>JALHAQ010000009.1:0-5850287 GCA_023838395.1 Holcopasites calliopsidis
TCAGAATATTAAACTGATTTTTGGAAATTGACGGAGCCGTTGGGGCTTGCTCCACCTCTGTCGCGAGTCAGCCTGGCTTTGCAGTGCCGCTAGGACTGGCTCAATCAGCCTATTTCCAAAAATCAGTAGGGGAGTTAAAAGGGTTGAACCCCTGGTTAGGTGGAAAAAATAACCACCTAACCTAACCTAAGGTCCCGAGTTGCGATTGTCCTCCCGCGCGTTAAAGTGTCCCGTGCGACCAGTGGCGGGCAGAACCGGAGGGTGGCATCTACTACACCGAGGTGGACGACATCACCACCTACAGCACGAGGGAGGGTAAGTTCCCCGACGTCGCCGGTTCCCACTACCTTATCCAAATCCCCGCGATACCCCGACCCACCCCCCCAGCCCACGAAACGCCGGCGTCGGCGTAAACAACTTTTAAATTTCTTGACTGGTCGGGTGCCTAACGGCATACCGACTTAGTTTTTATACATAGGCCTAATTAGGCCTATTTTACATTTTATTAAATTGATCGCCGACGCTCGGCGTCCGTGGGATCTAACGGGGTATCGCCGTGCCGGTCGACGGAGGGCTTTACCTTCCCTCGGGCGTACCACCCTCCGCGTAGCTATCAACATTTTATTTATCTATTAAACTGCGCTGCCCGTCGTAAATTGTATTCACTGGTCGCGACATTCCCTACGCGCTGCCACGGGCTCACCACATATTCTCGACTAGATAGATAGGGGATATCTACCTGTATTCCGCCGGTACTTTTCAGTTGTTTCACTCGTATTAGGTCCGCCTGATTTTATTTGTTGATTCTACCTTATTTATTTATTCGTTATTACGCTTTTATCTATTTATTTATTACCTGACTCTTTGCTCAATTTTCTATTTTACTCTTGTTTGTTCGACCCTATACATCGATTTATGCTTTTTTTTTTTATTCACGTGACTCTCTATTTATTTTATTTATTTACTTGTTGATCCGCGGACCTGTTTTACTGTGACCGACTGATTATTTATTTATTTATATATTGTACTTCCTATTCTTTCGTTATCTGCTCGCCTTTGTGTATACCCGCTTTAGTGGTAACTTACTTACCGGCCGTCGGTCTAGTTGAGACCGCTATATCCCCCTCTAGTGAGAACCGCTTTGGCTGGCGCCGAACATCAGCACTGCACTCGGGGTCCATCGCGCGTCCGACAGCGAGGCCTGAAACAACAATTTCTATTTAGCTACTCATTCATATCGATCCTTACCCCTCTATCTCCCCCCACAATACAGCTACATCCGATACAATAGTTTCACGCAATAGCCCGGTTTACGATATCTGCCCGCTCTCGGACTCGCGATGGAAATCACCATTAAGTTCCCGTTTACCGAAAAATTCCGGTGCCCCGAGTGCTTCAACAAGAAGTGCTCAAAAAGTAATTCTTATGAGTACCCCGGGCACACCGAGTTCCGCCAGCACCTCAAGCGGAGCCACCCGACCTGCACGGTCACCACCACCTGTGGCCTGTGCGGCTACGTGGGCAAAGGGGCTTATCCCCTTAAAGATGTCAAGGCCCACGTAGCCAAATTTCACCCTGGCTCCGCGGGGGGTGCCGCCGGAGCTCGGTCTAGCCCCGGTACAGCGCCAGCCAAGCGTGCAAGTGGCGGCGCGTCCAGCGCGGGAGGGCGCCGACCCGCGGGTACGGCTGCCTCCGCGGCGACGCGCAAAACCCCCTCCCCTGCCCAACCACGCGCCACGAGGGCGACAGCTGCGCGAGCCCCCACCACCGCGGCGAAGCGCGCGTCCCCCACCACACCAAGCATCGGGACGCCGATCGAGGGGACGAGCCGGAGCTCGGGCGGGAGAAGTGGCGGCCTTGCCCCGGCGACCCGCACTCCACCCAGCTCGAGGAGCGATGCTCCCGCTCCAACGAAGAGGCCCGCACCAACTCGGGCCTCCCCTCCTGGGGCAACTTCCACCTCCGGCCGCCGATCACCCGCGGCCAACGCCAGGTCGTCCACTGGGAGGCCTCTTTCCAACGGCGCGGAGGCGACAAAGGGCGGCTGCAAGGGCAGCAGCAGCAGCAGCAGAAGGACGGCCGCTTCCATCAGGGCCAGGCCACCGGGCACCCCACCAAGCCCGGTGGCTAGGAGGACGAGGGCCTCCAGCCAGCCGCCGCAGGCCGCGGCGGCGCCCGCGAGGACCAGGGCAGCTGGGTCATCGGCCACCGTCACCGGGCCGATGACAAGGGCGAGAAGAGCGGCGAGCCAGCCCCCTGACCAGCCTGCCCTGGCGCGGAAAACGCCGTCACCATCCCTGGCGTTGAGGAGGCCCGAAGTCTCCTATGCTGCTGTCTGCGGGGCGGAAAATATTCGCCCCCGCCCTACCATCCTTAGCAGCCGTCCGCTCCTGACCCCGGTCGTCGTCGTGTCGTCAATCGGGGCCTCCCTCACGACCGCCACCATCACCTCGGTGTCGTGTGGGAGCCCCATCATGACGGCGGCCGTCGCCTCGGGGCGCGGGGTCAGGACGCAGGCGCCTCCACCTTCGCCTGCGACGCCTCCGCAACAGAGGCCTCCATCACCCGACCTGGCCGTCATTGAGGAGGGCGAGGAGGACCACCCGCCACCTGAGGTCCCCAGCTCGCCCGAAAATGAGACCATCAGCCCCTGGAGGATGGCGAGCGGTAGGAGGCACCGACGCCGCCGCCTATCGAGCGGGAGCTCCTCCGACAGCGAGGGCGACATTGCGGGCCGTATCGGGGTGACGTACTCGCCGCCGTCCACCGCCACTACAGCCACCACCAGCAGGCCCCCCGCCAACATCAGCCCCGCACCCCCCCCACTGCTGTCGCCCCACCACTTTCCAACCCTCGCGCGAAATCCGCCGGGCGAGGCGGTGCGCTCGCCGCGGACGCAACCGCCCGCGGAAGAATTTAATTTTAACCTGCGTGCGAGCCGGACGAGCCGGCCGCCGCCCGTGGTGGCGGCGCCGGTGGGGGGCCGGCCGTGCCGACCCCCCGCGACGGTCTCTCCGTGCACCGTCGCGAGACCACCGTCCCCGAACCCCCCCCGCAGAAACACTGGTCGTAGGCGCGAACCCGCCCGACCTTGCCCTGTGCCCTCCAACACCGGGCACCAGCAACCCCCTTCCCAGCGGCGGCCGCGGGCCGACGCGAGGCGGGCTGAGGCGGAAATCCGCCGATCCCTAATCGCGCGGGCCGAGGCCGTCGTTTCCGACGACGACCTGGAGTCGGTGGCCGGTGCGCTGGCCACCTTCTTCCAGGAGCGTCGGCCGAATGGAAGGGCGGGGCCGACTCCAACGAGGCCCCGCGTCAACCGCCAGGACGGTCGCCCTGACCCCGACCACCAGGTGTCGGGCGACCGGATAAGGGACGCCACTCGAATCCAGCGGCTCTACAGGGAGAACCGCCGAAGAGCCATGCGGGAAGTGCTGGAGGGCCCCTCCCCTCACTGTCAAGCGAGTAAGGAGGAGCTCACCAGTCACTTCCGCAGCGTGTACTCTGAGGCGGCTCCCGGTGGATTTGAGCCGTTCGAGTGGCCGCAATGGAGCGCCGAGGGAGAAAGCGAGCGATGGCTCGCCCTGGAGAGGCCCTTCACGCCGTCGGAGGTGAACTCCCGCCTGGGTCGGACGCACAACAGTGCGCCCGGACCGGACGGGGTTCCCTACGACGTGCTGAAGAGGGCCGATCCGGGGTCTGCCGTCCTCGCGAGCATGTTTAATGCATGCCTCCGTCGGTGCTCCATTCCGAGGTCGTGGAAGTCGTCGAGTACGGTGCTCGTGCACAAGAAAGGCGACCGAAGCGACCTGTCCAACTGGCGTCCGCTAGCACTCGGCGATACGGTGTACAAGCTGTTCGCCGCAGTGATGGCGGACAGGCTGACGGAGTTTGCTGTCAAGGGCAAGCGGCTGAGCGCTCCGCAAAAGGGCTTCCTGAGGTACGAGGGGTGCCACGAGCACAACTTCGTGCTTCGGGAGGTCCTGGAGGATAGCCGCAGGTCGGGTCGCGAAGTAGTGGTCGCGTGGTTGGATTTGACGAATGCGTTCGGATCCATCCCCCACGCGACCCTGTTCGACGCCTTTAGGGGTGTCCACCTTCCCCCTAGCACCCAGAGGTTGCTAACATCTATGACCTCTGGGTGTACGACCAGGATCCGGTCGACCCAGGGCCTCACAGAGGCCATCCCGATGATGGCGGGCGTGAAACAGGGCTGTCCGTGT
This sequence comes from Holcopasites calliopsidis, assembly GCA_023838395.1. Taxonomy (NCBI): domain Eukaryota; kingdom Metazoa; phylum Arthropoda; class Insecta; order Hymenoptera; family Apidae; genus Holcopasites; species Holcopasites calliopsidis. Next base: position 4,224 of record JALHAQ010000009.1, read on the forward strand.
AGTCCAGTCGCGTTCAACCTGGCCATCGAGCGGGTGATTCGTTCCGTCGAGTCACTCGCCGGTGGCTATGTGTTGAACGCAGCACAACATCGGCTGCTGGCCTACGCGGACGACCTGGCCCTTATCGCGTCCACGCCTGAGGAGATGAAGCTCCTCCTAGCCACCACCGAGAGGGAGGCGGCAAGGGCGGGGTTGAAGTTCAACCCCAAGAAGTGCGCTACCCTTCACCTTCGGGGGAAGGGTAGCAAACGGACCCCCTTGCCGACCATATTCACCCTCGACCGGGAGGAGCTTAGGGCCCTGGGTGAGGGTGAGGCATACGAGTATCTGGGCGTCCCCACGGGACACCAGGTATGCCAAACCCCGGTCGCCACCATCGCGAAAGCGATGGTAGACGTGAGTGCGATCGACGCCTCGCTCCTCGCGCCTTGGCAGAAGATGGACGCCCTTAGGACGTTCATCCTGCCAAGGCTCGATTCCATCCTTAGGAGCGGGGCCGTCGAAAAGAAGCCCTTGTCGGACTTTGACAAGCTTGTCAAAAGAAAAGTCAAGGGCTGGTTAAACCTCCCCCAGCGGGCCAGTGCTGAGGTAGTTTATCTACCCACCTGGCGGGGAGGGGCCGGCATCCTCCCGATGGCGGACCTGGCCGACGTGCTGGCGATCGCCCACGCCTTCAGGATGTTATCCTGTAAGGACGGGGCGGTCGCCGCACTCGCCAGGCTCTCCCTGAGGGAGGCCGTCCAACGACGGACCGGCCACCAGCCCTCGCAGGCCGAGGTCGCGGAGTACCTCTCGGGTTCGCTCGAGGGGTGTTTCTCCCGCGACCTCCAAGGAGATCCAGGCCTGTGGACAAGGGTCCGCCTCGCCTCACGTCGCCAATCTAGGAGACTAGATTTGGCCTGGCGACACGACTCCGCCACCGACGAGCTCCTGCTGGAATGCAGGGGCTCGGAGGGGCGACGGGTCAAAATAACACCGGGCGCCAGTTCTCAGGTTATTCGACGCCTGAGAATGGCAGTACAGGAGAGTTACCTCTGCTCTCTTCTGGCTAAACCTGACCAAGGGAAGGTTTACCAGCTGTCGTCGCGGTCAGGAGTCAGTAATGGCTTTCTGAGGGACGGCAGGTACATCCGGTTCGCCGAGTGGAGGTTTGTCCACCGTGCGCGCCTGGACGTCTTGCCCCTAAACGGAGCGAGGCGCTGGGGCGCCGGTGACAAACGGTGTAGGAGGTGCGGATACGCGCGGGAGACTCTCCCGCACGTTATCTGCCATTGCCTCCCCCACTCGGCGGCCCTGCAGCTTAGGCACGACGCCATTTTACAGCGCGTGGCGAAAGCTTGCAGGGTGCGGGGGTCGATCCGCGTAAACCAGCGGGTCGAGGGAGTCGACGGCGATCTAGCCGCTCTCCGTCCGGATCTTGTGATCCGTGACGAGGCGGCGAAACGCGTGCATATCGTCGACGTGACCGTGGCGTTTGAAAACGGTCGGGGGGCGATGGGGAGTGCTAGACGATCAAAGATCGAAAAGTACTCCCCGTTGGCCTCCGCCCTTCATTCCTGCGGTTACGCCGTCGATGTGGACGCGATCGTCGTCGGCGCTTTGGGTACCTGGGACCCCGACAACGAGGCTGTGTTGAGGCGACTCGGAGTGTCTCGACACTACGCGTCGCTGATGCGCAGGCTCGTTGTCTCGGAAACCATAAGGTGGTCTCGCGACGTGTACGTGGAGCACGTCTCGGGGGTGAGGCAGTATCGGTTCCCCGCCGGCGCCTCCGCCGATGGGCCGGCGGCTGGTCCGCCGGGCAGTAGAGAAAATTGAGCGCGCGCGCGACTAGTCGAGCCCGTCCTATGTACACCGACGGATACATTTATATCTGTATCTACCTATGTACTTGTTTATTTATTTATTTATTTATTTATTTATTTATCTATTTATTTATTTATCTAGCTACTTACCGATTGACTCGAATGTACTGCCGACTAGTCAAGCTCTGATCCTAACGGAGTTCTTGTTTATTTATTTTTACTCCTAGCTTTTTTATCTAATTGACTAAAGATAGGGCCAAGACATCGCCCACGACGCATCAGCCCGGTAAAACGACTGCTAACTTATGTGTCCTTTTGCAGATCTCGACCGGCTGGATGCGTTCTGACCGCTGGGACTTGCCCAAAGATTTTATTTTGTTTTATTTTATTGTCGATGGACCTGGGCCTGAAGGCTGCAGCTGACGTACCGGACGATGTCCAATGGTGATAATTTTATAATTTTACTCTCTTAAATACTGTGGCGATGCTGAAACGCTCGATTGTAATACCCCAGGCGGGGATTGTCCGCCTGGGGCAGTTGAATGAATTTATAATAAATGGCTCTTATCTGTTCTTATCAGCTTAATATCTGATACACTCCCCATTGGGGAGTCAGAATATTAAACTGATTTTTGGAAATTGACGGAGCCGTTGGGGCTTGCTCCACCTCTGTCGCGAGTCAGCCTGGCTTTGCAGTGCCGCTAGGACTGGCTCAATCAGCCTATTTCCAAAAATCAGTGGGGAAAGCAATTTTTTTTCTAGTCCCTAGTTAGGTTAGGAAAATAACATCCTAACCTAACCTAAGGTCCCCAAACGCTGAAGGTCCCGAGTCGCGATTGTCCTCCCGCGCGTTAAAGTGTCCCGTGCGACCAGTGGCGGGCAGTTCCGGAGGGTGGCATCCACTACAGAGGTGGACGACATCACCACCTACAGCACGAGGGAGGGTAAGTTCCCCGACGTCGCCGGTTCCCACTACCTTATCCAAATCCCCGCGATACCCCGACCCACCCCCCCAGCCCACGAAACGCCGGCGTCGGCGTAAACAACTTTTAAATTTCTTGACTGGTCGGGTGCCTAACGGCATACCGACTTAGTTTTTATACATAGGCCTAATTAGGCCTATTTTACATTTTATTAAATTGATCGCCGACGCTCGGCGTCCGTGGGATCTAACGGGGTATCGCCGTGCCGGTCGACGGAGGGCTTTACCTTCCCTCGGGCGTACCACCCTCCGCGTAGCTATCAACATTTTATTTATCTATTAAACTGCGCTGCCCGTCGTAAATTGTATTCACTGGTCGCGACATTCCCTACGCGCTGCCACGGGCTCACCACATATTCTCGACTAGATAGATAGGGGATATCTACCTGTATTCCGCCGGTACTTTTCAGTTGTTTCACTCGTATTAGGTCCGCCTGATTTTATTTGTTGATTCTACCTTATTTATTTATTCGTTATTACGCTTTTATCTATTTATTTATTACCTGACTCTTTGCTCAATTTTCTATTTTACTCTTGTTTGTTCGACCCTATACATCGATTTATGCTTTTTTTTTTTATTCACGTGACTCTCTATTTATTTTATTTATTTACTTGTTGATCCGCGGACCTGTTTTACTGTGACCGACTGATTATTTATTTATTTATATATTGTACTTCCTATTCTTTCGTTATCTGCTCGCCTTTGTGTATACCCGCTTTAGTGGTAACTTACTTACCGGCCGTCGGTCTAGTTGAGACCGCTATATCCCCCTCTAGTGAGAACCGCTTTGGCTGGCGCCGAACATCAGCACTGCACTCGGGGTCCATCGCGCGTCCGACAGCGAGGCCTGAAACAACAATTTCTATTTAGCTACTCATTCATATCGATCCTTACCCCTCTATCTCCCCCCACAATACAGCTACATCCGATACAATAGTTTCACGCAATAGCCCGGTTTACGATATCTGCCCGCTCTCGGACTCGCGATGGAAATCACCATTAAGTTCCCGTTTACCGAAAAATTCCGGTGCCCCGAGTGCTTCAACAAGAAGTGCTCAAAAAGTAATTCTTATGAGTACCCCGGGCACACCGAGTTCCGCCAGCACCTCAAGCGGAGCCACCCGACCTGCACGGTCACCACCACCTGTGGCCTGTGCGGCTACGTGGGCAAAGGGGCTTATCCCCTTAAAGATGTCAAGGCCCACGTAGCCAAATTTCACCCTGGCTCCGCGGGGGGTGCCGCCGGAGCTCGGTCTAGCCCCGGTACAGCGCCAGCCAAGCGTGCAAGTGGCGGCGCGTCCAGCGCGGGAGGGCGCCGACCCGCGGGTACGGCTGCCTCCGCGGCGACGCGCAAAACCCCCTCCCCTGCCCAACCACGCGCCACGAGGGCGACAGCTGCGCGAGCCCCCACCACCGCGGCGAAGCGCGCGTCCCCCACCACACCAAGCATCGGGACGCCGATCGAGGGGACGAGCCGGAGCTCGGGCGGGAGAAGTGGCGGCCTTGCCCCGGCGACCCGCACTCCACCCAGCTCGAGGAGCGATGCTCCCGCTCCAACGAAGAGGCCCGCACCAACTCGGGCCTCCCCTCCTGGGGCAACTTCCACCTCCGGCCGCCGATCACCCGCGGCCAACGCCAGGTCGTCCACTGGGAGGCCTCTTTCCAACGGCGCGGAGGCGACAAAGGGCGGCTGCAAGGGCAGCAGCAGCAGCAGCAGAAGGACGGCCGCTTCCATCAGGGCCAGGCCACCGGGCACCCCACCAAGCCCGGTGGCTAGGAGGACGAGGGCCTCCAGCCAGCCGCCGCAGGCCGCGGCGGCGCCCGCGAGGACCAGGGCAGCTGGGTCATCGGCCACCGTCACCGGGCCGATGACAAGGGCGAGAAGAGCGGCGAGCCAGCCCCCTGACCAGCCTGCCCTGGCGCGGAAAACGCCGTCACCATCCCTGGCGTTGAGGAGGCCCGAAGTCTCCTATGCTGCTGTCTGCGGGGCGGAAAATATTCGCCCCCGCCCTACCATCCTTAGCAGCCGTCCGCTCCTGACCCCGGTCGTCGTCGTGTCGTCAATCGGGGCCTCCCTCACGACCGCCACCATCACCTCGGTGTCGTGTGGGAGCCCCATCATGACGGCGGCCGTCGCCTCGGGGCGCGGGGTCAGGACGCAGGCGCCTCCACCTTCGCCTGCGACGCCTCCGCAACAGAGGCCTCCATCACCCGACCTGGCCGTCATTGAGGAGGGCGAGGAGGACCACCCGCCACCTGAGGTCCCCAGCTCGCCCGAAAATGAGACCATCAGCCCCTGGAGGATGGCGAGCGGTAGGAGGCACCGACGCCGCCGCCTATCGAGCGGGAGCTCCTCCGACAGCGAGGGCGACATTGCGGGCCGTATCGGGGTGACGTACTCGCCGCCGTCCACCGCCACTACAGCCACCACCAGCAGGCCCCCCGCCAACATCAGCCCCGCACCCCCCCCACTGCTGTCGCCCCACCACTTTCCAACCCTCGCGCGAAATCCGCCGGGCGAGGCGGTGCGCTCGCCGCGGACGCAACCGCCCGCGGAAGAATTTAATTTTAACCTGCGTGCGAGCCGGACGAGCCGGCCGCCGCCCGTGGTGGCGGCGCCGGTGGGGGGCCGGCCGTGCCGACCCCCCGCGACGGTCTCTCCGTGCACCGTCGCGAGACCACCGTCCCCGAACCCCCCCCGCAGAAACACTGGTCGTAGGCGCGAACCCGCCCGACCTTGCCCTGTGCCCTCCAACACCGGGCACCAGCAACCCCCTTCCCAGCGGCGGCCGCGGGCCGACGCGAGGCGGGCTGAGGCGGAAATCCGCCGATCCCTAATCGCGCGGGCCGAGGCCGTCGTTTCCGACGACGACCTGGAGTCGGTGGCCGGTGCGCTGGCCACCTTCTTCCAGGAGCGTCGGCCGAATGGAAGGGCGGGGCCGACTCCAACGAGGCCCCGCGTCAACCGCCAGGACGGTCGCCCTGACCCCGACCACCAGGTGTCGGGCGACCGGATAAGGGACGCCACTCGAATCCAGCGGCTCTACAGGGAGAACCGCCGAAGAGCCATGCGGGAAGTGCTGGAGGGCCCCTCCCCTCACTGTCAAGCGAGTAAGGAGGAGCTCACCAGTCACTTCCGCAGCGTGTACTCTGAGGCGGCTCCCGGTGGATTTGAGCCGTTCGAGTGGCCGCAATGGAGCGCCGAGGGAGAAAGCGAGCGATGGCTCGCCCTGGAGAGGCCCTTCACGCCGTCGGAGGTGAACTCCCGCCTGGGTCGGACGCACAACAGTGCGCCCGGACCGGACGGGGTTCCCTACGACGTGCTGAAGAGGGCCGATCCGGGGTCTGCCGTCCTCGCGAGCATGTTTAATGCATGCCTCCGTCGGTGCTCCATTCCGAGGTCGTGGAAGTCGTCGAGTACGGTGCTCGTGCACAAGAAAGGCGACCGAAGCGACCTGTCCAACTGGCGTCCGCTAGCACTCGGCGATACGGTGTACAAGCTGTTCGCCGCAGTGATGGCGGACAGGCTGACGGAGTTTGCTGTCAAGGGCAAGCGGCTGAGCGCTCCGCAAAAGGGCTTCCTGAGGTACGAGGGGTGCCACGAGCACAACTTCGTGCTTCGGGAGGTCCTGGAGGATAGCCGCAGGTCGGGTCGCGAAGTAGTGGTCGCGTGGTTGGATTTGACGAATGCGTTCGGATCCATCCCCCACGCGACCCTGTTCGACGCCTTTAGGGGTGTCCACCTTCCCCCTAGCACCCAGAGGTTGCTAACATCTATGACCTCTGGGTGTACGACCAGGATCCGGTCGACCCAGGGCCTCACAGAGGCCATCCCGATGATGGCGGGCGTGAAACAGGGCTGTCCGTGTAGTCCAGTCGCGTTCAACCTGGCCATCGAGCGGGTGATTCGTTCCGTCGAGTCACTCGCCGGTGGCTATGTGTTGAACGCAGCACAACATCGGCTGCTGGCCTACGCGGACGACCTGGCCCTTATCGCGTCCACGCCTGAGGAGATGAAGCTCCTCCTAGCCACCACCGAGAGGGAGGCGGCAAGGGCGGGGTTGAAGTTCAACCCCAAGAAGTGCGCTACCCTTCACCTTCGGGGGAAGGGTAGCAAACGGACCCCCTTGCCGACCATATTCACCCTCGACCGGGAGGAGCTTAGGGCCCTGGGTGAGGGTGAGGCATACGAGTATCTGGGCGTCCCCACGGGACACCAGGTATGCCAAACCCCGGTCGCCACCATCGCGAAAGCGATGGTAGACGTGAGTGCGATCGACGCCTCGCTCCTCGCGCCTTGGCAGAAGATGGACGCCCTTAGGACGTTCATCCTGCCAAGGCTCGATTCCATCCTTAGGAGCGGGGCCGTCGAAAAGAAGCCCTTGTCGGACTTTGACAAGCTTGTCAAAAGAAAAGTCAAGGGCTGGTTAAACCTCCCCCAGCGGGCCAGTGCTGAGGTAGTTTATCTACCCACCTGGCGGGGAGGGGCCGGCATCCTCCCGATGGCGGACCTGGCCGACGTGCTGGCGATCGCCCACGCCTTCAGGATGTTATCCTGTAAGGACGGGGCGGTCGCCGCACTCGCCAGGCTCTCCCTGAGGGAGGCCGTCCAACGACGGACCGGCCACCAGCCCTCGCAGGCCGAGGTCGCGGAGTACCTCTCGGGTTCGCTCGAGGGGTGTTTCTCCCGCGACCTCCAAGGAGATCCAGGCCTGTGGACAAGGGTCCGCCTCGCCTCACGTCGCCAATCTAGGAGACTAGATTTGGCCTGGCGACACGACTCCGCCACCGACGAGCTCCTGCTGGAATGCAGGGGCTCGGAGGGGCGACGGGTCAAAATAACACCGGGCGCCAGTTCTCAGGTTATTCGACGCCTGAGAATGGCAGTACAGGAGAGTTACCTCTGCTCTCTTCTGGCTAAACCTGACCAAGGGAAGGTTTACCAGCTGTCGTCGCGGTCAGGAGTCAGTAATGGCTTTCTGAGGGACGGCAGGTACATCCGGTTCGCCGAGTGGAGGTTTGTCCACCGTGCGCGCCTGGACGTCTTGCCCCTAAACGGAGCGAGGCGCTGGGGCGCCGGTGACAAACGGTGTAGGAGGTGCGGATACGCGCGGGAGACTCTCCCGCACGTTATCTGCCATTGCCTCCCCCACTCGGCGGCCCTGCAGCTTAGGCACGACGCCATTTTACAGCGCGTGGCGAAAGCTTGCAGGGTGCGGGGGTCGATCCGCGTAAACCAGCGGGTCGAGGGAGTCGACGGCGATCTAGCCGCTCTCCGTCCGGATCTTGTGATCCGTGACGAGGCGGCGAAACGCGTGCATATCGTCGACGTGACCGTGGCGTTTGAAAACGGTCGGGGGGCGATGGGGAGTGCTAGACGATCAAAGATCGAAAAGTACTCCCCGTTGGCCTCCGCCCTTCATTCCTGCGGTTACGCCGTCGATGTGGACGCGATCGTCGTCGGCGCTTTGGGTACCTGGGACCCCGACAACGAGGCTGTGTTGAGGCGACTCGGAGTGTCTCGACACTACGCGTCGCTGATGCGCAGGCTCGTTGTCTCGGAAACCATAAGGTGGTCTCGCGACGTGTACGTGGAGCACGTCTCGGGGGTGAGGCAGTATCGGTTCCCCGCCGGCGCCTCCGCCGATGGGCCGGCGGCTGGTCCGCCGGGCAGTAGAGAAAATTGAGCGCGCGCGCGACTAGTCGAGCCCGTCCTATGTACACCGACGGATACATTTATATCTGTATCTACCTATGTACTTGTTTATTTATTTATTTATTTATTTATTTATTTATCTATTTATTTATTTATCTAGCTACTTACCGATTGACTCGAATGTACTGCCGACTAGTCAAGCTCTGATCCTAACGGAGTTCTTGTTTATTTATTTTTACTCCTAGCTTTTTTATCTAATTGACTAAAGATAGGGCCAAGACATCGCCCACGACGCATCAGCCCGGTAAAACGACTGCTAACTTATGTGTCCTTTTGCAGATCTCGACCGGCTGGATGCGTTCTGACCGCTGGGACTTGCCCAAAGATTTTATTTTGTTTTATTTTATTGTCGATGGACCTGGGCCTGAAGGCTGCAGCTGACGTACCGGACGATGTCCAATGGTGATAATTTTATAATTTTACTCTCTTAAATACTGTGGCGATGCTGAAACGCTCGATTGTAATACCCCAGGCGGGGATTGTCCGCCTGGGGCAGTTGAATGAATTTATAATAAATGGCTCTTATCTGACGAATGCGTTCGGATCCATCCCCCACGCGACCCTATTCGACGCCTTTAGGGGTGTCCACCTTCCCCCTAGCACCCAGAGGTTGCTAACATCCATGACCTCTGGGTGTACGACCAGGATCCGGTCGACCCAGGGCCTCACAGAGGCCATCCCGATGATGGCGGGCGTGAAACAGGGCTGTCCGTGTAGTCCAGTCGCGTTCAACCTGGCCATCGAGCGGGTGATTCGTTCCGTCGAGTCACTCGCCGGTGGCTATGTGTTGAACGCAGCACAACATCGGCTGCTGGCCTACGCGGACGACCTGGCCCTTATCGCGTCCACGCCTGAGGAGATGAAGCTCCTCCTAGCCACCACCGAGAGGGAGGCGGCAAGGGCGGGGTTGAAGTTCAACCCCAAGAAGTGCGCTACCCTTCACCTTCGGGGGAAGGGTAGCAAACGGACCCCCTTGCCGACCATATTCACCCTCGACCGGGAGGAGCTTAGGGCCCTGGGTGAGGGTGAGGCATACGAGTATCTGGGCGTCCCCACGGGACACCAGGTATGCCAAACCCCGGTCGCCACCATCGCGAAAGCGATGGTAGACGTGAGTGCGATCGACGCCTCGCTCCTCGCGCCTTGGCAGAAGATGGACGCCCTTAGGACGTTCATCCTGCCAAGGCTCGATTCCATCCTTAGGAGCGGGGCCGTCGAAAAGAAGCCCTTGTCGGACTTTGACAAGCTTGTCAAAAGAAAAGTCAAGGGCTGGTTAAACCTCCCCCAGCGGGCCAGTGCTGAGGTAGTTTATCTACCCACCTGGCGGGGAGGGGCCGGCATCCTCCCGATGGCGGACCTGGCCGACGTGCTGGCGATCGCCCACGCCTTCAGGATGTTATCCTGTAAGGACGGGGCGGTCGCCGCACTCGCCAGGCTCTCCCTGAGGGAGGCCGTCCAACGACGGACCGGCCACCAGCCCTCGCAGGCCGAGGTCGCGGAGTACCTCTCGGGTTCGCTCGAGGGGTGTTTCTCCCGCGACCTCCAAGGAGATCCAGGCCTGTGGACAAGGGTCCGCCTCGCCTCACGTCGCCAGTCTAGGAAGCTAGACTTGGCATGGCGACACGACTCCGCCACCGACGAGCTCCTGCTGGAATGCAGGGGCTCGGAGGGGCGACGGGTCAAGATTACACCGGGCGCCAGTTCTCAGGTCATTCGACGCCTGAGAATGGCAGTACAGGAGAGTTACCTCTGCTCTCTTCTGGCTAAACCTGACCAAGGGAAGGTTTACCAGCTGTCGTCGCGGTCAGGAGTCAGTAATGGCTTTCTGAGGGACGGCAGGTACATCCGGTTCGCCGAGTGGAGGTTTGTCCACCGTGCGCGCCTGGACGTCTTGCCCCTAAACGGAGCGAGGCGCTGGGGCGCCGGTGACAAACGGTGTAGGAGGTGCGGATACGCGCGGGAGACTCTCCCGCACGTTATCTGCCATTGCCTCCCCCACTCGGCGGCCCTGCAGCTTAGGCACGACGCCATTTTACAGCGCGTGGCGAAAGCTTGCAGGGTGCGGGGGTCGATCCGCGTAAACCAGCGGGTCGAGGGAGTCGACGGCGATCTAGCCGCTCTCCGTCCGGATCTTGTGATCCGTGACGAGGCGGCGAAACGCGTGCATATCGTCGACGTGACCGTGGCGTTTGAAAACGGTCGGGGGGCGATGGGGAGTGCTAGACGATCAAAGATCGAAAAGTACTCCCCGTTGGCCTCCGCCCTTCATTCCTGCGGTTACGCCGTCGATGTGGACGCGATCGTCGTCGGCGCTTTGGGTACCTGGGACCCCGACAACGAGGCTGTGTTGAGGCGACTCGGAGTGTCTCGACACTACGCGTCGCTGATGCGCAGGCTCGTTGTCTCGGAAACCATAAGGTGGTCTCGCGACGTGTACGTGGAGCACGTCTCGGGGGTGAGGCAGTATCGGTTCCCCGCCGGCGCCTCCGCCGATGGGCCGGCGGCTGGTCCGCCGGGCAGTAGAGAAAATTGAGCGCGCGCGCGACTAGTCGAGCCCGTCCTATGTACACCGACGGATACATTTATATCTGTATCTACCTATGTACTTGTTTATTTATTTATTTATTTATTTATTTATTTATCTATTTATTTATTTATCTAGCTACTTACCGATTGACTCGAATGTACTGCCGACTAGTCAAGCTCTGATCCTAACGGAGTTCTTGTTTATTTATTTTTACTCCTAGCTTTTTTATCTAATTGACTAAAGATAGGGCCAAGACATCGCCCACGACGCATCAGCCCGGTAAAACGACTGCTAACTTATGTGTCCTTTTGCAGATCTCGACCGGCTGGATGCGTTCTGACCGCTGGGACTTGCCCAAAGATTTTATTTTGTTTTATTTTATTGTCGATGGACCTGGGCCTGAAGGCTGCAGCTGACGTACCGGACGATGTCCAATGGTGATAATTTTATAATTTTACTCTCTTAAATACTGTGGCGATGCTGAAACGCTCGATTGTAATACCCCAGGCGGGGATTGTCCGCCTGGGGCAGTTGAATGAATTTATAATAAATGGCTCTTATCTGTTCTTATCAGCTTAATATCTGATACACTCCCCATCGGGGAGTCAGAATATTAAACTGATTTTTGGAAATTGACGGAGCCGTTGGGGCTTGCTCCACCTCTGTCGCGAGTCAGCCTGGCTTTGCAGTGCCGCTAGGACTGGCTCAATCAGCCTATTTCCAAAAATCAGTAGGGGAGTTAAAAGGGTTGAACCCCTGGTTAGGTGGAAAAAATAACCACCTAACCTAACCTAAGGTCCCGAGTTGCGATTGTCCTCCCGCGCGTTAAAGTGTCCCGTGCGACCAGTGGCGGGCAGAACCGGAGGGTGGCATCTACTTCCCAAGAGGTGGACAACATCACCACCAACAGCACGAGGGAGGGTGAGTTCCCCGACGTCGCCGGTTCCCAACACCTTATCCCAAATCCCCGCGATACCCCGACCCACCCCCCCAGCCCACGAAACGCCGGCGTCGGCGTAAACAAGTTTTAAATTCTTCGACTAGCCGGGTGCCTAACGGCATTCCGGCTTTGTTTTTATACATAGGCCTAATTAGGCCTATTTTACATTCTATTAAATTGATCGCCGACGCTCGGCGTCCGTGGGATCTAACGGGGTATCGCCGTGCCGGTCGACGGAGGGCCTTACCTTCCCTCGGGCGTACCACCCTCCGCGTAGCTATCAACATTTTATTTATCTATTAAACTGCGCTGCCCGTCGTAAATTGTATTCACTGGTCGCGACATTCCCTACGCGCTGCCACGGGCTCACCACATATTCTCGACTAGATAGATAGGGGATATCTACCTGTATTCCGCCGGTACTTTTCAGTTGTTTCACTCGTATTAGGTCCGCCTGATTTTATTTGTTGATTCTACCTTATTTATTTATTCGTTATTACGCTTTTATCTATTTATTTATTACCTGACTCTTTGCTCAATTTTCTATTTTACTCTTGTTTGTTCGACCCTATACATCGATTTATGCTTTTTTTTTTTATTCACGTGACTCTCTATTTATTTTATTTATTTACTTGTTGATCCGCGGACCTGTTTTACTGTGACCGACTGATTATTTATTTATTTATATATTGTACTTCCTATTCTTTCGTTATCTGCTCGCCTTTGTGTATACCCGCTTTAGTGGTAACTTACTTACCGGCCGTCGGTCTAGTTGAGACCGCTATATCCCCCTCTAGTGAGAACCGCTTTGGCTGGCGCCGAACATCAGCACTGCACTCGGGGTCCATCGCGCGTCCGACAGCGAGGCCTGAAACAACAATTTCTATTTAGCTACTCATTCATATCGATCCTTACCCCTCTATCTCCCCCCACAATACAGCTACATCCGATACAATAGTTTCACGCAATAGCCCGGTTTACGATATCTGCCCGCTCTCGGACTCGCGATGGAAATCACCATTAAGTTCCCGTTTACCGAAAAATTCCGGTGCCCCGAGTGCTTCAACAAGAAGTGCTCAAAAAGTAATTCTTATGAGTACCCCGGGCACACCGAGTTCCGCCAGCACCTCAAGCGGAGCCACCCGACCTGCACGGTCACCACCACCTGTGGCCTGTGCGGCTACGTGGGCAAAGGGGCTTATCCCCTTAAAGATGTCAAGGCCCACGTAGCCAAATTTCACCCTGGCTCCGCGGGGGGTGCCGCCGGAGCTCGGTCTAGCCCCGGTACAGCGCCAGCCAAGCGTGCAAGTGGCGGCGCGTCCAGCGCGGGAGGGCGCCGACCCGCGGGTACGGCTGCCTCCGCGGCGACGCGCAAAACCCCCTCCCCTGCCCAACCACGCGCCACGAGGGCGACAGCTGCGCGAGCCCCCACCACCGCGGCGAAGCGCGCGTCCCCCACCACACCAAGCATCGGGACGCCGATCGAGGGGACGAGCCGGAGCTCGGGCGGGAGAAGTGGCGGCCTTGCCCCGGCGACCCGCACTCCACCCAGCTCGAGGAGCGATGCTCCCGCTCCAACGAAGAGGCCCGCACCAACTCGGGCCTCCCCTCCTGGGGCAACTTCCACCTCCGGCCGCCGATCACCCGCGGCCAACGCCAGGTCGTCCACTGGGAGGCCTCTTTCCAACGGCGCGGAGGCGACAAAGGGCGGCTGCAAGGGCAGCAGCAGCAGCAGCAGAAGGACGGCCGCTTCCATCAGGGCCAGGCCACCGGGCACCCCACCAAGCCCGGTGGCTAGGAGGACGAGGGCCTCCAGCCAGCCGCCGCAGGCCGCGGCGGCGCCCGCGAGGACCAGGGCAGCTGGGTCATCGGCCACCGTCACCGGGCCGATGACAAGGGCGAGAAGAGCGGCGAGCCAGCCCCCTGACCAGCCTGCCCTGGCGCGGAAAACGCCGTCACCATCCCTGGCGTTGAGGAGGCCCGAAGTCTCCTATGCTGCTGTCTGCGGGGCGGAAAATATTCGCCCCCGCCCTACCATCCTTAGCAGCCGTCCGCTCCTGACCCCGGTCGTCGTCGTGTCGTCAATCGGGGCCTCCCTCACGACCGCCACCATCACCTCGGTGTCGTGTGGGAGCCCCATCATGACGGCGGCCGTCGCCTCGGGGCGCGGGGTCAGGACGCAGGCGCCTCCACCTTCGCCTGCGACGCCTCCGCAACAGAGGCCTCCATCACCCGACCTGGCCGTCATTGAGGAGGGCGAGGAGGACCACCCGCCACCTGAGGTCCCCAGCTCGCCCGAAAATGAGACCATCAGCCCCTGGAGGATGGCGAGCGGTAGGAGGCACCGACGCCGCCGCCTATCGAGCGGGAGCTCCTCCGACAGCGAGGGCGACATTGCGGGCCGTATCGGGGTGACGTACTCGCCGCCGTCCACCGCCACTACAGCCACCACCAGCAGGCCCCCCGCCAACATCAGCCCCGCACCCCCCCCACTGCTGTCGCCCCACCACTTTCCAACCCTCGCGCGAAATCCGCCGGGCGAGGCGGTGCGCTCGCCGCGGACGCAACCGCCCGCGGAAGAATTTAATTTTAACCTGCGTGCGAGCCGGACGAGCCGGCCGCCGCCCGTGGTGGCGGCGCCGGTGGGGGGCCGGCCGTGCCGACCCCCCGCGACGGTCTCTCCGTGCACCGTCGCGAGACCACCGTCCCCGAACCCCCCCCGCAGAAACACTGGTCGTAGGCGCGAACCCGCCCGACCTTGCCCTGTGCCCTCCAACACCGGGCACCAGCAACCCCCTTCCCAGCGGCGGCCGCGGGCCGACGCGAGGCGGGCTGAGGCGGAAATCCGCCGATCCCTAATCGCGCGGGCCGAGGCCGTCGTTTCCGACGACGACCTGGAGTCGGTGGCCGGTGCGCTGGCCACCTTCTTCCAGGAGCGTCGGCCGAATGGAAGGGCGGGGCCGACTCCAACGAGGCCCCGCGTCAACCGCCAGGACGGTCGCCCTGACCCCGACCACCAGGTGTCGGGCGACCGGATAAGGGACGCCACTCGAATCCAGCGGCTCTACAGGGAGAACCGCCGAAGAGCCATGCGGGAAGTGCTGGAGGGCCCCTCCCCTCACTGTCAAGCGAGTAAGGAGGAGCTCACCAGTCACTTCCGCAGCGTGTACTCTGAGGCGGCTCCCGGTGGATTTGAGCCGTTCGAGTGGCCGCAATGGAGCGCCGAGGGAGAAAGCGAGCGATGGCTCGCCCTGGAGAGGCCCTTCACGCCGTCGGAGGTGAACTCCCGCCTGGGTCGGACGCACAACAGTGCGCCCGGACCGGACGGGGTTCCCTACGACGTGCTGAAGAGGGCCGATCCGGGGTCTGCCGTCCTCGCGAGCATGTTTAATGCATGCCTCCGTCGGTGCTCCATTCCGAGGTCGTGGAAGTCGTCGAGTACGGTGCTCGTGCACAAGAAAGGCGACCGAAGCGACCTGTCCAACTGGCGTCCGCTAGCACTCGGCGATACGGTGTACAAGCTGTTCGCCGCAGTGATGGCGGACAGGCTGACGGAGTTTGCTGTCAAGGGCAAGCGGCTGAGCGCTCCGCAAAAGGGCTTCCTGAGGTACGAGGGGTGCCACGAGCACAACTTCGTGCTTCGGGAGGTCCTGGAGGATAGCCGCAGGTCGGGTCGCGAAGTAGTGGTCGCGTGGCTGGATTTGACGAATGCGTTCGGATCCATCCCCCACGCGACCCTGTTCGACGCCTTTAGGGGTGTCCACCTTCCCCCTAGCACCCAGAGGTTGCTAACATCTATGACCTCTGGGTGTACGACCAGGATCCGGTCGACCCAGGGCCTCACAGAGGCCATCCCGATGATGGCGGGCGTGAAACAGGGCTGTCCGTGTAGTCCAGTCGCGTTCAACCTGGCCATCGAGCGGGTGATTCGTTCCGTCGAGTCACTCGCCGGTGGCTATGTGTTGAACGCAGCACAACATCGGCTGCTGGCCTACGCGGACGACCTGGCCCTTATCGCGTCCACGCCTGAGGAGATGAAGCTCCTCCTAGCCACCACCGAGAGGGAGGCGGCAAGGGCGGGGTTGAAGTTCAACCCCAAGAAGTGCGCTACCCTTCACCTTCGGGGGAAGGGTAGCAAACGGACCCCCTTGCCGACCATATTCACCCTCGACCGGGAGGAGCTTAGGGCCCTGGGTGAGGGTGAGGCATACGAGTATCTGGGCGTCCCCACGGGACACCAGGTATGCCAAACCCCGGTCGCCACCATCGCGAAAGCGATGGTAGACGTGAGTGCGATCGACGCCTCGCTCCTCGCGCCTTGGCAGAAGATGGACGCCCTTAGGACGTTCATCCTGCCAAGGCTCGATTCCATCCTTAGGAGCGGGGCCGTCGAAAAGAAGCCCTTGTCGGACTTTGACAAGCTTGTCAAAAGAAAAGTCAAGGGCTGGTTAAACCTCCCCCAGCGGGCCAGTGCTGAGGTAGTTTATCTACCCACCTGGCGGGGAGGGGCCGGCATCCTCCCGATGGCGGACCTGGCCGACGTGCTGGCGATCGCCCACGCCTTCAGGATGTTATCCTGTAAGGACGGGGCGGTCGCCGCACTCGCCAGGCTCTCCCTGAGGGAGGCCGTCCAACGACGGACCGGCCACCAGCCCTCGCAGGCCGAGGTCGCGGAGTACCTCTCGGGTTCGCTCGAGGGGTGTTTCTCCCGCGACCTCCAAGGAGATCCAGGCCTGTGGACAAGGGTCCGCCTCGCCTCACGTCGCCAATCTAGGAGACTAGATTTGGCCTGGCGACACGACTCCGCCACCGACGAGCTCCTGCTGGAATGCAGGGGCTCGGAGGGGCGACGGGTCAAAATAACACCGGGCGCCAGTTCTCAGGTTATTCGACGCCTGAGAATGGCAGTACAGGAGAGTTACCTCTGCTCTCTTCTGGCTAAACCTGACCAAGGGAAGGTTTACCAGCTGTCGTCGCGGTCAGGAGTCAGTAATGGCTTTCTGAGGGACGGCAGGTACATCCGGTTCGCCGAGTGGAGGTTTGTCCACCGTGCGCGCCTGGACGTCTTGCCCCTAAACGGAGCGAGGCGCTGGGGCGCCGGTGACAAACGGTGTAGGAGGTGCGGATACGCGCGGGAGACTCTCCCGCACGTTATCTGCCATTGCCTCCCCCACTCGGCGGCCCTGCAGCTTAGGCACGACGCCATTTTACAGCGCGTGGCGAAAGCTTGCAGGGTGCGGGGGTCGATCCGCGTAAACCAGCGGGTCGAGGGAGTCGACGGCGATCTAGCCGCTCTCCGTCCGGATCTTGTGATCCGTGACGAGGCGGCGAAACGCGTGCATATCGTCGACGTGACCGTGGCGTTTGAAAACGGTCGGGGGGCGATGGGGAGTGCTAGACGATCAAAGATCGAAAAGTACTCCCCGTTGGCCTCCGCCCTTCATTCCTGCGGTTACGCCGTCGATGTGGACGCGATCGTCGTCGGCGCTTTGGGTACCTGGGACCCCGACAACGAGGCTGTGTTGAGGCGACTCGGAGTGTCTCGACACTACGCGTCGCTGATGCGCAGGCTCGTTGTCTCGGAAACCATAAGGTGGTCTCGCGACGTGTACGTGGAGCACGTCTCGGGGGTGAGGCAGTATCGGGCCCCCTCCGGCGCCTCCGCTGATGGGCTGGCGGCTGGTCCGCCGGCCAGTAGAGACAATGAGCGCGCGCGCGACTAGTCGAGCCCGTCCTATGTACACCGACGGATACATTTATATCTGTATCTACCTATGTACTTGTTTATTTAGTTATTTATTTATTTATTTATTTATCTATTTATTTATTTATCTAGCTACTTACCGATTGACTCGAATGTACTGCCGACTAGTCAAGCTCTGATCCTAACGGAGTTCTTGTTTATTTATTTTTACTCCTAGCTTTTTTATCTAATTGACTAAAGATAGGGCCAAGACATCGCCCACGACGCATCAGCCCGGTAAAACGACTGCTAACTTATGTGTCCTTTTGCAGATCTCGACCGGCTGGATGCGTTCTGACCGCTGGGACTTGCCCAAAGATTTTATTTTGTTTTATTTTATTGTCGATGGACCTGGGCCTGAAGGCTGCAGCTGACGTACCGGACGATGTCCAATGGTGATAATTTTATAATTTTACTCTCTTAAATACTGTGGCGATGCTGAAACGCTCGATTGTAATACCCCAGGCGGGGATTGTCCGCCTGGGGCAGTTGAATGAATTTATAATAAATGGCTCTTATCTGTTCTTATCAGCTTAATATCTGATACACTCCCCATCGGGGAGTCAGAATATTAAACTGATTTTTGGAAATTGACGGAGCCGTTGGGGCTTGCTCCACCTCTGTCGCGAGTCAGCCTGGCTTTGCAGTGCCGCTAGGACTGGCTCAATCAGCCTATTTCCAAAAATCAGTAGGGGAGTTAAAAGGGTTGAACCCCTGGTTAGGTGGAAAAAATAACCACCTAACCTAACCTAAGGTCCCGAGTTGCGATTGTCCTCCCGCGCGTTAAAGTGTCCCGTGCGACCAGTGGCGGGCAGAACCGGAGGGTGGCATCTACTTCCCAAGAGGTGGACAACATCACCACCAACAGCACGAGGGAGGGTGAGTTCCCCGACGTCGCCGGTTCCCAACACCTTATCCCAAATCCCCGCGATACCCCGACCCACCCCCCCAGCCCACGAAACGCCGGCGTCGGCGTAAACAAGTTTTAAATTCTTCGACTAGCCGGGTGCCTAACGGCATTCCGGCTTTGTTTTTATACATAGGCCTAATTAGGCCTATTTTACATTCTATTAAATTGATCGCCGACGCTCGGCGTCCGTGGGATCTAACGGGGTATCGCCGCGCCGGTCGACGGAGGGCTTTACCTTCCCTCGGGCGTACCACCCTCCGAGCATTAATCTATACATTGTTTCGCGTATTCTTACTGCCCGCCGTTACATATCTACACTGGTCGCGACATTCCCCACGCGCTGCCACAGGTCCCCCGCGAATCCTCGGCTAGACTCCGAATAACCGTTCGCATTCCGCCGGTTTTACTTATTTATTCTCCCTAATTTTATCGATACCAGTCCTGTCCGTTCTTATTCGCCGATTCGAGTCTTCCTTGTGTCAATTGTTGGCAATATTCTTACTTTTATTTGGTTTTACTTATTGGACCACATTCTAAATTTTCATTTACTGATGTGACTGACTACATATTTACCTTCGTATTCATTCACACGACGAGTCAACTATCTTATCTAGCTGACCTATTTCGCAATTTTCTTTTCTTTTATCCATTGACTACCTGCCTTCTTTTTAACCTATTTATTCACTCATCTGTCTGACTATTGCTGATTTTATTTATTTACTTGTCTACCGATTTACGTGGTACATTTTCGGGCGGACAGGCTGTTTATCACTTATTCGTTTGCTTTGTATTTATTTATTTATTCATCTATTTATTCATACCTACAATCATTTGTACAACTCTGTGATATTGAACTTACCGGCCGTCGGTCTAGCCGAGACCGTTATTACCCCCCCTGTGGATAACCGCTTTGGCTGGCGCCGCACATTCGTCCTGCACTCGGGGTCCATCGCGCGTCTGACAGCGAGGCCTGAAACACAATTTTTATTCTCTATTAAATCACTTGTTCACTTCGTCCCCCTCCCCCTTGCTTATCTCCACTCTACAGTTCCATTTCTTATAATATCTTCTAGACAATAGCCCGGCTTATTATATCTGCCCGCTCTCGGACCCGCGATGGAGATCACAATTAAATTCCCCTTCACGGGTAAATTCCGGTGCCCCGAGTGCTACAGTAAGAAGTGCTCAAAGAGCAACTCTTACGAGTACCCCGGGCACACCGAGTTCCGCCAGCACCTCAAGCGGAGCCACCCGACCTGCACGGTCACCACCACCTGTGGCCTGTGCGGCTACGTGGGCAAAGGGGCTTATCCCCTTAAAGATGTCAAGGCCCACGTAGCCAAATTTCATCCTGGCTCCGCGGGGGGTGCTGCCGGAGCTCGGTCTAGCCCCGGTACTGCGCCAGCCAAGCGAGTAAGTGGCGGCGCGTCCAGCGCGGGAGGGCGCCGACCCGTGGGTACGGCTGCCTCCGCGGCGACGCGCAAAACCCCCTCCCCCGCCCAACCACGCGCAACGAGGGCGACAGCCGCGCGAGCCCCCACCACCGCGGCGAAGCGCGCGTCCCCCACCACACCAAGCATCGGGACGCCGATCGAGGGGACGAGCAGGAGCTCTGGCGGGAGAAGTGGCGGCCTCGCCCCGGCGACCCGCACTCCACCCAGCTTGAGGAGCGATGCTCCCGCTCCTACGAAGAGGTCCGCACCAACTCGGGCCTCCCCTCCTGGGGCAACTTCCACCTCCGGCCGCCGATCACCCGCGGCCAACGCCAGGTCGTCCACTGGGAGGCCTCTTTCCACCGGCGCGGAGGCGACAAAGGGCGGCTGCAAGGGCAGCAGCAGCAGCAGCAGAAGGACGGCCGCTTCCATCAGGGCCAGGCCACCGGGCACTCCACCAAGCCCGGTGGCTAGGAGGACGAGGGCCTCCAGCCAGCCGCCGCAGGCCGCGGCGGCGCCCGCGAGGACCAGGGCGGCTGGGTCATCGGCCACCGTCATCGGGCCGATGACAAGGGCGAGAAGAGCGGCGAGCCAGCCCCCTGACCAGCCTGCCCTGGCGCGGAAAACGCCGTCGCCACCACCGGCGTTGAGGAGGCCCGAAGTCTCCTACGCTGCTGCCTGCGGGGCGGACAGCATCCGCCCCCGCCCCTCAATCATCTGCAGCCGCCCTCTCCTGACCCCGGGCGTCGTCGTATCGTCTATTGGGGCCTCCCTCACGACCGCCACCATCACCTCGGTGTCGTGTGGGAGCCCCATCATGACGGCGGCCGTCGCCTCGGGGCGCGGGGTCAGGACGCAGGCGCCTCCACCTTCGCCTGCGACGCCTCCGCTACCGAGGCCCCCATCACCGGACCTGGCCGTTATTGAGGAGGGCGAGGAGGACCACCCACCACCCGAGGTCCCCAGCTCGCCCGAAAATGAGACCCTCAGCCCCTGGAGGATGGCGAGCGGTAGGAGACACCGACGCCGCCGCCTATCGAGCGGGAGCTCCTCCGACAGCGAGGGCGACATTGCGGGTCGTGTCGGGGTGACGCACTCGCCGCCGTCTACCGCCACATCTGCCATCACCAGCAGGCTCCCGGCCAACATCAGCCCTGCACCCCCCCCATTGCTGTCGCCCCAACATTTCCCCATCCTCGCGCGAAAACCGCCGGGCGAGGCGGTGCGCTCGCCGCGGACGCAGCCGCCCGCGGAAGAATTTAATTTTAACCTGCGTGCGAGCCGGACGAGCCGGCCGCCGGCCGTGGTGGCGGCGCCGGTGGGGGACCGGCCGTGCCGACCCCCCGCGACGGTCTCTCCGTGCACCGTCGCGAGACCACCGTCCCCGAACCCCCCCCGCAGTAACACTGGTCGTAGGCGCGAACCCGCCCGACCTTGCCCTGTGCCCTCCAACACCGGGCACCAGCAACCCCCTTCCCAGCGGCGGCCGCGGGCCGACGCGAGACGGGCTGAGGCGGAAATCCGCCGATCCCTAATCGCGCGGGCCGAGGCCGTCGTTTCCGACGACGACCTGGAGTCGGTGGCCGGTGCGCTGGCCACCTTCTTCCGGGAGCGTCGGCCGAATGGAAGGGCGGGGCCGACTCCAGCGAGGCCCCGCGTCAACCGCCAGGACGGTCGCCCTGACCCCGACCACCAGGTGTCGGGCGACCGGATAAGGGACGCCACTCGAATTCAGCGGCTCTACAGGGAGAACCGCCGAAGAGCCATGCGGGAAGTGCTGGAGGGCCCCTCCCCTCACTGTCAAGCGAGTAAGGAGGAGCTCACCAGTCACTTCCGCAGCGTGTACTCGGAGGCGGCTCCCGGTGGATTTGAGCCGTTCGAGTGGCCGCAATGGAGCGCCGAGGGAGAAAGCGAGCGATGGCTCGCCCTGGAGCGGCCCTTCACGCCGTCGGAGGTGAACTCCCGCCTGGGTCGGACGCACAACAGTGCGCCCGGACCGGACGGGGTTCCCTACGACGTGCTGAAGAGGGCCGATCCGGGGTCTGCCGTCCTCGCGAGCATGTTCAATGCATGCCTCCGTCGGTGCTCCATTCCGAGGTCGTGGAAGTCGTCGAGTACGGTGCTCGTGCACAAGAAAGGCGACCGAAGCGACCTGTCCAACTGGCGTCCGCTAGCACTCGGCGATACAGTGTACAAGCTGTTCGCCGCAGTGATGGCGGACAGGTTGACGGAGTTTGCTGTTAAGGGCAAGCGGCTGAGCGCTCCGCAAAAGGGCTTCCTGAGGTACGAGGGGTGCCACGAGCACAACTTCGTGCTTCGGGAGGTCCTGGAGGATAGCCGCAGGTCGGGTCGCGAAGTAGTGGTCGCGTGGCTGGATTTGACGAATGCGTTCGGATCCATCCCCCACGCGACCCTGTTCGACGCCTTTAGGGGTGTCCACCTTCCCCCTAGCACCCAGAGGTTGCTAACATCTATGACCTCTGGGTGTACGACCAGGATCCGGTCGACCCAGGGCCTCACAGAGGCCATCCCGATGATGGCGGGCGTGAAACAGGGCTGTCCGTGTAGTCCAGTCGCGTTCAACCTGGCCATCGAGCGGGTGATTCGTTCCGTCGAGTCACTCGCCGGTGGCTATGTGTTGAACGCAGCACAACATCGGCTGCTGGCCTACGCGGACGACCTGGCCCTTATCGCGTCCACGCCTGAGGAGATGAAGCTCCTCCTAGCCACCACCGAGAGGGAGGCGGCAAGGGCGGGGTTGAAGTTCAACCCCAAGAAGTGCGCTACCCTTCACCTTCGGGGGAAGGGTAGCAAACGGACCCCCTTGCCGACCATATTCACCCTCGACCGGGAGGAGCTCAGGGCCCTGGGTGAGGGTGAGGCTTACGAGTATCTGGGCGTCCCTACGGGACACCAGGTAAGCCAAACCCCGGTCGCCACCATCGCGCAAGCGATGGTGGACGTGAGCGCGATCGACGCCTCGCTCCTCGCGCCTTGGCAGAAGATGGACGCCCTTAGGACGTTCATCCTGCCAAGGTTCGACTCCATCTTAAGGAGCGGGGCCGTCGATAAAAAGCCCTTGTCTGACTTTGACAAGTTAGTCAAGAAAAAAGTCAAGGGCTGGTTAAACCTCCCCCAGCGGGCCAGTGCTGAGGTAGTTTATCTACCCACCTGGCGGGGAGGGGCCGGCATCCTCCCGATGGCGGACCTGGCCGATGTGCTGGCGATCGCCCACGCCTTCAGGATGTTATCCTGCAAGGACGGGGCGGTCGCCGCACTCGCCAGGCTCTCCCTGAGGGAGGCCGTCCAACGACGGACCGGCCACCAGCCCTCGCAGGCCGAGGTCGCGGAGTACCTCTCGGGTTCGCTCGAGGGGTGTTTCTCCCGCGACCTCCAAGGAGATCCAGGCCTGTGGACAAGGGTCCGCCTCGCCTCACGTCGCCAGTCTAGGAAGCTAGACTTGGCATGGCGACACGACTCCGCCACCGACGAGCTCCTGCTGGAATGCAGGGGCTCGGAGGGGCGACGGGTCAAGATTACACCGGGCGCCAGTTCTCAGGTCATTCGACGCCTGAGAATGGCAGTACAGGAGAGTTACCTCTGCTCTCTTCTGGCTAAACCTGACCAAGGGAAGGTTTACCAGCTGTCGTCGCGGTCAGGAGTCAGCAATGGCTTTCTGAGGGACGGCAGGTACATCCGGTTCGCCGAGTGGAGGTTTGTCCACCGTGCGCGCCTGGACGTCTTGCCCCTAAACGGAGCGAGGCGCTGGGGCGCCGGGGACAAGCGGTGCAGGAGGTGCGGATACGCGCGGGAGACTCTCCCGCACGTTATCTGCCATTGCCTCCCCCACTCGGCGGCCCTGCAGCTTAGGCACGACGCCATTTTACAGCGCGTGGCGAAAGCTTGCAGGGTGCGGGGGTCGATCCGCGTCAACCAGCGGGTCGAGGGAGTCGACGGTGATCTAGCCGCTCTCCGTCCGGATCTTGTGATCCGCGACGAGGTGGCGAAACGCGTGCACATCGTCGACGTGACCGTGGCGTTTGAAAACGGTCGGGGGGCGATGGGGAGTGCTAGGCGATCAAAGATCGAAAAGTACTCCCCGTTGGCCTCCGCCCTTCATTCCCGCGGTTACGCCGTCGATGTGGACGCGATCGTCGTCGGCGCTTTGGGTACTTGGGACCCCGACAACGAGGCTGTGTTGAGGCGACTCGGAGTGTCTCGACACTACGCGTCGCTGATGCGCAGGCTCGTTGTCTCGGAAACCATAAGGTGGTCTCGCGA
Source organism: Holcopasites calliopsidis (assembly GCA_023838395.1). Classification (NCBI taxonomy): domain Eukaryota; kingdom Metazoa; phylum Arthropoda; class Insecta; order Hymenoptera; family Apidae; genus Holcopasites; species Holcopasites calliopsidis. The sequence goes on from JALHAQ010000009.1 coordinate 28,562, forward strand.
CGTGTACGTGGAGCACGTCTCGGGGGTGAGGCAATATCGGGTCCCCTCCGGCGCCTCCGCCGATGGGCTGGCGGCTGGTCCGCCGGGCAACAGCGAAAATGAGCGTGCGCACGACTAGTCTGGTCCCGATTCTTTGGACGTACTTATTTATTTATTTATTTATTCGTTTATTTATTTGTATATTTATTTATCTATGTATGTGTACACGTAAAAGTCCCGGTGACTAGTCTAGTCCTGACCGGACACATCGTTATTTATATATTTATTTATTTATTTATATAAATTTTTATACATCTGACTAAAGATAGGGCCATTACATCGCCCATGACGCACCGACCGGCAACCTGACTGCTAATTTCTATGTCTTTTTACAGATCTCGACCGGCTGGTGGCGAATTGACGCGCTGGGATCCACCCTAAGTTTTTATTTGTTTTATTTTCTGTTTTTTTATCGTTGCTTGACCGGGGCCCGAAGGCCGCCGCGGACGTACCGGACGATGTCCAACGGTGATAATTTAATAATTTTATCTTTTTTAAATACTGTGGCGATGCTGAAATGCTCGAATGTAATACCCCAGGCGGGGATTGTCTGCCTGGGGCAGTTGAATGAATTTTACAATAAACGGCTCTTATCTGTTCTTATCAGCTTAATATCTGATACACTCCCCATTGGGGAGTCAGAATATTAAACTGATTTTTGGAAATTGACGGAGCCGTTGGGGCTTGCTCCACCTCTGTCGCGAGTCAGCCTGGCTTTGCAGTGCCGCTAGGACTGGCTCAATAAACGCTTTCCAAAAATCAGTGGGGAAATAATTTTTTACTCGAGTCCCTGGTTAGGTTGGGAAAAATAGTAACCTAACCTAACCTAAGGTCCCCAATACGTACAAGGTCCCGAGTTGCGATAGTCCTCCCGCGCATCAAGTGTCCCGTGCGACCAGTGGCGGGCAGCTCCGGAGGGTGGAATCCACTACAGAGGTGGACGACATCACCACCAACAGCACGAGGGAGGGTAAGTTCCCCGACGTCGCCGGTTCCCAGCACCCTTCTCCAAATCCCCGCGATACCCCGACCCACCCCCCCAGCCCACGAAACGCCGGCGTCGGCGTAAACAACTTTTAAATTCTTGACTAGTCGGGTGCCTAACGGCATACCGACTTTGGTTTTTATACATAGGCCTAATAGGCCTATTTAATATTTTAACTAATTGATCGCCGACGCTCGGCGTCCGTGGGATCTAACGGGGTATCGCCGCGCCGGTCGACGGAGGGCTTTACCTTCCCTCGGGCGTACCACCCTCCGAGCAGTAATTAATACTGTATTTCGCGAACCTTTGCTGCCCGCCGTTAATCGCTTATACTGGTCGCGACATTCCACACGCGCTGCCACAGGTCCCCCGCGCCCCCTCGGCTAGCTAACGAGTAGCTATTTCCTTACCGCCGGTCGTTCCTATTTATCTATTTATTTAAAATCGTTCGTACCAGTCTTGTCCACTACTATTTATTGATTTTACTCTATTTATTCGTCTTTACCAGCAAGACTCCTATTGGTATTTATTTATTAGGCAATATTTTAAACTTTTATCGATTTGACCGCTCTACTGACTATCTATTTATTTATTTATTTTCTTGTTTGTTTATCTGACTGCTTTGCTACTTTATTCTATCGTTCTTCTTTTAGCCATTTGACCTACTCTCTATCTTTTACCTTCGGACTGTTCATTTTCTATCTATTTATTCGTCTAACTGTCTGTCTGTCTATTCATTAACTTATCCTATCTAATAGCTTTTGGAGTCTTGTCTTAACTATCTGGACTGGCTGGATTCACAGTAACGCCTTGCTTGTTTTTATTTATTTATTTATTTATTTATTCATTTATCTGACGTGCTTTTACACTGTTGCGTTACCTTACTTACCGGCCGCCGGTATAGCCGAGCCCGCACTATTTCCCCCGGCGATTTCTGCTTTGGCTGGCGCCACACATCCGTCCTGCACTCGGGGTCCATCGCGAGCCCGACAGCGAGGCCTGAAAAACAGTTTTCCTTCTTATCGACTTGCAAACATACTTCATTCCCTCTACCCTAGTCACTCACCACGCTACAGTACCATTTCTCACAGTATTCTTAGACAATAGCCCGGTTAGTTACATCTGCCCGTTCTCGGACTCGCGATGGAGATCACCATCAAATTCCCCTTTACTGAGAAATTCCGGTGCCCCGAGTGCTTCAATAAGAAGTGCTCTAAGAGCAATTCTTATGAGTACCCCGGGCACACCGAGTTCCGCCAGCACCTCAAGCGGAGCCACCCGACCTGCACGGTCACCACCACCTGTGGCCTGTGCGGCTACGTGGGCAAAGGGGCTTATCCCCTTAAAGATGTCAAGGCCCACGTAGCCAAATTCCATCCTGGCTCCGCGGGGGGTGCTGCCGGAGCTCGGTCTAGCCCCGGTACTGCGCCAGCCAAGCGAGTAAGTGGCGGCGCGTCCAGCGCGGGAGGGCGCCGACCCGCGGGTACGGCTGCCTCCGCGGCGACGCGCAAAACCCCCTCCCCCGCCCAACCACGCGCAACGAGGGCGACAGCCGCGCGAGCCCCCACCACCGCGGCGAAGCGCGCGTCCCCCACTCGTCGGAGCAACGGGACGCCGATCGAGGGGACAAGCAGGAGCTCGGGCGGGAGAAGCGGCGGCATTGCCCCGGCGACCCGCACTTCGCCCAGCCCAAGGAGCGTTGCTCCCGCTCCCACGAGGAGGTCCACTCCATCCCGGACCTCCCCTCCAGGGGCAACATCCACCTCCGGCCGCCGATCACCCGCGGCCAACGCCAGGTCGTCCACCGGGAGGCCTCTTTCCACCGGCGCGGAGGCGACAAAAGGCGGCTGCAAGGGCAGCAGCAGCAGCAGAAGGACGGCCGCTTCCACCAGGGCCAGGCCACCGGGCACTCCACCAAGCCCGGTGGCTAGGAGGACGAGGGCCTCCAGCCAGCCGCCGCAGGCCGCGGCGGCGCCCGCGAGGACCAGGGCGGCTGGGTCATCGGCCACCGTCACCGGGCCGATGACGAGGGCGAGAAGAGCGGCGAGCCAGCCCCCTGACCAGCCTGCCCTGGCGCGGAAAACGCCGTCACCACCACCGGCGTTGAGGAGGCCCGAAGTCTCCTACGCTGCTGCCTGCGGGGCGGAGAGCATCCGCCCCCGCCCCTCCATCATCAGCAGCCGCCCTCTCCTGACCCCGGTCGTCGTTGTGTCGTCTACTGGGGCCTCCCTCACGACCGCCACCATCACCTCGGTGTCGTGTGGGAGCCCCATCATGACGGCGGCCGTCGCCTCGGGGCGCGGGGTCAGGACGCAGGCGCCTGCACCTTTGCCTGCGACGCCTCCGCAACAGAGGCCTCCATCACCCGACCTGGCCGTCATTGAGGAGGGCGAGGAGGACCACCCGCCATCTGAGGTCCCCAGCTCGCCCGAAAATGAGACCCTCAGCCCTTGGAGGATGGCGAGCGGTAGGAGGCACCGACGCCGCCGCCTATCGAGCGGGAGCTCCTCCGACAGCGAGGGCGACATTGCGGGCCGTGTCGGGGTGACGTACTCGCCGCCGTCCACCGCCACAACAGCCACCACCAGCAGGCCCCCCGCCAACATCAGCCCTGCACCCCCCCCCATTGCTGTCGCCCCACCATTTCCCCGCCCTTGCGCGAAAACCGCCGGGCGAGGCGGTGCGCTCGCCGCGGACGCAGCCGCCCGCGGACGATTGTAATTTTAATGCGCGTGCGAGCCGGACGAGCCGGCCGCCGCCCGTGGCGGTGGCGCCGGTGGGGGACCGGCCTTGCCGACCCCCCGCGACAGTCTCCCCGTGCACCGTCGCGAGACCACCATCCCAGAACCCCCCCCGCAGAACAGCTGGTCGTAGGCGCGAACCCGCCCGACCTTGCCCTGTGCCCTCCAACACCGGGCACCAGCAACCCCCTTCCCAGCGGCGGCCGCGGGCCGACGCGAGACGGGCTGAGGCGGAAATCCGCCGATCCCTGATCGCGCGGGCCGAGGCCGTCGTTTCCGACGATGACCTGGAGTCGGTGGCCGGTGCGCTGGCCACCTTCTTCCGGGAGCGTCGGCCGAATGGAAGGGCGGGGCCGACTCCATCGAGGCCCCGCGTCAACCGCCAGGACGGTCGTCCCGACCCCGACCACCAGGTGTCGGGCGACCGGATAAGGGACGCCACTCGGATCCAGCGGCTCTACAGGGAGAACCGCCGAAGGGCCATGCGGGAAGTGCTGGAGGGCCCCTCCCCTCACTGTCAAGCGAGCAAGGAGGAGCTCACCAGCCACTTCCGCAGCGTGTACTCTGAGGCGGCTCCCGGTGGATTTGAGCCGTTCGAGTGGCCGCAATGGAGCACCGAGGGAGAAAGCGAGCGATGGCTCGCCCTGGAGAAGCCCTTCACGCCGTCGGAGGTGAACTCCCGCCTGGGACGGACGCACAACAGTGCGCCCGGACCGGACGGGGTTCCCTACGACGTGCTGAAGAGGGCCGATCCGGGGTCTGCCGTCCTCGCGAGCATGTTTAACGCATGCCTCCGTCGGTGCTCCATTCCGAGGTCGTGGAAGTCGTCGAGTACGGTGCTCGTGCACAAGAAAGGCGACCGAAGCGACCTGTCCAACTGGCGTCCGCTAGCACTCGGCGATACAGTGTACAAGCTGTTCGCCGCAGTGATGGCGGACAGGTTGACGGAGTTTGCTGTTAAGGGCAAGCGGCTGAGCGCTCCGCAAAAGGGCTTCCTGAGGTACGAGGGGTGCCACGAGCACAACTTCGTGCTTCGGGAGGTCCTGGAGGATAGCCGCAGGTCGGGTCGCGAAGTAGTGGTCGCGTGGCTGGATCTGACGAATGCGTTCGGATCCATCCCCCACGCGACCCTGTTCGACGCCTTTAGGGGTGTCCACCTCCCCCCTAGCACCCAGAGGTTGTTAACATCTATGACCTCTGGGTGTACGACCAGGATCCGGTCGACCCAGGGCCTCACAGAGGCCATCCCGATGATGGCGGGCGTGAAGCAGGGCTGTCCGTGTAGCCCAGTCGCGTTCAACCTAGCCATCGAGCGGGTGATTCGCTCTGTCGAATCGCTCGCCGGTGGCTACGTGTTGAACGCAGCACAACACCGGCTGCTGGCCTACGCGGACGATCTGGCCCTCATCGCGTCCACGCCTGAGGAGATGAAGCTCCTCCTAGCCACCACCGAGAGGGAGGCGGCAAGGGCGGGGTTGATGTTCAACCCCAAGAAGTGTGCTACCCTTCACCTTCGGGGGAAGGGTAGCAAACGGACCCCCTTGCCGACCATATTCACCCTCAGTCGGGAGGAGCTTAGGGCCCTGGGTGAGGGTGAGGCTTACGAGTATCTGGGCGTCCCTACGGGACACCAGGTAAGCCAAACCCCGGTCGCCACCATCGCGCAAGCGATGGTGGACGTGAGCGCGATCGACGCCTCGCTCCTCGCGCCTTGGCAGAAGATGGACGCCCTTAGGACGTTCATCCTGCCAAGGTTCGACTCCATCTTAAGGAGCGGGGCCGTCGATAAAAAGCCCTTGTCTGACTTTGACAAGCTTGTCAAAAGAAAAGTCAAGGGCTGGTTAAACCTCCCCCAGCGGGCCAGTGCTGAGGTAGTTTATCTACCCACCTGGCGGGGAGGGGCCGGCATCCTCCCGATGGCGGACCTGGCCGACGTGCTGGCGATCGCCCACGCCTTCAGGATGTTATCCTGTAAGGACGGGGCGGTCGCCGCACTCGCCAGGCTCTCCCTGAGGGAGGCCGTCCAACGACGGACCGGCCACCAGCCCTCGCAGGCCGAGGTCGCGGAGTACCTCTCGGGTTCGCTCGAGGGGTGTTTCTCCCGCGACCTCCAAGGAGATCCAGGCCTGTGGACAAGGGTCCGCCTCGCCTCACGTCGCCAGTCTAGGAAGCTAGACTTGGCATGGCGACACGACTCCGCCACCGACGAGCTCCTGCTGGAATGCAGGGGCTCGGAGGGGCGACGGGTCAAGATTACACCGGGCGCCAGTTCTCAGGTCATTCGACGCCTGAGAATGGCAGTACAGGAGAGTTACCTCTGCTCTCTTCTGGCTAAACCTGACCAAGGGAAGGTTTACCAGCTGTCGTCGCGGTCAGGAGTCAGCAATGGCTTTCTGAGGGACGGCAGGTACATCCGGTTCGCCGAGTGGAGGTTTGTCCACCGTGCGCGCCTGGACGTCTTGCCCCTAAACGGAGCGAGGCGCTGGGGCGCCGGGGACAAGCGGTGCAGGAGGTGCGGATACGCGCGGGAGACTCTCCCGCACGTTATCTGCCATTGCCTCCCCCACTCGGCGGCCCTGCAGCTTAGGCACGACGCCATTTTACAGCGCGTGGCGAAAGCTTGCAGGGTGCGGGGGTCGATCCGCGTCAACCAGCGGGTCGAGGGAGTCGACGGTGATCTAGCCGCTCTCCGTCCGGATCTTGTGATCCGCGACGAGGTGGCGAAACGCGTGCACATCGTCGACGTGACCGTGGCGTTTGAAAACGGTCGGGGGGCGATGGGGAGTGCTAGGCGATCAAAGATCGAAAAGTACTCCCCGTTGGCCTCCGCCCTTCATTCCCGCGGTTACGCCGTCGATGTGGACGCGATCGTCGTCGGCGCTTTGGGTACTTGGGACCCCGACAACGAGGCTGTGTTGAGGCGACTCGGAGTGTCTCGACACTACGCGTCGCTGATGCGCAGGCTCGTTGTCTCGGAAACCATAAGGTGGTCTCGCGACGTGTACGTGGAGCACGTTTCGGGGGTGAGGCAATATCGGGTCCCCGCCGGCGCCTCCGCTGATGGGCCGGCGGCTGGTCCGCCGGGCACTAACCAAAATGAACACGCCTGCGACTAGTCTAGTCCCGATCTCATGGACTTATTTATTTATTTATTTATTTATCTATCCATTCATGCATTTACATATTTATTTATTTATTTATTTATTCATCTGAGTTTTACTGTGACTAGTCTAGTCCCGATCAGATACAAGTACTTATTTATTTATTTATTTGTACTTTGGTTTTATTATACTGACTAAGGATAGGGCCGTGTCATCGCCCATGACGCATCGGCTTGGCGATACGACTGCTAATACCGTTGTCCATTTGCAGATCCTGACCAGCCGGATGCGTGCTGACGCACTGGGCCACGCCCAAAGTGTGTATTTTATTTTTCTTTTATTTTCACCGGAGCCGGGCCCGATGGCTGATGCTGACGTACCGGACTACGCTTCCTGGTAAATTTTATTATACGTACCTGACCGAATAAATTATTGCGGCGATGCTGAAATGCTCGAATGTAATACCCCAGGCGGGGATTGTCCGCCTGGGGCAGTTGAATGAATTTTAAAATAAATGGCTTTATCTGTTCTTATCAGCTTAATATCTGATACACTCCCCATTGGGGAGTCAGAATATTAAACTGATTTTTGGAAATTGAAGGAGCTGTTGGAGCTTGCTCCACCTCTGTCGTGAGTCAGCCTGGCATTGCAGTGCCGCTAGGACAGGCTCAATAAACTATTATCCAAAAATCAGTGGGGATTAAAGAGTTCAACCCCTGGTTAGGGTGGTAAAAATAACATCCTAACCTAACCTAAGGTCCCGAGTTGCGATAGTCCTCCCGCGCGTTAAAGTGTCCCGTGCGACCAGTGGCGGGCAGAACCGGAGGGTGGCATCCACTACCCAGAGGTGGACGACATCGCCACCAGCAGCACGAGGGAGGGTAAGTTCCCCGACGTCGCCGGTTCCCACTACCTTATCCCAAATCCCCGCGATACCCCGACCCAACCCCCCAGCCCACGAAACGCCGGCGTCGGCGTAAACAAATTTTAAATTTCTTGACTGGTCGGGTGCCTAACGGCATTCCGGCTTTGGTTTTTATACATAGGCCGTTTAGGCCTATTTTACATTTTATTTAATTGATCGCCGACGCTCGGCGTCCGTGGGATCTGACCGGGTATCGCCGCGCCGGTCGACGGAGGGCTTTACCTTCCCTCGGGCGCACCACCCTCCGAACAGTAATTAATACTATATTTTGCGAATCTTTGCTGCCCGCCGTTAATCACTTATACTGGTCGCGACATTCCTCACGCGCTGCCACGGGCTCATTACATATTCTCGGCTAGATAGATAGGGGATATCTATCTGTATTCCGCCGGTACTTTTTAGCTTATTTTACTCGTATTAGGTCCGTCTGATTTTACTCGTTGATCTTACTTTATTTATTTGTTATCACGTTTTTATTTATTTATCTATTCATCTGACTCTTTGCTCAATTTTTATTTTTATTTGTTCGACCATATACATCGATTTATGCTTTTTGCAGCGCGTGGCGAAAGCTTGCAGGGTGCGGGGGTCGATCCGCGTCAACCAGCGGGTCGAGGGAGTCGACGGCGATCTAGCCGCCCTCCGTCCGGATCTTGTGATCCGCGACGAGGCGGCGAAACGCGTGCGCATCGTCGACGTGACCGTGATGTTTGAAAACGGTCGGGGGGCGATGGGGAGTGCTAGGCGATCAAAGATCGAAAAGTACTCCCCGTTGGCCTCCGCCCTTCATTCCCGCGGTTACGCCGTCGATGTGGATGCGATCGTCGTCGGCGCTTTGGGTACTTGGGAGTGTCTCGACACTACGCGTCGCTGATGCGCAGGCTCGTTGTCTCGGAAACCATAAGGTGGTCTCGCGACGTGTACGTGGAGCACGTCTCGGGGGTGAGGCAATACCGGGTCCCCGCCGGCGCCTCCGCTGATGGGCCGGCGGCTGGTCCGCCGGGCACCAGCGAAACATAAACGCACCAGTGACTAGGTCTTGACTCTATTTATTTATTTATTTATTTACTTATTTATTTGCTCATGTGAGCGCACCTGCGACTAGTCTAGTCCCGACCTTATTTATTTGCTTGTACGTTCATGTATTTGTTTATTTATTGGTCTGACTAAGGATAGGGCCATGCCATCGCCCACGACGCGACAGCCCGATAGTAGTCTCGATGACACTATTGTTTCTTTTACAAATCTTGACCGGCTGGCTGCGGACTGACGTGCTGGGCTACGTCCAAAGAGTTTATTTTGTTTTTCTTTTATTTTTCACCGGACCTGGGCCCGATGGCCGACACCGACGTACCGGACTGAATCTTCTGGTAATAATATCTTACGTACCTGACCATACGATTGTTGCGGCGATGCTGAGATGCACGAATGTAATACCCCAGGCGGGGATTGTCCGCCTGGGGCAGTTGAATGATATGCTTAATAAATGGCTTTATCTGTTCTTATCAGCTTAATATCTGATACACTCCCCATTGGGGAGTCAGAATATTAAACTGATTTTTGGAAATTGACGGAGCTGTTGGTGTTGACGCGCACATTTACGGAGTATTGGCCACGATAACTCGTAGCGTTTTTTTTATTACACCCGCCAATAAAACTGAGGACCAGGCAGCTGGATTCCACGTGTCGGTAAACCTAGAGACCCTAACGGTACTTGCGAAGCGCGGTCGACACTTGGGAAATTTCCTGAAAAATGCCTACTCAGGTAAAACCCCCAAAAACAACGAACACATTCCACCACTTTCTTCCTAAACTTTCCCAACCAATCAAATCCTCACCACGCCTATCCTCCCTAAACGATTCCTCCACCCTTAGCAAGTAGGAGAAACATTTTTTTTTGTACAACCATCAGAATTCAGAAAACGACAGAACAGTAAAGATCACATTGTAAGACAATCGTTTTTGCTTAATAACACATCTTCAATCAACCGCAAGCGCCGTAAACAGTATCAAGCCGGACACACTCGAGTTTGAGCTGTCACGACACAACAGTTGGAGCTTGCTCCACCTCTGTCGCGAGTCAGCTTGGCATTGCAGTGCTGCTAGGACTGGCTCAATTAACGCATTTCCAAAAATCAGTGGGGAATAAAATTTGCAAGTCCCTGGTTACGTGGAGAAAAAATAATCTCCTAACCTAACCTAAGGTCCCCAAAACGCCTAAGTCCCCGAGATGCGATTTGTTCCTCCCGCGCTTAACAGTGTTCCGAGTGACCAGTGGCGGGCAGAACCGGAGGGTGGCACCAACAACCCTGTGGAGGACGACGACTCCACCAGCAGCACGAGGGAGGGCTACTCCCATTCCCGCGATACCCCGACCAACCCTCCAAGCCCACGAAACGCCGGCGTCGGCGTAAACAAATTTTAAAATTCCTGACTGGTCGGGTGCCTAACGGCATCAACGACTTGGTGTTTTTATACATAGGCCTATTAGACCTATTTTATGTTCACATTAAACTCTATTTCGAAAAGCATATATATTTTCGAACTTCAAAGCGCTCCGCTGGACGTAAAACTCCAAACGAGCATCGGCAACCTTTGCTCTCCATCACCTATCAGCGAAAGCGAAGAAAGCCGAAACAACATCGTTTGTCCCCGGCGCCCCAGCGCCTCGCTCCGTTCAGGGGCAAGACGTCTAGGCGCGCGCGGTGGACAAACCTCCACTCGGCGAACCGGACGTACCTGCCGTCACGCAGGAAGCCATTGCTGACTCCTGACCGCGACGACAGCTGGTAAACCTTCCCTTGGCCAGGTTTAGACAGAAGAGAGCAGAGGTAACTCTCCTGTACTGCCATTCTCAGGCGTCGGATGACCTGAGAATTGGCGCCCGGTGTAATTTTGACCCGTCGTCCCTCCGAGCCCCAGCATTCCAGCAGAAGCTCGTCGGTGGCGGAGTCGTGTCGCCATGCCAGATCTAATTTTTTAGACTGGCGACGTGAGGCGAGGCGGACCCTTGTCCACAGGCCTGGATCTCCTTGGAGGTCGCGGGAGAGGTACTCCGCGACCTCGGCCTGCGAGGGTTGGTGGCCGGTCCGTCGTTGGACGGCCTCCCTCAGGGAGAGCCTGGCGAGTGCGGCGACCGCCCCGTCCTTGCAGGATAACATCCTGAAGGCGTGGGCGATCGCCAGCACATCGGCCAGGTCCGCCATCGGGAGGATGCCGGCCCCTCCCCGCCAGGTGGGTAGATAAACTACCTCAGCACTGGCCCGCTGGGGGAGGTTTAACCAGCCCTTGACTTTTTTCTTGACTAACTTGTCAAAGTCAGACAAGGGCTTCTTCTCGACGTCCCCGCTCCTAAGGATGGAATCGAACCTTGGCAGGATGAACGTCCTAAGGGCGTCCATCTTCTGCCAAGGCGCGAGGAGCGAGGCGTCTATCGCGCTCACGTCCACCATCGCTTGCGCGATGGTGGCGACCGGGGTTTGGCTCACCTGGTGCACCGTAGGGACGCCCAGATATTCGTAAGCCTCACCCTCACCCAGGGCCCTAAGCTCCTCCCGGTTGAGGGTAAATATGGTTGGCAAGGGAGTCCGTTTGCTACCCTTCCCCCGAAGGTGAAGGGTAGCGCACTTCTTGGGGTTGAATTTCAACCCCGCCCTTGCCGCCTCTCTCTCGATGGTGGCTAGGAGGAGCTTCATTTCCTCTGGCGTGGACGCAATAAGGGCAAGGTTGTCCGCGTAGGCCAGCAGCCGGTGTTCTGCTGCGTTCAACACATAACCACCGGCGAGTGATTCGACGGAGCGAATCACCCGCTCGATGGCTAGGTTGAACGCGACTGGGCTACACGGACAGCCCTGTTTCACGCCCGCCATCATCGGGATGGCCTCTGTGAGGCCCTGGGTCGACCGGATCCTGGTCGTACACCCAGAGGTCATAGATGTTAGTAACCTCTGGGTGCTAGGGGGAAGGTGGACACCCCTAAAGGCGTCGAACAGGGTCGCGTGGGGGATGGATCCGAACGCATTCGTCAGATCCAGCCACGCGACCACTACTTCGCGACCCGACATGCGGCTGTGCTCGAGGACCTCCCGGAGCACGAAGTTGTGCTCGTGGCACCCCTCGTGCCTCAGGAAGCCCTTCTGCGGAGCGCTCAGCCGCTTGCCCTTCACAGCAAACTCCTTCAACCTGTCCGCCATCACTGCGGCGAATTGCCTGGAAACCGTGTCGCCGAGCGCTAGCGGACGTCAGTTAGACCGGTCGCCCGGCCCGGTGGTGTTGAAACTTTGAAAGCCTGCAGGGTGCGGGGATCGACCCGCGTCAACCAGCGGGTCGAGGGAGTCGACGGCGATCTAGCCGCTGTCCGACCGGATCTTGTGATCCTCGACGAAGTGGCGAAACGCGTGCACATCGTCGACGTGACGGTGACGTTTGAGAACAGCCGGGGGACGATGGGGAGTGCTAGACGATCGAAGATCGTAAAGTACTCCTCGTTGGCCTCCGCCCTTCACGCCCGCGGTTACGCCGTCGAGGTTGACGCGATCGTCGTCGGCGCTCTGGGTACGTGGGACCCCGACAACGAGGCTGTGCTGAGGCGACTCGGCGTGTCTTGACACTACGCGTCGCTGATGCGCAGACTCGTTGTCTCGGATACCGGAAGGCGGTCTCGCGACATGTAGGGTGAGCACGTCTGGGGGGTTAGGCAATACCGGGACCCCGTGGGTGCCTCCGCCGATGGGTTGGCGGTGGGCTGGCGGTGGGCTCGCCCGACTATATATATGTATAAAAGGGAAGAGAAAGAGATATGGCATAAAACTATTTGAACTTAATACGCCGTGCGGATATGTTTTAAATGTTGAAATTTATCAAGGAAAATCAGATAACATACAGGAAGCATAAAAAACAAGTAGTCTTGTTTTACGGTTAATGCAGACATATTTGAGTAAAGGACATCATCTCTTTATGGACAATTTTTACAACAGTATCGAGCTGTCAAAAGAGCTGCTAAAACATAAAACACACACGACCGGAACGTTTCGTTCTAACAGAAAATGTTATCCGAAGGAAGTAACATCGAAAAAGTTAAGAAAGGGCGAACATATGTATATGGCGTAGACGAGGTCAAATTTATGTACCGTAATGAAGAGATAAACGGGATGTTCTGTCCATAGCAACGAATCATCATCCGGAAATGGTGGAAGTTACTAACAAATTTGGACAAAAAAAAGAATAAACCAAATGATATAGCTGAATACAATTTGAATATGTTAGGAGTTGACAGATGTGATCGAATGATTTCCTATTATTCATCACCACAAAAATCCATAAGATGGTATAAAAAACTTCTTTTTCATCTTTTAGAGCTATGCGTTTGGAATTCCTACTTTATCTACCGACAGTTTCATAATTCAACGACATTCCTACAGTTCAGCGATTCGCTAATACAATCATTGACCGCGCTACCTAATACTGGGATTTCTGGAAAGAATTTAGCGGCATTAACATCTACGCGTGGTCGACCGAAACAAATAAACTCATTACCACTGACATCCACAAGTTGTACACAACATATCTTGGAAAAGATATCTCCAGCTGTTGATTTTCAGCGCAAAACTTATTTTTTACGTTGCAGACAATGTTCGACCAACCAAATTAGAAAAGAAACGTCATATAGATGTAAAACTTGTCCGCAGAAACCACCATTGTGTCCAGAATGCATCGAATCCTATCATTTATAGTACTTTCTCGTATGTATGTAATTTGTTTCCTGAATTCATTTTTATTTAATTTTGACTATCTTTTAAGCAAAATAAATTATAAATGATAACTTTGTTTCAAACTAATTTTCTTGTGTTAAGTTTATACCTATTGACTCTCTTTTATTCATAGGAATCATTTTAAATTAGTAAAGAAAATGCCGTATAGTCGTCACGCCGGTCATAACCGTCATTTGTTCCGGGAAGAGAAAAAATGACATGATGAGCAAATGACGGTTATAGCCGTCGAGAGTTTTTTTGGAAAAACTGTGGCCAAATGCGATAACTTTTACTTCCAAACATACAACTTAAACTCGATTTCATCTGGCAGTCATAAACAACTGAAAAAAAAAGATGTGTTTCTGAGCACGATCATCAAATTAAAAGTGTGCGGCAACGTGTTAATTAACCAAATTGAATGTTGTTCTACGTCTCACTGACATATTATGGTCGAGCCTGCATCTTTTATCCATTTGAATGGTACACTTTATAAAAATTAACCAATGACTCAAGCGAATTATTTGTTTGTTCTATTAATATGCCATTGCAAGATAAACGGATAACCCTGTATAACAAAAATTGGCTGAACATTGAAATAATTCGTAGCATCATCAAAATCGAAGTTAACCGTGTTTACATGAAGCAAATTAATATGAAAAATTTAAAATTTGGTGATGGTAATCAAGTATGCATAAATAATTGCATTTTGACAATGCTACCCTTAGTGTGCAGAACTAGTAGAGTAACTATATCAGAGAATGTTTAACAGTTTTTCTATATTCGAGAATCATGAACATCTGGCGGTTCAAGGGATTCCGTCATACTATTTTCCACAAGCTTCCAAATACCGTTTACTTTTAGGATAGCGCAGTCAGTCCATGTAATAAGAGTGTGTTCCCTGTAACCTTAAAACTGTTTGATATGAAGAAATAAAATTGCTCGATCTCACACTACTTGCTTTCGTACTATGACCCATGCATTCTTATCCGTATATAACAATTTCTTCAACATGATATTCGACCATTTTGCAGGATAGTCTTACGATCAAAATCACTATATTAATCAAACTTCTTGAATTGGTCAGTTAGAGTTCATATTATATTATTACGACACACCTTTGACTGGGAAGGTAAGGCCATTACAGGAGGATATCTTGTCGGTGGGTGTGGTCCAAGAATGATTAATAGTATCTCGAATCGGAGGAGAAGCTTCGGAAGATAATATTTTCCTGTGCCTAAGAGCGCTCTTTTCTCGATGCAGTAGCTTGTAGTGTTTTTGCTAATTCTTCTGCCATATGCTCCGTATCTTCATCCGCATTTTCCATGAAATTTCCAAGTCTGTAACATCATTAATGCGTGTCCGGAAAAGGTCCCAACTAAGTCTTGCAGTGCCCAAGGACAGAGGCGTATTCCTCCTCCCGCACTTACTGATATCGACGTCAGTATAACCGGACAGTGACTTGATCGTAGATCAAAGCTTGGTCAGACGCTAATACAATTTAGCGAAATACTCCATATGTAACGTAAAAGTAGATGTGGCATTTTACTCCGTAAGTTGGCCAGGGGAGAGGGTTTTTACGTGCTGACGCGGTTGAATCCTTTTACACCACTGTTTTGGGATTGACGAGTTTCGACCCCGTCGCGGATGCTTCCCATCAAACTCCACGTTTGCAGTAAAGTTTGTTTCCGTACAGCCCAACTGAAGATACGATCCACTGTAGTAGTTGTTGCTCCGATTCATTCGTTTCTTGCACACGAAGACCATCCCCTGTGTCGTTACCTTATAACGAAATGTGAGATGTACACGCTTGAGATGCAACTGTGGCGGATACATGATATCGGAGAGTATCTTGTAGGAAATCCTTTCCCTTTCGGGAAAATTTGTTCAACGCAACCGCAAGGTTGTCACACCTCCAAGGTAATCACCTATTAATACCCCCCCCCCCCCCCCATAATTATGGGTAAAATTTTGGGGTTATACAGGCTGCGAGAATCGAGGCGCATCAGATATATTCCAAATCTAGTTGAAGGAGACACAGGTTGGTGCAAGATCGGGTCATACAGCCTCTTTCGAGCGACACTTTACAAAACATTACGCAGAGTCTATTGTTGAACTTACTCAGCAAGCACTGTTAGAGGTGGTCCCCGTAGTTGTACTGCGTTGACAATCGGGAGACTCGAACTCCCCGGAAGCTTTTCATTGTTCGGTTTCCTTGTAAGCAATTCTTGTCCTGCAATTTCCAACTTCCTGTTTTAACTTGGACACCGAAGTATGCCACAGAGTTCATATAAGCCGCCGCCAGGTCTATGAAGTTATATTCTTGCAGTCTGTAGTCCAGACCCAACATACTAATATATTGCACTCTTGATCTTCTCACGTCCTTCTTGTACTTTAGTAACCGACAGCCTTTTAATTACTGTTGCGTTTTAATCAAATATTCTTCGACTGCTCGCTTGGGTCTATGGGACGTCTTTATATTTTTCCTCTTCGACTATTCTCGACCATGATCAAAAGGCAGTGACTGTTTTAAAACAATGTTCACGTCCTGATTGCGCTTTTTATCCACTGTTCTCTGCATTTAACCATATCCTCGAGGTATCCCACGGTTTTGTTTCTTCAAATCGTTTCGTCCATTTTTTGTGAATACTTTTGACTTCTCATATGATTTTGCAGCTGCTTCGTGTAGCATTTTTCTTCCCCTTCGAAAGTGTACGTCACAACATCCAAACATTTAGAGACCGCAGAACTATACTTCAAAAAGGTCGTTTCCTCGCGAAGATCGGAGAATTACTAAAATCATTTTTTCTTATAATGCGTCATATACGAAGGGTTAGTCTGCTTGGTATTTCCACAGGTTTCATTGCAACACGATCCACGTAGCCTAATCTCCAAACACGGTCTTATTAGATGGACTATCGCTATGATTTTAAATCGAATAGACAACTCCAGACACAGAAATAAAGTAATAATGCGTTGCATCGACTAATCTAGAGTAAGTAAAAATTTGTTAAGCAACTCCTTGAAGCCCTTAGATGTTAATGTTTCTAACGTCGTTGCTAAAATATAAAAATTAGTCTATGTTGGACGAACAACAAGATTTTATTCTTGCATTAAGTTTCACAAGAGCAATACCTACGAGCTTGCACAAAAGGGTGTTTTTGTGTCATTTGAAATTCGGTTGGACAGTTGAAGTTTGAGCAATACATTTCGTTGTATCGAATTATATCTTCATTCTAATTTTGCACTCACAGTTTAGCAAGCGTTTTCCGTAGCCGAGTCTCTGTCCCAAACTGAGGCAAAAGTGAAATAAGATGTTTGAAAAATAATTAAGCAATAATTGTTACTTTGCTTGAACACGCAACTAATTTTTCTCCAAATTATTTCACTATCCGACTATCAAATCTATCTTTAATAATGTGTGCAAGTTCGACTCTGTAGACAATGCATTTGTCCAAGCAACTGACTATATGACGAGGGCGCCAATATAAACTATTTTTGGAATAGATAATGAATTTCTGATATCAAATAAGCATCGAATAGGCTCAGTTCGGACGAACACGCATCCACTCA
This sequence comes from Holcopasites calliopsidis, assembly GCA_023838395.1. Classification (NCBI taxonomy): domain Eukaryota; kingdom Metazoa; phylum Arthropoda; class Insecta; order Hymenoptera; family Apidae; genus Holcopasites; species Holcopasites calliopsidis. The sequence goes on from JALHAQ010000009.1 coordinate 45,673, forward strand.
AACACAGTTCGTATGATGAGCAGTTCGGGACAAATATGAATCGACACTAACCGTAGTCCTATTCGGATCTTCATTTGGTACCAACAGTGTTAGTATGGAAAAAATGTCGATGCACAAAGATCTTCTTGCAGATGCCATTTCATGTAATAGAGATTTAGCGTTTGACACTTTTATTCTGTCCCAATATTGTATAATAGTTGACAGTAGTACGTCCGCATAGAGCGGAGTTTCCCAAACTATGTTCCGCTGAACCTGAATAGATCTTCCGCGATAACTTGGAAAGGTTTTATACACTGCAATCCATTTAAAGGTCTTCTACTTTATATTGAAAGGCGACTGATGTTCAATCTCCATTGATGTTTATGACGTCAAATATCAAGATAGAGGCGGGGGGCCATATTTTCTCACACCGTGAGCATGAAAGAGATGGGGTATAGCGTTTTTACCTGACCGGCTGACAACTCTTGCCAGTTTAACGACAGTTGCGAAGACTGACAGAGCGGCTAGCCGCGCTAATAAATATTGTTCATAAATCTGCGCGAAGTTTCATAAGTAAGTCTGTCTTGTTCTTCTTATCCTTAAAATCTGATCGACTTTGAACTGAAATTTTTTGTTAATCAATCACACGTTATTAGGTCTACACCCACCAGTCCTCTTAGTATGCGAATTTTACTTACATGATTTCACTTTTACACAATTTTTTGGGTGGCACGGTTGTTTCGTCGCGTATCTGCGGCGCGACCGCGAGCCTTCCGTGTAGGTCTGATCACCGGGAGTTGTAAGTTCCTGGCTGAAGATGATTTCAGTACCGTTGAATTCGCGACTTCCTTACGCTCTTTATGAGGATAAGGATGATTGGAATTTGTGTATGTAGTTGGGATGTGAGAAACGATCTCTTATACGACCGTAAAACAGTTAAACTATGTATTAACTACTCAACAAAGGTAAACGATGACAAATTCGTGCACAACGATTTTTTAATAATCTACAATAAACGATAGATTGGGACGTAGAAGTTTTGTGTTTTGTGTTGCTAAGTATGTATTACTCGTGCGAGTGTTACTTTAAAAACTGATTAGCTTTTCAATTTCTTTTCCTTTCTCGACGCTTCGTGTCGGTCCCCCTTCCATGAATGATGGATCGTGATTGGGAAACGCTAATTTCAGCATTAGCCAATCAAGATACTCAACAACGGTTTTCACTTTTTGCGCGATTTATTCCCGCAAATTCGCTTAGATATACACGATTTTTTGCGGGAATTCAAAGAACCATTTTAGTTCCTGGCACATTTCTGATACTTTTTTACACGATTTCTCAATTTTGGGAACCAATCTGTTATATTCACAATAGGTTGTTACAATCTTTTACGCGTTTTATTCTACGTGTCATTTTCTGGAACCAATGTATGGCGTTGAAACAGAATAGGGTGCATATTTTTCGCGAACATAAATGAATTAAATTTGCATAAAAATGTAACGATTTTCTTGTATATTAATTTAGTCTGATTGCTTACAATGCTTACAATGCATGCAACGTCGAGTTTTGTCCATCTTCACAAAGAATTGTGTTCTTATTACAGAATATAAATATTATTCAAAAACTACCCATGGGTTTTTGGTTGAAAGCAGGAACATCAACAAAAGGAAGGCCAAGTACTTCTACTAATACATCTGTCATTGAAGATGAAAATGATCCAAACAAGTTATACTGCACTCGGGCTCCATCGTGGGTCCGACAGCGCGACTTGTAACACAATTTTTCTGCTCTATAACACTCATTCTCCTGCCTCTTTGCTCCTAACTCACTCTTCCGTAATATCTATTTCTTTTCTTTTTTTCCGTCTCTCTTTTTTTCCTTTCTTTTCTGTTTGACACTTTTATCACCCCATAGTTATTCCTCTGCCATTTCAACCCGCCTGCTCTCGGTCCCGCGATGGAAACAACCATTAAGTACCCGTTTACCGAGAGTTTCCGATGCCCCGAGTTCTTTGACAAAAAGTGCTCGAAGAGCAATTCGTACGTATACCCGGGGCACACGGCGTTCCACCAGCACCTCAAGGGGAGCCACATCGTGTGCACGGTCACTACGACCTATGGCCTCTGCGACTATGTCGGAAAGGGGGCCTACCCCCTTAAAGGCGTAAAGGGCCACGTGGGCAAATTCCACCCTGGCTCCGCGGGGGGTGCTGCTGGTATTCCGAGTACCCGTAGCACAGCGCTGCGCGAGAAACCCCGTGACAGCGCGGCTAACGCGGGAGGGTGCCGACCAGCGGGTACGGCTACCGGGGGATGCGACAAGGGCGACAGCGACCCCTGCCCTTTCCTCTGTGGCAAAACGGGCGTCCCCTAACACCACCACCAAGAGGACGTCGACGGAAGGGGTAGCAAGCCGTCCGGGCACAAGAGGGAGCAGTGCCGATCCCCCCGCCCTGACACCTTTAAAGCTCAAAGAGCGATGCCCCCGCTCCACGGAAGAGGTCGTCCGCCACCACGACTTCTCCGACGGCGACGAGGAGCCGTCCTTCGGTCTCCGCCCGCGCCAGGGCGACCGCCGAAAGGCCATCCTCTCCATCCATGGAGGCGCCTAACACGGGCGGCCGCAAAAGCAGCAGCGGCAACAATGATAATCTAGCCGCCAACAGCAAGGCTAAGCCACTGGGCAGTCCATCCAGCCTGGTCGCCAGAAGAACAAGGGCCTCCAGCCAACCCCCGAAGCCGGTGGTGGCGCCCAGAGCTCTTAGGTCAACGGCGACTCACACCAGACCGACGACCCGTGCCCGGAGGGCAACCAGCCAATCCCCGGAGGAGCTCATGAAGAGCAATGTGAAGGCCACCACCCGCACCGCCACCCGGGCACAGACTGTGAGGCCGGAAGTGACGTTTGCCGCTGTTTGCCGGGCGGGCAGTTCACGCCTGCTACCCGCCATCATCAGCAGCCGTCCCCTCTTGACCCTTGTCGTAATCGTATCATCAATGGGAGCCACCCTCACGACGTCCACCACCACCTCGACGTCGTGTGGAGGGCCCATTATGACACCGGGCCCTGTCAACGGGCCAGGGGTCAGGACGCAGGCGCCTCCTATGAGGCCTGCTACGCCGCCGCTGAAGCCGCCAACGCCCATACTGGACGCTATCGACGAGAGCGCGGAGGGCCCTTCTACACCTAAGTCCCCCAGGACCGCGGCCGATGAAAACCTGAGCCGGTGGAGGATGGCCGGTACGAGAAGGAGGTGTCGCCACCGAATATCCAACGGGAGCTTCTCTGAGAGTGACGGCGGGATCACGGGCGGCGGGAGAGCGTCATTGAAATCACCAGCCACCAAGAGACCGGGCCGCCCACACGGACACCCCCACCACCTCATCAACGCTGTCGCCACGCCATCTCCCTCTTACTGCGATTCCCCTCGCCGCAGGCTCCGCGACTTGGCCGGACGAGCCGGCCGCCGCCCGTGGCGGTGGCGCCTGCGGGGGACCGGCCTTGTCGCTCCTCGCGCCTTGGCAGAAGATTAACGCCCTTGGAACGTTCATCCTGCCAAGGTTCGATTCCATCTTAAGGAGCGGGGACGTCGAGAAGAAGCCCTTGTCGGACTTTGACAAATTGGTCAAAAGGAAAGTCAACGGTTGGTTAATCATCCCCCAGCGGGCCAGTGCGGAGGTAGTTTATGTACCCACCTGGCGGGGAGGGGCCGGCATCCTCCCGATGGCAGACCTGGCCGACGTGCTGACGGTCGCCCACGCCTTCAGGATGTTATCCTGCAAGGACGGGGCGGTCGCGGCACTCGCCAGGCTCTCCCTGAGGGAGGCCGTCCAACGACGGATAGGCTACCAACCCTCACAGGCCGAGGTCGCGGAGTACCTCTCGGGCTCGCTCGAGGGGTGTTTCTCCCGCGACCTCCAAGGAGATCCAGGCCTGTGGACAAGGGTCCGCCTCGCCTCACGTCGCCAGTCTAGGAAACTAGACTTGGCATGGCGGCACGACTCCGCCACCGACGAGCTCCTGCTGGAATGCAGGGGCTCGGAGGGGCGACGGGTCAAAATTACACCGGGCGCCAGTTCTCAGGTCATCCGACGCCTGAGAATGGCAGTACAGGAGAGTTACCTCTGCTCTCTTCTGGCTAAACCTGACCAAGGGAAGGTTTACCAGCTGTCGTCGCGGTCAGGACTCGGCGGCCCTGCAGCTTCGTCACGATGCCATTTTACAGCGCGTGGCGAAAACTTGCAGACTACGGGGGTCGACCGGTATCAACCAGCGGGTCGAGGGTGTCGACAGCGATCTAGCCACTCTCCGACCGGATCTTGTGATCCGGGACAAAGCGGCGAAACGCGTGCACGTGACCGTGAAGTTTGAAAACGGTCGGGGGGCGATGGGGAGTGATAGACGATCCAAGATCGTAAAGTACTCCCCGTTAGCCTCCGCCCTTCATGCGAGCGGTTATTCCGTCGATTTGGACGCGATCGTCGTCAGTGCTCTGGGTACGTGGGACCCCGACAATGAGGCTGTATTGAGGCGACTTGGCATATCTCGACACTACGCGTCGCTGATGCGTAGACTCATTGTTTCGGAAACGATAAGGTGGTATGGTACGATAAGGCATATAAGCCATCACATTATTAACGCTACGAATTTTACAGATGCTAACCCAGGCGTGAAGCCACCAGAGGGTAAATTTTGTTTTGGGCTTCGCGAGAAAAGTGTATCGAGCGAATAAAACTCTGATGGAGTCGATGATCGAGCTGATGCAGGTGCAAACTCGCGACGCCGGTCTTCGACGAAGTTGGTGGGCCCAGAGCGAAGAAATCCAGTCGCCTCACCTCCTCGTGGTACTCTCTGGGCTTCCGTCGCACGCGAGCGCGAGCGACGGAAGGCGAAAGAGCGAGTGGTGGCTTCAGGAACCCGCGGGTACTTTGGTACTAACGGCACGGGTAATTTGCAAACTCGGGACTTTCCGAGCGATGTACGCACCGAGCCGACCATGGTCATGTCGCGCGGCGCGGAGGTCTAGCTGTAACTGTCCGGACCAAGAGAAGGATAGCCGTGATAAAGTAATCCGTAGCTCGGTGGCGAGCAATGCGACATAAGGGCGTCTCCTCCCCACCGTTGGAGGGGGTGGCCGGTGGGTGCACCGGTTCAACGGCAGGGTCACCAGGTAACAAGGCGCCAGGGCAACAGGGATAGCGGTTGGAAGGAACCCCCCCCCCCTCTCCCACAAGCAATGGGAACGAGGAGCCAGAGAGAGGAAGACGAGCGAATCGAATAAAGGAAAACGCGGAACTGTGTTGACTGACACGTAACTCGGACCAAGGGAGACAGATAAGTACAAACAAATAAACCTACAAGTAAGTCATATTAAGGTAAAATTACAGCTAATACTCAGTAGGGGAAGGTGGAAGATAAAGACGGAGAAGGACAAGGAAACCGGGATAGACTCCAGGGAAGCTACAGGTAAAGGTAAGGAAGTCAAGGTAAGTATGACAGGGAGGGTGACCGCAGGTGAGGGATGCGGTGAAGGGAGTGACAGCATAGGAAGAGGCGGAAGGTCAGGGAATGACGGAGGAGAGGCTGAGAATGGAAATATAGGAGAGAGAAAGCAATAGGTCACCGGAAATGACAACGTCCAAGAGGTAAAGAACAAGAAGAGAGAGGTGATAAAAGGTGTCCCGACAGTGGGGTCATGGAAAAATTATCGATAGAATCAGGGAGGCTGAACGGCGCCGAAATTCAGGGAATCAAACGGGAACGAGAGTGAAAGAAAATATGCAGATAAACGCTGGAAGAGAGATAACGCTGGAAAGCAGGAAGAGCAAGGAAGACAGGAGTGAAAGGGGGAGAAGGACGCACAAACAAACACACTTGGAATAGCGAGGGTAAGTATCTCGGATGACATGCACTCAAGCTCGAACCTCTCTCACACAGGGTCCCGCTAGAAGAAGGAGGATGGCGAAAGATCTGGGAAAAACAACAGGGGGAGTAGGAGTCCGTGAAGAAGGGATAGGAGAGAAAAAGGAAGATGCGTGCTTGGAAGGCGTGGAAACTGCAGTCGACAAACGGACCTCGGGAGAGCCGAATAACGACAACAACGAGAAGCGCTACAGCAGACACCGAAGAGTTATAGACTGGTTTGAGAATGGCAGCAACCGTGGCAAAAGTCACGGCGCCCTCACGAAAGGACGGAGAACCGGCCGAGATCACCATGGTGGCTGAGTTCATCAGAACGAAGGGAGTCGATGGAGGAGGGGCACCGACACCGAGGCCGGAAAAGGCACCGTATGGGGTAGCCTGGGAAACAAGGAAAAGGAGGACCAAGAGAAAGGTACGGGGAAAGACGCGTTTAAGAACGCTAAAAAATTAGCTAAGAAGTGCGAACAAATGAAGGGACGGATAGCGAGCGAGCTAAAAAGGCGGTCGACCGGTGAGATAGCGGCGGAGGTAGTTGAAAAAAACAAGGATAGTGGAGAAGGTGGCAAACACGTCGAAAAACCTCAAAGGAGGGTACGTGAAGGACCTCCGGGCGGCGGCGGTCACCGTTCAGGCTGCCCTGGAGGAGATCGTGAAACGCTCTGCGCCGAACGTCGTCACAGAACTCGAGGGTAGAAATCGCGAGCTAACCGATACGATCGCGACTCCACGCAGGGAGATAGAGCAGCTGCGCGGAGGCAGCGAAGGGCCTCAGGCCGGAACAGAAGTTGAGAACGGAATGAGGGACCTGCTCCCCCCACCACCTCCCATTCCTCGGGGAGTGGGGGAGCTGGAGGGAAGGGGAGAAATACCCTCACAGAGGGAAGAACTGATCGAGGCGATCACTTTGATCGTTGAGGCGAAACTTGCAGCTACTTGTGCGAAACACGCAGTTAATTGAGAGTACGAGTAACGCAGGTGAAGGATCAGCAGATTCGAGGATGATCGTGATTAACGATAGCACCGGCAACGAGGAGAATATCGCTGAGTGCGACTCTGTGACCAAGAGTTCCGACGGTAGTGACGGTGTGTTTGTGATTGGAGAAACAAACAGGGAAGAAAGAAAGAAAGTGCTATGGCCCCGATGGGAAACCGCTCGCACGACGGACAACGGGAAATCAATCCTGTCCATCGGGAAGGTAGCCGGCCCAGCAGCAGCAGGTACAGCAGTGCCAGCATGATCAGTGGTGATAAGCGGGTTCGTAATGAGGGACGATTCGCAGCCCCGAGGCTGCGACCCATCCGAGGTACGAGCCGGAGCGATAAAACGCGTGGCCGGCCTAGGTACCGTGTGGGTCCAATGTCCAGTAACAGCCGGCAGAATAGTAGCCCGAGTGGGTAAAATAATGATTGTGTGGTCGGCGGAGAGGGTGGACCCCCTCTACGCCAGACCTCTGCAATGTTTTCGGTACCTGGAGGTGGGACACGCGGGAACAATGTAATGCTGATACGGACAGAACCGGCCTATGCTACGTGTACGGAGAGCCGGGGCATCGCGCAAGCGAGTGCAAAAACCGGCCGAGCTGCGCAGTATGCAAAGCAGCCGGCAGACCGAGCGACCACAGGCTCGGCGGGAGGAGGTGCGCTGCACCAAAAAACAGGGAGACACCGCGACGAGCTGCTTACAGCTCCGCAGCCGCGCAACGCGTCGTCCACATGCCCGAGGAGTGGCCAGCAGGAGCCACCTGCACCGCAACTCCCCGCGGATCGACCAAGCGCGGATGGCAGGGGAACCGCAAACACGGCGCCGGAGAAGGCGTCCATCACCTGCGTAGAGATGACCGGACACGGGAGCCAGGAAATCGAGATCGGTTCCACGCAGGTGGACGCTGAGCGCAACGAAAAGTCGGAGGAGAAAGAGATCAGCGGCATCAGCACCGCAGACGAGGAGGATGATGTCATGGACAAAATAATCGAAATTATCGGCTCAAGCACGAGTGACGTCGAGATGAATTATATCGAGGAGGACGACGACGTCGACAAAGGAGGACCAGTCGACTGTCGGGGCATCGTCGTCGCGAAAGGAAAGGAATCGACGACCGATGACAAGAAAGGGGCCGTAGAAATGCAGTGGCAAATGATACGGCAACAACGGCTGCAGCTAAGGAGGCTGCGGCTAACATCGGAGGGGAACGCTGCGGAGGAAGCGTCAACACGTGACAGCAAAGGGTAAGCAGCAATAATGAGATTATTGCAGGCCAACCTGAATCACGCAGGAGGAGCGCAGGATCTGCTCCTGCAAACCATGGAGGAGAGGGGAATAGATGCGGCGATCATCGCTGACCCACGTCTAATTCCCGATAAATCCGACTGGGTGAGGAGCCGGAACGGTTTGGTGCCGATCAAAAGGGGGAGAACGGACCGCTCTCCCCCGCTGAGGAAAATCCGGGAAGAAGGCGACCTAGAGGCCGCGGAATGGGGTAGGTACACCATCGTGGGAATCTACGCCCCACCGAGCTGGAACGTGGAGAAATACCAAGGGCTGCTGGAGAAAATCGGAAGCATCGTCCGAGGCCAGCAGAACAGGACGGTGATAATAGCTACGGACCCGAGGGGAGAAGCGACGATCGATTGGGCGACGCAACTGGACCTTTGCCTGTTAAACAAAGGCGCGGTAAACACGTGCGTAAGAGTACAAGGTAAGTTGATTGTAGATCTCACGTGGACCACAGCGGAAGGCGCACGGTACCTTGGAAATTGGAGGGTGGACACCGAGGTCGAGACGCTAAGCGACCACCGGTACATCACCTTCGAGACGAAGGAAGGGAAGAAGAGAGGAGCGACGCCGAAGGACAAAGGCCCTACCGGCGTCAGCGACACCACAAGCGTCATCGTCGGCAGCAGCGGCAGCAACGCTTCCGTCGTCATGCCGAACGACGGAAACGGGCAACAGAGAAGAACCGTCAAAGGGGAAGGAAGAAGGAGTGCTATTGGTGGACCGAGGGGATTGCTGGGCTTCGGAAAGCGTGCCACGCTCTAAGGAGGAAATATCTGAGGAGCCAAAGGAGGAGGGGAACGAACCGGACAAGCGAAGAAATGGCGGTTCGAGACAAAGAGGCGTACAAGGAGGCAGCGAAAAAGCTACGTACAGCGATCTTAAAAGCCAAGGAGGGTGCATGGAAGAAGTTAGTAAACACGGTAACAAAGAAACTCCGCTCATGGGAACCATCGATCACGACCACAATGGAGGAAGAAAATCTGGAAGGGTTGCTACAAGCACTGTTCCCCCCTGGGGAAATTCCAGGGAACAACGGAGGTGATAACGGCCACGACAACGACGGCGGCCGAGGCGATCGAAACACAGGCGAGGAGGCAGCAGGTACAGGAAGACGAGACGATGCGCGAGCAAACAGCAGGAAGAACGAGGCACTCGTGCCGCTGGAGGTAACAAGGCCAATTACCGAAGGGGAGGTAATTGCGGCAGCCAAAAGGGCAGCGAGGAAAAATACCGCAAACGGACCGGACGGTGTTTTAAGCAAAATACTGGCGGCAACGGTGAAGGAGAGCCCAGGACAAACGGTATGTTCAACAAATGTCTGGGCGAGAGGAAATTTCCAGAGCCCTGGAAAACGGGCACGGCTGGTGCTATTGAGGAAGAAGGACAAGGACCCGACAAACCTGTCGGCGAACAGGCCGATATGCCTGTTGAACGAAACAGGCAAGCTGACGGAGAGGATACTGGCGGGACGAATCACAGAACACATGCGAGACAGCGGACCAGACCTGGCAGAAGACCAATTCGGTTTTCGGAAGAGACGATCAACCGTTGACGCGATAGAGAGGGTGGGCGTGTTTACACGAGAGGCCGAAACAGGAGGGGAGATAGCAGCGGCGATCAGCCTGGACGTAAAAAACGCTTTCAATTCGATACCATGGAGCCGGATCAAGACAGCGTTGAGAAAGTTCCGAATCCCGGAATACCTGGAGGGCATTCTAGACGACTACCTGGACGAGAGATAAATCACGTTCCCGGTGGAGGGAGGAATCAGCAAGAGGAGGGTTTCGAGAGGAGTACCACAGAGCTCGGTGCTTGGGCCGCTGATCTGGAACTTGGCGTACGACGCCACCCTCAGGGTGTCCACCTCTGCGGGCACCGCAGTCATTTGCTACGCAGACAACACCCTGGTACTGGCGAGGGACAAGATCCCGGGAGGCGCCGTGGCGAAGCTGGAGACAGCGACGAATCTGATCGTGAACACGATCAAGAGGCTGGGGCTGCTGATCGCGCCGGAAAAGTCGGAGGCGACGTGACTGGAAAGGAAACGGGGCACAACCTATCCGATCTCCTGGCTGACGATCGAGGGGACGAAGATCAGGATCGGTGAGCGTATCAATTATCTCGGCATCCAGATCGATTCCAGGTGGACATTCGATATGCATTTCGGCAAATTAGCATCGAAATTGGACATAGCCGTCGCAGCGATAGAGAGACAGGGAGAGAAGAGCGCGAAGAAGACGACGAGAGATGAGAGGGAGCGGTACAAGAGGAGAGTCCACGGCAAACGACGAGGACGATATCAACGACGGCTAAAGGCAGGGGGAAGGGCTGCACCGAGAGATGAACGAAAACGATGACGAGAGGGGGCCTAGGGCCAGTAAACCACCCATGCGAACGGCGCCGAAACGGAGCCGAGGAATCGAAAGACACTAGGGACCAACTGACACAGGGGTGACTGGAGGAGAGAAGGATGAATAGGGGGGGGGGAAGCCCCCCCCCCCTCCCCAAATGGCGCAAGCACAATAAAGGGTGAAAGGGGGCAACGACGACGACGATGACATGGGAGATAAGCTGCAGGATTCGCAGGGAAGAAGAGAGAAGGGGGAGGATCGGGGTTGGGTACATGGTTGAATGGGCGGGGGGGGGGGATCGTTCGTGCTTCTTTCTGTTTCAGCGATTAGACAAGTGTCAGGCAGAAAGGAAAGGAAATGGCGTCCAGAGAAGCTGAGTCACAAAGATGGTAGGGAAACGAGAATGGGGGAGGGGGAGAAGGGGCCACGATCGTGAAGCATTCCTCCACAGGAGACAGGAGACACGAGAGAACGAATTAGTGCGCCTTCTCCCCTTTCTCTTCCCCCCCTCTATCTCTTCTCATCTTGGTCCTAATCGAATCACCCCACACCCCACAACAGGTTGGCAAAGGTGAGGACCAGTCGAGCAATCGCTCCCTGAGGAGAACGACGGCGGTGGCGACAGCAACGACAACGACAGAAGCGGACAGACAAAAAAGGAGAGTGAGAGAGGAGGAAAGATGACAGCAGGACGAGGAAAAGACGCGTAAGGGAGAGAGAAAGGGAGCCGAGGGAACGGGGCGAGGAGAAAGGACGAGAACAGGGAGGAGACACTCGAGCAGTCGGACGAGAGAGAAAGCATGAAAGCCGGCTTCCCGGCGCTTCACGCCCGTCAACAGTCCAGAGATCTGGAGCTCTTCCATCTGCGCCTATCGGCTACCCGACGACGTCGGATGACTAGAGAGGTGCACTCTTTCCCTTTGCCGTCACCTCAGACTAATTAACGCTTCACAACCGTCAGCGAGCTTCTGAGGAACACGGACCTCATCCTAGGTCAGCTATTCAAGGTTGACCGATTAACCAGCCCCTAACCATAAACCCTTTCCAGACCAAACTCGCCAAGCCCTGGCTCGTAACATTTGTATCACCCCAGGTGGGTATTGTCCATCTGGGGCAGTCTAATGTTTATTAAATAAATGGCTTTATCTGTTCTTATCAGCTTAATATCTGATACACTCCCCATTGGGGAGTAAGAATATTAAAGATTTCTGGAAACTGACGGATCTGTTGGGGCTTGCTCCACCTCTGTCGCGAGTCAGCCTGGCATTGCAGTGCCGCCGGGATTGGCTCAATAATAACTCATTTCCAAAGATCAATTTGCTAGAGAAACTAGGGAAAACTTATGTTGCTTCGAAGGGCGAGAAAATTTTAAAAAATGATGGAGCCATTGAATGAAAAAATCACTGTTCATCCAACCGTTCGGTTGAGCGACGACTTCACTTTCTGCTGGAGGATTTATCATTAAGCGTTCATTCAACCGCTGTCTTGGAAAAACGAAAAAGGGTTGTATAAAATTGCCACTGACGCTCATACAAAATAGGATAGTGATATTTTGCCACTTTCGGCGAATCGACTTCCTTGTCAAAACCTTTTGGTGTTTTTGAACGCAACTGATTCCCGTTACATCACAATTATACATATATATATATTGGAAGGGGAAAAATTGTATCGATTCATGAGCTTTTCAAGATTGATAAAAAAAAGATCTACTTGCGGTTCATTAAAACCAACAGCTCGCATCAAGAACGTGGATTCAGGAGTTCTAAGCGATAAATCAGGATGCTTAGCTATAAAATTATAATAAAAATGCTTGCCAGTTGTTCCTGTCTCGGTATTGAAACGATTAGTAAGCTTAGAGTTTGCCGCTAGGTCATATGCCTTTAAAAATTCCCTTTTCGTTAGTGGCAAACACCGATCAGCTAGGTTTTTTATATGATTTACCAATTGATTTTCATATTCTACTGGGAAAGTTATGGTAAATGGTAACCTAGTTTAGGCTTTAATATTACTTCTTTCCCGGATTTTAAAGCAGTTATCTTATCAGACAATGTGCTTTTTGGGATGTTGTATCTTAAAGATGCTTCTCTCAAGCTCATTTTTCTTGCCATAGCTTTCTTTAATACGGTTTTTAAATCCTTTTCATTCCACAAACTTCGCTTTTTAATATCCATGACGTTGTTCATGGATATTAAATGTATACATATGTACATATTAATTGTATATGTAATGTTCATGTATATATTTAACGACTGAAAACACAATAATGAATGTTATTGCAGATGCGAACATACAGTAGTGACATATTTACTGTCCGATAATAGGGGACAATTTTCTGTCCGATATTAGGTGATAGCGGGAACCATTATAAAATAGTATTTTCTGAAAATCAATCCACTATATACAAAAAGACAAAAAATAAATAAAACAGTACTTACCACAATTTACAGCAACACTACTCAGATGTTTTTAATTCATAAAAGTTTGATAAATATTACACTTCTTACTATCGGCAATGCACTGATTTGGACTCCATCGCCAACGATTGACTGATGTTACTGCCTGTGGAATCGCGATAGAAGCGAGCGAATGCCGCATATTGTTTGTTTTATCCTCTCCTTTGTTTTGACGGTTTAAAACAACTTCGTCACATTTTAGTTCTTTGAAATACATATAACTAATGTCCGATATTAGGTGTCGTCCGGTATTAGGGTAATTCCCCCTAGTGTTATCGTTCATTATTTTATAGTATTAGTGTAGTGTAAATAGTGGCGCATAATATACATATACATATAACATATATTAATATAGACATTTTATAATTTTGTAATAAGGATATGAGTCAACAATCTATAAAGGGTAATGTACAATACTTTAACATGGTTTATGATATTCGATCAAGTAATATCTTAAAATCGGAAAAGTCTCTTTGAATCCTACTTAACTTTTATTATATGTCAAAATTACTTCATCACTTATGGCCGATGCTTGGATGTGTGGAAAAATTTCAGACTAAATGAAACTACAGCCATCTCAGCATTAATTAAGGATAATTTAAATTTATCTATCATACCAGATTGGATTGATGAGAGCATTTCTGAAGCCGCAAGATTTGTACATTTGAAAATAAAACAGAAGTACGAAAGATGTAATAGAATGTACAATAGAATGTATGAGCGATATACAGAGTGGTTGCAATTAAACATTTTTATTAACAGTTCCATAATGAACTATATTGAGGAGGCACAAGCTGGGCCAAGTGATGAACTAATATCAAGAACAGGAAGACCTATGAAACCTTCCGTAAAATGTCCTGAAAAAACAAAAAGGCGTAAAATTAAGAATTTGGTTGAAAATAAATTAATCGAAGAACTCAGTTTTGCCGTAGAAATAGCGAAAGGTGTAAAAATCCCCCACAAGAAAGGATTTTCAATAATCGAAGCTTTGGCTTTGAGCCTGGAGCTGAAATTGTCGATGAGACAATATAAAACCCTACGTGCTAAAGTTTATTTGTTACACCCAGAAACGTTTCCAACTTACCATGCCATTAAAAATGGTAAAAACTCGTTACTGCCAAAAAACTGTACAATTAATGAAAACGGCGCAAAAGTCGATATGCAGGAATTATTAGACAAAACTGCTTCGTCAATTGTAAAACTGATATCAGATACAAATTTAAAGCCGGCAACGCTTTACGTAAAATGCGGTTTCGATGGAAATTCAGGGCACAGTAAATACATAGTGATCCATATGCAACTGATGAATTCATATTTACTGTTTTAGAGGTCGTGGCAAACAGACTGGATATAAGTAAATTATAAATATTTATTTACACAAATAACATTGATTATGTACGTCGTACAATTTATAAACATGAAGTGAAGTGAACAATTGCATAACAGACAAACAGCGCCTGATTCAGATCGAAGGTGCTCATCTGTTCATCCATTTCCGAATCACGGATCGTATTAAATCTTCGATCTTCTACGCCCCCCCTCGATACGCGATTCAGTGCCTCCAGTAGACATACCTAAAATCTGTAGGCATTTTAAATGCTTGAATTTCGGAAAAGCTTTCGTGAGCACGTCTGCCGCCATTTCGCTTGTCGGAACGTGGTTTAAAATGATTCGGCCATCTTTCAAAACTTCACGCACATAACGATGCTAGATATCTATGTGCTTTGTTCTGTTATGAAAAATTGGATTACATGCGATTTTGGATGTCCCAATATTATCATTGTAGATCGTGACAGCAGCAAGATCATCACAAATTTAGTTCTATTAGAAATTCGCGAACAAAAACTCCTTCATTATGCTGCCGATCAATTCACGATAAGGCAGTCTCGCATCTTCCCGATCGGCCGGGTCCGTTCGTTTTTGCAGCCTCGTATTGATGTTCATCGGAGTAGACACAGGGTTACATTCGGACATCCCAAAATGCTCCAATAAATCCTTGATGTAGCCGTTTTGGTTGATAAGTATTCAAAACTCTATACCGATGCAACATTTGACGTCTCCAAAATCTTTTATCTCGAACGACTTCCGTAGTTTATCCTTGACCTGAAGAATCAAATCAAGTCGATGAGCTGCAACCAAAATATCATCAACATAAATAGCAATAATAACTGTTTCTCCCCCTCGATTGGTACGGTATACGCAAGGACCAGCATTAGTAGGTTCAGCACCCAGATTTCTCCATCTTTTGTCAAGTTACTTATGCCAGTTGCGACCTGCCTGACGCAGACCATACAAAGCCTTTTTCAAGTGAAATACCCTGTTATCAGTCCTTATATCGTTGAGCAGCTTGACAGCCTTTCTTCGAATATTAACATCGGATTCGATGCGAATGACTTTTTCTAAAGCTTCTTCGAAAAATTTAGGAACATTCATAAACACATCCTCTTCAAGAATCCCGTTGAGATATGCTTTAGACACATCAAACTGACGAATTTTCAGCCCATATTGAGCTGCGAACGTTGTAACGAGCCTGATCGAACTTAAGCATGCAACAGGAACAAAAGACTCGAACAAAATCAATACCGGGCTGCTGAGTGAACCCGTGTGCCACTAATCGTGCTTTTTTTTCTTTGAAGAGACCCGTCGGGATTGTATTTGTTTTGTACAATAAATCGGCCTCCACCGCTTGACTTCCATAACGAACGATCAACAACGTCCCATGTATTGTTTTTCACAATCGATCGAACTTCTTCGGCTATTGCACGTTTCCATTCATCTTTTTCATCTCCTGACATCGCACACTTCACGGGTATCTCATCAGTGCAAACAATCTCGGCCTCGTCTCTGGTCGAATTGTCTCCGCTGAATTCATTGTTATTTTGCTCCTCACCGCTTCGCTCATGTTCATCTCTCTCAGGGATTTCGTTAGTTGCTTGATGGAACAGTTTCCGAGGTCTCCCCCTGAGTCCAGTACATAGGATACAAGGTCTTCCGCATCCACGACTCAGAGTTTCTCCGCGTTCACGCTTCGGAGATTCGGTTCGTATCTCGACTTCGTCTCTGATCAATTCGTCTTCACTGTTTTCTTGCTGCGATTGATTTTCTTCAACGAGTACATTATCCGTCGATGTTTCACAATCTGTGCTAATCATTTCATTTGATACCTCGTGTACACATTTGTCTCGTACAGTTATTTGTACCGGTTCAAAATCTCGGACGTTTCCTTCAGACTTCCTCATGACTCCTTCCGAGAACTTCGTGTCACGAGAAATTTCTATTTTCCTTTCTGCCGGTATCCAGATCCTATATCCTTTGGATTGTTTGGCGTAACCGACGAATATTCCTTCTCGTGAGCGGGGCTGAAATTTACCTTTTTGATAGTTTGTATTTAAACAAAAAACTCCTATTTTTGCGTTCGGCCAATCCGTTCTGCTCTGGATTCATGGCACAGTCACTCTTCGTTGAATGCCCTGTGTTCGTAGAAAATTATCAAATTCTCTATTACAATATTCACGATCATTGTCGCTTTGCAAATATTTAATCTTTTTCCCGACAATATGTTCCGCCACCGATTTGTATTCGCGAAAAGCTTGAAAAGCTTCATTCTTCCTACGCAGAAAACGTATCTCGCACCATCGAGTAGCTTCGTCGATGAATGTTACAGAATATAATAATCCTCCGTTAGATTCGATTCTCATAGGACCGCAAACGTCTGAATGAATGATTTCTAAGGGTACAGTACCTTTAACAGATTTTGTTAGGAATGAAGCACGTGTCATTTTACCCCGTGCGCAGATCTCGCAAGCAATGCTCCCTGATAATTTCATTTTTTCTGGACCTTTTACCATTCCGTTATTCTTCGCTTTTCGAATGTCGTCGATATTTGCATGGCCCAATCGACGATGCCATAATTCTAATTGAGTATTTTGTTGCTTTCCCACATCGCGATTCGGAGTCGAGATTGTCCTACATTCCTCCGTCTTCCTGTCTTGCACGTAGTAAAGCCCTCCGACGCGACTAGCTACAAGAATTGTGTTTCCGGTCGCATCGATTACGGATACGCTCTTCTTGTCGAACACTACCTTGAGACCACGATCGGTAATCCTTCCAACCGATAGTAAATTCGAGCGTAAATCAGGAATAAATCATGTGTCTTCGAGGCTCACGTTTCTTCTCACGTTCTTGAATTTCGTTACAATCGACACGGTGCCCTTGCCGTCTATTGTTGTAGATGCGTTGTTCGCTAAATTCAACGCCTTATATTCAGACTTATGCAGTGTTTCAAATTTCTGCGCATCATTGCAGAGATGTGAAGTACATCCATTATCAAGACACCACCGATTATTTATCATTAGGTAAATCGATGCGCAACGCCTCAGCTTCATTCGTCGATGCGTAAAGACTAATTTTATTCAGAGTTTTCGGGTATTATCGAACGTTTTCATGCATCCTCCTGCTGTAACAACGAATTTTTGAAAACGTGTCGTTGTCGGCACTGCGAGTCTCGTTACCGTGTGATTTCTTCTTCTCCTGAAATCGTTTGACGAAAGTCCTACTCGCGGCCATCGCATTTTGTATTTTGGATCAATTTTCTGTTCGTGCGTTGTATTTCTCGATGATTTTAATCTTCAAAGCTTCCGGTGAAGGAAGATCATCGCGTGATTCGATCGCACATTGGAACGTTTCAAACGGCGGCGAAAGATTGTATAGCAGCAAAATTGAAAGCAAATCGACGTTAATTATTATTTCCATTGCCTCGAGTTTGTCCACGACATCGAAGAACGCTTTCAGATGTTTGCGCACGTCATCACCATCACGCATTTCTCCTAATACAAGCCATTTTAACAGAGTCGCCTTCCTCGCTGGTCCTTTTGACTGGTAAATTGATTCCAGTTTCAACCATAACTCGCAGGAAATCACGCAATTCTTCACCCGTTTTAGTTCCGTTGGTCTGATACCCAATATAATTTCAGACATGGCTTTTTCATCCTTGTTCCGCCATTTCGTGACTGCTTCGACCGACGCGTTATCACCATCCACGATGGGCGGCCTCTTCTTTTCGCCGTTCACGTAACACCACAAATTGCATTTTATTAACAATGCACACATGTGAATTTTCCACATATCATAGTTCGTCCCCGTTAAAGCTTCAATCTTCGTGATACCCGAAACCTTCATTTTCACCGTCTACGTAATTTCGTGACACGCACCAAACTCACGCGTTTACGTCGCACTTTTTTCTTATACCAGATCTGTCGCGATATCTGGGCCCATAACCTGTTGAAGAGGTCGTGGCAAACAGACTGGATATAAGTAAATTATAAATATTTATTTACACAAATCACATTGATTACGTACGTCGTACGATTTATAAGCATGTGACGTGAAGTGAACAATTGCATAACAGACAAACGGCGCCTGATTCAGATCGAAGGTGCTCATCCGTTCATCCAGTTTCGAATCACGGATCGTATTAGATCTTCGATCTTCTACATTTACCGCCGCTATTGTCCCCATTTATATGAGGGATAATGATAAACAAACGATAGTATGGGAAAATCAAACACCATGCTCCACAGCATTATGTAGACCACTAAAAATTATCTTTGCAAAGGAATCAACAGAATTGGTTTAAAAGGAATATACCACGTTAAAAGATTTAATAGAAAAACGGAATAGCGCAAATATTTTTCATAATGATGTAAATGTAGCTGTTTTCTATGATGTGGCAGTAACCATGATAAACGGAAGCATATGTAGCGTAATATCGGACGCAATGTCATCTCAGGTATGTTGTATTTGCGGTTGTACACCTAAAGAGATGAACACTGAAGCTGCTTACAATAAAACATGCAAAGTAAGCATGTACAAATACGGGCTGTCACCTCTGCACCTATGGATTCGTTGCTTCGAAAATTTATTGCACATTTCCTATAGATTACCATTTGAATTGTGGCAAGTAAGGGAAGAAGAGACGAAGAAAGTTTTTGCTGAAAAAAGAAGAATTCAGGACCAGTTTAAGCAACAAACGGGGCTCTTAATAGATATACCAAAACCTGGGTATGGAACAAACAATGATGGAAATACTGCCCGTAGATGTTTTAATAATCCAACAACGAGTGCTACCATAGCTGGGATTAACTATGATTTAATATATAAATTAGTGAAGAAGGTTCCCGCGCTCAAACCATATTCTACAAATAACGTGGTTGTCGGGCACTTCTTTTATCCGTTCGCGTCTTTTGTACACACAAACCCATGATGACCCGTAACTCTCCCTTATAACATTTTTCCAACTAGTCCTTGTCCACCGTTGCAAACCGCGTCACAATTTCTCAAGACAGAATCAGTCCGTACGCCCAGTAGTAAAGATCTCTCCGATGCTGTAATTGCTGTTTTTACTTTGAATAAAATAAGAGTTAAGCTCTACAACGCAAAGCTCCTGAGTTACTACCCGCTCGGGAACACGACAACGAAATTGCCGAACGTGGAAAAGTGTATTTGGTAGTAGCAGCGGCCATACCGAGCCCCTTTAAAGTTAAAAATAATCGGTCCCTTTCGGGGAAACCAATTACTCATACGTGGGAACAACTTATTTCGTAAATTCAAATCTTGAAGAGTAAAGTGACAGTGATCGTGCAATGATGGAAATTTTGTGAAAAGAAGTTCTTTCACTGTTCCAACCGAGACATCGGCTGTTGTGCTCCATGTGTTTGTTCTTCGAGTGGCCAGGATCGGTAGAATAACCCAGTGGTAGTTGCCGTGCAGGTAGTAAGTTTTGTCAAATAAAGTGAGTTCGCTGACCTAGCCGTAACATCAGGCCATAACAACTGCCTTGCACTACCGGATACCTACTTGCAGTGGTCACGATGGGTAGGATGACACAGTGACCTATTTTCGTCGAAGCAGGTTCATTTTTGGAGAAGCGTGTAAGTTTAATTTTAATTGTTGGCGAATTGTTTAAAATTTAAAGTACGTTGTACTTGATAGACACGTTAGTTAATCCGTTCTAATTCTTTTTTGTTCAATTGATAACGGCAAATTAATTTCATTTACATTTGTGGCAATCAGGTTCCGAGGAGGCGGAGGGCCTGCTCGGTCCGGGTTCCGTGACTCTCGCGGGAACCACAATGGCGCTGATGTTCCCACAAATAGGAGGAAGACTCCTAGGAGTGATACTTCGGCTAAGTTGGAGGGCCCGGACCGGGAAAATTCCACTCACCTCACCTCCACGTGGTGCTCTCCCTCTTGGTACACTGGTACCGGAGGGAGTGGAGTGCCTGTACGAATGTATGAGGGGTGAATGGGACCCGGCTGCGAGCCCTGCAGATATTCCCCGCAGACTAGCCAAGGGGGGGAGTAGTAGCCCCCCGACCGGGGCCGGGGAAGACGGCAAAAACGTAAGTCCTCCTTGAGAGGCAAAGATGCCCTGAACCGGCATGTCCGTGGCCGCCGGCCCGTCTACGGCTGGCTGGAGCCAATGCGGGGGTTGAAGCTACGGCCCGCGGGCAGGCGTATGGAGGATTATCTTGGCCAGGTATTTCCTCATACCCTACGCCGGGTTGGACAAATCCCGGCACGTCTAGCTGGAGAACTGGGGGCTACACCCTTTCGGATAGGGTGGCTCACAGTCGACAAGGGGGACGTTAAACCATTGTTAAGAAATGGCGCCGGCCTATCCGGTAACCTTTTTTCTTAGAGTCATTCATGCCGATAGGGACTTGGCCACCTGACAAACTGCTTCTCAGCTTCGGCATGCTTAACTAGGGATTTAAAAACAGCGGGGAAAGTCCCCCACCGCGGTGGGGGTGGCATGATGCCCGAACCGCTCACAAAAACATACGAATATGGAAATATCGAATAATAACAATCTACAAAACAAAAGCAAGGAGGAGTTGGAGACCGTGGAGATCTCGGTGGAAGAGTTATTTAACGCATATATCAGCGGAACAAATAAAGCGAGCACACCGAAGGAAAAAATGGAAGACGAGTATGAAAAAGGTAGGAGAACGATAAACATATTGAAAAGGATCACACAGGAGATCAAGGAAGTAGGGAATGGGGATACAGAGGTAAGACCATTTCTGAAAAGAAGATTTAATGCGCACCTAGAAGAAATTATACAGGGACTAAGCCTAAGTATAATACTGAGTGAGGCGGATAAGGATATCTGCAGACTAAAAGAAGAAATACAAATATGGGAGTACCAGGCTAGAGAAGCGGCTGAAATAATAACAAAGAGCGAAGAATGCACAGCGAAAACCAGAGGTAAGTTAAATGAACTAAAAAATAATGGAGTAATAACTATTAACAGGTGGAAGGACGGGAAGGGCACCGCAAACATAAGCAGAATACTGGCAAGTCTGGACATAACACAGAAGGAACAAAGCCTCGAAACAACGGAGGAACTGCTTAAGGAAGCAGGAAATTTGCAAATGGGAAAGCCAAGGGAGTGCACCCCAACGAAAGATACAGAAACAAATAAGAGGAAAAGGTCGCCAGGAGTGGAAGCGGCGAACAATAGCACGGACATAAGAGAAGAAAAAAAAGGTAAGATACAAAATTGCAGTATAAATAATCTTAATTACTATAAAGGGGAGGGAAGTAAAGAAAATGCAGACAAACAAAGCAAGGAAATAGGGAACAGAGTGGGGAATGAAAGCAGAATAAAAACTCCCACGGTACTACTGATTAGGGCAGTATCTGAGGAGAAATACGCTGAGTTAATTACAAGGGTAAAAGATAAAATAAAAAACACAAACGAAGTAGTCAATATTAGGAAATGCAGATGGAAAGAGGACGCGATCATTAGATTCAGCAACGGAGAAGAAGCAAATATATTCGCGAAGAAAGCAGAAAAAGAGGGAATAATGTGTGTAAAACCCAATGAACCAAAGAAAAGAATCCTGATCACCGGAATTGATGGATCAGTAGGCAAGGAGGAAATCATTGACACAATAGATAGGGAATATAAGTGTGGATCAGACAAGATTAAAGTCATAAATGTAAAAACGAGCAGAGATCAAACTATAAACGCGACGGTAGAGATGGAGAGAAGTGTTGCTGAAAGAATTTGTAGCAATGGAAGAATCACACTGGGGTGGAGCAGGTGTAAAGTTATAATAACCAACTACACCCCCCGATGCTACAGATGCGGAGAGGAAGGGCATATAGCGGCCAGATGCAACTTTCAAAGTCACAAAGTATGTTTTATTTGCAAAAGAGATGATCACCTGAAGGACGAATGCAACATTAAAAATACGATAGGGCTGAAACCAACAACTACCCTAGCACAAGTTCCAGCAGTGAGAAGAATGAACAAGGGAAAGGATAACAACATCCCATTTGTGACCCCAATCATGGGAAATGAAAGGGCTCACGCTGGGAACGGACAAAGAAGGACAGTAGGAACGCAAATTCCTAACGAATGGAATAAGGAGCATATCGTCGAAATAGCACCGGCAGCAATAGTTAAATCCGAAAGAGTATGGGTGGACGTAGTAAGGAAAGGAAGAAAGAAAAAGAACACGGAAATTGAGACAACCGCTATGAAGGGGGAAAATGGTAAAGAAAACATAGAGAAGACTAAGGCTGGACCCAGTACAAACAAACCAATGAAGACTAGAAAGGCGGCGGTATACATAATACACAAAATACAGGACTATAATGAAGCCCTAAAGGAGATCAAAAGGAAAACGAAACTAGACAGTGAGGACCTAGATAAGCTCGGAGTCAAAAGGGTAAGAGCAACGAGAACGAAGGCAGTGCTCTTCGAAACAACGGAGTACGAGAATGCAATAAAATTAAAGCACAAAATTGTAGAAACGTGTGGCGAGAATATTGAAAAGATTATAGTATTAAACGCCGCGAAAACAATGATTCTAAGAGGGTTGGACATCACCCTGGAGAAAGAAGACATTAAAAAGGGAATTGCAAATATATGGTTAAAGGAAAGTAGAGAAGACAGGATAGGAAAAGACGATATAGACCAGATATATGTAGAGAAACTAATCACGGAAGCTTGGGGGGAAAAGGTGGCATATGTTAAAATACCAGAAAAAGCCACTGAGATATTTGAAAGAATGGGAAATGTAAGAATAGGACTGACTAAGGTCAGGGCTAAAATACTAAGTAAAACAAGTATTAGATGCTGGACATGTGGTAGATACGTTAAACCCCCTCACAAATGTCAACCCATAAAAATGAAAAAGAAGGAGGGAGAAGCACCAGTAAACGGAAGAAATCCGTCAACGGAGAGCGAAGAAGGGAAAAATAAAGACGAGGAAAAAAAAGAGAACATAAAAGAGAGAAGAGAGGAGACAAAGGAGAAAAAGGGAAAATACATAAGAATGGAAATGAAAGATAACAGACGACAGCAAACTAGACCAGTAGTAACAAATAAGAGAAGGGGAATAGAAATACTAGCCGATAAGGGTTTAATATATAATTGTATACAGGCAAACCTGAACAACTGCAGGGCCGCACAAGATTTACTATTTGAATATATGACAAGAGGAAACACAGAAATTGGAATCATCAGCGAACCCCACAGAACGACTGGTGGCGAGTTATGGTTTGTGAGTAGAGATAAAAAGGCGGCAATAATAATTAAAAGCAGAAACATTAGAATTGAAAACGTGATGGAGGAAATTGGTGCTATAGCGATAACGACAGATAAATGCACTATAATATCATGCTGCTATTCGCCGAATATAAAGCACGACGAATTTGTAAGAAGGTGGGATGCAGTGGTAAACTGGATAGGGACGTGTTCGAAAGAGAACAAACGCATACTTATAGCGGGAGATTTTAATGCGGAGGATGAACTATGGACGCCAGGAACACTCCACTCATACAACAGGAGTAGGAGGGGGAGAGTAATTGCGGAAACAATAAATGCATGGAATATCACATGCTACAACGAAAAAACAGAGCCAACATGTGTGAGAACGAATGGAGTCTCATGGATAGACCTCACCCTGCTGGCGGGAAGAGGACCTGGCGAGATAACTGACTGGAAAGTGCTAAATGAAAAAACATTTAGTGATCATCAATGGATATATTACCAATTAATGGTCAGAAGACCCAGTAAAGTAAATACTAAGGCGAAGGAACGGATGGATCAGGGGACCAGCATCAGAACATTAGGCTTGTAACGTCTGAGAGAAAGGAGGTAGATCGACACAATTTTTCTTACATCCGGATACCCGTTCTTAAAAGCATCAGATTAATTCGCGACTGCGCCATAGAAGTAATCAGACAGATTTTAGTTCGCGCCAAAGATAAATTGTATAGACAAGCTAGAATCGAGTAGGACCCTTTAGAAAGTAGATAACAGGAAACGAAATAAACCAGAGACAGCGACGAAGAAAAATATTGCGTGCCATAAATTGTAAAAAGACCCAAGGGTCTTCTCATTCAAAACTAATAGTAAATACTCTTAAAACATGTTGAGTGCGGAAGGACGTGGGATGGCCCAAGTAGTTGAATTACCCGTGTCAAAACAATTACTACAGCGTCTGGAAGGTCGCCTTTGGTCCCTCCACTTTTGCAACCCCTACCACACGACCCTTTGGGCGTACCAAAACCAGTATATATACAGGGGACAGTTCCAAAACTCTATTTTTTTGTATTACATAGTATTTTCAAGCAGTGTCGTTCAGTTAGTCAGTTATAGAAAGAAGATTTGTTCAGAGTTATTTTTTTTTTTTTAAGTAAAGCTGTTCAAAGGTTCTAATTAAAATCTCGCCTACTTGGCAGAGAATTAATAAGAACTAATTGAAGAGATTTGGACAATACCAAATTATTTAGAAATATCTGGCACGCGCAGTATTTGCGTTGAAATCCGGAAAACGACTCTAGCGCAGATCATGTCTGCAGTTGGGACAGTTGAAGGATGCGTCAAGGTATTCAGCTAAATTAATTAAGGTTTTAGAGTTTTAATACATTTTAAGAACATTCAAAATAAATCTTTCTTCTCAAACTAGAAGTCCAAAAGATATCGAAGAAGAAGTAAAAGAGGAGGAAAAAAAGTTAGAAATCGTTTAGAGAGGGCTGCCATCCTAAAGAAGTTAGAGGAGGACTTAAGAAGGACGGATTTGTCTGATCACACTGGTGAGGAACCAATTTTAATTGATTTAACGGAAGAACACGGGGAAAATCAATTTCCCTCCGCCCCACAACCTTTAAATAATTTGGAAGAAATTTGTACTCTCCGGGCTGTTAAAGTCAACAACCATTCGGAGATTCCAAGTAGTATTTTACGACAGTATATTTTAAATTACGAGCCGTGGAGTACGGAAGCTCCGGATATAATTTATCAATGGTGTGAAAAACTGTACCAACAACAATTTGGAAATCAATAAATCCATTTATATTTAATTATAAAAAAAACTTAAATCAACCAAGAGTTTCAAGTTGAATTAACCGGTAGAAGCGTGAATTCGTTTGCCCGGGGCTTTCACTTGAACGAATTTCCCCCACCCTTACCTTTCACATTCATCAGACGTGACAATATAAGCAATTTTATTAGGTATATAAGACGTCTGAATGCCGTGGTAAAGGAGAAAGCGGAACAAAATATGGAATGCGAACAGTTCTCCAAAATAATAAGCACAGGTATTAAGAAGGCATGTGATAGGGCCTTCCTCAGGAAAAAGGCAAACCGCACAGGAAAACACAGCAAGCAGTACATATACTGGTGGACTCCACAACTCAAAAGCCTAAAAGAAAAGTGCAGTCTATATAGAAGAACTATGATGAGAAGAAGTAAAAAAAGAGAAGGTACGGAATTTAGAATTCTTAAGTGTAGATACATAGAAGCCAAAAGGAGCTGCGTGCGGAAATTAAAAAATCTAAGGAGAATGCATGGAAGAAATACCTCGAAGAATTAGATATGAATATATGGGGAAGACCCTACCAAGAAATAAAGAAAAACTTAAAAGGGTGCAAATTTGCACCCTGTGTTACGAGAGCGGAGGCGGAGGGGGCGCCGAAAAGGCTCTTTCCTGCCGGACCTCCCCTACCAAGGAGGCCCAACCAGGGGGCAGAAACGCCGCCTCCCCCCGTGAACGTAGATGAACTTATGAAGGCCTTAAAAAAAATCAAGAACGGCAAGGCGCCTGGTCCGGACGGTCTGGGTCCTGAAATAGTAAAGATAATAGGAAAAAATGCCCCGGACATGTTGTGTAGGTGGTTTAATGTCTGTATGAATAGAGGTAAGATCCCAGAAGAATGGAAGTGTAGTAGAGTAGTTCTCATTCCGAAGGGAAATGCGCATGATAGGGGTATAACTGAGGTAAGGAAATTCCGACCACTATGCTTAACTAGCATATTAGGGAAGTTATTCGAAAGAATAATAGCGGGACGGATCACGGAAATTTTGGAAAAAAATAAAGTAATCAATGAAAACCAATTTGCCTTTAGGAAAGGTAGAGGAACAATAGACGCAATAATGAAGGTGAAGGACTTTATCACGGAAAAAAAGAAGGAAGGGAAATATACATACGCTGTATTCCTGGACGTAAAAAATGCATTCAACGAGATAAGATGGGATAAGATAATGGAAGAAACGGAGAAAACAGGGCTACCGGGGTACCTGGTGGATATTGTACACAATTTTTTTGTAAACAGAAGTGGTTCTATTATTGTAGATGACCAAACAATACAGGTGGACTTGAGCAGGGGTGTCCCGCAGGGATCTGTGCTCGGACCACTACTATGGAACATTGCATTCAATGGAGTACTGCAAAAACAAACAAGAATAGACATAGGAGCCGGCGGGGTCGGTGGAACAGCCGGAACGATGACG
This sequence comes from Holcopasites calliopsidis, assembly GCA_023838395.1. Classification (NCBI taxonomy): domain Eukaryota; kingdom Metazoa; phylum Arthropoda; class Insecta; order Hymenoptera; family Apidae; genus Holcopasites; species Holcopasites calliopsidis. The sequence continues at coordinate 72,460 of JALHAQ010000009.1, forward strand.
GTCTGCTACGCTGACGACACGGTGATTCTTGCAGCGAATAAAACTGAGGCGATGGCCGCTAGAATGGCGGAGGCGGAGGCGTGGGGAGTAGTGGATGAAATAACACGACTCGGATTGGAGATAGCGCCTGAGAAATCTGAGGCGATCATATTCACTAGAAGATGCTGGCCTAGGGAGAATATACAAGTGAAAATCTTGAACACACCGATAACACCAAAAGACTCGGTTAAATATCTAGGAGTAATATTAGATAAGTCACTAAATTTCGGACAGCATGTGAAATACGCATCAGACAAGGCAATAAGAGTTATGACGGCACTGGCCAGATTAATGCCTAATATAAATGGGCCCAGTCTGAGTAAAAGAATGTTACTAACGTTAGTGGGTAAATCCATCGCGCTATACGCCTCCCCAGTCTGGGTGGAGCCCCAGTGGCTTATGACGAAAAAACACTCTGGTGTAATAGACAGAGTGAGAAGAACCAGTGCCCTCCGGGCGTGTAGGGCTTATCGGACGGTGTCCACCGAGGCCGCCGGTGCCATAGCCGGCATACCACCATACGATATTGTAGCGCAGAGATACGCACTCGAATTCAGAGAAACAAGGAATAAAAGAGGAATGGAACCCCAAAATAAGAATAAAACAGAACAGAGAAAACAATGGATCATAGGGGAATGGATTAAAAGATGGAATGAAGTCGAAGGGGTAGGCAAGTGGACCAAGCGCAACCTGTCGGATCTGGGGTCCTGGCTCAAGGGTCAAAAAAGGAGGGGAGATCTCAATTACGAGATCACCCAATACTTAAAGGGGCACGGTACCTTTAACGCATACTTGTATAGATTCAAAAGAAGAAATGACGCTAGGTGTGACTACTGTAATATAAATGTAGAAGATGACGTAATGCACACCTTCTTCCAGTGTGCGCACTGGAGAAGGATACAAGACGAGATATGGAGCGAGGCAGGATTACCCAGACCCGACACGCCCGAAGGGATGGGTAAATATATTTCAGTTGATAATAGGGCATGGGAAACCCTCAAGAAAGAAGCCTGTCTAATACTAAGAACTAAAAATGACAAAGATAGAGAAAGGGGATACTGAGTAACTAACTATGAGAAAAGATAGAATGATACCCAGGTACCCCGGAGCCTAAGTTTGCGGGTATACAGATAGAGCACTAAAAAAGTATGAATGACATCTATTAACCAGCGAATGATTCCTTTAGGTAGTTATACATGTACAGTTACACTCGGTATGCTATACATAGTAAGCGGTGTGCGAATGGATGTACGATAACGAACCTACGTGCCTAGTTGCATACTACTTATTACTTATTTATCTATCTATTTAAATAGTGTTAAACTATCATTTATTCATTTACCTAGATATGGACATAGACAATTTTAAGTTCGGACGTGTACAACCTATCTACTTACTTTACCTATTCTACTCTATCACTCCTTATCTATTTATTTAACTAACGCTACTTTATTTATTTTATTTTATTTATCTATTTATTATTTTACGGTATCTTATGTTATTTTGTTATTTATTTATTTATTTCTATTATTTATTGATTATTTAATTATTTAATTTTACTTTTCATTTATTTACTCTATTTTATGCTATCTTACAATTTTACTTGTTTTGGTATTTTACTTATTTATTTTATTTTATTTTATTTATGTATTTTAATTTTATTATTTACTATTCTATTTATTTTATTTATTTCAGTACTATTACTATTATTCTTCTTATACATGACATCCAATTTCTTTACTTTTATTTATATTATTTATTTTATTTGTCCTTCTCCTTTTATCTACTGTTCTGACTCACACTTATTTATTTACTAATTACTACGGATTGTCTATGTCTGTTCCCATCCACTCTCTTGCTAATTCTGTCTGCCCAAGCACAAGACTGCTATGTGACATTACCGAGTTATACCATTGTGGGCGTCTTAGAGAAATGGCATCACACATGAACGTAATAGTAGACAGACCTGTTTTTGTTATATTCAGTTATGACAGTACAGGTACGACGTAGTACTTAGATCCTATCTAATAACATATGACGGACGACTACACGAGTTGGTAAGATAGATACCGGAAATGATAGTAGAAAATAATGTGATAAAATGTACTATACAGAGGTGCAAACGGACAAAGGGATATACCCGCTGGCCGGACCAGGTGGAAAGGATTGCCAATAATCAAAAGAAGGAAGATCAGTATACAAAATGAAGGGGAACGCACTAGCCTGTATAATGCACAGGACGACAATATGGAGATGGTTCTGCCGGACAAACTACCAAATCCATCGATGGTAAAGACGGGAAAATCCCAGTAATTGGTGATCCTGGCAACAGGAACACGTCATGGTGTAATTGTCCCTTTGGTAGTTTAGTATATGTAGATGTAGTATATAGGGTAGAACTTAACCTAACACCTCTGGAAGGTGGGGTCCGCGGTTGCTCCCACTGCGAGGCGTACCCTTCCAGGGGCTACTGCCATAGCCGGTCCCAAGCCCGTTTGAGAAAAGTAGAGGGGCCTAACCATACCTAACCTCCCTCCCCCTGCCGGCTATCCAAGCCGGTGGTGGAGGAAGCAAGCCTTCGGGTGATTCCCTCCCCCCTGGGTGGGTGGACAAAAAGCCCCGGCGATAGCCTTCGGCCAAAAAAAAAAAGGGTTCCGAGGAGGCCGCCAGCCCACAGGTGTCGCCGGGTCCTGGCCCGCGAGACCGTTATCCCTTCCTCTTTCCGGAAGAGGAACGCGTAACGCGCGTGACATATACATATAATGGCAGAGAACCGCTAACGATTTTGAGTAGTAGATGAAAAGTATTACGGAGTAAGAGAAATAAAAGTATTGTTGCAAAAGTTTAGTTTAGTCTATTTTTATAACTGCTACAAATTCTCAGAAGTGGGATTACCCGCGTGTTCCTAACGAATTATTAAAAACGTTGAGTCTGAGTGAGCTGGATATTTTTTTTTTTTTGGACGAGCACGTGTGGCAGGTAGTGAATTGTGCAGAGCACGACGAGTTGTGCGCGTGTTCGTAAGGTGTTTCGCAGGTACATTGTTGTACCGGTTCGGTGGTGGAAAAGTAAAGACAGGGGGCGAGAAAATTTACGTTTTCCGGAAGAATGGCCGAACAAGAAGTGCGAGAGGAGCTGAGGCGCTATCGAGAGCTCGTGGACGTGCTGCCTGCGTTTCACCCAGTCACAGGTGAGCTCACGATAGAACAATGGATCGAGAAAATGGAAGATTATGGAGACCTATATGCATGGGACGAGACTTCCGTTATTCATTATGCGTTGGCGAAAATGACCGGCGTAGCACGAAAATGGCGAGACAGTCTACCGCGTATGAACAGAACGTGGTTACAATGGAAGACCCTACTACGCGAAAACTTCCCGGATTGCACCAGCGTGGTGTCCGCACGACGAGAGGCAGAAAATTATCGGAAAAAACCTAGTCAGGACGTTACAGGATATTATTTCGAAAAACTTTCTAGATGCAATAAGGCCAGCATGACTGAGAAAGAAGCGATAGAATGGATAACCGACGGTTTGAATAACGTGCGATTTCAAGATTTCCTGGGACCGTTAAGCAAGTACGAAAATCCCTGCGACCTACTTCGCGACCTTCGTGGCGCGAGTAAACATTTACAAATTGTTGCCAACCCAAATCGAAACGAATCGCAGGGATTCGCAACTCACAACCGTCAAGGTTTGCGATGTTATGCGTGTAAACAAACTGGTCATACTGCTCGCGACTGTTCTAGACAAAGAGTCACTGCTAGGTGTTTCAAGTGCGGGGAAGGGGGGCACTTAGCGCGTGCGTGCTCCAAACAAGGACAGCAATCGTCCACGCGAGGCACAACAACCCCGAACACACCGACGAGAACTGACAGACAGGTATTATACGTAACAGGGGACACACATCAGAAATACTATAAAACGGCAATGGTGAATGGCAAACAAGTGCAGTGCTACGTTGACATGGGGAGTAGTGTTGTCACGCTACGGCAGGACGTAGCTGGCGAGTTGGGATTCACGTACCATGAAACGGAGCTGCAAAGTCTCGTCGGATATGGCCAAGGGCGCGTACAGCCCGTAGGGATTATGACAGTCAAGATCAGCGTGGATGGCGTGGCTGTGAAGACAGAGGTGCATATTGTGCCAAGTGGTAGCCAGGTCGTTCCACTACTGTTGGAGCACCCTTACACGGAACACCCCAACGTCGTACTCATAAGCAAGGCAGGAGAGTTGCAGATCTTAGCTAAAGAAGACGGCGATTTACCCGGCGTTGCGGCCACTAAACCGCAACGCGCAACACTCCGTGCTAACTCCAAGCAAGTAATACCAGATCGCTATCTAGGTCATATCACAGTATTTTCAGATACCCCTAACAGTAACCTATACGTGGAAGGTGGGCTCAGGCACGAGGGACCAACCGTACCACGTTGCGTGGTGGACACAGACGAGCAAGGGAGGACAGTTATACCCGTCCTCAACGTCACGGGTCGCCAAATGACCTTTAGCTCAAGAGACGCGGTTGCCCGAGCTGAAACATGCGAGGAAGATACGGCTACGAGAGAGGTGAACACCGAACCCATCTTGAGGCAGCATATCGATACGGATCTCGAGGCCGAGGACGAGGAAAAGCTCCTGCGAACACTGAATGACAACAGGGACCTAGTGGCGCACAACATACGCCAGCTGGGGAGAACACGTAAAATCGCCATGAACATCGATCTCACTACTGACAAACCTGTGTTTTATAGACCGTACCGTTTAGCATACTATGAACGCCAGCAATTAAAGGACATGATCGTGGAATTAAAAGCGGCGGACGTTATAGAGGATAGTATATCACCTTTTGCGAGTCCAGTCTTGTTAGTGTGTAAGAAGAATGGAGAAATAAGAATGTGTGTGGATTATAGAGGTACAAATAAGATCACTGTAAAAAATCGATACCCGTTACCACGCGTTGATGATCAGATTGATAGGCTCCACGGACAAGTTTACTATACGAGTTTAGATGTATTCAGCGGGTACTATCAAGTCGAAATCGAACCTGGGTCCCGCGAAAAAACAGCGTTCATCACCCCCGATGGGCATTACCAGTTTAAGCGAATGCCTTTCGGCTTGTGTAATGCTCCCGCAATTTTTCAGAGGCTGATACATGTTGTATTGAGATCGATGAGGTACGATATAGCAATGGCGTACCTCGATGACGTTATCATTCCCAGTATGACGGTGAACGAAGGTATAGAGAGGTTAGTAAAAATGCTATAAGCCTTCCGAGGGGCGGGTCCCACGATTAATCTAAAAAAGTGTCACTTTTTGAAAAAGAAAATAGACTATTTAGGATTTGAGATAAGTCAAGAAGGTATACAACCGGGGCAAAACAAACTGGAAAGTATTCGAGCGTTCCCGGAACCGAAGAATGTTCACGATGTAAGGAGTTTTGTGGGATTAGTGAATTACTTTCGGCGATTTGTAAAGAATTTTGCAATTCTGGCGAGACCACTAACCGATCTAACGAAAAACGGGGCGTCGTTCACCTGGGGTACTGCGCAAAGGGAATCGTTTGAAATATTGAAAATGGCACTAGTATCGAAACCCCTCCTCCACGTTTATGATCCAGGAGCCGAAACGGAAGTCCATACCGATGCGTGCGTACAGGGAGTGGGAGCGGTATTGCTTCAAAAGCATCTCGATGGAAAATGGCACCCCGTCAGTTATTACAGTCGTAAAACAACGCCCGAGGAAGCTCGATATCACTCTTACGAACTTGAGGCCTTGGCGATCGTAAGCGCGCTAGAGAAATTCCGCGTGTACTTGATAGGAATACACTGTGCCATTAAAACGGACTGTAATAGTTCAAAACTGCTAGCAGACAAACGAGACCTCAATCCGAGGATCGGCCGATGGTTCATTCGATTGTCTGAATACAATTATAGTATCGAACATCATAGCGCAGATCACAATAGGGTAGCAGACGCGTTGAGCAGAAACCCCATAGACGGAAGCGAGGAGATTGACGCAGCAGGACTGCCGGTATTAGGTGTAAAAGTTACTACCGATTGGGTAGCCGCGATGCAGCGAAGCGATCCCGAAGTACTAGAAGTACGCGACAAATTAGAAGCCGGAGATCGCGAAACACATGAACGCTTTACTATGTGCGATGCTAGAGTGTACAGGGTTGAGAAAGGTAGATGGAGATTATACGTACCGCGCGATTTACGTTACGAGGTAGTTTCAGAAGCTCATCGAAGTTTAGCTCACCTCGGCATTGACAAAACTCTGGAGAAGGTGAAGGAGACCTATTATTTTCCTCGTCTGCGAGAATTTGTAATGCAATTCGTTAACCGTTGTATTAACTGTCTATACTATAAGGAGCCGACGGGTAGAAAACCAGGTTTCCTCCATCCTTTAGACAAGGGGAACGCCCCGTTCCAGAGCATCCATGTGGATCATCTGGGTCCGTTAATAGCAACGGAAACCGGTGAGAGGTACGTCGCGGCGACCGTATGTGGTTACATCAAGTATATAATATTACGGGCCGTCGAAGATGTGGGAGTAGAGTCAACTCTACAATTTATACGAGAGTGCATATCACACTACGGCAGACCCGAGCGCATAATTACCGATAGAGGGACCGCGTTTACGGCAAAAGCATTTACGGAGTTTTTTGACACCTACGGTATACGACACATTAAGATCGCGGCCGGGGCACCCCGTGCCAACGGGCCGGTAGAGCGAGCGAACAAAATGATATTGAGTTGTCTTGCCACGACGACCGATACGAACGATTGTAGCGATTGGAACACAAAATTGTTTGAGGTACAGTGGGCTATAAACAGTAGCCGGCATAGAGTCACGCGGTGCAGCCCGTTCGAATTAGTATTCAACTACAAGGTCAAGGGGTTGAACGAAAGCCCATTGACACGCGAAATACAAGACCTAAATGAAAGATTAGGGGCACCGGAACAACATACCGACGTAGTAGGCAGCAGGTTAAGAGAGAACGCCGAAATCTTTAGTGCGCAATTTAATAAGAATAGGAAACCGGCTCGCAAGTTTGAACCAGGCGATATTGTATTAGTTCGAAGTGAACCACCCGCCACCGGAGAGAGCCATAAACTCAGCGTTAAATATAAAGGACCATACGAGATTGTAAAGGATATAGGGAACGATAGGTATGTAGTCCAGGATATCGAAGGGGAGTCTCAAAATCAGCGTGTGTATAAAAGCATTTTACCAGTTGAGCGACTGAAATACGTAAGTTCCGCTAAAGATTACCGAGGGCGGATGCCTACACGCTCCAAAAGTATACCTGTAAGCGAATAGTAGACTAAGGATAGACTTATTTTATTAGGCTAAGAGCAGTATTGAGTCTGTAAGCGTGCGCGACGGGACGTCGCGAACACAGGATGGCCGAATTGTGGCAATCAGGTTCCGAGGAGGCCGCCAGCCGACAGGTGTCGCCGGGTCCTGGCCCGCGAGACCGTTATCCCTTCCTCTTTCCGGAAGAGGAACGCGTAACGCGCGCGACATATACATATAATGGCAGAGAACCGCTAACGATTTTGAGTAGTAGATGAAAAGTATTACGGAGTAAGAGAAATAAAAGTATTGTTGCAAAAGTTTAGTTTAGTCTATTTTTATAACTGCTACACATTTTTGTTAATTGCAATTCATGAATAATGAATAGCCCTCTTGCCAGAAGGCACACCAACCTTCTCCATTCCGTGGCCTGCTCCTCAAGGAACGAAGTCCTGTTCCTACTATTTATCGCTATGCTTGTTTTCGAAACTGAGGCCTTCAAAACAATCATTCCCACGAGACTCGATGGCTTCGTGACTCCAGGTCACTAATCATCGTCTGTCCCCCAAATGTCTCATTCCTGTAAACGCTTTCTCTGGCCAAATGCATGCTATGTCATAAATCGTACGAAGGCACAGTAGAGTCGGTCTAGTCGCCCTCGTAGGCCCTTGAAAAATACGTTGCCGCTAAAATACTCTTCATAGTTCTTGATAACACTTCCCACCATGCTGCACCACATTTCAATAACAGAAAACTCGCGTTTTACGTTTCATCAGCAGTTTTCTTCAAGACACGAAACGTATTGGATTATTCAATCCTTTTCCGAGTCTTGACAAGAAAAAACGTACTTTATTCTAGAAAACTGAAGTGAAGCGAATTGAGGTGTATCTTGAAACGTGTTAAAAAAATTGTGACAATGAGTGTTGCAAAAAATGTGTTCAGTGAAGACATCCATGAAGAAGCGAACAATCGCAGTGAACAAAATCTTTTGAGGGTGAACAGAAATCGTGTTACACATTTGTCAATGTCTGCAAGAAGATATTCAAAAAAGAAAGCATGCTGCGAAAGGAGACGACGCTTGGCCCTTCAAAAAAAAGGAAAACGTCATGCAAACTCTACATACAAACTCTACAAGTCCCGAGAAATGTACACTCGTGAGCATGTACAGGAGCCGTCAACACCCGCAATTGAAATAGCGAGTTTAGCAGAATATTCAGAAGAAGTGCATGTCGAAATAAAAGAAAGAGAGAACAGGGAACAAGAAACGGATTTAGAAAGTGGAATCTTCGAAAAAGATGTATTCGTCACGCAGAAAGCCGTTGTGAACGAGCCTGAGGAACAATCATTTGTTCCAAATGGCCGGAATATCGTAGACATGCAGCACATCTTTGCAGAATTTCAGAAAATTGGCGACCATGCCATAAATAAGGAAGACTATGGAATTAGATGCCTGAAAATAAGGTGAAATGCACAATGAACCCGACGAAACGAATAAAATGGAAATCAACGAGCGTGCCGTTGCTGGTACATTTTTAACCGGAAGCAGTTATGCCCATATGGAGGAGTTTCTCACAGCAATGGACATACCCTGCATATCGCAGAAACAGTTTAGAAATCATCATGATAAAATAGTAAATTCCCTCATTGTTGTCGCAAAAAAAGAAATGATAGTAGCGGCTGAGGAAGAAAAACGCCTGGCTATCGAAAGAGGCGATGTTCTTCCCGGATCCGGGATTCCTCACATCCCTGTTGTGGCCGACGGAAGTTGGATGAAGAGGTCTTATCGCACTGGAACGTACGACTGCATGTTTGGAGTCGGTGTGATAATTGGATATTACACGAAGAAAGTTTTATTTACCTGCGTGAGAAATAAGGTGTGTCGAATTTGGCGGTGTGCTGCGAAGAACAAGAAGGAACCTCGAAAGCACAAGTGCTTCCAGAACTGGAGCACAAATCAGGCATCGACGGCTATGGAAAGCGATGCTATAGTTGAAGGTTTCAAGAGCAGCGTAGAAAAACGTGGGCTCGTGTACTTAACGCTAATTGCCGACGGGGAAAGCAGCGTATACAAAAAGATTATAAATGCGGACCCGTACAAGACTCAGATTCGTGTAAAAAAAATTGAATGCACGAATCATTTATTACGGAATTTTTGCAAGAAAATGAAAGAGATTGCAAAGAAGAAAGCACCTGGCCCACTGAGTCGAATCATGGAAAGCAGCATTCGGCGGATGCGTGCGGACATTGTAAAAGCCGCAGAATAAAGTTTCAGTCAAAATGAATCAATGGCCGAGAAAATAAAAAATTTGTAAGGTGACATACAGAACGTGCCAAGCCACGTTTTCGGTAAACACGCAGAATGTTCAAAACTGCGTTACCTCTGCGATGGAACAAGTAAAAAAGATAAAAGAAACATTGTTCCTGGATTACAGAAGATTGGAGTGTATCAAGAAATAAGAGAAATACTTCTGTGGCAGGAAAAGAGAAAGTTTGAATGCGGGAGGAATGCGCGCCGAATAGATGGGAACGAATGAGATCGAGTAATAGGTGAAGCGTGAGTGATTGGTTGAAGGATGTGCGAAAGGGAAGTGGAAGGAGTGCGAAAGATATAAATGTGGGCGAGGACGGCAGGAAAACACACAACACAATACACGAAAAATAAAGCAGTTTGGTAGCCACGAAAAACACCTTCTTCTTCTAACACTTCGGCCATTATTAGCACATGCGGAAAGTTTGCTGTACAACAGCAATAATAATGCCGTAGAAAGCTTCAATGGAATTATAGCGAAGTACACGGGCGGAAAAAGATTAAATTTCGGCGAGAGAGGATCGTACACCGGAAGATGTGCTGCTGCTGTTTTGCAATACAATACAAAAGAAGTGTAATTTTGCGCCATCTTGAAAACAGGAGTAAGAAAGAAACCCGAAAGAAGGCTGAGAAGCTGAAAGAAAGAAGAATTTCTAAACATGCGCGAAAACAATTCCGCTCAGCAAAGGATTCCAATTATGGACCGAATGCTGAGGGACCAGATATGGACAAAAGCATATATGAAATGGAGCGGGAGAAACATGTGGAAATGCTCCACAATTGGCAAAATGGAAGAAACGAGGTTCAGGAAGAAACCATCGGTCAAGGAAAAAATCCACGATGGTTGAATTATAAATCAAAGCTTTTGACGGCATCAAATTTTGGACGATTATGCCGCCGTAGAAGTGTCACACGCTGCAGAAATGCAGTAAAGTCATTTCTATAACCGAGGTTGATTAGTGCTCCTGCCGTGGAATACGTGCAGGAATGTGAACGCATTGCCCGTGAAGAACTAGGCCAAAACATTGGTCTCGAAATTCAGGAATGTGGGCTTTTCATCGATGCTTCAATACCCTTTTTGGGAGCTTCACCGGATGGAGTCATCGATGAAGAGGGCATTGTAGAAATCAAATGTCCAAAAACAGCGGAGGAGGCAATCAAAACTGTTGCAACGATCCGGCGAATATTTCAGGATGAAATGGGAACAGCAATGAACGAAACCCATCAATATTATTACCAGGTGCAGGGACAGCTACATATTACAGGTAGAAAGTATTGCCTATTTTGTGTGTGGACCCGAAAAGGATTAAAATATCTCCGAATTGATAAGGATGATAACTTCTGGAAGAATAATATGGAACCGAAGTTAATCCAATTTTATTTAGAGTGCATGTTACCGGAATTAGTAGATAGCCAGTATAATAGGGGTGTGCCCATTCGGGAGCCTCAATTTACACTGGAGGAGAGAGCATTTTGTTAGTGGTTGACAATTGCGTGTAGTCGCAATTGCTTGACGCTGTAAACCCACTGACCTATTCAGGGGTTGAAAATGATTGAAAAATAACTAAATGCGTTCGACGTCGCGCTGCACTGTAAAGTGCAGTCCACTGACTTTGTTAGTGGTTGATAATTGCATATAATAACAATTGTACTCGCGGATCGAAAGATCACGAAAGGGCACATATGAAATAAAAACAGGACAACGAATAATCAAAGGAAGCTCTCAATTGAATAATGGAGGTATACAGCAAATTGTAAAATATACTAATACTGATCCATGTTGGTGTTTTTGATTGAACTAAACAATTTGTTATAGATTTTGCAAGGATAGATGCACGTTAAAATTCACAATTTATAATTGTTCATAGTATGATATCGAGTCGTGGAAAAAATTTTCAACGTCCGTACAAGCGTTTGAATTTGTTAAATTTCCTAAGAAAAAGAGACTTCACCTTTCCATTAGTTACATAATTCAAAACCTCAGGGCCTCAAGTTTAATCTTTACAACGACCGCCTTAATTTGCGAAAACCGGGATTGCATATCAGAGAATGTTTTGCACGATATCATACTGTGAAAAATTATAAGTTGTGAAGATTAACGTGCATGCTTATATGTATAAGGCAAAAGTACAGACCGACCGTCCTCTTATAACATAACAAAAAGCTAAGCGATTTGTGTTGTGTTTGATGTCATTTTAATTGCAAAAATTTCAGGAGTTCTTTAAAATTAATTTTATAAAGATTAAACAAAAACTAAAAGAATTGTATTTCTTGTGTACAGAGAATGCACTTTGTATATACAAGTCAGCGTGGCGACCGTATCTCTCGAGGGCGACCTTTTCTAGTAGCTGTGCGTGCAGTGTGTGGGCAACGGACCACACTACCGTAGGTTAGGAATACTGCGCGTGGCCTGTCCGGGTCTCGCACTGCTCCCTTTGAATCTATGGTAAACGATTTCGATGCATGCAGCGTGCGGGCCACGGCCAAATATCGTAGACTAAAAACTGTTAGCGGAATATACCAAAACCCGCACCCGTACCTTACACGGAACGCATCTGTATAAATGGACCCTTAAACGGCAAACGAACCACATGTCGTCCCTCATCATTCCCTTCTTTCCCTGGGTAGCAGTCGTCGCGTACAGACGTTGTTATGCGTCAGACATGAATCACAGTAAATATTTATTATTTTGTTACCTATGTACCGATCTATGCGTAATGGACATGAGTCAGACTGCCTCTCCTCCGTCCAGGATCAAGGACCGAAGGGTCGCGATAAGGACGCTCCCCAAACCTAGGGAACACCATATACATATGTATAAGAAACCAATAGTAAGATGAGACACTAAGACTGTACACCGTCACGCTGTTAGTTCGTTTCCTTACATCTCGCAAAGACTTCCCTGTAAAAGGCAGTTCGAGGACTGCTCTCGCGTCTTGAAAACCTAGTTCTGTAATCTTTTATATTTTCGTGCGTGGATTTCAAAGAAGGAGAAAAAGTAACACCAATTTCTTCACTCAATGTTCCAACCACATAACAACGTGTTCGGTGTGCTCTCGGGCAAACCGTGTATAACGAGTGCGAAGTTATATAAAACTAACTTTTCCTCACAGTGTTTTCTCATTGTCTTGTGACGTTGCGCAAACATTCTAGTGGTGTCGAGTGAGGGCGAAAACGTGGCTGACGCCATGGCGCCAGCGAACCTTAAGTGTCGTCAAGTATCGACGAAGGTGAAAGCGAAGGTACTACTTCCAAACTCAACGCTCCCGAAGGAGAATCTAAAAAACTATCAAACCAGCTGCTGCCAGCTTCGGCCAAGAAGGCGAATAAGGGGATTGAGGAGCCTCTCCCGCTTTGTGCCTCGCAAATCCTCGATACGGTGAGTGAAAACGAACCTACTGCGCACAATGCGCAAAACGACAATATGGCGGCTTTTGCGTCATCGAAAAACTTCATGTCTCCGCGGCGGTTCCTTTCCCGCGGCCTCCCCAACCTACATTCCAGTCTCCCGGATTTGCAATTTTGAGCTATTTCGGGGACACGTTACCAGCATCGGCTGATCGTGTCGGCAAGAAGCGCTCCGCGCAGAATCGACGTGACGTCGAAGCCCCTAGCAGTGCCCGTGAAGCGCACACAACGCCGAAGGCTGAACCGCAGCGCCGCGCCGCCCAGCTAAACCCCCTCCAATTTAGTCTGCCAACTTTAATGGCAATATTATCGATTTCTCGCGGAGCATTCGCGACGCGGATTGAATTCGAGCTAAAGTTTCTGGGCTCTAAAGTTAAAGTCCAATTCTACAAGATGGATGATTACCGCGACTTCAAGCAAACGCTGTACAATCACGGTTTGCAGTACCACACTTATACAATTAATACAGATAAGTTTGTTGCGGTTATTCTTCGTGGTTTTCCCCCCGTTGATACAGAAGAACTAAGCGCGAAATAGAGTCTCGTGGCTTAAAGCCCGTTTCCTGTAACACCTTCGGTAAAAAGACATCCTCATCTTTTTGCTTATACAAAATCGTCTTTCCTCAGGGCATCCGTATGACTGAGGTTAATAAAGTTAATAATCTTTTCTTTACCAAAATTTACTGGGAAAAATTCATGTGAAAACGCACCTACACTCAATGTTTTAGATGTCAGAGTTTTGGTCACTCTTCGAAAAACTGCAATTACACTCCCAGGTGTGTTAAATGTTTCGAAAATCATCTCACCTCTCAATGCCTCAAAGATTTAAGTGCCAAGCCGCAGTGTATTAATTGCTCTCAGGAGCACACCGCCAAATTCAGCGGATGCCCTGCACACCATGAGTATCTGAAGTGCCGCATAAGGCAACCCCCCCCCCCCCCCCAGTCTTCGCGGCTAAGAACCCCAGCGTGAAACCTAATCCCCCTGCTGCTCGTCCACAAAGTGGCAGCTACGTTAAACCCCGTATCACAGGGGATACCCGATTAAATTCAAATCCCCCCACCCTCCACCCTACTCGCCGTGTGATCTCATACAGAGACGCACTTGTCAACCAGCCCATGTGACGTGTAACGTCTGGGAGAAAGGAGGTGGCTCGACGCAATTTTTCTTATACCCGGATATTCGTTCGTAAAAGCATCTAATTGATTCGCGATTGCGCAATAGAAGTAACCAGATAGATTTTAGTTCGCGCCCAAGTTAAATTGTATAGAAGTCAGAAATGAATGGGGTCCTTTAGAAAGCAGATAGCAGAGAAAAAAAAAACATAACGAAATAAACCAGAGATAGCGACGAAGGGAAGAAAATATCGCGAACAGCCATAAATCGTAACAAGACCCAAGGGTCTCCGCGAAGATGGGTCTTCCCATCGATTCCAAGCGATAAGACTGTGAACACTCTAAAGAATATTTAGCGCGAAGGAACGTGGGTTTCTTTTCTTTCAAGGACCTAGTCACAAAAGCTATGGTGTGTCTGGAAATCGTCCTCGGTCCCTCCACTTTCCAACCCCTACCAGGTTGACCATTGAGGGGTAGAAAATAGTATATATACAAAGTCAGTTTAAGCTAAAAAAAAGTCAGTTGTTAGTCAAGTTAGTCGAGTAGAGAGTTAGTCGAGTTCAGAGTTAGAGAGTAGTTTCCAGAATTCAGTAAAGTCATATGGCCAGTGTTCTTTCTCTTTGAAGGAGGAAAAAAAGGAAATCCTTAAAATTAGAAATTTTTCCACTCAAGAAGAGTTCTACAACATCTCGCCCATCAGGCAGAGAATTGGGGAACTAGATCGAGAAGGAACAAAACATGAAATAAATTAGTTAAAATACCTGTATCGCGCAGACCCTTGCGTTGAGCATTCAAATTGAATCTAGCGCAATGTTTGCTGCTGGTGAAATTAAGGTAATTGAAATTAAGGTATAAGACTAAGGAATCTTGTCATCAATTTATTCTTTTTTAACAATATTCGAATCCTTCAATTAGAGGAAAAAATAAAGACGACGAAGTAAACGTGGTGGCAAGAAAGTGTAGGCCAGACAGCAACGAGCAGCCATACTGGAACAATTGGAGGAAGATCTGAGGGAGGCCACCATTTCTGGGACTAGTAAGGAACCAAGTATAATTGATTTAACCGAGGAATTGGAAGAAGTAGAGTAACCCTTACCTATAGTCGAACCCTCCCCCATTGAGGAAATTTGTACACTCACAGCAGCAAAAGTATACAATCACGCGGAGATACCTAATAACGTACTAAAGGAAGTTGTGACGGGAAATACCCATTGGAATCACGATATTCCACCAACTGTATTTAATTGGTGCGAAGAGATTTTCAATAAACAATTTGGTTTTTAAAATTTAACTAACTAACTTTAATCTACAACCAAGAGCTCCATTTGAATTAAACCGGAAGAAGCGTGAATTCGCTTGCCCGGTGCATTCACTTGGACGGATCTCCCCCACCCTTACCTTACACATCTATCAGACGTGACAACGTCTAGCGTCACTTCATTGTATGCACACCAACATGAGAAGTATAAGGCAAGGAGGTGTCTTTAAGTGCGCAGGTGTATAAGATCTCATAACAAACAGCTTAAGGAGCGCGAATGGATAGGCGCGACATTTCAAAACACTCCAAAAGGTCAGATAGTGGAAAACAACGAATTTCTCAGGAAATTCTTATTCAAAGGACCCTTAAAGTCAAGAACTCCTAAAGTACTGAAGTGGCGTATGCAGATAGGATGCTATAAACCAGACACCTTGAATCCTTCACCCTTACCATTTTCCTTATCCCTACTACCCTTACTCCTGGGGGTGAGAAGCGGTATATATATGCACGGGCCAAAGTCAGTTTATCTTTCATCAGATTCAGCGATCAAATCAACAGCGATCAGACATCGACAGTGAGTGGTGTTGTGACAAGTCTTGACAGTGAAAGGATCACTAGAGACAATTAGCAACTAAGTTAGTCGAGTCATTGAGCCTGGACACAGCAAAAAGTGCATTTGCCACGCAAAAGTGTATCCCCAACACCCTCAACGAGAAAAGTGGCGAACCAGGACAACAGTGACCAGCAAAGAACCTGCCTGGAAAATAAACTGGACTCCCCAAAGGCCCCCGGCCTCTGG
This sequence comes from Holcopasites calliopsidis, assembly GCA_023838395.1. Lineage (NCBI taxonomy): Eukaryota > Metazoa > Arthropoda > Insecta > Hymenoptera > Apidae > Holcopasites > Holcopasites calliopsidis. The sequence goes on from JALHAQ010000009.1 coordinate 88,685, forward strand.
TCGCTATCCAAGCGCATCTCACGAAAGGATGGGGACCCGTACCACATCACAAAGAAAAGGTCGATGTCCCTGTGCGACTCACGTGCCCCGCTAATAATCAACGCAACGGCAACCAAACAACAAGAGGATATGGAAGTTATTAACATACCGACGAAGAACCGATTCGGAATCTTTACCGACTGCTTCGACACACAGGACCAACAAGAAAAGACAACGACCACAGTGACAACAACAACCCACCAACCAACATACCAGACCAAAAGCCACCCCCAATATACGTCCATAGTAACGTGAACCAAATTAAATTCATAAACACCTTAGTGAAAACATACGGGAACAAGTTCCTTGCAAAAAATTGCAACGGAAAGTTGAAAATCAACTTTTTACACGCAGCAGATTTTACTTCCTTTAAACTCACGTGCCAAAAGGAAAATATACAATTTCACACGTACTCCCTAGGCTCTGAAAAAACAATCGCCGTAGTAGCCAAGGAATTAATAAGATTTCCTGCATCCCGTTTGCTAGACTCCATCCGCAAGCAAGGCCTAGACCCTGTCCAATGCACAGAGCTACCACTAAACACACAAAACCCTATCTATAAAATAACATTTAAAGCAGGCACCACACTCCTCCAGATCAAGAAAATCAGATTCCTTGAAAGCCTAAAAGTCTACTGGGAGAAGTATGACTCTCGCAAGCCCTTCATACAATGCTTCCGTTGCCAAGCCCACGGACACACATCCTCGAACTGCAATAAGCAATTCAAATGCCTCAAGTGCGCAGGGGCACACGACACCCGTATCTGCACCAAAACTACAGAAACACCAGCCACCTGTGTAAACTGCAAGGGCAGCCACCCAGCCAATTATAGCAAATGCCCAGCCCTCCTAGCTTTTCTAGCCAAGAGAAATAAGGCGCAAATACTGCAACCTGTACCCCAGGCCCAACCCACAAACGCACAAGTGATAAATCCAATCCACTTCCCAAACCTCCCTCTTCGCCCTCAACATAAGGCCACACCACTTACTCCCCTATCTACAAGAAAACCAGGCACATCCTACGCCAAAGCAGCAAGCCAATCCCCAGAGAACACACAACAACTCAGACAAAATATCCAAACCCTGAACTCATCCTGTGACTTCAATATAATTTTCAAGATCTTAGATCTACTCCAAAAACACTACGCTGGCTGTACCAACAACATGGACAGAGTAAGAGCTGTCATACATACATATAGTGCAAGTTCTTGATGAACAGCACGATTAACTTCCCCACCAATCTCATAACCTGGAACGCCACCAGCTTAACACACAAAGCCGCAAAACTACAACAACACCTTCAAACACATAACATCTCTCTTGCCTTCATATCAGAAACCTGGCTGACAACCTCAGACATACTATCAATTAAAAACTACAACATCATCAGAGCCGATAGACCACCTCCTAAAGACGGAAGGGGAGGGGTAGCAATATTAATCCACAACTCCATTCCTTACGAAAACATACCTCAACCCCGCACCTCGAACATAGAAATAATCACAGCACGACTTAAAACCTCACCAAAACTCACAGTAGGGGCAGTATACTCTATCCCGAACAACAAAATCACTCAACAAGACCTTGACATAATAACCCAACACAACCACTCCAAATACTTTCTGATCGGAGGAGATCTAAACTGCAAACACCAACTCTGGAATAACACAACTCATAATACAAACGGTAATCTGCTAAAAAAACACCTTGACACAAACAACTATAACCTAATCCACAGCAACACCTACACATACCTACAACCCAACAAAACCCCATCCAATATTGACATATTTCTCACCAACATACTCTACAGCTACACATGTACCACAATAGATGACCTCTCCTCCAACCACCTACCCGTGCACCTCAATTTCATCACCAAAAATGCAACCCACACCAAAAAACATCTTATAACAGACTGGAAGGAATTCAGGGGAAGATGCAACACATACATCCTAAACCCACACATACCCAATAAACAGGAAATCGATCAAGAAATAGACCGACTCCAGAAATACATAAACACAGCCCACAAAACGACCACAATACCTGCCCCAACACCTGGCAACCAAGATTCCACTGACATCACCCTAGAAAGAATGATCAAGAATAGAAACAAAGCCCGTAGACAATACCAAAGAACAGGAAACCCATATTACAAACTATTAAGGAACGTCCTCTCCGGAAAAATCAAAAACCGAATCCACCACATAAGAAACGAAAACTGGCAAAGGAAACTAGCAGGCATAACAAACTGTGACAACACCTTATGGACCACCTACAAAATAACCCAATCCAATAAACTCAATATACCCATCCTCCAGGACTCCGACACCCTCTACTACACAGACCAGGAGAAAGCCGAACTACTAGCGGACAAATTCCAACAGGTCCACGACAACGCCACCAACACCACGTTCCCACACGAATCCGAAGCTGTCAGTACCACCACGAAAATCCAGAACACTCCCCTACCCCAAGAACTCCCACCCTTCTCTTCAAACGACTTGCGCGAAATAATCAGAAACCTCCCAAATAACAAATCCCGTGGCCTTGACCGCATCACAGCCTCTAAACTCAAACACGTCTCTCACAAAATCATAGTGCAACTAAATTACATATTCAAAAGCTGTCTGACACTGAGCTATTTTCCAAATGCCTGGAAAACAGCAAAAATAATACCCATACCCAAATCTGGCAAGATAAAAACAGACCCAACAAACTACCGACCAATCAGCCTACTTAACCAATTAAGTAAAGTACTTGAAAAACTAATACATAAGTTCCTCTCACTTCACCTATCAAAGAACAACATCCTCAGAAACGAACAATTCGGCTTCAGAGCATAACACTCAACCATCCAACAACTACTAAGATTAACAGAATTTATCTCCATGGAAAACAACAAAAACCGCTCCGTACAACTAATACTTCTAGATCTAGGAAAAGCCTTCGACTGAGTCCGGCACGTTGGCCTCATACTAAAACTAGATCGAATTGGCACACCCCGCATCCTCACTAAAATCCTCATATCCTACTTAGAAAATAGGAAATTCACTACATCCATAAACGGATCCTACTCAAGCCTCAGGAACATCATCGCTGGAGTACCCCAAGGCTCCATACTAGGACCCATACTTTTTTCCATCTACATCAATGACATCCCGACACACCACAAAACCAACTTAGCTCTATACGCCGACGACACAGCAATCTACTCCTCCTCCTGGAAATTGGAACAATCAACCAAATACCTACAAGAGCACATAAATATCCTGTTAGAATACTACACAAACTGGAAATTAAAAATCAACCCACACAAAACCGAAGTACTAACGTTCACAAGGAAAAGCGCAGCCCCAACAACCAAAGTCAAAATACATAACACAACAATACACTGGAAAAACGAAGCCAAATACCTAGGCATTTTTCTCGACCGTAAACTGAACTGGGCACCCGCTATAACCCACAGAACACGCTTAGCCTACCCCGCACTCAAAAGACTCTACCCGCTCATAGCCCCCGGAAACAAACGCAAAACTAAGATCAAACTAGCTTTGTACACAGCCTGTGTCCGCCCAATCATCATGTACGGACACCAAGAATGGTCCATCGCTGCCGCCTCACACATAAACAAAGTACAAACAATCCAAAATAAGTACATTAGAATTATACTAAACCTACCATACGAAACCTCGATTAAAAAACTCCATGAGCTAGCAGACATACCAACCATCATAGATTACATCCAAAAATCCCTCCCCAATGTCTTCAATCATGAACATACAAATCCACTAATTAGAGAAATAGGAAACTACGATGTAAACAATATCCCACTAAAAATCGTAACTAAACTCCCCAAACAAGTCATTTGAGACAAGTATCCAAATACCAACAACACCCTAAACTCAATCAAGCATACAGGTTTTTGAAATCTTTTCCTGTTGTCCACTGCCCATGAGTCTTACTACGCACCCCACAAGATTATCCGCACACATAACTCCCCTCAAGTAAAATACAGGTAAAAGGGAACCAAATCTCCAGGAACTGTAAAACGTCCACACAAGTGAAGAAAGGTTTAAAAAAAAATCAGTTTATCTTTAGTAACACAGCAGTTTTTGAGTAGTAACACAGCAGTTTTTTAGCGATCCACAGTCTATAAAGTATTAAAGTCAGTGCGGTACTTAGAGCAAATACGCTTTGTGGGAGTAAAGTCAACTAGGTAAACACAACCCACCTTCTTACATTAAATTTGAGCGCTTGAGCCGGGCGAACAATTTAATTACCTAAATCCTTTCATCAAATAGATTCCGAAGTTGAAGCCATTGCGCGCACTCTGTGCGACAATCGGGGGAATACAGAACGAAGCGCTTCTTTGCGATCGATTTGGAAAACCACGACATATGGAGGTAAATTAAGGAAGATATTTGATTTTATTTATCCTAAATCCATATCTACTAGTCTGATTTATTCTCGCAAAGTCGATACACAAGAAGAAGGCTCGGCGAGGCAAGAGAGGAGGCCGCCAGCAGCGATTAAAAAGAGAAAGAGCAGCCATCTTGGCTTTTTAACCGATAAGTTACAATTGGAGGCAACGATTGGACCGACCGCCCCACCATCCAACCCAGTGCCGGAGCTAATTGATTTAACCTTGGAGGAGGATAACCCGGAAAGGCGGAACGTTGAGGTGACCCAGCACACTCCTAGACCCCCCACCCCGCTTGAACTAATTGATACCGGAGCGTCAATTAAGATTACTAATAGCGAAACGGTACCCACTAGTATTATAAAATCCCTTATACAGAATAATAACTACGCAATACCATTAGATGGATGGGAGTGGCGTAGAGAAATGTCTGACGAATAAATTTATATCTGAAATATAAAATTGACCGCCATCTTGATACCCTTCCTTTTCGTTCTGTTAAACTAAGTGACGTACGTGTGACGTCACACCCAGCTTTTCTGCTGGCGACTCAAATCCTGATGTTTCATGTAATCCGTCTGCAACGTAAGTCTGATGTTTCGCATTTCGGTCGCTCTCCTTGAGAAATTAAAAACATGTAAAACCCCAATTCAACAATTCGAAGCCTTTCTTAAAGCGACGCGCGGTCTGAATGGTAAACGGGCTGAATTAATTTCTGTCTTCAGTGATGGTGGCTTCCACATTGCAATTATCACAGAATCGTGGCTCGATGCAACCATGAACTTTTCCATACCGGGTTATAAAATAGTCTGTCACGATCGTGATGGCATGGGGGGGGGGGGGGGGGAGGAGGGAGAGTCGCAGTCCTCATCCACAATTCCATTGATTTTGTCCGGTTGCCACCGAAGCCTATCCAAGGGATCGAAATGGTGTTCATTAACCCCTTCCCGTACTTTAGCGAGTCAGACTCGCGACGAGATACTTGGGCCAAACATAAGTATCGCGATTCAGACTCGCGACGAGATACTTGGGCCAAACATAAGTATCGCGATTCAGACTCGCGACGAGATACTTGGGCCAAACATAAGTATCGCGATTCAGACTCGCGACGAGATACTTGGGCCAAACATAAGTATCGCGATTCAGAGTCGCGACCGGATACTTGGCCCAAACATAAATATAAGAAGCCGAGCTCGCGGACTGATTTTTTGCCTGTTATGGTCGTGACGGAATGCTAGTTTCTATCAGTATTTCGTGATAGTTAGACACGATTCGTATCGTTGCTTTCACGAAGCAGTTCAATTATTAAAATTCAATTATTAAACCCCTCCAAAATGCAAGGTACAAAAGTGTTATATAAAGGTAGTGATAACGAATCTTCTGACAGTGACATAATTATGCCAGTCGCAAAGCGTGTAAGGCGCATGATTACAGATGAGAGTAGTGAAGAAGAAAGTACGACACGACAAGCATGGATTTGGCAAGAAGTACCAAACACACCGATAATTTGGAAGTATTCCGAAAATCATGGAATAGAAGCGTCTGTCTTAAATAATTTAAGCGCCAATCCAAGAATACTAGACCTATTCTTCATTACATTTGATAATAAGTTTTGGGAAATCCTGGTTACGGAAACAAATCGCTTCGCAGATCAAACTCTACACGACGAACGTAAAAAACGGTATGTCGATGACACTTGGTATTCTGTCACTTCAGACGAAATCAAGGCCTATTATGCACTCTGTATATTAATGGGTCAAGTAAAGAAATCAAATATTCAACTTTATTGGACTAGAAGAGGTGTATTAGAAACGCCAATATTTAGGCAAACGATGCCTTTTAAAAGATTTCGACAAATTTCGAGATTTTTACATTTCTCCGATAATGAAACTGATAATAGTAAAGACCGACTTCGCAAGATAAGACCTGTAATTAATTTTTGGAATCAAAAATTTAAAGAAATTTACACACCGAGTGAATATGTTAGCATAGATGAATCCCTTATGAAATATAAGGGGCGTTTAGCGTACAAACAGTTCAATCCGTCAAAAAGAGCTCGGTTCGGAATAAAAATTTACAAATTGTGCGAGGCAAGTACCGGTTTCTGTTATCAATTTAAAATATATACCGGCCAGGACAAAATTGATCGAAACGATAGTGCGTCGGAGAACGTTACGATAGAGTTGTCAAAGTCTATAATTAACAAAGGATATACTTTATTCCTGGATAACTGGTACTCTTCACCCAACCTGTTTCTAAAATTACACCAGCGAAAGACAAACGTTATCGGGACCGTACGCAAGAACAGAAAAAATATGCCACAGGACTTGCAAAAGCATATTTTGAAGAAAGGAGAATTTATGTGGAGATCTTGCAATAATTTGATAGCTCTGCGATGGAAGGACAAGCGCGACGTTTATATGCTCTCCACAAAACACAAAACTATAGAGATGGTCGAGGAATCAAACAAACAATTACAGAAAGTAATGAGGCCAAAATGTATTGTAGAATATAATAAGGGTATGGGTGGAGTTGATCGTCAAGATCAGGCGTTAGCATGTTTCCCAATAATGAGAAAAGCCATGAAAGGATACCGAAAGCTGTTCTTCTACATATCAGATATGGCTCTGTTTAATACCTATATTATGCAGAAAACAATTTACAGTCGAAAACGGGAGACTTATGTTGATTACCGTGTAAATATAGCCGAGGCAATTTTACAAATTGTTAAATTACCGGACTACAAAATGCGTGGGAAATCATCAGTTGAAACACCCCTTCGACTCCAAGCTCGATATTGGGCTCATTTCCCCAAAAATATAGATCCGACACCTCGGAATAAGCATCCAACAAGGATGTGCAAAGTCTGCTATAAACAGAAAATTCGAAGCGCAACGAAGTGGGAATGCGCGAAATGTAAAGTGGCTTTACATCTGCCAAAATGTTTTGAGAAGTATCATACCATGGAGGATTTCTAGAATTGTACGTATTTCCTTTTTGGATATTCAGACAGTTTTATGATTAAATTCTTTTAAATAATGTACCATTTACTTTTAGGTGTAGTATTATTATATTTCTCAGAGGACCAAACTATTATACATGTCCTACAATATTATATACAAAATATAATAAATTTATAATATCATAAAAGTAAAAGCGTAAGAGTTTACTTCCTCAACAGCAGTATCGCGTAAAATTCACTATACCACAGGTATCGCGGGCATCTACATTTCGGTTCGTATTGCGACTGTTCACGAACATCAGTGTGGTCTGTTTAGCGCGCATCGATGTGTACCGCTTGGGCCGTGTTTCGTCGAGCTAAATGGCACGGGAAGGGGTTAAACTCCGCCCCATGCGCCTCATTATCGGGGGTGTCTATTGTCCTCCCAATATTAAACTAACCAAAGACATGCTGGACGTAATTACGAGGCATGATCTCCCTTTTATTATTGGAGGTGATCTAAACGCCAAACATCGTGCGTGGCAAAATTTCGTGGCAAACACATCGGGATCGAATTTATATAACCATGCCCTTAGAAATCCCTATCATATCTATTTTCCTAATACTTTCACCTATGAGAGACCCGGAGCCAGACCATCTACTATTAATCTGTTTTTAGTAAACCGTTCCTTGGCTTTTGACTGCGAATCTTCTGACGAGCTGGGTGGGCAGCGCAGAAGTCTGTCTCTTTCTCCTGCGGCTCATTCGCTCCATTCCCCCCATACCCTACGGGTAACTGATTGGGCTAGTTATTCTGAGTACGCCTCTAATTTCAAAATTCAACCTACTTTTGCTAGTAACTCACCAGCTAGAGGACGCAATAGATGTTTTCGGTAAATTTCTCATCGCCTGCTCTCGAGAAGCTACGAATATCGTTAATAATCCGAATAAACACAAAATCGCGTACATTAAAGACGATGAACTACAATTTCTTATTCGAACGCGCCGGCGGCTTAGACGTAAAGCGCAATGCACCTTTGTACCTTTCTTTAGAGAATAATTGATCGAGCTAAATAGGTCCATACGCAACAGAATTCATTTTCTGAGAAATCGAGCCTGGGAGGAGAGATTATCCTCTTGCTTCAAAACTGACCCCACCTTTTGGGGAACCTATCGTGCCTGGACAGCCAAATATTCGTTTATCCCGCCTATTAAAACTAGTAACGGGTTGGTCGTGGGTGACACTGGCATTGCCAATGTTCTTGGTAAATATTTTGCCGACATTCATTCCTCTTCCAATAACATCTCATCCTCCGTCCAAAATAGATATCTCCCCGCGCACCATCGCTGAACTGTCCAGAGCACTTAACAATCGAAAAGCTCCAGGGTCTGATAAGATGGATTCTTTAATGTTAAAGCACGCACCCAAGAAGATTGTAGTTCAAATTTATTATTTTTTCAAACATTGTCTTTCCAATGCATATTTCCCAGTTTCGTGGAAGTTAGCAAAAGTGGTTGCCATTCCTAAACCGGGTAAAGCTAAGGATGAAATTAGTAGTTATCGTCCCATCAGCCTCCTGTCGGTCCTGGGTAAATTGTTTGAGCCTTGTCTTTTCAGATATCTCTTGAACTTCTTAAACTCTAACAACATTCTGTTAGATCAGCAATTTGACTTCCGTGCTAGCCATTCGACCATCAACCAACTGGCTCGAGTATCTCAGGCAATTGCCCATAACGCTAATGTCAAAAGGGACACTATAATAGTCTTGCTCGATCTCTCTAAGGCTTTTGATACGGTTTGGCATGACGGCTTACTACATGAACTGTACAAAACTGGCTTGCCCGTCGCTTTGATTAAAATAATTGAATCTTATCTCAAACGGCGTAGGATGTATGTTAATATTAATGGTGCTGACTCTGACCTCTTTCCGGTGAGTGCCGGTGTGCCTCAGGGCTCGATTTTAAGCCCTATCCTTTTCTTGATTTATATTAATGACATTCCGCTAAATCCCAGAGCAACTCTCGCTCTTTTCGCTGATAAAACCGCTATTTTAATTTCCGCAAAAAGAAAGTATATTAAGTTTCTTGTAGTCCAGGCACAAAACTACTTAAACCTTATTTTAGACTATTTCAACGACTGCAAGCTTTCAGTTAACGCAGATAAAACGGAGGCAATCGTGTTTACTGGCCAGTGCGATTCGAAATTTGACCAAACTCCGCCGCACATCAAAATTAACAACACTGAAATCCCGTGGTCTAATCAGGTTAAGTATTTAGGAATCATTTTTGATCGAAAGTTGAGATGGGATGCCGCGATTATGGATCGTATTAAAAAAACCATGGCTGCTTTTGCAGCCCTTAAACGTTTCGTTGAATTTAGATCCAACCTAAAAAAAGAGATTAAATTATCTTTATACAAAATATGCTTGAGACCTGTACTCACCTATGGAATTTTAATTTGGTGGTCAGCCAGTATTAACCATAGGAAAAAAGCACGAATTGCTCAAAACAAAATCCTTAAGTGCATACTTAACAAACCAAATCGTTATTCTACTGCTAAACTTCTAAGGGAGGCCAATATCGATTCCGTTGAAGAGTTTTTCATTAAATCAAGGTCAAGGTACAATGTTTCTAGGCATTCAAACTGGCTTGTTAGACAAAGCGGCTCCTTTAGGGCTGGTAACATTCCGTACAGGGTGAGGACTGCGATTCCCCTTACCCAATGACTTTATCTCTCCTGTCAAATACCTTCCCTCTAACCTATGACCCCTCCTCTCGGCCGCTTACTAACCTCTGCTTGTTCTTCTAGGAACTCTTTGCTTCTGATGCTTGGCTTTTCATGCTTTCTCCCACAAGTACATAACTAACTTAAAATATATGTTTCAGATCATTGACGCCACCTTTCTGTGCTTGTCATTTTAAATGGCTGAGTCACTCTGATGATAACACCAGCGGGAGTTAGCTGGGGGTCGGTAAGTGCGTGGCCTGCACGTTCTTGCCTGACAAACTTGGCGCTCTCATTTCACCCCAACCTAACAGTTGTCTGCTTATTGCAATGCTTGAATGCACCGACGAGATAATAGTACCCTCGTCGGTGTTGAATGTATTTGCTGTGCATGGTTCAACTTTTTCCCCATGCGCTTATTTATCTTTGTTGTTTATTCCGTTCTAGGTTTTTGCAAATTTTCCCTAGATAACACTTCTTGGCTATATGCCAATTTACCTGACGTCGGTAATACCAACCAATTGATTTCGAAGCCGGTAAGAGCGCTATTTGCGGCAGGCACGGCTCTTGGTAATAACTGGATCAGAAAAAAAAAGACGAACCACATATCGTCCGTTGACCGTACGGTAGTGAGTAGCGATGAAATGCTCCTCGGGACTCCAAGGAATCCGTTGTGGAAGTTCCTCAGCCTGCCAAAAGCGACGAAGATGAAGATCAAGATTTTCGAGAACGAGTCCATGGTGAACGGCCACGGAACCGGGATCGGAGGATTGAGATCCCGCAATCGGGCCGGTTAATATCCAGCCGAGCGTAGTATTCTGCGCGACGGGCTCGTGAGCGACCCCCTTGCGGACTCCGTCGAGAATGAGCTGCCCAAATAGATCTGCGCCGATTATTAAATCGATAGGATCAGAGCTCAGGGGATCATTGTCGGCGAGAATTAGATCGGCGGTGTGCGAAGAGATAACGCGATGCGAAACGGATGTTACGCCGATCACCCGTGTAAGACGCTTCGTTTTCGCGAGATTCAAGCGTTGTGCGAGGTTTGACGAGATCAATGTAGCGACTGAGCCTTGGCCGAGCAAAGCACGAGCGCAGACGAAACCTCCACGCGGGGACTAAACGCGAACACGAACGGTGGCCAACAGTATGGATGATCGTAACGTTAAATACAACAGAGAATGCGGAACGACTTCGTCAGCGACAACAGCGGTTTCAGCAGCTTTTCGTTGGACCGTACGAGTGGTTTCACTGATACTTGATTTACGCGCATTCTCAAAACGCAGTAACGTATGATGCCGTTGCTGATACGTCTTACATGAATGCACGCTTTTACATTGTTTTACCGTATGTTTAATGGCAAGGCAATTCACGCAGCGACTAGCCCTTTTTATGTATTCGAAACGCTGTGCCGGAGTATATGACAAAAAAAAATCAAGACATTGATAGAACGAATAGGGCGATTTACAAAGTGTACATAACGGATTTGTGGCCGTGATTGAATGCAAGACAACAGATTTGGACGAATTCGCTTTTACCGAAGTATCGGCTGTTTTGTCGGTTTTCAGTGGTGAAATCGCTTCAAGTGCGCGAATGCGCGATTCAAAAAATTTGTCTTACTCGGCATACTTCGGATATTGGAGTGTATCTCCCAATTGCAATTCCCACGCTTTTCGGGACGCTTTACCGAGTTTTTGCGAAACAAGAAACACCAGTATGTCATTCCACACTTCGACCGAGCGCTTGAGATTTCGAAGCGCTTGTATCGACATATTTACTCGATCGCATAACGTTTGAAGGTCTCTGAAAGTTTCTGAGGTGGGTTGTGGTAACGAAAACAATGTTTGCAAATGACCGTTGTTCAACAGTTGGCGTTTGTATTCATAGCGCGAGACGAGAATGTTCCATGCGATCACGAAATTCGTGTCTGTAATCGCGAGGTGATTAAGCACGTTAATTGCATCGCCGGACACAGTTGAACAAAGATAATGCATGCGATCAACGTTCGTAAGGCTTCGATTATTGATGATAAGTGCTTGGAACCGATCGCGAAAACATTCCCAGCGGTCGAAAGATCCGCTGAAAATCGGCAGGTTAATCCGTGGGAGCGGCTGCACCGGACGAGAAGAACAATCGGATAGGCAACTCACGTTGTGGTGTTCAACCCCATCAGCAGCAGCGAGCTGAGCGAGTACCTCCGACATGAAGTCCAAAGCCTCCTCGTAGTCTTTCTCACAAGTCAGGAATCGACTTTCCTGGATGTACGGTAGAAACACTGGACGAATTTCTCCTTCAGGGAGGCGATTCTGGTTTGTACCACGGCCCGGGCCATTTTTGCCTGACCCATCTTCTTGAGGTTAAGTAGGGCCCGAGAAATCGAACCCATTGTTTGATTTTGCTTGGTCGACCCTTTGATAACAATAACAACCGATGAATCACCGAGAATGTTCCTTGACTCCTAATCCGGTTCGAAGGACCAGAAATATGTGCGGGAATCGTTGAAATAATTTCGAAAGCGCACTGCTACGCACGGGAATGAATTTAACACGTTGAGCGCCACGTCAGCCATCGGTGACTGACACTAGACTTTCCGTTTAGACCGCGTCAACCACCACTGGCTGACAGCGTGTAACATGATATAAAACTATAAAATTTACACTGTTTTATGGAATTACAGTAAATTTATTCAAAATTTACTTTACTAATTTTGACTCATTACGGGATTAATGGATTTTATTAAAACACGGTAAACATAAAAACGGTTCTCTTTTACAGGTATTGCAAAATGTGTCAACTCGCTTGGTCTTTTTCCTGGCCATTACTCTACCATCTGTTGTTACATTTTTATAATAACAAAACAGACTTGGCGCGTAACGTGTTGAATGAATGTCTATAGGGATCATATTCTAAACGTAAACTATCTTCTACTGCGATAAGAAACATTGTCCCTACAATTTCAGCGCTTCTAAGCGGTGCGTGTGGCCTGACGGGGACTTCCTTTAAAAATCAGCGTGGCGGTCAACGTGTTAAGGATTTGAAGTCAAGGCGATTTGATGAAAAGATTTATTGAATGATGTGATCTTCACGATGATTACGAGCCGACTGACCGAACGAAGCACGTTCCGAACCGGTACGAAGCGAAATCCGTTAACCAAAAAAAAGCGCGTCGCACGCGCGAGACAAAATTGTAAACACAATCGACCGCTTCCTATGTTAAATTCCTCGGTTTGAATCGTTGCGACCATCGTATTCCTAGAATTATTTGCGATTTCGAAACAACATAAAATAAAATTATTATTAAGATCGCAAGTGCCTGGCGTGCCCGCCGCCGGCTCATTGGCGGAGGTGCCTGTTGGGACAGGTATTGTCTCACTTCCAAGACATGCCCCACGAAGATGTCGCGCGACCTTCTTATCGTTTCCGATACAATGAGCCTGCGCATTAGCGCCGCGTAGTGCTGAGATACGCCGAGACGCCTCAGCACAGGCTCATTGTCGGGATTGTATTCAATATGGGGTCCCATATACCCAGGGCGCCCACGACGATCGCGTCCAGATCGACGGAGTAGCCGCGTGCGTGCAGAGCGGAGGCCAATAGGGAGTACTTTACGATCTTCGATCGTCTAGCGCTCCCCGACCGTTTTCGAACGCCACGGCCACATTGTTATGCGTCAGACACGAATCACCACAAATATTTGTTATTCGTGTCTTATGTACCGATCAATGAGTAATGGATGTTAGTCATACTGCCTCTCATCCGTCCAGGATCAAGGATCGAAGGGTCGCGATAAGAACCCTCCCAAACCTAGAAAACACCCTATATATAAGAAACCAAAAGAAAGATTGGACACTCATACAGTACACCGTCACGCTGTCAGTTCGTTTAGTTACATCTCGCAAAGTCTTTCCTGTAAAGGCAGTTCGAAGACTGCTCTCGCGACTCAAAAACTAGCTCTGTAATCTCTTATATTTGCGTGTGTGGATATTAAAGAAACAGGAAGAAAAACCAACACCAATTCTTCACCCAATCATCCAACCACGTAACAACGTCAACGATGTGAACGCATTTCGCTGTCTCGTCGCGGATCACGAGATCCGGACGGAGAGCAGCTAGATCGCCGTCAACACCCTCGACCCGCTGGTTAACTCGGGTCGTCCCCCGTAGCCTGCAGACCTTCGCCACGCGCTGTAATATAGCGTCGTGGCGAAGCTGCAGGGCCGCCGAATGTGGCAGACAGTGGCAGATTACGTGGTGAAGAGTTTCCTGCGCGTATCCGTACCTCCTGCAACGCTAAGCGCCGCGCCTAGTTAAGGGGGAGGACGTCCAGGTGCGCGCGGTGGATAAACCTTTGTAGCTACCAACTACATGTGGACAGTCGGTTTGCAGCAGGGAGCGGGGTTGCGACGCATGTGTTTAGGGAAATCGTTGAAAGTTCTGGAGTTTCTCTTTACCTTTATTAAGTTGTATTTTTAGAGATTATAGAATTGGACTTCGACGGTTAATGGCACACGTCGTAAAACCTAAGTCTGCAGAATATTCCGGGCGCGAGGCCATCAGGTCTCCAGTGAATTGCACATAGCACCCTTGCCTGCGGGAAATTCCCGAAGGCCGCTAAAAGCGCAAACCGGCGTCCACCCTTATTTTAGGGTATTTCCACCGGAAACAGGTAAAAAGTCGGAGAAATAACACGATTGGCGTAAACTAAAATAGAAGGCGCTAACTGGTGGAAACGACTTTTGTATCCGCGTGGAGTCACCTTTAAGAAGCGGAAGCTTCGACGGTGACGAGAGAGTCAACTAGAAATACGCGAAGAGGACGTCACGCACGATCTTGTTGTAAAAAGTTATACGTGGTACACAAATCCCAAATAAATTGTGTTAGTGTACAAACTGTTATTTTTATCATTTACCATACTTGTACACGTCTCGTTAGGATAGATTGATCATCTAACAACTATCCTTTCACCTTCACTCGGCGAACCGGGCGTACCTGCCGTATCGCAGGATGCCATTGGTCACCCCTGACCGCGACGACAGCTGATAAACCTTCCCTTGGTCAGGTTTAGCCAGAAGAGAGCAGAGGTAACTCTCTTGTACTGCCAATCTCAGGCGTCGGATGAATTGAGAATTGACGCCCGGTGTAATCTTGACCCGTCGCCCTTCCGAACCCCTACACTCAAGTAGGAGCTCGTCGGTGGCGGAGTCGTGCCGCCATGCCAGTTCCAATTTCTTGGACTGGCGACGCGAGGCGAGGCGGACCCTTGTCCACAGGCCTGGATCTCCTTGGAGGTCGCGGGAGAAACACCCCTCGAGTGAACCCGAGAGGTACTCCGCGACCTCGGCCTGCGAGGGTTGGTGGCCAGTCCGTCGTTGGACGGCCTCCCTCAGAGAGAGCCTGGCGAGTGCCGCGACCGCCCCGTCCTTGCAGGATAACATCCTGAAGGCGTGGGCGATCGTCAGCACGTCGGCCAGGTCTGCCATCGGGAGGATGCCGGCCCCTCCCCGCCAGGTGGGTAGATAAACTACCTCAGCACTGGCCCGCTGGGGGAGGTTTAACCAACCCTTGACTTTTCTTTTGACCAATTTGTCAAAGTCAGGCAAGGGCTTTTTCTCAACGTCCCCGCTCCTTAAGATGGAATCGAACCTTGGCAGGATGAACGTCCTAAGGGTGTCCATCTTCTGCCAAGGCGCGAGGGGCGAGGTGTCGATCGCACTCACGTTTTCCATCGCTTGCGCAATGGTGGCGGCCGGGGTTTGGCTTACCTGGTGTCCCGTGGGAACGCCCAGGTACTCATAAGCCTCACCCTCACCCAGGGCCTTGAGCTCCTCCCGGTTGAGGGAAAACGTGGTCGGCAAGGGGGTCCTTTCTCCCGAAGGTGAAGGGTAGCGCACTTCTTGGGGTTGAATTTCAACCCCGCCCTTGCTGCCTCCCTCTCGGTGATGGCTAGGAGGAGCTTCTATTCCTCAGGCTTGGACGCGTCGCAGGCACAGGTGGAGGTGCCTGCGACCTGGCTCCGGGCCTGGTGACGATGACCGACGTCATGATGGGGCCACCGAACGAAGCCGAGGTGATAGTGGCGATCGTCAGGGTGGCCCCACTGGATGACACGACGACGACCGGGGTCAGGAGCGGGCGGCTGCTGACGATGGAAGGGCGGGGGCGAATACTGTCGGCCCCGCAGGCAGCAGCGTAGGAGACGTTGGGCCTCCTCAACGCCATAGATGAAGGCGGCGTTTTCCGCGCCAGGGCAGGCTGGTCCGGGGGCTGGCTCGCCGCTCTTCGCGCCCTCGTCATCGGCCCGGTGACAGTGGCCGATGACCCAGCCGCCCTGGTCCTCGCGGGAGCCGCCGCGGCCTGCGGCGGCTGACTGGAGGCATCGTCCTCCTGGCCACCGGGCTTGATGGACTACCCGATGGCCTGGCCTTGGTGGTGGTGGCCGCTTTCCTGCTGCTGCTGCTGCCCTTGCAGCCGCCCTTTGTCGCCTCCGTGCTGGCGGATAGAGGCCTCCCTGTGGACGACCTGGCGTTGGCCGCGGATGATCGGCGGCCGGAGGTTGGCTGTGCCCCTGGTGGGGAGGTCCGGGATGATGTGGACCTCTTCGTTGGAGCGGGAGCATCGCTCCTCGAGCTGGGCGGAGTGCGGGTCGCCGGGGCAAGGCCACCACTTCTCCCGCCCGAGCTCCTTCTCGTCCCCTCCGGCAGCGTCCCAATACTCGTCTGGGTGGGGGACGCGCGCTTCGTCGCGGTGGTGGGGGCTCGCGCGGCTGTCGCCCTCGTTGCGCGTGGTTGGGCAGGGGAGGGGGTTTTGCGCGTCGCCGCGGAGGCAGCCGTACCCGCGGGTCGGCGCCCTCCCGCGCTAGACGCGCCTCCACTAAGTCGCCCGGCTGGCGCCACGCCGGGGCTCGACCTAGCTCCGGCAGCACCCCCCGCGGAGCCAGGATGGAATTTGGCTACGTGGGCCTTGACGTCCTTAAGGGGATAAGCCCCTTTGCCCACGTAGCCGCACAGGCCACAGGTCGTGGTGACCGTGCAGGTCGGGTGGCTCCGCTTGAGGTGCTGGCGGAACTCGGTGTGCCCGGGGTACTCATAAGAGTTACTCTTAGAGCACTTCTTATTGAAGCACTCGGGGCACCGGAATTTTTCAGTAAAGGGGAATTTGATGGTAATCTCCATCGCGGGTCCGAGAGCGGGCAGATGTAACTAACCGGGCTATTGTCTAAGAATATTACGAGAAATGGAGCTGTAGCGTGGTGATAGACAATGGGGGAGGGGAACGAAGCGTGTGTACAAGTCAATAAAAAGAAAAACTGTGTTTCAGGCCTCGCTGTCGGACGCGCGATGGACCCCGAGTGCAGGACGAGTGTGCGGCGCCAGCCAAAGCGGTTATCGTCGGGGGAGATAGTGCGGGCTCGGCTATACCGGCGGCCGATAAGTAAGATATCGCGACAATGTAAATACAAATAAACCAATGAATAAATAAATAAATAAATAAATAAATAAGAACAGGCAGGTCGTCAAAGTGTACCCAGTCAGTCCAAATAATTAAAACAAGACTCCGCGAGCTATTGAATAAAATAGATAAATGAATACACAGACAGGCAGGTAGACAAATAATAAATTAATAGATAAGCAGTCAGGAAATAAGAGTTAGAAGATAGGTCAATCAGATAAAAAAAGAATGATAAAATGGAGTAGCGAAGCCGTCAATTAAATAAACAGGTAAATAAATAAATAAATAGATAGTCAGTAAGACGGTCGAGTCGATAAAGATTTAAAATACTGTCGAATGAGTACCCATAGGAGTCTTGCTAATAAAAGACAAATAAATAAGTTAGAATCAATAAATAGATAAAAGCGGACGAGACTGGTACAGACAGAGTTAAATAAATAAGTACGGCCGGCGGTATGCGGATAGCTGTGCGTTAGATAGCCGAGGGGGGCGCGGGGACCTGTGGCAGCGCGTAGGGAATGTCGCGACCAGTATAAACGATTAACGGCGGGCAGCAAAGGTTCGCGAGATACAGTAGAAGTTACTGCTCGGAGGGTGGTACGCCCGAGGGAAGGTAAAGCCCTCCGTCGACCGGCGCGGCGATACCCGGTCAGATCCCACGGACGCCGAGCGTCGGCGATCAATTTAATGAAATGTAAGATAGGCTTATTAGGCCTATGTGTAAAAACGCTAAGTCGGTATGCCGTTAGGCACCCGACTAGTCAGAGAATTTAAAAGTTGTTTACGCCGACGCCGGCGTTTCGTGGGCTGGGGGGATGGGTCGGGGTATCGCGGGAATTTGGAGTAGGGTGTTGGAATCCGGCGACGTCGGGGAACTTACCCTCCTTCGTGCTGTTGGTGGAGATGACGTCCACTGTTAGTACGTCGGTGCCACCCTCCGGAACTGCCCGCCACTGGTCGCACAGGACACTTGATGCGCGGGAGGACTATCGCAACTCGGTACCTTGTGCGTTCTGGGGACCTTAGGTTAGGTTAGGTTACTATTTTTCCTAACCTAACCAGGGACTCGAATAAAAATTATTTCCCCACTGATTTTTGGAAATAACGTTATTGAGCCAGTCCTAGCGGCACTGCAAAGCCAGGCTGACTCGCGACAGAGGTGGAGCAAGCCCCAACGGCTCCGTCAATTTCCAAAAATCCGTTTAATATTCTGACTCCCCAATGGGGAGTGTATCAGATATTAAGCTGATAAGAACAGATAAAGCCATTTTATTTCATATTCATTCAACTGCCCCAGGTGGACAATCCCCACCTGGGGTATTACAGGTATGCATTTCAGCATCGCCACAATACTCATAGAATAAAATGTAAGGGCGGCTGTTGATGATTGTGGGCAGGGGGCGCGTGCTCCCCGCCCAACAGGCAGCAGTATAGGTGGCGTCACGTTAGGGGCACCCGGAGCCCCAGCAGCACCCCCCGCGGAGCCCGGGTGAAATTTGGCTACGTGGGCCTGTACATCTTTAAGGGGGTAGGCCCCCTTCTCAGTGTAACCACACAGGCCGCAGGTGGTCGTGACGACACACCCGGGGTGGCTCCGCTTCAGGTGCTGGCGGAACTCCGTGTGACCCGGGTAAATGTACGCGTTGCTCTTTGAGCATTTTTTATTAAAGCACTCGGGGCACCGAAAGCTTTCGGTGAACGGGTAGTTGATTGTTATCTCCATCTCGGGACCGAGAGCGGATGCGTTCATATGGCAGAGAGAAAAGTATTGAGTGATAGGGGTGTCAGGCACGAAGGATAAGACAAGAGCAAGACCAGAACAAAGCGGAAGAGAAAGAAGTGTCGCGAGAAAAAGTGCCGTAGACAGAGAAGCAGTAGAATCTATGGAGTAATGCAGGCAATTTTTCGTTACAGGTCACGCTGTCGAACCCACGATGGACCCCGAGTGCAGTATCCCGCTAGGCGCCAGTAAGCAATCGCTGCTACGCGTGTTCGGCCAACAAATCGCAAGATGAGGTAGAATAGTATAAGATACAGTAACCAGTGTATAGATAAATAAATAGTTAGAAGCGAGAATGTGAACACAATGAGTCGATGAATAAATTGGTAAATAGATAAAATGTGTTTAGATAGCTACATAAATAGGAACAAATATGTAGACAATGAAACGACGAAAATGAGATAGAATAAATCAGTCGATAGATGAAAATATGTGTATAGGTAATAAATAGTTAAAAATATATAAATGTCGACTAGATATACCAATAAGTAGGTAAAATGTGTAAAAGAAAGAAATAAATAGCCAGATCAAACAGATAAACAAACAGAATGAGTCAGTCAATAGATAATAAATAACAAAATAATGTGGGTGGACGAATGATTAAATAAATAGATAGATGAATAAATAGAGTAAAACGCGTGTGAAGGTACGATAGAACAGCCAATAGGCAAAGTGTGAAAGCCGAATAAATAAATAATAAATAGATGAATAAATAAATAATTAAATGAGCGGGTACGCAAGCCGAAGATATAAGTTAGACACAGCGGTGTCTAAACAGCAGCGAAAAACGAGCCAGAAACGTACGGCCGCGCGTAGGAATGTCGATAGGAGGTGAGCCCGTGGAAGCGTGCAGCGTTATCGCGTGAACGCGTGTGCCTGGCGGGCAGCAATATATCAAATAATTTGTTAATACGCGGAGGGTGATACGCCCGAAGGAGAGTAAGGCCCTCCGTCGACCGGCGCGATACAGGGGTGATACAATCAACGAGCGCAGCATCGCCGCAATACACAGATATAAGATGCAGTCATAAATAGCAGCGAGTATAACCCGGTCAAACGATATAGCCATCAAGGCTTGGTCAAAAGTTAACATAGCGTAGGGTCATCGGGCATAGCCCGGTCCAACGGCTATGGCTTTCACGCTAGTGTCAACTGTAAAGCGAAATGCATAGCCTTAATAATATAATGGCTTGCATGCCATCGGCGGAGATGATAGTGGGCCTTATCTTTAGTCAGTACGACCTTGTGCATAGCCGGGCAAGCCGCCCGCCAGCCCAACGCCGGAGCCGCCCGCGGGGTCCCGGTATTGCCTAACCCCCGCGACGTGCTCCACGTACACGTCGCGAGACCACCTTATTGTTTCCGAGACAACTAGTCTGCGCATTAGCGACGTGTAGTACCGAGACACACCTAGTCGCCTCAACACAGACTTATTGTCAGGGTCCCACGTACCCAGAGCACCGACGACGATCGCGTCCACATCGATGGAGTAACCGCTGGCATGAAGGGCGGAGGCCAACGGGAAGTACTTTACGATCTTGGATCGTCTAGCTATCCCCATTGCCCCCCGACCGTTCTCAAACGTCACGGTCACGTCGACAATGCGCACGCGTTTCGCCGCTTCGTCGCGGATCAGAAGATCCGGTCGGAGAGCGGCTAGATCGCCGTCGACACCCTCGACCCGCTGGTTGATGCGGGTCGACCCCCGCACCCTGCAACGCATTTCGCTACACGCTGTAAAATGGCATCGTGACGAAGCTACAGGGCTGCCGAGTGGGGAGGCAGTGGCGATAAGAAATAATATAGAATAAAGAATATATTTACATACTGGCTATAATAAACTTAGGCTAAAAAAAACAAACACGATTACAATGATATAATGATAAGTAAATATATATATGTATACAAAATGCATGTATAAACGCACACACACAATTGAATATACATATGTATGCATTTTTAACCCTTCATTTTAATGTTTCAGATAAAAAAAGTGCTAAAAAATATTCTTTATGGTAGTCTTCGGGACCGTGGTGGCCGTGGCAAGACGATGATCAATTATATTTACAATTAGCACTACTCTATCATTAGTATAGTAATCCTTGTAATCTTTATAATCTTTTTAAATAAATTAATGCGTACAATACATGTCTGTTTTGTGTTGGATTGTTGCTAATGATAGCAACATTAGTTTTAATACAAAAATGAATTTAGTTATAGATTAGGAATACGAATATAATCAGAATAAGATAACATTCTAAACTCTCAGGCCCATAGCCTGAGATAGTTTATACAAACGTGCTTGGGTGGAGGACTGGATGAAGTCAATATCTCCTTTGTATCTTAAGTATACAACCGACTCTCCGTCGTACCCTTGCATTCTTTCTCCTCACTCTGCGTACGGTTTCCGTAGTGAAAAGTCATCCTTCAGAGCCAATTAATAAAAGTTAGTTACTTAAAAGAATAGTATTAATATTTCTTTTAACCCATATCCAATATTTTGATTACTGGATATGTTTAAGCAATGCTTTAAGCAACACAGTTTGCAGTTTTAGTTTATAAAAATTTCATTCTCGATACTCCTTTTTCGTTCGCGCCATCCTTTTCTATTTTCAGTATAAATTAAAATACCGACTCCAGACATTTTCAGTAAAGATTTCTTGTAAAGATGCATTCCCAGTTTTCATTTGTCATTCCGTACGATGATCGCGGTAATGAGAAAAAAGCGAATGGAATAAATTACAAAGTTATCAGTGTTTACATACATTTTCATAACTCGCATAAAATCGATCTAATAAATATTTGCTCGGTGCTGTACCGGCATGTACTGTTCGGGGCGCTGGTCGAACGTCGGTACCTAGTACGACGCGCCGTGGCCCGTCCCTGAGCGCGGGCTCTACGCGCGCTCTGAATGGCCAGTGTTTTTCGTTAACAATTCAAAAACAAAGCTTCAGACGACATTTTGGCAAAGGAAAAAGTTGTTCAGTTTGGCCTCAGGAATCTCCCATTTCCGGCTCCTACACCTTTTACGTTACACCCTGTATGCAGAATGTGTACACACACACACACACACAAAATTGAATATATGTATGCATATTTAACCCTTCATTTTATTGTTTCAGATTTAAAAAGTGGTGAAAAACATGATCTACGGTAGTCTTTGGGGCAGTGGTAGCAGTCGCGGTCGGAGTTGCGGCCGTGGTGGCGGCCGTGGGGGCCGTGGCAAAACGGTCATAAATTACATTTACAATTAGTGTATCTCTTTTATTAGTTTGGACTTTTATTACTTTTATTAGTATACTTTATAATCTTTTTAAATAAATTAATGCGTACAATACATGTCTGTTTTTATTACTGGATATGTTTAAGCAATGCTTTAAGCAATACTGTTTGCAGTTTTAATTTATAAAAATTTCATCCTCGATACTCTTTTTGTTCGCGCCATCCTTTTCTATTTTCAGTATAAATTAAAATACCGGCTCCAGACGTATTCAGTAAAGATTTCCTGTAAAGATGCATTCCCAGTTTTCATTTCATTCCGTACGATGATCGAGGTAATGAGAAAAAAGCGAATGGAATAAATTACAAAGTTATCAGTATTTATATACATTCTCACAACTCGCATAAAATCGATCTAACAAATGTTTGCTTTTATTTTTAATTATTGTTATCAAATTATTGACGCATAGCGAATACTATTAGTCAAAGTGTTTCAGTTGAACGTGGTAGTAAATATAAAGAGTCTCGACGCTCTTTCTTTCTGGCTCGCGCCGTCCTCTCCTACGTTCGGAATGAATCGAAATATCGGCTCAAGCCAATTCAGTCGAGATCTCATGATGGATAAAATTGTAATTGATGCGGCAACAGCGTGACAGAATTCTCCTACGATGCGATTTGGCAACTATGCCGTCGGACTTGTCGTTTGTAATTCAACAGAATGCCGATAGATGTCACAATTTCTGATGGTTCATGTACAATCTTATGTTTTCACTAATGTCCGTTTCTTCGTAATAGCGCTTCGATCGATTCGGAGTAGGCCTCAAAGGAGTCTGCCCCCTTAAAGGCTTCCGTCGAGGCAAAATGTGATACTTAGAGGATAGAAGACGATATACCCTCTCGTTTTAACCTAAGCGATTCCGAAGCAGGTAGAATCAAATGAATGAAGCACGCTCCTATTTACTAATTCCGTGTCACACACGCTCTTATTCTTTGACAATTATTTTATTAATTAGGGAAATCGAGTTATTAGATGTGAGACAACAACCGCCATATAACAGTTGTTTCGTTGTGTGTTACGTCGCGATTGGTGGCATGGTTTACTTCCTCGGCAGAGTCGTAAATTCCGCCTTAAACAATTGGTATGCAACGTCGCGACGTTTACCCGCCAAATTAATATTGGGTAATCTTTTTCACTATGATGAAGTCCCGACTGATGGACTTCAATAATGGTCTTCGAATGTTAAAATGTTTGGGGTGCCATTGGAGACGTCGAAATAAACTCTCTGCGTGCCGAGTGTGTGTGCATCTGTACGTATCTTATGATGATGATGATGATGATATACTTTATAAGTACTATCCTAATATGTTAACATATGTGTGTGCGTGGTTATACGAATATATACATAACACGGTACGAAGTGAGAAAGCATTAGATTTCCTATCCTTCTACTAAGAAACGTCACTGTTCGCTCGACCGTAAAGATTTACGGCTTCACGTCTCTCTCTCGGTGTCCGATTTCTTGGTGAGCGCGGCGACTTCAAACAAAGAAGGGGGGATAGCCGTCGCCTTACTTCGAAGCAGAACGTCGTGCCTTATTTCGAGACATTACAGTAACGTCTCACGGTATCTTCGGGATCAAAGTCATGCCGAATAGTCTACTGCTTCGTTATAAGAGACCTGGCCGGTCCCGAGCCAGTTACTGTACTGTATTGCGAAATTATTTGATCCTTGGGGATGGGCTACTCCTGCAACGGTCGTCGCCAAAATATTCATGCCACGTCTTTGGTTGTTAAAATGCGAGTGGGATGACCAGCCCCCGTCTAATCTCCTCGATCAGTGGCGCGACTACTACGAGCAGCTACCGCGTCTGGAGTCAATTTCGATTCCGTATTGGACGAAACATAGCTCAAACGTCGCTCGTTGTGAATTATACGGATTTTCAGAAGGCTTCGACAGAGGCATATGAGAAAACCTTAAGCGTTCCGCGTCTGTTGCTGTCCGGAACGTTACTCCTTGTCCGTCTGCTCTCTTCTTACATATTCTCCTTCCTTCGTTCGGCTCATCAATTTGACATTCCGCAGTGGTACTGTTGGACTGACTCGACGATTACTTTATCTTGGATACAACAATCCTCGTTGCAGTGGAAAGTTTTCGTTGCGAATCGGGTGGCCGAAGTGCAAATTCCCCTGCTAACGGCCATTTAGCATCACGTCCCGACAGGTGATAATTCCGCGGTCTAAGCCTGTCGAACCTCCTCGATTGCACTTTGTGGTGGTTGGGACCTTTTTGGCTTGCACAATCGCCACAGTATTGGCCACTTTCAGGCTCGCCATCAGTCGAGCCGGACATATCCGAAGAAAAACGTCTCGCTGTACACAGCAGCACTGTTCGCATTCAGGATGTCTGGAACCTCGCAACGCGCTATTCTTCTGGGCCAAACTTCTACGCGTCACCGCGTACATTTGTCGATTCATCAAAAATAGTGGCGGCCGACTTACATCGCACTCTGATAACCCTTACTCTTCCTCGAAATCCATTGCGATATTACCCTTCGAGGTGCAGCGCGCCAAAACCGTCTGGCTTAAGACAATGCAAGCTGAAACATTTCCGCAAGAGTTCGTGGACTTGATGAAAACTAAGCGCGTAGCAAAAACGAGCGCGCTCGCCGCGCTTAATCCATATCTGGATGCCGATAGACTCATCCGAGTAGGAGGCCGACTAGAGAAGTCTGATTTACCCACCTCTGCCAAACATCCTATCGTAGTAAAATCACATCCTTTTCTTTAGCGAATTGTATCGCACGTCCATGAGAAAACGCTTCAGGGAGGTTGCCAAATCACTCTCTCACGTATCCTCGCACCGAGTTGTGGATTTTGCGCGCACGGACGGTAGTGCGCACCGCCTTGAATCGATGCATTAAATGTGCTCGTGAGAAAGCTGCGGTAACGGAGGAGCTCATGGGGAATCTTTCCGCGGTTCGAGTCACCCTTTTGCTTCGCGCTTTCGAACATGCGGGAGTCGATTACGCGGGCCCCATCCTCGTCCGGACTGCCCGCGGTCGCGGTCATAAAGCCCAGAAGGCGTACATCGCGTTATTTGTGTGCATGACCACATGAAGGCCTTGCATCTCGACTTGGTGAGCGACTACAGCTCGAAAGCATTTCTCGCGTGCTTCAGTCAGTTCGTCTCGCGTCACGGACTTCCGCATACTATGTACTCCCACAACGGTACCACTTCCAAGGGGGTGATCACGAATTATCCGCCGCGTTCAATGCTGCTCTTCGCGATTGAAACTTCTTAAATAAACTCTTGATCGATAACATTAGATGGCATTTCCTTCCTTCTGTCGCTCCGCACTTTGAGGGACTGTGGGAGGCTGGAGTGTGTAGTGTCAAATATCATTTAAAACGCTGTATTGGATCTCATACGCTCACGTATGAAGAATTGACCACCCTATTGTGCCGCGTTTAAGCGTGCTTGAATTCCCGATCGCGGCGCTTTCCGAAAACCTCGACGATTTGAATGCGCTGACCCCTGGTCACTTTCTCATCGGTGCAAATTTGGTTACAGTCCCCGAACCTAGCGTTCTTACGCTGTCAGAAAATCGATTATCGCGTTGGCAACTGGTACAACGATTATCTCAAGGGTTTTGGAAGTTCTGGGTGAGCAATTACTTGCAAACGCTACAACAACGCCCGAAATGGCGTGTCGCGCAGAAACTCGCCAAGGTAGGCCAAATTGTTTTATTGAGTAACCCCCTCACGCTGCCAAGCAGGGCCGGCGCAAAGCAGGGTTGGGCAAATTTTATTCTGAATGACGAATAAAGAATAACGAATGAAAGCGCCACATTTAGTCGTGAATAACGAATAACGATTTTATTCGGCGAAAACTTATTCGTTAGTCACGAATAAATATCGACTGTTATTCGAACCCAATTTATTCGAATACGATTTTATTCGATCTTTTATTCGACTAAACGACGAATGAATGTGGCGCCCGCCACCTACTGACGGCTGCAAGAGCGGATCATAACCTTTTTTTTTTACCACGGGCTCCTTTAAATAACTTTCTGTTGTCCCTTTCAAGATGTTTGGTGTACATGTCTACACTGAGGATATCGACGATGAGAGCAACACCAGCGACGAGGACTTACTTCAAATTAATTTTGATAGCACTGTTGTTCCACACATTTCCCTACCAAAGCATATAAGGTGTTTCGCACATACACTGTCATTATGCATTACAACGGATTTAATGAAATTTATTAAAAGAATGGAAGAACTAAAGACACTACATACTGAAGTAATGCATAAGTGTTCAGTTTTGTGGAGTGCTTCGGCATGGTCCAAATCGGTTGAGGTGTTAATTAATATTTTAGGCCACACTTTAAACCGGCCAGGAGATACACGTTGAAACTCTCTGTATGATTCATTAAAACAAATACTAGAACTAAAAGGAAAAAGTTATGAAGTCTGCAAAGCACTAAGAATGCGACCTATGCTTAACGAGCAAGACTTTCTTTATATACAGGAGCACATTGAAGTGACAAAACCGATAGTCCATGCCTTGGACATTCTACAAGGAGAAAATAATACATTTTATGGCATGGTTCTCCCTTGTCTATTGTCTTTAAGGCATAAATTAGAAACTTTAAATGAACAGCAATGGGTATATTGTAAGCCTTTGATTAATATTTTACAACAAAGCATCACAAATAGGTTTTGCAATTATTTAAATTTCCATCATGCCGATACGAAAGAAGCAGCCATAGCCGCATTTTCTCACCCCTATTTTAAAAATAAATGGCACTCGTACATCCCACAAGATAAACATGACTACCTATTAACAATATTTAAAAGGGCAGTATTGGCAGAGTATTGTTATGGAATTAATTGTTATCATTATTATTATTGCTACTATTACTGTTGTTATTGCCATTATAATATACACATTGGAAGTACAATTACGAAAATGTAATCAATGACTTTTACCTCTATAACAAGGATTTCTACGTGTTAAAAAACATTGAACAAACACTTATAATATAATTGGCGTACTTTTTTTACTATTTTATATTAATTGACATTTACGATTTCCATGTAAAGTATATAAAAACAGGATTTCTATGAATCGCGAGCACCATGGACTTACAAATTGCAACATGCATTATTTAACCTAAATTCTCCGGCATCACCATACATACTATATGTATGTATATGTGTATATTGTATAAGTCACGTGATACTTTTATTCGCCTGTTCAGTCGACTACTTCTTTACTCGAATAAGAAATTATTCGAATCCAAAATTATTCGTTATTGCCGACTAATTTCTTTTTATTCGAGCTTTTTATTCGTAGATTATTTGAATAAGAATTTATTCGTCGATATTCATTCGGAAACTTATTCGAATATTGTATAAAATTTATTCGAATGATGCCCAACTCTGGCGCAAAGCAGGTTCAGCGCGTTCGCCGAAACCCAGCTCCGCGTTTTGAGAGGCCCCGCGGTCTACGAAAATTACCCAATTAAAAAACACCGATTTTGATTATCTTTTTACAGAATGATGATACTATTAACAGATGCAAGGCATTTTGTTAGTAGCGATGATTCAGTTTAAAAGAATGACAAAAATCATCAAAGTTCAGTGTAACTCCATAATGTCCTCATATCCTGGAAACTACTTTAGATAAAAAAATCCAGAGGCTTTCAGAGAAATGTGCTCTTTAGAGAAATTAAACTACATCAATAGTTCTATGCAAAAGTCATACACGATTACAGATTTTGTACTTTCATTTAATTTTTTGCCCCTTGAAAGTGAATTATGGATGCAAAAAAATATCACTTGGATTTGTTTAAAAAACTATTTAACAAAATAGAGATAAGGCTCCCAAATCTTTGGAAGTCTATCGACGAGTCGCAGTTCGTACGGACTGGCATAGGAACTGGGCATAGCAACGCCTGATATTTAATAGTGGTTGTGTGTCAGTTGCCATTTTGTGGTTCATATGTTTTAAACAAAAATGCATCAGGTTATTGCATTGCTAAGGTCTTCGACGCTGAGCGTTAGTTAATCTCTCGACGCGTGGCAAGGGCTGTGATCGTTACGTTTCGGTAAATTTAAGACGACGAATATTTTTCAAAGTTATGTTGTGGTTAATAAACCATGACATACACATTTTCAAAACGCTTTATTTCTGGTAAGTACTTTTTTTCAATTATTTCCCCTCTTTTAAGATAAAATCAACCCTAACTGAAATCGCGTGGCAGAAAAAACGTATGGCAGTCATAAAAATTAAATCCAATGCATATAACTAGTTGAGAATTTGAATTCATTATGATTAAATTAATTTCGCCCCAAATGTTAAAATTTCGATAAAGTGAACAAGAACAAAGAAATGTTTCAACTATATACAAACTAATGAAATATACAGGGTGTAACGCAACAGTATGCAAATATTTTAAGGGGTGGTTCTACAGGCCAAAATAAAGCGAAAATCAAGAATGGCAATTTTCCGTTTGAGGCTTTGTTTACGAGATATCGATGTTTAAAAAAACGGCGTTCGAACGCCTGCCGATGGGGAATCTGACGCGTGAGGCTCGAGTCAAACAGCTGTGTTCAGTGGTAGTCATTCGCTACGACGCCGCAGGAACCATGACGTACCGCACCGTGAAATCTGGCACTCAGAAGGCACACGCATTACGATGTATAGCATTCAACCTGCTTACTTGTAAAAATCCACATGGGCATATCGAAACCCGCCCAACGGGATTATCAAGTAAAAAGGGTGACGGCAGCCTTCAATACTCAATTTTGTTTCCAAAAACCAAGTATGCAATTGGCCCGTCCTCGATTGTTAACAACACATCCATCAACACAGAAATTTGCAGCACACAAGGATCACGATTCCACGATTTGCACTAAACTAATTATTCCAGGGATGTTCCTCGTGTCCACCACTCGCTTGAATGCAATGATTCGGTATAAGCAAATTAAGAACAATATCAAATTATTCGTTATTCGTGTAGAATCAATTAATCGATTGACTAATAAACCTATCAATTGCAGCCCGCGTTAAATTAAAAAAGATTGACAGAAGATTCAAATTAGACTCACCCATGCATCCAGAAATGAACCTGCATCGACGAAAATGGGTCACTGTGTCAGCCTACCGATCTTGAGCATTGCAAGTAGGTATCCCGTAGTGCAAGACAGCTGATGTTAGGGCCAGGTCAGCGAACTCACTTTATTTGACAAAACTTGCTACCTGCACGGCAACTATCACTGGGTTATTCTACCGATCCTGGCCATTCGAAGAACAAACACATGGTGCACAACAGCCGATGTCTCGGTTGGAACAGTGAAAGAACTTCGTTTCACAAAATTTCCATCATTGCACGATCACTGTCTCTTTACACTTCAAGATTTGAATTTATGAAATCAATTGTTCCCACTTATGAATAATTGCTAGCTGCGAAAGGGGCTGATTGTTATTAACTTTGAAGGGCTTCGACTTGGCCCTTTTTACTGCCCAATGCGCTTTTTCACGTTCTGCAATTTCATCGTCGTGTTCCCGAGCGCGTAATCACTCGCGAGCTTCACGTTTTAAAACTTAACTTTTATTTCGTTGAATGTAAAAACAAAAATTACAGTGTCAGAGAGATCTTTACTGTATGGCGTTCAAATTGATTCTGTCTTGAGAAACTATGACGCGGTTTACAACGGTGGACGAGGGCTAGCTGGAAAAACGTTATAAGGGAGAGTTACGGGTCCTTACGGGGGGCGCGCTTTAGGGTGAAAGGCCCTTGAGGCCCACGTGCTGGCCAGCAGAGTTTTCGGTTCCCAGAAAACACGGCCATGGTGAATTTAGTGAAAACATTTTCCAGTCCCCGGAAAAGGTATAGCATTACAAAGAATGTAATAAAAGATGTAGCATCTCGGAGAATGTAACAGTGTCTTGAACACTCCGCAGTGCCTTCCCGGCAACTGGAAAATGTCTCCATTAAATTCGCCACGGCCGTGTTTCCTGGGAACCGAAAACTCTGCTGGCTAGCACGTGGGCCTCAAGGGCCTTTCACCCTAAAGCGCGCCCCCCGTAAGGACCCGTAACTCTCCCTTATAACGTTTTTCCAGCTAGCCCTCGTCCACCGTTGTAAACCGCGTCATAGTTTCTCAAGACAGAATCAATTTGAACGCCATACAGTAAAGATCTCTCTGACACTGTAATTTTTGTTTTTACATTCAACGAAATAAAAGTTAAGTTTTAAAACGTGAAGCTCGCGAGTGATTACGCGCTCGGGAACACGACGATGAAATTGCAGAACGTGAAAAAGCGCATTGGGCAGTAAAAAGGGCCAAGTCGAAGCCCTTCAAAGTTAATAACAATCAGCCCCTTTCGCAGCTAGCAATTATTCATAAGTGGGATCAACTGATTTCATAAATTCAAATCTTGAAGTGTAAAGAGACAGTGATCGTGCAATGATGGAAATTTTGTGAAACGAAGTTCTTTCACTGTTCCAACCGAGACATCGGCTGTTGTGCACCATGTGTTTGTTCTTCGAATGGCCAGGATCGGTAGAATAACCCAGTGATAGTTGCCGTGCAGGTAGTAGGTTTTGTCAAATAAAGTGAGTTCGCTGACCTGGCCCTAACATCAGCTGTCTTGCACTACGGGATACCTACTTGCAATGCTCAAGATCGGTAGGCTGACACAGTGACCCATTTTCGTCGATGCAGGTTCATTTCTGGATGCATGGGTGAGTCTAATTTGAATCTTCTGTCAATCTTTTTTAATTTAACGCGGGCTGCAATTGATAGGTTTATTAGTCAATCGATTAATTGATTCTACACGAATAACGAATAATTTGATATTGTTCTTAATTTGCTTATACCGAATCATTGCATTCAAGCGAGTGGTGGACACGAGGAACATCCCTGGAATAATTAGTTTAGTGCAAATCGTGGAATCGTGATCCTTGTGTGCTGCAAATTTCTGTGTTGATGGATGTGTTGTTAACAATCGAGGACGGGCCAATTGCATACTTGGTTTTTGGAAACAAAATTGAGTATTGAAGGCTGCCGTCACCCTTTTTACTTGATAATCCCGTTGGGCGGGTTTCGATATGCCCATGTGGATTTTTACAAGTAAGCAGGTTGAATGCTATACATCGTAATGCGTGTGCCTTCTGAGTGCCAGATTTCACGGTGCGGTACGTCATGGTTCCTGCGGCGTCGTAGCGAATGACTACCACTGAACACAGCTGTTTGACTCGAGCCTCACGCGTCAGATTCCCCATCGGCAGGCGTTCGAACGCCGTTTTTTTAAACATCGATATCTCGTAAACAAAGCCTCAAACGGAAAATTGCCATTCTTGATTTTCGCTTTATTTTGGCCTGTAGAACCACCCCTTAAAATATTTGCATACTGTTGCGTTACACCCTGTATAGTTTACAGTAATGTCTCGAATAAGGCACTGGCTCGGGACCGGCCATCGAATCAGTAGACTATTCGGCATGACTTTGATCCCGAAGGGGCCGTGAGCGAACACAGTTTACGAGCGAGGGGCTCGAGATAGCGGCAAGATATTAAAGGCTTCCGTCGAGGCGAAATGTGATACTTTAGAGAATAGAATATGACATACCCTCTCGTTTTAACCTAAGCAATTCCTGAGCAGGTAGAATCGCATGACTGAAGCACGCGCCTGTTCACTAATTCCGTGTCACACACGCTCTTATTCTTTAACAATTATCTTAATAATTAGGTAAATCGAGTTATCAGATGTGAGGCAACAACCGCCATATAACAGTTCTCACGTACTTACTTTTAAAATACCACTTATGGAAGCCTTACTAATGAAACATACGGAGTTAACGTAAGCACGGAATTATTTTTTAATAACCCAAAAACTGTAAATTTCGAGTTATGTCATTGTTACAACAAATGATCGACATGTATGTATTGCGCGATTACTGCTACTATAGTTCATAAGTTATAAAGTATATACAGGATATTTACTTGTTTATTAAACTATTCATGTGAAGTGAAAGTATGTACAGGGTGTTCTGCTACTGCAAGTCAATATTTTAAGGGGTGGTTCTATGGATCAATATAAATCGAAAATCAAGAATAGCGATTTTGCGGTTAAGGCTTTGTTTGCGAGATATCGATGTTTAAAAAAACGCCTGTGGACAGGCAATCTGACGCTCGCTGGAGCGAGTCAGCAGGCTCCGCTCAGTGGCACTCATTTACTACATGCAACGGCTACTTACCGACGTCGTGACACCGTGACCTACTTTACCCTATGACCCGACAATGTGTTCTTGTGAGAAAGGTATGCACCTCATGTTGTATGGCGTTCAACCTGCTTACTTGTCAAAATCCACATGGGCATATCGAAATCCGCCCGATGGGATTCTCAAGTAAAGAGGGTGGACGCTCCTCTGTACGCACAATTTTTTCACCAAACCCTCGCATACACGCACTTCGATTGTCCAGTCCACGAATGTTCACAGGAGTCACACACGCACGCACCGCGATTGTCCCGTCCGCGATTGTCCACAAAAATTACACACGCACGCACCGCGATTGTCCCGTCCGCGAGTGTCCACAGTTAGCACTTCAGGAGGTGTTCGATGTATCCACCACTTTCCTGAATGCAAAGTTCAATTCTCTGATGAAGATTTCTTCCTACCAGTACGAAGTTCCCCATTATGCTTTGAACCAACGCAGATGAGTGTTGAATTCGCTCCCACAATTGATCCACCGTATTCACCGGTGTTGCATACACCAACTGCTTGAGGTGACCCCAGAAATAAAAATCCATTGGAGTTAAATCCGGGGATCGAGCAGGCCAAGGTACGGGTCCTCCTCGTCCGATCCATCTTCGGTGGAAATACGCGTCCAGGTGCGCTCCTACGTCACGGGTAGAATGTGGTGGTGCACCGTCCTGCATGTACCACATATTCCTTCGCACCTCGAGAGGAACGTCTTCTAACAGGGAGGGTAGCTCCGTTCGCAGAAAATTGAGGTATTCCGAGCCTGTAAGTCGATGCGGTAGACGAACAGGACCGATAATCCGATTGCCCACAATTCCAGCCCAAATATTCAGGGAGAATTCGCGTTGAGTGTTTGCGTGCCACCGCGCGTGTGGGTTTTCTTCTGCCCAGACGTGACTGTTGTGGAAGTTGACAACACCACGTCTGTTAAACGACGCCTCGTCGGTGAACAATATCCTCCCTGTAAAGTCATCGTCTTCGCGTAGCTTCTCCAACATCCATGCGCAGAAAGTAGCACGTCTATCGAAGTCACCGTCTTCTAATTCATGCATCCGCTGATAACGGTACGGGTGCATTTGCTGCTGTTTGAGTATCTTCCAAACGACGCTGTTGCTGATTCCCTCTTGCGCGGCGATCTTCCTTGTGCTGCTCGTCGGATCCTCTTCGATGTGGCGCAGTATCCTATCCTCCAGGTCTGAATCGCGTACGTCGCGTCCTCCGGATCTGACTACCGTCAAGCACCCTGTATCGCGCGCGCGCTGGCACACTCGTGTAAAAGCTCTTCTGTCCGGTGCACGTCTCCGCGGAAATCTTTCGCAGTAGATACGACGCGCTTCGCAGGCTTTACCCCTCGCTTCGCCGTAACACAGCAGCATGTCTGTGTACTCAATAAATGTAAATTGTCCATCGCTCATCGTTCCGCACCACACACGCGTACAAAATTTAAATAATTTAAATAAAAACTAAGTGAAAAAAAATTAAATTAGCACTAATGTTATACTAAAAATAACACTAAATTTAAAAATAAAATTAACATGCAAACTAAAAAAGACTAGAGCTATGAATAATAGTAAAAATTAAAGAATAATTTGAATTAAAAAAAAAAGTTGAAATTTAATGCAAAGTAAGCTGCAGAAATATTTTCCGCGACTACAATCCGTGTTCGTTAGCGACTGCAAGCGAACTGAGTCTCCTGTGGAAACCCTTGCGAGAAAATGCCGAAAATGACGCAGTTTTCGGCACTTACGTTCCCACCGTTTCCCTCTAGCTCTATTCATTAGCGAACACGTGTTTTGAAATAGTTAAAAAGCCAGACAGCTCGACGCTAGTTCGCTCTCGAAGGGTTCGTGGCCGGCTCGGGCCCAGAAAGGAGCCCTGACATAAGCCATGCACCCTCGCGGGCGGTCATCCGGCGATGGTCTACGACTTTACCTCAGCGACATTTATTCTGCGGAACAAATGCTTATTGCTCGACGTGAATGGTCTTAAATGCATAAATTTCTTTATCTACAAACTCCACTTTATAATTTCTAGTTTACGCGTGTTTGGAAATGTAATAACAATTTTCGTTTTATTGAAGTCGCACAATGTGGAATTAATATTCGCGGACGCGCAAGTCCACATCGGATCGCATAGGAATCACGGTGATAATTGTCGGTTGCTTTCAAGCTCGGTGTATCTATTGAAATAATCGAGAAATTCTCTGCGCTCGGGTCTCCTGCAGCCAAGCGAATCTGGCTGCCACATGTGTCTCTCAAGCTAGGCAAAAAGAACAGAATAGGTCTTGAAAGTGAAAAGGCAAAAGAATAAACAAGTGTCCATGGCTATAAAATTTATTTGGAAAAGGCCGAGAAGGCCGGAGAAAACTATTCCGCCGTGGATATCAAATGACCTATTGGCAAGAAGTGCTGCGACGCGCTTAAGGAGATTCAGGGTCTGTTTATACACAACAGGGCCGTGTTCGGTCCGTGTCCGGGATTTTTAGTGCAACGTACTATTATAACTTAAGAACAGACTGTGCAATTTCTGTCGTGTTTGGTGTCATTTTAATTGCAAAAACCTCAGGAGTTCATTAAAATTAATTTCATAAAGATTGAACAAAAAATAAAAAAATTATATTCTTTGTGTACAGAAAAGTCTCCTTGTAACCTCTTGAAGCGACCTTTTCAAGAGGGTCTCCGTGCGCCATCCGGGGCACAGCCACAGTCTCTAGCCTCCGATATTTGGTCGTACCCTGGATGGCGCACGGAGACCCTCTTGAAAAGGTCGCCTCCGAAAGGCCCACCTTGTACCCCTTGGCGTATCCCTATTCCTTCGAGTGGTTACAGTCGTCACGCTGAATTTGTATACACAAAGTGCATTCTCTGCGCTCAAGGAATAAAATTCGTTTAGTTTTTGTTTAATCTTTGTAAAATTAATTTTATTGAATTCCTGACATTTTTTCAATTAAAATGACATCAAACACGACAGAAATTGCACAGTCTGTTCTTAAGTTATAATACTACGGCCGGTCTATACTTTTGCCTTATACCGTATTTTTTTATTATGCACAACGAAGTTGAAAAGCGCAAAGTCTACATTTGCTGTTTCTTTCGACCATAGATGATGTCAAAGGGTTACAGAAATCCATTTGGAAAAGTTTCGAAAACGCGTTTCCTGAGAGGGTGAGTGGGGTGGAATTAGTTGTAATTGGCTAAACCATTCTTTGGTGGTTCAAGGAGGTGTGTTTTAGACTTTCGTATCTCGACACCTGGCCACCACGTGTGGCAAGCCCTCTACCCAAGGGACGCACGGTCATAAAACGATGACCGTGCATGGCAGTCCCTTCCATGTCAAACGTAGTCCTACTTCCTTCAACCCATACTTTCGTATACCAAACATCACGCCTTCTACCGCCAAAGTCTAAAACACACCTCCTTGAACCACCAAAGAACAAACTGTGCAATTTCTGTCGTGTTTGATGTCATTTTAATTGAAAAAATGTCAGGAATTCAATAAAATTAATTTTACAAAGATTAAACAAAAACTAAACGAATTTTATTCTTTGTGCGCAGAGAATGCACTTTGTGTATACAAATCAGCGTGACGACTGTAACCACTCGAAGGAATAGGGATACGCCAAGGGGTACAAGGTGGGCCTTTGGAGGCGACCTTTTCAAGAGGGTCTCCGTGCGCCATCCAGGGTACGACCAAATATCGGAGGCTAGAGACTGTGGCTGTGCCCCGGATGGCGCACGGAGACCCTCTTGAAAAGGTCGCTTCAAGAGGTTACAAGGAGACTTTTCTGTACACAAAGAATATAATTTTTTAAGTTTTTGTTTAATCTTTATGAAATTAATTTTAATGAACTCCTGAGGTTTTTGCAATTAAAATGACACCAAACACGACAGAAATTGCACAGTTTGTTCTAAAGTTATAATAGTACGTCGCACTAAAAATCCCGGACACGGACCGAACACGGCCCTGTTGTGTATAAACAGACCCTCAAGCGCCGCGACGCGCCGCAGGTGGTTTCCGTTTATCCTGCGTCTGGTACAACTCTTCGCCCTTTACACAATCTTACCCGTAACATTCCACATTTTT
This sequence comes from Holcopasites calliopsidis, assembly GCA_023838395.1. Classification (NCBI taxonomy): domain Eukaryota; kingdom Metazoa; phylum Arthropoda; class Insecta; order Hymenoptera; family Apidae; genus Holcopasites; species Holcopasites calliopsidis. The sequence continues at coordinate 125,621 of JALHAQ010000009.1, forward strand.
GAAAGTCAATTCTTCGTGCGAAATAACTCAGGAACACAGTGGTATATTTTAATTTTTTTACATGATCGGGAACATTAAGAAGAATGAACATAATATTAAATAATATTCGTTATACCACACGGCTAGGTGAAACCATGGTGTAAGATTTCACTCCTTATCACAACCTTGATTACCATGTTCCATTTTTATCATTAACATTAACGTTAAATTACTCGAATACCGCAAAAAGTAGGAAACAAAATTTTTACATTTTGGTTTCTCGATTATTTCAATAGATACACCGAGCTTGAAAGCAACCGACAATTATCACCGTGATTCCTATGCGATCCGATGTGGACTTGCGCGTCCGCGAATATTAATTCCACATTGTGCGACTTCAATAAAACGAAAATTGTTATTACATTTCCAAACACGCGTAAACTAGAAATTATAAAGTGGAGTTTGTAGATAAAGAAATTTATGCATTTAAGACCATTCACGTCGAGCAATAAGCATTTGTTCCGCAGAATAAATGTCGCTGAGGTAAAGTCGTAGACCATCGCCGGATGACCGCCCGCGAGGGTGCATGGCTTATGTCAGGGCTCCTTTCTGGGCCCGAGCCGGCCACGAACCCTTCGAGAGCGAACTAGCGTCGAGCTGTCTGGCTTTTTAACTATTTCAAAACACGTGTTCGCTAATGAATAGAGCTAGAGGGAAACGGTGGGAACGTAAGTGCCGAAAACTGCGTCATTTTCGGCATTTTCTCGCAAGGGTTTCCACAGGAGACTCAGTTCGCTTGCAGTCGCTAACGAACACGGATTGTAGTCGCGGAAAATATTTCTGCAGCTTACTTTGCATTAAATTTCAACTTTTTTTTTTAATTCAAATTATTCTTTAATTTTTACTATTATTCATAGCTCTAGTCTTTTTTAGTTTGCATGTTAATTTTATTTTTAAATTTAGTGTTATTTTTAGTATAACATTAGTGCTAATTTAATTTTTTTTCACTTAGTTTTTATTTAAATTATTTAAATTTTGTACGCGTGTGTGGTGCGGAACGATGAGCGATGGACAATTTACATTTATTGAGTACACAGACATGCTGCTGTGTTACGGCGAAGCGAGGGGTAAAGCCTGCGAAGCGCGTCGTATCTACTGCGAAAGATTTCCGCGGAGACGTGCACCGGACAGAAGAGCTTTTACACGAGTGTGCCAGCGCGCGCGCGATACAGGGTGCTTGACGGTAGTCAGATCCGGAGGACGCGACGTACGCGATTCAGACCTGGAGGATAGGATACTGCGCCACATCGAAGAGGATCCGACGAGCAGCACAAGGAAGATCGCCGCGCAAGAGGGAATCAGCAACAGCGTCGTTTGGAAGATACTCAAACAGCAGCAAATGCACCCGTACCGTTATCAGCGGATGCATGAATTAGAAGACGGTGACTTCGATAGACGTGCTACTTTCTGCGCATGGATGTTGGAGAAGCTACGCGAAGACGATGACTTTACAGGGAGGATATTGTTCACCGACGAGGCGTCGTTTAACAGACGTGGTGTTGTCAACTTCCACAACAGTCACGTCTGGGCAGAAGAAAACCCACACGCGCGGTGGCACGCAAACACTCAACGCGAATTCTCCCTGAATATTTGGGCTGGAATTGTGGGCAATCGGATTATCGGTCCTGTTCGTCTACCGCATCGACTTACAGGCTCGGAATACCTCAATTTTCTGCGAACGGAGCTACCCTCCCTGTTAGAAGACGTTCCTCTCGAGGTGCGAAGGAATATGTGGTACATGCAGGACGGTGCACCACCACATTCTACCCGTGACGTAGGAGCGCACCTGGACGCGTATTTCCACCGAAGATGGATCGGACGAGGAGGACCCGTACCTTGGCCTGCTCGATCCCCGGATTTAACTCCAATGGATTTTTATTTCTGGGGTCACCTCAAGCAGTTGGTGTATGCAACACCGGTGAATACGGTGGATCAATTGTGGGAGCGAATTCAACACTCATCTGCGTTGGTTCAAAGCATAATGGGGAACTTCGTACTGGTAGGAAGAAATCTTCATCAGAGAATTGAACTTTGCATTCAGGAAAGTGGTGGATACATCGAACACCTCCTGAAGTGCTAACTGTGGACACTCGCGGACGGGACAATCGCGGTGCGTGCGTGTGTAATTTTTGTGGACAATCGCGGACGGGACAATCGCGGTGCGTGCGTGTGTGACTCCTGTGAACATTCGTGGACTGGACAATCGAAGTGCGTGTATGCGAGGGTTTGGTGAAAAAATTGTGCGTACAGAGGAGCGTCCACCCTCTTTACTTGAGAATCCCATCGGGCGGATTTCGATATGCCCATGTGGATTTTGACAAGTAAGCAGGTTGAACGCCATACAACATGAGGTGCATACCTTTCTCACAAGAACACATTGTCGGGTCATAGGGTAAAGTAGGTCACGGTGTCACGACGTCGGTAAGTAGCCGTTGCATGTAGTAAATGAGTGCCACTGAGCGGAGCCTGCTGACTCGCTCCAGCGAGCGTCAGATTGCCTGTCCACAGGCGTTTTTTTAAACATCGATATCTCGCAAACAAAGCCTTAACCGCAAAATCGCTATTCTTGATTTTCGATTTATATTGATCCATAGAACCACCCCTTAAAATATTGACTTGCAGTAGCAGAACACCCTGTATACATAACGCGGTAGGAAGTGAGGAAGCATTAGGTTTTCTATCCTTCTACTAAAAAAACGTCACTGTTCACTCGACCGTCAAGATTTACGATTTCACGCCTCTGTCTCGGTGTTCGATTTCTCGGTGAGGGCGGCAACTTCAAACAAGAAAGGGGGGATAGCCATCGCCTTATTTCGAAGCAGAAAGTCGTGCCTTATTTCGAGACATTACTGTAGTCGCGTGTCATCCCGGGGAAGACCGACTGACTCGCGTCGTCACCGTCAGAACGGCTAAATCGGAATATAAACGACCAATAACGAAAATTTGCTTTCTCCCGGCCGATATCAATGTTGAAACTGAACGAGAATCTAGCAAGGCGGGCGATTGACTTCTTAATCGTGATTTATTGTAAACCGCGTATCCGTCTTTCTTTTGTTGTAATCCTAGTTTAAGTTTATTAGTGAAAGTTTAGATATGTAAACTAACTTTTATTATGGAACTCATACATTCGAGGCGGGCGGTATGTTTCGGAATCGCAAACAATTCTAGGAATACGATGTTCGCAACGATTCAAACTGAGGAATTTGACATGGGAAGCGGTCGATTGTGTTTATAATTTTGTCTCGCGCGTGCGACCCGCGATTCCCGCTCTTGTTATCTTTTTTTTTTAGTAACGGATTTCGCTTCGTACCGATGCCGAACGCGCTCCGTTACGCTCCTTTTCATCAAATCGCCTTGACTTCAAATCCTTAAATTCATTCCCGTGCGTAGCAGTGCGCTTTCGAAATTATTTCAACGACTCGCGCACATATGTAATTGACTAAAGATAGGGCCTTCACATCTCCCATGACACAATAGCGGTACTATTGACTGTATGCTGTTTTTTATTTGTTACAGATGTTAACCAGCGTATCGCGAAATGATGTACTGGGCTCTGTTCAACGAATTTATTTTGTTTTCATATATGACTGACTCGGGCCCGACGGTCGCCGTCGACGTACTGGGCTCCGCTTCCCTGTAACTTATATTTTTTTATTCCTAATTGTATCTATGATAGTTGCGACAATGCTGTGCCACATGTTTGTAATACCCCAGGTGGGGATTGTCCACCTGGGGAAGTTATATGAAAAATTTCAATAAAGGTCTTTATCTGTTCTTATTAGCTTTATATCTGATACACTCCCCATTGGGGAGTCAGAATATTAAACTGATTTTTGGAAATTCACGGAGCCGTTGGAGCTTGCTCCACCTCTGTCGCAAGTCAGCTTGGCACTGCAGTGCCGCCAGGATTGGCTCAATATTTGTATTCCAAGCAAAACTCACTTGATTTTAGTAAAAGGGCAAAACAAAAACTTTGATCTTCCTCTGGTCCGGTCACGGTAAGTCTCCTGCGTTACAGTAACCAGTGGTGGGCAACACCGGCGAGCGGCCACAGTCGACGGGAGGCCTCTACCGAGACACACGAGGGAGGGTGAGTTCCCCTCTGCCGCCGATTCCCACTACCCTACCCCATTCCTCGGTGATACTCCAACCGCGCCACAGCCCGTGAACCGTCGGGCAGTCTAGTAAACAATTTTAAATTCTGTTGACTGGCCGGGCGCGTAACCTAATAAACTTAGATTCTTCACTATTTTATTGAGTTTCGACGCCCGGTGCACAACGGACTGTGACCGGGTATCGCCGCACCGGTCGGCGGAGGGTCTTACTCCCCGTATCGCGCTTAATATCCCTCTGCGCTCTAGTAGATCCCCGCACCGCTGCTTGCCCGCAGTAACCACTCACCGCCGAAAACACTGCGCACTGTCACGGGTTCACCTTCCCAGAGCTATCGGCTTATTTTCGCGCATGCTGTCGCTTTTATGCGCCCGCTTATTTATTCATAGATGCTTGTCGTTGTCCACCGATCCATTTATTCTGTCACCTACATTTTAATTTTAATTCACTGATTGTATTTATTTATTTATATCTTTATTTATTCACTGTACTGTGTAGTTGTTTATTTATTCTGCCGAGTGTACCTCTTTTTACTCATTGACTAACCCGTGCATAATTTTATCTATTTTACTGTTTGACTTTTCTTGTTTTATCTGTTGACAGACAACGAGCTCTCCATTTATTTTATTGTGCGACTTACTTGTATGCGCTGACATTTGCGCATACATCTCCACCATCTATCTTAACTTTAATTCGCGAGCCGCACTCGGGCCCCATCGCGGGACTGCTAGCGCGATGTAAGTCAACATTAAATTCCCTTTTACCGATAGTTTTCGTTGCCCCGAGTGCTACACAAAGAATTGCTCGAAGAGCAATGCATACGAATACCCGGGGCACACGGAATTTCGCCAGCATCTTAAGCGGAGCCAGCCCGCGTGCGTGATCACTACGACCTGCGGCCTTCGCGGCTACGTCGGGAAGGGGGGCTACCCCCTCAAAGACGTAGAGGCACATGTTGCTAAATGCGACTTCGACTCCGCAGGGGGTGCTGCTGGAACTGCAGCTGCCCGTAGCACAACGCCGAGCGAGAGACCCCGTGGCAGCGCGACTTGCGCGGAAGGACGTCACCCAGTGGGCTCGACGGCCTCCGCGGCGAGGGGAGCCGTCCCCCCGTCCCTGACCTTCGCAATAAGGGCGATAGCGACCCTTGCCCCTTCCACCGTGGCGAAACGGACGTCCCCTAACACCACCACCAAGAGGAAGTCGACGGAGAGGGACACCAGCCGTCCGGGCACAAGAGGGAGCAGTGCCGCTCTCGCTGCTCTGACACCCCCTAGCTCGAAGAAGGATGCCCCCGCCACACGGAGGTCATCTACAACCGGGACTTCCCCGTTGGCGACGAAGAACCGTCCTTCAGCCTCCGCCCGCGCCGGGACGACCGCCGGGAGGCCTCACACTCCACCTGCGGCGGCACTCAACCGGGGCGGCCGCAAAGGCAGCAACGACAAACCAGTCGCCAACACCAAGGCTAGGCCACCGGGCAGCCCATCCAGCCCAGTGGCCAGAAGAACGAGGGCCTTCAGCTAACCGCCGAAGTCGGTGATGGCGCCCAGAGGTCTGGGGTCATCGCCCACGTCCACTAGGCCGATGACCAGAGCCCGGAGGGCAGCCAGTCAGCCCCCGGAGGAGCTCACCAACACCGTGGAGAAGACCAGTGCCCGCGCCTCCACCCAGGCATAGACGGTGAGGCTCGAGACAACGTTTGCTGCTGTTTGCGGGCGGGGAGCCCACGCCTCCTGCCCTCCATCATCAGCAGTCGCCCACTCTTGACCCCTGTCGTAACTGTGTCGTCGATAGGACCCACCGTCACGACGTCCACTATCACTTCGACATCGTGCGGGGGCCCAGTCATCGGGCCAGGGGGTTAGAACGCAGACACTTCCTGCGAAGCCTGCGACGCCGCTACCGTCGCCCGTCCTGGCCGTCATCGAGAAGAGCATGGAGGGTCTGCCCACGCCCAGGACCCCGACCACCCAAGACCTGAGCCGGTGGAGGACGGCGAGAACGAAGAAGAGGCGTTGCTGCCGGATCTCGAGCGGGAGCTCCTCTGAGAGCGATGGTGGGGATACGGGCGGCGGGAAAGAGGCACTGACATCGCATGCCATGAAGACCTGGCCGCCCGCACGAACAACACCGCCCCTCCGCCAAACGTTGTCGCTTCCCCTCCCCCGTCTATTGCCCCAACGCTGCGCGGAATTCACCCCTCCCTTGTGGTCCGATCGCCGGCACCCGAAAACTGTGGCGCCCGCCGAGCTTGCCTACCGTCGCCAGCTGCGGTGGCCGGGCCATGGGGACCGGCGAGTCAACTCACCGGACGAACATTTCGCGTGTCGCGAGTCCACCTGTACAGGGTGTTCTGCTACTGCATGTCAATATTTTAAGAGATGATTGCTGAGGCAGTTCTGAACAACTTTTTCCTCTGCCAAAACGGCGGTTAAAGCTTCGTTTTTGAATGATTAATGAAAAACACTGACCAATCAGAGCGCGTGTAGAGCTCGCGCTTAGCCGAGAAGGCGTTCAAGGCTGAAGGTGAGCGTATCACGATCTTCTGTCGGCTGAGCGCGCGCTCTACACGCGCTCTGATTGGTCAGTGTTTTTCGTTAATCATTTAAAAACGAAACCTTAACCACCGTTTGGCAAAGGAAAAAGCTGTTCAAAATTGCCTCAGCATTCGCTCCTTAAAATATTGACATGCAGTAGCAAAACACCCTGTATATGTATATGGAGCATTCCGCGGTGACAAGACAATACTGGGCGCCTCCTGCGCTGGGCTGGCGGCCGACCTGGCCGGTCTATCACCTGTGGCATAATTATTCTTTGGCTTCTCTATATACAGGGTGTAATGCAACCTTCTGCAAACATTTTAAGGGGCGATTCTACAGGCCAAAATAAAGCGAAAATCAAGAGTGAAATTTTTGCATTTGAGGCTTTGTTAATAAGATACCGATGTTGGTAATGTTCAGTAAAGAATATATAAAACAAACATAAATCTAAATTGATTGTTAGAACTTCAGCTGAATACTCCGCTGTTGGATCCTCTTTCTGTATAAAGATGTTTATGCAGGAGAGATAAGCTTGCCTAGAAACGGAAGGATCGTTCGGTCTATGTTCAGTTCGGCTACGTATTTTGAAAGCTGAAGATCTATCTTCTCTGTGGTTAAAATTCAATTTTAAATAAATTCTTATAATTGATATACCATGTTGGTAATATTCAGTAAAGAATATAAGACAAAAATTAATCCAAATTGATTCTTAGAAATTCAGCAAGAACTCCTTTGTTGGATCCTCTTTCTGTATAAGGATGTTTATGCAGGGGAGATAAGCGTGTTTAGAAACGCAGGGATCGTTCGGTCCATGTTCAGTTCAGCTACGACTTTTGAAAGCAAAAGATCTATCTTCTTTGGTGTTGAAATAATTCAGAAATAAAATTATATAATTAATACCAAATTAAAATAGCTAGTCTTATTTCGATAACCCAATTTCCAGCATACCAAATAAAAATAGGTAGTTTTATTTCCATAACCTATTTCCAACAGGTTATGGATCCAGTTACATTATAGACTCAGTTACAGTGAAGTTCAAATTGTGTGCAGTAATTTATAATACAAACATTTTTTGATGTAATAAAAACGGACAGTGCACTCTTAATCAATGATTTTAGTGTTAAAAACCGTACCAGTTAAAACCCTAGTGTTAGAAACAATTTGTAAATGTAAAAGACATTTTTTGATAAAAGAAAATGGAGAGTGGATTAAATAGATTTGGTGTAAAAAGAAACATTAAGGCATTTGATGGAGAAAAATATAGTATATGGAAGTGTTGAATTCGTGCGCTATTAAACAAACTAGATCTGAGTAACATAATTGATGACCCAGTTCGCGAAACGTTAGATGATGAATGGATTAAAGCAGATAAAATTGCTAAAAATACTATAATAGAATATCTGTCGGGCTCATTTCTCAGTTTAGTGCAGATTGTAGAGCGCGACAAGTGCTAAATAGTTTAGATACAATTTATCAACGCAAAAGTATTGCTACTCAATTAGCATTGCGAAAGAAATTTCTACGGCTAAAGTTAAAAAGTGAAATGCCACTAATTAAACACTTCACGATTTTCGATGACTTAATTGCTGAATTATTAGCATCGGGGACTAAGCTTGAAGAAACAGACAAAGTGGCACATTTATTATTAACATTACCGGCTTCTTACAATGGTGTAATAACCGCGATCGAAACATTGCCGGAAAACCATTTGACGTTAGGTTTTATGAAAACAAGGCTTCTCGATCACGAGGTAAAGCTGATAAACGAGTGTCGTGATACAAGTTTAAAAGTGCTCCATGCAAAATATAAAACTATACCAACGGGACATAATTTTAAAATTGTTGGATTCCGGGATGAAGAAAAGACACCGATGAGAATAACCGCGTGTATTCTTCAAACGGCTCCTGGATACAACGACGTTGGACTATTCCGAATTTTCAGCGGATGACAAACGTATCCAAACAGGGTGCTACTGTCTGTCTAAGTCTCCGCAACTCTCATTCTTTAATTCTGAGTATAACTCCCTCTGTTTCAAACAACAATGAGACTTATACATATACGTATACATACGGGGTGTTCCAGAACTACCTCAAGAGCCGAAAAGGGGTGATAGCTGAGGTGATTCTGAACACCTTTTTCCTTTGCGAAAATGTTGTTTGAGGCTTTGTTTTTAAATAGTTAACGAAAAACACTGAGCAATCAGAGCGCGCGTAGAGCTCGCGCTTAGGGACGACGCACGGCGTGTCGTGCTAGGTAGCGACGTTCGACCGACACCCTGAACAAAACGCGTCGGTATAATACGGAGCAAAAGTTAACATTCAATTATTCATTATTCATGAATGGAAATGAACTAAAATACAAACGAAATCAATTTGTCGTTATCAGTTGAACAAACAGAAATTAGAACCGACTGACTAACGATTCTATCAAGTATAACGTATGTTACATTTTAAACAATTCACCAACAATTGGAATTAGACTTACCGGTTTCTCCAGAAATGAACCTGCTTCAACGAAAATGAGTCACTGTCATCCTACCGATCATTCGAAGGAGTAACACGTGATGCACAACAGCTGATGTTCTACGGTCAGGTCAGTGATCTCACTTCATTTCTCGAATTTTACTTTACTGCACGACCGCTGTCACTTCTGTGAGGATGTACTGCAACCTTCTGCAAAAATTTTAAGGCTTTGTAGTTATTCTACAGGCCAAAACAAGACGAAAATCAAGAATGACAATTTTGCATTTGAGGCTTTGTTAATAAGATACCGGTGTTTGAAAAAACGGACAACTATGTTTAATGACAGTCATTCGCTACACGGAAGAGAAATCATGACCTATCGCATCGCGTAATCTGACACCCAAAAAAGCACACGTTTTACATTGCACAGCATTCAACCTGCTTACTTGTAAAAATCCACATGGGCATATCAAAACCCGCCCAATGGGTTCATCAAGGGGGTGACGGCCTTCAATCCACAATTTTGTTCCCGAAAACCAAATAGACACGTACCATGATTGTCCCGATCGCGAATGTGTAGCGTACACGCGATTGTCCCGTCCACGATTGTTCACGATACACCCTTCAACACAGAAATTTACAGCACACGAAGATCAAGCATACCTGCACCACGATTGTCCTATCTGCGAGTGTCCACGATTTGCACTAAACTTATTATGCCACTAGAATGTTCAAATCATTCCGTATTCAACGTCGTAGAAGCAGCAACTGTCTCGACCGTTTAGAAATAATGATCTACCGATGCATGCCGAATGGTCGCAAGTCGCGTCTAGGGAAAGCGTTCGGCGGCATTTGTCATTCTTTGGGCCGTAGAAAGAGGCAACAGTGTTGCTCTTTTCTACCGACGACGCAGTTACGACTCCTGACCATTCAGCATGTATCGGTAGAGAATTATTTGTAGACGGATCGAGACAGTTGCTGCTTGTACGACGTTTAGTACGGAACAACTTAAGCATTCTAGTGGAATAATAAGTTTAGTGCAAATCGTGGAATCTGGCAGATACGACAGTAGCGTGTGCGCGTACACATTCGCGGCCGGGACAATCGTGGTGCGTGTGTAGTTGGTTTTCCAGAACAAAATTGTGGATTGAAGGCCGTCACCCTCTTTACTTGATGATCCTATTGGGCGGATTTTGATATGCCCATGTGGAATTTTACTAGTGAGTAGGTTGAATGCTGTGCAACGTAAAACGTGTGCTTTTTTGGGTGTCAGATTACGCGGTGCGGTAGTTCATGATTTCTCTACGGTGTAGCAAATGACTGCTATTGAAAGCAGCTGCCCGTTTTTTTAAACACCGATATTTTATTAACATAGTCTCAAAAGCAAAATTGTCATTCTTGATTTTCGCCTTGTTTTGGTCTGAAAATCACCCCTTAAAATTTTTGCAGAAGGTTGCGTTACACCCTCATAAAAGTGATATCGATCGTGCAGTAAAGTAAAATTCGAGAAGTGAAGTGAGATGACTGACCTGGCCGTGGAACTTCAGCTGTTGTGCATCACGTATTACTCCTTCAAATGACGGGTAGGATAACAGTGACCCATTTTCGTCGAAGCAGGTTCATTTCTGGAGAAACAGGTAAGTCTAATTCCAATTGTTTGTGAATTGTTTAAAATGTAACATACGTTGTACTTGATAGAATCGTTAGTCAGTTGATTCTAATTCCTTTTTGTTCAATTGATAACGGCAAATTGATTTCGTTTGTATTTTAGTTAATTTCCATTCATGAATAATGAATAATTCGATGTTAACTTTTGCTCCGTGTTATACTGACGCGCTTTGTTCAAGGCGACGGTCGAACGTCGCTACCTAACACGACACGCCGTGCGCCGTCCGTGAACGCGGGCGCTACGCGCGCTCTGATTGCTCAGTGTTTTTCGTTAACTATTTAAAAACGAAGCCACAAACAACATTTTCGCAAAGGAAAACGGTGTTCAGAATCACCTCACCTATTACCCCTTTTCGGCTCTTGAGGTAGTTCTGGGACACCTTGTATACGTGCTTGGCAGCGATCGGTGACCACGTGGAGCCTCATCTACTCTAATACAAATCGGCCGTTTTCAGGGCCACGATTCGGCCCCTGTTCTGGGACCACAATTGTTTCAATACGTAAGAACAATATCTTCCTCAATTACCATGAATCGGCCCTTTTCAGTTCCGCAAATTAATTAAACATAGGAACTTTTCACAAATTGAAATCTTAAAGTGACAAGTGACAGTGACCGTGCAGTGAAACAGGTAAATTTTGATAAACGAACTGAGTTCACTTACCTGGTCGTGACATCACCTGTTGTGCGTATCAAGTTAATACCTCCAATGGTCAGGATCGGTATAGACCCAGTGATAGTGGCTATGTAGTAAATTTTTTCGGTGAAGTGAGTTCGCTTACCCGGCCGAAACATCAGCTGTCTGCACTGCGGGATACCTACTTGCAATAGTCAGGATTGGTAGGATGACACAGTGACCTATTTTCGTCGAAGCAGGTTCATTTCTGGAAAAAACGAGTAAGTCTAATTTCAATTGTTGGCGAATTGTTTAACATTTAACATACGTTGTACTTGATACACTCGTTAGTCAGTCTATTCTAATTCTTTTTTGTTCAATTGATAAGGGCAAATTGATTTCGTTTGTATTTTAGTTCATTTCCATTCATGAATGATAAATAATTCGACGTTAACTTTTGCTCCATGCTATACAGGCGCGTTCTGTTCGAGGCGCCGGTCGAACGTCGCTACCTAGCACAACGCGCTGTGGCCCGTCCTACGCGCGCTCTGAGTGGCCAGTATTTTTAGTTAACAATTCAAAAACAAAGCCTCAGACGACACTTTTGCAAAGGAAAAAATTGTTCAGTTTCATCTCAGGAATCTCTCATTTCCGGCTCCTACACCTTTTACGTTACACCCCGTATAGTCATTTTGTCCATCACAGATCCTGACCCTTAGTTCTGTTGACTGATGTCTTAATCATTGTTGTTTATCGTAACTAAGGTAGGATCTGTGGGTCTAACACCTTATCGATGATTCAGGGTCAGTATCAGTGGACCTTCACGTCACACTGATGATTCAGGTGTCGGTCATCCGACAAAATTTCCAAAAGACCGATGTATCATAGTAATGATAAAATTAAAGGACAGTCATCCAAACCATATGGGCCGTATGTTGATAGATGCTATCAGTGTGGCAGGAAAGGGCATGTTAAGAAAAATTGTTATTATTACAATAGACAATTAAAACGAGGAAATGATGAGAAGAAGAGAATGGTTGAAACAATACAAGTTACAGGACCATTAATATCTGTAGGAAGAAATAAAATTACTTTTATTTTGGACTCGGGTGCATCAGATCTCCTTATAAGTAGAGAAAATATGGCTGTGAATTTTGAACGGCTGCTGACGCCAATAAGGATCTCCGTAGCAAAGAATAACAGCAACAAAAAAGGGAACCACAAACGTGACAACTAACATGGGCATTCAAGGGTCATTGAAAGAAGTTTATTATTGTCGGGGGGTACCACATATTTTGCTGTCGATCCGAAAAAATCAAGGAGCAGGGATGTCCGCTAATTTTGACGAAAAACAGGGAATAAAGATAAGTAAAAGCGTTACTGTTATAGCGACAGGTAAGCCATTGAATAATGTAGCAGGTATTGATTTTACAACTAATTTAGCGGATCATCCTGTTGTTCAAGCAACTAGTGCTGAAATAAATAATTATAAATTATGGCATAAACGCTTAGGACATATTGAAAAATCGATATTTTTAGAATTAAAAAATAATGAAATGTTTGAAGACATAAATCAGATATGTAAAGTTACAACTGATGATGATTTATGTAAAGCTTGCATAAATGGTAAGCAAGCACGACTACCATTTAGGAGGATTAATGATAAGAGTTATGTGAAACGACCATTATTCATTATCCATTCGGACGTTTGTGGTCCATTCACTCCAACTGCAATTAATGATAAAAACCATTTTGTTTTTTTTTTGTTGATGAGTATACTCATTATTGCGTAACATATTTAATTACTCGTAAATCGAATATGTTTTCTGTATTTCGAGATTATGCTAAGAAAAGTGCAGCTCATTTTAATTGAAAAATAGTAAACTTATACAGGGTGTAACGCAACCCTTTGAAAATATTTTAAGGGGTGATTCTATAGACCAAAATAAAGCGAAAATCAAGAGTGACAATTTTGCGTTTAAGGCTTTGTTTACGAGCTACTGATGTTTAAAAAAACGGCGTTCGAACGCCTGCCGACAGGCAATCTGACGCGCGAGGCTCGAGTCAGACAACTGCGTTCAGTGGCAGTCATTTACTACGACGTCGCCGGAACCACGACCTACTGTACCGCGAAATCCGACATCCAAAAGGCACATGCGTTACGATATACAGCATTCAACCTGCTTACTTGTAAAAATCTACATGGGCATATCAAAACCCGCCCAATGGGATTATCAAGTAAAGAGGGTGATGGCAGCCTTCAATCCGCAATTTTGTTTCCAAAAACCAAATACACATGCACTGCGATTGTCCCGTCCGCAATTGTTCACAATACACCTTTCAACACAGAAATTTGCAGCACACGAGGATCACGATTCCACGATTGCACTTACCTTATTATTCCAGGAGATGTTCCTCGTGTCCACCCACTCTTCGACGCAAGTTGTGCCACTTGTCTGTGACTTTTTGGTCTGTTATTATGGTCAGAGAACACCATCATGTAGACGTTTTCCCCGCAAATGTACACGACGCTTTGGACCCTTGGCACCACCACTACTACTATCACCGCACGTAACAGATTTTAACAAAAAGTAGCTTTAAAATTGAGATTACGTATCTAGAAATTGAAATAATCAAGCTCTAGGAACCAAACTAAATTCAAAAACGGAAGTAATAACATTAGAAATAAATGAAGTATTACAGATATGCCCAATACTAAAACTCAAAGTACAACTAGAATGTTTAAACCGTTCCGTATTCAACGTCGTACACGCAGCAACTGTCTCGATCTTCTAGAAGTAACGATCAACCGATGTATGCCGAATTGTCGCGAGTCGTATCTACGCAAAGTGTCTGGCGGTATTTGTTATTCTTTCGGCCTTGGAAGGGGCAACAGTGTTTACCTTTTTTTTTTACCGACGGCTTGTGAGGATTCGGCATGCATCGGTTGAACATTATTTCTAGACGATCGAGACACTTGCTGCTTGTACGCTGTTGAATATGGAACAGTTTAAACATTTCAGTTGTACTTTGAATTTTAGTATTCAGCATAGATTTAATATTGCATTTAGTTCTATTGTTATTACTCTCGTCTTTTAATTTAGTCTAATTCATAGAATTTAATTATTTCAATTTCTAGATACGTAATCCCAATTTTAAGGGGGCAGACTCCTGTGCCGTGAGCTGTGTGCGGACGTTCACACAAGCACCGAAAGTCATGCACGAATACGCGATGAGCGAGAGAGACAATCAACTTCGTATTTTTCGTTTTTCGTCCCGATACTTGCACAAATGAACTTTTAGCGGGTACAGCATGCACGGGTACACTTCATCACAAACTGGTCTGGTCCGTTTAAACTCCAATAACCACTATACTTTAAGGGGGCAGACTCCTTCGGGGCCTACTCCGAATCGATCGAAGCGCTATTACGAAGAAATGGACACTAGTGAAAACATAAGTTTGTACATGAACCATCAGAAATTGTGACATCTATCGGCATTCTGTTGAATTACAAACGACAAGTCCAACGGCATAGTTGCCAAATAGCATCCTGGGAGAGTTCTGTCACGCTATTGCCGCATCAATTACAACTTTATCCATCATGATATCTCGACTGAATACGACTTGAGCCGATATTTTGATTCATATGGATCGTAGGAAGACGTCACGAGCGAGTATTGACACTATTCATATTTACTACAACGTTCAACTGAAAAACTTTTACCAGAGAGGAAATGAGAGTGTTCACGCCATAGGAATTGGTTGGCTCGAGCGAGGTGCTGCCCTCAGCTTGTAAATTGCAGGGATCTGCCCTGCTTGATTCCACGTTAGCCATGCACAAAAACCCATTTCGTTCCATCATAGGAGGAATCTGCCCTGTTTGGTTTCACGCTAGCACAGACAAGAATCCATTCGAATCCGTCCGAGTAGAATCTGCCCGGTGTGGTTCCACGCTAGTCATTTCACGATTCCACAGTTGTTACGGTCGTAATTGTTGACTTATTTCGAACTCATGGCGAATATTAATATTATCGCGAAACTAAATTAGTAGCGATTTGTATAATCTATAATTAAAAGCGTTAAAACGATAAATTTAGTACTATACTGTACGCAAAAGAAAATGTAAAAATATAAACAAACGCAAAACATTATGACTTACTGCGTACTTACATTCGGAGTTTTTTTTTACATGGAGGAAACCTTTAAAAGGCACCCCCGCTTGCTTTGGAGGAAGACTGCGGGGGTAGTGTGGGACTCCTACCCACTAAAACCTGCACGGTGGCCCGGTTTTTGTGTAATAAAGGAGGAGGGATGAGGTTGTAATTTCTTGCAGTACTATCTGCAATGGTGCCTCGTCACACAGTAGTCTACTAATTCATGTCGCTGACCAAAATTAAAAGCACCTACGACTTATGTATTCGGTTGTCACTGCGGTCCCATCTCGCCCCCCGAGCTACTCGATCCACCCGAGGCACCTGCAGGTACCGAGCTACTCGATCCACCCGGAGTGCTTACAGGAAACAAGATGAGCCGTAGGAGGCGTGTACCTCTTACTTGTCGCAAATGATACAGTTTTTACTGATGCAATATATTTTTTAATTTTTGCCTTTTGCATGACTTCTTCCTGGATTTCTCTTCTTCATTTCTCTTCCGTGCGTGGTCATGTATTTTCACTTTGTATAAATGTTTTAAACCATGCCGGGTATTGGGCATTTGTTTCCTCTATTCCCTTGATATATAAATTTTGTAATGAATTTCGGGAACTCCACAAATTTTTCCAGTATCCTTTAAATATTTTTATCTGCAACCTAATAACGCGAACAAATTCTTCTGTAGCTCTTGCTAACTTCGTAATGGATGGGGCATCTTCATCGTCATCTGAATATTCCCTATCTACGAAATATTTTTCTACAGCTGCAACATAATCCATAGGAGTTTTCATCATTTTATCACGGCATTCCGTACAATCATATTTTTTCATTATATGATGTACAATGTAACCTGCTAAGTATGCAATTGATGTCCTTCCATATGATGATATATCTTCGTCCATCTCGGCACTAATATTTGTATTCTCAATGTTATTATTTAAATGTATTGCACAATCTAGTGCACCGTCCTCCTGTTCGGCCTCTTCATCGTGAATGACTGTCCCATTCAATTGTATCGGTATGCAGCTTTCTTCTCTTATTAAGAAATATGTGTCTGCATCTATTGGATTATGGTATTAAATGAAATAATTAATACTATTCTTTTAAGTGACTAACTTTTATTCATTGGCTCTGAAGGATGTCTTTCTACTTCGAAAACCATACACAGAGTGATGAGAAAGAATGCAAGGGTACGACGGAGAGTCGGTTGTATACTTAAGATACAAAGGAGATATTGACTTCATCCAGTCCTCCACCCAAGCCCCTTTGTATAAACTATCTCAGGCCTATGGGTCTGAGGTTTTAGAATGTTATCTTATTCTAACTATACTCGTATTCCTAATCTATAACTGAATTCATTTTTGTATTAAAACTAATGTTGCTATCATTAGTGTTGTGCCCCGATATCATATTATAGCTGACAGTAGTGCATCAGTATAGAAGGTCTCGGAACAAAGCCAAATTCCAATCGTTTTGGAATCAGCACAACGTGACCGATCGATCACGTTGAAGTTGTTACCAAGTGCACTTTTATGATACCGCGTGACTACTCCTACCAATTTTGTCACACACAAAGCTGATAATAAAACCAATGGGTCTCACCCAAAAAGGGGCTCTCGTTAAAAAACCATAAGCAAATACACATCGCATTCGAGTCTCCTCTGTCAACGTTCGAGAAGGCTGCAATAAACTAAGTTTTATTGAAGATCGCCTGGTGGATTCCAATCCTTTGTCCACTCACGAACCCGACTAAGCAAATCATCCCGCAACCGCTCCGAGTTGAACCACTCGGGGCACAACAAATTTGGTGGCAGTGGTGGGATCATTCTTCAACTTCTTGGCTTAACTGTGTTAGAAAACGCAGTGAATTCGACACGTTGAATTTATTCAACGAATCTACAATTTTTGGAAATCGTCCACGGAGGATTGTCGAAGCAGTTCAACCCAGGACTTTCACGTCAAGGAACTGCAACGTCGAGCGCACGCTAATTTGGTGACTCTAGACGCAAGGGACATCCGTAGCTACCGAGATGGCCAAACGCTGAGAAAGGACGAGTTTCGAGAAGACGTTCATCGCAGCAAACACGGAAAACCCGCAGGCACGTATATACGACGAAAGAGCGAACAGGCGATTCAGCTAAGCGTTGAACATCAAAAATTGGCGGAACCAACAAAATCCATCTGCGTGGCTGTCTGAGTCCGAGGATCGACACCCGAAGAAGATCTAAGGCGGAGGAGAAGACTGGGTACCGAGGATCAACTTGCGCCACACGACACCGAACTACGTCAAGGGAATAGAAGACAGCGAGCTCAAAGACCTGACCTCGTCAACAAAGCCGGTCATCGTACGAAAGGACGTCCGACGCACCGACGAAATGTATGCGACAATAGTTCTGTAAGTAATTGAACCAACATTGTTAAGTAACAGTCTAGCGATAGCACGAGAACAATTTAAATTGTAAACCAGAATCTTTGAAATCGCGGAACGGCCTGTGCATGTCTAAACAAGAACTAACACCAAGTTATTTGTTGCCTAGTCGAAAGACATTATCAAGGTCATTAGAATCATTTTTCGATAAAAAAGTAGACTATATTCGTGAAGGAACTAGAGAAGTATTCTCAGAAGAACCAGGGCCGTCCCGACGACGTTTGCGCGCACCAGAATTTAATTTCGACACCGCGACAAATACTAGCGAAGAAGGCGATTACGAGGGTGAATACATCACACCTACACGCGAATATCCTATCAAGACATTAGATTTCAGCTTATTAGAGCAGTCGAGCGTATTAGACAGCAAGATGCCTTTCGAAACGGGAGTGAACGACCCCCTAAACGTGAACATAGTACACTTTGCTTTAAAGGTTATCAAAGAATTTGATGGCAGTTCAAATGAACAGCTGAAAGGATTTCTTAATTCCTACGAATACGCAACTGAACTCGTTCCTGACTCCGAACAATCGCGGTTGTGCAGAGCCGTGCTAAAAACTAAAATCAGCGGAAGAGCATTAAACGAGCTTGAATATAGGGAAATTAACGACTACATGACTTTAAAAAATACCCTAGAAACATTATTCACAAACAGACGTTCCTTAGCTACAGTGCAGACAGAATTTAATAATTGCCGACAAAGGTATGGGGAAGGTGTTAGAGAATACGGGACTCGTTTAGAACTATTACTGGAGGAAGTAAAGAACCTTTCTATAGACCCCAATAAATCCACAGAAGTTAAGCTGGAAATTGCACGGACCTTGAATAACCAAGCCCTGAGTAATTTTAGCGTTGGAGTAAATGAAAAACTACGGTCAATAATCCGTAGCAAGACGTTTGATTCCGTGCAATCAGCAATCGCGACGGCAATAGAGGAAGAAAGAATACTAGGATTAACCCCGAAAAAATACGGAGACACATCTAAGCGTAGTTATAATACATCGACAGCACCGCACTGTCAACGTTGCAACAAAATCGGACACCTCGCGAGAAATTGTTACTCTCGTTTAAGCGTTCCGCGAACTAGCTTCACTAACACTCTTCCGCAAGTTAAAAGGGAATCGAGACGCTCCAGTGTTACATGCAATTATTGTCGCAAAATAGGACATGAAATAGCAAACTGTAGGCTTAGGCCGAGGGGAAATAACGATCGAAATAATTCTCGAGCTAGGAATCCGGAAACAGCCCCGGAGCAAGCAGGCTCTGGTAGGCGTAATAACACCGAACGTAACAATGAAATGCAAAATACTAACACAAATAAATTAAATTCCTATAACTTAAACCTAGCTATGAAGGAAGGAAGACGTAAAAACGTAGTAGAGATAGAGTCAAACGACATTAAAGGGGGAAAGGCTCAAATGTTAATAGATACAGGGGCAGATTTGACATTAATAAAAATCGGTAAGGTACACGGATACTTAGACGCAATGGATGAGACAATAGAAATCAAAGGGATAGGTGAATCGATTCAATCTGTTTGCCTCATTCAATTAACTATAAAAGTAGGAAATCAATATATAACACATCCTTGCCGAGTAGTTAGAAATGACTTCCCAATAACTGTAGATGGTATATTAGGACTTGACTTCATCGAAGAATTTGACGCTCGAATCATACCTGAAACTTGTGTAAATGTATGTGGCATTTCGTGGCCACCGATTAAAGAAAAACACATGGAATTAGAACCGCGCACGGAGACTATAATGTTACTGCCTGTTAGCAATAAAGGTCAAGGGATTGTAGAAAAGCAAATGATAGAACCAGGAGCATACATAGGTAATTGTATTACGAAGGAGCGAAACGGGCAATGCCCTGTTCCCGTAATAAACACTACGACAAACGTCCTTCATATCCGCATTCCGACGGTAACCTTAGAAAAGCTAACTGATAGCGTCAGCGAAACAGCTGATTCACAAAAGGTGAACGTAGCCCAAGCAACCGAAACAGTAACAGGTAGAGACCGAATGAACATATTAAGAGATAGTCTTAGAACCGATCACTTAAATATCGAGGAAAAAACCTCTTTAATCGAAACCTGCGATCAGTATAATGATATATTTTTATTACCGGGAGATAAGTTAGGTTGTGCTAAAGGAGTAGAACATCCGATAAATTTAAAACAAGATACTGCACCTATTTTTGTAAGACCATACAGATTACCGCAAAAACAGAAGACCGAAGTAGAAGAACAGGTGAAGAGAATGTTAACGGACGATATAGTAGTTCCAAGTATCAGTCAATGGAACGCTCCTTTACTGGTAATACCCAAGAAACTAGATGCCACGGGAGAACGCAAATACAGATTAGCTGTAGACTATAGAAAATTAAACGAGGAAACAATAGGAGATTCATACCCATTACCAAACATTACCGACATATTGGATCAGTTAGGAAGCGCAAAATATTTTTCAACATTAGACTTAGCTTCTGGATACAATCAAATTCCGATGAAACCAGAAGATCAAGAAAAAACCGCGTTTTCAACACCGTTTGGACACTATGAGTTTAAACGCATGCCGTTTGGGCTGAAAAACGCACCCGCTACTTTTCAACGTATAATGAACTCCATTTTATCGGGAATACAAGGGATACAATGTCTAGTATATTTAGATGACATAGTTATTTATGCGCGATCCTTGCAAGAACATCAAGAACGATTAACTGCAGTATTCGAAAGATTACGACGAGCTAATTTAAAACTTCAACCGAGCAAATGCGAATTTCTCCGTAAAGAAACGATATACCTAGGTCATGTGATAACGGAACAAGGCATTAAACCAGATCCGTCTAAAATAATTGCAGTAAAAGAATTTCCGGTTCCACAAAAAGTAAAACAACTCCAATCGTTTTTAGGTCTAGCTGGTTATTACAGACGATTCATTGAAAGATTTTCCAATATTGCCAAACCACTTACAGCGTTATTAAAGAAAGATACCCCATTTAAATGGACCGCGTTAGAGCAGGAAGCGTTCGAAATGCTAAAAGAAAAATTAACCTCGACACCCCTTTTACAATACCCAGATTTTTCAAAGTGCTTCACTTTAACGACTGATGCATCCAACAAAGCATTAGGCGCAGTTTTATCACAAGAAAATTCAGGGAAGGATCTACCAGTAGCATACGCGAGTAGAGTACTAAACAAAGCCGAAGTTAACTATAGCACGACAGAGAAAGAATTACTAGCGATAGTATGGGCGACTCAACATTTCCGACCATATTTATACGGTACAAAATTTAAAATCGTAACTGATCACAAACCCCTTTTATGGCTATTCAACGTAAAAGATCCTGGATCTAGATTAATGAGATGGAAATTAAAATTAGCCGAATACGATTACGAAATCGCGTATAAAGACGGAAAAACCAACAAAAATGCTGACGCGCTGAGTAGAATGTACGTGATTAAAAGAGGACGAGGACGACCAAGAAAAGAACAGACAACCGATAGACAGGACAAAACTGATACGTCCAGCGAACCCAACGAGGATAGTCAACATCAGCACATTACTGACCGTGACGACGAAACATATACGGCAGACGAAAAGAAACGTATACTGTACGAATATCATGACGCACCCTTAGGAGGACATTTAGGTATTAAACGAACTTTAGAACGAATTAAATTAAATCATAATTGGCCAGGTATGAGAAAGGATATTGAAGAATATATTGCTAAATGCGATAAATGTCAGAAAAACAAGCTAACTAAAATAGTTAAAACCCTCATGGTCATTACTGATACCCCGATTGAACCTTTTGAAAAATGTGCTTTGGATATTGTAGGACCATTGCCCGAAACCAATCGTCGAAACAAATATATATTAACTTTTCAAGACTTATTAACTAAATACAGTAAAGCTATACCAATAGAAAACCAAGAAACAATTACAATGGTTAAATCAACAAAATAACGTACTGCGCTCCTCAATTAAAGACGAAGTCCAAATTATTAAAGCTAACACGGATCTTCTCAATGAAACAATTCGTAATGTCTATAAAAACGAACTAATATTATTTAGTGCAACACGTCAAATTCAAATCCTATTGCAATGAGAATCAGACATGTACGAAACTCGAGAATCAATAGATGAACACTTAGTATTAATAAATAGTATTACCGATACCCTAGTACATGATACGCACGAGTTATTAGAATTTATTCTAGCATTACAACAAATGGGAATACTCAAGCCGCAGATAATACCCCCATCGGATATTATCACATATCTTTCAGCAGCAATTCCGCATATCCCAAAGGGAATGGATTTCCCAGTACCAACAAATCTGAAAAACATACCCATCTTACAAAAGCTATTCAAACTCTCCATATTCTCTAGTGCTCCAGCGATTACGATAGTAATAGAAGTACCACTGATAAATACAAAAAAAATGTATGCTAAGCAAGGTGCACGCAGTACCTACTGAAATAAAGGAATCGGTATACGCTTTCGTAGAACCACCGAATGCTTATGTAGCTCTGGATACGTCCGTACAAGAATATATACAACTCAGCGAAACGGAAATTAAATTATGTAAATCAATTGACAATTCATACCTTTGCGCCTCTCACCATATTATCCATAAAGCAATACCAAACGGACCATGCGAAATCCAATTATTCACAAAACTAGTAAGAAAACCACACAATTGTAAAATACGTACCATCCAATTAAATCATACAATTCTAATAGAATTACAACACCCCGGATCATGGATATACATTACGCCGAAACCGACGAAATTAGCTATCACTTGTAACAATCGAAACACGAAAATACAAACGATCAAAGATTCTGGTATAATAGCGATAAGAAACAAATGTACTATGACAACCGCCGATTTTAAAATAGAAGTTGGTAAAACATACGTCGTCGATAAAACGCTAGATTACTTGCCAGAATATAATTTAACTATAGAAGATTTAGTAGATACACCATTCAAGGAACCAATTGCTACAAATTCTTATAATCTCACTAAACTAAATTTCACAAAATTACTAAAACACCCGGAAGAAATAAATAAAATCAATCAGAAAATAAACACGTTGAAGAAAGGTCTAGAGAAACTCGAAAACACTGATACAATAGTTAATGGATATCACTATGGGTTAATTTCGACATCTTCTACAATAGGATTTATAGTAACAGGATTATGCATTTTTATAGCATACAAATGTCTTAGGCGTTTTAAAGCGATACCGAATTCAGAAAGAAAAGATAATATTGTACAACAAGATGAAAGCGTCCGACTACCGAAAGCATCGATAAGAATTAAGAATAAAACGCGTAAAGAATCCAACACTTCCGTGTAAAATGTATGGTATTATCGTATTGTATTTTAGCGATTATATATATATATATTATTGTAAACAATTACAAAAGCGTAAAGCTATATTGGAAAAAAAACATCTCACTTACTGTATCTCGTTAATCGTAAAATATATGATATATTCTATGTAAAGTAGTCACACCATATCAGGAACGTACAGAAAAAATTAAATTATATTATTTCAATACTTAGGGCATGCATCTCGAAAAAGCCGGAGGCTTTTTTTCTCCAAGGGGGAAGGGATGTTGTGCCCCGATATCATATTATAGCTGAGAGTAGTGCATCAGCATAGAAGGTCTCGGAACAAAGCCAAATTCCAATCGTTTTGGAATCAGCACGTGACCGATCGATCACGTTGAAGTTGTTACCAAGTGCACTTTCATGATACCGCGTGACTACTCCTACCAATTTTGTCACACCCGAAGCTGGTAATAAAACCAATGGGTCTCACCCAAAAAAGGCTCTCGTTAAAAAACCATAAGCAAATACACATCGCATTCGAGTCTCCTCTGTCAACGTTCGAGAAAGCTGCAATAAACTAAGTTTTATTGAAGATCGCCTGGTGGATTCCAATCCTTTGTCCGCTCACGAACCCGACTAAGCCAAAATCCCATAACCGCTCCGAGTCGAAACACTCGGGGCACAACATTAGCAACAATCCAACAGTATCTTCTTCCTATGTGTTAGTCCTATTTCAAGATTTAATTAATTTTGAGCATAGAATATGCTGTAAATTTAACCGCATCATACGCGACGTTGGATTAACATTAATTCCTCCTCGCTGTCGTAATTTTGAAAACAGCTGTTCCACCGAATCTTGGTTTGTCAAGCCAGTTGCGTATTGAAAATCGTGCGTGAATTCTTCTTTAACAATTGAATCATACACATTCAAAAATGCGCGAAGCGTCATTGTTAGGCCTTTAAAACAAGGTACTCGTGTAACATTTTTGTTGTTTTAAATGTCCACTTTCGGCTGTATTTCCGAATGGGACCTGTTGTCGATCGACATGAAATTTGGACGAGAGGTGAGGGGCGTGGGGAGAAACCCAAATTTAAAATTTTAGGTGCGGGTATTTAATAATTTCCGAGATATTAATTAAAAACTTTCGGTACTATACATTGAATTCTTCATATACAGACACAATTAACACAACCGTCTTCGCTGTAGCAGCCGTCGTCGACAAGTGTTCAGGAGCTAATGACACAATAAGGATACCGCCCTCAGAATCTATAGGGTGTTCCACGCAAAATCGACTACTGTAATTTTAGCCGCCCAAGGAATGTTTCTTGTTTACAATATGTATACCTTTTTCCGAAATATTGTTCCATTTTAATTTCAGATGGAAAATATTGAATTGCAGTACACCGTACTTACTGTAATTTTGTATAATAGCACCACGTCAGCTTCCGATCCCCTGATAAACAATTCGGATTGACCGTAGAATTTAAATTATCCCGCTATACTATATTCAATTCGAGTTATGGACTTATTATTTACACGAAAAAGAGGATATCAGTTAGGTTTGGGCGCACAATTTTCCCGGCCGCCGGCAGGCGGCCGGCAACGCTTGGACAGTCATCGCCTCATCGAAATTGTTTGCCTCAAACTGTTAACACTTAGGCTAGTATACCTGAAGCCATATTGCAGGTAGAGAACATCCTTTGCGCGTCAGAAGTTACAGTAACCGATTTTGTGTGGGTCACTTTATAGATTCTGAGGGCGGTATCCTTATTGTGTCAACAGTTACTGAACACTTGAGGACGACAGCCACTGCAGCGAGGATTGGGGTGCCATCGGTCACTTAACACTCAAAAGCGACGGCTGCTCCCGTGAAAACGGTTGTGTCAGTTTTGTCTGTATATGAAGAATTCAATGTATTGTATGAAAGTTTTTAATTATTATCTCAGAAACTATTAAATACCCGCACCTAAAATTTTAGATTTTGGTTTCCCCCCTCCCCCCCCCCCCCCACCTCCCCGCCAAATATCATGTTGATCGGCAACAGGTCCCATTCGGAAGAATATCCCCCGTTTCTTATAATTCATATGGTTTTAAACTCCATGTTTTTGTTCATTTCATAAAATCACTTAGTGCATCATATGAATTTCCATTTTCTGCACATAATGGCTTCTTCTTCGAACTGTTACTGAGATAGTAACAATTACAGTAATGTATTACTTTGTCTGTTTTTTTAATAAATCCCACTGTGTTTTCCCACGATGCACTTCCCATCATTAACCCTTTCGGATGCTGCCCCGCGACTTGTATGGCCGCAGCAAACTGTCTTCCGGAAACTTAAAATGCTCGTTTCACATTCATAGATTGGAACGCATTCGATTATAAATGGACTTCCGTGATGTGCGGCAATAATCTTGACGAATTCATTGTTCTGGCATAATTCCACGTTTCGCACATATCGGAGAATGAAATTATGCATTGTCAGTGGAACCTTATTTCTTCAGCAAGGAAAAAGAATGCATTGTAGGCAATTATTCGGGTCGAAGAGCCGATGCAGGGTGAAAGATCCGATCAAAGGAGATGAGTTTATGGTGCAGACGTGACACTTAGTCAATTGGGTCAAGAGTCCTCCAAGTTTCTATAGTGATAGACGCACCATAAACTCTCAGATGGGAAACCTCAAGTGACCGGAGAAAGCGAGAGACGATAGGATTTTCGCGGTTCAGGCCCCTTAGAAGCCAGATTTACATTTTTTTTACCCTAATAAGCCAAATTACATTTTTACCGGAACACTACCGACATGACCAGCTGAGGTTAATTTCTTTTCTTTTACATAAATTACATTTATTTTTCTCATAACTATATGAAAAATGATCAATATTGGTTAATAAATATTTAAACATATTTTTTAGATATTTAAGTCTGTAATTTCCTGAAACCAGTTTATTATCTATAAGCCAAATAATATTTTTTTTTAATTTGTCTAGAGATGGGAATAGCGTGAAACCTGCATTTGATGTTTTAAAATCCATTATTGTTATATTTATTGATAGTAAATACAATTATCTTTAACTTTGTGCTCACAAGATCAAACTGAACGCAGTCAAAATATTACGGTTAAATCAATATTAACGGATGAGTTGGTTTCGTCAGATGTTCCAATAGTTTAAATACCTAAAAAGCCATTGAAAACAATTATCTCTCAACAATTTTGCATAGTTTAGGTTAGCGAGAACATTAATAATTGCTGAGTTCAAAATAAGTCGACAATTACGACCGTAATAACCGAGGAATCGTGAAATGACTATCGTGGAACCAAACAGGGCAGATTCCTACTCGGAAGGATTCGAATGGATTGTTGGCTGTGCTACCGTGGAACCAAACAGGGCAGATTCCTCCTATGATGGAACGAAATGGGTTTTTGTACATGCTAACGTGGAACCAAACAGGGCAGATCCCTGCAATTCACAAGCTGAGGGCAGCTCCTCGCCCGAGCCAACCAATTCCTATGGCGTGAGCACTCTCATTTCCTCTCTGGTAAATCTTATCTAGAATTTGACAGCGCGTACGAAGGGCTGAGTTGCCAGAATGTATTGAAAGTTTGGTCACGCTATTGCCACATGTACAGGGTGATTCGCCCGCCAGGAGACTTGAAGGAAGTGCCGCCGCCTAAACGTCTGGAACTCTTATCCCATGCAGTCCCATGTAAAAATTTCGGGCGACGTATTGTGTCCTTTTCTGTTTTTCGCTTTCACTTGGAAAGAACAGTTAGTCGTTCGCTCTGCAGTAACCTAAACAACTGGCGATTGACAGAGTCATGTCAAGTGATAGCGAGGAACAGAAAAGGACAAAATATGTCGCTCAAAATTTTTACATGGGACTGCATGGGATAAGAGTTCCAGATTTTTAGGCGGCGGCACTTCTTTCAAGTCTCCTGGCGGGCGAATCACCCTGTATGTACATATTACAATACTGCTCATCAGGGAAATTTGAATGAATGGGGCTTCGGCCGAGCTTCTGGTTCTTCCTACACATAGGAAAGGACAGCGCTAGCGAGAGGGAAAGAGTATCATGAATGAAACAATACATATATACTAATGCGTTCAGTCGAAAAGCTTTTACACATAGAAATCACTATGCATCAATGATTTTATAAAGAGAAAAATGGAAGAAAGAGGAGGTTCAAGAAGAGATACAAGTGATTGATGAGACACTATTATGGTGTGTAACAGTAGAACTCTTCAGTCTTATTCTGAATATTATACATACATACATACATATATGTATATATTTTTTGCTTTGAAGTAAATTGTGTAAGTGTTGGAGAAGTTGGAGAAGCAAGTGGCCCCTCTTGCCGTACTGCTCTAACATGCACCATTTACTTCTTTTTTATGGATGTGTAGCAAATTAAATAATATAAATATGTATAATTATTATACAATACATATTTATATCTAAATATATAAAATATAAAATATATAATTATTCTTGTACACACGGATATAAATGCATTCGTATTATATTGATTATACATATATTACGTTTTATGTTGAATTTATATGTATACTTATCAAAAACTGATTTCTGCATCGTATTTGAAAACTATGTAGCATTAGCTGAATTTTGTTCCTTGTTGCTTCCCCATTTGAATGTGCACCCGTAATCAGCTGATATATTGACACTCCATTATTGTTTTTTTCTTCTGGACGTAGTGGTTTGCCGTTATCGGTCACAGAATTGTATATCTGCCTTTTTTTTTATAATTGGCCGAAGACTACTGTCGAGGCTCTTTGTCCACCGACCCAGGGGGAGGGAATCACCTGTAGGCTTGTATCCTCCACCCCGGCATGTGTAGCCGTCAGGGGCGCGGGGGAGGTTCGGTACGGTCAGGCCCCTCTACTTTTCCCAACTGGGCTTGGGACCGGCTACGGCAGTAGCCCCTGAAAGGGTACGTCGCGTGGTGGGAATAACCACGGACCCCTCCTTCCAGAGGTGTTAGGTTAAGCTACTCTAATAATAATAAACTACTAATACCCACACCTGGACAAGTACTACCCCTTATGCATACATACGCGTGACTAGAATCATTAATAATTTACAGAATGGGTAGAGAACGTATACCCGTCCTGTGTTGTATCACGACCTCGATAAATTAACCCGGTGGTCGAGGGACAAAAATGCTTATTTCTCGTGCACCGGTCTCACTTCTATAAGGTTTTAATTTCCTTTATTCGTACCTTGATCCTTTGATTTGTTCTATTGGATATGGGTTAAAAGAAATATTAAATACTATTATATTTCTCTAAAACTTTCTTTTTATTTTATGGCCTAGAAGGACGTCTTTACTCTTTCAATCACGTACTAGAAGTGAAGGAAAATCCTTCTCGGATACGGCAGAGAGTCTGTTATCTCTTTATGTAAGAAAGGAGACCATGACTTCATTCATTCCACTACCCAAGCCCCTATGTATAAACAGATCAGGCCTATGGGTCTGATGTCATCTGGTCCACTATCTTATTGTAACTAAACTAGAGTTTCTTTCATATAAAAACTTATATAACTAAATTCATTTTTGCATTACTAGCTAGTTCAACATTTATAATAATAATCCAACATATTCCTCCTATTTTTCCAGGTACCTAAGCCCTGGCCCATTCGGCTGGTGTATCCCCTCACCTGGCATTTACCTGATTCTGAGCTAGACGGGAAAGAAACAAAAACACCAATTCTTTTATATCAATTCCTCCTTTTCCTTCTGGGATTCTCCTTACCACGTCGTGGAGTCGTCAGTTAGAAAAAGCAAATCAGAAATAATAAATAACTGGATGGATACGTCACAACATAAATAAATAGTAAATAAATACGGTCACAAAATAAATAAATCAATAGGTACAGTCACAAATAAATAATAAATAAATACAGTCACAACTAAGATAAATAAATAAATTAGCTAAATAAAGGATTGGATTGATATGTCCAGTAAATAAATAAATAAACGAACTGTGTTTGCTTTTATTTCCGGTTTGGGAGTTCTTTTCCTTATCTTTCCTCTTTTCCGCATATTCATGGGCATATCTTGCTGCAACCACCTCATATGGTGGAATGGCCGCGATCGCACCGGCGGCCTCAGTGGACACCGTCCGGTACGCCCTACACGCCCGAAGAGCGCTGATTCTCCACACCCTGTTCAACACGCCAGCGTGCTTTTTACGCTGGGGAGGCGTATAATGCAATAGATTTCCCGACTAAAGTCAAAAGAATTCTTTTATTTAGGTTTGGCCCGTTCACATTTGGCATTGGCCTAGTTAATGCAGCTATGACTCTTATGACCTTATCTGAGGCATATTTGATGTGTTGCTCAAAACTTAGAGATTTATCAAGTATGACTCCTAGGTGTACCTTACCGTTTCACTCGACGGTACCATCCTGTCTATTATTCTGATTTGTATGTTCTCTCTAGGCCAACATCTTCTAGTAAATATTATAACTTCCGATTTTTCCGGCGCTATTTCTAAACCAAGCCTAGTAAGTTCTACAATTATACTTTGCACCTCCGCCTCCGCCATTCCGGCGGCAGCCGCTTCAGATTTCATAGCAGACCGTCATCACGTCCGCCGTCGTACCGAGACCGCCGGCGTTCTCTCTTATTCTCGAATCTCGTTTTAGTACCCTATTAAAGGCAATACTCCACAGTAGTGGACCAAGCACTGATCCCTGCGGGACTCCCCTATTTAAGTCCACCTGTATCTCCTGATTCTCCGCAATTGCGAAGCCGCGCCTATCTACGAAGAAATTATGTATTAGATCTTCCAGGTACCCCGGTAGTCCCGCTTGCTCCACCTCTTCCATTATCACATCCCACCTAATCTCGTTAAAAGCGTTTTTAACGTCAAGGAAAACCGCATATATGTATTTGCCCTCCTTCTTTTTTTCCATTATGAAGTCTTTGACCTTCATTATCGCGTCAATTGTGCCCATACCCTTCCTAAAGGCAAATTGATTTTCATCAATCAGTCTGTTTCTTTCTATGGTCTTTATGACTCTGGCTGCGATGATTCTTTCAAAAAGTGTTCCCATTACGCTGGTCAGACATATGAGTCTGAATTCTCCCCCCCCCCCCCCCCCCCCCCCCCATGCGGTTGACCTTCACATTCATTGTTTCCAATCCCTACTTTCCCATTGTTTCCCTTTGGTATAAATATTATTTTACTAAGTTTCCATTCCTTTGGCATTTTTCCATTCCACATGCATACATTGAACCAATGACATAAAACATCCGGGATCTTCCTACCAATTGTGTTTACGATCTCGGGTTCCAGACCGTCCGGGCCAGGCGCCTCGCCGTTCTTTATTTTCCTTAAGGTTCTCTTTATTTCTTCAGCATCAACCGGGGTAGGCATTGATTGCACCCCTCCCTGGGCCTCCCTGGTAGGGAGGGGGGTCCCATTGGGAAGAGCCTCATCAGCGCCTCCTCCGCCTCCTGCTTTCTAATGCAGGGGGCTTTCAAGCACCCACTCAGTCTTTTCTTTATATCCTGATATGGGCATCCCCAAATATTTGAGTCCAACTCCTCTAAATATTTGTCCCAGGCATTTTTCTTACTTATTTTAATTTCTTAATTCTTTCTTCAACAATGCATATTTTTCTTTCAGTAGGTCGCATTGGATACCTCCACCCTTTTGACTCATCCTTTGTATGGTTCTCCTGCATGAACTGCATTCCCCTTTCCGTTGTTTTAGCTGTGGCGTCCACCAATACATATATGTATGTACTGGGTCTTATGTTTTCTCTTACCATTAGCTCGCTTCTTAGGAAAAGCCTTATCACAAGCCTTCCGTATTTCATTACTTATCATCTTGAACAGTTGATCACAGTCCGTTGTGGGTACAGAATCCTTTCTAACCATATTTTTTAAACGGGTAATGTGTTTCACAAATATGTTGCTGTCTCCGGCTTTAAAGTTCCAGCCTCTTATTCCTGGTCCGGTCCAGCGAGCTTCCTTTTCCTCCATCTCTATATCCACTTTATTGGGACTCTTGAATACGAATTGGAATTTTATTCTCTGATGATCACTTAGTGTTTCATCATCTATCACTTTCTAATTTCTTACTTCTCCGGGACCTTGTCCCGCCATCAGGGTAAGATCAATCCATGAAACTCCACTTAATCTTATGCATGTGGGTTCCTCCTTATCATTATAACATATAATATTCCATGCATTGATTGTCTCCAGGACAATTCTTCCTCGCCTCCTTCTACTGTATGAACGTAGGGTACCCGGAGTCCACAGTTCGTCCTCCGCATTGAAGTCTCCCCTTATAAGTATACGTTTGTTTTTCCCCGAATACGTCCCTAACCATTGTACGATCGTGTCCTACTTCGTGATAAAATCCTCATGCTTTAGATTCGATGAATAGTAGCATGATATTGTTATGAGTTTATCTAATTCTATTAGTACTGCCTCTAAGGCTGCCATTACACGCCCTATTCTAATATTCCTATTCTTTATAATTATTGCAGCTAGTTTGTCTGTACTGACGAACCATGGTCCACCCCCGAGGGTTCTGTATGGTTCGCTTATGATCCCAATATCTGTATCTTTTTGTGTCATGTGTATTGAAATGTAAGATCCTGGGCAGCCCTGCAGTTGTTCAGGTTCGCTTGGGTGCATTTGTATATGAGCCCCCTATCTGTGTAGGCTCCTATCCTACCCCTTGTTTTGTTTATCCCTATTGTGTTTGATATTTATTTTCCTGCTCTTCATTGTTTCTCTTCTTTCGTTCGGTGTGTTTCCGTTCCCTTCATTGCTCGTGCTTCTCCCAGCTCCCTTACTTGGGGGTTGGTTTGTATTGTCCACGGGCTTCCTATCCTCGATTTTTATTCTCACGGATTGACATTTATGTGGAAGTTTACCATATCTTCCACATTTCCAGCATTTGAAGTTTGCCTTATTGAGAACTTTAATCCTTGCATTTGTCAGGCCTATTCTTATGTTTTTGGTTTCTTCCAAGATCTCCATAGAAGTTTCCGGTACTGTAACAAAAACAGTCTTTTCACCCTACGCTTCCGTTATTAGTTTTTCAATATGCACTTGCTCAATCTCGTCCTCGCTCATCTCCCCATCATTATGTGCCTTTATTATTAGCTGTAGAATTTCCTTTTTGACTTCTTCCTTATTGAGGGTTACATCTAGCCCTCTCAGGATCACCGTCCTTGCCGTATTTAAGATGATTACCTTCTCAAGGTCGTCCCCACATGCTTCTTTGATTCTATTTTTTAACTTTCTCGCATTTTCATATTCCGTAGTCTCGAACAGTATCGCCTGTGTCCTCGTTGATCTGGTTCTGTTCACCCCTAGTGTGTTCAGGTCTTCGTCTCCCAGTTTTGTTTTATTTTTTATTTCCACCAGAGCCTCGTTGTAATTCTGTAATTTGTGTATTACATACACCGCTGCACCTCTGGATTTAACTGCCTTATCTGTTCCGGATCTGATGGGACCGTTATTGATGATTTTCTCCTGCCTTGTTTCCTCCTTCTTGTCGTTTTCCCTGTTAACCTTGCTCTTTTTTCCTTTTCAGACTACCTCCACCCACACATTCTCGGACTTCATTACTGAGGCCGGTGCCACTTCCACAGTATGTCCTTTACCCATTCGTTGGGTGTTTGCGTTCCTACAGTTCTTTTTTGTACGCTGGCCTGTTGATTCCTTCCGCTATCTAGAATCGGGGTCATAAATTGTATCCTACCATCCCTTCCCCCTTCCATTTTCCTCGCTAAGGGAGTCTGTGTGTAATTTCTGGCTGCTGTGGTTACAATCTTTTCTTTCTTATCACATTTATCCTTTAGGTGCTCACTGCTTTTACATATAAAGCATACTTTATAGCTTTCATATTCGCACCTTACCGCAATATGCCCTTCTATCCCACATCTGTAGCATCTGGGAGTGTAGTTCGTCTCTTCCACCTTACACATACTCCACCCCATTGCTATCCTCCCTTCCTTGCATATCTTCTCCCGCAGTGTTTCTACCAACCTCTACCACCGCGTTTTTAGTTCGGTCCCTGTTAGTCTTCAGTGATCTTACCCTAACTTTATCTAATCCACTATCATATTTCTTAACTATGGTATTGGAGATTTCTTCCTTCTCCACCGATCCGTCAATTCCGCTTATCATTATTCTCTTTTTAGGTTCGCTCGGTATTATACATTCTATACCCTCGACCTCGGCTTCATCCATAAATTTAAACGCATCTACCTCGTGTTTAAATCTTACTATGGCATCTTCTTTCCATCTACACTTTCTTATATTGATTACATCAAAACTATTCTTCATTTTATTTTTAATCCTAATAATTAGTTCAGCATACTTCTCATTTATACTTGCCCTAATTATCAACATTTTGGTCACTTCAATTTTATTTTTCTCTGCCGTAGCATTTAGTTTTTTACTGTTTTCCTCATTTACTTTGTCATCACTCTTAGGATTAAGTATGCTACTATTTTGCAACTTACCTTTCTTGTCTTCCCTCATCTCTGTGCTGATGCTCGCCAGTTCTCCTCCCGTTGATCTCTTTCTCTTATTTGTATCCATCTCCGTTGTAGGGGTGCTCCCCATCATGCCCTCCGTCTGTAGACTTTTTGCCTCCCTAAGTATATCCTCCGTTGTTTCGAAACTGTGCTCCTTCCTGGTTCCTTCCAGTTCTGCAACTATCCGACTCGCATTTGACATAGTCCTTCCCGATCTCCACCTGCTAACAGCAGCAACACCGTTAAGCTTGAGTTGATTCAACTTACCTCTTTTTGCCTCTGTGCACTCCTCGCTATTCGTTAGAATCTCCATCGCTTCTCTGGTCTAGTATTCCCAGAGTAGGATTTCTTCCCTTATCCTACTGACACCGCTGTCAGGGTCACTCAATATCGTGCATAAGCACAAGCCTTCTGTAATCTCATCCATGTATATACTGAACTTTCTCTTCAGGAATGGCCTAGTTTTGGTATCCTCCATCCTTGTTTCCTTCATTTCCTGGACGATTCTTTTCAGAATATTGACAGTTCTCCTGCCCCTTTCATGCTCATCCTCCCTTTCCTCCTTCGGTGTGCTCGCTCTGTTACAGCCGATGTTATAGGCGTTGTAGCACTCTACCACCGAAGTTTCTACCTCATCTTTATTTTTGTTTGTTGTGTTGTTTTCCGATATATCCATGCTCGTGTTTTATTCAGATGCGGTTCGGGCATCATGCCACCTCTACCGCAGTGGAGGACTTTCCCCGCTTATTTTTAATCCCTAGTTACGCGTGGCAAAGCTGAGAAGCAGTTTGTCGGGTGGCCAAATCCTTATCGGCATGAATTGACTCTACTAAAAAAGGTTACCGGATAGGCCGGCGCCATATTTTAACAATTGTTTTACATCCCCCTTGTCGACCGCAGGCCACCCCATCCGAAAGGATGCGGGCCGGGGTCCTCCAGCTAGACATGCCGGGATTTACCCAATCCGGCATAGGCTATGAGGAAATACCTGGCCGGGGTAATCCTCCATACACCCGCCCACGGGCCGTAGCTTCAACCCCCTCATTGGCTCCAGACAGCCGTTGATGGATCGGTGAACACAGACATGCCTGTTCAGGGCATCTTTGCCTCTCAAGGAGGACTTACGTTTTTGCCATCTTCCCCGGCAGAGGTCCGCGTCGCCAGGCCAACCCCGGCCCTGGTCGGGGTTGGGGGGGGATCTACTACTCCCGCCCTTGGCTAGTCTGCGGGGAATATTCGCAGAGCCCGTAGCTGAGTCCCATTCATCCATCAGCCATTCACACTTGAGCACCACCCCCTTCGGTTCCACTGAACCAAGAGGGAGACCACTCACTCTTTCGCCTCTTCCCCTGGACAGTACCCAGGGGGAGAGCCCAGAGAGCACCACGAGGAGGTGAGGTGAGTGGAATTTTCTCGACCCGGGCCCTCCAACTTACCCGAAGTATCACGCGTAGGAGACAGTCTCCTAGTTGTGGGAACATCAACGCCATTGCTGTTCCCGCGAAAATGGCGGGACCCGGGCCGAGCAGCCCCCCCCCCCCCCCTCCTGTATATTTGCTTAGAGAATAGAATCCTCCCTGGTAGTCAAGCTGTTCAGGCAAGATTTTGCCAAAGCTTGCTGCAAAATTTGCCAAAGCCGGCTACAAATTCCATACAGTATGACACACAAGTCGATGATGTTAATAAAATGATAACAAATATATAGCGGAGTCTGCTGAAATAAGTTGCGAGCAAATTGGCGGTTAGGCTATGTTGCAACTGTTGCTTTCAAATTGTTGCCGATTAGCACGCAACTGATTCGAGATGGGTTTCTAGACAATTGCAGGCTTACACAGCAGGCCGTTTGGCGAGCGTGAGCGCTCAGTTCCGCTCGCTAGAGCGGGGGGACAGCGCTATTTTACTTTTACACTACTATATTGATAAATTTACACTACTATATTGATAAATTGTCGATGTGTACACCATATAAATAGTTACCGCTAGTCAAGGAGCACCGTACTCACTAAAAAGCTCTACTCAGGAATGTATTCTTGTAAAATCTGTAACCAATTTTTTAGTTAAAACAAAAACAGCAACATGAATAAGTATTAATATATCTTACAATTTGCTGCATACTTACATTATTCAATTGAGAGCTTCTTTTGATTATTTGATGTCCTTTTTTTATTTAATATGTGCATACCGGCATCGAGCGACTTGCGTGATCTTTTGATCCGCGAGTACTGTTCACGCGTTCACGATGCGATCACGATTTTTCTGATTGATTTCGGATCACCAGAGGTCGTAAATCTCCGGCAGACAAATTCTACACCGATGTAGACGTGAAATCCCTATTACCTTTTACGGTGAGAGGGAGTATAGGGTTGAGTGATTAAATTGACTTCTAAGTAACACATACAAATCTATTAACAGAGCCTTTAACAAATTTGCAAATGAATGTGTGTGTGTGCGCGCGCGCGCGCGCGTGTGTGTGTTAGATTCTTGAAGTGTCGACTGTGACGGTGACGACTGACTTTTTCTTCTATTTTTTCCTTTTTGGAAACCTCGGGTTGGTTCCCTTTCCATGCCGGAAGTCTCTTCATTGGCGAGTAACGAAATTAGTATTCGCCAATCATGATCCTTGATTTCGAAGAAACTGGACACCCCTGTCCTCAGACTGCGGTTGTGCGTGTAAGGGCGGGGAGTTACCTGCGATGGGGGTGCCAAGACCTAGTCAGCACATCGGGTTTTTCCTCTGGGTCGCGATTTGCTACCGGTACAATATTGTTGGACCCTTCGGAATTCCGAGTTTATGGTATGTCTGGAGCTATTGAGGACAAATGCGCGCGAAACTCTAACACTAAGTGCCATCATTAACTATATGTCGGAGGATTCCTAAAAAATAGCTACTTTCTTAAAGTCGTGCCATAAACCTTTGCTGCCATGGTTCTTCGCATCTGGATTTGTGGAAAAAACCCTAAAGTGGGTTTTATATGATTCCATAGCTTGTCCCGGATGGAACAAGTACAATTGCGATTATATGCAATTTTCAACTACTAACAAAGTCAGCAGTACCATGCTTTACACCGTAGTGCGACGCTGAACGTATTTAATAATTTTTCTATCATTTCCAACCCCTGAATAGGTCAGCGGGTAATATGTGCAATACACGTCCATTTTATTACTGGATATGTTTAAGCAATGTTTTAAGCAATACATTTTACAATTTTAATTTATAAAAATTTTATCCTCAATACTCCTTTTACGCTCGCGCCATCTTTTTCTATTTTCAGTTTAAATTAAAATACCGGCTCAAAGCATATTCAGTAAAGATTTCCTGTAAAGATTTCAATAAAGGTGCCTTCCCAGTTTTCATTTGTTATTTCGTACGATGATCGAGAAATGAGAAAATCGGTGATCACAATGAGAAAAAAGTGAATGAAATAAATTACAAAATTATCAATATTTATATACATTTTCATAACTCACATAAAATCTATCTAATAAATGTTTGCTTTGTATTTATAATTATCGTTATCAAATTATTGACGCATAGCGAATTCTATTAGTAAAACTTTTTCAGTTGAACGTGGTAGTAAATATGAATAGTGTCGACGCTCGCGCCGTCCTCCTACGTTCGGTATGAATCAAAATTTCGGCTCAAACCGCATTCAGTCGAGATCTCCTGATGGACAAAACTGTACTTGATGCGGCAACAGCGTGACAGAACTCTCCTATGATGCGATTTGGCAACTATGCCGTCGGACTTGTTGTTTGTAATTCATCAGGATACTGTTAGATGTCGCATTTTCAAATGGTTCATGTACAAACTTATGTTTTCACTAATGCCCGTCTCTTCGTAATAGCGCTTCGATCGATTCGGAGTAAACCCCAAAGGAGTCGGCCCCCTTAAAGCCACTTTTTGTTACAATCGGTTACGTGCGCTGATAGTGGTGCCAAGTGTCCAAAGGGTCGTATACATTTGCGGAATACGTCTACATGTTGATGTTCTCTGACAATAATAACAGACTTTCGAAAACTGTGACACGACTTGCGTCAAAGATTGAATTACTGCATTCAAGCGAGTGGTGGACACGAAGAACATTGCCTGGAATAATAAGTTTAGTGCAAATCATGAACACTCGTAGATTGGACAATCATGGTGCATGTGTACTTGATCCTCGTGTGCTGTACATTTCTGTGTTGAAAGGTGTATTGTAAACAACCGTGTATACACATGGACACTCGTGGACGGGATAATCGCAGTGCATGTGTATTTGGTTTTTGGAAGCAAAAGTGTGGATTGAAGGCTGCCATCACCCTCTTTACTTGATAATCCCATTGGGCGGATTTGGATATGCCCATGTGGGTTTTTACAAGTAAGCAGGTTGAATGCTGTACATCGTAACGCGTGTGCCTTTTGGGTGTCAGATTTCGCGGTGCGGTAAGTCATGAACACAGCTGTTGGACTCGAGCCTCGCGCGTCAGATTGTCTATCGGCAGGGGTTCGAACGCCGTTTTTTTAAACATCGGTAGCTCGTAAACAAAGCCTCTGTAGCGACCTCCAATTCCTGCCGCTAGAGGGATTTGGCGCGAGCTGTCACTTTCTCTTGAAGGTACTCGCCCTGACATCAGGCCCTATACAAAACATCCTGCGACTATCCCTCACAATTCCGACGTCTAAGGCAAGGGCCTGCTGGGTAGCCTTACTGACGAGTCCTCTAGCAGGCTCAGGACGAAACGCTCTCCTAATCCCTACTCCATAATATTCCGCTCAGTTCTTCCAACACTCCTTAACAGCTACAAACCTCAAACGCAAAATTGTCGCTCTTGATTTTCACTTTAATTTGGCCTGTAAAATCACCCCTTAAAATATTTGACTTGGTCTTGAAGGCCTTTACGGATTAACCGGGCTTAGCCCGTGGATAATTTTTTATATTGTACACACTCGACAAACGCGGCGATAAAACACTAGTGAAATTGTATACAAGTATACCCCAGGTGGGTATCGTCCACCTGGGGCAGTTAAATGAAAATATTAATAAATGGCTTTGTCTGTTCGTATCAGCTTAATATCTGATACACTTCCCATTGGGGAGCCAGAATATTAAACCAGTTTTGGAAAATTGACAGAGCTGTTGGAGCTTGCTCCACTTCTGCCGCGAGTCGGCCTGGCATTGCAGTGCCACCATGATCGGCTCACATAATTTAATATTACAAACAAGATTCTATAGTAAAGTTTAACTAGTATTTTAAATTATAAAGTTGTTGAAGAAAAAACGGTCAGCTGGACTTTTTGATAAAAAATGATTTTTTCTTGTAACTATAATTCCTAACTATATTTCGCATTGCTAGCTGCAAGAATTAGGGACCTCTGATTGTTTTTTACACGCAAACTTGGTTACGTAGCTCCGAATCTATCCAAAAACAAACAGAAATATAAAAAAATTGGTTAAATTAAAAATAGACGACATGTATTCGTTAGCAAAAAGGTATGTACCGCAAAAATAACTTTTGATATTACATTCTAAGTAGTGATAATGGTTGATATTATATAGATTAAGAAATTGATGAATATTATCCACGTAGAATTTACAACATTCATTATTTCTGTGCTTTATCTATCATTAAAGCTGCATTTAAAGATTGTTATTTGTACGGTTTCCGTTCAGTTTTAATTTCGGTGCACGAAACGGACAGCTCCACTCAAAAACAAATGTAATAATCTTAATAAAACTATTACTATGAATGAAGCTATTTTTCGTGAAGAGTACATTACTAGTACAATCTCTACAAATGTAAGCAATTTTTATAAACAATTGTGCTCAATTTACTTGGCTACACAGTTTTTCGTTTATAGTGCAAAGTTTCCAACAATGGAGCTGGACAGGGTTCTTTCATCCATCCCATCAATTATTGTTCATGTGTTATCATGCCCGTCACGTGTCCGATTCTTCTGTTTGCGTTGAATTTTTCCCTAAAGTGTTTTGTTATGTTATGCATTTCATGATTTGAACATTCACCCAACTAACAATAAAATGGTTGCATTCCAAAAGTGATTAAATATGCAGAGAATGAAATTATACATATAATAATGGATGATGCATGCAAATTTCGTACTTTTTCAAATGTGCATTATATAATTGGTAATTGCTTATAT
The DNA here is from genome assembly GCA_023838395.1 of Holcopasites calliopsidis. Taxonomy (NCBI): domain Eukaryota; kingdom Metazoa; phylum Arthropoda; class Insecta; order Hymenoptera; family Apidae; genus Holcopasites; species Holcopasites calliopsidis. The sequence continues at coordinate 165,653 of JALHAQ010000009.1, forward strand.
TTTGTCTATGTGTCGGTGTGTTTGTGTCTATCACTTTCAGATTTTCACGCAAGCGAGATACAAAGGTTTTCGTACTTTTACAAATAAGTTTTGAATTAAGTGTGTCCGACAATTAAGTATTGACGAAATAAAATATTTGTAATAAAATTGTACTCGTTAAATTATTCGAAATTGTAAAACTTGTGGAAAACAGAGTTCATGAATTTTACCTTTTATAACGACGCTATAGTGACTCGCTTAAGAGTTACATACCTTTGAAAGGTTAACAAATGAGGAAATTTCAAATATTATCTTGTACATAAAACTATATTTCATTAGAAAACCCATATGTACATCTTATTACACATATTTGTTACTTATTACTTAAGTAGCATTTCCTGAAAATTTTTACGAAATATCTGCAGACAGAAGAATATGGCAGCCATTTTCCCAAACCCATTTCACCAAAAGAGTAAACTACTGGAATCAAAAACTTGCTTCGTCAAGTTCGATAATAGTCTTAAGAATATTACTCTAGAGTTTGGTCCAAATTGGTCCAGCGGACTCTCAGATATTTCTGCTACTGATTTTGGAATATTCGAGTCGAGAAAACGCGACTAAAGCTTCAATTATTTATTACCACTAGATGCAGATAAAAATTATAAATTAACTACTTTTTTTTCACTGACTAACCTTCAAATCTTCATTTCGAAGATCGACGCGAACCCCTTAAAATCACTCCCTGTAAAATTCATCATGAAACCTTAATTCTTTATGAATTATCTGAATATGAAGATGAATTACAATACAAAGTATTTAAAAAAATGATTACTGCCATGTTTCGCACAAAATTTGAAATTGAACGGGTCCGTGAAGTTACACGCCTTGAACTGTAGGCGCAGAGGAAATCAACGGGAGGCACGATGCGACGAATCTTTGTGAGTTGGTCAGCGATGGTGGGGGTGAAATGGTAGGATATTGGCATCGGCGTGCGATCGCGACGCGTCTTTCAGTGTACGCTGAGACGTCACCGCGACAGGTGGGCAGAGGGGTTTGTTGTGATCGGTCCATGCGTGCGCGGCCACACCGACAGTGGCCTAGAGAGATAGTTGCATTCGGCTATTAGTATCGTGGTCACAGTGCAGCGAACACGTGTGTGGTGTGTGTTTGTGTGTGTGTGCGTGCACTTGTCTCTGGTGATCTAGAAACACGCGTAACATCCGCTTGAATCTTGTTACGTTACAAAACTGATTTCCGTCAATCGTTAATTGGTCCCTCGAAATTTCGGCCGTTTGAGGGTGTCTTTATGCATCATCTTCTTCTGTCTTCTTGCATACTACATTTGTAAGTATCTCTTTAACATTTTACGAGTTGTTTCTCCAATAGATAAATTCATTGTTGATCGAGGTGAAGGAACTGAGAAGTGTTTATAGAGCGATGCTCGTTAAAGATTTCCTTCGAATCGAATGTTTACGAGTAAATGAAGAGATACGTTCACGGACCGTCTCAAAGGATTTTTGTCCATTTATTGGGAATGTAAAGGTACAAAAGTGTATGGAATGCACGTACTATGAAGAAATATACAATATATCTAAATTACAGTGGTTTTTATAATACTTGGTAGATGAGATAAGTTTCTACCGAAGTTTTTGTTTTACTATATTCTGAAAAATATAAATGTGCATAAAAATCCACAGACTAGTTATAACTAGAATGAACAAAATTACAAGAACGCGATTATTTTTTTTCGACTAAAAGGTTTTTGGTTGCAAATAATAATTATAATAGTTATAACTAGAATGAACAAAATTACGAGAACGCAATTATTTTTTTCGACTAAAAGAGTTTTGGTTACAAATAATAATTATAATAAATATCCGAACAATCTATTTTATTCCCAATAATCATTAGTGATGAGCGAAATTTATTTTAGTCGCTCGTAATAGTTATCGATGACGAAAATATTGTTTTTGTTGCATTTATCACGGCGAATAGCAAAGCTCCTGGATCAAATTACTAGTAACCACCCTCAAACTAAAGTTTTTTTAGTACTTCGATGATAGTTGTGCTAGTTTCTAAGTACAGTACGGATACGTAATGTTATCCAACTAATTTATTTATAGCTGGAGACATAAAGGTAATATAAAAACCAAACCCGTACGTTTAAATAGAATGGTATGGTTTCTTATTTATATTTCAATAAAGCGTTTCAAGACGAATGCAACGACCTATATGAAAGTTCTTCAAAGTCAATTACAATGGAAAATATATTGTCTCAAAGTACAGTAGTGATCCGTAATAAGAAACTAGCTTCTAGCTCGAAATAAGCAAATCGCTATCCCCACTTCTTTGTTTGAAGTGGCCGAATAGGAGCGTGCTTCACTCATAGAACGAGAGGGCATGTTATATTGTATTCTCTAAAGAATAATAACATTGCTCCTCGGCCGGACACTTTATGGTGTACTGCTACCTCGGGACACTCGCTCACTCACGCAATAGTATATTTGACTCGCAGTAAGCAACGGGCCGGTCCCGAGCGAGTTGCTTAATTCGGATCAAGGCGCAGTTTCTTTACGTTTAATAAACATTGAAAGCCGATTTTCCTAATATTAAAAAAATCTAAAAAAAAAAATAAGAGCGTGTGTGACACGGAATTAGTGAATAGGAGCGTGCTTTATTCATAGAATAAGATGGCATGTCATATTCTATTCTTCTCTAAAGAATAACATTTCGCTTCGACGGAACTCTGTATGGTTTGCCGCTATCTCGAGCCCCTCGTTCGCTGACCGTATTCGTTCTCGTCCCGTTCGAAAACAAAGTCAAGCTGAATAGTATACCTGTTTCGTAATAAACAACGGGCCGGTCTCGATCGAGTTACTTCTTATGGAACATTACTGTAGTATTTGTATTTGGGTTATGAATAACTGTTATGAGCAATCGAAATAGATTTCTTAATAATGATTATCGCAAATAAAAAAAATATTTGGCTACTTATAATCGTTATTCGTAACTAAAACGTTTATTAATCTTTCAATCATGTGGCTTAATGAAAAACTTTCTTTGCATTTCGCGATTAGTATCTAGTAGTTAATTAATACACAGGTTGCTATTACTGGTTTCTTCATACAATTTTTTGGAATGGATCTTATCTTCGGTCCTTTAGTAAAACTAAATTTTGCATATAACTAAATATAATTGTTAAGCACGATAAAATGAAATACTACATATTGTTAAATTAAAATATGGGATGCCTTGAATCCGAGTTTTAAGTATTGCTGAATAGTTTTATTAAAAAAGAGTTGAAGAGAAAATGATTAATTTAACGTCCTCGTATAACGTGAATGTAACGGTCTGCTTTATCGTGTCCAAATCGATATACTGTTATATGCACTAAAAAATGAGCGCGGCAACGTCACACATGGGCTCCGTGTTCCTGTTGCGCAATGGGAAAGTACATAACACGTATTATGTCGAAACCGCACAATGGCAAAAGCCGATTATGTGCTTTGTACAAAACACTTTCGGCGGATGTCGATCAATTATCTGAATCAATGCGGCATTCTATTGCATTTTGTATTCGATGCACACAGGAAGTGATAAAAATGAGACGCGCCAATGGGATAAAGGTGAAGCTCAGAGCTCAAAAGAAGGAGTACGAGTAGATAAGCGATAACGTGATACGCATTGGAAAACAGTTGCCGGAGTCGGAGAGCGCGTTTGCACATATTTTTCTTTTAGTGAAATTCATTCAAGCGGCCCGAAACACTTTCGAGATATGTGCGTTTCTATCAATCGCGGCGCTGATGCGTAAAGACGCGTGTGCCTCTTGCGAGTAATATGTACTCGGCAAAGTAAATACATACACCGCACGCGTGCATCATGAAACGTTTCTATTTTCGATGGGCCAGGCGAAAACCACGTACTCTAATGTTTCGCAAGGCTTTTTCGTCTTGCAAATGAGTTGAACAGTTACGCCATCTTTCGACCATTTCAGACAAGTCAAACACTAGTCAAACTAGGCAACGCTAGTTTGTGTTAATAGACAACTGCAAATTACTCTTTCAAATTTAAACCATTAATTTTATTTGAAGCAATAAAAAGATCCACCATTGTAAGTCGCCCGAATATGTATTTATATTAACTTGGTTTCTTTTGAGATTCAAGGATCTTATGCCCATTTTTCTAATGGTTAGATCAGATCATTTTTTTTAGTACATTTCACTAGAAAAATTACATGCCTTTTGTATATCGTAAAATTTCAGCTTTTTTTCACAAACTTGTATTGTTATGAGACACATCAAATAGCTGCATCGTCGTTTTCTCTTCCACATTCCATTTTGATGTTCCAAGTATTTTACGATACCATCTAATACTAATTATGATGTAGGAATAACTTCGTTCCATTTCTTATATCTTTATCTAGTACAACATTCCTTTTTTTTATATTCAATTGGTTTGCATTGTAAATGTAGTTCTTCCTCTAACACTCGGCTCCTTTTATTCACACATTCCACTATGAAACTGCAACATCATAATTTTATTGTTTTATAATGTTGCATTAGTCTCTTTTGCCGGACGTGTTATAAATTTAACAGAACAATTCCAATAGCACTTTTTTATTTGCCAGTTTATAGCATTCAGTGATTTATTGATCCAAGTATTAGATTTATTTATAATATGGGATAAACATCGTTTCATAGATTCAGTTTTTTTCCATTAATAATTTCAGATGAAGAATGTGAATTCTTCAATAATAGAAGAATTCTCTCTTTGTTTCCATGTTTTAGTCGACGTTCCTTTGCTACTGTTACGCATTAAATATTCTTCCATTTGTACAAAAAAGTGCTGCCTATCCATCCGAGCATTTAATGGATGTTTATCTGTAACTGGTACTTACAGTAACATTTTTGTATTTATCGTTACATGTTTTTATTACTTACTATCAAAAGTTGGTGGCAAACAATATGCATTTTCAGAGACAAGCAGGTAGTGTTGAACGGTCCTTATTCATATTGCGATCAAGAGTTTGCTTTTGCGCTGGCTTTTTACGTGAGAAAATATGTTAACCCAAATTATTTTAAATAGTAATATAATCCATACCAACCAGAATTAAATGCAAACTTTCATTGAAGGTTTCCACAACGGCTTTGTTTGCTGAAACTTTTACTAACAAAGTACACTAACATCCCATACTTATATGTATACTATGACGTAATATTGAAATTTAACAAATCAGGCACTTCACCTGCCCTGGAAGGTGGATTTTTCCATTCAGCTTTCTATTAACTTGCGGAGGTTTCTCTCTTACAGTAAAACGAGATAGCACTATCCCTTTCTCTCTGTACATACTGTGTGGGCCATTAAAAGAGCATAACGTCCGAGGTTTTATTTTTTCGGCACGGTTAAACGTTTTTCTATTAGTTTTAGAGGTGTTCAGTAAATCACTGACTGGCATAAGTACAGTGGGATCCAGTTATTATAATTACGGATAATGTTATCCTTAGACTGCGGATTTTTATGCACATTCGTATTTTTGCGGACATAGTAAAAATTGTATTATAGAGAGCACTATAATCTCAATGATTTGTATATTTTTTCATGTTACGTGCGTTCTATGCAATATTGCACCTTAAAATTTGCTATAAATGCATAAGAATCCGCAGTCTAGTTACCATAGTCACTTACACCCGAAACGCACTATATAAAATTAGCCAAAAGTGATCCGTTTATCATAACCAAACTTTGATTACTGGTATCAATTGTTACAATTACATTTGGGAACAAGTGATAAGAATTTTTAGCGAATTCGCACTAAATAGGCCTTTTTCCTGAATGTTTCTTTTAACCAAAGCATAACTTTTATTGTGCGTAAGTGTTAAAATATTCACATGCAGTAGCCGAACACCCTGTATTTTGCTTAGGAGTATAGAAGTCATTTTTTAAATTTTTATTATAAGCTCAGGTAAAAAAGTTTCTCATGTCAGTTTGATACAGTTTTCTCATAAAAAGTCATTATTTGGTCATTTGTGGAGCAAAATTGCCTGAGACTTCAGGGCCTTTATTTTTTTTTAACATGAAGCATGTATGGGTCGTTTATGTTGAAAGTCAATTTTTCAGAAAAATTGCGAAAAGGATATAAACAAAAAGTTCACATTAAAATGTATGGAAATTTCTCCCTTTCTTGATTTTTTTTGAAAAATGGACTTACACCACTTCCAAAATAAACGGTCCATATGTTAATTTTCTTATTTTCAATAAAAAAATGTTGTGATACTAGTTATTTAACCTTTTATTTCATTAATTTTTCTATCATTGTGCCAACTTGACATCAAGGGACTAATTAAGTCGGGCAATCGAGAGATGGATGAGGGTTAAAAAGCTGATCCACAATTATTTTTTATAACTTTGAAAATTCCAATTTTTTCACAGTGACGAAAACAAGATACCTAGTAAACTAGACCACTAATCTTTCTGCAAAAGCTCAAGCCGTTTGGTCCAATTACAAACAAGTTATTCTGTTTCAAGGAATGTCAGAATATATTCGGGGGCCACTGTAATTGTTGTATTAAGTGTACAGTTGTAATAAATATATATTGTACAAATCTTATAATTATTTCTACAATAGCTTGAGGCCAACAATTAAAATTTGTTATTCTCCGTTTAATATTATCAGCCGGTTATTGTTCTAAAAAATGGCAAATCCCAAAGTGATCATAATAAGCTATAAAATTTTAAACTTTTTCACAGACGTCTAAATAAATGATAGAAAAAAATTAAGCTTTTCTTTATCCACATAATCTGCTGCACAATTTCTATAATAATGAAAGGAACGTCCCGGATGTTTCGAATTCGGAGAGCTGACTTGGGACTGAAGCCTACATGGGCAGTTTATCTTCGTATCGTTACGGCGAAAATCGGATACAATCATCATGGCAACATCTCTTTGTCTTCTAAAACCGATTGCATGCAGTCGAAATGATAACCAAGTATAACATGAGATACTATCTTTCTTTCCTTTGTGGAAAATAAAGAAACAGACTTTCTTTGTTTGGGCAAGTTCCGTTGTTTAAGCAGATGGCGCTATTAATACCGTCCGTAGGAAAACAGTTCGGGAATTTTTGATACGTTTTATTTATTGCACGCAGCTTGGAATTATAATTACTTAATCATTGTCATTCCATTGGAAGTAGTATTATCAGTTTTCCGTAAGACTTGCGTTTGGTTTCGCTTACACTTTTACCAGTCACTTAAGTCACTGATTACGAGACTACCTCGTTTTACTGACGGCGAATGGGTTAACGCACTATATGTATGTAATTTCTTGGAGAAATTCTCCGCCATTGTTCTAACAGGGTTCAGCAACAAGTGTTGGTCGACGTGCAGTTTGATACGTAGGTACTTTCCACGCACAATACTATCGCACAATGCTATCGCGTGAGAAATATGATTCAGTGCGTGTCATTAGTATGATATTTCTGCGCGTGTTTATTTTTGCCGTAAACACAGATAAGGTTTCGTATGTGATAAAAGTTCTTCATTCTATTGTCAAATATTTGGCTGTGTTCTCTTTCTTACCACCTGCTTTTACACTTCATATCTTCTTTACCCGTGTAGTAATATACATACACAGTGGGAGCTGCGCAGATCGGTTGGAAACTCGTCCACACGTGGATTTACTCTTTACTCTTAGCTGGGACGGAGAAGTTTCGAAGAGCACCATTACATGAAATTTGGAACGGTTTGAGGGAAAGGGGTCAGGACCCCTAGGTATAAAATTTTAAGCGCGGATATTTAATAATTTCCCAGATATTAATTAAAAACTTTCGGTACGATACATAGAACTCTTCCTATACAGACGTAACTACTGCAAACCGCTTCACTGTAGCAGCCGTAGTCGTCGAGTGTCAAGTACTATTCGCGTCCATAATGAAGTCTCCTGGAAGGAATGCGGGTCTGATTGGTCAGATTCCATTAGAGCCGAACTCAAACCAACTAGATATCTGTATCGCTCGCGTATATTAACAAAAAAGTGTACGTGACTATCAGGCTCGAGTTTCTGGCGTTACACGTGGGGGCACTACATACCCGTCTTACCCCTGTGCCGTCTCAGGAGACTTCAATCTGGACGCAAATAGTACCGGCCTCGGTGTCAATAGGGTGACCCCAAGGAATTTGGACAATGCAGCGGACCCTCTGACGCGTTGCGGCCAGCCGGAAAATGTATAGCTTAAACCTAACCTGGACCCTGTATACAACATAGATACTGAAGTCGAAATCCCCATTGTGTCATGGGACACTCAGCACTCGACGACGACTGTTACTGCAGCAAAGATGTTTGTGTTGGTTACATCTGTATTGGCAGAATTTGATGTATTCTACCAAAAGTTTTGAATTAATATCTCGGCAACTATTAAAATACCCGCGCCTAAAATTTTATATTTGGGGTCTTCACCCGTTCCCCTTAAACCATTCGAAATGTCATGTAGATTGGCGAATGGTGCTCTTCGGAACTATAGACTGAATTTTATATGAAGTGTTTCGGGTCCAAGTTATTCTGGTAACAATAGCCAATGATAACTTTATCCGTGGTTATGATAACCGGCTCCCACTTTACCTATATAGTTTTGTTCGCCAAACGTGAAGAATCACATGGGATTGTCAAATCAAGTTTTAAACGGGAATTCGAAATGAAGCCCGGACTTGATAAAGTTACGACGCCGGGTGACGTCACGGCGAGAGAGAGCGAGGATTAAGTAGGTTATAGGTGCTTGGAGCGCCGAACGACAAGCTCTTGATCATGAACGATTCGTTGAATGGACACCCAATACCCGGTGTAAAACTGGTTTTTCCCCCAAAGAAATGGTGCTTCGTTTACACATTTTTCGTCCGAATATTACTAGAGTCACATATCAAGTACGATCAAAGCTTCCACTTTTCAAGTGTACCACACTTGTGGTACCACTGTACCATATTCTTCTCTTCGGAGCTCATGGGAAAGATGCATTATTACTTGTCTCGCATTAGTGACCAGTACCTTTTGAAATTTGCCAAGCAATGAGCTAACTTACAATATTATTTATGACGCTAACTTATAATATTATTTATGACGCTAACTTATAATATTATTTATGACGTTGAGTATATGCTTAATGTTTGATCAATTATTAAAGCGAGTACAGTGCAATAACCCCGCGTCGATAATTTTGGTATCGAGTGCAGGTTGCGTTGATGCTTCATTTCACTTCCTCTCGGAAGAAGCTTTCGAGCGCCAATATCCTCGGAAATAAATCGTTTATAGACTGCGGATTTTTATGCAGATTCATACTTTTGAAAATGTAGTAAAAGAAGAACTCTGGTAGAACTGTGTTGTCTGTGGAACTCTGGTAGAAAATTATTTCATCTACCAGGTATTACTAAAGGCACTATAATTTGGATATCTTGTATTATACAGGGTGTTTCGTTACATCGTGCAAATATTTTAAGGGGTGATTCTCCTTAGTCGCAGAAGTATTCGGCCACTTATTGTTAACACAAATCGTCGAACTTCATTCACTTTATTGTTAGTTTTTATTTATGCTCTAATATTGTTTTAAAATAATATAACCGTAATCGAATTAAGATATACTCGCCGTTATCAATGCTAAAAGTGCAGCACTTATGTTCATTTTCATCGATATATTATTTTGTATAAAATTTAGGAAACACTTAACGTGGCCGAAAACTTTTGTGACCATCTGTACACTGTGGTTACGTTTATTACAAGAAATTGTGATGTGTTACTTAATTATAAATACAAAGTTAGATATATTATTAAATATAATTGCATAATTAGTGCGAAACGCAAGATACATGTTAAGCAATAATATAAAACTGGTATTACTTAATTGTGAATATATGAAATTTACACTGAAATTACAATTTGACGAACTTTCCCCCTCAGCTAGTTAATGTTATACAGTATTATGAGGCTGTAAATGTTAAAATATGAATCGACAAATCAATGCGGACTGTATCCTCTTAGCTTCTTGAACGTGTCATACGATAACCTGAGGTCAGTTTTATCTTACCAATACATTTCTTTAACCATCGAAAGGTCTAAAGATAAAATATTCCTTGACGCATTTCTAATATTTGCGACAGTAACATGCACAGTTGGATATTGCATACTTAATATTTCTGTTACTTTAGTAACACATACATATGTTGCTAGAGGTGAAATGCCTCCACCAAGAAAATGCAGGATTTCATTTTCTGTTTTCGGAGACATGATCAAAGAAATACAAAAGTGAATCATTTATAATAACAAAAATTGCTGAAATGACTTCAAAATCTAATTTTTTCTCATAAACGTTTTCGACTCACAATTTAACCCTGTTTCTCTTCATTTTGTTTGCATTCCCTTTATCACAAATAATGGTAACTTATTAGAGTTAATTACAAGATTTGATTCTCAACATAAATATATATCAACACGAATTTCATTTTTATTTCATCATTTCTTTACGTACACCTACAGTTGCGAATAATTTACGAACTTCAACATTTGTTATTACTATAAATGAAATAAAAAAATAAATTAAATTATTACTTCAATGTAACGCAAAGCCTGCAACATGAACTAACTGAATTTGATTATTAAATTGCAATTACACCTTCCATGAACAACGTTAAACGAAATTAACTTTATGTAAATGTTACAGTAAAAATTAATATGATTAAAAAATTGGTAAATATCAATTTATGAAAATATTAATCACTAAAGTGTGATTTCACCCTCTAAAGTCGCCTTATGGCCCGAGCAAAAAATAGCTTTGTGTTGCAACGACAAGACGTAAGTTCTTTGTATTATTCTCTATTAAAATAGATAATGATAAATGCTTTGTTTCATTAAGAAGCAGAATTAATGGATCACTGACCGTGAATGGAAAAACGAAGCAAGAAGCAACACAAAGGAAGGTGCTTGGTCATGGCTTTGTAGTTGTTGCTTAAGCAGAACTGTTTTTCCGACAATGAATGAATTTTTTCAGGCGTGCGAATTGTTTTTTCTAAGTCGATAACAATCAGGAATAAAAGACGAGGAAAACAATGACACTTACTTTATCCGTACTACGATTGCATAAGGCTCACTACTCCTATTATCTTTACGTTTTCACACTTGTTTCCTGCAATGTTGATAAGAAGTACTGTTGTACTTGAACTTGTATTTCGACGATTCTCTGTGTTTGCGCAAACTCTGTGAATTAGTAGTTTCGAATTTATACCGGAAATAAAGTACTATTCGCGTGCAGAACGATGTCTCCTGTAAGGAATGCGGGCCTGATTGGTCAAATTCAGGCTCGAGCTTCTGTCGTTACACGTGGGGAGCACTGCCTACCCGTCTTATCTGTGTGCCGCTACAGAAGACTTAATTCTGTACCTACTGTATTCACTTGGGTAATCCAGTTAGTAAAGCCAGTTGCATAGATTGACAATTCTACATTAAAGCTATTAATTTTTTTTATGATGGACTAGGTACACTAATTTCTTTTTTATTATCGCTATTTATATATTTTAATTAAATATTTATATTTGCAAGGATCATTTTATATTTCTTGACGAACAAAATGGAGTGTTTTAAATCCGGAAATGCCTCTTCAGAAACAGTAGGAGAATAGGGGAATTGAGTGTACACGCATTAGTATTGGCCTCGAGCAGTAGAATTTACCGTTTCCTGTTTAAATGTCATTGAGCCACATATGTGCATCATTGAATGACTCTTTGATCAGCTTGAAGCAGGATAATCTCTTTGTAAAGTTATAAATCGACTTTCATCTCGTTCTGTACATCGTTCCCTATTATTCTAATGTGCTTGAAAATTTAGAACGCTCGTTTTCTTATTTAAGTTCACAACAACCAATATGCAGGATATACATATTAGGTGTTTTAAGAATTGTGGAGGCAGTATACAATATTACTCCCATCATTTGCTTTGTTTATCTTGAAATTAATAGGTATATTAATATTTTCTTAAATTAATATTTATCAATTATATTTGATAATATTTATTGTAACGAATGGTGCCATTGCAAATTAGATAATCAAATTCAGTTGGTTAATATAACAGACTTTAGTTTGAAGTAGATAATAATTGAATTCAAGAATGCCGCTATTGTCCTGCAAGTAGAATGTTACATTTATCGTAATATACAGGGTGTTCTGCTACAGCATGTCAATATTTTAAAGGGTGATTGCTGAGGCAATTCTGAACAACTTTTTCCTTTGCCACAACGGTTGTTAAAGCTTCGTTTTTGAATGATTAACGAAAAACTCTGACCAATCAGAGCGCGTGCAGAGCGCGCGCTCAGCCGAGAGAAGATCGTGATACGCTCAACTGCAGCCTTGAACGCCTTTTCGGCTAAGCGCGCGCTCTGCACGCGCTCTAATTGGTCAGAGTTTTTCGTTAATCATTCAAAAACGAAGCTTTAACAACCGTTGTGGCAAAGGAAAAAGTTGTTCAGAATTGCCTCAGCAATCACCCCTTAAAATATTAACATGCAGTAGCAGTACACCCTGTAAAATGTTGGAATTCGTAAATTATTCATAACTGAAGGTGCACGTACGTAAAGAAATAATTAAATAAAAATGAAAACCGTAGTGAAATGTATTTACCCGTGAATCAAATCTTGTAATGATATTTAATTAAATAATGCTGATAAAGAGAACTGTTATTGAGAGAATGTAAGAAACGGAAGGAAATTGTGTTAAAATGTGATTGAAAAATGTTTACGAGAAAATTTTTTTTTGGGAGGGGGGAATTGTCGGTGTTGTCTAAGGTATATCACAAACAATTTACTCAGCCATGTGCTTGTATTCGCTTAAAAACAGTTCGGTACTATTGTACAAGTTTAAGGGAACCAAGTTAAACTGTATATTACTGGAGCCGTTACGAGTACTACAGTTAATCGTAGGCGAAGTTAAAAGTAGTCAGCTAATCAGACTACCTTGAATAGAGTCAACTAAGAAAGTGGGTCATTAACTGTCTTCAATTAATTTCAGTCAAGGCACGTACAGTAAGAGTCAAAAGTTAGTATGTATTATTTGTCCCAATCGAGATGCCGTCCAATCAAATTACGGGCCCCACTTGCAGTAACATGCTCTATCATTATTGGTTGGGTCTGTCGCCTCCTAAGACTGCCGCGTGACGTAACAGTGAAACGGAAAAGTCGAGATAGACAAAGACGAAACCTACGTTCATATGCATTTATTATATATATGTATATATATATATGTGACATTACGCATATGCTTTTATTTTGTAATTGCTACGACGCAAGCGTCGGGGCGACTGGGTGGAATTCGGAGGCGCAAAAAATCTACCCCCTTGCTCCTGTGTTGTTTAGTTTGCTGAGAATCGGATGCAGCTCGATATCTCGGCTGGAACAAATAATATGTACACACTTGTATGCAATGTGTGTCTGTGCATACACAGTACATATCTTACAATTATTAGTGCTGCCAGTGTTCTAGAACATTTCAGTAGTTCGTAATGAGAAATCAGAACCGAATTGTTATTCTTAATCTCACCATCCGAACGGAGAATTCGAATAATTGTTTGTTCTTAGGATGGGTTAGTTACTATTAGTTAGGTGTTATAGCCTAAGTAAAAACATAGTTAGGTTAGTAGCTGACTTGACTAAAAGCGTACTTGGGTTATAATCTAATAGTAACTATAGTTACTAACCTTAGTATGTTCTTAGTCAACCTAGTTACTAACCTTACTATGCTTTTAGTTAGGTTATCAACTAACCTTACTATGTTTTCCGTAGGTTCATTATTAATCTCAGTATGTTCTTAGTTCGGTTAGTCGCTAACGTTTACTTACGTTCTTGGTTTAGTTACTAACTTCAGTATGTTCCCCATTAGGTTAGTTATTAGTCCAACTATCTTCTTAGTTAGGTTAATTACTAACCTTACTATGGTTCTAATTTAGCTACTAACCGAACCTAACCTGAATGGAAAGGTAGCTTTCATCGCGAATTGGAGCTGTCAGAATCAAGGGAAATATATGAATGGTGCAATTAATGTGATTTATCATTTCTTTTAACATAGTCTCTAATTATTGTAAAAATATTCCGCACTTGAAGGCAAACTAACAATAAGCATAAAGATCATACAACGGTTTGCTGATCACTTAGCTTTCCCAGAAAAAGTTTTTAACCCATATTATTTGCATTATAAATTATTTACGAGTCAAGCTGATCATTTAAATGAACGTTCGCCTCATTATCGTGGCAAGAACTTTAGGCATCAATTAGCAGTAACTTCATGATGTTTTCATGAAAAGCGTACGGATGTCAATTGCAATGAGCAGGTGATTCATCGCGTTGGTAAACCCGCAGGTTTCCTCACTAACGCGAGTCCGTGAGTGACCAAGCGAGTCTTGCTGCTGCTGTTAATGCATTGGAACAAAAGGAAAAGAAGAGGTTGAGACCATGAAACCTCACGATTCGAGGACAAGGTATTTCGAGAGCAAGTACTTCTCCTCTCATTCTGTGGAGCAGATGCCTTGCTACCTGATGTCATTGATCTGACTATATTGTAGATGAAAAGTGTAGTCATTATCAGTCAGGTCTTTGTGCACCATCTTGTGAAATACAACTTTCATATAGGTATCTTTACAGAAACCAATTTTCTTAATTAGAGCGCAAAGGTTGGGCTTGACTTTCATAAGTTACTATATTAAGTAAATAGTATAGATTAGATAATGCGAGTGCAATTATTCGCCACGCGTTAATTAATTATTTTTTAAAAGCCCATAGAAATTTTTTAACAACGTCACGACCAATTCCATGATTGTGGTATTAGCCTCACTACGCGTTTGCAATAAAGGGTACCGTCTAGTCTGATAATGAAGAGCGCTTGAGCGATGACGTGACGTGAGTTTAATCCGATCTGCGAAGCTCTGTATGCACGCGATACTGCGCTACCATTCGGTGTCCGCCACCGGATATGCAATTACTATGAAGCGTTAAGCACGTACTGTAATCTGTAATAGTAATTTACGCTTGTGTGACGACAGTATTATACGATACGGAAGCTCGGCATTGCTTATTACATATTCCATTTATTTAATTTTATCGTTTTCTCATTTTATTCTCTTAGTTTATATTCTTTATTTTATTTTTTAAAATCTGAAAATCGTAATCAGATAGAGCCCTTACAAAAAAACTATGCTTTTTTGTCGCAGTGTTGAAGTTTATAAAAGTTCCATTTTTTAACATTTTCCTACATAGTCCCCTCTTACACTGGCGCCTTTAATCATTTCTCGTTGATGGAATGTATAAGTCCCGTGGGTTATGCCTGAAAGGAGCAGCAGTTAACGATGGGCACTATCGACTGCATACTATCGACTAAGTCGATAATAGCCCAATACTACTTTCAGTCGACTACTTTTCAGAACTAGCGATTAAATTAGCTGTTTGACATAGTCGCTAGAAATATAGATAAATTCAGTTGTCTGAATAACAGTCGCTTGAACTGATGACCAAATTTAGTCAGATCTTAACGACTATTCCAGTCATTTGTATTTGCATCATCGAACCATCCATAATATAAATTCATAAATATAAATATAATATAAATCCATGGATAATACAAATTCTAATATAAATTAATATATATATTTTATATACATACATTGTAGTTAAGAGTGGGCAGGAGGTGGCAGTCAACTGAATTTAAATGGCAGGAGCTTTCAATAGATTTTATCATGAGATTTACTATGAAATAGGTTTATTCATTAGCGACATCGAATAGTTCATTCATTAATCACGTGCATATTCGATTATGCATAACGCAAATTAATGCAGACCTATTAAATTTATACAGTTATTGGCCAAATTCTTTAAGAAACTATGGTTTCCATTACTTTCATCCGCTTGTAGCAGTGTCAACCGATTTTAATATATTTCTCAACTGTATTCAACTAACTGATATTCATAAAAAGCAGCATTTTAATTTTGATTAAAGGTACTTCAAGTCCTATACCTCGCGTATAAAAATATCGTCATCGTGTCATTACAAAATTACCAACGCCTGGCAAAACTATAACCTAACGAATTTTCATGAAAAATTTTGTATTCATTTTTTTCATGTCAATATTAAACAATTTATGACAAATCAAAATATTCCAATTACTTTTGAGAAACGTGTTTACCTCATATATGTTTGTCATTCAAAACATAAACTAATGCATTCACAAAAGGTAAATGCACAGAGGGTCTTGCTGATTTCATGACGTATCCCAGGCATAACAATAAATTTCAGTTGACTAGAAACTATCGACTATATACATATACATATATACGTATACATATACATATAGTACTATACAATACTATATACATATGTATAGTCGATAGTACATCGCGACTAAATTAGTAATTAGTCGATACTTAACCATTTTCATTTAGTCGAGTTTTCATTTAGTTTCATTTAGTCGATAGTGCCTATCACTAGCAGCAATGCTGTCGTGGCACAAAGGTTGAAAGCTTTGTAAAGTCAAACGCTCGGGCGCACGACGATTTCGTTTTTCACTGGACGAAATACGAGAGTGGAGGCGAAGCGTGTTTCAGTAGCAAGGTTCCTCGGTGGGTCGAATAACGGTTATTCCACTTGGCCGTTTTACTCGTTCCTGCTTGTCCGATTCATCAACGAAAACCTTTGGAATTCCTTCGTGCTAGGAAACTCGACGTAGATTCGGCTGCACCGTTATTTTTATTGACAGGGTTCGATCCGATAACGCTGGGCGGTCCAAATACATATGTAAATGGAACGTAAAACTTTTGTCCCCTGTTCCTGCGTCACGAGTCGGATGGTTCGTTAGAACGTGGAATGGCACGCGTTTACTCTTTATTTTTTTGCGCCTGATTACGCTTAACCTCTTTCCGTTCATTGTTATCGAAAGTGCAGGCGTTTCGCGAGACGGTACGCTCGGTACGCTCATTACGGAGGCGTGCAGAATTCTTGCCTGTTTCAATGGGCAACTCCACACATACAATTAACTTGTTCTAATTAAAATTTAATAACCGTGGATCATGGAAAATTCCGCGTTTCTCTGAATAAAATATTCATTTTCTTCTGACTTGTTATATTCCTCTACGCAATACAATTTCCTTGGTAGCGGATATCTGGCATAAAATAGCACGATTTATCGTCCGATTAAATATTCGTAAAACGGAGGTGGAACTCTCCCCTTTTCTCTTTCTGCTGGACGTACTAAATTGAATTGCAACGTTAACGTAGCCATCATGAATATTTGTTCGAAGTAATCGCAAATGATGATCGATCACGATGCTTTCTCTAGCGATTTAGCAGCGGCTGAGCGTGTCGGTAATCAGCTGCGCTTTGCTGCGACTAATTGTAAACTCCGCGACGGGGGAACCTCGGGAAAGGAAAGAGATATCCGGAAATGGCGCATCGGTTAGATACGATCGCGCATCGAAACTTTCGCCAAAACAGATCCCACTGACCCACTACAGCTGGAGTACGGTCGCGTTCCGATCGAAAGAGCACGCGTTTCGCGAGCAATTTCACGGACTTCAATCAGCTCAATCCTTACTAATATGTTTTGTTTTTATGTACTTATATATAGCCGTATAAACTTAACCATTTCTCTATAAATTGGTAAACAATTTGTACTTAAGTATTTATGTATTCTATATATTGTTTATGCGATTTTAATATTTGTAGTATCTCATTTCTTACTTCTAATTATTATTCCGCTTTTTTTATTTATTCGGTATTATTCATTATAATATATTAGCCGTTACTGCCGTCACTATTTCTAAAAACTATCTCCATTCTCGCAGTTTGTTGCTCGAACGATAATTTTGAGCTCTGGTATTCATTGTTGACCTACATAGGAATAACAGTAATCGGAGGTAACGACCAAAATTTGATATACTTATCTCATTTTTATTCGCCTAATTAACGGCATGCAGGGTGTGCAATTTATCTGGTGACACGCAAATATTTCGACAAATACGAATGAGTGAAGTTTATAGGTTAAATATTAAGTTTTAAGGTATCAAGAAACACATATGATGCATATATTTATTTAATATTTCAATAACCTTGAAAAGTATTATTAAAGACACATTTAAATTTTTAAGTAGAAATTCGTATGATTTGTTATATATTCCTGCAGTTCACTAAAAAAAACAATTTCAAGACACTCATGTGCAGTCTGTACTACAATTAGAAATATTTGTTATAACCAGGGACCATAACTATTATAACCAAAATGAAAAAAATAATCATGGAGTAACAATTATTTCTTCGACTAAAATGTTTTCGGTTGCGTATAATAATTAAATTTTTTTCATTGCTGGTAATCATTAGTGATGAGGGAAATTTATTTCGGTTGCTTGTAACAGTTATCGATGAGAGAAATTATATTTCGGTTACTCATAATAGTTATCGATGACAAAAATGTTGATTGCTATTATTGTGAATAGTAAAATTCTCGGCTCAAATTACTAGCAACGAAACACGAACAAACGTTTTGCATTGCTTCGATGACAACTGTTTTGTTGCGATTCCAGAGAATTGTTTTGGTCGAATGCAAAACAATGCACTTTATATCATTATGAGCGACCAATATACTGTTTCCCTGATCGATAACTGTTACGAGTAAGTAAAATTTTCCTCATCGATAACTATTACGAGTAACCAAAATAGAATTGTCCTAATCAGTAATGGTTGTGGGCAACAAAAAACGATTTCGGTCACTTTTAGTCGTTATTCGCAACCAAAACGTTTAAAACTCGAACTCTTTTAAATCATGTGGTTTTTAAAAATATTTCCATTATATTTATTGATTAATGCCCTCATTTTAATAATGAGCAAGTTTCTATTATGGGTTATTTTCATACAATTTTTTAAGACAACTGTTATTTTCGGTCTCCGGTTATCTCAATTTAAAAATGATTGTTATCAACGGTTTGTGTTGGAAATACATATTTCTGCCATCTAACGACTGCAATGTGTACTTTCGCCACATGTACGTCTGTTAGGGACTCACTCTTAGACTACTCGCAAGATATGATTCGGGAAGAATAGTATCAAATGTATGGTATCTTGTTATCGCGATTTATAATTGTACTAGGCGACCACCTACCCTACTCTACATAGATAATTACTACCCCAGTAGAAATCTCAGGTTTTACTGTTTCCAAAGTGGTCCCTTGTTACTTACGCATTAGGTGCGGTCACTGACTGACCTGGCCCTTTTCCCGACCATACACGCTAGGCTCTGGCTCGTAACGAGCTAAGAATGACAATCATTTTATAGTACAGAGATAATAATTAAAAGTATTAAATAGTAGAACCAGGGGAATTCGTTTATTATGATCACTATGGGAATTGCAATGTTTCATAAGAATAACAGGCTGATAATATTAAGCGCAGAGTAGAAATGTTCATTATTGGGCTCAAATTGTTACAAACAATTAGAACATTTGATTACGATAACAATAGTATAACATTATCCGAGGTTATAATAATCCGACCTCACTGTACAACAAATACAAAGACCCATTAATGTGAATCGATCGGAATTAAGGTAGTACTACACGTACCGGATATTGTTCCGAAGAGCACCATTCGCCGATCAACACGAAATTTGGAGAGCATTGAGGGGAAGGGGTGAGGACACTAAACATAAAATTTTAGGCGCAGGTATTTCATAATTTCCGTGATATTAATTAAAAACTTCTGCTACAATATGTAGTATTCTGCCTATCCAGACGTAACTATTGCAACCGTTTTCGCTGTAGCAGCCGTGGTCGTTGAGTGTCAAGTACTATTCGCGTCCAGAATAAAGTCTCCTGTAAGAAATGAGGGTCTGATTGGTCAGATTCCCTTAGAGCCGAATCCGAACCAATTAGATATCTGTATCGCTCACGTATATTGACAAAGAAAGTGTATGTAACCTATCAGGCTCGAGCTTCTGGCATTACACGTGTGGGCGCTGCGTACCCGTCTTACCCCTGTGCTGTCTCAGGAGACTTTATATTCTGAACCAGAATAGTACCGGCCTCGGTATCAATAGGGCGTCCCAAGAAATGCTAACGATGCAGCGGACCCTCTGACGCGTTGCAGCCGGCCCGGAAATGTATAGTCCAAACCTAACCTGGACCCTGTATAGATACTGAAGTCGGAATCCCCATTGTGTCATGGGCCACTCGACACTCGACGACGCTGCAGCAAAGGTGTTTGTATTTTTTACGTCTGTGTAGGTAGAATTCGATGTATCGTACCGAAAGTTTTTAATTAATATCTAGGAAACTATTAAATACCCGAGCCTAAAATTTTATATTTGGAGTCTTCCCTCGTTCTCCTTGAACCATTCGAAATTTCATGTAGATTGGCGAATGGTGCTCTTCGGAACTACAGCCCAAGCACCTACTCGATACTTTATAGTTTCAGATAATTAATATTAAAATGACCTGCAGTTTTCTTTTTGTTGCAGGTGCCAACACCAAAGAGTAGGAAGTAGTATGCCAAATCCAAGATGGGTCGGAACAAACGTTTTTATATTAGTGTTCCTTCTTGGGGTGCTGAGCATGGCCATTGGTACGTAAATTATGTTTAGATTACTTATAAATATTTTGATCCGCGGATGGGTTTCTCGAAACCTCGAAAGACAAGTAAGTTTCGAGTCTCGTGAATTTGAATCTTTGCACTTTTTCGGGATCCAAAGCTCTCGAAATTAAAACAAGAGGAAGTATGAAATCATTTAATAGTTCGGGTGATAGAGTTTTTTGAACGGGAATTAGATATTTCTGTATGTTATTATATTTTTGTTTAATTAGAATCATTAGAAAGACTTCAGTTTTTAAATCAAGATATTTCTCAAACAAAACAAAATCATTAATTACAAATTCCAGAGTTCGGAGTTTCCAAATTATCGGAACCATATAAACCTTCGGATTTGAGTTTCAAGAAGTTCAAATTTGGTTTAAACCCATCACTATTCGGATCAATTACAGTCTCGTAAGAATGTGAGTCTAAAAATTGCGATTGGATAGAGATAATAAACGACAAACATCTTTTTACCTTTTTCAAAAAGTTGATCAAACGTTTATTATACGTATTTGAATTTTAAATAATGGTCCACATTGAAAATGGAGCGAAACATTTGCAACACCATAACCCCGTTTTGTCGAGAAAGCATTTATCATTTTATAAGCGCGCTTCGATGATTTCTTTTCGTGATTACAAATTATGCGGCTCTTCGGGAGAACATTTCTAGCGTAACGGAGAAAAAATATAATTTAGGCCGATACCTACTTGAATCGTGCACTCTCGCGTACGTACATTATAGCATTGACATACTTTGTGGATTTTCCTGAAAGAATACAGTAGAGTAGGCTAAGGTTCATACGTGACAAACTTGTTAAGCTTTTACCAAAAAAAGGAGATTTGAAAAAAATACATAAGTTCGATAGGATTTTTTAGTTAGAAAAATGCTATTCACTTTGGTAGTGTTTTTATAAGAGACTCGATTTGTATTATTTTTCATGTTTACTGAAATTAAGGAAATTAATCACTCTACTTAATTTATTTATATTATAAATATTTCCAAGTATGCTCCTTATTTAATTTGATTTTATTGTTAATTCCTTTCAAAACTTTATTAATCGTTTTGCTAAAGATTTAACATTGTAGATCGTACATTAATGAACTTTTTAAACTGTCAAAATATAATAATAGTGGTCAATGGTGAAGAGTTTTGAAATGTAAATTGCAGCTGTGGAACTGCGTCCTTGTGAATTTTCCTTCATTGAACTATAAATATAAATCGCAATCGCAGTAACGGGCCGCCATCTGTACAGGTACTTAAGTGTCTGTAAAAGAAAAACATATGCCTTCTTGTGCGTGTCGCAGAAAATGGCATGAAGCAGGACTTTTGTTCTCCAATCTGCGGTCAGTAATCGCATTCATAATCTAGACCAGAGTGGTCCAACTGCTGCTCCCAAGCAAATTTCTCCTCTTGGCAGCATCCCCACTATATGTAGAACTGAGGCGACCACGCTCGACTCGGCTGTAAGGCGCGAGTGATGCGTGATCTGGCGGGACGGCGTTTGAGTTCTATGGTGGGGGTACCATCAGGAGGGGTAATTTTCTCGGGAGCAGCAGTTGGACCACTCTGTTCTGGACCTTTGCTTAATTACAGAAATAGATCTTTACTTTTAGATTACTTTTGCAGTCGAGCTGCATACATCTCAAAAGCACTCTTTCTTGAAGGCGGATTTACCTTGACGCTAATGACGTTAACAACGTCGGGATCAATTATGCAAAAACCTACCAACCCTCAATGATCTGAAATTGAGTAAATTTAATTTTGACGTTTTTATATTGTAAAAGAGTAGCAGCTTTATTTCTATTACATATATTTTACTTCTTGTTGATGTTTTGCAATGCTTTTTAATGGCTGTATTTAATAATTATTTAACTATTCCTTTAAGCCTAAGAGGGAACGATGGCTTGGCAACTTTAATTACTGTGTAATGACAGGATGTTTGTAGGGCTTGGGTGTTTTTAACAAAATAAAGATCACAAAATCGTTGGATGCTTAACTAATTTTTTTTTTGTAATTTTGAGGGTTGGTAGGTTTCTGTATAACTGGGCCCAGTTGGTATTTGCTATAGTCCAGGGCCCCCAAACTGGATATTAACTTCAGGCCCCCAGAGGGCTAGATCTGTCACTGCTCTTTCTCTGCTCTACTGTAACTTATATATTGAACAAATTAACGGAAAACTAAAAAATACCTTAAAGTATGCATAAAAGGAAACAATGCATTTTTCGAAATCATACGAGTGTCTCTATTCGCTTTATAGGAAGTCCCATCAGAGACAAATTGAAAAACGAAACGGACTTGCCTATGAGCAATTGGACGCAGCTCGCAGACGAATGGCTGGCGGCTGCAAGAGTAAGGGTCGCAGAAAGAATGGACGTTACTGTCTTACCGTTTACTGACACAATCAGAGATCTGCCGCCGATCGCGGAAACTGTCATCGTCATAAATGGTACCAGCCCGGACCAACTGCAACGGGTAACATGTTTATTTTGTCATTTATCGCTTCTTTATTGTAATCTTCTTGGAAAATGATAATAATAATTTTTAACATCAAGTATACAGGATAAAGTTCAATGTTAATACCAATAACGGCAATACGAAAATGAAATATTAAATTGCCTTAGCTAATTGAAGCGGTAGATCTGGCAACCTCGACACCAGAAATACAAGAAATTAAATTAAAGAAATCGGTGCATTTCAATGCACTGTCGTTCGCTACTCAAATATTTAAATTATATCTATTATGTGACGTCTAAGCCAGTTTTTTCATTAGCATTTATGATAAAACTAAGTAGTTAGTTTTATGGAAAATAATAAATTCGCTTGGTTACATTTCGATATAATTTTCCACCAATTTTGGTACGGGTTTTGAATGCACAAGGTAAGACAACAAGGACTTGCGTATTAGTTATAGAAAAAATGTAATCAACAACAATTGTAATTTGCCCTTCAAATCCAGTCAAAGTTTCATCAATAAAAAATTGATCAACTAATTCGCCAAGCATAATGCCAAAGCATACCATTTTGAGATTTGGCTTTTGAATGTTAAGGTCCAGGCCAGCTTAAGGTCATTTATGTTGTAGATCGTTGAATTCGTCTTTTCATTGGCAACAAAGTGGTATTGAAAAGCATGTACACATTGACCTAGAACAAACTCAAGGTGACCTTTATATCTAGAAAAAAAAGATAAGAAATAAAAAAATCTAATTCTATCTATTCGATGCCCTTCATAAAATGCTGCATAATCCATGAAACACATTTTTAATACAACTAACAGGCAATGAGTTATGTTAGGTATTAGTTGTTATTGACCCACCCTGTAGTTTTCCTGTTTCAAAACACAAAGCAAAGCTATAACCCTCTTTTCCAGAATTCGTCATATGACACCATGTTATAATGCATCAACTTTTATTAACAATTTGTTAATAACACTGTAGTAAATCGATTCCAGATCTTACACAAAAGTGTTTTGTACATCAGATTAGTTTTGCTCAAAATTTGGAAATGTTCTTGTATTTTGTCGTTAATCTAAGAGCCACCCGTACTACATTAGTCAGTCGATCTAAATTGCGGCTTTCCTCCACTTCCGGTACCCCTTTTTCATTGAATCTCCATTAGCAATTTTCGATGCTAATTATTTCCGTATTATATTATTGAAGTTTTATTTAATTATTATAGAAACATCTGCCAGAGATCCAAATGAAAAGTAGTTTTTATCGACTGCAGAGAAAGTTGTAAATTTTACATTAGTCGTCTTGCGTTACGATAGTTAGTTATAAACAAGCTTAGCTTGTTCCAACAAGCTTGCTGAGCTGTGTTCCGCTTCCTACTCTAAGGGTTGAGAAAAGGCTTTTTTAAATGTTCCATTTTATGGCCTTTCTTCGTTGCATTTTCTGGCTGGGTAATCCGTAATTTCAGTTGCAGCATAGAAGAAAATCAGAAAATTAGAAGGAGACTCTACCTTGCCTTGCGGAGAGATCCTAATGTTTACTTATTTATTCAGTATATGAGCTTAGAAGCCCACTAGTTGACAATTCTGTTCATCGCATCTGTCTCCTTTGAATAAAATAAGTACGGAGAAAATGATATTTTCTTCTATTTTCTAGTCTAAATAGCAAATTCGTATACACTTAGTCGCGAAAGCATTGAGACACGGTAATTACCGTGAAAAATAATCATTTGAATATTCATGTGCACTCAAGTAACTACAACCTGGTACAACCGTATGCAAGATGTGTAAAAATAAGCCGAAAGTAAAGAATACAATTTTTTTGATACGACACTTCATTTTCGAGAAAATTGAGTTTTAATATAAATTAGGTACGCGGGTACTTAATTAAACACAACCTGGTGCAATGAAATGCAGCATCTGACTTCTCGTGTAAAAATAAGTCGAAAGTAAAGAATACATTTTTTTTTTCATACGATGTTCTATTTTCCGAAAAGTTGAGTTTGAATATAAATTAGGGACGAGGGTATTCAAGTACCCGTCATTTGATTAGTTAATTCGAGAACTGGTTACCAGTACACTCAATTATTTAGCAAACAAAGTATCGTATGAAACAATTGTGTTCTTTACTTTTAGTGTATTTTTACACAAAGAATAACTCCCCCTTTCGAGATGTACCAGGATTTTGACTACACCCTGTGCGATACTGTAGTACTGCAAATTACTGCAGTATTTAAAGTTTACCTAAAAACACTTAGAGTCAACACTTGCTATACTACAGCATAAGATATTACACTTCCTTTTTTGATGACTTTTATAACGAACAATTTGTACCACGAAGTTGTCATTGTTTAATTCAGTTTAAATATATAAGATGTACAGGGTGTCCCGTAATTGGCGATACAGCAGAATAGGGGATGATCCTATGTGAAAAAGTAAGTCGAAAATGTAGAATAACATTTTTTCATTTCAGGCTTCGTCTCCGAGAAAATCGATGTTAAACATTTGTTTAGCCCGCATGGATGTCGTCTAATATGTGTGTATTTTTACTGGTGCTTGCGTTAGATGATTGTCAATCCCACGACTGACGATAACCACGGTAATATTATTCAACCCATAGATAATAACTCTGGATTATTTTTATTTCTTTATTATACACGTTGTAGAAAGCTGAAGAAGAAAGTTCGTGTATGATAAATCTCATTATTTCAGAAACTGTTAAAAATGTTTGTCATTGTGTTGGGAACTTGATTCTGCTGTACTTTCTATTGTATTCTGCTGCCCTATTTCATTAAATGGCAAAACAATTTTCTGATCTGACAAATGTTTAAAATCGCCTTTCTTGAAAACGAAGCGCCAAATGGCAAAATTTAATTCTACATTTTCGACTTGTTTTTTCACGTAGAACTACATCTTGTCCAGTTGTACCACCAGTTACGGGACTCCCTGTAGAAAATATTAAGTCTTTGAAAACCCCTCTTGTAACTGTAATAAGGAAAACGTCAGAATTAAATAACTTAAATTACTGAAAATAATTGCGAGTGAAATGTCGCACTCATGCAACGATTAGCCGCGACGGGTTGAAAAGTCGGAATAAAAATTCATTAAAAGAAAACGCAGAAACATTGTCTTACGCGATCCGATTAAATTTCAACGAGGTGCGATATCTTTAGCTTATCATCGATTCTTCCGTATTTCCCTGGCATTTTCCACGTTCGGCGAGGCGATGTCGCCGACTCTCACTTTCAGTGCCAAAATACTTTCACCAAGTTGATCCAACAAGGACGCAGGTATACACTGCGTTCTTCCTGTCCGCGTCACACGTAAAAGTATAATCCAATGCCAATGACTTTCCCCGCGAAAGTATCACGATGATTAATACAGTTCTTCGTTTTCCATATTAATTGCATTATTCTGCACTCGAAATGGTTTTTACTTGTAATCACACTTAATCTTGATTTCTAGCCAACAAAAAATCGTCCGAACTAGTCTGCAGTCACAGAATGTACATTTATGCTTTTCCGTGATCACAGAATGTACAGGGTGTAAAGAAATTATAGGTAACGACCACCACAACGTGATTCTACACCTTCGGATCGGTGGATACTTGCGAAAAAAATCCCGTGCAAAATTGTCCTTGACCTCGAAAATTAAGGTCAAAATTTTGTCTTGTCCTATCAGATTCTACCCGTCCTGAGGGTAAAAAGTGTGAAAGGAACCATGTGTCGCAACTCAACCGTTTTCTTGCAATAAATGATGTTAATATTTTGCATTAGTCAGCACGGGTTAGAGCAAGAGAATGAAAGAGAGAGAGAGAGAGAGAGAGAGAGAGAGAGAGCGATGGTCTTGCAGCCCTCGGCAACGCACCCGCTGATCTAGCGCCGCATTGGCCGTCGCCCTCGCAACCGAGCGTCGCGTAAGACCATCGCTCCCTCTCTTTCATTATCTCGCTCTAACCCGTGCTGACCCATGCGCGCTTGAGTCCTATCCTAGGGGTAACGTCGGGAGGGAAGATTTTCTCGGGAGCAGCAGTTGTACCACTGTAATTTATATTTTTCTATGATACAAAGAATTGGAAAAAACCTGTTTGTCTTTCAGTACAACTACTCCAGAATGTTATGGGAGATGGAAAACGTGCAGCCAAGTGGACACCTTACGGGATTTGTGGACAAGGCGCTAAAATTGTTGGATCTGAAGCAAGTAATGATGGAAGTGGAGACTTCGGTGATGTCGAAAGTGTCTTGCACAGCGTGCAAGGTCGGCGCGGGGCTCCTTCAGCATTACATAAAGATGGGCAAGAGCGACGAGGAAATTATGAACAGTATTTACCAATTTTGCGTATCTTTGAACATCCAAAGCAGTCGGGTCTGTCAGGGAGTTACGTTGCTGTTCGGAGTAAGTTCGACTTTTCTATTTTTCGCTTTATCGTTGTTGAGGTTAGATTAGAGCCGTGTCTAGAGCTTTTTGGGTCCTAGGCATGCAAATGAAAATCGGGGTCCTTCTTACATAAAAAGAATGAGTATCGGCAATAGGTACATCCAAATATGACAATGGTGTTTCAATAAAGTATTAATATTCTTACACATTTTGTAATTAAATTTAGAAATCAAAACCCAGCGTATTTACTTATTTCACGCAGCAATGACAAATCCCTCTAGTCTCTATGCGTGCTCCTCCTTTTATGGGCCCATAGTGGTAAACGCAGCCCTGGTTAAGTTTGTTAAACTATTCTAACTTAATCATACCTTAAAACTAATAGCATCGTCATACCATGTATATACATACGCAATTTCTCTCTTAACTACTTATATTGGGGTAAATGTAACGTAACAAGTATAATTTTTATTATTGTCAGCTGCTCTTACATAAGGTAAGTTTATACAGGAAGCTAATGAAGAAAAAAAATACTTAGTACTGTTGTAATCTTATTCTACGCTGTGTCGGTGATGTCGGAAATTACATTAAAATGATAAAACAGCTTTCTCAAAATTTTGGGACTTTACTTTCGAGTCTCTAAAAATCCATCTCACAAATGTCGTATTTATGCAAAACGAGACTATTTTCAAAATTTCGACCAAGTCGGCCCTGATCGTTTTCAGAAAGGAGGGTGTTAAAAAATGGCCATTTTTGGCATCGCCTGGAAATGAAAAATTCATGCAGGGTCTTTTAGAGTGTCTCCCAGGGAACAAAAAATGTCCTTATCACTTTCCCGAGAAACGATGGGAAAGTTGTCAAAAATACGTTCAAAGTATGAATGTGATGATAATGGAACTTACGTATATTTTACATTTCGTCGTCTTCTTCTTCGGATATCGAACTGTCCTCGAAATATTTAACGACTTCTTATACGTCCTGTGATTACTTCGACAGTATATTGATATTTTGTAATGAATTTCGATCCATTAACTTGTTCAACTGTTAATGGTTTCCGAGTTTCCACTACAGAGTATCGAAAGCCACGATCCGCAAGGAAAATATCGCCCGGTTCAAAGTATCTTAATCGACAGTATCGAAGCGTCTTAAAAATGATTAATAAGAATCATTAATTAAAACTAAGAAATCTTACTGACTAATAAATCAACGGAGAAGTGAATTAAGGGTAGTAATCGAACGAACTGGAAGTATATAATCATTACTACATAGGAATAAATAGAAATTGTGAAGAATCAAAGGAAAGAGATATTGTAACTAAAATAATTAGATCTGTTTTCTTTTTTGGCTCTGGGACCTAACTCTTGTTACGAAAAATCGTTACATCGTAGAAGTAATTAATGGACGCATAAAAAGTCGTTTTAAGTATTTTGATAGAAGCATCCAAAACACAACGTTACCTAGTTTATTCCACGACTTCAAAATAGCTTGTGCCATTTTAAATGCAACATTTACATCACCATCTACATCTGCCCTTGATCATTTAATTACAAATAGAATTTTGCAATATTCGAACAGAATTAATCATTTATCACAACTGATTCAAGCGGAAAATATGAATATAAAGCGAGCACAATTCCAACGTATGGAAGTTACAGAATTAGAGTTTTTCCCCAGATTAACTTACAAAGATCTATGCTTATACGCATGCGGAACATACCAAATGAAGCAAGCACCTGGCTATTACGCCGACCATGTAAATGACAGCGGAGATTTTGAATTTCAAGTTGCAGTACCATCATATAACATCGATTTTCAAAAATACCAGATTGATGTGGAATCAATTAATGTCATTTTACTTAAAACGAAACTGCATTCACGACACTCAAATAGTTTAAAATATTTTGTATACGTATTAATTGATAAAAGTAAAACCGCATTGGAAGCCATACTTGCACACTCATGTGGATGCAAAGTCGGAGAACGCGTTGTTGGGTGCTGTTCCCATGTAGCCACGATTATATGGTACTTTGGATTTGCTCGATTTCAAGCTTCAATTCATCTACCCGCTGAGTTCCTTGCTAGTTATTTAGAAGACGGTTCGATATCCGAAGAAGAAGACGACGAAATGTAAAATATACGTAAGTTCCATTATCATCACATTCATACTTTGAACGTATTTTTGACAACTTTCCCATCGTTTCTCGGGAAAGTGATAAGGACATTTTTTGTTCCCTGGGAGACACTCTAAAAGACCCTGCATGAATTTTTCATTTCCAGGCGATGCCAAAAATGGCCATTTTTTAACACCCTCCTTTCACCCCTCTGTTATAATTTTTTAATCACGACCGTTCTACATTTCCGGCAAAGTGTATACCACTCATGACTTTCCTTTCTACTCCATACAACATCTCAAGGTCAAGGTCATTGGAGTTGGTGGCCCCTCTTCTGCATTATTATTATTATTATTACTACCATATATGTAGATATAGCATTCAACAATATTGCAGACTATCTTTGAAATATTTCGCCGCACAATGACACGCCTTTTTATTAGAGCGCGTCATACTCTACGGGGGATTTCTGTGGACCAAAATAAGGAAACGTGGAATGATCTTTTGTTCAGGGAGAAGTCATTTACGTGCTGAAGCAGGTGAATATGGGTCCAACGCAAATCTGTAGCTTCGTCATCGGTGACGCTTGCGACGATACTTACAATCCAATGCACGAGTGGGAAGTGGCATTCCCTCCGGTGAATAAGCCACCAGTGAAACCCCCTGTACCGCCTCAAGAAGGAGCGCCAACCTTCAAAGTCCTTCACATTTCTGACACCCACTATGATCCTTATTATCAAGAGGGTGCGAACGCGGAGTGCAACGAGCCGCTGTGCTGCAGATTAACCAACGGAGCACCCAAGACACCCGCTGCAGCTGCAGGTCGATGGGGTGACTACAGAAAGTGTGACACACCAAAGAGGACTGTCGAACATATGCTCAAACATATCGCTGACACGCATCCTGTAAGTAATAAGTAACTTGCCATGTTTTCTGCTATTCCTGTACATTTTTCACATGCAAAAGAAAAACAAAGGAAAAATTGAGATGCGTTTCCTGATAATAGAGCAGGATGGTCCTACTGCTACTCCCAAGCAAAATTCCCCTCTTGGCAGTAACCTCACTATAGCACTGAGACGAGCACGCTCAACTCGGCTATAAGGCGCGAGTGATGCGGCATGTAGCAGGATGGCGTTTGAGTCCTATGGTGGAGGTACTATTAGGAGGAGAAATTTTCTCGGGAGCAGCAGTTGGACCACTCTGTAATAGAGAATAGTGTACAAAGGACGTTGTCTAAATATGGGATACCACTTTTATTTCAGTCATTATTGTCAAACTAGTTGCAGATTTTAAAAATGTAACACCGCAGGGAGTATCTACAACATGTAAGCTGAACAAAGATCGAGCTATTTATAAATTATGTATTTAAAATAAAAATGAGACTTTTTGTGTTTAAAAGTGTGGCCAAAATATGAGCATACCTTGAAATAATCTAAGACAAAAGTAAAAACTTTATACCTTCAAACTGAAATATTTCAAAACATGTCCCAAATGTTGCTAAGAAGAGTTAAATGCTGATATTTTATTTACGATTATGACAAACGTAGGTATACAGGGTGTCCCGTAACTCATAGAACAGCCGGATATATCGTATATTCCTGAGGCGATACTGAACAACATTTTTCCTTTGGCAAAATGTCGTTTGAGGCTTTGATTTTGAAGTAGTAACGAAAGACGCTGGTCACTCAGAGCGCGCGCAGAGGATGCTTAGGGACGGAATATCGCGTGGCGCTGGATGGCAACGTTCTGTTAGTGCACTGGTCCGAATGCGTCGGTATAGCAGGGAGCAAAAGTTGTATCGAATACTGAATCAATGCAATTAAGAATAATACGGACATTTTGCCAAAGGAAAAAGTTGTTCAGTATCGCCTCAGGAATCTCCCACATCCGGCTCTTCTATAAGTTGTGTGTCACACCCTGTATTTCCAAACTAAACATCAAGATACAAAGTGTCACTGGAATTCCCGAAAGCGACGTTTTACATAAATTTCTATTGTTCAAGCTTTGCACCTTCGAACTATTCTCACAATTAATTTACGAAATCTCTCCAAAATTTTTCTTCAAAGCCTGTTTGCAACAAAACTATTTAGTAACGTTTGGCGAACGCTTCATCCAGGATATAGATTACATTCTTTGGACCGGTGACATACCACCTCATGACGTATGGAACCAAACGCGGGAGGAAAATCTGAAAGTTCTCCACGAAACGGTGACGCATCTCATCGAAACGTTTCCTGGAATACCGATCTTTCCGGCTCTGGGAAACCATGAAAGTGCCCCTGTCAATAGGTACGCTTTTTTTACTTTTACCTTTTTTCTTTCACGCGGTTTTGTGGCCGTCCTGTCTCATTTTCTGCCAATTTTCTGAAAAAAAGTTGCCATTGAATGACAGTGAAGGACATTAAGGTGACGCCCAGTTCGTTCCTTTCGCAAGGCAACTACTATAATTTCGATTTAAAAACTGGGCCGCACGCGTTGACCCAAATACTTTTCCTCGCCGATTTGGTGCCGAGTAGTGTAGAAATCTGTGCACATTTTTTGAACGCAAAATAATTTTCTGCCTCACTGATGCAGCATAGAATTCGTTACTTTTTAATAAATATAAATTATTTTTAATAATCGGTTGAGAATAAAAAAAGTGAAAGTAGTTATTATAATTAATTAAACAATTAATTTATCATAATCAACTTTAAAAAGTTAAAAAGAAAAAAAGTTTAGAGCGTCTAGATCAAATACAAATTAATCATGCACTAACTTAGTATAGTATTTTCCTAACCTAACCTAAATTTGGCATTGCGTCGAATTAAAATATGTGTCGATAAATGTTTCAGCTTTCCTCCACCGTTCGTTCCAAAGGAAAATGACATATCCTGGCTGTACGATGCCCTTGACAAGCATTGGAGACGTTGGTTGCCAGCAGGAGTTTCGCATACCGTTCGCAGAGGTGCCTTTTACTCGGTCTTAGTTCGCCCAGGCTTCAGGATTCTATCAGTAAATATGAATTATTGCAACAACAAAAACTGGTGGTTGCTGATAAACAGCACGGACCCGGTTAGCGAACTGCAGTGGCTCGTGTATGAGCTCCAAGGTGCAGAAATGAACGGAGAGAAAGTGCACATTATCGGCCATATACCACCTGGACACTCGGACTGTTTGAAGGTGTGGTCTAGAAATTATTATCAGATCATTAACAGGTTAGTATTATTATGATATAGTAGTGTCCGAAACAACCGGTTGCCTTCTGGCTCGAAAAAACCAAATCGCTGTCCCCACTTCTCTGTTTGAAGCCGCCGCGCTGAGCGAGAGATCCGAGAACGAGAGGTCTGTGAAGTTGTAAATCTTTGCGGTCGATCGAATAGTGACATTTTTGAGTAGAAGGTGCTCCGGAGTCGCTTAGTGTTAAAACGAGAGAGCATGTCATATTGCATCCTCTAAAGTATAATATTTCACCTCAACGGAAGCTTTTATGGTTTGCCGCTATCTCAAGCCCCTCGCTCGTTGACCTTGTCAGCTTTCAACCCGTTCAAGAACGAAGTCAAGCCGAATGGTGAAACGAGAAACGATTTGCCGGTCCTGAGTCGGTTCTTTCGGAACGTTACTGTAAATTTGGTTATAATTTTGGTAATTCGAACTTCTGTCACTCGAATACCTCTTTCAAACTAGAGTTTTCTTCGTTCCCTTCAACCCCGCTGTAAGAGCTACAAACTTCCTATAACTCTATTATTAGCTACACGTTTAAATGCATCATTGGAGTCGTATAACTCGAATTTGAACAATCTTGACCTCTGCAAGTCAACGTTTGCTCTTTTACATACATATGCCAAAGTCCCATCATTATCATCCCTAGAAATTAAAAGTACTCTGCCTCCATTTCTCGTATGGAAACAGTAAAACGCTAATCCAACGTAATCTAACCTAAATTTTTTCTTTTTCTTTTACGTGAGGAAAATCCTGCATAGGACCCCCCCCCCCCCCGGCTCTTGTTTGGGAGAGCCAGTGGTAGAGTAGAGACTCCTACCAGCTAAAAACCTCACAAAGATTTTTTTTAAGTAATCTATGATAGCCTAATCACAACGCAATCTTTTATATTTGTTTTTCCATGTAGATACGAATCAACAATAACGGCCCAGTTCTTCGGGCATACACATTATGATGAATTTCAATTATTCTACGACACTGTTGACCTTGGTAGAGCCCTTAGCATAGCCTATATTGGACCATCGGTTACGCCATACAACGAGCTTAATCCAGGTTACAGGATATACTACGTCGACGGGGACCATCCTAAAACAACAAGGGTCAGCCATCCTATTTATTGTAATGTTTGATAAACAAATATGAACGAAACAATAGGGCACGGCTTACTCCCAGAAGCCTCAGCTTATATCAAGGCACTCAAATATGAGTAAACATAATTTTAGTAATTTGTAAAAAAATTATGGTCGAATGCCTTTAATAGTGTTTTCAGTAATACTATGCGCTGTGGAGAGCCAAAGAAAGTTTAAGCAATTAACTCTTGACAGTGCTACATATGGACCGTTTATTTTGAAAGTGGTTTAAGTCACTTTAAAAAAAAAGGACAAATTTTCAAATACTTTAATATGATATTTTTAATTTACATATATTTTTTCAGTTTTTTTTTAATGGACTTACACCGCTTTCAAAATAAACGGTCCATATACATATGTATGTACATACAAACGATGAAAAGTAAATACAATATTTTCTCTTTTGCAGATGGTCGTCGATCACGAAAGCTGGGTGATGAATCTGAAGGAGGCCAATCTGTACGATTATCCTATATGGCATAAAATGTACAGCGCCCGTCAAGCTTACCAAATGGCATCACTTTTACCTAAGGACTGGGATTCCCTGATAGACAAGATGAGCAACGAGCCGTCGCTCTTCGATCTATACTATAAGTGAGTCACGCCAATTATTATTCTTAAATACGAGTAAGTCTTATCTGAAGTCGGTTTACCACTTGAGATGCAGTACCCGTATGTGCCCTGATAGCATAGTCAGGCAGGTCAGCACGTTAACTCGGCCAAAATCGAGCCGAGTTTCGCTGTCAACATGCAGCAACATATTACAAGCCTAATGGTGTGTATGTAGAAATAGATCTTACGGGACCTCGTGTCACATGTTCTGAAATATCGACCCTGAAAAAAACCGTGCTGTTTTTCGCGCCCTCTGCGATTTGATGCGGCGAATAAAAGAATTACGCTTTGCCTTCCAAAGAATATGCATAGCATAATTGCGTCGTGTGGCTGACTGCTGGCAACAGCGACCCACCTCAATTCGCCTCAAGCAGGAGACGAATCATTCCTAGTTGCAATTTGCGTTCATATATATTTTATTACATCATATTAATAAAATTACCAATAGATTTGTTAGATTTCCCTGACAAAAATAACTCCAAACACGACTCTATTTAGACAGATTGGAGGTATAGAAAGTTTATTCACAGTATATTGAGATACAGAAAGAATATTTTCGTAATAAAATTGCGTTCAGCAATGATTGTAATATACAGTATCGTTTGAACTTCTAGAGCTGGTATAATATAAAATGTATAAAACTCTTTCGATTGCGATATCTTAACATGCATATATATACATATATATACATATTTTATAGTAGAGCTTATTCAAATTCCTAAAAAAATAATAAAAATATCAGATGAGCATTTAACATTCTGGTTCCGTCGAAGTACTTATTTACCATGTCATAATATCTTATTACAAAACGCAAAACGGTTTCAATCTTGAACAGTTGGAACGTACACACTACATTGTATGTTTGACTGGGCTAACTTGAAGCGGAGAACGATTTAGGCATTTCCATCTGAAGCCCGAATCTGCGCATGAAACATTACGACAAAATGGTGTGGCCCCTCATATTGCAGTAGTGGAGGGCTCTCACCGATTGACATGCTTTTGTTTTCAAAGGCCAGGCGAATTTTTGATGTGTAGTGGCGCAGCACAATATGCGAGAAAATTACTTGAAAAGGGTAGCAAAGCGCGTGAGGGTCCACACCATTTGATCATGCTTCGAGTGCAGAGATTTGGGCTTCAGACCGAAATGTCGTAAATCGTTATCCGCCTAAAGTTAGTCCAGCATACGATACAATGCTCTGTAATAAGACATAACTCGTTAGCTAAGCTCTTTCATAGAAACAATGTTTTAAATATACATACATATCTGGTGCTTTCATCCCCTTTCTGGAATTTGAGTAAACCTTATAATGGAACGCATTTGTAATACACATATGCAAACGTTGCTTTCGAATTTATCATATAAAAGACAATATTTACATGATTTTTAAATGTACTCAGAAACTTTTGAAATATCGTATCAAATAAACGAGCGACACCCTTTGCATTTATGCACTTTCTAGTTATGAATCCTGTAAAATTTTACGGAAAGCGAGACTACTGTATGCGGCAGCATACTGTCAAGTGTTAAAACGTCGTAATCGAAAATGTACTATGCATTAGATATTATACGAGCCCTATCAGTTCAAACAACGAGCATTAGAAATCAAATGAGTGCTGAATACAATTTTATGGTTTTATATTTTTTAATCACATTCAATAGCCCCATGAAGCCAGAGATACACTACTTTTGCATTTTTAACAGTCGATATTTCTTTTCTGCTCGTTTGTTCAATTTTATGTACTGCATACAGATTTTTACATTATTAAATATTTCTCAATAACGGAGGAAATTATAACATAGGATGTACTGTACCTCAAGTTTTAAAATTGGAAGCAACGGAACTAAAGAAGGAATAAGCATATGCACAAAACATTTTTAAATGCCAAAACTGGCTCGAACGTCACGTTCATTCCTGGCCTCTGTTGCGTAGGTCTGTTGATCTTCGTTCACAGAACCGGAATGCTAAAGAGAGTCACTGATTTTTATTGAATGCCGCAATGTTTAGTAGCTCTTGCTACCGCCCCAGTGGCGCTGTAGCGCTTTTTTCATGCTAAATCGATAACGTTGAGCGCGACACGAGCGTGGTAAGGGGGATACGTAGCCCCCGAGACGTGTGACATTTTGCATTGGATGATTGTCTATTGTATACCTCGTCTGTAGTACTTGTATCGGATTTTTTATATGTAGGTACATACAATTAAAAGACCTACTTCAATTTCGACTAGAAAAAGGGATCCTTGCAATTTTACGTTCAATAAAAACGACAAATGTGCGCACAACGTATACCTGAAAAATTAGACTTGGATGAAATTAACTTGGAATTGAAATGCTTCGATTCTAATTCGTTGTATCGGATCATTTCAGGCATTATAACAAAAATTCACCTGTGAGGCCGGCGTGCAACGACGAGTGCCGAAAGCGATTACTCTGCGATTTGAGAAGCGGGAGGAGCCACGATCGTAAAGCTTTATGCCAGAGCCTCGAGTCCAGGATAGAAACTGAAACGAGGACCGGATGGCGGGCGTGGATTTACAACGGGCTAGCTTTATCGTACGTACATGATTGGTGGATCAAAGGTTATTCCGGTGATGTTAACACAAATCGAGTAGACACATAATGCAACGCGTATAATAAATGTAGTTTGACACTCAAGCTATTGCTCAAATATGACTGTTATTTTGAAAATAATAGCTAATGCACGAGTGCGAATTGACAATTTTACGAGACGTTAACGGCCGGATGAAAACATTCCGCTGCATCGTTCCATTATGTTAATTTGCTACGACTTCTTTGTATGATGCTCTACTTTCTTTCTAAACCTAGCAACTAATAGTAAGATACGACAGTGAAACTTTCAAAAACTAATGACGCTCGACTTGACTGGAACTTTTGCATATTGTCTCATTTCGCATAGAAACGATGTTTGCGAAAAGGATTCTTGACGATTCAAACGTTAAGACACAATATTTCGGGAAAAGTGTTTTACAATTTTAGTGTCACTTCCAACGTTACCAACGCAGGAAAAGATTGCAACAATACTCAGTATCTTTTCCTATAACTGCTAAAATGCATCTCCTTCGGTTGGTTTTACTGCAAATTTTAACAATTTCGAAAGAAAAAGAAGGCAATTATTCGAAAAATTTGACGGTTCCAACGACAAGGATTGCCGGTGGTCTTATGGCGGCCGGTTTAAAAAGATGTGTTGTGCCCCGAGAGGTTCGACTCGGAGCGGTTGCGGGATTTTGGAATCCACCAGGCGATCTTCAATAATAGTTAGTTTATTGCAGCTATCCTTGAACTAGACAGAGGTGACTTGGATATGTTGTGTATTCGTTGATGGTTTGATCGCGAGTCTCCCTTTTGGCCGAGACCCATTGGTTTTATTATCAGGTATGGGATGTGACAAAATTGGTAGGAGTCGTCACGCGGTATCATGAAAGTTCACTTGGCAACAACTATAACGTGATCCAGTCACGTTGTGCTGATTCTACAACGATTGCAATTCTGCGAACTCTATATCTCGGTTCCAGAACCTTCCCTGCTTTGCACTACTGTAAGCTATCCTAGAATACCGGGCACAACAGATGTAAACCAAGCCCAACCTATAAATTTAGTCGGTAACATAGGGCGTGATACTAGAATGGTAAAACATTTTTCGCAAAATTTTGAGTCTTAATTTTCGACTTGCGAAAAATCTCTCTCGCAAACATTGTTTTTATGTAAAAAGAAGCTGTTTATTAAATTTTGGGCAAATCGGGCACGACTGGTTTTTGGGAGTACCGCCAAGTTTCGTAATAATCATTAATAATTAGATAAACGATTGGCGAGTGATTAACTATAAGCGATACGAGCCACGAAAGAAGATTTAACAAGTAGAATTCGTTTTACTAATCCGCACGCTGTAATTAGCTGAGTTTCCACTATTCGCTTACACCCATTGAAAAACCACTGATTATGCAACACTTTTGCAAGACGGAGCATTTGGTAACAGCTGGGGAAAATTTGAAGGAAATAATGTTTGAAGATAAAATGGTATAAAAATCGAAGATACACAATTTAGGAATTAAAATGGAGTCAAAATTATTAATTTATTCATTCTTTACTTGTTGTCTCCTTTTATCTAGCTAATAAAATCACACCGAAATGTTTCTCCCGTCGTATGCCGGGCAATCTGTATTCCACTGACTATTTTTAAACAAAGTATTGTTAATGTGATTACTTTAGATTTAGCTCGCATGGTGCACTTGCTGAAATTTCTTCTTTACACGCAACTTTCCGTGCACAACACAACGAGTTACACTAGGCGTGTGCGCATGCGTTTTTATAAATAAAATTGAATAAACATTATACAAGTGGAGTACATTGTTTATATGTTTCAGAGGTTTCCTTGCAAAACAATTAGCATCATAATTTTTCAGCAGTCACCGCGCAGCGATAGTAGATTCTATTCGCGGCTTAGTTTATTGTACATGCGAAGTGAGACGATTCTCGTTTTTAATTATCGAAGATGATATAACGACGGTGCTTTGATCTTCTGTCGTGTGTGCACATTTTGTAAATATGGTACTTTTTAATAAAATATTGCTCTGCTATTTTTGGTGCAGGTGAATATAAAATATTTATACTTTGTGTATGTCAGTGCCTTTATGATTGCAGCAGGACAAGGAATGATTAATTCCAGGAAATAGTTTGAAATGTAAATATTTGGTAATGACTACGGTGCAGCACTACAACAGTAGTTAACATATTCTCATATTTCTATTGTTAACATATTTCTCGAAATATTTGGCTAATTTAGTAAGTATAATAAATATATTTATTTAATAATGAGTTTGTAATATACGGAAAGCTTTACAAGGTAAATAAATTAAGACCTAATTGCGCTCTCGTAATTATAATATTTCTTATTAAGTATACGGATGCTGATTAGCTTCGATTTACAAATATTTTGAGAAATATATAACTTTCGGTTTGATCGATGAAGTTTTCTTTAGCCATAATTACACACATTTTATATTACATTCATGATTTTAAACCTAGAAATAAGTACTTTGTGGTAAAGTCAGATATACTAAGTAATTTCATATAATGAGTTTGAGGATTTACGTCAATTCTTATTTTTTTAAATACATCATGAACAATTTTCACACTGGGATATTATAACGAAACAAGAAAATAACCAGAATGATCAAAGCGGAAGGTTTTCTTCTTACGATCGAGTTAATGAAGAAATACAAATGCCCTTTTTTTATCGAAAAGTTTGTGTTGAACAGGGTAATTAATTATAGCCCGGCAACATTAATGATATTTAAGACATTTTTCTTCTAGCTTTCGATCGTTTACGAGTTTTTGTATCGTAATTAAATTATTCGTCGTCATTGAAACCGAAAAGCTTTTTTACACCATACAATTTTTTTGGTAGCAATAGGGCACTTATAATTAAATAACAGGCAATGTGATGGTGGTGGTGGAACATGTAACACGGTGGTTGAAATTTCTGATGCAATTCTACACTGCTTACAGTAAGTACGTACATAGATTTTACACTGTTAACAATTAAACTAAGTTCATTGCAGCAAGTCTCATAAATTTACTATTTGTGCGGATATGCCAAAAACCTTGAACTATTTTCTGTTGCAGTACATTAGGCATCATTTATTTAATGTAAACAGTTCCAACTAGTTAATTCTTAATCTCGAAAAAAGTAGAGTTAGAAAACTACAGAAATTACTTCTACTTTTCGACGTTGGATTATTAAAAATATGGGGAAAAGGGTCACAGTTAAAACATTCATTCAACTTTTATTTTAATTCATTTTTTATTTGACGTAGACCGAGTAAAAATGGGCTTTAGCTTTAAAAACGTATATTTGCGTCTCCACTTAGTTTTTTATTAATTTTAATTTAGAAGTCATATGAAGGAGTCAACTGACATAAATACAATTATATTCATACGAGTGTCTTGCAACTCATAGAAGAGCCGGATATGGGAGATCCCTGAGGCGATACTGAACAAGTTTTTCCTTTGGCAAAGTGTCCTTTAGGGCTTTCTTTTCGATTTATTTATCTAAAACACTCGCCACTCGGAACGCACGTAGAGCCTGCGCTCAGGGACGAAATGTTGTGTCGCGCTGGATGGTGACGTTCGGCTGGTGCCCCGATCATATATGTATATGGGGTATAGCAGGGAGCAAAAATGTTATTCCTATAACTCCTACGAATATCTGGTCTAAAACTAAAAATATCTAATCTAATGTAATCTAACGTGCTATTTCTAGGCCGTCAGAAA
Organism: Holcopasites calliopsidis; assembly: GCA_023838395.1. Lineage (NCBI taxonomy): Eukaryota > Metazoa > Arthropoda > Insecta > Hymenoptera > Apidae > Holcopasites > Holcopasites calliopsidis. Next base: position 206,418 of record JALHAQ010000009.1, read on the forward strand.
ACATTCATTTGCTCCTTCATGGCTTTCGATTCCTTCGTGATCCCTTTCAATGGTTAATGTTTCGGCTGAAGTCGGTATAGCAGGGAGCAAAAGTTGTATCGAATGCCGAATCAGTGAAACGAAGAATAATGTCGAATTATTCCTTATTTGTGAATCAGGAATAAAAACGCTATACCGACGCGTTTGGGCCAGGGCACCGGCCGAACATCACTATCCAGCGCAACATGACGTTCGTCCCTGAGCGCGAGTTCTACGGGCGCTTCGAGTGGCCAGTGTTTTTCGTTAATAATTCAAACAGAACGTCTTGACGACATTTTGCCAAAGGAAAAAGTTGTTCAGTATGGCCTCAGAAATCACCTATATTCAGCTCTTCTATGAGTTACGGAACACCCTGTATAGAGTTAGCAGATAAAATTGCATGGTTGGCAGACGTTATTTAATTATTATTGATGAATATCGGCATATTAATGTATATACATTTATTTTAAATGAAATATCAATTCTGCTTGAATAACTTGAATAATTCAATTTGAATAACTTGTGTAACTCCATTTAAATAACTCCTAAAACATGTACTTTTTCATGAGCATTTCATGATGCATTTTAACACTGTCAATGTACATAAAAAATGCAAAAAAAAATAACGCAAATAGAACAATGAATTAAGATGCTTTGTACCGGCCGAAGTTGAGCCATGTTTGGCCGTCGACATGCAGTGCCACATTGAAAGCCTAATGGCGATCGACTTCCCACAGCACGCGTTGTATCAAACTTCGTAAAAAAAGACGTTCTCTCATGTTTTCTTGCGGTTCTGAGAAAATGCCGCCAGTTCAATAGCCCTGATTCAAACAGTTAAAGTTGGTTGCGTTTTGGCAACTAACGAAACGCTGCGAAAAATTGATCACCATTAGGCTTTTAACGTGGCGCTGCATGTGGACGGCGGAACTCGGTTCGATTTTGGCCGGTGTTGCTGCCATTGGTCTCGATAATGGCGACCTAGTGGCTATTAGGGTACTTTGCGTTAAAATGCGTTCTCTGGATATCGGTCCGTAAAATATCGTTGAATTTATTAATCATGGCAAATAATCCTATTTTATATTTTCTTTACAGAATGTCCGTCTTCATGGCGATCCCGCGGTTCGCGTACAATTTACCCAAGTATGTGCTGGGCCTAGGATAAATGTAGATAACGGGTAACCGATGTGATTTTTACTATTCAATTATTAGACACCCGCGACGCTGACATCTTCACCTATTATCTATTACTATTATCTCACCTGTTAGTATGATAGCTGTTTGAAATCAGCGCCATGTGGTCTCATCCACGAAGATATAGCGTTCGAAAAACTATGACGATACTATCGAGTGTGAATGCTTCGTCCCCATTACTTCTGTTACAGTTTAGTTAAATACATATACATTTAACTAATGACAGATATGAAGTTTATTTTACGATGGAAATGATATTTAATTACACGGCAATGATCTTTTTTCCTTTACAACTCGATAAACGCAGTAGAAGCTTCATAGTTGAAAATTAATAATTATTAGGTGAAAGATTTCTAAGCAACAATAATTTTGTCTTATTTTTCTTGTCAGATATGGTACTTCATTTGTGACAATAAGAATTTGTGATTTGGGTTCCATTTATACATCACCGTGTCGTGTTCGGGTTTTCGGAGAGCGACGTACTATTATAAGATAACAAAAAATACACTTCTTTTAGTTTCTGTTTAATCTTTATGAGATTAATTTTAATGAACTGCTGAGAGTTTTGCAATTAAAATGACACCAAACACGACAGAAATCGCATAATTTTTTGTTATGTTGTAATAGTACGTTGCTCTCCGAAAATCCGGACACAGCACGGTGATGTATAAATGGACCTTTAACCGTTTGAACGCTAGGTGTCCATTTAAAGGAATGCGTGTTCAAAAGTGTCGAGTACTGTGCGTTACTAAGAAGCAGTTTGTTGGAAGGAGTGCAGCTTCAAACGAGTGTATCGCCACTCCTCTAATCCAATCGTGGCCGCGGGCTTGTGCGCATTCCTAATTGGCTGGAGATGTCCTCCCCACTAATCCGACTATACAACGTGGTCCAATAAGAATTGGCACTTAAATATCTCCGTTGTTTTTGGAGATACAAACAAATTTTTATTAAACAAAAGTGGTTCCGTATAAAAGGGGCTGTAAAGTAGTAATCTTTTTGCAGGTGGAGTAGTTTTGGAGATTTCAAGGTTACTGCCACGAATTTAAATAGTGTCATATATCTTTCTATGCATTAGTTTATACAACTCAACATTCTCTATGAAAAAAGTATTAACTTGTATATGTCGAGAGTTATTAGTTTAGGAGATATTTTAACTTCAATTTGCAAAATTGAATTGATTGCATGTCGGTGGCCGACATTTTGAACAAAACTGCTAGGAATAAGTAACTTTAAACGTAATCGTCTTTGAATGACCTTGACTGGCCTTGAGACGATGTCGGTATTTGTTTTGGTAAACTATAGGACACGAAGGGGTCTAAAAAATTCTATAAATCTAAGTTAAAGTATCTCCAAATCTAATAGTTTATATATATACACCTACAAAAAAATTATTACTGCCACATTATGGCACAGTCTATATTGAACAGCTTTTGTTAATACAGTTTTTCCTTATCTCCAAAAACAACGGAGATATTCAAATGCTAATTCTTATTAGTCCATCCTCTATAGCTGGAGCGCCACGTAAAGCGTAGTAAGGCGGTGTAATAATAATATAAAAAGGAAACAATGGACGGAAAATGCGATAGGTAATTAAGTGGATCCTGGCAAATTTTTCTACCTATCGTAAAAGCTAGTGATAATAAAGTATGGACAAGTGTAGCATAGCATCTTGTATACTAATTCATGAATTTATTAATATATATACGTAACCGCTGTACATTTGCATCACTCTATACGTTTTGTTTAACTTTTTAGACTCCATGAGAAATAGTTATGTGGAATGACAGGTGCTATATATGTATTAGTAAGTAGAAAAGGCATAGGATTACGATAATTCTATTTATTACTTAATCTGTGATTCACAAGCGAATTATACGTCGTTTAACTAAACGTAGGAAAGTAGACATACGTAGATAAAGGCTTAACGGATTGGTGGAACGTAGTAGCACACTATAGGAATAACCAGTAGCGACACTCCCACAAAATCGTGTCCGAGAAATGACGTATGCCCCATATTACCACTGACAAGACGGCATCAAGTTCCCTCCATAACATCTGTTTTCCTTGTGCGCATCCCTGCCACGCAGCGTCATTTTGTAGCGTAACAACAACCAATTAGAACATCGCGCGCTACTACATCAATGGTATGGCCGCCTGTCACATGACCTCGGATATCAACATCAAAGGGATCGACACGAAGTGCCGCTACTGGTTATTCTTATACTGTGGTAGTAGTTAATATGGTAACTAAATTTGGTAATAAATAATTAGATCGTAATCCGCAAGTAACAGTGTAGCCGTGAATAACATTAAATTCGTGTATCTTTACGAAAATTACGAGAAACATGTGAAAATAAATGACTGTAAAAAAAAGTGTAGCTGTACATAGTTGTAAATGGGTTCTTTCACCAATGACATTGTTGCAGCAATTATTTTCTTCATCATTTCTTCCAACTAACTTGGAAACTGTCTAATATTTGTGTATATGTATAATAATTTTATTCCTTCGACTGAAGTAAAATGGACATCTTTACGCGTAAGCTGTGAATGATATTCAGATTAAATTAATCCTATAGAAATTAAACTATTATTTCAAACGTTACCAGAAATTATTGTTGCCATTGAAACTCATACAATACTTTCGTTGCTATAGTTTCTAGATTATTAATTTAGTTTCAGCTTGTGGAACACTAAACTGTACATAAAGATGGAATATGTTGTTTATTTATGATCAACCAACTTTGTATTATACTGGACATTGTTATTAAGTTTTACACATAAAAACTATTTCCGTGATTTATACAGAATCGTGTTTTGTATATTTTTGTCCCAATTTCCTATATCTCCTTACTTAAAAAGGCAAACTTGTCCTTCAAATGTCCTTAATATTTCCAATTACGAAATTGCTAATTATGCAGGGTGTTTCGGTACCTCATGCAAATGTTTTAAGAGGTGATTGCTGAGGCAATTTTGAACAACCTTTTCCTTAGCCAAAATGTTAGTTAAGGTTTCATTTTTTAATTATTAATGAAAAACGCATCTTCCCTCAGTTGAGCGCGTGCTTTGATTGGTCGGTGTTTGTCGTTAATAATTCAAAAACGAAGCCTTAACCAACGTTTTGGCAAAGGAAAAAATTGTTCAAAATTGCCTCAGCAATCGTTTCTTAAAATATTTCCACAAAGTAATGAAACACCCCGTAGAGTGTCCCATCTAAAAACACCTGGATGACCTTTAAAACTTTATGTATAAACAATGTAGGAAAAATAATTATCGCAACATATGCCCTCGCGGAAGTCATGTAACTTTTGTTTCAAACGTTTTCCTACACGTCGAGTAGTTTGCAAACAATTTCGAGTTGTCACGTCAAGTGAATTACCCCGTAAGGAACATTTTACAACGCAGCGTATAGTTTTAAATGTAATTTTTATTTAGGCTATGTACAACACATACGTACAATACGTGACCCTTGCTTAAGCTATATTACGCTCGTCCGGTATGCATTTCCACTTAATTTTTTCTGTCCACCCCCTCCGCGTATTTGGCGCGTGTCAGTGTTTCGATTCTCGTGCCTTCCTTCGTGAACGCGCACCCGCTCCGTGGGCCGGTAGGTACGACAGTGCATGTGGCGTCCATACATATATCCGTGTGATATGTTACAAATTTTTTTAGGAACATTTTGCGTGGAACACCGCGAGCGATATTAGCGATAAGGTTGCAGCGGAACTACACGTAAACGATGCAGCTTCTCGCCTGCAACTTCATTCTCGATCAATATATTGATTAGACAATTATCGAAAAATGACACCAATATAGACAATTGTTGATTGGACAGATCCAAATATCACCGGTGAAAGGCGCCAGGGAGAATATAACGAATTATTTTCATCAAAGAAACCGATACATATTTCTGACAACAGATTCAGAAAAAAATTATTTGCTCTTTTTCCGTTCAATGTTGGACATATTTCGTATTTAAAAATTAAGGTGCTATTAGATAATGAACTCGATAAATATATAAAACCATTTTTAATATACAGGATGCGACACGGAATTATTCGCCGTATGGGAAAATGTTTGAAACAAAAGTCGCATGACTTCTGGAAGGGTATATGTTGCAATAATTTTTTCCCTGTATTATTTATACACAAACTTATAGAGGTCGCTACAAGATATTTTTAAATGGAGCGCCCTATATATTTTTACGGTAATGTAAAGAGCACTGACAACTAGGTAAATAAGTATTAAAGCATAATTGGTCTAAAATGAATATTTATTGAGATATTTCCAATAGAAGTTTTGCTTTAAAAGATGTTCAAAATGGCCACCATTACTAATGTGCACATTTAATCGTTTGAGAAACGATGGACGCACATTTCGCAGTGTACTCGTGGAGACATTTCTACATGCCCTGATAATACGATCTTACATATTTTCAATTCATCGTCGATGGTTCACGATAAACCTCAGTCTTTAACATTTTTCATAAAACTTCTATTGTAAATATCTTAATAAATACTCCTTTTAGACTTACCGTGTCGTAATGCTTATTTACCCAGTTTTTAATGCTCTTTGAATTTCCGTAAAAATACATATAGTGTATTACCATTTAAAACCATCTTGACGACATTTAAGACTTTTTGTATAAACAATGTAGAGAAAACAAATAACTATTGTAAAATATGCAATAGTTATAATAAAAGTTTTCCTATACGCCGAACAGTTTACAATGTAGGGTCGTCAAGTTTTGTGAATCATCCTGTATTATGCTACCCGCCTTCTGCATTACACAAGTTTATTACTCTTTCTTTCACAAAACGATGCTGTCCTCGATAGCTTTCACAAATTCGATTAGAGCATAATACATACGCCTACGAGACGAGCAACAATTTTCGTCTAAAATTATTTATAACCTTAAGGCTAAAGTTTTAGTGTTTTATTATACATACGTACATACGTGAAACAATCGCAATAATGACAGCACATCAATTCGAAAACTAACAAACTACCTAACTATATACTCAAAGTAGGGTAATGTAATTTTTGTTCCATAGCGTCGGTGGTAACCCATGTAAAGGACTGACGCGATTTTAAATGACCAGGACGAAAAAGGAATATTATGCGCCTTGTTGAACCCTGGCGCCCCTCATATTTCAAACGCAAGACATTGTCACTTATTCCCGTTCACTCTCGCATTCTGGCCCAACATAAGCACACAAATCAATACCTAATATTCCGCTAAGGGCAGGTATGCTTACATTTGTTTTTCTTTTAAAGGACATTGAAAAATCGCATATGGCTAGATTATCTGTCAATTACACCACAGTATAGGAATAACCAGTAGCGACACTCACTCAAAATCGTGTTCGAGGAATGCTACAGCGCATGCCCCACATTACTACTGATAAGATGGCGTCAGCTTTTCTCGTGCGCACCCACGCCGCGCAGCGTCATTTTGTAGCGTAACTACAACCAATCAGAACATGGCGCGCTACTACACCAACAGCTTGGCCGACAGAGTGTCGCTACTGGTTATTTTTATACCGTGATTACACTGTATACGTATCTCTTCCTTATTTACAATCAGCCCACCTTCTAACCCGTTAACGAAAGTGTCTCGGATCGTTGTTAAGAAACTAACAAAAGATCGCGTGTGGACTTGTGCACGTCTCAGGATCCACTTCGCTTTGTGCAAACATTACTCTAAATGGTATAGCGCAACCGTGTGCCATTTTAATCATTGATTCGTTTCTTGCCAGTGTCAAAATGGAGAAAAGAACGAAAGAAGAATTTTCTACAAAATGGCGGCAGTTTTAGCACGAGAAAGATTTCTTAATGTTGCGGCAATGTATTTACGTTTCTACCGCTACGAAAAAAAGAAAAAACTGTTCATTCTACAAACATGTATTGTTCCATACATGCGTTGCTTCATGAAGAAAAACAAACAATTGAAAATTAAATATCGATCGAAATACGTTACGCTTTGTACAAACAAAAAATGTAGAAATTCGTGTACATAACCATTTGCCCTCATAATTAATTGTAGAATACATGCGATTACGTGTATTTCATCCATGTGTGTACGTGTAACACAGCGCGCGATTAATAATAGTTGACGAAAATTCCGGAAATCGGTCACACCCGATTTAGCTGCAGTTTTGAAGACTGTCTCATTTTGTATAAAAAAAAGATGATTACGAGAAGGATTCTTAACAACTCGGAACTTAAGACCCAAAATTTTGTAAAAACTGCTTTACCATTTTAACGTCACTTCCAACCTTACCGACACAATGTAGGGTAAGATTACGTCTGTACTTAGTATTTATTTTTTTATTACTCTCCTGTATATGCGTATCTTGCGTTTTTTAATAACGGATAAAATGCATATTCTCCGGTTTATTTACCCTGTATCTATTTGAAAATAAGAAGAAGACGATTATTCCAAATCGGAACTATCCCGACGACAAGGGTTGCATGAGGTAGTTGGTTTAAAACGATCTAAACCAGGCTTGTCCAACCTGCGGGCCGCGTGTGGCCCAACAAAAAATGATAAAAAAAAACCCTAGTAGCCACTGGGTTACCACTAGCAAGATTAATGGCAGCAACACCGGCCAGAATCGAGCCTAGCTTCGCCGTCGACATGTAGCTCCACATTAAAAGCCTAATGGAGATCAGGTTTTCGCAGCGATTCAGCTTTTCGTTGGTTGCCAAAACGTAACCAACTTTTACTGTTTGAATCAGGGCTATCGAACTGGCTGCTTTTTCTCAAATCTATAGGAGAACGTCTTCTTTCATACCCACTTCACTTAGGTGAATTTCTCTTTGCACGAATCCTGAAATCACGAGCCTCTAGTTCGATACAACGTACGCTGCGAAAAGTTGGTCGCCATTAGACTCTTAATGTGGCGCTGCATTTCAACGTCGAAACTAGAGTCGATTTTGTCCTGTTCAACGTGTTGACCTGTCTGACCTGGCTATCAGGGCCATTGATAATACTACAAAATATCTGATGAGCACCTTGAGAACTCACTCAGAATTATAATTACTTCCATCTAACCAAATATCGAAGCATTAGTGTCCAAAAAACAGTACCAAACATCTCACTAATTTCATGTTGCTGTCTTGCCTTTTACTTTTATAGTAACAAATTCATGAATCAATGAAGTTTAAATTATCTAAATATGTTCTATATATTCTACGTCTTTTTGGTCATTAGCTATCGTTAGTGTTAGTGTATTTTATGCGTGGCCCAAAACAACTCGGCTTCTTCCAATGTGGCCCAGGTAAAGCTAAAAGGTTGAACACCCTTGATCTAAACTAAGTCCAGCTTATAAAATTATCCTACGCTGTACTGCATAGTAGTGAATCGTTTTTCGCAAAACAAATATCGTTTTTATCTAGAGGGGACCTATTTTCAGAATTTCAGCCAAAGCGCAATCAAGCTTGGAGGTTTTTATAAGTACAGGGAGTGACACTGGAATGATCAGATACTTTTAGCAAACATTTGGGTCGTAACTGTCAAGTCACCAAATATTCTTCTTGCAAATATCGTTTTTATGTAAAATGAAGCTACTTGCAACATTTCAGACAAATTGGGCGTGATCGATTTTCGAAAGTGCGGGCTTGTTAGTTTGAGGAATAATATCGAACGATATCAAGAAAGTCACTTTTACCAAAATATCGTTAATATTACGATGAAATGTCCTGGGTGATATCTCGTTAATTTGAACGCAATAATCGGAACTAACATCCTACCATAATACTCGGTAAACGTGCAATCCCGGTCAGACGTTGAACGATAACACAGTATTCCTTCGACTCCTTCGTTTTGCGGAAAAGAAATCGCCGCGGGATTTACTTTAATTTTCGTTTCACTGTCTTCTTATGTGTATCAATACACTTCATTGTAGCATCTCGAGATAACGTTCTTTTTCATTTCCTTTGGACAAGATCAGCGATATTAAAATTGCCGTGAACAATGTGAAATATATCTTTTCGTAAAATCGTCGAACGATTGACACATACGGGTTTACAATTATGTTTGGTACTGCAACATCGGCGCGGCAAGGTTGGGATGATGAGCCGTATTCATTCTTAGAGCGGAGAGACTTTTGTTGTACCACTCGTCTTCGGCTGACATTCCTGAAACGAGATGAATCAATTATAACAATATGCAATTTTAATTACCGTTAATGCGATTACTTGAAATTGTCAGTTGTAAATTATTCTCCTGAGATGAACAATGTTTTTTTTTTTATTCAGTTTGATTTGTTATTTACGTACAGCGTGTACGGTTTTGCTGTATACACGCGATGATTTCTACAACCATTTAAAATACAACAAAATATTCTAGACAAATCTTATACGATATTAAGGGGGACACATGATTATGATGATAATTATTTGACATTGCGATGACCTTGGGAAGCCCTGTGAAAGTCATCATTATATTTCTAATGGAACCCTATATTTTTTATTATTACATATTCTTGTAGCTGACATCGATGACAAAGCAGACTGCACCCAGAATGGTAGCGTCGATCAGTTGTCCAGCGACAAACGGCTTACGCAAAATACATATGTAGGTAGTATTTTGAAAAAGATCCAATGTCAGCTACAAGAATATGTAATAAAAAATATGGAGTTCCATTAAAAAATATAATGATGACTTTCGAAGAGCTTTCCAATGTCATCGAGATGCCAAATAATTACCATTGCGATATGTCCTCTTTAATACCGTATAACATTTGTCTAAAACATTTTTTTGTATTTTAAACAGTTACGGAAATAATCACGTGTATACACTTAAATCAGACATCCTGTATGTATGCAGAGTGTCTCGTAACTCATAGTAGCACCGGATATGGGAGATTCCTGGAGCGATACTGAACAACTTTTTCCTTTGGAAAAAAGTCATTTGATGCTTTCATCCAAGGTCATGATATACTAGGTCATTAAATTCGTTTTGATACGGGCTATAATACTGTTAACTCAATAATACAACGTGCCATTAAAAAAAATGAAGATGGTCTTGACAATAATAAAAAAATTGTCGAACTTCTTTTATTGCAATGTATAGCCAATCAAAAACTGAACAACTTTTGTTTAAAACATTTTTTTGTCAGATTATCCCAAGTACTTGAAAAATCGTGAAAAGTATTACGTGAGACACCCTATAGATATGTATACAAGGTGGGGCATTTAAATCAGGTCACCTGAATAACTCGCTTAGTTTTAATGATAAAAAAAAAATGTTTCTAATTATACTTACATGGTTTCGAGGGGCACATAATGTGATCTAACTAATTTTTTTATACCTAGAGACATAGAGGTAATATAAAAAATAAACCTATACTTTTAAATAGAATGGTATGATTTTTTATTTACATCCTAATAGAACATTTCAAAACGAATCAAAGACCTATATGAAAGTTACTCAAAGTCAATTACAATGGAAAATAAATTGTCTCAAAGTACAGTAGCGATCCGTAATAAGAAACTAGCTTCTGGCTCGACGTAAGCGACTCGGTATCCCCACTTCTTTGGTTGAAGTCGTCGAATAGGAGTGTGCTTCATTCATAGAATGAGGGGGCATGTCATATTCTATCCTCTAAAGGATAACATTGTTCTTCGACCGAACGCTTTATGGTGTGACCCTACCCCGGGACCCTACCTCGCTTACCGAATGGTATATGTATCTGTTCCGTAATTAACAACTGGCCGGTCCCGAGCGAGTTGTTTCTTATTGAACATTACTGTACTCTATAAATACCTGCGGGCATTTCCGTTTATTGACTATCGCTCTTGCAATCGCTAGTAAATATTCATATAAGTAGTTGTATTCGTCTTGATACAGTCCATCAGAGTGCAAATAAAAAAACCACACCATTCCATATGAAAATGTAGGTTTGTTTTTTATATTTCGTCTAGGCTTCTTACTATAAAAAATTAGTTATGTAATATGTTACATAAAAAAATGTTACATCAAATTATGTAAAATTGTTAAATTATTATTATGTTATATGTTCATATTATTATTATGTCAAACCAAGCAAGTTTAATCTGAAGCATTTATTGCTATCATCAACACTAAGCGAGCTATTCAGGCGTCCTGTTTTAAATGCCCCACCCTGTATATGAATTTTGATAATAAAAACTATTTAGGAACTATAATACCAGTATGAAAATAAGTATGATCGATAAATTGCAACTTTAACATACGTACATAAGTTAAATATAAAAAAGCAATTCGTTAAATGCTACATTTATTGCTAAATGTAGAACAATGGAATTAAATTGTTTGCGTGTCACTGTATTAATTTATAATTAAGTGAGCGTCGGTTAATTCTTTTTAACAGAGAGCTACCCGATAAACGAAAGCAATTTCTTTTCTCTAAGAAAAGCAATCCTGAGAATCGATTTAACTTTCCCTTCATTGGAGGTTCATTGTGGCAGTTAACCGGCCGATTTGCTATCAGATTAAAACGTTAAATCGTTATAACAGTTATAGATATTGGCCGAAGACCTGCACCGAGTGAACGCTTCGGTGCAAGCTTCGGCAGACACCCCATTCGCGAATAGTCTTGATTCGATTTAAAAGCGATATTCCATCTTGCGCCGGAAATGGTGTAAGACGGTGCTGCAGCGGAAATGAAGAGAACGTCTTGGACTGAACGAGAGAACGTTCGCGCGGACGTCCGATTCTCGTCATTTCCTTTCCAACGTTTTGCGAAATCATTTAATAATATTCGCACCGACACCTGGGATAACGGGGAAGGATCAGAGTGGTCCTCGCGAAAATGCTCTTACTTGTATTATATAAAACATCTAGTGTTTAACTGTAAATACGTAACAAATAAGTAAGCTGAAAATGAGAAAACAATGGGAAATTTAATAAATTACGTTCCTTACTATTGTACTAAATCTTTGACTATTTTTCAGGTAAAGCGAAAACGCAGTAGCGTTACATTTTACACTTGGTTGTTCTAATCAAATTGGTTGATGATTTTATTGATTTTTAGTAAAGTTAATTTAGCAGCGGATATTGGCAGTGTTATATTGCAGGATTTATCACGCGTTTTTCAGTTTTGATTCTTGTCTTCAATTTTGAATAATTTTACATATTACTGTGACCAAATAATTTCATAATGTCAGAGTATATTACTTCGACAGCATACAAATCCGTTAAATTTGCCGTCAAAACTTAATGGTTACATTATGAGGAACATTCATTTAAGCTTCCACCGAATTTCACTTTAATTCGTGTTATAATTTACTTATGTAAAGCATGACAATTGTTGACACAACACGACGTCCTACTTTAGTAATGTCAATTAAAAGTTTACTGAAATAACGCACGATTCACTGTGAATCAGAAACAGATAAAGCTTAATTAATACAGATACAAAGCTTAATCCCTATAAATTGGTTTATTCCCTATAATTCCTTATTCTATACTATTCAAGCAAAACAAAGAATAATTCAAAGTAATTGTTTTTAAGCAATAAGTAATATAATTTAATTTAAAGATATTTAATTGAAACAATTAGGACTAGTCGCTTTCTTCGAAAAAACAGATATTTTCAGAGCGTGTGTGAAAAATATTCTGTGATATATTTACACTTTGGATAAGACACATGTAAAGCAAAACGAAATTTAAAAAATTTTTCGCAGCTGCTATTATTCTTCGGTTCGATGCTTACTATTCGACAATTCAAGATTTCCATGTGGACGTAAAATCCAGAAAAATGCTTCTATTTTCACCTTGAACACGAAGCCAAAAAAAATAACACTCATGTTAAACTCACCCATTGCATCTTGTCTCATACCGGTAACTGCAGCCATATTCGACGCTGAATGCGACATGGAAAACGGCTGGGTCATACTCGGATAGGTGGTCGTACCCATCTATAAACATAGTGTGATGTAGATTAGTCGTTTTTTAATAGGTAAGCGTTGTTTAATAGTATTTCATTGAATCATTAAAGCAACACCTTTGTTTATTAAATAATGGGTGTTTCCAAAATCGTGATGCGAGCCGAAAGGGATTGATTCAATGGATAGAAACAAATCGAAATTAAATAGTTCCAGTACTCTGGTGCAACCTCAATAAGTTACTGCAATCACTATAATTAATCAATTATTTCAAAATGTCTTGCTATTAATCAGTAGAGGAAGGGGTGGTAATACCCCCCCCCTCAATTTTATATTTTATCGTAAAGTCTGATTTATCACCCAAACTGCAATAAACTGTTCATCGAAATGTAAGTAAAGTAGTAAGGTTGCATGTGACAAAAGATGGAAATAAAAGGAACACAATTTAATTCAATTTAACATGTGTATGTAAATATACATCACTTTAGGCATATCCGCAAAAGGGGTGGGTAATATGGCACCCAACAAAAATCTTAAAAACTAAATTCCTGGTTGCGCTAGAGATCAAAACTGAATGTGCATTCGCTGTGTACCAACAGGGTGTGGATCGGCACAATATTCTCAGAGAGGACAAAACTACTGTCTAAGGCACAGTGGTCCAACTGCTGCTCCTGAGAAAATTTCCCCTCTTCACAGTACCCCCACTATAGGGCTCGGGCGGTCACGTTCGAGTCGGTCTATGACGGTTTGAGAGATGTGGCAGTGTTGGGCAAATTTTATTCTGAATGACGAATAAAGAATAACGAATGAAGACACCACATTTATTTGTAAATAACGAATAACGATTTTATTCGACGACAACTTATTCGTTAGTCACGAATAAATATCAACTACTATTGGAACCCAATTTACTCTTACTTTATTCGATCTTTTTTCGATTAAACGACGAATTAATGTGACGCCTGTCACCTACCGACGGCTGCAAGAGCCGATCGTAACCTTTTGCTTTCCCTTTCCACGGACCCCTACATATAAAATGTATACATATACATACATTGTAGAAGTCACGTGATACTTTTATTCGCTATTCTGCTGACTACTTTTTTATTCGAATAAGAAGTTACTCGAATGAAAATTTATTGGAACGCAAAATTATTCGTTATTGTCGATTAATTTCCTTTTATTCGAACTTTTTATTCACAGATTATTCGAATTAGAATTTATTCGTCGGAAATTCATTTGGAAACTTATTCGAATAAAAATTTATTCGAATAATGCCCAACTCTGAGATGCGGGATGTAGCGAGACAGCGCTGTGGTGCCCTATGGTGGGTACACAGCCAAGGGGGGAAATTTTCTCGGGAGCAGCAGTTGGACCACTCTGATCTAAGGGCTGTGGTGAGTAAGATACATTTTGAGATTCGTCATCAAATTTGTAGAAGCTGTTAAAGAAAACGATGAATTTGATTAGCAGTAAGTATTACAGTTACTGAGGGGGATTATATCGCCCTCCGTTATGGGGGGGGGGGGGATTTACCAATAGATACAGATTCAGAAACATTAACTGTATTTTCGAAAATATCAAGTGATCTACTAAAGAATATCGATTCCGCGTATCTTTATCATAATTATACTAACACACAATACTTCGACCCCCTTAGTTTCCAAGAAGTACTGCTTCTTTTTGTAAGACAAAAATCTATCGTTTCCTAACTTAAGGTGAGTTTACATTAGTCCAGTAGCAGTGCAGTCCAGTCCAGTGACCCAGGCTAGCACTGGATCTTAACTGGAACAATGTAAACATTGTTTTTATTCCAGTACAGTGCTGCTATTCTAGTGACTGAATCGGGAGACTACTTTTTTATTCCAACGTTTACCCCCACCATCGAAAATACGACGTTCAAACGTTATTGAAACCATCTAAACTGCTCAATCCAGCGAAAAAGAAGACGATTGACGAACACTGGAATAATGTAAACATTTACCGATTTGCAGTCAAGTCACTTGAGTCAGCGATTGGACTAATATAAACCCAGTGTTACGTTATAAATGCTTATTATTAGCGACAGCTGTGCAACATTCAGGGTAAACATGTTTTTCATGATATCTTTGTTATAAATATTACCACACCTAATAATACCTTGAATAGTTTTGAAGGAGTAATGCATTATGAAAGAGTTTGATTTCCCGCAATTCATAGGATAAAAGACGTTTGTAGTGCCCGTTTCTTTTTTTGATATTTCTTCTAAAAGCAAACCTAACTTAACCTAACTAAAGGTAACCTGTTGGGTGTGGAAACGTGCTTCCGTGAACATAACATGTGTAATGTGACATCGTACACTGGATTGTTATACAAGATCTTACAAACCGCCCAATTTAAGATCGATACAAGAGGATCCCGAAGCATTTCATTTTTTCACTGGCAAACCGATACGCTGAACGAATGATTGGCTTAATTAAACCGGTAGGAATTCGGTAATACGTCCGACCCAACTAATCAGTCGAAATGCAATTTAACTACATCGACCGATAGCGATGCGCCGGACGTACAGCGCTCAGGTGCGCTTCAATTTAATACCTCGGTTAAAATCATTAACGAGAAACGCATCGAATTCATTCCTAGGGACGGGGCATGTTGCCTGCTGAGTTTGATGCATCGATTGTCGAGCGGAAGGGGCCAATTGAAACGTAATGCGTGACATGACATTTTTACCTACAATTAGTATATCTATAAACATGTAACCATGAGTTAATATTGTATATTGTATATATACAGATATATATTGTAGTATGTATTAGGTTGCAATATACGATATTTTCGTTTCAATGTTTTCTTTTGTATTTTACATGTGTATTTTAGAAAGTGTGTATTTTTTATCTTGTTATGTTGCCTATAAAATTGTATATTGTATACAAGGTGTCTGCTTTAACACGGTTAAATATTTCGTAAGAAACTTCAGGTGGTAACAACAATGATCTTACAAAGGTTGTCTCGAGTACAATTGGTCAATGTTTAGACGATATTAATTACTAATTATTCATTCTCTGGCCTCCATTTCTTCCACCTTTCTGTTTCTAACTTAAATCAATTAAACGAACATTATTTTATACCAACTGCATTCATTTAGCAAGAAAAGTGTTTGAACAAAATGCACCAAAATACAAGAAATCGAGTACGCGTTACAGCATGCCTTCACAAGTATTTTAGCCTCCCTAAAGAAATGTAATTCGTAAATAGTCGTAAGCCGAGGCAAACCTTCTTTTAATGTTTGAAATGCAAAATATAAATAGAGAATTGAAGACAAATATAAACAACTGTCAGTTACAATTATGGCAAAAATGTTGCAGAGAGCAGAGTTAACTAAATACATTTTGTGGTAGTTACTTGCCTGAGGGTAGCGGTTTATTCCATTTATGCTATTATGCGGATGAGGATAGGGTTGATAGCCTCTACTTGCACCGGGGTAAATATTCCTCATCATGGCGCCTTGGCAAGCAGGAATCGAAGTCAAAGTTTTCTGCATCTGCTTTTCCTGCTTTCGGTATTTCGCTCTTCTGTTTTGAAACCAGACCTGTTTGCATAGAAAAAGAACAACTAAAAGACTTGTTCTCCAAATATAATATTGGTATTATCCCGAGTCCAAAAATATTGGAAATCCCTTTGTTCCCAGATTCATTTCGCCAAGTTGTCTGCTTCTAAATGCAAACGAGGCGCTTCTATTTCGCTATCATAGGCCGTACTGAATTTTCTGGAGAGGTAGACTAGTTTACCTATCGCCATTTTGCATCGGACAATTTCCATTGTTTCGCGGGATTAGTAAACCCATATTGGGGGTTGCCTGAACCGCCAGCAGCGACTCCCCGGCATGTACATCGAATCCCCCGTACCACCGCCGCCCTCCAACCCTTAACAACCGCCACATCCTACGCCCCCGCCTGCCTTCTTCGCTTCCCCTCTCTTCTTCCTGGCGCTTGTGATTCCCTACCAACCCCTAGAAAGAGAAAAGCCTCTCCCCTGGTTGGCATCGACTTGTTTCCACCCTCGTGCTAATGTTACTGGCCCCTCCTGATTGGCCGATGCCACGACTGTGACGTCACTCGGTGCTTCCTCATTGGCCAACGCGTTTTATCGACATTTCTACCGTGCACGTTCTCTTCCTCTCCACCCTGCCTCGTTCTACCCCCCCCCCTTCCCCTCTTTTATCTTCGAGCACGCTATCGCGTGGAGAAGAGAGTGACACACGAGGGTAGCTCGATCAGACCAGCTCTATGCTTTCTCTGGGCTATTTCTGTTATTCCGTTTCTCTACCCCGTTCTTCGAACCGTATCTCTCTATCTTCCATCCCCTATTTTTCTGCGCGCTTATTTTTCACTCCATCTCGCTGGAGATGCATGGCGTTTTCGAAGCGTGCCTCACGAAATATTCGCACCGATGCTTACTGACCAATAGTTCAAAAAGATCGACACAGGGGGTGACAAAAAAATAGGCAAGTAAATAGGATATTGTCACCTAATACGAGGCCCTATCTTCTTTAAAATCATAACTCTCGTTTAGGAACACATTTAATAAAATTCGGTACACGTTTGAAAAATAAGATGTGTGGTCTTTTGCAACCTATTGGGAGCCGCAGTACGAAAGGGTCGGTTCGTTTGGAATGTAATAAAAATTAAAATTATGCAAAATACACAGATCAAGAAAATAAGTTTCTAATAGGAGACCCAGTTTGTTTGTTCTTGAAACTTATTTTGTCTGTCTTTTTTCACGCATTGGGCATATAAGGTCTATTTCTTCAGCACCCCTTTACATCTGTTATGCAGCACTACGCGTAATTCCCGTTTCAACAACATTATAAAATCTGTGCGCTTAAAAATTAATTTGTGGCAACTCGTTTTCGTATAATTAAAAAGTGGCAGATACTCTCAATCAACCTCAAACAACTTCAAGCAAACCTCAAACAAACCACAGACAGTCTCGAACAATCTCAGCCAACTTTAGACAACCTGACACATTCTTAAACAACCATAAACAAATATCACTTTAAACAAATATCAACCAACCGCAGAGAAACTTCAAACAGTCTAAAAAAAACCTTGAACGATCTCAAACAATCTTACACACAACACATTATCAGTTAAAGAGGATCACCAAAATTAGTGTCGTTAAAAATATAATATTATGGACTTATGTTCTATTTCCTGTATTTCGTTCTATCTTCTTCGTTACTTTATTCTGAAGTAAACCCTCTCACTCGTGCAGTAAAATAGTTTAAGGTGGTCTAATAGAAAGTTCGGTGTGTCTTACAATAGGAGCTGCCAAGGGTCCCATATTTTGGAAGCAATAACATGATAACCATTAAGTAACTTCCATACTAAATCTTCATTATTTAAATGATATAAAACTAGTAGTCTTTAAACTCCGTTGCATGCAGTTACGCAACAGGATTTATGAAAATGACCTAACACTTTCCATTTTGGAGATACTTGTAATTTAATCGTACCAATTCAAACACGTTCTGCAACGTATTTCACAAATATGTTGCTCAAGATGTTTAATCGATTTCGACGCTAATGTTCATACAAAACAGTTCTACCTGATTTTTACGTATATCCGCCTGTATAGTGTCCAGCAAAAATCGACGAGATATAAATGAGCAGAAAAGAGAATGCCTGTCTAGAGGGGCAAATTGGTTAAAAAAAAAACACATAGCTAAAGAAATTATGTCTTGCATCCATAGAGATCGCAGGCAGCAATCGTTTCGGAAACAAAATAAACCTAACCTAACTTAACGTAACTATATTTAGGTTAGGTGACAAAAAATCTTATGTCTTTTTGTTTGTGTAAAACACAAGGAAAGTTTCTCTCATTATTAATTATGAATTGACACCCTCTCCTCAACGCTGAATGATATTCTTTTGGGTTAGGTTAGATTAGGTTAATACTGTTTGTGGAACGATACATTTTAAATAGATGGAAAACTAATTTTGTTTCGACACACGTAAATTTTACATTTTCCCCGTACCTATAATCAGAGTGAATAGTAACGATTTTAGCACCTTTGCAAACTACGTTTTGAACGCAAGAACACGATTGACGTGATTGTAGTAATAACATGATGGTTATATTATGGATCGTTATACGTATCGATTGTTAGCTATACCAGCTTGCGCCGGTAATTTGAAAAAGGGACACAACGTGCGCGTATACGCGTACATGCCTGAATGTATCTACGCGTGTCTGTACGTATATAATTTTAAACTGCACATATGGAAATCACGGAACAAGCGAAGCTTCACGCATAACCAATCGCTAGCCGCGATTCGAATTCACCGCACACGGCCCGATTTGCGCTCGCATAAAAGATACTCGTATCCCGAATTATCTGAATTTACGTGCCACCCTAGGTCATTAGTTTCTCACCGAAGCTGTCGTTATTAAAAAGGGTAAGTCGCCACTTGAACATGGTATGGGAAATAACGAAGCGCAATACTATTTTGAAATTACTGTCTTTGCGTTCTTTTCGATTTCTGTAGTTATAAGCTAAATAATGTATAAATTTCCAATGGAAATTTTGTTAGTTATACAGATAAAGGTTCACCTCACTTAATGATTTTTTAAACATGTGTCAGGAACATAACACTAAGCAATATTTTCCTATACATATAACTATCGTTCAGCTTTAGTTTCCGAGATAATCATGAAAAACAGATCGGTCGCCTCCTGGCGGACAGATGAAAGGGGGTGAACCGAATGTATCCTAATACAAACCATATTGACTAGCAATTAAACGAGTTTCTATTTGAAGCGAAATTAAACTTAATCTTACAACAGGTTGATCGAAATGAAATTAAAGCATATTTAATTGTTACGCAGCACAATGACTTTTGTTAGGTTAGGTTTGAGACAATATTTTTAATCCGGCCGCTGTCAGGTGGTCGGCTATCACTTTCCTAAGCCCGCAGCAATAAATAACCAACTTACGGAAATGAGGAAAAAATTTAGAATGAATAAACGTACGATAAAAAAATCAACAGTTTCGGAAGTAGAAATGATTTCTTCCTTAATTCTCGCAGGGCCATCACTAATTCTTTTTATTAACAAAACAGTGTTATCTATTAAGCCAGAACACCTATCTTAAAAATTCCAATAAAGTATGATAATGATTCATTTAAAAAATCCTTGATATTATACGAAATTCAGAGACATAGAACGAACAGTAAAAATTGCTTCCTGGGTTTAAGAAAAACCAACCGACAGACGGGCGAATGTTAATTAGGTCATTGCAAGATGCTTTGATGATGTAAGATTGCAAGGTTCTTTTTGGTAAAAATGCCTTGTATCGTAATTCACTTGAAACTATTCGTTATAGATTTATGCCATTGTAAAGTGTTTAATATGCAGAACGTAAATGTTTCGCTAGTACGCGTAGGATAAATAAAGTGTAAATTGTTTAAAGTGAATGTAGGATTTTAGCATTCCAGGAAATAATGAATTTGTTAGATTAAACCTATTAAAATAATGCCCGAAGTACCACGCCGCTAGAATATTACGGTTGGACTAGCTGTACGATGTTAATTGAAATGTTTATGGAATGGTAAAGTAGAATTTGGACGAGTAAATGAGTGTTATTTGAGCAGTAAGAATAATGTAATTATGGTCTATGTAATTTATATACCAGTTATACATATGTGTGGAGTATTGTTAGTACATTAATTATGATGCAAAATTTATGCAATTATTAGCTACGTGTCAGATGGTTGTTGTGACTGAAAAGGAAGTAAAGGTAAGTATTTAATGTGTAAATACATTATAGTTAAAAAAAAACTTTGGACAGGACGTATTACAATCAGTTCTCGATAAGTAAGGCTTTCAGATCTACGCATGTCTTCTCGCCGCTTGGACTCTGCAACACACCGCCAAGCTTGAACATGCTTTTGATGCTTCGAGGACTTAGTCCTAGGACTAATTTCGCTTCTTCTACATGATAACTGAGGACCTTATAATCCCAATTTTTACTCACTTATCGAGAATCTGCTGTACCCAGTTTTATCCTAATGAAATTAATTGCAGAGTGCAAACGGGCGAATGAAGAATGAACCAAATTATTGAAATATCGAATTACTGAATTATTGGATTATTAATATTTTTAATAACCAGTTTCCCTGTCTTACTTCACGATTAATAAATATTACTGTGTGTATTTAAGGGGAAAAAGCACAAGGGAAAATAGGTACCTTCCTCTTTCTTTCTTTTAATCTTCCACTATTGTCTATTGTCTATGTTTTACGAAGTGCATATTAATTTTCAATGCTGTCGCACATGTACAAAGGTAGCGTAAATCGTATATTCCTTTATAAGCCTTTGTTTTTTTATTACGGCGATGATAGAGGCCTGATCTAAAAGTGAAACTTCAAAGTATTCGAGTATGCATCGCTGAAAATTATATTACCCAGCAATAAATATAGCTTCATTTTACACTTTACACTCAGACGTTAACAAATGCTCGCATGAGCATTGAACATTATTGATAATTTTCTGGTTTTCTTTCAGGACTAATTTGCAAAGGAATATGAAATGTTCTTTTATTAATGATTACATGCTTTCATTGAGCTATTTTGCAAGTAAAATGTTCTTCAAATCAGAATAAAATAACGGCTGGATCACAAGTAATTAATTATTGTATTTCGTAGAATCATGTAATCGCGTATTGAAATAAAATAAATGTTTAATGTATCTTGCAACCAGGGGGGACATACGTAATATTGAGTAGAGGAAAATAATGTCAATTGCAGTTGTAGACAAAAGCAAAAATATTATTAATGAAAAAGAAATAGAAGTTGCTAAGTTCTTGAAAATCTATCAGTAGTAAAATATATAATTACAGCATATTTACGTGTATGTATACCGAATGCATTTAACTGAATAAAACAGGTCTTCGAAGAGCACCGATAAAAGCGGATGACTCCTTTTATTTGTGCCTTCTTTAGAGGAGCGTTTCACGAACATACTTGCGCGCGTCCCTTAAGGCGCGTACCCTGCAAGAACTGGAAAGCTAAGAGTTCGTAATTCAATCACCGTGCTCTCCGGCCCACCCACTCTCTTTCCAACTACGTTCTCTCACAGAGAAAGATAGTACGGGTGGATGGTATAGCAGTAGCGTAGTTCTCTGTCTTTCATACGTACACAGACGTATAGACACACTCTCCAGGGGAGAACAGCTCAAAATGTTTGTTACTTTGAGGACCACGACCGAGAAAACTATCCCTCTGTATGCCTGAGAGAATACTGTGTGCACTCTGATAGCTAAACCATGTACGGAGACGGGAAAACGGATTACTCGCTACCAGAAAGTACAGTAGCGGTCAAAAGATTGGAGAAGCCTTAAGCACTGGAGGATATAAATTTTCCAAAAATAGTAGCGATGCTGGGTTGAACATTGTGAAGCTCTTGCAAGTCTAAATGCATGGAAATTAAATAAATCGCTGTTAGTTACCATAATGTTAATCTAGAACAAGTTGGGGATTATTAAAAAATTCGATATTTGAAAAACTAAAAAAGTGCATCTAAACATATAGTCAGAAGTGGTACACCAATTTCGTTATGGCTTGCATATTAGGATATTATTGCAGTGCGTTTCAACTTTACTGTTACTCTAGAAGTGGATTGTTTAAATTACTGTTAATGCATAATTTACTTTTTATTGCAGTGCTTCTGCTTCTTTGTTACTTCTCTGATACTTTCACGAAATTATGTTTTCATGAACGATTTAAACAACTTCAGATAACCTGAGATGTCCTCAAGCAACATAATACATTCTTAGACAACCTTAAATAAATTCAAGCAAACCTCAAACAAACCACAGACAATCTCGAACAATCTCAAACAACCTCAGACAACCTGGAACATCCGCGAACAACATGACACATTCTCAGATAACCTTAAACAACTTCAAGCAAACGTCAAACAAACTACACACAGTCTTGAACAATCTAAGGCAACCTTAGACAACCTGAAACATTCTCGAGCAACCTGAGACATTCTCAAACAACCTTAAGCCACTTCAAACAAACATCAAACAACCTCAAAGGAACTTCAAACAGCCTCAACAAACCTTGCACGACCTCAAACAATCTCAAACACAACTCATTGTCAAATAAAGCGAACCGCCAAGACTAGTGTCATCAAAAATACCATCTACCTCGTAGATCAATCAAAATGGCATTTAGTAATCGTTAAGAAATGTTCTTTCTAATTGTTTGATCCTCTTTAAATTATTATTCAAACCACCATTATAGCTAGAATGTTCAAGTGATTGTCTATTCTGTGTCTGTGTGGCGTAATGAAATAGAGAAAGAAATAAAACAACTTGTTAACGAACAAACAGCAATCTAGTAAAAACTGAAAACAGACAACCCCGCCTAGCCGCGATCTCAGTTACCGCGATTGACCGCGGCTGAAGAAATTAAGTGAAAAATTCCTCAATCTCCGTCGGCAGGGCGTTAATCATCCCTTTCCTTTTAAACATGTTTCATCTTTGTATTGGTTCATTATTTTATCAGATGTTTACGTGATCCTATCCAAATTCATTAAATGCATATTCGCCCAGCTAACAATAAATAATTATCAATTTATTAAGTAATAAACATTATCCGTCGGAGTAAACTAAAGTGTTACGTCTGATCTGTTCTATTTTATATCTATAATAAGAAATAAATATCAGATTTTCTTAAAGTATAAATATTAAGTAAGAAAAGTAATATGAAGCAAAAGCAACGAAAATTTGTTTTTTATACTCGGTGTAAGCTTAAAATATTAGTTTTATTTTTGAAAAAATACAAAGTTCTTCAGCCATTGTGCGACGAATCATTGAGGATTTTGTAATAAACTGTAAGCGATCAAAGACGCGGTAAATCAGAGAGTTCAAGAAAACACTATATTGGATTATAATTCAATAATAAAACGAGGAACTTGCGTTGACAATTTTTATTTCGTTGGCAAATTCCTCTTATTTCCCCTCAGATAGGAAGTCGATTTTATCGTAAAACGCCCAATAGGTAGGCTTCGATCGGAAGTCGAATCGAAGTAAAAAGGTCGAATGAAAACTTAGCTAACTCAATATCGGGGCTCGGATTCACCTTTCTTTTTCCCCAGCGTAATGGGATTTCTTGTGCGGTGATTCGAGAATTATTCTCTTACCACGATGCCCACCCCTTTTTTTTCTATCGTTATCATTACCGTCGATATTATCTTCGTTTCATGAATCGCTCCTCGACAATTTCTGCGACGTCCCAGAAAAAATAATTGATCTATAATACATGCGCATATTTTAAATGCGTTCGAAATATATCAATGAAATGCAATACACGTGACATTAATCTATTTGTTTAGAAATATTTTAATTGATTTCGTGCGTGGTGAAATTAGCGAATTTAAAAACAAGTAAAGGATATGTCCAAGTGTGGATTGTGATATTCAATATTTAAATGTTTAATTTGAATTTAAATTTGTTAATTTTAATGAATTTACAAGTTTAATGATTGTATGTATTGGTATTTGATATTTTAATATCGTCAAGTATTTTTATAAATACAGGATGGGGCGGAAATCAGAGTACAAGGGGGTGGGGCGCGATTCTGCGTTAAAAAAATAAGGAAAGTCATTTTTGAAAATCGATTTTCCCAAAAATGAAACTTCGGAGGAAAAATTGTTGCACCAATTTATTTTACAATTTCCGGCCATCCTGTATATCACCAATTATTCACAAAAAATTATAAATAAAAAATTTCGGAGCAATAAGAAATTTATATTCTAATTAAATAAATCCCGTTTGCCATCGTAATTTGTACATAACTTGGCATTAAATGTCAGTAAAATGTAGGGAAAGTTAAACGAGCTTCAGCCACGGACGCATAATCCATTTCTTCCACAGTGGATGAAACTCTGCTGTTGTTACCTAGCAAGGGTGGTAAAGATGAAGGGTATCTATCGCAAACAGGGGTTGCAAAGATAAGAAAAAGATAGGGACGCGTAAGCCGTAGGAGGGCCGGTACCCCTCTCTTCCTCATTTTCTTATAGCCCTCGTCTAGTAACGGGGGAAGAAGCCTGGTAAGGGCGAGACGTTTCGGATCTATCTAGGGTGGAGAAAATTCAATTTAAAATGGCGGCTCAGATATAATGGCAGCCTCCGGTACAGCGCCACCCAACCACCCTTCCGCCCCAACTCATCTCAACTTCGCCACCGACGTTCCCTACCTATTTCTCTTTCGTTCGAGCGCACCCTCTCCGTGTGTCGCCATCTTTCTAGATACAAAATGCCGTAACCAGCGCCGGGGGTTGTTTGAAGAATTTCCTGATAGTAAATATCAGAACAGGTCATCAAAATATTTTCTTCATTTTTTATGACGCAAGAAATATTTCTTATGTGACTTAAATAGCCTCAAGAACGCGATCAGGCGGAAGAAGTGTCTTTTATAAATGTAATTTTTTGATATTCTGAATATTTCATGAAACATCCTCTATATTGCCTGTTATTTCTGTTGTTAATGTTTCAATTACAATGTCTCGTAGGCTAATTGTTTTTCGATATAAACGATTTATCACTTTGATTGATGTAATAAAATATGATTCTGTTTGAAAGAACAAAGTTGACCTGCAAATGTCCTTCATGCATCCAAATACGATAATGCTAATTACGTTACTTTATGGGCCTGTCTATACCATTTAACTCTTCTCCGAAACACTTTTCGATGTAACTAATTGTAAGAGCTTTAAAAATATGTGGACGTGGAACAAGCTTTAGGCGACTCACCCTGTGTATTATAAATGAAACGTTTTTCTCAGACACTTCATACTTTTATTAAAGACTCTAACAGGGATCCCATGATAGGTTTTATTATTATAACAATATCATTCGTTTATTAAAAAATGTCTGACGAGAAAAAAAATCCTACAATTGTGTCATTAGATGGGAAAAAAGACACGTCACATCGAATTTGAACAATTTTTATTCTTGTAACTCGTTTCTCTCTTTTGTAATCTATCGTTAACACACGCGTTTATATGTCGTTGGACTCGTATTTTTCTGTTCTATACAAATATACAAACAAGATATGTAATTATAATAAAAAAAATCATAGTCTTGAGATCTAAAAAAGTGACCCCCAGAAAAATTACTTCTCTTCGCCACTGTATTTGCTTTGTAGAGGAATATAATTTTTTTCATATGTTCATAAATAATGAAGATATTTAGATATTTTTTAATTTTAAGTTGTAATAAAATAGCTGATACTTCCATCAAGATGATAGTTTCTTAATTATTTAATATGACAATTAATTTATACATTGAAGATGCATTTGTGTGCCTACTTCTGCACGAGGTAAGTAGCTTGAAATGGTAGTAAAATGTATTCTTATTGCTTATTGTTTTTTCTATGTATTAATAGAGCACAAAAAGACGAATCCAACAATATGTAAGCATATAAGTAACGGCATATTACAACGGAGATAAACGAGTTATAAAAATTTAAAAAATGTCAAATTTGATATAACGTGTCTTCCCGTTGTCCGATCAACCTGAACTTTTGCACGGATTATTTTTTTACCTAATGGTACAATTCTAGGGGGTATCACCAATCAAAAAAACAGAAAAACATTTTCGCGAAGTGCAGTTAAGGTCCGCCTTAGTGCGTTAAAGGAAATCAATTTAGCAATAGGAAATCACTATAAGTCGTTTACCAATTCCCCAGATCAAGAACCTAATTAAAATATCTCTGACGACCGTGTACCAAAGCCGTTAACTCGAAACGAGAATTCAGAACTGACGGATACCTGGTACTCTCTCATTTGAGGCTGAAACGAAACGCGTTCGAAAGACACCGGCGCGCCGCATTGGCGAAGCCGCTTCCTGCCTGGACACTTTGTGCATGGATTATAACCAACGAGTAAAAGCAAACCGCGTTTCACTTGGCATCGCAGTTTAACAGGGTTAAGTCGCCGCGGTTCCTGGGCTTTTAACTCAAACAACGCTGTCCTGCATTATATATCAAAAGAGCGAAACGCACCGGCAACTGTTTTAATATGTACCGCGCCCAGGATTCGGCGACTAACGACGGCTCTGCACCACGCTCCCGTTGATACACGCTGTAGCCGTCGTTCCATTCGTCCTGTCCATACTTTAACGTCGTCGGAAACCACACCTCTCCTCCTGCCGCCCCCCGAATTTGTTAGGTTTTATCTTAACTCTGATGCTTTTAGTTACACCGAACGCCCGCCTCTTTTTTTGCAATACTTAAACGAGGATTATTCACATTTTTTATTGGAGGTGTCCAAACTCATTTACATACGAATGTAACAATATATGCATAGGTTAATCTCACTACATGTGGGCATAAATAAAAAGGATTAAGAGGTAATTATTTAAAACTGGGTTTTCATCTCTGATTTCAATGGCCTTAAAATATTTTGTCAGTCGAAAGCGGAAATGAAAACTCTATTTTAGGTAATTACCGGCTAAAACGAGACGAAAATCAAGAGTGACGAAATCGCGTTTCAGACTTCGTTAATGAGTTATTAACAATTACAAAGGCGGTCGAAAGGCCCCTGAATGCAGGCAACTCAACGTGCACCGTCGGCCGCTTGGGCGAGTGCAGGCTTGCCACGCCGATCACATAATCACGCGAATGAAGCAACAACCAATCTTTTAATAAAATCTTGTTGCACTTTATAAACATTAAAAAAAATCGTAGCGCACCCCACATATGGTTCACTTTAAGAATAACCACGTTCCGCGCATAGAGTTTGCGTTTTTCTCAGGCTTGCCGCTAGCCACACTGTTATTTTTTTGCGTTGTTTCCTTCAGTTCTGTCCGTTTAACGTTTTTCCAGGTTGTCGTTACTTTATAACATTCAAGATTGACAATCATTCATTTGAAAGATTGAAATATGCTATAACAAAATAATCTTTAACATCGATTACTCTAACCTAACTATGTAATACAAACCAAAGGAGGGACAGTACATAAAATTGAATAAATTATTATACGTTTATTTACTCCTTGAATGAAATGACAAAACTAAAGAGAATCGAAGAATGACTTTGCGGAAACTTTGCAAAAATATTACAATATAAAAGGTTTCTGCATTATAATTTAAAATTTTCCAACGCTATTGGTACGATTTTAATCCACAAGTTATTGTATTTGTAAAAAAACCTAAATACATGTGTGATGTATGAATTGTTTAAGCATAGCGAAATCGTGCGACGCACTCTTGAATGCTTAAACGAATTATTTTCACAAATCTTAAATAGTGAAACAATTTTGGTGTGCTATTATACATGTATGGGTTACGTGCGCTACATGTGATTAATGTTTTACTTTGAAAATAGTCTACTTTATTATAAACAGATCTTTATATTTGAACCGAGTAGATTAAACAACCATACCTATTACTTATTCTGATCGATATTGGTAGTTTTATATTTTGATACTTCAGTGGGGGCATCAAAAAAGTTTATTCGAATCGCCTCCGTACCTCCTGATTGATTCTCCGACCCCCGAAAGACTCGGAGTGTCTTGGATCGACATTTGCGCGCGTAATTTCATTTTATCACCCTACATGTGTCTTTGATTCAATTACAGCATGAGTCATGGCCGAAAAGATAGGCGTACGAAAAATACATGTGTACCCCGAAATGGAAATATCGGAGTTCCCAATCTATTCTACAAAAGCAGAGTCAGAGAAAACGATACACTTGGATCCGCTTTTTATGATCAACATTTGTTAAAAATAACCAGCTAATAACACATCAAACAGGGAATAATAAATTTTCATTATTGGACTCAAATCGTTACAAACAATTGTGACATTTGTACAATTTATGTATATCACCAGACTGCGGATTTTTATGCATTTATAGGAAATTTGAAGATGTTAAATTGCGCAAAATGCACGTAATATGAAAAAAATATACAAAATATAAAAATTATTGTACTTTTTAAAATACTTGATAAGTGAAAGAACTTTCTACTGAAGTTCTACCATTTTTACTATATTCTGAAAAAATACTAGCACGCATAAAAATCCGCAGTCTACTTATCACAAACTGTACACTAATATAATATTGCATAATTATGCTGCTTTTCTGATAAACAACTGTTTTTGAAAACAATATAAGGAGTACGCTCCAGGCCATATCCATTTATGTATTTTCTATGAATTCTTGCCCTGCACTCGTGTAGAAGATACACGGTATGCTTCGGTTAAAAGAAGCTTTCGTGGAAAAGCCTATTTAGTGCGAATTCGTTAAAAATTCTTAACGTTTGTTCCCAACTGTAACTGTCACAATTAATAGCAATAACTGAATTTTGATTATAATAAACCGATTACTTTTAACTAATTTTGTACACAGGGTGTTTCGTTTAACTTGGGAACTGTGAAATATCTCACATGGGCTTGAAGTTACAGGAAAAATGCTCTTATAAAAGTTGTTTGATATCGAGGAGGACATTACCTAACATAGATAATTTTACTCTAGGGACTAATAGTGGCGGAGATGTAAAAAACAAGTTAATGGAACACTGTGTTTTCTATTCGTAATATGATAGTGCTTCTTAAGACAAATACAATGATATGCAATATGATATCATCCATTGCAATAGGATTGTCATAAACCAGGTCCGAAATAGTCACAGCAACGCATTAACATAAAACAATATGAAAAATTCTCGAGCTTCTTACCGTTCCTTGTGCCTCTTAATCTTGCAAGTACAGTACTGATCGGTAACAATAAACTAGCTTCTGGCTCGAGATAAAGCAACGCACTACCCCTATTTCTTTGTTTGAAGTCGCCGAATAGAAGCGTGCTTCATTCATGGAATGAGAGGTTACGTCATATTCTATCCTCTAAAGAATAACATTATTCCTCGGCCACTCAGGCTTATTTTGGGTCAAGACGCAGTTTCTTCGCGTTTAGTAAGCATTGAAAGCCGATTTCCCTAATATTAAAAATTGTCAAAGAATAACAGCGCGTATGACACGGAATTAGAGAATAGGCGCCTGCTTCATTGTGTCGAGCGAGTTGCTTCTTACGGAGCATTAATATACTATTTCTATCTGGATTACGAATAAGTGTTACGAGCAAGCGAAATAGATTCTCTTTGCCGATGTTTATTATGAGCAACCGAAATAGATTTCTCAATAATGATTATCGGCCACAAAAAGAAAAATTTGGTTATTCATAATAGTTATTCGTAATCGAAACGTTTAATAATCTTTCAGTCATGTGGTTTCATTGCATTTCGCGATTAATACCTTGTAGTTAAATAATACACAAATTTCTATTATTAGCTTTTTCATAAAATTTGTTGGAATAGCTGTTATTTTCGGTCCTTTATTCAAACTAAACTTTGCATATAACTAAATAAAATTGTTAAATACGATAAAATGCAGTACCACATATTGTTAAACTAAGTGCCATCCATCCATATGAAATCAATTTGGTTTTTATATCTCCCCCGCCATTGCATCTACAGTCAAATTATTTATATCTCGTAGTGTTCCCTTCGATGCTAAACAACTTTTGTAAGAATATTTCTTTTCTAACCTCAAAATCTCGTGAGATATTCCACCCTTATCGGTTAAACGAAACACCCTGTAGAGAGTGCTCCAATCCCAACACATATACAAGTAAACCGCTTTAAAAAGGTACACTGGAAGGAAGGATATTGGATCCAAACATGCAATAAACACGTTTGAACAAAGAATTATTTCCCACCAAGGACACGAAGAATGTTTCGAAGAATATAAATAAATAAATGAATATTAGAATAAAGCGAATCAAGCGACATGCTGCGTTTCCTACTTTTCAATTAGAAAACTGCACCACCTACCTGAATTCTAGCCTCATTCAATTTGGTGGACCTCGCCAATTCCTCCCTGCAGTATATGTCTGGATAATGAGATTTCGTGAATGCCGATTCCAATTCTGCCAGCTGCTCCTGCGAAACAATTGGAAGGCCGTGGTGAAGCCGATCTAAACTACCGACAGGAAATTCGAGCGCTATACGAAAGATCGAGGTAATCGGAATGCCGTTATCGAAAAAGGTGGGCCAATCATACTCGAAACTTATACGTCTGTCTGCAGGCGTGCACGATATAAGAATAGTCTTGAATCATGTTTGGGCAAAAGTTATTTAAATTGCAAGATAAAAAATAATAGTGTTTTTTGTTAAATTGCATCGTTCAAATTGTTTCACTGCAGGACCAAATAAATCGTTTCTAAAAAAGAGTTCTTACTTGAAATACCTGTTCCGACAAATTTCGTTTTTTTTCTGTATATTTTTGGAAAAAGAAAAAAGTTGTTCAATATCGCCTCAAAAATCTCCCATATCCGTCCCTTCTATCAGTTACGGGACACACTGTATAAGTATCATTAAATACATATATAAGAAGTGTGATGAAAAATATGAATGATACGGAAAAATGTTTGAGATAAAAGTTTTAGGATATCAAGGGACACATATGATGCCTATATTTATCTAAGAGTTCAATGACCTTTAAAAGTTATATTAAAAGCACGTTTCAATTTTTTAACGGAAACGTGCCTTTTTTATTACGTATTCTTACAGTTCACATTAAAACGTTTACAAATCCTACTTACACATTCATTTTGCATTAATCAAAGTCGAGATATCATGATTTAAATCTCACGTGCAGCCGGTACCAGCGCACAGCGGCCAAGAGCGGCCGCGCATGAGATTCAAAGCTTGACACTTCGACTTTGATTAACGCAAAATAAATATGTAAGTAGTGCTCTGACAACGTTTTTAAATGAACTGCAAGGATATGTAACAAAACATACTGGCTTCTGTTTACTAATTGAAATTTGCCTTTAATAAACCTTTCCAAGGTCATTGAAATAGTACATAAATATAGACATCATATGTGTTCCTTGACACCTTAAAACTTTTATCTCAAACATTTTTCCATATCATTCTTATTTTTCGAGATATTTGCGTTCCAGATAAATCATACACCCTGTACATAGAGTAGCCTATGTGATTTTTGTAAAAAGCGTAAACTATAATCCAGTTATAGTTAAGTTATGTCAGGGTAAACATTTACTGTCAGATATATTTTAAAATTAAAGAGTGCTTTGTGGTAATCTATTTACGAGGACAGAAAATATACAATATATACTATTTAAAGTACAAACCTGTGTAAAAGTGGTCCTATGTCGTCGTCTAGCTGGTGTAGGACAGCTGGCGGTAGTTGGGGTGTGACCGATGTGAGGACTCGGAGCGCAAGGGTCGGGTTTTAACTTTTTAAATGCTCCATCCGCGCCTGAAATTGAAAAGAAGGGATTGAATGAATTTTTACTCTTCCCTAGCACTAGTTTTATGACACGTTTCCTATCTAGTCACAATGATTGTGGAATAATAAAAGTGTTTGAATAGATTTCAATTTATCCTCGATTAACTATAAATAGTTCTTTCCTTAACAAAAATAAAAGAAAGAGTCACTAATATCTAAAAATCTGAATAATTATACCTTGCCATGTTACTATACTCAATTTTCACAGTATAATTCCGCCACCAACTATCATTGAAAAACAATCGTCATAACGAAAATGAGATTCCGATTGCAACACACTGTGCATTCACCAGTTTTCGTTGGGCATACTAGGTGCGCATGCGCCCACAAAACGCCATCTCTTCTGTATGTATTATATTACTTTTTGTGAGAAGAGTAAAATAAAACTAAACTAAAAATTGTGCAAGACCACGTTTTTCCTGGCAATAGCTACTGATTTGACAGAGAGTACCAAAAAGAACGTTGATCGGCACGAATAGTACACCGGAGTAAAATATGAACCGATCTTCGAAGGTTCGGTGAATACTAGAAGTTTCGCGCCGTTAACGAGCAAGGAGTTACAGACATCTCGAGGGCAGTTGATAGGAGACGGCATCACGATATGGAAGTCCGCGTTCGCCTTGGTTGTTTCACGGTATCGGCTTTATGAACGAACATACGAACGTACGGTCGGGGTAACGGTGGCGAGCGAAGTCCCTCGCACTATGCTAACTTGGTTAGGGCGTTAATGACCTAATCATGTTACATGCTGATTCAATGTTCAAGGATGAATGCTGTCCACTTTACATACCTTGCCCCGTTACCCGGTGAACACTGAAACTCGGTCAAGTTCAACGGGAAGACGGGAGCCCTTGTGATCTGTTTCTTGACGAAACCGCTGAATAGTATCTTGGCCTTACCGACGTTTTATGGTCGGTAGATCATTTGTGATAGTTAAGGTGCATTTATGGGGATGTATTGAGGATGGTCATTTCAGAAGCTTTTGTGTTTTTTTTTTGTTGGTAAAGATACCCTGCGCAGCATTTGAAACATGTTTCAACACGTTTCAGTCACGTTTAGTGTTTCGCGAAGTTTAAGAAGCATGCAAAAAGATGCACAATAATTACTTTGCTCAAACAGGAGGCACAAGTAGCCACAAAATGTTGTTTGTCTAAATGGTAGCTTCTTCTATACCAATCCAGTGTACAATTGCAAATTTTATGTTCACGCAAGCGCGGTTCCATACCTAACAGGGCTCCTTTAGTTAAGTGAGGTTAGGTTAGCTTTTTAGAAGAAATATAAAAAAAGAAACAGACACTATAAGCATCTTTTATCCTATGAATTGCGGGAAATCAAACTCTTTCATAAAGCATTACTCCTTCAAAACTATTCAAGATGTTATTAGGAGCAGCAATATGGTTCCCTGCTAGCTCCCCTTGTGATTTTCACATTTATAACAAAGATATGTAGCGACCATTGGTATCATGCGTAGCACCAACTATCCGAAAATAAAGAAAAATATGTTTACCCTGAATGTTGCACAGCTATCACTCATAATAAGCATTTATAACATAAGTTAGGAAAAAAGGCTTTTGGTCTTACGAAAAAAGCTGTATTTCTTGAAAACTAAGGGGGTCGAAGTATTGTGTGTTAGTATAATTATGATAAGGGTACATAGAATCGATATGCTTAAGTAGATCACTTGATCATTGATGTTTTCAAAAGTACAGTTAATGTTTCTGAACCTGTATCTGTTGGTAAATCCCCCCCCCCCCCAATGGAGAGTGATAAAACCCTCTCAGTAACTGTAACACTACCAGCGAATTAAGTTCATCTTCTTCTTTAATGGCTTGTACAAATTTACTTCACGACTCTCAAAATGTACCTCACTCACCACAGCTTTTAGATAATAGTTTTGTCCTCTCTGAGAATATTATGCCAGTCCGCACTCTATTGGCACACAACGAATGCACATCGTGCGAAGAAGAATATGGGTGCGATTTTTGTTTATGAATAATACAATTTACTTTAATCATTCACTTTTGATCTCTAATGCAACCAAAAATTTAGTTTTTTAGATTTTTGTTGGGGGCCATATTATCCAACCCTTTTGCGGGTATGCCTAAAGTGATGTATGTTTATATATGCATGTTAAATTGAATTAAATTGCATATATTTTACTTCCATCTTTTGTTACAAGTAAGCTTACTAGTTTACCTACATTTTGACCAAAAATTTGATGCATTTTCGGTGATGCATCACATTTCAGGATGATATACAAAACTGAGGGGTCATATTACCAACTCCTTGCTCTATATACAGCGTGTTTCGTTTAACTGTAATCGGTGGAATATCTCACATATGCTTGGAGTTGCAAAAAGAATGTCCTTACAAAAATAATTTGGCATCGAGGGAGACATTACGTATTATAAACAAGTTTACTATAGGTGTAGTGGTAGGAGAGATATAAAAAGCAAGTTAACTTCTTTAAATGGCACCCTCTATCTTTATTCATGATATCCCGAAGTAGCTAGAGCAACCTAACCTCAAAATCTAGTGAGATATTCCACTGTTTCCAGTTAAACGAAACACCCTGCATTTAGACGCGCAACCCTGTAAATATTTTGTATGACGATACGTTTGGGACTGAACAGCTGTAGATTGCGAACATATCGTAATTCTTTCTTCGTGTTTCCAATGTTCCAAATCGATGGAACACTCTTGCAAAGGATCAAAGTAATTGGCGAAGAGAGGAGCAATCACATTTCCAGCGGCTGCAACTGCAGTCTGGGGTACAATGGTACGTTCGAAATAATTACCAACGTTTTTAACGAAGTGAAATATGCGTGATGACAAATGACACGATCTATGGGATTACCAATAATGCAGATTCCTATAGCCTTCACAGCTGCCCTTCGCCTGGCATCTGCCGTCAAATTCCGGTTAGCATCAAAAGCGATACCTGCGCTTGCAACCGCATCGGCCGATTTTTCCTCTAATTACAACCCTGTCTGTCAAATCGACACACGAATCGTTCCTCGCTATGGAAACTTGGTATTATGGTGCTGAGCAATGTATGCAAGTACTTGGGGATAAAATGACATAGAACGGATCACATGATCAGTGAAGTGTTATAAATATTTTAGCAATATGTCTAATAAGTTCTTGGAAGTTCTATAATTGAAAGTAGCTTTTAAAGCCTGCTCTAAAATTTGGAAATTCTTGCAACTTCCTTAAAAATGCTGTAAGAAAGTTTATTTAAATAATGAGATATAGAGGAAATCAAAATTATTATCATTTTAATGGAAGAAACGAAGCTGACAAAACTAACGATGTCGAGAATAAATTTTTAATTGCGACTTCAATAATAAAATCGAATCTAATTCGTTTTTAATTTCTGATTAAATAATACAAGGTGATTCGCCCGTCAGTAGACTTAAAAGAAGTGCCGCCGCATAAACGTCTGGAACTTTTATCCCATGCAATCCCATGTAAAAATTTCGAATGACGTATTCTGTCCTCGTCTGTTTCTCGCTTTTACTTGGAAACAACACTTAATCGTCCACTCTGTAGTAACCGAAACAACTGACAATCGACAGAGCCACTATGTCAAGTGATAGCGAGGAACAGAAAAGGACAAAATATGTCGCCCGAAATTTTTACATGGGAATGCACGGGATGAGAATTTCAGATGTTTAGGCGGCGGCAATTCTTTCAACTCTACCGTCGGGCGAATCACCCTATATTATTTCCTAAACTCAACACACCAATAACAAAATTTACCAGAAGATCAATATCGCTTATGCAACTATTTTTTTTAATGGAAACAATTCTACTGTATCGATAAAGTTGCGACTTAATCTAAAACAAAAAACTCTTCAGACAGTTCAGTTTAACCGCGTTTGGTTGGGAAAACGGAAGGCTCTCGTTGATCGTCCGTTCTTTAGACTTGAAACGTTTCAGTTTAGACAAAAGGCTGTTAGCAAATAGAAAGGAAACTTCGTTAGCCGAATGGAAAACCGACTTTCCGTAAGTTCGTCCAAGTAGTAATATTAAATTTTCTTTAGAAAAAAAAAACAGCAAAGCCGGGAGTCGCCGTTTGTAGCAGAGAAATTTCGCGGGCTCGCATTTTAAAAGGGGGCTACGGAGTAAGACCAACGCCTGAGTACTTTTAATGCCGCGGAGGGTTAACGACATTAATTTTTCCCTCCCGGTTT
Source organism: Holcopasites calliopsidis (assembly GCA_023838395.1). Classification (NCBI taxonomy): domain Eukaryota; kingdom Metazoa; phylum Arthropoda; class Insecta; order Hymenoptera; family Apidae; genus Holcopasites; species Holcopasites calliopsidis. The sequence goes on from JALHAQ010000009.1 coordinate 243,061, forward strand.
CTCTCATTCTTCGGCACTCTACTCTCATTTTTTCCCCCTTCCTTCCTCTCGGTTAGCTGAGCGTTGCAAAGTTTTCATTTGCATTAGAATACTACGACAGTCTTATCTCGTTTCTGAAAAGGCTGACCTTGAAGGGGAGAGGAAAACAAAACGTTCAACGCTCCTCGGTTAAATTGGGCCCGTCGCGTGAAATTCATTATCGAATAATAAGATCTGCGGAAATGTAATGAAATCGTGCCGCGCGACCTGTTGAACTTCATTTTTTTTTTAATTAATACGACACCTGAGTAAAGTGCCTTGCGTCTTATCTTTGAAATCAGGTAAAAAAATCTGCTTGATACTAATTTTCTTTGTATTATATCAATTAATTATAATACAAACGTTTTTTTAAGTGGAAATCGATGGGTGCACCCCTTTAAAATAAATCAGATTTATTAATTAATCTGTGTACTTCATATATCGTTGAAAATCAATTAATAATTAACGATCGTTAATATTACACGAATGAAAAACACTTTTACGCGAATTCGACTAATCGCAAAACGATACTGTCGCAGTAGCAACTGCTCACGGCTGAAGAATATCAAACCTGTCCGCGAAAAATAACAGCTGTAGCGTATCGAATTCTAGCCCAAGTCACTGCGGATCCACAGAAAGGGGACGGAGTCCCGTTCACTGTTCCAATCGAGTGAGACTCGCTTCGGTGACAAGATTCGACACGCGGCTACATTCGACGATTCGGGCGAACCCCATTAACACGCCGTTAACGCTAAGCCCTCTTACAACCCCCACGAGCACATAATAATAGCCCATGGAACAGGTACCACCATATGGTCTACTTCCAGCGCTTCATTGTCAACATCTTGGCTATTGTCCACTTGCATGCGTACTCGAGGCTCAACAACCGGAAAATTTGTCTATATCGAGGTGACACGTTGCCCATTTTTGTATGAAGCCATCTTTAAGTAATAAATCTGTTTTATTCATAGTTAAGTTTCCATGTTTTTTTTCAGTTGAAATATCTTTTAAACCAGTCAGTTTTCGGTCATGTTACTTGAATACCTTCTTATAGAAATTGGTGAGCTAAATCGATCCATGTAATTAAAAATATATTATTCCATTTAATAAAACAAAGCTGACTTTCACATGACCCGCACGCGTTCATCCACGGGGAAAAGATGTGACCCCCTTGAAGCCATTCAACTTCTGTCTAAAACATTTTTTTATAGGGGTAACGGTAGTGACGTAAGTTAAGATGTCAATATCTAGTGGCTTACCCTACAGGGTACAGGTACCTTTTTAATACATTTACTATTGTTCAATCAGGCCTGGATCTTTTTATCGCTAATGTGCAAAGCATGAACAATAGGTTCTTATCCGTATTCGACACTTGTAAATTATGCAACGAGACCTACTGTAGTACAATAGTAGCATAAGTTTCAGCGTCTATCAATGAGACTATTTTTGGAATCTACATATGAAAGATTCAAAAGCCAATCAGTGTAAATTCAATATCCGCTGAAACTTTTTAAGAAACCAAGGCGTCTTTCTTCTGCTTCTCTCGCAGTTACGTTCATTTGTATGTTATCTTATATTAAAAATAGTCTCTTGCACTTTTTCCGGCACAATCATCTTTCTACAACTAGTTTATAAAAATCTTATGCATTTCGGTTTTCCATCCTCTTGCTGACTAGAAGTTAGAATTAGGACTAAACCTACAAGTCCTTGAAGTACCAAACCCTTTTTTAAATGCCCCGCATAATGTATTCATCGAACGAGATGAGCAAAACAAAAGGATGCAGAGTCATGGCCACTTACCAACAGAAGAGGTAGCTCCAACGCTGCTTCTTCCAGGTGTAGCCGCGGGAGTCGGCGGGCTGGCCTCCAGTCCCTGATGAACCCCGTACAGGTTGAAATCTTGCTCGTTTGAGCTGGCGCTGCTGCACTTTCTCTTCTCCTGGTTGTGATTTAGGTAGAAGCTCTCGTTCTCGACGAGGCCCACGCCGAGCAAGCTGAGATTAGGCCTTAGCTCGTCCATAAGTTTGTTCTGACCGCAGTTCGCAGCTGCCGCCGCGGAGAAGTTCAGCTGCCTGCTGAAAATCGCGGGGATGATGTTGAACTGCTGATGGTCCAGGCTGAGAGCCGTCGGCAGCGATGAACCGCTGCCGCCGCCGCCGCCACCGCTGCCGCCGACGGAGGTGCCCCCGACGGAACCGACGCCGCCTGCACCGGGACCGCCGGTACCACCGGACAGGTCGTTAGCCAGGGTGATGCCGGGGTGACCTTGTCGAGGTCTCTTGAGCCAAATACTTGTCCTCCACTCCTCCGCTACCTACAAGGACATCCTCCGATGGTCCCCTTCTGCAGGAACCACGATTAGTCCTTCCTTTACGACCCCTTGCTTTATTTTTCGGATACGCGCTGAACTTTTAAGCTACTCCCGCTTCCTTGGGCCGCAGTTTGTGGTTGATTGACTTTTTAATCAGATCTCTAGTGTTTCCTCTGAGTTTGGGTTCAAGAGAGCTGTTGCTTGAATAACTGTTAGTGCTTTGTGTTATTCACAGCGGATTCTCAGTTTCCCGAAGTCCCTTCAAGTCCTTAGGATCGTGCTCAATTTCTTGCACCGCGTTCTTCCAACTCAGTCTGCGGAACTACCTAGAACTTTCTAGTACTTTAAACGGAATCTTTTGAAACCTAGGATGATACCGACGTCTTAAGTAATCGGGAACAGTTTCTGTTCACACACATTCGAAGGTTCACTTCTTTAACACAATACCGACGACACTGTTCAAGAACTAATCTCGCTGCCCCAGGCTTGTGTAGATCCTTCCAAGTCCTGCGACTGTTTACTATTCATATACTGCAACGAAGTTTCACTGATCTTGATACCAAACTCGAATCCTTGCCTGATCCGCGATGTTATCCAGAAGTACACTTTAGAATGACTATCCGGCAGCTCTTCAAACGGTATCAGTTCACCATCCCCCGTCGTGTTTTCGTCGTTTAGCGATGAAGTGAAGTCAGTCCTTTCCCGATCCTGAGCAACAGTCCAAGTTCAATCGTCGTAGCTTCCGACGAACCGATTGGTCCAAGTTTGCCGACCCGATTCGTGTCTATGGTCGTTCCCAAGGATACTCTCGCAGAATCCAAGAACGGGGCGGTCGAGCAGGAAAAGCGAGAAGAAACGGTAAATGGTAAGGGGAGTTTCGTTACACGCTTGAAGAAAGTGCACGTGAACCAGCGGCGTTACAAAGATGGGGAAGTGGGAAACGGGCAGGAAGCGCGCGGCAGGTTAATCGCGAGCGGACGTTACCGCTACCGTGGCCTCGATTCGAAATTCAAATCTTATTATCCGGTCGATGCAATTAGGCGGCTTGGAACCGGGAGAGGGTGCTGGGAGGGGGGCGAAGTACCGCGGAGACAGTCCGCCCTTGAAAATTGAAATATCGAAATAATCGCGGAGAAATGGCGCGAGGACGAAGACGAAGATGAGGATAAGAACGAGGACGTGGCAGCGCCCGGAACGACTCGCGCCCTTCCTTCGTGACGCGTTACGCAGAGGAAAAAGCCGAAACGATAGGAGAGTCGGCCGTGTTAGAGGGGCGACCGCTCGCCGTGAGTTCTTGTGGGATTCTGTCCGCGAAATGCAGTTATCCCGGTGACTCCGCGGGGGGACAGAGAGAACGTTTAGAGGGGTTGCTGCTGGCCATAGAGTAGGGGGTTGTTGGCTGTAACCAGCGCTCCGTTTCACCCTCCGCGCAACGAAAGCGCGAGGCCCCCGTTGCTTTACCCCATTGGATGCGCGAACGATGCGTTACCCGGACGACCGCCAATCGCGGCCGCTTCGTAGCTACCCCCCTCATCCTACCCCTAACCGTTTCCCAACATGGCGGACCTACCAATAAAAATTCCTCCGGAAAATAGCCTGCGAGCGATTTTCTTTCCACCTTGCCATCTAGCTTTTCCAACGACCCACACAAACGGGTGCGCCAACACATAAGCCACACCACCGCCGATCCTCGCGTGGGACGTTCCTTTCTACCAGTCCATCTCCTGGCGTTCGCGTTCTCATCCTTGCTCACCGTGTCTCGTTCTTGTCCTCTTCCTCCCTCGTCTTCGTCATCGCTTCCCCCGTGCCACCCTCCTGCCAACCCCGTCGCCGTCACGTTCTTCCTCCTTTTCCCTCGCTCGGCCAGCTGCCTTCCTTTTTATTACCCCGCGGCAGATAGCTTTTTTAATTCCACCCCTCACACACCTCGCCGCCGTTTTCGGTATTTGATTGTAACGTACACCTATGCATGCCCTGCCGAACTGTGCGAGTCGAGCAAGCCTGCCACGCCGCGAGCATCGTTTGCCCGCGAGTTGCATCCGCTCGAGTACTCCGTAACGAATAGAATAGGTTTCACAACGAATTTTACTGTCGTCTTTGTGATTTTCAGTGATTTGTCGAAATCCGTGTTTTGCTCCTAAACGTTCTCTTATTTCTCTAGTTTCTATCCCTTCGGTGCTTTACTGCTGACGCGAATATGAATTTCTTTAATCTGTCTAATTACCCCACATTTACGTTTTTTCAATTATTATTAGAAAAACGAATCTGTTTTTCCGCATCGTAATTCGACGCAGTCGGAATTATTCTAGAATTTTTCCACCATCGTATAAAATGACCCACGCTCTTAGGCATGCCATAGTCGAAGGTGGTTCCACGTTCTTCGACGAATCCCCACGAAACCCTTCGATTCGTCCATTTCACACCCTCTTCGTTCGACCCTCCTTCGAAGCGAGGCATGAGGGTTCCTTCGCTGGAGGGTGAGCTCGAGGAAGCATGCGACCGAAGAGTATGAGAAGGAACTGCTATAAAAGAAAAAAAATGAAGTTTGAGAGCTGAAGTTTGACAGCGTCTTCAGAGTTCTCCGAAGTTTCACACCAAAAGTTTGGTCATCGTTTTCATCGTGACGTCAACAATCAATTTATTAACTACACTTTCCATATTTAGATTACACGTAAAAGACTTTTCACATCAACACGCGTATTCAAACTTTTCAACTTTGGCATATACGTTTTTTATTAACCTAACCTATCCTATCCGCATTTTTCATACTTGAACCGCAAGAAAAGAAATTTTCTAATCAACATGTGCATCCGAACTTTTGAAAGTTAGCATACACATTTTTACTAACCTAACCTAATCAGATTTTCCATATTTGGATCGAACACAAACAAATGTTCTATCTAACGTTAGCATATGCGACTTTACATTATCGGTGAATGATAGTATACTTTTATAACCTATAATAGTAATTTTCCTTGAGTTGTGAAAGTTTAACCTAACCTGATTTCCCATATTTGGATCACACAATGCAAACTATTCCTTTCAGCATGTGTATCCAAATTTTTCAACGTTAGCATATAAGTTTTTATTAACCTAAATAATCTTACTTAACCAGATTTTCCATATTTGGATCGCACCTAAACAAATGATCTATCTAACGTTAGAATATGTGTTTTTACATTATTGGGTAATGATAGTATGCTTTCATAACCTATAATAGTAACTTGTCTTGAGTTACAAAAACCTAACCTAACCTGATTTTCCGTATTTGGATCACACATTACAAACTAATCCTATCAGCATGTGTGCCCAAACTTTTGAGCGTTAGAATGTGCTCGGATTAACCGATTGGATGCCGTTCGGCAGTTAGTTGGCAGTAACAGTTGCAAAGGTCGAATAAAGATTGCACAGTCGACATCCGGCACAAAATTCGCAACTGAGAGGCAACGAACTGTTCGCAGCGTGCGTCGTTGCTAACACGGTAGCCAATAAGCGGCCAGCCGTTGGAAACTTTAGCCATTTGGATCGGAGATATCAAGGAGAATACCAACCCCACTATCGCGGGCCGCCAGTTCAATACCCTCGACTTAAATGGCTAAAGTTGCCAACGGCTGGTCGCTTATTGGCTACCGTGTTAGCATCAACGCACGCTGCGAACAGTTCGTTGCCTTCTGGCTGAAAATGTTAACCTGGAAATTACCTGTGTAAAGTGATTTCAAAACTAAACGGATCTATTTTCCCGAATCTAATCGAGTCCAAAATCAAGATGGAGAAAGTGTAATAAACACAGCAGTAACAATGTGTACGATACAAATATTCTCACGTAGGTATCGTTACGTTGCAACGACATTTCGTTCTATTTAATAGAGCTGTTATGCGCGCGGGCTATTGTATCGCATCGGCGAAGCGTAATTCAGTTACACACTAGTTATGCCGAATATTTTAGGGGAAACTCTCCGGGCTTTGTTTCACCGCCAGCAACAATTTTCTGTCGATTATGAAAATGTCGGGAGGACTCGTAAACTATTCAGCGGGACATGCGTCGCTCCTCGTCTGAAATGTGCAACGCCGGTAAACGCGCGCCCCTTCGTGAAAGGGGTGCACGAAAGAAGAAGTGTCGGGCCAAGGGGCAGCAGTTTCAGCACGTTGAATCGTACTTTTGAAAACAGAACGCCCACGGCGCGTGTCGCCGTTTTCGAAGGCTGTAATTTCGAGCGTCGACAATAGTCGAAGGCTTACCGGTGGACAGTGTGAAAAGTCGGCCAATTCCAAACCAAAAACGTCCCCCATTGAGGTTTCGCTTATTCTGTCGATTATTCATTCAGGCTTGCTTGTTCGAGTTATTCGTTCATGTTCCCATGGCTCGAATGTAGGTACACCTCGATAGCTACTATCTTTTTTCCTTGGTTAAAGTAGTAAGATATTTTAAGATAATTTAAATGCATACACAGTATGTCCGGTTTAACTATTTAAAGTACAAAAAAATGTTTTAAACAAATGTTATACGGTATTAAAGGGGACGTATAATGATGATCATTATTTGACATTGCGATGGCTTTGGAAAACCTTGTGAAAGCCATCGTTATATTTTTTAATGGAAACCCATATTTTTTATTACATATTCTTCTAGCTCGGACTTCAATCGAGACACATCGGACATCGGATTGTTTCCAAAACACTCTACCTACACATTTATCTTGCGTAAGCCGTTTCTGAGTTATCGAGTTTCAAATTTGTCGTGTCGGTCAACAACTGATCGATGCTACCATTCCAGTTGCAGTCTGCTTTCGTAGCAATAATCTGGATACTTTATTCCACCAATGCTATTTGCCGGCGGCGCGGCAAATTTGAAACTCAGTAACTCGGAAATATTGTAATAATTGTAAAAATATTAAAATATGTAATAATTTGTAATATATTAACACCATATAACATTTGTCTAAGACATTTTTTGTATTTTAAACAGTTACGGAAACAATGGCGTAACTACAGTAAGCGTTAAGTAAACGTGTAACCTAACAGTGCAACTTAACCTCTGCACGATTAGCGACGTACTTGGATCCTGATTTTTGCTCTCTTATCGAAAATTAGACACACATATACAAATACACACATATTCAACTGGACGAGCACTCTTTTTGCAATTCTTAATGGCGGACGTGCATTCTATACGGATTTCTATGTAACGTCAAACCACTGTTTGTACATGGTCGCTGTTTCAGCGATCTAATTTACAAGGGGTAGATCACCTAGATTAGATCAGATCTTATAGATTGGAAAGCCGACTTTACGGTCTACGTGGACCATATGCAGCTCGTGCTTTATAAGGGTGCTCGGGGCACCCTATTTAATCGGCAAGATGCGAACGCAAAGATAAATTTGCTTATCTTCTCGTGATACCGTTCTGCGCAACAGATGAAGCGAGATAATGAAAAGGGTGACCGACAAATGATTATATCAGTTAAAAAAAAAAGAATAGTCTGAATGTTTACGCAAAGTCAAACTTAACAATGCGAAGCGTTAGGTATTTTAATCATATCGTATTCCAATGCTAATAACAATCATGCACCATTAGTACCATATTCTACGAAAAAAAAATAAGACACTTTTGTTGGAAACACTTTTCGATCAGACTTCATTTCAAATTATTTAAATGCAATTTCATTCGTACTATAAGGTTTCCGTTTGAAAAAGCTAAGTTGACCTTCAACTGAACATGAAAACCGTTGCGAAAAAAGCAATGAGCAGCATAGCCGGATTTCCGCCTGGAAACCGCGAGGCTTTCTTTTAAAATGTTTCTTTTACAATGCATAGTTTTCGAGATAATTGGACGCGAAGTTTTTAAATGAACACACTGTGTTGTGTCTTATTAAAGTACGAGATAAAAACATTTTTAGTAGGAACTAATATGTGCAAAAAATATTTTTCTGCAATTTTGTTGTCTCCAGAAACCGACTTTAATTGTGTAAGAATATTCTTGCAACGTTGTTGCGTTCCGGTAAAACGCCTGAAAAAATTTGTTCAGTAGTGTAAAACAATGGTGTTGCACAAGAGATAACTTAGTAGTAAAGATGTACGATATGGTCCACCATGCTTATTTAAGTGAAATGCGTTAATGAAATATGGTCAGGCAGAATTTAAATGACACATACGTATATGCCAATTAAAATGTTTCGAGCTATACAGTATGATTTACACTACTTAAATTGTCCCTCGTTATACGTTTCACAATTCTATCACTCTATTGCGATAAATATGTTTGTTGTACCCCGCATTGGGAGTAAGGAGCTTTATAATAAACTGTTTGGACTCCTTTCAGACATAGAAAGAAACCGGCACTTTAAAGAGTTACAAGGAAAGTTGCTCTTTTGAATTCCGTAATAAAATCTACTACTGTCCGATTGTTTATTTCCCGGAATTGAAAGCTTCAAAAAGAGAAGCGTCCTGATCGAAAGAAATTCTATACTATTCCAGACAAGGCATCAGGTTTGCTCGCGGCTACTGTGACAGATTTCGACCACGCCCTGTCGATATGGTGTGCAGCCCCCTTTTCAGAATACCCCTGCACCCTCGATCTGTGCATCGAAAATTCACTGGCTTTGATCTGCACGCAGTACCTCTTCTGGGATCGTGCGTGTCGCCTCCATTTAGATGAATGTCCGTCAAAGACGCTCGAACACCAGGCACGGTTGTTTCGCATTCTGAGTCATTTCGTCTGAAAACTCGTTCGAATGCGAAATTCATTTTCGCTATGCTATGAACGTTGTGATTGGCAGAGATCATGAACTCGTAAATTTACAATAAAGCAGATATGCATATCAGATAACAAATACTCAACCTAACCTATTTAGATAACAAATTTCTTTATACAAAGTGCCCCAATAGCCAGTTGGGTGCCAATGAGCAGCCAGTTGGCAGCCAAAAAGGAGTGAAATTCGTAGCCAGAAGGCAACAAACTGTTCGTAATGTACGTTGGCGCCAAAGCCGCATCCAATAAGCAGCAAGCCGTTAGTAACTTCAGCCATTCAAATCAGGGGTGTCTCGGAGATATTGCGAACTTTAAACGGTTAAAGTTGCCAACGGCTGGCCGCTTGTTGGCTGCCGCGTTGGCATCAACGTACGCTGTGAATAGATTGCCCTCAAGCTACGAATTTTGCGCCGGATGTCGAATATGAAATTGTTATTCGACTTTGGCCGCTACAATATTTTGCCCAAACATATAACAACTGACGTGGCCATCAGGGTGACTTTAAAAGTGTTACAAATCGTCGGAATTATGATGTATTTCTACTACTGCTACTGTATTACTACACGCAGTGTTTCATTGTTCATGTTTTCATCTTTCATTTAACCATATAGGTTAGACTTTATTGATTGCGTAGATTAGGTTAGGTTAAGTGCAAGCACAAAGTTGTTTGGTTTAGAACGACGAATATTGTGATTCACGAAATTTCTTTTTGCCAAAATATTTCTGGAAATCATTTTGTTTTGCAAATCTTCAAAATCATCGACTATTTATTTCATAATAATGGCAGCTTTTTGAAAATTATTATATATCTAGTTCCTTTTGTTAAATTACCTCCTCATCAACGCTTACTTCACCTTTTTAGGTACATGTTGCACTTTTAAAAGCAGTCACATTTTTATCTTTCAAGTTTGTTAAGTGCAAAAACAATCATACGACACGCACAAACATGCGTTTTTTTTTACTTATACGAAGACAAGTAATGCAATGGGGGAGAATTAAAACGACGACCGCGTTAACAATTGCTTCTTCTTGGAAAGGGTGGGCGTGTTTTAGGCTCTATTTTCATAATTGGCCTATTCAACTTGAGCGCAATATTTTGACGCGGTTTTATTGGCGACACGTGCGGGAAACAAATTGGCAAGCACGTGCCGCCTGACTATCTATAATGGACACTTTTGTTCGATTTAAACGTTCTCTTAAGCGTTAAAATGCCACATGTACCACGGTCGGAGCTGTGTAATCAGTACATTACCGATATTTCGGTTCCTTTTGGCTAACACAAAATATTATCCAATCAGGATATCTTTGGTGAAAAACGATTATGGTAATGCACAATTGCGTGTTATGCTGTTACATAGTGAACTCGCAACGCTACACTGTTCAATACTTAACTGGAGGGAAGTATCCGAGTATAGAATAGAATTTTGTTTTTTCAATATTATTCGTGTAAAATCAATCGAAAGAAAAGTCTTTTTATGGACATTGAGGCATACATTTACGCACACTTTAAGACTATTTTTGTATTTCTAGCGCCATGAACAATAGCTAAAATGAGGTAAGGTGCGCCCACTGTGAAATAGGTACCCAAATGCGGAACACTGAGATTAAGTACAATATTTTCATAGGAAACAAATAAGGAATAGCTTTATTCTTCTTTGGTTACAAAATCACGTTTTAAATAAATTACTTTATAGAAATGGCTATTTGCGACATGTGGCCAGAGACTGAAAATATCCATCCTGCATTTCTACAGTCAGGAACTGATTTACCTATCGTAACCTTTGGAATTACCATAATTGAGCTACCACTGAATGCCCACATTTGGGCTCCTATAAAGTTCAAAATACGATATTTAACTCATAAACACTTGTTGGTATCACAAGCCGGTATGTCAGCAACAACAACAAAAAAACACCAAATAACTATGGTAATACAGGGTGTTAAAAAAAAGAGCCCGTAACTTAAGGAGCCTGTAGTAGTACGCGCCAAGATCAGACAGGTCCTAAAATAAACCCTGCCGTTGCAAAATTAGTTTTTATGTCAATTTTTATATTACCAATATTAAAAAATATCATTTTACAGACATAGTCGTAATACTTTCAGCTTTGTAAGTTTCCGATATACCTTGCTTCCATTTCAGTGCAAAGCTGGCATAAAGAAAAGAAAAATAGCATTACTCCATAGCGGATGAACTATCCCATATTTGGTTACATTCCTCTAATATTTGCGGATCGAAGAGAATAATACACAAGTTAGGTTCACCAGCACGAAAAAAAACGATCTCGGCTAACTCCTCTCCCCTTTCGATCTCTCGATCGTGAACGGCTTCCTGCCCCTAGTTTTCTTTTTCAGCAAAACCCTCTTTTGCCATCATTCTCCGCCTTGCAGCTACCCTTTTCCCTCTTCCACGTTTCCTTTTTTCCTCGCTCGCGTGTTTTGCCAAGATCCCTCACGGGCGGAAGCGTCACGTACAGCTCTGAAACAAAAACGTAGCGACGTCAAATGCGATTACGAGAGCCGCTCTCGCAGCTCCAGAACGCGAATGTTAGGTTAGGTGTGGAACGCTGAAGGGGCCGCAGGGGGGGGGGGCTGACTAGAAAGGCTCGACTAGGGCGACGAGGGGTGCAGCACGATACGGGAAAGAGAGTTCGCTCAGGGCTGAATCTATATACGGGCCAAGCATGAGAATTATTTCCTTCGCTTTTTTAGGAGACGGTGGTTACTGAATTCTTTACATCTCTTCTTTCGCGAGACATTATAATATCTGCCGATTAAGCAACCTAAGCAGCTTTTTAATTAAACAGTTTAATTTACTGTTGCCTTTTTAGCCAGTCATTCAATCGAAAAGAACGGTGATCCATCTTCCGCTCGAAATCGTTTCAGCTTTAGCTGAATATTTTAAGCATTTAATTAATTTCCTTTCATTTCTTTACTTTCAACATATTTTATAATGCTGTATACATATGTATTTCGTACATTTTGTATATTACATCACTTAGTATTTTTCATAATACCTCTGACTTAAGTGTTTGGACTGGGTGCACTTGGTACGCGGTGCTCATAAATAAAATGGCAGCATATTTTATAACAGAAAAGCCCAATTGGTTTATAATTTCCCAACTTAATCCATCATAAGAAACGTTACATTTATGGAAAATGATGTTGTCTTTGGGAAGCCTACAATTCTGTTTATAGTAAAACTATTCCTTGTCCTACTAAAATATAAATACCATTACTTTGTGTGCTCATGATTTATCCCTTTCGAAAAGCGCGAAAAACAAGTTCGTAAAACAAAACAAAAAGCTTCCAAACCTAATAAAATTCAACGGCCACGTGTCGCTAAAGCAGCCTTTAAATTTTCATCCCATTTAACTGTTACAACGTACTGCGGAATATCGTTGAAAATAGAATTTGTTCTCTACCGTCGAGTCACCCTGCACGAAGCAGAGACGATATGCTAAAGATTCCTGGAGGAAGGAGGGCGGAAGATGGGGAGCCGGGTTCCCAAACTCCGGCATCCAGGTCTGGATTTCGCTGGATGGCAGAAGGATGGCTCGATAGGGACGAGGCAGGGGCGGAAGGTGGACGCTTATCAGGGGTGGAGAATTGTCGTGGAGGCGGGGGTGGTTGGGCTCGGGGTTGACTCTGCGAGGGCATCGAGCAATGGTTCGGCCCAAATGTGTGCCTCCGCGTCTCTGTGCCTGCCTTCCTGCGTGAGTGCGTGCGTGGGTGCACGCGCGACTCGACCACGCGTACTCTGCGTGCATGCACGAAAAATCGATCGGTTCATTCGACGCGACGAACACGGGTGGCCAGCTATGATTCCTAGACCTGTAAATGGTGCAATCCGAACGGGAGAAGCATTTTACTGATCTAGCAATACAAGGATGTATAATAAGAAGTTGAACCCGCTTCAGGAGTGAGTAGAACATTAAAAGAAAGAAAAAAGTTCGTATAAAGAAGAGTTCTATTTGACCTTGTTTCACAGCTACGACCATTTTTGTGTTTCAGCAATCCGCGACTGCTTACCTTCTTGGAAAGAACCTAACTTATCCCTGAAAAGGACTGGATCAAACCTTATATTCTTACAAAGAATAAGGCTAGATTAGGTTGTTTCGTTATTATTCCAAGGTAAGTTTAGGTTCAGATTATTAAAGAAAACTACTGCACTTACCAAATCCAGATAAACAGTGTATTTATACTACAATAATACATCTATTTCTAAATGAAAGTAGTAGTAGTATTTATCGGATATTGTTCTATGCGCAATATTCCCCCCATTTTTACTATATTCCCTACACTATCAGTCGCAACCTGTAACCTAATCAACAACCTATACATATATGCTAGATTATAGTCGACAGACGGCCTAAAAGATATTTTCTCTTACTTTTCCTCAAAGGAAGCGACGCCATTTGACATCGATAGCTTCAAATGTGTACTCATCTACCCAGAGACCAGGTTTTTCGCTCTAAGATGGTCTAATTCAAATATTCCTTAACCCAATCACGTTAAGTTAAACGAGTACAGCTAAATATCGTGAAAAATATGAAAGATACAGAAAATTAATTGAGACGAAAGTTTTAGCATGTCAGGGCGCATATATCACACTGGCATTTGTTTAACTTTGAGATGACTCGAAACGTCCTCTAAACACCATGTTCAATTTTCTAAATGAGACTTCGCATTTTTTATTACATATTTTTGTAGCCAACGTGAAATCATAATCAAAACATTGCTCACATGTGTACTTTGGTCAAACCCATTTCGGGATATCAGAGCTTAAAGCGGCTGCTCAGCCTATGTGTATAAAAACGAACCGGGGAAACGTTAACTTTGAGCTGTCATATCTCAAAGTTAAATTAAGCAAAACACACATGTAAGTAGTGTTTCGAAAATGATTTTACGGCAACTACAGGGCTATGCAATAAAAAATATACAATCCTGTTTAAAAAATTGAACGGAGTGTTTACAGGGCGTTTCAAAGTCGTATCAAGATCAAACAAATATCGGCATGATATGTGTCTCTTGATATGTCACAATTTTTGTCTAAATCATTTTTTCTTACCTCATATTTTCAAAATATTGAAATATTTTGTGTAATATAGATTGAATATATTGGCATTGAAATATATCGTTTAAGGATACCTTTAAGTTTGTATACCGTAATACATTCATAAAAGGCACTAAGAGCATTGTTTCTGCCCACAGTGCAATATCGAAATGCATATTTCTATTGTGGGGGTAATATATTGCAAGTATTTCCATTAACGGACCACAAGGTAAAGGTGTGAAGATAATTATTTTCTGTGTACCGTTAGAGAAAATTGTGATTTAATATCAAAGTTTACTGAAAAAAAAGAAGTGAAAATATAGAAGTTATTTTTAAGACGACACCCGTTAGAATTAATGTTTCAACGTTGACAGCGAGGCGATGGTCGCCAAGCCTCCATTAAAAAGTTGTTAAACGCAGCCTGACGGCACCCCGCGGCAAATTGGAACCCCATCATAAGTCTTCCTTGTATAATGTACATGGCTGTTAGCGCAAGCTATCTACAAGATAGCGATATCAAAGTAATTAAGTATTCGATGAAGAAATTTTGATCGACCTTATGGATGAAACTGATATTAACCAATGATTATATTGTTACGCACGGCGAAATTATTTCATAATTTTGATTCGTTCGGGAACGTGTCACCCAGGACGACGGTTGGAATTCTTTATAAATGTTTATAATCATAAGACGCGTACGCGATCAAGCCTGCACCTGCACACTTGAAACCCCTCCTAAAGGAAACTCAGACCCTGGGAGAGACAGACCAAATTCCTGGGAGGCGCCAGCCCTACAAGGAATAAACAGAATCCGGGAAAACAGAAGACCACCCTCGCAGCGTTCCCACGAAACTGGAGCAACTGCAGTTACCCCTTCCACAATTACGAGCCTAATTTTCGAGTATATAAGGACCACGAAATTCAACCAAATTGGGCTAGTCCTGGTCACGCGTTCGTTGCGTTAGTTTCGTTCGTTGACACAGACATTGCAAGATCGGGTTAATCCCCTTCGAGCAAATATCTCCTTTCAGTACGTAGTTACTGCTTGGCTTTCATATCTCAATCTTCGGTGAGCCCCCGTGTAATTATTATACGTAAAACCCGTGGATTCATTGTATACACTCAATCTTTGTAACTTCCATATCATCTTGAATATACCAGTCATAGTTTTCTCGTAAGTTGTTGTTCCATTGCACCTTCTTCCAATACATAGGAAATCCTCGATTTGAACGGGACCCACAAAGTACATCATAGCCGCTCGTGGTGTACGCACGTTACGAGTTCCTTTACCTGAACCCAACCTGACCATCCGTGTTTATACGGCTACCCGGCGTGTACGTCGGCTGTCCGGAAACACACACCTTCCTTGATTCTGGTGAGCCGGCTACGTGGCGCTTCACACCCGCCAAATAGTCCGGAGATCCGGAATCCTTCCATCCGCGCCTATCGGCTACCTGACGACGTCAGCTGTCCAGAGAAGCGCACTCTTTCCCTTTGCTGTGACTCTCGGCTATCCGACGCTTCACAACCGTCGGCCAGTCCTGGGAGAACACAGACCTCTTCCCAGGTCAGTCATTCAAGTTTGACCTGTTAACCCACTACCCGGTTATCAGGTGTAACCATAACCCTTGAACCTTTTTCCCGGCCAAACTCGCCAAGCCCTGGCTCGTAACAAACTGGTGACAGCGGTGGGATAACACTGTTCTTTTGAGGTTTTTCCTATTTTTGTTAGACTCATGTCTCAATTGCCGGAACAACGACGGTGCGCTTCGCGTGTTCACATCCGTCCCGCGTACTTAGAGAACATCTGCATTCGTGGATGGGTGTCAACTCTGCCTAATAAGAAAATTCTTTGTGCAGATTGTGCATTATCAGCACCAGAAGAATTTCAGTCGGGCAAGATTCGCCACTGGTATCAAAGAAATCCTTCAGAAACGTTGTGTGCTACGTGTAACAAGGCAGTGTTTCAGACACGACCAATTATAGATTGCCCGGTTTGCTCAGTAGAGTTCTTTTACCGTGGACCTTGGTAGTTTACACGCATCGATTTCTGGTAATTAATTTTGTGCTACTTAGCGTAGGCACCAATTATATTGATTTTTATAAATTGCTTTCTCTGACAAACCCGAAGGGGTATAACAAAACTTTGTAATCATGACGCAAAGTAGGATGTCAGCCGAAGAGTTCGCGAATCTTACGCTTAGCATGGCTAATTCGATGGCCGTATTAACGCAGCGTAATTGTATTCAGAACGCAACCTTGTCTATTCCTATTTTCGACGGGGAAACTCCTCCCCTTTCCGCTTTCGTGCAAGGTGTAGAAAACGGCTTAACATTGATACCCGAAAATTCGGAGAAAGAATATTTAACAATAGTTTTAACTAAACTTACTGGCCCCGCTCGAATAAGCGTACAGGGTAAAAAGTTCAATAGCGTTGCCGAATTCCTTAAACATTTGAAAAAGCGTTACGCCCCGGGCCGAAACTTAGCTTACTTTCAAGGGGAAATTTCGCGACTTCGCATACGAGATAATGAGTCTCTTAGACAATACATTGATCGAACAAGCCTGTTGGTTAGCAGCGCGCGCACGGCAGTATCCGATCGTTATAGTACTAATTCCGCCGAGATCATCCGTGAAATGGAAAAGGACGTCTTGGAGAACTTCATTGAAGGCCTACCAGAACGCATTGGTTGGAGGCTTGCATCGAAGGAGGAAAAAGTCAGAACGTTGGAGGATGCGTTCGACGCAGTACTACAAATCGATCGACGACTTCGCAATCGACGAATCATCATGGAGGACCGATCCGGTTTGCGGGATCGTCGAAGATTACGGGAGGAAGAGCGTGGCTCAAGAGGTCGCTATCCGCAATCACCTTCACCAACCTATCGGTGGAAACGTAGAGAAAGGAGCCCCTCGAGTTCCGAAACTGAGTACGAAGGTAGCTCAAAATACGCGATGACGATACGACGGAGTGCATCACCGGGATACTCGTCAGATGCATCTGCGGCAGGAAGTGAAAGGGAGTACAGACAACAGAAGTCTGATTTCAAAAAAAGGCTGTATTGCTGGAACTGCGGAATAAAGGGTCATGACCGTAAGGCCTGCCGGAAGGATTCGCCGAGCCACAGAAGGTCGGACTCCCCGCGAAGATTTCCAACGAAGTCTTTAAACTCCAAGGACGCTCATCACGAGGGCGAAGTGGTGAGCATCTTAAAAAAGGATCGCCCCAAGAAAATTCAATTCAGCGACGAGAAGAAAGGGAGCTCATCAAGGAGCTACCAGCAGCAAGGATCCGAGTCAAAATTCCTGAATTGGAAAAGGGATTAGGAGAGCTTCTTATCGATGGAGGAGCCACTGTTAATCTGATTGTACGACGGGTACTTGGGGAAAAGGCATTAGTAAGGTCTAGAGAAGAAATCGAAATAACAGGTGTAACTCGATTTCCAGTTTACACCTTGGGTACCACTATCCTACATATTAACGGAATACCGAGTATCTTTTTTGTAGTTAAAGATTTACCCATAGACGCAGATGGTCTCATCGGAAGTCCGTTCCTTCGTCAAGAGAAGGCACAAGTTTCCTACCATTATGGGACTCTGGTAACTATAACTCGACCAATTGAACCCATTCGATTTTCAAATTTCAAAGAAATGTGCAAGATACCACCAGTAACGAAACATCGCATCCCAGGAAGGACCACGCAGCAAATCGCTTTGAAGGTGGCCAACCCTGAGGTCAAGGAGGGATACCTTCCAAGGCTTAAAACACCCCGCAATGTTTTTGTAGGTGAAGCTGCTGTAAGCAACCGCGATGGTACATGCTATGTCTTGGCTACAAACACTGGTGACAAAGAGACTGAAGTGGACCTGGAACCCCAGTACCTCGAACCGTACGATGTTTGGGATACGTCGGATGAGGACCCTGTACCAGCTCATAATTTAAGACCTGTAAACTCTAAGGACAGGATACGCCACATCTGGGAAACATTGGAAACCAAACATTTAAATGCAGAGGAGTCGGATCATGTATACAACCTTATACAGGAATTTGCCGACAGATTCTACCTGCCAGGGGACAATCTGGACAAAGTTCCTAATTTTTATCATTCTATTCACGTAACAGATGATGTGCCAATTAATACCAGACAGTACAGGTATCCGCCCGTCCATCAAGAGGAAATCCAGAGACAGGTCGGAGCACTCTTGTCTCAAGGAATCATCAAACCCTCAACATCACCATACAATTCACCTTTGTGGATTGTACCGAAGAAAGCAGACGCACAAGGAAACAAACGGTGGAGGATGGTCATCGACTTTCGGGCCTTGAATGAGAAGACCATTAGCGACAAATATCCCCTACCACAGATAACGGAAATCCTAGACAAATTGGGAGGTGCCAAGTATTTCTCTGTCTTTGATTTAGCCAACGGTTTTCATCAAATTGAGATGAATCCGAAGGATCAGGCTAAAACAGCATTCACAACACCATATGGGCACTATGAATTTGCTCGCATGCCATTTGGTTTAAAAAACGCACCCCCGACCTTCCAACGTCTTATGGATCAGGTACTAACAGGATTGCAGGGGACAGAATTATTCGTTTATCTGGACGATATTGTTGTGTATTCATCCTCTTTAAGAGAACATGAGATCAAGGTTCGGAAACTACTTAATCGTCTTCGACAGCATGGTCTCACATTACAAACGAGCAAGTGTGAATTCTTACGGAAAGAAGTCGCCTACCTGGGACATGTTATCTCGGAGAATGGAGTTCGACCGGATCCAAGGAAATTGCTAGCCGTGAAAAATTTTCCTGTTCCCAAGACTCAGAAAAACATTCAACAATTTCTTGGATTAACTGGTTATTATAGGCGATTCATACAAAATTATTCGCTTAAAGCAAAACCCCTAATTCAACTTCTAGGAAAAGGAATCCGATTCAAATGGACCGAGGAGCAGCAACAAAGTTTCGAATCTCTGCGGGATGAACTCTGCAAATCTCCAATTTTACAATTTCCGGATTTCACAAAACCTTTCATCATCACCACTGATGCTTCAGATTTTGCAGTGGGAGCCATATTGAGTCAAGGGGAGATAGGGCAAGATCTTCCGGTGGCATATGCATCCCGTAGGCTTAATAAAGCTGAAAGAAATTATTCAGCAACAGAGAAGGAGTGTCTGGCGATGGTCTACGCTGTACAGTACTTCAGGCCATATGTTTACGGTCATAAATTTACCCTAGTCACTGATCATCGGCCCTTGGTTTGGTTACATTCTGTAAAGGACCCGACCTCGCGTTTGGTCAAGTGGAAGTTAAGGCTACTTGAATTTGATTATGAGGTAGTCCATAAAGCCGGAAAAACCAATAAAAACGCAGATGCGTTGTCACGCAATCCACCTGCAATTTGCTTACCTGCAGTATCCAAAGGGGACAGAGACTTCAAAATCTACCTGCCTAGGAGACCCACTGAGGTTGATACAATAGGCCAGCGGATTCGCTTACTTAGGAGAAATACTGCATCTACAGCCAGGTACGAGGAATCGGAGGACGACCTGGAAAATTTGTCAGAAACTACCACTCCCGTTCGACGTCGATCTTCCACACACGAAAGAAACCGGATTAACCGTACTCTCATTGGCAGAAATTTAATTCAAGAACTTTCACCAAACAGCCTAGTGACAGGTGAACCAATAGCACATTCCACACAAATTTCGAATCTAGCTGACAGTGAAACCGAAAGGACCCTCACAGCGGACACTACAATGGATTTCAATACTTCGTTAGACTCAACCATTAAAATGCCGGAAAGAAATCAAACTGTAATCGCAACTGATAATGTTTCCTTGCCAATTACACCTATATCTTTCAGTCAACCTGTAATTGCCTCTACACCAATGGCAACAGCACCAACACCGTCAGTAGGTATCCAGCCATACACAGCTGTCCCACCTGACGATGTTACAACCACTGCTGAAAGTAGCAGCTCCGATGAGGAAGAAATCTCCAGGCCATCACCATCACCACCACCAGAAACTGGCAGTGTTCACACCCCACAGGAAGATATCAGAATCCAACTTATCGAAGAAGCTCATAACAGCCTAGTTGGAGGACACAAAGGTGTAAAAAAGACATACAATCGGCTTAGAACCAGGTATCATTGGCCGCGGATGAGAAACGATATACTCGAGTACATCCGCAAATGCAAGAGCTGTCAAGAGAAGAAATTGGTAAGAGCCAAGACTCGTCAACCGATGATAATTACGGATACACCCCTGGAACCATTTGATAAAATAGCTCTGGACACAGTTGGGCCTCTTCCTGAAACACCTAGTGGTAACAAATACATTCTTACCATGCAGGATAATTTAACGAAATATTGCATTGCAGTAGCTATTCCCAATATTCGGGCCACTACTATCGCCGATGCCTTCGCCAGGCATTTTATATCCATTTATGGTACACCAAAGGAAATTCTTACCGACAAGGGAACCAGCTTCATGGGTAAAGTAATGACGCACCTGGCAGAAATTTTCAAAATTAAACAGCTAAATACCTCAGGTTATAGGCCACAAACTAACGGATCACTAGAAAGAAGCCACATTGTTTTAACGGAGTACCTGAAACATTACATGGAAGCTCGCGAGGAATGGGACATATTTATTCCTTTCGCCATGTTCTCATATAATACATCTGTTCACGAAGCCACCAATTTCACACCTTTCGAATTAATTTTCGGGAGACCAGCAAGAATACCAAGTGCATTTCCTTCTGGACCGGCATTGGAGACCTATGGCACTTATCTCACTAATTTAGTTACTCATCTATCAGGAATCCGCAACAAAGCAGCTGATAACTTGAATCAAGCAAAATATCGCTCCAAGAAATACTACGATCGACATGTTAAAGCTCAGATTTTTAAACCCGGCGACCAAGTATACGTTTTAAAGGAACCACGAATTAACAAATTCGACGAACATTACATAGGCCCCTACAAAATAATAGATACAACCGATCTTAATAATGTCATACTTAAAACACCCGACGATAAGATTTTATATAAACACCAGGATAAATTGAAACATGCACATGGATTCTCCACATAACACACTTCTTTGTTAATATTTAGGTACCCATTTTGTATTGCGACCCCATTAGTTATAATAGCGTTATACCATTGTAAAACCCTTGTCCTGATGAACACTTTCCCGACCTCTGTGAAAGCATCGTAACAAACGATGTTTCATCTAAGGGGGGAGGTGTTACGCACGGCGAAATTATTTCATAATTTTGATTCGTTCGGGAACGTGTCACCCAGGACGACGGTTGGAATTCTTTATAAATGTTTATAATCATAAGACGCGTACGCGATCAAGCCTGCACCTGCACACTTGAAACCCCTCCTAAAGGAAACTCAGACCCTGGGAGAGACAGACCAAATTCCTGGGAGGCGCCAGCCCTACAAGGAATAAACAGAATCCGGGAAAACAGAAGACCACCCTCGCAGCGTTCCCACGAAACTGGAGCAACTGCAGTTACCCCTTCCACAATTACGAGCCTAATTTTCGAGTATATAAGGACCACGAAATTCAACCAAATTGGGCTAGTCCTGGTCACGCGTTCGTTGCGTTAGTTTCGTTCGTTGACACAGACATTGCAAGATCGGGTTAATCCCCTTCGAGCAAATATCTCCTTTCAGTACGTAGTTACTGCTTGGCTTTCATATCTCAATCTTCGGTGAGCCCCCGTGTAATTATTATACGTAAAACCCGTGGATTCATTGTATACACTCAATCTTTGTAACTTCCATATCATCTTGAATATACCAGTCATAGTTTTCTCGTAAGTTGTTGTTCCATTGCACCTTCTTCCAATACATAGGAAATCCTCGATTTGAACGGGACCCACAAAGTACATCATAGCCGCTCGTGGTGTACGCACGTTACGAGTTCCTTTACCTGAACCCAACCTGACCATCCGTGTTTATACGGCTACCCGGCGTGTACGTCGGCTGTCCGGAAACACACACCTTCCTTGATTCTGGTGAGCCGGCTACGTGGCGCTTCACACCCGCCAAATAGTCCGGAGATCCGGAATCCTTCCATCCGCGCCTATCGGCTACCTGACGACGTCAGCTGTCCAGAGAAGCGCACTCTTTCCCTTTGCTGTGACTCTCGGCTATCCGACGCTTCACAACCGTCGGCCAGTCCTGGGAGAACACAGACCTCTTCCCAGGTCAGTCATTCAAGTTTGACCTGTTAACCCACTACCCGCTTATCAGGTGTAACCATAACCCTTGAACCTTTTTCCCGGCCAAACTCGCCAAGCCCTGGCTCGTAACAATATGTACATACACAGTACGTGCGTATAACAAAAGAACTTAAAATTCTGTAATATTCGTAGCGAAGCAATAAGCAAGAAACCCCCCCCCCCGACAACTTGTTGATAGAATGTTCGTTGGTCTCTTATCGTACATGGAATATACTGTATATTAGACAAGATAATTTTGTAATGTTTTATTTATATAACATGACTTAAAGATCCACTATTTAGTTAAAAAACAACACAATGGTCACATATGCACAAATAAATTTGAATATTTTTGGTTAATAAACATTATTTACTAATTGTAAAACTGTTTTCTTGATATCTTTATTTTTGCTGCAGTTTTATGTATTATCAACCTTCAGTTAATTTGGTACTATCCTATTGGAAATGTGTCTATCAGCTATAACCTAGCGTTGTTGCAACGCCCTCTCTATTTTGATATATATGTATATTGCAATTTACAAGTTTGATTATCCTTCAATACTCCGCCCCGAAAACTGGAGGAAGAAGGAAGAGATGCTTTTTACAGTTTAGCGTCTCGAGGACGCGATAAATTTGTTTGGCATTTTTCTTCCATCTCTCCTCTCGTCTTCTCTACTACTGCTTTTTCGAGGAAAAAGCTCTCCGAGCAAGTTCAACGTTTTCTACGGTAACGCTGACTGGAAACTCTTGGCCGAAGCCAACGAGAGGTTGAAAATAAGAGAAAAGCGCGGCGTAAAAAGCATCGGCGTGGTAGGGGGTACATAGCGGGGAGAGGATGGTTTAAAAGTACGTGGGATGGAAAAGGTGTGCAGAGAACCTAGAACACTGTCACCTCTCTGCAATAAAAATATAAAACTGGCTAAAAAAAAGTGTATCGTAATCGGTTTTGTTAACGAAAAAAATCGATTATTAAATAATCAAAAACGATTTCTCTACGAGTATGATGATAAACGTTGTCAAGGGAACGGGAGTCGCTGTGATCGATCAACGTTGAGAAAATACAGGGTACATTTTATTTTGGATGCAATTACATGCATCGAACCAGGGGGACTGTGGTAAAATTGACAAAATAGGAAAAATAATTGGAAACGCGTGATAATTGATTTAGCTCATAACTTATTTTCGGTGACACTTTAAGGAATCGTTGGTCATGTAACATGTATTTTTTTATTTATAGTACATAAGTCTATCTACAGAGTGTGCGATTTATCTGGAGACGCGCAAATATCTTGAAAAATATGAATGACACGGGAA
Organism: Holcopasites calliopsidis; assembly: GCA_023838395.1. Taxonomy (NCBI): domain Eukaryota; kingdom Metazoa; phylum Arthropoda; class Insecta; order Hymenoptera; family Apidae; genus Holcopasites; species Holcopasites calliopsidis. The sequence continues at coordinate 266,752 of JALHAQ010000009.1, forward strand.
AATGTTTGAGACAGAAGTTTTATGGTATCAAGAAACACATAGTATGCCTATATTTATTTAACAGTTCAATGGCCTTGAATAGTGTTATTAAAGGCGCGTTAAAATTTTGAAACAGAAACGCGTACTTTTCGTTACATATTATCGCAGTTCACTTAAAAACGTTTTCAGAACACTACTGACACATTCATTTTGCACTAGAAAAAGTCAAGATATCAAGATTCAAGTCTTATGTCCAGCCGCCCTTGGCCGCTGCGCGCTGAAACCGGCTGGAAGTGCAAAAATATGTAATGATGAATATACGGTTCCGTTTCAAAATTCAAACGTGCCTTTAATAAAACTATTTAAGGTTATTGAACTGTTAAGTAAATATAGTCATGATATGTGTTCCATGATACCATAGAATTTGTGTCTCAAACATTTTCCCGTCTCATTCATATTTTTCGAGATATTTACACGTTTCCACATAAATCACACATCCTCTATATTACTATTTCAGTGAATTTTAATGAAAATGAAAATTATTGTTCTAACAAAGATTATAATTAAGATAATACAATTTAAAATCTAAATGTTTTTATTAATACAGTAACGGTTAAGAGGTGTTTGACAACCTTAAACAGTTATAACAAAATTTATAAAAAATTTATATTTAAATCTTCATTTTTAATATATTTTTGTAATAAAATTTCTTCGACTTCTGAAGAAACATCTCAAACCTTTCCACCAGCTACCCATGAGTGGATTATCACGCTTTATCTTAGGGGTATCTATACCTTGAAGGGGTGATTGTAAACGTTGTCCAGGGGATCTTTGCCGAAGATTGGTGGTTATCCCTGGAAAGATTATTTTGAGACCCGGCGGTTTTCAGCCGATACAACGGAAGGTCAGCATTCATGAGGGCACGAGGAGGGTTGTGCAAAAACTGAGGTGAGTCGAAAAACCGCGATGCGGCATTACCAATTCTTTTCGCCGGCACGCAACCCTCTTTTTTTACGTACGCACGCGGGATGGATGGGGTTGGCTTTCAGGGTAACATGGTTAAGAAAATATTTTTAAAATAATTTTGTACTTACCTCGATGCAACAAGCTGTACGGAAAAGTGCCTGTGAATCGGGCGGAGAAGGGACGAGAGAAATAAAAGGAGCGAGAGTGTATTATAAAATCCTGCGTTCTTCCCTCGATTTTTGTCTCCTTTGTGTACTCAGTGACGAAAAAATAGACGCTAAATGGATGTACAATATGGAAACATTATTATATGTGCTTTATTTAAAAAGAATATGTGCAGCAGTTGAAAAGCAATCTTGTTGCAAATTAAGATTTGACGATGGCTGAGATTTTATTTATTTCTGTTTCGCATTTTTGCTAATCATGTAGATTAAGGCCCACCTCACCGATTTCAATGATTTTTTTAATATGTTGTCAGAGGCGTAATTCTAAGCAATGCATCCCTATACATACAATCCCCGTTTGGCTGTACTTTTCAAGATATTCATGAAAAAACAAACCGGCCGCCCTACGGCGCACAATGGGGACAAATTGCTCATTCCTGTTTCAACATCAAATAACTCTTGATAGAAATAAGATAGGGAGATCATCCTTTTTCGAAGTTACAGCTAAGTTGTTGCAGAATAAGGGAAAAATCTAGAAAACGTATCATAAACAAGTTTTGACACTGAAAATTGGTGGCAAAGCGACAACGATGTCAAGCGACGTTTTTCCATTATAATGTGTGGCTGAATTCTCTGCATGACTGTTATACATCGTTTCATATAAATTTTGACACGCTGGATTCGAATCCGGTCGCAGAATTTGTCTAACCCTTCAGATTTCTAAGAAAAAAGGGATTTTAATGGAAATCAATATCATTTTATAAAAGAAAAAAGATTCAACTTTTTTAAACCATCAAGGTAGCCATTATCCCTTAAGACACCTCTCTCTCTCTGTCCCCAGTCGAACACTCGTTTTAGTTTGTACCGGTTCACAACAAATGGATTGAAAAAAAAAAGAGGGACGAGCGGATGGGGAGATGGAGAGGGAAGTTAGCTGTTGAACCGTGTATTTTCAATAATTATTCGACAGTCAATTTGAGCGCGGGATGCATCGCAGGGTGATACGACGGGTGGTAGCGGAAGCTGGTGGGACAGTGGAGAACGCGCGCGGGGACGGCCGTAACGTGGGGCGGGGGATTTCGGGAGTCGCGTTCAACCATCCGGAAGCTATGAATATATTATTTGACGGGCAGTTTCGGTAGTCTCCGATCGGATGGAGCATCGATCATGGCTGGCGCATCCCTTTGGGCCATTTTCATGCGTCAGAATGCGACACACCTCGATTGAGCGGATTCCTAGGGAAAAAAAAGCTGTCGTTAACTGGTGAAATACTTTTTATTTGTAACGTGTGTACGACCTGATTTATCACAGACGCGAGCGATTGTCACAGATGCAGCCGAGGCGAGCGTCAACGACGCCAGGTCAACAGGTAGGGCGGGGCATCACCTAAAAACCTAACTCAGGGGGGATGGGGGTAAGATACCGCCCGAAAGCAAGTGAAACATTTTTATTTTCTTTATTGAGAAACAGTCTTTTAGCTAAGCAGTTTTAAATGTTTTAGTAACAAAAATATGTGTGAAGAAACAAAAATTTTATTGTCTAGGTCAAAATTAAAAATTGTGAGTAAATTGGCCATTTTATGCCACTATTGGGGCAGCGATAATTCGCATACTAGGGTAAGACGGTTCTACTGATTTAAGGAATATAATCCTAATATAGTAATGAGGCAATCCTGCGATATTTAGTGCAAAACTGTAAGGCATGTTAATGTATGTGTGTGTGTCGCCGGGTTGCGACAAGTTGTGACCAGCTGTGACCGGGCTGTGACCAAGCTGCGACCAGGCTGTAATCATGTCGAAACCGGCTCGGTCACAGTCGTTTACAACAGTAAGAAATAGAGAGAAAAGAGGAAGAACCATGGTACATCAAAGAGGAAACGTAATGAAGAGAGAAAATGCTGTGACCCGGACCGTTTCGACGGGGTCACAGTCCGGTCGCAGCCCGTCGCAACTCGGTCGCAGACTAGTCACAGCCAATCACTCTCGTCATTACGTTTCCTCTTTGATAAACCATGTTTTTTTCTTTTCTCTCTGTTTCTTTCTGTTGCAAACGAAATATGCTCAAGCCTGTCATGCATAACAACAATAAGCATCGTACTTTCGTATGTATGAAACGCACGTCACATACTTTAAGGGTCCCGAGATGTTTTGGGATCCCGACCAATCTCGCCCCACTTATCCCGACCCGACCCGAAGTTCAGCATTTCCGAGATTTCGGGATCTCGCACAGGCCTGAATAAAACCCATATCGTGTATTGTTACAGTACTGAACCGTAATAAGAAACTATCTTCTGGCTCGAAATAAGCAACTCGCTATCCCCACTTTCTTTTTAAAGTCGCCGAATACGAGCGTGCTTCGTTCATAGAACGAGAGGGCATGCTATATTCTATACTTCTCTAGAGAATAACATTTCGCCCCGACGGAAATTTTTAATGGTTTGCGGCTATCTCGAACCCCTCGCTTGTTGACCGCGTTCGCTCTCGTCCCGTTCGAAAACAAAGTCAAGCCGAATGGTATACCTGTTCCGTAATGAACAACTGACCGATCCCGAGCGAGTTGCTTAATACGGAACGTTACTGTATTTTTCATGCTATCGTTTCGATCGGTTCTTATTTTCCCAACTATTCGCTTACAGAATCCATGCAGCTATTTTAATAGTGAACTTTTCCATGCTTCTTATTGAAGTAGTTCACGGAATATTGTAAGTACTACAATGAAACGTTAGCATAAGCCCTTCTCGTGTGTCGCGTAACGCAGTTAACAGAACATCGTATGACGAAAGTCATCCGCTTGATTTTTTAATGTCTTTTAGTGCCATTGTAAAATAACAGTGAAAAAATAATTGTAAAATACGTAAATTACAAAGCGAATTAATCATTAAATGATAAGACGAGGAGTGCGCTTAACCCATGTAACATATGCAGATGAATAGTATCAAAATAAAATTGTGACATCAAAAACCACTCTCTCATATTTCTTCTACACTTGTATAAATGCAAAAAAAATAAAATCCCCATGAAAAACTTCCCCTTATTTAAACTTCCATTGACTAATTTATAATAATAAAGTGTTAGTAGGGCTACGAATGTTATAAACGTTAATAATTATGATTTAATATAATGAAACTGTAATAATTAGTGAAATAATAACGAAATTCTACCTTGTCCTGATACTGCAATACATACATACGCTGAGTCCATGTAGGATCGAAGTCCGTTTGTAACGCAATATTCGATCACGATACCTAACACCATTGGACCACGTTCCATGAGATATATTAAAGGGTATAGTGTTCACGTTGGACGAACATAGCTGAAAATACGAAAAGGCAAATTGATGTAGCGCATAATGCATTTACATCAGTAACAATTGGCCATGCTGTCCTTCCGTTGATTGCATTGCCACTGTTACGCCAAACTTTTACAGCCACCATTTTCGTCGATATTTTATTATTGTAAGAATTAGGGTAAGCAGGTCATAATATATTTGAAATTAAACAAAATTAATGATTCTCTAAATTTCCAATATTGAAAATGATTAGAATTCTACTTAAAAATTGAGAAAACTGAAGACTCTTTTTTAGAATTAGAGGTCAAAGAAATTCACATGAAAATGATCATCAAATGTATAAAAATTCTTTCACTAAATACAGGAATAATGAGGCTTCTTCAAGGATTGAAATGCTAAATAAAAAAATGGTCGTACTGAAACTTCACAGACTACATGAACCATAATTAATACAAGGTGCATTTAATTTTGAGTGTTAAAGCTTTCACTGTCCACATTATTCAAATTCTTCCTCGAAACTTTTGCATTTAAGCCGTGTCTAGATCCGCTACAGTTTCACTGTTTCGCCTGACGTTGCAGTTAGCTTCATCAGTGATCGTAAGACACGCTGATGCCTTGGTATTTAGTTTTTAAAATATAAACTTCAATTTTGATGAACTAAATTCAAGGGAAGCGCAACAAATGTTTGCCCAAGTTTTACAAATTTAAAAAAATAAATATTTGCTACAACACAATGTATGTGCATTTCATATTATTGCCACTTAAAATGCTGTTTCCAATTCAACATTTGTAGAACGCATTTTTATATCGTGCGTTTTACAATGCGAAGAGGTAATTCCTCATGCAAAAATAAACCGATAATGAACAATACAATTTTTCACATGACGCTTGGTTCTCAAGAAAATTGCGTTTGAAGGAAGCCAGTTCTCGGGTGATCTTAAGAAAATGGTGGCTACTTAAGTAGCCGCGTACTTAACGGATAGTCAAACGCAATTTTCTCGAAGACGAAGCGTCGTATGAAAAAATTTGATTCATTGTTTTCAACTTATTTTTACACGAGGAATCGCACTCTGATTGTGACTACTTGAGCACCTGCGTTAATTAACGAATAATTAAACTTGATTCCCTCGAAAACAAAGAGTTGTATGAAAAATGTGTATTCTTTATCTTCGACATATTTTTACATGAGGAATCACCGCCATGTGTTGTATCGCGATTTAGGTAACACCGTTCGTGAGCTAAAAAAACATTGCTTAATTGTAAAAGTACACTGGCATACGCGTCGTGTCGGAAACCAAGTTTTACGTGTTTTTAAATTTTAAACGAAGAAAATGCCACGGAAAAAAAATAAAATTAAACAAACAACGTCACCATTATAACGTGTACAGGGTCCGAAATGATCATTCTTGGGTTGCTACAAATTTTTCGAGTCTCTAAGGATAACATTGAGCATCATTGTCATTTCTCATGAAGGATTGCGTTTTGACCAACAAATGAACAAGATATTAACAGTTTCGTAAATTAAGGAAAGTGTAATTCGACTTTGCCATAGGAGTGAAACGGATTCTCTAGGCGGCACTCTGTTCGGACAGATATCGCGATGGGTGGTCCCGTTCGTTGTAATCGGGTAGAAAACTCAGTCGCGATCTGACTTTCGCATGAGTAGTTTCGCTCATTGTTATTAATTCGATTTTGAATAGGTGGTTGTGCACAAAGAGAGGAGAGATTTGTCCATCGATTTAGTTTTTCGGTACACCACAGGCAAAGACAGACCTGCGGCAGATTGGCAGCTTTCTTTTCAGAATGACGCTGCACTCGCCAGGATGACGTTAATTTTTCTATGAATAAAAATAAACGTTACTATTTATGCATGTATACACTCCTATTTGTAATACAAATGAAATACCCGAACGATACTCTGTACTTTTAATGTATTTATAGATTATTATTAGGCATGTTGTTTTGCTAAAATTTAACTATACAATTAAATACAGTTAAATTAATACAATTAAATATCTGTTTTTATCTACCAGCCCGCCTTCAAAAATAAATTCACCCACTCCTTTTTAAGTTCACCCCAAAACCATTAGGCTTGCGCCTCCATGTGTTGCAGAATTGGTCTTTAGATATTGCATCTTAAGTACTTCATCTCATTTATGTAATACCAGTTTCCAAAAAAAAAAAAAGTCGAGACAGGAAAGAAAATCCAGTAATGGAAAGAGAAAGATATGCTTATCAATATCTATCATGTTTTATCGATGCCAACCATAGATTAACACAATATTATTAAAAAATGAATGGCGCATGGAATATTTTCCTATGAAAATGCAACAAATAAACGAAAGAAAATATAGCATGTCAATTCTGAAGTTAAAGAAAAAAAAACACGGTCGGTGGATGTTTGCAGATAAAAGGGTATTTAACGTTTTTTGGTTAAAATCAACAGGATCATATGGTTCTCTTCAGTTATCCGTACTTATCCAAAGATAACTAATAAAGTGTTTGACACATGACAGTCTAGGGTAGCGCTTTATTGGATACATATCGGAAGACTACCAAAGATTGTACAGCCCGCGTGTATGGCGTGTTCGGCCGGCCAAGGATATTTAAATGCAACACTTCAGGAGCAGCTTCCGTTCCCTGCAAATTAATGGAAGGCCTTCTCGCGCGACCCCGTTTTTCTGGGGCACGTGCCCATGGGTATCGATATTTTGGGACACGCTAATACCTCGCCATCCAGACGGATAGAGAGAGAACAGAGCGAAACATCCACTCCTGTACATTGTTTGCGGCTTGGAATCAATAAAAGCATAGCTTTAGGCGACGGTGGTCACTATGGCAACCGGAGACCCATCCGTGTGCCCTGTTCCTATCTCTCTTTAACACCCTTGCCAACCCTCTCGCGCTCTGTAACTTACACATGCACATTTACACCCCTCCCCCTCTCTCTCTCTTCATCTCTCCTCCTCTTTTCTCTCTTTCTCTCTACCTCTCTTCATCTCTTCTACCTCTCACCCCGCTCTCTCTCTCTCCCCCTCCTCATTTTTTCTCTCTTTCCCTCTCTCTTTCTCCTTCCTCTTCTTTTCTATCTCTTCTCTCCTGCCTTTTCTCTCTCTCTCCCTCTCTTTTCTCTCGGTTTCTCTTCGAAACAAGCATACCATCTATTCCTCTTTGTTCTCTGTCCCCCATTCTTTTCCCTCTTCCTCTATTCTCGTACCCCTTTACCCTCCTCCCCCCTTTTTGCTTCTCCTTTTGACTCTGATCCTTGCCCGCATACTGTCCAAGTCCCTGTTTTCTTCTTTTCTACCCGCTCGCGGGCACTTTTTTCTCCATCCTCGTTCTTCCCGTTCTGACGCGTTTTACGCCTTTTCCCTTTGTTCGTTCGCTCTTTGCACGCGCCTTCTTCTTTCTCTGCGTTCCGACTGACTCCCCCAAACGTTTCGCTTGTCTTCATCCTCTTTGCCGTCTCTCGCATACTTTTTCTACGTGTACTCGTATTTTTGTGCGGACCGACGCAATTACGCGCGCTCTATTTTCCCGAACCCCATTCAGATACGCACGTACAGCGCACACACGTCTATTTTCCAGTTCGTTTTCCTTTTTTTGGGGATTTACTCAATTGTTTTTTGGCCGCCCTTAGTACTCTCTTGTCGCACGCTTTTCCACAATAACTGGGCCCCAGACGAATTTCACTCGCAATTATATCGCTAAGCATAAATTGGTTCTGGATTTTGCTAATTGTTGGGGTCGCAATAATATTTGGTAAACAATCTATCGCACGGGTTGCATCGGTACAAATTACTATCGTCGGAGTAACACGTCTGTGTCAAACGAAATTATGTTATTTAGGCCAAATCGAATTTGTAAATAAAATCAATTTCTGGTTCTGTTTAGTGTTTGTATCTGTTTTCTCTTTTTGTTTTTATAAATCATGATATCATCTGCATAAGAATATCTGTGCATACATGCTTATAACCAGTAGTCCAAGAGATATCTTTTTTTTCTTGAACGCAACTCTGTATGCAATTTGCATTTATTTTGTGTTTATGTTACGACCATATTATTGCATACAATTGCAATTAGGGTATAGTCGCCTAATGTAATGCCCATGTTTTAAACAAATCATAACTCTCATCCAAGAACGCTTTTAATAAAATTCGGTACACGTAATAAAAAGAAAATGAAAATTATGCCAATACACAGATTTAAAAAAGTAGGTTCCCAATGTGAGACCCAGTTTAATTATTTCTGAAACTTATTTTTTCTGTCCTTTGTCAAACATTGAACATATAAAATCGTTATATAGCCAACGTATAAACAACGTTATATAACCTGTGCGCTTCACAGTTAATTGTTGCAACTCTTTTTCGTATAATTAAAACGTGGCAGCTACTGTCGTACAACTATAAGCTATTCTGAAACAACCTTAAACAACTTCAAGCGAACCTCAAACAAACCACAGACAGCTTCGAACAATCTCAGGCAACTTTAAAGAACCTGAAACATCCTCAAACAACTTGACGCATTCTCAAACAACCTTAAACGACTCCAAACAAATACGAAACAACCTCAAAGAAACCTCAAACAGCCTCAAACAATCTCACACACAACTCATTGTCAAATAAAGAGAATCACCAAAATCAGTGTCGTTAAAAATATTATACTATGAACTTATATTCTGTTTCCTGTCTTTTGTTCTGTCTTCTTTGTTACTTTATTCTGGAATAAGCCCTCTCACTCGTACATTAAAATAGCTTAAGATGGTCTAATGGAAAATTCGGTGTGTCTTACAATAGGAACTTCCAAGGGTCCTATATTTTGGGAGCAATAACATAATAACCATTAAGTAACTTCGATATTAAATTTTCACCATTTGATGATATAAAACTAGTAATCCTTACACTTCATTGCATGCACTTACAATAGGATTTATGAAAATGACCTAATACTTACCACTTTGGAGATACTTGTAATTTAATCTTACCAGTTCAAACACGTTCTGCAACGTATTTCACAAATATGTTGCTCAAGATGTTTAATCGATTTCGATGCCAGTGTTCATACAAAGCAACTAATACACAGTTAACTACGAAACAAAGAAACATTCTAGACTTCCAGAGTTCTCCATAGCGAAGATTAGCTGGGATCTCATGTTAGGGAGTTCTACCTGATTTTTATGTGTATCTACCTGTATAGTATCCAGCAAAAATCGGCGAGATATAAATGAGCGGAAAACAGAATGCCTGTCTAGAGCGGCAAATTGGTTTTAAAAAATACATAACTAAAGTAATTATGTCTGGCGTCTATAGAGATCGCAGGCGGCAACCGTTTTGGAAACCAAAAAAAACCTAACCTAACTTAACGTAATTAAAATTAGGTTAGGTGACACAAATCTTATGCCTTTTTGTTTTTGTAAAACGCAAAGAAGTTTCTTTCATTAGTAATTATGAATTGACACGCTCTGCTCAACGCTGAATAATATTTTTCTGGGTTAGGTTAGATTAGGGTAATACTGTTCGTGGAATGATACATTTCAAATAGATCATAACTAATTTTGTTTTGACGCGCGTAAAATTTTACATATTCCCCATACCTATAATCAGACTGAGCAGTAACAATTTTGGCACCTTTGCACTGGAGTTTTATATTAAGTAAAGTTTCGTATTAATTGATATTAGGCGACTTTAGCTTATTAGTGAATTGAATATCTATCGTTGTAGCACCAAAACATTGTTGTTACAGTGAAAATAATAAAGATGTAAAATGGATGTTTATTCTTCCACTGGAATTATGCTAGTTGTTTACTTTGATTGGTTCATTCTTTTTATTTCGTTTTTCGTAAGTTAAGTTAATTGGCTGTTAATGCTTATACATGTCTTGCGTGTAGGTATTTTTAATTGAACCCTCATTTCTATTTTTAACTGACGATTTTGCCACGATTTATCAAGAAAACAAACTGTTTTTGAAACCGTATTCCAAAATCAATTGCTTTCGATCTCGATCTGCTCTACAGTGATATATTAAGTAGATGCGATTCTTTTATCTATTCCTTCGTCGTTTAAACTTTCTCTTCCTCCTTTCTTTTTTATTTCAATAGCTTCGACTGAATTACAAATGAAACGAGAGTTGTGTATATTATGAGACAACCTTAAACTCATTGCTGAGTTTATTAGGGGAATGCCGTTGTCATATTGAATTTGACAGTCGATGTTAACAGTAATGGATCTTCGTCAAGCGTGAGTGGAATTAAATGATTACTGAACAAAGCTTATTTTAATAAGTAAATAATAATAGCGAATTTATCGATCAAATAGCAAGACATTTACCATTTTATTATTCAGACATTTACAGAAACATTGCATAATCAAAAACGAATAAGAAGAACCAATAGGTGCCCCTACTTTCATTCAATTTTATATCTTGATGGACTTCGGCGAGTTTCACAATTTTGCGGGAAAATTAACCGTTGCAGAAAATCAAAATATAATGCAATTTATATAGCGAAGTGTATCGAACGTAACGTAAAATATATTGAGAACTTTTTTCTCGTAACATCTATAACAACTTGTTTTATAATATGTAGTCTTTTACAGTAGGTCTCCTTCGAACCATTTATATTTAATTCACTTTTCCACGTATATGTTTCTCCATGAAACAATGATAGTGTTGCAATTGTAATAAAAAGTATGAGTTTAATAGTGTGATAAATTATACAGGGTGTCCCACCTAACCTGAGCATCCCAAGTATCTAGCTCATTTTTTATGATAGGGAAAAATGTCAAAGGAAAAAGAATATTTGGTTTGAAGGGGCGAACGTAGTGGCGGGCAAACAAATTTTCTCAAGGTCATTCTTTTCGAGATTTCAACACCATCGAAGTTTTTTTTTTAAATGGTACTACATATTTTTACATAATGTAAGCATTGACATATCAATTTCTTCCTTCGTTTACTACTCGTCGTCTAATCACAGTTGTTTCACCGTTTACACCAATATTCCAAGCTTTATGAATTTTTCGTGCTGAAGGTTACGTGAAGGTTATAATATCGTAGGTCGTTGGACTCGCCTTGACCTTAGCTATCATATCGCCATATCCTATATGTATAGTATTCCCCATTTCCAGTAGCCTATATATGGATTATTTGTAGTCATATAGAATAAGGAATAAGAATTTTGTCAATTCATTCAAAATTAAATAAACCGACTTTCTTTTACTACGTTTGAAAAAAATGTATTGTTAATATATTACAAAATCTTAACTTATTCGTGCACAAATACAAGCATATTTTCACCGGTGTGTATAATTATTTATAATATTTGTCTTAAAAAATATTCTTCTCTTACAAACGTAGAATTCTTTTCTTTAACGAGGCTCTAGAAAAGTGTATAATATGTATACAGGGTAAGGCACCTAAAACCAGCCACCTGAATAACTTGGCTTCTATTGGTGATAGGAAAAAAATGCATCTCTGTTCTTTTAAACGGAACGGTATGTTTTTTTATTTACATTCTGATAGAGTATTTCAAGAAGAATACAATGATCTATTGTGAAGGTCATTCGTGGTGTGGGTTAAGCCAATTATGATGGAAAATAATTTACTTTGAGGAAATGGTCGAACACTTCCTTACTGTCTCTGGTTGTTGGTATTACTTTATCTCTCTGTCTCGTAATATCTTGTTATAGGTCGTTGAATACAAATAAACATTCAATCACGCTGTGCTCTTCATTTGTAAATACTATAATTAGTCGTTTATGAGAATTTCTGCCGAGCGAAGTGTATTTCAAGTTTCCAAAATGCGTTATTCAATCGCGGAGAAAGTAGATATGGTTTTTGTTTATGAGGAAGGTGATATTCGGAGCCCGTGGGGTTGGTCGTGCAGGAAATCATAAATGGCCCGCACGTTCTCTAGATTTAACACCTCTGGACTTCTATTTGTGTGGAAAATTAAAGCAGCAAGTTTATAATGAAATACCAACAACCAAAGAAGATATGAAAGAGCGTATAAGAAGAGCTTGTGCTGCGATAAACCCAACTTAAATTCAACATGCCGTATTATCCGTCAAGCAGCGCTTCCGAGCATGCATGAATGTTCAAGGTCACCATTTTGAACACTTGAATTAGTCCTGTATGACTGTTATAGATAAAAATCAACGGTGCTTGATCATTTCCTCAAAGCAAATTATTTTCCATCACAATTGGCTTAATTACAATTGGTCATTGTATTCATCTTGAAATACTCTATCAGAATGAAAAAAAAAACATACAGTTTCATTTAAAAAAAACAGAGATGACTTTCATATCTCCTTGACGCCTCCACCTATCAAAAAGCTAGTAACATCGGATGATCAGCCCCTCGATACCAAATAATTTTGGCCTGATGCATTTTTTCCTATCACTAATAGCAGCCAAGTTATTCAAGTAGCCGGTTCTAGGTGTCTCACTCTGTATAATTCTTTATAAGAAACCAATATAAATTAAAAAAGTGCAATTACAGTAACGAAAAAAGTAATGTATCTATTTACAAATTCGAAGCAACAATTTGCTCTACATATCAGTGTACTCCTTTCAAATTTACCCAACTTATATAGCTGATTCGTCGAACTATCTACAAAACAAAAATTGCATAGGTATAATTTTTTACGAAGCGAATAGTTGTATAAAAAGCTAAAAAAAACGCTGATTTGGAAAGATTAAACATTTCTCTCAGGGAAATTGTTTGAAACTGATGTACGCTAAATTTGAAGTTGGTGGGACATTTCATTGATTCGAAAGCGAAATAACCCGCTCCCGGAACGGCCAGCGGCGAGCAACTCTTCGAATACGCAAGCCCCATGAAGAACGTCGATAGATGTCACGCGCTTTGCGGAGGAAGAAACCTAGTCGGGAATACTGTACGAGGGATCGACGAACAACATCTACATCCGCAAAGCTAATTGCAAATCTACGGATCGCCCTCGACGATCAAGGTAAACATTGCATTGTGTTTATTAATTTGGCCACGTGTTTCGAATTTGAGTTCGGCAGGAGATTCGGACGACTCCGTCCTGATTCAAGCTTAGGTTGGGCTAACCTAATCCGAGTTGAAGCAGGGGTAGTTCCCAAGCCCCTCGATTCGAGATCGCGTATCGATAGTCACGGTGTCCGAGCCTTAAGCGTAGATGGCGGCATATTCGAAAAATGTAACTGTAACAAGTATCACAGTGCGGGGAACGGGCTTGGAAAAATTAGCCGGGAAAGAAGCATCGCGGTATAAGTATAGTACACTTCACGATATAAATACAGTCACACATTAATAAAATTCATATAAAATTATAACTGCTTTTATTTATCGTCTTTCAATTAACTGATGGTGTCGCTGTAATACATTCAGGTGCCTTATCACGTTCCATTCTTTGTCCACAGCTTGATAATGTTCTGTGCAATCTTATATTATTCCCTGAAGATATAGATGAAGACTTTTATATAAGTGTAACCTACTGCCCTATTATTAAAATTTTATGCACATGATAAAACTATGATAAATTTGTCTATTATAAAATGGTGGTCTGCATTCACAATAGTAAATAAGGGAGCGGTAATATGCCCCCCCCCCCCCTCCCGGTTCTATATTTCATCCTACAATCTTGTCCATCGCCAAAACTGCTTTCAATTTTTGTTAAAAATGTAAGTAGACTTGTAAGGTTACCTGTAACAAAACATACATATAACTAAAAGAAATGCAATTTAATTCAGCTTAAAGGTAAAGGTAATATGGCCTCCAAATATCACAAAAACAAACTTTTTAGTTACATTAGAGATCTAAAGTGAATAACTAAAGTAAATTTCATTGTTCATAACCAAAGTGGCACACTTATTCTTCTTCCCCCCGCCGATGTGGATTCGTTATGTGCAAATAGGGTGTGGACCGGCACAATATTTTCAGACAGGGCAAAATTACTGTCACAAAACTACTACTATTTGTAAGATGAAACAGATGAAATTAATTTGCATGTAGTATTACTGTGGGGGCCATATTGTCCTCCATTTAGGGAGGGGGGGGGCGGGGGGGGGGGTAATTTATCAATAGATTCGGAAACATTAATTGTATTCTCAAACATATCAATGATCATATGATCTACTTAAGCATGTCGATTTTACGTACCTTTTATCATAATTATACTAATACACAATATTTCGAACCCCTTCGTTTTCAAAAACTACTGCTTTTCCCGGAAGACAGAAAACTTTTGTTTCGTAGCTTATGTCATGAATGCAACATATTAGCGACAGTTATGCAACATTTAGGGTATACATGTTTTTCGTTATTTGTGGGTAGTTTGGTACTACATATGATACCAGTGGTCGCAGGATATCCTTGTTATAGATATGAAAATCACGAGAGGGCTAGCAGTGGGCTATATTACCACCCCTAATAACATTGTGAATAGTTTTGAAGGAGTAATGCTTTATGAAAAATTGTGATTTCCCGTAATTCATAGGATACAAGACATTTGTAATGCCTGTTTCTTTTATTGATATTTCTTCTAAAAAGCTAACCTAACCTAACATATGCAATGTGACATTGTACACTAGATTGGTATACAACAACTTACAAACCGGCGAATATAGGATTGATACACGAGGATTCCGAAGCATTTTTGTCACTGGCAAACCGGTAAGCTGGACGATTTATTGGCTTCATTAATCCGGTACGCATTCGGTAATCCATCCGACGCAACTAATCAGTCTAAATGCGAAGTATGATTTCCCGTAGTTCATGGGATACAAAACGTACGTAGTGTCTGTTTCTACTATTGATACTTTTTTCTAAAAAGCTAACCTAACCTAATGTAACTATAGGGAACCTAAGAAGGTAACCTGTTAGGTGTGGAAATGTGCTTTCCTGTGCCTAACATTCGCAATGTAACATTGTACACTGGATTGATTTACAAGAACTTATCATTTAGATGAACAAAACTTCCTGGCTAACCGTATCTCTTGTTTGAGCAAAGTAATTACTGTGCATTTGTCTGCATAAAAATGTGTGTTTCGTAACTTATTTAGGGTAAACATGTTTTTCTTTATTTTTGGGTAATTTGATGCTACAGATCATACCAGTGGTCGCTGGATATCTTGGTTACAAATATGAAAATTACGGGCGCCATATTACCAGCAGGGGGCCACGCTACTACCCTTTTCTCTAGTTACGATGTGAATAGTTTGGAATGAGTAATGTTCTATGAAAAAGTGGCAATTTTCACTATTCGTAGGATGAAAGACATTTGTAGTGTCTCTTTTTTCATATTTCTTCTAAAAAGCTAACCTAACCAAATCTACATAAGGGTAGCCCAAAGAGGTGACATGATAGATATTAAAATATGCTTTCGTGAACATATCATTTGCAATGTAACATTGTACACTGCATTGGTATACAATAAGTTACCATTTAGACAAACAAGATTACTCTAAAATGCTACAATAAATTATTTAAAAAATGACATAAGATCTAGAAAATATAAGAATCGATTATTCATACTTCAACATTACAATGGTTTATAAATAGTTGAATAAACACTTCCTGTTCAAATATTGTGATTGTATCTTATCAAGTGTATGACAAACTATACATATACATATATCCTCACACTATTGCACGAGATTCTTGGTCGGGGAAATGTCCTGCGGAAAAAATCTGGAGCGATCGCTGGTCCCCTGTAAGGCGACACAGGTACATATGGGCTCTTTCGGTGAATGGACCAAATGATATAAATTATTTATAGATTTCGACACCAGCGCGAGGAGAGGGAATCGAGGGTGTTCTGTTCCAACTGGGGTGCGTACCCGAGGGGGGTCCACTTGCATCGAAAGCCCCTTGAGGCCCCCTCAGCATATGTATTCTCACTCGACGGCCGTAAGCCTATATAAAATTGATTCCTAAGTACCCTGGATTCTTGTCAGTCTCGCGTTTCTTTTAACACCTATCGCCGTTTGCCCTCTGTATGTATAAGTGTTCGATTTCTGTACAAACATGACTAAAAATGATACATTTGTTTGCTCCTTTACTTCAAAACCGAGACAAATAAGGTTCGTACAAACTAGTCGTATAAAAATGACAATGGCAGTAAAAATGGGGAAAAAATACATTGAATATAAGATAACATACAAAAGAACGTAACTGTGAAAGAAACAAAAGAAAATCGCCACGATTTCTCAAAAACTTTCATAAAAAGTTGGTCTTACACTGATCGGCTTCTGAACCCTCCATATTATTATTATAAATCTTCTGATATGCAATCTTTGTTTTTAAAAATGCGAACCAATTTTTATCGACTGATATCGATTACGAAACATTACACAAAATCTTAACAATTTTTATTACCTGTTTCTTTTTTTTAATTAACTGATGGTGCTGCTACATAATCATCTTCTTACATTTCCTTCATTACACAAAATACTTACAAATCTTGCTTGAATAAACTATACCTTTTCACTCCCGAAGCGCACATTTCGGACAGAGCTTGAAACGCAAAAGTTTCTGACGAGTGATGTGTAGCAAATTTGAAGACGGGCCCAGCACCATGGGTTGCGCCCCCCGGGGTCCAATCTAAATCAATGGGCTTGTGGGTAATCGCATAATAATTACTAGGACTCCCTCTACCGCCCATCTGTCGCCAGCTAAGGGGTGTTCAACCCCTACAAGTGGCAGTAGGCAACGCTACGCCGACACGGGCGATCGACGTGTCTCAGCAGGTCCTATTATTGTTGGCCGCTGTAAGAAATATCATGCAGCGTCGCTCACCAATTCTTTTTTTTTCAAACTATCGCGTCCGATTTTTGCCAACCGAACAAATTTTTTTGTATTGAGGATGTACTGTCTTATTGATGGTCCTCAACAATTTAAAGAGCTGCTCAGAACGAAAATCTACATTAGCCTGTAATTAATTTTATTTACCGCACAGAAAATGATAAAGGATTATTACTAACCATTCTCTATTTGCATATTTTTCCTTGCAACAAAACGAAAACCGGATCTGAATTTTAATATAAAAGAATTTCCATCGTACAGAAGGTTTTTTTTACACCTAATATGGAATACAGTGTATTCGTTACATTGTTTCAGGCGAGCAAATGTTACCCACACTTCTAATCGGTTTATGTTTTGGGCTTTCTGATGGTTTTCGTGGACCGCATCATCCACGAAGTCTTGTCTCTCATCATCACTATGCGCCACAGAAAAATGTTAAAATAACGCAAGATGCAGAACTTCTTCAGGATGCTACGTTAGTTAACACTTAACTAATTGCTTCAATACAGTAACTTTATTCAAGTATACATATATTCTATGGTTTGTTCTATTATTTATTCATGCACTGATTTTAAACGTAAAAACAATGTCAATGCATCTTTGGTTTGTTTAGTATCATTGAACAATCTTTTCTTGGTAGGAACTAAAAAAAGCGACTTAAATAGAAAGTATAATTTCATAACAAATCCCGTTCTACTTTATTTGTTGTAAACAATTTATTTCAAAACAATATTGTTATAAATTATTCGATTGTTCAAGTTAATCAGTCTTCCATTGTGTTTTAGAATTAATCTTTGTTTTCGTATCGATTGTTTGCAACAAATAAACAAGAACAAGATTTGTCATGGAACTATAGTACATGGTGTTTCGCTACCTCATGAAAATGTTTCAAGGAGCGATTGCTAAGGCAGTTATCAACAACTTTTTCCTTTGTCAAAATATTGGTTGAGGCATCATCTTTTAATTATTAACTAAAAACACTGACCAATCAGGGCGCGCGTAGAATGCGCGTTCAGGCGAAAGGCGATCGTGATACGCTCAACCGCAGCCTTGTACACTCTCGCGGCTGAGCGCGCGCTCTATGCGTGTCCTGATTGATCGTCGTTTTTCGTTAATAGTTCAAAAATGAAACTTTAACGAGCATTTTGGCAAAGGAAAAAGTTGTTCAGAATCGCCTCAGTAATCATCCCTTAAAAGTGTTATGTTACTACTTTATATGTACATACACAAGTAGAATAAAGGTATAATCAAATTTCGTTTTTGAACCATTTTCTGAAGCTTTTAAGTGAATTGAGTTGTACGTGTTTTATAAGACTTACATTCTTTTGCGCTAGAATATATTATGTAATACGTATATAACATTTCAGCCATTTAAAGGAAGACATAGGATCCATGGCAGAGCAGCTGGACTTTTCGAACATGACTGAACAAGAAATCGAATTCCACTATTTTAAGTATGTTTATAACAATAAATGGAATACTATAATTTTAATGACATTATGCGTATACGCGTCTTCATATTACAATAACTTCAATATTTTTGGCAAAATTATACACTCGTAAGGAGTATAAATTCGAAATTTATTTTTAAACATCTATCCAAAAGTGCATTTTAATACCAACAGTAAAACTTTATTATTGAACATATTTTACGACGAAAATGAACAATGTGCAGGGTATGTATTTTATCTGAAAAGGCACACAAATCTCAAAAACTATTAATGACACGGAAATTTGTTTGAGACAAAAATTGTATGGTATCAAGAAACACATATGATGCCTATATTTATTTAATATCACAATGACCTTGAAAAGTTTGATTAAAAGCGCATTTAAATTTTTTAATGGAAATTTATGTTTCGTTACACATTCTTGCAGTTCACTTGAAAACGCTTTGAAGACACTACTTGCACATTCATTTTGCCCTAATCAAAGTCGAGATATCAAACTTCTAGTCCAGTGTGACAAAGTGCTACCGTGTAAATAGATCGTGTTACGCTGTAGCGCGCTGGTACTGGCTGCGCATGACATTCGAAGTTTGATATCTTGACCTTGATTAGGGCAAAATGAATGTGTAAGCAGTGTTTTGAAAACGTATTAATGTGAACTGCAACCATACGTAATGAAAGTAAAACTTTTGTCTCAAACATTGGATATTCTTCCGAATGGGACCTGTTGCCGATCAATATGAAATTTGGAGGAATGGTGGGGGCGGGGGAGAAAACCAAATCTAAAATTTTAGATACGGGTATTTAATAGTTTTCGAGATATTAATTAAAAACTTTCGGTACAATAAATTGAATTCTTCATACACAGACACAACTAACACAACCATTTTCGCTGTAGCAGCCGTCGTTATCGAGTGTTAAGTGGCCGTTGGTACCGCAATCCTCGTTGCAGTAGCCGTCGTCGTCAAGTGTTCAGTAGCTGTTAACACAATAAGGATGCCGCCCTCAGAATCTATAGGGTGACCCACGCAAAATCGGTTACTGTAACTTCTGCCGCGCAAGCGATGTTCTCTACCTGCAATACGGCTTCAGCTATACTAGCCTCAGTATTAATATTTGCGGCAAACAATTTCGGCGAGGCGACCAGTGTCCAAGTGTTGACGGCCGCCTGCCGGCCGAAGAATTATATGACCAAACCTAACTAATATCCTCTTTTCCTCGTAAACAGTACGCCTACAACTAGAATTGAATGTCGTATAGCGAATAATTTAAATTCTACGGTCAGTCCGAATTATTTATCCGGGGATCGGAAGCTGACGTGGTGCTATTATACAAAATTGCAGTAAGTACGGTGTACTGCAATTCAATATATTCCATCTGAAATCAAAACGGAACATATTTCGGATGAAGGTAGACATATTGCAAATAAGAAACATTCCTTGGGCGACTGAAGTTACAGTAATCGATTTTGCGTGGGGCACCCTATAGATTCTGAGGGCGGTATCCTTATTGTGTCATCAGCTACTGAACACTTGACGACGACAGCTTCTATAGCGAAGACGGTTGTGTTAGTTGTGTTTATATATGAAGAATTCAATGTATTGTACCGAAAGTTTTTAATTAATATCTCGGAAATGATTAAATATCCGCACCTAAAATTTTAGATTTGGGTTTCTCCCCCGCCCCCCAACATCAGTCCAAATTTGATGTCGTTAGGCAACAGGTCCCATTCGGAAGTACAGCCCAAACATTTTTCCGTGTCATTCATGTATTTTGAGATGTTTACACGTTTCAAGATAAATCGCACACCCTGTATAGAGGGAGTTCTGCATACAGTGTGTCCCGCTACAGGTTGGAAATATTATAACGTGTGATTTTGTGGGCTAAAATAAGACGAGAAAGGAGAAGAAGAATATAATTGTTATATTAATTGCAGGGTTCACGATGTCGACAATAATGCTAAATTGGACGGATTAGAAATTCTATATGCGATCCAGCATACACTTCACGAACACAAACTTGTTGATGCTGAAGATGAAAATTCGGGTGAAGGGGTGAAAACCGTGGAGTATGAAGACGATTTGCCTTGGATTGTTGGTACGTAAAACTAATTATTCGTAATATATCATACGGTAGCTAGTTAAAAAAAAAACAAGTGTTGCAAATAATTCTCATTCCTATACGTAGACACACATAACGTTGCAAAATTATATTGTTATTTAAGTGACACGAAAATAATATCTTTCTGCGATATGGTACATATTTATTACGTCTGATATTGGACAATTTGTTAAATAACTATCTAACTCTAAAGCATGATCTCGATCATTGTTAGAAATAATTTGTAAAACTATACTATGCAGGGTGTCCCGCAACACTTTGCAAATATTTCGAGAGATAATTTTAATTAAAAGTTTGGACGTGATGTTCAGGGGGCCTTTCAAGGTTATCTCAAGGTCAAACAAATACAACTTTCATCGAAATCATTTCTTCGTATCTTTTATGCTTTTCAAGATATCTAGCTGTTCTCACTTAAACATAGTGTATATTACGTACTTAAAAAATATTACCCCTTCAGAATGCACAATAACTTGTTGTAGCAATTATCATTTTTAACTGTTGTGTCGCGACAGCTCTAACTCGAGTGTGTCCGGCTTGATACTGTTCACGGCGCTTGCGGTTGATTGAAGATGTGTTATTAAGCAAAAACGTTTGTCTTACAATGTGATCTTTACTGTTCTGTCGTTTTCTGAATTCTGATGGTTGTACAAAAAAAATGTTTCTCCTACTTGCTAAGGGTGGAGGAATCGTTTAGGGAGGATAGGCGTGGTGAGGATTTGATTGGTTGGGAAAGTTTAGGAAGAAAGTGGTGGAATGTGTTCTTTGTTTTTGGGGGTTTTACCTGAGTAGGCATTTTTCAGAAAATTTCCCAAGTGTCGACCGCGCTTCGCAAGTACCGTTAGGGTCTCTAGGTTTGCCGACACGTGGAATCCAGCTGCCTGGTCCTCAGTTTTATTGGCGGGTGTAATAAAAAACGCTACGAATTATGGTGGCCAATACACCGTAAATGTGCGCGTCAACATTAACTAATCAATATTTTGAACAAACCGAGCACGTTTTGCTAACTTAATCCTGCAAATAACTCTTATGGTTCATACTTCAGAACACACAGTACGCGTAAATAACGAAATAATAATTGTTATTCATGGTTACGAAGAACTCGTAGATAGGGTGCTGAGGGAGGATGACACGGATCACGATGGATACCTTGGATATACTGAGTTTGTTCTTGGAAGGCAGAGGGACCACATCGCTCAAACAAAAAGGACTAACAAATTGGACGTTAAAAAATAAAATTCCGCCTAACTACACCCTTCATCGATGGAGCGTATCATAAGTCTGTTGAACACACAAATTTATACATGGGATGCGTGTACAATAAGGATTTTTGTTCGTTTTTAATTGAATAATATATTAAAGTGTTCGCCTACTGAAATGTACAAAAATGTAATTTTTAATAGATGTGATTTTCATCCAGAAGACGATCTGTTATTAATTCTACGCGTTATTACTGCTTTTTTTGCTTTTACATTGTTTGTATTATTTTGTTATTTTATTTTTTTATAATAAGGATGCAGGGGGGGGGGGTACCGACTCGGTCGGTACGACCGGGATCTTACGGACGGGACGAATGAATGAACACACTGTGATCTGCTGGTTATCTAACGCTTGTTTATTTACCATCTAGTATTAAAATATTAGGCTTACATCTACACTGTCAATTCTTAATTGCTACGACTTACGACTACAATCTGTTCTTATAATCTACGGTCTCAGTACGGTGTGCAAGCTATGATACAGTTTACATTTGTTTTATGCCTTAAAACTACTGCTCTATTAAAAATACTTAATATTAAATGCAGCTTATAACTGCGTTCCTTACATTTATGGTTCGTCATATACGGTCACAGCATAGAAATAACTAGTGGCGAGACTCCCTTAAAATCGTGTCCGTGAAATGCTAAAAGCGCATGCCCAATATTACTAATGACAAAATGGCATCAGTTTCCTTCCATAGCATCTATGTTTCCCTTGTGTGTACCCACGCCACGCAGCGCCATTTCGTAGCGTAGCAACAATCAATCAGAACATCACGCGCTACTACACCAACAACATGACCGCCTGTCACGTGACCTCGGATACCAGCATCAAAGGGACCGGCACGGAGTGCCGTTACCGGTTGTTCTTATACTGTGTCTCTACTTTAACAATCTAGAACTTTTTTATTTGCAAATATCACAAATTCAAACGGCTGCGCAAAGCTTGAGAAGTGTCTTTTGCGATTCGTCTTTAGATTACTTTGTAAACGGAGGTCCCATTGCAACCCTTTACAACGACCTTTGAAAAATTAATGCACTTAGAAACTTCTCCAAAAAGATCACTCAAAAGTATTCGATAAATATACATGCATAGCCCGATAACCAACCATTCTTGGCAATGTGACGATTATTTGGTATTGTTATTTTTCGGGAACTTATAACAAGCAATGTACGAATTTTGTTTAGCATTTATCACTTTATTATTATTCTTTTTACAAATCGCTTAAAAATATGTATTTACTCCAAGACGCACAATGGATTGTCTGTCACAACAAGGCATTTCTCCCAGAGATCCTTCGCTATCTGTATCTGTAAACACAAAAGCAATTTTCTTAAATCGTTCCTTCAGAATTATGCCTAATTTATCCCTCTGCTTACCTTGTTATCTTCGCCATCGATCGGCAAATCTTCTACAGCTATATACTCGGGATATCGTAATATTATTTCTCGTATGGCAGGTACAAATTCTTCGCTAACTTCTAAAAACTGCGGTTCGTACTCGTGATATTCTTTAGAATTTTCGGTAGAGTAATATATCCTAAACGTCTCGTCCTCTTGTATTAACCTGCAGATGATAAATAGTCATTTTTAAAGTAATCATTCTATTTTGTATAGATTTTAAAGCATCAAAGGCATTTCTGACCTACTAAGTTTTCCAATAAAATTTTAATTCTTTTTGGAACCATACCTTATACAATGAGACCTCAACAATCGTATTCTCGTATCCGGTTCTATTTCCACTCTGTTTTCAACTACTCCATTTGAAACCATTTTCTCCCCATCCCCGACAACGGAACATTCCTTTTCGCTTTCCAATAAAACCGGTGGTAAAAAGTCGTGAATATGACGTTTCGCCATTAAATCTGCGGCCTTATCCACGTCAATATATTCTATCAATTTACTAAACAAATCCTTAATTTTGCTCTTAAACTTCTCTCTATCGCCGCTCGGAATGTCGGAATGCACGAAACCGGTGTGCCCTAAATAATCGGTGGGCAAGCCTTTCCGAAATTCGCTATCCGACCGTATGGCAGTCTCTAACGCGTCCGGTAGTACCTTCTCCAAAAGGTCGCCCCAATTATTTCTTTGGTAAACGCTCAGCGTAATATGGAGACTATGGGTGTCGTCAATGGTTTCACCCTGATGAATCGTGCCGCGTGGGAAATATAACAAATCTCCAGCGTTTACAATCGTATCTAGTATGGGCTCACCGATCTCGGATTGCGTGAAATTTTTCGAGGAATACCTTGGCAAGTATTCATTTTCATTCCTTGGTTTGTACAACCTCCATCTCTTTTTTCCTTCAACTTGCAAAATAAAGGCCTCGATATCGTCATAATGCGGGGCGAAGCCTTGACTATTCGGGGGTGTTAAATAAGAATTCGCGCCAACGAAGCAGCCGAAAAATTCCTGAAGCGTAGCTAAACGTGAACAATAAATTTAGTATCTTTCCACTGTAAATACGTTGCACGAAAAAAAAAGTAATCAAGAGCATTAACCATTTTTCCGAACACTTTTTTTTTATTGGAGAATAATTACCATTTAACGAATGCAATTTTGGTATATACGTTTGCGGATTCAACATTCTAATGGAACATCCGTTCATATAGTAATCCCAAACGACACTTGGCACTGCAAGCCCAGGCGGATTATGTGTTTCCCTTACACCTTTCTCATACGAGGTGATATCGATATTTTTAGTGAATAGAATGTGCGATTCCCTCAATATTTTATCCAGCATTGGTGTCGACATAAGCAGCTTGTAATAGGTAGGGAAACCCCTTTTTATGTGTACAGGCGTCTTTTCCCAATTCTTTCTAAAGAAAATAAATAATTACGTATTTAACGTAAGAATATACATTTAACTTGTATGACTTATGAGACATACAAAGAGAGGGCCCGAGGTGTAACGCTCATTTACATAAGATGATAAAAAATTGTTTGGAATAATTCTTCCAACAGGATTCGAACTCCCGACAAAATTTTCTCTCGTTCCATCAGGCAAGTACTTTCCCAACCTCGCTACGGTCGATGTCGTTATAGATAGTTATACATGGAAGCATGACGGTAGATAAAAGTAAAAACTATAATGTTAAATATCTCGTAAACTATTAACCGTCTGCCCCCAAAACCATATATCGTTGGCTACAGTTCTTCAAGCTCTACGATTATACCAAAATTCATTACAAAATGAGCATTACGCCTTGGGCCCCCTCCTTGATAGATTATTTTAAACTTACGTGAAGAAATCTTCCAGTTTCATAGGATGTATCAGCCACTCAAACAGCGAGCGACTCGTCTTCCGAGGATTCTCATGATATTCTTCGGTCGTACCACATTTAGTGTAAGGACCGTTTTGAATTTTCTTTCCTAACTCCTTATTCTTCTGTTTCTGCGGCTTCTGACGAATTTGCTTCATTTTTGCGACGCCTGCGCTTATGGTTAAAATGGAGTTCTTTAATTGTTTCTTCGTTTCCCTATCTCTCGCACCAGCTACTGCAATTACGGTTTTGTTTTTTCTTTTAGTCACGGCTTTTCTGATCAATTTGCTCTTGCTAGATATTGTAAACGCATCGAGTTTCTTAGATGCCTTAGCTGAGTCTTGAGCATCTTTGCGCATCGATGTCTGTTTTACTCTCGTGTTGTTCTTCGAAGCTACTACGTTTCCAGAAGGTACATGTTTCTCTTTTAATTTCTTTGTATTTAGCGACGGTTCTGCTTTCTTACGTTTCACAGCATACATAGCGAATGCGGATATTGGCTCGTGATGTTTAAGCATCTGCAAACATAGAATGGTAGAATGGTAGTTACGAATAATTTAAACACGCACGGAAAATAATTTGACTGACTAATGTTAATTATGTTATATTATGTATTTTAGTCTATATATCTACGTTGATACAATCATTTACCGAACGATAATAATCTATAAGCTTTGAACAAAAACGTAACCGGCAAAGTATAGGTTATATTGCAATTTCTCTTTCGATTTATATATTCAAAAAATTACAGCTTTTTAACAATACCACGTACTGTGTATAATTTTTAAAAACTATATAATTGTAACTCCATCAAGTTTAGTAACGATTTAAGATTCAAACAAAGAACGTAACTATCTAAAGATAGGTTATGTTGCAGTATGCTCTTAAGTGTACTTTAAAATATACAACTTTCCAACATTACCATGAACCGTATATAATCGTAAACACTTCGTAAATGTAACCCGATGAAATTTAATAACTAGCCGTCTGCTGTTGTCCCAATGTCTCCAATTTGAATTTATCGCCGTCACAACACGTGCCTCCGACCATACGTCATATTGAGTGTAGTAAACATTAGCTTCGCGCATGTCGCGAACCATTTTCAAATTATAATGGTGCTTTATGGAATAATTAACTTTTTAAACACAAGTTGCACGAAGAAGTCTGTACAAGTGTTGTTTTAAATAAAGGAAGCATTTTTTCCTAATCCTGAATCTTGGTTAATTATCCTTTCACCCAAAATGTATCATATCTTAATATAACTTTTATGTAGAAATAATTAGTATCAGCAGAGATTTCCTCTCTGGTATCAGTCATAGAAATCCATCAAAAATCACAGGTCCTGATATGAAAAGCCACAGAACACACTTAATTAGAACGATTATACAATCATATATGTATGTATTGTAGATTGCATTATATGTATATGCAAAGGATTATTAAACTTTTTAAATAAAATTAGACTGTTTTCTGGGAATTAATCATAATGCATTTTTATTAATTTCGCATATGACGTCTGAAAGAAATCGAATGTGTACTCTTGAAGGTTACCGCAGCTACTACACAGACATAATCTGTTGTCTACATCTACATATAATCTATTATCTGCATGATTGCCTGCTGGATAGATAGCAGCACTAGATTGGCGGCACAAGATGACTTACAAGCATTCCTCTCGCCCTTCAGCTATTTCATTGCCCTTGTAACCAATTCAAGCTTTGGCACTGTCCTTCAGGTCCATGGAGTGTAGCTACTATACATGTATAGTTATTCTTATACTGTGCCAGTAGCATCACTCCGTGTAAGACCCTTTGAAGTTGGTGTTCGAGATCACGTGATGGGCGGCCATGTTGTTGGTGTAGTAGTGCGCAATTTTCAAATGATGCTACCAAGAGATGCAAGTACAAGAATTAAGAGATTTCTTCGGGATCTACACATAGAAGTCGCAATGCGTCAATGATTTTATAAAGATAAAAGAAAAATGGAAGAAAGAGAAGAAGGTTCAAAGATCACATTGGATACAAGTGATTGATGAAACGCTATTGGTGTGTGTAACAGTATAACTGTTTATTCTAAATTTTATACATACATATATAATTTTCTTCTGCTTTGAAATATAGTGTGTATGTGTTGGAGAAGCAAGCTTGATGTGCTGCTCCAAAATACACCATTCACTTTTTAATGTAAATATGTATAATATTAATTAGCGATGCAGTGATGAGATAATGGACGGGCCTCTTTCGCGCATGCGCGTCGTTCGCAATAACGTATCTATGTAGTAGTGCAACTCGTAGGCGCAGTATTATTGGCCGGAGAGCAAGAGGTGACTGGAAAATGTCTTCATTAAATTCGCTACGACCGTGCTTCCAGGGAACTGAAAAACTCTGCTGGTGTGAAGCATGAGCAAGGTGTATAGTTTTGCCTACACGCCTTTCTCGGAACCAACAGAACCGGCGATCAGCAAATGTCCTCACTCATTGTAAATTCCGACTACGCTACCTCGAATGCAGCGACAAAAAATAAAAGTTCTAACAGTTTCCAATGGGAATTCAAACGTCTCGTTCTCTTAACATTTTGCTCCTAACAATTATCAAAGTAAATTTAAATAAAATATTTAAATTTTAATTTCATAACAAATAAGAGCTCCGGGAACGTCTCCTACTTGGGAGATTTGTTTTTTTTATTTTACGTGACGTGGGACCCGTCACACTGGCCAGCACGTGGGCCTCAAGGGCCTTTCCACCATCAACCGCTCCCCCCGCGACGATCCGTAACTCTCCCTTATAACATTTTTCCAACAAGCTCTCGTCCACCCTTGCAAACCGCATCACAATTTCTCAAGACAGAACCAGTCCGAACGCCGAGCAATAAAGATCTCTCCGAGACTGTAATTGCTGTTTTGACTTTCAATAAAATAAACGTTAAGTTCTAAAATGCAAAGCTCGTGCGTTACTATCCGCTCGGAAACGGGACAACGAAATTGCCGAACTTGGAAAAGCGTATTTGGCAGTAGCAGAGGCCATATCGAGCCCCTTCAAAGTTAATAACAATCGGTCCCTTTCGGGGCAACCAATTATTCATACGTGGGAACAACTGACTTCATAAATTCAAATCCTGAAGTGTAAAGCGACAGTGACCGTGCAATGATGGAAATTTTGTGAAACGAATTTGTTTCTCTGTTCCAACCGAGACATCGGCTGTTGTGCACCACGCATTACTTTTTCGAATTATCAGGATCGATACGATGACACAGTGACCTATTTTCGACGAAGCAGGTTCATTTTTGGAGAAACGGGTAAATATAATTTCAATTGTTGGCGAATTGTTTAAAATTTAGTGTACGTTGTACTTGATAGACTCGTTAGTCAATCTATTCTAATTCTTTTTTGTATAATTGATAACGGCAAATTGATTTCGTTTGTATTTTAGTCAATTTTCATTAATGAATAATGAATAATTCAACGTTAACTTTTGCTCCGTGCTATACCGGCAATTTCTGATCGGAGCGCCGGTTGAACGTCGCTATCTAGGACGACGCGCCGTGGGCCGGCCCTGAGTGCGGCCTTTACGCGCGCTCTGATTGCTCAGTGTTTTTTGTTAATTATTCAAAAACTAAGCCACAAACCAGATTTTGGGAAAGGAAAAAGTTGTTCGGTATCACCTCAGGAATCTCACATTTCCGACTCCTACAGCTTTTACGTTACACCTTGTATACTATTCAATATACTATATTGTATATTAAAACGCAAAATATGTTATTCAAAAAATCAGATTCTAAAAACGCTTCGCAGGACAGTACATTTAATGTTGCGTATTCGGAGTTCAATCAGTGCAAGTAAATCAGCCATTTAATGTGTACCGCTTCCTGAACAAGCAATCTTTTTCCTTCGCGAATATCAACGTCATGTCATAACATAACCAATCGCATTGGGTAATTAAAATATACGCATGATTAAATATTAATTTTGCAAGTATCAATTGGGGATTTAAACCCGAATATTTACTGGGTTTATCTCCCGCAGATAGGACCGCCCGTCCTATCAAAACGAAAATATAAGTGCACTAGTGTTAGCGTGCACTTGAAATAACATATAATCCTTAATATCTTAATTTCACCTTCAAATACGAACACAACACCACTTCCAAATGGAGTTGTATTCATCTTTGCAGTAGCAATACTCCATTGTATTCATATCCATATCACAATTTTTGGAAGGTATTTTTGCTTACAAATGTATTCTCAAGCCATAAGTAAATATATATTACTAAAGGTTTACATTATACAGCGAGAAAGAACGCCGCGTAGTGCTAAAATTTGACACCACATAAGTTACTGTTTACATTTTACACTTTGCACGTTTCCCCATAATAGGAATAAAAATATTCATGACTTTACAGAATTTACCTTTGCACTTATACATACGTTCCCTTTGCGAATTTATTAGTACCTGATGTCCTAGCAACCGTTCGCAAATCGAAAATTCATAAAGCGAAAGTTTACATATTTACCTTAGGAATAATGCTGTAAACGAATTACATCCGTGGGAAGAAATATGTAAAGTATAAAATGAATATTAACTAACAGGAAAAGGCTTTACTCATTAAAGATTTACGTATATTTAAAAAATAATAGGAAATAATAGGAAACTTTGTCTACAGCTTTTGGGCCCTAGGCATTCAAATTGAAAATCGTGCCCTTCTTACACAAACAAGAACGATACCTCCAAATATGACAACGGCTTTGCAATAAAAGTATTATTATCGTTATATATTTTTTAATTAAATTTAGAAGTCAAAACCAGCGTATTTATTTGTTTCGTGCAGCAATGACAAACCTCTTTTATGCATGCCCCTCCGTGAATGGGAGCCCTAGGCATGCGCCTGCTTTGCCTAGTGATAAACGCGGCCCTGAGCACGTACTAAAATAAAATATAAGTCAAAACTGTAGAAGGAGGGTATGAAATTGAAATTTATATTGTCAATACACATTTAATTCACTTTGAATAAAAGATATTGGATAGATAGAATAAAGATTTGCCAAAAGTAGTTAAGTGTCCAGAATGAAGAGAATTGAATCACCTACATACATGTATGTATGTTACACAACAATGAGATTATCAATATCGAAAATCACTTGCTACACATTTATAACAAATACACATACCCTATATGCAACGTGTACGCTTATACATATGTATAGGTACGTAGATATATAAATATATGGTGTAAACATATTTGTATCTTACAGCTAATAAATAAATTTTCCCGGCCTTTGTTTTAGATAAGATTTGTTAATACAGTTTAATTGAAGTACATACTTTCGGTGTGTAACTGATGGTAAACTAGCAATAACACGCTTCTTAACAACTTTTTATTCACCTAAATATAAGCGCTTTATTATTATCATTTGTATTTCGGCATGATTCGACAATCGTTATTCGCAATTCGTTAACAATAAGCCTAACGCATTATTCTTAAAGTGACCATCTCTTATTGCAGGATTTCATCCGACGACCTTTTATACAAATTGTTATTTCACGTCAAATTTTGTTATTTACAAGTTATCGCGAGGATATCAGTTTTTTGTTCAACCAAGAAGGCGAGAAGTAATATTAAATTTGGTTGCAAGTTAAAATAAGTTTGCGTAACTTCGATGAGAATAACGCAAAAGAAACACAAATAAAAAAAGGCAAGTTTATGAAATTAATTTGAAGTTGTTTATTAAAGCTAGAATCCATGCATTTACAGCTATTTCGTATTACACGCATCTGGACCCCCTACAATGCTGCATGAAATTTGGAACATTTCGTACAATTTATTTTTTCGATAGGACATGTCGCGAATAATCTTAAAACAAAAAAAAACATACAGGGTGTTAAGAAATAAGGGTCCGCAAAATAAGTATCCACCAAAACGATTAAAAAATGTCTAATCAACATAGGTCTTAAAATAAACCTTTTCATTCCAATCAGTTCTAAATAAATTTCTCTATACAGGGTGTCCTGTAACAGATAGAAGAGTCGGATATGGAAAATTTCTGAGGTGATATTGAACAACTTTTTTCTTTGGCAAAATATCGTTTAAGGCTTTTAAATTATTAACGTAATTCTGTTTGGATCGGGGTACCCACCGAACGTCACCACCCAGCGCCACGCGACATTCCGTCCTTGAGCGCGGGCTCTACGTGCGCTCTGAGTGGCCAGTTTTTTCCTGAATAATTCAAAAACAAAGCATCAGGCGACATTTCGCTAAAGGATAAAGTTGTTCAGTATCGCCTCAGGAATATCCTATATCCGGCTCTTCTATGAGTTACGGGACACCTTGCATATAACCAATGTGTTGCAAAGGGACTCATTTACGATATAGAACGCTCATGAGATATAGAAAAATTGATTTTGCAATGAAAGGGTTGATTCTAGGACCTATGTTCATTAGAGATTTTTTTACTCCTCTTGGTGAGTACGATAGGCTTCTTATGTTACGGACCCTTTTTTTAAACACCTTGTATACGAGAAATGTCTAAGCGTAAGACTACGAATGCTTGCTTTTTGAGTTATAGTCCTAGACCTAGACAGTAGAAGTGTCCTTACTGCAAACGGCAGGTTCGAAATGACTATTCTCAGTTTTTGCTCCTTCGATCTCCCGGCATGAACACAAATCCGAAAATCTTCCATAATCAGATTTTAGTAGCGATTACTATTATGTAATTGAAATATTGTCTATTGAAAATTCGCAACGCTGCCCGCATTGAAAATTCCAATTCAAGATCATTTGTGAATACTTTCGTTTGTTGCTTCTCATTAAAATTCATAAAACAAATAATAGGCAATAAACGTTTACACGTTAAGAACTGACAATTCATATGGAGATGGATAGTGTGGTCCATAGTGTTTAAATGTAGTGCGATTTACTGGCTGGACGTGGTTGAATGGTTTAAGGCTTAAGGAAAGAAAGTGACGTTGAATCAAGGACTACCTTAGTGCGGACAGATAGCCCTGTTTGTATGTAGTCGGTGCAATTGGTGGGCATAGAAATTGTCTGCATATTAATGGAGAACATCAACCTTGGAAAATCCTCCAAGGTTCCTTGGTAACATGCACATTTTGATAGTCTTTATCGGGGCCCATGACCTCTACGAGTCCGCCTCAGGGAGGTGGAAATCCTACGTCTACTGATGGACGTGAGAATCTCAGCATCGAAGCGATTCGAAATTCTTCACAATTATGGAGATTCAAATCATTTCGAACATAATTCGAATTTTAAAGCCTTGGATATCTTGAAAGCCTTGAACTTTTCATGACTTTCAAGACCTCCAAGCCCTTTAGGACTTTTAAAGCTTTAATGAGTTTACAGATTTATTGAGACTTTTAGCACTTTCAAGACTATCAAGTCTTAAGATTTTCAAGACCTTCAGTAATTTCATAAGTTTTAAAACCTCCAAGATATTCAGACTTTTCAAGATTTCAAGACTTTCAGTTCCTGTAACACCATAAAGACTTTCAAAACATTTGGAACTCTCATGTCTTACAAGACCTCCAAGTCATTCAGGATTTTCGGGATTTTCAAAGCTTTCAAGAATTTTAGTACTTTTAGAACTTTCATTAGTTTCAAGGCTTTCAGGATTATCGGGATTTCTTCGGTAGACCTTCAAAACTTTTAGAATTTTTATGACTTACAAGGTCATCAAGACTCTCAAGACGTTTGGAACATTCGCGGGCTTCAGGATTTATCAAGACTTCCAGCGGTTTCAGTACTATCAAGACCATCAAGACCTTCGGAACTTTCAGAACTTTCATAAGTTTTAAGACTTTATAAACTTTCAGATTTTCACAGCATTCGAAGTCTTCAAGTCTTTTAGGACTTCGAAGATATTTGAGACTTTCATGATTTTCAAGATTTTCAAAACTTCCAAAAATTCCAAACATGGGACCATGTCCGTATAGTGATTGGAATTTTTTTTCAAATCTACAACTTCGAAGCAACACGATGTGCTTTAGGTGCCATCACTGGGCACGTGTTTGTATGCTCCGATCACGCATACTTCAAGATGTAGATTTACAACAGATTATCCGTCACTATAAATGTAGAATCAAAGTACTGGAATTTCTGCGTCCATAAACACTTTCCAACACCTAATATTTCATCAACGTACATGGGCAAAAAATGCGTGATTTGTAAATTATTATCCATCTATGCCACTAACTCAGAGGTCTGGACACTCGT
The DNA here is from genome assembly GCA_023838395.1 of Holcopasites calliopsidis. Lineage (NCBI taxonomy): Eukaryota > Metazoa > Arthropoda > Insecta > Hymenoptera > Apidae > Holcopasites > Holcopasites calliopsidis. Next base: position 300,244 of record JALHAQ010000009.1, read on the forward strand.
AAAATGTAAAGTTCTAGAGATCTAAAGCTACAAAAAAAAGCATTTTAGTGTGTTTACATGAACATTTTATTCTTGTCGGTACTAGCATACGATTTTGAAACGTAATCGAATATTTGAAGAACATTTCCCGCGTCATCCATCTTTTTAACCGCGGCACAATTCATAATAATTGATTTTGTAGTAATACGTAAATTTAACGATAATTGCACAACGGTACATCATAATTTATAATGATACGTTATAATAACAAACAAGCGCGAAAACTCTCACGATAATCTCCAATTGAAATATAATAATTATAGAATTGTAGAGGGCTAACAAGATCCGTCATTTTACGTTATATAATCAGATGCAACTTGCAACACGTCACATACACATTACAAGGTATCCCGTAACTCATAGGAGAGCCGGATATGGGATATTCCTGAGGCGATGCTGAACAACTTTTTCCTTTGGCAAAATGTCGTTTGAAGCATCATTTTTTAATTATTAACGAAAAACACTGACCAATCAAAGCGCGCTCTCAGGGACGGAATATCGCCTTGCGCTGGATGGTGGCGTTCGATCGGTGCCCCGATCCAAACACGTCGGTGTTACATTTTTATTCGTTATTCACGAATAACGGATAATTCGAATTATTCCTCATTGCATCGATTCGATATTCGATACAATTTTTGCTTCCTGCTATACTGACACGTTTGGATAATAATTCAAAAACGAAGCCTCAAACGACATTTTGCCAAAGGAAAAAGTTGTTCAGTATCGCCTCGGGAATTTCCCATATCCGGCTCTTCTATGAGTTACGGGACACCCACATATAGAAATTGAAATACGTAATAGTTGTATTGTGCAGAGTGTAGACTTTATTGTACGTGAAAGCTGTATGTCCAACAAACGACGAAACCCAGAGAATGATCAATCGACTTTAAGGTTTCTTCATTTTCATGTTACACATTCGGTATTACACATTCCTCTCGCTCGCATTTTCCCTTTCTCACCGGCACACGTTTCCTTTCTGTTATGGTGTTTTCTCGCGATTCCACGCTTCTTAAAATTTGGAAAATCTTTACTCGCATTAACAAATTCGAACTTATTATTTGCCACGTCGAACACGCGCAGATAAAGCGCCAGGCACTTGTAGATATAAGGAAGATTTATACAATACTTTTTTCTTTCAAGATCCGATTGGATGTCGAATTTAATTGAAGGAAGCAGTTTGTAGGACGGGCGACATTGTTCTAATAATGCTATAACTATTTCCATACCAAACAAGTACAATATATTTCATCTTTGCGTTTGTACAATTTATTCTTGTAAAACACAAAATGAGTAAATAATAATTTTACACAGTGGCCGCCTACTATGTTACCTTTTTCAAATACTATTCGCCGATTCCTACACGCGTTAATCTTAATTAAAAATGAATAAAGAGTTTGAGAAGAAAAAAAAACGAGATTGGCTATAATCAATTTATGTGATATTTAATTTAAACTACACTTTTATGCTTTTCAGGAAATTTATTTTTTCTAGAGTATTTGAAACTCATTTCACGGAAATTATTTATTTCCTTTCAAATGAAAAATATACCAAGTATAAATATAATGTATACTTAAAATGATATTAAACGCAAAAATTATTATATAAAAAAATATATACTATACAAATAAGCCTTAGTTAAGCGCGATTTTTCTCTTTAAATAAATATTCTGGTGCCAGTGCCAATTGTACAAACATTAACTCCAAGACACTTATTTTTTGATTAGTATTTTACGAAAACCCAACAGGTACGGTAGTATTCGAATGTTTCTTTCGTGCTTACACTTTTACGTTAAAAAATGAACTGAAATTTATTAAAAAATATGAAATAAAAATATATCAATGATTTGCAGCAAAAACTTCATCAAACAAACGCACTCATAATTGAAACGATAGACTAAAGTTCGATAAAATTAAAAGATTTCTCATCCGACTTCGTAAAAAGTATTTTTACAATCAATTTCTGTAAAAGAAATTGGCATCACTTTTTTCGTGAACACAACTGATGATATACTATTCAATACAATGCGAAGCTAAACACAATGTGAGGTTCTCTGTAATTATAAAACGATACAGTCGTCCGAAAAGACTTCCTACAAACAGCAACCGTAAGTTTCTGCAATTTGCAGGTCTTTGAAATGGCCAAGTTGCATAAACCTTTCCTTACGATAATTAAGGTGCTCGAGCTCACTGAATACAAATGAATTGTGAGAGCTCGTGCTTTTAACATACGGCAACACAATTAAGAACGTGCTTGGACGTCCTCTGAGATCACTGCTGAAGAAGCGTGTCTTAGACCTTAGACAATCGAATCGGAGCACGCTCGACAAGAAATTACGCAAGTTAGCTTACTCCTATAAAGCTCAGTTCAGACACGGCCAGTAGTTTAGTCGAGTGGCGAGTAATTTAGTGATTTGCTGTGTGCGAGCACTAAAATTCAGTCGAGTAGTTTAGTAGAACGATTTAGTCGAGTAGATCCATTTCAATGGAACTTTTCTGGTCGAGTAGGCTTCCCTTACCACTAACCAACCTATCTGAATGGCGCGCCACGCGACGGCATGATGGAGCTGTATATTCACCTCGAACCTCTCTGTACAGTTGCCACAACACAACTGTACTAATCCGGACACTTTTGTCCATTAAACTGTTTAGTGGCAAGTGGCGAGTTGCCACTCGACTGCACCCGACTGCACCCGACTACATTATTAGCCGTGTCTGAACCGGGCATAAAGCAGAGTGGCCCCAATTTTGCTCCCAAGCAAATTTCCCCTCCTGACAGTATCCCCATTAAGGTCCATTTATACATATATCACCGTGCCGTGTCCGGAATTTTTTAGAGCGACGTACTATTATAACTTAAGAACAAACTGTGCGATTTCTGTCGTGTTTGGTGTCAATTTAATTGCGAAAATCTCGGGAGTTCATTAAAATTAATTTCACGAAGATTAAACAAAAACTAAATGAATTATATGCCTTGTGTATAGAAAATTCTATTTGAAACCTCTTGAAGGCGACCTTATAGAGCTGAGGCGACCACGCTCGACGCGGCTGTAAGGCGTAAGTGATGTGGGATGTAGCGAGACAGCGTTGAGTCCTGCATGGTGGGGGTACCATCGAGAGGGGAAATTTTCTCAAGAGCAGCAGTTTGACCACTCTGCTATAAAGCTTTAATTTCACAGTTGGCTAATTATTATCATCATTAATGATCATCGTCACCCGGCATCCTCAAATATTCGCGTGTAATATTCGTCGGTACGATACATACGCATTTCGAAACGGAATTTAACTAGACAGCCCTAAAAACTACGCACGACAATATGAAGCCTGGATTACTAATAAGATTCATTGGGAACGTCATGAACGACTTTCGTTCGAACATCCAACATTCTTAAAGCTGACACTTTTTGACATCTATGTTTCTTTTAAGCGCCTTCATGCTTATGCGTGTAAGGCAAACAAGTTTGCATTACAATCAATTCTAAACGCAAAGGGGAGAAAACGGTTAGCAGTAGCAATTTCATGGGAAAAACAGATGAGAAACATGTGAAAGTATTATAGAATCTTCTCGCGTACGATTCGAAAATGCAATTTTGCAAATATGCAGTAATAAATAAAACAGCAGTTTTTTTCATAATATGTAATTACAGAAAAAACAGAGTGTTTCTAAAAATCGCAGAATAACACCATAGGAGGCGATTCTTTATGCAAAAGTAAGCCGAAAATAAAGAATAGGATTTTTTCGTATGACATTTCGTTTTCGTGAAAGTGGAGTCCGAACATCCGTTCAGGCCCGCAATCTGCTTAGTTCATCCGAAGATCGGTTTCCTTCGAGAGCGATTTCCTACAGAACGAAGCGCCGTATGAAAAAAATTATATTCTTTACCTTCGATTTATTTTTACACGAGGAATCACAACCCGCATCTGGTTGTAGCAGATTGTGGCTACTCGAGAACTTAACGAATATTCAAACTCGGCTGCCTTGTAAGCAGAGCGCCCTACGGAACAATTGCATCGTTTATTCTCTGCTTATTTTTTAGATGAGGGACCACCTCCTTTCGGGTTTTACCACGATTTTTATTACACCCTGTACACTGTTTGATCGAATTTCCCAGAAATTAACCAGTACCCGTTTAACATCGAGATATCGCGTCAATGTCATTAAACACATAATTCCCCCTTATCGTAAACCTAAATAAAACTTGTCGATAAATCATAAAATATTGCAACGTCGAGGTCTTTGGTGGCGCTTTGCGAATCACTTTTACAGACACTAGTATTAACAAATTATGTAATTTTGTGCAGTGGATGGTTGTTACAGTGGGATCGACTGGTGAATCAACATTAATACCGTAAAATGATTTCACAGACATTAAGTCGTATCGATAAATTTATCGATTGACCGGGTCCTTACGTTAAGCTTAACAATGATGGAAACGCCACTTAAAAACACTGACGATTACGACCTTTTTTTCTCAGGATAATATACATCGTTTCTCGAAGATAGCTTAGCAATTACGAAATAAAATCGATCACTTGCAAGTGCAATTAATTGCGATGTAACCAGCAATGTACGCTTTCGAAATACAAGGATATTTATCGTCGTCTTATTTACTGGAATCGAGTTGTATCATCATTCATACGCACTCTTTGCACATGGCATTTGTTAGCAAATGCAAAATCGCGCATATAAGTAGATGTCTGCGTGTGTGTGTATACGCAATATATATATATATATATACATATATAATATTTATAATATATAGGTATACAAATATAAATTATTTGCCTTATTTTGTTTTAATGTCAGGGACTCGTGGTAGTCAGGAAGTAAACTCTTCTTGCTCTTGTGGATAGACCCGGTTATTTTATTACACACTAAGTAAACCTCATTTCATAAACCCGTTTCTTCGAAGTGCGTCCTCGTCTCTTTTCTTTTTTCTATAAATTGCCCTGCGGTTCTTAACGTATTAGGTACAAGTTTACGACGCGCTGCGAACATTCATGTGTCTTTATCGGAACTGAATATTCCAGCGACTTTTTTCCCCTTTTCGCCACTTGCATCATCTGATTAAAAAAAAAATCGTGAGGCATGCGTGATTAATACCTTAATCAAATCGTGTTAAAATGAAAATTACAAAGATCTTTGTAAGCATTCCACTTGTCGCCCACCGAACGTTATTAATTACTACGAAATGGGAAAGTGACTTATGCATAAGTTACTGAGGCGTGTTATTTACAAACGGGTACCCCCCCCCCCCAGTTTTGGATCGGCCGCGCAGGAAAATATCAAATGCCATGGAAAAGCTTTACGCGCAATAAAATCGTATTATCCTACTCGAGACGACGATTTTTCATCGAACAAAAATCGATAAAGCTTCCCCCGGACTTATCTACGATTTTTATTATCCCAATTTTGGTATTTACTTGCGCACCGATTACAATGCAAACACTTTACAACGCTTGAATCGACTTAAATCTAATAGATCTGTATGGCCTCATTGCGACTCGCATGATTCGTAATTTACTAATTATTCAACTGTTTCGCCCACATTTTGGTTCCATCGCCCCCCCCCCCCCCCCGATAACGCGCATAATAAATTTCTCATCTTCTCGTTGATTGGGACTTGCGGCTCTTTCGTTTTTATATCGGTCTTACTACTTCCATCACCCTCGATCGTCTAAAAACTAATTCAACCACCGAATTTTCCAAGATCGGACACCAACTTTTTTCATTTCTTTTTAGACATATTCAAATCAACAAGTTACCTAAGCTGTTGCGAAGTCAGAAACTAGGTATCGAACGTTACAACTAGAAGTGATAGCCTACGTTATAGACTTAATGTTTAGAATAAATATCGATAGATTTAAGGTCCTTTTTTATACTTTCCCAGATAATAATAATATTAACTTTGTATCACGTTTAAATCTAGAATCGGAATCATTAATACGCGAAACGTTCTACGATTCTGGCGTCATCCGGTGTTGTCTCTTCGGTTCGCCGTGCCAATAGCAATACCCGTATCTCGGTGCTGTCTCTCGATTATTAAAATAAAATTATCTCGGTGCGTACCTCCGTACGAATTGGCACCCGGACTAAGCAAAATCTGTAGAACCTCGACGAAATGTTTCTGTTTGAAGAACTAGTCTTCGCAAATGTCGAAAACTTCTATTTTCTGCTTGAATCGTGCAATGATATGGTGCTTCATTAATACTGTTTAATTAAAAAAAAGTTACACGCCCCTGTGTACGTAAATTTGCCGATGTATTAATGATTCCAATGACGCGCGATAATTTATAAGGGACGCGATACATATTTTGTACGCTTCATTACCCTATCTATTGCCTCTACGTTGCATTTAGTTACTCGCAAGGCTCTTAATGCAATTATTGTGTCGATTAACATTATTGTTCCATTTGCACGCGAATCGATGAACGAAGAGAATTCTTAGAATAAAAATTTCAGGACCTTAAAATTTGCATTACACAACAGAAATAAAACATGACTTATCCTACTAATTTCATTATTATATCTGTGGTCTATGTTGCATTTACTGAATAATAATAATAATAATAATCCTTACTCTATTCTTATTCGAATCATTTTCTTTTTCTGTCTCGGCGGGCATTCGTTAGAGACCCGAATCTAATGCCTTACGTTCACACAACTTAAAACGTAGTTCATTTCTGCCTGAAGGGATGGCGCCTCGAACACACCAGATAAAAGGTACGTATCTGTTTACCTTCGTTTAAACGTTTTCATGTCAGCAACAACGTGTAATTTGATATGAATAAACTTCTGCCACTGTTTAAGCTATTTGTCACGAAAATTCTGGTTCCGCATGCAGAGAACGTTAGTGAAACTAGAAAAGAAAAAATATACGTCGAATAAAACACTACACATCCCTGTGTGCTTATCCGCTAATAAATCGTTTAAATTTAATCTACTACCCCTTTCATAATCATAAATCAATGATATATATCGAATGATATTTTAGTCTCTTTACCGTTCGAAAGAATTGTACACGATTCGCTTTCCGCGCGAGAAAAGAAAAATCCTGTCCCGCCTTTTTCCGTTCAGGTGTCGATGCGTTAAGTATCTTACAAAGCTCCGATATAAAAGATATTATTCATCGAACGTGGCACGATGCTCGTTACAACGCTAAAAACGATATTATGTACCACTTGTAATTCATCAACCCGCCACGACTTTGGACTTTATTACAGACTCTTAACTTACTTTGGCCATTGACTCGGAGACACCTTCGACGATTATTAACATTTACAAAATTTTTTTTATCCACTCGCACATCTCCCCCTATCACACAATGCATTCGCTTGACGTGGCCAAATTTTTTTAACGCTTACTGATAAATATACGATACGTGCGATAAATACGATATTTATAAAGAATCCATAGTCACGTGAACATAACAACGAATATGTTGCTTAAGCATGAAAATAGTGCATGCCGATATCTCGCGCGTCTAAAATTTTCTTTCCCTTACGAGAAAAAAAAACGGCTGATCCAAATGATAGCTACACATGAACAACAGGATAACAGTCCCGTGAAAGCGATTTGTACAATCGTGTGAATTCGTGTTGCATTGCGTTCCTTTTTTCCCCTTTGTATCCTACAAATGCTAGAGGTTGTGCGACCCCTAAAAAAAAATAAGCGTAATGGGCATGGCAGCCAGAGTTGGGCATCATTCGAATGAGTTTTCATTTGAATAAGTTTCCGAATGAATTTCGACGAATAAATTTTTATTCGAATAATCTGCGAATAAAAAGTTCGAATAAAAGGAAATTAGTCGACAATAACGAATAATTTTGTATTCGAATAATTTCTTATTCGAATAAAGAAGTAGCCGACTAAACAGCAAGTAAAATGTACAATGTACGTATATGTGGGCATCCGTGGTAAAGGAAAAGCTTATGATTTGCTCTTGCAGCCGTCGATAGGTAGCGGGCATCACATTTATTCATTGTACGACTGAACTACGTTTAGTCGAATAAAATCGTATTCGAATAAATTGGGTTCGAATAACAGTTGATATTTATTCGTGACTACCGAATAAGTTCTTGCCGAATAAAATGGTTACTCGTTATTTACGAATAAATGTGGCGTTTTCAATCATTATTCTTTATTCGTCACTCAGAATGAAATTTGCCCAACTCTGACTGCAGCTAAATTGTTTCTCGAATTGTTCGTCCATTTCGATCTTTACGACGAAACGGGCCAAGCTGCGTCAATCTAAAACATGATTAGCTAAAAGCACCTCTCTTAAATCTACTCGCTAGAAACCTCGGGAGAGATCCATCCAAGACCCAACATCTCGTCGATACATCAAACGGAACGTAGAAAAATAGATCGAAATGAAAATTAAAAAAAAAAAGAAGCAAGCTCGGTAGAAAGAAGAAAAGAAATGTTCGACCCACTTTAGGTGTTGGACAGACTCGTTTAAAATTAAGCAAAAAAATTGACCACTCAGGAAGATTGTCGTTTAAGTAGTCTCTAGAAATATCCACGTGCAAGATATGGTAATCATCGATCTGTGGTATCGGTCGCGCGTGTGTTTAAGAAACAGTTCGAAGGGGAATTACGCGAAATACATGACCCGCTTTGTGTTCGCGTGAACTGTGATAGCCCTCGCCATTGCACCCGGTGTTCTGTCCTCGCTGCAGCCAGACTGATGAGATCCTTCTCCGCTGAAATAGGCGCATCAGAGAATGTAAATGGCATTGTACAATTTGATCCAGGTGATATCGCAATGTTACGTCGCACATAATGGGTGCAATATCGCAAGTTATTATACACTACTCCACAAAATTAAAGCAACGCTAAATTCAAACTGAAAAACTGTCGGACTTTGTAGCTTTGTAAATATCGTACGACAGTCTGTCTGGGTACTCGCGTTTTAAAACAAGATTTGAATTTCGCTAAATTTCAACAAGAAGAAAAGGCAACTGCAGCTTTTTGTTCTGTTCTACATAAAAAACAGGATTTCTTTAAAAAATCAGCTTTAAGGCTGTTGATGTAGAGACCTCGCCTTAAAATGAGCAGACTCGCACGCGATTCCCGTTTGCGGAGTTACAGCAGTTCAACAAGTTCGACAATCTTTCCATCGAAATTCAGTGTTTCTTTAATTTCTCATCCAGGAATATAATTAGCTACGAAAAATACGTTTTCTGTTGAATTTATCGAAACAGTACCGTCCATGTTTTCTTTTGGAACGCAAATGGCGCATTCGCTTCGACACCGTCTATTGATTTCTTAATAAACGAAATGTTAATATAAAACATGACTTACCTATCGTGCTCTTTTTCCACTAAATGATATCTGGCTCGGAATGCTACGAGATGAGCATAATACGCTGGAGCGGGTATACTAACGGATCTTGTACACCTGACGTACGTGTGACACAACTGGTAAGTAAGGGATTGCAATTCATCACTTTCAAAGTGATTGTCGTCCCAGAGTACGTGGTAATGCGACGGCCGAGATGTGCCCTGCGATCGCAACATTTGTATAAAAAGAAAATGCAGAGAAACCGTTGGATAAACATGTTCCGCAAATTTACCTGAATGCCTTGATGACTGCACAAATAAAAGTCGAACTCGGTTGGATGCGTGATGCAAACGTCGACAGTAGTGCCGGCGGGTATGTTCCCGCTTTTCCCGCTCTGTTCCCTCTTGTCTGAACAGAATAGACGCGTGTGGTGTCTTTTCTGTACCACGACGAACGTTATCCCCGGTTTGTAATCGGGCTCGAGTTTGATACAAGCCTCGCGAATGGCGGTTAATTCGTGCTGCAATACGTGTAGAAACTGGCCCTCCGAGACACCGTCGCGATAAAGGATTATTCTGAGCGGTTTATATCCGCCGGTGCTCTTGTAAAACATTAGGAGAAGTTCCCTGGAGGAAAAGGGAAAGATTATGTTCGACGATAATCATAAAAATGCAACTAATTATACACTGTCCAAGAAATTCCAACTTTTTTTCTGTTTTGCAATCACCACTCAGGTGATCCTTGTAGAGTTTCTCGTCCTGAACACGAATCCGGAACCAAAATTGCTCTGTCAGTCTCAGATTTCGAGAAACATGAGTTTTTTTTTAAACATGCGATTTTGGGAAAAACAGGAATTATGTGAAAATTAAAAACGATATAAAGTTCATCTTGGTATAAAAGATAGGGAAGAGTCTCCCAAATACAATGATATACATATGTCGTTGTATTCAGGAGACTCTCCTCTATCTTTTAAGATCAAGATGAACTGTCTATCGTTTTAAGTTTTCACGTAATTCCTCTTCTTATTGCCCAAAATCGCACGTTTTTACAAAAACTTATTTCTCGAAATCTGAGGCTGACAGAGCAATTCTGCTTCCGGATTCGTATTCAGGACGAGAAACTTTACAAGGATCACTTAGTGGATATTGCAAAACAAAATTCGTGTTGACCAGTGTTATTACATAAACTGTGCAACATCTCACTTACTTCACCATAGAACTAAGCTCCTGGATTATTTCTTGTCTGTGCTGTTGTACTCTGACTGTAGCCGCATATCGAGACGGATGAGCGTCCATGCTGGCAACCACAGCAGCTATACTGGGCTTTTTGTTGTCTCCCGCGGGCGGATGAGTTACATCAGCCCCGAAGAATATAACGGGTTCGTTGAATACCTTCGGCCTAATCGTTGGTACTAGAATACTATTAATGCCACCTAGTTTCACGTTGATTTTCAGACACAAGTTGGACAACGTTTGCGGCGACGTTTTGTTAACGTTCTTCGCTTGCACGCACTGCGTCGCCATGCCCAGTAACGTGTCGCCCACTCTTTTAACTTCGGCTGAGAACGGACAGGAATATAATTTACGGAATTGTACCTCGAGCTGTATCGAATTTGAGGAGCGCATAATTACCATATACAGGCGTCTTTCCAGGCAATATAACGCAAACGAGTTGCAACGACGAGAATGTCGCCTTCAAATATCTGAACATAGGTTCCACTTGATCTGGCCCGGTGGCGTATTTACAGAAACACGGCTGCCCGATGATCGGCATCCCAGCGTCGTTGCTTATTCTTTGCAACTGCGTTATGAAATTGCGTACCGCGTCATCGCGCACGCTCCTTTGCGGCGCGAAGCAAGCGATCGCCCAAACTCTGATCTCCACGCCAGTGAAGAACTGCTTGCCGCGCATATCCCAAACACCGCAGTTTGGTATTGCCTGCTGCTTCGTCTTCATAAAAAAGGGGAATAGTCATTGTACGACGTGTTCGGAAATTATACACCGCGACCACCATAGCAAGGTTCTACGCCTTTCCGTCGATGTACAGTTTTAGCATTAAGTTTTAAGATCGAAAACGGATTTCCGGCCCTATTTAACGGTGTAGAATTCTGCTTTAGTAATCGTGACATATAATACTTCGCAGTATACAAACACTTTAAATCAAATTAAATAAAGAAGAAAGATGCACCAGTGTTTCTATAGGATCCATGCAATCATTGCTTCTCTATTTTCTGTTCATATACAAGCTGTATATACAATTATTTATAAAATCATAGAAACAAAGATTCATGACTAGTATGATAATGTAGTAAAATCTCCAGCATCCACATTCATTGTTGCCGCTTTTGGACAACCATCTGGATATTTTCAATATTTTTCAAATAGTTGAAGGGCCAAGCGACGACCTTTTCCTAGTATCTCCGTAATTTTATCCACCGAATAGTTTCTATCTTTTACATTATTAATTAATTTCACTCTCGTTTCATTTTTTTCTTCGTGTCATTTCGCAAAGCAAAAACATATAAAGGACATTAAACCTTCTATTTGATGTTAACCTTACGAAAGAAAATTCAATACAAGGAAAAATTAATATTGCAATTACATGTGTTATACTTTAGCCTAGACTAGTTTTTAAGTTATTGACTGGTCTTCGATATATTGTTTGAACAATAGAACATTCAGGCCAAAGGCGTTTGGATGCGAGAGATTCTGCTGCAGTTAAAATTAAAAAGAATCCAGTTCGTTCTGTCACTGCATGGAATAAAACTGATAGCATCAGGCATTAACTAGCGACATTGGACTGTAAGTGTAATGCGAATTGTCGAGTTGAACTCTATTAAAATCGAATACTATAAGTAACAATTAGACTGCGGGTTTTTATGTATTTATAAGAAAATTTAATGGTCGAAGTTGCACAGAATGCACGTACTATGAAAAAAAAATATTCAAATTTCGGTGCTTTTTATAGTAGTTAACCCTGGTACGTGAAATAGTTTTCTAATTGCAGTTCTACTTTGTTTACTATAATCTCAAAAACATGAATTTGCATAGAGTCCGCAGCAGTCTAGTAATAATAATCAATAGTATTTTTAAGTTCCATTGACATCGTGAGCAATACCGTTTCTGTTTCCATTACATCGACAGTCCACATATCGAAATCAACCAGGTCTAGAACCCATGCATTCATTTGGCAACCTTCGCTTTATTAGCATTCGTCTATTCCTAATAAATAGAATCACGGTGGAATGTATTATTATTTTATGAGGATATTTCAGTCAAATATAGCAAACGTACAATTGGCAGAAATTTGAAGTGGCCCGTAATTTTCGGATAAACTGTAATAATCGTATCGCGTAATAGTCAATTTTATACGAATTGAAGAATTCGACATTAGACATGAGCGTGAAAGAGAATTGACCAATAACACTTGTCCAACACGAATTTTGATCTATAATACGCATTAGGTGATCCTTGTAGAGTTTGTTCAAAATCGTATATTTTTAAACAAATTTATGTTCTACAAGGATTACCTAATAGATATTGCAAAACAAACAAAAAGTGCAAATTTGTTGCACAACGTAATACAAGAGTACTCTGCAAAATGTGTGATTTGACTAGACCTGACTGATTGAGTCCTAAGTTTCTCACCTGTCCACTGAGGGAACTTACGCGCCCTCCGTACTGTAGCTTGGGTGCAGGTAGAACGCGACCCCTGACTTCCATCATATTGTTCGATATCGTTAGCCCGAACTCCTGAACATACGAGTCATTATTGAAATCGGCCCTTCGAACCAAGTTGTTTATCTCCCGTTCGCGATCTGGCGCCGAACGGGCTGTGGCTTTTATCATGGTGGATGTCTGCATGTCAGTCAGTTTCTTGATGCAACGCTGTCCGGCGACGATGTTACACACCTGATAAAGAATATGCATTGTTAGTATCATTATGAAGAATGGAATGCGATTGCAGAGTCCCAGAAATGAGGAAATTTTCTGGAGCGAAAAGATTTAAGGAATTCTAGGGATCTAACGCACTTTAATTAATATTTCGGACATTCACTTGAGGGCTAATTATACGAGAAATTTAATAATCAACCAACCTCGAGTGGTAGATACGTGTGTTTATGTTCCTGTCCGACTTGGAGACACGGAAGATACGGATGACGCAATTTCATTTTGTATTTGTCCAAGAAATACTTCGCAACCGTGCACTCGACGGTTTGTCCGTTTTCCAATTGTAACGGGAACCTGAAAAAATCCGGTAAATGTTTAAGCCAGGATCTCTCAAATGATCCAATACCCAATTTTGGGAAGGCCAATTTTTCGCAACCCCCTCGCCGTTTTCGAGAGTCGATTGACAAACAATTTTGCGAATTCAGTGAAACCAGATAAAAAATAGTAAGGTAAAGGCACCAGTAATTGACCTGGTATCAGTAGTTGGCCACTCTTCAGGAAAACGTGAAAAATAAGGTTTTTAAATGTAATAATGTTTCGATAAAGACGCGACAGATATGCTGCATCATCTACCGACCCAACTCCGAAACATTTTTACCCGAAATTAATTTTTTATTGTAACAACGAATGATTCATTTCATTGACGTTGGTTGTATGCCTCCGTATTGTAATTACCTTAACGCTGTTGTTAAGAAACGGTGTATAAATCACGGTAAGAAATTCTCAAGCTTTTAACTTTTTATTTTAATAAATTTTATATTTAATAAATGTCATGTTTTTGTTATCTGAACCTCAAGAAACATAATTAACAGTAGGGCCAACTATTGAATCTTGTTTTTCTTGTTATTTATAGAAGTTGAAAGGTGCGGTCAATTGCTGACATAAATTATTCAGATTTATTTACTAATTACAGCATATAAATTTTATATATGTATAATCTCGTTGAAAGTAAAGAACAGAACTCTTGAATTCGAAATATAATGCACTTCAGTACGTGACCACATAGTCAACTATTGAATGAAACTACGGTCAATTATTGACTCAGTTTAGTGGAGATTAAATTTGTTAGGTAACTACTTACGTAATATTATTAAAATCAACAAAATGATAAAGTGCATTTAGGCATTTATTCTAGAGATTATTATATTATTGAGCTAGAAATGAGTCCTATCAAGAGCTCCTTTAGGAATAATTCTGAACTGACTATGAGGGCGGTCGTTGAATAAGTACAACAATAAATGGCTATCTATTAAAAGGATTAAAAATGAATATGTAATATTTTTATATAAATACGAATATTTTCCTGGGAAAATTCTTCGTGTTGCTGAAACTAAAGCAACTATATTACGTATGCCAAAAAACACGGACGATTGTGGAGATGGTCAGAGACTTCTGATGTACTAGATTACGAATGGGAAAATGTAGCTTCTCACATTAATGAGTATACCAGATCAAGCGAAACTCGAAACATTTACTCTGTTCCCGAATTAGATTTTATATGGAATTAACTTCTTTTCATTTGTATTTGTCCTTCCACTTGTAATTTGTCATAATTGTTGCAAATAAACGATGTCAAAGTAATTACCTTTAGTGTTTTTAGTTTTACCATAAATGGTCAACTACTAACATATGGTCAATACTAGATTTTAAGGATAAATCAATGTCAATTTTTGACGCAATGGTTGAATTTTCAAAAATGCATAATATAGCTATTTAAAAAAGTTAACTTTGTTACATACTTTAAGAAGTTCAAACAGCATTTACACGCACGAAGTCTCTCTATTTAATAAAGGAGCAAGCGCTGACTATTATTTACACAGGAAATTTTTCTTAACTGGTCAACTGCCGATGATGTTATCTTAACTTTCATGTGATCATTTAACTGAATCGACTTTGAATTGTTCCCACTCTCATATTTGAATATTTGACGATACAACGATCACTTTCATGCATACTTACGACTGCATCTGCGCTGGTTTACGCGTAACATTACACACTCTGTACTTCCGTCTCATTGTCCCGCAGTGTGTGATTTCGATTTTAAGTCCCTTAATTTCTTTGGTAAATTTAACACGCTGGGAATCCGTCAGGGGCCGTTTCTGCTCGCCTATGTCTCGAATATCTAATACTTCACACATGAATTCTATGACCGGTTGCGCCTTGTAAAATGCAGTTGCGGAGACTGTAATATACGCGATTCAAACATGAGAAGTTAACGCGTAATATTTACTTCGTGTTCCTTAGTCGTGTTTTGTATCGCATGCTGATCGTACCGTCAATGTTTAGCATCATTTTCCACTGCGATGGCCTGACCGATTGATGAAAGCCGAACCAAACCTCTCTACCACCGCCCAATGGATGATAATATCCATCCGGTGTGCTAAAGAACGATCTACCTACTGGAGTATATGTCATGGATGGTAAATGCCTCATCACAACATCCAGAGCAAGTATAGCATCGTACGGAATTTGTCTTGTACGTCCTTCTAAAGCTTCCTCTAAAGCGAACAATGAAACTTGAGCCACCCACTTTATCACCACTCTAAAAACTCTGTCTTTACCCTCGCCAGGCAGTGTTACCTAAAAAGAAAATCAGATTTCACATTATCACGAAACAAATTGAAAATAGAGAAAATGGAAATGCACGAGTTCCGTTAGCCTTACCTCTAATTCTATTTTGTCAGTACCGATAGGCAAGGGGTCCCTGGTATATAAATTATTTCTTCCATCAAACACAGGCTTGAGAGTTCCAAATATTTTACTATACGCGTGAACCATTGTTTCTATTATTTCCCTATTAACTTTGCGTGGACACTTGTCGGGTTGAATATTTATATCGTAGTGATGCACATAACCACGGGGCATAGTAATTTGGAAGTGATTAGCTCTTAAAACGATTGGCCTGCCTTCGCGTCCTATATTTGGTCTCCGAGGACACGAAAACACTGGAAAAATATTCGTAGTTACTTCTCGTTTCACAATACAGCTAGTTCGTAAATCGAAAATACGTAAAAAATTGGAGAGTTTATTCTTAGAAATATGTAATTATTTAGTTTATCTTTGGAAATAGTGCCTTCAGTGAGAGTCATGTTCATAAGAAAGTGAATGTTAACTGACGAGAAAACACTTTAGTGGCCAAAGGTTTCGATAGTTGAAAAATAACATTAAGGTAAAACCACTGATCCAGAAAATTCATAAAGACGAAAATTCGTAAAGTGAGAACTAGCTGTACGCAACATTATTTCGCGAGATATATTAATTATATAACATTCACACATTACGAGGCTAAAATATATCATGTTTGCAATTAAAATAATACGTAACAGCATGGTATTTGCAAATAAATTATGCTGTATTATTTTACAATTGATTTAACGTTTCGATTTGATTACACCTAGTCACCAGGCATATTGCTTATGAAATAGTTCGTGAATATGTACTTGGCAGTTCGGGCGGTTGAGGAGGAGTGTGTATTTGTTGTGTAGAAACAAGTCCCAAAGAACTAGGAGCAACGGCGCTGCTCCCAGTTGCTCCAGCGGCTCCGACCGAAGAACTTGTTGTGGATCCAGGTGGGGGAGCTGGAAACAAGCATGATGCATTAACGTAATAGAAAGCAGACATCGATCTACATTAAGAAAATAAAACACGTCATATTTGTCTCACAAAGAACACATTTGTCCTTGACTGCGATTTCAAATATCGCTTTTCTGTGAAGGAAAGCATATTTGTACACTTTACAGCAAAAGGGAGAATGTTATCATCTTTTGCAGCAAACACTAATGTACTTTGTATTACGAAGTATGATTATCTTTTCGCCACACACATTCCAATGTGTTTTTCTTGGCGAAACAATGAAACAGACTACTTCTCGTGTCATAATTGAAATATTTTATTATTTGCACTAAAAATCAAAATGTATTCTTATTCGCTGCTAGACAAAATATGCTGCATTCTGTAAGACAAACAGGACGTGCTTCTTTTTTCATAGGTTTAACACATTCGCTGCCAACACTGAACAGAATATGCATGTCACTGTTGCTGCAATGTGCAGAACGACTCTGATCGCAGGCAACGGCAGGGAAAATGTTAGGCACATACAATATATATCTTAAAAATAATTCGTGTAAAATCAGAAAACTGATTAGCTCATAAAATTGAAAGTTTCATAAATATGAAAGAAAGCGTTGAAATGCTATAGCTAGAGAAAATTGTATACGTACAAATCATTGTATCGCCGCCTATTTAGTACTAATACAATGCTTAAATATTTCGTAATTTATCAATCCTTGTTTCGAGCCCTCTTTCTAAATACGATCTACGAAATCATGAAAGTAAACAATTCATATTTGATTAATTGTCCACGTACTTATAAATGAAAAATATGGAATATAAATTAGGAGGGAAACACGTGCGATAGGAATTGTAGATGCGCGCGTAGTCATGAATGTCATCCAAGCTAATGGAAATCGGAACATCAGCAGCAACAATAGTAACCATCGTATATTTAATGCGTTCATTTCTCGTATTGTTCATTTTTGAAGGAAAGAATATGGAAAATTGGGTCGATAATCGTCCGTGGAAAGAAAATATATTTAACTAAACATAGTACGTCTAACGAAGAGGGATCGGGTATTAGACGCTCGTACTATGTATGCATTCATACGTTATTCGCGCACTGACGGATCAAAGTGACGACACATTGTGCCTGTTGAACGAAGTTCATTCGAGGTCATTTTTTAAATTCTCCTCGATTATTCGGAGATTTCGATTCATCGCCACGAGTACATCGGATTATTGCACGCGAGAACGAAACGAGTTTCGTTCGTTTCCGAGGTAATCAAAGCGAGGGACAAAGAATCGGAACTGCTCGGTGTAATGAAATCGCAAGTGTGTTCTCGCTTGGACAGGTACGAGAAAAGATCTGTTTTGAAGTATTACGGGGATATCGCGAGGGGGAAATAGACGCCAAGGTACTCACGCTGCCCTACAGGATACATTTTCGCAGCCGACGGTGAAAAAGACCAGATAACCACTAATAAATAAGTAAAAAAATTCAACACAAAACCCACTGGCCACACAACACACTTCTCCAGAATACACACTGCGAACGGGACAGCCTTCAGCAATGGCTGCCACCAACTCGATTCCAATTGATCTTATCTCGACCAATCAGCGAACGATTAGTATAAAACGATAGTTGACACTGTTTGGCGCCATCAATTCCCTCGGGATCATTTTATCTACCTTTTTCAACAGGTACTCGATAAGAAATATTACAGAAATATGATCCAGTTTGTAAGGAATTTGTAAAACATCGACGCATCGTTAGTAAAATTTCTAATACGAAACTGTTATATCGTGAAAATAACAAAAATTGTACTATTTTAAATAAAGAAATTAATATTGGAAATTTCCTTGGATTTTAACTTATTTCAACGTTTAAATTTCCTCTTATTATTTTCCACAAATCAAAGATATTTAATTTTTGTTCGAGTTGGCAGCACTGCGCAGATGATTATTTCCCCTAGAACCGTAACTCTTGGGGACACGCGCGTCGCACGCGATTGCGTGCTGGATTTTCGAAATGTCGATTCCGTTCAATGGGACCAAAACCCGCTCGCGCGGAGTAATTAGTGCGATTATAAAAAACCTGAGAGCTATATCGTTGAAACCGGTAAAGTCAATCGACGTGCAGTTCGATCCCTTCCACAGCAAAGCTTTGGAAGTAAGGTTAGTTCGATGAAATTTCGTAATACGTTTTTCACTGCGATTCGAACAATCTTCTATAATTTGGCGTTATTATAAACTATTACGACATATCGATAGTGAGAAACTTTTACACGCTTTGGCTACAAATTTCTAACAAGTCGTTTTAACTTTTTATTTTCGAAGAAATGCTATTTCTGTCCTCTTTTTCGCCTTGCATATTTCTCTGTAGGAGTGGTATCGTTACAGAAATTATCCCAATAATTCGTTTCAAAATATGAATATTTTGTTAATTTATAATAACTGCAGTTCTCTATTGCTCTAAAGAGGTTCGGTTAATGCTTAATGACGTCGATATCGCGCGCATGCGCAGTATTACACTTCCAGTAACTTAGCAGACGACAATACGCCACTATTTTTAGAAAAACTTCAATCATCAATACTCCTGCAGTTTCGTAATAAAAGCGTAGTATTAGAACCGACGGAATATTTTCGTATTTTTATCTAAATACTGTGGCATACGTCTGATACAACTTTTTGTTCGCTGTTGAAAAAGGTAACTATACCTTATACGCGATTATATGCACTGCTTTAGTGCATAAATCGATTTATTATCAAAGTGAGATAATTAGTATTTCCTTTATACTATTTTTTTATATTCCATAGAAAATTGAAAATAAATTAATAATGGTATATTATTTTATATATAAGCACGTACAATGTCAAATTAGCATCACTTAATACAAACCGATTTATTGTAATGAAATTTTTCTGTCAATAGAAAAGAATTTTTTGCTATTAAATCTCTGCATATCATCCATATTTTTCACTGAAAGAAACCTTAAATTTTGTTCTACTATCGTGCATAGAATATTCATTTTCAATTGGGTGTGCATTAAGAAGAGAAACATATCCCACTTGTATTACGAATAATAGTACGTTTCAGCTGCGTTGCAAGAAATAATCTATTTCATAGCTTCGATGTGTGCAGCGAACAAGTAATTGTAACTCGTAACACAAAGTATTGTTTGTCCACCCTTGATGGCTAAGCAAAGCACTCATGCTCGTGCTCTCACAATTCCCCTGCCATCGCAAGCATTGTATGGAAGATTAAGAGTAAGAATGCGTTGCCTCTCCATCAAGTGGTTGACGAACTGAACTGAACGGTAGATTAACTTTTGTTGCAAAAATGAGAAGTAATACCTGAAACCGCAGAGAACACACTTATGTTCTCTGTAAAACAAACGAGAAGTGCTCCTTTCCTTAATGCTCGTCGAATCGCGCGTTTATAACAATAGAATCTTACCACTACATTGTCCGCATCCGTACGCTTTGCCAAGCATGGAAACAGCCGTAGTTATCCGCAGACTACTCAAGTCCGGCATTTGAAGCGGTATTTGTTGCTCCATTTGCGCCATTTTTCCTGGAAGCATAAAACAAAACTACTATCAAGCTTAAAATACAACATAGATTCGTCAATCTAATTATATAACACGTATATGGTTTTGTTTTTATAGAGACTTTCTGTTTCACATTACAACACCAAAAGTCATTGCAACAAATCCACGTTGCAATGTAAAACCGCAAGTAGTCTCTGATAACTCGGAGCCTGCAGTTGCATTCAATTTATGTAAGTATTACAGTAATTCGTTTCTTTTTTTTTTAAACCTATCGTGTCGATTAATCATTTATATTGCGTTCATTTTTAGTAAACAGACGCAGAATTTCAAAGAAATGAATATTAACACATTAAATGCGAATTCATTCTCTAGGAAGCAACACTAAGCTCTGCATTTAGGCTGCATTCTTGATGATTGTCAATGTTGTCAATATCGAGGCACTCCTCGTTGTCTAAACAGAGAGTGAAGCGGAATTGCCTCCATGCTTAATAACGTGTTTAGCTTTAATATAGTTGCTCTATATTCCACAAATTAACGTATTAAACAGTAACATTAGACCAAATCGAAGTGCATTAAGAAAAGTAGCTGGTCTCATTTTTCTTACGAAAAGGAACACATTTGTCGTCAATATAGTTCTAAATATCACGTTTTAGTTTCTTGTGCAAAGAAGAGCACATCTGAACGTTTTTCAATGGAAAGGAGCATGTTATTGTCTTTGGCAGCGAAAACTATTGTACTTTGTATTGCGAAGCACGATTGTTCTTTCACAGGGAAATAGATTACTTCGCACTGTGTAGTTGAAATAGGCTGTTCTTTGTAGGACAAGTGAGATGTGCTATTTTTCAGAAGAAACGTCGAAATATGGACATTAAAATTGCAGTTATGTTAAGAAACAGTTTCCATTTGAAACAACATTGGCATTACATTATCGCATCTCTGTCTTTTAGTATCCGGCGATAGGATAGTATGCAAAGCTGCAAACTTGACATCTTTGAACATTTTGGAACTTTACAACAAACACATCACACCTTTAGCTCCGCAAGAGTCTGATACCGATATTGGAAGCAGAAATTTGGTTGCAGAGAAGAAGAAAAAGAAAAAGGGAAGAGTTAAAATTAAACCAGGAAGCAAGCATAGGGGCGTGTTCTTATAAGTTCATTGGTGGTTCGGTCATTTGATTATCTTGAATTTGAGAATAAAATTAGATACGAATGCACATTCAAGTCGAAGAATAAAGTCTGTAGAGTTCATATTGAAAGATCGAATTTTGTCAAATTTCATCCCATCGTTTATAGAGTATCGTAGAAAGTTAAAACTACATCGTCAATTTTTAAGGGACATTTCCAATTATTTAATTGCAAACTGTGTCAATTGCTTTCAGTGAATGCAAAATAGGAAGAGAAAGGTAGCTCTACAAGAGTCACTTTTATCTTTGCGACTAACATAAGTTTGCAATTGCACATCCTACAGCCTAATAACAGTTGTCCCTTTCTAACCAGTAATTAAAAATTTTCTTCACGTAACCGTTTCTTTCTACCGAACCCACTAAAAGAGACGAAATTTTGTAATATAGAAAAAAGTATATATTCCAATCATGGCGAGTCATACTATAAATAACAAAAATTATAATATGAAACTCATTGATACACTCTATAATCAGGTTCCAGCCTTTACCGATGTATTTGACGAAGAAACCTGGTATATTTTTGTCGCCTGCTTCGTAGCAGGAACATTTTTGGTAGCATTCATTTTATCGAGGTTCATTACACTGAAGCCTGTGGAGTAGTTTTGAAACGTTTCAAAAACGGTAACTCACTTCCATAATTACATTCGATCAATTTTGCGGACGTTATATTGTAATAATAATATTTCTCCGTATGTTCCATAGAATTGTAAATGTTAAACAGCATGAAACTGTTGTTACAATGTAATAAAAAAATTGTTAAAATTAATATTCATGTAGTCAATGTAATATCGAAATGTTTTCAATTAAATTAATACGTTTTCTTGGTAGTCTGTTCGTTTTTTATATGACGTATTAATTAGTTAGTTTTGTGCACCTACTTTTGTATATGCGGTCAGGCAAATTGCCATTTATTGCTACAAACTTTGTACAACAATATTTTCAATTGTACATTCACTATACATATTTATGGGCAGTGAAACTTGTGTCTTTCGTGTAACAAAAATTATATAACACGTAACAATAAAACGTTAGTCAAATTTCTTGAGAATTTACTAAAATATATTACAAACATTCTCATTATTCATTATAGTTGCAATACGATTGCAAGGGGCATTTTGTACCATTATTTTTATTTCGTAATTATTTCGGGTGGGTTCGAAATTAATTTTCAAATTCTCGTAACCCGAATTCGAAACTTTGTTAGGTTTCGAAACTCTCGAAAATTGAATGAATGATTTTGTATTGTATGAGGAATATCTCGTTTTGAGAACTGGGGTCAACATTTTTGCATAAATCCTTATTGGTTACTATTAAACAGAATTAAAACGAAAACATTTTATTATACCCCTTCTTATCTGGGTTTTGAGAGTTTCGAATAGCGAAAAAGTGTAAAATTTCGAGTTCTCGAAACTCTCTTGGGTTTCGAGGTTTGATGAAACCTATACCTATAGTAGTTACATGTAATCGATGTAAACAAACGAATTTACTGTATTTCGCATTTGAACAATTGTATATAATTCGTTTTTTTCATGCATATATTAATTGGTATCACCGTTTATACCGGTTATCATTGAACAAATTTGTTTACGTAAATATAACTTCGACCAGCTTATAATTTTAGGCCTCTTATTGCAGTGTTCAAGCATATTCCATTTCCATATTATAAAAATATATAATTTAACAGCGCGAATACTTTATTTATAAAGTAATAGATTAAAAGAAAACATTAATTGGCACGTGGTTAAATCTAAGTTTATATGTAGTGCAAATATTTCATGCAGCCGCCTTTTCCCTTTGCTCCATTCTTATCCTTTATTTTCTTCCCTGACCCCACCACTCTCTCTTCGTCTTCTTCTCCATCTTTTACGTGGCTATAGTATATGTATACCTGGCCTACATACTTTATTCTTTATCTTTTTCTATTATTCTTTTATTTACCCAGTTTTTGTCCACTTTTAATTTTTGGGGATTTTCATTAATATCTTGGAATTAAAAAATCAGAAATTCCTAGAAAAAGTTTATGTATTTCATATTGAGAAAGATAATTCTGTTTATTTAAAACAATATATTGTTTGCTATATACTTACTATATAATATTGTTTTTTTTAAATTTATTTATTATTTAATTAAACCTTTACATTTACATTTTTACATTAACATTTTTTATTAGGATGCACAAACAATTGATGATTAAATTTTTCGGATGTTACGTGTTTGGTGTCTCAGTTCCATAGAGTGTTTAAATTAATAATCAATAACGAGTACCAGCAACGAAAAATGACAAATTAATTGAACTAAAAACACGAATACCTTTAATTTATTACATTAAACGCAATATTTTATCATGTTTATTGCATGTTAGTTATTATTTATCATATAACACTCATTCGACATCAAATTTCATGAAAAATAATGTCGCGATGCACTTTTGTTTGCAGATAAGTTGCAATGTATCTCTTTCGCGCATATTTTTAGTCATCCAGCTGCTTCGAATTATATTAATTATTACAAGATTAATTTTATTTTTTTCTTGGGGACAACTTGAAATTGCATTTAAATGATTTTGAAATTAGTTTATTTACTAAAATGCAACTCCCTGTATTTACGAGGGCATTATTATGCCCACCTTTAAATGTGTATGCAAATTAAATACACGATAGAAAAACTCACCTGTTTCGTGGGTCTCCTATTCGAGTTACGATGTTAAAATAGATAATCGCACTGCTACTAATTCACATGAACGGTATCTCTTCGTACATGAACTTCAGCGTAATGTCTGTACGCGTAGCGGCGTAATAGTGTTTTACATACAGCACTATAAACATTTATCTTCCATGGTGAATCGTATTACACGTCAATAATGATTGATTACCTATTATAATGAATATACATATTACAAAAATGAAACACTTATAGTTTACGATAATTAGGACAATGAGACGAGCCACGCGGGGCGGCGGAGAGGGGGGGGGGGTGCAAAAATATAATAGGAAATTGCATTTGAAGCAATTTACTCGTGAACATATGCCAATATATGAAATGAAATATATTTAATTACGAAACGATGTAATATTTATTCATTATCTTGATAATTATCAAGCATTTATGCTTTTAAGCATAACAGATTTCTAGTCTAACTTTCCTTTACCTAATTCTGCGCGCATCGGGTTGCAAATAAATTGGACGTGACCGAAGAAGTAGCGCACATTGTATAAAAATCGTAAGAACACGGTAAAACCGAAAATATTCGGTGTGTATAATAATATTTCATCTATTTCTCGAAATAGCTTCGTATTAACAAGGCGATCAAAGATGTGCAGACAGTCGGCTTATAAATACGCTCTTCTGCAGCGTGGCGGTACAAAACTTTTGTTGGCATCTTTTCGCCATACTTATCCTGAAGCGTGTGGATCACATCGAATGGAAAGATACCGTTTTGTCCCAGTAAAACAATTTTTGTACAACTTTCACGAAATAATATCGCTTGAAATTTTCAAACGCTCAGCTTTCCACAAGTTTTATTCCAAAGAAGCGATTATTATTTCATTTACACGCGTGTTTAAGCATGAGTCACACGTCACGCACATTATTCATGGCCCGCGTATATGTATGCATGCACGCGCGATGCGCCGATACAGTTATGTAGTGCGCTTTGTTTTCATTTGTGGCTCGATTGGAAAAAATTGGGTCGTCCGACCAGCAACGCAGGGCTGTTGCAGAAAAAGTTGAGTCACGGGTAAATATCGCAGAAACGAAATCTTACAGTACTGTGACTCGTTCGATTATTCGTCGGCCACAATCGAAACGGGGTAATTAACTCGTAGCTAACCTGAATGCTTTTGTTATTTTCCCACCATACGCGTAAGATCGGGGTGGTTTGTTTATTGCGCGCGAAGCCGCTCTCTTTAAGGCAATTCACACGCAATTTATCGCGAACACAGCTTAGGTCGCGAGGCCGACAAGCGAACGTCTCGCATGTAAGGCGCCAAACACATTGAACGATTTCGACGACGCGAAGCTTTTCGTGATCCCATAGAATGGCCACTGCCGCTTTCACTCGCGACACGCGATCCTGCCCAAGGGACACGATTTCGGTGTGAGGCGGGACGAAGCTGTCAAAAACGATCACCAAGTGTCAAGGTTGCCATTGTGCATGCCGAATACACTATAGGTATGCGTGAGTACGCTCTCCGCGCACACACAGCAAACTCTCCCCATCTCTCGGTGTGTTATCACACAACAATAGTATTGTCGCGATATGCGCACGTATTTTGTAATGACACCGACACCGTTGCACGGGAATAGTTTTCACGAAGTTATTCCGACGCACTTTTACATTTTACACGCGACGAGCACGGTACGTCGTTTCACGATTTCACCGAGCAACTTCACAGCAGCGACATTCATGAAGCCAGGCGATCAACATCCGCGAGAAGGACCCCACTACTTGTTCGATTCACCGGTTATTGCGAATGCTCGTTTGGCCAGGATTGTAACAAGTAAACAGAATGAGGAATCGTTGCCTCGTGCGTTTGTTTATAAACAACGAGACACATGCGATAGGATTTAAGCTTATTCAATAGGAATAGTATGAATGGAATTATTTACACAGAAAAAACTTTGGTCCAAACTTTATTTTCGTGCTATTCTAATGCAATACACGAAGAACATTTTTTAACTGAAAATGCGCGAAAAATTTTTTTATGCAGAACTTGTTTTGTAAAGGAATTGTAAGTTTCTGATTTCCATGGAAACTGTCCAAACAAAATATTTTTTCAAGCATTTTTTTTAATAATAATCCAATTGTACTTGATTTAATATATTCCTTCTAACAAACTATACATTCTTAATTGCATAATCTAAGTGGAATAAATTTTGTATGCGAACAGCAAACTGTTTAACTTGCAATTTGCCCAATAAACTTTGTTCACAAACAGATTGGGAGGGAGAATTTTTAAATGTGTGATTCCACGCTTTGAGCCGATCCTGGATGATGTCATAATCGACAGACCAATGAGATACGTCGTAGATTGACCACACAAATGTCTGACAACACAGCTTATATATTCTCGCCAATTCTTGTAACATGGAGGCAATATTGTTAAACGAAGTTGTCAATATAAAATAATCGTTCGGGTATATGAAAAGTAGAATGATAAATATTAACAGCAAATAAAATAAGAGTCTTTTTGTTCAAATTTGCGTCACTTTACGTGAAACGAGATATATGTTCAATTGTCTAAATCGATTATCGCGGTCGACCAATGGCGTGTTTGTGCGTCGTAAACAACGTATTCCTATTGGTCCATTTTATTCACGCGGCTGGAGATGTAAAAAATCAAAACCGAGTATGCACAAATTTTTGTAATATTTTACTGAACGGATATAATAAAGTTATAGTAATATAGTACGCCATGTTATTTTTCATCTAGTTACTTATATTTTAGACTGTTCGGAATAACTCCGAAATATGGAATAAGATTATAATTTGAACACATATTAATACTCGACTTCGACATAACATAATGAGATACTTTATTAGCTTCATCCGTTTATTGTTTATGCATGTTATAACAAGTAATATAAAAATGACGTTTCATAATCGTATTAAGATATATCGTATCCTGCTTACTCAAAATGGATTTCAATTTTCTTAGTTATTCAAATATTATTTTGCATGAAACTGACTGGGTACTGAATACAGCCCGATACTTTCCAATTGTTTAAATATAGAAGCGCGACCTTTACGCGTACCTTGATTGGTCAATGTTCTTCGCTACAGATTAACAAACAAACCCTTAAACAAAGTTTTCGCAAAGAAAAAAGTTGTTTAGAATTATCTCATGAGTCACCCCCTTTCGGTTCTTACTTCTGGGACATCCAGCATACATAAAGCTTCCAAACGTTTTACAGAACGATTTATTGCTTCTAGTTATTACGTGTTCAAAATTTCTTCGTTGAATTATTATTAACGTACAAATCTCGGAAAATCTGATACTTGGAAAACTTTATATATTTACAATTTCAAAGGAAATACGTAAATATTTGTTGTGTATTACGATAAAGTACGTTATTCTTTAAGGAATTATTTATTACGCATAAAGGATTATAATGAGATACATGTTGTACACTTCTAAATGAAAATATAGATGTAAATCGGACTTTCCCCCTTAATCTAAAGCCATTCCCTCATCGTCATCGTCCTTTTTATCGGGACTAGATGTCGGCGGTGCTTGTTTAGCATTTTTGTCCTCCTGCCCTTGCTGCGTTTGCTCTTGGCCGCTCTTCGCCTCGGTCTCGAGAGCGGTGATGAACTCTTCTATGTTTCCACTGGCGGCAGCGTTGACTGCGTCCGGTCCTAGGCCGAATTGATGGATGACGGGTCCCGCCTGGCCTGACTGCAAAGCAGACCAGAACATTGATAGCGCCTGGGAGAACTGGGGAGACACTAGCGTGGTACACAGGTGATCCCCTGGTGGCAAGTGCGGGCTCATCGCGCGCTCCAAGCATTCCGTCGCAGAGATCGCCGCGGGGATGGCATTGGTCAGCTCGGTCGCTACGCCCCTCTGCCGGACAATAAGCTGTGCTGTAGGTGGCCGAAAACAACAGACAATCCCGGAGAAACTTCCCCAACTGCTCAGCAGAGCGAGAGCCTCCGACAGCCAGGAAAAGTTCATGTGGAAAAGAGTACTAAAGAACAAAACAACCATGCTTCTCCCCCCTTATTAGATTACTCGTCACTCTACACCGTTTCGCGTTACTGCTGAAACCACTCGCTCTAGGGAACGATAAAAGATTTGCACACCATTACAATGTTAATATTAGAAACTCATTGATCTATTTTAACCGATAAGCTCGAAGCAAATTATGACGTTACATATGAATGATACGGATGTAAGCCATGAGTACAAATAGCACGACAAATATAGTTTGATGTAAAATTTTCTTCCGAATGTACACGAATACGAAGAATTATCCATCGTGTTTTAACTCGCAAAGGAACATTAATGACTAAAAAAAATTAGTACATTCGTTATTTAAAACATGAAGCAACTCCGCGAAATAAAAAAAAAAGTGAGCGTTAAATCGTAAAAGATATAGAATTCATTATATACGATTTAATGCGTATGTTAATTATAGATACACGAATTAATACGCACACAACTTTTTTACAAGATATTCATTAATACCTGTTTTTATTATCTATTCATTTACGGTAATAAGAAATCGATATTGAATTAGGCTTTGCAAAGTTGGCACAATTCGAAGAGTGGTTCAAAGAAGCAGTAATGCTGTAAAGTTATTAGACAACTGAGCGTTATTGCAGGCACATTATCTCAGAATACCATTTTGTTCCTGATAATGATAGCAGCTGTAAGAAAAGATAGAATTAATAGAAAAAGCAGATAACAGCAAACTACTGTTAAGTCCAGGATGACTCATCCGTACAATTAAAATATTTAATTGTTTCCCGTGTCGGACGTAGTAACGAAGATCACGCACGTGCACACGTGCGTGTGCTTGGCCGTCTGTTTACATTAAAGTGTTCATAAAAATCAATAGATTATAATTCATAACGATTAGAATTTTTGTTATCAGAACAATGTCTAATGATCAGATATGCATTAATAAATTTGACGCTGTTTCGTAAGAGAAAGTACTAAGACATTGTAAACAAGAATAATAATGTCATTGAACGAGATTATATACAGGAAAGTGATATTACCTGAACAACAGATTCCGTGCCGGTCGATGCCGGAATTTCCGACAAGAAGTTTTGAAGATCGCTAAGCTGTATTTTGTTATTACTGCTTGACGTCGCTACAGGTGTTGCAGTGCCCGGCGTTCTCGTCGTCGACTTACTGTCACCTAGACGAAGATTTATATAATTTAATAGATACGTAACCGACGTATGCTGACCATGGTGAAAGTATTCTTCTACCATTAGGTTTAGGAGGCTCGGTGTTAGATGCTGGCGAAGACACGACTTGCGTCGAGGATCTTGAAGCATTCGTAGTGACTCGGGTTGACGCGGTTGTCGTAGAAGCTCTAGTACTCTGTACACCTTGCGGTCTGTTCATTGTACCTAACAAATTGCCTAAACCGATTTGACCTACGCCGCCGAACAATTGCATTAGTTGCTGCTGGGACATATTGTTTAATAGATTCTGGAGGTCTCCTTCCGGATTCGTGCTGCTGCTTCTCTGCGAGCCAGGAGTTGGCGGATTATTAAGAACTTCGTTAATTTTTCTGCAGTATTCTTCATCTTTGTCTGTTTTAAGATCCTGCAAGAGAATGAACGAATAATTAATGAAATGCATCTCAGAATTAGTATATAACTTAGTTTTTGTTATGATAGAAAAATAGAATCAAAAGGAAGGTTTACAAAGACTGATCCTACCTGTAACCAGACGAAGAACTTTTTGTTCGATGACTTGAATCGTAAAAGGTATACCCTTCCGGTTTTGCACTGAGGAACATGCTTGAATTCGCAATCATCGGGAAAAATGATCAAATCCTACGGGGAAACAAAAAATGTATATTTATGCGATGTCATGCGAAACATTAGCAATCGTGAAAATGGCATAAAAATTGTTGATAGTTAATGACGTCATTTTTCTATCACTCTAAAACTGTACTGGAACTAAAACGTATCCCTACATCTTCGACGTATCCCGATACACGATCCTTCCAGCAAAAATGCATCAACGAATCGTCAGACTGATAAACGTAAAGCTGGCCTTTTCGAATATCCGGATAAACCATCTTTCCCTTCATGGTCATTTTCCCCGCTTTGAACTCGACCAAATTTTTTGGTGTGCCGCGGGAAGCATTGTTTCCAAAAAGTGCTCCTCCTGACATTTTTCCTTTTTCAACGCACACACCTTTTTCTTTTGATAAATGTACTAAATTTCAGCACGCGGTTAACTTACAATATTCAGTGCGCTGATGACAATGCACTTCAAAATGACGTTTTGGAAGATTCGCAGCCGTGTGTGGAATTTTGAAATATGCGCGACGCATAGTGGGAAAGTTTGCAAACGTTCGTTGAGCATACATGGTTCCTATATTATCGACCGAGAATAACTGGTCATAGAGTAATTGTAGATAGATGGGGTTCTCTAGTAATGAATATGATAGTTAATTGAACAATTTGGTAAATATGCACTATAGTAGAGCCACTCCGATTTCAATGACCTTAAGATATGTTGTCAAGGACATAATTCGGAGTAATTTTTTTTCTATATATATAATTGGAGAATTCTTTTAGTTTTCAAGATACATATACATATGCAACAATATGTTTACCACTATTTACTTTGGTTTGCTTTGGTTAGGTTAAATATAAGTAACCTAACCTACGTAGTACTTGGTTAGATTACCAAGAGGTAATAATAAAAGACAAAGGCAATAATTAGTTTCTCTTACACCTTTGTCAATTCCCTGTTTTCGAGATACATGCAACAATATGTTTACTACTATGTATTTTGGTTTGCTTTAGTTAGGTTAGGTAACCTAAGCAGTACTTGGTTAGATTGCTAAAAGGCAATACTAGAAGACAAGGGCAATAATTAGTGATAGCGATATTTCGGAAATGTATCGATATCTGATATTGCTATGTACCGATGACCGAAGTACCGATACACATCAAATCGTTAATAAAATGTCGATACTGATACATACTATTATAAATTAAAACTCCAGAAATAAAATATTCAGATTATACGTTTACTGTCCAATAAATTTAATTACATACATAAATAATAGTGGTATTAGTAATTATAATAAAAGTGTAATAGAAGCAGGGGTATGCTCGTAATGTGCACACTGTTGTTAGCATTTTGAGCAAGTATAATTATTATATTTGTCCTAAATGCCAATGTTCGATCCGCAAAGACCCTAAAAATAACAGCTGTTGAATATGGTCGCTACTTTAGGCGATTTCCAGATTCACTTAAAATCCTCCCAGCTCTTCAAAATAGCCGTTCCGAAGGAGTTAACGTGGTCATGATACTCAAATATTTGCGAGCTAATTTGCACAAGGGCGAGAAATTGAATTGCTCCTAAAATTTAATAGGACAGTCCTGCATTTTAATTAGTGGTTGTCTTATATAATATTTAAGATTATTTGGAGGATTTAAGATTATTTGGATAAGTTAGGTAGTCTTGTTTTTGATTTATGGATTTATGTATGACCAAAAATCATTTCTTTTTCGTCAACGCTTTGAAACTAATAATTTAAATGTTACGGGCAATGTGATAAATCCAGTGATTATGTATAATCGCCGGTTATTATGTATAATCATCGGCATCACATTCGCCAAATTTAGTGAGGATTATACGTAATAACCGGCGATAATACATAATTACCGGATTTATCATATTTACCGTAACATCAACACATCGATATTCATGAACTAAATATCAATACAGTATCGCCATCACAACCGCGAACTATCTCGCTTAACTGATGTCTGATATCACTGTGCAATGATAGCTGTGATTAAGAAACAGACTGAATTCTTTTTGCTTTTTATCTACTCTAACCATGTTAAGCAACTAGCTACGCGACGCAAAATAGCAAAGAAGCACTTGAACACCTTCGCGCATCGTGCCAATAGCCGGAAGTCGACATATCCGTTGGCACTCCCTCTTTGCTGCTGCAGAAATCACTCTGATTCTTTGTACGCACATTATAACGCGTGAGGTCAAAGAAATTAAATGCGCGCAAGAATCTCTAAACGAAAATCCTTCGAGAGGCTTAAATATTGTAATTGAATATTACAATTGTATGCTTAATGTTACAAAATGAAAGATAATGTAAATTGTTCAATGGATCGATAAACAGTCTTTACTGATGGTACTTGCCATGACGTTCTCGTTTATCGTCCAATAAGAAGCGAAAGTATACACTATAAAGAAAAAATATGGTAATTTAAAGTAATTAGTCATTTCAATAGCGATAATATATGTTTTTATTTTGAAAATACCATGGAGACAGTAATTTTATTTTATATTAAAGATCAAATAATGAATCATTTGCAAATAATACTTTACTTGTGTTAATTTGTTTAAGTAAAATAATAATAGTTCTAACGCGATCATGTATAGAAAAAGGTGTGTAAAGAAAGGAAATCCTGAAATAGAAAAGAAGTAGAAAGTGGATAGCTTGAAATGTCAAATGGTAGTCGACAAATAAATATAGAAACCAACTCGTAATTCTTCCAGCTCGTACGCGAGCTGAATCACACAGGAGACTGCACATAATACACATGTACAACCTGTGGTGATAATTGATCAATGGTCGAGGAAGAATATTTATGACGCCACCAGCAGAATCGCATTCTTCTAGTGATCTATGACACGCGTGCATGTAAAGCTGGAATAAATCACGCGTCGCGATGCAAGACTCAACGTTCTCTTGTGCGGATCATGTTAATTCTTAGATATTAAGCGGAGGCACGTTATGACTACCGCACAGCATCATTCTATTGCTCACGATACTTGTTACATACGTGATTATAGCGTACGTAAGCAGTAGTACTTGTTAACAGTGGTACGGTATTGTTTACAACTTTTTTTGTCGTAAGATGCACGTAACGTTGTATGACGGGAATTTCCTGCATTCATTTTTTTTATGGCGTCGGTTGCCACTTCCTTAGCCAGATCAGAATGATGAACAGAGAACGGCTTATTATATCCTTGTATCGGTTAAAAATATTGACAACTTGCAGGGCACTCGATACAATTATATTGTAGGATGTAAATATGATAAAGAGTGCACGATATCATGTAAAAACTATGGATTATCTAGTAGAATTATAACTCGATCCTATTTGTATATCAAACAGTCAAATGGCCAAACCTTACATTGCTAAAATTATTGGAAATTGTGCCGAATAAGAGAACCGATTTCAATGGCGTTTAAATATGTTGTCAAGGACAACAAAAAACAACCTAACCTGACCAAACGTAAGTTACTAAGTTACATTATTGCTAGTGATGGCGATACTCTATCGATATTTTGAATATGGATATTTCTCAATCTAAATATCGATATTTTAAATCGATATTTTATATCGATATTTTATAACGATATTTAATGCGACGATATTCCTAGTGTCGATACTTAGTTCATGAATATCGATGTGTTGAAATTGTTAGTTTCAAAGTTTTGACAAGAAAATGACTTTTCGCCATATCATGAAGATTTAGCTTTAACCAAATCACGAACGAGACTACCTAATTTAAACGAGACTCCAGATGATCTTAAATATTACATAAGTCGACCGCTAATTAAAATGCAGAACTGCCCTATTAAATTTTAGGAGCAATTCAATTACTCGCCCTTGTGCAAATTAGCTCACAAATATTTGAGCATCATAGCCACGTCAACTCCCTCGGAACGACTATTTTGAAGAACTGGGAAGATTTGAAGTGAATATAGAAATCGCATAAGTAGCGACCATATTCAACAGCTGTTATTTTTGGGGTCTTTGCGGATCGAACATTGGCATTTAGGACAAATATAATAATTATATTTGCTCAAAATGCTAACAACAGTGTGCACATTACGAGCATACCCCTGCTTCTATTACACTTTTATTATAATTACTAATACCACTATTATTTATGTATGTAATTAAATTTATTGGACAGTAAACGTATAATTTGAATATTTTATTTCTGGAGTTTTAATTTATAATAGTATGTATCAGTATCGACATTTTATTAACGATTTGATGTGTATCGGTACTTCGGTCATCGGTACATATCAATATCAGATATCGATACATTTCCGAAATATCGCCATCACTAGTTGGCGGTGAGCACAGTATGCACCGGTCAGACACCTTTCTATCCTTGCGGGATACCCTGCGACAGCAGTTACCGGTTGGAATTCCGGCGTGTCCGCGTTTTATAAACAGTGCTCCCTGATTGCGACGCGACATATTGTACCTCGCTCATTTTTCTTTCATCTTTGTCAATTTCCTGTTCGTTTGCATAAGTTTACGTTCTTTCCTCTCTGCTTAAATTCTCTTTTCTTCTTTACTTCATTGTTTCGTCTCTCGTTACTCATTCATTCGCTTAGGGATTAGACCTTCTCCTTTTTGTAGATTGCTTTCATGTTTCCCTTTTTCTTTCTCTCACTCGTTTGCGAGAACACCCCTTTTATTTCTTGCGCGTTTTTAACGATGGGTTTGAACCGCACGTGAACAAGAATAAAATACATATATGATTTAACGATCCATGTTGGTTGCGGAATTAATTGAAACATTCCAATTTCACTGTCATAGACGATTCTGTAATTTGACGAGATTAAATATGTCATATTTTTTCATAAATGTTTTATATGTGTTTCAGAAGTTAACAACGATTAATAGGGTTTAGATAGAAGCACGTTGTAATTAGATCTTAATATGGTGCACCACAATACTTAATGACTAATAACATGTTACATTCTATAAATTAATGAAGCGTGTGTCATGAAAGAAAAGTGTTCTTTTCCTTTCTCTAGAAGGACTCAGTATCGAATGTACTACATTATCCCTATTTCTCTCTCGCCAGGTGGATTAATAAAGTCAACAATTTTTGTCAAACATTTTTTTGTACCGTTTTTGTTCTAACATATGTGCGTCTCGAAGCCATCAGTAAGTCTTTCTGATTTGCTTCTCTAGCCCCGTCACGTCTGCTACACCTTTCTCCACGAGGAAGCATATATGTCAGCGAGGTTGCTCGCCTTGCACGACCTCACCACATCACTCTCCCATTTAATCCGCAACAAGAAGCCGCGATATAACAGTCTAGTCGCTGCTCAATGTAATTAAGAATGCACCGTTGATTACTAAATTAAAATGTAATGTGTCACAATGTTGAACAATTCTTGTTTAAACAATGTATACCTATGTACAATCTTGACAGTGATGTGTCAGTATGGAAACTTACTGGCGGAAAATTATAATTTAATATTAATAAAAGTAATATAATTATGGGAATCTAAATTTAAAAAATTTTCTTGCAGATATTGGCTCTTGCTCCAAGATTAAATTTAGCTGCAAATATGTTTTGTTGAATTTAACTCTATTTAGCAAAAAGTGAAATTATGTAAAAAGTGAATACCTTCGCACTTGTATTTTTGCATGAAGGGAACGATATGTATGGATATAATTCGTATAGTTATTATCAAAGGCAAATTACACACAAAGTCAATCGAGCATTAGGACTATTTATAGCATGGGGAGCATAAGTTTCCTGTGATAAATAGTTGATATTCGTAAAACCTTTTTACAACAAGCAGAGAAGAATTTTAAAATTTTGTAACAAATTTATCAGGAAATCAGGACGAATATAAAGGTACGTTGTAACATATGTATATGTTGTAACCCATGTATGTAGCTTTATAGAGGACGATATTGATCGGTCTGCTTTTTTAACAAAAACAGCGCAAGATTAGATTTTATTTACCTTTCCTTTACAGAAATGGAACTATGGATAAAAACGATTGCTTCATTGCATTTATACATGAAATTACGCGTTTTTTTGCACCGTTAATGGAATTTATTGTTATATAGTAATTAAATATGTGCATAATGAAATATTACAGTTGCACAATATACATATACTGGGTGTTGGACTACATGTGGGCAAAGAGACGTGATTCCATCAGCTAAAATAAAACTGCCCAGGCGTATTTGTCTGCAGTCGTCCAAGCAGCTGGCGGTGCACATCGAGTTGCCTACATACAGGGGTCTTTGGGCTGTTCTTTGATTATTAATAACTCATTAACGAAGCTGTAAACTCAATTTTGTCACTCTTGATATTCGTCTTATTTTAAACCACAGAATCACCTCTTCCAATTGTACCTGCATGTACACAGTATCATTGCGACAATAGTATCATCAAATAATTCTTTCTGTACCTCCAGTGTCTAAGTTCGATTAAAAACCAGGCGTTATAGTCCATCTTATTAAATACAAAGTAATTTCAGACTACGTTCATATTTTTCACACATTCCACCATACATGTCGAAGCAACAAGTGTTTCATTAAATTTAATGAAGATACTAATTATAAATCATTGCTAAACAATTAATATCACGATTGACTCGCAGTAATTGTTTTATTCAGGAATGAACTTTCGTCGAAAAATTCAAATACGTCTGTGCTAGGATAACAGGTGAGCAAGGAGGTCTTATTCCAGGTGTTCCCGAGGGATCAGTCAATACGGTTACTAGTTTTCCGCATGGAAAAGCAGTATCTGTCGACCAAAAAGCCGGCCATTGGTAAATAGAACCCCAGGAAAGAGTCGCATGTTCCGCTTTCCCTGACCTGGGACAACTTGGAAACGTGAAGGGCAAAGTTGCAGCCGGACGAGAAAATTCCCAATACCGGGGCAACGAGTTTCCCTCGTGATTAGGAGGCCATGTTCGGAGGAAAGTTGGAAATACAGAATATCTTCGCCCGCGGAATACTCTCGGCATAATGAGATCCTGCTCTCAGTTTGGTCCAGAAATCAGTACGATCGACCATCCAATTTGCCGATGCATATTCCAAGAGTAAGGGCACCTATACATAGATATTAGGTTGTTGCACACGAAGTGAGAAAACGAAATGGACATACTTTTATTCCTCATTATTGCTCTTTATTTGAAAAGAATAATAATCAGTTGGGGCCACTAATCTGTGAAATCTCCCCCACATTTATTTAATTTTTCCTTATTACCAAGTTAAACCCCAAGGTATATAACCGCTGCAATATTATTGTAAAATACGTACTACTACACCGTTTTTAGTTATTTAGTTATTAATTAATTATTATTAAATAAATTGGCAAGGCATTGCTTACGTCGCACTACAAGTAGTATGGTCA
The DNA here is from genome assembly GCA_023838395.1 of Holcopasites calliopsidis. Classification (NCBI taxonomy): domain Eukaryota; kingdom Metazoa; phylum Arthropoda; class Insecta; order Hymenoptera; family Apidae; genus Holcopasites; species Holcopasites calliopsidis. The sequence goes on from JALHAQ010000009.1 coordinate 337,679, forward strand.
TCATTAATCTTACTTAATCTAAAACTTACCTCGTTGCTACGTAGTTGGTAGAGCGAGTGAAAAATGGTTGTTGGTTTTTTTTCTTCCTTTAATACCTACACACGAAAATATAAGGAATTACAGAACTAATTTTCGAGACACGAGAGCAATCCTTGAACTGCCGTTTACAGGAAGGACTTAGCGAAATTGATGAAACGAACGAACAGCGTGACGATATACTGTATAAGTGCCAATTCTGCTTTTTGTTTATCTAGGTTCCTTGTACGCCCTTATTGCGATCCTTTGGACCTTGATCCTGGACGGAGGAGGAGCAGTGTGATTCGTTAGGCCTTACCATTACCCACATCCATTACTCAATGATCAGTACACAAATAACAAATACCAAACATTTGTGACAATTTGTGTCTGACGCATAACATCGTTACTGTAAAGGTAAATGCATGCATACACTGCTACGACTTATTTATTATGTAACGCTTATTTAATTTAATTCTACTAGCGGTCATTTGTAAAAGCAACAAGGAAAGCATTGTTAGCTTGATCAGATCGCAGAAAGCTAAGAAGGGAGGTTAGGGAACCGTATAGGCAAATAGGATAGGTCAACCATAACTCAGACCTGTTCCTTGTTCGTACCAAAATGCATTTTCAAAGAGTGAAATCATCTTTCGAAGAATGCAACACTTTCTTTCGTTTCCCACCACTAACTCTTATAATTAGTTCTTCAAATGGTTATTTCGGGCCCTAAAACTGCATTGTGGCAGGAACAAATGATTTGTGTTACGATTGACCTATTCTACTTGCACCAAAATCTTCATAATTTCTTGAATTTCCGAGTTCTCTAACTTCCCTTGTAAGCGTATAAATATTACATTGCACATTTTTGTGCCGATTAAATTAAATAATATTCGCAAGGTTTTTAAATTTTTAATTTAATAATTAACAATTATTATTGTAAAATGAAGCCTAACTAAAGTGAAGGTTCGTCTAAAATAAAACCTAAGTTTTGTCAGAGCATCAGTAGTCAATCCAGAATAGTTATAGAACTGGAATGTTGAATCATTTCTGAATCCCTGGCAATGAAACTTTCTGCGTGTTTCTAGCCGAGCATTTTCTACGGAAACCCCTAAGCAATTCCCGCTCTTTTTTCGTCGCTTTGTCAAGTGGCTTTCCCGTGGGATAACGTATACATACATGCGCTCCTAAACGTATGCTACCCTATTGCTTGCGAAAGCACCAACTCTCCCTCCACGCTTTTGTTACGTTCTTTGGAAAGTCAATTATTTACTAACACCCTTCGAACATGGATATGTTGTATTTCATAATTAAAGAAGCATGACTTATTTGCTGGTTAACTCTACTGTTTAAAGTCGCTTATTGATTATTTACTGTTGGGTACTTAACCTCTTCGGGGATGAATTTATTAAAGATGTAGAGAAAATATTAAAAATATTATTAAAAACCATGGAGGAAGGGTTGGTAGTATACTTTCCTCCAATTTTACATTTCATCCTAAAATATGATCGAATCCCCTAAACTGCTTTAAATTCTTGGTCGAAGTGTAGATAAACTAGTAAGATTACCTGTAACAAAAGATGGAAGTAAAAGAAATGCAATTTGACGTGAATATGTAGAAATAGATCGCTTTACGGCATACTCACAAAAGTGCGGACAACCCAACAAAAATCATGAAAACTAACTTTTGGTGGCATTAGAGACTGAACATATCAAGCGTTACTCCCTTAGTTTTCAAGAAATACTGCTTTTTCCGAAAGATAAACAACTTGGTTTCGTTATCTTATATTATAAATACTTATTATTAACGACAGTTATGCGATATTTAGGGTAAACACGTTTTCCTTTGCTTTTGGGTAGTAGATGCGTCAGATGATACCAGTGGTCGCTGGTGTTGCGTCTTTCCTTAGTTTTAAACAGGGCCTTCCAAAAATGTGAGTTTGAGCCTGTGAAGCGCTGAACCGCTCTGCTCGTTGATTCACGTTTTAAGTAATTAAATCTTTTTTTAAAACAATTATTGAAATTAATAAATTACTAAAGTTATTATCAATATTGAAACAACATAATTAGAGAACGAGAAATCAAACAAACTTTAATTACTGATTCGATAATACAAGTATACTCTTTAAATGCTTCCCGATTAATAATTACAATTTTTAAAAGCTTGTACAAAGAACATCAGTATAACAAAACTTATTCTGTTTAACAACTAATAGCAACCCCAATCCAACTAATGTATAGAACGGAAAAGCCACTTAATTGGCTCCCCAATGCATTTTCACTTATTATAAATGAGCGCTTCATATCCCGGCAATGCATTACATTAAGCTTTGCAATCAACAATCCTTGACCATTTACAATCGAATCATTTGTTTCTATTCGATGAACAAATTTATAAATTCAAATTCGATGTATTTGGCGCCTCCGCTACAAAGAACCATATTCAAATCATACTCTCATTTACAAAATATAAAACTAAGTTCATGCAGTAACGTAACAGTGGATATCTTTGTTATAAATATGAAAATAACTAGGGAGCACATTACCAGCAGGAGGGCATATTACCATCCCTTCCTCTACCGTACAAGAAAGTATCCAATAGACAAATTGGGATAAATACACTGCGGGATAAAAGCAGCACGAACCTACTATACAGAGTGAATCTGAGAACTAAGACAGGTTACTGCTCTTTTTTTAAGTAAAAATAGAAAAAAAATGATAGAGAGAAAAATCATATGGAATAATACGTCCTAACTGCCTGTGACCTTATTTTTTATGTGGATGCACCGATGCATCCGCCGCGTGCAATTGCACATTATTTTTTAATGCAAACCGTTTTAATTTATTAAACCAATCGATCCATTTCATTATTATATGTACATATAAAAGTACTAACCTCAAGGTCATCGAAATGTCAATACTTCACAAAATATTTAACGCATAGTGTCAGAAACGTATTTTATTACAAAAGTGTTCGAATGTTTCACCATTGCACTCTAAACGTTTCCTATAGCGTTTTTTTTTTACATTTTTCATTACATGTTTTAGTTGATTTGCATCGATATTCGAACAATGCATTTTGATGCACCCCTTTATATCGTCAACCGATACAAAAGAACGTGAATTTACTTTATCTTTTACACAAACCGAAAGAAAGAAGTCCAACGGATTCAAATGCGGCGAATGAGGGGGCCAAGGCGTGAGGTTATGAGTACTAAACCATTTTCCTTGATAGATATTGTGCAAATATCTTGTGGCAATTCGGGCGTTATGAGCTGATGCACCATCTTCCGGATAATATTCTAATTGTGATTTTTGCTGCAACGGAACATCATCAAGAAGAGTGGGCAATGTGTATTGTAAGAAATGCTGATACCGTGCACCATTTAAAATGTTATCGTTAAAACGTGCAATTAAAAATGTAAAACAAGCGTGTTATAAAATGTTTAGAGTGCAATGGTGGGACATTCGAACACTTATTGAAATAAAGTACGTTTCTGACGCAAAATGTCAAATGTCTCGTGAAGTATAGACATTTCGATGATCTTGGGTTAGTACTTTTATACGTAGAATAATAAAAGGGATCGATTGTTTTAATGAATAATGTGCACGTGGCGAGTTCGTCGGTACATCCACATAAACAGTAAGGGTACAGAAAGTTAGGACGTATTATTCCATGTAATTTTTCCGTGTCGCATTTTTTCTATTTTTACTTAAAAGGAGCAGTAACCGTCCCAGTTCGCAGATTCGCCTTATATGTATAACAGGCGATCCAATATTTCTGCGTCTGCGTAATATCGGAACCATCATATAGGTTAGGTGCTCCACGTGCTGCATGTCCTCCTGTTTAGTACGGGTTGCCCGGAGACTGATGAAAATGCCTTTGATGCAACGGACGAGTGTAATTGACAGGCAGAAAGGCGAGACGTCGATGGACAGTTCGGAGAAAGACTACGAAGAAGTCGACTCGTTGAACTGGAAGATCGATAGACATAGACGCGCACGAACCCCTTGGAATCCTGCCCGACTTCCAAAGAGTTTCCGGCCGATGAATGATATATTTTTCCCAGGAAATTTTCGCATCTTACGAGACCCTATAAGTTGTTGACGTCAGTATAGGAAACAATCTAAGACTACACCTGGCTGGGTCCTCCCACCTGCCAGGTTCCAGGCGATCGTTTGCTAGAAAAAGTGTCGATTTACCCGAAAATCCGAGGTTACTGTACCAGGCGGACAGGAAAGCGTTCTAGGTACTTCCCGAGGTGACCGGGATCCTTCTGATTCCCTCGGGATCCCCTGTGGAGGTGGAATGTTCCCGATAAACAAGGTGACGCTGAATTGCGCGCCCGTTTCACAGGATAACAAGCTAGGCAGAGGTCCCACTACACCTCTCTTCGTACCTTTTTATTTGGTGGGTCTCTGTATGATCCATTTAACGAATTTGAATTTCACTCGCTCTTTTCGTTGGAAGATAGACATTTTTTGGAGAAAATTATGAAAAAATGCGGATTTTAATCGGTTATTTGCTAATTATTGTAGGAATTCGTGGTTCACGTGTCCAAAGTTCGGGTTGTTTAAGCCACTGATGGGAACTGATGGGGTCACTACTATAGCCAGAGACTACATAAAAAGAATGGAAGTCAAATTTAGATCGATTTTTTTTTCCCAAATCCACCGATAGTTAATTGCTATTCATGATGAGAATTCATGGTTCATGTGTGCATGGTTCGGACTGTTTAAACCATCGATGGGAACTGATGGGACCAGTACTGTAGCCAGGGACTACATAAAAAAGGGTAGAAGTCAAATTTACATTGATTGATTTTTCTGCAAACCCACTACGGTCCCTCTTTGACAGCATCTCGCGCACCCCTAAATTGGCACATGGAATTCGAGTAAATCACGTGCACGGGTCGCACGTCAACCCCTTCTGTATGTTCATCGCCCTATCGTCTAGCATTGTGGGCTGATTTCCTTGAATACTTGTCACAAGGCTGCTAACGGTATGTACGCATCCGCTGCACGTTTCAAAGAGGCGAAGTCAATACTCCGAGGATGTCTTCGAGGGAAGAAAAGGAATACGCGGCAACTTATCAGGAGTCCAGACTCGTTGTAGGTATCCCGAGGGGGCCGAGCGGAAGTGCGCAGGCTTCGTCAGCCTGCGAGGGTTGCTACCCAGCGGATAGAGAGCGGATGCCAGATTGCGCGGGGATGCTCCGTGGTATGGATGACAGGAGACAAGGCCGTGATAGTAATGCAAAAATCGTATTCCCTATGGACAATGGCGTTGTTTTTATAACGCACTGATGTGGAAAGGATTCAGGGGTTTTGCGTATGCTATTGTGGGCAGGATCATAATTGATAGCATCTATAGGCACTAGGTAAGTTATTATGCTGTAAATAACAATAGAATTCTGTTACATTTATTTTATTTTTAAACCGTCTGCACACCATCACAATAAAAAAGTTATTTTCGGCTTAAATAGTATAGTGATTGGCCGTTTAAGGATGAGAATCACGTAATAACTATTGAATTATAAAACCAGATTTACTAAATTGAAAGATGAAAGCAAATCATAACACAAATAACAAATAATAAATTAAAGCAAATTTTGATAAGAGAAGGTCAAGAATTCAGAAAAATTTACAGAACCCATGTTTCCTATGAAGAAACATGGTTACTGGCTAGACCAAGACAGGCTATCTAGTATTTTACGTATAAGAGTGTGCATCATATATTAATTGCACAAGAAGGAGAAATTATTATTTATTTAAACAGGCATAACACAAGTTATTTCTTAATATTCATGTTTTTTTTTCTTAAACAAGATCAATTACTATCAGGTGACCAGCAACTATACTGTTTACCCATATTAAGGTAGATATCAGGTAGATATATTTTGTCTGAAAATGAAAAAAAAACTTAACACGTAACTTTGAACCTGAATAAGAGTGTGAAGATTAAATTATTAGGTGTACGCAAAACTTGCATTTTGTTTTCTAAATTTTCTTTTATTTATACATAAGAGATGCATTACAAATTAGAGTTCGAAATATTTTCCCTCATTTTCTGCGACATTCTCCCATCCATTTGACAAGTTTCGGATTCCGTCGCGAAAAGATAACATTGGGGTGAAGGCAATGAAATCGTCAAGCCATTTTCGTACTTCTGTAACATTTAGAAAGTGTTGCATCAACCTGGATGGATGATAATCCACCGGTCCCAAATCTGACATGCGTGAGCAGTGTCTTTTCCTTGCTGAAATTCGTATCGAATGCAGTATTTTTTCGTTGCTCGTCGTGCTCATTGTTGTTTTGTGAGATTATTGTTTCGTATCGATCATGAAGTTGGTGTTTTAGATAGATCAAGGCCATGAACCTGAAGGACCGTTAAACTTGAACTGTGATCAATGTGTACGAAACAATAATGCTTGTCAGCCATCTTGAGACGCCAATCTAAATAGTGCTGCTATCTGCCCATCTAGCAGACAATAGATATGTAAGTCTATGTAGCAGCTGTGGTAAACTTTAAAAGTACACCTTCGAATTCTTTCAGGTTATGTATTTCAGTGTTTACGTTTAGTATGCGGAATGCGGTATTTTTTATGCGCAAAACGTTGGTAATTTCAGTTTTCAAAATTATATATCGAAATACTTTTAAACTCGACTGTAGAGTGTACTATTAAGTTGGCGCATTAAGATGGCTGACAAGATTTTCCCCTTCCGCCACCAGTTTCAAGTTAAAGGATCTATGCACTGTCCTTCAGGTTGAATGATCAGGACCAACCAATCAATTGCACAAAAAGGCGGGAAATTCTATCAATTATAATAGTTCCACATGAACTATTAAAAAAAGAAAACTAAAACTTTTTTATACACCTAATATGTATATGTGCATCCTTTGCAGTGAAAAAAATTGCGGGCAGCAAGTGGCCATTAAGTAAGAGAGAATTGTACACCACTTATGACATCAATTCGTATTCATATAATACTGTGCATAGTGTAACAGAATTGCTTTAATTTAGAATACAAATGTGGGAAACGAAGACGTGCCATTTAAATGTGAATTTATAATGGTAATCCCGACGTGCCACACGTGCAAAATGCCGTTGGAACACTCGTGACATTAACAACGGCGTCACCTCTACATGTATGTACCTCCACCACATTCATTTCCTACCTTACTCCGTTTCCCTTGCGATCATTTTATGTCCGCTTAGTTCCTTGAACTTCCGAGCGCAGGCTATTATCTTTATTTCTATCTCCTTGTTCATTTCACGACTTGAGGAAAATTTCATATCAAATGTTAAACAAATGTACTAAAATAAGAGTGGAGGAGAAGGGTTAATTATTGCTAAGTAATCCTCTTTTTTAAAACTATTTCTAGTACCTTGTTTTATTTTTAAATTTACAACGCTTTTACGTCGTTCCTCGAGCTCTTTTTAGTTTCCTTATCATTATTGCGCAGTTTATCGCTTCGGATTTTGCGCCAATGCCCTTTTATTACTCGATTTTATCACCCTGCTTAAGCAATGTATATTTATGTATCATTCTATTCCCTTTATACAATTTTATATCGTTTTTATTTGATGTATTTAGAAGTTCGACAGCACTTGTTTATTTTTACAAACATAGATTCACATAGCATTTTTATATGTTGCCTTGTACATATGAAGTAAATGTCAAACATATAATAAATAAATAAATATAATATAAATATAGTAAATAAATATATAAGAAATATAGTAAATGTGAAAACATATTTCATTTTGCAAATATGTATGTATGTGACTAATAACTAATACTTTGTAAACATCAACTCTTCATAGGAAAATAACAAGAAATCAGTGCAATTGAGCTTTGATTAATTATTTTTATGTAAAATCGTCTAATTATGCAAGGGGCAGTAATTAGTTTGACCACCATAGTAATTCCTTTTCCGGTTGTAACAGCAGATCGGAACCAACGTCTCCTGCCTGCAATCGTTCACGCGGCCGACGCTGAATATCGAGTTGCCTACATTCAGGGGTCTTTGGACCGTTCGTTAACTGTCAATAACTCATTAACGACGCCTAAACGTAATTTTGTGGCCCTTTTATTTCGTCCCATTTTTGCCTATCGAACCAACCCGTGTAGTCAAACATCCTGTGTGATGTACAAAAACTTGCACATCGGATACCGCTTCTTTATTGTCCCTTTGCATATGAGTGAATTGAAATTTATCGTTCTCCGCTTAGCATCTTCGATCTCGCAGCTCATCGTAGCCTGTTCTCGCTTGTCTCCCACACTTTGCGATCCTCAATTATTCACATTTCTTGTTCCCCCTACAATCTTGTTATCCCGCCATTTCAGTTTCCATTATCTCCGAGTATTTCCAGCGATCTTTTGCACGGGTTCTGCCCTTAAAGTCTACTTGCCATTCCGTTCATTTCCTCTTCCTTCTTCCATCCACTGTCCGAACCACCCTTCCTTTGCCTACATTGTATCTACGTATCGTCGATACCTAGAAGCTGGAAGTTTCAACGGCTCGATCTGCACGCTTGGACGAAGTTACGAGGGCATAAAGTTATACGTATAGAACGTAAACGTAAAGTGAGCAGCATAGCACGTAAGTCGTAAAAGCTGCCAGTTGGTAGAATATCGTCCAATACGAATACAATCACGTTGGGGCTGTAGTTCTACATAGTTCCACCCTTTATGTAAAGGGTGTTCACCGATAGGTATAGAGAAATGTGGCTCTTGCTTTGCGGATTCTTGGCGTAATAGTTTATAACAATTCTATGGTAAACAAATCTGAAATGAGTATGGAAAATTATCCAAATCATTAAGTAATATCTTAGCTAATTAATTTTTGCATTATACATATGTATACAATACGTACCTACACCTTAAGGAGAAAATCAATAGAAATACATTTATACGTACGACACTAAAATGTATCATATTACACAGATTTAAAATAAAGTCAAAAGTCTCATGGTAAGAAATAACTTTCCGCCAGTTGAAATGATACAAACGAAATGATACGTAGAGGGAGAAAATGTAAAGGGGTTGACGGGGGGTGACTCTGTGAGAAGCAATCTCTGTTCCACGTAAACTCGTACCTGGCGAAGGAACGGCGAAGCGTTTCGAAGGGGGTTGGTCGTTATGATACTACATTGTGCCACTTTACGACTTTGTGTTCGAACCGGCGCCTCGCTCGCATCCCTTCGCCGGTTCCACCCTCTTTCGTTCTATATTCCACCTTCCTCGAGATTACTCTATTTTCTGAAGATGGTTGCAGCGTTTCGTACCCTAGATGCCCCCGCAATCCCCTCGTCATTAAACTTGCGATGAAAATTAATAATACAGCCCCCTATTCTTTGAAGATTAATTATTTCAAGCGCTTCAGTCATTCTGCTGAGCCGCGAACATTTTTAAGAGGCGTTGGGGTATATTTAAATGGATAACATTCAGCTCCAAAATGTAGAGAAAGTTGAATTTTTCTCTTTATGAAGAGGTAATGTTTCATTCTAATTGATGTAAGGCGAATTATTTCGTTTTCGAATTTTTAAATTAAAGATTGGAAAGAATTTTCGATCGCATTGAATGTATGGCTAAAAGAAATTAAAGATAATATAATTAAAAAACACAGTAAACAGGTTAAATATAATAATACGTAAATGAAAAATTTGTATTCAAGTTATGATTTGGTCATTATAAAGAGTTTGGTCAGAAAATCTCAAATGATTTATATTATAAAAGATTATACAAGTTGTCAGAATTACTTGGTTTACAATTAAATATGGATCCACGGCAAAAATTCGAATGACAAAAAGGAGGAAGTACTCCACTAGTCTTTTATTTATGAGGTGAAATTATTCAATCGCTCAGTTGGCGCTTTATATCGACGTTTACTGATTCTGGCAGATAATCGATACTCAATACATGCTGTATAATTGACAGAAATTACATTTCCCTTCATTTCAGTATTATGCAGTTTCAATACAACTGTACCTTCCAATTAAGAGTTCATTACCGTATCGACCAAGAGGTCTAAAATACTACAGCCATATTTATATGTATACATTTATAGATAGATAGATAGAGATCATATGAAAATAGTATTAACATGTTTCTCTCAAATTGTACAAACCATTTTTGCACATTTTGGTATAATGCCCGGATTTTACTAGATCCCTTTCTTTGTATATCATCACGAAATAATACCTTAATAGCCAACAAATTTAATCATAGTGGTAAATTTTTAAAGATAGGAATTCAAAAGGAGTTAAAGTTAATTTACGATTAGTGGAAGGGTGGCAGATAATTGGAAAGGATAAAGGTACGTATTTCGCTAACTAATAATTGAGAGATAAATGTTTACTTTTTTTTTAGTATACCTATCAAACAAATCGCATTACTTTTGCATTGAATAGATGGGTGGATGTTGCATTGCATGAGGAAGTAGTAGTAAGTAGTAGCGAGTAGTAGCGAGTAGTGGGGAGTAGAAGCGTGTAGTAGCGAGTAGTAGCGAATAGTAGTAGTGAGCAGTAGTAGCGAGCAGTAGTAGCAATTAATAGCGAGTAGTAGTAGCGAGTTCAAGTTTGCGAATGTTCCTTGTAAATAACATTCAAAACTGCTAAAAGGGGAATAATTCGTACTTACTTACCTCGCTCGCTGGTTGTAATCGGGACAAAACTATTACCGTGTCGAGTTCTTTTTGCTCGTTCCACCAAAGTTAGAACCGTTGTAACACGCTCGATACGTTGTCAGCTCTGTAAATCGTAACGCGTTGAACACAACTGCCAGCCGAGCACGGGGTTCGTTTAATTTCCGAGGACAATATAAAGGTTATGTCCTGGGACGTTAACGTATTCGAGCACAGCGTCACAGAAAATACACCGTCGTAAACGGAGGACTGGAAAAGGGAGTAGCAGGGATGACGAAGTTCGAGCGAGATGATGAAAGCAATGACAAAGACAAAGGACGAACTGGAAAAACTGAGAGCGTGGATACAGCGTGTTGCTGTAGAGGAGAGTTTTTAACAAAGAAGATAAATTTTAGATGCAGACAACCACGAATTTTAGAAAAATTACATTTTAATGTGACTGATACGGGTTGAATTAAAATGTATATTATTCTAACATTTGTTAGAAACAGGAAAAGATGTTCTTGTTGATCTTGCAAAGAATATCTTCATTCTTGTACAACATAATTTATACATATGTGCGAAGGATGTACCAAAAGTCTATACTAAAGTACAATTACAGCACTGGCTATAAGTATTCCGACGACTTGTATGTAGAATCACCCAGTGCATATTTCCATGCGCACGGTCGTACATGCGCGGACAAAACAATGCGAGCAGCAGGGGCGGTTTTAAAAATGAGCGATGAAAAAAAGATGACTTGGTAGTGAGGCATACAAAGAATTGAAAAAAAAAGCGGGAACAGAGGAGGGGTTATAAAGAAAGAAAGGTGGTGGCGGAAGAGTAAAATAGCAGTAAGAGGAACGGCGCAAAGGGACGTAGTATGTAAGAGAGAAAAATAAGGGCAGAAGAAAAAAGATCGGTTGGTAGGAGGGGGCACAAGGATTCGGCGGATAAGAAAGGAGAATTTAGAAAGAGGGGAAGAGGACAATAGAGCGAGATCCCCGGGGCGTATTCCGGCCGCGAGAGTACATACGGACACGTGAGCGGAAAGGACACGACCGCTCGAAAACGCGTACTCGCGCGTGGTCTCGGGCAGGCACACATGCGTGGAGGACCAAGTTACTGCGGAAGGAAACCGGAGGGGCTGTGAGATGGTTATAAAGTTTCCGGGATGCGTGTGAGGGTACCAGCGGAACGAAGAAAAGAGAGCAGTGAAATTATGCCCCATTCACGATCATACGATTCGTCTCGGGTTCCGCTTGCCTCTTATAGCGAGCTTGAGGCGGTTGACAGAGGACAACCTCTCTTGAACTCGCGTCGTGAGCGAGAGACGTAATATAATTACTAATCATTAATCTGTTAATCAAGATGGTGATCGATCATATGCTTCTATCAAGAAAGAAGTTCAAGTATGATAAAACTGAGTTAGTACGTTCGGTTTTTGCATATTCGAATTTCACAGTGTGTTTCCCTGAGAAATGTAGTGGCGGATTGAAATATAGAACATATTTAGATGCAAGCATTTGACGAATCGAACAAAGAGAATTGTGGCGATAACAGTTATACTTTAAATAAAAGCGATGCACAAAGTAAGAAATTACCATTATCTGCTTCCTCAGCAGTTTCTAATGTTTCTTATTGGTTGTTAGCTGAATACATTTTTATGAACGAATTTTTTTAAAAACGAGTAGTGAGTAGCGACTAGTGAGTACTGAGTAGTGAGTAGTGAGTAGTGAGCAGTAAGCAGTGAGTAGTGAGCAGTGAGTAGTGAGTAGCAATCAGCGAATAGTCACTCAACCATCAAGTTGCATCCCCATGTATTATACTTACGCATGCAACGTTTAATTTGCTTCTCAGATAGCCAGATAAAACAAATCAGACCTCAATGTAGGCTACCGGATAAGTAAAAAATGAATGATAATTATTTACACAAACGTATATAAAGCTTTGGCAATATATCATCAGTGAAAAAAGCTGAAGGTAGAAGTTTAAATATACACAATCTTACAAGGGATGCAACTGAGGTACACCCTGTGCAACCCTTTGCGCGAGATCAACTCGTACATACTTGATGGGAGTCCCTAAAATTTCGTACCCTCAGCGGGGGTACATTAACCCCGAGAACGTCCACGCGACCATCCATCGTGCAAAGTCGTAGAGCTGCAGTTCAAGGAGACATCCTTAAAAGGTCAAAAGTTCGTTCTCTTCGGGCGTACCCTGCGTGACATCCTAGAGGGTCGTCGGTGCTCTTGTCGCTTGGCAACGCTGCTTGTTCGCCCAGTGGACGTAGCAAGGAGAACGACAGGGGCAGCGAGATCGAAATGAAAGGCAGTAAGAGGGAAGAAAAAAAGGAAAGGGAGCCTGATTTTGCCTCTTGCGATCCATCCCGTTTTCTTCCCTCTGTCCGCTCCTCTTTTACCCGCTGCCGGCTTTATTTCTACGCACTACTCGACTCATCGCCGTGCGCCAGGCGCCAGCTTAATTGGACCGAGCAATCGCCGAGTTTCCCTTCATCCTTTGAAGGGTGTCAGCCTTGTATCCCGAAAAACCGCCCCTCTCTCTTTTGAAACCCTCGTGCTTCCTTCGTGGAAGGCCTCTCTTACCTCCTTTGGATTCGCTGCATCTTTCAGAAGATTCAGGAGTGCTCCAAAGGGGGAACTTTAATATCTGCCTTCGTTCCGAGACCGTTTGTGTGCGTCCTTCACTCTTTGCGCTCGACTTTATCGGTACACAGGCGAGGCTGTTTTGGCGTCTTGGAAGTTCGCTGAAAATGTCGATTTGTAAAACGTTGGCAAAAGTTTTCCGTAGAAGTGCAGAGCCCGCGGACGTGAAAAAAGGGCTGAGAAAAGTGACCACAGAATAAGACGCAATTGCGGGTAGCAAGGAACTCGCGATGCTCTACTATGGGATTATTTAAAGAAACCCGTAAAAAAAAAGTGCAATTATTTGCATGAGGTAGAGGTCTTAACGAAAATAGAGTAATCCGATTTATACTGTAAAGTAATAGAAACCTGGCATAACCAATTCCAAGAGATTCCTCGTTTGTGGTTCAAAACTATCATTTAGTTAGCACTACATTAAAAGTTCAACAAGCGAGAGCAAATCGGGAGTCAAGAGCGCCGCTCATCGTGCAATGGCAGCGATTGTTCATTGGGTACGCACGTATCACGTGGCGCGTCATGGGCATCGCGAAGCGGAGGGGAGACAGTGGTGGGGATAAGATCCGTTTGCTTAACGTGCAGATCGTCCTACTCGCTTATCGAACTGTTACTGTTATTTGTTTTTTACAACGCGTATTGTGTCATAATCAATAAAACTGAAAATATTGTGAAAAAGATTGCAGCTTCCTTTTCTATTGTTGGTGAATGTCTCTCGTGAATGGATGCTAGAGGTTCTACTGTCCATACAATTTTGTACTGAACAGATTCATGCCGGACAGCGTGAAAACTGCGATGCGCACAGAGTATTCGACGAATTCAATAAAACGGAAGGTCGGATGTAGCCTCGTAAACGGGTAATCTGCCATTCGGGTCATAACCTGGCCCGCTTCAAGCCAGGATGCTCATTTTCCCGGCAACTATTCCGCATTCCCTCTCCCCATCCCAGGAATCCGCAAGTTATGACGCGGAGGACGAAAGGGGCTACCTCGGACCGAAAAGGGTGTAAAGAGATGCGGGTGACATCTCCCGATCCTCGAACTTCTTCGATTATAGCCTAACCTAACCTAACTTAACGCATTTCATTATCCCAATCATTTAGGACGCGTGTTGGAACAAAATTTAGATATTTTATATTATAGCCTAACCTAACCTAACTTAACGCATTTCATTGTCCCAATCATTTAGGACGCGTGTTGGAACAAAATTTAGATAATGTTAGAAGTTGATAACCAACGGCATTGAGGGTGAAAATTCAAAGCATATCGATCCGCTTAAAATAAACAACAGAAAGATCGCTGGAAGCCGATCCTAATCTAATTGCTTTGAAGTAGGAAACGTAAACCAATACACGGTATGTGTCGTTAATCGAAGGTTAATCATCATTCCATGTGATGCTCGAACGATAAAATAGCTTCCGCATGCACTTTGTATATGCATTGTATATGCACGTGTATATGTATGTATACATGAGCGTACTTCTACGCGTGTACGTACGTATATTCGTCTATGAAACGGAAGTGGGTTCGCGAGGTGCATTGATCTCGTTGCACAGTTTATGTGTACACGGTGCGGGAACGTGGATTGGTTGGACTGAGGGAGTGAACAAGAGATCGACAAGGAGTAACAGAGAGACTGTGATACAGAGGGAAAGAGGGTGACTCGCGGAGGGTTGAAATGGGCTGTTTAAGAGGAAGCTCACAGGGCCGTAACGAGGATTACAATATGCCTGCGATCGCGTTAAAAGCGAGGCGCAGTCGCAAGGAGAATAAGTAATTTCAAGTAATTATTATTAGGTTCATGCAGAAACAATTGAGGTTTTTAACTTAAAATTAACTTTAGAGCAGTATATCTGCAAAATGAGTAAAAAAAGCAAATGCCGGGGATTTTACGGTATAAGATGGTATATTACATATTTAAAAAAATATATTACATATATGAACATAATTAAAAAGTTTATTCCAAACTAAGCATTAAAGTTTAAGGCGTAAAAGACCGCAATTATTTTTGTACCAACCCAATATTTTTCACCTCGGAGTTATCTTTGGTGCATATTAACGAATTTGAACGACAATTTGTCTAATAATTCACACATATCTAAAAAATGCAATGTGGTTTGAACTGTTTGAACTAATTATAATTTTATATTCATAAACTGAGTAATTCTGAAGATAAAGAACATTTTGTATAAAGTTTCCAAAATATCACAAAGCAACATTAGGTTCATACATAAAAATAAACGTGAACATAACCTATATACATATATATATATATATATATATATATATATATATATATATGTATAGGTTTTTATATCATCACGTTTTTATGTCACGTTTATCTATTGTTATATATACATATGTATATACATATAGGGTTCAATCTTTTTCTCTATACACGTGTATAAATTGCCTGATATCGAAGCAGAATCTACCCTATATACATACATATACCCTATACATATACAGGGTGTCCCAGAACTACCTCAAGAGCCGAAAAGGGGTGATAGCTGAGGTGATTCTGAACACCTTTTTCCTTTGCGAAAATGTTGTTTGAGGCTTCGTTTTTAAATAGTTAACGAAAAACACTGAGCAATCAGAGCGCGCGTAGAGCCCGCGCTCAGGGACGGCGCACGGCGTGTCATGCTAGGTAGCGACGTTCGACCATCGCCCCGAACAAAACGCGTCGGTATAACACGGAGCAAAAGTTAACATCGAATTATTCATTATTCATGAATGGAAATGAACTAAAATACAAACGAAATCAATTTGTCATTATTACTTGAACAAAACAGAATTAGAATCGACTGACTAACGAGTCTATCAAGTACGACGTATGTTACATTTTAAACAATTCACCAACAATTGGAATTAGACTTACCCGTTTCTACAGATCCTGCTTAGACGAAAATGGGTCACTGTCATCCTACCGATCATTCGTATCATTATTACATCAAGGAGTAACACGTGATGCACAACAGCTGATACTCCACGGTCAGGTCAGTCATTTCACTTCACTTCTCGAATTTTACTTTACTGCACGATCGCTGTCACTTTTGTGAGGGTGTAACGCAACCTTCTGCATAAGGGGTGATTCTACAGGCCAAAACAAGGTGAAAATCAAGAATAACAATTTCGCATTTGAGGCTTTATTAATAAAATACTGGTGTTTGGAAAAACGGGCAGCTGTGTTCAGTGGCAATCATTCGCTACACTGAAGAGAAACCATGACCTACCGCACCGCGTAATCTGAGACCCAAAAAGACAAACGTTTTACGTTGCATAGCATTCAACCTGCTTACTTGCAAAATCCACATGGGCATATCAAAACCCACCCAATGGGATTATCAAGTAAAGAGGGTGACGGCCTTTCAATCCACAATTTTGATCTTGAAAACCAAATACACACACATTCACGATTGTCCCGGCCGCGAATGTGTATGCGTACACGCGATTGTCCCGTCCACGAATGTTCACAATGCACCTTTAAACACAAAAATTTGCAGCACACGAGGATCAAGTACACATGTACCACGATTGTCCTATCTGCGAGTGTCCACGATTTGCACTAAACTTATTATTCTACTAGAATATTTAAATCGTTTCGTATTCAATGTCGTACAAGCTACAACTTTCTCGACCGTTTAGAAATAATAATCTACCGATGCATGCCGAATGGTCGCGAGTCGCGTCTAGGGAAAGCGTTCGGCGGCATTTGTTATTCTTTCGGCCGTAGAAAGGGGCAACAATGTTGCCCTTTTCTGCCGACGACGCAGATACGACTCCCGTCGATTCGGCTTGCATCAGTAGATAATTATTTCCAGACGATCGAGACAGTTGCTGCTTGTACGACGTTGAATACGGAACGATTTAAGCATTTTAGTGGAATAATAAGTTTAGTGCAAATCATGGACACTCGCAGATAGGACAATCGTGGTACATGTGTACTTGATCCTCGTGTGCTGCAAATTTTTGTGTTTAAAGGTGCATTGTGAACATTCGTGGACGGGACAATCGCGTGTACGCATACACATTCGCGGCCGGGACAATCGTGAATGTGTGTGTATTTGGTTTTCAAGATCAAAATTGTGGATTGAAAGGCCGTCACCCTCTTTACTTGATAATCCCATTGGGTGGGTTTTGATATGCCCATGTGGATTTTGCAAGTAAGCAGGTTGAATGCTATGCAACGTAAAACGTTTGTCTTTTTGGGTCTCAGATTACGCGGTGCGGTAGGTCATGGTTTCTCTTCAGTGTAGCGAATGATTGCCACTGAACACAGCTGCCCGTTTTTCCAAACACCAGTATTTTATTAATAAAGCCTCAAATGCGAAATTGTTATTCTTGATTTTCACCTTGTTTTGGCCTGTAGAATCACCCCTTATGCAGAAGGTTGCGTTACACCCTCACAAAAGTGACAGCGATCGTGCAGTAAAGTAAAATTCGAGAAGTGAAGTGAAATGACTGACCTGACCGTGGAGTATCAGCTGTTGTGCATCACGTGTTACTCCTTGATGTAATAATGATACGAATGATCGGTAGGATGACAGTGACCCATTTTCGTCTAAGCAGGATCTGTAGAAACGGGTAAGTCTAATTCCAATTGTTGGTGAATTGTTTAAAATGTAACATACGTCGTACTTGATAGACTCGTTAGTCAGTCGATTCTAATTCTGTTTTGTTCAAGTAATAATGACAAATTGATTTCGTTTGTATTTTAGTTCATTTCCATTCATGAATAATGAATAATTCGATGTTAACTTTTGCTCCGTGTTATACCGACGCGTTTTGTTCGGGGCGATGGTCGAACGTCGCTACCTAGCATGACACGCCGTGCGCCGTCCCTGAGCGCGGGCTCTACGCGCGCTCTGATTGCTCAGTGTTTTTCGTTAACTATTTAAAAACGAAGCCTCAAACAACATTTTCGCAAAGGAAAAAGGTGTTCAGAATCACCTCAGCTATCA
This sequence comes from Holcopasites calliopsidis, assembly GCA_023838395.1. Taxonomy (NCBI): domain Eukaryota; kingdom Metazoa; phylum Arthropoda; class Insecta; order Hymenoptera; family Apidae; genus Holcopasites; species Holcopasites calliopsidis. The sequence goes on from JALHAQ010000009.1 coordinate 355,944, forward strand.
CCCCTTTTCGGCTCTTGAGGTAGTTCTGGGACACCCTGTATGTATGTATATACATATGTATATTATACCACATTGTATTTTTTAGATATACATACATATGTATATAGAGTATATGTATACATATAGGGTAGATTCCGCTTCGATATCAGGCAATTTATACACGTGTATAGAGAAGAACAGTTATAAATCACATTGGCACTTTAGAAGTTAAGAGTTAAGAATGCTTTAATTAACTTAAAGGAGTTAAGTGAATTTGAGATTAGAATTTAACAATACTTGAAACGAAATATCCAGTTCTCCGAAGTTACTTCCTTTTCTAAAGTCCCTCGCCAAGTTCTCGCCCGTTGTAGTGAAGTACTATACTATCGACACAAGGATGGAGCACAGAATAGAAGGAGAAACTACTTGGAGATTTTCGCGCAACTGCTATTGGAACTGAAGTTCCTGAACTTTTGTCCTTCCTGATAGAGCGACAAATTCTTGGCTACGAGTCTGATCCTGGTATAGAAAGAAGGTGGGGACCAGTCGCCTAACAACTCTAAAGCCGTCCTACGAACATTTCTCGCATCTCTCTACTTTCCTACCTACTCGTGTCACGTGTGCTCCTACCGAAGTAGAGAAATACATATTGTACGCGTATGTGTACTATGAGCGTACAGTTACTGGAGGGCTGCTGCGTAGCATTGTGCACTTACGGCGTAGGCGATCTCCCAACCCCCTAACCCACTGAACACTTTAGCGCGCAAGCGCTTACTACCCTTGCGAACTGATCCTTCAATTAAAAGAACGTTATAAAATAGAAAGACATCGCGTATTTCCAATTTCATTAATCTAGAATCCTCTAACAAGTCTATCTGTAAGCCTATCCTGATTTATTATTACATAGGCCAATAGTTACTTTAATAATATTTGTCTGTTGAGTATATTTGAGTATAAATAGTTTTTTTGTAATAACGAGTTCAAAATGTCGCATTAATTGCATAAACAGTTTTTAAATTGTTATATGATATTGATTCTCGAAATAAAGAAATCCTGCAATATATATACCTTAGTACTTAGTACTCGAATACTTAAATACCTGAATACTCCAATACTTGATATCTAGATACTGAATACTTGGAAACTGTATTCTCAGCACTGTATTTTCGAATACCTGAGTACTTCAATACTCGAATACTTGATACTCGGATGGTGAATACTGAATACTTGTAAACTCGAGCACTGCAATACTCGAATACCTGAGTACTTCAATACTCGAATACTCGGCTTCTTGAATACTTGAATATTTGAAGACGTAAGTCCTATGTAATTTTACTTTAAATACTTAATGTTTGTCGTTTAATACGTCAGTTTTGTTCCCTTCACCCTGCATATCCTCAATAATTCAATAACAATGTACAATATATATGTATACTATAATATATATTTGTCATATACGAAGTAATATTTTCATTACACATACAAATTTCTTTCCTGAGTCAAAGGGTACTAAGGAAAGTGAGATAGAGAGGGAGAGGAAAGTATACTGAGCAGGTTGCCGCCGGGATCAATGAGCAGGTGCATCTTTCTCTTAGAACAGACAGAGTATCCAAACTCCTTCCTTGGTATTTCGAGATGAGCCGGCGAGCGACTCGACCACCAAGCGCTGAGGCTTCTGGCTAAAACAAAGTTCTCAAGCAAACCATCTTAGCCATGATCCTGTGTCTGGACGAGATTCCAAAGATCCCATATGGAATTCCATGCTTCTGAAACCGTGGTTATCCAGTCGGAGTCTGGTAAGATCATCCGTGTGGGATACTCCGTTCGAGATCATTCATTTTTTATTCATGCCAAATACAATTTTAGTTTATTTTACATAATGTATTGGCCCGTACAAGTAATTGGTAAATAGATTTAATAAATTATGTCAAACTGTTGACTAACTGCATCTAATATTTTGTGAATTGATATTACCAAATTAGATAAAAATTGAAGGTTTACAAGTTTATAAGTTAATCGTTTCCTTTGTTAGACAAACGCATTCGACCAGTACGTACAAATCCTGTTTGCAGATCCCTATTTCAGATCTCCTTTCCTGCTCACCTTCACTGTTATCAGACTGTCGTACCGCTCGCGTCCCCTTGGCGTTGCGATCTTCATCGACGCAGTCTGAATTCCGTACCCGTGGCAGTATCTTTAATCAAAAATATCATCGACGGGAGGGTATCATCAGGAGCACGATTATTTCTCTTCCAGCAACGGCATGCGTGAGACCGCCTCGAAGCAGGTTGCCGGTGCGCGAAGGCAAGTTGAATAAGGATGGCGGCTGCTACCAAACCGCTACACCGCCCGCAGATACGCTCGCCTTTCACGGACGACTTCGTTCGGACCTGCAATCAGGGCAAGATGGTAGACATCTGCCGACCATCTGCCAGCAGCCTTCCGGAGAACTCTGACGGACAACAGGACCACCCTTCTAGTGCCCCTCACCGACAAATACCCAAGGTGTAGTGTCTAAAAACAGAGGCGAGCCTGTCTTGCTTGTTCGTTTACCCGTCTTTCTCCTTTTCTTCGTTTGCCTTCGTTGATCCGCGAAACGCACGGCTTTCTGAGAGGCAAGGTGCGATCTGGACGAGCCTCGATCCAGATTTGCGGCGTTATGAGAAAGTGCATATGTTGATTCATGCGTGTGCGTATTGCGTATGTACAATACTGATCCGTAATAAGCAACTGGCTTATGGATCGAAATAAGCAACTCGCTATCCCCACTTCTTTGTTTGAAGCAGCTGAATAGGATAGTGCTTCATTCATAGAATGAGAGGTCATGCCATTCTATTCTTCTTTAAAGAATAACATTTCGCCTTGACGGAACCCTTTATGGTTTGCCGCTATCTCGAGCCCTCAGCCTTGAGCCGTGTTCGCTCTCGTCCTGTTCGAAAACAAAGTCAAGCCGAATAGTATATCTGATCCATAATGAGCAACTGATCGGTCCTGTGCGTGTTGCTTGTTTCGAAACATTACCGCATCCCTGAACACTTGCATTACTGGGTCCCATGAAAATCAGCAGCAACAATTTACCGACACCAGACTTCAACATTAGATTTCACCGAAATCTGACTTTACCCGGACTAGACTTCACTGACAACAACTTTTCCTGAAGTTGCTGTAAATGGCTGGCTTAACTCTGTGCCGATCATCGTAGTAGCCGGTCAAATATTGTCAGTGACATCCAGTATCGGTGAACTCTACTGTGGGTAAAGTCTGGTGTCGATGAAGTCTTATGTAGGTGAAGTCTAGAGTGAAGTCGATGAAATTTGGTGCCGGCGGATTCTGTTGTAGATGACTTCCAATCTAGGTGAAGTCACTGCAAAAGAAGTCTAGTGTAGGTGAAGTCTAGTATAAATGAAATGTAATGTAAATGATGTCTACTGCAGGTGAAGTCTGATGTTGATGATATATGTTGTCGACGAAATCTGGCGTCAGTGAAATCTAGTGTATGTAAAATCTAGTGCAAGCGGAGTATAGTATATATGAAGTCTAGTGTAGCTTAAGTGGAGTGTAGGTGAAGTCTAGGGTAGGCGAAGTCTGGTGTCGATTACGTCTGTTGTTGGCGAAATCTGGCATCGGTGAAGGCTGGTGTAGGTGAAGTCTGATATCATTGAAATCTGATGCGGGTGACGTCTGTTGTCGGCGAAATTTGGTGTCAATGAAGTCTAGTGTATGCGAAGTCTAGTGTCGATGAAGTTTAGTGTAGGCGACGTCTGGTGTCGATGAAATCGATGTAAGTCTATGTAAGACATATTTACATGCTCGTCATGTTATGTTGATGCATATGCAATTTGAAAGAGGCAAGGGAGAGCCTCTTTGAGAGAGGAAATTAAATCAAAATCATTATAGAGATTTGTGAAGAGACAACTGCTTGTAATGACCAAACTCAATCCTCTCAATTTGATTTAACGAGCGCATGTGAATATTGGCCCTTCACGAGATGTAAAATCTCAGTCGAAATCAGTGCACCAGGTGCTCCTCGCCGAAGTGGAGGATCGATGTTCATGTAAGGAAGATTAATTTAACAAGCGGCTCGTATACACAATCGTAAACCGTACGGATGTAATTTGTCATTAGCTCCCGTGGAATATTCACGAACCTTTTACGCAAGATTGAATGTAGTGGTAGATGCTCGTTCACTAAACGTGTGAATATACGTATATAAATTACCTCAAGAGCTGGAGAGTGGGAGCTCCGGAAGCGTCATGCTAGGTGGCGCCAGCGCAGCATCCTTTGCTTCTGCATTGTTCAACAGGACGACTTCTCGCTAACTCATTGTACAGGATATGCATATGTATAAAAAGTCAATGCCACAGCTATCATAACGCGATTCTACACCTTTGGATCGGTGGGCATTTGTAAAGGAAATGTCCCTCTAAATTCATTTTGATCTTGAAAATTAAAGAAAAAGTGTTGTAGAAATCATGGGTCGCAACTCAACTGTTTTCTTGCAATAATGATGTTAATATTTTGCATTGGTTAGTAGCAAATGAAGTTGGCACATGTGCTGAGAAGGGCAACGAGGCATTTACTTGTAATTTTTATTGAGTAAATAAAGTCAGATTTTATGTGGAAGCTAAAATAAACTAATAAATGTTTATGAAACTGTTTTTGTATAATTAGAATAAGTTGAACTAAGTTAGCATAATTTAAAACATGTTAGTATTTGTGAGTATCATTTAAAATAACTTTCTTTGCTAATTTGCAGATAATGGAAACAAAGGTTTTGTCATTATATTAGATTTTAGATACCTTGTAATAAGTGCATATTTTCAGAAAATCTTATTTGTCTATCAGCCAAACAGTTTTATCACAGAACGGCTCCCATTTTTTGATCCTATAATACCTGATTTTAACTTTGCCATTTAAATTTTCGCTAGCAAGAAAAATACGTTATGTATCCAATTTTACTCCACATTCCCCTAACCGTATCATATTTAAAAGGTTGACGAAATTTGGGTACTTAATATTGCTGCCGTAAAACGATATAATTGCGCTGCATAAATACCATCAGGCCATTTTTAATAGTTTATACGCATGCAAAGTGCTTGGCACCCTCCGATCACGGTAAAAGAAACAGCGACGGTGTTTGTCATGTGATACGCTCGGTGCACGAAGTTCAGTGCACCGGCTTTTATCGCTTGCACTCTTTCGATCCCTATAACAGGTGCGCGTAATTACCCTCAGTTGTGCGTTCTGCGCTGGGGTGAAACGATGACGGTGGATCACAAACGGTGCGTCTGTCACGGCTGCGGTGTTCGTCGAAGTGCGTGCACATCGTTGACACGCGGGGGATCGTTTAAAAAATGCCTGTTCGTCTGTCACAGCGTAGACGTTCAAAGGAACACGTTGATGCGAAGGAGCGCCGTGACACATCGACCATACACTCTTTATGCGCTCGCATCTCGCGTCTTCTAAAGATTTCACGGCGATGATGCATCGCGCGATGACACAAAAGGTCTTCCCTCGATCTTCTTCCTTCTGTCAATTATCCACTGAATTACGCACCTCGTTATTTTTTTCTTCTTGTAAAATGTGGTATGGCGGAGGAATGGGTGGTAATATGGCCTTCTATTGGTAATATTGCCCCTTGGTGACTTTCATGTTTGTATTAAAGATATCCAGCGACCATTGGTGTCGTCCATGGACATGAAGGACTGTGCATAGTTCCGCTAACTTGAAACTGGTGGCGGAAGGGGAAAATGTTGTCAGCCATCTTGAGCCGCTAAGTTAATAGCGCGCTCTATAGTCGAGTTGAAGTATTATCAAGGTTTGTTGGAAAGCCAAAGAATACACTTAATTAAAACGATTATACGCACGTGCATTGCATATGCAAAGAATTATCTTACAGGGAAACAAGCAAAAGACTTTTTTTAAATAAAATTATACTCTTTTCTGGAAATTAAATATATTGCATTTTTATTCATTCCACATATGACGACTGAAAGAATTCGAATGTGTACTTTTAGAGTTTACCGCAGCTGCTACATAGACTTATGTATCTATTCTCTGCATGATTGTCTGCTAGATAGACAGATAGCAACACTAGATTGGCGGCACAAGATGGCTGACCAACATTTCTCTCACCCTTCAGCTGTTTCATTACCCTTGTCAGCAACACAAGCTTGGCACCGTCCTTCAGGTCCATGGTGTCATCTATAACACCTACTATGAAAAGACAGAAAAATGTCCCTAATAGCCACTGGGTTGCCATTAGCGACACTAGTGGCAGCAACACCGGCCAAAGTCGAGTCAAACTTGCCCGTCGACATGCAGCGCCACATTAAAACCTGAACGGCGATCAAGTTTTCGCAACGTTTTGTTGGTTCCCGACCCGCAGCCATATTTAACCGTCTGAATCAGTGATATCGAAGTAACAGCTTTTTCTCAGGATCGTAGGAGCACATAGAAGAACGGCTTCTTTCATATCCACTTTACTTGGACGAATTTCTCTTTGCACGAACCCTAAAATTGCGCGCCGCCAGTTCGATACAATGTACCCTGCGAACAGTTGATCGCCATTAAGGTTTTAACGTGGCGCTGCATGCGACGCTAACCCAAAGGATCAACTTTGTCCTGTACAACGTGTTGGCTTCCTAACTTGGCTATCAGGGATGTTTACCCTAAACGTCCCGTAGCTGACGCCAATAATAAGCATTTATAACATAAGTTCCGAAACAAAAGTAAGATAATAATGTGAATTAGTAACTGAAACCAACCAACACAGTACCTAACTTAGGTTAGTTACCTACGTTATTGTTTTTTTTTCTTTTCGTATAGCATTTTACACCCTGATACTCAAGCTGTTTAGACAAGATGTTTCCAAAGCTTGCTGCAAAGTTTTTTTGACAGAGTGGCTACAAATTCGATACAGTATTTAATATATTTGATGATGTTAATTAATTGGCTACAAACGTATAGCGGAGTCTGTTGAAATAAGTTGCGAGCAAATTGGCGATTAGCTTATATTACAACTGTTGGTTGTCGATTGGCATGCAACAGGTTCGGTCTGGCTATCGGGGCAATTAATGATCTAACCAAATACTGGTTGGGTTACCAACCTAACCAAATATTGTTAGTTAGTAATCTAATCTAACGAGTATTTTGTCATTAAGTTAGTAACCTAACCAAATATTGATAACTAACAAGTTAATAACCTAATAACTTAATATCAATTACTAACCTCACCTAAATACTGGTTAAATTATGTTACTAACCTGACCAAATACTGGCTAGGTTAGGTTACTGATTGCACAGTGGTAAACGTATCTTTGCGAATGTCTCGAAAACTAAAAGAGTATGCCTATTATATTGTATATATGCTAGAAAGATACTCAGAATTATAACCTTGGCAATACAAATCAAGGTCGTTGAAATTGAAGATGACTCACGTTTACCGTACAAGAATATAGTAGCGGCCCATATCCTATTGGCACATAACGAATCCACATCGAAGAAAAAGAATATGTGTGCGACTTTTGTTTATAAACAATGAAATCTATTTCAGTCATTCATTTTTTATCTCTAATGCAACCAAAAACTTGGTTTCTATAATTTTTGTTGCGGGGTCGTATCACCCTCACCAGTGTGAGTATGCCTAAAGTGATGTAAATTTACATATACGTGTTAGATTGAATTAAATGTTGTATCTCTTTTACTTCCGTCTTTTGTTACTGGCAACCTTAGTAGTTTGTCTACATTTTGACTAAAAATTTAGGGCAATTTAGGCGATGTATCAGATTTTGGGATGAGATACAAAACCGGAGAATCAAAATTATCCTTCCTTTCCTTATGAGATCATGTGGGAATGTACTCTATTGGTTTGGTGCATCACGAAATTAATTTCCAATAATGAATACTATATAGTATAGTTTCATTTGTCCAAAATGGATACACAACAAAACAAAGGATTATTTGGTAAAGTTCTGAAATAACGGTGGATAAGCAAAAGTTAGAAAATACGTATTATATCCAGAATGGAATAAAAGCCGGAGTAGCCGTAAGGGGATGAAGGGAGGGGTTGGTTGTAGGTATTTCACAAGGACACGCGTGTCTTCGTCTCTCATCCCACGTACACGTTTTTGCACCGTGCTGAATGTAGGCGGCACACGAACGCCTACTCACACGCGACTGAGCAGGTAAATATAAGGTTAGGTACATTTGTAATCGCCTACTCGCTTATTTTTCCTGCGAGCTCGAATTCGTGCACGCACCGGTGTGTGCGTTTTGCAGTTTCATCGGATTTATCGTGAGCCCAGCTGGCGTGCTTCCATAAAGCATGCTCGTAAAAACTCTGCTGGTTTCCCCTGGCGAGTTCGAAGCTGCTGCAGCAACAAAAAGGTGAGCTCGGTGGATAGAACGGGAATCAAGGTGTCAGTGTACCTTCGCCTGCAGAAATCTACCATCTTCCTTACTTCAAGGTCAGTTTCATTTGCACCTTCCCCGTAAGAAATTTGCAAAGAAACACACATTTCAAAAGGACGAAGTTGAATGTCTTGAGTCTCTAACCTAGACACAGGTTAACCTAAACGGAAGCAATCGCACGAAGAACCTCTTGACCGCAAGCGCGCATGTAGGTCGAAGAAGGCTCGCTCCTTTTCCACGCTTTCCTGTCAAGGAACTTGATCGTGCTCCATCGATCCAGCCGGGTTCCCTCGCGAGAAAGCGACTCGAATAATTTCCCGAGTAGCTGAGTTTTACTCGGTGTCATTATGCCAGTAGGAGAGGTCGTGCGCGAATCCTTGCTTCCTGCAGCTCCTAAAAATTTTACGCCCACCAGGGATTAGGGCAGGTAAGGTATCTATGGGGATGGTGAAGGTCTTTTTATGATCAGAGAGCTGACACGTTTTGGCTTGGGTTTAATTGACGATCTTATCGGTGTAAGTTAATCTTTAGTTGATAACTAATTTGTGATGGATTCTTGGAAGATGAATCTCTCATGATGAAATCTGTTTTATCATGACTTCTTCATGAAATAGGATAGGAAATGAGCGACGTGAACATTTCGGTCTGTAGACAGAACTTGCTTACAGTACATTTGAGAAAATTAGTACGTTTAATTGCATTAATACTGCGAATTAAATGTAGGATAAGTATGTTGTATTTAGCTTCCTAACCCAACTGAAGGAAAGAGTCACCCGAAGTGCTCCGGTAATACAGCTCCATAGGGGTTACGCGAGGGTGAGTTCGGGAGCGTCACTATTGGCGGTGCTAATGGAGGACATCTTCTCAGCAACGCATAATAGCTTTACAGTACGCTCGTACCAAAGTGTTTGCAAAGGCAGCGTTCAATATATCCGGAAATCCTTTTTCCCCTCCCGATTTATTTAACTATACGATAGGACAACCACCTGAACCGAATTTGTTAATTAGTAAAATGACCCGTTCGGTAAGTTCGTGCCAATATCTGGAGCTGACTTTTAGACTAAAAAAAGGTTTTGTGAGGATGGAGTTTTTGACTTACCCCAACCTAACCTAACCAATATGATTGGCCCATACGACAGGCCTAATAGGATTTCCAAACATTTAAAGTCGCATCTCGTTCATGTAAATAAAAAGTTATGCTATCATGTCACATTGGACGTTGAATATCAGTGCACTGCAGCAACGAGCGGAGCATGGATCGGATTAATTGAGTAGAGGCGACCATTAGTGTCTGGACGAAATAGCTTTCCTGGTGTATACATGGTGTGCGATTTATCTAGAAACTCGCAAATATGAATGATACGGGGAAATGTTTGAGACAACAGTTTTGAGGCGTCAAGGAACACATATAGCGCCTATATTTATTTAATATTTAAATTACTTTGAAATGTTTTATTAAAGGCAAATGTAAATTCTTAAATAGAAACCCGTATTTTCTCTTTTACATTCTTATAGTTCATTTAAAAGCATTTTCAAAGCACTATTTATACATTCATTTTGTACTAATCAATGTCGAGATATGAAGCTTCGAATATCATGCGCAGCCGCTCTTAGCCGCTGCGCGCTGCTACCGACGACACATGATATTCGATATTTGATATTTCAGTTTTGGTTAAAGCAAAATGCATATGCAAGTAGTGTTTTGAAAACTTTTTTAAGTAAACTGTAAAACTATGTAACAAAAACTACACGTTTGAATTAAAAAATTTAAACATGCCTTTAACAAACCTTTTAAAGGTCATTGAACTGTTAAATAAATATAGCCATCATATGTATTCCTTGATATCCTAAATGTTTTATCTCAAACATTTTTGCGGTATTATTCATATTTTTCAAGATATTTACATGTTTCCAAATAAACCATCCACCCTGTATACGACGAACGAGCGAAAATAATCGACACAGCCGAAATCATCGGTGATTATCGTTCACAACTGAGGCACAGTTGCGTTTCTATAGGACGGCAGTGAGGGAGATTAAACAGCTAAACGGGGGACTGCGCGCTTGACCGAAATGCAAATTCTGTCGCATCAAATTAAATTGACCACCACGAAGGCGCCGGCCGTGCAATCCCGTCACGAGAATGTCAATCGAAACGCTCGGAACGTGTTTTCAGATCCGATTAAACGTCGAAACGATGAATCACTAGATCGAACACCATTTGCTATCCTGCTGCAAAAATATTGCTGATATGTACTGCAGTAGTACTAGTGCAGGGCCAGGGTAAATATTTGAAGTACAGTGGAATCCGCTTATTACGATCACCTTGGGATTTGCAATTTTCAATAAGAATAACCGAGTGATAACATTAAATACAGCAAAAAGTTTTCATTATTAGATTCCAATTATTGTAAGCAATTTGTTCAAGTTATATTTATCACAAACTGCACTCTAATACATTACACATTTATGCTTCTTTTCTTATAAACAACTGTTTTTGAAAATAATATAGGGGGTACACTCCGGGACAAGATCTATTTATGTATTTTCTATGAATTCTTACCGTAAACTTTTGTAAAAGATACCGACCGATTTGGGTCGGGGTACCGGCCGAACGTCACCATCCAACACGACGCGGCGTTCTGTCCCTGAGCCCGGACTCTGAGTGGCCAGGGTTTTTCGCTAATAATTCAAAAACAAAGCTCCAAACAATATTTTGCCAAAGGAAAAGGTTGTTCAGTATCGTCTCAGGAATCTCTCAAATCTGGCTCTTCTGCGAACTACGAGACACCCTGTACTGTGAAATAATAATAATTTGCATTAATAGTATTTGGTTTAATTTAGTGCAATAATATACTTCATTAAAACCTTCTTCTTTTATTCAGCGATGGAAAATTGAAATTAGTTTTGTTAATTCATTTCTCCAATTTATTTAACACTCAGTTGCCTTTCTATTTGTTTAGCACGTCTTGTATACGCTAATTTATCTCGTTGAAGATGTTATATTACTTTCTAAAAAATGCGGTCTAATTTTGAGTTAAGTAAAGCTAAGAAGACATGACGGTATTTCTGTGATAGTTGATCAATTTTTCTCAAAAAGGAAAAAAGTTGTTCAGTGTCGCCTCAAGGAATCTCCCATATCCAGATCTTCAATAAGTTACGGGGCACCCTGCATATTGCTGCATTTGCATCTTTATGAAACGGGTCAATGAGGAAGAGAATTTTAAATCCGTTTAAAATAAGATGTGAATGGATTTCACATGAATGCACAGGGTGTATGGAAATTATACAGTGTGATTCTACACCTTCGGGTCGGTGGACATTTGTGAAAGAAAGCCCGTGCAAAAATTGACCTTATTTTTCAAGGTCAAGGACAATTTTGCACGGGCCTTTTTTCACAATGTCCACGGATTCGAAAGTGTAGAATCACGAAGCGGTGGTCTTTACATATAATTTCATTACACCCTGTATATCTTTCTACAAAATGTGCAGAGCTCAAGTGTCCCGCTTGGATCACGCGGAATTCTGAATGAACGTTGCGTCACCTTGGATCGCATGCACATGTATAGGTTAGGTTAGGTTAGCTTTTTTCATAAATGTCCACGGATTCGAAAGTGTAGAATCACGAAGCGGTGGCCTTTACATATAATTTCATTACACCCTGCACAATTGGTCAGCTTATGGTGGAGTAAATTCACGAGAATGTTTTCCGGGATTCGTCATGTGTCAATTTAGGGATGATTTAGCAAAGATGATTCTTGTAGGGCCATATTTATTTTCACCAAATTATTCCAGGATTTTAACAAAGAAGCGCGGTTAAGCTGCATTGACACCTTTTCACTTTGGATGATTCATTTTCACATTGAATGTGAAGAAATGAAAACCGGTGTATTTATACCAGTTCGTTAGCTGAATTCATTTTATTAGATCCCTCGAGCGAATTTTCTACTTAAAATTGCACAAAATGGATTATGGAAATGTAAAAATAGCTTCATAGCTCGAAGAATACGTTATTCTACATTCCATTTTCGGATTTTTTATTAAAATTCTTAATAAAGGACTGTCTAAAAAGTAAGAAGAATCGACTTAATCCATATTCATTTCGCGTGATTGGCATCATAAAGATGCAAACTGGTCGTCCGAGTATGCGTTCAGTATTTACAATAAGATGCTGATAAAAACAAAACTTTTCGATGAATCATCTGTGTTGATCATTCAAAGTGAAAATATGTAATTCTAGCTTTAGATATACTTTCTTTCTCTTATTCGATTTCATGTTTTCCCGTTATAATCAAAATGTTTATATGCGGCTTTTAATTCAATGTGTCCAAGTTACTGTTTTAACACCTCAAAATTGAATAAATTTGTTTGCGAGGAATAAACACGATATGGAAAGTGACCGATGTTAGTGTCAAGTCTGTAGCAAGGGTTTCCAAGAATAGATAGAATCTGCACGTCTGACAGCAGGTGCCAGGTGGAGAAAATACGTCTTGGCATTCATGGCATTAACCGATTCATGAGACATTTTGCTTATATATTTGTCTCACGAGAGAGAAGAGTATTTTGCTGAAAGTCAATTAGTGCTTGAGAGAATTACGTCATTTGTAGTTAACTCTTCTTGCCATGGCTTTCCTCTCAACGTCTTTTTCACTCATTACGTATGTATGTATAATACTTACATAAATAAAAATTTAGCAAGCAGAATGCACAAGTTTGTAGTTGTAAAAGCGCACTGAGCAGGGACGATAATTTGGGAGGACTTTACTGTACAAATATATAAAATAATATTGCTCGATTAAAAAAAAATCAGTGAATCGGAAACGTTAAACAATGCTATTGTAAAAAATTTACAATAGCTGTGCACAACAGATATACATATATGCACGTGCGAATTAAATACCACGAAAGCAATAAAAAAATTCTAGCGATAAAAGGAAACGAGGACGCTTTACAATAAAAGGTACAACGCATATGAGGGCAAAATAATTTTTAAAAATAATTTATTCATATAAAGAAGTAATCTTGTATCCTTTTAATCCATGTTTTCTCTCGGTGGCACGTTAATGTTCAGTCGAATGATTTCAATAAACTGAATCTTCCGTTGCCCTACTGCGTACATTTTTATAGATGTACGGTTCGATTAACATATGTGAAATTCATAATAGCCACTGGTTGTTAAACGTGTTGCTTCAATTTATATCCTCTCGAAATATTTCACCGAACGCGCCTTGTATTTGTATTGGCAAAGCATATTATACAGGGTGATCCACCTAACCTGACAACACGAAATTATTCGTAAACTATTTGTCGTATTGGAAAGTGTTTGAAACAATAGTTGCATGACTTCCGAGAGGGTACATGTTGCAATAATTATTTTTCCTCTACACTGTTTATACACAAAGTTTTAAACGTCGTCAAGACCTTTTTAAATGGAACATCCTGTATATTTTACGGTAGCGCAAAGAGCACTAAAAACGAGATAAATAAGTATTAAAGCACAATAAGTCTAAAGTTAATATTTATTGAGATATTTTCACTAGAAGTTTCATCTTGAAAGATGTTCAAAATGGCCACCACTGTTACTACTACACGCATTTAATCGTTTGATAAACGATACATGCACACTTCGCAGTGCACTTGAAGAGACATTTACAGATTCCCTGATGCAATACGATTTTGCATATTTTCTATTGTGGACGGTGGTTCACAATAAACTCTGGTGTTTAACATTTCTCATAAAACTTCTTTTGGAAATACCTCAATAAATACTCATTGCAAACCTATTGTTCCTTATTACTTATTTACCTAGTTTTTAATGCTCTTTGAATTTGTGTAAAAATATATGGTGTTCGATTTAAAAAAACCTTGATGATCTTGAAAACTGTACGTATAAAAAAATACAAATTTAGATAACAATGTAAAAAAAATGTCTATTGTAGCACATGCCCCCCTGAAAATCATGTAATTTTTGCTTCAAAAGTTTCCCTATGCGGCGAATAGTTTACAGTTTTGAGTCGCCAAGTTAGGTGAATCACCTTGTATACATATACATATGTATGTGCATTATGTTTGTAATATAATAAATAATTATATCTAAAATCACGTATTACCGTAGATTGTATTTACATATATACATTATAACAATAATTAAATATGTATTTATAAAGTATATTGTAATTTGCAACCTTGGCCGTATGAAGTGATTAATTAAATGGAAGAAATAAAAATGTAAAGTCTCCTCATGAAAGCGGCACAGGCTCTCAATGTACGTGCCTAAATATTAGCAACAACGTGAAAAATTTTTTATATAACTAACCGGTTGCAGTCGCCTTGACATCTACCTGTTACGTAGATTTGTAATTATAATATTTTTCAACCATATTAATCATTTTTTCTGCTCTGTTCTGTTGCATTGCCCTGCGTTCCATTGAACCTACAGTTTTGCCTATTTCTTCCTGCGCAACATATTGATGTTTGGTCAGGAATTCTGAAATGATGTTTAAATTCACGTCACCTTGCAATGGAGGAGGAAAAGAATCGAATGATATGCAAAAAAAGTTTTTTTTTCTCACTTCGAAATATTACTTCGAATTATAAATTTATGCTTGCCAGTGGTGTAGAATAGTAACAGTTAAACGGTATTATTGCAATAGAAGATAGGTAAACCTATGGATGGATAAATAAATACTGCATAATATTAAACAAAAATAGGTATGAATACATTAAAAGAACGTAACTACATTATATTGTTAAATTAGGCATTAATGTTATATAAAACGTTGTGTAATTATTAGAAATTTATTATGTGGTGTAATGAATAATCGTCTTGTTTATTAAAGCATTTATCATGAATGTACGAAAACATTAATTTTAGGGGTTGGCGGTGGGAGTAATTTGGACGCTATGCATTTGTCAATAATTCCTACTACGCAGTTTTGCAGATACAAGGGAAAGATGCGACTTTTGTTTAAACTGTTTTTCAATATCTCTCACTGTTTTCCGGAAACTCTGTATTCCTTCAAGGGGTGGTTTCACTCACTGAAACTGCATTACAGCGACTTTCCTTGCATCTATAAAACTCCATAAATAGAGTTAATGAAAAATCCATATATTTTTCAATTACTCTCAGCATTAATTATTATTTTTTTCGAAAGAAAAAGATGTAACGCTAGATTAAACTTTTTAAAAAAATCCCTTACTGTTTTCGAAATAGCTCACGAAAAGGGAATTCCGTAATTCTTTCCTCTAGCGATGATTTCATCTCTTAAAATCACATTGTGACTTGAACAAAAAGAAACAGGTTTACATTATGGTTGACTTGTTCTACTTGCGCCCAAAGTTTCATTTTTCTTTTTCTATCTTCCGCAAACTTCCCACATGAGTGTCGCGATTCATTCCCTGCAGAAATACATCAAAATGTATTAGTCTCCAATGAGATAATCGCATGACGGTCCACGTTTCTCTGATACAATTGCGGCCGATTATAAATCGATCAATTATCTTGGTCAAGCTGCGTTCAACGAATTCCCCGGATGCCGTGCGAGGTTTCTCGAATGCGCCAGATCCCCTGTCTGTCCGACTGCTGGTTCACGGACACGACCGACCCGAGCGTGTGTGTGCGGGAAATAGCGCGCCAGACGAGCGGCGCCACAAGGAATCCCCACGTACACCTGAACCGAGCCCAGACCGGCCAACCACTTGCGTAATAGCACAACGAACGACCGTCGACGCAGTCTATGCTATTTATTTCCGTGGCGTTCCGCTCGCGTTTGACTCGACTCGGCCTCCAACCGGGCGGGCGACTCGACCAGACCGTCGATGACGAAACGCATCGCTTTTGCATGGTCCATAGCCCTGGCAAGAGTTTCCTTGTCTGTTTCGTCGACTTCTTCCGCTGGCTACAATTTTATACCTGCATTCACGAAGCGATGGTATTATTGCAATTCACAGTTTCTAATTATGCTTTGTCCATTAAATAGACTCTATTTGGCAGAGACTCGTCCTGCGTGGACGTTTGAAGAACTGGCTGCACTATAGTATTTAGACCAGAGTAGTTCAACTGTTGCTCCCGAGAAAATTTCCCCTCCTGATGGTACCCTTCTCATAGGATTCAAATGCCACACGGTGGTCGGAAATCGCCAAAACGGGAACCAAATTCAAATTCTCAACATTGTTAAAAATTAATGCAATTTAGGTTATTTATTCTTAAAGGTACGTAGTCAATATCGACGTAAAAATTAATTATCATAGTTTACCCAGAATTTATTGAGAGAACTTTGAAGTCAGAGAAAAATGCCTCTCTTAGAAAGACCACACTTTTTTCTGAAATTATCGTGCTTTATCAAATCATAGTTTTGTATGGATAACTACTTAACAAAATTCAACTACGCAACCTTGGAGGACATTCTTTTAGTTACACGTACATGTAAACTTTATACAAATAAATATTTTTCAATTATTTGATAAATAAATTTTTGTGAATATCCCATTTTTCCTGTTTTTTTTAAATTAATGACGATTAAAAAACGGAATTTACGCGAAGTCAAGATGAATTTTGCATGAAAGTATTCGTTGAAGTATACTAGAGATGGGTACGTAAAACATTTTTGGTTTAATTTGCCAATTTAAAAGTAGTAACAATAAAAGTATAGTCAATATCTAAGTGAGCAGAACTCCTTTAATGCCGTATGGGATGAAGAACTTGGATAAGTAATTATAATGTTCGCAGCTTATAATTGAATGTATAATTGACAAATACTAAATGTTTAACACTTCTGATTTATAAATAATAAAAACTTTGAGCAAAATTATTTAAGAAAGGGCAATTTAAATTGTATAATTACTTAATGTTATTTGAGGGGTAATTTCGTAGTCCACATAAACCATCAGTAGAATCTTTCTAATAACAATTACAATGTAGAAATAGATATTCTACATAAAAATGGTTATCAGAATCGTATTCTACACCTGTAAAAATCCTAGAGGGATATTCTTCCGAATGGGACCTGTTTCCGATCGACATGAAAGGAGGGCGGTAAGGGGTGGGGGTGGGTGGCCAAATCTAAAATTTCAGGTGCGGGTATTTAACAGTTTCCGAGATATTAATTAAAAACTTTCGGTACAATACATTGAATTCTTCATATACAGACACGACTAACACAACCGTTTTCATTGTAGCAGCCGTCGTTATCTAGCGCTAACTGGCCGATAGTACCCCGATCCTCGTTGCAGTGGTCGTCGTCGTCAAGTGTTCAGTAGCTGTTGACACAATAAGGATACCGAATTGTTTATCCGGCGATCGGAACCTGATTGAAATTACAGTAAGTACGGTGTACTGCAATCAAATATTTTCTCTCTGAAATTAAAACGGAACATATTTCGGATGAAGGTAGACATATTGCAAATAAGAAACATTCCTTGAACGACTGAAGTTACAGTAATCGATTTTGCGTGGGGCACCCTATAGATTCTGAGGGCGGTATCCTTATTGTGTCATCAGCTACTGAACACTTGACGACGACGGCTGCTACAGCGAAGACGGTTGTGTTAGTTGTGTCTGTATATGAAGAATTCAATGTATTGTACCGAAAGTTTTTAATTAATATCTCGGAAACTATTAAATACCCGCATCTAAAATTTTAGATTTGGGTTTCTTCATCCGTCCCCCACCTCCCCTCAAAACTTCATGTCCATCGGCAACAGGTCCCATTCGGAAATTCAGACCCCTAGAGAACGTTCAGTGTAGAAAAAACAACATAAATAACAGCGCTATGAATTTAGTTCGCGTTTTGACGATTTCCGACCACTGTGCGACGTCCCGCCACATCCCGCATCAGTCGTGCTTTACAGCCGAGTCAAGCGTGGTCGCCTCAGTTCTTTAGAGGAGGTACTGCCAAGAGGGGAAATTTGCTTGGGAGCAACAGTTGGACCACTCTGATTTGGCCCCACGTGTAGGGGGGTATGTTACACACCGTTGGAAAGCTTGTGAGTAGGTAGAAGAGTCCCAAAAGTATGATCATTTTTACCACAAATGACCTGTTCAAAAGATATACATACATATAGTCCATTATCCACATAAACAAATAATGGAAGCAATGCATGAGAAGATCAAGGTTCGCCTGAGGATCCATAAGAGACATCGAATCAGTAGCCAATAGCAACAGCCGCTTTCTGTTTACAGTAATTTATTATATATTGTCCCATCGCATCGGTAAGAATCGAAAGCTGCATAAGCTATATAAAATTGTGTAGCTGCCAATGGATTGTAAAGGAGAAAGATAGGCTGAGGGTTTAGGTGGCCATAGATTGGGAAAACATAGGCGTAGGTGTAGCGTACGCATAGGCGTAAAACCAACGCAGGAACACTGACCAGGGGAGTACCAGTAGGGCCAATGAAAGGGGGATCACTGTATAGGTGTAATTAGAATGAACAGTACTGTAGTACTAAATAGAGATAAGGAAGAATGGTTCAGCAAAGAAATGCGTGTGTGATTGGTGCAAGTGTATAGTATCCCATTGTAACGGTCGTACCGGCGGTGGGACCGTTGATTGGAGGCGGGTGCCGGCTCAATCGGCTGGCCGGGTTCGTTAGGACTGAATGAGGTTGGGGTACAGTAACGAGTCAGTGGGTATCTGTTTATGACTAGTTTTATTAAGAATACTTATTCTAATTACAACTCCTACTACTAACCTTATTTCTACGCAGCTCGTGAAGCGGTGTCTTCGCGACGGTTTTCGGCGGCCCACGAAGCGGTATCTTCGTGGCGGTTTCGGTGACTTGACGAAGCGGTATCTCCGTGGCGGCGCGCGGTTTACGGCGGTACTCCGGTGCGAAGCGGTATCTTCGCAGCGGACGGCTTACGGGCTAATTACGCGGATATATACATTGGCGGTGCGACGCGACAATGGTATCGGTTCGCGACGGTACTACGATGCGAAGCGGTATCTTCGCAGCGGACGGCTTACTGGCTAATTCCTACAACAACGCGGCTATTTTACATCGGCGGTGCGGCGCGACAACGGTATCGGTTCGCGGCCCGATATGTCGCTCGGGCGACTCGGTATGCGGCGGCAAGCAGGGAGAGAGTCCCGCCCTGTAGCGTCGGCAACCCGGCCACAGGGGAATCGGAAGGCCTTTGCCCCTATAGCGTTTAGGCAACCCGCGCTATCGGAGGCCTAGGAGGTGGTGTATTCCATCATTTAGGGTGCGGCAGCCCGTCCTAAGCGTGGCACCGAAGACCGTGTCCCTTAGACCGAGCGGCGACTCGTAGTCTAAGCAGTCGTAAGGAGAGGGTGGCGAAAAGAGGTGTACCAAAAAATGGTGATGCGTAAGGATCAGATAATACAGGCGTTCCTTGCTACTATGCATCAGTGTACTTCGATAGAAGCATGTGCGGTTTCGGCAGTTCGATCGGAATCCATTACTAGTTGTCGATTCTGCTAATTTATGTACCGCGGAATAGCATAACAACAGCGGGAATCGCGATCTTGGTCGTGGCCCCCTACCGGTCGCGGTCGATACTCGCGCCTAAACCCCGGGTTACGATCTACCCGTTACACCATTATTGTTTAAAGCCTAATAGTCCTACCTTCTACCACACGCATTTTCGTCACTGGTCGAAAAGGTCCCAATCACATACGACAAGAGTGGCCCATATCGGGGTCGAGTGTCACAGAAGTATAGCAAGGGGTGCGAAGAACAGTAAAGTAATAGCGTCGACGTCTCAGCGTGTGTGCTGAAAAAACCTAAACGAGGGGCCAGACGGTGTGAGTGACGTTCTCTTCTTGCCCCTGAATCGTTCGATCAACCGTCTTCCCATGTCCCTATAATACTCCCTACAGTAATGCCCAAGTTGACGTCCGTATTTCTACTCGACTTAGCGTCCGTTCTTATCCCCACCAGTTGTTGGAACTGGGTCCAAACTACTGATCGCGGTCCCATCTTTCCGGATGCAAATATCAGTATCTCTGTCACATTCGTGTTCTGTCTGTTTTACACACTTCAATGCTTGAAATGTGCCTTCCTCGGTTAGTGTCCCGACACGGTTCCAGACTGCGGACGCCAACTGGGGCATTACTGTACGTAGGCCCACTACGAGGTTGGGATGAGCTTGTGTGCCACACTGTTGGGAAGCTTATAAGCAGAGGAATCCTCCAATAAGGTTGGCCTCGTTTATTATAAACATTCCAGCGTGTAAAACAGTCAATTTAATACTTCGGGCTCGTTACTCAGTGGGGGTCCCAAAACATCAGTTGGGAGTGGCCGAGAGAAGGTAAAGAGATGTGAGTCTCCGGTGATGTGGGAAATGCAGGAATGTTATTTAATTGGATGACCTGATTGACGCACTATCCACAGGATTAGTTAGCATAAACCAAACTGCCATAAATTAAAACGATCACCAGATCTTTCGGCGGGTCCCACAGGTCATCTGTGACAGCTATCGCGAGATGGTGTTTTCTAACCAAACAATACTCATATTAGACTATACAACCTGCACATCTGATAATCTTGTATGAATCATATACGCGTACGTGGTAAGCAATATTTGAATATGTAGGACGATGGGATCTCCCAGGCCCGGCGGGTTTAATGCACTCTTTGTATAATAAGGCCAACCATATTGGGCTTGAACCTATAGTTTATCCACCGAAATGAGGCAGTAGACATAACATAAAGGAGCTATGGCTGCCGATTAAGTGTCTCTGGCGATCTTCATATGCGAACCCTGCCCCATGCATGTATCGCTAACGTCACTTATTTATGTCTACTGCCTAGTCTCATTGGATAGATTAGTAGTAGGTTCCAAGCACTATGAATCACTCTGTAGTCACATTCTCTTTTAATGGTCCAATATGTATACCTTTCAGCGACTTTAATACGTGGAGTTACAATAATAATTAACTTTGTGAATATGTAGTAAGCGTAGTAAAAGTGCAGGTAGTAGGTTGCATGAATAACGCGAAGGAAATGTTCCGCTCTATTACTGGTGCTGGTAGGGGCAGGTTTACTACCATATATCTGTCCCTAGATTTACGTCAGACAAGCACAAAAAAATTGTGCGGACGCTGTCATAAATTAAATACCGAGTTTATAAAATCCATGATAATGCATATGATATGTCATACCTACACTGATCGCGAGATAAGGATAATATTTATTAGACCTTACTGGTAAGATAACCATCCACTAGCGCCGCCTAAAGTGACGCTCTCCAATTCACTCGCTCTCGTGTGACGCCCCAGAAGCTTTAGCACCGTAGTAGTGGGGATGGAACGTTTCACCAATTAGAAAAGCGCGTGTTCTCTACATTTACAATTACCTTCGGAAGAAGTGGAGACACATTTGCTTCAGCGTATTTCTTCTTAACAACATATAACATATTTCACACAAATTTTAAACGAATTGTAGATGTTTCTGCAAATTTGAAGAACTTTCTTGCAGTTTTTCAGCAAAAGTAAATACATATAAAAACTAATATGAATCAAAGAATTACTTGCTTGCACAGCGATTCACAGTAGATTCAATTATCAAATGCAAAGGGTTTGGCCAGTGCATTTCCAATATTGCCAGGTTCGGATACCTAAAATTATGTCGAATTTCTTCGTCTTCCACCATCGTCGATCGTAAACCATTCTACTTTTACTTCGCAGAAGATTAAACGAGGATTCGTTGGGCATGTTGTTAACCTATTTTATTACAGTTCATTTAGTGTAGAATATCTTTGAGAACAATTCTTTTAGGTAAAACTATTATTTACTATTAATATAACATTCATTTGATAGATGTTAACGTTGCCTTTCTTGCATTTATTTTCAGGATTATTGCACTTTGAATGTACGCCAAACAAATGGCGCCAAGACGAATTCTGATGTGTAAGTACTTACATAAAAACATACGACGCGATCTGCTGCATAAGTGACAATCGTACAATTTTCATAGTACTTACATATTTCCTTTGCATATCTTAAAGGGGGCTGGATAATAACCTATCTGTATGTAGGAAATGGATCAACTGATCAATCAAGATACTCGGATTGTCATCGCGTTGCCATTATTGCACCCATAACCTCGTGGGATTCGGGAGATCCCTGTAACATACTGGCATGAATAAGGACGGATAAATAATTGGCGAGCGCAGTGGGGATTCTCGAGGCGAAACGCGTGGGCACGCCACCACGCCTCCGTGCCAACGCTCACGCGTGCATGCCACGTCGCGCCCGAAGCTCTTATGTAAAAGGATTCATGGTAAAGCCGCACTTACGACTTCGGAGATAATTTCTTCACGTGTTAAGACGTCCTTTCATATGGCACAAGGGAAAGGGGCAACGATACAAACGAAATGTTGAAGCAGCAAACTTTGAAATAATCGCTTTCACCTAGCTATATCAGTCTCATAAAAGTGGCAGGATTTTCCATGCAATTAATCGCAACATAAGCACCTGCAGACGTAATGAATTAAGTATCTACTTCATGCGGTATAGAGGCGGTAAAAGAGTTACCCCCTTCGTTCCCTTGGATTATCCGAGTAGACGACGACCTTCCTTTGAGAAAAGTTCGTTCGACTGGACCGAAGCATCCAGGGCTATTTCTGAAACCTGTCAACGGTATATAAAGCTGCTCGACAACGAGTGGGACGGTGCAATGAAAGGGGAGATAAAAGGGAAGAGACGGACTGGAATCTCGATGGCAGTTTGCTACTCGACGACAACGGATACGACCCTGGTTCGATGATTTAAGAGTCAACTTCGCTCCTTCTCGACCCCGATCTCCACGGAATTCCCTGTTTCCGATCGGTACTGTGGGCTTACCTCGAACTTAAGGAAAAAGATAGGAACTTAATCTCTGGAGGTTCTTCGTCGAATATTCTAGGTATATGTATATAGTAACTCATAAGTTCCTTCACATCATGGACCTAAAACAGGGTTACCAGATTAATGGATAAGATGGCATCAAAGTAGATCTATCTGCAGTCAGTCACAGAAGGATTTGGACACTGATGCAAATTGTTATGTTTGACCTCCATATTTTCAGTAAATGTACAAAGAGCGGCAAAAGTGTATGATACTATGTTACATTACATTATACAGGGTGTGCCAACTAACTCTGCCAACCTTAATAATTTTCTTATTTGAAAAATGTAAAAAAACAATGCTGCAAGAGGAGGTTACTGTGTTTCAGGGAGGACATTTGACTGTTTTCTTTTAGATTTTACAAACCGTAACATTTTAAATGTAACTTGAAATGACCTTGAGCTTCAAATCTCGTAAATAATCGACGACTAGTTCGTCGAAAAAGCTACATTGAATTCTTAAGAGACCGATATTTTTATACTATTCTTTGTGTATGTTTTTGAATAATTTTCCATCAGCGATCTTAATAGCTTATTGTGGGTGTCATACACCGAGAGTTTCCAAGGGCTCGCGATATGCAAGCCAACAGTCCGAGTCCACTTACACGATGCGCAACGGGCCTGGTGGATTACTGGGTAATTAATACGATATTAAAATAACAAATTATGTAGGTAAAGTGTTTATTTTGTTGCTACAATTCATTGGCCGCGAGCTCCTAAGTCGATCAATTACTCGCGAAAATTTTAACTAAAGGTCATTTCAAGGTCATATCATTATCCACGGTTGAACTTTTCGTCTCATGACGAACAGAAAAATTACGATTCCATTTAAGGAAATGTTACTATTTGCAAAATCTAAAAAAATATCACCTTCAAATGACCTTGAAGTCCATAGACTTTCCCCCTTGAAACACAGGAACTTTCTCCTGAAGCGTTTTTTATCTTTACAAATAGCAAAATTATTGAGAATGGCACGTGGCATAAACTTATTTCCTAAAGTATTGCAGACAAAAAAGAATTACAGATTGCACGTGAACGTGAAGATTATGACGTGGAAGCGAGATAACCCTGATCCTACTCTCTGGCGCAATCTCCTTTTTCCTTTGTTACGCACGGTGAAATTATTTCATAATTTTGATTCGTTCGGGAACGTGTCATCCGGGACGACGGTTGGAATTTTCTACAAATGTTTATAATCATAAGACGCGTACACGACCAAGCCCGCACCTGCACACTTGAGACCCCTCCTAAAGGAAACTCAGGCGCTGGGAGAGACAGACAAAATTCCTGGGAGGCGCCAGCTCTACAAGGAATAAACAGAATCTGGAAAATCAGAAGACCACCCTCGCAGCGTTCCCATGAAACTGGAGCAACTACAGTTACCCCTTCCACAATTACGAGCCTAATTTTTGAGTATATAAGGGCCACAAAATTCAACCAAATCGGGCTAGTCCTGGTCACGCGTTCGTTGCGTTAGTTTCGTTTCATTGACACAGACATTGCAAGATCGGGTTAGTCCCCTTCGAGCAAATATCTCCTTCAGTACATAACTACTGCTTGGTTTTTATACTTCAATCTTCGGTGAGCCTCCGTGTAATTATTATACGTAAAACCCGTGGATTCATTGTATACCGCTCAATCTTTGTAACTTCCATTTCATCTTGAATATACCAATCATAGTTTTTCTCACAAGTCGTTGTTCTATTATACCTTCTTCTAATACATAGAAAATCCTCGATTTGAACGGGACCCACAAAGTACATCATAGCCGCTCGTGGTGTACGCACGTTACGTGTTCCTTTACCTAAACCCAACCTCAACCTGACCATCCGTGTTTATACGGCTACCCGGCGTGTACGTCGGCTGTCCGGAAACACACACCTTCCTTGATTCTGATGAGCCGGCTACGTGGCGCTTCATACCCGCCAAATAGTCCGGAGATCCGGAATCTTTCCATCTGCGCCTATCGGCTACTTGACGACGTCAGCTGTCCAGAGAAGCCCACTCTTTCCCTTTGCCGTGACTCTCGGCTATCCGACGCTTCACAACCGTCGGCCAGTCCTGGGAGAACACGGACCTCTTCCCGGGTCACTCACTCAAGATTGACCCAGGTCAATCACGGTCGGCTGCCTGTACCGCTCATGCCCCATAATACCTCCAATAAAATGTAAAAACAATATCGACAAGATTAGTATACGACTAAATGATCCTATTCACAGTTAAAGAAGAGTTTCTTTAATCTTGTGGATATGAATGTAAATGAGGATGATGTTTAATGCTTTTAGAACCATGTAATATTCTGATTGAACGGGGTTGAACCGTATTTCTTTGACCTACTTTTTAAGTTATCATGTAGCCCTTTTACTTTTGCGTCTACTCGGTACAATGTTAACAATAAATGATAGGTACTGTGGGATTTCCCGGATACCAAACTTCCTATATATCCGGACATCATTTTTCCAAGCTTTCAGTCACTGCGACATTTTCGCATCGTACACTACTTCTTATAGAGAAGTGAGTGAATTGCCGAAAATGGTGCATCAAAGGTGTTGTAATCCTTTTAAACGAAAGGGACATAGCGTTGATTCGAAAAGACTCCGAAGTATAACATTACGATTGCGTCAATTATTTCCAACTCTTCCCAAGAAGGGATTGATTTGTAATAGTTGTCATCTCAAAGCATACTTCGAATATAGAAGACAGCAAAGAGAGTTTAAAGAGATACACCTCACGGAGAATATTGGGCTTAGCACATTTGCAGTTTGCGACCAAAGAATGTGCGTTGACTGGTGCTAGTGGAACGCATTTCGTTTGCGTTTGCGCCAGATACCAGAATGTAAAGTTAATGCTCTCTGCGATTAAAACAGCAGTAGCTGCACATCACAATGATTCTACTAATATTGTTACAGACTACAAACTTATTTTAAATAGAGTTACTTGCGAGCGACCAACACCATCATGTTATTTTGTAAAGCGCAATTCTTGTCCCGGGTTTGATAATATGCGTTCAGAATTCGGAAACTTTTTTGATAGTAATTATATAACGGACATCACTTTTAAAGTGATGTCTTGGACTAGTACCGATAGATCGTCTCTGGACACTCTTACATGTTCTGCTGATGACTTTTTAGACCATCTTAGCGATAAAATTGCAATTTTGCAGACGCACGATTACATAGCTAAAGCTCAGAGTTTGTATTTAACGCAACGGAAACAATTGATAGATAATAGAGAATTTGCCGTCATTGGCGATTTTTCCGAAAACTATAGTTTTGTCGTGCAAGATGAGGTACAAAGTTACCATTGGAGCAATGAACAAGTCACCCTTCATCTTTTTGTAATATCTCTTAAAGAAGAGAGTTACAATTTTGTTATAATTTCAGAAAGTTTAGAACACAATACAGCTGCTGTTCATATTTAACAAAAAAAATTAGTTCAATACCTAAACAATATATATATACATATATATAAGCAAACGTAAATAAAATTATATACTTTTCTGACGGAGCAGCTGCACAATACAAAAACGGAAAGAGTTTTATTAATTTAACACATCATTATTTGTATCTATATCATTATAGTACCTATCATTTATTGTTAACATTGTACTGAGTAGACGCAAAAGTAAAAGGGCTACATGATAAACTTAAAAAATAGGTCCAAGAAATACGGTTCAACCGCGTTCAATCAGAATATTACATGGTTCTAAAAGCATTAAAGATCATCCTCATTTACATTCATATCCACAAGATTAAAGAAACTCTTCTTTAACTGTGAATAGGATCATTTAGTCGTATACTAATCTTGTCGATATTGTTTTTACATTTTATTGGAGGTATTATGGGGTATGATCGGTACAGGCAGCCGACCGTGATAAGAGAACCCGCTGCTAGCGCGCGGCCCGCTTACCCGAAACGGGGGCACGCCGGACCTTTTACAGCTCATTGTGACGTTAATTTTCGAGTGTCCATCCTGATCCAGTGCTTATTTTGTAGCTAAGACTTCAAGGAAACTAAAAATATTTTTTTGAAAATTTAAACCCGTGATGGCCTTCATGGAGAAATTTGCAAAAAAAGATTTTGTTTATTGACATTACATTTTTCATGATTTTGATATTACATAGAGGCGAGACGAGCCTTAATCAAGCTCAACATGCCAAGTCAGAAATATTAAACCTCGTTTCGAGCGAGATACGCGGTCTAGAGATACACACCCCTAATTATTTTATTTCACTTATTACATGTGTGTGGCGCTATTACGTGTAACAATGTGATACATCATATTGCAAAAAAGTTCGTGATGTCCGATAAGCGTGGATTAAATACAACATCGCACAAACTCAGTGCACTATGCCCTTATCTACAACCCAGCGTGAAGTAGACGACTCAAAAGGACGAAATTCTCAGATCTGCATTCAGGGTAGAAAATCAATCACATTGTATTTATTTACTACCACTAATGCAATCTGAGAATGTAGTTACCTCTACTACTCCGGTCACATACATATCTGCGAAAGCGGAAGCGTCACGCGAGAGTTGGATTAAGTTAGGACAGGTTGGAGCTTTGACGTCTCACAAGACATTTTCTGAGCAACGCATAATGCGTATACGCGTACACCCGAATGACTGCCAATGGGCAATACCCTCACATATGACCTATTAACATAAATCGCATCATTAAATAAAACAAAAACTCTAACGCGTGCAATAATATCCCAGGAGCTTATAAAATCAACTTGGAATACCATAGATAGGTGACAGCTTCGTCATCCAATTACTTGAACTATACATATATGTCGGATGTTCGATTACATATGGGCACAATCGAAATCAAAGGGGTGATTCTATGATCTAGAATACGCAGAAAACAAAGAGTGACAAGGTTGCGTTTAAGGCTTTATTAAGAAGTCACTAACAATTAAAGAACGGTCCAAAGACCCCTGAAAGTAGGCGACTCGATGTACACCGTTGGCCGCTTGAGCAACTACAGACATTTCTTAATGACGCGGGCGCAATCACAGACGCATCTGCGCTTATTAATAATGCGTGTTACTCTAACAAAATCTGCGACAAAATAATGCAACATAACACGTGTTGCTCTTGCTGCGCTTTGTAAATATCAAGAAAATCATTCCAAATTATGATCCTTCATTGGTTACTATTTACTTTCGCCTCGTAGCATTCTTTTCTTAGGCGTTTTAATGATATAGCCACAGTATTGGGATAACCAGTAGCAACACTCCCTCAAAATCGTGCCCGAAAAATGCTACAGCGCATGCCCCATATTACTATCGGCAAGATGGCGTTCGTTTCCGTCCATAGTGTCCATGTTTTCCTGTTTTGTACCGTAGCCACGACCAGTCAGAACAACGCGCGCTACTACACCAACAACATGGCCACTGATCACGTGCCCTCGGATACTAACATAAAGGGGCCAACACGGAGTGCCGCTACTGGTTACTCGTAGGCAATTTCATACATTACATAGAAAAAGTGATTTGCGCAACTACGTAGGGATCAGGGTGATCCTGTCCCTCCTCACAAAACGCGGACTGGTCCCTTGGTAGACGGGAGGCTTTTGGGTGAATGTTTTTTTGGGTGAGGACCTGCTCAACAAAAATCCTAGTTACGCCAATGGAAGTTGTTCTAATAAATGATTGATAATAACATAATTTTTATAGTAAAAAATGGATGAACATGTCCCTTAATAAATGTACCCAATTGGGTCGTTTAAATTAGCCAATGTGCATGTAGGATGAATGTTTCTAGGAAGGTTAGGCATAGGCTTTCTCAGTAAACACATGAACGGTGACGGAGATGTGTACATATGTATAGCGTCGACACAGGTTGCCTCGTCTGAAATGGGGCTAAGGCGCCGCTACGCGACGCGGGTGTCCCAAGCGTCTCGCACCACGAGTCCCCTGGCGTCAGTCTGTCGGCCCTTCCGGGACTACGTGTGTTTGTCCTCCTGCGATGACCGCTGACGAGGATGCCTCGGGAACGGCTTGCCTTTAATCCTTCCACCATTCTCGCGAAGTCGAGAGTGAATCACGCCCGCAGTAAATTTAACCCTCCGCGTTTGTTACGGACGCGTTGTTTCTGCTACATCAACTGCTCGTGTTCTAAGTTTATTCACTGTTGATTATGTTTCGTCTAAAAATATGTCCCAGAGTTCGGTGTTTTGGGGTACAAGAGATGCTTATGGTCTTGTTATAATAAAAATGTAGTGACGGTATTTTTCCTAGAACTGTTGTAGATGGTACACGGTAATATTTTGTATGGATGACAATTATTGGTAAAGTGTGGGTATTTTTGTAATTACAATATAATATTTTAAAGTATGCACAATATGTTTAAAATATATGTATATATGCATAGCGTATTCATTAAAATGCAGGTGTATCCAGGACACTGCGTCTAGAGCTTTTTGGGCCCTAGGCATTCAAATAAAAATCGGGACCCTTCTAACATAAACAAGAACGAGTGTCGGCAATAGGTACCTCCAAATTTGGCATTTCAATAAAAGCATTATTATTCTCATATATGTTTTTACTAAATTTATAAATCAAAGCCAGCGGATTTACTTATTTCATGCAGCAATGACAAATCCCTCTATGCGTGCCCCTCCTTTTATGGAGCCCTAGGCATGTGCCTATTTTGCCTAGTGGTAAACGCGGTCCTGGGTGTATTTATTAAAGTATGTTGTGTTTATTAAATTTATCTTAGACAAAAAATTAACGCATTAATTTAAGAAATAAACGTAATTAATTCAGTTAATAAAATATTCCAAATTACAGGAGGTAATATAAAACAATATTGTGATATGCCATATGTATTTTGTTACAACAAATGAAATAATGGAGAAATGCATATTTTATGCATAAATACATACTTACATATTAATTATTGCTCTAGACCAGATTAATGCCAGGCGTCCCCATTTCGCAGACCAACACCGTCGCGGCGCGTCGGTTGTTATCGAACAGAACAAGTCGCAACAGGTTGCCGTGAACTTAGGTCAGTTAGGCTTACTTCAATTGCACCAAACCGGCTGCTTTGTCGATGGAGGTGGCACGAGCTGTGATATACAGTCGTCTGAAACGGTACTAAGACACTATGACAGCGGCTCACGCTATATCCACCTGTTGAATCCGAACAGCTACTACGTAAAATTGTCCCTTTCATATAATCGACTCGTGGCTGGAACATAACTTATACAGATTTGCCAATATCACGCGATTTTACTTGCCATATAATTTCGTACATTCTTTCCATGCTTCTCTTCGAAGAAGGGACAAAGAAACTGAACTCTGGTATCGCATATTTACAAGGAGAAGAAGGAAGCGACGAAGTAAAAATAGAAATGTCATTAATATTCCTTTCGCGTTCGCCACGGATGCTGCGAAACGTGTCCATCGGTCATTGAAAACGTATTAACATTCTTAATCGGTCGCTATGTGCTGTTACAATGGCTGATGGACATCTAACGAACGTTCGCATAATTAATCGCAGCACAGAGACACGTCCGAGCAAAGCAATCGTAGTTAAATAAAAAAATTACACATATCGTAATTAATGAACATAAATTGTTTTTGAAATATGATCCAGAGGAAACGGAAGATTACAGGAAAGCAGCAATGCGTGAAACTACTAGGCGTTTGTATGCAGCAGTGGTTCCCAAAGTGGGCGATATCGCGTCTGATGGCACTGCAACCGATCTAGATGGCGCTAGTAGCCTCGGCTGCTAGGGAGCCCTCGATAATTGGGAACCCTTAACGATGTCTTGAATAAGGAGAAGATAAGAAAATATTGAATAAACTGAGGGGGCGTTGGATAAGCTTCTTTCTCTGTAAAGAGAAAATCTTTGGTCATAGACCAAATAAGTTTGGGAACACCTGGTACGTAGCGATGTCATTTTCGATTGCAAGATGCTTTCTACGTAATCTCATTAGCTACCTCTATAGGAAATCAGCCTTGTGGGATGAGCCATAAATATGATTCCAACGCCATTAATACGCCATATTGTGTACCTATGCAAAAAAATACGCTATTCTGTGCTGCAATTTTCTGACGCTTTAATTGCAATCCTGCCAGCAAGTATTATTAATTATAGAGCCAATCACACGCTGACCAATGGTGAAGAAAGTTGAAAGCCTTTGTGAAATTAAAAAAGAATTGTACTGCTGGATAAAAGACTAATCTCAGCGGCAAAATGGAATTTCGAAAGAAGGATCTTTTCCTTATTTCATGATCATATTCGGTGATCTGGGTTCCCTCAATTCGATTCTGCCCGGAATAGTACAATTCCTGTTAAAGTAGGGTTGTAACGATTCTCAATTATTTATGATACAATCATATGCGTATTATACATATGTATATGAATCTTTCGTGGGAAACTCAATTACAGCGGTGCTGATCACGGGCGTCATCCACCAGTTATCATGTCCTGAAGGATGGAAATGATATGTTTGTTCAAAAGAGTAGGGAGCAAATAATACTTTTTTGAGATAATTGAATGGGTAGTTGTGGAGAGTTTCAGTTAATTCGAGGTTTTTTAATGTATGACAAAGCGAGAGCCCGTTAATATATCTACATGCTCATAAACATGCCATGAAATATACAAGGTGTTCCGCGACGCGTGGGTAAAGATGGAAGGGGCGATTCTATGGACTAAAATAAGATGACAATTAAGAGTTACGGAATTGCGTTTGAGGCTCCATTAGTAAGGTTTCACCAACTAAAACTCCGCCCAATAGCTCCTGAATGTAGATAACTCGATGTTCACAGGTGGTTGCTTGGCCGACTGTAAACAGTGCACTTGGGCAGTAGCCCAGGCGGTCGGCAGTACATGTCAAATTGCCTATACTCAGGGGTCTTTCGACCGATTTCTTGATTGTTAATGACATATAAACGAAGCCTCAAACGCGATTCTTTCGCTCTTGATTTTCGCCATAATTTTAACCTATAGAGTCTCCCCTGTCATTCGCGCAACTTCGCATGCGTACATATTAGTCTGTCACGTTTTCTTGGTCGATATCAGTACGCACGCACGTGTAACAAAGGAAGCATAAAGTAACTATATGAATAATGTAAATTTATGTAACGTCCTGTCTTGGTGGGAATGTTATAAATAGCCCTTGCTGGCTAATGGTAAGATAATGTACAATCGCATGGGGAGCTTCACGTGTGCTCACTCTTTATGTGATCAACAATGGGTGAAAATGAATTTGCATGATCTGTGAGTCGCCGCACTTAATTGGCCACTGGACAGAGTGGCATTGCAATCACTCCATTTGATTATCTTTCAAACTACTTATTTACACAGAAGAAAAACTGTTTAAAATTAAATTCGCCTTATTTTTTAGTGGAGTCATTTGTGACAACGATAATCTTCTTTGAGTGTCTTATTCTTTGACAACAGATATGGCGTCAATTTGGATAAATTGCTTGATGTTTTTAGTCCAAACAGTGGCCCTTAATAAAATACACATGAGGATTTATATAATTTAAAACTACATACAAAGTAGCTGCAAATGTGACAGAAGCTACAGCAAATTTCAATAAAACAATGCTATAAGTATTAATAAACTGAGTAACCAATAAATTACTAATTACAACTAATTAGAAACAAGGGATACGAAATATGAACAGCTGTGTGGAATTATGCCACCCATAGAAAGGGTTGCTGAGCATACTTGTCCGCTAGCTTTGCTGCTTCTAAGAAGGAATCAAAAATGGCGACCGATAAAAGTACACCTTCGTTGTAATTCGACGCTTAATCCAGATCCCTTCTTGTCTTGTATGTAAAATTTATTATGGCAGGAGCGCATACAACGAAAAAAAAATAATACCTGCCGCCACACGTGGCGCGCAATCAAGAGTGTGAGGAACTGGTTTGCGCAAATTCACGTGGCTTTGCGCGCGTCAAATCCTTTTATTTCCCGTGTTCGTTTTCGTCGGATACTTTGAAATTGTTGTTGTATTGTATCATTTTTGAGAACGCGTGTTTCGTGGAATTTTTCTGCAATTAATGACTCGTGTTGCCCACTTTTATTAACTTACCCGCATTTCTGTAAATATTATTTACGTCACTTTAAATTTGAAAATCAAATTTACCTTTTTCTTTCAAGCTTCTTTCAGGAACGGAACTGTAAGCTATGCATGTTGTTTCATGATTTATGATTTGTGATTTGTCAGTTACGAATTGTGAGTTACATACACCGGATTAAATTCAAATTAAATTTACATAGCAATGAAATCTAGAACCGCTTAATGTCGTTCTACCAAGTGTTGCAGGGCCAAACAGAAAGTAGAGAGGCAGATGGTAAAAGGACGGTAGCGAAAAGAGTGAAACGTCAGACCTCTGGGGAGAATGAGAAGAAGAAAAAGGACGAAAATAGTATTCCAGGGAGGAAGGATGAGAAAGCCACGACAACGGTGTCGAGTATGGACTTCTCGGAGAGGACACGATATTCCTGGAACTCTCACAAGTATCGTGGCCCTCTTCAGGCTCCACAGCTTCACGGTTCAGTTAACTTTCTGCCAGCTCTTCTTACGGGTTCGACGCTTTATCGGTCCCGTAGCAGTTTTACCTCGAACCTTCAGCAACCACTCCTTCTCGCTCTAATGTTCTATCACCATCGTGGCCCTCGTTTCAGCCTCCACCTCGTTTGTCCTTTTTCCTTACTGTCCTCTATTTTTCTCGCCGATCGAATTCCCCTTGGATTACGACATCGTTCATTTTGATTCTAACAATTTTCTTCCTGGTTGTCATCGGTTACCAGGAATTGATGCTAGAGGCAGTTACTTCATTCCTGTTATACAGGGTGTTCTGCTACTGCATGTCAATATTTTAAGGGGTGATTGTTGAGGCAATTCTAAACAACTTTTTCCTTTGCCAAAACGGTGGATGAAGCTTCGTTATTGAATGATTAACGAAAAACGCTGACCAATCAGCGTGCGTGTGGAGCGCGCGTTTAACGAAAAAGGCGGTCAAGGCTGCAGTTGAGCGTATCACGGTCTTCTCTCGGCTAAGCACGCGCTCTACACGCGCTCTGATTGGTCAGCGTTTTTCATTAATCATTCAAAAACGAAGCTTTAACCACCCTTTTGGCAAAGGAAAAAGTTGTTGAAAATTGCCTCAGCAATCGCTCCTTAAAATATTGACACGCAGTAGCAGAACACCCTGTATAGCTAGGTTATTCTTTTAGGAAATCACTCTAAGCGTCCGAGACCGAATCGTTCTTGATAACTCGCTGCGCTAATCCAAATGGAATTGAAAAATATTAATTTGTTAACTGATCAATTTTATTAAATTTACAAAACTGGGTGATACAGTCTAGGTTGCAGTTCCCAGCATTAATTTTGTATTGTTAAAAGTCGGGAAAATGTGCTGACATTAATCGCATAATTGCAAATTTTTCCGTAAACTCTACGTTATGACCTTAGAAAAACTTCCTTTCATTCTCATGAAATATGTATGATTACATTTTCCATTCCATCACCGCAATGTATTTTCCAAAGATTCAGGCATTGAAATAATTTCAAAGACTAACCTAACCTGTACGTATTCAGTAAACCTAATGTAGCCTAATCTCTATGTTTTCAATAAATATGTGTACAAGGAGCAGCAAAAGTATATTACATTATATAACATTACACTGTTAAAATATATTTTTACTGCTCCTTGTACATTTATTGATAACATAGGGGTTAGACTTTAAAATTGTTTGAGTGTTTTGTGATCGACTGTATGTAAACACTATTCGGACTACTAGGACCTGAATTCTGGATGTTTTTAGGACGTCCATCTGGAACGTCCTATAAACGTTCACAAACGTTTTAAAACGCTTTACAGGATATGTAAACTAGCCGGCGGTTAGAGGTTAGAACGCTCGCTTGCCAACAGAGAATCCCGAGTTTCAATTCCCAATCCTGCTATCTGGATTTTCGTTATATCTTAGGATCTACGTCCTAAGAGTGCACAGAAATGTTGTACAATCGATTGTAAAACAATAGATTCTGCTATAATTTGTTTCATAATGTCCGAGTATGCGAATTTAAGTTATTTATACCGTGCCAGACTGATGAAGGCTAACAATTTTTTAGGTTTAGTGAATAAAAGTTTCTGAGATTTTAGAAACGTTTTGGACGTTTTTCAAACCGTCCCGAACGTCTTGAACGGACGTCTTCTGGCCGTCCATAAGACGTTCTGGTGCTACCTAGGTTCTATTAGACATAGAGAACTACATTGTAAACTATGTCCTCCTCTCGTTCATTATTAAGACATACAATTTCCTCACAAACTGATCCCATAAAATGGAACCATAGCTTATAGCTCAGGAAAATTTCCCACACGTCGATTTCCACCCAACGCAGCGCGGAAGTGTATACCGAATGCCGCAACAACGTTTCCTCTCCGATTAACTGTACCAAAATTTGCATAATTCGTGTGGCTACGAGATGATCTTATACCTCACGGAGAGCCACGTTCGACCGTGCGCCATTCAGGGAGTCTTGAATCGGCGCTTGACACGTATTGTAAACCGATGCGATCTTATCGAGACAATGTCGGGCTTGGAATTTGCGCCAAAAAACGTAAAAGTGTGACCAGTATTTTTATTCGGCGCACGGTTCCGATGCTGTTCAACGCAGACTGCCCGATTCGACACATAATTTCGTCGGCGGAATCGATGCGACCGCGATCGCCGCGTTACTGAAACCATCGTGTTTGTTATACATATTGTACACCAGTGGTGCGCAAACCGTGAGTCGCGACCCCTAGAGGGGTCGTTGAGAAAATTGTTGTGGGTCGCCAAATTCAAAGAAATTTATTTGACAATAAAAAATATAAAGCTTTTCTTCAACAAGTATCAGGTACGAGTAAAATAGTGAAAGAAAATTATATTAATTATAAAAATATAACTATATTTTTTTATGGAAACAATTGTCTGTAATAGTACCAGGGGTCGCGACGAAATTTTGCACAAAATGGGAGATCGGAAATGAAAATAGTTTGCGCACCACTGACGTACACGATCATTCATCAATTTGACGTTCTTCAGTTCCTTCGAGATGACCCTGACACCTCTTCAAGTTACTTTACTCTACCTGGTAAACGCCATCGAAACAGCCGCGCGCCAAGCGCAAAGAACTGCAGGAGCGAGTTTACGTGGAGTTTTGCTGGAGTCTCCCTTGACTTCTCGGGTTTATGATACAGGCTACTTTTAGTGATCCGAACCGTAATAATGCGACTAAAAGTCGTAGCACTGTTATTTATATGTTATTCTTAAGGGGTTACATATTTTTGAGCGGTTGAAGAATAAATAAAATTTAAACATTTCTTTAATTTATGAAATTAAGTTTCATTAAAAAAGTAATGTGTACATCTTATTGCATGTTATTACGTAGTATTTCCCAACAATTACAATGAAATATCCGCACGCAGAAGGACACAGCGGCTAATTTCCAAGAAAAATGCAGGAATAAAAAATTCGCTTTGTCAAGTACTATGGAAATATTACGCTAGAGCTTGATCTAAATTGATCCGGTAGTTTCTCAGATAATTGAGAGTAATTGAATTATATGTATATGGCTGTTATACCCATTTCTAAAGTTCCCCCCGATAAGTGCTACAGTACCTGAAAGTTGTGTATACACTCCTGCCCCGGCCACGTGCTCTACTGACTCGTCTTGCAGAACGGGGTATAGCTTCTTTGCTACGGAATGTGTAGTCAATGGCAACCACCTGGCTGATGAATTAGCGTCGAATGTCGACAATTTAACATTGTTGGACTTTTCCGAGTGTTGCTGCCGAGTGGCACCCAATTGGCTATTAGAGTAATGCTTACGTATATATTAATGTTTATTCCTGAATTTCTTTACAATTAATACAGCAAACTTGCATGTTGTTCATTCCGATGATTACTTAACATGTATCCGTTTACTGAAACGGGAACTTCGTAAAAAAAGGAAGGAAAGCATTTTCTTGGACAAAGACAAAGCAACCTCGTCGCATTCTAGACAAGGTAGTTACCGAGCAAGTCTGCGCGGCATAAATTATGTGGAACACATAACTCGCCAGCTACACATGGTGCACGTTAACTCGAGGACAGGTTTTCCTTCACGTTCGACCATTCTAATCGATGGACCCTTATCTGAAGCAATCGCAATAAATGCAACAGACACGCGAATCTTTCTCACCCCGGTCAAACGGAATTCCTGTGCGACTTTCTGTAACGAACACAACAAGCTGTTTCGTCCCGTTATACACATTCTTATTAGTTGTACACGTTATTTATACTTGTAGCTCGTTACGGGTCGGAATTGCACGGGTGTCTTACCGAGGAATGACATTCTTTTTATTTTGTTAGTGGCAGGGATTTTGTACTTGATTTCCACTGATAGCTATAGACAAGCTAATGGTGCCGACGAATCTAAGGTTAAGTCGTGAGCAGCTACGAGGAGAACTGGCTTTTATCGATGAACTTATAGTTGGACTGCAGGCAGATATTATGCTTTAGCTTATATCAGTGCGACACGAGATCCTAAACATTGGCGTAACTAGGTAGGGATCCAGGGTGGTCCAGGATCCCCAAAACACGAACTGACCACCATAGGCTGTCTTAGAGGAGGGAGGGTTTTAGGCAAAAGTTACTGAACCAGCCCCCCCCCCCTCACCAAAGAATCCTAGTTATGGCAAAGGGTTTAACCTAAACTTCCCACAATCTTAATGGAGGTTGATTTATTGTTTGGGCAAGGAATAGCCCTTTCCGCTGCCGCGGCATGCCGGTGCGGAAGCGTACTTCGAAAACTGCATGTCACGGATTTGGCTTTTGTATTTACATCCTACCAATAAGGTGTCGGGTTGGTGCAATTAAGAGATAGTGCTACGAATGATTGCAATGGTTAACTAATTTTAAAAGGGGTGGGAAGTAAGAGGTTTACTTAGGCCATCGACCAGTTGTAGGTTAGATTAGGTTTGAGGGTGTCGATGACTTATTGCTATTTACTGTCTGAACGCCTTGGCTTATGGCAAACCCCGAAGAGATTTTTAGGTACTACGAACTTTTACCTTATGTGATTATACCATTGTATATTTTATACAAGGTACGGCGGGCCTCGATTAACAGGCTTCGTTAGAACCAAGAGAGCGCAGATAAATGGAACCTGTAGATAAAGATTATAAATGTGATTTATACATTTTATTTGATAAGAAATGCCATTGCTTGTACAATAAGTATAATGTTTCGCACAATATATACATTTGTGCTTCGTTTTTCCTTTTCTTTTCCCAATTTTGCACTTGTAATCGTAAGCGTTTAGTATAGTACAGGCAGTAGTAGTGGACAACTATCGATGGTACTGTTAATAATCGTCAATGGTCACAACTATCAATGATCATCGATAGCCACTACTGTCAAAAACTATCGATTGTTTATTTTTACTACTGATAGTTATATGTAGAACATTATAGGAATAACCAGTAGCGACACTCCCTCAAAATCGTGTCCGAGAATAATTACTACTGGCAAGATAGCGTCAGTGTCCCTCCATAGCATCTGTTTTCCACGTACGCAGCCACGCCACGCAGCGTCATTTTCTGGCTTAGCAACAACCAATCAGGACATCGCACGCTACTACACTAACAACAGAGCCGTCTGTCATGTGACCTCTGATACCAACATCAAAGGGACCGACACGGAATGCCGCTACTGGTTATTCTTATATTGTGGTTATAGGTATTGAAAGTCATAGGTTAGTATCCGCAGAGACAAACCATTTAATGTATCAGCACAGCTTATAAATAATACAAGTTAAGTTATATCACGACTTCCGTAATTGGCACATATCAAAATTATTAAATAAATCTCCAGTAAAAGAAATTTGACTCATTTTTCAACACCTGTTCACTCCTTAGGAACTCTACTCGAATTCTTTAAACTAAGTTCCTCGTTTTGTTGTTAACTTTGTTGTTAACTTTACATTATAAAGCACTTTGACATACAGATAAGTATGTACATACATATCTAAGCATTAAAACAAAACTTGCATCTTTGTTGTTAACAAGAGATTCCGCAACATCAGGTTCTGGGAAATTCTTGGAAATTGCGTCACATTTCCAGGAGTAGTGAAATGGGATACCTCCTCGCTAGTCATGCTTTTCCGATACAAAATCGCAAGTTTACTTGAGCACAATGGATTCCCAAAATCCTTGCTTTTGCAACTTTGTTACATTAAAAAATCGAGCTAAATTTTCTAAAACCACGTTTTACAATTTCGTTCTGAACCGCGTTCTCAAAGTTTTCGTTTCGTAACTTTGTTAGGTAAAAAAATCGAGTTAAATTTTCTAAAAATCACGTTTAACAACTTTGTTGTTACACTGACTTCCGCAGAATTATGTTCTAGAAAATTCTTGGAAGTGGCGACGCAATTCCAGGAATTTATCGCACAGAATACCTCCACGCATATTATGTTCTAATGATACAAATTGACGATTTTGAGCACAAGGGATTTCCAAAAATCATGATTTTGAATCAGGAGAACATCATGTGCGAGGAGGTATTCCATTTCACTGATTCTTGGAATTTAACTTCTTTTTCCAAGAAATTCCGGGATCTTCCATTCTATCGCGATTTGTAAAAGTTTGATGGCAATTTTCCAGCAATTTTACAATGTTCGTTCACGATACTTCTTGCGTAAGAAAGAGGAGTAGTTCTTTTTAGAAGTAGGGAGGCATTAATAAAATTAAATCTGTTGAATTTCCTTTACTGAAGATTTATTTAAAAATTTTAGTAATGTACAAATTACCACACTGATGACATTTGAGCTTAACCGTTATTATTTATAAACTATTCCTATAACTTTATTTACAATACATATTACGATAATTAAGTAATAATACAAATTACAATGTTGAAATAATAACTTAAATTTAAGTATGTAAGTTACAAAAATGTTTTATTAAATCGTTTCGTTAAATCGAATTACAATATATTTTGTAGTTTAAAATTATGTATAATTTAATGTAATAACTGCTAATGTAGTGTTCGTAGATAATGTTTAATGTACTTTACTAACAATAAGTTCCCCCTTCCTCTTAATTACGCAGAGATGCAAGATCCAGAGTCCATTCCTTGAACAGGAAGTCTGTACACACAAAAAGTATATTAAGTAGCCATTTAATTATAGATAACCGATCATTTTCTACACTAAAATAATATTATAATAAATAATACTAATTTTTATTGTTATTTATATACGTAATATGCGCAGTTAAATTACTCGAAATCGGAGTGCAGTAGATTCTCGATGAGTGAGTAAAAATCGGGACATCAAAATCCTCAGTCATCGTGTAGAAGAAGCGACTATGTTGTTGGTGTAGTAGCGCGCGATATTGTGATTGGTTGTTGCTATGCTGCAAAATGACACTGCGTGGCGTGGGTGCGCACGAGGAAAACATAGATGGTATGAAGGGAAACTGACGCCATCTTGTCAGTAGTAATATGGGGCATGCGCTGTAGCATTTCTCCGACACGATTTTGAGGGTGCGTCGCTATTGATTATTCCCGTACTGTGATACACCTTTCACTTTCCTAAAAATGGACAAATTAAAAGGTAAAAGGTATTTTTCAAACAGATTCAAAACCAACTAAACGACGACTTCAAACTCCCACCAATTTTACATGGACCGCATTATATGTCATATAAGAGGCGATCGATTTGGCGTGGAATGACCAACCTGCGAAAGTTGTTCAGTTTATCGAGCGAATTAGAAACAATAACCGCAGCATTAGAGGTTCCATTTTCGTTCGACTCTGTCCTTTCCTCGATGTCGGGTGGCTGGATGCATAGCAATGATTAATCGATAACTCCGTGGGTCGATTAAAATAGAATCCGAGGACAGGATTTCGGGGCGATGCGTGAGCGGTATCGTGATTTGGAAGACCGCCAAAAGCCCAGCAGTTTCAACTGCGTGGGTAACAAAAGGCCTTGTGCAGATGCATCAGGAAGGATTGAAATAGGCAATTAGGGGGCGCTGCAACTTCGGAAAGTCCAGCGTGTATATTCACCCAGCTTACAATTAGTCACCGCTTCCCTTCTTTTTCATCACAGGTGCAGCGAGCAATAATCGAGGAACAAGTCTTTAACGAGACACACTTTTCTTCTAATTATAATAATTTCAGGCTTACTGGCAACTTTCTCTCTTTACTCGAATGAAAGTGGGCACATGCTACCCTGTTCAAAAAATTCCAAAACACTGGAAACAAAATACAAATTATACACAGAACGCTCAGCGAAACGGTGTGCACGATTTTTGAAGCACCTCTGATAATCTAAACAAAAAATGTGTGGAACAAAAGTTAGTCAGTTTCAAATCAGCTACTGTAACTACAATATTTAACATTGACAAAAAATGCTTCTTTAAATAAAAAAATCAGAATCACCTTGACTTTTTTAAATGGCACAATGTGTCTTACATTCCATAGCGTTGTAGCTGACTTCAAGACGAGCTGAACGATATACATACAGGGTGACCCATTTGAAGATTTGCACTTAATTATCTCCTAAATTATAGGTTGTTTCTAAATGTGTTCTAAATGAAACTTACCCTGTTCCATGGGGGGCATCTTGTGATGGTCACATATTCTCTCTAGGTGGATGCGTCTCCGAGATTTGGCGGCGACCTTGATTTTTTTAAGTGGAACTGTATGTTTTTTTCTAGATAGGCTTGTAGTCCTTTCCAAGACGAATTCATTGACCTATAACACTTTGGTCTTCCAAGGTCGTTCAAGGTCATTTAATGGCATTCATTACTTACCTTTGTTGTACACCCAGAAATTGCTCTTTATCTGATGTATTCGAAGAGGTGACCTCCGACATCAATACATTGATTAATTCTGTTTCTAAGTGAACGTTCTACGTTCTCGAGTGTTGTTCTACTAACTTGTTCGCAGGCATTTGATTTGACACCTCTGGACTTCTTTTTGTGGGGCTTTATAAAAGATAAGGTTTACTGTGAAGAACCCACCTCGCGTGAGAATATGAAGGACCGGATTAGAACATCACCATCCAGCGCGACGCGACGTTCCGTTCCTGAGTTTGGTCTCTACGCGCGCTCTGAATGGCCAACGTTTATCGTTAATAATTCAAAAACAAAGCGTCGAACGACATTTTTTCAAAGGAAAAAGTTGTTTTGTATCGCCTCAGGAATCTCCTATATCCAGCTCTTCTTTATGTTATGGCAACTGTGGCTTTGATGACATTTTTTATACACCAACAATAAAGAAAACGTTTACGCAAACTTTTTGTTTAAATTTTGTTCAGTGAATTCACGCCTGCTGCAGTTATATTCATATTTTACGAAACGTTCCGTACGAATGTGTACGCTCGCCTGCATTTCATTGACAATTTTAATCCGAATTGTTTCACGGTTTCGTGGAAACCATAGACCACTGCGACGCACTAATGATTGTACGTTTGTCATTCTGCCAGAAATCCGTGGTTCTTTGTTGCTCCCCAAATGTTACGTGTACGTTTCCTCTATGCTTGTACCAG
Source organism: Holcopasites calliopsidis (assembly GCA_023838395.1). Classification (NCBI taxonomy): domain Eukaryota; kingdom Metazoa; phylum Arthropoda; class Insecta; order Hymenoptera; family Apidae; genus Holcopasites; species Holcopasites calliopsidis. Next base: position 398,740 of record JALHAQ010000009.1, read on the forward strand.
AGTAAATCGAGACTGGAGTGAACGATTGTGCCAAGCTGAGGTGTAACAGACGGACTTTCTTAAAACAATGACGTCGTGACTCGATGAAAACAAAAAAACGTTGGACGTTTGCTGACAAACTCAACGTTATGTAAGAGGTCCGTATCGTTGAAGTTTTATGTGTGGCGAGAATAGATAGATATTATAGCAGTATGATTAAATAGATGGAAACAAGAATATTATTAATCACAATAATGATGTTATAATAATATTGGGTCAATGCAAAGGTTTTGATGGACTCTTAATAAAATGGGGTGATTAACATTATTAACTATTTTGTAGGAAGAATAGACCATTTTATTGAGATACTGCATGTTCATAGTAACAATGAAAGCAATGGTGTACACATAAATAATTAAATAAGTTATCTTTCGTAAGGAATCAAAATCTATTGAGTTATTGAAAAACCGATAAAATCGTTTTCACTCATCCAAAACGTGAAACTAGAGTAAAACTGATACATATTAGCTATACATATTCGCTTAAATGCAAGAAGTGATTCTACGGGTTAAAATAAGACAAAAATCAAGAGTGACAAAATTGCGTTTAAAGCTTCGTTAATGAGTTTATAACAATTAAAAAGTCGGTCCAAAAGCCCCTAAATGTAGGCAACTCGGCGTGCACCGAAACAGCGGCTACTTGAACCACTGCCAGCAAGCAATGTCAAACACGTAGATGCAAGAACATACGGATCTTACCTTCTAGATTTTAGACAAGCTATGTTCTAACAAAATCTTGCTACATTTTATAAGTACAATACTATTCGATTATTGCAATCACGTATAATGTTATCGATTGGCTATTGTTATCATAATCAGTTGGTCCCAAAACACACTTTTTGTTCTCTGTTTAACATTGTCAGGCTATGTTGTCAGGTTATTCCTATATAAAATGACAAGCCTCAAAGTGGTCATAATAAACGGATTTCACTGTATTAAGAAAATTGTTGCACGCCATTGGACATATACGTTATTTGATTTACCAGGACTACATTTCAATAAAATTGCACATTCTTGTTTAATTATCTAACTGTCGAGAGTTTCGTAGGAGTTTCATTAAGTATACTTACATTGGCCAATTGTTTTTGTTATAGAATAAAGGGCAATCAATTAAGTAACATTATAAAGTTCTCAATACATACACTGTACACCGAATTATTAACCGTATTTCATAAAGTATACATGGTATACATAGGTTACGTACATGATTTTGCAATTCATAAAACCATTACTGGTTGATCGACCTCGATTTCAACGTACGTTTATTCTTTCCAAAGAAATTTAACGCGTATCGATATATTAGTGGAAGAGAGAAATGTGAGCGTTACAAATGGGTTCGATCAATTTATTGCGCGCATTCGGTAGAACAATATACTCGTTAATCAAAAGCCATCAATGCACGACCAATCCTATCCCATCCATTTTGATTTTTAATTACACGTGCAAACGATCGTTCCATTAAAAACGACGATTTATCCACTGTTATGAAACTTTTCGAACTGGCTACTCTTTGAAATAAATGGTATTATTACACATGTGACAATACGATGGGGGACAAATTTGAGTCTTTCAATATAATATGCTTTATTGGAAAAATATATTCTTTAATTCTAATAAGGTGAAAATAAATTCGATGCTTAACATTTACTTTATAGGTGAAAAATTTGTTTCCACATAAAAAAGAATGTTTTAAGAAATATAGAAATAAGAACTAAATCAATTGTCAGCAATTGAGCTTCCATTAGCAAATGAAGATATGTATGTTGATTATAAATGTGCTTTATTTAGTAAAGCGTACTTATCCGTTTTACCCTATTGATAATCATCAGGTAGCATTCGTTAACTTTTGACCAAATTTTATTTATTTTGAGTATAATTTATTCATGTTAACCTTATCATTGGGTTTTTACATTTCTTATAAACGGACTTGGTGTACAAAGTTTGACCGACTTGATGTAGAATTGTATACATATGTATACAATTAAACAGGACATTCCAACATGTACAGGGAATTTATTTATCTACAATCTACGGAACGTTGAGTAAAGTAACTCCATTTCTTCGCAGCAGTGTAGAAAAATCGAGGAAGCACTTTTTACAGCCAATTTTTCCAGATTGCAATTCTCAGTAGCATGCTACACGTGGCATTATGAAAGTTTCGTGGAAACAAGTCAAAGAGGGGGAGGATACTAAAGAAAAAAGGACAAGAAACGGATATGCAAAGGTTGGATCGAACTGGCGACGATGCGAGGAAGCTGTAACTTTCTTGGAACTTCGCTTCTCCAATGAATATTCTTCTGCTCCAACTTACCTGCAAATATGTATATTCACTTCCTTCCTAATACTTTATTTAAATATTGAGCTCCACTTTTGGAATGAACCGTGTACACTTGTCATTATTTGTACGTGAATTAATAAGGCCTTATAAACTAACGTCAGCACGTTGCAAAAAATTGCGCACGTCGGGCTGGCGATGTCTTGTACACTAGTAACCAGTTGGGTGCCGATCAGCAGCCGGTTGGCAGCCACACTTGCAAAAGGCCGACAATGTTGGATAGTCGACGTCCGGCACCAAATTCGCAGCCAGATGGTAGCCATTGGTTGTCCGGGCAGAGACTTGGCTACCAGGGTAATACACAATTAATGTGTGCATCTATCTAATAGCAAAATTGTAGACATGCACGACGCTTCGTATCTGCATGCATGATTTAACAAAATTTATTCACGCTTTAAGAGTAACCGAAAATGATGCAACACGTGGAAACGTGAAGATACAATCCATTGAATGAAAATTAATATTTTATTAACCCTTAGAATCCGAGCAATCTATATACAGGGTGTCCCAGAACTACCTCAAGAGCCGAAAAGGGGTGATAGCTGAGGTGATTCTGAACACCTTTTTCCTTTGCGAAAATGTTGTTTGAGGCTTCGTTTTTAAATAGTTAACGAAAAACACTGAGCAATCAGAGCGCGCGTAGAGCCCGCGCTCAGGGACGGCGCACGGCGTGTCATGCTAGGTAGCGACGTTCGACCATCGCCCCGAACAAAACGCGTCGGTATAACACGGAGCAAAAGTTAACATCGAATTATTCATTATTCATGAATGGAAATGAACTAAAATACAAACGAAATCAATTTGTCATTATTACTTGAACAAAACAGAATTAGAATCGACTGACTAACGAGTCTATCAAGTACGACGTATGTTACATTTTAAACAATTCACCAACAATTGGAATTAGACTTACCCGTTTCTACAGATCCTGCTTAGACGAAAATGGGTCACTGTCATCCTACCGATCATTCGTATCATTATTACATCAAGGAGTAACACGTGATGCACAACAGCTGATACTCCACGGTCAGGTCAGTCATTTCACTTCACTTCTCGAATTTTACTTTACTGCACGATCGCTGTCACTTTTGTGAGGGTGTAACGCAACCTTCTGCATAAGGGGTGATTCTACAGGCCAAAACAAGGTGAAAATCAAGAATAACAATTTCGCATTTGAGGCTTTATTAATAAAATACTGGTGTTTGGAAAAACGGGCAGCTGTGTTCAGTGGCAATCATTCGCTACACTGAAGAGAAACCATGACCTACCGCACCGCGTAATCTGAGACCCAAAAAGACAAACGTTTTACGTTGCATAGCATTCAACCTGCTTACTTGCAAAATCCACATGGGCATATCAAAACCCACCCAATGGGATTATCAAGTAAAGAGGGTGACGGCCTTTCAATCCACAATTTTGATCTTGAAAACCAAATACACACACATTCACGATTGTCCCGGCCGCGAATGTGTATGCGTACACGCGATTGTCCCGTCCACGAATGTTCACAATGCACCTTTAAACACAAAAATTTGCAGCACACGAGGATCAAGTACACATGTACCACGATTGTCCTATCTGCGAGTGTCCATGATTTGCACTAAACTTATTATTCCACTAAAATGCTTAAATCGTTCCGTATTCAACGTCGTACAAGCAGCAACTGTCTCGATCGTCTGGAAATAATTATCTACTGATGCAAGCCGAATCGACGGGAGTCGTATCTGCGTCGTCGGCAGAAAAGGGCAACATTGTTGCCCCTTTCTACGGCCGAAAGAATAACAAATGCCGCCGAACGCTTTCCCTAGACGCGACTCGCGACCATTCGGCATGCATCGGTAGATTATTATTTCTAAACGGTCGAGAAAGTTGTAGCTTGTACGACATTGAATACGAAACGATTTAAATATTCTAGTAGAATAATAAGTTTAGTGCAAATCGTGGACACTCGCAGATAGGACAATCGTGGTACATGTGTACTTGATCCTCGTGTGCTGCAAATTTTTGTGTTTAAAGGTGCATTGTGAACATTCGTGGACGGGACAATCGCGTGTACGCATACACATTCGCGGCCGGGACAATCGTGAATGTGTGTGTATTTGGTTTTCAAGATCAAAATTGTGGATTGAAAGGCCGTCACCCTCTTTACTTGATAATCCCATTGGGTGGGTTTTGATATGCCCATGTGGATTTTGCAAGTAAGCAGGTTGAATGCTATGCAACGTAAAACGTTTGTCTTTTTGGGTCTCAGATTACGCGGTGCGGTAGGTCATGGTTTCTCTTCAGTGTAGCGAATGATTGCCACTGAACACAGCTGCCCGTTTTTCCAAACACCAGTATTTTATTAATAAAGCCTCAAATGCGAAATTGTTATTCTTGATTTTCACCTTGTTTTGGCCTGTAGAATCACCCCTTATGCAGAAGGTTGCGTTACACCCTCACAAAAGTGACAGCGATCGTGCAGTAAAGTAAAATTCGAGAAGTGAAGTGAAATGACTGACCTGACCGTGGAGTATCAGCTGTTGTGCATCACGTGTTACTCCTTGATGTAATAATGATACGAATGATCGGTAGGATGACAGTGACCCATTTTCGTCTAAGCAGGATCTGTAGAAACGGGTAAGTCTAATTCCAATTGTTGGTGAATTGTTTAAAATGTAACATACGTCGTACTTGATAGACTCGTTAGTCAGTCGATTCTAATTCTGTTTTGTTCAAGTAATAATGACAAATTGATTTCGTTTGTATTTTAGTTCATTTCCATTCATGAATAATGAATAATTCGATGTTAACTTTTGCTCCGTGTTATACCGACGCGTTTTGTTCGGGGCGATGGTCGAACGTCGCTACCTAGCATGACACGCCGTGCGCCGTCCCTGAGCGCGGGCTCTACGCGCGCTCTGATTGCTCAGTGTTTTTCGTTAACTATTTAAAAACGAAGCCTCAAACAACATTTTCGCAAAGGAAAAAGGTGTTCAGAATCACCTCAGCTATCACCCCTTTTCGGCTCTTGAGGTAGTTCTGGGACACCCTGTATACGTCGTATATGTTTTTATTGAATCCAGGCGACGTATGTATCCATTATGTACATTTTTAGTGAATCCGAGCGACGTATATATACGTCAAATATATATTTATCGAATCCAGGCGACAGCTCTATACGTTCTGTACATTTCGATTCAATTCAAGCGATCTATATACATATATGTATGTCCTGCACATTTCGGTTGAGTCCGAGCAACGTAAAAATACGTCATATATATTTTTATTGATTCCGAGCGACGTATATATACGTAATGCATATTTTTATTGAATTCCGCAACGTATATGTACGTTCTGCACATTTTGATTGACTTCGGTTGACGTATATATACGTCCCGTATATTTTCCTTGGATTCACAGAGTTAATTGGGGATAGTAGAGCATTGCAGGAGGAAGCTATGCCACAAAATGATGCAAAACAAGATTTTTTATTAAATACGGCATTTCTTGGTGTCCAGACTTTAAAAAAATTCGATTTTGAACTACAACGATTGTTCATAAAATTTCTGTACAACTTGAAACACCTATCAAGAGTGCCAAAATTTGTAGACTCGTGGTGTATTTTATTGGCTCAAGAAATTTGTATCCGTCATTGTTGACGATACGATTTATTGCGTGGTCGCTTATTACTCCGGCGGGAATCATACAAACGAGTTTGAAAGAATGAGAAGGGGGGGGGGGGGAGATGTAGCATAGACGAAGATTTGCTTCTCCGAATCCTTAAGAATAATAAGAAGGAAACACGTGCCTGCGCGCGAAGGACCCTTCTCCTTTTGCATTTATGACATCATCAGCGACCGTGTAGCGTGTATCTTCGCCGAACTTGTTTCGCCTTCTACGATCAGAAGTGATTAATACGTGACACCAACCCCGGCGAAACAGAGGTCACAAAAAAGTTACTACTTCCTCAACATAAAAACGTGTGTATGTTAAATCTCTCCACCCTCTCGTAGATGAACACCAAATCAGCAAGAGTAGGACGAATTTCTACTTTTGTATGAGTACGTAAGGCAATAAAAATATTTCATTGATTATTTGCAGATGTAACTCTTGACTGTAATGACAAAATGCTTTTGTTATTTACTGTAATTAGATAAGGTATTAACGAAATGAATTTAGAAAATGATTCGAAAGAAATGAAAGGAATTAATAGAAAAGTTACTACGTTAGGACAAAAACGTATTCACAGTTACCGTTGTTAATTACTCATGAAAATATGGAAACGTAAAAAAGGAACTTTATCACAGTCTAGTCTCTGTCTTCTGTAATATTTATCCTCTGCATTAATTTTTTCACGTTCACGTACTAATTATACGAGCGAATTATCAATAGAAAACCACACATATAACTACAGGGTGTCCCGTAACTTATAGAAGAGACGGATGTAGGAGATTTCTGAGGCGAAACTGAACAACTTTTTTCCTTTAGCAAAATGTCGCTTGACGCTTTGTTTTTGAATTATTAACTAAAAACACTGACCATTCAGAGCGCGCGTAGGTCCCGCGCTCAGGAACGGACGACGCGTCGCGCTGGGTGGTGACGTTTGGCCGGTGCCCCATCCAAACGCATCTCTATAGCAGGAAGCAAAAGTTGTATCGAATACCGAATCGGCGCAATGAAGAATAATGTTGAATTATTCGGTAGTCGTGAAGAACGAATGAAAACGCTATATCGACGCGTTTGAATCGGGGCACCGGTCAAAAGTCACCATACAGTGCGACGCGACGCGACGATCCGTCCATGAGCGCCTTCTTTACGCGCGCTCTGAGTGGTCAGTGTTTTTCGTTGATAATTCAAAAACGAAGCCTCAAACAGAGTTAAACGGAGTTACGGGACACCCTGTACAAAAACATTCATTTAGACTTAAATAACAAATTACTGACAGTAAATTCGTAATAATCGTTATTAATCTGATCAACTGTCACAATTAATTTACAATTTACCCGGCATCTTCAAGTCACATACAGGGTGTCCCAAAACTACCTTAAGAGCCAAAAGGGGTGATTGCTGAGGTGATTCTGAACAACTTTTTCCTTTGCCAAATTGTTGGTTTAGTCTTCGTTGTTTAATTATTAATAAAAAAAACACTAACCAATCAGAGAGCACGCTTCACGTGCTCTACTTGAAATAGTTATGGGACACCCTATATAACTATCGAATAAGTAATAAAATTTAGCCTAAAACACTCTCAAAAGACCTGCTCAATTTTCCTCAAAAACATCGCGACTCAGGCATATACAACATCGGATATATCGTGTACTTAAATTAAGGGAAAGGATAAAACAACCAGCCGTCGCGACGCGTCGCGTCGTAAGGCGTTGAGTAATACACGCCTCGATAATTGAATCCCGTGTCATTTTCCGTTTGCGTGTTGTCATCAGCCCCGTGGACTTACATGTATTTGGCGACGACCTCTGTCGTGATGAGAAGATGCTGGCAGGCTTTCGAACAGGCCTGGAGTAATATTTCGTTGGCCGGGCAGATGCGGAATAAACGGGCATTAGTGTCAGTTTGAAAGCATGCCAGGTCCTCTTGCGCGATTCCGAAAGTGAGGACGCGTCGGCGGAATTCCCTACCGCGAACGATCCTTATTTTCGGAACGTGTCATAGGGTCGCGCGCGCATGCGCCTACGATTATTCGCACAGCCGTTCAGCTATCTTGCTCCCATTCGACACACTGTTAAATAGGGATGCGCGGACAGCACAGTATGAAACCTGTGTCCTTAATTGTCTCTCAGTACCTCGAACAATTGTAGTCGTTGAAATCGACTTGAGATGGGCTACAATCGTAGGTATTTAAAAATACATGGCTCGATTAAAAAAAATTGAGGTACATCCGAAATCTCCAAAGTCGCAATTTTTGAAAAATTTTTGTTCACCAAAGAATTGTCTCCTAGGAACCAAACAATGTTTGTTTCAGACATTCTTCCGTATTTTCAAGACTTTACGAATTATTCAGGTGACAATTCTGAACTGACTCGCCCTATTGCATTCCAAACAGATTACCTGAATAACTCGCTTAGTTTTGACTATAGAAAAAAATGCTTCATATCAAATTTGCTTGGTTTCGAGGGGCGCATAATTAATGTGACTAATTTTTTTATAGGTGGACGCGTAGAGAAAATAAAAAATACAAACCTATACTTTTTAGTGAGATGGTATACGTTTTTATTTATATTCTAATAGAGCGTTTCAAGTCGAATACAAAACCTACATGAAGGTTACTCAAAGTTAACTACAACGGAAAATAATTGGAAAAATGACTGGTTGTTGCTCTTGTAATCGTTAATAATGGTCGCATTTTTAATGCCGCACCCTGTATATCTACTATATTCTCTCTTGTTCAACAAAATAAAAAAAATGTAAAACTATATCAATAGATCAAAACTGATTTGAAGAAGCGATGTTGCTCGCCAGAGGATCGAACAGCTCCGTCAGCGATTGATGTTCCCTTTAAGACCGTTAACCATGTGAGATAAGTAGAATTGACACGGGATGGTAAATGGAGTAGAATGGACGCGAGTCGTGAACGTTTCTTTGGCACCGCGTTCGTAATGTGTTAACGTGAATTTACAAGCGCTTAGAATGTTGAACTATTCTTAACCATCTGAATGATCCACTGAGTTCGTTTCGATTTTGCTCGCCAAAAATAACGCGAATCGAAGTTATTCGCAGCAATATTGATTGCGTTTGGCCGTCGGTACAATGATAGTATATATTTTGATATAGAAAATAGATAAGTCATTTTTCTGACTTTTTTCTCGAGAAAAGTATTATTTACCGTGAATATTTGGCATGCTAAACTGTTAAACTAATCCAATACACAAGGAAGGTGTACACTTTCAAACTGAATAAATTCCCTGATAGTTAAGTCTCTGAAAGGCCGGTTAACACTTTGTACCGGAAAAAACCAGCCAAGGTTAGCCGTTGACTTCCAGCGCCACATTAAAACCTAAATGGCGACCAACTGTTCGCAGCGTACGTTGTATTGAACTGACTCGCGATTTTGGGGATCGTGCAAAGAGAAATTCGTTCAAGTGAAGTGGGCACGAAAGAAGACGTTCTCCTATGTTCTACGGCTTTGAGAAACAGCCGCCAGTTCGATAGCCTCGATTCAAATAGTTAAAGGTGGTTGCGTTTTGCCAACCAACGAAACGTTGCGATCGGCTGATCGCCATTTAGCTTTTACTGTGGTGCTACATGTCGACGGCGAAACTCGGCTCGATTTTGATTAATAATTATTAGATTATTATTATTATTAGACTAATAATTATTAGACACTGACGTCGATTAAATCGTTCATTTCGAATCGATAGATAAGTGCGCAAAAGATCGCAACTGAAAGTCTTGAGAGAATCTGCATGGACCAAAAGCGGAATAAGGACAAGATAACGAAAGGGGAGATGCGTAGCCCGCAATTTTGACATCAGGTTGGCCGCGTGCCATAACCTCTCGCGCGGCTTCTCAGCGCCGGGTGAACGTGGGAGCGGAATTCCCCGATTCTCACGAGCCTTATTTTGGGATCGGTACGTCCGGCTGCCCGGAAGCGGGACTTACAAATTTGGAGCGATGGCCCATTTTTTTCTGCGCGGCTCCCCTGCGCTCCCGATCCGGCTCAACCGAATTCGCAGGCGAATTCTCGGAACTAGCCTTCCCGCCCCTTCAGAATCACCTTCTCAGCCTTGTCTTCGATTTTCCTTGAACTAATTCTTTTTTGACACGCCTTCGCCCGCGTCGACACATCGATTTTGTTCACGCGAACACTTCGTAGAAGTCGTAAAGGATAATTTGGGCCGAACTTTTTGTTTCTCGAGATTGAACGTTGAGCAGGTTTTTCTCTGTATTAACGTTAGGAGTTTAATGAAGAATGAGCAGGAATAGTACGAATATTTTTCATGCATTATTGATCAGGAAAGTTGAGGAATAACCCCACCTAACCCAACCTTTCACATATTCAAACCTGTTACATTATGCTCAATACCGATTCTCTAGAAATTGTTAGTTGCAGCGAAAAATCAATAAAGACAGATAAATAGATGCAGCCAAGGTTGGCCGTCGACTGATAGATAGTCGAGGAACTGTTTTTGGTAACTCCATGGGCTTATATATAAAGATGTATCACGGGGTTTTCTGAGAATCGTGTAAAATCTGCACACATGCCCGACAAGAAACAGAGAGTACCTGGAAATTTTTTCCAAGGAAATTATGATGAAATGGAGCCCGTGGTTCTCGCTAAGAGTGGTGGTCACCCCACGCTGTTGCATTCTTCTGGATCTACCGCTTCCTTTCTTAGAAAGGACGCACAGTTGGCAAACGGTCGGCTGTTACGATCGAATAAATGAATAGCTAACGGTCCGATGGCAATCGTACGATCGTACCGCACCGACGACACCCACCATTCGCGATCATTAGTACCGGGGCAGCCAGGAAACGGTAGCACGACGACCTTCGTATGATTTAGCTCTCTCTCTATTTCTCTCCCTCTAGATATCTCTCGTTTTCTCTCCAAGAATTAGCGACATTCCTAACCGGACTATGTCACTAAACAGATTTACAAGCAACGTAGGATCATTTCGAGAAATCCATGAATCATAAATCATAATGCACAAGCTGCGAAAATGGTCACACCTTAGAGGTTCTAGCAGTGGTAAAAGAATATGGTATTGGTGCACGTGGTATTGGTACACTTGGTATTAGTACACTTGGTATTGGTACATTTGGTATTAGTGCGCTAGGTAGTAGTACACTTGGTACATTTCGTATTGGTACACTTGGTATCAAGCACTTGGTATTACATACTTGGTATTGGTACATTTGGTATTAGATATTTCGTATTGATGCACTAAGTATTGGTACACTCGAAATCAGGCACTTGGCATTAGACACTTCGTATTGGTACATTGGTACACTTTGTATTGCTACACTCGGTAGTGGTACACTTGGTATTGCTACACTCGATATTGGTACGCTTGGTATTGGTACATTTGGTATTAGTGCACTAGGTATTAGTGCACTAGATAGTAGTCCACTTGGTACATTTCGTATTGGTACACTTGGTATCAGGCACTTGGTATTGGTGCATTTGGTATTAGAACACACGGTATTGGTACTTGGTATTGGCTCTTTATTTATTCCTTTATTATGGATATTCACCTTATCCGCTTGAGGAAATGTAAAATGAACAGGATAACTATTGTTACCGTACAACTGACACGGCAGTTTCAGCAAACATCAAATCTAGAGTACTAAAAACCGTGCAACAATTCCTTGTCAATGAATCTTTATTCCAGGAAGCTTATTCAATTCTCTGGAATGAGGGCTGCAATAAAGGTAACCCTGGTGAAACCAGAAATTCCGTGCCGCATTTCGCGAGGAAACTAATGGTACCGAAAGTTGGAAGCTCTCCATCAATGGTTCACTAATGTATTATGCATTCCTAAACTTATTCAATGTCGCGCTTCGGACTGAATTCAATTTATTCCTCTCATTTCTCTACATTCATCTATTTACACGAAAAATTATGAACCTTAATTTGAATTTTCTACAACTGCTAATATATTACATACTCCACCCACCTGTTAGTCTTCTTCGATCCAATAAAACTTTATTTATCGCTGATGTACTTATAAAATCAGACAGAATTTGGACAAGTGATAGTTGATCACATTTGAGCCTAATGATAATTACGATAATATTGAATGAAATATTATTAATGGTATCGATGTAAAACATTAATTACGAATAATAATAATAAAAAGAATGGAAGGATGTTAAAATATTGTGATCTTTAAATTATCGACCTTGAACTGTTTGTTCATCTGACAATTCTCAGCGAGTAAAGCTCTGCTAATGAATATGTAAACTATTCTGTTATTTTAATATTTGAACTACCAGTGGGCAGCGTGTACACTTTCAAAATCTATGCTATAAAGGAGATATAAACTATTCTAGCTCCATCTTTAATCCTTCAAACTTAAAAAAAAAATTCGACCAAAAGCCTTAACCTTAACCCAAAAGTTAGACTAGATTGGATCATTGGAATGTGATTCGAAGCAGACGGAACACATCTCCTGCTGGCAAAACGCTTTGCAGCAGCAGAGGAACAAGACTTGGCCTTTTGGAGGAAGTACTTAAACGTCCGCGCAAACTATAAGATGAAGCGGTCGAACTAGAAGAGAATCAAGGCGAGACCTTATCTACCTGCGACTCGTAGACGCATCGGATTCGAGAAGCAACTAGAACAAACCACAATGCTGGAAATTACTGCGAAGTCCACACCACTGGGATACTCGGTAAAATCCGCATAAGGATCACCGGCCGTTCCCCGGAGGAGAACTTGAACGTAATCACAATTAACTCTTGCACGGCTGACTTTCCTCGAAAGACTATTCTAAGCGAGGAACGTAAAGTACGGTGCAACTCGAAAGGGTGTCCCGAATCTGTTCGAAAACATAGGCTATTTCTCGCTGTTCTAAGAACGTTGATATAAGATCTTTAGCCATCTGATTTAACACTTTTGAAGTTTAAACTGAACCTCCTTTGTGCTCGAAGTGAAAATAGCACTGAATATGTATATTTATATCACAAGTCAAAAGTTTCTCGCCATTTTGTTTATACAGCTTAATTAAAATAAATGACATTCAATGATAGGACTATGTATAAAGCAAATAAGGAACATTTAAGGTCAAACGAAATCTTATCTTGCGTGTGTTTCAGCAGTTAAAAGGATCAGATAGTATTCCCATCCAGAATGGAGTCTCCTGCCGGAGATACTGCACAGGGGTAAGACAGGTACGCAGCGCTCCCCACACGTAACGCCATAAATTCGAGCCTAATAGGTTACGTACATTTTCTTTGTCAATATATCGAACAATGGAGATATCTAATTAATCCGAATTCGGCTCTAGTGGAATCTGATCAATCAGACCTCCATTCCTTACAAGAGACTTTATTCTGGACGCGAATAATACTATCGATGTGGTATTTGTTTTGTTTACACATTCCATCGATGTTCACAAGCATTTATTTTCACACAGTTAACCAAAATACCATTCTCAACTCAATCTAAGTTAACCATAAAACAATGCTATTATCAACTTAACCTAACCAAATAAGAATACCATTATCAACTTAACCAAAGGAATTGTAAGATGCGCTCAGCCGTTTACTGTGCTAATGGCAACTTTCAAGTACAAAGATACGGTTAAATCTTATTGATCAGGATAAATCGATCCCCACGATCGTCCACAAAAGACCACATTAGGTTCATGCCGCTCCATTTGAGTTAACCTCAATGGAAGCCAGCCTCCGAGTACCGCTTCACCCGAACAAATGCGAAAGGGTTGAACGACGTGACGCGTAGCCGACAAAAGAGCCGGGCACTGCACAGAATATCCCGATTTGCGGTGCCGCTCGGACAAATCCCCATGGTGAAAAGTACATACACATTCGGAACGAAATCGCTGGAATGCCTTCACTGGCCGATGGAATCCGTGTAAAGAGGCGATCGCCACGGCCAACGAATCAGGACAAAATCGGCCTCCTCTCCCGGTTGAAAAAGAAACAAGATATTCTCCGCGCGTCTGGATTTGCTCTGGAATCTCGTTCGGTAATTCATGGAGGCAAAATCGTACGATCCAGTGGCTCTTCCACGAAAACCATGTTTTTTTAGTAGGGGACGGCGGCGGAAACACGAGTTCGTCGTTTAGAGACGAACCGCCGCGCCGCTGCTTTAAAAAAATGTTACAGGTGTGGGAGAACCCGAAAATTTCGGGTTGCTGATACTCGGATTGGGTTGGGAATCAATCGGGTCGGGTTCTTGAAGCTATAGATGCGCGAGAATCCGAAAGTTCCGGGTTCCTTATGCTCGGATCGGGATGGGAATCGTTCGGGTCGGGTTGTCGCAAGTATAGATGTGCGAGAACCCGAAAGTTTCGGGTTTCCGGTACTTGAATCTGGCCAGGAATCATTTGAGTCGGGTTCTCGAAAGTATAGATGCGTGAGAACCCGAAGATGTCGGGCTCTCGGTATTTGGATCGGGACAAAAATCATTCGGATACGGTTTTTGAAGGTATATATGTGCGGGAGCCCGAAATTTTTAATTCGAAATGTTAATACAACTTTGTAGCATGCCAAATGCAACGTTGTACATAATTAAAACAATACGAAGAGAATGAATGAGATTAAAATCAAAGGGAATGTATAACTGTGCGGCGCACCCTGTACTTATACACACCTTTCATAGACAAAGAATTATTGCTCTGCATATGAACGAAAATCGTACCGCAATGACAGTGGGCTCGGTTCTACACCTCGCAGGAAAAAAAACTGGGCACACGAGGAAGGGGAAGGAAAGGAACAGCGTTCGAACATCAATCGTGAGCACGCTACCACGCCAGAAGGAACAGCGGACGAACAGGAAGAAGAAAAGGGAGCAAAGGGAGCGCGGTAGGTACAGGAGGGAAGAGATCTGGTCCATTCAACGGGCAGTAGGTACGATTTCCAATCGACGAGCGCTTCCTCGAAACGGGTGCCCCTTCTGCCGGGATCCTGAACGGCGGCACCGGAGGCTGCATCATGGAATACTGGTTCTACTCGTGGTTCCATTCAAGTGTTCTTGCTCCGTTGGCATCCCTCGATTGCTCGCCAAGAAACTCCTTGATATTCTGCTGCTGTGCCGATCCAGTTTCTTCGTGCACGTCGATAATACCGGCTGGATGGATCGGAATGGCCAAAGCTGATGGTTCAGGGCAGGGGATTGGTCGGACAGAATTATTCCGCGAGGTTCAATGATCTGCCACCGTAATTATTAGTATACAGGAGTTCCCATAACGCTGCGCGGCATCTAAATAGAATCGGCTATTAGTTGTATCAAATTATTCTTTTAGTCAAAAGGTCATCCAGGGTCACCGACACTAGCGGAAAGCACTTCGATGATTCATCCGCTGTCGTTCGTTTTAAATAACACTTCGATTACTACCAAAACTTAAAGAGAATCCATTTTCTACACCTACGATATACTTCTCCAAACCGAAGTTCATTGACACACACCGAACACAGGGAGAAGCGGACGGTTCAATCACGCTACCATATCCGGCTAGCTATCTACCAAGGCTTCAAAAAAAAAGGAAGAAAAATTACCAACTACTATCATTTGAACATTTGAACCCGATCGCGAAGCGCTCCTCGAGAATCCTGGATAAAATAAAAAGGATTTGACGTAGAGAGTGAAGCTTGTAAAAAGCAGCGGCACTGCCTTATCCTCGTAAATATAGGTGGGGCCACGTGGACGAAGGCGAAATCTCGTGGCTGTCGGGTTCCCACTGGAGCCCGACCGTAGTAGAAGGGGAACAGACCTGGTGGAGGGTAGAAGGGGCCCCAGGGCCCCACTTCTCTCAGAAGTTCCACCGGGTCCCACATTACGTGGACATAAAAGGCAACCCCGGCAGCGGACCGTCTCTCTGACACATTGACACAGCCTCTGAACCACTGCTTTCCCTCCCTCCCTCCTTTCTCGAGATTCTCCTTTTTTTTCACCCGCTGCGCCGCCCGGCATCGTCCGCTCTGTTCCTCGTTTCCGTTTGTTCGGCCTCCCGTCTCGATTCGATATCGCTGTTATCCACCGATCTCCGACTGCTAGACTCTTTTTCGGGTTGAAAAGACGCAGACAGAGTTTATACGTAGCACACGTTGTCTGTTCAATAATGGAAAGAGGCGTTTTTAGGGGATCGGCTGAGGGAAATGGAGTTTTGATAATGCGGGATTCTCTTGTTTAGAAGACACTCATGTACCCTTGCACGAGGGAAATCATTTCTCCCTATCTGTCTTTCATTTTTCTGGTCTTCTGCAGTGTTTTAGGTTACATTAACTTAGGATAGGTTAAGTTGGGTTATATAATAGGTTTTGAGAATGGGGGTTTCTCTGAAGGCACTTAGGGAGCCTTGTACCAAGGAAGTTATACAGGGTGATTCGCCCGCCAGGAGACTTGAAAGAAGTGCCGCCGTCTAAACGTCTGGAACTCTTATCCCATGCTGTCCCATGTAAAAATTTTGGGCGACATATTTTGTTCTTTTCTGTTCCTTGCTATCACTTGACATGACTGTCGATCGCCAGTTGTTTAGGTTACTGCAGAGCGAACGACTAAGTGTTCTTTCCAAGTGAAAGCGAGAAACAGAAAAGGACACAATACGTCGCCCGAAATTTTTACATTGGGACTGCATGGGATAAGAGATTCCAGACGTTTAGGCGGCGGCACTTCTTTCAACTCTCCTGGCGGGCGAATCACCCTGTACCTTACCATTTGTCTTTTATTTTTCCGTTCTTCTGTAGTGCTTTTAGGTTAGCTTACGATTCTTCGAACACTCAGCGCGTAACGTGAATAACGTTTCTTCCACAAAAAGTATAAGTGTCGAAGAGACGAAATCAAGGTTTTCACGGCATGCCAATATGAATCATCTAGTTACTAGATGATATACCAGATTCTAGTATATCCCACTGCTAGTCAGAATTGTGCTTGGTAGGTAGGAAAAAAAGCCAGTCGAGGAAGGCTCGACTCGATCTGACTTGCTAAAAGTTAAGTCATCATCCGTCTCTCGTAATTCAGAGCGCGAAGGATGCACGAGTCTATCCCTCTCCCAACGAGATCTCCTTGATGTCTGTGCACGGTGGTACTGAATAAGGTGAGAGAGGAAAGCGCGACAGGTCTCGCTGTACGCTGCATCGAGCAAGGGCAAAGAATTCACTTCTAAGCGATCGGATTCCTTTTTTTCTTGAACAAATTACTTCATTGACGAGGTGAAGGAAAGAGACAGACAATTTGGACGATGCTGATTGTAGGAAAGAATTCTACGAGGAAGGTAAATGTCAGCTCGAAAGTAAAATGCATTATTATCTCTTTAACATTTGTAGCGATAATGTGCAATAACGAGTTACCAGAATGTAAACATTTCAAAGGGTCATGTGAAACCTAACCTAACCGTAGCATACAGTGTGTTCAGTTTAAATGAGAACAGTTTTATATTTTGAAAAATATAAGAGATATAAAAAAATGATTTGGATGAAAGTTGTAGAATATCAGGAAGTACATATTATGATTGTATTTGTTTAACCCTAGGATTAACCTGAAATGTCCTGTATACACCACGTTCGATTTTTTCAGGAGGCGACCCTATATTTTTTGTTACATATTCTTGCAGCTGACAGCGAGCGATGTTCAAAACACTACTTACACGTGAATTTTGCTGAAATCTACCCCGAGATATGGGAGCCCGAAGTAGACGTGCCGTCGGTATTAACATTAATCGATGTACTGTGCGTGGCTGACGAGAACTCCTATGGACTGAACGTGAAATCACCCCCTGTGGCATTATTGTAGAAAAAATAAGCGTTTTATTAGAGTAAAGGGACACTCGCACGATTCTGGTAACAATTCTGCGAGGATTTTATACGAGGACGGAATCGCCACGAGCAGAGGACTTCTTGCCAGCCGCGCACAGTACATCGCCTAATGTTATTACCGACGACACGTTAGCTTTGGGCTCTCATATCTCGATGTAAATCTGAGAAAAATTCACGTGTAAGTAGTGTTTCGAAAATGGTTTGATGCCAACCATAAGAATATGTAATCAAAAATATAGGGCACTGTTTAAAAAATTAAACGAGATATTTACAGGGCGTTTCAGGACTATCTCAAAGCCAAACGAATACCAGCTGTATGTCTCCTGATATGCTGCAACTTTCGTTTAAAGCATTTTTTCGTAACTTGTATACTTTTCAGGATATTTAGTTGTTCTCGCTTAAACCGGACACGCTGTACATTTAAGCTACTCTTATGCATTTCTCACAAAGTTGAGCTGTATGTATGTACATTTACATACATACATACATATTCCGCGTCACTGAAAAATCGATACACAACGACGCGTGCAGAGATAGCCGATCGCCGGATCAGGTGAGAACCGGCGGAGAACAAGCGGAGGAAGAGAAAAAGAAGAAGAGGAGGAAGATAGGAAGGCAGGTGAGGCATGGTGAGAGACGAGGCTTGCTGGTCGGTCCGCGAAGTTTAACCGCCACTAACGAGTAAAAAGCATGAATGGACGCCAGCACGGCGCCGTACATTATCTTGCCTCCTTGTCTCTTTATTATTATTCTCTCGGCCTCTTTTATCATCCCACCAGTGCCTCCCCGTTGCTCGACTATCCCCTCTCTCGTTTCCTCCGTCCTGTCACCAATTCTCTCCCCATTGAATCTCCTTTGGATCGGGCTTTGCGGCGAACTTCTATCTTCCTCTCATTCTACCTTCGGTTCTACTCCCACCGGCTGCCTTCCCTTGCCCTGATATCCCACTCGTTTCAAAGGGGATCAGGTTCACCGGTGGACTAACAAAATCGCGGTAACCTGCTCCTATGTGTTTGCATCGCTTGTTATGCCTTGCCGGAAAGATGTCCAACAGCTCGCGCCGCCTAGCGTGACGTTTTCTTCTCCCCACTCTCGCAAGACGCGACCGCAGCTGTATTACACAAGCAGCGCAGGCGGATATGGCTCTTTTCTCCAATTAGGATTACGCTTGTGCCCTACTCTCTTGTAATTGCGTCAGAGGAGGTGGAATTACATTCTCCTTTCAGCGGACTTCTTCTCAGCAACGCATAATACATACCTGTTGATATCCCTTGAAATGGAACGCGCAGACTTATTGAGATCTTTATCGTAACATTTCGAGAATCTTTTACAGATTTTGGGGCGAATAGTGTGGTCGCAGGAAGACTTAAAGCTATTTATTCTAACATGATACTTTGATGACCGAAGTAAATTAAATATAGAAAAATATTTTAACATAAGTCTGAATACACAGGGTGTTCTAGAACTCTTGTAAGAGCCGGGAAAGAGTAATTCTGAGCAACTTTTTCCTTTGCCAAAACTTTGTTTGAGGCTTCGTTTTTGAATTATTAACAAAATACATTAGCCAATCCGCGCGTAGAATCCGTACTCAACCGCGAGGGTGTTGTGCTCGATAGTGACGGCCAGTACGGACACTGTCACGCCTGAGCACGCGCTTTGATTGGTCAGTGTTTTTCGTTAATAATTTAACAAATTTAGCAAAGTTTTGACACAGGAAAAGTTGCTCAAAATAACCTTAGGAATCATCCCTTCTCGGCTCTTACAAGAGTTCTGGAACTCCCTGTACATGTACGATCAATTTTGAACTATTTAAAAAAATTCTGCTGTTACAAATTCGAAAAGAAAAACATTTGACATTGCATTTGTAATCATAATGTTTCCAATGCATACAACAATTTGCAGGGGACTCCTATTAAAGTTGCAACGTACCCTTAGCTCCATAGAACTCGGACAATTTCCAATGTAGATACCGGATAAAGAAAATTGCACGTAAAAAGAAATGCGAGTCATGAGTTATCCCGCTGTTGGATCACTTATCGATCCAATAAGCATGGAATTGATCACGCGCGCAGGCGTTATGCATTAATTTTGCACAATACCCGCTGGCAGGGAAAAGCGAATGAATGGAAAGCAATTCCGTCCACGTAGATTACGATAAAGAACGAAGCAAGAGTGTGATATCAATTATACTGCTTGTTTGGCTTATTAGTTTTTCGACTCGTCTCGATAATTACGCGAGGATACGAGGGCTGAGGGAACTGCGATTTGTAACAGGATTACGTTCAATTAGCTTTTGTTCAATATTCATTTGAAACATACAGGGCGACTCATTTAACTTGATCACTCAGATTTGCTCGTAAACTATTTGTTCTAGCAGAATAATGTTCAAACGGAAGTTGTTTGGTGTCAACCAAGGTATACAATGCAATAATTCCATTTTTTATAGCCCGCTTTTTTTATCGAGATACGAAGGTCATCGTGAATTTTTGTATCATGATGTGTAATATTTGACAAACCTTCCATAAACTTTCACCAAAGAATATCTTGGTAACTATTAATTTTTAATTCCACATACCTTATAATTTCTTTTATTTATAATTTGGTACTGTTTCGAACCACAAGATCAAATGTTACACATCATGATATAAAAATCAAGGTGACTTTCGTATCTCGATAAAAAAGGGGGCTATAAAAAAAGCTAATTATTGCATTATATACCTCGCTTGATATCAAATAACTTTTGTTTGAACATTTGTTTGATACAACAAATAGTTTACGAATAAATTTAGGTGGTCAAGTTAAATGTCTCACCTTGTATAATTTGAAATGTCAATGCCAAATGAGGTACTTAGAATCAAAGGGGTGCAAGTGATGTTTCTTAAATTTTTTAGTTGCGTACAGTTAAATTAAGTTAAATTGTTCGATACAGGGTGTTCAAAAAAATATCAATATTTATATGGTGCATAGGACACTAATGATGCTAACTTACAAAAATGTTTACACCGCAGAAACAGTTGAGTTTTCGACCTATGTTTACTGAGGTTTCTTTACCGAGTATAATGTGTCATGTGCAAAATAAATAAATAACTCAAAATAAATATTGAATGATTTTGTTAACACCCTGTATTGTTCCAAGTAGTTTAAGTAATCCAGCATTGTATAAAAGAATCATTTAAAGGCCACAAAAATTGAGTGCTAAGAAAATAATTGAAGTAGTGTCAAAAGGATGCTACTGGTTCATAATCTCATACGCTGCAATATAAACACTAATTTATTATTAATAACGAGATATTGTTTGCACGTCTTTATTGCTGAACGAAATTTTCTATACATGTATGATTCCGATGAGTAAAGATATACTCAATATAACTTTAATATAGTATGTTAAATTAATATTGGTATTCGCAAAAGCACATTTTCCAATACTAACATGTCTCTAGAATGTGATGTTTCAAAAACTCAATTCGAAAAATTTAGTTGACGTCCAAGAAATGCAAGTGCGATAACATTATTTTCTGTATAACCTAAAACATGCGATTCGCTAGAAATTTGTGTGCGTGCTGATTAGTATATGTCAAACATTAAATATACCTTAATATTCATAGAAACTTTACGTGAAATTATTTTAACACATCGGAATTTCAAGCTTATTTTTCTGGATATCAGGAAAATGTCTCTTGCATCTTCTCGGACACGATTTTGAATGAGTGCCGCTACTGGTTATTGCTATACTGTGTCCAGATGGAGTCCGCTCGTTGTACGTGGCTTTCAATTTCTATGCCTGCTTCCGGAAATTTGGCCTCCAAATTTGTGAATTTATGACCGGAACATGCCTGACCATCCGTTTTAGTGATTAACTACAGATGACTTGTAAACCAGCAAACTTCAACACTTAAAGCCATATACTGTATACCTAAAGTGACGCCCAAAAGTTAGCGCTGCATCTAATAGTAAGTAGTAAATTATTCATTTGGAATAGCAATATACACATTTCACAGTTCCTTGCCCACATGCAAACATTTGTAGATTACACAAAAGCAATACAGCAAATACTAAAGAATATTTCGCAAGGTGGTACACCAAGTACACCGACTTAAATCTTAAAGTATTTGCAGTTGATTAGACAATCTCGAACGGGAATCGATATGTCTTGCTTCCTTTTTAGTGTAAAGCTGGCATAAGATACGAAAAAATAAAAATTTATTGTATGACGAAAGGTTTGATTTTAGGACCTATGTTCATTCGACATTTCTTACTCCTCTTGGTAAGGACTACAAGATCTTTATGTTACGGATCCACTTTTTAACACCCCGTAGAAGAAAATACCAAAAGTAAAATTGGAAGTATTTACAAAATGACTAACGTGACCGTGGTAGAATCTAGAAAATGGCCCTTTTTAAAATTAAAATTGAGAAAAGAAAAAGATTATTGTAGGGATATTTCTAACTATCTAGGGATATTTCTAATTACCGCAATTTAAATTAAATCCAAATTGTGAGTCGATATCAGAACGTATATGCAGTGAAATTAAGTAGTGAGAAAACTATATTAAATTATTAATTCATTAAACTTTTCTTCTTTTTCTGTTCCTCCAAACTATACTGATAATTAAACTTTCGCGAATCATCTGGGGCTCCATTAACCCGTTGCCTTCCAATGTTGCAATTCATTTTACAAATACTAAATAAATAATTAAGGAGTTCAAGTATTCCCTCTAAAACTTTATTCTATATCATTACTTCATGTTTTTTTCTTGTATTTCAAAATAACGATTCAAGAGTCTGGGCGTTGAAGGGTTAAGTCCATAGCGTGTCGATTTTGCAGGTGGTCAGAAGTTTGCACATTTTAATGCTTATGCTTTCAATAATAAATCATTGAACCTTAAGAAAACGAACCTCCGTTTTACTTGAATGCGTCGATTCGCGAATGCGCAAAGACCTTCAATAACAAATCTCGTTCTCGAATACATTTATGATCCTCTGAAAACAATAGAGTAGCAATCTTATCTTTCGGTCCCATAAAGACAAAGATCTTCCTAGTCACAACACGTCCCACAATTAGCTCCCATTCCTGGAAAAACTAGAAACACTCAACCCCCACAGCCCGAAGAGATTATCGACAATAGGGCGTCCGACCGTCTCATCGTAGTCTAGGGAGCAGGTAGTTCCAAGAAAGATCCCGAAAGTTTTCCGGGATGCCACTAGCTCTGCGCAGCTGTAAATCCAGGTTATGGCGGCTTTTGTTTTGGCCGCCGAACGTGGCATCTGTAGAGCGGGCAACTCGGTGCCTGTGCCGGGGAACGAAAGTTCGAGCAGGTAATGGTGAGGACAAAGGAATGAAAGGAGGGTCGGTGGAGAGCCAGGGAGGCAGGAGAGGGAGCCGCCTGAGGAGCAGGGATCGACCGCCCTTCTGCTCCGATCACATAATTTACTGCCTGGATACCCCCCCGCCCCCCGAACCGTGCTGTGATCGTAGCAGTCATTTAAAGGGACGCCGATCTTTCGTAAATCTCGAGAAAAAATAACTCGCCATTGATGCTAAGAAATCGGTAGATGGCCGAACACACTTGCGATCAAGCGTCGCCAGTGACGAACACGCGTTTGCATTTTCAGGAGCGCCGTTCCGGACGAATGGAAAGGGAATCGCATGACGCGGCGGATGGACCTGCATGGATGCGTAGCAAGGGATCATTTTTAGGTTATACATAGTTAAGTAAAAGTAGGTAGGACAAGAAGATTCTAACTTATTCGTTCATAGGACATACAGGGTGATCATTTAAAAACATCACGTTTAATTAACTCGAAAACTACGCGGTGTAGGACAAAATTGTTTGAAACGGAAGCTTCACGGTTTCGAGGGTGACATTCGACTATGCCACACGTTCATCTCTTTGTAGCGGTTTTGAAATTGATTCGAAGATTAACTTGGTTCTTTTAAACGAAAACCATAGTTTTTCCGTACAGATTCTTATTGTACGAAATAGAATAAGAAACTCCCGCAGGAAACATTTTTTGATCAGGCTTCATCCTGAATTATTTAAATACAGATTTAGGTCCGTTTCTGTCATTTCCTTATAGAAGTATGAAATGGCACAATTTTCCCGGTTTTTCTACAATCCGTAGTTTTTGAGATAATTAGACGTGGAGGTTTTCAATGAACATACTGCATAGTAATAATGTTAACAAAATTACGTGCACAATTCGCTTTTTAATAGCACATATCCCAATCATTGTTTTATGCTGTACCTAAATTCTGCAAATTGAAATAATTTCTGTATTTGGGAGGAAAGATCGTTCTAGAGCACAATGAAGCATTGTTTAAAAATATTTCTTAGCAACCGTCGTACAACAGTTTCTACCTACACCATCGTGAAACAACATCAAGCGAGAAATCTGAACGAGAACTTGAATGACTCATCATTTGGTAATTTACCAATAGATACTTGCAAATGAAATGATAAGGGAGATTGCACGTGCAATCGATCTATCAGCTGATAAGATTTCCTCTAATCGCCTGTGTTTTTTTGTATTTGCAATTAATGTTACAGCATATAGATACAATTGATTAAATAAGTACGGTTAAATGAGGAACGTTTAATGTGCTGTTCGAAATTACATTTGCTAAGTGAAAAATCGCTATTGTGTACAATAGCTCGGTTTTCACAAACTTTGTGATAAAATACACAAAAAAAAGTTATTTCACGTTTTACAGCTGTGTGCTTTCATTTCGTAATATAAGGCGCGTACAATTTTGGACTCTTACATGATAATTATCTTCGTTGATGTTTATGGAAGATTATGTACTTATTACGTGTTAATGTTAATTTGTAATACAGTAACTATAAATAAGTATTACAGCGCATTATTTGTAGCTTCTGGAATAACAACTCGATTCAGCAAAGATAAATATCAAAACATACGCCGATTATGCAAATTGAATATCTATAACTTAATTGAAATAATTTAACACTTTATGTTATTTTAAATATATTTGTGTTACTTGTGTTTTTTTAATATCAATAAAAAAACTGGGCAAAAGAAAACAAATGAATATCCATGGAATTATGGACAATTTTTATTTGATTATAGAGGATGAACAAACATTTTGAAAATTATTATTGCTTGTATGTAAAGAACGAAAAATCAATGTGAAATCAAAATTGCCTTCTTTTAGCCCCGATAAGAATTTCTTAATTGGATACTTTGCTCGTAGCTGAGTAATTGTACAAAATTTTAGCGAACAATCTCGCGAGCCTGATAAAAAAAAATCCTCAGTCAAATATGATAAGTCGTGGGTAGAATATAATTTTAGCATTTCAGTTTGAACCTCGAGATAATTGTTAATACTGTAAAATGTTAGTAAAACATCAAGCAGATTGAATAGTACCTTAACCTTTTTTTTATAAAAGTGTAAGTAATATGTATAGGGTGTGTCACTTAAGTGTGCACCCTGTCGCCCTCCCGATTATCTTTTTTCATTGTGGAAGCATAAAAATATTTAATGGTATTATACAGTCAGCATTCTGCAGGTGTTTCTCTTCGAATGTTGTTTCAAAGATAAAAAATACTTGTTGTCTTTGCACAACTGGCAAGGATATTCGGCGCCCCCCCCCCCCCGCCATTAAATGAGGCGCCTCGTATTTACTTAAAATACTTCACCATAATACTTGTATTGTTGCCTCAGCGAAATAATTTGTTTCTTAATTGTATAAAAAATATTTATTCCTACTTACACGTGAAATATAAGTAAAGAAAATTATATTTACAGCGGTATTAAATTTTTAACTCTAACGATAAGTCCCTACAAGCTCACCGTCGGAGCTAAACATTTTTGCCATTTCACGAGAGGAAACCCCACGAAGGCCGCTCAACGATTTCGTGTTTACACGGGTCCCTCGCAGGCCTGCACCTTGCGCGCAAGGAAAACCCGTGGTCAAAGGGGATCACAGAAAAAGTCAGGTTTCTTTATCCAGCAGTGGGTTTGGTCGTACCAGTCCGGGGATGGATCCTTGAAACAAAAGGATCGTAAATTGCTGGGAAAACGGGCACGTCGATGGTATCGGGGCGGGACGGCTTTTAGAGCAAGGATCAGCACGGTCTCTCGGGGATTCTGCGGATCTTCAAGCGGAAACGAGAAGGGCAGCATCGAAGGACCGTAGCCGAGTGAAAAACGAAGACGAGGAACGAACCGGCGGCGAATGAAGGGAGAAAGGAAAAAGGGAGGTACTGTGGTGTAAGGGAGGATGGTCTTCGTAGCAGAATTGGGCAAATTTTATTCTGAATTACGAATAAAGAGTAACAATTGAAAACGCCACACTTATTCGTAAATCACTAATAACGATTTTATTCGACGAGAACTTGTTCGTTAATAACGAATAAATATCGACTGTTATGTGAATACGATTTTATTCGATCTTTTATTCGAATAACCTACGAATAAATGTGACGCTCGCCACCTAACGTCGGCTGTAAGAGCGAGTTATAGCATTTTTCTTAACCCCTACATACATATGTATACGTGCATTGTAGAAGTCACGTGATACTTTTATTCGCTTATAATTATAAGAAATTATTCGAATGAAAACTTATTCGAGTACAAAATTTTTCGTTGTTGTCGACTAATTTCCTTTTATTTGAACTTATTCTTTGCAGATTATTCGAATAAGAATTTATTCGTCGAAATTCATTCGGAAACTTATTCGAATGAAAAATTCATTCAAATAATGCCCAACTTTGCTTCATAGGTATACAGGGTGCTTCTGACATCGGCAGGCAACAGAAACGCAGGTGATTCTGTACTAAATCAGGTGATAGTGCTGTTGCTCAGTTTTGTATTGATTATTGGAACTATTTTTCGACGGTTATGTGCAAATCAGCATAATGTACAAAGTCTAAAAATTAAGCTTCGTCTTAAATACTTACAAGGGATACATGCTGAAGTAACAATCACCGATTTCGATTAAATTGAAGTATAATGTAATTCTCATAAAAATATTTCAAAAATATTTCAAAGTTGGGGTTGCGAGATAGATTTCGACGAATATCTCGGAAGCTACTAGAGATAGGGCAATTGTGTAAAGTGATGAAATTAGTATTTGTTAACGACGAATTTAACGATGTAAACTATTTTGTTGAAAACCTATTTGTTTAAATAATATACTGAAAAATGACATATTGTATGTAGTTTTTTTTCAGTTAAATGTGAATAAATTTTCTTAAATATTTTTGTGAGAACTACATTATATTTTAATTACAACAAAGTCGGTGTTTGTCACTTCGGCATGTTCCCTTGTTAGTTTAATAAGTTCTCAAATAATGGAAATTTTAAGATACAGAGCGTTCATCGAAACAGTGTAGGTGCACGATTTTTTAAACACTTGATGATCTAAGTAAAAAATGTTTCTAACAAAAGTTAATCAGTTCTAAATCAGCTATAAATTGCAATATTTAAATTTGTTACAAAATATCTCTTTAAGTAAAAAAGCAGAGTCATCGTGACTGTTTTGAATGATACAATATATTTTCCATTTCATAGTGTTGTAACTGATTTCAAGACGAGTTCAATGGTGTATAATACTTTGGCCTTGAAATGACCGCGAGTCCAGAAATCTGGATTGGATGCATTGGAACTTTAACGCGCGGTTTATAATAAAATGTGGTCATTTGAAAGTCAAAGTATTGCACATCGTTGGACTCGCCTTGAAATCAGCTACGACGCTGTGAAATAAAAATGCATTGTGCCATTTAAAAAAATCAAGGTTACTGCTTTTTTATTTAAACAGACATTTTTCGTCAATTTTAGATATTGCAATCTGTAGCTGATTTAGAATTGACTAACTTTTGTTAGAAATATTTTTTGTTTAAATGTTCAGAAGTGCTTCAACAATCGTGTACACCGTTTTTCTGAACATCCTGTATAATCACTTATGAATAATAAGAATTAGGCGCACGATAATTCCCGTCCAATAAAGTATAATAATACGGGAAAAAAATTGCAACCATATAATACGCGGCTGACAGTGAATTGACGTTGCCCAAATGTAGAGATGCTGCGATACAGATAATAGACACGGGGTTTTGCATATATCAGGGTGCTTCTGAAATATTCAAGCAACATCCTGCGTCACCTATTTTTACCCGGACATCGTTCTTGGCGCTCCACTTCTTTGGAAGAATACGTTGAACCCCACGCCCTCGAGTAATGTTCGAGGTGAATAATTGGACAGCGGAGTGACAAGCGACAGGTGACGCCGGAACCGTTACCGATTCAGGTGATCATTCGAACGGCGAAATGCGGCAATGAAAATTGATCGAGCCAGCGATGCCTGACAAAACGGATATCAGGAGATCGATGTCCTTGCTCGGGGACTTCATACGTTATAGTTAATGTAGCTAGAGGAAGAGATTGTAATATAGCCCCCTGCTAGCACCCCTCGTGATTTTCATATTTATAACAAAGGCATCTAACAACCACTGATATCATTTGTAACACCAACTGTCCAAAGACAAAGAGAAACATGTTTACCTTTAATATCGCGTATCTGTCACTAATTATGAGAACAGTATAAGAATAATCAGTAGTAACAATCCGTGTGGGTCCCTTTGATGTTGGTATCCGAGGTCACGTGACAGGTGGCCATGTTGTTAGTGTAGTAGCGTGCGATGTTCTGATTGGTGGTCGCTACGCTACAAAATAACGCTGCGTGGCGTGGGTGTGCACAAGGAAAACATATTATTTGTAGCAAACGAGATGCCGTCCAATTAAATTACGGACCCCACTTGCAGTAACACGGTCTGTAATTATTGGTTGAGTTTGTCACCTATTAAGAGTGCCCCGTGACGTAGCAGTGAAACGGAAAAATCTAGATAGAAAGAGATGAAACCTATGCATCATATCGATTTATTGTACAGCTGTGATATTATGCATTTTGACTGCTACGACGCAAGTCTCGGGGCGACTGGGTGGAATTATGAGGCGCAAAAGGCCTACCCCCTTGCCCCTGTGTTCAATTTGTGGCGGCTCGAGTGGAGCTCGGCATTTCGGTTGGGACGAATAATAGATGTTATATAGGGAAATTTCCGGCATTTTGTTAGTAGTAATATGGAGCATGCGCTGTAGCACTTCTTTGACTCGATTTTGAGGGGGTGTCGCTATTGGTTATTCCTGTACTGTTTCATAAGCATTTACAAGATAAGCTACGAAACACACATTTTTATGCATACAAATGCGCAATATAATTACTTTGCTGAAACAAGAGATACAGTTAACCGGAAAATGTTGTTTGTATAAATGGTAACTTCTTGTATACCAATCCAGTGTACAATCTTACATCGCGAATGTTATGTTCATGCAAGCACATTTCCACACCTAACAGGTTACCTTCTTAGGTTGCCTTTATTTAAGGTTCGGTTAGCTTTTTAGAAAAAATATCAAACAAAGAAACAGACACTACAAACGTCTTTTATCCTATGAATTGCGCGAAATCACATTATTTCACAATGGATTACTCCTTCAAAACTAATCACAATGTTATGGGGGGGTTGTAATATGGCCCCCTGCTTGACCCCCTCCTGATTTCCATATTTATAACAAAGACATCCAGCGACCACTGGTATTATGTGTAGCACAACTACCCAAAAATAAAGAAAAGCATGTTTACCCTGAATGTTGCACAGCTGTTGCTAATAATAAGCATTTATAACACGAGTTACGAAACAAAAGTTTTTTGTCTTACGAAAAAGGGAGTACTTGTTGAAAACTAAGGGAGGTGAAGTATTATGTATTAGCATAAATATGGCAAAGGGTACGTAGAATCGATTTGCTTAAGTAGAACACTTAATCTTTTATATTTTGAAAAATACATTTAATGTTTCCGAAACCTATACAGCAATGTTCCGAAACAAGCAACTCGCTCAAGACCGGCCAGTTGCTTATTACGGGTCAGATATGCTGTTCGGTTGGTTTTGTTCTTGTACAGAAAACGACAGAAGTGGGAGGACTAGCGAGAACGATGCTCTTTAGAAAAGGACAAAATATACTGCGCGCGCCTTCAAATAAAGAAGCTTGGGGTAGCGAGTTGCTTATTTCAAGTCAGAAATCAGGTGCTTATTATAGATTAGTACTGTACCCGTTGCTAAATTGCCCCCCCCCCCCCCAATGGAGGGTAATATGGCCCCTCAGTAACAATAACACTACTTGCAAATTAACTTCATCTTCTTCCTTAAAGATTTTTACAAATTCGCTCGACAACTCTCAAAATGTACCTCACTCACCACAGCTCTTAGATGGCAGGTTTGTCCTGTCCGAGAATATTGCACCGGCCCACACCCTATCGGCGCGTAGCAAATGCACATCGCGCAAAAATGAATAATATTTGTGCGACTTTTGTTTATGAACAATACAATTTACTTTGGTCATCCACTTTTGATGTCTAATGCAACCAAAAAGTTAGTTTTTATCATTTTTCCTGGGGAGGGGGCGAGGAGCATATTACCCTCATATTTGTAAATATACCTAAAATAACGTACTTTTACATATACATGTGAAACTGAACTAAACTGTATTTCTTTTACTTCCACCTTCTTTTGCAGGTAACCTTACTATACTCTTAAAAATAGATCTGCCGACAGGGGTTGCATGGACGAGTTTTTGTCCGATTTGCACAGCTCCCCCACGATAGACAAAGAGGCAAGCGGTGAAACAGAGAAAGGCATAGGCGCTATGCGTGAAACAAGCCCATTCTTGTTCCTACATATTGACCAAAAATTTAAAGCAGTTTATGGCGATGGATCAGAATTTAGGATAAAATATAGAACTGGGGGACATCCCTTCCTCCACTACAGAGGGCGAATCCGTTAAAATGTGTAAGGATGGCGGATGACATTTTTCCTTGGCCTTTAATAGTATGAAAATATTCTAGATCTAGCGTTTATTTATAATTCTAACAAAAGCCAACGAAACAATTGACTCGGAAGCTTTCAAAATGGTAATTACACTCCGTTAACTTAATTACCCCAATAAGTTAAAAATAAGTAAATTAGAAATTCTACAATGAAGCACGTTCATCCGCGGGACACGGTTGGGTATTATTATTCTCTGATACGTTTTCTTATTACGATTCATTTCAGTCTTAACCTGAATAGTTTGCACCCGGTTAATTTTACTTGAACGCGATATGAAGTGAATTCCCGGTGAATTTTTCCGTCGTGGAATTTCATCGTAAGATCTGTCCATCAAATATCAACGGAGTCTTAATGGAGTAGACGCATTTAAACGCGGAAGATGCGCTCACACAGGCAACCTTCCATTAATTGCATCAAGCAACGCCTTGGAAAAGCCACTATAGTAAACAGTTCGAATAAATGGAAATTAGTCGACAATAATGAATAATTTTGTATTCGAATAATTTCTTATTCGAATAAAGAAGTAGCCGGCTAAACAGCGAATAAAAGTATTACATCACTTCTACAATGTGCGTATACAGGGTGTTCTGTTACTGCATGTCAATATTTTGAGGAGCGATTGCTCAGGCAATTTTGAACAACTTTTTCCTTTGCCGAAACAGTGGTTGAAGCTTCGTTTTTGAATGATGAACGAAAAACGCTGACCAGTCAGAGCGCGTTTTGGCAGAGGAAAAAGTTGTTCAAAATTGCCTCAGCAATCACCCCTTAAAATATTGACATACAGTAACAGAACACCCTGTATATAGGCGTCCATGGTAAAGACAAAGGTTATGATCCGCTCTTGCAGCCATCGGTAGGTGTCGGGCGTCACATTTATTTGTCGTTTAGTCGAATAAAAGATTGAATGAAATTGGGTTCGAGTAACAGTCGATATTTATTTGTGACTAACAAATAAGTTCTCGCCAAATAAAATCGTTAACCGTTATTTCGGAATAAATGCGGCATTTTTAATCGTTATTTTTTACTCGTCATTCAGAATAAAATTTGCCCAATTCTGCTATAGCATCGCACTTAGAAAATGTATACAACCTTCTCTGTTGTCTTAAAATCGGAATACGTTTTAAAATTCTATTCAAAGCAAATAAAACTACAGTAAAAGATCCATAAGTAAGTGAATTTTTGGTCTACTAGTTGCGTTAATACAGGGTGATTTGCCCGCCAGTAGACTTGAAAGACGTGCCGCCGCCTAAACGTCTGGAACTCTTATCCCATGCAATCCCATGTAAAAATTTCGGGAGACATATTTTGTCCTTTTCTGTTCTTCGCTATCCCTTGACATGGTGAGTCTATCGATTGCCAGTTGTTTAGGTTACTGCTGGGAGGACGACTAAGTGTCTGTTTCAAATGAAAGCTAGAAACAGAAAAGGACAGAAAACGTCGCCCGAAATTTTTACATAGGATTGCATGGGATAAGAGTTCCAGACGTTTAGGCGGCGGCACTTCTTTCAAGTCTACTGGCGGGCGAATCACCCTGTACTTACTTCGCTAACCCTGCAGTGAAAGTGATTTTGTCATGGAAATCGAGAGACAAAGAGGGAACAATGGTGGGGATGACTTCCGCTCGCTAATCGTGCAGATTGTTATGCTCGCTTATCGAACATTTACTGTAGGTTACCTTTTTAGCAGTTTAGATTTCCTAACTTAACTAATGGTACGACCACCCCCGACTTTATTAAACCTAGAGGAAGGAATGGAAATATGGCCCTAGTTTTATATATTTGGCGCAATATTCTCAGACAAGACAAAGCTGCTATCTAAGAGCTGTGGAAAGTGAGGTGCATTTGGAGAGTTGTTAAGTAAAGTACAAATCGTTAAAGGAGAAGAAGGCATTAATTTGAAAAGTAGTACATACAGTTACTGATGGGCCATATTACCCTCCATTATGGGGGACCAATTTAGCAACAGGTACAGTATTAATCCGTAATAAGCAACTGATTCCTGATTTGAAATAAGCAACTCGTTATCTTCGCTTCTTTATTTGAAGGCGCGTGCGGAATATTTTGTCCTTTCCCGGAGAACATCGTTGTCGCACGTCCGCCCACTTCTGTCATTTTCCATACGAGAATGAAGGCAACAGAACAGCGTATCTGACCCATAATAAACAACTGGGCGGTCCCGGAGGTTTCGGAAATATTAACTGTATTTTTTAAAACATCAAAGATTAAGTGATATAGTTAAGCAAATCGATTCTGCGCACTTTTTATCACACTTATACTAATACACAATATCGCGATACCCTTAGTTTTTAAGAAATACTGTTTCTTTCTGAGAGACAAGAAACTCTTGTTCTGTAAGTTATACATATAATACCGTCTCTTCCCTTACTGTACCACTGAAGTGAAAATTTCTCATAGCTGGTTTTCCAAGTCTTTACAGACATTTGTAGCCAATGCAATCGTACACACACAGAGAGAGGGGGGGACGGGGGAGCGAGAGAGGGAGGGAGGAAGAGAGGGAGAGAGAGAGAGAGAGAGAAATTTGTAAGCTCTTTTCCTCCTGCTAACAGGCGATGGAAGGCCTTTTTCTTCTATCCTTAGCGATGGAACTTCCTCACTCCTCCATTTTTTTTTCACCTAAGCCTCCACGCCTTCTACGCCAATCCTTCTCGTTTTAACTTGCAACGTCACACGCGCTCCGTGGAACTGGCTAACAAGGATAACAACATTCGCAACTGCTGCTGCTAAAGGAAGCAGAAACTGCAGGTTTTCCAGGAAACACGGGCAATGCGTTTCACGGAATACGTATGTTTCAGAATCGAGCGGATGCTCACAATGCACGATGGCGAGTGGAGACGATTCATGGTAAGAACGTGAATGAGCTTCTATTCGGCAGTAATGAAAAATGAATGGAACGCCGGATCATATTAAGATCGTCGCGAGATCGCAGATGTACTTTCATTGTTGTTTTCTGATAATTATCGTCCATAACATTAAGTACTTTTATAATGAGCTTCTGTTGTCACATCTCTTCTCTATGTTTATAACCTCATTTAGAAATTTCCACAATCTTCAAGTACTTGAAGATTTGCTATCTTTCTACAAGATTTATTTGTCGAAACATTTTCTATAAATTTCTTATTTATTGAGATTTCTAAGAGGAAATTAAAAAAAAATTAAACACCGTATTTTCACCAAAAACGATTTTCTCTCAATTAAACTTAAGAAACTTAATGTTACGTAAAGGAACTTAGGAAACTTAAGAAACTTAAGAAGCTTCAGAAACTTAAGAAGCTTAAGAAACTTAAGAAGCTTAAGAAACTTGAAAAATTTAAGGGAACTTAAGGAAGTTAAATAGGAAACTTAGGAAATTAAAGAAACTTAAGGAACTAAATAATTTTTCATTATTATTAAAATAAGATATGCTTATTTTAATCATCGGGATGCAAATTATGAAAATGAGATGTAATATTCTTGGAACAATGATTTTCTGTTAAGAGTTTGCTCAGTAAATGTGTCCTGTGATGAAGCGCACTTTACACGGTGCACTTTGTACGAGTACCGAAGGAGAAAAAATATACAAATTTACCCTTATAGCCAAGCTGTTCAGACAAGATTTTTCCAAAGCTTGCTACAAAGTTTTGTTGATAAAGTGGCTACAAATTCGATACAGTACTTAATACAGGGTGTTCTGCTACTGCATGTCAATATCTAAGGGATGATTGCTGAGGCAATCCTGAACAACTTTTTCCTTTGCCAAAACGCTGGTTAAAGCTTCGAAGCTTAGAAATCGTTTTTTTATCCTCAACCTCTCGTCTTCCTAACTTAATTTGTCCCTTGGTGCTAAATCAATATAATGGTAACAAGAAGTAATAAAATGAAAAGGTGAGGAACTAATCTTACAACGAGAGTTTTGAGGCTTTCACGACCCGGGCCACTACGGTTGTTGCTTGAGGATGATGAGGATGAAGATACTCACTATCAGTGCGTCCTCAGACCCCTGATGAAGCCAACTGCAATGTCGGCGAAACGTCGGAACGATATTTCCATTAGACACGGCTTACACCCGGAAGCCTCAAGCAACAACCATAATCTTACAACATTTTGTTCTTGAAAATCAGAGAATCGGCATGTATGCTTCATATTAAAGAAAAAGTCACAAAGTCTTTTTCTCCGCAAGTGAGCGAATAATAGTTTATTTGTTATAACTTTTTATGAGTTGGGTTAGGTTAAGTTACAAAAAATATTTAGGTTTAACGTACAAGAAACATATTTTCACATTAATACACATTATTTGACTGTATCCCAATATAGAACCTGTATTTTTTTAATTGCGAAGAAAAATCGGGTTCGAAGGGGTTAGGTTAGGTTTCGAGAAAACTATTTCAACTTACGTTATTTGAAACACATTTTCGCATTAATGTGCATTGTTTAACTCTGTCCTAATGTAGAAATCGCTCCTTTCCTAGTTACGAAGAAAAGTTGGACCCGAAACGACTAGGTTAGGTTAGAAAAAACATGTTTATGTTTAGGTTATAAGAAACATATTCTCATATTAATGGACATTATTTAACTATATTATTTAATTAATTAATAATAATAATGAATAATTTAATTATTAATTATATAATTAACTATATAATATTATATATTATTACATATTATATAAATTTAATAATTAACCATATAAAGAAATCGCTCCTTTTTAATTCCGAAGAGAGTTTGGACCCAAAGGGTTAGATTGTGTTAAGTTAGGCTTAAAAAGACACCATGCTACTTCGTTTCGCAACGACTAACACACCACTGTTTCAGTTTCACCTGCCCCACGAGTATCGCAAATTGGTGACAAGAAAGTTGTCATTGAGATTCATCGTTAACGCCGTTACCGTTAATTAGGTTAGGTAAGGTTAGGTTAAAAGAAAGATCGAACCCTATTAGACTATGTTAGGTCAGCTTAACAAGGACGCCATGCAATTTCACAGCATTGAACACACTTCCGTTTCAGTTACACCTGTCACGCACGAGTGTCATGAACTCATCGCAAGAAAGTTGCAATTACGATCCATTATTAACGATGTTATCGTTAACTTAAGTTAGACGAGGTTCCACATGCGACTCGAAGCGCGAATCCATCCGACCAAGGATATGATCCGTTTCCAGAAAGGTTCACACTTTCTCCCAGCCGATGTCGCCCTAAAAGGCAGAAAAATCATTTTATTCCACCGCGTTGAATCGCTTCGATTATTCGCGTTAAATATTTCCACTTCACGAATCCTTCGACGAGGAGTGATGTGGTAGACGAAATATTGTTCATCAATCTGGGACCATGAGCTGAATTCGACGCCACTTGTTTCTTATATTTAGGTCACAGGTTCGTAATATGTAATTAATACACAGCCATCGTCAGTCGTGTCCGTGTTCATCGTGTTATTCACATTCACCGCCGTATGCGCGAAGCATGCGTATAGAATTATACAAGCGAGTATTCGCGGTGATGACTGTACCCGAACATAACCCTTATGTTCTAATAGCCCTTGACTCCTTGTAATTTCAACAGAGTCGATAATTAGTATGTTTAACTTACTTATTCGTCACTTATCTGATCGTGTTTCACGTCTATAGAAAATCTGTTTAATATGAATATTATCATTACGACAACGTAATAACTCACAGATGTGAACGTCCCCTGGACATTGGGCGACGCATCGATGAGTAAATATAATGTAAACAAATCTGGTGCACACCGCAACATTTAAATTGACAATTGTACGAGTGTATCAGGAATACTGGCACAATCTGGAAAGGAACGATAAGCTTTAATATACGAAATATGTATACGAATAATAATATACGAAAGTATACGAAAATTCAATTTTGAAAAAGATTGGATTTAAAATGTGAGATTCTAATCGTATCTTCTTCCTTTCCTTAAATCACGAGGCGTTGTTCAAGCGCATGCAGTATACACAGGGTGTCCCGTAACTCATCGAAGACCCGGATATGGGAAATCTCTGAGGCATAGTATAAGAATAACCAGTAGCGGCACTCCGTGTTGTTTGCCTTGATGTTGGTATCCGTGTTCACGTGACAGGCGGCCATGTGGTTGGTGTACTAGCGCGCGATGTTCTGAGTAATTTGTTGCTACGCTACAAAACGAAGCTGCTTGGCGTGGGCGCGCACGAGAAAAAAATAGATGCTATGGAGGGAAGCTAACCCCATCTTGTAAGTAGTAACATGGCGCATGCGGTGTAGCATTTCTCGGACACGATTTAGAAGGAGTGTCGCTACTGGCTATTGCTATACTGTGCCTGAGGCGATACTAAACAGCTATTCCCTTGGACAAAATGTCGTTTGACATTTGCAGAGCTACGCGCACTCTGAGTGGGCAATGTTTTTCTCGGTAGTATCGTCAAACGATATTTTGCCAAAGAAAAAAGTTGTTCGATATCGCCTCAGGAATCTTCCAGATTCGGTTCTTGTATGAGTTACAATACACCCTGTATATCCTAAATCGAATTAATTTCTAGCATCATAACAATAATGGCAAACTCGAGACAAGAGTGAAAATAACTCGCCATATCAAAGACAAAGTTTGATATCAGCACCGTATCAAGGAAGAGGGATAGGAGGGGGGGGGGGGGTAAGTTGCCATCGACTTGGCCGATAATTAAATCATATCTGACAGTCACAGCGATTTAATCCAGCTATCGAGATACACTCGACTTCCAAGAGAAGCTGATCAACAAAAAACAGTGGCAAGCGCCGATTTGCGTCACGCTCGATCTCTAATGTCTCGATGTCGACTACGTATGTAGTGTGTGCGATTTGAGTGTACGGAGGGAGAGAATTGCGCGGCCAAGGGGGGCCGTTCGTTCGGCGGACAAAGAGGGAGACCAAAGTGGAGTTGCGGACAGAGAGAGATAATGCTGGATTGCCAGGCGAAAATACAATAAATAGCCGCCAGATATCTTTCGAATTGCCAAACGACCCGGCTTATCGGTGCGTGTAACGATTGCGTGCGTGCGCTTTTATTATTTTTTCCGTAAGAAACGCTACGACAAATATTATCGACGAAACGTTCGAACGAAATTATTACTTTGCTTGCCTAATAACTTCGTGCGATTTTCTATACTTTTCAGAAACTTTAACGCTAGAACTAAATACCATGATGATCGAAATGATTTGTTCCTCATTACTCATATTTCATTGATTTACTTTCCCCTTTCTCAGTAACAAGAAGGTTTTATGCACTGTTTATTTTTTAATAATATCATATTTATGTTCAGTTTATGTTAAGTAACATAGAAAAGATATTGACAAACGTATTTTTATTTGGATTACCACCTTCTCCCAACGCCAGTGGCTTTCGTGTTAATTAAAGAGTTTCAGAATCTGCGCACAAGCACCAATACAGTTACTAGCGACGATTTCATGCGATGAAAATACTATGAGAAATTCAATTTTGTTACAAGGAGTTTACAGTACTTACCAAGACGAGTACAAAATGTCTAATTAATACAGGTCCCAAAATCGACCCTTTCATCATAAAATCAATTTTCATCTTTTCATATCTTATTATTATTATTAATGTTTATCTCATGCTAGCCTTGCACTAAAATGTACGCAAGACATTTCGAGAATTTACAAAGATGAAAAGTACTAGGATCGCGTTTATAAAGTGATCTTTTTTTACCCTTCTCTGCCAGTGTTGCGCCGGTGCAACAAACATTTAAAAAATATACTAAACTCTTGTACCTGCAGCTACACTGATAGAAAAGTAAATCTCAACGTTTTAAATTAAGTGAATCGAGTAGGTACTCTCTCAAGTATTCCCTCCAAAAATTTATTCTGCGTCATTCCTTCTTGTTTTTTTTACATTGTATTTCGAAATAATGATTTAAGGGTCTGGGCGTTAAGCAAATTCCTTTGTATACGATAAAAGTGTCGCGAGGAGATTCGCTTACGGAAAGGGGCGCGGCTACCACTAAGCAAAATAGGCACATGCCTAGGGCCCCATAAAATGAAGGGCACGCATTGAGGGGAATTTGCTGCATGAAATAAATAAATTCGCTGGCTTTGACTTCTAAATTTAATTAAAAAATATATAAGGATAATAATTCCTCCTGTATAATAGGCATTATGTCTTTAAGGAACTAAAAAATAATAGTTTTTGAAATTCTCATTCATAGTTTCTTTAACGTAAACTTTGGTCGAAACTCGCAGTCAGTAATACGAGTGGGTCTTTGGAAACCTCGAAACCCTCGAAACTCAACGAAGTTTCGAGTTTGGACAAATCGAAACCTTGCACTTCTTTCAAGATTCGGAGCTTTCGAAGCCCTGATAAAAAGGAGCTTCATGGATAAAAAATCAATGAATAGTTTGAATGTTAGAGCTTTAAAAAAAATCTGGATTCGATGTTTATGTGTATTATTATGTTTTTGTTGTATATTGTTTATTTATGATCAACAATGATTTATGCAAAAATGTTAACTTAAGTTCTTAAAACAAGATATTCTCCGTACGAAACAAAATTATTAATTGGTGTTTCGAAAGCTTCAGGAGACTCACAACCTTAAAAAGATCCGAACTCGTCCCTGGTCACTCCATATTTGTTGGATTAGGTTAGGTTAGGTCGAACATATCAGAGTTGACGTTCATAACTGAATATATGAGAGCCAACGATTTGAACGACTTCAAATATTCATAAAGATACATATTCAATTGCGCACAATGTGGTCGACTTGCATACGAATATAAGACAGACGTTTAACGATCACAGCAGTAGCAAAATTTGATCAGTAGCTCGCTTGTCCCAAGGAAAACATGCCTGCGTTTAAAATTAATGTAAGACGTGCTACAGCAAAAGCTCGATAAACGGGCGAAAATTGGGACCAAGTGCGTCGTCAATCGTGTAGTAGAAGCAACTTTTTATTGGATAGGCACGTGTCACGTCATGGGTACCAAGGGGCAAAGGGGAAATAGTAGTGGGGATTACTTCCGCTCACTCAACGTGCAGGTCGTTCTGCTCGATTATCGAAATTAAACTGCATTTAAGTAGTTTGAGGTTTTACATGAAGGTTTTGTTTATTTCGTTGCAAGGATGGCAAATGAGAATTGTTTAATTTCCCCAAAACAACAAAACGTTAAAAAAACAATACTGCGGCAATTTTTTCCAAAACTTAGTCGATTCTCCGATTCAGGACGATTCCCCAAATCATTAATGAAATCATCTGCAATCTCGGATAGAAAATGCATCCAGTTCGCTACTATAAAAAAAGGAGATAAAGTAAAAGATAACACGGTAATTCCTGCAATTAGTTTGCAATGCCGAAGCACGTGGGCAAATTGATGAGTCACCTACATACATACGCCACGCATCGTTTCTTCGAAGGAATCGCGCATTATCTTTCGCGTGTCAAAGAGGGAATCAACGTTCTTTGTTGACTTGCAAAATTTCACGCGACCGTTTTATTTGTACGTTTCGTACGATTTACGCAACGGCTAATTAAAGCGGTAGTTAATCACGAGTAAGAAGGGGCGAAGCGCCGCGAGAACGTATCGCACCGCGATTTTGTTCGAACCATGCATGGATGTGTTTCCGTCTCCATTTCTGGCTCGCTGGTGTTTCACAACACGATAACGCATCCGCGTGATGAACGCTCGTGACCGTTCTGCTAAATCCACGCGGCATCTGTAGCTTCAACCGGAGTTCGCGAAAAAAAGCGTTGCAATTCTATACATGTGCACGCGATTCAAGGCGACGCAACGTTCATTCAGAATTCCGCGTGATCCAAACTGGACACTTGAGCGCTGCACATTTTGTAGAAAAATGTACAGGGTGGAACGAAATTACATGTAAAGACCACCACAGCGTGATTCTACACCTTCGAATCAGTGGACATTTGTGAAAAGAAGCCCGTGCAAATTACCCTTGACCTTGAAAATTAAGGTCAACACTTTGTTTTGTCCTATCAGATTCTACTCGTCATGAGAATAAAAAGCGTCACAGGAACCATGGATCGCAACTCAACCGTTTTCTTATAAAATAATGTTAAAGGTACATTAGTTAGCATGGGTTAGAGCGAGAGATCCGAGAGCGCCGACGTCCGACCTAGCGTCGCGGAAGGGGCGCAAGACTATCTCCCTCTCCTTCTCTATCTCGCTCTAACCCGTGTTTTCTAACAGTCCATTAACATTATTTTTCAAGAAAACGGTTGAGTTGCGACCCATAGTTTCTCTGACATTTTTACCCTCATCATGAGTAGAATCTGATAGGGCAGAAAAAAATATTGACTTTAATTTTCAAGGTCAAGGACAATTTTGCACGGACCTTTTTTCACAAATGTCCACCGATCCGAAGGTATAGAGTCATGCAGTGGTGGTCGTTACATATAACTTCTTTACATCCTGTACAAGCTAGCCCTGTCTCATTCATGCGTTACTTACGTTACATGTTAGGATAGGTAAAATCGTGCCTCGCCTCGCCTCGTCTCGTTGTACAGACTATAGAAGAAATTCTGCCTCGGTGATATAAAAAAAGTACATAATCTGGCCAAACAATTGAAATAAGAAAAGACCAACCGAGTACCATGATTATTGAAATTCTCATTCAATGTTTCTTTAATATGGAATTCAGATTGAGTCTCATTATGAGTGTACCTAGGACAGATTAACACAACATATTTGATGGACAACTTGAAAAAGAATAATAAATAGAATCAGTAACGATTGCAAGTTTCATTTCGCTAAAATGTCTATCTAGATAATATTCTTATCTAACCTGAACTAAATTCCAAAGTTGCATTCTTCGCGATTTAAACTCCTGTCGACAGATTTATTCCCCTCATGGCCTTATAGCGCTTCGTCGAATAATCAGTTAAACCACTGCAACTACGTCGCATGCTTGTGCGCTTGTATCTCTTAAATTCTATTTAATTGTCTGCATCAGAGTTTAACACAAATTTCTGCTTTTGCAACATTCTATTGCAAATAGTACTTGTTGCGTCTCATCGTGCATTGCAATTTTGGAGTTATCGGTACAACACCAGTACCTACTCGGTGAAGTGGACTAGCTAACAATAAATTTATTTCACTGTCGCACACAAATATCACTAGAAAATTTCCATACAATTGATTGTAGTGTGCCATATAGTTTCAAATAAAGAAAAATGGATCTTTTGTTACTTTGTATGATTAGTACAGTCTACTGGAACACATTAATGCACAAACGCAATTATGCAAGAAATGTGGGTTAGCCCGTTTTTGTTCTCAGTGCCTCAATTTTCCTCATGATAAAATATTTACGCATTGCGCAATCGCTTTTCGTCTTAAAAGAAAATATTCGTTTCGTTTCTTTCCCGTTCAAACATATTTTAGTAAAGAAAATGCCATTTTGTTTTCATGTTGAACATTTTAATACTCAAGGCTGGTGAAACGATTTAGGTTAGGTCAGATGGGGTTAAAAAATTTAGCTACCAAACAAAGTCTTTAAATAATCATTAAATTCGATTCATCGCACTGAATTACGTAATGCAGGTGTTCATCATACTTCATTTACGATATTAAAACGAAAGAACGGCATTCATTGAAGGATCCCGTGGCGTAAAACAGGTGTCGCAAGACCAGCGCCTGATTGAAGAATTCGTCAACTCGTTTTGAATTTCAACATTGGAGCTCTTGACCGGCGAAAAGTGCTCGTGCAGCTTCCATTTTCTCAGAATTCTTACGATAAATAACAACAGCAAATTCGAGTGCAATAAGTATTATGCGTTGCTGAGAAGAAGTCCTACGCTCGCGTTGCCTAGCGTGACGGTCTCGATCCCTGCCAAACTAGTGGACCAATAAAAATTGCTACCTTGGATATATGTGTTATTTTTTGAAATATGAGCAAAATTCATTAACGAAAATTGTTCGGTACAGAGAAGGCTGTAATACGGTAATAACATCTTTTTCAGATAGCAGAGTTACAGATATTTCCAGGTAGCTTCATTTTTTAAATGAACACCTCTATACAGCATTAATTGATGCAGCTCGTTCGTCGTTCCCTATACAAATGTATTAAGGTACTTATGTCGAAAAATAGTTTAGGAGATATTTAAAAGACTGTGGGATACGCTCGATAGTGTTTAAAATTTGGAATACACTGAATGCTAGCTCCCCCCACTCCGCAATATTCAAATTAGAATATCTCCTAAACTATTGGATTCTTAATATAAGTGGTTTAATGCTTTTGTATAGAGAATAGTGGGCTGAGATTAACTATGTAGATAAAAATATATGACCCTGTTTAAAAAAGTGAAGGTAACCTTGAAATTTTCGAAACTCCTCCACCTGCAAAACAGTTATTATTGTCATGTTATTGCCTTCTCAATACTGAACAGCTTCTGTCAATAAACCTTTTTCATATTACCAAAAACAACGGAGATTTTCAAGGGGACAATTTTTATTGATGCATCCTGTATTATCGGTGTAATGGGAGTGGCGCTCTTCTCCGATTAGGGAAAGGTGAGCGCCCAACTTCCATAATTCCTACAGAGGAAGTGGAACCTGCTTTGTTCCAGCGAACTTCTTCTCAGCAACGAATGCTATGTATATATCGTGTGGCAGGTTCTTACACATTTTTTTTACACGTATTTGTTCATGAGAAACCAGCGTGTGTTACCGTGACTCATCGAACTGTACTTACGTGCGAGCAAAATATTCTGCATGCAGGCACTCGAATTGGGAGGAAGAAAAAAGATACGAGGAACGTGATTCACCGGCTGCATAATCGAAAGCCGTCGAGACGTCGAGAACGCGGACGGCAAATAAAAATATATATGCGCTTAGGACTTGGCGCCGCAACGCGCGCCAGGCTTTTCTCCTTTCTAGGAAAAATCGTGGAACAACGTGTAACATGCGTCGGGCATGATGAGCGAATAAAGATGGTGGATGTTGATTTTAGAATCAGGAGAAAGGGCAAGGTATTGTAATGTAGAGAACTGTGTGCCCTTTTACAAGGTGAAACAGGATATTTTTTTTTACAAACATTTGTATAAATCGATTTTACAAAATAAAACATACCTGTTTGCCCATCTATTTGTAGGTTATTTATGTAATAGTGGCTGCCAGAGTATTAGTCTATGTAAAACTGTAATATCTATGTACAATATTTTCTATGTTTTAATGATTGACAGCAACTAGGTTTTAATTGTGTCGTATGTGTTTTACTTAGATACGTTTGACCCCCCCCCCCCCCACCCTTACCCCCTAAAAGGAAACACATTCTGATTATTAAGCATATTTTTAAAAGTGTACATAAGCAGGACATATGTACTCAAGAATGAAAGAAAATAATATGAAACTTTATTCTAACATTAGACAAAACA
This sequence comes from Holcopasites calliopsidis, assembly GCA_023838395.1. Taxonomy (NCBI): domain Eukaryota; kingdom Metazoa; phylum Arthropoda; class Insecta; order Hymenoptera; family Apidae; genus Holcopasites; species Holcopasites calliopsidis. Next base: position 442,816 of record JALHAQ010000009.1, read on the forward strand.
ATTGGCACTCTTAATTCGTTCGGAGAAATAATGCAAGATCAACTTAATTGTAAGATAAGACTAAACCCCATTGTCTAATTCGGAAACGTCTGATAAATCGTTGTACGGTAGCGGATAAAAATTACGTAACGAACAATAACTGAAATCTTGTGCAAATATCGCTCAGCTCTAGGTCGATGGCATATGTAGCAATTTCATTAGTATTAATAGGTAAATTTTAAATTCCTTGTAAATTTTCTCACATTGTTATTCTGATCCAAGAATGGCCTGAGAATCTGGTTTTATGTGTAATCCAAAATGCTCCTGCTCGCGTTTACGAGCCGGCCAAGGAATTCCCTGAACAGGGACGGGCGACAGGTGTAGAGGTATACAAGAGAATCCGTTCCACCTGTGGTTTCCACGTTCCAAGGTCCTCCTATGGAGGAGGATAGGTAGTTGATCGCTGCTGTTCTTAGAGCCGACGTAACATATAAACGGTAGCAGCGGTAATCGTCAAGATTCGTAGATACAATACTTAAGAAAGTATTCGTCAGCCAAGGGGAAACTCGATGATCTGTTTAGAAAGTGTGAAAATAACTGATACAACACGATTCTTATGCGTCTTGCACTTTAAGAGGAAAAACCAATTGAATTAAGAACTAACTTAGATTAAGGTTAGGTTAGATTATAAAGGAAACGCGTCGGTGGAGGAATGGCTCCACCCTGACCTAACCTGGAATCCATCTCAAAGAAGCTCTAACCTGACTTAACCGTAATTAACTGCCATTTATCCGTAAACTGATAGATTAGGTTAGATTAGGTTAGGGTTAAGTTATAAAAGAAATGCGTTGGCGAGGAAAGGACTCCACCCTGACCTAACCTGCAATCCACCGCAAAGAAATTCTAACCTATCTTAACCTTAGGGTACTTGGTAGGGGCTGATAGTAAAGCTGATTGTAAATTTGTGATTTACCTATCACTAAACTGATAGTTTAGGGCCTAAACTTTAGGCTATGTTAGGTTAGGTTAACTATAGACGGATAAGTAAATCGCAAAAGGTAGAGTAAATTTGTACTGAATTACAGAAATTGCAAATACATTTAAATAAAAACTCTATATTTTTTAATTTGATTTCATAAATTGTTGGTTCTTTGAAATTATTACCAAGATATTGTAATACTAGAAGGTACACAATGTGACTCTGAACATCACCCTTCTGTGCAGAGCCAGCAAGTGTTCTACAACTTATAAAGTACACCTAAATACGAATAACGCTAGTCGACAGTCCAGACATGGACTGATCATACTCGAACTCTTAATAAGAACATTCCTCGGAGAACAGGGAATGCCGCGAATGTCTTAATTCCATTTGATCCAGTGCAGCTTCTATGCTCATTAGGTCACCAACAATAGGTCAGAATTTTTCAAACACGCTGTCGGGGTGTCCCACAAAGAGCTTCGTAAAAGAGGGTGTTACGTATTCAGAGCACGATGTTGATAACGGCAATGCGAATTTAAATCGAAATTTTTACGTTGAAATTCGACTGGAATACTATCCTAGGTGTCTGCTGTCGATCCAGATTTTTCTTGAGAAGATATTACAGTCGATGATAATACGTATAATTACCCTTGCATTGGCCGCGGTGGAGGTTTGTGAAAAGGAGTTTCTCCAAAATTGGCCTTGATCTTTAAAATCAAAGTACAATGCTTTTTATTCTACATTTTGTATTAATGATAAACAATTACATGTTTCAGTAAACACGAATATTGTACATATGGACCGTTTATTTTGTAAGTGGTGTAAGTCCATTAAAAAAAAAATCAGGACAGGGCAAATTTCCATATATTTTAATGTGAACCTTTTATTTATATTCTTTTCTCAATTTTTTGTTTAATGGACTTACACCACTTTCAAAATAAACGGATCATTTATTCGATTCACTAAAATCCACGATTATCGAACGTGCTAAGTAAGCATGACATAAATAGGCAATTATTATGCACTGTAATTGTAGGTGAGTGTTTGAGGAAGTTGAATTTGGTTGTCGTACCGTGGTCAGTGTTAAATTGCCTTTGTGGGGTCTATGGGAAGGATAGGTGACGTCCTGGTTCTTAAATTAATTGCACTGTAATTACTTCACAAAGTAATTACACGTCCCTCAAACATTTTAATTTTCAGGTAGTGCACGGCCGGTACTTCTAGGTAAAAAGAATTTGATATATACATATAAAACTAGTACATACATATTAATAGCAACATCGTATGTACTATACTTGCACAGCTGTTACCTTGTAGGAAACAGTTAAAAAAGAAGCTCGACACAGAATAAATAACTCTGACGAAGTTGCATACCTAATTATTGACAGTTTTCATAACCATCACCGTGAAATACGGAAATACGTGATTATAAATGTAATGTACTGCAATACGATACTTTTAGGTTAGGTTACTTTATTCGAAAGATGCGTGAAGAAAAATGAATATTCTTCAGCCTTTCGTCGACAAATTATACCAATAACATCTCCGTGTGAAATGCTTTGCAAACAACGGAGCAAACTGTTTATACTTTTCATCGAAACATAAATCCGTAAGCCATAAATCCTGTTGCTTCTTTAAATTTGCAAAACACTCTTTATCTCTTACTTTAAAATACTTCTTCATATTTAGAATTTGTAGCAATAAAATTTAAGAAATATATCGTTGGTGATGTGTATAAAATGTTTGTATATGAAAGTAATAGCCACATTTGTTATTTTGGCTCATTTGGCACGGTGAAATTTTACGACTTCTCTTTTAGATCATCCTAGGTCCTAGAGCTAGGCCGAAAATACTTTTCAATGAAATTCGACAGCAGAATAAATGTGTTAATGGGAAACACATGGATTCTCAATGACATCGGCCACGTGGTCCTCAGGCGGGGCAGCCTTCAAAATTCGGAGAAACCGAAAACTGGAAGCGTGTTCAAAGTGTCAATTGATTGTACACTCTGTTATACACGTACAGTTTCATCCGAGCAATTTTATCCACATCTGTATACATATCTGTATACGTGCATAATAAGTTTATACATTTTTGAAGTGGGACTCGCAAAATTTTACTTGAGAACCAAAATAGTTGAATTAGATAATGTGAAAAATGTGGCGCGCAAAGATATTGAAAAATTTGATAATAAATAATTATTGCACAACTGCATAAAAGACAAGTATTGAGAGTAATTACAACGGTGAAGCAAAGCGGAAAGTTTGTGCGAATGGAAAATAAAAAGGGCCGAGGAAAGGGATAACCGCGAAGCAGACGAGGAGCAAACAAGGGGCAAGGTAAAGGAGGATAGAGAAAAAAATGAGGGGCGTAAAGAACAAGTCGGCAAATGACGAAGGGGGTCGATGAGGAGAAAGGACAAAGAAGGACCGAGAAGAGCGTGGGGAGGGGGGAAAGCTGACCGCGATAGCACAGCGTGGAGAGAAGAGGAAGGAAGGCCTCGCGGCCGTTGATTGCCGAGACGAGGCGACGTAAGCTGAACCCGACCGGAGCGTGCGAGTCGGGCAAGCCCGTGTAACCAGCCAGCCGGCTAACCAGTAAGGCCAGAAGAGAGCCTGTGCTCGATCGGAGTTCCGGAGGAGTCCGACTGTTGTTCGCCTGAGACGCCAGGACATTCCAAGAAATGACCTGCCGCTCTACTCCTCCCTACCCTCTCATCCCTTTCCGTTACGCAGCAGCGTTCTCCCTCGACGCCTGAACGACCCAGGATCCGCGAGTACTACGAAGTGTAGCGATGGGATCGATGGACTATACGGTCTTAGACTGTACTCTATCCACTAACTGTGACGTATTACACTGGGTGATCAATTATTAGTAGGACCACTTGTTTATTTACCCACTACGGAATATTAGTAAGTTAACAAACGTATAGTCGTTCCATGTTAATAAAAATTGCAGCGTTCTGTGCACCGAAGACACTTTCAATTTTGAGCCTTCAATAACGAAAAGGTTAACCCCTAGAGGAACGGCATTTTTTCATAAAAATAGTGGTTTCTATTTTCCCAAAATGACCCCAATAGAGCCCCAGTATAGGGCCCAAAAGGGTGTTTGTCTCCCTAAAAGGAAGGAGAATTTTAGGATTCATTGTATGTTTCATTGTAAGTCATTAAAAAAAAATTTGTTGAATTAGAATTTTTATCTGCTTTTAGTGGTAATAGATAGCTGAAACTTTAAATGCGTTCTTGAGACGAAATTTCACAAATCGGTACCAAATATATCTGAGAGACTACTGGACCAATTTGGATCAAACTCTACAGTAACATTCTTAATACTATTATTTAAAACTCGACAAAGCGAATCTTTGATTCCTGCATTTATCTATTTATACTAACCACAGAAGTTGAGAACTTAGGTCGAATGAGGCATGTTTGATAAGTGTTTAATTCCAACTAGCTGATATTTAAAGAAAAATTAGTTTTTTCAAAATCGGCATCGACAGTTCTTTTTGACTAGTTTAACATAAGATTAACGAAATTTACCCACGGAGATGGTTTGGGATACTGGCTGCCCTGTCCTTCTGTCTGTAGTTATTTAATTAAAATTTTCAGGAAACACCATTCAAATAACATATAACAGGATGTACATATTTTTTTTAATGAAACATAATTTCAAAATGTTTGAATTTTCCTTATTAATGCCTTAACGAATCAAATGTAGGGCAGTACTATGTGTGGGCCCACGTGCAGGAGAATATGTGATACATCGTTCGACAGCTTATGAGTAGAGAAGGCCTAAAAGTATGGCCATTGCTACTAGCAACGACCCGTTCAAAAAATACATTGGTAATTATTAAATGGGCAGTACTGTAGTATTTAGGCCCACGTCAATTGTTATGTATGACACATTGCTGGAAGGCCTATAAACAGTGAAATTCAATAAAGGTGATCTTACTGCTTCCGCGATGGTCCCCTTCAGAAAATACAGGTTAAATTCGGATGCATTATAATTCAGCCACCACTTCCAACTACCTTACCAACTGAATTGATTTCGTTTGGCTGTTTAGCTACGTAAGAGACTAAGCGTGGACTTAAAATAGTACTTTTCATTTAGGCCCTCAATAGTGCGGTGATATTTCTTTTGAGGCAAGTTTGAAATAAAATTAATTAGAATAAAAATAGTTCTGAAAACAGAAAGGCAATATTAAGACGTTGATGACAATTTCCGTTACTTAAATGAATTTAATAACATGTGCACCTGGTTGAATCTTCCTCATAAATCATTGATAATGTTCATTGGTCGAGGAAGAGAATGATTAAACGTGTAATTCTCATATTACTATAGAGTAGTACATAATCGATATTAGCACAAGCCTATGATCAAGGAGTCCTGTACTTCGGAAGTAACCATAACACGAATATTCGAATGCTGAGTTAATAATCTGTAATTCATCTTCAATAACAGGTAAGTATATCTAATGGTCACAGTAATTGTTACGTTGGCTGTTTAATGCGCCTCGATCGAAAGATTAAGATTCTAGGAAAATGATAGAAGAAATAACTTAACCATGATACGTTTGGAAATTAATACATCAACGTTGACTCGTTATATGCATATGATTTCGAAAAGGAACAAGGGTAGAAGTGTCATAAATCAGTTGAGAGGCAAGTGTATGGCGAGATTTCAAATGGAATGCGAACAAATAACACCTAATTGATACCTTTTTCTACAATGCCATAAACAGAAGTGAAGGGAGGTTGCAAAATGGTGTACCATTTTGGTACACCGAACGTGGATAAAACTTCTGGTTCGCTTGTGCCAAGCATTGTATTTCCAACGCACGAAAAAAAGGAATGGACCAGTTTAATTAATCGAGATGTCTCTCAATGAATTATCTTTTTCTTGGCTAAAGTACTTATAAATCATTATCTCCCTCTTTTTACTATCGATTAAGTTACAAAATAGAAAAATGTTTGTATAAACGGGCAGCAATTAAATGAAACGTATGTAAACTCCCATACCAATGAAGAATGAATAATTTCTACTACATGCAAAATATCATGAGCAACATGCATATTAATGATTGTTGTACGATGTACATCATCCAACGTGGGATTATTCATCGGAAGCACACTGACTCATCTTCTCAGAAGTATTACATCAAACGAATCGATCGAAAACCTGAAAGAACACTTCTGCGAAATTTGACTTAATGTTTTTCAATGCATCTGCTTTCGCACGACGTCGAAGTCTTATTTACATAAAAATAAACGTTACGATATTTAGCATGTTAAATTTGACGAATTTTCTGATTAAATAATGCATCTCGCTATCCACCTTGATTAACATTATTAAACAATTTTTGTATCAGAATTAATACACCAAAATTTACCTTTTGTTTGTCGATTGTATAATTATAGCCAAGAAATTTTTGTGCAACTTTACTAGATCCCAAGAGCAGCCTACATTTACCCCAGTCGGCATTAGCTTTTTAAACAAATATAATGGTCTTTGCTCATGGGCAAAATGACGGGAAATACCGTTAAGAATCTCAGGTGCAAACCACTGAAGTTGTTGGGGAATATTATTAGAGATTATTAATTTGAGCTGCACTTGAAAATTATATAAGTATTGTTCCAGTTTGTAGCCGAGGCTCTCGGCTTTAATTTGAGCCCTCATTTCTTAAAAAATTCTGTTTCGAAGCTGAGAAAACGGTATTTGGTACACGAATATTGAAGATCCCATTATTTCATCGGTAGATGGCTATAGTATATAATGCACTATGTAGCAAATATTACACAGTAATCCCAACCGTTACTCGATCAGTTACATATTCAAATCATTTAAGCATCGTGGTGCCTCTTGCATTCAAAGTTGTCCATAACCTTTGATCGCTGCCATTGTTTTCCTTCAACTTACCATTGAGCTATTAAACGAAGTCGCACTAAAACGTCAATATTCAAGAGCAACCGCGGCTTCCTATTTCCTGTTGGCTTGCATGATCAGTATTTTCTTCCGGCGGTCTCACCCGAGGAGCGGCAGCTTCGTAGAGGTCAATTCCCCGAAGGCCGTCCTTCCGGGACTGGCAGACGCGTGAGAAGGTTGTGTGTATCTTGCAGATAGCGCAGCGGATCCCTGCACCGTAAGTTAAGTCTCGAGCAGATACGATGAAGCACAATCAGAGGCGACACTTAAAAAAGACTCTGCCCTTGGCTCTCTCCGATCCGGAATAGATAAGGCAGATTATCACGAAGTACTCCTGTTTGCCTGTTGCCCTCTCTATCCCCGTATCAGCGTTCGTTACGGAACGTGCTTGGGCAGCGGGCCAATAGTACTAAATATCGCTAATCTTTTTTATACCTTTTCCCTACAAGCGCCATTTCAACCTAACCTAAACACATAAAAATATACGCATTTGAAAGCTTCGATAATTTGTCATTGAAAATACTGTGAGAAAAGCTGGCAGTGTGTAAGAACTACTTTTTTAATTACAAATTATGCCGTATTATTTTTATGAATAATGCTACGTCTACTACAAGTGGAGATCAAAATTAGGGATATTGATGCGGTTATTGAAAAAGTGTACATCTGGACAATAACTAGAAAAAAAATGATACAGGCGAGCACTTGTTATACGCCTCACTCATAGTTGAAGCGATGACGCGAAAGAAAAGTGCATCAGACGGTTGCGTCAGAAAATCCGCGTGACGTAAGTTCTTGCTACAGAGAATCGGGGTATTTTCTCGATTTTCTATTTAACATGTTGCAGCTGCGCAAGGTCATGGTTAAAACCCTTATTTATCGCCATCAAATATAAAGCACAGATCAGAGAAATCCCTGAGGATTTTAGTCGAGTATCACTAACTCTGTTTCCCCGCTGGCTTTGTTGAAGTTGGCCCACACTCTGCCGACATTGCACATATTGTGTAATACGAACTCTATAATGTGGAAACGCGTAAAATATAAAAGAAAATAGAAAACTTGGTTTATGCGATTGATTTATGTATGTGTGAAGCTATACAATAACTATTAAAATATATTGTAGTATTTTATTTGGAGGAATGGAAATAGCAGGTTTACGCTACTTTATTTACATTTACATTATTTACCCTATTGGCCAAAAATACCCCTACTTCCCTTTAAAACACAGTAACTTTTTTATAATCGAACTGAACGATTTGAGGTTTTGGAAAAAGATAGAAGCATTACTTTAATACTTTAAGTTAGGTTAGGACTTTTTTGTCTGAGCCTATAATGATGCTGATAATGATTAATAAATACCTTTTATAGATCTAAGAGAGATATACGCATCCTGAAAACTTCATCCAAATCAGTTAATGTTGCTGCGAGATATTAATCGTTTGAAGGTGGCAGAATAAGGTCGATAATCGCAGAAATCAGCCGAAATAAGAAATACTATGCCCCGGTTTGAATGAAATTTTGAAGATGCGTATATCTTATTCAAATTTATGAAAATCATTTTTTTAATTGTCATTACAAGTCCAGACAAAAAAGACGGAAAGATAATTTCCACTACTCTTTTCTTGTAATTTGGAAAATCACGATTATTTTCAGAACGACGAATACATGATACCTAGTAAACTAATCCTTCTATCTTCTTGCAAAACCTCAAGTCGTTCTGTTTAATTATAAAAGGAGCAATATAACTTCTAACCTAACCTAAGTCTAAGTAATCTGAGTGATCTAACTTTTGCCAAGAGAGTTATAAGTCAAAAGGATCTACGGAAGAGGCTGAGCATAGAGTATAATTGCCCTATCATAGAAAAGCCGTTATAATAATTGACAAGCGCAGGGTCCGGAGCGTTATCGAAGGACCGACGCGTGTGGACAGGGCTTTACGCTGACTGACCGTCGAATACGTCCCCTCTCGGCCCTTCGGGATCCCCACTCCGATGGCCGGAGTCCATCCCTTCGGTGGCTCGACGGTGCGCGTTCGATACACGGAATCGCCTCGTGGTTCTAGGAAGGCAGTAGACTGTCGTCAGCCACGCCAGACGGCGCATTGCTCGCTGCTCTCTCGTCGGAGATACTCGCCCACTGGCTCACCCACGGCTGCTGGTTGCCTCGCTCTTGCGACCTCTCTTCTCTCTCTCCGGCTGCTGGCAGCGGCATACTCAGCTTAGCGGGCCGCCAGTTACGCAACAATAACAACGCCGTCAGGAGGTGTAGCATGCGCGTGCTGTGCCACCTATACGCCGACGAACGACCCTGGAACGAAAGAGCTACCGATTCGTCGTCGTCGTCGCCGCTTCTGCGAGCACTTGTTGAAAACCCGGTAGAAGAGCGGGCATCCGTTTCGTAACGCGGCTTCGCTACACTGGCGTCTTCTTTTGGTGGGAATAGACTAGCGATAGTGTGTTGTTGGTACAGCACCGGCGGTGGAAAGTGCGTACTGTGTCCGTCGAACGAGAATTATGTGTAGTGATGAGTAGTAACGAAGCGAACGCGACGGATAACGGTTTGAATCTGTGCCCCGTGCGAGTGGCGCGGATCGAACGCTCGATACGCGCCACGAGATTCCTGCCTCGCGAAGGATCGAGTTAATCCGCGACCGTGCCGAGGATGAATGAGCGAGAAATCGTAACGCTTTAGCGCGTCACAGATGTCCGCTCGCCGACACTTCTGCTCGCCAGTCCGAAGGATTCGCCGAAGCGAGGAAACAGCTTTCAGCAACTCTCCATCGCTTTCGCGACAGGAAGTTTACATGGAATGAAGGAAAAAAAGTGTAGCGGATACTTGTTGAACCGAGACTGTTGAAATCGTGTTTGGGTAGCACGCGATAGAAGGGGAAGTTTGTTGGAGACCAGCACGAGGTTTACGTCCGGAGAGAAGTACGCGAAATACGTCGGGATTAGGCGCCAGTGACGTCAGGCAGGAGTCGCGGAGCCGTGTAAGTCCGCAAGGGGAATTCGTTCCGCGGAGGAGTTTTGCGGTGCGTTTATCGACACGATGCCGTCAGTGTATTGGTGATATTACACTGCTAGCCTGTAGTAACAACAGCAGTATCTGTCAGAGCAGTTGGGTGGTGGTAAGAGCTGTGTAGTGGCTCGGTGTTGCCGAACCGAGAGAGAAAGAGAGAGAGAGAGTGTGGTGGTGGGGCCAAAGGAGAGCCCGTGTAGAATTGCTGCGTGGTCCGCCGTGTCGTGGTAGCCAATTATATTTTCTACGTGTGCGCTTCGCGGGCAATGACTAACTGCTCGCCGTTAAGTGTGTTAGTAGGAGATATCGTCGACGGACCCGTTTCTGCGTCGGTGTTGCGCCCGTCTACGTCAGCACCGGTCGGACAGGATTTGCATAGCAAACAGATTGACGCTGCTAGTAAGTGGATAACGAGAGAGGAGTCGCGACTCCGTGTCCCAAACGGAAAAAGATAGCGCGCGTGCATACCGTCCCTGTTGCTCTCGCGTAAGAACGAGACGAGCAGAGAGACAGACGCGGACGAGGCAAGTGTGGAGCTTAAAATAGAAGAGTGACTTCGGCTTAAGTACGCGCCAGGGGGACGGGCGAATAAAGAGTAACCGGAGAGGGTGCCTCCTTTCCGATTTTCTTCCAATCATTACTGTGCTGCTGCTGTGATACGTTTCTATATCCGGGAGTATCGTGCTCGTACGACCAATGAGAGATGTTATATTGAGTGAAACAGTGAGGATCGAATGAAATCCCGAAAGGACGACGATATCGTGTCGGGAATACCGGTAGTGAGTGTTCTGTGATAACGTGGTGCGAGACGAAGGGCGATTCCCCCCGCCCACCAGCCTGACATCTTTCGATCTCGCCCGGAGGATCATCGTAACAGTGAAACTGGAGGCGTCTGCATCTCGGTCTCTCCTACGATGGATCGTGACTCGCGTTCGTATTCCTGCGGAGGCTGCAAGAGGACCGAGGGCCGAGCTATGCCGATGGAGTAACAAGTGAGCGGCGAAGCGGCGTTGCCATGACGACAGGTGAACCATGGGCTCTACTGCTCTCTCTCCTTTTACCAATCATTTCTCTTTCTCGTGTCATTCCTTGCCACGATCGCGTTTCTCTTTCCGCCCCCCGTGTCTTCTCGGTTACGAATCCCTTTCCTCTCTCGAAATCGCCTGTTCGCGCTCCTCTTTGTCTCATCGCCGTCTCTCTCCGCCCATGGCGTTTTTCCTCTCTTTCGCGGTCTCTCTTGGAATTCGTTTCGCTCTCTCTCCATCTTTCCCTTATTCCTATCTTTCTTTTTCTCGACCGATTCTCGCGATTCTCCCTCTTCCCGCCTCTGACACCGCATGTTCGAGAGATACGGTGCGACAACAGTGCCGTCTGTCCTTTTCCTTCCTAACGTAAACCGCATTTATCTACCTGTCTCCGCTTTGCGGCCTTTCTTCCCCACCCAAGTGGGCGCTCCGTCCTCTCCTTGTTCCGTTTCTTTCTTTTTCCTCAACGGTCTTCCCTCGTACACCCGTGTTTCCCCGCTCCTCTCTGAGAAGCGTAATCTCTCGCGCTCGCTTACGGACGGGGAGCGCTCGTCGAACGCCGTTGTAGCATGCTAACGCGTAGGTCGCGCGATATTCCAAGTACGCTTGGCTATTTTCATGCTACGCCAGAAAGACATCTAGCGACGCGCCACGCTTATAGGCGACGTGACACGACCGGCAGATATCTCTGATTGCGAGCATCGTGCTGAAAATCGAAACCGGCCGATTGGTCCGGCAGACCGGAATCTTCGGAATTCTTCGTTTGTCTAGCTATTCGGTCTACAGTTTACAAGGAACATCGAATTACTCACTATAGGTTATTTCTTTAACCCACTCCCAGCGTCGTCGTCCTTGCGATTCTCTTAACTCCGCCGCAGGCGCCATAATTGAATCGCTACTTCCGGGGAAATTGAAAACGAAGCTTTAGAACTTATGTGCAGAGCTCAGAAGCCAATCAGTGTAAGTCCGTTAGCATCAAAACCAAGATAAATAAGGATTTTACAAATTAGTTGTGAAAACATAATGATGCCACTATAAGGGCAAAAAACTATGTTTTAAGATAGCATACAGATGAACGTAACTGCGAGAGAGACAAAAGAAAATCGCCACGGTTTCTTAAAAAGCTTTTAGGGAAAGTTCGACTTACACTGATTGGTTACTGAACCCTCCATATAATTGTCCTATTTCAATGTAATATTAAGAAACATATTGAAAATATTTATTTAGGTATATTATGAAGCATGTATTTTTTGAATTGGAAATAGTGTGCTCTTTCAAACAGGCACGTATCTCAAAAGAAATACGTATTTATCAATAATTATTATGAGCATCAGAGGAAATTAGACTATTTCGCAACAGTTCTTTTTTTAATGCTTTATTTGATCACTAAAAGAAGAAGTCAATGGGAGGAGGTGGGAAAGTAATATAGCTTTCGTCATTTTTCAGAAATAAAGTGAAAAAATTCTTCTGTTTCGTAAAAATAAATGGAAACATATTTTAGTCTGGACATAATTATTGGCTTTGAGAAAGATCAGAATTTAAACGCGTAAAGGGCATATCCATTATAATTGTAGCCTAACTTCAAATGCTACCAACGTAGGATGTAAGACAGTTAGGTTTGAGTGGGCTAACTTTGACAAAGTAAATATGCTATGATAGGTTAGGTTATATTTTGATATTTGGTGTTTGTACAGACATAGCAGCGCGCACAACATAACCTAACCTAATTATTCTAGCAATGTAAAATGTAGAATAGTGAGATTTGCGTGAGTTAACGTTTACAGAGTAAATATGCTGTAATAGGTTACATTTTATGCACCATCCTTTAGGTCCACTTTTTTTTGTATTTGTAAATGTGTAGGCGCCCCACGCGTGCGCGCGCGCACACACAATATGAAGCCTAATCAAACCTTAGGTTTGGTTAACATCACAAAACAAAATAGTTAGGTTAGGTTATATTTTGTTATTTGGTGATTTCATGCTCTGTATGACGTCACAGGTCGCATGAAATAAACGCGAAACAAGAAAGACTACAATGTTTTCTCGAGTTCCCTCAATTGAATACTTTTACTGCTAAAATTTAACCCCTCAGCGTCATCCTCTGCACGCCGCATCGACCGTCGATCCGTTCCGCAATGCCAACCTCTACATATACGCTGTATCGACCCCCATTTCTGTCCCACGTGCCAACCTTTATGCGCCGCATCGACTCGGCTCAATCTTTTTCACACTAACACTAATCAACATCAGACTATGCTGCTACCGTTTCGAACGTAACCACGGGTAGTCTAGATGACGTATCGAGGCGAACCCAGCAATGTCAGTGGCAAAAAGACGAAACAGTTTGGTACGGTTTCGCGTAGACTCTCTCGTTGCACAGCGGCAAGAAAACTTTGGCTAGGTCGTGACGCTGAGTGATCAAGAAAAAACTGTAGTGAAATAGCCCAAATTGGAAAAGGGTTGCCAAACTACATACTTACCGGGACAAATTTTCATTGCTATCAATTTAAACTCCAAGAATAATTTCATCAGATTAGGAGCTGTGATTTTTTTTTCGTCAAGCTTCAGACAAGCGATTCTATTAATATTAATATTCCAGACATTAACATCAAAAACTGAAAATTGTTTTTTTTTTTTAATCACAAGTTAAGTTAGTGTGTTCGAAAAACTTTGTTCTAAATTGTTAGAGAATTTTCACTCAATAATTCTCATGCTACTAAAACAAAGGGGAAATTTTCCTCTAAACAATACGCGTGGTGTGGCAAATACATATCTCCAAATTTCTAAGAACAAATTCCAATGACATTTATATGTATGTAGGTTCGCCAAGTAAACGGTATTCTTCAGCACAGTGAGAATCGTAATTTCTACGTATTCTCCCGATCTGTTTCTAGGGGAAAGATGTATGAAATAAGAATGCAAAAAAAGACGATTCACTTTATTTGTGTCGTTTTCTTTTTTTTTCCGAACGGATCGTAACGTTGCAAATGCGGCACATTCATCTTTCATTAATAAGAGGAATGCAATAGTTACGTGCACGAAATTCCTCGGCTCCTTTTTTTATCCACTGATCTATTACAGGCATTGGATTAATTTATTGTGATAATTGCGGTCTGTTACGCGGAATCGGTCGAGTTCATGTTAATGGTTAGTAAAATTCATGGAATTCCTGCGCGGATTTTTCACTGCGACGAGTCTTGCGAACTCTAAGAAATTTCAAAAGAGAATTCGAGGAAACCCCGAGAGGCAGCGGCGAAACGTTGGCCCGGATTCGAGTCCTAGGATGATTTTACGCATCACACCAAGAAATCTTGCTAAAAATCTGAAAATTTAATTATAAATTTACAATAATAATGAGTAAAAAATAGTTCGCCCACAATAATTTGTAAAATTGAAATATATTGCCACAATTAAAATGTCATAGTAAAAAAGAATAGAAATATTGATATTGATAAATAAAATCAAATCCCATCTATTAAATTAAATCTTAAAAGTATTTTGATTTTTTAAAGATTTAATGATATCTAGCAAAATTTAACTCTCTGTAGTATTTTTTTGCATAGTTTTATCGATTATAATTCTTTTTTGTAACCAATACGATTTGTTAAACTAGTACCACACACCAATTAGATATTCAAACGCAAATTCAATTGTATAATAAAACGCGAGTTAGGCAAAAAAATGTAAATAGCATCTTTTTAAATTGCACCATTTAAATGAACGGTTGATCTATAGCTGCAGGCCGATATTGATAAAACGATGAAATTCATTCGCTTCGCTGGCGAAATTTACTTTAATGGCCAAAAGGGGTCCAGGTTGTACTTCCGAATGGGACCTGTTGCCGATCGACATTTAGGAGGGGAGGTGGAGGGCAGGAGGAGAAACCGAAATCTAAAATTTTAGGTGCGGATATTTAATAGCTTCCGAGATATTAATTAAAAACTTTCGGTACAATACATTGAATTCTTCATATACAAACACAACTAACACAATCACCTTCGCTGTAGCAGCCGTCGTCGTCAAGTGTTCAGTAACTGATGACACAATAAGGATACCGCCTTCAGAATCTATAGGGTGTCCCACGCAAAACCGATTACTGTAACTTCAGTCGCCCAAGGAATGTTTCTTATTTGCAATACGTATACCTTGTTCCGAAATATGTTCCGCTTTAATTTCAGATGGAAAATATTGGATTGCAGTACACCGTACTTACTGTAATTTTTCATAGTCGTACCACGTCAGCTTCCGATCCCCGGATAAGCAATTCGGATTGACCGCAGAATTTAAATGACATGCAATTCGAGCTATGAGCGTACTATTTACGCGAAAAAGAGGATATTAGTTAGGTTCGGGTATATAATTCTCCTGGCCACCGGCAGGCGGCCAGTAACGCTTGGACAGTGGTCGTCGCCTCGTCGAAATTGTTTGCCACAAACTATTAATACTGAGGCCAGTATATCTGAAGCCCTATTGCGGGTAGAGAACATCCCTTGCACGTTAGAAGTTAAAGTAACTGATTTTGCGTGGGTCATCCTATAGATTCTGAGGGCGGTATCCTTATTATGTTAACAGCTACTGAACACTCGACGACGACGGCCGCTGCACCGAGGATCGGGGTACCATCGGCCACCGAACACTCGATAACGACAGCTGCTACAGCGAGAACGATTGTGTTAGTTGTATCTGTATATGAAGAATTCAATGTATCGTATCGAAAGTTTTTAATTAAAATCTCGGAAACTATGAAATTCCTCGCACCTAAAATTTTAGGGGTTTGTCCCCCGGCCTTCCACTTCCCCTCAAAATTTCATGTCGATGGGCAACAGGTCCCATTCGGAAGAACATCCGGGGTCCATTGTAAATCCGCGGAACTTCATTACGTACGTTTAGTGACGCCATAAAGCAGTTACAGCCTTGTAATAACCTTAAAAGGATTGAACGCACTCGCTTTTTCTCTTCGGCCACTACCTTCGATCTTGTAACTCTAATGGCTTCAACTGACCAGTGCGAATTCTCATTTCGCCTCTGTTAATTCTAAACGATGTTACAGTAATGTTCCGAAAGTATCGACTCGCTCGGGAACGGTCAATCGTTTCTTTCAAAACAGATGTACCATTCGACTTGATTTCGTCTCGGACGGGGCAGGTAAAAATTTACGACTTCGCGTCTATCTCTCGCTCGGCGCGGCGGCTTCAACTAGAGAAGCGGGGGTAGCGATTCGGTTCTTTCGGAACATTACGGTACCTACGCGTGCAAAAGCCACCGCGCCTCGTAATTACAACTCTATCTGTCGACTTACATTCTTATCTCTGCTGGCATTCTCATCTTACCATCGATAGTATCGTTTCGTGTCCATACCCTCCTGATCGGAGATGTCCATCGAAAGTACCGGACAAAGCTGCTTGTAACTAAACGATCGAAATACCCATTATTTTGATAGTGGATAATAAAAATATACTTAACCGAACGTCGTGCATTATGCAACATGGTAAATTATCGAAATTTCCGGCTTAATTGAAACTACATGCAGCACGGAATCGTACTTTCTATTTTGTAAAATTCTGTGATTAATTGGACAATATGTAATTGACTTTTTCTTAAGAAATATCACTTTTTTTCTTACGATGACAAAGTAAGAGTAATGCACGACACGTACGAGATATTTGGTAAGAGATCGTAAAGAAAAAATGTTCCGAGGTCGTGTTACTACTTTCCACCTGCCTCTCGCTTTGTAAAATTGTTTAAAAGAGAAACTCATTAGCAAAACCTGATCCGAAACTTTTACTATGTCTATTTTTTTCCTGCATGTGCCCACGCTACCAGTGAATTTATTGTGAATTCGCGAAGCAACCAGTTTTGAATGAATTGTTCGAAAGCTGTGAGATAAAATTAGATTTAGTAAATTTTACTCGTTGGGAAGGATTATTCTTAACTTATGGTTAGGGTACAAGATCGATCGAAAATCGCGCACAATATATTTCAAACTGATAACGGTGTGTTTTGTGATGTGACATTGTGTTGTGTTGCAAGTTGAGATTAGATTAACTATCATCGAGCTGCCACAGCGTAATTCATAGTTCAGGTATCAAGAAATCTCTTTTTCACGCATAGATACGGAAAACCTGGCGTTTCCATGTTTGTCACGTGGAAAAACGTTTAAAGATAAATTAATGAAAGGTGTTAAATAAATGAATGTGCCTTTTAATCGATATGAAAATGATTTTTTTAAATACGTGATTTTTCTTTGATGAAGACTTGGATAGGTTAGGTTAGTAAAAAGCTTCAAGGTGAATTAATGCTGCTAGATTAAAATAGCATTTAATATCAAAGTTGATTTGGAAAGACGTGATTCTCCTTTAATGGAAACAATGTATAGGTTATGTTAGGTTGGGTTAGCAAGAAGCGTATACACAGATGAATTGATGCTATTAGATTAAAATGCCATATTTCATTCATATGAACATTCGGAAAGATGTGATTCTCCTTTAATGGAATTAGTGTATAGGTGAGTTATGTCAGGTTAGGTTAGTAAAACGCTTAAAGTCGAATTGATACTATTAGATCAAAATACCATTTAATTTATATGAAAATTAATTCGGAAAGGCATCATTTTCTTTTTAATGGGAACAGTGTATAAGTTAGATCATGATGTGTTAGGTTAGGTTAATTAACAGTATTATTTTAATCCCTCTTCCATATTTATACTAAATATGTAAATTGCTAAAATTTCACCGATTAAATTATCGAAGGTGAACGGTCGTTTGTAAACACGTATTAAAAATGATACATTGTAATATCGTTTTAATACTAATATTGAAACGAAAGGGTTTTTAATATTTCTATCAATTTAAAGGTAAATCTTGCGCAAACAAGCGTAGAAGTGTAAACGTATCACGCGGCATAAAAAGTGTAACACATTTTTCATGTACAATTATTATAACAAGCATTTGAAAAAGGTTTGATTCACTTAAATTAATGGGAAAAGGAAGCCTTCCGCTGATGTGCATCGAATAGCCTCCTAAATATGCGTTAAATTACATACAGGCAGTAAAAGAGCTGATTTTCATCCCGGTAATAATGAGTAAACTGCCCGGTAAACAATGAACGATTCTTCGCTGTGAATGTCCTGCGGTGTGCTGCGCTTAGGACTCATGACCTAATCACCCATTCACAAGTAGTGTTTCGTCATTACCGTGCATTGAATGCTATTAAGTCACGAGCGAGACGCGAACTTCTTGTGAAATTCATTAATGGACAACTATAATTTACCAATCGTCGCTTTTTATTGTTTCCGTTACCGTTTTCAATTACGATAAAGATTTAACATTAAAAACTATTATATCTCTGCCACAATAAATTAAAGATGATTTAGTGCCATTGGATTTTAGTGAAATTCTTGTATAATAACGTACAAGTTTTTAATACTTAAAAAATGTTCGATGATTCTTTCATCACGCATATAAAAATGCGTATTAACATTAATTTATAGTTACATTAAACATTTGTTCATTTATCTTACTTCAAACTTTGCAAATTTGCGAAAATGTAGTGTTGCACTAGTCAAAGCGAAACGAGAGGAAGAACGCGCTTTATATTTAGGCTATACTTTATCTTTGGAGTATATTTAACGTTTGCCAGTAATCTGTTGGCATATGTCAGTATCATTTATTCATTGTGGAAATTTCCTGGTAAAACCACTGTTTGTGATCATCACTTGTGGTATTTACGTCTGTAGGAATATGTAAAGATATAAAAGCGAGAAAATTCTCTGTAACAGTGTGTACTTTGCAGCACCGCATTATGACTAACGCTATTTTCTAGTAGTAATTATCTCTGACAACTAATTTGTGATTTTTTCTCTCCATATTGTTTCACATTAAAAATTCAACGGTAAATCTCGTCCGTGAAGTCCCTATAACTCAGTAGTGCAAGTAAAGTTGGTTAACAAGGCGAAGAGAATTTCACAAGAAAAAAATTATTTAACTTGTAATCAAAATTCGTGTTTGAACATTAACTTTGCTTCGATTTTCAATTGAAAGTAACTGTAAAAATACGATTTGTAGCAGTATAACATTGCAACGCTCTCGCAAATGAAGCGTGCTTCGATCGGGAAGGAATCTGCGTGTGGCGTGACATCCGCGGTGGCCACGCGGGGATAAGCGTTTCACGCGGATCGTGAAAGTCGCGCATTCCAGACTGCGCTAGAGGTTGGAAAGCGTGTGGCAGTCGCAATAATAGGTAGCGTGACGATTGGTCCGCTCTCGAAAACAACGGGGGATTCCGTGGATACACGGCCGTGAACGGCCTAGGGGCACCGTAGACGTACGCACGGGGTGCGTGACCTAATCACCCGTTCACCGCTCCATCGGAGCGGCGCAAGTCGAACGACGTGAGATCTGCGTCGAGTTTACTGCTTCTCCGCGGCGGAGTGGGGCGAACGATCGAGGGGAGCGGTCTAGCAAGTGTAGGGTTGAGCGGCAAGGGGGGGCCGGGGTTTCCTCTGGCTGACAAGGCGAACGGAGCCGAGTCAAGTCTCGGGGCTTCTCGACTCCCCGGAGACGCAGCGGGGAATCGCCGCCGCCGTCTCAGTGTGCGCTTGACGAAGGCAAGACGCTCGCGGGGAGGGTGTTGGCGCTTCGTCAGACTACAGTGGCTGAGAAAAGCGCTTTGTCAGGCCGAGGGGCGCGGAAGGACGTTCCGTCAGACGCGCCAGCCCGGTCGCACGCGTGACTCACTTCACTGCCGCGGGAATCTCCCGCTCCTCTCTCCGCGGCAGCACTGTACGATTCTCTTCCAGCGTTGCTACAACGTGCTCTTGTGCGCGTCGAATACGCAACCAACTTCTACATATACATATGCTTTTACTGTTACTCGCCAGTAACATATTTTGCGTCACAGTATTTGTAATTCGAAACCAAACGTTCTATAAGTAGTTGAAATTACTAAGAATTTCCAAGAAACTACTAAAAGGAAATCGCTTCAATTTCTTGTTTATTAACCAACTTGAACTGAAATCGATTTTAGAGTAAATTAAATATTACGCTGCTTTTATTCATTCATAGTATTCTCCGGACAAAGTGAGCCAAATTACTTGGAAAAATGACTGCTGAGATTCTAGGCAGTGCAGTTCATTCTGAGCCAACGTTACTTGTACAGAAATAGGTTGCACAGTGATGTAGCGTATATGTATGTTTTTTTTACTGTGCAGCGGTACTGCATGATTTTCCAGCTAGGGATATTTTAAGGATTTTTAGGAATGTTTTCCCAAGACTTAAAAATTTTGATCTATATCTCTAAAATAAGATATTTAATCCATGATTAGTATAATGAAATCACATTTTAGAATTTTGTATAAAATTTCCGTAAGCGTTTAAGATATTTATAAGAAGAACATTATAAATGCTCTAATGATTATGTAGGCACATCATTATTAGTAATGAGATTTCTGATTAATTTCCCTGACTGAATTTTTCACAATAATCGGCAAATTGATATAATTTTTACAATTCCACAAACATTCATTTAAAATAATTATCTTATATAACTGCAAAAAAAAAAGAAAAAATTTGGTTCTGTCACTAATGATCGTTGCCCCATTGTCATCGAAACTGTTATTTTAACAGCAATATTCCTGCGTCCCTATGCACCGTTCACGTGTCCCACTTTTTTAACCTTTAACCCTTAACGGTTCAACGTCGAGGGTGACTGAAGATATTTTGTTGTAGCTGTAACGATGTCTACCGATCAACGCGAAACTTCTGTCAACAAGTTTAACTAGATGGAAATTTTTGTGCGATAGAGATGATAAACAGATATCTGAAAGATTTATTGGAACTTAATATATTTATGTTGACTATAGGAACTTAATTTATTTCACTTATTGTTTCTTAATATATTCAAGAGATTTTTTCTTTCATTTTTTTTTTAACACTCCCGTGAACGTTTATCTATAACAGCCAGGAAACTATATAAATTTAAACAATCGTAAATACTGGCAAAAAGAATTAAAAGAGACTTCTATCCATAAACAACGAGTTACGTTATTAATAAATATTAACGTTGAAGGAGTTTAAAATAATTCAAGCAGTTATTTATTGCAGAATTATTACATTTATTATTCGTACATAATTTGTTCAAAAATAAATATTTCAACTTGTCGATTCAGTGTCATTCAGAACTTTTATTAATTAAAATTTCTCCATTAGTCTCCAATAGTCGTTAGAGTACGTTCAACATTCTGCTCGAATTTTCCAATTTTACACATATTCAAAAAGGATGGATTTTCCAGTGCGTGCAATTTCGCTTTCACTTTCCTGCAGTTTAAATAAATTGGCTACACGTAACAGGTGGCTGTCGTTTAACGAATAGCGAAGCGAAAATTTTAGTGCGATATATGTAGTATAAGTGTCGTTAATTGAGAAACAAATTACCCTGTTGCATAAAGCGTTACACCGGACGATATTTATTTATGCGAGATTTAATATTGAATGCCATTCTAAATTTTTGAGACGTTCTGTTTTC
This sequence comes from Holcopasites calliopsidis, assembly GCA_023838395.1. Taxonomy (NCBI): domain Eukaryota; kingdom Metazoa; phylum Arthropoda; class Insecta; order Hymenoptera; family Apidae; genus Holcopasites; species Holcopasites calliopsidis. The sequence continues at coordinate 464,257 of JALHAQ010000009.1, forward strand.
GCCGAATAAACAGTTGACGGCAATGATGATATTCCAGATACATACACGTATGCACTCGGGTGTACGCGATCGAGTCTTACAATTGCATGACCGAGTATTCGGCCAATAATGGCATGGCCGAGTTCTTGGTTCGATCGAAGCTAAACTTTGATTTGTCACTTACACCCTCACGTCCGACTTTGAATTACATTATTATATGTCTGTCTGGCATGTCAACTCATATTTGGCCAGTAATTCAGTTTACTACATATGCTAGTGTACAATGTACAGTAGCTATAAAGTGCTGAAACAGGAAATTTTTATACAGGGTGCTTCGCTTTAAGGGATGATTGCTGAGGCGATTCTGAACAACTTTTTCCTTTGCCAAAATGTCGGTTAAAGCTTCCTTTTTGAATTATTAACGAAAAATACTAACCAATCAGGGCGGTCGCTCGTAGAGACCGCGCTCTACCAACGCGCATTTGCACGGGTTGGCGAAACACCCTGTATTAATCTAATTTACCGTGTCAAAACTAAATAAAATTAAACTGAATTAAATTAACTACCAATATTTATAAAGTGCTGACTGGTATTTTCTGTATTTAATAAGACCAGTCTAAATAGAATTTTAAAAGAAAAAGCATTGCTTTCATTATTTAATATGGATATATAATATTTATAATACAATTTAATATTAATATATTTACAGTACAAATATAGTTTGTTGTCGTTTAACTGCATTGAGTATGAAAAGTGGCTTTAAATTAATAATATAAAATTGTACATCGCTCACAAAAACTGTTTCATTATTGTTACAAAAAAAAAGGATGTGAATAGTAAGTTCAATTTTACTAATTTCGAGAAAAGCAATTCGGAGCAACATCCCATTGCCCAGTTTATAATATCGGAGGAATTACTGCGTTGCTAAAATTAGACCGTTTCTGGTGTATGCATTCATAAACGTTTCAAGCTACCATACAAGCCTCATTTATTATTAATAACCACATATAGGAGCAAGTTTATTAATAACTTTTTGTGTATAGTAGTAACAATACGTCTACGACCAATTTTCTGTTTTTTTCCGATCCATTTTTTTAAGTCCCTTGCAATTATCCAATAATGCAAATGAATAGCTCGAAAAATAATAGAATATTAATTGCATAGACCGCAGCTCTCAATACAAGACTTCTTTAATGATCCCAGATGTCGAGCATTTTATCGCAAAGAAGTAATTGGAGAAGAAAAACAGTGTTAAGTATATTAGTATTAATTAAAATAAAAAAACCCGTATCGAATATTCGATGAATGTTTTTATTGTAATTACCGATTTAATTCGCTTCCCACTGAAATATCACTAAAAAATCAATTTCGATGTAAAAAGTTAATAGGATAAATGTTCTGTGCTTGAATCGACCGAAGGGATAACAGTCGAGGCGTATAATTTATTTTCAGCTTATTAATAATTTCATTCTATTTTAGATTCATATTTTACGCGACGCAATTATTGAAGTGCAGTCGCTTCCGTTTCAGCCGGCGAACTTGAAAATTCATAACGTTACATGCATACATACATACACTTACGCGTTAAGAATTAACGAAAAAATAACTCATGCACGTAGCAATGAAATTATGCAATGAGAATCTACCTCGCCATTAAGCTGTTAATAATCTATTTATTTTCCTTTATCTGACATTCGTTCCTCGCTTATTGCCGTTGACTCTTATTTTTACACGTGGATCGTGGCGAATTAAATATTTTCTATTCAATTCAATCGGCTTCAAGTATTTATTTTAATTAATATTATGTCCGCAGTATTTTCTCTTCAGTTATTTTTGCGCTTCACTGAGCAATCATGATAGTTCAAATAATATGTATAACGACAGGTATTTTTTTCAAATTGTAATAAAATCGACGCGTTATTAATTTTGGAATTGCGTAATAATAGCCGCCGAATTTATTCAATCATTGAAAAGGGTTAATGAATTATTTAGATGAGATGGTCTGAGATACCCCGTCTTAACGTTTAGTTAACATTCACTGCAGTGATCAATTATTCTCTTCATTTCCACCTTTTACGTTACGTAATGTGGGGTGTAATTCATAAAATATGTTAATTACATTTATCGTATATCTAATGCGCGATGCTGGATTACAGATAAGCACAATAAGCCGCCCCGTGTGATTTATGAACCTTCTTTGCATCATCTTTCACGTATTTACGAACGTTTTAAGATAAAAAGTTCATTATCCTTGATTAAATTAATGCCTATTTTTCTATTTTTTTTTTCTTTTTTGTAAAAATGAAATAACTTATCAAACTAAAAAAAACATTTTAATAACTTATTAAAGATTAAAATACAAGTGAAACGCTTTATGCATACAAATACACACATGATTTTCGATGCTACTCAAGGCCAAAAGCGGAAAACCGGAGCAAAGCATGGTTCATACTTTTTCGAAAAATGAAACGATACATTAACGGAAGGCTTTGATTTAATTAGTTTAGCAACAGATAACATTGAAGGTCACATAAATAATTTTTACTTTACTCAGATCGGTTGTGAAAATAAAATTCTCGAATACTTTTAAATCGACCACATAAAAGTATTTCTATTTTTTAACCATAATCCTGTGAAAATTTCAGTTTAATTTCATTTAATTATTTTCTCTGCGGATAACATTTAAGGGGACATAAATAATTTTTACTTTACTCGGATCGGTTGTAAAAACCAAAATTTTCGAATACTTTTGAGTGGAGTACAAAAAAGAACAAAGTTCAATCTAGTTTCACTTAATACTTTAATGTGATAATTACTAATACGGTCAATTTTAATATGAAAATATAGTTGTGCGAATTTCGATGAATAAGAGAAACATTTCTTTGCAATTATTGCAACTGATAAATATTTATTGCTAGAATAAAACAAGAAGCTCCGTGGCGGCGAAAACGTTTTCGCTAATATGTGGTATGTATTATCGCGAAATTCTTGGAAAACGTTAACTGCTATATCGCGCGGATAAAAATATTTGATTATGTTAAAATGCCAAGTGTATCCCGCTTCCTCGAAACATTTAAGCGTTTCACGAAACCGCCTCTCGCTGTTATGAATGGAAATGAAGATTGCGGTTTATCAACGTTGAATGTACTGTTTCTTGTTACTCGAACAAGTGTTTCTTTCGTTTTTCGCTTCGACGAATATAATACGTTTAATATCAAATCGGTATCGATTAGCAATTGAAAGGAAATTTTATGTATATTGATGCTAATAGCATTAGATAGAACAGTAAAAAAAGATAGAGAAGGTAGTAAAAGAAGTAATTTAATACGAAAATGTAAAAATTAATAATATTATACAAATTACATTTTTTCCATCAAAACTGCTTTGTTGAAGTAAAAAGCATTCTTAAAAAAGACACTTGTCTCATGATTTAGGAAATTTATACTTTATCATCAAAATACTTGTTAAGCAAAATATAAAGCTAACTTGCGAATTGGAAGTTTCCCGGACGTTCAATTACATACCAATACGTTTACTCATATGTTATTGTCAATATAAAAATTAATCCCGAATTTACCCCCCCCCCCCCCCTCCAAGGAAAAAATCCAACATTCCCATACAATCAAGTGAGCTTAAACTCAATAATCTCTATTTTTCACTGCATCCTGATAAACTATCGTCTGATTGAAAGCTAATGTACGAGTTGTCGGTTCGCTGGTGCATCGAAATTGATTGTAAAAGTTTCCCTGAATTCTATGTAACGAGAACTGACTGAAAATTACTCGAGGTGAAAACTTTCATTACGGCAAATTGAGGTACAGTTCGGGGACCCTTGCAGGAGCCTTTAGCACACCTAACACGACCGACATAAAACGATGAACGAATTAGAAGGCCTGTCCCCAGTGACTGACCGTACAGTATACAAGCACGAGTAGCCTGAACGGGGACTATTCATGGCTCGTAATTGATCGTTTGTCGTGCGAGTTATGCTTCATTTCTTGGACTGATGCGGTTATCTCGGCTGCAGCCTTCGCGTGTTAACGAACGGTATAGTCGTTGGAAGAGATATAGAGGAATCGTAAATTAAACCCTTGAAGTAAGTTTTGCTACTAATTGGTGCAGCGACAGGAGCAAGCCATGTAAATACACTATACTTTGGCAGCCGATTTGGGGTTGCAATTTCTCACCTGAATGTGTCGGATCGTACACTGATATTAATATTAATCGTTCGAATCCGAGGAAATTATGCAAGACGTGTATGTACGTTGGCCGGGGTCAATAACAATATACAAGACGTATATTGTATACGTCGTCCAGATTCAATCAAAATACATATAGAGAACGTATATAATCCAACTAACTAACCTAACCCAATCTGATAAAAAAGGAAGTGCATGGAGAAGATCCAACAGACATTATTTAAAATTTTGTTAAACGGCGTGTGTTTGATGAGTAAATTGTTCCTGGTCCTGGCTAAAGATTTAAGAGTTGATCTTCTAAAATGTTTATCCAATTCCCTTATCTCAACACCACCAAACATGTCCATACATACTTTAACGACTGACTGATTTTACGACCTCGGTATAATTTTTCCCGCGACTATACCGATTCGCTCGATGATGACGTTTTTCGCTCTGTTATCAGTGGCACGCTAATTCTGGCACAGCGATTCCTACGCTCGTCGTCGGAATTATTAGACTGGAATAATTGCAAGTTGAATGACTTGGGCAATGAACAGCCACTATTATTAACGCTACAATCGAACGTCGCTAATTGATCGTGTTTTCATTGTTACGGTTACGATTATTTCTACCGAGAAATGGCTACGCCTGCTATCGTGCCGAAGAAAATTGGTACCACGAACAGATCTCGATTGTTAAGGATAAAGATTTGTTAGGCCTCGCAAATTCTTTTAAGTTTAAACATTTTTTTTTTGGAGGGATAATGACGCTCAGAGACATGGTTTTCGTAAAAACAGGAAAAAGTTAAGCTTCTTGTTCCTCTTGTTTGAAAAAGTTAATATTGACTTTACGAGTGTAAATGTGTGAGCATTTTCTCATACAACTTTTTTAATGTTGAGTTAAGAATTTATTTTGTACAATTTGTTGAATGACAATTCCATAAAATCCAAATCCAAGAAATCTCATGTCAGGTATTATAATATCACTAATAGCGACATTTTTTAGTGTGAGGCGTCTCCAAAATGAATCCATAACAATGAAGGGGTTAATTAATGCAATAATAGAGTGTTTTACACAATTGGTTTATTACAAACCCCATTTCTGTAACAATTTTGAACAACAGCAAATCCATATCATTGCTATAAGATGATACATCGACAATCTCCACATTGAAGTCTATCAGAACGCAATCGTTTTTCTCTCCCAAATTCTCTTCGCGTACACTAAATACAAACCAGTCGATAAAAGCATTTGAAAAATGAAATACTAGAAGGAATATTCGTCCATATTTTTAATACTCAGATACTGATTCTGAAGAAATGCAGCAAAATCTGTTCATTGAAAGTACGATACACCGAAACAAAGATTCGTTGTTTCATATAAACGAGCAAAAACATCGTGGCAAAATTCTGCTATTACGTTCGGTTCGAAAGTTTCGATTTTTCAACTTACGAGTGACGATTGAAGGGGCATGTCGGGACGGCATTGATTTTATTGATCTAACGATAACCGCCAACGACTGTCCAATAACACGGTACGCATGCGCGAGGCCGAGGCCTCGAAACGAACGAAACGCGGTGGAAGTAGAAAATTTGTCAAAAGCCATCTCCCTCTAACTCTCTCCCTCCACGCCGATGGAACACACGCGGGTAGACACAAACAGAAGTCGGACACCGTTTTTGCAAGGATGCTGCCGTTGGAATGTCTCCGACGAATGGAAACGATGGGTCAGCGGGCGAGATGCCGTGATAAAGAGTGAACACAATAGTAACGGCGATACATTAAGCGAAGTTGTACAGCTTCGATAAACGCGGTGGCAGAGATTTATTCGATTCAGTGGAACCGAGAGGAGGGTAGTCCCGAAGCGCGATGCGTTTCACCCTCTGCTTAGAGGCCAAACAGAATTAATTGCCCCGTAAATTTATTCGCTGCGTGTCTCTGTAGTATTATTTTTCCTGCGGATACGGCTCTTTGATCTAGGATTGATAATAGCAGTAGACGTCCAATTATTGGGACACTATGTTATTTGCGATGAACGAAGAGGGACAGAGTATGTACAGTAATGCTCGGTTAAAATTAACCGAATACCTTCCACTCTTCTCCTACCATTTAACATCTCAAAAAACTAGGATCTAGGCTGACCTTCATTGCTTTACGTATTGTCCATCCACAGTACGTTGTACTGTACTGAAGTCAGTCCCAGGAAAAAACACCACCCTGCTCGGTTAAACTTACCCACTGGTTTCCGAATCTGGTTAATTTTAACCGAGCACTATTGTAGTATGCGCAGCAGGGAGGAAGTCTACTGGAACGAGCGCGGATCCATCTCCACTGATGTAATCGTAACAGTAGGGATACGCGCGTCCTTCTAATTGGAGGAGAGCGCTACTCCCACTACTCTACTCGGCGTTTCGGGGAGAGTGAGGGGTTCGAAAGTGTCGCGAATGGCGCGGGTGTAGAACATCTTCCCTACAACACATAATACATACCATATCCCTTATTTTATTTCAACCCCTTTGTTACTTCTGTATTCATGATGTTAAATCAATGAATGGTATGTATCATACCATCATATCATGGTTCTTTTTTCTCTTTATTTTAAAGAAGAATCATTTCTCATTTTATAAAACTAACATTTTAATTAGAAACCTTTGTTTTATGAAATTACCAGTGAACGAAACCGTCCATCTACTGGCAATTCAGTGCATGAACCGAATTCTACCCTCATCGTGCTCTGCTTGAATAAATTAATTACCTTACATACAACTATTATTTTCTTTAAGTTTAAACATTTTCACGAGAAATGTGGTTGATTATTTACGACAAATAATCAACAGAAACAAAAATAAAAACATTTCTAAACAAAACCTTGATATATAGGGTGTTTCGCTACCTCATGCAAATATTTTAAGGGATGATTGCTTAGGCAATTTTGAACAACTTTTTTCTTTGCCAGAATATTGGTTGAAGTTTCGTTTTTGAATTATTAACGAAAAACACTGACCAATCAGAGCGCTTGCTCAGCCGAGAGACAATCATGATAGGCTGAACCGCGGCCTTGAACACTCCCGCGGCTGAGCACGCGCTCTACGCGTGTCTTGATTGGTCAGTGTTTTTCGTTAATAATTCAGGAACAAAGCCTTAACCAACATTTTGACAAAGGAGAAAGTTGTTCAAAATTGCCTCAGCGCTCGCCCTTTAAAATATTTACACGAGACAGTGAAACACCCTGTAAACTTCGAAATAGGCTAAGGTTTCCATCTACTGGGCTGCTTACACCAGTCTCTATTTTACAAGCGATTCAGATATAAGCAATGCTGAGAAGTTGCCAAAACAAGAGCAACTGCATGAACAAGAATATTATTTAGCCTTTGTAACTGCCTTACATAAAAGTGTAGATCAATGAATTTTACCTCTACGCTGTGTAGTAAATCATCGAGCTTTTTCAATCAAGCGATAGTTAATTCCGCGAAACCGAGAGACATTCAACGCTTTTGACGGGGGCTGTACAGGAAGAGCATAAAATATCCTGCGCGATAATACCTCATTGATACCGTACACCCATAGAAGCGGAGGTTTAATAATGATGAATGAAGTAAAGAATGCCGTCATTGTCGTTTCATTCATTTCTCTGGATTTCTTGCTCGGTGATCCAATAAAGTTTGCGGACCACGTGTCGCTCTCTTATGTATGCATTTAAATTAAGTGTCAGCCAATCCATTCGCAAAGGGCTTCTGCGTGCGCTCAATGAATCTGTTGTGATTGCATATGCTCTATGTAATTGTCTCAGGATCCCATTACTTAATCCGTTGTTTGTTTTGTGGAAGCATTGGATTCTATTAGATTGGTGACTATCCTGTGCGTGGACTTAAAGGACGATGTTTAAAGTTATGGCGATCTTGCTATGACAAATTTTAAATCTGCCCCTACATAGGTATATATAAATTCGCACTTCCCTCTTGTGTAACAGGAAAAGTGTCTAGCACAGCAAGAGCTCGATTGTTAATTGAAGAAACAAGTGCTAGTACAACAAATACATACTAATATGTGCATGGACTTAAAGGATGGTGCTTAGAATTATAGCCATGGGTATATGGGTATATGAATTATAACCTTGTTATGCGACACTCCTGCCGCCATCTATCGGGTTATGGTAAATTTTTAATCTGACCCTATACATATAGGTACATAATGTATAAAATCACACTTCCCTGTTCCGTAACAGGACAAGAGCCTGGCGCAACAAGAGCTCGATTAATAATTTAAAACAAACGGACGAATATCAGCGGACCTTTTTCATTGATAACGACCATCCATCCAAGGAGTCGGGGTTGGCCCATATTCTCTGGCCAATCTCAGCCGTTGTCACGATCTTTCCGTCTCCTCCCTTGATTTCCCAGGATCTCCGTTGCCACGTATTTATAAATAGCCCGATCCAAAATTATCGAGCACTTCGTCAAACAGTGCTGCAGAATACAACGTCGCTGAAGAAAAGTCGCACAGAGGCGAGAGAGAGGCGGGCTTTCGACTCGCCAGGGGTGACACACGGGGGTCGCAGGGGATTCGCTTGGGTTTCTCGAACGGCGACACCAACGCGCGCGGAGTAACAATAATAGACATGCTATTTATTAGCAGGCGTTGCGTCACGAGATGTATATTTTTATCAGGGTAACCACCCCGGATTCGCGAAGACTTTTGGTGGTTTTGTAAGTAACTAAGAAATTCTACATATATCATACACAACAGAGAGCGTACATCCTAAAACTGACGAGCTTCTGGAATTTTTTTCCACAGATTTATACAACTAAGAACGCGTTGCATACGTAATTCAACGAACTATAAAACGTGAATGAGCGTCAGAGTAATAAATTATTTATACGTTGTTTTAAAGAAGGCAATCAACCGTCGAGAGTAGCTGAAATGATATTATTTATTACGGTGGCAAATATAGATAATGATCTCACCAATACTCATTTGTTTTTACAGTCTATAAATTACTGTTCACACACATTACATTAATTGTTCACTTATCTTATACATTATCGGTTTAATCGGATTCATTCTATCATTTTGTTTTGTTCCTGGCTTCATAACTTGAAAACCGGAGCCTGAAGAATAAGAAAAGTATGCGAGAAATAAAATTACAAACACGAAATGTATAGCATTATCTTCGTGCAAACAATTACTTGAAAAAAAAATTGAAAAGTCAACAACAAGAGTACTTAATTCTTCCTTTCACTCCCATTTAACGTATTACAAATTTGGCTAGCCACGTAACTTCTAGTGCACTTCAAAATTGAAGAGTGTTTTTAACAAATGTCGAGTCTACTGCTTTATCAAATAAATTATGCCACGTGGATGTAACACGTGGAATACGTTAGCCCTGAATCTTGAATCTCGTTGTAATACTGATTACAATACTTGATGAGGCAACGGTGTTTTCCTTTACATACAATCAGACACCAACTTTAATGCTTCCTTATTAACAGCACATTGTACCTTTAAATTTCTACACACAATTTAAATTCTTTTAGAGTAAACATCTGATAGAAAATATGATAGATATATGTTTTTCTTTGTCAAATTATAATAATTACGACGGTTCCATGTTCACGTATGAAAAATTTCACTGACCGGAACTATGCTTTGTGTGGGAACGCACGAGAGATTCACGAATCCGCTTTGTTTGCTAGCCATGCATTTCAAAAAAATATTTATGTACAGGTACGATGAGTCCACAAAATGAATTCCTCTTTCGCACCGCTGCACTGCTGTTTGATCAAAGTCTACTGCGTCTTCATATATCGAGCTTTGTCCAATTTTCATATTCTTCTTCACGCACGAATATTTCACCTGTGAATATTCATTTTGCTGATTGTTTCGCATTTTAGCCCTCGGAATCCTTGCGACGTATATATACGTCATGTATGTTTTGATTGAATCTGGGCGACGTATATGTATATATGTCATATATGTTTTGATTGAATCCAGGCAACGTACACACACGTCATGTATGTTTTCATTAAATCTGGGTGACGTATATATGACGTATATATACGTCATGTATGTTTTGATTCAATCTTGGCGACGTATATATACGTCCAGCATATTTTCCTCGGATTCAAAAGGTTAATAAACGTTCTTACAAAACTGAGAGACTACGTTACAATACTTTGTATCTTGCTTTTACAAACTTTGGAAAGTTAGAAACATACGTATGTAACTACAAATACTTTAGATCATTTATTCTAAATTATCATAGAGTACGAGGTATCACCTTATGAACCGGCAGCTGACGTTACGATAATTACGAAAAATTATATGAAGCAATGCTTTCACAGATTGCAAACGCAATTGAACATAGAAGCGTTGTCGACGGAAAATAACTGCGTTTACTTCCAGGAATGACACCTCAACCCGACGTATGTATAAACGCTGCGTAATTTCTAACGTCGTTATAAACGGTAAGAACACTAGGCGAATAATTCATCGAAAAAAAGAATATGCAAAAATCCCGGAAGGTGAGGAATCGCGGCACAAGCCCGTTGTGCCGTCACCACGATCGTATGAAAGAAGAGTTTAACTTATAAATATATGTTATTAATTTTATATCGAATGTTAATATAAAATATAATTTAATCACTTATAATGAATGGTTTATTAAAATGAGGATAAATATACAAATTTATCATCTCCTGATTGACGGAAAATCAAACCTGTCTGCGATTAAAATTTAACTGCACACGATTCGCGAAGAATTAATAAGATAAACTTTTGAAGAAAATCTAATTACGCGAGGAGGAGGAAGAATTCTGTATTTAATGTTTCGCGTATGCATTATTAAAAACGTGGACGATATTAGCGTTGCTCGTAATTCGGCATGACAGCCGCTTGAAAATTTAAACGGCCCGATCTCGACTTGCCCTGAATAATTCCCGATCGACTTAATCGGCCGCGCAAAACGCCCCTGTCCAACGAGTTTCATTGCTTATAAATGGAAATCCAATCGGAGGTAAGTCTTATTCGAGCGTAAGCGTCTCCACCGAGCGATCTGAACTGTTGAACTCTTCGGCTCCTTCCGCTTTCGTAATGCGATTCTCTTGAATATTAAACGATCTAAATTATCTTATGCGTCAGGAATTTATCATATCCGTTTATCACTTCGATTCGCCTCGCGCAAGTATAGCTGCGTATCAGTTTTACAATCAATCGTAATATTAATTCGTTAAAGACATTATTGAGTCATTCCTATGTACACAGTAATATTTTTTTATTGAAATGGTGATTGGTCGATCGACATCAATTGTAAATTCGTAACGTTAAAGTAAACATTTATGTAAACACGTGGCGCGAGAAAAGACATCTTGTTTCGCGCTACTTCGTTTACGAGAAAGACGAACCTGTCATTAATCGAAGTCATTAAAATCCAAGCCTATTACTCATCCTTTAAGTACTGACCGCGAGCAATGCTTGGCTCGTCGTTTTACAAAAAATTCTGCGAAATTTATCAAATCTAAAAATTTGGCGCAAGAGACTCCTCCACTTTGTGCAAACAGCAACACAGCGAAATAGTCGCATGAATATTCTTATCGTGCCACCAGCTGTAACGTGTTACACGCGCTTGTTTGTCTCATCGCTGTACTTGCGACATATTTTAATGAATACACTACTAGGAAATAGTAAATGATGACTATTTGCGCGCTCCACTTCTCCATACCCGATCAACATCGGCTGTTTGTTCGCCGAGTCGCAAAGTTCCTTGCAAAGGCAACAACACTCTGCGAGAAAACGGCAAAAAAAAAGTGAGAACAATACGTTTGATGTCTTCCGAAGGGAATTGTTCCTTGTACGTTCTATATACGTGATTCATTATGACGTTCTCAGTAGGGAAGATTCCTGGAACAATCTAGCTGATTCGCGTGCAGTATCGGAGAACAGTTGGCTTCTGTCCGTGAATCACGATCCACTCGCGACGCTTCTTTCTTCCCTGCGCGAACAAAAAAAAAAAAAATAGGCACGAACGTTCTAACCGCAGGCGAATCGCTTCATTTTCCAGAGACTCATACTGTGGCGATGACAGACCCACAGTTGGCGAACAACAACAATAACAATAACAACAACAACAACAACAACGATGGCGAGCCGAAGTACCTGCACAAGAAGTTCAAGAAGATGGCGACGACGGAGGTCGCGCCGAGGGTGGAGCCGAGAAAGGAAACCGTGGCCACCAACGGGTCACCGGAGCCAGCGGAAAAGGACTGCCCCAAGGACTCTAGAGAGTCGCCCAAGGAACCGATTAAGGTCGAGGTCTCCCCGGAACCGGATGGAGAGCAGACCGAATCGAGGAAGAGCGGCTACGTCTGTCCGTACTGCAGGCTCTCATGTGCCAAGCCGAGCGTCCTGCAGAAACACATCAGAGCTCACACCAATGAGAGGCCGTATCCCTGCGTGCCCTGCGGCTTCGCCTTCAAGACTAAATCCAATCTGTACAAACACTGCAGGTCCCGTGCTCACGCTTTGAAGATGGAGGGTGGCGACGCTAGCAAGGTTCGTACCTTCGTCCTTATCCAATATTATTGTGCAAAAATATCTCAAAGAAATATTTAAAAACTCGTACGTTCATTTTTCAGATATCAGAAGACTCGGATATAAGTCTGTCGGACAGCGCGAGCAACGGTACCGGGACACCGCCGCCGCCACCGTCGTCAACGCCAACCACAACCGTGTGCAGCGTGAAGATGATAAAGACCGGGAAAATTTACAAGCCAAAGTTCCACACGGCCTTGCAGTGTGTCAACAACGATATCGAAACGTCTTCCCTCTCGTCCGTGTCCTCCACTAACAGTTCTTTCTCGGCGACCGCGTCGAAGCCCAATCCGGAGCAAGTGCAAGAGCACATCGATAAGATAATAACGGACAACCAGGCGATCGTCGACGCGGTGGACCCGCGGCTGCACAAGCTAGTTCAGCGGCAACAGAGTCTCGTGGACCAGAAGCAACCCGAACAGCCTTTGAATCTTTCTTCCGCGGAGGAGTCTTCAAGGAAAAGATGCTACAGCGAGAGTTTCGTTCAGGAGAATAAAGATTGTCCAAATGGATCGGGCAGCTCCATAATAAAAGATCTCCTTTTGAAGAACCAAAGCTCAGGTCAGGAGGGGATGACGGAGAACGAGAATTACCTCTGTCCCGCTTGCAGCATCCCCTATTCGAGTATAGACAACCTGGACGCTCATCGCAGGTACTACTGCAAAGGTGCCGCGAGCCCTCAGAAGGAATATCAATTGGAGATCGAGAAGAGGGAGTCAGATTTCGATTCGAAGTCTTCCGATTATTACAACGCGCTGCAGCCCCTACCCTCGCCGGGTCCGCTGTTGGGCAATACCAGACTGGTCGATGCCTACGCGCCTCCCGCGAAGAAACAGAGATCGGAGGCGGTCCCTACCACCCTGCGATCTCTCGAGGAACTCAGTAAATACCCGCGACCGAATTCCCTGCAAATGTTCGGCGGAGAAGTGAGAATTCTCGACAACACCGGTGAAACGAAGACCATGAGGATCGAGCCGCGGCAAACGAACTCTCCTACCAGCGAGCACATTGTAAGCAGCAAGTGCGTCACGTCGGAGACCGCGTCGATAGTTGTTAGATCCGGTCTCCACTCGGGTGGCACGATGGTGCACAAACCTCCGGGGACACCGGTCACCGCCCCGAGCTCCTCCATATCTCTGCCCAACACGCCAAAGATGTTGGCGCCCATCATACCGAACATATCAACGCCGAACATAGCGCCGAGCATGTCGTGCTACAATTATCTGGAACCACACTTGAACCCCCTGACCAGCATCACTGCCTACAATCCGTTGACATTGCCGCAGCCGGGCATCACGAATATCCTGCACGGCGGGAAGGTAATACCTTACGTTCCTGGCATGCCTGGACCACACACTCTGACACCAGCCATAGACATATCCTCGAGTATAGCAAGCGGCGAAGCTGGGTACAAAGTGATACCGGGCTTGCCTGGCCTCCATATGATACCTCAGCCCCTGGATCTCGCCAGCCCGGTGAAGATACAGACGCCCAACGTGCCCGGGATCCCGGGTCCGATGTCCAGCGGCCACGTGCCGATGATCGGGCAGCCGCTGGATCTCGCCAGCCCGGCGAAGGAGTCGAAACTCAGCTTCAAGGCCATCGGTAGCGAGGGCATGAGGCCCGAGTTGGCCAGCCCGAAAGTTCCTAGCGTCAAGGTCGAGATACCCAACGATAAATACCGAAGGCCGTCGTCCACTGGGGAAATAGCTAAGGCAGAGCTCGACAGGCATATCAAGAATAACATGGCTGTCAAATACAAGACCGCGGAAAGTCCCAGAGAGAGGAGGGAGTTCTCTTACGACAGGAGTCCCAAGGCGGAGAAAGCTCTGAGCTATTCGAACGGAGTTGACTCGGCGAGCACACACAGTAAATTAAGATATTCTCCGAAAGAGTCTGTCGAGACCAGAAAGAGGCAGTCCACGTGGAGCGTGAGCGAATTGGAAGCCGGCAGGCCGCCGGCGGCCCCTATGGGACATAACGCTGTGCCAAAGTATGATTCTCCTCCGCCCCTGGAGAACGGACGTTTGAAGGCGAACGTTAACGAAGGCAGAGGGAAGCCTACCGAATACTACAATACGTTCAACGGGGCAAAGACCAAACCGGATGCCGTAACCACGATGGTCAACCCGGACAACGGTAGAACGACAAAAGTGCCAAGCAAAGCTTCCATAGATGTAGTCGCCAAGGTAGATAAACCCGAAGCAAGATCGTCGAAGAATGGCGAGGCTAACAAAGAAGAGACCAATTCGAACAAATTTTTGAGGCCAACCTCGTTGCCTTTGAAGCCAGGTACCTTTACGCCTAAAAAACATCACGGCATTACCCCAACGGCGAACACGCTTCCGCTGATCAGCCCGGAAACCCCGAGGCCGAAGAAATCCTACGGGCAGCTTTACTTGAACGGCCACGCTTATACATATCTGGGGCTGAAGTGTTCGACCAGGGTGTTCTATTGCACGCTGAACAGACCGCAGCCGATGTACGTCACGCAGCAGCACGGTCTGTCCATGTACTCGAACTGGAAAGTGTGCAAAGAGGCAGCGCCCGACGTCGACATGGGCCATTACGATTCGAGGCACAGGCCGCTTAGCTACACCACTGCGTGGAAGAAGCAGGAGGACATTCTGACGCATTCCTCGCAACGGCCCACCACACCGACCAGTCCAGACAGTGGTCTGGACGGCGATATGCAAGAGAAGGCGAGGCGGGTTAAGATATTTGACGGTGGATTCGAGAGCAATGAGGACTATACGTATGTCAGAGGCAGAGGTAAGGGAATAGGGAAATTATGTTGCAACTTGGTTGGAGGCGGTTCTTTATACATATGCAGCAGAGTGGTCCAACTGCTGCTCCAGAGATAATTTTCCTTCCTGATGGTACTCCCATCATAGGACTCAAACGCTGTCCCGTATCACTCGCGCCTTACAGCCGAGCCAAGCGCGGTCACCTCACAAAGAATGTTCGGCAAATAACATACACCGATTTCGCTGAAATTTTGTGTATTTACTCATTGGTCCAACCTACTAGGTTTGCCGTATTTCGTAGGCGTTTAACCCCAAATTAAGGGAGACAACACACCTTCTGCCCGAGCTACCCTTCTCTCTTATACACATATACCTATTGAAGGACAAACGATAGAGGAAAATGTTTCAAACAAAAGTTTCATTGTCCTCAATGGACGACACATTGGTGGTAACAAATTTTCTAAAAAGTCATTTTTTCGCAAAAAATCAATTTTTGCTCGCCCCCACCTTTTTTGAAAGGGTATAGCCGGATAAGGGGGTTAAAAGTGCCCCTAAACCAAATTCGATTTGCCATGGATCATTCGATAGCTTCTCAAAAAAGTACAATGTGTGCCAAGTTTCAGCTCCGTATCTAGACTAGGGGGAGAGTAATTGCCAAAAACCAAAAATCACATTTTTGACCAATTTCTCTCATCTGCGTGGATGGAAAGTTTTGAAAAAAATCAGGGACCCTTTAATTAATCAACCACATATTATAGAATTTTTTCAGATTTTTAAATTAGAAAGCCAATCTGCGAAAAATAAACAACAAAAAAAAAATGATGAAAAATGCCGGTTTGGGAATGAAGGAGTCGCGGTACTAGATTCATATTTTTTGAGTAAGTACATATTATTGGTACTATTGTACTGAATTTTTTTCAGATTTTTCGGTTTGGTGCGCCATAGTTAAAAAAATCAAAAACTAACTTTTTCCTTGTTTCTTGCGTGCCCCAGTCACTTATACAGCGATTTTTGGTACGTTCTTGATCAGATAAATGCTTTATGCAATGCTCAATGTTTTCACGCATAGCAAACAAACACAGGAACTAATGAAATTAAATAAACCGAACCATTTGTCATTACGTCATGCGCATTACACTCCGTAATACGTAAGGGATTTTCAAGAGCGTCGGTGGTCCTGCGGCAAAAAACATGACTGCCAAGCCGCTGCGATGACTTTTCGTAGGTTCGAGCCCTTTTTAGGTAACTTTTTTTTACTTTTTTTAAAATTCCTAACTATATCAAGTTGTTCAATGTTTGTTTAAAAATGTTTTAATCATTTTTTTAAATATTTTAAACATTTCCTACGCTGAAGTAATATGTGTGAAGGATTTGCCAATCTCTTACCTTTAATAGTTGTAGATGGATTGTGTTAAAGATACTTATCTTTAATAATTATAGATAGGTAGCAGCGAAAATAGCTCGTGATGTCCTCAGTGTTTCTTTTAGTTTGTTCAGTTCCTTTTCCCCATACTCTATCAATTATATGCAACCGTAGAATTATTTATATTTTCTAATATTAAGCGCACATGTAGTCTGTGTTTTAAAGATCCTTATCTTTAAGAACTATGGATGGAAAATCCTGGATCTCTTTTGTTGTGATCAAAACCAACTGTGATCAAAAACATCGAAAATGTGATTTTGAGATACGGAGCTGAAACTTGGCACACATTGTACTTTTTTGATAAGCTATCGAATGATCCATGGCAAATCGAATTTGGTTTAGGGGCACTTTTGACCCCCTTATCCGGCTATGCCCTTTCGATTTTTTCATCGTATTGCTAACTATTTTTCATTCTGAATTCAACGATACAAGACATTGTACAATTACCACTACATAGGCCAAAAATTAATGCCAGGGTTAAGGAAAGTGCCTTAGTTCACAAATTATTTATTACATGTATACCTGCATCCATGCGTGCAAAAATAAGGTGTACAAATGCGCCGTACACGTTTATGTACGTGTGCTACATAAAAGATTATTTAATCTCCACAAATACATCCCTTACAGTTCAAAAGTCTTCATTCTTCGCCGATATTACATCGCGGACAGGAAACGATGCGCGTACACGTACGATATGTGCCATATGAAGATATGAAATATAGTATACATATAGTATAAAGGAATGAAACAACAACCAATACAGTTGAAAAAAAAAACACATGATACTAACGACGAAAAAGTGTACAATAGGCCTGTGCGGGATCCCAAGATTCCGGGATCGGATCGGTTCGGCACGGGAATAGTCGGACAAGATCCCCTAATCTAACAGGAGGTTAGGGGTTATCCCCTATTTCTTTGAAACATGTTTCTCTACCTTTTGTCGTTTAATCGGTATACGTGTATAAGAGAGAAGGGTGACTCGGGCAAAGGGGTGTTTCTTAAAGCTGAGATTAAGCACCAACGAAATACGACAAAGTTAGTATATTAACCTATAGGTTGGACCAATGAATATTTATACAAAATTTCAGCGAAATCAGGTATGTCACTTGCCGAACATTCCTTCTCAGTCCTATAGTGGAGGTGCTGCCAAGAGGATAGATTTGCTTACCAGCAGCAGTTAGACTACTGTGATATACAGGGTGCCACAGAACTACCTCAAGAGTCGAGGAAGGGTGATTCAGATAACCTTTTCCTTTGCCAAAATGCTGGTCGCAGCTACGCGCGATCTGATTGGTCAGTAACACGAAGCCTCAACCGGTACCTTGGTAAAGGAAACAATTTGTCAGAATCATCTCAGCAATCGCAGATTTTCCGATCCTGAGGTAGTTTTAGGACGCCCTGTAGGACGTCATACAAAATGAATGGTATCATTGACTTCTTATTTTATAAGAAACTTGTAGGCATAGTCTTTAGTAAACGGTGTATCATTTATCGTGGTTAATAGTTTCAACTTATTTCCTTTCTTGTGTAAGGTCGAGGTCGATACGTTTGCGAAGAATGTGGCATCCGTTGCAAAAAGCCATCCATGTTAAAGAAACATATCAGAACGCACACGGATGTAAGGCCATACACCTGCAAGCACTGCGCTTTTAGGTAAGTCCCTTCCGACAAGCTTGACAAATTACAATTGACTAAAATTGTTTATCATTTGCCAGTACCATTTGAAAAAGCCAAAGTGACCTCTTCGATTTTTTATTGAAAGGAGCACTTTTTATCAATTTCAAATATTGCAATTTGTAGTTGATTTAAAATTGACCAACCTTTGTCACAAACATTTTTTTTGTGTGCTTTATCAGAAGCGCATTGAAAAACCGTGTACATTGTTTCGCTGAACACCGAAGTAATATTTATTATTGCCTCGTGCACAGCTTTAAAACAAAGGGCAACCTCACCAAGCACATGAAATCGAAGGCCCACTACAAGAAATGCGTGGAGCTAGGGGTAGTCCCGGTACCAACGACGGTCTGCGACGAGAACATCGACAAGGAGGCAATCGCGCGTCTGGCCGCTGGTGGCAATACCGAAGAGTCCTCGGAGGAGGAGGAAGAGAGCGAGGGAGAGGATAGCGAGGAATCCGGAAGCGAGGAGCAGGAGGCGGCTCAAAGTTTGCTAAGCCTGTCGCAGCGAAACGCGAACAGACTCCCAGGACTGTTACCGTCCGGAAGGCCAACAACTTACCCCTACACTTTAACTTTCCCAACGACTTGCGCGTCGACGAGCGCGCCGACCACCATAAGCGCCATGTCCATAAGCAGCCAGACTATCACCACTCAAGAGACTACCCTCGTTCGGAACGAGTTGTCGCATCGTTATTACTTCCCCTCGAGTCGAACGGCTCCCGAGGAATCTCGGACCACGGTGATTCAATCGTCGAAGAAGGAGGGCCCTGAGATTGAGGAGGCGAACGAAATCGACGGGGACTCGAGGAACGGCTCATCGCAGCCTATGGATCTCACGACGAGACCAGCCCCACAGCCGTTGCCCTCTCCGATACCGCAAAGGGCCAGGCCGGCGGACATTTTGACCCCCGTATCGGAACCAATCCTGTTGCAGACTATAGTCCAAACGATGGAAAGACTGCCGATCCAGGGCAGGGAATGGAGGCCCGACGCAGAGGGGCGCATGCTGCAAGCGTATCTGACCGAGAGGTACGTTATGGACAGCAAGATCAAACAGCAGTACAGAGTGGGGAACACCAAAATGGAGATGCAGAAGGAACGGGACGTCTATCAGCAACAGGCTTCCCCGAGAAGCATAGAGGGGGAGGGGATTCCCTTGACGACTTACACTGATCCCAGTAAAATCATGACTGTCGATTCTAGGATCAAACATGTGACACTGAGGCACGCCACGGAGGACATCAAGATGGAGATTAGAGAAAAGATTTATCAGAACAACGTCGGAGCGGATCGACGACTGTTCGACATTGAGTCGATCCATAGGGACAAAGAGCGGGACAATTTCGAGCGTAATATGGCGAGTCCTGTCGGCCCGAAAGTGGGAACAGAGTATAATCTGTCCAAGAACAGTAATTGTACGGACAGGTCAAATTATCCGGCAGCGTCGCCAAGCGGAAGCACACCGCAGACTATCGATCGACACTCTCCAAAGACCTTCAGCATCGACGGCAATAGCCGTCTCCTGGCCGCAGTGGGCCATCCGGTGAACGACGTCGAGAGGAATCCGGTGTACAATTCGATGAAGGTGATCGGTGAACTTAATCAAGAGGCGAGATCGACCAATCATGAAATGAGAAGCGCGTCGACGAATCCGCGGGATCTGGACATGAGGCCGCCCAGCAGAGAGGTGAGAACGCCGTGCCAGGACTGCAACCGGGGGCAAGACTTGCGGCCGCCCAATCAAGACTACAAATTGTGCAGACAAGAGCTGAGACCGCCTAGTCGGGAGTTCAAGCCGCTCAATCACGATGCCCGCTCGAGCCAGGAGGGCGCGAACAACGTCGAGATGAGACAGCCAAGGGACATGGACAGCAGAGACATGGTCTTGCTGTCCGAGTACAACAGGCAGACGCAGCCCCAAGAGCCGAGGGTCAACTACGAGATGATGTCGTTAACGATGCAGGAGCCGGCCAAAATGCAGGAAGTCTCGAGGCCCCAAAACGTTGATATGCGGAACGTGGAACGTGTCGACGTGAAGCATGCGGAAGCGACGAAACAGAGTATCGTGGAGAGCATTAAGCACACGGTAGCAAGGAAAATGGTCGTCGGGGGGCCCGGATTCAGATCGCCCTCTCCTACCGCGGGGGCCAATAAGCCGCAGGCTGAATTCCTGCAGCCTTCGAACGGACCTGCGCCCAATTACGTAAGGTGAGCCATACGCATCACGAATTCGTTCAATCGGTTGACCCCTACCTGTGTATATAAGTAATTTTCATCGAAAGAGCTCATCTACTGGGTTCAGTTACAGCGTAACCGAGGACGGGAGAAGCGTCTGCGGGATTTGCAACAAGGTGTTCAGCAAGCACAGTCAATTGCGGCTGCATTTCAATATCCATTACTTCGAGAGGCCGTTCAGGTGCGAGAGCTGTGCAGTTTCTTTCAGAACCAAGGGCCACTTGACGAAGCACGAACGATCTGTTTCCCATCATAATAAGGTAATGAATCCTAAAAGTCTAGACCTAAATCGTCAGTTTTGTTTTGCTTTAACTATACGATTGAATGTTGCGTTACAGGTCAGCATGACCTCCACGTTTGGTGCAGCCACCACCAGCAATCCCAGGCCGTTCAAGTGCACCGACTGTAAAATAGCGTTCAGAATACACGGACACTTGGCCAAGCATCTTCGTAGCAAAATGCACATTATGAAGCTAGAGTGTTTAGGGAAATTACCGTTTGGAACGTACGCTGAGATGGAGAGGTCCGGTGTCAATCTGAACGATATCGATACTACCGACTGTGATAATAGTCTTACTAGTCTTCAGGTACGTAATCACCTCAAAAGGTCTTACAAGGGAACATACGGAAGTGGCAATCACCAATTATTTTGATGAAATTTAAATATGATGCAGTTCTCGTAAAAATATTTCACACGTATCTTTTTTTTTATCGACAATTGCGCATGTTAAAGGGGTGAAATCGCACCCAAAGTTGGCGCTGCGAAATCGATTTCAACGAATATCTCGGAAGCTACGATAGATAGAACAATTGTATAGATGGATGAACTTTGTATTTTTTAACGACGAATTTAGTGGTGTACACCATTTTGTTGGAAACCCATTTCTTTAAACAAAATATTGAAACATGACATACCTTTGATAGTTTTTTCCAGTTAAACGTGAATATTTCAAATGTTACAGAAGCTATGCATCCAGGCAAAAACTACGAATAAATTGGAATTTTGACTTTTGCATTACAAAAAAGTTATTACATTTGAAATTGTCTTGTTTGACGTGCACAGTAGAAAAATAGCTGAGTTGTTTTACTGTGAGACCCTCGCTGCAGTTTAAAAAGAAAAACACCAGTTTACGTAAATTATTCAATGTAATCTTCACAGTAGTGATACTCCTCAAAGAATTGATTAAAACGTAAATGCTTCTTGCACCACGAACATTTCAAGGCAACGACGTCGTTACAACTCGGATACAATACGGATATGAGTGGATACGATGAACAAATAATGAATAGTGCAATTCCAGAAGGAAAGACAGTAGAATTACTCAGAATACCAAAACACACAACAGGGCTTATACAACCACTGGATGTCTGCGGATTCCCGTGTTTGGAAAAATTTTGCAAGGAAAATTTCAGGCTTGGCAATTAATTTAAACTTATATACGCGAATAATATCATAGGATTACAGTCCTTCATTCACAATCAACTATCCTGCCCTAGGTGTCAGCGCATATATCAACATGCATGGTTTCGATATGGCTACGTAGATAACACTGTTCAACACGAATTTTGTTTTGAATCACTTCTTCGAGGAGTATCACTACTGTGAAAATTACATTGAATAATTTACGCAAGTTGGTCTTTTTTGTTTAAAAATAGGAGGAAGGGTCTTTCAATGAAACAGCTCTTTTCAGAGCTACCACATATTTAAGAAACGAGGAACAACTCAGGCGCTCTTCTACTTGCACATCAAACAAGAAAATTTCAAATGCAATAACTTTTGGAATGCAAAAGTCAAAATCCCAATTTATCCGTAGTTTTTGCGTAGATGCACTTTTGACTGGAAAAAAACTATCAAAGATATGTCATTTCTCAATATTTTGTTTAAGCAAATGGGTTTTCAACAAAATTGTTTTCACTGTTAAATTCGACGTTAAAGAATACAAGTGTCACCTATTTACACAATTACTCTATCTTTGGTAGTTTCCGAGATATTCGTCGAAATCGATTTCGCGACGCCGACTTTGGAGGCGCTTTTCATCAAAATCGGCGATTGTCGCTTCGGTATGTTCCCGTGTTAGTCGTCTTCCGTTTCCAAGTAATAAAATTGCTTGACCCGTAGTGTCTCCCTAGCACAAGCGATTGCATAAATGTTAAAATATGGGATCGTGGTCTCGAATCAACATTAACCGATCGATTCCTTCCAATAGTTGCTGGCCCAGAGACTGTGCGAGAAGGATCCCAGCAAGATGGGTCAGTGGGACTCCGAGGTGATCCCGAGTCAAGTGATAAGCGGCGGTGAAACTTCGTCGGACGAGGGCGAGCCAATACCCCAACACGCGATACACCAGTACCCCGTGAAAGACGCGGATATGTCCCGACCGTATCATGTGCCGATCACGAACGAGGATCCCAAGACGGATGCACGCCTGGGTAATTCTCAGTTCAACCACCAGAGGCGGGAATACAAGGAGAGGCCGAATCAGCCGGCCTTCGCGGACGATACGAGACCGGAAGACGGCACGCAATCGTACAAGTGCCAAATGTGCGCGGTGTCTATGCGTACTATGAACGAGCTGCAAGTACATTGTTTTGTTGAACATAATATCGAATCGGATTCTAGTACAAATAGCCAACGGGATAGGGGCGCGAGTAAGTGTAGGGAGAAAGAGAATACTCAGAAGAAGATCGCGGAGGAAGCTGCGGTCAAGGAGGATCACGGTAGACAGAAGGTCGACGACACGTAGTGCCAAAATAATGCAGCGAATCGCACTACAGCGATGAAGTTATTCGTTTGAAAATGAACTGCCTGCCGTGGCTGATTGAATAGATTGCATAGGAATCAAGTGCCATCACCTTTCGAGGGGAATCCCATCGTTTTCCATTAATCAACTAACAGTGATATTGCAATGGGGAATTACAACAAACTTCTTCCAAGATGCCAAAATCAAGATTTCTAAAACAGTAACTAAGATAAAAAGAAAGGAAACAATTTTAATTTTTATTAAAATCGAACAAGATTTTTATAACCCTTACATTTTCTATTTGATAATCTTTGAACAAAGTAAACGAAAAACTTGTTTCTTTATTTCCTGCTACTTTCTCGTTTTATTTGATATCACAGCTGCAATGAGCGAACCACAAATGAATAACGTTTGTCTTCCGAGTATTTAGAGAGGTTGCTATAGATTCTTATAAATACAAATGAAATATTTTTTTTGTATAAAATGAAATGCTTTTTCTTTGGGGGGCGAGGGAGCGTTATGTATTTACAAATTTCAGTTTCGTTTTGAATTATTCAGGAGTTTGTAATTTTTTTTATCCTACATGTTATAAACGAGTCTTTCTTTAGTATAGTTATAATTGTACAGATACATATAAGTAAGCGGTGTCGCACGGAATGTACCGAAAAGATCGTCGAAATTTTGACGATTTGTCCAAACGCCATTTTTCCAAATAGAAATTAATGTATTTTATCAAGTTAGTTAATGAATGAGAACTATTTTGCGTTCAACTATATTTGATTAAGCGCTTTTTCAAAAGATAGCAGTACAGTGCCAAATCTTTATCCAATAATAATTTTGAAGGATAATACCAGACCTGGAAGAAATATTTATATTTCGCACTCAAACATTAACTTTATATATCATTTATTATGTCACTTTCCGAGAAGCAAAAATAAACCGTCACAGTTGCTGGTACATACATATGTATGTGCACATGCTGTTGCAAAGTAAAGCGGATATTCTAACTGATCGTTAGCACGAAACGGAAACTTCGGCTCGGTGTTCATATCGTTGTACCGTTCAAGATAACAATCCTTTACATTGTTACTGATATTTTAGAGAAGGGAACTTGTATTCTTGATATTACTTCTAACATTTATACAGCGATGTAGACTATTATCCATTATGATTACAATTAAAAAAAAAAAGACTTCAGAGGTTACAGCGTATTCGGAAAGGGCACAGAATATTCTTAATTCTTTTGGAATACGTATGCAAACATTTTCAAACAAACACTTTGCATTAAACAGAATTTATTTTTTTAGGCAACTTTATATTCACGAATATTTATTAATTAATGTACCGGACAACATTGAATTGAAGCTTGCATTGTGCCAGATTATTTAAATGAAACGATATTTTCATTTGTTTGTAGATAAACACAAGTGTTTTATTTAAAACAAAATTTAGCCCTCGTTTATTTTTCTATTTACGTGATTCTCTAATCGAAACGTTTGTATTTAGTATTCAGTCTTTCAGTTTGCAATTTAAGTTAATTACTTACGTATGCAACACTTTTAATTTGCTTGCTGCGCACCAAAAACCCTTTTCTATTTCATCTTATAATCGTAATATTAATATTAATTAAGTACATAAACAAGCTTCCTAACGAAAAAGCTCCCAAATTCTTTCTCATCTTTCACCTGAGAATTTCTACGTGTCTACAATTGTTGCATTGTACTTCGTCTTCATTTACGTGTTTAATAAAACATGCACAGTTAAATGTTAAGGAGTAGAGCATACAGTATACATTATATTTTTCTACGACTCTTCTATCATCACGAGCCGAGACTGAGAAAGTTCTATTTGTTTCACGAAATAGAAAATTATAATAATTTGCGGTGATATGAGCTTGTTACTAAGGATTTGCCTTGTATTTGATTGCAAGGAAATAAGAAAACACTTGTTGGAAGCTCCAATTAGAGACTCGACGAACTTCCTTTCGAAAGGTGATGCTGCGTAACTTGTAAGAGCATTATAATTTTCATTTAGTAAAAAAGAATATAATATTTATATACGATAGCGTTGTATCAGCATAACGTGGAATGGAGAGTGGCATGTGATTCTGTATTTAAAGTGCAACTGTTGCGTTCAATGTTGAAGAGTATTCTAATATTAAAAATTAATATTATATCTTATTATTGGTACGTGAATCATATACATATATATACATATATTTGTATGATATTAGTACGAGCAATTATGAGAATTATTGTTGACATAAGAGAAGATGTGTTTGTATATATTTATGTAGAATATAATGAAATCCTGTTAGTCTTTATCGTAATTTTAAGAAATTCACTATTGGGAACAGAATCGGTTATACGGATCAATTTAGACGCGCATTCTGATCGATATCGTTTATCCTCTTGTTCTACTGAAGTATAGATATATTCCTTACCTTACAAAACAGAGTTAGGCGATGCGATGAAATTTGCATTTAAACTGCCTGCAATCGCTCGAAATGATTTTTCATTTACCGATCGTATCAGTTCACAGAAATAGAGCTACAAATAATCAAAGGCGTAGCAGAAGATTGAGAACACTATCTCTAAAGAGGAATGCGAACTTGAAAACGGAAGAACGCTATTTTATTTAATTAAAAAAATTGTTATTCGATTATTAATTTACAAATACAATGCCTAACTCTGTTTAACGGTCTGATATGAAACAATATTACACCGCCTGCAGAGTTTCGTTACGTTTCGTTACGCTTCGTTAAATCGCAGATCAGTGATCATCGTTATCGAACAGGATAACCGATGTTTCGATTTTGCTTATACTTAAGAAACGGCATACCTTCCGGAAACGACAGCTACTTTAAGTATAGCTACCTATCGGGAATAACATAAGCGCGCCTAGTTTTCCAACGCCTCGTCTTCCCTACTGCAAATAATCATGATTAACGGTTATCACGATTTGTACCTATGTGCGCTTGGGAGAAAATAGTTGACGATCAGGGACGACCGCACAATCATGTACAATCGAGACCCAGCTGAAGCGATTGTCGCCAAACAATATCAATGTAGTATAGTCTAATATAGAGGAGCATTTACTACCGTAGATTCTCGATAAGTGAAGATTTCACATCTAACATACACGTAAGCGAAGATATGCCATCGCCGCCATTGTTTCCTCTTCAAGTACCCATGACGCATTGCGAAGCTTGAAAGTGTCAGGTTTGCTTCTTCTGCACGGTAACTGACGCCTCACAAGCCCCGGTTGTTATGTTACTTATCGAGAATCTACCGTGAAGCATGTACGAGTACGAATAATTGAATTTCCAAAGCGTGTATGTCCGCGATGCCAAGCCAACGATATTAATATTTTCAGACAAACGATTACAGAAAGATACTTTTTACATCGAAAATAACATTTGATAACTGATATTTAGAAGGGAGACTCGACGGGGAGAAGATATTTTGGAGCGCAGCTGAAGCCAAATTTCATACAATATTTATCTGTAGACTACGTCACGCGTGATTATCAAAGTAGTTTGGTCCAAGTATGATTCTAAACGTATTTTCGAAGCGATCGTTTTTCGGTAAAATAAGCAACTCGACGAAACATCGTTCACATATCAATTATTAATTTAGACGTAGATAATTGCGGATATCCCATACTTTTGTCATTTATATCCCTCCCGGTAGAACAAACGATTCGATGTAAGATGAATTCTATTAGAGAAGAAAGCGTTACATAAATACATTAAGCAGCGTATTTTCCCGATTGTGGTTCAAACATATTTTTAGATCATTTACATATGTATATTTATGTAAATCTATTTTCCGTTGGAACACAACAAACTTTGTACAAGACTATTTAGCGTATCCAATTCGAATTCGCTGATACGTTCAGTTCGATACTTGATAGGGAAAAAGAAATCAATGTGAATGTCATTTTGAGATACAGCACGTAACAAAAGTAAAAATGTTTCGAAACAGTTGTACATATAGTATTGTTTAATCTATGCGAAGCATGTATTAACTTAAAGCAAAGTGGCCCAGCTGCCACTCCCGAGAAAATTTCCCCTTCAGATGGTACCCCCACCATAAGACTCCAACACCGTCCCGCTACATGCTGCATCACTCGCGCCTTACAGCCGAGTCGAGCGTGGTCGCCTCAGTCCTATAGTGGGGGTACTGCCAAGGAAGGAATTTTGACTGGGTGCAGCAGTTGGCCAACTGAGACTAAAACGGAAAAGAGGTAATTCGCGGAGGCAAAGTGTTGCATTACGATTTCAAAAGGAACATAGATTTTAGAAGAAACGTAAAAGAATATAACAGGGATGCAACATTTCGAAATTTCTTCAGCTATGGATAGATACGGATTGATCCAGCGTTCTGTCTAATTACAATTGTTTTTTTTTTAATATAAAAAAAAGGTATGAATAGTGTTTCGATAAAATCCTTTGCTCGGTAATGGTATTACGCAGTGTAAATCTCTTAGAAGAAGTTGGCTTGGCTTCTTCCGAACTCAGTATTAAGAAACCTTAAGGACAAGCAGGATGTAACTCGCATTTTGCCAATGATCGCTTGTCAAATCATACTTTACAACAGAGTGATCCAATTGCTGTTCCCAAGAGCATTTTCCCTCCTGATGGCACATACCCCCACCATAGGACTCGAACGCCGTCCCGCTATATCCGTCATTCGCGCCTTACAGACGAGTCGAGCGTGGTCGGCCCAGTCCTATAGTGGGGGTACTGTTAAAGGAGAAATTCGCTTGGGAGCAGTATTTGGACTACTCTGCTTTACAAAGTCTTGTAAAAAATGATCTGTTACCTTTCGCTCGAAACATCTTCCAGCCATTTTGCGAATGATTTGAACCTCGAGTACCGACCGTAACACTTACAAAAATAGTTGGCAAACGGGCGTTTTGCATACATTACTAAAAATGTACATCGTTGAGACTTTACAAATAATTCGTCGAGTTTAAGTCACGCTCGTGTAAATGAAAATGATGTTTCACCATTGTAGTTCCCTGCTAAAATAATAAAACATCTTAGATCGAAAAAAAGTTGCTCAGAGTATATTCACTGGGGCCGATCAAGCTTCCGCTTGGGAATATCGTAACGTATATTTACGAAACGCGGGACATGCCAACATTTTGCCAGTGTCACAGTCACACTTTTTCCTCCTGATTCTGCGACTCTGTTGAACTATTGATGAAAATGTAATTTATTTATTGTAAATAAAAACGTATATTGCTTAAAATGTTTTATATTACGTGGTCTGCATCGGTACACTGTCAACAAGATATTATACCGAACGAAAGTGACGCATTCGAATGAATTCAAGCTTTCGTCGAGAGCTACGAAATATGATCGAATCGATGCCGTTATAATTTTCTAAGATATGCCAGGTATAAAAGTACAAGTTTATGAACTATGTGGGATGGGAATAAATATTGAATTTGCCAGAACGATGTGTACTGTTTTATTAAAAGCTATTATTCAACCTTTTACGTGAATATCGGGATATTAATCATTCGAATATCGTACGCTAAACTTATATTATTATGTTTATACAGAATACTTCGATCATTTACACTTTTCCTTAAATCTAGTGTTCATAATTTTAAATTATAGTGGTTGGATTTATCGTGCGTCAAATACGACAACTATATCTCTGTTAAGGAAAGTAATTTATATATTACTATGATTAAGATATTTTTTAGTACGTTTCATACACCTCTGATATTAAATGACTCGCAGTAGTTAGTTCTTTCCTAGTTAGATATTTCATTGTAAATAACCGAATCCATCCGTTTGCATTCGCTTGTCCCTTCTAAGGAGATATCGTAAATTTAGCAAACAACCCCGATATCCCTTCTAACCTACAAACTATTATAATCATTTTAAGGCGTGAAGCCTCTACCACAGTATAGGAATAACCAGTAGCGGCACTCCGTGTCGGTGCCTTTAATGTTGGTATCCGAGGTCACGTGACGGGCGGCCATATTGTTGGTGTAGTAGCGCGCGTTGTTCTGATTGGTTGTTGCTACGTTACAAAGTAACGCTGCATGACGTAGGTGCGCACGAGGAAAACATCTTGTCAACAGTAATATCGGGCATGCACCGTAGCATTTCTCAGACACGATTTTGAGGGAGTGTCGCTACTGGTTATTCCTATACTCTGCCTCTCTGCTTTCTCAGTCCTGTGTTCGTTCATTTTCAAAAGTGTTTTTACATCGTGTAGCGGATGGGAAAGTGAAGACACTATTTCGCTTTTGAAAATTTTACAGATTCAAACGTGTCTACAGACATTGAGAAGTTTTTTATCATAAATCACCACGAATTTGAAGCTCGAAGTCTCCTCTTTAAAACGACTAACTCACATCTGATATGCGATTCTTCTGCCGCTGTTTTATCGAACTTTGAATGAAAAGTGTGTCCCGACGACGATAGAAGGTCGACTATCTTTCCCAGCCGTTACATGATGCAAAAACATTTTCGAGATAAGAGTGAACACAGGACTGAAAAAGCAGAGACCTCACGCTTTAAAATGAGCCTAGGTGGATTGTTGTACGATTTTTTTTTTCATTGGCCTATAAAAGTTTAAATATACTGTGCAACAAATTTGAACTTTTTTTTTGTTTTGTAACATCCATTAGGTGATCCTTGTACAGTTTATCAAAAACTGTAATTGTTATAATATATACAATTTACTATAATAATTATTACATAACAATACTAAATAGTTACATGAATTTTGTGAATTCATAAAACGCTTTGTTTGCTTTGAACGACTACGTATTAATAAATCATATGTATTGATGTAGAAATACTAAAAGCTAAGAGCAGTTCGTAAAAGCTCTTTATAATTCCAGGATTACTGTAAGAATATATGAACGAAATAGAACATACAGTAATGTCTCGAAATAAAGCACTGGCTCGGGACCGGCCAGTGCCTTATATCGAATCAGTACACTATTCGGCATGACTTTGATCTCGAAGGGGCCGTGAGCGAAAACGGTTTACGAGCGAGGGGCTCGAGATAGCGGCAAAATATTAAAGGCTTCCGTCGAGGCGAAATGTGGTACTTTAGAGGATAGAATATGACATGCCCTCTCGTTTTAACCTAAGCGATTCCGGAGCAGGTAGAATCATATGAATGAAGCACGCTCCCATTCATTAATTCCATGTCACACACGCTCTTATTATTTGACAATTATTTTAATAATTAGAGAAATCGAGTTATCAGATGTGAGGAAACAACTGAATATATACATAACACGTTACGAAGTGAGGAAGCATTACATTTTCTATCCTTCTATTAAGAAACGTCACTGTTCGCTCGACCGTAAAGATTTACGACTTCACGCCTCTCTCGGTATTCGATTTCTCGGTGAGCGCGGCGACTTCAAACAAAGAAGGGGGGATAGGAATTGCCTTATTTCGAAGCAGAAAGTAGTGCCTTATTTCGAGACATTACTGTACATTGTTAGAAAACCGGTGCCCATTGAGCGGCCCCATTCGATGTTCGTCGCGCGTGGCTACGTCCCTGACAAGCCGGTGTACACGAACGATAGCTGAATGGCGGCAAAACTTCGTGAACGCGTTGCAGACGGATATTTTCCCTGTTCGTCCGCATTAAAAATCGTTTTCAATAATCTCTCTCGGCAGTTTCTTGTTCAGAAAAATATACAGAATCCGCCACTATGAAGCAAATTTGTGCTAGACCTCCAGTTTTTCGAGAAAATACAAAAGTAGTGAGTGGAAAGTACGCGCATTAGCTTATTTTTAAACTTTGGTAGCTAGTTGCAGCCATTCAAAACCACGAACAATTATAAAGTTACATTCCGCTGTGTACGGCAACTTCCCTCTATTTTTCAAGACTAAAAGGAAATTTCTACCGTTTTCAGTTTCCACGTAATACGTTATTTTTGTCCAAAATCGTATATTTTTACAAAAATTCATGTATCTCAAAAACTATACGCGATGCAGTAATTCTACTTCCGGATTCGTATTCAGGACGATAAACTCTACAAGGATCACCTAATGAGTATTGTAGATCAAAATTCGTGTTGAACAGTGATATCGACAATTATTCATTAAAAGTTTATAAGGAAGTTTAGTCGAGTTGCTGGTAGGTGATCTGGGAAAAATCTCCGAGTACAAAGAGGTAAAATTCAGCAAAATGTTCTCTTTTCTCTCGGATATGAAACTTATAATAATTGGCATTATTTTATTTTAAAAAAGGATACGTCTCTTTGTGCGCTTTTTGTACATGATTCTGTATCCACATTCCCTGCATCGAATTGGATCTCTGGGTCTAATTTCATTGTCGTGATGGCATTCTATGGTAACAGATAAAAGAACCATTTACAAAGTAAACAATTGATTGTTCCTGATGACAATGAAATTTAACGCGCTCGTTGGCGCCAAGAAATTCTAGTGGCATGTCGTGAACCAATCTTAGAGAACAACCATACTCGGTTGATATATCGTCGACTTGTTGTTAACACCTGGCATATTGGACGTCGCATGCTGCGACAGTGCTTCTGCGATGTCAGCGAACGCGTTAATCGTACATAAAGCAACGGAACAATGAATTATTCTGTAAATTATGCTGGATGCGCGGTAGCCTCTCCTAAGAAGCGTGAAATCATTCAAAGCATTATCGTAACATTTAATAATTACGGGAAAATATTTTTACAATAATGTACACAGACGCAAAAAAAAGACAGTGTGTTCGATAAATAAGCATAGAATTCTATGCTCTGAGCTTCGATCGTCCACATTTGAACGAACATTCATTAATACTGTTATAAGGCTAAAACTGTGATCATAAAGAATCGACGTTTAAACAAAATCAGTGTTTATTTCGATTGGAATATTCAAGTGTGAGGTTAGAAATAGATTTATACAAAAGTTAGGTTAGGAATGTATTTATGCGTGTTCACTCGTACCTCCGCAAATGTATACCATAGCCTGTTTCGGTGTAGATTCCGACTTGCTAGACTCCATATTAAAAGAAGTTTCAAACCCGATCCTTTAATACTTCCAAGGTACTGTAAAAATATGTACTATTGAAACAACGTGAAATAACAACACTCGAGGAACCATGGACAAGATACAAGATAGACTTCTCACCCAATGCAAATTTTTCTAACACGATCTAACCTAACCTACCCATTATCATTTTCCTGTAACACTCGACGTTATCGACTAGGTATGGAAAAACACTATAGCGCTGAGGTGGCAGAAATGGCAATCGAGTATTACGGTATTCAAGATATAGTCTGCGGATAAGATAGAAAATTACAATATTAATTCTGAACAGAAATACCAAAAACATACGTTGCCCGATTCGACTGGAATTTTGAAACTGAGCTCCTTTTAGATACAGACAATGTTTAAGTGAAGCATTTTCGGTGATTCAAAAGTTAAGAAGACACTTCATTTATTTTCAAATTAGGGGATGGTAAAACAGCAGTTGAGCGGTTGAACAAATTATAATTATTAATTCCAAGTAAAAAGTGGTGCACGAAACACAAGAAACGGAGATATAAGTTGTGAAGAAGGAGAAATAAAACGTCTTCTAACAATATTTTATTATTATATTTTATTATTTTATTATGCTCCTGTCGCAGAGTTGTTTGTTGCTTTGCCTGTGATAAGAGTGTGGCCGTCGTAAGCGCCAGCTCTTTTATTTCAGTTTATATTTTCTAAATAAATGATTGTTTTTATCGTTAAGCAAAATGTAATATAAACAGCAAGTTTTGAATTATTCACCAAAAACACTGAAAAAACAAAGCCTCAAACAATATTCTGCCAAAGGAAAAAATTGTTCAGTATTGTCTCAGAAATTTCCCATATCCGGCTTTTCTATGAGTTACAAGACAACCTGTGTAAGTATCAATAGCGTGTACAAGATTCAAAGCCTCTATAATGCATAAAGTAGGTCTAAAGGGCACTAAAAAATTCATTTAATATATTCATAGTTATAACTTGCTATAACACCTCAATCAAAGAAAAATTTCAGCAAAATTGAAGCATGGACGTTTTCGAAAGTTTAGCTACTGTAAACAATATTCCGAAAGCATAAATTGAGATCCGCTGGAGAAAACTGCCGAATTTCAGCGTGTTTCTGCATCCGCGGTACGGAAAGAGAAACCAGAAATCGAGGGGTCTCCCCAGCAACAGAATTAGATAGGTTTAGCAACAGCCGCCAGAGGTGGCAGCGTCGCGAACGCGGCCTGGAGTTGCGAGCCAATGGCAGCACTTGGCAACGAACGGCGGGATGAGACGGACGAGATGATTGGTCGGGCAATCGCCAGGGGAGCCACGGTGGGACAACGAATAAACAGATTTCAAAGTTCTGATGTGCCCGGTGCGCGGTGAGCACGCAAGAGAGTCGATGCCCGTCTGCGTATATTTCCCGAATTGCAAATTCTTCGGACAGTCGCGGGATAAATGTATGTTACTATATCGTCCAGTTTTTATTCGCCGCGTGACATTGTGCATTTCCCAAGTAATGTCATCGATGAAGTGGCAGTGAGAAGCGAGGAGGATATCGTATCGAACGTCGAAGCGAGAAGCCCGCTTTTGTTTACGAAGTGTAGGGGGGGAGGCGGCTTCCACGAGGTTCCCAAACGGACGATGCTGTCGGCGAGGCAGTTTCCCGCGCGACGCACGTGAGTTCGGTGAGTTGGGGCTCGTAACCTAAGATCCCTCCGTTAGGACGGATATGCGGTGCGCAGTTAGTAGCTGAAACGTCAACGCAGGTGAAATACATGCGCCTCGGTTTAAGGGAATTAATATGCGCTTGACTTGGAAGCGTTTCGCGATTGTGTGCAAGGAGAGGTAGTACCGGCCGGTGTTTGTCAACAGATCCCCGAGAAAAAGTAATGGAGATGGAGGAGATCGAGAACGTAAACATTGGTGATACGCCGTACTGCGCGGCGAACGCGAGCACTCGCAGTTCCCACGACAGCGTCGACAGCGGTTACCTGTCTCTCACGCCCCATTCGGGCGAGTACACGCCGCTGATATCCGGCTGCAGATCGAGGGTGTCATGCGTCTCGAAGAGGCATCACAGGGTAAGGGTGGACCCGCTGCAATCGGAGCGGCGGCAACGGTCCAAATTGAATCATCTGTTGAACGCGTCCGAGTCCGATTACCTACTCTCCGAGAGCTCCGCCCGAGACAGCTTGCTCCAGGACCCGTCGATCGAGCATTCGAGCTTAAGTCCCGGCCGCTCGGACGTGCGCGGCACGGAATGCCACGATTTCGGAAGCTTCCGGCGGAGTTGCACGGCGCCGATAACACCGGCCCCGACGCGGCTGCAACTTCTCTCGCCGCCGCCGTCGCCGGCGGTGCCGTCCTCCTCGTTCACGGCCTCCGAGCCCATCGAGGAGGACGTAGAAATGAAGCTAGTCATCGTGCCGCAGAGCACGCCTCAGGTGACCGCGTCGCCCAAACGGAAAACCACCCCCGTCCCGCGTATCATTATTTCGCCGCCCCGTAGAAAAGCTAGTCCCGCGATCACCTCGGCGGACAATCAAAAGCTGAGCAGGCTGTCCATCACGGACCTCGCTACGATCGCAGAGATCAAGCCAAAGAGGCTGGACTTCAGTCACCGTTCCCTGTCGGTGGCCCTGCACCGTACCAGAGCCACGCCGGACCACACCGGCAGAGAAACGGTGGATGTGCTGGCTCTGCTCGGAGAGAAGAGCAACCACTGGAGGATAGTGTCCAAGATATTGTCCTACCTAAGCCCACAGGATCTCTGTTCGATCAGCATGGTGTCCAAGGCATGGAGGAGGATCTGCACCAATGACTCCAGGGCCAATACAAGAAGACTGACCCATGTAATACTCAGGCAGAACGCCAAGGAGAACCTGAAGCTGATCAAGAAGTCCAAAATGGAAGGTGACATTCAGAGCAGCCCGAAGAGCAGGTATGCGAGGAAAGGATACCTGCTCGAGGTGCAGAATCTTCTGCAGGTGACGGGGAACCCTAGGCCTCCGAACAGCCCTCCAGTGTCGCCTAGCAAAGTCAAGTTCCACTCCTTCGTCAAGGTAAGCGAACGCTGCATTCTTAATGACACACCCATAGATCATGCGGTACCTCTAAAAGTATGTTAAATACCTTCCAATTGTTAAAAGGCAAAAGTACATGCTCTGTGAGGTTTCAAAGTAAATTCTCTATGAATGAGGAACATGCTGCCTCATTTTTTGCATTCACAGAAAGCTGATGAAATTATATTGTGTACTAACTAAAAAGTCAAGAATCGTTTATAGAATACTTCCTTCTTGATTAAATGTGCATTTTCATGTTTGTTTATTGCTCTTGAAGTTTAAGAGATTCGTTAGCCCTTTTGACTTTTCGTGAGAAAGGCTGTGATAAAGTCTCGTGAACGGTACACAAAGTTTCTCCCAGGGGATCGTATTCGACGCCTGTAAAGAAAGT
The DNA here is from genome assembly GCA_023838395.1 of Holcopasites calliopsidis. Classification (NCBI taxonomy): domain Eukaryota; kingdom Metazoa; phylum Arthropoda; class Insecta; order Hymenoptera; family Apidae; genus Holcopasites; species Holcopasites calliopsidis. The sequence goes on from JALHAQ010000009.1 coordinate 500,288, forward strand.
ACTGTATGTTGTACACCGGCGGGAGTCGTGTTCCTTCTGTTATCTGGTAGCGCTGCTCGTGCAGCCAAATTTCCATTTCTAACGCAAGGGATACCAACAGTGCCGGAATTTTATTACTGGACATTCAATCTATCTGCGGAAACGCACATTATGACAGTGAAATGGTCGAACAGATCAATTTCAATCATTTTCTTAGAGAACAAATCCTATTCTTGTGTGACGATCGTTTAAATAGAACGCGTTCCCGATGCGCGCGTTTCATATTTTTGCTTATTGTTGGTCCTCTGGCGTCCGGGGATCAAAGATACCAAGAAGGAATCCGCGAAACTGGCGTATTTTTAGCTTACGTATAAGTGTACGAGATTTTAGACAATTTTTTTTTGTTGCTTTATATTAGTTTATATAGCTTCTCGTAGAATATCACAGTAGACAAACTACGATGCCATAATCTTTTCAGTTTAAATTGACGAATGCAACCACCAAGCTTATACTGAATCTACGGAGTCGCCATTTTGATACTAGATTATTATAAGGAACGTTATAGTACTCCATAAATAACGACGTGTAATAGTTTCTCGTGCAAGGGTATAGCTACAATATTGAGTATACCAACGAAGTGTTTTCGCGAACAAACGTAACTAATTACACTGCGGTTTGCGGTCCGCGGATGCGACCATCATAACTAAAAGCATCGCGGGGTACAAGTGAAAAGGAAATTGTTCATGCCCAGAGCGTGTAGTCTCTCTTGCCTTAATTGAATAATAATGGCATACACTGGTCTTTGCTGGTTCGAGCTATTCGCTTCCAAACATCATCATGCGTATCTAAACCTATAATTATGAAGCCTATATTTCTTTTTTTCCCCGTCATTGGTCTGGCTGACGTGGATCATAGTTTTACGAGCCGAATTTCGAAGAATGATTACGAGAGTAGCGATAGAGCCACTATGACCCGGTAGCCCAGGATTTCTTTTAACAATCCGTCGCTTGTGGCCGCTGGACCGGCATAATTTGCACACTGGCGAATGAACGAGACACAAATTAAGCAACATAATTGTTTCGACGAGATCGTCTGTTCGACGTTGATTTATCGTGATTTCTTCTTTGAAGCGCCGCTGCACGCTCGTCGACTATGAAGCGTATACAGTCAATGAAAAATCACCCTCTCGCGCCTATGCCTGACGAGCTTTCGTCGCAGCGGATTCTTTACTCTCTAGAGCTAATTATTCTCCGTGCTTTCTGGGACTAATTAAAGACACAGTGGAGGGGGAATGTAAAGGGATTTCACAAATTATTGCGAACAATTTGGTGATAATATCTTTCTTGGTGTAAAAAATAATAGTTGATCAAGTTATAAAATTATTCCAGTTATGAAAAAAATATTCGGTAATTATGCAGTCACCTCCGATTTCAATGTCCCTGAAACATGTTGTCAATGTCATTCTCTGCATCGGCGCTCTTTTAATTTCCCAGATATTTACAAAAAAAACAAAGTTAAGTTAAAACTATGTAAATTTTCCACCGCATTTTGTGTTGAACAAAGTGTTAGGTATATGAAAAAAGTCTGTTACTAGCGGACCAAATACTTGTTAGGTTAGGTTACTAACTGGACGAAACACTGTTATTCTGCATATTTATAAAACATTAATATCCGCGTTAGCGTCTTCGACGCGGTTCATCAATCTTTTAGGCCTTCTTCTACCAGCATTCAAATTGCCCGTATAATTTATTACTGAAAAAATGCTTACGCGTTATCAGATGTCCGTTTGCTTCGCTATATTACCCTCGACGTGTGTCGCCTCCGTTCTGGGTGGAAAAGCAAGACACGTGCGTGCACGTTTCCCCTCGTTGTCGAGTACATTAATGGTGCAGGAAGTCGACGCATTTACCCGCAGTTCGGTGGACGCCAACGACTTGTGCCTGCCATTTGCACCTTGAGCTTTCGTCGGTGTGCATTTCTTCACGCGCGACAGCGGGAGATTAGAGGGAGTGGGCAGTAACTTTGTTATCGCGGCGTAACAAAAGCTACCTCTCGAGCATGGCATCACTTGAAGGTCTTTTGTTGCGGGCATTGCGATAACAAAGTATCCAACCAGTCCCTTAGTCAAACGAATTAACGTTCATCTCCGCGAATTAATTTGCAGCGGCATCGCAGAACTGTATCAGTGCCCACGCGTTAATCGGCAAGCTTCAATGGTTCTCGAGATTGCCTCGGTTCACTTAAATCGCGTGCAGCACGCGCAGAAAATGATTAAAATTATTTATTTGGCGGATAAAGTATTCGCAGTCGACTCAGTATTCATTTTATATCTTTATGGAGCGGTGGATGAACTAATAATGATTTTGAAATCAAATACCGTCGGTTAGGAGATTTGATCGTATCACGATAAATATGGAGTGTGTTTCTCTGCCTCATGCAAGTATTTGAAGCGATTATTGTTGAGGCGATTCCGAACAACTTTTTCCTTTGCCAAAATGCTGGTCGATGCTTCGTTTTTGAATTATTAAGGAAAAACCCCGACCAATCAGGGCGCGCGTAGAGCCGAGGGAATGTCCAAAACCGCGATTAAGACCGCAGTTGTTCAGAATTGCCTCGGTAATTATCGCTCAAAATATTTGCATGAAATAGCGAAAAACCCTGTGTTTGTAAAAAAAAATCAGCAGAAGATGGATTTAAAAGAGAATAAAAGTCCGAATATCTGTTCGAATAAGACGCGTCGCATATTAATCCATCGAGTCTAATCGATTTTGCATAATTGACAAGAAACTAGCGCTACCGCGGCGCCCTTCTAACCGATCTCGATCTGGCCTCAAAGGGGGCATATAAATATAATTCGCGCTCTCCCGGGGGTAGCTCTCGTGTTAACATTTTCATGCAAGTGCGCGCGCACACACACACACAAAAAACATAGTTTTAACGTTCCCCTCCAAATAAGTGAGTCGAACAGGCGATATATCACAAGTGGGGAGAGAGAGGCTGTTTTCCTTCTGCATCAGAGACGCAACGAATCTTCGCCTTTGGAGGGCTGGCCGCCGCGCTAGCCCTCGGGCAAAAACCGGCCACGGAGAACAATACGAATATATTACAGTATTCGATGCTAAAACAAAGAGCAGAGCTGCTCTCTCTTTGCCTCTTTTACCGAGGGGCTTGCACTGGGACGCGACACGGCGAACCACCCGCGGTTAACCGAGACCGTTCCACGAAAATCGTTGCTTCAAAAATTTACCTTGCTTCTCTACCCTGTAAGCTCTTTCCTCGTGGCGGATGGTAGAATATGGTTTTTGTGGCACGATGCCCTCTTACGTTTTACTGTCGAATGAAGCGAATGTATTTTGCTTCTGTTGCAACAATAAATGTTGCGACAATAAAAGCTTTAGTTGTCGCGTTAATGATTGCTCAACTTTGGATGAAGTTTTTAAGAGTTGCCAGCTGTTATAATCATACTGACTAGCAGGGCTTGGTTATTTATTAATATTTAGTATCGTTAAAACATGTTTTGGCGAAATTTTATCCTGATACATGGAATGTTTTCGACTTTTCACGCAATGCGAAAGCAAAACATGTACCAACTTTGAAGGCGAAACCTAATCTAACCTACGCAAGTTTTGAAAGCAAAATCCAACCTAACCTATACAAAATTTTGGAAGCAAAGTATAACCTAACGTAATCTAGGGCGCGTAAAGATCTGGATATCTATTAAATACTTCAGAAAGCAAAACCTGATCTAACCTAAACAAGTTTTGAAAGCAAAATCCAACCTAACCGGTACAAATTTTGGAAGCAAATTATAATCTAACCTAATCTAGGGCGTCTAAAGATTTCGAAATCTATTAAATACCCCAGAAAGCAAATCTAATCTAATCAGTCTATCAAAAACAACGGACCCGACGTTGAACCATTTCAAGAACGATATATTTACATATTTGCGAATGGTTTTGATCTCATGCGACCTATCTCACACGCGGTTTCGCACGATACCATAGAAATTTCGTTCCGCGGTGCGAAATTAAGACGTCGAGGGTAGGTTCCAACATTTCTCCTTCCTTTTTTTTTCGTAAGGATTCGTATAACTGGAACATCGTGAGAGTTTTGCACAGCGTAAACCTATACCCGCAGCAAGACTCTCCCCAATGCAACATTCCCCACTCATTTTCTCTTAGACGACACAGAAGCTTCGTTGTCCCCTCTCGCTCACCCGGTGTTCGTTACTTGGTAACAGAAAAATGCCGCAATTAAATAATTGCCTGCTCCGGTCGATTCCGTTCCGGTCGGCAAGCAATAATGCGGCATCGGGCAGCTTGAAATAATGGTTTCCTTAAAGTCTCGCTAGTACCAGAGACAAACGTCGTTTTCTAGGGAAAGGAAGGAAGGAAGGAATTGTCCCATAATTAGCAACGGCCCAGCAAGGGCCCTTGAGTGGCCGTATAGTAGTGACTAACGTTTGGTGCGGGCAGTTTCCTGTCCTAAGGAAGGAGACTTCCAATTTCTTTTTCCGGTGGGTGCCTTGAAACTTCCACCGGTGACACGGTTAAATCCCCGCCTTGTCCCATACCAGAATTTCACTTTCCTTTGTCCGTTTGATCGGTTCGAAACTGAGCGCGGAACAAATTACTTAAAATGCGTTACCCGGGGTAGATAATTAACCCTCTCACTGTAGCATTCTTAAACTTGGGAATGGTCTTGGCGCAGAAAACGAGTTAGTTTTTATTCATATGGAAGAATTATATGAATTATTACGTAATACTCTATTTGTGATTAACTAAAGCACAATTTATATAAATAATTACGGTAATGAAAGGAAAGGAAAGTAGAATGCAATGCATCCAATAGCAAATTGGTAATAACACCCAAGTAATTCTAAGATTCTTATTTTCTCAAGCCATAATAATTCTTAGAAAAATATTCTGCTAGCCTGCAACGGTGCAGCAGTGGTATTATCACGGGCGTATATTGACCCAGTAGTACGGAGCACCTGGCCAGGTGCATGCCTCGATTCTCGCTGCTCCGCGAAGCGTAAAGTGGTCTCTGGTAACGGTCGGGGAGAGATCTCTTTTTGTACAAGACCGTGCAAAATGGAAAACGTGAATGGGAACGGTTTGCACGGGAATCGCGTAGTTTCTCTCTTCAATCGTACCAGGGCATTGCTACTAGAGTACTGTCATAGAAAATGTTTGCGGATAACTGGTTCTCATTTAAACGTTCATATACGTTTCGCTTCAATTAGAAACGTCATTCCAGCCGTGTTATAGCCATCTTGTTAATTAATGTCTACGACCGGTGCTCGATTTTGTGAATCAGTTCAATTAACTAACGGTAATAGTTGTGATGAAACCTATTCGCATCGAAGAGACCTTTTGTATTTATAAAGATTTATATTTCGAATTTTCTTGGCTGAATTAATTATGCTAGAAAAAAGAATATCTCTCCTGATTAATTTAAATCAATTCAAATTCGTTAAATGTTGATTCACTAATGATTTAACAATTTCTGTTTCAATTCGAGTTTAATTTTCTGTTTTATTTAAGAAAATTTCTATCTGATAATATTTGATAAATTAGTGACCAATAATTCTTTATAAAAAAAAAATAATTTATCTTTTACTTGCTTTTCTTTATGCAAAGAAGCTTTTTGAGAATCATTTTCAAAGATATCCCGAATACCAAATACAAAAACAAAATGACACAGATTCCAAGTGACCAATCTTAAAGAAATTTGCATTATTATTTTAAATTAATACAAATTCGGCAAAATGTATTTGATAAAATTCTCCTTCGACCGAATTATGTTTCATAAAAGACACCGGTTGCGATTCAGGCAAATTAATTGTTAAAAAAAAATTCGCGTGCCTGCATGGCTGCAGTCAATACAAAGAAATAATTATGCATTCATGAAATTCAAGGAGGATGCACATTTGTAAGCGAGACGTAAGCACCATTCGACACACGGCGCCGCTACTGCAATCGAATGAAGCTTCTATCTTTCACAAAAAGCACACGTGACGTTAAACGGTTAAGAGGGATTCGCAGAATCCACAAAGTATCCCCTGAAAGCATATTTACATTGTATATTCGCGATATGATAACTGAAATTCGTCCAGCTACCACGAGTAAACGTGTTGCGAATATCATAGTTGCATAACAAAATGCTGTTCTAACTTGCAAATATAATACAATGACATTGTTTATTTCGTTCTTCTCGAAAAAATTATTACTTTATACAGGTTGTTTTGCTATTTCATGCAAATATTTTACGGGGCGATTGCTGAGGCGATCCTAAAAAACTTTTTCCTTTGCCAAAATGGTGGTTAAGGCTTCTTTTTCGAAATATTAACGAAAAACACTGGCCAATCAGAGCGCGCGGTCAGCTGCGAGAGTGTTCAAGACCGCGATTGAGCGTATCACGACCCTTACGCTCGGTTAAGCGCGCGCCCTACGCGCGCTCTGATTGGTCAGTGTTTTTCGTTAATAACTCGAAAACGAGGCTTTAACCAACACTTTGACAAAGGAGAAAGTTGTTCAGAATTGCCTCATCAATCATCCCTTAAAATATTTGCACGAGGTAGTGAAACACCCTGTATACTAATATACGTAAACTAATACACGTATCAATGATTATCTGATGTTTATCAATTTTGTTATACGTCGCATTTTCAAAAGAAATCTAGAATCTTTTAGTTGATAATTATCAGACAAGTGATGTACTAAGATTACTGGAATAATTCAAAATTTAATTAAAAGTTCCTCGTGTGAAATTATTTTTCAACTCATAAATTATACTCGTGCAGGTTAGTCGAAAAGAATCTCCTATAAAATACATCAAACCTGTTGTGCATACAATATCAACAGCCTCGCATCAATAGCTGTTTTTTCCCTACTTTATGGGTCGAAGAAAATACGTAAAGCTTTTTAATGGCACTGATCGCTGCACCGGAACCGGGCGATTCCACTAAAAAAACATTCCCCACAAGCGGAACCGATCAGAACTTTGACAAGGAACTTGTCAGCTGTCCAAGGAAACCGTGAAACGTCAATAAATCACCGATTTCGCTAAATCCTCCAATTAAAAGATGAATAAAGAAAGAAAAGATGGCATGCATTAAATGCTCTGCAGTCGCCAATCGTACCGTCGAAAGATCGATCGCTATCGGCATCGTGATCTCAGCCTCTGTTCTTTCGTGCTGCTTTCTCGGTGCTGGCATGGCTTGTACGTGCACTTAGGACGCCGAGTGCCTCGGCCTGAACGTTAAGGGCTGACGCAGAGCTGCAGCTGCTGTTGGTATGCGTGTAACGAGCGGCGGCGGCTGCCGCTCTGGTCCCACGATTCTCGGAGCGGGGGGCCCCCGCGCAAAAAGACCAGGAATACCTCGATACCTCGATAAACGCATTAAATCGCGTGGGGAGTCATCCAGCGCGCGCTTGCCTCGAACCTACCCCCTTTCGCTCCTTTTCAATACGTAGTTCCGTTAAAGGAAGAGCTCCGCTCTGTATCCGAAATATCGGTGAACGTTTTTACTTGGCGTCGTCCTTCGGGTTCCTTCATCTTAAACGTTATTTATTTATTTGTCCTTTGCAGCTTTGTTATCTGTTACTTATATCTTCTACTTGGTTACTTTAAGTGTTGCTACGTCAAACAACTTAAACGCATGAAATGTATACGTAATCATACAATGTGTTCGATGATACGTGAGAGAAAGTTGAAAGGATGATTGCTGAAGTGATCCTGAACAACTTTTTCCCTTGCTGAAATGTTGGTTAAGGCTTCGTTTTTGAGTTATTAACGAAAAACACCGATCAATCAGAATGCGCGTAGAGCGTGGGGCCCGACCGCAGAGGCGCGCTCTGATTGGTCGGTGTTTTTCGTTAACAACACAAAAACGAAGGCTTAATTAACACTTTGGCAAAGGAAAAAGTTGTTCAGAATCGTCTCAGTAATCGGCCCTTAAAATTTCTCTCGCCTGTTGCAGAACACCCTTTATACATTTTCGTTAAAAATAATTCTAGAGTTATTAGAAGAAAATTTTCGAATATTACTTGAGTTGAAAAAGTGAAAATACGAATTGCAAAGAATTTTTATTATATTAATGCATTTAGTGAAGAAGGAATTAATTTACGATTTAACGATGAAGATATTTATTAACGTTAAATGGAGTCCGAAAGCAAAATATTTTATCAGTTTCACGTTTTTGTGTTGCAATACCGGGGCGCAGTCTGCAATTATAGTGCGCTGACCCTTCTTGCGGTCTCGGATTTCCGAGAACAAATTTCGGGCAAAAAGAACGCGTCTGGGCCTCGATAAACGCAGTAAATTGCACGGGAAGGTACCTGCAGTTGATTGCTTTCGGTTCACTGTCGCAGACTCGTGTGTTGAGAAAGTCGACAAGGACGCTGTAAATATTTCAAACATACTTACAACATTCCATTAAAATCTATTGTATTTATTTAAGTTAAATGCAAGATCAAATAAATATAGAACCGAATTTTCGTGCTTTTTGTGCAATTATCACTCGAAAGTATATTTTTACAATATTTTCTCGAATTCACTATCTAAAAATTATACTACTTGTGCTCGAGAACTTCATTTTGCATTGGAGAAAAATAGAATCGAATTTTGCCTCCTTTTGTTAGTATTTCAAATATGATTAATTATCACGTAATATCATGCAATAATTTTTTAAAGGCTTTTCGTGCAAATTTGTCTTAAATAAAATTAAATGAACTTACAATTAACGTAACACTAATGAGTAACAAAGATCAGACTCTGTTAAATATTGAAACTAGTAAAGTAAAAATTTGTACACTAATTAAAAGTAAAAATTACTTCATTTTCATGTTCATAATTTGTTCCTTTTGACCAGCATAATTTTTTCTTCGTCGGACGTGCTTATCAACATTGAGAGTTTTATTGGCGTAAAAAGGGGAAAGGAATGTTACAGGACAAATAGTGTAGCTCGATGCAGGAAGGTTGTTAGCGAAATGATTGAAAGTATAGACGCTTTACAAATGTACTTGCCAGCAATCCTTACACGGAGGCGACAGATGACTCGCTGCCTGATCTGTGATCACGTAAAAACAAAATGTTTGACAAAGTGCACCTGTTGGTGATAAATTGTAATTTCATAGACGTTTAAGTAATTCGCGCTTTTTAGCGAGGAACTCCAACTTTGCAATGTATTCCTTGCTATGAGACTTAAAACTTTCATCTTTCGTGGAACAAATAATATCATTGCAGTATATATATTAAGCAACATTTGCATTTAATGGAACTGATAGAATATAACATTACACGATCAAAGTTAGATTTATGAATTTTAATACTTCATTTTAGTTTATGCCGTTTCGAGTCGAGTTTCGAAATGATTCACCTCTTATTCATTGGATAAATAATATTATAGTAGTATGTTGAGTATGTGTATTATGCAACATTTACCTCTTCTGACGTTAGAACCGATAAAACATAGCATTACATACTCGAAAGGAAATTTATGAACTTCAATACTTCATTTTAGTACAGTTTATGCAGTTTCAGGTTGGTATCCAAATTCAATTCCTCAGCAAATCATATTTGAAGACAAAAAATTAGAAGTGATATTTCTTCGGTGAGAACGAAACGATGGACATGAAAATTATTTCTAACTCCTCCCTATTTCTATTTTTAATTGCTCCCGCAATTTTTTTATTTCAAGGAAAGCGGTTCTGATTTCTATCATTTTATAATAATAATTTTAAGGAAATTCATAACTCTTGAGGTATACAGTATTGATCAGGAATAAGAAACTGGCTTCTGTCTCGAAATAAGCAACTCGCTATCCTTACTTCTTTCATAGAATAAGAGGGCATGTCATATTCCGTTCTTCTCTAAATAATAACATTTCGCCTCGGCGGAACCCTTTATGGTTTGCCGTTTCTTAACCGTGTTCGCTCTCGCCCCGTTCGAAAACAATGTCAAGCTGAATAGTATACCTGTTCCGTAATAAACAACTGGCTGGTCCCGAGCGAGTTGCTTATTACGGACATTACTGTACTATCTATATTTTTTTGTAAAAACATGCAGGTGTATGCGGACGTGCATACATTAAAGGAAGCAACCTGAACCGTCCAATAGTACATAGAATACGTAACTAGGACAGAAAATTTAAATAGACAGGTGGTAGGTCCTCGAAGATTTCTCGAAACGAAAAGCGCCTTCGAGACTGGATTCCGAAGATCCAGCTTTGGCACACTGCCCATATATACCAATAGATCTCATCTCAGAAGCTTGTTCAAATTGCTTTACCCGAAGTAAAGAAATAAAAAAATTCCTTTGGTTTCTCTCGCGTCCGAAAGTCGAGCCGGAGACTTTCCCAAGAAAACCAAATCTCTGGCAAATGTGAACGTTTATTACGAAAGGAAGTGACAAGGGGACGAGACGGCGTTTCTTAAGGGCGGAAAATGCGAAACATCTGGCAGGCTGACCTGCATCGGTTTAGAAGACGTCGGGCGAAGGGTGGTCACCGTTCCGTAGAGCAGTTCGTGGAATCGGTTGGACTGCAGCCAGCACCCAAAGAAAGCCAACGCGAGAGAGGAAATGAAAAATCGAACCGCCTTTAAGGGGCCGCGTCGCGTCCTTTGAAGGAAGAAAAGGGTCATTCGTCATCATTATTATATGTAATCATTGGCCCTTTGTAAACGACTCCCGGTCCTGACTAATTTGATACGTGATCGAATATCAAAGGGTGCAAGGAGAAATAATGATGTTGCGTTTAGTGGATAAACTTTCTAGCCACAAAAAATATTCGCAAACAATCATCCTGTAATTATTTGAAATTCACTATTCTTGAAATTTCACATTTGTGTAAAATAATGAGAAATAAGTAAAAAAGAATAAATTAAGACGGTTTTGATGTGTAAAATTTTGGTAGTATTTGCGGGAAGCACACTGTGGTAATATGTTTTTTTTAATGTTATTTATTCCGATTCTTTGGAAAACCGTTTGGAACGCGTTTGAAGTGTTTTCCTCTCGATCGAAGAAAGTTTGGGATTCGGCTGCAAGGCCAATCGTTCTTTGATAGGCTGCAATGAAACTGCATATCCGCGTAAAATAATGAGAAATAAGTACAAAGGATAAATTAAAATGCTTTTGATGTGTAACAAAAATTTTGTAGAACTTGTGAGAATAACATTGTATTAATGTTTTTTTAATATTATTTATTCACAATTTTTAGAGAATCATTTGGGACGCGCTTCAAGTATTTTTCTTTTGGTCGAAGAAAATTTGCGGTTTGGCGTGTAAAAAATTCTGGTAAAATCCCTGAGAACAGCACTATGTTAATATTTTTTTATGTCATTTATTCAGACCTTTTGAAATATCGTTTGGAGCGTGTTTCAAGTGTTTTCCTTTCGGTCGAAGACAATTTGGGGTTCGGCTGCATGGCTGACCGTTCGTCGCTAGGCTGCAATTTAGTGAAAATATAGCGGGAGTGTTTACCGAGCATCTGGCAGGTAGGTCCTTGAAATAAGGAAAAACTCAGGAAAGATGTGTGGGGCATGGCAGTGGAAAAGTTGTAGAGAAAGCCCTTAACAGGAAGTTAAAATATTTTAAGCACGAAAAAGCGGGATAAAGAACAATAAAAATGCCATTTTACATTAATTTTAAATTACAAAAATATCTGCAACATTGATTTTCAAGATAAAACTGCGATATTGATGAATTTTAAGTTACAAAAATATCTGCGATATTGATGAATTTTTAATTACAAAAATATCTGCGATATTGATGAATTTTAAGTTACAAAAATATCTGCGATATTGATATTCAAAATAAAACGCAATGCGATTGCACCCTATTGCGTTAATGCATTCGAGTGTATACATTCTCGTCAGCTGGTCGTTCCTTTGTGTTGCACGTTCTGTGCATAGATCTTTTTGATCCATTCTAATGTGACCGATACAATGGCGTTGCTACATTTCGTCCTTTGTATCGGATTATAGTGTCGCCGCATAGCGCGGCCTTTTCTCGATTGTTCTCGCACGAACGGATTTCCACCATTGTGTCTCCTGCATCTTTCTCCGCTGCGATGTGAAGGAAATTATTTACGTTCTGTAAATAACGCATCCAATGAAATTTAGTCACCGCTTCATCAATTTTAATAGCATTCTCGTTTATTTGTTTTCCTTCTCGAAAGATGAAGTAAATGTGTAACACTGTATTATAATAGTTTACCCCCCTTTCAATATTGTGTAAAGTAATCGTAAATTATAGCGGTATGTACGGGAAGAGTATTTTCGTTCATTATTTTGGGATAAATGTTACAAAAAAGTAAAAACATGCAATTATTTATGTGGCACATTTAATATTGCAATTAATTGTTAAAAGCAAGACTTCCTTCCAGTAACTAGTACTTCAGACTTTTAATTAACAACGAATTAATTTGCAATTGAATTGTATGAGTCACTATAAAAAAAATAATAAATAATAATAAGATAACAAATAGTAATATTTATTTAATACATTTGCCAATGTATATTTCGTATTAAATAATTAGAGCCAATTTAACCATGCACGTAGTATTCCTTCAGGCATCACAATGATCGTCATTACGTAATCCATTACAAATATGTAGATAGATAACAATACATATTCAGATTGACAAAATACTAGGTACATCATCCATCATTAAGGTGCCATGCCTGTTACACTTTTCCCGTCATGTAATATAGAGTTCAACGTTTAATATGGTTAGATCCTGTCCGATTATTACGTGTGAAAACATTACTATTCATGCCCTGTGTTGCCACCGTCAGGTACATGGTCATGAATATTACAGAATGCAGGGAAACTTCTGAAAACTGCTGTCAATTCAAATATATGGAAATTCTCGGGCGTTAAAAACACGCACTTTAGTTGGGATTTCGTGTATTATACAGGTGCTAATTTTTAAATACTTTGTAAATTGGTTTCGATTTGATGTTGGAAGGAAAATAATTAGAAAATTCATATAACGTTTGATATACTTGAGATACATTTATTGAATTTTATTCCTTAAATAAGTTAATTCACTTTTTATAGCAAAGTTTAATTATTTGCGTTCACACATATGTTTATTTGATTTACCTTACAAAAGCATTGGTAAAATACAAATCCGTGAGCTTTGATACTCTGTAACTGAACGAGTAAGTTATTTAAGAATATTCTGTAATTGTGCCAGTAAATTGTTTAACCCACTTGCATCACAAGGGCATACATGCGCGCATTTTGCCTCTGGCAATTATCACTAGAGCGCATACAGGATGTTTCGGTACCTCATCCAAATATTTTAAGGGATGATCGCTGAGGCGATTCTGAACAAATTTCCCCTTTGCCAAAATGTTGGTTGAGGCTTCGTATTTGAATTAGTAACGAAAAACACTGGCCAATCAGAGCGCACTCTCAGCCGAGAGAAGATCGTCATACGTTGAACCGCAGCCTTCATTACTCCCCGGGCTCAGCGCGCGCTCTATTCGCACCCGGATTGGTCAGCGTTTTTCGTTAATAATTAAAAAAACAACGCCTTAATCAACATTGTGGCAGAGAAAAAAGTGGTTGAAAATTGCCTCAGCAATTGTGCAAAAAGTGTCAGGGTAAAATAACACAAAAGAAGTAGGAGAAAAATGAAAATTTGTGCTTCCAAGCCACAATTCTCTTTTATTATTAACGTATATCAAACTAAATAAAATGATGGATTGTCAGTTTTATTTATTTGTCATCTTTATTTGTGACTTTGTTTTTTCATATATTTTGAGATATTTTCATTAAAACACAATCAAGAAAAATTTTGGTGATAAGAACAAATTTTACACTTTTTCATGCGATGTAAATTGTTTAAGAAAATCCCCAAAGGAAGTAAAATAAAAAGTAGGACCGTTGACAATATATTTTTGAAAATGAACTGTGGAAATGTCGAGTGTCTTCGGGGCGGGGGGGGGGGGGGGGGGGGGGCAGCATTGGGACACGCGTGAGGACCACGTGCCGTTCGATTCACATCAGTTGTCTTTTCCAGTCAACACCAGGCATATATCGCCGTTCACGTCGGTCAACTACAACCTTCCGCCTTTCGGTATCACCTGCGTCACCCTGGCCACCTTAATTGAACCTAACGACACACTTCTCTCTAACCCTCCGGCTTTTTATTAATCCTCCACTATCTTTGCTCGTATCGCACGAGCGCATTAGCACTCGTTCTCTGAAGTTTTGTCTCCTAATAAAAGTATCGGAACCGTTCGAACGTTTGGATCCCAAACAATTTAATAATAACAGGCGAGCTCCTCCATTTATAGATAGTAGTAACGCGTTGGATCTATTCTTTAGAACCACTATGTTTCATCGGTCAATTATTATTTACCTACCAAGAGATAAATTATAGTCTCACACATTTTTTTTAAACAATTAATTTTTTTCCATTTTGTAATTTTGTGATTAAACATTCTCAAACATTACACACTGTTATCAAATTGAAAAATATAATTTTTAGAAAACAGTAGGCTCTCAGCCCCTTCCTTAAGATTCTTTGAAAAAGAAAGAAATTCATGAGGGGCATTAGTTATGGAACTGGAGCAATGCTGAATACAAAAAAAGATGTTAACGGTAAACGCATGTAGCTTTTGATCCAAGGGTCGGCAACTTCCGGCGGAGATACGTATTCAGTCCCTATTCTAATCTAAGAGAATTTTATCTCACGTAGCAACAAGTACGCATCACACATGTATGTATGACGCTGATGGAACCCTTTAACCCTTCTGTGAACAGATAGCATCAAGTGCAACGTCAGGAAAACTCGACGTAAAGTAACCCGTATAAATCCAGTACACCTTCTGCAAACATCCTTTCGCGGAGACTGTTACTAATATTTGTGCAACGTCTCACGGCCATTTAGACTTCCCTTGATACTTTTTTTGCGTATATTTTCAGGACACTTGCAACATAAATTTTAAGGTATTACGAAAATATCAGTAATTCAATAATTACGTGTTTTTTTTAAATAAAATTAAGGATTGCTAGCAAAATTGAATAGGTCTTTGCCAAGAAGAAAAGTTGACTGAAAAAATAAATTAATCAATTAATGTTAGATTGTTAGTTTCGCAATCAAAATTGTGTTTTGTAGTTTAATCAATTCAGAATGTGTCTTGAAAAAACTAAAAAACATTCTCGTGCAATATTACTGTTCGAAGTTCTTCAACTTTGACCCCTATTTTTTAAACCAATTATTCGTTTGTACAAACTCAAAACAAAATTCTCACAAGAGTACATTTCTTTCCATTCTTTTTTTTTTTATTTGCTTCTTGTTGAAAACGTGATGCCTTAAAGAAAAGGTGAATTTCGTTTCCAGAATTGTCGTCGCTTTTATCCGAATATCTCCAGCATGGAATCCCAGTGATCATGACATTGTCATAGAACACGGAATTCAGGGAAGATCGAGTGTAGTTAAGAGACGAAGAATATAGGGGGGCTGCGACGCTGTAGATCTTGTTTGAAATAGCTGCTTAGAATTTCAAGAGCGTTTGACGAAAACTCCTGGCATGTAAATGAAATATCTATGTTTCTACAGAGGGCGATCGTGAGACTTCTGACGCGCATTTCCGACTGCGCAGTGGAGAAGATGGCATCAATCATATTTGCATTTATTTTACCCAATTATTTGCACTTGCACTTATATTTACCTGTTTCGCCCTCCTCTTTTCTTCCTCATATGGATCTTCCCCCACCATTTACCCCTTGATTTCCCTAGGAGTGCCACGTTCTCTTGATCAGACTGTACGCATCGGTAAATAGACGATTCAGCATGGAGACCACCACCTGCCTTTACATTTGCAATTTTTCAGCCGTATCAATGATTATCTTATCATCATCGATCACTATACAGGATGCTAAAAAAGAACAATCTTGATAATTTTGTAGATAATGAGAAGAGACACGGACACATTTTTGTTTATCGTCGCCGTTGATAATAGTAATTAATATACTCAGAAAAAGGGGTTCGAAAATTATCGGGGAATACTCGTATTTCGAGGCTGAAATATAGCCCGGCTGATCTACAGCTTTTTTCCTTCCTTCGAATCCCTTACCATTGATTATGTTTGACAGCGTTTGAGAAAGGAACTCGAGAGCGGAGAAAGAAAATCGGTAACGGTTTCAGGAACGAGGGAAAGAGAAAAGTGCACGATGGACTGCTGCAGCAGCCGGGTAAAAGGGCGGAGCGAGGAAGAGATTGGGGCACCGGAATGCACGACAGCTGCCCCTATCTCCATTGGGTTTGCTTTTGAAACCCCGGTGATGGTGTCTAACTGAAAGATAGTGATATCCAATATGTTGCGAAAGAACGAGACAGGGCTAAGAGTGCAGCTGGGGCTTATTTACATGTTTTTTAATGGATAATTATGTAGTTTTTTTTTTCATCGCACGCCTGCTCATTGTTTGAATAATACAGAGATAAAGCGGATTGTTTATTAGATGATTATCAATGTAAATGAAAATTAAAATGAGTGGAATTCGATATTTCAGCAACATGTAGTTATCAAACTACTTTGTCATGAATAATATTGTATTTAATACCTATTGCTTGATGTAATTTGCTAACTTATATGTATATTTACAAACCAGTTGTCCATTTGATATCTTTTCATTCGTTTACCAATGAGGCCATAAAACATTATTAGCAAAGCAGGAATTTTTTACATATTTTATGCAGAAGCTATTCTTGAAACAAGAATTATAACATAGTAAAAGAAAAAAATTTTTCAGTAACGCCATGTAAAATTGTAATGAATCTACGATAATTCGCTTCATACTGAGGAAGGCGCATTCTAAACGAACAAATTTCTTATGTCCGTCTCAACATAGGGATAGTTGATATTTAAAAATAATCCCTTACGCGTTCTTTGTTTATTATCTGTTGCACCAAATAATACCAGACCCAGTTGCGGATCGAAGAAGGGCTCGACAGAGGGTCAAAGAGAGAAGGTATACCACGGAGAATGAAAGAGGATGTAAAGAGAGAAACCTCCCCTGCTTGGAATGATAAACCACACGGTAGAGTGGCAGCTGCGCGCCCGGCAAACGTTTTTGTTCACCGCTTTCCTCTTTTCTTTTGTGTAGTCACCGCCCGCTCCCCTTTTCATGCACCCTGCCGTATCCAAATCCAGGCAATTCGTTCTTGAGCAGCACGCGTTAAATAATAATTGGAAAATAGAAAAATACATACGGCTCAAATATTTTGCGCTATATATCGTATATTTCATTTCCCATAGTGCAGTTTTATTTAATTCGCCAGGTTTTCGTTACCTTTCCTTTTTCTGTAATTTAGTCTCGTTGTGTTTAAGTTAATCTCCATACTAGCCATATTGATTGAAGTTTTCCCTGGCAGTGATGAGAAACCTAACCTAATGTACCTAACCTGTTGTATTTTATGGATGAATTTTAGTGAATTCGATAAGAAAACCAAACTAACCTAACTTTCAATCTAACCTACCCTAACTTAACTTCTACAATGTAACCCAATCTAACCTAACTTTTATAATATAATGCAGAATTCTTTAACGAAGGCCCTTCAAACTATTTTAATTGCAAGAAATCGTTTATTGTTGCATTCCGTTGATGAATTTTAAAGATTCGGGCGAGGATGCCAACCTAACCTAAATTTTACAATCCAGCGTAAAATACTCTGGCGAAAGTTCTGCAAATTATTTTGGTTTCGAGAAAACTTTTACTGTCGTATTCCGTGGATGAGTTCTAATGAATTCGGTGAAAAACCTAACCGAAGCTTTACAATCTAGCGTAGTATGCTTTAGCGATAGTTCTGCAAATTATCTTAGTTTCAAGAAAACGTTTATTGTCGTATTCCATGAACGAATTGTGCTTAATGAATTCAACACGCACGCAGGGTTTCCCGCGTCTCGTCGTGCTCCGGCGCAATACGTGTCCACGCGCACGCAGTATATGCGCGCGAAATGGCGGAAATGCCTAGCAGATGACGAATCAATTTAAAATGACACCAACTCGGGGGGCAAACTGGCTTATGAGCGTTAAATGTTACGATATAAAACGCCACTTTTTTCCCCTTTACATATCGCTTTATTTTAACTTTGTAAAGAAATACAATGTTGCACGCTTGGTTACACACGCGGGGCATATTTGATCAGTGTAGTAGAACGGCTTGGTTTGAATCGGTGGGCCGTTTCACGCTCGTTATCTTAGAGAGCGTAAAAAATGGGTTTATTCATTCATCTTCGTTATATCGTTGGAATTAACAAATATTAGAAACGGATATCATGGCTGCTCTTGGTAAATAACCGTCGCTTCGTCTGCGGTGTAACTAGGCGATAACTATAGCAGTCTCTAGGGTGTAAGTTTGATAACGAGAGATGCTTGTTACTTTCTCTCCAACAACGGGATCATTCTGAGAGATACAGCGAGATCGCATTAGAAACAGGAAAAGCGAGAATATTTGAACCATATTTAACGGCTTCAAAATTCAAGAAAAAATAACGGGACGGGTATTATTTTATTATTGCGATGAATTAAAACAAAAATCGCCCTTTTTAACATTTCTGTTTTCATCCAAAAGATAAACTAATTTAATTTTTTATTTATGTCTTTCTTTCCGGAAATTTATATAAACGGTGCAAAATTAAATTGGTTCGCACATTTTAACACAATTCCATTTATATTAATGAAGAAATGTCTGAACTGTTCGAAAAGATTAAAATGATAAATGAGATTAATCACCGTTTTTTCTACGGTCCAGCGTTCAGTTATTCCGTTTGCCTCATCATGCGAAATCTCTCGTTCCTCTTCCAAGAAGGAGGCCCTTTGAAAATTTCTATCCGGCCCAAACAGGTAGAAAAAACTGGCGCTGCGACTGGTCCGCACGAGCGAAGCGGATCAACATCCGGATGACTACGCACATGCACCCTTCCATCGAGCGTCGGTCGTTGCTTTTACCAGTTCGATTAATTTTGCTGCCCTCTTACGTCACGAACCATATGATTGCTGAGTCACATAGTCCTAGGAGCCCTTCGGAGTCTCCTGGACCGCCTGGGAGCCCTGTCTACGCTTTTCCCGTTAACCGTTCGATTTCTGACTAGGTCAGGGCGATAAGTACGATGTCAGCTGTTGCATTCTCTCCATTTTTGTGGGGCGAAAGCTTCTCAATTTTATATCTGTCTACTTTTATTCTTCGAGATGGAATTACAAGGATCAGTTGGTACTTAAAAAATAATATAAATTAATGACAGTTTAAGAAATGAGATCCTCCGATCTTTATGGACTCGGCTAGATCAAAAAACGCCATAAATTACCATTTTACTGCGGATTATTAAATTGCGAGGAATAGGCACAGTTCGGCCTAACTTTAATCGAGGAATCGGACCGTTTGGAAAATATGTATGCAAATTTTCTCCTATACCTGAGGCGTTCGCCAGTTCCTTAGAGATAAATAATGAATAAGGCGATGATGAAACAGTAAATCTATCTCTTCATACCTTGACGCCGTAAATTGCGTACAGCGAAAGATAATCGGTGCACACTTATGTATAATCAACCGCCATCCTAACGCCTTTATACACATATCTCATTTCGCTTACATCGAACGTTTATTAATCTAATCTATTTGTATCGTTTGACTGTTTGCCATGCGCTAATCGTTATGGCAGCTTAAAAATTGATTCTGCAATTTGCTTGCCGGTTCCGGGTAAGTTGAGTTGAGTCTACCGA
This sequence comes from Holcopasites calliopsidis, assembly GCA_023838395.1. Lineage (NCBI taxonomy): Eukaryota > Metazoa > Arthropoda > Insecta > Hymenoptera > Apidae > Holcopasites > Holcopasites calliopsidis. Next base: position 520,010 of record JALHAQ010000009.1, read on the forward strand.
GAATTTTCCCTTTGCAATCTATATATGTAAAAAGGCACTGTATCGTCATTTTCAATTTTGTGCTCTTACGGTTTATACCAATCCTAATTTATAAAACTAAGATTTGGTATCTTAACTAGCCCCCCCTTTGTATCTATAGATACACCGATATGTTACATGTACAAGGTAAACATGTTTCGTTCAGGCTACATCTTTTTTTTTTAATCAATCAAACAATGTTTGCTCAATCTTAACATCAGTGCCATTCAAAATGATGCGCCAAACATATTAATGATCCATTTCCTGGTTGTATCGTATCCTCTTCTCATTTGGAAACGAACACGTTACGCAGCCTATTTTCATCCCTTTTCATTCCTTTCGCCAGACTTTCTTAGTTTCCTAGCCTCAGTCCTTTGTCCCACTCTTTATCATCCTGTTCATTTCCTTTCCTGCCCCGTGTGCTCTCTTCCAAGGGATTCCGTCAGCCGCTCTTTCTTGGTCCATATATATTCTCATCCTCGTCGGATGCTCGAACATTCTCTCTCTCTCTCTCTCTCTCTCTCTCTCTCTCTCTCAGGATTCGGTGTGTTTAGTCCGCCCGCTCTTGCCCCGTCTCTGTGTTTCGCCGGCGTGCCTTCCGTCCTCGCCGCGGCCTCGCGTATGCGAACGGGCCTCCGGCGATCCGTGAAAGAGCGAAGGAGAGAACGGTCCTTGTTGCTATGCAGGCGGCTGACTGCGAGATCCGCGAGAGGAAAGGAGAGGAGGAAACCGAAACGACCAGGAGGGCGACCGCTATGATTATTATTCGCAGGCCGAATAACCAGTGCGACCCTCCGGAGGAGCCGCGTCTTTCACAGTATGTGTGTTGGTTGCTACTCGCGTCCGCTTTTTTACTCCCTCTCATTCTATTCCCAAACCTCTCGCACTGTAACCTCTCTCTTTTGCTTCCTCCTATCACTCGGGTATCGGCTGCCAGTCTCCTCTGCGCTAAACAGATCGCATGGATCCACAAAATTTGCGAGTATTTGCAGTCCTTCTCTTCATGTTCATCATTAATAATCCTAACCTAACTTAATCCTAACCTAACCTAACAGACCACGATGATTAATTGTTTTATTATTTATTCCCAATGAAATTTGTGATTGCCTTGCAAGTTTTACCTCTACCTATACTAACTCAATTATTCAACCCCAACGGAATTTGTTGGTTATTTTGCAGTTTCTGCTCTTATCAGTTAACTCTAATTTCGATTCTTACCTTGTAATTCTAACCTAACTGAACCTGCTACGACTATCTAATCAATTATTCTATCATTTATCCCCAACGAAATTGTTTGGTTGCCTTGAGATTGCAGGTTTTACAATATTCTTTGCGATTAAAATTTCGTACTTTCATGAGATGTCTGCATTGTTTTTCAAAGCTACTGTTAATTTTGGGCAGTTATACACTTGGAGAGTCTTAAGTTTTTCAATTTCTTCATTTATCGCTTATATTCCTTGTGCGTATATTCAGAAAAGGCAGCCATGTGCCATTGCGAATACTCTTGTACGTATGCATACGTCACTAAGAATGGGCTTTGATCTCGAGGATAGTGATAGGAAGGGACAGGCACGAGCTTTGAATTGCTACACGGTGCGAGCTAGGACACGAGAGGCCCTGATGACGCAACGTTGTTTACTTTTAAGCCTTCCCTTGGCAACAGGTCGCTTTCCACAAGACCGAGATGTAGAAGGATAGCCATACGGAAAGAGAGAAGGAGTAAGAGAGAGGGAAGACGGCGAAATTCGCGCGGGATTGGATCGCGATTTACATATGTAAAGCGCGCTGGAATCGCGACGACCCACTATTCTGGATCAAATCGAAGAGAACTGAAATTACCACGTGCACGCAGAAAGAACACCAAAATTACTAATTTTATTAGTCGAAAAAAGTGGTTACTCCATAATTATCTTACTAAAAATATGGAAATGGTATAAACAATTATAGCTGTTAAATAGATTCATTTGTATTATGGTTAAGTGAGGTTTATAATCAAGTATGACACTTTTTTTTAAGCCATTAACCAGGTATTTTCACGCTGACAAAACTTCTCACAAATAGTCACCTTTCCAAAAGTGAAAGTTCGTTATGCAAAATCGCGAAGAAATTCCAATTCCGCTTCAACGCGTTTCTGATTTTCCTCATCGCCATTCTCACCGTCCCTACATACCCCTTAACTCCAAGCAATCATATGCCAAATATCCTTTGCATTGTAATGTCTTGAAATAATCTGATAAATTAACATACTCATACGGTGTCACATCAGAGGACATGGACGAAACACGTTTCGCTTGAATCCTGGTTATCCTTGAACGGGCTTTTTTTAAATCATGTACGCTAGGAAACTGCTTTCGTGGATTCCCTCGAATGATTTAATACGTGCGTCACCATTAACATTTTTTGGGGGGATTACATGTACTTCCAAGAAGGTAGTAGGCTCGTTTCGAAACGGAAACACGTGGCTTGCAATCGAGCCTTTAAAGCCTTTCGATCAAGTGCAATTGCTCGATTGATCAACGTTCCAAAGTGGCGTCCGTGAGCCTATTAAACCGATTTCCCACGGGTCTCGCGAGCCAAGCTATTCGCGTCGCATTCCAGCCTCTCTACGCCTTCGGACTCGCACGACCTAGACAACACGCGGCGGAGAGCAAACTCTGCATTGCGTAGGATAGAATGTGCTTTGAACGTCCTTGACTTCTCCCCGCTTCGGTAAACCGATGTGCCAGCGGATGCACCGTTGCAACGGTGTTGTTGCCTCGTTTTCCGTTACAGTTTTCGAATAATTCAACGCCGGAGGGGGGCATTTAAATCTGCGTTTTTGTACGCATAGGCACTCGTGCGGAACGCGCACGTATATTATACGTTTTTCGCTTTCCTCGGGGATGGATTCAGCTTGCATTCTTGCGGACAGGGAAGTGCATACTTATTTATTTCCTGTTGTATGTTGAGTAATTAATCTTTTCGTGGAAGAAGCTGAATATCTTCAAGCATTCAGCGTTCAATTCGGTACAATTCTTATTTCGCAACTTTTCAATCCTCAAATCATTTTCTTGCTGCCCCCTAATTTATACATTCACGCGACACTGTGTGACGGCAAGAAAATTAGCCGCGATGCCTTACGTTTAACGCGATTAATGAACATGAATGAACTGCGATACGTCGGGTCGCCCATTAAAGTGGTTAAGTTATTCGCTTCACGAATCGAGGCCCCATAAAAGTGCTACGGGCGCAATTTGCTGCTGGACAATTATAAGGCACCGGAACACCGTTTCGAAGATAATAGATAGTCGTGTACGTACAAGTTCGCAGTTGTATTACACGAATTACTTCCTGTTGTCCTTACAACATCACTCGACTGCTTACCAATGCGAAATGAACCGAACTCGTGTTCGAGTAATCGCAATTAGGAAACTTTTTGTACGAGCCTTCCTGCTGCAAGTCGACTCTACCTGTTTTTGGAAGAAAAGGATACTAATAGTGTTGACGATTGTCGATGATGTTAGTCGTCGATTGTTGGTGATGATCGTCGATTATGATCAGTGATGATGATCGTCGATTAGGAAGGTTGATGATGTTTGTCGATAATGATTGTTGATTATGTTTGTCGATTATTAATATTGATGATGATTGTCGATTATTAATATTGATGATGATTGTCGATAATACTCGTTGATGATGTTCGTGGATTATGATTGGTAATGCCGATTGTCAACTATGATGGTTGATGATGTTTGTCGATTATGATTGTTGATGATTAGATTGCGGATTTTTATGCAAATTCATGTTTTTCAGAATATAGTAAAAATAGTAGAACCTCGGTAGAAAATTATTTCACCTATCAGATATTTTAAAAAGCACTATAATTTTGATATTTTGTATATTTTTTCATATTACGTGCATTTTGTGCAATTTAGCATCTTCAAATTTCCCATAAATGCATAAAAATCTGGAGTCTATTAATGATGATTGTCGACGATGATTGTTGATGATGATTGTCGATAATTGATTGTTGACCATGATGGTTGATGATGTTTGTCGATTAAGCTTGTCGATGATGATTGTTGACAATGTTGTCGATTATTATCGTTGATGATGAGTGTCGATGATGATTGTTGACGATGTTTGTCGATTATTATCGTTGATGATATTTGTCAACGACGTTTGTCGATTCTGATTGTGATGATGATTGTTGACAATGTTGTCGATTATTATCGTTGATGATGAGTGTCGATGATGATTGTTGACGATGTTTGTCGATTATTATCGTTGATGATATTTGTCAACGACGTTTGTCGATTCTGATTGTTGATGATGATTGTTAATGTTGATTGTTGATCGTTAATCGTCGATTGTATCTATTCTTCCATTTATTCATTATTTTTTCATTACTCCTAATCAGCATATAAAATTATATCGTCCCGTACTGTCGAAGGGTTTTAGAAACGAAAGTGGAAGGACAGTATTTCTACCATTAATATGTAAATGATCGCGCGCATAGAAACGGGCGAACAGTAATGAGACGAGATACAGGGACCTTCGTGGTTTCATCGATCAATGAACGTCCTTGCACGGCATGAAGATGTCCAAGGCCGAAGCTTGCCTTGACGCGTGTTAGAAATTTGCAAATGGTGTCTTAAGGCCTCTGCTCCGCCTCGTGGAACACCTCGCAGATAATAAAGTTCATCTAAAACCTTCCATTTTACAAAAATCGACGTTCTACGGAAAAAAAGAAAAGGGTTCGCGCAATCTCTTTCCAGAATTTTCTTAAGCCTATTCTGAATAACCATCGTGCTACTTCATGAATAGTAAAAATATTTCCTTTTGTAGATGTTTAAACAATGTTAGCTTTTTTATCGTTTAGAGTGGCTATCGATTTATCAATTTTTTTTCTGCTTTGCTCTCAATACAATTTTGTCTTTCATGAACGTCTTCTAGAAAACTCAAGTCAATCACTTTATGACTATACAATAAATAACAATGTCAGGATCATAAAACAACATTGCAAAATTACAGTGGGTACTAACGACCCAGGAAGATTTATGTAGTTTGAAATGAAATAAAAAATAACAATGAAGGGAATGCAATAAGATCATATTAGGTGAAACACATATCCGAGCGATCTCCGAAAAGTGACAAATTAACAACATCCTCGTTCTCCATTTAATAAACCGTGTCCGGAATGACATTAACGCCTGGGAAGTCATAAAGATGAGAAATGAAGCATTCGAGGTAGAGTCGCGCGCTCCTGAATGGTAGAATGAATGTCCTGTGCAGAGGGACTTCACACCGACTTCATTAAGGAAAGTAAGAACTCTAGTTGTAACGGAAAAAGAGGAATTCTCGGTAGATAGTACACAGCGATATAAACTCGTACATGGCATATAACTACAGTTAAATAGGCATGTAGAGTACTGTGCTGTAGCGGCAGATAAAACCGGCCGCAGCTTAGCGGCGTCCAACGTGCTCGATAACTTTTACCTGAGCGGGGCTCGTTCGACATCCGGTTTGTCGGTTCATTCATGTCGCCCCGTGTTTTCTCAATGAAACGTCTCTAGGTCTTCTTCTTGGTGCACGTACAGATAGGTAACTCGGTCAACCGATCCCCCCTATCAGCGTCCTTTTCTGATCGGCCAGTAGACTAACAAGATAATGCGTACTGTATGCACATGATTTATTAACTCGATTAAGCAAAATGTGCACGCGGCGTGCGTGTTGTAGATGAGATGAAAGTGGCTCTCTGCTGATCAGGATTCGTGTAAATAGTGCACGCAGTTCGGTGTGATTCAATTTGCGAGCTGCGATTGCGTAATACGAAACAAATAATCAAGTGAAAAATGTACAAATCCGTAATCGGACAAAAAACGGTCGATGTAGAACAGTGAGAACAATTGTCAACTAGTCATTGCTGATTTTGAATTAGCCATTGCCGATTGTGAATTAGCCATTGCTGATTGTGAACTAATCATTGCTGATGGTCAACTAGCCATTGCTGATTTTTAAACTAACCATTGCTGTTTGTAAACTAATCATTGCTGACTGCAAACTAGTCAGTGCTGACTGTGAACTAATCATCAAACTAATCATTGGTGATTGTGAGTTAATCACTGTTGACTGTGAACTAATCATTACTGTGAACTAGTTATTGCTGATTACGAACTACTCATTTCTGGCTACCAACTAATTTATTATTACCGATTGCAAATTAATTATTATTGATTTCAAACTGATGACTACTGATTGTGACCTAATTATTGCTGACTGGCAAGTAGTTGTTGCTGATTGTGAACTGATCATTGCTAATTGTGAACTGACCACTGCTGATTGTAAACTACTAATTTTTGGTTGTGAACTAGTTAATTATTGCTGATTGCGAGTTGATGATTCTAATTATTGCTGGCTGTTAACCAGCGTTGCTAATTTCTAAGTAGTAATTGCCGATTGCAAACCGATTATTACTGATTTCGCTTTAATTAGCGCCGACTGCTAGCTGGTAGGTGCTGATCATGAACCCCTTCTTGCTGATTACAAAGCACTTATTGCTGATTGCGAAATACTTATTGCCAAACTACGATCTATGCAAAACCTACCGTTTTGGAGAGCAAAAGGTGCGCATTCCTTATCGAAAGAGACGCAATTAGTGGTAGTCCTCGGAGAAGCGGACCGGATCCTTCACTTCGTTGTAGGTAATGAAAGCGAAGGTGGGGCCCCATCTGCTAACAGGTACGAGGGCAGAGTTCACGGCTAACGACGATCCGATAATGAGGTAGAGATAAAGGTAAGGTGGGTGTTCCTCCTTCGGTGTCAGGTCCGGAGGCCCGTACATACCTCGCGCTAAGGTCTTCGAGATCTACCCTTGGAACAAAGGGCGCAAAGGTAACTCGTGTTCCGGAATGCAAGGCACACCACAGGTACGAGCCGTTAGCTCGGTAAAGCGGTAATTTATTTTCCCCGTAATTGTCTGCTACGCGAAGGCAACGCTGTATTAAGATGTTCTGTGGAAATTTAATTAACGGAATGCGCATAGTTCAATTATTAAACTGGTTTTGCTAGCAGACGCCTTTGCATTGCAGTGTACATACCGGTAAATATCTCGCCCAAAGACTTTTTAATAAATAGAATAATAACATAATTATTCTTTCGAAGACAATCATTTTATATTCAAAGTAATGTTCAATATTCAATTGCAATTTTATCAATTACAACAGGAAACTAATGGTTTCTTCTGTAGAAATTCTGCCCCGAATATGTTCAATTATTTATTTGTTATTATATATTTATGTTAGACATATCAGTGTTAAAAAATTATTATCCGTTGATGACGAAAGGAATGAGAATAAGATGTTACTCGCGACAAGTAGTTGAAGGGTACGCTTCAACCTGTTACTTATCTCTTTTGTCCCTAGCCGGGACTTGAACGTTAATTTAGATAACGCATATTGCGACAGTGGAGAAGGGACAGCGGGCAAACGTTGTAAATTCTTCTTGCGCGCGACCCTTTTACTTGTCAACCTTTCTACGAGTGCCGTTCGGGGTTTATGGATTAGCAATTTACCGTCGTAAAACGTGGCTGCGTGTTCACTATGGATTTACTGGTTGTTTCGAGCCGTGGAAAAGTATTCTCGTGCTAATACCTTCTTCTATTCGTACTTCTCGGTTGGGTAAGGTGAGAGGGGCGACCCCAACGTCGTACCGAGAACTAGCGAATTGCTTTCCGGAATTTACCTTGAAGTCTTCCCTACGTTGTTTCCGAGCACGTTTTCTCTATATCATTATTTGTATTTATATTCTTACAATCACTGTAATTTATACAAAACAAGAATGTATCATATTAAAAAAAAATTTCATTTTGCATGGGAAGAAGGTGGGGGATTGAGTTGAATGGGCAACATATACGAGCCTAAAATTTTGCTAATTGCCATTGAATAAGAAGGAAGCGAAAGAGAGGTTTTTAACAGACGTGTGAACATTAGAGCCGTCAAGTATAAACGATATATGTTTGCAAACGTTTCTGAGAAAAAAAAATGTTACAACTCAAACATATCGCGGGTTTCTAACGCGTGTGTTTGTGTTCGGTCTCGTGCGTGCCGAATTGTAGACTACGAAACACCGTCGAAGGAAGCGACGGTTCGGCGATTAGCAATGGGCGAATTGGACAAAAGGGAAGTGCAAATAACAAGTGTAGCCAATTTAAATATTAATACCGGTTAAATTCCACTACCGTGGAACCGTTTTCCTCTTTCGCTCTCGGCTAAATCCTTGTTCGTGTTGGTCCTTTTCGTTCACCGGTGACGCGACGCCCACTCGCTTCCGCTCAAATACCCCTGGAACGTTACGATTGCTTGTAGGTATCATCTTAACAATAGTGGAAATATTTTAATTATATAAAAAAAAATGTTAGCCTGTCGATGTGTGACGGACTCGCCAATTTTCGTGATTTTTGAATATGTTGTAGAAAACAACATTTTGAACAACTTTTCTCTATGCATGTAACCGTCTGACTCTTCTAATTTCCGAGATATTATAAAAAAACTGTATCAGTTACCCGTCGGCGGTCGGGTAAACTCAAAACTAACGCGAATCCCAGCTTTGTTTATATAAATTGTGAGCGTAAGATAAGAATTAGGTTCGGTTAGTCTTTAGGATTAGTTTTCGGGTTAGTTTTGAGTTTATCCGACCGCCATGGGGCAACCAGTACAGTTTTCTGCAAATATCTCGAGAACTACGTCCGACCTCTGGTTATATGTATAGGAAAACGTTGATCAAAATGTTAATCTTTATAACGTATTCAAAAATCATCCAAATCGGTAAAAGCATCGCGCATCTACTGGTCCGAACCGGACTTGTTCGAACCGGAGCATCCATTTTACGTTTCCTTGCGGATATTCACGATCTCCGTGCACCGGTTTCCCTTATTTAACCGTAAATTGAAACGCTGTCCCGTCGGAAATTTCACGGAATTGCAGGCTGCACTCTTTCCACCGCGTTGGGAGTTCGATGACCATAGGCAAAACATATTCCGTTAGGCAGCACCGGCGGGCTGCCCGGCCCCTGCGATTGTCGAAAAGGTAGCGAAAAAGAAGCGCCGTCGTCGATGGCACCGCGTCGCGTTCTTAACGAGCAACGAGAAAGCGGTGAACGTGATCTCGCCCAGGGAGCGTAGAAAAAGCGAGACGGCACGAAGTAAAAGGAGTGGACAGGATCGATATTGCCGAAAGACAGAACGACGCCGACGACCACGTCAGCCGAAAGAGAGAGTCTGTGGTGGCCCTGTATCGGGTCCTCTGTTGCCGGGCCCCTGTTGCTACGCGGGTTACGGTGCATCGTGCTGAATTCGCAACGAGACTTTTTTCCGCGATTGCGATCGTTGAATAATGGATGTGTAATAATAGACACGCGTGGACCTGGCTAGCAATGATTGTTTTACACTTGATGGACTTCTTACCTGTGTTACCACCCCCTCTCGGGATCACTTTTGTCCGGGACGAACGATGACCTTGAGGGGGGCACACGACGTCATCCTGCATCCCAGTACCCTCGTCGCTCGATCGATCGCTAACTGCGTAGATTCGGCGTTCTCTCGTTCCTGTCGTGCCCACTTCGAATGACCTTTCCTCCTTTTTTTTTTAATTTCTTTTTGTCAGCCATCGCGATTACTCAATGTGCCGAATTTATCTCCTTTTCGAGATGCTTTGAGAAATATAGGAATGCAAACATTTTATTTAAAGATATTGTGTTAATTACTCGATGATGATAACGACATGTTTTCAAAGTTGTTCCCCGCATTTGCTGCATTAATGCAATAGCAAACTTGTTTAACAAGGTTCATTCTTTTTCTCGGAAATTAGCTAGCATGGAAGTATGAAAAAAAGGGGATGCGCACGCGCTTAAATGCGCCGGCTGTAGCGTAAGAATTCTAAGGAGGCGATGACTATGCACGCTATTCTTCATTAATTTCAAAAGAGATTAGTAAACCGATTTGTTTCAGCTAAATACTCATTTTTGTACCCTAAAATGTCTTAATAAGCGTTTGTCGTATCCGTATTGTTACTTGACTTTAACAGTGCTTAATCTAACCTAACCTAAACGCTCCAAAACGATTGAAATAAACGTTTCAATATATTGACGAATCTCGTAAGTGTGCCTTTCTCCTTTGCTGTTTCTTTTGTTTCTAAAAAAATTGCTCAATCTAACATAACCTAATCGTTCCGAAACGATTAAAATAAACGTTTCAAGATATTGGTGAACCTTGTAAGAGTGCCTTCTTTCCCTTGACGTTTCTTTCCTTTCTATGAAAAATTGCCCAGCCTAATCTAACCTTATTTTTTTGTAGCATAACCTAATCATTCCAAAACGATTGAAATAAACATTTTAGGATATTGACGAATCTTATAAAAGTGCCTTCTTTTCCTTGATGTTTCTTTTCTTTGTAAAAAAAATTGCTCAACCTAATCCAACCTAACTTTTTTGTAACATAACCCAATCGTTCCAAAATGATTGAAATCATCGTTTCGAGATATTGATGAACCTCGTAAGAGTACTTTCACCCTATGACATTCCTTTTCTTTCTAAAAAAGAAAATACAGTTGTTGTTTTTAGCGCCAATCACGCACATCAACTTTTTAATTTCAAATTGTTTGACAGGAGTTTTTCAATATTTTTTTAGTAGTATCTTGTTATCGCGATAGAAATCGAAATATTTGCCGCAATTTATAAAACAGGGAACCTTTGTTTTAAAGAAACGCAAAAGCTGGCGATTTGAATGAATGGAAGAGAATGATCTATGGTTTTCCCGCGGGCCAGCGCGCGCATCTTCTGCGAGTCGCGCCAAGGCCGCGGAGATCTTAATGAATGGCAAAGAAATGTCTCATTGGCAGTCTCGGCTCAGCCTTTGCACAGCGAAGGACGAACTTAACGCGCATGTAGAGACCATCGAACCATCAAGAAGTCCGATGATAAATTTTTGCAACACAACAAAAAGACCACCGATATCTACAAACTTGATATGCTAATTGAATTTGACAGGAAGAGCTTCCAGTGAAATAGAGTTTCCAACTGGAGGCGATAAAAGGCACCTGGCTAATTGATCCCATCACGAAACGCGCTCGTATAAATCATCCCGCTGTTCCTAACCCTCTGACACAACGCTTCGGAATTAAAAACAGAACAACATAAAGAAATGGCCATTAAGATTGAAATTTCGCCCGCGGAACAATTGTTTCTGTGTGTGAAACATTGTTGCGATTCACGGTGGATATATGGACAAGATAAGAAGGCGAAATGAGGAACGCCTTCGAAAAAAAAGGTACTGAATCCTGAAGTTAGAAGATGGCGCCGGCGCGGGCCAAGCAGAACTTTCGCGCTCCCACGTCCACGTGCTGCGCTGTTGTTATTGTTGTTGTTGCCGTCTTCGTCTCCGGTCTGCTCGCAGTTGCCATCCCTTTTCAAGTCCCTCTTTCTCGTAGACATTCTTCTGTCCTCCTTTGTACGCTTCCTTCCCGTTCTCCCGTCTTCCTCCTTCCATCGCCTCTCTCTTTCTCCCCACCCAGCGCGGACTGGCGTCATGAAAGGCGCGCTGGCGTCACATGGTGGGGATCCCGATTAACGGACTCTAATTGCATAGCAACAGTGAGGCCGAGATAATGATACGTCTGACGCGCGTTGCCGGCGGGCATCTGGCCCACTTCGAAACTGAAGGAACCCGGGCCCGTGCATGTATACACGTCCCGCCTGCGTGGTGGTCCCCGCGCAAACCCCTCTTATCCGGCACGCAAACTCGCGTCTGGAAATTCAAGCCGCCCCCCTCCCCACTTTTGGCGCGAACCTCTCCGGGGAACCCTTCGCGAATTCCCAAACCTCTGCCGCTCCTCGTGTTTTGAGGCACGTACCACGCGATAACGTTCGTTTTGGACGGCACGTTTGCAAATTGTATTACTGAATTTGATTTTGTAATTTTTCAGATTAAAGATTGCTCTTGTAAATTGGAGAACGCGTCGGATGTTAAATATTTGGTGGAAATTTTGCAGTGTTGAATTACGTTGTCTTTTTTTTCCTTTCAGAAATTCGATGAAATTTCAGAAATTTAATTCGGTCTTGTAATTTTGTAAACATCTAAAACTAAAATTCTTTATACTTTGTAAAATGACTTGAAATTTGCAAGTCTAATGGAAAGACATCTCTGCATTTTTAACGGAGGTTCAATAATAATTGCTCAAAAACGAGAAATAAAAGAAGACGCAAATTTGTAAGCGTTTCGCGAAAAATATAGACTTTCTCAAACTTCCGTTTCCCTTCTACCACGCGCTCGGATCCTCTGTGCGGGCAGCCCTTCGTATATTCCAGAGACAAAACAGCAGTCTAGTTTGAAAGAACAACTAGCCGAGGCCAGAGCGCGTCCTTTTCCATATGTCTCTGCTTCTTTTCTTCGAAATTTCTCTATTCTTCAATTTCAAAGGGCGAACGTTTTTGGGTCTCTTTCGAGCTCTCGCACGCATTTGTGCTACCTGAAAGTGCACAGTCGTTGACGGGAGGTATACCTATGTCCTTTTGGTTCCGGAACCCGTGTACCGTCTTCATGGTCGTCGCTTCGATCGGCCTGGAAAAAAATTCTTCCTCCGCCCGATAGAAATCGTGCATTCGGCAGCAGGACCAAAGTGGATCGCGTTACCGACCGTGTCCCGGAGTCCCTTCCAAACGGGATCCGCTCTATATTTCGTCAAAGCAGTCAAATGTTCAGAGCGGAAAAATGTTCCAATTTCACACAGGAAATATTTCTATGTTAACTGAAGAATCGACTTGACAACCGTTCATTGCTACATTTGTAGTGGCTTAACTAAAAGAAGATGGCGACATTAGTAGACTTTGGTTGGTCCTCTTACATTTTAAAAAATTGTCGTTTAGTCTTGGCAGTAGCGAAATTGATCCAGACATGTTTTAGAAGTTTAATAGGCAGAAGCGTTTGATTGATCATTACAGAGGAAGATAATAAGAGGCAATTGTATGCGAGAACTAGAGTGAATGATATTGGCCTGCTCTCAGTTACTAGGCGCGCCTCTTACGAATAACCCGCAGCGACCTCGAGAGTCAGTCTTTTTAAAATTCTTCTGTCACTTTCGGCGAGAAATGTATTATTCATCAGGATCGACAAGTAATTTTTATCACTCCCGTTTCCATTAAGCTGATGAGCTTTTAATTACGAATCCGCTTTTGCGTGGCCGATTGCAGAACTTGAAATTAAAGGACTCCGTTTAATCGATTCAAAAGAATTAATGAAACAACGGCTGGCTTCCAGACACTCGATGAAACCTCCAAATTTATTACTTGCTATAAAAAAACAGCATGTTATCGTTGCGTTCACAATTCTTATCATTTATTCAATTTACAATGCAATGATAGAATTTTTAATGATAAACAAATATTGGTAGTTGAATAATAAAAGAAGACAGAATAATCCAATGATTTTTAATTGTATTAACCAACAAAAGAGTACTTTCTTACGTCCCAGAGGACCTAAAGTTACACTCCAAGGTGCATGGAACCTTCGATAAAAATTTTGAAACATTATAACTCGACATTTAACAAGCGGCTAGTTAAACGGTCAACTCTCGCCGACGTCGGGCGTTCCTCCGAACGACCTTGACGTGTTCGGTATCTGGGTGAATTGATTAACTAATTAGAACTGATAAAACGTAATGTACCGCGAAGGACGAGGTCAAGGCACCTGTATTGTAAGCCCATTGGCGATTATTTTCTGGCGCAACGAGACATAACGAGGCGCGCTCTCTGCCGTTGAATGAACGGTAAGGTGCACGTGCTGGATATGAATCGCGGTTCCCATGAAACACCTTCACCTTGCTCCTTACTCAACATGGAATGCGTACTGCATACATTTATTGCTGACCTAAAAATTTTGGTGAATTTGAATTCTTATAATGTGATGCGACTTTGTTAGGAAAAGTGGGCATAGTGTTTTTAGATAACGGATTGAACATTGATAACACTTTTATACGAAAAATTGGATCAATTTTATTGATATGATTAAATTGAGAATTAGAGCAATCGAATTTTAATTGAAAGGCGTCCGAATTACTATTAAGCGATTTCGTTCTCGATCAATATTTAGGTAAATAGGAAAATGTTTAAATGTGTTTATATAACAATTTTTTGTACAATACCAAGAGCACCTTGTAATATCAAATTGCTTGTTAACTATTATTTACCATTAATACCAAACATAAAATTGACAAAAACATTTAATAAGAATAGGAAGTTCGCTTTCTTTAAAATTGTTATAAGTATAACGAACGTGGGAAACGTAACTGGTTCTGGGTTAAAAAAATTGTTTTCTCGACTTACCGAGAGATACGCTTGTTGGACAGCTGTCGGAGCTGAAAGTATTTTTTTTCTTTGGAGAAAAAATTTTTTTCTTGCTGGTACCAGCACCGTCTGGTAGGCGGGAACCATATCTAAAGGAATCGTTTGTTATCGAAGGTGCTCGCAGATTTAGTACCTTCTGCACTCCCTCGGCTATTGACTAAGAACAACAATCCAATTTAAACGACTGGAAGATTCAATAAAATTAATCACAACATTGGTTATAACTTGAACGACATAATTATTCTTTGAAATATACATGCTCTATTATAGTCGATAATTTTACAACTTTGCAGAATAAATAACTGATGAATTAATATCATTTTTTATTTTTATCTAAAATTCTACCGTTTTTGTTAGATATAACAATTTCCATTACATTGAATTATTTAATGAAAACTAACTGTGTGGTACCAATGTTGGTGTATGTACTTATTTATATAATTCCGAAAGTAGAGCAGGTTCAACAACTGCTTTCTCCTTATATGTAGTTTATAAAAATGAGATCGAAGAAAATAAAAGAAAAAAGGGATCGACTATGATTTAGTGCTGTACCAATAAAGATTAAAATAAGTATCGAGTCGTGAAACTTGACGCTTTAATTTATGCTTACATTGTACCGTTAGTATTAAATTTTCTTTGCAAAAAATAATGTTTGAAAATTATTTAGTTCCATATTTTATATATAATATTAAATCATTAAATTATTAAATTATAAAAAATTCTGACATACTTCCGACATACACATGGAGTGAACAAAATATTCAATCAACTATTAGATTTAATCTATGAAAGATATCGAAGTTCTTGACGTGGAAACGTAATACGGTTCGGTGATTCAAAGGTTCAGATAAAAATCATGATTCCCTCGAATCGGGAGTCCAGCAAAGGGTAAATAGAAGGCAGAATTTCGGACAAGCCTGAAACGGGGAAACCCGCGTGCAGATTGACGGGATTAACTGAACCGAGGTCTAATTTGACGACGGAATCAGAATTGGAAACTCGATACGGTCCTAGTACGTTTAATGGAGATATTGAATTACCGACACACCTTAATTCGATGCGATAGGTGAAAAGACCGTGATAAACGATCCGAATTTTTCAAAGCCTCCGGTCATGCCGAACTGGCCAGATAGTTGTGGATTTCTAAATTCATAGAAGATAACTCTCCTGTAGCGAACTGCGACTGCGTTTCGTACAGTCCCATGAAATATACAGGGTGTCTCGTAAGTTATAATAGAGCCGGATATGATGGGAGATTCCTGAGGCGACACCGAACAACTTTTTCCTTTGGCAAAATGTCGTTTGAGGCTTTGTTTTTTAATTATTAACGAAAAGCGCTGACCAATCAGAGCGCGCGTAGAGCCCGCGCTCAGGAACGGAACGCCGTATCGCACTAGATGGTGGCGTTCGGCTGTTGGCCCAATCCAAACGCGTCGGTATAACAGGGAGCAAAAGTTGGATCAAGTACCGAATCGATGCAATGAAGAATAATATCGAATTTATTTGTCATTCCTGAATAGCAAATAAAAAAGCTGTACCGATGCGTTCGGATCGGGGCACCGGCCAAACGTCGTCGTCCAGCGCGACGCGACACGACACCTCGACCCTTTGCGCGCTCTGATCGGCCAGTGTTTTTCTTGAACAATTCAAAAACAAAGCCTCAAACGACATTTTGTCAAAGGAAAAAGTTGTTCGGTATCGCCCCAGTAGTCTCCCGTATCCGGCTGTTCTGAGTTACGGGACACCTTGTATTGTAGGTTATGTGAAGTGTTAGGTATATGCAATATAGGTGAATCGAAAAATTTGTTCATTTTTCAGAAGTCAGAAGTGGATGAAATTCTTTATTCAGATTTTGTATTATTTTAAAACAACCGCGTATTAATGGAAATATTGTAATTATCTTGTCCATAGAAATTGGCAATAGACAATTGCATTTTTTTGAAAGAATTCCAAATTTCTTACTTACCTCCTAATTTCGTTACATGTTATCGAACAACAAAACAAGTAATTCATTCACATCATTAAACATTCATTTTAGTAAATTACCCTATAAATTATCCATGAACATAATTACCCATTAGTTACGGGACACCCTGTACAAATCGGAAGACAATGAATGGAAGATTGTATAGTTACGGCGGCTATGGCTTTGGTAATAATTCCTTATACACTAACATTGAAGTAAATGTTTACGCAAAAATTGAATAAAGTATGCTCATGGGAATTAGAAGGAAATGTGTGTCTTATGGGTTTTGTAAAGCAGCATCCCTAAACGTTTAGGTTTTTTCGAATAGATAATTGTTAAGAAAAAATAGATTTCATAGCTACTTGGTAATAAATATCCTCATCGATCTTAAAAAACATTTATTATTTTTCTAATTTTTCTTCATTCATACATTATTTTCTATAATATGCAACATTTTCTACAAATAATTAACCCGTTAATGTACACTCGAATTAATTCAATTGGACATAAATGGAAAAGGTGTGCACGCCTGAGTTAACTGTAGCAGCGTCGCAGTTTATGTTATTATTTTGGTTAAACACGAATACTAGTATTTCATTTATTGTTACAATAAGTGTAAGTATTATAAGAAAAATGTTCAAATAAAGATTTACACGGTTCAATATTCTTTGCTCTGAGCATCTTTGTATGAATTTATGATGTCTTAGTTAGTGAAGTAGACTGCTAGTAATGTTCATTATCATATACGAGTACGTTACGATAAGAGGTATATATTCTCTGTGCAAATATAAATATTTACCGATGAAAGTACACACTTGTAATCAAGTTCGGTGTATTCAAGGACTACGATTCAGAAGTGGCTGTAATAATGTGTATATTACTTGCTGGGATTGTTATCAACCATCTGAACGATTAACAGTTTTTTACATATTTATGAAATTAATAAAACAGTTCGAATTCGGGTAAAAATTAAAATGCAGATTTCTTAACGAACTTTACTATAACAACTAAGAAGCTATAAAATTCTGTCATTTCACTGTTGCGTCATTTCTAAAAATAACTCGTGACGAAACAGAGTAAAATCTGGCTATGCTGGGTTGTGTTAGTTTGTACCAGGAAATCGATATATTTATACACTAATAATTTGCAATGCAGTTTTTAATTCATTTTTCACTGGTTACTCAGGTTCGTTTTTAAGTTGTACCATTTTCGATGGAGCTATTGAAAAATGGTTTAATTAAGAATGTGGATATTCATGAATTAATTCCGATATTAATACAATATCATCTCTTAACGTTTGAGCATCGAATGTATTTTAAATTTGAATCAACCGTTGATTTTATTCGACGTGCCTTAGAGGGGTTATCAAGTCAAGATACTTCCGGTTTAAAACCCTTTACAACGACGCCCAAAGTTATCACGCATGCTTAATTAATTATCGAGGTCGGAAGCCGTACACAAACCGCTGCGAAATTAGTCTATCGGCTGTGTAATTACCGCAATTGTTTTTAATTCTCGTTTTACAAGAACCATCAACGTTTTCATGAACTAATATAAATTATAATACGCATAGGAATTAAAAGTAAAAGAGTGGGTTCTAAAAAGCAGCATCCCTAATTTTTTCTATTTCTTGCAATAAGTAATTCTTTCAGAAATTAATTAAAATAAATTGACTGCCAAGTAACAATCTTTATTTCCCTCTACAAAGAAATAGAAATAAAAATAAAAGTGTGTGTTCTAAAAAGCAGCACCCCTAAATGTTTCTATTTATTGCAATAAGTAATTCTATCAGAAATTATTTAAAATAAATTGACTCCAAAAAAGCAATTTTTACTTCTTTCTAGAAGCCAACTTGAATGTACAAACAAACTGCAGGACCATTGTACCAAATATAAAATATCCAAATGCAACCCGCACCTCAGAATTCCCACGGAAAGAGGCAGTCTTCAGGATGCATAGAACAATTCCTGCTATCTACATGTTTTATCTATTTTCTACATTCTCTATCGCCACTTCCTGGCGCAGTTTCCATCGACCCTACTTTGTTGCCTCCTATCAACGCACGTTGGTGAACTCAGCCAATAACCCCAGGGCAACCGTCATCACGTTTCAACGGCCCTGATCAAATACAACGACACTCTTGATCCTCGGCTCAACATTGTGGCTGCTATTTGATTTGATCTACCCGAGCTAGAATTTTTATCTTCGTTCCACGAACTTTGCAGCGGCGCTTCTGTAATGTTGCCTGGTTCTGTTGCCACATACCCCTTTTTTATATCTACAGAGTAGAACGAGGGCCCTTTTTCCTGTATCCGCCCATCATATGGCGCCGCGCTTCATGAAAATATTTATCTTCCCTCCCGGACTTCGACTCGAAATTGTGAAATATCTCCTTGCAACATTGTGCTTCATTTGTACGCCGTTGGATTTATTCATCGAGTCGCTTATTTATGCAATTTATGCAGAATAGTTGACTAAGTAGCTTTTGTTTCAGACAGTAATGGCTTTACCCGAAAGTTGGATTGTGATATTTTCCTGTAAATATTTCTATCCCTGAGTAATTTTTGTTCAATCACTGTAGCTTCGTTCTTATTTAGCACGTTGGTATTTCAACATCATCAACACCTTTCCATATCTTAATTTATTATTGTTCAACACCGCGCTTAATTAATTTACATCCGCTCCGAGCTCTCGTCTCATGAAAAATTTAATAGGAATTACTAGATCATCTCTGGGTCTGCTTTTATTACCTCCTAAGCCTTTTAGTGCCCCGTTTATTACTTTTTTAAAGATGTGTAAATCCTCTATCGATTCGACTCCTCTCCCGACAGTACTCGCAGCTTTCACACGTGTTAATAATTATTCTGGCCTTGATCCGAGCAACATTGTTGATACCTAATTTCTCTACCTGGCCCACGTTTTCCCCAGTACAGACACACACACACACGACGCCTGTCATCGTGGTTTATACCTTTAATTAAAGATTTGTAGCTAACCGTCGTCATTTTCCACGCTGCGCGGCTGTCAGAAAAGGGAAATTAGTAGTTTCTACTACGTTGTAGCTGCCGAAAGGTATATTTCATCTCGCTGGACGTGCGCAGGGACTGTTCTGGGGGATTTTTTACGACATCGCTTTTTGTAGATGTACCCCGCGCACAATGTTGCCGCAGCCAGGCTTCATTGTGGGAAAAGGGTTTTCGTTAGCACTGTGAACCCCTACCATCATCTTCTACGTTACCCAACATGGTTGCTGGGACCGTTGGGTCGGGACAAAATATTATCGCGCTTTCAAATATTAATCTACCCAGATCTTCTATTGAGGTCGTTTTATTTGATTCATTTGTGAGGCAGTCTACTGGCAGCTATGTTGAAACGGTTTATCACAATGTAGCCTAGCCGCAGGGTTTGTCGTAGAAATAAAACGCGTATTTCTTTTCTGTTCTGACTTCTGCATTTTTCTACGTGCTTATGTTGAGTGTTCCCTTTTTTTAAATAATAGCATTTGTACATTTAGAAGAACTTCTCAGTTTTGTGATATAACCTTAAACTTTGTTTAACCTTAATGCTTATGTGTTTAACCATAAACGTTACGTGTTTAATCTTGAACTTCGTAACCTTTCAAACTTAATGACTTAAAATGACTTAAAATTTATAATCCTTTGAAAATAAAATAACTTTTTTTATAATTGAACTTGAGGCTTTGCAAGAAGATAGCAGGATTAGTTTACTAGATATCGTGTTCTGGTCGCCTTGAAAAATTCGAAGCTTTCAAAATTACAAGAAAGAATTAGGGGATGTCATTTTTTTCACTTCTTTTTGTCTAAGCTTATAATGCAAATTCAAAAAATACCTTTTATAGATTTGAAAGAGTATTTAAATTTTAAACGTTTGCAGCATATGGACCATTTATTTTGAGAGTGGTGTAAGTTCATTTTTTAAAGAAATTGAGAAAAGGAAAAATATCCATAGAATTTAACGTGAACTTTTTATTTATACGCTTTTCTCAGTTTTTTTTTTTCAAAAAATGGACTTGCGCCATTTTCGAAATAAACAGACTATATGCTGATTTCAGTCGATTTCTGTGATTTTCAACCTCATGCTTGCGATCTTTAAACGTTTGTATCTCAAGTAATGTTGGCCGATTTGGATAATATTTTTAGGATGGATAAATGTTTGTTATGTCTGTAAAAGGCATCTTTCAAAATTTTCATAATAAAGAATGAAAGGCGAAAAAAGTTAAGGAAATTATTTCCACTATCTTTTGGATGTAATTTCGAAAATTCGTATTTTTTCCAAAAAGGATGAAAATATGACATGCAGTAAACAAATTTTTCTACCCTCTTGCGAAGCTTATTCTTTAAGTCGCTCAGTGCAATTACAAAAAAGTTGTTCTGTTTTTAAGTGTGGATGCTTTTGGCCAAGAGTGTAGAATTTTTCAAGATTTTATGTTAATATGGAACTGTGCTTACTTTCACTTTACAACGAGACCCTTAATATTTTAGATATCGATTAATATACGTTAAAAAATTCTTTTTCATTCTTTTGAAGATACTAAAAAATGATTAATGCACAGTTAGGAGAATATGAAGAAACATTGGAATGTTTATCTTCATGGCTCAGCGAGATTACAATTCTGCGGGGTTGCGATTCCATTGCTCCAGGGTGCAATTTCAGGTTTAACAATTCTTCAGCTTTTACTATTTTAGTAGAATAATAGTCGCTCGTTTTTGTCTAACATACGAGACTTTGTATCGTTGCTACAAGGTTTCCGTAGTTGAATCGATCAAATTCCGACTAAAAGATCGTTCATTCTATCGTTAGTCACCGAAAGAATTCATAGGTTTAGTATAATTCATCGTATCGGGTCCTCCCGAAACGAAATAAGAGAGATAAGATCGCATATGGTGATCTGTGTCGTACACCGGCGCGAGGCCCACTCCTTTCCCGCCAGAAATTCTGGCGCCAACGTTTCGACGTTTCTTTCGATCGGGTCGGCCCGGATCCACTTGGTTGCTAGGCAAGGAAATTCAAATGGCACAGCTGTGAATGATGCCCGTCCGTCCCGACAGCGGCGCCCGTGTATCTTCTCGCGTTGCAACGCGTAGCGAGGGGTGCGATTATCGGACGATTTCATCCACCGCTGTCTCGCCTCGCTCGAATTTTCTCACGCCTTTCGCTGCCGTGCTAATTAACAATGCGCGACAGATGCTCGCCACTTTGTTTCGACGCTACGCTGGATTGCATACTGCTTGCACGCGCATTATCCGCCAATCTATTATTTATTCCCGATATTTGGACTTGATACTTTTAATCATTTTTGTAAATTGGGGAAAGTATTGTGTAGAGAGTAATTTTAATTATCCCCTACATTTTTTTTTGTTAATGTTAATTTTGTAAATTTTTATAGAGTTAAAAAACACGCAGAAAAGGTATAGTCAACATTTTCGTTGACGGAGTTAAATAACTTGCTATTAATTTCGTCTTAAGTTATTCGATTGATAAGTTCATTTTTATAAGCACCGAATGAGAAAGTTTTTTTTATGCATGTAGAATAATAGGACGGTAAAATTCGGAACTCGTTACCAAGGAGCTTGAGTCATGATCACTTATTAAAATGTACGCGTGTATCTCCTGCAGTCCTTGTGCCAGAGCATGGCTGAGCGCGCGCTCCTTTCACCTTGCGTCGCTGCAATAAGTCATTCCGACACGGAACAGGTGCAACTTGACGCAACCAATTCGGTTAATTATCGACCTGCGCGACAGAAGGGCTAAAAGGCCCCGATAGCTTTGTTCCTTAATCTAATTGCTTTACATTTCGGGCCATTAAATAGAAACACCAGTCACGTTATCTAAAAGTAGATATTTGTAACGAGCTTACGATAAAAGTTGCACCAGATAATGCGAAGACGCATTAATGGACCTTTTTTCACGTTATTTTCATTTTTTACTTGAATGAAACGTCCGTACATTTGAATAACTGGCGGAGATAAAGATATATCGCGGAGCAATAGTACTTTCGTTGATTGATGTAACCTGTAAATATTTTTATGTTACGATAGATAAGAGGCTAAATCAAATTATCTTTCATTCATGGTTTTTTTCGCAAATTGTATCCAGTTCGTGAGTCGTTATCATTTTGTAGTTATAAGTATGTATCAAAATACTTACACACTACTTAAGTCTAGTGGAAATTATGTTTAATTATATCGTGCCAACAAAAAATACATTCGGTTTCCGTACTTTCGAATTGTATGATAGAATTTATGTGGAAATGCGACTTCAGCGCCAATCTTCTATAATTTATCGACGACGGATGATAAAGAGGAAATCTAATGTCCATACTATGATAAACTTTGTGTAACCGATCGCAGAAACCTTCTTTATCTTCCAAAGGTATTGCGAATATTTTTTTATATTTAATCTAATTATTTTTTAGACAGATTTGATATTTATTTCCTCCTGCAGCTTCTTGACTACGTTATTAAGTTGTAGACAAACCTGAACGATTTATTTTACGTGATTCTAAACAATTTCAATAGTATGATTCAAAAATGCTTTTATCTACTTGTGCATTGCATTTTGTGTGACTTGTTCATGTAATATAAAAAAAAATTACGGTTGCTTTCTTTCTCAATGTGGTAAACAAACGTACTGTTAAAGCCAATTCGATAATTATAGATTTACTTAAGTATCAAATACTTATAAATAATTGAATATTTCTAACATTTCTATTTGACTTTTGTTGATAGGCTAGTCGCACACTGGCACCCTGGGAACATTTGTTACCGTGTCCGAAGTGTTCATTCCCTTGCCACGTGGATGGCGAGAAAAACGTGGGAACGTGTTCGAGGCAAGGCTGCTCAATGGAATTTTGCACCTCCTGCTCGTCGCGGCCACACACCGGTCCCTGTAAGACACCCCTGTTAGCCACGCCGACTAAGAGGAACAAACGGTTGGTCGTCGGTTCGAGACAGAGCAAACGGAACCTCAGGAGATTATGAATGTTTCCATCGGCACACACGTGGTCGGTGGTCGTAATCGTTTTGTTATTATGGTTTTCCTTTTTTTAATGCTGTCATCGTTCTCGAGGAAAGTTAACTTATAGAATGTTTTAAGCTTAGTCCAGTTTTGAGAATTGTATAGACCGTACTTCGGTCCTGTTCGGTCGTTGTGAAAGGCAGTGTTCGGGGAAGGCAGAAGAATGTTATGGGGTAAAGGGGTTCGATATCGAAATGAACGATAGAATAGATCGATCGTTCAACTAAACGGAGAATTATAAATGAATTACTCGGATGGTAAGAAAGTTACGGTAATCCATTATAGTCTTGAATTCACTTAATAATTTATTGCAGATCCGAATTACCAATGGCTACTGGTAATTCGGGTCAAGATCGATTTAAAATTCATGTCGATTTCGAACCACTCCCCGTTCGATCGGCAAATGGCAGAGGAGGGAGAGCCATCTTTTAGGGTAGACGCGAGCGCGATGAGATCCCGTTTGCTATACAGTCCATCATCCTTTAGGTGCCAATAGACCTGTAAACTACGCCCTCTTGGTCGTTATCAATTCATCGACTGCTCAGAGAAGTTTTACGAAGTTTCAGAGAATCCTCGATTACTGAAACTTCGCGCACTCAATAAATCCGAACGTTGCAAATTGAAACAAGCCCCTAAAGGGTCGTAAATTCGTATCGCCAGGGAGTCGAGCCCATGTAGATTAACAGGACTTTTACGCGGCCACTAAATTCCGTAACCGAGTCGGGCATAGAAGACTTTCGATGTTTTGTGATGTGTTGTTCGACGTGAAAAGGGGCGGAGATGAGACCCCGAATATCGTCGATTAACAATACGAACGAGAAACATCGAAGGAGAGAAAAAGAGAGTACGAGGGAAAAGTAGTCGTAAAACCTTTAAAGGCATGGGCCGACACTTTCTGCCGACCACTTTTTACTTCCAAGCCACGGGGGCTTGATGAAGCTAGTACCGGGCGAAGGCGGTTGTCTTTGAGGGCAAGTCGCATTCGCTTTTACTGATCATCTAATAACTTTACGCACTGGTCACCAGATCGCGACTTTTGTCGATTTTCAATTCCTTCGCTTCGGTTAATTAGTAGCGCATCTCGTTAACTTCTCAGTTGTGGGATCTCACCTTAAAGGCTTGCAATGCTGCAATCCGGTGGTGGTAAAAAGGCTCCGCTGAAATAGCTCGTTGAAACGACCCTTGAATTTTAATCGAATGACTTTAAGAATCCCCGGAATCTTAACGCTCGCAAAAACAAATTTATTCGTCCTTGTCGAGTCCTGAACGATTTATCGGCTCTGTGGCACGGCCACGGCTTTTCCCGCCCATTTTAATTCCTTGACTACCGATGTTTTTAACTTGAATGTGTCCTCTGTGTAAGTCCCTTACAGAAAAGTTTTTAGTCAACTCGTTTGTCCATGTTTTAACAGATTCCTAAAATTCAATTTCAGTCGCAATTTCGATGCATTCTCTTTTTTCTCTAAAGGATGGACTCTCTCTCCCTCTCTCCCTCTCTCTACGAAGGGAACAAAGAAAATGTTTTGTCTCGCGTGTATGTATTGCTCCTAGTCTCATAAAATACGAGATCAAAAAAGAGGATCGCCATGACTCGTAAAGGAGTCGGTTCAAAAAGTATTATTGAAGTATGCCTAGTTGTAGGAATAGTAAGATAAAGCGAGATGTATGATTCGAGGAGATGTGCAGTGCCAGAAACTAGGTTAAGTGAAAAGTAACGGGAGTAAAAACCGTCGGTAACGACAGAATCTTTTTCACGGAAAAACAGAAATCCCTATTGAGTATAAATCGGATAATTCTCCTTCCAGCAAAACTTCGGGAAAACAATAGATCGGCAAGTATTACATTACAGCATGAACTAGAAAGTATTATCTCGGTATTAATTGTATTAAAACGTCACCCGTATGTTTTCGAAAAGCTTGATAGTAACAGAAAACGTTTACCGATAGCATTCTGTCGATTTCAACTCGATTTTGTTGAAAGGATCCAAATCGTTTAACGTGTGCTGGCTTTGAATCGGGCACATTGTACTGTTTTTCCTGAAAAAGTTTTCGTCGATACGGCACTGGAGGTATCGTGCAAGCCGGTACAAGAACTAGAATACACTTTTTGTGCCATCGTGTAATTTACGCCATAAGGATTGCCATAATTTTGTTTTTTTAAATGTAACGTTTATCAATGAAACGCGGCGGGACGTCGCGCGTTGTTGGCAAAGATGCTTCAACTCTCTCGTTTACCCCTCACGGGAGCCATACTTATCTTCTTTCCCTTCTCGTTATTTCTGTACCGGTGTATGCTGGATCGCAAAAGACTGCATGTAAATAACCAGCGCATAGTAATATATTCGTAATCGGTGCGGGTTTCGTGATCGATATTCACACATTCGATTTTTAATTGCTCACTTCGGGTGATGGGAGACTATGACCAGTCTCTTTCATCATTTTTAAACTCGTAATTTAACTTATATACGGTGGTCGGCGATTGCGTGTTAATATTCTAAGGAGCGATTGCTGAAGTGATCCTGAACAACGTTTTCCTGTACGAAAATGCTGATTGAGGCTTCGTTTTTGAATTATTAACGAAAAACACTGACCAATCAGAGCACGCGCTTAGCCGAAGGACGATCGTGGCACGCTCAACCGCGGTCTTGAGCGCCCTCTCGGCTGAGCGCGTCGCCTACGCGCGCTCTGATTGGTCTGCTTGAAATTTTTCGTTAATAATTCAAAAATTAAGCCTTAACCAGCATTTTCGTATAGGAAAACGTTGTTCAGAATCGCTTCAGCAATCACCCCTGAAAATATTGGCATGTAAAGGGTTATCCAAATTGAGTGTCACGTCTTTAAATTGAAATGAAACAGAAACTATTTGAGATATTTTAAATTTCTTTATTTTAATATAAAGTCCATTGCATAACATTAATTGTGGAACATAATATCGTTCAAATGACCACCCCGGCTTTTTTCACGAGCCGAACTCGTTTTATCCAATTTTTCATTACATTATCACATAATTGGGGTTCTACTTCATTGCTGGCGGCTAAAATATTGTTTTTCAGAATGTCAATTGTTTTTGGTTTATTAGCATAGACTTCACTTTTTTAAAAAGCTCCACAGGAGAGATCTAGCGGAGTTAGATTATAGAGCGATTGTCTCGTTTGACGTGTAGTATGTAGCACCGTCTTGCTGAAACCAGTAATGGGCCACAAGCAAGTTCGGCTCGTGAATAAAAGCCGGGGTGGTCATTTCAACGATATTGTGTTCCACAATTAATGATATGCAATGAACTTTATATTAAAATAAAGGAAATTAGAATATCTCAAATAGTTTCTGTTTTATTTCGATTTAAAGACGTGACACTTAATTTGGATAATCCTTTAGTAGCCGAACACCCAGTATAATGAAATATTTCCTCTATTTTATTCATCGCCTGAAGAAAAACAGAAAATATTTTCTGTAAAACAGAGATTTCGTTCGAAACGTTCGTATGTTTAATCAAATGTCTAGGGGATTTCTCATTAAATTGGATCGTAAGGTAAACCTACTGGAAATGTAAAGAACGATGCACGAGTATCGATCATGAAATTTCTTTTCTGTAAAAAAAGAGTTTAAATGTTAATTGATAAGGCTCTCTAAGCGAAAGTCCAAATAATTTCTACGAGATGTCGTGATAAGATCTGTCGTGTCGTTATCTCCACACGTTCACGATCAGTGCCTTACTCGTTTAATGTAAATGTATGTCGGATTGTCCTCTATTTATTCGAAAGTCCATTTTATGCCGTGAATTTAGGAAATGAATAATGTGCCAAAAGTAACCAGGAACTTTCTAAGAATTTTAACAAGTAGAACGTGCATAGGGAATTTGTTTTTAAGACTTATGAAATGTTATAGTATGATTTGTCTTTTAATATGAATATTTAATAATTAAATATTATTATTTATATGTAGAATGTAATTGGGAGTAAACTCGCGAGTTATAATCTATGGGGAACAACAATTTGGCGAAGAATTTAATAGTAAAAATAGAAGGAACAGGATATATAAATCGAGGGAACCAAATTTTGTAGAGCCCTCCTTACTTTTGAGGAATAATAAAAGAATAATAAAAATGGTTACTTAATCCTTCCTATTTCAATTTAAACGTACATTTTCAAATATTAACCAATGCTTTTTTAACGCACTTTTATCGCTTAACTATTGGATATATAAAAGATTCAAAAATAAAAAAAAATTGGTACTAATTATAAATATAATATTCTCTGCAAAAATATTATATTGTTCCAAAAATTTTTCCCAACAATTCACGGCATAAGTTTTTTAAATCGTGGGCATTTTTTTATCAGCGGAAAAAAAAGACAGAAAAAATTATTTCTTCGTCATTTTATCATTCCCTTGATAATGTAATTTAGCATGAATTGCTCTCTCTCTCGTAATTTAATCACGGTTTCCCTGCGCGTAGGATTAATTCGAAGTTAAACATTATCTCAGAACAGCGTGGGTGCAACGAGCACGCGCGACATTTCTGTGATATGGGACAATATCATTCCAGTGTCTTTTAGTGTTTTAAATAATTCGTTAGGTCACCAACACGCTTAAAGACTTAATCAAAATAAAAGTGTCGAGAACGCGCCTTGTACATAGTTTTTAGGTACATGTTAAGCGGAACGATGAAAATTTAATTTTATTTCATTCATTGCGCGCCGTTGCCTCAAAGACGGTAGAGAAAAATCGATGGGTAGAAAAGGTGTGGAGAAAGTCTTTAACGTCTTTGAGATCGAGGCGGAAGAACTCCAAAATTTCCACGAACAAGGCTGCGAGATTAATTTTGAAGAAGATCTACGTAAAGTTCATAACATAAAATTTTTCACTCGCAAAATACAGCCTCGTGAATGGTACTTTTTTCATTCAAAATTAGCATCGCGCAAATAGTATCTAACGTGTAAAATTAAATTAAGATCAGGATAGATAATTTAGTAATTTTCATCGTTAATCAAAAAGAAAAATAAAAGTGCCTTATATTAAAATAGTATAGTTACTTTTTGGAGGACTGGTGCGAGATAAAACAAATATCAATTGGAAAGAAAAATGCGTAAAGAAGTGCCTTAAAAACAGCGAAACTCAGCTATCGATCCGTAAAGATCTATAATGAATTTACCTCTGACTTAAGTATGATTTTTGAGAATGAAAAATAACGCGGAAGAAGAGTTTTGCGGTTCATCTTTCAGAAAGTTGAACGTTTGCTCTCTTATTCACCAATTTGTATTGCTGTACGCACGCGCAAAAAGAAATCAAGCATTCTTTTCATAAAACGGGTGTTACCAGGATCCAAAACGAACTATTAAATGAATAGTATGAAGATACAAAAGCGAGAGACAATAATAGTCGATTATATTAAAGAAAACGCCATTTGTCATCATACGAAAAATAACTACTTGTTCTATGATTAAAAAATGTCAGTAATTTAAAAGAATACCGTATGAAATCAGTTTCTGTTGAATATTTTCCAAAATGTATGGGCAGATTAAAAATTTTCCATTGTAACACTGCGACAGATGGTTAATACGATCCATTTTGTTGCTGTGCATAAAATAATGCAGAGTCGTAGACGCCAAAAAATTCATGTTCTCTGCGAAAAATTGAATCGAAAAGTTGGAACCCTTTTTTTAAACTGCACTTTCGCATTTATTGCGAAGGATTCTCGAGTAACTTTTTTCTACTTCTTTCAGTAGTGGGCTACCACACGTTCACCCGTGAATTGTAATAATACTCAGGAAACACTTTGGCAATTAATACACACTTTTAGAATAAGCTATTTTAACGAAAAGCGAGCGGTCAGCGTTGAGAGAAATCGAACCAAATAAAAGAGCATTGTCAATGCGATAAGTTAAGTAATTTTGTATTTTTTTTGTAATTATTTTCATCTACTTAGTAGTACGTTCTTTGTTTTATAAGTTTATTATTTCTCGAGGTTTAGTTGACTCGAGAATGCTCAATACTCCCTCTCTCTACTTCTGTTGTATTATTAATATTTTCTCTATTGTAAAATTATGCGTCTTGGCATTGATTGCATTTAATAAGTTAAATTATTAGCTCGGTATTATTGTTCGTATAGAAGATTATTAGTGTACTATGGTTGTCCTAATGAAATTTTGTAAGCCCACCCAGGGCAGGTTCCTGCATTTTGTCAATTGAAATATAGTTGATCGATTATTTATTTGTGGTTTTATCATTTATCTATACCAGAGTGGTCCAACTACTGCTCCCGAGAAAATTTCCCCTCCAAATGGTACCCCCACCATAAGACTCAAACACCGTCCCGCTACATGCCACATCACTCGCGTTTTACAGCCGAGTAGAGAGTGGTTGCTTCAGTCCTATAGTGGGGTTACTGCCAAGAGGGTGAATTTTGATTGTCATTTACAAACATTCAAAACCACAAAATATTACAAAATTATATATCATTGTATTCAGGAGACTCTCCTCTATCTTCTAAGACCAAGATGAACTCTCTATCGTTTTTAATTTTCACGTAATTCCTCTTTTTGCCCATAGTGGCATGTTTTGTACAGAAACTCGTGTTTTTCGTAATCTCAGGGTGATGGAGTAATTCTGCTTCCGGATTCGTATTCGGACGAGAAACTCTACAAGGATCTACAAGTGGATATTGCAAAACAGAAAAAAAGTTGAAATTTGTTGGACAGTGTTATCATACTTGTTTATATGTTCTTCGTGCAAATATCCAACGAGCACGTTACAAAATTAAGGCTGGAGATTAAGCCACGCATTACGTACAAAATTCTTGTATTTACAACACAACAAGACAATTATTCGTTAAGCCGTTAAAAATTTCCATAGAAGTCTAACCATGACCGCGACAAATACCGCTAGAATAGCAGCGATTCTATATTTCGACGGTTTCATCTCTAGTGGTACCCCAGACACGGTCCCTTTCGGCAAGCACGGTTTCAACGCCGGGGATTCGCCTTCTGCAATGGGCTCTCCTTTCATGGAATATTTCGACGTTTCCACGATTCTCACCCTGATCATCTTTCCCAAGTAACCCTCCTCCAAAGGTACCAGGACCTGTTCGTAAAATTTATTGTGTCCAACGTAGTGTTTCTTATCGTGGGATACTTCCGTGACCAGCACATCTTGGACAAGCCCTATCCTGCTGTCGCCATACGGAGAATAAGATTTAAAGAATTCGGACAGCCTCTTCGTTCTCTTTTTAACGTCCTGCGTTGGTACTTTCGGCATCCTGGCGGCAGGAGTGCCGGGCCTAGGGAAGAACTGGTTGATAAACAGACTGGGGAACTTGTACTTCTCGCAGAGGCTCATGGTGTCTTCGAAATCCTTTTCCGTCTCCGTCGGAAAGCCGCAGATGATATCCGTTGCGATGGTCAATCCAGGAACTCGTCCCCGCAGGAAATCGACGACCCTTTCGAATTCCGCCCGCGTGTACTCTCGTTTCATATCCGCCAACACCTGATCGCTGCCAGACTGCACAGGAACGTGCAGGAAGCTGTACACTTTAGGGTGCCTCAGGATTCTGCTCATTTCCTCCAGGTGTTCGAGAATATACGGCGGATTGGTCATCCCGACGCGGATCATGCAGCCATCCGGCACCACCTCGACGAGCTTCCAAAGTAATTCGGGCAGACTGGTCCCAATGTCCCTGCCATAGGTTCCCGTGTCCTCGGAGGTCAGCCATAATTCGCAGACCCCCTCGTCGAACGCCTGAACGGCTCGTTCCACGATCTCTTCCGGAGGGTAGCTTCCCAGATCTCCCCTTGCGTGTTTAGTTTTGCAATAGGTGCATCGATTCAAGCAACCCGTGTTTATGGCTATTATCTCTATCAGCGGATTCCTTCGGACCTTAGGTAGGCTCAAAGAGGCGCCACCGATCTTCTTACCCGCCTCCTTCTTTTGATGCAGGAAACGGACCGTGTGTCCTTTTAATGTCTCTTCCACTACCTCCACCACTCGGTCGATTTGTTGCACACCGATCATGCTTAGTCCTTGGAGGAAGGGCGTCTTAGGGGCGCCTTGTGGAACGCATCTGAAAAAGAATATCGACGTTTGTTCAATTCGTTGGTAAAGGGTGAAGCCCTTAATACTGAACTCTTCCTAATTGTAACCTGGTTTTAATTTATTACGAAATGGAGAATTAATGCTTCATCCGTATACCACGCTTCCGAAACATGCTGTTAACCATAAACAATTACGTAACATACAACAATTTGAGAAATTTAACCCACTACGACGCATTGGTAGTGCACTAGCTGCATTTCTATTAAGTAACGCGCATTGCCAGTGAATCGTAACTGACACCCATGCACAGCATTATCCTAAATTACTTATTAGAATAAAGTTCGACCAAGGTTTAGTGAAACATTTGTCACAGATGAGGTATGGAATAGATCCATCATCTTGTGGGACCTCGTGTCACATGCTCCGAAATACCGACCCTGAAAAAACTGGGCTGTTCTTAGGAATTCTATAGACAGACACCGATTTTTATTGAATACTGCAATGTTTAGTAGCAGTTCCTATACCCAATAGCATTGCAGTGTTTGTTCATATCGAATCGATAACCATTGAGCATGACATGAGCGTGGCAATGGGGCTACGTAGCACCCAATACATGTGATACATGTTCGATGATAGGTTTACTCTATACCTCGTCTGCGCCTTTATCAAAAGGGAAGCGATACAGCTATGTCTCGGCAATCAACTGTGGCCCGGCTATAAATATTCTTTCAAATCAAAGGACGTAAAAAAATATAGATACCCAGCAACAACAATGTGTTTCCCTATCTTCTTCCCAGCCTCGATTTCATTTCTGAAATGCGCCTCAGCGGGATTCTTCACTGTGCACGAGTTCAGAAGCCACAAGTCTGCTACGTTTTTATCTTCCGTTAATTTGTAGCCATAGGAGGCGAGCTGCCCCGCCATGTATTCACTGTCCGAGCTATTGTGCGTGCATCCCCATGTTTTAACGTAGATCGTTTGCGTGCCAGGTACGATGCTATCAAAGATTGGAGGCTCCGGCGCATCTTCGATTGATTGTTTCCGTTTAGGACGAATCGTAACGTATTTTCTTGCGCTGTATCGTTCTTTGGGCGTAAGATCGTACTCGGATATTAAGTCTTCGATGTCACCGACGATGTCTTCGCATGGGATTGACATTTTTACGGAAGCTTGTTATGGTATTTATAGGTTATAGTTGTATTTGTTTGTGCTTTTAGATTACTTTGGTGTCACCTTGCTTTGCTTCTTAATAATAAGGCAAGGTAATTGGTATTGCTATTATTAGAAATAGGGAAACACATTTAAGTAATATTAGTAAACAATTCGATAAGTTCCTTGTAGGTTATGTCTTAAAATTCATGTCGCACGTGAGAATCCTAGGGTTACTATAGCGACCTCTGGTGTATTATTATTGTAAGGTGCCATACTGATTCTGAATCAGTGATCGGAGTTGGTCGAATCTTAATCGAATAACGAACAATGCAAATAACGAATGATATTAGTAACGAATAATACGAATAACGAATGAAACTAATAACGAAAAATTCGAATAATGAATAATACGAAGAACGAATGATTCGAATAATGAATAATACGAAGAACGAATGATTCGAATAACGAATAGTGTGAATAACGAATAATACGAATACCGAATAATGCGAATAACGAATAATGCGAATAACGAATGATACGAATAGCGCACGAGTGATATAAATTATGTAATATTCGTTACTTACGAATAATTTTGTTTACTCGAATAGTTTCGTTTATTCGATTAGAAAGAAAGGCTGCACTCTACTTTGGGCGACCGAAAATTGTGGACTTTTTAGTTACATAATGTGACAGTTTTCGACAAATTGAATCTAACAATGCAAGTTTTAAATTTGGTTTAAGCCCACTACTTCAGTCCTACGTCCCGTATTCAAAAGTTATGCCTACGTAAATTTCAGCACTTTAGTGTACTTTTACATAAGGGTATCCAACCGTTTAGCTTTCCCTGGGCCCCATTGGAAGAAGACGAGTTGTTTTGGACCACGCATAAAATACACTAGCGCTAACGATAGCTGATGAGCAAAAAGACGTAGAATATATAGTTAACGTATTTAAGTACTTTAAACTTCATTAATTCATGAATTTTTTATTTCAAAATAAAAGACAAAACAGCAATATGAAATTATTTGGACGTTTGAATACTGTTTTTGGACACTAATGCTTCGATATTTGGTTCAATGGAAGTAGTTGCAATTCTCATTGTCAATGATTTCTCAAGATGCGCATCAGATATTTTGTAGTATTATTAATGACATTTTTTAGTCGCAATCTCATAAAGTTTGTAAGTTTGTAAGGAAGTAGCTGCAATTCTCATTGTCAGTGATTTCTCAAGATGCGCATCAGATATTGTGTAGTACTATTAATGACATCTTTTAGTCGTAATCTCATACAGTTTGTAAGTTTATGATTTTTTGTGCGGCCGCATTTACATATGTATAGCTGTTCTGTAGGAAATTTTCGAATCGAAGAGCCGATGCAGGATGAAAGATCCAAACAAAGGGGATGAGTTTATGGTGCAGACGTGACATTTAGTTAATTGGAGGGCTTAAAGAAACAGCAACGGTTTCAAAAATTTGTCAAGAGCCCTCCAAGTTTCTATAGTGATATACGCACCATAAACTCACAGATGGAAAATCCCAAGTGACCGGAGAAAGCGAGAGACGATGGGTTTTTCGCGGCCAAAAACCTTCCCTTACTCCGCGGACTTCGGAGGGCGGGTTTTTAAGTGGAAATACGTAGCGATTGGGTGACTTCGAAAAACGCCCACTTTAGAATAGGAATAAGTAGACGCAGCGAGCCGCGTTTTTTTCCAGAGATATACATCTATCGATCTATCGGCGAATTGTTGTAACGATTGCGAAAGAACTCCGCGACAAGTTAAACCGATCGCAACTGATCCTTATAATACGTGAACAATATATACATCCTTGTTTGATCGTTAACCCTGACACAGTATAATTTTTAAAACCCTTCTCGACCTTCCTACAGTTCTGAGCCGGATGCGGGCTGCGGACCGCGGGTTGGACAAGATAGTAAACGTCATATTACCCTTAAACTTCTTTCCTACTTTACCGATCCATCGCTAACCTTACTTAAAACAGCTTAAAAATGATTAAAAACGGAAATTCATATGCGTTTGCATAAAAATAGTTAAGTTAGGTTAAGTTATGTATATTTTGGTTATAACCTAAACGTAGTGTAACAAGTAAAATTTTCTTTTTATCATCACTTTTGAATTAGTGAATTCCCAAATTTAAAACTTGCATTTTTCGATTCTAATCATTGAAAATTATGTATCGAAGATTATATAAAAAAAGGTAGTGTTTGGTCTCCTGAAGTAAAGTGTGCCCGAAAGAAAAATTGCCTTTTAGGAAATTGGAAGTTCATGTTACCTTAATTGTACTGTTTATTTCATATATTATTGTGCTTTTCATATTTTACACAGGTTAAGACAAATGCAAGCAATATAAACAAAATTAGCTGTGTTTCTGACAAATGTAATAAATATTTAAGCTTATTTGCATGGACATTTTGTCCTCGCGTATTTGTATACATATGTACCCTTCTCTAACAATTAGATGAAATGCGCTTGGTGATAGGCAATTTGAGACACATAAATGAAGTAAACGTTGAAGCACAGCAGGGTATTCAAAAAATTGAATGTAAAACAAATAAATATACACCGTTCTGAAAAACGTAAAAAATGTCTTAATAAACGAAAAAAATATGTTATAATTATATGCTTTTATTTACATCACTTTTACTCAATTTTTTGTTGATTAAATCTTAATTTTAAACACATGGACCACTGTATTAGAATACATATGCTTATTTCTTTATATAACGCTTTTTTGTAACAACGTACGCAATTTTTAAGTAAAGCTCTTCTCAGTCTCATGAGAAGGAAGGTGTTTCATTATCTTATTAATGATCTAACAAATGCAGATGTAACTAGTGTGAATTAGGCAATGAGATTATTTGTTAAGAAACATTTTATCCAAAAACTATAAGTTATTTTCAAAGAAAAATTATTGTTTCCTTCATTATTCTTTCCTTTTGCTTTTAACATGGAAGAATTTTGTATGGAGATACAACTACATGATTTTCTAGTGATTTTCTTGTTTATTATTATCATATTTCTTTCTGAACTAATTCGATAAATTACGTTTCGTTTTTATTCATCCTTTGTTCCTTACTCTGACCATTTAAAATTCTAAATGTATTTGAAGTTTTACATGCATATGCAAATACTTGTTAGGGCACAGTGTGACAATTGAATATGTGAACACCTAAGAATTAGTAAATAAAAGTTTCACAGGATAATGGGGTTAAATAACATTCTTATATCAATAACATTTCCTTATTTTTCAATTTGGTAAGTTACAAAATTTGAAATTGAAAATAACAAGTAGTAATAATAATTTCGACATACTGAAGCGAAGTAAAGAAAATAATTTCCTTGCAATATCACTACTGAATAAAAAATGTAAGAGAATTAACTTTGAAGCTTATTGTTAGTTTACAATAAACTTACTAATTTGTGACATAAAGCCTTCATCCTCTGAAATCCTCAACTCTCAAAAACACCTTCAGTAGAAATCTTAATGTGTGTGCATTAGTTAAAGCCTCAGCCCACATGTTTAGTCGAATTACCTAAAAAAAGTGACGACATCCAAGCGCAAAACCCATGCATGTATTTACCTTTGTCTATTTCCGTAATGAAATCCGGCCTGGGGAGGCGAAAGGAAACAGCCGAGTCTAATAATGAAACCCCTGATAGCCAAGTCAGGCAGGTCAACATGTTGACCCGGTCAAAATCGAGTTCCGTCGTCGACATGCAGCATCACATTAATAGCCTAATGGCGATCACCTCGTCGCAGCGTATGTTCTATCGAACTGGCGGCTCGCGATTTTGGGGTTCGTGCAAAGAGACATTCGTCCAAGTGAAGTGGCTATGAAAGAAGACGTTGTCCTATGTTCTCCTACGGCTCTGAGAAAAAGCCGCCAGTTCGATAGCCTTGATTCAAACAGTAAAAGTTGGTTGCGTTTTGGCAACCAGCGAAACGCTACAAAAGATTGATCGTCTTTACGCTTTTAATGTGGCGCTGCATGTCGACGGCGAAACCCGATGGCGAGGCCCGATTTTGGCCGGTGTTGCTGTTATTAGTCTCGCTAATGGCAATCTAGGGGTTATTAATTTGTGTTTAACGGAAGTTCATTTTATGGAATTCGATTATTATGTACTCATAAAAGATTATGTTCTATTGTAGGATTCGAATCTTACAGTAAGTTCATATTCGAATATGAAGTTCTATACAGTTATACAGTTATAACTTATATATAGTAAGATATACAGTTATACATACAGCAAATTCATATTCGAATGTAAAAGAAATATCCGAATATGAACTTACTGCATAGGTACTTACTGTAACATTTAATGATTTCGTTCAAGATGGAAACCAAGTCGAATTCAATAATTGAAAGTTCACTTTATGGGATTCCATTGCTACTCATAAATGACGTTCTATTGTAGGATTCGAATACGAACTCACTGTACAAGTACTTTAACATTTAACAATCAAATCTCATAAAAGCATGAATCGAAACCTGAAAAACTGCGATTTCGGTCGAGTTCGATACCATAAACAGCAATCTCTCGATGAAACACAAAAGCAACAAAAACAAATTATATATAATGTAGCTGTTTATAATATAGGATGTTTCACTATCTCATGCAAATGTTTTAAGAAGCGATTGTTGAGGCAAATTTGAACAAATTTCTCCTTTGCCAAAATGTTGGTTGAGGCTTCGTTTTTGAATTATTAACGAAAAACACTGACCAATCAGAGTGCACGCTCAGCCGAAAGAAAATCGTGATACGCTGAACCGCGGCCTTGGTCACTCTCGCAGCTGAGCGCGCGCCCTGATTGGTCAGTGTTTTTCGTTAATAATTCAAAAACGGAGCTTTAGGGTTTATTTACTATTAATTGTATTAAACAAAAATCTCAGGAGTTCATTAGAATGAATTTCATAAAGATTAAACCCTTTCGCGGCGGATCGCTCAGAAATGAATCGCGCTCTAAGCAGCCGGTGCGACGGTGGAAAGTCGATCGCGCGGATAACACGATACGCGAGTCGTTCCTAACGCAGTGTGCGAAGCCGATTTTGCTAGTCATTTCCTTGAGGCGGCTGGCCAGCACGCCGATCTAACAATAATATTAATAATAACAACAATTTAAGTAATCTTTAACAATCTTTAATAATCTTAGATCATCTTTAACGATTTTTAATAATTTTCCTTTGTATGATATAATTTAAAGCAGGGTTCAATACATAATCCGACGTTACAGTCTTTACATTCGAATCGTGTTTCGGTACGATTTTTGTGTTTGTTGCAAACCACACATTTCCGCCGACCGTTCTGCCGCTTTCCTGTGGGATTGGTATATTTGGATGGAAAATGTTTTGAAACCAGTCGTAAGAGATTATCTTTGGATGCAGTTTGGCCTCCAGACTTATCGCTACATATATTTTCATTTGGATATTTAAGTAGAATTTCTCGAATTAGACGTAAATGAAATTTCGCAAATGTTATATTCTTTTTGGATGTAACTTTGTAGAGCATGTAAGCATTGTAAATCGAAAGGTCTAGCATGTGGAAAAAGAATTTCTTATACCAGTTCAGAGTTTTACGAACAGTATTAATGGAATTTAAAATCATATCGGTTCTATCGACTGCTCCCATAACGCGATTATAGTCTACTATGACACTTGGTTTTAGTATTGGTGTTCCCGTTTTAACATCATTTCTTTTTGTTTCTGTATATGTATTCAGCAGAATGGTGGCTTGATAACATTAGCACTTCTCTTTTGTCCATCCATTTTAGTGCTAACAGTTTATCCGTAGACTGAAATG
Organism: Holcopasites calliopsidis; assembly: GCA_023838395.1. NCBI lineage: Eukaryota > Metazoa > Arthropoda > Insecta > Hymenoptera > Apidae > Holcopasites > Holcopasites calliopsidis. Next base: position 558,399 of record JALHAQ010000009.1, read on the forward strand.
CAATTTCGCCCTTGTATAATTTATTAGATATATTAGGCATTCCACGTTTGGTTTTCCTCACGGTTCCAAATGCATTTGTCTTATTATGATGTAGAAGCGAAAATAATGCCGGGCTTGAGTACCAGCTATCGATGACCAAAACATGACCTTTATTTAAATATGGTTCCATCAGCGTCATGACAATATTACCTGACTTGCCAATTTCTTCTAAATGATTATTGTTAGTTATATCCGTGCGCGCTCTACAATAGACGATAAAATCTAGGATATATCCAGTATTACAGTCACAGATAACATACGACTTGATTCGAAATCTACTTCGTTTTGAAGGTATATACTGCTTGAAGAAACATCGTCCTTTGAAAAGCAGCAAGCTTTCGTCGATGCATAAATACTTATACGGGTAAAATACTTGTGAAAAAGAATTTCGCAGTCTGTCGATGATGCTCCGAATTTTTATTAGCTCATCTTGATTTGGTGTGTCATTGTTGTCGTGAAAGTGCAGCATTTGTAATAGAGATTTATATCTGTCTTTTGTCATTATTCTAGGAAAACTTTCCGTCCGTAATAATTCGTCGGTTGACCAATATTCCTCTATTGACACTTTCTTTATTCTTGACATTAACATCGACAGAGCAAAAAATCGATACATTTCGGTCACTGTTGTATTTTTCCATGCCATCAATCGTGAGTGCCTACTGCGTACAGTTTTCGTGGTATAGTAATTATTGGTTTCTCTTACAATATGTTCAACCATATTTTCGGAAAAGTAAAGTTGAAAAATTTCTAATATTGACGATTTATCGTCAATATTTGCTTTAATTCCTGACAGATTTTCATCAAAATCAAAACCTTTTGGAGCCAAAGTTTGTGCGCTCCAAAGAAATTGCCGCGGATCGATGTCTGGTAATTCCTCAATGTTTTCAGAATCAGATTCCGAGCTACTTAACAGTAGGCGTCTCTTGTATGTATTTTGATTTTTACCTTTGTATCCAATTTCTCCAAAAATTTCAGACAGATTAGAATCCAATGACAGTTACATACCATGGCAGCTCATATTCGTCATCCATTTGTCCATGATCGGGGCAAAATTTATGGATAATTATATATAATTATGTAAAAAAATCTCTGTACGAGAAGCGTGTGCTGCTAGCACGTCGAAAACAAACGACTTAAGAAACATTATTGGGCAATTATTGATAATAAGTGAACGGCGCCAAAAGGCGCTGTTCGCTCGGAGCGAGCGACTCTGCCTGAGCGCCTAAAGGCGTTGTTCGCCGCGAAAGGGTTTAAACAAAAACTAAAGAAACTGTATTCTTTGTGTTCAGAAAATGCTTCTTGTAACCTCTTCAAGGCGACCTTTTCAAGAGGCTGTCCGTGTCCCGTCCGGGGCACGGCCACAGTTTCTGGCCTCCGATATTTGGCCGTGGCACGGACGGGGCACGGGCAACCCCCTGAAAAGGTTATCTCCGAAAGACCCATTTGTACCCCTTAGCACTACTACTTCGAGTGGTTACAGTCGTCACGCGGATTTGTATATACAAAGTGCATTCTCTGTGCACAAGTTACATTAGTTATATTTATATTTGCATTAAAAATTTATATAAGTGTTAATTTTAGGATGTATTATAAATGAACTCATAGGAACAGTTAATAAGTAATAGTTTTAGTTTCTAAAACATTTTTGTAGAATATTTAAATCTATACCACTATTATTATTATTATTGAAATTTACATTATTATTTAATTATACACCATAGAAGATTCTCGAACCGAGCTATAAAAAATAAGCAGAATTCCAATCGTTGTAGAATCAGCACAACGTGACTGTTCAATCACGTTGAAGCTGCCAAGCGAACATTCATGATACCGCGTGACTACTCTCACCAATTTTGTCACACCCAATGCTGATAATAAAACCAATGGGTCTCATCCAAAAACAGACTCTCGATCAAATCGTAATCGATCACACATCGTATCCAAGTCTCCTTTGCCAAGTTCAAGAAAAGCTGTAATGAACTAAGTGTTATTGAAGATCGCTTGGTGGATTCTAATCCTTTGTCCGCTTGCGAACCCAATTAAGCCAAACTCCCGCATCCGCTCCGAATCGAACCTCTCAGGGCACAACAATTGTAAATTAACTTATAAAAATAATCTGTAAGTAATAGTCTTTAGTGTCTAAAACATTTGTGTAGTATATGTAAATCTATGTTGTTATTATTATTGTAATTTTCATTAATATTTAATTATAAGGTGTATTTTAAAGCAATTTAAAGTATTTTAAAGACCCATTTGTACCCCTTGACGTATCCCTACTACTTCGAGTGGTTACAGTCGTCACGCGGATTCGTATATACAAAGTGCATTCTCTGTGCACAAGTTACATTAGTTATATTTATATTTGCATTACAAATTTATATAAGTGTTAATTTTAGGATGTATTATAAATGAACTCATAGGAACAGTTAATAAGTAATAGTTTTAGTTTCTAAAACATTTTTGTAGAATATTTAAATCTATACCACTATTATTATTATTATTGAAATTTACATTATTATTTAATTATACACCATAGAAGATTCTCGAACCGAGCTATAAAAAATAAGCAGAATTCCAATCGTTGTAGAATCAGCACAACGTGACTGTTCAATCACGTTGAAGCTGCCAAGCGAACATTCATGATACCGCGTGACTACTCTCACCAATTTTGTCACACCCAATGCTGATAATAAAACCAATGGGTCTCATCCAAAAACAGACTCTCGATCAAATCGTAATCGATCACACATCGTATCCAAGTCTCCTTTGCCAAGTTCAAGAAAAGCTGTAATGAACTAAGTGTTATTGAAGATCGCTTGGTGGATTCTAATCCTTTGTCCGCTTGCGAACCCAATTAAGCCAAACTCCCGCATCCGCTCCGAATCGAACCTCTCAGGGCACAACAATTGTAAATTAATTTATAAAAATAATCTGTAAGTAATAGTCTTTAGTGTCTAAAACATTTGTGTAGCATATGTAAATCTATGTTGTTATTATTATTGTAATTTTCATTAATATTTAATTATAAGATGTATTTTAAAGTAATTTATTAGAATAATCTATAAGAAGTAGTATATTAGAAGTTTAAGCTTAAATATGATCATTTTTGTAATTTGTACATTATTGCAATTTTTCAACAAATTTTCACAAAAGGAATGTAACTGGTTCCATTTTTCTAACACCTGTCCACTCCTAATAATTTAAGTTAGAGATAAGTGCTGGAAAACGACGTCAAGTTTCAGGAATGCCTGGTAATATTGAAGCCCCTGGAAATTTTTGCAAAATGACGTCAAATTCAGGAATTAGTGCAAAAGCACACTTTTGCAACTTTGTTAAACCGAGTTAAATTTTGTAGAAACACCTTTTGGCAACATTGGTTATAAGGAGCATTTTCTGTACATAAGGAATACAATTCATTTAGATTTTGTTTAATATTTATGAAATTAATTTTAATCAACTTCTGAGATTTTTGCAATTAAGCTGACACCAAACACGGCAGAAATCGCATCGTTTGTTCTTAAGTAATAATAGTACGTTGTTCTAAAAAAACACGGACACGACACGGTGATGTATAAATGGACCCTTAATCACCATTTTGGTAAGGGAAAAAGTTGTTCAGAATCGCCTCAGCAATCATTCCTTAAAATATTTGCATGGGGTAGCGAAATACCTTGCCTAATAATACCCAGGTATAGTTAAATAAACGTGATGCGTACTAATAATTACTTCTATTTCTCACCGAAAAGTCACATAAATAGTTTCCTAAATTAATAAATAATCTGCTTGAAGTGCTCGTAGAAGGTTTGAATCTACTTATTCTTAGTCAAGGTTCAATTCTGCTTGGTAACGCAAACTTACCGCCTTTCTTCTTCAAAAGAAGGTCTTCCTTTGTCAGACTATTATTTTTGCAAGGAGTCGGAACTTACACTTTTCCTATACATTTGAGCATACTTCAAAGTATGGTTTCTGCTTTTTAAAGTACTCATGAGGCGCTCGAAATCGTAAATACGGTTCAATTCGAACCCACTTGCAATACATCACTTGATTCCATCGCCGGATGAGACTTGCGCGTTGGCCAGCGTTCTGTTTGGTTTGCTGGTCGACGAGGCACAGGTTCTCATAGTCTCACCAGTCACGTGGAGAACTTCCGCGGCTTCGGTTCGTCCAACTCCTGTTCTCCCTTTTGTTTCGGCCCCTTTGTTTCTTCGCGTTGTTTCGTGCTATGTTCATAAGTTGTCCAATCAACATTGCCTGATCGAGAACTGGAAGAAATTGAAGGCATCTACCAGCCGACAGAATCCTGTCAAGGCAAGTGAAAATTTAATTGTTTTTCTGCATATTTTTAGGAGAGAAGTTTGTTTTCCCGTGGATTTCTCTTGTTATTCAAAAGTTTCACCAGAGTTGCATTTTTTAATGGTGTAATCTATAAAAATGATGATCTATAAAAGTGCACGTGATCGATATTTTTGGTATTAACAATATTATTAAATGCGCGCAACCTCGTCGGAGTGTAAATTGGGAAAATTTGATATATAATATGTCTATTATAGTGGTTTGTGCGACAGAAACAATAATGAACAGCCCTTTGACAACGTTTCGACGTGATTTACAAAGATATGATATGCAATAAAAAATACAAAATTCCCATTTACTAATTTAAAAGTGCCTTTTATAGGGTTTTTTCATGTTACTTCAAGATAAAATAAATTCTCGACGTGATATGAACTCGTTACAACATTTCTTCAACATACGATCACTTTTTTCGTACCGTCCATATTTTTTTTTTAGGTGTCTACACGTTTTTAGATAAAACGGACACCTTGTAGAATGGGGCCCAATTTAAAATCGTGCAGTTAAAGTCTAGTAGTGCAGTTTAAGACCGTATATAAAGATTTCGTTAAACTAGTTTTGAGTGACGTATACTAATTAGGTACATGAACGCTGTCTGACCACATCATGGGTGCATACTACTTAGAACGCCCGTCAGACCCGTTGATGCCGCTGACTCGTACTACTCAATTTATGTCTTCAGTAAGGCCATTGACTTAAAAACTTCTTAAAACGAATCTTCTTCTCTGTGTCAGACAGTATTTTCAATACGTGAATGCATCTAATTGGTTGCAAACTGATTTGTTCACAATCTGCAAAATCGTTCAGATTTTAGTAAATAATATGTGCCCCAAATGTTTCTTTCGCAACTTTGTCATGTTATCGCAAGACAATTAAGGAAATTCAATTGTTTAGATAGGAAAATACAAGTATAGTTGAAATAAGAAGCTGCATGATTAAGAAATATTTATTTTATTAACTTATATTTATAATTCATTCTATGATGTTTATTAATTATTAGAGGATCGTTAGATTATAATAATTTTGTAATATGATATTATCTTTGTAAATGGGGATCGCGTTTAACATTTGTTCTTAAAATATTTCTCCTGCCCTTAAAAAGGAAAATGTTGACGAACGGAAAAATGATAGAATGAAAGCAGTGAGTAATACGATTAAAGCGACAGGGAAGCCTACGTCGACACCGATTCGTGTAAAAATGTATTCTGTAATATGTATAATATATATTGAAAATTATTAAGCATGGTTTCAAACTTTACAGAAGTTACAAATATTGTAAATATATAAATTTTATATGAGAAAAATATCACACATGTATTCCAAAAGTGACGCAATTAAAAATAACATGTTTTTTTTCAGGGAAAGAAAAAAACTATGTTTTAATCGTCAAAAAAAAACGATAGGTTTTTACTTTTCGTGCGAAACATATTTTCTTAAGCTGTGTCACTTTTGAAATACATGCGTGATATGATGAATTGTATTTAAAAATACATATGAACTAAAACTCAAATAAAACAATCACTTCTTCAATCGACAAATACTTTTTCAAAATTCGATTACCTTCGATTTTATTATAAATCTTAGATCAACATTCCTTGATCTTTATTTTCCATGTTAAATGTGAATAAGAGGACATTTTTTTTTTACTGTTGGTTCGTTTGCACAACATTGGATATAATAAATTATATTTGAAAATACGTATAATTCAAAAATCAAACCAAAAGACACTTAGTCGACGAATACCTTTGCAAAAAACCATTACCTTCGATTTTACTATAAATAGCGTAGTCTTTGATATTTACTTTGCTTGTTAAGTGTCAACGGGAGCGACCTCTTTAAAATTTAAAAGAATTTAAGTTTAAATTATCGGTTCGTTTGCATGACATTCATTTGAAACTACCACGTACCATGTTTTGCGAGTTCGACATGGCTTTTTAGCGCGTCTGAATGACACTAAGCGGCATTAGATGGAGGAAGGCCGTGTAAGAACAGTTATACATCTCGCGGATCTTGAAAGCATCCCTTATTTCCGTACCGAGGAATTTTATATTCGGGGTAGTTTCACGGATCGTAATCTTCGCGAATGCGTACTTAGAGCAGATTTTATTACACATATACCATTATCATGTTTCTACTTGAGTTGCTCTGGAGAACTGTACATTAAATACGTTTAGCGACGAAGGGGAGAAATTCCTTTGACGGATAAGGTATTGGAAAAGGTATGGCGAATAACGAGCCTTGATATAAACAGAAATATTATCGATAGGGAGCAAATTTTTTATGTCGAAAAATGCTGATGGTTTTATGTTATATTATGCTGTCTATACATGGTGTTCGGTTACTGCATGCTGATATTTTAAGAGGAGTTTGCTAACGTGATTCTGAACAATGTTTTCCTCTACGAAAATGCTGGTTAAGGCTTCGTTTTTTAATTATTAACGAAAAACGCTGGCCCATCAAAGCGCGCGTAGAGCGCGCTCTCAGCCGAGAGGGCGCTCAAGACCGCGGTCGAGAGTACCACGATTGTCTCTCGACTGAGGGCGCAGTCTGATTGATCAGTGTTTTACGTTAATAATTCCAAAACGAAACCTTGACCAGCATTTTCGTACAAGAAAGCCGTGCTCAGAGTCACTTCAGCAATCGCCCCTTGTAGTATTGACATGTAATAGCCGAACACCTTGTATTACTGTTGAATTCACATTTTCAGTTGTTTCAATATGTTGATTCAAGTAGAAATCCAGGAAAGATTGCGATATTTATTAAAAACTGATAGCAGGAGTTCCGATACTCGTGCAGGCGAAATAGGTCGAGGTATTAAGTTGCGACACAACAGACTTGTTCTTTTAATTTCTTTGTCTATACATTGAAAGAATTAATTAATATCATATTATTTTAATGTCATGTGTTAAAAGAATATTAGAAGATTATGATGTTGAATGCAAACTGCATACGCACGATATACAGGGTGCCCCGTGTGGTATTGGTGGTACAACCGGAAAAGGGATAGTACTACGTGAAAAAATAAGACAAAAATATAAAATAAAATTTCCTCATTTGTCTCTTGGTTACCAAGAAAAACGATTTTAAACATTTGCACAGTCCGCATGTATTAACAGTTAAAGCAGAAAATTGTTCTGTCGTTTAATGAAGTAAGACACCAGAATGAAATAGAAAATACAGCAGAATCATATTCTCAACACGACGATAAACATCTTGAACAACTTCTGAAGTAATGAAGAGTATTATAAACGAAGTTTCTTTATTTATAAGAAATTCGAAGATGCTAAACTGCCCGAAATGTACGTAATATGAAAAAATATACAAAATGTCAAAATTATAGTGCTTTTTAAAATACTTAATAGGTGAAATAGCTTTCTACTGAAGTTCTACTGTTTTTACTATATTTTGAAAAATATGAATTTGCATAAAAATCTGTAGTCTAGTTATTATCCATAAATTAATAGAATACATATTAGCCAACATGCATGCGGGCCAAGCAAATGTTTAAAGTCGAGTTCCTTGGAAACGAAGCCTCAAGAAAAACTGTTATCTTACATTTTCGACTTACTTTTTCACATAGAATCATCCCATGTTCGGTTGCACCACCAATTGCGGGACACCCTGTATAGCGAAAATACAGGATAAATGTTTTATGGAGCTATTGCTGAGGCAATTTTGAACAACTTTTTCCTTTGCCGAAATGTTGGTCGGGGCTTCGTTTTTGAATGATTAACGGAAAACGCTGACCAATCAGAGCGCGCACTCAGCCGAGAGAAGATCGTGAAACGCTCAACCATGTATCGCGGCTTTGGACACTCGCGGCTGAGCGCGTGCCCTGATTGGTCAGTGTTTTTCGTTAATCATTCAAAAACGAAGCTTTAACCACCGTTTTGGCAAAGGAAGAAGTTGTTCAGAATCGCCTCAGCAATCATCCCTTAAAATATTTGCATGGGGTAGCGAAATACCCTGTATATTTGCACAACTTTCTAAGTGCAAATCTGCCTATCAAAACTAAAATATTTTTAAAAGGAATCCTGTATTTTTTTATCAACAGTATGATAGCGCTTGTCGAGACAAGTACAGTGATATGCAATATGATATAATTCCGTGCAGTGAAATTGTCATAAAACAAGTCCGAAGTATATCATTAGCATTCTTTTTCATCTTTTTCTAATATCATTATAAAAATTCAATTTTTACAATCTTCCATTGTACAAAGTTCTTGGAAATAATTGTACATATTTGCTCACCATTTTCGTTTGTAAGAGTTCAATGAAATTGTTAAAAATTTCTAATTTAAAGAACGCTTTTTATACAATCTACAAAGATTTGTTCTCGCGCGTGAAAACGCGTGCATTTTCTTTTTGTTTCAATGCTTTATGCGATGTGTATATGTATATATGTCTACGCAATAAAAACACAACATTTTCCGCACACAATGGTAATGATATATAATTCGAACAGGTTTCCAAGTATTTGTTTGCGTAATCAGTATTTAATAGAGCCCCTTTGCGTCCTTTACAATTAGCGAATCGAATTACCTTTTCGCTTCAATAGCTTTCAACAGGCTTTCAGAATTTGTGTACATTGTGTGCGGTTGACAAACGAAGATGCCATTTCGATGGTATTGCCTGTGGCGACTAAAATAACAAAAGCACCCAAATCCAATAAAATTGCATTGAATCGATAAGTTGTAAACGATCCATTATAATTGTCCAGCAAACAAAGGCCTTCAGCCCTAAAGCAGGTGAATAGTAGGGAATACTTGTTTACGTAGAATAAAAAGGTTTTAAATAGCAAACATTAATTTTAATTTAAAAATTAATGTAATTAATTTAATGCAACAGTTTTTTGTATTAATTTAAACAAAAATTAATTTAAATAGTAAAATTGTTGCGAGATAAAAGTTTGTCATTTTTATGCACTGTAAATAATAAACATGCAATTATATTTTTACTTCTACGTTTGAAAAGATTGGAAATAGAATGGTTCGTTAGAAGAAACAATGTTGAAATTTGTGGCGTTTAATAGTTTAGTAGTTTACGATAGGACTTTATTAGGACTTGAACCTGATAAGTTTGTTTAATATTGCATTTGCATCCATAGAATCTTTATTTGTGTTTTTCATTTAAATTTTTCTCTTTAAAACTCATATTCGCATTTGTAATTTAATTTTCATATTTATTTGTGTTTCATTTTTATTTTCCTAACAGGAATTATGTTTGCAATGATAAAAAAAAACAAACATAAACGCCATAGATCTTCTGTGCAATTATTATCATTTATTAACACTCCCTTTATTCTCAGTATGAGAAACAATGCACCGTTTCAGAAAACGAAAATGTGTCATTTGTTTGCATTGCATTACTTGGAACGTCGTACAAACGAACGCTGTTTGTTTCCTTGGAAATATATATATTTATACCTTTGTTTTATTGTTTTGAACATTCAATACTGCTAAACAATAGTTTCCCTTTATAGGTGTAACGTAAATCAATAGTCGATACCTAACTAACGCTCATCGCAGGCACGAAAGTGCAGCTAAGATTTACGACTGCACTTGTTACTGTAAATGAAACATTTGATAGAGCGGAAGCATGCGATTTTTTGTTCGATTTCAATCGTGCGCTTTATTTGTTATATGTAACCTGTTCTTAGTTTATTACGGATACTTACTGTAAGTTATCTCCTTTGAGAAGAATAATGGAAGATAAGAATTTGATCTAATATTTTTACTGTATTCATTTGTTACTAAAGTATATCTTATTTATTATTCATTAAAGATTATTTTCGGGGTAAGTTCGATTTTATTAAAAGATCAAGGATTTTAGTTTTTAAGCAGATTGTTTTACTGTAGTACACCCAACATATTTTATTGTCAATTCTAAGGAGCAAATTGTATATACATATGGTTGTATATTAATTAATTAATAATTATATACTATTTTTATTTTACACTTGTTAGACGGATTAATTTTATGTAATACCACAGACTATTCTTAAAGATTTATATAACTAGTTTAAACGCACTATAGGTTTGCATTTCACGTTGCATACTGTTGGCTTAAGAATAACTATAATTGGATGATAAATAATGCGTACAAAATAATTGTAATCTACAGATAACCGTGACAACTGTGGCCTGTGACACCGCATCGAAATGTATTTCATTTGTTTTACTAACTGCATAGGGAGGGGGGGGGGGGGTATAGAATTATGGTGACAGAATGCCTTTACGGAAGATCATTCTACCCTTGATACGCATAAACTAGAAGTCTAGATATTATGCAGGCCGCACATGCGGTTGATTGCATTTTCAAAAAATATGAGTTTTCAATTTTCGGACAAAGTATAATATTTCTGACCCCTCGGCCATTCGGTTGGGAACATATGTACGTTATTACGGTTACTTTAGTATTGGGGGAAAGATTGTATTTATTCAAAAAGCGATCAAATCTATACATAGATAATAATGTACAAAAAATAGGTAGAAATAAATAAAACTATTTCATCGTGATAGTGTATGCATCATTCATTCTATTTGTTCTTCATAATAATTGCATTTGTGTTATTCACTTTACACTATCCAAGGTAACAGCAGTTTAACTTTAAACTGATCTAATTGCAAGCGTAATAATTAACATCGATTTGATGTCAATAATTAATAACCGATTGGGAAATGATATTAAAAGTATACACTAAATGTCATTTTATGACACGTTCTTATATTTTCCAATGAATTATTAACGATAGCATTATGGCTTAATTTAACAACCCATTAATCAATTAGATTTGTTTAAGAAAAAAAAGCAACGGGGAGGCAAATGTACAATTTTGATTCGATGTTCCAAACAGAGTCAGACGTGTTTGTTGTACACAATCTCTCAATTTTTGTTACAAGTTATTTGAAAATATTTGAGACAACCAAAAACACGTCCATCGGTTCATTTTATAAAGCTTAGCAACATTTGTAAATAATTGCCTAAGATTGAGCTTCTTCAATTTTGAGTAGAGCCTGCACAAAAGCCTGCCTTTTTCGCGACTTTAAACATGTTACAATTTGTCAATAACTTTGAAGTCAGAAAACTGATGACAGAGGGTCATCATTAGGCTGCGGATATTTATGCATTTGTAGGAAATTTGAAGATGCTAAATTGCATAAAATGCATGTATTATGAAAAAATATATAAATATCAAAATTATAGTGTTTTTAAAAATACTTGATACGTAAAATAATTTTCTATTGAAGTTCTACTGTTTTTACTATATTCTGAAAAATATGAATTTCCATAAAAATCCGCAGTCTAGTCATCGTTATTTCACATGGGCTGTAATAGATTATAGATTCGATTATTACAATTGCAATTTCAATATTTGGGAGGAAAGTGTATCTAATTTGATGTTAGGTATCGTGTAATTATTATAATTTTAATAAAACCTGACTGATTAAGTGTTCTTTAATTATCGGGGACGAGGGTTGTTGCTAAAGATGTGAAGAATTGCAGTAGAGATCGAAATCAATATTTATTCAATATGTTGTTTATTGTTTTGTGCATGAATTTTTATAGAATTGCTGCCTTTTCCTAATTTGCAATTCATTTGTTAACAGTGTCCATGGGTATATTTTGTCTAATCTAGCCATTTTCTCTTGCTACTATTAATTCTTTTCCATTGTTCCGTGCGCCTTTTGTACTTGTTCCACGCGTTCGCACGAGGCTTCATTTTAATGTAACAATGGGCAATAATTCAGATCATTCTTCTTACATTACTTGCGCGCGTGAAACAATTAATCTTTTCAAAAAGGTTCGGATATGCTCAACTTATAGTACATCTTCAACTATCTAAACAATCACGCGTTGTGAAGCGTATAATGCTATAGGATCGTTTATTGCAATGAATTATTATACGCGTGATAGTATAGGTTTGTTGCCGGAGAATGAAAGGGAATGAAAATGAGTCAAATGCGTGGATAAGACAGTTTTGTAAACAAAAGTTATTGTAAAACAGAATAAATTGTAAGAGTCTGAGTAAAACACATTTAACAATGTCAATAGTGAATTATGTATAAGCCAGAAAAACAATAAGATTAATGGATATTTGTAGACATGCATATACAATGTGCACGGTTCATTGAGAATTCAGTATGGAATAAGATGAATTAAATCTATAAATTGATTTAATATTGGAAACTGTATGAAATATTCAGTACATTATACTTTAATACATGAGAAAGTATAATATGGAGCACAAAAATAAAATAATAGCATAAATGGAGGACGACATGTCACTTTTTTTCAGAAATTAGATATTTCTTGTGTCAATATTTTCTTTATAAGGCGTTTCCTACAGTATAAGATGTGTGCAGTCACATTAGGCACGTATCCAAAGCATGTGTGCGATATGCTGTGTGTGTATTCGTCTGCGGTATATTTTAGTACCGCAGAATGTTCTGCAAACTGCATCGAAAATACTAATATTAGCATAAGGCTTCCTACGTGAGCCTGTGCTAAAGAGGTTTTACCCCTTTTCTAGGTATTACTTCGCGTGAACACTGCGTCTTAGAATGCCGTACCTAAACTTCATCAATATACGTAAATGCTTCACGTAGAACCAAGAAAAAGGGATGGTGTAGCTTTATTAACATAATACAGAGTGTTTCGCTACCTCATGAAAATTTCTTATGGATCGATTGCTGAGGCAATTTTGGCCAACTTTTTCCTTTGCCAAAATGTTGGTTAAGGTTTTGTTTTTCAATTATTAACGAAAAACGCTGACCAATCAGAGCGCGCGTAGAAGGCGCGTTCAGCCGAGTGAAGATTGTGATACGCTCAACCGCGGCTTTGAACACTATCGCGGCTGAGCGCGCAGTAATAATTCAAAAGCGAAGCTTTAACCACCATCTTGGCAAAGGAAAAAGTTGTTCAGAATCGCCTCAAGCAATTATCCCTTAAAATATTTGAAAGAGATATTTGATAGTAGTTATTCTCAAATAATAAAGAATTTTATTTACATAGGTTATTATGACATAGTCATTTTTTTGAACGCGCAATACCAATAACAAGAGAAAGTGAAAACAATTATTTTCTTGCTTATATTTTGTATTGCTACTAAAGTTTTTATTTTTTTTGTAACTAAATTTTCAAGTTGTGAATTATTGTATGACGATGTTTTGCATTCCACCAAACGTGTATGAAAATCTTTAAGCATTGTCCACGTTTCGAATGAAACACAATGTTCGTCTTTTCACGAGCAAATGATTGTCTCCTTCGAGACTTGTCGCACAGTACTCACTTTTTATACCCACTGACAATGTGCTTTAGAAATGGAAGATCCGGCCGTGCTTTTCTTTTAGTGCGGTGCAAATGTTCAGACGCCGAATGCGATTCCGTATTTACAGTTTGATTGGGATCCATTTGTCAAATATAGACATTTTTCCAATTCCGTGCATGCAATGACAGATTGTACCAATGCATGTGTATGTACATATATCATGCAAGCACAAAAGAGAGTTGCAAACACGTGGTTCGCGAGAGCTTTGCAATCAGAAACAAGGTGTTATTTATTACATTATTACATTATTTATTACCTTCCTATTATGGAGTTTGTAAATGTAAAATCGACGGTCATGGATGAGATGGCGTTTCTTTTCTTCGGTCTAAATAGATAAGCAACAATCAAAAACGACCCAGTATAGAAACAAGTAACAAGTAACAAGCAACAAGTAATAAGAATAGGTACAAGAACAAGTAAGAAGAACAAGTAACCAGAACAAGTAGCAAGTAAGAAAATATTAAAATGCATGTGGGTTAATGAATTTTACACCTATAACGACGATGTGATAAATATATTTCAGCAAGAATAAAAACCCAAGGAAAATTAGTTGTAGATTTAGCAACACAAAAGTTTCGTGATGTTTGCAAGCACAGATGAATCAATGACCTCGACAGAAAATAGACGAATCAAGAATAATCGATATCCTACATTATGCAGCGCTGTTGTCCGACAAAGTGATATAAATGGCCCATTCAAGTGGAGAAACAATCAGAGGGCTACTTATTACGACTCTGAAACGCATACTGGTTAAATAAATCATTAAATCCACTCTCATTTTCTCTGTAGCTGTCCTGTCTTTGACAGGATATAACAGAACTTAAATATTGGACAGTAAAATCTTTTAAAAGAGAATGACATTAACAATAATGAGGTAATAATAAAAATATCATGTGTGTCATTAATTATCTAAAAATGAAAAAATAGCGTTTGTACACAAATAAAATTTATTGAAATTTTTCAAATCACGAAATGAAATATTTGACTAAGAGAAGTTATTTATACAAAGCTATTTGTACATTCTATCTGTAGTGTCCAATAAAATTGAGTTTGTTGAATTATTATATTAGAATCTTTAAAAATAGAAGAAAATTAAGGAAATGCGGTTAATGAATTTTATATCTGTAACTAAGATGTCTCCTTCTTTCCTACAAATGTACGGAGTTTTACGACTTCGTCACATCTGTCCTTTGTTTCACAGTGGACGAAGTACATAGATAGAGGTGATTCCAGTAACGGAATTGAAACGGCCAAAAGTGGGTAATAAAAAGTGGTCCAACGTCTGGCTCTACTACAGTAGCTGCAAAAACAGAAAAGAAATGACAAAACCACGAAACTTCACACATTCACATGATTTTTACACAGTAAAAATTGCAAACATCTAGTAATATACACATCTTCAAGTTCAAATTACGAGCTGATCAACGTATATGCGGCATTATTTATTAGTTAGGCTCCTTTAAAAAAAAAATTAACACTCTATAAGTTAAACTTTCAAAACTTTTGTGGAATATTTCTGAGCGTTTCCTGTTCTGGTAGTCAGCTCATTGCCAAAATAAGAATGTTTCTGCATATCCGTGCCAAACTTTTTATTCGCGACAAAAGTTGAAATACGATCGGTTCCAGCATGCAGACATTAATGCAGATGTAACGTCACCGTAATAATAGGTTAGCAGATTTATCAAATTGCTCTATAAGCGACAACAAAAAATAAAAGAAAATGTACATAGGAAATGAATACGATTGCATCCTGCACAAATTGATTTTTTTCCATAAATAAAAGCATCCTTTAAAAACTTCTTCATTATGTTCCCTTAGTTTAAACAAAGATTTTTTTTTCATTTTTCGAAGAATTCAAAGCATATACGTATGTTTCAATGTAATTAGGATCATTAGTTTTGGCGACATTTTTGAAGAATAAATAAATAAGTAGAATAAATAAATACACAATGTAAAGTTGTTGTTGTAATCTTAAGTATTATTAAATGTATGCATTATTTTTATTCTAAATAAAAAAATATTCCGTTTCTCGAATGTATCGGACTTTCATTATTAACAATCTGTATAATTCACAAACCTGTACTGAATAATTTTTTTGAACGATACCCAATATTTTAATTGCACTAACTGATTTTCACATCCAACTATTAAAATACACATTTTAATTGCCATTTGTGCTATTTTCTGCTTTAAAGGAAAACAAGTTTAGTTTATTTGCTGTTTGTTTGGTAAATGCAAAAAGTAAGCGAGAAAACAGGAACGGTTTCGTAACCTAAGTGTGCATTATTACTATCTTTACTTTAATGGCTTACCAACGTGTTATAAAGACCGTTGAATCTGCAGGATAACGCAGAAACTAGTTTTTAACGATACTCCAGGGTACATGCACGTGTATGTAGGAGGTAAAAAGTGGGAGGAAGTTTTGTCGCATTGCCAAACTCACTGTGCACGCAGTGAACTCGAAAGAAATGTAAAGCAACACTGAGCAGAAAAGATACAATTTCTCTGGATTATTGTTTGTTGAAAACCTGAATGTTCAATTATTATTATTCTTTTATTCACTTGTTTAATCGACTTTTTTATTGTCAAAGACAGAAACTTTTGTTCGAAGTGTCTTTGAGCTTCTGTTGTCGGTAAAACTAGGGAGAATGATTAAAATATTTAAGTGGTTTAAGTATTAAGAATTTGAATAATTAATGTAATGACAAGCTACTAATAATGCATAGATTTCGACAATAAAAAGCGACAAAATTGATGTATTTTATTTAAATGAAAATTGGTTCCTCGATTATAATAAAAACATCTTAATCGTACGGTACTTCGGTGCATTGTCAATTAAGTTGAACGTCGTTTCGTTTTCCTATCCATATTGCGAGAATTGTTGATAACTTATTTATCGTTTAGTACGTAATTCGAGCAATTGAAGTCGCAGCAGTTGCAATAAGCGCAGCGCTAATCAATAAAACGGCTATCAAATTTGGATAAATGAACTTCAAGCACATAAATGGAACCGGGTTGCAATAGCCTTGGGTAAACTTCATTTTAGATTGTTAATAAAACGTAGTGTATACGCATACGAGAAGCCTGCAGGTATCTATTTACTCGTAACTGTGGAAGCAATTCTAGATTTAATGATACTGTAATACGTATTAGAATAATTTACAGTTGAAATGATAAATTGCTTCCACCATTATACATGTTTCGCACTAAATTAATTACGAGGTATAATTACGTATAGGTAAATATGTACTAAATTAGTATTTTTAATCGTACAGCACTTTATAATTTCTTCACTGTGGAAATTTATTTTCGGTGTAAATTGTATAATAATGTGTAATAACCAGAGGGCTTAATGAGAAAAAGATGACAATGCAAGTAAAAGTGCAAAAAACTGCGTTTAAAATAACATATTAATGAAGGTAACTGCAAAAAGAAATACAACAGAAAACCATCATGGTTTCTCAAAAGTTTTCAGGGAAAGTTGGACTTACGCTGACGGACTTTTTGAACCCTCCGTGTGTAGTTCCATGTATTTGACAAACATGTATGTATGTGTAGTATTAGACGTACCACATTAATTAAAAAAATAATAGTTTCCTTATTGCTGGCAAACCAAATAAAAGTTCAAAGATACACTCAACCCATTAGATGAAATTATTACAAGATAAAATTTTAACGAGCGTGATTATGAAAATTTTTGGCACGAAGATGTTACTAAATCTTCCGATTTTCTTTTTTAGTATAGGAGAAAAATGCTACTGCTCCTGCAGCTGAATGAATTTTCCCTTTCATGATGAAGTTAGAATAGTCACGCAAGTTTCTCCCTATTCGTTCCGCGCACTGAAACTACATTTTCTAGAACTGGGCAAGTTTGGCCCAAAGTTTGATTTTATGAGTGCAGTTCTCTTCACGAAACTTTGATCTATACTATATGGAACAACCTTCTTGTTTAATTACACTACTTATGCAACTGTACTTAACATATGTTAATTTGTTAAATCATAATTTATTCTACATATGTTGGAATGATTTTTTGACGACATATTATTGATATTGTTGAATTGGATACGCAGGGTGGCTCATGCAATTTGGAAACACCACAATTTTAATCATTTTCCTTTGAATTAAACATTAAAATTTTGAAATTTTATAGGTTCTGGACGCTTTCGTTTCGTTTCAAATTAATTCCCATGTTGTAAAAAAGGGGTTGACTTTGGGCTTTTAAGTGGAAACCTACAGAAAATCTATTTACAATTTTCATGATCTGCAATTTGGTAATTGAGGGAGGCTACAAGTACGACAGGGCTATGTCACAGAGAAAGGCTAATCAAAGCCAGTATTAGAGTGGCCATTGCAAATCCCTCGCAATTATAATGCCTCATCCTGGTCCCGAGAAATATGAATGAGATTGCCAGTTATGATACTGTAATGGACACAGAGAAATTTTGTTACCATTTTCGGAACGCAAGAGGTTTTTATTTCCAACTGTAGATTCAGACTTTTACAATGGTTTGTCGAACGTAACGTGGTACTCTACTGGTCGGAGAAAGAAAGATTTTGGAGATGTGTGGAGGGTTTTTAAGAATCATAGGATATAAGGGGAAGGGATGGAAAGGGTAAGTTCCATGAGATATTACGGATAACTTAGGATCATAGAGCACAGATGACTCGGTGTTTGGGATCGGATAGTCTTATTTTAGATAATCGGGATGAGTTGGTTGAGAGTATGAACTTAAAAATATTTATACAAATGACTCATTTGCAGTCGATATCTGTAACGGCAGAAAAATAGCTTATTTGTTGGGCGAGTACATTACAGTACCATGACTTTTTTCCTCTACAAACATATTTATATTTAATTACAACAAATACATAGTAAAAATCTTACTTATTGTTTTGTAGTTTCATATGTAGGTACATACATTCGTTGCATGAATGAATTCTATTTATAAACGTTCTTCTGATACGTTCTCAGAAGAAAAGTATTTCAAAGAATACTTTATTTTTATCCTTACTATCCCTTCCTTAATTTAATTTCTAAATTGAATCTACTTGTGATTGTACAATCAATAGCACTGCTATACTAGTCGCAGTGTGCTTCGGGACTAGAGAGTAATGCATCTGAAACTTCTCATTAAGGGGAATGTACATACGAGGTATACAGTATGAGTCACCTGAGACTTGCCACCCGAATAATTTCTAAAGCTTCGGAGATACGAACAAATGTTTGAAACGAAAGTTGTATGGTTCCTAATCGGTAATCATGTGGTGAATAAAAATTAAAATAAAAATGGGGGTATTTTGGAGATTTCGTAAGCACACGAGTTTTTCTAAACGGATCTACGTATTTTCAAACACCTACGATCGTAGCCCTTCTCAAGGCAATTTCAACGACTACAATTGTTTGGGATCATTGATGAACGATGAAGGATGTGAAAAAGTGTGCTATATGAAGTTCTCCAGTTATTGTAGCCCCCCCTCCCCCTCTCGCGCAGTGCCATCAATAAAAAAAGTGGCACCTTGCGCATGTTCAATTTGCAATTTTTAATAATGTCATGGCGGAAGGGTTAATGTAAAATTAGAGAAAAAGTTTTCTGTTTTACACATTGTTCTATTTTAATACACAATGATCGCTGGATGACTGAAGATAACTCCGGAGGTATCGCTAACTTGTCGTAAGACGTGAATTTTAGCTGAATATTCTAATGTTAACTAATAGCGATCTGATTGATGGCCTGACTTTGAGGAACGAGAACGATTTTTTGTATGTAGCATCACAAAGGTCGAAGTAATGTTCAATCATGTGCAATCACACTGAATCACGTCACGTAAACAATCGAACATGGTATTTATTATTTTAGAATACCCGGCTCATCGATTGGAATTCGGCGCCGATGTCTGCACGAACTCAGATAAAAATACTACTGTGTGCATGACACGTCATTTAAAAAACTTTCAAATAAGCAGAAAATAGTATAAAGTAAGTATACTACATTCAAGCAAGTATACAAATATAAGCCGAGTCTATCTGTTTTTTTTCTTTTGCATTATAATAGGTGGAATTTTTTTTTTTAATTATATTTATCAACTTATTCGAATGTGCAATTAAAGGAAATTAAATTAGCGTAAGTATTGGACGTTTAGGTTCGGTTCACTTGTATGGTAGCTTGGATTAGAGGTACATTGTATAATATACATTGCTAAGAAGATGTCCTGCTGACTTCTTCCCAACATCGCACAGTATACAGGGTGTACATCAAAACAGTGTACATGATTTTTTAAGCACTTACGATCGTCTGAACAAAAAATGTTTCTAACAAAAGTTAGTCAGCTTTAAATCAGCTACAAAGTATAATATTTAAAACGGCTGAAAAGTGCTTTTTCGAAAAAAAAATCAAAATAACCTTGACCTTTTTAAATGGCGCAATATGTTTTCAATTCTACAGGATTGTAACTGATATCGAAACGAGTTCAACGATGTAAATACTTTGACCTTGAAATGACCACGAGTCTAGGAATTTGGATTGGAATCATAGGATCTTTAACGCCCGCTTTTTGTTTTCAAACCGTGGTCATTTGAAGGTCAATGTATTGTACACCGTTGAACTCGTCTTGAAATTAACTACAACGCTATGGAATCGAAAATAGGTGGTGTCATTTAAAAAAGCCAGGGTGACTGATTTTTTATTTAAAGAAGCATTTTTTTTTAAATCTATTTTTAATATTTTAGATTGTAGCTGATTTAAAACTGTCTAACTTTTATATAATCGATTGGAAGATAAGCGCAGTATTCTTGAAAAACAAATGGCAATTAAAATGTCCATAACTAGAGAAACAATAAATAAATGAAATAAAAATAAGGTATCACAAGTTTCGACCACTGTGATAAGTCTAGTGTTAAAAATCGCAATTTTGCAACTTTTCCAACGCAAAAAGCAATTTCGCAACAAGCAGCTTTCCCTCCCCAAAATAAAAGTAATCAAATCATGATCGCTCTCCTTTTATTTCGACGCGGATGGCAATACATTTTAGTTAGGGCACTTTTAACCATAATCTTAATTGATTCAGTCATAATGGAAAAACTTGCACAAATTTGTTATGTCCCTACATGCATTTTCTTATTATTAATAGCTGGAACGCTTATGTTTCATTCAAATCACTCCCACCACAGTAAAAGATGAATGCTCAGGCCGTTATGACATTACAATTGTCCAAAGCGCTGCCTGCGTTGAATAATTGTACCTCGTTACCTTTTTATTAGATCTTTTCGTACGGAGGAAAGCTTTAACCACCGTCGCAGTCTCTTTAATTGTTTAAATTCGTTCGTTTTCGGAAAGGAGATTTTTTAAGAACAAATTTTAAGATACCTAGTTATGCTTTTCCTATTTACGAAATCTGCCAATTTAAATATAGAGTATAGAGCCAAAAAAATGATACCAACGTCTCTTTAATTAAAGAATAGTTGGTTTTCAAGCAGATGATGCATTCTTGACGAATTTCCAAAATTCGAATCCTCGCAAGTGAAGCTTCACACAAGAAAATATTGATCCTACAATTCTCTGACGTATTTTTGTAAAAAAAAGTGTCAAACTGGTCTTCTCTGGTTGTTCCGCAATTACTGGATCACACTGTACCTATAATTAAAATCAAATAAACACTTAAATTCAGTCCGAATATCTTTGCAACTGTAATAATGCAGGTTACCGAAGCTTGGATGCATACTTTAATTATTATCTTGGTGGTAAAATCTGGTCTCACGATCATACGTATGAAAACGCTTTCATTTGGATTTTAATTAATCCACGCTGGTAGCGAAACTGCGCTGATATATCGAGGGACTGCAGATTTGCACGTGTAATCATGCTTTTGTATTTATGATGTGCGAAATATAATAGAATGTTAATGCGGGATAATATTTTAGTAGAAGTATGTTCGAAATGTTGTAGACAGAATTCAAAATTTAAAAGTATAAATTAAATTTTAAAGGATAAATTAAAACCTTTTTTCGGGTAATTACGGTTAATGCTGTCAATTGAAAATTTAATTGTTATGAAGAGAATGTGTATATTTAATTATATTTATAACTTGTTTAGTAAATTATTGGTTATTTGAAAAACGTTCTGTATATTGTTATTGCACGATCACGTTCTTCTGTCTACTTATGAAAGTAAAAACATCTAATGCAAGCGATATAATACATCAATAGTAAACAAAATATTTGATAAAAACGATTTGTTGGATTAAAATCTCCAAATTGAAATAGATAGTGTAAATACACTATTTAATACACTTTTTATCGAGTGTTTATTTTTTCTACTAAAGTGTTATATCGTTTCTGTTAAGTGTTTTTGCTTAAATAAGTAAATAAGTTAAATAACTATAAGTAGTGTATTAAATAGTGTAATTACACTTTTAGTTACAGACGATTTTAATCCGACAACATCGTTTTTATCAAGAAAACATTTTATAAAAACGGTGTAACACTTCAATAATGAAAAAAAAACACTGGATAAAAATAATGTTGCCGGATTAAAATCATCAAATTGAACTGAGTAGTGTAAATACACTATTTACTTATTTAGCTTATTCACTTATTTACTACTTAGTTATTTAACTATTTACTTATTTAAGTAAAAAGACTTGATACAAACGAGTTAGTAAGTTAGTCAGTTTTAAATGAGCTACAAACTACAATATTAAAAATTGATAAGAAATGCTTCCCTAAATAAAAAATCAGAGTCACCTTGACTATTTAGTACAATCTGACGTTTTTAATCCGACTTCATCATTTTTATAAAGTGTTCTTTTTTATTACTACAGTGTTATATTGTCTGTATTAAGGTTTTTTTCATTATTGAAGTGTTAACAAATGTTTTCTTACTATTGAAGTCTTATATCGTTCTTCTAAAGTGTTTCTTTACAACTAAAGCGTTACACTGTGCTAGTTGAATAAAATGTCGAGTGTAAAGTGTTTAATATTTGATGAGATTAACAAAATTCAGTTTCTAAAGCAAAAATATACTTTAATCCCGAGATGGCTCGTAAAATTAATTGTTTTTCTCGCATGATTAACTGTCCTGTGTGTATATATATTATCTACTCACTGCTTTTATTACTGCATTAACAATGTTAATTAACAATGTTCTGATGAATTCGTTTTCATAATTGAAATTGATATCGGAGTCAAATACAGCAGAGGTATGCTGCATAAATATTCAATAATTCCAAAGATTTAAATAATCAAATTATTCACGGTCATACAACTGGAGTTCATTAAATATACACGGTGTCTCCCATAAAACGGACTATCCGAGTACCTTTTTATCCATAGTAATGCGAAAAATATTTCTTATGCAATGTAAATCCTTTCAAAAAAGAACGTACCAACTGAAAGAAATATTTAAATGTTATTTACGGAAAAAGTGTATTTCTACTAGCCATTTTAAAAAGTAGCTGTTTCATATGTATTGAATATTTACATGAATGTTCATCATCGAAAATTGTAATTGTTCTATAATTCTTCCTTACGTATAACTATACATATGTATGTTTGTATGCTTGTCGCAAGTTAGCTTCAATTTCTCTTTTTTCCAATCTTAAGCTGAAATACATATGCAATGCATTTTTCGAAAAAAAAAAATGATTAGAAAGTTCTCTTGCTTTGAAAGACTGAATTTTGTTAATTTCATCAAATGTTAAACGCTTTGCACTCGGCAATTTGTTCAACTACCATAGTTTAACATGTTAGTAGTAAGAAAAGCACTTCGTAAACTCGATGTAAAACTTTAGTAGTAAAAAAAGCATCTGATGAAAACGATTCTGCTGTATTAAAACCGTTAAACTGAACGAAATACAGTAGTTTCTCGATAAATGACGGAATTCCGATCTCCACATGAATGACGGAGAGTAATCCCCACCCCTTCCTCTTTGCCCCTTGGCACGAAACGTAGAAAAGGATACGGTGAGTAACAGTAAAAAATGGAGGTTCGAGCATCGGAATGATCGAAAGAAACATATCGATGAGGCAACCTAATGCAACGACGAAATCTTTTTACTTTTTACTTCTTTGAAAATAAAGCTACTACTAATGCATTTGCGAGACTTTCCTGATTGAAATGAGACTAAACACGATACGGTTTTGAATATATTTCGTCGTATTGTAATCTGCGGGTTTAGGAGCTAATGGTGCAGGACAAAAAATCAAATGTATTATAAACTATGTCATCTTTGGTCTCATTTTAATAAGAAAAGACACACAAATGCAAAAGTACTGCTACACGATAAGTGACGGTCTTGAGATCCCGATTTACCGTCATTTATCGAGCATCGACTGTAGCTTCTTTAGTCTACAAATAATAAATATGATTATTTAGTACTCTGTAAAAATTTCATAAAAAAAATACAAAAGTACTTCTACACGATAAGTGACAGTCTGGAGGTCCCGAATTTAACCATCACTTATCGAGTATTGACTGTAGTTTGTTTAGTCTAAAAATATTAATGATCATTTAGTACCCTATTTGTATGAAATTTTCATGTAATAGGATTTTTACGACACCACAGTTTAACCCTTCAGTAGTAAAAAAAAAACACATTCGATAAAAATGATTTCGTCATATTAAAAATGTCAAATTGAACTAAATAGTGGGTTTAACCTAAAAATATGAATGAACATTTAGTACTTTGTTTGTATAAACAAAATATTCTAACTTTTATGCATTATGTCTGTAATAGACTTTATAAAATTCTACTATTTCTAGACCATTCTTTTTTTTTTATGCAGGGACGATAATGTTTGTATGCACGGAACATTGCAGTGCCTTATTATTATATTTTCGGCACGTGCGTGTCTTTTCTCAATTTAAATGGGTCTCTCGGGAAGTATTCGTACCAAGTTACTGAGCAACGTTGAAAATTATTATCACTGGCTGAAGAAGTACGACTTTTACTAGCAGAAAGGTGTATTATACAGGGCATTTCAGAAAGGAAGCTGCTGTAAAGTAGCCGCAAATGTCACGAAACGGTACGATTTTGCATTCAAAAAAGAGGAACTCATTTCCGAGATTATCGTAATTTTAAAAACAATAATTTGTGTTATCTGTTTAATTTAAGAGAAATGTATAATGGTGGTTTACGCCCTTTTTAAAACATCCTATATTTATCACGCCAGGGGCAATGCATGTACTGTGAACACTGGGGACAGATTTAAATCCTTCCTGCTTTCCTTTAGTTACCCTGACGAGGGGTAAACTTTAATGGAGCTACTGCAAGAGAGAGCCCACATTGCTAACTTTTTGTTAAGTTAGTTAATTTAGCTAGTTAATTTATATTTTAGGAAAAAGTTAAAACAAATAAAACATATTTATTCAAATAATGCGATATGCATATTTCCCATAATATCATCTTTTTTTAATATTTGCAAGTTGTTGAACATTATATTTAGCTAACTTATATTATTAGGAGAAGTTAAATTAAATAAGACATTTTTTTTCGATGTAATACAATATACCACAGTATCTCCCTTTTTTATTTTTGCGGATCGCTGAACATTACAAGTGCATATTTACATTTAATTAATTAAGGAACTTGTATCACTTATGACAGAGGTAGCAATCATAGACTCTTATCATTGTATATGCGAGGGAAATAATAAAATATCTTTTAATATTATTTCATTTACGCAGGAAATTGAATAAAATTTTAAGAAACTCGAACGCAATATTCAAATAAACTGTATTTTTTAAATTCATGTCCATTATTTTTAAATAAATGATATTAAACCATTTGGACCTAATAATTATTTAACACAAAAACAATAACTGCTTCGCTTAATCAGATAAAAAACCGATTACATTTAGACACATTTGCATTCAACCTGTTACGCCCGAGAATTTAAATTTTAAATACTTGCATTGACCCCCGGAATAACATTACTGTATTGTGGTAAAAACAGTGTATGCTAAGGTAATAAAAATCTTGTATAACATTCCCTTGTTTCACTTTTTGCAGGTGAGACCGTGCAAAAGGCTTTACATTCACTTCTGGATGCAAAAAAACGTCTTTTATATAAAAAAAATTATATGCAACTTAAATACGCATAACGTTCCGAAAAGCCTGCCTTTCACAATAAACTGTTTTATTTATATTATAGTCCAGTAAATCATTCGCAATCGTTGTTGATCATATATTTAGTTTCATATTGTGTTTTCATCTTAAGTAGTAACTAATGTATTTAATTAAGTATCGACTAATGTAATCAATTAAGTAATAACGACAAAATCAATAACTCGTAAAATATTAACATTACACTTGAGTCACGTTTTATATTAATGCACACACGTCTGGTCTTGATATCTCTCATTTTCGAAATACACGATACATTTTCAAATTTCAAATACGAAAGCGAATTCAGAATTTTGTTAATTAACATTGTTAATGCAGTGATAAAAGCAGTGGGTGGATATACATACATATACAGGTATATACAGGACTGTTAATCACACGAGAAGAACAATTAATTCTTCTTATCTTAGTTTCTTGTACTAAATAGTCAAGCTGACTGTGATATTTATTTAAACAAATTCGTTCTGGTGGTGAAGGATATTTCCCTTCTCATTTGGGAATACATTTCCGAAGGGAAACTTCGGTAACGCTCTTAGCTGACGTTGCATATACTTCACCTAATAGTTTCTATCGTCTTGAGAGGATTAAACATAGTATAAACTTCCAAAGTAGCATATTCCTTGACATACATACATAGTACAGACAACAATTTATAATAACTATTTGATCCACTTTATATACATATTTTTGCAGTTTGCAATATATTTAGTATATTACATATCACATTATTTATTTAATATACTTAAGAAAAATGCAAGGCATTTATTACTACCTTTAAGACAATAATTTAAACTCTGTCTTCACAATTTTCCTAATTTGTTGCATTATTAATATCATTAAAAATAATATCAGGACTTTGACATTGAAATGTAAGAGCATAATAATAATTATAATAATTGTAAGCAGTAAAGTAGTTATCGTATGACAATTTGAGGGAGTGTCACTTTGATTTTCGCGAGTTACTGCACACTGCGATTCGTTCGCAGAACTTCCGGTGCTATCGATTCTGCTCCGTGCGGCGGTAGCTACTTCTTGTTGCTGACAGTAGAGGAGATCCATCGATAAAGCAGGCTCGTTGATATTTTCTAGCTGCTTTCTGAATCGAGTACACTTCCACGGGTGAGAAAGGCGGACGATCAGATTGAAAGTTATACCATATCGTATCTCGAAGTCATTAAACGACACCGAATGCATCAGAGATGATAAATGGGGCCAATGAAACCACATTTATTCAGATCTTCAGATATTAGATAGCTTAAGAATTCTCAATTCCATTCTTCTCTGAAAGGGGAACAAGTTGGAAAAAATTAAATCGCAAGAACATTATTAAATTAAAGCAAAACAGTATTCTGCTAATAATTTTTAATTATTATTATTATTGTGACTCATACTATTTGGAGTAAAATGAAAAATGAAAAATATTTTCCTTTGTTATTTGGCGATGTATTCTTAAACTGCATTCAACATTCAACATTTGTGTTGGAATCATGCGACGCAGATAAAATCAAAATGTGTATAAACTAAACGTCACAGTTGGCAGTTCAATACTTTTATTCAGTATTTTGTGGTCATCCTGTACGACGTTTAATATTTGATTTTACATTATATTGCTGCCTCCGGTCTTTGAACTATTCTTCAAAATTGTTATATTGCGGAAAGTATCCAATCAAAGCGAGCTGTAATTAAATTGTTCATGCGAACACTCTTGAAGAAGTTAATGAAATTGATTCACGAGGATCGATAGCCAGACAAAGCGTTGGAAGAGTCACAGATTGGATTATACGCACTGTGCTTTTCGTGCAAGCGACAGTGTATATGAAACACAGAGAAGGGAAACCTTTACCATATGACACGAAAGATTTAAATCCACTTTGGAACATTAAACTGAGTTTCACGTTTTAATGATTAGCTCAACTAGTTTTCCACGAGCGATCGCTGGAAGCGATTTAATTATGCTTTTGGATTGTGAATACAATTTTTATAATAAAAGCAAAAACGAATCAAATAAAAAATAGGAAAAAACAAAGGTGATTTTGTGCGAAACTGTTGTTTATTCGAAAAGTTTTGGCTCATTCAGAACATGTTTTTTAATCATTCTGGAACTTTGGTAAAAGGGAAATTTTGAAATACATTTATGTAACAGTAGATAGATAAAAATTATAACTGTTCGCAAAGTGACTTTTCTTAAAATTTTCACGTTTTTTTTTTTTAAATATACACTTTGCTTTCGATGAATTCGATAAAAAGCACTTAATATTGCATTTGGGAAATTTTCCAGTGTAAAAGGTGTAATGTAAATTTCAACTATATTGAAAAATCGAATTATATTTCATTTCCGGGCGATTTTTTTTAAGTTAAAGTATAAATATATTGACACCCTACGGTATTTAATATTCAATACAATTCTTTAATGTCTGAGCTCTATTTTATTACTATTTGCTGTCTTGTCATTTTCTGCATTTTGAAAATGTAAATTAGAATCGAGCTGTTGAAAATGTGAGTATGAAATTAAAAGAACATCTTCAAGCAACGTGATTGTAAACTTTATCTTCATGATTTAATGGCGGAAGCACTTATGCACGAGAAGTTTCTTTAAGATGCTTTCCTACTTTTCTATTTTTAAGCGATTCCATAAACAGCAGACCATTCCATACCATCCCTGATGCAAACAAACGATTAAACTGTTCTTTTTATAAAGCAGTTTGAGTTACATTTATTATAATTGGACTGCGGATTTTTATGCAGATTCAAATTTTTGGTAATATAGTAAAGAAAAAAGCAAAACTTTGGCAGGGAATTATTTCATCTACCAAATATCATAAAACGCACTATAATTTGAATAATTGGTATATTTATTCATACTACGTGCATCCTGTGCAACTTTGCACCTTTAAATTTTCTATTAATGCATAAAAGTCCGCAGTCTAATTATAATTCTTTATCAATCATTAATTACAGCTATTGAAGCATTTAAAAACAACACCTAAAGAATAATCGCAAGCACTATTTTCAAGCCTCGTTTCGGTGTCCTGGCCAATTTGCAACCTAAGTTTTTAATCTTTGATATTCAATTTTTTTTTTTATTGACCATAGGTAAATTGGAAAATCAAATGACTCTTCATAGAAACACGATAGAGGGATAAACCTTTCTCGAGATTACAGCTAAGACGTTGCGGAATAAGGGAAAAGTATAAAGAAAGTATTATAAGCGAGGCTTGTGATAGAAAACATGTCAAAATTGACAATCGCGAAAATTGCGCCTTTTCATTGAAATATGCGGTTGAATATTTTCCATGACTTGTTATACTTCATTTCCTATAGATTTTGATATGCTAAATTCAAATCCAGCCACAGAATTTGTTTAAACCATCAAGATTAGAAGAACAAAATTAGAATGCACAAATGTACGGAATTCTATGAACAAAATTAACATTAATGAAGCATTTCTTAAGAAAGCTTTATCTACGGAAAAATCTCACTCAGTTCTCGAATTAATTGTTGCTATACATTTTTATTATAATAAAAGCATTCTCTTTCAGAAAATTCAAAACAAATCGTTGATTACCTTATTAATTACTATTTCATTTTTCCATTTTACGTGATATTTGAATCACTAGAATAAAAGCACTGTTTTTGTCAAAAAATGTCCGTTCAGTCCTTTTTCACAAGTTTTCTTGTATCTGTCTTGCGTATGAATTTTGGCGATCAGAATATACAGGGTGTCTAACCTAACTTGAGCATCCCAAATATCTCGCTTATTTTGACGATAGAGAAAAGTGCCGAAGGAAGAAAATATTTGGTTCGAATGGACGAACCTGATGGCGGGGAAACAAATTTTCTCAAGGTCATTTTTTTTTGAAATTACAGAACCATAGAAGTTTCTTTAAATGGGACTACGTATTTTTGATATGGCGATATGATAGCTGAGGTCCGTGAGGAAATAACCGTGATTGGGCGATTAATGAGGGAAAGTTTATTTTAAAATGTTGCTGAAAACAGTGCAACATGATGATTCTGAGAGGATGAATTAATATCAAGCCTTTCTTATGTTTCCTTCGTTGCTTAATATTAATAAACACGAACGCATCAAAATGAAATTCTGAACTGATTATAGTTAACGAAGGAAGAAACTAATGAATCAATGCTTAGAATTTAACTCGGTGAACAGTGTTGACAGAGGCTACAGGGAACGTGCTTACTAATATTAAGCAAACAAGGGGGCATAAGGAATTCTTGATATTAATTCATCCTTTCAAAATCATCATGCTGCACTGTTTTCTGCAACATTTTAAAATAAACTTTCCCTCATTAATCATCCAATCACGGTTGTTTCACCATTAAAGTAAATAATCCACATTTTATGAATATTTCGTGCTCAAGGTCATGTGAAGGTCAATATCGTAGTCCGTTGAACTGGCCCTGACCGTTGCCGTCATATCGCCATATTAAAAATATGTAGCCCCGTTCAGAAAAAAATTCGATGGTTTTGGAACCTCGAAGAAAAGACGTGGATAAAGTTTGTTTATCAACCGTTACGTTCGACTCTTCGAACCAAATATTTTCTTCCTTTCACATTCCTCCCTATAAAAAAAAAGAAAAAGCGAGATACTTGAAATGCTCAAGTAGGGTGAGACACCCTGCATAATAACCGTAAGCAATTGCATATTTCCAACTTCGTACACGTAAAACTCATCCGAGCGTTCTCTATCGATCACGTATAAATGCAATAAACGAAACGGTGCCTGACGAATTTTCGTAGTTTTATCATCGTCCCTTGCGTTTCGATTTGCGGAACAAGCCATGGATGAAATGTCGCAGGACCAATGCGACTGACGCGTGTACGTAAGTACATATTTCTCCGACCAATGCATTCCCGGGGATGAAAAAGAGTTCCATTTGCAGTAAACAGAGGCGGCGGATAAACCGAAGAATTATTCCGAGTCAGTGAACGGTATTCCATTCGACTGTTACTAAATGAATTTGGTGTCATGAACAAAACCAACGTTGCTGTGAAAAAATCTGATGTGCTTCATGGAACTAGAGGTAAACGTGAAAGAAATCGAAGAATCGAATTTGCTGAATGTACTACATTTTTTAAGTTTGTTTGTCGTCACTTTTTTATGGTGACAAAAATTTTGCAATTTTGTAACGCTTCTAAGAGTACTGTCTTCTTGCTGCTATATATTATTTGATTGTGTAACAATTTTCATTGTTTCGAAAAATTCGATGCTTACAATGTTTTCAGTTTAATAGTAAAATTATATTAGTTTATTTATTTAAACTGTGATTTGAAATTAATATTATACTGTATGCTAGACAGATTAAACGTTTGAATCCCTTAGAACGTCTCTTTATGACAATTTTACAACGCTTCTAATAGTATTGTCTTCCTGCTGATATTGTTGTTTAATTGTTCAGTAATTTTCATTATTTCGAAAAATTCTACGTTTGCAATGTTTGCAATTTAAAATTCAAATTGTATTAGTTTGTTTATATAAACTATAATTAAAAATGAATATTATATAGTATAATAGACAAGTAAAAAGGGTTAAATTGCTTTAAAGTCTTTTTGCAACAATTTAGCAAGGCTCCGAAAGGTATTGACTTTTGCTGATATTGTTTGATTGTCCAATAATCTTAATTATTTCGATAATTTCAGGGCTTGCAGCATTTTTAATTTAGAATTTCGATACTTAATAAATAAACTGCTAGTTTATTACCTTCATAAACCTTTATTACAATCTTTATTAACCTAAATAAACTAACAGTTTATTTATTTAAGCTATAATTTATTCTGAATATTATACAGTATAATAGAGAAATTAAAAGGGTTCTATTGATTGTTAATGTTCTCTTTTTTTTTTTGGTAGACAGAACAACCCGTTTAAAATACAGAGCACCTATTTTCAATTCCCCTTCCGGATTGGATGGAACGATGCATGGGGTAACTAAAGCATTCTTAAATTTTTCAAGATCGTTTCAATTTAAGATCCGTGATAAATATACGGTAGCACGGAATGCTAGGATTCGTTCCACCAAATGCTTTCGCATTGCTGCAGACTCGGGAGGGGAATGTAATTAAATTCTCTTTGGAATAGTTTTTTGGCACAGGTCAAGCAATTTCTTCTCCTTCTGGGATTGCCTGCTTTATGCAACACGTGAATGATAATTATTAACAACACCTACTGTTATTAATTATTCCCTTAAAGCCTTCACAAATACTGCTCAAATAACCTAATATTAATAACTGCAAAAATGCGTCTATTAATTGCTGTCTGAGAATTAAATTTCGAAGGATAAGTGTTAATTACAGAATAATTCCATGTACAAATGATTGTCTTCGGTTAAAAAATGATTTAATCTAGAAATTGTCGTAATTTATTACAAGAAAGTAAATTTACTAATTGTTTATGCTTTCTGTTATTTTCATTTGTCAAACAGAGAATTATTATGTATACTATTTCTTGGCAGTTTTTCAGTTTCCCAGTTCCTGGCTCTTTTTTACATTTGTCGCGTGACACGTAGGTGCAGTTTTTTCGTACATTCGACACGAATTGCTTTGTCAAAACGTTCTCTGTTCACTGGAATCACCTCGGGCAACAGTTTCCTGTCTGGCGCCTTTTCTAGCGAGAACTGCCCGTTCTTCCTCTTTCTATAACGTAGGAATAAACTCGACTTTTTGCGATCACACAGTATTAGGTGGGAAGGAAGTGAAATAAAAGAAATCCGAATTTTGAGAAAGTAAAAATGTTGTTTATGTTGGTTTACAGTCAAATATTTTGGCTTGTTTAATTTTGGTGCCCATTTTAATATTTGCTTTGGTACCCATAGTGTTTATTAATAATCAGATTTTGTTACTTGGAT
Source organism: Holcopasites calliopsidis (assembly GCA_023838395.1). Classification (NCBI taxonomy): domain Eukaryota; kingdom Metazoa; phylum Arthropoda; class Insecta; order Hymenoptera; family Apidae; genus Holcopasites; species Holcopasites calliopsidis. Next base: position 591,105 of record JALHAQ010000009.1, read on the forward strand.
GGTCTGAATAGCGCATCAGTACGTCAAAGTGAGCCAAAAAATGCATAAATGGTAAATAGTTTTATTTCACAAAAAAATTCTGATCACACTATAGGTAACTCGAATGAAATTTATGACGAGCGCAAGATCGAATGTTGGAAAATAATGTTCATTTGTTGGGGGAAAGCTCATTGAAACGGAACAAAATGATTGAAATATTTTTTGCTTCAGAAGAGAATATATTGTAGTGGGCCGAGAAGCAATTTCAGAATGCGGGGTATCGTAAAACGGTTGATATCATAAAGGGGATACTTAACGATGGTACAATCGTCAACATTGTTTACTTCCAAGTGGATGCTCTTCAATATTATTACCGAGTTATTGTGCCACTTGCTTGTTTGTCTGGATACAACATGTACATACATGTTACCTTTTGCAAGATGTGATGTTCTATAAGTAATTTTTTTATTCTGTGCACAGCGGCGAGCAAATATAATTGTATACAGTATTCAGCGTACAATATACAATATACAATATGCAATCTACGATATACAATATATGTATACAATATATAATACACACTTTCCACATGTACATAACGTATGAATTTTGTACATTTTGTAATTGGGAAAACATTTCTCTTTAAAGATATTTCTCTTTAAAGATGCATTAGAAATGACAACTCGATAAACAACATCTCACGCTTCCATGGCTTTAGAGAGTTGTAAAGGGTAAACATTTTTCTTATTTCGAACGAGTTAGAAGTTGCGAAGCTTCTTCCTCCTACGCGAGAATCGAACGAGCGGAGGAATTTATTTTTAAATCTGGGATAGTATTCTACCAACGGGGGATGAAAGCGTCGAAGGGAATACAGGGATAAAACAAACGCTTAGGTGTACAGAATTGAGGTAATGCGATCCCGTCTCGCATTATATGTACTTTGTACTCCCCTTCCCTTTTATTGGTTATAGCCGCAGGATCGTGTAGAACGCCTTCTAACCACTGGATCGATAGAGACTTTCTAGATCTATCTAATGGCTAATCGTTATTTACAGTTCTCGGGAATTAAGTGTTGAAGTTGCTCTAGTGATATTAAGATTAATAGCGACGGAAGGGTCCGTTTCAGGTTCGGAACTATTTGCGTTTATCTAGATGCTAGAACTAGGGCTTCACGAGGATTAGGAAGTTGTGCCTCGAAGGGTCATAAGCAAATGCATTCGTGTATTCTAGCTGTACTTCTGACTTCCCTATTTTTCATTTGCTGCGCGCGGAGGGCAGCCAACAATTGTAACGTCCGTCGTGGAAAATCAATATTTTCACCGTTAATCAATTTGCCAGTTCATCTCCGATGGATCGCCTCTCTTCCACTAGATTAGCTCGCGTTACTCTACACTGCTGCGTTTGATTTCGAGTGTCGTGTAACAGGTCTGCCGCAATCACGCGTTAAATTTGTGGGATATACGATCGGGATTAATATCTACCAATTAGTTGGTTCAAAATCAAATAATTTCAATTTTACTAGAAAAAAAAAACACTGACTCAAAGTAACAAAATTCTAGGATTTCTTATTTATTCATTTCCGAATGAAGGTACTTGTTATTTTCATTGGAACAGTTGTTTGCCTTTCGGATTCGTTATTTTCCCAATCCTGTCTTCATAATTAACATCAGTTTAAAATAACTTCTCTATCTGTGATTAACGCCTGATAGTTCTACATGTTTATTAATACGTTCGTATTCTACGTATTCTACGTATTCTATAATATTCCATATCCAGCATATAAATCGGAATTCACACTTTTGAAGCCGGCCACGTGAGAATGCGTTGTGTACTTGTGGCAAAGTAGCTTTAATCCTCCCGCTAGCAGTGGTTTTAGGCCATTCGAGCAGTACTGAACAATGGAAACCCGCAACGGAACACTTGCGAATTGAGTGGATTCTGTCCGATTCCACGGAGGCATTTCGCTAAACCAGCCTCTGAAGGGAATTGAATTACAATTACAACTGAATCTTGATGAAGGGAAAGCAGCCTAAACGTGTTTACATTTATTGAAGAAGAAGAAGAATAATGTATAGAAGGGAAGGTGTATAAAAAGGTGCAGAAAACGGAGATTCAAGAAAACATTCTTAATTCGTTGTCCTGTTGAAATTTGTGTTTTTGCCAAAACTTATAATTTCGTGCTTAAACTATGTCTATGCATTCTAATAAGATGAAGAAGATGAACAATTAAGGTAGCACCTAGGAAGGCAAAACAGTCTTAGAAGATAAACAGTGTGTACAAAATATTGTTTAACTTTGTTGCTCCCGATTTCACATTTTAGCATATTTGAATAATTACATCCAGTGTATTTATATTAAAACACATTTCCATTGAAATTAGAAACAATATTTTAAATTTCAGTCAATATATTTCATATTTTAATAAAATCCATATTTTCACATTTCCCTGAGGTGATTTTTAATCCATATTTTCATTACTAACTCTTACATTATTTTCGAGAAGGAGGTTCCTGTTTGTTTTTTCTTGTACAAGTTTCTGTAAAAAAATGATCGAATCACTTTTTGCTAATTTGTTATTGTTAATTGTGAAATAGTATCTTGGAAATAAATGTAAGTGTCTTATGATAAGTTTAATTTTACTACGATTGTTTAAATTTCCCTCATTCACGGAGTTTCTCTTACAAACCGTAAAATGTTGCTTTATTATGTGATATAACTTTTGCTTCCATTTGCATATGATCGTTTGCTTTACTTTTATATTTATTGAAACGTGAGCCACAATAAGGCCATTTTACTGGTAAAACATGGTTTCTTCCGTTTAATGTCTTTGTTACACGAAAGTTACGTTTATCAATTGAACATCTGCTGACCTCATACTTTATGCAGATTGATCTTTGCATTTGTAACGAGTACATTATAACATGCGCGAGATGTTATGGCATGGCTGGAATTATATTTAATTATATATTAATGCCATATTATTAGGAGTGTAATATAATTAATTAAGAGATTGATTTAGAGATTGACTTTCGAATAGTGACTGTATTTACTTTCTAATGGCAATTGCTATTTTAATAATTGAATTCTATTCAGTGATTTTAATTAATGAACAGTTGACATCAAGTTTCAACTCGTTAATTTATTAATAGTCGTAAAGTGATGAGTTATATGATTATAATAAAACTTGCACGACTCTAAACAATTGAATAAAATGTTGACGGGAACACAAATTGGAATTTTCATTCTGCGCGAAAATACTGTAAATTTTGAATTACATTAAAATTGAAAGTTATAAAACAAATTGTTAGATACTTTCGAAAACGTTGAATGTATCTATATTTTACAAAATATTTAATTTCGATATTTCATTTAACTTTAACTTTTTTTCTTACTAAATATTAACATGAATTTTAGAATAGTTTCTATAAGTCAAAACTCGATCAGCTCCTTTATTCTTTCGACTTTTCTACACATGTTCTGCCGAATATTGCAGAATTTTTCTGGCCACTCCTGTGGGAATTGTAGTATGTGAGACATTCCTCAGGGGTATGGGCATCTTTTAAACCTCAACCTGCTTTTATTGCGTCATAAAGTCGGGCCTTGTAAAATTTCTCCCCTTTTCAAGTATAGCGGGCAATTTTAAAGCATCTTGCATTAATCGTTTTAACTTAAACGTTCGACTTTCACACATGTATAACATTATTTATCGGTTTTTAATTAACGCTTTAATTAATAGAAATAGAGAGCTAGAAATATGACGTATGAAAAGTGTAGATATTAATATGCATATTTATGCAAAGTGTAATAAGTTGAATTAAAGAATTTACAAAACATGGGTTTTGCAAGATTTAGCAAATACGTAGATTTTCGGATTTGCACTATCTAATTTGGCATAGCATTTGCTTTTGAATATAATATAGTAATATAATAATAATATCACGTGTGTTATATCATCGTCGATCAATAAAAAGCATGAATATTGCCACAACTTCAATTTATCGCTTATATAATCACAGAGGCACGGTATCAATAAAATTTTATCTGCTCAACTAATTCATCACAATAATTTTCAGTTCGAAAAAGTTTTGAATCACTTTGATGCCCAAAAGCTTATGACGGTCTCCCTAATTGTTCGATTCGTAACAATTGATATTACCCGTGATAAAAGGTTTATTACATTCGTTAGGAAATTTGATTTGGGATCAATTTCTGCAATGACATCGCACGCGAAACACCCTGAAGCTTGTCTTCGAAGCAATTTCGGCGAGATTTTACTGCGCCTGCTATTCGCAGTTTGCATTCTTGCGTTGACCTGATAACGCCAAGTGCGATAAGAAGCTCGCGGTAAGATTGCGCAAAGGTAAAACGGAATTCGTATGGAAATTTATGCTGGTGAGACGATCCACTAGGAAAATGCTTCACGACACTCGTATGTGCATGCCCTTACAATCTAGAGACCAGTGTCACTATTGCTATTACTTCGTTTGCAATAGAAATGCAAATAGAATAATCTAAATGATTGTTTATTATATATATAACGATATTTTATAATTCTATTATTTTTACTGCACATGTGAATTTATTACTGCGTTCTATTGTTTTATTACATACTAAACACAAGTTTTCTTTTCTATTAGGAATGCAACATTGGTATATGTTTGACAAGACGTGCTCAAGATATAATGCAAAAAGGAAATACCTCTGCTAGCGACCATTATTACTAACAATATGTGTATAGACTTGCAAAGAAAAGAATAACGTTCATAGAAATTCATACTTTTCGTTAATTAATATAGAAAATCTTAAGAAAATTAATTTTAAAAGAACTACTCTGATCAAATTGTTATACATTTTTTTTTCATTGATCATTTGCTATTACTTTTTACATTGCTGCTTTGCAGAACAGGGGGATTGTTATTTTTACAATGTTTTTTAACGTCTAGTGAATTAATGAAAAATGCTTTAAACATAACACTTGGAATTCACACTTGCGTGTCAGTAATTGCTGTGCACAAACTCATTTAAATAAGTTATGAAGTTTCATCACGTCTTGGAGCTTAGCTACGTTTGCCTAGAGCCAATTATTATATTCCTAAACATTCAGGCAGTTTTGCGAAGCATTTAAGCTCTGTCACGAAAGCTGCTACAGTTGAAGCACGTGGAACAATTATTGTAGTAGTGAAAATATTATAAAAGTGTTCCGAAAATCTTTCGGTAGAAGGTGAGAATGAAAGAATGACAAATATTTACTTATCGTTAGTTCTCGAAGAATTCAAGTAAAATACAATTAATTTACTCATACCTACCACGTGTTGCTTTTTATTATAAAACAATAATAACATATTATTATTATAAAATTAATGAAATCAGAGTAATATTATTTACCTGTTAAAGTAATATTAATATCCTTATCCGCTTATTTCTTGCTTTATTCTATTTACTTATTTAACAATTACCCAATTGTTATTCACGTTGTTCACAACAATTAAACAATTATTATATAAAATAATTACTACAAACAACTATTTCTTACGGTACTTGTTTCGAAATAGTGAACTAAAAAGTTCACTGAAATTTTATCTACGAGAACTTTTTCGATAATATCAAACCACGGTATTTCAACGTCGCAATGTAAAATATATTACATTGTCATATGCAAATATAAATGAAGAGAATATTGCTTCCCGTGGCTCTCAATATTTGTACAAAAGCAGAATCCAATATCTGTTGGATGAAAAATGCATATCGTGTGAAGTTATTTGTCTACTATTATGCAAAACCACACGTAAAGTCGTCTAACTTTTTTTAGAACTGCAAATGCAGAAGCTAGTAGCGATACAACTTTTTATGTGTGTCGATGTAAGTCTTAGAAATTGGAACTCAAAACAACTTATGCATTTATTAAAATTTCATGTATAAGTTGCATTTAATTTATATAATAACGTCTTAGACATAAGACACCTTACGACAAACTTTTAAGCTGGTTACAGTTTCAAATAAATGGAGTATCATCTTCCTTCAACGTACAATAGTTTGCACTGATCTTTTACGTGAAAGTTTGTAACGCAATGTGTAATGTATTTATATATAATATAATTGTTTTATTTAGTTTGGGCATTAATTAAACATTTAACTGACCTTTTATTAACGAGATTATTAACTATGCTAGATTTAACTCAATTTTACTACTATTAAACAATGTTCTCCAAAAAATACATCAATAGTCTTCTGCTGATCCATCTGGAGCCAATAAATCAACAAATAAATCTCCAAAATAAATAAAACGTATAATAAATAAAGCAAGCAATTTTCGGACAATAATTATTATCATGCGACAATTCTTTTGCAATAAAACATTTTACTTCGTCACACGTGGGACTGTTAAATTGTATGTTTACACGCAATGTTCCAACTACTTCGTTCCAGCATCCATCGAGGGTAATTTCCAATGTACATAATTTATCATATAATGTGGTAAACTAAATTCCGAGCGCAATGAAGGTCGAATTTAGAACTCCGGAAGTGTCCTATAAAAAGTTGCAGTTCACGGAACAGTCGACGGCTCGTTACGTAAGAGCTATTAGCGGAATATTAGTTAGATAACGACCATTAAACAAGACAGTATAACAAAGAAAATTGTAAGGGTGGATAGTTTCGAGTTCTAAAATTTCAGTAAATTATATTAACAAAGTACAAATGAAGATAAACGAATTCAGAAGTTCTTATAAAATTAGAAATAGAACAAAGCTTACCGTCCACAAAATAAAAAATTGTATATTTATGCTTGTACGTAGCACACAGGGGATGATGTGCAACAAATTATTAATAATTATTAAAATTGCCTAAGTGTTTAAGAATATAATAATTGTCTCCAGGCAAACGTAGCTAACCTCCAGGACGTGGTGGAACTTCACAGCTTATTTAAATGAGTTTGTATACAGCAATTACTAACACACAAGTGTGAATTCCAAATGTTATGTCGGAAGAACATTGTATTAGTTCGTTGTAAATTAAGAAACACGGCAAAAATAACAATGCCCCTATTTTATACTGTTATTCTACAAAGCTGCAATGTAAAAATAATAACACACGATCAATTAAAAATAAATACATAACAACTGAATCGTAATAGCTCTTGCCAAATGAATTTTCTTGTAAGTAGCAAATACTAAATATTGAAATGTTCAAGTCAGACGTTCAAATCAATTGTCCATATAAAATGCTCAAATCAAATGTTCAAACTAAATGTTCAAATCAAACGTTAAAAAAAATGTTCAAATCAAACATCCAAACCAAACGTTCAAAAAAATGTTGCAATCAAATGTTTAAATCAGATAACTAAATCAAACGTTCAAATCAAATCTACAAAGCTACAATGTAAAATCAGTAGCAAATACATATATATTTTTTGTTTTTACATTGCAGCTTTGTAGATTTGATATATGTATATATATATAACAATTTAATCGTAATAGTTTTTTGAAGATCAATTTCTCTAACACTTACTATAATAACTAACAAGGAGCATGCATTCCTTTGAATGACATTTTCTTCTTTGCAAGACAATGCATGAATTATGTGAAAAGTATTAAAAATAAGAGTGTAGAAATGCTTTTTGGACATACATTCAGCCGGAAAGTGGGATAGTTGATCAGAAGGAATACATAATAGCAGGGCTGTTACTATTAACACTTCAGAGCAATGTTTTAGTCCAACAATTAGAAATGACTTCTAATTTATTGATAATACTGTAATATTTATTAACGACAAATGAAAACAAGATAAAAACTGCGGTCAACTAGACCACCCTTTGCAGCATACTTATATGACACCTCGCCAATTTCACGGAAGGCAGAGCAATTTACCGAATAGGCAACAGCATGCTGCGACGAAGAAAAATATGGGCACGCAAGAAGGCATTAAAGCGGAGACATAAAGGAGAGATGTTAGGGTGATAGAAGAGCTTGACGATGTTCTGATGCAATTATGTTCGCTTCAGCCTCCTTCCGCACAAATTTCCCGCTCTTTATCCGCTGTCTACATCAAGCTTTTAGTGGCAACCGGGCTCCCATCCTAGGAAACACGAGACTTTGGGATTCCCGCTAGACGGTTTCCTGCTCGCGGTTAAGTGGGCTACATCAACCTTCATTGAAACGGAGACACGCGATTCTTTTAACGACGAAACAGAGATACACGCGAGACATTAGGAGAAGGCTTGCAAGCATGAAAGATGCAGCTTGTTTAGTTTTAATTATCTGAATGTTTAGGAATGTAAAGGCATCCCTTTAATTACGCTGTTGGCCAAAAGTATCCCCATCCCACGGTAAAACAAAATAGATTTTCTATAATCGCACCGAACGACTTAAGGTTTTGCAAGTAGATAGAGGGATTAGTTTATTAGATATCGTGTTTTTTTTTGCTTTGAGAAAGTCGGAAATTTCGAAATTACAAGAAAAAATGACACTATTTTTTTCTCCAATCCTCTTATGTATCTAATATATCTCGAAGTGAAACTAATCCTCTTATCTTCTTGCAAAACCTTAAGTCGTTCGGTTCAATTATAAATAAACTTGTTGTATTCCAGGGGGGGGGGGGGGAGCTGTGGATACCTTTAACCAACAGTAATTTTATCTGAATTCTTGTTTCAGAAAGTACAAAATGATGGCTTCCAAAGAATTTTTACGTATATTTTTTATAAATCTGCATAAATTAAACGTTTAGAAATAAATTGGAATCTGTTTTCCCAGTTCTAAATTGACGTGGGGTTTCGTTTACACGTCATTTATATGTATATATGAATTTTATGCTCGCCCAGCATTTCTGTTCTCCTCCTAAACCGGGAAAGTTATCGAGGGGAAAACTTTCGTACCATCAGCAGTTAAATATAATCAAACCATATTTGTATGCACATGTACAAATGGAATAATTTGGAATAACTTAATCCTCATTCATTGTTGACTTATAAATACAAGTTCCTTGTTTAAATATTCGAAATAAGTGAATTTATTTGTCCAAATAAGTAACTAATGTTTAATAAGTAATCAATTAATCATGATGCAACTTCGTACAATACAAATAAAATAGTCGGCTTATTCACTTCTCAAACACAGTAGAAACGAGAGGAAAATTAAGGCTTCAACCGTGTCACTTTTAATATCATTTGACTACACAAGTTAAACAGTATACTCGACGAGAAAAACGGATGTAAATTATTATCAACGTGATATTGCTTCGTTTCGAGAACGAAACGAGAAATTCTATGAAATTATGCAGAGGAGATGGTTCAAATATGGGATAGGGTCTAAATATGTTGAAGTTTAAGATCATATTAGGTGCTTCACCCTAGTGGCAATAAATACTACGGTTATTTTAATATGATTATAAAAAACTACGGTTCAACGTCTAGAAAAAGCTGCGGGAAGCAAATAATGGCTTGTACTTGTTAATGTGATGTAAAATGTGTCATTTGACTTATTTTACCACCGTAAAAAATTTAACACAGACGTTTGTTTCATCTTCTTAACAATATTCTGTTCAACTAAGTGCTAATGTCTTATGGACGTCCGCAGGAAGTTCGTATCGGGCGTTCTGGACATCCATTGGACATCTCTGCAACGTCGACACGTCCTGCGAACGTCCAAAGCACGCCCTGTGAACGTCCTGCATATGTCCTGGGAACGTCCATGGGTATTCGAAATATAATATAATATTCGAATTCAGAATTCAGGTCCTCAAAACATCCTATAGGCGATCTTAAAAAGTCCAGAATGTAGGCCCTCTGGACGTCCACAGGACGTTAGAAATGGACATTCTTAAAACGTCCAAAATTTACGTCTCCAGGACGTCCATAGGACATTCGAAATGAATGCCTTTAAAACGTCCAGAATTTAAAGGTCGCAAGTTTGTCTAACATAAATTGTTTAATAAATAGAATCACTTAGTAATTATTAACACCGCTCTAAGCATCCCTGAACAAGTGGTCCAAATATGGGCTACAGGGGGAAATTCATCAGGGGTAGTACCCAGACGAGGAGATTCGAGTTGTATATTCTGCAAGAGACTTTGCTTTGAAGATTCGTTAGGAAAGACTTTGGGTGTAGCGTTCTTAGTGTTATCAGCAGACACGCAATGCGTGCGCAGGTGTTAAAAGACATATATCCACGTTTGTAACTATTGTAAATAAACTATCAGCATTTAACTCATCTCAGCTGCACTTGGCACATGTTTTAAAATATTTCAGCAGGAACTACGCAGTTTTTACTTTTTATTTCGAATATTTCAAGGGTAGCCGATATTTAGACCACTTCCTCTATCAATCGTTATCAACAACGGTCGTTGAATAATTTATGAAGATTATTCGAAGAGCTTTCTGTCAGCTACAAGCATTGCCATTTCTCAAGGTAGCATTTTATGAGTTCTGCACAATCTGTACCTGGAATTGACAGGGCTGCGTAATATACTCATGCTGTGAATCCACGAACGATACCGCGCGAGAAACCATCGATAGTTAACGATAGTGATGAGAATACATTTATGCAAGTGTAGAATATATTTTGTGGATTTATTGATAGATTGATTACATGAGTTGAATTCCTAGTATTTCACATCTTTTGTTTATTAACGTCAAAGTGAACATCGTTGTGAGAATACTTTTATTTGTATGCTTTCAGAACGTAGAAAATTTTAAGTGCCAGTGTGGAGGGAAAAAATTCATCTAAAAGGCACCATGTCACAGTACCACCAAGCACACATGAAGACGTCAACCTTCGTGGTAAATACATTAACAATAATTTATGTTTGGATACAGTGTACAATTGTTATTTTTTATGTTAATGCAATTTATTAATACAAACAATTGGTCGATATTATTAATTTATCATTACATACTATAGATCGTCAGGAGTTTTAAATTTCGCCTTAATTTAATGTACATACGTATATGTACATTTAATGCCATCTAAATATCTCCGCAGTCTATGATAATAGTTACGAGAAATATTCAAAATATAATTAACATTAAAAAATGACATAAGAAATTGATTCCGCGTCAGATTCATCTTTTTAAACCGTTTAAACTGCATAAGAGCTGTTTTTCGTATTACTAGAGATAGCAAGGGCATTTAGTACATTTCAAACGGACTCGGAATTTTTAATGATAGAATTCGTATTTTATTTCTTTCAAGTTGTAGTATCAGTGACAGGAATACATATGCATCCATATAATACAATCCACTTAGTGTATATGGCAATTTTATCTGCAACCACTTAACGGGAAGTAATTGTAAATAAACCTCTGGTAACAGAAAACGGAAAGTGCAGCAGGAAGACGTGAATAGTATTATGTCATTGGCTATTTATGTGTTAACATTTCATAATAGAGCATTTATTACACCATTTCAAATCAAATTCCCAAACCAAATGTTCGAATAAATGTCTTATTCAGATGTCTACATCAAGTGTTCAAATCAAATGTTCAAATCGAACGTCCACATCAAGTGCTCAAATAAAATGTTCAAATCAAACGTACAAATCGACTGCTCAAATCAAATGTCCTAATCAAATGTATAAATCAAGTATTCAAATGACACGTTCAAATGAAATGTTCAAATAAAATGTCCAAATTTAACGTTCAAATAAAATGTCCAAATTTAACGTTCAAATCAAATGTTCAAATCAAACATCCACATCAAGTGCTCAAGTCAAATGTTCAAATTAAATGTCTACATCAAGTACTCAAATGAAATATTCAAATCAAACGTCCAGATCAAGTGCTCAAATCAAGTGCTAAAACCAAATGTTCCAATCAAACGTTTAAATCAAGTGTTCAAATTGAATATTCAAATCGAATGTGGAAATCAAATGTCCAAATTGAACGTTCAAGTCAAATGTTCAAATTAAATGTCTACATCAAGTGCTCAAATGAAATGTTCAAATCAAACGTCCAGATCAAGTGCTCAAATCAAGTGCTAAAACCAAATGTCCTAATCAAACCTTCATATCAAGTGTTCAAATAAAATGTTCAAATCAGATGTCCAAATCGAACGTTCAAATCAAATGTTCTAATTAAATGTCCACATCAAGTGCTCAAATGAAATGTCAAATCAAACGTGCAAATCGAGTGTTCTGGGGGTCGTATTCATTCAAAATCAAATGTTCAAACCAAATGTCCTAATCAAACATTAAAGTCCAATGTTCAAATCAAGTGTTCAAAGCAAACGCTCAAATTAAACGTGAAAACCAAGTGCTCAAGGCACAGCCAAGTGCTTAAATCAAATGTCCTAATCAAATTTGCAAATCAAGTGTTTAAGTGTCCAAATCGAACGTTCAAGCCAAATGTCTCAATCAAACGTCCAAAACAAATGTTCAAATCAAATGCCTGAATCGAATGTTCAAATGAAACATTCAAATCAAATGTCGTAATCAAACGTTGAAATTAGACTTTCAAATCAAGTGTTCAAGTCGAATGTTCAAATCAATCGTCAAAATCAAACGTTCAAAACAAATATCCAAATCAAGTGCTTACACTGAATGTTCACATTTAAGTGAAGTGTTAGCATTTCAAAACAGAGATGCAATTTTCGAACATCGACGAATAAATTCTTGCAGCCATGCTTAGGGTATGTTTGCAATAATATATCTTCTCCATTTCGTTTGTTTAGGACACGTGACGAAAATCGAAGTGGAGCTGGAGGAAGCTCCCGATGACGTGATACTAGTTGGATCGATGCCATCCGAACTGGACGCCACCGATGAAATCAATTCGACCTATCCGGATGGTGAGTGGTTGAAAATCTGACAAAGCTCTTGGGACGGTGACCCTCGGGCGGTCGTAATCTCAAATTTACGGGCGGTCTCAAATCCACGATTTCATTTGCTCCGCCATTCTAAGCAAGAACAAAAAACAAATGTCAAAAGATTGAAGAAGGCACAGCCGAAACTTTAAATTCCACGGGTCGATCGAGGTTTCCCAGCTTCGTTGAGTCGCTACGTTTAATTAAGCGAACGTGTCTCGATTTGCATTCGGGTAGGCAATCCGAGAAACATTGTGCATAAAGTTCAAAGGACGGCGTAATTACAAGCTGGTACGCAACATAGAAAGTAGTCGTATTCTCTAAAACTATGTCGGAAGAAGGTAGAAATGTAAGGAAAAATATGTTCAATAATATTTTTTAATGTTTTCCAATGTCAACGTCAATGGAGAATAAATCTAATATTATTTAAAAAGAAGATAGTTTATAAATTGAACAAATGTATGAAGTTCAATTGCAAGATTTCAGTTATTAAAAATTATATAGGAACCTGTGTTGAAATTATTACAAAATAACAAGGATGTTAATATTTGCCATCCGTTACAATCATTATTTGTTAAATTTCGAAATGATTTTTCCAAGTAACAGTCAACTGACAATGAGATAAATTGAGATTGATATCTGTAGAAACTACATTAGTTGAACTTCAGTCCTTTCAGAACTTCATTAGCTGAATCTCACTTATAGCAATTTCGTACGAAGCTTCGGTTTATCTTCTTCCTCTTCAATTTCATTTCATGATAACTAAGAATTAGTACAGGCAGTACCACATATTAGTATGTGTCGTAATTGATGTGTTGAGATTAAGTAATGGATAAATTACTTTAAGAAATTAGGAACTTAACGCGATGTAAAAAAACCAGCAGAAAATTGTATTTAATAAAAAATTTTACAAGGATTATCTGTGATGAAAACTTAGAATTTAGGGTCATTATTCTGTAATTAAATGTCATTAGGAAATAGGTTTTTATCTGAGTTAATAATTGGGTAAATTAAAACAATTACATATGTTAATATGCAGAAATTGCTGGTTATCTAATTAATTAGTTTAATTAGGAACGCTTTCTTTTCGAGAATTATTCTGAAAGAGTTTCTTTATTTACTTACATGATTACAGCTGTGTAGTAAATTGGAAGTAATGGTAAATAATTTTGCAACAGGCCTTCCGGGACCAGGTGCAGTTATAATCAGAGCCGAGGAGGCTCTGATAGTTATTTTAGTCCTCCTCCTTTGGGCTGCGGCGATCGCGTTATTCTTCAATCGATGGGGAAAGATCAGGATGTTGGAGCCATATCAACCGAAATTTCAACAGCAACACAGACCAAGTTGTACGACGATCGAGCAAAACCAGCTGCAGGTAAGACATCACGCATTCCAAAAGTGGCACAACTCAAAAAAGTATGTTTCTCGGAAAACCCAAAAAGCTGCAATCGTTTTATCAGTTCAGAAAAAGATTTTTCTTTTTCTGAAAAGCATACCTTTTTATGAAATCTCGATTAAGTGCTTTATGTATGATTGCATTCGAGAATGCTGAAATCTGCTAGAAAAATTGGACATGTTGCATGTCAGCACTGAAAGATCTAGGCACTCATAAAGTAGACGCGTTGGCTATAGCTATTACATTTAAAGAAGGTGACTCACGAAACAGTGATTAGATTTTAAAATCGGTTTGGTGGTTTAATGATACAAGGAAATCTATAAGTAGCAAATATCAAATATTTAAATCTTCAAATCAAATGCCAAAATCAAATATGCAAGACCAAACGTCCAAATCAAATATCCAAATAAAGTGTTCTAATCAAATGTTCAAATCGAATGCCCAAATCAAACGTTCAAATCATATATCCAAATCAAATATTCATATCAATTGTTCAAATTAAACGTTTAAATCCAATATCTAAATCAAACGTTCAAGCCAAGTGTTCAAAGCACATGTCTGTGTCAAATGTTCAGATCAAATGTTCAAATCAAATGTCCAAATTAAACGTTTAAGTCAAGTGTTCTAATCAGGTGTCTAACTTAAGCGTTCAAATCACATGTGCATATTAAATGCTCATATAAAACGTTCAAATCAAATATCTAAATCAAACGTGCAAAACCCAACGGCCTACTCAAATGCTGAAATGAAACCAAGTGCCCAAATCAAGTGCCCAAATCAAATGTTCATATGAAATGTTCTACTTAAACGTTTACATCCAATATCTAAACGTTCAAGTCAAGGGTTCAAATCAGATGTTCATGTTAAACGTTCCAATCAAATGTCCAAGTAATATGTTCAAATCAAGTGTTCAAGTCAAATGTTCAAATCTATCAAAAATTGAAATGTTTTAGTACATAGCATTTTCTTATAAATAGCGTGTTGCATGACATTTGAATATAATTGATATTTTGTTAATTTTTTGTCTATAGTATTGTTATCAAATGTTTTTGTATATTTGCAGTAACAGTTAGGGTACTGCCAATATTTTACTACTAACTAACATCGTTTGATCTTTCTTTACCTACATTTTGCTGTCATTGGCACATCCTTTTCCTTTATTTTTAACCAGCGTTCGTCATTCATGTGTGGTGCCCAGGCTAATTATCATAATTCACGAGATTGACAGTTACATCTAATTTCACTAATATCGACGTTTCAATCAAAACATGTACGATTCAATTGAATTGGTGCCGTTGCAATAATGAATGTCAGGTTTGATTAATTGACATTAAATGCATTGAAATGGAATTTACCGTAACACGCGTATTATATTATCACGATAATTTATAGTATGGGCATGGTTTGTACCACTTAGTTATACCACGTTAAAATTAATCACTGTTTCTATGGAAAGAGTGTAATTATTCCAATTATCCTGTATACTTTCTTTAATCCATCGAACCAATACAAGAAACTTGGACAGGAAGAAATAATCTTTGTATTTGGATAAGTTTATATTAAAAGTATACATTATTCTGTAACTTTAAAGGTTCAAATCCAAAAAAGTGATTTCAAGCCTTCGACCAGCAGTGCACGATTGAAATACTTAAAGAAATGTAATGTATATATATATATACACTTTCGAGAGTTTCATTAGAATTTATAAAGAAAATGGAATTGGTCCAGACCCAATCCTCGAATCCAAAAATCCTGGCTACAGAATGTAATAAAGTGCAGCGTCTCTTACGGAATCCCCTCAGATCCTTTCTTCCTCGTGCAGTTTCCACCATCTAGAGACTATCCATGCTTTTGAGACTTTTTTCACCCATTATCCTCGACAGAGCCAGAGAGAAAGGAAAAGCGAAGGGTAATGTTAAGTGAAAACTTAGCGGAAACGGGAAATCGTCTCGTTTCGATCCTGCACCGCAGAGGAGCAGGATTCTCCGGTTCAATCCGGTGCTACGGTCGAGAAATTATATAGGGGGTCAGTTTCTCGTGACCTCCCCAATCTCCAATCAGGGATTCGTGGCAGGCTGGAGACCTTTTTCGATACGACCCCCGGGAGGAAGGGTCGTGGGTTGCTCCTGGAATTGGCGGCTTCAGAAGCCCGGACACCTCGACGTTTTCATCGGCGACACACATCGGAAATATACGTTCACACAATCGGATTTTCTCTGTTCGACACATACTTTTACTGTGGCGTGTGCGCCTTCGATGATGCGGTTCTATCGATTCATGTTTTATTTCGGCTCGGCGGAGATACTTTTGAATACTTTTGAAAACAGTCTTTGATGCAACAAAATCTATACAAGTTTGTAATTTATAAAGGTACTGAAAACAAGTCAAGTGTTCAAATCAAACGTTCACATTAAACATTCGAATCAAACGTTCAAGATAAACGTTTAAAGGAAATGTTCAAATGAAACGTTCAAATCAAATGTTTAAATGAAGTTTTCAAGTCCAGTGTTCAAGTCAAATGTCCAAATTAAATGTTCGACTCAAATGCTCAAGACAAATACTTAAAAGAAACGTTCAAATGAAATATTCAGGACAAATGTTTAAAACAAATGATCAAGACAAATTTTCAAATCAAGTGTTCAAATCAAGTGATCAAATTAAACGTCCAAATTACGTGCTCAGATTAAATGTTCAAATCAAATGTCCAAGTCAAGTTTTCAAGTCAAGTGTCAGAGTTAAATATTCAAATCAAACTTTCAAATCAAATGCTCAAGACAAATGTTTAAAACAAATGTTCAAGATAAATTTTCAAAGCAAGTGTCATCAAACTATATGTTCAAACTAAACGTTCAAATCAAATGTTCAAATAAAAATATTCAAATCAAACGTTCAGGACAATTGTTCTATTCAAACGTTCACATGAAACTTTCAAATCAACAGTTCAAGACACATATTCAAAACAGATGATCAAATCAAATGTTCATGTTATACCAAATGTCCAAATTAAATGTTAAAATTAAATGCTCAAATCAAACGTTCAAATAAGGGCGACGTGAATGGGGATGCAGACTAATTTATACAAATTAGTAATTCGAAAGAATACAAAAAAAATCCAGCAGCAACTAATGTGGGAATATCCTTATGCCACATACAAAGTTTTTAGTGCAGTACATATTTGATAAATATCTATAAACTATTTTAGTAAATGGCAACATAATTGCTATTCAGACAGTTGACGCTATTATTACTTATTATAGATATAGAAAAAAAGGCAGAACTTTGGTTTCACCCAGCAGGTATTTTGAAAAACACTGTAATTTGGATATTTTGTATAGTTCTTCGTACTACGTTCATTCTAAACAATTTTGCACTTCTAAATTTTTTATAAGTGCATCAGTATCCGCAGTCTACTTATTACTTTATATTACTTTATTACTTTAGAATAAATCTATGTTCTTCATTAATGTTGTTTTCCCGATCAGCGATAGACCCATCCGAATAGTATCAGTTGCTGTTATCAACTGCAGAACAATGATTAATGTGAATTCGAGATAACGATAATTGATCATCTCGTTGCCGCGTACCGTTTGATTTGTGTCCTGGAGCGATTTATGGCGGTACATTGTTATCTTGATACACGTGACCACGAAAAAATGTCCCACTTTCTGCAATTTATTGAAGTCTTGTAGTCCTACATTATATTTTAATATCCCGACAGATCTATAGTGATACTTCTTAATATTACAAATTTTAATATACAAATAATTAATATAAAAATATTTCTTTAGTATACAAATAACTTGTATATCTTTTAATATACAAACATTTTTAACCTTTTGTATACCATAGCATACGTTAACTAATTGTTCGCTTCTCGGTGGATCCCGGGCTTAAGCAGCAGTGCTGCCCTCAGCTGCGTCGCAAAAAGTGTCGTCAAGAAGTGTCTCGTCTGAAACGGGGCTTAAGGGAATTCCCACACACCATCGTAATCCTGGGCAAACAGTCATCTAACTCGCCATTACTTCGCACCAAGCCTCGAAGCAAAGTCGATACGAAACACGTACGACACCTGAGTGGCAGTTTTGTGCTCTGACGCAGCTTCCAGAAACAATAGCCTTTATTCCATTTGCTTTCCATTCCAATTGTTTGGCCGAAATTAATTTAATGGACAACAGACGCGAGCAAGTCTTGCAGTTTCAAAGAGAAACGGAATCCGTATTGTTGGGCCACGGGATACCAGAGATATCCGAACTTTGTCAGTTCTACAACTATCTGCAGACTAAAACTAATTTACTTCGTTATCCCCTGTACAGTAGGGGATAAAAGGATTGAAAGATCCAGAAAGTAAGATTATTAACAAGCAAAAGTGCCTTAGGCTTTCATTATGAAAGCTTCAAATTATTAAGAATCGATGTGTTCAATTTATATGAACATGATATTTAATTATCAAATAATTACAAACCATGACATTTTGAACTGTTTAAATTATGTCGCATAACAAAATTCATTTTACATTTCAATTTAAGCACGCCTAAATGGAAATTAAAAGAAATGTTTATTTTAAGTAATCGCTGCTAACGATTATTTAGTTGACATTTAGTTGGCAACGTTTTATTCACTAAGAAAAAGGAACTTCTTAATGAGCACGAAATACGATATAACATCATTAATGAAGAAAGTAATGCTTTACATAGTTGTCGGTGGAACAAATTTTCTTAATAACTACGCTCAATTTTTATAATCTTGACATTCCTGCATTTTATAATAAAATGAATACCTTTTACTCTGTTGTACAAGTATGTACATTATCAGTAATAAATTTTTGACTATTTTCTTAGATGTGTAAATATTAAGTGTTTTAATAAGGATCAAGTAAATGGAAATGAATACTCCAGGTGTTAATAGTAATTAACATTGTTCAAATATACTTAGCTTGGGAAGTTTCTTAAATTTTCAATTTAAGATTGTTAATTGCTCAGGAGATTTGTGTATAGTTTGAAACACCTAATGGCTCTAAACTTCTGATCGTTATCGTATAATGCACCGCGGTACATAATTATACCTTAATTAATTAGGCAGAGTATCTATCTGCTTTTACGTGCGCTAGGCATGAGATTTATACTAGCATTACTTGTTTAACATAAGTCCATATTACAGAGACTCCCCAGTTTATCTGTTTCGTATGTATGAAAACTGTATTCTTTTACGTCGAAAGTGTGTATTACTTTCTTTCTAAGAGCCCAATAGCTAAAGAGTAAATAAAGAAAAGTATTTTTTATTCGTGAAAAACTAAATACTTTTAATACAGCTTCAACACATCTTATACCTTAATTTTAATTTTATTCAAAATTAATTAATGTTGTCTTAAACCTTCGTAACTTCCCTGACTGTGCTTTATTTCAATAACCGCTTTTTATATTGCACAATTAACTTATTAAAAAGATAAGAAGATATACATAATGCTAAAATCAGATGTCCGAATCAAATGTTTAAATTAGACGTTCAAGTCAAATGTTTAAACCAAATGTTCAAATCAAATGCACAAATGAAACGTTCAAATAAAATGCCCAAATCAAACGTCCAAATAAGTGCTCAAATTCAATTTTCAAATGAAACGTTCAAATGAAATGTACATATTAAGCATTCAAATTAAATGTCCAAATCGAACGTTCAAATCAAATTTTCAAATGAAACGTTCAAGTCAAATGTTCAAACCGAACGCCCAAATCGAACGTTCAAATCAAATGTTCAAATGAAACGTTCAAGTCAAATGTACCAACGAAATTTCTGAATCGAACGTTCATATGAAATGACCATATTAAACATTCATATCACGTGTTCAAATCAAACGTTCAAATGAAATATTCAAGTCAAATGTTCAAATGAAACGTTCAAGTCAAATGTTCAAATTGTACGTTCAAATCAAAAGTCCAAATCGAACGTTCAAGTCAAGTGTTCGTATTAAATGCCCGAATCGAATGTTCACTTTTACATATGTGATTTGCTTTAAAATGGTACGGTCAATCTTTCTGAAATCTTGCCACAATATTTGTTGCACCGAAGTTACTAAGCTAGAAAAAAATCAAGTTGCTCTAACTGTTTTCATTGCTCCTTAATATTCCACAATTAGTTTGTTGAAGCATGGCTTCCAATTGTATAAGTGCATAGAGTAGAACATAGTTCCCTTTTTGTTTTAAATTCGCGTGCATGTAGATAGTGCGCGTACTTAATGACGCTCAATTATGCTACAGCTATATCAAAGAGATTTTCCAACTTCCTACAAAGCCGCTCGCATGTACAGTGAATTTCCTTTGTTCACCCAATTCAGATCCTGTGCAAAAATGTTTAGCCTGAAAATTTTTCGAGCACAATTGCATTATTCATTCGGGATGAAAACGCGTTACGAAACTTCAGAGACATTTTTTAAATTTTCAATCTTTAAATTATACATATTTAGTAGATACTGCAAATATTTCATTACACTTTTTGTCTTTAAACATCCATGGGGGTACATTGCTTTTTTTTATTTTTCGTGATATTAACAATTATTTTCTTGCATAAAAATGATCTATTGAAGTACATATAAAAAAATTAAAGTACTTATAGAATTATCTATTCAAATATTTATCTATTAAAGCACAGTTCTGTTTATTAAATTATTTTGCAAGATATACATTATATTAGAAACAGAAGAAAATAAGGAAAATGTAACTTTAAAGAATTTTATTCTTTAAACGATGCAATTATTAGGGAAATTTGGAAACGTATAGCCTGTGCATAGATATTCATAATTAATTATGGAGAAATGATTTCGGGACAAGTGCCGTTTGTATCTGCGAGATACTATCATCGATTACCGACAAAGAACATTAAACGCAACTGTGGTTTCGACAGGGTTGAGCTGAAGTCCGGATTAGTTTGACCTAATTACGTATATACAGCTGGGGTATAATGGAAAGAGCAAACGAACAATAATCACACGAGGTCCGATACATTAATCGCAGAAGAACAGTGCCATGGCTACTCCTTTGCATTAAAAAAAAAACTAAATTACTGTAAATCACCGCCCTCTTATTGAACAAGGCTTAAATTTGTATAAGAACAGCTGAAGCCAACTAAATTACTTCTTGTTCTAATTCTTTAGGGAACATAGATGAATGGCTTCACCAATTAAGGCATTACACGATAGGAATGGGTAAATAAGACATTGACGTAACGATAAAAAAAAACACTAAAGTTACACATAGAAAAAAAACACAAATCGTATTCAATAGATTTTCAGGTCGCTATATGTTAATTATTTATATTTACATTATATTTGTAATATAGGAGAGTTATTTTAACATCCTCGCAATAATGATTAAATAATTTTATTTTGTTTCATGTTTTATTAATCTTATTAAATCATTTTTCATTATTCCTTATTGTTCAATATTTTAAGCTTGCAGCATGTTAAAAAAGCTTTATTTTAAGAAACTTCTGGAAAGTGCACAGCACTGTAATTTACAGCAAAATCAATTCGTTCGAGACCGGTAATTTCAACTTCGCTTGTTCGAGTTGCAACGAAACTGGGACTTCACCTTCATTTTTCAATCGATACGTGGGATGTAAATTATTGAGATCCAGTGTGGACAGGAGGTTCGCTTACACGACCTAGGAAATTCCCACATTATACGCCCTATTCGTGTTCCATGAACCTTGCACAGTACATTACTCGTACTCGACCAAGTGTCATCCAACGAGTTATGTACCGTACATCCTCCTTCCAACTGAATGGCGGGACCAAATGAAACCGTGGTCGGTCGTCGAAATTTAACGATAAATCTTTTCGTTTCTTGCCGCAGAGTGCTTTCACAGTACTGTTTACAGTATACCTAATATAGTACTTTTAGGCAGATCATTTTTAAGAAAAAGTGTTATATACAGGGCGTTCGGCTACATGTGGGTAGAAACGAGGTGATTCTATGGGCTAAAACAAGACGAAAAAATAGAATGCATATTTTTGGTTTGAGGTTTTGTTTTCGAGAAAATCGAGTTTGAAAAATCATCGGACGCATGTATATTGACGAAACTACAACCTAGTTCGATCGGAAATTGTGGTAGAACCTGAATGAAGATGATTCTTCGTGTCAAAATGCGTCGAAAACAAAGAATACAATTTTTTCATACCACGCTTTGTTTTCATGAAAATTGAATTTCTAAATCCGTTAAGTATGTGCGTACTCGAGTAGCTGCGATCTGCTAAAACGAGCTTCCTTCAAACTCAATTTTCTTGAGAACGAAGCGTCGCATGAAAACTTTTCATTATTCATTTTCAACTTATTTTAACATGAAGAATCACCCTCTTTCCGGTTTTACCACAATTTCCTGCTGTACCAGCTTGTAGCTCGTAGTTCCTTTAGCGGCGGGCGAAGGAGGCCTATACAGGGGTGCAGCTCCCTTTAGTCCCATTAGTCTCTTTGGACCCGTCAAATATTGAACAAGGTTACCTAGAAGGCATAAGGCTACCTAGCAGACCTTTGCTCTAAGGCCTCAAAGGCGTTCTCGCGTTTAAATGCGAGGATGGCGAAGGAAGGTCGCAGTCGCAGGATCTAATTGTACAGTAACAGTGGTAAGTCCTAATCCCGTTAGCGGCGGGAGTAGGAGGCCACTGCAGTGACATAGCTCCCTCTAATCCCATTAGTCCCTTCGGGCCCGTCAATTGTTCCACCCAAAAGAAAAAAACATAATTAGTTTTTAATTGAGAACAGCAGCTTCATTTCTTCCGTTTGTCACCAACAAGCCGTCCGTTTGTCCCCCGTAAAATTCCCAGGCGGGCCACGAACGAGATTGATTAACAAACAACCTGGTTCGTTTGTTCGCAGAACCGGCGCTCGTACTCGAAATGCAACGTGTTATGCGGGGAGTATCCAGCGGGATTCGAATTGAACTATGGCCCGGGTCAAACGAGGCCGCGTCAGAACAGTGTGTTCATCGGCCCTAGCGCGTCCTTCCTGCCGGGCGGCCAAGGCGTGCCGCGTCGTACGAAAAGCGCGTTCGATCTCCAATTCTTGATCCTCTCCGAGAACAGCGCTCAGTACACCTCGACCGAGCAGGACGCATTAAAAAACTACAAGCACGCCGGGGAGTCGGCGAAATTGTTGCAACGCGAACGAAGGTCGAGTGCCTGTCAGCTGGACAGGGCCGAGGCCAGCAAGCCGTCGTTCCGGGACAGGGGGATGAGCATCTGCCACTTCGAGTCGTCGCCGAAGCCTTGGCAACGGGACCGCGGGATGAGCATCTGTCAGTTCGATAGGATGGACGTTCTGGCGCGGCCGTTGCAACGTGATCGGGGCGGGAGCGTTTGCCAGTTCGATAGGACGGACGTGCTGGCCAGGCCATTGCAGAGAGATCGAATCGGCAGCGCTTATCACTTCGATCGAACGGATGTCCTGGCCAGGCCTAATTATTCCCTGGGGAAGTCTCTGCCGAGGGAGAGGCGTCTTAGCACTTGCAGCTTCTTGGAGAAGGACGAGGAGGCCGCTAGGAGTGGCCGACGGAAAGAGAAGCGGACGAGTGTCAGCAACCCTGACAGAATCGAGAAAGATGTCTCCATCGAGGTGGAGGACACGGAGAAGACAGAGATACTTGCCAAATACACGCCCAAGGAAAGGAAGAACCTGGCCTGTCAGTATGATCAACCGTGTTGCAGTAAAACCTCCGACGTCGTGTTCGGCTATAAGGCTACCTGCGTGTAGACCAAGATCGTACGGTTGACTGAGGGAGAGTAAAATTGCCTCGAATAGTCCTGTCTGAGTTGAGAGCAACGATGATTTCACGCATGTTCGATTCGCTGTACTTGGGGAACCAATTGTTTTCTTTGAATTGTAAGTCATGTTGACATCTCGATTTACGCCACTATTATTACTCGTATCAAACGATGTTTCAGATGAAAACTTCAATGGCTTCAAGGAGTTCACATTCTGGTGTTATTATTTTTTCCGCGGGCGGACTCGTAAGGGTCATGCGAAGGTCAACGTTGTTTTCTTAAATGAAAGCATACATTTTTAATTACATAAAACGATTCAGCTCGCCATTTTCCGTAAAAAAGTGTTAAGGTAATATGATCAAAAACTGATTGATTTAAAAGATATATCGTCTTTAATCTAGTAGAACTTACCATGCGTAAGACAAGAAAAGATGTAAGGCAGTACTTTTCTGTTGATGCTTTCTTTGTCTGGCACGTGGCGAGTTCTACTAGATTAAAGGTGAAATATCTTTTAAACCATTCAGTTTTCGATCATGTTACCTTAATGCTTTTTTATGAAAAATGGCCAGCTGAGTCGATCTATGTAATTAAAAATATATGATTCTATTTGAAGAGACAAATTGACCTTCGCATGACCTTTATGCGTCCACCCACGGAAAAAACACTAACATCAGAATACGAATCCCTTGAAACATTTTTCGCTACGGATAATAATAGTGACGTAAATCAAGATGTCATTATTTAGTGAATCACCCTATGTATGTATAAATATAGGTGTACACCTCACCGATTTCAATATGTTGTCAGGATCTTGATTCTAAATAACTTCTTCCTATATTCATATATAGTGCCCGCACGGTTTTTATTTTCAAGGTATTCATGGGGAACTGGAAGTCAGAAAAATCACGATTATCAATTTTTTATCTTAAATCTCATTTTATTCATAATCCTGTTTACATAAATTCTGCGGCCAGATTTGAATTCGGCGTGTCAAAATCTATAAAACCCGATGGATAATAAGTCAGTGAAAAAATTTGATTACGAGTTATAACGAAAAACAACAAAAATTTCGTCAAAGATGTGAACTTTGATATAAATTTTAGGGGTCAAGTAATGTTTGTAATCATTTTGCTAAATTTTTCCCATATTCTGCAGCATCTTAGCTGCGATTTAAAAACAATTCGCCCCTGTATCTTAATTCTATTAAAAGTTCTTTGATTTTGACACAAAAATCAGTTTTTCATGAATATCTCGAAAATTAAAATCGACCGAGAGTTATATGTATAGGAAGAAATTGTTTCGAATCATAATTCTAACAACATACTAAAAAATCATTTAAATCAGTGAGGTGGACCTCTATCTGTATACTTACCAAATCTTGTACAAGTATAAAGTTTGTAGTTAATTATAATACTGATATAGGGAACGTATCAGGTTTTTCCTGACAGAAGTTTGGAATGTTAATTATGAGTGAAAGTAGGAAGTGTTGTGTAAAATTCGATAGGGAATAATTTGCTGCTAATTAAACTTGGCTCTTTCAGTCTGCAATTTTGTATAATAATAAATTGTATTATTTTAACAGGTTCACCAGATCAAAGTCGATGATACTTAGCAACGTTTTGTATACGAGATTTGAAAGTGAAAGTAGACGTGCTTAACCATTCCTATATTGCAATAAAAAGTCAGTTGTTCTTGAAACATTGCAATAATGCATTTAATTCATGCTCGCGTAAAATTGTACGAACATTTCGTACAAGAAAAATCTGTTGGCGAATGTGAGCAACAATGATTTTAAGCAGAACGTAAAGAAATACTTAACGTAGTTTATTAAAAAACAAACAGTAGAAAATCTTTTGTTTTAATAGAGAATGTTTGAAGAAAGAAAATTAAAATTTCGATTAATATTAGTATGCGTAGCGAGTTCGAGATTTGGGAAGAAATTAATATTTTGGGCCTGGACAGTGTGAATATGGTATTAATTAATGAAATAATTCGCAACGTTTCTTTACTGGAAAATAGTTGACCAGAAAAGATTTTATTTTTTTTTAAATCGAAGGTACACAACATGTTCCTTGTTTTAATTATGAAGATAAACGATTGTTTAATTGGCAAGATTATTGTTGTCGGAAGAAAAGGTAAAACGGTAATACTTGAATACCAAAGCTGCACTATTTTTATACAACTGTAGGTTATTAATTATATAACCTGAACTTATTCAGGATAATTATAAACCTTGTTGATTTTAAATCAGGAAAAGACAGGCATGAATGGTAATTAAATAATTAAATCTTTCACGATTTTAACATTCTTCTTTCTTTAAGGAAGACAAATAAATATGTTGCAGTTATTTTTTGTGAATTCTGCTGTGAATACCAAAAGATTAATTTAAGAAAATTACTGGAGCAATAAGTTCAATTGTATGCCTACTCCAATTAATACCTACATATATATATTTTTACTGTTCATTGTAAACTGCATATTACTATTATTAAATACATGAATTTTTATTACAGGATAATATTTTATAATATTATGTGGCCATAAACGCATAGCTGTAAGATTTACTTTGACGATTTGTGAGATGCAATACTTGCTGGACTTTCTACAAGGATATTTTAAACAGACTTTTTGAAACCTCAAAAAATCATTCTGTATAAACAAAGCACAAATAAATCTTCCTTGTAGTACCCACAAGATAACCCAAAGATTTATAAACGATTGTAAGTCTTAGTATATGTTTATAATACTTGTAAACGATACCAACAGATATAGACTCGCTCGTAATTGTTATTTTATTATTAAACGTAAGTGGGTGAAAAGTTATTGGTAAGCTGGTATGTGGCAGAATGTATTGCAAAAAGAATTAAAGTAATACATATTTTGCTATAGATGAATGCCTGATTGGATCAGACGACTTTGGATAAATTGATCCCTTACCAATTTTTTTGTTTAATAAATAGTATGTATTATTGCATACACTTCCGTGTAGACATTTTGTCATTGATATTTTATCAGTTGATCAAAATGCATTTTATTATACATTGTCTAACAATGACAATCCTTTCAGATGCTTTAATGTAATTTGTTTTTATAAATATGTAACTCAAACGGTATTCTATAAATAATATCGGACGCCACAGGGTTGATATTATTGAAATTAAATTACAGTCCATTTATTGCAAATACCATGCTTATTGAAATTTTCTACAACAGTTTAGGAAAGTTACATGGAATTTGATCGTCTAAATCATTTTCATTGCTGCAGCCCACAATTGGATCAAGTAGGTAATTTATTTTGCAGACTCATTTTAAAGACAAATATTGTAGGTATATGTTTTATAAATAAAAAAGAATGTCATTTTTTTTGTAAGGTATAATTGGTAAAAATTATTAACTGAAATATTGTAAATTATCAATTTTACAGCCCATTCAGAAGGCATGTTTTTAGACTGATTTAGCGTACCTTTGCTTACTGTTTATTTATTTAATGATTCTGCTATTGAAAATCTGACAAAATGAACGTGAACAGTAATTGAATATTTTGACTTATTCTTAATGAGTACTGCTAGCAACTTCTCAAAAGAACCGAAGCGTGGTGTCTTGTAATAAAAGAATTGTTCCAAAAAACGTCTGATTCATGAGGAATGACTCTATAATAAAAAAACATATTTTAGCAGTATTGCACTTAACCCTTTCTGCCACGAAAGTATTATTTTAATAAATCCACCAGCCTAAAGACGAAGATGAAGATACATACCATACATTTTTTGAACTGAAGAACATTTTGTATCAAATTCGATGATTATTTTAAAACATGAACACACACACACACACGCGCGCGCGCGTAAGTGCTGAAAGGGTTAACAGAACCACCCGCAACATTATAAGAAGGTTTATAAAGAGAGATGCGAACTATTTTTTCAGGAAGTGCAATTTTTAGACGGCGGTAGAGACAGATGTATATTTATTAACTCGTACCACTGTTTCGGACCTAAATACGTTGTTAAGTAATTATAAATGTTCTATTAAAAACGGCGTCTAATTGATTGGGCGAAATAAACGATTATTTATATTATAAGAACGTGGAATCATTAAAATTTAATGTATTATCTGTTTGCTAATTTTTGTTTCATAATGTATTTGCTTTTTATGTAATTATTTTTGTTTTATCTAATACACTTGTTTTTTATGTAATTTTATGTAAAATATCACGGGTTTGCTTAAAATCATTTTGGTACACATCAATATTCAAGATTATTATTACATTTTGAATATTTCCAAGCGCAGTTTATGCAAAATAAGCAATTTACTAAAATGCTGATTCCTTTTAATGATGTATATGAATGACTTGTTTCGTTTTCTGATGGCATGTAATGAAGCACGAAATGATGAGGTAAGTAACAAATTTGGAAATCTTTCAAAAATGAATTACAATGTTTCCATTAATATGCAGTTGTCTTAAATTAATACAAAATCTGAACAAGGAATTTCATCCACTTCTGATTTCTGACAGAGAAACAAATTTTTCGATTCACCTATTTTGCATATAGTTAACACTTCACATGGCCTATAATGCAGGATGTCCCGTCCTGAGGCGATGCCGAACAAGTTTTTCATTTGGCAAAATGTCGTTTGAGGCTTTGTTTTTGAATTATTAATGAAAAACACTGGCCAATCAGAGCGCGTGTAGAACCCGCGGTCAGGGACGAATTGTCGCATCGCACTGGATGGCGATCTTCGGTCGGTGTGCTCCGATTTAAATGCGTCGGTATAGCAGGGAGCAAACGTTGCATGGATAATGTCGAATTATTCGTTATTTGTGAATAACGAATAAAAACACTATACCGTCGACTTTAAATCGGGGCCCCGGCCGAACGTCACCACCCAACGCGACACGACATTCCGTCTCTCAGTGCGGGCTCTACGCGCGCTCTGATTGGCCAGTGTGTTTCGTTAATAATTCAAGAACAAAGCCTCCAACGACAATTTGCCAAAGGAAAAAGTTGTTCAGTATCGCCTCGGGAATTTTCCATATCCGGCTCTTCTATGAGTTACGGGACACGCCTGTATAAAATGAATATAGCACGATTTATATAATCGTTTTATTTTTACACTTTCCTTTTACTCAATCTTTCAATAGAAATGATTTCTTCCCGAGCTTGTGCGAATCATTTTCAGTCAACCCTTACTGTACAACTTTTTAGTCGTACATATATCGGACGATGAATATTTAAGAACGATTGGAAAACATTACACGACGAACCCTGAAGTGTACCATTTGTATGTGCAGAAGCGAATGACCGAGTATAGTCGGCCAGTTTATTCTTAGGGCTATTGGCATTTGAGTGCAACGTTCTCGGAAGAAGCCAGCAGCTTATATCGACCTATGATTATTTTACGATGAAAACAATGCGGCCCTTTCATTCGATACAAAATTCCGCACAGTAATTAAAATACCTTTTGAGATACTTTTAAAGATTTTCAGATATTTGCTTTATTCAGTAAATAGTGTTTTACAAAGACATTTTCTTTGATAACTTGTTACTAACTTCGTTTATAATAATTTAAGATCATTTAAAGTTAACAAGGATTATTTAGTCTTTTTAGGATTATATAAAGCAATTTATCGTGTGCAGATATCTCTGGCAAAGAAAAATAAATAAATTGATTTATATTCATTCATTCAATTAAGGCATACACAATAGTAACACTCGTACTAAATGCGTGTGCAAAGGAAAAGTTTGATATCTGGAAAGCCCTTTTATCATCTCGCTTTTCCTGTCTGTATATCGCCCCCCCAGAGTAATAGGGTAGCTGCGCCTAATATGGAACACTACAATATCTCAGCAAATAAGTAACAAAATCAACCGCAAATTTCTCAAATTCATTGCCACATTTATTATTTGCATCCACGTATTGTTTATTAGTTACTGCACCGACTGTTTTCTTATCATTCAGCATTTGCATATTAAATTAAACAATGAAACATTACAAAATTAATTAATTAATTTCTTACAGAACAATTAAGAAATAAAACAGGTAATGGAAACAACATTTTCCTTTCGAATTTTCCACTAACAGAAATTGGAGACACTGTAATATCGGCATAAATACATTCAGTACCAAAATCGTTCAAGCTCCTACTTCTCATTCTTGTACATAAAAGTTTCGTCAATAAAGAGATTAAATGAATTCGTTCATCACGACATACTTAAAAAATGAAAGCAAAAAACGAATAAAACTAAAAGATAAAAAACATACAGTTTTCCTTTGAACTATCCACTAATGGAAATTGGAGACGCTGTAGTGTCAACACAGGTACAATCAGTATCATAATCATTCAAGTCCTTACTTCTTGTTTTTGTAAATAAAAAATTTCGTTTGCTGTAAATCCCGTGGCAATTACTGCTTATCCAGTACACAAGTGTTTTTCGAAGTCATCAGTACAAATTGGAGTATATTCACGCTATTCATATTTATTGAACGATCTTTTAGGAGATCAGACTCTAATCCTTGCCATCACCATTACGCATTAAATAAGCTACATCTCAGCAGTCCGTTTAGGGTAACTTCACCTAACACGGAACACCGTGACATCTCAGTAAATAAGCAACAAAATCAACCGACAACGGCAGAAGATATTTTGTTATAAACAATAAGCAATCATCTTTGCATTTGAACTTCAGTTGGCAGTCTGTCGCTGAATGCGAAGGCGTTACTGTGCTTGAACGCGTATAAAAGTTTTTGAAGGACGAGTTAAATAGTGAAATTGTTAGTGAAAGTAAGTTGAAGAGTACTACTTTTGCATAATTCATCCTCAAACATGTTTGATTCTGTGTGTTCAAAAGAAGTTTACCGTTAAACTTATTTTCCTCTTAGTATGATTATTATTTTTCTGCCGAAACACGTATGTACCTGATATGGAACACGGTTAGTATTAAATTACGGTTTTACCATTACAAGTACAGTGTTGTAAAAATGATAATAATGAAACATGAGCCCCATGTGTTCATTGCTTTTACTATGGCTGCGAATAATGTGGTGCTTTAGGCGCATTATTTTGGTGTTCAGCGCGTAGAAGACGAAAAAAATTAATATAATATGATATAAAATAATGAATGATATTTGTTTATTTGCCTTGTTTTATTTAAGCAGATATTGATTCTTCGTAGTAAAAACGCAATTTTTTATATCTCTTTAGAAATTTCCAATGAGTTCCATATTAGGTGTCATTTTTTCGTCTCGCCATTTTTTCTTTTTTTTCTTTACATATTTTACCGTAACTTCAGATCACCTAAACTTGGATAACTGTTAACATACGAACATTGTATATTAATTTCCCACTGTTTTAACCTTGGTCGCATTGAAAGAAGTGCGTTTCCCTATTTTTGACAGGCTTTTGAAGCCAGATATTCCATATCATTTAGGTTCAGTTACCCTAATTCGGATTTGTAAAAGTTCTGTTGTCCTTTCGGAGTAATATTCGAAATCACTGGCCTTTGCAGCTCATCCCAAATATTCCTTATCTTGACGGAGCTTTTCTTAGCATCAAGTGATTCATCCATATTAATATCTCGCTCAACACCGCGGGGCCATAAGAAAACATTCCTTAGCGGACAGGAAGATACTCTTTTTATAAATGTGTTTAATGCAGTAGAAGAGAGAAGCGTCGTTATGAAAAGGGCTCGCTTTGGCATAAAAGATATCGTTACGATTATCTGCTTGTAGAAATTGGCCTTGCAGTTGACGATAATAACTTGAAATTGAAATAAACTTAATCAATTTATTCATTTATTTGTTTATGCGAGGGATCGAATTAGGAAGAAGGGTAAAAAATAAAATAAATGTTAGTTGAATTTCTATTTTGATTGGTTTAGGAATTGATCATTTATATATAGAAATACCATTTATACATATATAGATAGAAAGTTTTCATTAAATTTAAAGGACTAATTCAAAGAAGCTTTACAAATTACAGATTAATTTCATTTATTTCCGTAATTCAGTACTTCCTTAATACTTGTTCAAATCGGGAATTATTTCGCTCGTTCAACATATTCTGTCAGATTTTGGTAGCTTCATGAATGATGCATGGGCTTTTTACTGCGAATTCACGCTGCTGCTTGATTTCGTCTGTATTGCGCGCATAGAACGGTTCGTTAACAATTTTAGATTTCTCGGTCATCCACGTGTTTCAAATTGGCGACAAATCTATTATTCTTTTTACAAGTAGCCCTAATTTATTGTGCACTGTTCAATTTTATTATGTCACTGGCTGCAATTTAGTAATCGTCTTAAAAACATATTGATATTTAGATAATTTTCTTATTCTTTGAATTTTTATAAATCATGCATATTACATTTTTTTTGTTGCAAATAGTCCTAATTTATTGTGCACCTTTCAATTTTATTATTTCACTGACTGCCATTTAGTAATCGTCTTAAAAAAAATATTGGTATTCAGACAATTTTCTCATTCCTTGCATTTTTATAAACTATACATATTACATGTTTTATAGACCAGATTAATATAATAACTACACTAGATTCTTTCAGCGCAAAATCATTAACTGCAACTCCGACGATGAGATGAAATGTGTTGCTTCTTAACATCGATTGTCTGGCGTAAGCTAGTGTCTGACATGGTGGTATTAAACATGAATATCAGATTACTGAAAAATGCCTACGAAGACGACGTCGTCTTTTTTTTTTTGAAATCGTTCCCCTCTTGTCAATACCAAGAATATGCACGACTCAATAAAAATTGATGGAAATTCACGATTTGGTGTAAGATATACTCGCAGTCAAATAACTTCAAATTTAATTAGAAAACAATTGTTCGCAAAGCCAGGATGAGAATAAAAAAGAAATTGAAATTGAATCTGCATTTACTTAAATAGTGAAGAAATTTGTACGTTAGTATTGTGGCATAACTGTTACCAATTGTTGCACAACATTGGTTGCGGCAGAGAGGGACAATACATTGATAATAATTATGAAAAAAGGCGAAATTTAAGAAATGTTAAAAAGTGCCTAGTTTCTCTATTCTCTTGTAAAATCCTTCTCTTCTCTCTTATAATCAGTCCTTCCACAAATCATTCTTTTATCTATTTAGATATTAAGCGTGCCTGTCCAATTCTCTCTCTCTCTCTCTCTCTCTCTCTCTCTCTCTCTTCTACCCATCAATCCTTATAAATAAACTCTAGGCGCTATTTTACTGTTCGAAAACGACGAGCGACTTCGATGTAGGACAGCTTCCTTTAATTTAGACTAGAGAATAGTTCAAATAATTAAGATACATTGATGTACTATACTATGCGATATAAAAAAAGACCAGTTGTTAAGATGCTGCATTTGTTCAATTTCAGAAGATATTTTAATGATTATTAGCGACGAACTCATAATTGAACTGGCAATTAGAAAAAATAAAAGTATGCTCAGGGATTAATAAAGAAATACTATGTTCGTCCAGATGACCACTGGAATCACTGAATTATGTTAACCTCTTCCAACAAATTACGACAAGTGAATTGTGAAAAAGGAGGAAATAAAGAACTTCGGGAAACCTTTGTATAAACTCTATTCATTAAAGTGCAGAATCCAAGTTTTATACATTTTTCGTACTCAAGGTCACGTGCTCGCCTCGAACTTAGCTATCATATCGTTATATCAAAAATGTGCAGTTTCATGTAAAACAAACTTCAATGGTTCTGAAATCTAGAAAAAATGATTTTGAGAAATTTGTTTGCCCACCATTATTACGTTCGTCCCCTCAAAGAAAATACTTTTTCCTTTGACATTTTTCCCTGTCGTAAACCTCGACATCAGGCTTTTCGTTCTAAATAAGATATAGCGTAGTTCATTTGAAATTAGTGGGGACTTAAGTCATCATTTTGCCGGTTTCGAATTTCGAAAATATGGAACATTGAATTTGGCAGTTTTTGACCATTTTTAGAAAAACAGGCTGTGCTAGTAAATTTTTTTTATAAGCACAGCCTGTTTTCGTCGTTTCTTCATTTTAATCTAGAAGGCTTGCTCTATGATCATACATTCTTTATTTTCCGGAAAAATTAACTTTTCACAACTCAACCAGTCCATTAGTTTCCGAGATAAAAATTCACAAGCACAGCCTGTTTTCCTATAATTGGCAAAAAATTGTCAAATTCAGAGGTCCGTATTTTTGTAAACAAGTCCAAAACCAGCAAAGTGATGACTTAAGCCCCCACTAATTTCACGTGGACTATATTTCATGTGGAACAAAAACCGTTGTTAGATCACATTGTTATATGTTCAAGGCGTCGACAGATGGCGCTTGAGGCGTGCGTCCCAGTTAATTAATCAATTGCGATCTTTTGATTAATGATTTGTCGACCCATCTTTTCAAGATCTATCCCTTTATTTTGCTATTATAAGCAATGTATAAATGTTCTTTCTTTTTCTTTATATTCCATTATTAAATGTGTGCTCCTAACCTGTGAATGGTTAATATTCGAGTTTTCATTTCTGAACAACCCTCATGTCGGGGCCAAAAAGTGATCGATTTGGCGTTGACCAATCCATTTACATTTTTTTTTTTCATTTTTGCACCGGGCGTTTACCATGGCAGAAGCTACTAGAACCGTCCTGCTTACCCCATACTACATAGATAAGAATTTTATCTAAGGCCGCCAAGGGAAGGGATATATTCCCGCTGACCAAAGATTTGATATTCAGCAAAATAACAAACGATTTCCGGGACGCAAAGTGGAAGGGAAGAAGATGATCGCCCTTCGGCAGGCCTCGATAGAGAACGATGATCTCATGATATGTGGAAGCGGGAATGCCAACGAATGGATCACGCGAAGTGGCCACTCTGGCAGGACTACATTGGCCACGGTACAATTTACCTCGATGCTACGAGAGCAACTCGAGTGGCCTGCACGCTACCACCCCTCCAGGGGAAAGATTCCGAAGTAAGCAATTCGGGTCCGCCTGCTTGTAAACGGAAGATTATTTCAGGCAGCCGCGATGGAGGAAACATCGTAATGGGTGTCGGTAATAAAGTATTCGACTTGTTGAGGATCAAAGAGTCGTTCAGGCATGGGCATCCAACCCCTAGGGATGTCCGAAATGGCTCTCATTGTCGGGCTTAACCCCGCAGGACCGAGATTGAGAGTATTGCATGATTTTGCTGACACTAAGATTATTGGGAAATAGGGTAACTGCAGCTAATATGGAACACCTGATTTCGAAAGGCTGCCAAAAATGGGAGAATGTCTTTTTTTTGCAAATGAAACTGCCAGAGTTAGGTTTCAAACGAGTTGAATTTGTTGTAGTGTCATTTTTTTTAATTTATTCCATTTCTGTTTTTTTATCAAAATCGTACGGATTAATTTTTATGCTTGATTTAAACAATGTTACTTAAGACTCGCTTGTGAATCAAATCCTAGAAGATCAAATTGTGTGATATTCTGGTTATCATAGTACAGTGGTTGATTTTTAAGTAGTGAAATTGAATGTTTGGATAATTATTTGGGTGATCCATAAATTCGATCATATTCATAGTTTTTTAAATTTTAAAATGTGCCATCAAAATTATATGTAAGTAACTACCTTTAAAATAAAAGAATTTAACAACACTGCAGGGTAGTGTTATTTTTTCAATTCTATTTCTGTCTCATTAACAAAATCGTAGAGACGAACTTTTTCACATCTAATTTAAACAATGTTTTAATTAAGACTCGTTTGACAATTAAATTAATCAAACACTTGACTGATTCACCGTACATTATGTTGCAGGAAATGTTGTTCTAGCAAGTGTTACATCTTTATTAAATAAGACAGCAGGGTAATCGAAAGAAATTGCAAGTCGGAAGTCTGGCGTTGACAATAAAATTGTTATGATTTATGAACCTTGAATATTACGAGCGGCATACCAGTGAAGTGTCCTCCTTTTAAAGATTATTATTGCGGATAATGCGAATCAGGGGTGCGATAAGTTAGCACCTTGACACACTTTTAGGCTTAAACTGTTGTAGAGGTTACAGATATTATTGGCAAACAACAATACGGGGTTGTAAATAAATCTGGTAGCTAGAAAAAAAAGAAATAATTGCAATAATTGAAAATGAAGAAATAATTACAATGATACTCCTGTGACTTGACGGTTCTGAATAGTCTCCTTCGTTTCTGCCATTTTAAGACATCGAACTCCTTTATAACATATTATAAGTAAGGGAATTTATATCGATAACTAATTTCATCTAACAAAAATCAATTTCAAGAAATTCACATCACTGTCATTGCAGATTCAAGAAACTTACGCCACTGCTATAATAGGATACAAAAAATGGTAAAGCTTTACCCTCTTTTATTTCCCTTGCAAACTTGTCATTAAATACTCTCAAATTAAGAAAGAAATTATTTAAAAGCAAATTAAATTATTTAAGCGCAATGCTATGATAAAGTAAATGTCTTTTCCTTTCTAGAAATCTAGTCTTCCTCACACTTTCACGCGGGGTGTTCTAGCCAGGCGCTGCATATTGGAAGATTTTTCAAACAGCACATAGAAGCTGGAGATTGTACATTCACACTCGAGCCTGTCTGGCTGCCATATGTATGCGGGCGAATCAATCATAGGTATACATGTATACATATAGGTGAACCCTTCAGGTAGCTGCGGATTGCGGAAAGAATGCAGAGAAGCCTCTAACAAAGGAGTCTGGCGTTTGTGAAAAGAAATGGGAAGAATGTGACAAGTAAAAAGAAATGCATAATAATGACAATATTGCTGGCTGGCAATGAGAATCTTGGTTCAGTGAAATTGTCAAATTGTTGGCATATTGATGAACATTCGTCTATTTCTCACGAAAATATTTTATTATAACCCAATAATTTAATAGTAATGTTTTTTTTATTACGTAAAAATATGGTGAAAATATTCTGACATTTTTTGGCATCGATGTCTCTAATTAGTATTGGAATTCGGATATGTTTTATCGACAGAGTCACATAACTATAAAACCACGTAAAAATTGTCTTTCAAACGTGTTCAAATGTTGTTGCAAAATGGATGGAGAAATTGTAATAAAAAGGACACAAGAACGGGAGAAATATACATACACATACACACGTTCGGT
Organism: Holcopasites calliopsidis; assembly: GCA_023838395.1. Taxonomy (NCBI): domain Eukaryota; kingdom Metazoa; phylum Arthropoda; class Insecta; order Hymenoptera; family Apidae; genus Holcopasites; species Holcopasites calliopsidis. The sequence goes on from JALHAQ010000009.1 coordinate 628,137, forward strand.
TTAAGTGCGCACGCGCGATTATTTCCGTAACTATTTAAAATAAAAAAATAATACATCTTAGGCAAATGTTATATGGTAATAACCGGAACATGTAAACTTAATAACTTGGAAACAGCTTACGCAAAATACATGTGTGGGTAGTGTTTTGGAAACAATCCGATATCAGTTACAAGAATATGTAATAAAAAGTATGTATAGGGTTCTATTTAAAAATATAATGATGACTTTCATAGGGCTTTTCAACGTCATTGTAATGTCAAATAATTACCATCATGATATGTCCCCCTTAATACAGTATAACATTTATTCAAAAGATTTTGCTGTATTTGTAATAGTTACGGAAATAATCGCATGCATACACTTAAACCAGACATACTGTATGTATGTATACAGGATGTTCGACTGCATATGGGCAGAAATGGAAGAGGAAATTCTATGGACTAGAATAAGACAAAGAAATAGAATAAATTTTTTCCGTTCGAGGCGTCGTTTTCGAGAACATTGAGTTTGGAAATTCATTGATTGCAGGTGTATTAAAGGACCTACAACCTGGTACAATCGGAAATTGCGGCAAAACCGAAAAGAAGGCGATCCTTCATGACAAAATGCGTGAAATACAAAGAATAATATTTTTTCGTACCACGATTTCAATCCAGCCACGATTTCAATCGACCCTCCGATTTCAAGAAAATTGAAGAATTTGAGAAAATTCGTTGGGTGTAGGTGTAATTAAGGAGCTAGAACCTGGTGCAACAGGAAATTGTGGTAAGACCGGAAAGAGGGTGATTCTTCGTGTGCAAAATTAGTTGAAAATCAATAATAAAATGTTTTCATACGATGCTTCGTTCTCAAGAAAATTGAGTTTGAAGGAAGCCAGTTTTAGAAGATCGCGGATACTCGAGTACACGCATACTTAGCGAATTTTTAAATCCAATTTTCTTGAAAACGAAGCGTGCTATGAAAAAATTGTACTCTTTATTTTCGACGCATTTTGACATGAAGAATCATCTACACGCGCACTCAAGTAGTCACAATCTGGTAAAACCGGATGCTAGGCGTGATTCCTCGTGTAAAAATAAGTCGAAAATAAAGAATAAAGTTTTTTCATATAATGCTTCGTTTTCGAGAAAATTGAGTTTGAATATTCCTGAAGTATGCGGTTACTACAACTAGTCGCCATTTTCTTAACTCACCCTAACACTGGTTTTATTCAAACTCAATTTTCTTTAGGATAACTCTGGTATAAAAAAATTGTACTCTTCGTTTTAGTCGCATTTTGTCACGAAGAATCGTCTTCTTTCATGTTTTACCACAATTTCCAGTTGTACTAGGTTGTAGTACACAGGTTCGTATAGTACGCATACGCTCGCAAAATGCAAAATGAATTTGCAAACTCAATTTACTCGAAAACGGAACCTCAAACGAAACATATGTATTCTATTTTTTCGTCTTGTTTTAGCCCATAGAATCACCACTTTCATCATTGCTCACATGTAGGCGAACCCCCTGTATATTCAAATAAATAATAGAATTTGTCTTAATGTTTCTATATGAAACATTTCATTGTACAAACACTGAAAAACTTTTATTTCAATAAAATCTTTTCCTATTTATCCATTTTCATTTAGGCCAAATGCAGATTTCCAAACGAGTCCAATTGGTTTTACTTTATATTATTGCAATGCTTGGCCGCAACTTGTGTCGGAAATATAATAAAAATTATGTGGGTCAACGCTTTAAGAGGGCATCGTAGATCATCGTGTCTTATGACCACTTGCGACGGCTATAAATTTCGACAAGTAGCAGGGCGACACATTGGGGAGATAACTTGTATTATATCGACGCGTGAAACATTCTTGCGCTTTGATGCGTTGCCTCTTTAAGCCGTGCAAAAAACGGGCCCGAAGCTTATTGTTGGAAACGTTTTATCTCGTTAAAGTTGGACGTTTCGGGGATTTACGTCCACCTTTGAAATTTCCACACCATCGCGCTATTGTATGATTTAATCCGCTAAACAAGGAAAATGAGTTAACTTTTTATGGATACATCGATGTTTACTGCGAACGATTGTTTGTGCTTAAACATATTTTCTGCTTTGTTTAATAAGCTGGCTAAATTTGGTGTTTTTATGTTATTTTATTTTGAATGAAACACTTAACAGTTGCTTCAATTTAATTTAATATAACGGTTTAATTTATTAAGTAAATTATTTTATCTCGGGCAAAGTGTAAGTACTCGCGAAAACAGTCTATTGGAGGAAATTGACAAAGATAGGACTTTGTTTTATAGCAATGCCTGTAACATTTATTGTACCATGCAAATAACTCCCAATATAAAACAAATGATAAATAAAATAAATATTGTCTGCGTCACTGCGTACGATGGTAAGGAGTAAATCATATTTACACTTTGACATACAAGTCTCTGAAAATTGTGAAATACGATATTATGACGTATTACGAACGACAAAGGGAGACTGGAGTAACATAATTTAATTCATATTTGTCATATGTTTCTAAGCTTAGCGATAAATAAATCGTAAAGGCGACACAGAGGAGCGGAATAAATCGATTTGTCCAGTGGGAATTTTATTTATTCACTTCGTTTCTTACGATTTTCGAAATTAAAGGAAACTGTACCGAAATTCGTAGATTTTTAACCTGCATCTGTCTGTTTTACGAAAGGAAATAATTTACATAGTACTTACGCAATAATTGTGGAACTATTTGTTGAGTAATAACGAAACAAATAAAATTGATTGTTCAAAATAATTGACGTACGAACGTAATGCATAACACGCAATTAGTTGCAAATAAAACAAAAATTAACAAACAATCCCCTTGGGCATAATGAACTGTCGTGTGTGCAGTGTGCACTAATTTGCAGGTTTGTAATAAACCTAAGTGTGAACGTTTTGTTTGCAGTCCCTGTTTGTTCACACCCACTGAAGTTTAATTAGTACCCTCTTGGATATGTACATATCCTTATGTACACGCATGCGTGCACATATAATTAAGGTATGTATACATCCCTACTTGATCAACCTCTCGCATGATTGTGGTTCAAATTGATTCGGTGTAGGCACTTGCATGGCGAAGCTAACATGTGATTGCAAGAAAACGATTGACCACGTAGTGTGAACGGTGCGTATCTGCATAATGTCAAATTCACATAATGTAAATTTTTGTTAAAAAGTTACGACATAGAAGAATGTCATCTTTTATCGAACCCCGAAATCGCGAGCCGCCAGTTCGATGCAACGTACGCTGCGAACAGTCGGTCGCCATTTACGTTTTAACGTGGCGCCGCATGCCTACGGCCAAACTTGGCTCGGCTTTGCCAGTGCAACGTGTTGACCTGCCTGACTTGGCTGTCAGGGAATTTAATCAAGTGTGAATGATTCAATTGATTGCGAACAATTTAATTAACTGCGGATAGTTTTAATAAGAATTTCCAATAAACATGCAAGCCGAGCAGCGATACAACAATTGCACTATAGAAAGGTATGAACTCCGCGCCCACAGCTCTGCCACACGCAAAAAAAAATCCACTGTGCAAACAATGGCGCTAGCTTTTTTGCGTCGAACAGGAGTCTGGTACTAAATCACCGGTGCGGTGAAATTTCAGGATGGATAGCATCGGAGGAAAATTCGCCCTCGTCCTCGTAGCTGGTGCTTTCTTTGCACAAAGGACTTAGCATTAGAAATGTTTCTTTCAAATCGCCCAGGCCATTTATCAGAACCTCAGCCGTGGACCTTCACGCCAGTTTTCAAGAACGCAGACCGGTTGATATATGTATCTCTTGCGCGTGGTGGTGTCGGACGGGATCGGGTGATGGATGACGATGGAGACGCATTTATGCGGCGGATGGATCCAGAGGTCATCGCGTTTTATCGACTTCGACGTGGGAGTGATCACTGCAGGAGAGAAAAGCGCCCTTGTCAGTTCAGGTTCTGCTCCTTTCGCCGCGACTTTTTACTCGATCACCCTGGCGTTAAAGCGGAACTAACTGCTTTCTTCCTGGTGAAAATCGAGGTAATAAAAATAATACTGGAGCCATAACTTTTTTCTGATTTCATTTTGAGATAAACTAGGCAGGAAGCCGACCAGGGAATTTGTATATATTAGAATTATCATCATTCAGAACCCATCTATTTAAATAAAATGTCAAATTAACTTGCAAATATTTAATTTTTGCTGTAAAGTGTATCAGGTTTAAGTGGGAACAGCTAAATATCTTGTAAAATACAAGAGATACGAAAAAATAATTTATTCACTTTTATCGACTTTGTTTCAGGGTCATCTCAGAGTCAAATAAATAACAGCATGATATGTGCCCCTTAATATGCTACAACTTTCGTCTAAATCAGTTTTTTGTATCTTTTATATTCTTCAAGATATTTAACTGCGCTCATTTAAATTAGACACACGGTACATGTAGGATTAGTAATTAATGTAGTCGTAGGTGTCCCAAGCTTTTAAGCGGCAGTGTACATGTGTAGAGATTGGGAACGGGCAATTAAACCTTGAGCAACAAGTATCTAAAGTGTATGCGGGTAGATTCTATCATCTGAAATCGCAGAATATCCAGAAGGCTAACCGCGGATTAATTTTCACCGTATCCTGTCCGTGAGTGCGGATTTACTTCCCAGTTCAATAGATCGCACTGTCAATGAGCAATTGTTAACCCGAACACAGAATACCTAATCAAGTGAACGTTACATTCGAACATTCGAGTAATAGTTTGCAATACCGAATAAAATTGTAACAAATTGATAGTAATAATTCTTCGACGATCAATTAACGGGGAGTTCTCTTCTTTAAAAGAAGATGATTTCTTTCAAAGTTAGCAGTTGGCATTTTTATTAATTAGCGAAGAGCTTCCTTATTTAAAAAAAGGATTTCTTTAAAGGTTCTGAATTTCTTTGTATAAGAATTATTTGAATAATATCAGATTTATAATGAGGGTTAATTACTGTTAAAAAAATTGGTCTCCAAAGAATTATTACTACCAAGTTGTTTATTACAATATTATATTATTACAATCGGAATACGAAAAAATGAATTTTTATCTAGAATTTGTTACATCTGTTTAGAAAACATTTTTACAAATAGCATATTTATTTGATCGTAAATGCAATTGATTGATCGATTTGTTTATTTCTTTATTTGGTGTTATTAACAGTCAACTCTTAAGATGCGCATTGTTTTTCGCAAGCCATATGTTTTCTTCCTGTTCGAAAATGTTTAATATATCTATTTCTATTCGTTTATACACATGAATTTTCCTACCTCCGTCCAAAGTGCAGAAGCAAACGCAATATACCGGGCAGACAGCAATTTATCGTTAAAAGTTTAACGGCCAAACGTCAGAGAATGAAATATATTTATGGAGCTGCACACTTTACGAGTTTTTGACAGGGCGCAAGGTGAGTATATTTCGCAGTTTGTGAACTTCCTTTGGAAGTGATATTGTAAATGTTAAAACAATATAGAGATCGGTTACGATGCTCAAAATTGACAATTACTAGACACTGAAGACGATCAAAGATGAAGGAATACTCTGGACGATTAAAGACGCGAGGAAATGAGCTATAGAAAGATTATCTTGATAATAGAGCATTGAATTTTCATTTAAGGAGCATTATCTCTGGCGCCATGGGATCATATTCGAAACATAAAGTCTACGAGGATCAGTAACTTGTGGATCATGTATATGCAATCATGCAAGGTTCCTGATAATTCTTTTACTGCTTTGCATAAAAGAAGCACTTTGTTATACATGAGTGGCTTTGGCACATTTTATCTGGAATAAGATAAAGGAGCACCTCAGAGGGGACAACCGAGTGCAAAGGGTTAATTAGTCATTTTCCAAACATCCAATTAAAGTGATACTCAAGCTTGTTCCAAAATCAAAATACAGTACGTTCTCGATAAATGAGGATTTTGACTTTTGTCAGAGTGCGGACTTCGATGTTCTAGGTACTTAGTCAACTCGCTTCTTTTTCATGCTAACTGAGGATTTTCGATCTACAGGTAAGTGAGGATAGATTATCTCTTCGCTCCTTGGACCCTGTAACACACTACCAAGCTTGAGTACACTTTTGTCAGCTAGCGGACTTCGATGCTCCAGATACTTATCAAATTCGCTTCTTCTTCACGATAACTAAGGATTTTCGATTTGCATGTAAGTGAGGATAAATCATCTCTTCGTTCCTTGGACCCTGTAACACTCTACCAAGCTTCAGTACACCTTTTTCAGTGGGCATACTTCGATGCTCCGTGTACTTATTAAACTCGCTCCTTCTACACGATAACTGAGGATTCTGGATGTACAGATAAGTGAGGATAGATTATCTCTTCGTTCCTTGGACCCTGTAACACACTACCAAGTTTGAGTACACTTTTGTGAGTGGGCGGACTTCGATGCTCCAGGTACTTGTCAAATTGGCTTCTTCCACGCGATAACTGAAGATATTGGTTTTGAGATTTTTACTCACTTATGAAGAATCTATTATAAGATGCTGCAAAGAGTTAAAATACGATCTTTTTAGCCATTTTCTTTCACTCTTTATTTAAACACAACTTGTAATATTTTATTTGCCGAATATTCGTTCCCCATGCCAACTGTCATTTAAAATGTTGTTAATATGTAAAATGGAATGGAATGTCTCCTTAAAAGGAACATCCCGATTCTTTGCTAGATATACTCGGTGTTAAAGGGTTAGTAACTCATCAGAGAGATGAAGTATGGACACATAAAATTATGGCTTGTATATCTAAAGTTAATAGACCGGTAAATGCATTTCATCATAAGCGTACTAACAAACTCAAAAACGACAGAACTTTCCAACAAACGTAATAGCCTCAATGAAATTATGGTAGAGTGGTGTCAGGAAGAGAAGCTCACATAACGGTGCAACGCATAATGCAATTGTTAAAGTAGTATGTAACAGGCAGTGGTCGGCCAACTAAGGTTGACACGCTATCGAGTTCCGTGGCTACGAGAGAATGGGGTCAAAGCGCGGATAAACAACCGTATTTCCTTTACATAATTGTGGGGTTACTTGACGAGTACTTAGTATTAATGATCCAAAAAGAAAGAGTTTCCGATGTAAAACCGGCCAAATTCACTATTTAAGCACATATTTATATGATTTATGCATTTTCGAAAGTTCTACTTATCTTACAAAATCAAAATTTGGCAAATAACACTGTTTTAATTATTTCATTCGTAAATCGTTAGAAAAGCTTAACTAATTAGCAGCTAACACTGACTAAATTCTATGCATTCCGTGACCAAATACATAATTCTTTTCTCGGTTCATGAAATCTATAAATAATTTAATCAGAACGGCGAATAACTGTAAGACGTTTCAATATTTGAGACTATAAACACTTAAGTTTGTATGAAAATTTTGTTGCTCGTTTAAAGCATATAATCTGTAGTTCGGAAATGGGAAATGTGAGTAACGAGAATTGTTAGAAAAAGAGGTGGCAGTGGACGAAGGCAAACGTGGAAACGAGCGGAATGAGATTTTTGCGCCACATAGGAAATGCTCGATCACTGTCGGCTTATTTCTAGTTTCAACCTACCATTTCTTTCGTGTTAATAGTTCACAGTGTGATTTGTAATATTAAATTGGTTCTACTGTAAATAAACAATAGAAATGACCGACCATTTTAATGAAAATTAAAACATTGATATGTCTAATCATTCTAAGCACAAAATAAAACGGAATTTCCGGTCCAACCGGGCAAAGGTGATTGTACATAAAAAAACAATTAGATAAAAATGTATAACATTTTTCCGTTTGAAGCTCCGCTTCCGAGAAAATCGAATTCCAAAATTTTTTCGGCTGTGCGTACCATTGACTGCAGTCTTAACTGTGTACTAATAGACAGAAGATATCAATGCATGGATAGCACACTTATTAACTTCACTGACAAGCTCTCAACGTTTTCAAAATATCTAAATAAAACGTTAAAGAAGGCAATAAGCATGAAAGTGTGAGCGAACGACAATTTGTAGGTATTTGTAGGGGATTGATTATCCAAAAAGATAGTTAAGTGCACGCGTACTCGAAAAATTTTCTACTTATTTTTACATGTAGAATCATCCGTGCCTAATTGACTATCTATTCTCCCGCACCCTGTATGCCAAAAGTTTATCTAAGTGCTTGTAAAGATATTGTAAAATACCATTTATTTAAGTACCATTGAAATATTATTGAATCACGTGTTGCAAACAGTTATTGACATCTTAATAAGTGACACAGGTATGCATTTATGCAAACCATACAGCAATCTGAACAATCGATTATCCTTGTTCGATTTTATTAAGTGGAAAGATTTGCGGTTTGTATGCACTTTCACTACCTGTATTATGTAATAGTGTAATGTAACCAACGCTCTAGGTCATCTCCCGCAGAAAACGATCGCTTATGCAGCTGGCCGCGAGTGCGAAATAGCCTTAATGTAATCGGTCAAGTTGAGTTGTCAGCCTTGTTGATCAGTTATCCGAATACTGGGTCAAGGTTGCTGGACATCAGACGAATAAACCGGGTGTCTGTCCGCACACGTTTGATGGCCAAACATGATCATAATTTATTGCGATTGCTTACACTTTTCATGCTGATCGGTGATGCTTTGGATTGTACTACAGGGCAATCAACGCTGTATGAGCTATAAACAGGGTGGCAAAAGTGTTGGGCTGGGGAATATATGGTATAATAGAAAACCGAGCGTTTAGTAATCAGTCTTAAGTAGGGTGTTTCCAAAATCGCAGTGTAACTCGGCAGAAACCGGTACGTCGTGTAAAAATGAAATGAAATTAAAGAACAAAATTTTTCATACGACGCTTCGTTTTTGAGAAAATCGGGTTTCGAAATTTCGTTAAATAAACGTGTGTTGAAGCACATACAACCCGTAGCAACCGAAAATCATGGTACAACCGAAGGGAGGGTGATTCCTCGTGTAAAACTAAGCCGAAAATAAAGAATAACATTTTTTCATACGACGCTTAATTCTCAAGAAAATTGAGTCTAATGGGAACCAGTTCTCGGGCGAGATAAGAAAATGGCGGCTACTTGAGTACCTACGTCCCTAAATAATATTCAAATTCAATTTTCCCGAAAACGAAGCGCCGTATGAAAAAATTGTATTCTTTATTTTCGTTTTATTTTTGCACGAAAAATCATACCCACCATCCGGTTTTGCTAAATTGTGACTAATTCAGTGCACGCGTACTCAACGAATATTTGAACTCAATTTTCTCGAAAACGAAACGTTGTATGAAACAATTCTGTTCTTTGTTTTTGGCTTAGTTTTACATAATGAATAGCCACCTTTTGAGCTATACCACGATTCTGGAAATACTCTGTACATGTATTACACAAGACAAAATGAAAAAAAGCAATTTAACATTTAAAAAAATAAACAAAACAATCTGCAGTCCCGAATTATTTCGACCAGCTGATTGTTTTTATTTTAAAAGATAAAAAGCAAGTATTTGTTTCAACTAGAACTTTGTACAGGAGGGTGTTTCAGCTCAATGAGGCCTAAAACCTAAATACCTAAACGGTTGTTTCGTTTTTCGGGAAGTGAGAAACGTTTATACCATAGTTTGAATGGTTTCAATAAAGTAAATAACTTTTTGTTTTAAATATTAAATAGTATTTAAAAAAATGAAAGACGACAAAGTTTTGCAGCTTCCTGAAACCTGCATATAGCATACCCGCGACAATGTTTTTGTATTTTCAATATTTTTCGAGCAACAAAGATAACAAGAAATGCACACGTTCGCGACACTGTATTTTCCCACTGAGTTTATTCGTGGACGATAAATACGATAACAAAGAGATCAAAGGAATGTAGATTTTCTTACGTAGATACACAATCAAATTAAACTCTTTGCTTGCGGACGATGAATAAAGTGTAAAGGCACACTTTGGACAAATATTTGAGCATCACGAAATTCGTTCTCTTAAAACGCAATGCTTAGAACAAAGCATTTTATTTTATCATGTTGTTTTTTACCTTTCACGTTTAATATTTTATTCTGTGACGTTCTTTTTTTTAATTAAATAGCAAAATTGCTCCCTGTAGTGCACTCGCGCAACTTAATTAAAGTAAAATTAAGTCAATATAAAAGTTGAAAGTGCTTTTTTATTTGAGCTCTAAAATCAACCATTGTTTGGGTACGCATTGTGTATAAACATTAAACATTCCATTGAAAAACTGTAAAATGTATTTAAATCTATTCTGTCGTACAATACTTTGTTCAAACAAACTCAAAATCATTTGTGTAAGATATTTATGACATGATCATTTTTGTTATTCAAATAATCATTACATATTTATCATTCATAATTATTATTCAAATATTATCTAGACGAAATAACTTTTTTTAATTGTTTCAGTGTTGACTGTCAAATGAAATGCCTTTCTTCATTCATTTTATATTTCAATAAATGTGTCAGAAAATAATTCAGTAAGTAATTTTTGGACTGATTATGACAATTACGACAGAAATATGCATAAATCGTGACAAGGACAGTACATTACTTTATCTGCAGACAGTTGCGTATATAAATTACATACATATATGTTCACATAACATGCTTGCCTTTCATGTAAAAGATTTATGATCGTGAGAATCCTCAGAGTCTACTCTAATTGTACTCTGCAATGAACATAATTCCTCCCACTGTACTTTGTGTTTCAAACATATACAAAATGGAACATTCACATCATTCCTTTTTTTAAATTTTCACTTGAATTTTGTTGAAGATCGATATTATACAAAACTAACAACTATTTGGAAATGACTTAAATGAATTTTCGTACAAACTGAAACTACATTTCTCACAACTGTTTTTGCAATAAACAAAGAAAAGTGGAAGAAATATTTAAACTACTTAAAAACTACTTGAACTGGTTAAGAAAAACTATTTGAAAATGACTTAAACGAATGTTCAGCACAAAACGGAGGTACGTCACCCAAACTGTTTTCAGAATAAACAAAGGAAATAAATTTAGAAAAATGATTACTCCGATTTAATTACATGTCACTAATAGGACAATATTTAGGAGCTCTCTCAAAATCATAAGCCGTGCGTGTTATGAACCACATTCTGGCGCCGTTGCACGAAACATCATAGCAAAGCCTGTTTGCTTTGTGCAACTGCAATTCCGCCGAATTCGGATCTCTTGAAAGCCAGGACGCGCTAAGCGTTGATTGCGTGAATCGCGAGAGGATAATTGCCTTTGCTTCCCGAGGGATAATGGAACAATTTGTTCGCGTTACAACAGATTTCCTTAAATTCCCACCCCTATGAATGCAAACAGTTGTAATAGTTGTATTAATATCATATGAGAAATTCGATTTACTCCTGATACTATCTCATTTTTCATATCAACAGCATTTCAAATTGACAATTTGCATACGAAACGAAACTTCGATAAATAAAATATTTCAAGCTCAGTTTAAATAAGGAGTGAAAGCGAATGGCTAAAGATTATATTTTAACTCTTTGCAGCGTCTTATAGTAGATTCTCAATAAGTGAGTAAAAATCAAAACATCAAGATCTTCAGTTATCGTATGGAAGAAGCAAATTTAATAAGTACCTGGAGCATCGAAGTCCGCTCACTAACAAAGGCGTACTCAACCTTGGTAGTGCGTTACAGGGTTCAAGGAACGAAGAGATAATTCATCCTCACTTACGTGTAGATAAGAAATTCTCACTTATCGAGAGTGTACTGTATTTGCATTTTGGAACAAACTTGAGTATCGCTTAAGTTGAATGTTTGGAAAATGACTAATTAACACTTTGCACTTTATATTACTTCGTTTATAAGTTATAAATTTTATATAAATTTTTATAAAAACATTTTCGAAAAAAGAATGAACTCAGGATTGAGAAAGCAGAGACTTCGCGCTTTAAAATCAGCCTAGGTAGATTGTTGTGCGGTTTTTTTTTCACGAAGTTATAACAGTTTAAATATTGACAATTATTCATAGAAAGTTTACAGGAAAATTCGATGGAGATAAAAAAATCTTCGAATACAGAGTGTTGAAAATGTGCACCGAGCTCTTGTAGAAAAGAGGGAGAAGGATAAACAAATTTACAGCAAATACAATTACAACTGATTTAAGGAGGCAGAAATGATTTAAGATTGCAGAAATTCGAAAAGGAGCAGAATCATTTACAATAATTTTTGGCTGCCAATAACTTAATTACTTTACTCCTTTGTCACTTAAAGAATATATAGTTTATGACATTCATGTATTCTCTGTTAATTCGAGACACGTCCAAGTCTTATCTCATTGTTATCTTTTGATAGCTTTTGATTGAAATCTTTCTTGTTCAATCCCCAAACTTAGCTGTGTACATTTTCTTCGGACTGCCTTTATGCTCACACTGCTATCAGCTTCCACGTAACGTAACAGCAATTATTATTATTATTATTAAATGTTGCTCGCTATAGCATGCAAGTAGTTTTCCATAATGCGATAAGGTCTCGTCATGAATACTGACAACGTTGGTTTTGTATTTAACTAGTATAAGGTAGCGGACTGGTAATTGTAAACATTGTATTTCGTTTAATGATAAAAGTAATTATGTACATACACTCGATATGCCTAACGAGGTATCACTCGATATGCTTCTTTCTTCTTTCACTTTTTCTCATTTTTGTTGTTGTAATATTCAGTAACTAATAATTCAGCCACATCAAAAGTTAAACCGATCAAGTCCATAAATACAAAATTAGAGAAAATTGATGATGCTGGTTTCAATTTACGATTTGCTATTTCCTATTTGATTTACCGCATGTTGAAATAATAAAATGAACAAATTTACGAAAAGTGGGCTTGACCAGTTTAAAAATCTACGTATCACTGTTTGGCATCGATAGAAGCGCAACTAACAACATTTCTAATTCCTTTTTATTGAATAGAAGATCTATATTAAGTGTCGCTTATTATAATATAAAATGGCATAATTATAATTCCACGAGTTTTGCATCAGAAGCTACTTATAATTTAAAGCCCACCCCTTGATTCTCTAGGTTGGGCGTTAACAGCAAATATATAATTAGACTAGATTTAGTATTTTCAAAAATCTAAATTGTAAAAACCTCATCTGAAATTTATATTTTTTTAACTTGTGCCACAGTGCCAAGCAACGACATATGCGTAAATATTTAGTCACTGATTATCATTTTACCGCATCATCATGAAGCGCAATAAAAGAGCACATTCTGTTTAAATATAAATCTTTACGCTGAAAAAATTCAGTTTCTTGGTTTGCATTAATTACGAAAAAATTGAGAAAAATATAATCACCTTCCTCTGTGTCATTTGCCTTACAATTTTCCTGGCAATAGGATTGTATAACATAAGTTTTATAACAAATTAAAATACGGCATTGCGATAATTTTACTTTCAGCGTGTTTAGCAAATGTTTGCAAAGAAAATTGCTATCAAAAAGCTTCCAATGTTTAGTGAACATAATTTTTATAAGATCGGTGTGTCTAAACGAGAGCTTGGACTTACTGCCAATTTGTTGCTTTTCTCTTTTACTAATTAGACTTTAGTGATTTTCAATTGTTAAACAGTGTAGCGAAACATGAAGCGTTTGATGAAACATTAAATACTAGGGCAACTGCGCCTAATATCGAATATCTGACTTCAAAGGGCTGTCAAAAAATGAGAAATGTTTCGTTTTCAGTGAAACCAACGTTAAAGCATAGGAAAATTAATATACAGGGTGTCTCACCTAACTTGAGCATCCTAAATATCTCGCTTATTTCTTACGATAGGAAAAAATGTCAAAGGAAAAATATATTTGGCTTCAAGGGGCGAACGTAATGGTGGACATATAAATTTTCTGAAGGTCATTGTTTTCGAGATTTCAAAACCATTGAATTTTTTTTTAGATGGGACTGCATATTTTTAACATGGCGATGTGATAGGTAAGGGCAAGCCGAGTCCAACGACCTACGATATTATGACCTTCACGTGACCTTGATTACAAATAATTTATAAAACTTGGATTATTGATGTAAATGGTGAAATAACTGTGCTTAGGTGATTAATGAGGGAAAGTTTATTTTAAAATGTTGTTGAAAACAGTGCAACATGACGATTCTGAAAGGATGAAGTAATATCATGACTTCCTTATGTTTCCTCCCTTGCTTAATATTAGTAAAGACGAAAGCATCAAAGTGGAATTCTGAACTGAATGTAGCTAACGATGGAAGAAACTAATGTATCGATGCTTTCAATTTAAGTCGAAGAACAGTGTTGACGCAGGCTACAGGAAACGTGTTTACTAATATTAAGTAAGGGAGGAAGCATAAGGAAGGCTTGATATTAGTTTATCCTTTCAGAATCTTTGTCTTGCATTGTTTTCATCAATATTTTAAAATAAATTTTCTCCCATTAATCGTCCAATCACGGTTATTTCACCATTTACATCAATAGTCCAAGTTTTATGAACTTTTCGCACTCAAGGTCACGTGAAGGTCAATATCGTAGGCCGTTGAACTGGCCTTGACCGTAGCTGTCACATCGTCATATCAAAAATATGTAGCCCCGTTCAGAAAAAAATTCGATGGTTTTGGAACCTCGAAGAAATAACCTTGATAAAGTTTATTTACGCACCGTTACGTTCGACCCTTTGAATCAAATATTGTCATCCTTTGACAGTTTTCCCTAGTATAAAAAATAAGTGATACATTTGGTATGCTCAAGTTAGGTGGGGCACCCTGTATGTTAATACACTAATGTTAATACAATAATGCTAATCATTCTAAAATTTATATAGTCATCGTGACTTTGCACGATTATAGACACTTTAATCGATCGAGGGCTTGTATTATTTTCTCTTTAAACTGCGGAAACTTATCTGTAGACTCCGAATTTTTAGGCGTTTATAGACAACTTAAAAATGCAAGATTAGACAAATTGTGATTACATAAAAGTGAAATAATTTTCTACTTTTTTTACTACATTCTCAAAAATGTGACTACCTATCCGTATTAATATATTATTACTAATTATATCGCATGTCATCATTAATTATTATTACTATATTAACCCCAATTTCTTCATAAAAGAATCAATTTCTCAACAATTTCTCTTCCAAACAGCTCCTCCTCGTCGTATCTTCGATTTGAGGAAAAAAAAATTCTTTACATTCAGTCCGAAAAGGGTTAAATCCACAGTTCCGCGATCCCGCCGATCTCGTTGAAATTGATCGTCGCATACTCCCTGCCGAAGGTGAGCCAGTTGGGGGACCATCGTGACTAAACGATCTATAGTATGTTCACGATGATCGCTGAGAAAGGGACTCAATCGAAGTGAGCGGCTTATAAGAGCGCGGACCGTTGAACGTTTCATTCAGTTCGGTTCACCGTGACCCAAAGGCGAACGAGTACCCCCCTCCCCCACACCCAGTGTTTGGCAAACGTAAAGTCCCTCGCAGCGTCTCCTCGCTCTACCGGCTTTGTGTTTCGTGCGTATTAGTTTCACTGGCACGAGTTGCGAATTTTAAATCGTTTCTATGAAAGATCTACGAAAGGAAGAATTATTCTTTTTTCCTCTGAAGAGTGCAGTGAGTGATATTGGTTCCTGGGAAAAAAAAATTGAATAATTGCGCCGCGGTAGGATTTAGGGATACACCAGAAACATGGAAAAGTAATGGGAATGTTAAATGTATACAAAGTGCGAGCGTGAGTGTCGAGTAGAATATTTCATTTATTCCCGAAGAATAAATGAAGAAAGTTTTTCATGTAAGAAAGTAAGTTGTTTTACTGTTTTACTAAAATGAGAAATATTGTGTTTCACTTTAAAGAGTAAATTTGCGTCAATCTGTTTGTTGTATTTAGTTGGCTTACCGAAGTGTTAATAAGTAGATATCTAATATTTGAGAGGCCAATAATTTACTTTATCGTAACAGCCACATCAAAAGACGCGATATGTTTTTTCTTTTGGTCAACCACAGACATCTCAAACTCGCAATATGTTCTTTGTCGAAAGCGCAGTGGCATATCTTAACTTTAATGAAACACATCTCATTTTGACAGAAATACTTTAAATCCAGACTTCTTTGCGTGCCGTTTTTAAATCCTACGTAAAACGCCGTTCCACTTCGGTATCGCAGAAAAAAAAGCAGAACAGTATAAAAGTTCGTGATGGTTTCAAAGATAAAAAGCAGGTTCCCTTATAATCTAATCGACGCATTTGAACTTTACGTTGACCTTATTATGACTCAAATATGTTAAACTGAAATTTCTCGACCTTCTTTTGTGAGTTTACAAATTCAAAAATAGTAAACGCGATTGAAATGAACGACTGAACTGAAATAAACTGTAATATATTGGGGCTGACATTTTTTCTTATTAAAATAATTTAATTTACAACTGACTTACATTATTTAGTGAATGTGATCCGCGTTATTATATCACGCGAAAAGAAACTACTCACTGAAATGAACAATGAATTATAGATCAACCAATTGGAAAAATATTTGGCATTTTGCCATTTTTTTTTTTACTTTTTTAAGTAGAAATTTATCTGTCGATTGCTTTGCCTTGATCACTGGCCAGACTCATTAATATTAACGCAACGCAGTATAACTCTCTAAGTATGTCGAAACTAGACACTGACTTGCTAAATATTATTCGAAAGATATACCGAATAGAGTTAATTCATTCATTAAGTTGTTGCATTTGAAATGAGCGACTTTTCAAGCGTGTAGAATCTTTCGGAATGTCGTGATCGAATAGGCTGGCAAATAGCACATAAAGAAGACTAAATTCAACGCGGACGACAATTTTACAATTCCTTTATCTTGAAACGAGTTTAATCAAACTGAAAATTAGTAAAAATAGTCAAATGCGATACAGAATTAACAAAATTAGTACAATTCAATAAGGAATTAATGAAATTAGTACAATGCAATAAAGAAATAATGAAATCAATAGAATTAATAAAATCGAAATTCCGGTGCCATTCTCGTACGAATTGGAACTTAGGTATAATGCAGTCGAAAATATTCTTAATATTACTGTATCTTTTGCAAGATGTACAAAAAATTAATTTACCACTTACCACATTTCTTTAACATATTTCAAAAATCTCTAAAGTAATGAAAACGTAATGAAAAGCCTTTTCGAAAATTTCCTCTCATATGAAAACACAGAACTTCTACGATAAAATTGTTTTACAATAGTTAAAATGTAACTTAATTGTTGACGCGACAAAACAAAATGGTTAAAATGCACTGAATAGTAAAATGTAACAACTTCCATTGAATAATCATCTATACCATCTACAACAACCCCAAATTCGAGACTCGAGAAACAATATGAACTTGATGTTAATATTTTCAGGTGTAAAAATTCGCTAAAGCCAAACAGGTGGGCCATTGTGAATGAAAGAACAAGAATCGAACTGAATGATTAATTTGAAGTAAAAGGCTATCCATGTGGTAGGAACGAAATGTACATCGCACTTTCCGACAGAGATTCAAGCACAAGCCGCTATAAATAAAATACTAAATAAGAATAGATAATAAAATAGGAATTAAAATAGACGACCTAAAATAAATAAACATTAAGTTCCCGTATTCTATTAAAAATAAATAAGAAGAAATCAAGCACATTCGAAAATACGATAAGTGTTTCCCTAGAGTTCTGAATATGTACAACAAGGGAAAGCGAACCGCTTTACATTAATAGAGGAAAATTCGTGGACCCGTGAAACGTGCAGGGTAGAGAAAATCGAGTAGAAATTCAATAAACCGAAGGCTCGTGCGCAAAGTCGCTAGACCACGTGGTTGGTAATAACATTCACCTTCACGAAAAAAATAATATTCCCAAACGGAGCTGACACAATAATAGGAAGGGGAGTGTTGGATCCCGGTCTGCTTGCAGAGATGCCACTCTGTTGAAGAACGCCGCTTCTTCCTCGTGGTAGGAACGAGTTTCCGTCGCGGTGGATCTCCGGAGTTTAAAGTACCATTAGCCGATGATTGCGTCCCGTTTGAAAGCCATTCGTCCGTGACGGTATTTTAAACATTGGAAACGAGCGCCCCGATCCTGCGGACGTCGTTAAGGATAGCTGACCCACTTAACGCGATCCGCGAGCGCGAAGGTGAAGAAAAGAAACGGCATTACAATCTGAGAGCTGAGCTGGGAGATTCCTCTTCGAATTGAAAATTGTATAACAGCGAATGGGATTCAGCCAACGTGATGTTGCACAAACTGTTTTCATATTAATTGTGCAGTGAATCGGCGTTAACTAAAGAGGAAAAGAAATTGACTTAATTGTCGGATAGCCTAGCGCGATTAAGTTGAACGTTGTTCGAATTAATGCAACGTATTTCGTTATTAACGCGGTGTTGTAAAATGGGATTACCAGTCTCGCGGTAGACAAGGGTTTCACACGAGATTAATCGAGAGAAAGCGTGAGAAATGCTAGAGTGTACGCAAAGGGCAGCGAAGAAGGGCAGAGTTTTAAAAAGAATGATAAGTGACGTTTTTTTGGAGTAAAGCTAATGAAGTGACGGAAAGAATTGTTAAGAATTGGCATATTCTGGTTTTTTGAATTCCAAAGTAACTGGTTTCAACATGGCACCAACGGAAGGGTAAGTTGCAAGAAAGATGTAAAATATGATAATTTACTGAATGTTGCACTAGTCGATAAACTAGCGTATTATTTACAATCGTTAATAGTTATAAAATCTTCAATATTTGTGATTTCTGAAATTGTATGAGTTTAGCTACAATTATTAATTGCCATAATTTATTTATTTTGTCTTGTTCACATTGTTTATTTCACGTATGCGCATGAAACAATTTATTTCGTGTATTTACATATCAAACATTTGCCTCGAAAGTAATGCAACCGAAAAGACGTGATTTAGCATAATGAGCAAGTTGAATAAACATTGCTTCATGTGTAAATACATACAAGTGTACTGACTTACCTTTATTGTTTGCAACAGTTTAATCCGATATGTACGAATCTAAATGTATAGATTAGAATATGTACTGCAAGTAGCATGTACTAGAAGATTATCATAATGATGTTGCTTAAGGTCTCAGTACGGAAATTGAGTAATTGAGTAAAGTAGTTTCTTTTACACAGATAATCATTTGCTTTGTGGAAAATGTCGCGAACTGATTACAGTAGATTCTCGATAAGTGACGGTATTCCGATCTCCACGTAATTGACGGAAAGTCACTTATAGTTGATTAGGTTAGATTAGGTTGGGTTACATTACTATATGTACTATAAATAGCATGTATTAAAAAATTACGAAGATAAGGATGCTTTAAGATTTCAGTACAGCAATTTAGTGATTGTGTAAAATAGTTTTTTCTACGCAATTCAGTGATTGAGTAAACTAGTTTCTTCTACGTAGATGTAGGTAATAATTTGCTTCGAGAAACATATGACGAATCAATTATAGTAGATTCTCGATAAGTGACGGTATTCCGAGCTCCACGCAAGTGACGGAAAGTCGCTTATAATTGGTTTGTTGGTCCGCATCAATAGTACCTAAGCCAAAGGGTTACAATTCGACCAAATATATCTTGAACTTCGTTTCAATTTAATGAAAAAAAAGCTCACAAATGCGTATGTAGAAGTTGCATTAAAAATGTTGCGTTAGTGTTGTCTCACCGATATGCGATCCCACCAACCTACGGATTGCTTTTTCTTTGATAGTTGTCGTCGAAAGAATAACAAATATCAAAAGCTTCAGATTTCGCTCCTGCTACACGATAACTGACGGTAAATTGGAACCATGAACCCGAGACAATGTCCATTAAAAATTACAATTCGACCAAATATATCTTAAGCTTGGTCTCATTTTAATAAAAAAAAGGCTTACAAATGCGTCAGTAAAAGTTTCTTTTAAAAATAGTAAAAAATAGAAGATTTTCATCGTTTCATTAAATGTTGCATTAGTGTTGTCTTGCCAATATGCGATTCCTTCGACCCATGAACCACTTTCTCTTTGACAGTGTCGTCGAAAGAATAACAAACGTCGAGACCTTCAAATTTCGCTCCTTCTACACGATAAGTGACGTTCTCGAGCTCCGATTTACTTTCACTTATCGAGAACTTACTGTATGCTTTTTTTGAATTCACTGCGGCATTTCGTACATGGGTACGTGACTCATTACTTAATAGGAATTATTAAGGTCAGTGTTGAAAGGTTAAATAAAATTATTATGCCAGCAGTTACTGATATAATTATTATAAGATTTCTTCATGTCAGAGATCAGGCATCGGAATAAGACAAGAAAATCACGTTTGATCGAAGACAAATTAAAATTGAAAGAGGATTATACTTGAAAGCTTTTTTCATTTGATTACGCTTTGCAAATACATCATTACAATGCAAGTGTTATTATTAATTAACATCGCACTGTGGTCCAAAAAATGATATACTTAATAAGAATATTATTAAAATATTTTCAAGAGCATCTTCATTCCAGCGAAGAACATCACTCAATGCTTGGATATCATCCGGTTGATTATGCTAAAGTGACGGATATCGAAAATGTGAGCGAGGATATTGAAAATAACAATACTCACGAGAAAAGCGACGCTTTTAACAAAAAAGATGAGACGATACATTTTTCTTCGAACTCCAAAGGCGTACTTGCACAGGTGAGAAAGAAGAGACCCACTTTATTAAAAAATATGATTTATAGGAAACATGCGCTTATGTTAATTTCATTTTGGATGGGTGGTACTCACATTTCGTATCTACTAACAAATTCGTTGTTTAGTACGTGCGCAAAATGTGTTCCAGTTTTATGTTCCAGTTTTATTGCTTCCAAAAATCAATATCAATTTTTAATAAAATCAATGAAAATTCAGTAAACCAACAAAATCTACCACAAACTTTGCGTTTTAAACAAATGCAATTTCCTCTGATTCCTGAAAGAATTTTTTGAATAAGTGGAGCTTAAAATGAAGCTACGAGTCTCTGGTACAAACCGCTATAATTTTCTACGAAGTCCTGTTCTCATGTATTTAGTATAAGCAATTGTTTGTTAGGCCATATTATTACATACTAGTCCTAAGCTACACTCAGAAATCATTTAAATACTGTACCAGATGATTGTAGCTGAGGCTCTGAGCTTTAATTTGAACTATCATATATTTAAAAAATTCTACTCTGAAGTCGAGCAAATTGTATTTGTGCGAGACGCTGATTTTGATGATTAATTTCATCGTTCACCGCTAGATGGTTATAGTGTTTCGAGGCACCGAACTTCAAGGGCATCTTAAAGGGGACTTCTCGGGTCACATAGCATTCAAATTAAAGGGTTGGATGTAACAATAACGTGACTATTTTGTACCAATTTTACAGGAACTAAAAAAAGCTGTTAAAAAAAGATTGAAATAACAAATAGAACCGAAACTAAAGCCTAGAGTCTAGAGCCTATGGGAAACCATATGCCATACGAATTAAGTGATTTTCAATTTATTTGGCTAATAATGTTTAACGATACTGATTTGTTACAAAGTTTTTGCAACAAACAAGCAGAAGATTTATTTTGAACTTTCAGAACAAGCTTTACTGTAAGCCGTGATTTATTAAAAATTCCACCTAGGAACGAAGAGAATTGCATTTGTTTTTAATTTATATTTGTAATTAATTTATTAACTTTTATGATTGCTCCTGCATCGTTATGCTCGATACACTCATCCAATTCCAGTTAACTATGGGTTCTATTATAATATTGCTTTTTCCGTATAATACAACACGAAATTGGCCCAAAAATATAAGACAATATGTTCAAAAAAAAAACAAACAGTTTGATGTTAGTATGGCATTTTTCGTATTTACATAAAATGTTATTTTATTCGTGAAAGCTTTTACGTGTTACTCTTCTTCTAAGACGAAAATGTCTCTGTGCGGAAATATTTTTTGTACCATTTTACGTACAAATTCGTGCGGCAAGCTGTTAAATAAAGTTTAATTGATTGTTAATTTCCAAACTTAATTTTGATGTGAAACATTTAATTCGAACTTCGTCAGTAATTATCTGGTAGCTGCTTGGAGGTGAAGATTAACATTTAAAAATATACGTACATATGCATAAAACAAAATAGTATTTAATATAAAGCAATATTCATATTTGTTAAAGAACAAAACAATGAAATATTAAAGTTGTGTTATTCTTTAATAAATATAAATACAGTTTTAAGGATTCATTATAAAAACATGTTTCGGAAGTAGAGCTGGCTCGTTAAAAACTCGTTAAAAAACTAAGCCAGGAGAAATTACAAAGATTACGTATTTCTTATCGACTTGGTGAAAAAATAGAGAATTTAACAAACAATTTGTTTCTTTTTCTTAGAACTGATGGAATTCCTAAAAGAATCATAAGCTTACAAAATTCAGCACATGCTTTTTAAAATAAAAAATACACTGTTATTTCTCTTCGTAATTGACAATTTGTCCAACTCTCTAATACATAAATTTGCACTATTATGGTGATGCGTTCTAGTGTTTGGTATCTGGTGCGGTTCTATTACTGGCTGCCGGTGGAGGAATGCCAATTGGTTACAGTGCAATTCTGTTACCACAATTGGCTAAAGAAAACGGCACAATGTATGCTGATCGCGAGCTTGGATCGTGGATAGGTATGTCAACACTTTGAAATCAATGTTTACAGTGCAATCCAAAAGCATTCCATATTCATGGCCTTGCAATTCAACCCTAATACGAAATTCTTTACAGATGTAACATAAACAATTTTTAATCAAAATTACGCAATGTCATATGCTTGTTCAAAACGAAAATAAAATACAAAGAAATGCAGTTTATTTGAAAATTTCGGTTTTCCGTGTGAATTAATACGTAAACTTTCAGAAAGTAATTATTTTTATAGAATATGACATATTTCTGAATCAATTTCTGAAGATGTTTGCACATTTAATTCATTTCGGGATGACGAGTAACATGATGCAAACACATTCCAAGTTAATTGGTACTCAATATAATAAATCAAAATATACGTATACGCTAAAAGCCAGTTGGGTGTCACTCGGTAGCCAGTTGGCAGCAACGGATGCGAATGTCGAATAACGTTGGCAGAGTCAGCAGCCGGCGCAAAATTGGCAGCCAGATGGCAAACGACTGTTCGCGTCGTACGTCGATGCCAACGAGGCAGCCAACAAGCGGCCAGCGGTTGGCAACATTAACCATTTGAATCTGGGGTATCGAATTGTTTCATTCCGGAACTCCTCCTCCTCCTAACGTTGCACGACTTTTGCAACAGTTGCCGCCAACTGACTGCCGATTGGCATTCAACTAGCTATTAGGGTACTTATTATTCATAGAAATAACTTGAACATATTTTGCTTATGGGACAGTTTAAAAAAAAAATACTATTAAGAATTTCGTAAACCGTTATGATATTTGTCGCAAGGGAATTCCCGATTGACGCGAGGCTTGAGATTAGACGGAGAAGTTCAAGCACCAGCTCGCAAGTTCAAGGGTAGTTTGCAGTCACTACGATACGTTACTACTGATTAACACGACCGGCCATTTCCAGCGCGTCGCATGTTGCGACTGACCTAGATATCGGTTCATTGGATAATTTTTCTCAATGATAGCCAAGGCCAAGTGTAACCGCCAAGGATGTCACCTTGCTACTTGGACACGGTTTTTAAGCGCTACGATATCCTTGCGAAATAATAGAGGAGCGTCGCGTGGCTTCAAACCTGCGGGGAACAATAAGACTTTTCTTATCGCGAGAAGCTTCACCAGTGTATCTCTGGAAACGATATGTATTAGACTATTCCCTTGTTTCTATTCCCTGTAGTTTACTGCGATGTTCTCCATAAATTATTCGTTTGTTTTATACCTTCCTGTTTAGTTCCTCTCTCTATATTTTTAATTTTAAAACATTTATTTCGTTTGTTATTAGTTGTGTTTTATTTAAAGAAATCGTTGCGCAGATATTTGTATTTTGCTTCCTTTGCTTTTTGTATACATATAGCTTATCACTTCTTTAAGGGAATTGGAGTGAAAATAATGGAGAAAATTGTTTTTACACGATTTTTACAGGCTTTGCACTATCCTACCTTTCACGACTGTAGACTATTTTGACAGTTGACAGTAATACTGTGGATTTAATGCGAAATTAATTTAGAATAAACAGATATTCATTTATTTACTAAGTGTAAAGTTGTTAAGATTCGATACAATACATATATTGGCCGACGTTACATATATTTACAAAGTACTAAATAATTGATCCGTTATTCTTCAGCTTCGGTTCACAGTTTAGCAACACCCGTTGGATCCTTAATGTCCGGACCGTTGTTGGATCTTATTGGAAGACGTGGTTCCTTGAGATTTTCAGCCGTACCGCTTACAGCTGGATGGTTCATTATGGGTTTCTCCAAAAACATCCCCTGCCTTTTGATAGGGAGAATTGTTCTGGGATTCGCTACGGGGCTAATGGCAGTGCCGGGTCAGGTACGAGATAACAATATTTATTTCTTAACCCTTTGCACTCCGTATTATTTTTCAATTTTGTTGCCGATAACTCCTTAGTATTTTAAGTGTTTTATTTGAGTTTTACTTCAGAGAATAGTTCCTTGACTGGTACTTGTTTTACAGCCCTCAAACTTTGTTGTAATTTATATTTGTGGAACTTCTAAATGTATTATAAAATATAATACATATTTAAATTGGCAATTTAAAAATGTCGAGTCACACTCGACAAAGGAGTGCAAAGGGTTAAATAACACGCATCTTCATGTCGACGAATTTCTGGTTCTTAAATTGCCAAGAATCGGCGTCAATATGAAATAGGAGTATAAAAACATTAAAGAATAAGTTACAATAATTAATGCTGTTTGTGCAATTTGGTATAAAACTAGAATTATGATTACAAAATATGTTTTATATTTTGAAAAAACCTGCTTGATGTCCAAAATGCACCGATCCGATTGATTCATAACTTTCATTCATTAATTGACAAACAAATATATATATTGTACTTGTAATAATCCTTAACCAGAGATAAACCTAATAAGCAGGGTATCCGACCTAACTTGAGCATCCCAAATTTCTTGCTTATTCTTCATGATAGGGACAAACGTCAAAGGAAGACAATATTTGTGGGCAACCAAATTTTCTTAACATCATATTCTTTCGAGATATCAAAACCACCGTAGTTTTTTTTTAAATAGGGCTATATGTTTGTGAAAAAAATGTTACACTGTTTTCATCAATATTTTCAAATAAATTTTACCCCATTAATCATCTAATCACAGTTATTTCACCATTTACATCAATAATCCAAGCTTTATAAATTGTTCATGCTCAAGGTCACGTGAAGGTGACAATACCGTAGGTCGTCGGACCCGTCTTGACTTCAGCTATCATATTGCTATATTAAAAATATGTAGTG
Organism: Holcopasites calliopsidis; assembly: GCA_023838395.1. Classification (NCBI taxonomy): domain Eukaryota; kingdom Metazoa; phylum Arthropoda; class Insecta; order Hymenoptera; family Apidae; genus Holcopasites; species Holcopasites calliopsidis. The sequence continues at coordinate 653,602 of JALHAQ010000009.1, forward strand.
CCGTTTAAAACAACCTCGATAGTTTTAAAATCTTGAAAAAATGACCTTGAGGAAATTTGTTTGTCTACCATTATCTTCGACCCCTAAAACCAAAAACTTTTTTCCTTTGGCGTTTTTCCTATCATAAAGAATAAGCGAGAAATTTGGGATGCTCAAGTTAGGTGGAACACCCTCTACATATATCATGATTCGCATATTACATGACAAATTTGTAATCATCGATACATCACTACACGTACAAACCTTTCAGTTAAGCATATCGATATTGTACATTGGTATTCATCGTGCACAATTCTATAAATATCAGTTATTCCCGCATTTTGTAACCCATCTATTTAATTTGCTACGTTACTCCTCATTCCTTCGCTCTCTACGTCATATGACTTTGCACTACTATCATCCTGCGATTGGTCAATTGAACACATCCCACGTCATTTATTTATCGTTAGCATAGTGACTGGCGAAATGCCGTAATTTGCCATACGTGCATCGTCATGATCATTCGTATAAACAGAATCATTAAATCAGGAAATTTTCTGCTATTCCGAGACATTATGTTCTGCGGGTGAAGAATAAAGTTAATATATTAATAATAAAGCAACTCTGATATTAATATATTTTAGATATATTGAGAAAACAATTTTTTGTGTTTTTTTTTTACTTTGTTACTTTTGCAATAATTACTACTAGTACTAACAATATTGTATGATCACATTAATAACAATATGTAATTTTAAAATCAGGCCGATTGATAAATGTAGACAAGTGTAAATTAATCGACCATAAGTATTGAAGTTTAAATTACCTGTAGCCTGTAGATACAATCCAGTAGGTATAATCAATTCCTACACCAATCAAATACCTCTATTATGATTTCCTATCATTTATTTTGCAAAAGGTTTTCGAAACCCTGTATTTCCAGGATAGCCTTCCAAATATTATTAACAATATGTACGTAACTCTCTTTACACTACATTTTATGTGCCTACGTTTCGCAAATATAGCAACCGAACCATTTTACATGGAATAAGAAATTCTTAAATCACAAGTATTAATTTAAAAAATACTTGTAAACAAATATTTGATGCTACGTGCAGTGTGTTAAAAAATAGGGGCCCATAACTTTAGGAGCTTATAGTACTCGCCAAGAGGAGTAAGAAATGTCTGATCAACGTAGGTCCTAAAATCAACTCTTTCATTGTAAAATCAATTTGTATTTTTTATGTCAACTGTGCACTGAAATGGAAGCAGTGCTTATCGAAAATCTACAAGAATGAAAATTTGTACTACAAATGCTCTTATAAAATGCTCTTTTTAAATATTGGTAATAATTCTCTGTTAATAACTTTGAGCTAACGTGGATCTAAACAAATTCCTTTGCATGCAGGGTGTCCAATTTTTATCTTCCAGGGCAGATATCTCGATAAATACGGAAGCTATGAAAAAATGTTTTAGGTAGAAATTGCACGGTTTCGAGGGGCACAGACTATGCTGTCATATTTGACCCTGCAATGACGCTGGCGAGCCCTGTGAAAGTAGCCATCAAATTTTTAAGCAGAAAGCTACATTTCTATTACATATTCTTATAGCTGACTCCGAATCATGTTCAAAACACTACTTATAAACGTATTTCGCATAAGCGGTTGTTGAGTAAAATGTACCTTGCGAACGTACTTAAACAATATTTTGCTACGTTTAACTCAACAACCGGTTAAGCGAAATACGTTTGTGAGTAGTGTTTTGAAAATGATTGAATACCAGCTACGAGATTATGTAATAAACAATATAGGGTCCCGTGTAAGAATTCGATGACATTTTTCCCAGAGTTCTCCAATGTCGCCGCAATGTCAAGTAATTGAGAGCATAATCTGTTTCCTTCGAAACCGTGCACCTTTTGTTTGAAAACATTTTTTTCGTATATTTTGTACTTTTCTAGATATCTGACCTGGTAGATTAAAACGGGACACCGTGTATAATATGTATAATTACGATATCGGACGTGCGTAAAATATAAAAATTGATTTTACAACGAAAGGATCGATTTTAGGACGTACGTTGATCAGGCATTTTTCACTTCTCCGGATCAGTACTATAGCCTAACCCTTTTATTAAACACCCTGTACAGTGTCGAAATTAATTCCAACAGGTTTTATTGGGCGAAATGGCTGACCCCGGGCTTCGTGGATCCCTAACAGGAGGGACCCTCACTTTCTATTGTCTCGGTATCGTCGCGATATACATCTTAGGGGCTTGCTTTGCATGGGACACCGTGGCTTTCTGCGGGACGTTACTTCCTATCGCCGCGTTCGTTGCGCTGATTCTCATACCCGAGAGTCCCGCTTGGCTTGTGAGACAGAGAAAACCCGACGAGGCGAGGAAAGCTTTGGTATGGTTAAGGGGTGGTAACGTGAAACAGGTAGAGTAACTTATTTATAATAATTTTGAATTCAATTAATAAATAAATACGAATTTATTTGGTATAAGCAACGATGAGAGTAATAAATACAAAGGACTATTGCCCTAATGAAAAACTATTATAATGTAACAGGAAGAATATCTTCTACACAAAGTTTAACATAATGATTGTCATAAAGATATGTTTAAGTTCCGTTGGGCATTCAATTATATTGGAAAGTTTGCATCGGGAAACTATGAATTCCACAAATTTCGAAAAACATATTGCATCTTGTTCTCCTTCAATTTAATAAAACTCAACATTTCAACATTCGGAAGCTTTGGACGAATTTGCTGGGGGTTCAGTTGAAAAACCTTTAAGAAAAAATTTAGATTCGCGCGTCACAAGCAGCGATTCCTACATGGATCCCGTGTGGGTTGATCCTGACAGCTCATTTAACATAAAATTGTCCGAAAGGTTGATCGTCTCGGCATTTTAAAAAAGTTCGAGGACGATCACGCTCTTCGAGATGGCTACAGAGTGGTCCGCGTGATGACCTGAGACAGTGAAAATCTTTCAAGCCGATAAATTGTACCCAAGTGGGTCAGGCTCATTGATAGTTTGCAAGGGACGGCTGTCCTTTTTCTTCCGATCGTAGTCCATTCGGAAAGTCTTCCTTGCAAACCCGAGCACTTTGTTTCTTCCGCCTTGTTGCAAGAATAAAACACTTCTATGGGAACGAAACGGCTGGCAAACGATTTATTTGATTTATTTCGTTGGATTTTATGTTGCTAATGTTACTATGGATTTTAAATGTTAGCGTCTTTTAAATAACTGGAAGTGTTTGTTTTGTATTTTTTCTATTATTGTACACTATCCATGCCCTTTATTTTAAAACCTTTGACAGTAGAGGATTTGAAGAGATTAAAGAAATGTTAATGATAGACAATATTTGCTGAATGTACAATGTGTGTACAAAGTATTCGTACATCCCTCAAAACGGGATACCTTTTTTACAAATGACTCAAACGACTTGAGTTTTTATAAGGAGATAGAAGGACTATTTTACTATATACATCTTGTTTTCGTCGTTCTGCAAGAAAACGGCATTTTCGAAGTTACAAAGAAAATAGTGAGAGCCTTTTTTAATGTATGCATCATGAAAATTTCGTCCAAATCGGTTAACGTTGCTCTGAGCTATAAACGTTTAAAGATCGCGAAATTAGTTGAAAATCACTGACGTTGCCCGATTTCTACGATTTTCAACCTTTCTCTGTGATCTTTAAACATTTATAGCTCCGAGCAACGTTAACCGATTTGGATGAAATTTTCAGAGTGTATTTATCTTACTTAGATCAATAAAAGGCATTTTTTTAATTTTCATTGTAAGCTCAGATAAAACAGTTGAGAAAATAATTTTTACTTTTGAAAGCTCCGATTTTTGTGAAACGACGTAGACGGGATATCTAGTAAACTAGTTCTTCTACCACCTTGTAAAGACTCGAGTCGTTTGGATCAATTATAAAACGGATGTTCCGTTTTGAAGGGTGTACGAATACTTTCTACATCCACTGTAGTTATGTCTTCATAAAGCTAACCGATCCTCTATCGTGCTACGAATGCCCAAAATCCAACGACACATCAACATACAAAGTATTGTCTAATAATAATTAGTCAAATTGAGATCAATCGCAATTAATATATTTGTTAATATCAATAAATATTCGAGTTGATCGTGAGGGAAAAAAGTAATTAATCATGGCATGAGCTAGTTTGACCTATTATGTTTTTCGAAAATGGTTAATATATCTACTGCAAATATAATTGAATTTTTTAGGCCAATATGGAAATGGCAATATTGGAAGCCAGAGTAAAGACAGATCTAGCACGGACATCTACTAACACGACGTGGCTTGAAAAAGTTTCTTCTGCAGTTTCTATGATCTTCAGTCCGAGCGTTTTCAAACCGTTAACAATTATAAATATTTTCAACATTCTTCAATTAGTGAGCGGGACGTTTGTCATCGTTTTCTACGCAGTGGATCTGGTTGAAGATATCGGTAAGCAAAACCATTCTACATATATCTTCCTTTCAATTTATTCGCATACAGAAAATATTAGAGAAATATTTTGCAATTTTTTAATTTGGTTTTTAGAATTTTCTCTGTAATATTATCACACAAACTCATGAATAGTTCGTGAATTTTCTATAATTCAGGAAATATTCATGAGTTTGTATGAAAATACAAATTACTTTTAGAGGAGGGTATAAATACGATGTAATTTCAGTTGTAAAATGTTTGTGCACTTTAAAATTTTCTCTGTAATATTTTCACACAAGCTCATGAATATTTCATGAATTATAGAAAATGCACGAACTATTCATGAGTTTGTGTGATAATATTACAGAGAAAATTTTTAAGTGCACAAACATTTCACAACTGACATTACATCGTACTTATACCCACCTCTAAAAAAATTCAGTGTATTTACTGATAATGAAATAACACGTTTTTTAATAAAAATTTCAATTTAACTGGATCAGTGTTTAACTAAAGCGTTAGTGTTTTGATAAAATATAATTTGGTAGCATTAGTAGAACGTATTTCATTGCTTTCGTTTTTGCATCTTCAATCCTTACAAAGTTATCTTTTTCTTAATCATCAGAGTTATCTACATATTTGTTCGCATTCACTCATCACTTCATTATACGGATAACGCCTTGTGTTTACTTCATCGTATCATATACTAATTTTTAATTTTAGTACGAATTGTACATTTCACAAGAATTAGATCTAAAATTTAAATGAAGTAATGATATATCAATACCATAATCCTATTTTCCTTTTATTATATGCAGGTGGTGACAGTATAGATCATTATCTAGCAGCAGTAATTACGGCAGTAATTAGACTTCTGTTTAGCTCAGTGGCAAGTGTTTTATTATTAAAAATAGGCAGAAGAAGTCTGGGAATATTTTCAGCTGTCGGAACAGCTCTCGCCTCGTTAATTCTCGCTGGATACATGTTAATTAAAGATGAATCTTCCATTAATGTAAGTTAGTTAAATATGCAATCCATTTCATACTGAAAGTATCATTTTAAATTGCAAAATTTATATATGTATAATTTTCTAATATTAATTTTATAATATATATATTTATATATTATTATACATATATATATAATTATTATAATTATAATTAATATATATATAATTTCGTTTATAAATTATGATTATATACAATTATACATATAATTGTAGAATGCAACATTTTTTATTTTTTTTGAATAAACAAAATTATAATTTTGGAGTACTACATATAGTAATAATTATTGCGATTTCTAACAAGTGAGTCATGCGTGATTATCAAGGAAAAACAGATTTAGATTCTTTTTTACTATCTTTACCTAATTCCTTCGAACTGTTTGCTTTAAGTTTTGACTTTCCACGCACTTATCTTTGATTCCCTTCTTTTTTTTTTAATCCAATTCTCCGTTTTAGGTTGATGTTGTCGGTCTGTTTCTATTGTTATACGTGGCGGCCAACACCCTGGGGTTAATGGTACTTCCGGGATTAATGGTCGCTGAATTACTTCCTCAAAGAGCGAGAGGAATCGCCGGTGGTTGCAACTTCTTCTTCCTCAATATGTTCCTCTTTATAATTACAAAGGTTTTCCCTACTGTACGTTTACATATTAAATACTACCTTAAACATAAATCTTTACAGAAGCCATTTATGGAAGTTGCTAGATTGAAGTTTCAGTTCAATTTCATTTTCCTGTTTCGCAAAGCCTTCATTCTTTCCGCTTTAATTTACGAAATATGTTAATAAAATTGTTCACATAGAATATCGGAAAACATTTTATTTCTTTTGTTCATTTCTCAAATAGGTGAGAGATGCAGTGGGAATCGCTGGAGTATTCACGATTTTCGGAACTTCCGCCCTGCTGGAAGCAGTATTTATTTACGTCGCTTTACCGGAAACGAGGAATCGAACGCTTCAAGAAATAGAAGACTACTTTCAGGTATGTCCTTTACCATTTTGATTACATATCCTTTCATCATTTTGTACATTATTGATTATTATGACTTATTATTAATCTAAAATGAACCGTAGCTATTACCCACTATGCACTATCTTCGCTGCTCTGTATAAATAAAAGTCGAGCTTTATTACTAATTAATTGTTAGGAATAGATGAGATGGATCTGTTTAAAACAAAAATTTATATCATACATTTTTATTACAGATAGATCATTTTATACCTCGTGCATTAGAGACTCAAAGAATCAATTTCCTTTTTAGTTATCGAAAAAATTAATAAATCTGTCTTTTTTATTTATCGCACAACTGCATTGAACTTAATACCTTATTGCTCAATATCGTTTTCTCGGCACTAAGTCTTTCCTTTTCGTTGCCATTGCAGCAGGATAACTTATTCTGGATAACCCGTTCAAGAGAAAGAAGGAAAGAGGAGCCACATATCATACATTCAATGTAATAAATTAGATATAATAGAGATACGTTTATTATATAAAAATTATTGTAAAAGTTTATATTGGAATGAGCTGCCAAATCATATTTTGTATGCACATATTTTGTATTCATATACATAGACAGGTCTCCACCCCTTTAATTAATAAGAATTTGTATCGAACGTGAAGACACAGGTTTTTATACAATTTCGGGGAAAGATAGTTTTGACAAAAATATAAAATCCATGTTTCTTACGGGCAAGCGCACATATTGACGGGAGGAAAATCATTCACGAAGTTAAGGGTACATACCGTATTTGTTTAAATATCTCGGAAACTATTAAACATATATAAAAGTAATTGTGGAAAGCATTTATTTAAACAACGTATTAAATAACATGATGTTATTATTAATTTCTCGTGCTAAAGATTCATTAACATTTTAAAAATTTATAATACACTGAACGTAATATTAAAATAATTATACCTCAGTGTTTACGTTCCAACAAAATTTCATTCCAACAATTTATTCCAAATGTTATACGAATAAATTTTTATTACAATAATGCCAAACTGTTCAGCCAATGCATTATTTCGACCACAACGTAGTACAAATTTTACAAGTGGATGGATTTGCCTGTGTGATGCACGTACCATTGGGAAACTGTGGCAAGCTATAAAATCGTGAAACGGCTTTGACACGTGGCAATGCATGGAATCCATGAATGTGGGACATGACTGTAGCGTGTCGCCAACAGATTTAAAGCAGTAGGAACATGCCGGCTCACACTTTTGAAATGTCATATGAAATAACGTTGTAGCTCGTAACACAACAACAATCTGAACAGTGTTTGTCACGCTCTTATTCTAAACACTCTAACAGCGTAAAGGGATATACCACTGCATTGACGAAAACCAGATGCACCTGGGAAAGGCGACGCCTGGCCCTTGATATGACAGGGGAGAATACGGCGATGTGTCCTATGCACGTGATACTAGAAATGTAGCACCCTGTGAAATTGAAGACGGTCCGTACACGTGTCAATGGGTGACACGCTGTGAATGTGTGACATGCCTGTAGTGCGTAACCAACAGATTGAAACTAATGGAAATATGCCGGCCCACACTTTTACGATGACACGTGTCACGTGTGTGACCTTAGCCTGTCATGGCAGTAACTGACGAGACGTTTTTCGTCCTGAAAACTAGGCTGTCGCACTGCTGTGGCAGTGGATTCACTGTCACGGCAGTACTCTCACGGAATGAAACCGCGTTTGATTTTCTAGTGACACTGTTGCAACGGTTCTTCCTTATTGGCCGATTTTCTAGTGGTATCTGCGCAATAATTCCGAATTTGAATTGTTCCGAGTAACACGGCCAAATCAGCGGGGAAGGATGGAGCAATTATCATTTAACGCATTTAATTTTTTATATGAATATGAAAAGCACCCGTGTCTGTGGAATAAAATAAATCAACCATTTAAGGACATTTATAATAATAATATAAGATCATTCTTTCAGAAAGAAATTCTGGAAGCTCTCTGGATCCTTGATAGCAAGCTTTCGAATAAGGTTGTTCGTGACGCAAAATTCCTGTCTCCGCTGGACCCATTTCCGTACCCAAATCTTTTTCTTCCATTCCGTTTTAGTTTCCTCAATTTTATAATTTACCATGTCGGAAGCAACTTCGATCGCTGCTGTGACTATCTCGTACGACGCCATATTAAAAAATAACTAGTTGTCATGACATTAAAATTGCGTGAAAACGGCCGCAGACGAAAGTCACGTCGTCATTCAGTGTCATGGCAGCTACTGTCACGTGAAAACGTACCTTTACGGCCGAATGAAACAGTGACTTTTTTTTAGTAATAGGTGCTCCGAAATCGCTTAGTCTTAAAATGAGAGGGCATGTCATATTCTATTCTCTAAAGTATAACATTTCACTTCAACGCAAGCCTTTGTGCTTTTGCTGCTATCTCGAGCCTTTGCCTCGTTGACCGTCTTCGAGAACAAAGGCAAGCCGAATAGTATACTTGTTCCGAAAGAAACGACTGACAAGTCCCGAGCGAGTCCGAAAATTACTGTACCCCCTTTTTTTCAAAGTACTGAAACTGACTAATTCGAAATACAGACTTATTTAATGATATGGGAAATACATACCGAGACTTTAACACAGGACAGATTATAATTTTATTCGTTTATTCGTTCCCTTAGACATCTTGACAACAAGAATTACACAACGATCCTTCGTATTTTGATTCAAACAGTTATGGATTTCGTGCTCGTTAATAATTCAGAATAATAATTTTCACTGTCTTTTTATTATTATGTATGACAATTATACATACAGCGTACATTTCACCATGGAAACTCATTCCTTGCAACTTGTGCTTTTGAAATTGGCACCCGCCAGGTTCGATTACGCTCTTCGTACTTTGACCTGGTCCAATTTATCGAATTGTTGAATAAGATCCAAATATTCACAAATACTCTCGAAAAAGAAACTTTAAATAAATAAATATTCTCGTTTATTCGCGTGTCCGATTTTCGCAATTTCAAAAACACGTTCACGAACTGACTCTGGTGCCAGTCAATTAAACATTAAATAAAAACCAAAGTATTAAAATGGACGTGTACATATTAATCTTTCCGACATTTTTCTCAACGAAGACCCAACAATTTGCAATTCGCCACCGGATCTAATTATCATTATCTGCTGTGGGGAAACTTCCTCAACTCGATACGCTAATTGGCAACAGTAATACTTTTCAGTTCTATTTTACCAACACGCAATCTTAAATGGTCACGAAAGCACGGGTTCAGGATTTATTCTGCGATAAACATAACTAGAGCCTTGTGTTAATAAAAGGAACTAAACAGAGCGGCTTAAGCATGCGGATTGCGGAATTTCTCGCCGGCGTATTTGGCCGCCGAGCCCAACTCTTCCTCGATACGAAGGATTTGATTGTACTTGGCCAAACGCTCTGAACGGCAAGGCGCGCCGGTTTTAATTTGACCAGTCGATAAACCGACGACCAAGTCGGCGATGAACGTGTCCTCCGTTTCTCCGGAACGGTGAGACACCATTGTACCCCAGCCCGCGCTCTTGGCGAGCTTGTGAGCGTTTATCGACTCCGTAACGGTACCGATTTGATTGACCTTCAGCAACAGACAGTTGCAAGCCTTCTTCTCGATGGCTGTCTTGATTCTGTAATATATGAGACAAGCATCGATCTAGCATTCGCAAGCTAGGAAACAAATATTAAGGAAATTATGTCGTTCCCTAACACGTTCCGTGTCACGTGTACCACCGATGGTACACGCTTACATGTTTATTTAATGCACTAAAAACGACTCAGCGCGGAATGTGTTAATAAAATAAGCACTTTCGTAAAATAAATGGTAGCTAAATTATCAGTTACGAAACATTAGTATATGGACTTGTTAATAATTATATGAAAATGGAATAAATTAGCTATAAGAAAAATCTGCTGCAAAGCTGTAAAAAAAAGAACAACTTCCAACTAAAAAAATTCAAATTATGTAGCAGTCGTGCAAATGGGACCATAGTTGAATGAAAATATTAATTTGTAACTCGATGAAATCAATTTTTTAATATTCTAATAGATGTTTATCATCGATAAAATGTTTCAAAGCTTACCTTTCAGGGTTTGTGACAGTCAGATCGTCGCCCACGATTTGAATGGGAGTGGCGGCGGTCATAGAGGTCCAGGACTCCCAGTCATCCTGGTCGAACGGATCTTCAATCGACACGATGGGGAACTCTTTGACGAAGTCCAGATACAAGTTCTTCAAAGCTTGCGGCTCCAAGTACGTGCTTGGGTCAGATTTCTCGTTCTTGAAGTCCAAGTCGTATTTGCCGTTCTTGTGGAATTCGGATGCGGCGACGTCCATACCGATCTTTATTTTTCCTTCATATCCAGCGACCTAGATCCAGCAAAATAATGATCAAAACCCAAACGAGGGATTCACTAATTACGAAATGTACCGATGCGTATTAATTAACGTTTAATTTAGCATTAGAATGAAAGCGAAGTTACGTAAATGCAATTTATTTCTTTAATACAGGAATATACTTACTTTGATGGCGTCTATGATTAAATTCAGAGCTTCCTTGTTCTCCAAAATGTTCGGGGCGAAACCACCTTCGTCGCCAACAGCGGTGGCATCGAGACCGAACTTCTTTTTGATACCAGCCTTCAGATGATGGTACACTTCGGTGCCCATTTTCATCGCTTCCGTGAAATTGCAAGCTCCCGTCGGCAGGATCATGAACTCCTGCATGGCGAGTTTGTTTCCGGCATGGGAACCACCGTTAATAACGTTGAAAGCTGGAACTGGCAAGACGATATCCGCATTTCCAGCCAATTCTGCGATGTATCTGCAATTCGATGAGAATTTCCATGACGAACGACAGTGATAAATGATAATAAAAAATCGACATTTCATAGCCAATAGATATTAGTTTCTACTGTATGCGAAGGATTTTCACTCTTTAATAATAAATAAGTAAACGCATGTCCAAAGTGGCCATTACGTGGAATATGAATGCTTAAGATATTTTAACTTATAAGACAAGATGTACAATAATTATTTACTTTAGGTAATTTGTTGTGATTATTAATAATCAGTATCGCAAATCTAATATCTTCAAACTTGAAACTGTGTTTTACAACCTTATATGAAATAGCCCGCGTTTTCGTACCCTTTATAAGACAATTTCTTATAGCCTCATTGAACGTCTTTATAAATGGTAATCCTCAGCAAATATTCAAGAAATGAATTCAAGTCAACAGTTATTTGTATTGAATTAAAAAAACCTACGAGATACTGATCTTTTTCAAGCACACTCGAGCTACACGAGTCTTATGATCCGCTCGGCGACATTCGAGCTACACGGTTTCATTCGAGCCACTCGATTTCGTTTGAGCTACTCGGTTCTTCCGAGCTAGATGAATGAATCGAGCGCTCAGCTCGGTTCGAATTTCAAGTTACTCGAATATTCGAATATGATAGCAGCTCTAATATACAGGTTAAGTCACCTAAGGGTTGCCAGCTGAATGCAAAGTTTTGGAGACACGAAAAGATGTGTGAAGCGTAAGTTGTTTGGTTTACACGGGACGATTATGTGGTGAATAGAAATTTTTTAAATGTGGGGTGGATTTCAGAGTCTTCGGAAGCACCTCAATTTTTTCAAATGGAACCACGTATTTTTAAACACCTACGATCGTAGCCCATCTGAAGATAATTCCAAGGACTACAATTTTCCGGGGTCACTGATCGACGATGAAGGCCAAAGATGCGAAAAAGTGTGCGATATATGAAGTTCTCCAGCGCCAGAGGCTGGATCCCTTGGAGTTCTCGTTAAATGACTCATGCTTTATTATTTCCACTTAACTTACGAGTACTAACACGTTTCAGTTGTGCCACGAAAAGAATTCTCTTTCACTGTTTCGCCAGGAGAAACCGTTACAAGACTAATGAGACGCGTAGCTTTTTTTAACCCTCGTCAAAATGTAAGCCTAATACTTACTTATACAAAGGCATTCCCTTTTTAGCAGCTCCGGCTTTACAAACTGCCAGCGAGACACCCAGAAGCGCGTTCGCACCAAGCTTGGACTTGTTGGGTGTGCCATCCAGTTTCAGCAGAAGGTTATCGATGTCTGTTTGCTGGGTAACTTCCAAGTTGCACTGTATAGTGATCGTTTTAATATTAATAATCAAAGGCTTTCGGAAAGAAACAACCGACTTTTAAATGAAGGGAAGGAAATACCTTTAACAGTTCAGGCGTAATGACGCAGTTGATGTTTTCCACAGCTTTGAAGACAGACTTTCCATGGTACTTGGACTTGTCATTGTCTCTGAGTTCCAAGGCTTCGTGGACACCCGTTGAAGCACCTGACGGTACTTCGGCTCTAAAGAGACCCATGTCTGTTACTAAATCAACCTGTAATGGTAACATTATACTACAGACAATTGCAAACGCAAATTTTAGTTTAGATACTTTGAAAAGGAGTGAAGAAGGAGAAGTGCGATAACTTTAAGAGTCCCTTTTTCCTTGCCGTTTTCTCAATGATGCGAAAAAATATTCATTGAGAGTATTAATGCAAGTTTTCCGCTGCCATTTAAAGTTTACGAAAAGGCTTTGATTTCTCTCGACACGTTAAGCGTGGCGTCAGTCCCTATGGACTGACATTAAACTTTCCATTTGGGTTGCATTGAACCTTAAGGACGAACACTAATCTGCTCGTTTAAGCTGTGGACCAAGAATGACAATACTGATGGTGCATGCGAGGTGTTGCCCATCGCCTGAACCAAAAGTGAAACGAACTGGTCTCTGAGTGAAACGCATTAAATATGAAGCTTGTCGAAAGGCAAAACAAAGTGACGCTTTGTGTAATTAAGACCAAGACTTTTGCGATTTAATTTAACAAGTTTCGATATGAATTACATAATAAATGGTTATAGAAACAGCATGATGCAACTTATCGTACATTACAGATAAAAGTATCTGTAACGAGTTTATGGAAACATTTGCAAAACTCTTACCTCCACTGTGGGATTACCACGAGAATCGAAGATCTGTCGTGCTTTGATGCTTTGGATCGGCATGTTGGCACAGGAACTGGAGTAGCTGTACTTTGGAATTAAAAGTCTGGAACAAAAGCATGCAAAAATGGCAGAATATTAATAAGGGACATCTTGAAACTTGCAGTGCAGGTTATTCAATACGAACGGGCCACCATAACGCAACCTCTAAATGGCATACACCGATAGTTAACAAGTTCTAAAAATAATCTGCCTCCTCTGAACGATAGGCACTCTTTACGCGTTAAACGACTTAACAGTTGCCGTAAGAATGCATACGAAATTGAAATACCGGCAAGCTTTGCCTGGGAAATAGCCGTTGACCTTGGCAAGGTCACTGGAGGAAACGTGAAGTACTTAAAACGGTATAAGTGCCTTCGCTTCGACGGGGTTTTGATATTTTGGATATTTTACCACAATGTACTCGTACTGTCGCGTATATAATGACCTTACGGTAGAATTTCGGCACGCGTTACGCGCGGCGCGTACAAAAAGCATGTTTCGATCGGTTCCAGAAACAAAAAAACTGCGGAACACGCGGAGGCAAGTTCTCATTATCCTCAGCGACGCGTGGAAATTCACTGTTTCTTACATGTCGGACAAAAGTTGAGGAAAATGTGCTCACCCGAAGAAACGTGTGACAATCCTCTCGGCTCGTCCGTAGTGGAATGATATATTCCGTCCTACAGTTGACCTCGGATCACGGACGCGCTGCTCTTCTATCGATTCTGATTTCTCTCGCGTGCGAATACGAATCGCGAAATTGCTAAAATGGAGGACTCTCGGTAATGGACTAGCGGTGTAAGGATAGTATTTGCACGAGTATTCGAAGGGAAGAAGCTTAAACCACTTTTCAAATTCAATTGAAAATTATCTAAGGATAGATTTCAAAAGATTACGTAATCTACTGTTTCTACTTTACCGACTGACATGTGCGAATATCTCTATGAGTTGCTATCATTGCATCGTGTTCTTCGTGTTTTGTGAGTCGCATCAAGCCCGCGAAGTTCGAAAACAGTGGTACGTGCATTTAATATAGCTACTGTTAAAAGTTTCTTCAAAAATATGAAATATATTAAATTATAATGATACAGTTTATGCATTTACAACGACCCAACATCACTAATTAAGGCGAATTTTCGTTATCCTCAGTGGCGCGTGGAAATTCGCTTGATTCTTTACATGTCGGGCAAAAGTTGAGGAAAATGTGCTCACCCGAAGAAACGTGTGACAATCCTCTCGGCTCGTCCGTAGTAGAATGATATACATATAACGTCCTACAGTTGACCTCGGATCACGGACACGCTGCACCTCTATCGATTCTAATTTCCCTCGCGTGCGAATTCGAAACGCGAAATTGCTAAAATCGAGGACTCTTGGTAATAAAATAGCGGTGTAAGAATAATATTTGCACAAGTATTCGAAGGGAAGAAGCTTAAACCGCTTTCCAAATTCAATTGAAAATTATCTGAGGATAAATTTCAAAAGATTACGTGATCTATCAGTTCTGTTTCACCGACTAACTTGTGCGAATACCTCTATGATTCGCTACCATTATATAGCATCGTATTCTTCGTGTTTTGTGAGTCGCATTCAGCCCGTGAAGTTCCAAGGCAGGGTACGCGCATTTAATGTAGCTACTGTTAAAAGTTTCTTCAAAAATATGAAATATATTCAATTGTTATAATACAGTTTATACATTTACAACGACCCAACATCACTAATTACAGTTTTTTGTAATTATAGTTTGACAAATAAATTTCTGATCGAAATACTTTATAACTTCAGAAGTTGGAATCTACGCTTACAACTTCTAAGAAATATAATTTATACAATTCATTATAAATAAGTATAATGAAATTAATAGTGTATGTTTACATTTAACATTAAATTACATTTGTTACTAAAAATACGATTACCTCCTAAACAATATTTCAAGATATTCACAAATAATTGATGATTGCGAATATACGAATTGATTATTCAATGAACATTCTATTTCGGACTTTCGCCAATTTTTCTGACAGAAAATATTACTTACGAACTAAACAGTTCAGAGATCAAAGTGTTCTGCAGAAAGGCACCCTATACATGTGTTAGAAATGTAAGCGCCAGTATTCGAAAACGAAAGTAATGATCGCTCTGATACTTCGTGTATAAGGGCGATACATTAGCATCATTAACGTTATTTATTAAAAATTTTATCTATATTTGCGTGCAGCATTAAATTATTTCCGTCTTTCGACTGCCTAGACTTTTCTTTATCAACGCCCAATCTTCGAGGATGTCCGCATCGTTAAGCATGTAAACAATATAAGGCCCAGCAACGGAAACGGCTCGCCTTCGTTCCGTGTGATTTCTGCGTCTCCTACCATTCGAATTCAACCACAAATCTGCATGAATATCGACGTTATTCCTATCCTCTTCCAGTCTACGAATTTTTTCTTGCAAATCGTTGTGAATGCAATCCCATATTAATTCTTTTTCGCTCTCGAAGTTCTGCAAGGCGGCCTGCTCCTCTGCCAGGAATTTATTTTGAATATTTTGTAATCTGTATTGCTTTAATATTCCGGCCACCTCCGTCTTTGTCTTCATATTCTCTTTCAAACGTTCCAGTGGTACTAAATATTCCTCCGATTTACCGACTCTAACTTCTCCCAATTTTGTGTCCACTTGCGTTATTCGTTCCCGGTAAAGCCTGGAATATTTCATTTCATGTTTTCTTGTGCTTTCAGCGATCGATTATGCCTTAAACAAAATTGCATAATGTAAAAGGCTCTTGCTTACTGTTCTTTGAGGAGAGTAAACTGTCGTTCCAAGTCAACTAAGTTTTCCATGCACTCATTACGTCGCCTCTCACACTCATCTTCATCCATTTCCGAGGAATCCTCGCTGTCGCTGTGCTCCGCGCTGCTGTCGCAGGATGCTGAGCTCTGATTGCTATCGTTACTGTCATGTGACATTTCTTCCCCTTCTGCCTCCGATTCATCCTTAACGCTTGGCATCTGTCTGGACGTCAAGCTCATTTATAGGATTAAATAGCAAATAGGAGCTCATATACTAACCAGAAATATTCCAAAGAAATACGTAACGTAGGTGAGCGTTCCTTTCCAAAATTTTTTCTACAAGCTTATGACAACAGAACCTCAAATGAATTGTTTACAATGTAAATCCGGGATATTGCAGCACAATAATAAGATATGTTTTTAGATATGTTGTGTAAAATTATTGACGTATAATTGTACAATTATATCTATTGCATTTAAGGACATACTCACTTTGGGATGATTATCTAGTTTCCGCGGGAAATTGGTATCACAAAGGTTTGAGGTTACGAAGAGACGGTAATGTTTGTCACCTTAACGCACGGACCACTCTGGATCGGCAACTCTCGCCAAAAGTGTGGTCTACCTGTAGCGCCAAAGGTGGCTGAAGCCACAACTTAATGTTAAGGAGGGAAACCAGGGTCCCACTTGAATTTATGTATGGGCCGTACGAACTTATGCAAGATTTTCAGCGACTAGTGACTAGTATTTGAGGCACGGCCACACATATTTCGTTTCAAAAGATCAATTATGTGTCACCATACTAGCCACCAGCCACTGAAAGTCTCGCTAAAAACATGGAACTTATAATTATTAAATATACAAATGTACAATAATGGTCATTTATTTATATAAATGCATAGGGCAAAATGTAGTAGCGAACGTATAAGAAATTTAACATCTTGTGAATTTTTAGGCACGACAGATAGAAGCAGGGCCGGCCCTAGGGTAGTCGGCGCCCTACTGCGAAGCTCTTTTGTAGCGCTCCCTATACTTTCTTTTAAAGACAATAGTGGCTAATTTTCGGGTAATGCAAATAATCAGAATATAACATTGTTATTAATAATTTAATTTAATATAAATCTTTATAAAGTACCTAGTATACAATGTAATGTAGAAGGAGAACTCTTTCATACCCACTCCAGTTGGGCGAATTTCTCTTTGCGCGAACCCCAAAATCGCGAGTCGCGAGTTCGATATAAGGTACGCTACGAACAGTTGATCGTCAGTTAGGTTTTAGTGTGGCGATGCATATGGACGGCCAATCTTGGCTCAACTTTGGACGGTACAAAGTGTTTTTCTGCCTGACTTGGCTATCAGGAAGGGTATTAAGAAACAACCGTGATTCTTGTGTACATATATATTATATATGTATGTATATATATATATTTCTTCTTCTTTTAATATATAATATTCCATCGGATACAATAATACATTTGGACCTGCATAGAACAAACAGACAGATAATGCAACATTGGCATAACTGTAAAGTATACTAGGAATTAATGTATACAGTATACATATATTTCTCGTGTGCTTTTGTGTTCCGTGAAAACTTTCGGTTACATAGGTCTCTTCCCGCGCGAAAGAAAGGTACAGTTCGTTTTGTGCATTTTTTCCACCCCCTTCCCCCATGAAATTCCTTTGTTCCCCTCTTTAAGATTGATCACACACGAGACGGTTACGGTAAGAATTCTTTTACTCTGAAAAATTTGTGCGTGAAATTAAACGAATCGATAAATATAACATAAAAAATTTATCAGAATTGAATTGTAACAAGTTTCGATAAAAATAAAGGTGGATTGAAAATGATGCAGGCACTTGATTCTTTCCATGTTTAATTTGACTTTCACGAAGCCGTGTTTCAACGTACAAAAATTCTACGCTGATTTAGCACGGTTGCTGCTTGGTTTTGGAAGAAAAGATTTTCCGGGTATCGTAAACCGAGCAAACAGTTCCTTACCATACACATCTAATGTGCCATGCGCGGTTTTTACATTCTGGTGGATTTTTCCTTCGAAAATTTGCCAAAATCCACCCTCTATCTGTGTAACAACAATTTCATACAGATTTTCTTAATTACTCATTTCACACAACATTTACCACAGCGCCGTCGTGGTTCGTCGATATAATATTAATAAACAACAAGTTTTCTTCTTATCATAATTTAAAGGAAAGCAACAATGACACATAGTGAAGATGAAAAATTCCGGATTTTGAAAATGTATGAAGCATGAATAGAACTCTTATAAAAATAAAATATATTTATTTTTAACAGTCGGAAATCATCAAAATTCCTGTCCAAACAAAACACCGTGCTGAATCGTTCAATTCCGTCAATTTATACATTTCCAAAAACCACGATTTTATTTAAATATTCACATTACATACAACACGCATAGCTTTTACTACGTCTTCCTTCAAGGCTAGGTATAAAACAAGAAGACCACAATAACAAATGTTTTGTTTTACACCTATCAGATTTTACTACTTATACTACCTTTTCATAAATAATAATCGAATTATTTAAATTAACAAGTATTTCAGAAGCAAATCTGGTCAACTGAATTACTTACAAAAGCTACATCAAATTGTGCGCGATATGATTTATCGAACGGCGAAAGCGCTGCTTTCTTATCTAGCTTGTCGACCGATTTTACATCTAATTGATAAGGGCACATTCACATCTTACACGATCGCGAACACACCGTCAGAAAATTTTCAAGTTCGGTTGCGTCCAAATTTGGGAAAATGCGGATACGAGACGTTCATATTAAAAATAAGAAACGATTTCAATGGATTATAATATCCCACAGTGACACATTTACACTTCTATTAGCATGTATGTATGTGATACTAATTACATATCGATGTACAAGGTGTTCCGCAACTCATAGAAGAGCCGGATATGGGAGATTCCTGCGGCGATACTGAACAACTTTTTCCTTTGGCAAAATATCGTTTGAGGTTTTGTTATTGAATTATTAACGAAAAACACTTACCAATCAGAGGGTGCGTAGAGCCCGCGCTCAGGGGTGGAACGTCGCGGCGCGCTGGATGGCGACGTTCGGCCGGTGACCCGATCCAAACGCGGTAATATAGTGCAGAGTGGTCCACTAGTTTTTCGTTAATAATTAAAAAACAAAGCCCCGAATGACATTTTGCCAAAAGAAAAAGTTGTTCAGTATCGCCTCAGGAATCTTCCATACCCGGCTCTTCTGTGATTTATGGGATACCCTGTATAAATGCGTGTACAAACGTGAATGTTTGAAGCTTTGCAGTCGGACGATCGTGTACAATGTGCAAGCCTTATTACAATTCATTCTCTTCCCTATTATTGAACACGTATCTTCTCTCTGAGGCAAAGTATCCGTCTTTTTTTTCCTCGTCGAGGAATAATTTTAGGACACCTAACAGTGGATCGTGTTCTAAGGATATACGTAACACCGTTGTCCTCAATACTCAATATTGTACGTCCTGGTCGCATTTGTAATGCGGAAAGTAGGCCTGTCTGACTTGTTTGTGAACATATGCTGCTGATAATTTGTCACCGCAATTCTATCTGTTTGGAATATATTATTTTGCAGAAAATTTATTATCATTGAATGTTTGTGTGTATATGCATGAAACAAAATCAAATTTTCGAAATTTGGATGCTTTTATGTTTTTTTTTCGTGATATTGGTATTGATTCTCAATTCATATGAATTCTTGTTCCATATGATTCTTTTAAAGCATCGCGATTCGATATCCCCGACAGCGGAGCGACGAAAATAAATTGACCTCAGAGGGAAATTGGAGATGGATAAATACGGTGAGAAAGATATAGAAATAAAGGGGTTCCACGTTTCAAGGAACCACCTAGGAAATTGACATTGCGCAAAGGGATTGCAACCCTAACGTTCACATTTCTTTCTTTTTCCTCTTAATCGCGAGTAAAAATCTATATAATAGTCCCTTGACGGTCAAAGAGTACGGCGCGTCTTTATTATCCTTTTGATTGTACCGCTGTAAAAATCGCGTTATTACGATGGCAATGTATTTGATGAGGGTGAAAGAACGCGATATGTCCCCATTCAGGGTGTCCCGTAACTCGTAGAGGAGCCGGGTATAGGAGATTCCTGCGGCGATACTGAACAACTTTTTCCTTTGGCAAAATGTCGTTTGAGGCTTTGTTATTGAATCATTAACGAAAAACACTGGCCAATCAGAGGGCGCGTAGAGCCCACGCTCAGGGATGGAACGTCGCGGCGCGCTGGATGGCGACGTTCGGCTGGTGCCCCGATGCAAACGCGACAGTATAGTGCAGAGTGGTCCAACTGCTGCTCCTGAGCAAATTTCCCTCTTGACCGTACCTCCACTATAGGGCTTAGGCGGCCACGGTCGAGTCTATGACGACGCGAGGGATGCGGGACGTAGCGAGGCGGCGCTTGAGTCCCATGGTGGGGGTACATTCAGGAGGGGAAATTTTCTAGGGAGCAGCAGTTGGACCACTCTGATATAGCGTTTTTATTCGTTGTTCACGAACAACGGCATTATTCTTCATTGCATTGATTCGGTATTCGATACAGTTTTTATTTTCTGCTATACCAACGCGTTTGGATCGAGGTATCGGCCGAGCGTCACCATTCAGCGCGATGCGGCATTTCGTCCCTGAACGCGGGCTCTATGCGCGCTCTGAGTGGCAAGTGTTTTTCGTTAATAATTCAGAAACAAAGCCTCAAATGGCATTTTGCCAAAGGAAAAATTTGTTCAGTATCGCCTCAGGAATCTCCCACATCTGGCGGTTTCCATATTATATGGACCACATGATTTATACGTAGTAGGTTATTTTATACTTTTCTTTCAAAAGTGTTGCCACTCGTTTCACACAGGCTACAAAATGAAACCTGACAGCAGACTGGAAGTTCCAATTATAAATATAATACATTTTAAAATAACTGAAGCAAATTATTCATTTTTTTTTCATTATTGGTAAAAGAATTCAACATAGCATCCTTTATTATGGAAGTTTGTACGCAGGATTCTGGCAGGGAAAATACATAGGAAAACATTGATCACTTCTTCCCTCCTTGTTTAATAGAAAATTTTTTATAGTTATTTATGACTTTAATATGGAATGAAATAGAAACGACAGCAATTCAGTTTTAGCTTCCCTCCCAATATTTTCCCAAGCTTTTAGAAGCCAAACACCGAATCGCAACTGATCGCTGCAACGCCGAAGAAATCAATGTGTCATTTATTAATAATCTATTTCGCACACGTGCCAATGTATCTTGTCACGCTCGTAAGCGACTTAATGGATTCTGTACTTTGAGAGAATGCAGGTTATCGATTTCTTTGTTAGCCGTCGTAGCACTTTCCAATATTGCTCCCTTGTATCAAGGCAACTTTGAAACGCTCCGTGACACACGAATTAACGACAGCTGCATGGACGTGACAGATATAGCGGTGCTCGAATCACAACTTTCATATAAAAATGTGTTTGTGTGCACCTCGTATGTACACTGGGCACTATATATTTTACAGCAAAAGCCGAAGGCTTCCGTAAGTTCCTTGTAATTGCACCTCATGTTTGCAAACATGAAAATATTTATCGTAGAAATAATTTGTTTATACATTAAATAGAAATTAAAGGCTCACGAAAAAAGCAATGTTTAGTTGAATTCTTTTGATACTCATAAATTGTTTTTTGTTTATTAATATATAATTTGTCATATATGAAGGAAAAGCTAAATCATAATAAGTTTTGTTATAAACGATTGAGGACAAAGATTGCCAAATAATAATCTGAAGTTTTCAAACAAACTGCACTTTATAAATGATCCTCGTATTTAACGAAGGTGGTCAAGTGCAACTTAAATTAATTTACTGCAAATAATCTTGAAATTTTGGAATCCAGCAAACTGATGGATTTAATTTTTGAAAGTAATGTATTGTATTCTTTTGGAGCCCTTCATTAAGAATTTTAATAGCAAATAAGAAAATGGGGAATATCATACCATGTTTGGAAATCTGTTGAGTTTGAAGACTAGTTAAATGAATTGTACCGATAATTTTGTAATAAATCAGGGGTCTTCAACCTTCCACAGACTTTGGAGACCTTCTAGTTTACAATATTCTTCAACAAACACTGAACGTTTATTTAGATGGTTTAGGGTAAAATTATTACCCGTGTCTGCGCCCAGCTATTGGCAGCGCCATCTCTTGAGGTTTTGTTGAACCCCGGAGAAAGGCGCGTATGACGCGAAGGAACCCTTCAGAACTTTTGCGGAACCCAGGTTGGAGAACCCTGGTATAAATAATTCGGCATTCATCTTCTACATTCGCTACGAATCACCCGCGATGATTATTCAAAGTGGAATGGCGTAAATTCGGTTTATGGAATCATGTTCACAGAAAGAAATAACTCGGCGAAGATGAGTTTAGATGATTTAGACGAATTTGCATGTTGTTTTCTTCGACCGTCAAGAGGGCCCACGGTTCGTTTCGTCATGGCATCACGAAACGACCAAGCGCCCGACACGCAACAGTTAACCTATTTCTCACGAATTAGTTTTCCATGACCGAGACCTGCTCGAAGGAGAAACATTTCAAACTTATCCAACCATGGGGGCATCGTTCCGTGCCTCCCGCGCTGTAAAAAAAGAACGTTTCGTCGAAGAAGGTAAACGCGTCACACGATTTGATCTCTGTTTCGTACCATCGAACGTTCAATCGTGTTAATCGCGTCGCGGATTCGTAGAGACACGAATGCGCTTTGGAACGAACGAACGATCACCCGATCGATTGATCCATTTGTTTATTTTGTTTGTTTTTGGAAATCGATCGTTTCCCGCTCGCAGTTGGAAGTCCTTGGCGGGCAACGGTCCGCGATCGGCGGCAAAACCTTTCCCAGATTCCTTACGACTCAGCCGATTGGGATTTATCAGCGTCCCCCTGTGTATCGTCGGTCTGCGCTTTGTCGTTTTGCGCCTTGTCGAATCCGTCGATCAGTGTTTCGATGATGAATTTGATCGTCACTTTGTAACTATTCTGCACGTTCTCCGAGTATCGGTCCTCCAAGGTTCGCTCCACTGCTTCTAGGAACGGCTTCTCGATTTTCTGCAAGTGGAATTAAAATGATTCACTGATTAGAAGAGTGTCGAATATTAATAATTATTGTATTACATGTCGATTCAATATGATTTGGAATATTTTAAGTTCTTGTGCTGGATATTAAAATTCATTAAATTGAGCCTGGCTATATCACTGGCTTACGCTATTCACAGACGCACACCTGACCACATCATTGGACTCTACTGCTTAAAAAACACCACACGTCTGACTATATCATTGGTTTGTACTACTCACAGATGCGCGCCTGGCCATATTAATGACTGGGCCTACTCGAAGACGCACGTCTGGCCATATAATTGCATGCTCTACTTAGAGACGAAGTTCTGACCATATTATTGACTTTTACTACTTATAAACCCATATTTAATCAAAACATTGGCTTGGACTACTGACTGTATTATTGGTTTGTAGTACTCAATGATGCACACCTGATCATATCAATGACCTGGACTACATGTCGTTCTAAATACTTAATGTAAATTGTTGAAAAAAAAAACGCTCGTGAACGTTATTTACCAGTGACGTAATCGATTACGCTATAATGGTTATTACGCTATAATTGTAACATTTACAAAGGTTGACTAAAAATGTCAGGTAGATACTTTATTTTAGCAGAAAAAAACGATGAAAAATTATTGGAGGCAATAATTAAAGTGAAGTGTTTAAGCTTGAAGAAGATAATGTTCGAAAAAAAGCAAATTCATTACAAGTCAAACAAAAATATATTACAAATTAAAGAATCCTAAAGTTACAAAATGAAAGTTTATTTTTACTTCAGTAATACTGTGTTGATTGTAATAGTATGTGAATAGTTTAGGGCCAGTGGGTTTAATATGCCATTGGGGATACAATTTTTATTCTAAAGCTGAATTAAATAAACCAGTTAATAGAATAGAAGTCGCGTCAAAGTTTAGTAAATTGATCCAAATACCAAATATTAAATACTAGGGTAGCTCGGGGTAATATGCCACTAGTTAATAATTTTTTAATTCATTCACAGATGTTGATTATTCCATGTTTAGTGCAGTCGGTGATATAAACATAATTACTTACTTTTTTCTCCGTTTATTTTATTTTCAACATCTGTGAACGCAGTAGGAAATTATTAACTAGTGGCATATTACATTAGTATCTAGTATCTAGCATCTAGTATCTAGTAAACTTTGGCGCCATAATTTTTGTTAATTGGTGTATTTAATTTACCTTTAGAATAAAGATTTTATATTGTCCCTTCATTAATGTTTAATTGTCTCTAAAATATTACCCTAATTGAGATTGAAAGGGATGCAAACAGTAGTTAGTATCTAGTATTATTTTGAAACTAGATCGAAGCATAGATATATTTGAACAAAACTGGACAACCTTTTGGATGATTAATTTTTTTTTATGAACTCACCCAAAAGTACTGTGGATCGAAACCAGGGATCTTTGTGTGTTTGGCTCCGACTTGGTGAAGGCAGGTAAGAAAGACGTCCATGTCGTCAAGGCCTTTAATACCTTCGTCCAAGGCAGTCATCACTTTTTGCGCGTGATTCGCTAATTCCGTACTATTGGACTGTTGTTCCCTAGTCTTCAGTTCCCGAAATTGCGTGAACATATTTAGCAGCTCTTGGTTTTCTTC
This sequence comes from Holcopasites calliopsidis, assembly GCA_023838395.1. NCBI lineage: Eukaryota > Metazoa > Arthropoda > Insecta > Hymenoptera > Apidae > Holcopasites > Holcopasites calliopsidis. The sequence continues at coordinate 678,647 of JALHAQ010000009.1, forward strand.
GAACAGCCTACAAACATTCAGTAAATCCATTTAGGATCATGATCAGCTAATTTTTTAAATTTATAAATAAGTGACTCAGTCAATTTGCCATCACTACAATTTATTTACTTTTAAACTTCGCCTTAATTGCCCACGTACAATTGTCCCCTAAATTCGATTTCTGTAATTATACTAACGTCAACAAAAGAAGGACACATCTGTGATTGAATTGCTTAAAGATCGTACTTAGTTACGCTTCGATAATAAATAAACAAGAGGAATCATATTAAACATACAAATTTTGAACTTGTACAGCCCCTACATTTTTTGGTTTCGAACTCGCTTTCGAAACTCAAATTTTTTATTTATACGACCGAATTGCTTTTTCATGTAAAAGTACAAAATAGTTCTTCCAGAGGTTTCCTTTTGCGTTACCACTAGAAACGCGTTGCAGTTTTCTACCAACGACAAGGAAAGGTACTTTGTATTTTCTTTTTCCCAAATTTGTTGGGGGCGTCGTAAGGCTTGAACTTGGCCTTTAGGGGATGCAGTCCACGATACACAACTATCCTCTAGTCTCTTGGAAACTTTCTCAGATTCGGTCTCTGTGGCGTTGCTGTTCTGCGTATTCACATACATATTTCCCGTCAAAATTCTCCCATACATATTTTATTTAGATAATAATAGTAGAAAATTAAAATTTTCGCTGATTGAATTACCTCAAAAGTGTGGTCTGTATTTCAATTTGACAGGAATCAATGAAAGAGTTGCAAATGTTTATTTTGTATCGTTCGTATCGTATCGTTATTTCTTCTTTTGCATCTTTTTTTGCGTTGCCATAAAATGGTCAATGATAATTTGTGTAGTACAAGGCAACGATATGGCCAGATTTACCTCTTCAAGTAGTATACCCAATGGTATGGGCTGCCATAGCTCAGAATATTTAATATTTATATTTTAGTATGAATATTTTTGGTTCGCGCGTCTGAAGACACGACACTATTTAGTATCTTGAGAAAACGTAAGACTTCCTGAGGGGGTCGCATTTATTTCACCAGTCCTTTTATTTTAGCTCGTCGGTAGAGAAAGTGGAGCATGCACTACTCTTAAAGAGAATGGATCATATCTAACACTGGGGTGAATGTAAATAGTCAACTAGACATATATTTTTTCATTATTCTACTATCGTTTATGTTATTTATTATTATTTCACATATTACTTTTAATGTAATGCATTTATCTGTATTGTATCAATCAACAAAAACAATTCCTTAGCATGTTACGTACAATAAAACATTTAAGAAATATTAAATAAATATGAAATTAAATTTTAAACCTCGGTTTTGGAAAACTAATCTTTCTCGCGAAATAATATATTTGAATTTTCGTGCATCGGCAGTAATTATTAGTGTATATTTTCAAAAACTAGTTCCCTTCAAATAATTCACTAACAATTAAAATGATTCGTACTCATATGAATAATTTTTGAAATATGATAGTTATCGCTAATTTTTTCTAAAATTAATCACGACTAGTGACGAATGCCTCCATTTTTATGTTCAATGAGATATCTCGCTTCAAAAAATGAATAAGAAATTGCTTTATCGGTAATCAATACTGCCGTGGTTGGATATTTAAATTCTTTAAGATATTTTTACTTTCCTCAAATATAAACCTCACTTAATCGAAACAATTCCAGTGTTGTACACAGTCATTAGATAGTGGATAATTTTATGGACATTTAGTTTAATGAACATTTACGGATTACTTTAAAGGCAATTTGTGCATAATTTCTATGGTCATTTATGGATAATTTTAATTAGGGTTTTCATTTTAATAATTAACGCAGCATATTTATCAATGAATATGTAACTTCAGATATTATTATTTTATAAGCAGCATAATCGTTTACCTTGGAAATATTTGAATCACCAAATTCATGCTTTGCTGAAACATCGCTTGCATTCAACATTTCTTCGCACAAACAAATGTATCTCTACTGCCTTGGACTTGCACGTATTTATTGTAGTAACAACAATTTTGAGATACATCGACATTCGGACAACGATTAATGCATTCCGTCTACACGCTTTTAAATCCACCTGTCCGAATTAAATAGACTATGAGATCGTAATGGCCGAACGCATCCGTTTAATCTTTCCGCGTTTAATCGCAAATAGCCAAAGTGTTCACGGGATGAAGTGGATTCGGTATGATAACGGGACGCGATACCCGTTTGACACAATCGTAGATGATGGACAGCAGGATTCTCTATTAACTGGCATATGCCTCTGGAAGGCAATCGCATTGTTTGATAATCGTCTGACAGCAGGTAAATGTAACGGCGCAGCTTCCGTATGGTTACTGTGTTAGCGTATGTTACGATTGAGGTGATTTATTGGCTTGTCTAGGGACGTTGCAACGTTTCGCACGATTGGAGCAAAGCTTATTATCACTTTTTACTGGATTGCGAGATTGTGTAGCAAAAGGATTGTACATCAAAGCTTAAAATTAGTGCTGTTCACTTTTAATATGTCATGTGACATTTTTAGTTGTATTTCTTCGATTATTATTATATTGTATTTTCTAAACATTATTTCATTCCATTCTTTTGAATGTTATTTCATCGTATGTATTTTTTGGACATTATTTTATTGTATTTTGTGAATATTACTTCACTGTATTTTGTGGATACTGTTTCATTGTATTTTTTAAATATTAATACATTTTATTTTTAGAAATTATTTCATTGTATATTTGTGTACACTATTTCATTGTATTTTTTGGACATTACTTCATTGTATGTATTTTAACATTATTTCATTTTACTTAGGTTCTAAAAGTAGTCCAGATTTGAAATCATAAATTCAATTATAAAGCCCTTGGTTTCGATGTTGCGCTTTTCTAAGCCATTTCACAAAAATTTTATAGCATTGCTGCTTAGCAAGGGTCCGAAACATTTTATTGTAACTTCGTTATTTTCAAAAAGCCACCTCAGTTTTCTAAAATTTTCAAACGCGTTTCGATCGGGGCACCGGCCGAAGGTCACCATCTAGCGCGATGCGACATTCCATCCCTGAGCGCGGGCTCTACGCGCGCTCTGAGTGGCCAGCGTTTTTCGTTAACAATTCAAAAACAAAGCCTCAAATGACATTTTGCCAAAGGAAAAAGTTGTTCAGTATCGTCTCAGAAGTCCCCAATATCCGGGCCCTCTATGAGTTACGGGACACGCCGTATAGAGGTTCCACTGTATTTTAATCATAATGATTCAAGTGCATTAAGTATCTTTGGTACGAAAGGAGTGCTCTTTAAAATGAAGACATAAGAAAAGAGATCTCCTAAATGAAGATATTTCAACATTGAGTGGTAGGTATATGAAGTTTCAAGGAACATAGTATCGACTCAATGTTTCGAGAAATCCTTGTCGTCGATCATTACTATGACGTATATGTATATCTACGACAGCAGAGAAAGATAACTTTTGCGATAACACATCAATTCTTCGAACAGCTATAAACGTAACCGCAGTTCAAGTATTCGTAGAATGGCTCATCGGCCAATAAAAGATAGCGACAACGATCAATAAAAGGAACGCATTCTGAAAACTTAATCGCTGTCCTTATTCACTAGAAATAGTTTTATCAATAACTTTAAAGGAGAACAGAAAAAGAATCTTGGCTTGCTAAAAGAAAAAGGAACGAAAAAATCTTAAGCGTTGCCATACACTTTTCAAAATGTATCTATCTATGTGAAAAGAATCTTAAATATATGACTGGTTCAACAAGAGTTTAATTAAGATTCATTAGACGATGGCAAAAGAAAGAAGTGCCTGTATCTGTAAGGCGTAATAAAACTTTTAATAAATCTTATCTGTTCGCAACTTATTTTAGTAAAATGCAGGGGATTAAAATGGGTGTAATACCTTTTTAACAAGAAAGTAGTCTTAAGATTTCAGGCAAATTTTAAGCAGTTTTGCTTTTTTTTAAAGTTTCGCAGTTTGATTTAAATTTACTGATATCTTTAAAGGTTCAGTTTACATGAACTAGTATAGAAATGCGGGGAAAAGTGTTTAGCTCTACTGAAAAAGATACTGCTTTACAATTTTGAAATTTATGATTTTATTTTTCTGTATTTGGAGATTTTTAATTTAAGTACCTTGAGTATCTTTAACTTAAGTATCCTGACCAATGATGACTTTCCCTGGCTTCACATTTGCATTCTTAAAATATTACTATCTGTTTAATTTCGTGTACACTATATTATTAACATTAATAAATACGATTAATAAAGTTAGGGTTTATCGTAACTTATCTATTAAATTATCATTTTGCAATTTAAACTTGTGTAAATTGATACTTCATAAAAAAACTATACTTTTGTTAAACAAGTACTTTATAATTATCTACCACTTGTATCTATGTATTGAGGAAAAAATAAGTGATATAATATAAGAATGTAGGTAAAAAAAAATAGAATTAGCAATATATGAATCAATCAACAAATTTAGCAATTTAAAAAAATACTGAACGTACATTTGGTGATTTGTGTTTACACAATTAGTATTGTTTTTATACTAACAGCAGTTTTTCACTCCTTACAAAGTTATCTATTTTATACGAAACTGAGATGCACGCAATTCCTTTTTACTGCGAGACAAAGTGCCACATCTAAACTATTTATCGCCTCACGTTTCTCGAATCCCCCGGCTGTATGTGGGGTACGAGATTTAGATTCCAGTGAGCACGTACTTACTGCTGTCACCCTAATGTCACGCTCGTTTGCTTCGTTCAAATGGCCAACTTGACAGAGCAGTTAATGTATGGTTGTTATTGTTTATGTTCTGCTGTCCACCTGGCAAATGTATATACGTAAATCAAATATTTTACAAAAGCTGTACAATTGCAAGTACAAATTCCTGAACAGAGATATAGAAGGAATGGAATTCATAAAAAGGGTCGGTTTGAAATGATTAAGTGTAATAATAAACATTACGAGAGTAAATATGTCCTTCAAGATTGAAGCATTTTAAAATTTTTGATACATTTCGAATGATTTTAATTAGAAGACTTATTGTAATCCTCAGATGTACTCCTTTACCCACAATTTCATAGTAACAATTGAATATATGAAATGAAGCCTTAAATCTAAGATGATTAAAATAAAAGTTTGTTGACTAACAAAGTCTCGAAGGAAATACAGAAGCAAAAACAGCTATGACAATAATAGATGAAAAATCTTTCGTTAAGTGCTTAAAAAGTCTGAACTCAATATAAGTTAAATTTATACGAATACTAATTCGAACGTCACCAAATGAAAGGAGTATAGAAGAGTATAATCTCTGGTAACGATTAAATAAAATAACTAAAAAAAAACGATTATGAACTAGTTAACATTAAAATACAGTAAAAAAAGGAAGTGTTAAAACAGAAAAACGTAAATACAGTTCTCGATTTTTACAAAAATTTCAAAGTCGACTATCATCGATAGTGAAACTAAAGTAATTTTATAAAAACAAAAACTATAACGAAACAATAACAATAGCATAATAACACAACAAAACAGTAACAATAACGTAAAGAGAGAACAATACAATAAGAATAATCTAACAATACAACAAAACAAAAACTCTATGTTTTAATACCTGTAAACTGTGTATCAAACTAAACAATTAACGTTTATCAAACAATAGAAATAGTTCACTTTACTCCATTACGAAATAGTTTAAATAATATTGACACTCGAAACTCTCTTCGATATGTATCCCGCAATGAATACATTCTATTGGCTTGACGCATTATAAAATCTATCCCAGCAGCGGTGTGGCAATTTCCAAACAATTTAAAGGCTTGTACTCGCCTTGCCATATTCCTATGAGAGCATACATATCCAGAACGCAGTGTTTTATTTTAAACGATTGTTTAACTAACAAAGTATTTAAGAAAATACAGTAATTCCTAACGCGAAAGAATTTGATAACAAACGCAGCTATGGGAATAATATGTCTAAGTGCAGGAAATACAATAAAACAATAACAATGACATAAGAACACAACAAAACAATAACAACAACAAAACAAAAATTCGATATATAATATCTGTCAACTGTGCGAGAAATTAAACAATTAACGTTCATCAAACAATAGGGATAATTCACTTTACTCTAATACGAAATAGTTTAAATGATATTGACACTCCAAACTCTCATTGATATGCATACTGCAATCAATTAATTCTATTGGCTTGAAGCATTATGAAATCTATCCCAGCAACAGTGTGGCTATTTGCAAACAATTTACAGGCTTGTACTCGTCTTGCCATATTCCTATAAGAGCATACACATTTAGTGCACAGTGTTTTATTTTCTCGTTACAGCAACAGTGCCCTCGTTCTGCGGATTTCAGTAAAAACGTGGGTAAAGGAGGATTCTGTGCAACGATGGAAAAAGTAGCCATCAGCGATGAGCTAGCAGGATGCGAGTGACCGATATACCGAGTATAACACGCGTGCACACGTAGCATTTATTGATTCCCGAGGCACATTGCTGGACTAAATGCCTCTGATCTACTCTCATCTCGAACGATGCTGGCTTTTCGATCGAGTTCGATCACATTGCCTTGAAGCAACTGCTCTGTCACTTTCTTTATCGTTACTAGGACAGATTAATTTATCCATTAAGGGCCGTTAAATTTGGTGGCTGCATCCATTGGAAGTAAGAGTTAATTAAAAGATCGTTCAAGTTTGTCTTTAACTTATATTTCCTCATCTTTTCTTTCTAATTCAATGGTCTCATTATTTTTTTTTTTATTTGACCAAGTGGAAATGGGGAAAACGCTGCGAACTGCTTCAGACAAATCTACGAACGATTGAACGAGAAGAAAAAACGAGACGCGAGAGTTGGATTGTATGAAAAGATTAAAAACTACAAAATGGTTAAAAAAAAAACAGAAAGAACGCATAAACACGTGGATAGAAGCGGCGAAGGGGAGACGAGGCGGATAGTGACAAGAAAGCTCGTTAATAAAGGATTTCAAAGGAAACAATGGTGCGGGCCATAGAATCTGGAAAAAGGTCGAAACGAAATTAAAAGCGAGACGGGCCGGCTTAAAAAGCAACGTGAAAAATAGCGCCACGTAAGTATACGAAGAAACGGGATAGATCCCATTTTCACGTCGGCTCGTCTAGAGCCAAGCGCGAGCGCACTATTTCTACGCCTTGTGTCCCGGTGAATAGGTCTTGGATATGCCAATACGAGGAAGTCTATTGTCCGTCAACGGTCGGACGGCGGCGAGAAAACAAGGATCGGCTGCGTTTCACGTCGGAGAACTTTCGACGAAGCTGGAACGTTCGTTAACATCGAAAAACAAATAACAAGAAAAGAAAATAGGGGAACGTGTACGTGCAGTGGTTCTATCATTTATTTGTTACCAAGCGCTCGCTGTTTACGAATACTTTCGTCGAAAACCATCGCGAAGCTGTAATCGATGCATCGATAACGGCGAGAGCAGAAAATTCCGCTATGGCCGAAGAATTTAATTACTACATGTTCCAATAACGAGCCACGGCTCCGGAGCATCAATTTTATAACGTTTCCCTTACGTTCCGCAGGATACGTGCACTCGTTCAAATATTCCTTAATTGCGTAAGAATCGGATTCGATAAATACGCAGAATAATAGATCCTCCGATTCCAATGTCCTTGAAGTATGTTGCCAAGGTCATTCTTAGCATCTTCTTCCTATAGATACAATGAGCTTACTCTTTTAGTTTTCGAGGTATTGGCGACATATGTTAGGTTAGTAATCTGATCTAGGCAATATTTGATTAGGTCAGGATACTAACCTAATTAGTATTTGTTTAGGTTACTACAAGATTATACTAAAAGACCTAAAGATAAAGGCAATAATGTAGTTTACGAACCCAATCTAACCAAATCAAACCAAAAGTACATAGCGGTAAATATATTTTTGCTAATATCTTTACAACTAAAAGTTAAGCAAGTTACCCGTAGATTATTATTACTAACCTAAAAGACTACAAGTTAAAGGCAATTACTTAAGTCACTAACCTAACCTGACCAAAGCAATCAAAATACATAGTGATAAACATATGTTTGCCAATATTTCGAAAACTAAAAGAGTTTGTCGCTTATACATACGCATAGAAAAAGTCGTTCGGAATGACGATAACCTTGAACGGTATGTTTGAAGGTCATTGGAATCGGAGGTGGCTCGTTTATTCTGCATAATTACCTTAAGTACATTGGATTTAATTGGAACTGGTAATACGAATGCGCCCTTTTGTGGATATCTTATTTCGGGATTTGGGAGATTAATGATATTGGAAAAGAGTAGATGTGTCACAGGATGCCATTGTCAGAAATGGAAAATAGTAATGCTGGTAATAAAGCAACCTGACTTTTTAAGATAAGTGTAGGTGGACTATTTAAAAGAAGATTCTATGCGCTAAAATAAGACAAAAATGAAGAGTGACGGAATTCTGTTTAAGGCTTCGTTAATGAGTTTTAGACGATTCAAGAATCGGTCCAAACGCTCCTGAATGTAGGCAACCCGGCGTACAGTGTCGACTGCTTGGACGACTACAGCCAAGCGACATTGGTGCACGTCGGGTTGTCTGCATTCAGGGGTCTTATTACCGATTTTTTAAACTGTTAATAACTCTTCAACAAAGCCTTGACCTCAATTTTGTCACTCTTGAGTTTCATCTTATTTTAACCCCTAGATGCACCCTTTCCATCATTTAAATGTTTGTGAATATAATGAGAAAAGAAATAATCGTATTTTTTTTAACTTTTTACACATCCAATTTTTCCCTCCACATAATTATTGGTTCAGGGAGGGACGAATCTCACTGGTTTTCTCCTCGGACCATGATAAATTATTTCAGGGGTAGCCTTTTATAAGCTTGTCCCGTACGCTCTAGTTACTCCGAGAGTGCATCAATATCAGGAATCTCATAATGCAGTAATAAGTGGATGGATAAAGATAGAAAACAAAGAGAGTGAGGTCAATGCATGTAAGCTAAAAGTGCTATCAAATGCACAGGTTGTGAAATGATGGAATAATTAATTTTTCAACATTGGTAACGAGAACGTAGTTGCTGTTAATCTAATTCAAAATATCAGCTCGTATTTACATTTAATTGAACTTGCAACCATTGTGCAACATAAAAGATTTAAGCAATTCGGGCTTTCGCCATTGACATTTTTTGTCATAGGAAATGAAGTAGATTAATTTTTATTTTTATAAATTGTACCTGTACCATTTGGATGACTCCTGCCATTATTTGGGTTTGGATGCAACATATTTTTAAGAAGATATTATATTCAGTAGATTTTAACGAAGCTAATAAAATTGAAATTAAAATGTTTATCCAAATAAGCATGTTTTTTATTATTTAAACAATTTTGAAACATTTGGTACAGTCGAATCATTCGTTCTACGATTTTGAGTTTTACAAGTCACAAATTAGAATTCTTAGTGTGATAAAGACAGTTACTTGTTGTTAATATTGTTAAATACTAATTACTGTAAAGAGTAAATAATTATCGTTAATCCCATATTACTTTAAAGTGTTCTTCTAACATTTATTTTCCTATAACTTTGTAGTAAATAATAGTACTTTGTCCATTATCACAGAACTTCATACAAAATCTTTTTCTTATTTTTTCTTAAAAAACAAACCCGGTTATTGGAAGTTCTATTGTATTTTGATTAAACAAAACATACATGATATTACATAACTATAACGTGCAGTATTAATTCAAATAAAACGAAGCTAAATACGGCAGTTGATATTTCAGTGATGCATAGTAATTTCATCCTAAGCGTCAAATTGATTAAAGGAGGAAAAGCTGGAGTGCTACGCACACAGTTAAAATCTAATATTGGAAGACACGTTACAATGGAGATTTGGGGTCTAACCCTTACCTGGATTATCGATTTAACTTTTATAAACGATATATGGGGTCGCGTTATCCATGTGTACCAAGTTATTTAAACATTGCATTCTGTTAGATAACATGCGGCTGTCGATAAATTTTTCCAAATATGTGAAATAATGTGTACAGAGTTGTTCGGTTACAAATGGGCAAAAATGAAAGGGTTGATTCTATGGGCTAAAATAAGACGGAAAAATAGAATAAATGTTTTCAATTCTAGTTCTTCTACGAAAATATAATTATTACTTTCATTATATTTTATACTGTTTGCTATACACATTGCGTCGATTTTCTTTAAAAAAAAAGACGCATTCAACAGCTTATGCCACTAATTGATATATTCATCTTGACTGAGCTTATACGTTTCAATTATAAGTTCCTATCATTTCTATGAAAATCACTCACTATACGCATCTTCTATTTGTGTTCCCAGACAATCTTCAAGTCTTTGAACAATTATTCTTCCTACTATTCGTACCTTCGGAACTTACGTAATAACGCCAATTACCGTCGGTTATTATACGCCAATATCTACTTAGAAACCTATTGTTCTACCACGAGCAGCGAGAGGTCGACAGATAAAGGGGAACGGCGTGTGCTTGACAGAGAAAAAAAAATCGGGAATGGAATTTAGTGTCTGCGGACCAATGAGCAAAGGAGCACACGGGAGAACTGGATCGTCCGACTTAATTATCATCAAAGGCCTTGTTTCACTAGTATTGCTCGACAATTCTCTTATTATATTAGATATATTTACTTCTCTACACGTGAAATGTATTTTGCACGTAAAATTTGCATTCCAACGTTGCAATTTTATAATTTCTATAAATTGTTTTGTTACGTATAAGAAAAATATCATCGATAACTTATTATGTTTAATAAAAAGTGCAGACAGCATAATTCTTAAACTCAATTTCATTCAATTTATTACTAATGTAATATCTACAGCATGAAACCATCAACACCTGAAGCCCTTTACTAAAATGTTATAACAAAATGTTTCATTACGGAGTTACAAGAAAACTATCAGCAACATATTATATTTAATAAAAAGTGCACGAAGAATAATTTTTAAACTTAACTCTGTTTAATTTATTACAATTGTGATATCTATAGGGTGTTGGCTACCGCATGCCAATATTTTAAGGGGTGATTGCTGAGGTGATAGAACCTTTAATCCTTGAAGCCTTTAATTGTCGCGTAGTTGAAAGCAATTAACTAAATTTTCCTAGGAATACTTAATTGCATCAGCTATTTATTTGCCCTCTAATCAGTTCCCTAAATTGCTCATGTGACCAAACAGCGAATTAACAGATATTCCATATTGAAACTCTAAATCACGTTCACTCCAATTAATTAAGCACTGCCAGTTACCAACGTGTATAAATCTCTCTCTTTAATTCATCGTTCCACGAACTATTTATTTCGCCACGAATTTATTTTAATTTGCCGATGCCTGGTATTTCGAAGCTACTATTAATCCGAAGTTATTCTTTATTTTCAACGCCAAACGGAGGAGTCCCATCGGCAGTAAACGGAGCGGTATTGAACAGGAGACATATAGGAAATGGGTGGTCGATGATTTGCTAATAATTAAAGGGACGTTCGCAGCCAGGAACGTAGAGACGAGCTCAGGACGTTCCATCGGACAACGGACAACTGTTCGAAACACGTCAAACGCAGTGGACCGTGATGCAGAGTGGTGGAAGTTTCTGATCGAAATTCGCCCCCATTAAAGGGTGAAATCAGGTCTCGTGTATCGGTCTTGCTTGCGCGTTCGATTGGACAAAGGCGATTGCTAGATTTCCCTCCTCGAAATTAGAAGCTGCTGACGTAAACACATTGGAGAATGGGCTTTGATACGAACAGATACGATTCAATTGATCGTAGTACTCTATTTAACGTTCATAAATCATCTAGTGAAATAATTTTGCCTATTGATGATCTTGACAATACTTGCTGCGAAAATTGAATATAATAGGTACGTACAGGGTGGGGCATTTAAAGCGGCTCACCTGAATAACTTGCTTGAATTTGATGATAGAAAAAAATATTTCGAGTCAAATTTACTTGGTTTCGAGGGGCACATAATGTGATATAATTAATTTTTTTTAGGCCGAGGCGAGGAGGAAATATAAAAAACTAACCTGTATTTTTGAATGGTACAATACAGTTTTTTTCATTACATTCTGATAGAGCATTTAGAGACGAATACGACGACCTATATGAAAGCTACCCGGAGACAACTGCAATGAAGATAAATTGTCTCAAATTGCTCTATGAATGTAGATAGTAACGTAAATAGTGAAATATAGGTCACAGGACATAAATAAATACTCATGTTTACATAGTATCTTACATTCTCAATATTCAGTTGTTTATGTTCTGTCGCCTATATTTTACTATTTACATTACTCTCTGCATTCATAGAGCACTTTGAGACAATTTATTTCCCATTGTAGTTGACTCTGAATAGCTTTCATATAGGTATTTGTATGCATCTCGAAACGCTCTAACAGAATGTAAACAAAAACTATATGTAGAATTCCATTTAGAAATACAGGTATGTGTCTTATATTTCCCCTCCGCCTTCTTCTATAAAAATAATTAGTTACATCACACTATGTGTCCCTCAAAACCAAGCATGTTGGTCTGAAGCATATTTTTCTATCATCAAAACTAAGGGGATCCGCTTTAAATGCCCCACCCTCTATACACACATGCACTTTATACGTATACAGTACTTAGAGGATACAAGTGGTTTTGTATTTTCTTGGGTATCGATGTGCATTTCGTACATTTATGCAACTCTGCTGTTTAATTATTATTATTATACTATATATTATAGTATTGAGTAAAGGACTTGGTAATATAGTACTGATGCGTAATAAGAAACTTTCATAACGTGTATTGAATTGTAGTAAAAGTGTTCTTAGACGACAGTTGTTATTATGATTAAAAAAAGATGGTTGTCATATTAGGTGATTTTACTTTATAGCAATTTTGCGCATTATTGGGAAAGCACATTAATTTCTATTAAAATTTCCAAGCAAGTGATTTGAAATGTGTAGACTGTATTAGTGATAGACTTAGACGACTTAATATTTCTTGCTGCAATTTTCTTACTTTTGCCTTAAAAAAAAAACAAAACAGAATACTGCAATTTGCTTTGTGTGAAATAATAAATCGTTATCGAAACCATCTGGAAATATATCTCTTTCGAATCTGTATCTGACGTTGATGATGTCTTTGAGGAACCAAAGCGTTCATCCAATTCCGTAATGGCGTACGATGCGGGCCAGCGCAATGTGTCGCATCCCAGAAAATGTACAGGCATTTTCGTGGTCCAGGATTTAGCGAGATATTATTTTGGGTGCGATCTTGTGCTTCCGACGTGCTAGAACGGGGAAATGATTTTTCACTGCCGAGATTGGCATGGAATTCCCGGAAAATTGAAACAGGTAACGATGCTGAATAATCGAATAAGAAAGTTTAGTGAAACCTCGGATGATGCGGCGGGGTGGTAGTTACAGATGAGAAAAACGTGCTTCAATTTGCTGCAATCAGAAAGTGGGAAAACTCAAGAACTTAAAATTAAATAAGAATTAAATAAAAATTAAATGTAATATTATTGGAGGCTTAATAGAGATGAGTGACTTAAATCGATATACAGGGTGTTCGGCTTCTGCATGTCAATATTTTAAAGGGTGATTGCTGAGATGATTCCGAACAACGTTTTCCTCTATGAAAATGCTGGTTAAGACTTCGTTTTTTTAATTATTAACGAAAAACACTGACCAATCAAAGCACGTGTAGAGCGCGCGCTCAGCCGAGAGACGATCTTGGTACATTCAACTGTGGTCTTGAACGCCCTCTCGGCTAAGCGCACGCTCTGATTGGTCAGCATTTTTCGTTAATAATTAAAAAACGAAATCTTGATCAATATTTTGGCAAAGGAAAAAGTTGTTCAGAGTCGCCTAAAATATTAGGGTGCAGTAGCCGAACAACCTGTGCATGTGCGTGATTATTAGTTTTAATGCAGCATGTACGGTTTAAGTGTATACGCGCGATTATATTCGTAATTATTTGAAATACAAACAAATATTTTAGTCAAACTTTATGATAGATTTTTTATTCAATAAATGTATAAAGTATTATAGAGTTATATAAAGAATGATACATTTCAGTAGATCGTGTCGACATACTGCGCGTAACTCAACTTAACTAAACTAACGTATTCTCCTATTGCGCGTTATGCGCACGCATAAGACAAAACAGTATCTGAACATAGCGCGCCTAAATACAACTCCGGATGCAATGATCCATCTAACACCCCCTCTATCATTGCACTCCGAAAAAAAAAAAAATAAATTTCTTTTACATTACCTTAAATCCATTAACTCAATACAATGCTCATGTTTTACTCTCGGCAACGCCTTTGTAAAGATGTCAGCAATCATTTGCTCCGACCTTTAGTATTTAACATTTACTTCACTTAACTCTACTTTTTGTCGTACGTAATGGTATCTTATATCAATATGTTTACTTCTATTTTGGTATGTCGCGTTTTTACTTAAATGTATAGCACTCTGGTTGTCGCAGTATATTACGATTGGGTCTGATGCGTAATTTTCAGTCATTATGTGCTTTAACAGTCTCTTAATGTACGTTACATCCTTTGTGGTTTCCGAAAGCGCCATATATTCTGCTTCCATGGTAGATAAAGCTACTGATTTTTGTTTTCTTGAACTCCAACTTACAGGTCCACCTGCTAGCATAATTATGTTTCCGGAACATGACTTTCGGTCATCTATATCTCCAGCCCAATCGGAATCAACATAAGCAGTTAATTCGCCTGCGTCCTTTGTATATGTAATTCCGTAATTTCTAGTGCCCTGCAAATATCGTAATACACGTTTTGCTGCTAACCAGTGCACTTTACCTGGATCTGAACAGAAACGGCTCAAAACGCTGCTTGCATATGCCAAATCTGGTCTAGTTGTATTTGCCAAATATATAATTCCACCAATCAACTCCCTATAAGGCTTCATTTTCATCTCCTTTCGTTCATCTTCAGTTATATGCTTTGTATCTCTTGATAATTTTTGATTGTGTTCCATTGGCGTAGTTATTGGTTTGGCATCTTTCATGTTAAACTTATTTATCAACCCATCTACGTATCTTTGTTGGGAGATTCTTATACTACCTGTGCTTCCGTTTCTTTCAATATTTATACCTAATATATTACTTATTGGACCTAAATCTTTTATTTTAAACTTATTCTTTAATACCTTCTTTATTTTTATCAATTCTTCATAATTCTTTGATCCTATCATTATATCGTCTACGTAAATTATTATAACAATTTTGTTACCTTCTTTTTGACAGACGTGTACACACGGATCTGATTCGCTTTTCTCGAATCCCTCAGATAATAAGAATTGATTTAGTTTGCAATACCATTCTCGACCAGCTTGCTTTAAGCTATATAACGGTTTATTTAATTTACAAACCAAATCTTCATGTCCAGTTACCACAAAATTTTCTGGCTGACTCATATACAATTCATCATGTAAGTTTCCTTGAACGTATGCCGAAATTACGTCAGCTTGATGAACATGCATTTCTTCTTGTACAGCTACTGCCAGAAATGTTCTAATAGTTTCATATCGCGCTACGAGCGCAAATACTTCTTCATAATCAATGCCTTTTACTTGTGTGTGTCCTCGTACGACGAGTCTCGCTTTATAACGATCCACTGATCCGTCTTGGTTTCTTTTAATTTTGAAAATCCATTTATTTGAAAGGATTTTCTTGCCCTTCGGTCGTAGTACTAATTTCCACGTTTGATTTTCCATAAGTGTTTCATATTCGCTTTCCATCGCATCCAGTCATTGTTGTCGATCCTCTCGACTCAATACTTCAGGGACATCTAATGGATCTAGTAAAATCTCACCCGTATTTTCTTGCGTTCGTTGTTAATATTCTTTTCATGGTCGACCTGGCTTTCCTGTCATTATTTTTCTTGGTCGTCCTGGTGCTCTTTTTGGAACATTAGCTTCAACAAGTTGATTATCTGTATCATGTTCGTCCGTTATTTGTGTTAATGTGTCATTTCTTCTTTGACTTTCACTTGTCTCTTCACTCGACGACGTAGATTCTTCTGGTACCAATGGAGGTTCACTTTCTGCAAGTGTATCTATAATCCAAAAGGGGTCTGAAGACAAATCATTTGTACTTCCGTTAATTTGGCCAGTGTTCTCTATGAATCTAACATCTCTTGCTTTGATCACTGTTCTTGTATGAGGTCGCCACAATCTATAAGCTTTTGATTCTGAGGAATATCCTACCAATATACTACATCACCTTTTGGCTCAAGCTTACTTCGTCTGCCTCCTTTTTCCAATGCAACTACTTTACTGCCAATTATTCTGATGTATCCTACGTACGGTTTCTTATTTGTCCATAATTCTATTGGAGTTTTGTTATTCAAGACTTTGGTAGGACACCGATTTCGCAGATACGCGGCAGTATTTATTGCTTCGCCCCACAAACTCATTGGCAACTTGGCTTGATGCAAAATACATCGTGCCATTTCTACTAGGGTTCGGTTGGCTCGTTCTGCCACCCCATTTTGTTGTGGTGTATATTCCACACTTAATTGTCTGGTGATGCCTTCCTCCTCTAGGAATTTGGTAAAATCCTTCGCAAGGTATTCTTTCGCATTGTCTGTACGTAATCGCTTTATACAATGCCCCGTTTCTTTTTCTACACGTTTCTTGTAATTTTTAAATGCTGTCAACACATCGGATCGATTTTTCAGCATTACTACCTCGATATATCTTGTGTAGTCGTCAATAAATGTTACAAAATATCTTGCACCACCTAGAGATTGTACATTAAATGGTCCACAGATATCGGAATGAACTAAGCCTAGTAGTTCGTTTACTTTATGACCTGAATATTTATATGGTTGTTTACTTATTTTACATTTATCGCAAATTTCACACGTAAAATTGCTTGAATCAGCGTCCAGGTGCAATCCAATGACCATGTCCTTTGTAGCAAGTTTCTTTAAGTCATTAATATTAAGATGACCATACCTTTGATGCCATCTCATTACGTTATTCTCTTTTTGCTTCTGAACCACCATTGCCTTTTGTTTTGGCTCATCCACAGCATATAGTTGTCCACGTTTGTGTGCAGTAAGTGCTACTGAACCATCCTTACGTATTACCTCGGCCTTATATCTGGTAAACGTAACTTTATATCCCTTATCTGTAATGCTTGGAACTGAGATTAAATTTGTTCTCAAATCCGGCACATACATTGCATTCTGTAATTTTATATTATTTGCAAACTTGTTGTGTACTTTAACATTCATTTTTACTTCCCCTATACCTTTTGATTTTATAAGATGCTCGGCAGCAGTATAAACATTACCACTTACTTTATCGTTTAAAGAAACGAACTTGTTTTTATCATTACACATGTGTTTAGTAGCTCCACTGTCTAAACACCAGTAATTTGTATCATGAATCTCAGCATTCGAGATCATAGTTAGCATAGCATCATCATTTTTAACTGGTTTATTCTTTCTTACTTTTAATTTGCATTCGTACGCTTTGTGACCCGGTTTACCACAATTAAAACATTTAATTGTGTACTTACGTGAAGCTGGTTTATTTGCTTCTTCCTTAATATTTGGTCGTTTATCCTTGTTATGAGGAAATTTTCCTTTTACAAATAAAGCGTTATTGCTATTCAGTTCACGACCCGATTCATTATTCATCTCATTTTGGCGAGCTTCCTCTTCTATTAATTTTGTTTTCAAACTGTCAACGCTCGGCACTTCGTCCCGCGCTTCTATAGCCGCGCAAAAATTTTCGAATTCGGTCGGTAAAGAGCTCAGCAACATTATCGACTGAAGATCAGGCGGTATCTTAATACCGGTTTCTTCAAGTTGCTCGACTTTATTCATGAAATCTGTTATATATTGCGACATATTTACATCTGGTTCCTTCTTCATCCTATACAATTGCTTGCACAGTGTTGCCTTTCTGACAGGACCTCTTGATTGATGCACATTTTTAAGTAATTCCCATGCTTCCATAGACGTGCTAGCTTTCTTAATATGGTTTAGTTGATTTTTGGATACATGCAACAAAATCAGAGCCAGCGCTTTCTCGTCTTTTACAGTCCATTGAGCTGCATTTTCATCCGTTTTGATTTCGGCTCCACTTACATATGCCCATAATTCTTGGCATATCAAGATACTTTTCATAAGCAGCTTCCACGACTCGTAATTCTCTTCACCAAGTTTCTCTATATTTTGTAATCCACTCGTAAGGGCCATGTTCTTATTATTTAAGTTCACGAGCAATAGTGCAACACCACCACTGGGCCCATAACCTGATAGATTTTTTTATTCAATACATGTATAAACTATTATAGAGTTATATAAAGAATTATACATTTCAGTAGGTCGTGTCGACGTACTGCGCGTAACTCAACTAACGTATTCTCCTATTGCGCGTTATGCGCACGCATAAGACAAAACAGTATCTGAACATAGCGCGCCTAAATACAACTCCGGATGCAATGATCCATCTAACACTTTAGATGGTATTAAGGGGGACATATCGTGATGACTATTATTTGACATTGCGATGACCTTCGAAAGACTTGTGAAAGTTATCATTATATTTTAAACGGAACTCTATATTTTTTATTATATATTATTGTAGCTGACATCGGATCGTTTCCAAAACAGTACCTATACGTTTCGCAAAGGAAAAAGGTGTTCAGAATCACCTCAGCAATCACCACTTTTCGGCTTTCGAGGTAGTTCTGGAACACCCTGTAGTAGATAGGTTAAATTGTAAAATAATAATCTAAATAGGAGGAGGGTATTAAGATTAATTTTATTTAGTGAGAACTGCTGTAAATATATTTCATCCTTGCAATTTAGAAGCAATCTCTTATTTCAATCTTATTTTACTTTATTTTATTTTAATTTTATTTTAACATTTTGTGCAATTGACAATCATGTTGCAGTAAAATATAAGAAATTGTAATACAGTGACTTATCATAAATAAACTGTTATTTATCATTGCACGTCTATGTAGATCGTGATAAAATAGTCCTGCAATTCCATTTTCCATTAGAATATAAAATAACGAAAGCGAGACGATCGAAGTAGAACTAAATTTAACTGTCCTTGTTCCTAATTTTTTTTTCTCCAATTAAACTCTCATTATGAAATCCATTAAAAAAGAAACCATTAAATTTAAAGAGTTCTCCGATTCGTCTTAGTTCACAACGAATTACTATGATTAATTGGGTAACGAACTTGGATTCTCTGGTAAGTTAAGAACAATAATTATTTTTGGCAACTGTGATCTCAATTTAGCTGGTTTACTTTGGCCCACTTAAAAAATCCTAATTAATAATAAACCTAATTAATTAATTAGCATATGCTAATTAACAGCTCATTAATAATTCCATGCAACTCTAACACAAAACTTTTTTCTTTTTCGTATCTTTTTCATGATCTTTTACTCACTGAATCTCCAACAAAGAAAAGCAAGAATTGTTAAAATGTTGGCATACTTAATTCGGATGATGTTTAATTCGCCCCAGTTCCCAAAAAAAAGCAAACATTCGTAAAGTGTTGGCAAACTTAGTTTTAGGTATAGATTGGCTAAACCATGCTGTGTGTATAAACACGGATGCCGTAATTGGGTAAAGGGGTAGATAAGACATACCCTACGGCTACCGATTTTCTCGGATAGTCTAGTTATGGCAGCAGATGTCGTACTTTATCCACTCATTTTTCTGCAGTGTACGTAAATCGGGTAAAAACATTGTCTGATTAAGATAGGAAGTACGGAATATTTAGAACGAATGTAAAAGGATTTTTTACTTTCTTTTAAATAACAAAATATTGCCTTATAAACGATGCATTTAAGGATAAAAGTTGATCTTCAGTAGACATTTCAAGGAATACGCACATTGCGTATGAACATAATGAATAACTTTAAGATAACGTTAGACATCTTTGCAATGTTGTTATATTAAGGAAGTACGTTTCTGTATTACTAATGCAATAAACTTGTTTACATCAATTATTATAATCAACTTTTAATTAGAGCCACTTTTTATTCGAATTTTTACACGTAGCAATTTTTTACAAGTTTCAAACAAAATGCAGCCAACAATACCTAACGATATAATTTCTTCGAATAATTCTTCTCAGAGATGTCTAGGGGTAAACGCTAGATTAGTCGCGAGAGTAATGAGGCGCTGAAACTGTTTGGTAAGTCGTTTAACGAAAGAACGGATAATGGTGGATTTCATCAAGTGGAAGACGGCGACATAGTATGTGAAAAAGCGCAGTGAAATTTAACAATGCCATAGATAAATTGGTATACCGACCTCTCCCTACAACAGTCATTAACAACGGAATTCAGAGGAAAGATTGATACTGCCATCCCAGTGCAGGGAGATAAACCAGTGACGTTATAACAAAGATAATTAATTTATATGAATATATAAAATGAAATTATTGTAAAAGACGAGCTTGCGTGAAAAAGTGTTTTACTATGTTTCCAACGTGATGCTTGAATTTTTGTATGGACCCAATTTCATCATTTTAAACAAAATGCCAACAGTTCCCATCGATGTAACTGCAGCTAAAAAATATACATATAAAGTGCTAATATAAATAAAAAAACAGTTTTTCGTGAATATCTCATTATAGATTACTTCTACGTCAAAAATGGTTGTTATAAAATTTATAGCCCTGGAAATTATCTACAAAAAAGGTTGTATGAGATTTTTTCGCAGGAGTAACCATTTCAATGTATGACGACTTAGAATGTTTCAACGTCCATGCTTCTGACAAAAAACTCCATCACACCCCGGAGAAAGGCGATTGAGCAAAATCAGATGATATACCTCGGTAAAAATTACTCCTACGAAAAAAACTCATAGAATCATATTTGTAAGGAACTTTCTGTGTTACAAATTGTATAATAACTACTTTTGTCGTAGCATAAATAGATAACGAGATATTTGTGATGAACTGCTTTTTTTTTACTTTGGCTTTATGTAAGTTTTTTTTTAGCAGCGGTCATCTTAATGGGGATTTCTGATATATTTTTTTAAAGGACGAAATAAATGTTCACGGAATAATTTAAGCTGCTGGGAATTATTCCGCAGAAATTTTTGTCTGATTTGTCTGCATTAATAGAAATTCCATGAAAACTGTCGTGATTACAAACCTTATCAGCATGTAGACACCAGTAGGCTCCAGTGCTCTGGAGACAGCTCTCCAGCTGGCCATAACCGTGTACTTCTGCTTCGCCGTAAGCGGATCCGTGGCAGTTTCATTAGGCGGCTTTATAGTCGCCACTTTGCTAAGTTCGCAGCCCATGTCGACTACTCTCTTTTCCGTCACGTAAATGAAGAATCACCAACACACTTTCCCTTCGTTCGCCTCTAAACAGTTGCCGCAGAAAAGTTCCAAAAAATCAACACCCCAAAGTAGAGTCTCGTTAATCTCCAATGGAAGGTAACGACAAATCGACACCTCACAAGAATCAATCGTCCCGAAAAAAAAACAGAAACGGACGAGTTTTAATCAAGCTGCAACCGCGCTACTGCTACCCAAACTGATCAAATCACTCGCGTTCAAAGGGTCCCACTTCGCGTTTCAACTATTCAACGAAATCGTCGACAAAGAAGAATCTTCGAATCCCTGATCACCGATTAGTCACATTCACTGTTGCCACTTTGAAGAGAACTGCGATACCAGTGCAGAAGTCCGATAAAGACTTCGATCGTTACATCGCATCTCGTTCGAGTCCGCAGTAATCGAGGATGCAGCATTTATGTGAAAAGTTTGGATCCATTGGCCTCTGTCGTCAATAACTTTTTGTCCGGAATCCAAGGGGAAGCATGTTCATAGTGCGAAATCTTGTTCCAAGTCGTCTGGAATCGCCGCTTGCTACTTCTTTACTTCCGCTTCGCTTTATCTGCATCGAATCCGAGGAGGAGTTAGCGCAGCGATGGACTTGGATTGATCCTTCGAAATCGTGGGATTCTTTGTTGGTGGGAATGTTCGAAGCCCCTTCGTTTTCATCGAGGACCAAGACGCTTGAAGAGGTACTTTCCACTGAAACAATGGCGAGAGGATGTTAGGTCAGACTTCTGTGATAACGAGGCGGAGGAAGAGACGGTGGACAGTAATGACTCGAGTTATCTGTAGGCGATTTGAGTTATCTGTGGATTACGGTTCGTTGATCGAGGAAGGGTAAGAATGAAAGCAGTTGCAGGGGAGTGTTTTAATATCATGGGTAAAGCTACACTGCTGGCCAAACGTTAGCAGTATTTTACAGTAGATTCTCGGTGAGCGCGTAAAAATCGCGACGACAAGATCCTCAGTTATCATGAAGAAGAAGCGAACTTGATAAGAACCCGGAGTATGAAAGACCGAAACGTGATCAAGCTTGATAGTGTGTTGTAGGGTCCAAGGGACGAAGAAGAAACGATGGTGGAAATAACTCAGCCTCACTTGCGTACACATCGAAAGTCCTCAGTTATAGTGCAGAACAAGCAAATTTGATACGCACCTGGATCATCAAAGTCTAAGCTACATTGTTGGCAAAAAGTTCATAGCACTTTATAGTAGATTCTCGATAAGCCAGTAAAAATATGGACCATCGGGTACTCAGTTATCGTGTAGGAGAAGCGAACTTGATAAGAACCCGTAACATCAAAGACCGCCCTCTGACAGAAACGTGTTCAAGCTTGGCAGTGTGTTATAGGGTCCAAGAGATAAAGAAGAAACGACAGTGGAGATAACTTAGCCTCACTCACGTATAGATCAAAAGTCTTAAGTAATAGTGTAGAAGAAGCAAATTTCATAAGTACCTGGACCACCAAAGTCAAAGTTACTTTGTTGGCGAAAAATTCCCAGCACTTTATAGTAGATTTTTGAGACGTAAATGAAAATCTGAACACCAAGATCCTCAGTTACCGTGTAGGAGAAGCGAAATTAAGAAGCACCTGGAGCATCAAATGCCGCTCCCTGACAAAGACGTGTTCAAGCTTGGTTATAGGGTCTAAGAGACGAGGAGGAAACAATGGTGGGGATAACTTATCCTCACTGATATGTAGAACGAAAACCCTCACTTATCAGGAATCTACTGTATCTTGAAGCAAGCTTGAGTATCATTTGAATTGAATGTTTGAAAAATGATTAATTGAATTATACATTATCTTATTTTGCTGCGTGTTACTTTGAAATAATTTTGTGTTAGTTTACTTAAATAAGTAAATGATTCTTCTGAGCAATCAATTGTTACATTATTTGACTGTGAAATGAAATAATTCTTTACGTTATTTTGTATTTAGTATTTTGTATTTCGTATTTTGTACTTTGTACTTTGTACTTTGCACTTTGCACTTTATACTCTATATTTTGTATTTTGTATTTTGTTTCCACAAATACTTTCCCGAATGCTTTTTGATTTTACCGTGCCAACATTGTCCACTTCGCCAGAAAAACAACAAGAATACTTTCCTGAAGAAATGTTTGAGAGCTCCAAATAATACGCTACAGCAAAACCACAATTTATTTTCAGTCAGCCCAATGTATTTAAGGAATCCAGCATCCAAATTCGAATGAAAGCCACGTTTCCCAAGGGGGAATGCGAAAAGTGTACGGTGGAAGGTAAGATGCAGAAAAATGATCTCGCTGTTAACTTCGCAAGTTTGTAACGACCCGTTTCATAACTCAAATGCGGGATTCTTAAGGAGATTCGTCGTCGTAGTTGAACCAAGGGGATATAATTGGGAAAAAACCGGGGAGAATATGTAAGTAGTCCGAGGCGAAACTTTCTGCCTCGATGGGAAACTGCGAAACTTCACAAATGGGAAACATTAACGAAGGTGGGAATTGAAAAAATAACTTTCAAGAAACTGATCAGTAATTGCTGAGAATGCAGGATTCAAGAGATCTCTTTATTTTCACATGAAAGAAGGTCGAAAATAATGAAAAAAATTGGACTGATTGGATCACGAAGTTGTCCAATAATAAAAAGTAAAATATTTAAAAAGTCATATTTTAACCTTTTTATAATAAATAACCTTTTTCGCATCTAATCCTAATGAAAAAATTAATTGAAAACACTTATATAACAAGGAATGATAAAAGCTGACAGAAGGAATAATATCAGGAACACTTTTTTTCAGATCCGAATTTTTGCATGATTTACGTTTTCTTAAATTCTGATTAAAAATTTGTAGATTTCAGCGATTCTAATGTATTCTACATGAAAGATAAATAGCTTATTTGCAATTTAAAACAAAAACGCATTGAAAAATATCAATTATCGATTAACTAACAGCGATTTCAATTTTGATAGAAAGGTTTCATTATAAAAGTCAGCTTTGTGGAGACATTCAAATGTTACATCGAGCTCTGTTACGTTTCGTGCGTTATACTAATATTTCCGTAGAGAGTTTAAGAGAAGTGTAAGAACAGAAACGGCACACGAAACGAAAGCAACGCGATGCAACCTCAAAATCGAAAAACAAATATGAGATCCCGCTTCTTTCCGTTTGACCCAGAACAAAAGGTAGTGAAATGTGACCAGGAGGAAATAAACGCCAAATATATTCCAGAGAAAAATATACCTGCTGCTGGGTGTGCAAGAATGTGTGCACATAATATGTAACAAGCTCTGCTACTTTGTTTAGTCAGCCACTCTGAGTGAAAAAAAGTGGTTTTATGAATACACCAGGTTGGGGTGTATGGAATTGCCTTTTCAAGTAGGAAAAGTATAATGATTAAAATTTGCATTGTAACTGTGCATTTTATTTAAACGAAATTATTGTTGTGGTTTTGGGACTTTAAAGTACAAATGTGTGTATACAATACATCGTAAAGAATGCGTGAAATGCGGAAAATTACCATTTTATGATGCTATACACTTCTTTGCAATCTGTATTATATCTCCTTGTTCTTTTGCAGTAGGCGAGATCTCAGATGGCATTTGTCCTCTCGAAACATTCTGGAGGGTGTCTCGTAATATGTGGAGTCCACTGCAGGAGTCGATGGGGGACACAAAAACAATGAGAAAAGCTCATATAAACAAGTGTCTTATTTGATTTTGTTTGTTTTAAGTAAGAAGGTGCTTTGAAATGATTGATTGAAATGATTTGAAATGATCACCCTCGACTTGTTTGTAAACTTGAAGTCGTCGTATCATCGAGTTTAGCAAACTTGAAAAAATTCCAGCTATGTATGCACAGCAAATAGACAATTATTAGGTACTTCTAGCAGTGAAACTGAACTGCAATGAACTGAAGTGAGTAAATTTAATCGATACGATGTGTGAAATCAACAACGGAGGATGATAATTTTGAGCATTTTCTATGAAGATAAGCTCTAGCGGATTATTGAAATATAAATGTGGCTATAACCTTGAAACAAGGTCAAATGGGACACATGCTTACATGATATTTTCTCATTGTTTTTAAGTCCCCTGTCCACTTCTGAAGTGGGTCCCACATAATATGGAATACCACATACTCGCCTTCAATTGACGTTGAGTAAAATATACAAGATATTAATAAACATATTCCGAGTTAAATCCATGTAGTTTGACCTAGTTGATTAAGCTAGTCAATCGAGATCTGGCTTTCGTTACATGTTATTTGGCACACACTTTAGAAATCAGTGAACAAGCCCCTTCATCCTACAGCACTTTGAATAAGGAAGACACAGTGTCATTCATGATCACCAATCAGATCCAACATTAACAACGCTGCTCAAATCGGTTGAACCCCATCCAGGCCACACGCTTCAGCCTAATAACCAAGCCATTATCAAGGGAACGGTGTGTCAACGGCATTCCACCTGCACACCAATCCAAACCAACAAAAAAAAAAAAAAAAAACAGAAACGAAGCTGTGGAAGAATCACCTGACGGTCCAAGCGCGACTTCCCAGCCACGTCGCGTGCTGGAATCGATTCACAGGATTTACAAGCTGCGAGCCATGCTCTCCCCTCGATTGGGTCCGCCGATTCGGAGCGCCGGTGCACCCTCTTCCCTCGTCCTCATCTCTGGTCAAGGAGGACTATCATCGCAGGTGCGCGTCTATCAACGTCGCGTCTTTAACTGCCTCCTGCTGCTACGCGTGTTGTGGGCGCCTCGCGTGCACGCGGGACTCTGCCCAACGAAGGGGTTCATCCGCGAGACGAGGGGACAGGACTATCGAGGGCCGGCCGCGGTTCTCGAAAGCAACTCGACGGGCACTACCGTTTTCTATCTTTAGAACGTCTTCGGGGCTCGTTTCGCAGGCCAGGACGCTTTGCGGAGCCGTGCTGCCTTCAGCCCAGACCAGCCGAGACTGAGCCAGCGGTAACAAGTGCTCAGGACGAGCGTGCACATGCGCAGCCACGCTCACCCCCTTGCCTTTTCGGCCGCCCCTTCTGGATCCGTCAACCACCCACGCCGACCCTCCTCGATACAACCTGCGACCAATTAATCGAGCGATTTGCATTTTTCTTCGACAGCCGAGCGCGAGTTCTTCCTGATCCCCGACGATTTCCGTTGGTAGCTCGGATGACGGGATTAAGGGGAGGCTGCACATTGGAGACTGCTGACTTTGTACTTTGGGGATGGTGAGGGATGGTGCCTTGCTGTGGACGCAACAGGGAATGGAAGGGTAAGTTTGACAGTCAGAAGGAAGGATATCCCGAAGATGGTGTGGAGGGGTTTAGGATATCGTGGGCGTAGTCCTTTCTTTTGATGGACTATCAAATTTTGGTAGCGAATTTATTTACAGGTCATTCCGTGCCGAATCGATCAGTTTTGGTGTTTCGGATTTTGACGAAACTATATTATGTTGTAGTCGACATGAAATAATGATAAGTCTATGTCATTATTTCGCTGACCTCAACGTTTATTAACAAATGATAGTAAAAGTTCGATAAGCGAACGAAGGTCGGGACCTAATTGCGCTGCTAATCGTGCAGTGGAAGCAATTTTTTACTGCGTACACACGTGTCACGTAGCTGGTCAATGGGCGAAGGGGAATCAGTGGGGATGACTTTAGCTTGCTTAACGTGCAAATCGTTCCGCTCGCTAAAGGGGTCTCCCTAGTGTGACGGTCGGGAAGAAAGACGATATTTGAGAACAGTTTTAAAAGAAACGATTAAAATCACATTAATCCAGAGAAACCAAAAATTTTTGTTAATTGAAAATGCAGTTGCAGTTACGAGTTATAGG
This sequence comes from Holcopasites calliopsidis, assembly GCA_023838395.1. NCBI lineage: Eukaryota > Metazoa > Arthropoda > Insecta > Hymenoptera > Apidae > Holcopasites > Holcopasites calliopsidis. The sequence continues at coordinate 705,886 of JALHAQ010000009.1, forward strand.
CCAATAAGCGCAACGTCTTAAAAAGGGGTACGTAGGTTCATGGCGGCCACGTTTGCGATTGTTGCACTTAACCAAATAAGAAAAACCAAAAAGATTCTTAAAATATATTTGTGTAATTATCGTCCGAATTACAGAGAAACGAATATATTGATCAATGACAAAATGACGACACCTTAAAGAAAATATTCCGAATTTTTATATGATTTTGTAACGATTCAACTTTGAAACGTAATTTGTTTTTTAAACTGTTTTAAAAATATTGTTTGTATGCGTGTTCGTCTATTTTTCGAACGAACAAATTAAATGTTATTATGAATTATCATTCACGTTCCAACTTAAATTTTTATTTGTATATGATTAATATTACAATTTTCATGTGAATTAGTTAACAACTTAATTAGATTCGACTGAAATTTGTATTTGAATATGAATAATGTTATAATTTATTATTATACTCTACTTATGTTCTTTTATTGATTATAAATTAAAATAATTTCCTTTCCTAAAAGCGAAGCTTAACAATAAGCCATTATTCTGTTGTTTCAGTTCATTAATTTATAAGAGATCATTATGTTTTGGGTTTTGGGATAATTAATACAGTTCAGCTATTATTCTTTTTACTTCCCATAATTAATAAGTGTAATTACATGTAATGTAATTAAAATCAGGATTCTCATAGATAAATTACTCCTTCATGAAAAGTTTAATATAACGATCATTATTCATGTATACAGTGGATAATAATTTTCAGTTTTCATAGTGTAATCATTTTTCCTAGAGTAGCTACTGACAACGTTCCGTTTTTTTTTATTTAATAGTACATACATAAATATGACCGAATAATGTTTTTCTTGAAAGCCATCAAAGTGGGATAAAAACGACATTTAAGAGGACAGGTATAAAATTTTAATGTCATTTTTATTGAATCTTATATGACAACAAGAAAAAGCATTTCCTTTGTCAATATCTCATAATATCGCCGATTTACGAGTTTGAAACTGCACATTTTACAAAATCCTATAGAAAAATTAACAGTTTTTACCTCCAGAACAGATTCAATATAAAATACCGCAAAGACAGTTAAAATGCCAGCAAATGTTGTTAATTTTTCATTTTTTACAAAACTATGAAATTGAATTGAATTAAAACTGAATTTTTGTACGAAAAATGAAATTAAATGCAGTGTCTTCTAAAATTGCAAGATTCCATTTTATTATTTCGTATTATTTTATCAGTTTTTGGTTTCAACATCCCTTAAATAAGAAAACTCAATATTTACAAAAGTATTATTATAGTACATCATTTTCTTTTCATCCCTTTAGACTTTTGGTAACAATATTACCAATTATTCACAACAATATTATTGTGCAACACTAAATGAGCCACTTCTTCGAAAACAGTCCAGTTTGATCGGAAGACCATTCAGAATGTTCCAGACTAAACGGGTAAGTGTCCCGAGTGTCATCGTTCCCCTCTTCTTCTCCTAACTGAGATGTATATTTATGATAGAGAATAGTGTCCTCTGGCTCGCATGCCCGTCACGCCTGAACCTCGACGATTTGGATAAATCGCTGTTTTGTATGCGCAACTCAAATATCCGGAACTCCCTATTTTTTCAACCATTTCTGCGTTATGTATATCCGTAAAAGAAAATGAAACTTCCGGAGCAATCGCTTCGTCTTGGGAATACACGACAAAGTCGATAACTCGTGAACCACCCCATTTGTTGGACTTTATCCAAGTTTCGATGACAGATGGAAAAAACTTTCTACAATAAATTTTGGCTCGCCTCAGCAGCCAATCGATTCTTCTACTTCATATTTCAAAGGGGGAAAGCAGTTTATAGAGGAGGACGGACCGTGGACGGAATTTTACTTATCAATTTTTCACCAGAAAGTAACGTTTAACAGAAATAACATTTCTGGTGAGCGTTTATGGTTTTAATGTAATTTTTTTGTTGGTCCCATGTATTGGTACTCGCGACAATTCAAATAATTGATATCTCGTGTTTATTTGTACCTGTTTAGATCATATTTGTAAATATTGATAAAAATAGACAGTATTGAACGATATGGTGAATATTTATTTACAATAATGTTTTAATTAAGGAAAAGCTAAATGTGCATGTAAATACGTACGCGCTGGTATTCTTCGAGAGATTTTTACACATTCCTATTCATTTCTACTCATTTCTACTCATTTGTACCCATTCCGACTCATTTTATACTCATTTCCATTCATATATCCTCATACCTACTCACTTCTACTCGTCCCTGCTAATTTTGTACTCAATTCTACTCATTCTTACTCATTTCGTATTCATTTTGTTCTCATTTCTAATCATTGTGTGCTCACCCAATCGACTCTTCTTTATATTTCAAAGGGGAAAGGCAGTTTAAAGTGGATGATGAACCGTGAACGTAAATTTGCACATCAATTTTTTAACAGAAAATAACGTCTAACGGAAATAACGATGTTACTGCTGTTAAATATTTTTATATTTCCGATAACGCTTGTTGCACTCGATGGGAGAAAGGGCCAGCCTAAAAATTTAGTGTAAAATTGTTTAAAGTGCTCAGTTTTTAAAAATTCAATTCTGTATTCTCTGTGCAATTGTTTATTAGTTATTGTGATATCGGCATTGATAAGATTTTATGGAGATTTGATTACTTTTATTACATTATTATCACTCTTGCTTAATTTGACTAAAATACCTCATTTACTTTTAAACTTATACTTAAAATTTATTAAACCGTAAGATATAAATTACTGTTACAATATTATTATTAAATTGTGCAATGTAACATAATACATACAACGCTGGCCGTATTAAAAATAATACGTAAATATGATTATAGAAACATCTATAATAATAGAAACTTTCATATACCTCTAGCAAGAATCTTTAAAAGAATTTCTTCCTTAAATATATCCCCAGTCCTGTAAATGCGCAAACAGCAACAAATCCGACAGGTGTGTTTACGTTAGCCGGGAACGTAGGGCACGAATCCTCCGGAAAGACCGGAAGATCCTGAGGTCGCGGGCAACCTACCAATCAGCTGGCTCTGTATTAATTCAACCGAAAGCCTGCAGGTGAGGTATCGTTCCAACAGTGGTCGTTTCTCAGTCAGTTCGTCACGACGCGTGTCTTCGACGCGACGCGCTTCTCGATCTCGTTCGATCGATTTATATTACCTGTAAATGGAAATTCGCAATTGACGTTTTTGGGAATGAAACGAGTGCGCGAAAAACGGAATTTCCTTCTAACGTTTTCTGTTATCATAGATAACGCGAAGGATTCGTTCGCTTTTATCGAAGTGATTAATTAAACTCGATCTATTAATTCAATGAAGATTAATTGAAAAGGATTACATTTTGTAATAAAACGAGCAGGCTGATGCTTTGACAGTGGACGAGTCCACAGCCTTTTGTTTTATTGTTTTTTGTGTGGACATTTTTTCAAATTTATTGGTATTTTTATAGTTGTAACTCCATTGTTTACTGAATTGTTAATATAATGCATTTTACGATTATCTACTAACGTTAAATTGAGGGGACAGATAAAATAAATTAATGGAGACTGTCCTCTAGAGATTAAAACTGGTTGTTGTAGCTGGAAAGTTTTAATAAGAATAATAAATTAATTGTATCAATAATAATGTAGCAATCATTAATTACAAGTTACAGCTATCTGTAACACTTTTTTGAATAATTATTTCCTTACTTATTCTGCATCCAGTATTTCGTAATGTGCAATCAACAAACGGCATTAAAATTACGCAATTATTGCATGTACAATAAGTGACAGTGATAGTAGTGAAGCAATTTTTACATTATTTTAATCTGTTACATGGGGAAAACGAAGAAGATAAATAATTCATCGACATTGCCAAGATTTCAAATATAATAATACATTTATTTGAAAATCCTTCATAATTCTGACACACTTTTGCTGTTGTCGTAAAAGTGTATTATAAAACATGAACATTACAATATCATATGTATATTGAATCGAAGAGCATTACATATTAACAAAGTAGCACCTTATTCAGAGCTGATCCGATTAACGGGTTAACTAAACTCGGTCAAATAATAACTCTATCAATGGAAGCTTCCTTTGTGTGCTTAGAAATATACAATTGAAATTATGGTTATTGGTGAGAACAAGTGCAAGGTGTATCAGTGTCGTGAAACTTCGGTGAGGCCAATAACCTTCTGGCTAGGTGAGCAATATCAGATTGAAACGTCTTTTGATTTTAACTTTACTTTTAATTGCAATAATTGTCTCTTGTTGTCCCTAAAAAGGAATATCTTTTTTATTATTGACCGAAACGACTTAAGTTTTTTTTTACAAGGTGTTAGATATGAACAAAAATGAAGAGAGCAATTCTATGGGCTAAAATAAGATGAAGAAAATGAAATAATTTCTTTATTTGAGGTTTCGTTTTCGAGAAAATTGAATTTGAAAGTGCAATGAGTGCATGTGTACTAACGAAGCTACACCCCGGGATAAAAGAAATTGCCTCGAAACCGAAAAGAGAGTGATTCTTCAAACCAAAAAATCTTATTCTTCGTTTTCGACGCATTTTGACATGAAGAATCATCTACAAGTACACTCAAGTAGTCATAATCTGGTAAAACCGAAAACTGGTAGTGATTCTTCGTGTAAAAATAAGTCGGAAATAAGGAATACAGTTTTTTTCATATAATGCTTCGTTTTCGAAAAAATCGGGTTTGAATATATATGAAGTATGCGGTTACTACAACTAGTCGCCATTTTCTTAGCTCACCTGAACACTGGTTTCCTTCAAACTCAATTTTCTTGAAAATGAAGCATGGTATGAAAAAATCTTAATCTTCGTTTTCGACGCATTTTGACATAAAGAATTATCTTCTTTCAGGTTTTACCACAATTTCCAGTTATACCAGGTTATACCTTCTTTAATATATATGCATTCAACGAATTTTCAAACTCAATTTGCTTGAAAACAGAACCTCAACGATAAAAATGTATTGTATTTTTTCGTCTCATTTGAGTCGAAATATTGAGTAATAGACTTTTATCAACCAAATGTAAAATGCATAAAGTTGGACGAACTTTCGACGACGAGAACTGGAACTTCGTAAAGCAACCTTTTCGAAACTTGTATTTTCATTTCAGTTATTTATCGACGCACCAACCACTTGTACGTGTTATTACTTCGTATGATCTATATTACAATTTGCTTAACAATCTACTCCACTACATTAACCGTTCTCCTTAAACTATTATTCTATGCACATCTTGTAAATGTTTGTGTGTATATCTACATGAGTCTTATTCGAAAACTTCAGTAAACTCATAACGCATTAACTAAATACGCTTGCAAGGAGTTATTAAGTATTTGCTAGATTAGATGCCGGAGAGGCGGAGTGTAACAACAGTTGGTTCGCGCTGGGAACTTAATGCTTCCTATCTGCAAGTTTGTTTAATTGCTTCCCGCATCGTTGACTTTTCACTTGCGCCGAGATTCTACAGTCTTATGATTAATTAAATTGTTTTAAATCTTCGATGGTGCAAAATGTTACGTAATTAAATAGCTACCTTCTCCGCTACTTACATTCGTCGGTTAATTTTCTGATTATAACAATCGCGAAGTGACACATGCAAGGCGTTATATCAGAACATCCGTGAGCATGTCACATTATAGCTTGAACCCGATTCCGCACGGAAATTTATCACATTGCTCGATACGACTTACTGAGATCGTAGTTGCGCCAATGTAATTTCATTTGCTAAATCTAGGCGTAGCCTAATTACCGTTCGATATAGGAATCTCGAACATGAAACCGATCTGACTATTACAGAGTGAAGTAAATCAAGTAGACGTTTTCAGATCTCCAATTTTCAAAGTGAAATTGTAGCATTTGCGTTCGTTTCACGTCGTAAATTTTGATTAAATTAAAATAATTAAATGCATTGTAGTCGTGTTCGTTGATATTGATTAACAGTAACACGCTAGTGGAAAGTTTTATACAAAAAATTACTTTACACTTTCAATTTGTGCTGATCATTTGTGGTTTGAAATTGACTTCTTTCCTGCGCAAATAGCCATGTCGTAGTTTTTTATAATGTTGTCAACCTTGTATTTTTTTTTACTATAATCATAATTATGTAATTTATTTAATACGGTATAAATGAGTAATTTAAAAATCGCATCACGAAATCCCTTACGTTTGTAACATAATAATCGTTCGGAAAATAAAGAAAAGCTTTTCTACCTTGAGAATAGACAAATCCGGATAATCGGTGCAGTTCAATAGGTTTATCGATCGTTTATGATTTAAACTCTGAACCATTAAATTCAACTGCAATTTTTATCAAAAACATCTGTTACGAGCAAGTTATTATTTTCCAAATATTTTTAAATTGATGTGTAGCCTTTCCCTCAATTTATCAACCGATTGATTTAATCCTGTATTGTTTATAATTGCTTTTTGAGCATAGTGAACAGTTTCATTGTATAACAAGATCTTCCCTCTTTAGTGATTTTGATTATACTTGCGCAAAGCGTATCTGAAGTACGTTATAAAATTATTCAAGCGCACGTTAGGAAGGATTTTCTTAATGGCTTCTCCCTTCTCGGGAAAATTGCACGGTGTACGAAGTAGTTGAAATAAAAGTACGTAGCTGAAATAAGAGAAGAAACTAATATATTCTTTTTAATATATTTACACTTTGAATTTATGGTTTTAAATTTATTTCTTTGTTGGTCAAATAATTTTATACTAGCAATAGTTTAAATAACTGAGATTTCGTGCTTATTTGTATTTGTTTAGATCATATTTGTAAATATTAATTAAAATATATAATATTGAACAATATTGTGAATATTTATTTCAAATAATGCTTTAATTAAGGAAAAGCTATATATACACGTAAATACATACATGTTAGTATTCTTCAATAAATTTTTACTTATTTCTATTCATTTCTACTCATTTCTATTTATACCTCCACATACCTACTAATTCCTGCTCATTTTGTACTCACTTCTACTCATTTTCTACTTGTTTCTATTTATTTCTACTAATTTCTACTAACTTCTACTCATTTTTGCTCATTTCTACTTATTTCTACTCATTTCTACTCATTCTTACTCATTCTTATTCATTTCTACTCATTTCTACTGATTGTGTACTTATTTCTATTCGTTTCTACACATTTCTATACAAATTTTGTACTCATTTTTATTCCCTTTATACACTTTTATCCATTTTCAACCAATTTCGTATTTCTCTTTCCCAATTTTCCGTCATTTAATTCTACAGCAAAGTCTCATTTAATTCGCTGCGCAGATTACTCGCGTTGTTCGTTATTCTTATTCCTATCGAGCTTTCAATTATTTCGATCTCGTTATTTCACCCAGCTTCATTTTGCTTCACCTTTTTGTTTTTCGCTTAATCTTACTCCTTGCTCGCAGCGGGATGTTCTTTAATCATCCTCGTGGCGCGAAACGCTTTGTCTCTCTTCTTTTTTTTTTTGTTCTAGTCACCGCTAAAGATCTTTGCCTCTCCCTTTTCGTTTCTCGTTTTATCCGTCGATACAAAGTGCCTTTTCGTGGCTGTATAGTTCCTTTGAATTCGCCGTGTACGTAATTCAATGGCCCTTGGAATGACTCCTCCTCCTTCCTGCCTTTCGCCCAATTTCCAACTCGAAATCCATTGCGTTTCTGTAACATCTTCCCTTTGATGTCCCCTCTTGAATGTTCCCGGGCGACTTTAGCTTGTTAGCCAGATTTTTGGTAGAAATCATCATAGTTTAAATACTTTAATCATTTACTTTATTGCTTTTAAAAACTGTAAACTATTACTGTTAATATTATACAATTAACGCCATTTAACAACATTGATTTCACGAAGGCAACTAGTACTTATAAGTAAAAATGGCGATAACAAACACTGTACAAACAAAAAGAAAAGCTACAAACATACTTCCGTGTGCAAGTTTACCGAAGAAAAGACTGTTAGAATCGTGTGCTTCCTTATCGTAGATCGTATCGCACATCCTCGATGGACGACTCTGGAATGCCTTCGGGAATCTTCCGAGAATCTTGATTCCAAGCGGAATTATGATTCCAGGCACAGACGCGGCCTCGAGAGGTCGAAACACGATGGGCGAATTTCCGTTAACCGAAAAGAAGGGAATTGCTGAATCTAACATTTTCTAATTAATAGAAAAATCTCGAATTATTTCCTAATTATTAGAAAATGTTAGATTCAGCAATCCCCTTCTTTTCAATTATTAAAACTTGTCTGCTGTTTCAGCGATAATAATCGTGCCAGAATGAAATATTTTCTGGGCATTTCGAGAAAAAGTTGCCTATCGATTAACTGTTGGCAGGTATTGGTGATATAACATTTCGTATTAGCAAAGGTTCTTGAACTTCTTTAATTTTGTGTTACATTTTATTTGACTAAAAATCGCTCCCATATTTGTTATAATAATAGCAAATACACTCTAAATGGTTTAATAAGTTTTTACAATTAATAATAGTTAGGTCGTTTGTACTGTTAGGTTGTTACAGTCGTAAAGAATTATACATTTGTATACAATTAATATTCGGCTAGTTTATAGAAGTAGTTAATAAAAAATGCATGAAGCTGCTTAATAAAAATTGTTCTAAACCATGAATAAAATAATTTATCCAACCACCATTCAAAATTTCGTCATTGCGCATATGTTTCTACTTTACTATTCACATAAAATTAAAAGTAAATAAACAAAACTTACAAAACTGTGAATGACTTTATCGTAAAAACTGAATCAATCTAATCCTGTTTAGTAAAAAATTATTTAATCTCCTCTCCCCTCCTCTTCTCTTCTCTTTTCTCCTCTTCTCTTCATGTTTTTCCACACTGCAGTCCAAAGAATTATCAAAGTTCAAGCGTTAAATAAAAATCGTCCTTTTCGTAATAGCATGACCACAGATTCAAATCCTGATGCTTGGAACCCGATTGTTTGTAGGACTGCCACGAAATTGCAAGCAATAAAAAAAGCGAGGCTTGTATTACCGGGGGTCCTCGAATGATCACAGACAGAATAGACTTAACATGCTAATTACCGCCGTCCCGGACGACTGCAGATCAATTACCAGATTCTAAATCCGTGTCTGCCCACGTTGCCAGCAGCACGGTAGAGATCGATCGAAATTATCGAGGCAGACGCCAAGATTTTTTGCCACGAAGAAAGGAAAGAAAGACCTGGATCAGCCCACTCCGAAAGTGATGGAGTATATCCTGCGCCGAGAGTAACCTAGGTTCGACCAATTCGACTGTTTATTTTATAGTCATTTACTTTTAAGGCGAGCAATTTATTTTGTTCAAAACCATAAAATATAATACATTTCCAAGTCGTTATATTTAGAAAGTTATCCCCTGATTTTCCAAAATCTCATCAAAATGATTTTGACTTTCTTTGGTTCTATAGCTTTAATTCTATAGTTCTTCTTCAGTTGTCAATGACTTAACAATTCAACGATTTAACGACTCAACAACCCAATGACTGAATGATTCAACTATTCAACGACTCGACCACTCAAAATCTCACCAAATGATTTGGTCTTTCTTCGGTTCTATAGCTCTAATTCTACATATAGTTCTTCTTTAGTTATCAATGATTCGACAATTCAGCGACTCAATGACTCAACGACTCAACGACTCAATGACTCGACGACTCATGATTCGATGACTCAAAATCTCACCAAATGATTTGATCTTTCTTTGGTTTTGTAGCTTTAATTCTATTCTTCTTTAGTTATCAACGACTCAACAACCCAACGACTCAAAATCTCACCAAATTATTTGGTCTTTCTTTGGTTCTATAGCTTTAAGTACATTGTTCTTTTTTAGTTCTCAACTGAACTACCCAACAGCCCAACGACTCAAAACTTCAACAAAATGATTTGGTCTTTCTTTAGTTCTATAGCGCTAATTCTATAGTCCTGTACTTCTCAAGGGCTTAGCAACGACTTGACAGCTCAATACTCAACAACAACAATACTCAATAACTCAACAACTGTTTATAGTTTTGAGTTTTCGAAAAGTCAAACTGTAGAAACTGGTTAAAATCCAACGAATTTGTTAAATTTGTTAAAACGCATTACGTTTTCTAAATTCACTGAAATCAACCAAATTTTCTGAATTTGCGAAAACATAAAATAAGTAAATAATACTATAGTAGTAACAACAAACAACAACAAACAACAACAACAACAACAATAACATAGTAGGTTTTACTATGGAATTGTGGATTCGTTGTTCTATATTTTTATGTTTAAAGAATCGTAGCTATAAAACTACTTCGTTCTTTACTTGTAAAACTGTCGACGTGTCCATAGCAGAGATTTCTAAAGAAAACATGTGAGCACGGCAGGAAACGGCGATCTGGAAGAGCTAAATATCGAGCACGACGTAAAGATTAGACTATTTTCTTGGGCCCCATCGGGACGGTCGTATTTAGCAATAAAACCGTAGGTTACAGGAGCAAGCTAGACATATAATTAGAGCAAGGCATCTCGTGAGAAAATGCCCGACTGCGTAATAGCTTCAGGTCACGGAACCTCAGGGAACTTCTGCCGATTTCGCATCGGTAGTCTACTTTAATCGTTCAGAGACTATCTCGTGGCAATTCATAAAGCCTTTGAACGCTCATTCATGGAACATTTCGGGACAGCTAGTAACATGTTTGACACTTAGGTAGACTGATGATTAAAATTGCATTAAAATTGCATGTTTTTTTACAATTATGTAGTTTGTTTTTCAGTGTATTGAATATTTTTCTCGAAATTAATATTATAGAGAATAGGACATAACTGACTTCATAATAGTGGAACTAACTGATCGATTAACTTTGAACAGCAGCGTATCTCCAAGTTTAGTGAAAACAAAACCAAACCGCATGCAGTCACTCCCTAAAATATTTGGACCCTCTTTTAACTATAGAATAACTTTCTTATAAATGAATCAAACGATTTGAGCTTGTGCGTAAAAATAGAAGGATTGATTTGAGCAAATAGGAATTACCAAAGTTACAAAACAAATAGTGAAAGTCATTTTTTTAAATCTTTTTTACCTGAGCTTATAATGATAGTTTTAGAGATGCCTTTTGTACATATATTGTAGATCTAATTGTAAGTAAGATACAAGAAGTGGATGTATGCCTTGCCACTTTTTAGCTTTGGTAATTGTTTGTTTGCTTATTGTATAGCATTTCATTTTTGAATGTTTTTACATATTTATTTCACTTTTAATTGTATGAGCATCTTCACAATTGTCAGCAACTATTTGGTATTTGGTGGTTGGTTCTTTTAAAACATAATAGAAATTATTTGTTAAACAAGGTAATTTTTCTCGTTTAGATGATTAATTTTTGACAAATCGATACATAGTTAAATACATAATCTGTATTCGATTCTATGGGAGTATTCTAATGTGCCTACTTAGATGCCGAAACATAAGTGTGCATTCAAGATAATGCTTGATTTAAGTAAAACGTATGTTGTTAGACAGATACAGAAGTCAACTTTCAAATCTATAAGTAGCTCCTCATGTCTTTCCTTTTGCTAATTATACACGAGATAACACGATGTTACATTCAGTATTAGATAGAACACGCTGTGGCAAACGAGTCTAAAAATTTCATGACTTAAGCTCCTCCTAATTATGCAAATGTACAATTCGCCGTTCGCTAATCTAATCTACACCAGTACACCAGTTGCTTGAATTAGAATAAACTACGTGAAGTATCATTCGTAAAATGGTAGCTGTATAATGTGGTAAATGTGATGAGTAATTGTTGAATGAAAGAGACTCAATTTTCTTAATCTTTTTCTGCATCTTTAAACTGTCCTGGAATATTTAAGATATTAATTTAATTGGATTTTCGATATTTAATTGAATGTTCAATTCACATTTTGGCAAATGTGCAAAAGGCTTTTTTAACTGAAGGGAAATATGGATTGAACTGAATTTTGCATTGTAATTTAACTGCACGTATTATTTTTATCTTCGGACTGAATGTTTTAATAATAGTTAATATCACGAACGTTTTGTAATTGTTATTAAAGAATCACAAATACTTGATTTTTATCAGGTTTAAATTAAAGAATGTCGATACGAAGGTGGATAGCAATATTTTGGGAAACCTATCTTCCTAATTCCTAACAATTTGCGAACCTAATAAATGTCTGTTAACTAGAAATTAACGCACTTTATAATTATTGCAGATGATGCAGACCAAGAACGTTAATCAACCCGAGTACGAATCCGAGGTGAGTGCAGCCATCATAAACTATTAAACAAATAAAAATAAAGCATTGAATTGTATATATAAGTTTCAATAATTCAAAGTGTTTAGCATTATACACATAAAACTTAATTATTTCACAATCAAGGCGAACTTATTTCTCTTGCTACTACATTGTTATGTGAACTACAAACATTATGGTAAACGTACCAATCAAAATTAAATTTACACATGACCATATGTTTTAACCAAACTTTAATATTAATAAATACGCAGTTACGACAGTTGATTGTATTATTCGATAGTTTATGTATGTTAATCCATAATGTTCACAAAATGCTTTTTGCGAAAAAGTTGTGTGCAACATTATTGCATTTTACAAATATTTCTGTCCCTCACTCTATGATAATATTTACATAAGCAACCGGTGTGCATCGATAATATTCAATAAAAAATTCGCTGGCTGTGCTGCTTCAGGTTTGACTCAGCCTTCTCGTGTTTGTGTGTTTCAGAAACGCCGGCTTGACTGCTCGTCCGGAAGTAAGTACGCTTTTACTTTGCGAAGCAACCCTTACCTCGCATGCTCTAAACCACCCTTTGGAAGTTTCGTCGTTTATGGGAAAAAACGAACGCAACTTTGGCCGCAACTTGGCGGATACTTAGCAATTCTATAACAATTCAGCGCAAAGGATCACGCTAAAAGCACATCATGCCCTTTCGCTAATGGGAAATTAATTATCTAGTTCGAAAGAAACAGGACCGGTACTTTTGCTTGCTGAATTACTTAAAATCCCACCTTTGGAAGAAGTTAATTTACGTTTAATGCGTTTTCATTCAAGGATTGAGTTTAAATTGAAGCAACTTGGAGAATCGTATTTTTATAAGGGTTGATTAACAATATTGTGTGAAGGAAGAGAAATTGGAAGAGTAAATAAGACATTTACAGTGGAAAATAAATGAAATGTGTAATAGAGGGTGGTCCAACTTGATTAACTCGAATAACTTCTAAAATGTCTGTTGTATGGAAAAATGTTTTATACGAAAGTTGTAAGGTTTAATGGTCCACATGACTTGGTGTATGTACTTTTTCTGTAGGCAAAAACGCTTTGGAGATTCGAAGGTCAACTACGTTTTCTTTAACGAGATGCAATATTTTTAGGAAAAGTATGAAAGGCCGTAGAATTTTAACTAGAAAAGTATTTTATCTTTGTTGGTCCTAAATCTAAATAGTTAACGAATTATTACGCTCAGTTTGCTAAAAATTTATTTTGTGTAACACATAGTCGGAGATTGAAAATCATTAAAGATTTCCTTATTTATATGCACTTAAAAACTTTTTTTGTTGAAGATATTAAGAATTTTTTTTTTAATGCAGTGAACAAATAAACTTGGATGATTTGAAAAGAAAAGAATAAAGATGTTGTGCGCAAGTGCGTATAGTTTTAATAGCATTTAAAAAACAAATTATAGAGATAATTAGCCTAAGAATGTTTTCATTAAATATCCTTTAAGTATACTCAGCATTTATTACTTATAAATTATTTAAAAATTATAAGATTTATTTCAACTTTTTAAGTGGGGTCGGTAAAGTAGAAATGCAAACTGCGCCCGTGAATTACAAAAACGGTGGAATCCGGTTATTATAATCATAATGTTAACACAAACAGTTGGTCCTAAAACACTCTACGGACACCCTTTTTATTCTCCGTTTAATATTATCAACCTGTTTCATTCATATGAAAAATTGCTAGTTCAAAAGTAATCATAATAAGCGGATTCCACTGTGTTTTATTCTTAAACTTCACACAAAAGGTTCCAAATAATGAACTCCATTTATAATTGTATAATCATTTTCTCTGAGCGTGCATTATTGCAATATATTTACAAATGTCGTAAAATTATCAAATCTTCCTGGCTCTAAAGCCCTTCGTCGAGCTAAGGATTTTAATCGGTGCATTATCTCTGATCGAAACGATCTTCCAAGAAGGGATCCATCGATAAAGCAGAAACCCCGGATCGTTCGAACGGTGTGTTAGATCGTCGAACCCTGCAGAGGCGCCTCCGACCTTCGCAGCGGTCTCGAAGGACCAAGAATCCTCTCGTTCACCGCAAACCCTGCCCATAGGTCTCAGGTGGGGTGACCTGCGGGCGCGGAGAAGAGAGAGGAGATCGTCGTTCCCGGTGCCCACCTGGCGTCTCACCAGAGGCTTCACGCCAAGTGCTACGTTGCTGCTCGATCGAACTGCCTCCTACGGGATCGCGCGCGTCGGGCTCGTGAATATCGCCAACCACGAGGGCCCTTTCCCTCCGAAAAAGGGACCGTATTCGAAACGTGATCGGGATTCACCTAAATTTACCTATCGAAGTTCGAAAAATAAACAAAGTTCAGTGTAACAGGTGAACGGGGTGACGAAAACACTCGATTTCCTGTTGGATCACGCACGGGCCGCGATCCGATTCCTTGCAAATGATCGATCAACTTCGATTGACGCTAATTAAAAAAAAGAAAATAAGGAAGAAAAAGACTGACTAAATTGTATGGGCTTTCTAGAGCTCCGCGATGAACTGTTGCTTCCCTTCGAGTTGCCCGTGCGAATGTTCGTCGGATGTGGGGAACGTGCGATTTTAAAAGGTGCCTTGGAGTATGTGCACGCGCTTGCGATACGCGGAACGAGTGAAAGGTAACTGATGCTTCTGGGCACAGAACATTCTTCTGAGATCTCTCAAACGAACTCTTACGTTTTCAAGGATTTAGAAGCAGAAGAGATTCCTAGATTGGGGAATTGATATGATATTTTTAGAGACACGTGGTGTTTGTGGACTTTCGTTGAAAAGGGTTCAATCAGTTCACCGCTTAATGTAAAGGGAAGTGAAGAATAAATACAAGAGAAATATTTAATTTTATGTTTAGAGACACTATTTGGAAATTGAATTTTATGATTGAGTCCCTTCTTGTGTTGAAGAATGCAATTATTGGTGGAAGAGACTGTTAGAAATGAAGGTTGAGCGTTACGTGACAGACACGAGTACAGCTATGAAGAGAAATATATGAGGAGAAAGGAAAATAAACTTCAAGATTGAGTAATTTTTGGAAACGGCACCAGTTACCGAAGAAGTGACTAAAAAGTAACTGTACGTCTTCAAATTGAGTAACTTACTTCAAGTTAACTTACACATAAACAAGTCAACTTACACATTACTTTATTATTTACAAGTTGACTTACACATTAACTCCACTACTTACGAGTTAACTTTCATGTTAGCTTAATTACTTATAAGTGGACTTACACGTTAACTTAACCACTTACAAGTTAGCATAACTACACACTAGTTAACTTACACGTTAACTTAACTACTTAGAAGTTAACATAACCACTCACAAGTTGACTTACACGTCAACTTAACCACTTACAAATTAAGTTACACGTTAGCTACGCACAGATTAATTTGCATGCCAACTTAATTACTTACAAGTGAACTTACGCATTAACTCGACTACTTACAAGCTGTTTTACAAAATCGAACAAGTCTGAAAGGAAATAATCCAGGGCAGAAACGTCATGAGTCTCGTTTGTATACACAACCGTGTTTACAACCGAAGAACGAACGATTTTTATTGATCAGTCAACGGACAAGTATCCGCATAGAGTTTGCGTTCGGAGAACAGGTGAGCCAATTTTACTATCTGACACGTCGCCAGTGGGACACGGGCAGCCGAAATCTCAATTATAGCGGCGCGTAGGAAAAGTGGCCCGCGGGAAGGAGAAAGTCGAAGGAGCCACGGAAAGGAGTTGCGGCAGAGGCAGTGGAACGAGGAGACGCTGGCTGGAATCGGATGTAGGAACGCGTTTCAGAGGAACGTGTGAGCCCGTGTGGCGGGAAGCGTGGATAATAAAAGGTGCTAGCGCTCGTTAGGGCGCAGGGACGCCTGCGCGCGCGCGTGTGTGCTCGAGAAGATTTTCCCCTTTGGAATCTTCATTTTTTTCTTCATGTGAAGTGCCGCGTCGCGATGTCTGGAGGGGGATAGATACAAGTTCCACCTGCCGCTGGAAAGTATTTACTTGCTACGCGATTCCTGTTCGGCTACCGTGGGATACCTGAGAGGTAAGTCACGCGGCCCTTGAGACTCGTACTTACATAGGTGGGGGAGGGGGTATACATATGTATACGGTAAATACTGGACGAATTGTATTTGGCAGAGGAATTGACGAAAAGTTATTGAAAGAATTCATAATACATTTTATTGGAAATTTGTGGGCAATTTTGTTAATTTAAATGATCCATTTCAATACATCAATGGCACTTATTTTGATAATTGTTTATAGTACACATGTATATCCATATCCATATGTATATACGATGCAGGAAATATTTAATGAATCACACATAAAACAGGGAGTGCATAATTTTCATAACAATATCGTTGATAGAATAATTGATGTGAGTTCTCTTGAAAAACACAGAGCTATCCTTAAATATTTAACAACTTATGATCAAAATGGGGATTTAAATTCGTAGCTGACTGCCGAGCAGACACCGCCATATAAAATTATTAAATAACAAAAGGGAATAAAAGAAAAGCAGAAAACAGTTGTTGTGCATTTTAATTATTCTTATTAGATTAAAGAACGAAAGTTGTATATCAAATTAATTACCATTACGTTAATTAATTTGTAAGAACCGAATAATTAAAGGGATGGAAGAAGAGAAAATGTTTATTTTTCATTTACAAGTTGCATTCAGAATAAAATCTCTCTTCATATGTCGAGTGTTCGTAATATCAATACAGTTGTAAAGCAGGTTCCAGAACCGTATTAAATGAATCGAATCAAAGTAGCGTGGAATTTGTGCCAGTATATTATGAAGGAATGTCTTCAAGAAGTTATAAACAGGAGATGGCAAATGTTCTTTCAGCGAATGTGTATATAGGCAATTTTTTACGAAGAGAAATTTGCGGTTTCTCTTAGCCTGTTGACATGTTTACGATAATCTTTATTTATCACACGGCTGGGAACAGTGGTAATAAAAAAAAAGGTCAGTCATCGGAATTGATATTTGTGCATTCGAGCGTGAAGAGATTCTATCTTGATTATTTATATCGATTTTTCTGTAGAACATTTAAATAGAAACGTTGACCTATATCGACCTGATTTTATTTCATGAAGATGTAAGTGTAAAACTACTTAAAATATTTAACAAATTGTCCTAGAATCATAAACGTTGATTATGAATTACGGAAATAATTATGTTTAATTAAAAAAAAAATTGCTCGACCAAAAAGAAGTTTCTTTAATCATAAAAAGTGGGAAAATCATTAATTATAAAAATTAATGTTCAAGATTAACCACAAAGGTTAAAAAGGATCTTTTGGATAATAAAAAAAGAAGTTTTTTTTTGTTTTAATCATAAAAAGTGGGGAAAACGATAGTTATAGAGATTAATTTCAAAGGTCAACCACAAAGGTTAAAGGGAAGCATACAAAAGTAATAAAAATTTTTCAACACTTATATGTATGTATTTAATTAAGCAATCTTAATATTGTGTACTTATTAACTGTTTTTAAAATTATTATCAAGATGTTTAACGATCGATCTTCCAATGCAGCGAAATTATAGACAACTCGTTGTCCAAAACACAGACAATCGAATCAAAAGGTGGAAGACACCCACTGGAAGTGCGTATATTAAACAGCTATCTTGGCAAGCGTGGAAGATGAAACTCTATAACATCGTAGATACCCCAGTTCGATGAACAGCTATAGTAATCCAGAAACTGTGTCAGAAATCTAGAAATTATTGTTCGAACTGTGGGCTATATATGAATGGTACACCCGATATCGGAATAATAACCGACGATAATAATGTAAAACACCTTTCTAATATTTAATGCGAAACAGTAATTACGAAATTGCATTCAAATATAATTGAATAATCTGAATTGATGTTGAAATATGCTTTCCATAAATCGATTTATGAAAACTAAATAAGATTTATTATATAACTTCAAAATTAAATTAAAATAAACATCCTGTATGTACAGTATACTATGCACAGGGCTGAGGATGTTCAATCGATTCCTACATTTTATTATACCGTTGTCATTTTCCCTCGAGCAACTAGAAACATGGCAAATATAATAATGTGTTTTATGGCATAAAGGAGGCACTTGAGAAATTGTGGAACAATAAATTCATCCCTCATCTTTCGTTTTACGAGAATCTCATAAATCTTATGCCTCTTGTGTGGCGTGTAATTTCGCTGCAAGTTATACTGGGTAAGAAACCAGGCGCATACAGTGTGTATAGTACTTTCATGGCGAACTTGAATACATTGGAAAGCAGAATATTTATTACTACGATATTATTATTGCACATTTGAACACCTTGTATAGAGTGAACCATGCAACTGGGAAAAAATCAATATTACAAAACAGCAGTATTGTCATTAACTAAATGATTATTACTGCACTTTTGGACACCTTGTACAGAGCGAACCATGCAACCGGGAAAAAAGTCGTGCACAGAGAAAAAGCCCTTCACTGAACACGCTTATCAAGATTTTCTAAACTCAAATCGAGTAACATCTAACAACGCACAATTTATTTAATTAATTTTAAAATTGTCAGAGGCTTGAATAGGCAGACACTAAATTGAATATAGAGGCGGAAACAAGTTTCCTTTCCATCATCTCCATCGCAGAATGCTAAAAAAAGGGACAAACATGAAAAATAGCAAGCAGAAGGTTGTTGCAGGGCTTCATTGAAGCGAATTGGAGAAATGGAAGTAAAAATCATTTAGCGCCCTGTTCCTGGCAAAAATGTGTCGGCTGACTGTTACAGCCACTGAATTTCCGTCGAACTCGTCTAACGTTTCGTTATTTTCGGGTGACGGAGGCCACGTTATTACTCGCATTAACTGCGAAGGCCGTAATTAATTAGGAGACCGGTCGAAGCACGCCCACTCGAATAATACTGTTACCCTCGGAACATCCTGCAATTACTGGACTGCGAATATTTGTGTACTTAAAATACAACAATATATGGAGCAGAAAGATTTTTATTACACGTAAGAATAATATGAAGAATATGCGATAATGAATATATTATTATTTATCAAGTTTGGGTATTATTTAAATAATAGATATTGGGGTAATAATAAAATTTAAGATGAATATTTGTAAATGTTATATTTTATAGAAGTTGTTTTTCTTGCGTTTCTTTTCTTTTAACACTTACAGTAAAGTCATTTGATATCAATAATTTATTGATATTAAACATTTATTGACTTAGTTGTAATATTAACGGTTTCATTAAACAAACATTATGATAAATACAAATACATGTAATATGCAATACACTCCTGCCTTTGTTAAAAAATAATACTACACATATGATGTATATAAAACATGAAAAATAAATTGCATATAAACAAATCACAAAATAAATAACATATTCAAAATCCAAACAAAATTATTCAAGTTTTACCTAATGTTTCTCTGGAAATTGCATTTGCATGAACATTCGTGGTTTGGTAATTAAAATTAATAAAAGGTACACTCTTAAAACTCACTATGGACAAAATAGTTCAGGAACCACTTAATTCTGAATTTTCTGGAAATAGATGTTCCATGGAAAAATGTATTTGCACACACATAACTAATTACCAATTTAGTAATTGGACGGCGTATATTCATTGGGAAGTACAACCAACACACACGAGCGGTATTTTTACTAAATGAAACAGTATTGTTGCAGCAGTGTTGAAAATTCGATCACGCTTTCTCGAGTGTTAAATTACTTTCGGTGTTCCCGATACTCCCTGTAAATTGTGTAACATTATTCCGACAACGTCTGTGCCATGTTGTAGAATTTCATTATTATCCGGCGCATAATTAATGTTCCACGCTAAAATGCAAATATTGTCGAATATTCTTTCGTCATATTTGTAAAACTTTAAACATTTTCCAGATGTTTTTTTTTGTCACACACAATTGCTAATTTTACTTTCTTGTTTTTTTTCATTGATGTGCTTTATTTAAAAAATATTTGCATAGTAAACGTAATATTTAAATAATGCCAAAGGATAATACATTGGTTAATTTATTAATTTTGTATGTAGTTTATACAACACATCATGACCAGTGCTACATTTTTATACAACTAAAATTAAAACTGCATTAAACGGCGAATAAATGCAACTTTAGATAAATAAATAAACAATAATACCCTCGAACATTTCACCCGGGATTAAAATGCGACAGGAGTTCAAATGCAAAAACTTGGTACGCAATTTCTCTGCTTGCCCGACCGATTTCACACGGAATAATACGTAATAGGATTAGCATACATTAACCCCACGTTAATTAAGAAAATAGCGGATCACCGGCTGTGTAATCTTTACTCCCAGATTTACATTAACCTTCTGTGTATCAATTGCACTGTAACGTGCGCATTACTTTTATGAGAACGATACAGAATGAGAAATGCGGTGGGGAAATATGAAAGAAACATAAAACATATCTGTATATATTATGTAATTATGCATTTATTTGTATAATTCAACACTGTGAAGTTTCATGAATTCTTTTGTTTATTACATCGAGATTTTCTTTCATTTTCTTGTTTAATTATATAATTTAAAACACTGGTAGGCAGTGTAGAAGACAGAGTAGAATACAGAGTGCTCGACTACATATGAGCGTAAATGAAAGGGCTAAGGTGACCAATGTGTTAAAATCAGACGAAAATGAAGAGTGATAAAGTTGCGTTTAATGCTCCGTTGATGAACTACTAAGGAAGTAAAAAAATCGGTCCAAAAGCCCCTGAACGCAGGCGACTTGGCATGCAGCGACGTGCTCCGGCGCGCAGCGCGTCAGCTGCTCGGGCGACTGCAGGCAGGTGACTTCGGTGCGCGCCTGGCTGCCTACATTCAGGGGCGTTTGGACCGATTCTTTACTCATTAATAACTCATCTGCGAAGCTTTAAACGCATGTTCGTCGCTCTTGATTTTTGTCTCATTTTGGCTCATAGAATTGCTCTCTTCATTTGTGCTTACGTGTCGTCAAATACCTTGTACGAGAAGAGTCGTTTAAGTCTGGGAGTTCAATTATTCTCGAAGCTATTATAGGCCAATCGAAAACCGCTTCAGACAAAAGCTGAATAGCGTCGAAGGGTAATCGAGGTTCTTACTGTACTTCCAACGATCGTTCGCATCTGCAGAACGGTCCCGGTTCGATCCAACTTCGCGTGCAGTCATTCTCTGCGCTAACTCATCGTCGATCTAAGAGACGCGTACTATAAAACGATTTACCTTTTTCCTGGCGCATCTAGCGGGACATCGACTGTGCTGGTTCACCGGCGTGCAGTTGCATTATTTCATCTGGTACCTGGATAGATAGACCACGGTGTTGTACAGTTAGCCGGAACGCACGGTACACAGTATACAAGAGGGAAAACGGTAGAACGGCAGATGTTCGTACCGTTGAAAATGCGTGTATCCAATCCCCGCGTTTCCGTAGCGAGGAAATCGTTCGACTCGATGGATTCCTCGCAGTGATCTCGCCTGCGTAGAGATACCAGCTCGACGGAACGAAGCGCCGAAGGAGATGGGCCGATAGGATAATGAAACTCGATCCTTTATTACATCGCGGGGATAGTGATTTTCGCGATTGCCGGGGAAAAATGGATCCCGGCGATGCGAGCGGCGCGGCGGTTGATGAGAAAAGGAAGAGCAAAGGGAAATGGGAGCTTGTAAAACTGGTACAGGGCTGTTTTGCTTCTTGCTGGATGCTGAGTATTCAGTTGATCAGAAAGATTGGATATTTCTCTTGTCGCTAAAGTGAATGGATCCGAGGTATGTTTCCCGGATCCAAGTTAATGGGGTAATTTCGATCATATGAAGATTTGTAGAAATTTAAATTATTTTAAAATTCAATGTCTGCCTGCCCCCCCCCCCCACCCTCTCGCTACTTTGGATGCTGTACACATCTTTCTCTTACGGGACTCTCATGTTGTCGCTTTTTGTTTATATGTCGAATGGGTTAGAACGTTATTTTCTATTTTATTCAGGAACTGCTTCTTGTGAGAGAGAATTGTCGTCAACGGTTGTACCATAGATATATACAGCTATGTCATATAAATTTATTGGTGTACTATAGTAAACGATGGGACAGGTTTTCACGCAAATTTTTTTGCGATTTAGGTGTACCTAAATAGTGTACTGTCAGTGTACCTTAACTATTTAAAAGGTAACATTTTTATAAAGAAAGTTTACGCGGTCAGTTAATTAAATTAAATTATTTGAGAATTTCAATCGAATTAATTTAAATTAAGGAAAATGTTGATAAATTCGTTGAGATATAACATTTCGTTCATTTAACTGTTTTGCATAATATTTCTTATTATTCTCAGCCTGGACTGTAGAGGGTGTTCGGGTTACGTTTGGTTAGGTTAGGTGTTCAGTGAAATTATGTACACGATTTTTAAAGCGTTTCTGATTATGTCAGCAAAAAATCTTTCTAACAAAAGTTGATTAGCTTTAAATCAACTGTAAGGTGCAATACTTAAAATTGCCGAAAAGTGCGTCTTTTAATAAAATATCAAAGTCATCTTGACTTTTTTAAAGAACACAATATATTTTCGATTTGATAACGTTGTAGCTGATTTCAAGACGAGCTCAACAATGTATAATACTTCAAATGACCAAGAGTCTAGAAATATGGTTTAGATTTATAGGAACTTTAACGCGCGTTATATTAACATTTTTTAGTAACATGTAACAGGTGAACGTGTTAAGAAGTTAGGGCACGTGTTCAGCAATAAAGCGTTTGGTAATCTTTACTATTGCAATTTGACTGAAAATTTAATTAAAATTTCCAGACTTACAGTCATTTGATGGTCAACGCATTATCCATCGTTGAACTCGTCTTGCATTCAGCTATAACGCTATGAAATCGAAAATACATTGTGCCATTTAAAAAAGTGTAGGTGGCTTTGAATTTTTATCAAAAACAGCATTCTTTGGCAATTTTAAGCAATGCAACTTGTAGCTGATTCAAGACTGACAAACTTTTGTTAGGAAACATTTTTCGTTCAGATTATCAGAAGTGTTTCAAAAATCGTGTACGCCGTTTCGCTGAACACAAAATACAATTTTTGTTTACTTTTCAAAAACTTTTCCTCTTCCTGCCACGTCAAATACTTTACGGTGTTTTCCACTGGTTGCACATACAGAGTGTCCGGCAACAGGTGGGAGAAATTTTAAGAAGTCATCGCTGAGGCGATTCCGGATAACTTTTACGTTTGCCAAAATGGTAGTTGAGGCTTCGTTTTTGAATTATTAACGAAAAAACGCTAACCAATTTCAGCACGCGCCCAGGCACAAGAGTGTTGGGATCGGGCATTACGACCGAGCCCACGACCTCGCGGCCAAGTCCGCGCTCTGATTGTTAATAATTAAAAAATGAAGCTTCAGCCTACATTTTGGTAAAGGAAAAAGTTATTCAGAATCACCTCAGCTATCACTCTTTAAAATTTCTCCCACCTGTTGTCGAACACCCTGTACAAGCAGGATTCAACCGATGCGATATACGAATATAAGATAAACGTATCGCAAATTGACCGTTTCAGTAGCGAAGTGACGATCAACAGCCAGTAAGATTGGCTGATATTCAGCGTCGCTTCGCAATCAGCGTCTATTGCGCCTACTAACCGGTAGCGTATCGTTTGAAAATAAAACTTCTGAAAACCCGTTCCACGATGCATCTACCTTATTAATATATTTTTGCTTGACTTTCGCTGCGTATCTTCTCGAGCGTAACTGCTCGGTCCGTTCGCTAATTTCTCGAATAATGTGCAATCTGTTATCAAGGAGTGTTTAATATTTGCTGTTTTCTTTTCAATTTACATTGGATATTGAACGTGCGTTGGGCAAATGGTGGAGTACAGAGGATGTCCAACAAAACAGGGTTCTATATTCGAGAATGATGAACATTTTATTGAATATTATTTTTATCGAATAAAATGTAGGCATTTTAGCGTTACGTTATAATAACATGAAACAAGTTTGGTGCAATTATTTGTACAGTAATTTATTTCTATTTCATGATAAATTAAAGAAGTTTGATAAAGTATTAATATGATTAGTAATTAATTTATACTAAAATAACTTAATAAGAAGTCGAAAAAACTTAATAAAAATGATAAAAATAATAGAATAGCATCCTAAAGTTTTTTCATGTAAACGAAAATTGTACTACTTTATGTACAGAGGACATTTTGAATTTTGAGGGGATCGCATCGAAGGCATTAAATAGTATTGATAATAGCAATACTACAAGTAATTATTGCATAAAGTAGTAATTAAGTATTCTATAAACAATTAGTACACAAGTCTCGCATGAATAATTGGAATTAATTAATAAGTGATTAGTATTGTACGAACAATTAGTGCAGAAAACAATAATTATCAAATAATTTATCCAACCAGTTATTCCTAAACGTTTCTCAAACTGGCATGAATATTAAAAAAGCCTTACACACAACTTATCGCACTGTTCCACAGAGTTACGGGCCCAGATAATTCCAAAGCACCGAAAAACGAAAACTCAAGTCCCGTCGTTGCCTTCGCAGTTTCACCTAAAGACCTATAATCAGATGCATTCGGATGTAAATGGAATACCTAAAACTGGAGCATTCCGGGTGCAAATCGAATGATTTACCTTCCCCTTCGTGGTATTACATACGCTAGGCCTTCCAGGCAGGATGGAGTCGAGATGGAATAAAAGTTGCCGCGGCAATTTCATCGTGACAGGTTCTCCCCCGTAAGTTTATGGGAGCAGCAGGATTTTCATTCTCACGGTGCTGGTGGGGCGAGTGGACGAGGGATACGACCTCGGTAGGGGCAGAATGAAAACCCTCGGTAGAAGTAGTTGCCCCGCAAAAACTAGACGCTATTCAAAAGGCTGTTCTTAGGAAGAGGTGGACGCCAATGCGTCGGAATCTGCTGGACGGTGGCTTCACCGCGCCGAGGAGAAACAGGAACAACGCGAAAAGGAAGCGCCTTGTGCTGCTGCATGGGACGAGTGAATGGAAGAATGGGTGAAGGGGAATGAACGGGACGGGACGATTTCGATAGCGGGATATGTCGCCAGCCACGATGCTGGCAAAATTAGTAAGGTAACGTTGCCTAATATGAGACTTTTTATAATATGAGACCTTTTCTGATACGAGACCTATTCTACTATGAGACCCCAGCTTGTCTTCGCTATGAAGAACTCTAGAATGTCGTAGTAATGCTTCTTCAAGTGAAAATTCTTTTAAAATTAGCAAAGTAACGTTGCCTAGTATGAGACTTTCTCTAATATGAGACCCCACTTCACCATCGCTATGGAGAACTCTAGAATGTCGTAGTAATGTTTCTCTAAGTAAAAATTCTAATAAAATTAGTAGGGTAACGTTGCCTAATACGAGACTTTTTCTGATATGAGACCTATTGCAGTATGGGACCCCGGCTTGTCTTTGCTATGAAGAATTCTAGAATGTCGTCGTAATGCTTCTTCAAGTAAAAATTCTAGTAAAATTAAGTAGGGCAACGTTGTCTAATATGAGCCCTTTTTTAATATGAGACTTTTCCTAATATGAGACCTATTCCAATATCAGACCCGAATTTATCTTCACTATGGAGAATTCTAGAATGTCTTAGTAATGCTTCTTCAAGTAAAAATTCTAGTAAACTTAGTGGGGTAACGTTGTCCAATATGAGATTTTTTCTAATATGAGACCGGGATCTAATATGAGACCTAGTGCGATATGAAACTCCAGCTTATCTTCGCTATGGAGGACTGTAAAATGTCGTAGTAATGTTTCTTTAAGTAAAAATTCTAGTAAAGTTAGAGACATTGTCTAATATGAGACTTATTCCAATATGAGATCTCAGCTCATCTTCGCTATGGAGAATTCTAGAATGTCGTAGTAATGCTTCTTTAATTATTTGTCTTATTAAAGGGGTACATAACATCACGTATCTCGAATACTTAATACTTCGTTGATATTTTAATGTAATCTTATTCTTTCGCCAGAATCAAATCGGTGTTATTTAACCGGTTCCCCAATGTAAAACAACAAAATCAAATTGCATTTTGCACGAGAGTATTTCGATGACTAGACCTTGTGACATTTCTTTTTCTTCTTGTCCCTCATATTCCGCTACTTTTATGCTGCTTCATTTTGCTTTACTCGTAGGAAAGACATGTATAAATGCATGGAACGTAACGGATGTACAATCATGTTTACAACTTCGTTACAAATTCAACGACACTTCCTCTGTCACTAATTGCAAAAGACGTCTTCATAACGTGTACATTTCTTCCTTCAATAAAAATACAGTGATGAATGATAAAAGAAATGACTGAAGTTGTAAAAAGAGAAATAATTTCCTTCTTATTAAGCGCTCACAATTATCAAATATTGTGTAATATTAATAATTTCTTCTGCAGTGTATTTTTTCCTCGGTTTATATTTATGTCGCAAACCAAGAGTTAAGAGTTTTCGAAAGGGCAAAATTAAAAATTTTAGTTTGCCAAAATCGTACCAATGAGAGATGTACCAAATGACAAGAGCATTAATAAAAGCAACGATATAATGAAATACAGAAATATCAGTATTAATGAATATCTCATTCATGAGTTTAATATACACTAATTTGAATACAGGGGAAAAATAAAAAAAAGTCTGTGTTCAAGCTCGAAGGAAAAAGACGTTTATGCAAATCAAAAATGCAAGTAGCACTAAAAAGTCCTGTATATATGTACAAAGAATGAAATTGAAAGGTATGCATCCCAATTTGTCCAAACAAAAAATTTTAATGCTAATAGATGTTTTAGACGTTGGAAAAATTTACAGATTTC
Organism: Holcopasites calliopsidis; assembly: GCA_023838395.1. Taxonomy (NCBI): domain Eukaryota; kingdom Metazoa; phylum Arthropoda; class Insecta; order Hymenoptera; family Apidae; genus Holcopasites; species Holcopasites calliopsidis. The sequence continues at coordinate 733,075 of JALHAQ010000009.1, forward strand.
CTCGATAATAATTCCTCAACAAGCACGTCCATCTGTGAACGATGCGATGGATTGTGTGAATTCTGCAAAGCAGAGGTAAAATATGAAAGTGTGAAATGAACAGGAATTTCATACCTGGTTGCCGAAGCTTGTTTTGTAATGTGCGCGAATGTGGAAAAGCAATAATGCTTGATGTACGCACAGGTGTAAATACGTGAGTTTAGCAATGGCCCAAGAATTATATGATGTTCAACTGCACCAGTGCTAATTTAATGTTCAGAAATACCTGCAGCTCGATTAGCAGCGTAGGCCTAGAAAAAGTTTCATTTCGATTAGAGTTATATATTGAAATGTCTAACGATAAGACAAAACTAAGATTATGTAAAGATAACTAAAGTTCATTGTACATCTTGCTTTTTAAATAATGCTTTTTCAAGCTACGTATGTATGTCTGTTGATGTAAAATTGCTTTCTCAGTTTTTTTAATAACTACTAATATTTCTGAAAATTTTTCGTCTTCTCTATTATGTACTATAAAATTAATTAAAAAGCTATCTTTAAAAGGACTGATAAAAAATGTTGCTGCTTTACACGTATGGAAGTAATGATTAAGTTGATTAATGTAATAAATAAATTAAATTAATTAATATAATTGTATAGCTAATTATTATAATACGTGATGGATAGAAGTATACTGACACTAATACGTAACCATAAGTATCGCCGTTCTTAATTGTATATAATATTCGTACATAAGACAACAAAATGCATCAACTAATTTTTCTACTTTTATTTCACTTATTTTTGTTTCAATTTCGAGGATGAACGTAAATTTTGTTTAGTCTCAAACTGCAGTTGGTGTACATACGCAAGAGGTTTGCTAGCAACACTGTGCAAACATTAAAAATTCATGCCCAGCTTCTTAGGTAATTAACAACCACTCAGCATGTCACATTCCGCGTGTTTCCTCGATAAGTTTGCATAGTAAGAACTTTCTTTTAGCTAAGAGTACTGATGTAGTAGTAAAAATATTGAAAACCTTATTTAGAATGATATTTATTGTTTACGCAAATTACTATTAAATGTTAGGTGTGTTATAAGTAATGCCAATATTGGAGTTCTAAATGTTAGGGGCGATGTGTTCAAGTTTCACTTCGTGAAGTTTTATAATGAAACCTAGAAATAATAATCATTATAGAAAGTCTTTTTAAACATTTAACTATTAAACAAATCCGTATCACACTTGCAAAATGTTTGTCTTAAAAGCGTTTGAATTATACCAGAAGCAATAACACCGACTTAATGCTCTCTACGTAATCCCAATAAGCCTCTCAGTACCCAACGAACTTTCACATAAAACAATAACAATAACATTAAACAAATTTATAACACATCTGCTGAATCTTCTGCAAAAAAGCCTAAACATAACGAAAATGATTGTAGCACAGACACGTTGATTAATGGAACTCCAAACAAAAACAAAATGAATAAATCTGAAATAACAGAGGAACATGATTAGAAAATACATCTAATAAATAAAGACAATAAAAAGATGAACATCAAATAACAACGATATTACACAAACTTATACAACACCTTCTGCTTTATACAAATCTTTTGCAAAAAGCCAAAATATAATAAAAACCGATATTTCACTGAGTCATCGCTCAATGAAACACCAAACAAGCAGTAAAAACGAAAAGAAGGAATCTAAATTAGGAACAATAATAAACAAACTTGTGACACAACTGCTAAATACTTTTCGAAAAAATCTAAATATAATGAAAACAGTTATGGCACTGAGTCATCGCTTAATAAAACTCCAATCTGTAAATGAAAACAAAATGAATAATTCTGGAGAACCTAATTAAAAAGTGCAGTTAATATATGGGGGCGATAAAAAGGATGAAACAAGACTTATGTTCATCTTCAAAATTAAAATAAAAACACGTAAGAATAGAAATACAGAAATTTGTTGGTGAATTTTGTTGGCTTACAAACGAACAACAACAATATTGAACAAGCTTATACTACACATGAAACAAAAATAAAATGAGTAAGTCTGAAATAGCAAAAGAGCACAATTAAGAATGCAGCGAATAAATGAAGACAACAGAAAGAAAAAGCATCCTGCAAACCAGCCAAAAGCATGAATCAGTGGATGAAAAGGTAGGGCTTCGGGGATCTAGGTTTCAAAGGAGTACACAGGTGTTCTCCGCATTGTCTTTTGTTTGTCCGTCCAGTTTTCTCCTGTCGTGTGGCGAGCTATAGTGGAGGGTTTGCTCCGCGGTTACTCGAGCTCACCTGTAACGCTCGCGAATCCGGGGAAGCACGCATGGTTGAGTTACTTAAGTGCTCTCCTCGTGCTCGAGTCTAGTCTTTGGTTGTTTTCGACACACCTACCCGTTCCTCTTACGGCTCCCTTACCGCTTCTTCCTCAACGTATTTTCTCACGGACGCTACGTAGTACGTATTTAAGTGTACATACGTCATCCGCTGTCAACGGCAACCTCTTTTCTGGTATGGACTGATTTCCTTCTGACGTAACAGGAAGAAGTACCTCAAATTTGGAGCTATCAGTCAGGATCTCATCGCACAAGATACTCCCCTTTCACTGAAAGTTTTCACGCTGTCTCTTTCAATTTGCGTTACATTATGTTGCTCCCCTCATAACGATTGATACGATTTTCTGTCACGCGACCTGTTCTTAGCAGGTTTATAGCTTCTCTGCGGAGCAATATGTATCACTAGACAAGCTTGCAAAATACAATGTCTTTTGGCCTTGCAATATACGGGGTGGAGCATTTAGAACAGATCACCTAAATAACTTACTTATATTTGACGATAGAAAAGAATCCTTGAGATCAAACTTGCTTGGTTTCGAGTGGCACATCGTGTGATGTAATTAATTTTTTTACAGATGGAGGCATAGAGGAAATATAAAAGACGGACCTGTGTTTTTTAGTGGAATGGTATGGTTTTTTTATTTACATTCTAATAGAGCGTTTCATACGAATACAATGACCTATATGAAATCTACTCGGAGTCAACTAGAATGTAAAATGAATTGTCTCAAAGTGCTCTATGAAGGTAGATAATGTAAATAGTGAAATTACAGGTCACAGAACATAAACAAGCACTCATGTTTACATTGTATCTTACATTCACAAATATTCAGTTGTTTATATTCTGTCACCTGTATTCCACTATTTACATCGCTATCCACATTTATAGAGCACTTTCAGACAATTTATTTTCCATTGTAGTTGGCCCGAGTGGCTTTCATGTAGGTCGTTGTATTCGGCTTGAAACACCCTATCAGAATATGCACTACAAAATACACTATTCCATTTAAAAATACAGGCTTGTTTTTTATATTTCCTCCACGCCGTCGCTTGCAAAAAAATTAGGTACATCACATTACGTGCCCCTTGAAACCAAGCAAATTTTATTTGAAGCATTTTTTTCTACCATCAAAACTAAGTAAGTTATTTGGGTGACCAATTTTTGAGTGTTCCAGCCTGTATATACAAAAAAACTTATTTCCCCTTCCTTCTCCAAAATAAATTTCTTTAGCCAATAATAAAAACATTAACGTTCAATTGCCTCCCAATTAAGTCGCAGAATAGCAGCTCTACCGCATCCATTTCCATGATATGTCCAAGTTCTTTTACGAATCGTGTGAGGTCGAGCGTCGTGAGTCTCGTATCAATGAGTTAAGGAATACATCTTTTTCATAGAGAGGCCGTTAGGGAGCGATTCTCGAGCACGCCCCATAGGAAGACTCTTCTTAGGCTGTGGTCGTCGCAGACGCGGAGGAACGCGCGGCACTGGGAGTCGATGAAGCCCTCGATAACGTCGCGTGATACTCCGCGTCAACTTGAATTCACACTACGTCAGGAAAGGTCAGGCGTTCTCGAGAAACAGATTTTTACGTGACAATCGACACGGCTGATCGGTAATTCTCGTTGCGTCCATGCAGATGCTTGTCACAATGACAACGACGGACAATGAAGCTACATGCGCACATACGTGTAACGTGAAGCGATAGTTACTTGCTCCTACAGGTGCGTCAAATGGTATTTCGGTGCGACGTGGTGGCCCTTTCCCACGGGAAATGATAATTGAAAACTCGTGGGGGAAAGAAATGGGGAAGGGCGATGTGTTTTCGTTTTTTGGGACAATGGGGATTTGGAATTTTATTTTGTATCGTTTTAGGAGAAGCTATTTGTGAAATGTTGGTGCTGATGAATTCTGAAAGAAGAGAATGGAGAAGTGTTAAATTTATTAATTACTAAGAAATTTAAAAATGAGTATTGTTATACTTGATGTTGGTTGACCAATATAAACTTTAGTAACCAGACAGTTAATAACCATTTATGAATAATTGAGATTTTAATAAACCCCAGGTTCTATGACATTCCAATTTAATAAAGTAAAATAATATTCCAGCGTACCAAAATAAAGAAAGAAACAAAATGAAGAAAGAAAAGAGGGGGGTAAGGAAATGTTAAATTGATTAATTCCTAAGGAAGTTAATAATTACAATTGTTATACTCGTTGTTTGTTGACCAAAATAAACTTTAGTAACAAGAGGGTTAACGTTAGCACCTATTTACGAATAATCGAGATTTTAATGAATACTACTTCTACAAATTACAATGCAATGAAATAAAAAATTTTGTATAGAAAAATAATCCGTCAAAATAAAACCCTAACAAAATAGCATAAATTGCTTCCACAGTAAAATTGGCGTTGGATATGTAACATCTGCCTCGTGTTGTACGAAAACAAAATTAAAGTTGCATGAAGTGCATGCATATGTGCATACATACATATGTATATCTGATGTATAAATCGCGCAAAACCGACAAGCCACGAAACCGCTGAAAACTAATGTACAGAACATTTCGCAATTATACACTTCTCTACGTATCACAAAATGCATTTCACTAAAAGACCACACAGTTTGTACATAAATATGTATGTACAAAATGATTAATATGTTAATAAAGATGATACATATGTATGTACAAAAATGAATGAGGCAATTCTATTTCGTTTCGACACACGAGGTTTCGTTTTCGAGAAAATTGAGTTGGAAAATTCATCGATTGCAGGTGTACTATAGAACCAACAACCTGGTACAACTGGAAATTGTGGTAAAACCGGAAACAGAGCAATTCTTCGTGTGCAAAATTAGTTAAAAATCAATAATAAAATGTTTTCATACGACGCTTCGTTCTAAGAAAAATTGAGTTTAAAGGAAGCCAGTTTTAGCAGATTGCGGCTACTCGAGTACACGCATACTTAAAGAATTTTTAAATTCAATTTTCTTGAGAATTAAGCGTGGTACGAAAAAATCTTACTCTTTATTTTCGACGCATTTTGAAACGAAGAATCATCTACACGTGCACTAAAGTAGCCACAATCTGGTAAAACCGGATGTTGGGCGTGATTCCTCGTGTAAAATTAAGTCGAAAACAAAGAATAAAGTTTTTTTCATATAATGTTTCGTTTTCGAGAAAATTGAGTTTGAATATTCGTGAAGTATGTGGCTACTACAACTAGTCGCCATTTTTTCAGCTCACCCGAAAACTGGTTTCCTTCAAACTCAATTTTCTTGAGAGGGAACCGTGGTATGAAAAATCTTACTTTTTGTTTTGGACAAGTTTTGACATGAAGAATCATCTTCTTTCAGGTTTTACCACAATTTCCGGTTGTACCAGGTTGTAGCTTTGTTAGTACGCATGCGCTTGATGAATTTTAAAACTCAATTTTTTCGGAAACGAAACCTCAAGCGAAAAAAACGTATTCCATTTTTTTCCGTCTTATTTTGAGCCATAGAATCATCTCTTTCATTTTTGTTCATACGTAACCGAACACCCTGTACATTACATGTGACATGGAGAGCAAGTTCGAACAGTAGAAAAACACTAGGAGGGGACACAGGTACCTCCACAATGTACAGGTTGTAGCCGCACGATTTTCAATCGTTATTCAGACTTCAGAGATGTAATTGGGACGATTTCACGCACGACAAATGTCACGTTGTACGGTATACGTGATTGTGTTGGACGTAAATGTGATTCTATTATCGAAGAAAGAAGTAGGTTCGATGTGTGGTTGTGATAAATACACATACACGAAAATTATCCAAGCGTGCTGCTTGATCCACTTTGGGGATCCTTTAACTTGGACGTAACGGGGTAATAACATATGGAATATGTTAATACGAATGCAAGCAGTTTAAAAGATACTTTGGAATTGGAGTTGTAATAATTGGGGCAGTAGGGTAGATGTACAGTGTTCTTGTAGGACAGATGTATTTGTTGTTGTCTTTGTCTTAATAGCATGTAGATATTTAATGGTAAAAATTAGTTTAAATTATGTTTAGTTGATATAGTAATAACAATACATTTGTTATTGACTTTGTTTTAATATTATGTAGATATTTGGTGGTATAAATAAGTCTAAATTATGTTTGGATTATTATTTGATAAACCGTGGTATTATTTTGTGCTATGTATGTCTGACGATTATGATATAACAAATTTTTGTAGTTTTATTTATTGTTTTTATAGAAGCAAAATTAAATTAAGCTTCGTTTGGATCATTTCCTCTGACTTCTGATATACTTGCAATATTTTAACAAACACAATTGTACTGCAAATGTACAAGTAAGGCAAATAAATAACCTATTATATTCAAATATGGATTTTATATCGTGAATATTGAAACTTTAATTATGGAAAAATGCACAGGCGTCTCACCCTTTACTTATTAAGCTTACAGCGAAAAATTACTATTATCGTTTTCGAATTTTATTGTTCAATTTTGGAAATAAATACTCTAAACATTAGATTGTTATCTATCACATAAAATGAAGTCCAGAAATTAAATTATTTATAGTTTTTAGAAACCGGTTTACTGTCTTGTATATGTATATACTTCTCCGAAAGAAACGAGGAGAATTAATTATTTACGAAGGATTAATTATATTGCCAACTGGTGCCGCCGAGTGATTTATAGGCTACATGTTTATGACTAATACTAAATCTTTTCTTACGTCAGTGGAACTTCTATCGATATAACTTCTAGTTAAGAAGACATAAAATAGCAATGCCATAAGATAAATGTACAATTCAATGTTTCAATAAATTTCTCAATATGTTTCAATATATCAGATTTATAGAATATTTATCTCTGTGATAAAATAGATGAAGAATTAATTCACTAAGTATTATTTAGCGAACGAGTTATTATAAAATAGTAAAAATGATCAACTATAATAAAATAAGTGTAAATGGGCGAATCTATTCGTTTGAGCATTAGTATTACAAGAAGTATTACAAGAAATGGAAGATGTCAACGATAATACAGTGCCTCCTCTACCATAACGACGAATATGCAAGTTCTGACTATTTAATTTTGTTAAGATAAAGTCACTTCATTTGAGACATATATTTTTTTAATCATAACACTCGTCTAAGAACACTTTTAATAAAATTCGATACACGTTTTAAAAGTAAAATACGTATTCTTTTGCAACCATTGGGAAACTAAAGTAAAAAGGATTCGAATCCTTTGTAACAAAGTAAAAACAAAAATGCCAATGCGAGGAGAAAACAACTAACGTACAGTTAACTGCGGAGCAAAGAAGCTTTTGTAGGACATTCTAGAATTCTCTATAGTGGAAATGAACTGGGGTGTCACACTGGAATAGGTCTCATATTAGGTGAGATTTCATAGTAGGCAGTTCGACTCTATCTATTTTATTATATCTTTTATACTTTAGGGCTGCTCTCACCTTGAAGTGCCAAAAGTGGACCAAAACGAGAAGTCGTTCGATAATCAGGGTCCCCTACAAAACTTAAAAATTTTTAAAAATCAAAAGCTTCCTTCATAGGTTAGGTCCTCGAAAAAGTTACCTTTCTTACAAGTAGATCCGATTAACACGTTAATAGACTAAAGGACAAACATTGACAATAAGGGACCCAGCTCCGATCGGTTTAACTTTGTACTATATTTTAAAGGACATCATTTCGAACAACTTTTTCCTATATACTTTTCCGTCGCTAGACTTTAGTTTTCAAAACATTTGCAAAAAAGTGTATCGATATCGCTATAATGAATTATACCTATAATTGTGCATTATGTCTGTGGTAGCTTGTGCGTCTGCATTGCTTGCTGCTAACCCAACCTGCACGCCACGAAGGATCCGAAGGGTCCTCGCCAAGAAGTCAATCGCAATAGACGATAATATGTAGTATATTCTAGTTTCTGGGGTTCTTTTTCTAAAAATGTCTAATTAAGATTTTTTGCAATACAAATACGACGTAGGCGGCCAGAGTAAACGAAAGAAAGATTCTATCAAACCTAACCTATACCTTACAATTAGAGTTACATTTGGAGGTAGTTTTATAAATCCTTGATTTGACATTTTTAGAAAATAATTGTATATAAAAGGAAAGTACTTTTACCGTTTCCCCCGGTCGATCAGTCGTTTTAGCGCTAAAATGCAGCTATTGAAGACGAAACTGTACTGAAATAGTCAAAACTGCGGGAAACCGTTAACCTGCATGACTACCAAATTTTTTGCAAATATCTCGAAAACTAAAGCCGAGCGACGGTAACATGCATAGGAGAAAGCTGTTCGAAATAATGTCTTTGACAACGTACTTCAAGGTCAAAGCGATTGAAGCCGGGTCCCTGATTGTCGATATTTACCGACGAAAGTCTACGACCAGGCGAGGGTATCGCGACAGTCGCGAGGAGCCATCGAAGATCAAGAGATCGAACGGTCGAATTGTCAGTACCAACGAGTTGACTTGATATTCGTCCGACGCTGCGCCACGGAGCCCGTCTGCGTATGGACGCGGAATAAATTATCCCAACGTCTGTCGTCTGTCCTCCTTCCCTCTCGCCTTGTCCACTTTATCCGTCGCTATCCACGCCCGGAACCTCTCTTTCCCTTATACGATCCTTCTCCCACCGGCGTCTATAATGATTTCTCATTCGTGGCGGTGGGACGATACCGGAAGTGAAGTCAGAACGGCGGAACCAGACGTTCACTCAATGGAAAGTTTGAGTTCTTTCAGCGCGTCTAAGAAGGGCCTGGCGTGGATCGGAGTTCCGCTCGCGTGGAAAATCCGCTTCTTCGCGCCGGCCACGCACCATTCTCGCTCGCGACTCGCGCGTGCACGGTGGAAACTCGAACAACCGGAGGGACGTCCTCCGGTCCCTCCGCATTGTCATCGTCTATTTCTCTCCGTGCGGGCTTTGCATCGACGCTATGTCTTTCCTTTGACGCTGGAGGAAAGAAATAATCCTGGTGCTTCTTTCGTGAAATAGAATAAAAAAGAAAATTCGAAGGAGGACTCTTTCGATGTGTTTTATTGTGCTTTTGGATTTTAAGTGTCCAGGTGTTTTTTGAGTGGGAGAATCCGCTATCGAAACTCGTGTCATCGAGAAGAATATTAAGGGAAGAGATGAAAGTCGCGCTTCTCTGATGGTGGTTCATTCTTGGTGTTGGTGATTCCCGCGAACATACAAAGGGTGGAAATATGGCGGACGCCGCGATTCGAGGAAGATTGAAACTGTGCTTTGACAGAAAGTAAATTGCTCGGCAGTTGGAAAAGATAAAACGTAACAGGATCCTGTATTTTTGTACTGCATCATGGCTCTGTGATAATTGGCACCATAAAATAATTGTCATTCACTCAGCAGCTGCATGATTTACTGCCAATTTTCGTTCGTGTTACAAAAGCTTCATGCTGGAAGCTATTGTTTATTCCGAGATCTAAAACACCTTGCAATGAGAGATTCCTGTAGACGTCCTGAGAAATATCTGCTAAAGTCGAACTCGGATTGCTAAACGATTGAGAGCTAAAGAGCGATTGAATGTTACTTTTTAAAATTGTATTTATGGGAATGAAGGACAGTTGAGTAGTTAGCCTCATTGTTATACATTGTCCCAATGTAACCTGGCAATTTGCAACAAAATTTATAAAGGAGGCCTGGCACAAACCTGTCAGCTTAGCCGGAACGACAACTAAACGATTCTCCAGTTACGAGGAGGATAGAATTAAAAAGTCGCAAGATAAAGCCTCGTTTCACTGACCAGACTAGCCTTCTTGTATGTCGACTCTCATCATTTTCATCTTTTACACTGAAATAGAATGGCTGCAGCATTCACTTAAGCGAAACAAGTGTTTTTCCACGACAAAAACCGTCATTGAGCAGTGACAAAGTGATACCAGGTTGATAGCGATTGTGGAATAGTGCTTAGCTCGGTGTTTGGTAGTGTTAAGGCGGAGGATTTGGGTGTATTAGCCGGGGGTATCCTTTAGAAATGGTCAGCCAACACGCAATGGCCACCACGGTTCGCAAAGTCAAGCAGGAGAATCGTCTGAGGCGGCAGAATCAGAACCAAGGTACGGAAATACGGAAAAGTGGAACACGTCAAGTGGCCCTAATAGGAGCTGTAAAAGCTCACGCTAGAGGGTTGCACTTTTGCTAACGAATCCGTTTCAGATCGATACGTCATTGTGGCGTAGTTGTACATTATGCGAGTAGATGAGATTCAATAGCTGTGGCAAAGAATTTCATTTAGTTCTGGTTAAACAGAGATTTTAGGCGTATTGTGTAATGTTGATAGATTGATGACAAGAAAGTTGTGACAGGAAAGTTTGTAATCAACCCTTTGCGATGGAAGATTTTCATGGAATTACTATCTGTTTTTTTTAAAGGAAAAGTTTGAAATCTTTTTTAATATGATGCAAACGAGGAAGTTAATATAACGTTGTAGTAGAAATTTTTCTCGTTTTTACAACTGGATAACCTGGTACACGAACGTTTAAGTGTAGGTTTCAGCAAATATATCTTGCTGATAAATATTTTAGTCACAACAACAATAGCTAAATTTACAGTATTATGTTATGAAGAAAAAATCTGAAGGAAATTGTAAATACTTTACGAGTCTGGAGGAGGAATATTTAATAGCTAGTTATTAAACATTTATTAATAATACTACGTTATCAGTATTGAAGGTACGCGTAATATGCATAAGAATAATAATAATATAAAAGGTAAACAATGTTGAAATTGTTGAAGACGACGTTACAAGTAAACTGCTTGGGTTTGTACGGATAATACTTGCACTTAATGTTGTTACTGTAAATACTTAGTGAAAAGAAATATTAACTGGAAGTAAGGAATAGGCGGTGATTGATATTGTCTTCAGAATATAAAATATTATTGTAATCATGAATAACAAAATATAACTTTGATCATGAAGTACAAAATATAACTTTGATCGTAAAGAACAAATTATAACTTTGATCATGAAGAACAAAATATAACTTTGATCATGAAGAACAAAATATAACTTTGATCATGAAGAACAAAATATATATATTTTGTACAGTTGTATAACTTTGATAATGTTTAGGTTTCTCATTTCTTTTAGAGATTTACACTATTGCCATCTGATCGTGATTGCAGTTTGATAAATGATTTGCTTGAAACACGAGCAATATTTTTTTTGCAGCCCCAAAAGATTGATAAACGAAATTTTATAAGAACAATTAACTACATCCGAATTTGATTGATTTCTCGTTTTAAACGAAGGTGTTTGGTCTTTTGATTGGCACTATTTTTACCACGTGTCATGGGTGGATTTTTTTAGACTTAATGGATATAGAACAGACTTCGAGGTGCAAAAACTGAATGTAAAATATATGTAAACCGGTGCTTAATATATCCAGTTTATTATATTGTGTTTTATGCTCTTTAGTTATGTATGCAATATTATAAAATAAGAGATCTGCGCCGAAACATATTAAACACTGGTTTAGAGCGCTGAAGCAATTATGTTCCCTGTGAATATATTCAAAAAAAGACAAAAGGATATCGACATGAATTTTTATTTATTTCTATTATTTAATAGATGTAATAACAAAAATCCTGAAATGCATTTTTACTTATAACAAAACTCTCCTTCAAACATTCATTCACCATAAACCATAATTTTATACATACAAAGAACCCACGTATAAATGGTGAATGAAATTAGATAAATTATTAATTAAAAGCAAAGAAACTTTTAGGAATTTATTGTAATGAAAATATTAATCTAATTTCTTTAAAACTTAGAGGATACTTCAGTATACAATTACACAAAATAAACAAAATTTGTGTTGTTATGAAAAGTCTAGAAATATTATAAGTACAAGTGCAACTTACAAGTATCCTGCAAATTAAAAAAAAATTGATTTAGTATTTTCTTGGCAATAAATTCCAAAAAATTCTTTTATTAATAACCGTTTACACCAAACTAAATATAATAATTATGTACAGAAAGTACATAATGATGATGAATACATAAAAATGTACATTTGCTATAATACAGATAAATTTTTGTATTTTTGTTGTATCTTTATATCGGTTTAATTGAAAATTTTATAATTAATAACATTCTGACTAGCCGGTTTTGTTGCTTGCTATAAAACACGCAGCATATGTTAATAATGTGTTTGCGTTGTAATAAAGTAACACTTCAGATTATACATAAATTAATACTTGAAATTTTAATATAGCATATATAGCCCGTCTTTATTGTACAATTTATTAAATACTGCAAAAAGGGTACTGAATGAGCAGTTTAACATTCCGAACTTTTTACACGACGGATCAATAATTTGAGAGAATATAGTCTTCTGGAATCTTAACGAGATGTGTACACCGGGAAGTAATAAAGGGCTTGCTGGAAAATCTGTTTTACACATTGTTCTCCTTTTATGAGCCACGTAGAAGTGAAATAAACTTTTTAAAGAGTCGAGTTAAAATGCAAACAAGTATATTGTTAGCAGGCGTGTAATGTTTGAATTTTATGCTACAAGGAACTATAATTAACCAGATATAGAGGAAAAAAGCATCGCTTGAAGTCTTAGCAAATAATCAACAAATTCCTTTTCTAAGGAATTTATTCTTCTAATCCGTCACGACAGAGATATTTTGGAAAATAATTAATTAACCACGAGTATTTTACTGGAAAAATACGGCTTTCTATATTCTATAAGGAATTCCTTTATTTGTATATCAAATCTTAATTCTTACAATACACTACATCGAAATAATCAGTTTTATCCGGAAAGATTAGAAATTTCTTGGCCAGAAATTTTATCACGTATCCTGCAGATTAATTAGTGTTATTCTATTGAGCCATCTAATTTGCAGACTATGCCTTGCATATGGCTAAGTTTTTCGCCAACTCTTTGGAACAATTCTCTCCGTTTTATTTTATCAGTCTTTCTCGCTATAATGATAATAGCAATGATAAGTGCAATAAGCAATAACTTTAACAGCAAACGAAATATGTATTCCAGATGAGGAGGGTCTTTACAAGCCCGTACCACCACCGAAACCGGTGCAGAACAATCAGAAGAACCAAAACACCCAGCAGGAAAGCAGGGTGCAGGCGATAGCTGAGCAGTCGCCACGGACTACTTCCGGTATAGAGAGGAACCCCGCGGTAGCGGACAGTCAGCTTCGAAGTTCCGGGCAGAACCTGGCACCGGAGTACAGGATGCCACCGCTCTACGGGGAGGAGCAGAGCCCGAGTCAGACTCAGCAGGCGACTAACTTGCAGACCCACAGCAGCAAATTTCCGGTAAGTTCGTTCACGGAACATATGTATGTGCAGCAAATCTGTCGTACAAATTACGAGTACTCGTGGCTTTGTAAAATAAAAGGAAGGTACACCTGTCTGTGTGTTGCTTGGACTGAGGTAATTTTCGTTAAATACATTATTATGTATGCACATCTTGTAGAAAGCTATTAGGAAAGAAGTGTGTAATTAATTAATTAGTAATTAGTAAGAAAGAAGACTGTACCAAATCAACGGAAATCTTGCACATTTGGTTTTTAACAAAGCGCAAGTGCAGTGCAAGTATCGCATCATCCTTTAGGACACACGAATTTAGTTTGTTATGGAGGGAAAGGAATTCATACTTCTTGGAAGAAATACTTTTTTATTGTGTACTGGGCAAACTGAAAGTTGGTGACTTAACAAAGACAAAACGAATTTTATTCTTATGACCGGAAATATTTAGTAATAATAAATTAGCTACAACAAGATCACTTAATATTGAACATTTCGGATATGTAACTTAAATGATGTATAAATGCAGAAATGAAGCGGAATCCAACAAAAAGTAGCAAAACAATGTTCGCCTGCCGCAAAGTTCAATTATATACACATTTTTCTCGGCTCTACCTCGAATACCAAAGAATCTACCACAACTTGGCCCACAAAGCCCCTTCAACGCGCCAAATACACTACAATTTATAAAATAGAAAACAACGAGCAGAATCATACGAAAGGAATGTTGCCTAATTTACTCGTAATTAGCCATGTTGAACATCGATCGCAAGAGATAGGTATATCGTTAGAAGTGTATATTTACCATCGCTCGGGCGAGAGGATCAGAGGCATAAGAGTAACAGGAACACTGCAACAATTAATGTAGAGACTGCTCTATACGATGCAACAGCGTCACGGATAGTGGCGCGTTGTATTAATTAACAATCCACCGTGTGGATTAATTGCACGTACTCGGATAGAGTGTATATGCGGGCATGAACAGGGTAGTAATTCCTTGCTCTACAGTGCAGGACCAACGCAAACTAGAAATTTTTCTTACATGAGCTTCAGACGTTCCATATTCATTATTTGCACCTTTCAATAGGCATAATATGTGGATGCTTTTATATCTGTACTGCAGTTCGTGTCAATATCTCTTTGGCAGATTCAGGACAGTAAATGGGTAGTGCTGGTGAATTATGACCAAAATGAAAAAGAACTGATTTTGCAGAAAAAAAGTTATTTTTTGTTTTTAATAGGAAAACGGTGTTTTCCCAAGAAAAACTGCTCTTTTAGAAAAAAGTGTTTCTATTTTGTACAAACTGTTTTTTAATAGAAAGAAGTATTGTCTGTTTTGTTTTTTGAAAAATGACGCTTTCTTTAGTAAAAACTGCTTTTTACAGAAAAGAATAGAAAAAATGGCGTTTTGTTCAGAAAAACAGCTTTTTCACAGAAAAATATAGGTTTCTATCTCAGAAAAAAGGGAAATGGTGTTTTCTTAGAAAATGTCTACTTCTTTAACAGAAAAATGGTGCTTTCTTCAGCAGAAGCAGCTTTTTTATAGACAAAAGCAGAAAAATTGCGTTTTCTTCAGAAAAAGTTGCTTTTTTATGCTTATCTTCCATTTCATATACCTAATGTACTATTTTGCATAAGTCTGGCGCGTCTGTACTATAGCAGCATGTACTAAAAATATAATATACCAATAATATAGAATGACCCAGTGGTAAATGCAGCATAAGGACTGCATGAAAGAAAGATAAAGTAAAAAAACAAATAACTCTTTGCCTCGTAAGAAAGACTGCCCTGGCGTGATTACATACCAATTAACAATGCATCGGTTGCATTAAATGCACGTGCTCGAGAAGCGTGTACGCACGCACAGCCGTGTTAAGTTGGGTACAGCTTCGTAAATATACACTTCTTGTACCATTATGCGAGCTGCGCTGGTTGGAAACTTTCGTATTTGACACGAGGTCTAGCAGTGGCGGTGAATTTTACTACCATCGACAACGCGACGGGTTTCGAGGCGTAGCGGGCTGAATAAGGCGATCAGACCAGTCGCACGGACTACGATGCACCTTGATACAGCGTGACTCGCTTCGTAGCCGATGAAAAACACCACGGTTTTAGAATCCAAGGAGCAGCGGCTTTATTCGGTATGCCTCTCGGCTCCGACTTTCTAGCCTTCTTCTTCTGTTACGGTCGAGACAGGCGTGTCGCGATTCCTCTTAATTGCGCTCTTCTCCTCGATACGCCAGAGAATCTTCCGCGAGAGCGACATTCACGCTTTTGCTGAAACTCCTTTTCGACACCTGAGGTTTCGAGGGTGACGAGCAGGAGACACTTTTACGGTTCCCCGGGTAGAGTAGAGGGTGAGGTGGAAGTGTTAATTTGGGAGGAAGTGTGTTAAATGGTCTTTCTTTTGGAGGGGGGAGGGGGTAGAGGTAAATTTGATGCAGTTTAATATAAATGTTGAAATATTAGAATTGACAGACCCATACTTTTGTGGCTTGTTGAACGAAAATATTGAATAAAATAAAGAAAAACAAAACTGACAAATATTTTACCTATATATATCGCTGCATGTCAATATTTTAGGGGGTGATTGCTGAAGTGATTCAGAACAACATTTTCCAGTACGAAAATGCTGGTCGAGGCTTCGTTTTTGAATTATTAACAAGAAACACTGGCCAATCGGAGAGCGCGTGAGCGCGCTCTCTGCCGAGAGACGAGCGTGGTACGCTCAATCGCGCTCTTGAGCGCCATCTCGACTGAGCGCACGCTCTGATTGGTCGGCGCTTTTCGTTAATAATTCAAAAACGAAGCCTCAACTAGCATTTTCGTACAGCTGTTTAGAATCACTTCAGCAATCATCCCTTAAAATATTGGCATGCAGTAACCGAACACCCTGCATATACATATTTTGGAAAATAGATTGCACATTTTGACATTTTTTTACCTCTATGAATACTGTCTGCTGAATAATAACGTCTGAACACTATGCTTAATATTCGATAGATAGAAGTTCCATAAATGGATAACAACAGACTAGTTGTCGATTACTCGGATTAGACTACTGATTAGACTTTTCGATAAGAAGAAACGCGAATGCTGTGTGAAGGCGTGTATGCTTATTACAAGTTCTGATGTCATGTTCGGAAATTGATGTACCCTTGATTGATGATACCAGGAAATTGATGTTCACATAATGGAATGTTCAGATTATCGGAAATTCGGATAATCGATGTCCCACTACACTGTACTCCAGAAACTATAATGCTTTAAACAAACATATAATTTGTTTAACCAGATCCGTGGGAGTATCAAGGTGTGGTAGATGTTTTATTAAACCCTGAATTAATTTAATAATAATTTGCTATCGATAATAAATTATACACAAGAGTAATGTCATGTGATTTTATTCTGTTATTTATATATGCATGGTTATGTTTGTAAAAGACGCAATTGCAGTTCCAATTTTTAATATTATTAAAAGACATTTATTAATATCATTTCAGTCCATTGAATTGATCAACTTTTCCCATCGATCATTCATTAAGAAATGAAAAATTATTTTGAAAAGGCTATGCTTCCTTTGAATACATAAAGTCTTCAGCACTTTTATTAATACCATTCATATTTGAGTTAATTTACTCATTAAAATGTGGCCCATGGTTTAAGCTTCAAAATCAATAACCAAAAAACCTGGAAACCAGGAGTATATGAGTATAAGAGTGTTCATTAAATAAACAAGAAATCGACAATTTAAAATTAAAATAATATTTATTTCTTGTAAAATCATTCATTCCAAAGTTTACATTTAAAAAGCGCCTTATTGTTAAGTGAAAAAGAAACATTGAAGATTTATTAGAAGATTAAATAATGAATGGTGCAGCAACTCACTGCGCTAGTAGGGCATTTAAGACAGGACACCTGAAGAACTCACATAGTTTTATTTAAAAAAAAAATGCTTCAGATGAAACTTGCTTAGATTCAATGGGCACGTACTGTGATGTAACTAATTTTTTTTTACGGGTGGAAGTGTAGAGGAAATATAAAAGATGAACCAGTATTTTCTAACGGAGTAGTATGAATATTTATTTATATTATAACAGAGCATTCTAAGACGAATACAACGACCTTTATGAATGCTACTCAGAGTCAACTAAAATGCGAAATAAATTGTCTCAAAGTGCTCTATGAATGCAGAGACTAATGTAAATAGTAAAATATAGGTCACAGAACATAAACAAACATTCATGTTTACGTTGTATCTTACATTCACAAATATTCAGTTGTTTATGTTCTGTCACCTATATTTTACTATTTAAATTACTCTCTACATTTATGGAGCACTTTGAGACAATTTATTTCCCATTATAGTTGACGCCGAATAGCTTTCATGTAGATCGTTGTATTCCTTTTGAAACGCTCTATCGGAATACAAATAAAAAACCATATCATTCCGTTTAAAAATACAGGTTTGTTTTTTATATTTTCTCTTCGCCTACACCTATAAAAAAAATTAGTTACATCACATTACGTGCCCCTCAAGACCAAGCAAGTTTGATCTGAAACATCTTTTTCTATCATGAAAACTAAGCGAGTTGTTCAGGTCAACTGTTTTAAATGTCCCCATTCTATGTTATACATAGAATGTACGTTATACATATACATAGATTGTTATATCTACGCGTTGCGGAAGATTCTGTCTTAGGCACTCGCAGGCACTAGAATGAAAGAAACCATTTCTTCGGAAGTGCATCGGCTTATACAGGAATAGAGGGCTACATTGCCTGTAATTAGGATTCTAATTTCATAGGAATTTGGTTTTTCCGCTGGTCTAGGCAGAAATGGTAACCTGTTCTGTACTCGTTACCGTTGACGGACAAAGAATGCGATGTACAGTGCACTCTAGAAAATAATTGTTCGGAAAGGTAACTTAGCTTGTGATGTGCATACACTGTAACAATGAAGAGAAATACTTACGGCTTATTAGGAGCAATAAAACGCTTTATGAGCAATTTATACATATGTATATGTATACGTATATGTAAGTTAAGTTAATTATATTATAATTTATTAAAGACACACACACAAACGCGCGCGTACACGCACACACGCACGTGTGTGTATTTAATCAGTGATTTGTCTAGTCCTGATTGCACAGCAATTAAATATTATTAACATTATCTGGTATAATGAGGACAATAAACATTGTATTTTGCGTTGCACTTGTAACGTTGAGAAATAATTCAATTAGAATTGGAGTAAACTTGCACACACTACATATGTATGTCTACAAAATATACAATTATTTGATTATTGAGTAGTTTGACTTCAAATTAATGTTAATACAAATTGCTACTACGAAATAGGGAGCGAATTTCAATACAACAAAGTAATAATCCATCTACATATTATTTGCTATACAACATTTGCTGTGTAATGAAATACATTATACTGTAGAGTGGAGTGTAGTAAATTCTTTTCCACTTCATATCTGATTTATACATATTATCGTAGAAACGACTGCAAGACAATTATGGCTTACCATTAAATGTTATAATCCAAGCATAGAAAGTCTTTTCTCGAGAAATATTTATTATTCGAACTTTACGGACTACTTTATTCAGATATTAATAAATTCATGCCCTCAGGTGAATTTAGCGGCACAGACGAGACTCGTACCAGCCGATAGTTATTATGACAGATTGACACTTATTAATATAGACATAAATGTGGACATAAATTATTTGATTCGAGATGGCTTTCACCTCCTAATTCTCCTTTCAGACTTTCAAACCACTCAATTGCTTGAGGAAGAACATTTAAAAGAAAAAAGCAAAAGAAAAATTAGTTGCAACCGAAAAATCGATATCCGATATACATATGGCTCGTTTATGAAGTGAAATAAAAAGCAACGTTCTTTTTCTTTTAATAATATCCACATGAAATTCTTTATTCATTTTTAATCAGTGCCATAATCACAGTATGAATTACATAAATGTATTTGTATTTTGCGATACAAATAAAAAGCATTAATAACGGAAACAGGTGTATATAAATATTAATGAAAAAAGTCACATTGTCTCAGCAACATTTTCATATAAATAAACGACAAATCTTTGGTGCACTTCTAATTGCTACAATCGCGCCAAGAAAATTTACGGTCAGACAAACATAACGGATTGCCACATATATGTAATAATAATAACACACGTCACAATACAACATTTTTTACATATTGATTCCGTTTTCATAAGTCTTATCGTTTGACTCAGTAAATAAATATTATCTAACAGGATAAAATAACACGGGGGGGTGCTATTAAATTCCATTTAGGGGGGCGCGAGGAAACCGCGTGAATTTAATATCCCGCTTGATGTTCCACGTTGATTGTGTAGAAGTATATCAAAGAGACGATCTGATCTACAGAGCGCTTTGACATTCTTCTTTCAAGAGGAATGAAAGCATTTTATTCCCTCCCTCCACTTGGTTGCAGCCCCTTTTCCGCTGCTGCTGCCCCCCCCCCCCCCCCCCCCGCCGTCGAATGCTCCATTTCTCTTCTGATATCAACTTCAATCTTCTTTCGCTCTTTTCTCCGAGGATAAGCAAACGGCTTTGCCAGCTGCTGGGATTCTTGTGTACACATCAAGCGGTGGGAGAATGCGCAAGTTTTTCTTTACAAATTGGACGAGCATAGGAACATGTGGGATGACTCGTTCGAAAACGTGTACACGTTATTGCGCTCGCCCTTTGTCCGCGAGAGTAATGAAAATCAGATCGGACGCGTTCATCGAGTCGGCACACCCGTTAGATGGTCGCGTTTAGAGTGGCGAATAGCGGTGCTGCGACTTCATCTGTTCCGATGATCCTGCACTTTGTATTATTGCGGGATAATTAGATGTGTCCAGGGTGTAAAAAAATTATACGTAAAGATCACCGGTGCGTGATTCTACACCTTCGGATCGATGGACATTTGTGAAGAGAGGCCTGTGCAAAATTGTTCTTGACCTTGAAAATTAATATCAACAGTTTTGTTTGCCCTATTGGATTCTACTCGTCACGAGGGTAAAAAGTGTCAAAAAAACTGTGGGTCGCAACTCAACCGTTTTCTTAGTAAATAATGTTAAAGATACCATTCGTTAGCACGGGTTAGAGCGAGACAGAGAAAGAGAGGGGTATATTCTTGCGCCCCTTCCGCGACGCTAGGTCGGCCAGTGCGCCGCGTCGGCCGTTCTCGGCTCTCGGCTCGCTCTAACCCGTGCTAACTAATGGTACGTTTAACATTATTTTCCAAGAAAACGGTTGAGTTGCGACCTATGATTCCTTTGACACTTTTTACTCCCATGACGAGCAGAATTCGATAGGGCAAAAAAAAATGTTGACCTTAATTTTCAAGGTCAATTTTGCACGGGCTTTGTTCACAAATGTGACCGATCCGAAGGTGTGAAATCATGCTGTGGTGATCGTTACATATAACTTCTTTACACCCTGTATATTTCTTCCCTCGCCATTTTTCTACTTTTGTTTTTTATTTGTTTAATGTGGTGGTCAGTATGTTTTATTATCTGTTTGTAGTATGAACATTTCCTTAACGCGACATGTTATACATAAAATACTACACTTTTACCTGGACATATAGGTAATATCATAATTTTCATTGAATCGTAAGTGTAAATTAAAGCGAAACGATTTTTAATTACATGATAAATTGTGCTTCAGTATCAAAGGCAAACATTTGCAATATTTTAATACTTTTAATATCTTACTCCCTTGAACACCAGCTTCTCATTATTCTTCCATTCATCCAAATACGTCCTCAGTTCCTTTCACTCTCATTAATCGTCAGACGAAATACGATAGTTTCTCCTGCATTTCACTTAGTGTCTTTTTTTTTTCTTACATTCTCTCACGTTATAACTGCTTTAATCTAATTAATCTAATTATAATTATAAACATATTAATAATAGATAATTATAACCCATAGGTAATATTAAATAAAAGGTGTAAAAATTCCAAGTGTGCAATGTACAAGAAGGTTCTTTCAATGGAAAATATTTATACCTAACGCTCAATTCTTAAGTTAAAATAATGAGTAAACGGAATCATTGAAATCATTGAAACTGTCATTTGTAAACACCCTATTTAATGAAAATCTTTGAATCCAAATTCTACATTCAAAAACATGCAGTAGATTCTCGATGTATACCATTAATGTTATAAATTTAGTATCAGTGATCTTAACGTTTTTAAGATCCATATTAAAAAAACACTTGAATTTTGGACCATGAACCTTGAATCTTGAACCTTGAACCTTGAACCTTGAACCATGAACAATGAATTTTGAACCTTGAATTTCGAACATTGAACTTTGGACTTCGAACTTCAAATTTTGAACCTTGAAATTTCAAACCTTTAAATTGGAAATCTTTACGCGTGAAGCTTGATCCTTCAATATTGAACCTTGAATCTTGAAATTAAAGACAGTACAGCATAAAAATATTGTATTATTCTATACCTATGGCGAAAAAAAAATAGTAGACAATAATTAATCAAGAAAATAATCAACAATTTGAAACGCATCCACCTAATACATTCATCGTTTCTGCACTGCACTTTAAATTTTGAGCCTTGAAGGTTGGAACCCTGAATTTCGAACCTTGAACTTTAAACTTTGGATTTTGAACATTAAATTTTGAACCTTGAGACTTGAAATTTTGAATTTTGAAGCTTGACGCATAAACAGTGAACCTTGAACCTTGAATTTTGAAAGTAAAGTCTGTACGGCATAAAAATATTATCGGCAATAATATAAAATACAATCGGCAATTGAAAGTCATTCAACATCCCAATTAAAAAATATACTCGACAATTTCAATTACATTAACTTAATACATTCACGGTTTTTGCACGACACAGTGCACGTAAAAGGAAAGTAGCTGCACTTGTTACTTCCAAAACACATTAAGTAGCCGTCAGATCCATGTTCCACATTCGAGCTTACCTATCGCGGAGAGGATGGCGTTCGGTGAAATCTTCGTTAACTGTTCGTCGTGAATTCGTTACGTTCTTGGGAAGATTCTCAGAGATTCTCTGGCGAGACAAAGGGGGCATCATACCGGCGTACCGTTTACCGGAAGTCGCGAGTGGGGTTGCGATAGCCGTTTAGATACATCACTTTTCCTCGTGGATCGGCCTCTCCGAGGCGAGAACAAATCGGAACAATTGTCGCTTACGACATCCTTCGCTTCTACGAACTCGCGCCGCCGTTTGTGATTTCGTGTACCCGTATTTTCTACTTCGTTGTCGTGCCCGTCGACAATGGCCTTATGAGCAGTATCCCGCGCATTTAACTACCTGCGAATTATTGCGCCGGATCTTTCGTGAAATCTCGCAAACTCGACGAGTCTCTCCTTCCAACATCTGTATGAAATCGTTGCGATGGTAATTAGGCGGCATCATTGTCTACCGTACTGCAATGTATTAATAGTTTTGCGTAACTCTGATGCGACTCGAGTTTGTAATATAAATAATTTCTGGAAAATATTAATATTCGCCAATATTTATTAATGCATTTTAATTAATGTTATTTCATGAAAGATTTAAGTTCAATATTTGAGGAAAACAACATTTGTAGGCTCGATGAAATTTGTGTGTTTTAACGTAACATTTCGAAATTGCCCTTGCAGAGGTAAATTTCTATTTTCTATAAACATCAAAATTTTCATTTTTACCTTTATGTTAACACGAGTCCAATAACTTGCGCATCCCTGCACGATCGGATGGGGAATTGAGATGACCAGCCATGTCCATCCACCGAGTGAACGATTTACGCTTCGATTGCATTAGCATAAGTACGCGGCCGCGACGATAAAGCGCGAAAGTGGAGGCAGCGTTCGTCGATGGGCCTTTCAATGCGATACTTCCCCAACGATATCGACGCGGGATTTCACGACGTAAACGTCGCCCTCTGGTCCCGCGATATCCGTTCCCGATTTTTTCCAAGCAACATCGGGAACAGGATCTCGGCAGGTACGGGAGGAGCGAAGCTCGCGCAATCTTCGCACGCATACTGTATAACGATATGCGTCTAAAAAGCATAGAGGTGTCACTGAACTAAACTCTCGCCTCGAGATCGCGTGGCTGGGCACAGGAAAGCACAGGCGCGATGAAACGAGCCACTGCAACGGAAAATTAACACGAGTAGTCATTGGCCAGCGGTGCTTATGAATAATTCTACGGGCACTTCCATGCGATTTTGTATATCGTAATTTGGTTTTGAAAAAAAGGGAAGGAAGGGACGGGGCAGTCCTCGAGCTTGTTGCTAAGTTCATTGTGGATTATGGGTGCAAAACGATTTCTTTTTACTTTTTGTTTTCTTGGCACAGGTACATATAAAACACGTTGTCAAGGCAGTGCCCCTAATATTGAGGATACTCCGAAATGAAGGTTTAGTACTAGCTACGTCCTTAAATGTAGCTACCAATGAAATTTTTAAGTACTTAGTACCGCACAAAACCAAGAGAATGTAATTTAAGTGCATATTCACGATAAGATATAATTGAATGCAATAAGTGTGAGTAGCAATAAATCTTTCTTGAAGTTTCAAAGTATAAATAAAAATAATTAGGTTTTCGCCCTTACTTTATTTATAATTTATAACATTATCGGCGAATTGAATTGACGTTTTATTATAAAAATATGCATATGTAATAATATATTATAGTTATACAGTGAAGTATGGTCAAGATCAACCTATGGATCACAAACTTGGTTGATTTTAACAGAGAAAAATACTGTATGTAATAATTAAAACCTTCACATATTAAAAAGTAATGAAATTTTAAACCTCGAACCAGTGTATTCGTGTCGGTTTTCCAGCAATGCTCGAATAAAAGTAAATAAGTAGGTACCCTCATACAAAGTGGTATTTCGAATAGAAATAATAAAAATTGCTCTCATGTTTTCTTAATGCATTTCTTTTAATTGTTCTATATTATAATTAGTAAGTTGAAGGGTTGAATGAAGGGTGGAAGAACGCGGATCTTGATGAAAGGAATCGTGGAGAAAAGGATGACAAAATGAAATGTTATCAATTATATTTAATTAATATAAGTTTAACGGCAAGGGGAAGAAATTTAGATTTGAAGAAAAATTAAAATGTACATATTATTATTTCCGTGGGGGTATAGAAATAAGGCTTTAATATTGAACATTGAACCCCGAATCCCGAACCTCGAACCTTGAACCTCGAATCTTGAGTATTCATTAATTCAATTGATGTTAATATAAAAGTAAAGTACGTAGTAAGCGTAATTGTTTTGAAGAAATCTTTCTTGATTCACAGATAGAACGCGAGGTGGTTCTATCGTCAGGAGACAAGAATTCTAAGATCCCTATTCTTCACGAGTACAAACAAAGGACTGCCGGAAGAGTAGCCATAGCACCGGATGCACCGATCAAGCAGCAAGCTTGGGTTCAAGAGGTGAGCTAATTCTCTTATTAATCTTTCTAATGCCTCGGAACTGCTTGGGGCAATGAAATTTATTATCACAATTAACCGTTAAAAAACTATAAATATACAATAGAGAGCAAAAGAAGTAGACACTAAAATATTACTACCATTGTTATGAATTCTGACTGCCGTTTCACATACACTGAGGAGCAAAATTGAACTAACACAAATGCTCGCTGTATAAAGTGATAATTTATTTACACATTCGATGAAGAATGAAAGGAACTTATTACGCATATATCAATTTACACTTATTTTTACCGTAGCGAACTTGTAACAATTTTACAGCGTCCTATTTCATTTGTTGGTTACACAATTTTTTATTACTCAATTTTGCACCACCTAAAAGTTCATAGAAAATAACGCTCTTAAACGAATGTAATACTTTGTCAACAAATCCTTTGCACTTAAATCAATTGCAGTTTGTCTAGGAATACTTTCAACTAAGTTTGTGCATATTTTGGGTAGATTACATACCATTGTGCTTCGATCCTTTCTCACAGTTCATTGAAATTACCCGATGCGTAATCATGTTCATTTTGTAAAGGCTTTTTTCTAGTATTACCCACAGATTTTCCTTATACAGTAGATTCTCTATAAACGACGATAAATCGGGGCCGCGACATCGTCACTTATCGTGCAGAAGGAGCGAAATTTGATTGATAACATCTACCAGGCGTGGCCAAGGTTCCGACATTTGATTTATACTTTCTTTCCCAGATCGAATATCAATTCGATGGAGAAATAATGCTTTCCAATGATCTTCGCAATGATTGATTCGAGCTCGGCATCGAAGGAGACCCAAAAATCGCTGTGAATATTCTTTGAGACAAAAATCATGTTTACCAGTTTGATCCGCACAAATTATCGATCATCTGACCGTCTGAAGCGTACTCAAAGAGTTAGTAGAAATCTACTCTTTGTCAAATCGTAGTTATTACGCAATCTTTTATTCACTGGTGTTTGGTTCGAGCTATTACAACTCATAATACCCGCTAGTCAAACACCTACGCGAATTGCTCGAGGTGCGAGTAGGTGTCTGTAACAGCACATGCCACGAAATACTCCGTCGCAATCGTAGGTTCCAAACGGATGTGAGCGGCGAAGGGCGTACGGGGAACGTGCAAAATTATCTTAGATCTGTGCCAAAGAAAACACACTTTCTTTGTTCGCCGATGAATTGCCGGTTGTTAAATGAATTACTTCAGGTTTCTTCATTTTCGCAAGTAGTGTAAAAAATGCCTGTTTTTAACTCCTACACTTTCAGAGAGATTTGTGTATAATAACTAGACTACCAATTTTTATGCAAATGGGAGTATAGAGAAGAAAATAGAACTCCAGCAAAAAAATTGTTTGACCTGCCTACAATGAGCTGCAAATGTTCGATAAGCGAGCGAACATCTGGACCCCAAGTCCATCGCTAATCGTACAGTGGAAGCGATTTATGATTGGACACGCACGCGAAGAGTAAAAGTAGTGGGGCTGACTCCTACTCGCTTAACGTGCAGATCGTTCCGCTCCTTAATTGAACATTTACTGCACTATAAAAGGCACTGTAATTTGGATATTTTCTTTATTCTTTACATAATAATAACAATAATAATAATAATAATAATAATAATAATAATAATAATAATAATAATAATAATAATATAATTCTATCCAAAAAATGGCACAATATTCCGTTGCAACTTTCCCACGCTCCAACTTTCCATTTGCAAAAAAAAACAATTAAAAAATGCACTTAAAACAGCTGAAAAAATAGAAAAAACGTTTGCGTTTTTGGGCCATCGACGAACAGCTACACAAAATAATCCTTTGAACATTCTTCCATCCCGTTGCTAGATATTTCCCTTTGACGAGAAAAACTCCGAAAGTGTGCTTGAAATAGCAGACGAGATTAAAGCAGGAACATTTACGTTTTCCAGCTATCGAAGTTGGCACCGTTTCAATTTCGCTCGTTAAATTTCGCTGTTCGATCCAGCTTGCTGATTGAAATCCATAGGAAAGTGATTAATGTTAAGGACATCTCGCGCGCCGATCATGAAACATTCATAGGCCGATGTGTATCAACCGAACGAGGGAATCGTTCCGAGTTAAACATGCTTTAAGTATTATGCGTCAAATCAGCTCTCCTTATACAGGGTGTCCCGCCTATCTTGAGCATCCAAAATATCTCGCTTATTCCTTATGACATGGAAAATCGACAAAGGAAGAAAACATTTGGTTTGAAGGGGCGAATGTGATGGTCGGCAAAGAAATTTTCTCAAGGTTATTTTTTCCTGGATTTCAGCACCATTGGAGTTTTTTTAAACGGGACTACATACTTTTGACACGGATAGGATATGATAGTTGAGGTCAAGACGAGTACGACGACCTATGGTATTGTGACCTTCACGTGGCCTTGAGCACGAAAAATTCATAAAACTTGGATTATTAATGTAAATGGTAAAATAATCGTGATTAGATGATTAATGATGGAACATTTATTTTAAAATTTTGATGAAAACAATGCAACATGAAGATTCTGAACTAATATCAAGCCTTCCTTACGTTTCCTCCCTTGCTTAATATTCGTAAACACGAATGCGTCAAAACGAAATTCTGAACTGATTGTAGTAAACGAAGGAAGAAACCAATGTATCGATTCTTAGAATTTAACTCGACGAGCGGTGTTGACACAGGCTACAGGAAACGTGTTTACTAATATTGAGCAAGGAAGGAAACGAACGGAAAGCTTGATATTAGCTCATCCTTTCAGCATCTTCACGTTGCGCTGTTATCATCAATATTTTCAAATGAATTTTCTATAAACTATAATAATAATCCAAATTTCATGAACTTTTCGTATTCAAGGTCACGTGAAGGTCATAGTATCGTAGGTCGTTGGCCTCGCCTTGACCTCAGCTGCCAAATGGCTGTTTCAAAAATATTTAATCCCGTTTAAAAAAATTTCGATGGCTTTGAAATCTCGACAGAAAAATTACCTTGGAAAAATTTGCCCACCGTTACGTTCGCCCCTTCAAACGAAATATCTTCTCTTCCTTTGACATTTTTCCCCATCTCAGAAAGTAAGCGGGTACGACGCTTCGCTAGAGCATAGTTGGCTGTAGTTAGTAGTTCCAAGACATTTATCGACCATTTCGTTGCGTGAACATGCCACCTAATTGCCAAGTAGCTCCGGAATTCCGTCTTAAGAACTGCATTCGTTAGTCATCTCAGAATAATCAGCAGTAGCGTAAATTATTTATTTTATACAGAAAGCATCTAATTATCCCTTCGTGCTTCGTTTATTTAACAGCCCCATATCCAGGACCCATCCTATTTGCCTCTGCCTCTTAGGAAAATGACTTTTGATACATTTTATGTTTGCTTCATTTCAACACGATAATTAAATCTAGCTTCCAGATTCTCGACTATTTGTTAACATTTGGAATTCGTACTCTCGTCAGTTTTGTAAAAGAAAATCAAACGCTTAGATTTGATGCGGTGTAATCCTCACACGCGACAGCCATTGCATGGGACACAAGTCAGAAGATCTTTTTTCGTATGCGCAAAGCGTATCTCGCACGGAGCCCTACAGGCACAACTCTCTCTCTCCTCTCCATCTTCTTACCTGACACAGTGTCAGTTGTTATTCCAGCCGCATCCCTTCCTAAGAACCGGAGGATTCGGTCCGACAACTTTGAAATTCCCCCTGCGGTTTAAACGGACATGCCGCCATTAGCCGTCCCCCGTCCTCTTCGACGGGGAATTATTTTTGGCTGGACCCCGGCAAATTGTGTCGAGAAATGTCCCTCGTGCGACACTTGCTGAAACATTGTCTGCACGTTCCGATTTTACTTAAAACAAAAAATAATAACGCCAAAATGCGATGTACAACGATTTCGTTTTCCAGGGAAATCAGATGCAAGAAGCGAGACAAGAGACCCAAGCGAGGAGTTATCAGCTGTCCGAATCTTATGCGTAAATATCTCCTTCATAGTGCCGCACGATTTAATCTACGAATTGATTTTTCCCGATAAAATCGCAATTTCTCCGAAGGTCGACGTCGGCCGCATCGGCGCCAAGGACGACGAAGATCGATGAGGAGAGGAGCAAGTCTATCTCAAGGACTTATCATACGATTAAGGACATGATATCAAGCCGCTTCGGGCAGAACCGGAAGGACGCCGAGCCGGAACCGGAAGCCAGCTTGAACAACGTCGCGGAAGAGCTGAAGTCCAGCAGGAGCATCGACGAGGAGGAGGCCAAGAAGAAGGAGGGTATTTATGGAAAGCCACGTGCGCAGGACCCTCCTGTTAATATGCAGCAGTATTCCAAAAATACTTGTGGTAATCTTTTCAGCATAGTATGAATAATATTCTTTTCAATGCATTGTATAATTTGAAATTAACAGGAGGCTTTTCAATTTGTTAACAACAAAACTAATCGTAGCGGATTAATATTTTTTGCACGAAATGCATCCACTGATGCTACTTATAGTGTTTTATGTGATCTCGGACGAAAATAAATCGTTTTTCATGGAAAAAGGACATAATATTAACTAATATTCCGAAATACTTTGAAATCAATATTTAACAATAATTTGAAACTAACAAGAGGCTTATTGATTTATTAATATAGCTAATTGTAGCGGACTTACATTTTTCTTATAGTGTTTTATATGGCCCTGGACGAAAATGACTGATTTTTCATTTAAAAAGAGACAGGACGCATACATTTGCGTCGCCCGCCATACGACTCCCTGTCGTATGGGACTTGCCATGACGCATACGTATGTGTCACCCGGCAACCATTCCATTCTTCCTACTTATGATGTTTTGGTCTTGGACGAAAATAAATCGTTTTACATTAAAAATAGGCATGACGGACACGTGTGCGTCACCCGACACACGATAGAGATTCACCATGGCGCATACGTATGCGTCAGCCAGCACGAACGTATTAACTATTATTCCGATCTGCTTCAACATGTGTCAAATGACACTTTGTGGCGAGACGTTAATCATAGCAAATTTTCAAGTTGAACCAACAATTAGTTTCTCATTTGGCACAAGATTCAGTTCCAAAATCGTGGGGTCAAAAGCGGGCAAGTTTTTCGGTCGCTCTTTTGAGGCAGACTCGAAATCAGCTGATTGCTGATACATCCTTGAATACGGGTTGCGCGAACGCAGGCTATTGTACAAATGTTATTCGCAACGGATTTATGGTTTCAGCGTCTCTACTTCCTAGATAATTAACGTTTCCTTCGCTTACTTGCAGTTTATTGCCATTCAGGGGAACTGTTATTCTTACTTGCTCCCCCGACCGCATCGAGCATTGAACTTTCAGCAGTAGGGTAGATTTCAATTATCGCTAGAATGACTGACGGAAGCACATATGTTAATGAACAACAGTAATTTTTTTATTACGATTGCGAAAACTGTACTATTTGAGAGATAAAAACCTGAAATAACGAAATTTGAATAATTCCGTAAGGCTTTTATATTCAGTTATTATTAAACACTTTTCTGCAATAATAGCAGTGCTTTGAAAAAGTCTTTCCTGTAATTAAGCGCTGCAAATTGTTCAACCTTAATGTTGAATAAATTGGTAGCGAAAAGTTGTTGATATAAATATTCATTAATTACATTAGGAAAATTCATTATTGTTCAGTTTCTGCAATACTAATATCGAGTCAGTGAGAGATTATCAAAACATCGAATGTTCACAAAACTAATGAAGTGTTAGTAGCATTGTTTTAAACAAAACTTGAAGTTACTCCTCGACATTCCCAAACATAACAGTGTTATGTCTATGAAGAACAAATAAGAAGAGTTTTTATAAATTTTTGTTAAAATCGCCTGCATACGTTATTTGATTATGACATTTATGCAATGCTTTACCTGTTTAGGTCAATACGGACACTCCTACAGTTACCTGAGCAATCAACAGAACGTACCGCTTCCTGGGCAACTTCAGCCGACGTCGCAGATTCAACCCAATTTACCGGGTCAAAGTGCTCAACTCCACGTGACGCATCATGCCCCACCTGGAGGAGTTCAAACGGTCCATCAAACTCAAGTTCCTGGCTTCGGGCAATCAGCGACAGGTGGCCAGCAGGTGCAAAACGTTGCCAGGGAATACGTTGTCCAGGGACCGTCCGTACTGTCCAGTCAGCAATTGCACCAAGGACTTCATCAGAATCCTCAGAATCAGGTAATCCTTGATTTTCCCTTGTAAATCGGTCCCCCAAGCTGAACTTTTGCTTCGAATTCAATTGAACAACTTTAAATCGTCTTTACGAGTTTAAAGCTTTTTAAATAGATGAATACAATAAATAAGTGTACACACGAAGTTAGTTTTTCGAAAATTCTTTAATAGTGGGAGATTTTGGACAATGTTTAGTTGACAAATTTTCATTTTAAATCATAGATTTTTGTCGTGTTATCAATTCGCAACAATAGCTGACAAAAAAATGGCTATATAAGTCTTACGAAACCTTATGTAAAAATCAGTTGAAAAATCGAAAGCACTTTAGAACATTTTTCGATTCATCTATCTCGCCTCGGTTTTCCAATTATTTCCCCCGCGGCAATTCTGTTTGAAGCACGAAGTAAGTGAAATGTGTCACGCCAAATGAAATTGGCGATTGCTATTTCCGGTGTAAGTAGCGGAAAGGCAATTTTTTACGTAAGTGAGGGTGTCCGCATATAAATTCAGAGGAGACAGTAGCACAGCTCATCTACCTTATTCAAATGACCAGCGCACGTGATACGTGTTCCATATTTATACCACCTGAAGCAACCACGCGCAGCGGAGCGCGCTATTTTCACTGGCGTGCCGACGAGACTCGTCCTTTTATGATGGAACTTAATTTAAGGAAACGCTTCGCGCTTTTCTTTCTTCTTCCTCCTTAACTCGTTCGCTCCAGATAATATAGGGAGCTATTAAAAACAATTAATTAAGGTAATTGCGAAAAACCGGCGGACCGCTGCGGGAGGCTAATTAATACGTAAGGTAATTAATGGGTACGCAAACTGCTCTTATAAGCAGCGGGTGGTAAGGAATGAAAACCTAAAAGAAAAAGAATCAGCTCTTTCTGTGCTCGAGGTACGACTGGAATTATTACTACAGTTAGCAATAACTTACAGGCTATTCTAAAAGCTACCATTACCAAAATTTTCCTTTCCTTCGACCAGGGTCAAAGTACACAGATGCAGAAGCCTCACGGACTTTCCATGCAGCAGCACCAAGCGGGCAACGCGATGCAATCGAGTCAAACCTTCCAAAGTGCCCAGCAGCTACTGCACCAGAATCAGAGCCACCTTCAAAGTCCTCGATTCTCTCAGCAACACGCGCAGAACTTGCACCAGCGTCAGCTGATCCAGCAAATGCATCAGCAACAACTGGCCGGACAGCAGAACAGCCAAGCCGGCGTGCGAAACGTGCAGCAGAGCTATTTCTCCAACAACGTGTCCTATCAGCAGTACCAGCAGGCGCGGCAGGCCGTGTCAAGGTCCCAGATCGATCTGCCGAGCACCTCGAGACAGACTCAAGAGCTGAGACTGTCCGGCCAGGAGGTGTACTACCATTACGCCCAGGGCCGGCCGAGGTACGGCGTACCGCAGGTGTACATGAAGGCCGAGAATAACCAGGAGGTCGAGTTCCAACGGCGAAACTCCGCAAAGGGCATAGAGAAGGCAGCGTCCCAGCCGCAGCTCTGCTACGAGGACGAGAGGGCTAACGAGCAGCAGGCTAGGAATCCTGTGGACGCCCTGAAGACGCTCACCGTGGACCCGTTGGACAAGGAGAGGTACGAGATCACCGTGGAGGATCACGGAGGTCTAGGCGAATTCAGGCGGAGCGACTCTCAGAGGAAGGACGAGTACAGGCCGGAAACTAGCTTCGGCATTCGCAGAGACGACGCGGCCAGGTGTTCCAAGAGGGACCAGGAGCAAACAGGGGCCGAGCAGGATGGCCAAGAATCCGGGGGCGCCTCCGTGCAGAAGAAGATCGAGGAGCTGCAGAAGCGGGCCGACGAGAATCACCACAACGCGAAAGTGTCGAAGGATAGCGCGGACGCAGACGTGACGAGAAGTTCGAAGATCGGGAACGGCGAGAAGAGGGCGGAGAATCAATACGGCAGGGACGTCGTATTGAAATCGGAGGCAAGGAAGGACGAGCTGGAGCTTGGCATCGGCCGGTTGAAGATTCAGAATCAGGGATCCGGATCGGATTACGACAAAGCCGGACAGAGTTCGTCCAACGTCGATTCGGGGAGAGGGTCCGCGGTCTATTCCAGCGGAAGGAGACCTCCGCCGGAAGACCAAACCCACCCTCCAGGTCTGTTACATCGACTTTCAGTCTTCGCAGCTTTTTCAAGGTATTATTATTTGCAAGTCGAATTATATACTATTTTTTTTTACAACAGTGCAAGACTCTGAATGGGTGGACATAGTAGAATCCGAGCTGAGGAGTATTTTGGAGCCGCGAGATGTTCCGGCGATGGCGCACTCCACTTTATCAGAAAGCGTATCATCGGTAACGCCGCCCCTGCCCCCGCTCTCGCCCCACGAGAGTCCGAGAACACCGAGAAATCGATACTCGGCGAGGTAGGTTACTTCAAACAGATCTCTTCGTCTCGTAACCGATGTCACTTCCGGTCACTGCCTCGGGCCACTTCCGATTATTTCTACCCTTCGCGTAGATCGAAACACCGATATCGGTGCGGCGACGCAACCAACCGATCGGTGTTGAGTGTGGACAGGTCGGTGCACCTTTTTTTTAGGGATAGGGAAGATATTGAGAAACCAGCGGGGATGGCACGAGTCAATTTATTTTCTAGACCATACTTTGCATCGTGGAAGATGTTGAATGATATCAAAGCCATGAATAATATTTTGGGGAAAGAAATGACGTCTTTATGCATGAATACGTTCAAGTTATTTTTCAATTTATTAACAATAAATCTAACTATAGAGGGCTAATATTTTTTATAAAATCCATTTATGATACTTTTCATGTTTTATATGGTCTTGGGCGAAAATAAATCGTTTTTCATGGAAAAAAAAGCATTACGCGTACGTAGGCGTCACCCGACATGCGACAGGGACTTGCCATGACGCATACGTATGCATGGCCCAACACAAACGAGTTAATTAATATTCTGACCTGCCTCAAAGCCAGTATTCAATAATAATTTGAAATTAACGAGAGACGTCAATTTATTGACAACAAAACTAATTGTAGCGGCTTAATATTTTTTGATAAAATGCATCCATTTATGCTGATTATAGTAATTTCTATGGCCTTGGACGAAAACGAGTGATTTTCATTAAGAAAGAAACATAACGCATACGTGTGCGTTATCCAACACGGCGGTGTTAACTAATATTCCGACCTGCTTCAAAACCAGTATTCAACATTAATTTGAAACTAACAAGAGACTTATTAATTTATTAACAACAAAACTAATTGTAGCGAACTAATATTGTTTCCTAATTAGCACTACTTATAGTATTTTATATGTCTTTGGACGAAAATGAGTGATTTTTCATTAAGAAAGAGACATGACGCGTACGTATGCGTCGTCCGACATACGACAGGGACTTGCCATGACACATACATATGCGTTACCCGACGCGATCGCGCTAACTAATATTCCGAACATTTCTCGCGATAACACTAAAATTGTAGTGCTCCGTAACGATACAATTTAGTTAGTAGCATGTACCTACATCGTTCGCTATAGTATAAAGGGGAGCTATTCATTAAACACTGTTACACACCTCTGCGGTCGTTAACCATCCTCCGGAGGCTTTCTTGTTCGACCTTAACAGTTGCATGTTTCTGGGCCTTTTTAGCTTACCGTACGGATCGAAACCTAATTACAGCGATTACAGCAAGGCCATGGAGAAGAGAGGGTTCTCCGGTAGTTCGAAGCATCGAGGCGCCTCGACTTCCAAGAAGGAAGCTGCGAAAAAGTTCTCCCATCGTAAGTAGCTTCTATTCTTTTTTACCTTTATTGCGGTATAACGATTGTTAATTGCTCCCGGAGGCTATACACAGGCATCGTTTATTCAGTTTTCGGTGTTGAAGCAGCAGACTTAACATCGACCACCACCGGCCTCGATCTAGACTCCATGCTGGACAGAAGCGACTCCGATTTGAGCACGAACGACGCCAGAACGATCAGAAAGCAACTGGAAGGTTTGGAAAATATGTACAGCGAGGTGCGTCTTTCACGCAAAATTTCGAAATGCTTGAACAATTTGATGGACCACAAAAATATACCGCATTCCAATCATATTAAAAATGCTCTGTGTTAAGAAATATTTTATTATTAGCCAACAGCAGAAATTTTATTGTCAAAAATAATAAGACACGGTTTTTATTTAGAATTTATTTTTTTTTCGGGAAAAGAACATAAATTAACTAAGTGTTTTTAATTAACTTAAACTAAATTAAATAAAAATTAAGTGGGTCAACTGTTAATAGTTTTACTTCGAAGAAGCAGTTAAAGTTCAATGAAGCTAAATCATTTTACCTCAGCATCCCAAATTCTCATTCGATAATTAATCTTTTAAACGAACACAGAGATGAAATTAAATTGCCAAATATTCATGAATTAAAAATCGTATACATTCTCCTTTCATTACTATAACTCTTCAAAATCATAATGCACGATCATTTTATTGTATATTTCCAATATTTACATTATACATGTAATAATTCCAAGGCGACCGTTTTTAATATAATTGTACTAAACATCTTTAACTTAAATATGCATGTACAGTGTTCGAGTAGTAAATGTTCCATATTAATAAGATGCAACGTCGCGTCACGTGGTGTAATAAAGACGGTGGGGTTACTGATAATTGCAGGTATTGAAGTTGCTCGGTGGAAGTGTGAAGAAAAGACGAAAGGCCAGAGGCCTGGCTAGTTATGGTTCTGTCTCGTCGCTGCCGACATCATCCGTCTCGTCTAGACCTGTCACAAGGCATCACGATAAACGCAGATCTCACGCGATCGACGATAGGATGAAAAAAGCCAAAGACATCAAGGTCGGTTGCATGAGATCTAATCTTCTTCATCTTCTTAATTTTATTCAGACGCTTGAACGTTTCATCTATGAGAATTATGTTGATATAATTCATGTTCTTTTTTTTTTGTTTTAAGTTCTACTTAAAGTTAGTACGTATACATAGACATGGTATTTCATAACACATAGAAGAGCCGGATATGGAAGGAGATATTCCTGAGACGATACTGAACAACTTTTTCCTTTGGCAGAATGACGTTTGAGGCTTTGTTTTTGAATTATTAACGAAAAACATTGGCCACTCAGAGCGCGCGTAGAGCCCGCGTTCAGGGGCAGCATGTCGCGTCGCGCTGGGTGACGATGTTCGACCGGTGCCCCGATCTGAACGCGTCGGTACAGCGTTTTTAGTAGTTATCCACGAATAACCAATAATTCGACATTACTGTTCATTGCATTGATTCGGTAGTCGATACAACTTTTGCTCCCTGCTATACCGACGCGTTTGGATCGGGGCACCGACCGAACGTCGCCATCCAGCGCAACAGCACATTCCACCCCTGAGCGCGGGCTCTACGCGCGCTCCGAGTGGCCACTGTTTTTCGTTAATAATACAAAAACAAAGCCTCAAACGACATTTTGCCAAAGGAAAAAGTTGTTCAGTATCGCCTCAGGAATCTCCCATGTCCGGTTCTTCTATGAGTTACGGGACACCCTGTACATGATTAATTTAAATAATTTGGAACTACTGTAATAATATTTTTTTCTCTTTAGTGAGTTTTATTCACCTTGGCTTATTTTTCGTTAGTCGACTACAAATCGTTTTTACTTTTACAGAGCATTAATAAACGCTTCCAGCGATTAGAATCTCACGTGGTTACGCTTGCCAGATCAGTGGCGCACTTGAG
Source organism: Holcopasites calliopsidis (assembly GCA_023838395.1). Taxonomy (NCBI): domain Eukaryota; kingdom Metazoa; phylum Arthropoda; class Insecta; order Hymenoptera; family Apidae; genus Holcopasites; species Holcopasites calliopsidis. Next base: position 770,154 of record JALHAQ010000009.1, read on the forward strand.
TTCGGAGATGAGAACGCAGCATTTAATGATACAGGTGAGAGAATCTCGTTAATATTTCAAAGTGAGTACTTCAAATACAGTGAACCTCAGAGAACGTAGCATGCGAGGAATTTAATGAAAATTTCCCAAATTTAAATTTACCTTTACTAAGGACAACAAATCTTTAATGTAAGAATTAACATTTTTCAATATAAGTAATTACCTAGTTTCTATTATAATGAAGGATTATTTTCTAATGTAATATTTTCTTTTCTGGATTTTCTAACGAATATTTTATGCAACAGAACATAATTATTGTTGATCCTTTATACGTTTTTCGTATGCATCCATGCACGTGATTAATTATTTGTTTTATCAAATTGCCTAGAATCCATAAAACTGTTATTAAATTGATAAAAGAGTAATTATTTAAATATTATATACTATAAAAAAACCCCTCGGGGTCAGTAGAAATTAACTAGTCTCGCTTGAACAAAAACATCGATATCCAGAAATTGTAAATGAATAAATAAAAAAAAAGCACTTGGTATTGCAACGCAACGAACCAAAGGAAATAAAAGAAAAAAGCACAATGAGAGTAGGCGGAAAAGCAGATCGGAGTTTCCGAAGCTCACTACTATCAGGTATTCGCAGGAAATGGAGAACATAAGGGGCGAGATTGCTGCACTCAGGACGCAAACGAGCATGGCGATGGTGAGGTCGCAGTCTCAACCGCTGATCAAGGACTCCGAGCTTCCAGCTCTATCCAATCCTTCGAGGGTGAAGAAACTGACCAAGTTCTTCGGCACGGAACCACCCCTGATTCGATTATTCCTCAGGGAACTTGGGTATGAAGTATGTAATCCGAATTTTTATTGCCATTGTCGTTAATATAGTTTATTTCTCGTGGGGGAAACATATAGTGGGTGATCAAATTATTAGTGCCACAGTAGATAAACACGTACGTGGCAGAAAATGTTGCTGACAGTGTTGTTAAACGTGTATTATGCAATTTGCAAACATCAGTGGATTGATTAAACAAATAATAAGAAATCATAGTACAAGATTAGGACGATATTAAAGCTATGAATAATATTTTGAGGAAATCAAGAAGGATGTCTTTATGCGTGAATGCATTCAAGATATGGGTCAATTTCTTAACAACAAAACTAATTGTAGCGGAGTAATGTAAATTAAAAATTGTTTATAAAATGTGCCAATTTATGCTAACTCATCACGTTTTGCATGGTTTTGAACGAGAATCAATCCTATTTCATGGGAAAATGCCATGACGCAAATGTGCACGTCACCCGAAGCACGATAGAGACTCGCCATGCCGCATATGTATGCGCTAGTTATAATGTTTCATATGGTCTTGGACGAAAATAAAACGTTTTTCCTGTGAAAAACGCATGACGCACACGTGTGCGTCACCCGATGCACGATAGGCACTCGCCATGCCGCATACGTATACGCTACTTACAATGTTTTATATGGTCCTGGACAAAAGTAAATCGTTTTTCATGGAAAAAAAGCGTGACGCATACGCGTGCGTCATCCGATGTACGATAGGAACTTGACATGACGCATACGTATGCATCACCCAATGCGATCGTGTTAACTAATATTCCGAACTGCCTCGAAACCAGTGTTGTTACAGCACTGTTAAATGTGTATTTGCAGTTTGCAAGCATCAACATACATTATTAAATAAATAATAACAAATCAGTAACTAGACTTTATTGAAAAAATCAATTCTTTTTGTGCAGAATTCAATTTAATTTATGTGGAATAGAATTAACTTTGCAGGGCAAAATTATTTTGCCCAAAATCATTTTTTAAGTTTCAACAACATCGGTATTTCTTTTTGACGACGTTAATGAACTCTTTATATTATAGTATCACATGTTATTTCTCAATTGCACGTGTTCCAGAAATACGCGATCGCGTTCGAGAAGGAAAAGGTAGGAATGGTGGAACTGCCCTACCTAAGTGAAGAAAGATTGCAGAAGATGGGGGTTCCCCTGGGTCCGAGGTTGAGGATCCTGCAGGAGGCAAGGATATCCGTGTGCAAGGATCCAATTTACGTTGTGTGAGCGCCGGTAAAAAAAGATCAAAGCGGTGGCATCGGAGCTGATGAAGGGAACTGAGCAATAAAGGTTCTAGAAAAAATCGTTTACACCGTAGTTATTTAAACATGAAAGCCTCCAAGATGGTTTTCAAGTAATGAACCGCGAGGTTCTTAATTTATTTCAGGAGTCTCTAATGAGATGATTAATGTTAATCAAAATGTAAATACCTGTCATGGTATTGTCGTAGATTCTAGGAGCTATTTGTCTATTTATACAACGAAAATTGTTCACTCATGGATACGGAGAATCGTGATTCTTTATTCGCCACTTACGCGAACATGCGATCATAATGAGTACTTAAGTTTATATTTTGTACATTTACGGTTAGATAATATTAATTACAGTGTAATGTGTGTGGTGCATGTTTTGATTAAGAAGATGGTGCGTTAGATTATTAATGATTGATCAGTTCGATTGAACAGCGCACAAGCTCAAGCGGTTAACGTGAACGTGCATTGAGAACGAGAAGCAAAGGTGAATTTGCCAAAGAGACGTGTGAAACGTCGTCGAAGAAGTGGCGTGCTCCAGATTGTCATTCCAAACTGCAAATTCCCTCCAAGTCTGTTACATTCTTGCTGAAAACAATTTAAAGATTTCTATTGCTCGAATTATTGTATTATTTATACATTTTCTGCATCTGAATATTCTCCTTTATTATTTTGATTAGCTGACAAATGTAAAGAAATAAATGTTTTTTGTGTAAAAATAAATATTTCAACAGCAGTAATCAGTCCTGATGAAGAAATACTAAAACAATGGCTGAAATAACTAAAAAAGATGTTCAGTTTACGATGCACAATTCTTATGATATACTTTTTATCCTCTTTCGATTAATTATGCAAAGTAAAAGTTACTATTCTCATTCTCCTATGTTTCTCGATGATGGATATTACTCTCCTTTCAAATCGCCGATTGGATACACGAAACTGTGCTATCGAATTTACAAAATCGATCCTCGGTTCTTTGAAATCAAAGAATAGAGAAGCGAAGCTCCAAAGACCCGGGCGTTTGAGCCGTTCAACTCTGACTAAATGGAAAATCGTCGCCACGGATGCCTGTGTCCCAGTTTAAATATCGATTCGCTGAATATAAAACCGCTTTCGCCGAAAAAAAGCGTTCCTTGTTTGCACGCTTTTGGCAAAGATGCGTTTCCAGGCAAGCGACGAATATTCCTCTTCTGTGAACTATTGAATACAAATATTAATTAAATTTTATTGTTGAATTATTTGTTCGAAGAATAACAATATGACTTTCGAATGTTCATTAAGAATTATTAAAAATTTTAATCGAATTGAACGTTACATTTTCAATTTATTAATGTATTGTAATTATTGCCTGGTGTAATATTCAATTTTGTTTAGTTTGAAATCACTTCAAAATCTTCTTCCACCGCGGCCCTTGACTTTGATTAATTTAGATGATTTACGTGACGAGGGCAATAATTCAAAATGAAAATGAAAAAATTGCAAAAGGTTATTCAAGTTTATGAAAATAGTTTGATTAAAAAACTATTCAGTTTAAAGTCACAGCAGAATCTTCAATCAACACGCCTAACTTTCATTAAAGAAAATGACTTAAATGCTGAATGCAATAATTAAAAACAAAAAGAAAGAATTCTAGATCATTATTCAAGTTTATGAAAATAGTTTGATTAAAAAACTATTCGGAAAATGTAAATCATGGATCAGCGATTTGAAATCACAGCAAAATCTTCAACAAAATGATTTAAATGGTGAAACAATAATTAAAAATAGAAAAAAAGGATTGCCAATTTTTATGCAAGTCTACTTTCGAACATTTAAGCTTATCATTTAAAGTGCTGGGAAAGGCAAATATTTTTTATTACGGTCAAAGGTCCGTGTACATTTAATGTTGATACCAAAGAATCGATACCAGCCCATCTGGAATGGCAATCGTTGCAACATGAACCCAGACACTGCCAATGATGTGGATTTTATTAAAATAGTGGCACGCCATTTCGGTTCTCAATTGATTTGGATTCTTCTTTATCCAATTCACGTGAGTCGTGATCTATTGTTAACTGTAAATCTCACATTAATTTAATCTGACTTTACTCACATGTAGGATTATCAATAAGCATTATTTGTTTTAAGTATGGTTATAATATGTTGCACCTTATTTCGATGATTACTTTCATTTCTAGCAATACTTTACGACTTTTTGTTATAATTTTTGGCAAGTGCTACTCGCACGTTACTGAATTGTTGCATCCACTCCTGTCGACATTGAATTCTGTACAGTTAACCGTTTCCAGGAAAGTTTCCATAAGAACATGATTTGTAATATTATTATTAATATTTGTATTATTATAATTATATTATCGCGTTGTTAAATCTTGTATTTAATAAAGAAATCGATAGAATCATGAAGCAGTTCATATTGTTATAAATTTATCGTAAGTTTCACACAATCTTTAATATTGTGATTGGTGTTTTATTTGATTTTTAATATTTTATATTACTTATTACGAAACCATTTTTTGTTTACCTCATCATAGAGTATGACATTGAATTATATCTTACCAATGCTACGCCGATTTACAATATTTGCAGCTCTCGTAAATTAATCACATTTGATAATGACGTGAATAATAATAGTACAACATGAAAATCACGAACAGCTGTACATAGATTTTAATCAAATTAATATTTGCATCACCTGCACACCTGAATTAACTTGATTTTCCATATTTAAAGGCAAATTGCTTTTGCAACATTGTACATAGCACGAGGCACAAATGAATCTATCCTTCCAATAGTTATTAAAATAAATGAAATATTTTGCAAATATAATTCTCATTATCCTCACATATTTTTTGTTCGTAAGTCATACGTTTTATCATTTAGCCGACTACTTAGTTTGTTCTACGTTATTGTTTTGCGTGTTATACCACGACTTCTGATATGTGGCAAATGTTATAGAATTACCAGATCGTTCAAACGAAACCTTGAAACACAATTTTCGCTCGTCTCGAAGAACAGTAGCAAAGGTCGCGGCGTCTGAGAAACCGTTGGCTATACTACTCGCAGGCTAGATAAGCGTGAATCAACGGGTACTTTCAATTGAATAATCGCGTGCAAACTGTTGTAATTGTAAGTACGGTGTACTTATAGACCACCAGGCGAACTACATATTACGGCCGCAGGCCTAGTATACCGCCTCTAATCGACACCGCGACCGATAATTATTTCACTTCCGATCATCGATCTTAACGACCCAGTCTCCTTTTTAATTACGGAAAATTGCCCGTTCAGGCTAAACGACGTCGTGCCGACCACCGTAAACGTTCTATTAATCATTTCATTCCGCGCTCCTCGAATATCCTACTATCGTAATCTATTTATCCTTGTTATAACAAATGACTATAAATAAATACAATTTGTTGAAACTTTTACGGACCGTACATTATAATATTTCGCCGAAATAGTATTTGTCGATATTATTAACAGTTGTTACTTTTATACAAAATATCCACAAATTTTCGATGATTAGGCTTGTAACATTTCTTTTGAAAATTGCTAGCGATTCTTTCAATTTTTACTTTAATTAATTACTTGATACATTTATTACTATTTGTGCATATATACAGGGTGTTTCGCTATCTCATGCAAATATTTTAAGGAGCGATTGCTGAGGTAATTCTAAACAATTTTTTCCTTTGCCAAAATCTTGATTAAGGCTTCGTTTTTGAATTATTAACGAAAAACATTGACCAATTAGAGCCCACACTCAGCTGAAAGAAGATCGTGATACGCTCAGTCGCGACCTTGAAAGCTATCGCGCTGGTTGGTCGGCGTTTTTCGTTAATAATTAAAAGACGATGCTTCAACCACCATTTCGGCAAAGGAAAAAGTTGTTCAGAATCGCCTCAACAATCACCCCTGAAGATATTCGCACGCAGTGACCGAACACCCTGTATATACACATTGTTTGGAAAAAGTTTGGAATCGCAGACAGTTACGAGTTGGCGAAAAATTAAAACAAAAAGATAATTGACAATATCAACGCTGTTGGTGCTTTCTGACTGGTAGATGTTTGACAAATTTAGGAAACTGGAAAAATATAAAAAAACTCTATATCAGATAGATATTGCAAATTTTCTAAAAATTGAGTCGATACTCGGATATCCAATTGTTAAATATACTCATCTCAAAGTGTAGTAAACCCCTGTTATTTTCGGCAATATTTAATTTGGAATTACTTCAAGATCATCAAACGGTTCAATATTAATAAAACTAATTAAAAGCGTTATAAGTAGTGTTTGACGGATGGACGCGAAAGGAAAGTTGTAAAATGGTGATCGTCCATAAATTGCACTGCGGGAAACACTGGCCTCGCCCCGTATAAACTGTTACAAGGTTGCGCCGCCGTATTTTTGGCACGAGGAAATTAAAATTAAGAAATTAGGTGAAACTCTATTTCAGGTAAGTAGCTCGAAGCTTTACCTTCGGGGGAAGTTTTTCGAACTGCGACGGGTATAGTTGAATAGTTTTGTCCTATTTGCGTCACACCAGATCGTAAGCATATTTTTATTTAATTAAGAGATGACTCGGAGCAGTAACACACTTTTAATGAATTTTTAAAGGAAAGTACTTCTAACAAAAAACAAAGAAAACTAATTGGACTGAAATCTTTTTGTCGTCCATTTTACACGTTGAGGGGGTGAAAATCATTCTTAAAGTTGGGGGTACAAATATTTTTGTAACCCGCTTGATTAATTTTACGTCGAACCTGACAGTCAAGTCGTTTGGCCATCGACACGCAGCGCCATATTAAAAGCCTAATTGCGATGAACTCTTCGCAGCGTACGTTGTATCGAACTGGCGGCTAGCGATTTTGGGGTTCGTGCAAAGAGAAGTTCGTCCAAGTGAAGTGGGTACGAAAGAAGACGTTCTCCTATGTTCCCCTACGGCTTTGAGAAAATGCCGCCAATTCGATAGCCCCGATCCAAACAGTAAACATTGGTTGCGTTTTGGCAACCTAAGAGAACATTTACGAAGACCGAAACGGCGGAGCCAATTGCATCTATTGCATCCACACCAATTCATTTTTACATCCTCTTAATCGAATCATGCGCAAAAATTGAATAGCGTTGATTGCAAAATTGACCATTTCAATTGGCGTGGTTTCCAACGGCGGGTACTTAACTGAAAGGGTCGAGTTGGGGGGAAGGGGGGAGGGCTGGGGAAGGAGAGCGCATATTTGAAATTTCGGCAGAACCGACGGTCGAGACAGTCTTCCGGTATGACTGGACCACTTTCGTCAGGAAATGCACAATTTAACAATTGTGTCCAATTATTTTTCCCAGGGGCCCCGTCTTTGATTGGCCATCTGAGACCGCGCCATGCGGTGGCCCTTTGCCTGCCTTTGTACACGATTCTCTACTCTAACGATCCTCGAACAGTTGTTTCTGGCTCTGATGATTCGAGTGTGCTTTGTAGCTAGGGATGAATCGATACTATGTATTAAAGTATCGATACTATTAGGTGAGTGCAAAAGTTCTGATGAATTCTTAATAGACCGTTGCCATTATTCTGTGGGAATAATAAACAATCTTATTTAAGTACATTGTATGGCCATAGTAGAGTAGATGGTTGTTATTCAGAACAAAAATTAGTTGGATTGTGTGAGCTATTTTGCTTTAAAAGTATGTTTAAAAGTAAGAATCCCATAGAGGAACAGATACTACATATACTGTAAAAAATATGGTTTGTTACATTTAAACTTGACGATTTTGACCTTAATGATAAAATCACATGTCTATCATTTTTTGAAAAAAGAAGTCAAATGATCTTTATGATAGAGCCATGCGATTGCTATCAGGTCGATGGACAATGTTTATTGAAAACAAAGGTCACTACATAATTAATTAAACAAATTATTCTTGGTAACAAATTATATTTAAGTTTAATTTTAAATTACATTAGATTATATCACTACTTCTGTAATTTGTTCATGTCAAAGTTCTAAATAAATCTCCAATAACAGAAATTTGACTTATTATTTTTTAACACCTGTCCACTCCTCGGAAACCCTACTCAAATTCCTTGAACTGCGCTCCTAATGTTGTGTTGGCAACTTCGTTGCCAACTGTACATTATAAAGCACCTTAGCAAAGAAGAACGTACAAGAATAAATTACATAAGGTAAGTATACGAGTAAGTGTACAGGTAAATATGCATCTAAGCATTTAAACAAAAATTTGCAACCTTGTTAGTCCTACATTTCCAAAATTTTCGTGTTTGCAACTTTGTTGGATCAACAAATCAAGTTAAATTTCATAAAAATTGCATTTTGTAACTTTGTTACTAATTGTGTGTCCAAAATTTTCGTTTTGAAACTTTGTTGGGTCAAAAAATCAAGTTAAATTTCATAAAAATTGCATTTTATAACATTGTTACTAATTGTGTGTCAAAAATTTTCGTTTTACAATTTTGTTGGGTCGAAAAATCGAGTTAAATTTTCTAAAAATCACGTTTTACAACTGTTACTAATTGTGTCCTCGAAATTTTCGTTTTACAACTTTGTTGGGTCAAAAAATCGAGTTAAATTTTCTAAAAATCACGTTTTGCAACTTTGTTGTTACACTGAATTCCGCATAATCATGTTCTAGGAAATTATTGCAAATGACGAAGCAATTCCAGGAATTCATAGCACAGGATACCTTCACGCATATCATGTTCTTCTGCTACACATTGGCGATTTCAAGCCCAAAGGATTCCTAAAATTCATGATTTTGAATCAAGAGAACATAATGTGCGAGGAGGTATTCCATTTCACTGATTCTTGGAATTTAACGTCATTTTCCAGGAAATTCCGGGAACTTCAATTCTATCGTGATTTGCAGAAGTTTGACGTCAATTTTCCAGGAAATTTCCCAAACTTAAATTATTCGTGACCAGGACTGTTTTTACAAATTCCTCGCTTCGGAACTATGCATTCAAAGTTCGTTCACGATACTTCTTGCGTAAGGAAGAGTAGATCTTTTTAGGAGTGGGGAAGCATTAAAAAATTTAAATTTGTTACGATTTATTTAAAAATTTGAATAATGTACGAATTACCACAATGACGATATTTGAACTTAACCGCTATTATTTACGTATTATTCATCTATAAATATATTTTCAATACATCTTACGATAATTAAATAATAGTTAAAATTACAATTGAAATAATAACTTCGATTTAAGTATGCAAGTTACGAAAATGTTTCATGAACTAATTGCATACTCGTAAGTTATTTCGGTAAATCGAATTACAATATATTTTATAGATTAAAATTGTGCATAATTTAATTTAGTCTCTGCTAATCAAGTATATGGTAAGTAGATAGTATTTAATATACTTTGGTAACAATAAGTTGCATCTTCCACTTATTTACGGTGAGATGTAGAACTAGTGTCCATTCTTTGACAAGGAAATCTGTACAAACAGAAAGTATATTAAACAGCCATTTATTGCATATCAATAAATGTATTACAAATTTTGTTTAGTCGTTACTCACTCCGTTCGATACGAGCACTTTTTTCGATATCTACTTATAATCGCAATCGCACGTATCAAAAGTACTCGGTATCGAAACAAAAGCATCGAATACATAAGCGTATTTACTTGTATCGATTCATCCCTGCTTGTACCGCGTGAGATGCAGAGCACATGAAAGATAGAGACGCCCGTTCGTATGTAACCTTCGCGGCTAATCCCTGAGACGCTCAGCGTCTAAACCGCCAGCCCAATTGACTGGGTAATTGAGTGGAAGTTGGAAAGGGGTCAAGCACCACGAGCGTGGAAACTTATGATTTAAGATCGAAGCACTTTGATCGTTCTGGGCAAATTTTACATTTGTTATTTTTATTAAAGTTAAAAATAGTATGGGACAGTAGAAGTTGGATAAGAGGGAAATTTTGGTCAACACTTTCAGATTCCTCGTGTTTAAATAAACCGAATATGAAACATAACATTTTTTTCATACGACGCGTCGTCTTCGAGAAAATCGTGTTTGAGTGTACGTTATGTTACGTGAGTGCTTATAAATAGGCACAACCTAATAACAACGGGAAAAATCGTAGTATAATCGAAAAGAAGGCGATTGCTCTTGTAAAAATAAGTCGAAAATGAAGAATAACATTTTTTCATACAACGCCTCGTTTTAGAGAAAATCAGGTTTGGGTGCTAGTTAATTTACGTGAGTACTTACGTATCCTGGTGCAACGAGAAAGTTCGCATACAAATGGAAAGAAGGTGATTGCACATTGAAAAATGAGTTGAAGATAACGGAGTACCATTTTTTATTCAATGCTTCGTTCTCAGGAAAATTGTGTTTGTAGCAACTTGAGTATTTAACAAATATTCAACCTCAATTTTCTCAAAAACGGAGCGTTGTATCGAGAAATTCTCTTCTTCATTTTGTACTTATTTTTATACGACGAATCGTACCCGGCACAAAATTGTAGCAGGTTGTGCCTACTTGGGTACTAAACAATTCTCAAACTCAAGCTTCTGGAAAACGAAGCGTCTTATCCGAAATGTTTATTGTTTATTTTCGGCTTATTTTTATATGAAGAACCATCCGTTGCGTCTGGTTCAACCAGCTTTTGGCTAGTTGAGTACTTAACGGATACACAAACTCAATTTTCTGGAAAACGAAGCGTTGTATCGGAAATGCTCATTCCTTATTTTCGGCTTTGTTTTGCATGAAGAATCATCCGTTGCATCCAGTTGAACCAAGTTGCAGCTACTCTGAGTACTTAACCAATATTTAAATTCGATTTTCTCGAAAACGAAGCATCGCATCAAAAAAGTTTATTTCTTTATTTTCCACTTCTTTTCGCAAGAAGAATCCTGTTACGTTGTGCCACGATTTCAGAAAAGTCCTGTCTGTACACTGTGAATGACTTCTGTATCCCGAATGAGCATACAATCACGACCTGATTTAATCGAGATTCAACAGTAATCAAATGTAACGCGAAGCAACAGCATAGCGTGGCATCAACAGCGTGGATTTGTTCATAGAAGAAAATAAAGCAAACGTTTAGAGCTTCCTTGCGACTGAGAAAGATACAACTCCAATTGACCTATGGCCCCACTCTGGTATCTCCCCTCGGCTATCGCTCGTTTTCTGTTCACTAAGCAGAGTTCGGTCTTTCGGTCACTTTGCGACGACCGTCCATCGAGGATGAACCGAAACAGTCAATTCATCTTCGTGTTCCTGCTCCTGGCCTTGTCCATGGTCTACGCGGAACTCGTGGAATGGCGGCCTTGTCCTTATCCTGATCGTGAGTATCTATCCCTTAATATTATTTGAAATGCGACAAATGGGTCGTATAGCACATTTATTACAAAAGTGGAGCAACCTAGAAAACTTTGTTCCTTCTTGGATAAGCGAAAAGCTATTATTGAGTTGAAATATTTTAATTGCGTTTTAATCGAAGTTTCTAATTAGAATTTTCTTATCGAAATTTGTAATTGAGATTAAAAATTGTTCGTTTTTCTATGTTCTATTTTACAAAAAAAAAAAAGCAAAAATGATCAACTCAACAGAACTTCTTAGATTTTATAGTACCAATGAAACAGAATGATTTTCTAATTCTACAAATCGGTATTAATAATTATGTTCGTGATTATTATCAACGATTTGTTAAGAGGTATCACTTAATTAGAAAAATATATACTCTCAATGATATTTCCAGAAACGTAAAAAGTGCGAGTAAGTAATATGATTATCGTTTAATAAGAGAGTTGAATATTCATTGCTTCGAGAAGATAAAACCTTTGCAGTTGCATTCATTGATAACATGTGCTTGGACAAATAATTAGAATGCGTATCATCCGCCTCGATAAGTTTATAGTTCAGCTAGTTTTTCTTTATTAAATCCGCTGTTTTAATAAACTCTGCTGCCATTAATTCTAATTTAAAACCCGAATTTTTCTCAATATTCTACGATATAAAAAATAGCAATCTAAATATTTTCGTATCACCAACCATTTTATTCATAATTTCTATATTCCCCAAATTATATCATTCAATGACGAAGCCATACATTGACACGTGAAATATTAAACAGAATTGCATCATTGCAATCTTACATTGCCTAAATTCTATTTTCCTTTTCTTTAATCTAGTGGTAAATACTTGGATTTCGTCATTAGTTCATTGGTGTGCATGTATTATATTTCTTAGCCATACCACATGTACAATGTGTCATTTGTTTACAATAAAGACAGTGATAGACATATAAAGTTATTGATAACTTGTAATGTCGTAATGCAACAGCGTGAACAAGTTGCACATGGCTTATATTCACTTTCCTTAATATTTTATCCAAAATCAATTATCAACGAATTAACAATAAATATTTAAATTAAAGACTAATTACTTATAGAGTAACGAACGAGAACCTCCTAATCAATTCGAAATAAATTTTGTTCAAAAATTATGGAGTACACTTTAAAATGTTACAAATGGAACAAGTGCTGGTTTATATCTTACTAGTCGTTGTTATTTATTTGCAGCTAGTACTCAATCGAACTGTACAATTCACGAAGTGTACATAGATCCCTGCAAAGAGGCTGCTGAAGGGAAACCATGCAAATTAAAAAGAGGGATCGTTGGGAATATGACCTTCCATTACACGCCAAGTAATTATTATAAAATCACAGATATGTATAAAATAGATTTTCCTTATTCTAAACTTGAAACAACATTTACCAACACACTTTACATATTATCTTACTTAATTTTTTAGTAAACCAAAGTTAATATATTATTCAATAGAAATTGCTCTATAAGTTGATGTTTATAATTGGTTCTAGCAAATTGTGTGTACATATAATAATCTAATATTGCACCAAACCACTGCGTTACCTTCTTGCAACGAGGCGTAATAATTGTTTAAATATGCTACTTTTCAGCATTTTCAGCGGACACTGTGCATGGTCGAATATTCTGGGCGAGCCAGGTGATGGATATTCCATTTGTGGGAATGGACCCTAACGCTTGCTTATACACATCGTGTCCCATCGAAGAAGGGAAGAAAAATTCGTATCACGTGGAAACACCAATTTTGAAAAAGTATCCTGTTGTAAGTACGCAATGTCCTTATCTATATGAATAATTGATATATTATATAGATAATATGTATAATTAAATATTTGGAGAAACAATTATACAGGGTGTTCTGCTACTGCATGTCAATATTTTAAGGAGCGATTGCTGAGACAATTTTGAACAACGTTTTCCTTTGCCAAAACGGTGGTTAAAGCGTCGTCTTTCAATCATTAACGAAAAACGCTGGCCAATCAGAGCGCGTGTAGAGCGCGCGCTTAGCCGAGAAGACGTTCAAGGCTGCAGTTGAGCGTATCACGATCTTCTGCGGGCTGAGCGCGCGCTGTACACGCGCTCTGATTGGTCAGCGTTTTTCGTTAATCATTCAAAAACGAAACTTTAACCACCGTTTTGGCAAAAGAAAAAGTTGTTCAGAATTGCCTCAGCAATCGCCATTTAAAATATTGACATGCAGTAGCCGAACGCCCCGTATTTGAGATTTGTAGAAATATTTGCAGATTTCAGGTCGATAATACTTTTTGTATTAATACATCATATGAGAAGTTATTTTAGTAAAACCTGTCTAAAACTTAATAGTACATTTATTTATCAATTAAATTGCATTCTTTTTGGCTTTTAAGATTTTATATTATCCACAACTTTAAATTGATACTTTAGATATTGTATGTGAAACATTATTGCCAGGAGTGCAACAGTTACTAAAGGCATACATTTAATTAACGCTATAATTTTATTGTTTCAGAGAACGTACGACCTTAAATGGAAAATATGGAACGACCAAGAAGAAGAATGTTGTTTCATGTTCCAAATTAAGATAACAAAGTGATTTTAATTGTACGTAATTCATCCTTCCATCACGCTCAATCAATAAAATCTTGCGTTTCGATAACTTAATTACTAAACTAATTATTATAAATAATGACGACTTCCTCCATTAACTCCTCCTTTTTATAAACATATGCCATTTGGTTAAAAACAAAAAGCGTCAAATATTGGTTTGTCCAAATTACACTTCTTTGTAACAAATAATTCTAAATAAATACAACGTTTTACTGCAACTTTTATGCATCGTTCATTATAATATTTCGCCGAAAGAGTATTCGTTCAATATTATTAACAGCTGTTACTTTTACTTAAAATATCCACAAATTTTTCACGAATGATTAAGCTCAAACATTTATTTCAAAAACTACTGGCAATTTTTTCGTACAGGGTGTTTCGCTACCTCGTGCAAATATTTTAAGGGATGATTGCTGAAGCGATCCTGAAGAACTTTTTCCTTTGTAAAAATGTTGGTTAAGGCTTCGTTTTTGAATTATTAGCGAAAAACACTGACCAATCAGAGCGCGCGTTTAGCCGAGAGAAGATCGTGAACGCACTCGCGGCTGAACGCGCGATCTACGCGCGTCCTGATTGGTCAGTATTTTTCGTTAATAATTCAAAAACGAAGCCTTGACCAACATTTTGGCAAAGTAAAAAGATGTTTAAAATTGCCCTAGCAATCGGGCCGTAGAATCGCATTTGCATGCGGTTGCGAAATACCCTTTATAAGATGTATGGCACATTTTACATACATACATATGTATATCGGATGCTAGCTGACAAAATCGACCGATTACATGCAGTAACACACTTTCAAATTATTCGCTATCAGTATTGAGAATTCTGTTCAATATAATATAGGTACACGATATTGACATATCGACTATTGCGCTGTGCAGTTTGAAATATTGCCATTCATCATTTTCAAGCGCTCCTATTAAGGATTAATTTAATTCTCGGAAACACGAACAATACGTGGGCCAGTATAAGTACAATACGATTATTAAATACTATTTGTCATGCACTGTTGAATGAACAAAATGAATCAAACGTGCTTTTATTTATTTATTTTTTTTTTGCGTAAAATTCGAGGAAATACAATGTCTCAATATAAAGAGAAAAAAACACAGGATAAGGTATAGTAGGGTAAATATCGATTCAAACTACAAATAAAGAGTTTCAAGGAAATTGGTTCACTTTTTATACAGAAAAAAGAATTGTGTATGTGAGGAATCTAAGTAAAATGGTCTAAGAAAATATGGATGAATATAAATATTTAATAGAAATATATAAATCTAAGAAAGTCAACAAGTTAGCTATTAAAAAAGGATCTGATAAGACATACACATATGTATATCATCGAAAACTATAAAACCCTTATTGTCATTAGTTTTAAATAAAATTTCATATAAATATTATATTTGATAATGTGAAATATCTGTGCCTATGATATTCAACTTTATTTAGAAATGAAATTGAGATATGAACTGCATCGATGGGTAGTATACTGCCCGCCACCCTAAAATGGACGTTTTTAGGATGTCTAATGTAGGACGCCATAAAGACATCCAGAACTTAGATCCTTAGAACCTGCATAAAACATTCGAAATGGACGTTCTTAAAACGTCCACAATTTAATTCCCCAGAACGTCCATAAAACATTCGAAATGGGCGTTCTTAAATGCCCAAAAATTAGGTCCTCCCAACGTCCATAAGACATTAAAAATGGAGTTCCTGAAACGTCCTAAGGTTCTTCGAACGTCATAGGATATTCAAAATGGACGTTCTTAAAACGTCTAGAATTTAGGTCCTCAGATCATCCATAACACATTCGAAATGAACGTTTCTTAAAACGTCCAGAATTTAGATTCTCGAAACGTCCATAAGACATTCGAAATGGACGTTCTTAAAACGTCCAGAATTTAGATCCTCGAAACGCCCATAAGACATTTGAAATGGACGTTTCTTATTACGTCCAGATTTTAGGTCCTCAGAACGTCCATAAAATATTAGGAACGGACGCTCTTAAAATGTCTAGAATTTCAGTCTTCAGAATATCTATAGGACATTCAAAGTAGACATTCTTAAAAAGTCCTAAATGTTGGTCTTCCGAACGTCCATAGAACATTCGAAATGGACGTTCTTGAAACGTCCGAGATTTCGGCCTTCAGAACGTCCAAAACATTTGGAATGAATGTTTTTAAAATGGCAAAAAATTAGGTTCTTAGAACGTCGATAAGACATTGAAAATGGACTACCTGAAATATCCTAAAGGTGCTCTGAACGTCCATAAGACATTCAAAATGGACGTTTCTAAAACTTCGTGTATTTAGGTCTTCAGAATGTCCATAAAACTTTCAAAATGGACGTTTCTAAAACGTCGTGAATGTAGGTCCTCAGAACGTCCATAGGACATTAAAAATGGACGTTTCTTAAAACGTCCATAGGACATCCAAAATGGACGTCGGACACTTCGACGTTTTCTGGACGTACTATGGACCTCCGGTGCTGCCTAAGTATGCAATATGTCGATTGCAAAATTTAATTTTCACCTAGAAAAGATTTAAAAACAAAAGGTAAAAACCTGTTGTGTCCCTAAACGAAGCCCTTTTTAAGCAATATAAATACACTGCATAAGTCTAACGAATCTATAATTCCTTCCCAATTACTTTTCCTCAAAAGCCACTTTTTTTAAATTTCGTTGGGTGAACTCCTGTTTCAATTTATTGTTCAATCCATTGTTGAGTAAATAAATTAAACAGAACAGAGCAGAAAAAAATAATCGCTGCGGATAGGATTCGAACCTATGCGGGTAAAACCCATTGGATTTCGAGTCCAACTCCTTAACCACTCGGACACCGCAGCTTACGCAACAGACGATTTAAATATTGTTCTATACAGAAAATGTAACATTTAAAGAATGTTGAAAATATACTACCACTAATTCTACCACTAATTGTTACGTAATAAGAAAATTATTGCCCCAAGAAATGTAGAAAACACTTGCAAATTCCTGAATTCGGGTATCCAAATTTGTGTTGCGATATTGCAAATACAATTGTTGAATTACAAATTATAAAATTTAATTTGGGCAGACATAAATAAGAATTCTAAAAAACAGCTCTGCACAGTTTGTTTTTTATGTATGAATGACATTTTGTAAATTATTGACCGATTTCTGATGCCAAAATATGTTATTATTAATTTTTGGAAAACAATCGCAGTAAATTAATAAGCTAGATTTCATTTACGTTCCCTGTACGTCCACAAACTTTCACGTTTCGATTTGAAAATTCCCACAATTGATTCGTTTTAAGTAAAAACAATACATGCAGAAAGGATTTTTGATAATTAGAAAATTACGTCTCAAAATTTTGCGAAAAGCATTTGACCATGGTACAATCGCTCCCTGTAATTCCGCCAACTTGCATACTTCGATTGAGTTCCAATTCTCAAAGTAGGTTCGCTTTAAGTAAAAACAATACTTGCCAGAAGGATTTTAGGTAATTCGATAATTAAAGCCCAAAATTTTGCGCGAAATATTTGAAAATACTAGTATCATTTCCTACGATACCGACACATCCTCGGGTAAGATTACAGCACTGGGTAAAATAAAGCGGAAAGGTTCAGCTGCCATGACGGTTTGTTAAAATCCGATTAATATTTACAAATATTTACATATGATATTTTACATGTTAAGTTAGGTTTAATCTTATTTATTAAACCGGCCGCCTTGAGACGGCTTTTTATTTTGAAATTTATTTTAAATGTTTTAGTCGCATTTATTTATGTTTTTCATCTATGCCTTTAACATAGGAGATGACATCACCACGAAAAATTTTTCGGAAAAAATGTTCGAGTCGCCAAAAAATATTCTCGTAAACATGGTTTTTATTTAAAAAATGAGCCTATGTCCAAAGTTTCAGCCAAATCAGACGTGATACGTTTTCGGAAACTGTGCGCCGACAAGGTAGGAAATAACATTGCTAAAAAAAAAATTTGGGATCCCTAAACATTTTTCTTGGAAACACAATTTTTATACAAAATGATCTTCAAACGTTCAGTCAAATCAGGCGTGGTGGATTTTCGGATATTTTGCAAAAAATCCCCATTTTAAAACAATCGATAAAACAGTGACGTGTCAAGCATTGTTGAAGCATCCGCGGCGTAGATGGGGCAAAGATTGCGTGGCGCAATCCAAGGCAAATTTAAATTATCGGCAAGTCTCGCGGCAAAATCTGGGACGAGGATAGAAATTACTCGTGGCAGAGAACGGGCAGAGAGCAATGTAGACGAAGACAGTCAACATGATCTCAACAGGGTAGACCAACCTAACGTTTTCTTCACACTTTGAACCATGTCGCTAAAGAAGAGAAACAGTACCAAGAGAAATAACACGCCGTACATAAACGCAAGGCAAACATCGGCGTCAACCAACCGAGAAATACCAAACATCGAAAGGGGAAAGGGACGGCGGGAGGGAAAAACTGTTACGGGACCTGACAAAGACAACAAAACCAAGAGAAAGAGGGAGTGCCAACCACGAAGAGGGAGAGGCGCTTCGCTGTAGAAGAGAGGCAGGTTGCCTAACCTGTCGGAGAAAAGGAGAAATGCAGTAAGCCCGAGAAGGAGAAACGATGACAAGCCAAGCCAGAAAGAGTAAAGCTCGTACATCGACAGCGCGCAACCGACAAGGAGGGAGCAATCATGAAAAGGCTGCGGCGCGACGAAGAGCACTATCGCTTCGTAGCCCAGAAGTGGAGGTGGAGAGGAAGAAAGGCAGACAGAGCGGGCCGCAGTGAGAGGAAGTGAGATAACGTTCGGCGTCGTGGCTCGTCGCGGGAGATGGTGGAGGACATTGGTCCTCCGCCGACTAGAGAGCGCGGAATCGTGGAGTAGAGCGAGGCGACGACGCATCGTCCGGGTCGGGCTCCTCGTCGCGGCTCCTGTTCTCATCTCGCGGCTGTTTCGTTCGGGTTGAATGGACGAGGGTGCCAAGTGCAAAGTGCCGATCGGCGACGCCTGCGTGTCTATGCGCGTGTGCTTCGACTCCCTGTGCTTCTCGTCGACGCAGCAGCGGCTCGCCGACGAGGAGGACGCTTCCCAGCTGCCGACGCACGGCGCCGTGGCCGTGGTCGCCGCGGCCGGCCAGCGGGCTGTCTCGAACGTCACCGGCGCGACCGCGATCACCGCGATGGGCACCCTTCGCGAACTCCAGGAACTGTTGCGCGTCAAGGACGAGAAGATCGCCGAGCTGGAGACGCTACTCTGTCGTCGGGACAACGAGATCCAGGAGTTGCGCAGCCACCTGGACAAGTTCCTCAGCGTGCTGCCCTTCAAGTCACCCCTGACCCCGACGAAGCCGCGGCCGAGGAAGCAAAGGGCACAGGGGATCTCCGCGGAGCCACCTCTCCAGGAGCTCGCGACTCTGACAGTCGTCGACAAGAGCGACAGGTTGGTGTCACGCGGCTACTTGCGCCGATTAAAACTCGTTAACGATTCCCGGCTGCCGATTCGACCGACCGGTTAACGTATAGTGTTCGCCGTCGCGACGGGAAATAACATCGCCCGTTTCGGACGGTATGCCGTGCATTAAAGCAGCAGCAGATTAACCATTTAACCGTGCGCATGCGCGCGCGCGATTTACCGATCACGTTGCTCGCCTAGCTTGCGATCCAATGCCGTGATTTACCAGCTAGTCCTCGATACCGCGCTAGCAAACATCAAAGCGTTATGTACCCACGTGACGCGTGTGGTATTAGAGAAGAACACTGGCTTCGGACACGATTAAACGTGTTTTTCGTGAAACGAGCGCGGTTACGATTTACAGGTTCTCTCTGTTTTGCCGCCTGTGACGTATCCGGTGGCTCGGATGTGTTCGCCGACAGTCGCCGGTGTTTTACGTATTTTTAACGTTGCACAGCGTCGCAGTGTTAACCGACATGTTTAATATAACGAGCACACGCGTACACATGATTTGCACCGATTACCATGCGACCGGTGCATTTCCATCGCCCGCAGCCGTCCTCAAGTTTCGCGGCTTTTTCGACCGATTCCAGCCGGAAGTTGCGGCCCGCCGGTTCATTGCCACGATTGGAGAACGCGTGGATCTCGTTGGGAATATTAATATAACCAGCTTTTTTCATTTTTTAACAAAATTCGTCGTTTTGTGGTCTTTCACAGTTTATTGTGAAGAAAATATTAACCCGATTTCTTTAAAATTTGGTGGGGAGTTTACCTTGCAGTTATACTATATGAAACAAATTTCGTTGTTGCGAAAAGTCCACAGATATTACAGATATAGGGAAATATGTGCAGCGCATAAAATTTCGTGGTAGGCAATATAGCACGCGTCCCTTTCATCCGAAATGAAACCATTCTTTAACTTATAGATGTAAGCTCAGTATGAACCTATTTTTAAACTCAAAAATGCGAAATAGACAAAATAATGGTATTGAGAAAAGAGTTCAATATTTTCAAATCTGAATTCTGAACAATGTTGTGATTCTGAACAACATTTTCCTGTACGCAAATGCTGGTTGAGGCTTCGTTTTTTGAATTATTAATGAAAAACAATGGCCAATCAGAGCGCGGTGGAGAGTACCACGGTCGTCTCTCGGCAGAGGGCGCGACCTACGCGCACTTTGATTGGTCAGTGTTTTTCGTTAATAATTCAAAAACGAAGCCTTAACAGCATTTTCGTACAGGAGAATGTTGTTCAGAATCACTTCAGCAATCGCGCCTTAAAATATTTACACGCAGTAACAGAACACCCTGGATATGCGAGGCCAAGTCGGTCAGTTGAACATTTTTTGAGTTACACCCTCCGGCGCGTTTGACGAGTTGCGCATACCGGGTGTTTCATCTAAACTGGAAGCGATTTAATATTTAACGAGATTGTAAAGTTATAAAAAAAATGTTCTTACAAAAGTTGTTTGGTATCTAAGGCGACATTACGTGATGCTAATAATTTGGCTACAGGTGTAATGGTGAGGGAGATATCGAAACCAAATTAATTTCTTTAAATGAAATCCCGTATTTCTGTATTCATAATACAACAGCGTTTGGTGAGACGAATATAATGTTATGCGGTATGATATCGTTCCGTGCAACAGAATTGTCATAAATCAAGTCCAAAATAGTCAGAGCAACGATAATAATTAGCATTATTTTGTTTTATGACAATGCTACTGCATGTAGTAGTATCATGTTGCATATCACTGTATTCGTCTCAAGGAGTGTTATCATATGAAGAATAAAATACTGGGTTCTCTTTAAAAAAGTTAATTTGTTTTTTTATAACTCTCCCAACACTGTCCTCTAGAGAAAAATTATTTATATTATGTAATGAATCTGGTGGTACGCAATAATGTCCGCCTCGATGTCAAACAACCTTTGTAAGAACATTTTTTCTGTAACTTCAAGCTCACACGAGATTTTCCACCATTTGCCCTTGAAAGAAACACACTGTACGTCCTTATATCTATAATATTTGTGGACAACAACAAAAATTTGTTTATATATCGTTATTGCAAACTAAAGTCTCCTCCAAGTTTTACAAAAATTGTTGTTAGCCGTTCTCACCAGACACCTCCCCCTCCTCCCCTAAGTCTGGTTTATTTTTATATTTTCCAAATTCAATTTTTATTTCATTACTGACTATATTCAGTAACAAGTTAAATTTACCAGGTTGTAGTTTTTTCTCCTTTTCTATTGGAATAGCTGGAGATTATTTTCAATATTTGCAATGACTGATTCACCTTCTGCCTTTTTTTTTACATTGTATTTGCATTGGCGTTTAGTTTAGGAGGATTTCGATATTCCTATAATCTTCATCGAAGATCTTTCTGTCACAAATAATACCGGCAAATGGATCATAATGCATACCTAAAACTTTTAGGCCCGATGAATTCTTTCGAATCTGATTTACTTTGTTAATTCGTTCAGTTTTTTTCATTGATCATCCATATAATTAACATCGATGCTAGAACAAAATAGGATTATTACTGGTCAACAACCATTTCTGTGCAAGAAAAAATATACAATCTTACTTGAATAACAGCCCATTGATAAATAGAAATGTTCGTTCTAAAATTATATACATGTTACCAAACATAAACATTTGTATATAAATGTCGTTGTGCAAGCAATTTGCTCAGTATCTCGATGATCAAATAACAAACGTAAATTTATTTCTCAGCCGAAATTGAAGGCAGCTCGCACCGCACTCAATATGCAAAATAGGCGCTCCGTGTGTTATTTAACATTCTAAACGTCACTCTACCCGCATAACAAAGCTTGATCGGGAAAAAAACGCGCTCACGAAATGAATGCAGCGATAAAAATAGACGTATTCCTGTTTCAGTGTTAAACGAATTTCTCGGAACCGTTTTCATTTGCCTACTGCTTTCGTAATTAAAAAAGTAGAAAACAATACCTTCTTTTGATTAATATTTCTTCTCGTTCTTGGAGGATGAATGAGTGCAAATATTTGTTGGGCACTGAAACTGTATCAATAATTTAATTATATTCGCGCAATACGTTTTTCTTCTTTCTATTTTTTGTTAATATTGCTAGATGATAATTGGTGTAAAAATAATTAATGGCATTCCAAGTTGGTTTCTGTTCTTTTCCTTGAGATATTGAAGTTTTTATGAAGATAAAAAGTTGAAAGCAATTGTTATTGTTGTATTTTAATTCTATTATCAGCATTTTATACGTTTTTGACAAACCTTCACTGTAAAAGATCTAAATTAATATAACGAAAGTATATGTATAATTAGTATAAAAGCGAAGTTGTTTCTATATTTTTTGAAATAGCACTAGACGTTATCAGTGAATTTTATTTTCGGCACGGATGATGTCATTCGATCCAAAAATAAAAACGATGATAGGATACAGGCGCACTAAAATATATTAAACCAAGAAAATCATATATGAGAGAGGAACGGTCATAAAATGTTGTATGTACTGATAATTCGCTGTGTAATCTACATCTGTTTCGTCATTAAAAAAAAAAACTAAGGGTTCACGATAATTATAGCACTCTGTTACAACATAACTTCTTGCATTCGTTGATTATATTGAAAAACAGTAACCGAAATTATTTCTCATTTCAAGTATCGCGAATAATCGTTTAACAAATTGCTGGATCTTCAGCTAAATATTAATTACAATTTCATGATTATAATAGAAATTTTGCTACAACTCTGAATAGGTATTTCTGTTTTCAAGTATTACGAATAATTTTTCGACAAATTGCAGGTTCCTCAGCTAAATATTAATTACAATTTCAATTATGAATAATTATTTTTGATATCAAGTACCACCAGTAATTTTTTTAACAAGTTGCTGGATCTTCAGCTAAATGCCAATTATAATCTCATGATTATAATTCTAATTTTATTATAATTATGAGCAATTATTTCTGATTCCAAGTATCAGGGATAAGTTTTTAACAAATTGTTGGCCCTCAGCTAAATATTAATTACAATTTCATGATTATAATAGAAATTTTACTACAATTATGAGTAACTATTTCCGACTTCAAGTATCACGAATAATTTTTTGACAAATTTCTGGGTTTAGCTAAATATCGATTATAATTATATGAATATAAATGAAATTTTATTACGATTATGAACAATTATTTCTGATTCCAAGTATCGGGGATCAGTTTTTAACAAATTGCTGGATCTTCAGCTAAATACCAATTATAATTGGAATTTTACTACAATTATGAATAAGGAATTTCTTAAAATTTTATCGTTATTATTTCCTAGTCTCTTAATAATTGCCACAATTATTATAATAATTATAATAATTATAATTATTATAATAAGGAATTTCTTAAAATTTTATCGTTATTATTTCCTAGTCTCTTAATAATTGCCACAATATATAAAAATACGAAATTTGCCAGTTTGAAGTTAGCTTAGTACGTAGGTGTATTTTTCAAATATTCATGAGAGACTGTACACACATCTGTACGATTTCCTGGCAAATATACGTAAAATCCCCCTTGCATCCTGCGATATGCAGATTTTAATGGCCGCTTGTTCAGCTATTTTTATAAGCAGACGTGAACGTGATGCGTCTTGAAATACACCATGAAGAGATTCTACCATGACAGAAATAGAACATCTTTTCCTCAACAGACACATTTACGAGTCTTAATATTTTTACTTCGTTTGAACAAGATTTCAATCTTCTTCCTCCCGCTATCTTTAATTCTTCAGAACAATTGCTTCGCGATTTGACCATAGCAATCGAAGTAATAACTAAAGGTGGAAAACACAATGCGCTATTAGTCCATTTATTAAGATATAATTGTAATTTAAATACAAAGAAGTAATTGTTTCATTAAAATTATACGGGCAAACATAATTGTGAAATAATTAACTATGAAATGGACATTTTGAAAATGCTGTAAGGCAACTTTAAAAAAAAAAAATTGAGAAAAGGACAAATTTCCATATTTGTTAGTGTGAACTTTTTATCTGTAAATAACTTGTATGCAAATCTAAATTCATTTGCTTGTTTTTAATTAATTTACATTTCGTTGATGAATGGAAGTGCAGAGTCGTTTATTTTGAAAGTGGTGCAAGTCCGTCTGTGATCCTGAAAAAAGGTATTGGTCTAGTTAATTGTCAAGAAGACTGTTTATAAAATAAATTTACATACATTTCGACACATAGAGACGTGGAAAAAGTAAATGGACCTCGTCTGAATTTTTGAATCGATGCAAACGCAAACATTTCAATATCTCAAAACAAAAGAAAATGAACTTACACCGCTTTCAAAATAAACGGTCCGTAATGCTGAAATAAGCATTCGGTATTGCTAGTCCATAATAGCAAAAATGCGAACTATGTACGCGGGCACGCAAGTACATTTACGTCGTAATTGAAACTGCGAGACGCAGTAAAAAGCAAGATTTCGCCATATTTCTGAAAACGCACTTTCACCGAGCTGAATTCCCATCGATTCTTACAAAACGAGGCAATCATCCTATCATAGCCTGTGGGCGTTTCAACATAAGCTCGAGTTTGCATACCCAACAAGTAGCTTGTATGTATGTAATGCACTTCTGACATTTCATAATCTATGTTCAAGTTTAATTAAATTTCATTAACAGGCGATCATAATTAGAAGGTGAAAACGATAAATGTGGGAAACCAGATTTGTGAACAGGAATTTCGTTTCAAATAAGTTAATCAGTCAACCAAATAAATGAAACAGCCTGTATGTAGGGTGTATTAAATTGAATTTAGTACCAAATATGTAACTGAATAAATGAAACACCCTCTATGTATGTAAATTGAATTTGGTACACTCTGCATATAGGATGTTTCATTTATTTGGCTAAATTTCTAGGTGTTTTGACGTATACAAAAAATGCTGCAGGGCAAACTATTTAAGAAAAACAACGAATATAGTGACTGATGGAAATATTAACATACAATTTAATATTAGCGATGCTGTATTGCATTATAAACAGAAGGTGTTTAAAAAAACGGTCCGTAACTGAAGAAGCTTATAGTATTCACCGAGAAGAGTGAAAAATGTCTAATTAACATAGGTCTCGAAGTCAACCCTTTCGTTGTAAAATCCATTTTTATATCTTACGTCAGCTTTGCAAGATATAAAAACTGATCTTACAACGAAAGGGTTGACTTTATAACCCACGTTAATTAGGCACTTTTTACTCCTCATAGTGAGTAATACAGACTCCTTAAACTACAGACACCTCTTTAACATACCCTGTATTTATGATGCAACATAACATCGCTAATATTAAATTATACATTAATATTTCCCTGTATCACAATGCTTGTCGTTTTCTCCAAATAATTTGTCCTGCAACATCTATTGTATATGTTAGAACACGTACAAATTTAACTAAATAAATGAAACACCCAGTATGTAAGGTATACTACCTTAATTTAAACAAAATATCTGTTCATAAATCTCATGATCCCACATTTATCGTTTTGATCTTCTAATTATTCTCGTCCCTTGATTAACTTTTATATCTTTCAAAGCTGGCGTGAAATATAAAAATTGATTTTACAACGAAAGGGTTGATTTTGGGACCCATGTTGATTAGACATCTTTCACTCCCCTTGGCGAGTGCTATAGGCTCCTTACGTTACGGACCCTTGTCTGTCAACACCGTGCATATTACAGTAATTGATTTCTCAAATATAATTATTCGAAAAAAACTACAATTCCAAACCAAACTCGGCCATTTTTTATTGCAATTGAACCAAGACCGGAACATCACGCGGTCGCGACCAGTTACGACGAAAATAAACGTTTCCCTGCTGGCTTACCCGGCGAACCTTAAATACGTACACCGTTTTGTCCAGTAATTTTTACGGCACAAGAGAGACGTACTTCGACTCCACGAGACTGCGTGGGCGTATACCAAAGCGACGCGTGAATCGAGACTGGCGCTTAGTCGAATGTCTCGCGGATTTACATTCCACGTTCCAAGGCGGGCGCCTAACCTGCTGGTACGTGCAGCATCAGGCTTAGTTCAGGGTTAAACCTAACCTCATTATACCTGTTCGATCTAAAGTCCAACCTTATTATACCGGATCAGATTTAAGTCCAAACTTATCGTTCCTGGTTCAGAGTTAAGAATGAACTTATCGTATCTGGCTCAGATTTAAGTACAACTGGTTCGGACTTAAATCGAACCTTACCACGTTTACCTGTTCAGACCTTGCAGTGGAATTTCCCTCGCAGGAAACATCCGACCGTTTCGACTGAACGCTGATCTTTATGGAAACATTTCAAACAGGGGTGGAAATAAACAGTTTCGTTTCGTTCTTAAGAAAATTCTGCCCGAACTTATTAGTTTTGTTCAACGCGATAAGATAATTTTAGGGAAATATTTTAGGGGAATTTTTGGGAATAGTTTTGTTACAAAAGTTCCATAGAACAAAGTTGTTCTGGAACATTTATTAAAAGCGTTAATTAAAAAAGTTTCCACGAGATAAATAAAAGAGCCAAATTATTAAATACTAGTTTTATTTGACAATGTAATATTCTATTGTTCGTATGTTTACCATGAAAATCATAAAGTAAATAATTATAATAGTTTCATAAGAAATATTGAACAAAAAAGAGAACTTATCAAGAATAATACCTAGCAATAAGTTAAATTTTTTTTTACTACTTAACTGTCAGAATTATTTAATAGCGTTGTAGCACTATCCATTGAATAGTATTCAGTATTTGTCACAATGATTCAGATCTTTGACAGCAACAATTGCGACATAACCTGACCGCCAATTTGCCCGCAACTTATTTCATTATTAACTTATTAACATCGTCGAATATATCAAATGCTGTATCGAATTTGTAGCCACTTTGTCAACAAAACTTTGTAGCAAGCTTTGGCAATATCTTTGCCTGAACATCTTGACTATCAGCTTTTTTTTTAATATTGACGGACAAAATACCTATCAAGGAAAGTTTGTATTTTCATATTTTACAAGTTCTATTGAAACTGAAACTTTTATTTATCTGTTTTAATCGGAGCTTATACGGTAAGAATTTTCTTAAGAAAAGCTCCACAGTACATATATTAAACATAACCTATTAAAAAGTTCCAGAACTCTTTAGACCCCTAGTTTCAATTTCAAGCATTTCAACTGGCTAGTTCTTCGGTGAGGAAAAGTTATAACGTATTCGAGCATAACAAAGAATTGTTAAATGATGTCCAATTGAACAGATGGGTCAGGTCGAAGGTATTACACAGGGTGTCTCGTAAATCTTAAAAGAGCCTGATATGAGCCTGAACAACTTTTCCCTTTCGGGCCAGTGTCCCGATCCAAACGCGTCGGTATAGTTGCGCTTTCATTCGTTATTCGCGAATAACGGATAATTCGACATTATTCTTTATTGCATCGATTCGTTATTATATGCGACTTTTTCTCCCTGCTATACCGACGCGTTCGAATCTGGGCACCGGCTGAACGTCACCATCCAGCGCGACACAACATTCTGCCCCTGAGCGCGGGCTCTACGCGCGCTCTGAGTGGCCAATGTTTTTCGTTAATAATTCAAAGATAAAGCCTCGAACGACATTTTGCCAAAGGAAAAAGTTATTTACTTTCGCCTCAGGAATCTCGTACATCCGGCTGTTCTATGAGCTATGGGACACCCTGCGTTTGACTAAAGTTAAGCCTTGATTCAAATGAGTAGACTTAACTCCGTGAAGGGAAACCCGTTTCGGAAAAAATTTCGTATTCGCAGCCATTCTGCAACGGAGGGAAAAAATTAAGTCCAGCTGGGTTTGAAACTCTGCGTAGCTATTCAGCCAAGCGTTACGGCAGCCTTTACTTAGCATTTAATCTTGCAGGTAAGACTTTTACCGTCCCAGCAAAAACGTTTCTTTTATTGCCGAATCGTTGTAGGGAAAAAACTACCGGGTTTCTACACCTACGATTTTTTCTGCCCTGATCTTTTACGACTGTTTAACTACCTGCATCGTGTTCGCCGATATCCGGGTAGCTTTAATTCTCTGTGTTCACAGTACATACGAAATTCTGTTTTCTACCTAAACACGCGGGTATCTCACCCGTGGAGAATTCCCCTCGTCGAATTCGCCCTTATAATGTTGATTTCTCGCTGAGGACGATTGTGAAATTTTTCCCTTTCCAGGTGTTTCTATTTTCATTTATTTATTTTTTCTTTTAAGCGTTTGAAAGTATTTTATTTGAACATTTGGAAATGAGAATCGTTTGTTGGCAGAACTACCTGTGTTTACTTGAATTTTTATTTGATTTCTATAATATTTACTTGGACAACTATCTTTTAATATTTTTATATGTCACATGAGTGTTTTTATTTATTTTTTTAAGTATTGAAAGTATTTTATTGGGATATTTAGCAAACAGAATCTTTTGTTGATTTATTTATTTTATTTCAACAATAACCATGTTCTAATATTTTTCACTAGATTGAAAATGTAGGTACCTGATATTATTTTCCGGAAAATTGTTAGAAACCAAGTAAATTGCAAATAACAGTAAATACAATTTATAAATGGATTATGTTTTTCGATATTGTGCCTGAATTGTGTTACACGCGCTCGATGGTCTAATCTCGAATACTTAATGCAAATCGGGTTCCGTTTATTTGCTTCGAAACGCGGTTTTTCTAGGGTCGGAAACTGGAAGCGATAAACGGTGCGGATAAAATCACGTGGGAATGAGCCGATCAGAGTAAAAATAACGTTTGCTTTCATTCCTCGTGGAAAATCGAAGATCTGCCAGTGCTTTGTGTAAATATTGGACAGTTTTAGATTAAACGGACACGTTCAGTGGAATAAATCTGTCTTTGAGCGTGTGTAATAATTGTGTGTAAACTATTTAGTTTGCATTTTGCATTTTTGTCGGAGTTTCCCTCATGGGAAAATTAATTATATGAAAATAGAAAGGCGATCAGATACATGTAAATATTTGCTAGATTATTTTAGTGGAAATTAATAAAAATTGTTGGCGACAAAGACAATTTTATAATCAAAATTAGTTGATTACGAAATCAATTATTTTAGTTTTATTGTTGTTCGGCAATATTACTTTATTAGTATTAACAATTTGAAAGGAAGTAGTCAAGTGCGAGAATAAAAATAGCTATTGGCAGTTTAATTTAGTTGCTAATACAAAATTGCATTCGCCTGCTGAATATTTATTAACTGAACTACTTTTTGTAGTTACTTTATAGGTACTGCATATATTTGCATTATTAACGTAACATCATTTATCTAGTGTTCATGGAAGTCAATAACAAATTTCAAAAATATAAACACTATTAGTAAATATAAATATAAACACTGTTAGTGTAAACGGAACTCTGAAATTTGAATAATTACTGACAGTGAAGCAAATATTGAAGCAAAGAGCTTTAAAATTAAAATTAACTCTCACTCTTGAATAATTAATTAGCGGTTATTCTTCGACAGATAATGAATCGTGCTTCACTTGATGCACGATAATTAATTTTATACGTTCACTGCACCCTTCCTCTGTTACACACTTATAAATGGTTTCATCATTCAAATAAAACCGATGAGTTTGACAATTGCGCAGTAATTAATATGCAGGGTGACTCAGCAAATGTTGACATCTTGATTCGCGTCACCATTATTAGGCGTGTTAAAAAATGTTTTAGACAAAAGTTGAGTGGCTTCAAGGGAATCATATTTCGATGTTATTGTTTTTTCCGCGATTGGACGCATAAAGGTCATCCGAAGGTCGACTTTGTTTCATTTAATGGAATCATATATTTTTAATTACATAGATCGACTCGACTAGTCACTTTCCGTAAAAAAGTATTAAGGTGGCATTGTGAAGATTGATTTGTTTGAAAGATATTTCGGTCTTAATCTAGTAGAACTTGCCATGTGTAAAACAAGGAAAGACGTAAGACAGTCTTCTGTTGATTTCTCTTCTGTTCGCAGCGCGGTCGCAGCCCTTTCTTTTTTCATTACGCTTCCTCATAGATATATCATGGTTCTTCTTCTTTTCCCTCTGTTTCTCTCTGTTGCAAACGAAATATATTCAAGCCTGTTATAAACAACAAGAATAAGCATCACAACTTCGTATGCAGAAATGCGCGTATGCAGTCACGTGGTTTACCGGTCCCGAAATGTATCGGGATCCCGACCGATCTCGCCCGACTTTTCCCGATCCGACCCGATCCCAAAATCTCGGGATCTCGAACAGGCCTACTTGTAAGCTGTTACTCAAATAACAAAGTAGATCATTTCGTACTTATCGTATGAAACCATAGGAAATGATGTCTATTTATTTCCAATTATCATTATCATATATTTCATTTAAGCGGAAGGAATGAGAAAACAATAGGGACTGGCATTAAGCATCGAGGTGCGACCGGCTCGTCGCGAAGGAACGCAGGGCAATCGTTAGAACGGCGCCACGGATGGCATTCCATAGACACGTATTCGAGATTCGACTCGCATTTTGACACTGAGAATTACACACGATCGAAACCCAGGTCAGGAGCAGCAGCAGGTAATTTTAGAGTTTAGGCTGCTTCGTTAAGTTTAGAGTTTGGGCTGCTTCGTTAAGTGATCATCGTTCCTTTCTCTTGCCGTTAGTTCCTCTGTCCTTTCTGTTTCTATGCTTTTGTCATCGTGGCGACGCACCGTTACTTGAAATTCGCGGCAGAGTCCGATTTTTTAATTGCTTTAATTGACGAGATCGGCTCGGGCCAATTAAACCCTCTTCTGATTCCAAACAGCGCTGGTTGTGAGGACAATTTAGGGGAGTGTTAGTCCAAACATTACTTTAAATATTCCCAGAGTGCATTTAGCAATGAAATAATGCAATGAATAAAAATCACAATTGAATTGAAATAAAAAATAATAATTCTAAACAATTCTCCAGCCATCGATATTAAAAGTCTCTTCCCTGGTTCATTAAAAATATTCCAGATTATACACCATCGTAGATAAACGATTTATATTTCATTTAAATATTTTCACTGAAATCACAATCATTACAACAATAATAAGCAAATATTAACGGCGCGCAAAGGTATGTAATTTACCTGCTAAGATTATCTCCTTGAAGACCATCGTCAATCGCAACTGATACTCCTAATCAAACTGCGTTTCTCAGCAAATCCCATTCGAGCCCATCACTAGCCCGTAGCACGATCCAATGTGGGAAGAGGCAAAAAAGGTAATACCTCGCGAGTTTGCCGACTGCAGAATTGGGCATTATTCAAATAAATTTTTATTCGAATAAGTTTTCGAATGAAATTTGACGAATAAATTCTTATTCGAATAATCGGCGAATAAAAGGTTCGAATAAAAGGAAACTAGTCGACAGTAACAGATAATTTTGTATTCGAATAAAAAAGTAGCTGACCAAACAGACGAATAAGAGTATCACGTGACTTTTACAATGTACGTACATGGAGGGGTCCGTGGTAAAGAAAAAGGTTATGTTCCGCTCTTGCATTCGTCGATAGGTAGCGAGCGTCACATTTATTCGTCGTTTAATCGAACACGAGATCAAATAAAATCGTATTCGAATAAATTGGGTTCGGATAACAGTCGATATTTATTCGTGACTAACGAATAAGTTCTCGCCGAATAAAATCGTTGTTCGTTATTTATTAGGAATAAATGTAGCGTTTTCAATCGTTATTCTTTATTCGTTATTCAGAATAAAATTTGCCTAACTCTGGTCGGCTGCAGTCGAGGTGTGCGAGCATGGCGTTATCGTTACGCGCTGTTGGCTCGCTAACTATCGTTTTCATAAAATCACTCGTGTGTATACACTCTGCAAAAGGATCGTGCACGTCCACAGGAAGCCGCCTTTCAAGCGTTCGCACCCGAGGCCGAATTCTCAAGGTCGTTGCACCACGAACGCAACCGGGGCTGCACTTGACGCGCTCTCGAGAATTCTCGGAGCCATCACTACGTTCACGCTTTTACTTTCTTTATCGCTTTTGTTTTCTCCATGCAAATTTTGAAGATTTAAGTAGCCGGTAAGAATACCAGAGCAAAGCGTATCTTTGGTTAATATCAAGTTAATCAAATTAATTATTAATGATAGATTAATGATATATTAATGAATTAGTGATGAATTAATTCTGAAAATTGTTATAATAACGATATTTTGGGTCAAATGGTGTATCGTTCTAAACGGTTTTAAGATTTTTGCTGCATGGAAACCGCTGGAAGATACTAAAAAAACAACAGTTGTTTATGTAAATTAGTGCAAAAATATCGAGCATTTTAGTTTTTCAATTTCGATATTTTAATTTCGACTTGTAAAAATAATGGATGTTCATATTTTCTGTTGCATCATTGCTATCTTTATTTATGCAGTTAAGTAAATAACACAAATAGAAGCATTGTCCCACAGAAAATACAACTACCACGAGACGTTATCGTGTCACTAAGCTTGTTACCACATTCTATCGCAGATAAGTTTGTGAGAACTGCGAGTTAAGCGAGATAATGGAACAGCCAGAAACTAAATCATGTCAGTGGTATTTATAAATGCAAATACAGATAGCAGATCGAAAACAAAATTTATTTGGATGCACGTGTACTTGAAAATAAAGGATTTTGATTGAATTTTCCCCAAGACGAAGTAGGAGCAACAATTCTGTTTTTAATTATTACATTAACGTGCTTGGGGCAATAATTTTGTTTGAAATTATCACATTAACGAACTTGGGGGAATTACACCTGTTTAAACTTCTTTTTTTAACATTTTTATCAATTTCCATTGCATTTTCGAAGTTATTTAAAGGGAAGTCGGTAGAGTTTAATGATCCACAGTAAGATACACTTGTAAATGGGACACGCACAGTAGAAAGTCGTGTGTTTACTATTGATTAACAAACAGGAAGTAATTACGCATTAGCGTAGTGTATGTAACGTTAGCCATTATTATTGAAATACCACTACCATTACGCTGTGAGCTACTGTTTCTCAGAAGCTGCCAGCTGATTAGATAGCAACTAGAGAATCGTATAAAATGTACACCTAGCTGTGAACACAAGAAAATATGATTAATGGTGTATCAATAAATATAATTATTGATGCAATTGAATAATTGATAAAATACCAAATTACAAATAACTTGTATTTGATACATTTATGTAATTATAACCTGTATCATATTGTATAATGTATCCAAACGTTCGTGTAGAAAAATAAACACGATCAAACGTTTTGCTATCCCATTATACAGGGTGTCCCACCTAACTTGAGCATCCCAATTATCTCACTTATTTTTCATGATATTGAAAAATGTCAAAGGAAAAAAAATTTAGTTTGAAGGGGCGAACATGATGGTGGGCAAACAAATTTTCTCAAGGTCAGTTTTTTCGAGATTTCAAAACCATCGTAGTTTTTTTTTAAATGGGACTACATATTTTTGATATGACGATGTGATAGCTGAGGTCAAGGCGAGTACGGCGACTTGTGATGTTGTGACCTTCACATGGCCTTGAGTACGAGAGATATCAATAATCCAAGTTTCATGCATTTTTCGTTTTCAAGGTCACGTAAAGGTCACAATATCATAAGTCGCCGGAATCGCCTTAACCTTAACCATCATATCGCCGCATAAAAAAAACTGTAGTCCTATGTAAAAAAAAACAAATCTTCGAGATTGTTTTGAAATCTCGAAAAAGATGACCTTGAGAAAATTCGTTTACCCACCATTACGTTCGCCCCTTCCAACCAAATGTTTCTTTTTCCTTTGACATTTTTCCCAATCGTAAAAAACTAACGAGATATTTGAGTTGTTCAAGTTAGGTGAAACGCCCTGTATAAAAGGCTAATTATCCAGTGCTCTAATTATCCCGTCAAGAAAATTTCGCAAGAACGATTTCAGGTGAATATTTCGTGGCGTCGGAACGTTCTGTAGGTTTCATTTACGGGCACAACATGATTTGTCAAAAGCCGGACTATTCGTGAAGTTTGTAGGGGTAGGTAAGGTGATTGGAACACCTGCTATGACGTCCCATGGCGCTGGCCAGGAATCCCCATAGACCGGTCGCACCTAGCTCCTTCTTCTTCGTTTCCCCATACCTTTCTTCTATTTCTTCAGAGCACGCTCGAAACTCGTTCCACGGCACATAAGCGGATCTTTAATGGCCTCATTCGGCGCGCTGGTACGTCGACTGGTGTACGCCTTCTACGGGAGACCATAGGCAAATACTGTTGTACCGCGGGTTGTTCAGCGAAACGGAGTACGCGATTTTTGCGCCACTCCCGATGATCTCATCAAACACTGTGTCTAACAAAAGTTAATCAGTAGACAACGGATGTTTATGCAAATTCATATTTTCGAGAATGTAGTAAAAAAAAAGGTAGAACTTTGGTAGAAAATTATTTCACTTACTAGATATTATAACAACCATAATAATTGGGATATTTTGTATATTTTTTCAGATTATTACAGACTTTCTATAAATGCATAAAAATCCGGAGTTTGTTGATCAGTTTTAAATCAGCTGCAAGTTGCAATGTTCAAAATTGCTAGGAAATCCGACCTTTGATTTAAAAAATCAATATAAATCATCAATTAATAGTTATTTTTAGACCCATAGGTGTTTGATGATCGAAGTATTATACATCGTTGAACTCGTCTTGAGACAATCCACGACGCGATAAAATCGAAAATACATTGTATCATATGAAAAGGTCAAGCTTACATTGATTTTTTTACCAAAAGACACATTTTTTGGCAATTTTAAGTATTGCAGCTTGCAGCTGATTTAAAACTGACTAACTTTTGTTAGAAACATTTTTTGTTTAGACTATCACAAGTACTTCAAAAATCGTACACACCGTTTCACTGAACACCCTGTATAGTGAACACTCTCTACGAGCGGTGCTTCCTGGTTAAAAACCATTTGGTAGTCGTTTGAACTTTGTACTTTTGAGAGATTGATGGAGATAGATTAAAATGACTCACTCACAATTTAAGAAATCATTAGGAATTTGTTTTTTATGTCATCTCCATGTTAGATAGCTGTGTTAGTGGATTAATATTAATATACATACGTTTGTTTTAATTATGTGTAAATGTGGAATGTACGAATTTGGGGTAATTATAAAAAAATGTAGTTGTTAATGCCGGATACAACATGTACTTAATATTTTATATAATATAATAAATCTTTTACATTTTCCTTTAATAATGGATTTTTATTTACTCGTTCTTCATTAAATTTAAAGATGAATTCCCTTTGATAGTTTTCAAATTATGTACATACGTAATATTGCCCAAAGTTACACATGTTTAAATGAAAAATAAATAACTTCACGAATTGAAATTTATATTATTTCATAATTCGTGCGAAATAATTGAAAACTTTGTATTATTCAAACTGACCAACATTTTACTTGCAATTAAACTATTAGAATATTACAATTTGATGAATACCCTTTTATTTTTCATGTAACAAATCCATCAATTTGCCTCACATAATTTAAAACTGTTTAAACATAGAGAATAAAATAAATAGCATTGTAATAATCAATGTGAACATTCATCAAATGAAGCAAAACGCATCAAAATTACAAATTCAGAAAACGTGAATGAAAATTCGAATATAAATTCTTCAAACAATCTTTAAATAATCATTCAGCTCAATATCGCCAAGATAGCCTAATATTTTATCTTTGCATATTATTTCATCGGTTTTAGGAGTGCCACCACCATGCTGCTCGTATCATCGCGATCTCGATCCATTTATTTTTTCTCGCCCCCATTTATTTGGCTACCTCGCCGTTGCTCCAGTTCCATTAAAGCCAGATGCACTTGCGAAGAAAAACAATTGCAAATAGCTCGCGAGAGGATCCAACCGCTTTTGCGCATTTTCCTTGACAAAACTCCTACGACAATCATTATTTCTCTCAACTTTATTGATACTGTTCTTAAAGCAAATCTTCGGTTTGCTTAGTTTTGTACAATTTTACTGTGACGTTTAAATAATTCGTAACACGAGTATAATTTCTTTACAATTTCCTCGATCTCTGTACTATTGTATTATTTTATTATAATTTTTATTCTATTTTTGTTTCCTATAAATAACAACAAAACGCGGCAAACAATTTGTTCAACAATCACAGAAATGCCTTTTACTTCAACTTATTTCAAAACAAAACCGAATCTCCCAGAAAGTAAAATAATGTCTCCAACGAAATAAATTAGCATATGCAAGACATAAACACATAGGAAAGCAATTGCGTGTTAAATAAATTTGAAAAATGAACGAACAAAGCTAATTTCTATTTTCTGTCGCTGAATAATAAAGAAGCTCTTCAATGTAGTATATTATTGCGCTAAATTAAACTAAATATTTTTAATACAAATTATTGTTAGTTTATATCATTATATAGTATGTCAGTATGATTATTTCTCTAACTAATTATAATACAAAAAAATATTTTAGACACATGTTAGCTAGTATTAACGGACACATACCGCGGCGGTAATTATTTGACATTGCGATGACCTTGGAAAGCTCTATGAAGGTCACTATTATATTTTTAAATAGAACCCTATATTTTTTATTACATATTCTTGTAGCTGACGTCGAATCGTTTCCAAAACAGTACACACGCATGTACTTTCCGTAAGCCGTTTCCGAGTTATCGAATTTCAAATTTGACACGCGAAACTTCGCAAAATGCATAAAAGCACAAAAGTAATTCATGATAATACTAATTCGCAAGACGCGTCCAACCGCACAAAGCAATCACTCGTCCAACTCTCATCGCTGTCACAACAAGCATCATTTCACGCCTATATTTATACCCAGCCAGATCAAAGCTGTATCGCGAAAAGCGGTTCGCTAAATCATCCTTGTACCTAGGTCACGTCTAAATACGTGAACGTTACTATCTTGCTTGCAAGTCACACCAGATGTAACTCTCTTCGTTCGCGCGCGAAGAAAATCGTCTTCTCGTGGCAAGTATTTTACGAGCACCTTCGAAACGAACACGGTCATGCTTGTTCTAATAATAATACAACCGAGGAAGATCCACGTTACATCTTCACAGATAACTTGGTATCTGTAACGTGTACGCGCGAATAAGCGTCGCGTGTTACTTTGTCGCAGTAACGGACGTGGACGAAGAGAAGACCACTGTACGTGTGTACAACAAACTCTTTTTGTTGTTAAGATAATTGCCAGCGAATGAGAAAAGTTTGGTCCATGTGTTTTCTTGCGGGAAAAGCTTGAAAGACACATACGGTTTGCAAATATTTTAAGGGGTGATTGCCCGTGCGATTCTGAACAACTTTTCCCTTTGTAAAATTGTTGCTTGAGGCTCCGTTTTTCAATTATTAACGAAAAACACTGACCAATCAGGGCGCGCGTCGAGCGCGGGCTCAACCGCTGGCGCGACTAAACCCGCGCGCTCGCAGTTGAGTCCGCGCTATGATTGGTCAGTGTTTTTCGTTAATAACTCAAAAACGGAGCATTGACCAACATTTTAGCAAAAGATAAAGTTGCCCAGAATCGCCTCAACAATCACCCCTGAAAATATTTACAGCCTATAGCGGAACACCTTGTAAGCAGATTTTGCTGAGAAACGAAATTTGGATTTTATTGAAATTATTTGTTGATTGGGTAGTGATAGAGTGGTTTATTTGGAAATTGAGACATTTTATTCTTCACTTCCGACTTATTTTGTCATAAAGAATCACCACCCTTCCGCGTTCTTCAAAATTTCCGGTTGTACCGGTTTGAACCACGACTTGAACTGACATTTAAACCACCAAAGCTTGAATTTCCAAATTCAATTTTCTCGAAATCGAAACCTCAAACAAAAAACATTTATTCTTCTTTTTCGTCTGATTTTGAGCCCACAGGATCACCCCTTAAAATAATTGTAACCTGTAACGGGACGCGCTGTATGTTGCTTTCGTTGAGAAACGAAATTCGGGTTTTATTCGAATTCATTTTGTTGCTTTGCGATTTAATTATTTTTATTTCATGAATGATTCAATCGATCAAAATCGACTTTAAAATTTGTATACATATAAACAGTTTTATACATCATAACTCTACCATGTAGATCGTTGATTTTGAAAGTTCTGTAAAAAAATCCACCCTTAAAAAAATTGAGAACACAAGAACAAAATTGGGAATTTCCATATATTTTGATGTGAACTTTTTATTTATATCCTTTCCTCTATTTTTTTTTTTTTTTTTTTAAATGTACTTATACCACTTTCAAAATAAACGGTCAATATAAATCTTCATCACCCGCGAATAAAGCAGGTTCGTTTAGTACTCGAACGCTGTACACGTGTAAAAATATTTACAGCGGCTCGGATATCGTCACGTCGCCAAAGGCCAGCCGAACAAGGCGCAAAAAGATTTGTATGCGTGCGCGTGGTTTCCTCTGTTCACCTGGGGGCAAGCTCCCGATCGTCAGGCATCTTATATGGAAGTTGCCCATCGATGTAAATAATCGGTGGCCCTCTGACGTGCGATATTTAAACCGCGATAATAATTGGCCTATCTTCGTCAGCGATCGCGTATGCACAGCTCGGCCCGAGATCAGTTATCGGTACGCGGCTACCGAGTTTGAATGAATCACTTGACTCTATTATCCTCCACCTCTTTCACTGGAACGTCCTCTGGACAATGCAAGTGGGCCTGAAAATAGCTTGCGTTCGTCATGGTTAGTGACGACATCGCATGTGGGCCCATTGTGCCCGGCTTCAAGAGAGCGATTAATTTGGAAAATTATACAAACTGCAAATTGCGCGAATTTGAATAAAATTATGTTGGATCAAAGTGAAATGGGGTGAATTTTTGTGCGAATCATTCTTATTTTATATTATTAATTGATATTGATGGAATTGTGCATTGGTTGATATCATGACGATTTTATTTTATTGCGGGGAGAAACATTCGAAATTGTATTTTGCAGTTCGTGAATTATTTATCATGCATTTTATAAAGAAATTAGTTTGCGTGATATTTTTTATAAACGTGTTGAGTGCCTACACCTTTCTTATTTATTGTTGTATTAGCAATTTGTCAAAATGGCTATTGGCAATTTAATTTAGATGTCAGTGGAAGTTAATTTATATATATTTTGTAGTTAATTTATACGCACTCCATATATTTATATTATTAACGTAACATTATTTATCTAGTGTTTATGAGGGCTAATTTAAAATTTCATAAATATAAACGGTATTTAGTGTGAACGGAACTCTGGAATTTCAATAATTACTGACAGTGAAGCAAATATTGAAGCAAAGAGCTTCAAAATTAAAATTAACTCTCACTCTGGAATAATTAATTAGCGGTTATTCTTCGACAGATAATGTATCATGTTTCATTTGATGCACGATAATTAATCTTACGTTCACTGCACCCTTCCTCTACTACACACTTATAAGTGTTTTCATAATTCAAATAAAATCGATGAGTTTGACAAGTGTTTTCATAATTCAAATAAAACCGATGAATTTGACAATTGCGTACTAATTAATATGCAGGGTGACCCAGGAAATATTAAGACTTTGATTCGCGTCACCATTATTAGTGGTGTTAAAAAGTTTTAGATAAAAATTGAATGGCTTCAAGGGGATCATATTTCGATGCCATTGTTTTTTCCGCGAGTGGACGCATAAAGGTTATTTGAAGGTCAACTTTGTTTCTTTTAACGGAATCATATATTTTTAAGTGTAATTGACCCGGCTTGTTATTTTCCGTAAAAAAGTATTAAGGTGGCATTGTCGAAAATTGATTTGTTTCAAAGATATTTCGGCTTTAATCTAGTAGAACTTACCATGTGTAAGATAAGGAAAGACGTAAGATAGTACTTTTCTGTTGATGCTTTCTTTGTCTTACACGCGGTAAGTTCTACCATATTAAAGTTGAAATATCTTCAATTATTTTTACTCGAAATTAGTATTATTATTATCGCACTTTTACTTTCGTACAAAACTTAATTATTTATATAATAATTTCTAATAATTCTATTCAATTTTTATGCTAGTTTCATGAATTATTAACAATAAAATATTGAAATATTTACGTCACTTTTAACGTTACTTTTTTAAATATACAAATTGAATACTTTTATCTGTACGTTTCCTCGCATTATCTCCATAAGGTCTTACTTTACATGCAACACCATGCATTCTCCGACTGATACGTCGTAATCTCTCACCGGAAGTTAAACCGCTTTGAACCACGCTTTAAATTGAATTCAATTGGCAATGCAATGGGAAACGAAAAAAAACTCGACCTAATTTCGCTTTTCGAATAAAAGTTCTAGCATCAGGGCTTAAGGAAACATCTAGAAAGCCGGATTAAATTAGACGCCTCGAATTATAAACGTCGTATCTTCAACTTTCATTCAGGCTGCTCGCTTTCTTATCACATAGAAAGGTATTGCGTATTCGATATCGTTTTGATTCACTATCGTGCTTTACTGTAACAAGAATTCCTCTTAATTAACCAATTTAGTATATCTGTGCAATCTCAGTTTAGTAGATATGTTTACATGAATACATAATTAAAATTGTTGGTACTTATAAAAGTGGCCTCAATAAAGAATCTAAGAGGAATGAATTTATTGCGTATTTTGTGCGACATGAATTTATGGAATATATTTAAATTAATATAACGTGAAGTTACTTGTATGAAATTGAAAATGTAACCCGTAGATGGAAGTGGTTTGTGTTTTTTAAATTATCCAAACGCAAAACTGAAATATACCAAAATCACAAACATCGTAAAAATCTTTTATCGCACTTTTTTTAGGAACAATCTCAAAAAAATTGAAGAGCTTCTTCGCGAATAGCCGTGTAAATTCCAAAGTATGCAAATACATTAAAATCAATAGTAATGTAATCTCCTTGGGAATAAAACTTAACGTCTCGTTTCAAGAGTATAACTGATAATAATTGTTCGTTACACATCGTTCGTCGTTCCGTTTCTAATTAACGGGCTCGATCTTTAATTAGAAACGGCCGCGTGGTTTCATACTTCATTGCCGTTAAATCATGTCCCCGCGGCCTCGTAAACACTGTTCTTCTCTCCCCTTTAGTTATGAAATTAAGCAAACGATGTGATTCATGTGGCACACGAAAAGGCGTAGAGTACACGTTTTCCCGAGGGCTACTAAAAATAGTTTTTGGAAATTGCGTCTTTGGTATGAATCTCTAAGGGACCCGTTAGACAAGGGAACAAAATCGTGCATTACGTCGAGAACGGAATTCGGACGTCACAGATAATCTTGGAGTATCTCGAAGTTGGAGAATGATTGCCTGCACACAAGTAAATAATAAGTTTTTCGATAATATTATTGTGATGAGAAGTATTTTCTCAAGATTTATTGTTAGATTTGCTAGTCACATGCTAAGCTCTTTTTTTATCATATAAATGGAGAGCGATAAGCTAACAGTAAGTGTCTTCTTCCTTTTTTAATACAAGTAAAAAGACAATTGGATGCAGTTTTGATTTTTTTAAATAAAATATAACTACGCAGGAATTTGGTTTATTTAGTTGTTCCTAGTGAGCAATATTGAAACGCGAAGAAGAGTTACGAAATTTAGGAAATAAGTATTTGGCGCCGCTATAGTGATTGTAGTTTATTTTTACCTGTACAATAATAGTCGGATGTAGTAATGTAGTCTTTTTGTTTATGCTTGTTTATATTTAAACTATCGGTCCTGCATTAAATGCACTTGGTAATTAAGGGATAAAAGGGTGGAGAGCCTAATCTATCTTGTACAAGGCTATCAATTGTCTAATCTAGATATGGTAAAAAATTCAACCTTGTTTAAAAAATAATAACTATTGACGTTTTACCATTTTACAAAAAGTAAAATTAAATACCGAAGAAAGTAAGAAAATAGTTAATATTTATTACCGCGTTCACAAGCAACCAAACTAATTAATTATTTCCCAAGTAAAAGTCTAAAATAACTATTTTCCTTCAAGCTAATGAAAAATTCCGCTCTCCGAAAGTTGTTCGCCTCACCAAATTGGTAGCCCAAGAGCGTGCTAATAGCCGCAGCATGATTCAAGTGGTTCTACAAGTTGGCCAAGCAAATATGCCCCATTTAGGACCTGCCATCTAGAGGTCCCAGCTTTGCCACCAATTTCCAGACCACCGTTGTAATTCATACGGTCCAGGTAAAAGGCCCCGGATCAATGAATCCGTGAAATCCACCGTAACAGGTTGAACCTTCGGCAAGTTTCCATTTACGGACCCTTTTTCACCTCTACGCAAGAACCTGCCGCATAGAGCGGTTCAAACTGACATAGACATTCCACGAATATCCTCATTAAAAAAAAAGAACAACATCCTCGCTGAAGGAAAAATAAAAACTAAAATATGAAACATCGGGCAAACTCGAGGCCTCCTCATCACGTGCTTCCTGATGGTTGTTAATTAAGAGTTTTCATTGAATTTCCGATTCGCCACCGTTGTTATATTACGGTTAATGAGAGTCCGTCGCAGTCCAGCACTGACCAGACGTCCGAAGTGGCGCGCGGGCCTAACTCGCCGGTGATTTACCGTCCGTAAAGTTTCGGAGTTCTATTTTTGAATCCTCCCACCTCGTCTGGAGGAAGGCTTCACGGGCTCCGCCGGTTGCACATGCAGCTTCCGCCGCGACTGCAGCGCCAGATGGAGGAAACGAGCCAGAGATTAAAGAGAAGACGGACTCCTCTGGCCCACTTGCCGTGACTTGACTCGTCGAGTCGATCCGTTGCACTGGACTGTGTTGAAACCAGTCGAGTGACGTCACGTATAATTAGTTCTTTGATTCTCTCTTCGCTGCGTCTGTCTCTGTCCCTCCGTGTCTCTACCCTCGCCACCGGCATCGCTTTTATTTAAACGAGACTCTTTCGATTCTGGCCGATGATGTAATTGAATCAGTCTCGGAGATTAACAGTTTTTGGTTTTGATAAGGACAGTTGCGTAATGAAAATCGCTTTCTGCGTCGATCGCCCTATGGATCACCTTAATAGGCGGAGGATCTATACTTTCGTGTTTAAAGGTTTATAAATTGTAAGGTGGTTTCTATGCGGTGTCGCCCCAAAATATGCTCATGGTAGCAATCACTTGTCTAAGGATAAATTGACCCTTGTTGGGGAATCCCTTGGTGTCTTTGGGACTGATCGCCAGGTTTAGCTTACTTATAAATTTTGCGTGTTACAAATACATATTTAATTGCTTCGCAAAAAGATCTTGATCAGAAACAGCTTTTTTTGCAAAAAGGAAAATAATATCCAATGATTCAGCGGTTATTTGCAAAGAAAAATAGCTGAGCTGTTGAGTTCGTTCGTCCAGTTTCATCGATCACAACGCAAGCAGAGAGTTAATTAAACAGGTGTTTTTCCAAGTGCCTAGTAAAATGCCATCCGGTTACGCTACTGGCTGTTCCACTCATGATATTTCTAATTTTCTCTTTCTTACCAGTGGAGTTCCCTCTTTTTTTCTCCTCGCTCTCTCTCGGTCTCTTCACGCCGCCCTCCCTTCCACGCTTATCTCGTCGTGGCTAAAAATAGATCTTGTCACGGCCATCGACGACATTTAAAAATGTTAAAGCCGCATAGGCGGCCAAACGACGAGCTACGATCCAAACCCACGAGCTAGGGAATTAGCGCCACTTCGAGGTGTCCGTGGTCGACTCGTGGCGCCGTCTCGCGACCACGTTTCACCTTCGCCTCCACCTGTTATTCCCCTGAATCAGCTTCTAGATAGACTCGGTCGGTACGAAATGCGTCTTTCATTTATTTGCAATTTCGTTTTCCGTTCACTTTACTTCGCCTTAGGTGGATGAGATTTTAACGGAATTTATGAATGGATGGAGTTAACGGAATTTGGGATAATGCTGTGCGTATAAATTTTGGCAGACCCAGGAATTTTTTTTCTATATAATGCACTGCATAAGTTAATGGAATTATATAGATAATGTTATGCATGCTAGTTTGGTAGGCCTAGGGGCTTTTTTCTTTATAATGCACTGCATGCGATCGATTCAAAAAGAGCATATCTATTACACCATATCTTATTACTAAAAAACTATTCTATCTGTACCGACACGATTATTGTTTATAAAAATGATGACAATTATGTACTTAAATGTAATATTTAATTAAAACTTATTTGAGACGAAATAGTGAATATCTTTACTTCTAATGTCATCATTTCTAATTTCTACACACCTTGATCCACACAATGCGT
Organism: Holcopasites calliopsidis; assembly: GCA_023838395.1. NCBI lineage: Eukaryota > Metazoa > Arthropoda > Insecta > Hymenoptera > Apidae > Holcopasites > Holcopasites calliopsidis. Next base: position 814,924 of record JALHAQ010000009.1, read on the forward strand.
GTTATAAATTATCATTATCGATATCATTTAACGCAAAATAGGCGGCAATGATTCACATCAATTTTCCTAAGGTGTTGATTCTACATCTATCGATATGTCGAGCGGCAATCGGTAGGAGATAACGTCGCACGTGATAAAAAAAGGTTGACAGATGTTTGTCAATTAAAATATTCGTCACGGAAGTCATATCAATGTTTCGTAAGAATCTTTTATTGGAGCGGGTACACCTATTGCATCATGATCAAAGTACTTATTCTTAGATATATTTGTCAACATTTTATGCTCCAATCTTTACCTTAAACATTTTATTTTAAACAATCATTCTTGCCTTTAGATGTACATTAATTATTGAATCGGATGCAGGATTAATTTCCTGTGCCGTTCTTTTTTATCTTTATATGTATATTGCACATTTATCGAGGCCCTTTCCTGTCTCCAAACATCACTTTATTTAAAGCGATCGATCAAGGACGTACACTTATTACTGCGTACTTTATTTCACGCATCAAGTGCGTCGCTTTCGCTTTCAAATTCGCTCAACAAGGAAACAGAATCGTTTTCTGTTACATATTTCATGAAGCAAATGTTCCACCCGTCTCGCTCTTAATTTTAACGAACCAAGGTCTACACATAAACACATAAAGAGCTGAACACTAATTCATTTAAAAGTTTATAACAGTTTGTAGAATGTTCGCTTAAAAGGGTTGATTTGCTCGACAGATCCTCAGTTATCGTATAGAAAGAGCGAACTTGATAAGTACGCCGACAAAAGCGTGTTTTGGAAGTGTGTTACGCGGTTCAGTGGGCGAAGAGGAAAGGGCGGTGGGGATAACTTATCCTCACTTACGTGTAGATCGGAGACCCTCGCTTATCGAGAGTCTACTGCATTCTCACTGTTCTCAAAACTCCAGGAAATCGAATCCCTCTGCTTTCACTTCTCCTCCTTTCTTTTCCCTTTTTATTCTCGACTCTTTGAATCCAGTCGCATTACTTATATTCCTCTGCACCGCCGCAAAGTTTGTCGACGCGAAATACTGTGTACGAAACGGGTTTAAGGGGCGGCTGATTTGAATATCGTTTCCGAGCGCAACGAACTCCGACAAACCGATTTACTTTGCACATGCGTTTATGCGGTTATCGCGCGGAATCGGCTTCGCGTCGCCATAAAAACAGTCGTCGTTTTCATTAAACCGTTATCGTACGTACGTGCAACGGGCCGGAGCGTCGGTAGGAGTGAAGTATGTATAATTCGTAGCTTTTGACTTTAAATCAATCGCGAATGTGCAACATTGTCTCAGTCTGCGACAACGGTCCAATCGCTGCTGGATTAATGCTTCGTCCGTATTTTATTGTGAATGGAACGCTTCGCTGCAATTACTTCGCAAGTCTGTGGGTGGGAACCAATTGGAAACGGTATTTTAATTAATATTATATTTATTTTTCGTAAATATCGACAATAAGCTTCAATCGTTTTGACCTTGAAATATATTGTCAAGGACATCATTTTGAACAACTTTCTCCTATATACATGTTATCGTCGCCTGGCTTTAGTTTTCGAGATGTTTTGCAAAAAAAACTTTGGTAGTAATGTAGTCTAACGGATTTCCTCAATTTTTACTATTTCAATATAGCTTTGCTTGCAATAGCTTTATTTTATTGTTAAAACGTCAAATCAATCGGGAGAGATGATCAAAGTACTCTCCTTTTTTATGTTGGTTTCTAAAAATGTCAAATCAAGAATTTATAAAGATTTATAAAACAAGAACCCTAATAGCCAAGTCTGGCAGGTCAACGCGAGAAGAGTTTCGCCATCGACATGCAGCGCCACATCAAAAGCCTAATGGCGGTCAATTTTTTGCAGCGTACGTTCTATCGAACTGACGGCTCGCGATTTTAGGGTTCGTGCAATTAGAAATTTGTGTAAGCGAAGTGTGGGTATGATAGAAGGCGTTTTGTCCTATTTCCTACGGCTTTGTGAAAAAGCCGCCAGTTCAATAGCCCCGATTCAAACAGTTGGTTGCGTTTTGGCAACCGACGATAACGATGCGAAAAGTTGATCGCCATTAGGCTTTTAATGTGACGCTGCATGTCGACGGCGAAACTCGGCCCGATTTTGGCCGGTGTAGCTATTAGGGATTGTTGTAGGTATATTTTAATAAGTTTGCATACATCCGGGAATTCTTGTGTATCCATTAGCCAAACGATTCGATCGAAGAACGACTCTCTTTTTCTCACCTTTCTGGCGATGTCCGAATTTATTTTTTCCATTCAATCGTTTGCTGGTAGAAGAAAATACATCAGGTAGCCTGTCTTACCCCACATTCTCCTGCTGATATTTTCAATCTACGTCATAGACATTTCTCATCGCACTTCTATTATCAATAATCCGAAAATGAAAAAGCCAGACGAAGGTCAAGCAAAGAAGTTCGAATTTGATTTTAAGTGCTTCTATGTCAGGCAAACATTCCTCGCATTATAATGTAGCTTCGGTATAGTCTCAGTGACAGCCGAAACATCAGCCTGTACCATGATAAATTCCTTCTATAGTCCATCGAATAGTCTGATTCAGCCTTGGCGGTCAATTAAACGTTCTCGTCATCGTGGCGTGGCGAGGGTGGCAACAGGATAAAAGAACAGCCAACAAGTTTCCATTTGTATTTAACGGGAGAACTGCCGAAGCAATCGAAATGACGACTTTGTAATTTGTCAGCGGGCTATTGGCGATTTGCAGTGGTGTATCATCTAAAATTTTTCGTGATTTGCACTATTTTTTTATACATTTCGCATTTTTTTTAATGATGGGACATTTTAATGGTCTTTAATCAAAATAACTATGTATTAGTAGCGTTAATTATTTTTTAAGAATCTGTTTAATAATTCTATTTGGATCAGTCAAGTAACAGTTGCTCCAAATATTCAGGAGAAAAATTTTAGAACGTTTTTAAAATGTAAAATACTGTCTTGTGTGCATTATAAATTATTGTTTCTTTATTTCTTTATTAAGTATTATCGAGAAACAAATTATGCTCGATGAATTAAGTAGTGACAATTATAACACCGGCAAGGAAATTAATTATAAAATTACTTGGCGCAGTCCAATGAAATGAAATAACAAAAGCATGAAAAATCTTCGAAAATTATGCACAACACTTAAGTGGTCAGGTTCTACCATATACCCTTTCAGACTCAGTTCTCATTCCGTCAGTTTTATAAATTAATTGTACGCTTTTTACTGTAACAACAATTAACCCGAATTCGACGCGCATAAAGTGAGTAAAACATTTGACATACCTTTTCCCTTGACTTCAATCACTCGGACATTAACAGCCCCATTAATTTCGTTCATGTCCAAGCTCTGACCCTGGAGCTCGTCATGTGAGATCCGTAGCGCAGGGTAAGGGCCAGCATGGGAAAATCAATGGCATTCAAATTTGGAACAATTGTTGTTAAATCATCGACTATATAAATTATAAAAATCTCAACACTCTATTAATTTATATATTCTCAAGAATCAAATAACTTGCAATACACTGCAAATTGATATAATTAAAAATTCATAAAATTTGACACTTTTTGAGAAGCCTCCACGATGGTTTCAACATTTTCGAATTTATTAGGATCTCAGGGCATCGTGCTTCTTCTAACACTTTAAATATCGCTCCTTTTGGTAAACGAAATTTTGTAACCAACATAAGACTTTGGTTACGCCAATGTCCGATTGCGGCGGATATGTCGCGTGCACGAGATCTTTAACCATTTTATATTGATGGACCACGCCTCCTCGTTTCAACAGTTGATGAAGTAAATCGACGAAACCCGGCACTAAATTCTCGGTCATTCGACCATACGATTTTCATCGGTTACTTGGCAAGAGAAAAAATAATCGTGCGAGAGAGAGAGGGGGGGGGAATACAATTATATGCAACACGATATTATTTTATGCAGTAGAATCGACGTAAATCAGGTCTAAAATAGTCAGTCTAACGATAGCAATTAGCATTATTCTGATTTATGACAATTTTACTGCATGAAATGATATCGTATTGCATGTCATTGTATTTGTCTCAACAGGGGCTATCGTATTACGAATAAAAACAATTCAGATTTCTATTAAGAAAAATTAATTTGGTTTTAATATCTCTCCCACCACCACAATTACAGCAAAATTGTTGATATCACGTAATGCCCCTCGATACCAAACAACTTGCGTAGGAACATTTTTTTGTATATCTTCATTTCCTTTCGAGATATTCCAGCGAATTGAGTTTAAATGCACACGCTGTATATGGATTACATTAGAAAAAGAGTTTTACATCAGTTACTTTTATTGGTTGATCAATTTATTATGGAATACATGCGCAGAACCTATTCGAATATGTTACTACAAAAATTCCAAAGCAATTTTCTTTATTAAAGCAATGCATTGTAATATTCATTCTTTTCATTCTCTTTTTGCGAAAAAGATGATTACTATTTATTGTTTTTAATAAACAAAATTGCTTTGGAATTTTTTTAGTAACACATTCGAATGTGTTACATGGTTTAAAAAAGCAAAGTGGTTGTAATTACGATACAACACACTTCATCACGTATTTCGTAAAATTAAAAGAAACACAAATATGATATTTACATATGATCGAATTTGCCCAGAAACTTTCTTTTCGAACAGCGTGAACTTTTCGCGAAAACCCGCGTGTTCCCATACGCAAACACCGTTGCGAAACGGAAATGCGAAGGTTTCGACGAACGCAGCTTAAATAATTCAAACGAGACGTCCCGTAATGGGCAGTGCGCTCGAAGGATCGTGCGCCTACTACGTGCAGAAGGTGGTGTCGCGCGGATCCGTCTTCAAACGGGAGGCAAGGTCTCCCTCGTTTCGAGACCACGTGCGTCCGCGTCGAAATCGTGCCAGAATTTTTCCCAAAAAGCCCGGGTTTACGAACGTGGATCTGACTTTTTATAGGCAGCCGTGTTCGGAACTCGTGATTAAGGTTTGGAAGTCGAAGTTGGGGTATTTTTAGGTCTGCGATTTGGGGTGAATGTTGATGAAGCTGGAATATGTTACTCAACGAGGATTGTTTTTTATGGTTGTACGGTTTTGTATTAACTTTTAATGAGTTTGTGTTTTCTGAAGGAAAGAGGTTGATATAATTAGTTGTGATGTTGTATTTAATTGTGATGGTAATTATATTAATTGTTAATAAGACTTTTGGGATTAGAAATACATTTTTAATGAATTTGTGTTTCTTGGAGGAAGAAGGTTGATATAATTAGTAGTGATGTTGATTGAACTGGCTGTTGATAAGGTTTTTTGTGGAACAAAGCTTGATGTGATATTGTATTTAATTTTGATGATGATTATATTAATTGTTAAAATGATTTTTGGGATTGGAATTAACGTAATGTCATGTTTCAGCACAGAATAAGTTATACAATACATTGAAATAGATGATATTGCGATAGCTTAATTATTCAGAACTTTATTTACCAATTTGTATTTTATGAAAAACTGTAATTGCACAAATGTCTACAATTAGTGTTTTGTGAGAGAAGATTCAGAGGGGATTGGAAACTTTGCGAACCATTTAGAGTTAATATTCTGCATCCACTGTATATGTATTATGAACGTGCGTTTATATTTGCCACGTCTCCGAAATTATCGACTTGTACTACTGCCAATTCATGGAAATTAGAATTATAGCTGTTTCTCTTGATCACGTCTATTTTGCATTACAGCCTCGGCAGTAGAGGCATGTTTTTTATTATAAATAAATATTTTCATGTGTCGAAAAAGTGAAGCAATGCAAATAAACGTAAACATTCTGGCAAATCACAAGATCACAAAATCACAAAACTACAAAATCATGAAATCAGTAATTATAACAGTCGCCAAGCCTAAAGTTTGAAGTGCAAGAATCTTGCACCTCTTCATCAAAATTTCTCAATAACATCAAAGCTAATTATTAAAAGCCTAAATAAATCAAATCCGAAACAAAGTGGAATTAATTGGAGCCCAAAGGTTCACAAAATTAATTATTCGAGAAAAACAATAATAAATAGCTAAAGAACGTACCATTACCTGTAAATATTTGAATACAAATAATACACAATAATTTAAACAGGCGTCGGATCAAATTTGAAACGAGCTCGTCTAAAAATGTTCTTAATAAAATCCAATTTTCTCTGTCGCATGAAATATATGGTATAAATAGACCGCGTGTACTTGCAACATAGTCATTTGCGAAATTACCTGTTGCGGATGATATTCACGTAGAAATGATAGGTCGGTTAATCCTTTCTTTGATCACACGTATTACTGTCCATTTGACGATGATTTGCGCAAAAAAAATCGCTACCAGCCCTCGTTTCCTTTCAGGTCTCGTAGCAAAAATAAAACGATACCTCCCGTCGTTTTGTATCACAAAGTGTACGAAATGTGCATTTTAATTAAGCTATCCATCTTATTGCGGGCCAGTTTCTCAAACCGTCCAATGTGATGTAACTGTATTCATCTTATATACATATACCTTTATAATTGTATATAAAACATCGCTTTGTGCTATTTCCACCTTACTAAATCACAGGGTAAAGCCTACCACCGTGCAACTCATATGTAGACTCACACTGTAGCATCTATGCGGCGTGCATCGCCTTTCAGCAATTTTATGGTTTTCCTTGTTATCATTTATCTGGTGCCGGCTTAATATTTGTGACCATTTTAGCATCCTTGATAGTTCCAGTACTTTTTATCGAAAATCTTCAATTACTTCTTTGTTTCTATTTATTTTGTCGTTTTTATCATATACATATCACCGTTTATCTAAACATACGTATAATAATTCTTTGGGGGCGGGTTTTAAATAATAATTACCCTGCTGCTTTTAAAATACTTCCCACTTTTTATTAAACGCTTTATGTTACTTTTTATTCTGCTTTTGCAAAAGTACTAGACCACTTTCGGAGATTTCTCAAGTGAGAATAAAATTCTAGCATATCTTACCATTTCTTAAATTTTTATTGCATCTTTCTTTGACAGATTTACCTACACGAAATTTTATGCTTTTAGCTCTTAGTTTTCTTCGCAAACATCTTTGTACTTTAAATATATCTGGCATCCATGTTTACGACCTTCCACGTGTTTTTGGAAATTTTAATTACACTTCAGACATTTTTCAACTTGGTTTTGAACACGTTTTAGTTGATAAGCTGTCAGACAGTCCGACGCTCTCTCTGCCACTGTCGGGATAAAAATAAATGGAAAAATATGAGGTGCGAGGGAAATATATTACTTCACATGACAAAACACGTGACAAGCGATGCCGTTAAAAGAATACTTTGTTGATTAAACATTCTCCCATCGTCTTGTATTAAGTAGTACAGATAAATTTTCATTAATCGCTTGTAGAGATAAATTTCTGTGCAGTTAGATTATTTTGGACGAATAGAATTTAGAGCTTTCACGAAATTAGTAACAAGAAGTATTTTTGTATTCTTGAAATGATATTATTTATTTCTGCAGCTAATTTGTTGCAATGCCCTTTTCATAGTGTAATTGTAGTGCAATTTATGTACAATTAGATTTTTTTAAACCAATAGAATTTAGAATTAGAGTTTTTACCAAATTAGCAACAAAAAATATTTCTAAATTCTTGAATGTTATTACGTATTCCTGTAGCTAACTTTTTACGATCCCATTTTTACAGGGCAATTATAGTGCAATTTATGTACGATTAGATTACTTTAGGCGAGTAGAATTAAAAAATTTAGACTTTTTAGGAAATTTGCAACAAATAGTATTTTTCTATTCTTGAATGTTGTTATTCATTTCTGCAGATAATTTTCTACAACCCCATTTCATAGTAGAATCACGGTTTTTGTCATCCCAAGAATCATGAAATATTAATTCATTCTTTGCATGTAACACTTGTCATCTCATAAAGTCACAAAATCGCGAAATCACTAATTATAATTTTAAGTGTTGTCAAACCTAACGACCGTAATCTTGCACTTCCTCATAAAAACTTCTCAGTAATTTCTAAGCTATTTATAAAAAGCAATAAATTAGTAAAATCTGAAATAAGTTGGAATTACTTGAAGCCCAAAAGATTCATAAAATTAATAATCCATGGAAAACAATGATAAGTACTTCAAGAACGTAACACCACCCGCAAATATTCGAATAAAAATACTACGCAATAATTTCTAATGACATCGAATCAAGTCTTGAAGAATTTCATTTAAGAATACCATTAATAAAACCAATTTTCTTTGTCGCATAAAAGCATACGCTTCTTTTAACAAAAAAATCCCCGTATAATATTGTACCTTTTCTAACAAAATTCTATACAACGAACTGCCGAAATGTAGTCTCAAATTATTATTCGTTAATCTACATTCGTCTATTTCCAAAAGTCGATAAAAAAGAAATGCAAGAAACCTCGAATACCGCCAAAGCTTAGCAGTACCCCGAAAGACATTTCCAAATAATTCCAAGCAATCCTTCAGCCGCGTATCGTGACGTGTCCGGTCAAAGAATCGGCCTCTACTCGCAGTGAATTACAATTCCATCGGCCCCCCTCCAGCATTGTTAAACGTCAGCATTACCTGCATTTCAGTCGCGAATTCAATCGACCTAATTGGATTAGGCAAATCAACGTAATTCCCGAAATAATCGGTACGATGACCGCGAAGGCTAGTCACGAACAGGCTGGAGGCATGCAACGATACATGCTAGATCGCTGACAAGTGAAAGGGGGACCATTTTCGAAATGAACGCGAATATCGTAGGCGGCCCGACGGGAGAGCTATACAGGGTGTTTGGCTACGTGTGGGTAAAAAATGAAAGAGGCGATTCTATGGGCTAAAGTAAGACGAAAAAATAGAATACATTTTTTTCGTCTGAGGTTTCGTATTCGAGAAATTTCAGTTTGAAAATTCATTCAGCGCATGTGTACTAACGAAGCTACAACCTGGCACTACCGGAAATTGTGGTAAAACTTGAAAGAAGATGATTCTTCGTGTCAAAACGTGTCGAAAACAAAGAGTAAGATTTTTTCATATCACGCTTAATTTTCAAGGAAATTGAGTTTGAAGGAAACCAGTGTTCGGGTGAGTTAAGAAAATGGCGATTAGTTGCAGTGTCCACATACTTAACGAACATTCAAACTCCATTTTCTCGAAAACAAAGCATCATATGAAAAAACTTTATTCTTTATTTTCGACTTATTTTTACACGAGGAATCACGATCAGCATCTGGTTTTACCAGATTGTGATTACTTCAGTGCGCGTGTAGATGATTCTTCATGTCAAAATGCGTCGAAAACAATGAATTCAATTTTTTCATGCCACGCATCATTTTCAAGAAAATTGAATTTCAAAATTCTTTAAGTATGCATGTACTCGAGTAGCCACGATCAGCTAAAACTGGCTTCCTTCGAATTCAATTTTCTTGAGAACGAAGCGTCGTATGTAATCATTTTATTATTGATTTTCAACTTATTTTGATACGAAGAATCACCATCTTTTCGTTTTTGCCACAATTTCCTGTTTTCTCAGGTTGTAGCTCATTAATTACGCGTATACCCGACGAATTTTCTCGAGTTTGTCAATTTTCTTGACAACGTAGCGTGGTATGGAAAAATATTATTCTTTGTTTTCGACGGATTTTGACATAAAGAGTCATCTACACACGCACTCAAGTAGTCACAATCTGGTAAAACCGGATGCTGGGCGTGATTCCCCGTGTAAAAATAAGTCGAAAATAAAGAATAAAGATTTTTGATATAATGTTTCGTTTTCGAGAAAATTGAGGTTGAATGTTCGTTAAGTATGCAACTATTACAACTAGCCGCCATGTTCTTAACACACCCGAAAACGGTTTTCCTTCAAACTCCATTTTCTTGAGAATTAAGCCTGATATGAAAAAATTGCATTCTTTGTTTCGACGCATTTTGACATGAAGTATCACCCTTCTTTCGGTTTTGCCGCAATTTCCGGTTGTACGAAGTCGTAGGTTCTTTAGTACACCTGCACTCAATGAATTTTCGAACTGAATTTTCTCGGATACAAAACCTCAAACGAAAGAAATTTATTCTACTTTTTCGTCTTGTTTTAGCCCATAGAATCGTCCCTTTCATTTTTGCCCAGATCTAGCCGAACACCCTGTATATCTCGCGTTTTGGCTTCGGGGAATCGCGACTCGCGATTATATCTCAAAAATAGACCGCGTGCACGTGTATGTAAGCAGCGGAGAGTCGCTCGTTAGTCTTACCCTGCGCGACCATCGGGCAGCCTGGTGGTTCCTTACCGATCAGTTTCGCGGTGGGACCATTCAGGTGCTGACTGCGCCTGTGTTCGCACTGTTGAATCGCGCTCTGTCTTCCACTCTACGGTGTATCATTAGATATAGTATCGTCGGAGTGGAAAAGGTGTTGATATTCCTGTGGAAAAGAAGTGTTGTGGCGATGGATTAAAAGAGAGCTATGAAACCAGTAACAATATTTTTCTTAATTTTGTTGATGATTTGTATGCTTAGTAAAGAACAGATTTTTGCATTGATTTTTTGTGGTGAAGGTGAAGATTGGATGTGAAGATTTTTAATATATTTCAAGGTGGTACAGGTTTTTTAACGCGTGTACTAATTTGATTTGGAAATTTGTCGAATGGAAGAATTGGTGCATCGATCAAATTAAAATTAACATTCCATTAAAGTGACGAGGGATTGATTTTTAATTTTGCATAAGACGGAGTATATACATATATATATATATACACAGTCTTAAAGTGCATTTAAATTCTGCACCACTTTGAAATGTGAATTGAATATATATATAAAGTGGTGCAGAATTTAAATGCACTTTAAGACTGTGCTGTTTTTGGGGGGATCGTAAAAGTTTGATTTAGGGATTTGTAGATACAAAAAATGGAACGTGCTGACATTAAGACAGTAGCGTTTTCAATATTAATTTCGTAACAGTTGAGGTATTACGTCGAATCATTATTATCATGTTGAATTATCGTCCCTTCGAATTTTCTGGGCTGACACCATTTAATTTAGCCAATTAAGTCTATCACAGCTCCATGCAACGTTGATCAAACTGGTTTTTAACAAACGAATCAAGTCGCTCGTGTGAAGCAAATTAAACTTCCATCAGTTTCGATGTAAATAACGTGTTGTATCATACTGTGTTGCCTAATCGTTTAATTCAGTGCATTTGAATGTGGAGAAACGTTTATTAGTCAACATTCCGCACTAATTTTTACAAAGAGCAACTTTGAAAAGGCATCGGTTGTATTAACGTTATATTAACATGCACTTAAATTGAATCCCTCTTCTTGTACATACAATTACACACACTACGTAATTAACAGTCATCAACGTTCGCAGAGAGCATCGAGTTCTTTCGAGTAAATCTGAAACCATTCTTGTCAGTTCGACGTGGACTCTTCCAAGTGACGGTTCTACGATTGTTTCCCTTGGCATTGATTGATCGAGTCGATATTTTTCGAGTGAAAAAGAGTACTTCATTTTATTCAGTATTAATTTTTACTTATTTTTTATTAAGTATTAATTTTTACTTAATTTTATTAAATATTGATTTTTGCTTAATTTTATTAAGGTTAACGTAACGTCCCTTGCTGACTTATATAAATTGTCGATAGTAGTCATTTAGTAACTCTTCAAGCGATCGATTTTTAAACAATCAGTAAATTTTGTTCGAGAATAAAGTGAACTATTTTGCAATTGGTTTTGCAAGGACATTGATGAAATTCTGTGATCTTCGTTGGTGATTTGTAGTAGTTATTACATTGGAAATGCAATAGTATCAGAAGTGGGATTTTATTTAGGAATAAAAATCAAGGATAAAGAAAATAATAACAAAAAGGAGGCAGTCAAATAACAAAAATATTGGTGTTGCACATGTAGTTAAATTATTTAGTGCTGTTCTTTTTAGTTGTTGTGCGAATGGATTGAAATAGTTCGGTGGCTTATTAAAAATATTTTCGTTGATTGAATTTTTATGAAACAAACGATGAAATTTTATTTTGACATAAACTACAGCCAATTTGCAATTAATTTATTTTATAAAGTGAACTCGAGCATATTTTAAGACACATAATTCTTTAAATATTTTACACAAGCTTGCTTAAAATATTTGGGTAAAGAATAAATAATTTTCAAAATGTTCTTCCATTCCGAAGTAAAGATCTTAAATAATGAATGAATATGTGGAAACATCAAAACGAATTCTGTCCATTTCTAATTTCAATGAAAAGGGAGCTCTTTAAAAATATTCTCAGCCGCCTTAGGCGTCGATTTTTTTTTTTGTATACCACGGTCATTTTCGAAAGTATCGGATTCTATCAAGAAACTTAAGAACACTCGATACTTAAAATTGCTGTATTATATAATGGAGATATCTTCCTTCTTGCTTTAACAAATTGATGCAAAAAATAGATGACACTCACCTGTCTATCGTTCATTAAGACAATTAAGGTACCGCATGTTTTTTTTAAACACGATTACATAATAAATAATTATGGCAACTTGTGAATCACGCATATTTTATAAAGTAATTAAATAGATTCTTTAATTATGAATTAATATAAATTTGAGAAACTGCAGTTTCTTAATCATATTCGTAGGACCATCATTCTAATTCAAACAAGGAAATCGGCGAATATTAATTGCAAGCAATTATATTTACTTTTTTATACCTACTTACGTTTGCTTTGCATAATCCAACATAAATTATAGTGTGGGTGTGTATCTTTATGTTTATAAAACTGAAAAAAATTTAAGCTATATGTCATATCCTAAACGCATTATTTAATCTTATAAAAACTCCGTGAAATTAATAAAAGTTTGGTGGATATGCAAAAAAAAAAATGAAAGATCAAAAAGAACAAATCTTCAGTAAAAGAAACAATCAATCGAAATGTCACTAAAATAAAAGCTTCGCCGTTCGATATTATCTACTACCTGCTACAATTAAAAGCCGACTTTCAGCTAGTCAAGAATGCTCGGAGATAACCGCGATTCATAAAAAACAATGATTCAATGAAAGGAAAGAAACCGTCAGTGGAAGGCGGGAAAGATATCCAGAAACGGACTATCGTTCGCTTTACGATACGCGAAACCAGATAGAACGTAGAACTTTGAAGAAACAAAGGAATCTCGATCGAAGTGAACTGGCTCAAAATCTATTCGATCATGGATTCGATACGGGATCTAAAGCGACTTCTCTACGAGAGAACGGAGGCGCTTAGACGCAGGGACGAAGCGATCGAGATGCTGGAAAAAGCTTTAGAAGAGCGAGATTCGATTATTCGTTACCTTCAGAATGAGATCGATAAATTCCGGCAGATCGTCGATTACAGTTTATCTTCAAGTCGCATCGGACCGGGCCAGAGGGCCAAAAGACAAGCGATTTCCGCGGAACCGCTCACCAAAGACACCAAAGTAATCGTCAAGTTTCAAAAACGGCAAAGGTATCATTTTTCGACAGATTTTATGCTCACTCCGATAGATCGAATTCTTCATATATATAATATATATAATTCTTTTGAACTATCGAAAGTTGGAACTGTGAGCGTTTTTTTTTTTATGTTCATGACAGAATTTGATTTTTTAGTTCGCTTTTTGATGATGTATAAAAGTAGAAGCGAAATAGTAATGAAGAATGTAATATACAAATTAGAAGCAATGTAAGCAGTTTTGTTCAAAGAAAATATTTCTTTTCATTTTAATGTACAATTTAATTAAATTTCATTAGTTTGTAGTTTCATGTAATTTAATTCCATTAAGTTAAAAATTTAATGAATAATGAATAAAATTTAATGAAATTAATTTCATTAAATTTCTGAAATACTTAAGATTCTTAAATAATACTGCTGTTCAAAAATTTTTAATTGTTTTTAGAGATGGAGTAAATGGAGCACATTTTTAATGAAACTAAATTCATTAAATTTCGAATTTCATGTACTTTATTTAAATTGAAAATATTTGAGTAGCAGTATTTTTTAAGAGTCTTACGCTTTAAGATAAACATTATGAATATTGTTTGCAAAACGAGTTTTCGAAGCTGATTATACAAGTGATCGCTGAATTCGAGGCCATGCAAAGGGAACAATGACTCGACGACCACCATAAGCTATTACTAAGAGTGAAATTCGGTCGTTCGTTGCGCAATTTAGAATCATAGTTTCACCTATACAAATTGCGTTACCACGAAGCTACGTGTTATGTACGTGTTACATTCAGACTATTTTTTGATGTAAGACACGTAGCTTCGTTAACTTCATTTGCGTCGTTGCTTAAGCAACCACTCTTTCATCGATCATATTGGCAGAGACTTTCAAAAACCTTCATTCTGTGAACAGTCGATTTAATCGATACAATACTCTTTGAATATTAAATGTTCAATTCAAATTGGAATAGTCTATTAAAATTTCATATCAATAATAAAACAATATTAAATCATATCGATCTATTACATTTTAGTAGACTGATTTTCAGTAAACATATTATTTTTATTTATTGTTTTATAATTTGTCATACTGGTAAGGTAAATGTTTCTAATATGTGTGGAGTACTTAGGATTAAGAAGGAAAATACATATGTAGGATACTTAGGAAGGTTTTCCAAGGGGATTGTTATTAATTGCTAATTAAAAGAAAATTTTGATCTGTTTCTTTTTAATCATGAAAGAAATATTATCTTGCAATCTTTTTAATTGTAGTTATGTACCTCGATAGCCAATGTACTCTTGTAATTTGACTCTGTATTGCCTTACGTCTTACGCAATCGTGGGAAGAATTATCCAAACACTAATTACGAATGAATATTAATCAATTTTGCAAATAATCCTAAAATAATTGTAAATTTTTTAATAGAAATCTCTAATGTCATTTCAACATTTCTCAAGCAATAATACTCCCATGAAATTTGTAAAATGAAATGGTAGTAAAATAATTATTGCGTTTCTTTTTTTAATAAAGGTCTCGTGAGCTGATCAAAGCCGCCATTTTGGACAATGACTTCATGAAAAACCTGGAGCTGACGCAGATCCGAGAAATCGTGGATTGCATGTATCCTGTTACCTTTTCAGCCGGTTCGACTATCATATGCGAGGGAGATGTTGGCTCCATTGTGTATGTTATGGAAGGTGAGTCACGGATCTTTCTGTTATATTAAGTTAATTTTTCTATTGGGCATCCGATTTTTTCTTATCGATGTATACTTTCATTTTCAATCATCAAGAATACAAATGAATACAATATACTTAATCGACATCTTTATTTACGTCACTATTGCTATCCATACAAAAAATATTTCAGATAAAAGTTGAATGGCTTGAAGGGGGTCGCATTTTTATCTTACTGTTTCTTTCCACGGGTGGACGCGTAAAGGTCATGCGAAGGTCAACTTGCTTTTTTCAAATGGAATCATATATCTTTAATTACATAGGTAGATGCAGCTCGCAATTTCCCATAAAAAAGGATTAAGGTACGATGTTCGAAAACCGGTTAGTTTAAAAGATATTTCAACTTTAACGTAGTAGAAGTTACTATGTGTAAGACAAAGAAAGCATCAACAGAAGCCTATTGCTTTACGTCTTTCTTTGTCTCGCACGTAGTAAGTTCCATTAAATTAAACATAAATTATCTTTTAAACCAATAAGTTTTCGAGCATGTAACCGGAATACCTTTTCATGTAAACTGAGGGGCTGATATGATCTGTATAATTGACAATATGATTCCATTAAAAAAAAAACAAAGTTGACCTTCACATGACCTTTACGCGTCCATTCAAGGAAAAGGACAATAGTATTAGAATATACCCCCTTGAAACCATTCAACCTTTATCTGAAACATTTTTTATGCGGATAGCAATAGTGACGTAAATCAAGGCGTCAATATTTGGTGGGTCATTCTGTGTAGTAGTAATGTAATTAATAATTATTCAAGAACTCACTTCATTTTCCACTATTTTAATAATATCAGAGATAAATGCTGCATGTATCTCTTGTATTTAAATTGTACACCTCGTGCATACAAAGTGTTTCGCTACCTCATGCAATTATTTTAAGGGACGACTGCTAAGGCAGTTCTGAACAACTTTTTTCTTTGCCAAAATGTTGGTTAAAGCTTCATTTTTTAATTATTAACGAAAAACACTGACCAATCAGAGCGCGCGCTCAGCCGAGAGAGCGTGCAAGACCGCAAGCGAGCGTATCACGATCTTCTCTCGGCTGTACGCGCGCTCCCATTGGTCAGCGTTTTTCGTTAATAATTACAAAACAAAGCCTCAAACGACATTTAGCCAATGAAAAAAGTTATTCGGTATCGCCTCGTGGATCTCCCGTATCCGGCTCTTCCGTGAGTTACGGGACACCCTGTATACGTTGCACATTAAATAATTAAAATCCATCTTAAATGAGCTTTAACAAATATCCCTGGTTCTTTTTAACAATTACATAGGAACATTGGAATAAAATAAAATTTACTTGTATGAGTTAACTGAGAACAGTTCAACACAATTCTGTTGAGCTTTCATTCTGTGATCGAGAAATGTGCAATCGATTCCCTTTAATCCTGCAGAATATGCGACGTATGATTCATCCTTCTTTGCAGGAACGGACACTGATTCAAGCTTTGCTTTTTCTTCAGAAAAACCGGTTCCTGTAGCTGTAGTTATAAATAAAATGTTGCTGAAAACACGCATTCTTTTGCAGCTATAGGGATTCTGCATGCAC
This sequence comes from Holcopasites calliopsidis, assembly GCA_023838395.1. Taxonomy (NCBI): domain Eukaryota; kingdom Metazoa; phylum Arthropoda; class Insecta; order Hymenoptera; family Apidae; genus Holcopasites; species Holcopasites calliopsidis. Next base: position 831,682 of record JALHAQ010000009.1, read on the forward strand.
ACAAACAAATCCCGCTACATATTTAAAAAAAATTCGTCTTCGCAATATCCGCTTGGTATTTTCGAAATTTCAAACTCGCATAACTAATCGTGCATACACGAATGAAACTTAACAAAACATTTGTCTGTATATGAATGTATAGGTAGAATGCATAAATCGGTACAATTTATTAACAAGCAATTTTATAAATATAGAAATGTAATATGAATTTACTAATTTTTTATTTAATTACAATTTATCTACCGTTCGAAATTTTATCTGGTAATGAACATGTAATTTCAATTTTTTGTGTGTTTGATGTAAATCGAATAGAAAGGGGAAGTTTTTGCGAAATCATAATTGAAATATAGAATAATTTTTGATTGCCATAGTAGAAATTGTTTCGACTTTCTCAAGTCGAAGCACGAATTTTGCATAATTTAATTTAAAAAGTACATTCTCATGTATTTCGACCTCTGACAGTATGAAAAGAAGATAAAAATGATGAAAGCTAATTTTTTGTAGCACGTTACAGGAAGAAAGTTATGTAATACATAAATTATGAAAGTGAAATTTTGGCCAATCAAAAATAATTATATTCAGACAGACAGCTTTCCTCCTCTTTGACTTCAACAAATTGAGACATTTTTTCAAACATATTCCTCTATCATTAAAATAACCTTTAGAAACATTTTAATTTACCATTGAAGAGGAATACGAAAATATAAAGATTCAATGCAGGTCACAATGGACATCTTTAAATTCAAATAATATAATAAATAAGCCTAAATCTCAAACAATTTCATTATTCCTTTTACTAATTTCCCCTTACTTTGTGAAACTATAACATTTAGACAATAACAATTGCACGACATTGCGTTTCAACAAAAAATTCTCCGTTAAAACGAATTATTTTTGTTATTACAATTTCCGTTTGCTATTTTTATTATAAGAATTGTTTTAAAAGTCAAATTCAGAAAAATTCTAAACTAAACTAAAGCAATTTCTCAGACCTTCTTTGAAATTTGAGCTTACTTATTTTACAAGGATTTAAAAATGTTAGTTATGAACTTCACTCCATTTGTATATTTTTGTATTTTTCTGCAATGGTAAATGAAAATCTTTTTCAATGGCTTCCTCAAGAATAATCGCCCTCAAAACAATTGAAAATAATTGTGTCAAGACAATTCTAACAAGTGAAGGTACATGTACTACATGCTTTATGCCGTAGATACAAAGTTTCATTCTGAAAGAATTTGCTTTTACTTCCGGTACCGGTAGATCACTATTAACAACGGTTTGTGTAACCAGTAGGGATACCCACAATTAAGCCCGAACGTAATGGTTCGCGTGTAGCGTAATCGCGCAGATTTTTACGTGTACTACGGTTAAGCCAACTGTGTAAACGTACATACGACGTCGCGTAACGTAACCATTACGCAAATAATTATGAGCACATTAATGTGTCTCTTTATCAGGAAGAGAACTATTATGATAAGGCCGGAACAGCCAAACGAATAACTTTATTTAAAAAATAAAATAACATTTTTAAAAGGAAAATGTTTTGATGGCAGTACAATTAAAAATGAATTGCAATAAAGTATTCGATATACAATTAAACACAAATTATAAAGTATTCGGCATACAATTAAAAACAATTAACGGTGGATGCAAGTTAAGAGTAATTGATTAAAAAAAATGTAAAATATTCGTCGAACGAGTGGTAATAACAGGTTGAAAGAAAGAAGAACGCGAAGTGCATGATACAGAGACAACGATGAAACAAATGCAAAATGAAAAAACAATTTTAACCGAGGCTCTTCCATCTTTGCTTATAATATTTCCACTACGTGACAAACATCCACGGTGTAGCGCTCAATCTTGTTCTCAGAATTAAGATATATTATTCCACCTTGAATTATGGAGGGCAAATCCTATAGATTGAAAAACTATATATTCCTGACGTTATCTGTCTCCCTTTTTTCACCTGAATAGCGAAAAGAAAGGAATGTGTACACTCGATTACTTCCATACTATTGAAAACAGAAAAAAATATTTTAGACAAAGGTCGGAAGGTTTTAAGGGGGGCATATCGTGATGATAATTATTTGACATTGCGATGACCTTGGAAAGCCCTGTGAAAGTCATCGTTATATTTTTAAACGGAACCCTATATTTTTTATTACATATTCTTGTAGCTGACATCGGATGGTGTCCAAAACACTACCTACATATGTGTTTTTCGTAAGCCGTTTCTGAGTTATTGAGATTGAAAATACTCAATCTTCAAATTACAAAATTAAAGTATCTAGACTATTGCTACTAAAGTAATACAATTCTAAGTCACGATAAAAAGCGGTGGAGACTGCTTTAGAAAATAGACTGAGACTCGAATTAGGCATCGATCAATTGTTCAGTGACACGCAAAATTTGAAACTCAATAACTCATAAACGACTTAGGCGAAATACATTTGTAGGTAGTGTTTTGGAAACGGTCCGATGCCGGTTACAAGACTGTGTAATAAAGAAATATAGGACTTCATTTCAAAATATAACGATGACTTTAACGGGGCTATCCAAGGTCATCGCAATGTCAAATAATTATCATCACGAAATGTCCCCCTTAATACCGTAATAACATTTGACTACAAGATCTTTTTGTACTCTAAATACTTTCGGAAATAACCGCAAGTATACACTTAAACTGCAAATCAAACTGAAGTTGAAAGCTGTACATCGAATGCGATGGAAAATATTATAAGTTTCTGCAGAAATTAATTATTATTATTCTCGAAAGTGTTTTTTAAAAATGAAATTTTTATAAATTTACCAGCCGTGTGGTGACGATATAGTTTTGTTTCTATTCATTCCATTAACATAAATCATAATATATTATTGAAACAATCGAGTTTGATGATTTTCGAAGAATTTACCATAAATAAATATAACTTGTTGAATATAGGTACATGAATATATAATAGAAATCATGAACTGAAAACAATAAAACAATCCGATTTGCAGTGTCACAAAATGATCGTCTTTCAGGCGAGTGCCAAAACTGAGCGTCCCCCAAAAAAGCACGCGCCTAACACCTCAACAAATTAAACACAAGCTTCTGCATACAATATCTACAGGAACTCCATCCGCTCCGTATGTTTTCTAATCGAAAACAAATGGATTGCGAATAAAATTAGTCGAAACCTCGCGAGTCACCCGGTACATACGCGGGAGCGGTTGAACCAAGAAAGATCACGGCGACTTGAGAACCGCTGTCCTTTCTCTCGGTACAGACAGAGTGGGGGGTTACCAGTCGAAGGGGAAGGGAGTTTCTCGTGCACGCTCTTTGCGGGCGTACTTTTCACCAGTCGTGAACGCTTTCAGTGAGCGTCAGCTGCGAAGGAGTGGTCCTGCTGGTGTCCCCGTTCGCGACGTACCAACGTCCTTCGCGCAGCTCTGATTCCCCTAATCGCCAAAATCAGAGGCCCTCCCTGACCGATAATCCCCCTGGGAAAAGTTGAGAAGTCTACGATTGAAAGTTTGTGATCGGTAAACGCGGAACTGATCGGCGCTTTCGTTGTCCCGATCGCTGGATCTCTTGTGCAATCGCTCTATCGATGTGTTCTTCTTGTTCTAATGCGAAACAATAGTGTGACAGTTCTTAAAAGAAGCGATCGATACTACTAATTGCATTTTGAAGAGGGTTAGGAGCGATGGAAGTCAACGAGGAAGAGTAGACCGGAGTGAGCGGAATATAGTCCCAGGATCCAGGGGGAGTCGATTTATCGGAAGGACTCGCGAGCCGCGACTAAGAATAGCAGCCGTTTCATTGTTCCGTTCTCCAGCCTGGAATTAGCCGCTCGAAGAACGGTCGACTCTCCGCGGCTGCTTCGGTCGTTTGTGCTTCACCGTGAAGCATGACTAAACTAAGGGTCGATCGAACCCCTTATCGGACTGCTCGCCATTCTGAATGCCAAATCCACCGGTCGCATGCAAACATCCTGAGAGACCGTTGCGTTGCCCACCGATCTGCACAGCTTCGATAAATTGGAGGCTTGAACAGGAAGGAGTCGAACACGGCAGGCGTCGAATTTTATAGTCCCGCGGTGGATCCGCGTTGCGAGGCTGGTAAGAAAATATCGATACTACGGTACCGCAGTTTACTGACCGCAAGAATTGTACAAACCAAGGTCCAGCTGTGTCATATAGTGTCCCAGTGTCCTCCCGTGTCAATCAGGTTCAACGTCCCTCCACTGGACCAAGTGTCATCCTGATCTGTCCTACAGGAGAGATATTCCAAGCCCTCTGACCGCCTTTCACCGTCTTCCATTGAGATCAGTGAAGCACACCAATTCGTTGGGAAGACAATTGTCGTTAGATAGCTGCGGGCAAAGGCTATCTCCCTTTCTTTTATCTTCAAACGACCTCAAGACCTTCCAAGCATGAAGGTGAGAAGCTACCCAGGAAGAGCAGTCCTGGAGGACCCGGAATTGCTCCTGGATCCTGACGCCACCAGAGGCAGAGCCATGGAGCTACTCTACGAAGCCAGCTGGCGCGAGTGCGGGGTCAATTGGGCTACAGACGCGAGGAGCAAGACTTCGTCCAGGGAGGACGAGTACAGACAGCCTTACGCCGAAGTGATCTCGCAATTGGAGGGCGTTTTGGAGGGCAATCGTGTCGGGGCTTCCGGCAGGGAAGAGTCAGAGTCCAGGAGATCGAGCAGCTCCGGTACTACCGATAGCGAGTCCGGCGAAGTAAACCAGAGAGGCAACCAAGGTGGATTTCTTATACCTAGGCCGAGGCTGATCGTACCGGTTCACACCTACGCCAGGAGAAGAAGGACTGGCGCTCCTCCGCCTGGTAGGAGGCGGATACGAGAAGGTACTAGGACTATTTTTTATACAATAGCTTGCAGTGACTATTTTAGGTCGCGCAAAAGCATCGTTGCTAGACCGCGGATTTTTATACTTTTATAGGGAATTCAAAGGAGCAAAATTGTTTCGTTACCACGTGCAAATATTTCAAGGGGCAATTGCTGAGGCGATTCTGAACAATTGTTTCTTTTGCCAAAATATCGATTAACCCTTTGCACTCCGAATTATTTTTCAATTTTGTTGCCAATAACTCCCTAGTATTTTAAGTGTTTTATTTGAAATTTACTTCAAAGAACAATTCCTAGACTGGTACTTATTTTAAACAATTCTTTTTATTAATTATATTAAACACAGATGTCAAACTTTGTTGCAATTTATATTTGTGAAACTTTTAAATGTATTACAAAACATAATGCATATTTAAATTGGCAATTTAAAAATGTCGAGTCACACTCAACACAGGAGTGCAAAGAGTCTTCGGTTTTTAATTATTGACGGAAAACGCTGACCAATCAAAGCTCGTATTCAAATATTACTTTTAATTGCGTAAGAATAATAATAATATAAATATATGCAATATATAGGGTGTCCCGGTACAGGTTGTAAATATATATTACAGAATTATTGCTGAGGCGATTCAGAACAACTTTTTCCTGTGCGAAAATGTTGGTTAATGCTCCGTTTTTGAATTATTAACGGAAAACGCAGACCAATCAGAGCGCGCGCTCAGCAGAGAGGGAATCATCACCTTAAAATGCTTGCATGTGGTAGCGAAGCACCCTGTACGAACTGTGATACTTTTTATAATGTCTAATAGGCGAAATAATATTCTGTGGGAGTTCTGGTTTGTTTATTGTATTCCCAAAAATATCACTTTGCATAAAAATCCGCAGATTAACTATTACATTAAAACTGTTGGTTTTAAAAATCTGTTTGTTTGTTCGAATTCAGCGTCGAAGGATACATGAGAATCGATGTAAATTAATAAATAATATCTTCAATGTTATAAGAAAAATGTTGCAAGACTATGTAAAAGGGTTTGGCATATATAAAGAATGAGTTTTAATTAATGAATGGTAATAGTTGCAACTTGCTTCCTTGAGATTCCATTTTTGGTACACGTGGTCATTTTTATGTACCTGCGTACAGTTTTTAAATGTAGAATTATACAGGAACCTACCAGCCCTCAAAATGAAACAAACCAATTCAACTTGTTCAATGAATATTTAATTATTAGTTAAACACATTACTGATCTTATAATTTCGTAGTCTTTATTTTCCTAAAAACTAAAATATCACAACCACTCTATCATTAAACGATTATTAAAACTACCAGGTCATAATCCCCCTATCAGATATGAATAAATAAGTAAATAATTCAAATTATATTACTCAGTATTAAAGAAACCACTGAAAAGCATTGTAAAACACCAACAAGAAATAAAATATATCCAATATAAAGAAAACTGTATTTCTTTTAACCTTTAAACATTTCAAACTGAATTTACTCAATTCTTTTTCTACTTAATTTACTCAAATTCAACTTCACAACGGGTTGGTAGGTTTTCGTATAACTTGGCTCAACTGGATTTTATGGTTCAATAAATGCTTGACAATACCAATCTTAAAATCTTTTGCAAATACATTTATTAAAGACACCCGATCTTTCGTGTTCAACACTTTTATGCGATTATTCTACATTAACAATAATCAATATCCTGTAATAGTAATTATTAACGTAGTACTGAATATCATGTAAACAAATAGAAATGACGAAGGCTATTGAAATAAAACAAGCTCATGGAAAAACGGCCGACGCTAAAAAAATATTATTAATATTATATCATCTCCAGAAACGTGATAATTTTTCAAAGAAAATATCAACATTGCGATACGTCTAAAGAGTATCGCTAAGCCCGATGCCTTTTATGTTTTCATGTATCACTGTCGTATTTTGGATCGAAACTGAAATTACCTTGAACCAAATAATATGTTGAACTGTAAAATTCAACGTATGGCGGTACAAGGAAAGAGAACTGCGTTCAAGGATTATGTGGGTAGAGAATCAAGAACATTTGTTCAATGCAGGCGAAATAAAGTTGATAGCGCTGCATGATTTCCTAGCGCGATTTAGTGGATTCTCATCTTGTCACGTAAGACCACTGTCTCATTACACACGTATTGAGAAATAAATAATTGGAGATCATTGACGTCATTGATAGCGGTGACGTAACTGACATTACACGCATGCAGAGTTTTATTTAGCGTAATATTTACTGCGGCACAACTTTTTCCCTTGACTTTTTATCGTTTCCCTTTATTTTTAATTTAAATATTGAAGCCGTCAAAATCATTATTTAAATAGGAGGGTTTCAATACCATTTAAAATCATTATACAGGGCGTCACTTTTACTTTCTCGTTACAGTACAGCACATATGCAACCTCGGCTTTTTCCTGACTCTATTATCGTACGTCTAATTTACAAAGTAGAATCAATAAGAGCATACAAGTGTACGTGTATTTCTGGAAACCAGTTTTCCTTGTTCCATGCGTCACGAATATGCAAATGAAGTTAATATCGATATACTGTCATTGATTTTAAAAATGTAGCTTGGAGTAGTTTCCATTAAATTGCTTCTGTATATAATTATTAATTTATTATTAAGGAGAAAGCGGCAAAGATATTAATGAGATTAAATGAAAATAATTATACTCTCATCAAAATCAAACTGTATTACATTAAATAGATGTAGAAATTTTATTTAGAAGTGATTCCAACATGAACCATTGTGCGCTTGAGCAACCATTTTAAAAAAGGACAATTAAAAAGGCAATAAATTTAAAAAAACAATTTATGAAAACATTTTATAGAAACAATTCTAAAAAAACGAAACTTCTACACTTCTTTTCTCGATTCCCACAAAAAGATGCAAAGAAGTTGCCTAATGAAAAAATTGTATACAATACTCACGCAGGCAGAAAAGGTGAATTGGACGATACATATCTGTAAAGAGGGACTGGTTTGCTACAACTGGTAGTATAAATGGTGTCTAGATCCGGGTCGAGACTGGTACTCGCGATTTAGCTTTTCGCATTGCTAAAAGTATTCGCCCTTGATTTTTATTAGAACTGAAATCGAAATGAAACATTTGAAATCGAATCAATTCTATACGAGACTTAACAGTGGGTGATCAACTTATTATGAACACATGGAAAACTTGTTTATCCTATGTTTCCGGTGATATTAGGACTTCCATAACAGTGAAATGTGCGTTTGCATGAAATATACTACATCATAAAGCAAAAAGTGTAACAACTTACTTAGTTAATAAAAAAAAAATCGAATCTTATCGTGGCCTGGAAACTCACCAGATATGAACCCAACGGAAAATCTATGGGAATTATTGAAACGTTGCACCGAATCAGAAGTAATAACTAATAAACAATAATTGATTAGGCAAATTATATCTGTATGGCATAACGACCCAGAAATAGAAGAAAACTGTCGGGGAAATATCAAAAGCATGTTGTTAGAATAATGATAATAAAAAACATTTTAGTTGCAGAAGCTTCAAAATTGTTGTAATATATCGTTAAAGGCATAACAATATATACTTTTTGTCTTTCTAAAATACGAGATGCAATGTACAGTTCGCGTATACAGGGTGTTCGTCTACTGCACGTCAATATATTAAAGGGTGACTGCTAAAGTGATTCTGAATATGTTTTTCCTTCGCTGAAGTGTTGGTTAAGGCTTCGTTTTTGAATTATTCACGAAAAACAGTGACCAAACACAGCGCGCGCTCAGCCGAGAAACGATCGTCTAACGTTACGCCCAACCGCGGTCTCGCGTGCCCCCTCGGCTGAGCGCGCGGTCTACGCGCGCTCCGATTGGCCAACGTTTTTCGTTAATAATTCATAAATGAAACCTTAACCAACATTTTGGCAAAGGGAAAAAGTTATTCAGAATCACTTCAGCAATCACCCCTTAAAATATTGGCATGCAGTAGCCGAACACCCTGTAGTGTCACATTCAGGTGTAGAGAACCTATTATGACCATTACTGAGTTATATTCTGCAGCCCTTGCACCGTATTTTGGCGTTTTGGCCGATTTTTTATTGCACGTTGAAGTGCGGATATTTAGTAAGTTACCTCATTTAGGTCAAAACAGGGTACATGAAATTGACACGTGTGCTGAGAAGGGCAACCAGGCTTTTATTTGCGATTTTTCTTGGGTAAATAATGTAAAATTTTATATGTAAGCTAAAATAAACTAATAAACTAAATGAGCTAAAACTCTTCATGAAATGGTTTTGTATAATTAAAATAAGTGAAACTAAGTTTGCAGTTCTTAAAGTAAGTTAATATCTGTGAATATTATTTAAAACAACTCTCTTTGCTAATTTTGAGATAATAGAAACAAAGGTTTTGTCATTGTATTGTATTTTGGGTATTTTTTAATAAGTATCCAATTTTACTCCGAAATACATTAGGTACCTGGTTTTAGCCTACATTCTTCTAATAAAAAAAAAACATTTTAGTTGTAGCAGCTTTAAAATCGTTGTAATATTTAATCCCATTCTTGATCAAACTCTGAATAAGTGGCATAATTTCGATGCGTTCATTTTCATTAGATCGCCCACTGTAGCATTTTTACTTGAAACGGTTTACAGATTGTTGCACATTAATATCTCTCTAATCTGACCCATTAGCAGTGATGGTAAAAAACTAGATTTAGGTCGGACGCCTCTCTATCGCAAGAGTAACGTTACTCAAGCTCGTTACCGAGCACTTGTATCTTTTAGCGCGAAGGCTGATTACGCTGGCTGTAATCACGCGTCAAACATTTCCTTCGATTTTACTCCGTATCCTTGTGAAAAAACATCTTGCATAAGGCAACACGTGGCGCGTCGCTGCGTTCATTAAATCCATTAAATCGTGGGAAGGAGCAATCCTTTTCTTGCCATTGAATTAAGTTTATACGATAGTTGAGATTGTTGAAGGCTGCCATACTTGATACTACAGAAATAATCCAAGAGAATGAATGCTAAAAAAAAGTCGAATGTAAAATATAGTTTCCATTACTTATGGTCGAACAATGTTTCCAAATCAAATTTCGAAGTGAAAGCTAGAAATTTCTACGATTAGAATATAGTTTATAGTATTATTATTATTATATAATATATACTTTTATACAGGGTGTCCCGCTAGAAGTTGCAAACAATTTGAGAGATGATTTCTGAGGCGATTTTGAACAACATTTTCTTTGCCAAAATATTGTCAAAGGCTCCGTTTTTGAATTACTAACGAAAAACGCTGACCAATCAGAGCGCGCGCGCTCAGCGGCGCGAGTGCTGCGACTGGTCGTCGTGATCACTCCCGCGACTGAGCATGCGCTCTGATTGGTCAGCATTTTTCGTTAACAATTTAAAAACGAAGCCTTAACCAGCGTTTTGGCAAAGGAAAAAGTTGTTCAGAATCGCCTTAGCAATCGGGACAACCTGTATATTGCATATATTATTATACATATTGTACGTATAATAAGAATACATTCTTATTTTATTCTCAGCGACTCCCTCAAATTAACGCACACATTTTCGTCCCATGATGATCGTTCCTTTACGAGCCGACTTTGACTTTAATTGACATTATAACTGATTTTATTAGCGACCTGCATTAATACGATGTGGTCAGACAAGAATAGGAATAACGATTGCGTCGTTTATGCGCAGACACAAAACTGAACTGAACAACTTTCCATCATTGGAATGAAAACAGTAGAATCTGTATACGCAAGAGCAGAGATTTAACTACCTGTGTAAATTCTGAAGCACGGATCATGTACTCGTGACCAAAATTTCCTCGTAGACTCCGTTTCATGAGAACGAAGAAGCTATCTCATCGAGCAGTTTTAGCGTGCCTTATTGGTTCTATCCCTTCGCTAGAAAGTCCGATCTGTTACATATTCGTACGATGCTCACTAGCTGCGACTTTCACGCTTTTCAAAACGTTTCTTTTTCTTTTTATTCTTGCGGGACGTTGATTGTTGTTCGGATAACGAAGAAAATTTGTAACTTTAATGGGATCGCAATAGAAAGTACGTAAATGTTTCGTGACTTGTACGATTTTTATCGCTTAATGAGAAAATCATTAACTTTATCTGATATTTTTACTCGAATAATTTGTTTACTTTCTCGGAATGTTCAGAACATTTTAAAGGGTTTAAGCAATTTTTAATAGTATGAGAAATATGATTTGGTTAAATGCAATTGCGTGACGTTGCTTGGAAATTAAATGCACCAGGGTTTAGATATTCAATAATTAATGAGGCAACTTTTATAAATATAATAATATACGATTATTATTTCTTATTGAAATTATCTTCATATTAGCTTACATTATACAGTTAATGTTAAACTAATTTAAATATAATTGTCAAATATTTCACAATTAATACAACTTGTATTTACTCGAGCAAATTTCTCTAACAACTAATTGTAAGAAAAATTCTGTTAAAATTGATTAGTTTTATTGACCATTTTTATGAATACCAACTCAATTTTATACCAAATTGCTTGGCATAACAAAAATCTAATGAATTTGATAATAATGAAATATTAGTTGTTTAATTGTTGAACATTTAAACATGAATTGTTTAATTGTGAAACATTGAAACATGAATTGTTTAATTGTGAAACATTGAAACATGAATTATTTAATTGTGAAACGTTGAAACATTAATTGTTTAATTGTGAAACTGTATAAATTCTGTGAAAATCTAAACTTTTTTAAACATTAATTGCACAGGAATTCGTGTCCTCTTTCACACGATTTTCCAGCGAATAACAGTTTTAATTAGAGAGATCCCGTTCCCGGAAATCATTCCGATAGCATCGATCGATGATCATCGATTCGCGATGTCACGGCTAGTCCTGCAGTTTCTTGCCGACCGATCAACGACGATGCAGAGAAAGTCTCACAAGCAAGTCTCAAGAATAGTGAAAAATTAATTGAAAGAAACGGAGTCGAGGCGATCTTAACGACAGTTTCATGCTTAGTCGTGAGTTGTTTTCAGCCTCGAAGCGCTGAATCCGTAATTCCTAACCGCGTGCGAATTTATAGAATTTCTGTATCCGTTATTCAATTAGAATTTCATTCTCGTTCTTCTGCGGAGTAATGACATTTCAAGCGCATCATTGAAACAGCTATTTCGTAAATGTAAGAAGAAGATCAAGCGTGACTTGAATTTAAATGAAGTGGAATTACGAATCTAAAGAATTTAAAAAATTGAATTGACACTTAAAGATTTTAATTAGTTATTTATTTGACGCGAGAATTTTAATTTATAAACCAATCAGGTCCATTGAAAGATAAAAAAGCAGATTAGGCTAAACGCAATGTTACGAGTTATTGTAATTTAAAAGATCCATCTAGAGAATTAAACAATCTTAATTGAAACTTGATGATTTTAATTAATAACTTATTTGACGTGAGAATCTTAATTTGGAAACTAATCAAGTCCATTGAAGGATAAAAAAGCAGATTAGGCTAAACGCAATGTTACGAGTTATTGCCATTTAAAAGATTCATCTAAAGAATTAGACAATTTTAATTGAACCTTGAAGATTTTAATTAATGATTTATTTGACGTAAGAGTTTTCATTTGGAAACCGATCAGGTACATCGAAAGATAAAAGAAGCAAACAGAGAATAGAAGACCATTTCACCTGGAAATTTCTGCTAAAAAATTATTTAGAATCAGAGAACATTTTCTGTGAATATTTTGTGAATACTTTACTAAATACAAAATACTGTGTTTCTTCTATCAACTTTTTATACAATCTTGGTGCATTTATCTGAACGTGTTGCTTCGTTGAAATGTTCCGTAGAAACATTTAACTGTAGAAAAATGTGAAGGAAAAATATAAAGTAATAAATATGTGTAAAGTACAACAAAACCAATAAAAAAATCTTAAGAAGCTGCAATCCGTTCGAATCTGCCTGGAAAGTCTTTAGTTCCCAACTTAACAAAGCGAAACCAATTCTGAAGTGTGAAACGTTACGGTACATTAAACCCTCTGTTATGAATTACCGTTTTTAGTCCGACAGATGTTAATTCGCTCAATGAAAAGCTATTATAAATTTATTATTCCATTTAACGTGATTAGATAATGTTTACATACCCCATTTGTCATGCTATATGGCTGCTCGCGTTTAATTAATGTTACAACACGATTTTGCATAGTGAAATAAAAAGAAACGTTTCAACGAGATAGTATTTACAAATATTCATCTCGCGAAACAAGAAATTAAAGATTCTTTCATTTTAAATTGCAAATCTGAAACTTTTCGTGATCGCTTCTACAGGGTGGCCATTTTTAATCTCCCAGAGCAGAAAAAATACGAAAGAATGTTTTTGATAAAAGCTGCACCTAACCTTGCGATGACCTTGGAAAACTCTGTGAAAGTCGCCTTCAAATTTTTGTCCCATTGGAAACCATGCAACTTTTATCTAAAACATTTCTCCATATATTTCGTATTTTTTTAGATATACATATGCTCTGGGAGATTAAAATGGAGCACCCTGTACATTTCAATTTTACATTTCTTTTTATTGTTTATATTTATTATCATATTTCTTTCATGATCCGAGTGCCTAGAACTGGCCAACCCTCTTAATAATAATAATAATAATAATGTTAGAACTCTTGTCTACTAATAAATCAATTTCATGCAATAATAATGTTTTCTTTATTATTATGTATATTTTTTATATTTAAATCTAAACTTTCAAACGAATGTTATTAAAAATCTACATATATGGATGCAAACGCATAAGTTAGTTATTATCCTCTCATCTTACCAATATCAGCGTTTAATATTCGCATTAAAGTTGCATTTCCTGCAACAGTCCTTTGGACTCGCCAGACCGGACGATAAAGCTCTGACAAGAGTCAAGGCACGTCGAGCACCTGTCCACACTAAATCAGGCGTCCAATCTGTCCCCCAGTGGCTCAGGGAACATGCGGGTAGCTAAATTCCGAAAGATTTGGTTTCAAAGTGGATCTAGTAGGGGTTGGACGGCTGTCTGAAATTCCTCGTGATAGAAAATCACACTTTCCAACGACTCGGTCACGGCGTTTAACACTCGGCAAAAACAAGTCTCGTCTCGCTTCCATCGATCGTGTAATTACTTTCACATTAGTCACTAATTTGACATGTATACGTGAATGGAATAGCGAGGATATTCGAGGCGAAACTCGTGGAACAGCAAGATAAATGGAAGATCATTTCACTAAAAAATTTCTCCCAAAGGATTATTTATTACAAATTCATTTTCTTTAAGGTTATTGAAATGTTTCTGTAAATGTTCTGTGAATACTTCACACAATGCAAAATATTGTGTTCTTTTTTATGAGCTTTTTACACAGTCTTGGTGCATTTATTTAAATTTATTTCTTGATAGAAAAGTTCCATAGAAACATATAATCCTAAAAAATGTAAAGCAAAGATATAAAATTTCTTCTTAATTTGTTTCGATTTCTTAATTTATTTCGAACAATTTAAATCGAATTATTTCAACTTCTCAATTTAATTATTCCTTACACTTCAAAATAAAAAATGCAAAATACTACTATTTTTCTATGAACTTCCTATACACTCTTGGTGCATTTATTTAAACTTATTGCTTGATAGGAAGGTTCCATAGAAATGTTTAATAATTTTCGAAAAATGCAAAACAATGATATAAACCTTCAGGACTCTATTCAATTTATCGAATATTGTTTCACTAGTAACCCACAAACGTTTTCCATAAAACATGTTTGCTTACAAGCACATCTACCAGAAGAGACCTCGAGCCGCAAAAGAAACAGCTCGGAAAAAACTGCCTCTTCGGCGACGGATTCGTGCCATCGCGTCGCTAATAACGTCGTCACTGACACTAGAAAAACTGACGCATTAACCGCAGATACCGAACAACCTTTTCCTTTGGCGAAATGTCATCCGAGGCTTCGTTTTTGAATTATTAAGAAAAAACACTGGCCAATCGGAGCGCACATAGAGCCCGCGTTCAGGGGCAGAATGTCGCGTCGCACCGGATGGGGTTGTGCGGCCGGTGCCCCGATCGAAACGCATCAGTATAGGAAAAGTTGTGTCGAATACCGAATCAACGCAATAAAGAGTAATGTCGAATTATCCGTTATTCATGAATAAATCAAGAACAGTTGTTCAGCGTCGAGTCAGGAATCTCC
Source organism: Holcopasites calliopsidis (assembly GCA_023838395.1). NCBI lineage: Eukaryota > Metazoa > Arthropoda > Insecta > Hymenoptera > Apidae > Holcopasites > Holcopasites calliopsidis. The sequence goes on from JALHAQ010000009.1 coordinate 846,787, forward strand.
CATATCCGGCTCTCCTATGAGTTACGGGACACCCTGTATACAAGACAGGAGAAACGAGATCATCGCCGGCGAGCTAGGTCGCCGATAAGAGACCGCTAGACAAAGTAAACGGGAGTTCGGTTACACGGCTTTCGAATAAAACCACCTGAGGGGGTATCGTATGCGAGGCGTAAACTCTTTGTCCTGTTATGTCGTCATGCTAGACGCAATGCCTACTGTCGTACTTACACACGGTGTACCCTTTTTAACTGGTTCAATACCGGAATGGAAGAAATAAAACACTTCATTCAATTTTAAGCTGAATTACAAAATTTGTTAATATTAACGACAGTGGACAGGTTTCTTTTGTTAGTGGGCAGGTAGAGAAAGTTCTAGGAAATAATTAGGTCATACAAAGAAATACGTGTTTATTACACGTTAATAATACATATATTGAAATACACAGAACTCTACTATAGTTAACTAACTATAATATAAATCTGCGCACGCATCAGAGTATCGCTGCACGCGGATCGCTACCGATAGGTGGCAGCACCTCTTCAACATCTTTTTTATACAGCATATTTTCTGAATTATTGATGAAGTTTTAACAATTAGTTTTGAACAGAACAATTTGAATGGAAAACTCTTTACATCTAATTTTTGTTTAAGAATACAATTTGTAAGTAGGGAAATTTCTATCCTGGATATGTTTTCTAAATCATTTTGGAAATCTCTAATAATCTCATACAAGTTTTAAACATAATAAAGAATAGAAATGAAGTTTTAAAAATTAATTTTGGATAGAATAATTCTTTTAAATTGAAAAAGCTTAATTTTTCATTGTTGTTGCGCAATGGCTTTGTATCACGATATAGTATGTATTGAGTGTCGTACTTAGACCCGGTGCACCATTTCTAACTGATTCAGTACCGAACGGAAAGAAATTAAATAATTCATTCGACTTCAAGTTAAATAAAAAAATTTGTTCATATTGGTAAAATTGGACACCCAACATTGTTAGTCAGAGGAAACTTTTAATTCTCATAAATTCATAAATTTTGTAGCATCTTTATCTCTGTTAACAAGTGCCTCGTTTTAAAGAATTAATTGTTTTTAAAGAATAATTGTTTATACAAGATGTATGATTTATCTGTAAATGTGTAAATATCTCGCAAAATATGGATAGTACAGAAAAATGTTTGAGACAAAAGTTATGGGGTACCAAGGGACAAATAATGTGCCTATATTCATTTAACATTTACAATGACCTTGAAATGTTTTATTCAAGGGATGCTTAAATTTTTTCATGAAACTCTGTATTTTTTGTTACATATTCTTGTAGTTCACATTAAAACGTTTTCAAAACACTACTTATACATGCATTTTTCCCTAGCCAAAGTCGAGATATCGGATCTCAATTCTCGTCCGCCGCCGGTAGCAGCGCGCAGCGGCCAAGAGCGGGCGCGTATGAGATTTGAAACTTGATATTTCGACTTTGATTAATGCAAAATGAACGTGTAGGTAGTGTTTTGAAAACGTTTTCAAGAACAGTAAGAATACGTAAGAAAACATACAGGTTTCTATGAAAAAATTTAAACGTGCCTTTAATACAACTTTCCGAGGGCACTGAAATGTTAAACAAGCTAACATATGTGCCTTTTGATACCTTACAACTTTTCTCTCAAACATTTCTTCGTATCGTTCATATTTTTCGAGATACTTACACGTTTCCAGATAAATTGCGACATACTCTGTATATGTGTACACCGAAGCGAAAGGGTTAATCGGGCATAATTAAATGGTTCCTTAACGACAGTAATTGAGCTACCAACGTAAAAAAAAAGAATTGCCTTTTCTACGAGAAATTAGTGTTAACGAAAATGTTCAGCCTTTAAAACAATTGTTATATCGTATCATTGATACTTCGAGAGACACCCTATGTGTACATCTCACGTCTAGCATCCGTCTTACGTATACGCACGGGTGTAAAACCGGACAGGTCTCGAGGAGGGGTATCTTTTTCCTTCCTCAGCGGGATTCTCTCTTTCGAGGTCTCTGCCAGGTCAGGTATAGCGGGTGGACACGTTTGTCCGAGTTGCGCGGCTTCAAGACTTTCTGCTCGGTATATACCTGAGACGCAGCCGCCCGATTTCTTTTCGCACGAAATGTATAACAGGCACATACACCTTTGGGAACATCTGCCGCCTTACCTTACCCCCCCCCCCCTCCCTCGCCCTTGATTTTTTCTCCGGTTCCGATATTTCATCCGACAGCTGACGTTCGACTTGATTTTGTAACTCTGCACTGTTCTCAACTTCGGAGGAAATGCTTGTACGTACGTTGGACAATTTTTTCATTTTACACGCTCAATTATTTTTCGATCGATTGTAATATTTCCGGAAAATTTGCATTCGACTCGAGTAGACCAGGTGACTATTCTCGATGTTATTTTTAATAATATTTCCTGCTACAGATGGTACGTGGAATTGAAAAAAAAAAAACAGCCCGAGTCTGATCAGTAAATAATTTTGTCTAAACACAAAGTTATAAAGGGGAAGTTTTTTTTTATAAAACCAGCAAATTAACAGAATCATCTCGCAATTCCGAAAGGAAATTAGCCCGCAGTCGCTGAAGTATAAAGCTTTGCCTTTCGAAATATCTCTGGACGCGGAATTTCAAAATATTCAAAAATTTCGTTAAAAAAGCTAGCACGACCAGTTTAAGAAAAGCAACAAACTATTTCGAAAATTCTTAAAATTGCTTTTTACACTCCGACGCAATGTTTAAACGCCATGTTTGGGGCACTATTTTTAGTCGAAAAATATTGAAGAACACGGTTCGTTTAGGCAGACAAGAAACGAACTCTAAAAGTCTGGAGAGTACGAAAAAAAGGATCGCAAATAGTAGAAAAACGTTCGGTTGTTGAAACCGATGTAATTGCCTTGGAGACCACCGGCACTGTTTGCCACGAGGTTTGCAAAAGAGGCGATGAATCAGGCCTCGAGGTTTTTCTCTCGCAACTAGGAACAACAAAAGGCATGCTCGTGCCTTAACAAATTGAGAAACTCGAATATTAAAATGAGAAATTAGTGAGTGCATTTTTTTAACACTTTCGCTACTGCAGCTTCGAAATTAAATGGCAAAATGAGTGGTAAAATATAGATTTTTACCACGCGTTATTTATTAATATCAAGGCAATAATTGATAATTTTATTATATCGTAGAATTATTTTATATCTTTAGCAAACAGTACAGTAGACAGTGAAGAGTGTAAAGTTAGATAAAACAATTACAAGTTTATTATGCATGCTATGCTTTGATGAATTATTAATTTAAAAATACCCGGCAATAATCAATGTTCATTTTTTTATTCTTGAATTATTTATATGACAGCAGAAGAAATATGATTGTGCAGTTATGAAAAAAAGTACAAAGTGGGGCAGATATTAATTACATCCAACTGCAGACTTCCTTTATTCACAAGTTCTGTTTGTAACATCATACTTCTATTTCTGCCCCTTTGTTTTATCATTGAGTTTCACAACTATCCAGCAACTTGAATGGACATTTCCTTTGCGCCGATAGCATCTATTATACAAAGCAGTAAGACAATAGAATGTATCTCTAGAAATAGATCATTAAGATAATTTCTCGATCGTTCCTCAATAAATCTGCGTATAGAATGAATTTCCTTGCAGCCCTGCGATTTGTCAATCTAAAAATCGAAATAATCAAGCTTTCACTAATCAAATAAAAATTCCATTCAATTGCAGATACGATATTTATTCATAAATTACGAAGCTCTTTGTAATTTTTCCATTTGCATATTAATGCAAAAAGCTATAATTGCCCACCACCCGCTTATTATCAATCTTTTAATATTCGATCAAGCTTTTCTCCACAAGGAGAGATTACATTTTTAGCTCCCTTTAGTATTCTAAATCGACTGTATCCTGTTTTTCGTGATTCTGTACAATTGTATAACGTTTCGCGAATAATGCAATGCCGTTTACAAATGTCACGTACGCGTATCGGGAACCTGGCGAAATTTCATGTCTTTTCCCTTTCGTAATCCCCGACTCGTGACCGAATAATGTTACACGATTTGCAGCTCTATTATGCGTTCACTTTACAAATGTTCACTTATTTTACATTGAACGACAAAGCAGCTAAAAAGTAATCAAAAATACACATAGGTATTTTTGTAGAATAACTTCATTGAAATTCCAGTTTTAATAACTAACTAAAGAATTCTCTTAATATGTTCAGATATTTCCGAATGTTTAAATCGCTATTATTAATAAAAGTTACAAAAACTTAAACTGTAATTCGTTTACATAAAAATGTTAATAATGAATGATCTTTCCTCGTACAATAAAACGATATGTCGGCCTTGCAAAGTCATTCAAGGTCATTCACTGCCGTTCAAAGCATTTTGCAATTTAGAAATAAAAGGGCACCTTGATTGCAAGATATACCGTGGAGCAACTTATGTAAATGAATAAGTTCTTATTCAGGTATCAGTGTATTGCGTTACAATATTGCGTTATGCACAAAGCCAGGATCTTGCACGTTCATAGATTTTTAATCTCCTTTCCATTTGTGAAATTCTCTACACTTTATTATCTGTCTTCTGTATGTTAATGCAAAAGTATCTCGTTTCGACGCAATTTCAACCAAACGCCTTGAAAGTGCTTGCTTTAACTTTGAATTTTTGTTTAAAAGGACAACTTTGCAGTGGGCAGATTTTTATCCCGGATATATTTTCTAAATAATTTTGAAAATCCTTAATGATCTCTTAAAAATCTGGAATACATAATAGAGAACACAAATGAAATTTTGAAGCTTAGTTTTGAGTAAAGTATTTCTTTAAATGGAAAACTCTTAATTTTTTTTTGTTTTTTAAGAAAGTTTTACAGTAGATATTTTTTTTATCCAGGATACGTTTTCTAAATTATTTTGGGAATCTCTAATAATCTCTTAAAAGTCTAGAATATAATAAGGAACAGAAATGTTGAAAATTAACTTTGAATGGAATAATTATTTTAATTGGAAAACACAACTTTTAATTTTGGTTTAAAAAGAAAGTTTTACAGTAGATAATTTTTTATCCAGGACATATTTTCTAAATTACTTTGGAAATCTCTAATAATCTTATAAAAATTTTAAACATAGTAATAAATAGAAATGATATTTTGCAGCTTAGTTTGCAGGTAGTTTGCAGTTAAAAAGTTTTGAGAATCTTTAATGATCTTTTAAAAATCTAAAACATAATAAGAAATACAAATTAAATTTTGAAGATTACTTTTGAATAGAATAATTCTTTTGAATGGAAAACTTTTGCACTCTCTATTCACAAGAACTACTTTTTATTTCGTTTAAGAAGAAAATTTTATAGTAGAGAAAATTTTATTCGGCATATATTTCCTAAATAATTATGAAAATCTTTAACGATCTTTTAAAAATGTAAAACATAATAATGAATACAAATAAAATTTTTCAAATCAGTTTCGAATAGAACAATTCTTCAAATGGAAAACTTTTCCACTCTTTATTCACAAACACTACTTTTTTAATAATATATCAATGCCAAGTGCAACGATTCTGGTGAAATTTCGCGTTAGCGTAAATTAGAAACGCAACGAAACCTTGTCCTTCGGGGCACTTCTCGCTATCGTTATTTATACATAGTTAAACAAGGAAACAACTTTCTCGAGCATCCGTCACGCGAAGAATTTTTAACGAACCGCTTGCTTTCATCGTGGCCGAACGTTTAACCTTCGGGTGCAGGGGTCTCGTTTTCTCCGTTACGCCTTTTCTATGGGAACCGAGTTCGATGCGGAAACAGAAAGTGCTCATAACGTAACGATGTAACCAACCATTAAAGTAATTCTACTAAATTATTACAAACGCATTGCAGGAAGTGTTGCACTCACCCAATATTTGTTATGTTACAATAATAGAAAAAAAATTGTTTTAATAAATATTAATCCTTTGGACAAACAGAAATTCTTAGTTAACTAATATTAATTAAAAATGGCGGTGATATTGTTTTTTCACTTGGGCAGTCAACGATCCAATAACGGCCCCGATTATTTATGCGCGCAAAACATTCCATAAAGCAATTTAGAAAAAAAAAATGATTTTAAACGAAGAATACTCTTATCAGGATTATCATTTTATCGCCTCGCTCCATAAATTCCGTCCCTCACGTACGTATTCGATCAATCGACACCGTCCGGCCCAAATTTATCTCGGGATGATGGATCTGCAGGGATCGTGTGCAGGGGTCAAAGAATGCCTGACCCGTCCTGAATAATCGCATCGATTGGAGAACCGGTTCGCAAGTCTCTTCGCGCGCACGGCTCGTTTTCCTGACAGGATGCGCGCGCGCGCGTATGTGTACTCGCGAGGAAGTGAAAGCACGTTCACGGGACAACACGGCCGTGGACTGTCCCCTTCCCTTAACCCTTTCACGGTTATACATACATATAATACATAGTATCTATGTACGCGCGTGATGACGAGTCATCGATGTACAAATACCATAAGCGAAGGAGAGAAAAAAAGGGAGCTGGGTTCGTTGCGTAATGAGGAAGGTAATTTCGCCAGTTTCGTGCGTAACTTGGGTGCGCTCGGGGAATAATCGGTGGCTTGGAGTAATCAGTAATTAGCTACCCTATAATTGGACTAAGTAACAAGGGATTAGTGCAGTAAGCAAACAGTACAGTGAATTTATGTACCTGCGTAGCTACGGATTTCCGTCCAAGAGGATTATGAATTTTTGTGCAGGAGGGATGAAAGAATAGAACGGGTAAATATAGAGCGGAAGGGTTTTTAACGATCGTTTTATGAAATAAATAAGTAATGAATAAGTATATCTTTTGCCTACCCCAGTTATTGGTAGATAATTAATAAGATTCGTTAAAGCGAACCTCCTACAACTGTGATTTATTATCTATGTTCATAAATTTATATTGCTAAACTATTTGATTAAATAAATAGGTAGTGAATAAGTCTGTATTTTGCCTCTACAATTATCGGTAGATAACTAGTAAGATTCGTTGAAGTAAATCTCCTACAATCGTGACACTCCAAATTGTACCAAATCAGCTGTAAATGAAGGATTTCTAGGACAAGACAATGCGGAATGGTCCAGAGTATAAAGAAGCAGCTCTACGGCCTCGTTTAATCGAGAAGGGTACGCCTACGGAAGAGATATACGATGTACCGAGTGGCGGAACGAGTTATGTACATATTAAGAAACGTGCTCTAAGAGCTTGTTGAACTTTGCAAAAACGAAGCTTTCACGCGCCCACGTGTCGATTCTTTATTGCACATCCGATTAGAGAAAGTAGTAGCCATAGATAGTATCTTCTTTGGCATAGATACACATAGTTATACACCTTAGAATGTTAAGACGTGTCATAGTTCAAAAGCCATATTGAAAAACTGATACTGAAAAGTTGATTTAATTAATGAAAGACTTTAAACAACTTTTAACAAATGCAACACTTTGGCATAGAAACATGTAGATATACATATGTACACTTTAGACATTTAGATTTGTTATAATATAAAAGCCAAGTCAAAAGCCATTGGAAAGTTAACATTAAAAAGTTGATTAAATTAATGAACAACTTTAAACAACTTCTAAGAAATGCAGCACTTTGGCATAGAATACATGTAGATATACACTTTAAACGTTTAGATTTGTTATCATATAAAAGTCAATTCAAAAGACATTGCAAAACTGATATTAAAAAGTTGATTTAATTAATGGAAGACTTTAAACAACTTTTAACAATGCAACAAGGAATGCAACACTGGCATAAAACATAAGAAAAATTCACAAGAAGATATATTAGATAGGTAACACTACATATTGTTGAATGATGGAGAAACGTCATTTTCAATAAATTTGATGGTAAAAGAACTATAGATATATGCTTCTGCAAATTGTTCAATTTCTTTTGATAAATTATGACGAACAACTGGAATCACATTAATGTATATTTAAATGCACCAGGCAAAGTTTTTATTAATTACTACTTCATTACCTTCTTATGAATCTTTCTTATGTTTCTTAACCATTCAACAATAATTAATATTGAATGGTGAAGATACCTTAATTTGAATAAATGTGATGGTAAAAGAACTATACATATATGCGTCTGCAAATTGTTCAACTTCTTTTGATAAATTATGACGAACAATTGGAATCACATTAAGATATATTTAATGCACCAGGCATGGTTTTTATTAATTGCTATTTCAGTACTTTCGTATGAATCTCTTTTATGTTTCTCCATCACTCAACAATATTTAATGTTGAATGATGATGAAACCTTATGTTGAATTAATTTGATGGTAAAAGACCTATACTAACATGATCCCGCAAATTGTTCAATTTCATTTAATAAATTACGATGAACAATTTGTGTTATGTTAAAGTATATTCAATCCACCAGGCAAAGTTTTTATTAATTACTATTTCATTACCTTCTTATGAATCTTTCTTATGTTTCTCTATCATTCAACAGTATGTAATGTTGAACAAACGCTACATAGTATTCAATTATGGACAACATTATTTTGAATTCATTTGATGGTAAAAGACCTTCATCAACATGCTCCAACAAATTGTGCAATTTCATTTAATAAATTACGATGCACAATTCGTGTTATATTAAATATATTTCATCCACCAAGCAAATTTTTACTAATTACTATTTCATTACCTTCTTATGAATCTTTCTTATGTTTCTTAATCATTCAACAATAATTAATATTGAATGACGAAGAAACCTTACTTTGAATTCATTTGATGGTACAAAATCTACACCAACATGTTCCAACAACTTGTTCAATTTCATTTAAGAGATTACGATGAACAATTCGTGTTATAATAAAGTGTATTTAATCCACCAGGCAAAGTTCTTATTAATCTATTATCGCATTATCTTCTTATGAATCTTTTATGCTTTCCACATAGACCAATCAACGATATCTCAACTCGACGTTTCATGAAACCAACCGGTCATTGCGTTTCGCAATGAACATTTCCAGCGACCATGATTGACTAATCGCTTTCATTTGATACTCATCCTCCCTTCCCGGAGCAATTTCTACGGCTGTTCTCTAACTGTTCCAAGAGAAGAAAACGCGAATCTAACGAGCTAGATGAAGCCAATTCATTTAGAGAGTGTGCATTGTCACGGAGGCGTATCGTTTCGCGGAATCGTTGCACGAACAACGTGCCATTCGTTAATCAATTCGTAGATTTTCACCGATGCACTCTCGCTGCGCTTTCTATGGCCGTGCACATCCACGTGGCGTAGAAAGCTATGGTGAAGGGATATCGTGCAGGTAGCTTTGCGAGCAAGGGAATTTTAATCGACGGAGCTTCATTTGATTGCCAGGTTGTTTATCAATTAGATTGAAGGCATACTTCATTATGGAATTTGAACGAAAAATACAGGGAATGTTGGTTACATGGCAAACAATGTAACTGAACGAAATAAAAAGTTGTCGAAAGTAAATAGGTAAATAAAGTGTTTAAGTTCTTTTTCGAAAATATCGAAAGATTAGAATCGCATCCACTTGTTTTGAGTTTTCTTATTACTATCAATCATGGTCTAAAAAGCTGTTGAAATTTTCTTCATCTTTATTTCATCTTTCTATTGACTAAACATTTGAAAAACATAAGTAACTCTTTCACTAAGCAATCGTTGTATTATAATCTCGTTCACAGCTGTACAGAATATTAAAAAGAGACATTTCCTAAAATCTCCAAACTACAGAGGATCACAGTTTCCCAACCGAAACATCTTCGACATTTGAACTGCTTTAACTTGGTAATAAAAAATCGTGCAACAATCTATCTAGTCTCGTTTTAAAGCGTGATGCCTCTACTTTAATATCTTCTAACCTGATTTTATCGCAGATAGTTTTTTGTCACAGAACAGAGTGAAAAACCAAAGCTATTTTATTGTTCACAAATCTCGCAAATTTAAGCTTCTGTACAACGTTTAACAGACCCTTTTTTTGTTTTTGTGCTCAAATGACATTGTAGAGGAAAGTCTTCCGTTTAAATTGAGCGGTGGCGCATTGACGTACCACTTTTTTTCACCGTTTTGTAACTATTTAAACTTTAATAACAACTTTTCGATTAAAATGCGATAAAACGGTGAAAAAAATCGTACATCAATGCGCGACCGCTCATTTTAAAAGGTGATTCCCCTCTAGAATGTCATTTGAACACGAATCCCCCAAAAAACTTCCTTAACTTTGTACAGTCGATTCAATTTTGAAAATAGAGCAAATAAGGTAACTCTAGTATTTCACTCTGTTCTACAACAAAAGACGATCTACGACAAAATCGGATTCGAAGCTATTAAAGTAGAGGCTTCACGCTTTAGAATGAGACCAGGCAGATCGTCGTACGATTTTCGATCACGAAGTTAAAGTAGTTCAAAAATTGACAATTTCTCGGTCGAGATTTTGCGATCTTTCAATTCCGTTGCGTAGTGTATCATTGTAGCTTCGTGACTTTAGGAAGCACCTTCTTTAATGTTCTGCACGGTTGTCAACGAAATTATAATGCAATAGTCAACAAAAGTATGAAAAGACGGATGAACAAAATTTTGACAGCAATTTTTCGATCGGTATTCTGTTATCTTTCAATTTTGTCGGGTAGTGGATACCAAATTGCGAAATTAACTCTATCACAGAACTCCTTCGCGTAATACATGCGCTCCGAACGCAACGAAAAAGGGGAAAGAAGCAAACTGCATAATTCGTCGCTCAAGTTGTTTGCCATGCGTAATGGTGACATAAATAGCCTAATCGGTGGGGCAAAAAAGAAAGAACGTGGGCGAAATCGAGTACAATGCACATGCGTTAACGGTAAGCGAGAAGAAAAATGCACAGGTACCGGATGCACTTATGAATGGGCCCCATTGTACTCCAAGGGATCGGGTCTGAGATAACTGCACACGTTCGTTGCATCCGGTCCACATGCACGTCGACACATGTTGAAGAATTACCGATTACCTGAGTGAGAGGGAGAGAGAGAGACTCTTGCACCATTGCAAATTTCTCGAGTCTTCGCTAAATTAAGGATAATTCGAGATCCTAAATGATTCCTAATCCGAATGAAAATAAATCAAACCTGGCAGACCGTTTTTCAGCGGACGAAAGAAGTTGAAAGGCAATCGTGATGATCGATGTGTGCGAAAGTTGGGGTCAGAAGTTCGACTATCTGGATATGACGGAAATTTTATGCGTGGAGTTTAATTGAAAGATCGATGACGCAATAGCTTGATTAGCTTTGGGCAATTCGATTGGATTACTATATAAATGTATTTAATTGAAAATGCTTTTGGGGAAGAACGGAGAATGTCGTGTAAAATAGAGCGCAATCGAGAATTGTTTCTTCTGATTATCTTCAACAGAATCATTCTGTTATCAACAGAATTACTGAAGAAAAATGAAGCCGCTTCTAAGTACCCACAAGCTGGCTAATTCGACTGCTAAATTCAACTCATCACTGTGCACCCAAATTGTTCGCAAATGATTTTTTATTTAAAGTTTACAAACAACCATAAATGCTTCTCGATTACTAATATTTATTATTCAAAAAAAAAATACTGCACCTGTAAGTAACCTTTCGACAAATGCTGACAACTGTCGCGTTGCAGTTAAACTATTCGCGGCGTTAGATATATGACGAACAACCTCACCCACCTAGTTGGTGTCTATCAAAATGCCAGTGGTCTCGCGACATCGCGAATTCTTCGACCCGTAATGCGATAAAACGATGGGAAAAATACGATTTCGTGACGCATACAGGGGTACAACCACTATAATTAGTTATTAAATAATCGACATCGATACGACCAACGTGTTAATCAAAGTATAATATTGAAGAATTCTTGTAGCAATCGAATATTATATAAAAATCAACTCAAGATGTAACAAAATGAAGATTTTTAATAATCGAGAAGTACTTGCAATATGAAAAATAATAAAAAATTAAATCCCATTTAAAATGAACTTAATATTATTTGTGATGAACAATTTAAAGCTTTGGATATAATAAATAATAAATAAATTGGATATAATAAATCTGTTATCTCGAAATTAGCAACAAGAGTTGTTGTAAAAGATATTCACAAATACTAACTTATTTTAAATTATGCTAATTTAGTTTAACCTTCGAAATAATGTTTTACATTTAATAAATTTTGCCATGCTAATTATTAAATCTTTTTTTTTGCAGAGGGGAAAGTGGAGGTGTCGCGCGATGGCAAATATTTGAGCACCCTTGCACCTGGCAAAGTTTTAGGCGAATTGGCGATCCTTTACAATTGCAAAAGAACAGCGACGATAACGGCAGCCACCGATTGCCAGCTATGGGCCATCGATCGACAATGCTTCCAAACGATTATGATGAGGACCGGCCTGTCGAGGCAGGCCGAATACACGGATTTCTTAAAAAGGTAAAATAATTTTTGTCCAATAAGAAGGAAACAAATAATATTTTGAAATAAAATGAAAATAACAAAAAATAAATCAAAATCGTTCAATGAATCAGCAATAAAAATTCGGTTATGTCTATTAAGCATGTTGTGCTTCAGTTCATGTTCTTAAGCAAAGGGAATAATTGAATATTGTTTAGAATATTGAAGAGACATTTTTCGTCTTATAAAGAAAATTGGCAGTGACCGTAATGATGCGTGATTATGCAGTCTGATAGATTGAAATAATTGAGAAGATTAATATTGGGGTTTACAATATTATAGAAAATTAGTTTCCCACGAATTGAAACACGAAGACTGTTTAATTATTTCACAACAAATAAAATTCGTTTATCTTTTACCAGAATTAAATGAATTTCAGTTTATTCATTGTAAGATAAAAGTTGGAAAAGATTCGATAAACCACGAATTATTTCCATATCAATTATTTTACAACAAGCAAATAAAATATGCAATTCACTCGCCTTTTACCACGATTTAATGAATTTCAATTTATTGATTATTGTATGGTCAAACATAGGAAGGATTTCTACAAATCACTATGAAATTCCATGAAGTTGCTCCATAACAGAAAACACAATAATCCCATTCTCTGTTTCAGCGTTCCTATCTTCAAGAATTTACCCGAGGAAACGTTAATAAAAATATCAGATGTATTGGAAGAGGTATGATCGCAACGTATCTCGATAAACATTTGTTTATCTTTACGTTTTAATACGTCGAACATGTACGAGCGTCGTGTGCTTCATTTTGTAGACTTTTTACAACAATGGGGATTACATAATCAGACAAGGAGCAAGGGGAGACACATTTTTCATAATAAGCAAAGGACAAGTTCGGGTAACGATAAAGCAACCCGATACGCCGGAGGAAAAGTACATCAGAACGTTGGGCAAGGGAGACTTCTTCGGTGAAAAAGCACTCCAAGGGTAATCATTTTATTCTGTATCATTTAGATTAAATAAATACGCGAGAGAAATACTTTATTCTATTTCTACGATTCGATGTATTCGTATACTGTAGCTGCCAACTAATTTTCTTTGACGCGAATATTGCTAGATTAAGATCGACTTATGAATTTTTAAGTTGGTCCTTAAATATCGAAGCACACAATTTCGCAAAGTAATAAAAATATGATTAAATTATAATCATTGATCATTTTCAGAGTATCGATTATGAATATTGCTAAATTAGATCGATTCATAAATTTTTAAGTTAGTCCTTAAATATCGGAGCACATAATTTCATAAAATAATAAAAATGCGGCTCGACTATAATTATTAATCATTCTCATAGTATCGATTATGAATATTCCTAGATTAGAACGATTCGTCAATTCTTACGTTAATCCTTAAATATCAAAGCATACAATTTTGCAAAATAATAAAAATGTGATTAAATTATAATCATTAATCATTGTCAAAGTATCGATTATGAGTAATGCTAGATTGGATCGATTCATAAATTTTTAAGTTAATCCTCAAATATCGAAGCACATAATTTCATGAAATAATAAAAATGCGGTACGATTATAATCATTAATCGTTCTCAGAGTATCGATTATTTATAATATTAAAAGTAAACGAAACTGTGTCAATGATACAAGATTACATTTGTGTATTTCAAACAGTACATCCCAGAAAGGATATAAAAAATTGAATAAAGAATTAAATAGTAAATTACTCTCACAATGAAAAATAAATTGTCCCAAATAAATCTTATTTGTTCAAAATACTTTTTTTACTGAATTCTACAGTCTAGTACAGACGTTATTTTTAACTTCAATGCAAAGTTTTATATTGTTCAATATCTTGTAAATCTGTACGATGGCTTACGATAATAATTGCAAACTTTCCACGAAATATTTGAAGCATGAAATTTTTATATTTTGCTTTTAATATAATGCTCTTTAATTTTCTGTTTATATATATATATATATATATATATATATATATATATATATATTCAATTGATTCTAAATATCACTTTTTATTGTATTATCGTTTCAAGCGATTTTTTTTTATCCTCAATATTACTACTCACTATTTTCACAGGGACGATCTAAGGACGGCGAACATAATCGCGGACGATCCGGAAGGAGTGAGTTGCCTGGTGATAGACCGTGAAACCTTCAATCAACTAATCTCCTCTTTGGACGAAATTCGTATGCGGTACAAAGACGAGTTAGTCGAACGTAGAAGGTAAGTTTCACCCCTCTATTTACCTAGAACAATCACCCTTCGTCGATAACTTTAATCATTACCTTTAATCAACATTAATTATTAATAACGATCACGAATCGTCTGTTAAACCCCGATCCATGTGGATCTGTTATGTTTCACGCTTGCCACTAGGATGGGAGCATAGATCGCAAGATCTCAGTGTAAGTTGCCCGTTAACAATTCGCCGATTTAATTATTATTTAGCAATCCTTATACCCCGACAATTATACTTGAGGCAAATCAATCGGAAGTAGGGGAGTCTAGGATAAAACCGGGTAGCCAATGTGTTTCTCCTGCCAGCAAGAAATTGAAATAGCAAAAATAAATTTGATCACCGTCAGAAATTTTCAGTGGGTCTTACAGAGTCAGAGAATGGGGGTAATTTTTTTGATAAAATTGTTTGGCTGGTAGATACATAGGATTTCCCGAAAGTGTGCAAAGTTATTAAAAAATACCTAAAATGTAATACAATGACAAAACCTTTGTTTTTGTTATTTCAAAATTAGCAAGGAGAGTTATTTTAAACGATAGTCACAAATACTCACTTACATTAAATCATGCTAATTTAATTTAACTTATTTTTAATTACACAAAAAATTATACAATTCATAAACAGTTTTAGCTCATTTAGTTTATCAGTTTGTTGTAGCCCCCACATAAATTTATTTTACTTTATTTACTGAAGAGAAACGACAAGTAAATGCCTCCTCGGCACACGTGCCAATTTCACCTCAACTTTATCAAACATTTAAATATCTGCACTTAAATCTGCACTTCAACGTGCAATAAAAAACTCGGCCAAAATGCCAGAATACTATACAAAGACTAGCAGAATGCAACACAGTATGGGGCATAATAGGTTCTTTACTAAGAAGCTAACCTAAAAAGCCCTCTGGAGTAAAAACTACGACATTCTCATCTCTGCAATTGGTCTCATATCGTTGTGAGGTCCACCTGAATGTAGAGTCCACTATACCTGGGTTGCATGTTGCAGCTATTGCTTTAAAAAAACAATGGTACCCGGATTTACCCCGCATTCCCCACTAATAAAACTCTATTCATTTTTATCATTTTCCACTCTAAAAGCCCCCCCCCCCCCCCCTCAAAAAAACATTGGAACTTCTCATCCAAAAGAGATGAGAATTCTGTTTACTAACTACTATAATTTCGAGCCAAACAAAACGCAATGCTATCTAATAAGTGACAGCGTAATCGAATAATAATAATCGGACGCAGGTTGAACGAGGAGTTCAGAGACCTAAGGCTGCAAGATCTCCGGCCGCTTGCCACGCTAGGCGTGGGCGGTTTCGGACGAGTCGAATTAGTTCAAATAGCCGGCGACAGCACGAGATCCTTCGCTCTCAAACAGATGAAGAAGGCGCAGATCGTCGAGACGCGACAGCAACAGCATATCATGTCCGAGAAGAGGATCATGGGCGAGGCCGATTGCGATTTCGTCGTCAAGCTGTTCAAAACGTTCAAGGACAGGAAGTATCTGTACATGCTGATGGAGGCTTGCCTCGGTGGCGAGCTGTGGACCGTGCTCAGGGACAAAGGGCATTTCGACGATAGCACGACACGATTCTACACCGCCTGCGTCGTGGAAGCGTTCGATTATCTTCATTCCAGGAACATCATTTACAGGGATCTTAAACCGGAGAATCTTTTACTCGATAGCCAAGGGTGAGTTCTCGTCCGAGATGTTCATTAGAACCAGAACACGATGCAATTATGTCATTAAGCCGCTCAGAATTCAATTGGCCACAAATTTGTGTATACTCAGATTTTAAATAATTTATCTGGATATTATACGAGAAATCCTTGGACAAGATTTCGATAAACGATCCATGTCTTTTGTACGATAAATAGTATAAATGGCAGTTCCGATAAGAAATATCATACTTTGGAAAGAATCCCTTAATTAACGAGACTTTTCACATTTTTCGAATTGAATAATAAATCGATTTCTAATAAAGCGAAAATATATTCTTTCAGATATGTGAAGCTCGTTGACTTTGGATTCGCCAAACGTTTGGAGCACGGAAGAAAAACGTGGACCTTCTGCGGCACGCCCGAATACGTAGCGCCGGAAGTTATCCTGAACAAAGGACACGATATCAGCGCAGATTATTGGTCCCTGGGTGTTTTAATGTTTGAACTTCTCACGGGCACACCGCCGTTCACTGGCGGCGATCCGATGAAGACTTATAATATTATTTTGAAGGGAATCGACGCTATAGAGTTTCCAAGATCTATCACGCGGAATGCTACTGCTTTAATTAAAAAACTCTGCAGGTAACAACTGAACTTGGTCTGATTATAAAAAATACTACTAACAATAGTAACAACGTAATTTATATTCTGTACGATAATGAGCGTATGAGAAAAATATTCGGAGAAAAGATTGGCTTAAAAGATTAAACAAATGCTTTTTTGCGAGCTTATGCCAAGCTAGCCAAGCTGTTCAGACAAGATTTTGCCGAAGCTTGCTACAAAGTTTTGTTGACAAAATGGCTACAAATTCGATGCAGTATTTGATATATTCGATGAAGTTAACAAATCGTCAAGTTGCGAGCAAACCGGCGGTTAGGTTATATTACAACCGTTGCTGCCAAATGGCTATCGATTGACACGCAACTGGTTCGATCTAGCTATCTGAGAAATTGTTGTACAGAGAAATAACTAGATTAGAGGAGGCGATCTAAATATGAGCTACCACTTTTATTTCAGACATTATTGTCCAAGCAGTTGAATATTTTCGACATGTAACGCTACAGTGAATATTTACGACTTGTTTGCTATACAATATGGTGTTCGAATAAGCTGAACACAGATCATGTTTGTTATGAATTATGCATTTAAAGTAAAAGTGAAAACGCTCGTGTTTAAAAGTATAGTCTAAATATGATATGGGCTACCCTTGGAATAACCTAAAAGGAATGTAAAGACTGCATGCTTTTATACTGAAACATTTTGAAAATATGTCCCAAATGCTGCTAAAACGAGCTAAAATGCTGAATAGTCTATATACAATAGTTACAAACGTAGATATATGTCTTTCAACACCCGCACATGCGTTGTGTACCCACAGACAATACTAGGAAAGACTAGGAGCCAAACTAATAGGCAGCAACCCCGGCCAAAATCGGGCCGAGTTTCGCCGTTGACATGCAGCGCTACATTAAAAAGAAAACGAAATGGCGATCAGCTGATCGCAGTGTTTCGTTGGGTGCCAAAACACAACCAACTTGAACTGTTTGAATGAGGGCTATCGAACTGGCGGCTTTTTCTTAAAACCGTAAGAGAATGTCTTCTTTCATATCCACTTCACTTGGACGAACTTCTCTTTGCACCAACCCCAAAATCGCGAGCTGCTATTTCGATACAACATACGCTGCGAAGAGTTGATCGCCATTAGACTTTTAATGTGGCGCTGCATGTAGACGGCGAAATTCGTCTCGATTTTGGCCGGGTCTACGTGTTGACCCACCTCACTTCAGAGTCGGGCAAATTTTACTTTGAATAACGAATAATGAATAACGATTGAAAGCGCCACATTTATTCGTAAATAACGATTAACTATTTTATTCTGCGAGAACTTATTCGTTAGTCACGAATAAATATCAACTGTTATTCGAACCCAATTTATTCCAATACGATTTTATTTGATCTTTTATTCGACTAAACGATGAAGAAATGTGTCACCTGCTACCTACCGACGGCTGCAAGAGCTGATCATGACCTTTTTCTTTACCACGGACCCCTACGTGTATACGTAGTACATTGTAGAAGTCACGTGATACTTTTATTCGCTGTTTAGTCGGCTACTTCTTTATTCGAATGAAAACTTACTCGAATACAAAATTATTCATTATTGTCAATTAATTTCCTTTTATTCGAACTTTTCGCAGATTATTCGAATAAGAATTTATTGCTCGAAATTCATCCGGAAGCTTATTCGAATAATGCCCAACTCTGCCTGACTTGACTATCAGGATAGCTTGTAAAATATGCAACACGAATCCTCCCCATCCGGGTACACCCCTTGATGAATTTCATCCTGTAGCCCATGTTTAGAACACTTGCTCCTCGATGCTGAGAGCGGTATCAATCATTACTATGCGATTATATTTATCAAATAATTTTTAAAAGAAAGCTTGCGACATCAGCAATGTCGTGCTCTTGGCAAATTAGCATTTAATTCGACAAATTACTGTTGAGAGGGTGAAACAAACATGCCTGGGAAGTCTTGTATGACTTGTAAAATAAGTTAAATAACACATTTTGCAGCACATCACTTTAACAAAACAAGCCATAATTTGTTTCCGCCAGCATTTTTGGGTTTTTGAACCGTAGTTTCTCATTATTGCCACTAAAGTGAAGCACCTAATATGATCTTAAACTTCGACCAGCCCATATTAGAACCATACCTCCTCTACTTTATAAACACGCATATTTACTAAATGTATTTTACAATATACAAGTTGATAAATAATCTGTCCAAGACAACATAAATTTCATTATTTGATCGAACTTTTTTATTTTATATCTGAATGCAAATATAAAACCCTATACATATACGGGGTGTTTTGCTACTGCATGTCAATATTTTAAGGAGCGATTGCTGAGGCCATTGTGAAAAACTTTTTCCTTTGCCAAAACGGTGATTAAAGCTCCGTTTCTGAATGATTAACGAAAAACGCTGACCAATCAGAGCGCGTGTAGAGCGCGCGCTCAGCCAAGGGATGATCATGATACGCTCAATTGCAGCCTTGAACGCCTTCTCGGCTAAGCGCGCGCTCTATGTGCGCCCTGATTGGTCAGCGTTTTTTGTTAATCATTCAGAAACGAAGCTTTAACCGAAGTTTTGGCAAAGGAAAAAGTTCTTCTGAATTGCCTCAGCAATCATCCCTTAAAATATTGACATGCAGTAGCCGAACACCCTGTATACCCTATAACCTATACATACAATGTATAGCCCTATATTGTATAACCCCATATTCACCCAATCTATTTATTCTTTTCAAGGGATAATCCTGCAGAGCGTCTCGGTTACCAAAAAGGTGGCATTAGCGAAATACAGAAACACAAGTGAGTACTAATAAAGCCACGCGTGCAAAAATGTGAACAAAATTGAACTTTCAACGATATTCTTTTTTCTTTTATTTAGATGGTTCGACGGCTTCAATTGGGAGGGCCTTAGAGCGAGAACCCTTGAACCTCCAATAATGCCACGAGTTCAAGGTGCCACCGATACGACGAACTTCGACGAGTATCCGCCAGATTCGGATCCCCCGCCGCCAGACGATATATCCGGCTGGGACAACGACTTCTAGTCGTTTCGACGATCAATGAAACGTTCAAATTGCTTCCGAGAGAGGAAACAGTCGAAGGGATTCCGTGTTCAAAAGAGAATGCAAAGATGGTCAACGAGAAACGTGACTATCGACGTCTGCATTTATATTAAACAAGTCCAATGTGATGCATAGATAATTGACTAGGATAACAACGAACGTCGGGAGATGTAGTAAACGCAAAGGAGAGACGAAACTGGCCTGTGATAAAAAAAAAGTGGCCGTCAAAGGTTAAAGTTTTTTTTTTTTGTAAAAGTCCATCGAGACTAATACCGTATGATCTGTGGTTCCGAACGTTCCTCTGCCCACCTAGATAGATTCTATTTTTCCACCAAACTGTTCAGCGAGGCGCAGAGGGATCTTCGAAATGTCGTCCGGAAGCGTGAATCGAACACGCGACCAATTCTATGTTCGAGGAGATGAAAGCACGAGTATGTATCGTGAGACGCGAGCGTACGCGTCAAGTGCCATACCTAAAGCGAAAAAGGTAAAACGTCGGAGTACGACACGTGTGTACAGAACGTTCGCGTGAACGAGAGATACGGTCGGAGCTCGAATCGTACACGGAACATCTTGCCATCGGAACGAGCCACGTCCGATTCTTCTCGCATCCGGTTCATTGTTGTTTGATTTACTTTATAGTTTATTGTAATAATTCTATTTGAATTAATTACGCGATGCCGCGACCCCTTGTAAATAGTGGATTATAAATATATACATAGATATATACTTAAAGCCCAATTGTATATCGATACTAAATAAACGTTTTATTAATGCTAATCGTACGTCGTGTTTCTCTTTTATCGGATACATCCAATAAGTAGGCTTATACTATGTTCATGAGCGTGTTCGCATATATTCAAGGAATAGGGCAAAGAATTCTAAGTAATCAGAATTGCTCCGGACCTTTCATCCTAAAGGACATGATTATGCAAAGTCGGCTCAGTCGCGCATGTAAATATGCAATAAAGATATACGAAAATATCACCGATGAGATACTATTAAAGATTGCCAGCCTTATGGGAATTCGGCGTGCCAGAAAAATTAGCTGTTCTTTTTTTACGCCCTCTAAAATATATTGCGGTTAAAATAAGAAACAGAAACTGAATTACGGAAAATACCTCGTCGGTGTAACGAGAGAGCTAAAATAATTTACGCTCCAATTTGACTTATTACATCATATTATTATTATTACGTAATATATAATAATAATATCAATGCATTTGACAGATTCCCTAACAAAACAGATTCCGAACGCGGGCTTATTTGGACAGATTTTAACTACTAAAAATTTATCGTTACACTAATTAACGAGTCGTAAAACTGATTATACTGCTACAAAATTCCATTGTAGGCTAAAACATGTACCGATTCATTCATCACATGTCGGATACATGTAACGCGCAGCCAATCAGCTCAATTATTCGCTATATGATAATTAACACTAGGTTTACGAACCGTTTTGCGTACCTATTCATCGGGATTTTTTAAAAAGCAGGTATATCATATACAAGTGTTTGAGATTATAAAGTCGTGGGAAGAAATGAACTAGAATGTGTGTACATATTATTACATCAATCAAAGTTAATATAAGCTGCTTAAAAATAATGTTTATGACTTCTAGTGTTAAGCTCATCTTGTCCACATTATCAAATAGTATAAAGACTCGAATAATAATTATAGAGCGAATAATTGATTGTCCAGATTCCACCACGTGTAGGTTGCTGCGATGGAGACTCACCCTACCCGCGTTTAACCCACGTCCCACTATTCGTTTTCAAAATAACCAAACTCTATTATAATTTACAACAAAAAAACCCTGCTCCTTTTGTTGTAAGTTTGCAGAGCGTTAGTTAATTAAACGCTCTGCAAATCAGACAGCTAGAGGAGGCCTTAGAAAATTCTCAAGTCAAAGCAAAGTCGAAAAATTGCAAGAGGGATGTGGAAGAATTAAAATCCCTTAACTTAAAAATTAACTTAATTTTCCGTCGGACACAATCGCACTACAGTACGCCCGCAACATTATTCTAACAGAAAATGGGCGCAGAAAGCATTCGTGCATCTTTCAAAACGAAATATGTTTTTCATAATCGGTCCAAACGGCTTGAGTTTTTAAAAAGAGATAGAAGAACTGCTTTACTATACATACATATACACTTGTTTTCGTCGTTTTGAAAAAATGGATTTCCAAAGTTTTAGGATTCTCAATGTTACAAAGAAAGTGGTGAGAGCCGTTTTCACTATTTTATAACTATGAAAATTCCGATTTTTTTCAAAACGACAAAAACATGATATCTAGTAAACTAACCATTTTATCCCCTTGTAAAAACACGAGTCGTTTGGATCAATTCTAAAAAAGATATTCCGTTTTGAAGGGTGTACGAATACTTTCTACACTCACTGCATTTGCATTAAAAAAAAAAGCGAACAACGATGCCTGGCTGTACTTTAAAGCACGAGTATCCCGTAGCGTAAATCTACTTAATAGTTAAACAAACATGCGCTTAATTACTACATGCTTAACTAATCTTAACACTAACGTGCCTGCTTGGGCACTGCAGTGGCGAACACTGCTACTGTCTTACAAACTAATGCCTTAGATAAAAAGCGTGTGTCCTACTTAATTAAAAGTTTAATTGATTTAACTTACAAGTACTAATAAAATTAAAATAAAATTAAACGCGTCCTGCCTAATATACTCAATTCAAGATTTAGATCTAAATATGCTGCCTATATGTATAAAAATCTAGCAGATACCTTCCCATACACATACATACAGGGTGTTCGACTACTGCATGTCGATACTTTAAGGAGTGATTGCTGAGGCAATTCTGAACAACTTTCCCCTTTGCCAAAACGGTGATTAAAGTTTCGTTTTTGAATAATTAACGAAAAGCGCTGACCAGTCAGAGCGCGTGTAGAGCGCGCGCTTTGCCGAGAAGGCGTTCAAAGTTGCAGTTGAGCGAATCATTAAAAAACGAAGCTGTAACTACCGTTTTGGCAAAGGAAAAAGTTGTTCAAAATTGCCTCAGCAATAGCTCCTTAAAATATCGACATGCAGTAGCAAAACACCATGTATGTGTAACCTGATTACCCTCTCGATGGCCCAGCGTTGTCTCATCGTTTCTTGAAACCGACTTAAACTCACGCGAAAAGAAAATTGTTAAACCCTACCAATGTAGAGGTCTAATAATTTAGTAAACCCAAATACATCCTACCTATACATATAATGAGCTAAACATTTCTTCAATTTATAATTGGGCCTACCTAAATGGTATTTCTAATAAAATGGGGTTGAGGCGGAGGGAGGGGGCGTAATGTATGTAATAACCCTGAATCTTCATCTTTGATCACCAAATGATTATATTGAAGTTTCTGAAACAGATACTAACGCGAAATGGTTAATAACATTACATAAAGAATAAGTTTCAAAACCTTGGTTATTGGATAGATGAGGCCCAGATTTTGTTCCATAATTTTCGTCGATATTTTAGTAATACTTCTTGATTGCCATGGTATATTATACTTTCGAGTCTTTGACGTGCTCGCATTTCGTTAAAATACTCGGGATTTAGCTTAGAATAATTGGAATTACCTATGGATCTGTAACAATCTCATACATTAGATTAGTAGTCCTCCCAATCCACCCCAGAAAAAAAGAAAAAAAAATTGCAGCTGAAAGAAGATCATATTTGAAACAGAACAATCATTTTATATCGACACTTTAATAACTAAACAGTGGACTTTTATTCATTTATAGAAAATCTAAAAGTGCAAAACTCCACAGGATGCACTTAATATGAATAAATATACAAATTATTCAAATTATAGGTAGGTGAAATAATTCCCTATCAAAGCTCTGTCTTTTTTACCATATTACAAAAAAATTGAATTTGCACAAAAATTCGCAGTCTATTAATGACAATATGACAAATCAGTAATTGGATTTTGGCCAAGGTAATACTTTTTTTCACTACCTGTATTAGCATTGGCATTATCAATATTTTATCAAACTTGAAGGTACGACTGTATTTAGTAGGTATTTTAATTATAAAATGAATCTGGCATCACTCTCACCATAGCAATACCAGGACAAAACGAGAAGAAATTTGGTTCTCATAGTTTGTTTCTTAGCAGTCGGTTAACTTTGCACAAGCTACAATAATTTAATGTAAACCCTGTCTAAACAAAAACTCAGAATTGAAAGCAGTCACGTTCCACTGCGTTTATTCTGTTTTGCTTTTACGAAAAAGAAGCAGTAGACGATTACGCGAAAGCGAGATACAATACCTCTCCTATCACCATGGCCAGTCCCAACTACAGTCAAGAACATTTTTCTTGCAAGGATTCTCATGAGCATGAACGAGTATCGCAAGTGAATTTTGATTTCTGCACCAGCAGATCAGGAGAATTGTAACAATTTACCCTACTAAAAAGGAAAGTGAAAATAAAAGTACAACGGTTGATACAAAAATCTAAGAACAAAAGACTGTTAACGAACAGTCACTAGTGCTGTGTCTATGAATTGAATCTACAAATTAGATATACTATACAATCAAAAGATTAATCCATTGTTAATTCTGCAAACTTTAATTACAACTCTATCATCTATCCTGGTTTGTAAAATAAAGTAAAGAGAAATTCAAAGACCGTGATATGATATTTTACTATTTAAATGAAATTTTGCAGATGAAACTTGAGATAATTGTACTAGTATGGCTAATTAGATATTCAAGTTTTTAGCAGTATTTCCAGTAACAGACGATCGAGACCGAAAAGGATGCAGAAAGAAAAGAACAATGATTAAGAACAGGTAGCCAGAAGGGCTACCTGCAAGTGCACTCGTTCAAACCGTGAGTAGGAAATTATCTACCTTTCGCAACACGAATTAAACGCGAGTGGTGCTTCAAATATCAATGCCGAAAGGAAACTCTAATTAAAAAAAATGAAATATTAGCAAATGCGCGATTCGAAGCGAAACACTAATAAAATACTGACTCTATACTTTATGCACCAATATTTAGTAAAACGCTACTCTAAAGGGGGTGCAGCTGTGGTACAGAGTGATTCGCCCGCCAGGAGATTTGAAAGAAGTGCCGTCGCCTAAACGTCTGGAACTCTTATCCCATGCAACCCTATGAACAAATTTCGAGCGACATATTTTGTCCTTTTTTGTTTCTCTCTATCACTTGACATAATGACTCTGTCGATCGCCAGTTGTTTAGGTTACTGCAGAGCGTACGACTAAGTGTTCTTTCCAAGTGAAAGCGAGAAACAGAAAAGGACACAATACGTCGCCCGAAATTTTTACATGGGACTGTATGGGATAAGAGTTCCAGATATTTAGGCGGCGGCACTTCTTTCAAGTCTCCTGGCGGACGAATCACCCTGTACTTGGCTGCCGACGATGTGCCACTGTCGACGTGGCTCAGGAACGTGCTCCCAAATAGGAGCAATTGAGCATTTGTGTTCGCAACTCTAATTAAAAGCGCGATCCTTGTTAAACGCAACGCTAACTGGAACTCGCGATGCAATTGTCTCGCCACACTAACTTTTAAGTGTGAAGTGTCCAATGGAAATATCGTTCCGACGTTTCACCGACATTGCAGTTGGCTTCATCAGGGTTCTGAGGACGCACTGATACTGAGTATCAGTGATGATGAGTATCACTGATGAAGCCAACTGCAATGCCGGCGAAACGTCGGAACGATATTTCCATTGGACACGGCTTACACCCGGAAGCCTCAAACAATAACCATAGCGATCCGGGCCGCGAAAGCCTCAAAACTCTCATTTAAGAGTGACTCTAACAGAATAATTCAATAAAGTTGAACTAAAAATTCTCTGAGAATCTAACTGAAAGCTACTATACTATTATCTAAAAAGAATTAGGTAAGATAAAGAACAGGCAAATGCAGTTGCCGCAAGAATTAGAAGCTAATACAAAACTAAAATCTAGGAAGAACAAAATTGCAAAAACAAACGCGATATTTTAGTCGCAACGCTAAATCAAACGCGATTTCTATCTCATCGCAACTCTAAGAAGAACCGTGAAGAGATTTATGCGCAACTCTACCTAAAAATCCGCGAACTTGTTCGCAACCCTAAGAATACGCGAAAATCAAATACCTCGCGGGTCTAATTAAAAATCCGAGTTTCATGTCTCGCGACTCTAATTCAACCCGTTCTCAAATTTTGCGCGACTCTAATAAAAACGCGATTTTTTCCCAGATGTCGTTGAGCCGCAACGGGCCAAGCTGAAAATACTACGCATGCAGCTAAATCAAGCATAGTGACAATGTAGTGACAGAGAATGACTCCATTCTTTTTGAGAATGGCGAGCCATTAGTAGTTGTCCTCTTCGATGGCATTTTGCCGGGCCTCTTCTTTACTTCGGGCGCCATACCCGCTGAAACTTAGTCTAAGCTCGAGACTCTATTCGGAAAGCAAGGAAAAACTTGAAAAAAAAACTGGAAAACTGGAAAAAAAGGTGAAATAAAAATGTAAAAACACGGATCTAGATGGAACACCCGTGGACGAATCACGACCGAGTATAATCATAAAAAGCGCCTTTGCAGAAAATCGGAAAATTAACGAATAAAATCAAGAATCGTTCTTCGTGCACACGAGCAGTCGAGAGCCTGAATGCGAATTCGTTTCGGGACCTAATAAGCAACCGCGACCGTGAGTGGAGTTCGAAGAGTCAATGAGCGAAGCCTGAGACGAACGCATTCTTCGCTCGCGCCCAGCTGAGCACTTGACTTTTCAATCTCAGATTTCCTGAAACAGGTTGAACACGCGAAGGTGGGCCTACCCGATCAGAGACTGTGTCAACCTGCCCGGCCCTACCTACTTATGTCTAGCACGCACACCAGACGGTAAGTTACCTATCCTACCTGAACCTATAATTTAAAATGGCAAAGCATACACACCAAAAACATGAACTCCACGGTTCTCAAACAAACGCCCGGGTGGAAGGGCCTAAACTAGAGAGAACGTCTCTGGACGCCTCCGGCACCCGAGCGCGAGCATACATATATCAAACACACTCTAAGGTACGTACCATTTCACTTAAATCGACTGACAATGCCTGGGACCTTTACGTTCTCGCGATAAAAGGCAGATCGACATTTTTAAAATTTAATAAACTACCCGAGATATTGACAATGTATTTATAATGAATAGCAATTTATTCCTTAGGAATGGACAGACATTTGTAAGGAATGGCACAGTTTGTGCGACAATTGGATGTTCAAAGAATACGAATGCGGTACATTCGTGAAATTAACAGTGAAACTACTAATGACTATTTCAAACGAAACGATCAAAATCCACAGCCTAACCACACACACAATGCGGAATGTACGTCGTGCATGATACACGAATGCATTGCCAGCCGCCAAAAAATATGATTAACTCAAAAACTAGGGTCATCGTGCCCACCGCCTTTATCCCAATCAAGTAGCACCTGGGCACGTGAATCGGATCCGGGCAGTGAACATAAAAGGGGTAAAACCTGAAAATCCTCACCCAAAAAAGTAATTAATAGATATACATCTTCTAACGGGCTAAACAATATGACTTTATTTGAAATCAAAATTGAATGATTCCACTTTATTAAAAAGTTAACTGAATGACTCTAATTTATTGAAAAAGCAAATCATTGACATTGTAAAAAGATATTCAGATAAGTCTACGTTAATTTGTTATGCAAGAGTTATTAACAGGAGAAAGGCTCGAAAAAATTGAATCGAAGACTATACAGAATCTAAAATTGAACGAGATAATGAAAACATTCTCAGGCATTCCTTTCACCAAGGCATTTCTTCTAAAACGCCAGTTTGGTTTTAAGATTGCTGCCTTGACTTCGAAGACTACCCGTCGCGAAATATCTTCTTGTACACTTTGTTCCATTTATACGTCGCAAGAAAAAACGAGATACCGATATCTTTATGCGCTAAAGATTCTGGTATGAATATCGAATAAATTCAGTTATTCGATAATTCCGATACGCAGAGAACAAATTGATACGCATCAAAGATCGAAGACAAGACATACTCATTGCCGCTACCAGAACAGTAATAATATGCATAAATGTTATCATTGCGCAATAATTACAATATGAACGAAGTCGGAGGGTATCCGACTTCAGGGCTAAAAACTAACTTCAATATTCATATCATTTCATTTCATTTAATATTCAACATTACTATCCATTCAAAATAATTATTTCATAGTTATTCAATCAAATACTCCAATAGTGAACATATATTTGGTAAATATATTTTTCAATTAAAAGAGATTCCTGTTAATTCTGAGCAATAAATACTCTTTTATAGTAAATCCCGAATTTAACATTACTGAGATATTGAAAATCGCGAAGTACAAGAAGACCTAGCCTCATCTAATATAAAACAATGAAATGTTACTACTCATGAGTATATTTGCATATACCCACGGTCACTATGCTTGGCAAAAATTCTACGTATATAACCAGTCACCCGTGCCGTCTCGGACCTTTCGTCCTGCGACATGATTGAGTGACCGGAGGAACTTAAAATGCCCAATCTTGGGAGTACTCACTCCACTCATGCGATGATACTGCAGGATGTCATCAGAGATGCTCCGGGAAGCCACCAGGGATGCTGTGGGAAGTCATTAGGGACACTGCTGTAACATATTAAAAGGAAGCTGATTCGTAACTTGTTATCGCAATTCAAGCCAGATAATACAAATTCAAGACCAATTAAAAAAAATATTAATAAACTATGAAGACACTTACGTTGTAGGATGGTGCCGCATCGCCCGATGATCGGCCGATCGCGGCCTGTAATCGACGCATCACTGACTCTAATATCGCGTTTCATTACCAAATATAACCTGTAATCCATGTACTCACTGACTCTAGTATCGCGTATCATTACTAAATCTAACTTCAATCAGAGCGGCTACGCTCTTAAAGCAATGCAAAAGAACTGGAACGGATCAAGCACTGACTCTACCGATCGCATCGCGCGCGATCGCCAAAATTGTCCGAATACCTAGGAATCGAAGCCGCTGAAGAATAAAGCGAACGACATTGATTACTAATTTGTTCTTACAATTAATTCTAGAGGATGAAAATGAAATATTATTAACAAAATAAGGGATTAATAAACTATAAAGATACTTACGTTGTTGACTAATGCAGCATTGCCCGATGATCGCCCGATCACTGCAGTCGGATACACGATACTAAAAAGGAGGGTGTGGGAGCAAATAAATCAATAGAGATTTTGATTTATTCTTTTGCATCTCAGCTTTTTTTCCTCGTCGCCTGTTGAGGAAATACTAGATTGAAATACTTATGAATCTTTTAAAACCCTGGGTTGTACATCCGAATGGGACCTGTTGCCGATCGACATGAAATTTGGAGGGGAGGTGGGGACGTGGGGAGAAACCCAAATCTAAAATATTAGATGCGGGTATTCAATAGTTTCCGAGATATTAATTAAAAACTTTCGGTACAATACATTGAATTCTTCATATGCAGACACAACTAACACAACCGTTTTCACTGGAGCAGCCGTCGTTTTTGAGTGTTAAGTGGCCGATGGTACCCCGGTCCTCGCTGGAGTGGTTGTCGCCCTCAAAAAAGTCTTGACAACTTTTTCTTCCGGCACTATCATGTGTATTCTAAATAACCATTGTTAGGCAAATTTCAAATATTATAGAAATATATTATGATTTATTTTAAATCGATTGTTCCGTAATAGCACGATTCTGAATTGTAATTACAGTAGATTCTAATTAACCCTTTGATTCTCAGTACTACCCCGATGCAACATTTAAAACTACAGTAAATTTTGGTACCTGCATTTTTACCGATAGGAAAGCAAATCTCAACGTTTTAGATTAAGAGATTCAAGTACTTTCTCAAGTATTCCTTCAAAAAATTAATTCTGCATTTCTTCATGTCTTTTTCTTGTGTTTCGCAATAACTATCTAAGGGTCTGAGCATTAAAGGGCTGACTAATTCAAATGGAAGATCATTTGACTTTATTCAATCGGAGTTTTCAACGTTTTTATTATATTTCATCTAATAGGCGTATATGTATAACTACTGAGTGGGATTTTCAAAATCCATTGTTCAATATTTCATAAAATAATCAGTAATTATTTTGAAAAAAGCGTCAATACATACGAGCGAAACCTGTATAACCGCAAATCTTTATCTCCATGAAATGATACGATTAAATTTATTGAACTTTTCAGAAGTTTCGATTGGACGAAAGAGTAGACATTTTGTATTAATATGTCCGTCTTTTACAAACAAAATCGCTGTCCTCGTTTAACAATACCATAATAATTATTGCACCGACGAGACTACTAAGGACTGCCAGCCTTATGGGAGTTCGCGTGCCAGAAAAATTCGCTGCTTTCTGACGTCCTCTAGAATACAATATTGCGGTTAAAATAAGAAACAGAAATTGAATTACAGAAAATCTCATCGGTAACGTAAATAAATGGGTGCTCGTCATCGTAGGTACAAATAAATAATATAATATAATATAATATAATTGCATATTGAAGCGGTTATACAGTCAGCGATCTACATTTATACATACTATATTACATCGCTAGGCACATTTATCGACGGAGCCCAGACCCACCAGGCCGGCCCATTTCCTGGCATTGCAATTTACACGGGGCTGGCATTCTTTAATAGGACCCCGTCGGTGAAGATACTTAAATGGTTTTTACTGTGTCGGTAACATTGGAAACGACACTACAATGGTAGATTTCTTGAAAAAATTGTTGGGTCTCCAAAATTCCTTCTAGCAAACACTGTGTCTACCTGAGCAAAAGTAGAGCATGGACGTTTTCAGAAGTTTAGCCCAAAATGAACCCGTCTTTCAAATTTGAGCCAAATTCAGCGAAACCGGTTTTTGGAAGATTCTCCATATTTTTTTATTGTTCATTTTTAAAATTATATTTCTTATTAGAAATTGCTGTATTCCATTGTATTATTGATCCATTGTAAAGTCTAGAGGGCGCTCAAAAACCAGTAATTATTCTTACGGTCGGTATTTCAGGACAGGGGACAGGCGATCCCACAGGGTACACGATCTATCTTGTACATCGCCTATGTCGGTGTGTTGTAAAATGCTTCATAAAAAATACTCGTAAGCGACATCTTTGACGCCTGCATTTCCTACTATTAGTAGTTCTTTTTTTGCTACAATTTGATTGTTAATTAATACAATATATAAGATTAAATAAATTATTCTGTTGAAGGCACATCGATGGGTGCGTTTGCATTAGGCGTGAACTGTCTATACTACACTGTTTATACGAATGAGAAATAACGACTCACGTTTTACATATCGTGCTACGCTTTGTGATTCCCAAATACAATACGAAATAGTAACATAATTAAATCTTCCAGTAATGATAATTGCCGTAAATATTCATATACCTATAGAGAATATATTAGCGGCGATTAATTTTATCCATAACCACGGACAACTACTGATCCGTGCTGCCGACTTGTGGGACATTATTGGATTCCTTCGGTTCATTTATTCCTTGTGAAAAAATACAATAATTTATGTTCGAGGTAAGTGGAATATCAATTAAGTTAAATTAAAACAAACAATGTAATTTTCAAACAACAATAACAAATCTGTCACGAAAACGTGTAAAACCCATATGCAAAATGTGGAATTTGCAATCTACAAATATTGTTTACTTTATCTATGTATATAAATGAATAAGCATACATTTGTAGATAACTAGTTTTCCGAAACAGTTTAATCTGCCCGGAATTAAAAAGTTGCTTTCTACGTAGTTTTCTCTACTGACAAATTAACAACGTTTCCCGCGCCAAATTTCAATGAAATAATATTTCAATAAATAATTCGCCAACTCCACATGTCGCGCCTGCTGTTTACTTCCCTTTTTATGATCATTTTTCGGGCCCCGGTAAAATATTTTCCGAGACGTACGGCTAAGTGATTTTTTATTATTTAATTTTATCGTAATAATGCGATGAGGGGAATTTCCTCCATGAACGTAAAATGAACCCTGTGCTCGGAAGAGAATGAAATGCTTTCATAACCAACTAGGATCATTTAATTTCAATCTTACAACTTGACCTCTGAGTTTCTATTAGTAAACTGAACGTAAAAACAATCTACTTGTATCACATAATGAGTTGTTCATCAATTACAAAGCGTTTAAAACTATTAATGATCCTTGTCAGATATTAGACTTTATAACCTGGTCTTATATTCGTTATTAAAATATTATATCGTATCACACTTTTAATCACGACCCTCGCTTGTAAAAATTTAATTCGCAAAAGAAATAGTTCCGTGTTTTGCTTTAGAAAAATGGAAGGCGACAGAGAGAGACAACCCGGCAAAGGACGGGGGAATATCCTAATGAAACTTTTAAGAGACAAGGAAAAGGCAGAAAGCGATGGCTCAGGGCAAATGCAACCAACGGTTCCTAGCCATTCCGGTGATCGCAGGGAACCAGAAGCAACACCTTCGGCCGACATACCAATATGTACATTGGGACGGGGGAGAGCAAGCTTATTAAATGTGATGCAAAAAATGATGACTGCTGAGGCACCGAGCCCTAAACCAGTGGTAACGACTGGTTCAGGGAGAGCATCATTGATCAGTAGACTGAAATTAGCCAGGTATGTGTTACAGCAAATGAAACGTCAATTTAAAACTTACTTCATTAAATTGTACTTCATAGATCATTTAAATCTTTCATTGTGGCATAAATGTTGACGAATGGAACATGTCCCTGTAAAATCTGAATGAAAACTAACAACAGAGAACTATGAAAATAGGAGAAAACATGAATTTCTTGTCTAGAATGTAATGTAAACTCAAGAAGAGTAGCACATTCCTCGTTGCATTCAAGAAAGACAACGGCCAGTAGTTCTCCGAACATTTACCTCCCTCTCCAGTAGACACAATACGATCCCAACCATCCATCTGTCAAACGGAAATCACTAATTCAACTTAACGTTTCCAATATTAAAGAAAGTCACCTATTAAGCCTTCTTTCCTTTGAAGCAACAGCAAGCCACTGTTTGTGCAAAAACAGTAACTTATAGACACAGTTAGTCCCCGCTGGAGCAACATAATCCGAGGGACATTTGAGTTTCATTTTCGTTTCAAAGCAACATGCAGTAAAACGTACGAATTGGGGGAGCATTATCGTTTAAAAACGAACGATACGCAACAAAGCGTACAAACTGGGGTGGCATTTGATTATGTTGCTACATGTTGCTATATGTTTTCTACCTCTTTTTGATCCTTATTGTTCAGTGGAGACACAGCTTTAGAAAGAGGATGAGAAGCTATTAAGATCAAAGGGTATAAATTTTTTCGTACACGGAGATGAGAAAGATTGAGCAAACATATGATTTCTTATTTTTGTCAATTATTACATCCCAGTCGAGATACCAAGTTGACAGTTGGTACACACTGTTCTTCTTTGATAATCTATCGAATGACCCATGGCAAATCGAATTTGGTTTAGGGGGCTCCTTACCCGGTTACACCCTTTCTAGCATTGAAGGTGAAGATAGCTAAGTAATCCTCTTTCCCCTATATGCTAACATCCAACCTATGTATTGTACTAACATTGTACAGTTATATATTTTTGTACTTCTATAAGTGCATGTATAATAACACGAAAATCGATATTGCTTGCATCGAACACAAAACATTCTTTTATACCTAAATCTACAAAAAATATGATCTCACAGTTCATACCAAAAGCCACAGGAACAACCAGGCGTTCCCAGTTCACTTCCAAAACCTTGGGAACAACCAAGCATTTCCACATCATCCCAGGATGTTGAAGGAGTGTTAGGTAAATTATCCGACATTTCACTGCGAGAGACTAAAGACTCGCCCGAGCCATCGTTTTCAAAGATGCGACCTTCTACACGGCAAGGAACAGGTGGAACACCGTAAGCGAGCATTTTAGCATTAACATGTTTTTTTACAATTTACAATATCATCTTAGGGAAAATAATGCAGGATATGAATCGCTTTCCTAGAGTGCAACTAAGCGGGAATTACATAAACGTGAAACTAGATCCTAGAAAGGGACTGTTCACTTATGAAGTTAAATTTAATCCTGACATCGATTCGAGACCGTTGCGTAGAAAGCTGCTGAATCAGCACGCGCAAGATCTTGGGCGGACAAAAGTGTTCGACGGGGCTACGCTGTATCTGCCGCAAAAGTTAAGGGATGATGTAAGCAATGACGACGATGCAAACAGCAGTATGAATAAATGGATATGCAACGCGGAAGTTTTTTTTTAGGTAACCACCTTCGAGTCGACGCATCCCATGGATGGCTCGAGCGTGACGTTAAAAGTAATCTACAAAAAAAAGCAGACCATGACCGAGAACGTTCTGTTCTTCAACATTTTATTCAACCGCGTTTTGCGAGCCCTCAGTTTAGTCCGCATAGGCCAACACAACTTCAATCCGAAGGGGGTGCATTCCGTTCCGCAGCATAAGCTGGAGGTATGGCCGGGATACGTGACGACTATCAACGAGTACGATGGAGGTTTGAAGCTGTGTATAGATGCGCGGCATCGTGTGATGCGTACGGAAACCGTACGCGACATAATGTAAGCTTTAATTATACTAGATATTGAACAGAGCGAAATTAAAGGAGTTGTACTAAGGTATCGCGATACACAGGGTCAGTTTCGGGAACAAGTCAAACTTCAAAGACGCTGTAATGCGAGAACTGATTGGTCTGTCTGTGTTCACGAGGTACAACAACAAGACGTACCGTGTCGACGATGTCGCATGGGACGCAGACCCGTCGTTTACTTTCGACAAAGGAGACGAGAAGGTTTCCTTGATAGATTACTACAAATTTCATTGGAATATAGATATAAAGGACAGGAAACAACCGCTACTGGTGCACATTGATAAAACTAAATCACCCAGAGGCGAGGTGAGTACCAATCATCCGAAGCGTAACAGGCAAACATTGTTTTCATTCTTCGACTTTTTAATCTAGACACAAGAGAATACGTTGCTTCTGATCCCGGAGCTATGTTATACAGCCAGCTTGAGCGATTCTATTCGGTCAGATTTTCGAGTAATGAAGGATCTAGACGCGATCACTAAAATGCCTCCTAACGCGCGACGCGACGTATTTAAACATTTTATACAGGAAGTGAACAAGAACGAGGTGCCGCGAGAAATATTATCCGAGTGGGGCTTAAGCTTGGAGACTGATATATCGGAGTTCAGTGGTCGAGTCCTTGGGCCTGAGCGTATCATCCTCGGTAACAAGGTGGAATTTGTACCTCCGGCGGACAGGCCGAGTGACTGGAGCGGCATAGTGACCAAGAAAACACCATTGCGTGCTGTAGGTGCAGTTATTATACATTTCGCTCGATTTAATAACGCTGTTCAACAAGAATTTTGTTTTGCAATATCCACTAAGTGATCCTTGTAGAGTTTCTCGTCCTGAATACGAATCCGGAAGCAGAATTGCTCTATCACCCTCAGATTAAAAAAAAAAAATACGAGTTTCTGTAAAAGGGGATGCACTCGATGTCGACCACCATGAGTAGCTACGGTCCTGTCGGACCGACATACGCGAACGATTGCCGCATGGCGCCAAATCGTCGTCAATGCATATAGAATCCGATTCTCTGAAGCGATTTCATGCCATAGACCTAACTTTTCCTACAAATGCAAAAATAAGTAGTGGAAAGTACGTGCATCGACTTTTTTTTTAACTTTGATTGCCATTGACGAGCATTCAAAACCACAAGATATTACAAAATTATATATTATTGTATTCAGGAGACTCTCTTCTATCTTTTAAGGCCAAGATGAACTTTCTATCGCTTTTAATTTTCACGTAATTCCTCTTTTTTGCCCAAAATCGCACGTTTTTACAAAAACTCATGTTTTCCGAAATCTGATGGTGATAGAATAATTCTGCTTCCGGATTTATATTCAGGACGAAGAATTCTATAAGAATCACCTAGTGGATATTGAAAAACAGAAAAAGAGTTGAAATTTGTTGGACAGTGTAATACAATAATAATATTTCAAATGCTTTTAGCTCGCCTTAAATCATTGGTACATTGTGCATTGTCAAAGAGACTCGCGATGTTCGCAAGAGTTTGCCGGTATGCTGAGAAACGTTACGAAAGTCATGAATATCACTGCTAGGGAACCGCAAATGATTTGCTTGAGGGACGACCGGATAGAGACGTACGTGCAAGCGCTACGGAAATGTATCCAACAAACGGTGAATTTGGTCGTCGTTATATTCCCCACTAACCGTACCGATCGATACTCTGCGGTCAAAAGGTAAGATATTCAACACTTCATACATCTTATTTTCGTGCTGAACAGTATGTTTCGTTTAGAGTGTGCTGCGTCGAGATGCCTGTAGCTTCTCAAGTGATCATATCCAGAACCATTTCCCGCGGTGACAAGTTGAAGAGCGTAACAGAAAAGATCGCGTTGCAAATTAATTGCAAACTTGGCGGAGCACTTTGGGCATTGGCTATTCCCATGGTACGAAATCAATATTTATGGCTTTTTAACGTTAAAGTGAAATACATATATATGGACATATTTCTCTGTATTAGGATAATTGCATGATATGTGGCATCGACGTGTATCACGCTGGCGTCGGACAATCGCGAAAGGGCAGTGTCGCCGGTTTCGTGGCAAGTTTGGACAAGTTATTAACAACTTGGCACAGCAAAATTTGCCTTCAGGATAAACACCAGGAATTGATGGACATGCTTCAAATTTGCTTGACGTCGGCATTAAAAGCGTACTATAAAGTAAGTGATGTTTACGGAATAGCCCGATATTATTATACTTATTACTTTTACATCGTAGCACAATAAATGTTATCCTGATCGTATCATCGTGTATCGCGACGGTGTCAGTGACGGGCAATTGGAAACAGTCACAAAGTACGAAGTGAAACAATTATTGGAGACGTTCAAGAACATCGAGCCGAACTACCAACCGGCGTTGACCGTAATTGTGGTTCAGAAACGTATTAATACTCGATTGTTCGCGAAATGCGTAAGTTTTATGAAGGGAGAATAGTGAAAAGCAAATTGTACATTTTCTTCAATTCTATGTTTCTGTTTAGCCCGGCGGCCTGGAAAATCCACTACCTGGAACCATCGTAGACAGCTACATAACAAAGCCGAATCTGTACGACTTCTATCTGGTATCGCAGAAGATACGCGAGGGTACAGTATCGCCCACCCACTACATCGTCGTTTACGACAGTAAAAACATGAAGGCTGAGCATATACAACGATTAACGTACAAACTTTGCCATTTGTACTACAATTGCCCCGCTACTATAAAAGTTCCTGCCCCTTGCCAATACGCGCACAAGCTCGTTTCCCTCGTGGGGCAAAATATACAGTTAGAACCCCATCAATCGCTTTCAGATGTCTTGTATTATTTGTAAGTCCAATTTTTTTTTTTTTATTCATGACAGACTCGTATTCTGTAGGAAACTGACTGAAACTACTGCGTATAATTCAGTACAAAGCCAAAGATGATACAGGCATATGAACAATATGGATACCTGTTAGGGCAACCGTTTTACGATAGATAACGTATTTTTTATGTTAGAATTTTTCAAAATATGGGGTTGGTCAATAGATTATGTCGGATTGATACGAGTGATACGTAGCATTGCATTTAGCAATCATGATTTTTATCTCCAAGTATGGAAAATGAAGTACAAATAATGGAAATGGCTTTCTATGCGGATGGCAGTGGTGCACTAAACGAGTGAATAGGTCAGAAATAGTTTAAAGATAATGTATATCACACAACAATTGGAATAATCGAGATGATGAAAACATAGAAATACAATATTGGAAACCACCTTGCATCAGTTTGGAACGGTTTCCAGATACCTTTGATGTTTTATCGTATAATACGATTGGAAAACTGACATTGCTTATTGATATACTATTGGTCACAAAAGTATTCAACCACTCCATACAAATCAAGACATAATTTATTTTTGTTTTTCTTGATACGTTATGTTACATGAAATTTACTGAACGTGGACGAATATGTTTGTAACCAACTGTATTTTCCCTTTTATATAAGGTAAAAGTAAGAAGATATCTTTATGTCGATTACGTTCAATCATACATTGAAATGACAGCAGTATTAAGAAGTGTGTTAAATATTCTAAAAATTATTCTGCCAGTGAATTACAAATTTATATTACGTTCTCCAACTATATGTTACTTAAATACGTACAGGGTTGAACGAAATACCGTTTGAGATGAAGTTTAGCAATTATGAATAAGCCTTTTTTTAGTTTTATAAGTATTAATTACTTAACTGAATTCATATTTTGCTTTACGACTACATGACAATGTATAGAAAGAGAGAAACTTCTTATTTTACGGCGCAAAGTAAATAAATACTTTATTTTTTGCTAAACATACAATTGTTCAGCTAGTTATTTTAATCTCATTCATTCATCTTTTCTAGGTACGAATCTGAACCTATTTTTTAAGTTCTCGAAATTCGAATCCGAATCTTCGTAAGGTTTCGAAACTCTTGGAACTTGGGTTAATGATTTTGTTTTGTATGTTTAAACAAAAAACAACGTACAAGACTATCTAATCCAGATTCTTGTTAGAACGCTCTAATAACCGGACTATTCAGTAATTTTATATTAATGAAGCCCCGAATTCTCGAAACTTTTTTAGGCTTTCGAGAAAACCCATCCCCAACTTTTTCGTATCCCGATATCGATCGCAGCGGATATTAATCACGCGACTGATTCCTTGAATAATTCCCAAGTCCTGATGTAGAAAAAACTTTAAACTGGTGAGTATGACCTGGCTGAACTTCTGGCGTATGAATATCCAGTACCTTAATGACTTCATGAAATACGTATGTATCGTACTACATTAGTCGTCGATCCCCGGAATTGTAACAAGATCAATAATGTTTATCTCTGCCCTTTAATTTCATGAAAATTTAACCGTGCCTCTATGTTTACTTCTCCGAGTTGTGCAATATTATAGATTACCATTTACGAGAAGCTGGATTTTCTGCTTCAACGCTTAAAGAATTATTGTAGAACTAGATTAGTATAGAATTTATTTATATGCTTACGTACGTGCCCCCGTACAAACGACCCTGCCGACGAGGATCCAATATCCAGAACGACGCGAGCGAAATGCGTCTATCCATAGTCGTCCACCTTGAGTTGAAAGCACGCATGCATACGTGTTCGTGCAAGCGCACGTCCCCGTATTATGACGCTCTATACCAGTGTGAACATTAAAGAAGGCAATGGCGTAGCAAAATCTGAAATAGAA
The DNA here is from genome assembly GCA_023838395.1 of Holcopasites calliopsidis. Lineage (NCBI taxonomy): Eukaryota > Metazoa > Arthropoda > Insecta > Hymenoptera > Apidae > Holcopasites > Holcopasites calliopsidis. Next base: position 886,277 of record JALHAQ010000009.1, read on the forward strand.
AATATCGAGTACCTTACATTTGTGTATTATAAATATCCTTACGTCAGTTCGTGAGCTTATAGATGTGCACATTCTGTCAAAAACATGTGTAGTAGGTTAGGTTAGGTTAGGTTAGGTTAGTAGGTCTACATATAACGCTCTGTACCAGAGCCATTAAAGAAAGCAAATGGCGTAGCATTTAGTTTAAATGGAAAAATATCGAGCACCTTGCATTGGCGTATTATCAGAATTCTTACGTCACTTCGTTAGACGTATGAATGCACACATTCTGTCAAAGGCATGTGTAGTAGGTTAGGTTAGTAGGTCTCCATATTATGACGCTCTGCGCCAGACCATTAAAGAAAGCAAATGGCGTAGCATTAAGTTTAAATGGAACAATATCGAGCACCTTGCATTGACATATCAGAATTCTTACGTCAGTACGTTAGGCGTATGAATGTACACATTCTGTTAAAGGACATGGTAGTACGTTAGGTTAGTAGGTCTCCATATTATGATGCTTTATGAGACATTAAAGAAGGCAATGGCGTAGTAAAATATATGTGTGACGTAGCTTAAATGTACATGCACACACCCTGTCACAAGATATGTGCAATTAATGATGAAAGGGAAAATCGATGGTAAAAACGCTAAAAATTGATCAACCATCGTCGTAGTGAATTTAGGATAACGCGTCGGTGATCCAACTACGGTTGAACCTCGATCATTGAACGGAGCACCGGAAGGATCCACCGCAATGCGGTGTTCAGTCGCGACGACGGTTACGCCACTGGATTAGTCGCAACCGCGTGTGTACGTAAATACACGTAGGCCCGTATATGTGTATTATTTACGGTCGTGGCGTATCGAGTCGCCGCCGTCGCCGCCATTCGAGCGGTTAGCGCCTGCGTACATCTTGTTTACAACTGCGGAGCTTACCATACACATGACCTTTGCAAGATGGACATGAGCGCCTATTTAGCTGTCTAGGCGTGCGACGGAAAAAAAGGTTCAAGGGATACGTGCGGTGTCGTTGGTGAACAATTGACGCGAGTGCGCGAGTTAGAGACCCGCTTGTGTCGCGTGTGTGATCCACGGTTCGTACGCGAGGAGGAACGCGGCTCGCGATTGCAAGTGACGCGGGGTTATTTGTCGCGCTCGCACGCGGGCGGAAGGGAGAGGAGAAGGGATAGTGGGTAAGAAAGGAGAGCCGAATTTTTCACCTCGAGCGGATGCGTCCGCCGTGAAGATCTCGCGTGTGCCCGATTCCCGTGCAGAACGTGTCGCGCACGTTGGCGCAGCAGCGTTCTTAACCGCATCGTCACCTCCGTTCGCCGTGCGTGCCCGCAAAGTGCTCGATACGTAAAAGGGGTGTGGAGAGGCCGCATCGACCTGGAATGCCGTTTTCATGTGCCCGCTATTGCGCATGAGAAAAAACGAATCGCGGCTGCCCTTGACAATAGCCTATTTACCAGAAGCGGGCCGACTTTATACCGCGCTTCGCCAACGATAAGAGGGGTTCAACCACCCACCTGCGTGTGGCATCGTCCGCGCGGCCCCTCTCCCTTTCCCTCTACGTATTTCCTCTGAACGTGTGTGTCGCGACGAACGCGCACGCATGCCTCCTCTGCGTGTGTTGCTACGTACACGTGAACACGCCCGCGTGTCGCCGCGCTGTTCTTCTCTTTGTGTACCACACTTTCGTGTATGCACAACCGTCCGTACGTGTGTGCGTACGCGGCCCAACTATATGGAGTGGACCAGCGCGCAATAAATTTTGTTGTTCGCGATAAACAGGTGTACGAGTCTCTTTAGACCGGAAAAAGAACGATTCAGCCGCTTCCCCGATTAAAACGGCTCTGCGCGGAATACAATAAATGCTGGCAAACATTGTTGACCTCGTACGATCCGCCGCTACGGGGAGGAGTTACAAATCGTGGCGGGCGAAATTGGACGAAACCGCGTGACAGGTGGAATATCCAGGCAACCGCCATCGTGGGTAGCCGCGAGCCAGGTACACGATCTTTGTGCGCGCGTTCTCGGGGAAAATTTCCGAAAAATTCCCTAACCTGCGGGGGAAACCCGTGGTCGCAGTCGGTGATTAACCATTGTCGGCGCTGCATCGGGAACGGAGCCGACCCGTGCGACGCCCTTAGTACGCGCGTCGAGTGCACATGCACCATGGTGGTGTGTTATTGCTTATTTACCCCCGACACGTGTTTCCACCGTTAAGCGTGCGTCGTCCCGAGTGCAACGATATCGACACGACGGCGGACCTGCTAAAAGGCAACGGGGACACGTTGTGCGGAAACAACAACAATACGCGCGCCCTCCCGAATTTCTCTGTCATGTGCAGGAAAGCGATCCCATATAACGGAAGTGCGTGCCCTTCGTAGGTGCTCGTGAAGAAGTCCCCCCGAGCAACGTGGGTGGGAACTGCTGGCGTTCACGCCACGCCACGATGAACCATCGGAATTGCTCGGCCGAGAGATGTGCGTCGTGGCGTAATTGATCATCGCGTGGTTAACAGTTTCTCGTCGCGGCGCGTGCCATGTAAATGTGGTAGGGGAACGTCGAGAGTCGGCAGAATTCCCGTGAACGGTGACGGCTCCTTGGATCGCCACCGCGACGATGTCTTCTTCGGGCAGGGGTCCGGTCTCTCCCTCGGGCGGCCCCGTCGTCCTCTGCGGCCACGTGAAGAAACTGAAAACGCAGAAGAAGAAGTACTTCGTTCTGCGCGGCGAGGCGCCCGGGTATCCCGCCTGCCTCGAATATTACGACAGCAAGAAGAAGTTCGAGAACAGGCAGCCGCCGAAGCGCAGCATCTTGCTGGACAGCTGCTTTAATATCAATAAACGCGTGGACACCAAGCACAAACACGTTATCGCGTTGTACACGAAAGACGAATGCTTCTGCCTGATTCTGGAGAGCGAGAAGGAGCTGGACGAATGGCTGAAGGCGATGCTTTTACTGCAGAGCGGAGATGTGGCGGACGGGGAGCAACCTCGGCCTATATTTGGTAATGCGCTATTAACGGTTTCAATCGGTTTAATCGCGGGCCGCGCGTATCGAACGCGTTTTAAAAGGGAGAACTTTTGAAACGTGTGTTTACGGGAGCGTCGCTAAACGCGATGTTTTTCACTTGCCAGCCAGTTGTTTACTTGTTTTCCAAATGCGTCATTCCCTACGATTCCGCGCGGCAGGGAATAAAGAGATCCGAACATCAAAATAAGAAACTCACTTGTTTTTACCAGGCAGAAACTCCTCTCTCTCTCTCTCTCTCTCTCTCTCTCTCTCTCCCATTTATTCTCGGAATTCGGATAATTTTGTTAATTACTTGTCAAAGCGTTTTTTTCATGCATCGTTTCGTTGCAGAGCATATATGGCAAGTTACGATGCAGAAGAAGGGCCTGGGCGAACGGAAGAACATTCACGGCCCCTACAGGCTGTGCCTGACCGATCGAACATTAAGCCTAGTGAAAATTGGGGCGAAGGACAACTTGGATTCCATAGAATTCCCTGTAAGTTCGCTGCTGTATGGGCACGCTGTGCAAAATGCATGAATATTTCCTATAATCGAAGGCGTTCGATTAAAGAAACTCTTGCTTTGCAGCTAATTTGCATCAGACGATGCGGGTACATGGATCGTATATTCTATATGGAAGTGGGACGCTCCGCTGTTACTGGCGGAGGCGAACTGTGGATGGAAGCTGAGGATAATAACATAGCGCACAACATGCACGCTGCTATCATGAACGCCATGAGCAACTCTAGTAGCAACAAGGATGACGTGGGGCCACGCCAGAGGATGCGTAGCTCTTCGGCCACTGAGGCCAGCAAGCCAATCTTTGTGCTACAGCATCGATACACAGGGCAAAAGTTCCACAATTCCCCATTGGGTAAGTCTTAATCCTAAAAAGACCATATTTAACTGTATCCAGTTATGGTTCATTGTAATCTCTGCGCGAACTTACCACTAAAATAATGTACACTTTTTTACAGTTATGTAAATACTTTGATCATGTATGTTTAATGTCTTGTTTTCTTTTGACAACTAAACATATTTTGCACAGAAGCGCACATTTGTACAGAAATCATCCTGTAAGCTCCTTTCGAAAACCCACACGTACGTTTTCTTCTTTTTTTTTTTTGTTTCTTTGCAATGAGAGACCATAACTGCACTATATTACACGCCTTCAACTTGTCGGGCTGTATCACCGAACTGTACAACTCAGCTTCGGAGTAACACGAATGGGTTGCGGGTATTACAGAGGAACACAGGACGCACGAGGAGCAGATGGACGCAGTTCAAGAACAGGAGCAATCTAATCAGACTCAGAGTACCCCCTCTTGCAATACAGTCACGGGTCTGTTTTCAGTTCATTGTAATTGTATGCTTTTGAGATGTGGGCATCAAGGGGCGATAAACGCGATCGTAATTCAGATCAGGACCGTCGAATTCCTCTTCGTTCGCAAATTTTCGCTTCTATACTGGGCAAATTCCACTTTCAATTAATTCCCTCTTCTTTCTACGAATTCTCGTAGCTTCGAGAAAGATCCGACTACATATGCTTTCGTATCGAGGAATGCTTATTTGATATCCCATTATTAATTGTATAAGATTCACGACCGTTTGTCGGGGAATTTTGTTGCAAAACGTGCAAGGCTTTATTGATTACCGTGCGCTGCTGGTAGTCGAGTTCATAGTATTGCACAATGTGTTTCAACACCTTTTACACGTCGTTGACGAACATACATATTAACGAGCCCTATGCAGAACAAAAAAAAGTATCGCATAATTTAACACGGGTAATCATGCGATTTGTAAAAAAAAAAGAGATCGCCAACGATACAGTCTCTTGTTGAACAGTTATTCTGTCGCGTTTGCAATGCTTAAAAAGAACCTCGATTATTGTCGGTTAAGTTTAAAAAGAAAATGCCCGGAATGACAACAGTTGTGCGACAGTGAGAGCTGTGTGGTTTGCAGCTGTTGCTGGTACCGGGTCTGGGACTGCTGGGATTGCCTCGACTAATAGCAACTGTGCCACTACCGCTAGACGTCGTCATTCGGTAGCCAGTCATCCCCATTCCGTCAATAATTCCCAATCCGTTCATGTCACAACAACAAGCACAACAACAACAACCACCACCGCCACAATTACCATCACCACGGCTGCTACCGTGACCACCACCACAACCGCGACAATATCCCATCAGAGAACCCTGTCGCTGCCCTTAGCCGCCGTTTTTATCAATCAAATGCAATCATCCAAACGATCAGTTTTACGCTGTATGTATTTTTTTTTTCGTCATACGATAAGCGAGCAAGAGATATTTCTTTGTTTCTCTATCAGTGCCTCTGCCTCTCGCTGTATCCTGTACCCCTTCTCACTTTCTCTTCTCGTTTTTCTAATAAACGATCACCCTTGAGAGTTTTGGCAAACGTGCTCGAAATCGAAGCTACTTTGTGTTAAATGGCAATTTCGCAGTCTCCCTGGCGATCCTCCCACCGCCCTGGATACATGCGAGCTTCTATACCACAGCATGCAATCAGCTGCACGATGTTTCGCAACCGGGCTAACGCTTCCCGCCTGTACGTTCCTCTCGAAAATCGACGTCCACTAGCAACACCATTATCCAACCCGGTACAGCGCGTGAAACGCTTCCTTTCCTGGACTGGTCTTCTCGCAACACCCTCCTCGCTGACCTGTACCATACATGCCGTTTTCGGGAACGTCTCTCTGATCGCCGCGTTCCCGTTTCGCTTGTCCTGAAGTGTACATGTTGAAGCGAATAACAAACTCTATACACGTGGATGATATGTAAATATAACGATCTGTGGAACACGTGATTATGTGAACTGACTAACCGCTGCTACATTACGCTGCTGGGAGTATTGGATGCTTTTCGTATTTTTCCTTTTTTTTTTCTTTCGTGACTGTGCGACTGATTAGATTGTTTCTAGGTGCGAACGGCCGCGACAGATGCGACAGTCTACCGTCGAGGGCACGCACCACCAGCGACAGCCATCCCACGTCGATACTGAGCCACCCTAGGAGCAGCCACTTCGTGTCTCACGTGCTGAGACCGCATTCTATGTACGTGAGAGGCCTTTCCTATTCACCGCCCATCGCCTCGATGCCCATCAGTCCCGCTTCCGGCGCTTGCTCCACGGACTCCGCGGGATCGTCCCTCTCGATGGACGACGGCGGCGAGAACGCGTTGGAGGAGGGCACCGTCTCGAGATACGGACACTCCCTGACGCCGGACGAGCCCGTTATTTTGGAGGAGAACGGCGATGACTACGCGCCCTGGTCCACTACGCATTCGCACCACAAATATTCGCCGAATTTCAAGTCGCATTCTCCTTCCCAGGTGGGTCGTCGATACGATTAGAAAAGAACGAAACGCGGGTAACGTGTTTACCCGGCTGATCCGTTCAAATTATGAATCACCGTTAACTCATGGTTAACTATTTTTAGTCGTCCCGCTCGTATTTTTGGTCTTTCTTGGCACAGGTCAGCAAGGTTTCATTGCTTTGTACGACTTCCGAAGAATGTTCGGTTATAAATAATCTTGCTTCGCTAAGGACCAGATTTTTCCTAGATTGCAATCGCGACGACCGGGCTGCGATTGTTATGCAATCGTCGGATTTCGTTAGATTTTGAAATTACAATTTCTCAGCCCGTATTTGATATGCAGTTGTCCCGAGATGACTGTGGAACAAAGTATAAATCAATTAAAACCGCGCGAGCCTCCCGGACAAAAAGCTCTGTCACTAGATAAATAGGCGATAACGTGAAAACATTGTAGTTCGCGTTGCGTCGCCGTTGTGAAATGAATCACGTCATCCGACGAAGATAGCCGACGGAGTAATAAAACGTGTGCAATTCATTGTTTACAGCAAAGTTCCTATATAGAAATGTGCAGTCCTTGCGGATCGAGTCCGGGCCGTAGCGGGGCCTACATGCCAATGAGTTCGGGGACGGGTTACTCGCATTCGCGAGGTTCCTCCCTTGTGGAGGAGACGAGCACGTTACCCGAAGGCTACGTGCCTATGGCGCCCGTCGGGAACAACGGATACGTCGACATGGATCCTTCGCACAATCACAATGGACATTTTCTCGACGATCTGTCGCACGGTGGCAGTAGCTGTTCGGTCACGTCCGGTACACCTAGTACGGACCTAAGATTCTCCGAGTACCACCTGGACAAGGTGACGAGTTTCCTGCCGCCCGGAGATGACATGCAGGCCAGACCAGCGAGGGCGTATTCCATCGGGTCTCGGCCGGAGCCCGTGAATAGGCATCGCAAGAATAGGTGCGTAGGTTTTGAGATCAAGCATCATCCGGATCGTGGTCTTTAATGCGGCCTATACACGATGAGACTTGTCTCGAGACACGTCCGCGGACATGTCCGAAGGACCGTCCCAAGGGACTGTGTGTTTTTCTGTGTTGTCTTTCTGCTGTTCTTGTGATGAAAAAGGAAAGAGGGGGCCGAATTGCATAGTAGCGGGAGAACGAATAGAATTATTGTAGGGACCGTGCGATCCGCGCCGAGAAAGCCATTTTGCTGGGCTGAACGTTGGCAACCTATTTTACTACGACGAAGGCCTAAGATTTGTTTGAGATATCAGGAAGAAGACTGATTATATAAACCAGAACAGTCTCGCCGATCTCCACCGGAGTCGGAGGACTGGAGCTGGTCCCGAGACGAAATAAAAACTCGTCCACGACACTTGTATGCATATAAACAGACCCAATTTATGATACGATGAAAATGCATAGGAATAAAACGGACAAATACAAATCGGACAGGAATCACGCCTTTCAGGAATATCGTATCATACTTTATAGAAATTTTCTATGTTCTTGACCATTAGTTGTTTGTGATAATTCCCAGGTACAAGTAGACAACTACCCACTGACTGCCGTTTCCTAATACAATGAATTTATGATACGTACTGTGCGGAGTCGAGCACCTAGATCGCACGTTGCCCCCACGGAACGTATAATTTCTGCGATCATAAAATACCTTTCGGGACCAGACCTCGAAATATCGCTTCTGCTAACAAAGGGTATAGCCGAATCAAAAGTGTCCCTAAACCAAATTCGATTTGTCATAGGTCATTCGATAGATTATCAAAAAAGAACAAAACAATAAAGAATATATGAAAATTCGCCGTACAAGTGGGTGTGGTACGTAAGAAACAACGAAAAAGCTAGTTTTTGATTTTTTATCATCAATAATATGTAGTTATACGAAAAATATGAATGTAGTACAGCGATCCCTTCAATCCCAAACCGGCATTTTCCACCATTTTTTTTCTTGCGTTTTTTATTTTTCACAGCTTTGTTCTTTAATTAAAAAGTTTGAACAAATTTTATATGTGCTTGATTAACTACAGTGTCCCTGATTTTTTTCAAAATTTTTCATACACGGAGGTGAGGGAAATTGAGGAAAAATATGATTTTTTATTTTTGCCAATCGGGGTCGAAATACCGAGCTGTAACTTGGCACACATTGTTCTTTTTTTGATAATCTATCGAATGACCCATGACGAATCGAATTTGGTTTCGGGGCACTTTTCACCCCTTTATCCGGCTATACCCTTTCTTTTCGGGTAAAGGTTCCACGGTCCCTAATCATCAGTCTATTCTTTCTCCCGCTACCAGTGGAGTTTGCTCTTCTTTTTTTCATCGCAGGAACAGCATAGAAACGACGGCAGAGTCAAATAAGGAGGGAGGGGATAGGTCTACCAGGGACCAGCGTAGGTCCGTCCTACATGTCTCGAGACAAGTCTCATCTTGTATAGGCCGCTTTAGGATTATTGATTCGAAGCATCGATGACTGTGTTCCCCGTAGATTGGACATAGCTCAGCAAGAAGCCAGCAGAGTTCGTGCCTTCTCGGTAGGCAGCAGGTCGAAGAGACCCGAGATAGGAAAGTTGGCGAACGTGGTCACCGCGCCGTTACCGGTCGGCTGCGAGAGCGCGAGCACGAACAAGTCGAACTCGGCGCCGCTGTTGTCCGGCTCCTGGGGCCACAACTCCGGCTGCTCCGTCAACTCCGAACGCATGGAGGACCTGATGGAGCTGGACTTCACGAAACCCAGTATCGCGACGACCTTCAATTCACCGCCCTCGTCCTACTCGCAGTCCCAATCGCATTCGTACTCTACTGCCACCGACATTAGTTCCTACGTCGACATGTCACCCGGACATCCGCCGGCGTCGACCACTGCCCCGTACGTCGATATGAGCCGCATAAACAAGGTGTGTTTAAAATTCCGGATCCGAAACGAGATTTTATCGTTCAGCTGGATCGATAAAATGGTCTGCTTCACTCATGACCCTCTGTTGAAATTGCTTTCCAGATCAATCGTAATAACAATAACAACACGATCACTGCCAATCAAAATCACAGCCATACTTATGTATCTTCCTCCGCCTCCACCGCCCATAAACCTGTAATCACCACGTTGAAGCCGGTGGAAGAGGCGGAGGGGCCGTACATGAGGATGGGCGGTATTATGGAGGATTGGTCGCAATCCGACGCGAGTCCCAAGCAAGTCTCGTCGCCCGTGCAGGAAGAGTGCGTGCAGTCGAACGGACCACCAGGTGAAACATCGATCGGTATATTATTTAGAGCATCAAAACATGTTTTGCGTCGCAATAAAAAATGGTAATTTTTGACAGGGGTGACGAGAACAGCGCCGGTCGACCTTCCGCGGCGCCCGCCAGCCGACTACGTGGACATGAACTTCAAGCCGAGGGCGGGCCTGGAGCAGGACTACATAAACATGAACATGAGCAATCGTGGCAATCGAAAGGCAACTGCGACGCGAACCGCCAGCCGCAAGGAGAAGTCGCGTTCGCAGCCGATCGCGATCCAGGCGAGAAACAAGCCTATCAAAGCGCCTAGTTTCTTACCGCTAAACGGAAGCCCGGATTCCGAGAGTCTAGCGAGCACGCCCGCGTCACCGCCGCGTGCGACCCCGACGGGTTCCTCCGCCACGATCTTCCCGTTCTTTCTAAACAGTCCTCAGTCGCCCGAGAAGTCGTTCACCCATCAGAAGAACGCCGACGAATGTGTACAATTGAACGCGGACTCGAAAGGTGGTGAACGGGCCTCGTTGGAAGCGGTAGCCAGCAGAGTCGGTGCGATCAGTTCCGCGGCGGAGGCGGTCAGCGCTCCGTCGAAGGTGATCAACGATGGATCGTCTAGTCCTGCTGGAAAGGATAGTCAAATCGGCAGTCGTGCGATATCGAGCAACTCGTTGGTCTCGCAAGACAGCGTGTTGAGCAGCGTAACGAAAAAGTTCGCCGATCTGAATGGGACGAAGCCACGTCTGGTCACGGCCACCCCCAACACCGGCCCCGCGTTGTCGGGCTTCAAGCCGACCGAGAAGCCACCATCGTCTCCCAAACCGGCGGACGAAACGCCGATCCCGAGCCCTCTAGAGAAGGAGAGCCTCGAGAAGGTGCAGGATAACGCGGAGCTATTGCACTACGCCAGCCTCGATCTGCCCGAGGTCGGCAACGCGGCGCCCGTTTCGCCCGCGTCGCAGGAGGGCTTCAGCTACGCGGAGATCGATTTCGCTAAATTGAAACAAAATTAAGCGGCCATGTTGGTCGGTTGTGCGCGCCGCGACTGCTGTGTATAGATGTAACATACGTTTGCGTCCATCGCGTGTCGTGAAATGCTGCATTGGCTCGTTGCCTTAATCTTGTTCCTTTTTTTTTTTTTAACAAGGCAATCGATCGTTCTAACATTGGTCGAGTCGAAGTGTTAGGATCGGATCGAACGAAGTGTCGCGTGCGATGTATTTAACGAAATATTACACGTTTTTATCGAACCTTCGCGATTCGTCGTCGTTTTATCAGTCGTACGCTTTTGGACAGCCGGAAGGCAAGCGCCTGCACTTCCGGAAACATTGTATCGAACGTTTTTATTATCGAGCACGGTGGCGATTATTGGGGGGAATATGTGTATTGTTATAGGCTTCTGCGATTCTTCGAACTCTCGAGAGGGCGGAATATGTATTTTTACATATTCCCCTGGAACGTTTCTCCTTGGAAACGTTGTGTTCACTTTTTCCTCTTTTTTTTTTTAAGCGAAATGTTTGCTCGTCGAGGAACATTGATATTAAGCGCGGTGTTAAAATTTTATCTCGTTCCGTTTGTTCCGCGAGGGGATGCTGCGAGGAAGTATTAACATGGAACCTGTTTTCGATTCCAAAAAAGAAATAGTATTCACCTCGGGTTATTTTAAATGTATTTTTAGGCTGCGGCTAATTTAATGTTATTACGAATCATGTTGATTTTTAGTGAATTCGATTAGGCAATTACGTTTGATAACGTACAACGATTCGAATAATAATTGCGAGCGAAGAAGAAAAAAGCGTCGTTTCTCCGACGACGTCCGACGGAGGGTTTGTTGCTCGCCAATGTTGGATCGATGCAAGGCTATAGGAATTCGTGTTTCAGAGACAGGTGTTGCACGCCCTTTTACAGCGAAACGTATACGTATATGTTATCATCTCGCTTTTTCATGGAAATTATCACGGAAATATCGTTCACGTTTCTGTTTTGTTTCCCGGAACAATCAGATGAAACGTATGCCCGTACGTTTTCATTCAGACACGCATTACGCATTTACAGGGTATTCTGTAAAAAGAAATGGTACAACAGGAAAGAGAGAGACGATTGGTTGTGTAAAAATAAATTATAGACCGGTCATAACGAAAAATGTTATTATTGAAGTGGTAGAGAGAAAAATGATAGTTCTTAATGCTACCGACGTTTTACGAGTTCGATTTTAATGGCATACTTCTCCTCGCATACAGTTTAAGGATAGTTCGGTTATAATTATACCATATCGTGTATATACGTCTCTGCATTGTCTAAATAACGCTATAAATAGATATGTATACATAATGAGAAAGAATACACACACCCACACGGTATATTAAAAACGATGAATAAAGCAGTGTATATTGCTGTTTTTCAATATATATAATCTTTCGACGCTTTAAAAGTTCTCGATATAAAAAAAGTGACATGTTGATTGTATTATTGTATAATAATGTTGTTGTAACATGTACATTGTTCGATTTAAGATTATTATTTGACTGACACTAGCTGAAGTAAGTTTTTATTTAAACAAATCGAAACATGTGCGGGATCATTTCTTTTTCTTTTCTTTTTTTTTTTTTTTGTTGCAGATTAACGAGACGTCCGTCCAGTTGAAATAGATCGTGTTGAGATAACTTTTTAGTTTCCTGGTATAAAAAGATGGTGTTCTGTTTAAGAATTAACCATGTAAATATAGACTCTTTTGCAAATGAAACGGTGCAGAATTGTATTATTATTTCGTGATCGTGGATTTTTATGTACACGGGTCTTCTTGTTTTCATGAAATTCTTAAGAACAGTCTGGTGGATCGAAAGAAATAAATAGTTACATTGCGCAACCAGAAGCTTTATTTTTAGATTGAAAAAGAAATGGCAGTATTTATTTTTCGTTGGAGAATGTTTCAAGGAAATTAAGTTTAATGTTTGATAGTTTAATCGCCCTGTCAGGTATGATTTTTTTTTGTGATGGTATTATTATACTTTAGTGTTTAAATGAAATCATTTTTAAAAAGTATTATATTGTAATTATCTTGTAAGCTATTTTTTACAGTAGCGTACATGCTTATTTATTTAGTTACTTAAATCAACGTTTACCGTTAATTGGCTTAACGAGTAGATTTTAATATTTACTTGATGTTGAAAAGGCATGCAAGTCATGAATGCAACCCACTGGTTTACATTTTGCATTATAAAAGATATTAATTTAATGTGTATGTCTGTTCTTGTTTCACACAGATTTACATTTAACGCTTTAATGCTGATTTTTTTCAAAAAGTGATAGATCAAATTTATCCGGGGATCGATAATTTTTTTGACGAATGTATTTTTTGATCTTTCGGAAATAATGATAATATTAGCCAATGCTAAACAATAGTAAATAATTAATTCTATAATGTGTAGATATACAGTTACAAAAGAATGTATAAATTGAAGAAAGGATGGCTTAAATGTACATAATATATTATTTAGGTATAATATCTAATAATAAGTATTTTGCTGATAAATATTTATTTTAGCATTAAATGATTTTCAATTACCTAATTGGAGAATCTATTAGTCTACTACTGATTTTCCTTTTTCGGTTTGCCGTAAGATGAGAGGTTTATGTAATTTTACGTACAAGCTATATTAATTAAGTTTCAGATTCCAACAGAAATTAATCAGTAAATATTAAATATCGGTGCAAGATATTTACGCTCGGAGTCGATTTTCTTTTCAAGTTAAAGTTCTCTGCTTTAAAAACATATTTCAGTGTTTGATACATTGGAAAACAAGATACAGAACATTTAATTGAATAGCAACCGGAAGTTCTTTACATTCATAATGAACCTTGTTGAAAAAGCCAAAAGTAATTGATACAATTTTTTAATTAGCAAAATTGATTATATTTTACATTCAATTACATAGAATTTTGCATTCCTCCACCTTTAATATATTATTAAAGGATTGATTGTGTGCAATTAACTGGGCTACAAATTGCTCCGACATTTTATTTCAATAATTAAAAAGGTCAAAAGTAATAGAAACATTTTTTAAATTGCAAAATTCGCCACACCTCTTCGCCACTTTTAATACATTCATATTGAAGGGTTGATTGTCGGGCTACAAATTTCTCGCTCAAAAGTTTTACTGAAATAATTAAAATGACCAAAAGTAATTGAAACATTTTTCTAATAGCAAAATTGATTGTGTTTCGCTGTATCACCATAAAAATATACAATTTTGCATTCCTCTTCGCCACCCTTAATACATTAGTATTAAAGGATTAATTGTGTACAATTCACTAGGCTACAAGTTGCTCCTTCATTTTATTTCAATAATTAAAAGAGGCAAAAGTAATTGAAACATTTCTGAAATAGCAAAATTAATTATTTTTTACTGTATCACCGTAAAAATACACAATTTGCATTCCCCTTGGCCACCCGTCATACATTAGTATTAAAGGGTTGATTGTGTATACTTAACTGGGCTACAAATTGCTCCTACATTTTATTTGAAACTTTGTGCAAGTAGCCAAATTGATTATATTTTAGTGTATCGTCGTAAAAATACAAAATTTTGCATTGCTCTTCGCCACTTTTAATACATTAATATTGAAGGGTTGATTGTCGCGTTACAAATGTCTCGCTCAAAAGTTTTACTGAAATAATTAAAATGGTCAAAAGTAATTGAAACATTCATCCAAAAGCAAAATTGATTGTATTTCGCTGTATCACCATAAAAATACACAATTTTGCATTCCTCTTCGTCACCCTTAATACATTAGTATTAAAGGGTTGATTGTATACGATTATCTGGGCTACAAATTGCTCCTACATTTTATTTCAATAATTAAAAAAGTCAAAAGTAATCGAAACTTTTTTCAAATAGCAGAACTGATCGTGTCTTACTGTATCACCATGAAAATACGCCATTCTGCATTTCTCTTCGCCACCCTTAACACATCGTCAAAGGGTTGCTTGCGATTAATTAGCCAGGCTACAAATTGTTCACGCCAAGATATGAATTGAACAATTCTCACCTATAACTAATCAATCAAAGGAAAATGATAAAAGACCACACATCAACTTTTCGTGCCAGAACAACGCACCCCGCGCGTCTCTTTATTTATCATTAGCCATACCAAACAGAAATCGAGTGCGCAAATCCCCCCAAACACCACATGGTGAAACGATGGAAAAGTCGCAGCGCACCGCATTCACGCGAAGCACGGTTCCGTCGTAAACGCTGTGCGGATTACGTGCTAGCAGGGACGAACGTGCGTGTTTACAGAAACTGTTACGAGTTGCACGCGTTTGAAGTAGCCACCCCACGGCGTTTCCCTTATTCCCGCTAAATTGTCCCTGCCCCGGGCCGTCACGGACGCGTCAAGATACTTAACTGCAGGTAAACATACCCTAAATCACGAGCCTTCGCCGGGGCAGGGGGTAGTGGAGGCAAGGGACGAGAAGCGGAGGCCGACCTTACGCCTCGTAAAATTGCACCGTATCGCGAGCACCTATTGTTGCGCCCTTGTGTATAAGCTGCTCGCTTCTGTACAAGCACGGCCCATTGTACGCGCCTGGACTGTGCTCTCGTTGTTACGGCACAGGTATGCGCGTCAATGGGCCCTGAATGCTTCCTAATCGCGAGCAGTCCGGCGGAGAACTTTTTCCCGACTACCTCGGCGGATTGCCCTTTAATTAGGGGGACCGGGGCACCTTGATTACGGCGTCATTATTGGGACGCTCGCTTCAATCGTTGCCCTCACCCGGAACATTTCACAATTTTTGTAGCGGGCATCGTACTGGAGCGTCGAATTGTTTTGTGTTCTTACGGTCGGGATGTTTCCCTGTTGCATGGGCATTATTGACTGGGCTTCCTCGAGGCTTTAGGACAGATTTTCTAAACATCAATTTATTTGAGTCGAAGTGGGAGAACTATTGGTCCGAATTGTTTATTATTCGTCTTGGAGGGCCTCTTGCGATTCTTTTGCATTAAATGTAACTGATACGTATGATATAATTCATGAAAGCTTTAGTAAAAGAGTTTCATGGATTGTATTATATTTTCGTTGTCGTTTTACTATTTGAGGGATTAATTTATTTGGATTGAAGGGAGAGAGTTATTGGTCTAATTGTTGATTTGTCTTGAGGAGCCCCCTGCAATTCTTTTGCATTAAATGTAGCTGATTCGAATAATAGAATTCATAAAAGATTTAATAAAAGACTGTCATGAATTACATTTTCGGTGACGTTTTATTATTTGAAAAATAATTTCCATTCGGGGGAGTGAATATTATTGGTCCAGTTAGTTATTAGCCTTGGGGAGCCCTATGCATTTGTTTCTTGTATTAAATGTAACAAAGTGACGCGAATAATATAATTTAACGATTTAACAAGCAAATTTCGTGTATTAAATCATATTTTTGTTTTATTATTCGAAGCGATCGATGCAGCGTCGTCCATTTACGAGGCCTCGTTACCACCCCCGAAATGTGGACAAGCAGATTGCCGCCGTGCTGATTAAGGAGCAGCGTTTTACGAGGGTTTCGTTAACATGTCGATCCCTGAATCTTTGCTGCGCATGTACCGGATACGTGGGTGGAGCTCGAGTAGGCGTCGCGACGCCGGTGGCTGGGCTTCCATAGGTACCCACACGAGGGTAGGAAAGATCGATTCGGATATATTCAAGGAGAAATGCTTCCATTTTCCCTTTGCGAGATTAGAAACACAAGTTTTCATACAATGCTGCATAATATTTGTTTTATCCTATTTCTCGGTGACAATTTAGACTGGCAATTTAATTAATTTTAGCTCGTGATCTTTTAAGAGCTGTTACAGGCTTTGGCTTTTCAAAGTTCAATTACGTTTAATACAATTTTTGATGAATAATTATAATAATTGTAGTTGAACTGGGAGCTTTTATTATTTTTCTAAGGAATTGATCATGTTTTGAATGTTGAAATTATTATAAACTGCATTATGTAATGCCCCATTGATTTACGAATTATTCTCCTATTGTAGTCACCGCAATATTCTTTTTATCTCGATACAATTCGTGCACTTTAACGTAAATCAAAGGGATTTTACATAATCCAATTCCCAATTATTTCCAAATTGATAAAGTTTCCAATCCCTCCAAAAAAATTACAATTCCCTTTCACTCAATTACAATCCTCTCAAATCAGTCGCTCCAATATTCTTCTATCTTTCCATACAATTCAAACATGTTTCAACGTAATTCAAGGGGATTTTACATAATCCAATTCCCAATTATTTCAAAATTGATAAACCATCCATCCCCTCCCACAGAATAAAGAATTAAAATTCCCTTTCGCTCAATTATACAATCCTCTCAAACCAGTCGCTCCAATATTCTTCAATTTCTCCACATAATTCAAACATGTTTCAAAGTAATTCAACGGGATTTCACATAATCCAATTCCTAGTTATTTCCAAATTCACAAATCTTCCAATCTCTCGCACGAAAAACTCAAAACTCCCATTCATTTAATAATTACATTCAATTACAAATGTTCCATACCATTCGCCCCAGTATTCTTCTATTTCCCCATGCGATTCAAACATATTCTAACGTAAATCGCAATGAAAACCACTAGTATCGGAATTTCCCTACTTTCTGCCGAGGGTCGAGGCTCCACCAGTTTGTACCCATAGGTAAATCGACTTCGACGAGAGCTGCGCGCGTGTGAGTCGCGTGTTCACCGGCGAACGAGAAGGGGGTGCACGCCTCGGGGGTCGGAGGCCAGGGGTTGAAGCCATTACCGGTCACAAAGCTACCACCAGATTGCCAACGGGGCTTACGTTCTCCTCTCCTCGTCTCTCCTATGTACCTCTTCCCTCTACTCAACGTTCTCCTTCTCCCTCGGGTTCGTTCGTATTCATGATTCGAATTCAATTTGCCTTTTATCTGTCTACCTCCCTGGCCTGAGTCGTTGATGATGGAACGGCCGAGATCAGAGAATCCGGTGCAACCTCTCTTCCACCTCCTTCCTGAAGTTTTTCTCTCCTCCCATTTGCTGCCTGGCGTTCCTACCCTCGAACGTGGCAGGGGATTTTCTTTTACATTTTGCTTGCTTCAGGTTTCTCTTCTATTTTTGGTCAAATGTACTTTCCTTGGCTCTGCAGTATTTCCTTGTATAAATATATTGCAGCTGGAATTATTGCTGCAATGTTGCAATGAGTTAGAACAATCTGCTGCATTATAAATATTTAGAATTGTAATTGTACTTTTATACTGTCAACTATCTGCACAAGTAAACATTTGGAAGAGATGTCTTTTTCATTTTGAGCAAAATGGCTCTACAGTATTTTCTTATACATATAATATATTTAAGGTGGAATTATTGTTACAATGAGTTACAAAAATCTGCTGTATTCTAAAAATTGAAAATTGAAAATATAATCTTATACTGCAAGGCGTCCTTACAGTAAACATTTCCAAGAAACTGCAGAAATACTAAAAATCTTGTAGAATCTTGCACAAGTATCTATTCTTTCCCCCTGATTTCCGAGATAGAATATATTTCTTATTTAACATAACTTCAGCGAGAGTACACTTAAACTATTAACTATACAGCAAGCAGCAAATAAAGTACCGGAACGGAATAAGCGGGGGTTCGTCGCAGTAAAACATTCAAACAGGGATGAAGGGGAGTCACGCCGATCGCCTCTGCAGCCGTCGCAGTAGAACCGCACAGAGTCAAACCTGCACGGTAGTTGCTTCCCGGCTTGGACATCTCCATAGGATGGAATCCGTCAGTTTCTCGAAGGCCACCGTCGGATGGGTATTATGACGGCACTAAACAGATTCGTCAACGCCACGCGACCGTGTCCCTGAGCTTCAGGGCCGCGTAGAAGGCGTCGCAGAGGCCCTCCTCTTGTCGGGGTCCTTCTCGTGATTCTCGGCCGTTCGCGTGCCGCGCATTTTTCACGCCGCGTGACAAGAAAGGCTGACCTTCCGCAAATACACTTGCTCGAAATCCTGTGACATTCGCAAGGCTATCCAAACTCCTTCGTAGACCTCGTCTCCTGAAAGGCGGAAGTCTTGGAGAATTTACTTGGAACAAGTCCAGTGAAGATATTTCATGGTATCCTCGTTTTGAAAGTTCTTGATGATTTCGTTAAGAGTCTTCTTGTTTTTGCGTGAATAAAGTGCACAGAGTTATTTTGTTGCTTGCTGAACATTGATTATTAAGTAGAAAATTTTGGTATATGCTCGTGTTTTGACTTGTAAAAGAAGAGGAAGAAAGAGATTCAATGAATCCAACATTTCTACAATTATTACTGTTCATTACAAAAAAGTTAATGACATTGTGCAAATTACAGTTGCATGCACGATGCATCGTAAATCAACCTTTTCAATTTAGCAAACGCAATATTTAAGTTTAATTTCTTTAATGTTTGCAGAAAATTACTTTATATTCGTTTATTACTCAAATTTGTTATTTTTAATGAAAGGTAGTTTTTGAAGGCAACGGTAGGCAAAGGTAGTTTTTGATGGTAGCCTCTGTATTTTTGCAGAAATGAGTTGAAGGGAGGAAAATTTACATAATTATAAACATATGAATTTTTTATTACAGATTCCTTTATAAAACAAAACAAAAGTTGAGAATAGACAAACCGCCTCCTCATTTTATTATTCTCTTCCAGAAAATCATTTTGCCAAACAAAATATCAGATTCGCAACGCGTACTTGGGGCAAAGGAGACATTCATCGGGGCACCGGAGACAATAGCACTGCCGTCATAATTTCTGCTAAGGGTAGTTCAATTTCAGCGCAACACACGTGACCCAACGAGGCAAGAAGCTGTAGGAAGAAATAAAAGAGGGTCCCGGAGCGGCAGCATGCCTCGGCCTTGGGGCCACGCGCCTAGGAAGGTGTTTTATGGGCCCTATAATGGGGCCCCGAGAATAACCATTCCGTTTCTTTATGCCCCCCGGTACCTCTTCACCTTTCTCCGTCGCACCCTTAACGCTTCGCCTCGTTCCCTCTTAACTTTCCCGCGGCCGGATCGTTGCAGTTCACTGTGCAACGGGGCACGGACGAGAAAGAGTGGATAACATAGAGCAGGAAAAGGGCGAGGTTAGTACGGCTTCGAAACTTTCATATTTACGAGGTCGTTGCGCGGCCGTTTACGATGGTACAATTACTGTTTGCAAGATTACTTATTTTCATTAAAACGGTTGCCGGTGGGTGGCTTCTCTTCGCTAGGCCAATGGGGCCCCAAGGTCGTGGAACCCTGCCAAGGTAGCGCGCGTACCGTTTGCTTGCTTGCTTTATTGGGGCCCCGCTGATGTGCCCTAATGACGCAGCGTGTCTCGTCTTTTCGACGACTGGCCGTCGGGAATTGTATCGGCCGGCAGACGCGTGGCACATAAATTTCTATTTTTTCTTCCCTTGCTTTTAACCCTGACTTGCTATTCGTATTTAAGGGAATACGGGGTAAAACCGGGTGCCATTGTTTTTCTAAAATAAGGGCTGCAACATGCAGTCATATATGAGTTCAATCGCAGTGCGGAGAATGTCGTAGTTTTTACACCAGAGAGGTTTTTAGGTTAACTTCTTAGTAAGGAGCACCTATTATGATCAATACTGTGTTGCATTCTGCAGTCTTTGCACAGTATTTCGGCGTTTCGGCCGATTGCTTATTGCACGTTGAAGTGCCGATATTTAATGTTTAATAAATCACCTCGTTTGAGGCAGAACGGGGTACATGAAATGGCCATGTGCGCTGCGGAGGGCATTCACTTGTCATTTTTCTTTAGTAAATAAAGTAAAATAAATTCATGTGGAAGGCAAAATAAACTAATGTACTAGATGAGCCAAAACTGTTTATAAAACGGTGAAACGGTTACGAAGCACGTGTACGAATATATTTACAATATATTTGCAATAAACCAGCGCCGAAGCCCACTAACGAAGCACTAGTGCATGTTCAACAGGAGAAATAATCGCACGAACGCCTGTTCGAAAGTTATGTTCTCGGTAGCTAGTTCAAATAGACCAGGGGTGCCCAACCTTTTAGTTTTCACATATTGGAAGAATCACGTTGTTTTGGGCCACACATACAATACACTAATACTAACACTAACTAACTAACTGATGAGCAAAAAGGCGTGTATATAAGTAGTTAACATATTTGAGTAATTTAAACTTCATTAGTTCATTAATGTTTTATTATAAAAGTAAAAGACGAGACAGTAATTTGAAATTAGTGAGATGTTTGACATTGTTCTTGCGACACTACCCTGATAGCCAGGTCGAACCTGTTGCGTGCCAATCGACAGCCAACAGTTGTAATATAACCTTACCGTCAATTTGCTAGCAACTCGTTTCAGCAGCCTCTGCTATACTTTTGCTGTCAATTTATTAACATCGTCGAATCTGTCAGATACTGTATCGAATTTGTAGCCACTTTGTCAACGGAACTTTATAGCAAGCTTTGGTAAAATCTTGCCTAAACAGCTTGGCTATCAGTGTAATGCTTCGATGTTTGGTTGAATGGAAATAGTTGCAATTCTCAGTGAGTTCTCAAGGTGCTCATCAGAAATTTTGTAGTATTATGAATGGTATTCTTAGTCGCAATCTCATAAAGTTTTATGAGCTTATGATTTCTTGTTGAAGCTTCTTCTCGAGATCAAAGGTTTGCGCGAGCATGACAAAAAAAATAGAGTAATGAGTCGCGTTGCTTGCCATAGATGGCTCATAAAAGCTCTAATCACTACGTGTCACCACGGTCGAATTTCGCTGTTTAGGTTGGGTCAGGTTCACAAACAAAGAAGTTAAACCAAGTTAGCATAATTTAAAGTAAGCTAGCATTTGTGAATATCATTTAAAATAACTCTCCTTGTTAATTTTGAGATCACAGAAACGAAGGTTTTGTGATTACATTATATTTTAGGTATGTTTTAATAAATACCCACGTCTATAGGGTAAAACAGAATGCTTGCTTACTACTGGGCAATCTTATCTGTCTGTCAGCCAAAGAGTTTTCACAAACGACTCTCATTTTTGATTCTGCAAGGTCCAATAAAGATTTCTGGCGGCGTCCAAACTTATTCTTGCCATTTAATTTCTCGCCAGCGGGAAAAATATATTAGGTACCCGGTTTTACCCCACATTCCCCCACCATGATTACTTTCAGTAGTAAAGTAAGATTTATATTTTGTTCAGGAATGGGAGACGACATAACCTTTACGATAGAAAAATGCAGCTTACAATTAAGTACTAATTAAAACAAAATGAAATCACAATTAAGTGAATAGTATGCTTTAAGGCACCGAAGGAAAGACGGAAGCGGGCATTGAAATACCGCATCATGACCATCGACAGTGCAGAAGTCAGAACGTATCGTGTGTCCGTCGAGCGTTCTCTCCGCCTCGTGACGCGTCGTTCCGCTGCATTGTCGAGTGACACGACGCAGATACTCCACGCGCTGCACGCATGTGTCTTTCATTTTTGCGTTTCCACTCGAGGGCGGTAGCTGTTCCTTTTGTTAAACCGGATAATGGAGATACGCTTCTTTAGAGAAAAAGGTCTTTGGAAATCGTGTTTACCGCGTCGCTATTTTATTGCATGCAGAACTGGTGACCGTTTAACCCACAAGTGGCCTTTTGTTACAATATCTGCATCCAGACTTCTGCTCCGTTATGCGGTACCTCCCCCCAAATGCGCTATTGTTATTCTCTCGTAGTCCTTTCTACTGCAGGGTGCAATGAAAAACATTTCGGAGAGAGTTTACGATACTTAGTAATTAAAGAAATAATTTTGGAATAGCAAGTCTATCGAGTGGAATATTTAATATTCGACTTTTGTTACACCTTCCATTTTGGAATAGAGCAAGTCTAACGAGTCGAATGTTTCAGATCCGAATCTTATTGCGCCTTTCATTACTTTTATATGCTCTAGAATTTTATAATAGATAATGATAGTGTCTGGTTTTATGCGAATCGTAATTACATTTCCTATCGATCATTGTTCTTTGTGTTGTAATGAAAAGTCTTAATTGCACTTGACCTTAATTCGTACCTCTTAAGAACAAACATGTGTTACATGAAATGTAACAGGTAAAGTGCCGCGCAGTCAATGCTAATCAAGTCTTTATTAATAAACTAATCCGGGTAATAAACGCAAAAAACACACACACACAAAATAATAAACTTTTAATCGTAAAAGCGATTTATTTCTTTTTTTCTGGGAAAAGTATGGTTTAGAATTGCAGTCCTTAAATCGTACATAATTTATCCTAATTCGTACCTTCAGAATTGACGGCTACAATGATCGTATAAATATTGAATAGTTTGTCTGTTTGCCTCCGCACAAGGCATATGTAGCCACATTTTTACGCTTTGTGCATTTCATATACATTTCTTTATATGGTGGCCCTTCTGGTTGATTTTTTTCTGAGCTGCCACAATGTAGCATCTTGTGATCATGAACCAATTTCCAGATCCCAAGTCTCTGTCTCGCTGCTGATGAGGTTTGGTTATTATAAAATGCAAAGTCTCAGACGCGGGCATCATTGCCATATAGGCGGGCATCATTGCCGTATAGGCGTGCACATGGTAGTACGAAATAGGTACATAGCTCAATTTTTATTCAAATTTATCACGCTAAAGTATAGCGCATTGATCGTTAATGTAAAAACAATAAATAACTTTGAGGATAATCTTAGTTTCACACAGGAATTTGTTTGATCAATTTTTGCAAACGGTAATTGCACAAAATCCTTATGAATTATGTTAAAATCTTACCGTCAAGTACCCCAAAAACTTGCTTTCTTTATACTTTTCATAGAGTGATCCTATAGTGAACCGGTTCGTTAATGGAACGTTTCTCCCTTTTATTTATACTTTCCATCTTCTTTTCTTCAGACATTGAGCTGTGATTAATTTAGTTATTATTTGACACATATTTGATAAGAAATGTATAATGCACGTTTTGTATTTCAATTCTTATTTTTTAAATACATATTTTAGACAATTATTCCGCGTACTATTATGCGATTGTATTCGAACCAACTTATTATTTGGATTCATCATTTCAAACCGAACGCAGTGTTCAAAAGCAATGTTGAAATGATCACTCCCGCATCCTCGCAAGCAGCAGATGATGAAACTCAACAGATTTGGCCCATGAGTGGTTTGATTCAGTCATTAAATCCTCGGCCAAATCGTTGAATGACTGAACACAGACATTATTCAGGAGCAACATTCGGATGAATGGCGGATATAAAGCTATTAACGAGTCTGAGTGGTTGCTGTAATTTTTCCTAGAGGAATTCTGATAAAAAAAAAAGTGCCGTGCGAAGTTTCAAATGAATGCAACCACTTATGCCACTGAAATTGAGTCGCTGTAAAAAAAGATTATGCTGAGTGCTTAATAATAACAATAATAATAAAATACAATTACAAAATAGAATAAAACAAAATAAAATAAACGCAAAATAGAATAATAAAATACGGCTTCTAGTAAAAAAAGAAAACACAGAATGTAATAAATTTTGAAAATGGATTTATGGTGTACGTAAATTTATACGAATAGGAATATAATATAAATATAAATAAAAATGGCAATGTAACATAAGAACAGATTTAACTGAAGGATTAATTATTGAAAATAGATTTCTGCAATTCAATATTAGTAATAATTAGTATGTAATAATTAGATTAAATCAACGGTAACAATCATAACAACCCAAAGCTTTTTCGTAAGATACACCGTTAGGTAACACCCGTTATCGCCACCAATCATATACACATATGTACAAACCAGAAAAAGCAGAAAAGGTACAAAAATAAAATACATAAAATATACAAAAGTTTAAATCGTGTCTTCTGATAAATTCTCGAGAAGCATCGATTGAGTATACAGCAGGGGTTGGGGGCGGGTACAATCGTGGACAGAGAACGGGAGCCGTGACGTCAGCAATATCTACAGAGGCGATTACCGGTTATCTGAGGAAATAAAGGATCGTCGGGCGTCTTTTTCGTCGAAACGTTTCCAGGAATCCGTGTAACAGCAATATCGCGGCTGGCGCGCACCCACATCAAAGTGCCGAACGTTGAACACCACCGTCTCCCGTGGCCCACGGTCCAACTCGCGGGCTTTGCACAACGATAAGATTCCCTCGATACCAGAGTTGACCGGTTTTCTGTGTACGAGCGTGAAGGAGGAACGTTTACGTGGGACGTTTGCGCGAAGGTGTTTCGCTGAAACCGTTTCTCTCGCGGGAAAATGATAAAAATTGGTCACCGAGGGATGTTGGTAGTCTGGCGGTGATACGAAAAAGTTCAGAAGAGATTTGGAGAATAATGATTGGACGAAGGGATGGTGTTTCTGGTAGAGTACTTAAATGGCGTAATTAATGGAGTAATAAAAAATTATCGACAAAATAGTGGTTGAAATAGATTTTCCAGTTTAGACACCAACTTTTAGATTTGTATTTTTTGAAGAATACTTTTTCCATGGATTCAGGGGGAAGCAATAATATATGCAGAGGAAAATAATGTTGATGATTAGAGAAAAGAAAAAGTGCCCGCTGTTCCATAATATAATTTTTAATTGCTGGTATAAATGAAGTTGCAATTATATAGTCTTACAAATTTTATAGACAAAGAAAAAATGGAACAATATCAAGGGTTTATTAAAAGTTGGAGTAATTAAAAATTATTAGCATTTGTTAAAAAGTTTATACCTATTTTTTATAAATATAGGGAGAAGCACAGAGGAAAATAAAATTGATGATTCGAAAAGAATAAGTGTACATTGTTCCATAATATAATTTTTAATTGGTACCATAAATTAAGTTACAATTAAATAGCTTTGCAAATTTTCTAGAGGAAGAAAAGATGGAACACAAACGATTTTTTATAAGAACGTACACTGTAAGTCAACAATAAACATTTGCAGATTCATAAAATCATTGATTTAATCAATAAAGACTCGAAATTAATAAAATCATTGTACAATATCATTTTGAAAGAGGCTTTCAAAATTTCTTCTCACTCTTTATCAACATTTCTCACAATTAAAATAACAATTGCATTCATTCTTTTCAAATTGACACTAAACATAATTATTAGTTTAATATTCCATTCAACATCCGATAACCGTTGTTAAATAGTACATTAATTTTCATTAAAAGCAATGACCCTCACGGGAAAGTAAAAAAAATAAGGCAATATACACAGTATGATCAGCCGAATGAAAATATTTAATTAATGACGCCTAACTTGCACGGTTCTCAGATATTTTAAATAAACAAGAGATTGCACCAATACAGATTTGTACGAGAATTACCGTTTTCCTCCTTCATTTTTTCCGGTAATGCACAGAAAGAAGCCATGATTCCATCTTCTCCAAACATTATTTATAATATAAAACAGTAATTAAAAAAAAAAAGAAATCGTGGATTGTGCAAAGTATATGCGGCTAATGATAAACTGATAAAAAATAAGAAATTATATCCTAGAAGCAATTATTTTAATATTACTACCTATCCGTCACTATTGTCTATCATGTGAAAAGATCAATCTGTTGTTCACGATTAAATGCAACACAGTCACATCACTAGCTCACGTTTCCCAAGAACATATTTTAAATAAACAGAAGATTGCTCCAATGCTGATTCGTACGAGAATTACTGTTTTCCTCCTTTATTTTTTTTTCCGGTAATGCGCAGAAAGAAGCCATGATTCCATCTTCTCCAAACATTATCAATAAGTTTACGAAATATTTGTTCCGAACTTATTGCATTCTGCAGTAACGAAGAAATTTGTTCGCTGCTCGAAGAAAAATGAACGATTGTTTGAAACATTTCCATATTCTGCGTATGAAAAATCATTTATAAATGATTTATAACATAGTTTCTTTTTTAATATCATGTTGACGTGGGATGTAATTAAAAAAAAATTATATAGTACATTGTTTTATGAAATTATTTTATACTTGTTGGTACATTTTGTGTGTTCATATAATAATTCATTGTTAAATAAACATTTGTAAAAACTTTTCATCATTCTTGTGTTTCATGTAAAAAATTATTTGAATACATAGATTGATTATCTGTTTTAATAAACGCAAACAATGTATTCGAGTGTGTATTTTCTTATCACTTTCTAAAACTCATTTTTATCCACCTTTTATCGAACCACCTACGAGCTAAGTACTGCAATTCGATCGACGAGATAGCCCATTGGTCTTCCTTACTTTGTACTACGGGGAATGCGTGCAAATAGGCACGCCTGTCGTTCTCGCTTTCATTCAGCTCCTTGTATACGTCACTGCTCCGATTGTAGAACCTAGATTTATCGATACCACGATAGCAATATGTTATATATTTAGAATTTAGAATTGCGACGAGGGAAAGCTTGCTTCAGGAAATCCACAAAAGCGTTTCACAACGTATTTCACAGACACGTTCTGTATTATAATTTAGAATAAAATGGTCGCAATTTTTATTAAGTAATTTAATATATTTGGAATTTTTACGTTCTGCATTTGTGAATGTCTCAATATCTATAATTTATAGCATTCTATATTATGCATTATATTATACAAGATATTCGGCTGTTACGTGTCAATATTTTAAGAGGTAATTGCTAAAGTGATTCTGAACGGCATTTTTCCGTACAAAAATGCTGTTTAAGGCTTCGTTTTTTACTTATTAACGAAAAACACCGACCAATCAGAACGCGTGTAGAGGGCGCGCTCAGCCCAGGGAGCGTTCAAGCCCGCGGTCGAGTGGCTGAGCGCGCGCTCTGATTGGTCAGTGTTTTTCGTTGATAATTAAAAAACGAAGCCATAAGCAGCATTCGTACAAAAAAATGTTGTTCAGAATCACCTCAGCAATCACCCTTCAAAATATTGATGTACAGTCGCCGGACACCCTGTATATTATTTTACAGTATTTTTTATACATACATACTTTATTTTTTGATAATCATAATTATTCTATTGCACTTTAATGGAGAGCATAATAACTATTTCTTTCCTCATTTTAGAATTTCATTGAATTATTCAAAGAAGCTTTCACTCTACGGAATGTATATTTATTTAGTTTTTTAAATTTCCTTTTTGAAGCAATCTTAACACGTCCGATAACGACGACCATATAATTGCCCGTTTTATTACCTCTTCGATAATAAAAACGATTTCACCGTGTTTTCCGTAATTGTTTTGTTGCCGTTGGGCTGACGACGGTGACACAAAGGGTAAGTGAATTTTATTGAAAGTTTTATTGAAGCACTCAACCTTATTTTTAAGTGATTTTGTCATCCTTTGATACTAAAATAATCTCGATTGTATATTATTCCATCGGACGGTAATAATTGCGTTGTCAAAATTTCTCTTCTGTTATCGAACGGCGACTCATTATTACAGGAAGCACGCTACTTTGCTTCTTATCACTAACAATTAGATTCCGTAGTTCTAAGAAAATTCTTTGACAAGTGGTACATATCATACGCGACCATGTAATTAGAAGAAAAAGTGTTGTAATGTATAATATAGTTACGTGTTATAAAAAAGAGTTCCAAAAAAATGTGTTTAAAAAATATTATTAATATTATAAAATATTATAAGTAATATAATCAGTGTTCCCACTAAGCAAGTGATTATTAGCAACAATTATGAAACGAAGATTCTTTAAAATAATGCAACAATTGCATGTGTATCATAAAACAAAAATTATAAAGAATACTTTTTGCATACATATAAAAGTAGAATGATAAATTAAGTAAATCTGTTTATTGCTAAATAATCAATAAATTATTAACAGAATCCCAATTAACAAGCACCTTCACCTTAGAACGTTCTCAGTGGAAAGGAGTAAATTTTAGGATAAAATATTTCAACCCCTAAAAAAGTGAACTCGTTTGAAAAATAAAAAGTTGGACTGATCTTGTTGCGAATCAATATTGCATTTTACGTGCATCGTTCCGCATCCATATTTCCATGAACAAACGAAATGTTCGATTTATCAAAAGAAAGGCGATCGAGCATCCCGGTGAACTCGACGCGCGAATACGCGGCCTCGAACTCTTCTCCCCCAGGTTGCATCGCCGTTGGAATCGCCGCGGAATATATCCGATCCAATATCTGTCGGCGCGATATATCACGGGCAGTTCGAAGCAGAGGCGGACCTCGGCTGGTGTACAGGAACACGTGTGTATTCGTCTCTTTACTCGTGTGTACGTAGGTGGAAGTGGTATACACAGGGACGTGTATACACGGCGCGGCGCACACGCGGAGAAATGACACGCGAGCATAAAGCGGCTTTGCGCCGATAGCGGCGCCTTTGATGTGCCTTCGTCCCGACTACCTCCGGCATAAAATCGTGAAACACACCGACTAGGTGTCGTACGTCAACGCTCGCTTACCTCGGACCACGACACCAACCCCGATCTCGTGGCCTTCCTTCGGTCCCGAGATTCTGAAATCGTTCCTGAATCGCTCTTCCATCCAGTGATGACGATGCAAATACATGCACAGTATCGCTGACTAATAAATAACGATACATAATCAGTCATTTCTCTTTTACGTTTCTATGACCTTCCTTATTTTTCGAATTAAGTTATTTTCTAAAAAAGAAATCGCGGAGTGTGCAGAGTATATATAGTTAACAATAAACTGATAAACTATAATAAATTATGTCTTAGATGCAAGTATTCTAATATTACTAGCTATCTGTCATTTCTATCTATCATAGAAAAAATCAATCTATTGTTCACGATTAAATGCAACACCATCACATCACTAGTTCGTGTTTCCCAAGAAAAGAAGCGGTCTACACAAAAATATCAGCACGGTAGCACGAATAATCAGTAATTTCTCTCTTACGTTTCTGTGATCTGTTTTATTTTTTTAATTGAGTGGGCTCAGGTATATTTAGTTTACTTCTAAATAATGCAATATAGTAATTTTTTTAGAAGAGAAATGGTAGAGTTTGCAAAATATATACATTTAACACTAAACTGATAAAATATATGAAATTGTATCTTAGAAGCAATTATTCTAATATTACTACCTATCTGCCACTTCTATCTATCGTGGAAAAAAATCAATCTGTTGTTCACGATCAAATGCAACGCCGCCGCATCACTACTTCGCGTTTCTCAAGAAAAGAAGCGGTACTAAATAAAGCAGATATCGGCACGGTAGCACGGATGCACGATGAGTGAATCAGCCTGGTCGCGATAAAGGGTGATAAACCGAGCCAGCCGATATCGATAGCGAATTTAATGACGAGGGCGTGGCGTCTCTTTCGACTGGAAGCTGCCGATCGTATAAACATATGTAACAGAGTCAACCATCGAAGAGAAGAAATGTTTAAAAAAAAACATAAGCCTGCAGAGAAAGAAGTGGTGTCGAATTGTACAGACGTATCCGTGAAGATAAGCTTCCTTGGCTGCTCGACACGAACGATGTGATGATGATCCACAGTCTGTTGCAGGCACACCACTCATCATTAGAAAAACAAACACCCTTAATTGGTCTCGGTGCGAGGAGCTCGAGGCGCCTTCGGTTAGAACGCTTCGATTATTGGACTCTCACTAGTACGCATAGGACTTGATTGATGACGAATGAGATATAAAGATTTGAAGAAGAATAGAAAATTAGCAATTAAAAGGTAGCAACAGTCAAAAGAAAATAGCAATTGCGATTACTATAAACTTCTCTAATTTCAACGATTGAATACAGATGTTACTCATAAAACGACATCCATTTGACCTTCCGAAAATTAAAATAATAAATTCAAAAAGGAATAAAGTAATGGACACATAAAAAACAAATCCTCGAAACTGTTCAGGATCTACAGAGTGTTCAGTGAAACCTCGTACACGATCTTTAAAGCACTTCTGATAATCTAAACAAAAAATGTTTCTGATAAAACTTAATCAGATTTAAATCAGCTACAATTTGTAATATTTAAAATTACTAGAAAATGGGTCTTTCGATAAAAAATCAATGTAACCTTGACTTTTTTAAATCTCACAGTATCATTTTCGATTTCATAGCGCTGTAGCTGATTACAAGACGAGTTCAGCGATGTATACTATTTTGATTATCAAATAATCACAAGTCTAGAAATATTGATTGGAATCATAGATTACCTTGTTTATTAACATTTTCGCTGCCGCTCAACGATCGGGCCCGCGATGCTGTGTGCTCGATAGCGAACGTGTTAAGATATTAGGGCACACGTTAGCAATAAAGTTTTTGATAATCTTTATTATTGCAATTTAATAGGAAATAAATGGACCGTTTAGTTTGTAAGTGGTGTAAGTCCGTTTTCTTTTGTTTTGAGATATCGTTGCATATTTTTGAGATATAAATGTATGCAAATTCATTTTATAAATAGCCTTTTTGACAATTAAATAGATCAATAGCTTTTTCAAAGTAAACGAGTGCAATTCCATTTATCAACAAAATTTTAATTGATTAAAACAAACGAATAAATTTATATTTAAATAAAAAGTTCACAATAAAATATATGGAAATTTATCCTTTTGTCAATTCTTTTGCAAAGTGGACTTACACTTTTAAAATAAACGGTCCAAAAGATATAATTTGCAGAAGGGTTGTAAATTTAAGAAACGGAGCGTATCAATGTATCTATTTGCATAACGCTGTGTAGATTTAGCAAATTCATTTATTCTATTTTGTTTTGTAATATGCTCAGGGATCGTGGAAATTAGTTTTTACTGCGGCAACGGTGGGATTTAGATTTTTACCTCAGGGGTGAGTTTTATCTCAGGCAAGTGGCCAGTTTTTTTTTTTGTAAATAGAGGAATTGTGGGGCCCCAGGTGTACGTTTATCTTGAAACAGTGAGAAACTTTGAAGTGTGTACTTCATTGTAAATTTTGAAAATTTAATTCGAGGGCTGAGTATATTTGTAAAAATAATTCCAATTATAGAGGTATATTAGGGAAAATTTTTGGAATTTTATGGAATTATAGTGGTTCGTGGCTGATCCTTAGCTTTAGCCCACATTCTTGTCCCACAATTGAATGTGGAATCGAGAAGAATTATGGGAGACTCAATAAACTTGAAAATTAGAACAATTTTTAATTACTTAAAATAATTTTACACAGAAATATCTGCAAACGATCCGAGCTCTCCCGAATTCCCTACCTCGGCAACCCCTAAAAAATAACAGAAAGTACTTAAACAAAAAAAAAAGAAATGGAAGGAAAGGTCCTCATCCCTATTGAAAATGAAGAGATCACGAAGCACGCAGTAGGAAACGTGTAAAGATTCTCGTTCAGTAGAAAAATCTATCCGCCCTGCAGTGTCTTGTAGTGTTCCCGTTAAATACGACACATATTCCAACAAAGTGGCCACACAAGTGCGCTATCCGAACGTGGCATACGACACCCTGACCGAGGACAGCAGCAGCTCTGGGCGTCTGTTCTGCCAGTGAGACTAAGCAGACCATATCGCCCGCAGGCTAAGCATTTCAAACGAGAAAAGGGCGTACATCCAGAGGAGAGAACACCACTGACAGCTCCTTGGGTCGTCGTGTGAGATTCGGAAAAGTTATTGCCCCGCGCAACGCAGCTTATCTGATAGCTCCTCCTGGGAGTCCCAAGTGGGCTCGCCCCGGCCACGCTTGGCTTCCAACGACGTGGATTCTTGTGTTTGTTGCTTCTTCGAGAGTGAAGGGGTGATTTCGAGCGATAGAGTCGAGCGTTCGTCGATTTATTATTGAATTATCTAAATACGTTCTTTAATAAATTAAAAGGTGTCAACTGCGTCTGTTTACTTATTTAGAAATGGCAGGGTGCACCCCTTATTTACGTTTCATTTTACTTACTTTTGTACCCTAGTGAAATAATGATCTCCGCCATAATGGCGAAATGAAGTTGTCAAGAATTTCTTTTAAATTTTTTAATTGAATATTTGAGATATTCATGGAGAGCGTTATTTTATAAAATAATGATCTCCATACTAGCGGAATGAAGTTATTAAGAATTATTTAGATCGTTTTAAGTTGCATATCTAAATGTTGATAAATCAGCGTGACTGCCAATAACCCTTCCAGACCAACATAATCTTGAAAATAAATAATAAAAAAATTCAAATTCAACAAAACGTATAATGTAACTTTTATGAAAAGTCAGTTGCTAAGACAATATCCAACATTTTATTTAAAAGAGATTCTTCAATAAATTAGTAGATCTGCACTCTTTCCGTTTACTCATTAATCTACATACAATAATGAGAGGATGCATTCCCCATTTACACTCTCTCATCATTTGTGTCCCAATAAACTAATTACACCCATAATGACGAAATTAAATTTTAAAGGAAATATTATTTAAATCGTTCTACATTGCACATCTGAATAATAAAATAATCTTAGAAATAAAGAATAGAACATGAAACAAAAAATTAAAAAAAAAACGTACAACGTGAAAAAAACGTACATTTTCATGGAAAGTCAGGCGCTGAGAGAATATTCGACACTTTATGTGAATACGTTTTTTAATAAATTATAAGTATGAACTCGTTTTGTTTACTCGTTAATCTATAACAATGACGGAACGCATCCCTTATTTCCATCCTTCTTTTCTGTCCTAACAAAATATTTCCGGCTGTGCAACAATTAAACTATTACGCAACAAAGCTGCATTATTGTAATACATTAAACATACGTTAAATACTATTAATTATTAATGTGTTAATTAATACATACGTTAAATACTATTAATTATTAATGTGTTAATTAATACATACGTTAAATACTATGCTACTATTGCATTAGTCGCACTTTACCCTACATTCGTACAACTAAAAATAATTCTGACCTGTACCCCAATCCCGTTCGCTACCCCAATTACATGAAACTAGACGTACCCTTTCCCGTTTCTTCGAATGACAGTTCGAACGGGTTAGCTCCTTCCCGTTTCCCGCTTATATTGCTCCGGCATACAATTTCCGGGTAGAGAGACGAAATTCTGCCGGCCAACCCCATGAAAACCGTTTTCGGGGAAGAAAGAAGCGCGCGGTCCTCCGGGGGTGCACAATTGCTCGTTTCTCTCGCCCGGTTTCACAGTCGCGTCGTAAAGCTTAATGGCGGCCAATAAACGACGGCTGACCCAATTTTTCCGACCGGCCAGGTAGATCGGCGGAACCGTGTCGATTGTTTTACCGGAAACGGGAAAACGTGCCAGCGACAAAGCTAACGGTTCAATTCCTTCGCTCGATATTGACCCTCCCCCTCCCGCCCACTGATTGTACTTTACGTTTTAATTTTTTACACTCCGTATCGCGTTGGTATACCGTTTTATCGATGACCTTTTAATGCGAAAAAAAATGATGTGTGCGATTTATGGTAAAAAGTCGTCGCTCTCGAACCGCCGGGGGTGTAATTTATGTAGCCCGTAAGAAATCTCTGCCGTTTATGGGTTAGCGAGAGTACCTTTTTTGGGGTAAATTATTTAAAAGCATAAAAGTGATGCGGTAAAACGAATTGCAGAGTTTTTGTTTCACAAGCAATTCTGCTCCTGAATTTTACGAGAAGCGCATAATAAGTATGATAAATTGCGGTTTGTTTGTAACAGAAAAATTATCGCATTATCAAAGCCTGCTCTAAAGAAAATCAATTGAAAAAAAAAAATACTATTTTTGTATTATTTCTAATCGCAACATTTCACCCCTTATTCAAGTTCGCAAAATCCCCCCCCCCCCCCTCGCCCCCCAAATATTGCATTTCCACGCCGAAAAATTCACCGATCAAACTTATACAGTCGCGATCAGATAAAAATGAACACTCTCCGTAAGAAGAAAATATAAACATTTCGTTTGCTCGTAAAGATATCCTGAGAAATTGATCGACACGGAGCGCGAAATAGGGGACGACGGGCACGTTCCCGAGCGGGGCCAACAGCGTCCGGAAGGGAACGCGCGGACGAGGCGTTCAGCGGGACGAGTTTTATTTTCCGTAGCTAGTACAATAACAACGCGAAAGCAGCGGAGACGAGCCGTGGCAATATTTTGAGCCGGCCGGGTAAGAGTTTCGCTCGGCCCGGACCGACCTTACGGTAGGCTGTTAGGTAGGACGGGTTTTTACTCCGTAATCCGCCGAACAATGGTTTATGCATTTATGTTTATTATTTTTACGACTCTACAGTAGGGGTAACGGGCTTCCTAACGAAACTGCTCCGGCAACTGCGATTTTAATATCGGGCCCCTTTTGCCGGAGATCTTATTGCCGGCACGAGTGTCCACGAGGGGGCGGGGGTGGGGAGACAACGAGGTTCTACCTACTGACGATTTTCACGTTTTATTATTTTTTTCAACAGCGCGCTACTGAAAATGGTACGCAACGATGGAATTTTATCTGCAACGGATTAATGGTGTAATTTAATGACTTTTTTTTAATTTTATACTTGTTAATATCATATTTATTTTGTATGTTCTTCATTATTGAATTTCATTGTACGAGATAAATAATGCAAGTTGGTATTTAAATTTAATCAAACCGGATCATTATGACATCTATTGAAATTTCGAGTTTTTGCTATTATGTAAATTTATTTATACTTCTCAGCAGATGTTGGATGATTTTTTTATTTATCTCGCCGCAGCTGTTTTAGTACGCAATGCGACGGAAATGTCTCAATCACATTTAGAATTATCTTTATAAAAACTTATAAACATTATATGAATAATACAGAATAATATTAAATTAATACCATTGCATTAGCGAATATTTCTAAATCGCTTTGAAGGAGTATTTCTTTCTTTTTTCAAAAATCCAGCGAAAAGTCTCTGCCTCCGGTGGCTACCTGAGACGAGGCGCGACCCAGAGACCCAGAAGCCTGCATTCCTCCCCCAAATACGAAACAATAAAAAAAAAGGAGGAAAAAGAAGACTGTTGTACCTCTACTCTTTCCCTGCGACGTTTAGCAATAAAATCATAAAACGTTTGGTATTGTAATCCGACTTAACGGCTGCGAAGACAGTTACATCGGCTCGTGCCGCACCCGCTTCCGGCCGTACTCCTCGAAGTCAACGGTTTAAGATTCTAAAGACTTGAGAGTCCTGGGAAACGAGCGAAGAAAAAAAAATAAAACATCGACGAACAAGTAGAAAGGGAGACCTGCGATGAATGAGAAATAATATGTATCTTTGAAGAAGTAATCTTCACTGTTTGGCAGAAATCACTTATTTATTTATTTATTTCACTCGATTTGCAACGAGAGCTGTAGTGCCACCAAATTGTAGTATAATTAAAAATAAAATTGGCTAAGAAAGTTCGGCTATACGTATTTCCTGTTCAAGATATGTAAATCAGAAAAAATGTATCAAGTTAATGAAGATTTTGTAAAATTGGGTCCAACAAGAATTTTCTGTGAAAATGTTCTGTAATTAATTAAACAATGGTATAAATTTTCGTTATATTACATTCGTTGTATTACAACGTAATAGTTCTATTTTCTTCGATTTATTTATTTGTTTTTTTTCTATCCGGTATTTTCTAATCTAATAATTTAACAAACACAATTTCAACTAAATAATGTATAAAGTACTTGTTACATTTAAGTATTTTTTCCCCGATTACCGTAAGTTTAATTATAAAAACAAAATACAAAAGCCTCTCTTACATGAAAATTGTTAATTTAACATTTGTATAATAATGTTTTCATTATTTTTCAATGATTAAATTATTATTTAAATCGTTTTAAACTGCACGTCTAAATCCTGCTAAGTGTTAACTACATCTTACTCATCATCTTATATTTATTTATTCACTTTGTTCTATTTTCTATTTTCTAGTACAATAATTTAACAAACCCAATTTTAACTGTATAATGTATAAAGTAGTTGTTTTATATTCAAGTATTTTTCCCTTAACATCGAAATGTTAATTATAAAAACAAAATACAGAAACCCCTATAACTCTCTTACATGAAAAATTCTTAGTTTAACATTTGTATAATGATGTTTTTATAATTCATAATAATTAAACTATTATTTATGTAATTCTAAATTGCACATTCGAATCCTGTTAACAATAGGTGTAATTAATTAACCACATTTTGTTCATTATCTTCTATTTATTTATTTTCTTCTATCTGGTATTTTCTGCTATAAGAATTTAACGAACACAACTTTAACTAAATAATGTATAAAGTACTTGTTAGATTTCAGTATTTTTTTTCCCCGAATACCGTAAGTTTAATTATAAAAACAAAATACAGAAACCTCTGCAAATCTCTTACACGAAAATTCTTAATTTAACATTTGCATAATGATGTTTTTACAATTGATAACGGTGAAAGTATTATTTACAGCGTTTGAAATTGTACTACTAAACCCTCTCAAATTAGTGTAATTACCACAAAGCATTTCAAACCAACGCGATCTAGAAAATGAATAAATAAATAAGTAATGAAATAGAAAGCAAGAAATCCCCTCCCCCCAAAAAAGGTACAATGAATCGAAAAAGGAAACGCATGACGTGGAAGGAGGACGCGTAGGGAGGAAAATGACACGTAGGATTTCCGGCGACGACCTAGACAAATTTGATTTTGCACGGCGAGCCGCGGTGATTTTCATGGAAAAGTTAGCTGCTAAGACAATATCCAATATTTTACGGGTAAACACATCTCTCGCTCGAACGCTTCTCGCGCCGTGCGCTGACACGGGGATTCCCCCGCTTGTGTGAAACGGTTCCAATCCGTTCACGAGACACGTATTACTGATTTCCGCAAGGGATTTGCCGCGTCGCAGGTCAAGCATAAGAACTCTACGCGGCGATTAAGAGAACTTTGATACGAACGTCGTTTGATCCCGATTAGGGGATTTTGGCAACTGTGACTTTCAGCTGGTGGCGGAGAGCGTGCGGAAGTTTGCCCTGAAAAGGATTTAGGGGGAACGCTTGAGATTAACTTTTGGGGAATTTGCCGAGTATGCTTTGTGGAAATGGTTTTTACTGTTTAGTTAATGGGGTGTAATTAATGTATTTTGTTTTGGGTGTAACTGGATTTAATTAATTTATTCTGCTTTGGATGCAACTGGATTTAATTAATTAATTTTGTTTCGGTTGTAACTGGATTTAATTAATTTATTGTATTCTGGTTGTAACTGGATTTAATTAATTTATTTTGTTCTAGTTGTAACGGGATTTAATTAATTAATTTTGTTTTGGATGTAACTGGATTTAATTAATTTATTTTGTTTTGGATGTAACTGGATTTAATTAATTTATTTTGTTTTGCATTTAACTGGACTTAATTAGTTTATTTCGTTTTGGATGAAACGTGATATATTGAATTTGTTTTCTTCTTTCATGGATTAGTGTTAATAAGATCCTTCAGGATTTTTATGGAATCGTGCAAGACATTGCATAATCTTTTGTAATGGGGAAATGGTGTAATGGATTTTCGAAATTAATTGTGTCGTTTTCTTTTGGGAACACCCCTGACTAAAATAAGTGATTTTATAATTAATAAGATTTCTAGTCAGGCTTGATATTGGTATTTTTTATATAAAGAAAATTCTGAAGTAAAAGCAAACTTCTTTAGTTTATAACAATTGTGGTTGTACAATAAATAAATTCCTGCAAAGTATAATACCTACCCGTCAACAGAATTTCAATAATTAGCCTCAAGTAATTCGAATGTCATTTTATTAAAATTTACAATTAAAAAACCCCAAGATAGACATCATTGGTTTAAATTAATTGCCTTTGCCTGCACAATAAATGAATTCCTGCGACGTATATTAAATGTGAACAGAATTTCGATTAACCCCACACTAATAAAATAATTCGAATGCCAAATTATTTAAATTTACAATAAATAGATTGATTGAGTAATTTCAACTATAAGTGAAATCCTACCAGAAATAATATTCTATTTAATTACCTACATACGACGCATACAAGAATTGTTCTTACAAATAAGCCATTTAAAGGGCAAATACAGCTCTGGATGTTAACTAAGATAAACAGGAATGCATAATTATTTGCAAGAAAATTAATTTAAAGTTTACGATAAAAAGATTAATCGAATAATTTCAACAATAAGTGAAATCCTACCCAAAATAATATTCTGATTCCCTACATACGACGCATACAACAATTGTTCTTACAAATAAGCTATTTAAAGGGCAAGTGCAGCCCTTAATGTTAACCAGCAACATTTCATTCCATTTCCTCCCTGACGCGTTTAAAAAAATCTTAGCTCTCTCGGTCCTCTGTATTTTGAGGGTCGCGTGTGGTCCGAATAAATTACCGGGCAGTCTCAGCTTAATTAGTGCGAGCAGAACAAGAATCTGTGGCAAAGAGGAAGAAAGGAATCCGCGGATAGACATCACGTGTACTTTCTGAAAGGACACACGAGATTCCCACTTTTCGTATTTCACTTGTAATTCGACTCCTGTGATGCGAGGACATCTGCGCGCTTGGAACTTGAAAAATAAGGGATGTAAAAATGTTTTCTTCCTTCTTGTTACTCGACTCTCGAAGCCACTTAACGAAATGTGAAGATTGGATTCTTTTCGATCTTTCAATTTTTATGTGATCGCATAAAGTGTTATATGTACATGTACAAGTATCGAAAGATAACAGGCCTTTCACATTATTTTATACAATATTATGTACTGTAAAAAGTTCTAAACAGTCGAACTGTAATTTTTATTTGTGTGCTCATTTTTTTTAAATAACACCGCTTCTTCATAATTAATGTCATAATTTTTTATTATATGCACCAATAATTGGTTTAACTAATTATGCATTTTTATAAATGTAAATAAGGATTGTAAAATCAGTTTTTCGACGCCCCTTGCAATGTACTTCATGATTATTCAGATTTCACCAAATTTCATTATGTAAATTTATAAAATCTTTTCCATTATTCATAATTTTTCTATTCTTCTATTTTACTTTTCTTTCCTTCAATTCTTCTATTCTATTATCATTTTATTCCCAAGCAGTAGCTGTTAAGCTTAAAATAAGTTTTTCGATGCCTCTTGCAATGTACTTTGTGATTTTATTCACATTTCACGAAATGTCATTATGTAAATTTATCAAATCTTTTCTATCCTTCTATTTTAGTCGTCCCTCCTTCCGTTCCATTATTATTTTATTCCCAAGCAGTAGCTACTGCGCTTAGACTAACAAACTGCCTAGCTATTTCTATCAATATAAAAAAACATTTTGTTAACATTAAATTTCATCGACTATAATTTCGATTCAATGGAAAGATAAATCAGTTCTGTATCAGCAAACCGGACTGGAAGAGCGATAAAAGGTCAGCCCGCCCCTTTTGCCCCGTTCGAGACAAACTGTTCAATTTACCGAGTGGACAATAATTGGGTTCGAAAGATTTTATGTTCCAAACAGCTTCTCGTCTCTTGGGCGTAAATATTCAAGTGGCTCGAGTGTTCAAAAGAAGCTGCGAATGAAAGGAAGATGAGCAGCGCGCCACTGGAGTCACGCTGTCTGAGCCTGATGGCTCGATTTACCGTAAATAGCTCGATGTTTATTACATCGTCAAATTTATAACGTGAAAAGAGTAATCGAAAAGTATTTTTTCAAATAAGTGGTAATTGCTAGATTAACTGGTTTGTATTAATAATATTAAATTGTACACTATAATATTGCTTTCAATAAATGACAATTGCTGGATTAACTAATTCGTATTAATAAATTCAAATTGTACATTATAACATTGCTTTCAATCGAACAAATCGTTTTTCTAACTAATTTAAATTGGAGATCGATGCTTTCGAAGTATATCGCAATATTAAATTGTACACTACAATATTGCTTTCAATAAATGACAATTGCTGGATTAACTAATCCGTATTAATAAATTCAAATTGTACATTATAACATTGTTTTTAATCGAACAAATCGTTTTTCTAACTAATTTAAATTGGAGATCGATGCTTTCGAAGTATATCGCAATATTAAATTGTACGCTACAATATTGCTTTCAATAAATGACAATTGCTGGATTAACTAATTCGTATTATTCAAATTGTACATTATAACATTGCTTTCAATCAAACAAATCGTTTTTCTAATTAATTTAAACTAGAGATCGACGCTTTCGAAGTATATCGCAATATTAAATTGTAAACTATAACATTGCTTCCAATAAATGGCAATTGCTGGATTAACTAATTCGTATTAACAATTTCTAATTGTACATTATAACATTGCTTTCAATCGAACAAATCGTTTGCTAATTAATTTAAATTGGAGATCACTGAATCCGAGGTATATCGCAATAAAAATGTTCATTTCGAGTAAGACAATAAACCGGCAGAAGTTTAAACAAAGTATTTTTTTTAACTTTAAATTTATTTATGTAAGTATGTTATTCTACCGCGCGGAATACAGACAAATTTCGCTTTTATCAGAGGTTTTACAAGGCTCCTATTGATTTTTAGGCATCGTGTTACCAATCAGAATTCGCAACATCGAATGTCTGCCTTCGATTATACGAGTAAACGTCGCGATTGCCGCGAAGCGCTTATCACTATCGGAACCATTGCCTAACCGTTATCTTCCTTCTGAAGTAAGGCAGGGAACAAAGAAGAAAGTTGTTGTGTCCTTGTGCAATTTTAACAATCACAATCAGAACGATAAGCAATGCGTATTAATAAAATTATTATTATTATTGGTATCACGATTTTCGAAAAATATTGGAAGCAAAAGGAAGATAAATATAAAAAGCGTCGAACAATTTGATAATTATAAGACGCTGCCCATATTCGGGTATGTTGTATTCATAAATTATTGTGCGAGTTGCAATTGTAATGGAAGTATCAATTATTAAAGTATTAATTTAACGTTATTCATGATCTTAAATTTAAATAAGCGACCAGTATACAGAGCATTCATCTTTTTTTATCACCTATATGAAATTTAGAAATACAGGAAAAGTAAAGGGCCAAGAAACATAATTAAAAGAATAAAGAAAGAATCAACTCAATTTATTCTAATTTATATTTCATCGCGATCACAATGAAGCACGTTCTATGTTTGCAATCTGTTGCAGTTATTAGATAAACATAAGTCAAACGACAAATGCAGCCGTTTGTAAACAACTTGCCAGTAGATGTAACAACGAGTGAAGCGAGGAGATC
The DNA here is from genome assembly GCA_023838395.1 of Holcopasites calliopsidis. Lineage (NCBI taxonomy): Eukaryota > Metazoa > Arthropoda > Insecta > Hymenoptera > Apidae > Holcopasites > Holcopasites calliopsidis. Next base: position 928,008 of record JALHAQ010000009.1, read on the forward strand.
AAAACAGAGGGACCGAAAGGGAAAATATAGTAACGACGGCATCGTACAAAGACGTTCAGCGACGACGAGGGGGTTGCAACGGGGGGTGCAAAGCCGGCCAAGGGGATGTGTCTGGCTGATGGAGCTTGAAACTGAATTAACCATCCCCGCCCGAGGCCCGTGATCTCGTCGCAACCTCATCTCTGGAACCATTATATTTGTCTTTGTATGCTAAATATTTTGCGGGATTATACGAGAGGCAAGTTTCCGAGCGTTCTTTGCGCCCGTCTTCCGCCCTTTCGCGTCGACCCCCATTTCGGACGATGCACCGGATACGTGATCCACGCGGAAAAGTTTTCTAATAGGTGGATGATCAATATATCATCAATATAATAACATCTTAGTATGGAAGATATTTCAATGATAATTACGAAGTGAATAATAAAGCGCAGGCAATCACCAATTGTATGCAATTAAAACACAATGAATTTCCTCCCCTAAAATTAGCGTGAATTAAAACTCCCCTCTTCCAATAAAATGTAATAGAAATTCGTAAATAATTGTTTAGTGACAGCGGCTTTGCAATTTTCAAGAACCGTGGCGGTGGCCACAAAGGGTACAGGTCCGCCGGCAGACAATCATCCGACGTGCAAGCAGCACATAATCGTCGCTATCAAGGGACTCGTTCTAATCTCTGCGAATTCCTCGCGGACGAGTTTGTACGTCGGTGTCACGCTGTCTGCACCGTCATAAATCGATAAGCCGTTTTACCGCGTATTCTTATCGATAACGGGCTACGATAGGACACGTCGCTGAAAGCCGCCGTTCGTTTCTTCCTCGATCAATGTTGTATCGGCAAATTTCTCACTCGCCTGGCAATTTGACAGAAATCGTAATATTTCTATATTTTGCGTTACGCTCGTGCAAATGTGCTCTTCAACAATTGGGGGAGTGTGGATAACGGATGGTTGAGTGAGGAAGTCGGTGTCGTAAGGTACATTCATTTTACCGTGTCAGCTGTGCTATTGTTAATTAACGATGAAAGTTTTCGTGTGCAGAAATTTTAATGTTAGTGGACGGGATCCGATTTTCATTTTTAGAGGAAACTTGTACAAATTGATATTAGTATTAAATTTTCTATTTAATCTGTAATTTCTCGTAAATTTGTAAATGTGTAAGTTCCGTGTAAATTTTATTACACAGAATTAACCTTCGAGTGAATAGAATTGCGAAACTCGTGGTCGCACATAAATGCACGTAAAATTGCGAATATTCGCATACATATCTCTTGGGCCAACCTCCTAAAAAAAACTAAAAAACAATTTTAAAAAATGCATCCCTAACTATATCCATTTTCTGCACCAAAACTTGATTAACGATCAATTGAACCCCCGACAATCCTTCCCCCCCCCTCCCCGCCGCCACACCGAGAACGCATCATCCCCCGTAGAAGCGACAGCAGCCCGAAGTCGGTGGCTATAGGATCTCCTGTTCCCTACACGTATAGGTGGGATGGAAGCCGCACAAGCGTGTGTGCGCGGGTGGACGAGCGTCGCGACGCCCGGAGGGGTCACCCTGACCCGGAAGCTCCGCCCCTGTGGAAGTCGGGCCGCCAACCGGCGTGTCCAACGTTCGGGGCACGGTAGGAGGAGCCACCGGTGTCCTCTTGGCGCCAGGTAACCGGTGATCCTGGGACCCCGAGACGGGACTGCTTGTCGGCATTTAGTACCGCGCCGACTCTCGAGGCAACGTGGTCTTCCTTTTTCTTTCCTCGAGCAGCGAGAACGAAAGAGAGAGCCTGTGATTCCCTGGACGCGTCTGGTAGCAGTCGTGTAAGACGTTTACGGCCTGTGTGTGCCGTTCGGCAAGCCTTTCCGGACCGCGGAGGACTGTGTCTGTAGTGATTGTAGAACGGTTCGAGGATTTCTTCCTCCGTGACAGATCTTCGCCGTGTGACATTTCTTTGTAAACAAATGGAGACCAAGATGGAGCCGCTGACCCCGCCGCCAACTCCACCCACGTTGGACAGATCGATGCAGCAGCAGCTGCAGATCATGCCGCCGAGTTGGATCAGGTCCCAGCAATTGGTCGGTAGATTCGTTCAACAGCAACCGACCGCGGCCGGGCAGAACGTGGATTATCAGGCTGCGTTTATCGATAATTGGCGCGCCGCCCTCTTTGCGGTCAGGGGTTGCTGCCCGCAAACTTCGTCCACGCATCCCTATCATCATCAAGGCCATCATCATCCGGCGCTTCCCGTTCCGCCGCCATCGTCCTTCCTCACCCGGAGAATGCCCGGACAAAGGCCCAAGAAGCAGTTCATCTGCAAGTTCTGCAACAGACACTTCACCAAGAGCTACAACCTGCTGATTCACGAGAGGACCCACACGGACGAGAGACCCTATCCTTGTGACACGTGTGGGAAGGCCTTCCGTAGACAGGATCATCTGAGGGATCATCGGTGAGTTGCGCTTCTTCATGAGTTACTTGCTGATTAGTATTGGGGGGTTGGTTCATGCTTGCAAGAAGGGATTTGTTTAAACAGCAAATTAGTAGGCAATTCAAGGTTTGAGAATGGAAATTTTAATTTGAACTTCGAAGCGAAAGATTTGAAGATTGAACTCCTTTGTTGACTTAACTTGCGTTCTGAAGAGAATTTACCTGTTCGACGAATCATCATCGAACTCTAGCTTCAGTGACCTAAGTCTAGCCCAACTCTAGCTTCACTAGCCTAATCGCCAAGCAATGAAATTGAAATGGACGTTCGATCTCGGTTGCTAATAGATCGTTTCCCTCCGCAGTTACATCCACAGTAAGGAGAAGCCGTTCAAATGCGAGGAGTGCGGGAAAGGCTTCTGTCAGAGCAGGACTCTACAGGTGCACAAGGTGGTGCACACGGAGGAGCCCCCGCATAAGTGCCCGGTTTGCGCCAGGAGCTTCAACCAGAGAAGCAACCTGAAGACGCACCTGCGCACCCATACGGACATGCCTCAGGATTTAAGAGTCGAGGCACCAGTGGCTACGGACTCTTCCATCGACGCTTCCGCCACCGTCAGACAGATGGCTGAGAGGGTGAGTGGACTGATCCCTATCAAGAGGACCAGCACCACCGCGCCTAAGCTTGGGTTCAGCATAGAGGACATCATGAGGCGTTAAATCCTCGCGCTCGCCTTGAAATCGGGGGTGAATTAACTAGGGGTACCACCTACCACCCCCTCCCCCCCCCCCTTCAGTCGCGTTTTCAAGCACGATCGTTGTACTTGTACCATAGCCCGCGTTGTAAATATTCCGGTTCTTAACTTATTTCAAGTGTCTAGCTAAATGTAAATAGTTGTACACCGTAATATAACATACCGCGTGTGTAATTATCGATTCGCACGCGTTACCGTTAATCTATTCGTCCGGAAAGTCAGAACACCGACCCCGACATCTTCCGGCCTCCAAGATCACTATCCGTCGCCTGGAGTCTCGTTTCACGGACATTTCACGCATTCGATCCGAGGAACAATGGATTCTAACCCGATGTTGTTCAGAAGCGACGAACAGGATGGAAATTCGGGTTACACGCAGTGGGCCGAGCGGAGTCTGTGGCGATAAGCCCCCCGGACCTCAGGTAACCCTCGGTGACGCGCAGCCTATGGGCACCCATGAATAACGAGGCGTTGGTGTATCTCCGGAGGCGTCAAAATAATTGGTCACTCCGGGGCCAGACAACGATCTGTCCCCCCGGCCCCCCGAAGAAAGCCGCGCAAGGTGTTCCCCGACTATCAGTCCGAGTGAATCGAGGGCCCGGGCGTATATACGTATAACACCCTCTCGGTATTTTCTCCCAGAAATTAGGAATTCTCGATCAGATAAGGGGGAAAAGGGACACCTTCTGGTAGTCCATCGGTCCCCCCTTCGCCAGTGACCTGTAAATAGTCCCAAAGATCGTTTCCCTTCTATCACGTCCCGTGTCGTTTAATCTAGGACTGAGTGAAAAAAAGTCCCTTTTTCGGACCACCCACGCGTTGCACGTACATTATCTACACGGTTTATAGGTTATGTATACCTGACAGTCGTGAAAGTCGCGAGGCCCACCGGCCCCTCGAATTTCTTATTTAATGGCCGGAGAAACACCTCTCCGGTGTTTCCCTGTATCCCGCTATGGGATCTTCGATGCGTTACCATTAGTTTAAGCCGGGTGTAAATAGACGCGTGTTCAGGTTAGGTTGCTCGAGATACGATCGTGATCGATTTCCCGCTTTCGTGAATGTTTCGTAACGTTCGGAACTCGTCGGAAGAGGGTTTGTCGCATTTTTCGGTGTCGAGGATTTCATTATTGTAACTTTCCTTAGGATCTGAGATTTCAGGAAAGAGTTTTAGAAATTGAACTTATCTCAGAATTTGTAATTCTAATGCGAGCAGTTTTTTGCACTCTTTTTCTTTTTGTAGACTCGACGTCTTCGATGCAAACCCTTACAGAGAAACGATGTGGATAGTTCTTTTTTTTAAATATTCGTCGGAGGTTTTTGTATTTACGATTTCGAGTTAGTCGAACGTAGTCCTCCTTAATATCAATGGGAATAATTTGAGTGATTATGCGATCAGCTGGTTTGAATGTGTGCAGGGAAAATGTGTTGGTGTGTAGCTGTACCAAAAAAAAAAAAACAAAAAAAATGGAAACTGGAGGATGCTGTCGCCCTAGTCTATTGCAATGTATATTTAAATATTGTTGTTATTGATTGGAAATAGAAATGGATTCAAATATAATTACGATTTCACGTTATTTGATTAGCCATAACCCTGCGATATTTATTTCTCATTAGTTTATTTTACTTTGCATGTCTTTTTTTATTATTACAAGTCCGTCAAGTTTTGTCCTGCGAATTATTCAAATAGATCTTTCAGCAAATTATTTTTTATTGACAAAAGTATCTACAGTTTTTAACAAACAATTATACTTGTAGTTAAAGAGTGTCTTAATGATTCTGTATACTTTGAACTTTGGCGTTTTATGACTTTTGAAAAAATCGGCTTTATAAATTTTGCAAAAATTCAAAACTTAATTAAGATATCTGACCTGTATAGAAATGATAAATTACAATAATATTGTCTAGCACTTGCGGCACAAATTCCAATCTTAGAATGATTACCGTTCTTCATTTTCGAAATTTCTTTCTAATTTAGGAAAAATATATATCGGAACATTAAATTATTTCAAATGCGATTGTCCTTTAAATACCAACATTAACTATGTATATACCTATTTACCTTGTTTGTGAGAACATTTACATTTGTATGTTTATTCGTGTAACAATTATTAAAAAAGAAAATAGCAATTGCAACTCCAAACTAAAAAAGGAATAAAATAATGGACAGATAAAAAATCCCCGAAACTGTTCAGGATCTACAGGGTGTTTAGTGAAACCTTGTACACGATGTTTAAAGCACTTCTGATAATCTAAATAAAAAATGTTTCGAATAAAACTTAATCAGATTAAAATCAGGTATAATTTGTAATACTTAAAATTGCTAAAAAATGTATCTTATGATAAAAAAATCGATGTGACCTTGACTTTTTTAAACTGCACAACGCGATTTCGATTTCATAGCGCTGTAGCTGATTACAAGACGAGTTCAGCGATGTATAATATTTTGATTATCAAACGATCACGAGTCTAGAAATATTGTTAGGGCGCATGTTTAGCAACAAAGTTTTTGATAATCTTTACTATTGCAATTTGACGGATTTCATTGTAAATTTGATTCCGATGAATCCAATCCAGATGTCTAGACTTATGGTCGCTTGATGGTCAAAGTGTTATACATCGTTGAGCTCGTCTTGTTATCACCTACAACCATATGAAATCGAAAATACATTGTGACATACAAAAAAGTCAAAGATACATCGATTTTTTTTATCGAAAGAAGCATTTCTTGACAACTTTAAACATCGCAACTGGTGGTCGACTTTAAACTGACTAACTTTTGTTAGAAACGCTTTTCGTTCAAACAATCACAGGCGTTACAAAAATCATGCACACCGTCTCACGGAACACCCCGTGTAACACAAAACTTTTCAGCCTGCACGACAAATAAAGGCAACAACGAAGTCGAGCAGTTTGTATTACCCCTAAAATCGAAGCGCGCAGTAAACGTATAAAGTAGTAAGGGTAAATGACGATGGCTGGGAGGAACAATTGCCGTGCTAATAAAAACATTCGCCATTGTAGTCACGCTTTGCAGCTACTTTCCCCGTATACCTTCAAAAACCGCGTTCCTCAAATTAATGTCTGGAAAAGGTAAGGGCACCGTCGCCCCCTCCCCCGCCCTCGCAATTCGATCTCTTTTCACTTTAGTTTATTGTTCGTTCTGCCTCGGCACTTGGTGCCCCAAACTATCACGTTTGCCTCCAACAATGGCCGGGCAGTTAACCTGCTTGCCGTGGCAGTTAGCCCTGTTTAACTTTAATTAATTCTCGCACCCCTCCGGGGGACAATAAAGCGTAATGAAGAACCGGGTAAACAACCCGAACTGACCTATGCGCTGCCTCGACGCAGCCGTAACTCTGGATTTATCATCGCGCGATTGCCCCCTTGTCGATCCAGATTTATTGATATTTTTGCTTTTCCCTTCGCTCTGCCTTTTTTTTTTTATGGGCATCTCGTTAGCGTGTTATTTATTACAAAAGGTGTAAATTGATCAACCGTAGGGAATCGTCGCGGTTCAATTGTTCTTTGACATTTCATGAAATTACTTTATAAATACATAGTTCTGTGTTTCACAGAATATTTTGAAAAGTCCTTTTTATATTACGTATTTCACAATGTTTATAATTTCTCGTGAATATTTAGAATTTACACGAAGAAGCACGCAAATCTATAACATGCAAGGATTACAAAAGATCTGTTTCCCGCGAGCAAAACCAAATAATTATTATTGTCAACTGCTAAATAAATTTTGCATTTCCCGCGATTCCGCAATCGAGACGATTTATCGAGCCCTAATCATCGAGGAGGTGTGAAGAATAATTGCAGCCTCTTCCAAATATTCGGCGGGGGTCGAATGGTGGAACGGGGACAAAGGGGATACCCGGGGGGTGCAGCAGGTAGCGAAAGCAAAGTGGCGAGAAACAGAAGTTTCGCCTGGCGGAAGAAGGATGCGAGACGAGAAGGTGGAGGAGGATCTTTTTGTACGCCGGACGAGTGCCCTCGGGGACGATTTAATTACAATAATCACAACGTTACGGTTCCTGGTATCGTGGCAGAGTCCTCTGTTACTTGTCCCACGCGGAAGACTAATCGTTTTCCTAAATTGAGGACAGTCCTGTGGTCGAGGAACGCCTACGAAACGCTTGGCTCCACGGTATTTAGTTTTTAATGAAAGCGGCGGAATGAAGTAATTTTTATGATCTAGGGGGTTGGGGGTGGGGGAGGTGTCAAGCGAATTTTTGAATATCATGACCGATTAAAATTTGAAGTTTGCTTGAAGATTGAAGTGTATAGATATTTGAAGAAGTAGATAAAAAGGAACTGCAATAGTTCAATCTGGAAACATAGTCGCAGATACAATTCAAGAGGTATTAATAAACAATTATAACTTAAGTCATTTAATATTAAATATGTTGCAAGTTACAATATTTAAATATTCAACTATTAAGTCCATTAGAAAAACTGGTACTTATTTTGTAGTAACAATAAGTCATTACTTTTGTTATCAACAATGTATCTACAACATTAATAATGTTTTACCAATATAAGTAACAATTTACTTAGAGTAAATTCGAAATATGTCATTGCACGTGTATTCCCTTTTACAGCATTTTTAATTATTAGAAAGTAATACATTTCAACCCTTTGACGGTGCCGAATAATTTCAGAGTTACAAACGATAGATTTGAGATTAAGTTGCAACGCTGTCATACCAGAAGCATTACACGACAGATTGCAATTCCGTTTGAGAAACGCCCATCGATCCGCGACGGTGTTTATCACTTCCTGCGATCGGCTGATCTAAACACGGGTCTGTATGCGTAACGATATTAGTGGCAATCTGCCGCGAAAAACTCGTTCCGCCGTATCTGATAAGTTCAGTGTCGCTTATATTTATCTATAAAAAGATTTTTGAAGCTACTTTGCGTTTGACGAAGCTCGCGTACGTTTATAGATCCTTACTAAATTATTTTTCTATCACTGGACAGATGTATGTGCGAGGATAGTTTTGTTAATTATTTTCTTTCCTCAGGATAATATTTTATAAAAATAATGTACGATAATAAATTTTGTATTATTCGAATTGTTATCATGAAATATAATAAAACATTAATTTTGATTAAAGGTACTAATCATTGCATTAGTTGCTGTCTACTCTCTAATTTCCTCTAGTTAAATAAACTATAAATACTATAAAAAATACATAATTGGTATCTTTGAATTTCATTGATTCTTTATTGAATAAAATAAACATTATCTAAGTTTCACTAGATCAAATATGCCAGCGAAAGAATTCAATATTCTCGTCCAGAATCTGGTTTGTCGAAACTCAGTGTCGTTTATATTTATCTATAACAAGATGTTTGAAGCTACTTTGCCAAACTTTCACGAAGTTCGCGTACGTTTATAGATCCTTACTAAATTATTTTTCTATCACTGGACAGATGTATATGCGAGGATAGTTTTGTTAATTATTTTCTTTTCTCAGGATAATATTTTATAAAAATAATGTACGATAATAAATTTTGTTTTATTCGAATTTCTATCATGAAATATAATAAAACATTAATTTTGATTAAAGGTACTAATCATTGTATTAGATACCGTCTACTATCGAATTTCGACAATTTCAATAAACTATCGCAATATAAGCAGCGAGACAGCATGAAGTCATCACGAACTAAACAATTTATAAATATTATTAAAAAACACATAGTTAGTATCCCTGAATTTGATTAATTCTTTATTTAACAAAATAAACATTATTTAAGTTTCACTGGACTAAACGTGCCAGCGAACGGGTTCAATATTCTCGCCCAGTACCTCATTTGTAAAAATAAAAAAAAAACATTTCAAGGTTTCTTCGTTTTCGGTGATTTTGCTGTTGTGGCTAAAAAGTCTCTGGAAACAGTGCATTACTTTCATGGCGTTCGTGATTGCAATGGCCCTTCAATAAAACAAGAAATTCCCAGCAGTGCTGCTCAGGACAGCGACGTTAATGAAAGAGAAAAATTGCACCGTTGCCAGAGAAAAAAGAACGAACTGAAATTTCGGGCAATTCAGAAGTAGCACGGTTTTATTGCTACTCTTGCAATTGTGGGAACCGCTCGTGGAATGTTCGTCGTGGTAGTTGCACCAATTTCGGGAGCATCAAGTTCAATGGAGATAAACACAGTGGTTTCTGATTTATGCGCTTTAAATAGCATCCTATGCTCTGGCATTGTTAAAAAAAACAAACAAAAATGTGATTTAGTAGTCGTAGATAATTGTTAAATGCACTTTAAAGAATGTACAACACACAGAAGCTGTTTTTATTAATTTTTACAGAAAATTTAAAGATTTGTATTGATACAGAATATTCATTTAAGTATCTGCTTAACCACCATTAACAACAATCAGTAACCAAAACTGTTAATCACTTATCGGAAATGAAAAATTATTTTTCAACAAAATCTCCACTCGAATGTTCCCAATATATTGTTAATAAAAGTCTAAAGTGTAGTAAGGGTCAGGTGGAGGGGGTGGGGTGGGGGTCAGTGCAGGGGCACCAAAGGGGGCGGCACAGCACGACGATTTCAGGGTAGCGGTTTTATAGCGGGGCCGCAATTGTGGGAGTTAGCACGGCGGAATGTCGTGAAGGCCCCCGGGGTCCACCCTGGGTGCCCTAAAACGTTAACCACAGATCTTTTGGTGGATTAGATCCTTCGGTCGGGCGAAGCCCTGAGCTACGATTTGCGGGAGAAGAAGAGAAGCTGCCACGGTCCCCTTACCGTTCCCTTCGTGTACCCACTTATTAGGGCGTGGGCCTTATCTAACGTCTTAGGGTCATAGGGCCCCCGCGACCTCCAAAGTCCCACAGGCGATCCTGAAGAGTTCCAGGAGTCCACTGATCACCGATACGCAGCAAGTGCGCACACGCGAATCCAATTTGACAGATGTATGTTTGGAAAAGGGGGTGGAACTTCCCCCTTGCTAAATAATTAATTAGTACTTACCGCATCCATGTTTCTTTTACTCCAAGTGGAAATAATAATTTTTGTCTTCTGTACCTTTATATTCGTCTAGCTATCCCATTTCGACTATCTGCAGTACAAGGAGAAAGCAGGCATCCTAAAGGGTTAATTTCTTCTGCCCTATATTCAGATTTTCATCAGAAAAAAGTTCACATATGATCGATCTGGCACAGGCCTAACCTAACATACCACCTAGATTGGGCAATTCCTCTAAATGTATTTGTCTAGCTATCCCATTTCAATCAACTGCAGTACAAAGAGGTAGAAAACATTCACCCTCCCCCCTCCCTCCTATCCGAATTTAAAGGGTTAATTATCCCTGCCCTATATTCGGATTCTCTTCAGAGAGGTACTAACCTAACGTCCACAACGGGCATCTCAACCGATTCGACCACCGTGCGACCATGGTCCTTTGATTCGCACAAACGATTAAACGGGCAATAATAAATTTCGGGAAAGGGAAGCCTTTGGCCCGAGCAACCTGTGGACGGGACTGGACGCGCGCATTCAGGAAGGCGAAGATGCGGAGGCCCGCGGGCTCATGGCCTGTGGTTAGGGCGGTTCGCAGCCTCTCTTTTTTGCTGACCGACAATTAGGTAAACTGGCCGCGCACAGTGTGCTCACATTGTAGAAACACACTCCGGGCCTGCTATTAGTTAGTAGTATAAGCTTAAACTCGGGACGCCGCGATGGGACGGCGCGGAAGAGAGCACGTGAAAAAAAGAAATGGGGAAAGAAAGGTGGAAGCTCCTCGGGTTCTCCTTTTTAAACGCCGCTAATTCGCGACCTAGCTACAGGCGCCGGCTCGCCGTCATTCCGTTCTTTCCTTGCCCTCGTTCCTCTTTTCCTTTTGGGTTGAACAGAAAATGGGATAAGCTCAAGGGAATGTGAACGGGGAATTTATACGCGTGATTTTTCTGCGTTTAGATCCGTACCGTTTGAAAGAAATGGAAATTTGGTGTTTTTGTAGTTTATTTGGATTTCTCCCCAGAAGTTTATTTTCGCGTTTCGCTACGGTCGGTAGCGTAGGGCTCTTTCGTTATCGATGGAGTCGCCCGGCGGAGGCGGTCGTAGTTGCGTCGCGTCGCTTGTGTCATCCCCAAATGCAGATTCGCCGTTCCCTGATGCGCCTGTAGGACTTCGATACGTGGGAACCTGCGCGCGTGGAAGATTCGGAGGTTTTGCATCCGCCTGGTGCTGCCACCTCTAGGCGCGTTAGATAACAGAGAGATTATGCATGAATTTGCTACGGTTTCTGATCTTTATAATTTTATGATACGATAATGGTAAGGAATTTCTATGATTGCTTTCGAAGTATGAGAGGCGGAAGTTCAATTTGTTAGTATTTTGCAACCGGGATGATGTTTGTTGAGTTAGTGCAGAGATTTTAACAATTGATTGATGGGTTATTGATTTATCGAAAAATTTTGAATAACTGGATAAACGACAAGTGTTTGTCCGTTTAGAATTTTTATTAAGCACTGGAATAAATCCATTCTTTTATACATTGGATAATATGTTTTAATTGCATAATTAATAAATTTAATTTCCATCAAGAAATTAATTAAATGACCTATGAAACTCAACATTTATTATTTTTTCATCGATACAATGATCCTCATTCTATCTGAAACCTAGGTGTTCACACCTGGTGCACGGGTATCTAAGAAGGAAAGGCCCCAATAAACGTGCGTAAATTCCGTGCGGCAACCGTGGATTATCGGTTCATAATTCATCGCAGCCCCAGACAGTGATTGTCAGTTTGCAGCGCCGTTGCATCCGCAAAGAACTCCAACTTCGAATCCGCGTAATGGATCATTACAGACTGAACGATAATCAATTTTCAAAGTACTCTCAGGCGGCGCGGGCTGGAAAGGGCCCGTTTTGTATGGCGCATCCACCGACACGTAATTTTAATCCTGTCGGCTAGCCATTTTTGATCACTGCAAACGATGCGATGCGATGCGTTTTGAAGGAAAAGGATGGGAGATGATAGACTATGAGAGAAAAATATGATCTGGAAGAAATGTCGTTTAAAATATCGTGGGAAACGTTTCGTTACGATGCAGTTATCTGTTTTAGTGTAAAATTGATTCTTAATAATTGTTATATTCACGTATTATACAATGGTGAAGCAGGATGTTTACTGGAAATGATATTAGTGCGTAGCAAATAACAAGATTTCCCGTTGTCAACTAATTTTACAAGTTTCCCTCACAAATTGTGAAAAACATCTTGTACTTAGAGGGGGCCAGCGAATTCCTAAAAGGCCCGAAACGCGGCCGTTGGACCGGTTCGAGGTACATCAAGACCGGACAGACGAAGAAATTCCGTAATGAAAGGGCTGAAAACCGCGGAACCGCGATTCGGTGTCTGGAAGTTAGAAGCCGATGGAGGTGGAGGAGGCGGTGGCCGCCACAGAGAGGTGGAAGTGATCGCTGGAGGATGGACCGCAGCGTTGTTGTACACACTGGGAGGGGGAAGCAAAGGAAGAAGCAACGAGGTGTGCACAGGTGAGACAAAGCAGCGACGACCACGTCGGGAGGTGTGTAGATATGCAGATGGGTGGTATTCGACAAAGCGGAGGCAAGAGGAGTAACGTGTACGTTGCGAGGGTGTAACATGAGGATGATCGAGAGAAATGGGATCGTCGATGGATTCGACATGACGGAAATGGGTCGACAGAAATTGTTTCAGGGAAATAGTTTGGGAATTGAGAGAATATAAGATAAGAAGCATTTCACGGAATTTTTGTAAGCTGTAATTGCGTGAATGTCCATACAAGCTTTCAGAATAATTGTCCTCTGAGCACCGAAGACTGTAAGTCCCCAATTCACCAGTTAGCTATCCTTAATCAACTCCAGATAAATCTTAGCGATCCCACTTGCATGAAGCTTATCGTGTATAAAAAGCTCTCCCAAGACTTCCCATCTAAACAGAAAAAAAGAACAGGTCCTCATACAGATCATCAATTCATTATTTAGTTATCCTCAGCCAACTTCACACAAATCTCCGAAATTCCAATTGTATTAAACTCACCATGCGTGATAGGTTCCTCAAGCTTATCCAACAATTCCCTTCTAAGCTCTAAAAGGACTAGATCCTCTTATAAATCGCCAATTTGCCAATTATGTATCCTCAGTCGATTCCAGATAAATGTCCGCAATTCCAATTGAATGAGGCTCACTAAGCAGAGAAGCTTCCCCAACAATTCTCGTCGAAATTTTCAAAAGAACAGGTCCTCACATAAATCCGCAGCTCGTCAACTATCTGACGTCAGTCAATTTTAAATAAATCTCCGCAATTCCAATTGCATCAAGCTCGCCAGGCATAGAAGCTCACCACAGCTCCCATAACAATTCCCTGCTAGATTGCAGAAGGAGCAGAACCTCCTATAAATTTCTAACTCACCAGTTGTCTATCCTTAGCCAATCCCAAGAAACTCCCGCAATTCCAATTGCATCTAGGTCACCATGTGTAAAAGCTTATCCAAAGTCATCCAATAATTCCCTTCTAAACTCTAATAGGTCCTCATATCAATTTCCAATAGACCAATTATCTATCCTCAGTCAACTCTAGATAAATCTCTGCAATTCCAATTGCATCAAGCCCACAATGCATAAAAGCTTCTCCAGGAATTCCCACGTACACTCTAGAAAGAACAGGTCCTCCTATAAACCCCCAAATTATCAGTTAGGTATCTTCAGGCAGTTTCAGATGAATGCCCGCAATTCCAGTTGACTTAGGCTCGCGGTGCAGAGAAACTTCCCCAACCATTCTCGTTTAAATTCTCAATGCAACAGATGCTCACATAAATCCCCAACTCTAGTTGCCTAATCTCAATCAAGTTCAGATCAATTGCATCAAGCACACCGTGACTGAAAGCTTCTTTAACAATTCGCACATAAACTTCAAAAGGAACAGATTTCCATATATATCCCCAGATTGTCGATTAGGTATCTATCTTTAGTAAGCTCCACATAAATGCACGCAATTCCGATTAAATTAGGTTTACTGCGTCACCATTATGCAATTACCGTAATTACCACTTAAACTTTAAAAACTACGGATCTCAATCTCATAAACACCTACTGCTAGCAAGCATGGGATCCTCCTAAACTTTAGCTACCCTGCAAAGCTTTAGACAAGCTTCTTCAATAATTCTCTTATTAGTCCCGAAGACAACATACAATTTTGCAATTCCTCATTTGCCCATTGCCAGTGAACTTCGCGCAATTCCCTCAAAATTGCAATTGCACACAGCCCCGGACGTGCTACCCCAAAATTGTCGCGAGCCTCCTAGCCTGATGGTCCCCAATCTCTCGGGAAAGACCCGTCCCGCCGAAACCGTTGCCGCCGACAATCAATTCCCCGAAATTCCCGCGGGCTCTGCGGAGCCGGACGGTGCTCCTTCCGCGGAGGAACGTGGTACGTCTATATCGCGTCGGGGCAGCGTGTCTAACCGTGCGCAAGTCTACACATGTGCGAGGGAGTCGAGTCGTCGGTCAGTCGAGCCGGTAATGGGAGGTCAGAGGTCAGCGCGCCGCCGACGCTAGCGAGGATGTGGAAGAAAGGATGAAGCGGGGGGAGGCCAGTGTGTGGAACGGCAGAAGAGAGATCGAAAGGGGGTGTAGGAGGCACGGGAACCTCCGGCTCGTTGGCCACGCCGCAAGGGGGGGTGGGGGCGGGCAGGGGATGCCGCATTGCATTCTGCCAACGTTGGTGCACGTACAGGCGAGCGTCCACCGATTTTCGTCAGTGTATGCATACACACACTCGAAGCCGTATATAATGTTGTATAAGCATCGAGAGCAGGCCTTCCACGGGGAGGGGATGAGGGAGGCGAATGAGGGAGGGCTGTGGTGCGATATGCCTCTCGAAACCGTGGGAACGCACGTGGCCCCACGCGCCCAACTAACCCCCTTACCTGTGCCACGACTCGCGGCGAGTCCTCTCCATCCTCCCTTATCGCGCTCCTCAGACGGATCCCCCTTCTTCGAGTAGATACCTTGCTCGCCTCCATTGGATCGATCCGATCGCTTCCGTGGAAAATACTTTTTGCGATCCACCGGCTTTCCGATTGGTCGTGGCTCATTGGCCGGTTTACGCTTGGGGTGGTTTGTGCGGAGTTCGGGGTAATTGGTATTCGGGGTTGACCGGATGTAGATAGCTGACGAACCGAGGAATCGTAGTCCTTAGAATTCGGGGTAGATTCCTGTGGTAGCCTTTACGGTGTTTCACGCAACTGGAGTTTAGAAGAATTTTGTGAAATTAATTTGTGGCAGGGATATTATAAATTACGAGCTGTTTTACACTCGTCCTTCCATTAAACAGCAGAACAAGCGTAACTAATTCCGAGGTCTCCCTATGGAGATCAGCTTCGTAGGTAAGTGAAAGAAGTGGGCATTTAAGGATTTTACCGTCCCGCGCCGTGGCCACCTTCCGCTTCAGTGGTATAGGAAGCCGTATCGTTAACGCCGAGATACGATCCTTCGACGACGTCGCACCATTTAACGCCCCCTTCGCCTCCGAGAACTTGGCCTAATGGATTCGCCGGCCTACTTCGAATTGCCGCAGGAATTGATGCTCCGGTCGCTCCCAAGGGATTTACTTAACGACGGTGAATCGGTACCAACGAACCAGTTGGCAAGAACGAATGTTTACCCTTCTGCGAAATTGTTGAGATATTACTACACAAACCTAGAACCTTATTAAGGTAAAAAAACAAGCAGAAAAATGCGCAGCGAAGCTACCACGTTTTACTAACCAAATTGGTTTTACTAAGCAACAATCCCCCATTTTGCGGCTCTCCTAGAGCAACGTCGAATCAGAATATAAGAGGGTATTGTTCTACGAAGCATCTAAAACCCATCGGAGCAAGTACAGCGAGTGGCAGGGCTGGTGTAGGGGTCCAGATCACAGCCAGGGCACCCGCGCCGCCAAAGAGGACGCTCACAGATATTCCCAAGAGCGAAAGCCCGCAACCGAGGTCACTCCTCCTCGTGGGAGGGCCCCCAGGCGCCGCGTAGCCTCCCCCGACGGCTTGACCGGCCACGAGAAACAACAAGACTTTATGGAGCTGCATCGTGGAGAGTACGCGCGCGAGCCGCGGTTGCTTCGGCCCAGGGCCGGCCGAAGGCCAACGAAGCCCGCCTTGGATCGCTCGAAAAATCCGCTTGAATAATTGTCCGACTTACTTCTCTCCGCAAGACCAACTCCCACAGACGGGATTAATGGGACGACTTGTGCGGGGGGTTGTTTCGCAGTGGCGAGAAACAAGGTTGCTGGGAGACAAGAGGATTCTCGTCGGTTGAAGAATTTTTCTTGCTGGACAGCTTTCGTTGCTGAGAAATTTGAGAATTTACTTTGCTGGAAAAGGGGAACATATTCACAGCTGGGAAAGTGGAGGACGTTCACCGTTGTGCAGCTGGAGAGCTTCTGTTGCTGCGATAGTTGAACGTTGCTGACAAATTGGAGAGCACAGCTTGCCGTGGAAGAGGAATATATTCGTAGCTGGGAAAGTGGAGGACATTCACTGCTGTGGTGCTGGACATCTTTTGTTGCTGGAAAAGGGGAAAGTTTTCGTTGCTGAGAAATTGGAGAATTTTCCTTGCTGAGAAGGAAGGCTGTGACAGTAAATGACATTCGTTGCTGTGTATGCTGAGAGTTCTTTTGTTGTTGGAAAAGTTGAAAGCTTCCGTTGCCACAAAGTTGGAGAGCTATTCTTGAAATTTGGAGAATTTTCGTTGTTGGGAAACTGGAGCCAGTGAGAAAGTGAAGAATATTAGTTATTAAGCAGGTGGTGAGCTTCTGTTGCTAGGAAAGTTGAACGTTTTCGTTGCTGAGAAGCTGGGGAGTTTTTCTTGCTGCGAAAGAGAATTCGTTGCTAGAAAAATGGAGGGCATCCGTTCTTGTGCAGTTGGAGTTGCTGTGAAATGGAAAAGCTTTCGTTGCTTAGAAAATGCAGAGTCCTCGTTGCTGAGATGTTAGAAGATTTTCCGTGATGTGACAGTGGAATACGAACGTGTCCAGAAAAGTGAACAGCTTTCGTTGCTAGGAAAGTGGAATGTTTTCGTTGCTGGGAAGGTGGAACGCTTTCGTTGCTGCAATATGGAAGATTTCTGTTGCAGGAAGATCGTAGGATTATTGTTAGTAGAAAACTGGAGAACATCATTTGCTGGACGGGTAGAAAGTATTCGGTGCTGAGAATATGCAGAGCTTTCGTTGCTGAGAAATTGGCAAATTGTCCCTGCTGTGACAGTGGAACGCAATCGTGGCTGAAAAAGCGGAGAGTTCTCGTTGCTATAAAATTGTCAATCATTCGTCTCTGAACTGGCGGAGTGTTTCCGTTGCTGGAAAACTTCGTTGGCGAGAAAATGGGGAGCATTCATTGCGCACCTGCTCATTAACAACACCCGATAACTTTGATATTAACAATATCAGGCTATATTCAAAATTTCCACGGACCGAGTCAAATTATAATCAACCAGGTTTATGTATTTTAAATCCTGCGAGAAAAAAGTATAATCTGTTAAATAAACAACACGCACATTCAACAACCATATCATAAGGAAACGTCCCTTCGCAACCATTATTTTACCGGCTTATCGAAATATTGTGACGCAATTGACTTAAGCTGATAGATGAACGATATTCTACGGCGTACGACGAGTTTGAAGGTATTACAAGGCGATTTAATTGATCACATAATATTACGACGTGACGATATCGGGAGTTGCCATCAATTACAAGATACCATTTGCATCGCGGACACGCTTGATTTACGCGCGCTCACGTTCGGCCTGAGCCGGGGAAAAACAAGTAATCGGCAAGTAACTTGGCTGGCTACAAGCCGATTACCAGCTTGCTCCACAGATAATCATTCGTCTCGGACGATCAGACCTACAAGGGGACGTCCTTTTAAATTGGTAAGAGGAAACGCTTCCCGTCCGATCGATCGTCGATTTTCATCGACAGACTGGTTTGCGATGAGCTTTACACCACTCCGACGACTTGGTGGTCTTCGTTGATGATTCTTTTGGTTATCGAGGATTTCGTGTGAATTTAGATAAATTATATTTATCTTGCGGATTAAGTGTAATATTAATTAGTCTGCAAGTGGACCGTTTAGATAAGTTTTCTCGATTTTCGTTGGTGGAAAATTAAGGAAAAGAAAGTGTGGAATTTGGAGAACACTATAAGAATTCGTCTCTTATTGTTATTTGATTATGATAATAATAATAATGGAGTTATAAGTAGAGGAACTGCTTAAACTCTTTTGAATTCAATTTACGAGGCTTGGGTCAATAAGGGATAAATCAATAAGAGATAAGAGATAAGGAACGAAGGGAAATCACCTTAAAAATGATCGCAGTTCAATATTGTTCTATTTGCTGTGGGAAAATATTGTTTTACTTTTAAAAAGAGACATATAGACAGATATTCATTATTCAAACAAGTTGGAAGATAAGTATGAACAATCTTCTTCCTTCACAAAAAGTTGTGTTCAATTAAGGCTTAGGTATTATTACGAACTTAATTAAATTAAAGTGGTCTTAACTATGAAATAATATTTAACTATAATAGTAACTATATTTAATCCATCAAAAAATATTTGGGAGAAAAATAAATACAAATTTTACGTAAGATTTGTGACAATTTCAACAGTTTAGTGTGCAATAATTACTAGTCCTATTCCCATAATTTATTGTCAATTATTACAAAAATATGTGCAAAGCCAATAAATTAACAATCAATAAAACAATTTCATTTATTCACATACATTTCTGTCTCGTTAAGTCCAACAAATAATGCTTCACAAAAATCACAATTATAAGCATCAATTAAACTAAATGATATTTGTTGTTAAATGCTCGTTTGCATTTACATTATACAACTAAGATCGATGACAAGTATGAACAATCTGCTTCCTTCACAGAAATTTAAGCTTAATTAAGGCTTAGGCACTGTTGTAAACTTAATTAAATTAATGCGGCGTTAATTATAAAGTAAAATTTATCTATAAACAAAATATTTTTAATCCATCAACAAAATATTTGGAAAAAAGTAAATACAAATTTCACGTAAGATTTGTGACAATTTCAACAGTTTAGAGTGCAATAATTACTAGTTCTATTTACATAGTTTATTGTCAATTATTAGAAAAATATGTGCAAAGCCAATAAATTGACAACGAATAAAACAATTTCATTTATTCACATACATGTCTGTCTCGTTAAGTCCAACATATAATGCTTCACAAATATCACAATTATAAGCATCGTTTAAACTTAAACGATGATTGTCACTAAACGCAAACGGATATAATGGCAGAAGAAAAGTGAGCGAGAAATAGAAATGATGATTTACTATTTACTTTGCCTGCTTTTGCAACAACAAAATGATTGCTTTTCTTGATAAAACGCCACAATTGTGACGTAGGTTGAATTACGTGCGAACTCCAGTTTCGGTCCATTGAACACGTGAATACTTCGTATATGTAGTAGAGTTGGGCAAATTTTATTCTGAATGACGAATAAAGAATAACGATTGAAAACGCCACATTTATTCGTAAATAAGGAATAACGATTTTATTCGGCGAGAACTTATTCGTTAGTCACGAATAAATATCGACTGTTATCCGAACCCAATTTATTTGAATACGATTTTATTCGATCTTGTATTCGACTAAACGACGAACAAATGTGACGCCCGCCACCTACCGACGGCTGCAAGAGCGGATCATAACCTTTTTCTTTACCACGGATCCCTACATGTAAGTACATTGTAGAAGTCACGTGATACTTTTATTCGTTTGTTTAGCTGGCTAAAATATTAGCCGGAATACTAGGCATGCTAAACTGTTAAACTAATTCAATACACAAGGAAGGTGTACCCTTTCAAACTGAATAAATTTCCTGATATCCAAGTCAGGCAGGTCAACACGTCGTACCGGAAAAAAATCAGCCAAGTTTGGCCGTCGACATGCAGCGCCACATTAAAACCTAAATGACGACCAAGTGGCTCGCGATTTTGGGGTTCGTGCAAAGAGAAATTTGTTCAAGTGAAGTGGGCACCAAAAAGAAGACGTTCTCCTACGTCCTACGGCTTTGAGAAAAAGGCGCCAGTTCGATAGCCCCGATTCAAACAGTTCAAGTTGATCGCGTATTGCCCAACCAACGAAACGCTGCGATCAGTCGATCGCCATTTAGGTTTTAATGTGGCGCTGCATGTCGACGGCGAAACTCGTCTCGATTTTGACCGATGTTGCTGCCGTTAAACTCGCTAACGGCAACGTACTGCCTATTTGTATAATTATTTGTACAGGTATTTGTATAAATTCACATAAAAAAAGAAGGCATACATTTCTTACATAAATTAATTAAATCAATTTCCATAATATACAAATTTCTAATCTATCTTCATAACCTATCTATTTATCCTGAACAACTTTTCTAAGACAACAGTTCAATCTTTCACCCCAAATTTATTAATAGAGAATTGAAGGATTCTTATATCACCATCACCTGTCATAATCATATCCACCAATGTCTAACGAGAAGGGGGAAGAAAAACGAAGGTTTCCGCGATGGTCGTTTATGGGCCGCTTGGAAAAATCGCGAAGCGTCCATTTCGAATTTACAGGACCGTAAATAATGCGAAGAATACCGGCGGCTAAGCACGGGGAACTGGATAAACGAACGATAAAAGCAATTTCAGCGGGATGAGCGCGCGTGCTGGGCACGTAGGAGGCGAGTTACAAGCGAAAGCCTCATTAACCGGACTGTGCCCGCAAGAACGAGATAATTAACGCGTTAAACCAGCGCCATGTCAAGTTATCGGGGCCTCTCCCCGCTTAATTATGTATACCCGCGTGTTGTCGCTACTCTATTCGACCACTGGCGCTTGAGACTGCTCCATGCTCGAGCTTTATTCATCGAACGAATGGCGAAGTATCGAATTTCGTGAATGCAAATGGTGTGTTCGCGATAAAGAGTAATAAAATGTTGATAAAATGTTAAATAGTTTGATTATGCAGAGTAAACAACGAAAGTATTCGGACAGTGGGCTGTATTTGTCTCACTCGGTCTGTATTTAAATCATTTGCGAAGGAAACAATCGTTAATCATTAAACTGTTCTTCATTCTGATTGGTTAATTTAATTAAAATTTCTGTATAGGTACATATTCGTCCAATACATTACGAGTGCAGTACAATATTTTGTGTAATTTCTTGTATTTTTTTTGTGTTAATTAAGAATCATGTAAAACAAAAAGTGTACTGGGAATAAATTGACTAAACAACCAGAAGCATTGAAGTCTCCGGAGTCCAATGTAACTGGTACCCAACAAAAGCTGCATGCAAAACAGTCCGTACAAATATTTGTCTAATGTATAAATGTGTAATTTTCAAGTTCAACAGCTGTTGGGAGAATGACAAAACTGGAAATGAAAAAGAAAATACAATCTTGTATTGTATACACTGGAAATAAATTTACCACATCTGCCGATTTGTCTACTGACAGTTTAAAGATGAACCCCAGAAGCATCGAAGTCTCTTAGTCGGACTACATACATGTACATTATTACATCACCTTTTCCCAATGTAACTGATATTCAACAAAAGCTGCGTACAAAACAATCCATACAAAGAGGTGTCAGAAAAGGCAACCCTTGCAGAACACCATAGGGTGCGAGAAGGATCAAGTGGCAACAGGTAGTTTAAGCTACCGCCCCGAGGCTCGGTGTCCATGGCTTTGTGTCAACGAGGGGGGCGCCTGTCAGGGGGGAGCTCGTGTTCCACGGGGTGAAAGGAACCCCGCGCAAAGAATGGGGATGCATAAAGGTGTACTCGAGAGAAGACAGTGGATAAAAGAGCGAGGACTACAGATATTTGGAATGGCAGCTGAGACGATGACAAAGAGTGAAATATTTCTCCCTCACGATGTTGCGTTTTGAATTGTCCTTCGGTATTTTCTAATACGTTGGTGCGAAGCGTACCCGGTGTAATGTTGCAGCAATTCTTGTGAATATCGTGACTTTCGGCTTGAATCTTGCTTCGTAATGGCACCGTGCAATTTATCATAGCGTCAGAGTTCAACAGTTATAGAGTTATAATGGTTTTATTATCGAGTGCACTTCTGGCATCCTTCTTTCATTTGCTTGATCGATCCTTTTCCATTTTGAGTTCGGAGTCTTCTTCAACATTTCGAAACTTTTTAATGCGGGAATTTATTTAATTCTGTTTTGACAGGCGTATCCTCTAATTTATCATAAAGTAATACAATATAAAAGTATTATTACTATTATTTTCGTGCCAGTATTTTGGATGCAATTAAAATGCTTTCCTGGGGAGAACACCGCCTACCCCAGTTTTCCCTACATGAAATTTATGCTTGACGACTTGATCTGAACTGGTACTGTTTAATCAAGAATTATTTGTTCAAACAGGATAAATATTTATATAAAAATTAAAATAAAACAGAATTATGTTTATTTATACATATATTATTATACATATTATAATACTTGATCAAATCATCCCCCCACACGCAAACCAACCCTTAAATCAATTTCCACCAGTATCCACCATTGCCGCAATCAAACCCAGGTGATTCCCGACTCGTGATTCGTCATCCACAATGAAAACTGTCGGACAGAATGCGGATTCGAGAAATCGCGAGTGGCCGAGCGGAGTCCCACGCAGAGATGATGATTAAAATTGTAAATATCCGCGTTCGACCCCCGGTGTTACGACCTTTGCGCAGCCACTTCGGCGCCCCACAGGCTCGCCCCATACATCAGCGGATATTAGATTATGGTAAGAGGCGAGCATTAACGAACGTGGTATCGCGCGCGCCTCATTTGCTGCCCTTAGGCCCCTTTTCGCGCGCCATTTTTCACGCAACCAACACGTCCGTGCATTTCACCCCGGGAGCTACGCGGATTTTTACGCTTATTTGTTCAGTGGTGGTATCGAACGATTACGGTGAGTAATCGATCCAATATGAAAAGGATCCGACAGGAGGGGGGGGGGGGGGCGATGGATACACTTGTTCTGAGAGCAAGTAGCGAAGGGCTCGATGAAAGCCGCCCTGGATGCGGCTAATGATGTGCAATCTTTATGGAACTGCTTCTCTTGCACGGGTTTTCTTTTATTGCATATGAGATGGCGGAAGAAAATTGGGAAAACCGACTATGAAAAGTGATGGGTTGTCTTCATTTGAAATGATTGGACCCCATTTTGAAATTTAAGAAAGGAGTATCTTCAATGAGAATGAAAATCTTAATATTGCAAAATTAAATATTTATAAATAATTGTATACGTATGAACCACCCATAAATAGATCTTATATACTTTCAACTCCCCCGATAGAAAAAAGAACAAGGGGGCGGTGTCACCTCGTTCTCCCCCAGTAGAACCTTTATAAAGGGGTGCGGACGCAGTGTCGAGCAAGGGGGCAATATTTTCATGGCGCTTAGCGGAGGCAGACCGACTCTGGCGGCTCCCATCCGCTCAGCACGACACATTATTTTCGTCTGTAACGCCGATCTCAGCGGTGCGCGCATACAGGCGTGCATGCGTCGCCCGTACGCGCAGCGTCCACGACGGTATTTCCCCTGAATATATGCGGCGCGTGTACATACGTACGTCGAAGATTAATCGAGTCAAAAGGCCGCGGGTCGTTACAAAGTGCGCCGCCCGCCGCGACACAAACCAATGCGTTACGGGATCGAACGAGAGGACGCGACGTCCCTGTTCTAACGTTCATCTTGTCTCCGTCGATACACCTACGCTGCCCTCGTGCCTCAACAAGCCAGATATGGGGGAGGGTGTTCAGCCGTCACGGTGTCCCGAGACGAGCGTTGGTACCGCGAATAAAATGGACCGGTTCGATAGAAGTTATTCTGTATGGTTCGCGGAAGTTTTTAATTTAGAAGTGCAGTTTTGTTGGTACCTTTTATTTTATTACTAGGATCTTACTGTGGAGTTTATCGCTTTACTTTTCTCAATTTGTAGTGCAACGAGAATTAGATCAAGCCCACAAAGTGTACACCAAATTAATCCTTCAAATGTTTAGAAAGAAACTTAATCTAGTCCAATCTAACCTAATCTGATCCAACCCGATGAATCTAATCTAACCCGACTGGCCCTATTGGTAACACGATTCTTCAGCCTCGTTGCACGTTAGAATCTAAGAATTAGAAGCACATTACGCCCACGTAGCGTGACCAAATTGATCATCCAAACTTTTGGCAAGCAGCTTAACCTAATTTAACAACCTAACCTAATCTGACATAACATAAACAATCTACCCGAATCTGACATAACTTAAACAACCTAACCTGATTTGACATAACTTCTGTGATAGTTGAGCTGTTCAGACAAGATTTTACCAAAGTTTGCTACAAAGTTTTGATATATTCGATGGTGTTAATAAATTGACAACAAAAATATAACAGAGTCTGCTGAAATACGTTGCGAGCAATTTGGAGGTTAGGTTATGTTACAAATGTTGACTGTCAATTGGCACACAACTGGTTCGACCTGGCTATCAGGGTTAATCAACCTAACCAATTCTGATCTAACTTAATCAACTTAACCTAACCTTATCTAACTTAATCAACCTAACCTAATCCGATATAACTCGGTCAATCTAACCGATATTCCTCGACCGTCCCTCGTGGCAAAATGATTCCTGGGCCTCGTTACGCTTTAGAATCCAAGCAACGAGAACGAGCTCGAAAAAAGAAGAGAAACGATCACGCTAACCCTTCCAATATGTGGCACGAGGAGCTGTCGGTCCTTAAAGGTCTCGATCACGGCGGTGCCGTCGCGTCGCGACGTTGGAAGTTTCTTCGAAATCAAGTGGAATTCCTTGGAAGCGAGTCGGGAGATGCCCGTTGCCGGTTGATCGAGCGTGCTGGTCGATTTCTGTTGTCATCGTGGCCCCCGGAGATGGACGTGAGAATGCGAATTCGTAGGCAAGGGGGCGTACGTGGCCCGTCAGAAGGCCTTAGGCTGGCTCATTACCAGCAATTGTGGCCGAACGGCACCCCGTGGCGTGCTACACGGCTGCACCGGCCCCCGCCGACCTCGGCCGCACCGGCTGAACCTTCCACCGACCATGAGACCCTGCCCCCGCCCGCTGCCACGACAACGGAATTTAATTGCTCGATCAATCATTATTTTCGTGACTCCGCGATCGCCACCGTGAAGGCCCCCCTCCCCCGGCGATGTCTTCCTCTTTTCACCAAGCTTTCACCTTTCCTTTATCTTTGCCATCCATTTCCTCTGGCGTGTTTCGTAGTCTCCTATTTTTCTTATGGGAGATTTGGACGTGTTCATCTGCGGAAAATTGTCAAAAGCACTCACAGTAGCAGTGGAGCGATGATTTGAAACGCTTTGCAGTTTGGAGTGGGTTTGTTGCAGTTGGTTTGATTTGAGATTCCATGTTTCAGTTTTTGCTTTTGTCCGGTTGAGAGTTGGTGATGGATTTTGAGTTTCCGGGCTATAATAGTATTCCAAAATCTTGGGGATGGGATTCCATGTTTGAGTGCTTACTTTTGTTTGGTTGCGAATTGATGATGGGTTTGGAGTTTGTTGATTATGATCGCATTGCAAGATCACTCACGGTGGCATTGGTGCGATGGGTTGAAACATTTTGCAGTCTGGAATAGATTTGTTGCAGTTTCTTTGGGTTGGGATTCTATGTTTGGGTTTTTATCTTCTTTTGAGCGCGAGTTGGTGATGGGTTTTAAGTTTCTGGACTACCTAAGGCTGTTCAAAGGAGGAGGAATGGAAGGATTAGGTGAGATGGACTTTAACGTTTGGTTGGTAGGTAACAATTTGGAAGTGTCTGATGCTAACAGGTTACCAACAGTGAGTTACTATGGATGCAATAGCTTTGGTAGTTTTTATGATTTGCAAGTGATAGTGTAGATACAAAAAAACCTTCTTACACAAGCTGCAACAATTCGAGCTTTATAAAGGCGTGAGCAATTTAAAATTCCAGGACAATAAAGGACTATAAAACCTATCAACCATCCATCAGTTCCTTTCATTCCCAAACACTTGTTTGAATCCTATACTCTACAAGTCCCACGCGTTTTCCGTGACGATCAAAGGCTGCTACATCCTCGAATCATCCAACAATCGCCTGACAAATCGAAGCGGCATACTCTCTCCTCAAGTGTTGAAGAAAACCATTTTCGTCATTGCCTTCCATCACGACTCTCCATCGAATTAACGGAATACATTAACCACAGTTGCTCTTTACCTTTGCCTATAGACACGCGCCTGTGTGTACCCATAAAACTCCAGCTAATTCCCCGTCATCATCGTCACAATGAAAGGCCAAACACGCGGTTGTTGAAAAGAATCGCCGGCGATCGAGTCGTCGTCGGCTCGGTCTCTTTGATGACTGCGAATAGATCGTCACCACCTCCCGCGCCATCCCGACGAGAGAACCAACAAAAAAAAAAAAGAGGGAAAAGGGGGATAAAAAGGGGAATGGCGGGGTGAGGGAATGGAAGAAAGGGACTGAGACAGCGTGGAGACAAAACGAACCAATTCTCAGCCTTTTACGATCATTCTCCACGCTCTCGCCGCGTCATTAAGCTGCTTGCCGGATAGATCCAGGGCCGTGTGTTACGAAAGGGTAGCCCCCTCCCCCCTCTCCTCCCCCACCCACCCCCGTTCGACTCACCCTTTTCGGAGAAACAATCTGTTACAGTGGTCCACGTGAATGGCGAAACGTAAAAATACCCCTCGCGTTCCCACGTGGCCGGCTCAATGGACCCGGGTAGGAGCGGCCGGAACCGCTGGTGCCGGCGAAGGTAGGAGAAGAAGCGGAGGAACGAAGAAGGCCGCGGAAGGTGTGTATGCATAATCGTGTTCCTCCGCCGCGCGACGAAGGGAAGAGGGACCGCGAGAGAAATGGGTGGCGGAGGAGGACGGAAAAGGATTCGTCGCGGAGTGCGGTTTTCAACGAAGTCAATTATTAGATGCGTCTCGAGGCGTCGGGGACGAAGAATGGAGCCCCCGGATATCGATGTGAAATACGCGGGAATTTATATTTTGTCGTGCGCGTAATTGGGAACGGGCCGCGTGAAAGAGTGGAGAAATTTCATCTCCGAACCGACGGCCGCAGGTCTTAGCCTTGGACTGTCGCTTGAGCAGTCGTCGGCTTTGCGATGAATAGTGGATCCGTTTTACAAACGTAAAGTGTACTCTTCATATTAGATTCATATTAGGACATGGCATAAGTTGTCGAAATAAATATACACTCCGCCACAAAATTAAACGAGGACTTTCGACCGGAACATTGTCGAACTTTCGAGTGCTGTAACTTGGACTTTTATTCGATACGAATCAATCGAAACCAATTTCAATACAATTCACAAAAGTGTCTGTTATAATGCATATTTAATAAAACTTATTTTCTTCGTTTCCTGCGTAACAACAAATTCATACGCACTACAGTATACTTTAAAAAACCAAGAAATATTAAGAAATCTGTCACTCCATCCCCTACGAGGAACATTAATAAATTGGCACGTTATTTAATTTTCAAATACACTCCTCCGCAAAATTAAAGGAACACGAAATTTCGATCGGAAAATTGTTGAACTTTGAACTGCAATAACTTCGTAAAAAAGGATCGTACGTCAGTCTGCCTGGGCTCATTTCAAATCGTAAAGCTTCTACTTTAAGTGACTTATAATTGACTTTTCTCGAAAATCGATTTTTGACGTAGAATTGAGCGGAAAACTAAAGTTGCGTTTTTTCTGTTG
This sequence comes from Holcopasites calliopsidis, assembly GCA_023838395.1. Lineage (NCBI taxonomy): Eukaryota > Metazoa > Arthropoda > Insecta > Hymenoptera > Apidae > Holcopasites > Holcopasites calliopsidis. The sequence continues at coordinate 955,989 of JALHAQ010000009.1, forward strand.
AGATTTCACAAGTTCAGACGTTCCTGCAGAGGACATACAATTTTTGTTAGGAATTCGTTTTAAGATAACTTTGTAGAGGGAAGTCTCCCCTTTAAAATGACTACTGGAACATTCACGTGCGATCTTTTCGCCGTTTTATCGCACTTTGAATGAAAAATGGGCCGTCGGCATTAGGATTATCCAGAGTACTTTCTGCATATAAAAGCGCTTTTCGAAAAAAGGGCTTTAAAACTGTCAAGTAGATGCTTTACGCTTTAAAATAAGCACAGACAGACTGTTGTATGATTCCTTTTTACGAAGTTACAGCAGTTCAAAGCTTCTTTCATTTTGTGGAGTGTATTTGTAGTTCTAACTACTGAATAATTATTAAAAACACACGGAATAAAACACCAATCGATTATTTTATAATCTGTAAGGGTAAAGGATACTTCCGCTATTAGTATTATTAGAATTAACCAACGTCGGAACCAGCAGTATGTTTAAAAAAAAAACTCATCGGACCCGAGCTTTGTTAAATTTGCGAAAGAAAAATAAATTGATACATAAAATTAAGAAAATATTGAAAACGGATCTTCTTGGCATAAAAAAATGTAAAACATATTCTTGAAATAGTAATTAATTAATTAATGGAACGTATTCCTAAAGTATTAATAAGCCATCCCGCAGAGTTTCAAAGCGATATCTTGTTTAATCTTTCTGAAAAATCGCCTTACTTTCGGTCCGTCACAACAATCAGGCCCCTTAAAACATTTGTCATCTACATTTTCTATTTGGCATTATGTATGCCGAGGGCAAAATGTTTTATACAATTGTTACGGTAACATACAGGGTGTTCGACTACTGCATGTCAATATTTTAAGGGATGATTGCTGAGGCAATTCTGAACAACTCCTTCCTTTGTCCAAACGGTGGTTAAAGCTTCGTTTTTGAACGATTCATGAAAAACGCTGACCAATCAGAGCGCGTGTAGAGCGCGCGCTTAACCAAGAAGGCGTTCATGGTTGCAGTTGAACGTATCACGATATTATCTCGGCTGAGCGCGCGCTCTACACGCGCTCTGATTGGTCACCGTTTTTCGTTAATCATTCAAAGACGAAGCTTTAACCACCGTTTTGGCAAAGGAATAGATTGTTCAAAATTGCCTCAGCAACCGCTCTTTAAAACATTTATTGTATGTATAACGTGCTGTATAACACGAAAAAATATATAACATTGCAACATTATGTTACATAACGTTTTCTTTCTTGCATTTGTAACAAGTTATACAATTTTTCTGTATAACATGCTTTGTTATATAGCGTAGACCGAGCTTAATGCGCTGTCCACTGTCTGCCGTTGTAGAGTCACGGCCGCGTATGATCGCTCATTCAGCGCGGCCATTCATCCTTCGGACGCGTCTCTTGTCCGGCGTTTCAGAGCGCGCCTAACACAAACCTTTCTCCCCGTCTATCGTTTTCTCTTTAACCCCGGCGCGGTTTATACGAAATGAAACGAAACGAATTAGGGTCCATTTATACATAACCGTGCCGTGTCCGGGCCGCGTCCGGGTTTTTTGAGAGCGACGTACTATTACATCGTAAGAACAAACTGTGCGATTTCTGTTGTGGCACCGTGTTTGGTGCCATTTTAATTGCAAAAGTCTCAGGAGTTCATTAAAATTAATTTCATATAGATTAAACGGAAACTAAAAGAATTGTATTCCTTGTGTACAGAAAATGCTCCTTGTAACCTCTTGAAGGCGACTTCTTTCAAGACGCTGTCCGTACCCCGTCCGGATCGCGGCCACAGCTTCTACCCATTTGGCTGATGTCCGACTTGTACCACTAATGATTGACATATACTACTTATATTGCACCAGAATTATATTAAGTTATATTAATAACATTAATATTTGCATTAAGAATTTATATAAGTGTTAACTTTAAGATGTATTATAAATGAATTTATAAGAATAGTTAATAAGTAATAGTTTTTAGTTTCTAAAACATTTTTGTAACATATTTAAATCTATACCATTATTATTATTATTATTATTGATACAAATAAATGGTCGGACATCGGGCATAACTAAAGTAGTATTGGTAAAGGTGCCCCGTCCGGGCCACGGCCAAATATCGGAGGCTAGAAACTAGCCGTGGCCCGGACGGGGCACGGACAGTCTCTTAAAAAGGTCGCCTTCAACTAGTTACAAGGAGCATTTTCTATACACAAGGAATACAGTACTTTTAGTTTTTGCTTAATTTTTATGAAATTAATTTTAATGACCTCCTGACATTTTTGCAATTAAAATGACACCAAACACATAGTTTTTTGTTATGTTATAATAGTACGTCACTCTCCGAAAACCCGGACACGACACGGTGATGTATAAATGGACCCTTAGGGTCTATTTATACACAACAGGGCGGTCTTCGGTCTGTGTCCGGGATTCTTAATGCGACGTACTATTATAACTTAAGAACAAACTGTGCAATTTCTGTCGTGTTTGGTGTCATTTTAATTGCAAAAACCTCAGGAGTTCATTAAAATTAATTTTATAAAGATTAAAGAAAAACTAAAAAAAGTATATTCCTTGTGTACAGAAAAGTCTCCCTGTAACCTCTTGAAGCGACCTTTTCAAGGGGGTCTCCGTGCGCCATCCAGGGCACGGCCACAGTTTCTAGCCTCCGATATTTGGCTGCACCCTGGATGGCGCACGGAGACCCTCTTGAAAAGGTCGCTTCAAGAGGTTACAAGGAGACTTTTCTGTACACAAGGAATATACTTTTTTTAGTTTTTCTTTAATCTTTATAAAATTAATTTTAATGAACTCCTGAGGTTTTTGCAATTAAAATGACACCAAACGCGGCCGAAATTGCACAGTTGGTTCTTAAGTTATAATAGTACGTCGCATTAAAAATCCCGGACACGGGCCGAAGATGGCCCTGTTGTGTATAAATAGACCCTAAGGGTCTATTACTCGCTTCGTTGGGGACACGCGCTCTCTCCTTGACTGGTCGTGTCTTCCTCCCGCGCCACTTCTTCTTTCTCATTTTAATTGTGACGAGCCGCTTCGGACGGCGGCCACCGCGAGCAGACGATGGAGGGGGATAAAACATTTATTATACCAACGGGCCCCTCGCCCCCGTGTAAATATATACAACGGGGATAACGAAACAAAAAGGGGGGAGAGAATGGAATGTTAACCCTTTGAGTACTTTCGCGTTGGGCTATGCCTATGGTTCTCCTTTGTATTTGTCATTGCCGCTTTTACTTGAGACGTGGATGCGCTCGCTTTGAGAGTGGGCCCTTTGAGAAGGATCGAATGAATGAATGTTGTATCTTTTATTTATTGTGGTTTGGTAGTTTTGAGTATGTTAGATTTATTCGAGTCGAAAGGATAATTGATCGTACGCGTAATATCATTGAAAATGTTTATTTGAATGATATTTTATTACAAATGTAATAACTAATTAATTAGCTAAATAAATAATTGTAGTTTACATATAACGCACAATAATTAGTCAACTAACTAACTAAATCACTTTAATTAATTAACTAAATAATCGTATTTTACATATATCACACAATAATAGCATGCAATAACTACACAAAATACATTGGTGTCGAAAATTAAAGCTTCACTAAATTTTCGCTGAACAATTGTCGATGTTTGAATTATTATAACTTCATTGAAAAAGATCATACCACGGCCACGCGAACTCATTTTAAGCCACGAACCCTCTACTTTCGGAATCCTGAATTCGTTTTTAAAAAATATTTTTACATCATGTAACGGGCAGAAAAGTGAAGACACACCTTTTTCCCCCGGAAGTTTAACAAATTCATTGTGCGTACGGACATTGACAAACTTTTTGTCAAGATCTAGAGTACCATGAATCTGTAGCCTGAACGTATGATTCTTTTTTGTCGATGTTTTATCGATCCTTTAATGAAAATTGTGCCGCCGGCGTTAGTATCCGATTTGGTTATGCATACCTTTCATTGAAAGTTCGATAAAATGGTGACAAGAAAATCGGACATCAAAAGTAAGATGGTCGTTGCAAAGGATAGATTTCAGGCTACAAATTCATGTTAATTCGAGTCAAGAAACGAAGTTTTCAACGCCCGCACCGGCATCTGAGTTTGTTAAATTTTAATTACAAAAGGTGTCTTCACTTCTCCACCCGTTAGATGATGTGAAAACATTAAAAATTGAAATGAATGCAGGACTCTGAAAGTAGAGGTTTCGCGCTTTAAAATGAGCTCACTTGGACTGTGGTATGATTTTTTAAAACGAAGTTATAGTGGTTGAAATATCGACAATTTTTTATCGAAAGTTTAGTGATTCTTTAGTTTTGTACACATAAATTCTCATCACTAACGATAACTATCGATTGCCGATGATCCGACTGTCGGGAGCTATCGACATTTCTCCACCATTTCAATTCGGATCCAATAAACTCCAATGGAGAACGTAAACATTCCATATAAAAAATGATAAATTAAAACCTAACCTAACGATAACTATCGATTGCCGATGAACGTAAACATTCCATACGATAAAATGATAAATTAATCGAAGGCTAAAAGCTCGAATTGAAGAATCATCAGTATTCGAGGCATTCGATCATTAAAATTCCTCCAGCAGCGAACCGAAAGGACACCGCGGTTCAAAATCGAAGTCACCCGGCGGTGTCCCAGTGTTCCAACCACTCCACCCATCTTATACATATTATATTCGTTGACCAAAGAGGCACTTGTCGAACTGTTCCCTGGCCAATAGATACGTGGTTCGCCCTCACCCCTCTGCCCCACCCCTGCCGCCGAGTTCGAATCCACACGATGCACCTTTGTGCATGTCGGCCGGACCGAAGAGAAGAGACGCTGCAGGGACACTCGTTCCTCGTACGGTCCTGACAATGGCCCATTCGTCCGCCATTGTATCCCCGGCACATTAATTGTCTCTTTGAAGCCCGATGACCTCCGCGGATACGGGGCACCGCTCCTCCCCCTTCCTTATCTCGCTCTGCCTTTTTGATTCCGGCACCCTTTTGTAAGTTGCCCAGTCTTTTTAGGTAGGGGTTGATAAAGGGTGAAGGGAACAGGCCGCGAGATATCTGTGAAAAAATTTTTGATGCACAGAAATACATTTTTTTCTTATTATGACCAAGAAAAATAATGATCTAATAATAAAATTATTGGGATGCCTAAAATAAACACTGTATCCGGTTTAGCCTCTTCCTATTAAAATCTTAGCAATAGACCACCTAACGAACCGCCATCTTATTATTTCCCTTTCTTCCACCTTGCCATAAATAAAATATTAAATTCCTGCCAGCGGATATTCAAATTTTTCGTGACGCATTACACCGAAACCCCAAATATCATAGTTTCACCACGGTGCTGCGGTGGAGTAATGCGGCCCAAGCAATTAATACGGCCCGGATTACCATAAGCGTCCACGGGTGGGCCGCTGTTGAGTCCGTCGAATTTGACGAAAAACCAAGCGGTCGGGACGAGAGGAGGAAAGGACAGATCGTCCAGCAGGAGATCCCCGTAAATCGCCGGGGACGATGTTCGTTGAATTACGAGCGATATCGAGGATAAGGGTTCCGCCGATATAATTAAGGGGGCGATCATCCTCCGCGGGCCAGCTCGTGTCCCGCGTTGGAATCCAAATTTTATGTCGGTATCGTAAAAGCGCGTGACGGGAGAAGAATTAGGACGACGGCATTCAGTCCCTCTCTCTCCCTCTCTCTCCTCCGCTATGGACGTATAAACACTGCTAGGGATGTTGTATAAAGGTCAAATCACACCGGAACTATTTACTACGAGACAATTACAAAAAACAGGGATTTCTGCTTCCATTGGCTGGTTCAAAAAGAAATTAATCAGTAAATTCGAAATTGAATGAAGCTTTAAGAACGCTTCTCTATTATTAGTTCCGCAAGTAAATTAAAATATCTAATAATTCCTCCAGCAGACACAATGGTCATGAGCGTCCACTAAATCGAGAATAACTAAAGACAAGAAAAAATGTCAAGTGATGACCAAGGATCCCAAAATCGAATCGTCATCCCGATGACCACCGCACAATATCGGTGTCCATTGGGCTTAAACCAACGGGGCCCGGATAAAGAGGAGACACCAATGTGGCAGGGGGGAGGGCAGAAGCGAGGAACGAAATATGGATGAGTAATATGGGTTCCTCTCGCTACCCTCGCTACGAGGCAGAAAGGTAGACGAGGGTGTCGCGATGCCCCGCTGTGCATTGATGGCCTCATCTAGCCTAGAGGAGCCCGGGAATTCAGCGGTAATTACCTTTTCTTCGGCCCGACGCCAACCGGAGGTGTTTCTGCTTGTACCGCTGCGTCAAAGAACGTGGACTTTTCAGCTGATCGTGAGATGGCTCATCAAGGTGTCGTGATCGTGTAATGATCTCCTGTGCCATCCGCTGGCCAATTCTCCCGGGCCTTGGGAATGCATTAATTTCGGGCCTCGTTTGAGGCTTCGCATTCAAGTTTATACGAACCTGTGCAGGGCTCTTTTGTTCTTTTTGCGAGGCAGGTTTCTTTGTGCGCGCGTTGATAGGCATGCGACAGTTTGAACGTTGCTGCGATATTGAGATAGTTGTACTTTGATTTTTTTTTTTAAGCAAAGAGTTTAGGCCAAAGAATCGGAGTTGGTAAACTTGGAATTTATATGAGAAAGGTACAGTGGATTCTCGATAAGTGAGTAAACATCGAGATCCCAAGATCGTCAGTTATCGTGTAGAAGAAGCGACCGCTGACAAAATCCTGTTCAAGCTTGGTGGTGTATTACAGAGTCCAAGAGGCGAAGTGGAATCGCTGGTGAGGGCACCTCATCCTCACTTACGTGTAGATAGGACATCCTCGCTTGTGATGATTTGAATATTGCTGTGACATTTAAATAATTGAACTTTGATTTCTTTCTAGGTGAAGAGTTTGAGACAAATAATAGGCTTTGATAAACTTGGAAATTTTATTGATATTACTTTATAAAGGTACAGTAGATCGTCAGTTATCGTGTAGAAAACCAATCCACTGACAAAGCCCTGTTCAAGGTTGGTGGTGTATTAGTGGGTCCAAGTGGAGAAGAGGAAACGGTGCTGGGGATACCTTATTCTCACTTACGTATAGACGAAAAACCTTCGCTTATCGAGAATCATGAAACGCGGCACTTATCGAGAAGTATGGAATGCGGCACGTGGGAAATTCGAATTACCCGGATGAAACGCACTTATAAAACATTTGTACGCTTCGTTGTAAGGAGAAGCTGTCAACAACGAGAAAAAGAGAGGTGTTTACGCACCGTTGAGAGAACGGTGTGCATGAAAAGTCTGGCAATTGCCTTCAACGGGCTGTCCCGATCCCAGCGCGAAGCTCGATGAAGGTGTCTCGCGAGGCCGTAATGATCTTGTGAATCTGGCTGGCGTGGAACGCGGCACGATTCATTCACGATTCAGCAAATTACGCGTCGTTCACGATCCGCGGATCCGGTCCATGGTGCCTTGTAAAAATGCACAGTTTACGACGCGCCGTGTGCAAGTCATTAACGAGCCGAGAATTAACGCGAGCCTTAACTTACATTTTCGTAGTAGGCGGCCAGGTAAAAATTTATTCGATGTTACTTTGATTTGTTTATTATAGTTTCTAGTATTTAATAATGCTTTGATTATTGGCAACTAGTTCTCTATCGTACTTTAACTTATTAACAACTATTAACGAGACTCCCTCCAAGATATCCCCCGAAACTTGATGTTATCCGACCTCGCGTTGCCTTTTAGCCATCTTCTTCCGTTAGGTTAGGTTAGGTAGCGCGAAAGCCGCCGGTGCATATTTTGATCTAAGCGCACGAGGCTGGGACAAAAGAAGAAAATCGACCGGCCTGCCGTTGCGGAACGCGAGCTTTCAGAGGTGTTAAATAATTTCTGTCTCAAAGCCAAGGAAAAAGCGGCGATCTTCGATTCCTCCTCCGCAGCTATCTGGCCGGCCGCATGACGTGGATATAAGTTACGAGCGTTCCAATAATTACACGGTTCGGGTTCGAGGCGAGTCGCGGTCAGCAGAAGGCAAAAGACAATTTTACGCAGCGGGGCACCGTGGGCCCCTGACGACCCGGTGGCAACCTTCTTTCCTGCTAACTATTCTGCCCCACGAAATCGACAGCCACGGGTATCCCCGTGTTCCAGGGAAAACGTCGATGTCGGCGATCGGTCGGCTTTTAATGTAGCCGGGATGAAATATCGCGCCGCGTTCCTCCGTGACACCGTCCCGGCCTTTCACTGCTTCGATTTTCTTTGGACCGTGCGGGGGTGGAGGGTCGTAGATAAATCGTGCGTTTGTTGAGGACTGTCGGTACCGGTGATTGCGCAGCGCAAAAGACGATTGGGGCTACGAGAACGCCTGTCCCATATTGTGACAGCGAGGGATTGAATAAAAGACTATTGCCACCGTAAAAAGACAACTTGCGAATTAGTTATCATCTATGTTCCTGTTCCTCGGACAATGAGCATGCAACGAAGCCTAACATCTACATAGTCCGCAAAGGAGCTACCAAACGTCAGTCTACCCATCGATCTACCTGTCACCTCAGACTGGCCCCCCGGTTCCCCCGAGGGGAAGAAGATCTCCGCCGTAGCTATCGGTTTCTCCTGAAAGCCACAAAACCCGGTGGAACTACCGAAATGCATTAAAGGGACATCGAGCCGTCTTCCGCGCGGAGTCCCCGGGCGCAGCTCGTTGCTTCCGAGGGCGGGCACGGGGTCAGGTATCCGAGAGACATCCGTCAGCTAGGAAAGCTGCCTTCATTAGTCGGCCGGACTGGTCCGGCGAGCGAAGCCCGTGGGCCTACCTTATGTAAATCAGCCGCGGCGTAATTGGCACCGAACGAAAAAGCTAATTACCGAAATCGTGCACCCGGGACCCCTAGGACCCGGGGTTCCATCAGCTCGCAGCGGGATATCGCGACACCCTCGACCCTCTGTCTCCTCCTCTTCCTCCCCCCCTCCCCCACACCCTCTGTATCTTTCGATGTATTGCACTCGTCTTTGCACGGACGCGATCAGCACGAGGGGCCGCGATATTACTCATCCGGGGCCGATATACGACTACCTGCTTCTCGATTATACTCGCTGCTACTCGGCTGCGCCGGCTCGCGTCCAGAGTGGCGAAAGAGATATATTCCGCCTCCCCCCTCTTCTTTACCCCTTATTCATTCTTTCTCGAAATAAGTAATGAATAATATCGTAAATCTTTGGCCGTGGTCGAACGGGGGGAGAGAGTGCCCCCTTTGTGCGAAGGTAAGCGAGAAAATTTGTTTATGGGGATTTAGGGGCTCTCCCCGCGCGATTTAGTGCCGAGATTCGTTTGCACCGGTGGTCGGGGTGGTTGCCTAGGCTCTAGATGGGTCGATCATGTGTGACAAATACCATAAATGGTAGTTCAAAGGTCAATAATAGTCGGTACCACCATGAAGCAGTATAGTCCTTGCCTAAGATAAAATAATCCCACGAGCACCACCGAACCATTAAACAATATAATTCTCCCAACCTGCTGACCAGAGTATCAACGAAAAATTCCCAGCTCGTGTACACCAGTCTGACGATATTCACGGGTTCCAGCTTCCTATGACGTCAACCCGCGAAAATTCATACATCAAAGGCGCATCCGAGAGACGATGAGTACGCCAAGCCGAGGGATTCTTCAAAGGTGATCAGCGGGGGTCCTGCGGACGGTCCTCCGCCATCGTGTACGCGTCCGACGACGAAGCCTCGAAGAGGGAACGTTCTTCTCCGCCTCCGTGGCGCGAGCACGCGCGTGTTGTGGGCTGACCTGAAGCTTGTGGTTTTCCTTAAACGGCAGCTTCCTCGCGTTTCCCCCCCGTTCACCCCTTTTCACAAAGGGAAAAAAGCGGCGAGAGAGAAGAAAGAATCGTTATTAATCGTTCGTTGAAAAGAGTCGAGCAGAGCGGGACGGTAGGATCCCCCTGGTCCTCTACCTGACGCGGGGAGGATGCTCAGGTAGCCGGTGGATCCTTTGACCTTTCCACCGGCTGTCCTGCGGGATACGTCTCGGTTCCTGTCCACCTTCTGTCTTTTCTCACCAAAAGAATCCCGCCGCGGCGGCTGGCTCCCTCTCCGGTGGGCGGGGTTCCCCTGGCTTCGGTCAGCTCCCGCTATTCATTTTGCTGCCTCTCGAGAGAATGGGAGAATTAATAAGTGACATCTCACGGGCGCAGAGAAAAAGGTTTTACGTGCGCCGCGACGAGGAAAAGAGGAAAAGGGGGTAGAGAGAGAGAGAGCGAGAGAAATGAGAAAGACCGAGGGAAGATTGCTCTTTCTCTTTCTTTTATTCTTGTCGTGTTGCTGCTTCGATCCGACACCAAGTTCTACCTTTGTCGAACCGCTGCTGCCTTTTGTCGGATAGGCGGGGGAACACCTTGTCTTAGGTCGCGCTTAGCACAAAGGTTCCTCAACGTGATCCGTGTCTAGCAAGAAAGAACTAGAGATGATCTGTCCTGACAGTAGGTGGATGAGTTGATCTTGGTTGCCTGGTTGGATCCTTTTGATGGGGTGCCAGGTTGTGAACGCGTGCTGATTAGGTAGGATGACAGTGGATCCGCGATTGCGCTTTAGTTGTGAGACCTGAAGGATTGATTCTAAAGGCTTAATCCTCCTAGTGGTGGACCAATTGGTAGCCCTTCTGAGACCCAAAGACCACAATGCAGTCCGCGAGACTCCCTAGCTTCTGGGTCGTAACTATGTCACAACTTGGCCTGTTTAACATAAATTATCCAAACTTTTGCTGTTGCCTACATAAGAGACATAGAGACTCCGCGAACTCTGCCCGCACTCAGATAGCAAAGGGTTTAAAGGAGGACCATGATCGATCAAGCCTCCGCGGGATGCAACGCGAGTGGAAGATGCAAAAAAGGCCTGAGGATCCCGCAGCACTTCCCACGAAGTGCGCGAGCGTTCAATGAGGGAAGCGAGCCGCTGCATGACGAATGGGGGCGCAGCCAATTTAGATGCATAGAGGTCGCTTCGTAGGGTCGTCCAACGACCTGTCGTGTCTCGTTCCCGGCGCGGACCACGTCCCCTGTCTCCACCGTAACGAGGACGATCGTGCAGGACTGCGTCTCGCGGCTTTCCACGTGTGCATGCTCGTTATCGGAGCTGGTGAAAGGCCACTCGTCCGGGCTGAAGTGAAATCCTTGGCTAATGAATGGGAACGGGCTGACTACCGAGTTCCGGGGGATCGTCTATGATGTGTCTTGACCTGGAAGAGAAATCGCGTTGTCGGGGGGTGACGGGTGAATGAAGAGCGGCTGATTGAAGGTAAACCGGGATTGGAGTAAATGAAGCGAGGGTACGGGGGATGGGTGTGTGGGAGGGGGATTGGGTGGCTGCGATTGGGCCTAGTCGCGTAGGTGAAAGCGGAGAAAATGGGAAAGGATTGTTGAGGAGTGGCGTTCAATGTATTAAGGATAGACTCTGGTAATTTTCCTATAGTGATCTTTTTCCTAGTAACTTTCCCACTTACGCAAAGAATTCCTCGAGAACGAACCGCGTCTGTAATCCTGCAGCACGAGACCCGTGTTGTACGTGTGTCTGCCTGTATAAAGAAGCCACCTATTCAGGGCTAATTCGAAACTCCCCTCCCGCTGTTCCCCTCATTATCCGCGCATTATCGACATTGTCTTCGCTAAATCTGATATCCCGCGTCCTGGGTGGCGGGGCCGGTGTAATTACTAACACGAAACCGCAGGCTGGCCCCGTCGATTGGGGCTCGCGATGACGAGGATCTCTCCAGCCTCCCCCAGCGGAAGTGAAGGCGGGAAGGGGGGGGGGGAGGACAAGCGAAGGCTGAACGAGCTCATTGCATCTTCATTATAAATCCTGAGAATCACCCAAATTGATAACGGCAGCCCGGGGCTGCCGTAAAGGGTCCTCCTCGTAATACACTAAAGATGGTTCACCTCCACCCTCGCGCAGCGGGGCGTCCCCCGCCACGAAAGGGGACCATTTTCCCTTTAATCCACGATTGCACCCTTCCAACACGGTTCGCATCGAAGTTGGCAAGGGTTTTTTTTTTAAACGCTACCACAAATTGTATCGGTATCTAAACTATCACCATGTCATGGCTGCGACAGTAGATAGTGCCATTGCTGTTCTGGAATGGTGTCCGATGGAATGCAGGCAGCGGGTTGATTTTTAAGGGGTGTGGTCAGCGGGAAGCATGGTCACAGTTTTAGATCTCGTTATTAAAGATATTTATGCGTCGTTTATGGTTCGTGGCGTGGCTCATCCTTGATTGTATTTTATATCTTGAGTTTTTGGGTTAGGCCACTTGTTCTTGCTTTTTATGTACCGTTTTATGTTTCATTATGTAAATAGGATAACGTTATACAACAAGGATAATATGGAATGTACCCACTACTGGATTGACGATATTTAAACATTTGGTTAGATCAATTTTATGCCGGTCTAGGTAGTTCGACGTGGATCATGATGTAATAAAAGTCGTTGAAAGTAATTAATGATTGTTTCCAGGCATGATTCGATCGATCATTTCTTCGCGATCAAGCCGAGCCCACACTTTATCACCGCTGAATAGTCCTGATTTTCGGTACCATTATAAAATGGTAGTCTCCTGGACGAAGTAATAAATCAAAGAAACGGAAAAAAGAGAAGCTGTTGTAATAGTTTTAAAGCAGCCTTGATCAATTTAACATCACAAAAGCACTTGGCTTCGCATTTGTTAGGTAAATTATGAGCCTACTGATGAACTATTGATACATATCGGTAATAAGTTTCTTTTTTCGGTCCAGTGGGATCTGTGTTGCGTAACAAATGTGATAGGATCGATACAAAGCGGCTACACGGAGCGACACATTTCACTGGCTCTTCCTTCGGTTCCCTTGTCCTTCACCTCCTTTTACACACTGTACTGTTCGGTTCTCACGGGAGGATGGACTGCTTGTTTGAAGATAGATTGTTGTAATGATTGTTCGAGCAATAGGTCATCGTGCTGTCTGCAGAGCTCTGTCATGAAAGAACGAGGGGCACTGTTAGTGCAACCGACTTTATTATTAACATATTCGTCTCTTCGATCCTTGTAGCTATTTAAGCTGGTGCACTGCCCACTGATTAATCCTTAGACCCCTATGGCCAATTTGCTGAGAGTGCAAACAGGAGAAAGGCAGGCCACTGAGATCTTTTCTCATCAGACTGGCTGTGAGAACCAAAGAGCAAGAAGAGTAGCAATCTCTTCAGCACTCGGTATCCCTCGCCTGTCCTTCACCTCCTTTTACACTTCTGCCACGATCTCGGTCGGGGAAGAGATAGTTTTCGTGTTGCCTCCCCCCCCCCCCCCCCCCAGAAAGCTTATCTCCTTTCAAGAAGTTGGGTGACCAGAAAGGGAGGACTACAAAGGGGGAAGAAGATAAAGAGATTCTCTGATATTTCCTTCACGAGAAAGCGTTCCCCGAGCACGGGCTTCCTCTCGGAGTCCTGGAGGAGCGAGGGACCCGAGTCTGGAAGCAGCCGCAGGACTGGCTGACTGGTGGAAGATTCATAAATTATTTCAGGAAAAAAGGAGGAAAAGTATTTCCAATTACAGTTTTTTGTGAAGGGTTGCCGCGGGCCACGCGGCAGGGGGTCCGCTTAATGGCGACCCGCGCTCACCGCTCCTCCTCCGCCGTTTCTTCTTCTTCTTCTTCCTCCTCGTCCTTCTGCTGCTGCGTCTATTCCTTCATCCACCTTCCCCTCCTCCGGCAACGTCGCTTCGCCGATTCTTCAGGGTCCTCCGACGCCGCCGACGCGGCGAATATTCTTTTTTCTTTATCTTCCCACTGTTCAAGGTCCACGTTACTCCTGCCTCTTCTTCCTTTTCGGTTTCGCCTCGCTGTCTGACGAGCCGCGGTGACGCGAAAGGGGATCGATCATTTTTCGGTGTCCTCGCGGATTCGGCACTGTGAAAGGGGGTGGCTGGAAGGGATCGCAACGGTTTTTCGCGTACAGTGTGAAGTTTATTGATCGATCATTTAGTAATTGTTCGAATGCTGTTTATTGGAAAGCTATGGCATGCATGTATTTAGTGCATCATTGATTGGGAACCGTTGCATTTGATTTTCGTGTTCTATTTCATTATAAGTACAATTTTTTTCGCACGTTAGTTTTATTTGGGGAAAATAAATAATCTGCTGCTAAATAATAAAATGCTGATCGTATATAAGCGTCAATAAAATATAAGATTATAGACAAATTATTATACATATAGAAACCATCATCCTCTACTAAAATCAAAACATTATAATTAAGTGTGATAGAAAAGCACAATTAAGAGATAACTATGCTATTATTAATATAAATTTGCATAATGATAATACAGCGAGAAATCTTTAATTAAGTAACAATTTGCGATGCGCTCAATCCATTTGTTTTTGAAACTTTGTATGGTCTAGAATAGATTCAAGGGAAATAAACACATCGAAATGGATCATTTAGTAATTGTTTAAATGTTGTTTGTTAGAAAATTGTGAGATTTTACAGTGAATAATTGATTGACACAAGTTTCACTTGATTTTCGTATTTCATTTAATTATAATAATTAAAATAATTACTTTCATCTCATTTATTTTGTGTCTTAATTGTATTAGATGAAATTAAATATTCTGTAAATAACTGCTGATCATATTTAAGTGTCAATAAAATGTAAGATTGTAGACAAATTATTATATAGAAACCATTATCCTCTACTAACACCAAAAAATTATAATTAAGTGTGATTGAAAAGCACAATTAGGAGATAATTATATTGCAGTAATAATTCTATTTTAGTATTTTATTATTATTTCAGTATTTTTATATTTTAGATAATAATTATACTGTTATTGATTGAAATTTGCAAAATGATAATACAGTGAGAAATCTGTAATTAATATTTGCGATGTATTTGATCGATACACTTTTAAAGATCTAGAATACATTCAAAGGGAACAAAAGATCGAAAGAAATTTCGATTTCTCTTCTGGTACAGTTCATCACAGAAATAACCAAAAACTGCATCGAAGCAGTTGTCGTGGACAGATTCCACCGTGCCGTTTACAATCTCAACAAGCGGTTAAATTACAGTCCCGCTGGTACCTGTAACCCCTAAAATGGCCCTTTGCCCTGACCTTTAACCCTCTGCTACCCGTGAGTTACTCGTCTCCACGCCCTGCCGAAATATCGATAGGTGATCGGAATTCCTTTCGACTAGTACGGTAGAACCTCTATTATCCGAATTCCCATGACCCCCGAATGATGGTGTTCGAGCATTTTAGAACCCGACTCACCCCTCCCCCCCTCTATCACGTTCCATTTTATCCTGTTTTCATATTGATAATGGCGTGGAATGAAGAGAGATTTATTTTATAGCACATGTGCAATATTATTTATAATATTAATTATTTAGTTATATCTAGGCACTTAAGAAAGTAATTGCAAATTTAGACGTCGCGAGTGAACGGATTGTAAGTTCCATTTTTTCTACGAACTACTTTTTAATTTCATTCGTAATTGCTACAATTATTAATTACTGCTTTCAAAAATGTATTATGTTAATTAATTGTATGGATGGCAAGGATAATATAACAGAAATGTGTGTCAACATTTCGATGCATCTTTCGTAAAAAGTTACTCTTAACTATTATTATTATTAATACCATTGACAACCACTTTCAGCTGCAATGAAACTGCCTGAGCGATGCATAACAAAATGATCACTAGAAATTTGGAAGAAAAAAGGAGAAGAAGAATGATCGATTTCTAAGGGGTGGTGACCGTGACAACCGCAACCCTGCAAGTGGTTGAACACAACCGCAGTGTTCAGATTTATCGCTTTCGCGGTTGTCAAAGCGTAACGTTGCATTAGTTTGTTCTGTGCGGTTAAAAAAAAAGATCACGGCCGTGGACGATAGGCGAGAAATAAAAATTATGTTGTGCGACTTTAAGCAACTGCATTTTTTTCCAATTCTTTGTTGCAGCAGACAATTAGTATAAATATTAGTATAAATCTTGCAGATGTATCGCAACATCCCCTTCGCATCCTAACAATATTCTTAGTAACAATTTATTACATATTGATATTATTACGTACAATTCGAACTAATGGTTTTAAATAATCCTGTATTTTCTATCCAACGAACCCAATCAACCCCTACGAGACTTTCAACAATCACAGCATAACGATAAAAGATCTTTTTCTTCTTTTAAGAAGAAAAACGAGCAAATTGGTGCAGGACACTGTCTTCTCCAAAGAGAATCCTTCAAGCGAAGACACAATTGATCGCGAGAACGCGAACGAATCGGGAAAGACAGGCGGGGGTTAGAAAAGGGGGCTGCTGACTTGTTTATGGCCGTTCGTGGCGGACTTCCCGGAATGCTCGGGCCCGTGTAAAGCCGGGGCTAACCGAGCGATGGTTCCGGCCACGACCCTGCGCGAGCGCTCTCGCTCGATCTCTCCGAGCGCACGGGGAACATCGAAACGCAGGACGTATTGCTCTGTCACCCACCGGCCGGCGATCTATTAGTTATGAATATTGTTGCCCACGGCGGTACATGACCGCCTCGGCCGCGCGGTGTTCTCCCAAAATATGTACGGATATATGCGTCCCACCCTCCCACTCCCCGCCCTTGCACGCCTTCATATTCATTCTGAAATGTCACGTAAACTATACGTAGATCAGCCACCGACCCCATGCTACAGAACGTCTATGCAAAATATTAAAACTTCTCGCTGGATCATAATTTTGATAAAGATTTTAAGTTTAGTGGATTTTTCTGTGATAGATTTGGGGTGGTTCGTGTAGGGGTAATTGTAGAATTTAAGTCTGCAGTTCATGCAGGGAGGTGGAAGGAAATGATGGGGGGTGCGTGAAATGTGATATTGTGTTGCTGAATTGAAAATTGTAATTACAAGATTGTTGAATTAAAAATTAAAAAGTGTAGTAATAAATCTGAATTGCCAAATGGATAAACCAAAAATCCACGATAATAGTGCGTGTATGCAAAATATTCTTGCCTTTCTGGCTCGATAATTATTTGGATAAAGATTTTTAATTTTGCTACATTTTTATTTAATGATTTCTTAGTGATCGATATTGGGGTAATTGTAGAATTTAAGCTTGTGGTTGGTGGAGAAAGTTGGAGGATATGAGGAGGGAAATCAGAAATGTGGCATCTTGTTGAATCGAAAATTCTGATTTAAAAATTGCTGAATTAAAAATTGAAAAGTAATGAGTACTGATAACTCTGAAATACTAGATAAATAAACTACAGTCGTAGTTCTTGCATTTTTTCTGGATAATTATTTTGAAAAAAAATGTTAAATTTGTTATATTCCTTTTTAATGATTTCTTGGTGGTCAATATTGTAATATTGTAATTTAAATACTGTTGAATGAAGAATAGAAAATTGTGATTTAAAAATTGCTGCATTGAAAAGTGAGAAGTATACCAATAACTCTCAATTACTACATAGATAAATTATGACCCCATGCTCTAGGGCATCTATGCAAAGTATTCCTGGCTTCCTTACTGGATCATTATTCTCTTGATAAAGGTGTTAAATTTACTGAAATTTTGGTGACTAGGTTGTGGATGGTTTACGTTGGATTAATTGTACGGAGAAATGTGACATTGCGTTGCTGAATAGAACATTGTAATTTAAACATTGCTAAACTAAAAATTGAAAAGTGTATTAATAATGACAAATTATTTCCCTTTGACTGAAACCATTCTTCCACCTCAACAACAGTGTCCACAGCACACGAACTATCATAATCACATGCGTCTCGGGTGATACCATTAATTATCGACATTCCATTCAAGTTATTAAATCGGAAAGGCTTCCACCCGATCTAAAGAATAATGGCCCACATTCGGGGCCCGCGCGTAGACTTGCGGTACGATTATTTTTTTTTTTGTGCCGGAATGCGCGACACTCGCGGCGGGTGTTCAAGTAACACGAGCGACCCGTTGACCCCGGCAGGCGGTACCCCGAGCAGGGCGCGGCACTCTGTGGAAGTCCCCGAGAGGAAGGGTCCAGGGTAAAGGTCCGAAAAGGAGACGTGGAAGGGGTGGACGCAGAAATATCTCGACAATAGGGCCCAGTCATACGATAATAATGATCAATTATCGATCTGTCATTCAAAGGCTACGCCGACGGAATGCACGACGAATCGAACTCTTTTTCTTCGTCGCCCTCCTCGCCTTCTGTTGCTCTTTCTTCTCCGCCTTCGAGCCTCTACCTTAATCTTTTTCTTTTGCTGCTGGACAAGATATCGTTTTGGTATTTTAGTAGCATTCTGGCGGGAAAATATTACTGGTGCATAATGCAATGGTATTACTTGTTTTCACTATTGTTGGTTTGGGACTGTGCTTTTCTACTTGGGTTGGGTGTCATTGCGTGTAACGAGGCGGATTCACTACTTTCCGCATTCCTTTTTTTTCTGGATGCGTAATGATCGTTGCTGACTTAAACCCAGCAATGGCAGAGAAATTACATAAAGCATACTTTTTTTACGCAACGTCATGCAGTTATACCCAGGAGGATCCTGTTTCCTACAAATTCATTAATTATAATGACGTCCGTTCTGAATATCACTGGGCGATCCCCCAAAGCACACTGTCCAGCCTTTCCCCGCGACTGGAGGGAAAGAGGAAAGTCGTTCCCCGAACCCCGGGAGAAAACTGTGCGGTCATTTTCACGCTGCGATGCAAGTGGATCGAGGCGGCACTACGCAAACGGGCGTGGAGCAAAGGTGAAGCCTGGAATCGCCGAGCGAACTCTAGGAGAGGGACTAAGGGGAAGCAGCCAGGGGGATGCAACCCCCCGTCGCGAGTCCGTCGCCTAATCATTCTTTAAACGTGCATAAACAAGTCTCTTCCAAGGCAGTCGAGAGCTGGTTACGACTAATGTCCATTCCACAAGTGGCCAACCTACCCTACTTTTATCTCTCCGAGCAGCATCCCTCTAGCGACGATATGAAGTGTGACGAGAACCAACAAAATTGACGATCAAGGAACCCAGACGATGAAGGACCAGCTTAATCGTGGATCCGTCCACTCGGGTGCTGGTGAAACGAGAGGAAGGACGAGTGGAGGTAAGCGTAAGGGTCTTTTAGAAAGGCGGGGGGGGGGCAGCGGAGGCGCGGCAGCCTAAATCTAAAATGCAAATACGCTCAACAAATCACTATCGGTGACAGGCATCCTTACTTTTAAAAAAGAGGAGCCGGTGTACGGACCCCCTGCCAGGGGTTTCGAGGGTAACTCCAGGTCCCCCGAAGGCGAGTTTACACTGCATGCGGTCAACGCCTGTTGATGCATCCTACCATGGCCGCTTCCTCGGACACGCTTTGCGTGTCGCCCGCTGCCGTTAATGTGCACGCAATTCAACCGCTACCTTTTCTCTCTCTCTTTTTTTTTTGGCTTTGGGACATATTTTGGGAGACGACAGAGGTAGTGCGTTGTGTTGTCCTTTGGCTGACAGGGTCCGGGATCAATTGGGTTCTAGGGAGCGACAGAGGAAGTCTTTTTGGAGCCCCGATAAGGTGCTCACCTGGATGCTTCTTGGGGTAGAGTGTCTTTGGATCCGATCCATAAACTTCAACCTAAAACACACTCCTTAGCAAAGAATCAATCCAGCTGAAAAGATCACCCTGCCTAGTCATGTCCAATATTCATCAGCACGCGCCTGACCGAACCACTTTTTCAAACCTAATGAACTAGGAAGCAGCAAGTGATTCAGGTGTGTAAACGATGCTTTGTCCCTCCTGTTGTCGTTTGGTTGACAGAGTTCGGGATCAATTGCGTCCTGGAAGCGACAGGGGAAGTCTTTTTGGGCCCAATAAGGTGCTTACATAGATGCTTCTTGGCGTAGAGTGTCTTTGGATCCAATCCAAAACTTCAACCTAAAAACTGGCTTCTCATTAAAGAATCAATCTTAGGTTAGGTTAGAATCAATCCAGCCCAAAAGACCACCCTGCCTAGTCATGCCCAATATTCATCAGCACGCGCCTGACCGAACCACTTTTTCAAACCTAATCAACTAGGAAGCAGCAAGTGATCCAGGCGTGTAAACGATGCTTTAACCCGTGATGCTTGGTGGCGAGGTCCTGACTAATGGAATCACGCTTCGCCTCCTGGTGATACGTAGCCATCCTCCAACGATCCCTCTTTCTTTGTCCTTGCCCCAACGTTTCTCTTTCTATTCTAACAAGTGGTCCCTGGATAAAACGCTTCTAGACAGCCACCAATGGCAGCGCCACATCTTCTAACCAGCAGGCTGAAGTTATGCGTTATTTATTCACGATGAACGAGATGGAGTCGAAGCGGCAGTGCTGAAAGTATCACATTTATTTCATTTGGCCGGGGGTTCTTGGAGGCAGGCATAATGCGGCCGCGCGACAGGGTGCACTTTATCCAGTCGCCTAGGAAACAGTAGGGGCCGTGTCACCCTGAAAAACATGGGTGACGCCAGCGGAGATCATTGGTACCCTTTTATTATGGCTGCCGTCTACTCTGGACCCGGTGGGTATTTGTTAGGGTGGAGGACTGTGTTGCGTAGTTGCATACATCTACTCGTAGATCGTATTGTTGTGATATCTTTGGATCAGAAGATTTTCGGCTCGATTAGATCCCTTTCGGATGGGGTTGGAGTGCCGAGAATTAGTTTGCACGGTGATGTGTTGATATTATGTTTTAAGGCTCCAGCGTGGCGTAAACGGACAAAAGCAAAGAGATTTTTAGGAATTTGTTGTTAAGAAATTATTGAACCTGTTTCTTGAAAATATTGCTAGATACTTTTGTTTACAATTGCACTAAATAAACAAATTTTGTGTTATTGTGAATAATGCATAAATATTATAGATATAAGGGCATATGTGCAACTCGCCAAATTTCATGCAGGGGAGTGTAACTCAAAAAATATTTGAAAGACCAACTTGGCCTTGCATATGTATATTCTTTAGCATCTTTTTCACTGCACGAATCTACATGTTTAATTCTATTAGCAACTTTTCATGTAGAATTTTTAATTTGAAAATATGGATTATCTTCCTATGTCATTATTTTGCAAATTTAGCATTTTTTTAGTTTAACAATAGATTCATACTGCGCTTACACTTATATGTATATTAAAGAATGCGTTTGTTTTTTTCATTTCGGACGAAAGGGATGGTCGCTATATTCCCCAGCGAGAAATTTGATGGGCTACACGTATGTCCCGATATCCATAATATTACGGACTTTTCGCAACAACAAGAAGTTTTCATATAGTGTAAGTGTATGGAAAAGTGTTCTCCAAGGTTTACAGAATTTGGTTTAGTAATTTTTGCATAATAAATTCCTAAAAATTTATTATTAGCCGTTTACATCAGGCTCCTCTCTTAAAATTGTACGGTATTGTTTTTTTTTTTACAATTGAGTAGTTGATGGATTTGAGATAGTGTAGGGGTTGCAGCGAGAAGAAAATTAGGGTAATACTAATTTCGAGTAGCCTGGCTGTATGTTTAGTGATTTATTTTTAGGTCTATTTGGGAAAGTGCCTAAGTATATTTTTATTAGCTTTTTGTTTTCATTCTTTTTTACTAGTTTTTGTGTTAACATTGAATAATCGATATACCGAGGAATAATGGTCGTAGACAATAATAATGATACTCGCAGCCAAATGAATAATTCATAATGAAGGTCTGATTGGGCAACCAGCAATTCCTTGCATTTAATGTTTAAATATCCTCAAGAGGAGAGGATGAGTACGCGGTGGAATACCTACTCCTTAAATCACTCTCAAGACTACGTTGCACTAATATTCCGCCTTAAATGAAAAGCGAACGCGTATTAACTGTCGGAAGTACGAGTTAGTTTTGTAACGGTAATAAAGTTTAGAGGCGAAGGCGATACTTGCAAGTACTTCATGATTGTAGGGACGAGATTGTCCCATAAATTATTTTAAGGGCTTGGAAGACTGCCTGCGTAAATTTTTTTAGGGTGAAATCGTAATTTTTATTTATGCTTACCTGTTATATGTTGTAATTCAATATGTAGACAGTTCACTGGACTCTCCCGGTGTAAAATGGAACATTTGTTGCTTAAAATCTGTCCAGACTTTTAGAAACAATTATTTATTTTGTAAGAGATGAATACGATAGAATATGGATAATAATTAATATATTGTCCAATTTGCATTTATTATGTGATCAAATATATGTACATGACTTTTGTTTATTGCATATTCGTTATTGATCATAAATAATGTCGAGAATTATCTTGTTTAACTGCATGTAATTTTGGAATAATGTTTTATTAAGTGTACTATTGTACTGTTTTATTACATTACCTGATCTTTACTTTATTTTATGTTTGACCATATGTTACTTAGAACAGTTTAGACAAAAAACATTTATTCTAATTCTTCCTGTATAATATATCTCTCCCCCCCCTCTCTCTCTCCCTCTCTCTCTTTCTCTCTTTCTGTCTTCACTCCTATGGAAGCCAGTCCAGCAGAAACAAAAAGCTACGCCGGAGTCCCGCGTATAAATCAGTGGACGGCTCAACGACAGGAGAGAAATTAATTTAAAAAATGGAATAACATTGGTAGCCAGCTTGGTTTAATCACCAAGCTGCTTTCTACGTCGCCACGGTAACGGATTCACAAAAATGGACAATGTGACACGCGCACGGGACTACGAGGATGCGCGCGGGCATTGGCGCAATTAATCTTATCAAGACCTGGCTCCTTGCAGAGGTGTAGCTCCGTCATTAATCAGACACCATGGATAACGATCCAGTATCGTGAACACGATTAATCTGTTGCCTCGTTTATTGTACAACAAACTATTTTCCTAATATGTATAAAAATGTTTACTCGATAAAATAAAGGATAGTTTGTACTTTCATTTGATAAAAAGACAATTAAAAACTAATTTCAATACAATTCACAAAAGTGTCTATCCTAATGCATATTTAATAAAACGAATTTTATTAGTTTCTTGCATGACGACAAATGTATGGACACTACAGTACACTTTAAAGAACCAAGAAATATTAAGAACTCTGACAAATTGGTACGTTATTGAATTTAAAATACGCCCCTCCACAAAATTAAAGGAACACTGAATTTCGACCGGAAAATTGGTCGAAATCTGAACTGCTGTAACTTCGTAAAAAGAAATCATACGACAGTCTGCTTGGGCTTATTTCAAAGCGTAAAGCTTCTACTTCAATAACCTTGCAGTTACTTTTTCTCGAAAATCGCTTTTTGATGCAAAAATGAGCGAAAAACTAAAGTTGCTTTTTGCTGTTGAAATTTCACAAATTCGAACGTTTCTGCGGAGGACATCAAATTTTTTGAGGGAATTCGCTTTAAGATAACATTCTATAGGGAAGCCTCACCTTCAAAATGACCACTGTACGATTTTTTTGCACCGTTTTATCGCACTTTGAATGAAAAACGGGCCGTCGCGTTTGAATCGGGGCACCAGCCGAACGTCATCATCCGGCGGGACCCGACGTTCCGTCCCTGAGTGCGTGCTCTACGCGCGCTCTGATTGGCCGGCGTTTTTCGATAATAATTAAAGAAACAAAGCTTGAAACGACATTTTGCCAAAGGAAAAAGTTGTTCGGTATCGCCTGTGGAATTTCCCATACTAGGCTCTCTCTTCTATGAGTAACGGAACACTCTGTTTAACCCATCGTCACCTTCATCTTCATCAAGGAATATTGATTAATTGTAACTATCTCTAGCACCACTAATATTCCCAATCCAATTCTTGTCTCCAAAAGGAGGGTCCCGCTAAGGAACCAACGAAACGTCACAATAAACCCACAGCCACCCTATTCGAAATCAATTGTTAGCCCTCGCGAAACGAGCTATCGATTCCACAAGAAAGCCCTCGCTGTCTACGCGTTCTCCACCAAAAAAGAAATGATCGATCACAAATTAATCCATACGCTGGGTTTCATTTATCATTCTCCACCCCGGGTTCATCGTGTTTGCACGTGCTCCGCGCGGCGGCCGGAGCTAATCCGCCGGTGTTAGAGCGATTCATAAGAAAGGGCGAAACGATCTCTGTACATACGTGAGAATCGTTCGTGCGATGTCGATCGGCGCGGATACAACGTGTATCAAAATCTCTCTGGTCGATCTTCGGGAACACAACTGCACCACGGTGTGCGTTCGTGTGTTTAAGCGCTACCACAAGCGTTCGAGCACCATTCAATTTGCTCTTGTTTCCTGAATGCGGTGAAGCGCAGAGGGAGGCCGCGACTTCCCGCCGCGTAGATAATTAGATCGCTACCAACCGCCTCCTCCGCTTTCACGCATCTTCACCTTCGCGTACGCGAGCGTGTAACTGGCCGTTTCTTCGTTCGTTCG
Source organism: Holcopasites calliopsidis (assembly GCA_023838395.1). Taxonomy (NCBI): domain Eukaryota; kingdom Metazoa; phylum Arthropoda; class Insecta; order Hymenoptera; family Apidae; genus Holcopasites; species Holcopasites calliopsidis. Next base: position 980,410 of record JALHAQ010000009.1, read on the forward strand.
ACCGTGTGTACAGGGTGTAAAGAAATTATATGTAATGACCACCGCAGCGTGATTCTACACCTCCGGGTGGGTGGACATTTGTGAAGAAAAGTCCGTGCAAAATTGTCCTTGACCTTGAAAGTTAAGGTCAACGTTTTTTTTTTACCTATCGGTTTCTACTCGTCGTAAGGATAAAAAGTGTCAGAGGAATCATGGGTCGCAACTCCACCGTTTTCTTGCAATAATGATGCTAATATTTTGCATTGGTTAGCACGGGTTAGAGCGAGAGAATGAAAGAGGGTGAGCGACGGTATTGCGGCCCTTCGCAACGTACCGGCCGATCTAGCCGCTAGATCGCGTCGGCCGTCGCCCTCGTAACCGAGCGTCGCGCAAGATTATCATTCCTTCCCTCTCACTCTCTCGCTCTAACTAATGCAAAATATTAACATCATGATTGCAAGAAAACGGTTGAGTTGCGACCCATGATTCCTTCGACATTTTTTACCTTCAAGATAAGTAGAATCGGATAGGGCAAAGAAAAAAAATATTGATCTTAATTTTTAAAGTCAAGGACAATTTTGCACGTGCTTTCCTTCACAAATGTCCACCGATCCGAAGGTGTAGAATCACGCTGTGGTGTACTTTACATATAATTTCTTTACACCCTGTACACGCCGTCTCTTGTCCGTGCCCTCCTCGAATGCAGCTCCCTCGCCCCTTCCGTCGGCACAGCAGTTGCGAACACGAGCGTGCGAGCAAAGCGTTCCCTCGCGGTGTGTGATGCCCATAGGTGTTCGCACCGCGAAATCCCAGAACGATTGCTGCCGAATTCTGATGTGTCGGGATTCTTTATAAGGGGTCGATTGCTGGGCCTGGGTCGGGAAAGGGTTATGCAACCGATAGAGAGGCTTCTTTGCTTCACTGGCACGACGCATTTTTGCGATCATTCTTGAAACAAATTACAGACAAACGTATTCTTTTTTATAATATCCTGAGAAATGAAGATTTTTTGTTTCTGTGAAATAAAGGTTTTGCGTTTCTCCAGAGCTAACTGCATTGTTCTTTCTCCGAGTAAATGTCATGTATTATTATCTGTCATTAAAACATTAACAGCAAGTTATCAAATTTCAACAGATACCTGATTTTTTTAAACTTCAATTTATTGATATTAATCAGCAATTGTCATTAGGGCTGAAATTCCAGAATTAAATGTATAGTAATTAATATTACTCTGCTTTCACTGAATTCCATTTTAGTTTCTTTTTCTAGTTAGATATGCGCTTCTTACAAAAATTTAGGTATGTGCGTTGAACATAAATTGAGAAATAAATCGCAGAGATATTTGTACATTAACTTTCTCACCTCTGTATTTGTACAATAAGTAGAAGGAATCATTTTCATATTCGTAAGTGCTGAAAGAAATCAGGGTAAAGATAACTGGCCCAGCATCGTTCAGTTCGCACTAACCAAATATAGTTACCGAGGTTGAGTCTCGAAATCGTCAGAATGGAATTCCTGCAAGGCTGACGTAATGCTACTCCAAATACTGGCCGGAAATCTCGACCCGCTGTTGCTTTCAAAATTTATGGAGAATGACAGAATGTTTAATACTTAAAATATGCAACTTATTAAGAACATTTAAATAAAAAAATTACTTTTGTTTAGGGGGGGTTGGTCTTCCAACTTCTACCCAAAATCCTTCCTCTTATCGAGCACCTACGGGGGCCCGCCTTTCGGGAGGGGGGCAGGGTCACCGTGACACCTACGTAGTTACGTCAATGAACATATTAAGAATATTTGATTCAGAAACTACTTTTATTTAGGGGCAGTCGGGTCTCCTAACTTCCACCCAAAATCCTCCCGTCTATCAAGCACTTATGGGGACATACCTTTTGGGGGGCCAGGTTACGCCAATGTACGTCCTTTGCAAGAATAATTTAATTAAAAAACTATTTTTACTTTGGAGGGGCCAGGACCCCTAATTGTCCCTCAAAATCTTCTGTCTTATCAGGCACCGATGGGGAAAAGCCGTAATAAATCGTACTTAACCTGTGCCCCTAAGTTGTACAAATCCAAATTATTCATATTGCACAAAAATCTTCATACTCATGAAAATAAAACCGCAATCTAGGGAACCAAATAACGATATGTATGGGCTATTCCGAATCGACCATTTTTTCTCTTTCGGTTTTGGTGGAACTGTAATTTCAATGGAATGCAATTTCAATTAATAACTGGCATCAAAGCTGTTAATAAATTATAGCATGTTGAAAACCCCAAATAGGGGATTTTTTAGCCAAACACGACTGCATAAACGAATTTTTGTTTATTAATCATGCGCACCGCGAAAGATGAGTGTAGGTGGAGAAATGTCTTGAAGAAGAAGAAGATGAACGCGTAGAAGGCAGAAGTACCCACGGACAATACCTACGTACCGCGAAAGCAGAAGAGCGAGGGGGGCAAGGTGTCTATACAGGACCAAGAAGAGTAGGAAGAGGAGGCGCAAGAAGAGAAAGACAGGCACGAAAAGAGAAAGAAAAGCGTCCACGGTGACGGTCAGCTCGCGCTCGGTGAACCCTGACCCTTCGTCCGTTGTCGTCCATGCTCGTTCTCCGGTCGCTCGGGCCCTCTTTCTCCCTCTCGTGGGGCCCAACGATCCCGTGGGGCCTCGGCGTGGGCGAAACTCACGCGCGGGGGAGTAGATGGCAGGGTGTACGAGGTGGGCCGCGAGGAGAGGAGAATAAGGAGAGGAGGAAGGGGCGGAGGGGGGTGACGAGTTGGCCCGCGGGCGTCCTGGGACCGTGAGAACACCACCTATAATATTATTTAGTCTGCCTCGGTTCGCCTCTCGTCTCCCTTTCTCTCTGCCCAACTTCTCCTCTCCTTCCTCGAGCTCCCTCCGTCTTTTCTCTCGCTCCCTTTCCTCATCGTCCCTTGCTTCGTTTACGCCTTCGTTCCTAGCCCTTTTCCGCCTTCTGCCTCTTCTTCGTTGTCTTTTCTGCTGATTCTATTCGGGCCCCATTTGAGTGTGTACGCCCTGTCTTTTTTAATTGTGAAAATGTAACAAATACCTTATACGTAATTTGAATGGTATTAAATGGTCAATAACTTGTAGATTTTGCTTTTTTTCAGGTTGCTTTGAAGGTATAACATATTTCTTCAGTTTCTGTAATTTAACATGATATGATATACGGGGGTCATACTACAATGAGACACCCTGTATGTAAGCAGACAGGTGAATAGATGTGGCTTTTTTCCTTCCTTGCTTTAAGGGACGTTAAAATGAAGAAGAAACTAGCAACAAACTATAAGTTTGTAGAGTTTAAGTGGTTCAAGTTTGGTTGTTTGGATTCAAGTTAGGAAGCACGCAGGATCCTTTGGGGACAGTGGATGCAGGTTCCTTCGAGGGCTGGTAGCGGTGAACGATGGGTCAGGTTAATGTAGGAAGGGATGAAAGGGACGATAAAAAAATCTGTGCTATTCCATCATCATTTCAATAGTAGTCCTTGTTAAAGGGTTGGGTTAGGTTAGGTTAGAACTGGTGCTCCTGTATGAGACGAGGCATCTTAGTTAAAGCTCTGTATGTAGGTACAGTATATTCTCGATAAGTGAGGATTTCCGATGTACACGACGGCGAGAATAATTTATTCGCCCTTAGAATCCTTGGATCCTCTAACACACTACCAAGCTTGAACACTTTTGTAAGTGGTTCGCTCCTTCTACACGATAACTGAGGCTCTTGGGGCCCAGATTTTTACTCACTTATCGAGAATCTACTGTACATGAATTTAATATATTTTAACTACCTTAATTTATTTTAATTTAATGCAATTTAATGTACTACTCTTAAATGTCCATATATTTTGTAATAATATTATTTGATGGGCCAATCTTTTAGGTTAAAAGCTTGAACCATATTACGAAACAGCCAACACCTTTTGATGTCAGCCCATATTTCTAATAAAAGATTTACGAAGAAGATTACGATCCAGAAAAGATTATTCAATAATCGAAATAATGATTAGAAATGAATAAGAAAGAGAGTATTATCTCTTAATAGACTTGGAAACCATGTCTCCTAGAAAAATGACTGTGACTGACTGGTAAGATGATCGTTCGCACGTCTTCGTAGGAAGGTATGAGTGGCGCGTGATAGTTAAAATTTGCTTGTTATGTTCAGTGAAGTATTGTTACTGATCTCATGGAGCTGTGCATAAGATCCTGTATGTATATACAATACTGGTTTGTGCTCATCATGTAGCGATCTATAGATCGATAAATCAAGGTAACGGTACGCTCATGCTCGCTGAACTTTTACCTCTTTCGAATGACGTCTATATCTTCTTTTATCCCACACCATCCCGCGACTTAATATTTTTATATTACTCTCATTATGTTCCTTGCAAATTGTATACTTCATTTCTGGATAAATAATTAATTGTATATAATATCTGTATTATACATTAAACTAACATCTAGTTTTAGATACTTCAAGCACAAATTGTTGTAGTATAAGTATCCTACGTTGTACAATTTTATTCCCCAGGGCAATTAATCTCAATCACATAATATAAACAAATATATAGAAGCAATAAAAAAATGAATTAAAAATAAAATTAGTGTACCATTATTATCCGGTAATTATTAAAATTTACAAATTTCACAGAAACAAATTTTCCTCTATCCCAAATAAATTGCAGCATAATGTAGCAAATAACAAATTGTTTCTCCACCCCGATTGGATAAAAGGAAGAACAGCTAACAATACTTTGCTCGATTAATTTCCTAATGACTCCCGAGTAACGATCAGCAAAATTTAATCAATACACTACGATTCGTTGAAGCAAAAGTCAACCATTCGTCGTTTTAATTTACTTTGCAAAGTAAAACAATTAATTTCTGTGCTGCAGGCTGAGGTTTAACGTTTCCCTCTTTCACCCACACCAGATCAGTGCATTTAGATTCTAAACGCGTGAATAGCTGTGCAGCAAACGAACAAGCAACGTCGCATTTACATTGTTTATTACCCGACGTGTACACGTATCCCGTTGGTGACACACACGCCATGACAGAATTTGCTATTCATTACTTTCGCGGCTCCTCACGGTATATTACGTAAGTACCTCGTAATTCTTAATTCGCGACGTTTTAATGATAGCCGCGGACACAGAAGCGCCGAGATTTACCGATAGCTTGCCAGACGGAAATCAATTTAACCCTCGTGCTCTGTCGCAGTGTAATTGAATTAATCAACCCGCCTGTTATTCGCGAAAGTTTGCGAATTTGAGGAATAGGGAATTAGTGATCGTTGACATGGGTGATGCAATGTATGCGGGTGTCGATGTCTCTTATTTTTCAGCTGAGGAATAGTTAGAATAATTCAGGTGTAATGTATTGTAATAATTATTAATTCAATTCGTCATCCCTGCAAGGTTAAATACCGCTTCGTACTTACTCCATAAATTACATGTAATTTACCCTATCAGACACTTTCCCCAGCATCGTTCCCCATTATCTCATTTGGGACCAAATGATCTAGCAAACGAAATTTCTGAAAATTCCAATCTTCAAATTCTTCCAGTTTCTTGGCAATCATCGCTCTCGCACCGTCCCCATAATTTACCCCATCCCAGGGATCGAACCAAGGGTAGTGCAGGGTCGTCCCGACGGGTCAGCCTCCCCGCGCGCGTGAACCGCGCGCACGCAGCCGCGCGTGCAGGCTAGATTACGAGTAACGCCGTTTGTCCGAGTCCCGGCGCGATCGCGGGCCAGCTGTGGCTCTCTCTCCAGAATCCTGGGCCCGTTCCTCGCGGACGGTCCCGACTCGCCTCGGATACCTGCCACCAGGTGTCTCCACGAGCAGTGCCCAGCAGCGGGAGGCAGGAGCAGTCTTCGAGGCGCCTTCGCACCGCCAGCATCGCGCGTGTCTCCCGTTCCCACGTTCGTTCCGCTGCCTCGCGAGCAAACCTTTTCACGGATCTCTTTCGCAAACGTGCCGCCGTCCGCCATGAGGTGCACCGTCAGGCGTAATCTCGCCAGTCAGTGAGCTAGAGAAACCGTGTTCCAAACTGTTGAAGCGGCGCGAGGCGACGGACCGACGAGTCGCCAATGCTGCGGGCAACCCGTTGGCTAACCCTTGGCAGCTCCTCGACCTGACCAGGGACAATCTTAGCCACGGGGAAGAGGATGCAACAGCAACAACAGGACCAGGACCAGGGGCGGGGTGTCGTAATGGTCCCTTCGTCCTCCTCTTCTTCCTCGACGACCGCTTCCAATAACCACGACAGCAGGGACGTCGCCGGTGTCACGGACGCGGGTCTGCCCAATTTTACGTTGCAAAGCGTGGCCCTGGGCCTGCAAGGTGCCCTCCTGGCCGCCTTGCAAAGGGCAGCGCTACTCCCGCCCGGCCATGCCGCTGCGGCTGCCCTGAACCTGCAAGCCCTAGAGACTTACTTGACCCTTCATCGCCTGCACGTCAGCAGTACTGCCCCGGGTGTCGCGCAGACTTCCGTTACCGGAATCAATGGCCAGAGGTGTTCGCCGATCGATACCGGACTGGACACCGCGCTGACGCCGTCGAAGAACGATCAGTTGGCTGCCGAAAGACTATTGCAAGCTAACGAAGACGAGGACGATGGTAGGTTGGACTTTATCGGCGATCCCGAGGAGGATCTAGCTCTACTGGAGGAACAAGAAGCCCTGCTAAGGGACACTTCCGTGGCTACGTCGACGGCCAATCACGAAGCGTTGTTGCGACGGATATCCGATGGAAATCGAGCGAGCTCGAGCTCCTCCGGGAACACCGTGCAATCGACGCCGTTGTCGCGGACGGCTGTTTCCTCGTTCACGTCGCCCGCGTCCTCGTCCGCCTGTTCCTCGTCCTCCTCCTCGTCGTTGTCCTCCGCGTCGTCCCTTCAAGCCACGTCCACGTCCGCCGAAACGGGCATACCCAGGACGTGCAGGGCGTCCAGGCCTAAGAAGCAGTTCATTTGCAAGTTCTGCAGCAGGCAGTTCACCAAGAGCTATAATCTGCTGATACACGAGAGAACGCATACCGACGAGCGGCCGTACTCGTGCGACATTTGCGGGAAGGCCTTCCGACGGCAGGATCACCTCAGGGATCACAGGTAAGCTAGAGAAGTAGCTTTAAGATTTTGTCGCTCTTTATGTTTAAATAATCGTGGAGTCGATTTTTCTGAGATTTTTGGTAACTTCTTAAATTTGTTTTTTCAAAGCAGATTTGTTCACGTTAATTGTTCGGTTATGTTTCATGAAGAATCTCGTGATGTGGAATTTTTCGTTATTGAAAATTCAGGTAGAGTTTAACACTGTTCTGGAGGCGGCTGTTTTTGACTGTCGAATTTTCGATGAAATTATGTTTAATGAATCGATAGTAATTATAAAGAAACTATAAACTCTAAGAATGGTAAAACAACTACCAAACAGATTAATCCAGTTTACATAAAATTCTATATGATATTAATATTTCACTTTACACTAAAGAAATTAAATTTCAATCACATTAATTAACACGTATTACGCACTTCAAGCCATATCTCCATCCCGTCTGACACCTCGGGAGCTATTAAACCCATGCGAGGAATTTCAAAAGTGTCCACACAAGTTCGAAATCACGGCGAATTAGCGTCGATTATCGAGCTCAATTTATTTCTATTCAACAGCCCCGTTAGAGTCGATAAAGAATTAGCCTCACTTGGATCTTCCTTGCGAGTGGGAGACGCGGAAGATAAAGTTGCTGTTATGCGTGCACGGCAAAAGTGGTTATAATCATGGCCGGCGCCCCGTGAAACGGGCTTTCTTCCCGGCGCGGGTGTACGCTCAAATTGATTGCAATCTTCGCGGCGTCTAAATACGGCGAAATAACACCGGCATAACGTGTAATTATGACAGCGGCAGGAGTATGGCCACAGTGTATTAATTAACGTTGATCAATTCGTGACAATTGGTCGTGGCTGTTCGTATCTTGATCATCAATCATGACGGCATCGATCGGTACGTCCGCGGTTCCCGTTAATTGGTCTCGGCCACTGCGTCTAAAAATAGCTATGGATGTTTCTTGCGTGCGTTTTATTTTTTGGAAATGCGTGTTATTTATGTTGTTCAATTTTGCAAAAGCTATGTTAACTGGTGTAGTGGAATAGGAAATGAAAAACAATCGAAAGACTGCTGATAGAAAATGGAATTAAGTTTGGCTATTTTATTTTTTGAAAATTAGGAAGCCTATTTTAATGATTCTGTTGTTTTATCATTTGCAATTTGCAATGGTGTATAGTTCGGGATGGGCGCTTTATTAATTTGAAAAATCAGGAAGAAACTTTAGTTGGGCTTTTTATTTTAGGGATTAGTGGAATTGACTTCAATTTGAATTCACTTCTAATGGAATTCAATCGTAAACAAGCTTTAGTTGGGCCTTTTATTTTAAGGATTAATTCACTTTGAATTCACTTCTAATGGAATTCAATCGTAAAGAAACTTCAGTTGGACTCTTTATTTTAGGGATTAATGGAATTGAATTCAATTCTAATGGGAAGTAGCTTTATTGAGACCCTTTATTTTAGAATTGAATTCTATTAGAATTGAATTCAAATTGAATTAATCCCGGAAAATAAAGCGCCCAACTAAAGTTTCTTTTTGATTGAATTCTATTACAATTATGTCTTGTTTTCTGTTTTTTTTTTAAGTCTATTAGAATTGAATTCTATTACAATTGAGTTATGGCATTGATATGGGGATACTTCTTTTTATGAAGATTGAAATAGGGTGAAACTTTAGTGGGACACATTACTTTAGGTACTAATGGAATATAGTTCAATTCTAATGGAATTCAATTCTAATAGACTTAAAAAATAGAAAACAAAACACAATTGTAATAGAATTCAATCAGAAAGAAGCTTTAGTTGGGCGTTTTATTTTCGGGATTAATTCAATTCGAATTCAATTCTAATGGAATTCAATCAGAAAAAACTCTATTGGGGCCGTCTATTCTAGGGTTTAATAGAATTGAAGTCTACTAGAATTGAATACCATTACAATTGAATTCAAATTGAATTAATCTCTAAAATAAAGGGACCAACAAAGTTTCTTCATCTTTGAATTCTATTACAATTCAATTATGGTATTGATATTTTGGATACCTTTTTGTGAAGAACTTTAGTGGGACACTTCATTGTAGGGATCAATGGAATTGAATTCTATTAAAATTGATTTATCAAATTAATAAAATTCAATTCCATTAGATTTCAATTCCATTAATCCCTAAAATCAACGCACTAAAGGTCGCACTAAAATTCCTCTCTGCTCCAATCTTCGCAAAAAAAGTACTAAAGAAACCAAGATCACCAGACCCATACCTAGTCCTTCAGATCAACCCATCATCACTTCACCTGTCCCCCGAAAATCCTCACAAATTTCCATGCTCTAACACCCCAACAATCCAAATCCGCCTAATCTCTTAATCCCATTAGAGGGAGGGGGGGGAGGCCCATTCAATCTTCTCGCCAACATAATCATGCTATCATCCGCATCGACATTCAACGCCCGATTGAAATCAAGGAAAAACGGATCGTCCTTTTTGTTTGCTCCAGGTACATCCACAGCAAGGAAAAGCCGTTCAAGTGCGCCGAGTGCGGCAAAGGGTTCTGCCAGAGCAGAACCCTCGCGGTTCACAAAATCCTACATATGGAGGAGTCGCCGCACAAGTGTCCCGTTTGCGCCAGGAGTTTCAATCAGAGGAGCAACTTGAAGACGCACCTCCTCACGCACACGGATATCAAACCGTATCACTGCGCCTCCTGCGGAAAGGTGTTCCGGCGGAACTGCGACCTCAGGCGGCACTCGTTGACACACAATCTGGGCGTGTCGACGTCGCCGCCGCCACCTGGGATACCTGTGCCCGGTACCGGGACCGTGGTCCTCCAGGAGACGTCCTAGTGCGCCGACCGGGGATGCCTGGTATTGTAGTAGAAACATTTACCTTCGTTTAGGCCCACGAGGATGTTTCAAGGTGCTTCGTCCTTGGCCTTCGCTACTTGATTTCAAAGTCTGAGGAAGGGAACGGGGATGAAACGTTTGGTCGATGGAAAAGTAATACTGGGTTTTGGGACTGCTGAAATGAAGCGTTTTCATGTAACTACTCATTGCGGAATTTGTTAATAAATCGTGCAAATTGATTCTATAAATAAATAAGCACTATATGGTGTGGTTTTCTATATTTTATACATGTGCAGTAGCGTCATTTAGCCTTTGATTGAACTAGGACGTGGAAAGAGTGTTTGAATAAGTTGAGTAATTACAGATTGGATCATTACAGGTACAGAAGAAACTGTTTTCAATACAGTTTTAAGAATGAAAAAAAGGTTTAAATGCAGCTAATAGCACAAAAAAACGCTTTTTAGTAGTGTTGAAATAAGTTTTGTGATTCAGCCTGAGTAACCATTTTACTATTTATTACTATGGGTACATTTGTTCTCTAACTTTGGCACGATGATTCTCCGTGTGAAGTTGAACATTGGTCAGACACCATAATATTGATTGACGTTGGTATTTTAAAAGGAAGTCTATGAAACAGCCATATTTTTGTACAAATTGTATTAAGATGCTTGTCTATGGAAATACAGAGTTGGGCAAATGAATGTGAATGAAATTGGGTAATTGAAATAAAAATTGAAATTGGGTAGAATCGAGTAATTGAAACTGAAACCGAGTGGAATTAAATAAATGAAATTGAAATAGAAATTGGCTAACTGAAATTCAGTAGAATTGAGTAACTGAAACTGAAATTGCAGTTGAGTAGAATGGAATAATTGAAATTAAAATTGAAATTGAGTAGAAGTGAGTAACTGCAACTGAAATTCGAATTGAATAGAATTGAGCAATTGAAATTAAAATTGAAAGTGATTAGAATTGAGTAATTGAAATTGAAATTGAGTAGAATTAAGTAATTGAAACTGCAATTAAAATTGAGCAGAATTGAGTAATTGAAAATTTTACTCTGATTTTAAGCCGATATTACTTTTCCATCGACTTAACGGGACGGTTTCATGATTTGGGTACAATGTTGAATGAGATTCTTCTGTTGATAATCTTTATTGTGACGAGTAGCGCCTTAGCGATGGACAAGGTGTTACAGTGATCTGTTCATCCAGGTGAGAGAGACTTAATTTCGAATATATTACATTATGTGATAAATTAGATTGCCTTATAAGTTCGTGCGGCTTTCATTTCGTGAGTAATTTGTCGCAAGAACATTTCCTAATAAATTTTACTCATCAATGTATGAGCCATCGCGTGTTTGTTGTTTAAAAGAGATGAGAATTGTTCAATACATTTTAACAACATAAAATATTTGACATAAAAGTTACAGGTGTGATAGGAATTTATCTAAACAAGAATTAAATTCCTCGAAGTCATGAAATGTTTAATCATCGAACTAGACTTTTGCAATTATGTAATTATATAATTTAATAAAAGTGCTTCGACAGAAACAAAAGTTTCCACGGCGTTAAAGAACCGCACAACCTTATCAGGCAGTTTAATAATTCAGTGCAATTGCCTGTACACTGTTATTATTAATCGTAACGTTCAACAAATTGAAAGAAGGTAAAAGAAAATATATAGAAATCACAAATTTCCTAAACCGAATTAATAACACGAAGTGATCATTTGAAATTTGATTCCATTTCGACGATGAATTAAAGATCGATCGGCTGGAATATTTTTGCGAGTCGAGTGAATGTAAATGCACATGTCAATCCCTGATTCTTATCGTGTATTTAGCTGCGTACGTACTTTGTAGCTGTCAAATATGTAATGTAGGGTATAATTAATTATTCTAACTGCATATCAGGATGGTGTGTTGTCCATGCTCGTTAGATCTGTAATTACGTTACGCACCACGTATGCATTATTATATTGTATAGGTAGCCGGAACAAGGATATAAAAGGAGATCGTTCCGCATTTTTCCCACACTGTGTACCTACGTGCCCACGTTGTGTTTCGTTTGTACGTGTAAAATAAATCTTTTATTATATTATTTTCTAAGCTGTCGTTGTCATCATCTGTTCTTTCAATTAATCCTTCCCTTTGAAAGCGATTTTTTCACGAACTCGCAATCAAGCAATTCAATTAGTGCGGAAGTAGTTACTTAAATGATATTTCGAAGAGAAGCTAAGTAATAATGAAACGAATATTTGAATATTTTATATTTGTTCATAAGAATTCTCAGCAGCCCCAAAAACAATCCTAAAACAATGTAATAAAGTCAAATTGCCACTAACGAATTAACACGCTTACTGGCCGAATAAAAAATTACTCCTTTAACATCCAATTAATTATCAGCAAGCGTTATCCACTAATCACCCCGTCATTTTCTCCTCGCATGCCTCGCGGCTGCGATATAGCCGAAAAAAAAAAGACAAGCCGTGGCGAAGCAGAAGGAGCGGAGGAGGAAGGGGTAACATCAGCAAAGAGGACGACGACGAAGAACAAGTGGAAGAAACGCGTGTATCGTGTTACAAAGAACGAGGCCGCCAGGTGCGCGGGACATGACACCGCGATACGTCTAGGGTTACGTTTCTTTTTCGAAGGTGGGCGCTGGTAAGGCGCTCGAGGTGGGCCCCTCGCGCTATTTCGGGGCCCGAACACGGGACGGCTCGCGTCGATAAGGAGAATCTCGCACGACCGGTCGACGTCTTCCAACAGCGGGGCTCGCCGGGGCTAGAAGTTCGTTCCCGAACCTCGGAAACTCGAGGAACTTCGATCCGGATCAGAAAAAAAAAGGAAAAGGGAAAAACGATGTAACGCGACGAACGAAGTCCCGTGTCTCAGCCTTGTAAAGCGAATTTACATAATTCCGTGACAGCCACGCGGCGAAATGAATTCGCTGGGATTTAGGCTGCTCGTTGTTTTATTTTATCGCGGTTACGAGTCGTCGGTGATTTTTGAGTATCTCGCCTTTTTTCTTGCGGAAAACCGTGGCATTGGTTTGGAATCATTGGTCGTTCCAAAGAAGAATGGAATTTGTATACTTTAGAGAATTTTAAGGGACAACATTGAGTTAGAGATTGGAAGACTCTTCCAATCTCACAAAATTGAGTAAATGTTCGAAGTGTGTGTATTGATTTATATTGGATTAAGCTGACCCATTTTTGATATTGTATCATTTCCTTTGATTGAATTAAGAAGTCAAGAGAGCGCTTGAATAATTTGAGTAATTACAGAGATGGTACAGACGATACTCTAATTGAAATGCAAAAAGTTTTAAGAAAAAAAAAAGAAGATCTGTACGCAGCTAATACCATAAAAGATGCTTTTTAGTAGTCTTAAAACAAATCTTGTGATTCAGCCTGGGTAGCCATTTTACTATTTATTACTATGGGTATATTTGTTCATTAAATTTCGTAACGATGATTTTCAGTTTGCAGTTGAACTGTGGTTAGACAACTTACTATTGACTGCCGTTGGTATTTTAAAGAGAAGCCTATGGAACGGCCAAATTTTTATGAAAATCGTATTAAGATGTTTGTCTATAGAAATATAGATTTGTGTAATTTAAATTGAAATTGAGAAGAATTAAATAATTTAAATTGGAATTGAGTAGAATCGAGCAAGAATTGAAATTGAGTAGAATTGAGTAATTGGAATCGAATAAAATTAAGTAATTGAAATTGAATAGGATTGGATAATTGAAACTGACTAGAATTGAGTGATTGAAATTGAGGTTGAGTACAATCGAGTAATTGCAATTCAGATTGAGTGGAGTTGAGTAATTGAAACTGAAATTAAAGGTGAGCAGAATTGAGTAATTGAGTAATTGAAACTGAAATTGAATTTGAGCAGAATTGAGTAATTGAGTAATTGGAACTGAATTGAAATTGAATTATCATTGGTTATTCGAGGCATCACTAGTGGGTATAGATTTAGTTTGATGATTGATACGAATTTTGTTTCGTCAGTCGCGTAGCTTGAAAATGAGGAAGTTATTAAATTAAGAAACGAGGTGGATAAAACCTGGTGACAGTTCTATTCCATTGTGCTGTCAAGAGCGTCGTGATGAGGAAATACATAGCCCGCTGAATTTGCATGCGGACTACATGGACCGATCGGTTGAATTTAGAAATTCATACCGGTCAGTTTGTATATTTGCACAATTCTGTACGAAATTATACGGGGGATATTAAATATGGTAATTCATGAGTAATTTGAAAAGTATACATTCTTGTTGTTATTAAATGGGTGAGTCGTGATTTACTAGATACCTACCCACATGTTTCACTGGAATAAGATATTAACTGTCGACAGCCTTTTCAGGAGGAGGTGAAATAAATTCCAAAATTCTTATTGAAAAGTTTTATGATTATCCTCGAGTCATGTTGAATCGCTTGGAGATGCTTAGAAATTATAATCCAGGGGCAATAAAAGGAGCCTTTATAAGCGTAGTCATTGAACACTTTATTGCTTTAATTCAATTTCCTTGTTAAATTTTAGTTACCGGACATTGAGTGACACTTGAAAAAATGAAACGAAGGAAACTTCAATAAAAAGCAACTAAAAATCTCTTCCTGTAAAAGAACTCAAAAGAACCGAAGGAAAAGTCGTAAAAAATCTCCTCTTACTAAAGAATTCGCAAGAAAGAAAGGAAAAATGATTAAAATCAATTAAAAGTATTATAAAATCACCCCATTTAAAACGACTAAAAAACAATAGCGAAAGAAATCTATAAAAAGTACTGTGAAAGTCTTCAAAAGCAAAAAGGGAAAAACTATCAAAGATCAATAAAAAAATAATTTTTTTTTTTTTTTTTGAAAGAATCTGAAAGAGAAGAAAAAAATCATTAAAAAATTGCTTCTACTTAAGAACTCAATACAGGAGCAAATGAAAAATCATCGAAAAACGATTTCAAAAGTCACCTCCTATAAAAGAACTTACGAAAAAGGCAATGAGAACAAATCATCGGAAATTGAGAGAAAAAGGTATCTTTTTTAGAAGAGTTACAAAGCAAGAAATGGAAAATTAAATGGTCAAAAGTCTGAAACTGAAAGAGGTGTTGAATTCAGTAATTGAATTGAGTAGAAACCTTAAAGAACTGTGTAATTGAAATTGAGTTGAATTGAGTAATTGAAATTGAAATTGGAATTCAGAAGAAATGAGTAATCGAAATTGAGTAGAACATAGTAATTGAGATTAAGATTCAGTAGGATTGAGTTATTCACATTGAAAATGCGTAAAATTCAGTAATCGAAAGTGAAATTGAAATTGAGTACAATTGAGTAACTGAAATTGAAATTTAGTAGAATTTAGTAATTGCGATTAAAAATGAGTAAAATTCAGTAATTCAAATTGAAATTGAGAAGAACTGAGTAACTGAAATTGAAAATGAGTAAAATTCAGTAGGATTCAATAATTGAAGTTGAATAAAGGAACTCACAAAAGAAAACAGCGGAGGGAACTATAAGAAGTTGATCAAGAAAATATTTAAAATATCATAAAAATGATAAAAAGAATCACATTCTTGAAACGAATCCAAAACAGATGAATGGAAAATCACGTGGTAGCAAGAAACCAGGCCGCCTACGCGACACGGAAAGCGTATCGCCAGGTAGACACGTATTAAATCGCATATCAAGTCTGTCATTTCCCTCATTTAAAAGCGAAGAAAGACGGGCCGGTAGGCAGCGAGGAGAGTGCGTCCAGGTATGCGTCGAAAACGCGGAAAGGGAGGGGAAAAGAGGAACCGGCCACAAAGTGCTCCAGCGCGTAGTGGAAGAGACGAAGGAAAGGATGGGAGTTAAAGGGGACATAGAAGGACCACACGCGCGCGCCGCCCACAGATACGCTATCACTCGGCTACAACCGACGTGATCTGCATGCGCATGTCCTCTCTTCGTCACGAGTCGGAGAAAAAAGACAAAGAAATCAGGGAAAGAGAAGAATCTCCCCCGTGCCTCTTCCTTCGCTCGCTTCACCCCTTTCGCTGATTTAAGGGGTTGGCAAGGGCGTCGATAACACGTCCCTGGTCAGCCCTTTCGGAATTCCCTCCTCTTTCTTCTTGAATGGCGCTGAAGCTTCTTCGTTTAGCTTTCGTAGCGTATGCACTTCCTGCGAGAGCGTGGATATCTTTACACGCGTGCCTCGAGGAAGACGATTGGGTTACTCTTGCTCGCCGATCCCGGTGTCACGATCGCTTTGCCACTCGTGGGTTTTTACCTGCCTAGAGACCCGAACGCAAGGTCCTTGTAATTTTGGTGTTACTCCTCTTGTTTTATTAGAGATCTCTTACCTCGGGCCATGCGGTCTCTTTTCGGATTCTCGGTCGCTGGTGAATGGAAGGTTGGACCAGAGCTTTTTGGCGTGGAGTGGATTGGAGGGGCTGGAGTTAGTTGTAAATTAATTAACAGGAGCAATTATTAACTTAGAGATAATGAAATAAAATTAAATAATTGCTAAAGCATGCATTTGATCCGTTCCTTTTTGTTTACAAATTTAGAGTTTTTGATGTGGGGTGATTGGAGGAGGTGGAGTTAGTTGTAAATTAATTAACAGGAGCAATTATTAATTTAGAGAAATTAAAATTAAATAAAATAATTGCGCCTACTTGACCCATTCTTTTTTGTTTACTAATTTAGAACTTTTGATGTGGGGTGATTGAAGGGGTTGGAGTTAGTTGTAAATTAATTAACAGGATCAACTTTCAATTTAGAGAAATTGAAATTGAATTGAACAATTACTGACACTTCTTTCATACATTCTTCACTAGCTCGGAGTTGTGTCATTTCATTTTTAAATTCGGTGTTTCACCCCAGTCTCCCCTAAATCAATTTTATAAAAATCTCACCGCGGCAGTTGCACGTAAACAGCGTTGCATATTCTATGAAAATTGTTAACGTAAAAATTGTTGGATGAAAATCGATGCAATAAAAAAATGTGGAAATATCCATTAATATGCAAATCTCGTTGCCAGCCACTCTTGATGTTACACACGAATCTTTTCACTTGTTGATTAAACCTTTGTATCGAATACCTGCATGAGCAATCTCTATTCAGGTGTCGATTTGAACTTTAGATATCAGATTGCGAGAAATGATAATCGTGCAACGATGCTGTAATTATTTCCACGCGCGTCGAATATATTGCTGCTCATCATATATCAAAGTTCACACGAACGTTCCTTTGTTCTATCCACGCGATGGTCTTCTTTCCCTTATAAATAAAAATTCTTAAGCGTTGTTGTAATACTTCATTGCTTCAATCGCTGTGCTCTTGGTATTGTTTGTCAGAAATTGTTAAGATACGTAGTAAGATTTTTAATTATTATAATGTATGTATCAAGGTACTCTTCAAAACTTTTTTTAAATAAACTTGAAAGTTGTTAAATAATTATGATTATTTACTGACTTTACATTTTTGTATAACTATCAATGGTTTGATAAGTGTTTTATATAAAACAAATGTGAAATAAACATAATCAATTCTATTACGTGTAAATACAAATTACAATTATTTTCAGAATATCCCTTACAACTCTAAATTATATTATCCTTTAATATTTTTGCAACGCGAAGGAAGACACAGACACAATAATGAATAAATAAATTATTGCACAAGTTCAAACATTATTTATACAATTAATAACAATCCATTAGCGAAACATTTGTTATTTATATTAAACAAGCTTCCATCGAAGCTAAGAACCAAGTACATCTCACCATTACTTATACCTTATAATTTATACTAAGCGTTTCTCCACCAAAATCATCATAAAATTCGAATAAACATTTCTTTCACAATGGAACAACGGAACTGAAAATACAGCAAATGGCACATACGATACAGGCTCGTCCTGGAAGCAGCTGTGTACACCTTTAGCACGAGCGCATAATGCGAAACGAGCGATCAGAAAGGAGAAACCGAGCCGAATATATACGTCGTCAAATTATATTTTCACGACCGCCTTGTTCCCGGAACGTCATTCGCATTATTTTCACTTCGCTGCTCCGCCCGTGGCCCCGCGACAGCCGGATCCGTTTTATTCCATTCAGCCGGAATCGGTGGCCAATTAAACCGGCGCCGCAAAAAAGGCTCGCGAATTTATCTCTACCCGATCGTTGCACGAAATTATCATCGCGCGGACAGGATGCGGTCGCACGCGAAACGAAGGCCGTTCTGCGGATTCTGTAGCAGGTTCTCCGTCACTTATGTACGCGTGCAGGGTGTTGGACATGCGTGGATATATATATATTTTTCTTAATAAGTAATAACGCTTTCGATGTCCTTGGTATGCGATTATTTTGTGATGGTGCTGAGAGTCATGGAAAGTTGGTGCTTTTAATTGTTTCTGGTGTTATAATATGTATTTTTTTAATGGTACCGATGCTGTAAATTGCAAGAATTGTCTTTGCTTATGTTATTTTATTCACCAATTAATGTTTCAATTAATATCAACATTTTATTGGTTCCTCCTCTGATTTTTTAATTTCATTTACATTTTTTTTTTGCTCCACGTCGAATTGTAATATAAATTATCATCCGAATGTAATTTATATCAGTACCCTATAGTTTCCTATAGTTTTAATCGTTTTATTCAATTTCGTTCTGTAACAAAACGGAAATACCCGTCGTGATCCTTCTTTCGCTGAAAAAAGGACTCTGCAGAAAATTGGGGCATAAAATTACACAAAGCCACGCTAATCGTGCGTACGAGCTCGAGAACGATTTTAATGTCACGCGGTTGAATTCGTAAAGCCGCCTGGGGATTACCCCCCCCCCCCCCCCCC
Organism: Holcopasites calliopsidis; assembly: GCA_023838395.1. Taxonomy (NCBI): domain Eukaryota; kingdom Metazoa; phylum Arthropoda; class Insecta; order Hymenoptera; family Apidae; genus Holcopasites; species Holcopasites calliopsidis. Next base: position 999,181 of record JALHAQ010000009.1, read on the forward strand.
TGTCGTTTTCGTTTCACGCATCATTCCACGGATAAATAAATAACTAACAAGGCGTTGCGCATGTTTTTGTGCAACTGGTCCCCAGGTATAACGTCTCCATGGCCGGGAGAACGAAGTTGTACTTGCCGATATACGATCGGCGGATGCACACACGCAGAAGGTGGCCACCCGCGATTCCGCAGGCGTGTATCGTTTAGCAGCTGCGCCAGGGGCCACGTGCGAATGGCCCCGCATCCTCCGACGCTTTACTTGATTTATATTCCGATGCTCGATAAGTTGGCGCGGGTGGCTAACTTCGACGTGCCTCGTGATTCAATTTATCCTTTTTTAAGTTAGTTCCTTGGGGATACAGCTTCTTGATAATGTCGTCTTTTATTAAACTGCAACGTTGACGACCGTATCTGTCAAAGTTGGTGGAAAAACAGTAACATGTGGTTTACAGTGTTATTTGGAATTGATTAAAAATCTCTTCCTGCAAGGGAATCCGACAGAACCGAAGGAAAAATCGTTAAGAATCTCCTCCCATTAGAGAATTTGCAAGAAAGAAAGGAAAAGCTGTCGGAAATCAATAGAAAAATTTCCTTCGACCAAAAGCTCGGAAGAAACAAAGAAGACATCATGGAAAATCAATAAAAAGAATACAAAATCGCTTCAATTAAAAGAACTGAAAAGAAGAACGACGGAAGAAATCTATAAAAAATACTATATTAAAAGTGTTGCAAAGCAAGAAAGGAAAAACTGTCAATAATCAATCAAAAATCACATTCTTTAAGAGAGTCTGAAAGGAAAGAAAAAATCATAAAAATCTGCTCCTACTTAAGAGCTCAATGGAAGCATAGGAAAAACCATCGAAAAGCAATTTAAAAAGTATGAGTAACTTACTTACAAAGAAGTTCTTTTATTGTCTTTTGTTAAACTGCAATCTGGATGATTGTATCTATTAAACTAGATGATGAAATAATAATATGTGGTTCAAAATGTTATTTTGAATGAGTAGCTACTTGTTACAAAGAAGTTCTTCAACATTGTCTTTTGCCAGATTGTAAGGTTGATTATTGTGTCTATTGAAATTGATGATGAAATAATAACATGCGGTTCAAAATATTATCTGGAATGAGTGACTGCTTGTTACAAAGAAGTTCTTTAACATTATCTTTTGCCAAATTGTAAGGTTGATGACTGTATCTATTAAACTAAATGATGAAATTGTAAAGTTGATGACTGTTTCTGTTATTTTGAATGAGTAACTACTTGTTACAAAGAAGTTTTTCAACATTGTCTTTTGCCAGATTGTAAGGTTGATTATTGTGTCTATTGAAATTGATGATGAAATAATGACATGCGGTTCAAAATATTATCTGGAATGAGTGACTGCTAGTTACAAAGAAGTTCTTTAACAGTATCTTTTGCCAAATTGTAAGGTTGATGACTGTATCTATTAAACTAAATGATGAAATTGTAAAGTTGATGACTGTGTCTATTGAAATTGATGATGAAATAATAACATGCGGTTTAAAATGTTATCTTGATTGAGTAACTACTTGTTACAAAGAAGTTTTTGAACATTGTCTTTTGCCAAATTTCAAGGTTGATGACTGTGTCTATTAAACATGATGATGAAATAATAATATGTGGTTCGAAATGTTATTTTGCATGAGTAGCTACTTGTTACAAAGAAGTTCTTCAACATTGTCTTTTGCCAGATTGTAAGGTTGATTATTGTGTCTATTAAACTAGATGATGAAATAATAATATGCGATTCAAAATATTATTTCAAATGAGCGACTACTTGTTAGTTATGTTAGAAAATCATTTTGCGTAATTAGTAAAGAGAAGACTGAATGTAAGCGTACAAAAAATTGTATAAAAGTGTGAAGACTGTATATTTGCTACTAATTTGTTGATATCGGTTATCGACTTGGGGATAGTTGGTTTTAAACATTAATGACTACTATTTTACTTATTTGCAAGTTATTTAAGTGTACACTTGATTTTTATCAAACTACAATTCTCTAGAAATACGTGAATTATATTTCAATTGTTTTCTTCAATTTGCTTCAGTATTCAGCATAAAAGTTTAGATATGACTGGCAATATCGTCATATGTATTTAGAATGAATTTTCATGCACATAATTTTTAAATATGGATAGATCACGTCCATATTTCTATTTACAAGAATCAAATTTTTCAACAGCTTGTAAATATTTAATTTGCTTCACCGAGTACCTGCTGATGTATTGATGCTGTATATTTCCAGTGTGGTAGCCGACTGTCTCCCAGGTGAATTAATGATGCTGAACATCTAAGGAAAATGTCTACTTTTGTCGCTAGCTCGTTATGCAAATATTATTCAAGAGGAATGAATTATATCATAATCGGAAACCCACTGCCTACTAATAAATTCAGGTATTCACTGAAGCCAAAATTTTGCTGAAAACTACCTTTCATTGATAGATTTATAACGAATGGGGATTTTCATAAATAACTACTGTCTGTGTCCTCTATATCGTCTCATAAATTATTTAAAATCCAAAGCGATAATTCGTTTCAACTGCCAGATAACTTGAATTGATAAATTAATAATAACCATGAATATAATAGGTAAGGAGTAATGAAATTCTTAAATCAACCCCTAAACTACCCCTGTCAATAAATTAGTCAATGGCAAAGTTATTACACAAAATTGCATTTACATGTATAATGTACTACGCTACATTCGAAATAAACATTTTATGTTTTATATTATATCCAATAATGTTGAATAATAATTTGTCGACTGTTACTAAAATTCTACCAATTATTTTCAATAATACTTCGCTACCGCATTTACACACAAATACCTAAATACATTGCACTTTGAATTTCTTCATCCCCGTGAAAGGTTCTCCAATTTCCTCGACGACGAATCTCTCCCCCATAGCTCAAGGCTAATGTCTCCCGGGCAATTAAAACTAGCCAGTAATGGGTTGGTGATTTAGCGGCTAGCCGAAAGAATGAGCGAGTAAATTACAATACGTACGCCCTTCTCCCCGCACGTGACACTTTGAATGGGCGAAAATCTCGCGGCTCCGCTTCGCTCGTGATTGGCGGGACGGTGAAGCGTGTGTGCCGGCGCTCGTTTGGCAGCGCGCTAGGCCACGAAATACGAAAGGGCGGACAGGATGACGGACGACAGGACGCCCTGGGCAACCGAGCGGTGACTCGCGCGACACAGCCTCACAACACTCACCCACGCGTCTTTAAACTCGGCCTCCACCTTCTCCTATCGCTTTTCTTCCTTCCACTCTGCCTTTTCATTCTCCATTTTCCTCCTTCGCTTCCCCCGCTTGGCTTCTGTTTCTTTACATCCGATTTCAGGGGACGGGGGTTTTTTTTTCGTTTCATTTTCCTCCATCGTTTCACTCATTCCTTTATGTTACAATACAACGCGATAGTTCTTCAGCTGCGTCGCCTACGAATTTGATCAGAATCTATCGATTTAATTGATTAAAACTTACGTTCGAAGAAAAAATATATATATATAAACTCTTAGTGAAATACAAATTACATCCCCGAGGTAAAAATGATAAAACGGCTTTCTCACTACGAAAACAGGGGAATTCACTTTTTAATAACATTCCTCTCGCGAAACAGTAACTGCAGGCAGCAAGAAAAAGAAAAGAATAGCGAATCGGGTATTTTATTTATGGCACCCAGCACACGTTCTCCAAGTCGCGACTTCACCGTTCCCTCTTTCGGAGCCTTCTTCTTGCGGCCAGCCGCAAGTATAATCGGCGAACGCGAGAGACCATCGTCATCGTCGTTTCGCGAAGGGATATTCAGGAACTGCACACGTTTTAGTCGAGGGGAGATCATGGCCGGTCGCATAAGCGATACCACTGCGAACGCGTTACAACCTGCGGTCGCTCTTTGCTTCCCTCTTTTGGTTCGCCGACGCGACGCGGCGTTCGTTGCAACTGCGACGAATCGAGGTATAAAATTAGGCGTCGCGTTATTACCAGCGCGTGCACGGAACGTTACTTGTCAAACGCTTCGGGGGGAGAGGCGTTTTTCAACGCGTTAGGAGTTAAGCGGCCCCGGGATTGCTGGAGATTGATTTTGATTAATGGCTCTGTGAAATCTGTTTCGGAAACGAAAAGAGGATTTATGGTGGATGATTGGAAAAGAATTCAAGTAAAATGGAACAGATTTGGTTTCATTTAGTCATACTTTGTTTATGAATTGCGAATTCTAAAATGTATCTCTTTACGGTTAAAGACATTTGTTGTCGAAGTCGTATGGAAAGTATTACATGCAGAATGCAATTATTGTTTAATTAAAGCAATTATTTTATTCGCACTGGTGCAAAGCATCATTTTGTACACTCATTCTAAAACAGTAGCATTCGACTATTTTATTTTCGTAAAAAGAATTATTAATATTATAGTCATTCAGAAAAGTGAATTTTATTAGTTTGTCCTTAACATAATTTCAGTTTAAACTCAGTACTATTTTCTTCCTCGGGCTTCAAAACATTAACAAATATTTATGAAAGTAATAAATACATATAACAGTAATGACCCTTCAAAAAAGATATGTCTATCAATCTTACACTTATATTGAGGGGGCTCATGGTTCAGTTAAGCATTATACTTTCTGATTAATTAACTCATTACACTTAGTCTACTTACATTTAAACTCTGTATCATCTTCGTTTAAAGAATGAAGTCAAGTTATCCTTACAAGATGTGTCTAGCAATCTTACGCTTAAATTACAGGGGTTCATAGTTCAGTTGAACATTATACTTCCTGATTAATTAACTCTACTTACATTTCAACTCTATATCATCTTTATTAACAAATTAACTCAGTACGACTTTATTAATCCGTCACAGGCACAGATATTGTTGCAATTCTAAATCAATACGACGAAAATGGAAGTGAAGAGCTGCGATTACACGAGAAGCAGTCTCATTGTTGAAACAAGCATGCGGCGCCACTCTTGTTTCCCTCTAATTGCTTCTTCGCCCTTTCTTACGTCGCGTTGTTCGTTCCATCTTCTCCTTGCTCGCTAAATGGCCGAGTTAGTAACGGAATGGGAAGTAAACGCGAAACGCATAGACCGTGGAGAACGACGGAGCAGTAACTCAAACGAAACACGCGTATTAGTTTCTGTAAAGTACTGTGAAGGCAATTTGAAGACTTTATGACGGCCTGCCATTTGACCCCTCAACAATCTCGCACCACAATGGAAATTTGTTTGTCTTCCGTTGCGCAATTGGACGAACGTACATCGTGGAGAAGTGTCCGTTATCCGTTTCAATTGAAATTAATTTAAAAAATATCTAATCGGAATTTGAATTCGTTTTATATGATCTGAATTTAATTGAATTCTAGAGAATTTTTTTTTGCAAATTAAATATTTCGGTAAATACAAAAATTGACAAATTTTTATTACAAGTTTATAAGAGAATGGGAGGAGTATCAAATATTTTGCGACTCACACGAAGCGGTAGTCTCAAATTACACGAGTGATCGTCATTTAAAAAATTCCAGTTGCTTTTCCTTTTTAAAAAAAAGGACAGATTTCAGAAAATTGTTCTCGCATGTTCTTAAGCTATTACGTCTTTAACGCAACGATGGCTGCTGTAACATCGATACAGAACGACTGTGTAGAATTCTCGCTGGGTCTCCTTGCGCGTTTCCTTGCCTTCATGGCCGCGCATACACCGATCCGACTACTTATTATATTACCGATATATTCCACTGGTTAGCTATGTTTCAACTTATTATTATTTCACGCACTTGCGAGCAAAGCACGCTATCCCTCCCTTTAAGCTCTATTCATATAGTTAATTTATTTATTCTGCGGGTGCTTCGGTGACTTCGATTTCAATTATTGTTTGGATCGAAGTAGGAAGAAGTAAAGTGAAGAAATATTCGAAATGAAAATAAATGTACCAGTGAAACACCGTACTTAAAGGAGTATACGTATATTTATAATTACGATTACAATTGTAACTTCATGTAATATTTGTGAATGTATTATAACTAATTTATGTAATATTGTAATTTGTATTGTAATTTGTAAATGTGTTATAGTAATATATGTATATATAATAATTGTAATTTTCCCAACTGAATTAAGTTCTATAATGTATCTTATGTAAGAAATAAATGTAGAATAAATGATTTATTTTTAATTGTCTTAAACGAGCAGCTTGTAACGTTCGGATCTAGTTTAGCATTATATTATAATATCTTTTAAGCCTTTTCTGATAATAATTCCAATCGATTTTCATTCCCCGCTATCATGTTTCTCGCTCGAAATTACTACATACAAATTCCTTGAATAATCGTTGCGCAATAATTACTTACATAAACTTCTCCTCGACGTCTTAGCACAAACACGAAGCAATTGTAAGAATAGGAGTTGTGTGAGGCGAGCTTTAAAGCGTATTGCCGACGTATGCACATACGATCCGACTACTTATTACGTTACCAATATATCCCTCCGCCTCTACTCGTTACATTATTTCATTGATTTACACCTTTTACAGTTTATTCCCTCGCTGCCCCGCGGATTGGGTTGGAACATGATATTTGCTTCGCCTCCTACTGAAATATCGCCGAGCAGAGTTGACCCTTTCAGTCGGCACAGTGAATATATTCAACCGTGACAAACGGTTCGTCCTGTGCGTAAGCGCCATGCATAATTTGAAAAGTTTCTATGAGCAACGAGCGATTGTCCGTTCATAAATGTTGTCAAATATATTTGGAAAAATTGTTTCGAGTTTGCGTTATTATTTAATACTTTAATTAAAATCTAATCCTAATTTCTTATTACCACGAAAATGAACTGGGCCAAACATCTGTTCATATTTGACCAATGTTTTATTAAAAATCTTCGGTGAATTATTATTGAGAATTCAAATTGTGCAGTAATTTTATTGTTCTGTTTCAAGTCGCCACCTCCATAATTGATTTCGTAAAGCACCTATTTCATCTGATTCGTTATATTTAGTCGCGACATTTGCTTCACCTTTTGCGGTATCATTAAAAAATTGTTAAATGAGTTAAGAGCATTCTCACGGCCACCTCTCAAGACAGGCTCTCCGTTTCAAAGACCTCGAGGCTTCTAAATCTTCGATCTCCACCGGGTATTGCTGCTCATTTGTTATCTTTTAATGCAAACAGTGCGATAAATGTTGATGATCGTTGCAAGTAAACTCTAACTTATCAGACATACAGATATTTCAATGGCCACGTGACTGAACTGTCAAGTAGGTAATGGGCGAAAGTCTCGAGGAAAGGATTTAACCTTTAATAAATAAATTTGAATGGTTTGAGAAATATTAACGTTTGATAATAGAATTTAATAACATAGAGTTATTGGAAACTCAAAGACTTTCGAAATTTAAAATGGGGTAATATAAGGTAACTGTCATTATAATGTTTAGAATAATAGGCATGATAATATTTTTGAATGTAATAAAACAATTTCTAAACCTTAAGTCTCTGATTCGGTGCTGATGGGATCGGGTTATTATAAGATGAAAAGTCCTAGACGCGGACATCACTGTCTTATAGCGGGGCATCGTTGCCATATAGGCGGGCATCGTTGCGATACAGGCGGGCACCATTGCCATACAGGCGTACACATGGTGGTACGAAATAGACGCATGGCTCCATTTTCATTTATATTTATCACACCGAAGTATTGGACACTGATCGTTAATATAAAAACAAGAAATAACTTTGAGTAATTGCACAAAATTCTATGAATCATATCAAAATTTTACTGGGAGGTACCCTAAAAGCTTATTTTCTTCACATTGTTTTTTCATACAGTGGTCTTGTAGTGTGCCGGTTTCTTAATGGAGCATTTCTAACTGTTATTTATACTTTCCATCGCTGGGGATGCTTATAACTGTCATGGTTTAAACGAAAAGGCCGAGTACGGTTTAGACGCAGATACGAATCAAGCAAATTTACCCTATTATTCATATTAAACAATTTTAGCATTAACTAATATTTGCTTTCAAACATAATATGGCGTCGTTAGCAAAGGATCCAATAAAAAGAAATAATGTCAAATGTTCTCTGATTTCCCACAATTATAGCCATGAATTTTCTGTAGCTACGCTAAACACATTTACACCCATTCACCGCTATCTCCCGTCCATTCACCGGAAGGGAACCGCCATAAGCTTCACACCTGGACAGAAACTACCCACTATCCTGCCCATCCGTCTCACCCCATTTACCTGTCACCGCTCCCACCCCCTCCATCCACGCAATAAACCAACCCCGACCGCGGTAATTGAAATACCATTTTCGCGATTTCATTTTCAATATCTTCTCGCCTAAAAGCCACCATTTAGACCGTTGTTGCGTCGTGACATTTAGCTCGCCTTTCAGTGAAACATTGTTCGAACCTAGAACGCCGAAGCGGCGCGGTCTTAAGAGCGTAGCCACGGTGGTCGAGCCCGACGATGGTTTCCACCGTAGCACAGAGAGAGGGTTAACCGAGCCGCTTAAATCTCCGCAGTTTATGCGATCCCGCCGGTTCCCTCGATCGTTTTACGCGCGCCTCTCCTACGTGGAGTCGTACCAACCGATCTATCTACCTGTGTGTAGCCGGGTACTACTCTCCTCCCGGGACGTATCTCTCGCCTCCCATGGAAACCAGTAGATAACGTAATTTTACGTGTGAATGCTTAGGGGCCGGAGCAGGTACCTGAGCACCCAATACCACGTCCGACAGATAACGCGGCTCGATAATTTACACGGCTGATTCATCTTTGCAGGCCTGTGTCCACCTCGGCCAGGTATACAATGCGCGCGGACTTATTAATTAAAACGCTCGCGGCCTGCCACGGGATGCCACTTCTCGTTCGTTTAGGACACCAACAATGGATGTTCCGCGGATCAATGGATGTTGGTAAGGTAGTTGATGACGCGTGAAAACCGTTTAGATACAACGGAGGCTTTTCAAGTTGATTGCCATAGTTTTGACGCTTTTTTATATAAGGCAGATTTTATAATAATTGATAGACAGTGTGCGTGTATGTTTTTTTTTTATTATGCTACGTTGTTTATTATGCTAAGTTTGGTTGGCATTGTTGTTAATTGGGGAAAGTAGAGGAAATGATTTAATAGAATATTTAGAATTTGTGAAAAACAATTGGAAACATATATCACTCCTTGTTTTCAGCACATTTTGCAGCTTTGAATTTATAATTGCTCTTATCTCCTTGCAAAATAGACTAAGTTTTATGAACTCTGCTCTTCTGAAGGATTTATAATATCATATTAATAATTTTAGTTATTATTGATATTATAATATTGCACACGAATGTCACAAATCATAAAAAGGGAATAAGTAATATTTATTTTTAAATTAATGTATTCCATTTGCAGCGAAATGTATTGAAACTTTTGTACTTCCTCAATGTAAAGTAGAACTGAGCGATTTAGGCTGTTGGATATTTTTATATCACCTTTGTGCATTTGTAAAAAACGGTTTATGTGAAATTTGTACATACATCTCCAATTTTTTTTTTCAATTAAACTCTATGCATTTTAATTGGGGCCACTTTTTGCCCTTGCGCCAGATGTTTGATGTAGATTTTTCCTAATTGGTTTGGTATGATTAGGTTTGCGCTGTTTTTAATACATAATACATTAGTATAAAACGTTTTTTGTAAAACTTTCACTTGCCCCGGATGTTTCTTTCCCAATCGGTTTGGTATGATTACGTTTGCGCTGGTTTTAAGACACCATACGTTTGTAAGAAATGGTTTTTGTGAAGTTCGAACTTGAACCGCATGTTTTTGCCCGATTGGCTTGGTATGATTAGGTTTAGGCTGTTCTTAACGCATCACACATTTGTAAAAGATAGTTTTTGTAAAATCTGCATTTGCACCAGATGTTTTTTCCCGATTGGCTCGGTATGATTGGGTTTGTACTGGTTTTAACGTATCATATAGTTGTAAGAAACGGTTTTTGTGAAACTCGAACTTGGACCAGATGTTTTTTCCCGATTGACTTGGTAGGAATAGGTTTGAGCTGTTTTTAACGCATCATACAGTCGTAGAAGACAGTTTTTGTGAAATATGCATTTGCCCTGGATGTTTTTTCCCGACTGGCTTGGTATAATTAGGTTTGAGCTGTTTTTAACACATTATACTTTCGCAAAAACCGACTTTTATTGAAACCGCAATTTCCCTGAATGTTTTTCCAATTAAACTCCATATGTCCTGGTTGTATTTTATACGGAAAACTACAATCTATTATTATAAAAATATAAAGCATCAATGGTTGAAGGAAAGTTTCTACGAAAATTATGTTGTAAAGTGTGACGACGACAGGTGCTTCCCTTCCGTACACCGAGCGACATGAAAGAAAAGCCTGAGACAGTGGAGTGACTAATAATTAATAACGAGTTGCGCCCACAGGTCTGTCTCCTCATCGTGTTCACACTTTCCGCTTCCCGACGTGTAGGTGTCCACTTTAAAATTCCACGGGGGATTTAATCGTGATGCGTTTCGGAATCCGTCGGGGAAGGACAATGTCGCGCGAAAGAAGAAATGAAGAGAGAGGAAGAGGCATCGGGTTTCAGATGGTTCTTAAGTCGATCCGTGAGTCGTTCTTGACACCGGTATTTTCGAGAAACGATCGCGCCGAGGGAACCTCCGCGCGCACTTTTTTCTTGCTCTCTTCAGCTTCGCATGGGTTCCCGTTTTAAGTATTTATACGCTTTAACACCTTCGCGATTCGATAAGACACGAAACGACGATACCGCACTGACCGTACCTTATTTTAAATCAATTAAATGACAAAACTGAAAAAGAATGCAAGCTACGTCGTTTAATAATCCATGAAATTTATTTATACACTTGTACGATAAAAGAATCTCTTTACAACGACTCAGGATTTTACGCCATGACCTCACAAAACAACGTGCACACGCGAAATTCTCTTACTCTACGAACCCAGAACGAGACGCGAACAATGACCAATCACCGACCAAGATATGCACGTGAAAACAGCACTGGAACATTCCTGAATTAATCACAGCGTTCGTCCATGTACTCCAGAAAATATCGATCGGTGTTTCACCTTTGTCCGCGGGCCGCTAGAAAATCATCGAAACACCGGGGACGAGGAGGAGCGACAGAGGACCACGGGGAGGAAGAACACCATGGCGGGAGGAGGAGGGACATGGTACATAGGTATATTGTACGGGCTCGAAGGCAGCTCCTTTGAAGTGACCCGTACGAGCCGGCCGGCCGGATGACAGGGAAGAAATCGAAATATGCGATGACTGCGCAGATGAAATATCCGTGTCCCTTAATGGCGAGCTCTCTTGGCTCGTCTCGTGGGTGTACGAGAGGAGAGAGATCTCGTCGCCTCTCTCGCAGCCACCTTGGTCCACCGGCTTTGGGTCCGGGATGTATAGGCGAAATCATGTGCGTGTCGGCTGTTGGCGACTCCTTCGTGCTTGATAAAATGGGGAGGAAGAGGAACAGAAAGGGGAAGGGCGATGGGGGAGAGGAGAAAGGGGGAAAAATAGTGAAACATAAAGGGAAAGTCTGTACTGGGGGGGTCTAGCAAAAGCTGGAACCATAGGATGTAAATGAGGACTATATGGGACTAGTTAGGTCTACTAGGACTATTTAGGGCTACTAGAACTCTATAGAACTACGAGAATTGTTTAAAACTACTAGGACTGCTTAGAACTACGGGACTCCTACGACTGCTTAGAACTATGTAGTAGAACTGTTTGGGACTGCTACAACTGCTTAGAGCTATGTAGTAGAACTGTTTGGGACTGCTACAACTGCTTAGAACTACTAGGACTATTTGGGACTACTAGGAATGTTTACGACTACTAAGATTGTTTAGTACTACTAGGACTGTTTAGGACTACTAGGACCGTTTAGAACTACTAGAACTGTTTGGGACTACTAGGACTGTTTAGGACTACCAAAAAAGTTTAAGACTACTAGGACTGTTAGAACTATTTAGTAGAACTGTTTAGAACTATTAAGACTTTTTGGGACTATTAGGACTGTTTGCGACTACTAGGACTGTTTAGGACTATTAGAACTGTTTAAAATTACTAGGACTGCTTAGAACTACTAGAACTGTTTGAGATTATTAGGACTGTTTGGGACTACTAGGAGTACTTAGGACTACTTACAACTACTTTGAACTACGTTAGAATAGGAGCAGCTTTCAGGAACTGAACGCACAAGTCCCTGCGAATAAAAAGTAAAGCCAACATAGCAGCAAATAAAAAGCAGCTTCACTAATTGCAACAAAACATTATCACATACTTGTACACGTGTCTACCAAGCATCACAGCATTCTCCCAAGCTTAAAACATCCAAGATACGCCTACGACCTCGGGCGCCATAATACCGCGCTAATTGTCTTTTCCCTCAATAAAACAAAATCCCCACAGAAATGAAAGTCGTGCCCGAAAAAAGATGATCAAAAGGAAAAAAAAAGAAGAAAAGAAAGCAAGCCGCCAATAGCCGAGGACTCCCAGTTCCAGACGCCAGTGTCCACGGGCGTACAAATTCCACAGTCATAAATTCCGTGGAACAGGCCGCGAGACCAACAGGATCTCCTATTAACAACAATACCGACAACACGATAAAGAAGCATTCATAATGAAATCAGCTCGATGGACGGTGATTTCGGTGGGCCTGGTCACCGTTCTGAAATTCGGGAGAAAGAGCGAAGGGGAGAACGGGAGATCGACGAGGAGGATCGATTCTCTGGTGAAGCGTAGAGAAGGACAGGGGGGTCCCTGAGGAATCCCGTGGAGCGGAGTGGCGTGCATACGGGGGTGTGCCGCGTGCCAGACCCGAGGCCCTGTCCGCATAGGCTTCACAGGGGGCCCATGGATGGGGGCCCCGTTCACCGGTAAGATAAGGCCTCCTGGTGCGAGCCGACGACGCGCGACCGACAACCATGTCACATTATTACCATATAGGTACCGGCCGCGTCGTCACAACACCGCCACGACGAACGTACCACCGCCGTTATGCGCCGCTAGCACGACCAGGGAAAAAGGGGAACGAAGAAATCATCCTCTATTTTAGTTACGAACCGGTTCGATATCTTCCTTCTTCTGTTCATTCAGCCACGTTTTCTTTTTGTTTGAACCATAACGCGACTGGCTGATACGCTGTCCTCACAGAGGGAAACGCGTTCGACTGGACAGGGCAGAGATTGGAACCTAGAGGGGTGTCAATGTTTGGGGGTGGACTTGTTTAATTTCGTTGTCGAAGAGTGGAGAAGGTTTTTGGGTAAATATTGACTGTTCTCTTTGGGGAGCTGGTTTTCTTTCGAGCCGGAGGTAACGTGGCTGCGCCTGTGACTTGTTATTACAATATACAAAGTCCATTAATATTCGGGCCAAATAAAACATTACATGAAACTCGCCGAAATAGGAGGATATAGCACGATATCTAAGACAATAAATTCCCAGCTTCCTCCAGCGATGTCCTAGCATCCCAAACGAGAAATCGAGCATAAATCTCTTTTCAAAAATTCAGCCTAAAATCCGGGAAGCCTTCTATCCCGAGACCCATTCAGCCCACGCGGGAGACCTTAAAAACACAGTCCCCGCGTAAAAGCTGGGACTGCTTCGAGCGCCGATAGCGACCGATACGCTGCACCGAAAATCATTCGGAACTCCCACACCGAATCCCCGTTTGACTCTCGAGCGTCGTTACTTTTAAGCCAACTGTCAGGGAAGATCACGTCGGGACTATCCGGCTGTCTCGAGTTTCTCAACCGGCGAACCTAACCCCGGGCCGCGAAAGCCTGCTACCGTGCTGATCGATCGTAAAGAGCCACGGTTTACTAAGAACCCGATCCTGACTCGAACGATTCATAGACTAATACCCGCTGGTCCCGTTCGAGGAGACTGGCCCCCGGAGTAGTAAAATCGGTTAAATCATTGACCAGGCGGCTCGCTGCGAATTCGATGGGTCCGAAGGTGTGGTGGTGCGCGTATCTCCGCGTTCCCGTTTCTGTCCACTCTATTTCTCTTGTCTTGTTTCGACTGGCCCGTGTCTGGCGAGGCACACGTACAAACACAACCGGCCAGGTATACGGAACCGCAGGTAAGAGGCACGGTGGTCGGCGGCGGACACTCGCGAGTGATAAACTTTACTGCGTACAGGTAACACGTACAGGTAGGTACGAGAAGATTGGAAGTGCTTCGGTCACCCGGCTGGGATGACTGCGCTTTATCGCGACGATGATTCGCAATGTTCACACCTTCGCGGAGCTTCGATTGGAACGATGATTTCTTCGGGGATTGAAGACACTCTGATGATTCGTTCAATGTGCAGGCGTAGATGATGTGCATTGGGGGTCTAAAGGCCCAACATGTACCAATGTTTGCAATTATTCGAATTATATTATTACTCACGGAAGTAGAATTCATCATTATTTAATGTAATTTAACTTATTTATTTAATGACGTACCTTTAAATCTTAAGATGTAAAAGTGTTCATTTGTTTGCAAATAAGAAGAGAACTGTGTGCAATTTTAACATACATACGTGAAATAAAAATTGGTTCAAAAAAGCTGCACATCCTTGCCTATTATTTTAATTCGTACAAAGGTGTGGAAAGTGAATTACTTTTTGTTTCGACCGCAATGCGAACGAAACTGTGGTATCAGAGGATGTTGGTCTCTAAAAGCAAGCATTTATGGAATCCGTTCTTTATCACACCTCATCAGTAAGTCGAGTTCAATATTCATGATTTCAGCAGACAATTCTTGGTATATTTTCTTTTATTATATTATCAACTAGAAAGTAGAGTGTCATTCAAGTCAAAAGGTTCCAAGGCTTCGTAATCAAGGAATGCTGATTGAAAAGAATCATTTGTTATCGGTTATTTCGGTTCTCTAGAAATAAGTGCATAATTTTTTACGAGAATTACTGATATTCTGTTTATATTGCCAATTGAAATGAATATCAGTTACATGTTTCATTACTACTAAAGGTATTCCGACTTTTTATTCACAGACACGTCAGAGAGGAAAGCGCGTCATATTCCTAAGTAAAGTGAAATTACTTATATCTCCTAAATATAAAAATGTGGTAAATTTTTTACTTTTTACTACCAATGTTTCTTACTCTTATTATTATTGTACTATTTTCGCATCTGCATTAAATGAAAGATAATCCGATACACCAACACTCATCAACGAGATAATGATTTCTTTCTGTAGACACAATAAATATCTAAATGACGAAGGCAAATACACAAAAACCAAACAAAGTTGCCACGCTTTCTGTTTTCTTCAGTTGTAAAACTCTTCCGCAACGCCTACCTTCTTCCTCAACATCGACCATACCGCCTTAGAATATTTATGTAACCTAAACACGTTTAATGAAAGAAAGAACTCCAGGCAACACGCAAAAAACTGAACAAGTCCCGAAAGGGCAAAGTATAATATTATGCAGTTATAACTTCGTTACCAGTGTAGTTACTGGTTTTTTTTTCAGTGCAACGGTGCATGTGCAATAAACAATTGCATCATCTTTTAAAATGGAAATACATACACAGGTAGATTCCTCCCGTCATTCTGTGCGCAAAAAAAATTGGCGCACAATGGCAAAGAATGATTAGTTAAATGACACTAAAAGATATTAAAGACATGTTTCTCCATTGTACATCTTCAGACAACGTTTTCCAATTGTTTTCATTACAGACTTGTTATGTCTGGCTATTGTTGCACTATGCAGTATTGTCCATTGTTTTTTATTTTGTTTACGTTTTAGAATTTAAGCATCCGCTTTAATAAAGACATTTTTATTTATATCCCGATAACTAATCATCCTTTCACCATTACATTTCGATACTTTTTTACGTAAAATGGCGAGAGGAATCCGTCTGTCTGAAGAGAAACATGCATTTCCATAAAACAAAATATGATCCACCAGATGCAGTACTATTTAAATCATTTAACCTTTGTCTTTAACATTTTTCTATAACTGCACTGGTAACCGAGTTATAACTTAGCCCAGTTGCGTGAGACACCCTGTATACATACATTTCGTGTCGTTGGAATAATGCAAATTTCGTCAAGAAACTACAAAACAACTTTAGCGAAACGGAAACTCAAACGGCGATTGTCGAATAAAAGTGGGCTTCAACGTTGCCCGCAAGAAAACGAATTACTGCACACCTCGCGTTCCCCTAGTGTCGTAAAGAAGACGTTCGCTTAAAGTTAATATTTCTGCGGCGCACGCGGATAACGAGATGAGCTTTGCGTGAAATTTATCGTCGCGTTTCAACGCTTTCTACCCTCGCGAGCTCGTCTTATTCGCATGTTCATCCAAAGGCGTCGATAGCTATTGGCACGAGGCCGACTGTAATCTGTTAGAGCTCGTAAAATAGGCGGATCGAAGGAGAAATTGATTTCAGACACGGAGATGGATTCTTGAACAGAAAAGAACTTACCGCTGATTGGAATGCCGAAACAATTTCTGGAATTAACGTTTCCTTCAGCGGTGGTAATGTGTCATGGAAGAGGAATTCTTCTATAGCTGGTAAATTGATGGAGTTTTTCGGTTCTGCTTGGGCGGCAAGAAGAATATTAATTATCGTATGTAAAACATTTTGGCCTATTTTAATATTGAAAAAGTTGTCCGGCCTAGAGTATGTTAAGTAGGATAAGTTGTTGTAAAATTGCGGCAGGCTTTAAAAGAATGGAGTTAAGTAAAATAAGTATTTCAATGTATAATAAAAAAAAACTATAAATATAGTTTAAGAAGAATTATACAAAGTATGCGAAAAATAATAAAAATGTCAGAAGTCTCGTACGAAGATCCGTCCACAGAGATCTATCCGAAAGCAACCACCTTTGACCCCATGCGCCAAAAGGCGTAAAGGCGGCCGATCGAAGGCAGAGGTTCGTAAATAGTCCATCCGCGGACGCGCTCGAACGCCGTTGATGGCAGCGAAGGCGCAATAGGGGACGACGAGAATCGAAGGGAAGACATTTCCAGAGGGGCATCGATGCCTGTGCAGGTTGGTGTTGGTCGATGCATGTCCAAGGTACCATGCATACACGCATCGGGGCAGCGAAGACGAATCCATTAGCCGCGAGCGCGGATTGAGCAATAAACCAACTGGGAGGTAAGTCGACTCCCCCCGGGGCCCCGATCCTCGCGTGGCCAGATACAGAAAGGGACGGAACGGGTGTCCCGTCCCGTTTCCACCTAGCCGCGCGGGTTTTCGGCTCGCCCGTTCATTCCTGTTGGGCCCGCATTCCCGTACAAGATGTCGCGCCGATAAAAGGTCCCCGAAGGCTCGCGGTGGGGCCCGCCCCGAGCAATTCATTTGAACATTCCCGGAGGTGGTCGCACGACAAATTACTCTCACGAAACCTTCGCGCGACAGCCAAAAGCTCCGTCGGTACCTCGTGGCTCTTATCTCCGTTCAGAGATCTCCCACTTTTTCCGTCTCCGTCGTCTGTCCTCCTTCGTCGCCACCTTTCCTGGATCTGTTCGTCTCCTCGTCGCACCTGCGCCACGGCCGACCCCCCTTCTTTCTTTCTGTTTCACCAACATGCATTTCGACGTTTTCCACCGGCGACCGCGACATAAAACCTGGTGACACTTCTCACCCTTCTTAAGGAGCACCTCTCCCCGGCACGAGCTGGCAACGACACAGAAGACCCGCCTGCCCACCATCTCGGGATCTTATCGCGAGTCCCTCGGGACCTGGAATCGCGCTTTGCCCGCTCGGACGCGTCCGATTATTATTGGAAAGCTTCGGGCGATGGGTTCTTGGTGCGTGGGTGGTACGGGTTTGGGGATGCTCGGCTGAAGAGGTGTCACGGGTTAATCAATTGTGGCGACTCGGTGGTAATGAAGCGGGAATGGAGGATCCGACGCTTGGCGTTATTGGAAGTGAAAGAAAGAAGTGCGGGTATTGGCTTGCTCCAATTTTTCTAGCCGAAGCGAAACGATTCTTCCAAAAAGTAAAATTATCAACTCCCACAATAAGTATCAGCACACTAATCGAATTGAACCATCCTTAGGATACCATGGACACAGCGCGCTCACCGAATCACCCAAAACGAACAAGCCACTTCCCCTCAAAAAGCCCAACTTTACGAGACCCCGAAGGATAACCTTGCCAAACTTCGCAATGGACTCCCTCCCCCCGGATCATTCATGCTTTCTCGAGGAAGCCCAAGGCCACAAAACTCCCTCGCACAACCGAAAACATTGAGTCCTTTAGAAAATTAGCATCGATGGTCCTTCAGATAGTCTCCAAACTGGAGCATGACGTCTGGTAGATCATTATCGGACACCTATTGGACGGGGAGCGTCGCTCCGAAGAGGAAACAGCGTCACCTTGAAACCGGGGGACTCTTTCTGAGATCATTCCGGCGACGTTCGAGAGGGACTCGAGGTGTCGTCGGGACCCCGTGGGATACAGACAGCTTCCGGAAACGTGGAGATCCGCCGCGCGAGATTACGGAGCGTCTTCCTCTCTCTCCGTTAGACGCCATCCCCTCGTAAATAAAGTGTCGAGGTCCAGGAAAGGCGAACGGACCGGCAGGGTGGCTAATATATCTCATGGGCTCGGTTAATTGACCCGGCGAAGTCCCTCGCATGCTTCCACCCGTGTATCCAATTTGTCTTGACACCTCCGATTCCTTTTTTTTGGGATTCTTTTCTATAGTCTACAGCGGCCAGAAATGCGAGATCCGTTTGCGTTATGCGTGAAATCGAGAGGCCGGTTGATCGGGCGGCAAATTCCATGGGAGAATTGGATGAAGTTCAGTGTTTGGCGCTGGGGGGAGGGGGGATGGGTTGGGGCGAATGAAGAATGGTGGCTCTTCTTTTTGTGCTTTTGGATGTCTACCGTGTGAAACAGATTTTTTAAATATTCGAATGAAGGATCTAACTGCACTATTTTTATATTTGGTAATATATACTAATATATTCTGGATGGGACATTTAAAACAGGTCAACTAAATAACTCGCTCAGTTTTGATGATAGCAAAAGACGCTTCGGATCAAGCTTGCTTGGTTTCGAGGTGCACATAACTTGATGTAACTAATCTTTTTTATAGATGGAGGCGGAGGGGAAATGTAAGAAACAAATCTGTACTTTTAAATAGAATGGTATAGCCTTTTATTCGCATTTTGATAGAGCCTTTGAAGACGAATGCAACAACCTATATGAAAGTTACTCCAAGTCAACTACAATGGAAAATAAATTGTCTCAAAGTGCTGTATATACAAATATTCATAGAACGCTTTGCGACAGTTTATTTTCCATGGTAGTTTACTTTTGGTAACTTTCATATAGGTCGTTGTATTCGTCTTGAAACGCTCTATCAGCAAGTAAACAAAAAACCATACCATTCCATTAAAAATACAGCATTGTTTTTTATACACCCTCTTTTCCAACACTTGTAAAAAAGTTAGTTACATCACATTATGTGCTCTCCGAAATCAGGCAAGTTTTCTTAACTAATCGAATTATTTAGTTGAACTGTTCTGACAAACTGAACTTTGACCTGTACCACAAAATATTGTTACTGTCTATGCTGTAACAGTACGAACAGCTTCGTTGCAAAAAGTATATTAATTGTTATTATATATTAATTTACAATTTCCCATACGTCAATCATAAAATATCTAGTTCAAAGCTGAACACTACTTTAGAAAGTAACGCATGCACGCAAGCTGAGCAAGAGAGGAACCCTTTGAACTCGACAGCTTTCCCCGCGCACGCTGACAAAGAAATCGGTAATTCCAGGTGGCGATACGTATTGGCGTCGTGTAGATACCTGAAGCGATACGCGGGTATGGGATGTGTTACACAGGCGAATCCACGTAGAATGTATGTACGTGGGTGCGCCAGGACGTTAATTACGGGGGGGGGGGGGGGGGCAGTGAGGTCTGTCCCGCCTCGAAGACGATACCACGATGCCGCCTCCGGCGATGCGAGTTTTGTCGCCGATGCGGTGTCGCCGACTAAGCGGCGCTGGAACTTCTTCGAGACACCCGTTATTATCTCACATGTATATCACCGCGTGCGCGCCGAGAATGGGCGAAACAGTGTTTCGTGGTGTCAGGTTGTAACGAAGCAACCACTCGTTTTCCCTCTTTTGCGAATTAGAAATCGTACACTTTGTTGCTGAGTCGAGTATGGAGGTCTTGTGTGGGCCGATGTTGGGGGGACTGGGATGAAAACTGAGATCTTAAGGATAAAATGATATGATTTTGAAATAAAAGTAATTGTTAGGCTAAAATTAAGCAGTTTGCATTAAATAAGTTGTGCAGTGTTTTACTGTTTCATAGCCATACTCTTCCACCCAGTAGGACATTTAATCTCTATCAAACGTGCCCAAACCACCATCGTCAAACACTATTCTACTGCAGTATGTTCTTCTAACATGACTTTGAAACAAACATAATTGTTAAACTAAAATTGAATTTGAAGATTATTGCAGTAAAATTTGCATTAAATAAGTGGCGCAGTGTTCTACTGTTTCATAGTGATAGTCTTCCATCCAATGGGCTATTCAAACTCTATCAAACATCCCCCAACCACCATCCTCAAACACCATACTACAGCAGCATGTCTCGTAACATAACTTTGAAACAAATACAATTGCTAAACTAAAATTGAATTTGACGTTTATTGCAGTAAAATTTGCATTAAATAAGTTGCGCAGTGTTCTACTGTTTCATAGTCATAGTCTTCCATCCAGTGGGCCATTCAAACTCTATCAAACATCCCCCAACCATCATCCTCAAACACCATATTACAGTAGAATTTTCTCATAATATAATTTTGAAACAAATATAATTGCTAAACTAAAATTGAATTTGACGTTTATTGCAGTAAAATTTGCATTAAATAAGTTGCGCAGTGTTCTACTGTTTCATAGTCATAGTCTTCCATCCAATGGGCTATTCAAACTCTATCAAACATCCCCCAACCACTATCTTCAAACACCATACCACAGCAGCATGTTCTCCAGTAACAGAACCCTCGCTAAACAATTCGCTATTAAGATAAAATCCGGTCCAATGGCTAGTGGCGTGTGTACAGTAAACACGTCTATCCCCTAGACGCAGCCTACCCAAAAATGGATGCCAACTACCGGGCGAAGGAAAGATTCACACACTCGCCCCTGGAACGCTGAAAGCCGGAGGCCAAGGGTCGCCGTCGGGGAGGGAGAAAAATCTGATTATGCAACGAGTGCTCGAGTCCTGCGCCGGAACGTCTTCGTGGCCGGCGAGGGATAGCGGAAAATAGAGTGTCGGAGGAGGATGAAGAGATAGGAAGAGAAAGAGAAAGAAACGGCTAGAAGGGGGCAAAAGGTGATGAAGCGGAGGGGCACGGAAGGGGTGGAGGTGGAAAGGGGTCGCCCACGCACGCGTAGGATAATTGCACGCGTGATTCTCCCTCGGCGCGGCCTGTCTTCCTTCGTCTTCCTTCTCTTCTTGTCCCACCTGCGTCTTCTTGCCGGACCGCGCACTGGATATCCCCCTTGTGCACGCGAGTTAACATCTGCATGCGAGAGTATGCCTCGCATAGAGGAGAGACCGACGAAGCTGGAAGGAGTGGTGGTGCTCGCGCAGCAGGTCAGAGGTCAGCCGCGCTCTCGACGAGGCAGACGCGACGCCCACCGTGCGACACCCACGCGAAAATCCTTCTGCTTGAACCTTTCGCCTTACTTCCTCTTCTTCTTCGGCGGAGCTCGATATTGGACTTTAGTGTCTTCTTCTTTCCGCGCCTCGCCTTCTTATTTTTACTTCGGGATGCGCTGCTCTACTTCGACTCCCCTTCCCCCCGTCTTTCTTTTGGCGGCACTCCTTTCTTTAGTTTATCTGGTGAGTCATTGATTTATATCTGGCTCGAGTTAAGAAATTATTTCCGTACCAATGATCTTTATTTCATAACAATTGCATCCGTGCTAATCCCTCTTACAAACAATCTTAGTCCCATTCACCAATAGACACCTAAATAAGCAAAAACTAGCGCTCCTGGAAGTCTATGGTCGCTGCGCGTAACCCATGACTGCGCGTAACCCGCGGCACAGAAACGACGATGGTAAATCAGCTATACCGAAATTTATCGCTAATATTTTCCCAAGAGAGCATTTAACTGTCGCCCGGTCGTTAGCGCCGACAAAAGCTTTGGAATTTATCGAGTTCCCGGCTTAACCGGCCGGACTCCATCGTCATCCGCCAAAGTTTCCCATTTACGACCATCATCCCTGGATCGTGATGGCCGTTCTTTTGTTGCGCGTCGTCCGTGGTACGCTTCCCGAGTTCGATTATCCGCTCGTTTGATCGTGTCCAGCCATGGCGTTTACAGCGTGGCAAGAGGCGATTATTAACGATCGAGTGCCACCTGATCAAGACGTTTTTCTACTGGGGGGTAAAAGACGTGGCACGCGTTGTCCGGTTCAAACGCTGTAAATTTTTCTCTTCGTCTTTGACAATCTTTAGGAATTGTCTTTGTCTTTGACAATTTTTAGGAACTGTCCTTGTCCTTGTCTTTAACAATCTTTAGGAATTGTCCTTGTCCTGGTCTTTGAAAATCCTTCGGAATTGCCCTTGTCTTTGTCTTTGACAATCTTTCGAATTTGTCCTGGTGTCTTTTACAATCTTTAGGAATTGTCATTGTCTTCGACAATTTTTAAGAACTGTCCTTGCCCTTGTTTCTAACAATTTTTAGGAATTGTTCTTGTCCTTGACAATCGTTAGGAATTGTCGTTGCCCTTGTATTTAACAATTTTTAGGAGTTGTCCTTGTCCTTGACAATCTTTAGGAATTGTCCTTGTCCTTGTCTTTAACAACTTTTAGGCATTGTTCTTGTCTCTGTGTTTGACAATCTTTAGGAATTGTCCTTGTCTTTAGCAATTTTTGGGAACTGTCCTTGCCTCTGTCTGTCACAGTGTTCAAGAATTGCCCTTATCTGTGTCTTTGATAATCTTTAGGATTTGTCCTTGTCTTTGCCTAAATTTTGCTATGTTTGGTAAACCTTCTGGTTTTATTTTTTGTCGACATTTTTCGATTTAGTTTGTTTCTTTAACATAGTTCATCTGTGAAGCGTGTACAAGGAAGGTCTTACGGTAGAACCTCTCGGTTACTTCAGTCGCCACTGATCGAACTTGATCAAACACTTCTGTGATGAATTGCATATCGACCAAAACTGTTACTTTTCTTTTATTCAAACACTTCTATAAAATTAATCAAACCTGGATCCGCAGTTTCCGAGAATTCATGCCTAGTCTAGACGCGGGGAGTGTTAATCCAATTCCTAAAGATTGTCAACTTGAGCTGTCATTTGTACCCTCGGCATCCGCCACCCCCCACCGAGTGTATGGGAACATCCGTATTCCCGTAGATTTAATATCGGCGATTCCGAAAAAGGATCCTTTGGTCGCAAAGGAAGAAGAGTTCTGGCAAGCATTACGACGGATTACACCGGTAAGCTGCGGTTAACTGGCAGCCTGACGTCATAATCTTAGGAAATATTCGGTCGACCCCCTTCTCGTTTTCTCTTTCGCTTCTCCTTCCGCTTACATTTTTGTCTTGTCGCTAAAAGTGGTCGATACTAAAATACTCTTTGATAAATTAATTATGAAAATGAAAATTACTACATACATTTGATTCGATTTTTTACTTATTCAGAGATCCGGTGGTACGCAATAGGATGGAATAGTACTCTAGATGAATTGTTGTTTAAAAAATAATGAAAATTCAAAGAAGAGAATCGGGTCCATGTATTTAGGATTATTTTCGATTTGCATTTTGGTTTGTAATTAAACTGTTATCACGCAGAATCTTAAATATTATTATTAAAATATTTATTGCACAAACATGTACATGCGTACACTAAAAAGATATACGAGGAGTATGTTTATTATTCACAAGCAATTCAACACAACATCAATCATAGTAACTTAAAAATATTATACAAAACAAATTAACACACAACATAATCTTGTTCGGTTTAAAACATTTGTGTGCAAATTTGTCCAACATACTTTAACGACATCAAAATGCAAAAAAAAGAAGCGAACAGCAGTAAATGCGCGAGAGCAAAGGTTAAGCAAGAGGAATTCGTTATACTCCTGAGAACTCGAGCGAGGGGGGTAAGGACCGGGCCAGGACGAAGAATCTGGACACGATCTACGGTAAATGCTCGAGCAGATCCTCGGAGTGATCACCAAGATTTTCGAATCGATCAATTAAGCGGCGTGTGGGAACCGTCCGGTCCGCTCTCGTCCGTCCGTCCATCCGATCAGCACCAAAAGCTCAGCACAGATCTTGATCTCTCCGCAAACCTGTAATCCTCGTGGAAGGAGCGCAGCAACGACGATCGGGCCGGGCCCTCCCTATCTTCCCCCGTTCTTTTTTTTCCTTCCCCTGCACCGTGTGCCGTCGGCCGATCTCGACGGGGAGAAGAGGAAATGCCGGCGAGGTGTACCGATCGTCCAGAGAGAAAGGGGGTGGGGAGGGAGGGAGAGAGAGAGAGAGAGAGAGAGAGAGAGAGAGAGAGAGAGAGGGAGAGAGGCGGTTAGACGCGTATTATGTACACTCGATCGGGCCCGATATTCTTTGGTGTCACCCTCGTCAAACGGCGCGCTTTTTGCAACCGGTCAAGAAGGGCACTCGCTGTCGTTTTGTCAGCTCGATCGAGATAACGGTATGCGAGTCGAACGACGAACGCATCCGAAGATCGGGAGTGACACTTGTGGAAAAACTTTTGCTGCTCCACTTGACGCTGATTGGGATTACGTTTTCGTTTCAGCGGGCTCCGTGGAAACTGTACTGCACCGATTCTTATCTGCTCCCTCGGTCCCAGCCTTTGGGCACCTGCGTTTTGCGGCTATGACGTTTAACGCGCGTGTGTTTTCATTTACTTCTTGTAATGTACACGTTTTGCGTTACAGCCTAACTTAATCTACCCCAATCCTAATTACCATGCCGTCGTCACGAAAGCCACCGCCAATAATTGGGCCAATCCAGATCCGCCTCAAGCATTCAGCTGCCGCCTGATCGCAATCCCATCTGGATCAAATGAGAAATGGAAAGAACGCAGCTTCCAAGGAAAGAATCATCCCAAAGACGGATTTCACAGAGTGGTGGAGCATGCGCGGACGTGTACCCCGGGCCGACGAAGCGCGTGAAGACGGGAGAGAGGAGGCTTAATCTCGCGACAACGTGGCGAAGAGGCTAAGCGCAAGAACCTGGATACGACGATCTTAAATTCTCGCGAGGGGCCTCTACTCGATTACCTGCCCACGCGATTTCTCGAAGCTAACCCGAGCGTCAGGACGAAACACGGGGTAGGAACATCGGGAAGAATACGAGATAACACGGCCGGAACGGAGACGCAGCCACGCCGAAGGAACGAAGAGGAACGCGTATATCCGCGACAAGAGACTAGATCTACGCTCGTGGTTGGACCACACACGACAGCGGACACGGGACTCTGATTTCTGGATTCCGGCTGAATTTTCGGCGTTCCCGCGGATATTAAGGCCGTGTCTTGGCCGGATGCCGCGTAACGACAAAATCGTTACCGTTAACGAAACAAAGATACAAATACGTTAAGAAACGAACAAACGATTTTTTGTAGTCGTGTCCAAATCGACGAATCTTCTTTTGGGGCGAACATCTTTTGGATTCCTGTGTCTTCTTGGTGACTGTGTCATAGACTGGTTAGGTCCTAATTAATGTTGCATAACGACAAAATTGTTGTCGTCAACAAACCAAAGAAACAAGCAAATGATTTTGTATGATCGCGTTCAAATCGACGAATCTTCTTTCGGGGCGAACAGTTTTTGGATTCCTGTGCCTTAGTGACTGTGTCATAGGCTGCCTATGTCCTAACTGGATGTCGCATAACGAGAATATTGTTGTCGTCAATAAAACAAAGAAGCAAGCAAATGATTTTTAATGGTCGCGTTCAAATCGACGAATCTTCTTTTGGGGCGAACACCTTTTGGATTCCTGTGCTTGGTGGCTGTGTTATAGGTTGACTAGGTCCTAATTAATGTTGCATAACGACAAAATTGTTGTCGCCAACAAACAGAAATAAACAAAAAACAAACAACTGATTTTCTATGATAGTGTCCAAACCAACGGATCTTTTTGGGGCCGAACACCTTTTGGATTCTTGTGTCTTGATGGCTGTGTCAGAGGCTGGCTAGGTCCTAACTGGATGCCGCGTAACGACAAAATCGCCGTCGTCAACAAAACAAAGAAACGAATACGATAAGAAACAAATAAATGATTTGTTATGGTCGCGCCCAAACCGACGAATCTTCTTTTGGGGCGAACATCTTTCGGATTCCTGTGTCTTGGTAACTGTATCATAGGCTGACTATATCCTAACTAATGTTGCATAACGACTAAATCATCGTTATCAACAAACACGACAAGAAACATAGAAATTTATGTCCAGCTTGTTTTTTGTCGTTTCGTGCAGACTTGTCGTAGTCCGACATCCAGTTAGGACATAAGCTGACTATGACTCAGCTAGGTCTCGCATTACGACAAAACCGTTCTCATCAATAAACACGACTAGAAACAAACAAATGCTTTTTTATGGCCGCATCTGAATTGGTATCGCATCCGACTTATCAAACTAAGTTTTTTTGGTTGTGCAAACATATTGCAGTTCTTGTTTGAGGCTTCCGGGTGTAAGCCGTGTCCAATAGAAATATCGTTCCGACGTTTCGCCGACATTGCAGTTGGATACTGTATCGGTATCAGTGCGTCCTCAGAACCCTGATGAAGCCAACTGTAATGTCGGCGAAACGTCGGGACGATATTTCCATTGGACACGGTTTACACCCGGAAGCCTCAAACAATAACCGTAGTCACCCGGGCCGTGAAAGCCTCAAAACTCTCATATTGCAGTTCGTCACCCAGTTAGGACATAGGCTAATATGAGATATCAGCGGGGCACCCTATTTTCCCCTGACGGGCATTTTCCTTTTTCTGTTCTTGATTTTGGTAGTGTTTCATCTTGGGGGGGGGGGGCATATGTGTGTCTATGAAAAAAGAAAGATGTCGGGAGAGAAATGGAAGACAAGTTCTGTAGGCGTTAGAACATTGGACTGCTTGGAATTTGACTTTGGTCCAAATAATTTTTTGGGGGTGAGTTTTGGGGCAGTTTGATATTTTATTTTTTAATGGAATTTATATTGGAATTTGAATGCATTTATTTGTTGCGAGGTAATACGAATTGTTTTATTTCAAGGGAGAAGGTGTTTCTTCAAGAATTTGCTTTCGGAGTAGATAATAATTTGTATCTATGGTGT
The DNA here is from genome assembly GCA_023838395.1 of Holcopasites calliopsidis. Lineage (NCBI taxonomy): Eukaryota > Metazoa > Arthropoda > Insecta > Hymenoptera > Apidae > Holcopasites > Holcopasites calliopsidis. The sequence continues at coordinate 1,026,525 of JALHAQ010000009.1, forward strand.
AATTAATTACTTGTTACTGTTTTTAATTAAGCAAAGGCAAGAGGATGAGGACCTAATTTTATGTCACTGAGTTAAAAAACATAACATTAATTTCGCAACGAGTATTAGTATTATCAATTTTTGGCAGCACCTTCTGTTTGTACCATTCAAAATGAAAATCGTTTGTTTCCTTCTAAGCAAGAAAACAGAAACAATCAAGACCCTAGTGCATTATTATAATAATTGTAATTATTAATCTTGCGCCTACATAGAATACCCCAGTGTATAGCTTAAACAATTACTTTTCCACTGCAACACTTTCTCCAGACCAATCTTCTTTTTTTGCCCCCGCGTGTCTCCTTTCGTCGTACAAAAATTGTGCAGTCGGGGACCGTCCCAGAGGTGGATACGAGCGGAAAGATGGAAGAGTGAGAGCGGCCGGAACGGTGGTCCCGCGCGTCGTCCTTGGCGTTTTATGTGCACTCGATCGGGCCCAAAAATTTGACGAACTGGTTCCGCGCCCTCTCTCTTTTTCTCGCTTCGCTAACGGCGAATGCGTCTCGCGGGGAATAAATCCGGATAGATGGCTCGCGCGGACTTGGTGCTCCTATTACGGGGTCGCTTTCGAGAGAATCGTGAGAGAATTCGCTGGGTTCGAGAAATCGACCGATACATCGTGGCGCTTCATTGGTGATCGATCTGCTTTTAATGAGGCAACTATGCCGCGAGGAATATTAATTATGGACAGCAAAGTGAAGGGAGTCGGAGACATGCTTCTGATGTGGCAAACATGAGTATTACTAAAAAATTAGTATTATTGTTTTATTGCCTATTTATTATTGTTATTAGAAATTTTAGTTTTACTATTAAACTGGGGAGGAATAAACATCCGAACTTATGTAGTAAGTAATTATTCTTAATTAACGAGTTTCTCGACTTCTTTTAAATATCTTTCTCTAACATTTTTAACGGATTCTCAGTTCCAAATTTTTGAACCCTTATTTCTTGCTAACTGAACGCGTATCTAGGTACACCCTATAAAAAAAGGAAATCCTCCGCAAAAAAAAAGGGAAAACCATTATTATTGAAATTCTTTCATAGCACATGAATGAATCCTAATCATCGCTAATACCGATCATGCCAAAACGAGAGAGAGGAAGAGAGGGGAGAGAGAGAAAGAGAAAACTAGATCGTGACGAACCATCGTGGCCAGCGCGCAATCGTAAACCAGGAAATTTACCATCGTGATAAAAGTCGAGAATTTATCATCGTCTTGGCGTTTAAATTTTTTATTACGATCTTAGTTGCCTTTAAGGGCTATAAAGCTGGTTTACACCGCGGCCTTTTATCCCGCGATTCACGGCGCCCAGGCAATGGGGCAGCCCTTAGCGCTGCGTGGGAGGGGTGGAACGTTAACATATTGAAATGGCGGTTTCAACCCCTTCGCGCGGGCAATTTAAATTCCCGATCGCCGGCTTAATTGCTGCCGCATCGGTCTCGTAAACTTGCGCTACATCTTGCTAATCTTTACTCTTACCCCTTTATTCTGTGTCGCGAAATGCCCTTCTTTCATACAATAATGCAATAATATTTAGTAATAATGTTTACTAGTGCTATTCTTGAATTTTCGGAGGTTTAGTATGTTCTGTAATTATCCTGTTGTTTGCTTTGTCTGAAAAGCTCTTTTTCAATTATCCTCTTTCCATTTGGTTCAGGCTTAAGAAAATGGAGTCCGCTGAATAGTAAAAGAAAGAATAGATCAAACGATCGCACACGTTTCTTTGTATAAAATTTACCAAATATTTAACATGGCCGATCACTTTCGCGATCACCTGTACATTAAAGTAAAAGAAAAAAAAAGCACCTGAACCTGAAGTCGTGCAGCAACACACGTTTAACGTCGTCGGGCCCGGTTAGATGCCCAAAGAATCTAAAGGTCCTGTTCCACCAGGGATAAAATCGTGTCCGTCGCTGGTGGTGAGTCCTCGGCAACAGACTCTCCGACTTTCTCTGTACATACGTAGGGAAACTGACGTGAAACTACCGCGCTAGCGTCGTGTAGGCCGTGAGTGTCGGGCATAAAAGAGCCGTTTGCTCGGAAACGAGACCTACCGAAGAAGCGGGCGTCGTTAAGCTGGTCCGGCGCGTTTCTCGGCGGACAATGAGGCGCGACAGGGACGAAAATCGCGCGGGTCGGGACCGGAACGAGAGGAGAGGAGCTTGTCGCCGTTCGAGGACCACGCAAGACCCATTCTGGCCCGGGTGGTCGCCCGTCAATCTGCTGCTCATGCCGCTTTCGGCGCAAATATCCTCCAACGATGTACTGGGTCCTCTCCCTCGCTGTTCACTCTTCTCCCTCTGCTTTTTTCCCTTCTCGGTGCTTTTTTTTCCTTTTTTACTTTCTTCTGCGGACACAGCGGACCCCACCCGTGTTTGTGTGTGTGTGCGTTTGTGCGCGCAAATGCGAGGAGAAAAGGCGGTGCGCCGGAGCGGAGGTGAACGAGAAGAAAGGCGGATGCGTTTCCCAATCCGACGCTGCTCGGGACCACCAAGGAAATCGACGAATCTGCTTTTGGGGCGAACACCTTTTGGATTCCTGCGTCTTGGTGGTGGTAATTTTGCTATGGAAAAGGTGAAGGTTTATAGCGAGGAAGGTTTGATACCTTTGCTTCTTTGATAAGATACGATTTTAATGAGAACGTTTTTTGGTAATAACAATTTTAACATTTTTGTGATCCCTTCTCAATTACGCACATATATCGGAAAGCGATAATAAAACAAGTAGCGCAATTTACTACTGGCACATTGACCTACGATGTGTCTATCGATATCCGAATGAATCCAAACTCGTGCAGGGTAAACTTGCTGTATCCCTTAAGAACAAGACGCGCCTTACAGGAAATGTAACAGAGAAAGTGCCGCACAGTCATTGATAATCAACTCTTTATTAATAAACTAATCGGGGTAATAAACACAAAAAGAAACCAAACAGTAGTCAGCTTTCAATCATCAAAATATTATTTCTTCGTTCTGGAAAAAGTAGGATTCAGGATTACAGACCCTAAATCGTACCACACTTATCCTAATTCGTACCTTCAGATCTGACGGCTACAATGATCACAGAAATATCCAAAATATCCAAAAGTTTGTCTGTTTGCTCACGCACAAAGCATATGTACCCACATTTTACACTTTGCTCATTACATATGCACTTCTTTATATGGGCTCTTTGTTGATGTTGGGAAGCGATGGTTCTTCTGGTTGATTCTTTTCTTAGCTGCTACAATGTTGCATTTTGTGACCATTAAGCAATTTCCAGTTGCTGCAAAAACTCCAGCAAAGTCTCAGTCTGGGAGTTTCTGGAGTGGCAGCGGTGCCATATAGGCGTACACATTCTCAGTCTGGGACCTTGCATTTTTGCATATGTGGCAATAATATGCCATATAGACGTACACATTCCAGGTCTGGGACTTTGTATATATTTTTGCATATATGGCAATGATGCCATATAGGCGTACACATGGTGGTGATAGGCATACAGCTCAATTTTTATTCAAATTTATCACACTAAAGCAAAGGACACTGATCGTTACTAATACTAGACATAACTATGAGTAACCGATATAGTTACAGTTATTTGTTTGATCAACTTTCGAAAATGGTAATTGCACAAAACACTTATGAATTATGTCAAAATTGTGCTGAGAAGTACCCCAAATACTTACTTTCTTCATATTCTTTTCATAGAGTGGCCTGGTTTGTTAACGGAACATTTCTAACTGTTATTTATACATTCCATCCCTGGAAGTGCTCGTAACTGTCATAGTTTAAACAAAAAGTCCGGGACACGATTTAGATTCAAGTAGGAATTAAGCAAGTTTACGCTAATTCAGTCTGCTTTCACGACTGAGATAAAATGCGCCGCGTGTTCAATGAGAATCCGTGTGTAACTTAACTCATGTAACACCCATTCGACGTTTACGTCTTCTTCTCACTTGTTTCGCTTTCAGTTCGTGTAAATTATAAGACAATGGAAACACGACGCGAAGGAAGGGATAAAACGATCATAAATCAATTTATCTCTGACTCTGTCAATTAATTGATACTTAACAGCGTTACTCGTGTCAGTGTAACTCCGCCTACCACCTGTCACCGAGTTTAATTACACGCGACCAACGGCGCGACAGATTGTAGGTACGTACATGGAGCTTTCGGTATTGCATTTTACTTTGTACGGATATTTATTACACTTTAATCACTTTTAGCGTGGTATTTTCTTAAATTATTTTTTGATATTATACTTTGAAATCAAACCGTGTATCTGAAAATTGGAATAATCAGATTTGAAATAGAGATTAGAATACTCTTCACATTATTGTGTTGTGATATTATGGTCACTTTGTTCTTAAATCTACTGAATAATTAGTTTGCTTTGGTTTCTTCCCTACGTAGCAGTTTCCCTACCTTGCCCAACGAAAAGCTTTCCCTGCAACGAATAATTATTCATTTATTCATTAACGATCTATTAGTCACAACACAACTTTAACAATTCCACCACAATTCCTCATCCACGGAAATGAACTTAAATACCATACATAAATTGAACTAAACACCGAATATCATTTAGCTGAGAACCCCCCCCCCCTCCCCCTTCCTCCACCCGGTAGTTCGTGACAGTTTCAGAAAAGGAAAGTGAGGGGGGTCGCGAGGGATGCGTACACGCGGTAAGGTCGCCAGCGCTAAAGGAAGGAAGGACAAGACCCCGTAAACCAGAAGATTAGGATCTGAGGCGACGGCCACCCACTCTGAAGTTCCTCCACTTTTTCTCTCCTTCCCTCCGTTGCCCGTGTGCATTCTCGTGCCCGTCTGCTCCGCTCAGCCACGTGAAACTGTCGGCCCTGCGTGGCGATAATTAACCGTAAAACGTCTACGAACTTATTTATCTCCCCTTTCACAGGGTGTACGTGCTTTTGCGGGCCGAACAGACCGCGTATGCGGAAGTAGCAGCCATGATGAACTCGCTCCTAGGCAGGGCTCAGCTAGCCCTCTCCATTTTGTTTCCGGCAATCTTCGATAAACGTAGAAATTACTCAAGAAGGGAATCAAATTTATATACATTTCTTTGTTATTTTTCCAGGCAGCTGTATTTTTATTAAAAATACAAAATATTTTAAGAATACTTTGTTCTTAAGGATTTTCCATCGTACGATTCTTCTTTCTTCACAATTTACACCGCAAGTACCTTCCACTACTTTCCGATTCTTTATTTATCTCGAGCTATCCACTTTCGACATTACAACGTGTTGTAATGATTCTTGAAAAAAAAAATCGATAATTGTCCAGCCGCGAGTGAACGACCCCACAGGGAAGAATATCATTAAAACAATACACTTTCGGCACGTGGAAGTTGGCCGGAGCGAGGAAGTTTAAGCTTACACGGGAGATGTTACGAGCGTGTCGGCTTTCATGCCCGTACGTACATACGTTTATAAACGGCAGAACGAACGGAATTTAGTGGCTTTCCTCTTTCGATGAACTGTGCATACTAAATAGAAATACGACGGAATGCCGTAGTAACGTATCCACTTTGTACCACGCCGTTGTTTCCTGTTATATTTCGCCGTGGAAGCGGCGGATGGCCGGGGTAAATGTTGTGGAATGCAAAGAATACCGTTGCTACGAATTCAAACGGAATCATTGTTTCAAAGCAAATTTTTCATTCTGCTTACAGAAATTCATATTGTAAGCTGTAGTTTGGTGAGTTCGGTGTTGTTGAACTGCGTTGATCATTATCTGCGGTAATAACCAGTTTAATTGTTAAGTAGTTATTTGTAATAATGCTTGTGTCACCATAACGCAGAGTGGTACAATTAAAGAAAAAGAAAATCGATTATTACTGTTATGGGTAAGTTGTCATTTTATAATGGTTTTAGGTATTATTAATAAAAATACGTGGCAATGTTATAGTAATATTGTTGTTACTAAACTGTACATTATAAATTAGTTTAACCATATGAAACTATGAGCGACAGCCATTGTGTTAACAAATGTAACATTATAAAAAATTGATCATGTAAGAGTATGATCTTGTAAATCTTGCAAAATTGAAATTGGTCTGCGGAAATTGTGATAATGTTTACATCACCATAACACTAGCTGGTGCAATGAAATCATTTATTAATATTATGGGTAAGTTGTCATTTTATGATGGTTTTAGATATTATTAATAAAAATACGTGGCAATGTTATAGTCATATTGTTGTTACTAAACTATACATTATAAATTAGTTTGACTACATGAAATTATGAGCGACAGCTATTCTATTAATGAATGTAATGGAATAAAGTACTGATAATGGAAAAATGATTTAGTGAATCTTGTAAAACTGAACTTACAAAGAAAACAGTTTCTAGTTTAATTCATGAATTGCAAATCAGGGTATTATTTAGTATCCCTAATTACCCTGCAGTTATTAATTACATTAAAACTATTTAGTTCAGCGATTACCAATATTTGTAACACACTAGGACGAACATAATCTTCAAGTCCAATATTCCTTTACTAATTTACACAAATCCCCAACCGTTTCCTTTCTATCATCGCAGGTAGCACAAAAGTTCCACTAATCCCAGATAGACTATAAGATATTACATTATAAAGGATCTTCCAATTATCCACAAATATAATTGCCCCGAGCAACCCCTAACAAGATACAGAGAAAGAAACCGAGCATTGAACCGATCCATCACCAATAACTTTCAATTCCACTAATCAGTCCGCCTTTCGATCCCCATCCTTCACCCTCGCCTTTCGCCCTGCCCGGTTTCCACCCCGAACAAGACGGAACCTGTTGCGCGTCGGAGAGGGAAAGGGTCGTTTCGTTATTGGCAAAACACGGACGGAAGTCCCGGCCGAGTATAAACGCTTTAAAAGTCTATTACCCTTATCGACGGCGATCTACAGGCAACAGATTGCCTGCCGCGGCGCAGGTAACACAATATTTTCCGAGCTTTCTCGTGCGCATTGGAAAGCGGAAAGGTGTCAGTGGTTGGATCGGCCGCGAGATAACATTTCCCCAAAGATCGATCGATCACCGTGTGGAAGCGACGTTCCGCTGTCTCAATCGACTGGGGTTCAAGAAGAAAAAAATCTCTGTACAGAACTGCGCCCAAGGGAATTGCTAGGGGGAGTCCCGGGACGTGAGTACAAGATGGCGTGGCACCGTGCTAAATCGGGCACGTGTGTTGTGGCCAATGTGCATGAGGGTGAAGACAAGGGAAGAGGAAAGGACAATGGTAAGGATTCAACACGTGGCCCTTTGGGAAGGGATAAAGGATTGCACGGGGAGACGAGGGATGCTAGGTGTTACGGATCGAGCATCGTCATTGGAGGATCTATGGGCTTTGAAAGGGGCTGGATGATAGGAGCACAATGCAGCGGTAATTGTAGTTTTATTATCCTTGGATTTCCTCTTGGTGCTTCTTTGCCGAGTACTTTGCTATAGAATGGTGGAAGAGCTGGCTATTTAGTTTTATATAAGAGAGATATTATTAAGTGTGATGCTTGGTTTAAGGCATGCCGTAACTAAAGGGTTAGGAACCTATTTAGCACGTCACAATCCATTACACCGGTAAGTGTATAGCCGTTCCTTATTTGTAGTTTTATTTTCTTTGCACTTCCTTTAATTTCTTTGCTTTGGGCAGTGGAAGAGCTAGCTATTTAGTTTCACATTAGAGAAATTGGAAAGGTACTTTATTCAATTAAAGGTGCCGTAGCCAAGGGTTACAAAATCTATTTAGCACGTCACAGTCCGCGACATGAAAAAGTGCATAACCCTTCCCATGACCAATACTTTCCAACTTTCCCCAAACACAACAGATAACCGTATAAAAATCCCAAAGTAAATGACCTGGATTAAAAAAAAAAAGACAAGAGCCTAAGGGAGGAAGAAGAACGCAGTGTGACGGAAGAATGATTTCCAAGCTCTCAGAACAGAGCGGCAATGTCGACGAGCGAAAGTAGGAAAGCAAGAGGGAATACCGGGCCCTTGTGAGTTGTAAATTATGCATTATAGATATAGGCACGCAGGTCGCGCGCGCGATGCCGCACGCAACACAAGAGACGCGTGCTTGGCATAGCTGCGCGCATTGTGTGCCCAGCACGAGGTCCCCATGGGTCCCCGTGGCCCTCGGTCTCTCCTGTACCTTCGGCGGTACACGCGGGGACGACAGGGCCCCGCTTAGACAACAATCACATTCATCGAGCGACTCACAATGCTAATCGCAAAGACGCCGCCTATTATGGCAGCGTGTCCGCGAGGAGGACTCACCCTTGGTCCCCAATGGAGGCGGGCTTCCCCGTTCCCCTTTCTGCCAACGCAACGGGCCCCGCGAGTTTTTATTTCTTCGGCCGCCTTTGAAGCGCCGTCGAATCGAGACACTCGTATCCACCATGCCCTCCCCCTCGATTTCCTCGTCCTTTATCTCCTCTCTTTATTTCTTCATTTACCGTCTCTTCATTTGTTCCTTTCCAATGGTGCGATTCTCACTCCCTACCCGAGACTCTTCCTTTGGCCACGACTTTTTCCACGGAGCAGGAAGAACGAAAGATTAGGTGAGGTGTTTGAGGATTCGTTGAAAATTCATGGCGGAGGTTTTAGGTTAGACCAGACAGTACCAAAGTCGATGCAAGCCTTTCAATATCAATTTCAGCGTCACTGTTATTCACCACGGCAACCAGACTTGGCAATATACTTCATCCTTCACAAATCAGCCAAGTTAACCTCAATGTCCTCTCCCTTGATTTTCTCGTCCTTTATCTCCTCTCTTCATTTCTTCATTTGTTCCTATGGTTGCGCTTCTTATTTCCTGCCCGAGACTTTTCCTTCGGCCACAACTTTTGCCACGGAGCAGGAAGAACGAAAGATTAGGTGAGGTGTTTGAGGATTCGTTGAAAATTCATGGCGGAGGTTTTAGGTTAGACCAGACAGTACCAAAGTCGATGCAAGCCTTCCAATATCCAGTTCGGCATCACTATTATTCACCATAGCAATTAGACTTGACAATATATTTCATCCTTCGCAAATCACCCAAGTCAACCCAATATTCCCCCGAAAAAGCAAAACAAACGAAACTCTCCAACCTCTCTCGCGAATCCTAAAACTCCACCTTGGGACGACCCACATAAACCCCGGAATCGGCGGCGCATCAAGTTTCTATTACCATCCCATCTTGTAAAGCGTCTCCTTCGGCGCTCCTTGACCTCGTTCACAGTGCCGAATGCGATTTCGGAAATTTGTCACGGACACCGGTAGCCGCGGCGCGGCGCGGCGTGTCCCGTTCAAACGTGGCTAACGACCTTTTGTGGCTGGATTCCTCCGAAAAACTGGCGATCAAAAGGAGCGGCGGAGGTGAGGAACGCGAGGACGAAACGGCGCGACCCCCCGTGGATGAACCGCACACGGTAGCCGGTCAGAGTGTCCCCGCCTCGGGGACCACCGTTCACGTGCTTCTCTTTACGAGATTTACCTTTTGATGCGGCAGAAGCCTCCCGGGCTGAATAATAGCCGGGATAAGCGGCGAGAAGTAAAGTTCAGTTAACTGGATGGAGAAGAGGATGCTACTACCTTGGCCTCTTCCTTGAAGTGGCTAGACTTCGGTTACACGCTCGGTTTGCGGGATTTTTTGAATGTTGTTTTCGATTTTGATGGAGGAATTGCTGCAGAGGCATTTTGCTCTTTCGTTGAAAGCCTGGAGATATGAGGAAATAATGTGGTAGGGATATTTTGAGAAGTTTAGTGCGTGTTTCAATATCACAGTATTTTGAAATTTATAATCGTTACTAATAATATATTTTAATAACGTTAATATTTATATAACTTAATTCAATATTTAAAAAAATTGCAATAATGCTGATAATTTATCACCGAATAGTAGGGAACATTAAATTAATTAATACTTATTAGAACGAATATTTTAGTATAAATGAAAATACAACTTCACATGTTGATTTGTAAAAGTGTATCTTGTGTCTTATCTGATACCTACGTATTTCAAGAACGGAACCGCAGATCATTTTGTCACGTGTAGCATGACATTCGAGATAAGCCACACATCATTACTCATCTTGGAGAAATGGAAGATGAGCAGGCACAAGCTGCTGTATCTCGATGTCCTTTTGCGACAAGCATTGTTTCAGATTTGTCAATTTGTAGCAGCTTCTGCTCTTACGCGAACCCTTTAAAAGGAAGCTTCAGCAATTGCCCACGCTTTGCAATCAATCGTCTTATGTAAACTTTCACATTAAATTTAATTCATTGCACTAAATTTATCGAATTGTATATTTTTATGAGGAATTAATTTACTTTTGAAAAGTACCGCGAATAATTCGTTTAGTTTTGATGATAGAAAAAAGTGCTTCAGATAAAACTTGCTTGGTTTCGAGGGGCACATAATGTTATGTAACTAATTTTTTATTTTGTTGAAGGAGAAGAGGAAATATAATAAACAAACTTGTACTTTTCAATGGAACGGTATGGTTTCTTCATTTACGTTCTGATAGAGCGTTCCAAGATGAATACAACGACCTATATAAAAATTACTTAGAGTTAACTACAATGGAAAATAAATTGTCTCAGAGTGATCTGTGAATGTAGATAGTAATGTAAATAATGTAATATAGGTCACAGAACATAAATGAACATTCATGTTTACGTTGTACATTACATTCGCAAATATTCAGTTGTTTATGTTTTGTTACCTGTATTAGCGATTACAAGAGCTACATATTAACAATCAGGAAAATATCCAAGTACTCGTAGAGCACTTTGAGAAAATTTATTTTGCATTGTACTTGACTTTCAATAGCTTCATATGGGCCGTTGTATTCGTCTTGGAACGCTCTATCAGAACGTAAATAAAAAAAGTATACCATTGTTTTTTATATTTCCTCTTCTTCTTGAAGAATAAACCAAATTTGTTAGATCACATTATTCGCCCCTCGAAACCAAGCAAGTTTGATCTAAAGCATCTTTTTCTATCATCAAAACTAAGCGAGTTATTTGAGTGACCTGTTTTAAATGCCCCACCCTGTAGTTTAAGGTTTGCCTTACGGTTTAGCGAAGAATTTGCTTCGCTGATAAAATGAAATGAATGTAAGTAATAAATTATGAACAATAGTATTCTTATCTTTACATCGGAAAGAATATGTTTCTATTTGATAAGAAATCAATTCTGTACAGAATCTACGAAATTCCAGAAATCATTCATAAAAATACTCTCGCCTTTTTAACAAGGACGTTCAAAAAATCGCTGACCCTGAAAAATGAAAAAATGTCACAGAATTAATGCACCGCGGCAAAGGCACCGAAATTGGCAAAGCTCGGTCAGGTGTGTCCAGTGAGAAGAGGCAAACGGATAGGTCGACTTGACGAGGCCGGTTGACGTTTCAGTCGCCTGCTAAGACAAGCGTGTCAGAATCCAATTAATGAATCGCGCTAATCAAGGGGATCGACGAATCAGACGAAGCACGCTCCCCGCCTGGCTGCTTTTTACCTCGTCACTTCGTATGGTCCAATAAGTCAACAGCGTGAAGGGGTATCCGTGTCCTACCTGAATTATCCTCGCCTATTTACCGCCCTCGAATCCTTGAAACGAGAAGGACCCTACAGATTCCCTCTCGAGTGGCTATTGTTGCCGGGAGTATCAGCTACCTAGCCGTCTACCTGTCTTGGAAACTTGGCGCGTCCCGTTCTCGTGCCGCAGTAAGGTCATCCGGCGTGAAAAGGAGCCCTCCTTTTTCCTGCCGCTCCGCCACTTTTTTCCCCGGCTTCTTCTTTTCTGTTTCGGGAAACGATCATCCTCGACCACCACGCCTTTTGTCGCCATTGTGCACTCGAGAGGCTGATTTTAGTCACTTTGTGTCTCTGTTAAGGGAGGACAATTTGCGGCTTTCGCTGCCGTCTTCGTGTTGTCGGTGGCCCTTTCAATCTTCTCGTCGAGTTCAAGAAGCTGGGATCTCGTGAAAAGCCTGCGAAAAGACTGCCGCTTGACCGGACAATTGATTTGTGGCTGTCGAGCGTGTGCTGGATAGGGGTTGTTTTCATTGGAAATAATGGGGGGGGGGATGAAGAAGAGGACGCCCGAGGGTTAGTCTATTTTTCAACGACTTTTTATTATATTTTAATAGGACTGGGAAGTGGGTGTAAAATGTTAGTAAATTGGGTACCGTCGAGAAATAGTAATTATAAATAGTTTTCTTTTATTATAGTTTTTTAGGAGCTACGATTTTTATACATATAGACATTTGTATGCTTGTATTGTAAAATAATCGGTGGGAATTGCAGCACTTACCAAACACTGAAATTTCAATTTTAAACGTGTCCATTTATTGACATTTAATCAATATGTTGTTTTAATAAAATTATATTGAAAAATCTGCGCGCAGCATTATAAATGCTATAGTCTAATAAACTTTGCCTATTTAAATAACTTATCCATTTTCTTACCCCAAATTCCAGCCCATTTTATTCACAACGTTTTTCAATTGTTCACGGTCGCGCTAATTATACCCAACGCTAGACCGCGCGCAATATTTAGCGAAACATCTGTTGCACAGTATTCCGCGGCAGGTTTGATAATCGTTACTAGGCGGAACAGTTAATCCAGATGGAAGTCGGCGGTTCGATTTTCAATGAATCAGTCGTGCGCGGTGCGGATCGCGCGAGTGAACTCGATTGTCGATTCAGGCCGAGTTCCAGACCGCGTAGAACTTGTGGGAGAGGTCAGAGCTGTCACTCAAGCGACCCGATGTGTCTAGCTACCCTCCCATTAGCCCTCCTCCCCCTCGTTAATTGCTAAATTGAAGGCAATTTCGACGGACAGCTAATCGGAATTCGACGCAATATATCGCGCGAATCGGGGCCCTGAAATCGAGAGAGGATTACGTGGGATTTATGGAGGCGTCATTCGGGCCTCCCTCGTTCGTTCCTCCGCCTTCGTTCTCGTGAAATTCTTCGCGGAATTCTTTCTACGAGCAACACTGCACGATCGATGTGTCGTGGAATGATAGCCCTGTCGATCTTTCTCACCCTCTGTCGATCCTCGATGCTGCGGCGCTACGATAGCGTCGTGGACACAATTTCGCAACTTGACAATCTTTCGAAAATTATAAACATGAAAGTGATGGAAATGATAAAAGTTGTGTGAATTGTAACACTGCGAAACGTAATAATTTCGTGGCCCGTCAGTTTCCTCTTGTGAATTGTAAGACGACACAATTCACCCTAACCATGAAAAATAATAAGGCAATGAATAAATAATAATAAGTACAATTCGTCATTTGCGTAACTAGTAAATATGACAAATACATTTAAGTATGATAGTAAATATATTTTGTTTTTTCAAATTCTCATACATTACTCTTGCTATTCTCGATAAGTGGATAAAAATATCTCAGTTATAGTGTAGCTGATGCATCAAAGTCCACTGCCCACTGACAAGAATGTTGCCGAGTCCAAAGGGCGAAGAGGTAAGTAGTAGCAGGGGTAGCCTATCCTCACTTACGTGTAGATCAGAAATCCTCACTTATCGAGAATCTACTGTATCTGAAAAGTGTGTCCGATAATTATTTTTACCACCTTCACTTTGTGCCTAACCAGAACAAAGAAAACTTCATCTGCTTATTAGTTAGAGGTTTGAATTTCGGATTCGGTTTTGGGGGTAGCATGTCTCCAAATTTTTGATCCAATCTGTTACAGAAAATACAGTATCAAAAAGTAGCAACGGAAGGCCAAACTGTTCCGGAGGGAGGGAAGGCTGTCTGCTCATCAAGAATCCTCCGGGTGGAGCTTCCGCGGAGCGAAATGTATCGTTCTCGAGAAAAATGGCCCGGTCGTAACCCGGGGCCCTGTGTTTACGACCCGACGGGAGCAACGTCTCTAAAAAGCAGGTACGGCCAAAACGATTCCGCTGGCCCGCAGTAACCGCGTTTCCACTTGTAAGAAACTCTCCTCGCCTCGGGGGCTAACAAAACATTCATTCCGCTCGCGTAAGCTCTGCCGAGTTCTTTCACACGTTCCAGTGCATGCTTCGATGAGGGTGTTCGCACGCACTTTTATCGCGAAAAAAGAGGCTGTTACTTCCGCTTGATTTCGTTCAATTTCATCCAAATGGGAGCATCTTGGGTGGAACAGTCTTTCGAAGGATTTAGTCCTGCCTGGGGTGTCGCGGTTGGAAGCGCTTGGAGGTATCTGCACGCGATAATGAAATTCTGGGTGGTTTCGTTGGAGATTGATGTCTTAATTGTGAGACACATTTGGTGGTCGTATTTTTCTAATAGTTTGATCTTCCTAATTATGAAATTGAGTTTTACTTTATTCGTTTTAGTTGAGCTGCCCATTCGACAGTCTATTCCTAACCCTTTACCAAATATAGAGTAGATTTTCGTTAAGCGAGTAAAAATCGGGTGCCCAAGATCCTCACTTATCGTGTAGAAGTAGCGAACTTGATAAATGCCTGCGTATTAAAGTTCCCTCTACTGACAAAAGATTGTTCACGCTTATGGACGTGTTAAATCCTCGCTTATCGAGAATATACTGTACTAAGAATGACAACAGAACTATGATTTCAACAAAGAGTCTTCAATGCCCCGTTAAAAAGGTTAGCATTCTTTGAAATATGTTGGCAACCAACAAATTATATTGTCGTCGACGAAATGGGAGTGCGATAGTCCTTTGAGGGATCTAGGTTAGGTTTAACCCCAAACACATCTGCTCCTGACGATCCTTTGGGTGGTTTCATTGGACACTGATGTCTTAATTATCGGGCTGGCAGTTTGACGCATTTTGAAGCAGTTAGTGGTCTAATTGGGGGGTCGTCTAATTTTCCTAATAATGAGATCGAGCTTCCCTTTCCTTTTATTAGAGTTGATCTGTTCATTTGACAGTCTATTTTTAATCCTATACTGAATATACAGTAGTTCCTCAATAAGTGAATAGAAATCAGCATCCCAAGGTCCTCACTTACCGCGGAGAAGTAACGAACTTGATAAATACCTGGGATCGCAAAGTCCCGCCTACAGATAAAAGCATGTTCACGTTTGGTGGTGTGTTAAATCCTCGCTTACCGAGAATCTACTGTACTAAGAATGACGACAGAACAACCATCTCAAAGAAGAGTCTTCAACGTCCCCACATTACCATCCAACAAATTATCCCGTCGTCAACGAAATGGGAGCTTCTTTCATGGGACAGTCTTTTTTAAGGTTTCTAGTGACTCGTTGTGTTGCGGTTCGAAGCGTTTGGAGACATCTGCTCGTACCTGTAATCTTTTGGGTGGTTTCAACAGAAATCGATGTCTTAATTAATTTTTCTAACTATGAGATCCAGCTTCCCCTTTTTTCGTAACAGTTCAGCTGTTCCTTTGATAGTCTGTTTTTAGCCTTTTCTTGAATATGCAGTAGATTCTCTGTAAGTGAGTGAAAATTGAAATTCCAAGCTCGTCAGTTATCGTGTAGAAGAAGCTAACTACTGACAAAAGCGTGTTCAAGCTCCGTGGTGTGTTACAGGGTACAAAAGACGAGGAAGAAACCTAACCTCACTTACGCGCAGATAGGAAAACCTCGCTTATCGAGAATCCATTGCATTAAAAACGACAACAGAACAAAAGGGCAACGCCTCACGTCGTAATTCAACAATCAATCCAACAACGTGTAAAATTCGTCGTGCCCTAAAAAAAAAAAGAAACACGTTTCCTTTAGTCTCGCCGCGGGAAAATAGCAATAACAGGCCAGGCATAGGGTACAAAATAAAAGAAGGAAAGAGGACAAGCGAAGCGCAGCTCGGTCGTTTCCGGGGGTAGTCATAACCCGAGTAGTCGATCGCCCGGGGCGATTGGACGTTTCCAATTTTAATTGGCCAGGTCGTTAGGTGTTACACTCTGTTGCGTTGTAAAGTTGTATCGAATACTTTTTTCTTTGAAGAACGGCCTCGGAAACGGGTCGGTCCGCTGGTACCGTTCCGCAGCTCTCGAAAAACGGAGGCTCCGCTGCGTTTACGACCGGTGGACCGGGCGGGATCGATCAATGGCCAATTATATACGCGTTCGCAGCGGCCCGACGATAATTCCCAAAATCGATCCCCGCGCTGCCCTTTTTCTGAGCCGAGTTTACTCCCTCACCGTGAACGATCGGCGAAACGACAGCTTGGGGCGCGCCGGGTCGCGAAGGTAGCGTGCGGAAGAACGATCGGGGGTGACGAATGACTTCCCGGTGTCTCGGAACGTATACTTTCCAGCGAACTTGAAACCCGATCGAATTTGATAATCGTTTTAGTCTTTTCGTTTCTCTGATCGGTGGGTTTGACACGGGGGGGGGGGGGGGGGTATTAGATCGTAGGGGTAGGCGGAGCTTATTGGCAAGGTTTGTGTAACGTTCAGATCGGCGAATCGAATTGTATTTTATTATTATGGAAAAGTTAGCCATATTAAAAGTTCATTCATATCAAAAGGATAAACAATAATTGATGCTCTGTGCTTTTTTTCAAGGAAAGCTTCCCCTCCATTGGAGCTATGTGATTGATTTTACAGTTCTTTGTATTTACATTGCTTTAAAAAGAAAAGAAGAAGAAACAACGGATTTGAAAATTTGATTTTTCATAAATCTATCAGTTTATATTGTATCCCCAAATAAATTGTTTCTGTCCTCGAGCAGAAATCAAGTAAAAAAATCGACAGATCAGATCAAATCTGCTCCTCCTATCTCACGGTCGAGCAACTCTCAGCTCCCTAAAAAAAAAAAGTAGGAACGGGTTAATCACACGTCGGAGGATCGCCGGGAATCGTATAATTACATCCTTCGAAAAGACATAAAATCAGAAACGACACGGTGGAGATAAAAGGGGGAAAGCCGCATGGGGCCGAGCGCGCACAATGTATCCGCTTTGTATTATATGGAAGCCGGGAACGGAATACTTTTCTGGGGATCTAGACATCGGTCCTCGAAAATCATACCACTTATATGCCGCCCCGTTCCGTCTATGCGTTTTATGGTTCGGGAAACTGGGACAGGACGATCGATGAGCAATTACAGGCACGCCTTTCGCGTGAAATTAGGTCTTGCGTCTCAGTTTTATAACAACATCGAGAAAACTATTTGTTAAGAAGTTTCATTCGAATTGTATTAGATTAAAAAGGATTTTATTTTTTGTGTCCATTCTACTCACGTATAGTGCAGGACACAGCTGTTTTTGTTTTTCAACTTTATTATTATCAATCATGCGATGTAGTATGTATTTAAAATAAATTAAACGAATAAATTATTTACCAGATTTTTAATGTTGGTCAACAGCTGATTTATAAAACGGTAGAACCATAATTTTATTCAATCTTTAAACCACCTCCCACTCAATTTCCCCAGTTTACACAAACACAAATCCGTGGAAACCTATAGACTTAATTAAGCAATAAATATAAAAAGCGCTATTTTTCCAATAGAACCAAATTACCAAGCATTCAAGTCACCCAAATTCTGCTGAACCCAAAATTTTTCCCTGAACCACGGCGCGGGCTGTTCCACAAAGGGTTGGAACCGTCGGGGGGGCGTGGAGGGCGGAGGAGAAAGCAGAAGGGTGAAGATAGTTCGGACAAGGTCCATGCAGTTTCGAAAGTCTAGTGCCTACCATATAATTGTTACGTTATTAAATACCGCTTAACCGTTGAACTGCTTCGAAGGAAATTCCGGTATAAAGCTGGGTCTCCCCTTAATTAAGGGGCACCGGTGGCCGCGCCGCCCTCGTAACATGTCCAGGAAAACGAACTTTTAATAGGCGCCAGGGCACCCGCGAGAAAGGGATTCGCCTGTAGATAATTACCCGCACGGGGATACATAAGAGACTTTCTCGGTATGTATGGCTATCAAGGACCCTGCCTCCGTTGTGATGTAACGGATCCGTCCCCGTTCACCGGACGCGGGGATCGTGGATGTCTGATCGAGGGCGATCGAGACGGGACGGCGACCATGCGCGGGGAGCCCTCAGGTGTTCTCTATTAAGTTTCGCTTGGGTTTAATTGTGGGGACGCAAGATTGCTACGATGGGCCCGGGATGGGAATTTTGGGAAGAGACCATCGGGGGACAGTGTGGAATAGGTGTTTAGGGTTTGGTGGAATGAATTTTTTCAATGAAAGAGAAAAATAGATGTAGAAGGGTTGGTCGATTTTGGAATTGGATATGAAAACATTTTTATTAATTAGACTATTTTTTGAAAGCAATTGTAGGGAAGAATGTTTTAAGGTGACAAGACTTTATAGGGTTTCCTTTTTTTTTCTTAATAATGCGGAGTGAGAGTATTTGTTCGATTTCATGTTGTTAAAGGAATATGTGTGAAAATTGAATAGCTGAGAGAAATAGTAGGTTTTCAGTTAATTACCTAATCATAGGCTTTCAGTTTGTAATTATTATTGTGAGAAGTTATTTTTCTATGGCAGGGGAATAATATATTCTAAGCCACTGGAAAGGTAAATGATTAATGTAGAAATAAATAGTGATTTAACTGTTGCTGCTAGTTTATTATTAATTATATCTTTTTTCAATAAAAGTGTAACGTAACACGATACCTGTATTTCTTACCCATGTTACGTAAAAATTAATTACACAGTTCCTTACATGTAGAAATAGATTATAAAATACTACAAATCACTACAAAATACATAAGCCGAAAGTTATTTTGAGAAACATATGACTTTCAATTTTAATTCTACTGATTCACCAAACAAATATATGTATAAATACTATAAAAATGTGCCTATTAAAATTATTTACAAAAATTGAGGCATTATAAGAAGCATACAAATTACTGTGAAAAGTCTGCATTTGGCATTGAAGTTTCGTATAACAATCATTATTGTTATGGTTAAGCAAATTTGACACGTGCGGTAAGTTTTGCCTTGACAAAACGGTGACGAGTACGGTTCTGTATACGATCAAAATTGCCATCGGCGAATTCCGGGCGTGGACGTGTATTGTTTTGGTGCGCCAGCAAGATATTTGCATGCAATGCACATCAACGAATGTGCACCAGGTGTTCTCCAAGGGACGACCGATCAGCGGTCTGCCTTGCTATGCAAATGCACATACGATAATTTATTCAAATTCGAGGCGGCTGCAGATTTATCGATGTGCCCAGGTAATGGCTTTTACCACCCATGCATCGATAATCGATGAAAAAACCGTTTCCGATAGGATAATCAACTGTATATGTTATTATAAAATAAAAAATGAATAAATTAAAGTGTAGATAAAGCTCATAAATACCAACGCACACTGTTCTCCGTAAAAATTGGGTGCTCAGTAAGTTTTAATTACACACAGATGGAAACAATCTATTGCGATTAGTTATTGGGTTTAGTTAAATTAAATATAATCATTCCATAAATGGTGGGCCACCTTACGAGGTGAGAAGAAAAAGAATTCTGGTGTCAAAATAAAGAAAACCGTTCTCCAGCCGTCAATATAATAATATGATAATACAAATTTTAATAAAAACACGGAAGAAAAAAATCAACTGCCATTAATTATTGAGATTCGTTAAATTAAATATAATAATTCCATGATTGGAAGGACACCTTCGGTGGTGAGAAGAAAAGAGTTCTGCCACTAATATAACAAAAAATATTGCTCTCAAATGTCACGGAACGCGTAGTAAATTTTAATGAAAACATGAAAGAAAAAAATCGATTGCGATTAATTACTGAGGTTAATTAAATTAAATATAATAATTTCATGAATGGTGGAACACATTTTGGAGATGGGAAGAAAAGAGTTCTGTCACTAAAATAAAAACAATACTGCCCTTCAAATGTTATGGAGTCTGTAGTAAATTTTAATAAAAACCTGGAAGAAAAAATTATTGGTTTTAATTGAATTTAACATTTCCATGAATGGGATAACACCTTTGGAGGTGAGAAAAAGAGAGTTCTTTCGCCAAAATAAAAAAAGCACTGCTCCTCAAATGTCATGCAACGTTTAATAAATTTCAAGAGAACAGAAAATATCCATTAAGTACTTCATCGTTAATAATTCCATAATTGTTTGAACACTTCTGAAATATCATAAAAAGGCAACCACCGTATGTACCCCCTTCACCATGTTCGTGCAGTTTTAAGTACGTTTACGATCGAGATAAAGTCGTACGCAGCGTAATCAGTCCGAAGCACCATCGAGGGAAGACTGGGGGCGAGATGGAATCCGTCGAAAATTGAATACCGATGGAAGCCGCGAGGGCCGCGTCTTTAAAAACACATAAATTAGAGGCAAATGGCCACGCAAGAGGGCAGCAGCGATGGTAAATTATGGATCGCTGTCGGTGCCGTGCACGAGCTCCCTTCAGCTTCGAATGTCCTCGTCTTTCGGCTCGAAAACGGCGGCGATTCCTGAGGGAAACGTAGAAAGTCGTTGGGCCGAAGGAATAAAATATGCACCCTGCTTCTTTTCATCGATCCGCACGAAGGACCGAAAAGAATCCCACTTTCTCAAATCAATCATTTTTCCATTGACTTGGAAACAATTGCGATTAATTATGATTATTGATGGCAAGTTATTTTGTCTAGTAATGTCAATAGTAGAGATTTTTTAAAGATAAATAAAGATTGACTGCTGCTGTGATGTTCCAAGTAACTTTAATCTGGATGCTAATAATCCAAAGTAATTGGTGCAAAATATTTAGCAACTAATTAATGTTATTAATTTCACGTATTTTTGAAAACATTAACCGTACCAGTTAATTTCTACATTGCTTAATTGTATATTTACATTTTCAATCTTGTTATATTTGGCGACGACACGGAAGACAATAAATAAACAAATACGCATAGGTTTACGAGGACCTGTAGGAGGAGACGACGGCGAGGGCAAAAGTGGGCTTCTTGATTTATTCGAAATTACGTTAGCCAGCGGCCATCGTGTGTTACCTAATTGAGAAACGCGATGGTCGGTGAGTTATTGTCGCGGGCCGTAGCAGAGCCGCAAATAGTTTTACGACCGCGAAAGAGGCCGTAAAACAGGGAAACAGGCCGGCGGATTCGAGGAAAACGGTAGACGAAACCGTGGAAGTCACGAAAGGGTTAAGGCACTGGCTTCAATTAGCGACGGGAAAGCTTGATGATGCACACAGGGTAATTAATAAGGAACTTGTTTCCTCGCATCCGCGGACGCACGAGAACAGTGTAATTAGGGGTGATTTATGGCGGCGGACTCTTCTTACGCTGAGAAGATTTAATAGAAAAAGGAGGCTGCAAATATCATTTTGTTAAACGTGTGATATAATATACCCGTATTGTATAATAAAAATTAACATCTGTATGGTTTTATAAAGAGTTTTGCTGTTAAGACACTTTCATGAATTGTATAAATCATTGTTTTTGACTGATTGCGAAAATAGTCTGGAAAATGGAGTGAATTTTATATTTATATTTATTATATTAATTATACAGGGTTGTTTAGAGATATACATAGCTATGAGTTAAGTATTGCAAACCACAAGGAGCCCGAGCTAAACAATTGTTAATTCACACAGCTGGATAGTTGTACAACAGGAATTAACATTTGTATAGTTTTCTAAAGACTTGTGCTGCTAAGACACTTTTATCAACTGCATAAATTGTTATGTTTGGATTTGAATGGGGCAAATATTGTTTGATATTTATTATATTGATTATTCAGGGATGTTTAGAAATATACACAAGTATAAGGTAGGTATTGTAAGCCGCAAGGACCTCGAGTTAAACAGTTACAGAGAGGAATGACCAGAGCTAGATCCTTCACCCCTTCCGAACGCACCCCTAGCCACTTTTCCCCGAAGGCGAGAAACCCATCCAATAAAGAGAAAAGCGAACAACGGAAGAACATTAGTGAACACAGGTCTCCCTCTTCCTCCGCGGTGTCCTGAAACTTGCTTTCCTCGGTGTCTCCGCGAGTTAAAGGAAACAAGAGAGGAGGAGAGGACAGAGCGGAGGTCTTTCCTCTCGCGCCGTTTCTCTTCCTCTGCCACTCAACGGCTATCTTCGTCGACCGCGACATAACGTGTCGTCGGCCACACGCGTCGACAAGTAGATAAACCGATTGATATACGACCTACATCCTTACCTACCTACCTTCTCTCTACCTTCGATCCGTGCACTCGCTCACGCATATGTATAGGTGCACGTCGATTCGGCGATCGCTCTCTTCATTGACCATTGCTCCCTTGTAGGCGCTGGGACATGGTGTAAAATTAAATGGTACCATTACTGGGAACCGATGGAGTCGATAGCTGTTCCGTAGGTCTTTATTGAAGAAGGTTTCTTCATGTTCCGGTTATTGGGCAACTCGAAGAATGTCGTAGATGAGGATGCTTTTTTTTTGAATGGCCGAAACCACACACAGTGATAGGTGTGAGATTTTTTTCAGGTTTTTTTTTTGAATTAATTTCCTGAATGGAATCAAATGGAATGCTTTACGAGAGGAAACGGGCGAATTGAATTAATTCTACCCGAATTCATTAATAAATTGAAGGTTAATTAACTGATTCTTTCATTCAGGAATTTTTTAGATTTATGATTAGCCTTTATTCTGATCACAAAGCTCATCAGCAGTATTCTTCTCTTCTTCTTTCCTTTCATTTTCCATATTTCCCATTTCTAATACTTCCCATTTTCCATATTTCACATTTCCCGTTAGCCGTATTTCCCATATTTTTCATTTCCTATTTCCCAAATTTCCCTTTCCTCTTCACTAAGAACGACAAAAATTTCTTCAGATCAACAGACCCATTTCAGCAAATTCCCACAGTAATCACAAACTCACGGCCCACGCATCCTCGTATATACAAGCCCGTCAAAATCGCGTCTCAATCAAGCGAGGGGCATCTATTAAGGAAACCACCGGTCGATTAATTTCCCCGGCCAGCGTTTATTACCGACTCGCGAATGCTAATGAGCAGTGCGGAGTGAGACGATGGAAGTTGCTCAGCCTCGCCAAATCCCCGCGAGTCGGAGCCGGTAAAACACGTCGTACACGCCTAGAAGGGGATACGCGCGAGGAAGAATTTCCCCGGATATGCGGTTGCCCGTAGCCGGCCAAACGGCATTCATAATCGCCGAACGGTTTCTCTCTGCGAGAGAGGATCTCGCGATACGCGGCTCCGAAGGCGACGATTTGTCCGAGAAATGGTAATCGGAGTCCCGCTGCGCCCGGTAACGAGATTCGTGCCGGCCCGAAGACCCTCGATTCCCAGGGGGAGGATCGATTTAAACGTTCGCCCGGTAGAGCGGAGATTCCTCGACCCTCAGGACTCCCGCCAGTGTATCCCGAATTTCGGCGAAAGATTGCGACAGCTAGTCGTATATATCCTGCCGCGCACGAGCGGATAAAACGAACAGAGGAGGACGCCTGCGAGTTGGTGACAGCGCTGGCTGTCAACACTGTTGGGGTAAGTATGTGGCGACAGAGGGGGTGGTTCCTGGTGGGGCCAGACACATTTTGGCCAATCATTTGGGAGGATTATTATCTGCAGGATGTTAGGTGTATGGATTCATTCACAGACTTCAATGTTTGTTCGCAGGAAATCAAGTATAATTTTAATTATCGCAGAATCCCTGTTTTCAACATTGGTTTACAGGATTTAATTAACATTCACCAACTAACGACCGAGATCGTTTGCTAAAAAAACAAAATAAATGAAGTAACAAATAAGAAATTCCGTCAGAGTATCCACGAATGCGTTTCCCATTTCCCACTTCCCACTTCCCATTTCCCATTTCCCATTCTTCTGCAGACTAACGGCCGAAATCGATTTCCCTTTCTAAAAGGACAAAACAAATTAAGTAATAATTAAGATATCCTATCAGCATCCTCAAAATACCGTAGTAAAGACCTCTATCTCTCTCAGCGTCCCTTTCACAAATATCGTCCATGCGTTCATTCATATCTCCGGGCGGAGTCACACATACACCCGAAACCCAGCCGTATTGCGTCACCAGCGATGAATCAACCACACCATCGAGGCAACACCTGAATCCGCTCGTTTCCCTAGTATCAATTTCACTCACCAATTTTATTCCATAAACCCAAGGCCAGACCCGGCGACAGCGCGGTCAAGAACACCATTTAAAAAGAATTCTCGTGACTGGACGAGACACGTTTGAGAATCGTAGCCCCGAAACGCATTCGAGGAGCGTGCTTCAAAATGTACCACGGCGACGAGCAAGCCAATGCGAAATGAAGGGAAAAAGAAGGAGTCCGTGAAGAAAGAATTTTGGGGGCCCGGTGTTGGAGGTCGCGTGCATGTCGACGCAGAAAGTTTCGGTTCGCGTGCTACGTCCGGCATGCAGTTCCATGCGCGCGCGCGCGCGCGCGGTCGTAAAGAAAAAAATATGGATGTGTCTCATCCCGGATTCAAATGCACACCCTCCGGCTCCCGGTGCCCCATAAATTTGGCGCGAGCCCGTGTAAAGACAGCCGATGCGGCGCATACCAACGCGTTCCTGTTCCGTGTTCTTCATGGTTAAACAAAGTAGAAGATCGCCCCGGCACGGGACGGCGTTCGTCCTTCGTAATCTAGAAGCGTGCATCAAGGATTCGCATTTGAATCCGGGGAACATCCATGGCATGGCCAGGAATTATGCTCGGGACCTATACTTTCCATGTTTCGCTATTGCCTTGCCCTTCGACGCTGTCCAGCGCACGGTCTTAACCTTTATCGACTAGATCTTTGGTATTCTTAGCGATAACGAGTGTTTTGTAGTGATTGGCCGGGGAGGAGCGAGACAGAAACTCGTTGCGAGATTTATCTAGCAACGCGGTCACAAAGTTTTTACAATTGGAACGATCGCGAATTGATCCGTTATCTTTACCTTTTCAGACGGGAATAGTAGCGACGTCGCCGCAGTTAGCAAGGTTTCTTTTTCGAGTGTTTCATAAAAGTAGCAACGGCCTCTAAACGGCAGTAACAGCGAATGAATATGGTTCCGCTGGGGACAGAGAGAACCGGAGAGGGAAGAGCGAGAATATAAGACAGTTATTTACGAGACAGCGACGCGGCGTAACGAGCGTCCATGGGGCCAACGAACGTCTAAGCGGCGCGACACCGATCTGTTCTGGCCACATCGTGAAATTTCACGCAACAAATGCGATTGCGCTTGACCCTACCCATATTGCGTTCGACGGTTAATCAAATTTTACGTCTATATCCAACACCTACAACCCCATCACAACTGTCCTACTGAAGTTAGTAGCCTTATACTTCCTTTAAATATGAGGAAGAGTCGTTTTGGTTCAATCTGAATTTTGGCTGGAATACTTTAGTAATAGTCGTAGAGTTAGTTTAGGTTAGGTTAGGACACAAATGTTTTACTGAAGTTAATGGTCAAATACTTCCTTCAAATATGAAGAAGAGTCGTTTTGGTTTAATCAGAATTTTGGGTGAAACATTTTAGTAATAGTCATAGAGTTTGTTTATCGTGATTATTTCGTAGATTATTGCTGGCGGTTGGTAGACACATAAGGGGGTAGCAATGCTGTGGTTCTTGCACTTCTACATTACATCTTTATGAAAACACATTGGAGCATCCCAAAGTGCCGCCCCACAACGGTGTTCCCCATGATGTACATGCCAAAGGTCAGTGGATACCCTGGCCAGTGAGGGACTATGAACACCGGGAGTAAAGCTCGCGGTCGCCCCACCCCCCAAAAGGGAACTCTCGAATGTTGCAGCACTCTCGCTCTCGGATATTTATTATCAGGCGTCGATCGGATGAATCGCCAATCGATATGCCATTCGTGGCCGTTCCAAGGAGCGGGACACCCCGCGGCCGTTCTTGCGATGCTTGACACGACCTAACAAATGGCTGTTTTATATCGGGCCAGAAAATGAAGCGAGCATGACGAGTTGATTTTCGGTTCCCCGCGCGACGGGTGGATGAGCGCACAGGCACAGCCTGGCGACGAGGACGAGCCTACATGCACGTCGGAGGACTATGTCCGAGACAGAGGGAAGAATTACAGTAGGTGAAGCGAGACGTAGAAAAGGAACGGGTCGGCTAGGAGAAATAGAGACGAAGTTAAAAAAGAGAGGATTCTACGGTGAGGACCAATGACTGGTGGAAAAAGGGCCACGCTGGAGGGGCGAGCAAGAGAGGAGACACTCCTACGGTTCGAGAGGAACACGAGCCGAGAGGTGTTACTTGTCAGTCCTCGCCTCGAGGCAATGACAGCCGTAGCCAGGGAATTAGCATGGGATAATGGGACGCGGTTGGCCCGGTACCCCCACGGAGGCCAATGAGCAGCAAAAACCCGTGGCCGCTGCCGGGACGACTCGAAACGGGAACGGGATTGTCCTGGAGCTTCTCCACTGGAAACCCGACGAATACCTCTGAGTCATACCGACGAAGTGTTTTTCCTCCACTGTTCCTCGCTTTTTCGTTCCCTGTTCTTGGAGATGAAGCTAGATGGTCCACTGGCCAGTTGCGCGACGCTTTTGCCGGCGTTTGCTTTTTAAGGCAGAGCGGGAGTTAGCCTAGGTCCAGGATGCTGAACGTTTTGCACATGGGAAAACGATTTAGGGGTTTCCATTATGAATATTCCTTTGTGAGGATGGGACTTTTTGTAGATGTATGATTTGACAAGATGTGCTTAGAAGTTTTGCTTGTTTTAGGATTATTGATTTGTGGGGGGACTTACTTCCTTGTTTAGAAAGGGATCTCTACTGTTCAGATACTTAATCGGGGATGCAGGTAGTTAATGATGTACTAATTGATCCCAGTTAACCAACAGATACTTAGCGTTACGCATACGTCAAATAAAGATACGAATTGAATAACTGAATTTCACCTCTCTTCCATTAATAACCACTTAAGGACCCATCATGATACCAATGGACAGGCACTTAAAAATCACAAAGACCAAATTACCAGAAGCTTTGGAGCAAGCTCTCACCTAGCTAAACTACCATTCGTCCCGTCACGCTTCCGAACTTAAGGATCTACGAAAAACAGTAATCATCTTTCCAAACGAATCTTAACGATCAGGATCCACAAGGTTTCGAAAATTCGTTCCACTGATAAGCTTCTTTTCCTTATCAGCATTCTGTGTGAAGTTTGCCCTTGTAGGACAAACGACGCGTGTCGATTTCCATGCTACAGACCACCTCCGAGCTGTCGATCTTCTCCACGCTGACCCGCGATATGATAATTGAATTAACCTCTGTGCGAGAGTCGCGGATACGAGAAGCTGGGTGATCCAGCGACGGGCAGTTCGTGTGACGAACTTCCACGCCCCTTCGTGACACCTCCACGTCGACCGGCTGTCACCGATATTTTCCCCCGCGCAGAGAGATGCGGATGATCCCTCTGCGACACTCCCACATTCCCCGATGACGCGGCTAGATCGCGTCCCTCGATAAAACCGCATCTGGGCCGTCTCGTCGCTGCCTCCACTGCGCTGGATCCTTCGCGTTCCGCCAGGAGAGATCCCCGGTGAAAAACACTTCGCGCGGGTTTTTGGAGATCGATTAATCGGATTGATAGGACCTGCGGTGGATCGATTTTTAGCTAGTTCTGTGATTTCGCACATGTTTTATATGCTTTGGGACATTCTCTTTGTTTTATTGGTCCATGGCACGCGATAGTCATAGGCCGCGGTTCTTGTTTGCTCAATGTAAATAGGGACGCGTAGTTGCAAAGAGTATAGATATGCTATAGTTTCAACAAAGTTAAATGGAAACGAAATAATAATAATATTCACAAATTACCTTCTTCAACGACGTAGTATGCGTAATTGTAGAAAAAGACTCTAGAACGTATCAGCCTTTACTTACTTTAGGAATTGAAGTGTACGTAACGATCAGTGTTGAAGAGGCCAAGCTTCGATTCCCTTCAAACATTCCCGAGTTATCAGCGTGGGCGGTTGACAGAGAGAAAGGATGGCAAGGGAAGGTGAAAGATAGGGAATAGTCCGCGAAAGGACGCCGCGGTATACGTTTACAGAGAAACGCGGATCGAGAAATCTCTGCTGGCCCGATCCGTCTCGCATCGCCGTTTCCGCGGCTACGATTTGCATAAAACATCGCACGGTCGTTTACTGCTTGGTAGCTGCAACCATATCTAGACATAGCGTACAAGACTGTTGCGATTTTGTAAATGTAATTAAGGTTGTATCCTCCTTGGTCATGCTACTTCGCCCTCTGGCAATTACAATTCAAAGGTGTTCTGTGTGTCTCGTGTAAGTAATATTGGGAAGGTGCAGTTACATAATTTTCTATGCGATTGTGTCGATAGGATATACTGTGAAACAATCGAAATGAAGAAATAAATATTTGTCAAATTGTCAGTCAACATCAAGATCACTGTGTAAGATAGAAGAAAAGATCAATCCGTTACTCTAACCTAAAAATTCGCAAGCACCGGAAAAGCATTCTAATTATAATCTAACTCAACCGTGAACGCCATTGCATGAGTATGACCAAGGAAATCGAAATATCGAGTAGAGCTTAACACCCAAGTGAATGCATCGCGTATCAAAAGGTGCAACGCAGACCGCTGACAAACCGCAAGTCGGAATCGACTCGACAAC
The DNA here is from genome assembly GCA_023838395.1 of Holcopasites calliopsidis. Taxonomy (NCBI): domain Eukaryota; kingdom Metazoa; phylum Arthropoda; class Insecta; order Hymenoptera; family Apidae; genus Holcopasites; species Holcopasites calliopsidis. The sequence continues at coordinate 1,055,102 of JALHAQ010000009.1, forward strand.
AACACTCCGGAGAGCCATCTGTCTTAAAGCAGACTCTGGCCAAAGACAAACCTCGGTCGTTTCGTAATTGCAGTCGAACAGCCCATAAAGGTGTCCCACCGAACGTTCCACGCGCCTCGTCCCTAAATACCAGCGCAGTTTTCCAACGGGGTTGAATCGTGAAACGGGTGTACCTCCGGTCTACGGGACTTTCAATTACGTGGCCCGGGACTATAAAGTCGTTGCTGAATTATTGCCGGCAAGGTAGAGTCGTGAGCGGCCGCCACCTGGAATTAATTTCTCTAAAAGGGGGCAATAATTCGTCGGCGAACCGCGGGGTCGTACCGATCGGGCGCGAGCGTCGCTTTCACGGTAGGAGAGGAGCGTTAAACGTCAACATGAATGCGCCACGGGCGTAAATAATCGTTATTGTTGAAGCTGGACCGGCAGCCAGCCTCTCTTGCTCTTCTTTCTGAGCTCGTTGTCCTCGTCTTCTACGTGACCGTACACTGGATCGGTCCTCTTCCTTTGTTCATCCCCCCGATTCGTCATCTCCGTTTCTTCCTTTCTTCCGCGGAGCCACGTTCGCGGACAACAATGTCCGTCGCTCCTCGTGGGTTCTTTCACTCTTTCGCGTCGTCTCGCTGCGAGTTGTGACCGGTGAGTCACAATGAGGGTACGCTCGCGTCGGCGGAGGTGCCTCTTGCTTCGTAATTTATAGATCGTGGCGAATCTCCCGTCGAAGGAAGACGGCGGAAAGTGAACTGCCCGCGGGATAGTCCTCGAGATGGGGCTACCCTTATTTGCCCTGGCTGGCCACGGTCCGGTGTCGCACGGTTACGATGGTTAATGCTGATGTGCGTGAACTAGGGGGATGAAAGGCAGGGTGCAATGGAAAATCCTTTTTTTGTATAAACAAATCGGTTGTTCTGCGACTAGCTAAAATATAAATAGAGAACACTAATTGTTTTACTATAGCACTATCATTGTTATGTATATTTAGAATAAATAGTAAGGAATGAATGATTTAAGTTGTTAATCGCATATTTAACGTAAACTGCAAATCTTTGTGCTGGTTTTTAATTACAACTTGCGATACGAATAATGAGGACAGATATGTGACACAATTTTCACAGTTTTGCACTTTGTACTGTTTTGTAAGTAGTATAGGCTTGAAATGAGGCAGACGCTGGCTCAGATGGATGGTTACATACTGTAGAAAATATAACTAACGATTATTATTAGTTATGTAGGATAACCAGTAATCATAATAACTACAATACTTAATTGTTATATGTTATAGTTTGTTCACTTGGACTCATGTGTCTATTATTATTATTATTATTATTATTATTATTATTATTATTATTATTATTATTATTATTATTATTATTATTATTATTATTATTATCATACGTATTATACTGCTACTAATAATAGCATCCATAATACACATTTGACGATGCAATTTTAACATTTATTTCTACTTGTCCAAACTAAATTTATAAAATGCATAGATCCATAGCTCCTCCGCTTCATTTTTTCTCTTCATTCTCTTCTCTTGCACAATAATTTCCTCGTAACTCAGTGAATTCATGACTTTAGCAAACAAGAAATTTACTTCAAGCACTGTTATACAGGAAGATCGTTTTTGCACTCATCGAGAATACTGTAGAGGATAATCACGCTGTGGGAAAGTATAACGGACTGCCATAGTAAAAAGTTGCACTAAGAATTCGATCGGTTAGGTGTAATAATCAGCAAGCTATCAATTTTTACCCACTCGTTGTTAAAACGAAGATTAATGCACTTTCCCAGCAGCTCCTTTCGCCAATCACCTTTAATTAGCATGAAGTTGATCAACGGAAGTGAAAGAAATCCTCGGCTATCACCCAGTCCCCAGCGTCGACTCCTCCATGCAACCGTGCCCAGGCGCCACCAGCCGAGGAATCATCTCCAGAAGTCGATGGGAACCATGGTGGCTCGATCTTCACATATTGTGCCAACAATTAGGTGAAAGGCGCTCCCACAGATCCTAGATGCTCGCGGTACCACCAAGGGAAAGAGGGAGCTGCAGAAACGAGGGGGGCAAGACGGTGGAGGCTCGATCGTTTAATATACTTACCGAGCGACCAACCGACCTACCTACCTACCAACCTACCGGCTGGCAAATGCAGTCAGTTACTCGTCGTGTACAGAGAGCAAGACTTACTCCGTGAAGGGGACTCGCTCGAGCAAAACATACCTTGTGCTCGCCCAAGGGGGACTAATCTAGCTGGTACTTTGACGTGGTCGATGATGCGGTAGTAACCTTTAGGTTACTTCTTCTTCTGCTACTTAAAAAGTATCTGGTTTTCTCTCCTATTTTGTTGGGAAACCTGCCATTTCATATTTTATTAGGAAACTTACCATTTCCCATGTTACTGGGAAACTTACTATTTCCCATGTTATTGAGAAACTTACCATTTCCTATGTTATTGGGAAACTTACCATTTCCTATGTTATGGGGAAACTTACACCATTTTCTGTTTTATTGGAAAACTTATCATTACCCATTTTATTAGAAAACTTACCATTTCGTATTTTATTGTAAAAGTTACCATTCCCTATTTTATTGGGAAACTTACCATTTCCCATGTTATTGAGAAACTTATCATTCCCTATATTATTGGGAAATGTACTTATGTGTATTTTATTGGGAAACTTATCATTCCCTATCTTTATTTAGAATAATACCTTTAGTCCCTTGCGTGGCCACCCAAAATGTAACAAAAAATTCGTACAGTTTCAAGCTCCAGTATTAACACCTTTTACATTTTTTTCTTACATTTTTCTTTCTACTTTCAAAACATGAATCGACGTAGAAGTGTCTGTAAAATAGGGATACTTAATTGATTTTGCGATGTTTTTATAAAAACATAAAGAATTTATTCAAGGAAAGAAGAGCGTTTAGGGTTGATTGGGAGGAATATTTGTTTCTTATTTGTCCTTCCATCGCTGTTCGATTTTTCCATCTTTGGTGATCGATTTCGATTTTATTGAGAGACGTGGATGTAACGGCTGTTGCATTTAGATAAACTTTATTGGGAGAAATTTTTGGTCGAGAAATTTGGATAGCTTGTAGGGGATATATGAAGGGTGGATACCTTTTTGGCAGGAGTGACTGTACTTGGACTGAGATAATAGGGAATGTTGGGATTTTGTTTTGGTAGCAATTGAAGGGGTTACTAGAATTTCAGTTTTTGAAAATTTAATGGGGTGGATTTGGAATAACTAATGGGGGGAGACTTTAATTGATTGTATTTCATGGTAGTAACTTGCTTTTTTAAATAAATTTTCAGACTATGATGTTCTATATTTTTGAAATTCTTTGTATTAACAAACAACACTATTTGATGAGTTTGGACTAACTGATTGGGTGATGTTTTAAGTGAACCTATGTAATATTGGCTTTTTAGAGTAAATATTTTTTCACACTATGATGTCTTATATTTCTAACATTTTCGACATTAACAGCCAGTTCTTTTTGACTTCTCCAAACAAATTAGCATACTTTATTTAACATCATTTATCGAACATTTACTAAACAAAAATTCTGCAGTTTTCAGTTGCAGCACAAGTGTCCTGAAATTAATGGCTCGGCTCAGCTAAAATATTGCAAAATCACAAACTTTATTATCATCGTCCAACAAGATTTACTTGAATTTCTCACATTCGTTATTTTTCCATGCGCGTATGTTTATCCACGGCTTACAGGCTAATTCAGCCATTAATATCGCCAGGTGAAATAGGACTACCGTGTTTCTTGTTAACGGCCAGTTCTCACGCAGATTAGGATTCTAGGTACACGCAAGTGGCTGTTGGCAGTAGGAGGAAATTTTTCGCATTCTTCCAGCGGACGCCATCAAAACGAAACTTTCACTCTCGCCCACTGATGTTCACTTTCCAAAATACTGCCTCGTGTCGGCCAGTCGCATAAATCTACGCTTATTCCTACCTTGTGGCACGTTCGAGCGGAAGTTCTAGCGTTCCAGTGAGATATTCCTTTAACGATCAACGAGCAACGTAGATCTTGCGAAGTGAACAATTTCTTTAGAGCAGAAATGTTTTTCTTAACAGACGACAGTCGTTAGAAAAATGTTATCTTGCCTGAAGGTAATTCACATGTGTTTTAATTTAAATCTTCTGTTTTAGAACGCTTTAACGCAACTGGTTGAAACACGAGTGGAAGGAAAATGTCACTTGAATTAATTAATTATGCAACCGTGACCTTTGCACACATCTTCAGGTTGATATCTTCAGCGCCCACACCCGCTTCGTTTTCCACTTCTGTTTTCTGTTACCTTTCCACAGGGATCGTTTCTTGATTTGCAGGTCGATTTAGCTATTAACTCTACTTAAAGGGGCGCAGCTACCAGACTCATTATTAATAGCACGTTCTCACGCGAATTAACTCTCGGCAAACCTGCAACGAGAAACCCCCATGGCCCCCTTAATTGACACGAAACACTTCTCGTGATTGCTTAACAGGTGCAGCACAAGCAAAAGGATATTTTACCTTTGCATTCGCGCCATCAAGATCGATTTCTATTCTAATCGGCTCATGTAAATGAAGCGTTTAATTAACTATCATTAGTTGCCAGTGTTTTCGTATGTAGGTTACCTTTTAAATAACTATTTTTATAACTTTGTTTGATTTTAATTAGAGGATTAATGTCATATCTTTTTTAAAAATTTACAAATTTTCTAAGTTGAATTATTATTAATCGCCATTACTCACATTTTTTTCGTAATCGAATTCCGCTAAGTCATTTAAATAACTCCCGAGAAATTATTCATCGGACCATATGTTCAGAAATTAATAAATCTCTGTTGTCTTGATTAATTAAGTACATTCGATATTATATCGTCGACACTAGTTCTTTACTAAAAACATAAAATTCACCGAAGAACTGTCTGCCAGCAGTAAATGGATAACGTTTAATTCATTTCCCTTTAACACGTTACCTTTCCCATGCCCCTTTAAGTCGTGGATCACCTTTTTATCCACCGCGGTTGCGGCTATTAATTTCGCAGATCGAATAATTAATTCGTTCGTCAGGATAGAGCTACCAGTTTCTCTATTCGTGTACACAATCGCCTGTTCGTTATTAATAGGCGATTCAGGCGGGAATTAATCACAAACGCGCTCTTGCCACTGCATAAACTGCGATCATTTTTCCAATTGCAACTGCTTGGATGGAAAATATGTATTGCCGACTCGCTTTCGCAAATGCGACCTCTGTAATTAATTGCGAAAACAATTTTGCAAATCGTGCCAACTCGAAACTGTCCTTCTTAGATCTTTTTTCAAAGCAATGACATTTACATATTAATACGTTCAAATAGAACATGTAATTTATTTACAATAACTTAGAATAGTTTAAAAGCATCGTAAATAGAAGTTTATAGCATTCCAAGGCAGTTTATTGCTCGATCCACTTTCCATCGTTCACTTTGCAGCTAACGGAATATTAAACCTACTTTTAAGTTATAAATAGCTTCTGTATTCAATAGTATTAATTGCCTGCATGGAAATCGATATTCTAGAAGTGAGCCATCGAACAAGCAGCTACTTCAAGACGACAAATATTGAAACATTTCATACTATTGCACATAAAGCCACTTGGACGATTTTCTGTATTAACCAATTACTATTTAACTAACGATTAATAAGATATTCCCATTTGTTCACAATGGAACAACATTTCCACCGGTATTGTAGTAATATTGTAATTGATAATTGATCGCACGTCGTACGTTGCATTATTATCGCTACGATCATTAATAATGCAGTTCGCATCAACTTCTGATTATTAATAATACAACCGTGATGTAACGCCGAACGCAACCGGCGTTCAACTATGGGGTATTAATCTACCTGTTAGCTTGACGTGACGATGATGCGGTAGTAACCTTTTAGTACTCTACCCTCTGGCAATATTTAAGATAGTATACACACCCACTGCTGCCTCTCCCTTTCCACAAAACTATTCGGATTTTTGTATTCTCTTGTTATATTGTTTAGTATCACTTCAGTATATCAAAATCATTGTTTTATCTTGTCATTTTTAATTCCAAATTTTAACAACCTTCGAGGTAAATGAAGAAAATTGAATTTTCCAAAAAAATGTTGCACAACCCTTTCCATAATTTGAACTTTTTTCGATTGTGATAACTTTCTGGATTAATAAAAAAATGTCTATCAGATTTTTTCTGTATTCTCGTTATGTTTTATAATATCATTTGAGTACATCTAAATTATTATCTTATCCTGTCATTTTGAATTACAAATTTTTATACCCTTTGGTATAATTGAGGGAAATTGAATTTTCACAAACAAACATTGTATAACCCTTTCCATAATTTAAACTTTTTTGGATTAAGATAAAAATGCCCCACCAAAAATGTCCTATTTGTAAAAATAAAAAAAAGTGACAACTATTTGCATTGACCAGTGTTAACCGTACTAAATAATTTTCATCTGATCTATATGATTTCAAAAGTGTAATATCAATTTCCTCACATCACGCGTGCGAAGTACGACAAGTAGAAAGTAGCATTTCTTTTATCTTTCTTCTCTCCAGCAGCCGTTCTCCAATGTTCAACGCATCGATGATGCCACGGCAATAACCTTTGGCGCAGTTAAACGCTCACCTTTTGCTACTACAAAACGGCGCTCGCTTTCTCACGTAACCTGTCTCTCCCGACTGATCCCCTTGCGATATTGATGCCTCGCCGTCTCGACGTTTATATTTAATAACTGAGCATTACACGGGTAGCTCCGATTGCGTGAAACCACGACCTACTGTATTCTATTAATATTATACTTACTGTGCTCTAAGGATGTTTGATAGTGTTTTGTCGTTAACGAGCTATGTGCTTCGTATTAAACATCAAGAAATATTAATGTGCTCCAAATTATGTTTATTTTATTCTTGGATCATTTTTGTAGAATACTTAAATTACTCTGTGACTTTCTCTGCACTTGGCAGACTTTTTAATACAAAAGATTGCTGCGTTTTTCAATCTTAGAAAACCACAAAGTGTACAAGTATTTAATAAAAGTACAATTACAAACACCACGAGTGCTTATAAATACTTTAATCAATAAACCAATATTAATTAGGTACACAAATTCAACAGCTTTCCTTACCTTTTAGTTAAGTTAACTAATATGGTTGAAATTATGTTTATTTTATTCCCGAATGATTTTTTGTAGAACACTTAAATACTCAATTTGATGCTTTTTCTGCACTTGCACGACTTTTTCACAGGAAAGGGTGCTGAGTTTTTTGGTTTTAGGAAACCACAAAATGTAAAAACGTTTCTTAAAAGTACAATTAAAAATGCCGTGATTGCTTTATAAATACCTTAATCCATGAACCGATATTAATTAAACACACAAATTCAACATTTTTCATGAACTTTTAGTTGAGTTGAGATTAACTGAGTTGAGTTGAGTTGAGTTGAGTTGAGCTGAGTTGAGTTGAGTTGAGTTGAGTTGAGTTGAGTTGAGTTGAGTTGAGTTGAGTTGAGTTGAGTTGAGTTGAGTTGAGTTGAGTTGAGTTGAGTTGAGTCGAGTCGAGTCGAGTCGAGTCGAGTCGAGTTGAGCGATCCTAACAAAATGCAAACCAGGAACCGCTAGACGGCATATCACTCCTCCAATGAACCATCGAGAAACGGTGGATCTGGTGAACAAGCAAGGCGCAAGGTCGCACGCATAGTGCCGCGATTTCCGCGTTGGAAGAAACGTCGCGTCGTCTCTGGCGGAGTGAAAGCGGCCCGTGGCATTGGTGCTATTATGGTAGCGATCACCGGATCGTTTTTCATCGACCTTTCCCCCCCAAAAAGAATCGCGGCCACGTCTGCAACGCGAAGTTCACTTTCCGCCCGCGGAGGTGAGAGCTCCATGGGAAGCTTCTGCCCGCTACCTTACCGTTTTGCGCGCATGCCCATAACTTGCTCTTAAGTATGTGGAAACGCTATGGCGGTAAGGTCGCGCGGGTGCTTCGCCGGTCGAATCGATTCAGGGCCAATCGTTGGGGATTAAGAGGATGCTGACGAATGTCGCTAATGCGACGTGTATGTGGTTCCGCGTCGTGGAACACGTTTCCTTGAGTTTCGATTTGTTTATTTAGGTGCAAGACTGGTGCAAGACTGGTTGTTAGTGTTGCTTGTATTTTTTAACATAATCATGCAATTGTATTAACCAGAAAAGAATATGTTCACAAATATTTACCAATTTGAACTTCTATACATATAACTATTATGTATTAGGAAAGGGAAATAGAATATGCCATAACCAAGAAATAAGTTATCTCAAATAAAAAAAAGTAAAAGGTGAACCTAGTAAAAGTAGTGACATTGTTGAAAATTTATCTACTTTTGAAGAAACAATAGGGATTTCTGTAGCATTGCTTGGTAAGTGTATCAATGATTTTTCACTACTGCCACAGATAATTTGGGTAAACTGTAATCTATTTATCGATAAGACTGTGCAACCCAACATAGTGTGTCTTATATCAAAAGAATAGGACAGAATAATGTAAAATTAGACGGAATTAATTAATACAATTTTTAATTTATAATTACTATCATGTAATCATAGAAGGTTTATTACAAAAATTAATAAAAAACCAGGAAAATTAAAGGATTTTTAAGGACTTTATTTCTGCCTCCATTTTTATGACACCAATAAACAAAAATCTACAAATAATCCTAATAATAAATGACGTTCGTTGTTACTCGCAAACCAAACAAAAACTATCTAATCACCAACAACAAACCACAAAAGATCAACCCCATAACCAATTTCCAAACACCCCTTCGCCATTTAATCCAATTTTCTCTGAACGAACAGGCCGCATGTGTGCAGCATACCTATGTATTTATCTGTGGCACAGTGTGCAGCGTCGATCGCGAGGCAAAAGTACAAAGTGGCCGTAAAGTGGTCGTAAAACACACCGCGCGTTGCCTCGGAGGAGGAAGGAGGATACTTAGCAGTAATGTCTCGGCTGATAAATTATTTAGAGGCGCACGTTGCGCCGGACGCAGATAAGAAAAAAAAAAAATAGGATTGCGGGCATTCTGGAAATATTTCTAAATCCAGGGAAGGGGGGAGGAGTGTATAATGTTCGTCCCGCAAAAGCGCGCATCAACAGGTCGTATTCAATCACCGTGACATTCAGCTCACGACTTTTGCCCCGGGAGGTGAGAGCAGCTTCCAGCAGAAGCATAAAGAGAACAGGATGCATCGTCGGCGATCTTGCTCGCCCGTGATGCGTGCCTATCCTTTGCTCAGGCTTGAAGCTTGTTTCACGATTGCAACATCTGTTTATGGTGTTGATCGTCGGGTAAATAGAATTGGCAGCTGGATTAATAAAAACGATAAGTTTCCGGTAATGTGTGTACTTAAGATTTTCTTTATGATCAGTACGATTTTAATTTTGGTGAAGGGATTGATTTTCGAAACTACACGAAAATCGTGAAGAAATCTACATACAAATATATACAATATAAAATGAAAAAGGAAGAATATAAAAATATATGAAACATATAAACAGTTTTCACCATATTACAAAAATGTTCAACGCCCTATGCAATTAATTAGGTATATTTTACATGGAATGGAATTTATTGGAACTACATCCTAACACTTTCAACTCCAGAAATAAATTGTCTAAAGCGAAGTCAAATAAAATAAACGATTTAAACTCTATTTAAAAATCACGTTTCCAATTATTCTGATCTACACGAAAGTTTGCCGTCATCGTTATCCATCATTTAAAAATCTCGCAGAATTCTCCCGAGCCTCTCTAAACATTTCAGCCAATAATAGAAAGAAAGATGTACTCAGGAAACTTTCCGTGGAGCGTGTAACAGGAAGAAACAATACGTTTAAAGCAGTAAAAACCTATTCGAGCTGATTCAATGTTTGCCGATTCCTTTGACTACGTGCCTCTTCCGGTCCCCGATACGTCTGTTCTTTTTCCCGAATCCGGTAAAGCTAATTGAGTACGACGTCTCTCGCCGGTTGACGTATTGTGACAGGAATGATAATTCCGTGCAAACACTAGGCCATTTCACGCCTGCGGGAGGCCTGGCTCGATCACGAATCCTTTACCCTTCTTCTCTCCTCGTCTCCTTCGTTTACCGCCTCGTTACGAATCGCGTGCCAGCTGCTCGGCCACGACTCGTCAAGAGATCATTCTAAATAGGTCTATGACGTTCTAGAATGGGTCAGTCCTGGACGATTTTGATACTATCAAGCTTGGGATGATAATGTATGTACATATTTATCACTTGCTGCGGTAATTGTGCAAATGATTGTCACTATGACTAGTTATTGTGTTAATTTATTGTTAACCAAGAGAATTAAGATAAATGTCATTTGTTAACGTTTTGTGACATTGCGACTATTAGCTTACCTAGTTTTTCTAGCCTAACCTGACCTATTCCATGCACTGGCTTCTCAATTTTCCCTTTCATTTCACCTTTCTATCCCTACAGACTTCAGAGACTTCAATTCTCCTAGTATTGTCCAAGACAAAGTCTACCAACAATATCTACCGTATAATAACAATATTATGTACCCCGTCTATTAATTTCTCCATCCATTATTGAATACCAGTCCCTCTTTTCTCCATTTCCAAAATCTTGAGCCCAATCCTTACATTGGCTTCTCAATTTTCCTTTCCCTTTCACCTTTCACCTTTCCATCCCTGTAAACCTCAGAGACTTCAATTCTCCTAGTATTGTCCAGGACAAAGTCTACCAACAATATCTATCGGATAATAACAATATTATGTACCCCGTCTATTAATTTCTCCATCCATTATTGAATATCAGTCCCTCCTTTCCCCATTTCCAAAATCCTGAGCCTGCATCCCTTGCACTGGCTTCTGAATTTTCCCTTCCCTTTCGCCTTTCTATCCTTGCAGACTTCAGAGACTTCAATGCTCCTAGTGTTGTCCTAACCTATCAATTTCTCCATCCATTACCGAACACCAGTTCCTCCTTTCCTCGTTTCCAAAATCCCGCCCAAGAAAACGAATCAGCCCATCTTCATTCTGCGCCACGCTCGGCCAAAAAAAAAAAAAAAAAACACCGAATCTCAAGTCTCATCTGCCTACCAAGAAACAAACGTAATCGCAGGTTCTCCGGGCCGAGCATAGATCACCATCAAAAGAGCGGATCGAAAAACGGAAGAGGGAAACGGGAGGAAACGGCGGCCGAGAGGCTAACGGGTCGAAGTCGTCCATCAAAAGGCCCCGAGGGGCCCATTAAAATAATTCAATTAAACCGACAACAAATCAGCCACGGGGCCTCTTAGGCGCATCGGGGATGAACGCGGCACCCGATAACTTTCGTCGCCGACGACCGAACGGAAAGAAGTATCCGGGGATTTCGGTGGAAATGTGCTCGCGCGCTACTAACACGGGGGGGAAAAAGAAGGAAGACGGGGAGAAATAAAAAGGAGCGGAACACAGCATTTTACGACTTGGCGAAATTTATTGGTAGGCCCTGTAGGGTGGGTCGTGCCCACAAGTACATTGCGATTCCCCGAAAGCACACGGAGAGGTGTCACGCATACTCGTGTCGCCTTATCTCTCTTCGAGAGAAAAGCAACGAAGAATCATCTCTCTCTCTCTCTCTCTTTCTCTCACTCGCGCTTTGGTCCCTTTCACGCTTTTTCTTGTTTTCACACTGTCACCGGGTTGACCGTGCGCCCCGGTTCGATTTTGTAAAGCTAGCGATACAGGCATAGATATAGACACAATTTTTATATATATAATATATAATATATAATATAATAACATTATTATCACTTCTATTAATCGGTAAAAACAGGAGACAGCACTAAACAGGGATCGAGAAGCCTATCGACGGCCCAAAATTCTAACGACTATTCTCATTTTTTTCCACAACGTTCATCGAATAATTAAAACAATTAATAATAATTAGAATAATAATAATAATAATAATAATAATAATAATAATACGATAATACCGCGGTATATTATTAAAAAGACGCGGCGTGCGTCACCGTCTAAACTATGTACAAAGCGCGACTTTGTCTCTTCTCTTTCCTTTTATAATCACCCTTCTGTTTCGTTCCGTCCGGAGAAAGAGATCTCGCGAAATGATCTTACAGGGGTTACACCTTTCGAGAAATAACCGCGACTCCCTTTTCCCCCTCTTTCAGTTTTGCTCGCGAAATCGTCGCCGCTGTTTTTCGGGGCTGACGGACCAGCTGATCGATTATCGATCGATCTCGAGGATCCTCGAGACGCCGCAGCCCGCGAAAAACTTTCAGAGTCGTTCAAACAATTATTTTTGCTTCTCATTCACGCTCTGCGTGCCTGTAAAGTGTCTACATATACATTATTTATACATATATATGCGTGTGTTTCGTGTGCGTGTTAATTTACAACGAAGAGGACTACGGGACTAGCCTTGCGAATTTCTCGATCGCGATCGATTTAACAATAGCGAGGACGCGCTCTTAAATATAACAAAAATGTACAGCTATACAGCGAGGCGCCGCTGTTTAATTTCGAATAAACTGCCGGGACTGTGATTATTTATTAATCAGGTGTGAATTTCGTGCAGAGTAGTTCGATCGTTTTAGTGACGGAAAGAAAAATAGTTGTTCCGACTGGCGCGGTTCGGTCGAGTACCATCCCTCTCGTTGGGAATCGGAAGACGTTAATTTAAAAAAAAAAACAGGATGATCAAGAATCGCATTTCCAATGAGAGGCAAGTACTGACCCGTTTCATTTTTCCCTTTCGAAGAGGAAGACGCTGGTTCTCCAACGGCGATGCACCACGTAGAGCCTCGAAGACGGTCGAAGGAGCGAAGACGCGGCCTCGCCTATGGTCAGCCGGTCGGGGAAACGCGCGTCGCCGATCGATCATGCTGTTTCCGATCGAGCGAGGCCGACACGAAATCGAACGGACACGTTGAGACGACGCCTCGTCCGCTGGAAACCGATCCGCTAGCCGACCATATACCATCCGCGGCGGCGGACCCGCCTTGTTTCACGTTTCCAAGGTCGCCTGGGTAGATCCTGCTCGCTCGCCAGCTCTCCATATTGGACCGAATGAGAATTCCAAGCGATTTCTCGAATTAAACCGTACCATCCGAATGGGCAACGCGTACGGGCCTGGTGCGGAGGCCCGCTGGTCGCTCGGGGCCTGGGCGTGGTCCCACGGTAGCATCGGGTCCTCGGCAGCATCTTTGAAGCGGGTTATTACGCGAACCAATTTAGGACTCTAGCCCGGGGTCCTCGCGTAACACTGTTGACACGGTTCCTTATTTTTTTTCTTTGCCCCCTCTGGCAACGTTCTTTCGGTTGGCGGATCGTGGCATTCAAATTAGTCGCTTCCGGGGCAGCGCGAGACCCATCGGCGATTGTGGGGCGTCTTTGATATTGAAATTACCGGGTTTCTCGTATGCGGCTCGATTTACGGCTTTTAACGCCGCTCGTTTTCGGGTTCGCCCTAATTTTTGGAGGCCGTGGGGCTTTTGCTGTTTCAGCATTTTTGTAGGGTCCTCCACGTTTTGCCCTTTGACAGGTAATTCGAGGTTCTGTGGTATTTAATTCGGGATAGTTTTTCCTTGGGAATTGTCAGATTGTTTCCTTTTTATAGTTGTTTTGGATTTGGAAGCAGAAGTTGTGTGAGGATGATCCTCTTCGTCGACCTTGGCCTCGTTGTTTTATTCCAGGGATGGGGTTACGTTGCCTCTGTTTTCTGTTACGAAGTTGTCCCAGCACGGAGAAAGCAGGAACCGTGGCCGAGTAGATTTCCCGAGATAACGAAAACTGGTTGAGATACTCCCCGAGCAATTCAACTTGTCGCCGATAACGAAGACCGATCTTCCCTTGTAGCCTTTCCAGAATCCTGTGCAACTGCAGCCCATTCTTCACGCTGAAGGCCCATTAAATAACACTGAGTGGCGATTAAGTTGAATCGCAGCAATTTCGTCAGTTGTCTACCTCCTGTTCTTCAAACTGTCCAATAGACAATTATTCCCTAGCAAGGGATACTTGAAAATGTCTTCTGTTCCCTAGCCAGGAATATTTGAAAATGTGTTCTGAAGATCATCCTCAGTCCATTTACTCTTTTTTTTTTTTATCTTGGCTTCGAATTCGGTGTGGCTGCATCACCCAAATGATTCTGTTTTTCCTTCGTTTCTTCTGATGTCTTCCTTATTGGAATGAGGAGGTCTCGATGGCTCGCGCTGTGGCTGACGTCTAGGCGTCTGGGCTCGGAGTGCAGGAAAGTGGCAGAAGCGTAGGAAGTAAAATAACAATCGAAGAAGCGGATTGGAGCAGCGAGAAGCGAGGCTCGATAATAGACAAGGAGGCGATCGGTGTCCACGGAATATTGTTTCCCCTGCGACTCACTAGGCTGGCGTACTACGTCCTTTCGACATGATTAATCGATCCATCGACAGGCATCGACAAGAATTGACGCGTGGTTCTATCAAAAACTTCTTGGAATTTTGACGTACACTTTTCTGTTTTTTTATTGCGATCACTGAATCTTTCCTATCTTTTGTTGATGATACGATTCGTTGGATGTTTTTTCTCTATCCAGTATGTATTGCTTGAAACAATTACAAATTCATTTATTCGTGCGGCTTTAAATATTTAATTAGTCTCGACATTCTCCAACTGTTTTCCAAAAAACTACTAAGCCTCGACTTTTACACATTTAGATATTTTCCAATTCCGGATTTACCTATAAAAAACACTCCTAGAAATCAGTTAATAATTGCAGTTGAAACTTCTGTGGATTATTTTGTGTATTAAATCTTTTTAAACACTTTTCAAATTTTTTCAGTGTCTTTAACATAGAAATAAGACAAACCCATTCTTCCGTCCGTTTTTAATTGAAATTAATCAATATTCTCCAACAAGATGTTTCTTAAATTTCATCAACATGTTCAAATTCATGTTGAAAAAGTGTTCAAAAAGTCAAAATACATACATACGTCGAAATTCCGAGAAGTCTGATCGAGTATAACGAACCGCGCGTCGCTGAACTATAGCCTAATCAGAAACAGAGAAACGCGCGTCTACCGGACAGCTCTAGGATATTATCTGTCCCGGATGGCTTCTAGTACCTAGAGTAGCCATTGGAATAGCGATTTGAGTAGCCGTTGGAGCTCTTGTAGGGAACAGAGTGTATGCTCCTGGAACAAAGATGGTCGAAATCGGATGATGAGGAAAGTTTACTCTTCAAAGGACAAACTGTGTTTGCGCCCACCATTCTTTCTCCTCCGACGTATATTTCCCCAAGTTTCACCAATTCCTCGATTATCAAGGGGGGGTGGGGGAGAGTACCGCGCGCGCCCATGTTAGTATTTAGACGTAACGTAGTAAGTGGAAGGCGGTCAGAAATGTACAGGGAAAGAAGATAGCAGGTAGCGATTAGAGCGTTCTATCATGCTGGGCCAATGTTAGATCTTTTTTTTTCGTTCTTTCTTTACTTCATGATCGTAATTGGAGTATAGCAGAATGGAAATGGAAGAAAGTGGGAGACAGAGTATAGTAGAGAATGGAAAAACGTGGTTTCTAATTATTCTGCTGTTGTAGATAGTTGTTGTAAAGTTGTTCGAATATTACTATTTTTTTTTCTTTTTTTTATCATGTCGATGTTGTTGCGTGTGCATTGTGTGTGTGTTTGTGTGTATGTGTGTGTGCGTGCGTGTGCGTGTGTGTCAAGGTGCAGGAGGTTCAGAGCTCCAGCTCACCGCCACCCACATCTACAACAGAACAGAAAACAAGACCACCGCCGTTACATACAAGGTATCCATTAGTATCCACCAAGTATCGAAGATTTATTTTATCGCTCGCTCGTGCACGCGCGCGCTTAGCTCGCACGTTCGATGCGGAGGTAGCATTATTTCAGGCTGATTTATGGGCCGCCAAGCTGATCTTCAAAGCGCCACGAAGGGACGAAATCGGTCGCGAGACTTACGAATGCGAATTTGCGCGGATCCACTCTTTGCCTCCTTCGTTTCTTCGCGGTCGTGTTTGCGCGGCGAAGGTGATACCGCGCTCGCAAGGTCAGCGCGGCGCTGAAAGGTCAAACCCGCTGGTGACCCTGTTCTCCTGCTTGACGACGACATTGAACTTATTGGAGTCCTCTTGTGTATTTCTTTTTTCTTTGATATTTTGTCCGAAATTAAGAAGCAGTTTTTTTTTTAATGTTACGTATGAAACTTTTCGATTTTAACTTTTCAGCTTTTACTGATTTTTTAAGTATTTTTTCGGTATTTTATGTTAAAACATAAACTATTTTCTACGAATATTCCATTTCATTGAAATCTTTGCACTTTCTATGTTAAATACAACTGTTATTCTCGTCAATATTTATTTATTAAGTCATAAACAGCACGTTGCTCGTCTGAATTATTTTTCAAAGTACTAATCTCAAAAGATTTTAATAAATTCTATATTAAAAAGCATAGTCAGTATTCAAATTCATGTGCAATTAAAAACATCGTCGTGACGTTTACTATTCAATCTGTTTTCATTGTAATTTTGCAAGAATCTGTTTTACTATAAAATACTGTTTATTATGTTTGATCAACATCATCGAAAAAAGCTCCAATGATGACTCCATTATGCAACGTCAAAGTTCCACAAAAAAAATTATGTTTCAATACTCGTAAAAGTGTTTTCTTTTCAAAATATCAGAATTTTTACAAAACATGCGATTTTAAGTAATCTGTCCAATATATTCGTCGACGGAAATGAAGACATCAAGATGTACATGTATTGCAATCAAAATGAATAAAAAAAATTGACACTGCTTTTTGTGACCAAAAACTTGCATTTGGAATAATAATTAATTGTCAGTGCAACTAAATTACGATTATTCGTGCTGTATTTCTTGTTTCTGCGGTCGATTCTTATTCCATTGCTCATTGTCGACGACCGACGGATCGCGAAGCTGTTCCACGCCTGACGCAAGCTTAACCTTCGCTTTCCAATTCTATCATTTTATTATTTAAAGTGTCAATTTTCATATATTCGTATGTTCACTGGAAATGATGAAGTGCGAAATGAAAAACAAGAAAAAATATCACGAACTATTTAAAGATATCTCATTATAAAGAATCGTATTAATTGAATATTTAAATCCACGATACTAATATTTCAGATTCATTAACTAAACGTTCGACACACTTCTCGATCAGTTTTTCCTAATAATTTGCAAACGCATTACACTCTTTCTTAATAATCGATCACGAGGGACGACAATTTTTGTTCGCTTCAGTTTTCACTTTTCAAACATGGAAAATTGAAATTCATTTTCCCCAGAAATTCGTTGCGAATGAAATAATGCTACCTCTCTCAGCGATATTTTCAAAGCAAACCATTCCGCAAGGAAGGTGCGGCAACAATTTTAACATCAGCAAGAAAAACCTCCAAATGATCAATTGCCATTGGTATCGAATTTTCGAAATCAACATGATCTCAAGAAAATTTCTCATTTTCAACGAACATGTCTGTGCTCATTCCCAAGGATGTATTATTTCGTTGAATTTTTCCGCACCCTTTTGTACCGCCGACGCATCGACGCCGTCCTGATCGACGAACCAGAGTTGACGAATCGTTGGACGAAAATCATCCAGCAGGCTGAGTCACCAAATGAAGCACCCACTGTCTTCCCTCGATTATAATATACTTTTTCGTTTGAAAAAAGGTCGCATCGGTGACCCGACCGGTTTCCGAAGTGGTCCCTACGCTCCCCGGGTCAATACGCAATATATACGCGGCCAGTTCGTATTGAATCGATTATTCGAAACGAATACACGGTTCCCGTCGTATTTTATGGACTAAACGAGGCTCAAAGAATCGAACGTCACTAACCGCCGCGAAAATCCTATAAACTGCAAACGACTCGTTTTAAAATGTCGAATTTATTCGTCGCTTCTTCCATTTTTGTTTCCGTTTGTTTTTTTAAAGAAACTTATTCTATATCTGGCTTGACGAATTCAGCTGTCATGGGCTGCGTTGTTTCTACGCGCACAGTGTAATTTATGTTACGCGAGGAAAAATACGTTTAAACGAACAGGAGGTGCATTTCTTTTTCTTTTGTGAAATTCATCGTACGATTGGGCGCCAATTTATCGAGTTCTAATTTTAATAGTTCAACAAGAAATGAAAGAAAAGTTTGGAAATCGTTAAGTTGTTGCATTATTGTCTATCTAATCTACTCCTTGCAGAAAATTTCTTTACAGCCGTTAACATTCGCGAAGACTTTTCCTTTCACCGAAGTCACAAAGTTAATCTCTACCAGCCACATTTGAGACGTTCACCAAGTTTTTGTATTATTAACACAACGCCAAAAATGTTGATATTAGCACTGTTGAAATTTGTCTCTCCCACAAAACACAATGGCGAGTATTCGCGACGTGAGAACCGAGCACAGACACGTTTGCCGATCTACCGTCGCTATCACCGAACGAGTCACAGCGAGCAACATTCGAAGGGAACTCCAAAAAATTGATCACGCGCTTATCGCAGACGTCGTTCAAATAGTCGATCAATCATTTTCGGACACTGGAATCACTTGAACTTCGACACGATCCCCTGTAGGAGCTATTTGAAGTTCGTTGAGACTGTCAGACGGAGTACGATGTTTCCGATTAAAGAAATTAAACGAAAATAGAAATTGTATTATTCACTGTTAACTTGGAACGCGTGGTAAAAGAGACAAAAGATTCCGAATGAGATCGATGTCTGCTGCGTGCGAAAGCCAACCGCGGAGGCCGGTTCCGTCGCTGAGCGCAAATTAGAGGTAGCTCGACGAAAAATGTCGGGATACGTAGATAAGTACATAGAGCCAATCACGAAAATTAAATACACTTTATGAAATACGTTTAAAAACGAGCAAGCAGAATGGATTTATACTATACACGTTGAATCACTTGCTGGACAATGTCGGAAACGTATCGAGAAAAGAATGGACACTACTTTCGTCGCGCCTTTTTAAATATTGCAAATTTGCAGAATACACGTGCGTAGATTATCGTAATTGGCCTATATCAGTGTAAGTCTATGTACACGGCGACGCTCTATCGATCAGAGGTTTGGAACCGTCGGGACTCTTCAGGAAGGATCATCACAGAAATAGTCCTAGCAACAAGGGATCGCCCGTCTGGCGTTCCGCGCAGCGAAGTCTATTTCTATCGACCCCTGCAGGATGAATTTGTAATCGGTATGCGAAATCGGGCCGAGGGATTCCAGACGTCTGACCGGTAGACGGTATGTATTCGAAAGAAAATGTGTACCTGTGCTGCTTGAGGTTGTCCTGCCGCTTGAAGGACTTTCCGCAGACCTCACAGGTGAAGGTCACGTCGTCCTTATGGCTGCGCTCGTGGATCATGAGGTTGTAGGGCTTGGTGAAGCGCCGCTGGCAGTACTTGCAGACGAACTCCACCGTGCACTTGGCGCGCATCTTCTGCCGGCGGCCGAACTCCCTGCCGTGCCCCTCTGTCTCCATCGGCATTATCGCGAACATCCTTATAAATTCCCACCGCTCCTTCTCTTGGTCGACTCTTCTTGTCTCCTTTCCCTCTACCTCCTCTCTCGCGCGCCCGCTAACGCCTGTGAGAGTCACTCCCTCCCACCTGGTTTCGACTGCCTGCCGTAGGCGTCTCTGTCCTGCTTCTTGGTCCACCGCACGGAGGAGACCACTCTTTCTCTCTCTCTCTCTCTCTCTCTCTCTCTCTCTCTCTCGCAACTGTCAGAGGACCGTCCCTCTCTGGACGATGCTTTCCTTCTCTCTCGTGTCGTTCCTCTCCTCCCGCGCAAACCTAGTCCCGACCGGCTAACTCCTGCGAGTGAGATCACTCCGTTCCGTACCTCCTCGAGGGAACACGCTCGGCTGTCTCGCTTTCCGCTCTTCCCCCGGTTTCTCTGCCTGCGGGAAATAAAGCGGCAATGATTTTCGGATCGATTCCAGGAGACGCCACCGATCGAGAGCCGGTTGGGTGTCTTGGGACCCTCGCGGTATTAGGCTTGGGGTAGATGGTTAAGGCTCCCAGGACGCATCGATATCGAGTCCTCTGGAATTGGGTGGGTACTGGTAGCTGCGGGCATTGGGATTGGCCGGTTGCCTCGGACTGGATGATAGGGAGGTGTCCAGAATTGGGGTGGCCCATGCGCGGAATCTTGGGCAACAGTTTCCGACTGCCGAGCGGACGTATGTGGTGAGCGGTTTGTTGCTTTCGAGCACGCGCGGGATTTTAGCGCTGTTTACGTTCTCGGTAGACTTCTCAGATCGTTTATGGATTAATACAGAAAGTGTGGTAACTGGGGTAGGTGAAGTTGTGGGTGATTTTGTTCAGGCTCGATGGTGGCAGCTTTGGAGCATAGTCCTCCCAATTTCCCCAAACTCCCATCAGCTAGCTCCCATTCCCAAGTACTCATAGTCTTTATTGCCCAGGACGCATCTATATCGAGTCCTCAGGAATTGGGTGCGTACTGGTAGCTGGAGGTATTGGAATTGGCCGGTTGTCCCGGGTTGGATGACAGGGAGATGTCCACAATTGAACAACAGTTTCCGACTGGCGAGCAGACGCTTGATTGGTGGCAGCTTTGGAGCACAGCCCTCCCAATTTTCTCAAAGTCCCATCATCTAGCTCCCATTCCCAAGTACTCGTAACCCTCATTGTCCAAACTTGCACTACGAATCTTCTAAACCGGAAGAACCCTAAGAGAACCAAGCCCTCGAAACGCTCCGCGGTAACTCACAACTTTAGAGCATCACTTTTCGCAGCAAAATGGCGTCCGCCAATGCAGAGGTAAGGCGCGTAACGGCAATCGGAAGCTTATTGCTCAGCGTCTCGTCGCGGAGGTGGGGTCCCGCGGAGCGGGTAATAAAAAAGGCCCCCGGGGTCCGTTCGCGGGATCCGCCGCGCGGCCATTGTGCAGAAGCCGCGTCCGGTGCTAACCGGTAGCGCGCGGTAAGCAGACGGCGCACGCTCGAATAAAGTGGCGTGTCCGAATGAGTAATAAGCGTGCCTGGGCGTATCCCGGTTGGTTAGGCTGCCTAACGGCGGCGGCGGGGCCTAATCGGGCTCTCTCCGCTTTTTGCTTCCCTCCGCCGCGATCCGACCAGAGCGCCAGGAACGACGCGTGGATTCGGGACACCTGAAGGATGGCCAAGTACTTGGTAATCGGTCGACCGACGTCATTTCGAACCCGGGACTATGGACTTGATGAGTTCTGTTGGACAACCGGCCCACAAGCGTTTTTCGGCCGATGCCTCTCGGACGGAGTTTCATTTGGCTCTGTTGGGCGAGAAGTAAGTCCTAGCAACAATGTAGCCGAGGAAATGCTGGATGCGAAAATGTATTCCGACTCGCTTTGTTCAGGGACAAGTCCCCTTGGAGGATTACACAGCTAGCTGGTCAGAATTCGACTCTAAGAAACTATTGGCCAACTATGGGCTCGCACATATCGACAAATAAAGTGGATCTGACCTATCAGGAACGAATTTCTAGCGTTGGAGGTTGGGCCAGGAAGGAGTTTGTCGTGTTCTTGTGTTGTCTCGAGAGATATCTCATTGGATACACATAGTACGCCAGTTATCTAGCTGAACCAATTGTTTTAGATTATTGCAATGATAAAATTGATTGGAAGAACAGTGGGAGGACAGGGTTAAACCCTTGAAGTTAAGGTTTCCTATTATTAGCAAAGCGTCTGACTAATTTCGTATATCACTACTGCTCCAGTCTTTATTGGAATCCTGCGACTCCGTCAGATGTTACTACTTTAGAATAGTCTTGGACTTGCGCAGACTATTTGTACGCTACTAATATATTCTTGCTCGGAAGATTCTCCGGAAATTCTGCGGTTTGAAAACTGCAACCCTCGAGCAACGGGGAAGGTTTCAACGCAAACGCAACGAACCCTTGTACTAATGAACAACGTCGTTCGCTCTATTTGCACGATTAATTTTTGGCAAAAAGACAACAACTGTAGCTGTTTCGGGAATATTCTGTCGCAGCATCCGCGACCTCCAGACAAGAGCACAGATCCGATGTCGACCGGCAAGCTCGTCTACACGCCTGTCGTAATCAAGAGGTCAAAGCTAATGTATGATAATGTATGATAATGCAATGTATATAGAGGCACGCAGCTATGGTTGCGTAGTACGAATGAGTACACCCACGCCCGAGCCTTGCAACCATATACAGCTGAATTTCACGCTGTAAACGGAGGACTCTCGATTACCTTGAAGAACGACACAGAGGAAAATGTTTGATACAATCCGTCGCCCATTCCGTGACTCGTTCGATTATGGATCTCATCCGACAATAGTTTCTTCGTCCCTTGTCTTAAAAGCTGCTAACAAACTGAATTGGGAAAGCATTATGACGAGCACCGGAATAAATAGTGTTGACACTCGCGTCAGGCCCTCCGCATGGTCCTCATAAAATACAATTTCCATTCATCGTAGGGAGTAATGGAGTTGTTTAGGGAACTGTGAGCGGAATACGATTATAGCGCCGAGCCGGAGAGCAACTGGGATTTCTTAATCCTGTTAGACACGCGTGCTGCAATTCGATCAGGCTGTCGCCGTTCCGAGAACAGCGATGCTAACGCTTGCCTCCCGCTCGTGAATACGGGCACGTCCGACGAAAGAAAAAGGCCCCGTGTACTTGTCGTCCGCCGAAACTTATCGTTCCCGATCGAAACGCCGTGATTCGCATGGGTACGCGACGGTTCGGGTAAAAATGTTGCTCCCTAGGTAGCAAACTGCTTTCCAACGTCCTATTCTGGTTCCATATAAAAGTAGTGGTCTAATACAAATGGTGGTCTACTGTGTCAGAGTGATGGAGTATTTTTCATGAAACAATGGTAAAACACATATGGCATTTAAATTGGACTTTGACAATTTTGTTCTATGTTCGAGAAAAAGGTTTAGGCATGGTTTTGAGTGAACAAGGGACTTTTCACTACCTATCTTTCATAATTGATTTCATTGTCGTATGGATACTCGATGTGGTTCTAGTGATTTAGCTACTTCGATGTTCGTCACTTAAAGGAGGTATCAATTGCACAGCACTTCTAATATCAACTGATCACAAGTTTATTTTCTATTATCTACTTGAGCTACAACTGTCAATCCAATTGGATCATCCTCAACCCAGAGAAATCACACTCAACCATAAGACCATTTCCACTTCAGCGTATTTTTGGCAATGAAGACTCTCCGCATCGAGTAGCGAATAACATCAGGAAATCTGAATCTCAAAGTGTTGAAGTACAAGTTGGACCCTCCCAGTTCGAGGCGAGGTCCTCTTCTAGGAATGTGAGCTGTCCCCGCGGAAGCCGACTGACGACATAGGGCCCCCGCGCTTACGCTCGGTCCCTCGCGAAGCTAAAGGACGGAGGGCACGGATGAAGGGGCAGCCAATCGAAGGAGGACGTCGCGGAGCCAACCAAGATGCTCGTGCGTGCACCCGTTCCCGCGTGTATGGTG
Source organism: Holcopasites calliopsidis (assembly GCA_023838395.1). Taxonomy (NCBI): domain Eukaryota; kingdom Metazoa; phylum Arthropoda; class Insecta; order Hymenoptera; family Apidae; genus Holcopasites; species Holcopasites calliopsidis. Next base: position 1,078,640 of record JALHAQ010000009.1, read on the forward strand.
GAATAAAGAAGGGAGCAGTAGCCTTCGTTCGTTCGCCGGTAGCCAACCAAAGAGGAGCAGCTACCGTGCACCGCCCTACCTCTGGCTACCGGTTCCGGGCCAGTAGCTACTGTGCCTTCGCCAAGCGGGACCGCACCCTTCTTTGCATCCTCGCGCCGTTGCGGAGGGTGGAAGATGAGAGGATTCATTCGCGAAAGGATGACGCTACCATCGTGACTTCTCGTTCGGTCCCGATTGGGAAGGAAGACGCGGCGTCTACGATGGCCGGTTACGATGTTGAGATCTTGGCCGTGCTGGAGTTGTAGACAGGGTTGCGGGTGAAAGTAGAAATCGATGCGGGGTGAAATGAATGCCGAGGGCTGAGGTGAAAAGAGTTCGTCGTAGAAGGGTTGCTCGTTCGACGGAGTAGAATTTCATAGGCGATACCGGGGACCAATTACTGTGTTTTTGGAATAGTCTTCACTTTGGGGATAGTAGAGGAATTATTGCTCGGGAGGGGGGGATGCAATTATTGTACGTGTAATAAATATTAAGAACAGTGTACGGCAGTTTACATTTTGATTATGTATGTAACAAATTAGGCTGGAGGATTCGCAGAACTATCGATAAAACAGTTGTTCGAGAAAAACTGGTTCGTCCAAAGAACAATGTAAATATCTTGCATGCTCAATCCTTTCCCACACCGAAAATTCAAGGGCGGCATTCAAACATACTTACAACTCCATCTACTGAGACAAATTATTCAGACAAAACCATCATCGACACCATTGAATTAATATGATAGCGTCTGATAGGTAGATCAGTCCCAATTCAGAGCACAAGTTGGAAGAAAAGAGGGCCCGTGACGGTCACGCTATCGCAAGATGCCGGACGCACCATGTTTCGGCCGCGGCAGGTAAAATGATTAAAAAGGTAGCAGAGATTCGACGAATAAAAGATTCGGTACCGCGTAGCGTGGTAGCCAATCAAAATGGGCCAGCTACTGTGCGCCGCCCTGTGGCACGCTACCGGTTTTGGGCCAGTCCCGGCGAAGACTCGGGAAACATCGACGAATGTGAACCACACCTTTCCCGCCCGCTCGATTCGAACAGCAATGAAGTCAGAGCCGCGAAAACTAAACTCGATCTTCATAAGCAAGAGTGCACTAACTACCCAAATAGCGATGGAGTTATTAGGAAAACGCACTAACGTAATAACTTCTGATTGAACAGTCGTCATAACAAATCGCAACACTCGGCAGAATGAATGAAATAAGAAGATCAAACAGCATGGATCGCAGTGAAAAATCGTCGGAATCGGACTTAATGGAACGATGAGAATTGCACTTACCGATGGATGAGTTGGGCCGACCTCTTCGCGAATCCCTTTCCAGTGTTTCGAACGAACGTTATAGCGACCGAACTGTCGAGGGAAATCGCGCGCAGGGCAGAGAGAGAGAAAGCCCGGGAATCCGTGTGGAACTGGTTCGAAGAAGTCTCGAGGCTCGATTGTCTAGCGAACGTGCGTCCGGGGATGCTGCCTTTCGGGCTGACAGGTCTGGACCGTTTGGGTGCGCGGCGTAGACTGAAGCTCCGTTTGGCCGCTCGGTCGGCTGGTAGCCCGAATAGGTAGGCACACCAGAAGACGGTAGGACGCGGTGTGCAACCGCCAAAGATCTCCTTCGTCGTAGCCGTCGTCGTCTCGCTTCTTCTGGTTGGAGGACCGGGAGACACCTCCCTACCGAACCGACTCACCGATGCCCACCAGTTGTCGTTTGCTCGTGTGAGCCTCCCCGGGTTCAACCAGAAACGATCTTCCTTCCTTGAACACCGGCACGATCGCTAGGTAGTAAGCCAATAGTGGTAGTGGTGGTAGTGAAGAGAAGCGTAGAAGACGAGGAGAGGAACGGGAGCAAAAGGTGGAGAAGGAAGAGGAGGCTAAACGAGGAGGAAGACGCGCTTCTTATCCTTGCCCCTCCATCCCTGTTTATCTATCGTATTCGCTTGGGTGTCTTCGTCCGGCTGGTCGCCGAATAGCAGCGCGGTTATTCACAAATCCTTCGGCGACGCGGCTTCCTGAGCTCCTGGGAGAATGCTCATCCGCCCTCCCCTCGCTCCGTCTGTCCCGCGAGCTGCTCCCTCTCTTACCACGATCCCTTCCATTGGGCCCAATGGGACCGCCCTCGTAACCGTTGGATCAGGGCATCCCTCTTCGCCCATACGGGGGCCCTTTTCGAAACGCTCTTCCCACACTCCGATTAATACCGGCTACGCGGACTTCTTTCGGAGTTCGTTTTCGCCCTTTCCGTGCGCTGCCCCACCCCCCGCGGGGGCGGTAGCCCTGCCGCAGTACAAAGGAGGTAGCATTTAAGGGCCAGCCACCGCGATGCGCCGGAATTCTAACGGCGAAACATCGCAAGTTCAATTTCATCATCGAAGGTAAAGTCACTTTTAACCAATTCAACCAACAGCAGTTCGTTTCCAGCATGTTCTTTCTCGTTCAAAGACTGGCTACGTCTTTAAACGACCTGTCGCGGCGAGGCCGGTTCCTGTCGCGCGTTAATCCGTTCGCCCACGTGAAAAAAGCGGATCAGCTGAAGAATCGGTTCCTGGAAGAGGATCCGCGGGAGCGGTGATCTCTTTGTCTTTATCGAGCCAACCCCCCCCCCTCTCTCTCTCTCGAGGCCAGAAAGAGCGGCGTAGGTGTGGGAGGCGGCGGAGGTGGAAGGAGCGTGCAAGAAGACAGAGCGGGGGCTGACACGATGCCGCGGGGGTTCCCAGGGCACGTGGGAAATGCACAGTAGTCGATGTCGATCCCCCCACCACGCTGGCGGGCAGCGTGGGCCCCGGTGGCCCCCACCGCGGACCCAAGCGGGCCCCGCGATCCCCCCCCACTGTGGGCCACGACGGGCCAGCAAAGCCATCGCCAACGCGGCTGGCGCCGCCCAGCGAGGTCCCGCGGGTGTCGCGTCATTGGACGAGCCGACGGACTATCGCCACCCCCGCGGCTCGCCGGGACGGTCCGGCAGCGGAGAGATTTCACGGGAAAGGAGGAGAAGGAGCGGACGAAGAAGACCAGTGAGCGATCGGCAACAAAGGAGACGCCGACGTACCGCTTGGAATCCGATTGCAGCCACCGGGCTGCGTCCCCGACGAGCCGGTGGGATGAAGACGACAACGATGACGGGGAAAAGACGTTTCCAAGCGGTGCCAGCCATGAGGGACCGGGTCAGCCTCCCTTTGATGGGAATATTTAAGGGGCGAAGATGAAAACGAGGAATCCGCGCGTAAAGGATTAGGTTTCTCAGATCTCTACGGTAGATACGGAATACGGAAATTGATGACAGTAATTTCGATGGTGACGCGGCCCGAGGAATTTATGGCTGCCACTGGGCTGCGGCTCGGATGAAAGACGATGACGAAAGAGCTCGCCTTGGGGACTCTTGTTCGCGGCTGCGGCGATTTGTCTGATGATCTTTGGAAAAGAGTTGCCAGACGAATTTTCTGGGCTTGAGATTGTTGAACTTGTTCTGGTGAATTATGGAAATATATGCTACCAATTAATTTTTGATCACCAAGATGATTTGATTGATCAATCACTATCTCATATTCAATCGATCCAAAGCATTCTCCGACTTGGATTCAGAAATATCTTCTGTTTCCAGAATACCAAATACGATCCTTGTAAAATTAATCATTCTTTATCGATAATAATTTATCGATAGTACAAAGATAAGTAATATTAAACAGGATATAAATATTGAATTCCCCCGTCCCAAGCACCTGTTAAAATCGACAAAATTTTAGGCGCACAGTATGTGAAAAACAAAATTGTCCACTTCACATCCAACAATATAAAAAGGTAGAGGACATTTGTACATTTTTACAATTTTTCTAAATTACCAAACTCTTCACAAAAATTTCTTATGCAAACACTTATTCTTCGCTTTGATTAACCGCGATTACTACATTAATTACTGTAACCTTAATTCATTGAGAAAAAGGAATTCAGGATTCAAAATTTTCTTTTCCAATCCAATGTTTAGCTTTATCTTCAAATTGCATAAGCTTAATGGTGAAAGAACGAAGCTGGAAGGGAGAAAATGAATCTGTCGAATAACTAGTCGAAAACTAAAATGGATACCTACAATAAAATCGTGATCTAATTTTAACGAGGCCAATAAGAACGATAAATACTTGGATCTGGAAAGAACGAAAGCGCTTTCAGCTGCAAGAATGAAATAAGCAAACTGAGAAAAATAGTCGAAGGAGAACGTGCATGTCCAGGAGAATCGACAGGCGACGACTCCGTGATAAGAGTGTTTGCAGAGGACGCTTTACCGGAAACCGTGTAAACGTTAATCTTAAAGATAACATCCTTGAAGGATGCTTTATTGAGTTTGCAGAAGGAAATAGCGAAATTGAGGAACTTACGGTGTGCCATAGGAACATTATATCTCAGATAATCAATTTAATTTCGTGGATTAAATTAACGAATTAATTTCTGCATGTGATATCAGCCGTCTACTATCTTTTGCCAAACTTATTGTTTCATAAAATACATTTTTAGAACGGGTAGTAGTTTTTTTAAATCTGACCATTTAATATAAAAAAGATAATGATAGTTAACATTAATTGTATATCCCGTGAAAATGAATTGACAAACAATATGCCAGAAGTATTGAATTAAAATTTAATATTGGCGCGCTTCTGTACCTAATATATCAGTAAGTTGAGTGTCGAAAGAAAGTTAGCAGGACGACTGACAATGGTGTTTGTTTTAGAAACAATGCATTACTACTGCTCATTGCCGGTTACAATTCGCCTAGCAAAAGATTCCCATGATCATCTCACGCTGTTTGCTCGAATCTCGTCAGCAGTTCGCGCAATGCCGATCCCTTGGCATTACGTAACGTTCAGCCCAGAAAGACAGCGTACATCATATGTGTCATTAGCAAAAGCATGACGTGCATTACGTAAAGTTGAATCAGCCCGATGACTTGTGTACGCGGACCTCGCTTCGTTTTCATGGAAAGTAGTATAGGACGATGACTAGACAGACAGACGAAGGAATTCATGGTGTATACGTGTACACACATTCATGGTGTATCTCAAGAAATTCTTGATTACTTCCTTGGAAAAAACTTTTTTCCACAAATCAAAAACAATTTACCGTAAACATGATCTGTGCAAAATCTCCAGCCAGGTCGCCTACGTAGGGTGAAATTGTTTCATCCGTAGCTGCGTCTAAATCGTACCTTGGCCTTTTTGTTTGAACTATGACAGTTACAAGAACCTTCAGCGATGGAAAGCATGAATAACAGTTAGAAATGCTCCGTTAACAATCTGGGTCGCTAGAGGAGCACTCTACGAACAAATATAACGAGAATAAGTTTTTGGGGTACTTCTCACTGAACTTTTGACATCATTCTTCAGAATTTCGTGCAATTGCTCAAAGTTATCCCTTGCTTTTATATTAACGATCAGTGTCCAATATTTTGTTGTGATAAATATAGATAAAAATTGAGTCACATGTCTATTTCGTATCACCATTGTACGCCTATGTGGCAACGATGCCCGCCTGTATGGCAACGATGATCGTCTATATGGCATCTATGCCCGTTTATATGGCAACGATGCCCGCCTATATGGCAATGATGCTCCCGTCTAGAACTACATATACATTTCATAATAATCAAATCCCATCAGCACCGAGACAGAGACTTGAGGTCTAGAAATTGCTTCATAATTACAAAATGCTAAACTGCAGCAGCTCAGAAAAAAATCAACCAGAAGAACCACGACTTCCCAAGCATTAACTGAAAGTTCATATAAGGGAATGCGTACAAAATGCACAAAATGTAGATCGTGGCTACATGTGCTTTGTGCAGGGGCAAACGGACAAACTTTTTAATACTTATGTGATGATTGTAGCTGCAAAGTCTGAAGGTACGAATTGGGATAAGTGTGGTACGATTTAGGGATAGTAATGTTAAATTGTACTTGTTCCAGAAAAAAAACATAAATCGCTTTTATGATTAATAGGAGATTGGTTTTTACCTTTTGTGTTTATTACCCCGATTAGTTTATTAATAAACAGTTGATTACCATTGACTCTGTGACATTTTCTCTGTTACAATTTGTGTAGCACGCGCCTGCTATTAAGGGGCGCGAATTAAGCAATTTTACCCTACAACCCCTTAATGCACAATAGTGCAAATTCACCATTTTACCTAATGGAATTCAACGAACCCTACGACCAGACTCGCTCCTCCCAAACATTAACAATCATACTCTCATCCAAAGTGAAAGAAAAGGGAAGAAAAAGAATCGGATCCACATCCGTTAAGAAGTGGCGCGCATTCGGTGGAACCGGGGGACAGATCACAGAGAGGCCGCCGTGTTGGCGCAGGAAACGGAAACTGGCGGAAACAAAGACCAAGCAAACAGAGGGCATCCCACGGGGAATGTTACCAGGGCAAATAGCGCGCGCGTCCTCGCTATCGGCCGGCCGCGACAAATATTGTCACGTCCGTGGCGCGTACAGGAGAAAAGAAAAAAAAAAGAATGTGTACGCGCCAAGTTTCGACCTACGGCGGTCCTCCCCGATAGATTAGGTCCTAGCCGCACGATACCGTGAACACACCGTCGCCTCCCGCTCCGTCCGTGGCCGGAGATAACGAGGAACGATCGAGACAGGTCCACGTCGAATTAGCAGGTAGGTCGCTTCGACGAGGGTCCGGCGGCTGCCGCGTAGCCGGAAACTTTCCTCCGGGCCCGCGGATGTATTTAGATGTTAGTGATAATATATAATCAGGGCGTGCAGCTCTGTTTAGCGTATATGATTACGGGCTGGGCTTGATTAATCTGCATCGAAATCGGCCGGTGTTGTTTAATGATATCCTCGATGCGGAGGGGGCTGATGTTAAGAAAGACGCGTGAGAATTTGTATTAAAAATTAGTACAGTGTAAAGTATAGGTACAGTGAGAGCTTGATAATCGAGCGGAACAATCTGCATGTTAAATGAACGGATGTTATCACCAACCCTGTCTTCGCTTCATCCCTCAGCCCTTACAAGTCGCTGCGTGAGACGCGCGTTTCCAATGAAAAATCGCTTCCACTGCGCAATTAGCTACGTAGTTGGATCCAACGTTTGTTCACTTATCGACCTGTTTGAACTACTTTATATTTACTATTATGTCGACATTTACTATTTTATCAAATTTTGCACTTTTTCCGTGATTCGGGATTCTTGAAACCTGGGTACGAAGAAATATAAAATCGATGAACAGTTTGAATGTTAGTTTTTAGACGACAATACTTTGTTTATAATTTTGGGGTCTATAGTTTGGTGGACTCTGAATGGCGAAATGAAGTCCCTTTGTGGTAGGCTTGACTGGGACAGGAAATTAGGTGTAGGTGGCTATTATTATGTCTAACTATCGTACTAAGTAATTAACACTTTGGGAAATCATTATATGCCCTTTGTTTCGAATCGTTGAAGTGTGGGTGCCGGAGTTGAATCCTTATTGGTACGTTGACAAGGAAAGGAAATTGGGCTGACTGAGGACTGGTGTCTGTTTGCTTTGAAACAGTTATTATGTTTTGTAATTAACACTTTGGGTAGCCGGCGTGTGCTTCCTGTTTAAAGTAGTATTATTTGAATCGGGGGTGATTATTGCTGTCCCAGAGATAAATTAACCCTTTGTACCGTAATTATCTTCTTGGTTATCCTCGGTCAATTCTGCCTTTGATATTTCATCTTGCAGTTGGGGTAGGAAAAACTTAAACTTAATAAATAGAAATGAATAAATGGCCACAGAATTATATACAAAAACATCCACCAAGGCAATTGTGAATAAATAAATAATATGATCGTAATTAAAACAAGTACATAGAATAATTACATTTCAACGCTACTCAAATACTGCAATATAGGGGATAATCCCTTTATCCAAACAATTTCATCTTCGCCCATGAAAATTTAGTCCATCCTAAGCAATATCTTTACCGTCCCAACGGGTTTGCAGGTTAGATGAGAATAAGTGTCTCCCAGAATGGCGGCTACATCAAAGCCCCCAGCCGTGTTCCCGGTCGGCGCGAAGAAGTCGCGGGTCCGAGATACGCGGACGCGCCCAATGGGAACGCGCCCGTATGCACACATCTCCTAATGTTTCCTCCACAATTGGCCGTTTCGCAATCGCGTGAATCGTTTTTTACTTCTCGCTCGATTTTACGATCTGTGTACACGCGCGGTACCATTTGTACGCTCGTAAGCGGATTTGCAACGAGCCGCGAGCCGACTTGTCTTACGGTGCACGCCTTCCAGACCCTTAATCTTATTGCTAACGAAGGCGAGAGTGGTAGGGGAATTGGAAAGTAGCTGCTATTTCGATGGGAAACATTTTGATAGAGATTGTAGTCCGTCTGCTTCGCCGATAAAATTCGGCGCAATTGTTGTACACGCTGGGAATAATAAATTTTGTTTATTATAAGCAAATCATGGAGGAAATTAGTTTAAATCATAACATATGTAGTCAGGGATATATTTCATATAATTTTCAAGATTAGTAATAAATTAGTAGGGTGTAAGTAAATAATAAATTAGTAAATTAAAATTACTTAATAAATTAATAAATTGTAGACAACACTGAAGGTCTAGGTGTGAAATGTATAAAATCAATTTCAGGATTGCTACAAGTACATAATGCTATATGTATAGTACATAAAATTAATGAGTTTATGGATTTTAATCAGAGAGACATTAGAAAATCACAGATCAATGATCAAACTTTGTCATCAATACGTTATACATAGGTAAACAACCTTATTTCTCAGATTTAAAATGATTTCCACAGAAACCATTGTGAAAGTCCTGAGTAGGGCCTACTTGAGTAATTTATAGTAAGGAGGCCAGTGTTCACAGAATTCTCTTTTTACCAAAACAGCGACGGTTCACAGTTTGCGCTTTATACATTTTTTAATCCACAGTCGGTCTTTGACAAAGCGTAATTCCATAAACGCGGCACTTTATTGTCTATCGTTATCAGCTGCACTTGTTAACACGCAGATAAAGAGATTACCTTCGAAATCCTGGCTGATAATCGAAATAGCGCGCAGCAACGTTGAATCACGTTTCGTGCTTTATTGAGTTCTACCGAATAGAAACTCTGTAAAATTGCAGTTAAAAATTCTTACAGGTAGGTACTTTCGCTTCGATTGTCTTTTTGTTGGTAACAGTAGATAGATTTTATTTAATCAACCGCAAAAGGCACTGATGAATACTTTCAATAATTGTGTAGCTCAAAATTTTCAATATAAAGGTTATAATAACTTTACTGGAAATGATGAAACGTGACCTGCCATTATACTCGAAACTAAATACTAAAGTAACTACGGAACTAACCTAAAAATCTAGGGAAAAGCTTAATGTTCTATTTGCTACAGAATAAAATGATTTTGTGTTAAATGATTTAGCCTACGTTGCTTGCGGATGACGCTTAACGAAGGGCCCACTGAAGGGCAGCATGAACAGTTCGCTCGCATAATGGGCAGGAGAATCGTGGACCAAAGCCGCACCTTGTGGTGGCCACGTATGTAAGTATGCGACGTGCGCACGTTATAATATGTATAATATTTTACGCCCCCGTAAAGGTACGAGGGAACTAAAGTTGTTATGACCACCATAGCATCCATGGTGCACCAGTCTTCGTCTATGATTTTCCACCCTCCTTTCGTTCACTTGGTGGATTTGAATCTATTTAGGAATTTGTGGATAACTCTGTTTAGTTCGGGAAAATAGTATTTGCATAATGAAAGACGTTGAATGAAAGAGAAATAACAAAATGTTAAATGCAGTAATGAAATATTAAGTGGTGGGGAAACAGTAAGAAAATACGCTAACGAGAATGTAAAGTATCATTAAATAATAAATAATAAAGTAAATGTGAATCATTCAGCAACTAAACAAGTCTAAAGAATTGAACAGTCTAGTTTTATACATATTTCTTAGAGTAACTTAAATAGAAATAAATCACAATAAAATTATTATGAATTTTAGTAAAAAAACATGTGCAACGGTTGCTGTATTTCCGTCTTGGACTTGAATGTACGCGCAAATTTCCCCGAAGCGTTTCAAAGGAAGATAAGAAGCCCAGGTGTGCCTCTTATTTGCAGATTGAAGGGACACACTTTTGTTAGTTCTCCAAGATACCATCAAACTGACGTGTCGGTCACTTCATAGTGTTTCACTCGCAGTCAGATATTTCCATGTTCGCTGTGCCGCGAAGGCAGACATTTTTTCTAAATAAATTTGTCTGATAGTAAAAAGTTTTATTCAAAGCTTAATCGGAGGATTTTATTCCGCCGATCAAATTTTGAACAGTTAAACTGAGAAACTAAAGATGTCGCTACTTGCTGGTACCCAAAAACAAATGACCGTCGAGCATGATATGTATTTCAAAAGCCATTTCAATCCTCCATTCACAAATATCTGTTCCTCTTATAAAGAGATCCGTATCAGCAAAAACCGGTGTACTTGCATTAATCTCAATTTGGAACAAAATTAAAGTTCGACGTGGGATTTTTTTATAAATGTAGGTTGGCAGCATGGAAAAGAGAGAGAGAGAGAGAGAGAGAGAGAGAGAGAGAGAGAGAGAGAGAGAGAGAGAGAGAGAGAGAGAGAGAGAGAGAGAGAGTGGGTATGAGAGATAGAAACTACTGATATACGTGACTAAAGTTACTTATTGCACCATGACTAAATATAATAAGTGATAACATTCACTTTATTACTAAATAGAATGTTAAAATTTGAAGTGGAACAATATCTATTTGTTCTCCTCCGTCCCATCACAATTGACACATTTTCAATGTAGCAAATAGTATCCCAAATTCCAAAACCATAAAAAAGTAATCTACACCTGTCCACGATAGATAGAGTTGACAAGGGAGTAAGGTAAGCGGTGAGACAGAGAGAAACGTTGGCGCTATGCGCGGAACAAGTCTATCCTTAATCTGGACAAAGAATAGTCCACAACCCCTGTCCTATATTGGCGGAAAAACAATCAAAGGACCACGTTCCTAAAAATTAAGGACAAAGGTACACGTTCACGAACGATCGGGTGGTTGTACGCCACTTAATCCCCATTCCTCAAGAAGTGGATTTAAGGTGCTTTGGGAACCAGCCGTTCAATTTCCGCTGCGAACTATAAAACCCTTGACGCGTGGTGTGCGGATGGTAGTGTATCTATGTACATGGTGTCATGCAACACGGACGATGCGATGGTGGAAGCCGAAAAAGGCGGTACATGATAAAATGAGTCGAAGGGGAAGCAATAAAATGCACGGACCTTAATCCCAAATGAAATGGATAGAAAAATAAAATATATGCTTCTTGGTAATAAAAAGGACGCACTGAAGGAGCATTGGTGCAGAAATATCGATAGTTCGCCATAGTTGGACCATGCGCCGTCGATAGTTATCGATAGTAAATTCTCATTGAGTATACATTTATGTAAGTGTGGAATACACTTTGGGGATTTATTATTTCACGCGATTATTGTATATTACATGTGAAATATATTTGTAATCGTGGAGTAGACAATTTTTATTTCACACTATTATATAAACTATACATATAACTAATAAACTATATAACGTAAATGACATATACAATATATATATAACAATGAAGACATAATATTGTTTAGGCTGCAAATGATCTGTGATGCGTAATAAATGGCTATCTAATATACTTTTTGTGCGCATAGATTTCCTGGTCAAGGAATGGTCATTGGATCCTGCATCTCATCGCAAATAAGAGGAAGAGGGAACTTATTGTTAGCAAAGTATATTAAACTAAGAGATAGATATTAAATTAAATTATGCAGAATTTTAAACTATGATGTACATTGTAATTCGATTTATTCTAATAACTTACAAGTAAGGATCAGATCATAAAACATTTTTGTAACTTACATAAATCTAAGTTACTATTTCAACATTGTAGTTTTAATTATTATTTAATTATCGTATGATGTATTGAAAACAAATATATAGGTATAGTTTATAAATAAATAGCATTTAAGTTCAAATACCATCACTGCTGTAATTTGTTCATTACTAAACCTTTTTAATAAATCTTCAGTAACAAAAATTCAACTGATTTCATCCTTTTAATGCCTGTCCACAAGGAGTATTCTGAAAGAACTTCGAATGCATAATTCCGAAGTGCACATTATGCTCTCCTGATAGTTTTCTGATTTTACGAAATCCCTTGTGCTCTAAATCGCCAATTTGTATCAGGGAAACATAATATTCGAAGAGGTATCCCATTTCATGAGTTCCTGGAATTGTGACGTCACTTCCAAGAAGTTCCCAAAACAGGATTTGCTTTAAATGCTGACATACATATTTACTTGTATACTTACCTTGTGTCATTTAGTTTGGTGCGTTCTTGCATGTTAAAGTGCTTTATAATATAGAGTAACCAACAAAGTTAGCAGCGCAAAGCTAGGAGCACAGTTTAAGGAATTGGAGTAGGTTTTCCGAGGCGTGGAAAGATGTTGAAATTTTATTGGAGATTTATTTAATAATTTTAATATGTACAAATTACAGAAGCAGTGATGTAACTTAAATCCTATTATTTATAAGGTGTGCTCATAAGTTAAATGGTTCCTCTCTACGGATATTAAAGCATGACTTTTAATATCTAAAACTATCGATGGTGAAAGTAAAATAATCTAATAAAACAATAATAACAAAATAATCTATCTATAGTGTTGGAATAATGTAATGAAAAGTAACATTAAGGTAAATAGTACTATCGATAGTTTTGGATAGTGATATCCATCTATAGTAAATGCCATCTGTAGTTCACCATCGCTAGGAAGAAGCCGAAGTGAACAAAAATAAAATCTGTGCACAGCGAAACTTGCTATATTAAAATTGATCTGGTTAAAACACAATTAATTTCTTCTAGAATAAATTTTTTTCCTCCTACAGAAACATATGTATTCTTCATTTTTCATTTACTTTCTAACGTTTAATTGGTTAATTTTAGCTGCTATCACCAGTTACATGCACACCCTGTATATTGCCATGCGCTTAGTTTGTCGCGCGCCGCTGACAGAAGGTGGATTTGCCTTCGTCGCTTTACCGGATTTACCGAGACACCTCGTGAAACACGCCCATGTTTGACTTCAGCTTTTGAGCGACGCCGAAATTTTCACGGGAACTGGCGACAAGAGAGTCCACCGCCCTGATGACGATACAGAACTTATCAGACGCCGTGGAACACGACGTGACGACACTGAGAGAATAGATTGTTTGCCGATTTTTAGTCACCTCGCTTGCTATAAAGCCGACCGCTCGTAAAACGAAGCCGTGTGCTTACGGGACCTCGTTCCGACGTATGCTTGTTCGCCGCAGCGGGTGGAGATTGGTACCGGAAGTACGATAGACCGTCGTTGGAGTGGATTTGAAATTTATGGATGGTTCGTTGCCAAATAGAGCACCGTTATATCTCTCGATCATAGAAATTTTGTTTGAAATTAAGATATTTTCTTTTATGGACGAAATTCAAGTGATAAACTGTTGGTTTCGAAATTGTTTAAAAAATGAAAGAGTTTTTAGGTGACTTTTATCACGCCCTGTTAGAATATTTTATTTCCGATGCTGTGTAACATTTTTTAACCATTTATGTTCACGTGGATTCACATGCAAATGATATAGATAATTTTTAATTACTTATATTAAAAGTTATTAAAATTATGTTAACTATCCAATTATTTGCTTATGATATCTGTGTCAATGAATAATATTAGATTTCCTTTTAATATTTGTATGTTTGGACTATAAAAATTAATAACAGATTCATTTCAAATTAAAAATTAACTTCCACGTGATAATAAATATTATTATAGAAATATGAATGGTAAAATAGAATTTAGTTACTTTCATCAATAGTAGGTAACTGATGTTGTTATAGGTTATATTATCTATATAATAATCATAGAAAAGCAACATTGTTTTTCGAATACCATTTTCATAAGTAAGATTTAGAAGAAGTGTAATATTTTTATTATATCATGTATTTAATGAAATCTTTTTAATTCTTAACCTACGACTGATAAAGTAGTCTTTATCATTCCTACATCCAGTAATTAATCAATGGAAGGTAGTAGAAATGTATTAACGAGTGATATTATTATATAGGAATGTGAATGGTAAAATGAATTTAGTTGATAATCAACAGTTGTTTATTGATGTTGTTCTACTTATTGGTAGGCCTCTATATAATAATGATAGAAAAGCAACATTAGTTTTTGAATACCTTTTTCGTATCTTAGATTTTGAAGGAGTGTAATATTTAAGCAATATTATGTATTTAATGAAATTTTATTATTTCTTAACCTACGACTGATGAAGTAGTTTTCTTCATACCTACATCCCGTAATTGATCGATGGAAGGTAATAGGAAGGTATTAATAAGCATTGACGAAGTACCATTAAAAACTACCAACCCTCCCCCGCCCCCTCCTGCCAACCACCGCAGCCAACCATAAAAATTACCCGGCCAGAAATTGCCCAGGCGGGCCCGGGCTCCGTCGGTAAAAGCGTCTTGCGATGTTGGTAAATGCATTTGAGCGGGATAGGTATCTGAACCACAGACTAGAGTACAGGTACTCTACTCTGGTTCTGTACTCTGGTCTGTGTCAAAACTCTATAGTGGCGGTCGTATGAATTAAATTGATTTCCAACCAATGTAAAAAACAGGATAACAGAAACATTATTGGCATGCGGTAATTTCGAATAAGAAATATCATTTTAAAAATGAATAACAAAAAAATATTATCGGAGTTGAGGAGACTTTCGGCTTATTAAATTTTTATTGAATCAGCTGATGGTAAGACTTTACCACAGTGTGCCCCTATTTGTTTGATCAGTTATTGGCAAGTTGTCTTTTAATTACTAACGCAATGTTATTATTATGTCGAATTATTGTATAGTCCAGAGTATATATACTAACCCAACTAAAGCTAAGCCACAAAAAAATTATACAATAGTTCCATCATTTTACTCGAAGCGATGTATTAGAACCACGTCTGTGTCCAAACAAATTATGTTTAACATGTATATATAATACCGTTTAATGTAGTTAAAGTTATGTTAAAGCTGGAAACTAAGATACGATTTATAATGTCCAGCGACAAGTTTCAAATAGTTAATAATTATTTAAAAAATATAAAATCCTCCTATCACTTCAGCATCTTACGTCTGATTACAAGAAAGTATCAATGCAGATACCTTTCATATCTTTTATTTCGTTTCTCTTAATATAATTTACAAATTTGCTTAACTCTTGTATAGATCTAAAAATATAGATGCTCGTGCGAGATGTAAACTGATAACGTAGAAAATAACAGGACGCATGGAACCATCCACGAATTTCCGATTCGTCCGGTAGACGGTTCTTCTTGTACATAGTACATTGTACATTTTCATATATCACTATACAGTAAGTATATCTAAAAAATCGTACAAAATATTTTAATTCTTCGCTTCACCATTCTCTCCCTCTTCCTTTCACAGTTCCATACTCTCACTCACGCAGGGAATTTCATTCCTACCTTATCGCATAATTCAAAATAGAAATCACAACATCGCGATAGCTCTAATTTTGTTTTTGTCAAACACTTTTGTTTCCCACGGTTCACGATCCTCGTTATCCTTCATCGAGCCGCTTTAAATAATCCCATAATTGTAAACAAAAAGAGATAGTATTCTCTGTAAAGCTAATGCCAAACCTAAACAAATTCTTCTAAAGACAGAAAAAGGTCCGAACGGTATCGAAATTCCCAGTTTTTTTAACAAATGAAACCTATTTTGTTCGACTTAAACATCATGATAAAACATTGCGCAGGCTATTATTCACTCTGAATGGACACGGCGCCACTGAAACGGGTTGAAAGAAGAAAAATTGACGTGAAATCGATGAAAAAGCAAGCTCGACGAAAGAATGCCACCGTACGTTTCCACGTCGAAGAGAAACGCATTTCGACCGGTACTAAAACCGTGGGGGATCATGGTCGTGGTTGGACGGTGTGTCCTCGCTCACAAAAGGATCCTTAATGATCCTCTCCAACGGTAGAATAGAAGAGAAAAAAAAGGGGGGCCGGTGCTGGTCTAGGGTCAGGAATATTTTTAGAAGGGAGCAGGTACCACCCGAACCAAGTAGCTTCGACACCCTATTGCACCTGTCACCTGTGGCAACGGTGGCACACAGGTTCCACCTATGGCCAAGAAATTTGCATTATCCCTCCCCTCTTTGAATTGTTCGGGACAATGGATGTGTTTTACTGCCCGTCCTTTTCTTTCTTCGCTTGCTGCATTTCTCTCCTCCCTTCTTTTTTAAAAAAACTTGGTCCTCTGTGTTAAACTTGACGAATTTCTTGACGCAGAGTAAGGCACGTTTTTGATTCACGCTTTCTCACTGTTTTTAAGTAAACTGTAGATTTATGCAGTTTCTATTTGTCGTTGTTTATGCGTATCATTGGATACTGCAAGAATTTTAAAAACAATCCTGTATTACTTTGCATTCAGTTTTGTATAATATTCGTTTATGCGAAGTCACATTTAAGTCACAGTGATTTTAGATACTCGATTAATTGGATTTATTATTTTCTAATTAAAATCCTTGCAGTCACTCAATAGTTTAGAACAGACCTTCAATATCATATATCACTTTGTTCGATTCTGTTCTTTTTTCCTCGTACAATTTCAATTACGTTGACCCTGGGACACTAATTAAATAAAAAGAAAAGGTTACAATTATGAGCAAGAATAATGTTATTTAAATAAATCTTCCCTTTACTTTGTAAATGCCACTGAAAAGATATTAATTTTATATCCTCGATACAGAGATTCGAAATTTGTATTCACGACCAGAAACGTGAAATAAAATTCAGCATCCCAGGATCAACTAAATTTTTTAGTTTTATGTACACAAACTATATTCATGCACTGATACATTAAATTCTTATATCAAAATTAACACTCTCAATCCCTTCACATTGTACTTTTTCCCATGATGTATTTATCACCCCAAATTGTCTTTTCTTTATAAAAATACAGCCATATGAAATTTGCTTCATTGCGGTTTGTTAGAATCGTATCGAGCAACAGCAAAAATATTGTCACGATTAGATGATCACATTTGAATCACGTTCAACGTACAATCGTGTTAAGAGAAGCAAGTCGATGCCATTTTGATTTCGCAATTCTCCTTTCTAACGAATAGAAAAAATAAAAATACAAACGTATAACAGTAACTTTGAATATAAAATATTTGCCTAATCGAAATTCAATCTCTCGTCGTAAAACTGCATATTTTTCTAATATGTACAACAATTATAAATGCTCTATTCACAAACGATTTTTATAACAATAAAGTAAACGTTACATCTGCTTGTTAATACGAAGGGTATAAATTGAATTCTTTTCGAATTATGGCTGCCGCATACTTAATAATAATGTTGCAATAATAAATGCGATCATACAATTTATACATTTTCGATTACTCCAGCCGTCTTAGAATCTTCAGTTTCTCACAGACACGATATTACCACCTTTGATTCCAAAGATTGAAAAAAAGAAAAACAATACCGCTCGCATTTCGTGACAATATCCCTACTGCTGTAAAACGTTTCTTCGGCATCGTTCATCTTCCAGGAATTCCAATCAGCATAAGTCCACGAGACCTCCGTTTGACAGAAGAATTCAAAAACCATGGAAGACCACTTTCCAATCATTGGAAACCGAACAAAAAAATAGATCATTGACACGTGACCTTACGCCATACTTCTTATACGTACACCATTCTTTAATATTCATTGAAAACAACCCTCCAAGGAAACGGATCAAGCGTATCAAGTACATACAGAATGATTCGATATGCCGAGGGTCCTTTCTCAACCTAATTTCACAGCAGACGAACGTTCGGCAGTCCCGAGTTCTTGCTCCTCTACCGACGCATTATATCGGCTATGGTGAACCCTTGCCTGGCCGGTGCAGGCCTTGGAGGCGGTGGCGGCTGGGGTGTGGGTGCTCTGGGGGGTCGTGACACTTCCTCCTCCCTTTCCCTGTCTCTGCTCTGCTCGATCTCGCGCTCCCGTTCCCTCTCGCGTTCCTGCAGCTCTAGAAGCACTCTGGACGGTCCCGGCGAGCCTATTCTTCGTCTGTACGAGGCTAGAATTAACGGCGGAGGGGGCGGAAGCGCTGGCGGGGGGTTCTGAGTGACGGATAACCCACCCGCGCTGCCACTAGTCACCGTGGATGACTTGACGGTTGGGAGTAGGTCTCTTCTGATCTGCAGTTGGGGTCTATGCGGCAGCGAGGACGCGGACCCTGACGCGGCGGGTGCCTGAGGGGCCGCCGACGATCCTTGAGGCGGATAAGAGGAGTTCGTCGTCGAGGATGATAAGGAAGTGCTCGTGGTGGACGCCGAAGAGGACGAACCCGCCTCGGAGCAATCCTCCTCCGGACTGTCGTCATCCCTGAGGGCCTCCTCCAGAGCTTCGGGCGGCACGTCGCCCACCGCATGGGTCAGCGCGTGCCTCCTGAGGTCGCAGTTCCTGCGGAACACTTTGCCGCAGGAGGTGCACTCGTAGGGCTTGTGGTCCGTATGCGTGAGGAGGTGGGTCTTCAGGTTGCTACGCTGGTTGAAGCTTCTGGCGCATACGGGACACTTGTGCGGGGATTCCTCCATGTGGAGGATCTTGTGCACGGCTAGGGTGCGGCTCTGGCAGAAACCCTTGCCGCACTCGCCGCACTTGAACGGCTTCTCCTTGCTGTGGATGTACCTGGAATTAGCATAGAAGCTTTTAATTGAAGCTATTTAAAAAAAAAAAAAACAGTTTATCCCCATTTAGCAAGTGGAATGTGAGTTACCTATGATCCCGAAGGTGATCCTGCCTCCTGAAAGCCTTTCCGCAGATGTCGCACGAGTAGGGTCGTTCGTCCGTGTGCGTTCTCTCGTGTATCAACAGATTATACGACTTGGTAAACTGTCGATTACAGAACTTACAAATAAACTGTTTTTTAGGTCTGGACGCTCTACCAGGCGCCCTAAGCAGCCTCCTATCCAAATGCTGATGGGCCAAGGGTCCGCCGGGCGAGTAGAGCGCGGATCCACCGGGGAAGGGCCCGGCAAAGACAGGATAGCCAGGGGGCGGTTCCAAAAGGGGCGGCGGAGGGAGCAGTAGAGCCCTAGCGGCCAGCTCCTTCCTCTTATCCGCCATCATGGCCATGATATCGTAACTCGACGAGGACTTCCTGGCCGCTGAAGACTCGGCGCCGACCTCGTGCTCCGGATTCGACGCGGACGACGAGGAGGGCGGCGGCCCGGTTAGGTGGGGGTGCATCTCGCCGGGGTACGGCGCCAGATGCAGCCTCGACGGCACCACTGGCACGAACGCGGACGACTCGCGGTGATGAGGGTGACCCAGACCCGCCACCAAGCCGTGCCGATGGTGGTGATAGGCCGCCAGGGCGCTAGACGGGTCGAACCCCCTCGCGGTCGACTGTGCCGCTGATCCCGAGGACGACGCGCCTGCCGAAGTGCCGGCCGACCTTGATGACGGCCCAAGGCCCAGGTCCCGACCCCTGCTCGTCTCCTCGGGGACCGCGGCCGGGGCCGACGACGCCACGATGTCCGTCGGCATACCGATGACACCTGCAAAACGATCGTCTCTTGTTCACCGTCGTCCGCTTTCCAGTCGCTCAACGGTTATTGGCGTGTTGCGGGTTCGCGTGGGCTGGAGTAAATGGATGTAAATGAACCTGCCGGGAAGGATTTAGATTTTATGGGAATGGGGTGCAGGACTTCGATATAAAGGGTGAAATTATATGTACGGTATAGTAGCAATGGGATTTAATAGGTTGAAGTGGGGCATTATTAATAAAGGTGATGAAACGAATTATTGTTATTGTGTTGATTTTCATTGTTTTAATTTGCGCTTAGCAGCTAAGGTCAATTATTAATGGCCTTTCACTTCTGTAGTAATGTGTAATGTTTAAAGAGTAAGCATATCGATGTTAGATGAATTAAAATTGGTTAAACATCTTGTATAATTTCATATATCTTAGAGTTTAGTTTCTTAATTCGAAAAAAATATTAACGTTTTATGATGCTATTAAAACTAATGTGATTTGCTCATAGTTTTAACGGTTTGACTTTTAAGTTAACAAACCCTACTTATGACAATACTGAACACCAAAAATAGTTTAAAACAAACGTAGAATCGAAGCATGAAGTGAAATTAATCACCTTTACCGTCATTGCAAATTTCATAAATTATTGAAGATAATACTTCATGAACTAATGAATGCTAGAAGTATTTGTTCGAAGGAAAATAATTAGATATGAATTAACGTTTATAACACAATGTACATTAAATACAAAATTACATGTTGATATCATTTTCGTAAATGAGCAATATCTACAATTGAATAAATCATTCAAAACGAAATAGTAATATTTGTATCGTGAAATTCAACGTGAAAGCTGAAACATTGATGAATGAATACTTTCTTTCATTATAGCAGGAGATGTTAAATACTTTTATTGCCGCTGCACCTCTGCGATAAGATAAAGCACATACTACCACAATATTCCGAAGTTCCGAAAACAAGACCAGTCAAGTGGCCCGAGATTTTTCGAAGCAATGGATTCTAAAATGACTTTCACATTGTTGCAAAACGCTAACGTGTACTTTGCTTACGAAATCCCTTGTAAACGTGATTCAAGGACTTCAATGCGTGGCAGCGTACGTGCTTCTATCCCTCAACTTGGTACACGGATCTTTATTTTGTTACAGAATGAAAGAAGCCTGACGAATATTACGTTGGATGTTCCGATAATATTAATGTTGTATGGAATGTTGTAAATTTCTTAGTTATCTCCGTGATATCGAATACAGCAGTCCACGTGATAACATTAAGCGTGCACCGCGTTAAGCATATCCGCCATCTTGCATTCAACCGTGACTCCCATTAGACGTCAATGTGCATTGTTTTTGAAACTCAAAAGATATACTTTTCCCAATACTTTACTGCCGTTATTATTATCCATGGTTGATTATAAATGAAACACTTTAAAGTAACTGTAATTCTATACGATGTATGTTAATTAATCAAGAAATTCCTTTAGGCTCTTTGTGCCTGTTCTCTATCCAAACGTTATCATAGAAAATCATTGCTCCGGTAGAAGTTGTTTCATTATTTCTAACAGCATAAATTTGAGAAACAGATTCTGAACGCAGATCATTTTCTGATAAGCTTGATTCCCAGCAATTACAGTGCACAGCAGCATCCAGTGACCCGAGATAAAGATCCAGCTACTCCCGTTTCGAATGTATGACTAATCCGTTATCAATCTCATCCGAGACAACAGTGCGTCCCTATCGCGTTTCCCAGACAATTGTGCGATAATACGTGGAACCCGCTCCCGTTTGCCAGCCGCGTGCGTTCCACGAACGCGAACTGGTTATCTCGGGCCGAGCACACCTGCCAACATGGCTTCCGCGGACCCAGCGGTCACGGCTAGTCCCGACGGCCATGTTGGGATCGCGAATGCCCAGAGGAATGCAACGAACGTGTGCCAGCATCCACCCCTGGACCCCGTCGAAAATATCAACCGGAACCTTCTGCGAATATCTGAACAAAAAGAGACAAATTTGATAGCTCACCAGGAAAACGTCGGCCAAGAACACTTCCCGATCTCTCGTTTAGTCTCCTCCGATGCTCCACCGTCGCATCTCCGCTCGAGACGTGTTGTCCTATCCAGCGGTCGCTGGCGTTCGTCGCGACGCCGGAGTAGACTACATCGAATCCTCGCCACCGGTCTTGCTAATCGTTCGCCCCTGGTTTTAGCAGAAAGCCATCCGTGAGCACCCACGTAAGCACACATACACGGATCCGCACTAGCGACGCACTGTGAACCGCGCGGAGCGTCGGTGAGAGGACACGGCTTCGTTTTACCACGAGTCTCTTGCGCACTTTTTTTTTGTTTTTAATTAGAAAACCACAGTTTTTCTTTCCACCGGAATAAAGAGGTTGTAACACGCTTATGAAGGAACGCGGAGGCGAGAGAAGCGCGCAGCCACAGGACGCGGCACGTCCCTTCCTCTTTCACGATCGTGGACACGAAGGAGCGCGCGGTTTACTGCGTGTTGGACGCCGCCAGGTAGGCTACCTCGGCGCACACCCACGCAACCGTGGCACACGCATGGTCACACGCGCACGGGCACACAGATGAGGGACCACGGCTTACCTGGGAGTCTCTCCGTTCGGCTGCCGCTAGTAGCGCTGCTGCTGGATGCTGTGTGCCGACTGCCTCGTACCCTGCCCCCCACGGTGGGATAGAGTCGGATGGAGCGGGCCAATGGAAGTCGAACCGAGACCGAAGAGAACCTGGAGCAACCTTCAGCGATGGGTTCGACTCCCTTCCGTTCAAGGATAGCCGTGAAACAAGTTTCCCGAACTTGTTCACTTCGGAGGACCATGAGTAGGGCGCTTCTACTGTTCGCGAGGTCCTCCTGATTAGCTATTCCATGCGGAAGTTACATAAAAGGGACTCTGTGTGGCTTTTTAGGGATTGCCAACAGTAAAGCACTTGGTAGTGCCTTTTCTTCTATAATTCTCCTCAAATGTGTTTTTATGTTGTTTTTATAAACTCTTTCGATATTGTTTTTATGTTTAAAGTCATTCTAGTACTTCGGAGATCTAGAATGATCGCCATTAGGATTAATTTAGATGGAAAGGGCAGGAAACGGTTGAGGGAATGAGCTACGGGCTTGCCTTCTGTGCGAATTTACTCCAATATGCAGGAAGCCGCGTGTAAGAACGTATTTACATAGTCCACGCGCGAGATGAATTTCATTTGCATGAAAATTTAAATTGACCATGCAAATAAGAGCCGAAGTAACCGTGGAATTTCGTTTTAAGAGGTTGTTCGGAAATTTACATGATTGTCGAGTCGACGTGTACCACTTTGCCGAGTAAGTCATTAAAACATTGCTCCGATAAAATTAGATAACAATCATTAGCAATGTGAAAGATCAAATATGTGTGTTCAATTTACATTTTTACAATTAATACGACAAGTAGGATGGAAGTTAAATTAAATTCTATTGAACCCAGCAATTGAAACGCTACGTAATTAGATGAAGGGATGGAAGGAGTTAAAAATGGAAAATGCAATATATTCTAAGGAGCACAATAATAGATAATTATCACAAAGTATCTAAGTAATCAAATTACAAATTGAACTGTAATTATTAACGATAACACACACCCCATCCCCCGTCCCGAAACCCTTGCAATCGCATTACTCCAAAATTTCAAAACAGCTTCCGCATCAATAAAGGTTGTCCTGACTCTGAAACTCTATCGACGGCCAAACCCATCGCTAAGAGAGTCGAGTAAAGGGGACCAAGAACAGGAGAGGGAGATCCACGGTTATCCTATCTACCAGTGACTACGAGGCGATGCCGTGCAGGTTGAACGCAGGAGGTTTAGGTAGAAACGTGGTATGAGGAACAGGTGCGTAATACCAAGGTCCGGTGCCCCTGATGGATACACAACGGTCTCCAATAAAACCCTTTCCCCTATATTCAATCCATGACGCATCTTGCAAACTCCTCGACGTGAAAAATCCACAACCTACTCCGATTGTTCTAAAAATCCTGTAACCCAAAAAATTCTTACACACCTGGTTAGTCCACTTCAAGATCAGTATAATGAACTCAGCTGTAATTGAATTTAACTCCCATTTCAATCCCTTCTCGAATAACACGAGTGGAAACTCATTAGCGAAAGATTGGATTGTGAAGAAGTTGCCGATCTAATTACAAAATCCAACAGCGAGCTGATTGAAAGGTAGGAAATCATGGGACAGGTTGCAAGCTCACCTGTAGGAACTCGCGCGGCGCCGGCACTGAGGAAGGAGATCTGTGTTGGCTGATGGGAGGGGAGGAGGCCAGCGGCCAGAGGCACTCTCAGAGAGATCGAGCCCCGATCTTTCTTCTTCTCCTCCTTTCCTCGTTGTCCGGCCAGTCCATCCCTCTCTCTCAACGGTGAACGCGTTCTTTTTCTTTCTTTCCATCTCTTTTCTGCTGGCAGCAGCCGCCGACGCCCAGCCGGTTTTACACCGCACCGGCGGGATCGATCCAATCGAGTGTCTCGGTAGAACGAGGCTGGTTCTAGTTCATGGGATCCTGGATTTCGCTCCACTTGCCTAGAACAACCGGCGTAATTGTTCGTCTGCCCTGGTCCAAGGGGGGCTCATTCGCGCCGCGATCCTAGCGCACCCTTCCTCGTGGCGATCCAACGGGATCCACGGAAGGGTGCATCGGATGTTGAATGGGTTCTCGTCTCTTGTTCTATTAAATTGGGGCTACATTAGCTTTGGTAGTGTGGCTGTGTCAGCTCTATTTTTGTTGTTGTTGATGAACAATTAACTTATTGTTTGTTGACTAACTATTTGTTAAGCGATTATTTGATTACGATTGATTTTTTGGCTTTTTTGAAAGTGGTTTGTGAACGGGGAGAAGAGTAAAGATGATTGGTGAGGGTTTTAAGCCTGTTATGGTCCCCACTTTAACTGTCCATGGAAGTATCTGATTCGACAGAAACTTGTACAGTTGACTTTTAGTGCAGCTTTTGATAGAAATAACTCCATGACATATTACAGTCATAATTGTATCCATACCAAAGGCCTATTGTCGCTGCTGAAATTTTCAATCTGGCAACATGATCTCCATTTTTAATGGTTTCGATTTCCAGAAGTTACAAAAACCAATTACCTCCGAGTACTTCCAAGAACCATCATTCTAACTAATGAAGAAATATCAGGAAAATCTTATTTTGTCGTGATCAATGTGATCGTATTTCTGAAGCTCTAATAAAGGTCAATGGTTTGAGTGTCAACGAATATTGTAGGGCCTATGTATTAATGGAACGCAGAGTCACGTGAAATTATCACATTTATTACAAATAAGGACGTTTTTTTTTAAATGTAGACGATAACAACGGTTTTTGAAATATCTTAAGAGTAGTGAAGGCTTTAAACGTCTCCCGATGATGAACAACATTTTCAATATTTTTCATATTTAACCAGCATTCACGCTGTCACCCATTTTCCCTCGGGCACAACGATAGTCACCGATTTCCCATCAGTTACTAAGCCAATATAAACAACATCCGTAACAGCAGAATCATCCAGCCGAAGAACGGGCTCTCGTTCACTTCGCCCCTTACGCAAGAAGAATTTTCAATCAAACACGGTTCCAGCATTACTGATGCAACGGATCGACTCTTAGAGATTTCGTATTCCGGCTATCATCTGGGTTTCCTTTTCACCTTGCTTTCTATTCGCCCGAGAACGAAAGAATCAAACTGGAATACCGGCTCGCGAACGCGCGGTGGTTCGCCAGTGGACGACCGTTCGTCTGGTTGATCGATGGATCATCGAAACGACCTCCCGGCATGAATATTAAGACAAATTTCTCGAATATCGACCCGCTATTCCAAATAGGCGTGCATCGACGAGAGAGATTCTCCGCAGCAACGACGCGAAGGGAACAAACTTCCCATTGACGGTCCATCGATGCTCATTGGACTAGTTTAATGTTCCATGAGTTCCGCGCTATTGGAAAGCATAATAACCATGACAAGAGTAGTGTATTTATGGACTTTTTGCAAATGAATATCAAAGATATATCGAAATTCTTGAAACGGTGTTGCATAAAGATCCAGTTATATTTAAGTTAGCGTAGATATTAAGTAACAGAAATGTTTACAGGTTAACAATTGTGTAAAACGCTTCTTTCGCTTTGCAAAACAAATTTAATGTAAGGCACCATTCAATAAATAAAGATTTAATGAATGTTTTTGTGTGATCCGGAGCGTGATTCATTCGAGTACTCTAGATCATTGGCGAACGCGATCAATGAAATTTGGTAGGCCTACTTCTATGCTGCACTTTCACTATTTTAAAGCTTGATTGTCCTGAATTCGGGTGCTTGATATTGTTAGGCTAATACAATTTAGCTGGATGTTCATATTTAATTTTAAGAGGGATTTTAGTGTACAATTATCGTGTGAATGATTTTTAATAAGAATATTAGAAAATGATTTACGATAAATGCTATATACATATATGTATACTCTAGAATTTCGATGAGCCTCAATATGTAATATGTTTTCCCATACTCTGCATCGAAGTATCAAAATTCTATTGTAAACCGTCCCCAACTGTCGAAAACACAATTTTTCACCGAGGTCCCTCTTCACCAAAAATAGTGTCCAAAGATTTTTCCGTCTTCGGGGCATAAGTGCATACGCTCGGGTCAATATATACCTGCACCTGCATTTGTATTCACCAGTCAGCGACACACAGCCGGGTGCAGGCATCGTGTAAACCTTACAGGTACCTGTCAATGCGAAGGAACGTTTTTACGCACCATCTCCGGGCGATAATGTAGTCGTTCTTTTCGCTGGCCTCCTATATTGCTCCGTACGCCGCCAAAGAGCCACCGCGAACATTCTTGACGGGCGTCCTTTTTAAGGATTTCGTTTCTTGTTTCTCTATTCCCATGTGAAACGATGGGAACAGAAAAAAAAATGACGGGTCTTATGGAGAACGTGGCAAAGGGTGGAGGGATGATTATACTCGCTAATGAGGACTGCTTTGGGAAATTTTAATGATTTATGATTCTTAAGCACTTAAAAAAAGAGTAAAAGTGTGATTTTAATATACTTTTTAATAGTAGCCGTTTAATGATTATTTTAATTGATTTGTTGAGTGCTTATAAGTAGATCATGGTTTCTGTGCTTAACTATTTCTGTTTCGAGGGGTATCTGTATACTTCCTTAATTTTAACAGCTTCACGAGTCTATTTACCGGCTAGCAACGTGTCAAAAAAAGTAGCTTGACGCAAGGAGACGAAACTCGAATGATGAATTGTACAGCGCGACAGTGGTAACGGTACGCGGCGACGAATCTTCTCCTAAAAGGCCCAGATACCAGGGAGGAGGTCAGCGCGACTGCTTTAACGTGAGAAAAAAAATGGAACTCCATCAGCAGGTATTTTACATTTAAATATCCCAGCGGCTCGCAGTACTCAGATGCAAAATACCACGTCGGTCGTGATTTCACGTCTCAGAGAACAGTAAGCTGGAGGATGGAGACTAATGAAGAAGTCCCAGGAAACTCTTGTTTAGTCCTGAACAATGTAGTCGTACTTTTGAAGCTCTGGCAGATCAATGGTTTGGGTGTCAACGAATATTTTTGTACCTATGACTTAATAGACACGTGAAACCATAATTTGTTGCAGGTAAGGATATTCTTTAATAATGTAGTTGAAATATTTTAACAGTAGTGAAAGCTTTAAACATTTCTTGATGATGAACATTTTCAATATTTGAATTACTTTAATAATTCATTAGTTCACTTACAAATTACATTACTTTTAAATATAGAAATAGATTTAATAAACACGAGGAATTTTTAAATAAAATTGTTATTTCGTATTAAATGAAAATAATTGATGATCTACTTATTGTAATTATTTAACAGCTGTTGATACTTAATATCACTTAAGTGTATTCCTAGTTGCTTTTAATTATGAAACGTTAAGCATAAGTTGCTTGTTCTGATCCTAAAACTGAAAACATTGCATATAATAGAACTAATTAATTTCTAATAGTTTCTGAATACCTTATCAGTCTCCTGCTCTTACGTCACCGATGATAGAGCATCAAAGCCCAAATAGAAGCTGTCCCAAATAGAAGAAGGTATTTTACATTTAAATATCCCAGCGGCTCACGGTACTCAGATGCAAAATACCACGTCGATCGTGATTTCATGTCTCAGAGAACAGTAAGCTGGAGGATGGAGAATGAAGAAGCCCCAGCAAACTTTCTTACTTAATCGTGAACAATGTAGTCGTACCTTTGAAGCTCTAGTAAAGATCAATGGTTTGAGCCTATGTATTGTGCCTATGTATTAACAAAACGTGAAGCCACGTGGAACCACCACATTTATTACAAATAAGGACGTTTTTAGAAATGTGGTTGATAATAAGGGTTTTTGAAATATTTTAGTAGTAGTGGAAACTTTAAACATCCTCTGACGATGAACAACATTTTCACTATTATTAAATACTTCAAAAATCCATTATTTCAGTTCCAAGTTATATTACATTATTTAGTCGCAGGCAATGTAGTTGTATTTTTGAAGCTCTGGTAAAGAATAATGGTTTGGGAGTCAACGAATATTGTGGTGCCTATTTATTAAAAGACCGTGAAGCCATCACATTTATTACAAAGAAATTTCAAATGTAGTTGGTAACAACTGATTTTGAAACAATTTAGTAGCAATGATTTAGTAATGAAAGTGATGAAAGTTTTAAACATCTCCTGATAATGAACAACATATTCAATATTTTCAATTACTTTAACTATTCATTATTTCACTTACAAGACACATAACTTTTAAATACTAAGGTTTATAAAAACGTACGAAGAGTTTCGACATAAGACCCCAGTTTTTTAATAAATGAAAGTAATTCTTAATCCACTTATTGTAATCACCTACTTAATAACTTGATTGGTACTTAATATTATTTATGTGTATCCTTAATTACTTTTATTTATAAAAAAGCAACTGTTACCAAAGTTGAATTTGAGTGACCAATAAATTTATAATAGCTTATCACTATCGCCCCCTTCATGCCACAGATAACAAACTATCAACGCAGAAAAAGAAGCTACCCCAAATAAAAGGAAATCCTACCAAGCTACGACGTGCGAATATGCTGTTTGTATGTTCCGAAGGGGGCAGAGAATTCGTTTTGTACAAGCTTTTAGGAGAAACGACAGGGTCGAGGCGTTGCTACAGCATGCAACTGGCTCTCGTGTCGTTTTGTTCACTGAACTAGTTCCTCTTCCCCTTTCCTCCCAGTCCATTCTGCTGGCACACCGACGCCATCCCACCACCACCATCGACCGGAACCTTATCAAGATTACCACCGTGCGCTGGAAGCTGAAAAAGGGCCAGACGAACGATTCCCCTTCAAGATGGGAAGGAAGCAGAGGAGTATGTACGAAGACAGACTTTCCAGCCAGGATTTCATCTAATTTGATCCAGTTGCATGGAACTTCTTCGTGGGAAACATACCCGTGGAATGATGGGCAACATGGTTCAGAGACGTCGAAGAGACGCGTTCTAGCGTGGATCGTTTAATGTTTCGTTGAAGATGTGTCAAAGCTGCGACTATGGGGACCGACTGATGGAATCCCTGATTTAAGCGGCGTTCACAGCGCACGGTCGATTAGCCACGAGTTAATATGTTTGATAGCTGTGACGGATGGAAGGGAGGCTTTTTTCAAGGCAGGAGCGTAAGATTTGGGGGGGGGGGCAGGGATTTTGTTGCCCAGTAGGAGTTGCTGAATTACTTGGTTTTGGAAAGCAATTGTCGAGGTCATTTTTTATTTGTAATTATTGTTAATAGAATTGTTTAGTAGAATTTTGTTTGAGTATTTTAATAAGTATTCCCTAGGAATTAATTAGGTGTTAGAACAATTTACGACGCCCATAGCTTACAAGAAACTCGATTCCAATAGCTTTTAAGGAACACAGATTTAATTTGTTTATACAAATTGAAAACGCCATGGTGTTTTGTTTAATGAAACTTTATTGTGTAAGTTTTTAAATAAACATCATTGAATTGTATTGTATTCTAGTAAATTCGATTCGACGCAGATAATGAAATATTAATTAAGAAAATTTGTAAAATATTAATTTAAGGCTATAATCTGCAATTATTCCTTGTTTGCTAAACTAAGTCTTATGACTGTATCTAAAACATCTGATCAGTAAAGAAAAATCGCATAGAATAGTACATAACTTCAATAAATAAACAATATTCGATTTCTTTTCCAAAGTATTCGTAATATCATTCAATTACTTTTCAAATTGCAATTTTAAATTAAATCCCAATTATAGCGAAAGATAGTTGGGTGAAACGGCATCGTTATTCCGTGTGAACCTACCTTAAAACGCGGAATGCGATGCGTTCATCGAATTTGATGCATCGAACGTGAACGAAAAGTCGCTCGTTGTCAACGAGGGCGTTCACATTGCACGATGGTCCCGACGCGTTGTCGGCGAACGTTTGCTTACGGTACTGTTTCATTTCCGATAGGGTTCTTTAGGAACACGCGATCCCAGCGTAATACACGTTATTTGCAAATACCGTTATGTAAATAATGTAAATAAATTTGTAAATAAATGTGTACATAAATCGATGTTAATTGAGCTGTATAATTTAAATATTTCATTAGCAGACAAATTGTTGCGCTTCATGAATGAATGTAAAAGGGAGCAGGAAATATTAACGCTGTAGCAAATTATTGTAGATTGTAGATGATTATCATTGCATTTTTTAATTCACGAAAGAATTAGTGCAGTTATTATTGTATTCTGATTAATTAATGGAAGTTCAATGAAGAATGTGCAATTTGTGGGTAATTTCGTAATTTGGAATTCGACAATTGGAATTCGATAATTTACTAATTTTGTAAATTGGTAATTTAGTAATTCGATAATTTGTAATTTGTAATTTGTAATTTGTAATTTTTTTTTTTGGTAACTTAGTATTTTGGTAGTTTGGTAATTTGGTAATTTGATGATTTGATTATTGATGTAACACCCTTTTATTTGAAAAGTAAATTAAAATTGTCATTATAGACCCACCTTAATTCATAACCACCAAAAAGAAAAGAAAATGCATCGTGCAGGAAATAAAGGTTTAAAGTAGAAAATAGAAAGAAGCAAAGGGAAGAAGAAGTATGCCAGGAATAAAAACCTACATCCCACAAATGGTCTCCCTAAAATATATGTCCCTACCTATGTCCTTTGTAACCCTGTATCCCTTCCACAGGACTTCAGGAAGAACGTGGTGAAGAAGGAAATAAGATGACGATCAAAGATGTCAAGCAAGAAGAAGAACATCAGAAATGTAATAATTGTGGAAGAATAAAATTATGTAATTTATGTAACAATGAAAAATATTCCACTTGAATAAGGTTTCCTTATTTGTTTCAATTTCAAAGTAATTATGGTATTCCCTTTGTTTAAATAAATATCAGTGGAAAGGAAGAAACTGAAAATGCATAGTAAACATAAAAACTTTATTAATTTGTTTCATTTCAGTCATTAGTTTGATAATTAATTATAGGAATTTGTTATGAGTAGTAGATATTAAATTATGGCAAGGAAATAAAAATAAGACCACCAGAAAAAAAACAGCAACGAGAGTTCAGAAGAATTAGTCATTTAATACAATATACTGACATAACAATTTAATTGTACTTTAGCTAATATTACAAATAAACTGAAGCAAAATTCGTTTTGAAAATAAAAGTTAGCATTGTCTCAAAGAAAATATAACAGACAATTAGTGCTATAAGTTAATTACAAGAAAATGAAGGGCCATAGGAGGAATATATCTTATATTTTATAACAGTAAGTGAATGAGTACAGATATAAAGAGTGAAGATGTAATTAAACAAAATAGATAGCTAAAGTAAAAAATGAAATATAAAAATAAAATAAGAAGACAAACTGAAACGTACGCTGGCACAAGAACGACCGATGTGCAAAATAGAAGAAGAAAACGAGACATCGAGTAAAAGTACTTGGACCACCATAGAACAACAAGATAACACCATACGCGGATCCGCAGTTTCTCTCAATGGAGTCAGAGAGCAAAGAAAATAATAGGTGGGGGGGGGGTGCGGAGAAGAAGAAACGGACGGGTTCGCGAAACTAAAGGGAAGCGGGCAGAGTAAAAAGAGGAGCGAGAGACTTCTCGCGAAACTTCAAGATAAATACGTGCGGCGTTCTCCAAGGAATCTCAAAAGGACAAATTCGACAGGGAACGAATTAAAAATAAGCTGATACAAATGCCATCTTGGTGTCAAAGACCCCCGAATCGCAGATCTTTTCGAAAAATCGAATGTCACTGGTGCTTTGCTCCCAGATTATCGTTATTCGCAAGAAGAAAACGAGCAGGGAAGAGAATTGGAAATAAGTATAATGTATTTCTCATTTGTTGCAACAATTATGCAACTCACAAACTCAGCGCCTTTTAGTTAGTGGTTTAGAAAAAGAAGGAACAAACTTTTTGCTTTTGTTTGCAAGCAATTACTGTAAGTAAAATGGCACAAATTAAGTTTCGGTGTGATATTAATTCAATCTGATATATCAATACAATGCTATTAAAAAAATATTAAGGTCCAAAGCATTTAAACGCTTTTTGCTAAAAAATCATGGTTATTTTATGGCATTGTAGCGATATGTGAAAGGAATAATCCCATGAGGAAAAGAAAAGGAAAGAGAAGAAAATAGCTTGTGAATTTACGAGATATCAAGGAAAACAAACGGAAAGAAAGAGATATTTTGTAAAGTTGCAAGCTAAAGTTCAAAGGAAACTTTCAGTATCCACAGCAGGAAACATAATAAATATTCCAATGGTGACATAGGAAAGATCTAATAAAACCAGGTAAATGTAAAACTAATGTAAAATATAAAAAATGATAGAAGATAATAACGATATATCGATAATAACAATATATCTACTTTTAACAATGTTTATTTGAACAACCGTATTATTCAGAGAATTATGATTTCGCGATATGTATTTCCAGAAACATCCTGAAGAAAATTCTCCTTTTACTTATTACTGCCAATCTAATGGAACTATTTTTATTGCCAACTCGACATAAAAGATATTTAAAAGAATAAACAGTAAGAAAGTTGAAGTTACAAGTAAAATGAAGAGAAACGCATGATCATTGTGAACGAAGCTTGAGTACCGATCCAAGGTGCATCGTGGAGAACAAGGAGGAAATAAGGAAGACGAAGACGAAGGGAGAGTGAAGAAGGAGAAAGGGGAGAAATTTGTGGGTTGAAGAAAGATGGGTAACGTGGTCTCGCACTGTGCACGGATCTCGAAGCATGAAGAACACGAACTGGCCGCCGCATACCTACACGACGCGTAATGAGAACATACCAGCGTCGTTCGGCCTGCTATCTGCTATCAAACGGATACCACCGGTTCAACCGCGGATTAACCGTGTACCGGGCCCTAAGCTAAATCAAATTCGTTTTACGCCTTGTTCAATTGACACCCTAGTCATCGGTCTTGTAGTCCTCTGCGACTAGATTTCCTTTACCGTTTATTAGAAAAACATTGGTTGCGATGAAACGGTGTAATTGCAAAATGCTAATCGGTAAGTTGTTTAGAGACTTTAAGTAAGATGTGGAACAGATAGATGTTGAGTATGAAGCATAAAAATAATTCAGTAAGATACAAGTAATGTCTATCAATTACTGTTGCAATTAAAACCATGTCTTATAAGACTTATGATACATGTATGTAAATAATTTAAACAAATGTAATGATTAATGAAAATGTTAAATACTTTATACCTACTTAAAGAATATTATATAGCCTTTTAAATAATGTTCTAATTAAATTCATATCCGAGTCAAATGAATTACTGGCAAAAATCTGTTAGGTTAACTGCAGTGGACAGAAAGTACCTTTTAATATTCCGCACATTTCCTCGCGGTTACCTACCTTACATTATAAAGTTAAAAAACTGAATGCATTACAATTACGCTGTGACAGTCCTTGCAAGTAAAACCTTAATTCGAGCCGATGAGCGCAGCGCAAATGCATTGAATTCTGAAATTTCGAAATTAATGTAAATTATACGTCAGGACCGGCAGCAATTTAACGGTAATTACTATTTATAAGAATTAATAAGTGTAATATAAACGGTACAGTGTAATGTATCAGCACGAGATTGCGTACGGAGTTCAGAAACCGACTAATATAATCTTCCAAGCCTTTCGAATTCCATTGCGAAATTATACGTTTCGGTCTTGTGAGCCCGCGTTTCACGAATGCCCAGAAATAGTTGGCGGGCAATTATTGTCAATCCGAGATCATGGGAACGCGGCTGTGAAAGGCTACGAACGATAATGGGGAATTTAAACTTGTCACTGCTAATCGAAGGTTAAGAGTGAAACAAAAAGTTGCAGGGGTTATGCATTTTTTATTCCAATCAGAAACAAATTTGGTTTCACTATTATAATTCAATGATCAACAGATTTTTCATTGAAAAAACGTCCAGATAGCCAGGTCAAACCAGTTGCGTGCCAATTGACAACCATTTGACAGCAACAGTTGTAATATTAGATTGTGGAATAAGTCCGTTCGCGTTTTGGTGTAAGAAAATACGGTACTGCTAATATTTTATGAAACTTACCTAATCCATGATATATTCGCCACTTTGTTGTATAACCTTTTTCCATTTTTCCAGTAACTCGGATATACCTTTAGTATAAAACTGTTCGATTTTTGTATCAACAAATTCAGATATGTGTTCGTTTGCTTCTTCTGTATTTCTGAATGATTTTCCACGGAGAGAATTTTGCAATGAACGAAATAGGTAAAAATCAGATGGGGCAGGGTCTGGTGAATACGGTGGATGGGGTAAAACGTCCCAACCAAATTGCAATAATTTTTGTCGCGTTGTTAAAAGCGTGTGTGGTCGTGCGTTATCGTGGTGGAAAACAACATTATTTCGGGATGCTAGTGATGGTCGTTTCTGTTGCACTGCTGCTTTTAATCTGTCCAGTTGTGAACAATATTTGTCACTATCGATAGTCCGGTTTCGTGGTAAAAGTTCGTAATAAATAATGCCTTTGTAATTCCACCAAACAGACAATAACACTTTCTTAGGATGCAATTCGGTTTTGGCAGTGGTTAATGGTTTGTCACCTATCTTTAACCAAATGTTTTTTTCTGATCACGTTTTCAAGAATGATCCATTTCTCATCTCATCCCATCTTTCAAAAATGGGTAATTCATGTGTCGCTTCAATAGGGAATCACAAATTGAAACACGGTAGAGTAAATTTTTCTCCGACAATTCGTGCGGAATCCGAACGTTATATCTGTTTGACATACCAAGTTTTTTCAAATGTAATGCAACTGAGTTGGGTGAAATCTGCAATGTGTTAGCAATTTCCATTGTTGTGTATCTTGGGTTCTGTTTGATTAAATTTGCAATTTTATCCGTATTAATTGTTGTTAGCCTGCCACTTCGTTTTTGGTCTTCCAAGTGGAAATCCCCGTTTTTAAACTTCTGGACCCACTTTTGAATGGTCCGTTAATTGATAGCACTATCACCATAAACGTCACAAATTTTCTTTTTTATATCCTCCACATTTTTGGCTTCCGAAAATAAAAAAGCATTAAGTGCCGAAAATGAATATTTTGTTCGCTCATCTCAAAAACGTTCTTTAGTCAACTAAGATGGACAGAAAGCTGACTTAGGCTACCACGGAGGCATGTCCAGGCCAAACGCAATTCAATACGTATAAACATTGTAGTCGAAACAAGCAGCAGTTTGAAATACTATATCTTGAAACGCGTGCAGTCGTCGACGCGAACGAACTTATTACACAACCTAATACAACCTAACCGCCAATTTGCCCGCAACTTATTTCAACAGACTCCGCTGTATCTTTGTTGTCAATTTGTTGACATGATCGAATATGGTCAAATACTGTATCGAATTTGCAGTCACTTTGTCAACGAAACTTTGTCGCAAGCTTTGGCAAAATCTTGCCTGAACAGCTTGGCTATCAGAGGGTACGCGTAATATAGTATTTTATACTACGTGAAAGATATGCTATAAGATGTGCAAATCGTAAAAAAGACTTCATCATTTCATGCAAACTATATAATTTTCTGGCAATAATTTTTAAATTGAAAATTTTTTTGGACATGGTCAATGTTAGCGACTGGTTAGATAGAGGGTTCTTATAGTTTTCGAGTCTTGCCACTGTAGGGCGTTTGAAAGCAACTTGTTACATTTTGTGCATATACATATACATATGTATGTATATATACATATACCTACGTATTCTCGATTTCATTTCCCCAGAAATTTTACTTCGCTTTATTCCTTCATTTTAGCCTAAAAAATAATCAACAAAAATGTTTTGCTTCCATTTCAATAATGTAACATTGAAGAAAAAAGTAATTTATTGTGGAAAGTTTGGGAAAGTAAAATTTGGAAAAGATTTCGATGAATATAATATGGAGAAAACGTTCCGTTTTACAGAGGAATCATCAAATTAATGTAAAATCAATTTATAGTAGAAGTGCCTTACGTTGCACACAATTTATTTAAGAAGAATTTTGTAAACCATGTTCAAAGACATTAATGACAGTCGTACAATGAAATGCACATCTATGAAAGAATGTTAAGAACATTAGAAAAGAAATTAACAAACGAAGAAGTGAGTCACATCAGATATCCAGGGAAAAATAATGAAATAATTAAATCATACTTTGTTTCTGTTATAAAAATACTACATCTACTACAGTATTTTAAAAATTATATGTATTTGAATTTCTTCAGTATAGAAGAACAATGATTCATCTTATAAAGTCAATGAAAGGATACAAATATTTTTTGTTCTCAACGACATTTATTACAATCTTGATTGGTTCAATCAAATAATTCCAGTTTGGCACTAGAAAGACGGACACGGTCACAGTTGACCATTTGTACTTTCACAATCACACTGATTCTGCCTTATCACGTTAGTATTGTACAATTTTTTTTACTTCTTCACATATTTTACAGAAATCCTAATTTTATGGCTCAGAAAATGTAAATATAAAAAAACCTATCTATAACATGAGATATAAATGAAGTAATGAATATCAGAAACACAGAATGCATTTGTTAAATAATATTTAAAATAAGAAAACTTTATTTCTATGAAAGTAAATGAAAGTAAAACACATTTTATGTAAAATTACTATCATACAATAATAATATGTTTTGTTGCAATTCATTTATAAACGTAACTGACTTGAATTTGTGCGCTTTTTTTCAATTAATATTATAATGTATAAGTCATGCATTTATTAAGTCGTCCCTCATTTTTAATTGCAAGTACAAAGGACTTAATATCTTCATAAGTATATTGTTATACATGGACCTATTCCTTCTGTATTTGCTTCAAAATGCAACTACGTAAATTCTCCTCGTAATTATGTGAGAAGTAATACGAAATAAAATATTCCAGAGAAATAAAAAATTTACTATAAACTATAACAAAAATATTTTATACACATTACTAAACAAGAAATATTACTCGTTCCAGTTGCATAACTTGTTCCACATTTAATCAGCAACATCGAATCAAATCAAATACAAATCATTTGTTATAATACAATTATTTAGTTCACATAGTAAATATACCTCATGCAAATATTTTACGGGATGATTGTTGAGGCGGTTCTGAACAACATTTTCCTTTACCAAAATGTTGATTAAGGCCTCGTTTTTGAATTATTAACGGAAAACGCTGACCAATCACGGCGCGCGCTCAACCGAGAAGGCGCGCAAGACCGCGATTGGGCGTAACGCGATCTCCTTTTTCGGCTGAGCGCGTGTCCCGATTGATCACTGTTTTTCGTTAATAATTCAAGAACGAAGCATTAACCAACCTTTTGGCAAAGGAAAAAGTTGTTCAGAACCGCGTCAACAATCATCCCTTAAAATATTTGCATGAGGTAGCGAAACACTCTGTATAACACTTTTACTTCAATTAATAATAAACATACATATAGCTACACCAACTATGAAATATCTAAGTATCTACCATTTCTAAATAATTAAACAACATTCTACCAAAAGAACAATGCAGAATCTTTCCACAATAAATAATAGCTTACCAACTCAATCGTGAACATAAAAAAAGACTTTGGAAAACGTTTCGTTACACACGAAAAGAGTGTCCATTGGTCAATAAGGGTGTGACCTGTGTCCGACTTTCTCAAAGGTATCATCTCACCATGGAGAGGACACTGCATCATCTACACAGCGATAAAACCAGCTACCTTCAAACCAGCTCGAAGGGTGACAGGTAAATAATTGACGCATTTCAATCTACAATTGTATTAAACCTCCTATTTTATTAACTGTGCTTTTTTGAGCGGTTCGTCGTTTATTCTCGCGGCCATCGCGCGTCGTTTCCGATACGCTTCACATTTCTTCTTTGTTCCTCCTCCTCCTCCAATTTCGAGTAAATACGATCCCCCGAGTATCGGTCGTTCCCTGTTCCGATCAACACGACGATCAATAGCTATTCACTGATCCCGTTAAAACACTTTTTTTGCTCGAAACGTTTAGCGTTTTTTTTTTCACTTCACGTCGTATCAACGAGAATTTCTCGATCTCTTCGCTTATTATCGCTTATGATTTCTGTGGTTTCTCGATATCGATACAAATATTGGCGGAACAGTGACGCGTATGCGGCAATTCCTGAAGCACGTGCGCTTCTGTGTTTAAATTGTTCGTACTCGAAAAAAGCACTCGCTTGGCAGATTTAATTTTTTTGTTTGCCTGAGGGTAAGTTTCGCGATGGGTCCGTTGGCACTCGTGGCGCTTTGAAGGCTACTCGAATAATTTTGGAATTTTGTGGCTGCTACATTTTTGCTTCACTTGTCTTCTCTGTGCGGCACTGAATTCGATTTAATTTTTTTTTCGTTCATATTCATATACAGGATGGGGCATTTAAAACGCACGACCTGCATAACTCGCTTAGTTTTTATGATAGAACAAAATGCTTCGGATTAAACTTGCTTGGTTTTGAGGGTCGCGTAATGTGATGCAACTAATTTTTTTATGGGTGGAGGCGGTAAGGAAATGTAAAAGACAACCCTGATAGAGCGCTTCAAGACGAATACAACGACCTACAGGAAAGTTACTCTAAGTCAACTATAATGGAAGATAAATTGTCTCAAAGTGCTATATGAATGTAGATCGTAATGTGAATAATGAACATAAACAATAAACAACTGAATATTTGTGAATGTAAGATACAATGTAAACATGAATGTTTCTTTATGTTCCGTGACCTACATTTCACTATTTACAATTCCATCTATAATACATTCATAGAGCACTTTGAGACACTTTATATTCCATTATAGTTGACTCCGAGTAACTTTCATATAGGTCGTTGTATTCGTCTTCAAACGCTCTATCAGAATGAAAATAAAAAACTATATCATTCTATTTAAGAATACAGGTTTGCTTTATTTATTTCCTTCATATTCTTTTACTTCATATTTGGTGCTCTTCGAAATCGAGCAAGTTTGATCTGAAGCATTTTTTTCTATCATCAAAACTGAGCGAGTTATTTAGGTGACTTGTTGTAAATGCCCCACCCCCTACAGAATGTTATTTAACCCTTCCAGTCCCACGTTAATATTCAACTTTACTTCTGTAAAAGTGACAGTAATATGTTGTTTTATTGGTCACTTAGGAATTGTTTATTTTATTTGTACATATGCATTTTGTTGTTTCATTGAATAATGTATTTGTGATATTTTTATAAGAATCACAATCATTATGTTTCGCAGGTACTAGCGTTACTTTACTTATTCAGATCGATTATTACATAAACTACGTTTATATACATAACTTTTGTATACCTTGTTGTAGAATCGTTGCTTCGTTCCGGGATTGTTTAGCAAAATTGCTTATTAATGCAAAGAATTTGTATGTAGATAATAATTGTGACCATGGAAAATTTATTTTGCTTCATAGCTAGAATATAATAAGAAATAAATCTTGAATTTATTTAATAAGTATTTTGGGACTGAACAGGTTAAAAAGCTTTTCAAATATTACTTTAATGCACAAGAAAGTTCCTTCGCATTGAATCGATTATGCTTGGATTATTAAAATTTAATCTATGACTCGTGTCAACTAATATTGTTTAAATTAAGCAAACCCAAATAATTTGTAGCATGCACTTCTTCCCGTTTCCACATATTCTTCCCTTTTTCACAAATTGCGATTCAGCGCAAATTTGCTTTGTACTATTCACTTTCACAAGCCACTCGTTTACGATTCTATAACAATTATTCGAATGAACCTTCAATCGTTCGCACAAGCAAAAAGTTATTATCAATGTCGGACAAAAATTTCACGCACAGCTGAAGAATGAAAAATTTGTCCGATGCATTGTTTTTTTTTTGCAATTTCCCTTTTCTAGTTCACGGGCGTCAGAATTCACGATTCTTACACTATAAACGATACATTTTTCACTCAGCTGGGTAGGAAATATAGTTAAACTAGAAGCACTATTCGATTGACAGAACAAATTGATTCCACGCAACTTTGATCGCATTTCTTGTTACTGCTTGTTGTACTAACATTTTCAAACAAATTGTAAACATTTCAATAGCGCTCGGGTATGTTTGCCCATCGATGCTGGGCCACGTTCATTCAATCGTTAAAATACAAACAATTCGTCCGGCAAATATATTTTTTTGCAAGGGTGTTCATTGTTATTGCTCGAGCTTGAACAATTTCTATGGAAATTCGTGAAAACGCGGCGGACGACAGTTTGGGCTCTCTTACATGCTAAATCGAAACCTGATTTCTGTAAGAGAAAACCGGCGGGTATCGTTTTAATAATAATAATTAAATAATACAAGACACAATCGGCGAATAAACGATTGCCTCTCGTCCCCTCGCTTTTCGGTGTTCCACGTTTTTTGTCGAAAGCAGGTAATTTCAATTCCTATGCGTGTCGGTACAGTATGCAACGTTTGTATATAAAAACGTAATCCAAAAGCTGATTTTCAACAGTACAACAAATTGCTACGTCCACGATCCGCGAGAGACCGCAAGGTTTCTAGTTTTAAGGTCTGTCTGATTCGTCGCTGAGACTGACTACTTGAAGCAGCGTTTCTCAAGCTTCGTTTATTATCACTGTTTCAGTACCGTTACGCATCACGTTTTTGTAACCATCAAGTATTTATTCTGCTATGAAAATTGCTATCGATGAAGATACAAATAATTATAGAATATTATAAAAATTGTGCGTATTATTTTTGTACAAGAAATGAAGGGGATTTCGAAGCTCGGGTTTTCACTCATTTCTCTTTTAAATCGATGACGATGGACATTGCACTATAATGACAGTGAAAATGGATATTGATTGTAGTAAAAAGATTTTTGAAAATAAATGCAAACATGATGAATTGCAATTTTATAAATGAATCGCCTAAAATAATTATTGTATTACCAACTTGCATTTATTTTATATAAATTTATTCTGTTGTTTAGCTCTGTTTCAAATTGGTTTGTAATTAATCTTTATTTTTAACTGAATTATTCAACTGCGTTTATTACACTATTAAAAAATTCAGTAAGCAATTCGAATAATTTTGTACAGTGCATAATTGAATAAGAATGAAAGTTATATTTTTCTGTAATTCTACGAAATGTATTAAAATTGAGAAGAAATATGGTAAATTGTTTAAATACATCTTGGAAACATTGCTTCAAGTCTCGCCTGTATTAAAATTATTCAATTTCTGTTAAATAGAACACCATCGACAACCAGCAGTTACTTAGTATGATGTTTGCGACACTGACAATAAGATTGATCAACCACAAACTTGGAAACAACAAGATCGACGAAATTGGTGATAATCATTAAATACAAACAACTAGAAGAGTGACAAAACTTTGAATGGTACAGTAGAACAATTAAAAATTATACAAGAATAACAGACAATTTGCACAGATTTGTACAAAATTCAAATAGCTAAGAATAAAATCCTCTGCGAGAGATTATAATAATTGTAATCCAACGTTATCATTAATTAGTGATTAACCAACCACTATTGAAAATGTGAAACCTGTAAAAATGTTCAATTGAAAAACAAGTACATGGTGTTCTGTAACTCATATAAGAGCCGGATAAGGACGATTCCTGAGGTGATACGGAACAACTTTTTCCTTTGACAAAATGTCGTTCGAGGCTCCGTTTTTCAATTATTAACGAAAAACGCTGGCCACTCGAAGCGCGCGTAAAGCCCGCGCTCAGGGACGTACTGTCGCGACGCGCCGCATGGGGACGTTCGGTCGGTACCTTGATCTAAATGCGTCGGTATAGCAGGAAGCGACGCGACGTTCCGCCCCTGAGCGGGGGCTCCTACGCGTACTCTGAGTGCCCAGTGTTTTTCGTTAATCATTCAAAAACAAAGCCCCAAACGACATTTTGCCAAAGAGTTGTTCAGTATCGCCTCGGGAACCTCCCGTATCCAGCTCTTCTATGAGTTACGGGACACCCTGTATACCGCTAATAGCAAAAAAAGTGTAGTAAATTTAAAAATGCATTTTACTATTCCTATTTGGCTAAATAGTTATTTGAATGAGCATGGAAGAAGAAAAGGGTGAATCACTTTTATCGATGATCTCGATGATGTTTGTGCAAAAGAAAGTAAATGTACTCACTATGCGTTGGTAATGTCAATGAAATCGTTAAGATTTGTGAAGAATCGCGAATTTGAAGATTATATTCGACATGACCCACGCGATGAACTTGCGAACGACGATCGAGGCGATAATGGTGAC
Organism: Holcopasites calliopsidis; assembly: GCA_023838395.1. Classification (NCBI taxonomy): domain Eukaryota; kingdom Metazoa; phylum Arthropoda; class Insecta; order Hymenoptera; family Apidae; genus Holcopasites; species Holcopasites calliopsidis. The sequence goes on from JALHAQ010000009.1 coordinate 1,121,218, forward strand.
GGTGACCGATGAATTTGCGATTCGTGATAATGTTCGTTAGGAACCGGAAACAGGAAGAGGCGAAGGACACCTCAGAGGATCTTCGCTGCTTCGACTTCTTTGCCTCTTTGTACGGTAGGTCGGCCTTTGTCAACCAATCTTTATCCATCGATCGATCGAATATTCCAGCGCTGCCAGCCATCTGAAGATAAGCAAAACAGTTCGAAATGTTGTAACATCAATAAAAGATCTTCAGCAAGATCCCCTTTAATAGCAAAGACAAGGCAGAGTATTATACCTGTTCATGAATTTTTGTGTGATTTGATAAATGATGAAATTTATAACAGTTAAGTAATTAATATACGATTGAATTTGTCTAAAATAAAAATTAATACAGACACTTAATCATTCTTGTTAAAATTGACAGCAGGGCGTCACGTTTAATATTCTAACCGCTTGCTCTAATATTTCTAATTGTGTAGTAGATTGGTAAATGATAAAGTTTATAACCGTTAAATGATTTATATACGATTGAATTTTTCAAAATAAAAATTAATTCAAACACTTAATCATTCTTTTTAAAGTTGACAACAGGACGTCACGTTCAATAGTCTAACCGCTTGCTCTAATATTTCTAATTATGTAGTGCATTGGTAAATGATATAGCTTATAACAGTTAAATGATTAATATAAGATTGAATTTTTCTAAAATAAAAATTAACTCAAACATTTAATCATTCTTTTTAAAGTTGACAGCAGGACGTCACGTTTAATATTCTAACCGCATGCTCTAATATTCCTAATTATGTAGTGCATTGGTCAATGATAAAACTTATAACAGTTAAATGATTAATATAAGATTGAATTCTTCTAAAATAAAAATTAATTCAAAAACTTAATCATTCTTTTTGAAGTTGTCAGCAAAACGTTACATTTAATATTCTAAACCCGTGCTCCAGTCTTTTTAATCCCAACATCTAATTTCGGATCTTTTATTATCAATTACCTAAATTGGATGTTTTTAATTACCGTTTCTTGTCCATTTCCGAATCGGTGGCAAAGATGTAGCTCCTCTGCGTCGGATCCGGTGGCTGTAACTCGAACGCGTGTTTCCTGCCGCCGGAAGTGGGCGCGCCGCCGTGCACTCTGAACCCGTGAAGACAGGCAACACCGAACGCTTTCTCTGCATTGGCGTCATCGTAGAAGTACAGCGCGGCGTCTTTCAGTACGCAGTACCTTCTCGACCAGCCTGTCGGCGAAGACGTTTTCCTGGCGCGTTCTTGCTGTTTACTGAGATATCCGAAACAGTCTGGTCTCTGAATAGCGCACGCCGCCATTTCTCGCATCCTCAGGGATGCTTCTAGCCAAGTGTCAACCTGCGAGCATTTTTGTGATTTTCTGATGAAATTAATTGTGATTATCGTAACGAACATTTCTGAAATATTTTCATTTCTTATTTGTTCCTGATAAATTTTTTATTTATTTATAATACATTGTTTATTTATTTCTAAGCGTTTTTAAGATTTATTTTTAAAGAATGACTTTCAAGAAGGTTATATCTATAGACATTTTACCTGGTCGTTTCTTTCGATGGCTTCCTTGATGACTGTCGACCATCTAGCAGCTGCTTTCTCAGTGTCTGCTGCCAGTCGAAGCGTAGGTGCCCCACGTTTCTTGATGGCGAAACTGTGCAACCTCAGCTCCGGTGTTTGTTCCACGTCGTACTTTATCAGCATTACCGCCCCTACTGGCTGGGAGTCCTACGATAATAACATCGAAAACTTGTTGAACCATTTGTTATACAAACGACACCATGTAAACGTTGCCCCTGGCGATTGCTGGCATTCACAGTAAAAAGTCGCAGTTAAATGTTTTATTTCACACTGTAGAAAATGTCTAATCTACAACTGTAAATTAGTTTAAAATTTCCACCTTGATAATACACTTTTCTATTTTCCAAAGCAATATTATTTAAGATCATTCGTAAGACGCAATTGGAAATTATGTAAATGTCAAACTAGTTTGTAGCTGAGATTCTCAGCTTTAATTTAAGCCCTCATTTATTAAGATAACCTGCCCTGAAGCCGAGAGAATTGTATTGGTTTGGGAGACTATGTTGATGATTAGTTCTATCGTTTCACCGCTAGACGGTTATAGTGTTCTAGAGCCAGGTGTGTCTTAAATGGGTATCAAAGTGGTGCACCCCTTTTTTAATGCAATATTCTCTACACCTAAGTAGAGTCTTTTAATAATTAATGAAACTGTACAGAATTTATCAACAGTTTACTCTGCATTAACTTTTTTCTTCCTTCTGTTGTTCAAACAAAATTGATTCCTCTAATGAGCATTTTAACATGAAGGAAACTTGGGGGCAATATAGTGTTCTTGCCTTTTTCACTAATCTACGATGGAAAAATACATTTTTCCTTAACTCTCAGGGGATCAAAATCCAAAATCCAAGCCTCAACCAAGTACATTTGAACTAATCACCACGGCAACCAACGCAAGAAGAAAGAATCATTCTACTAACCGCGTCAGTCTTGTAATAATACAGGCAGTTATCACGACGCAGGGCGAACCACCTGCGCACCCACTTGTCTGTGTACGACGACGTGGCGGATTTCCTCCAGAGGTAACCGGAACACAATGGCGCCTCGTCCGCGCCTTCCTTCGTCCCGGGTCTGGCGACCCGCGGCGCCAACACGTTGCACGTCCGCGCCACTTCCAGCTCAAGGACATCGCAACCAGAATGAGCCAGCCTCACCACTTCCGAATGCGTCGCGTCCATCACGCTCTTCCCGTTCACCGACATTATGATGTCGCCCACCTCGAGGCCGGAGCTCTCCGCAGGGGTGTCTGGCTCGATGGCGGAAACCACCACCGGTTTCGAGCCGTGAATACGGAAACCAAACTCTCCGCCAGCTTCTCGTTTCACCACCACCCTCTTGTCGCTTTCTGTAATTAGCGCGGGCTTTGTTAGTCAGTGATTTATCGAGAGGACGGCGAATGGTTTCGTCTGAAGAGTTTCAGGGGATGTTTAACGGTTTCGTTTGGACGGCTTTGACGCGAGTAGGGGGTGGAATCGATATGGATCTGGTGAATGATGGATAAGAGGAGAGGAAAGGGTGAAATTGAAGGCATTGGATGGATGGGGTAAAGAGTATTAAGGACGATTTGGATGTTCTGTAAGAGGGTGAGGCCTTTGGAAATTGTGGAAATTCACAGTTGCGTGTGAGATGTAATTACATAATTTAGGACATTTAAATGTATTTGCGATTTTCTTCCAAATATTAGTTTTTAGATATTAGATGTAATTAGGAAAATTGTTTTGTAATTTTCGGGACCAAAATAACGTTCAGACTGCTACTTCATTCAAGACATACACTTTTGCAATTCGTTCATTGCAGATTGTTCATGTGATCCTCTGTAGCAATTTTATTTTTAACTTTAGATAATTTTGGACAGTGAAATGTATTTGCGAATTTCTTCAAAATATTAGTTTGTAGATATTGGACATTAAATATGAAAATTGTTTTGCATTTTGGAAATAAAAATAACATCAGACCATTTCCTGAATGAAAAAGTAAATATTTGCAATCCGTGTGTTTACTTTTATAACAATTTTTATTTTTAACTGTAGATAACATTGGAGATGGAAATGTATCTGAGATCTTCTTCCAAATATTAGTTTTTAAACGTTAGACATTAATTGTGCAAAATTCTTTGTAATTTTTAGCATCAAAATGGCATTCAGACTATTTCTTTATCGAAAAAGTAAGTTTTTGCAATTCGTGTATTGCAAATTGTACATATGACCTCTTATAGCAATTTTATTTGTTCACTTTAGATCATTTTGAAGGTTGAAATGTATTTGAAATTTTCTTCCAGATATTAATTTTTAAACGTTAGACATTAATTGTGAAATTTATTTTGCGTTTTGGAGATCAAACTGATTCAAAATGTTTCTTCGTTAAAAAGTTACACTTTTGCAATTCGTGTATTGCAAATTGTTCATATGAGCTCACATATAATAATTTTATTTATAATTTACATTTGATAGAAAAATATTTGTCATTTCTGAAGTAATTGACAAATATCAAAGTCTTTACTATCGATAAATTTCTGTAGCGTGATTAGCAGGTCATTTCCTACCGGAAATTTCACGTACACTACTGAGTCTACTTCACTTCGTTATCGAGATGAGGGTCATTTAATCCCGTTTCAAGTGCAACGATAAGCCCTAATTAATGATGAAGACGATCCACGATGCTTACAAGCACGAGTGCTGCACAAGTATCTTCCTGAGGAAATCATTAAAATTCGGAGATTAATAGCGATAATAACTTGGCGAACTTTACCTGTTAATAACTGGATACCTTCTCGAATAATATTACTATTAAAATAAAATTTTGAACAATGTATTTATTATAATATTTTACTTAAAATTTTTAATGTTAGAGGATCAAGTAATGAATATATCTTGCAGTACATTCAAAATGTTGCAATCAACCAGAATATTGATTTTTTAATTTGTAACAATACGTGATTAAGCATTATTACTATTGCTTACAAAAAGTCAGCTACCTGTTTTATCATCAATCTATAGCATTTCAAAAACATAATTCTTTACTACGAAATTACCGTATATAAAAATTATATTAACATTTAAATCCCAGCCCTGTTCATCTTTTACATTTAAATGCAAAATCTCGAAGTAAATTTCTCGAACGTGAATAAGCTGTTCTGTAAAACTGTGAAACATCTAAATTTACAAGACACTTGTCGTTTCACTGAACATACAAGCGATATCTTATTTTTCCAGCTTAGGGCTTAAGGGCGCGACAGGGTGGATTCAATAGACTGACCTACTTAGCATTTGCTCAGCACTTCGTGCGATACACGCTGTATTTCCAACCCTGTATCATCCATCACGTTTATCGAATATTAGAGTATCGATATCGATTAGACTTGCATGATTATGGATTGAAATTTATGGAGCGCGATACCTGGTTTCGACTAATAATTTATCCTGGAAGTTATTACGAAATTCGTTGCTGTAAGTGATAATGGACGCGACTAGTGTCTTCGTTGATATCAAAAGAAAATGAATATGAACTTATTTAACGCAATAACAATTACCGTAAAAACACCTGTTTTAAAAAATAATAAAATAAAATTGTTCCTTTTACAAGAACAATCTTCTCTTTGTTATAAAGGAAGAATAAAAAGCAACAAGTGATCTTTGAATTAAACCAATAATCAAACATGATAATTGACAAAGCTCTATAAAAAATGTTTGACTCCCTGTTCCTAAGTAATAACAAAATAAAAATTCGTTTTACAAGAACCATCGTCTATTTATTATAAGGGAAGAATAAAAAGCGACAAGTGATCTCTGAATTAATCCAGTAAACGAATATAGTAATTAACAAAGCTCTACAAAAGATATTTGAATTCCTGTCCTGCAAAAATAACAAGATACAAATTCTATTTACAAAAACAACCTTCGAATAATAATTTACACAAAGCTGCGTGAAAAAATATTTGGCGTCCGGTTCCTTTTATAAAATAAAGAGATCAAAATACATACGGTTGCTTTGTAAGTGCGTTATCCGTCGTAATGATAATTTTTATTAACAAACTGACTAACGCGAATGCTTGTAAACGGCGACAAACGATTAGAAAAATTTCCCCGTATGCTTTTCGTGGTCATTAAGAAACATACACTGTACAAAACAGACGCTGATAAACACTGTTCCTGCTGGGATTATACGGAATGCTCTAAGACGGTTACTTTTATTTGCGATTACGCTTTCGCGTGAGATAACAGACGATTTACCACAGCAATCTTCCAGCTGCAGTTTCACGAATACTCTCGGCGTACGTGCAGTCACGCAATAAATCATCCGAACCCCCTCCCCCGCGGTGGGAAATACCGCGAGCTTTTTGGGGGAGGATTAAGGGTTGCTCCAATTCCTCAACATTATTTCCACGGCTGTGAACTTTCTTTTCCTATATTACTCTATTTCGTCGCGTGTATCCATCAAATGAAACCGTCTACATTACTACAGTCAATGCGAGTGGATGGTAGGTACATATGATACGTTGAAGTCTGTTAAGTAAATGTTGAAAGAGCGAATTTTTTTATTTTTATGAGAAGCAGTTTAATGATAGATTTTACTTATTTTTTTCTTCGCAAGAGCTTAAAGGAAAACGATGAAATTATTACATTATCGAAGTAATATAAATAAAATTATTTAGAACAACAGCAATTATTATAAATCCAGTTGAATAAAAATATAAGAAAATAAGAATTCATGTTACTGATCAAAATTTTCAGTCCAATTTTCTTTATGTGCCTTGCGATATAATAATTGTATTAATTGTATTTCTTTATGAATTCTATTTATTTAAAGGAGTCTGATCAAAATTATTGGATTCTCTGTGAGCTGTCGTTTTGACGCTTAAGATAAAATGTTTCAGTGAGTGTTTAAAAAGAAATGGGGTGAATAGCGGAATAAATACGTTTTTATTTATAGCTCCTTCGCGAGTTGACAACTTTGCGATCCTCCTTTCTGTTATAAATATGTTAATAACACGTGCATAATATAGTGAATGTGTTCAGACGCAAAATAAGGCGTAGCTTTTCATTTTTTAATATTCGTAAAAAGATTTAGAAAAATTGTATACCCACATTTTGGAGTGATCAATGAAAATTGGTAACATTGTTATTAATTATGGTGATATTATTCATTGAGCACGAAAAGTATTAGTGTTTGCTGTTAAAAATGATATTTCCTGATAACGCATGTAATTATTTACGTGATTGTTCATGTTTATTAATTATCACCATGTTCGAGTTAGTCATGCAAAAGTATTTCAAAATGCTTTCCAATTTATTTCGATTATAATATCCCATGAATTATGGATTTATACAATTGCCCCCCCCCCCTCCTAGAGGTTTCTAGATGTTCAACGTAACGTAATTGAGAAGCCTCATCAGTCTGGTTGAAATCGTTAATTAGACGTATTCAAATAATGCCCGCTTCATTGTTATCCATCTTTCAATGAAATGTAAAATGGAATTCATACGGCGTGGGTTATCGAAGAGGATTTAAATATTAAAGCTATGCGCGTATTTAATGTACTTTTATAGAAATTCATATCTGTGGGATGATATAAGGAATCGAATAAATTCTTTTAAATTGAGAAAGTAATGTGTTATATTAATAAAGATGGGGTTACCATTTCCAACGGTAGGAAAAAAAAACGAATGGAAATGGGTAATTGAAAGATAAAAATGACAAGCAGCTCATTAAAAGATTAATATAATGTAAAATGTATAATAATGTGATACAATTATTACGAAAAGGGAAAAGAAAATTTGTAAGGAATTTCATGGAAGAGCAACTAAGGAATTAATTATATTTATTCCATAATTTGAATCTGTGCTTCTGTCAAGTATTATAATATTTATTACGAGATAGTAGATAGTATCGTGAAGAAACAATAAATGACGATGGAATGAAAAACATTTCAATCGTTTCGTTTTCGCAAGGAAGACGTCTGTGTAATTTGCGATGTTTGTCGTGCTGATTAGAAAAGAGAGAAAGAGAGAGAGAGATATAGCGTGTGCGTACTAAGCAGGTCCCAAAGCGAGTGCACAAATAGAAAGGAATACTGGGTAAAAATAAAATGAAAGCGGGACAGCGTAGCTACATAAATAAATGCATTTTAGTTCATTACTCCTTAGAGCATTTTGTTAATTAGAATACTTCATCGATAAAATATGTATAAGACGTTTGGATAAAACAAAAACCAGCTAAAGGACTATAAAGTGTATTAATTTTAAGTATGATTGACCAGTGGCTTGCAATGAAATTACTGTAAGTAATAAATTACAAAGTAAGATACTTCTTTTTGTCATTACTTTGAATAATGTTATAGTTGAAAGCGCTTGGGTTATTTGATAATACATGAAGATCAATAAAGTAACTGAAGACCAGTTTTTCGAGCACAAATTGATACCATCACAAGTTAAACCTGGTATTATTCAAGTAAACTCTTATAAAATTTGAGGAAATAGTGGCACAGCAGAATTCAAATTTTATTATTATAAATGTCTGCATCGTATTGTCAATATCATTGTTACGAAAAAAATAAAGCAAAAAGGTGCAAATGAAAATAATCAGCAGCGACCCTATTCTTCTTAAATTATCAATAACAATTAAAAAAGATTATTCAACAAGGAATTGTACAAAATAAATATTAACATATATGTTAACAAGACTTATAGAATGAGTTAATAAGAAAAGGATATAAATAAAACGTTCACAGTAAAATATGTGGAAACTTGTCCTTTTCTCAATTTCTTTGAAAAATTGACTTTACACCACTTTCAAAATAAACGGTCCATTCGTTGAACGAAATAAATTTCTGATTTCCAAAATATTTGTTGCTCTAATCATCCCAATTATAATCAACATTAACATTGAACTGTCACGATTATTGTAACTATTATTAATCTCTCAAAATTGCTGCAAACATTGAAACCAGCAAAGCGTGAAGTGATTATTATCGAACATTAATTATCCTATTTGCATTTCCGCGGTTAAACAATACGCCTCGCGTTTCTGTTTACACGCGACTACTTGTTACACACGTGCCAACGTAATCAATTGAGATCGAACGGTGGACGAAATGAAAAGGAAGCAGAACGGCGGGCGTCGCAACGCCCACGAGTGCAACGGTACCACAAAAATAATTACTTGCGTCACCGCGTTCCCGGCGCGACGTACTACGTTTGCATCCAAAAAGACAATTGCAGCCAGTTCCGTGTAACAAGATTCACCCTACGTATCAACGAAGCCACGTGAATTTGTCTTTCGCATGAGGCGGGCTGACGCACGCGAGCGGAGATTTGGAGACATTGGACGTTTTGGATTGTATTTAAAAACATTTTGGAAAACATTTCGTGGAAATGATTTCTTTTTTCATATTTTGCATAATAAAATGCATTACAGGATGTAATACACGGGGTGTGCTGTAACTGATTGTATAACCGAACAGGGGAGGATTCTATGTGAAAAAGTAAGTCAAAAATATGTAGTAACATTTTTTCATTTGTGACTCCGTTTCCAAGGAAATCGATTTTAAACATTTGCTTGGCCCGCATACATGTTGGCTAATATATGTATTTTTACTGACGTTTGCGTTAGACGATTGTCAATTTCACGATTGCTCCCTTTCCCCTTTTCTGGTTCTACCACCAGTTACAGGACACTCTGTATACATAGGAGGGGGAATACAAAAGATCACCTGAATAACTCGCTTGGTCTTGATGATTGAAAAACATGTTTCAGATCAAACTTGCTTGGTTTTAAGAAGCGCATAATGTGACGCAGCTAATTTTTGTACAGGTTGAGGCGAAGGGGAAATATAAAAAGTAAGTGTATTTTTAATCGAAATAGCATGGCTTTTTATTTACAACATGATAGAGCGTTTTGAGACGAATACAAGAACCTACATGAAGGTTACTTGGAGTTAACTACAATGGGAAATAAATTGTCTCAAAGTGCTCTATAAATGTAAATATTAATGTAAAAGGTGAAATATGGACAACTGAAACCACCGAGTATTTGTGAATGTCATGCGCAACGTAAACATCAATGTTTGTTTATGTTCTGTGACCTATACATATTTTACTGTTTAAATTACTATATCTACATTCATAGAGCACTTTGAAACAATTTCTGTCCCATTGTAGGTGACTCCGAGTAAGTTTCATATGGGTCGTTGTATCCGTCTTGAAACGCTCTATCAGGCTCTAAATAAAAAACTATGCCATTCCGATTAAAAATACAGGCTTACTTTTCATATTCCCTCTTCATCTCTGCCTATAAAAAAACTATTATAGAGCACTTTGAGACAATTTATTTTACGTTGTAGTCACCTCCGAGTAACTTTCATGTAGGTCGTTGTATTCGTCTTGAAACGCTCTAGCAGAATGCAAACTAAAAACCATGTTCTTTGAATTTCCTCTTCGCCTCTGTCTATAAAAAATTGCTCACATCACATTATGTACCCCTCGAAATCAAGCAAGTTGGATCTGAAGCATTTCTTTCTATCATCAAAACTAAGAGACTTGTTCGGTCGACGTTTTCTAAATGACCCACTCTGTATAAAGTGCAGACGGACAATTTAACGGACTTCTTTAGGGTTTTGTAATTACAAAACAATTTCGATTATAGAGGATAATACAAGTAATTTTATTTATTAAATTCTATTCGTCGTTTAACTGTTTATAAAGAAATATTATAGGTAAAGGGAAATATTCTAATAGAGCATGTCACAAGTATTATTTATTACAACTAGTAAACGTTGGAAGTGCTTTATGGTGTTTACAAGAATTTAAACATTATTATATTTAAAATATCATTTAATTTATATAGAAATATCGAATTACTAACAATGCAATTAAATAAAACTGTGTCTATTAAAAATTAGCAAACGTGTCCATTAAAGGCTTCAGAAATAAAACAACTGTAATTCCAAAGATAAGATGGCACTATCAAAATTACCTCACATCAGTACTCACGAATTAAAATTGCTATAATCCACTGATCGTAATTAACAATTTCATCAAAATTAGTCCAGCGTTCTCCCAGATGTTTTTGGTAGCGATTTTGGAAGCTTCGTCTCGAGAAATGCGCATTTAAAGTTTCAATTATCTATTACCACCAGAAACAGATAAAAATTCTAAACTAATTACTCTCTTCAATTAACTTATAATGTATCGTCGAACACCTAAAATTTTTCAATTATCTATTACCACCAGAAACAGATAAAAATTCTAAACTAATTACTCTCTTCAATTAACCTATAATGTATCGTCGAACACCTAAAATTTTCCTGCCTAAGGTCCACCTCATCAATGGTATGCCAGTCCCTAAACGAGGTCGGAATGCGAGCAAAATGAAAGCGGCACGGGTCGAAGTTATCCAGGAACGCATCATGCCATAAAAATAATCAAGCTCTTGCGTCACCCGCTTTCAAATCGACTGCGCTTCGCAAGCTTCAGCCGTTTGTCTCATCATCGTCGCTTCATTCAGCGAGACGGAGACCGAGCTCCTTTTATTGCCGCGATAAAGGTGACACGCGGCATCCCTGTCAACCCCTTTTTTTCGCAGTCGATGTCAGAAATAGCGAAAACTACTTTGTCTTCTTTTTCCCGGCACGGCGGTAGAAATTCTTCCGCGCGGCATCGTGCGCCCCAAGGTTGCGTCCCCCATTGGGGCCGACTGGCCGGCTATTGTTACGGATTTTTAATCGAAGCATCGCCGCGCGACGTGTCGTCGAAGGGGCAGGGTGAAATATAATTACGAGGGTGAAATAATATTGTTTCCCTATACGGATATTTAATGGGAAGATTTTCCTATTCAGTTGCCTTTTTTATGCTCCTTTTTTGATACGATTGGTAATCGACGGCAATTACATCGATTGTTGTATGAATTGAATTGGAATTCGTTTAGGCCGTTTTAAGCAGTTTGATTTATCGTTTCGTTGTGGTTAATGTAATTAAAATTACATACTTTTGAAAGAAAAAAGCAGAAGAAAATCTCTTTCTATCGTTTTGCCTCAGAAGTTATTGGCTCCTATCATTCCTGTTTATTAATTATAAAATTATTGACACTTCCTCACAGTTTAAAATTGCTTCAATTTTATTCTGACACATTTGTTATCTTGCAGTATCAGCAATACTTTTTTTATACAGCTTAAAATATAATTACCTAGTTGCATTTGCCGCATAACAATTATTGCATTATATTTCACATGTAACATGGAAAAGGATTCTGCGGAATAGCATTTTGTAATCGTGTTTTCGACAGTTCGAAATTTCTTTCTATCGCTTTTACTGAGAAATTGTTGTTTTGTGTTACTCATGTTTATTAATTGTAGAATTATAGATACTTCCTCATGGTTTAAAATTATTCGAATTTTATTCTGACACACTTGTTAATCTTGCAGCTTCAACAATGTTTTTTTTTATACAGCTTAAAATATAATTATCGAGTTGCATTTGCCACATAACAATTACTGCATTATATCTCACATGTAACATGGAAAAGGATTCTGCGGAATAGCATTTCGTAATCTTGTTTTCGGCATCGCGACCGTGATCGGAAGGAAGACACAATTGGCAATGGCACGTATTGTTCGATTAATGATAACCAAACCATGCCGGGACTACGAGTTGGCACACTTCCGATTTTATCGTACTCGACGACAATCACGTTCCTCTATAAATTCCCCTGTTTCGGGATTGGCATTGTTCCGGCGCCTAGTGATTACTAATTTATTCAAGAGGAGCAAAGGTGGCAAGTTTGCAGTTCTTTGCGATCCAATCGAATCTACTAAAATCCAATGCTACGATTTTCCTGATTCGCCTCCATGTATTTTTTTATAAATTTGTTTAAAAAGTTATTTTATCGCGCTGTTATTTACTGAACCTACTGTGCTCGTTTACAGCAATGTATTTTCCGTAAAACGAATTTTGAACGGGCTTTTATAGCAGCGAAGAAAATTATATTTTTAATTTATATTTTAAACACGAGTCCCATTTTCAATTGCAAAGCGATTGAGATCAATGAATACTTTAATGACTACTCTAAACAGAAAAATAGTAATACCTACACCTACGAATAAAATAAAAGAAATATACATCAGGATAACTGAGGATAATTTACCAAGAAAATTGATTATTAATTCGCCAAATAAAACGTACGATTGAAATATAAGGTCTTTGTTCGAAACTGTTCGTTTCAATGCACTTATGAAAAGCGACCCTTTCTTGGATCAATAGTTAATTATGCGGCTCGTGTCCGAAAGACTGGGCTGCTAAACTAATAGTGATAAACTAATAACAGGTAAACCGTGACCGCCATTAATGTAGAAATCTAATTTTATTGTCATTGAATTAGTACACGCCACGAACGAATTTGGGTAATACAACCAGACTCGTGTTAGCCTTGTTCAATGTCGCGTGGCAGCATCCATATATCGGCTACGAGACCAAAATCGTATCTCCGTTTCCTAAGCGAGTAGATATTTTCGTTCGAGTGTTTCAGGGTTGCACAGAAGTGATGGTGATTTCATTCGACAAAAGGCATTAAGATATTTTCACACTTCGGGTGAAATTTTAATTGAATGAAAATGGTATGAGAAATATTATTATTATAATTAATTTTCATTCTAATACTGCAGTTGGATATAAATTGCCTTAGAACATTACAGTTATTTGTTTGCAAAGAACTCTTTTAAAGCTCATCAATTTTATATGAAAAGACGGTAGTTAAAATTATTCCGAGCATAAAAAGAGTAATCATTAAATGCATTAAAAATTATTTTACTGCATCTTTTTTACATATACATTTCGTTGCTGATATATTTCTTCGTTAGTTAATACTTAATAGTTCCTATCTTGCGGTAGAGCGATAGGTTACTTCATTATTTATTCAAACAGGTAATGACACAATCACAATTTATTGTAATGCAAATTATCAAATTTTAATTTTCCAAATGGCAAAATATTGTTTCAGAATAAATTCGCTGAGAGGGACTTTGCACGATAATGGAATCAGGTGCAACAACCGTGTTCGCGTATTAACACCCCAGTAAAACAGCGATTACTGTTCGTTGCATAATCACCGTGGGTTATTCACGTTTTCATTACACGTGTTAGCCCCGTGTCCCACGCGAATTGCGCTAAGCCGTGTTAACCGGAGCACCGGTTATGCATTGAAAATGAATGCTTTCAATATTCAAAAATTATTCGCCTAATTAATAAACATGGCATCATTTTGTAACAAATGACATCAATGTTTACGTTCTCCCTTATTAATTCAAGTTTCACTCAAAATCTTTCATGCGTACGTGTGCACATATCTTTGTTCATCATGTTCCATATAATTGAGCAATATAATTGAACTTAAATAATTGCGAAAATAAAATCTGTTCGATATTTATTTATCAAATATTATATGTTTAATGTTTACTAATAATGAACTGAATCTTGTTCAGCCCGTTAAAGACGATTACCATGAGTTGACAATCCACTAGTATTTTAAAAAATGAATAGAAAGAGCTTCTTTATCTTCGTTAGTATTGTGCTTCACGAATAATTGTGATGCAGCTGAATGCGACATTCTAATTGACTATAATTGAACATATAACTGACCATATAATTGAAGTTATAATTAAACATATAATTGAACATATAATTGAATATATAATTGGACATATAACTGACCATACAACTGAACATGTAACTGAACATATAATTGAACAAATAATTGAATAAATAATAGAACAAATAATTGAACAAGTAATTGAACAAGTAATTGAAGATATAATTGAAGATATAATTGAACATGTATATAATTGACCATATAATTGAAGTTATAATTAAACATATAATTGAACATATAATTGAATATATAATTGGACATATAACTGACCATACAACTGAACATGTAACTGAACATATAATTGAACAAATAATTGAATAAATAATAGAACAAATAATTGAACAAGTAATTGAACAAGTAATTGAACATATAATTGAAGATATAATTGAACATATATAATTGACCATATAATTGAACTTATAATTAATCATATAATTGAGCTAATAATTGAACAAATAATTGTGCATACATATTTGAACATATAATTGAACAATATAAAACTACAATTTTGATATTTATTTATCATTTTGATATTTATTTATCAAATATTGTCCGTTTAACGTCTGTGAATGATTAATTGATGACCATTTAGTCCGTTAACAACAATTACCGTGAGTTGGCGATCCAAGCCTTGTAAGGGCCTGTCCTTCCCTGCACCAAACTCTGAGCATGCACTTCATCAGCTCCTCCAAGGCCCTCTTCAAGGACGCGTCCGTTCCAATCTCCGAGGAACACTCTGAGGCCGCGCAATCGCACACCATCTCGCGTCCCGACGCGCGTCCGGCCACGCGACGCCTTCCAACGGCACGAGACTAACACCACAAAGCTCAGGAAACGTGCTCAGGCTTCCGGCACACACCGGGTCGTAGTCCTTGATCTCGCTTTTCTTCGTTCAGTTTGTCTCGCGACACGATTGAAAGAAAGTGGGAATTGCAACGTCCGGTTTGCAGACCGGATGGTTCTTTCGCAACGCAACGGTACTTTTGTTCCTTTTAAATCGGATGCCAGTTGTTATGAGAGGATCGCAGGATTTTCAGAATGCACACGCGCCGCGGAACGCGGGAACCAAAAGAGGAAAGCTCGATCGGAGGACGCCTTCGGCCGGCTCGTGGAATGCGACTCGCCGCCCTGACCCACTGACTGCCAGCCAAAAGCTTCTTCTTCCACCCGCCACCCGCCCCACCCTCTTTACGACCCCTTCCTCGGACGCACTCCATTTCGGCTTAACTCCGGTCGGCATATTCAGACGGCCGCGAATCGCGGTTCCAGGTATAGAATTAACTTCTGTACTCGTAAACCCGAAATTGTATATCGATGATGCTGGGCCGATGTATTTTGTTTTAGAGAGGGATCGCAGAGTGGTTTTTATTGAAGGCTTGAATTAGGTTCGGGCGTGATTTTTAGACAGGAACAGCAGAATAGGGAAGGGTTAGGTTCGGTTAGGATCAAAACAGTTCTTAAGGAAATTACACCTCAAAACTGTTTTTCTTTTGTTTTAAACATTTTGATTATACGTCTTTCCTCACGAAATCGTAATCGCAGACTATTTTACATCTGGAAGCATTTAGAAAAGCATAAAAAAAGACTGCTTCATTTAATAGACAAGTAAATAATTTGGAAATTCATGAAAATGAGAGGTCATTTGTTTGTTTGAATAAAATGATTACGGATGTGTCGTGAATATTAATCATTCCACTTTGCAGAACAAATAATCTCTGTATCAACCATCCAGAACACGTGTTCAAAGTTGTAAACGTGAGCCCTAAGAAATTTTCATTCATACTGCTGCCAAAAAACAATATGCGTCTATATTGCTGCCTTCTTTTCAGACAGTCCTATTTAGAAAACTGACAACGAGCTAACACACATTCTCCCAATGACTTACTTCCAGTTTAATAAAGATGCCAACTATTAAATGGAATAGACTACCATCAATGTTAATCACTGTACACAAGTTTTTCTGTGATAAGCAATTAAGCTTCAATAACAACCCTTTTCACGTACGTCTAAAAGAATATTTTTCTCACAATTTATCTCTGAGCATATCCTAGTTTGTTTTGTATGAAATAAATATTTTTCTTATTAACAGCTTTCATATTTTGTTTGTATATTTTCATTGGAAAATGTGAAGTGTTTAATATTTGTATTAAAATCAGCAAAGTTGGTACACTCTTCTTGCACAGCTTTGCAATCAATTTAGTAGAAGAATTGATCAATGTTTTTGAATATACATAAAAATAAACAAGCTGAGTATCTTGCTTCAAGAAACATGTTAATTAAAGAAGTTATGCTAATTGAGAAAACAGATTGTTATGTAAACTGGACAAAAATGAAAGGATTAATTGGTTGAACATTAACTATATTTTCCTGTAAAATATGAAATGTTTAATCCTTATATTATTATTGTCATAAATGCTTGTAAGAAATTTCTTGCACAGCTTTGCAATAAATTTAGTGGAAGAACTGATCAGCGTTTTATAATATATATAAAAATAAACAGGTCCAGAATCCTGGTCGAAGAAAAATGTTAATTTATAAAATTTCTAATTGATAAAAGAGATTGTTATGTAAACTTGACGAAAATAAAAGGATTAAGTAGTTGAAGATTAACCATATTTTCCTGTAAAATGTGCCATGTTTAAGTCTTATATTATTATCATAAAAGTCTGCAATCATTTTCTTGCATATCCCTGTAATAAATTGGGTGAAATAATTAACTAAAAGAAAAATGTTAATGAAAGACGTTAAACTAATCTAAGAAAGAGATTGGATTAACCACATTTTCCTGTAAAATGTTCAATGTTCAGCCCTCATATTAAGATCAATAAAGTTTGTGATAATTTTACTGTACATCTTTTCTTCCTGCAACTTTCTTGCGTCAAGAATAGATCAGTGTCTTTGAATGTGCATGAAGCTAACAATCTCAGCATCCTGGTCCAAGAAAACTCATAACGGAGAAAGGAATTCTTAACTAAAAAAAAAAAACGACTGGATCACAAATGAAAAGATTAATTAATTAAAGGTTAACCGTTATACTTAATATTCGATATGCGTTCAGACAGCAGGTACCTAGCGATTCGCCTATTCTAATCAAGCAACGACCTAACTCGTCACATGTGCCTCGGTGGACGCGGCGGTGTTGTAAAGGCGTCGGTAGCGGCCGCGACGCTCGGCGTCTTTCTCTCCGTCGCGCCGTTTCGATTATATTTAGCCGGAGTATTACGCGGCGCTTATTTAAAGAAACGGGAAGAACGGCTGCCTCATTTTTCCTCTTTCACCCGCTATCCCTCTTCCGCTCTAGCTTCTCGACGCGTTCGGCTCTTTCGTAGTCCGCGAAACTTCGCCACCATTCACCATCTCTTTCCCATGCACGGCCTAGACTTCTCACGGGGGCGATTTCTCTGTCTGGCCCGGACAGGCTTTCGGGGCATTCTTTCGCGATGCGTCGCCTCGACGTGGAGCGAATTTTAGTTACAACAGCTACGCTCTGTCTTTCTTCGGAATGGAATTTCTATGCCTCGACGCGGGCATGCTTTGTACTTTTATGGATAATGAAAAGCTGGCAAGTGCGAAGGAACCGCGCGACATTAAATTGAACAGTGAAAAGCTTTTAAAGATTATTTCACTATTTTTGTTTTATTTTATCGATTATTACATCCACTTGCAGCAGATTTTTTTAACCCCTTTGCTAAAAACGTGTTTGTACCTTTTTTTGTTAATATGAATGTATCGACACCCTAATTATTCACATAAACCGTGCTTTAAACTTTAATTAATTAAACGAGTTGTTAAATATTTATACATATAGCCTTCGCATATTAATAAAAATTGTCCTATCAATTGTCCTATCTTTACAGCACCGTAATGAAAGGCTTAATTTTGAAATGGTGAGAAATTCTTACACGAGAAGATATTTGTACGATTTCAAGAAGCAATTCCGAACGTTTGATCCGGACACAGCACTTAATGTGTCCAATGTTAGTCTCACGTTACATGGATACTTTCGATTTATTCGAGTGACGTATTATGTACAATTTCTCTATTCTGTCACAACTATCTCCGGAGGTATGTGCGTCTACGGACGAGGACGAGTATGCAATGTGCAACATCTTCAGCGGGTTCTAAATGGCTCGGGGAGTCTACACAGCTGAAGGCATAAATTTAGTATGCGGGCCTAAGGTGTTATGCTTTGCAACACGAATTTAGGAAAATTCTGTACAAACATTGAGTTTTATTACTGCCACGGACTGCAATTGGTTTCGAGAAGAATTGTTATCTTTTGTTGAATTAAAAATTATTGCAA
Organism: Holcopasites calliopsidis; assembly: GCA_023838395.1. Lineage (NCBI taxonomy): Eukaryota > Metazoa > Arthropoda > Insecta > Hymenoptera > Apidae > Holcopasites > Holcopasites calliopsidis. The sequence continues at coordinate 1,139,746 of JALHAQ010000009.1, forward strand.
TCTTTGAATAATTTTCTAAAGCATCAATTTTTGTACAACGACAACAACAATAACAACAATATTTTGTATCATTTTACAGTAGTCCAAAGATTTTGTTTTATTGCTTCCAAGATATGCAATTGGTTTCGAGAACAATTGTTATCTTTGTTGAATTAAAAATTATTGTAATCTTTGAATAATTTTCCAAAGCATAAAATTTTTGTACAACAACAACAACAACAACAATGCCCTCTATCATTTTATTACAGTCCAAAGATTTTCCTTTACCGCAACATCATTATCATTATTATTGAATTTGTAATTGCAATGTTAACCGTAAGGTATTTTAATTTTATACATCAATTCTATACTTTCAGTATTAAAATGTTTCACTTATTTTAATATCTTTTAGTTTTAAATTCATTCTCAAGTCATTTGTATCACTTTAAAATGTTGTCAATAATATTTAGTATCATATTTATCACATCCTAAAACATTGTACATTGATTGATCAATTTTTCGATATAATTGTTTCCTTTCAAGATATACAATTGGTAATCGGTTTCGAGAAAAATGTTTAACTTTAAAAATTATTGCAGTTTTTGAGTAATTTTCCAAAGAATGATATTTTTGTATTATAATAACATTACCTTCAATCATTTTACAACAGCCGAAAGATTTTCTTAGATTGCAACATCGTTATCGCTAATATTATTATTGAATTTGTAATTGTAATATTAACAGTAAAGTATTTCATACATTTATCAAGAAATAGACTATTCTACATATACTGCCAGTGATAACAAATTTTACTTCTTTTCATATTTATTGATTTTCAATCCCTTATTTGTATATTTGTCTATTTGTACATTTGTGTCACTTTAAAATATTATTCATGATATTTAGTATCATACACATCGCAATCTAAAATATTTTGCATTGAATAACCAATTATTAAAACTGTTTATTTCCTTCTGCTTTAATTTGCAATGTTTATGTATTACACTTTAATCCATCACCCTAATTTGAGGCTACATTAGAGAGTAATAATTTGATTATCCCTTGTCAACTTGTCATCGTTAAGTGGACACAAATGTTTTTCTATCAAAGAGATAACCATCATTTAATCGTCATTGTAAAACGAGCTTTTTTCTGAATGATCGATGTGCTTTACTGCCAGTTTCAAATTAATTTTAAACGAACCGTTTAATATTACTTTATCGTACAATCCTACATTATTAAAATATAGTTACATACTTCTAAATAATCCCATTTATATTTCGTTGTTGTGAATGTTGTAAATGATTATAAATCCTTAATAAAATGAATACTGTGTCATAGAATAAATTAGTAGATATAAATGAAAATCAATTTTAATGAGCTTAAACAATGTGAAATATTTATATTTTTCATGTAAAGTAATGCGATTCAAAGTATTTTTAAAGTTACTACAAATACTTCTTCACATTTCACTGTACTTTATTAATTTGTAAAATATATTGCTCTAAGAACTAATATCTGTCTATATAATATACTGCTAAAATTAGGAAAATTATATTGCTTACTGTCGTAAACAAATTTTCATATTCATTATAAATCGATCGATAGTATCCTTGATTGCAACCTTCGTATTAAATATTCTTGTACCTTCAGAAGGGTAAGCTTCACATTAAAATATACTGGCGGCATGCGAAGAATATTCATAGGAGTGGAGGACGCTTCTTTTAAGATCGATTATTTTTATTAATAAGCTATGGAGATTTATGGACGTAGATAATTACATGTTATGCCCTCCCTTACCTTGAACGACTTAACAGCAGCCTAACAGTGGCTTGACAACTCTAACAACTAAAGTATGCTATGAATTATGTCAACTACGTAACATTAATAATAATGTCAGTAATATGTTTTTTATACAGCAGCCAAGAATCTGCGTATTTAAATGTTTTTACACTATTAATTACTTTTAACGTAAAAAATTTAACTTCTTCCATAGATCAACATTCTATGAATAATATACATAAATATGGATAAACGCAAAGGATGACATTCTTTGTTAACGTTTCCATTTTTATCGCATGCAATTAACAAATTTTCTAATACGGCAAATGTTAGCAGATAATTATTAACTGTTTTAATAAATGGCAGTGAAATTTTCAACCAACTGTCCTAACAGTAAGCGATAAAAAAGGAATCGGTGTCATAAGTCAGTGGAATATTTATATATTACAAAAATATCTGAACTTTCATATTTTCCACCGATCTAAATCGGTAACACTCACGGCTACAATTTTGCTACTTTACACGTACCAACTACTAAAAAATGTAACGCGCAACGTCAGAAACGGAAAAGTGGACGAGTTCGGTCTGAACAACTTACCGAAACACTTGGTTTGTATCCTCTTGTACATTTCCCCGCTGCTCTTTCGGTGCACCATTCTGTGCGTCGCCGCCTGGTACTTCTTCCGAAAGTTTCTCTCGCTTTCCGTCGATTCCTGTGAGTGTCTCCTCTCTTTAGTGACACTCTCCGGAAGCTCATCGTCACCGTCCCTGCTGTCTGGCCTCTTCCACACATGGCTTTCCTCGACGTCCCCGATGTAAATCCATTCGCTGCTGGTGTACGGCTCCACGTAGGTGTCCTCGTCCTCCCGACCTGATATTAAACGTAAGAACAACGGCTCAGGGCTAAAAGCTTGGGATAAAATAAATTTCGAACGGGAGCGTTGCCTTTGACATTGAGGGTGGAACTTTCTGGGAAACGTGGGGCCAGGCCTGGGTTTTCGAAGGGATATTTGTTGGGATACAAGATTTCACGGTGCTTAGAATGAGAGTTTATGATACTTGCAGTTTCAGAATTCTAAACAGGGTGGGGCATTTAAAAGTGGTTACCTGAATAACTCGCTTAGTTTGGACGATAGAAAAAAATGCTTCAGATCAAACTTGCTTGGTTTCGAGGGGCGCATAATGTGACGTGACCAATTTTTTTATAGGCAGAGGCGAAGAGGAAATATAAAGAACAAACATGTATTTTCCAACGGAATGCTATGGTTTTTAGTTTGCATTCTGCTAGAGCGTTTCAAGACGAATACAACGACCTACATGAAAGTTACTCGGAGGTGACTACAACGTAAAATAAATTGTCTCAAAGTGTTCTAGAAATCTAAATAGTAATGTAAATGATGAAATGTAGATCACAGATCATAAAGAATCATTCATGTTCACATGGCACATTACATTCACAAATATTTAGTTGTTTCAGTTATTTATATTTCAGCATTTACATTACTATTTTTATTTATAGCGCACTTTGAGATAATTTATTTTCCATTGTAGTTGATTTCGAGTAACTTTCATATAGGTCGTTGTATTCGTCTTGCAACGCACTATCAAAATGTAAATAAAAAACACTCCAGTTCGTTTAAAAATGAAGGTTTGTGTTTCATATTTCCTCTTCGCCTTATAACAAAATTAGTTACATTACATTATGTGCACCTTGAAACCAAGCAAATTTGATCTCGAGCATTTTTTTTCTATCATCAAGCTAAGCGAGTTATTCAGTCTTGATGCCCTGTTCTAGATGCTCCACCCTGTATTGTACATATATCCGTTTACATGATTTTGTGCTGCTTTTGCAACATTTCATTTAATCTATAAAATTATTTGATGTAATTTATATTAATAATTGGACTGGTATTGACCAACATTGTTGCAATGTTAATTGCATTTACATTGATGGTATATGCACTGAGTTATCTTAAAAATTACTACTACTATTAATTACAAGCTACCATTATTTAAACTCCGAAAAGCATTCACACTAAATTTTTATCGGTTTTTCCCTTGACATATCAAATCAATTTTTCCAATTAAATGTCGGAGGAAACTATTATTCCATTCGAGTCTATAATGCAAGAAACAAGGAGATGGAATGTGAAAGAAATTACTAACACTTCGTTTCCTTGCCTCGCCCTGAAATGTACTGGATCCCAGCAAACAGCGAAACGACTAATCGCGTTGAAGGAAGATATACAGTACCGGCGAAGAGGAGCAAACTTTTTTAATTAATGAACGCCGCTGTATTTGCTACGTTTTTTTCTTAAATCGCGTTTCATTACGTAACTTCTTTACAGAGGTGATATCTGTCTACTTTTATTATACTCGTTCTACGATATCTTGTGCCTTGTACCATTATTTGTCTACCCGTTATTTTTTGCTGGATATAAAAACAATTAATAAAGTTTGTATACCAATAAAGATTTTTTAAGTACATTCCTTACGACGTGCTGCGGGAAGCTTATTAATGAAGCGTTCCCTTAATGGGAAGGAAGGAAGGAATCCTTGCAGGAGCTTGAAACTACTAAATACTTTATAACTGTAATTCCTGTAGGTTGTAGGTAATGGTATATTCTTTGTAGTAATCAGAAAGTTATGATAACGCAAAATTATTTCGTGTTTTGTAACAAGTAGATTATGACGAAGTATTAATTGGTGCTTCGAGATATATGAAAATATGATTTTTTAGTACTGAATAAATCTCAATGCCAGTAAAAGCGATTTTTATTGCAATTTTTAGTTGTGTGATGACTTCATGTTAATTAAATACGTCTTACGCTAAAAATGACTAAATTATAATTAAAAGATGATTATTGACAAATAAGAAAAGTAGACAATCATTATAAAATGGTATTTGAGAATTAATCAAATTTTACAAGGGATTCAAAATCATTATACTCGACAATATGTGTAGATTATTTTGTCTAATTAAATTTATGTTGAACAAAATTGATTTGCTTGGTAGCTTGCATTTAATTTCGCATAAAATTAGTAGGTGTAGAGTCAAATTATATCCAGCCTAGTGGACGTATCTCTAAAATGAATATCTCAATTTCAATTAAACATTAATAACGCTTGTTAACTAAATATTCATTCATAATTCAGTTATAACGAAATTGTAATTTAGTTATATCAATATACAAGGTGTTCTGCTACTGTACGTCAATATTTTAAGGACAGTTTGCTACGGCAATTTTGAACAGCTTTTTCCCTTGCCAAAACGGTAGTTAAAGCTTCGTTTTTGAATGACTAACGAAAACCGCTGACCAATCAGAGCGCGTGTAGAGCGCGCGCACAGCCGAAAGAAGATCTTGATACGCTCAACTGCAGGCTTGAACGCCTTCTCGGCTAAGCGGACGCTCTACACGCTCTCTGATTGGTCAGCGGTTTTCATTAATCATTCAAAAACCAAGCTTTAACCACCGTTTTGGCAAAGGAAAAAGTTGTTCACAAATGCCTAAGCAATCACCCCTTAAAATATTGACACGAACACCTTGTATATATATTTCTTTCGCTACTATTTAATTGGAGATATGCACTCACATGCTTCGTCAAAATTTCTCTGAATTTAACATTAAATTTTGCTAAAACGAAAAGTACCATGTGTAATATTTATATTTAATGGAACCTCAAAGCAAATCGTAAAATCAACTTGAAAGATGCATTAAAAGTTACAAGGTATCTTGTAGACCAGAACAAGCTTTCGGTCGTAACTTGACCTCTGGCTTCACCATTAATTTTCCCTTACGATATATAGCTGAAGTCCTAATCCTGAAACTCCACAGTCCTCGTTTACAACCCCACATCCTTTCGTCTCTAGAGGTCTCCTAAAACCTGCTATTTCTTGTACAACTAGCGTTAGGTACTCTCCACTGTGCTTTAAAGATTTACTCTATGCGATCAATCTACTGAGCACTGTACTAATGCGTAAAAATCTCTAAGCTTACACCCTTGGTTTTGAAAATGTTGGCTGAGAGCGCTAATAATAATAGTGGCGATCGCAATATTTGATTAAAGTAGATTTTCAATAAGTGACGGTATTCCGGTGCCTGCTGCGGTCAAAACAATAACAAATGTCGGAACCTTGGTCACGCCTCGTAGATTCTGTCAATCAAATTTCGCTCCTCCTACTCGATAAGTGACGGTCTCGGGGTCCCGATTCACCGTCACTTATAGAGAATCTGCTGTATCTACGATCTTTGGTAAGACTTATATTGAGTATTACTATAATAAGAAAAGGGAGAAGCCAATTTCTCCCTTTCTACATGATAAGTGACAGTCTCGGGGTCTCGATTTACCGTCGCTTATAGAGAATCTTCGATATCTACAATCTTTGGTAAGATTTTTATTGACTATTATTATAAAAAGAGAAGGGAGAAGCCACTTTTGCTCCTTCTACACGATAAGTGACAGCCCCATGGGTCTTGGGTTGTCGTTATTTATAGAGAATCTACTGTAGTAATTTTGAGATTACTATTCCTCGATGCAATTAATTATTTTTATTATTATTTGTTAAAGTAACTAGCCTATACGTGACTGGTAATTTTAGATGCAACCAACCCTATCTTTTTTCATTGTACATTTAGCGTCAACTATCGAAACCGATGCAAATCCACTCAGAATTAAAAAAAAAAAAGAAAAATATCTAACACTCACCCGTAAGAATCTCCAAGCTAACATCGGTGCTCCTCGCATGAAGCCTTTTCCTGCAAGCAGCGTCGTCGATGGACCCTCTGCTCCCTCGTCTGGAGGCGACCCTTTCCTCCGACTTCGCCCGGACGTCGGATCTACCAGCGCTGCTGCGTCTATGCCGCCTGTCCCCTCGATCCTCCGATCGGTACCTCTTGTCGAACTTCTTGTACAATCGTTGACCGGACACGTGCTTCGACGAGGAGGTTGATCTGTGCCCTTCAGGGGAGTCCGCGAAACCTGCCGGTGGTCGAACGATCTCTTCCGAGACCTCGGGGTGGAGCAACACGATGGCACGCACGATAGAGAAAAGAGGTAGATAGACCGACGGATAGAGAGACAGATCGATTCGAGATTTCCTTTTTTTTTTTGTGGTGATCGAGGTGAAGTTCGAATCTACGCTACGTGTGCTTTGGTCGTTAGGGTGGTTTCGTTGGTTTTTAAGGGTACCTTTCCGTGTTTCTGACGAGTGGTTTAGTTGTTAGTCGCCGAGTGGGCAAAGTTTCGAAAGCGCAATTGGATTTGTTTGTTAGCTTTCCGGTTTTAACGATCCGATGTAAGCGGTTGTTTCGTGTGCATTCCGATGCCCTTATTTTCTTTTTCGAGACATTTAATGATATTTTATCACTGTGTAAGAGATAATTTATTGTAGATTTGAGGTTTGAGCAATTTTCGAAAAGGCTGCGCTTATTTATTTTCGGAAGAATCAGAATTCTTTGATATTTATAGAATAATGTGTGCAATTTAGTCCGATCACTGTACAATATCTTCTTCTGTGGGCCACCAAATATTTATCCCACAAGCACTTTAGAACATCGAATGATTTTCAGACCAAGGAGGAATTTAAAAAAGCAATTTCACTCCCTAATTCCAAATGACCATAAAAAAGGATTACAACTTAACCCACCATGTTTTATCGTCCAACGTCCAATATCTTATCAGAATGGTCTTTAAATAAATTCTCCCCGGATATCAAACTTCACCAATTATGAGACAGTCTACAGGGTGGGAAATTTGAAACAGGTCACCTGAATAACTCACTTAGTTTTGATGATCAAACTTGCTTGGTTTCGAACGGCACCTAATATGATGTTCCATCTTTTTTTTTATAGGTTGAGGCGAAGAGGAAATATAAAAAACAAACCTGTATTTTTAAATGAAATGCTACGGATTCTTATTTACATTATGATAGAGCGTTTCAAGACGAATACAACTATCTACATGAAAGTTACTCGAAGGTGACTACAACGGAAAATAACTTGTCTCAAAGCGCTCTAGAAATCTAAATAGTGAAATGTAGATCACAGAACATAAACAAACATTCATGTTTACATCGCACATTGCATTCACAAATGTTCAGTTGTTCCAGTTGTCTATATTTCACCATTTACATTACTATTTACATTTCTAGAGCACTTTGAGACAATTTATTTCCCATTGCAGTTACCTCCGAGTAACTTTCATATAGCTCGTTGTATTCGCCTTGAAACGCTCTATCAGAACGTAAATAGAAAACCGTACCATTCCATTTAAAGACACAAGTTTGTCTTTTATATTACCTCTTTGCATCCGTCTATAAAAGAATTAGTTAAATCATATTATGTGTCCCTCGAAACCAAGCAATATTGATCTAATACATTTTTTTCTATCATCAAAACTAAGCGAGTTGTTCAGGTGACCTGTTTTAAATGCCCCACCCTGCACAGGACTGACCAATTACAGAGGCAAGCAGGGAGAAAGGAAGAAACGCAAGACTCAAGCAAGAAGTAACTATACTATCCACTACAAGCTTCTTCTATCTTAACTACTTCCGAATCACTTTACAAAAAGTACAGACCAGAAAAAGGGAAAGAGATTTCATTAAAACTTCTAATTTGTATAATTTCTCCTCTGTTTCTTTATGTTTCATTTGCCGTTTCGTGTCATGCTTTCGAACTTCCTTCCTTTCAGAGGAGGAACCTGCATAGCGTAAACGGTAAATAATTTACCTCTCTGCCGCAATGGTGGCAATGCGGAGCGTCGAGGGCACTAATCGTCAGGCATTGGTCCGCGCCCTCGCTGTAGAAGACACTGTCGCTGCCTGGGCTGACCGACCTCAACGATTCCGCTGAAAGAGCCTTTAATCTCGCCTCCGGGCTCTGCGACTCGACGATCATCGCCCGTTGCCCGTTGTGTCCTGGGCTGCGTTGATAACGACCCGGGCTCAACCTCGAACACATTATGTCGTCCGCCGCGCGGGATCTTCTTCGTGGCAGGCTGCCAGTTATGGCTGCGTTCTTGTCCTAAATGAAGTCGCGACAAGGTGTCCTATAGCATTGTTCTGATTTGACGCAATAGCGATTGCCCGAACTATTCAATATTTAAGCGGCGGAAATTCGAATGTTTCCATTGACACAAGCGAAAATACTTTGGAAACGTTGATTAATTATTCTACGTCAGTCACTAATAGTTCTTAGTAAACATTATACTCCGCGCACTGCAATATTTTTAAGTGTATTTAGTTTACATTTGAAATATTATTTGGAAAATAAAGATTGACAAAAAGTTATTAATACTGTTACAAATCCTGTCCATAAGAATTGTACAAAATTGGAACCAATTGCACAGAAAAAGCCTGCCACCACCTTGACAATTATCCTCTTTTCTTAAGTAAATGAACGAAAAATCCCTATCCCAAAAGTTTCCCGCATCCACTCACCTCGTTACTCCTCCTTCTAGCGGAAACGTAGCCAGCGGTCTTTCTCCTAGGACTCTCCCTCGTCCTCCTATGCCTCCCGTCCCCCGTCTCGCGATGCAGATGATGATGATGATGCATATGATGCATATGATAATGATGACTGCAGCTGGAATCATCCGAAGTGGGCACGTGACCAGCGTCCTCGCTCTGTTCCACTCTCCAATCCTCTTTCTGAGGACTCCTAGAATCCTGCTGTTGTTGTGGTTGTTGTTGCGCTTGCTGTTGAGTTGTTTCCCGTTTCCTGTTGTTTTTGTGTGGACTTTTCGCGCTCGTTGATTTCCCTCTCGGTCGATGGCGATGGCTCGGCGTTGGACTGACCTCAGCGTCCTCTCCATAAGGTTCTACAGCGTTGTCGATGTCTACTGAGCTTCCTAGAAAGTCCAGGGTGAAGGTCTTCCTTCGTCTGCGACGCTCTTCTTCGGTCCAGCCTCCCAGGTCTGGCGGAGACTCTGCGTAGCCACCGGAAGAGGAACGATGACCCTCCTGGAAACAAATAAAAAACAAGGGAAACGTGATTCTGCGAACTGTGTCGTTGGAGGAATATCTTGAAGCCTAGTTAAAGAAAGGTCTATTTTTAATTAAAATGTTTTCTTTTTCATTTGAAGAATTGACATATGGTGTTTAATTATATTTGTCGAGGAATTATATTTTAACGAGACTGGTTAAGTTGATTAATCTCAAGATATAATTATATAAACACCAAAATTAGAGTAATAATAAATACTTTTTAATAAACCGGAGTAAATTGACCAATTTTGGGACGTAAATATGTAAATTCCATAATTAGAGTAACACTAATTGAATATTAATAAATCTGATTAAGTTTACCAATCTGAGAACTTAATTGTATCAATACCAAAATTCAGGTATCACATTGAAACCTAAATAAACCTCTCACACCACTACGTCGCTCGAGCAGAAGTCACAATTAATCCAATTCGTATTGTCTCTAAACTGGAGCAAAATTAACGCGACACCATTAACGAAATTGAGAACTTTAAAATATTTGATACTGCTCCAGAATTCTCCTTACGAGAATGAAATTCTCATCCTTTACTATTTATCGAATCACTTTAGCAAAGCAATATCTATAAACGCAACACATTTAATAAAATCCTTTTACAAAAGGAAAGTGTTTCATAAGACAAGAATGAAAACTGTGCAGATTGTAAGAAAACTGAACAGACTAGTGATTAAGATTAGTTTAATCATCGTCTTACGTCACGATCCAGCTCGGTCTCCGAGGTGTGACCACTCGGTGGTGCAGTTCGCTGCTCAAGTTCCTGACCCAGATCTGTCATCGCATCTTTCAGGTCGTAACTGCCAGAACTGCTGCTGCTCGTGGACCTTGCCGGTGACGGAGGTGCTTCCAATCCAAATGGGATTTCCGTTTCCTCCAATATCGGTGGCGGGCTGCACGGCTCTTCAACTACAGCCTGCCCGCAACACACCGTAACTCTCCAATCGGATCATTCACCTCGCCTTTTACAGCCTGGGACTAAATTGCGTGGACGAGTATCGAACGCGATAATTATTCAGACTTAATCGAATCAGATTCATCGATGTCAATTTGCATTTCATTCATGATAAATGAAACACAATTTATTCATACTATAATGTCTTAATTTGTATTAAATATTGAACTGTTTAGATGAAACTTGCGTGTTAATTATTTTTACCGCACGTCCATGTGATTTAGCCCCTCATTGTATTTATTATAATATATCGTGACAGGTATAAACAATATTACTGTGATGCCCGGATGTATGTCGCACGTTGGGGACCGGAGCGCGACTTACACCCGTGTACAACTGTATTTCCTAATTTAAGGACTCGGGAGTGTAATACTAAGATATTATAAATGTTTTCAACTTTTCATTCGCCTCGTTTTTTTACAATCTGGGACTGAATTGCGCGAATGGGTATCGGAAGCGAGAATTATTCAGATTTATCGATGTCAATTTTCATTTCATTCATGATAGGTGAAACATAATTTATCCATAATATAATGTTCGAAAAAATGTTCCAATTTATATTAAATATTGAACTGTTTTGATGAAACTTGTGTATTAATTATTTTTATCGCATGCCCTCGTGATTTTGCCCTCGATTGTATTTTATCAGGTATAAACAATATTACAGTACTGCCCGGATCTGTGCCGCACATTTGGGACCAGAGCGTGACTTACATCCATGCATCACCGTATTTCCAAATTCAACGACCCGATTTGTGTAAAATTATAAAACATTGAATATATTTTAAATTTTTCATTGAAAAAAGTCATAAATAAAAGGGTTTCATAATTGCATTAGTATTGTCGCACCGATGACGTACGTGCATAGGATTAAAAAATGCGTACACCTGGACGAAGGTAAGTCACGCTCCGGTCCCAAACGTGCGACATACATCCGGGCATTCCTGTATTTCCTGATTCAACGACTCCGCAAAATTAAAAACAAAACTGATAAAAATGAATTTACCTCGCTGCGAGCCAAGCTGTAAATCGAGCTGGCGCTCTCGAAAGAGCTACCTTCCGCGGCAGTGGCCGTCGCCGAGGCGGACGCCGCAGCGCTCGAGGTCTGCGGAGCCCTCGACAGGGAACTGGTCGTTGCGGAGGTGCCTGTAGTGGTCCCGGTTTCGGTGGAGGTGTTGGCAGTGACGTAATCCTCGGTGGTCGAGGTTTCGGACAAGTCGGTGTTCGTCCGACCACCCGAGTCCGTTCTGGCAAGGCTCAAGCCGAACTCGCTCGACGACTGCGATTGCGGTTGGGACAGCGGCGGAGCAGGACTGGGACGTCGGAATCCGCTCCTCGGTCTGCCGTTCAACGGCGTCAGGGACGATTCGACGCTGAGGAGGAATCGCCTTTAAAATACGCTTGACATTTAGGGACGTTTCCAGCACGGGCCGACGTTCGATTGGCGATTATGATCGAACGGTGAGGTGCTGCGGGCGATCCTGTGACTTTGTTCATTTAAGGAGTGTGACGGTCCTCGGGACTCTATTGCGAATTTCTTTCATACTGAATTTTCGTTAATTTATTTTTATGTTTTGGGACATTTTTTTTATTAGCGTTGGTAGAGTAATATTCAAATGCAGGAATGTTAATTTGATTTGGTATAACTTACAAGCTACAAAATTGTATAATTTATCAAGAAAATTAAAAGTACAAACTTAATGGACAACTAAAAACAACTATATATAAATTTCAATGAATAAATGAAAGAATTAAATCGACTATAAACAAACAAATTAAAAAGAATTTGCAATCAATCTGTCGAAGAAATTTCAATATAGTGTTCAATGAATCCACAAAAAAATTCAACACATTACTTAGGTGATTCTTTCTTTGTGAACATCTTTAATTTTGAATTTCGATTAACTTGTTTTTCTGTTTTGGGGGATTCTTTTGATTAGTGCTGACGGGGTAATATTCAATTACGAGAATGCTAATTGTTTATAATTTACAAACTACAAAATGAAATGAATTTATAAAGAAAATTGAAAGTAGAACGTAATGAAGAAATAATGAAAACTACAAATAAATTAAAATGAATCAATAAATAAATAGAAGAATTAAATCTGCTTTAAATAACCAAACCGCAAATAAGTACCAATCAATTTATGAAAGAAGTTCGACATAATGATCAATGAATCCACAAATACAAAAAGTTTAATACATTATATAGGTGACTCATAATGTTCAAGTGCAGGAATGTTAGTTTAATTTGTTTATGCTTTACAAACAATTGCATGAATTTACAAAGAAAATTAAAAGTAGAACTTAATAAATAACAAAAACTACATGTAGAGTTCAATAAATAAACAAAATAACTAAATCCACTTTAAATAAACAAACCACAAATAATTTCCAACGAATCTATCCAAGAAGCTCAATACAATGTTCAATGAATCCATGAAAAGGAAAATAGAAAAAATACGTTACCTAGGTGTCATAGGTTGAACGGGTGTCGCCGGTTCGAGACGCGTCCTCGGGCTAGCTGGCCGCGACTCTATGGCCTCCTCGATGTCCAGAGCCTCGGTGTCCATCGAGGAACGTTGCTGGTGCTGGAGAAGCAGAAGGTGCCTCCTCCTCGAGGACGGTGTCAACAGGGCCAACGAATCAACCTGGAGTACGGTTGCCTGAGACTCGTTCCAAATTCCGTCGCTGTGGTCCCTCGTCACGTCGTTCGTTAACGAATCGCTCGATGCGAACGGTGACGTGATCAAACCGGATATCCCTGCCCCGGGGTTGAAAACTATTGGACAAATCTGTCGTAGTGGACGTGTCGGGGACGCGTAGTCTTTGGGACTCTGCATAGTCCCTCGTGGAGCTGGAACATTTTGCATTTGGTAATATTTGTTTTGAAAAATAATTCCTGTCCGATTTAAGATGATATTAAAAACAAATGAGAGCAACTGATTATAATGAACGCAACAGTTAGTACCTTAAGTATATTGGAAAGAGAGATTTAAGCTGACAGACCAATGTAATCACTGGTGTTACAAGGAAATAGAATGTCAATGAATATCACAATAAAAATGAAACAATTTTCAACTATCCCGTTTTAACATATTGTAAATAAAGGCAATTTTAATTGGGCAACACTCAATAGTAACTTGGAGTGGGTAATTTACTTAAAAAAAAAAGTTAATGACTGAAAGGAGGAATTGGTTATGGTGATCTTAAGAATTTGTACTTTGAAGATATTAGAGTGAAGGATTTAAGCTGACGGATAAATGGAATCACTGCTATTATTCGATTTATCAAATAGAATTTCAATGAATACCACGAGAATGAAATTTTTTTTTTATTATACCGCTTTAATCTATTGCAAATAAAAGCAATTTTTATTGAGCGATGTTCAATAGCAGGTTGGAGTAGGTAGTTTAAACTAAACGAAATGTTAGGATTTAAATAAATGTTGTAAAATATTGGAGAAAGATATCTAGTATTCGATCGGGGTTTGAATCGAAATTTTTTTGTTGCCCGTGCGATTTGTTTTGTTGCCCGCGCCACTCAATCGTACCTCCGCCTTAAATCCGATATTCGGAATGGTTATCTGTCGCTGTGCAGATAGTCTGAAAAATGTAGCAGGTTTGGAGCACACTGGTAGCGAAAAGTTTCAAATCGGATAAAAACAACAGATGCATGGGAAAACAAGGGAAATCTTATATGCAACGGCAAAACAGGATGTGGAAACGACAAAAATATTTTCACGTCCCATCCTTCTTGCTTGAGCGACTTTTCAAAAAGAAAATGTTTTGAATTTTAATTCGTCGACAAGGGAGATTTTTTGCCAACGGTACAAAGATTGAAAAATAAAAAGAATAACTAATCAATAAAGTAACAAATTATTAGGAATTATTAGGGTTGGCTGAATTTATTATGAATTAGATGAAAAGTAATTAATTGAAAACAAGTAAAATATATATTAAGTAAGGAAAATAAAATAATAAAAGATTAAGGTTGCTTAGCTATCTCACTTACTACCTGTTTATATTATTTCTAGTTTATATATTTTATTTCGTATCTATATAAAATAATACAGACAATATGAGTTATGTTTTTTCATTGCGTGAATATACAAAAAGGCAATCTCAGTTAGGTAATAATTATTATAGAATCTGCTATTTTTGTTTGCTTGTTGAATCACCATTCTGGGTTGAATTCGATCATACATATGCTATATTGTAATAAATATTTAAATAAAAGGGCTTGTGGTGAATAAGATATAAATAAAGTCTTAATAAAGTCAGAAACTCTTTTGGATTCTAATTTGCTTTTCATTTATTAAATGATATTTTATTCACATTCTATGATTTACCACAGTGAATCTAGGACACGGTAATAGATATTTTAATAATAAGGTTTGCAACGAATAAAGTATGAATTCAGTTCTCATTAAATTAGAAACTGTTTTTAACTTTAACGTGCTTTGAATTTATTAAACGTTTCCCTGTCAATAAAATCTCATGACGTTCCAAATTAAATCATGTTACTATCACATGCACATACTATACTAGCAATTATTATTAAAATTAAGCTTCCAACATTTACCGTATAAACCGTGCAACGAAAATCGGAAACTATTTTAATGTTTATCATGCTCGAGATTTATTAAAGAATATTCTACTGTCAGTAAGAATGAACACTTTTCACAATGTTCACAATAAAATATTACCAATATTCATAGAGACACACTTATCGTTATGCAAAGAAAGAATGAACGAAAATCAGAGTGTCCTAATAATGACCACCATAGAAATTTTCCTGAAGATTTTCTTAATCTCATACCTGCTGCCGCAGTTGGCGACGTCGGAGAAGTGGGAAGCGATCTCGGTAGAATAAAGTCGTCCATCGCCAACCCCTGCACACCATCCTCCAGCGACACGCTCCTCTTGCGGAAAAGTCCTCGCCGGATAAGGTTTTCGTGAAATTCCTGCAACGACAACGAGTCGTGTACTCGCCTTGAGGAACAGAGTCGGCGAAACAGCCTTTCACCGGAGCCGGCTTTTTCGCCGCCTCTGCTGACAATGAGACTTCGCCAAAGAGGAAAAGAGGACTTCCCGGCTGCTATCGATTTCTGGTCTCGGCGAGTTTCGAAGCTCGAAAAAGGGAGACCGACGCCGGGCCTCCGAGCAGCCCTCCGGCTGAAATGTTTCGTCCGCTCTAACTTTTTGAGACTTTCATGATCGCGCTTTCCTCGGACTTGGAAGTGTACAGGGCGTTTCAGCGATTGTGGGGCAACAGGAAATGGATGACGCTTTTTATTATTAGAGTGGTATATACACATGAAATTAGCGACTGTGGAAGATTACGAATATTAAATGGCAGATGTAATGTTTTCCTTGTTCAGGATTTATACAAAGCAACAGAATATTATTTAACGCTGTTTTTAGGAATCGCTGAATTAGATAAGTGATAAAAATAAATTAATAAAATGCAGAATGCTATATAAAAGTATACATTTAAAACAGATCACCTGAATAACTTGCTTAGTCTTGATGATAGAAGAAAATGCTTCAGATCAAACTTGCTTCGTTTCGAGGAGTACACAATGTAATGTAACTAACTTTTTTTTATAGTTGCAGGCGAAGAAGCAATATAAAAAATAAACTTGGATTTTTAAATGGATTGGTATGGGTTTTTATTTATATTTTGATAAAGTGTTCCAAGACGAATACAACGACCTATATGAAGGTTACTCGGAGTTAACTACAACGGAAAAGAAATTATCTTAAAGTGCTCTATAAATGTAAATAGTGATATGAATGGTGAAATATAGACAACTGAAATAGCTGAATATTTGTTAATGTAATGTGCAATGTAAACATGAATGTTTGTTTATGCTCTGTGATCTACATTTCACTATTTAGATTTCTAGAGCACTTTGACACAAGTTATTTTCCGTTGTAGTCACCTTCGAGTAACTTTCATATACATAGATCGTTGTATTTGTTTTGAAACGCTCTATCATCGTGTAAATAAAAATCCATAGCATTCCATTTAAAAATACAGGTTTGTTTTTTATACTCCCTCTTTGCCTCCGCCCATAAAAAGATTAGTAACATCACATTATGTGCGCTTCGAAACCAAGCAAGTTTGATCTGAAGCATTTTTTTCAATCACCAAAACTAAGCAAGTTATTCACGTGATCTATTTTAAATACCCCACCCTGTAGATTAGCTATGAATATTTGCGAAAATTACTTTAAAATATACGAAAATAGATCCATCTTTCGAAGATAGTACATTTTTATAATTACGTATTTGTGGACTATCTTTAAGTAATTCAGAACCACATTAAAAGTTTCATTAAAAAATTATTTGGCTGAAAGGAATAGACTATTCCTCTGATAAATTCGAAAAATTTGTCGCTTCCAGTAATTAAAATAACTTTGCTCCGGAGTGTAAGTTCTTTAAGCGTGTTCGATTAAGATTCAAGTACCTCGCTCAAACGGGTGAATTCTTTAGGAAGTTTTAATTACTTTTAAATTCCTCCTACCAAGTACAAACGCAATAATACCAATGAAAATATTCCAGTAATTTGCATCGTACAGAGATAATTAATATGCATGAAATGAGCGTGAAAGTTGCAAAAGAATTTCTATTCGCTTAGTTATAAGAAAAGATTGTTTATATATGAGATCGAAATAATAATACCGAAGTGTTTTTAATGGAAAATTAATTAGTCGCTCATCAATCTTAAAAATCGATGGGCGAATGAGGAGTGCACAGATGACAGACTGGTGATGTCATGTATCAATTTGCTGAGGACCGTCATTTGAAAAGCATGATAGAGTGGGATTGGAAGATTTCGACGCAGCGGAGTATAGATTGCACTGAATCAGCAATTTAAAATGCTTCTACTGCAATCTCAGCGTCCGATAATATGCGTTGTTTCCATACACGTAGACGGAATGCATTGAAAAAATTGCGTCTGATCCATCGTTCTTTATGAAACTTCTTGAATGCAGTTCCATCAATATCTGCTATTAACTTTTCTAAAAATAAGTAAAAGTGGAAAAAGAACCAAAAGGATGGAACCAATAATGGTAACGCTAAGTATAAATAATTTATAAATCTACATATTAATGTATGTATAATTCTTCTGTAATTTGTCGGGGTACACAATGAGTCGATACAACCATAAACAAATAAACAAGTACATAAGAATAATATGTAGATTATTATATGAATCAAAAGTCGGCATTTAAAATTAAAAAATATTGCGGTCATATTCCAGCAAAATCGAATGTATCACGCTAAGAGAATCAGCTAAATTCTAAATTTTGTGTCAAGTAAGCAATATCAAATAACGGATACGTATAAAGCAAGAAAAAAAGGGGGAAGTAGAATTGAAAATAATTTCTCTACAGAAGAATTCAAAACTCGAAATTTTCTCCTTCCTTACTAAATTTAACAACTATAACATTTTATCCTCCAACATGTTTCTTCCATTGGAGTCTACTTGAGTAATGGTTAATGGCAGAATCATCCACTATCGTATGAAACGCTACGAGGCAATAAGGAAAAAATAAATGTCTCATATCAGCAGCGAACTATGAAAAACTGCGAGTTCATCGTTTCGTGGATTGACGATACGATTACGTCCCTCTTCGAGGTAATCCTCGGGGGATAAGACCGCTCGTTCGTTATCACTTATGTGGATGGTTAAAATATTCCTTTTGTCCATTTTCCTACTTTTAAACTAATCTCCTATACAGGTAGATGGACCTTAAAAGGCTTTCGCTGAAATATCATCAGGATGTAATAGATGTACGTGGAAAACTTTTCAACTTTCGACAAAAAGAAATTATGATACGATAATAGATAACACTTTGGAGTAGATCTTTTATCCTTTTTTGCCACTTTGGAATGGAAACGAAAGACTTATCATTGTTTTTGTTTTAATAAATAGAGATTGTACCTTTTTATCAAATAGGTTAAAAAATATAATACATACAGGGTGTCCCCTAACTCATAGAAGATGCGTTTGAATCAGGGCACCGGCCGAGCGTCACCATCCAGCGCGACGCGACGTTTCGTCCCTGAGCACGGGCTCTACGCGCGCTCTGATTGGCCAGTGTTTTTCGTTTAATAATTCGAAAACAAAGCCTCAAACGACATTTTGCCAAAGTAAAAAGTTGTTCGGTATCGCTTCAGGAATCTCCCGTAACCGGCTCTTCTATGGGTTACACGACACGCAGCGTAATAATTTATACATATTTGGCCTGCAGTAGAATTTTAATAATTGGTTCACGTGTGCCGTAAAATAAAAAAAAAAGTACAAGGTTGAAGATCGCCCGGAGTAGATGTGCAACGATACTCACCTCTTCTGGATGATCCTCTTGGGGCGAAGCGACCCTGAGCAAGGACAGGTCCTCGGGCGTCGAGGAGAATTGGACGGGTGCTCTGACGGTCCTGCCCCAGGGGTCCTGATGATTCCTTCTGCACGTGTGAGGGTAACTCGGCTCACCGGCTTCGCCGATCAGCTCGCGTCTTTCCACGCGAATTTCACCGTCGGATAGAGTCTTTTGCAGCGGCAGGAAGCGCCGCGCCGACTGGGACATCCGGTTCAAAAGCGTACGAGCGTCTGGCGACACGGGAGCCGGCTTAAAGTCGATGAGGATCTCTTGGTCGTCCAAGTCGATTGATCTTCGGTGATCCTGGGGCCGGATAATGAAAAAGCGAATGGAAAATGATTCAATAAAATATTCTGGGTTAAATTGTATAACAGTTTTGCAAAGTTTTTAGTGACAAGTCTGGGGGAATGGAATTGTTTTTACTCTTTTTCGTAGACACTGTATTAATATAATGATTTTAGGCAAAATTTTAATTAGGTAATAGACGATAGGTAAGACTAACAGATAAAAGTCTAACCAAATCTAAACTTCATCCAGATAAAATCTAATTTCGGAACAGTTTAATACAACAACAATTTTAAATCGAAGAACCACTTTTTTCTACTATAAAATAATGGAGTTTGAATAGCATTTGGAATATCGCACATGCAACGAGACAATACAACAGTTTTTTGTAAATTCTCCCATTCAATATTTACGATGGAAGAATCTTATAATTAAAACAAAACAGAATACAATAAAAGAGTATTAAAACGTTTGTATTTCTGTTTTACTCTACGCAGTTTGTAGGAAATTATAAAACCGTGCGTTTTCTTTCACCGAAACTTGTCCGCGAAGATTAAAAATTTAAATTACATATTTAATGAAAAAGTGAGAGAATGTCGAGTAACATGTCCACAAAAACGTTTCATTGAATGAAGCAAGGCGAATGGTAAAACGTCATGGTACGATGGAGCATCGATCAATACATTAATATCCGTAACGACTTGCGTCCTTTAATTACACTGACAAGCTTTCGCTTTTAAACAAAGTCTAGTTTGTTATCACAGCAGTTCGATTAAACCACGATGAAAGTTTTCTATAAATAACAGTGCTTTTCTCATTCACATGGAAGAAACAACGTTCCAGAGGAATATGTTCAATTATTTATATAGTATTCCGAAATTAATTAAGTTCTTGCAATTTCCTGTCTGTAGCGTTAGAAACAGTTTCTGCAATGTTTATAACGTTACTTTCGGTGAATATTTCTGGTGAACCGAGATTTTCCATGTTGCCAGCGAGAGTTTATAACGTTTTCTGTCATTACATGCATGAATTATTAATGAAATTCTGTCTGTTGATTAGTGAATAAAATTGCATATCTTCTTCAGCCGCGAAATATTATTCTCCAGTTGGTGTCAGACTTTTTAGTTACGGTTTTTTAATAATAAATTCATTATGGTGCAGCATGCTTCTGTATAATTAGTCATCCTTAATGTGAGTTTTATTTTACATATCATTCAACTTGTATTGGGAGAAGCTTAATAATTTTGTTCTAAAGTTTGATTCAATTTTGATACGTATTAAAGATTGTCTATAGTATACTCGCTGAGGTACGATGATATTTAAATAAATTAATCAAAATAAGACACTTCTGTGAAAGTACATTTCTTTTTTAAGATTCTCAGACTTTTAACAGATTTCTAACTCGGGCCGCAATCAAAATCGAAATTAGAATACTAATCCACAATATTTTGCCACTCTGAATCGACAGCAGTGCGAAGTATCGCGAGGCGAACCCTTTCAACCGATTCGGCACTCCAAGTAGCAGAATCAATTGCGATTCAACTGGAACTGTCCATAGAGCGCGGCAATATTCCACGCGAATTCAGTCAACAGTCCCGTGTATGATTGCCTCGCTATCAAAGGAACACGCTATCGAGGATTTTGCTGGCCCGTGCACCGATCAATCGACAGGACAAGTGCATCGCTACTAAATCGTTCCGGGAGAAAAACGCAATTTATACACGTCGATGGAGATTCCAGTCCTTTTTGTTTTTGAAGGTTTTCGTTGTGGAAGGAGACAGTGAGTTGACAGTTGTATTTTTTTGAAGTAATAGATGTGGGGATTATTATTAGCTTTGACGTGGTGTTGAGATTTAATTTCTTTTATGGGAAGGTTGAAGTATGCTTCGTTGGTTAAGGTGTGCCGAAAGTGAAATGTTTGGGGATGTTGAAGAGTTGATGAGCGATTAAATACGATCGTTAATAATTAATGATGAGTTAATGGTAGTAATTATAGTAAAATGCAATGTGCCGAAATTACATATCCCTCATTCAAATCTTCGCTATTTAACAATACCTGCATGAGATACACAGAATCAAACCCAGACCAGTTATCAAACTAAATCAAACGGAATCAAATAGATAAATTAATGAAAATAATGATAGAAAATTGCAATTTATGTACCATTGCACCCAATCTGTGAATCTAAAAGTTTCCCATATCCCTCCTTCAAATAATCACTATTTAACTATACCTGCACAAAATACACAGAATCAAACCCAGACCAGTTATCAAACATAATCAAACAGATAAATTAATAACAATAATTATAATAAACTGCAGTTGATGTGCAATCATTGCACCCACTCTATGAATCAAAAATATGTTAACAATATATTACAACGATTTTAAAACACCTACAATTAAAAAAAAAATATATACATATAATGTATGTCAATATCTGGTCACACATGCTTTTAATATTTCTTCGACAATTTTCTGGTATTTTTGGGTCGTTAGGCCATGCAGATATAATTCTCCCAATCAATTGTTGTTTATTAGTTATTATTTCTCATGGAATGCGAATTTCAATAATTCCCATAGATTTTCTAATGGGTTCATATCTGATGAATTTTCCAGGCCACTGTCAAACATAATTTTGTTTTCTTAACTAGGTAAGCTGTTACACTCTTTGCTTTATGCCATGGCATATTTAAAGAAAGGATATATTTCTCTCTCTCTATCTCTCTCTCTCTCACTGCGAATCACTAAGGAATTAATATTTCTCAAAAACTCACGATAGCGGTGATCGGTTCCGAGATATCCCCATTTGTCAACGGTTCTTCTACGATGTTTCCCTGAGGAGGCGGCGTGTTCACTAGAAAGGGTGACCTAGGTGGTTCCTCGCTCTGTGTCCTGTGAAGCGGCTCATGATGTTCCGTTTCATCTTTGCCTGTCGCTCCAGCTTGGCCACCGCCCAAAGGTGTGCCCAGCTGACCAGCCTCGGAATAACTCTTCGTCAATTTCCTACCGTTGAACAGACCGTTCGTCTGGGCACCTTGCGAAACCATCTTCACCCGGTGTATCGTCCTGGGGCTGAGGGTGACTGGGACTCGACCCCGAAACACGGCTGGCAGCTCTGTCTGGGTCGCCTGGGTTTTCATAGTACCGCGCTTCGGTGGCTTTTCTGAAATCGAATGCGAGCTAAACCGGCGGAATCTGTGATTGTAATAAATTGTAATAAATGTAGCCTTAACGAGTATATGTATGTATAGGGTGGTTATATTATTATATTAGTTATATTATTTATATTATATATATATTAATTATATATTACTTAATAGTGCTGTAATATGAGGGGTGGATCTTTGGAATTTTTCAGAAATGAGATGACAGATAATAGTTGACTACATTCGAATCCCAGTTTTCAAATCACTCACTAATTTTGCTTTTTTTATGGATAATTTAAACTGTCAGCAAATTTAGCCTCATAAGTTTGTCTATAACAACAACACCTAAACTATCTTTGGAGTAAAACAAGAAAGTAAAACCTATGAAAATGCAATAATGAATAATAAATAAGTGAAAACGAAAGAATACTGAATAATTAAATAATTCAAATTGAGTGAACTCTAATTGCAGTTTAGTAACACATTTTGCAAACACGTTTTAATGAACATCCGGATATACAATATGTTGTATAAACGAAATTGCTCATAAATACGGTTGTTTCCACCACTGGGATTTTTTACGTTTAATTCCTCGCTTACAGTGCCAACCTGACTTTTATCGACTTCCTTCTTTTTTTCAAAATTTTGAAGCGGGAATTGGATGGGCAACGTTCTCATTTTCTATTTACTGAAGGAAACGTTGGTCTCGAGTCATTTAGAAACGCTTGCCAACGCCCCATAGCCGATATACTGAGTGCCTACAGCGACTATTTCAGAGAAACTAAATAAGAACATGATATCTCATATATTACTTTTCCTATTTACAGATCAAATTGGTTATTACGCTACTGTGCTCGATAAATATTAACTCTACGAACACCCTACAATATTAAAATGTGTGTTCAATGTTAATTAACACTACGCAAAAATACATTTGCCCTTAAAATGTATCATTAAAGGTGCAAATAAAGATGAATCACCATTTAGTACAATTAATTATTAATAATACGGTATGTATAATGTATATTTAATCAATTGCTGGAAATTGGATAAATAAATGATCAAGGTTTATCGTACAAATTGGTTCATATCAATAATTGTACCCCGTGATTAGAAATTGAAGTAGAAATTTAATTCCAGGTAACATTTTGGGGATATTTTTGTAAGTTATTTAATTATTATCTTTCTTTTCAAAGATATTTCATTTGCATTTTCCTGCCATGAAGTGTATAAACAATCAATGTGACGTGAAACCCACTTATTCTTCATTAAACAAAATTTGCGTCCTACTTGAATAAGTTTCTACTTTGCAATTTTTCCCTCAAGAATGAATTAATAAGAGATACAGGACGATCCTCGATTATCACGCAATAAATTAGCAATTCCAACGTGATTCACGTATCCCATTCCGAGCGCGAAACACATCCGTGCTTGTAACGGCTGCCACGTTCCAGCTGGTAAGAAAACGGATATCCTTCAGCACAGAAATTATTCTGGTAACATAATTTAGCCCTGTGCAGTAATCCGACGTTCGTTAGCGATTAATCGAGGAAGCAAAATTAATGCTTTCACCCATTGCCGGTGCCGTGTAATTCCCGATTCGGATCTAACGCCAACGCGACGAAACTGCTCCAAGCCGTTATCGTCTCCTTACGCGAGTTCAATATCGAGTCTCACTCGATTGGGCTATATTGGCAATTTGTTGGCTAATATTGAGCTAACAGCCGGACCCTCGGCTAGAAGTTAATGCCCTCGAAGAGCTGATAATCTGCCGGCTATTCGAAATAGGAATGGAAAAGAGCTTTCTTTTTAAACGTCCCTTTGCAGAGGTGCGATGGTAGTTAAAATAACTGCAATTTTATAGTAGAATAGATGATAATACTGCTTTAGAATTAATTAGTGCTAATTGTGTTGTAAAAATGGTTTGACAGTATGGGGCATTTGAAACTGGTCTTGCTTGGTTCCGAGGGGCGCATAATGTGATGTAACTATTTTTGGTATAGGCGGTGGCGTAGAGGAATATAAAAAACTAACTTGTATTTTTTAATGGCATGGTATGGATTTTTATTTGTATTGTGACAGAGCGTTTCAAGACGAATACAACGACCTACATGGAAGTTACTCGGAGACAACTACAATGAAAAACAAATTGTCTCAAAGTGCTCTATGAATGTAGATAACAATGTATAGAGCACTTTGAGACAGTTTATTTTCCATCGTAGTTGTCTCCGAGTAACTTCCATGTAGGTCGTTATATTCGTCTTGAAAGGCTCTATCGGGCTATAAATAAGAAAACTATAGCATTCCGATTAAGAATGCAAGTTTATTTATCATATTTTCACTTCTCTGGCAGCTATCAAAAAGTTAGTTACATCACGTTATGTGCCTCACGAAACCAAGCAAGTTTGATCTAATGTATTTTTTTCTACCATCAAAACCAAGCGAGTTATTCAAGTGAGCCGTTTTAAATACCCTACAATATATGTTATTACTATTTTTCTATTTTATTTAATGTTTAACCGACACAGAAAATGACAGATAAAAGAAGAATTAGTGAAAGATCGAAAGAAAAGTGATTTCATTTAATAGAAACAATTCAATTTAATTAATAATCAAACTTGATGTCTGACCCTGAACGCCCTCTCAAGGAATTCTTACTTTTAGAAAATGTACGTCATTAATACTAGGTCCACTGGTAATTAGAACGCTAGTCGTAAAGTGTTCAAGACCTTAATTGCGTAAACCTTAAATTTTCTCTCGATGATCCAACGGTGTCGCTTCAGGGGGGGGGGGGGTAGTTTCAAGCGTTCCATTGAAACATTTTCTGCAAAGGGTGCTCTTTACTAGACCTTCCAGCTTTAGTTTTACGTTGCATCAGTGCGCCTATTTAGTTACACGGGCAAAAGTGTATCTACGTGCTTTTGAGGAACAGACTGTTCTATATGCCTCGTGGGGAAAGCATAAGAAAGTGTGAGTGCGTAAGAATTGACCCCGAAGATAGTGTCGTTGAGCTCTTAGATGTTCTAATGAAATTTTAATGAGACAGCATTTTTGGCATTCAAGATTCTGTTTAATTAATCACCTTTCTTTATATGGCACTAGAAATAGACTACTAATTTGAATTTTTATGATATAACATGAACAAAGAGTTTCAAAGAAATGAAATACAACCAAAAGTCTGATGGACTGTATAAATTATTTTATCACACATACGTTTTATCTGGCAATTAGTATCATTTTAATTCAACTTTTTATTATAACAGAAATGGATCATTCTGGGCAAAAATATACAAGTAAATTGAAAAATTATGAGAGCCAGCTTCATATTTATAGAAGCTCTCAACTGTTGGTTGAAATTTATGAACTTGCCACTCTTGAATCAATTAATAGTTTTATTTGAATTCATTTATATTCAATTAATTCGCATTTTCGATGTTTCATTAAAAAATTGGTAAGTCAAAGCCCTCAGCATATCTACACATCTATAAAAATTATAAAATCGACAAAAGTGTAATTTCAACATCCCTTTTCACTTTCATTTTCCTCTCACGTATCCTTTGTTCTGAACGAAAAATCAACTAAAACAATGAGGGATAATCTGTCCCTCGGTGCGCAAGTACAAAGTAGTCCACCAAGAAAAGGGACAAGTCACGGAGTTAATTACCCATTCGAAGAATAGGTAGGCAACTCACCGAGGACGATAACTCGTGGCTCGTTGCTGGCGAACGAGTGCATCATGGGCAAGCTCGAGGGGAGCATGGCGTTCTGCGTCGTCGGCTGGGAATCTATGAGGCGTTCCTGGTTCTGCGGCCTCGGGGGACTCCTGCTCCTTGGAACATCAAAGGAAGTAAGAGTATGCGATCTGGCGAAACTAACGTGCTTCGTTTTCGGGGCTTGTGCGGAGGGTGGCGGAGGTGCTGGGGGCAGTACCGGCCGTGGACCTTCCAATTTGGTCGATTCCTCGTCCTCGGGAAGCCACGTGTATCTATGGCAGAGGAAAGTTCCAAAACGTCTCGGTATCGTCGAATAAATCGTGCCAGGAAATGTTAATATGTAAATGGGGGATTGGTTTCTCGATTATACAGGGCGTTTCGATACCTCGTGCAAATATTTTCAGGAGCGACTGCCGGGGCCATTCTGAATAACTTCTTCCTTTGGCAAAATGTTCGTTAAGACTTCGTTTTTGAGTTATTAACGAAAAACTCTGACCAATTAGAGCGTGCGCAGAGGGCGCGCTCAACCGCGAAAGCGCGTTTTTCCTTAATAACTCAAAAACGAAGCTTTAACCAACATTTTGCCAAAGGAAAAGGTTGTTCAGAATCGCCTCAACAATCATCCCTTAAAATATTTGCACGAGGTAGCAACACATCCTTTAATAAATTAGTTTTTGCATTTTTTTAATGATTTGTTATACTAGGGTTGAAGGTTCAATTCTGATGAAAGGAAGTTCGTTGTCCGAATTTATGTGCAACCGCGTGTGCACGGGGGAGTTATTTATATCAGTGAAAATTTATGCTACGGATAACATTTATGGGCAATGTTGATTTGATTAAATTGGATTCTCATGACTCCATTCGATGGATTTATAAAGTTATGTTTTATTCGAAAAATCGGTTTGTTTCTAGTTCAGAAGGAAATATACCAAATGCGAATCACTGATTATTGAAAAGCTTTACGATTATTAAATTGTCCTATAGAAAGAAACCCTTTACACACCCTCTTCAAAAACGTCACTCCTTATCTTAAAAGCAACGTGACTATTCCCTCGCATTCGAATCAATCCTTCATTCCCGTCGCCTCTAAGCAGAGTCGAATTTAAAAAAAAAAATGGACAAAAGACGTTCTTCCTCCGCCGGATGATCCAACAGGTGTCGCGAAAGAATGTTTCATAATGGCTAGACAAAACGTCGGCGTCAACGATCCAAAGAAAGCGCGCCGAGCTTCTTCTAGCGAGTGACACTAGGATAAAAGTACTCCGTGAATGGGACGGAGAGCTACCTGGGTCTTGCATCCGCGGCTTAATTAACTGGTCGGCTCACAGACATTTATTTCCACCCGGAGACGCCTCGTTTTCCTTTTTTTTTCTTTTATTTGATACGCGACGCGGAGACGTTGCCACGCATACGCGCGACATTCTCATTTCCATTGTGTCGAGCAGAAGCCGATCCACGCGTGTGACAGACATTATCTTGGGGGAATAGCGGGTGACTCTCGCGTCGTTTCCGCGGGGATGCAACAACGACCTAAATAAATTGCATTTAGACTTCAGCTCGTTGTCCCGAGGTGCGTAATAAAACCGCCACGCTGCCATTCTCTCCGCTGATTTGAATGTAACAAATCCTGGGGCTTTACATTTCCTTGCTCTTCTCAGACTTTTTGGCTGGATAACGTTGCTGGTGGAACTCGTTTGGCTATTTCTACATTTTCCTGCGGGTTTTATGCAGACAGTTTTTACTTTTTTGCAATTATTTATTTATCCTGACACGTTTGGATCGCATTGAGCGTGGCAAAAATGTCTTCCCTTCATTCGTTGATGTTTTGCCTCAGATTTCCCTCAAATCCTTTTCTGAATTTTTGAGTGATACGTTATTTTGTATGATTTATTTGGTAGTACCAGAAAGATTGTGTGGACACTATCAAAGAGCTTTTGATTTTCAACATCATTTATAAGACACCACGCTTAATTACCTTGCTGTGGAAGTATCAAGTTGCATCATCTCTTTCGCTATAATCCCTCCCTTCATTTCTAGAAATAAATCTATCTTTTGTACCTTCATCTCCCTTCTATGTATTTTAGTGTGACTCATTATGTTATTTTAAGCAATTTATTTTGCCCTTATATTTTTCTACGACTCCTCCTAAACGAATTTTTGACGTACGGAATAATTTACTGATGATTTCGTTGCGATTGAGAAATGTTGGATTAACTAGTAATAATTTTGGTGTAACTTTTGGGGTAGCTCGTGATTTACGAAAATTTTAATTAATGTTCTTCCTTGAATTTTGTGAAAATAAACATTGTTCTTGCAACCCAAAATGGCAAAACACGTAGTTGGCAAGCAATTTTTCAATTTTATAATCCTTTAAACACTCACTTGATTTATGAATCTGTACGGGGACTCATTTGAATAACTCGCTTGGTCTTGATGATAGAAAAAAATGCTTCAGATCAAACTTGTTTGGTTTCGAAGGACACAAGATTTGGTGTAATCAATTTTCTGTATAGGTTGAGAGTAAGGGAAAATATAAAAAAACAATACTGTATATTTAAATGGTATGATATGGTTTTTTATTTATATCCTGATAGAGTGTTTCAAGGCGAACACAACGACCTACATGAAAGTTACTCGAAGTTAACTACATCGGAAACTGAATTGTCTCAAGTTGCTCTATAAATGTAAATAGTAATGTAGATGGTGAAATATAAACAACTGAAACAACTGAATATTTGTGAATGTAATGTGCCATGTGAAGATGAATGATTTTTTTTTATTGAGGGTTTTAGGTCACATGCACCTTATAAGGTTAATAGTGACCACAATTGTGTTTCCAATGGTGGCATATCATACTTGTACTTCGTTGTATAAGTTAATATCCTTCAGGAAGTTCAGGACCTTTTTGAAGGAGCTTATTTCTTGTCACATGTTTAATGAGTACTGTAAGTTGTGTTGTGTTCTTTTAATATTATATTTAAGACAGGTGACCAAGATGTGTTCTGTAGAGTTTGGTGTATCGCAAGAATCGCAGGTATTTGGATTAGTTTTCGTGATGAGGTGTGAGTGTGTCCAGTTTGTGTGTCCTATTCTTATTCGTGTTATCTTAACTGGATCTTTTCTATTTAGTAGTAAGGCTGGATTAGTGTCATTAATGTCATATCGGACTTTGTGCAGTTTAGTGGGTCTAGTAATTTTACATTCTTCATTCCACGATCCCAAAATCACTTTGATGAAGTACCATTGGAGGTCTTTGTATTGCATGAGGCTATAATTAATTATCGCTATACTAGGGCTAGATGAAGCCAGTTCTTCTATTCTGTCGGCTTTTTCATTGCCTTTAATTCCAACATGTGAGGGAATCCAGGTATACAGAACTTATTTTTCGCAGTACTTGAGAGTTTCATTTAGTTCTATAAGAACATGAATGATTGTTTATATTCTGTGATCTACATTTTACCATTTACATTACTATTTAGATTTCTAGAGCATTTTGAGACAATTTATTTTCCGTTGTAGTTGACTTAGAGTAACTTTCATATAGGTAATTGTATTTGTCTTGAAACGCTCTATCAGAATGCAAATAAAAAACCTAGAATTCCATTTAAAAATACAGGTTTATTTTTTATATTTCCTCTCCGCTTCCATCTAGAGAAAAATTCATTAAATGGCATTATGTGCCCCTCGAAACCAAGCAAGATCGCTCTAAAACATTTTCTTCTATCATCAAAGCTGAGCAAGTTATTCGGGTGAAATGTTTTAAGTGATCATCCTATACATGTACAAGTTGCACCAAAGGGATATATTTTTTGGTATTTTCGCATTCTTTCTTAAACTTTATGTTATTTCACGAAAACATTCCTTCAAGCAAGCATTGTATTACCTTCCACTGTTTTCGTTTAACTATAAGAAGTTTTGCTGCAAAGAAAAAGCGGAAATAAGAAAATGTTTTACGGATTACCACGTTCGTTTAAGGAAGTTTTACTTCATGAAGAAAATACACTATTTCCAAGGTTTTTATGTTTTCCTTTAGCCGGGTTTACTTCAGAAAAACAGTTATTTAGGTCGTTTCATATGTCTCCGTGCTGCACCGGATTAAATTTTGTGCCAAGAAAATATGCAACGCAACTTCATCTGGGCGATATTCCGCAGCATCTTTTTCGTGCTAGACGGAACATAATAATGGAAAAAGCAAGACGATGTGCCGATATTTCGCTTCTTTTGCTGAGAAATTCTTATAAGAATTGCGCTACAATTGAAAATATATGAAACTGTTGTGGCAAAAATGTTTAACATTTCAAAATCGTTACTCAATTCCACTTCCCCTTTCATTATCTTCCTTTGTGCGTGCTATTATCAAGAATGACTCACATATATTGCCATAAGCTGTGTAGGCATTCCTCCTGCGCCGACCATCGTTCACAGAATAAGCAGAAACGAAGAAATAGAGCAGAAGCGGGGAAAACGGAAGATCAATAGGATCATAAATGTAGCGAGGATTGAAGAAAGATTCTCCCATTGGAAGTAAATCCGAAGACACAAAAGTCGAGGCTGCACTTATTGTTAGTACAACAACAATCCTATATCTTGAAAAAAACTAATCATCTTCTCTTTGCAAGAAAATGTGTATCTAATATTTTTAAAAAAGTGTTATAACATGGTAGTCAGAAATTAAAGCAATTTTTTAGTATATTCGTTTGACTCTATAATGTTTATTGCAAAAGAAAGGGAAATGGAGAAACATTTTATTGATCTTCAGGTTCTTATTAACGCAAATTCTTCTAATTATAATAATTGAATCTATATGGATTGCAGTGTTTGCGTAATCAAAGGATAAATAAAACATAAAAAGGGAAAGATACATACGTTTGAATGCGTGAGCATTCCTACTTCATAATTTTTGTTATGCGCATTATTAATACACAATTCCAAAAGATAGTATAGTAACATTCTTCAGTAAAAACGACTCGGATGTCGAAAAAGGTCCTCCGACTCTATTCTCTCCAATTCTCGCCAAGCCATCAATCATCTTCCGAACCAGATTGTTCAATTCACGATTCGCCCATCGAGATTCACACGTGTCCCGACGAATCGCATAGCACGCGATCGATAGCATATCTTCCGACAATTGCTTGCCTGCCGTCATACGTCTTCCATCGTTATCTCTCGTAGCGAGCTATGGAAAAAAAGTCGATCCTCCACGTGTCCGCATTTATTTCCACAATTTTCGCATCGACGCACCCTTGACGTGTGTATAAATACAACAATTTATCCGCGACAAGATAATTCTCCATCGATCGTTTACGGCGCAATGGGGCCTTGAAGCGAACCCATTAATCCAAGGCCGCCATGAACGACAGCAATCAGAAATAAACCGAGCCCCCTCGTATGTAAGTATACGCTATCAAACACGGTGGTAATCACTGGCTCGTCCGGCGCAATAACACAAGACTAACGAGCTATCGTTGGGTATTGTAAACGCCCGTTCAGCAAGTACGGTTTTTTGACCGATGCCGCACTCACAGCAATCGAAACTGCCCGTATGAATGTTCAAGGTTTCATTTCAACCCTTAAAGTAATTTTAGACAGCAAAAAAAGAATTGTTTAATACAGAATGATGCAGAGTGGTCACTATGTGTTGGCTTAAATGGAAGAAGTGATTGTACGAGCTAAAATAAGAGGAAAATCAAGAGTGGCAAAACTATGGCTAAAGATTCGTTAATGAGTTATTAACAATTAAAGAAACGGTCCAAAGGCCCCTGAAAGTAGGCAACTTGTAGTGCACCGGAGGTGACTTGGGCTACCGCAGGCAAGTGACGTCGGCTCACACCGAGTTGTCTACTTTCAGGGGCCTTTGGATCGTTTCTATAATTGTTAATAACGCATTAACGAAGCTTTAAAAGCAATTTTGTCACTCCTGATATTCTTCTTTTTTCAGCTTGTGGAATGGCTCCTTCCATCTATGCTAACGTGACTGTGATGGCTACAGTTATGACACCGTTGTGATCCGCTCTGAGACTGAATACAAAGACATATTCACGTCTATTTTGTCAGATTACTAATAACATAATGAATACACAAAGAAAGAAAGTAGACACGCGCGTGAGGGTTGAATTCTCGGTGAAAATACAGAAACGTGTAAACACTGCTTTCGATTGGTTCTCCATTCAGCAAAAGTACCGAATCGGTCGAAAAACCGTCTGTCGTCTAAACGGGCTGTAACTGTGCTGGTAACGAGGACGCTTTGCAAACTTCTAAAACGTCTTCTTAAGGTTTTATCGCGACCGTAGATTTTACGTCCCTTTTCCGAGTGGTTAATTCCCCTCGCCGCCACTTTGCAATATTTACGTGGTCGAATCACGGCACCGTGAACGATGAGATATTTTATCCACGCGGTGAACCACTTTTACGCAGAGAAACGGATGTTAAAACTGGGCGGTTAGATATTAATCATTTACAAAGATATGCGAACGTGGGTATTGCCTTTTTAAATATTTTCACTTGTGGAAGACGAACAAAATCGAGATATCG
Organism: Holcopasites calliopsidis; assembly: GCA_023838395.1. NCBI lineage: Eukaryota > Metazoa > Arthropoda > Insecta > Hymenoptera > Apidae > Holcopasites > Holcopasites calliopsidis. The sequence continues at coordinate 1,172,530 of JALHAQ010000009.1, forward strand.
AAGACTTTTAGTTAATTACACTTTACGATTGCAGAGCTCGATTTGCATTTCTGCGCCATTCGTATTTAGTTTTGTCTTTAGCTTGGTTTTTAGGGGAGATTTTTCGTGTTAATGGACTTTCCGGAATTAAATTGCATAGGCGGAGATTCGTGGGGGTTGAGTTCTTAGTATTGAGAGATAATAAGTCTGTTTTTATTGTAATTGCTATTTAGTTGGAAATTAATGCATGCAGGATTTTAGGAAACCTTGATTTGTGGAGACGAAGCTTTCGTAAAAGTAATAGCTATAAATTTTTGTTTGCAAGTCTGCTTTTGTGTGCAAGATTTAATAGTAGTAATTATTACTAATTGCAAAATGTATTTAATATTGCAAAATGTGGGTACGAATTTTCAAGGGTTAATTTCAACCCCCTAAAGTGATTTTGTGCAGCAAAGGAAGTCGTATGATACATAACTATACTGCGTGTTTAGCTACACGTTGACACAGGAATTATAGGTGTTATTCTATGAACTAAAATAAGACGAAAGTCAAGAGTAGCAAAATGGCGTTTGGGGGTTCGTTATAGAGTTATTAATAATTAAAGAAACTGTCCAAAGGCCCCTGCTTGTAGGCAACCCGATGTACGCTGTAGGCTACTTGGGTAAAGCAGGCGAGTGACGCCGGTGCACACCGAATTGCTTACACACAGGAGCCTTTGGACTGTCCTTTTTAATTATCAATAACTCGTTAATGAAGCCTCAAATATAATATCTTAATTCTTCATTTTCTTCTTACTTCAGCTCATAGAATCGTTTCTTTTGTACCGATATCTAGTCGGATATCTTGTACGTGCTCTACATGTCCGTAAAGCGTCATAACTTAAATTCCTGCATTCAGGACGTTTTCTTGGGGACATTTACAACACACTAGAAAATTACCACATACTATTCCCTTCCCTCATCCCAAAATTAACGCTCACCTTTTCGGATCGGGCACAGTGCAGAACGACCTAGGTCTACGCCGGAAGTAGGAACTCTCATTCCAGTCGGCCTCGTCCTCGAAGTCGTGTCGCGACAGACCCCTCGAGTAGGTCGGGTAAGGTTGACGGTACATGATCTGCAGGGGTCGCCTGGGATAGGGCGCGTCGCAGAGGTTCTCATCGCTCGGCGCGCTTCGCACGCAGGCGGAAAGGATGGAGGTCTTCGCCGAGCTACAAGGCGACGGGCCTCTGGTGGACAAGCAACCGAAAAGACCGCCCCCCGATTTCTCGACCGCGTCCAATTGTCTACTAGTTATGCAATATTGCTCCTTGATGTCCTCGCGGGAGTACAGCGGTGTTGCCCTGCGATCCCAGTCGATACTGATGCTGCCGGCAGGTGGGCCGAAACCACCGTGCAGGTCCACCTGGGTCGAGACGTCCACCTGTCAAGCACACAACGTTTCCTCTAATCAGTGGGGAATCGATGGGTAACGGGAGTGTTCGATTGAAAATGACGCGCCGCGGTGGAAGGTAATTCTGGGTGCGAACTACTCGCTCGTTTTTTTTTCGACGACTCTACAGTTTTGGGGCGAATGGCCGATGTGGTTTCGCTGGTTTGTGGCGGACACTTGGCTGGGCATATAATTGTGATGATGCGTGTATAGGCTATTGGGATTGATTGTTGTGTAAATTACATACTTATGCGATCGTCATTTCTAATTTATTTAATAATTAAATTTTAATTCATCATTAATTGAAAAAATTGCTTAACTAGCCAATAAATTGATTGTAGTTTATTTAATATCGGTGCCAGGAAAATATTATTCCATGATTTTTGCATAAATAAGTTTCTCCTGAAAGAAATAGGATAACAAGGTAACAAGATACCGTTTCCTCTACTAAAATAGAGAAAGAAAACTATCTTCTATAAAAGCAGGTATCTTTCCATCTCCCAAGTCGACGTACAAAAAAGTAACTTTAAAGCTTCAACGTGTGCTATAAAAAGCCAGAGCAAACATACCATCCTTCAAATAGCAAACGCGGGCGACCGATAAAGGCAGTTTCAAGAAGCGATTGAAAATAGAAAGCACATTAAAGCATCATCACTTCGATCGTGCCAAGTGAATCCAATTTCGTTTATTAAAACGACGATCAATCACAGTGAATTAACAATATTGTATATTGTAGCGACACCTACGTAACATTATTTGCTCAAATTTATTATGAACATAATTCCCTTGCTTGAAATTTCGTTAGCGCCAGACATTAAAATTGATCAAGTCTCTAAAATACTTAAATAAGTCTTGGTAAAAGGCTAAGATTTCAGGCTTTTTGATTCTATTTGTTGATTTTGGAAATTCATGATTATACCGATTTATTGGACGAAAAGAATTAAATATTGCAACCCTTTAACATATGCATGGTGAATTTTTATATAGGATGGTAAGGATTTTTATTTAAATTCTGGTAGAGCGTTTCAAGACGAATGCAATGATTGAAAGTTACTCTAAGTCAGCTACAATGGAAAATAAATTTTCTCAAAGTGCTCTATAAATGTAAATACAAATGTAAATGATGAAATATGGACAATTGAAACAACTGAATATTCGTGAATATAATATGCAATGTAAACATGAATGTTTGTGTTCGATGATCTACATTTCACTATTTACATTACTCTTTAGATTTATAGAGCACTTTGGGACAATTTATTTCCTATTGTTGTTAACTCTGAGTAATTTTCATATAGGTCATTTTATTCGTATTAAAACGCTCTATCATAATGTAAATAAAAATTCATATCATTCCGTTAAAAAATGCAGATTAGTTTTTTATATTCCCTCTTCGCTTGCACCTATAAAAAAATTAGGCACATCACATTATGTATCCCTCGAAACCAAGCAAGCTTGACTTGAAACATTTTTTTCTATCTTCAAAACTAAGCGAGTTATTCACATGTTTTGAATGTCTCGCCCTATATTTTGATCCACCAAAATTAGATTCGATATTTACCCCCAAATAAGGATATTTTTCAATAAAAGATATACGTACAATATAAATGTGTGTAATGTAGTTTGTGCAATTAAAAAGCTATGGAATGCTTTTTAATTTTGTTTATATACGTGTGCAAATTTTCAACAAAATCGAAAGTTATTTTTGGTGTAATGTATATATAAATTAATGAACTTTCATTCTTGTAAATTTATCCAATCCAAAATTATACACAACAAACACGTTTTTAATTCACAAAAAAGGAACTATCTTAATTAGTTTTTTGCCAGTAAAAAGGTTTGGGATTAAAAAGAACAATCAGTGTTGAGTTTCTCTGTCGCAACACACTTTTGCATTCAAACCCGAAAATATATGTTTCCAATCGCGAGATCCGTCAATTCCTAATAGACCCGCGGCAAAAACGAATAGACAAGCAAACGTTCCTTTATTCTCAATTAAAGCGCGTCTGTTTCAGTCCGACTGCCCATAGCACGGCGCGGATTCGTCTCCATGGTGAACGGATGTCGCGCCGCGTGTCAAACAGAAATTGCAACGCTATTAGCGTCACACGGAATATTGATACACGATGCGAGATTTAAAAAAGACCAGAAGCGTGTTTCAAACGGTAGATACATCTTCCGATAGACGCGCTTTCCATGGCATGGAATATTTAGATCGCTGGCGGATCGATTCGAGCGCAAGCTGTTCTCTCTCTCTCCCTCTCTCTGTCTATCTCGCACCTCCCTATTTTGATCGTACTAATTAAATTGCGAAACGAGAGCGATACGGGACGTTTAATCGAGCACGGGGTTGTGATCGTTGGAGGTGGATTCGCTGGATCAAAACGCGATGAACTTGTGATTCCGTGGAAAAGTTTGATGTGGAATTTAAGAAGGTTGTAGGATTTATTGTGTTATTATTGAAGGTATCATTATATACTCTTGCACTGTGTATTATTGTGATGGCGAATAGGATTTTTAGAGGAGTATTGTGAAATACTTTCCATAAATTAATATTGTGTAAATTAAATTAAATTAAGATTCTTGTACATTTCTAGCTTTATGTAAATTAAATAAGTTGAACAATATTTTCTATCTATGAATCTATGTAAAACGAATGCAACAAATATTAATGCAGAAAACAACTACGATAAATCCTAATATTCACTGAACCACGACAAACCAGAAGAAACCAAGACAAATCAAGACGAACCAGGCCCTTAACTTCCACTTGCGAACAAACGGAACATTCACTTTGCTATTTAACACTAATATATTCAACAACACAGTATTCTCTGAACCACGACAAACAAAGACAAACTGAGACAGAAACGTAGACAAACCAGGCACTGAACCCCTACTTACGCACAAACGTAACATTTACATTGCTATTTAATAGCAACATGTAGACCATGTGAAACAGTTCTCTAATGCACAAGATCGATTTTCTTCCTCCAGGTGTTCAAACACGGCAAGATTAACACAAATTACAAATACCACAAGACTAACACCATCTTTAGTGTTAGCACGATTAATTGATCAAAGGTTAACAAGTCGATTTCCATTGGAATAACGAAATTCGACGTAACGGATTTGCCTTTGCCCTAGAACAACACAAACTAAGACATACCAACGCAAACGAGACACTTAAGTTCCACTTATGCACAAGCGTAACATTTACTATGCTTTTTAAGACCAACGTATTCAACAACACAATATATACTGAACCATGACAAACAAATACAAACTGGAACAAACCTAGACAAACCAGAGACTTAACACCCACTTACGCACAAACGTAACATATACTTTGCTACTTGACAGCAATATATGTACATTGTATAGACTATCTAGAACAGTTCTCCAATGCACAAGATCGATTGTCTTCCTCCAGGTGTTCAAACACGGCAAGATTAACACAAATTACAAATACTACAAGACTAACACCATCTTTAGTGTTAGCGCGATTAATTGATCAAAGGTTAACAAGTCCATTTCCATTGGAACAACGAAATTCGACGTAACGGATTTGCCTTTGCCCGAGAGCAACACAAACCAAGTCATACCAACGCAAACCAGACACTTAAGTCCCACTTATGCACAAGCGTAACATTTACTATGCTATTTACGACTAACGTATTCAACAACACAATATTTACTGAACCATGACAAACAAATACAAACTGGGACAAACCTAGATAAACCAGAGACTTAACACCCACTTACGCACAAACGTAACATTTACTTTGCTACTTAACAGCAACATATAGACCATCTAAAACAGTTCTCCATTCCACAAGATCGATTTTCCTCTTCCAGGTGTTCAAACACGGCAAGATTAACACAAATTACAAATACCACAAGACTAGCAGGATCTTTGGCGCTAGCACGATAAATTGATCAAAGGTTAACAAGTCGATTTCCATTGGAACAACGAAATTCGACGTAACGGATTCGCCTTTGCCCGAGAGCAACGTTTCAGAGTTAAATGCCTTGGCCGAAATCGCCAAACACAAATGGTGAACGTCGGTCCGCCGCAGAAAGGGTTTTAGCCGGCGACAAAATAGATTTTCCATGCGGTTACAGGTATCCGCTTATATCGAACGTCGTAAGAAATTCGTCCGGCTACGGGCAGCGTCTAGAAAGTCCCTTTGTCCGAATATCATAAAAGTTTCATTTTTGTTGATCGAACGGAAATTGGTTGGCATTGATGCGCTTGGATTTACTCGCGTAAGTCAAGAGTCGTGTAATTCTTATAGCGGGTAAGAAAAAGGGAAAATGGGGTTGGAAGTTTGGGAGGAAAAAGTGATGAAAAGGAAAGAAACGTGGAGATATAATAATGGGTGATGCAATAAACTTTTTATGTAAAGTAAAAGAAAGTAAAAGGTTTGTGTAAAAAACGATGAATGTGAGGAAAGCCTGTGAAAATTAAAATTATACATGATAGAAATGAACAAGTGGAAGCCTTTTAATATTTAAAAAACGAGCAAATATCCAAATGAAAGGTTTATCGATAAAATACAATAAATTGTAAAAAATATATGTTGTACTTCAATTTGGAATTGATATACTTAAAAATATTTGTATATATCTACATTATTCTGCAGTAATATTTATTGCTGTAATTAGAATTAAGTTACATTATACCATACTTAAAAATTTCTTGCAGGAACATAAATAAAAGCAAGTTAAAATGCGAGTAAGTTATTATTTTAATAAATTCCATGTCCTTAACTTTAAAATGAAACTTGCTATTTATTAAAAGGATATAATATCGCAGAAGCTGTAAATTATTGAGAGCAGAGTATTGATTGGATGTGAAAAAATTGTTAAAATAGTAACAAGGGAAAGGCTGAGAGAAATCGGAGAAGTTTAATTCTGTCCTTGTCGCGATCCTCAATAGAGGAACCAATTATAAGTAATTGCAGTAACGCAACGTTTTGCATCAGCAAACTTCACAGGTGTCAACTAGCAAAGACTTGTCTCAAAGAAACTCTGAAACTTTTGCAGTTTGACACCGTTAGCCTTAAGAAAGTTTTACCGATATGTTAAAGCAACGAGTTTTTATTCCCTCTGTTACTTGAAAAATGTTTTTGAAGCTTATTATTACAATAGCTTTCTATTTTTTATATTGACATTCTATCATTATTATTTTAAGTGTAGCCTTTAGTTTGCAATTACGTTTTATAGATACTGCTAACAAGATTGAAATTTGTTATCTCATTCCAGAATTATTTTTATGTTTAATTCATAATGAAGAATACAGCTTTCAGAATTTGATGTTTTAATTAATTACTGTTAGTTGCCTCCTTATAATTTAAACTTACAGTTCCCAATCTTGTAGGTTCAGGTATTTATAGAATGTTAAGAAACTAAGTTTTACGTTTTAATCGCTTCACTCATTAACTAGTTGAAGCTTCACTTATTAAGAATCAAACTATTAATTAAAAATTATTCCTCAAAAGCTCAAAGTCTTCATGAATATTCTTCTTCATAAAAAGGAACGAAGCATATTTACTTTTAATAACTTTAAGCAAACTTGCAGCTTGTCCAATCGAAACTATTAGTAACTAATTAAACATAACAAAGCAATATTAATAAAATTAAATAATATGATTATAACGTAAATTTCAGTCTTTAACAGTTCAATTCATCTAAAGCTTATACATAAATCTAATATACCAACAATTCTAATTTCCCGAATACTAATAGAAGCTAAAGTGCACCTATCTAGAATCGCACTGTTTGAAGTTAATTTTCTAAAGGGAGCAGGCTGCCATTTAATTTCGTCGTTAAATTAAACATAAGTCACCTTCTACCTTCGCGTAATTATCTTTGCTTTGAAGACCTTCCTGTACTATACTGTGCAACACCAATTACCCATCGTGTTCCAAAAAATGGCTTAGACCATTTGATCACTTAATTTCAAAAGATAAAATTACAAAATACGCAATAGAAAAGTAAAGAAGGAAAAACAGTTATTTCGCGTTTCGAGTTGCAATATATATTCGCAAATGAACACTCGTATCGGTGAGTATCGATGCTTAACGAAGCTAAACGCGCGTTCAATTTCACATCCCCCTGTAATCTAGCCGGCGCGCAACTTTCAGCGGAATCGTAGCTAGAGATCCGGGGGGTGGTTCGTTTTCAGTCAATGACGATATTCGCCGTGTCGAGATTCAATTTTCTCGTAAATGCACGGGAAAGGGAGGTACCGTGATGGGGCGAGGGGAACGCGCCACCTGAAGATGCTACAAGTGCCGTGCAAAAATATGGCTCACGCTCCGAAGACTTCTGTGTTAATTCTTAACAAGATCTCCTTCGCCGGCCTTTGAGTTCGTCGGGCGGCAAAACGAGAATAAGGAAAACGGCGCGTGTCGGAATGTATTCTCCGCTATAACCTTTTGCACTTGGAGACTTTTCTAAAATAACCAGCAACTCGACCCTGTTTATAAACATTCGATGAATAATATATAAACTGTTAGAACTCCGTGAAAAAACAATGGTACAGCGATTTGCCTGAGCTCATTTCAAAGCCGAAAGTCTCTGCTTTCTCGGAAGCGAGTTCGTTCTTTTTTGGAAAATGCGTTACATCGTGTAACGGGTGGGACAGCGAAGGTACTCGAGATTGCAACATCCTCGGCGCACTTTTCATTCGAGGTTCAATCAAACGGCGCTAAAAAGCAAAAGTCGTACTTCAAATGTGAGGGGATTATTTCAAAGCGGAGACTTCGAGGACTTTAAATTCATGATTCGAGATACGAAGGAAAATTTCTCAATGCTCGTAGGAACGTTTGAATCTGTGCAATTTTCGAACAGGGAAGGTGTCTTCGCTTCCTCACCCGTTACACGATGTAAAAACGTTTTTGAGAAAGAATGAACTCAGGGTTGGGAAAATAGAGGATTCAGGATTTAAAATGAGCCCGGGTGGATTGCTGAACGACCTTCTCTCGCGAAGTTATAATAGTTTACGGGGTGCCCCCTTAGAAGGGACAACCGAGTGCAAAGAATTAAATACGAAGAATCCCGTTTCGTTTATTAATTTATATTTATACATCCGCGCGACATCTTCGTTTAGTATCGAGCGTGTCGAGGGCGCGATAATTGATCGTTAGGGATTAATTAAGAATTTCCGCGTTGCTGATTCCGATCGCGCTTGTCCAATTATATCTATGTTCGTGACTTTTTGCTTTCGACACAACGGGGGGAACGAAAGCTCCCGATATTCCGGCCAAACGAACCCGCGGCGGTAATGTAAATGAATTCCGTTAGAGCGGAATCGGGATTCCTCTTTAAATGCATCAAAAATTAACATCTTCCTGTGATGCTCGTTGGTAATATGCCTAGCTGAAGATTGAACGCGATTAAAGTATGAATTATTGAACGATAATCGATCGAGTTAACGTTAAGCGGTACAGCATTTTTCATGAGCAACGTGGCATTGAAAGCGACGGATTGGTAATGCGAGAATGGAGGTAATGGTTTGATCGAGAATTGAGATCAACCGTGAGTTGAAGTTTGCTGGCTGGGAAAATTAATGCAGTAGAGTCCCAATAAGTGACGGTATATTCCGATCTACACGTAAGTGACGGAAAGTTATTCCCACTACACACTTACCCACGCGGCTGAAAGGTCTTGAACGGAACCGGTTTGGTTTACGTTTCCTGTTCGTGAGAATATGCGAAATGGAATTTTATATAATTTTGCTGGGGATTTCGTTCGATTAAATGGCAATTTATACTGGAGGAATTGCGACTTTCAACTTTTTATGTTAATCCGCCCACTATACAGTAGACTCTCGATAAGTGACGGTGTTCCGATCTACACGTATGTGACGAAGAGTTATCCCCATCACACTTTAACTACTGTAGTCGAAACAATAATAAATGTCGGAACCTTGGTCATGTCTCGTAGGTTCTATCAATTAAATTTCGATCCTTCTACACGATAAGTGACGGTCTCGTGGCTCACTTCCGTACACAGTTGTCCGGAATTGGGGTATTTTCGAATGAGGGTGAAAAGAAGGTGTTGAAAAGTGAAATGAATGCAAGCTGAAATTTATGATTCGCCATGAGGTGTTGGAAACATCAATTTAATATAATAAAATTCTTGCCGAAATAAATTAATCACACATACACATTTTCAAAACCACAGAAAATGACATCTGCTATTTTATTCAATAAAATACCAGCCAGCAATCCCATTTAAAATTATATTATATATTCTATCACCTCTATCAAGTAGCATAACAAGTAATTAAACAAAGAAGAACAACATTGTTAAAATATAAATAAAAGGACTTCGTTTCTCAAACATACAGATACGCCCAGAACGTTTTATCCTCTTCATTGTAGAATAGTGTGTACAGTTGAAGAACTGTAGGAAAGAAACGCTCTTGCGAAAGGAAGAACGGCTCGTGGGTTACATCAGTCAAATTTTGCTCCATCTACACCATAAGTTACGGTCTCGCGGTCCCGATTCACCGTTATTTATAGAGAATCTACTGTATCTACAATCTGTCGTAAGATTTGGAATGATTATTATTATAATGAGACAAAGGAAAAGCCAATTTCGCTCCTTCTACACGATAAATGGCGGCCTCGGGGTCCCGATTCCTCGTCACTTATACGGAGTCTATTGCATTGCGAATTACAATTACTTGTTAAAATCAGAAGAAATTTATTAGGGTACAATGTGACATCAAAAGCAAAATACAAAATTACTCAAATTTTAATCAAATCCACACAATTACTAAATTATAAATTATTAAATTACAATTAAATGCAAAACCATTACCATTATCATGGCAAATTTAAGCTTCATTTAATAATATTTTAATCATTTCATTTAATAATACGTTCATTAATTTAACAAAATATTACTTTCACAAAAACTTTATTATGAACCAGCACCCAATATCAGTTAACACAATACTAATAGAATAAACTAAATTCGCTTTTAGATTGTGCGTCAAATTTCAAAGAATTCTATTCCCCACAAATTTCACAAGATCAAAAACAAAGGACGTCAAAGTCGTTCACAGAAAGTTCACAAAGTAACAGCAAACAACGGTGTATTATAAAATGCTTTAAAATAGTACGACAGATTTCCAGCACTTCGTTATCCAACGCAACACAGAAACTTCCCCTTCTGCGAACTAAATTTCACGAGAGAAATTACGATATCAATTTAACGCTCGGTAAAATTGCTTTCGCATATAGATCGTTAAAACTAGAAAATGGACAGCGTTTCATTCGACTTCAACGAAACGATACACCTCAGCTTCTCTCGAACAGTATGTTTTCTACAAAAAAAAAAGGAAAAAAACGGGGGAAGATGGTAACAACGTTAGCGTTTCGTAACGAGAGTGCTGACTGCAGAAACGTTTGCGAGAAGTCGATGTTATCGTGTCCTTTGCTGGAGATAGAGATGCTCTGGGGAAAGATTTACTGCATCGCGTAACTGTCACGAGCAAGCGTGTGCGCACGAAATGTTGCATATTCTCGAGGACCATAAGCGAGGGCACTTGTAACTTTTAAAATGTTCATTCGTATAAACAGTTCACCCCCCAGTTGGTTATCTCTGCGTCGTAACTGTAAACGCGCAACTGCACGTGGTTTTCCTTTTGCTGAACAATTAAAGAGACTGGAAATTTTATTTAGGGGAAAGATGTCTTTTAAAAAGTGTATAAGTAGCATGGTAGATTGTTATTCCTTTGCGAACTGCTTGCAAACGACTTTTTGGGCACTATACTTCTTAATGAATTATATTGTGCTTGGTAAAGTGGCTACTTAAGTAGAGAAATTTTATTGGATATTTTAAAATTAATTTTCTTTTTTATTTTTGGTAGAATCTCTGGTCGTTTAGTCTTTCTGAAACGAAAATTACGATCCTCGTATTATAAGTGATGGTAATTGAATGAGAAAAGTATTCCAGGAATGTGTAGCCTTTGGTATTTTCAGAATTCCTGGAATTTCAATTAGTACATGGGGGTATTAGTTGAAGAGAGTCATTTGTCTTTATATGTTGAGAAATAAAAGGGGACATTCATTGAAAAATATGAAGAAAGCTGAAATTAGTATTGTAAAATCTTGAATTGAATCTTCTAAAAATGTATAGATTGTGTAATTTCTACATTAATTACTGTCAGCAAGTACATTCCTGCTAATAATTAGTTATATTTTTCCTTGGTACACATATAAGGATTTCGCATCGCATTATTGATCTTCGTTACGGAAAACTTTTTGTTCACCGCTTTGTGGTTTTTATAACCCAGAGAATTATTGGAGTAGAAGAGCGTGTCTCCTTTGTGTAAAAATTCTTTTTTTCAGGAAATAATAAGTGTGTACGCTGTTTCCAGCAAATGAAAACGTCAAAAGCGATCTCTTCGTTTCTGATGGTTAAATCAACATAGTTTTCTTCCGTTCGCAAAAACGTTTCTTTCCTGTGGTTCTTTAACTGTACACACTATTTTACAGAGAAAGGGATAAAACCATTCTCGTGGAACAAATTACGTTCTGAGGGTTTCTGTATGTTTGAGAAACAAACAACTTTTTTTATATATGTTAACAAAGTCGCTCTTCTTTGTTCAATTATTTGTTGCGCAAATTGATAGCGGTTGTCTGGTATTTTATTGAACAATATATTTTGTTAAATTAATGAATGAATTAGTAAATGATATAATTAAAATATTATTAAATGAAGCTTAAATTTACCATAATAAGAATAATAGTAAGTTGCAAAATAAGCAACTGCTACGGAAGAAAATATCGTTATTTTGTTTTGTATTTAATTGTAATTTAGTAATTGTATGGATTTTACTTAAAATTGGAGTAATTTTGTATTTTGCTTTTGATGTCACACTGTACCCTAATAAATGTGTTCTGATTTGAATAAATAATTGTAATTCGCAATTCAGTAGACACATTAAGTGACGGTGAATCAGGAAGCCGAGACCGTCACTTATCGTGTAGAAGAAGCGAAATTGGCTTCTCCCTTATCTTATTATAATCATAATCATTCTAAATCTTACGAAAGATTGTAGATACAGTAGACTCTTAGTAAGTGACGGTGAATCGGGACCGCGAGACGTCACTAATCGTGTAGAGGGAGTGAAATTTGGCCGAAGGAGTCCACGAGCCTGTCTGCCTTTCGCAAGAACGTTTCTTTCCTACAGTTCTTTAACTGTACACACTATTTTACAGTGACAGGGATAAAACCGTTCTCGCGTAACAAATTACGTCCCGGGGGCTTCTGTATGCTTGAGAAACAAACTCCTTTTTCTATACATATATTTTTAAAAAGTTGTTCTTCTTTGTTTAATTATTTGTCGTGCACGTTGATAGAGATGACAAAGAATAAAATATAATTTTTAATGGGATTGTTGGCTGGTATTTTATTGAATAAAATAGCAAATGTAATTTTCTTTGGATTTGAAAATGTGTATGCGTGATTAATTTAATCCAACAAGGATTTCATTATTTTAAATTGATGTTTCCAACACCGCATGGCAAACCACAAATTTCAGCTCGAATTCATTTCACTTTTCACCCCCATTCGAAAATATCCCAATTTCATAAAACTCTGTACTATAGATTCTGTATAAATGACGGCAAAGTAGGAGCCACGTCACTGGGAAACCGTCACTTATCGTGTAGAAGGATCGAAATTTGATCGATGGAATCTGCGAGGCCTTACCGAGATTCCGACATTTATTATTATTTCGCCGACAGCAGTTAAAGTGTGATGGGGATAACTTTTCGTCACATACGTGTAGATCGGAATACCATCACTTATCAAGAGTCTACTGTAGTGTGGGCGGATTAATACAAAGAAAGATCAAAGCCGCAATTCTTCCAGCATAAATTTCCATTCAATCAAACGACTCCCCCTCCCCCCCCCCCAAAAGAAGAGTCATAAAAAATTCCATTTCGCAAATTCTCACGAATGGAAACGTAGGACAATCCGGTGACAATTCCGTCCAAGACATTTCAGTCGCGTGGGTGAATACGAGAATGCATTTCCACAGCGCCATTTCGTTGGAATCCAGCGGCTGAAAGTTGTTCTCGCGATCAAATACGAGCATAATCTCGCGGCGGGGAAATTTTCTAATCCGTAAAAGATGGGGAGAATTCCGAGCGGCGTAATTCCATTTATTGGAATCCGAGCGTGAAAAGATCAACAAAAAGGACCCCCTCGACGGGAAAATGGAACGGCGGATCTCTCTCTCTCTCTCTCTCTCTCTCTCTTTCACCCCTTTCTTTCGGTCTCGATAAAACTGACCCACATCCGATCGGCGGGAAACGAGTCTTCGAGTGCATCATCGAGGCGCACCGAGCACTTATTCGGAAGACGAGAGGATGACACGGGGCTGAAGTTGCGAGCTTCGATTCGAGGTCGTGCACTCGTCCATATGCGACCGATAGGGAAAAAAGGGGGAAAGAAAGGGAACTGCTGCGGGTGGGGAAGAGGGTGAATGGAAGAAACGGGAACTCCTCGAGCAGTAATCACGATTAATTAAAGGCCTTAAGGTAACTCGAGTTCTTACGCTTTTCCAGAAGACCCTTTATGACACGATCAATGGCTGGCTCGCCTCGAGGCTGCCTCTCGCCCTGTTCCTTGTGAATTATTGGTATCATTGTTTATCGAATTTCCTGCGATAATTATCGAGCCAGGCCTTATTAATGAACAAGCATCTGGCGAGTTTAATTCGTCACCCACGTTGACTTTCAAAGAACTAGCAGTTTCGAGGGAACGTGAGGAAGTTGTTGGAACATCATGCGTAAGGTAAATTTCGTTGTAGTAATAATTGTAAAATAAAATAAGTAAAATCATCTAATCATTGTCGTTATGGTTTTGCCGGTTGTAAATTATGGAAAATAGAGTTTCAATTCGTGTGCAATGAGTGTGAAGAATGTGTGTGTATTTATGGAGGAACAATTGCAGGATGTTCAGTTGAAAATTTATCAGAAGGACTAGATTAAAAAATAAAAATGCAAAGATTCGTACACAATGCAATTCAATCGAAGTAAATTTTGCATTGAATGGGTTTCAAAAGCACGGGCGGTAATAGAAAATAAACGAAAAGGAACTTAATTGATTTGCTAATGATGACAAATGTAATTAAACTTTCAATGTTTTGTGTTTTGTTCAAATTGCCACGAATTTATTGAAAAAGATGAGAACGAATGGGTAGAAATGTATGCTTTCGGTGGTTGGTTCATGGGAACCTTGTAAAAAGAAGAGGGAGCCTTGTAAAAAAAAGAGCAGCTGAAACAAATTAATTGTTCGTGGTGCATGTATGTATATTTTAGTAGATCTCTATTTATCGAGATAGTCTGTCGCACGAAGTGTCTGGGTAGTGTTGTAAACTATCCGAGCAAGTACTCTGCTTCATGATCTTGCGATTACACGAGTTGGGCGCAGACGTATGTGATATAGACACTACTTGCAAGTAGTACAAACTGAAATTACGTCGCCACTCGCAAAAGTATAAATCGTAAAAGGGCACACAAAGTTGTCCGTATTTAATTTTTCGTTTTACACAAATTCTAGAGAAATTTTTAAACAGACATTAATGAATAACAACAATAGTAAATAAAGCATTGAACATTTTAATAATATTTAAAGAATCCAAACGAAACATTTGAATAACGATTGAAACGACTGAAAAATTTGATCCGAATTCCTTACAAATAAATGTGGATTCAAGTTTTATCAAATCCCGGAGTTGAAAATAGTTCATAAGTAGAAAATAAGTGAAATGCAATTTACCCTTTCTATTCTAACTGAGAGGTTCACTCTATCGTCTGCATTTTTCAAGGTGTCGAAGGTTTCATAGAAACAGGAACGAGCATCAAGTGTACGGGTATTACCATAATTTGAATTTCCAGCTCTCCGTGCGCTTGAATAATTCTTCCCTTAATTATGAGGCACCCCACGGAATTTTTACTAAAGTGAACAATATTTTTGGTGACAGGTTGTCGTGACTATATACGCGGTGTATATTAAGTACGAGAATAATAAACGTTTCCAGTGATATTATTCATTGAACCAAATTTTAATTTTAATCGAGCACACGTGTACATGTATGTGAAGAATCGATTTTCCAGAAAACAAAAGACCACTCGACTAATCTTATTCCATGTTCACTGAAGAAAATTGTTTCCTGCCGAGTTCCATTCAATTTGGAATAGTTTCTGCAATTAATGCTGAAATATTTTGCCTTCGTTGCTGTAATGCAAGAATTTAATCAAGCAGTAATTAACTAGTGGTGAATTAAAAATATATCAACCAATTTTAAATATAATCAAAGAAATGTCAATGCAATATGTGGCGTTTAATTAAATTGTCTGCAGAAGTTTTATAAATTAGGAGTCTGTTATGTTAACAAATTCTAAGTTGCTTAACAAGTTGTCCATTTGTATTATTTTCATTTCTATTATTATATAAATTGCGCTTAATGTAAGAATTATTAAAAGTCTCTTGTATTATTAAATTATGATTTCCTTGAAAACCTTTCAATTTTTATTATTTTTATTTCTATTACCATAGTAATCCCACTTAAAATAAACGATCAAACGTTTCTTCCACTAACGTCCACACTTCCCACTTTCCCAACAATTCCAACATCCATTTATCAAACTAGAGATGAAAAAGGTGCGGAAGTTAATGAAATTAATAGACACCGACAAGTTAATCATGAAGTGGATATTTCAGGAAATAAAAATTAAGTAGCTCAAGTTCGTTCGCGATAATATTCAATTACATGGAAGAAGCAAAAAAAAAGGGTAGAACGAGAGCAGGAATAAATCAATGGGTTTAAAAGATCACTAGTTTCTTAGAAAGAACCGTGGCATCCATTCATTCATGAATTCGCCCTCACGTTTTTCCATCCGACCGACCCGTTATTACCCCGTTGAGTGTCACAATAATTTATTTGCGACGGCGATCATTGAATTGCAAACGTTACGACGACAAAGGTGGAACGAGGAGCGACGGGTACGAACCGTCGCGTCGCGTGATCAAACGAGCTTTTGCGAGGAATAAAATGCATGGAACATGCCGGGGATCAGACGAATCCGGTTCAAGCAGTTTCGAAAGCTGGGAATGTGCTCGACTGGAACGGAAAAAATTGAACGAAAGGCAGAAATAGATGAGAAAGTAATTAATGAAGGTAGTTTGGCTTGCAAAATTAAATTGGTTAAACAATTGAAATAGAATTGTGAGGTAAATATTATGGCAGAGAATGGAAAGACAGTCTGAATTTTGTTTAAATGTTGGGTTGTACACTGGCGAATAAATTTATGCGAAATATTAATGTCAAATGATTGTTTTAAATGATTGATTTACTGATTACCTTCTTACAATAATTGAGAGATTTGCGAAGCTGAATGAGAGCAAAGAAAATTGTACAATAATGAATGGAAGATCTTTAAATGACTGTAATAATAGAGGGAGTACTTTAGTTTCATGCGCCAATTTTATTTTTGCAACAACGATGATAGTTAATTGAGTTGGTGGATATTTAATTCACTATTTTATGCCAGCTAATAATTATAGATCTACCCTTATATTTAAAAAAAGTTACGCGCAGTATTACAATACAGGAAATGTATTTTAAATTGCATTACAATAAATTGGGCTGATTTAAATAAACAATTATATAAAAAATGCGTAAATATCATGTGAACTAAATTTAATCAGCAAACGAAATTATGTTCAGGGATCAATTAAACTGTCAACGCACAAAATTTGTTAATTACTGCTAAAGTTTTGAATGAATGACTGCTTTTTAAATAATAAGATATTAAAAATATTATCCTGGGCTCTTTTTAATTTTCTGCGCATCGCAATAAGGAGTAGTGGACGTATGTACGTATGTGTACATACGTATACAGTTTCACCTGAGGCGAGAAATTCCTAAGATTACCGAAACACAACAATAACCTTATTTGTGTGAAAGGCTCTTGTTGCTTAATACGCCTCGTCTTGTCTAATTATATCCGTAGCAAAGCAATATCGTTAATTACCCCATAAGTGGCGTTGGCATTAATTAAACGCGTAACAGAAAAATAAATTTACATAGACATAATTCCCTTTAAATGTGCTTCAATAATTGAAGGGTATAATAAATATTTCGACAATTATGTGGCACATACACTTGATCAATAATAACAGGGCTCTGTCTTTTGTTAATAACGAGTAAAAATATTGTGAGAAACCTCTAAGATAAAATGTGCAATGAAAAAGACTCGAACGATTGTTAAATATCCTCGCAAATAATTCGAATTCGCTTCCAATTATTTCGCACAGCTATTTTATAAACCTACAACTAAAGAATTTCAGCAAAATAGTGGAAAAACAGTAGATTAAGCTAGGAAAATAACAAAACACCGCATGGCAGTAACAAAAATAACACCAACATCGACTAAAGAAGGATTATAAAATAAAACACGACAATGTTAATTTTATCTCCTACGAATGAAAAATGCAGAAAAAAATCATTAAAAGATAGAAGATTAAATTACGAAAACAATAAAATACCACGCAACAATAACAAAGATAACGAAAATACCGAAATACAAAAGAAACATTGTAAAGTAAAACGCGGCAATGTTAATTTCATCTCCTACGAACGAAAAATGTAAAAAGGTCATAAAAAAATAGAAGATTACGTTACGAAAACAATGAAATACCATACAACGACAACAAAGATAACAAAACTACCGAGATACAAAAGAAATATTGTAAAGTGAAACATGACAATGTTCATTGCAGGAGGAACCAATGCCATCCGGAAAATCCCAAATTCAATTCACCTTTAATCATCGATCACGGACACTGTCTCTCCAAAACAAGATGAACCGCGCTGACAAAGCGGAAACCCGTGAAACGAAATAAAAGGCACGGAACGCACTGGCGGGGATGATTCTGGACGCGACTGCAAAAAGTAAGAGCCGTCGAAACTTCAGCATACTCTTCCAAACTCTTGCAAACTGTGACCTGTTTAGGGAGAACGTCGAAGAAGGGCAGGCGAGATCTAAACAAGGGGCAACGATAGGGAAACACCGATCAGCTGAACGAATAGAGCCGAAGAAAGATCGCTCTATACCCGATACAACACTTAGCGAATTGAAAAACGTTTTTGGAAGGTTTTGAAGGTTCGTAGACGTTTCGGACATCGTGAGATACCTGGGGATGATAGAGCGAGGCGGTCTTGCCATCTGTTCGGATGCTGGGAGGTGTAGTGGCGTTCGCGGTCGGCAGGTTCCTCGGATTAATCGCGATCTCGGGGCCAGGGTGGATCTTCCTGATGCCTTGAGCGGCGGCGGACGGTCCCATGGTCGGGGCCTTCACCATGGTCGGCCGCACCCCGTGCGGTCCTCGCCGCGTACACGATCCACGAAGAATCCACGCAGGGAAAAGATTGGGGAAGAGCACGCACGCACCGAGGGCGGACAGAGCGAAAGCACACTGGCCGCCCGCCTCTGTCAACGGTTCTATCGATCCCGTTCTAATCTCGTCGCGTTGTTTCCCCTTCGCGCGCGTGAAACCGAAGGGAAAAAATAAACGGGAAACGTTCCTGGTCCTGACGGCAGGACCCGAGGAGGAGCCGAAACGGTGGCACTCACCACCCAGCGTCCTCGTCGACTATCTCCACGCTCCGTTCCCTCCCTCGAGCGTACGTCGTCTCGCTCCGCCGACCTACCCCGGCCTCCTGCCCGCCGACGCCAGCGCCAACGGGGGGCGCGCGAAGTCCGCAAGATTCTCCGTCGACGAGAGAGGTCTCGCTGCGTGCTCCGGGGTGGCTGCACCGTTGGGACGGCTTTATCCTGCTAATGAATGGTGCGTGAACGTTTCCGCTAATTCTGCCGTGCAGCGGAAGGTTACGGGATTCATTTGGCGGCGGGGGTGTGCGTAATTTCGGGGGCGGTTTCGTTCCCACCTGGGATTTATCGCTGTGTATTTTTGTTTTATTGCCTTGTGTTCTTTTATGTCAGATGATATCAGCTGTGGGATTTTGTTCTCCTCTTTCGAAATTATAGTAAAACGGTGGATAACATCGTTTTTGGAAAACGTTTTTCCGTACCTGTTTTCCAAGAAAATATGGTCGATCGTTCAATATTGAAAGACACGTGTCTTGTTTTGTTTTTTTACAAGGTTTGATTTTTACAGAAACATGTTGTTACCGTGCAAATCAATCTTTCTTCGTTATAGAACGTTTTTGTTTAAATATGCATAAAATCAGTTTCTTTAATATAACTACGGCGAGAATGTTAACACTTTATACTTTCTGTGAAAGAGCTTTTTGTTTTATCTGCCACTATTCTTGGATTTATGCACTTTCAGGATTGATCTATTCGTGTCGATAAATTTCTCCAACAATTTTGCATTAAAGTTAACATTTTTGTATTTTCCATTACTGCGTTGTATTATATCTATTACTGCACCTTTCTAACTTTTTTGTCCATTTTCTTTTTAATTGATCAGGAAAAATGAATTAAACGAGCTGATGTGTTTGTCGATCGAGTGCGGATCTATTACTGGTTGGTAGTAGATAGGTTTGAGGAATCAACTTAAAGATAAATTGTATAACTGCGCGACCTTAGGTGGTGCAGAATTATAATGCGATCGAGTTTCATTAGCAGTTTCTGCCATCGGAGCTTGGTTGATGATTGCGTGACCGAATTAGTGGTTGGATAAGTAGGTATGTTTGTCGAAGTGTGAGTGTAGTAGTTTATGGAATTCTGGTTGCAAGGTTGAAGAGGTATTTATGCAATTCTTAGCTATGACAGAGACATGGAATTGTACATATTTGAAAGATGATTAGTTCTTTGGGTTTTTGATTACTCACTTATTTTTTCGCATTTTGTAAAATTGATAACTGTTGACTATCGAATTAAGAATTTATAACCAAAGAAGAAGTATATTGTATTATATTTTTACTAATTTACTGATTTACTGATTTACTGATTTACTAATTTACTAATTTACTGATTTACTAATTTACTAATTTACTAATTTACTAATTTACTAATTTACTAATTTACTAATTTACTAATTTACTAATTTACTAATTTACTAATTTACTAATTTACTAATTTACTAATTTACTAATTTACTAATCTATCAATTTAATAATCTACTGGTTTACTAATTACCAATTTACCAATCTGTCACTAAATTACCAGTTTACTAATGTACTAATTTACCAATCTATCACCAATTTACTAATTTGCTAATTCACTGATTCATTAATTCACTAGTTCGCTAATTCACTAATTCACTAATTCACTAATTCACTATTTTACTAATTCACAAATTCACTATTGCACTGATTCACTAATTCGCGATTCACCAGTTCGCCAATTCACCAATTCACCATTTTAGAACATTTTTTCAGAGAAGTCCAAACTGCCTTATCCCAAAAATCATTCCTAAAGGAACACCCAAGCACATTATAAGTAGCACAAACGGCAACCACTACCTAACAATTAGCAACACCGATTATTATTCCCCAATAAAAATTCCGCCATAAAAGTTGAACCTTGCTCCCTTTGCCGCGGGCCAAGCCGTAGTAGGTGTTCTTTTGTCGAAGATTGTAGGGTGGAAAATGGGGGATGAGGAAGAGCTCGAAGGCCGATCGCTCTAACGAGGGTGAACACTGAGCACCGTCCGTCGAGGGAGACTTTCAGATTAGGGGAGGGATGAATGGATGGCGAAGATGGCGATGGATGCGTGCAAGAAATTGAGCCAGGCCGATCTGGTGCCGTCTGTGTAACTAGCGATGGGAATGACCCTATTCTTTCCCCCTGACTTTCGGGGCAATTCATGGTACGCTCAAGTGCGGTAGTCACGTATCCGAAAACCCATAAGCCGGAAGTTCTATTAGGCAAACAGTTGGTGTAATTCATCGAATTATTCGATGACTTTCTTACGTATGCTCTTGTTAATTGTTTAAACAGATGCTGGATATCATGATCAATAATTCATTGTCAAACGAAGGAGCTTTTAATCGATATATTATATACAAAATGTATATGCATTGTACAAAATAAAAGAACAGGGTGTTGTAAAATGCTCTAACAAACTCCTGCTGGCCTAATTTCTTGGACGAGTGCAAATGTTTCGATGGGTTCTGCAACAAATAAATGGATTTTACTTTCTTGCAAAAAATCATTTATTTAATCAATTACGTAGACACCATTGTTTTCATTGTCACTATAAACATGGAATACTTCAATATTGTCTATTGATTCCATAGAGTAATGACAATTATTACACCACCTACGAATCGACCAAAACTTATGCACCCAGCCAATAATAATAATATATTGCTCCAGAGAATGCTTGCACGCATTGTCACAAAAATTGTGTAAATAACTGACACTAATTGAGAAATATTCACCACTAGTTGAAACCAGCCGAAGGGATCGTGAAGTGGAAGAACAACATTGGCCTTCTTCATTTGTCTGCACTGCTTTCGTGTCTCGCGTGACTCGGATCATTTGCTGCCAATATTTCAGGGGATCGAGTGCGCGATATGGTTCATAGATTAAGCGTATTTGCGCTTCGTCTAGCATTGACCTGTGAAGGTTGCAAGTGTAGTACGAGCGGACGGTGCACTCCGAGCACGCTGCAATTACCGAAAACGATGGAAATTCAATTTTCGACCACTTACTGTGATTTCTTTCGAACGTGCAATGGATAAATTATGGAAGCCGAAACGGGATCTTTCGAGCAATGTAGAACTAACGAGATTTTGCTCATCGGTGGAATTCTGGTGGTAAATAAACAATAAAGAGATTAGCAGTATATAAGATAAAGGGTAATTTGTAAAACTCTACGGACACAATTGCCATTCCGTTAATTCAATTTAAAATATTTTAAACTAATAAAGGATTCGATAACGATTTCATACAATTTCAATAGAACATTTCTACATTGATTAAAGTCGACAATAAACTAAAAAATACTCCCAGTATGTTACTTATAAAATAAAATGAGCAAGGACAGTGCTGCAGTATGCAACAATTTGTAACAAATACAAATGTTCTCTTACGACAACTTTTTTTAATGTTTCGACGTAC
Organism: Holcopasites calliopsidis; assembly: GCA_023838395.1. NCBI lineage: Eukaryota > Metazoa > Arthropoda > Insecta > Hymenoptera > Apidae > Holcopasites > Holcopasites calliopsidis. Next base: position 1,195,071 of record JALHAQ010000009.1, read on the forward strand.
ACTCTGATAAGATATCCCCCTTCCCAAGTAATAATTTCCTTAGTTCAACGTAATTAAAGTAGTTAAGGAATGAAACTGATTGAAAGTAGTCCGAGTGTAAAGTTTGCGATCTTTAAGGCTCATTTACTTGCACTTCTTAAAATGCTGGATTAAGAATACCGTCAACATCTTAACCCGTTATGAACATCGCAGAAAATCTATGCAAGAAATATTGATGAGTATGATTAAGCAACCTTTGTAAAAATTTCAGATACATATTAGAATATTAATATTAAATGACTGAAGAAATTGTGAAGGGTGTATTATTGTAGTGTTTCGAAGTTCGAATTTTTCACGATCAATCTAATCAATTGAATTAAGGAATCGTCCCATAATCAAGTCACCTAAAAATTGCACGACCCATAAAAATTGAAGTTTTCAATCACTTTTATGATCAAAATTTGCTCCACGTTGCTATTTCCTGCAACCACAAATAATGTCAGCCATCATGAAACAACCCCTGGTCCCAACTGAATCTCCTTTCATTAAAGAAACGTTCTCTAGAGAGACCTCATATCGACGTCATCGCAATTCTAGAAAAAGTGCAAAACATAGCGTGCACCACCTACGAGTTAACTGATTGACAATCTGAAAAAAGCTTATCGATATTGCTTTGGAAAAGAATAGACAAAAAGTAGGAAAAAAAGCATCGTGTTTTACGTCATCAATCGGTAACTGGTGCAATGACGCCTACGCGAGTAAGGGATGAAACCTCCCTTATGGAAGGGGTACAGCTCTGTAATTGCAGATTGGGTTCACAAAATTTTCCTAGTAAAACCAGGAAGGAGGAATAATTCTTTATTAAAACATAAATTGACGATACCGAACAAATGAACTTTTCCATGAGTATTAAATACATTTGATGAATTTTTATGATATCTTATGAACATTTATGGAGAACGCATATGTCTAGACGGTTTACCATCCCTTCGTGCGTTAGCATTATTCTATGTAAAAATTTATGTGCAGTAAAAGTGATATTTTCTGGAATTTTCAAATTGGTGAAATTAACAGAGCATTGAAACTTGTTCTATGACTTTGAGCTTAAAAAATTGAGATCTCTACGATGTGTATTAAAACCGATCGTTTTTCTAAAACATTTTAATAATTTTTTAAGAAGAACATATCGTAATTAATAATAAAGCGTTTAGATCAATACAAGCTAAACAAAAGTTTTATTTCCTTTTATAAGTTTTGATAATTACTTGATAATTACACCTGTCGATATTTACTTTAAAACTTCTTCCATTGGCTTCGACCTTAAAAAATGAAACCCCCTACGATGTGCGTTAGAATGCACCGCTTCTCTGGAATATTTTTAATTAACGATTGAAGAAGATATATCACAATTAATAATAAAGTATTTGGATTAATACAAGTTAAACGATGATTTATCCACTTCGTCCAGATAAGCAAGGTATTTACACCTTTGCATACCCGCTTTTGGAAGTTAACGCAACCGTGGAACGGTACATTGGTCCCGCGACCTTTAGGGGCACACGATAACCCCGTCTGATTCGTGATACAGATTCTTCCATATAGAGGTCGGATGCTGTGGGACTGCGAAAGGTACTCCCCGCTGTGTACAGCAGTCGGTGCACCGACTCTGTAGCACAGCTTTATCGACGATGAGTTCTCTAGATGCACGGACTTTCCCGACAGAAGTATATTTTATTAACAAATTATATAAATATGTCGTATAATACAGAACTTTCAAAATTACATTTAGCACAATTTCAATAATAGACTTTTATCTTTCACTCTTAATAACTGATTACTCTATTATTATCATTACTTTTTTAATAATATTATTATATTATGATAATACTTCATGCTTATCACTCATTTATATAACTACAATACTTATTTAATTATCATATAATAATTACTTAATTATTATTCTATTATAACTTACTAACTCCTCTTTTAGCCTCCCACTTTGGATACTTTAATTACTCCAATTAATGCTTCAACAAATTATTGGCGAATACGTAAAAAGAAAAATAAATACTTTCCCGCTCTGTTCCTGGACGAAAGGATTTCGTCGATTCGCGATTCGATGGCAACTCGAACGTTTTCGCGGCTAGCCAAGCAAATAAACAAAGTCGAATTTATAGAACTGAATACCACGTTCGCACTCGCGGTTTATTCCTCCTCGGGAATCTCAAGTTCTTCGATCGACTGTGAAAAATCATCATCGCCTTTCTCATCACCGGTGGATCGTTTGTGAATTCAAATGTGGAGTGCATATAATGTTTTTGTATATTAATTTCTGTTCCACTGTTTTTTAAAACAGTTTATAAAAAAAAACGTGAAACAAGTTCAAGTATTCCAAAGATGCGATTCGCAAATACAGCGCGCAATCGGTAAGGAAACGATTACTCATTTGTACTTTTTTGTAAGGCCGAATGGTGCAAATAAATTCTTTCTATTAACGAACGAAATTGCTGCTTTTTTAATAATTTATGGTCTATTTGTGAAAATAATTATCGCGTTTGTATAAGTGTTGGTCAAAATATATATGACAAACGAATTATTTCATAGAATTATATTTGTATTTTATACAATTTATGTATGTATATATATTTATTTATATAATTATACTACAATTCGTAGTCTTTCGTGTATTATAATTCGTTATAAATTTTTGCCATTCTGCACCAGAAACAAGTTCCACTGCAAATTGTACTTTGGATCTTTCAAATTCTAAACAATACACAGATTCTCATAAGTATTATAACTTCAACCACTTTACAAACCAGCTATGCGAATATAACAAATTTCCGTCCCAATAAACTGCTTCGTTTAAATTACACAGTCGGCTGTGGTTCGTATTTCCCTGTGGAACGGTTCTTATTTCCAACCTATTTTCCAATCAATTTTCCCCGGCGGCCAATCCTTCCCGAGGGTGTTGTAATACTCGCCTCGCCCTCCACGTGGATTATAGAAAACTGGCTGTCGAAAGATCAGCGACTACGACAAGCATAATTGCACGACGCAGCGTTTGAGAACCTTCGTCAATTTAATGATGCGAAAGTACCTATCGATGGCATCTCTTAAACATCGTCGACTTGTATAATAATTAAATTGTGAGAATATTGACCACGAGTTCACTGAGAAGTATAAAATAAGAAAGTTTGCATGAAGGAAAAAAGGATTTGCGTGTCACTGAAATGTTTATGCAATGAATAAAATGTTCGACAATGAAAACGTCTGCAACAAATGTTATATCATAAAACATATTGTTTTCAAAATTAGACATTATTATTCATTTTACTACACTGTTTATTGTATTATTTATTTTCTATATCATATGCATTTTATTTCGTCTTCCACCTTGCTTCCATAAAAGAATTTTACTTACTTTCCTCGTTCCCCAAAAAAATGCAATATTTCAAATTACGTATACCATTCTCCAAACTTTCGATCGACTCTCCATGCATGAAAAAGAAATTATTCCCCTTCACGCAACGACCCCTCGGAAACGATCAATTTTTATTTCACAGCTCCTACCATTACGGTCCCTAACATCGAAGTCCCCCGGAGGAAGTCGGCGTTCCCTTCCGTACATTTCCTTCTACAATGCGATCCGGAGGAATCCAGAAGAATGAGGAAGCTGGATGATGGCAGATGGAACGACCGGGTGATCCTGAACGTAGGCGGTGTACGCCACGAGACGTACAAGTCCACCCTGAAGAAAATACCTGCCACCAGATTGTCACGGTTAACGGAAGCCCTGGTCAATTACGATCCTGTTTTAAACGAGTACTTTTACGACCGGCATCCCGATGTTTTCTCTCAAGTGTTGAATTACTATCGGACTGGGAAGCTGCATTACCCAACGGACGTTTGTGGGCCGCTTTTCGAGGAGGAACTCGAGTTCTGGGGCCTGGACTCTAATCAGGTTTGCTTTGAAACATTGTCTACTTATTGTGTTATATTCGCAACGAATATTCCAATTATATATTATGATATAATAACTCGCTCAGTTTTGATGATAGACAAAAAATGCTTTACATCAAACTTCCTTGGTTTCGAGGGGTACATAATGTGGTGTAACTAATTTTTTTATAGGTGGAGGCGAAGGGGAACTATAAGGAATAAACATGTATTTTTGAATGAAGTGGAACGGTCTTTTGATTTACATTATGATAGATCGTTTCGAGACGAATACAACGACCTATATGAAAGTTACTTGGAGGAAACTAGAATGGAAAATAAATTGTCTCAAAGTGCTCTAGAAATCTAAATAGTAATGTAAATAGTGAAATGTAGGTCACAGATCATAAGCAACCATTCATGTTTATATTGCACATTACATTCAAAAATATTCACTTGCTTCATTTGTCTATACTTCACCGTTTACATAACTATTTACATTTATAGAGCACTTTGAGACAATTTATTTTCCATTGTAGTTGACTTGCATAACTTTGATATAGGTCATTTTATTCGTCTCGAAACGCTCTATCAGAATGTAGATAAATGTATTTTTAAATAGAATGCCATGTTTTTTTGTTTACATTATGATAGAGCATTTCGAGACGAATAAAATGACCCATATGAAAGCTGCTCAAAGTCGACTGCAATGGAAAATAAATTGCCTCCAAGTGCTCTAGGAATGTAAAATAGTGATGTAAATAGTGAGATACAGGTCACAGAACATAAACAAATATTTATGTTTACGTTGTATCTTACATTCACAAATATTCAGTTATTTATATTCTGTGACCTATATTTCACTATTTACATTCATAGAGAACTTTGGGACAGTTTGTTTTCCATTGTAGTCGACACCGAGAGGCTTTCATATAGGTCGTTGTATTCGTCTTGAAACGCTCTAGCAGAATGTAAATAAAAAAACCATACCATTCCATTTAAAATTAAAGGTTCGTTTTTTATATTTCCTCTTTGCCTCCATTTATAAAACAAATTAATTTCATCTCATTATGCGCCCCTCAAACCCAAGCAAATTTTTTCTGAAGCATTCTCCTCTGTCGTCAAAACTAAGCGAATTATTCCGGTGACCTATTTAAAAAGCTTTACCCTGCATTCCGAATTGTTTTGAAATATTATATTTATCTATTTTTAATTATTCCATCCGTTGAATTGATGTAAAGGAATTACAGAAGGTATAGTTGTCTAGTTGAAATTTGTAAACTAATTTCTTGGGCAGAATATACATATACATAGATACAAACGAAAGCCCACCAATTTGATTCAATTTAATATAATCTTCTTTATATTATATTAATTAATAGTTAACTAACTTTATCCTGCGTAATATTTATCTACATATTTGTATCGCAGTAACAACATTAATTCAGTATGAGATAAATTCCACCGTGGTGAACAATATTCGATCAATTGAAACTAGTAATGAAATAAGCACTACTGCTACCGACCTAATTGCTTATAAATTGCAGATGAATTTTGACAGTCCTTTATTTATTTCGAAGCGTCATTGCGTTATTTCGCAACAGTGTCACCGTTGATTTCCCGTCCATTTCCTAACTTGCAGCACAAACGCAAATGCGCTTTGATACCGCGGAAAGTGTCTCGTTCAAAATGCAGAAACCATGCAGAAACCGCTATCGGGCCAACGAGACGGAAATGTTTGCCAGACGACAGCTTGAATTACACACAAACATCCATTGTTGACTTTGATTTTCGATTGAGAAGCACTGCGCGTTTTAACCTGTCGTCAATTTCTGAACAAATTCCGGATTTCTACGTAAATTACCTACTTTCGTTTAAAGCGCTGTTACAGATATTACGCAATAATTAGTAAAAGCTAAATAGCATTATACAGTTTTTATGAAAGTCGATAAAATGAAATTCTGCTGTAAACGTAGAACAATTTTTTAGAACAAATTGTCTTTACTTTATGCACACTGCATTTTGGATTAACAAGTTGGATTAACGTCGGATAATTTAAACATCGTTTTTTGCAATATTGTGGAAACATTTTTGCAAATTTGAATAATCCGACCTGAATTTTTATACACTTTCCAGTAAACATTTTTGTTCCTCCATGTATCCGTTAGTATTTCTGATAATTAAAAGTCATATTCTATTATAATAGTAATTTTACATGCCATTGTTTCCATTACTGGTCAATGCGCAATAATCGATTGCAGTAAAATAAATGAATGCGTTTCGTGTTTTATAATGTAAAGAATAATGCGAATACGTGATGCTTCCATTATACGAAAACGAAAATAAAGGTACTATGCGGAAAAATGTATGATACTGTTTTTATCAGGAGAATAATAATTCATATAAATGATATTTATACTGTCCACGTTTAATATTGATTTCATATACGCCAATAACATAACATTAATCTAATTAAATTGAAATCTATGTTTAAGGCGATGGGTCATTTCGTTTAGTGTTAGGAATTCAATATTTATGAAACTTTGATTATGTTTTAGACAATTGAGATTGAATATTACATTGTAGCCATACATTCGTTATTGTGTATTAAACAAATCATTCAAGTACGTATGCAACACCATTATGCAATTCAGAGCACACATGATTAATTTACATGTAATTAATCGTATTACAATTAATACTATCACATGTATAATTATCTTAAGCCCAAAAACAATTTTCTACAATTGATAATATACACACCAATAATTTATGTGTAACGAACTTTCCAGGCAATACGTTTTACAAAATATTTATCCAATAAACAAGATCTCAGGAAATATTCATAACTGTTCATCCACTTTTCTTCGTTTCTTTCTGCCATTTTTCTCGTTTAGTTAAGAACGTATAATCAATATTAATTAATCTCCTCGTCATCGCCTGACGTCTCCCTTATGACCAATGGCTCCCAGGAGCTTCCACTTGCGTTAATTAAGACAGCGTTATAATTGATAATCCCTCAATAATAATCAAGATCAATATCTCTGTGTAAATCGTGTACTTACCGATTATAGGGAATCGCGCTTTGGCAAATTGATTTCCCTGGAAAATTATTCCTGTCGGTAAAAATATTCTTTGCTGTAAAAGACGATAAGAAATTAGTGCGCAATATGTATAAATGAAAGCACATAATTCTCTTATATTCCTCCCTCCTTTACTAATACAACTAAATGACAGTTCTACAACTTCCTTCAACAATAAATGTAATTACACAATCACTGTCCTTCAAATTGAAATAACGTAAATTAATGAAAACTTTAGTTAGCCCAAGGAATAAACTTTTATTTATCAAACAATTGTTTGCAACACGTTTTTAGTACATTACGAACGACGTTATTAAGCGAAAACGTAAATGCAGCTTTGAAATGGGAATATATCTCTGAAAGATACAGAAGTATTTGCAATTTCCAGAATATTTCGTTCCTCGCTGACAGTAGCTGGCAACAGAAGTATATTAATACACATGTTTTTCATCTGAAATACTGTTGCTACACTTCATAACCCGCAGCTTGGAATATATGGAAATGAGAATGCGTTGCAAAACTAATTTGTATTTTAGTCATGCTGCACGCTCTCGGGATCTCCTTTACTTGAACCAATCTCGTTAAGCGAACGTACGCGTATCACATACTTTTTAAATCTAATATTGCTAATCAAATATAATATTATACAAGAACATGCGATTTTTGAATAAAATTCTGCAGAAGATTTTGTTGCAACATAGTCTGGAGTTTGATTGATTCTACACTGCACGAGATACATCGCAAATAATAATTAAATGTTAATTGAAAAAGCAATAATTACTAATGCTTCCAAATTTGGGGCTAGTAATGTTTTCAAAAATTGGTTCTAATCGAAAGAAATATTAATATCCCTCAAAAGTATTACTGCCAATTTTTATCATTTCTATTTTACAAATTAATTTTCACCACAGCAACGAATAAAAATATATTATTACCGTAATTTGACCAATAAAATATAGTTCAACAAGCTTCTCTACCAATGAATATATTCCAGGTAGAACCATGTTGCTGGAGTACTTACAGCGTGCACAGGGACACTCAGGCGACCCTAGCGATCCTCGACAAGCTGGACGTGGAGGGTGAAAAGTTAAGCGACGAGGAGGTCGCTCGGCTGTTCGGCTACGAGGACGAATACAACAGAGGTGCATTGACGAGATGGCAGAAAGTACGGCAAAGGATCTGGGCTCTATTCGATGAGCCGTACTCCTCCACCGCCGCGAAATGCATAGCCTGCGTTTCGATACTTTTCATCTGCCTCTCGGTGCTCTGCTTTTGCCTCAAGGGCCACGCGACAACCGAACAGGGGAGAAACAATCAGCGTCAAGGGGAATCGATACGATCGGAATCGGACGACGCCAACTCTTACCCCGTCTTTTTTTACCTCGAACACGCGTGCAACGCGTGGTTCACTTTCGAGATCACTGTTCGTTGTTTGGTATGTACGAAGCTTTCTATGCTCCGTAAGAACCGACTGGCATCTGGCTCGATAGAACCAAATCACTGTCCTCCACTTCTTTGCTCCAAGTCGCCGCGCTGAGCGCGAGATCCGAGAAGCCGTAAATCTTTACGGTCGAGTGAACAGTGACGTTCCTTTCTTTCAGTGAAAGGTGCACCGGAAACACTAACGTGTTAAAATGAGAGATAGAAACGACTGGCCAGTCCCGAGCGAGTCGATTCTTACGGAACATTACTGTATTTAGTCTCGATTGTTTCGATGTTAGTTCAAGGAGTTTTATAATGGTGGAGGAGAAATTCTGGTAAGAGAGGGGAATGGGCCAGAACTTTCTTTTTGAAGATTATGATCGTAATTAATAGTTAATGTATGCATGTATATATCTAATTATTAATTGGATTAATTATTGAATGACGATTAATGTTTGATTAATGTTTCTATTGAGACATGGCATTTTTGTTCCTTTACAACATTTAATAAATTGATGGAAATATAGTGCGAGATTTACAAAAATCATACATCAAGTGGAACTTTAATTAATTTATGAAAATTTCAATTAAAATCACCCACAGACTACTATTTTCATCAATGAATTAAATAAATCATTACTTTTCATGGTTTAGTCTTTTTTGTAGTGAATTTTAATGACCTGTAGAATCCTTCTCAAAGTCTACTCCCTTTTAATCTGAATATTAAATTATTTCTAGCAATTTTTATTAGTTGATTGATTAATTAATTGGTTAATTGACCAATGAAACTAACAATTCTAATGCCAAAATACTCCCAAGTTCCAAATCATACTCCACCTGAACTATGTCCCCAAAATACCACTTAACACGGGAGTTGCTTATACCCCAGTCAAAATTCGCCAACAGTTATAAACTTTCTCTGCAAGCAGCTTGCTGATGGATTTACAGGTGAGCCCGAGCCTGAAGAGATTCGCCGTGTCGCCGGTGAACGCAATAGACTTAGCCGCCACGTTGAGCTTCTACACCGAGTTTCTCACTGAATCCAGCCTGTACCTGGAGGTGCTCTCCATAGCACGAGTCCTGCGACTCTTCAAACTGACAAGACACTCCCCCGGGCTTAGAATTCTGATCCACACGTTCAAAGCGTCCGCCAGGGAGTTAGCATTGTTGGTTTTCTTTCTCGTCCTGGGCATCGTGGTCTTCGCCAGTCTCATCTTCTACGCCGAACGGCTTCAAGTAAGTTTACCGTAGAAAAGTTTAATGGTACAGTGGATTTTCGATAAGTGAAGATTTTCGATCTACACGTAAGTGAGGAGGAACGGCTTCAAGTAAGTTTATCGCAGAAAAGAGGTCAATGATACAGTAGATTCTCGATGAGCGAGGATTTTCGATCTACATGTAAGAGAGGATGAGCGGCTTCAAGCAAGTTTATCGCAGAAAACAGTTTAATGGTACAGTAGATTTTCGATAAGTACAGACTTCCGATCTACATGTAAGAGAGGATCAGCGGCTTCAAGCAAGTTTATCGCAAAAATCAGTTTAATGGTACAGTAGGTTCTCGATAAGTGGGGATTTCCGATCTAGATGTAAGTGAGGATGAGCAGCTTCAAGCAAGTTTATCGCAGGAAAGAATTTAATGGTACAATAGATTCTCGATAAGTAGGGATTTCCGGTCTATACATAAATGAGGATGAGCGACTTCAAGCAAGTTTATCGTAGAAAAGTGTTTAATGGTACAGTAGATTCTGGATATGTGAAGATTTCCGATTTACGCGCAAGTGAGGCTAAGTTATCCTCGGCACTGTTTCCTCTTCGCTCCTTGGACCTTGTAAAACATCAAGCTTGAGGACGCTTTTGCCCATGGCCGGGCTTTAATATTCCAGATACTTTTCCAGTTTACTTCCTTTACACTATAACTGAGGATCTTGGGGTTCCGTATGGGATCCTGTAAACACATCACCAAGCTTGAGCGTACTTTTGTCAGTGTGAAGGCTTTGATGCTCCAGGTACTTTTCAAATTCGCCTCTTCTGCACCATAATTGAAGATCTTAGGCTCCCGATTATCATTCACTTATCGAGAATATACTGTGCAGCGCTCGAATTTGAAACGCTTATTCATTATTAACGTTCAAAGGGTCTAACATTTCTACAAACTCCTTGATGAAAAATTCTAATTGAAAAAGAAATTGTTTCATTAGAGCGCGTGGATGATAATCTGATAAGTTTTGATAAGGGAACGCTCTGTTTCAAAAAGAAAGTCGATTTCGGAAGTCTACCTACTCGATCGGTCAGGAATTCCTTGAGTAGGTATTTTTCTGGAAGGGTTAACCCGCTTGGAAGTTGCAGAGTGCTTGTAGATAAGCTTGCAAGTGATAAGAGTACTCTCGCTACGATTTTATCTATCATCGACTTGGTGTTTGGGATGAACAAGCTTCCTTTTAGCTTTCCAGCGATTAGTTAAATGGAGTTTTTAGATATTATAGCAGCTAATTAAGTTATTGCATCTATTGTTTCCCTAGAATGATTTAGTTAATTTCAAATGATAATAGTTTGTATCTAAGTAGTATGTAACTATTTCTACGTTCTCAAACAATTTGTTACACGTCATAAATGCATTATAACTAGTACCATACAAGTTTAAAAAAAAAAGAAAGAAATCGGGAATATGCTTGTCCCTTGTTCGAATCCATAAAACTGATCGTCATGTATCATTTTTGACAGGAAAATCCGCATAACGACTTCGACAGTATACCACACGGTCTCTGGTGGGCTTTGGTGACCATGACGACAGTCGGTTACGGGGATATGATACCAAAAACCTTTCCTGGAATGTTCATCGGGGGCCTCTGCGCCATCGCTGGCGTTTTAGCCATCGCTCTTCCTGTTCCCGTTATCGTCAGCAACTTTTCCATGTTTTACTCCCATACACAGGTACGTACCCCATTTTACGAAGCATATTTCATTCGGTTCTTCGAAACAAACACGCCAGATAGATCAAACATTCTTATATTAAAACATTTTTTTGAATTAATGATAATTGTATTCTAAGAAATAGTAATGGATACAACATGTTTGGTGATGAACCAGTGAAACTTTGAAACAGCTTACGCTGAGATTTGATCATATCTGAGGGAACAGCGTATCTGGGTCGTTCGTTTGACTGTCACGATTTCCATAAAGTAATATACCTGCTCGAGTGAAGCTAATAGTTTCCGTATATGCATACCGAACATTGCATTTCTGAAACTATGGATTGTCTACAAGATGATACTATCGTGCAAATATATTTAGCTGTTTCAAGGTAATATGCTAAAGATTGCTTTTGCATGATTTGAGAACGATTGTATTATTGTTATAAATGTAGTTATATTTACAGGGGTTGATTAAATTTTGATAAAATACTATGTATATTTGTTGCTGAGAATGTAGTAATATCTTTGGTTTATTGGTTTATTTATATCGTATATTTTTATAACATCACATTATATTATTATTGATAATCGTTGCTTATTAATGATTACGTTAGAGCAATTCTGTGGCGGATAATAGCAGTACTGAAAGCTTTTAAAAAGTACATCAATTGTTGCGAATACATTTCACGCCATATAATATGCAGTTAGTTAAAAACCAGAAATCATAAAACACTTCGGCAACAATGGATTCCAACAACTACATCCATTTATAATCAATACCACCAGTATTTAATGTTCACCCCCTTTCTTCAGCAATTTTCTCATTGCGTTACCGCAAATTTTCCACCAGCTGCTTATCAAATTTAATAAACACCGACTCGGACATAGTTTCCAGCGCGGCGGAAAGTTCAGCGGCCAACGCGTCGAGATTTCTCTCCCCCTTTTTTCTGCTATCGAATTAAGTTAGCCGGCCTAGGCGAGTTTGCACACGGCGTGAATGCGTGTCCGCGTAGAACACGGAAGAGGAAGTCCATTCAGCCGCGCAACGTGTAAACTTTTGCACTTTTCGCCAGCCAATTTGAAACTTTCCCACCGCGAGAAGTTTCGGTCGTGCCAATTTCTTTTACTTCTGTATATATACAGGATGTCCCGTAACTCGTAGAAGATACGGATATGGGAGATTCCTGAGGCGATACCGTGCAACTTTTTTCCTTTGGCAATATGTCGTTCGGCCTCTGTTTTCAAATTATTAACGAAAAACACTGGCCACTCAGAGCGCGCGTAGATCCCGCGCTCAGGGGCGGACGTCGCGTCGCGCAAAATGGCGATGCTCGGCCGGTGCCCCGATCCAAACGCCTCGGTATAGCGTTTTCATTCGTTACTCGCGAATAACGAATAATTCGACATTATTCCTCATTGCATCGATTCGGTATTCGATACACCTTTTGCTCCCTGCTATACCGACACGTTCGAATCGGGGCACCGGCCGAACGTCGCTATCCAGCGCGACGCGACGTTCCTTCCCTTAGCGCCGGCTCTACGCGCGCTCTGAGTGGTCAGTGTTTTTCGTTAATAATTCAAAACCAATGCCTCGAACGACATTTCGCCAAAAGAGAAAGTTGTACAGTACCGCCTCAGGAATTTCCCACATCCGGCTCCTCTACGAGTTATGGGACACCCTGTATATTATGCGTCCGTTGAAATAATGCTTAAACATATAGTGGAGAATGCCACGAAGTGGCCATTCAATGAATCAACCCCGGAATGTGGCGTGCAAATTAGGGGGGGGGGGGGGGTGTTACAATGTATGCACACTGGAGCACGCTCGGCTGTCCCAGAAGTTCGCCTCCTTATCTCTCAGTCAAGATTCGGCCGGAATTCAGTATGCCGGCGTGTTTAAGGAAACTCGAAAGTTCCATTCACGAGGGCAAGCATTTCGAAAGTTCTTTGGGGGAAACATCGTGAAAATTAAACGCCAGGAGTTTGAGCGGCCTTTTATTTCGTCCGCTTCGGGAATTTTCCGTTTCGGTGTTTGAGCTTCGGCTGGCGGGCAGGATAATGAGCGCGCGAATGGGAAGGGTGCAATAATGAAGTGAAGTTTACCCGTATCTCCGGTGGGATAATTTGGAATGATAATAGAAAAGGGCTGACGGGAGAACGAGGAAATAAATATGAATTATGTAGATTCGGTAAATTATGATATAAATGAAATGTAAATGTAATCGACTTGCAAATTCATCTTTACTTTCTGTGGCAATTAATGGCCATCAATGTAGCGAATTTTGTCAACGGATGCTCCGCAAAAATGTAATTAAGAGAATGATCAAAGGAACATATAAATTATAAGAATGTAAGTGGTCGATTTATAATTTCCATGCTTTATATAAATTATTACTAACAATAACACTATACATACAATATATCTTGTAAATTTTCCTATTCAATTGTGTCACTGTACGTTTAAATCTGTGACACTATTAAGACTTTTGGCGTCATTTCCATTAATTTACAAATATTTTTCATATACAGGGTGTCCCATTTAAATCTCCCAGGGCAGATATCTCGAAGAATACGAAAGATATGAAGAAATATTTTAAGTAAAAGTAGCATGGTCCCCATGGGGACAAATTATGCTGTCAATTATTTGACCTTGCGATGACCTTAGAGAGCCTCGTGAAAGTTGGCTTCAAATTTTTTAGTGGGACCCTACATTTTTTACTACATATTTTTGTAGCTGACATCGAGCCATTTTTAAAATACTACTTACAATCGTATTTCGCCTAAACAATCGTTGAGTTAAACGTAACAAAGTATTATTATTACATGAATTTGCAAGATACGCCTAAGTTAGCAACCGCTTATGCGAAATACGTTTGTAAGTAGTGGTTTGAAAACGATTCGATGCCACCTATAGGAATGTGTAATTAAAAAATGTAAGTTTTCATATGATATTTGATGGAGACTTTCAGAGTTCTCTCCAAGGTCATCGCAAGGTCAAATGAATGACAGCATAATTTGTCCCCCCTGGGAACCATACAACTGTTACTTAAAATATTTCTTCATATCTTTCGTATTTTTCGAGACATCTGCTTTGGGAGATTAAAATGGGACGCCCTGTATTTAAGAAAATTCTTGCTGTTGAAAATTGAAATGAAGACAAAAATAAGGAGAAAAGTGAAATAAAGAAAACTCAACAAAGTGTCAGTGACAATATTTCTTAACAGGCGCGCAGCAAGCTGCCGAAACAGAGACGTAGAGTGCTACCAGCAGAGCTACCAAGAAGATCCAGATGCTTGAGTTACCAAGATACCAACGAGATTCAACGTCATCTTGCATCGAACTCCCTGAACAGATCATCGAGGCCCAGGTCAGCGACTATAGGACTGGAGAACGTTTTAGGTTTACAGGTGACGGCAAGCAAATATAATTGTCGACTAATTATTTGGACGATATTGATTCTCATACAAAAATAGACACTCTTCATAAAATATTCTGTTAATTAATGCATTGGTAACATTTGTAGACTGTTCATTGTAAAAAATTCATTGAGATACATAAATAGAAGAATCATTAAATTAATTATATAGTTTGTCCAAGAAGAAAAATGTGATAGTCTCATTAAATTTCAACTAAATACATTGGCAATAATATCGCCGAGATAAATTACAAATTACGAATTGAAAAATGATTACCATACCATCAGTAAGCTGTTATAATATTTATTATCACATAATTATCGCTGGAAACTTCTTCGTAATATCCAAACTATAAATTTCCCTTTTTATTTAAACATCATCCCACGTTTCATTAATAATTTTACCAATAACCATAAGTTATAACTATTCTAGAAATGCTCGCGCTTTCATAGCCAATAGTCTGTTTAAAATAGAACACAAGCTTTGTTAATTAGTCGGTAACGAAATAACTTAATCCTCGATACAGCAAGCAACTATCGTTAAAGCGCAGCTCGTTACTCGGCATATTCGCGTACGTTTACTTTGCATATTGTGTAACTTCAATACGTTCGTAAATGTGCAACGTTAACGAGGTGGTCGTTTTCAAACGACCCGTGCAACGTCTAATTAATAAATAAAACAGAGACGGAGATTGTAAGGCATTATACGTTCTCACGTGGAAAATTCGGTTTCCTTTTATAATGGATGAGAAACCAGGGAGATGTTTCGGTAGCTTTGCCTAAGAAATGTTCCAGCATGTTTCGCGGAGAGCGCAAAATGTAAAATGCAACAGTAGCATGTAAAGACCGGTCCCCTCGAATAGGGAATATGTGTTGCGCCATTTCGGGTGGACCTACACCGGAATGTCAGGGTAGAGATTTCTATAAAAGATTTCCTTCGTAGTATTTCGTCTGGAAATGATTATCAGTGCTTAAGAAAATAATAATAACCGTAATAGTAATGGACAGGTATATATTGTTCTTTTATTTCATAATATTTATAGCGTTTTAAATTGATAGGTGAAAGTTCATTTCTTATTATTTATTAAAATGAGAAAATAAATGCGAATTATATAAACTTGGTAAGTTTTAATAAATTACGGTATAAATTGTAATCGGATTGCAAAGTGTCCTTTTTTATTTGCTGTGGCAATAAATGGCGATCGATGTGCTAAGTTTTTTGAAGGGATACTCAAAAAAATATCAGTAATTCTTTTGGAAATGATTATCAGTGCCTAAGAAAATAATAACAATAATAATAACCGTAATAGTAAGAGGCAGATATGTGTTTTTTTTTTTTATTTTATAACTGTGTTTTAGATTGATACGTGGATTTCCCATAATTTATAAAAAATTTGCAATAATTTATGGCATTCATAAATGTTACTCGCAATACTTAAAAATTTTATTATACTTAAAATTATACTTAAAAACGCAATACTTAAAATTTACTTTTCCAAAGCACACATGTTCTTCCCTTAATATTTCATATAACAAAATTCCAATACAGGTTTACAAGTAATTTACATTTGTTGTACTTTTCTTTTGACACAGCCTAATATTGTGATCAATTTGCCACTGGGACCAAGCGTCACTGGGACTATAAATTCTAACAGAGTGGAATCTCCTCACTTTATCAACAATAATCCTGTGGAAAATAGTAAAGCAGCCACCGATGACGTGTTTCAAGGGGAGGAATGCAGAAATGGGAGCTCTTTAACGAGATCCTGTGACGATTTACATCACACTTATCTAATGATGCCTGAAAATTTGTAGTCTATGTAGCGAACAATAAATAAAAATTTGTAGCGCAAACGTGTATTAATAAATTTTTCACTGCAAATTACAGTTTTTGCTTAAATTATGCTTTTTATTTACAGTACAGAACACAGACACTTTTGCAGTAATGTTTGTAACATCATTTATGTAATATTATATGTACAGTATTTCTTTTATATGGAGTTTATTTCAGACGTAAAGTAAAGCAAACTTCGAATGATCCATTTGGAATGGGAAATTTGTGAAGAAAAGGATGCAAACATTTAATTGAGCGAAGCAAATGATTTTAATAATTCTAATAATTTATAACTCCATTGACGCTATTTTTCTGAGATACAAATAGTCTGAGGATTTTATGCATTTATAAGAAATTTGAAGATGCTAAATTGCACAAAATGAACGTAATATGAAGGAATATACAAAATATCAAAGTTATGGTGCTTTTTAAAATACCTGACAGGTGGAATAAGTTTCTACTGAAGTTCTACTGTTTTTACTGTATTCTGAAAAATATACATTTGCATAAAAATCTGCAGTCTAGATATAAATTACCTTTTCCTGTATCGAGATAACATTTTATCACCGTAACAAAACTTTAATATTACATTATAGAAAAATTAATAATTCTTCAAAAATTTCTACATTAGCGAACAATTTACGAGCTCCGTTATATAACAGCTGCTATTAATCTTATGAAGTATCGACCAATAATAAATCTGACGAATACTTTGAAACTAGTTTTATGCATGAAAATTGCAAATCTGGCAACATCTGAAAACATGCTAACAGAAAGTAATATGCAGCATCACTAACTTGTATAAGCTGCTCCTTGTTAAACGTCTGGTGAATTAAATGCAAATTAAATCAGTAATTAGTATAATGAAATGAACAAATGGAAGAATTAAGGATACTAGATAATTAATAGCTTTAACTTTAATGGCCAATAATTCATAATGGAACAAATTCTTTTAAATAAATCCAACAAATGTTAGTATTTAAACATGGGTATTATTGATTAGTTGCGAATTACCGAGAACTGCTATTAGAAATTACTGCCGTTAGTTAAAATATTCATTTAATAAAAAATCGTTGTAACAAACATAATTAAAAAAGACATTATCACTATGGTTTAATTTAAAATCGTACCAATCATTTAATTAAACAAAAAAACGTACTTCCTAGTCTAAAAACGACACATTTATTCACATCCTTGCGTAGTCGACCGATTTACTGAACAACGAGCGATCAATTGTGTTTGATCAAAAATGAAAGTAGGTGAAGAGAAACGCACGATAGCCAGCCGTGGACCTCGATTATAATATTATTCGCGATGCGTTGTACAATTCGATACCTGGCTTCACGCTTTATTTACATTTTCTCCTGGGGAGACTGCGAAAATCTTAACCCATTTCTTTGCGAATTATCATCCCCTCGGAATATTTTTCAGGTCACGCTGACATTCGGTTTAAATGCGCAGACTGCGTTTCACCAGCATTACAATGGAACGCGCGTAAAATATGATTCGCCGGGATCTCTGCTTTCCATTTCAATGAAATATCAACAGCGAAATGCACGCACGGATGTGTATATGTGTGTGTGTTCGATATTTAAAATCTGTGAAAATTACTACCGTCTCTATGTATATGGTAATCTCATCGGGCGATTGTATTCTAATTTGATTCCACGGTATGATGGAGACTGTGACGTATTGTTGAATGGTATCTGCGCGATAAGCTATCGTTTTGTATTGTTTTTGCCGTTTAAAAGAAATTATTTTTAGAGTTTTTTTTTGTAAATGGTCTTATTATATAAGAATAATTGTATGAAAACTTAGAAATAATATTATGTCGCTACTGTATTATTAAGTATCTACTTTTTACTCAAAGGAAATTACTTTTAGGGATTTTTTTAAAGGTGGTTTCAGTGTTTAAGAATAATTGTATGGAAATGATAATAAAATTATGCTGCCAGTTTCCAGAACGCTGTATTCTACCCAAAGCGATACTGTTTTATTGTTTACCGCAACGTTGTTTTACGTCACGCAAGGTACTGATAATTATACAACTTGTTCGTGACAGTAATGGATTCATGCAAATATTGCACACGAGGCTTCATTTCGTCTGGGCAGATGTTGTTTAATCGCAGGTTACACGAAACGATTCGTTCAAATATACCCGTGACACGTGTACGTACAAACTGCAGCAGCTTGTTCGAATGCAATATCACAGCAAAAGGAATATTAACAAGCTTTCGTTGCGAAGTTATAAACCCAGCTACATAAATGATGAGGCATAGTTGTAATAAGTATCTGCTAAGCCTAATGACACGCATTATTGCAATTTTATAATAATCATTTAGGAGATACAAGGCAAAAATGTACTTTCAATTTTCTGTATAAGAATGAATAAAAATAAGGAGGCAGACAGACTTTGTTTAATAAAAGATTCTATTAATAATATTGATATTAATATTCAATTAAAGTATTTATCATGCAATTCTTGTAAATCGTATTCTAAGTACAAATCTATTACTCTAACATTGATTATTTTGTTACCGACGATCCTACATCGCGCTCAATAATAATTAAACTATAACTTATAATTTTTATTTGCCTTGCAACATGATATGCAAATTCTATTTTTTCTTTATAAATATAGATCTCAATAGACTTGATTTTCATTTACACATAACGTTTCCCTTGTTAATTGTACGAAACGCTTGAAACGAAAACGGCAGGTCAGGTACTAATAACCACACCTAAACTCTCCATCCTCTGTTAGATCGAGTTTTAATCACCCCGGCGCGGTCCTAATTAAACCGGTCCTTTGAATACTCGCGTTAATATCTATCCAGCGTCGACGGCGTAATACACGCACGATCGCAAATAATAAACTTGAACAAAACTTTGCAGTTTTCCATCAGTTTTGTTATTACAAAAGGGCATATCAGATCGGATAGAATTTCGTTGATGCGGTAAATTAATTCTCGTCCACACGGGCGATGTACATACGGGCGTGTTATTTAGTCCGTAGCCTGCGCGATGCTTTATTTATGCGCAGGGGCTCGCACAACTGCAGGATTTTCGCATATGCGTCACTGTTTCACCGCTATCAATATTTAAACGGCGAAGACGGCGAACGATATGACGACTGTAAAACAGGGAGCATAAAAAAATGTAAACTTTTATATTTCAAAAATTGTTTCGCAGGCATTTAAACTTTGAAATTATTCCTGTTCTGTTTTATGTTAACTTTGTGCATTAGTACCTTAATCCTGGCAATAAAGTACAATTTTGACAATTATTTTATATTCAATTGGCTCTGAAGGCGAATATATTATTAAACGAATATTTTGAAGTAAGATATAAAAGTTAATATTATTTTCTCACTCAGTGTTATTCGAGGAATTGGAAATAGGATGAATATAGATGAGCAAGCGTGCCTTGATTTTTATACAATCATTCGTTGTATTCTTGCACTGAGAGAAAAACTGGAAAAAACAAAAGGCATTATTTACTTATACGTTCGATGTTTAGCTTTATCTATGATACATTTTCTAAACTAGTTTCATTAATACTTGTTCTTATGTCGCTAAGAATAAATTTCAAATCACTAAATGCCCCACGCTAACATGTGTGATGTGCTAATACTAGTTGACTAAGAGATGGTCTTATAAATCTTTGATCAACAACAAGTTCAAACATTAACACTCCGAACAGTGTAAATCTGCTTGAAAGAACTTATACTTTTTCAGCCCGGAATAACTGTTATTGTTCTACTAGAACTTTTTTCCGTTCCCGAAAAAAAAATAAAAGCTGTCCTCTTATACGAATATTTGTGGAACAGAAGTTCCAATGAATACACATCATTTTATAACTGTTTTCTTAGAACAGAAAGCTTAACAGTCGAGAAATTACTGTTATATCAGAACTCATTAAAAATTTCAACAGTTCTATTCGACCCTTGGCTTGAAAAGATATAATGCATACATTACATTTCGGGAAAGAAAGAAGGAATAAGGAATACAGGGTGTTCCGCTATTTCATGCAAATATTTTAAGGGATGATTGCTAAGCCGATTCTTAACAACTTTTTTCTTTGCCAAATTGTTGGTTAAAGCTTCGTTTTTGATTTATTAACGAAAAACGCTGACCAATCAGAGCGCGCGCTCAACCGAGAGAAGATCGTGATAAGCTGAACCGCGGCCTTGAACGTTTTCGCGGCTGAGCACGTGCTCTACGCGCGCTCTGATTGGTCTGTGTTTTTCGTTAATAATTCATAAACGAAGCCTCAAGCAACATTTCCGCAAAGGAAAAAGTTGTTGAAAATCGCCTCAGCAATCGCTCCGTGAAATATTTGCATAAGGCAGTGAAACACTTTGCATATCTCGTGTATTTTTGATAATATAATATCTCATCCGGTACTTGTTGTTCTTTCTTTCTAACTTAAGTGATGCATGGAGTACATGCTAAAAATATGTCGATATCCCACCGAAGCGTCTTTCCCTTATTTTTCTGGTGACACATTTTCATTTAATACTGTGTAGATTCCTATCCTACTTTTATTTTTTCCTTTTGCTTCACGTACGTTTGATGTGAACTCGCTGCCGCCAGCCTTTCATTACACTGCATGGTATACGGGGTGTGCCTGAAAAACTGAGGTATGAAAACCAAATGCAGAATTAAATTGTTATCTGTAAATCCATAATTACAGCTAAAGCAAATATTTCGAACAAAGAAATTGGAATGGTACAAATTTATTACAGTTTTCATCAATAAATTGTTAAACACTTCACAGCCTTTTCATTCTATGCAATAAATAAGATATATAAAATTCTTTTTCAACGAAATTATAAACATTTCTATAAATTCGGAAAGTATTAGACAAAGAGTATATTATGTAAACATTTGAATTTTCAGTAATAAATAAAATACTGTACCTTAAATTTTCTTCATTATTCAGCTTGTCGCAACAACTTCTAAGGTTACTGGCGACATACATGTGTGCATTTGCAGGTTCAGGTTACGTCTATAAAGTTACAGTTTGACATAGAAACATATACATAATCATATGTTTCTGATATTTTACGATTCATTTCTTTTTTACCGTCAAAATGACTTTGTGAGGATTTCCTTCTTCACGAACACCACGTATACTAGCAAAGCATTTTATTAGCTACACCTTGGGACCATTTGCAAGATGAATGCAAATAAGGGTATACAACGAGGTAGGAACGTGAGGCTTGAAAAACTGACACATAAGCGAGGAATGTTAGCGATAAGCACGCTGTGTAACGCAAAATGCAACACAGACGACTCTTCAGAAGTGGAAATAATAGGGTCTTTACATTTGACTTGCTATTGTGTTGGAAAAAGATGCAATGAAAGGGTTGCAAAGGTTGGAAAGTTATCTAATTTAATGAAAAGAAAAATTTGTAAAACATTGTACAAGAAAAGTGGAAAATCTGAACCGAAAAATAGAAGCAAATGATGATGATGTATAAAGAAAAGAATTAATCTCTAATTACACAATTTTATATTAATATTTACATATTTAAAGAAAACTAATACGAAATAAAAAATATTGTTCATTTGCAAAGTATTGTCAAATATCTGAGTAATTAAATATCTGAAGATTCTCTTATGTTTTTCTACAACGCAGTTTAAAAACGATTTATCTATCCCAGATATACAAATGGTTCCAGTGATATCTTAATAAATAAGAAAAGGGTATTACTGTCTACATTCTTGATCAGACTGTATCATTTTTATCCCACGTAACCGATGTAGAAGAAAAATGAAAGCAAATGAAGATGATGTAGAAAGAAGAAATTAATCTCTAATTAAATAAATGTTTATAGTTTAATTCTCAATTTTTTATTAATATTTGCATATACATATATGGAGAAAACTAATGTGAAATGAAAAATGTAATTCATTTGCAAGGTTACTTTACTGTTAAATATCTGAATAATTAAATATGGGAAGATTCTCTTATGTTTTTCTACAACACAGTTAAAAAACAATTAATCTTCCCCTCATATAAAATGATTCCAGTGATATGTTAATAAATCGGAAAAGAATATTGCTGTCTGAATTTTCGATCAGACTGTATCATTTTTGTTCCACGTAAACGAAGTACAAAAAAGAAATTGAAGGGTTGGATGCAAAAACAACATGGCTCCATTCTTCTTACTAATTTTACAGGAACTAAAGAAAACTGTTTAAAGTGTAAAAAGAAACAAATGTACAATAAAATCTCAATTTCGACAAAAATTGAAGCTTCTGGGTTCTTCTATCCGACCCCTCAATTATAGTAAAATAGTTATACGAAATATTTGAGAAAACAATGCGAGAATAGCGCAATTTTAGCACGGATGCCCGAAGCTACCCTTAAATGCCGAAGTTCTGTCGCTAAAGCAAGCCGGATGGCTAGCACAATCAAGGAAACGAATCGCCCTAAATTTTTTACAGCACCAGCGGATGGAATACAAGAATCCAATCGAGCTACGATGAAAGTAGAGAATTGAATACTTTTACCCTCAGCTGCCCGAGACTTTCATCTTCGTCTTCGGGATTTCGCTTTTAGCGATTGTCTTTCCATTCCTCGCCGAGCTTTGACAACAAAGAGGCACCGTGGAACAGTTTGTATTCTCAAACGGAAGAAATGTTCAACTTTTATGAAATTACGACCGGGTCTAATGGGGAAACTTTTGTTACAGTTTCAGTTGCGCTTTTTAAAGAAATCTTATACACTCCTGCATAATGTGTCTGGCAATTCAATGTGCCATTAATTAATTTTTGCATTATGAAATACCTTGCCGTGCATTTTTAAAATTTGTTTGAGAACAACGTTTTATCAAGATTTGTGTATTATTAACGGTACAGTAGATTTATAGGAGATCCATTTTATTTCGTCCCTTTTTGATTCCATTTTTTACTTTTATTGTCTTCTTCATTTTTATTCCTATTTTTGTATTTTTCTTTTATTTCCAATTTTCCTCGTAACGGTCTTTTATTGTTTTATCGAATTACAACAGACCTGGCTTTTGTATTATGAACATCCAAAATAAATAATACATTTCCCTCGAATTCAAATCTTAGGCAAGAAATAAATAAATAAGTAAATCGATGCATAAACATTTGTTATACCGTGGAACATTTATTAAATTACTCGAATTAGTACTCATTTTGTTACATAATTCAAAAATAATGTAAGAAACAGAATTATACGTTTATAAGGTAACAAGAATTTGCATAAAATATTCATGACGCAAATTTCATGCACTATATGCGATGTTACTTTTAACAGTACCACAGCGTTTTTTAAGTCCGTACCACGAGGATAATTTGATCCTGAATTACGCTAACGTTAATGAGAACTATCATTTACGTTCCTCCTAGGAACTTTTTGAAACTAACTTTTGAACTCGGTATTAATATTTTTCGCAAGATTTAATTACCGTTGAAGTCGGAGCACTCGTTAAAAAACTGATCGAGCTATGGCAGAAACTTGTTACTGTCAACATATTTCTATCAATTATAAAATATCAAACTGAATTGCATGAACAACTTTGTTTAAGGTTAAATAAAAGTAATTGCAAATTTTGCATGTTCTGATAGATTGAATTATTAATAAATAAGAGTTATTACATACAACAAATCATACGTAAAAATAAGTGCAAAATGAACTTTCAAAAAAGAATATTTAACGACACGGTAAAACGATTCTTTAATCAAATGCATTTGGAACAAAATTTCGAAAAGAAGCTCCACTGAAAGAATCCCTATCTAAAGGTCCCAAAAGAATCCAGATAAACTCGAGTGGAATCGATGCATTCAATAATCCCACTTTCCTCCGAATTCATCATTCATCCGAAGCCTCGGACGAAGAAAAACCGCGAGTCAAAGCACAATGGGCCTTGCCTGCCAATGGTAGGCACTTCCTGTGCATAGCCTCCTGGGTAACGCTAACCCCCGGCCGCAAAGGGAAACAGAAGGAACAAAGAGCGAACGATACGGGTTGAAAAAAAGAGAGGGAGAATAAGTAAGAAGACGTAGGGTGGAAGGCGAGGTGAAACTTTAATCAGCGATTCAAAACGCGAGGTGGATTCAGAGGGCGAAGCAAGGTTGACGCGAACATTGCGTCACGGCGCATGCGAAAGGCATCGACCGGGCGGAGGGTAGTTTGCTCAGAGGCAGAGACAGGAGGGGGGGGGGGACACCCATTCCCTCTTCGCCCTTTGGCCACCGTCACAGACCCTCCGGGTACACCTTTGAACCCCCTTCTAACGTGGTGCTCGGGTAAACGCAACTTCTTCCCCCGGCGAACACGCATATCGCTTCCAGACTCTCCTTGCGTCTTGCTTTTTTCTTCTCTCCATTCGCCGGCCCCGTCACGGAGCCCGTGGCTCTCAGAACTTTCACCCCCCGTGGACGTCTGGCCTTTTTCTATGGACGGTTCACCTTCTCGTCACGTGTCTGTCAGCGCGTCCGGATGAATTACGAGAGAGAAGAGCTTGTCGGTGTCAAAGAGACTTCGAAAAAGGGCTCCTGGGATAGTTCAAATTGGGGAATTGTTGGGGTTTGGTGAAATATTTCCAAGTCTTTCGAGGTGTTCTTGGAATTATATTTAGTTATCTTCAGCAGATCATAATTCCTCTGTCGTTATGACGGACCTAAAAAAACATGGTCCACTGTTTATCCTGCCAATCCATGATTTGCAGATTATAATGGTTAGGTCTGTAAAGGCTTCGTTTGTATGGTAAATGATTTGCTTGAAGCCGTTAGAGGAAGAGGACTCTTTCATCATGATGGACCGAAGCAAACCTGGTCTAGTATTTATCCTGCCAATCCATGAATTGCAGATTAGAATTATTAGGTCTGCAAAGGCTTTGCTTGTATGGTAGGTCTGTTTGATATAGTTGGAGGAAGAGGACTCTTTCATCATGATGGACCTAAGCAAACCTGGTCCAGTGTTCATCCTGCCAATCCATGATTGGCAGATCATAATTGTTAGGTCTGCAAAGACTTAGTCATTTGTTTGATGCCGAGGGAGGAAGAGGATCCTCTTCTTATGATGGATCTGAGAAAAGTCCAGCGTTAATCCTGCCAATCGATGATTGGCAGATTATAATTGTTAGGTCTGCGAAGACTTCGTTTGCATACTAAGTGATTTGTTTGATGCCGTTGTAGGAAGAAGACTCTTTCATCGTGATGGACCTAAGCAAACCTGGTCCAGGCCACCCACAGTGCATTGATTTACCTAGCTTCTCTCTGCAAGGGTCCTTGTTCAATTACAGCATTAATACCGGATACATTCATATATTCAAGGTATCAAATCAATGATTATAAAAATAACTGTCGCTATAAATCCACAGCTTTCCGAATCATCCCAAGGTGAGCTGGTCCCTACCAAAAGCCGAAGAAGTTCACCATCCTATCGTGCATCTGTCATCGTGTCCAGATAAATTAGGGGGTCGGGAAAGCTTCGGAAGGACCAAAGAGTAGCCACGACTCGCTCCACTTCCATTTTCTTTGGCAGCACTGCTAAATCTACCATGACACTCCCACCCCGTCTCCGTTTCTCCCACTTGATGTTTAACCCCTTGAGACCTGTGCTCTGGGCACGGACAGGATGAGCACACGCTACTTGATCACTCTATTTCTTTTTAATGCTGTTAGGAATTGCCTGAGGATCACGAGCTTCCTGCGCGCTGGATCTGGCTCGGGGATTTCGCAGGGGATAATTGGCGTCTGTTTACTGTGTAAAGAAGATGGGGCATGGTAAACTGTGCCTACTGATTCCTTGTACGCTAGTGTAATACTTGATTGGTCCGTAATAACATATCTAACCTAAAAAAAAATATAACTAATCTAAAAATAGTATATCATATTTTATATTATGCTTTCATTTTACAGTAGCTCTGCAGGATTTTTCACATTCAGCCTGGATTGCCATTAAAATTATGTCCCTCCTACTTTGTGATATTATTTATGAAATCCATTACACTTGTTTTTAATAAGAAAAGAAATGCGTTAAGAAGTAACCTAAGAAGTTTCATTTCCAGGCTACAACTTTAAAGTCACATTATTCGCAGATAGCTGCATGTTCTGTGCGAAGTAATTTGAAAATGCTATGAAGCCAGCAGAATGCACGCGTCGCAGTAGAATAGGTATGCCATAAGTCGGACGCGCGTGAACGTAACTATAAACATACGTCCAGCTTTAATTCATTTCCTTGAGGCATTTAATTTTCGAACAATTCATTCTGTACTAAAAATCATCAATTTTATAATATAAACAAATAAAATATTTTATCATATCTTATCATTTGACCTGCATCGATTAATCCAATGGTGTATAAAATACAGATGTTTGATCTAAATTTTGAATTGCTCCTTCTTTTATCTTACCTTTATCTAATTGGACAAACACAATCTTCAAATTAATTAAAAACCAATTTTTAAAATTTTTCTTTTGTTATTGCTATTATAGTTTATGTTCATTCATTTATTAACAGGTTGGCACATTTTCGTAGTATTTACTTAGTATTATCAGTATCCTGATTCATTTTCTTACTACTATCTCATATAATTCTCACCCTGTATAATTAAACATAGACTCAACTATAAATTTCAAAATGCATTACGTTTTATGTGGCTGCAGTAAGCAATATTACAAAATCAATAATTGCATCAGCATTTCATTAATCCACATTCATTTGTGCTAACACTAAAAAAAAAGTTTAGTAGCTGCGTTCTTCCAAAATTTATTTTATGCTACATGCATCATAAGGAACGAATTGTCTTCAGTTCCGTTTAACATAAAAAATTAATGGGTTTGAAATAAATGAAATACTGAAATACTCAAATTGTTTCAGCAGCTTTCACCTGCAAAAAAATTTCGAATAATTCGTGTAATCGATTGAGAACTGGTGTTTCGTGTTGCGAGCTTCGTTTTTATCGCATGGCGAGCAAGTTACCCAGTCGGAATCGTCTATAACCGCGGCACAG
The DNA here is from genome assembly GCA_023838395.1 of Holcopasites calliopsidis. Taxonomy (NCBI): domain Eukaryota; kingdom Metazoa; phylum Arthropoda; class Insecta; order Hymenoptera; family Apidae; genus Holcopasites; species Holcopasites calliopsidis. Next base: position 1,222,651 of record JALHAQ010000009.1, read on the forward strand.
ATCCCCTGGTTGACTTATCGACGAGTTCAGACGATTTCCATACACATTCCGGCGACTTCGCATGAATCGCTGATGTCCTCGAACAGCTGCTGTGACTTTAGTATCGCTCGTGAAGTGATTTCGAAGCAAGCCTGTGAAATGAAATTTATCCTGACTTATGGTCTGTCAAAAAAAGAAAAAAAATATATGAAACCTGGTCCCGCCGATTTTCATCAAACTTATGTTCAAGTATGTTTTGAGAGAAATATTGCCAATGTATTTTTGAGGGAAAGCAGTTGTTTGGGAAGTACTGAATGAGATGAAATTGATTCGTACTTGATGAATTAGGTAAATTTAATTATACGCATTAATAATGGGAGTCTTTAAGCACTCATTTTTTAGTTATTAGACTGTAAATTATTGTCTAAAACATTTTTTGTTATAATTGTGTAACACTAAACACTAAACACTAAACACTAAACACTAAACACTAAACGCTAAACACTAAACACTAACAACCAAACCGAGTGCTTTAATTATACCACTTTACCTAACAAAATTTCCATGATTTGAAGTAACTTTATATTTTTTATTAACCATTCCGGTTTATACCTATGAAACAAAAGAAAATTAGAGTAATCGATTGAATACTTAAAACTGTTTATAATTCAATGCCAAAAATGTCGTTCCCCTCAAGTATTATATTCGTGGATCCGAAAAAGCGTCACGAAACAGCTACATCCGTCTGACGTTTGCTTTTTTACTGAGTATTGACATTTTCACAGATTATACGCGTGATATGAAGCCGCATCGGCAGGATTCGTCGAATAGAATCGCGATAAACCGCGTAAGAATATCGCGAAGCATTCGAGGAGCCGCGACTGGAATTTTTATGCGCGCCTTAAACGGAGCTCTTGCCTCGCTCGGTATTCATCGACTTCGACGGTAGTTCATCGTGGTTCAGTGACTTCAATGTAGAACGGTAATGTTTGTCTGTTCGGATATACGCGGCTGAACAAAAGTTTTAGACCCCGTTCGACTTATCGCTGTTCCTTTATGGCGTCCCGCGACCTCGGCTATCAAACGAAATTGGACTCTCCGAGGAGCGTTCGCTTGTTTTCGTCCAGGATGGATTGTCTAATTGCCCAATAAAACAAAAGAAGATAAGTTTGCAAATAATCATATTGCTCCAGGGAAAGAATTGTGGAAATTCGTAGTTGGACGTGAAATGCAATCGGATCATTCTGTATTTATTATTATAATTCCTCATGCTTTTACTGTAATAATATTACTTACTACTTTAACAAATTTCTGCTGGATTTTCCGCTGTATTACAATAATACAAATTATCTGTTTCAATAAAAACGGTCAGTCAAAGAATGGGGGAGCAAGAATAAAAATAGAATGAGGAAAGAAGGAAATCAATACCGCACTGTTTCTATATCTCAAATCGACATTTTACAATCCCAATACAAAAAAAAAAGAACTCTATTAGCCGTTCATTTAATTACCCCGTTGGGGTTCAAGCACAATAGTTTATGTAACAAAATTGCTCGCGTAATCGGACGCGCGTCGCGAATTGTTCTGTAACCATTTCCTCCGTCGAGTCAACGAACAGAACGGATAACGTTCGTTAACTTTGAAGCTTGCAACTTAGTTAACGGGGCACGAACGGGTGAATCGATAACAATGGTGTAGAGGGAAATCTGCTGCAATTGCGTTACGTAAACGCGTGTATGTTATTCTAAACATAATTGTCCGTCGATGCCGATGCTGTATTACGAAACGATATCGTTCAGATGCAATATTCCCACTGAAATAGAAGCATATTGCTCGTCACATTGCCTGACGGAACGTGTAGATACATATTGCCTCAGAATTGCGACGCATAGCAACTGCGGCGCCGTGTGTGAAGGTGAAAGACGGTTCCGGTGAAGTAAGATGTTCCACATTAGTTCTATACTCGTCGTATTTGATAGTTGTCCAGATTTACATTATGTAAGCCAGTGAATTTTCATCGTTAAAGCTTGGAAATTTGAAAATCATTAAGCGAGATCACAGATTGGTAATTTTCGAATCACTGTTATTTGTTACGAATACGATAATTTGAAATTTTACACTGCAAATTACTTTTCGGGTATAATTTTTAGTGTAATTTGTTGCATATTTCAAATTTTTGCTTGAAACACTTTTTTTCAGGTCATCAGAAGTGTCTGAAACGTTGCGGCAACTCTTACGTGGGGCATCCAGTTTAGGGGTGCGACAAAATGCGACGGGGGTTGTTTTACCATGAAAATATATGTATGCGATAAAATTTACATCAAATGATAATTTTAACGTATAATAAGTGTAAGGACATAGAAAAAAGAGGGAAGAAGAATCTTTGAACAACGTGGTTTGTGATGGTAAAGGGATGATTCGCCCAAAAAGCAAGCTTACTTCCCGACAACACAAAAAGTGTCATTTAATTCTCGATCACTTTACAGAACAATTATTATTCCTTTAGCACGTCTTAAATGAATTTTTAAGCGTAGAAGAAAAATTCAGTTTAAGGGTAGCTTACGCTTAAAAAATAAAGCCATTGGCAAAACTAGAACACCATGTTAGTTTTTTTGCAGCAAGAAACATTTTGCGTTCATTAAAATTCAAAGGAATTCGATATTTTTGCAACAAACCCCAAACACTCCTGTTACAAGCTAAATCGTTGAGTGTGGATGTCATTCCTTTAAACCGAATATCAGCAGATACAAAAAAAGCACGTGCCACTTATTTTTTTTTAGCATTAAAACATGTGAAAACGAAAAAAATAGGAGGGGTGCCTAGTGTTTCTTGTCAGTAGTATACGTGGATCGTAAGTCAGACACGCATGAATGTGATTATACAGGGTGGTCGACAACAAGTTGGAGAAATTATAAGGAGTGATTGCTGAGGCGACTCTGAACAACTTTTTCTTTTGCCAAAATGTTGGTGAAGGCTTTGTTTTTGAATTATTAACGAGAAACACACTGGCCAATCGGAGCGCGTGTATAGCGCGGGCTCAACTGCGAGGGCGTGTGTTCGACAGCGACGCCCAATCCCAACACTAGTGACTGGTGCGCACTCTGCACGCGCTCTGATTGGTCTGCGTTTTACGTTAATACTTCAGAAGCAAAGCCTCAAACGACATTTTGCCAAAGGAAAAAGTTGTTCAGTGTCGTTTCAGAAATCTCCCATACCCAACTCTTCTATGAGTTACCGGACACACTGTATTTTGCAGTCTAAATGCGTAATACAAGCAGAATGGTGCACGTTTAAAGAAGCAAAAATTGAAAACATCAACATCCTCCAACGTTCTTGGTGTTTATCGTAAAATGAATTTTCATGGAGGGATGAATCGTTTTAGAAATAATTATTACCAAAATGCAACTAATACGTACTAATTCAAAATACTAAAATAAAATGCAACGTAATACTTAATGTTTAAGTAATTTAATTATTTAATAGAAGGTATTGTATTTGAAATGTAATAGGATTTCCGCGCTAGAAGCAATATTGAATACATTTAAATACGATTCACCCACTCTGTACATACAGTACCATTGAAAATCTATGAAATGCCAAATCCTTTCGAAAGTCACTTAAAACCCGGCTTACCGAGAACGTTTCTCTATTAAATTAGCGATTGGAACTGCCACAGATACCTTACAAATCAATTTGTCCGTGGCATTTTCAATGGTTCCTTACAGCCTTGTATTGGGTCGAATGAGATCTAAGAATATAAGTACAAGAATTATCAGACAGCACCCTAAAGTTTCTCTTTAGGATTAAGTAATTTAATTCACCCGCGATTCTCCACAAATCAATTAGAGTAGTTTCAAAAATACATGCATTTTGTTTTCACTAGTAACTTTTCCTTCGTGAATATTACATAACAAATGACAGTTTCTTAAGTGACTAATTGTTTCATAGAAATGATTTAATAAACTCTGTGTTAAAAAATATCGTTTATTACGATTTTTGTGTTTTATTATTATTAGACAGGCACTTATTATTTTACCATACCATTATTAATAATAATCTGTTAAGGAATTAATAAGGATTGTACACCTCTTTCTATTCGGCCTGTAATTTGCGTATCTTCATAAATAAATAAATACATGGACAGACATTCATTTCTCACTTACATTTCCACTAATCTGTGCTTAATAATTACGTATGATGTTTGGGTACATCCGGTTAAGTGCTTGAAAGCGCAACACTGCTTTTATCGAATCCTTACAGCACAGAGAATATTGGCTACAGTCGGAATTCACCTCGCGTCGCCTACTCCAAATCACTTTCGGGACGTTCCAAATTCAATCTGAACCATCTTGGGTGCCGAACCCCAACTGGCCTCGAGCCATGAGACACAGTACACCTATTTTGTCACTGATCGATTCTAAAAAGCGCAACGAATTCCCTCCAAATTATTTTCCTTGCTATCTCAATGCGCTTAGCCGCCCCCAAAAAAAGAAAGAAGCAAGTTATCTTTCAGTTAATTAAAACTTGTTCAACCATTATGCAATGTAAGAAGAACAGAAAAAAAGAGATATTATCTTCTAAATTTTGATTCGGAATGACTTTCTTCAACTACATTACCAATTATAAAATGAATGAACAAATTTTTAAAGGTAGCACTGATGCATTGGATATGTGGTTAAACATTCACAATTAAAGTTTGGAAGGCAACAGATATTCCTTTGAAAATTTTTATTACGAACGATTCTTTGTAACCACATTACCAAATGTAAAAAAAATAAACAAATTTTTAAAGGCAGCACTTATGCATCGATGACGTGCTTAAAAAAAGCATTCCCAATTAAAATTTGGACAGCAACAGATATTCCTCCCTAAATTGTTAATATGAATGATACCTTTAACCACATTACCAATTATAAAACAAATAAAGAAACTTTTAAGGGTAACACTTATGCATCGGTGATATAATGGTTAAAAAAAACATTCACAATTAAAATTTGGAAAGCAACAGATATTCCTTTCTAAGTTTTGATTATAAATGACTTTTTTTAACCACAATGCAAACTATAAAATAAATAAACAAATTTTTAAAGGTAGCACTTATATATATTAGTGATGTGGTTAAAAAATATTCACAATTAAAATTTGGAAAGCAACAGATATTCCTTTATAATGTTTGATCGTGAAAGACTTTTTTAACCACATTACCAATTATAAAATAAATAAACAAATTTTAAAAGCAGCACTTGTACATCGTAATCTGGAATTTACTGAATTGTGTTTATTCCTAATATTTTAATCTGTCGTGTATTGCAGTCGTCGGATCAAGACAACGAAGGAAGGAATGAATATTTCCGTGCAATTGTTTGAAGAACGATATTCATACTCCGCCTGCAATCGACATAATCGGATAGCACTAAAAATAAAACGATATACGGATGCAGTACGGTGGTCATGGGGAACCATTGGTTTCGACGCCGTCATATGTAGAACGATCACCATTCGGATGATAGAAGTGTGGCGGGCAATAAGATCGGAATCCTCATTTCGCAAACGCGTATCCAGTCTTTCTCTGTGCCTCGTACGAAAAGAGCCTCGAGAATCGATCGTTCCCGTTGCCGTCATCGAGCAAGCCTCGCTCGTAACACCCCCTTTAAGACGTTGACGCCTCGTTGAAAGAGAGATGGGACAATTGGAAAAGAAAGGACAGATCAAGGAGGGGTAATGAAAGGGGTCAAAAAAGGGGTGAACTAACGACTCGAACAGCTGGGCGATGGATGAAGATACACAGACATTATCATTGACTGATTTTCTATTTAAACGGGCCGATGAAGGACAAATTAACAGTGATAAGGAATTGTAGATGAGAGAAAGGATAATAATAGTGATAGTATTTTAAAAATACATTTAATTTCATAAATGTTTTCAAGAAAAGAATCTAATTTACTTTTATAACTTCATTCGCCAAAATGAATTTATTTGGAACACTAATTAAAATTAATTGATGCACCAAAATTGACCATAAATATACTTTTGCATTACTGAAAACTGTTGCATTTTACTAAACACAATTCTTGAAGCAAAAAGAACAAATTCTGTTGAAGGAGTACAAGAAACTTCTGAAAATAAGTCCAGCGCTTAAAAGTAATAAAAATGTCATGTCAGTGCCAAGTAAAAAGAACGTTTCAATTTCTCTTCCTTGAATACGATCAGCACCCTCGAATATCACATCGACATCAGATATCTCCATTCAGTTAGAGCCATTAACAGGAAGGCAGACTTTAATTAACCGTTTGATTTAATGCCCATAGATTTATCATGGTTCGAAATATTATTTATACAGTCACGTCTCGTTTCCTTGCACGTGGAAAGATTGTTTAGGAAGCTTTCAAGGTAATACGAATTTTAATTACTCAACAAATCGGTGACAAACTGTTTCTTCTAATGTTACTGTGTTTAATGTTCCATGAAATAATTAATGCAGCGTTTATTTCAGGATGTACTTTTTTGTGATTAATGTGCAATTGGCATGTGAATCGTTAAAATTTTTAGCAAATAAGTCTAAATACGCAATTATGTTATTTTTTTCAATATCTGAAAATGTTACATTCAGTTTCTAATTAATGCCCCGATTAATACAACACTAAACTCGATAAAATAATCTGCGCCTCGTCATTAAAGGTCCGGTCGAAAGGAACTGGCACACGACTCGGTAGAAACGGGGTTCGAAAGAGTTGAAAGGGTTGAAGTCCTTAACAAAGAAGCTCGCGTCTGCCGACGTAAAAGCTCCTCCGTTCCTAAAACCGAACCATCCGTCGAAACTGCTGAAACCCACGCATCTCCCAATTCTCTTGCAGCAAATAAACCAACTACACGTGCGTATGTGCATACACGTGGTACGTATGTGTATAAAAAGAGGCCAAAAGTGCGATTTATCAGTAAGGCAGATCGTAATAAGGTTGCTCAAAAAAAAAGGTCTGTCTGGACCCAAACGATTTCTGTCTGATAGATACAATTTTCTTTGTGTTTTTATTATTTTCCTTTGTGTATTTCCATTATTATTTTTATTACATCGTCTTTATGATCATTACCTTTGTGACCTTTTGCGTGAGGGTGAATTTCTTTTAAAACAATTTCAATTGTGATTCAAATTATTTTGATTAGAATTAAAATCGTGAAAATGAAAGTTTATAAAAAGTCTTCGAGTTTTGGTGCTTTATTATAAACACGGGGTTCGCAAGTGCAGGGAAGGCTTTATGAAACTCCAAAAACCAAAGTATACTGTACCGTATATGTAATATACAGGATGTTTCATTTAACTCAAGACGGTGGGATATTTCACGTGGAATTCAAATTACAAAAAAATGTTCCTACAAAAGTTGTTTAGTGTTACGGAAAACATTACGCGATATTAATAATTTTGCTGTAGGTGTTATGGTGAAGTAGATATAAAAAACAAGTTAATTTTATAAATTGGAACCCTATGTCCCTCTGTTCGTAATATGATAGCGCCTGTTGAGACAAATACAATGATATGCAGCACGATATCATTCCATGCATCAGAACTGCCATAAATCTGGTCCGAAGTAGTCACAGCCACGCATAAACCGGATTGGACCTGATTTATGAAAATTTTGCTGCATGCAATGATATCATGTTGCATATCATTGTATTTATCTTAAGAAGCGCTATCATATTATTAATAAAAATCCGCGGAGTTCTATTTAAAGAAATTAATTCGTTTTCGATATCACCCCCACCACGACACCTGCAGCAAAATTATAAATATCGCGTAATGACCCGCTAGATACCAAACACAACATTTTCCCGAACACTTTTCTTATAAACCTCAAAATCTTGCGAGACATTGCACCATGCGCCGTTAAACGAAACACCCTGTATACTGGCATTTTATATTTCATAAAATCAGAAAGATCGAGATCTAGAAGCAAAAATCCTCCGACTGCACCGAACCATAACTAGCGCTCGCAAGTAAGGATTGCTAATGCAACCCCTAAGTACAAAACCCTGCAAGGGGGCATAAACAAAGAGACAATCAGTGCAGACGAGGCAAGCTACCGCAAAAAAAAAAAAAAATCGGTGCTCTCGCGTAACCCGGAAAAACGTCCCCCTTTTAAGTCCAGCGTGTGCGCGACGGGTAGTCGTATACGCGACTACCCTAACGCATACGCACTCGAGGGGCTGCGCGCGCGCCTCGTTCGCCCCCATCCTTCCTGCGGACCGTACACCACCGCCGCCACCACCCCCTCCCCCTCCCGCGATCCGCCGTCTTCCGACAGAAACGGCGGCTCGGTTCGAGGTCAGTTCAGTCCGCGCACGTAGTCGAGAGACAGGCCGAAGACTTCGTCCTGGCATCGTGCACGGGGGTGGACGAGTTCGAGCCCGCGACGCAAACGAGTAGCGAGATGACCTTTCGGTCGTGTCGGGTGGCGGCACGGTGAGGATCAACCGGTAACCGACTTTCCTAGGCGTAACGGTCGGGGGAGGGCGGTTCGGTGGTGTAAATAAGGAAGCTGGACTTTGAGTAAAGGGGACCGGCGAAGCGGAGTACCTAGTGTCCATTGTGCCAGTCAGTGCACTTGCACCAGCGCCATCGTCGTAGGCCCCGGCATGGAGGATACGGAAGCGTTATAGTGTCGTTGGGATGCCGTGAAGCAGCCTCGAGACATGAAGAGAGCGCGACCGAGGGTGAGTTCTGGACACGTCCCTTTCCCGGAGCTGTCCTCACCGCGTTTGATCCCCCGGGACTATCTCTGCCATCTAAAACCAGAGAGACACTCCAGACCCGCTAACTACTCCAGGAATAATTGTATATCCGGCGTTCCGCCGCATCACAAATTAATCGAGGGTAGTCCCTCGCGGGGGTCTTGCAACTTCCGTCGCGTCCATCGTCACTTTTCAATTGCGACCGCTTACGAAGAGACGCTCCGGGGACGCTGGATTTAATGAGCAAGCACTCTCGCCGGGGACTACCCCCCTAGTCCCTATCGCGGAGGATTGCTCTCCCTGTTCTGTGCATCGAGACTTCGTATTGGCGCCTGCTCCGATCAGGGGCAAGCTATTTTTAATATTTCTCACCCCGTCGGGCGGAGGAAGTCGAAACACCGAGCCTGCAAGGCTATCCGCATCGGGGGCATACCGCGATCATTCCCCTTAATCGATCATGCTCCTTAATCGCTCCCTTATCAATCTTGGCGCAAAGCGGTGCGCTGGTTCGATGCACCCTAACTTTCCTTACCAACGACGCGCCGTGACCCTCCTCCTTCGTGTTTTCGTTCATTGATTTATCGGATTCACCAGTTTCTCGCTCGATCGCCGCCGCCTGCTTGTACACCCTCTCCCACCCCCCGAAGTAAGGGTTGTTGGTTCGATTTCGTTTCCTTTTACCGACCCCCTCCTCTCTTCATTCCAATTGCCGTTTCCCCCCTTTTCCCTACGTTCCCGCACAAAGATCGGGAGACGGAAAAGAACGTGGCGATGCCGTCGTCGTTGGGCGTACCACGCTCATCCACGGCTCCTGCACGCAGACTATCGATTCCCGCGACAACGGGTCGACCGCTACTGCCGCCGCCGCCGCTCGCCGCGACTTGCAAACCGGCTCGTTCAACGATCATCGCGTTCGCGACAGCACGCATCTCTCCTGTGCCTTTGCATACGCGCGACTCCGCTTCCGTGCGCTGGTCAACAACCCTCCTCGAACTGTGCCAAGCTGCCGCTGTTGATGATGATGGCAATAGGCGCCGATTCGAAACGCTTCGCGGACGACTCTGACGGGCATTCAAAGGGGATCAGCCACTACTCAGGGTCAAGACAGTCGATTTTTCTTTCTTCTGCACGCGTGGTGGCAGTAGAATTTTTTGGGGGGATGAGGAGGACTATGGAGGGGAGGATTGTTTGGAAAGCTCGTGACCTAAGTATGATGGACTATCGCCAGCTGCTTGCTATTTTTATTCCATTATTTTGTGATGTTTACTGCAGTTTCCGGATTCAATTTTTTCTTTTGTTTAGTGTCTTGATGGAACAGTGGTGTTTGCAGTGACGCGGTAATGGATGGCCCGTTATCTAATTTTATCCAGAACTTTTCTGTGGCTGCAAACAATGTGCATTTCGCTGGCTGTCAGATTGGACAACGAAAATGATAAAGCCACGAGGCACTGTGAATTCATATAAAAATGATTAGCTGCTTTATGGTAAAAATTGTAAGCAACTGGTGATTATCATTAAGATTTGGCCCATGCATTCCTGTCACACGCGATACTCAACTTTCACATGCTCAATGTTGTTTCAATCAAGGTTCGACACGTTTATATTTTGTTAAAAATTTGTGAAACTGAGTGTTCCTCTACGATTAAACTTCTTTCTGAAAAGAAAAAACTTGTCAACGACAGATATTTATACTAATGTGAAAGGCACTTTGGAAGGCTCTGCCCTTCTCTTTCAATTATATCCAAGGGGGTGAAGGAATTTAATAGATTTCAGGGAAGCTTGAAATATAATCCATATAATAAACGTTCATGAATCAAAAGAACATTAGAAATGATGATAAAACATAACAATAATAGTTTCACTAATTGAATAATTAATAACGTTAAAAGTTCACGACATTTCATATGATCATACACAATGCAAAACAGGTAAATTATTGTAATATATAATTTGATATTTAAATTTTATGTTCAATCAACAATTTTCATCTAAAGATTAAAAAAGTTTTTTTCAACATAAAATGCATCAGAATCAAGTCCCTGTAGTATTGATTTTAAATTAATACGCTGTTAGCAACAGATTCAATATTTACAAAGTCAATATAATGGTTTAAAAATTCTGTCGTGTGCTGTACTTTTCGGGACCCAACTGGGGGATTAAATATTAAAAAGCTGTGCCCGAGATGGATGCTGCATCCTTTCAGAATTAATTAGAAGCAGCTTCGAGTGCAAATTTCTCTGCAACGTGTTGGGTCGCTTTTAAAACAGAGTAAACCGGGTTTTATTCACTGTTTTGTGATTAACCGTGAAACTTGCAATAAAAAAAAACTGTATGTGCAGTGAAAAGTGATTTTCGTTGGACAATGAAATCAAAGGCGCTTTAGAAACATTTTGCATGCTCCAATGGATGAGAATTTATTAATAATACAGTGCTTTTGAAATATTGTTCCAGTCAAATGCACTGATATATTAAAAAAAAATCATATTGGAAGGTGAAAATAAATTTGAAATTGATATAAGTTGATACAGTAGCTATTGCGATTCACTGATTTTTATTAAATAAAAATCCAATGGAATAAAAAATTGAAAGACAAAAACGTGAAATACAATTTATGTTATAATTAGAAATGTATGCATCTAAACATTAATTTGTAGTTTTACGAGAAAGCTGCACTCGTTTATAACGAAAACAAAACATATCAGTGTCTCTTTTTTTTAATTGCACTTAAAATTGCATGGAGAAAAGTCCACACAGGAGATTCTGCTTTGTACATTCCCTTAGTGCAACAATGATAGAATACAGTCTGCCCGTCACGTTTCGAATAGACTGAATTTATTCATAACTCAGTGCTCTTCAAATACTGTTGCATCAAATACGCGAATATATTAAAAAAAAGAATCATATTGGAAGGTGAAAACAAATTTGGAATTGATGTAAGTTAGTTCAGTATCCATTGTGACTGACTGATGTTTGTTAAATACAAATCGAAAGAAATAAAAAGAACTTGAACGAAGGAAACGTGAAATACAAATACAATTCATGCTATAATTCGAAATATCTGCGAATAAAAATTAATTTGGGGTTTTACAAGAAAGCTGTATACGTCTGTAACGAAAAAAAGGCTACACCAGTGTCTTTCTTTTTTTAAATTACACGCTAATATCCAAGAAAACCGATACAGCAATTTGAAATCGGTACATCCTCTGAGTGCATCAATGACAGAATGCAGTCTGCAGATCACGTCTCGAACACACTGAATTAGATATTAGAATTGGTCCAGCGTGGCAAAGGCGAGGCAAACCGCGTTGTGCTTTCGTTGATTGATGCTAGGTAATTTGCACGCGGTTTCATGGATCGTTCCAAGGGGGGATTTCTTGATGCTTGCGGCCACGGGGAATCTAGAAAGTTCCGGAACTTCGTGGTCCAGCCAGTGGGATAATTCTCGTAACCTACAATTTCGGATTATTAATGTTTCAGAGGATGATAATAGCTTTTAATGATATTTAGCTACCTGTCAATCGATTAGATCATATCGTGTTTATAGGGGCAAGGATTAAGGATTCTATTCAAAGTTGAAGTTTCAGTGATATTTGCGCAACATTATAAAATAAATTATACAAATTTATTGCAATATATAATTAAATTTACGCTTTTGAAAGAAATTAGCTATCGATTTAGTCTTCACATTTTTTTCTATTAATATAAATTCTCTGCAATACTTAATTAGTAGTAACGAATAATTAATAATACTACACTTTATTAATAATAATTTCTCTGCAGCCTAAATATTCTCGTTAATTCCTTCGAATGCTTCCGTCATTGACGCAACATTAAAAGTTATGTTTTAAACTATGCAACCGCCTACTATCAATTATAATTATCATATAATTTTTCATGAAAATTTCCTCGCATCCCCCAGAATTTATTTCATATTCCCCAGGCATCCAGAGCTGTCTATCTCAAATTAAAAGCAAGCTCCCGTCGTTCCTGCATTCGCGTTGCGTAGATTTTTTTTTGCGGTTACACATGGGATAAAATTTGCAGGGAAGTTTTTTGTGCGGCTCGAACGTGCATAGGGTGGTTCGAATTAGCAGAGACCACGTAATTATTCAGCGGTCAAACGTGGTCACGTCCGTTTCTCCGTGTGCTAAACGTTCCCCTTTCTTTTTTTTTTTTTCTGTTAATTTATCCGCCCAATGCGACACGATGTTGCTACGTTTGGCGCGGGGCCACGGGAATTTCGCGGGCAATATATTATCGCTCAGAGCCATTCATCGCGCTAATTGCACAGACGCGCGCCTTTTTCCATCCGATACATAACGCTCGTCCGACTCGCGACTTTTTATCTTCGTGCTTTCACCGAGACATTTTTCGTTGACCGAACAGTTCTGTACTTTTTCATGCCCTGCATCCTATTTAGATGAAATATGCGTGGCGGAGATTAAAAATGCGTAGCTATTTCATGCCTAGCTACTCGTTCGTTTCATTAATGCAATTAATGCAATTAACGCTAACGAGTGGTAGCTTTGTTATACGCAGACGTGATAAAAAAATGTGAAAATGCATTTCTGCAAAATGTAATTTCACCAAGAAGTCTTTACGTTTAGGAATAGAAAATTGTTTGGAGAGATGTTGTAAATAGAAATTAATTAAACAATTGATTGGCAAATTTCATTTTCCCTAAAATGTCTTGTTGTTCGTGGTTGAGAGGGATTTATTTAATTAAGATTGCGCGGTATCATTTAATTAACAGCTAGTTTAGACAATTCGAGAGATTTTATGGAAGATTTGCTAGCTTATTATAAAAGCTATTTTACTGCATAAAATTGAACGCAATATTATATAGGATGTTTCGTTTAACTGGAGACGGCGGAATATCTCACGTGGACTTGAAGTTACAAAAAACTTGTTTTTACAAAAATTGATTGGTATTAAGGGGGGTATTACGTGTTTAAATAACTTGAGCGTATACATATATAGTGGTGGGGAGATATAAAAACTAAATTAATTTCTTTAAATAGGATCCTGCACTTTTTTATTCATATAATATGAGAACACATTTTGAAGCAAGTACAGCGATATGCAACATGATATCATTTCATGCAGCAGAATTGTCATAAATCTGGTCCGAAATAGTCGCAGCCATGCATGAACCTGATTGGACCTGATTTATGAAAATTCTACTGTATGGGATGATATCATGTTGCATATCATTGTATTTGTCTCAAGAAGCGCTACCATATTATGTATAAAAAAAATGCAGAGTTCTATTCGAAAAAATAATTTGGTTTTAATATCTCCCCCACCATTACACTTACAGCCAAGTCATTAACATCACGTAATGTCCCCTTAAATACCAAACAACTTTTGCAGGAACATTTTTTTCATAACTTTAAAATTTCACGAGATATCCCACCAATACCAGTTAAACGAAACACCCTATATTATGAATAAATTTCATTTTTCTATCAATATCAAACGCAAACTTTTCACCATTAATTATTATTATTTCCAGATATTATTTCTACATCCGATTCGGTTATTCCATCAAGCTCATCAATCGCAATCACGTCATCAACCAGCAGTGGCCGCAAAATCACTGTTACAAATTCGATTACCAACGCAGTGGCGCAGTATTCCGCGATTCCACAATATGCCTCGTTATCACTGCCTTCTTTCCTCCTGCGCTCCACCCCCCCCCCCCGCTCACCCAAGTGGCGTTCATGGTATTACGCTATCACTCGCAAACCATCATCAATCTTCAACCCCTCTGGTCACGACGCACTGTCCCCTTTAATCGGCGTCGCGCGAATCGCTATTATAGCCTCCCTTTCCCCGCCGCCGTGTATCGATCATCATTTTTCAGCCTGCCACGCGAACTATTATTACAATCCTCGATCTCGTGCGTCCAGGTCACAGCGTGCAACCGATTTCAGACTGAAGCGGTGCGCGTTCTTGTCCTACATCGGATTCACGCGAGTCCTACGGCATTCCGTGTACGCGCCCACGTGTTTACGTGTGAGAGCGAATGCACACGCGGAGATTCGCGAGTGTGTGTCGCGTCGCGAATGGAGAACCGACCTAGAATTCGACACGCCAGCCTTCGTCAATTGGATCGCGTCGGTGGACGACAGTGTGGCGAGTGTATTATGCGTTGCTGAGAAGATTCCCTCCGCTCGCTATTCCCCCACTCTCGGCCCACCAGTTACCAGAGTAGCGGGACTTTCCCCAATTAGGGGAACGCGCGTGTCCTACTTTTAAAATTACGTCAGAGAAGGCGGGGACTCGCTTTCGTTGGACTTCTTCTTAGCAACGAACAGTACACACTTTCTACTTCTCGATCTTTCTCCTCATAATTTTCTTCCTCGAAGATATTCGATACTCGAGTTAAGTTGTGTTACGGAACTGTCGATAGAATAATCGACAGTGCTTTCGTGCAAGTGTCGCGCGTATACTGTTCGTTGCTGAGAAGATGACCTGCTCTCGCTATTCCCCCACTCTCGCCCCACCAGTTACCAGAGCGACGGGACTTTCCCGAATTAGGAGATCGCGCTCGCCCCACTTTTAGAATTACATCAGACAAGGCGGGGATTAGTTTTCGTTGGATTTCTTCTCAGCAACGCACAATACACACTTTCTACTTCTCGATTTTCTTCCTCATCATTTTCTTCCTCGAATATATTCGATAGTCGATTTCGATTGGGTCAGATTATGGAAGGTCGATGGAATCAATCGACAGTGCTTTCATGCACGTGTCGCGTGTGTACTGTTCGTGGCTGAGGAGATGTCCCCCGCTCACGATTCCCCCACTCTCGTCCCACTTTTAGAATTACGTCAGAGAAGGCGGGGACTAGCTTTCGTTGGATTTCCTCTCAACAACGCACAGCACAGGGTGTTCTGTTACTGCATGTCAATATTTTAAGGGTTGGTTGCTGAGACAATTCTGAACAACTTTTTCTCTTGCCAAAATGGCGGCTAAAGCTTCGTTTTTGAATGATTAACAAAAAACGCCGACCAATCAGAACGCGTGTAGAGCGCGCGCTTAGCCGAGAAGACGTTCAAAGTTGTAGTTGAGCGTATCACGATATTCTCTCGGCTGAGCGCGCGCTCTGCACGCGTTCTGATTGGTCGGCGTTTTTTGTTAATCATTCAAAAACGAAGCTTTAGCCGCCATTTTGGCAAGAGAAAAAGTTGTTCAGAATTGACTCAGCAACCAACCCTTAAAATATTGACATGCAGTAGCAGAACACCCCATATACGCTTTCGACTTTTCCATTTTGCTCCTCATGATTTTCTTCCTCGAAAGCATTCGGTCGTCGAATTCCTGCACTGCATCGAAGCGAGTTTCATTTCGACCCTCACGTTTTACCTTACACAGTCAAGGGGGAATTTTGATACTGGAAGAGGGAGAACGGACTGTAGCAAGCTGCGATTGTGTGCTTCATAGGCTTGGCTTTATGGATGGTTGGGGTCGTGGAGAAAGTGGATTCGAATTTGCTTTCCATTGTGTTTGCTCAATGTTACGTTGTATTGATCTATAATGGTATTTAAAAAAAGGTCTGGAATTCGGAGTCGCGTGGAGGAGGACATTGTTCGAGTTAAGTGAGACGGAAATGTTAAATTACTCATATGTACAGTATTTTATAGTTGCAAGACTTGTCCAACGTTTGTTAATGTTTGGAAACGTAAAAGAGCTTTCAGGATTAAAATAAAACAATTGGAGTTGATAGTACAATATTAATTTTAACACAATACTTAACGGGCTACGGATTTTTATGTATTTACAGAAAATTTAGCTTGAATAAGTAAGCTTTAATTAATTTATGATAAACAGAATCAGATGAAACTCTATTTATATAATTAAAGGGACGGGGTACAAAGTATATCCTTTGAAACTTTTAATTAAGTAATCAAAATATTAAGAAACAAATTAATATTAAAAATACAGCAGAAAATACAATATACACAGTTTCCTTTACAAAATATGTTACATGATACTAAAACTATATTAACTATTAAATCGAAGTCCATCATGGATTTAGCCCATGTCCCATAAAAAGTACACGAGTAAACCATATCGAAAATTGTTAAGTATCCTGTACAGACTTTCCATCAAAACTTTTTATCAGCGTTAGTATAAAAAAAAATCCTATCCAGATGATTATCTTTCTATGTAACATGCAGGGAGGAAGAAGGTTCCCTCCGTCTTTTATCGATGAAACGGGTCGAGGCAGCCTTCCCGGAATCCGGTATATTACTCTCGGAAAGTAAAGCTCGATCGTCGACTTTACGATTCAGCAGAAGGCAGGCACGAAGCCACGCTGGCAGGTGGTTCGTTACGAACGTTGACCGGGGAATCAAGTAGTCCGCAACCCTCTCGAGCACACCGCTGGCTGGGGTTAAAACCACTTGTAGATTATTTTTCTTTCTCCTTTTTTCACAGCCCCGACCTACTCGCGGCTTTGTTTTGGATTTTGGAAGACTTTTGTTGCCTTTTGAATTTTTAAGAAGTAGCTTCTTTATTTTTAAACTCTGTGGATTGAATGGAACGTAGTTTGTTATGTTTACACATTTATCCAAATTTCATACTTATCTTTATTAATATAGAATTAAACACATTTCAGTGAGAATAATTGTAGTTAATAGAAAAGTACTTTAACAAAATCTATCTTTGTTGTTTCTTAAGTTTTTAAGAAAAAGTAAATGTTTATGTAAAAATTCTGTGGATTGGATGGAAGGTTGTATATTATTTTTACACATTTATCCAAATTCCATACTTATCTTTATTAATATAGAAGTAAACACATTTCACTGAGAATAATTGTAATTAATATCAAAGTACATTAACAAAATCTATCTTTGTTGTCTTTTAAGTTTTTAAGAAGAAGTAACTGTTTATGTTAAAATTCTGTGGATTGGATGGAAGGTTTTATATTATTTTTACACATTTATCCAAATTTCATACTAATCTTTTTTAATATAGAATTAAATACTTTTAACTGAGAACAATTGTAATTAATAGTAAAATACGTTAACAAATTTTATCTTTGTTACCATTTCCGAATTTTTAAGAAGTAACTGTTTATTAAAATATTCTATCTCTTGAATGAAAGTTTGTTTATTATTTTCACACATTTATCCAAATCCCGTACTTATCTTTCTTAATATAGAATTAAATATTTTTTGCTGAGAATAATTGTAGTTAACAGCAAAATGTATTAACAGATTCTATCTTGCCGTCCGATGTAAAAGGAAAGCACAGAAGAGCGGGCTGTAACACGTTGAAACGAATTATCGCGCTCTGGAAAACACGAAAGACATATTTCACTGAAAAAAAATGAAAGAAAAACTGCTCCACTACGGCTGAATAGAATTTGCATTTAGTCAAACAGATGTTCCAGCTCCAGTACAATCGTATTTTGTACGCAGCCCTCGATGCGACTAAAGAAAACATTGTTCGCGCAACGCAAAGAGGAGAGAATCATTATCGTGCACTGTCACAGCGACGAGGACTTCTGAATTTCAATGCGAAAGGTCCAGATACCTCAGACTCGCCTGATATTATTAATATTTTTTTAACAACTCATGCAAGCAACTCGTCGTTAATCGATAATAAAGACTTTCAGCAGTTTAAGGATTTTTCAATTCTTGAGTTGTGATAGTATATCCAGTACCCTGATTGTAAGTGAAAGCGAAATACTTTACGCAAGCGAAATATTGTGCTTGGAAATTAAAAGTACAGAATAATACTTTTTTCGGTATTTTTACTTTTGACGTTCGTGAAAGCTGTAGCAGTAAAGGATTGCACTCAAGTTCTCTTGTAAAAAATTGGGAAGGTCTGCGAATGTTAATTATTACACGGGCATTTACAAACAAAAGTAGAATGAATATATTAAGTCAATCAGCAAACTCAATTATATTCTAATACTAAACACTGAAGTAGAAATGGAATGAACTGTGCGGCTGAAGAGTGATTGACGTCTCTCACTGATGATACATTTATTGCAACATTGTAGCTACAATAATTTAATAATTAATCGTAAGATTGTGTTTTGTGAGAGGACAGTGAAATGTGTATGTGTGAATAGTATAACTATCAAATTAAATGGTTTAACTAGTATAAATATTCACAGTGTTCAATGACATAATATAATTAAACTTAATATATTCATTCCACTTTTATTTGTAAATGCATAACACGTAATAACTAGCATATGTACCTTCGCGATTTCCCCAGTTTTTACCAGAAAACTTGAGCAATTTGTTTCCCTGAATAATTGGAAATCCTGTGCATACTATTCCCTTGAGAGTCGCTGCAAGTGGAACAACTCAATCACTTGTCAGACCGCCTGCTGATTCTATTTAACTTTCAGTACAATCTTTTAATTGCACCACTTCCACCTGTTTGTTACTAATTTTTCTTAGAAAAATAATTTATTCTGAGTTCTTCAATGAGAAAACACATAATTCGTTTCAAAAATTCTGTTCATGTCTAAAGATGTAAAAATTTAAATAGGGATTGTTGTTTCGTTTCACAGAATTTGTCTTCAATTTAATGAAGAAACTAAACAAATAAAAGCCTCGTGAATATTTTACACAATTCATCCAACAGCTTTTTTCCTGACACATAAAACTAACTTACATTAAAATAATGCACGATAATCAATATTCCTAATAAATGATCAAATATTTCTATAATAAAATGAAAAAAAGACCAAGTAATAATCGTTACATTCAAACTGCTTTAAAATGTTGTTTCATAATTTCATTATGCAATTGCTTTAATCACCTTTATACTGTTATCTCAGCTGAACCAAAAGATAAAAGGTGGTACCCCTTTTTAAAAAAATGAACGAAATTATTTTATTTGGTTGATGCTGTTGTATTTTCTAAATACAATTGAGGATTTTCGATACAACAACCAGATTCGCATTTATACACGTTTAATACAAATTTATTTTGAAAATATATTACACATTATTGCATCTAAATGTAAAAGACTAAAAAAATATTAGTTTTTCACGAAGCGTTCATCTTATAATTATGGTTTTATCCGAGGCATTCACGAGCATTGAAACACTGCACCCAGTCACAAGAAACGCAGGGAAAAATATCCACTAATGCTTGCTTATCGTTTGCGGATTATCATAATGGACTGCACCAAGCCTTTGAATCTAGTTTCGCCTTATCTGGAATCTAACGACTACAGAGCACTGTTTCTCCCGTCCTTTGTTTATCCCTCTTTTGATCATTATTCTCAGTCCTTTTCTCGTTGTCCCATAATATGTACTTTTAACTTCACATGCAGGTACACTAGTGCCCGAAGGCTAGTAGTGCCTTAGAATTTCAAATCAAATTATTTATGTATTTATTAAATGATTGTTTAGCATATTTATTTTGCTTCGCTTATCCTATTTATGTATTTTTTAACCCCTTATGAATTAATTATTTTCTTGTGTATGAAATATGCATCATTAAAATGTGATTAAAATTTATGGTTGCTATTAAAATGATAACTATTACAATAATCTAAACTAACTAACAAAAAGCAATTAAAATAGCTTTCATACAAAAATCTAAGGATTCAATTTTCATTACACCATGAAATTTTCAAAATTCTGCAATTTATTTTCAACCCTTGTCAGAGCAAATATTATTTTGCACCTCTTTTAAATATGTCCAGAGGAGATTTGTTGAAGCTTCGATATTGACTGCAAATTGCTCTAATCCCTCGATTTACGAGACCAGGAATAGTGTGAATAATGGCTATAGATGTAAAGAAGATACGTAAAGAGAAGCTCGTAAATCTTGTAAGATCATTGCATTGGTATTCACGCGGAATGAGAAAAAAGTACAATGAATATATCACGTTAAGCGAGGCATTATTCAGCACGTGGATCGAGGAATGAATGTAGCCTGTCCAAATCCGAGCCGCAAAAGTATTTCTTCTTCTAAATGAATAATCTAACTAAATATACTTGGCTGAAAATAATAATAAATAAATAAATAATACAAAACGTCCTTTTAAAGTCATACAATAATAAGCGTAAATAAAAATAGCATCAAATCGATTACAGTAGCTTCTCTATAAGTGACGGTGAATCGGGACCCTGATACTGTTACTTATCGTGTAGAAGGAGCGAAATTGGTTTCTCCCTTCACTTATAATAATAATCATTCCGAATCTTACCAAAAATCGTAGATACAGTAGATTATCTATAAGTGGCGGTAAATCGGGACACCGAGATCGTCACTCATCCTGTAGAAGGAGCGGAATTTGATTGATAGAACCTGCGGCCAGGGACCAAGGTTCTGGCATTTGTTATTCATTCGACGACAGCGGCCAAAGAGAAAGCGAGTGGCGAGGATAACTTTATGTCACTTGGGTGTAGATCGGAACGCCGTCACTTATCGAGAGTCTACTGCACACTGATCCGATAAAAATTGAATAGCAATTGCGGAATAAAAATATTTTGCCATCAGTGTACACGTTAAGCGAGAAAACAACGAAACGAGCAAAAAGGAAAAGAAAGTCGTGAAGTTATTTGAACGAGCTTGGACGCGGTCAATGATCGAATAATCTGTAATTACGTGCTTGAAACCGGGCATTGCACTCGTTGTGAAGGGCTGAAGTTGAACCGGGGCAAAAACTGTGCGGTGGAATCATGCATTGTAAATCTGCTACGTAATCTGATATTAGTGAACCAGTGTAATGAGATAGATAAGCGTTCAAGTAGATTCAGTGTGTACGGGTGTGCTTGGCTGAGTTCGCTTGGCACATAGCGAGTTTTATGCTCGGAAAAAGTAGTGAACATTTTAACGCAGCCTCGTTGCTCCATTAAAAATTTCTGAATTTCTACAAACTCGTATTCTCAATTGGTATACAGTAGATTCTCGATAAGTGACGGTAACTCGGGACCTTGAGGCCGTCACTTATCGTGCAGAAGAAGCGAATTTTTTTATCCTTTACTTTTAAAAAAATGCAGTTAAAACTAACGCATTTCTGAGTCTTTTCCGACGAAAACGAGACCAAACACGATATAGTTTATACCTCATTTTTGAATATTGCAAATATTTTAAGCCAGACTCGTTGCTCCATTAAAAATTTCTGAATGTCCGAAAACTGGTCTTCTCAATTGGTGTACAATAGATTCTCGATAAGTGACGGTAAATCGGGACCTCGAGACCGTCACTTATCGAGAATCTATTGTCCACCAATTGAGAAGACCAGTTTTCGGACATTCAGAAATTTTTAATGGAGCAACGAGTCTGGCTTAAAATATTTGCAATATTCTATTCGGTCTCGAGGTCCCGATTTACCGTCACTTATCGAGAATCTATTGTGCACCAATTGAGAAAACCACCTTTCGGACATTCAGAAATTTTTAATGGAGCAACGAGTCTGGCTTAAAATATTTGCAATATTCTACTCGGTCTCGAGGTCTCGATTTACCGTCGCTTATCGAGAATCTATTGTACGCCAATTGAGAAGACTAGTTTTCGGACATTCAGAAATTTTTAATGGAGCAACGAGTCTGGCTAGAAATATTTGCAATATTTTTTTCTTTGCAGAAGAAGTGAATCTTTTTATTTTTTACTTTTTAAGAAATGAAATATAGACTAATGCATTTCTGAGTCTTTTCCGATTAAAGTGAGACCAAACACGATCTGGTTTATACCTCATTTGTGAACACTTTAAGACTCGTTGCTCCATTAAAAATTTCTGAATGTCTGGAAAACTGGTCTTCTGAATTGATGTATAAAGATATTTGTTATACTACGTGGCTGTAGTTCAAGTTCTAATGGTTTTGGAGCAGAATAGCAGAACCTTCAGTGTGCGTATTGATAAATAATACGACTGATTGAATGGGGAGGGAGGAGCGGGGGGGGGGGGGGATAGTTATAGATCACACAGGAACACGTAGGGGGAATCATAATACTTTGTCGTGCAATATAGCGGGTCATACATTTCTATTTTCTTCTTGTTACACGCGTTAAAGATTTATTGCTGGAATCATCTTTTATTATATTAATAATGTTTTATCGCATGCTCGTGATTCGTAATGGTATTAATTGTCGATTACTGCAAATTGAATCATCGATCTTGTTTTGTTTCAGTGGTAAATGAAATACGTATAAATTGTTATACATGTACTTATTGTTGTGTTATAATAGCTAAGTCTTAACATCCAAATCGATTATTACACGGACACAAATGTATCTTGCAAGTGAATTATTTTTATTTAAAGTACTATGAACGCAATTCACATGAACATCGAAACAGTTAAGTTGACTGCAATTAAGGAATGATAATTTCCATAGTTTTTAAATTGTTTAAAACCAGTGATTATTTAAAGAAAAGCGAAACATTCCAATGATTTATACATTGATATTTGTACAGGAAGGACTACAGTTTAATTAACTCATCCATATTACATACTCGGTAACATTATTTTATATTTACTGTTTACTTTTTAACTCAGTCCTTGCACAAAACGAAATAGATTCTTACCATAGTGATTTAATTCCGCCGAGCAGAGTACCCGAACTTTCTTAGGATGTAAACCGCGCGTTAGACCGAAAACCGCAGAAGTTGGCGGTCATATTGATTTACGAGGCCGTTTACGCGGCGGGAAATCGTGAATGATAAAAAAAAAACGATGATCAAGGGAGAAAATTTGGAAGCGGTCCAGAATAATTCTTCCACGCGCCTATTAAATTCCATTTACCCTGTCAACGAAGTGACGTGAAAGTAGTTGATGAGAAATTTAATAATTGCAACCACTTTTCAGGAGAGTACGAAGATCTTAATGAATCGTGGAACAAGAAGGCTCGACCACGAGATTTGACGTAAACGAGCATACTTTGTTATTAAATATGAGGTGCGGAGATTTGAAGATGCAGAAGTCAGTGTATTACGATATACAGTTACTCGTTTTAATATTCGGACACTATGGCTTTTGCGAAATTAAAGCTTTACGTACTTACTTGAAATGTGGTTATCGAATTTTCTGGTCCGTAATTTGTTGAAGCACATATTCTAGTTTACAAATATGTAAAATTAATTACTTTATTTTTTATTGTTTTCCACATAATAAATCATAAACGAAATTAGACCCAATATTGGTGTCGAAAAAATATTCGGACATTTAACATTACATAACGTTTTTTCCTATTTAGAAATACATAAGAACAAAATTATAATAATTTTAATATTTTGTGGGATGTCCCTGTTGTCTAATAACATGTTGCAACCGTGTCGGCATATTTGAAATTACTTTACTTAAGTAATTTTGAGTAATGCGTCTCCACTCTTCTCTCAGTCGTATTTTTAATTCTTCTTTTGTTTTTATAGGCGTTGTCGTAATATTACGATCCAATAAGTCCCACAAATTCTCAATTGGATTTAAATCCGGTGATTGTGGTGGAGGATGTAGCACTTTCGGACAAGCATACAATAAATATTCCTGAACTATTCTCGATTTGTGTTTCGGATCGTTGTCCTGGTAGAACTTGAAACTGTCGCGTATACCCATATTCGTTGCACTTTTTAATAAATTTTGCTTTAATAAGTCTAAATATTTGTTCTTATCCATAATACCTTCAATGAAAACTAACTCTCCTACTCCAGCAGTTGAAATACAGCCCCATACCATCAAGCCTCCGCCACCGTGTTTCACCGTCGGTATCATATTCTTTATTTTTAATTGTTCATTTGGTTTACGCCACACTAATTTTCGTCTACTACACCCAGAAACATGAAATTGACTTTCGTCCGCAAAAATCACATCATTCCACCATGATTGTGTTTTAGAAATAAATTCTTTAGCGAATGCTATGCGTTTCTTTCGATTGATCTCGTTTATGTATGGTTTTCTACGAGCCACTCTACCATTATAATCAGCATCTTTTAAAACATTGCGAACTGTATCCACGTGCACTTTCTTTCCAGTTTCCGCAGCCAATTCTGCTGTTAAATTAGGGGCACTTAATCCTGGATTGATCTTTATTTTTCGAATAATTACACGCTTATCACGATTGTCAAGAAGACGTGGACGTCCCTTTTGAGGAATAGATTCAATGCGATCTTCATGTTTATATCTTCTTATAATATCCGCGACGGTACTTTTACTTAAATTTAACAACTTCCCAATTTCCCGGTATGATTTCCCTTTTTCGCGGTGAAATATAACAAGTTGTCGAATGTTGAATGAGGTATTTTTACTTTTGCGACCCATTTTCACAAATGCGTGTAGAAACGATGGAATCTATTATGAAACTGACTACCAGAAGCTAACCGAATTGCTGCACACTCTTGGTGTTTACAAACAATCATAAGGAGTTTACAAACAATCATAAGGAGTTTACAAACGGACCTTCT
Source organism: Holcopasites calliopsidis (assembly GCA_023838395.1). Taxonomy (NCBI): domain Eukaryota; kingdom Metazoa; phylum Arthropoda; class Insecta; order Hymenoptera; family Apidae; genus Holcopasites; species Holcopasites calliopsidis. The sequence goes on from JALHAQ010000009.1 coordinate 1,247,735, forward strand.
AAAGCGAATAAACGGCGAAATATACTAGATGTCCGAATATTTTTTCGACACCAATATTGAGTCTAATTTCGTTTATGATTTATTATGTGGAAAACAATAAAAAATAAAGTAATTAATTTTACATATTTGTAAACTAGAATATGTGCTTCAACAAATTACGGACCAGAAAATTCGATAACCAAATTTCAAGTAAGTACGTAAAGCTTTAATTTCGCAAAAGCCATAGTGTCCGAATATTAAAACGAGTAACTGTACATTATAAAGTATCCTTTAGTAAAGTTTTGAAACTAAATACATTATTTAAAGCCGAACGAAAATACATTTAATCCGAATGGCAAGTGAAGAAATTAATAAAACTAATTAACAATTAATAATGATATCGTTCCGACGGAAAAGAACTTGCAAATTGATTTTTATTATCCCCAATTTTTTCATGATTTTCACTGTCCCTATTGCATCTTTAATAAAAGTAAAATGAAATAAACTGAAACTGGATGATAAAACAAATAAACTGTAAAGCAAACTAAAAATACAAGCGTCGTCGAAGCTTCACATTGAAAAACTGTGAACTCGTGGAAATAAAGGAAAATTAAAAGTGTTGAAACCAAGTTTCCTCGATCCAGAACAATTTTTTTTAACCATGTTTGTGCAACAAGCGAGAAATAGCCTTAGGTTGCTTCCCTAATGGCTACGCTGTATGTGCAATTCCTTTAAGAGAAGACATGAAAGCCCTCTCAAAGTTGCTGTCTAAAGAGCGCATCCACGCGCCGCTTTTCAGACACTTTTCAGCTCGGTTTTAAGGCACGAATGACAAATTTGCTCGCTCCGCGACACTGCCATGCTGCCGCGAAAACTATGACGAAATCGAGAAATAATAAAATAGTCGATCAAGTATGTAATTTGTTTACTCGATAGGAAAACAAGTTATTTATTTAATCCTTTAAATATTAATTTTTATCGACTACTAATAGAATCTGTGAATCTTTAATTATGATGCATGATGAACATACTTTAAGTATAAAGTGCAATGAATAAAACTAAAATGCCAATATCATCAAGTAATTGAATTAAAGCGTTTGGAGCAATTGAAAATGAAAAGAGTACTCAAAATAGTAGCGTTTACAAAAGACTCAAACTAATTCTTAATTTGTAAATATGACTATTTAATGCACTTTTTTAATTTAATTCCTCTGCTTTAATTGAATTACTTAATAATATTGATATCTCAGGCTTACTCATTATGTCTTAAAGCAACATATTTAGTCCATCTTGAATCGTATTTAAGAAGTCACAGATTGGATTAGTAGTCGATTTTTGGTACATATGTATCGCGCTCCATCGAAATTGGAATGTCACGTAAATAGCTCCTTTGATACGGTTTCATGGAAACCTCCCAGAGACCCTGTCAGGTATTATCAAATCTCTGTCTGTAATTCGCTATCGATAGAGATTCCAACATCTATGATATTCCTTTAGAGATCATACCTTCAATGCCAAGAAACATTAGTAGGAATAAATGAGCATACGTGCATTGCTTTTGAAGAAATTAAATACCATTATATAATATACATATTGTAAAGTTCAATTTATGGACAGCATAATAAAAATCCTTAAACGAGTTAGTTTTGCATATACGTCAGAATATGAGAAGTGAATATATAAAGCTGTGTTTGGATTATTATTCGAGAACTTGTGTCAAATTGAAAAAATACAAAGATTTCCGTTTTGTTTAATTGACAGGAACGGTTATTATATTCAGACTTTGCATTGTATTTACATTTTGCAGCAGATTTCCATTGTTCTAAAATTCGAATATCTTTGTACTACAGTTCAATTTCACCTTTTCACAAATTTCGGATGTAAGTACCTACATCGAGCGTGCCCGATTCGCTTTCACTATGGCCACCAGCCAAGTTAGGCCCATTCTTGTGCTAAATTAGCAGACCGTGTGCATCCGAGGATGAAAAGTTGGACACGGAGAAGAAAATAAAGAGTTTGTATTTTTAGTTGTCCCAGTTGAGCGCAATTGTTAAATATGCACACGTCAATGGTGAAGTCACGAAAGCGCGGATAGGTATAATTGGAAAATATTCACGAGCCTCGAAAGTTTCGATTAAACGATTTACATTTAACAATAAAACTAAAATAAACTATATGTATACATTTGTTTATTAGTATAATTACATTATCTTGTCATTTCTCATAAGAAAAATATTAAATATTCGAAATAAAAATTTAACGAAATACGGGAAATTATTATTCATTTATTTATTATTCGCTTATCTAATATCGCATTGATCTACTAATCATTGATGACTACGATAAATAACAGAAAATAATACATATCACCCAGTGTGCTTATAATATACAGTATAATAGAATGCAATACTAGATTAGATTAGAGTTTATTAATCTTCGACCGCGTCCACGAAAATGTAAAATAATATTAATAATTAATATAAAAATGCGGTATAAATGTCACTGACGTTTATGGAAATGGATGGATAGAGTGCTGTAGTATCTAAATATTAAAAACAAACACTAATTAAAGAAAAGCACCTCACACCGAAAAAGCTCCACCACCCTTTCAAACATTCTCATTTTCGGATAATAATATCGATGAACCAGTTGAAACATCGCCGGATGTGAATGAAAAAAGAACGCTGGGGAATCGTCATTTCTCCAAGCGTTACACATCATCGGAGTGGACGTGACATCGAGCAATATAAATGGTCGTCAATTCCGCGACGATTGCAATCTCGCTAAAAAAAAGCGCGGTCTGCGTTGAGCAGATTCCCGTGGAAAAAGAGCTAAGGGTTTTCGTTCAAGCGACCGAAAATTAAATCCGCCGTTATCGATGACCCACGCCTCTATAAATCAATCAAATTGACAAAAAGCGTGTCGATGGCTCGTGTCGTTTTTCTTCTTTTTTTTTTGGTGGCCCAGCAAAGTTTCCATTTTGTCAGGGATGTAAAAGTATAGGTACTCGATGTGTCGCGCCAATCGTACATTTTTTTTTATTAGAATAAACAAGATGCGTTGAGGAAAATATTGAAGAAATTGTAAAGTCAATTTTTATTCAAGTTAATTATGGTTGAATAGCATTGTTTATATCGTACGAGAATATTTATTGGTAGCAATTCAATAAATGGAGATTATCCCCAAAAGTATTAAAAATATCATGTTGACCCTCAGATATTTTACCATTCAGGAGAAAAATAAAAAATTATGTAAAACCTTAAGTAATTTTGTCATTTAAAAAGAAATGTAACGTTATATAAATATCAGCTAGTCGTTAAAAATGATTTCATTCATTAATTCATTTTGGAACTACTGCAACATCTTTATTGATTGCTTGCTGACAATTGTGGGTAACCAACTTCTAATCAGCTGCGTGATTTATGGTGTCTAGACAATTTCTCCCTGAAGACGTTCTCATAAGCTTACAATACGTCGATCATTATTGACAAGCGGGAGGTAATTCTCCAGGGAAAGGGACTGCCAAGTTCTAACTAGAACCCCTGATAACTAATCAATTACCAAAAAAAGTAAAAAAGAACAAAAAAGAAAGAAACAGATTTTTAATATATAACACGATTAAAATGTTTTTTTTGTGTTTAAGGTCGCATCAACTACTTGGTTATTAGTGACCACGGTTGCTAGTTTTATATTTCGTTAGTAAGGTTTTGTTTGTCTATAAATTCTATTGTTTTCTTGAGGTTTTCTTCACTCTGGAATGAAATGTTTTCTTTCGTCTGGTAAATCATATAAAAATAATTCTAAATCTGTGTTCAACTTCTCGCAAGTAAACATTCCTTTTATCTGTCTCATGTTTGTATAAACATATGGATATAGCTGCGGAAACAGGATTGAAGAGCCCTTGAAAAACGAGACACGCGTGTGCAAATATGTGCATAGGATGGAAGCCTTCCGAGACAAGTGGCAGAGAATCTTGAGATAAAGATAGTCCTTGTCATCTTGCATTATTTAAAGATTGATGCTACTGCCAATATGTGGGCCAATTGCTTTCACTGGAACTTCTGCAGGACACTATTTTACCCGAAAGATTGTATTCAAAGGAGTAATAATTAAAATTTCGTTATATCCCCAAATTAAACTGCACATTTTCAATTCAGCTGAATTGAGCATTCTGGTCATGAATTTCAAGAACTGTTTCTCTTTATGCAGTTTTGTAGTAATCATTCATTTTGATGATAATTTTGATGCATTTCTATTATCAACACTTAATAACAAAAAAAAAATGATATTGGGAGGGTTGATAATTTCGGATTAAATGACAATACGGATTTGTTTGTTACGTAATTCATGAATATTCGTGGATAGGTGAATTATGTAATTAGAGGACATGCTGAGGTGAAATTTTAAGCCTCACTGATTTGCCGCATTCGTTAGTAGTTGAAGATGAATGTACGTATAGTAGAAGGTAGTTATGGAAAGTTCAATATCCTCGGTCTCCGGTGTAAGCCGACTTCTGCACAAGTCATTGTCAAGTGTCGCTGAAAGGGAGCAATTTGATCGCTCCTCGCGGTGATGGTAACTAATCGGAGAGATTGAAATCGTGGTCCCATTGAGATACGTTAATACACTGTAGCTGAGGATAATAGACATTGTACGTATCTAACTACTTTTGGAATAATGCAAAACTAATTAACGGTGTGTTTAATTTGTGCGCATTGCCTATAAAGGTACTTCATAAAAGTGCGAACTTTTATCTTTCTAACGAATTAAATAATTACTTATAGTAGTAGACATACAGCTATCCTAAAAGTAATTGCAATAATATACCGTTCATAAAATGCAATTGGAAATTGTTTACATTTTGGCATCAAATTGTAGCTGAGAACCTATGCTCTATTTGAGCCCTCACTTATTAAAAAGTCCTACCTTGAAAATGAGAAAATCTTATTTGTTTGGAACACCAATTTCGACGATTAGTTCCACTATTTCACCGCTAGGTGGTTATAGCGTTCCGTGGCACACAACTGTACGGCCGTTTTAGAAGGGTTGATTGAAGTGCAATGGCATATTAGCAACATTACTAAAAAGTTCTATTTTGAAGCTGAGAAAATTTCATTTGTCTGAAACACTAATTTGGACGATTAGCTCAAATAGTTTACCACTAGGTGGTTATAGTGTTTCGTGGCACACGACTGCACGGCCGTTTTAAAGGGGTTGAAATGAGTGTATTGCCCCACAAATTTGTAATGCATTTTGTTCAACTTCTAAGCAGAATTTTTAATCAATGAGATCTTAATTTAAAGTTTCCAGTCTGAAGAACAATGTGATATCGACTTAAATGATTTTCGATTGCATTGTTTATGAAATTAGCATTTTCATATTAGATTGAAATAATTGTCCCAAATGACTTCTTCGCTGAAATTCAGCTAAGTTTACTGAAAGTTGCCAATTATTGTATTATATACAGAAATGTCTAATTGCAACAAAGTTTGCAACAAAGTAAAAAGACAATTTCGTGTCATATAATAGAAGAAGGTTGTTTCGCCCGACCATGTCGACCTCCGTCCTTTTGTACGTTCTCCGTGGATGAAGCAATTTTAGCTCGCTACGACAGTTTGTTATAATTAATAGCATATTAGCATATCTTCTTCAGTACTGTTTCGCAGTCCGACTATTAAGCAAACGAGCAGAACTTGGCGACGCGACTGCAGTTACAGAATTCTGTTGCGAGTGTCAGCTACTGTAGGTCTTGAACATTTGCTGCTTTAATTATTTACAAACGACAGCGTGTGCTAAGTAAGCGTCTTGACAAGGGAATTGTTAATTTTGTGTTGTAGAACTTACCTGGATGAAATGACTCGAACTAAAAGCCTGAATATTAAGGACTGTAACTGAAGTAATTAATTAATATTGAATTGCTTTAATAAATGTCAATAATATTTATTATAAAATCAGGTAACAGTATTGTTTAAACAACTGGCTCTACTGAAATGTTGCAATACCAAAAGTATCAAATTACTTTAATAAATGCCAATAATATTTATTATAATGTCAGGTGATATCATTGTTTAAATAACTGGTCCTACTGAAATGTTGCAATGAGTAAAACTTTGATTGAGCAAGATTGTTTTAATTAGTAGATGTTTTTTATAATTTGGATTGCAATACGATATTACATAATTCACAAGTTAATTACACAAATGAAATATTTGAAATGTCGCCCATCACTGTAGCCACCTTTTAACTACGTGGCATGTACGAGGCACTCACCTAATTACTTTTATTAGTGCTTCCCCAGGTACTGCGGCCCATTCGTCTTATCCCTTCTTCCACATATCTTCTTTACTGACAGGAAGCACACCTTCAGCTTTCCTACCCACCCCATGCCATAAATAGTCAATGGTATTATTTGGTCTGGAGAATTAAGGTGATCAATACGATTTTGTCTTCACAGTATTTTATTTTTGGGACAAAAGCAATTTCTAACAAAAACAAAGTTTGGTTATTCAAATAGACAACCACCCGTGCTGGAATTAAATTTTTCATTTGTTCAAAAAATTCATGGGACCTTAAATGTAGGGGTAAATTGTGCATAAAATCTGTCTCCTTCGTATAAATATCAGTTGTTTTCTATGTACTAATATTTTATGAGAGACCAATTTCATTCATAGTTACAGAAGTGCAAATATAATGGGGAATCCACGGTTGCAGCAGAAACTAAACTTCAAATATGCACACTAGACAAATTAAACATGAAGAAATGGACATGGCAATGTAAAATCTGTCTCGTTCGAATAATTATGAATGATATTCTATGTAATTTAATTGTTTGCTACAAAAGTCTAATACTAATGAAAAAATCACGATTACTTCAGGAACAATATTTCAAAACTGCACACTAACCAAATTAAAATACGAAGAAATGGTTATGGAAATGTTAGATCTGTCTCATTCGAATAATTGTGATCCATATTCTATGTACCAACACCTCATTAAACATCAATCTTATTGATTGCTATAAAAATGAAACGCTAAAGAAGAGACGACAATTTCTTCAGAAACTTGATTTCAAAGATGCACACTAAACAAATTGAAATATGAAGAAGTGGTCATGGAAATGTAAAATATGTCTCGTTCGAATAATTATGAATGACATTCTATCTATCGACACCTCATTAGAGACCAATTTCATTGATTGCTACAAAAGTGTAATACTAATGAAGAAGTCACGATTACTTCAGGAACTAGATTTCAGAGCTGAACACTAACCATATTAAAATACGAAGAAATGATTATGGATACGTAAAATCTGCCTCGTTCGAATAATTATGTATGATATTCTATGTATGAACACCTCATTAGAGACCAATTTTATGGATTGATACAAAAGTGAAGAACTAACGAAGAATTCACGATTTCTTCAGAAACTACATTTTAAAGCTGCACTCTAAACAAGTTAAAATACGAAGGAATGACTATGGAGATATAAAATCTGTCTCGTTCTAATAATTATAAATGATATTCAATACTTCATATCAGACCAGTTCCATTGTCTGCTACGAAAATGCAAAACTAATGAAAAAATCACGATTTCTTCGCAACATCTCAAAGCTGCACCTTAAACAAACCAAACCAAAAATGGCCGTCGAATAGTTCCGAGTGGTTGTTCCCTAAAGTCCTACGTAAATGCGAATACGCTTCGTTTACAAATTAATGTTAATAACATATTCTTAATAAACTGATCCCTTTTCATAGGCCGCGTGGGTTTCTCTGAGTCGGTACCGGCGATAGCAGAGCCACGATCAAAATGAGCATACTAAACACGGATTCGGAGAACCGCGTGGTCCTGAACGTGGGCGGTATCCGGCACGAGACGTACAAGGCGACCCTGAAGAAGATCCCCGCGACCAGGCTGTCGAAGTTGACCGAGGCCCTCGGTAACTACGACCCGATCCTCAACGAGTACTTCTTCGACAGGCATCCGGGCGTCTTCGCCCAGGTGCTCAACTACTATCGAACCGGGAAACTTCATTATCCGACGGACGTGTGTGGCCCGTTGTTCGAGGAGGAGCTCGACTTTTGGGGTCTGGACTCGAATCAGGTGGAGCCATGCTGCTGGATGACATACACCCAGGTATGTAACAGCTAAAAACGAGTTTATCGCATTTACTTGTTGCGGTTCACTTATAATATAATTAGCTACACGTAGTGGAAGCGGTTTCTTTTTTTTTACTAATTGTGGTTTCGGATTAAGGTCTTTGTGACGTTTTTGTGAAACGTCGCGAAACGATAATGTATCTGGGAATACGATATTGGAAGTTTTGGTCTGTGAAACATATATGTTCGATTTATTGATAAAATATTTTCTTCCGAACGTTCAAGAAACGTTAATTGTGCATTTCGAAAAAATATATTTTTTTTAGTATAAGACGTGTATATTTGAAAAAAAAAATATTTTTCTTTCTATGTAGAAGGAATAATGTATTAATATTAAGAGATTCTAGAGATTTTAGGGATTGCTTTGAGTTTTGCTTTCTTTCATTTTGATCAGTTTTATTTTAGGCTGCCTGCAGTTTGCTTTTTGTCCTTTATGTTTTATGATGCGTTGATCCTGTTACTTTAAACGGGGTTTTACTGTTTATTACTGTGGAAAATAAACATAAAATTATTATGTTATAATTTAAAGCAATTGGAATTTATATTTTGAACATTTTCATGAAAAACGTATTTATTCCTCAATTAACGGTTTCTCTGCATACATTATTTCTATTATCACATTCTTAATTTTGGAAAATTTTCCAATTTTATATTAACTTTTACGAAAATACATAAACCAGACAACGGTCTAAATTTATAACTTAAGCAAACATACATAATTATTACGGTGTATGCATGAAATATATCTGTTAAAATTAAATATTTATTAAATTCGTATATCATTTAATCCGCATCCACAATGAGATTGGTGAATACTGCATTGTTCTACAACACAATGGGAATGTGTCTGTTACGTCTGTTTTCATAATACAGTTTTTATATTCAATCTAGATGAATAATCGCAAACACGAAGCATTGCACTATGCAAACGGTATGACACAAGTGACGTGGATTTTATTTGATCATTAATAGTTCTGCCATTTGTTAATTAATAATCATTAATGTATACAATGTGTACATTATAATGTACATACACCGCCAACAAGCTTGCCAATCGTACAATGCAAAGTTATATAACACATATGGCACATTATATTTTCTATTAATCCCCCATATCACCAACCAATTAATCTAAAACCATGACTACAGCTCTATGTATTTCCAAGTAATTCCAATTATAGGATATTCAATCTTTCCTATCCGTCGAATCGACGATATTTCAAATTTTTCGAGAGGGCAATCAAATTTATTAAAATAGCTCGCGTAATATATTAAAATCTCTATCGAGTGCTATCGCTGCCAATAAATTTATTAAAAAATAGAAGGATGAGTCCTGATCGAATTAATAAAACGAAGTCCATGGAATGTAATAAAAAAGAATATATATTTCCATGATAATTTCTCGATATTCAATTTATAAAGTTTCCACGATTCGCTGCTTCGCAATTTTCGAAATAGCGAGAAAAATCGTTTCAATCATTCGAACGATTATAAATGCGCGCATCGATTCGGCCACAGAATGAAATTAATCTCGGTTTGTGTCTTTTTGAAAATCCATTCCACGAGGTTGTATACCTTTTTCCTCCTCGCTTAATCTGTACCTTTCTATTTTGAATTGTATACCGCGCGTACGTAACTATCGATTTATGGAAACTAGCGCACCGTATATAAGACAAACGAATTGATGCGGCTATTATCGTGCGCTGGCTATGCGATTCGAACTCGATGAAATGGAAAATCATGAAAAATCGATGAAGACTGGGAGTCGTCGTAATTCTAACACAGTTGGAATTATTTTAGATTTTTAGTAAACTCTGTCGCAAATGAATTTATTTAGTAATTTGTATATTATTTAGTAATTTAATATACAAGGTGGGGCATTCAAAACAGGTCGCCCGAATAACTCGTTTAGTCTTGATGATAGAAGAAAATGCTTTAGATCAAACTTGCTTAGTTTCGAGGAACACACAATTTGATCTATCTATTTTTTTTCGTAGGTGGAAAGGAAGGGGAAATATAAAAAACAATGCTGTATTTTAAAGTGAATTGGTACGGTTTTTTATTTATATTCTGAAAGAGCGTTTCAACACGAATATGTCGACAAATATGAAAGCTACTCGGAGTCAACTACAATGGAAAATAAATTGTCTCAAAGTGCTCTATTAATCTAGATAGCAATGTAAATACTGAGATATAAGTCACGGAACACAAATAGAACATTCGTGTTTACATTACATCTTACATTCACAAATATTCAGTTGTTTATGTTCTGTGAAGTATATTTCACTATGTTGACATTACTATATCTACATTTATAGAGAACTTTGAAGCAATTTATTTCTCATTGTACCTGCCTCCAAGTAACTTTCATATAGGTCGTTGTATTCGTGTTGAAACACTCTATCAGGTTATAAATAAAAAATTACACCGTTCCGATTAAAAATACAGATTTGTTTTTTATATTTCCTCTTCGCTTCTGCCAATAAAAAACTAGATACATTACATTATGTGCCCCTCCAAACCAAGCAAGTTTGATTTGAAGCATTTTTTTCTATCATCCAAATTAAGCGAGTTATTCAGGTGCCATGTTTTAAATGCGCCACTCAGTATACTATATTATATATAATACTATTTATTTAGTAATTTACATTCTCTATAAATTGATGCTTCAATCTATTTCGAAAATGTCAGAACTATACCCCGAAGAAGCATTGCACAATTCCCGATATAAAATTATACAGGACCGTAGTCACATCTATATATTTGACGTTCGATTTGTACTCTAAACTACGTTTTCCCTTCCATTTCGTATATTGAACGCATCTCCATTTTGTACCTCTTGAAGCCATTTGTCTTGACCCATTTACAAGGTCCGAAGGAAATGGTGGTCATTTGCAACGTTGGCTACGTTCAGCCAGAGCGTAAAAGGGGGAAACGATGGATTTATGTTGGGGATCTTATAGACTTAAGAACCACGTGGGGGGCGAGCACCCTTAGATTTTGATTAAACACCACTGATTTGCGGCGCTGTATGTATGTATGTAGATAAGGAAAGAAGCTAACGATAAGTGTCCTTTTTCTTATTATAAATAGTATAGCCATTTGATCGTTGCTGAACAAATTCTTTTTCTGTTGGTAGAAATAGAATATAGTTTTCTAATTAGTGAATTAATTAATTTCGTTTCGTCCCTAATTGCCAATTAGATGTGAAAAGAAACGAAGAAATTGTAGTAATGTGTAAGGACCATTTATGGAAATTTTTTATGTTATATAATGAAAACAAGTGGAATTATTATAAATGGGAAATAATAATACGTTTATAATACGTTTATATAAATAAACGTTTATATAAACAATACGTTTATAAATGGAAAATAAATAATACGTTTTTATAAACTTCATTCTTCAATTAAATGAAATGGTGTTAATAGTAACGAGGCAGTCTTTAATCATATTTACTAACCCGTTAATAGTGAACACAATTCATAGAACGTTAACATTAGAGGAAATCTCATGCGTACGTAACTATCAATCATGCTGATCACATTTAGATATAAAACACATAGAACTATCGTGACAGTGGAAAGTTAAGACGTTATCTTTGACAATGAATCACTGTGAGTACGATAAAATCGCATGATCCTTGATCTGGAATGTGTAATATGGCTTTGCCTCTGCCAAGGTAGATTCGTTACCCAATTAAGGAAGAATACTATTACATTACAAAGGTCTCCGAAATTGATAGCATTCTTATATCACTTGCAATCTTAAGGATAGGTTTTGCTTTATTAAATACACCATCTTGGATTAAAGAAAATATTTTTCATAAATAATTGTCTTAATTAGTACACAATTATTTATGAGTAATGTATTAAAAAAGCGACTTTGTCCAGAGTTTGACTATGATACTTCACTTTCATACTCATTTGATACTAGTTGCACAAACATAAAAAAAAATGTAAACGATTAAATCAAATGAAAACAAAATTTCGCGTAAAATTTCCTAAACCGAAAAACAAAGTATTACAGAAATTGTCTAAAAAATTCATTGCACTCTATAAATCACTAGCAGCGCGCAGAGAAGACTCGCGAATCTCAAGATTGGCTCGAAGAGTATGATTTACGGAAACAATCTTGCGTAACTCTGCCCGAGGGTATTATCCACGGTTTCCCGCTGCTCGTAAATATTTAAAAATCTAATCTTCTTAGCCGACTGCGTGTTATGACGGTTTAGGGGGATAGTGTAAAATAGCTTGTGTAACAGCTGACGTAAACCGATTTCAGAAAGGCGATTATGATCGAACACACGCTGTACGCTCGTACGGTGTCGAGAATTAAACGAGAACCGATCGCTTCGTGCGTCTAATTGGAAAATCTTTTGTAGAAAATACGAGTACTTCGGGCATTTATAAAGGTACACGAAAAGAAGCGCAACGTGGGCGTGGGCTTAAATAAATTGGTAATTCGATTTGTGGCAAGATAAAAATTAAAGCGGAATAAAGGGTCACAAATTAATAACGAACCACTAAAAAGTCTCGTAAAACATTTGTCGGGCCAGGGAGGCTCATAAAAAGAGCAAGTGTAAATTGTAGAACAATATTGCAAAGAAAAAATTTCAATTTAGAAGATTATTAAAGAATGTGGGACTGTGTGAAACACAAGGTTTCCTCTTCTCGAATGAAAATTCTCGATCGTTGCAATCTTCGGGATCGCAGAACTGGGCTTTAGAGGAATTTACGAACGCGTCCGGGGCGATTTTAATGCTCGTGTAAAAGGATTTTCGACGCAGCGAGGGTAGTTTCTGGTCGATTAACTGCACGATAGCGGCGACTTCTATATTGCCGTCTAATCGGGGTCGTGAATACGTGCTCCACGGTTTCCGCTTCTGATATATCGCATTCACGAAAATCCGGTAACGACAAGCCAGCGGTAATATTCAAATGCGGCCCGCCGCAATCGTGGCATACCATTCCACGAGTCTCTGGACATTATCCAGATTGCCGATCGACGTCCAATTAGCTTTAAAGTATTGTTGTGTCTTCCAATCATTCCTGGAATCGCGTGTCTTCCTTGATGACGGAATTATTATCATTTTCCGGGGAGAATTCTATTTCTTATTTACTGAAATGTTACTACAGTAAACTCTCGATTAGCGACGATATTCCGATCTACACGTAAGTGAGGAAAAGTTATCTCCACCACTCGCTTTCTCGATGGCAGCTATCGAAAGGATAGGAAGTGTCGGAACCTTGGCCCCGGCTCGTAGGTTCTATCAATCAAATTTCGCTCCTTCTATACGATAAGTGACGATCTCGGGGTCCCGACTTACCGTCGATTATACAGAATCTACTGTATCTACAATCTTTGGTAAGGTTTGGAATGATTACTGTTATAATAAGAGAAGGGAAAAGTCAATTTCGCTCCTTCTACACGATAAGTGACGGTCTCGAGGTCTCGATTTACCGTCACTTGTAGTAAATCTACTGCACACCAATTGAGAGTACTAGCTTTTAGAAATACAGAAATGTTTTAATGGAGCAACGAGAGTGCCTTAAAATATTCATTACTTTACCAAACATAAAACTGATTCCACTGATTCACAAATATCAGATTACGTAGCAGATTCACAATGCTTAAACTTATTTTTATTTAACAGAAACAGCTGATGAAAAGCTTTAGAAATATCGTTTATTAAACTTCTTCGATTCAGATTTTTACAAGTCGATTATCCAAATTTCTATACGCTATTGCATTTGTTTTTTTTTTACTCATGAAGCTTTTTTAATTCATTTTTTCTACTAGTTGCTACCTGTACTCAGTATTTCTCGTTTTAACTGGGACAATTCTATTACAGTAGAGTGTAAAAGGAGCAAACGAATCGGCGTTCGAGCGCCATGAAACAATTTCGGCATATTTTCTAGAGGGATTCAGCGCGATATGAATATTTCATAATCCCGGCATTCGTAATCGACACAGCAGCCAGGAAGTTTTACATAAAACGTATATCTTTAAGATTTTCGATCGTTTTTTAAAGACATATTAAACTTAGTAGCTTTTATCGTTCAACGACTTCCTTATTCGGTAATTTATTTGAAACATTTCTGAATGTCTGTGGTAATATACATGTATAAAGGTTACATACGTGTATGAATAAAAAGGGTGACCAGATGAAATAAATAATTTTGAAGTGAAAAATTGCCATCAATAAAGCCCAACAAAATTATTGTTTTTAAAAGATTTTGACAAAATTACAAAAGAAATATCATAATATTAAATCCTGCAATTTATTTATGATTATAAAGCATTTATTCATTTTAAAACATATTACTTAAAAGCATTGCTCGATATCTCTTGTAATGAAAAAGTTTTCCACTAAGAAACGTAAAAGGCACGGCTATTAAAATCAAGTAAACACCGACGAACGCACAAGAAATACAGCAAAATTCGAGGGATCAATCGAAGAGTAATTCTGCAAAGTCTCATTAAAATCGGCTTAAGTCGCTGGCCGGACGTTTCTTGTCAGTGTCGTGTTCAGGGCAGGATAAAAAAAAAGAACACACACACACACACACAGAGCTGCTGCTGGTCCAGATTGAAACCTCAATCGGCTTCGCTCAATTAACCGAAACAATTTTGTCGACAGAGAGAGTAGGACGTACAAGCGAGCGACGATTGTAATCGAATTCCCATTGGAATCTGAACAAATCAGGCCGAAAGAGAGGGAGACAAAAAAAAGAGGACGAATTTTCCGGTGATTAGGATTAATCGTGAGACGAAGGTGCGACTCGTCGAATCACGCAGTGAAATGCAGCTCGCGCACTCCTCAATCCGAATTCAATTCGCTCCCTTCATTTGCCAGGCCTGATTCGAATCGTAATTTATTCATTAGCCGGTAACAGGACAGTGGAAGAGGAAAAAGTGAAATGATTGAATCATCTGTTCTGTTGCAATACTCTTCAAATCCACCCCCCCCCCCGTCTTTTTTTGTGTACCTCGCGCGTTATGTTAAACGCAATCATTTATCCTTTTCATATATTATGTGGGGATGATATTTAAATGCCTATGTACGTACATTCGAAATGGAAGAATTAAGAGGATTCGCTTGATTCTTTTGTTTTCATGATATTTTGTTTCTTCTTTGAGATTAGTGAAGAATTTGCGTGCTTATTTTTTTTAGCAAATCGTGCCTCAATTATGTGGTCAATTAACACCCTTAGTTATTTCAGAGACGAATTAAATTTCATTAGATTACTCGACCTCACATTTTAGTGATTTTGTTAAGCTGAAATTAGTAGCAGTTTGAAAATACAAGATAATGGCATCCATTGTTTTGGAATTGAATATTTGTTAGAGAAATGAATGCAGTTGCCTTTTATTACTGTTTCATTGAATTCAATTACGAGCTGCTTGAAGTAAACATTAGAAACTTCATTGAGAAGGTTAAAGGTCCATACTAATTACGCTGGCTTTGAATCAATTTTGAAAAATTCATATTGTTGTCGGGAAAAAGCATTCCTGGTACGAAGAGGTAAATTGGAATAATTACAACTGAATTAATTAAAATTAAACTGGGTTAAATGAATAAACTGACAAGTTATTGCCTTTTTGCAAAAAATAATACTGAAATTTCAAATTTACACTTTCCTTGCTGGTTTCATAATTAATTAGGGGTTAAAAGACTTCGTTAAAAAACTACCACTTTTAATCGAATCTTGAAAAAATAATTAATAATATTACTCTTTACTATTCGATACAAATGTCCCACTAGCCATTTCAACAACACTCTTTTAAAGGGAAATGTAATTTTGTGTATTAAACATTTAATAGCCCAATGCAGTAGTTTTGCATAATTTATAAACATATTCATTTTACATCCACTAAGTTATATATTAATAATATCCATACTCTCTCCCATTCCTCGAGAGTTAAACAGCATAGTGGTAGCAATTTTTATTGAAATTGAATCAATTTTCCATAAAACAATGCCAAAAATTTGTAACACAAAAGCTCCTTCCACATGTATATGTCAACATTCATCCAAAACTAAATCTGTGCCCTAGACGTTGTCCCACTTGTATCACAAACACCCCCAAGATTTACAACACATTCCCGAAAAAATAAACACCATAATCGACCACAAACAAGAGCCAGCCGCCCATGGAATCAGCAATAACACTAAAAGGTCTGGCAAAGCGATACGTTCGTAAGGAGCCTCTCCATTGTCTTTAAGTGGCGAGTGGGTCCCTCGAGCATCAGCAGCAGCGCCAGCAAAGGAGCAGCCCGTATAATAACGCAATAATTCAGAAAGCCGTGATACCGGCCGGGATTCCCCTACACGCTTCCAAATCAAGCAGACGCGGTGGTTGGAATTATTCTTTCGATTCGCGAGATCTCGTCTCACGACGCCATTTACCCCTGTCAGTCTCTTAATTCCATGTGGCAGACCAACAGATGTGCCACGATGCTTTCCTGGACCCTTTTCACATTTGTAGGCATCAGAAAAACAAAAGGAAATACAGAAAAAGAGGAAAATGAGTGTCAAAAGTCTATCACAAGTTCATTATTTTATGACCCTGCTTTGCAATTAACTAGAAATATTATGGGCAATTTAAATACTTCATTTAAAAAAAATTCACGATGACAAAGCCACGGAAAAAACGAAAAAGATATTTTATTATACCAAGACTCGAAGCCAGTGCCATTCAGGGTGTCCTATAAATTCAGAGAAGAAGTGGGTATGTGAGATTCCTGAGGCGATACTGGACAACATTTTCCTTTGGTAAAGTGTCGTTTGAGGCTTTGTTTTCGAATTATTAAACGAAAAACACTGGCCACTCAGAGCGCGCGTAGAGCCCGCGCTCAGGGACGGAACGTCGCGTCGCGCTGAATGGTGACGCTCGGCCGGTGTCCTTTCTCGAACGCGTCAGTATAGCATTTTTATTCGATATTCACGGACAGTGAATAATACGAAATTTTTCTTCATTGCATTGATTCGGTATTCGATACAATTTTTACTCCCTGCTATACCGACGCGATTGGATCGGGGCACCGGCCGAACGTCGCCATCCAGCGCGATGCGACGATTCGTCCCTGAGCGCGGGCTCTGCGCGCGCTCTGAGTGGCCAGTGTTTTCCGTTAATAATTCAAAAACGAAGCCTCAAACGACATTTCGCCAAAGGAGAAGGTTGTTCAGTATCGCCACAGGAATATGGGTTACGGGACTGTGTTATAAGAATTAATGGTAGGAGAAACTGGGAATGATTTTTTGTTGCATATATTTTGTTGCATATTTGTGAAAATTCACGTATGTGCACACGCTTTGCATGCGCTTTACCTGTGTCCCAAAGGGAGCACGAATTAAACAAAAAAAATAGCACCTTCGAGAGCACGAGAGAGTTTCGCAGGTACGAAAATAACGATCGTTGTTGCATCCCCCTTTCTTCCACCCCGACCCGCTCTTCTAGCATCGGGACACGCAGGAAACGCTGACAGTCCTCGACAGGTTGGACCTCGACACCGAGAAGCCGACGGACGAGGAACTGGCGAGGAAGTTCGGCTTCGAGGAGGCGTATTACGAGGGCACACTCACCTGGTGGCAGAAGCTCAAGCCTCAGATGTGGTCGCTGTTCGATGAACCGTACTCCTCGTTGGCAGCTAAGGTTTGTAACTCTATACTATAATTATTTATTTATTTATATAATAAAAGTACAATTATTATATTACACAATGACTAGTATTTTTGATAAGTATCGTTTTTTACAAAATTGTGTTAAGAATACATACAGTATCTTCCAGATTTGTTCATAAATTTAATGTGTTTAATAATTTGGGAAATATAATCACGCTTAATGTACAAGATATTGCTTAATAATCAATATTTTCGTTAAATGCAAAACATTTGATTTAACATGTTAAATTGATTAGGAAGAATAGTAAAGGTACAGTTTTTAAAAACTGAACACATAGAAAATAAAGTTTCGAAAGCATACACGTAAAGGAAAATGAAGAACATATCTCAGCCCGCGCAAAACACTAAATACGTAAATAGTTAACTTGGTTAAATGAAATAGATTTTTACAATTTTTACAAAATTGTGTTAAACACGATTAATGAAAGAATAGATACAGTATCTTTCCAATTTGTTCATGAAGTTAATATATTTCATAATTTAAAAAATACAATCCGTTTAATATACAAGATATTATTTAATATACAAAATTTTCATTACATTAAAAAAAAAGAAATCGCTTTCGCCAATATTAAATTAACAGGAAAGAAATGTAAAACTACATTTTCTAAAATCTGAACAAACATAGCAAACAAAGTTAGAAAAGTATACATGTAAAAAGAAATGAAAAACGTATATCAGTTCCTACAAAACACTAAATAGGTAGTTAACGTGGTTAAACGAAATAGAGCCATAAAGTTCCTTCGTAGAAAAAGCATTTTAGTTATTTGCTCTTGTCGCTGCTTACGACAAAGAAGTGGATCAAACTGAAAAGTTTCGATTGTCGAGTAGTGGACTGTCGGAACGGCACGACTTCGTTGTAAATAAGGTTTACGTTCAATGCAAAAAAGTTCTTCTCGATAATAACTTGTAGGAAGTTTTCAATGCACAGGATTCATTATAGGAAGGCAGCGAAATGTTACATTTCAGGCAATAGAATGAGCTGCATCACTTTGTTAATTTTGTTTTTACTCAACCATGTGGGAGAATGAAATTATTAAAACAGGGTTGGAAAACATATCACGTAAAATTTGTACGTATATTTTATACAAACGTCAGGTATCTAATAGCTAATCTTTAATTAAAGTAGTAAATTCTATAATTAAAATAATATAATCGAAATAGTTGATGCAATCGATTCTATAAATTATAATGATATTTGCTTAAAAAGATATTAATTAAAACGGTATGATGTATGTGTAAGGTGAAAATGCTTGAGTAAACATTTCGTTACATTATAAATATTATATCAAGAAAATATTAAAACTAAACGACTTGTCATTTTAAATGTTTATTGCTTTATATTTATCAATTTTTCAATATTTCATTAATAATTTGGTTCATCAATGCGCACCGTTACATGTATTATGATTCTATAAAAATTGTTATGATAGAATACGATGGAAGAGAAATATAAGCGAAGAGATTAAAGAAGTGATTCAATTACAGCATCGAATAGGTAGCTCGAATTTACTTTTCATATTACTTTTCATCCGACCATATTTTCGTTTCATCTCGTCTTACCTATGTTCTTTATACAACCCCCTTTCAACCACTATCATCCGTCCCTTCGAGTTCTATTATCCTGTCCACGAAGTTGACATGAAATTATTACAATACCTTCTCGGCTCGCCACGAGGAACACGGTGATTATTTTCGTTCACAATGTGCGAAGGCATTCTAAGAAGAGAACAAAAATGATAAGAAATAATAAATGGTATTGTGACATACTTCTTGCATAATTAAATTTATTATAATTAATATGCACTTACGCATTCATTTTAAATAGTACGACACCTGTTCTCTCTATTTCAATATAATACAGAAAACCAAAACAAGCCGGAGGAGAATTTAATAAATTAGAAGGTACATTATTCGATTATTGTACTAATTAAATTATCCATCACACCTGGCAAGTCAACCTTTCCATCATCTACGTTTTACCAATTTATTCCAATGTATTTTAACTGTAACTGTTACAATTACCATTAACGATCGATTTATTTTATAAAATAATTACTAGCCACAGAAATCTCTCGTGAACAACAATTTACACCCACTCCAAATACTTGAACGAATTACACCGTTCGATAATAGCGCCGGCGAGTAGCTCTTGGGGGAAATCGGCCCGTAAAGATAAGACCGGACCGGTCACGAAGCAGCGTGCAACTTTTAACGTCGTTACAAACAACGAAGTTCCCCTGAAGCTTGGATAACAGGATTTCACGTGGAAGTTAGCGAAGCGTCGGCCTCGCGCTGGCCATCCCTGCGACAATTCTGCTTTTGTGGTCCAACATGATCCCTCCTGGAATTTTATGACCCATTAAGATTCCTTGCAACTTCGTTTACGTTCCGTTCTGCGCAATGGGACAGTGTTAATGGTTTTCCATCCTGAGTAACATTGGATATTAAAATTCGGGAAACACGAATAAAAATTACAAAAATTATCCTTCGACATTTGATTAGGCCAAACCTAATTCATATAGGAACGTAATCCATGGACAACGTGGGTCAATAAGCACTACTATCTAAAACAACTTGTTACCTGTTTGTCGTACTAAAATATCTTTAATAGACTGTGCAGAATTTTCAGGGACGCGTTAGACGGACATAATTGGACTTTTTTTAAATCTAATTTTTTACTAGACATCAAGGTCACCTCGAGCTTTTTCAAGGTCAGCATATACAGATATATTTTTCAATACCAACTTGCTGCCGATGAAAAGACGATTTCAATGAAATACAACATGAAGACCTTGATTTGACCTTGAATCTAAAATTCAAACAAGAGTGCAACCTAAAATTCAAGCTTGAGTGTTTTATATACTTCTATTTAAGAGAATGCGTTCAAAGTGCCGTCCTTGGACTTCTTTGCATTTTTCACCACGATATCTATCTGGTGTAATTTCCTTGCACGCTCCTTATTGCAGTACGCGATAAGTACAAGGACAACAGTTTGAACACACATTCTGAATAAAGGTAAGTGAAACAATTATATTCGTGATTTTGTTTGAAATCTTAGGGTCAAGGTCAACTCAAGGTTATTGTGCTGTAGGTCATTGAATTTGTCTTTCCATCGCCGACAAGGTGGTGCTAAAGATAATTTATACATTGACCTTAAAAGGACTCGAGGTGACCTCAATAACTAGACAAAAAATGGGATATAATAAATATTACATAATCCATCAAACACATTTTTTATGCAATAGGTAAAGAGCAATTTCAGGTAGTGGCTCTTGTTGACTCACCCTGCATGAACCACTGCTAAAAAATGGGAACAACAGCTTCCTAACCTAACCTAACCAGTTTCCTATAATTGAACGTAGTCGGTAAACGGATTGATTGAACGTTTGTTCCATAGGTAATCAGCATAGTCTCGGTCCTCTTCATCTGCATCTCGATCCTATCGTTCTGCCTGAAGACGCACCCGGACATGCGAGTGCCGGTGATCGTGAACCGGTCTGTGAACAAGGGGAACGAGAGCTCCTGGGCGGTGGACAAGACGCACACGAACGCTCACGACTTCTTTTTCTACATCGAGTGCGTGTGCAACGCGTGGTTCACCCTCGAGTTCCTAATCCGGATCACGGCCAGCCCGAACCGTTGCGTGTTCATCAAGAGCTCGGTGAACCTGATCGACATGGTGGCCACGTTGAGCTTCTACCTGGACCTGGCGTTGCAACGGTTCGCCTCGCATCTAGAGAACGCCGACATCCTCGAGTTCCTGAGCATCATCCGCATCATGAGACTGTTCAAACTGACCCGTCACTCGTCCGGCCTGAAGATCCTCATCCAAACGTTCCGCGCGTCCGCCAAGGAGCTGACGTTGCTGGTCTTCTTCCTGGTCCTGGGCATCGTGATCTTCGCCAGTCTGGTCTATTACGCGGAGCGCACCCAGTACAACCCGAAGAACGACTTCAAGAGCATACCTCTGGGCTTGTGGTGGGCCCTGGTCACGATGACCACGGTCGGATACGGGGACATGGTGCCCAAGACCTACGTGGGGATGTTCGTCGGTGCCCTGTGCGCCCTGGCCGGCGTGCTCACCATCGCCCTGCCCGTGCCCGTGATCGTCAGCAACTTTGCGATGTATTACAGTCACACGCAGGCGCGAGCCAAACTGCCCAAGAAGAGGCGCCGCGTGCTTCCGGTCGAGCAGCCTAGGGCGAGGCCTCTCGGTGCGCCGCTCGGCGCTGCGGGGGTGACTGGTGCCGCGGGGCCACCCGGCTGCGCGCAACAGCATCTCGGCGTCGGCGGACCGATGTCAGGAACCGGCGGCATGACTCCCGGACTGGGACAGACGCCTGGACTAGGATGCACTGGCCAGGGGCCACAGAACAGGAGGATGAACGCCATCAAGACCAATCATCCGAAGGACGTCTCCTTTGCTACGAAGGCAGGTAAGTTCTCCCAGCTGGATTCCAAATGCGCTCTCGTGTAGGGTCTTTGTTCTCGGTGGGATGTCTGTGGCGATTTAAAGGCATTTGATAAAGTAAAATCGATTAGGTACCCCCAGTTTTGTAACTAGGTCATTACGATCCTGAACCCTTCAGCACAAATCCACCTCTGCTTATCTCCCTCCAAGAAACTAACCGTAATACCGCCGCCGCGCCTCTTCGACGTCACCCCTAGCTTCCAAGCCCAATCTCCTCCGATAAGACAACCTTCTCAAACATCTGTACCCACATGGTCCACCTTACCAAAGCTAACCTCCCCACCGCCGTGGGGTCAGTAATTATTTACGTCCGGTAATTATCACACACAAAGGCGTCTCGAAGGGAGTAGAACGAGGGTTAGAACCGAAGACGCGAAGCAATTTAAGCTTAATTGCCGACTCGGCAGAAAAGTCTGTAGTGTCCTTGTTTTCCTGTTCTTCTTGTACGGTGGGTTCCAGAGGAGGACCGGAGGAACTCTAACCTGCGGACCAACGGGACCAAGACAGCCGGGGGTTTGGGTTAAATGCTGGAACCAACGCTGCTCTCCACTGCCGAGTCGCGGCCGACCCGAGCGTCGGGCCGCTTCACGAGTTGAACCGGGGGATCACGGAGACAGGGGAGGATCGAGGGCGGAGGGGAAAGATTGCCGGAGGAACGAGCCCAAGACGGGTATCAAGATTGCACGGTCTATAAGAGAATATTGGATCGCAGCGGATGAAACGTCGGACTTTTCATCGCGACCACGCGTGAATTATTACAAATCCCCTCGTTTTTTTTTTTCTTAAACCCTCCTTTTTCCCACTTTTCAATACGACCGCGTTAGGGATTGGGATCAATTTTTTTTTCACTGTCGGGCGCTGCAGTGCTTTGTGCAGAAATGGCGGGATTGTTCGACGGATGTACATACATATCCTCGGAATTCACAGTTGTTCGGCTTTTATGGAGGACAAAGGCTATGGCGGGGCTTTTGTAAACGAGATAATCGTGATTGAACTCTCGGTGCGCGCGAATATCTGCAATTTCGTGAATTTTGGGATCAACTCCATTCGTGTGCCGATTAATCCTTGCGTTTGCGATTTCGATCGTTAGCGAAAGGGTATTTAGGTTTATTTTGCGTTTTTAAACGAAACACTTCTCATTTTTATATTTTAGGATTAAAAGGAAGCAGTTTAAGTTTCTTAGTAGCGCCCCCCCCCCCAAGCCGCCTCAAATCAAAAGCTTGAGGCAGCAATTAATTGAAGCTTTTAATTAAATCACGTCCGCTTCGTTTTGCTACTCCTGCAAGCAGGAAAACGCAGAGCGAAGGAAGAGAAAAAGGAATGAAAATACGACCAAACAGGAGGATCTTAATAAATAAAGGAAGAACGCGCTCTCCGACGTTTCCTCCGCACTGATCTAACGACCATTGTTCAGGAAATTTTCGCGATACATTATTATTCGACTGTATCTCATCCCCTTTATCACGCCGCTTGCCCCAGCCCGGGCTTCTTCTTCCTCCTCGGCGGAACCTCTATCTCCTCCCCATCCAAGTAAACACGAATTATTCGTATCATTCGCGGGGAAAAAGGACGCGCCGCCTGAGTTACTGTTATGGCGACCGATGTTGCTCAGCGAATATTGTAACATAGTAGCAACAATGGGATAATACAGGGTGTCTCTAATATGGTTGGTGTTATTTAGAGGGGTGGTAAGGCGGTTTGCACGGGATACAAATGTCCTTTGACGTCCCACGAGTGTTGCGTATGCCTCCACTTTGCAGCGAATTAATAATTGAAATTATAATTGCACAGTGTTATAGAGAATTGATATCTTCAGTTCAATTTGAACTTGAAAAATTTTAAAAAACAGCAACGTATCATCCCCTACATGCCAACGCTTAGAACGCATGATTCAATAAATTATAGAGATTCACAATTCCCAGACAATTCTGGAGATCGAAATATTTGATGAAATGTTAAGAACAGAAAACTCCACTTATTTACATGAAAAGTAAAGATCTGTACATTCATGCTTTTGGCATAAAGAGGGCGATATTTGCACGCAGGCTAATAAAACAGTCTAAAAATCCGAGAAACCCCTAATTAAGTTAATTAATATTGATCTAACTATTGCAAATGTATTTTTCACTATTTATGAGAGTTTTTCGAACAGAAGAAACACCTCGATACATCGATACATTGGCAACGACGAATGCTAAACCCCGTTTGAGAAAAAACGTGCAACAAACATTGAGCTACCATTGCTGCAAAACGAAGGCAAGCCGGAACACTTTGTCGGGGATAAAATTCTTCGCTACCCTTGAGCCTCCCTGTCATCCCTGTAAATAGAACGCAACGTATATCGAAGTCACTCCCGTGTTTAAGTAGACGACGTGGAGGAGAATGAAAGGGAAATAAAGGTAGAAAAGTGTTCGCGCATAAGGGGCGAGAGTGTAGGGACTCCCGTTTGAAGGAACGAGGAATATTCATCGGCTGTCAGCTTGAGAACGGCGACGGGGCGAAAGGCCCGCGTTCGTCAAAGTCGAATAATTTATGAACCGGGGGAGCACAGCTTCGCTGCCAAAAATTCCTGAAGGTATGCCCGGTGAATGCTGCAGGAGCCCGCGTAATGAGAATGGCGTAGTCCCGGGGAGCTTGAATATTTGCGTTCGGGACGTTCCGTAAGAATTTTTGTCAGGATTCGACGTTGTACCGCGAGGATCCCTCCTCTTTTTCTTGGAACTCGACTGACCCTTTGGCGAAAAGCCCATTTCGAAAAAACTGTTGCGTGAAATATTAATGAATAGAGTATCGTGCAATTTCTGTTGCGGCGCTTTTGTTTAAAATAATACAAAAACGATGGAAATGGTCCTTTGCAAACTGACGAAGATTGTTAAATGTTTAAGAAAAACGAAATGAGATCCTGAGTGAAAAATCGAAGGAAATTGGTCCTTTTGAGACGTTTTATTGACCATCGATGAGAGATGATCGAGAATGAAGAATTATATTTCTTCTTTTTCAGCAAAAACAGCTTTTCTATTTCTGTGGTCAATTAAATTAAGTGACAGAATATACAGCAATTAATAATTTGGACATTCAAAAATATGCAACTAATAACGTATACATACATATATCTTTACATCTTTGATTTTTTTTAATTTCTTTCTATTTTTGGACAAACCCTGCGTCTATTTTAGTTTTTACGATTAACAATTGCTCAAACACAGAGTAATTATTAATGAAAACAAATCGTTGTTTAGGGAATATATCGATTGTTGACGAATATCGACAGCCAGGTGTCGTACTCGATATTAGTTGATGCCCTAATTGAGAGATACATATGCAGGTTTCACGTAAATACATACGACTGATTGCCGATCAGTTTTCGTGTGCTATTACTTTGGGCCACAGGGTACGTAATCAATAAAATGTTTAACGACCTAGCATTTGCGTTGCTTGTCATCTGACCCTAGCAATTAATCAAAAATCTTTGATGGACGTAGAAATGTTTATTTACGGCCATGTAATAATTCTGCAAGATTGCATTGTGCGATGCACAATTTTACGATCACGAGAGATGAAATATTATTTATGCAGATGGGGAAAGGATTGATATTCATTTTTCTTCATAGCGTGTTCAGCAAACTTGTAAAGAAATAGTAAATTGAAATAATTGAAATAATTGAAATAATTGAAATAATTGAGGTCTTAAAGTAATTGAAATATTTGAAATACTTGAAAAATCACATAAACTTTCCATAATCCTCTAACACGTAATAAATTTCGATTTAACAGGGAGGAACAAAGCTTTACTCAATCGCCTGAAAAAGAAAAAAATTTCTTTTAATTATTACATCGTTAAAGGGATCTCGTTTGGTATGTAAAGATTGTGACAAAAGCGAGGAATTCAAGGAGGAGGGATCTTTGGTGTATACGCACGCATGCACACGCGTAAATCCGAAATTTTGACACGCACATACGTCCACGTACGTGTAAATATTGGGATCAATTGATGGTCGATCCAAGCGCAAATACAGGCAGCTCAGCACCTCTTTGTCCCATCTGCTTTGGGCTGCTTTCTATTTAATCAACCTCGCACACATTTTCTTCGATACGAAGAGGAAACAAGTGTTGGGATTTTTGCAGAAGTGGGAACAATGTGATTCGCATGTAAGTAATCTAGTTATTGTAAATTCTGATACCGTTGTGTCAAAATTTTTTACTTGAAACTTGTTTGAAATTAGGTGGCTGTCAAAAGTCTGCCGAATAAGGTTGTTCAATAATAAGTACACTATTCTATGTGTAGAGAAATATTAGTACGAAAAATCGAAATTGAAACCATTGCAAATTAATTTTATTCATTCAAATTCCTTTTCGTTTTAAATTATTGATCTTTAATTTAAATAAATAGGAAAGGCACTGGAAAATTGATAAAAGTAAAACATTTACATTTTTGGTATTCAATGAAATTCAAGCCAAAGAATAATAATCTTGTGTAAATGTTTTTCTAACACACTTGTTGACATAGTTATTACTGTATCATAATTGTTATTTTACCAACACCTTTTGACAGCTGTCTTCTTAATTAACAATAAAATATTTAAATATGCTAACACTATAGGTATACTTGTAGTAAATATCTTCACTTATTCATACGGGGTGTAAAAAAAATGTTATTCCAACTTTTAATATCTACGTTGTGGAAAATTATACCTCAAATTTTAGATCAAGATTAATTTTACAAAACTTGTTTAACTTAAGTGCGCATCGATTCAGTGGTTTACGATGGTCTACATGAGAAACACGATATGCAATTCTTTTTTACACGGTGTGTAAATAGTTAAACGATTTTTGGGCTGAGTAAATGGAAAGCAGCTTTCATCGTTCAACATTTGCGAATTGTCATATCAACGCAGTACCGCTATCTTTCAGGTCAAGATTTATTTCTGACACCAGTGATATCGTTTCCGGAATACACTCTCTCTCCCCATGAAAATAAGATTCTTCCCTCTTCACGACATGTTTAAAAATAGGAACATGGTAAATAGATAATGGACTTTACAGCAAATTCGAAATGCAAATGAATTAATTGAAATATCGCTCTTAAAATTCGTTGGATAAAATAAATAAATATCTTTCCACTGTATTCGCGACGTGGTTTAATTCCAAAAAATTGTTTTAAGATGTTTTAATGGCATTGCTTCAAAGTAATGTTTGAGCGCTGATGTCATTAATAATAATGAACCAAATAATACGACGTGCTCAAAAACTGACCGAAACAAATGCATTTTGCAAAAATAACGCACCAGTATTCTGGTTTTAATAACGGGATGTAAAATCAACTTTTCAGGATCATTGATCGTTTGGAAATATTAGCCCGGTCTACGAGTAAATAATACGAAAACAAAATCGTACAATCGATTCAGTGCCGTCCGCCAAGCTATTGCATATTCACTTATTTCGTAAATGTTGCTGATCATGTGGATTTCGGTCTGGCTTTCAACAAAGTGGATTTCACTATGAATAAGACGTTTTCTTGGTGAATGAAAGAAAACCAAATCGACGGAGATGAATTGCTTATAAAATCGTTGCATTAAAAAGGGAAAAAATGACTGGAAAATTACATAATCCTTCGGGAAACCTGATTTTCTAAGCAGTATTATTATTATGTTTTATAATAATAATACCTTTGTATATTTTAATTTTAAGATTTAGGAAAGGGTTGAAATTGAAAGATTGCTCAAACGATGATAATTTTGAATTAGGTACTCCTGGATGTTTAATTAAGCCTGAGTAAGATTTATAAGTAACGTTTCAGAGTATTTAGTTAATCTATCATAATGTTGATACAATTAAATTATACTTCTAGTCACATAACTGCTGGATACGTTTAATTAATTACGCCAATATTCCAAATAACCATACTTTAATTCTTTGAAAAAGTTAGCATCCCTCGTAGAGTGATGTAAGGTATTAAAAAAAAACGAAATAACGTAAAAGAAAAAGAATAAATTGTTCGACGCAGATGTTAGCGTAAACAATCAACAAAAACAGAACCAAAGGTAACGTACATATGTAATACAAATAAATTAATGGAACAGTTCGATCTGCGAAGGATAAAGCTGTGAAAATAATATTATTATCTCATCCCGATGATTAAAAATAATTTTCTAAACAATATACGCGTGACAATAATTTACTCCTTACAAAATGTTACTAATAAACTTCTTTGTAAAAAAAAACATCATAATCCAAGCTTGGCCCACAAAGAATAAAAAAATAAGAAAAGAAAAATTTGCAATTTTTTGGGGGAAACAGAAAAGGGGTACTGATTCAGCTGGTGAATAAAACTGACGGACAGCTCACCGTGCGCAATCCGTGTATCACGCGAGACGATATCACTGGAGGACAGAGATCCCCTCGAAGAATGAAAAGACATTATTCAATGTATCGTTCGGGGAACAATAAAGCTGAATTGCAGGCTCGACAATTTCAACGCACTTACCGTACGCGAAACACAATCACACGCTTGCCCGCACGCATGCGACAGAAACACACACACACACACGCGCACGAATGCACGAAACACTCGTGAACAATTCATGTAGTACTTTACCCGTGCAGAAGATTCGCAGCGAGGCAAAATCGTTTTTAATACGGTACACGAAATACAGGGTGACTTTAAATAAAAAGAAGGGACGAATTTAAGAGCGCAAGGGAGATAAAAATAGATGTGAAACGTCTGACCGGTGTAAGTTCATGGGTCAATATCGATTGAAAAATGCGGATTAAAGCCACGACTGAAGCATCGAACCCTTTTCGTCGTTTTCTAGAAAGAATATTGTGCATCATTTTTGTCGTAACATAGGTTTCATTCCTCAGGATTTCGAATTAAATGCTCTTAGCGAAATGCTTAAGCAAGCAGATGTTTCTTGAGATGGATAAACTGTTTTTAATGTAAGTTGTTTCAGTAAGCGGTGTTCATTAACTCGTTTATGAATTTACATTGAACAGACGTTTTGTCCACTTTTGCGTCTCGTGCGCCTGTTTGTAAAATTTTTAATGTAAAGCCAATTTAAGATACTTGATCAACGTGTGCTTTGTCAAGATGTAGTGGACAATCATATCACTGCTCCATCATGCACATTCCACTGTACACAAGCCTAACGATTATGCTATTGTTATTATTATTATTCCTTACTATATTATTATTATTATTTTCTGCAGCATAGTAGATGGATTTTCGAAGCTAAAAAAGCCACCAAATAGAAGTGAACAAGAACAAAAAAAATATAAATCACAAGTTATCAGTCCAAGAAACTATTAAAAGTTCAAATTCGAATGAAATATTATCTTTTAACTAATCACCGCTGACAAATTCAGAACAGTTCACCATTGTACTATAAACTAAAAACTACACCTTAGAAAAAGAAAACATTCAAAAAGCAACATTGATACAAGTATCCTCGCCGCATAAAAAAAGAAACACTCACGAATGGTCTCTCATCGTCCCCCCAACTCACGCACCTCCGTCATACGTATACCACGGCGCGCATGTATTTGGACAAACGTTTCCGGAACTTTTTCCAAACGCAACGGTAACACGAGACCGCCGAAAATGGGAAAAGTAAACCGCGGAAAGATGGAAGCTCGGATCGAGGGGCCGACTCGTTTCTATAGAGACGCACAAGCGTGTGTATGTATATTTGTATCACACTGTGCGCACCCTGAATACCGCCGGGACCAATCGACCAAGCCCCCCAGCCACCGCAGGCGATTCTCCAAATTCGTTTGAGGTGAAATTATGCGCTTTTCTCGAACTGCTAGTTCGACGAAGGGAAAGTATGAAAGGGGTGAAAGTGAGACTTGTGTGTATGTAGATTGAGTATAGATTGAATGTGTATTGGGGTGATTCTGGTGGTAGCACGATGGTTTGAGGATTTTATGCTTGAAGCGAAACGTTCTGATTTGCGAGAAAATAATGTTTGGTATGATAACAAATAGCAAATAAAATAATTTTGCTTGCAGCAGGATTTTTATTATCTGAATTAACGGATACAGTAGATTCTCTATAAGTGACGGTAAGCCGGGACAGTGAGACCGTCACTTATTGTGTAGAAGGAGCGAAATTCAATACTCAACGAGGCGGGGCCAAGGTTCTGTCATTTACCCGTAGATCGGAATATCGTCACTTATCGAGAATCTATTGTAAAAGGTTATCTATATAAATAACAGAATTCTTCATATAATGTGGTTTTTATTACTACACGCACCGAAACAATCGACGTTTGAATAACGAAAACTACATTTTTGATCAACGTCGACTTTGAGTCAAGATGCTATACAAAGCAACTTTTTAAAAATCAGGCATTTATCAAGTTGTTTATAAATAATGATTGCAATCGTGCGGATGGAAAACTTTGCGATTGATACTGAAATAGCAAAAAAAATGTCCCATGCATTGCAATCCCCATTCAAGTATCAATTATTGTCGATTACGTCAAATCGAATAATCGCAACAACTTAGCAAACTCATTGTTTTCTCGCAAATTGGAAAAACCATTTCGCGACGTTTCATAACAAATTATCAAAAATAATCTCGATTAGTTATAATAAGGAGGTCACCCTACTGCGTATGAATTGGCAGGCGAGAAAGGGAGAAATAGCTAGAGTGAAATAAACAGTCGAGGGAGAGTCGCCGAGGCGGGGGTGGTGAGCGTGAAGACAAAACGAGACAAGCATATCAAGTGGCCAATGGGGTGCACCTTGGCTCTCGCGAACGCGACGAGCTCGTTCCGAATTTTTAGAAAACCCATAAGGAAAATTCGCTGCCCCCTCGAAAAATCAGTGGATCAATAAAGCGGGCTTCGAGTGAAGCGAACTCGTGGGAGTCTTCGAGCGTTGAACGGTTTTCAAAAAGCGCGAAAGAATTGTGCGAAATCGAGGGTGGAGATCTGCTCGGGCCGTACGTTTGCCCGCGAGCAAGGCTGTTCGAGCAGACGCAAGCGTGCGGTTGGGGGAGGAATTGAATGCGAATGGAATTCGGTATGGATCGGGATAAAGTGCAAAGAGGTGAAATGGGGATGAAGTGCAAAAGGGTGGAACGGAAATGGCGTTCGGGACTTTGCTGTGTTTTTTACGGGGCATGTGATATGTAGAGATAAATTATCCGATTGAGCTTCATAAGGAACTGAGGGGAAACGATCATTTGAAAAGGATGAGAAGGTATTGATTGGAGAAAGAGTTCGATCCTCATTTATTGTGGGAGGAAACGTATAAGAATGTAGAAAAGTCATCGTGGTCTCAAAGACGAGGACTTTTTGATAATAACAAATTTTAATGGCGAAGATAAGGTACGTTTAGTATGGAATAATAATGGAAGAGGGGAAAGCAGAGTGTTTTAATTGAACTTTTATTGTAATTTGTTCGATATTTCGCAAGGATAATTGTGCACAAGTATGTTATAATTTAAGTGTAAGCAAACAGTTTTCGTTTAGTACTAATTTAGTATAATTTTATAAAAAAAAAAGATAAATTGTACAGGGCAGCAAGTTGTGGAATAAATTGATTTTAACACAATAAATCGTTGATACATACAGTCAAGGAAAACTATTGTACTCTTAAATGAATCATAATTCAATTAAAAGTGGGTGAGGGGAAATGTGGATAAAGTTTCGAAAGTACTATATCATCCCCTAAATAGAAATGCAAAAAGTAATGAGTTCCTTCTCCCCAGAAATGACTGCACTGAAAATGAGTAAAAACGAGCTTAAAATTGAGTGAAAATATAGTACAATATATGAGAACCATCGAATACAAAGCGCAAACATAATGCGAGGTACTTTAATCTTCAAAACCAAGTAATTTTAACAGAAAAACGTCTAAAGGAAGGGTCGAGAACAAAGATAACGAAGATATCTTTATGTAGATGAAGACTTGTTAATTTCATAATAATGGCGATTTATATTCGAAGCACACGAAAGGTTGAAAGGTAATTGAAAGAATTCAGAAAAACGGTACACTTGAAATTAGAACATACATGTATTATGTATTATCGTGGAAGCTGATACTTTGTAATACTTAATTTGATCATATACATGTTTTTAAAATCCATCATTTACACCGTATTTAACAGTATCACATAATTAATCAGTTTTTTGTTTTGAAATAACTTTTTTTGCTGCATGCTTTTGTTATTAGCATTTTTATATTGATATGTATAATTCTAAATATTTCTATGCACAAGAGGATTGTTATAACCCTAATTCACTCATTATCAATTCCTTTCGTTACTGTAACAAATACTATCAAAATGACGACAAATTTTAAACATGCAATGCCAATTAGTTATAGATAAACATTCTGTTAATTCCTCGGAAAGTTCTACAAAAATATTTAACAATTGACGTATTTATCTTCGTTCGCTGCATTATTAACTTAATTAATGTTTACAAACTCCAATACTCTATTTTTACATATAATTGTTTTCAATTATGAAACAAATATACTCTGTTCTCCTTCATTTAAAATTCTGCTCTCAAATTGCAATCAACAAAATTCCCAAGAACAAAACATAACACGGTACTAATAACAGAACGGCCAACGAAATATGAAAATGTAATGCATAAATCGACCACAGAGATTCGAATCGCGAAGAACAAAAGCTATTCCGCCAGTTTTTCAATCGCTTAATATCCGCAGTGTGATAATTAATAACGCGTTCGAAAAACAACGCAGATGCCGCATGCACCGTACCTACGAACGACGAAAAACAATTATTTATTTTCCATTGAATCCATCCCGCGAACTGGAAACTAAATAGATTAAGTTCAGCCTCGATTCACTTCGGAAACCACTTCTACGCGATTTTCTCGGAACTCTCCACTCGTGACGATCGGACATTAATTAATTAGCGGCGAAATAAAATGCGGCAGGAGCATCCCGTGTCAAATCTTGTACTAGCAATTTCCTTTCATTGAATCGAGAGAGGCCATTTGCGCTCCGATAAATACGCGAACCCCTTGGCCACTCGTTGCACAAATTTAACATAGAAAAGGATTGGAGGAAGAAAAAAGTAATATTTAAATATTCAGAATTTTGTGGCTTTTTTTATAACGCTGACGAAGTTCTTCTTTATAATATTTTGATGCAAAGTTAATGATAAAGTTTGAGTGCATCGTGATCAATGTTGCGGGATAGAATTATCAGAATTGAAGAATTCCAATCATGTGGATCGAGACGTGTATAAATCTGAAATCGCTGCCATGGAACATTACTTTTTCAAGCACCGCTTTCTATACGAATCAGCTCTTAATTGAATATCGATGGATCAAGCAGTGCGTTTGGAGTGTCTTGATAGCGGCAGGCGAAAGCACGATTCGGGTGAAATCACCAGCGAATTAGTTTAATTGAAACTTTCTCTAATAGCTGACTGAAAATGGAATGGAAATTTCGAGTATACTTATAATTTTCTGCTTCTGTTTATATTATAAAATGAAATTATTATTCGTTGTACAACGAATAACAAGCTACATATTAGCGTCAATAATTAAATACTATAAACAACACCACCCCATCTATCATAAGAAATTATTATTATTAGTCTCTATCTCATAAAACGTAAAAAGCAAATACAGATGATCGATATTAGAAAATCGTGCCGATCCTTTTACGAGTCCCTGGTGCGAGGATTCACAGTGGTCAGTCGATTTGCGACAGATAATGATGGAATGGGTGACCTGTTGTTTAAGCATGGTAAATGCCAATTTATAAAGTTTCCCTCATTTTATTTCCTACTTACATTGCACATCAAAAGAGAGGCAAATTGAAAGCAACTGGCTGACACCTTCTCTACTGTCGTACATTGTTGCATTAGTGACGGACAAATTTATTCTATACAATAAATAATGGGGCCAGGAAATATCATAGTCCGGACAGGGTATTTCAAACTTTTATTCATCCGCGAACAAATTTACAGAACTAATACAACGAACCCCTCATTATACGAACGTTTAATATATCGTTCAATGTTTAATTAAAGTCTCAGCTAAACTAGTATCGTTTAACTCGATATTCATCCCGTAGTTTGCATTTTTTTTAAATAATTCATGCATGAAATGATATACATACAGACAAGCTATCGACTTATCTCTGTAGTATTGTACTAAAATTATTAAATATTATTGACACGTAATGCAATTTATACAATGATAATATTTACCTCAAAACAGTTCAGTTATCAATTTAATGCTTCGAAATATTGAAAGGAAAATAAAATAATGCAAATGTGTAGTAATATCAATCGGCTGACAACTGGCGATATTTAAATGTTACAAAGTTAGAACAGCTGAAATTGTATTAATTTACGTTGGCTTCTTACGAATATTGGGCTTTCCAATTTGGATTTCACTTACAAAATAAATACAATCGTTGAAGATTGCAATTCCCCGATCATCCTGATAATTTAGATTTGTCAACTTACGAATTGCTTTAAAAACGTCACGATTATGATTGACTTTTGAATTATGTAGTAAATCATCATTCTTGGCATACAATCAGCAACGTCTAACATAAATAACATTGAATATCAAATTACCTGATGTGATGACCATTGACTATTACACTGATTATTAAATGACTATTAAATGACTATTAGATGACTATTAACTAACTATTAAATGGCTATTAAATAACTATTAAATTTACTATTAAATTGGCTATCAAATTGACTATTATATTGACTATCAAATTCACCATCAAATTGTCATTATCATTCTTGACACACTATTAGGAACCTCCAACATAAACTAAATTGATTATTTAGTTCAACATCAATTAAGTTGACTAGTAAATTGACTACTAAATTGGCTACCAATTTGACTATCAAATTGATTATTGAAATGAATGATTATTTGCCAATTTAATACGGTAATATCATTATCATGCGCAAAGTTCTTTTAACTGAAAGCCACCTAGTCCTTGGATCCAAATCCAAGCGTGACGATGAAACTAAATAACGGTATTCTGCAAAAACAGTAGAAACAAATTGCAGATGGTATCAATACCAAATAAAGCATCGCGATTAAAACGAAATCCGGTCAGAACGATCTTCCATCGTCGATCGAGAAACCGGTTTACCGACTTATTCGTTCCAGAATTCAGCCTGGAACACGTTCGTTCGCGTTCGTCGAAAGGAAACGCAGCTCCGGTATCCCGTTTTCTGTAGCCCGCCATGGTCCAGTAATTATTCGCGAGAAAAAGCTTGAAATCCGCCGCACGAAAACGACGAAAAGATTGTTGGAGGAAGGTGAAAATAAAAACGGAAAGGGGATACATAACTGGGTGGAGAAAGGAAAAATGAAAACGGAGATGGGATGCACATGTGCGGCAAGAAAATTAAACAGTGCACCGTGAATAGATATTTCCTGCCTGTGTCTGTCATTTATAATGCTGTTGAATAACCTTAATTGTGAAATATTCGTGGCCAAATACGATGCGATAGATATCGATGAGGACAATTAAATTTATGCATTGAATTAGCATTCTAATTTCGTACAATCTATGTACAAAATGCAGAATTGTGGAGAGAATAAATTAGTGGTTGAAAGAAATTGTATTTACGAAGAAATTGAGTTTTTAAATTTTAATTGGTGTATTAGTTGATTGTAGAATGAAGAATATAATTTATTCGTCGTTCATGTAATTAAAGTTGTCTTTATGAATTTGATATTTTACAGATTTGTATGGAGGAAGCGTTTTGTTGATAAATATTACAGTAATGTTGCATATTTTAAGAGGAATCGACGTTAAATATTCGAATGAAATGCAAATTGCAGCTGATTGGAAATTAAACAGCGACTCCTGCAAATCAATTTTACATTCCCAGAAATACAATCTTGGCTGAACAAGGAATTTACAGTTACTTCATCAAATCGTTTATTCATTGTTCTTCAAACAGATTGATCTACTAATTTATTATTTCAGTTTCATTATTTTATTTTATTCCAAGCAATTATATTATTGCAATTTTAAACTGTTTATAATGTACAAGATACTATACCATATATTTACCACATATTGGATTCTTTATAATAATACGGCGCAGTAAAGTAATAGCAAATACATTGCGTGGGAAGGGAATATCTCTCCATTGCCAAAGTTAAACTCGCGAAACATAATATCTTAATGCTTCGAATATCTTCAAAAATGCAGCCATATTTTCTCGTTATCTAGGCTTGTCCTACCTTATCCGTAACCTTAATTAAAAGGAACGTTGCAACTTATGGCACGAGAGCATAAAAATAATCAACAAGGAAAAAGAAAGCCGAGTACTTCGAACGGACCACATATATCACGTTCCGCGAGACATTTATTACTTACATAAAAGTTTCCAGCATAATACAAAGAGTAACAAAATAGTTACTTGATCAAATAATAGTGAATGATAAATTTATGTAAATAATCAAATTAATAGGAAATTAACAATTGTTGAAGAAGTTTATTCTGAGTTAAACATTTTAATTAAATGGATCTAGTATTTATACATTGGAAGAGTTTGCTCAATAAAATTCACTTCAATCTAACATTTGCAAAAAGAAAAGGAAGATAGAGCTCAAAGTGGAGGAACGAGATTCGTCGAACGACATTTACATAAATTATTAAGTAAATTCAATGGAACTGAAATGTTCACTTTATAAGCCAACTAGCATGCAAGGTTCAAGCATGATAGATCACTACAGTACAGTCTAAAACCACTGATAGACAAAATGATCGAAGTCCAAGAATTGAAAGATCCCAGAATTTACACCACCAAATGAAAGAAATAATAAAATACTACGGAGACATAAAGCGATTCTTCAACATAGTATATACATATCACGACGCTTTAATAAAATCGCAAGATATCTCCTGGCAAAGAAATCTCGGATTTCGTTAAATGAGATTCGATGGGGTGCAATCAAGTTCCCCATAAAAGCAGCATAAAGATACTGGGTGCCATGTAACTGGCAGTACAACCGGACAGGGGGTGATTCTACGTGAAAAAATAAGTCGAAGATATAGGATAAGTTTCTTTTATTTGAGGCTCCGTTTTCGAGAAAATCGATTATAAACATTAGTATGGCCCGCAAACATGTAGCAATTAAAGCAAGGAACTGTTCTATCGATTAATGATGTAAAGCACCACAATACAGTTAAGCATACAGCAGAATGCGACACAGAAATAAACATGTTGAACAATTTCCTGGGATAATGAAGTTAAACATGCACAAAATTTCATCTTTAGTTTCGTGGAATATGTATATTATACATTGTATAATAAAGAAGTAAAAAGTATTCGAAGTTAACACAGTAGATTCTCGATAAGCGCGGATTTTCGATCTACACGTAAGTGAGGATAAGTTATCCCCACCCTTCGGCTCCCGTGACACATCACGAAACTTGAAAGAATCAAGTTCGCCTCTTCTACACGGTTACTGACGGTTTAGAGTCCCGTTTTTCTGTAATTTATCGAGAATCTACCGTGTTCATTGAACGGCAAAACTGTCGCTCGTTCATTTTAGTATCAAAATCGCTTCTTTTACACGATAACTACTACTCACGAAGCTTGAAAGTATCAAGTTCGCTCCTTCTACACGATTACTGGCGGTTTAGAGTCCCGACCTTCCGTTACTTATCGAGAATCTACCATATTCATTTAGAAGCAGAACTATCGATTGTTCATTTGAGTATCAAAATTGCTTCTTCTACACGATAAATGATGGTTTGGAGGTTCCGATTTTCCGTCACGCATAGAGAATCTTCTGTGTAGGTTAAATGATGTTGCGTTTATCCTGTATAATATTATGTTTATTGTGAATTGTCAAGCATCCAGTGCAAGCATCGACAAAGATATTGGTCAACGTGCATGCTGTCCCCAGGCAATTGTTTAAAGCCGATTTTCTCGGAAACGAGACCTCAAATGAAGCAACTTTATTCTATATTTTCAACTTATTTTTTCCCGTAGAATCATCCCTTATTCGGTTGCACCACCCGTTTCATGATAGCCTGTACAAATGTAACAAAAAATGGGGGGAAATAAAGAGGTATGAAAGTTATTACGAGTCAGCGCAGTACGGTATCAGGGGAGCGACACGTGCTGTCTCCATGGACTCTGTACAAAGAAGCGTCCACAGGAAATGCTCGCATATTCACACCCTTGTACCCACGCATCGCATCCCTAAACGCACACAAATCTGACCACAAGGTACACACACACACACACGCACACGTTCGTTGACCACCGCTCTTTTACACACGCGTTTTACCGGTCCTTTTGACTTCGTAGATAGAGGTACG
Source organism: Holcopasites calliopsidis (assembly GCA_023838395.1). Taxonomy (NCBI): domain Eukaryota; kingdom Metazoa; phylum Arthropoda; class Insecta; order Hymenoptera; family Apidae; genus Holcopasites; species Holcopasites calliopsidis. Next base: position 1,286,347 of record JALHAQ010000009.1, read on the forward strand.
AATTTTTCTTATACACGCATCGGCATCGACGACTTCCGGTGACGCGAATTAGCACCCACCAGATACCGAAAGTCGTCGACGTTGACTCACGATTATCGCTAATCACGTTACCATTATTATTATTATCACGTATCATTACGGTTATAAGAAGGAACGGCGACAGGAGAGATTTGAAAATAAAAATGAGGAGCTCGTAACGTCACGCCGCGTTCTGGTCGGAGCCCGTTTCTTTCGAAATACCGGCGTGACGTCACCTTCATTATTGTACTTAATAGCATTATAATTTATTCTTGTAACATCATTAACGTTATCGACCGCGGGTCCCGTGACGATCGTCGATCACCAGTGGTCCACAATTTTCTCCGGGGATGTTAGCTCGGTGAGAAATGAACCTCTGAACCCAAGGGTTTCCAAAAGAGGGGAGACTGAACGCGTAGGTTCTGGATTATCGTAATCGTGGCGAGACGATCGTGGCGGGGCGATCGCCGGCTAAAAACGGAGGCGGAGTTGCGAAGAAAAATAACAGAAGCAAATTATATATATCTATTATTGTATCGAGAGTTGTGCGCTGCGTTTGCGATTTAAGCTAGTTCGTTTGTAAATAAAGACTATTTAACTCTTTGACACGTCGCTGTATTTTTTGGGGGGGATTAAAGTTTTTATATTCCTCCCTGTGAACCAGTTCAAATATGACGATTCACATACAGGGTGTTCGGCAACAGGTGGGAGAGACTTTAAGGGCTGATTGCTGAGGCGATTCTGAACAACTTCTTCCTTTGCCAAATTATTGGTCAAGGCTTCGTTTTTGAATTATTAGAGAAAGACACAGGCCAATTAGAGCGCGCGTCGAGCCCGCGCTCTACGCGCGCTCTGATTGGTCAGCGTTTTTCGTCTATTAATTTAAAAAGGAAGCCTTAACCAACAATTTGGCAAAGGAAAATGTTGTTCAGAAACACTTTAGCACTCAACCCCTAAAATTTCACCCACCTGTTGTCGAACACCCTCTACATAGAACCGCTGGGAAATTGCAAAGATTTGAACAAGGGAGTGACAATGTATACAGGATGCTTCATTCCAGCGTGACTTCACGAATATCTTTTTTAATTGTGAAAATATATTATACGTAATTTGAATGAAGTATTAGGTGGTCAGTGCCCTACAAGTCTCTTCTTTTGATCGTTGTTCGATAGGTATGAAACATTTTTCACGTGTTCACAATTAAGACGGATTTTAATTATTCCACTTAAATGAGACACTCTGTATACAACCTAGATAGTCAGTGGTGTCGCAGATTTTTAATTGGTTATTTCCATCAAGGAGCTGCCAGTCATTTAGTTTTGTAATTAGTGTAGTTGGTCTTTACGGAAATATACTGTAGACACTGATGCTCTTAAAAAAGAGAACTTTGTTGCCCGGTTTAAAATGTGTTGTTTCATATCTGCTGCTTTTGGAAGGACTGGTTTTGTAAAGGTAATGTGCTCTTTGCGTTTATGTTTTTTTTAAATGTTTTAATATTTGTATGTCGAATATGAAATGTGAAACATATTTCGTTTATTCTTTTAATTATTTATTCAATGTAAGTGGTGCATTGAATCGAAGGAGACATTTTGACAATTGGAATTAGTTTAACTTTTTGATTGTGAATCTTTTGTACAATGCACTAAAACGAATACAGTGTGTAAGACAGAGAGAATAAGTATAGTTATAGAAAATATTATACTTTTCTTGAAAACGTTTTACAAAATTAAAACAGGATCTTACAAACACTGTAAGCTGCCACAATCATTTTATTTTTGCATGGATATGATTTTGAAATTTGAAACAACATCAAATTTATATGAAATACATTTATTAATTACAATTTTTCTAAAATCATTATGTACAAAGTCAATGAACTCCTTAATGATGCATGTATTTATATAATTAATCATGAATAAAGTGCATCCACTACAATCTCGTAAAAACACTTTCAATTTGTACATATTTCAATTCATCCTATCAAAGACAACGATATGTACACGTCAGATATTGTTAAACAATTAACTATTAAACAAGCTAACACTCACAGTTAATTAATACACAAATTGCACAAGTTCCATTAATTCTCCTACAGTTGTCCAATTTACTCTCAGGACAAACAAATCTTCCACCCAATCAATAATTAAGAATTGACTCATGAGTCGCAGACACGAGAGAATCCATTCACTATCGGGTAACAAATAGCAAATTGCTCTCTTTAAATATTGACACAGTCACCATCGATCTTTGGATAACTCGTGCATGCATGAAACATGCTATAGGTAATAAAGAAATAAAAATTATCCGTAGTTAATACAGTAGATTCTCGATAAGCGAGGATTTTTTATCTACACGTAGGTGAGGATAAGTTATCCTCGCCCTTCGGCCCTAGTGAAACATCACGAAGCTTGAAAGAATCAAGTTCGCTTCTTCTACACGATAACTGACAGTCTGGGAACCCGATTTTCCGTCACTTATCGAGAGTCTACCGTATTCATTAAGCAGAAGAACTGTCACTTTTTCATTTAAGTATTAAAATCGCTTCCCCTACACGATAAATACTAGTACTACTCACGAAGCTTGAAAGTATTAAGTTCGCTCCTTTTACATGAGTACTGACGATTTAGAGTCTCGATTTTCCATCATTTGTCGATAATCTACCATATTCGTTAAGCAGCAAAACTGTTGTTTGTTCATTTGAGTATCAAAATCGCTTCTTCTACACGATAAATACTAGTACTACTCACGAAGCTTGAAAGGATTAAGTTCGCTCCTTTTACATGAGTACTGACGATTTAGAGTCGCGATTTTCCATCATTTATCGAGAATCTACCGTATTCATTAAGCAACAAAACAGTCTCCTGTTCATTTAAGTGTCAGAATCGCTTCTTCTACACGATAATTGCTTCTACTTACAAAGCTTGAAAGTATCAAGTTTGCTCCTTCTACACGATTACTGACGGTTTAGCGTCCCAATATTCCGTCACTTATCGAGAATCTACCGTATTCATTAAGCAGCACAACTGTCGCTTACTCATTTGAGTATCAAAATCGTTTCTTCTACACGATAACTGACGGTCTGGGGTCCTGATTTTCCGTCACGTATATGTAGAGAATCTACTGTGCATAGAGTCCTGTATTAACGCGGTCACGATCGATCTTTGGATAACTCGTGCATGTATAAAACCCGCTGCACTCGTTTCGCCCCGATTCGCCAGTCATTTGTCACTTCAAGGCCAATCACGCGACGCAGGGCAATTGCTCGTATATAAGACACATGCCAATATTGTCCTCTAACGTTGTACCCGTGTCTTGTCCAGGACCGAAAGCCACCCGGATACGAAAGGGCGTTGCCCAGGTTTCCACGCGGCAGTTCCCTTCTTCGTCCAGCTCGTTTCGATCGCACAGAGAGTTGCCGCAGTGTTCAAGATTGCAAATGCCCGCTTCGTTGTTGCCAGGCTGTAAAACAAGAAAATTTCGTTAGGCGGGGAGGGGAAAATATTGGTTTATACTGCGGCTTTGCTTTTCTTTTGGGCTGGATCGTGCAATTATTCACGTGTAAACACACTTTTACTGTTTCTTCTATTTTGTTATAGCGGAAACGAAGCAAGTAATAATCGGTAATTGGAAATACCTGAAACTGAATGGTGATGCCAATTATACTAATTGATAAGCAGGGGAAAATTGTTGAGTTTCAATTTGAAAGTGGTAAAGAGTTGTTGCATTAAATGGAATTAATTAATGAAGCACAGTGTAATAAATTGATAATAGAAAATTAGAATTGAGTGATTTGGAATCGTGCAATATTTATATAATACAACTACTTGTTGTCGATTATTAAAAGTTCTTACTGGAAATCATACGAAACGCATGTAATATTGTTTCTACAATAATATCTAGGGCTTTTACATTTTGATTCTTCAAGCAATTCATGTTACAGAAAAAATGAACAATGTCAACAATTTCCAAATCTCACGAAGCAAGTTCAACAATTCCATGTCGATTTATGAATGCCACAAGGACCAAACCACTGGCCGAAAGTGGGTCAACGTAAAAGCCGAACAGCAAAGCCACCAAAAGTAATGATCAAAACTTTCTCCAAATAAAAAAAGAGAAAAAAACAGTGAGGCCATAAAAAGCTCAGTAAAGTAAACCGTACTTCTAATCTGTCCGATCCGACCCACGAAATTTCTCCGGGGCGAAGAAAAAAAAAACAGCCACATTCCCCTGAACAAAGTAAAAACATTACCGTGATAAATTCCTCGAAATCGCAAGGGATAAGCACCCTGTCCCTGCATCGTTGCTGCCCGTAGACTTGGCCGCTTGTCGGGACGGATTCCTGCTCCATCGGATTGGTCGCGTTCATAGAAACGCCAACTTCCTCCGCGGGATCCGAGCCCGACCCTTCGATATCCGGTTCGTCGTTGCTCGTAGACCCTACGTTGGTCGCGTTCTGAACAGTCGTGTTCATGCTCGAACCATCATCGACCGACGAGGAGCTGGTATCGGTGAGATTGATCGTTTGCATCCTCGCTGGTCCGATTCGAAAGGAATCGTTCGTACAGGGAACGTAAGAGATCCCGCACATCGATCTCTCTTGACGAACGCAAAGCAGGTAATCCTGATCAGCCAGGAATCGACCGTTGGATAAAAAGTTGAAGGTCTTTAAAGTCCCATTAACGCCTTGGTAGTATTGGAGGCAGCCGGTCGGCGCGCGTTGCTCGAAGGCTAATTGAACGATCTTCATCTCCCACATCCTGGATTGAAGGCTACTGGGCAACCGGAAGTCCAACGTCAGGGGCTCGTCACCCTCGTCCATGTCTATGTACACTGTGGAAAAAGAAAAAATACAGTCTGCAAATTGTTCATATTTTAACGTTTCCATTCATTTGAATATATTTTTACTTTTCGAGGCAACTGATTGATTCCGGATTAACTTTAGATTAATTCAATTATAAAATGCATACTGGAAGTTAACGGCCCAATTGAAGCAAATATTTCTCAGTGTAGGTTTTTCAAATGCAAAAGATTTGTCGACATTTGTACAACTACCTAAATATAAAGATTATATACTAAATTTTAAACGCCTCCTGGAAAGTTTATCATTATTCTTATCTCAAACTATTATTTTCTAATAGGCTGGGGCATTTTTTTTTTAATGGTAACTGCAGGGGACTTCAGAAATCAGAAAATAAGAACCATGTCAGTCCTTTTCCAGATGAGTTGACCCCAAAGGGGTCCCCGAAGAGGAAGATTGATTGATCTTTCTGGCGATTAGCCCGGGGGGAGCTAGTTCGAAAAAAAGTCTTGCAATTCGTTCAGTATTAGTATTCCTCTTCTGCGAGTTACAATCTTAACGGAAGGGTATGTAGTACTGTACTGTATCATGCAAAGGCGATATCGAGATTTTAATCGTAAACGACTCTTCCTGAAGATTTTTTTATTGTTCCCCTTTAGGTTATTAATAGCGGGAAGTATTTTTTTTTTTTTACGAGCACGGGGTTGGAAAAAGAATCAAAAGCTCTTTGACTGGCTAGGGAGTAAAGACGGAAATTGTACAAAAGCAAATGTATAAAAATTAATTCGTTATACTGATAAAAGGCGTAAAATGCATTCGAATATGCTTTATATGGTAATTTACTTGTATGGATATAAATATGTATGTTTTATTACACGCGTGTTCGTGTTATCGATCGAGGAACGGGAAAAAGTAGTGAAAGTACTTTCACTGAAACATTTAAGATAACAATTGCGTAATACGAATGCAAATCGTGTTTTTATGCAAATACGCGTTTTACATAAATGTGTGAAAATCTTTTAATTAAATTTGTCGTGGGGAACGAAAGGGTTGCAACCCAAATAATTCGTTTCTCGCCTTTAACATACAAATGCCTTACAAATGACCGTTTAAAAATCAATTGAAAGTACTTGACTCTTTTCTATTCTAGATCAGACATTTCGAAATTCATAAATAAAATCTATCATAAAATGGATCATTGTTAGTCCCTGTAATATTAATTTCAAACTACATGATGGATTATTCAATGATTCAGCATTTGTAAAATCGAAGCAGCGGCTCCAAGCATTGAACTGTGATCAGTTAATGCAAATGATAATTATTTGAAAATTGCATAGAAGCTCTTACGTACAATGCTGACCACTGTTCCAGCCGCACATTTGAAACGCACTTCTGCCATTCCTAATTTCCATGATGTCTTCGTCGCACACGCCCGTCCTGGAGTTAGGTTGACCCTACAACGGCGATCGATAAGTCACTTGAACGAACAAAACGAAGGTGCAGTGAGCGTGGCCGATTTTTATCAGCCGAACGAAAGTACACATGTACTCGAATAAATCAATAAATAAAATGAAGCAAATAAATTCTGTAACACTATATTTACCGAAGATAAGACATTTCTGTGCGATTAGTTAGAATTCGTTAATAATAACTAGTATTTAGATGCAATTTAGTTGTTTGGAATTTGTTAGCTATAAATAAAGTTGCATGTCAGCTTTGTTATATGTATGCAACGCTATAGTTGTGATACTGGTTGAATGACTCTTGGGAAGAAAGTATAGGAAGCTTAGATTGGAAGCAGCTGTTCCGGTGTACAGTCAAGTTGCGAGGGTGTCGTTAACCCTAAGTAACACACTGTGACTCTCTCGTAACGTTATTTACGTAAAATCATGTACGACATACCACTTGCAACCTTAATTTGACTTCCCTCCGAAACAACAAAGTTTTTTTTATTTGGTATAATTGCAGAATAAAGTATCCTCCAAGTCTTAAAGAAATTGGTTTAACATTTTCGTCACAATAAATTCCGAAAAGTTCCTTTGTTTATAACCGTTTATACCCGGCCACCCCCTTGAAAGGACCACTGCCGGAACAAGGGAAACATATTCGGGGTTGTCAATCACTTGCCCGCCCTCGCGACTAGGGCTCAACATTTCCAAGCACCGCATTTGTGTGCGGAAGTCATGCCGCGTGTCCTCCACTCGTGTAAGTTCCTTTTCTGCGTGAAAAAGGCGGGGTGTGCGTGAGAATGGGGTGAAAAGTGGTCATGGTGGTAAAAGCGTGTCGGGCGAGATCACGAATATGCGTAGTATTCCAGGGGTTAATACGCTGTTAGTGGAGCAAAGAATGACAAAGCTGTGTGTGTGTGTGTACGCCTTACTATGTTGAAGTGGACGAAATCGATCCTGAGCTGGCTGACCTGCCTATCGATCTTCCTCACAATCACCGAGCAGTTCATGGGCCCGTCAATGAGATTGGGGAAGCCTGGGCTGATCACGTAGGTCAGATTATTCTGCACCTCCTGCTCACAGGTAGCCGTGACTTGCCAGAAAGAAAAAAGAAAAAATAGAAGTTCATAAGAAAATGTTATGAATGTTGAAATTGTCTTTTTTGGCTCAGCCAATTGTCAATAAAATCAACTTGACTAAATTTTCTCTTCGTTTTATTATCAATCTACATTTTCGACGGCCCGCATAGCGCCGGACGTCCACAGGACGTCCAGAACAGGTCCAGAAACCGTTCAAATGTGCTACGCCCATTTTGAACGTCCATAGGATGTTTTGGCGACCTAAATTCGGGACGCTTTAAGAACATCTATTCAGAACGTCCTATGGATGTCCTGGTGACGTAAATTCTGGACGTCCTCAGGACGTCCATTTCGAATGTTCTATGAACGTCCTGGGAATATAAATTCTGGACGTCTTAAGAACGTCTCTTTTGAATGTCCTGTGGACGTTTTAGGGATCTACATTCTGGACGTTTCAGAATCGTCCTCCTGCACCTTCTGCTCGCAGGTTGCTATGACTTGCCAGAAAGAAAAAATCCAAAAATAATAGAACTTGATAGGAAATTGTTATGAATATTGAAATTGTCTTTTTTGACTCAGCCAATCGTCCACAAAATCGACTGTACTAAATTCTATTTTCGTTTTGTTATCAATCTACATTCCGAGCTACCATATAGCGCTGGGCGTCCATAGGACGTACAGACCAGGCTTAGAAAACATCTAATTGTTCTACGTCCAATTTGAACGTCTATAGGTTGTTTTCGGGACATTTTAGGAACATCTATTTCGAATGTCCTATGGATATCTTGGGGACGTAAATTCTATACGTCTTCAGGACCTCTATTTCAAATGTCCTAAGGACGTTTTAGGGGCCTAAATTTTAGACGTTTTAGAAACGTCCATTTCGAATATCTTATGGACGCTCTGTGGATCTAAATTTTTGACACTTTAAGAATATCCGTTTTTTCAGTCTTACGAACGTTCTTAGAATTCAAATGTCAGATATTCTAAAAACACACATTTTGTATGTACCGTCGATGTTTTGAGAGACTACATTTCAATATAAATTTCCAGTGTGAATATTCTTTTGTCTGTCTCGTTTATTATTCTTTTATGATTATTAAGAAGATTGGATGTCGTTAGGCACTGGACGTCCGTAAAACGTCCAGAAGACGTCGCAGAACATCCGAATGTACGTCTATTTGGACATGAAAAGGGCGTTCATAAGACGTCCCTCTTGATAACAGAAACATTCCCAGGACATTTCCAGGACGCGTCCGGACGTTACAAGCACTTTTAGTGGACGTCCATAAGACGTTCCGGTTGTATCTGAGAAGTGATCTATCAAAACAACTAAAACTTGCTTACCTAGAACACCATGGAAAAAATATTAAATACAAGTTCTATTACTATGACGAATTATGATTAAATGAAATACTAAATTTAATTATTAAATGAAAAGTATTTCGCTGGATCCTGCCAAGCAAAATTGCATCTTTATCCCGCACAGGATTACCCAAATATGCACATGCTATCTTTGGTAGTGTGTACATATACATATACGATGGCATTCGTATTTACGAGCCTGTTGGAGAACCGATAATTGACCGTATTCAAGCTTCTTCATCGTTTTATGCACGGCTTTGTACGGCGTGCAGAAACGTTGATATTTTATCGTGGTTCGGGGCCGTGATAACGGGAAAAAGAAGCTTACTGTACACCTACAACCGGGAAACTGTGACACCGGTACACGGTGAATTATGATGCACGACATCATAGGTACCTACATATGTATGTGTTTCCATGTGAAACTGGGCATAGATTAATGCCAAGGAACCAGCCTAGCGCCGAAACCGTGCTAGGATCAATGCCTGCTGCCGGAAATTGACTAACACGTAGCGAACACAGTTTTCGATATCTTGGCGCATGAATAAGTAAGGTAAGGATACTTGAAAAGCTTGAATCAGACGAAATTTTGCCCCTTAGTTGGCTAGTGAAATATTTCGCGTCGGTGTATATTGTTTTGCAGATAAAGAAAATTGTGTGGAACAAAAATAATAATGTTAAACGTAACATAAAATGCAAAAGTATAATGGTGCATAGAAGTAGTGATTGCTATTGGATTTTGGTAAGAAGATATTGAAGAATATAAATTTGCGATGACTGTGGAACTTAAAAGAAATTTAATAATTAAAATTATTCGTATGAGAATTTAATTTAAAAGAAGGAACAGAAATTTGGTTTTAAACCAAAGAATTGTTTTTCGGCGGTGTATATTGTTTTAGAAATGAGGAAACTAGTGTAAAATAAAATGACAATATTAAAAGTCACATATAACAAAGTTGTAACGACTATGGAACTTAAAGGAAATATAATAATGAAAGTGTTTAATTCACGGATTTAACTAAAAGAAAAAGGAATAGCAATTATGTTTGAAACCAAAGAATTGCTCAATGGTAAATAAACATAATATTATAATATAATAATATAATTGTTGTCACTGTATTAAAATGGTAAAGCTACTTAATTATGAGTGGTAATTGCAATGCTAATTGCATCTTTTCAAAATCACCTATCATTAGAAGAATTCAAACAATTATTTGTGAAGATAATAATAGTTCGTTAGATGCTCCTAAGTGGTGGTAACAGAATGAGAGCATTTAAGAACGGAATTACGGTAGAAGAACACTAAAGATAAGTCGGTCCAAGGAGATCACAAGTAAAAGGATTAAGTACTTACTCTTCTCACAGTGAGGCAGACTCGATAAATGCATGTCGAGTTAATATAATAATACTGACAGAAGAATTTAACTAAATTGACATCTTTGCTATTTTTAACATTTCACTCTACTTTCCATTAATTGACACTACTATTCAAGTAATCCTGGAGAAGAAGAAATAATTATATAACTAACTTAATATGGAAGCCATTGTGCAAATGTTTGTACCAATAAATAAGAATGAATTGCGCAAGTGAAAAAGAGAATATGTCTTGCGTTCTCAATTAATAATTAGTGCAATAACAAAATTCTGTTAAAAATCATAAATCCATTATAACGACCAAAAAATGTTTAATTAAAAAACCTGAAAAAAAATACAGAAATTTTCCTTTCCACTCTAAAAAGAATGACTACACTTCTGCTTGCACTAAAAGTATTAGTGGTACCACTATTATAATGATCAGGCTGCAATGCAATTACCATTTAACGCGCGCAACGACAGAAGTACTCATCGGAAGTGTTTCGCGCCACGAAAGCCACTGAACAGAGAATTATCGACGATCTTTCGTGGAAAGTTCGAAACTCCTGGGCGAAACTATTTTTGCAGGGGATTGTTAATCGCAATGTGACGCTCTCGCAAGCGGCCCCAAGCTCCGATAATGAGTTCTCATTCACCTATTCAGTGGTCGTTTTGGAGCCGAGGCGGCTCTATTCAGCTGCCTGCGAACCCCGAGGAAACGGTTAACAGTTCCGCGCGGACATTCTTCACCCTTTTCTCTTCGCTTGGAAAACGAGCCGGTGGACGGCGTTAAGAATTTATAGAGCGGTGTCTCTTGCGGAGAACGATGTCTCGTTAGGTCTTTAAGACCTGGCCCCTTCGCTATTTGCATCTTTTTATTTCATTTTTCCCTGGGAAATTTTGTTGCCCGTACGTTTCTGCTTCCTTCTTGGTTTAAGAAAAAGGTGGAAGCGTTGTTGCGAGCAACAAAGTTTGACAGGTAAATGATAATGCAATTAAGTATTTTGCCTGGGTAATAATAAAAAGCGTAGATTAATTGTTCTTTAATGTCCAAATAGGGTACAAAAAATATACATGCTTGCACGCACTTTAAAAAGGATCTAGCTAAAAATCAATGCTACATTATTTGTTAATTAATTGAAAGTGCGTTTGGGTTTTTACGTAATTGGATATAAATTACATTATTACACAATGTTAAATTGCGTAAAATTATAAAATGCTTTTTGTTCAGTGAATTTATTAAAATGCACCACAATGTAAATTTAAAAAGTTGTAAGGAATTATGTCATAATCGACTGGTATATCTCCCCTTTGCTATGAAACGATAAAAATATTCAACCTCTGACCAGCATTATGGGGGAAATATTAAAATTTTAGTGCTATAATAAAAAAGTTTTCCAAATTCCATCTCCTTTAAAATTCTAATTTAGTTTAATCCATTATTCGATGTTATATTATTTTATGTATATTACATGTATTACTTTATTATATTTTCTTCAATTTATTATAGTATAGTCTAGGTAAGTTTATTTTACATTTTCTTAAATTTCATCCAATAACTTTATTTATAATTCTTTTCCTAGCTGCGTTGACTTTAATTACGCAATTTTGCGCAACCATTCTTTAAAGTAATTAAATACCTTCACCTTTTCCAAGCTTTTCCAACCTTTCGGACTTTTTCCAGAAAATATCCAAATTCTGCTATAATAGAGAGGACGGTTTTCCAAATTTCGTTCCCTTCAAAATTCCAATTTGGTCGAATCATTTTTACATTATTTTACCTTTTCTTAAATTTCATCTGATTACTTTATTTATGATTATCTTTCCTGGCCATATTTACTTTGATTAATTCTTCATTTTCTATCAGTTTTTATTTAATTAAAGACCCGCGTTTCCCAATATGCACAGTTTATACAAAGTTTTCCCCTAAAATCACGGACGAACCGCAAATACACCACTATTGGATATCTGCACGATATTATTCGATATCGCAAGCCAGCAATCTTCGAAAACATTCGAATTTTCAGGTCACCGAAGTTTCCTCGTCGAACTCAATTTAAAATCAATACATCTTCGTGCACGAAGTCGATATACGGGTGCATCGAGATATAACGAGTATACAGGATGCGGCGGGAGCTATGGAAACGCTGTTTCCAAGGCGCGTCGAGAAAGAACACTCGACCGTCCTAAATCGGGGCGCTTGCTAAACGAAATAAGTAAATCGGACACGGTTATCGTGTTATCCTGAAAATAAAACGGACATCGCCGCCTGTTTCGCGATTTCGCTCACGTTTTACATTCGGCCGGGACGACGAACCAGTCTTCCATGGAATTCTGTGCACAGCTCACGAAATGCGAAACGATTAGGAATCGCGCGATTTAAATTTTATCAAACGCTATCGAGTAGAGAATCTTGCGATGCTAAAATCGTAGGAAATATCGCTGCGACGTTGTTGTTTTTTTTTTTCACCGTGCGAAGTGGAAAGAAAAAGTACTGAACTGGTCGACCGGTGTAAAAGAATCGACCGTCACGGTCTACATTTCTGTCAGCAGCTAAGATTATCGTTAATCTTGGAAGGAAGATGTTTTCTTCGACGACGAAAATAACGGAAGATGGATAAACTGATGTTTAAAGGCGATTTCACGCTTCGGATTGGACAACGTGATTAAATAGATAAAATTGAAAAAGGAATTTTTGCATAATTTAATATGGATTTTCGTACTCGTAAAGTGAAATTTTTTCCGATGTTGCAAATGAATGGGAAATTAATTGTCGGAAGTACAAAAAGATAAATATCGTACTATGGTGGATTTAGTGAACTGATTTAGTACTGGTGGATTCGATAAAGTACATCCTAAGATATTTTTACAGTTTTCATGAAATATATCAGTGCTGTTTTGAAATCGATCTTCCAAGCTGTACAATTCTTAGTAATGTAGTTTTGTATAAAAAAATTTACCCTTCAGGTCACATCGGAATATTTACAGTGACTTCCGAGAATATTCCGCCATTCTACAAAGCAGGATAACTTCTCTGCAATTGGAGCAAAGGACTTGAGATTTTGCAAGAAGATAGAAAGATTAGTTTACTGGGCATCTTGAATTTTGAACGTTACGAAGCTGACAGTGGAAGTCATATTTAAACATTTTCTTATCTGAGCTTATAACGATAGTTCAGAAAATTGCCTTTTACAGATCTAAAAATCTCATTCGAATTGGTTAACGTTTCTTAGAGCTGTAAACGTTTAAAAATCGTAGAATGAGGTCGAAAGTCGCTGATTTCGACCGATTCACACGATTTTCTACCTTCTGCTGCGATTTTTAAACATTTATAGCACCGAGAAACTGTTAACCGATGTGCATGAAATTTTCAGGGTGCATATACGTTGCTTGGATCTACAGAAAGTAATCTTTAAATGTTCATTGTAAGCTCAGATAAAAAAAGTAAAACAAAAGGACTTTCACTATTTGTTTCATAACTTTGAAAATTCCAATCTTTTCAAAATGACGAAGACAAGATATCTAGTAAAGTAGCCTTTCTATCTTTTCGCAGAAGCTCGAGTTGTTTAATCCAGATACGAAAAAGTTATTCTGTTTTGAAGAGTGTACGAATATTTTCGGGAGTCACTCTATTTTTGCAGCTTTCGAGAAGCGTATCAACGTTATTTTTAATTTGATTTTCCAAGCTGTACGATTAGTCGCAGTGTTGGTAAATTTGCTCTTCAAGCCATATCGAAATATACACCTGTGTCACTTAACATCACATTTGCTCCATATTTTATCTAATTTTAATTTCGAACGCTCACTTTACGTACACATCATTTGCGTTTAATATTTGACCAGACTCGCGTCCACTTAGGTAAATTCGGTCCTGTTTGACAAGTTTATTCCTACCCTTGCTTGCACTGTAACTATTTACACTAGCATTGATAATTTGATATGCGTATTTAATTGCAATAAAAATTCGTTTATTCGCAGCAAGCGAAGCGAGTTTTAATTCTATCAGCATCTTCATCAAACCGCAAAGGTTAAAAACGAAAATAGAATACTCATATCGCAAACATCTCCTCTGAATCATCGCGTATTATCCGATCGTCCACGGTGAAGATACATCGAGGGCCAGTCACTTGTTGATGGCCAACATCCATTTTCCAGGAAGCGTAATCGAGGGAAGAAATACAACAACAAAAAAAAGGAAGCTGGAATTCCCGCAGCGGAATCTAACGGACACTCGCGCGGCCTTCGAGCGCGATCCTGAAAAAGAAATTGGCGGGAAGGTCGACGAAACGCGGAGGCGACCTCTTATCTGGGACACGCGAGCGATCAGGCAGCCAATTAAATAACTGTATAACTTGTGCCGTACACGTTCTCCCTCGGAACGCGTGTATCGCAAGCGTTCCCCTCGTTTTTCCTGCCTGTTTCGCTCCTTTTCCGCGCCGTAAAACAGAGACACGGGTTCCTCAATAGACCCTGTTTAGCTCGATCCGGGTGTCCAAATGTAGGACTGTTATGACAATGAAATTCAGCTTCTGGCGAAAGCGTAACAAAAGGCAGAGAGTACTTGAATATGCCCGCAATCTATACACACTTCAGAAGCAAATGCTCAAAAGCTTTTCGCCGGCAATCCTGGCCAATTTTTGTAATTCAATAAAACGTTTATAGTATGTACAACAGTGTGTAACCAATTTCTGTTGTCAACTTAATATTCCTTCCTGTTCATATTGGAATTATTAGAACTGGAGCATTATGTATCGCGCACCTTCTTCCGGTAAAGTTGCAAATAAAAAACATTAACGCGCAAACTGCAAAAAGCACATTTTTACCAAGGTGTTTAATATTGAATACCTAGGGACAAATATAGCGCTACAAAATGTAAAAATAATGTAGAACGTTATAGCGAAAGGTTCATACTTTCATGAAAATTATAAACAAATTATTCAATTTGACGTTCAATATTTTGTCCGAATGCCCGGCATTAGTGTACGGTCGCCCCATTATGGCGGCCGCCAGGATACCGTTAACCAAAATCGATACAATCGTTTGACCGACAGAATTATCCGAGGGATCCTTGGAAAATCGAAGGGACCGGCGATGGACGATAAGGTGCATGACGAAAGCCCTTTCGAGGAACATTGGGCTTTTAATTAGGGAGAATTTTAAAACTTGGAGCGGGAAGCGTGACAGGCATCGCTGCAGGTATTCCGAAGTGGAGATAAGGTGGTCCAAAATGAGTCGATGATGGTGAAGTTTGGGATTATGTGGACATTAGGTGGACGAGGAATCTGTTATGAGTGGAATTTAGGGACGATGGGGAGATGGGCGCATAGGAATCGTTGAAATTACTGCATTGTAATTTTTATGGAAATTAACGGTTACCGCATGAGGGTGCATTTTCGTGTGCGCTTAACGGAGTGGAAAAATTTCGAGAAGCATTTCCCGTTGCATTATGGACCTTTTTTATTTAACGTCTTTTTAGAAGGGATGACTTGTGCAGTCAACGATGAAAGGTTTTTGATGTCGAAGTATAAACCTGTTATTACTTCAAAATTATGATTGTTCTATTCTTAAGTTAAGAAGTAAGAGTTCTTGCGAATGTGGTAAATAGGTACAAAGTATCCCATCACTAAATACTTTCCACAACGAATTTCTAAAAGCATATTTTAATGGAGAGATATAATTATAATTTAGCAAAGCAATTTCGATGAACACTGTATTGTAAATTCATTCTTGATAATGTTAGCGTTAAACTGTGGAGAATATTTTGACGTAATTGTTATTTTTAAGACATTTTTAGAAAGACTACTTTAAAGAGTTTACAGAACATTTGCAAAGTATTTGCAAGTTTACGTGTATTGTTTATTTCAGCTGTAAATGCTATACGAAGTTATCGATAATGATGTTGCTTTGTTAAATAGTTCAAAACTAAAGTAGGTACTGCAATCCTAGACTATAAAGACTTGATTTGTACAAGTAAATGTTAATAAACAGGCAAACATTTAATTTCATCTTGCCAAAACTGGAACAGAATAATTGCAATTCCCTTATAAGTTAATTACAGTCAGAAAGTAAACTTACAATTAAATAATAAGAGATTACTCCACGAGAAAATTCCTGAAGACCACAAATCAATAAATGTTATTTGACATTTAAATCAATAGATACCAACAATATGCTTTAGAATCGGCAAATCAAAATAAACTCGGCACTTCGTAATTAAAATACTTCTTACATTGTGATTTATTCATGAATCCAATATCTCAGAGAAGCAAACGAACGAGAGCTATTCTGAAGGCCGTAGGTATTTACCTGACAATTAATATCATGTTCAATTTACATAAAATAATAAACATTTGTACCGGTGCGATATTGTTATAGGTAAGCCTATCTCGATAAGTTTTTTATCAAATTATTCTATGCAATCGTCACACGAAATTTGCTAATAACAATTTGGCAAGGAGCTCGACAATGAATTTTGTAAATTAAGGAACAAGTAGTGGATCAACGTAAGTTAATCATTTTAGGTTTTGATGAGTGAATTAAAAAAAAAAGAGTAGACACTGTATAACTTTCCATTTGTACATGCAAGTTTTACAATTAAAACTTCGAGATATGTTTATCATCCTAATGGAAAATTGCGATTTTCTACTGTTTAGAAAGCTGAAAATGGATGACACGATAAGATTATAGATTGGTAATAATTAATATTTCAGATATTTTCCAGACCAAAGTATGGGTAATTAGATATTGTCAAATGTATTGATGTGTGGGATTACACACTATGGAAGCGTGCGAGATGGGATACAGCATACTACGCAAGAAGATTATGTCACCCGAATTATTAATAATATCGAATATTATTAGAGTATTAGGAAAATCAGTGAAATGATCAATTTTAATGGAAACTATGTAATTAATCCTTTGTATCGATTTGTGATTTCTAATCATTATGCAATTTACTATTCTAGTAATAATCAGTAACTTATTTACAAGTGTCGATCTTTATAATTGATCGCCCTCGATATTTTATAAATATCGAAAGAAACTTTATAATTTACTACGCCACAAAGTCCGACCACTTCTCATTACTATAAAATATCAACGGAAGAAACTTCGTCACGATTCGAAACAATCGTTCGCGATAAAATTAAAACCAGAACGGTGGACTGAATTACACAGGAACGCAAGGATTATCAACAAATTTAATAATCGCGAGCAGGTAAAATCCGCGGAAATTTAAACCGTTCAACACGCGCCGATCGTTTATTTGCCGGCTGAAAGTTACCAGCGTGGAATTTATGGAAACGTTCGCACATTGAATGAATTGGGAGTAACACAATATGTACTTACATATGCAACACACGCCGAAACCCAGGGCGCACCGTCCGTTCGACTTGCCCCGTTGAATGCGACACTCATACGTGTTCATGCATACCCCTCGTCGTCGTTTGTCCTGCGACAGGCACTCCTCTTGCACCGGGATGGGAAAGAAATTCAGAACTGCAAGGGGTTGTAAACGTGAACTCGAAGATAGCGATACGGAAAGGAACGGTGACTCCCGAAAATATTCGGACAGTCTTCAAAACGGAATAACTTTTTCGTAATTGGACCGAACGACCCGAGCTTTTGGAAAAGGATAGAATGATCGGTTTACTAGAAAGTCATGATTTTCAACATTTTTTATCTGAACTTGTAATGAAAATTTATAAAACGCCTTTTATGGATTTAGGCAAGATATATGCAGCCTGAAAATTTCATCTAAATGTTTCAAGATTGCAGGACAAAATCGAAAATCATAGAAATCGGTCGAAATCAGTGGCTTTTGGCCTTGTTCTACTATTTTGACACGTTTATAACTCTGAGAAACGTTAACCGATTTTGATGAAACTGTCAGAGTGCATGTATTTCGCTTAGATCTATGAAAGGAATGTTTTTAATGTTCAGTATAAGCTCAAAAGGTTTAAAAAGATGAGTTTCGCTGTCAGCTTCATAACTTTGAAAATTCCAATTTTTTCAGAACGACGAAAGCAAGATGTCTGATGAGCTAGTCCTTCTATCTTCTTTCTCCAAAAGCTCGAGTCGTTTGGTCGAATTACAAAAAAATTATTCTATTTTGAATAGTCTCCGAATAATTACGAGAGTCACTGTATACATACAGGGTGTTTCGCTACCTCATGCAAATATTTCAAGGGATGATTGCTGACGCGATTCTGAACAACTTTTTCCTCTGCCAAAATGGTAATTGAAGCTTCGTTTTTTAATTATTAACGAGAAGCACTGGCCAATCAGGGCGCGTGCTCTGCCGCGAGAGCGTTCAAGACCGCGGTCCAGCGTATCACGATCTTTTCTCGGCTGAGCGCGCGCTCTGCCCGCGCCATGATTGGTCAGCGTTTTTCGCTAATAATACAAAAACGAAGCCTTAACAAACATTTTGGCAAAGGAAAAAGTTGTTCGAAATTGCCTCAACAATCGCTGCCTAAAACATTTGCACGAGGTAGCGAAGACACCTTGTATAACTGAGCTGCGTTGAAAACGTGTTCGGTTCTCAAGCTTCTTTTGCTTTTACAATTTGGCGAAAGTAATCATGGTAAAAAAGAAGAATCCAAGGAGATCCGCCCCATTATCGTTTCCACGAATCATTCACCTTCTCCGCGCCCCCATAGAATCGAATCTCTTGAAGAAAAAAAAACGGGTGGATAACACCCCGAAAATCGCGGCGGATTCCGGTCCGAGGCAACAAACATTTCCGGTGGCGACGCAAGATTAGAACGAGCACAGACGCCCGGGCAAACACGAGGATTTCGCGTTATAGAAATCGCATTGGAAAACAGCGTCCGGACACAAAAGAAACACGGGCTGGCACTCCGAGACTTACCCCTCGAGATTGGATATCCGTTCGAATCGAATTCGCTCGTCGGTCTCTCGACGATCGTCTGACTTGGCCAGAGGTCCAGACCCAGCAAGGACCATTGCTGTGTACTCGATGGAAAAAAGATCAGAGTGCAAACGCTGGTGGATATCCAGGACAAAGTGTTCCATGGTGTTTTTAACGCGAGCGTAACACTGGTGAGCACGATCAATCGCAGCAGGCCGATCGAGAAGCATCGGATGATCATGTTCGACACGGGAGAACGCGCGGACGCGCGCTTCGCTGGAGGATCACTTTTAAAGGGGCAGCAGTGGTGGACGATGACCGACTGACTGACCGTGTAACAGCTCCGGACCGGCAACACGTGTTGGACCCCTTCTGCTGTTACGGTTACTGGTGCCGCGGCAGGTGTTACCGCTACCACTGATCGCTATGATCACAAAAGTTGTTTTGAACCCGTTTCACGCGGCGCAATTTGTGTCGTCACTTTTTGAGAATAATGGTTAAGCATTTGCGCGCTCACAGAATTTGCCAATGAGTAGGAAATATCGCTACTACTGATCCCTCTGACCGCAAAAGTCCTCCTAAGCCTGTTTCACGCGGGGCAGTCTGTGTCGTCACTTTTTGAGAATAATGGTTAGGCATTTGCCACAGAAGAGTGGTATACTTGGTGGAAATAATATAGCGCGCTCACAAAATTTGCAATAGGTAAGAAATATAGCTACCACTGATCGCTTTGACCGCAAAAGTCCTCTTAAGCCTGTTTCACGCGGGGCAGTCTGTATCGTCACTTTTTGAGAATAATGGTTAGGCATTTGCCACAGAAGAGTGGTATACTAGATGAAAATAATATAGCGCGATCGCCAAACTGGTCGCTTTAATAACAAAAGCCCTCTTAAGTTCGTTTCACGCCTAAAATCAAATAGAACCAATTTTCGGAAGGATAAGGAGTTTGGATCTCCTTTTGGATTTTATAGTGCTAATTTCAATACGTCTTAAGTGTTCAAAAGGAGATGTGTGAATATTTGTTGCGTTGCGCGATAAGAAACAAAGCTATGGAAGGGGCTGCTGTCGCGGATCGGACTGCAGACTTTTTAAGATTTAATACTTTGAGTAATAAGGAGCAGTATAGCACTTCTTCACATATTTGCAGAAGAGACATACATATATTGAAACATATTACTGTTTGGTTTCCTAAGTGACATGGCTCATAAAAGAAATTAATATTCACAAGAAAATAATATTACAATCAATTATATTACAATAATTTTCATTAGAAAATCGTTAAAATCTGATTTATGTGTTATTACTAATATTATTCTATCCGAGACTAATAATTCATCATAACTTATTGTAAACCATCTGGAGACTAGTTGTGTTATAACTTTTTAGACTAATATGTTATTATTATTACGTACAATCGAAATGTAATTGCTTTAGTGTAGGGAAATATCATGTACATATCAAAAATATTATATAAAAACATCACATTCTTAGCTTGAATCCAGCTTATTGCACTTTGTAATTCAAATCATGATTCAGATTCTAACTTAGAGTTAATTAACTTCGGTAGATACAAGTAGGAAGGGTCTATTTTCCTACCACATTATATGTAATTTGAATTCAGTTGGGATATTTAAAGCTGCCCGTTTCATTTTAATGCTAAACCATGAAGCGGTGTTTTTGCAAAGTTTTCTCATTTCAATCAGAAAACGAACTGGCATTCCGAGCTGTTCAGGTTTCAATCATAAAACTTACTTTTCTACCGGAGACTTGACATTCTTTCATTTTGTTTAACTGCTCCGTTTTAATTTACCTATCTTTAATTTTGTAGTTAAGTGAGATATTCTTCTTTTTTACTGTATTTCAGATTGCGATAATATGCTTTGCGAAAATCATAATGGTCTTGTAACTTTTTAAGTATCTTTTTAATTACAACGATTAAATATAGGAATGGTTGAATATTATTCTAGTAAAGAAGAAATGAAAAAGAGTGCTTCAATATTCTTTACAATATTACACACCCTTACTCTACTACAAAAACTACAAATGTAGACCTTTCATTTACAGAAGCAAACACCTCAAACAATTTTCTAATACATTTTTAATTGACCTATATGTATAATATTTCAGTTGAAATATTGAAAAACTTAATCATTGCCAACGCAGTTGTCTGATAAATTAATGGGAAAGTCCAGAATAGCATTTCCGTATCAGACTTGGAATTTTCATAAAAGCTTTGTCATATAACAAGAACACAAATTTAAAATGACTTATCTTTACTGAAACAAAACTTATATTGGTCCATTTTACTAATATTTCAAATATCTTTATAATATTGCTTCACATATTTTCTTTAATCCAATTCATTTAGATTTAAATAACAAAAACTCATACAAAGTAATAAATATCTATACTTGATAAAATTTTTATTTTATTACATGATTTGTCCGAGCGATAAAAGTTTCAAAATTTGTATCACATGCAAAGTCACGAATCCCATCAGTCATAAGGATTGTATATGTAATTATAAATTAAATCTGTTGCGAATTTTATCGAATTTTAATATTCATATGTGCAAATACAATTTATTGTTATGGAAACATGAATGAAATACCTTGAAAATATAACTTTTTAGTAGCACAATTTTTTTACGAAAATTATTATAACTCCTATTAGATTTACAAGGAATTAAATTGCAGATGATTCCTAATTTAAATGTATGCTATGAAAATACGAATGGAGTAATAAAACCATTAAAATATTTCATAAAGAAAGATGTTTAATAAACAAACATATCTGATTGTACAAGCAAACCCTTCGTCTAATTAATCAATGACTTGTTAATATGTAAAACAATGCATTAATTGATTGATTAATTGATGTAACTCTAAAGCAATGATTAACTTAAAGTTTATAGATTTAATTACAAAAAGAAAGAAAAAGATTACATAAATATAAATATGTGTAAATTTTCTGAAGAAATTGCGCCAAAAAAATATATTAAAAATCTCTAATAATAATAGAAAAAACGAAAAGATTCCGGAATATATCTTTGCCGCTTTCCTGTTTAATTTAAGCAATTCGTATTTATCCGATGTTGCAAAAACAGAAAAAAGATTGAGTCGATAATATCGTTTTCTACCAGCACTAATTACCGAACACGTCCTCTGTATTTACATGCAGGCCAGTCATGCGCAGATCCTCAATCTATTTCTTTTTCGATATGGCCACGGAGAGGTTTTGTGGAAACGAAAATTAAAGAATCAAAAATCAGGCACCGATGAGAATACCGAACGTGACTGTCGGATACTGGTAATTTGGTAAGTCGATTCCTTCTTCTTTTTATTAACATAACAGAGGTTACAATTTAAACGAAACTTACTGAAAAATATACAATAAAAAAATGCCGAGGAGGAGAAGGAGGGTTAATTAAAATTGTCTGCGTTTGCTTGGTCGCCACAGGCAATATTACGATGAATTTACGCTATTTGAAATTTCCTTTTGGAATAACCTTTTGGTTGTGCGTAATTACAGGTTCTCCCATACATAACTTTCACTGTACAATTCTGTTGCTCTTGTTCTGTTATTAGCATCATCATTTATTTAAGCAAGCACTGCTTAATAAAACGAAGACACATTCTTTAACGAAGTCTATTTCATTCTCCTTATTACGATGAAAACAACAGCGTTACTTTTGTGGTTAGCTGCGCACTGATTCTTAAACATACAACATGATTTTATTTTGACACGAACGTCTACGTTCTACCTTCTTTTATCACAAACGACAAAGTTACACTGAGTGCAACTTTGCGCCGATCTTCAGTGTCTTCCTACGGCAAGCTATGTTCTGTAGTTCTTGCGTGTCGCGGAAACATTATTGGAAATATGAGGTTTCCTTCCCATCGGTAAGTAACCGAAGCATTAACCTTAGGCGAGTCTACAATTGTTATGCCAACGGATGTAGATCGCACGACCTCTAACATCAATTACTTCCTTACATTAACTTGTTACTTCGTTTATTCCGTTTAATTAAACTAACTGTGTAAGTACACAAAGTACCGATTTATTTTGTGAAGCGTAAGAAGTCGTTCAGAAAGAAAAAGCTTATTTGTGTTGTATACCGTGTTGCTGAAACTATCTGTTCAGCAATATTATACAACACACGACGCGTAAGCATTAAGCTGTTTGCAATCGAATGCGAGTTTATGCTTTAGTCGAACAGAATATTGTACTATATCGATGGAAACTTCACGTTTAAATAATGTTGTATGTGTCACCTAAGCTGTTTAAATGTACGATAGTTCATACTACGTTATACCTGGGTAAGTATAGTTCATTCAAATTTGTAGCCTTACTGTAACGATGTTTAAAGAAAGGAATTATTGTAGCTGACGGTGCTGCGAGGCCAGCATCTGAGGCGACTATTCCGGGGATCTTTTATAGGACTTGCAAACATTAGATGAAAAGGATTTTTTGCTTAACTTGCGCGCCTCGAGTAAGTTGTACTAAAAGCTTCCTCGTTTTACAACATAAAATATAGCATTCGTTTGAGGTGTGCAGGTTGGGCGATTTACCATTATTATTGCTTCCTTAATGGTAAATTAATGTTCACGTTTTCTTCCCAGACCAGATGCTGCGTTCTTACCATTCTCAAGCATCACAGTAGTTTTGTGTTTTCAGAAAACAAGGTGAGAATCCTTCTTAGACGTGGGAACAATCATGCAAAACTTCGACGATCTCGACATAGAGGGTCGTAATCCTTCTCATTTGTCGGAAGCAGATACGGAGAAGGTAATGCCCAGTAGAACTCGTACATGAACATTTTGTATAAAAAGCTAGATCCTCTTTTAATTTCGCTTGTTTACCGCTGCAGTTTTCTATTCTGTGATACACTATTGGAGAGGCAATTGCCTGTTCATTTTAGATGTTTGTGTTTCGCAGGAAGAGTATGACCGAAAGCGTTTAATGAGAAGCAGCGTAACGGCTGAAGACGGCACGCTCAGACCCGTGTATTCCGAAACGGAAGACGGTGATATATGGTGTCACATATGTAATATCGCCCTGTTCGGGGCGCACAAGTTGCTGAATCATAATATGTGTAATCGTCATAAAATGAAATTAAACGAATGGCCGTATCCGGTGTTATTGTGGTCCAAGCGATCGGACATCGCGAAAACAGCTCCGCCAGTGCAACCCACTGCTATCGGTGACGGTCTGGCACCTGGTGAACCAGTACCGCCTGGCATGGAGGATCAAATAACGAGAACAACTCAGATCCAGATGAGCCTGGATCGGCATAGAAGCTCCCCGCTGGTTGGCCTTGAATATCTGCTCGAACTGGTCGATAATGATTCTTGCGAGCCGAGTTATACATGCGTTCTGTGCGATAAACGGGGCGATCCCCGTACCGTTATGGCGCACATTACCAGTTACAATCACAGGATAACTTATCTGAATAGACATTTCCCTACCATATCGCGAGCAATTATGGATTTACCGCGTACACCGAATTATAAGCGCGGAGCTAACGAAATATCTGTGTTAGTGGCTAAGAAGATCGAAGAGCGATTCGGAAGATTGCAGCCGCAATTGGTAGACAAAAGTCAGTACGAAAAGAATAGAATGCAATTTATCAAGAGGGTCTATCAGGATTTCCATTTTAGGTAAGTCCGTTCTCAAGTCTTCATCATTTCTCGTTATACGTTCGAGCAACGTGCGAATCAGGCTCGTCACTTCGCGCGGCTTCGCGCTCAATTTCCGGTCGTGGTCCGACAAGGTGCGCGCCGAACTTCGTTACTTTAATGTTACATTTCCATAAAATCAATGGCTGTTTCCTACGTGCAGGGAAACGCCAGAGTTAACGTTTGTGGATGTTTGCGATGTGCGATGGGTAACGAACTTTGAAGAGAAGATGGCTGAAGTGAGCGGTGTTAGTGGTTCAAAGAAAGGTGAGTATAAAATCATCCTTATTTACGGTGCAAAGTGTTCGCGCTTTAAGTACTCAATCGTTCAACAATCTTGTATTAAGATTCTGCTGACGAGAAGTCCGATGATAAGCACAAAAATGAAGACAAGAAAAGTGAGAAATCATCAACGAAGAAAACAGAGTCGAAGCCGGAGACTACGAAATCGTAAGTGAATGCTTGCCCTCAATAACAGTAAATAATACTTTCCTTTGGCAGGATTCTCTAAACAATGCTTTTACCACCGTTTCTTGCATTTCTAGAAATAATAAACGAAAAGACTTATCCCTTTCCTTCATAATAAACCGTACAAATTGAAACGTTGAACACGTATTTTATTTTTCTTTATAGGGGGTTCAAGATTCGTATCCTCACGAGGGATAAATTGAATATCCGCAAACCCCTAGATAAAGACGAAGAGATCGTGAAAAAGTCCCCCAAACGTCCGTCCGACGAGACGAAATCCCTCTCGTCGCTTTCGAGTATATCGAGTAGCCCGTCGCCGTCGCGTTCGAGATCACGATCGCCCACCCGTAGCCGCAAAGGCAGTTCCGTAGATAAAGGCAGCAGATATCGTAGCAAATCGCGTTACTCGCGCGACCGTACGCGTTCTCGTTCGCGCTCGCGCTCCTGTTCACCCGAACCACTCAGAGAACGCGACAAGTGGGACAAATATCGGGAACAGATCAGACGCGCCGAGGAGACGCTCGATCGTGCGTTAAAGTTTCACGAAAAGAATCCGGAGAAGCATCCGTCTTACCCCGACGAGTGGAAAAAGTTTTGGAACAGACGGTACAAGGAATTGCAAGCGGAGGGTAAAGATCCGAGTAAACACGATTTCAAGCCGGAGTGGATCGAGTTCTGGAACAAACGAATGCGCGAGATCCATAACGAGCAGCTGCAGCAACGGAAGGAGGAAATCAAGAAGAGGTTGGAGTTGCCTGAAGATAAACCGCCAGAGAAATGGGTCCCACCGAGCAGACGCGATAGGTCACCGAAAAGAAGTCGTCATCGTGCAGAAAGTGACGACGACGTCGAGTATGTCGGCACGAAAGTGGCCAAGTCCGATTATTACGACCGCCACGAAGCGAGGGATCGCGATTACTCGTACTCTTCGTATATGCGCGGCAGAGGAAGCATGTATAGAAACAGTTATTACCCCCGTGGTATTCCGCCCCGTACTAGACAGATCCACTATGCGACACCGTATCCCGTGGGAGACAAATCGCCGAGCCCTGTACCAGAGGAAGTGTTAAGCGAAGATCTGGAAGTTGTCGGTTTGCTGCGTTTACTCACAGCACTGGAGGGACAACTGGGCTCCCTGGGCCCGAAGATTGTCTCCCTCCTTTCGAAAGCTTTGGCAGCTGAAAAGGCCAAGCCGAACTCCGCAGAAGAGCTGCTGTACGACGAAGAAGTGAGCGTCCTGTTCGAAACGGTTAAAGAAAAGCTGAAAGGCCAACTGTTCGCTGGAATGATAGAGAAAATGGCCAT
This sequence comes from Holcopasites calliopsidis, assembly GCA_023838395.1. Taxonomy (NCBI): domain Eukaryota; kingdom Metazoa; phylum Arthropoda; class Insecta; order Hymenoptera; family Apidae; genus Holcopasites; species Holcopasites calliopsidis. Next base: position 1,312,731 of record JALHAQ010000009.1, read on the forward strand.
AACACCGACGAAGTCTGCCATACAGAATATTGCTCAATTGCTGCACAAAGCGGCGGAAAGTAAAAAGAAGATGGAGGAGGAGAAAAAGAAGAAGCGGGAACTGGAGGAAGCCCGATCGGCGACTTACATGCCCAGAACGGTTTACTCCAGGCCGATGGAGGTTCTCGCGCCGACGATGAAGTCCGAACCCGTTAGTGTACCTGGTATCGGCACGGTGGACAAGGTGGCCATAGCTCAGCAAATAGCGGCCGCTCTTGTGGCGCAAGGTAGATCCAACGTATCGCAGGAAGAATTGGAGACACTCATCAACGCTGTCGTTGGAATGGCGGAGGCGTCGAGAAATTCAGACAAACCAGTGACCACTGCAGATTTTGTAAAGGGACTGGCGAGTGCTAATAATACTCAACCCCAAACTGCGACTTCGACAAGTGTAGACACGACCGAGCGTCAAACTTCTAAAATGGAGAATCTGTCGGATGCAGACTTGAAGTCGCTCCTACAGAATTTCAAAGATTTGGGCAGTCAGGAACAGCATGGGCTTATTAGTTTTTTGAAGAAGTTGGAGGCAACCGATCCAGTTCGGGTAGAGAAGTTAAGGGCTTTCGTTAACTTGGGCACGACGTCGGCGGCGATCGCAGCGCCAAAGTTAAAGTCCCCGACACCAGAGAAAAAGTCGGAACTGCCGGTGAAACCGAATATCAGCATTTCGCCGTTCACCATTCGCAAGAGCAATCAGAGTTCTTTGGAGGAGGAGAGCAAGTGGAAACCTAAGATAGATATGTTTGCGAACGACGACGACGAGGAGGAGGAAGAGCAGCCGAAAAATGACAACGAGGAGAAGCAGAAGCCGAAGTTGGACTTGTCTGATGACGATGACGATTACACGTTTGAGGATATATACAAGGCGGCGGATAAAAACGTTAGCGAGAAGGAAAAGGCGATGAAAAAGTCGCAGGCTTTTTCGAAATCGGTGTCCAATTCACCAAGATCGTGGACGAGATCGCGTTCGCGTTCAAGATCGCGTTCACCAGTGAGATCGAAGGATCTGGAAAAGACTAATGATCCAAACGCGATCTTAAACGAGACCAAGCGATTAATAGCTAATATAATGGGCGATCTTCCGAACAAGTACGTGCCGAAGCATTTGCCGCGTGGAAATGAGAAAACCGAACCTTGTATGGAACAACCGGTAGACCAAATGTCCAATACATCGGCGCCTGCTCCAGTACCGAATTTCTATAATCAGGGATACGTTCAGAATGCTCCGCAGCCTTGCCCCCGTCCGCAAGGACCCCCTCTAAGTTATCCAAACATGTCCACGACGCAATTCCAAGGCTATCCTCAACACATGTATAACAGTAATCAGGGTTACATGGACAATGGTTACAATTATCAAGGTTACGGTGGTCTAGGAAACCAGGGCCAGTATGGTGGACCACCCATAACCGCGAATCAATACCCTCCTCAACAAACGTACGATGGGTCCGCGTACGGTGGACCACCCGCGGGCCATCCATCGAATTATGTTCAGCCCCAACCGGAACAACAGTACGGAAATTACGTGCAACAGCAACGTTTCTATTAAAGCGATACAGGACTTAATAAGTTCGTTCGCGAGGATGCATGGAACTTTCACATAATTGTAAAGGGATTCACAATAATTCTTATGGGTCTGGTTTTTCCTTCTCTGGCTAGACACTGTTCTAGTGGCCAGTGGAAATGTTTCCAATGTCACTAGTTCGAAAATCTTAATTCAGACACATTAGAAAAGATCAGGATCCGCCCGAGATTCTAATTTAATACCAACAATTTTGTAAATATGTTTTAAAATTCCTTATACATAGTAACTTCTTCACTATTACATTGATCAATACTATTCTGATCACTTCTACAAGAATCAAGAGGAAGAAGAAAAAAGTGTTGATACGCTTATTTCGTTGTCGCAGCACTTCCCGACGAACTTCACGATCTTCATTTTTATGCATGCATCAAAAATTGTTTCCGTGTCGTTTTTTCTACGTTTATAATCGCGAGTTTCACAGGACGTTGCAAGTTTCGTAAAAGTGTACAAGCGTGGAGTGAACGTGAATAGTATTCTGATGCTGGAGTGTTGTTTAAAAAAAAAACTAGACGGTCGATCTCAACGAAACGAAAGTAAGTAAAGAAAAAGAAAGGAACTTGAAACGAAAGAAAATTGTTCTTACTCTGAATTACAGCTTTGAAATGGTGACCTTTATTCAATTTTATTAATAGATGATAAATTCATGCTTATAATTTAGCAGTTTCAGATGCGTGTGATAAAATTGTCAGAGGAGTCGAAAGTAACGATGTTATTTTTACAAGCACTTTTAATGTTTAAAAAATATAAATATATATATAATAGCAAGAACAACTATGTGTAATTTTTCAATAAAAAATGAAATTGTAAACGAGTAAACGATAAAACGTTCGTTTGTAAATACTCTTAGGGCGCATAAGTCTTTTCATGTCTCCGCGAGATTGCATACCAAGGAACATGTTCCCATTATACTCGATAATAGTACTAATAAAATTATCCACAAGTTTAACTGTATAAAGAAGAAAAAGGAACACATAAACGAATTTCATCCTATGTTTCTCGACTTCCATTCTAATGGATACTAGAAAAGCAAAAGCCTTCGAAAACAAATAGGAATCCCATTTCGACAGGACGTTCATTTCGTGTTTTATTAATGTGATAATCGATATACTAAATACCACGTGACTGCATGGTGTACATTGACTAGAGAATTATCCATATTTCAGCTATTTCGCGCTTGCTCGATACACACAGAGTACCATGTGATGCATCACAACAAATTATGTATATAAATTAATCGAACAAAGCCCACGATACGGTTCGTACAATATTTACACGTTTCTTTACAGACTTTACTGGAACGTATTCAAAATTCCCCTACTTCGGCACTAGACCTCTCGTCTTTGGATAAACAGGCGCTGCGATTTGCGGTATCTTCCCTACGCTCTTGGGTCGTATTTTCGCGGATTGCAAACGCGGCTTCGATCTCAGTTTCGCATTAGACGCGTCCACATCGATGTCCCCTTCGTCGCGCAAGGCTTCCTCGAGAACGGCTTGAATAGTGGGCGCAATGGCTGGTCCTTGATAGTCCAACGTTGTTCTGGCCGGCATATCGAGGTCCAAGTTCAATATATTTTCACCCGCGTAGCGACAACCTCTTCCCATGGCCAGGGCGATTCTCGCGTATTCCGAAACCGGCCTACGAGCGCCGGGAACCGACGTGGGTCTCTTTATCGAGTCTACGCTAGACGGTTCTGGGTCCTTCACCACCCAACAGTCTTCCTCCTCGTCGAGGTGAATCCTAGACAGAATCTTACTCTTCTCTTCCTCGGGAATAAAGTTTTCTATTATAAGATACTTCAATTTTAATTCTTTCATTAGCTCGTGCTGAGTTTGCTCCAAGTCTCTTCTGTCCCTGTTGAAATCGTTCGTCACGTCTTCCAGCTCTTGCTTGAGTACTTGCAATTTGTTGAAACATTTTCTAAGCTTCCTAGACTTCACATCCACTTCTTGTTGCAGAGTCGTATACGTCTCCTTCACGCCCAACATGGTAAGCTCTTCGTCCTCGAGCTTCTGCTGCATTTCGACCTCCCGCTTCTTCCGTTCGGCAATCTCGGCCGCCTTTTGCTCCAACGCTCTCTGCTGCTCATTAGTATGGTCGATGATATTCTTTCCCCCGGAAAGCATCTTGCTTTCCAGATCCTTTATTCTCATTATAAGGTTCTCCGTCTCTTGCTTCTCAGCTTTCAGCTGCTCCGCGATGAGTTTCTTGTCCGTCTCAACCTTATTATCCTCGCCCCGACTGTCCTCGGCTTCAGACTCCGAATCCATGGCTTCGTCTTCCTTCTTCCGCTTCGGTTTCCTTTTCCGCCTCTGCACCGTACCCTTCTGCGCCAATTTCTCCTTCAATCTTCCAATCTCCTCCTGATACTGTCTCAGCAGGGCGTCCTTCGGATCCTCATTGATTCTCGGCTTGTTCTTAATATTCTTCGCTCGGTTCGCGTAGCGCAGCGTTGTTAAAGTTTCCTCGTAGTTGTAACTCGCCGGGCCAATATTGGCCACCATGATGGTTTTAGAATTTCCTCCCAAAGAGTCTTGTAGCAATCGCGTTAGCTTCGAATCTCTGTACGGCACGTGCGTCGTTTTCCCATCTACCAACGCCGATATCACGTTCCCTAACGCCGATAAACTTAGATTGATCTTGCTCGCTTCCTTAAGTCTCTCGCCGGAGGCCCCAGTCTTGCTCTGCCTCTCGCTACCCGCGAGATCGACCAGATTCAAACGACCGACCCTGATACCGCCGCTATCGTCGATCGATCCCATTTCGATGGTGATCAAAAATATCGCGTGCGACCTGGAGCTATGCTCGTTCATATTAGTCGCTCCTATGGTCCTGTTCTGGTTCCCGGTGTTCATCAGCTGCTGAATCTCCGTTGCGCTCTTGCACACCCACGAGGACAAGTCCTTGACGAACACACCAGTGTCAGGCTTCTCCTTCAATTCGAATCTTAAGCTCTGATCGGGCTGCAGGAGGTCGCGAATCTCTTCTTGGTAAATTTCCAGATAGCTGGCCCGCACCAAGTACTGCATGTTCTCCGATCTTCCGATGTGATTGAATATGTGTTCGAAGGAACGAGGGATAACGCCTCGTCTGTCGTGATCGTTCTTCAGGCCTTCCATGGTGTACGTTTTCCCGGTACCGGTTTGTCCATAGGCGAAGATGGTTCCGTTGAAGCCATCCAAGACCGAAGACACCAGTGGCCTGACCGTCTCTTCGTACAGGTCTTGCTGGCTCGAGTTCCAGTCGTAGACCGCGTCGAACGTGAAAACTTTCACATTGTCGCTGGACGGATCGTCTCGTGGATGACGGATCTCGACCACTCCCCTGGACGGGAACACGTCGACCACACGCGTGTGCCCGCGGACCGCTTCCTTCTCGTCCATGGGCCTGCATCGTACGACAACCTGCACGCACTGGGTAACCACGTCCGACGCGCCGCTCGACTTCATGCTCTTCTTTTTCCAGGCTTTCAGCTGGTCCGACTTGTCCATGCCGACGGCGGATACTTCTCACCTGCGTAACGAGGGAAACATAACGGTGAGCCGACTTTGCATGGACAACAGCCTCGCAAAATCAATAATGCGCCGCTTGCGAAAGAATTGTCAAATAACTGTCTCGTGGCAGCGATCGATGCTTTCGTAAAGACGGAAAGTAACGTGCGTGCTTGTAAATAAATAAAAGTCCCATGGTATAATGGCGCCTTTAATCGTACTTTAGCACTTCTTAACAATTGCCGCCTGTTAAATAGAGGAGTAACGAAAAAAACGCCGGTTGACGTAACTGGTCGTACTTGAACGAGTTTCTAATGTGTAGGATGTGCTTTGTGTAGGTTTCATTGCGCCGCTATTAATTAATCGAAGCATGATTCTTTTATTTCCTAGGGATGCGACCCTTTTTCATTAGATATTTAGACAAAAAGGATAGACAACGACTCGTGGTTTTTAATTATTCAACAAAATCTATAAGACGAATGTTCTGAGGGCAAAATGCAAATTTTATTACGTTCGGCGGAAAATTTTTGTAGTTTTTCAATTTAAGAGTTCTTCAATTACGTTTTACACGGGGCAGTGAGAAACGAAAGTTTCGAACGAACGCCTTAACCAAACATAGCGAGATGGGGCTCTGCACGATAGCACTCTCTGTTGGAGACACACTCACCTTCCCAGGCTTTCGAATACGACGAGCCACGCAAATTACCAGGAACGTTACAATAAAGGAACGATGAATTTTCGTCGTATCCGCATACTACCCTCCTCTGCCAAGTATTGATCCATTGTTCGCTACCCACGTTTTTACGCTATCAACATGCGCTTGTTTTTTTTTAACTTCTAATCTTGTTTAATTTGGTGATAGCGACGAACTTCTGCTTCAGCCGCGATTCGATGATCCAGCAAATCACTAAGACGATACACGACAAGTCGCGTTAAAGTGCAGAAACAACTGCATCGTATTTTGACAGCGAAAAGCCATTACAGTCAAGCGTGCGCAATGAAACTCCCTCACTCGTTTCCACGGACTTACTGAATCGATCTCTCGCTTGAACGTGGAATATACTTTTCAAGATGCTCTTGCCGGAATTCGCCCGCTAGACTCGTGGGAATTTTACTTTACCGACGTGGAAGAATTTGTATTCTTTTGAAAACGGGAAGAATATGTTCAATTTACGTTTGGATAGTTTTAACAACTTAGTTGAAATTCAAATCTGCAGCATTTCGATTTTCAACTTTTAGTTCGGAAAATAGAAATTGATGTTAAAGGTTTAAATTGATTCCACTTTACGTTTTCATTTCATTACTTTCTTTCTTCTCAGATCGAACAATTAATATTTTACATATTTAATAAATATTTTGTACAAAGTAATAATGAAATATAAAAAAATCGTTCCTCCAACGTGTGACAAATTTTTGGTCAAGGAAGTGACGTTACATTTCGTGGCATGCAAGTCACCTCGTAAGGGTGATGTGACAGTGTTACATTTACAAAAATTATTGTAGCAAATTGATAACAGAAATCAATGTCGAAAAGTTGCAAGAGTTCGATGAAAATCTAAAATAAAGCTAAGGTAATACATTACGTCGATGAACACAAGCATCGTATTCATAAAATCCTCCGAGCAGCTCGTATTTTTTATGGAAACCTCCTTCGGTTACATAAAGAAAATTTCTGCCTCGTATATTGTTTAAATATTTCATTCTCAAATCATTTTCGTAATTGAGCTGCAAAACCATGTTCTAATTATTTATTACTCTTTCTGTTGCAGACAAGATGAAGTTGTGGTTAGTCGTAGTGCACATTGTCTTAGTCGCGACGAATATATGGGTCACAGCGCATTTTCACGAAGAGCTTCCCGAGGACAACGAGTTCGCTGAATTCGAGGATTTCGAGGAGGAGAAGCCAGCTCAAGTGGTCAACGATCACAGCGCGGAGCGTGCAAAAGAGCCCAGCGATAATCAAGACTTCGACGAGGAGGAGGATGTGTTAAGCGTCGATGGTGACAATGAGTTCGATCACTTCCAAGACGAGGAAGAGTTTGAAGGGCTGGACGCTGCGGGTGGAAGTACAGGCCCAAGAAGCGATGAGCCATCTACTCTAACGATTACAAAGATACCCTTGCACTTGCGTGCAAGATGGGACAGCTTTTACTTGGAAATACTGATGATTGTCGGATTATTGGTGTATTTCATTAACTACGTCGCAGGCCGTTCCAAGAATGCTCGTATCGCGGAGATGTGGTTCGCTGAGCACAAACAACTTTTGCTAGAAAACTTCTCCCTAGTCGGTGATACTGGAAGATCGCACGAAGACACGTCGGAAAGCGATTTAGTAAAGGAAAGCCAGTCGCATTATAGTTTGTATTGTTCGGGGCGAGTCGGATGTGATTCCATGTTAATCGAGTTGAAACTAATCAAAAGACAAGACTTGGTCGCGGTGCTGGCACAGCTTGTCCGACCCCAGAATGACCAAGCACATATACGAGTAGAGTTGGCCAAGGATGAAATGGATAACTTTGTGTTAGCGGTGGCTACCAAAAGGACAGCGATGCATTTGGTCCGCGATATGGCTGATATCAGTGTTTACTGTCCTGAGAAGAGACCGGGGGAAAAGTTTGGTCTTCCAACAGGATTTTACGTTATGTCGGAAATCGCTGAAGCAGCATCGGCTATTTTAGACACCAGAGTTTTACAAGCATTTTCGAAGTTCGCTCCATATATAGATTATATACATATTAGTGACCAATTTAGTGGTCCAAAACAGCAAGAGTAAGTATCAAATAAATTGGAAGAGGGGTATGTTGGTTCGTTATTCCCACTTTTAATTTCATTGCAGAGATACTACTCAATTAACAATGCCAGAGGTGAAAAGAGTCTTACTTGTTGGATTAAACATAAGTATTAAAGGACGAACACCCAGCGCAGAAGGCCAAGAGAAGTTGAAGCTTCTCCTGCAATTAACTTTCTACTTACTAGATAAATTACGTCGTTTTAAATTATCGAAGGAGGTTCGCAATTTATTTAGAATTACACTATTTAATGTTAGAATGATGTTGAATGTTAAACTTTCGTTTAGGGTAAAAGTAAAGCAGACAAAAATAGACTGAAAGTGGAAGAAGCGTTCTTGAAAACAACGCACGCTGCCAGGGCAGAGGCAGCCGCGCAGCGAAGAGAAGAGCGTCGAAGGGCCGAGAAGGAACGTATACTTCAAGAGGAAGATCCTGATAAGCAAAGGAAATGGGAGGAGAAAGAGCAACGAAGGCTCGCTAAAAAACGAGCGCCTAGAATGAAACAGCTTAAGGTGAAAGCATTATGACCGAATAAAAGTAATTATAAAGAACTTGTTGAAACTTCTGAAGAGCCATGAGTTGCTCGAGTCGACTGCCCGTTTCATTTCACTCGTCTAGTAAAGATCTACGTTGAAGAACGTTACGCATAGGTAAGTATTGCATACTTAAAATTCACTTCAATGGCAAAAACAACTTTTATATTTTTAATTTTTGTTACATACACGCATTCATCTTCTTTTTTTTTTAATAATATATCGCATTCGCTACATATTTTTTTTTATGACACCATGAATACGAATTTTTTGAATGACTTATACACGGAATATAAAATGTTATGCATCGATCTTTCGAGTTCTGAAAAGTACAATAACGTGTTATGCGAACAATATACATATGATCGTTTTAAATCGATATAAATATTATTTATTACACCACTTTTACAGGAAATATTTTAATTTCGCCATCACCTTTTCATTATTCAATCTTCTTTAACGTCTACAGTGATTAAAATAATTACGATAAAATACGGCACGAGTAAAGAATAAGATAAATGGTCTAGAAGTATGCAACATAAAAGTGAAATATTAATATATATTTATTTATAAGTTTAGTATTATATATACAATATTAAATACTGATCCGGTGTGCATCAAATGGAAATATAAATGTAAACCTTTTTATTTTACATGTCCCGATGAATTAAACAAATGTCGGACTTGAAACATTTTTCCAGGAACATAATTATTTACTTGTTTTTTAAACATCGTATTTATACACTTTGGGTACTATTTAAAAAAAACGGTATCGACATGATAATTAACCTTATTAAGCATCAGGTATTAGACAGAAGTCCAGGGCAAACAACAATATATAAATTAATATTCAAGTAACGCGAATGTAGATTTACTACGTCATTTACATGCAAATAAATACTGCCTTACAACTTAAAACTAATGTGCAACGTGCAATTCTGCTGTTTTGAACGACGATACGCGATAAACACTTCCAACAAAATTGCATATTAAAAATGCACTTTACATTCTATTTATACAAACTATGCAGTAAAAAATAATCTACGAATATCTCGTGCTAAAAAAATCTCCTGTTGCTCTCGATCACTGTCTTGCAAAATAAAAAATTGTCGTCCGATATAAAATCGGCTATAACGATATTCAGACCACCTTGACCCGGTCGTTTCCGACTTATCCAAGGGAGGACTGCCTTCTGGCACAACGGCGCCAAATCTCTTTGCAGCGTTCCGCATAGGTGTTTCAATACGTAAGAAATATCCGGAGTCAGTAGGCATTGCGATACGAAACCGATTCCCAACGGTCGCGACTTCAACTCGATATCCAGGAAATCTAGAAGCTCGTTCACGCGGACAGTGTTCGGCCACGGAGTAGGCCACAGACCGCTGGGCCATAAATTGGAATAATTTTGCGCGAACGAGTTTCGGTAAATAACGATGACCTGGTGCTTTTCGATGTTCAGCCTGTGCAAAGTTATTTGGTCGAAGGAAGAAGCTACCGGGCACAATTTTGTCCCAAACGTTCGGAATATCGTTTCTACTAGGTGGCGATGGTCCATTTCTGAGAACGAATAGAAATGCTGAAAATCTAGGATTACGATCTCGTTACTGTGTGACACTAGCCATGCCGCTACTTCTTGCAACGGTTGATATATTTTCGACCCGTACAACCCGTGAACGAAATAAATGTGTTTCTCTGTTGGTTTAGTGGCCACTCGTAAGTCCAAGTATCGAATCCCTCCGTCTAGTTGACTCTTTACATCTTCACGTTGTGTGATTGACCAATTAAAAATAATGGGTTTTGAGACCACTGAACAATAACGTCCCAGAGCCCTGATGTACCTCGGTTCGTCGGGACCAACGTCACTCTTCCGGTTTATGGTATAAGTCATCGCATCGTGGGAACCTATTAAGCGTTATTAATTCTTCAATGGTTATGAAGTCAATATAACCGTTAAAAATGAATCTTTTGTTTCTCGAAATTCAAGTTGGACTAATTTGTAGCTTTATCAGCAACGGTTGATATTTCATTAAATCCGTTATTTGTGTTACATGTTTAATTTTTGTTTCTTTCGATTAACTGTGATTACTTTGAGAATAATTCGGACATTACAGAAATATAATTACTATTAATGTGTAAATATTATTTGCTATTTTGCGACACAAGTTGTACGGAGTGGAAATATTTTGAACTTACCGGGTATCGCCAAGTGTATTATAGGCATGCCCTTCAGTGTTTCCGGAAGTCGAGTCATCCAGTATTCTAACTCCTCGTTTGCGGTCGGTCTGTTTCGTTTCAGTTCGTGTGGTAGATCACTGGTACCATTGATTTCGTACTCCATGGTGTTTGCTGTTCCGTTTTTGCCGGTAGTACCGAATATTCGAGGGAATTCATGCAGGGAAAGAACGAACAGTCGCGTACGTTCGGTGCTGTGATGCAGGTGTACATCGAGTGACTCGTCAGTCGACGATCTCTATCGTTTGTATCGCTTTTCCGTATGAACGTTCCCACAGTGGTGTCGTAACAGCTACCTCGCACCTTTTTCCGACACAGAACTGGCCGGCACAGATTCGCCGACCGTAACCTCATGGCCACATTCGATTATTCTATGTATAAGGGAGAAGTTCATTGGGAGAATGAGATTATTAGAAAAGCACCATACCGCCGACACGCATCGCTAGAACTGTTATTTATTGGACAGAAAGAGTAAATGCTTGCATTTACCTACTCTAAGCCGCGGATTATACTGCGGTATGCACGTTAATGATAAATTGATAATTTTGGGGAGGAATAATTAGGTATTGAATTTTTTTGTTTAGTTATCAATTTCGTCTGCTCACACCTCTCACATCGAAAATGTACAATTTTAGTTATAGGTTGAAGTGCGTGGAGTTATGGATATAAAAAAAAGTTGTAGCTATCTTAAAAATTTATTTAATACCATCATTATTCGGTGTTTACAAAAATATTTGTATACAATAAAGCAGTTATCTCTCTGATACAACTGTTCCCTTATACATACATGTGTAAAAGTTAAGTTTACCTATACCAATTTAATTACAATATTTCTCGAACTGAAGTATTTATTTACAAAGTATTTCCGACGGAAGAAGAATATCAATTTATACATAAAGTAATTATTGGAAAGATCTCCCTTATACTAACATTTTTAGAAACTATAAACATTAGTACTAATTTTCCACCTTGCTTAATTTCAAATATATTCCTCCTTTGGGCGCTAACAAGAAGGCAGCTGGGTCAATCTCGTAGGGGATCATAGTCTTATCGCAAACTTCGACTTTATGATTCCGAAGTATTGTTATAAGACCAACTTTCGATTGATAAACCGCAAATCGTGCGCCTGAAACATATATTTAAATTGTCATTAAACGTAATAACGTGGATATCGTTCTTGTACTTGTGTCTCAAATACAATTAAAATCATTTGAAATTGAATTTTAGTTTCATTATACTAAATGCAAGATTCTCTGAATTTTGCTGAAATTAAATAATATTCCATGGTATTGAGTATTGCCATTAAAAAGAAACAAGAATCTTAATTCGTTTGTGATAAAACTCAATTTCTAAAAATCGGAAGTATTGGTGATTCGAAACCTTCGATAACAAAAAATATAAAAATATATTTTATTAGTTAAATATACCAATGCAATTCCTTGGTCCATCGCCAAAAGGTAAATAGTGCATAGAGTGTCGTACAGCATCAGCATTAAATCTCTCAGGGATAAAAGCATCGGGATTAGGATAAATATTAGCATCATTATGAATTGCGTAGATTGGTACCCATACATATGTTTTTTCTGGTATCGTGACCTTCGTACCCTTAAAAGTGTAGCTACTGATTGATTTTCTTATTAAGAGGGGCCCAGGCGGATACTTCCTTAACGTTTCTGCAAAAAAAAAAAGGACATTTACATGATTAATTAACAGCGTTTCTTCACATTTTAACAATTAATTTCAGAAATTATTAATATCTAATAATGATAAAAAATAATATTGACTTGTATTCTTGTATTTAATATTTGTTATTCATTGTTTAATGCAATTCTAATAAATAGATTGTACACACAAATCATGTATAATCCACGTTTCCATTACAGTAGTCTTAAATAATTTAGATGAATGGAAATCTTGTTTCACCATTGATAGAGAATTCAGTCTGCTATTTATAAATGCCATACTCACCTCGAAATACTAGATCCAAATACGTCATATCATTTATCTGATCATACTTCAATTGACCATTATTTTTATCATAATACTCCCTGATCTCTTGGCGTAATTTATCTTGCACTTCGGGGTTCAGAGCTAATTCGTAAAGAGCATTACTCATTGCCGACGAAGAGGTTTCGAACCCGGCAACGAAAAAGACAAAAGCTTGCGCAGCCAGCAAAGTGTCTGTTAGCTCTGCAAAATTGTAAAAACGTGAAGAATAAGGCATCGCATAAAATTTATTCCGAAGAACTTACCCAGAACTTGCTTAAATAATTCAATATTAATTGCGTTTAATTAACTTTACTTTTAATTTTAGGTTTCAGCTAAAGATTTGTAACACCTACTAATATTTTCCAATTTATCCGGATGTTTCTTAAGCTCCATAAGCATATTGACGAAATCGGGTCTCTCGATCCTGTTCTCGTCCCTGTACTTCACCGTGTCGGCGATAATCCTCGTGAAGAATGTCGTAATTTCCATCGGTGGCAATATGTACCCGAGTAAATTATAAAACCAAGGCAGAGCTTGCCTCAGTCTAAATCGTATGATCTGGCTAACGCTGGGAGCAAAGACTTTCCTTCCCACTCGTCGGAACTCGCTCTCTTCGTCGGATAAAGCATTCATCTCTATACCGAAGGCGCAACTTCCAATTACATCCGTTGTATATTTCGCGGTCAATTCGCGGCATTCTACGGGTTCTCCGTTCCCGGAAATTTTATCGAGATACTGCTCCAGATGATTCGCGCATTCTAATATCAGGGGGAACATTTCCTTGAGCTTCCCGGATGTAAATACTGGCGACAGTCTGGTTCTCAGTGGCCGCCATCTTTCTGCTTCCAAATTGAAGAGATGCGGAGACAGTGGTTCTGTCTGTGTTCAGATTCAAAATTAAACTGTTAATACCTACGGTAACGTTGTTCAAATGTTCGGACCTAATTTTATGATTGTATTTTGTTTATTATTTTCTTATTAAATAACGAAAGTACAATAATGCCTCGAAATAAGGCACGACTTTCTGCTTCGAAATAAGGCGATGGCTATCCCCCCTTCTTTGTTTGAAGTCGCCGCGCTCACCGAGAAATCGGACACCGAGAGAGAGGCGTGAAGTCGTAAATCTTGACGGTCGAGTGAACAGTGTCGTTTTTTTAGTAGAAGGATAGAATTCACATGAATAGTTTAATAAACAAGTAAATATCCTGTATATACTTTATAACTTATGAACTATAGTAGCAGTAATCGCGCAATACATACACCCTCTGTCCCAAAAATAACCGGAATGACTCTAGTTTAATAAATGTAGTGGTGCCATCTATTAATGGCAGATTGATTTATAATTTGTTGACCACTGTTATTAACCTGTGAAAATTTCGCGACATTTCGTTCACTAGAAGCCAAGATACACACATTTAAGTGACAGTACTTGATATACATTTGTTAGAAAATGAATAAAGAGCAAAGAATCAACATTAGGTTCTGTGTTAAAAACGGTAAAAGTGCTACGGAAACGATCCAAATACTTAAAATTGCTTATGGAGATAATTGTTTATCAAAGACACAAGTTTTTCAGTGGTATCGACGATTCAGAGAAGGCAGAGAGGATGTGGATGATGATAAACGTTCGGGCCGGTCAATTGAAACGATGACCGAAGAAAATATCGGAAAAGTGCGTAATTTCGTGAAAATTGCAAAAAATTCTTCAGTGAGATTCATCGAAATAGAACTTGGAATACCCAAGACAGTAATTCATTGCATTTCAATCGAAAAACTTGGTCTTCGGAAGCTAAATTCAAAGTTTGTTCCACATCGATTGACGGATGGTCAAAAATTGTGCCGAATTGGCCATTGCAAAGACATCGTTTGAGAAGCTCGAAGAAATTAAAATTTTTTTAAAACGATTGTAACTGGAGATGAGACATGGTATTTTCAGTACAATCCAGCAACGAAGCGTCAAAGTGCTGAATGGAGGTCATCAGATGAAGGAAATCCGAAAAAATATCGTATGGAGAAGTCAAAGATCAAAACAATGCTCATTGCTTTTTATGATTCCAAGGAAATTATCCACAAAGAATTCGTTCCAAGTGGCACAACGGTTAATGCTGAGTATTATCTTAGCGTATTGAAGCGTTTGATAGGCCGTATTCGTCGTATCCGGCCTGAATATCGAGAACCTGGCAATCGGCGATTATTGCACGATAATGCACCTTCTCATCGTTCATCAGTTATCACCGATTTTTTGACCAAAAAACAAATTTTTTTACTTCAACATCCCCCATATTCACCTGATTTGGCTCCCTGTGATTATTTTCTATTCCCTAAACTGCATTTGGCGATGAAAGGAAACCGCTTTGCATCAATTAAAGATATTCAACGAACAACGACGAGCAATATCAACACAATTCCAATCAGGGACATAAAAAAGTCATTTGATACACTTTTTGAACGTGCAAATCGTTGTATTTCTGTTGAGGGAGAATATTTCGAATAAACGAAATGGTTTTTGTTAAGATTTTCTAACTAGTTCTGTTATTATTAAATCCATTCCGGTTATTTTTGGGACAGAGGGTGTACATGTCGATCATTTGTTGTAACAATGACATAAATCGAAATTTACAGTTTTTGGGTTATTAAAAAATAATTCCGTGCTTATGTTAACTCCGTATGTTTCATTAGTAAGGCTTCCATAAGTGGTATTTTAAAAGTAAGTACGTGAGAACTGTTATATCACGGGTGTTTCCTCACATCTGATAACTCGATTTCCCTAATTATTAAAATAATTGTTAAAGAATAAGAGCGTGTGTGACACGGAATTATTGAATAGGCGCGTGCTTCGTTCATACGATTCTACCTGCTCTGGAATCGTTTAGTGTTAAAATGAGAGAGCATGTCATATTCTATCCTCTAAAGTATCACATTTCGCCTCGACGGAAGCCTTTAATATTTTGCCGTTATGTCGAGCCCCTTGCTCGTAAACCGTGTTCGCTCACGGCCCCTTCGGAATCAAAGTCATGCCGAATAGTCTACTGACTCGATATAAGGCACTGGCCGGTCCCGAGCCAGTGCCTTATTTCGAGACATTACTGTATCACACAATCTTACGTCAAAGAGGCTACTGCTAATACTTAATCGGATAACGCAAAAGAATTGAGTATGCTAAATAAATTTGATAGAACAGACTTAACGATTTATTAAATTGAAAACTTACCTTTTCGTGAATGGGTAATCCTCGATCGGCAAACTTCGAGAAGTCCCTTATCAGAACGTCTTTGATAAGCTCTGGATCTTGAAGAATAAGTACCGGGGTTCTTCTCGTAAATATGCCCACCATTGGTTCGTTTTTATATTCCTCATAGAGATCTTTCAAATAGTGGCTCATCGACATTCTCAAAAGCATCACATCTTTGATGTTGCCAAACAGTGGCGCTGGTTTTGGTCCAGCCACTCCGCGACGTTTCCAAAAGTCGAATGTCGAAGTGAGATAGTAATAGAGCGCAAAAATCAACGCTGCGAGTCCACAAATGATTTCAAAGTAGCTCGCCATTATTGTCTTTTGCTCATAATCCGATGGATCAGTGAAAGTTTATGGAGCTGAACTTTCTGTAAAACGTTGTTACGATCATTTGCGTTCCCATAATTACCAAGGTGCTTTTTTTTTAATGATATATGAAGGCCAACTGAACATTGCTATTGTAACAGCATTTTTACAATAGCGAATAGGGTTAGCAATAAGTGTAACACATATTCATATTGTAGCCCATATTGCTTATAATCTTTTTTATAACCACATAAAAAATAGAATTCTAATGACATTGGGCATAAAATAATGATGTTATTTAAAGAACAATTTACGCAATTTTCAATGCACAGTAGTTTGTATTCTGACATGTTTATTTTATTCATTAGGATTTTTTTGGAAATTCTTTGTACGTAAAAGTTCAATGACACATACATTTAAAGACAATGGTCTTTTACTATTTATTTCGCGGTTCAATTAAATATATTAATAAATTGAAGAATTGAAAATTCTTTACCGTCCGCATTAGAAATAAATCATTTTCATTAGCGTCCAATTTTTTGTCTTTGTCAGTTATGAACGTAAAACGCATAGGAAACAAAGTGAATAATTTAACTCTTAGTTGAAGAAAGCTTGTGCTACTTCTACTGGATTCATTCTTCAAAGGAACAATAATTATGACTAACGGATCTTTTGCCTTATAACCGTATCTTGCGTCTCGGTTAATGACTGGAAGCGGTTGTAGCAACCGGGTAAGTCAAGGCTGGCAAAAAGCAAAAGTGATGAGTACATTATAAAGAGGTAATCAAAGTAAAAATGGACAAGTTAATGGAAAATCTGGAAATTTTTACGTAACCTTGTCTCAACTAATTACAGGATTAAATTTTAGTTTACTAAGGTATTCATTGCAAGTGGCGATATGTAGTGTGTTTAGTCCGCCGGTGTACCTTCATTTTCTTAATTAATAGCTTGGAAAAGATGATATCGTGCTTCATTTCATTATTCGAGTCAATTAATTCAGTCACGTAATATTGTCTAATAACTGACTTTTCGAGAAATAGTCATTGAAAATAGATAAACCACATATTAATCCTACAAGAGCAGAAATTTTACGATCACAAATTTTGCGATTGACTAGAAATAGTTTGTCAACATTTCACTGTCTGTAACTTAAATCGTGATGGTTCGTTATGTATTATAACATTTGGATCAACAGGCCGTCATGCGTTTGCAAGAAATCACATTATTGTACGTCAAGTGATGAATAATTGATGCGTATCACTTATTCTCGATAATGATATTAATTAATACCAAGTATATCACTTCCTTAGTCCTAAATTTACTTCGCTGAGACATTTAATTCTTCACAAAAACGAACAGAAGTACTACATAGAACCAAATGTTTTTCTCCAAATATCTTAAATTTAAATACACTCAATTCTATCGAGCAAAGACGGGAAGTGCGCGTAAAAATGATGATAAATTATCACACACTGGACCGCCTACGTTACATGACGTGGTACCGAAGGCACGATTGCTAGACACGCGTATAGTACACTAGTAAAATGTTGCGCCGAACCAAGGCCGACAAGATACCGAATAACGCGTAGCGGAGAACGGTATACAGGCGAACGGGGATTTCAGAGTGAGAGTAACGCGCACTGTCGCAAATCTATTATTCGCATGAGATGCTTACTGTTATCCGTTTGTTTTTTTTTTTTTCAAGCCAAGCGACGACCCGTTACAGTCGAGTACGACTTCAGTCGAGCTACTGCAGCATCCTCGCAGTGGACACGCGCATTGCGTCCCCAAGAAGAGAATGAAAGGTTTTACTGGTCAGAGTGACTTGCAGGAATCCCGAATTCCTGGAAATGAAATAAACGACACGGATAAGATAACACCCGCGCGCTGTTTCAATAAACGTGAGCTTGCTATATGTATAAAGAAATGAGCTTCCTATATGTCACATCCATTCGTGTCGTCCCTTAGTTTGACCATTCGTGTACTTCGGCGGCGCCTTATCGTTGGAGCAGTTGCTCTGTATGGTATTTCGATCGACGCAGCGCGATAAGCGGTTGCTGCTTCTGTAGGTGCCGCCAGTAGTTCAAGTCGAGGCGGAATCAAACAGCGGCTACTAGTTTTCAGATTTTAGGTGAAACCGGGAATTAATAATTGCGATATAATCGTGATTTAATTAGGTTTTATTTGATCAAAGGATTTTGTACAGTTTATTGTTTATACAATTTGATTCTGAATTAGAAGCAGAAAATATAAGGTACCATTCAACACTATTGGAATGCTAACTTGTTTTTTAAATATAATTTGTATAAAATGAATACTTCATTGCCTTTACTTATTTGTTTATTGTATCAAATCGATACTTCACTGATCTTCAGATAAATTCCATCTTTAGGGCTGAGTGTAGCCGCGGTTGGACTCCGCTCGTACGGGATCGTCGTTCTTTCGCAAACGTCCACTTTGAATCTATGCAGCATCTTTATTATTCCCACTTTGGTTTGATACATTGCAAACCTTGCTCCTGTAACAATAAAATTGAAATAAAAACATTGACTTATGTCGAAATTTCTCGGATGTAAATAACACGATAATGTTAATTTTTAATACAGTCCTATAACATTTGTATTAAATTATACACTTGAAATATTTAGAAAAAAATGTTAATCAGTTTTCTTTAAATTACCAATGCAATTTCTTGGCCCATCGCCAAAGGGTAAATAACTCATTGGATGCCTCGTAGCTATCGCGTCCTCGTTAAACCGTTCTGGATCGAAAACATCCGGATTTGGGAAGTAGTTGGGATCTGCCTGAATCCCTTCGACAGGAATGAAAACTGCTGTACACTCGGGAATCGTGATATTTGTGCCCTTAAAGGTATAAGAGTTGTTGGATTGTCTTCTTAACAGCGATCCCACTGGATATTTCCTAAGTGTTTCTGTTAAAATAGGAATAATGTATAATTTATCAGACACTTCTGACACATTTATGTTATGATTATTTATGATTAAGTATCAAAAACAGAATTTTAAAAATTCATTAGATGGAGCTATATTACACTTTTATCTAAAGAATATTTACTGGTGAAATTTATAAATTGATTTCAATAGTCCAAAGTCAAGGCGTTATTTATTTATTTCAACGACTCACCTTTAACCACTTTATCCAAATATTTCATTTGCTTCACATCATCGTACTTTAAGTTCCCATTATTTCTCGCGTTGGTCTCCCTTATTTCTTCCCGCAGCTTATCCTGAATCTCAGGATTCAGCGCCATTTCGTAAAGCACATGTCCGATTGTCCCTGAAGAGGTTTCAAACCCGGCAGCGAAGAAAAGGACGGTTTGCGCAGTGAGCACAGTGTCGGTTAACTCTAAACATAAATAAACTTTTGAACTTCGTAGTGAAGAATCTATTTTTATCTCGACATTTTTCGTCTTCCAATGGGCTTCGGGAAAGTTTGCTTCAATAATAACTTCTTTCTTTGCAAAACAAAACATGGTTTTCTCAAATTAGAATGATTGCAGAAACGTTCGAGTATAAACAATTGTTTAATCATATATATTGTATAATCATATATCGTGTTTACTTTACACGAAACAATGTCGTAAATTCGATAGCAAAATAATTAATAGAAATAGCTGAAACAATACAAACAAAAAATGTATAATATTATGTTGATTTAATCTGAATTCTATCCGCTGTGTCTTAAGACTGTGTTAATTATTATATTCTTATTAATAACCCAGATAGCCAAGCAGTTTTAAGTGTAGTAATATAGCGTGACCTAACACTCCTGGAAGGAGGGGTCCTTGGGTGTTCCCACCATGAGACGTACCCTTCCAGGGGCTACTGCCATAGCCGGTCCCAAGTCCGATTGAGAAAAGTAGAGGGGCCTAACCATACCTCCCCCGCCCCCCCCAGCTGGCCACCCAAGCCAGGTAGGAGGATGCAAGCTTTTGGGTAAAAAAAAAAAGATAGCCAAGCTGTTCAGGCAAGATTTCGCCAAAGCTCGCTGCAAAGTTTTGTTCAACAAGTGGCTACAAATTTGATGCAGTATTTTTTATATATCCGATGATGTTAACAAAGTGACAACAAAGATGCACCGGAGTCTGTTGAAATAAGTTGCGAGTAAGTTGGTGCTTAGGTTGTATTACAACTGTTGCGGTCAAATGGCTGTCGGTTGGCACGCAACTGGTTCAACCTAGCTATCTGGGCACACGAAGTCTTAAAGACACTCATTTTATGTCCATTTTAGGTCTTACGGCATAATATGGACCCCTCAAAGACGTCTTTGAAACTGTTTACAAGACGTCTATAAGCTGTTAGTAAGACATCTTTAAAACCGTCTACGATAGAGACGTTTTGTTTTGCAACATCGGACGTAAGTAGGACCTGTTTCGGACGTGTTCGGAACATTTCTAGGACATTCGGGACGTCTTTATCTTATCTGGTAGTAAAAGCACATTTACCTATATTTTCCAACTGATGTGGATCCCGTTTTAATTTCGTCAATACATTTATAAAATCCGGCCTGACAATATTATTCTCTTCCCTGTACCTGATCATATCCATAGTGAGTTTCATCAGAACACGCGTGGTTTCTCGATACGGCAGCACGTAGCCAAGGTAATTGTACAGCGTCGGCACAGTTTCCCGCAGAAAGAACCGTATATACACTTTGAAGTCTCGTGCGAATATCTTTTTCCCCAGCTCCCGAAACTCGCTTCCCTCGTTCGACAGC
The DNA here is from genome assembly GCA_023838395.1 of Holcopasites calliopsidis. NCBI lineage: Eukaryota > Metazoa > Arthropoda > Insecta > Hymenoptera > Apidae > Holcopasites > Holcopasites calliopsidis. The sequence continues at coordinate 1,333,662 of JALHAQ010000009.1, forward strand.
GCGTTCATATTGATACCGAAAGCGCAGCTTCCGATGACGTCGGTGGTGAATCGCGCCGCTAATTCGCGGCAGTCAACGGGCTCGCCTGCCCTCGCGATATTTTCCAAACATCGCTCCAACTGTTCGGAACATTCGACGATCAGGGGAAACATATCTTTTAACTTGCCGGAAGTGAACACTGGTGATAGCGCGTTTCGCAGCGGACGCCACCTTGCTGCGTCCAAAGTGAAGAGATTCGTGGACAGTGGCTCCGCCTGTGAGCCAAATGAAATTTATGAGTTCAGTATTTAATTAATACCATTTATTTATCTTTGTTTAACTTTCCATTGCATACCTTTTCAAGCACAGGAGTTTCTCGACCGTCGAACGTAGAAAAGTCTTTAATTAGAACGTCCCTGACAAGATCCAAGTCCCGTAGGATCAGCACGGGTTTTCTTCCCAGAAACATCCCAAACATCGGTTCATTCTGATATTCGAAATACAACTCCGTCGAACGATTGCCTAATGATGTTTTCTTCAACATTACATCTTTGATAGTCCCGAATCCTGGCAAGGGTTCAGGCCCAGGGATGCCGAGCTTCTTCCAAAAGTTGAACGTCCATGTGAAATAATAATACAGGGCGAACAACACTGCAGTAATAGTAACCACTATTTGGAAATAGTCAACCATATCGAATTTCGGTGTCCAACACGACTGGTTTCCGTTAAAGCGATTCACTGCTATGTATTCTCCGTGTATTTTGCAAAGCTGAGAGAAAAAAATTGAGGATATCGTACACTTATAAATGACGTTATCGTGTAAAGCTACTGTGTGGTAAAAGCATTCAGATAACCTTGTATGCAATCTACTTAGAATTTTCTGCTGAATCAGCCTGGCAGCCTGAGATATTCGGATGAAAATAATGAGCGTAGCACATATCAATTCATTTCATCAGTACCAAAGTTTGTTATCGGTTTGTTCCTTTTGTAAATTATATGCTTTAAATTTCTTTGTTGGAAATTGTCCGATAATCGCGTGAAACGATCATCGATATCAATGACGGTTTAGTATGAGATGCCTTTCGAAAAGATATCTTTGCATATTTTTTGTTAAAGATGGATTTTATGTTTTATTTTCTTACACCTCTGACAGTACCGTTTCTATCAAAATTTTCCTGTGCCAAGAATATAATCTTTCTATTAATACAAATGCATTAGTTCAAACATTAATATTCTTATGCCATCGTGTTACTAAATTTCTTCCCTATAAAAATTCGTTATGCAATTTTCTTATAAATATCTATATGTATATTTATTCAGTGTTTTCTTGAATTGCAGTACATGAAATAATATTACATAAATTAATTAAGAAGTATTGAAAAAAAAGAGCAATTCGTACTTATCAACGAATAATTATGGCATTTGCGTCAGCAAAATTATTTCCTACCAATATTTTCCAGCTTCTCCAGATGCTTCTGTCATTCCATCAGCATATGTATGAAATCCGGTCTGATGACGTTATTCTCTTCCCCGTATTTGATCGTATTCGCGACGAATTTAGTCAAGAAAGGTGCGACTCTCGTGTCGGGTATAACATAACCGAGTAGGTTGTACAGTCCCGGCATAAATTGTCTCATCTTCAATCTGAAGATGTTTTCCAGGTTCGGTGCAAACATTTCACGACCTATTCGTCGGAACTCGTTATCCTCGTCGGACATTGCGTTCATTTCGATGCCAAAGGCGCAGCTTCCGATCACATCGGTTGCGTATCTCGCTGTTACTTCGCTACATTCAATAGGTCGTCCTTTCTCGATTTGTTTTTCGATGTACTTCTCCAAGTTATGCGCACACTCCACTATGAGATAGAACATCTCTTTCAGTTTGCCGACCGTGAAAATTGGGGACAGTTTTGTTCTAAGTGGTCGCCACCGCTCTGAATCTAGATTCACCAAGTGCAATGACAATGGCTTCGTCTGCGAATGTTTAATTGAAATCAATGAGGAATTTTGAGGATGGGATAATTATAGAAATAACGTTCATTTTTATATGTATAAAGATTAGTTAGAGGTCGTTCGACAACAGGTGGGAAAAATTTCAAATGTTGATTGCTGAGGCGATTCTGAACAACTTTTTCCTTTGCCACAGTGTTGATTTAAGGCTGCGTTTTTGAATGATTAAGGAAGAGCTCTGGCCAACCAGAGCGCACATACAGCGCCAGGTCAGCCACGAGGGTATTGGGACTGGGCGACACGATCGAATCCACGATTTCGCGGTTGAGCCCGCGCTCTGATTGCTCAGTGTTTTTCGTTAATAATTCCAAAAGGAAGTCTCAAACGATATTTTGACAAAGGAAAAAGTTGTTCAGTATCACCTCAAGAATCTCACACAACCAGCTCTTCTATTAGTTACGGGGCACCCTGTATACACATACATTATGTATAAAATGAGCGCAAAGACCTTAAGCGCTCAATTTATAACAAATAGGGGGTCTGGGGAACTGGAATCGCATCAGAAGTTATTATTCTGTTTATGACACATAATATAGTATGTATATGCAAGTTAAGTACGATGGGTTAAGAAAATGTGACGTATAGTTCGTACTGGTAAATTTATTATTAATTTATAATCTTACAATTTATTAAAGTGCCATAGAGATTCTGATATCACACATATTTAGATTTATAATAAATTATTTCTCGATAAATGTAAAAATGTTGACAAGATTCATAATTCCGATTAATTCCACATCTTGTTTATTAGTCCTCGTTCGTATACTTCTAACAATATGCACTTTTTGCGTAGGTCTTGCACTTTTGTTAACTTGGTACTTTCGAAAACTTCAAAGCTATGTCCTTTCTTGGTGCCAGCAAGAATGCATATGGGTTCATTTGGTACGGAATCATCGTTTTTTCGCAGACGTCTACTTTGCAATTACGGAGGGTCGTAAGGATCCCAAGTTTAGTTTGACAAATTGCGAAACGTGCACCTGAAAATAATTCATCGATTCAATTAGAAATCCTTATCTCCTTGTGCCTTAGAAACTCACATAAATTTCTTAAGTTATAGATGAATAGTAGAATGTATTTCTATGAATCAAGCAATGCAATACCAATGCAATTCCTTGGTCCATTCCCAAACGGTAAATAATGCATGGGGTGTCGAGCTGCAACGGCGTCTTCGTTAAATCTCTCAGGGTCGAAGACCTCAGGATTCGGATAAATGTCAGGATCACGATGTATCGCAAATGTTGGAATCCATGTCCTTGTTCCTTTTGGTATCGAAAGCTTTATACCATTGAAGGTATAGTCGGATAGGGCGGTCCTCTCGAGGTGTGGCGCCGCTGGGTACATTCTTAGTGTTTCTATAAAAATGAATGATTGAATGTAAAACACAGGTACTAGACACATTGGCAAACTGTTTCGTTTCTCTATTTTTGATTAGTTGAAGAATTTGGAATTTTACATGGGAAAATCTTGTGAACTTAGCAACTGCAACTACTGCTTGATTGTATGTATGTATGTATAGATGATGTAGAAAGTATTAAGTTATGTTTAATACCAGATATTAATTTCATTGCAGCTCTGGATCAATTGTATGAAGCTAAATTGTAGTACTCCCATTTTACTTATAACTTTATTCATGTATTTTTTATGTAAAAAAGTTTGAATTCATTATTGTTTTTCTGGCAAATTGTTTCTAAGAAGAGTCAAATGTAAAAGTGCAAGAAGTTTAAGCAAATGGTGTTTTATTGTATAAGGCTTCTACGTATATACCTTTAAAAACTTTGTCCAAATATTCCATTTGTGCGATATCATCGTATTTCAGGTGTCCATTGCTTTTAGCCCACTGTTCTCTGATTTCATCCCTCAGTTTGTTCTGTGTATCTTGATTCTTAGCTAATTCGTAGAGAGCATTGCTTATTGTCGTAGAAGATGTCTCGAAACCCGCGGCGAAAAATACATAAGCCTGTGCGGCAAGCAACGTGTCAGTCAATTCTGAAAGAAAAATACAGTTCACTTGAATTTATCAATTGAAAGTTTCGATGAAAAGTTTCTATCCAGTTTTCCATCTTGATAAACCTATTTCAACATAACGTACCAATACCGTCCAATTTCTCCGGCTCTCTCTTACACTCCATCAGCGAATTCATAAAGTCCGGCCTAACGATGTTATTCTCTTCCCTGTATTTGATCGTATCCGCGACGAGTTTCGTGAAGAACGGGGCATATTTCCTCTCAGGCGCTATGTAACCGAGCAAATAGTACAGCCTCGGCATGAAGCGGCCTAGCTTATATCTGATGGCATTCTCCAGATTCGTTTCGAACATTTCGCGGCCCATTCGTCGGAAAGCACTGTCATCGCAATCTAAGGCAAGCATCTCGATTCCAAAGACGCATCTTCCGATCACATCGATCGTGAATCTTCCAGTTAATTCGCGACATTCAATAATCTCACTTTTCCCCAATTGTTTATCGATGCATTTTTCCAATACCTGGGCACACTCGATCATTAGGTGGAACATCTCTTTAAGTTTGGCGACCGAGAAAATTGGCGTGAGTCTCGTTCTCAATGGTCGCCACCTGGCTGTTTCCAGATTGGCCAGATGCACCGACATTGGTTCTGCCTAGAAATATTTAAGTTGAATTGATGAAGGATTTTAAGATGAGGATATTTATACTACAAATGTTATTCGTCGTTATCGAAAAAGCATGAAACTGGTAGCGTAATAGCTCTACAGTACATTCTCGATAAGTGACGGCAAATAGAGACCTCGAGACCGTCACTTATCGTGTAGAAGTACTTCTGTACGTTTCTTTAATGAAATTTTTACAAACGCATTCGTGAATCTTTCCTAATTAAAACGAGACCAAACACGATATACTTTATGATACATTTGATTTCTTCCCCTGCACCGATTGCACCTAAATCCGGAGATTACAATACGACCAAATATGATCTAAACTATAGCTTATTTAGTCTCATTTCAATAAGAAAAGTCTCACAAATGCAATAGTAAAAGTTTTATTAAAAAAGTAAAAAGTAAGAGAGGTGACAAGAGGTAATAAGAGCGGATAAGAGAGGTGATCCTTCTGCATTTTGGGCAACGGCTAAGTCGGATTTAAATGTTTTAAAGAAATCTAAATGTGTTCATTTACTTTTTCATAGATGCGGATTCCCCGATCCATGAATTTCGAGAAATCGCTGATAAGAACATCCTTGATCAGTTCAGGGTCTTTGACTACAAGTATGGGCTGCCGACCCATGTACAAGCCAAACACTGCCTCGCCTTTGTATCTGTTGTACATGTTCGCAATAAGTTCGTGCCTCGATATCTTCCCGAACATGTCGCTCTGCATACTTCCAACGAATGGGAAAGTCCGCGGTCCAACCACTCCAAGACTATTCCAGAAGTTGTGCGTCGAGGTCCCGTAGTAATAGAGAGCGAGGAGCAACGCGACTATGCCGCATGCTATTTCAAAATAGGTCGCCATAGCTTGACAGTTATTCGAAACTCAATGCTGTACTCTCTACTGTTTCACCTGAAAAACAGTTTCCTTTTTTGAAATGTTTTTTTGCAATTTCCCGATTGTCTGGGTACAGCAGAAAGTGTAACATTCCTTTTAATATTTATTATTTAAAGGAAATAAGTTATCTAGTTAATATCTTTATTAATATTCACAGATTAGTTTGTGCAATCGTTAGCAAGAAATAAATGTAAATTATTTAACAATTTTCCTGGAACGTGCTGAGTCATTTCATAATATCAGTAACAGCAAAAAAAAGTATTTTAAATAATATGTAACGTTAATCATTGTCATTTTTCGCTCTATGTTAATTACTTCTTGGACAACCACAGGATACTACGATACAGCGTAACTTCCTACTTCCAGCGGAAGAGATTTTAAGGATATTGTGTTAAAAAACGCGTTCGCGACTACTGATAGATGGCTGTGAAATATTAAATCACCTCGATGAAGCGATTAGAATTGGAAATTACAAGGTAATGATAATTATCAATTGTAATGCGCTTGATTTTATCGGTTAGTTGTAAATCCTCCAGTTAAGCTTGGCGATAATAATGTGCACGTCTGATTCCACATTAGAATTTTTCGATTTCTTAACTGAATGGAACAACAAATGTGAAAAAAAAATGAAATTTGGCGAATGCATAGATTGCAACGAAAGTCCAATGTTAGTTTGTGAAATATAAAAAGCAATTGCAAAAATGAAAATGTTTATTAGTGCACGTCTACAACAGATGGTAATATTAAATACACTATCCTATGATGTGAATTAAGTGATAAGAATTTAAATTAACCTAAATTTCTGCTGCAGTCTTAGAAAATCAATTTTTGTTACGGGCGATATATAATAGTGTTATTAGAACGATTTTTATGCAGCACGAAGAATGGAATACGAGCAGATTCAATTGCACTGCAAACAGTTCCACTAATTCCACAAATACTTGAAGAAACCTTATAAAAGTAGTCCAATAAAAAATTGTGATTTCATTCAAAGTTTATATGATGTACAAATTATCGAATGGTTGAATACCCCTGGTAGATAAGTAACATATACGTAGAATCAAATTGAAAGTCCAGATACACAATAGCACAATTATTTATAGCGACTTTTGCATGATACTGAAATCGCGTCAGAACGGTTTTCTAAGAGATCGAGAAGCGTACCGGCTTATTTGAAAGCTTAAAGAACCATCAGTCTGTCAAAACTGTACAACAAGCATGAACCTGTGTATTGCAAGGTGCATAAATTTCTTTTCATAAATATTATCACGCTGTTAGCTCGTAAAAGATATCAAAGGTGTCCATAATCTTAATATTTGTTAATGTATACTGGGTAATATTGACAACAGGAGTGACACAGCTGTAATCACGTTGACCTTGACATATGTTCTCAGGATCATCACTCGTAACGACATTTTCCAGTACTTAGAAAATACTTTTACTCAAGTTATATTATTAGCGCACTCCATTCTGACGTTATCGGTCGCCCTACAGCCAGATGACCTTGACTTACAAGGTCAACGCGCTTGGGACTGCGTCACATGATGTCAATATTGAAATTACTACCACATCGTGAAAAACCGTTGCACAAAGATCCAGCTGGATTCATTTTTAAGTGTGATATCTCTGCTTTTCCAGTCCTGAGTCCACTTTTCTGCAAAATGTTTCTGTCACCACACGTCAGGACTCAGATCAACACGAATTTGGAGCCTGGAGCCTGCCCCTTACAGCAACCACCTCAAATTTCACATACGACATTTTTATCCCCGTTTTATTCAACTTTGAGCGAAAAGTGTGTCCTTGACATTAGAATAACCAAAATGGTACAACGAGTGGAGGTCCCATGATCGAACTCGTGCCTTGAGTCCCACCTTGAAACCCCCTCGTGGTGTACGCACCTTGAGTTACTCTAACGCAGACGGCACACTGTTTATTCAAAAGACTTTGTTCATTCGATAAAACGGCGACAAGAAATTTCACGTCAAAGTTGGTGTGGTTGTTGCGCAGGGGAGGCTTCAGGCTTCAAATCCATGGCGATTCGAGTTATGAGAAAAATGTCTTAATGTCCGTAAAGACGGTTGAATTTGTCAAATCTTCAAATATGAAAAGTGTCTTCACTACCTGATCGGTTAGAAGGTGTGAAACAGTTTTTGAAAAGAAAATCAACGCAGAGCTAAGATAGTAGAAGCTTCACCTTTCAATATGAGTTCAGGAGGGCTAACATGCGATCTTTCTTCACGAAGATATAATAGTTCAAATATTAACATCTTTCTATCGAACATTGACTGATTCAGTTTTGATCGTTTTTCGCGTCACTAATACCTAGCAATGATGATTTCAGTAAATCCCAAGTCGCACAAGATCTGGTACGAAACTTTTAGCGGGATCATGTTGCTTAGCGAACGCGAGCAATTCTCACCTCGTCGCGTTTAACGAGAAACTTTAGTTTGGTCAGGCTTTAAGTTTGCAGTCCCTTTTGGCTGTATTCATGCGCAAGTTAATATCGAGGAGGCATCAGTCACGATGACTCACGATTGCGGCCAAAGCTGGGCATCTACTGGAAGCTAAGCTATGCTAAATTGAGCTAAAGCATGACGCGCGATGCAATGCTCTGTGCCATGCTATGTTTCTTCTTCGGTGATAAAGGGTGATTCTACCGCTGGTTGACTCAGAGGGAATGACAGAGCAGAGTTGGACACTTCTGGTTTGAAATAATAATAATAAACAAAAGCAACAAATCATTCGTCCACATAAAATAACAAATAGGTTTATTTTAAAATAAGGACGAACACGAATAAATTATGCCCAAATGATAATTTCAATTAATATTGGTTATCACAAATAATAATGCGAAATAAGATATATCAGTCCTGTATACAAGTAATATACTGCACTTATTGTACAAGTATTCACTTTTACTACGATTCGAAATTATAACATTCGATCAGATAGTTGACTTACATGATTACAGCAGATTCTCGATAAGTGACGGCAAATCGGGATCCCGAGATCGTCACTTGTAGCGTAGAAGCACCTAAATTTTATTGTATTAAATGAGTTTGAATAAACGCCACCGTATGTGGGCCGCTTACAAAAGAGGTACCACGAGAACAGTGGCGGAAGGATGGAATGTAACAAGCGTTGAGCCGTTGGTAGATGGTAACTATTTCCTGTGGAAGGAAAAAATTGAAGGAATTCTCAGAGCAAAGAAATTATGGAAAAGGGTAGTAGGAGTAAAACCACCGGGGAAGCCCCAGTAGGGGCAGGAAAATTATGCAGAAGAATATTGACAATGGGATGAATGGGATGGTGATAATCATTCTGCAAGAACGATCATGATCAACACCATATCCGAGGCACATGTTTTGAGATATTACAATGGAAAGAGTGCAGGCAGACTGTGGAGCTTGATTAAAGTGAATATGCCTGCGGAATCAGATCAGGTTAGGGCAAGAGCCTTAAGTGAATTGACAAATTTAAAAATGGCTAGAAATGAAAGTGGGGGCGAGTATATGGACAGAGGAAAGCAACTAGAAGAATGCGAATTGAAATTGTATATCCCGAAGGGGCTGAGAGCAGAATTCGAGCGGAATGTTAGAATACTGGAAAATCAAAGGGATCTGACCCTAAATGACGTTCGGTGTAGCTTGAAGCAAGAGGAATCGAAGAGGATAAAAAGAAATGATGACGGAATGCACAGAGACCAAGAAGAAATACGAAGAGTGAAGGAAAAAGGACAAAGCGATGTGTTGTGCTACGACTGTGGAAAGAAAGAGCAATTATCCAGTGAGTGCTTAAAGAAACAAAAATATTTTGTCAACGGTATGGACATATTTCAACAAACTGCAAGGATGCGAAGAGGAGTCGTGAAAGAGTACAGGGAGGTGGGTATCAGAAGAGGGAAAATTGGAAAGAGAATGGTCATGGAGGTGGAAGAGGTGAATCGTCCATGAAAATGAACGAGTCAGTAATGAATATAGGAGACCAGATTCGTACAAATGGAAGAGAGACGGATGATTGTATGAGTGGAAAGAAAACAGAATTGCTGTTGGATTCAGGCTCGACGAGCCATATGATATCTGATGAAGAAGTATTTGACAAGTGGAAGCAAGAGGAAAGAGTAATTCCGCTGGCAGACAAAGAAGGTAAGAAGCTAATGCCCAAGTGTATTGAAAAATCACGTACGGTGCGGGGAGAAGTTAACAATTGAGTTAGATTGACAAATAATGGATATAAATGTGAAAATGGGTAACCATGAAACTAGTCAGGTGTGTAATAGTGAAGGGTACCAGGAAATCTTGGGAAGACTGATGTAACCTGAGTGCGCATGCAAGACCGGATGTATCGTATGCAGTGAACTGATATGACTCCGGACAAATTAATAGACTTATTTTTTAATAATGTTTACTTTATTTCACACTAAGAAGTTACAATACAGCCTACACTGGACACTGAACGCTCTCGCTTGAACTCTGAATGCAAATGCGAATCACCAAGTCTAGTCTTCCAAGTCCAAGTCGTCTTCTACGTTGTAACACCGAACTACTGATATTCTCGGTCGATGATCTGGCCTTGTTGCCGAGTTATTTCCTTCGAGACAGGTCCTCTTGTTTCTTGGCCTTGCCAAATTATCTGTTTCAAGATACTTCTTTCTGTCTCGTAGCACTGTTTATCACAGTTCAACAGAAACCTCAAAGTACTACATATGACTGGTTTGAAGAGGATATTAAGGTATCTGAGCGGGACCATTAACTGTACTCTGCTGTATGGAAATAAGAGTTCTGTTAAAGAAATTAAATGTGAGACAGACGCTTCATGGAACAGTACGAAAGATGCAAAAACCCTGAGAGCGAACTCGAGGCTATGCTTGAGGGAGTGAAAGAAGTGGTGTGGAGTAATGATTTGATGGAGGAGATTGGGATGGGATCTAAAAGAGGGAAAATTTAGAGATATCACGTGTACCAGGTACCATAGTGACAGCTGATTGTATGACGAAACCTTACAGTGGATCGAGCTTTTGTTAAAAAAATGTAATACAATTTTTAAAGACTGAGGATCAATAAGAATAAAGGGTGTGTGTGTGTATGAGAGAGAGAGATTGTTTTTATATTGAATGGGCCTTATGGATGAAGTGAGTGACATCTGTGTATTTTTGGTCAGTTACTACATTGTAAGCTTTATTATAAGTAATACTAACGAATATCAAACATAACATCCTGTATACAGGATTATTATCTGTTACCTTCTCACAATTAGTACGAGCATATATAAATTACTCAGTTTAATACGTTCAGTGTGGATTTTGTTAACTTTATGCTTTTGAGAACTTCAAGTGGATACCCCCTTTCGGTGTCACCAAGAACGGGCCTGGCTCGATTTCATATGGAATCACAGTCTTTTCGCACACGTCTACTTTGAAATTACGGATGATCGTAATGAGGCCAAGCTTAGCTTGATAAACTGCGAAACGCCCGCCTGAAAGTAATTACAAATCATTGTCTCTGTATCTCTTAGAGATTCAGATAAATTTCTTCAATCCTAGTTGAATAGAAGAATCTATTTTTATGAATCAAGCAGTGCGATACCAATGCAATTCCTTGGTCCATCCCCAAACGGTAAATAATGCATGGGGTGTCGAGCCTCGACAGCGTCTTCGTTAAATCTCTCAGGGTCGAACTTTTCTGGATTCGGATAAATTTCAGGATCATGTTGTATCGCAAACAGTGGGATCCATATCGTTGTTTTCTTTGGTATCGTCACCTTCGTACCATTGAAGGTATAGTCGACTATTGATTCCCTGAACAAAACTGGCAGTGGTGGATGCATCCTTAGTGTCTCTATACAGATAAACGAGCGAACGTGAAACACAGACACTGTACACGCTTAACAGCTATTCTATACACAATACAGCGTTGCGTATGATTGCCGAATTGATGATGTTAGAAAACTGTTGAGATTGTTAAGTAAATATTATTATATATTATATAGCTCGAGAGTATCAAGTATTAACTGATTCTAATATTGAGTATTAACTTTTTAATTGCATAAATCCAGTCCCGAATCGATTGAATGCAACAAAAACACAGTATTTCTATTTTATTCATGATTCGATTCGTCTATATTTAATCTGAAACAAAGTTGGGATCCATCATTGTTTCTGTGGCAGATGAATTGCTACAAAAATAGAATGCGAGAGGTAATAATTTAAAACGAATAACTATTTCTACACACCTTTAAAAACTTTGTCCAAATACTTCATTTGCTTAACATCTTCATATTTCAGATCTCCATTGCATTTACTCCAATGTTCCCTGATTTCTTTCCTGAGCTTGTTTTGCATATCCTGGTTCCTAGCTAATTCGTACAGAGTATTAGTCATTGTTGTGGAAGAAGTTTCGAAACCCGCCGCGAAAAATATAAACACTTGCGCGGCGAGCAATGTGTCAGTCAATTCTGAAAAAAAAAAGAACAATTCGTACATATCAACGAATAATTATAGCATTTGCGTTAGCAAAATTATTTCCTACCAATAGTTTCCAGTTTCTCCGGATGTTTCCTACATTCCATCAGCATATGGATGAAATCCGGTCTGGTGACGTTATTCTCTTCTCTGTATTTGATCGTATCCGTGACGAGTTTCGTAAAGAACGGTGCGAATCTCGTGTCGGGTATTATATAACCGAGTAGGTCGTACAGTCCCGGCATAAACTGTCTCATCTTCAGTCTGAAAATGTTCTCCAGGTTCGGTGCGAACATTTCACGACCCATTCGTCGGAACTCGTTATCCTCGTTGGACATTGCGTTCATTTCGATGCCAAAGGCGCAGCTTCCGATCACATCGGTTGCGTATCTCGCTGTTACGTCGCTACATTCAATAGGCCCTCCTTTCTCGATTTGTTTTTCGATGTACTTCTCCAAGTTATGCGCGCACTCCACTATGAGATAGAACATCTCTTTCAGTTTGCCGACCGTGAAAATTGGGGACAGTTTTGTTCTAAGTGGCCGCCACCGCTCTGAATCTAGATTCACCAAGTGCAATGACAATGGCTCCGTCTGCGAATGTTTAATTGAAATCAATGAGGAATTTTGAGGATGGGATGATTATAGAAATAACGTTCATTTTTATATGTATAAAGATTAGATAGAGGTCGTTCGACAACAGGTGGGAAAAATTTCAAATGTTGATTGCTGAGGCGATTCTAAACAACTTTTTCCTTTGCCGCAGTGTTGGTTTAAGGCTGCGTTTTTGAATGATTAACGAAGAGCTCTGGCCAAGCAGAGCGCACATACAGCGCCAGGTCAGCCACGAGAGTATTTGGACTGGGCGACACGATCGAATCCACGATTTCGCGGTTGAGCCCACACTCTGATTGCTCAGTGTTTTTCGTTAATAATTCAAAAATCAAGCCTTAACCAACGCTTTCGCGACGTTAAAGCAACAAGCAAAGTGTAGCGTTTCAACGACAATAATATAGTAAAGTATTTCAGCAATATAAGAATTAATCTAGCAACATTGACAAAATTATGTGTGCTTACTTTTTCGAAGACGCGAGCTACTCGATTGGCAAGTTTTGAAAAATCCCTGATAAGAACGTCTTTGATTAGTTCAGGGTCGTGGAGAATAAGCAGGGGTTCCCTCCACATGTATAACCCGATCATTGGCTCGCTTTTGTATTTCTTGTACATGTTATTAACATATTCGGCCGTTGATAGTCTCGCGAACATGAGGTCTGTGACATTTCCAAGGAATGGAAGAGTGCTTGGTCCAACCACTCCACGACTTTTCCAGAAGTTATACGTTGAGGTCCCGTAGTAATAGAGGGCGAAAAGTAACGCGACTATGCCGCATGCTATTTCAAGATAGGTCGCCATAGCCTGACGGTTATTCGAAACTCAATGCTGTACTGTCTACTGTTTCACCTGAAAAACAGTTTCCTTTTTTGAAATGTTTTTTTCCAATTTCCCGATTGTGTGGGCATAGCAGAAAGTGTAACATTCCTTTTAATATGTATTATTTAAAGGAAATAAGTTATGTAGTTAATATCTTTATTGATATTCACAGTTTAACTTGTGCAATCGTTAGCAAGAAATAAATCTAAATTATTGAACAATTTTCCTGGAATGTGTTCAGTCATTTCATAATATCAGTAACAACAGCGAAATTATTTTAAATAACGTATAACATTAGTTATTGTAATTTTTCGTCCTATGTTAATTACTGCCTGAACAACCACAGGATTCTACGATGTGACGTGACTTTCTGCTTCCAGCGGAACAGATTTTAAGGATATTGTGTTACAAAATGCATTCGTGACTATTGACAGGTGGCTGTGAAATATTAAATCACCTCGACGAATTAATTAGAATTGAAAATTGCAAGGTAATGACAGTTATCAACTGTAATGCGCTTGATTTTATCGTTTGGTTGTAAATCCTCCAGTTAAGCTTGGCGATAATAAGTGTACACGTCTGTTTCCACGTTGGAGTTTTTCGATTTCTTAACTGAATGGAACAGCAAATATAAAAAAAAGGGAAACTTGGCGAATGCATAGATTGCAATGAATTTCCAATGTTAATTTGTGATGAACAAATGAAATGTTTATCAGTGCATGTGCGTAACAGATGGCAATATTACTTAAACTATCCTATGACATAGATTAAGTTATAAGAATTTAAATTAACCTAAATTCCTGTTGACTAGATAACAGTGTTGTTAGAACAATCTTTATGTAGAACGAAAAATGGAATACGAGCAGATTCAATTGCTCTGCAAACAGTTCCACTACTTCTACAAATACTTGAAGAAATCTTATAAAAGTAGTCCAATAAAAAATTGTGATTTCATTCAAAGTTTATATGATGTACAAATTATCGAATGGTTGAATACCCCTGGTAGATAAGTAACATATACGTAGAATCAAATTGAAAGTCCAGATACACAATAGCACAATCATTTACAGCGATTTTTGCATGATACTGAAGTCCCGTCAGAACGGTTTTCTAAGATATCGAGAAGCCTACCGGCTTATTTGAAAGCTTAAAGAACCATCAGTCTGTCAAAACTGTACAACAAGCATGAACCTGTGTATTTCAAGGTGCATAAATTTCTTTTCATAAATATTATCACGCTGTTAGCTCGTAAAAGATATCAAAGGTGTCCATAATCTTAATATTTGTTAATGTATACTGGGTAATATTGACAACAGGGGTGACACAGCTGTAATCACGTTGACCTTCACATATGTTCTCAAGATTATCACTCTGAACAACTTCTTCCTGTACTTAGAAAATACTTTTACTAAACTTATATTATTTGCGCACTGCATTCTGACGTTATCGGTCGCCCTACGGCTAGATGACCTTGACAATCTGTTACAAGGTCAACGAGATTTTGACTGCGTCACATAATGTCGATATTGAAATTACTATGACTTCGTGAAAAGCCGTCGCACAAAGATCCACCTGGATTCATTTTTAAGTATGACGTCTCTGTTTTCCCAGTTCTGAATCCACTTCTCTGCAAAATGTTTTTGTCACCATATGACGGGTGGAAAAATCAAGACACCCTTCCTGTTTGAAAATGCGACAAATTCGGATGTTTATAGTAACGTTGAAAAACTTTGTTCAGGACTCAGATCAACACGAATTTGGAGCCCGAAGCCTGCCCCTTGCAACAACCACTTCAAATTTCATATACGGCATTTTTATCCCCGTTTTATTAAGCTTTGAGCGAAAAGTGCGTCCTTGACATTAGAATAACCAAAATGCTCTAATGAGGGTAGGTCCCATGATCGAACTCGTATCTTGAGTCTACATATCGCACTAACCACATGGTGTACTTTCCTGTCCCACCTTGAAACCCCTTCGTGGTGTACTCATTTTGAGTTACTCTAACGCAAATGGCCCAAATTTGGTATGGTTGTTGCGCAGAGGAGGCTTCAGGCTTCAAATCCATAGCGATTCGAGCCGTGAAAACAATTTCTCGATGTCCGTAAAGACATTTGGATTTGTTAGATCTTCAAACAAGAAAGGTGTCTTCAGTACCTCATCGGTTATAAGGTGTGAAACAATTTTGGAAGGAGATCAACCCAGAGCTGAGACAGTAGCAGCTTCACATTTCAACATGAGCTCAGGTGGGCTACCATGCGATCTTTTTTCACGAAAGTGTAATAGTTGAAATATTAATAACTTTTCATCGAAAATTCATTGTTCTCTTAAGTTTTCGCGTCACTGACACCTAGCAATGATTATTTCAGTAAATCCCAAATCACACAGATCCCACAAGAAACTTCTATCGAGATCATGCAGCTTATTGAACAGCAGCAATTCTCACCTCTTCGCGTTTATTGAGTAACTGGCTCTCAATTTTCCGTCCCCTTTTCCTGTATTTATGCACAAGTCAACCTCGAGGAAGCATCAGTCACGATGACTCGCGGTTGCGGCCAAAACTGAGGATCCACTGAAAGCTAAGTTATACTATGCTAAACTAAGCTAAAGTATGCTGCCCGGTGCTATGCTGTGCGCCGTAATATGTTTCCTCTTCGGCGGCAAGGGGTGACTCCACCGCTGGTTAACTCAAAGGAAAGGCCGCCTAAAAACACTGCCGCGAAATCACCGCGGGGGTCCATTCTAGGTCTGTGTCACGACCACATACACCACTATCTGCAACTAGTTGAATCACTCTTGTAATCTTCGACAAAGCAGAGTTGGACGTTTTTGGTTGGAAATAAAAATAATAAACAAAAGCAACAAATCATTCGTCCACATAAAATAACAAACAGGTTTATTTTAAAATAAGGACGAATGCGAATAAATTCACAAATAAATTATTTCCAAATGATAATTTTAAGTAATATTCGTTATCTCAAGTAATAATGATAAATAAGATATAACGGTTTTGTATACAAATGATAGACTGCAATTACTGTAAAAGTATTCTCTTTTAATACGACTCGAAATTCTAACACTTTATCAGACAGTTGGTTTGCATGACTACAAGAGATTCTCGATAAGTGACGGTAAGTCGGGATCCCAGGACCGTCACTTATCGCGTAGAACGAGCGGGCCCAAAATTCAGTACTTTATCGGAAGTCTGTAATTTTGAAATGGATATTCTGTAAGGACTATAAAAATTTGGAAAAATTGTAACAATTAGTGTTATCACAATTGTGCATTCTGTGCAACTTTTTATGCGACGCAATAAATAGTGTCAGTAATGTGCCAATAATCACCAGTATTATGAAATATGGCAGAAAAGTATATAAAATGGCGGGACAGGTCCATAAAAGTATTATATTTACAAGAGTATACTTCATTATCTATTATATTTACTATATTTGTCTATTATGTTTCTTTAAGTTATAGTAGATTTGCGATTCGCATCCGGACGCCTCGCGCCGGACCGTAAATGCAGCGTATGTTAACACGTAGTAGTTTTCATTACGCACCCTTAAGTACTTTGTCCTTTTGTTGTGTGTATATTGTCCCCTTGATTAGATCGTACGATAGAAACCCACCATTATTCTCAACAGCCTCCTTGATTTCCTTTCGCAGCTTTTCCTGTATATCCTGATTTCGGACCAGTTCGTAAAGAGTGTGAGTTGTTGCTAACGAAATGTGTTTCAAATCCAGCCGCAAAGAAGACAAAGGCTTGTGTAGTAAGCAAAATGCCTGTCAGTGATGTAAAATAGAATAAAAAATGGTTGCCATCAAACAGTAAATGGCGCAGTATTAAGGTCGAACAAATCTTAAATAGTTTCAGTGAAGCCACAATTGTTTAACGTTAATAACAATCAGCAGAGTGTAATTTAAAATGTTAGTTACATGTATAGTGTTATGTGAAATGCACTTTTAACTAACTTTGGCAATTATTTCTGTTAATCGTCAACAATTTGATTAATATAATACGAACTATCGATTCTGTATTTACTGTATCAACTAAATACTTCTACTTATTTGTTACACATTTTGTACGTCATATTATACATTTATCAGAGATGCTAGCCATTGAATTAATTCGACAAAATCTGACTTAATATTTTTGTTTATACAACTATTATTATATAACATTTATGTATTGTATATTTTTTTATCATTAACTTAAAACTACATGCTTGTTAAATTAAATTGTTAAATCAGTTGCAGCAATAGCATAATTTGATTATAGCCACCACCAATTTGATTAACATAACACGAACTATTTCAATGAACAAAATTTAGTATTGCTGCAAAGTGAAATAATAATAATAATTGTATTAACTTCGAACTATACTCACCAACAATCACCATTTTCTCTGGGTGTTCCTTAAGTTCTATCAGAATGTTGATAAAATCAGGTCGAACAGTGTTATTCTCCTTTCTATTCTTCACTGTTTCTTCCACCACGTTTATGAAGACATCGTCAAGTTTAATATTCGAAATACAACTCCGTCGAATACTGGCCTAATGATGCTTTGTTCAACGTAACATCTTTGATAGTTCTGAATCCTAGCAAGGGTTCAGGCCGGAGATGCCAAGCTTCTTCCATAAGTTGAACGTCCATGCCAAATAATAGTAGAGGGCAAATAACACTGCAGCAATCGCACTCACTGCCCGAAGATAGTCAAACATGACGAATTTCGATAGCGAACACTACTGGTCTTCGTTCAATCGATTCACTGCTAGGGTATTCTTCGTGTATTTTACAGAGCTGAGAAAAAATTGGGGATATCGTACACTTATAAATGACTTTATCCTGTAAAGCTGCTGCGTTGTAAAAGCATTCAGATAGACTTATATCCATTCTACTTAGTATTCCCTGCTTAATCAGCCTGGCAGCCTGAGGTATTCGGATGAAGGTAATGAGCGTAGTACATATCAATTCATTTCATCAATACCAAAGCTTGTTGTTGGTTTGTTTCTTTTGTAAATTATATGTTTTAAATTTGGTTGTTGGAAATTGTCCGATAGACGCGTGAAACAATCATGGATATGAATGAAGGTTTAGTATGAGATGTCCTTCGAAAAGATATCTTTGCATATTTTTTGTCAAAGATGGATTTTATGTTTTATTTTCTTACACTTTTGACAGTAACATTTCTATTAAAATTTTTGTTTTACCATTGTGTTATTAAATTCCTTCCCCATAAAAATTTGTTATGCAGTTTTCTTATAAATAAATATATATACATTCATTAAATTTGTTTCTTGAATTGCGGTAAACGAAATAATATTACATAAATTAATTAAGAAGTTGGATATTATATACTCAACAAAATGTCGAACTTATTTATTATTTATCTCATTCATGTACTATCATTTTTACAATGTATGTACAGTACATAAATTAATTAGAACAGATTAAAAATAAGAGACACACAGTTTGTATAGATAAATTTATTATTATAATTTATCATTTAGAATAGTCTTAAAATTTATAAAAGGCAGAAATATTCTTGCATTACATATATTTACATTAATAGTAAACTATACCGTAATAAACACAATAATATCCAGTAATCATAGAAAGTCTTTCAAGATACGTTTACCAGGTCCTTAAATTCATCAAGCTATTAATTATTCTGAGCAATATACATATAATTACGATAAATGAACAACTAAAACGAATAATGAAAAATATAAAATACTATTTAATCGTGTCCTTCAATAGAAATTGACCCTTTATTACATTCCTAGTACTAAAATGAATAGCTGATGTTTTATGACTCCACCCACTACTTAGGTTCGTGCACATGTTTTTATAATTAGACGTCATTCGTCTATTTACAGCACGAGTAATCAGTGATTATCAGTGATAACTTATCTCACGTGAGTACACAGAGTTTCACATAATTAGTACGAGCATACATAAATTGCTCAGTTGAATAGGTTCACTGTGATTTTTGTTAACTTTGAACTTTTGAAAACTTCAAGTGTATGCCCCCTTTTGGTGTCATCAAGAGTGGACCTGGCTCGATTTCATATGGAATCACAGTCTTTTCGCAGACGTCTACTTTGAAATTGCGGACGATCGTAATGAGGCCAAGCTTAGTTTGATAAACTGCGAAACGCGCACCTGAAAGTAGTTACAAATCATTGTCTCTTTAGACATTTAGATAAATTTCTTCAATCGTAGATGAACAGAAGAATCTATTTTTATGAATCAAACAGTGCGATACCAATGCAATTCCTTGGTCCATCCCCAAACGGTAAATAATGCATGGGGTGTCGAGCCTCGACAGCGTCTTCGTTAAATCTCTCAGGGTCGAACTTTTCTGGATTTGGATAAATTTCAGGATCATGTTGTATCGCAAACAGTGGGATCCATATAGTTGTTTTTTTTGGTATCGTCACCTTCGTACCATTGAAGGTATAGTCGACAATAGCTTGCCTCGATAGGACTGGCACTGGTGGATACATCCTCAGGGTCTCTAAATATAATTATAATTTGTATGACTTAACAGCTCTGACATCTGCTTAATTCTGTAAATAATGCAGTGTTGTACATGATCGCCAAAATGATGGTATTAAAAACTGTTGATGTTGTTAAGTAAATGCTTTTAGATAGAGAGTATCAAATATTGAGTGACTCTAACATTATGTATGAATTTTTTATCTGCATAAATACAGTCTCGGACCGATCGAATGTAACTAAAACACAGTATTTCTATTTTATTTATGATTTGATTCGTCTATATTTAATCTGAAAAAATGTTGGGAACCATCATTGTTTCTATGGCAAATCAATTGCAACAAAAATAGCATGCGAGGAATAATAGTTTAAAATGAATAACTATTTCTACATACCTTTGAAAACTTTGTCCAAGTACTTCATTTGCTTGACATCTTCATATTTTAGATCTCCATTGCTCTTACTCCACTGTTCTCTGATTTCCTCCCTCAGCTTGTTTTGAACATCCTGGTTCCTAGCTAATTCGTACAGAGCATTGCTCATTGTGGTAGAAGAAGTCTCGAAACCCGCGGCGAAAAATACAAAGACTTGCGCGGCGAGCAATGTGTCAGTCAATTCTGAAAAAAGGAACAATTCGTCTGTACCAACGAATAATTATGACATTTGCGTCAGCAAAATTATTTCCTACCAATAGTTTCCAGTTTCTCCGGATGCTTCCTGCATTCCATCAGCATATGGATGAAATCCGGTCTAATGACGTTATTCTCTTCCCTGTATCTGATCGTATCCGTTACGAGTTTCGTGAAGAACGGCGCGAATCTCGTGTCGGGTATAACATAACCGAGTAGGTCGTACAGTCCCGGCATGAATTGTCTCATCTTCAGTCTGAAGATGTTTTCCAGGCTCGGTGCGAATATTTCACGACCCATTCGTCGAAACTCGCTATCCTCGTTGGCCATTGCGCTCATCTCGATGCCAAAGGCACAGCTTCCGATCACATCGGTTGCGAACCTTGCTGTTAATTCGCGGCATTCAATAGGCCCTCCTTTCTCGATTTGTTTTTCGATGTACATATCCAAGTTATGCGCGCACTCAGCTATGAGATGGAACATCTCTTTCAGTTTGCCGGACGTGAAAATTGGGGACAGTTTCGTTCTAAGCGGTCGCCACCGCTCTGAATCTAGATTCACCAAGTGCAATGACAATGGCTCCGTCTGCGAATGTTTAATTGAAATCAATGAGGAATTTTGAAGATGGGACAGTTGTAGGAATAACGTTCATCTTTATATCTATAAAGATTAGATAGAGGATGTTCGACAACAGGTGGAAAAAATGTTTAATTTGTTTGCTGAGGCGGTACTGAACAACTGTTCCCTTTGCCACAATGTTGTTCAAGGCTTCGTTTTTGAATGGTTAACGATGGGCTCTGGCCAGTCGTGGCGATTCTGAACAATTTTTTCCTTTGCCATAATGTTGGTTTGAGGCTTTGTGTTTGAACTATTATCGAAAAACTCTGACAAATCA
Source organism: Holcopasites calliopsidis (assembly GCA_023838395.1). NCBI lineage: Eukaryota > Metazoa > Arthropoda > Insecta > Hymenoptera > Apidae > Holcopasites > Holcopasites calliopsidis. The sequence goes on from JALHAQ010000009.1 coordinate 1,355,079, forward strand.
AAGTTTAAGTAGGGCGCCGGCGCAGACACGAGAGTATCGGGACTGGGCGACACGATCGAACCCAAGATCTCGCGCTTGAGCCCGCGCTCTGATTGCTCAGTATTTTTCGTAAATAATTAAAAAACGAAGGCTTAACCAACGTTTTGGCAACGTTTAAGCAACAAGCCACATGTGGCGTTTCAGCAACAATAGTGTAAGAAAGTATTTCAGCAGCATATGGATTAATCCAGCGGCAATTAAAAAATTATATGTGCTTACTTTTTCGAAGACAAGAGTTGCTCGATTAGCAAATTTTGAAAAATCCCTGATAAGAACGTCTTTGATGAGATCAGGGTCGTTTAGAAGGAGCAGGGGTTTCCTCCCCTTGTATAACCCAATCATTGGCTCGCTTTTGTATTTGTCGTACATGTTCTTAACATATTCGGCCATTGATACTGTCGCGAACATGACGTCCTTGATATTTCCAAGGAATGGAAGGGTGCTTGGTCCAACCACTCCACGACTTTTCCAGAAGCTATACGTTGAGGTCCCGTAATAATAGAGGGCGAAAAGCAACGCGACTATGCCGCATGCTATTTCAAAATAGGTCGCCATGGTTTGTCAGTAATTCGAAACTGAACGTTGTAGTGCCTTCAACTTCACCTGGAGAAAATATTCTTTTTTGTAATGTTCTTTTGCAACCGTTGGCAACAAATAAATGTGAAAACATTGAGCGATTTTCCTTAAATTTGTTGATTTGTTGCTTTATATTAATAATAATAACAACGAATGTCTTTTAAATAATTCTTTACGTTTTTCAGTGTAATTTTCCTTGATCGCGCGTTAATCACCTCTTAGATAACCACAAGATATTACGATATAATGTAACTCACTGCTTCCGGCGGACGAGATTTCCGGGATATTGTGCTGGGAAATACATACGATGAGCTAACACTGGGAAATATTAAACTATATCGACGAATCGTTTAGATTTGGAAATTACAAGATAATGTTAGTTAACAATTGGAATGCTACATGTAGATTTTATCTGTTATAAACAAACCCTCGTATTAAACATGACAGTTAAATACTTTATTATGCAGCATTTTATTTTGTCTTTTAAAATTGAAAGGACCATGCAGTTTTAAAAACCACACTGCTGGTATATATTTCGAAGTACGTACTTATGATTTCGTTTCACGAATATAGTCTAATTGTCAGCCCACAGAATGTCAAAAGTACCCATACTGAAGAATATTAACAATAATAATAATAATAATGATAATAGCAGTAACAATTTCGATAAACCACAGTCTATGCTGTTCGCGCAACGATTTTGACTGAGATGTACCTCATCGAACGCAAGTGATTATTTCTTCACCGCGCCTAGTGTGTAACTACCTCTAATCTTGTAGTCAGTTTTAGCTTTATACGTATACAAGCTGTTTGCTTCTCTCGGGTGGAGCAGCAGTCACGATGACTTGCAGTTTCGGTTAATGGTTCTGCGCCAACATCTTGAAAATGCTTGGTCTAACAAACTGATTTCATCAGTTAACGATTCTGTGCTGAATTCCCTGGTATTCCGTTTTTCTTTTTAGTGCATTATTTGTAGTAGCATAAAATAGATCTGATCTCTTTTGGAATATCCGAGCTTTTCGTTTCTGAATTGCTTATCATTCCAACATTACACACATCCATAAGATCTTAAAATCACCTCCAACAGTTTGCGCTTTTTGCGATAGTTCCCTATCTGTTGAATGTGCTTCCCTCCACCAGCAACATTAATTACAATTTAACATACGAAATAATCTAAGCGAATGCCTCGCTATTGTTACTCTTTCAAAAGAAGGATATTCTGTTCGAGAAATTGCATCGGAAGGTGAAATTTAAAAGTCGGCACTTAAAAATTCATGAAACTAAAAGAAAAGCATCACAATCATTGAATCACAAGAAGAAAACAGAAATTGGAAACAGTTAAATGCGCGTACATTATGTACAAAACGAACGCAAAGACCTTAAGCGCTCCATTTATAACTATAAAAGGGGGCTGCTGGCGACTGAAATTGCATCAGAAGTTAGTAATTTAGACTGCGGATGTTTATGTCAATGCATATTTTCATAGAAAACAGGGAAAACAATGAAACTGGACAGAAATATGTTTCATAATTAGAGGTTCTTAAAAACATATTTTTTATTTTACACTTTCTGCATAATACATACGTCGTGCATATTTATGTTTAAAAACATATGCAATAATACATTACACATGTTATTTACCATGTACATGCATATATCATGCTCATCCGAATCATCTACCTCGTCAAATTAATTGAATCTATTAGTCAGCACTTTTATCATAACCGGATAGTGTTGACAACGGAAGGTAAATAGTAAAATGAACTTAAATAGAACAAACGGTGATTGCTGTGGCGATTCTGAACACCTTCTCTCTTCTTCTGAACACCGGCTCTCGTGGTAGTTCTGGGACATCCTCTATACAGCAGTTACTAGGTGCATCACAGCGGCTGACGCCGATAATATACGGCACGCATTTATTGGTTTATTGTTTTATTTCAATAGCGAACTCAAAATAAAGCTACTACAGGCATTAGGCGACGCAAAAAATGGTGGCGAAGTATGATTCAGTCGCGCCGTCGCGAAAAGTGGTGAAGTATAGTACAGGTGCGCCGTCGCGAAAGGGTTAAACATTCTTTTCGTCGTAGACAATTGTGATCCAGTATATGGACGCATTCCTTTTCCGTCAAACGAAATGCTTCATCACCGACGATAACTTAAGGCATAGGTATGCTTGTATCAGATATCGGTTGATTTTCCAGAATTTGCAGAGTGTTATTCATTAATTAAAAAAAAAAACTAGAATTCTTAAAAATACATGAATCACTATTTTTTCCAAATGGTACAATACCTATATAAGTAAATTTTTAGTTTGCATCGCAAACACCATGCAATACCATAGAACAGTAATTTTTATAATTATTGGGCTGTCGGAAAAGTCATGACGCATTTTTTCTATACTTTTCAAAGGTCATTTATTTGTATAAAGAACGAAGATCAATTAATGATTTATTGCCCGATTTGTACTATAACCTTTTGCCATCTTTCAGTAAGTTTCATAATTCCTCGTTCATAGAAGGACCTGTTTTTATCGGCGAAAAACTGAACAAGATGCTGAGTCACAGCCTCATCTGAATTGAACGTTTTTCCACGCAAGGAGTTTTGAAGGGAACGGAACAAGTGGAAGTCTGACGGCGCAAGGTCAGGCGAGTATGCTGGGTGTGGTAACACATCCCATCCAAGCTCCAATAATTTTTGGCGGGTGATCAAACTTGTGTGTGTTCTCACGTTGTCGTGATGGAACACAACTCCTTTACGATTAACAAGCTCTGGACGTTTCTGGATGATGGATCCGTTCAAACTGTCCAATTACCGACAGTACACATCAGAATTGATTGTTTGATTTCTCGGTAGGAGCTCAAAAAACACGACACCTTTAAAATCCCACCAAACCGAGAGCATAACTTTTCTCTGATGAATGTCTGCTTTCGATGTCATTTGAGGCGCACTATCACGTCCGTACCAACATCGTTTGCGTACCACATTGTTTTACACAATCCACTTTTCATCACCAGTTATCAGTCGCTTCAAGAAAGGATCACTTTCCTCACGTTTAATGAGAATATCGAATATGTTTATACGCGCCGTCAAATGAGAACCTCTTTGAGTTCATGAGGAACCCAAACATCGAGCTTGCTTACGTATTCCAGCTTCTTCAGGTGGTCATGAACGCTTGAATGATGGATGTTCAATGTTTCTGCAAGCTCTCGTACCGTGTAACGTGGATTTGACTCGAGCAATGCCTTTATTTTATCGTCATCAACCTCGGTGGGCCTCCCTGAGCGAGGAGCATCGTTGACGTTAAAATCAGCAGCACGGAATTTTGTGAACCATCGTTGACACTGACGTTCTTGTAGAGCACCGTTGTCACCGTAAACTTTACGCAATTTTTCACAAGCTTGACGCGCGTTCTTTCCTTTATGGAAGTAAAAGAGTAAAATATGGCGAAAATGCTCAGTTTGGTCTTCCATCTTTACCTTGTTGTAAAATCTCCAAAACAAAACCAAATCTCGCTCAATAGTTTTTAAAATGAAGCTGAAACTGTCAGCTCTCAAAGGGCATAGCAATAACATAATAGATGCGCATGCTCTAGTACTTTAAAAATAAACTAATGCCATCTGTTGCAAAAATGCGTCATGACTTTTCCGACAACCCAATATACATATGTAGTACAGCGATGCACTGTTAAGCGGCTTGATAATGCGAACGTGTTTTCCATCAATGGCCCTTTGCAGATTGGAAAACCTGTTCTTTTTTTTCTTAAATGCAATTGCAATTTTTAGCCAACTTTCCCTCATTGGTAATGGTATACAGGTATCTCTTAAAACATGCCACGTAAAATGACAAATTTGCAGCCACATGCCAAATATCCGCAACATAAATGCAATCATTTCAAAATTAAAATTTTGTGGCAGGTGTAAATCTTCAAAAGAGATGGAAAAATCTAAGAAGTTGTTTCGCGAGTGAAGTACGGCGCATGAAAAACGTGAAAGGTGGGTCTGCGGCTTCGCGCAAGAGACCGTACATTTTTTATAACCATATGCAATTTTTGAACAATATACCCCTTGAAGTCCATACTGAAAGTAGCACCCCAGATGATGATGCACCGGCCGAACAAGAATCATTAGAGACACCGTATTCTAGACTCGATGTAACGGTTAGGAAAAGAGCAAAGAAAAACGATTGCAATGACGATCTCATAAATATTTTACAAACATCAATGGATGCGCGAGCTAAAAGGGAGGCACTTTTGGAAGGGGATGAAGATATAATGTTTCTCTTATCTCTGTTATCCTCTTTTAAAAAGATTGCCGACGATAAAAAGGCATGTACAAAAATAAAAATGATACAATTAATGGAGCAAGCACAACATGCAGAAATTTATGCATATCTACCACGAACACGAATAAATAGTCAAGCCAATAATTACAGAATAAACGACTGTAGTCAAAGTAACTATAGTCTTCCAGTAACTTGCGATAGCAGTACAAACAATCAAAATTATTTTACATTAACATCGCCAACAGAAAAGTCTGAATATTTTGAACTATTTTAAGTTTTTAAGTACATCATTTTTAGGTGTTTGTTCTATTAAAGTTCCTATTGTATAATATAATTAGATGTGCACAAGTAAATAAATTACCTTAAAGTGATAAATAGTTTTTCCTCAGAAGGAATACAAAGTCACATATATATTTCAATATTTCAAAGGGTGATTGCTGAGGCAATTCTGAACGACTTGTTCCTTTGCCAAAACGGTGGTTAAAGCTTCGTTTTTGAGTGATTAACGAAAAACGCTGACCAATCAGAGCGCGTGTAGAGCGCGCGCTTAGCCGAGAAGGCGGTTAAGGCTGCAGTTGAGCGTATCACGATCTTCTTTCGGCTGAGCGCGCGCTCTGATTGGTCAGCGTTTTTCATTAATCATTCAAAAACGAAGCTTCAACCACCGTTTTGGCAAAGGAAAATGTTGTTCAAAATTACCTCAGCAATCGCTCCTTAAAATATTGACATGCAGCAGCAGATCACCCTGTAGATGGTTTTAACCCTTTCGTTACGGCAGTCCGCTCCGCTTATCCCTGTGGATCGGGGAGAAAGAATACGTCCACAGTAGCCCCTGCTTGTCGTAAGAGGCGACTAAAAGGGCAGGGAAGTGTGGTGGAGGCGAGCGGGCAGAACACCCGCCAGCGATGACCCTCCACCCGGAGGTCGGCAGCGGTGCCAGCGAATGGGGGGTCTCTACACTACCCCCTGTTGGGCACCGCTGCCGCGACCGGCCGATAAATCGGCGGCTCTTTAAGCCACGGTGCGGTCCCTGGGGACTGCCGGCAGTCGGGGTGGGGGCCCCGACTGTCCACAACATCTAGCGGTCCCCCAGGTGGTGCAGCGCCGCTAGTGTCCGGCGGCTCTGTGGCGATGGGAGGCACGGGAGGGGACGATCACCTGCCTCTCCCGGGAGGTGCCCTCTCAAGGGCATGGCGCTAGGCGGGGTCGCGTGAAGAGTTCGCAAGAGTACCCGCGGCCCCGCCGCAGAGCTCCGAGGAAGGGCACCGTGTGAGTTTTTAGTAGGTAAAAGCCCCACACTGCCCTGTCTTGTCCCCCAGCAAGCAGGTGTGTCTGATTGCAGATTTTCTCACACGTTAAAAGAAAACAGTCCGCTCCGGTAGAGTGACGTCACTGAACGGGGCACCGCGCCACGAAGTGTGCACATTGCACGTCGGCAGTCTTCGATGTTCGCACTTACGTCTTTCAACGCCACTTTGGGATTCTCTTGTATATACACTATTTTAAGAGCTACTTAACAACTGTTTCGTCATATTATATAAAGAACATAAACCCGAGTATATTTTATGAGTATTCAGTTATTTACATATTTACAAATTTTGCTACTATTTTAAAGAAAAATATAATTTAGGATAGACATCAAAGAGGTCGTCACGCGGACGCCCATTACAGTCGGCACCCGTAATGAAAGGGTTAATATCTCCAAAACCTTGTCGAATGATTTTATCGACATTCTCGCAGAGTTGAAAAACTTATCTTCATAATTTCTTATGTATTTAAAAAACTCGGTGAACATCCCTTTTCTACGGCGTTCTTGTAATAAGGGATGCACCCAATATATCTTTCCCTTTTTCTTTTGGAAAGAAGCTTCGTAATTATTACAACCCCTTCAGCATCCATTTTGTTAAACGGACTCTACGATACTGAGAAATTTCGCGATGCCGTGCCGAATTTGGTCGCTGAGGTTGGTCGTTGATTATGTTCACCCGATTTTTGGCCTTTCGTCGACCAAGTCGCTGGCGACTTAAAGAAAAAGACGTTGCTTCCATTAAGACCGCGCAGGAAGTGCTGCCGCGAAACGAACTCCTGCAAAATTTAATGTTTATAATGGGTCATTTAATCATCTTACCAGCTGCGATTCAGATATTAGTAAGCATAAGTTTACCGTCAGATTAATCAACAGAAATATATATGTAATCTACAGGTCAATTAGAAAATATCCCTGGTGATGGCGGAGAGAAAAGTAAAAGGAAAATAAATGCTACGTTACAGAAAGAAAAATATAGGATTTATGGAACTAAGAAAAATTGCACGTGTTTTTGAATTTGTAGAAGAGACGATGCATGTGCCACATCACTGCCTGAGTAAGTTTAATTATGTATCCATAACATTATGTGATGCGAAGCGCTGGTTTTTGGCGTACAAATTAATTTTCACCGACAAGCACCACCAACTAACGCCGTCGAACTTAGAAGAAACGCCCTTAATTTAGTGTAATTCTATTAATAATAAATTAGAATAACTGTAAAATGTTTGTTGATACTTAATATTACTCTTAACATTTAATATAGTATATGCAATAATACCTATGTCCTATGCTTTTTGCATATTTATCATGCATAAACATCCGCGGTCTAGGTCAGTATATGTATACGTATATGTAACACAAATATGTATATATATGTATATTCTTATTACAATAAGCTTGACGAAACGTAACGGCTCGCGTTTCCTCGACGATATATCAACTCAAACTACAATAATGCATACGCAGTAAATGGTCACATAACCACACATCACTCATCCGCATAACGGGTGATGGCAGCACGAGTTTCGAATCAGTCCCGCATCGATATATTCCAACAATATGAAGAATAACTTATAATATGTTTATGATGCATAATATGTGTATGCAAATTAAGTACGTACAGGTAGATTTATTATCAGTTTATAATCTTAAAATTTATTAAAGGACCATAAGGATTTTAATATCGCACATATTTAGATTTCTAATAAATTATTTTTCGACAAATAAAAATTTTTTGCAAGATCCATAATTCCAATTAATTTCACATTTCGTTTATCAGACCTCGTTCGTATACTTCTAACACAGATTGCCACTCTTAATTGGAAGCGTTCACGATATGCGCCTTTTGCGTAGGTCTTGCATGTTATACATACATGTTTGTTAACTTGGTACTTTCGAAAACTTCAAGATTATTTCCTTTTTTGGTGCCAGGAAAAATGTGACTGGGTCGATTTCGTACGGAATCATTGTCTTTTCGCAAACGTCTACTTTGAAATTACGGAGGATCGTAATGAGGCCGAGCTTAGTTTGATAAACTGCGAAACGCGCACCTGAAAGTAATTACGAATCATTGTATCTTTATGCCTTCGAAATTCGAATAAATTTCTTAAATCATAGATGAATAGAAAAATGTATTTCTATGCAGTCAAACAGTGCAATACCAATGCAATTCCTTGGTCCGTTCCCAAACGGTAAATAATGCATGGGGTGTCGAGCCTCGACAGCGTCTTCGTTAAATCTCTCAGGGTCGAAGGCATCGGGATTCGGATAAATGTCAGGATCACGTTGTATCGCATATGCTGGAATCCCTATCCTTGTTCCCTTTGGTATCGAAAGTTTTACTCCATTGAAGGTATAGTCGGATACTGCTATCCGCGATAAGAGTGGCACTGGTGGGTACATCCTTAATGTTTCTATAGAAATGATTGATTGAATGTGAAAGGCAGATACTGGACACATGTTTACCTATTTTCGATTAACTTAAAAACTTGGAATTTTTACATGCAAAATTTTGCGAACTTAGCAACTGCAACTTCTGCTTGATTCTTTAAATAATGCAGAAAGTATTAGGGGATATTTAATATTGGGTATTAATTTCATTGTAGCTCTGCATCAATTCTTTAAATCTAAATTATAGTACTCCCATTTTACTTATAATTTTATTCATGTATTTTAAATCTAAAAAAGTTTGGATTCATTATTGGTTTTTCTGGTACACTGTTTCTAAGAACAGTCAAATGTAAAAGTGTACTAAGTTTAATCAAATGGTGTTTTACTATATGAGGCTTCTATGTATATACCTTTAAAAACTTTGTCCAAATATTCCATTTGCCCGATATCATCGTATTTCAGCTGTCCATTGCTTTTAGCCCACTGTGCTCTGATTTCATCCCTCAGTTTATTTTGCATATCCTGATTCCTAGCTAATTCGTAGAGAGCATTGCTCATTGTCGTAGAAGATGTCTCGAAACCCGCGCCGAAAAATACATAAGCCTGTGCGGCAAGCAACGTGTCAGTCAATTCTGAAAGAAAAACACAGTTCACTTGCATTTATCGATTAAAAGTTCTGATAGAATTTTCGTTCTTGATAAACTTATTTCAACATAACGTACCAATACCGTCCAATTTCTCCGGCTCTCTCTTACACTCCATCAGCGAATTCATAAAGTCCGGCCTAACGATGTTATTCTCTTCCCTGTATTTGATCGTATCCGCGACGAGTTTCGTGAAGAACGGAGTCAGTTTTCTCTCAGGCATTATGTAACCGAGCAAATCGTACAGCTTCGGCATAAAGTGGCCTAGCTTATATCTGATGGCATTCTCCAGATTCGTTTCGAACATTTCATGGCCCATTCGTCGGAAGGCACTGTCTTCGCTATCTAAGGCAAGCATCTCGAGTCCAAAGACGCATCTCCCGATCACATCGATCGTGAATCTTCCAGTTAATTCGCGACATTCAATAATCGCACTTTTCTCAAATTCTTTATTGATGCATTTTTCGAATACCTGCGCACACTCGATCATTAGATGGAACATCTCTTTCAGTTTGGCGACCGAGAAACTTGGCGTGAATCTCGTTCTTAATGGCCGCCACCTCGCTGGTTCTAGATTGATCAAATGCACCGACATTGGCTCTGCCTAGAAATATTTAATAAGACTTGGTGAGGAATTTTAAAGTCAGGATATTTATATTAGAAATGTTATTCGTCGTTATCGAGAGAGCATGAAACCGATAGTATGATAGCTATACAGTAAATTCTCGATAAGTGACGGCAAATAGGGACCTCGAAACCGTCACTTATCGTGTACAAGTACTTTAGTACTTTTCTTGTATGAAATTTTTACTGACGCATTCCTGAGTCCTTCCTGATTAAAACGAGACCAAACACGATATACTTTATGATACGTTTGATTTTTTGCCCTGCACCGATTGCGCCTAAATCCGTAGATTGCAATCCAACCAAATATATCCTAAACTATAACTTGTTTAGTCTTATTCCAATCAGAAATGTCTCACAAATGCAATAGTAACAGTTAAATTCAAAAGGTCAAAAGTAAAAAAGCTTCGTCGTTGCATTATGTTGTCTCATCCATACATATAATTCCTACGATCAGTCCGATGCTCGTATCTCCTTTTCTTTCGCTCACTATGTCCTTTTCTACGTTCAGGACCAAGGGGCTAAGTGAAAGAGGCGGGGATAGCTTTCCGTCACTTATGTGGAGATGGGAATTCCGTCACTTATCGAGAATCTACTGTAATAACCGCTCAAAATGATTGATATTACGTTTCTCCTTTAACACTTTCACGACGGTATGCTGCCGTATGCGGTCGCTGCACTTCGATAAGAATCTTGCAAGGTACATAACTAGAACATGCATCAGTATGTCCAAAAGAGTGTCGCTAATTTATTTAGTATAGTATTTAAAAAGTTTATAAGTACATTTAAACATAATGTAAATGTTGTTTTTTACACGATAAACTGGAAAGCGACACTTGAAAGACGAACGACGTGCATTCACGTCTCTCGACGTCAAAGTGTTAAGTAAGATATGTTCATCGTAGAGGCGATACGAGCGGGCAAGAGAATTGATCCTTCTGTATTTTAGGCAACAGCTAAATAATATTTGAACGTTTTAAAAAAGTCTAAATATGTTCATTTACTCTTTCATGGATATGGATTCCCCGGTCCATAAATTTCGAGAAGTCGCTGATAAGAACATCCTTGATCAGTTCAGGGTCTCTGACTACAAGTATGGGCTGCCGACCCATGTACAAGCCAAACATTGTCTCGCCTTTGTACCGGCTGTACGTACTCAGAATAAATTCGGCCATTGATCTCCTCGCGAACATGACGTCCTGCATACTTCCAATGAATGGGAAAGCACGCGGTCCAACCACTCCACGACATTTCCAGAAGTTGTAAGTCGAGGTCCCGTAGTAATAGAGGGCGAGAAGCAACGCGACTATGCCGCATGCTATTTCAAGATAGGTCGCCATAATTCGACGGTGATTCGAAACTCAATTCTGTGCTGTCTACTGTATCACCTGAAAAAACAGTATCCTTCATTGGAACGTCTTTTTTTTGCAATTTCCCGATTTTCTGAGCACAATAGAGATTGTAACATTTCTTTTAGTATTTTTTATTTAATGGAATTTAAGTTGTCTAGTTAATATCTTTATTAATGTTCGCAGATCAGTTTGTGCAATCCTTAGCAAGTAATAAATTGAAATTATACCATAATTTTCCTGGAATCTGTTTAGTTATTGAATAATATCAGTAACGACGGTGAAAGTATTTTAAATAATGTATAACGTTACTTATTGTTATTTTTCGCTGTATATTAATTACTTCTTGGACAACAACAGGATACTACTATACAGCGTAACTTTCTACTTCCAGGGGAAGAGATTTTAAGGATATTGTGTTAAAAAACGCGTTCGCGACTATTGATAGATAGCTGTGAAATATTAAATCACCTTGACGAATCGTTTAGAATTGGAAATTACAAGGTAAAGACAGTTATCAATTGTCATGCGTTTGATTTTATCGGTTGGTTACAAATCCTCAAGATAAGCTTGGCAATAATAGTGTGCACTTCTGTTTCTACATTATAATTTCTCGATTTTTTAACTGAGTGAAACAGCAAATTTAACAAAAAATGAAATTTGTCAAATGCATAGATTGCAATGAATTTCCAATGTTAATTTATTAAATGTAAAAGGCATTTGCTGAAACGAAAATGTTTATTAGTGCACGTGCGTAACAAGTGGTAATATTAACTGCACTATCGTACGATATAGTTTAAATTACATGAATTTAAATTAGCTTCAATTCCTGTTGCAATTTTTTAAATAACAGTGTTGTTAGAACAATTACTATGTAGCACGAAGAATAGAATACGAGTACCACTAATTCCACTAGTTCTACAAATACTTGAAGAAATCTTATAAAAGTAGCCCATCAAACAATTTTGCTTTCATTCATAGTATATATGATCTACAGATTATTGGATGATTGAATAACCCGTCGCAGATAAATAACATATACATAGAATCAAAGTGAAAGTCCAGACGCACAATAGCACAATTATTTACAGTGATTTCTGCATGATCTTGAAATCGCATCAGAACAGTTTCCTGAGAAACCGAAAAGCGTACCGCGTTGTTTGAAACTATAAAGAACAATCAGACAGCCAAAACTGTGCTCAGACATGAATTTTTGTATTGCAAGGTGCATAAATTCCTTTTCATAAATATTATCACGCTGGTTAGCTCGTAAAAGTTGTCAAAAGTATCCATATCGAGTAACCTTAATATTTGTTAATGTATACTGAGAAATATTGGCAAGAGGGGTGACACACTGCAATCACGTTGACCTTGAAATATGTTCTCAAGAACAACTTTTTCCTGTACTTAGCCAACTTGGACAATCTGTTACAATATCAACGCGATTGGGGCTATGTCCCCTAATGTCGATATTGAAACTGCTATAACTTCGTGAAGAAACGTCGCACAACGATCCAGCTGGGTTCATTTTGAAGCGTGGAATCTCTGCTTTCCCAGCCCTGGATTGACTTTCTTGGAAAATGTTTTATTCGTCATATGACGGGTGGTAAAATGAAGACGCTTTTCCTGCTTAAAAATTCGACAAATTCAGACGTATATAGGAACGTTGAAAAACTTTGTTCGTGATTCGAATCGCCATGAAATTGAAGCCTTTCCTTTACAGCAGCCACCTCAAATTTATTGTACGATATTTTTGTCGACGTTTTATTCAACTTTGAACGAAAGGTGCGTCATCGACATTAGAATAACCAAAATGGCACAACGAGGGGTGGTCCCATAATCGTAGTCGCACCTTGAGTCTACACGTTGGACTAAACACATGGTGTACTTACCTGTCCCATCGTGTAACCCCCTCGTGGTGTATGCGCCTTGAGTCACACTAGCGCGGACAACGCACTGTTCATTCGAAGTTCGATAAGGCGGCGATAGAAAATTGCACATCAAATTTGGTGTGGTTGTTGCACAGGAAAGGATTCAAATTCATGACGATCCGAGACATGACACAAATTTCTCGATGTCTGTGGAGTCGTTTGAATTTATCAAATCTTCAAGCATGAAAGGTGTCTTCGCTACCTCATCGGTTAGAAGGTGTGAAACAATTTTTGAAAGAAATCAACTCATAGTTGAGATAGTAGAAGTTTCACGTTTCAATATGAGCTCAGGTGGGCTGCCGTGCGATCTTTTTTCACGAAGATATAATAGTTCGAATATTAATAACCTTTCATCGAAAGTTTATGGGCTCTTTCAATTTGCGCGTCACTAATACCTGGAAATGATGATTTCAGTAAATCCCAGATATTTATTATGTTAAATTTGAGTTAAATTTATTATGTTAAAATAGTATTAACATCTGGTAAGAAATTTGTACCAAGATCACGTTGCTTAGCGAACACGAGCAATTCTCACCTCGTCGCGTGTATTGAGTAACTGGCTGCTTTAAGTTCGCAGTCCCTTTTGGCTGTATTTATGCACAAGTTAATCTCGAGGAGGCATCAGTCACGATGACTCGCGGTTGCGGTCAAAGCTGGGGATCCACTAAAAGCTATACTATGATATTCTAAACTAAGTTAAAATATGCCGCCCGATGCTATGCTGTGCGCCATGCTATGTTTCCTCTTCGGTGATAAGGGGTGACTGCCGCTGGTCGACTCAAATGAAAGGCCGCCTAAAGACATTGCGGCGAAATTACAGCGGGGTCTATTCTGGATCTGTGTCACGACCACATGTACCACTGTGTGCAACTAGTTAAATCGCTCTGTAATCTTCAAGAGAGCAGATTTGAGCAATTTTTTGTTTGAAATAAAAATTGTAAGCAACAGCGACAAATAATTGCTTCCTATAAAATAACGAATAAATTTGTTTCAAAATAAGGACGAATACGAATGAGTTATTCCCAAATGATAATTTCAAGTAATATTCGTTATCCCAAGTAATAATGCAAAATAAGATATAACAGCTTTGTATACAAATAATAGACTGCTATTATTGTAAATGTATTCATTGTTAATACGATTTGAAGTTTTAACATTTTATCAGACAGTTGACTGGCATGGCTACAGTGGATTCCCGATAAGTGACGGTAAATCGGGATTCCGAGATCGTCACTTATCGCGTAGAAGGGCCGACTTGAGTCCGATCCAGAATTCAGTAAGTTATCGAAGTCTGTGATTTTGGAATGGTTATTCTATGAGGGCTATGAGGATCCAATGCATCCATTCTTGTCTGACAAAAATTAAATACCAATCACTTAATCAACCATGCAAATGTGTTATGAAAATTGTGCATTCGATGCAACTTTTTAAGCGTTGCAAAAAATAACGTCAGTAGTGTGTCAATAATCACCAATATTATGAAATATGACAGAAATGTATGTAAAATATTGTATTTACAATAATGCGCTTATTTATTATATTTACTACATTTATGTCTTGTATTTCTCTAAGTTGCAGTAGATTTGCATCTGAACGCTTCGCCTAGCAGCGTAAGTACTACCATTAACATTATGCTTTCGATATTTTCAAATATATTCCTCCCTTCAGCTTTAACAAGATCGTGCGTGGGTCAGTTTCGTAAGGAATCGTGGTTTTTTCGCAAACATCAACTTTGTGGTTACGAAGAATTGTCACAAGTCCGATCTTCCCTTGGTAGTATGCAAAACGAGAACCTGAAAGCACGAATTCAGAGTAAAACAGTCATTCATTTTCTCACCAATTAAACAATTTAAAAAAATATCATACGAGTGTAGTTTATTAATTGTATTTAAACTATCCAGAACGTTACGAAATATATCTACACATAGGGTGTTCGACAACAGATGGGAGAAATTTTATTGGTTGTTGATTGCTGAGAAGATTTTCAACAATTTTTTCCTTGACAAAAATATTGGCTAGGGCTTCGTTTTTGCATTATTAACACAAAACACTGACCAATAAGCGTGCGTGTAGAGGAACAACTCAAGTCGCCTACTGTGCACATCAAACACGAAAATTTTAAATATAGTAACTTTTCTGTAATGTAAACGTCAAAATTCCAATTTACCCGTAGTTTGTGTCTAGATGTATAGCTTCTATAAACAAATATTCAAGAAAATTTATTCACATTTAAGTAGAGAAACCTATCAAAAATATGTCATTTTCTAATATATTATTTAAACAAATGCGTTTTTAAGAAAATCGTTTACACCTTTAAATTCGTCGTTAAAAAACACTAATTTCATCTGTTTACACAATTGCTCTAAATCGATTGCGCAACCTCAACTTTGTGTGGCGATTTTCGCCCCTTTAACACGCGCGATTTCCGATAAAGAAAAATATGTGTCAAATATTTTTATGGGAACTACATTATACTTCAATTTCATAAAAATCGGTGACTGTCACTTCGGTATGTTCCTCTGTGGGTGTTACTAAATGTAAAGACATTCCTTTCTCTATCTGACGGAAAATGCAACATGTAAAAAATAAGTTTTAAGAAATTTACATGCTGGGATCACTTTATTATTACTATTTATTACCGCATCCTTCATGTGAAATTAACGTTACAAAAGCTACTAGCCATTAGTTCAATTTAAATAATTTTCATATTCAGGTGTTCCTTAATTTCCAATCTACAGTTGTTAATTATTATGCACCTGCAATTGCCTATAGAGTAATCTCAAACTTTTTGTTTAAGGTACTGTTGCAGATCGTGTAGGTCATATTTTTTAAATGCTGCTTTAACTGCCAGAATATCCGAATCCACTGAATCGAATCAGTTGAAATATTTCTAAAATGTGTACACCATTTACTTTAGATTATTTTGTCTAACTTACCAATGCAGTTTCTTGGCCCATTGCCAAAAGCCATATAAGTCATTGGGTGTCTAGCAGCAACGGCGTCTTCGTTGAACCTTTCGGGATCATACACTTCAGGATTCGGGAATAGTTCAGGGTCCTGCTGTATGGGGTATGCACACACCCATACTTTTGTTCCTTTCTCTATGGTAATGTCCGTACCCTTAAACGTGTAATTCTCCGTTGCTTGTCTCGTTATCACTGGTAATACTGGATACTTTCTTAGCGTTTCTGTGGGACAAAACGATAATTGAAACACACTCTTGCTAGATAGATGAAATCTTTCAAAAACTAAAATCAATTTGTTTATTCAAAATGCAAGAAATCATTCGGGAAATGTAAGAATCTTTCTTAGCAATCTTTAGAATGAATAATGATCATTTCTAATAATATTCTCTTCCATGTTAACAAATAGTAAGTTTCTATTACGCACCCTTAAATACTTTGTCCAAGTATTTCATCCCCTTGATTAGATCGTACGATAGAACCCCACCATTCTTCTCGAGAGACTCTTTGATTTCCTTTCGCAGCTTATCCTGTATATCCTGATTTCGTGCCAATTCGTAAAGAGTGTGAGCCGTTGCCAACGAAGTGGTTTCAAATCCAGCCGCAAAGAAGACAAATGCTTGTGCAGTAACCAAAATGTCTGTCAGTACTGTAAAATAGAATAAAAAATGATTACATCAAACAGTAAATGGTGCAATATTAAGGTCGGACAGATCTTAAATACTTTCAGCGCAGTCACAATTGTTTAACATTAATAACAATCAGCAACGTGTAATTTAAAATGTTAGTTACATGTATAGTGTTATGTAAAATGCACTTTTAACTAACTTTGGCAATTATTTCTGATAATCGTCACCAATTTGATTAATATAATACGAACTATCGATTCTGTATTTACTGTCAACTAAAAGCTTCTTCTTATTACACATTTTGCACGCCATATTATAATTTTATCAAAGATGCAATCTGATGAAACTTGACTTAATATTTTTATTTATACGACTATTATTATATTATATCTATGTATTCTATATTTTTATCCATAACTTCAAACCGCATGCTCCTTCAATTAATTTGTTAAATCAGTTACAGCAATAGTATTATTTTATTATACCCACCACCAATTCGATTAGCATAGCACGAACTATTTAAATGAAGAAACCTTAGTATTATTGTAAAGTGTAATAACATTTATCTTATCAACTTCGAACCCCACTCACCAACATTCTCCATTTTCTCTGGGTGTTCCTTAAGTTCCATCATCATGTTAATAAAATCAGGTCGAACAATATTATTCTCCTTTCTATACTTCATTGTTTCTTTCACCACGTTTATGAAGAACTCGCCAACCCCTTCCGTTTGCAGCGCGTGGCCAAACATGTTGTATAAAAACGGCGCAAACTCCCTGAACACGTCTCTGATCATTAATTTCAATGTGGGCGTGAATATTCTTTTGGCTACCGCGCGGAATTCACTTTCCTCGTTGGAAAGTGCATTCATGTCGATTCCGAAGACGCAGCTACCGATCACGTCGATTCCGAATCTTGCTGTAACCTCCTGGATGTCCGTCGCTCTATCGTTCGATACTTTGTCCAGATATTTATCCAAATTGCTCGCGCATTCCACTATGAGAGGCAACATCTCCCTCATCCTGCCAGATGTAAATACGGGCGACAGCTTGGCCCTCAACGGCCGCCATCTTTCAGGTTCCAGGCTGAAGAGGTGGTCGGACAGTGGCTCGATCTTAAAAGCATTTCCCCTTAATTTTCATTTTTATTTACATGTATAAAAATTTCATATTTAGGTTTATATTCAGTTCGATGTATAAATAATTATAAATTATAATCACCTTCGGATACATACGAACTCCTCGATGCGCAAAAAGGGAGAAGTCCTTAATGAAAATGTCCTTGATCAGATCCAGATCATTGACCACAAGAACAGGAGTTCGCCCTTCGTATAATCCAAACACCGGCTCACGTTTGTACTCGTTGTACAGTTTCATTAGATGGTCGCTCATGGACATTTTTTTCGTGACCACAGGCGTGAAGTTCCCAATAAATATCGTAGGCCGTGGTCCAGGTATGCCTCGATTCTTCCAATAGTTATAGGTCGAGGAGTAATAGTAATAAAGCGACAGGAGCACCACTCCGAGGCCGCAGAGGATTTGGAAATAGTCGGCCATGTTGGGATGAACTTTCTAAATCAAGCTTCAGCAATTAATAAATCTCTATCATTAGTTTATGCAAATTCGTGGAATACCAATTGGAATTTCCTTGCTAATTGTTTTAGGAAAAAATTATTTTTACACAACCTCAGCACACGTGATACGGAAGAATACGTGATGAGTACTCACCTTGTTTGTATAATTTTATGAATGATCAAAGTTATTACTTTGTTTACCGCGGTGACATTGATGACACTTCCATTCCGAGAATTTAAATCTAACTGAACGCGAGTTTCGTACGCATTAAGAGTGATGGTCTCACTCTTATAAAATCCTGTGTCTAACACAATCACGTACAGCAGATAATGCTATCTAAAGTGACGATTCTACATGTATAGCCTGCTTGTTTTGATATAAATGTGCGAATCATGAATACTGCAATTGGTTCCTTATCGATACTACAATGATTCGCAATGTAATTCCCGAAACTGTTATTACGTAAACTTGTTAATGAAACTGATTATTTTTTCTTATTTGGCCACAATTAGTATGCTATTTTTCATTGGTGAAAACAGTGGATCACATATTTGTTAAGTGAAGCATTAATTAATGATACCAATATAGTACATGATAATTTAATTTAGTTACAGAGAAATATATTATATGTATATTGTCTTTACGTTTTAATATGCTATAATATACAGCAGTTTCCGGCCTGATAAAGGTTATCAGAAACATAATGACCAAACGATTGATCTAGTTATCTTACTCATTTTTATCAGAGCATGTAACTAATATACTCGGTAATACACCACGTATATGACTTCAATTTTTTGTTCCCTGAACAAAATTGCATAGCAAACCGAGGTACTCACCCTTCAATCAATGCATACAACTTAAATTAAACTAATTACGCCAATTAAACAACTTATAAAATTCTATAAACAGATATAAATTATGGTATTTATTGTTTGTTTTGCTTTCCTTGAATGTATTTATATTTATTGCCGCCTCACTGTTACACTTCGCAATTCTAAAATTAGTTCATTCATAGAATGGATTAGCAGAACCATATAGGAAGGGATGATTCTCGATCAAATTCTGAGAATGGCATGGCTGTGCAAAAGAAGCGCGATATGTTAAAATCTACTGTAACACTTATGTGCAACGTCATTGCTGGTGATTTTTTATATCAACGAATAAAAGATAAAGTCGTTAGAGACGTTATCGCTGTTGTTTTCTTTTTCTTATCAAGACATGAAAGTACTTATTGAGCACGACTATTCACGTCCCGATGTATGTTGTAAAAATTTAATCGATTGCTATACATTTTTAGGGAAAGTGGAAACGCGATTTTTATGCCACGGAATGATACTGAAATTATTTTAATAAACAGACCTCTACTTACCTCTTTGTTTGTTTTGTCTGTTGATAAATATGTTATATGATTCTTGACTATTTCTGTTGATCTGTCGATGGTGGTGTTTCTGTGATAAATGTGTACCAAAATCAAAGTTCTCTGCTTTGAAAAGTATTTCCCAATTGTTTAGAAAATTGTTTCGATTTCTCACAATCTATTAACGCGTGTTTGAAAACTCTTGTGAACGTTTTAATGTGGGTTGGCGATACTTTTGGCGAGCAGTGTAATTTAAAGTGATTATACTGGGTGTTACCAAAAAAGATAATACAATATTTCAAGGAAATACAAAGTTTATTGTACAATATAACTGATGGTTAATATACATATACAAAAACTTCAATTACATTAATTATTTCTATTCTGTTAAATTAAGCATTAAATAGTAACATATGAAACGCTTATAGCCTTCAACTAAAATTGGAATAAAAGTAAAATAGAAACCTTTCAATTAACATCATTTTATTAATCCATGCTATTCGAACAAAAACCAATGAATTACAATGTTCTCCATCTTATTGAGATAAAATGCTGAATTTCTAGGTTTAATACAATTTAATAGCGCATTTTCCACGTGGTTGGTGTCACCAGAAAAAAGAACAAAAAGTCCAACGCCAGTATAATTGTATACATACAACATACATACAGGGTGTTCTGCTACTGCATGTCAACATTTTAAGGAGCGATTGCTGAGGCAATTTTTAACAACTTTTTCCCTTGCCAAAATGGTGGTTAAAGCTTCGTTTTTGAATTATTAATGAAAAACGCTGACCAATCAGAGCGCGTGTAGAGCGCGCGCTCAACCGAGGGAAGATCGTGATACGCTCAACTGCAGCCTTGAACGCCTTCTCGGCTAAGCGCGCGCTCTACACTCGCTCTGATTGGTCAGCGGTTTTCGTTAATCATTCAAAAACGAAGCTTTAACCACTGTTTTGGCCAAGGAAAAAGTTGTTCAGAATTGCCTCAGCAATCACGCCCTAAAATATTGACGTGCAGGAGCCGAACATTCTATATACATACACATGTAGATACGTACAAGCATGAATTGCGTAAGAACAGCGCAAGTGCAGCGACTGTAAGTTTCCTCAGCGAATACGGAAACTATCTCGTGCTAAGCCTTCTGAATATTTATTCTCCGATGTTGCGTAGTTATTAATTGGACGTGTGTGCGCAATTATGTACACACTCAATTGTGGTGGCAATGACGATGTTGATTTATAGTAATAACAATCATTCAATAATGAAATTCTAGAACCGGATTTCAACCCCCTGGCTTGATGAAGTGACAGTAGAATGTTGCTCGACAAGCATTCAAAAAGTACTGCATTACGCTTCGATCTTCGTTACTTTTAAGTACACACCTGTTCGGGGTAGTAACCCTAGCGATATTTTATTAAATGCGTAAGGAACCGGTGTCGCCTCGCAAACATCGACTCTGTGCTTCCGAAGAATCTTTATTATACCAATTTTGGTTTGAATGGTCGCGAAACGGTCCCCTGAAACATGGAATTATAATTCAGGGACTGCCTGCCAAATAGCGGAGCGATTTGCATACCTATGCAATTTCTTGGCCCATGCCCGAAGGGTAGGTAATGCATTTGATGTCTGTCCTTTTTCATGTCATCCGAAAATCGTTCGGGATCGAACTTCTCTGGATCAGGGTAAATATTTGGATCTTTGTGTATGGAGAACGAAGGAATCCAAACTGCGGTACCCTTAGGTATTGTTAAGTTTCTGTCTTTAAAAGTATACTCTTCTACCGCCGCTCTACACAAAAATGGCAATATTGGATATTTCCTCAGCGTTTCTGTAAACGAAATAAGAATGTAGATTATAAGGAAAGTGTAGATTTTTGGGGAGAAATTATAGTACATTAAATTATAAAATGAATGTCACTTTCATGGTTTTGCAATAGTTGTAATAATTGCAATTAGTGACAGTAATTGTATGTATAAGTCACACTTGTATTTGAAACGATTAATACTTTTCTCATGGAAATTAATTGCAATATACACAAGGCAAAATTCTTTGAAATTGATATATTCAAATGCGAACCTCGAAATACTTTATCCAAATAGTGCATTTGCTTGATAACTTCGTACTTCAAAATTCCGCACTTTTTCACCTCGAACTCTCTTATCTCTTCTCGCAACTTGTCTTGTATGTCTTGGTTAAATGCTAGTTCGTAGAGCGCATTGCTAATTGTTGTCGAGGAAGTTTCAAAGCCAGCCGCGAAAAAAACAAATGCTTGTGCAGCCAACAGATCATCTGTTAATTCTGTAATAAAATGGGCAGTATTATATCAACAATGCTAAAATATTACGGAATAAGTATTCATTATTTTAATTGTTGTATCAATAACGTTCCGATATACTACAACATAAATATCCATTATTTAAATTGTGGTAGTTTATGGCAGTTTGTGACAGTTTGGGATTAGTTTGTGATAGTTTATGCTATTTAAATTGTGGCAATTTAAGCACACACAAAGGACAATTTGATTAATGGAATTATTGGTACGATTTGTGGGATTCAAATATATTAATCAAATCGTTCAAAGATTGTCAGAGAAATTGTAAACTTCTAAATGAATTCCAGCTGTGTACATTGAAATGAAACAAAATTGTATCTTATTACCTGTACAGTGATTTCAGGAGATAATGTTCAGTATTCTTATTATTATTGTATCGAATTTAATCTAACGTCGAGGTAGTAATGTTAACAATACTAAGGATTAATATCTATATTATTTAGCAAGTTGAAATTCTTATTTGATATTAATACTGAATAATACTAACCAATATTGCCAAGCTTTTCGGGATGCTTCTTCAGCTCCAAAAGTACATTCATAAGGTCAGGCCTAACAACATCGTTCTTCTCCCTATATTCTATGGTCTCTTTAGTAATTATCGTCATAACCTTGGTTATCTTATTTGGCATCAATATATAATTCAGCAATCTGTACAGCAGAGGTGCTAATAGTTGCGCTCTATCTCTTATTGCTCCGATATACGTCGTGGAAAATATGTTCTTGACGATTCGTTGTAACTCGGTTTCCTCGCCTAACAACGAATTAATCTCGAGTCCAAAGACGCAGCCACTGACTACTGCGGTGATGAACGTGGCGGTTACTTGTCTTACATCGATAGGCTCTTCTTTCTTTATTAAAGTGCCTAGGTATTCCTCGAGATAATCGGAGTATTTGAAAATTAGAGAAGACATGCCTTTCAGCTTGGCGGCTGTAAAGATTGGGATTAGGTGGTTCCTCAGTGGCCTCCATTTTTCAGCTTCCAGATTGAACAGATTTTGGGACAGTGGATTTGTCTGAGAACAAGATTTTCTTTATTCCATGTTGTATAAAAAAAAAAAACGCGTAGAGATATTTTCATAAAAAGAAATTGTAGAAATCTAGAAATTCTATAAAGCTACATAAGACGATAAAATTATATAGAATGTTAAAAGATATGGGTTCTTAGCTTAAGGAGCTTATAGTATTCAACGAGAGGAATAAGACAAGTCTAATCAACATAGGTCCTAAAATCAACACTTTCACTGTAAAATTAATTTTTATACCTTATGCTTCGAAATGGAGGCGAGACATATCGAAAACTTGCAAAGATGATAATTTTTACTACAACTGCGTCTATAAAATGATCTTTTCAAATATTGGCAATAATCCTCTGTCAATAATCTAGAGCTAACGCGGATATAATCGAATTCCTTATGACATAGAACGCTTATAAAATATAAAAATTGATTTAACAGGAAAAGGTTGATTAGATAAAATTCAAGAATGCAATAATTCTATCATCCATTCTTACCGAGTCAACTAAGAAAAGACCCCGATCCGCGAACTTAGAGAAATCCTTAATGAGGATGTCCTTAATGACATCAGGGTCTTGAACAACCAATGCAGGTCTTCTCCCCAAAAATATTCCAACTATAGGTTCACCCTTGTAATCTCTGTATATTCTATCAAAATAATCTGCGAACGATTCTCTGCCAAACGTAATTTTGAAGATACTGCCAAAGACGAATACAGGCGCTGGTCCCGGCACCCCTCGATCTACCCAAAAATTGTAACTAGCTGTTAAATAATAATATACCGCGAAAAGCACCAGTATTAAGCCACAGAGGATTTGCCACATTCTAGTCACTTTGCTTGGTGTCTATTCCAGCGATCACGCGACGTCAAAAGTTGCCAACTGTAATGTGAAATTAATAATTTGTAATTTAGATAGTTCCCATGGACGAAGAATAAACACTGCGTTCTAGAAAAATATAGATTTGTATGAAGCAGCTCACTTCGCAACTAGACGTTACGTTTGCGTCCGTCGGTACGTATGCTCGTGCTGCTTAACCACAAACGAAATTATAACAGTTGGTGCTGAAGCAGTAGACTGTTTCATATTATTCAAATAAGGTAATCGTTTTGCGGTAATTGTGCATAACAGAAATATCCTTGCCCGGAGTAATCGTAAGCGATACGAAGTTAACGGCAAAACACTAATGCGAAGTGCAAGAGGAGTAAGAATAAGAAATAATGGACACGTGGGGTCGCCAACATTCAGGGGCCTTTGGACCGATTTTTAACTGCTAATAATTAATTAAGGAAGCTTCAAATGTAATTCTGTCACTATTGATTTTCGCCCTATTTTAGTCTTATCTTACCCTTTTACCCTTTCATTTTTACTCACGCGTTGTTCAACACCCTGTCTTATTTCCAGAAAAAGCTACCCCCCCCCCCCCCCCCTCTTAAACTGCAATAACTTTAGAAACCTCTGAAATTTTCATTCTAACCGAATATCTCGCAGTGAAATTTGCAGTTACAATTTCTGTAAACATTCTACATAAATTTTACTGCCATGTTAATCGCTGGATAGAGGATATTTATGCACACGTACGTTTTTCATATCACATACGTTTTGCATATTTTACATATTTACTTTTCTTCCGTCGTTAGTTTCCGTTGTAGTTGCATTATTATATGTATAAAAGAATGCAACGAATACATGAAGATATTGTAAGTATAGTTAAATTAAGTATATTTTATTTCTAAACGAAATAAGTTAATTTATTAAAGAAACCTTCTATTTTTCTTTATCCGTCGTTTAGGCGGGTCACGGTAGAAATATAATAGCAGTCCATTCAAATATCGCACAAACACAATGCTGCGAGTTTTAATAACTTTTAATAAGAGAGTTTTCCTAAGGTAATTAAATGTAAAATAAAAGTGTTGAAGATGTACGAACTGCAAAATGTTATCAGGGGTAAACGATAACAATTTCACGCTACCGTAAAATAGTTCATTGCTTTTTAATGATGTTCCTCACAATGGAGTGTGTAATTAGAAAACAAATACAGGGGTATTGTTGGTAACGTATGGGTAGTTTACTTGTATATTATTTTCCTTTTCTTCTTCTTCCTATGTATGATGCATTACCACATGCACACTAAATATTCTACAGGGTCTCCCAACCTTCCGCAGCGCCTTCCCGGCGACTGGAAAATGTCTCCATTAAATTCGCTACGGCCGCGTTTCCTGGGAACCGAAAAACTCTGCTGGCCAGCACGTGCGCCTCAAGGGCCTTTTCACCGTAAAGTGCGCCCCCCGTAAGGACCCGTAACTCTCCCTTATAGCGTTTTTCCAACTAGCCCTCGTCCACCGTTGCAAACCGCGTCATAGTTTCTCAAGACAGTATCAGTCTGAACGCCAAAAATCTCTCTGACACTGTAATTGCTATTTTTATTTTCAACGAAATAAAAGCCGATCTATCGGCCCGCGGTCCTTATGCAAAAACTGCCACGGGCCCATGCGTTGTGGCGGGCCGACCGCCCGGCGGACTTACGTGCTGAGGGACTTTTTCTCAGCCTCGTTTGAAGGGCCTCGCTTGTTTACGTTCAGATCATTATTTCTCTGAGTATCGAGTGGCATCGCTTACACTTAGTTCTTATCTCCAATGCCAATAGTATAGACCACACACCATGCTTCGGTTTATTTGGTTTTTCTTCAGTCTTTCAAATATCAAATCGGCCCGTGGCATTCTTCGCATGTACTCCGTAAAATGCCTGGCACTAAAAGGGTTAAAACGCGAAGCTCGCAAGTGACTACCCGCTCGGGAACACGACAACGGCATTGCAGAACATGCAAAAGCGTATTTGGCAGTACAAAAGACCAAGTCGAGACCCTTCAAAGTTAATAATAATCGGCCCCTTTCGGGGCCACCAATTATTCATAAGTGGGAACAACTGATTTTATAAATTCAAATCTTGAAGTGTAAAATGCCAGTAATCGTGCAATGATGGAAATTTTGTGAAACGAAGCTCTTTCACTGTTCCAACCGAGACATCGGCTCTTGTGCACCATGTGTTTGTTCTTCGAATGGCCAGGATCGGTAGAATAACCCAGTAATAGTTGCCGTACAGATAGTAAGTTTTGTCAAATAGTTCGCTTACCTGTCCGTAACATCAGCTGTCTTGCATTGCGGGATACCTACTTACAGTGGTAAGGATCGGAGAAAAGATGACACAGTGAACCATTTTCGTCGAAGCAGGTTCATTTATGGATGCAAGGGTGAGTCTAATTTGAATCTTCTGTCAATCTTTTTTAATTTAACACGGGCTGCAATTGATAGGTTTATTAGTTAATCAATTCATTGATTCTACACGAATAACGACTAATTAGTTTATTCCTTCTTCAGGAATAACGAATAATTTGATATTATTCATAATTTGTTTATTCCTTATTCGATATAACTTTTGGCAAACGCATCCTATTAGACCGAGCGACTTGTTCACATTCACGGCCTCGGCCGAGCGTCAAGCTCAAACACAACACTCCCGCAGCTGCGCGCGGACTCTACGCGCGCTCTGATTGGTCTATGTTTTTCGTTAACCATTTAAAAACGAAGCCTCAAACAACATTTTCGCAAAGGAAAAAGGTGTTCAGAATCACCTCAGCTATGACCCCTTTTCGGCTCTATGGGGAGTTCTGGGACACCCTGTATACATACATGTACAATACGTTAATAACATGGGCCAAATTCCTTCGCACTTTTGAGACTTTTTAAGGTATTATAAGGGATGGAGTATTTAATATGTCCATGGTCGTTTAATCTTTCTCTTACAATTTCAAGTAATTCTTAATGCCCCTCAATTATTTCTATGTACATCGACACTCTTCTATCAAACACATAATCTGTTGCGTAAGCTCTGAGTTGCAATTACTTTTTGCTCGAGAAAATTCAAAAACTACTGCATTAGTTATCTATCTTCGTTACTTTTAAGTATAAACCTGTACGTGGTAGTAGCATAAATGACAGCACGTTAAATTTATAGGGTATCGGTGTCATCTCGCAAACCTCGACCTTGTGCCTACGAAGAATTTTTATCAGACCAATCTTCGTTTGGAAAACCGCAAAACGCGCGCCTGAAACATGAGATTTCAATTCAGGAGACGCCTGGTACAGGGCAAAGCGATTTACATACCTATGCAATTTCTTGGCCCATGTCCGAAGGGTAAGTAATACATTTGATGCCTTTGCTTTATCAGGTCTTCTGAGAATCGTTCGGGGTCGAATTTCTCTGGGTCGGGGTAAATGTTTGGATCTTTGTGAATGGAAAACGAAGGAATCCAAACTACGGTGCCCTTTGGTATCGTCAGCTTTCTATCTTCAAAAGTATATTCATCGACTGTCTCTCTGCTCAGAAATGGTACTACTGGATATTTCCTCAGCGTTTCTGTAAACCGAAGTGGAAATGTAGATTTTTCGGGACAAGTTGTAACACATGTAATTTCACTTTTATGCTTTTGCAATAATTGTAATAATTATTGCAATTTTTAACAGTAATTGTGTGCATGAATTATACTTGTATATGATACTATAAATTATGACCCTCATAGCCACGTCAATACATTGTAACCGGCCGAGGTTGAGCCAAGTTTGGCCGTCGGCATGTAACGCCATGTTGAAGCCTAAATGGCGATCAACTGTTCGCAACGTACGTTGTATCGAACTGGCAGCTCGCGATTTTGGGGTTCGTGCAAAGAGAAATTCATCCAAGCGACGTGGGTATAAAAGAAAAGTCGTTGGTCAAACGGTTAAAGATGGTAGTGTGTTGGGAACCAACAAAACGCTCCGAAAAGTTGATCGTTATTTAGGTTTTAATGTGGAGTTGCATGTCGACGGCCAAACATGGCTCGATTTTAGCCGGTGCTGCATTAGTCTAGCTAGTGGCAACCTAATGGCTATTAGGGTATGACAATTAATTGCAACACCCTGTATAAAACAATTGTGTTTAAAACTAATAGTTCTTCTGGAAACGAATTGCAATATATGTACCATTAAATACTTTGTCCAAATAGCGCATTTCCTTGATGGTTTCGTACTTCCAAACTTCGCCATTTTTCGCCTCGAACTGTTTAATCTCTTCTCGCAGCTTGTCTTGTATGTCTTGGTTAAAAGCTAGTTCATAGAGCGCATTGCTAATTGTTGTCGAAGATGTTTCAAAGCCAGCCGCGAAAAAGACAAATGCTTGTGCAGCCAAAAGGTCGTCTGTTAATTCTATTTAAAAAAATGAACAGTGTTGTATCAGTAACGTTTCAATACCACAGGATAAATATTCATTATTTAAATTATGATGGTTTGAAATGGTTTGTGATGGTTTGTGGTGGTTTGTGAAGGGACAATTTGATAAATAGAATTATTAGTACGATTTGTAGAATTGAAATATATTAATCAAATCGCACGAAGATCGTCAGAAGAGTGTAAACGTTTAAATCAATGCCAAATAAATGGATTGAAATCAATCAGAAGTGTTTGTATTTTATTAAGCAGTAACTTCCAAATATTTTGCTAGTTCCTTTAATTGTTACTGCATCGTAATTGAACTTTGAAGTATTAATACTAAAATTATTTAATATTAACATTAAGCAATACTAACTGATATCGCTAACCCTTTCAGGATGCTTCTTCAGCTCCAGCAGTATGTTCATAAAATCAGACCTAACAATATTATTCTTCTCCCTGTATTCCATGGTCTCGTTAGTGATCCTCTTAATCACCCTGGTCACTTCATCCGGCGGAAATGTATAATTAATTAATTTGGCCAGCAGCGGTGCAACTTGTTGTAGTCTGATCATCATTGCTTTCGGGAACGTTATCTGAAATATATCTCTACCAATTCGTCGAAACTCGTTCTCCTGTTCTGACAACGAGTTCATCTCGAGTCCGAAAGCGCAGCAACCAATTACGTCAGTCGTGAATCTGGCAGCTACTTCCCTTATATCGATCGGCTCCTCTTTCTTTATCAGTGTGTCTAGATATTTCTCGAGGTGATCGGAGTACTCGAGAATTAGGGAAAACATGCCTTTTAGTTTACCGGATGTAAATACTGGAGTTAGTTGAGTCCTCAGTGGCCGCCATCTTTCAGCTTCCAGAGAGAAGAGATGCTGGGACAGTGGATCTGACTGAGAAGAAAATTTTGTTAATTTCATTGTTGTACACACAAAACAAAAGTATAGAGATATTTCGATAAAAATGGAATGAAGAAAAACGGAAATTTAGAAATTCTGTAAAAATGCATATAAAGTATACCCTGATAGCCAAGTCAAGGAGGTCAACACGTTATACCAGCCGAGGTTCAGCCAAGCTTGCCTGTCGACATACAGCGCCACGTTAAGACCTAAATGGCGATCAACTGTTCGCAGTGTACGTAATATCGAACTGGTAGTTCGCGATTTTGGGGTTCGTGCAAAGAGAAATTTATCCAAGTGACATGGGTATGAAAGGAGCCGTTGGTCAAACGGTTAAAGATGGTTGCGCGTTGGGAACCAACAAAACGCTGCGAAAAGTTGGTCACCAGGTTATAATATAGCGCTGCATGTCTATGGCCAAACATGGCTCGACTTTGGCCAGTGTTGCTGCCATTAGTCTCGCTAATGGCAACCTAGTGATTATTAGGGATATAGACAAAATTAAATATTTAAAATTTTAACAATATACATACATACGATGTTACATAAAACTGTAAAAATTCTTTCAAGCGATTTCTTACCGGCTCAGCTTTCAAGAATCCTCGATTCACGAACTTGGAGAAATCCTTAATAAGAATATCCTTGATAAGATCAGGATCTTGAATAACCAGCGCGGGCTTTGTCCTTAAAAATATTCCGACTATAGGTTCACCCTTGTAATCTTCGTATACTTTTGCCAAAAAATCTGCCAATGATTCCTGCCCTAGCATCACCCTGAAGAGATTGCCAAAGGCAAGTATCGGTGCTGGTCCTGGCACCCCTCGATTTACCCAGACATTATTACGAGCAGTTAAATAATAATAGATTGCAAAAAGCACTAGTGTTAAGCCGCAAAGGACTTCCAGCGTTGTAGCCATTTTGTCTCAGCGTTTTTAAATCGTGCAACGCTGAAGGTAATTTGGTAGCACGCTGCAAAGAGTTAAGTTATTAGCTTGCATATGAAATAAATAGTTAACTTGAACGAGAAATAGAGGTTTATATGTACTTTGTATATTCTAGGGTTTTCAACTTATTAACATAATATGCAAAATACTGTTTTGGAAAGAGTGATCCCTTTTAGTGCTCGAATATCATGAAAGTTTCAGATATTACTGCCCTTCATATTTATGCTAAAATTTGTCGCTGCTCACCAAGCTTGCCCTGCAAATAAGGGAGCAATATCATACACTTGAAATTTTCATGAAAACGTTTATAGATAATGAATAAAATGCAACCCATTACATCTTAAAAAAATTGTACAACCACACACATTTTTTAATTGAAATGGAGTTGCATCGGGAAATTATAACACGTATTTAATATTTTATTACTAAACCAGTGACAAGTGTATTATAAAAATGGACGCAAGTGTGAACAACAAGTTTACAAAAAAGAGTCGAAGTCATTTTCGTGACTATTTCATAAGGTTTGTTTAAATAAATCGCTTTACAAAGTTATTTAGAATAAGGCTCATTCTACGAATGACACTTCCTTTATTTTGCTTTACTTTAAAACAAAAGTTCACCGACCTCTGTCTATCTATAAATCCTTTTTAAATGTTTTTGCTGTGTCATGTACAGCGCCATAATAGATATAATATTTGTCGGAAAGATATTTAATCGGAAGTAATATCACGTGCCGTGTGCCTTAAATTTAAAAAAAATCCTTCGAGCAGTGTTTCAATATTTTTTTAATTCGCGACACAAAAAGGAGGGGTGTTAAAAGTTTGAGGCTTATGTTTGCGCGTGTTTGTGTTTGTTGATGTCTCCATTGCTCGTCAGAGATCCAACTTTTTTCCCATTCTTTATTTCTTTTGAAGTTTATATTCCCCGGAAGATTAATAGCTAGTTTCGCTCAAAATCGGTGCAATAACTTTCCAAGGCTTTCAATTTTCACCACAATTCCTGAAGGTTGTTCCTCGTCGTTTCTTTTTTTCAACTTTTAATTCAATATCATTCTTCTTTCCAATAAAATTGTGATACATCTATCATTAATCTTGTTTGTCCCGCGGTGTCTATAGACATTGCGACTCGACATCGTTAATTTTATTAACGCAGTTGAATCACATGTTGATAAGCCTCGAAAACATTCAGTAGTGCGTTTCATCGTTAGACGAAGGACACTTCCAACTTACTTTTAAAACAAGTTCTCTGGCTGTCAATGTATTTAAACTTACAACCATCTGGGCGCACGCGTGTAATGTTGTTCGCAATTGCATCCACTTTTATCACAGCATTTATCTGGCACAGAGTACAGTTAAAAACACCGTAACCCGAAACATTATTATCCTTTGTATTTTCGTGCTTCTTTCCTTTTAATTTCTCACAATTAGGCCACACGCATTTAGATTAACTGAACAATTTTCGTTTACTTACAATTATTCTTCACGCTTACACGTAACAAAATACGCCGTCTCTCATTGATGCGCTCGCGAAAATGACACAGAAGCGCACACTGTACCAGACACTGTATCTCGTTTGTATTGAGCTCGACACGCGATAACACTCTTATATACCACTCATTACTATTAGCGGGTGTACATAATTACATCCCACTTAAAGTTTGCGCTGATCTATCGTGAGTCGGAAAAAAATACGGATGAATGATGATGATGATGATGACATGCACTTTGCTTAGCAATCGAAACTCCTCGAACGTTTCATTTGAATTTTATTGCTAGACCTTAAACAGTTTAATGTCCCGACTGGCGGGTACTTACAATATTCTGCGGATTTTCAGCTGTATCTCGCTGGAAAAAATTTATTGACGCGCTTCCTCACGTTCGTCGCGTCGTCGATTTTCACTTGTCCGTGCTCCGCAGAATGTATCGAGTCTCGCGGAGCATACGAGATCGCCTTCGGAAGCGAGGGAATTAGGAATGAATTGAATCGTGTGTACGGCCTTCGGGAATGAGTGCGGAGAACTGAGCAACCGAGTGCTTGTTTCAGAAGCGAGGACTGACGAATAGGTAGATACTTGTTTCATTCGTGATACGCATCCGTACGGTTGTGCCGCGCACATCAAGACCGGTTATCCAAGCGCGCAAGCGAATAAAAAGCCTGCATTCCACCATAAATTGCGGATGCAGAGGCGTACTTGATGGTTTTGGGTTTTGTTCTGGCGGGGAGAATAATTTAGTGTTTATGGAAGAACGTGTTGAATGATTATTAAAAACCGTTTTTATAATATGCTCGTGGTTATTTTTCATATGGTCATTTTTCTTTTTAAACAAGGTTATAGATAAGCACACTGACGATGAGATATTTACGAAGCTATTATGTATTATTCTGAAAGAAATATAACAGCAGCGAAATTCAAGTGGGAATTGTTGGTGAGTGGGATTATTAAGAAGAGAATGAAATAGTTTTAAATAAGCACATTAAGGAAGAGACATTTACGAAACTATTACAGATTATCTCGACAGGAATACATATGATAATAGCAAAATGCAATTGAAAATTGTCAGGAAAATATAACATCTGCAATCTAGTTGAATATTACAATGAATAGAGGAATAAAGTAAAAGTGTTGAAGATGTACAAACAACTTTCTTTTGTCAGTGGTAAAAGATCAATAACAATTTGACGGAATCATAAAGGAAGCTCATTGTTTTTTGATTAAATTCGTCCCAGTGGAATGTATGATGAGACGCCAAATACAAAGGAATTATTGAAAAATGTATGAACCATAATACGTAATGCCTAACAATGTAATTGCGGCGCTTGATAGAAAAAGGGCACAAAAGCCTATGTGGCCTTTTTCCTTAAATCGTTTAAATCGATTCATCTATGCATTGGTATATAATATAGCACAGAGATATTCAATCTTTGTTGTCTATAGCAACAAGATACTGTTTTGTTCTGTTCTATCACGCGGCCGCGTCTTGTAATATTATTCTGTGCAAAGAAATATGGAAAGCGAAGTTGAATCTACAAGGAAACAAACAAATTTAGGAAAGAAGAAACTAATTTCCAAATCAGCTTGGTGCAAGGAGTCCAAGAAACTGAAACACCTTAGGGGACAAAATTGTGTAACTCTGTCCTTGCTTGGAAAATTAAACTTTTTCTTCTTTTCGTTATTAATTCTATATTTTCTATCTAAATAATATATAAAAGTTTATAACGGATTAAGTTCATAAAATTTTATTTAATAAATAAGAGGAAAATACTTTTTTACGATTGTATCCCATTTATGGAAAAAGGGCACATGAACCAACTCCTAAAATTTATGAACAAGGATGCATATTATCCTCATATCATAATCTATTATCATAATGTATTAAGCACATGTTTCTACATCCTTAAAAGTTCGATTTGATTGCACAACTTTTTATTAAATAGTACCGCAATGAAAATTTTGGAGCTCATTTTCTCGAGATGGCATTTAGACGTATGTGCCCTTTTCCCATCAAACGTCTCAATCGTATTCGAATTGAGCAGTCTACTATATCATTATCCTTGTCACCGTATTTCGCACTAGTTAGCAAGTGTGATACACGTGTGTAATTGCTTTAGAAAGGTAGTTGCTTGATCATTTCAAGCGCATTCAGTAAGCGACGTTCCCTTTTATAAATACATATAACACAATTCACTGTGACTCTGCTTTTGTAAGTTTTGCCAGTTTTCCATTCAATATCTTGTGTTATCTATTGTCTTTCCTCTTGAGGTGAATACAATCCTGATACGCACAAAAGGCTTTGGTGATTCGGTTACTATTTACTTG
This sequence comes from Holcopasites calliopsidis, assembly GCA_023838395.1. Lineage (NCBI taxonomy): Eukaryota > Metazoa > Arthropoda > Insecta > Hymenoptera > Apidae > Holcopasites > Holcopasites calliopsidis. The sequence goes on from JALHAQ010000009.1 coordinate 1,389,003, forward strand.
GAACCACGTTCAGTTGAAACACATTTTTCGGACAAAGCGTTGTGTTAACGTTCCGATTCCGTTGCTTGGGGAACGATTCTGTGCTTCGGTGCCAGTATAAACGCGCGAGGATGGTTTATGTGTGGTATCCGTGTTTGATCGCAAATAACGAATTTATTGTTCCGAAGCATTTTTATCGGGTCAATTTTCACTTGGAAAACCGCACATCCTCCGCCTGAAAGGAAAGCGATGAAACTGTAAATTCATAAAAAGAATAAAACACTGCATTGTTATAATTCTAGAAATTAGAAATCTTTAAATCCATAAAGTGGCAAAGCTTCTTAAGCACATCAACAAAAAATTAAAGAAGCAATTTTTCTTTATAGCTGAACTGTCCGATAATCGTCTGTACTTGGAGACTAATAATATTCATACGATTGTGACTCTTTCAATATTAAAGATTTTAGCGAATTATTAGAAAACTCGTTTTGGAATGAAGATGAAGAAAATTAATGTAAATAATCCTACAAAGCATGCACAGACCGCGCGTGTTTTAATACTTAGTTGTAAACAGTTGAAAATTATGTCAGTATTGTATAATTTAATAAAACGTAAAGTTTCACAATTTGTGAATATTCGTAATAACATAACTGCGAAGTAAATTCATCGAAATGTATAATAACATTGTTTTACACATCAATGCAATTCCTCGTGTCATCGCCAAAAGGCAACGTTTCAGGATTTGGATAAATTTCAGAATCACGTTGTATCCCGTGGGCAGATATAAAAATTCTCGTGCCCTTTGTTACAGTAAGCTCCAAATCTTTGAATATATAATCCTCGTAAATCTTCCTCATTATTACAGTAAGGGGGTGCTACAACTTCCTCAAGGCCTCTGAGAAACAAGAATCTCATCAGCAATTTTGAAAATATGGAAAACAATGGGAAAATGCACATATTTCAAAGCTTATTAGATTTACAACATTTTTCCCAAGGTTTCTGAAAAAGAAGTGATTCCTTAACAATTTTGAAGATTTGAAAAACAATGTGAAAAAGGCATGTGTGAATGTTTATTAGATTTACAACATTTTCCTCAAGGTTTCTGAGAAAGGAAATGAGAAATTCGTTATCTATTTTGAAGGTGTGAAAAACAATATGACAAGGACATATTTGACAGCTAAAAATTGAACAATTAAATCAGGCTATTTGAATAATACCAAATTTTTTATTATACTACGTGTTGTCAATGTTCAATTTAATTTTTGAAATAGTAGATTTACTGATAGATTTTATTCAATAAATGTATAAACTATTATAGAGTTATATAAAGAATAATACATTTCAGTAGGTCGTGTCGACATACTGCGCGTAACTGAGCTTAAGCAAACAAAAACGTATGAACGTATTCTCCTATTGCGCGCTTATGCGCACGCATAAGACAAAACAGTATCTGAACATAGCGCGCCTAAATACAACTCCGGATGCAATGATCCATCTAACACCCCCTCTATCGTTGCACTCCGAACAAAAAAAAATATAATTTCTTTTACATTACTTTAAATCCATTAACTCAATACAATGCTCATGTTTTACTCTCGGCAACGCCTTTGTAAAGATGTCAGCAATCATTTGCTCCGACCTTAAGTATTTAACGTTTACTTCACCTAATTCTACTTTTTGTCGTACATAATGGTATCTTATATCAATATGTTTACTTCTATTTTGGTATGTCGCGTTTTTACTTAAATGTATAGCACTCTGGTTGTCGCGGTATATTACGATTCGGTCTGATGCGTAATTTTCAGTTATTATGTGCTTTAACAGTCTCTTAATGTACGTTACATCCTTTGTGGTTTCCGAAAGCGCCATATATTCTGCTTCTATGGTAGATAAAGCTACTGATTTTTGTTTTCTTGAACTCCAACTTACGGGTCCACCTGCTAGCATAATTACATTTCCGGAACATGACTTTCGGTCATCTATATCTCCAGCCCAATCGGAATCAACATAAGCAGTTAATTCGCCTGCGTCCTTTGTATATGTAATTCCGTAATTTCTAGTGCCCTGCAAATATCGTAATACACGTTTTGCTGTTAACCAGTGCACTTTACCTGGATCTGAACAGAAACGGCTCAAAACGCTGCTTGCATATGCCAAATCTGGTCTAGTTGTATTTGCCAAATATATAATTCCACCTATCAACTCCCTATAAGGCTTCATTTTCATCTCCTTTCGTTCATCTTCAGTTATATGCTTTGTATCTCTTGATAGTTTTTGATTGTGTTCCATTGGCGTAGTTATTGGTTTGGCATCTTTCATGTTAAACTTATTTACCAACCCATCTACGTATCTTTATTGGGAGATTCTTATACTACCTGTGCTTCCGTTTCTTTCAATATTTATACCTAATATATTACTTATTGGACCTAAATCTTTTATTTTAAACTTATTCTTTAATACCTTCTTTATTTTTATCAATTCTTCATAATTCTTTGATCCTATCATTATATCGTTTACGTAAATTATTATAACAATTTTGTTACCTTCTTTTTGACAGACGTATACGCACGGATCTGATTCGCTTTTCTCGAATCCCTCAGATAATAAGAATTGATTTAGTTTGCAATACCATTCTCGACCAGCTTGCTTTAAGCCATATAACGGTTTATTTAATTTACAAACCATATCTTCATGTCCAGTTACCACAAAATTTTCTGGCTGACTCATATACAATTCATCATGTAAGTTTCCTTGAACGTATGCCGAAATTACGTCAGCTTGATGAACATGCATTTCTTCTTGTACAACTGCTGCCAGAAATGTTCTAATAGTTTCATATTGCGCTACGGGCGCAAATACTTCTTCATAATCAATGCCTTTTACTTGTGTGTGTCCTCGTACGACGAGTCTCGCTTTATAACGATCCACTAATCCGTCTTGGTTTCTTTTAATTTTGAAAATCCATTTATTTGAAAGGATTTTCTCGCCCTTCAGTCGTGGTACTAATTTCCACGTTTGATTTTCCATAAGTGTTTCATATTCGCTTTCCATCGCATCCAGTCATTGTTGTCGATCCTCTCGACTCAATACTTCAAGGACATCTAATGGATCTGGTAAAATCTCATCCGTATTTTCTTGCGTTCGTTGTTGATATTCTTTTCTTGGTCGACCTGGCTTTCCTGTCATTATTTTTCTTGGTCGTCCTGGTGCTCTTTTTGGAACATTAGCTTCAACAAGTTGATTATCTGTATCATGTTCGTCCGTTATTTGTGTTAATGTGTCATTTCTTCTTTGACTTTCACTTGTCTCTTCACTCGACGACGTGGATTCTTCTGGTACCAATGGAGGTTCACTTTCTGCAAGTGTATCTATAGGCCAGTGTTCTCTATGAATCTAACATCTCTTGCTTTGATCACTGTTCTTGTATGTGGTCGCCACAATCTATAAGCTTTTGATTCTGAGGAATATCCTACCAATATATATACATCACCTTTTGGCTCAAGCTTACTTCGTCTGCCTCCTTTTTCCAATGCAATTACTTTACTGCCAATTATTCTGATGTATCCTACGTACGGTTTCTTATTTGTCCATAATTCTATTGGAGTTTTGTTATTCAAGACTTTGGTAGGACACCGATTTCGCAGATACGCGGCAGTATTTATTGCTTCGCCCCACAAACTCATTGGCAACTTGGCTTGATGCAAAATACATCGTGCCATTTCTACTAGGGTTCGGTTGGCTCGTTCTGCCACCCCATTTTGTTGTGGTGTATATTCCACACTTAATTGTCTGGTGATGCCTTCCTCCTCTAGGAATTTGGTAAAATCCTTCGCAAGGTATTCTTTCGCATTGTCTGTACGTAATCGCTTTATACAATGCCCCGTTTCTTTTTCTACACGTTTCTTGTAATTTTTAAATGCTGTCAACACATCGGATCGATTTTTCAGCATTACTACCTCGATATATCTTGTGTAGTCGTCAATAAATGTTACAAAATATCTTGCACCACCTAGAGATTGTACATTAAATGGTCCACAGATATCGGAATGAACTAAGCCTAGTAGTTCGTTTACTTTATGACCTGAATATTTATATGGTTGTTTACTTATTTTACATTTATCGCAAATTTCACACGTAAAATTGCTTGAATCAGCGTCCAGGTGCAATCCAATGACCATGTCCTTTGTAGCAAGTTTCTTTAAGTCATTAATATTAAGATGACCATACCTTTGATGCCATCTCATTACGTTATTCTCTTTTTGCTTCTGAACCACCATTGCCTTTTGTTTTGGCTCATCCACAGCATATAGTTGTCCACGTTTGTGTGCAGTAAGTGCTACTGACCCATCCTTACGAATTACCTCGGCCTTATATCTGGTAAACGTAACTTTATATCCCTTATCTGTAATGCTTGGAACTGAGATTAAATTTGTTCTCAAATCCGGCACATACATTGCATTCTGTAATTTTATATTATTTGCAAACTTGTTGTGTACTTTAACATTCATTTTTACTTCCCCTATACCTTTTGATTTTATAAGATGCTCGGCAGCAGTATAAACATTACCACTTACTTTATCGTTTAAAGAAACGAACTTGTTTTTATCATTACACATGTGTTTAGTAGCTCCACTGTCTAAACACCAGTAATTTGTATCATGAATCTCAGCATTCGAGATCATAGTTAGCATAGCATCATCATTTTTAACTGGTTTATTCTTTCTTACTTTTAATTTGCATTCGTACGCTTTGTGACCCGGTTTACCACAATTAAAACATTTAATTGTGTACTTACGTGAAGCTGGTTTATTTGCTTCTTCCTGAATATTTGGTCGTTTATCCTTGTTATGAGGAGATTTTCCTTTTACAAATAAAGCGTTATTGCTATTCAGTTTACGACCCGATTCATTATTCATCTCATTTTGGCGAGCTTCCTCTTCTATTAATTTTGTTTTCAAACTGTCAACGCTCGGCACTTCGTCCCGCGCTTCTATAGCTACGCAAAAGTTTTCGAATTCGGTCGGTAAAGAACTCAACAACATTATCGACTGAAGATCAGGCGGTGTCTTCACCACAGGCCAGAGTACAGGATAGACTGCACGTCTTACGGGATTGCGTGTCACCTGTTCTGAAATACCGACCCTAAGAATACTCGCTAGCTTTCGAGCGTCCTCTAGGCTATAGAGTGGCGACCGTCGGAATTACATTCAATTGCGATGGATATCAATAGTGAAGGGGGATCAGAAAACATATTCGTATCGAGAGACTCGCAATTGGCGAGAAATGCGCAACTATGAATGGGACAATCCACGTTAAATAGCATAAAAACAGCAATCGTAAACATTGATTCTTCTTTAACTTGGCATAAGTATCTATCGTGCCAACAAAATATGTAGAATTCTTCCTTTTTCTCCCGGATGATTTAAAGTTACTTAATGCAAAAGTTTTGAAAAATTTCATAAAATGAGGCAACATATGGTTATGTCAACCGTAATGTGTGAGCTATAGTTAGAGGTTATATGTACATGCATGCATATGTATACAGCGTACATAGTGTTCCAATTTATTTACATACATATACAAACATTGTGATTACGTTCATTTAAAGCTAAAGGAATACACTTTCCCCGTTGCTCAGAAATTTTGTTTGTTATCAATCATTTTGGCAATAATTAAGACCTAATTTTTTAACTGTAATTTGGCGTTGTTGCTACTTGGTTGATCACTTTAAATTGATCGGTTTGGAAAAATACTGTTTTGCACTTGACAACTTGGATTAGTTTAACATTTCTCTTTAAATTGTGCTTTTTAACATGATGAGTCAATTACGAGAGTGTTAGAAATATTAAGATTTAACGTACGAAATTCCAAAATCAAATTTTTCCCTCGGTTTATTATTAAAACTCGGATTTCGATTTGATAATAAGATTATTAGCCAGGCAATTAAGAATGTCAGAAGCAAATAAAAAAAAACTTAGTACGTGTTCATTTACTCTTCTGCTGCAAAATTCTGAAAAAGACAGAAAACTCACAACTTAAATTGAAAGGTATTGAAAGAATCGTCAACGTGGTTTTTGCAAATGGGCCGAGAGAGATGGAAGCGGTAAGGAGATGAAAAACATATGCGTGAGAAAAAGTAATTTAATCTTTGACTGCTGCCTCTTGTCATCCAAACAACTCTGGTTCTTTACAAAACTGGTTTATTCAGAATATGTGGTGTACAATTATACAATAGTTCTTGACTGACTAGTTACTGACTAGTTAGTGACTCCGTGCTGACTGACTTTTTACTACTACTGACTGCTCTGTCCTAAGATGCAGTATTTATACAGGAAAACTAGAGAGGATGGAAAGCCCAAAAAAGGACTGCTAGGCTGTTGTGGAATTTGGAAAATAGACTTTCCACGGGGAGGTCCGGAAAACAGAAAAAGAAAGGGTACTAATAGCGGGGTCAAAAATGGGTACTAGATATACATATGTCCCAAATAGGAAATGGGTGATCGAGGAGTCCAGGAATATACAACACTCTCCTTTCTACGGCCGAAAGAATAACAAATGCCGCCAAACATTTTCCAGACACGACTCGCGGCGATTCGGCATGCATCGGTTGACCATTATTTCTAGACGATCGAGACAGTTGCTGTTTGTACGACGTTGAATACAGAACGATTTAAACATTTTTCGGAAAGCATGGCGGCTGTAAACAAAGAAGCCAAGAAATCGGGCAAGAAGGGTGGGTGTATATGGGTACAATGCATGTATAAATTGTATTAAAGTCATATTGTTTACAGCATCACATGCATTTAGGTTAATAACAACACATTTAATTATCTCGTCAGGAAATCTCTATTTTCCTTGTATGATTCCCTTACGCCGGAGATAAACCAGTGGCTAATTTATACTTTCTGCACTTCCAACTGCCTTTTGTCATCTGTACAATTTGCTCAATACAAATCTCGCGTCGATCGACTCCCGCTGCATTGCATTTAAATCCTCGGAGAATTACCTGCAGTGTTGTGATTCTCGTTTGTTTATAGGTCATCGACCACCCATCTAATGCATTAGTGCCGCATCATACACATGTGTGCATGCATCGGCCGAATGTCGATCGAATTGACAATTGACATGAAGTTCGACGGAATTAGTGGGAGGTGGGGGAAGGCGAAGGAAGGAGAACTCCAAACACAAAATTTTAGGTCCGAGTATTTATTAGTTTTCGAAACACGTATTAATAAAAACTTTTAATACAATCCATTGAATCCTGCCTGTACAGACGTAACTAAACAAACGTTTTCGCTGTAGTCTTTAGTCGTTGTCGAGTTAGTTAATTTATTGTCAGTCGTGACATTAAGCCTACTACTCTACTTACAAAAATATGTTTATGCCAAATTATGTCCCCCTTCATATCAAACAATTTTTGTAACTTCAATTTTCCATTAAATAAATATAATATAAATAAAACATTAAACTATGTACGGTTAAAAGACATGGCCCATGTAAAGAATTGCATGCAAAACGTGAAGTATTTATTAATCTACAGGCTCTTTTTGAAATAGCAAATCGTAAATGAGGAAGCAAGTATTTCACAAACGTTGATTTTTATTTATCCTCATTCATTATTATATGTTTTGTAGCCGCCAGTACTGATACATATATACATACATATATACATACATACATAATACGTATATTATATCATATGATCGGCTGGTATGATATCGCCCAGCAAAACATGAACTTTTTCCTGAATAACTTCATAACTGTGGACATGATACAGCTATGAAGGTTATCCTCATCTACGAAATGCCTTTTCATATATTAGTTACAACAGTTCCCATCACTACTGATGCCTTAGTTCTATTCTTTACTGGCTTGGTAACGTCGAGAGTGACACCAGCGTGGTAATGGGGTTCTAGGACCCCAGTCTCAGGTGACAAAAAAAAGCATTGTCTGCACAGTCTATCCTGTACTCTAGTCTGTGTATCTTAATACCGGTTTCTTCAAGTTGCTCGACTTTATTCATGAAATCTGTTATATATTGCGACATATTTACATCTGGTTCCTTCTTCATCCTATACAATTGCTTGCATAGTGTTGCCTTTCTGACAGGACTTCTTGATTGATGCACATTTTTAAGTAATTCCCATGCTTCCATATACGTGCTAGCTTTCTTAATATGGTTTAGTTGATTTTTGGATACATGCAACAAAATCAGAGCCAGCGCTTTCTCGTCTTTTACAGTCCATTGAGCTGCATTTTCATCCGTTTTGATTTCGGCTCCACTTACATATGCCCATAATTCTTGGCATATCAAGATACTTTTCATAAGCAGCTTCCACGACTCGTAATTCTCTTCACCAAGTTTCTCTATATTTTGTAATCCACTCGTAAGGGCCATGTTCTTATTATTTAAGTTCACGAGCAATAGTGCAACACCACTACTGGGCCCATAACCTGATAGATTTTATTCAATAAATGTATAAACTATTATAGAGTTATATAAAGAATAATACATTTCAGTAGGTCGTGTCGACATACTGCGCGTAACTGAGCTTAAGCAAACAAAAACGTATGAACGTATTCTCCTATTGCGCGCTTATGCGCACGCATAAGACAAAACAGTATCTGAACATAGCGCGCCTAAATACAACTCCGGATGCAATGATCCATCTAACATTTACATTGATATATTTAACATAAAAAATTGTAGAATTAATGAAACAGCTAAGAGTTAAGTAAACAGTGAAGGAAAATAAATGTCTCACAAAAAAAAAATGTTAAATAAAGGCAGACAATTTTACTTGCACTTCCATAAAAGCTCATTGATATCAATCGAAAAGTTTTTCGAGTTTTAGTTAAAGGAATTCCATTCTACGAAACATAACTGTAAAAGTAAGAAAATGTGTCTAGCTAAGTAATAAAAAGTCCAGCTAAGTTTGGTAGATCTTTATTTATCTGATGAGCTGTCTATAACATTAAATGCTGTTGCTATTCGACAAACTTATAACAGTTGGATCGCAATACATACATACGTATATCGTATTGCACACACAAACGAAAAATTAAAATTTCTAGCTAGAAGGAAATGCTGATTAATGGTCGTTTGTGTCTCCTACTTTGCTATAGTAATTATGCGGCATACATGTTAATAAAGAAGAAGAAAACAAAGATAAGGGTACAGTGTGTATAGCTTTCTGTGTGCCCGCACATTGTTGTCCATTAAGTAGCAAATTATACGCAAATTATGCACGCATACGCAAGTAAACTTTAGAAATTGTTCCCCTTTCGTAGATATGTACGTTAAAATAATATTATACTAATTGCATAGTCAGTACACGGTAGTAGATGCAGATATGATTCACCAATAATGACATGACTCATGAATGATTTACTAATAGTTGAATAACTGCTTTGTATTTTTTTTTAATTAAATAAATCGTTTAAGAAATATTGAAACTTGATTTTAATCATAGTAGCACGCATACTGTGTATTGCTAACATAATGAAGGTGATAATAAGATGAGTAATCATTACACATTCATTTATTTATAATTTATATCATTCATACATTTACGTAAATGGAAGATTTATAAAGCAATTAGTACATAAAATAATATCAATCATGTCACGATAGAACTATAAAAATAAAGCAATAAATCGAGCATTTCATATGATTTAAATGATTATCCTACTGTTATAATCACAATTATTTTTATCTGCGCATATTCATATCCTCAGCCCTATCTTATCATGCTTAAATTACACGTAAGTATATATATTTACTGCAGTTTTTACAATGATAATGAATGGATTGGAAGTATTCAGTATTGTCCATTCCAATTGTTTTTGTTATTATACTTTGCCGTTAATATATAGTAGAATAAGATACACATTACTGGCAAAGGAGTTTGTTAAAAAAAAATGATTACGTTATTTGCACACGCTTAACCAAAAGATATTGAACATTCAATGAACAATAGTGTTCCACTAGCCCTCCAGTTTCGTTACTTTGAGAATAATTCCATGCTTCGGTACCAGCGTGAACGTGTAAGGATCATTTATTAATGGTATCTGCGTTTGCTCGCAGACATCAAATTTGTGATTACGAACCATTTGTATCAGGCCAACTTTTGTTTGGAAATTCGCGAAACGTGCACCTGTAAGAAAGAGCAATAAAAACGTAGAATAATAAATTTCAGTGAAACATTATATTACCACACAATTGTTTAAGGAGTTAAAATAATAATAAAAAAAAAAACAATTTTCAATTATTACCAAGGTATTGTAAAATTAAACATGCTTAGAAAATAATATTAAATACACTGTCAATGCATTATATTAACTTTCTGTGAAATTGAAGCCTTTACGAAAATTGTTAGAGAAACCAGTTTTCACCAAAATGACATAAAGTTAATACAGATAATCTTACAAAGCATGCACAAACTGCACTGCACGTGTTTTAATATTCAATTGCAAACAGTTAAATGATTTCAGCATTGCATAACTTAATAAAATTGAAAGTTTTATAATCTATGAATATTCGTAATAGCATAACTGTGAAGTAAATTCATTGTAATGTATATTAACATTATTTTACATACCGATACAATTCCTCGGCCCATCTCCGAAGGGTAGATACTGCATCGGATGCCTTGTTGCTGCTATTCTTTCTTTGAACCGGTCAACGTCGAAGATTTCGGGATTTGGATAAATATCTGGATCACGATGTATCCCATAAATAGGAATAAATATTCTCGTGCCCCTTGGTATCGTGATCTTCAAGTCTTCGAATGTATATTCCTCAGAAGCTTTCCTCATTAACAGAGTCAGGGGTGGGTACTTCCGTAAGGTTTCTAAGAAAAGAAGAGATTCCTCAACAATTTTCACTTTGCACAATTTAATGTTTATCTATATTTCTGAGACGGAAGATTTGTTTATTGATAATTTTAACTACAAACCTTTCATCACTGCGTCCAAGTAAGGCATCTTCTTTATATCTTCTTGTTGCCATTGACCGTTGTTCATTTCGTAATGCTCCCTAATTTCATTTCGCAACTTATCCTGCACGTCCTGATTTTGAGCTAATTCGTAAAGGGCATTGGATATCGCTGTAGAAGAAGTCTCGAAACCAGCCACGAAGAACACGAACGCTTGCGCGACCAGGAAAGGCTCTGTCAGTTCTGGAAAATATACATATATGGAAATTAAACTTGCTTGGTTTCAAGGGACACATAATGTGATGTAACTAATTTTTTTATAGACTGAGGCGAAGAGGAAATATAAAAAACAAACCTATATTTTTAAAGGGAATGGTATGGTTTTTTATTAGTACATTCTGATAAAGCGTTTCAAGACGAATACAATGACCTATATGAAAATTACTGGGAGTCAACTACAACGGAAGATAAATTGTCTCAAAGTGCTTTTACATTGCTATCTATATTCACAGAGCACTTTGAGACAATTTATCTTCCGTTGTAGTTGACTCTCAGTAACTTTCTTCTAGTTTGTTGTATTCCTATTCAAACGCTCTATCAGAATACAACGACCTATATGAAAATTACTGGGAGCCAACTACAACGGAAGATAAATTGTCTCAACGTGCTCTATGAATGTAGATAGCAATGTAAGAGCACTTTGAGACAATTTATCTTCCGTTGTAGGTGACTGCCAGTAACTTTCTTCTAGGTCGTTGTATTCGCCTTGAAACGCTCTATCAGGATATAGATAAAAACCATACCATTCCATTTAAAAATACACGTTTGTCATTTATATTTCCTCTTTGTTTCCGCCTACAAAAAAAAAATTAGTTACTTCGCATTATGCGTCCCTTCAAACCAAACAAGTTTGATCCGAAGCATTTTTTCTATCATCGAAACTAAGCGAGTTATTCAAGTGACCTGTTCTAAATGCCCCATATTTGAATTACTCCACGAAATGGTTCCTACTTATGGAGAAAGAAACTCTCACTGGCAGTTTTTGGATGAAGTAGCCACAGCTTGCAAAATATTAACAAGAATTAAGAGTTCCCATGACAAAGAAGCTAACGCAAACAAATAAATACGTACCAATGTCTAATTTTTCGGGATGTGCTTGAAGATCCATGAGAATATTAATAAAATCCGGTCTGAAGGCATTATTCTTCTTCCTATATTCTATCGTATCCATGACGACTCTAGTGAAGAATATAGTCGCAGCGTCTCGCGGCAGTATGTGACCAAGAAGGGTGTACAGCGCTGGGAAGCTTTCTCTGACTCTGTTCTTTAACACCTGCTTCCATCCAGATCCAAAGAACTCCTTTCCTATTTCACGGAATCTGGATTGCTCGCTTGACAGGGCGTTCATATCGATCCCAAAGGCGCAACTGCCTATTACATCGGTGGTGTATTTAGCAGCGACGTCTCGCGCGTCGATCGGTTCTCCTTTTGCTACCAATTTGTCCAAATAGTTCTCCAGGGTATTGGAGCAGTCGAGGATAAGAGAGAACATGTCCTTTAGCTTCCCGGATGTGAACATGGGCGAGAATCTCGCTCTCAACGGTCGCCATCGTTCTGGTTCCAGGGAGAACAAGTGTTGGGAGAGCGGTTCCGCCTGTGTGAACAATTTTCCCCGATTATGAATAATCTTATGTATGGTTCGGGATTCGATATTTAATATAGGGAGCTCGTAAAAATTATGATTTACTTAATTCCTTTCAGTAAAGTAGTAATAATAAATATTAGAGCGTGAAAGAATGATTTCACAATTTTAATTGGCGAATAATAAGCTCTCGCATCATACAGTTATCATAGCCACAAGAAAATCTGCAAGCCCTAATCTTCCGTTTGCTATATAATTTGCCAAAATTCATAATTCATTTGAATTGAAAGGGATTTTATTTTCGGTATAGATTCTTATATCCGATATTAATCTCTAATTAAATTCGTTACATCGGCTTGTATTATCGCTTAGCGATACTATCGTAAAACACTCACAAAGCCTACAAAAATATGTCGGCATGTGCGTGACATTGAGAGCAATGTGACTAAATATTCTCAAAGGAATTCGAACATTGCAATATTTCATTTTAATGATCTAAAAATTGTAACACAAAGTTCAGTGTTTTACATGGAAAAGTGTACAAAAATAAATTATCACGATAAACGTTGTCCATTAAGGTCATCTGTTGCAATCTTATCACCAATATTATTAATAACCTACTTTGCAAATGATTTATTTTTCTTCAAAATTAAATCTGTTGGTTTGTTACTACTTTGCATATGATTTACACACGTTTCCTTAAAATTAAATGTATCGGTTTGATTTCGGAATATCAATTGCAATATTAATTTAAACATTTAGATTTCGTATTTTCACTACCCTGAATTAATTATACGTTGTGAGTAGATAAGTGCTTACCACTTCGTTCACCGCAAGTCCACGGCAAACAAATTTCGAGAAATCCTTAATTAGTATGGTCTTGATTACATCAGGATCGTTCACAGCCAAAACCAGTTCCCTTCGTATGTATAATCCAAATACAGGAAAATGCTTGTACCGCTCGTAAAACTCGGCCATTAGATCGCCTATGGATTTCCTGCCAAAAAGTACAGGGAAGAAATTGCCAACACCGGGAATCGGGTCGGGACCAGGTACACCGATACTCTTCCAGAATCCATACGGCTTCAGCCAGTAATAATAAAAAGCAAGGATGAGCGCGAGAAACCCGCAAAGGATTTCGATCACTGCCATTTCTTCACTGAAACGGTGCAGAATTTAATAAGTAACTTAATGGTTTGCCTGCAATTAGTAATGCAATTAAAAGCGTAGTACTTTTGGTTAAAAAGGAATACATGTGTACGTGAATATTTGTGTATACAAAACTGTAAATTAACTTCCACATTTTTATGGCAGTATTAAGATCGAGTGGACATTTTTAATAGAAATGAAAGTGAATAGTTAACAACAGTAAGGGATTTATGAATATTAAATAAAGCAACAAGTAAAAAATGTTGAGTACTTTATGGGGCAAAGCTTAAACGTCGATAAAAATGTATAATAATTCGTTCGAATAAATGTAGTTAGAAGAGATATAAGGAAGTATATGAAAGAAGAAATGACAGAACTTAATTTCATGTCAAGATTAGAATTGCGAGCGAAGCTACGTACGTGGAGCGCTGTCAACTTGGGTCTTTGATCTTCCAAGACAATTTAACAAGTACTGTTCAAATGCTACTTATTAAATCAAATTATTAAGTCGCTTTAAAGCAGGCTATCCAAAGCAACTGGTTCGTCTACTTCTGCCTTTAGATTTGATAAATTTAATACCGGACAGACTGATCTGGATATTTAAAATGTGATAAGATAAGAGCTCGATTATCTGCTGCACAATTACATAATTTTTTGCACAATTGACATTAAGCTTTTCATTCATCCTATTACTTGCACGATAAAAGTTGCATTGGAATCCACGATATAACCGACATACTCGTATACGTGGAATATATTTTGTATTTAGACTTACTGTACACTATTGTTGTGTTACAGTAAGAGGAAGGCGGAATTTATTGCTAGCAAAGTATATTAAACATTATCTACGTACACCATATTAGCAGATATCACATTAAATTATGCATAATTTTTAAATATAAAGTATATTGTAATATAATTGTGTTGTTATCCTTTGTGATTTATCCTAATGACTTACAAGTAGGTATATTAGTTCGTAAACCATTCTTTGTAACTTACAGACTTAAATCTAAGTTACTATTTCGACATTGTAATTTTAATTATTATATAATTATCGTAAATTGTATCGAAATTGAATTTATAGGTGAATAGTTCAAAAATAATGGCGGTTTAGTTCAATTATCATCACTATTTTAATTTGTTCATTATTAAACTTTTTCAATAAATTTTTATTGAAAGCAAGTCAACTGGCTTCATTTTTCAGATGCCTGATTCTCCTGAAAATACCCACTCCGCTTCCTTACACAAGAAGTTGCCTATTTCAGCGAAGTACTGTATTGCGAAGGAACTTTAAATGCTTAGTTCCGAAGCGAAACTTGTAAAAACAATCCTATTCATGAATAACTTAAGCTAAAAATAAGCTAAGAAAGTTGTTGGCGAGTTCGTTTGCTGGAACGTCATTTCCGAGAATTTCCCAGAACATGAGTTTGCGGAATCGTTTATTAGCAGCAAAGTAGCAAAACTGGATTTTAGAAAATGCACCTCGAGTTTTTGATCCAACAAAGTTGCAAAGCGAACATTTTGGGAACGCAGTTAGCAACAATGTTACCACCAGTAGTATAAGTCAATCATAAGTAGTACTTGTCAATTTACTTGTACTACTTATAATTGTAGGTTAGTAGTCCGTGCCATGTTTGGCTGGGGATTCCCGTAAGAAACCATCGGGTAACGCGGTAAAGTGTGTGTAAAATAGTAGCAGTGGTGTGTTTGGGATTGAGTAGCGACAACACTTTATTATACGAATTACTTGTACCGTTTCTATATAATTGACTTATAGTACTTGCGATTTCGAGCAAGAGTACATGTCACGCCATCTCGTGTTTAGTTTTGGCCGAAATTAACATTTTGGGTACACAGTTGGCTAGTACAGGACACCGAACGCAAGATGGCACTACTTGTATATTCTTGCCAGAATTTTACGAAACACCTCTTGCTCGGAATCGGCAAAATGTATCAAGAGAACATAATATACGAGGAGGTCTTCCGTTTCACCAATTCCTGGAATTGTGACATAAATTTCAAGAATTTCCCGGAATATGATTTTGCGGAATTCCTTGTTAACAACAAAGTTAAAAAACGAAAATTTTGCAAACGCAGTTAGCAACAAGATTGCAAATTTTATTTAAGTGCTTGTACTTACGTGTAGACTTACCTTATGTAATTTAGTCTTATTCCTCCTTGTAATTGTATGTTAAAGTGCATTATAATGTAGGTTGTAGGTGCAATAAAGTTAGCAATGCAACATCGGGAACACAGTTTAAGGAATTGGAATAGCGTTTCCGGGGAGTGGACAGGTGTTAAAAAAAAATATTGAGCCAAATTCCTTTTATTGGAGATTTGTTTAATAATTTTAATAAGTACAAGTTACAGTTGCAGTGAATATAACTTAAATGCCATTATTTATAAACTGTGCTTATAAGTTAAGTGGTTCTTTTCTGGGTAAGATAAATGACCAATTATATAACGTAAATTACATATATGAAGAACAATAAGAACGATTGTGATGAGAACACATTCATGGAAGTATGTAAAATACAGTAAGCCCCGCAAATAAGGAACTGGTTTCGCCTTCAAAAGAAGGAAGTTGCTATCCTCACTTCTTTGATTGAAACCGCCGCGCTGAGCGCGAAACCGGAGAGGGAGAGAGAGTCGTGAAGTCATAAATCTTTACAGTCGAGTGAACAATGACTTTTCCTAGTAGAAGGATAGAAAATGTAATACTTCCTCACTTCCTACAATGTTATGTATATATTCGTATAACTACACACACATATACATATATACATGTATTAACATATTAGGATAGTACTCATAAAGTATACTATTGTTATAATAAAATACGCACAGACACACATGCACACATGTGCACACTCACACAAACACACACACTTCATACATAATAATATAAAGAGAATATTAATCAAATCTTGTGATGCACACATGTCTAGTCCTGTTGCCAGTGGGGTAATGTTGTCCCGCAGATTGTTCCTTCTCATTGTATGCTAAAAGGCATTATTCTTACTGATTTTATCAATATTCTTGTAACTTTTAAAATTAATTTTTTAAAGTAAATTATTTTTTCTTTTTCTCAACTTTTGAGTGACAGAAACGAGCCTTAGCTTCTTACATGATCTGTGAACTTTCATTCTCTAGAAATCTCTTAATTCCTTCTCCCATTGTTACAATTCCTTCATTGCCGTTGGCGTATTTTTTAATAATTTCCCCAAGGCTGCTCAAATCTTTCTTCTTTTGTTCTATGAGGCTTAATTCAATTTCCTCTCCCTGATCACCTCTTTGTATGTCCATGTATTCCACTTCTTCTTCTCCATCTTGTGCAATTTCCTCTTCTAGATGATGTTCTTCAATTGTTTCTTCAATGTCCAGATTTCTCAATATTTCTCGGCACTCCTCGGGACTCATTACTTCTCCAGTCACTATATACATTAGTGCACTCATTTCTACATGCACTGAAGTATTTATGTTTATATCATCTTCTGCATGATTTGTCAAAAAGATATTCTTCCAGCCGTGCTCGATGTGCAGAGCTGGCAGGCTCGACCACGCTTGAGATACAAAATATATACAGTCTGTAATTTTGAACTTTGCATAGAATCCGATTATACGATTTCGATATTGTAAAATGCGCCACAGTGCCGCACGGCGGTAAGCGGTTTTCCACGTCGCGATGATACCTTGATTCATGGGTTGTATAATAGATGTTGTATTGGGTTAGGGGGGGGGGGAGGAGAAATACAATTTCAAAATACTCATCGTTTGCTATACTAATTTTGTGGTCAGAAAAATTATCATATAAGAGTATAGCTTTACCCATTACCCCTTTTTGCAATTGATACTGCCGGACGCTTGGCTTGAATTCATTCTAGTACCAGTCAGAAAATATGGATGTTGTCATCCATGCACTTCGGGACCATTTGTACGCCACTGGCAGCCACTCAGAATACTTCAATGCCTGTGAATTCCTAAATTTGTCTATAAAAATTGGTGGAAGCTTATGAGTGCCGTCTGCGTTGGCACACAAGCCAATGGTCACTCTGTCCTTAATCTTCCAACCTTCTAACTTTCTTTCCTCGGCAGTGATTGAGCTTTTAGATGGAAGTGTCTTCCACATGAGACCCGTCTCATCCATGTTGTAAACGTTACACAATTTAAGCTCCTTTTCTTCTATGCGTTTTAATAAAGCTTCTGCAAACGATTTTGCACCCTTCTTATCCACAGACGCTTTCTCTCCGTGAGCCCGGCCTAGGCGGATTCCATAGCGCTTCTTAAATCTGTGCACCCATCATTTGCTTCCAGCGAATGAGGACGATTCACCTTCACTGCACATTTCAACTGCTTTTTCTCATAATAATGGATCCGTAATCGGATTCTTCATTGTGCGCTGTTCTAAGAACCATGCATATAATTTATTTTTCAATTCCTCGTTCGACGATTTTCTACGATTTTTACGTGATAGCATTTGGGTTCCAAGATTCCCGAAACTTGATATAAGTCTTCTGTCCCGATGTATACGATATATTACGTTCATTGATACACCATATTCGTCACACAGCGATTCAATTGACACCTCCTGCTCTAGTTTCACAGCGATTGCCATTTCCTGTTCCACCGAGAGGCGCACTCTTTCCTCCGTCTAGTTTCCTGCCATTGTCAAGTTCAAGTAAACCTTGCACTTCGGCACGCACTATCTTATCTGCTCGCACTTGATCAGCGGTTGTCGAAGGACTGATTGTAAGACACGTCACAAACAATTTTGCTCCCTCCGGGCGGCATCTAGGCCCAACGTTGGGTTATTTCCGCGGTTAGTCACATTTTGTTTTTTCTAAAATTTTCGAGGATTCCTATGCATACCTACCTACGATTACCTGCTACGAATTTTACCTGAGTCCGGAAAACATTTATCTCATTCGAAGTATATTATATTTTCATTTACATGAATAGTTTAATAAACATATAACGTATTTTAAACTAAATATCCTGTATATACCTTATAACTTATGAACTATATATATGTAGAAGCAGTAATCGCGCAACACATATGTACATGTCGATCATTCGTTGTAACAATGACATAACTCGAAATTTAAAGTTTTTGGGTTATTAAAAAATTATTCCATGCTTGTACGTTTCATTAGTAAGTCTTCATAAATGGGCCTTTAAAAGTAGGTACGTGAGAACTGTTATATCGCGGTTGTTTCATCGGATTTGATAAATCGATTTCCCTAATTATTAAAATAATTGTTAAAGAATAAGAGCGTGTGTGACACGGAATTAGTGAATAGAAGTGTGCTTCATTCATACGATTCTACCTGTTTCGGGATCGCTTAGTGTTGAAACGAGAGGGCATGTCATCTTCTATCCACTTTTCACCTGGACGGAAGCCTATATGATGTTCGCTCACAGCCCCTTCGAGATCAAAGTCATACCGAATAGTGGACTCCCCGTCGGAACTTACTCTATACCTATTTTCTGCATTTATCTGTCAACGGAGCGGTCGCGAACACCTTTTGAATTACGTCTGTAACAGCTATTGTTTGCAGGTGATGCGTACGCATACGTCGTTAAACATATCCCAAAATCATGTACGTGGTGCCATCTCGTGTTTGGTGTTGACCGAGCGGTCTAAAATTGACATTCTGGGAACGTCGTCTCCGAAGTGCCGAAATCGTGTATGTGGCGTCATCTCGTGTTTCATGTCGGTACATATCCAACGACGTTCCCAGAACGTCAATTTTAGACCGCTCGGCCGACACCAAACACGAGATGACGCCACGTACATGGTTCGAAAAATGTTTAACTCGGCGATCGATAGCAAAAACAAATTATCAATAGTTTTCGACAGCGATGACCATCGATAGTTCTCCACCACTACTTTCACGATGCTTGAAAGTATAAAAAGTTTCTTTCACCAACATCGATCGTGACAGTTGTGTTAAACTTTTGTCAATTGTATATTGTTTACACCTCCTCTAAATTTCGTTTAAAATTAAATAGTACAAGTTTCTGTCGTACATCATCTCATGGAAGAGAAAAGCCTATAAAGTGTTTACGAAAATTGTTTACCCTTTGCATTATTTATGAAGCCGTAAGAATTGATATAACGTTGCGTGCATAAAGAAACAGGTTATAGGTTATCGAACTTTCAATCGTATTTCAGTGCTCTTGTTCGATTTTTTACTCATCAATATTTGTGAAAGAGATACGGCGTTGTAAAAATTAGTCGGCGTCGGCTTACAATTGAAAGGCATACAGGTAACATTATATTTTAATGCACGATTACTTCTGTGTCGATCCATAATCGATGCTAAACCAATTACATAATTGCGTATCATAAGACCTAAAACACACCAACAGTACTCATTCGTATCATTCACCACGTATCTCGACTAAAAGTAAGGTAATATTTAAGATTCTTATTACATAAAGAAATGGCCCTTCGCACTTTGAACTTTGCCCACAGGAACTTAGCGAAACGTTTCTTATTACGCATCATGTCAACATCAATGTCAGTCGACGAACGCATGCTGAAAGGCATAAGAAAGATAATACCAAACTTGAATAATACTAAATACAAAGGCCAAGATGGTAGAATCGGTATATTCGGCGGCAGCATCGAGTATACCGGAGCACCATATTATGCAGCTATGAGTGCGCTACGCACAGGATGCGATTTGGTGCACGTATTCTGTGTGAAGGACGCAAGCATTCCCTTAAAATCGTTCAGTCCTGAGCCCATTGTCCATCCGGTCTTAGATCAGTACGACGCGATCAGGCAAATAAGGCCTTGGCTCGATCGCTTGCACGTGATCATCATCGGTCCTGGTCTCGGCAGAGATGACAAGATATTCAAGACGATAGTAGAATTGATCCTCCTTTGCCGTGAGATGAAGAAGCCATTGGTGATCGACGCGGATGGTTTGTTCCTAGTTAGTCAGAAACCTGACGTGATAAAAGATTACCCTGGTGTGATTCTAACTCCAAATGCGATGGAGTTCAGTCGTCTCGTGAAGGGCGTGATGGAAAAGAACATTCAGCCTTCTCCGATGGTGAAAGCCAATGATGTTAAGCATTTGGCGGACGCGCTTGGGAAAAGTGTGGTAGTTCTGCACAAGGGAGCGAAGGATGTGATTGCGGATGGGCACAAAGGTACGGAGGCTGTTTCCTGTGGATTGGCTGGCTCCGGACGACGATGCGGAGGTCAGGGAGACTTGCTGTCCGGAGCGCTGGCCGTGTTTTGGTGGTGGGCCATCTGCGCAGGATCCAGTGAAAGCTCCTTGTCCCCTGCAATAGCTGCGAGTTATGCTGCGTCTAGGCTGGTCAGGGAATGCAACGCGTCTGCGTATAAGATAAAGCAAAGGGGAATGCTGACGACTGATATACTGGACCAAATACAGCCTGTCTTTGCCAGAATTTTCGAGACTCATTGCAACAAGTGAGCTATGCAGTTAACATGACTGTAATACGTGTGATATTCGTGTAAAGCATTTTTGTAAAGGGTATTTTAAATATAAGACTTTTTTTGATATACATGTTGTGCAAAGCTGGTAACAATTAGTGATAATTGCGTTGCTGTTTATTGTAGAACATCCTCGTTCAATGGGAGAAGTCGAACACGAAGCACTGATTGAAAAGTCAATTTACGATTCCCCAATTTTACACGATGATCAAAAGTTTTATAAAAGTTTCGTAGTCTCTGGATTCTTATATTGAGACATGATAAGAGTAATATTCCGATCACGAACGCTTGGAGATGTAAATTCAGGAATTAAGCAATTACCATGAATTTGTTATAATTAATCATAGTTTTTTAATATCCTCAAATGCGATACAAAATAAATAAAACGTTCTACAAGCTTCAGTAAACTTAAATTTTCTTCGTATTTACAAATCGTATATTTGTAGTAATATTTTTTTTGTGGTAACGCTTTAAAATATTTATGTTTACAAAATCACTTGTTGAAGTTCGAGACACGATAATGTTCGTTGAACAATGAAGATAATCTACACCGTTTTACTAATATAAATTACTTACACATTAGACGAAAATAATATATTTGGCGGAGAGGCTTATGTACGGATAATTTCTCCGTAGATTTTTATATCTGTCGGCACAATGTATAAAAGTAATAGAAATAATGTTTTCGATGCACATATCAGTAATATTCTTTATAAGAAGTTACGTGATTTCAGTACAACGCCATTTTTAATAAAAATGCTTTCCCCGAGAACTGTGATTTGTACATTTAAGTACTTGCCTGAATAAATCCAGAAACGTTTCTAGGAATTCTCAAGATATAATGTGAAGTTTGTATATTACTGATGAAAGGTAAGAAGCACTTCATCTCTTCTAATATTTAAAGATTATACGCTTAGTTACAAAAGTTGTGACCTTAAGTATATTGTATTATAATTAAATTACTTGATTATATTCGCAATTAAGTTCGTATAGTAATTAAGTTAATCAAGAATTAAGATCTACATTTTCAATTCTATTTAGTTCTTGCAGAAATGTTATCCAATATCGACGCGAAATACAAAAATTGTTCATGGGTAGCTAAATGAACCGTTAGGCCTAAAAATACAATCGTCAAAAACTTTGTATTGTACGGTTCATAGTCGTATTATGCAATCCTATAAGTATCGACAGAGTATAAAAGTAACAAGTAGCGACACTCCCCCAAAATCGTGTCCGAGAAATGCTACAACGCATGTCCCATATTACTACTGACAAGAAGGCGTCAGTTTCCCTCCATAGTATCGATTATTCGTACCGACCGAGATGCCGAGTCTCCATAAACTGGACAACACAGGGGCAAGGGGCTTTTGCGCCTCCTAGTTCCACCCAGTCGTCTCGACGCTTTCGTCGTAGCAGTCACAAACATATGCATAATGTCACATATGTGCAATAAATACATATATTTTTCCGTTTTACTGCACACGTCACGCGGCAGCGTAGGAGGTGGCAGACCCAAGCAATAATGACACAGCGTGTTACTGCAAGTGGGCCCCGTAATTTGATTGGACGGCATATCGTTTGGTACAAATAATATGTTTTCCTCGTACGCATCCACGCCACGCAGCGCCATTTTGTAGCTTAGCAACAACCAATCAGAACTTTGCGCGCTACTACACCAACAACATGGCCGCCTGCTGCGCGACTTCGGATACTAACATCAAAGGGACCGACACGGAGTGTCGCTACTGGTTATTCTTACACCGTGCTATCGATGCTATATCGTTTATCGAAGTGTCTATATACTGTTGTCTTTCTACGCTAAAATAATCTCGTCGTTAAGTACCACCGGGCTTGGCGTTTGATAAATACTGTATGAAAACGAAAATACATCCTAGTATCTACATTATTTTTTTTTTTGGCATGAATATACCGAATACTGTCTGTCCACATCAGAAGACGTCTTCGCGTAGATCTCTTCCTGATGTTGTCGTGCAGCGTACACACATCTAAGTACTAAAGTTATAATCTATTTTTTTTTTTAAGAGTATGTCGATAAACTACGAGTAAAACGTTAACACCGAAGTGTGATTTCCGCGTATCAAAAGTGTCGGTGGCATGTCTTTGGTCAGAGCCTCCAGCCATGCCATGTAAAGGGGGGCGGAAACCGCTCCCTTTCGTGGCATCGGTAATGACCTGAAGTTTCAAAATACATTCTCCTATTAATTTGGCAAAATCATTAATAACGATTTTATTAATTAAGAAAAAACAACTTAGGTTAGGTTAGGTTAGCGGTAAGGCTAAATTTGTTGCTAAACGTTAAATATGAATGAAGATACGAATGAAGATATGAAGATGTTGATGTTTGGAAAATCGTGATGATTGAATGTGAATTTTCCATGGCGTTTTTAATGGAAATTTGAATAACTTATTCTCTAATTTTAAATCGAAAAATTTAAATACATACATTACAACCAACGTGGACTGACTGGAGTTTTCCAATAATAATTCTCGTAGTCTGAGCTGTCTATGAGTCTTGTCTTTCAGGGACTGAAGTTCAAGGTCTGTTACACAGCATTCTGAAAGAAGATGATAGCAAGTGGCACTTGAAATTATTTACGTCGATAAATAATTTTGATTGGCAATCATTTAGTGATGAAATAAGTCAGCGAATTACTATAATCTATTATTCTACCTGCATCTGTCGAGTCGTTCTTCCGGAAATCGGATATAAGTTTATCGAAGAAATCTTGTGTTTCTTGTTTTGGCTGGACGCTGATATCGTCTACCATTTTCAAGCTGGTATATCTTATCCTAAACTTGGCCATTATCTCAGTCATCCTGAAAGGTATGGGAATAATAATGACCGATATCAATATTGTTCAAAGCAACGGTCTTTTAAGGGCTTGGCAAATTTAATTTGTAATATTATTAATTGCGTTTCATACATCGTTTAATTAAACGAACTTTCTGATTAATTTTCAACTTACTCCTTCTCTTGGGCCACGATATCCTGTTTATGATTGGCCAACGCGAATATTCTCATTTTACAATGCTCCCAATTCGAACGCGTACTAATAATGTACGGCAGAAGAATAGTCAAACCTGCGGAACAGAAACGTTGGCTAATTGCAAACTGCGCGTAGATATTTCTGGACGTAATTAATCAATTTCTTCATTCCACGTGTGAAAAGAATGTTGGATTGTGCACAATCATCGACGTAATATAAATTTCAATTGCATAAGTACTCTGATTAAGATGTCAACAGATCTGAGGTAATTTAACAATTTCGATTCATAAATATCACCGCGATAAGGCACTTGTTAATATTTTATGAATTACCTCCGTCGTCGTACAACCACCAGACGTCGATTGTACCATTCTTGTGTTTCCTTTGGAAGATGGCTAAACGCTCAGGGACAGGCGCCATTGCCTGTCGTTTTTCCCTGGAGAGTTAATTTATATTAAACATCAAGCTGTTACTCGTGTTGTATTAATATCTCCACAGTTGGCTATCAGGAAATATTACAATGTGATAATAATTTATCGGAGAAAGCTCCGATTTTACGAAAATGATTTTGGGAAATTGTAGCTGGCTCAGTGAAATTCGCACAAACAATACATTACTTACATTAATTTTTCCAACGCGTGTTTGCGCTTGCTTTTTAGGTGTTCCCGAGCACTTCCGTGCGTGGGGGAATCTCTAATAATTTGTGGTGCGTCTACAGGTACGAATTGTGTCCCTAAAATTTAAATAATGAAATTTTAGTTATTCGAAGAGTTCTCAGATTCGACGGAATAATTTCAATTTTTATCAGCATACCATTAATCGTATACTTAAACTTATTATAATTGTTAAATTAGTGTTTTTATATAATTATAAGTACCCATTGTCGGCACGCTTTGTACTCGTGGAATATGGCTGGACATTGACAAATTGCTGTCCACGTGCATCAAAGTATTCCCAGTCAAATCGTAGCTGCTTTGCGCTAAGGCGCCATGCTCTTCATCCCCGTTCGCCGTTGTTACTTCTGAACAATCTAATCCTTCTGCGATTCGCAACATCGCTACGGCCAATTTATGGTCGAACGCGTTACTGTAAATCGTATCAAAATTTATTTATTTTATGCTATATCGTTCTAAAAAATTAAACGTGACTATTTGCAGTGCTAGATATTTCTATTTTCTCAAAGCTATTTTCAAATCGATGAAAAGAGAATTGCAAAGATGAAATATTCTTTGTCGTTCCATTCCAAAGAAGAAACAACAAGCATGAACTATTAGAAATATTCATAACTAAAATATATCTCTGTTGATTAATGGAATTGAAAGGAATAATAACGAATAAGATATACATATTTTTTAAATTCCCGTTAAATTGACAAACGCGATTGAAAACTTTGATCTTTCTACTGTTAATAATAATGATTATTCTTATCTTACTGAAGAACATTGAAATATTCCTGAAGATCCTTGTGATTGCAAGTCGACCAGTGCGTCTTGTAGCCCATCAGAACTACGTTCGGTGCCAGCTTTCCGACACCTGTTGCTTGCATCAGAGCCGATGCACCCCTTTCGAAACTTAAATCCTCCACCACGTGATAGAAGGATTTTATACGTTGCTGATGCAGCCAGGCGTAACCATTTCTAAGGCGTACCGAGCGCAAACGATATGACAAACGGGTCTAAAAAAAGCGTAAATTATTATCCTTATTAATATTATTATTATAGAAAAATTCAGATTGCCTTCAATGACAATGATATTTGTTACAAATATACAAATGGATGTTTGTTAAAGAGGCAGCTTGCACCAACTTACAAATATTATATTCTCCTATATTGTTTAAAATGACTATTAGTTATTGTACAAACGTTTGTATGTACATTTCTTACAATATTTTATAATACGACTTTTTCAAAAGCTTAAGACGGAAATATTTTACAGATAATTATCATGTGCCAGTGTTTTGCAATACTATAGTTTACAACAAATAATTAATAATTAATAGATCATCAAGGTTTGGGGAAATAAATGAAGCAAGAGGAAATATAATTATCTACGGACCTATTGGCGTTAACAATTTATTCGTACAATTTTCATATTTTTATAATGTTTCATAATGTTACTTTGCAAGAAGAAATAAATAGGTCACTTTCTCCACTTTATTTTAATATCCAAATCGTAGAGATCGCTAAGTATGTAATATTTCCAAAATGTTTTTTGAATGGAAATAAATGGGTAATTTTGAACAAAACGCTTTATAATATGATAGTAATTGTACGAGGGAAGATTAGGCGAAAACGTGGAATCACGAAAGATCAGAAGATGAAGAACCAAGTGTGCCAGTTTAAGCTACGTACCGGATATATTTCACCAGAAATCAACAGCGAGTGGTTTTTCGTGATGAGATTAGCCAGATGCAGCAACGCTGGCCTGGCGCCAGGGTGTCCTGACAGTGCCAAAATTTGAGGAGCATAGTTTTTCACATGCTCGTCGATCGAATTTAATCTGCAAAGTCGAATTTCATATCGTGTGTAAGAATTATGTGATGGAGTTAAAAATGTATAATGAAATAATAAATGTACTTTCAATTATGAATCTCGATTATGACGGATAAGATAAAGTAAAAGAGACGAGAAGAAATTAGTTGCATTGAAGATGCTTTTAATATGCAATCTCAGTATTGTTTGCTAATTAGATAATTATTACATTTGTATTTGAAACTAAATTTTGTTTCTTTTCGCTTTCATTTTTATGAGTTTCCTTTTTTGCCTATCCCTTCTGAAGTTATTTTTGAAAAGTGAAGAAGAATGTCTGATTCCACTGCTGTTTAGTATTTAGCATTAGTTTTTGCGGAAGATCGTAATATCTATCAAGTGGTAAAATGTTCAAAGAAGCGTGTGAGCTACTCTCCAATAGTATACTTACCGGTAAACGATAGACAGTGCAGTCTTATATGTCTGTGCTTGCGTACTACTGCCCCAATTAACGTCAGGTTTCCGGTAAACCACTATTAAGTACAGCGCAAAGATAATCACGAATGTAACCAGTGATGTCACCCAGTCAATGAGGAACATAATAGCGACGCAGGTGATGAACCCGAACAGGGATAACCACGTGTTATAAAACTGTAAGAAGTGGATTAAAAAAAAACATCATTAGCTGAATTTCTCAATTGCCAATATTACACGTTGTTGAAATCTATTTTCTATAGTAACACTCCTTGAACCCTTTCAACACAGCATACATCAATGTATATCAATCTGAATCTAAAGCAAAGGAATAGATTTGTTTCGAGTCTTTAACTTTTCTTTACAAATTCGTATTAATTTTCCTAATAAGAATATTACAACTAACATTGCAATAAAAATTAAAATGTCATCGCTCGTGGAGTCTTCAAAGGGTTGATACTATTAACTTTCATCCTACTTACCCTAAATGTAGGTCGCCATCCCAGTGGTTTAATAAACGCTGCGTGAAACGTGCAGAAATTAATCAGCGCGTACGACGCTAGGTAGAAGTTAGAGATGAGAGGAGCTACCGCGTTTAAGTTTGCTGAAAACAGAAAATTTGTTGCGCCACATATTTATATCGACCATTCATTAACTGCGCTGTGAAATATTTGCAAGTGTCAAACATGACGCAAATAAATAAATATCGTTCTATAATTTCAAAGTCTTAATTAAGTATTAATTACCAAGTATTAAGCACATACAGGGTGTCCCGTATATAAAGTCTTAACACATTTTTGTAATTGAATTAAGGAAAGGAGACCCTTCATCGTTTCTGTAACTTTCTCTAATCATGGAGCAATTAATTAATCGCCGTTAAAATGTGTAAGCCGATTTTATTCGTACCTATTAAAAGGAACAACGCTGCAACGAAGAACGTGAGCACGTAGCCGCGATAAGGTTCACCGTGTTTCCCGTAACCCTTGCTAAAGTAAATTAAGCCAGGATAAATCCTGTCTTGCCCTAAGGCCTGTATTAATCGCGGTACCGACAGCAAATTTGTTAAAGCTGTAGAGAGCGTTGCGGCGAAACAGCCGGCGTAGATGAACGGGCCCCAGACTGACATCAGCTGCATCACCTTCAAATGCAAAAACGAAATATTCGAATAAATTCATCCAGTGGCAAAATTCAAAGGAATAATTAATTGTAATATTAATCAGTACTCTCCTAGAGGAAGGTAGAACAAAGAAAAAAATACTTATCTACTGTTGTTCAAGAAGCGATGCCATATTAAAGAATGTGAACAATAGAATAGAGAAATAATTAAGTAATTTTGTCTTTCAAGTTTTCAGAAAATAAGACATTATGTCTGCAATATCTTATATTATACAAAAATGTTTGCAAAATATTAGAACGATCAGTTTTATAGAGATTTCGTTATTTTGCTTTTTCTTTTGTTGAATTTGTTGTTAGAAATATAACGCAAACTGTTTGCAAATATCTGCTAATGGAAAATGTAACAGTTTAAAATAAATGCATTTATTTCAATTTTGTTTAAGAAAAGAAGTAGTTGAATTTGAATGTATCGTACTAATTATCAATATTCTGTACATACGTTAATTATAATGAAAAATTTAGCGCAAGTTTGATTCGACGTTCATCAAGCGTTATCAGCAAAATAACAAATATCGAAAATATCACAATAAATGTTAAATAATAAACTATTAGAGAATCATAAATCGTGAAAACTTTTTTAAAGATCTGGTCGGATTATTTCACATTTATTAGTGTTTCATTGAGCATCCAATTTTACCATGAATAATTAAACATATCATACCGTGTAGCTGTTGTGCAATCCGTAAGTGCAATTGACATTCGGAATGCAGTCGATGATGGTACTATTTGCGTCAATGAGGCCACTGGCATCCCTTAGAGCGGCACCGCCAGCGAATAAAACGAAAGTGACGTAACTCAACATTGAGATAAGCAACGCGAGAAGGGTTCCGATCGGTATGCTGCTCGCGGGATCCTTTAAATCGCCGGAAATGTTCGCGCCAGCTTGGATTCCGGTTACGGACGGAAAGAATATAGCGAATACAGAGAAGAAAGTTTGGTTGCTGTTCTCGGAGAAACGATAATCAGGTCCCAAATTGTTCAAGAATACCTCCGCTGAAAAAAAGAAAAGAATTGGAAGATTAATTAGTTAAGGAGAATGCAAAATTAGTGTGTGCAAAGTATGATCTGACACGTTTGAAAAACAATATTTGAGGAACGTATAATATTTAGTAATATTATAATAATAACATGTGCATAACAATATTTGATCATTATTGTTATTATTAATGTTATTCATTGCTTGTAAATCCTGCGTATACAATTCAATGTGACTTACAGGAGAATCCCATGAATCCAAATGCTTGCTGGGTTACGTCTCTCGGTCCCATGATGGTACCAATTATAAAATCGAAAATGGCTGCGACAATGATGGCAATGAGGAAGTTTTGTGCCTGAAAAAAAAAAATAATTTTACTACATCACACTGCTCAATGTGCATTAGAACAGATTTTTTATTAAACAAAAATAACTTTATATTTTATAACTTCGTGCTTTTAATAATGTATCAAAATGATGCAAGAGAAATGAGTCGATTGTGTAAAATGAGTGCAGTAGTATATGATAAAGAAACGATGAAGAAAAACAATAAGAAGGCATACAGAACGTATACCAATATAATGATTAACTTTATCTATTGTGATAAAAATTATGTAAATTAAATACCTTCGACTCCCATTCCATTCCGATGGCACAGATCATGACCATAACGATCAACGCGAGTACTCCAACGATCCGAACATCGTTCACACCGTTGTCGATGATCTTTAAATTATACTCTCGCAGTAAATCGTTCAGGGAATCACAGAAGCCGATAGTATTCATCGATGCGGATACTGCGTTCGCGAATGCAAAAACGATCCCCACCGAGGCTCCGAATTCAGCTCCCAGGGTTCGGGATATGATAAAGTATATACCACCTATACAATATAAACATTGTATATTTAGTGTTTCGTTCGAATTTCATTTAATTAGAGTGGAAGTTTTCCAAAAAGTCACTAAAAATGGTCTAAAAACAACAATGAAACTTTCATCCGTGAAAGGGTGATTTAAACGATCCAATTGAAACATCTTTTACGCTGCAAAAATTAAAACGATAATTGAAAATTTTAATATTTATGAAAATGCAAGCGTTTATAATTTTCAATACCGACAAAACGTTTAGTACTCTCTCACCGCGAATGAAAAATAGAAAAATGGTGCGGGTAGGAAGTTATTAGACGATCGTTCTCGGTTGCAGCGTTTTTCGGCGAAAAACAATTCTGAACAATTGTGGCAGTTGAGAAAGGGCAACAGAGTAAATGGTGCCACTCCTTGGAGAAGGTGGAAAACAGAAAAAATGAACGGGGGTCCCGTAACACACCTCCCTTTACTTCCCCATTAGTACTAATTGCGCTGAGACTAAGCGTCGTGATGACGCAAACAGCCGCCGATATTCCGATTATGATGAGGCTCTGCAGTATTCCAGCTTGCGCCACAACCCACGACAATCGTAAGAAGAGCATTACACCCCATATGTTGAGCAGGCATGGTATGAGTACACCTTGGATCCATCCCAACTTTATCCCTGTGTGCCCTTGTTGGGGCACTCCGACTTGACCTGCCTCTACGTTCGGATCCTGCAATGTTATGGCTGCTCAATTCTTTTGTTCTGTCAAGTAGGAAACAACACATGACATATATGCATATGACGGATTGTTCTGCGGGGTTTCAGAATCCGTTCTCTTGAATCTATTAGTATCTTAGTATTTCAATACCTTAGTATTTTAGTACTTCAGTACCTTAGTACTATTTCAGTACTTCAGCATTTTGGTACTTTACATTTAGTACTTTAAGCAACGTATAACGTACAACATACATATACATATAACAGATTGTTTCCGAGGTTTCAGAGTTTTTTCTTTTAAGTCTATTAGTATCTTAGTACTATTTTAGTATTTTAGTATTTTAGTATTTTAGTATTTTAGTATTTTAGTATTTTAGTATTTTAGTATTTTAGTATTTTAGTATTTTAGTATTTTAGTATTTTAGTATTTTAGTATTTTAGTATTTCAGTATTTCAGTATTTCAGCATTTCAGTATTTTAGTATTTCAGTATTTCAGTATTTCAGCATTTCAGTATTTTAGTATTTCAGTACTTTAGTACTTTAGTATCACAGTATTTCGGTATCTTACTATTTCAGTACTTTAGCATTTAAGTATTTACGTATTAAGTGGTCTAATTAAGTAGTTATTGCTATAATTATCGTTAACATTGCAATAATTACTTTTATTATGGAATGATATATTATTAAATGTTGAAAGTGATTCGCATCAGCATTAATGCTTCGATATCATCAATAAAATGCTTAACTGTCAAGAGCAAGCTTGAATCATAATCAGACGAACTGGCTACGTAACACGATCTATCGAAAGCGAAACGCTCAATTATCTTAATTGATGTACATATTAAAAACATCGATATAGATCGAAGTACTTTACAGAATGACATAGACGTTGCTTCAAAGTTTTACTGAAAAATAACATATATAATTGTACAATATTATATTTCACTAATCTACAATTGACAGTGTAAATATTTATCACATGCGCATGTTTTTCGATTGCGATGGAAACATCTCTCTTTTAATATCTGTACTTTTAAAATGAAAGTATATGTTAATAACCTGTCAATAACTAATAACTGTCATATATTAATACTTCACCATAAGCTCCAATAGTAGGAAGGATTTCGGAATTGTTACTTTTCTAATTTTCCTCGCGGTTGGTATTTACTGCTGCGCAAACCTAATATACTGTCTCGCTCACGGCTCTTATTAGGAGTTCGATCGTTCTTGTCGAGGGAGACATCTCCTTCGGATGTAGTTCGAGTCTGGGATGTCGCGAACTTTACCAATTATCACTTTCGACGCATGCGGTAGCTTTTATTTCGGGGAAAGTCAAAAGGAAAGTGCAAGGAAATAATTATTAAATATTGCCTCGCATATTTCGTTGCAGAGAACCTTTTAAATAAGGATCTATAAATATATTCGACAGACCCGAAATACTCCTTTTTCAATAAAGAAGCATCGCAGAGCTTTTTGCAATTACAAAAAACAAAAGTAACAATTCCGATATCGGTTTACTTAGCTATCAATGACGCAGTGCGCTAGACACATTCGTAACATATGTGTTTGCGAGCGAAAAAAACGAATGGTGATTGCTCGGGATGCCATTCCACGAATGAGAAATTTTTTTTTAGGGCATACAAGCTCTGGAAATTACTGGATGCTTTTCGATGCATTCGACGATATTACGACAGGACGAGTGTCCACAGGGTGTGGCAATCTTACCTTTATAAGATTTCCTTCGTGCAGGGTGCTCAGCGATGGCCTCTTAGCACGGCGACTCAATCTGCAAACAGAAACGTTCTTGTGACTTTTCCGTGGTAGTATTAGTGCGAGGATAGGGTTAATTAAATTGGGATAGACTGATGAATGAATTTGGAGGGATTAATATGTGTCCATAGGATAATTCATAAGAGAAATGTGGTATGGTATGTTTAAAATAATAACAATTATGACAAGAGAATAATATACGAGCTTCTTTTAAATGAATGATAAACATTATAGTTAAACTACAACTGTTTATGCAGGCATAATATGTTACATGTGATTTTTATCATTCTAATTATCGTGATTTAATTTACAATATAATACAGTAATACTTTTAATGCTGTCCTCAGATTGAAATAATTAATCCATTCAATTCATTAAAAACTAATTCAAATATGCCGAATATAAATCTACATGATTTTGTAAAACATATTTCCCTATTTTCTTCAAATCAAATTCTTCCTCAATTAGGAATATTTTTGATTCAATTTAATTCATCAGAGCTAGTCATTCGAATAAATAAACGAAAAAACTTTATTCTTAATTATATTTTGGATTGCATTCACTTTTCGTCTATGCATTGTCTTTCGACTTGTACTTTGCTTAAAGTTCTATTATTAAACGAAACGGAAAGTGTACGTACACGTTTGAATCATTCGAATACGAATACTGTAAAGACGGAAATCATATCAAAATTCCTCTGCATACAGCTGATGATTGATGGATTCTTATTTATAGATTAATAGGCGATGGGGTACTAAATTGTCACAGACTGCAAGCACACACCTTTTCTTCGAATTCATTGCTTTCATTTTTTCACGGGATGCGAGGGAATCTATTTTCGTGGTCTGAGTAATGATTCTTTTTTGCCAGTTCCACCGGACAATGCTTTCACATTTGATTGTTACTATGTTATTTTTTCCAATGGCGTGAGTTTGGATCACGGAGAAGGGTGAGTATTTTTTGCTACACTGTCTGATCACTCTAATGGATCCTCGAAGAGAAGAACATAGGGAAACTAAATTGATTAGTGAAATATTTGAAGAAGTGCAAAAGGAATACTTGCAAACCCCAGGAAAATTTACGAAAGTACATTAATTAGATGTGATTTTCGTACATCGCACGTTTTAAATTCGTAGCTTTGAGAAAGGAAACTGACGTACACGAGGTGCCCCGTAACTCATAGAAGAGCCGGATATGGAAGATCCCTGAGGCGATACTGAACAACGTTTTCTTTTGGTTGAGTGGCCAGTGTTTCTCGTTAATAATTCAAAAACAAAGCCACAAACGACATTTCGCCAATGGAAAAAGTTGTTCGGTATCGTCTTACGAAATCCCCCATATCCGGCTATTCTATGAGTTAAGAGGCACCTTGTATATTTTTTAATATAAAGATAAGCGGAATTTCGTACCTGTAATGATCTAATCTGGGAACGACGTCCCATAATCCACTGACGTTAAGGGTCATTGGTGATCTCTTGTTGTTTTGGCCTCCACCAATTACCTCATCATCCATAGCTCTAAGTACAGGTCAACTGCGTCTCGTTGAATCTGTGAAAGATGCGAAGAACCAAATGAGATAAAGTTATAATTAGACATTATTAGAGTTAGTTAAGGAAAATTTCACAGAGAAATATAAATTTTGAATAGAACTTTGAATCGTATAAAATATAAGAACACTTCTCACGAATTTATGATCAAGCAAAAGTAACTGTTCTGAATTTTATCTGTAGGCTAATCTATATTTGAAAATTTCTTATCAGTGTTGAATTCTAACAGTTATAACGAAATTACTTGACACCCGTATGAGAAATGAATAAGCGAATTTCGTATACAAATCTATTGTAACTAATTCAGCTGATTCTCGATAAGTGAAGATTTCCAATCTACACGTAAGCGAGGATAAGTTATCCCCACCACCGTTTCCTCTTCGCTCATCGGCCATCGTGATTATATCACGAAGCGTGAAAGTACCAAGTTCGCTTCTCCTATACGATAACTGATAGTCTAGAAGTGCCGATTTTTTCGTCACTTACCGAGAATCCACAATATTAGCTACGCAACGATGAAAATCAGTTGTTCTTGAAACGTTTTTCGATCTACATTAAACCGGTAAATGATTATTGTCATGCTTCACAGAATTAGCATTCTGTAAATTCATATACGAGCTCAGCAGGTGTTAAATAGGAAGTAAGATTATGCAAGAATCTTTATCAACTGTTACCAAGAAAATGCTTCAAAAAATGTACCAGGTCTGTCAATTTGCAGTTTTCAAATGCGTTAATGTTTCTGGAAAAGCCTGTTCCGCTTTACATACCACGTAGTAATATAAATAAGCAATTTGAAGAAATATTTAAAACAGAAAAGACGCTGTAAGCAAAGGTTGAAGTGTTTCATGTTCAATATTTAAGCAATGTGAAAAATATATCGAAAGGTGAGTGGCTTAAATAATTTTCAAAATCATTAAAGAATCTAAATTAGTCTTGGTTGCACTAACTATATATTACGTTCAGTTGAAAATATCTCATTAAATAGTTATGGCAGCTGTCATGCTGCCGAAAGAACGTTCCTTAATAATTTTCCGTTCCTGAGAAGTTTAATAAATTTGTCATCGCATACTCGTTCTTCTGTGACAGATTGCCAAAATATTTGAAATTTTATGACTGATCGTATTTCCATGATTTTAATGAGACATAAACTTAGTTACAACTTTTTGGCACGTGTCCCAGTAACGTGGCAGAACTTTTATTAGATACAATGTTAATGTGTGCATCTACGGAGTGCGTTTAAATTTTGGAAAATTTAAAGTAATCCTGATTCGGTGGTACAACTGTTTGCAATGTATTATTATGCCCAAACAGAAAGAACGAAACGAGTTAATACTAGTTCCTTTTTATCGTTTCTTCCAAAAATTGAAGTAGGTAATTAATAATCAATGGCACCGGATTAGTCTGTAATTACCGTGATAAATCATGCCCAGGATGAAAAATCATTTCATTATGCGCAAAGAAAAAGAATGAAACAAGATTACAGTAATTTTTTTGTATTATAAATATCAAAAGTAAAGTAATTAATAATCAATGACATAGAATTAACACTGTCCGATTTGAGTTTGTAATTATTATATTAAATCGCGCCTGCAATTAATAACGAAACTATAATTCAATATATCATATCGAACGCGAAAAGTAATACTTTGGCATTAACAAGTTGAAATTTAGAAAATACTCTATAATTCGGTAGTTCCTGATAAAACTTATTCTGCTTTTCATAAAAGCTCGAACATCTCAACGCTCTACTATTCGAACATGGACCCCTCTTGCGCCCCAACTATCAATGAACCATGATTCATCGGTTTTCCCAACTATCCCATTATTCAAAATCCCCCACAGAACTCCAGAAGCAGCCCAACGCCAAAAGCGAAGGAAGCATAAATGAAAATACCGTTTCTCGTATACACCAGCGATTGTCTGCAGCCTAGTGTTCTTAACCTTCGCGTATTTTTGAAGATCGCCCGAGTCAGAGGGGAAACGGCGGGACGCTTGCGCGCGGCAGCTGATGGAGAAATAGATTTTCGAAGAAAGTCTCGTCATATCTCGAGCCAAGAGTTCGCGCGGAGGCTTCGAATCCGCGCGAAATCTCTTTCGCTCACCGCTGTCCCGTAACACGGTATTCGGTTTCTCCGGGAAGAAAAAGTAAAGCTATACTTTGGCCGTGATCCCGGAACTCTTAATGCTTGACAGCTGGCCAAACTCGAGCTTCATTCACGGGGGCCACCAGCCCCGGAATATATTGACACCACGGCGCGCACGTTTCCCGAAACTTGACGTTGGCGTCTCGAATAAACGCGGCATTCCGGTTCCATGGGACATCGTTGAACTTCGCGACACGTACGACGCTGTCGCAAGGCGAATTGGTTCGTAGATTTTATGATAGGGTGGGAAAGAGTGAAGTTTCCTGAGTTTTTTTTTATAGAATTTTTCATGCCGGAAGAGATAGTGTTTTTGTATAAAAATATCGTTTGTAAGGGGGCAGCACGGAAATTGAGCTCTGAGTTGGAGTGTACAAAGAGCTGCAGATACTAGTTTGATTGGAATATTAAATTCAATGTAAAATATGGTCAGAATTGATTTTTCAATATAATATAGAAACATGTGTATAGAGCGGGCCACTTAAAACGAGTCATCTGAATAACTCGCTTAGTTTTGATGATAGAAAAGACTGCTTCGAGTCAAACTTGTTTGGTTTCGAGGGACACGTAATGTGATGTAACTCTTTTTTTTTTCTATGTGGAAGCGAAGACAAAATATAAAAAATAAATTTGTATTTTTAAATGGAATAATACGGATATTTATATACATTCTGGTAGAGCGTTTCAAGACGAATACAAAGACCTATATGAAAGTTACTCAAAATCAATTATAATGGAAGATAAATCGTCTCAATGTGCTCTAAAAATTTAGGTAGCAATGTAAATAGTGAAATATAGGTCATAGAACACAAACAAAAAATTCATGTTTACATTGTATCTTACATTCACAGATATTTAGTCGTTTATGTTCTCTGACCTATATTTCACTATTTACATTACTATGTACATTCATAGAGCACTTTGGGACAATTTATTTCCCATTATGGTTGACTTCGAGTAAACTTCATATAGGTCGTTGTATTTGTATTGAAACGCTCTATCAGAGTGTAAATTAAAAACCATACTATTCTATTTAAAAATCCAATTTTGTTTTCTATATTTCCTCTACGCGTCACCTATAAAAAAATTAGTTATATCACATTATGTGCCCCTCGAATCCAAGCAAGTTTGATCTGAAGCATTTTTTTCTATCATCAAAACTAAGCGAATTATGCAGATGACTCGTAATAAAAGTATTTCATTGATCGCATAATAATTAATCATCACTTTGAGATTACAACTTATATCCTCGAAAAATAAACAGGAACTTATCGCGGAGTAAACGTAAATATTTCGACTACATTTTTTTTTTTAATTCGTAAACAGTAATTAGTTCATCCA
This sequence comes from Holcopasites calliopsidis, assembly GCA_023838395.1. NCBI lineage: Eukaryota > Metazoa > Arthropoda > Insecta > Hymenoptera > Apidae > Holcopasites > Holcopasites calliopsidis. The sequence continues at coordinate 1,426,652 of JALHAQ010000009.1, forward strand.
TTTAAAGTGCAAGTGCTATATGCGGAAGATTAAACGAAACCTTATCTTCATTTTGTGAGAGCCTTACTTTTGCTTATCACCAGTTGTTAGTTCTTCATTTTCATTCTCAAGGTTTAACGAAGTAATTAACCTTGAATGACGAAACGTATGCAATGATGCATTAAGTGTTTTTTATGATAATTTGCCTTATCTCGAAGCATAATAGTCTTTTTTTTGTGGATGCAAATTATTAAAAGTTCTTGGCAAGTATAATACAAATTGAACTTGAAAAACTTAAGCAACTTTAAAGTGTTCTGAAACCTTCTTCTCCAAATAATTCAATTAAAATCAAATTGAATGTAAACATGAAACATTCTGCACCTGTCTGATTTATTTTAATGATAATATGCGAACGACGATTAATTCTGCATAATTAGAGCGATGTAACCACAAGTATTTCTTGCCATAATTCTATCCAATTATTTTTATGCGAAACTTGCAAAAGTATTTTTCTAATAATATTGAAACTGTAATTGTTGAAGGTAATCGGAAATTTTCCGTACCTATACAAACTTTTGTTTTGCGATGTCTGATTAAATGTTATCTTGTATAATGTATAGTCTCACGATATTTCAAAATTAATTTTGCCGAAAATGAAGCTTTTATGAAGAAGTCTGCATTGTTTGCACACATCTCATTTGTTACATTTTTTTACTAGCAGGATCATTTATTAAGTAACCTACACATATCATTATTTATTACGTCAGCACTCTAATTATACTCTTTGTTCTTTTAATTGTAGTTTTTAATATCTTCATTTCTTATGTGGACTATCATGCAAACTATTATTAATTTATTTAATATTAATACTAATATTTGCAAATGCATATTATTGTTATTTACAAACAGTTTGCAACGCATTCGAAGTACAGGAGGTGGATTTTACCAAAGCTGCATTTCGCAAACTTTAACATCGACGTTTCTGTATCCGCTTTGGGGCGTTCTAATGCGTTTCGATGCAATGCCAATGCAAATAAATCTTTGAGACATTTTTGCTGCAAGCTTTTAGCCCGAGATCTGCAATTTTGACGGACCATCGGTGGCCATGAACGTGAACGTAAAAGGCATCAACGTGGGAAACTAAATGTAATTTGAAAACAACTGCAACATTACTTCGTTGATATATATTATAAATTTTGTATTTCTGTATGCTGCCATTTCTGAAAGTAAGAAAGTCGAAATTTGTTCGAGATTTTTTAAGTAATAACTACAAATAAGTATGCAAAAAAACTGTGTTCGCTTTGGTTTTCGGTGAAGAACGATCATCTTATCTTTTTATTATTTTAGTCATTAAATTTTCTGAAATTGAAACAATACTAACGTTTAATGACCACCTGTCAAAATCTTTTGGGCAACAGTTATTTGGCAAATGTAAATCAAATATCCTGTGAATAATGAAAATTCCGCTTATGTTTATGTAACACAAAAGAAACAGGAAAGAAACAATAGTTGTGTTTGTTCCTAAATAATTCGCCTACTCTGCTCAAGCTTTGTTTTCTTACGCCCCACTCATCTCATAGATATGAGAGCTTCACTGACTTTAATAAAATGATATCGGGGCTGATTAATTCGCGTTCATCGCGAGGAGTGTTGACAAATCGCAGAATAATAGATTCGATAGTAATTTTTATCTCTCCGTTTCCACTAGATTTTCATAATCCGCTTCAGAACAATGGGGCTGATGTAATGTGTACTCGCTTTATCATAGATTCGAAATTAGATGCGCGTATCTCGAAAGAAAGACGGGATAATCAATCAAACTAACATTGGAACCTCGCATCCACCTCGATTAGATCCATTTATCAATCTGCTCGAGGCTACATTGTTCAACGCGCGCGAGTGGATATTTATTATCAATTATTTGATCAGGAATGGTTTTGTGATTTTCGTAATCGTATCGTACAATAGCCTGAACACATTTGTAATTAAAAAAGATTGAAAAACTAATATAAAAGAAACTAGTGACACTAAGTTGCTGTTTACTTTGTCTTTTTTCGGTTGTACTTATTTGTACGATCTCGGCAATTGAAAGATGAAAAACTAATACTAATAGTAATACGTTTTCTGATAAAATGATGCGATAAATAAATAGTCATTCTTATACAGAGTGATCGCTCTAATTAGATTTTTGTTTTACACTAATCACGATAGAAACGAAAGAAAGCTTTATCGAATATTTTAAAGTTAGTAGTAAATCTTATATCTACTTGTTGTTTGTTAATTTTGATTGCTGTTAGTGTGATTAATGTGTGGCGAAGTTATTCTAAATGTTCATTTCAGGTATTATTGTTTTATTCCTTGCGAAAAATTAAATACATACTATTTTATACCTGATAATAGTGAACTGTTATCAAAAAGACAAAATCATATTCATACTTGAAATCGTTGTGTAGAGCCACTACAGCGTCCTTTAAAATTCAATGCAATATTCTGCGCAATTTTAATAACAAACGGTTACGTATGTCAATTGCGTTTACTTTTCAACACGCGCGAAGTTTCAGAACGCAGTCAGAGAACACGAGAAAAACACTGCTCCAGATCAATTTGCTCATGCATACAATTAATCGTTTCCGATGAATAATTTGCATGTTAATGCAACCACTATTTATCCATAATTGCACTTCTTAAACGTAACTGTTTTACTTCGCATGGCGTTTGATTCTTCATTTTCATTTTATTTAATACTAATATAGTAACACCTTTAACATTTAGTTGTAAGAAATTTATTGGAAATCATTCATATCTTACTGCTTTTTGCTAATGACTTACTATTTTTCTTTAGTTAGCTATTTTTTAACATTCTAAACTTATTGTTTAAATTCTTGTTTCCTGATGTACGCATCGAAGGTATTGTTATATAAACAAGTGTTTCGTTATGCAAAACATTCACGTGTATCGAAAGATTTACAACCTATTTACAATGAAAAGAAGATTGAAATTCCTTTCTCATAGAAATGACAATAAACATTATTTTTAGTAATTAATTAAATATTTTCATTTAAGAACAATTTGAAACGTTCTATTACTATCTTATACAAATTATCATTACTATTATTATTAACAAACCAAATATTACAGCCAATTAAAAATGATATCCTTCTGAACCTCACAAAGAAAATATTCTGTTTTTGGAAAACCATTAGAGAATACAAAAGTATATAAATCTGAGCGTCGAAAATCATCCCTAAGATTTTTCCGACATAATTCCGGAAAGATTATTGATTTCTTTCCCGTGCAAAGATCCCAAAAATACTTCCACGCGTGTTCAACATGGCGAATTGAATTTCTTCGTCGGTAAACAATGCAATAGGTCCACAAAGCGAGTTTGCAGATGTAATCGATTTCAGGTAATCGGTCGTGTTATCAAACAAAAATGAAAATAGGTGTCGCAGACGTTGCGCAAAGTCTGCCTCTTGTGGACATCGATGTAACTTTAATCGGTATAATTTGCCAGATCGTCATTTTGTCTCGCTGTAAACGTTTAGCGATTATTACCCCTGTCAAGATCGACAGCGTGTGTTTCACGTGGAAAAATAATGTGCCCGAATGGTATTTACCGTTTAGCAAGTCGGAAGTATGATAAAAATCGACAATCCGTTTGCAACAATGTCTTTTCTTTTCTTGAGAGTTTATTAGTCGCATCAACCTTGCAACAATCTTGTTTTTCTTCAGTTAACGAGATGTAATTTAATTTTTTTTTCTTAATATCGCTGCGGGATTTAGGAGAAACCAGTAATTGGAATTATGCTTGCCAAGATTTCGAGATTTAGATAATCATGGTTTAATCCATAGTTTAAATATGAAATCGAGATCAATATGATTGCAAAATAAATGCTATCATAAAATGAATAATTAAATGAAAATATTGGAGAAGCAAGGTTTCAAGAGTATTTTCCATAAAAATGACACGTTTAAAAATATTTTGACAGGGATTAAACAATTTTTTATGGCATTCGCCTATTGCAGTGATTGTTCTGTAATTTCAACAAACAAGTTGCAATTCCCCATGTTGAACAACTTCGCCACTGTAACTTTCATTAAACGCCAACTGTGCGAAGCTTGTTGCAGTTGCAGCGATACAAACAATTATTGCGTTCTTTTTAATTATCGAACTTATCCGAGATACTAAATAGCTTTTTAATTAAGTGCTTCTCCGAATTTGGAATTATCAATGCAACCCGTGACCCCTGATAAAGCTGTGAGAGCTCCTTAGCGGACCTGCAACCTTTATCTCGAAGGCCTTAAAGAATTCGAAAAATCTGTTCCACGGGAATTGGAATGCTATCAGACTTCTTTTTTTCATCAAAACGTCAAGTTTGTTATTACTGCTTGTACCGCATCATTACTTGGTCGCATTATTCACTTGTCCACGAATAAAAATGACAGTGTTCTCTTTAGGGTGAAATGCCGAGCCAGATAAAAATGAGGAAGTCCGAACTAGTATCGATCCAGGGAGACCGCTGATTCGGGTGGACAGAGCGGACACGATTGCGACGAGGCGAGCTGCTTAGGGCGCGCAGGAAATCGTGCCGATACGAGAAGATTCGAAATCCCATTCGAATGCAAATTGCAAATGATCAATCACGAATTTCGTCCAAATAGAATAATAATGAGAATCGATCAAACTCTCTCTCTCTCTTTCTTGATTAACAAAACAAATGATTCGCGAATTGATTGAAATGTATCTATGTCAAGAGTGACTGGGGGGGGAGGCACGCTCCCAAAAATACACTACTCATTCTATAGCTTAAGTCTGGATTTAGCCGAACAACGGTTTCTGTTAAAAAAAAATTCTTGATCGTGTTACGTTCCCGCGGAGTACACGAACGTATGACCTTGTATACACTGTACGCCAGACAGGTTGCAGGGTTGTATAGCGGGATCAGTTGGAGATCGAAAGTTTTGGTCAAGTGCGCGCGCGCGCGCCTGCAACTGAACTTCGAAGTTACGTTTCCGTGCACGAAGCGTTATGCGATAAGAATTAATGCTTGGACCTGCTTCTCTGTGGAAATCCTATTTGTTGTTCAGCAAGAAATCTCCGGTTGTTGCCTTTTGTATGGTCACGCTGTTTAGGCGAGAATAGTAACACTTAATCATTTTTTCTTTTTGTGGAGGAGCTTTAGTGCTTGCGGTGTCGGAATGAAAGTGGATAAATCTCGCGTAATAGCGACGCTAAGATTATTTATGGTGACGTGTAGCAAGTTATAAACTTATAATAAGCCTAGGAAAAGTTATAAGGAAAAGAAAATCCATAGGGCGGTTTTCAACGTATACGAATTGCTGACAGAATTGTATAAAAAGGAAGATTTCCGGATAATGGAAAATTTGTTTATATTCAGAATACATGTATTCCTAGACTTGTCGATGTAAAATAAATAAACATTCAGACAGGCTATAAAACGGCAAGTGGTAGAAGGAAAATAAAATCTGCCAATCCTAAACTGATTTGTTTACACACTTTTGCAACGTACAATTATCTACAAATCGTTTAATCACTGAAATGTCAGAAACGCAATGTAAGAAAACGTGAGAGCAGTATCAAGGAAGAGTTTAACAGGTATTGTCACGTTTATTTCACATCAAGAAAATGTGATACAATTTTAATGAATAATCAGATATCGCAGTGAAATTTAAAAATTATGCAAAAGCAGTTTTACATTAAAATCAAATACTCACGAATTTGCATTCGCGAAGGTTGTACTGTATGTAAACAATTACTTGTGTAAGTTGAGAAAAGATCCAATTTGGGACGTGACCGACATTTAACAGTGTGTAGATATTGGAAAGCAAACGGAGTACATAAATGCTTCGAATTAGCATCGCAAATTTGCCACCCTTTAGGCTAAGCGTGTGTGAAAGATCTAGCTTTCGTTGTAGAGGCAATACAAAATGAAATTGTACACAAATACATAATATTTGATATGTAAATTAATATGATAACTTACTGTGAAAGTGCATTTCTTTTTCTTGAAATTTACATTCGTTTTATATTTCTGAAAAAATTGTTTAGCGAACATAAATGTTCATTGTTTAACTATAATCAAACCTTGAAACATCCATACACGAAGTTTGGCAATATTATCAAAAACCGAACTGTTTGTAATTTCTCACTTATCATCAGAACAGTTTTAGCGTTTTAAAGCTAAAACTGCACAGTGTTTGTTGACTTAACTAATGTGCGAAATTGGCACGCAAAAGTTCTATGAAAGGAAAGAAATTTTCAGACTAAAATGCAAAAATTGTTAACAATCTATCCAGATGAATAACAATCTAGAGGAAGTGATGAGTAGAACGTAACATATATAAAAAATGATCAAATCATTTGAGTTTTAACTATCATTTTTATCAAAGAGAGCACAATCTTTAATCGATCAATGCCATCGAAACTTTATCGATAATTTACGTTCAACTGGTGTAATATGTACAAACATGCACGGAACTTGGAACTCGCGCACAAGCTCGTACTTAGTAATAATAATTGCAAACGTGTTCGAATCCGGTGAAAGATAAATTAACTACTTTTTATTCAATTTCCACTGTGTTCAAGTGCACGACGATAATCCGACGAGATTTCAGATAAATTACGCTATTCGATTGAAAAAAAAGAACAAAAAGAAAATGTTCAATGTGAAAACATCAATTTAGTAAAATTGCACCACTCTAAAGGAATGAATGTATATGCTTCAATCTGTACCATTGATGCCCCTCCAAGGGATAAATTACATCAGTCGATTGAAAAATAAAAACAAAGAAAACATATTCAATGGGAAAACGCCAATTTAGTGCAATTGCACCACTTTAAAGGAATAAAATAAAATGTGTATCCTTCAATCTTTACCACTGACGATCCTTCAACGGTGTTAATCTTATGTTACACATTATCTCTTACGTCTTACAAGAAGTGGCTGTCGCGCGCACTACTCGATCATAAAAAAGAAATAAATAAAAGTGATTTTTCCAACAACCTCCGACAATAATATTCCAGCATGAAATCCTCCAAACTTGTCCGACTAATCTCCCAGCGAATTCCCCAACAAGTTTTATCCAACTATCGATCATGCAAAAGGCGTACAGCACAAACCGGTCTCTCACAAGACTTTTCGTCTTTTTCCGATTTCGAAAAAAGCAGCAACGAAATATACGCGAGAAGGTAGAAAGGGGTTGTTCTACCTCGGAAAAGAAAAATCACAAAGCACACGTCGGAAACTGGATCACACTCACGGTACGCCGAGGCTTGGCGGTCGACAGGACTGATTTCGAGTCGCGATTCAGGGATCGCACGCGATCCACGAGCCGATCGGGACGATCAGCGGAGATCCAACGCGAGCCACTGAACACGGTGCAACACTTGGATCCCTGGGTTCGGCCGGCATTAAGGAAGGAAGCATGCGTCGAGCTTCCCTTTCTCTATAAAACTCTTTCAAACACACGCCTGCACACCCACTTAAATACACACGCGGCGGAATGCGCGCGCGCACGTGTGCAACAACCCGCCACCACCGCCGCGATTCCACAGAGCACGTCATCCGCGCGTGGCTTTTGGCTACTTAAGAAATATCGCGGGGATGGAAGCTTATTGGCGCGAGTCAAAGACCCGACGCGACAGATCGAACTGTCAATTGTTGACAATCGATCTATCTACATGTTTCGGATCAATTTGCCGTTCTGGGTTCAATGTAAGAGAAGAGCGTTTTGCATGAGCCTTTGCTCTTAGGAAAATCGAATTTCAATTCATATGGCATCGCTCGAAAGTATTTGTGTATTTATGTAGATTTTCAGGTGTAACAATGATTCATTGCTGCTTTTCTGATTTTCATATCTAATAGCAATGCATTGTAAAATAATTAATTTATTGCAATAATTATCGTTCCTTCATCGCGTCTTTCTTCATCCTCTTTTTCGCTATTCCATTTTCTGCCAGGCACACTTGCAGACACTTTCTGACACTTTTCTGACTCTTTCCGACACTTTCTGACAAACTTAAAGGCATTTTCTGACACTTTCGTACACTTTCTGGCACACATATAGGCATTTTCTGACATTTTCTGACACTTTCATGCACTTTCCGATACTTTTCTCACTCTTGCCGACACTCTCTGACACTTGCAGTAAATATAACATATTCCACAATTAAATTGGCGTCGGTATAATTTTTGTTATATATGCATGGAAGCTGAAAACGGAGACAGATTATTTAATTTTCAAGCGGTTAATACATCAACTGGAATAACAAAAAATCTGCAGAGGTTTCCATAAACTCTACGTAAAACTCATTTCAAACATCGTGTATTTATTATTTCGTGTCCGTTATTTTTTTTTTTTAATGAATGCAATGCTATATTAAAACTTTCAACCTAGTTTATGAAAATATAAATTGTTGTTCTCTGCAATAATTCTGTCCATAAATTCATATTCATTTAGCAACCATTTACTAGAAACGCTTTAGGTACAAACGCTCCCTGAAACAATATGTATCATTATAATCATTTATATAAATTACGCTTTATGTCATTAAACCAGAGTATCAAGTATTAATAAAAAACTGTGCTGTATAATACTCCATGGACAATTTTCCAGCTTCTTTACAAACCATAGTGAAAGAGCTGGAGAATTGAGACTAATTGAAAACTGAATCGATATTAATTGTGCTCATTGCCCGATGCAGCAACCGTCTTCACTACTGCGCGACAAAATTGCGATGGCGCAAAACGACGAACAACTCGGTGGGATGATACAGACAGCAGGGTTTCGAGTTTCACTCGGGGAAAGCGAAATTCTCTCCGGCGGATCGAAGAATTCTTTAGGAAATTCAGTCCGACAGAGAGTGGTGCGTCTCAGGGGTTGGCGAGTTCGTGCGCGACGAAATTGAATGATAGAATTTTCTTTGTCATCCTGTTTCCCTTGTTCCTGGTAGCGTTCAATGATGCTGCGCATTTAATAGGGTGGCATGGGGTATCGTATCTGGTTGCTGCTAGCTAAAGTCCGCTTTGAATTGGGTCGGGGGTAGATGGTTTATAAACATATACTGGTTGTAAGGGTATGCAGCGGGTTATCTTGCGAGGCAGCATTCGAATATAAATTCAGTATTCCATGTGATCTCTGTCGTTTTTATACCTTGCATTTGGTCGTTTTAAACTGTTATTTGCCATTGTCTTCGGTTAAATTAACTTATTTAGCATTATATATTTAAGCAAATCAAATTACTTAACTAATGTTCACGAAAATTGCATTTTTCAAAACAGAATCCAGTAAACATCAAGGTACACAATTTCCACAAATACCTCAATTATACATACATCCTCCACTAATGATACGCTAAAAGTGGCTATTTGTGTACTTTGAAGTCTCAAAGGGAACATGACTTCGTGCACAGGAGAAAATACAAACGTTCAGTTGTTAAAAGGGAGCCATATTTATTGATCATGGGGCCCGATGGATTGTTTAGTTATGTTTAAAAATATTTTGGCGACTGATGGAAAACGGCCGACGCGAAGAAAGAGGCACTCTGTAAAAATGATGAGAGCGTGCTCCAGTTTTGCGATGGGGGCGCATCGTTTCCCCACATTTCTCTCAAAATCATATAACACTCAAAGCATACAGAAAATGTATAATACAGTACTAAAAACATTCAAGACAATTATAATCGCACTTCATGTGTCTATAATTATTAAAAATATCTTTTTAATAAAAATATGCATCAGAAATATAGTTTCACCATTCTGCAGTCAAATTGCTTATTTTTGGTACGTTCGAATTATGTTCCAACCGTTGTTGCTGTTGCTGCTGTTGTTGTTGTTCCACTATGTTAAAATGCATCGACATTTATTAACAATTCTCGGTAACCATGTGGTAAATCGATTCCAGATTTTGCTCAGAATATGAAACGATTCTAATCTATGAATTTTGAGAAATGTTAATCGCAAACCAGTTGACTAAATTTCGATCAATAAATTGCCAGCCACGTTGTACAGTGGATGAAACGTTGTGCACGCAAAATGTGACGTTGCCTCATAGCAGGAGACACACCTACGCTGTTAAGGCGACCTTGCAAAGATACGTTATCGAACGTAGTAGAACGTGGCCGTTGGTCGGTGGAAGAAGACCGATCGTTGATTATCTTTCCACGAGAATGTAGTATTTTTTTTGTCGCATTAGTTTCGCTCATTGAGGTGTCTGCAATCTTCAAGTAACATGACCACAATACTTTTGTCTCCTTTTTGGAAATTTCGCCCCTATTTTATTTCTAAGATTACGTGCGACCTGAAAGGGTTAGTTGGACCATGTAATTATTAATAATGATAGTAAATTATTCAGAGTGTGATTGTTAATAACCGCATTGACGACTTCTCACTGCCCTTAATTTAATTTATCAATTTAAAATAAAGATTTCTTTTGAATAAACACCAATTTGATCAATTTCACTGGATTTGATGATAAATTTATGAATTAATGGTATCAAACTTCCATTGATTTATCAAAGTGTGTATTTAGCAAAGTGTTGGGGATATCAATAGGATTTCCTACAAGCGAATAGTATTATTTTACGAGCCTATGTAGCTTATGATAATACTATAGGTAGTGATTTCTTATCACATTTTACATTGTTGCTGGTTTCTTGATCCGATTGCCAGTATATCCTGACCTGCATACATCTTATCATGTAATATTAACCCTTTGCCTATCGTATTATATGTATACACACGAATAACGTCCTTATGAATATGTATATCATATTTCGAATATATCGCAATAAGAAATAAATTGTATTTTTGTAATTACAAGGGGGTGAAATTGTATTGTAAGTGAAAAACATTGTTTTTACATTGGAAATAATAAAGATTTGGATAAATATCGATTTGATCCTTGATGAAAGGAAATTGTGACCCAATGAACACCGAAGGCGATAAAAACCGAAAATTACCATTTTATGAATTCGTTGGATAAGGGCATATTATGACCTAAATTGTAGTTTTATATCTTATGATTGATATGTTAAAATGTATTTATTTGTCGCCGTATCTCTTGAAGTTGCAGATTTTAATAAAGTTCGATTCCCTTATTGTTATTAATTCTGAGGATAAAAATGTCAAACTTAAAACAATTGCGTATTCTTCAATCTCATGGATCTCTATGATTAATGTATGAAGAATATTATACCAACATTTCTTAAAAACATTTAATAAATTGAAGTTTTCGTAAAAAAAGTCCTCCTTGGAAATGAAAAATGCATGGAAATGAAACGTTCAAACCCAAGAAAACTGCAAGTGCAAGCATTTATCGAAATTTAACAAATAAATATCACATCTAAATTGCTATGTTTACGCTTATGTCTATAGCGTTTATTGCTATTTATGTAGTTCCAACGATTTTCTCTTCCCCAACAGTTGCATTCGCATCGACCAAATGAAATCGGCCAACGTGGTCCGCGAATGTCACTAATTGAAATATTTCTGGCGCCTTTGGCCGCGTTCCCTTTTCACTGGAACGATGACGCGCCCGCATAAAGAATTTCCGCGGGATAAAATAAAATCCGCGTAGCATTCGATGCATACGCGAGCGATCGCTATACGCCCTCCACCACGACAAACGGTTAGCATGATCGAAGACGTTGTCGCGTGCTTTGGAAAAAGGAAAATAACCGAACCGCGCCGGTCAGAACCGATTTCTGCAGAAAGATCCGCATGCCAGAATCTTTTTTGATTAACAGAGTATTCTCTGTGACTTCATCACTTAAGTTGTTAACGAGATGTTTAATATGCCCGCGTGCCATGGCTTCTTCTACGCGTTGTCAGAAATAAGAATAAATTGCAAAAGTTACAGAATGGTAACGTGTCTAATAGAAATGTGACGGACGCTAAGTGGACTGAGGATACTTTGACACTGAATAGAACCGCTGCTGAAATAATGGAGAAGCAAATAATGCCAACAGGAGTATGTTTATTAAAGTCTTTCGTACTTTGTTGAATGTTAACCGAAAATGAATAAAATATTGTTAGAAAAATGATGACGTTGTCGTTGAGTAAATTATAAAAAATGTTGGTGAGCATATATTCTTCTTTATATTTCTGGGGACTGACACTTTCTGATATTTTCTGACTCCTTTCTGACATTTTCTGACATATTCCGACACTTTCCGACACTTTTTCGGCATTCTCTGACCCTTTCCGACATTTCCCGATATCTTTCCGCCATTTTCTGACACTTTTCCGACACCCGCGGTAAATATGCTATAACAATATTAGCACAATGCGATAATTAACAAAGTTAACAATGCTCGCAGTCATAATTAATTACAAGCTCTCACCAGTAATCTTTGAGCATGTAGAGTAGTATTACAAAATCAGCCACATTCCAAAGCCACAACTGTTCACCTGTTCACACATGTCAACCTGAAAACTTATCCATCGCTCGTACTTTTAACAGTATCGAAACACTAAGAATCAGGCACCTCGAGAAAACGATGCGAAGCCGTAAATCATGAATTGTCGTGCCCGTTAATGGGCGCACTCATTTCAAACCTCCACGAGTCCAATTGTTGAGACGCGCGTCACCAATTAAAATCCAATTGCTTGGCTCCATCAGCCGCCACGAATGTATTACCGGACAATGGAAGACGTCGCAAGACACCAGTCGATTATTTTACCAGTTAAAACTGATACCAACTAGTTCATTACCGTTTGAAAGTCAGAAGTATTGTCTTCGACCCCACTGCGATCGCGCGTTTCTGGTAAGTCTCCTTTACCTCTGCGCTTTTCATTCCTCCTCTGTTTTTCTTTCTCGTTCATTACATGAATTTCCTGTAGCGATATGTTGATTAAGATGCGTGGAACGAGTGTACGAATGTTATGAGTTTATCGCTAGATGTTTTTTGATAAAAACATTCGGGAGGGTCATGAGCAGTAAGTAGTAATAGTCGAAATATGGTCTGGCAACAGTAATCTGTTCCTCTGTCACGTGTACGTAACTTACGATTATCGATAAATCAATTGACCAAGGAACATTTGAAATACATTATGCCCGCGTCATATCAAGAATGCGTAATTGTATGTTAATGAGCCATTAGAGATTCTAATGAAATTTGAATATTCCACAAGACTGGTTTTAAGTTGAAGTACGTTATGCAGCATACGATATTAATTAATACTGCTGCTGATAATATATCAATTTTTAGTAAATGTTTCTGGAGCATTTAAGAATTTAGAATACATTTTGTGAAAACTTTAAAGAACAAATTGTAAATTCGATCCTTTTATTTGCTTTCAAAATATATGTATATCTTTCACCTAATAGCTGAAATTAAACTTTTATATATAATTGTTACTAATCTTCGATAAAATATAAGAAAAATCTGCTTACATCATTAATATTTCCAGGAACTCAATTAATAATGGAAGTTGAAAGATTGATGTTGAATTACGAATATGAAAAAAGTAACCTTGATCATCGTGGATCGTTCGAACGTCAAAATTATTATGCTCGATCATCAGCTCTATGGTTGCGCGTTGATTTTTAATCTCCTTTATTTCCGAGATTCTCATTCTTTATTTTTCATCCTTTTTTCACAGACGATACGAATCTCGCGTATCGTGCTTGTGCATCGATGCCATCACGCTCATTAAACTTGTTTAGCCTTGTAATTAGGCATAATTAATCCGCGGCACTTGATTCGGCTTAATTAATATCGTCATCACGCATGGTTTTCGCAACCAGGTGATAGAAGACATCAAGAAGAGATCGCTCGAAGAGATCAAAAGAAATATTGTGAATAAATCTGGAGCGTTTTCTGAAGCTGCTCTGTACAACGTCAGTGCTTGATTTCAATATGCTTCAAAGAACACGCGACAACGTGGGATGGGATCGTTTATGGTTGATCTTTTCCCTGGCTCTTGATCTTGTAATAATAAAAACAGCGAAGATCTGTGCATTACACGAAACTGTTCAAAGTGTGTCATATAAATAAAAACTACAATAATACGATAATATGTGTACCTGCAAGTAATATATTCTAAAAAAATCGACACATAAGCATATTCCTATTTGAATTCCTAGGAACTGACACCTGATATTTTCTGACACCTTTCTTACATTTTCCGACACCTTTCCGATACTTTCTGACACCTTTCTGACATTGCCCGACACTTTATGACATGTTTCCGACATTTTCCAACGCTTTCCGACACGTCAATAATCCTATAGTCGTTCTTGGTGACTCGATTTAAGCATTACTAATCTTCTCCGAACATTTCCAACATTCAATATAATAAATCATAAATCTAGAAATGCCCAAAATACACTTCGATTTCCTAGGAATCGTAACGCCTAAAAAATGCGAAACGCGCGGAAAGTCCATAGCTTCCGGCTAAGGCCGGACATGCGGAAGTTTGACACGCTGCCAGTACCGCGGCAATTTGCTATTTCTCATTCAAATAGATGCGCCGGAAATAGCGGATCTATGGAATTCGGCGTTTGTCAACTGGAATGTTTACCAATGATTCATAATGTTGCTTGAGGTCACTGTGCCAAAAATTTGGCGCCACGGCGCCACGGCCTACGAGAATGACTGATATTTTATTTTTACTCCACTTGTTTTATATTTAGTTGTAGGTTTTCTTGGTTTGAAAGTATTTGCGATGGTATCAAGGATATTTTGAGTTTCCGCAATCCTTGTATGTTTACACTGGAACTATATTAATAAGAATATTAGTTACAATAATATTTTATGAACCGATTATTCCAGCCCATGTAGCAAAAGTATAATATTCCAAACATTGAGCGTTTAATAGAATTATTAAATTTTGTATATTATTCTATTGCATACAATTTATGTATTTACACTGATATCTATATATTTTTCTATTTTTTGTTTGTTTTTTTTTCATGTGCATTTCACATGGTCTTTGATGGTTATATTTCATGCTTTCCTGTAGAAATTAGAGCAATTGCAAATAATTTGTCGCATGAAAATTTGAATTCTTTTCGTCTTCGCGCATTAATTAAATCTCTTTATCTGCATTTTATCTTCCAATGAGGATCGTTCGAAATCAATGGGGATTCGGCTAAACTCTGAACACCGTTTCCTTCGAAAGGGATGAACTGTGCCAGATCTTGCAACGGGGGACGGCGAGTGCAGATAAATGTTTAAGCCTCTTCAGCTTTATGCCTGGTTACGCGGTTAAAGTTTCTACGTACACACATGGCCACGCGTTATACACGTTTTATGCGTTTTCGAGGGGATTCTAAATAAAGCAGCAGGAATTCGTTACGGCGGGTTAGGCTGTCCCTTCATAAAAGACGGACACGCCATGCTGCTCGTCGTGTGTACCAACGCGTCTCGATCCGCACCGCGGAATTACTTCATCGCAGTTCGGGATCCATTGCATCGAGGGGAGAAAGGCGAATATTTCTGGAGAGTATTCCGTGGAAATGACGCTGCAATCGTGATCGATTGTGAGAAAAATTACTGATGATCAATTATACTGTGATCTTTATAGTAGTTTGATAAAAACTCAACCTTTCGCTGGGTTTTTTGGCTGCATATTACAGACATTACAGATGATCAATTATAGTACGATCTTTATTAGTTTTAATAAACCGAAACTTGACCTTTGTTGCTTTTAGTTAATGGAATATTAATTGCAGCATGTAATTAGTTTTCTTTTGTGTTGTTAAATCATTGAATCAATTGATTGCCATTTAAAAGGTTGCATTTACTATACCACAGATTTCAGGATTATTGTCGAAAAAGAGGAAATTGATTTGTATAAATTTGTATTAAGCGAAATATTAAAATGTAATTCAATATCATTAATTACCTATTTTCATAGAACAAATGAAATGAAAATATTTAATGTATCCCATCTTCCCATGAACCCAGAAAATAATTTAGGAAAACACTATATTTTGCAAGGAAAATAAACTGTTTGAATGTATTTATCTCTGGCAAATTCTTCAATTGCAACGAACTATTATTACTATGCAATTTCCATTACCACGTTTGAAGTAAACTTATTAAAATACATAATACTAAAATGTACAGGAGCAAAGATGCTCTGTGCGCATGGGGAGAATGTAGTTTCACATTTGTAAAATAGCACAATAATAGTATTATAAGAATTCCTGTTGCTAATGCAATGTTTCATGCTCTGTATTAAAAAAAAAGAATGGAATTGCGAGTTTAAAGCTGCAAGTACTCGTGTGAATACTTTCAATTGAATCCATTTGGGTCAAGCCTTAGTAAAATGATAAGTTAGTAAATAAGATGGTGCTGTAATCGAAGAACACAATTGCCCTTAACGCGTCACGCCGCAATCGATTTAACGAACTGTCTCAGAAGCATGTATGCGTTTTAAGCACGTTAAACGCAAATTGGTACCGGCTGAAACCTACTCCATTTAGAACTCATTTACGCCTCTTACGACGCTTTTCCTTAAAATTCTATTTAACTGCGTTGTTGTGACTAATAGAGCTCGACTTTGTCTCCTTTTGTCAACTTACGATGCTTCATACAGAAGAACATGCATATTGGAAGCTGTTATTAAGAATATACGATTCAACATTGAAATTTAAAGGATTTGGTACCTATTATTTTGCTGAATAACTTTAATATACAATAATATTGATATTTTAACATTGCATTGCTTTTGGAGATAATTTTCCTTGCACATATGAATAATTATGGAAATTCGATTGGATACGAAGCATTATTAATGCAGATTAATCCTGGAAGGATAAATAATAATCTGTGTTAGAAGTTATAAAATAAAATATGAAATATGAAATTGTGAATATATGACAGAAAGGAATCGACAATTGTTGTTTACAAATCAATGTCCAGAGCTTATAAAATATATACTAAATGGTTTAATGCTTTTTCAGTGTATTACAACCGGCGGTGTCAAACAGACTTCGCTTTGAATCACGTTCGCGAATTATGTTCAAAATAAATATTGCAGTATCTACAATAATGCATACTTTATAACTTGTCAAAGGGATTTCTGACATGAGTCACTTGTACACACGGCATATGGCCGGTTTTCTTTGAAATCTACTGGTTTATGCAGGCATGAACTGTCCTGATAGAAACCAATTATCCTGCTTTCTTTCCTATCTGCAATTAACGCGTAACATATTCCTCTCAAATAGCTATGATAAAAACATTACGCAATATGTCGTACGACGCTTTAATATTGGTCTTGCACAACACAACTCTCTTGCGGGGCTCGTGCTCTTTCTTCAAAATCAGTTGCACCGATCGATTAACCGTTTTAATCAATAAAGTATGAAATACAGTTTCTGTACTTGTCTAAAACACAGTCGTGTGAATTGAAGAACAACGATCGCCCATATTATTGGAGATTGCAGTGTAAAAAAACAAAGGAATTTCGAGAAGCACAGCAACGCAATATGCTTTTACATAAACAATTATTTCGCGGGTATAGACAAATCAATTCGCGGGTACGTTACCTTCCTTGACCAGACATCTCGGGATCTTACAGCCTGAATCCAGTTCGAACCAGTCGGATCCAGCAAAACCATCTTGCGGACCACCTGGATAAGAGAGGCTCCGGCCACGATAAGGTAAAACATCGATGAACTCGCGGCTGATAAACGATCAAAAAGCACAAGATTTATCAGAGGCCCGGAGGTGTGTGTGTGTGTGTGGAGTGACACAATAGAAGGATGGCGAAGGACAGAACTCTTGGGTAGTCCAACTAAAAGGGACATTTGTGTGGAATAATTGGTTCGGAGCTGGGTAAAATACACATTTGCAAATGCAGAATAGTAAATGAAAAAGCTTTGATTTTACCTGGGAGACTTAAGAGAAGATCGGAAGATAAAGTATAATATTTAGTTTCGTTCAATTGTTAATTTAAGCAGTGAATTATACGAAATGCGTTGAGAATGCATTTTATCCATTTATTAACATATGGAAAAGATGGCATGCGTGCTTTTTTTATTACTTTATTTTCATAATTTAGAATACGATATTACATAAAGTAGTGATTATTTTACCAGTTGCTCTATGGTATACGAATTGAAATAATTCATCAGTTAAATTAAACTGCAGAAAACGCACAAAATGTAAAATATGTAAGTGCATATTATTCTCGTAACCGTGTAATTTCATTTTCTATATAAAATATTCGGAAGCTATATACAGGGCTTTCATTGAAATTTCACACAGCTCTGAACAGTATAAAAGATGATAGAAAAGCGTAGAAGAACGAAGTGTGTCAAAGTTACGCGCCGTTGCGACAATAATAAGTTTCCATTTCACTAGACGTGATAATAAGATAGATCGAGGTGATAAAACAGCGCGGCGAGTCACCGGTGCACTGTGATTGCAATTCTCGTTAAAAGTAATCGTTTATTCAAGTAAACAATAAACAATTGATTCATATCTTTCGCTAATTGTAAGACTAATAATTATTGTATTTGTGCAAGGCCTGCTACAAGGAAAATGTTATTTTAGTATTAAGCAGAACGCGATTTCCTTCCTCATAAGCGAGCGGTACGTAACAAAATTTGATGAGGGAAACCGTGTATCATCGTGACAACGATGACCCACATTTTTTGGAAGTTCCTAGCTGATTTCAAAGTGTGGACTCGTAATCTTTTTGTCTTTCGTAAATGAGGTGTGCGATCGAAATGGACGATATCAGATTGTGTTATGAGGTCGATTGCGGAAGAAATGTGGAATTTAAAGGATTTCGACAGATACTTGTTCACAGCTTATAGAATATGAACACGGCATTGCATTATCAGGTTCTAATCTTAATATTCCTCGCAAACGTCTCGTGTTTGATGCAGGATTAAATTTTGTACACAAACTTTGTGTTGTACATACATATTTTCAACACCTTTGCATTTGATATTTCCCTTCGCCAATTACACCATTCTTATTATAAATGTGGCTGGTTCGATTCGTTTCAGTAATAGCGAAGTTACTTATTTAAACATCAACATTTGTTTCTGTCGAATGCATAAAGTTAATGCATTGTAAGAACAAAAGTATGAAAATCATTCTGTGGTTAAATTTATTTAGAAAAATTCTTGCAATATCAGAGACATTTCTTTGAATAAATGTTTACTTCTTTGCATACTTTTATTCTCTAAGAAGTGCTTCAATAAGAAGTCACTTTTGTATAAAATAAATACTATTGAATAATACTATAATAATGCTAATAATAATGCTACGCTCATAATTTATCAAATAAAAAAAATACATCAGTTTCTAATACGTGGTTTTACACACATGTAAGGGATTAAAGACAACATATCACTGTTCGTTAATGCACTGTCCCTTTCAAACTAGTTCCAGTTTGGAAAGAAACGAGCATTATTCAGTAAGACACCAGTGGTAAACGAAAGTCATGGAAAATGTGACGATACTACAAACAAATCCAAATAATAAAAACGCCAAGAAAGATATCGCTCGGTAAATAATAATAAAACGCGTGCACACGCGACTGAATGTAAATTGGTTGTAATAAGATGTAATTTGTATATTGTGTAACTGGAAATCTGTGTCATGGCGAGAATGATGTTAGTCGGGGGTCGTGGATGTTTAAATTTTCTCCATTTCGTGTAAGAATTTTAATGCCCATCATGCTTTGCATAAAACATTTATACTGTCGAAGGATGCGTATATTAAGATAATCTCTTTTCTATGCCGAAGTGTAAACTGTAACATTTACGTAAGTTGTTGCGTATAAAAACTCAAGAAATTTCAGGATGAACCCAGGAATAGAGGAAGTTTTCTTTCTTTTCTTACCAAGAATATTTCGATATCGATCCACTATGGCATATAGCCTGTAAACAAGTATACAGCAGAGTATCAGATTCCACATCTTGATACATGGATGCAGGATGCTGTTCCTTCGAATATGTTAAATCCCTGAGATACAAATATATTATGTTTCTGTGAAAATTGGATTATCATTGGAAGATAAAGAAAAATTTCATTGTTGCAGGTCAACAAGTTAAACTGAGAAACTAGTATACGAGTTTTGATTTCATAGTAATTTTGCTGATGTTACCTTTCACTTCCTCAGTTACCTTAAGTAAACGAGCTCCCATTAAATAAATATTACGTCACCTTTATACGTCATCGTTGTTTAATTAATCCTCCCCTCCCTTCATAAAAACATTCTTATTAATACGCTGACATTACAAATGTAGAATTATTTATACACGAGTTTCTGAATTCTAAACATAAAAGCTACAAAATTAATATATGATCAATTAAATGGTTTCGATACAATTTTTTAAATACTCTGTTCATTAAATATTCCATCTGAGTAAGACTTTTCATCATTTCCACCAGTGAAATAAAAAACTACGTGTTCGGTGAATTCGTCCAATAGATTATCTAACGTTACATAATAATTTCTGCTTCTAGTGGCACGAACGAAAAACTAACAAGGAAGGATTTATTTTTTTTTTTATCATCAGGAAGCGCTAACAAGTGGCTCTGAAGGAATCCAGTCTCGACACATACAGCGTTGTGCAAAAGCCTTGGGCCATCTATTTACGTTACATTATCACTTTATCCATTTTTGCAACTAAAGAAGATATATATATATATATATATATATATATATATATATATATAAGAAATACAAATATATAGAAAGACATACGTATTTACGTTTACTATCCACATTTCATCTTTCCAATATTATGCTGCAGCGCAAAATTGTTAAAACTTATATAAAAATATTAGAAAACTGTGGAAAATTTTAATATTTTGCTTGGAAAAAATTTGTTTATGGACTGTTTACTGTAGCTCGTTCTGATTGAACAAACTTAGTGTGGAATGAGTATGATCACTTAAGTTTGCCAAAAATTGCCAGCAAATAATGTTCATTTCAGACGAATCAAGCTTTGTCTTCTTTTTTCAATAAAAGAGTGTTCTTTAAATGTGAAAAGTGGATTGCAAATATGTTTTATGCATTCGCGTTGACTCCGTTGTCTCAAACTATTTTCCGTGTTCAATACACGGAGCGTTTGGAGCACGGTATGTCTTGGTTAAAAATAACGCTTTAAAAAGTGAAGCTTTTAACGCAAGATAAACAGTATTCCTATTTAAAGATCGAACATTTCTTGATCCGTTTAACAATTAACAGACGCTGATTTCCTTCGGAAATATTTTGTTAATCTTGCAAGTCTTTTTGGTAAAAAACGATTTTTTTCTTAAATGAAGCACATTATTTGTATATCTAATCTATCCAATGTCTTATCAATAAAGAAAAACAGCTGGCTATAGAAGATCTGTAAATTTTTTATCGAATATATTGATAATATGCTTAATAGCTTTTTTTATTGTTTATTAACCCCCTTGACAAATTTGCGAGTTGTTTAAGAAACATGCTTGTGAAATTGCTTTATCGCGTAGTTAGTAGCGCGAAGATATTTTCTCATCGTTCCACGTACAAGTTTAATGTCTAATAGTAGAGTTTAGTAGTTCTAATTTTGTTCTAAGCTACACTGCGGCTTACTGTTATCGAAAGGTGGATGTTCGCAGCCTTTAATGTATCAACTGGATAAAGATTTAAGTGATAAATGCTTCTGTAAACTTTTCTATAAACACCTAATAACAGAGTAAAGCTCTAATTTAATCCAATGAATATATTAAATACCTTTTTCTAAAATTTCTGGAATGAATGGACGATATACATTATTTATACAAACACACGAATTACAAAACAGAATAAAGCTGTAATTTAATCCAATCAATGTATTAAATATCTTTTGCCGTTTGTTAATAAAACCGCAAATTTTAATATACTTTCAACATTTCTGGAATAAATATACGATACAAATTATTTATACAAACGCATAAATTACAAAGTGCTTACTACATATGAAGTCTAGTAGCTAACGAACCAGCTTTATTCCTTCCAGGATGATGAAATATGTTTTCTTTTTCTTTTGTTTGTACGCGTAATTTCAAAAAGGAATACCATACTCCGTGGATTTCTGTCTACAAAGCACCAGAACTACACGAAATCTGACATACTACTCACGAGTTGCTGACTAGGTGCCTTTCTGATAGCTACTTCGCTCTCGATAGCGATTGGGGTGTATCATAAATCTGTGACGTTTCATAGTTAGCGACCCCAATAGGCCCATAACCCTTAGATGCCCTTAGAGATCCTTTGCAAGTTATTAGTTCCGCATAGTAACCTTGAATAGTAGAAGAATCTTAGCCAAAACGTTTTGTACCATAATTTATGGAAAATCTGTTAACATTTCGAATTTAATCAAAATTTGTAATTAATAGTTAGAAGTTATGCATCTGAGAATGGTTATTTATGCAATTATCATAAAATTCCTCATCGATTTGCTTAAATCTCTGTCCCAATTTCAATTTGTTTATTGCTCTAGTACAGTCTTCTAGACTTGAGTGTAAAGCCCTGTACCATATCAACAATTCCTCGGAAGATGATTCTGTTTGCAAGATATTTCTAAGTTTCAATGGTAAATTAATTGATGTTCGCAGAAATAATCGAATGCCTCGTACATTTCCTAAATTATGGAATTCGAGAAATGAAATGCATAGATTTTGATAACTCACTTTAAGGAAGCATGTGAATGGGTTTAAAGGCATAGATATCGGACAATTACATTTATTTTGTTGGTCCAGCTGTGCAGGAGCAGTCGACATATCTGTCGCAATAACTATGCGACTGAACACCGTTATCATGCCTTGTTCATCAGCTTCGAATCTCTATTTAATAATTACACATATTAGTACGTCGATAAGCATACATATTGGCACATGCACATTCGTTTCTCCGACCTTTGACAATGCTACACGTTCATTCGTAATATTCTCATACGCGTTTCGTTACTACGATTGACGTCTGCTCTCTATATTTCCCTAATCATACGTATTATTACTCTTATAATATCTCCAGTAAACATTTATTTATATAATTGAATATTTATCCTCTTTTTGGTACTTCGGATTCTCGTATCAAGTCGTTCCATAAATTGCTGGATTGCTTAAGTCAATATGCACTCGATATTTCATTAAATATAATTCGTAACTGTATTATTTGCGATGTGGACAGGTTTTGAATATAATTATTTGCATTAACGTATCAGTCAGCCATAGTTTACAGTTGTGCAGATGAAAAACGTATGGAGATTTCAAGCAGCAGAATTTGTTGAATTTGAATTCAGTTCTTCTTCTCAGCAACGAAATAAAATAATAATCGAAAATGCAACAAGAAAATACATATTTTAAACACTTTAACTCCGGAGTTCTATCTTCTTGAATCTTCTACAATTTTTTGGAAAACATCCGTTTCTCGAATTCCAGTACTGAAATCTTACATAAATCTTACTAAATAAATGGAAATGAAGTCTGTACAATATTTAAAGAACAACTCGTTACGAAATCTCATCCCCTAATTATTCATATCGTTAAATAATATTTATTTGGCGCGTTAACACTGGGTCCAGCGAATTGAATATTCTCACATCTTCAAACTTTTCCCATACTTCTTATCACATAGAACGATATCACACACAGATCTCTTATACGTTCACGATAACTATATTAATTATTATCGATTATATAGTTAAGTAAGACAAAAACGCTACCATATGTATATCGAATACGAAATACATCTAATATCATTGTATATCAGAAATTGGGACACACGTTTCCCAACATATTTCGCATTTGTTTATATCGCTTATACAAATCT
This sequence comes from Holcopasites calliopsidis, assembly GCA_023838395.1. NCBI lineage: Eukaryota > Metazoa > Arthropoda > Insecta > Hymenoptera > Apidae > Holcopasites > Holcopasites calliopsidis. The sequence continues at coordinate 1,450,411 of JALHAQ010000009.1, forward strand.
CACGCATAGTAAATCATCTTTTATTGTTAACAATTTCTATCAACACCGAAGAACTTTTCAATCGAAAAGTATGATCGTTTCGAGTTCAAACGAATGAGATCATTCTATTGTAATCCTACTTCTTCCTTGTAAAGATTGAATTTTATTTTAATAATCTAGATAATTTTCTATTTCGTAATCCCTTATTTTATGGCAAATGTTTATGCTGACATATGAAATAGTACTGTATCGTGGGAGTTTTTTTGCCGGTACTCACATTTTTGTCAATTGCCGTTGCATTTGTTTATTTAAAGTCCCATTGACTCGTTGCATATATTTATGCGATGAGTGTATGACATTTAATGTTCGATGTTCGTGCCAGTGTAACTACTTTTTCAGTTTAATTGTTACAGTAGATTCTCGATAAGCGAGGATTTCCGATCTACACATGAGTGAAGATAAGTTAACCCCACTACCGTTTCCTCTTCAACCTTCGGCCCCTGGAAATTATCGAGTTCGCTTCTTCTACACGATAACTGACAGTCAATCTATCTGATTGAAAACTTGAAAAGTGTCTAGCTGCTTCTTCAGTTTAATTGTTGCAGTAGATTCTCGATAAGCGGGGATTTCCCATCTACACGTGAGTGAGGATAAGTTATCCCTACTACCGTTTCCTCTTCAACCTTCGGCCCCTGGAAATTATCGAGTTCGCTTCTTCTACACGATAAATGACAGTCTAGAGTTCCCGATTTTCCATCACTTATTGAGAGTTTACTGTAGACATGAGAAATGTAGTGATATAAACTGCATCGCGATTCGCTCTGTCAACTACGACTAATTTATCGAAATGCAATATTACAAAGCGTTTTAATTTTAATTTATTCACTACGTGTATGTGTTTATAAATCTCGGGCTTGATGTGTGCTACAAATTAACCCTGTATTCCTGGTTACTTCTTCGTTTTATTAAACGGAGCTGAATATTCGCTTTCGTTTCATTCTTTATTATTTTATGCAACATCTCGCAGGACTGGTAAATTGTTCAATTTTAAATATTAATTGGGACATAATTGTAGCTTGGTAAGAGGCATTCTCTTACGTAAATGCGTTCGAATGAACTTTATTTGTTTAACAACATGTCAATGCAGTGTATTATATTATTCCCTAAATTTTGTCGATGAATATTTTACATTTACAACTTATAATTTGTGAGTATAAGATTGATTTTTGCAGGAACTAAATTTTGGATTTCTGTAATGTATTTTCTGTTTAATGTAATGAAATAGTTTACTGGAACTTTTTGGAATTTATTGCTATCCGGTGAATACATTTATTTCAATTTCTTGCCACTCAATTAAAACATTTTCTAATTATATATGGTAAAAAATTAATACGTGTAGTATAATAGTAAAGGGAGACGTTGTTAAGTGTAAATTGATTTTGGTAAAGAAGATTTTGGCTTTTCCGATATATCTGGGAGTTATACAGATTTTAGAAATATGCAATTTAAATATGTTGCCTCATATTTCTTTGGCTAAAGTACGTATATGTACGATTTTTTTTAGAGGAACTGATAAATATGCTTTCTTAGTATAGGAGTTCAATATTTTAAACATATTTTTATTATTCTTTTTATTACTTCAAATTCTACGTAAAATCCGAATTTGGAACTCGAAAGTATTGTATTATTCGAAATGTTAGTGAAAAGGTTTGCATTTGATGCAAGCCAATTCAAACAAGTATAATAGTACAATAAAAATAAAATTTCAGTAACAACAACAATAATTTGCAGAAAAATATTTTACAAGTTGTAAATTTACGATAAATATAATTAAAATAAAAACTTGCTATTCAATAAAACTGACACCCGCTCACTAATTAAACAAGACTGCCAATTTTCCAATTGTATACTTTTTAAATAAATGAATCCTTATAAACTTTCAAGAGGTTTCTGCACAAACTGTTACAAACAGTTAACATAAAAATTTGAATTAAGCTTTTCCAAAGCATCACGTTCGAATAAAAGGCAAAATATTTTATTTTAACAGAGGTCGCAAGCAATTGTACACACATGAACGATCATCGCGCGAAACAACTTAAAAAACAAAACATTCAGAGGAACGGAAAATTATTTCGCTTTGCGCATATCAAACAATTATACCAAATGCAGATCACATTTATCTTATACAAAGCAATCTCCGTTTCGAAAACCCAAACCTCCGGCAAAGTTCGAAGAAATGCAGTAAAAAATAACCATTCAAGCATGAATGACGCGTGGAAACGATCTGACTACTTTCGAATGATAAAATAAAAGTATCTGACGGTTCACAGAAGCAAGAGTAATGTGATTTAACAAATCCGACAAAATTTATGGGATAATTCTTCATTGGAGCATGCTCGAAAAATGTTTTAAAAAAATGGAAATCACTGTCAGTCAACATATCTCTTGCGCTATTATTTCACGAAACTCACGACACTTTCGGCAAATGAGACTCCTTAAACGTGTAACCAAATCTAACGATACGACTATAATTCGTTAATATTTAATTAATTATTTTTCCGACTCATATCTATATACAATTATAGAGAGCGACCTGTTTACGAACGAAAGTATCTGTACAATTACAACAACAACAATAACAATAACAACAATAATAATAATTGTAGGTCGTTCGAAAGAAAAAAGAAAGTGAGAAGAAATCGATCCTGCAATCTCTCTGGATCCTTAAGTGTGTAAACATCATAAACGATTCTAATGTAAACGAACAATTAACATACATGTATACATATATATCTTTCTTTTTACACAATTAAACGATACAAAATGTGTACGTATTAAGAATTCTCGAGGTAAAGCATCGGTTCTCTTCCATCTTTCCTCGGTGATTTTTTTTAAGCAACTTAGTCCTGCGATGCCTGGTTGCTTTTTTGGATCGTTAATGTTTATGGAAAGGAGCAGTTCTTCCACGACAGCCTTTTTCAGTGTATACCGATTACGAACGTAGGATGTATTAACGTTAAACATTGAAATATATACTACCGCAACGAAATTAAAGGATCACAAAATTTCGATGGAAAAATTGTCGATCTTTGAACCGCATTAACTTCGTAACGGAAAGTAGTACGGCGATCTATTTCATTTTATTTTAAAGGGGAGACTCTCCTCTACAATCTCATTCAAACAAGAATCCGAAAATCAATTTCTTAGACTTTACACAGTCGTTCAAATGTGTGAAATTTGCAAATAGTAAACAACTGTAGTTTTACGCTGTGTTCCGTAACAAAAGATTAAATGCGAAAAAGTCAGGTGCGAGGCTGTTAAAGTAGAAGCTTCACACTTTAAAATGAGCTCAGGCAGATTGTTGTACGATTCCCTTTTACAACGTCATAAGCATTTAAAAATATCGACCATTCTTCGGTCGAGGTTTTGTGATCCCCTAATATTGTTGCGTAGTGTATATGTAATTGTCTTAATTATAAATATATGTATTATTTACGCGGTACGTATAATATTTATTATATTAAAATGTTAAAATCTTGGCAAAAGGAGACGAGGTCTACGGTAAAAAGAGCTATACGAAATCGAACAGGCCTAAGAAATACAAAATTGAATATCGTTGTCGGATGGTCCGAATATCACAAATCAATTTCCACCCCTCGATTCTTATTTTTGACTTCGATCCTATCTTATTACCATCGTACTTGTTCTTCCCTTTAAAACGTAGTTATACATATTCCACGAGCAATTTACATTTTACTGTACCGATGGAAATTAAATACTGTGTTTCAGAAAAATTCGGTGTGATATCTCGAAATTCTGCAGAAATATTCTTTCGTTTTTCTGATGAATCATTTCTGTAGAATCTGATAATAGAATTCTTCTATCAAACCCAATTTAAAGATCGCACTTGTCAATTCCAACTTAAATAATTTTACTATACTACATTAAAGAACGAATTATCTTTAAAAAAATATGGAATGGAAATGTTACCTTGTTTGGGGAAGATATTTCGAAAAAAAAATACTGCATGGATGACCAAAGGGAATGATCAAACAGATGATAAGAGATGTGAAAACTTTCTCCGTGACATCGTCGAGTATCGAGAGGGCTAATAAAAAAATCTAAAGCGAAATATAAACGTCGCCTATGGTCCACGTATCACAAGTCAACTTCCCACAGTTATCATTACCTTGCCAGGTAACACTGGCGTTCGATAAATTCTATAATCTCGCATTCCTTTTTTTTTTTTATTATCATCTTCAGTGATGCTTATCTTTCACGGAAACAGCAGTTCCCTGCCGCGATTAGAAACTGTCTCTGTCAGTGTTTGCTCGAGATCTCGATTGGTTCACGTCGATTCCAATACACCGCCGGCAAGTTTGGTCGCGTATAAATTTAATGCCTGAAAAGTTAAACACTCATTTCAGAATTTTTACGCGTTAATTAATTTCTCTTAAATTTAATTAGGTATCAACACGCGTGCAATATTATAATGAATAACAATTTGTACAATGATACAATTAATTTTGTGTAAAAATAAGTTTAAAATATCAATATTCAATTACTATTATTATTATTAAACCAGGATTTTTACCCGTTAATTACTTTTTGGTAAATTTAATCCTCTACACACGTGTAATACTATAATGAACAATAATGGGTACAATCTTAGATTTAATCTTGTGTAAGCATCATTTTACAAGATCAATATTCAGTATTAATTATTATTGTTATTAAGGCATCGGGTATGAAAAAAGTACAACGTTCAGCGAAGGAAGCAAAGTATATGAAATTTACTACTTTGATGCTACAAAGCTACTTTATATTAAGTATCCGAAATGTATTGCATTTGTTTAGAAACATTTTATTCAATAATTCATTATATTCGTAGTTGACGTTTAATTTGGAAATCATCGTATCACCCACTTGTATAGTTTATTACTGACTCGATGTACTGGTTTACAATTTATTATATATTAAATAATGAAATTACCTTGTAAATGAAAGCGTATTGTTCTTTCGTCTGAACAGCCCCGGCGCGATCCCGTCTGATAGTGTAAACGACCCTTGGCACGTCCACAGTCCTCGTGATCTCGTATTGTCTAATACCCAGGTCAAGAGCTATTAACGTTCCCGAGCGTCCAGTGCCGGGGCTGCAATGGACCACAATGGGCCCTGGCCCACCCCTTTGGAGCGCCCTCGCTTCGAGGAGGACAGCTATCAAACCAGCTCCGTCCGATTGCACGCCGTTCACAGGCCACAAGTACCAAATGTGGTACACCTCTCTGAACGTGTTGTTTTCAAGATTCTGTAAAAGCGAGATGCTTACGTGTTGCGGCGAATGTAAATCGCAATTTTGAACAACTTTTTCCTTTGCCAAAACGTTGGTTAAGGCTTCGTTTTTGTATTATTAAGGAAAAGCACTGACCAATCAGAGCGCGCGTAGAGGGAAGGTGATACGCTTGGCCGCGGCCTTCAACACTCTCGGGGCTGAGCGCGCGCTCTGATTGGTCAGAAACAGTTTTTCATTAATAATTCAAGAACGGAGCCTTAACCAACATTTTGGCGAAGGAGAAAATTGTTCAGAACTGTCTCAGCAATCGCTCCTTAAAATATTTGCATGAGATAGCGAAACACTCTGTATTGACTGGGGCACGTGTCCCATATCAGTGTAATAGCTGCATCTTAAAGGGGTACATACAGCTGAAGAAATAAAAGATATTCTAAATTCTACGATTTATGTATGCAAACTATTTTATTTACTATACGTTAGGTTAGATGGGACACCCTGTATAATTTTTATGGAAATTATTTTACTCAGTGTATAGTTTTGATGGATATTACTTTATTTAGTGTATAATTGTTTTCTGCATGAATGTTAGTGTATTTATTATCGAGGAAGATACATTTGCGTTACTATATGATATTTCTGTTCGTTTTTCTTAATATTGAATGTATTCAGCAAATCGTTTTTTCAGAATTTGCTTTGCATGATTGATTGCTCTTTCATCGAATGATTCGCTTGCCTAAACGTTGTATTAAATTTAATCAACCCTGTATCTTATGTGTTCTTCAAACAGTTATCATTAAATTTCTATTAACAAGAATAATATGTTGACGAATACTTTTAAACTGTTCAATTTTAAACCAAAAAAAACAATATATCTTTTATTGTTACTTACTTTTAAATGAAGGGTTGAAATGGCATACTTTTCTTTGGTTTCCCTCTTCTTCAAAGTAACTTGGTAGTCACCGTATAACCGGTGGCAGTCAGTAATCTCGGAGGGTGGTACGTACTCGGTGCATTTCTCCACACCGTTTTCAATGAGATCGGTTAACATAATGATCACTTTGCACTGCTGTTCCCAGATCATCCTCCAGAAGTCAGTGACAGTCGATTCCATTGGTGCTTGGCAGGCTATGTAGTATCTTGTCGCGTTCTTTGGTCCCTGAAAACCATTGAAATGATCCAATTTCATCGAATTGTAAAACGGCAAATTTTGTGGAAATTAAAGACTGGTTGCTAGGCTTGTGAAGTGTGTAAAAAGTTATTCTGCAGAGTTAAAGATTAGAATAAAGAATGAATATAAAAACAAACGAAAGCCTTTTTCTTCCTATTTTAATTATAATTGATAACAGTTGATGAACATAATTCTTCAATACTTCACAGTCCAGCAACTTTCATTATTTTCATAATTTCCGAAAGCATTGATAAATTCAATTCCTCACACGTTTTCGCAGTTCTGTGCAAAGGAGTTTCAATTTCATTGTTACACAAAAAAAAAACAATGAACAATTAATCTTTCGCATGATCGAAGCAACAATTATTAAACACTGCTTTTGTTATTGCAATGAATCATTTCAATCTTCTAATAGCATGATGAAAACAGGTGTTAACATCCGTCTCGTTTCCGCGTATCGCTGTTCGTCGAGCTTATGCAATAGTCATTTGTACTCTTCGTAATGCATTATGCAACGCCGTTTTCTCACGCGGACAAAACGCTGTGTGAACCTTTACCCACGTGCACATACGATGCTCAGATCTCTGAGATAAGTCGAAGTGTTTTTTGTATTAGGCGCACTTTTCAGATTGCGCAAAGGTTTCTGTAAATTTGTTGCCAGGGTAGAAATAGTGGACGAAAGTAGAACAGTGGTATATTTTCCATGTGAAAGTGAGGAATGCATAAAGGAATGTAATCATTTCAAATGTTTGACTTTCATTATTTATCTAGGATGTGAAGAATACGAAGAATATGGGGAATATGGAGAATATGGAGAGTATGTAGAATTTGAATAATGTGAAGAATGTAAAGAATGTGAAGAATGTGAAGAATGTGAAGAATGTGTAAAATGTGAAGAATGTGAAGAACGTGAAGAACGTGAAGAACTTGAAGAATATAAAGAATATGAAAAATATGGAGAATATGGAGAATATGGAAAGTATGAAGAATGTGAAGAATGTGAAGAATGCGAAGAACATGGAGAATATGGAGAATATGAAGAATATGGAGAGTATGAAGAATATGGAGAGTATGAAGAATATGAAGAATGTTGAGAATATGAAGAATACGAAGAATACATAAAAGAATATAACCATTAAAAATGTTTGACCTTCATTGTTTATCCAATTCTTTTATTTTATTATACTCTTTTTATTTTTTGCATTTAATGAACAACGCAGCTCGGAATTCCAGGAGCTTAATGCTCTTGCAAATTTACTGGTGTATATTATTCGAGTCTTCGAGAAAAATTCAATTTTGTGAAAACAACGAAAGTTAAACATTTTTTAGATACTTTTTAACCATCTCTTCAATTTCCTATGATTTCCAACCGTTTGCAATGCACCCCATTTTGTATATAAATAATAAATACCAGAAGTAATAAAAAAGATTAAAAAATGAAGCGGTACACTTACCCTAACGTAACTGGCGTTGATGTACTCTGAAAGAGGATCGTTGTTGATTTTTTGAAGGGGTACTCTGGTCTCCGGAAGCGGTATCACGTTCGCGTATCTATTCTTAATTTCTGCGCCAGTAGGCAACTCGTCTATCTTCGCCGAAACTTGAGGAATACCGCAGAATTCCTCGTTGATCGCGTTAAAGTCGTTACAGAAAGATGAAAGCCCGGCGAAATTCAACGGATGCGATGGTATGGCGCTCTGCAATCACGACAAACATTTTATAGTAACAGAATCTTCAAATTTCTCATCGAAAAGTTAATATAGAGCGTTTAAATTCAAACTATCCTTGTTGGATTCAAAATTCCGAGTTTAAAGAAAAGTATAAAAATATTTTTAGCTAACACAATTTTCATTTCAGTTGTTTAATGCATTCAAATCTTCTTTTATTATGTTTTACAAACGCAAATACACATGAAAATATCGTTGTTTATGTAAAATATAAACACGGAAATTTTACATTAGAAATACTTTAATTTTTGCAATAACTCAAAAGCATAAATCGTTGCTGCACAAATTTTTATCTGTTAAGAGACTTCAGCTTTTCAATTTATGATTTTTTAAAATGTATCTAATAAAAAGTAGAATGAAAATAATATGTAAACATGAAGAACTATTTTCTAATCATGTAAATTGTGCAAACATCGTGTTTATTTAAAAGGGAAACAGTAATATTCTAATAACAGCTACTAAATATTGCTACATAATTACATTACTGTTACAGGGGAGTTTGATGAAGATGCTACTGAAAAATAGTTTTATACAAGTTACCTGAGCAGTCAATTCATTTTTACAAGTACGTGTTGAACGTTTGCTACAAACAGAAGAGTTTTTCTAGGATCAATTGAAAAGCAGAATGTTTTTGACTGACAGTGAGCAATATAAAAACGAATAATATTAAATCGATTTTTCATGGAAATTTCAATATTAACATTCATACATTTGTATGCTTTCAAAAAATTGTTTGTCCCTTTCAAATCGTAGGATGTATGTATGCGTGTATTAACTTGTAAAATATTTAGATATGTTTACCTAAATGACAAAAATTAAGTTCAATTTACATTCTAATGATATAAAAACAAATTAATAATTCCCTGTAAGTAAATTGTATAAAGAGAAAAAATGATATAAACGTTACGGAATATACACACCTGTTACTTGAAATATGTTAAAATAATTTTCAATTTAAAACCTTATGATGTCAATTTTTTTCCATTGAAAAAGTAGGACTGTTACGTAATATCTTTCCAATGTAAAGGGAACATGAAGAATTCGCGTGCGCGAAATATTCTCAATTTCTTCATGTTCCAGATTTTGAAACATGACACTAATTTGGCTTTGCCTTCGTTCCAGTTAATTCACTTAATATGTAGAAAGTTTTATAATGTAGGAAAGCAAATGGATTTTTCTACAACACGGAATGCATAATACTAACACGTTTCCATCGGACTTTTTCCGTTTTTTTTATTCGCTAGAGAAAAGAATATTCCGCTTCGAATTTTACATTAATTTTATTTATAAATAATTATTCTCCTCTCTTATCATTATTTTTACATATCAACCTTTTTTTTTGGTTTCGGTTAATTATTGTTCAATCAACGTCAGACTAAAATTGATTGTAATCTCATATCTAAATTGTTTCGCATGTGCAATCATAAAAAATCGTTAAAACTTACCGAGTCCTCGAATGTAGGATTCCCATAACTCCTTTTCGAAGTTCTCGCTGCACCTTTGCGTCGAACACTGTTGTAAGCAGAAACGCTGTCCAGGCTGTAAGCGTCTAAGGACACCGGGCGACATCGTTCACCATAGTTGAACCTCGTTTGCCTCTTCCTCATTATAAACTGAAAATAATTTCAAAAATAATTATTAGTGAACTTTCGTGGAAAAGTTTAATCATCACGCAAAATCGCTCACGATGCGTTTTAAACGCTATTCAGGTATATTTCAATTAATACAATATAAAAAGCAACTTTAAAATACTAGACAGTGGTGATTGACTTTTAATGCAACCAAACAGTGCAATGTGTAGTTAATGACAAAGGCGTACTATTACAATGCTTATTATACTCGCAAACGTGGAACAAAGGAATATTAAAATTTTACTTAAAGACAACATTCCAAATGCTTAAAAATTTATTTTTATTTTTCCCAATCTGACAATTTTTGGAGAAATTCGTCATGAACAACCTACTGAGAAGGCATGGAACCAAACACTTCTTTGCAAGAACCAAAAGTTATAATAACGATCTGCTTTTAAATGAAGATTTTTGTTCCAGCAAAGATTAAACATATTAAAACATTTATTTATTTTTGATCGACGTCGGATAAAATACAAAAGATATTAACCACCGTATTCCTTTTTTGGGCCAGATGCCTCCTTCAAAATATTTCTTTCATCAATTCTTTATTGTACTCTTTAACAATATATTATTCGACCATTAGGGTAGTATATTACCTTCTTTAAAATATTTCTGACACCAATTTATTATTTTGCTTTTTAATAATACCGTGCCTATTCGATTTGGTCTTTAATATGTTATAATCGTTTTTTTATAAACCTTCACTAACGCTCCTATCTGTCGAAGCAACAATCAATGCCAACCCGCATGTCATTATTTTACCATTGCCCGAACAAAGGCCATGTATCACGCTAATTTACTCTGTTCCCAACATCGGAAACAAACAATCTCTAAACGTCATGTACCGAGCCATGTCTCTTCTGTTGAAACACGTCCCGACGAATGATTTCAACATCGGGACACGCTTGTACATAAAATACACGAGGCGAGAACCAATGAAGCGGTGATCGGTGATACGATCTAATAGCCGATTCAAGGACGGTACGTTTTATCTTCACTCGGGGACAAGCGTCGAAGTGCACGCCGTGTTTCTTTGCATTGAAATCGCAAAACGATGGAGGAAGTTCTTGAAGGATTATTTCACACTCGAGCGGAGACGTGTCGTTGAAAAATACGGGTTGGAAAGGTTTACGTGCGTTCTCCTTTCCTGTGATGACTACGTAATGAGCTGTATAACAGCGTGGATGACGACGTGAATTGATTTGTGGTGCTTTTTGGTACTTCAATTTGTCTGGATGATAAGAATCTTTACATTGTTGTGATAGCAAGGCCATTCTAATCGTTTAGTAGCGAATTATTATTGGTTATCGGCTTTCGGTTATCACTTATCAGTTATCAGTTATCAGTTATCAGTTACCAGTTATCAGTTATCAGTTACCAGTTATCAGTTATTAGTTATCAGTTATCAGTTATCAGTTATCAGTAAATACTGTGAACGTAATTTAATACACAAATAGAGTACATTATTTTTTATATTTTCGTTGTTCAGTGTGAAGACTTTGAAGATGTTGTAATTTCTTTTTTCTTTCAAGAAAAGCAAAAACACTGAGACAAGCACACATGTATTGATGATCAGTTGTTACGTACACTGAGAGTAAATCACAAGTGTGGACGGATGAATACGTAAGACCGTTGCGAAATGAGCTTAATGCAAGCACGACGAGGCCTTTCATGAGAGGGCATAGATTTTTGCAGACCTGCGCAACTGAATCTCATTTCATTAGTCCCTTTTTTTCCTTTTTCGATAATTGCTTTCCATGCAAGGTGTGAACAGGAACCAAATAAGCGTGCAATGAACGGAAAAACGGTTCGCATTTGTTTCATTGTAAAACGATTTGTGTTCTCGTGAAACGATCATTCTAGAATTAACTGTTATAAAATGATTTTCATATCTCGAAGAAGGATAATCAATTATCTCCTTTTAAGAGTAGGATATTCATCCGTCCCAAAGTGACGGTAAATTGTATAAAGTATACACGAAGGTGTTGAACCAGCAAAATCAAGAAAAGCGATTTACAATAATAAAGCAGAATTAAATAAAAAGGAGGTTGAAGAAACTCTTACCAGAAGACCAGCCAGAAGGATCAGACAAATGAAGGCAACCGAGGAGACCACGATGACCGCTATCGCGTTTCCGGAATCCGGAGCCGTTTCCTGTACCAGAAGAAATCTGTGTATCTGAAAAGAGTGTGTAAGTCGGCGGGATGCGTTAACTATATTGTACCATGCGCATCATCTAATTTACGGAATTCATTAATTTTTAACTCATACAGCAAATGATAATTTTTATCTTTTTCCAAAAAAAATCATGTAAAAAGAGAATGAAGCTGTAATATATAACAGTTTTAATAATAATACCAGAGGTAAAATGTAAGAAACTTCGATTTTCTAGCTCAATTTTTAATAATTTCGTTTTTAACGTGTATTATTAATCTGATATAATTTATGTGAAATGATTAATCTATTCTTTCATTAAGTATTATATTATTATACTTTGTAAAACACAGAATAAAAGAACACAACCCTAAAACATTTTATCACATTTAGAATGAACATTTTAAACATTTACTTACTGAAAATGGGAACTTGACGCGTTCCCGAACATCTTCGTACAAGCTGGGTAAGATTTTCGTCATGGTATCATCGAACTTCCCGTTCTCGTCGACGACGTAAACCAGTATCGACATCAACGGTATGTCCGACGGCGTTGGAGTTGAGCCCGGGGATTCCTGGCACGGATCCTGATGGAACTTAATTTGCTTATCAGAAACCGACCTGGAACGGGAGACACGACGATATGTCACTGTCTGCTGGGCATATCCATGCGGCGTCAAGGGGAAATCATACACGTGTATTAACGTCAAAGCGACACGGGCTTCCGGTTACTCGCGGTTGCGCGCCGCTGATTGTTATCATGCATTGATAACAGTTTACAATACGAAATATAAAAAATGAATTTCCATTAGAAATCGCAGAAGGAAATTTAGTAAAATAGCGAGCTAGAAATAGAATTTTGCTGCATTCTTTCCCGTATAATAAATAAATAAACTATTCAATTTACATTTGTTCCTTAAAAACGCGCGATATTCGGTTATTTAAAATAATCATTTAATCGCGTATTTAATCGATTCCTATTTGAATTAAAATAATACTGAGGCGATTCTGAACAACTCTTTCCTTTGCCAAAATGTCGGTTAAAGCTTCGTTTTTGAATTAATAACGGAAAACACTGATTAATCAGAGCACGCGCTCGGCTGAGGAAAGATCGTGATACGCTCAACCGCGGCCTTGAACACTTTCGGGGCTGAGCGCGCGCTCTGATTGGTCAGAAACAGTTTTCCATTAATAATTCGAGAACGGAGCCTTAACCAACATTTTGGCAAAGGAAAATGTTGTTCAGAACTGTCTCAGCAATCGCTCCTTAAAAATATTTCCATGAGATAGCGAAACACCCTGTATATGATTAAACTCACTTGTTCATCCCAGACTTGAAAACTTCCGCCAGAGAGAGCTTCAATTTGTCCATTTTCGGACAGACGTCGTGCCAGCCGCCCTCCATGTCAATCCGAACCAGCGATGTAATCTCCACCGGTTCGGTCGTCATCGCTTTCCCGTCATCTGTCTTCTCGGTCAATACGTCTGGAACAGTCGGACCGCTGGTGCTGCTTGAAACTGGGATCATCGGTCGTAAGCTACTGAGCACAAAGGGGACGGTAGTAGTCGGTCGCGTGGCATCCGTCGCATTGTCGCTCGACGTGGATTCCACCGGAACTTCCGTAACATTAATCGCCAGACGAGAATCATTGGAATCCGGGGAAACTGTCTGCTCCGTCCCAAGCGTCGTGGTTAGGGTATCTGCCTCAGTAGTTGTGCTCCAAGAGTCCGTTGTCCCACTGGTCGTTTTCTGTATCTCGTCCTCTTTCGTTGTACTTTGATCGGTTTCTTCGTTCGCAACACTGGTGCTTTCATCTCCGGCCTGCATCGCGGGGACTGTTGTTGCGTCAGTCGCAAGAGTAGCAGGGACTCTATCGTCAATAGTGGTAGCTTCGGTCTCTTGCGTGGAAGATCCTGAGGAAGGATTCTCTGTGGTCACTTCGTTACTCAGTGTGGTAGCATCGGCAGACCCATTCTTGATAGCCAGATCATGGACAGTTGGCACGACAGTGACAGCACCACGCGCCTCGTCGATCTCGGCACTGTTTCGCCCAATAAACGTCGTGGACTCTGTGAGACCAACGAATTCGTACTCGACACCAGTCGTGGTGACTACGAAACTTTCGTCCGGGCTGGAGGTACTTGGACCAGGGGGGATCTCATTATTTCCGTTTGCGATTCTAGGAACTTCCGTGACATTCCCTAGCGGGGTCTCTTCGATACTAGTTGGGAGGATAGTGACACCCTCTGTCACTTTCGTAGTGGTTGCTTCTACAATAGATGCTCGCGGATCGATAGTCTTTTCCCTGACAGAAGAATCCTCTCTCAAGGGGAATTCGGTGGAGACTTCCGTTGCGTTCAACGTGGACCGAATCAGCAGCGAACCCTCTGCGTTCGTCTGTACATCCGCCCGCGGCAGCAAGGACTCCGTCGTCGACGAAGCCGGCGTACTTCTACCGGCAATCTCCTGCAGAAGTTTATCGCTCTCTGGCCTCAGACTGACTTCCGTTATTCCATTCCCGGTCACATCGGTGTTTCCCTTCCCAGTAATGGCCTCGCGACCCTCGCTCCATCGCGAAACGTCATTTCCCTTCGTCGCTTTTTCCGTCGGCTCGACGATCCCGGTAGAATCCTTCGATTCGTCGATAGTCGTCCGGTTCGTTGGCGCGGCTTCCTCCAGCCTAACCGAGGCTGTCGTCATTGGAAGCGACGAAAGGACTTCCGCGCTGGACGCAGTCGATCCGTTGCTCACTTTGTCGAAGTAGGTCGGCCTGAACTGTTGAATGCTATTCTCTAGGACGTCCGACGCCTCCGTGACGATGAACTTCTCCTCGGACTGCCCTTTGCCTATGGTGTTCTCCAGCGCGGAAGCTTCCTCGCTTGGGATGCCCACTTGGTTGTTGGAATCAGGCAACCGGTCTTGTGTAGACGATTTTATGTAGGGGTAAGGCTTCTCTGTGGCGTTCTTTTTGGAGAAGGAAACGTTGAGCTTGGAAGATATAGTGGGCTTCACTTCCGGGCCTGTAAACTCATTCACCCCCGAGAAAGCGATGGTTCTACCTCTCGGGACTGGACTGGAAGGCATCTGAGGTGTAGTACCAGCTTCACTTGTGACTTGCTGGCGCTTCAACATTTCGCTATTTTCTTCCCCAGTCGAATTTCTTTGATCCCCCGTAGAATTTCGGAAGGGATCATCGATCCTTGAACCCTCATTCACTTCGTTCAAAAGACTAGCGTCTTTGGGAATCAGATCCTGGGACTTGCTCTCGACGATTCTTTGGACGGCAGAATGAGTCACATTAGCGACGACCTCGACCTCCTCCTTGGGATCCACAATCGGTGTCCCGTGAGTCACCGGGGCTGCGGAGTCCTCGAGGGTCCCCGTCCGGTTTCCAGGTTCTCCTTCCAGGCCCCCCTCCGCCGAGGTTTTGTGCTGCTGGCCGTAGTTGACGTACGTGTCGTTGATCAACGAGATGGGACCATCGTTCCGCTTATTCTCGTCCGCCTCTCTCAGGTCTGGGACCTCGGAGTTTTTCATTGGTCTGACAATCTCGGACTTTTTCCTCCTCTCTTGAAACCCCTCGGGCGAACGAATTTTCTGACCGGTCGAATTGTTTTTGATCATCTCCAGCTTCAGGCTCGCGTTTATTTCCTTTGTCCTCTCCGATTCCGACTTGGCGGTTTCCGGGTTTTCTCCTCTCAATTCCAACGCGTCTTCCAGGGGTTTCACGGTTCCGATTGGTTCCGCTATCGCAGTGTCGTTTAACGGCTGAACCTGAGCCGTATTACTTTTCTTCTCATCGAATTTCGACTCCTCCGTGGAGGTCTTCGTCGTTGCTGTCGTTAAACCGTTGCCCCTTGCGAGTCTGTAAAAGTCTTCCGACACTGCCTTCGTACTGGAGCTCTTGCCAGAACCACCATAGACGATTTCTTCTAGCTTAGACCCTCCATTGGGAGAGTCCTCTGTCAATAACTTATCGATTCGGTCGCGCGACCTGATTCCTTGTAGATTGGAATCCTCGTCGATCGACATTGGCACTTTCTCCTCGTCCCCTGCTTTGCCGTCTTTGGTAAGCTCGTCGCGCAACGTCTCCAAATGCGTTTTCGTGATCGACTCGGTGGCTTCGATTTTCTTTTCCGTCGAACTGGGCTCGGCTTCATTTTTGAACGATAATTTGTTTATAATCGATTTACCGCTTTCGAATATCGAAGTTTTATTCGGGCTGAATGCTTCTTCCGTGGACGCATCTTTCGTGATGTCTGCTGCGGTGGTGCTTGAGAGCAGCAGGAAAATACCTGGGGTAAAATGAATAATATGTGATTCATTAAAGACTCTAGAAATCAATCTTTAATTTTTATGGTCTTTGCCACTACTATGAATCCAATCTAGGGCATAGTGTTTTAAACGAACATTTCCGCATTTGTGTTTTTGTAAATTGAGTTTTAGGAAGCATCCTAATAAGAAAAATGTGACTGAATATGAGTTCATTTATCCAATGTTCAAATCGCCAAACCGTAGCCACTGTCGTCCATTTACATTTACATGAACGTTTCGCTGGCGGACGCGCGAGACCGGCGACCGAACGTCGACCACGCTGACTGACTCTCGCAGCGGGGCAAAATAAAAATGCGCAGAACGTAGATGAAGCATTTAATGGATCTAAGAACCGGTTGGCCAGGAATTACTCAGCCAGCATCGTCGCGGAGCGATTCATGAACCTCTATGATACAGTTCGCCGCGCGTTCTACGCCACGATGGACATAAAAACGCAATATATGCAACGCGGTGCATGTTCCCGTGCGCTTTGAATGTTAAGCAGACCTCGGGATTATGCAGGAGACCCATGTGTATGCGCACCTGATCTCTGCCTATATGCGGACAGGTTACGTGAAAACGTGCACGAGGAAAATTATGCGCTGGGATTCTGTCGAGTTCCTGCTTGTCCAATGGTACCTTTTTTTAAGTTGTCAAATAAGGGTCAAAAATGTTTTTTTTTTTTTAAGTAAACTGATATGGTTTTTCGAATGAAAACTCCACTAATGGATATTTAAATAAATAGGCAACGAATTCAACATTTATTTCAAAGGTGTTTAAATATTAAATACCTGATTTCAGAGGTATTTAAATATTAAATATCTACTGTATCCCAAAGACTAGGTGTTTAATCGAGTACAATAGTTTTTAGAACAGCTAACAATTTGTACATATGACTAAATTGAATTAGAGTGCAGAGTAAATTGACCAAATTAACATAGAGATTTTTAACAAATACTTTTTGCCACAGCTATGTGTTTACACAGAAAGTACATATTTCAAAAATGCTAGGTAAAGCCCCGCAACGAAGCGCCGCAATGTCACGGAACAGTTCGATAAGTTTAATTAATCATCAAATGTTTAATTTGTTACGTTTTGCATCGACCTAAACGTTAAACGAAAAGCATCGAGTGCTCTCATGCCCTTGCAGGAAGACTTTCGATGTTCAGGGTTGAGAGTTAAACTGGAATCTCGATGGAACAGTTCTGGGAAAAAATGTTGGACCGCGGGAAAACCCATCTGACTACGCGTGTAGAATATTTTATCTCGGTGTTTTGATGCGTTTTCTCCTTTCTCGGAGCTGGCTGCGTGATGTTTGTGCAGCCTCTCAGAATGTGAATGAAGTTTTGTAAACGTGTCTCTGCTGTTTTTTGGGGTATCAACGAAATCTCTCTTTTGTTTTATCATTTGAAAGTATTTTTTTTTGTTATGAAATTCGTTTTTAAACGCTAATTATACATGTTTGTACCGATAAAATTGAAGTTCATGTTTGATTTCAAGCGTTTGCCTGCGAATAAAATATAAAATTCTTTGGTGTTAAAAACATAATCGATCAATTCTTCGCGGACTAATTAATTTTCAATATTTCCAACTTTATAATCGCCAATGAATAAGATGAAGTCGTATTGACAATTGCTTAATGCGCTCCAAAAGTGATTTACTTATTTCCGATTATTTAACTGAAAATAACAGTATAAATATGTTACTTTATGATACGCGAACTAATTAGCAAGCTATGATATGTGTATAAATTATTAAATATTTCATATCACAAATTGCTTAACAGATACTGAAGGATTATTTTAGACAACTGAATTATAATTTCTCTAGATTTGCAAATTCTATTTAGACTTAGTTGTGCACTCGCTTAGCAGAAAGGTAAAAGACACCCTCTTAACGCGAGTATTGAAGCGATTATGCGCGCAGGATCCAGTTAAGTATTCCGCTTTCGAATTCTTTAATCGATTCGATTTACGTTTTGCATTCTTCGCGAAATCATCAGCCCAGAACAGATCATCCGGCAATAATACGGATTCGGTCGGACAGGCCAACTTGAAAGGAAACTTTCAATTTCGGCGCATGCACAGTGAACGAACAGTGGAAACTTTCAGTCTCGGTACCACTATTCTTTACGTTCATCGAATCATGTCTTCGATCTATTAAGTGTACATATATTTGTTGCTCTTGACAGCGAAGGAAGTCTAATTATTGTTCATTTATGTTACAGCAAACCGAGTGTTTCGCTAATTCATGCTAATGTTTTCACGAGCGACTGCTGAGGCAATTCTGAACAACTTTTTCCTTTGCCAAAATGTTGGCTAAAGCTTCGTTTTTGAATTATTAACGAAAACCACTGACCAATCAAAGCGCGCCTAGAGCGTAATCTCTACCGAGAGCAGATCGTGATGCGCTCAACCGTGTCCTTGAAAGCTCTCGCGGCTGAGCGGGCGCACTACGCGCGTCCTGATTGGTCAGTGTCTTCCGTTATTAATTCAAAAACGAAGCTTTAACCATCATTTTGGTAAAGGAAAACGTTGTTCAGAATCGCCTCGGCAATCATACCTTAAAAAATGTTTGCATGAGGTAACGAAACACCCTGAATGTCTAAAAACAACTTTTTTTAATTGCATTCGAATAAAACAGCATTTGCATGAATGTTAAAGATAAATTTCGAGTTACTTTTTTTATCATATGATTCTTCTGTGACCAACCGTATGCATCACAAAATAAAATAGAGGACACAAGGATAATAAAGGATGGGAAAAGTGCAGCGAATAAATGCGAAAGTAAAAAGAGGAAACAATTCACAGAAGCACGAAGAAAGTTCAAGATGGCATCGATCGCAGGCAACGGTAAATTTGTATGGTCAAGTGTTACGGTTAGGCTGCAGGCAGATATAGCATGGCGATTCTAACAGTACTTGATGGCCAGGAACTGTGGTTCGTGCAGTCGCTCCGTTTGTTAACCTTTTTGCAATGCGACGCGTTGAAGCACTCTGGTAAAAGTGCGATGGAAATGTGCTGCTGTACAGTGTTTCACAGAGATTCGTTTTGTATGCGTAACAATTTTCAGAATGGAGGCTTTATCTTCCATCTTTGTTAACTCGAGATATAATAACCGAGTAATAATGTGCTTGATTAAATATGTAATTGAATTCATGCAATTACCCAGGTTTCCCTTTACATTGTATCTAAAAGCTTCAACCGTTTTTACAATACTAGATATTAATCCTGTCACTCTAGCATTAGAACTTTAATTTTGTCCAATTACCACTTGCTTTATTTAAATAAAAAATTAAAGCAGCTTTATAAATATTCCCAATTCCTTTTGTTTCTATTAAAAAAGAGGAACACTACTGTAACTCGTTTCCAGGTAAGGATATCATTCACCCTGACCTTTAAACTTGTTTGGTGGATGGGTATTATGCATTTACCGGTTAGTGGATTATGCAAATGAACCAATAGGTACGGGCTTGTAATGTATGCTTACCTATGCACACTCTTAACGCAAGTGGTACTCTTCTTCTTCGCGTCATCTCACCGTTCGTTAGATCTCCTCGTGAAATCTGCAACAAAAATTACATTTTCATTTACACTTCTCGTCAAGGACTCTTGTATGTTTTCTATGTGTTTATTCGAGACATTACTCTCAGTGCTCGGTAATACCTATAAGGAGATTTTAATATAAAATGCACTTATAAGGGTGTTTTGAATAATTGAAAGTTTATAAGGTAGTTATAATAATGACACTATTTTGTACGAAAAAGGATATGCATTAGGATGTACATTCTTCCATTTTTTACCTTTTTATGCAGTTATTATTACTGTGTTGCAGTAATTCCTTTATGAACTTTTATAACTATTATGACTATGACAATTATGATAATTATCATAACTATCATAACTATCATAACTGTCATAACTATTATAACTATTATAACTATTATAACTATTATAACTATTATAACTATTATAACTATTATAACTATTATAACTATTATAACTATTATAACTATTATAACTATTATAACTATTATAACTATTATAACTATCATAACTATTATTTTTTATAAAAATGCCAGGCATCGTGGTTCTATCGAGAGACATTCAATCAATGCAGATGCTGTTCTGTGGTTTCTCGCGCCAGTGGCTTTGTGGTTTCCAGGCAAAATGAAAGGATTCCCCTTTGTGCAGTATTTAATAGATATTTTATGGTCTTTTATTATATAATTCATGCCTTGGTAGCCTTGTTCAAGGATACCTTGCAATTCTAATATTACAAAGTAAATTCATTCATAACAATTGTTTAATTTATTCGTCTAATTTTATTTAATCTGATTTTCTTTTTTGTAAATGAAAACACTGGGTAATGTTTAGTTGAAAATGTTTAAATAACTGTTAGCATATGATAGGCCATTTCATTTTGACGCTTTCAGTAATTATTCTCGTAAATTAAAACAACTCCATGCAACAATATTTCTCATTAAAAATTCCGCTACTAACACCACGATGGAGTTCATACAAAGTCCTCCGAAATAATCTAAATAAAGTTAAACAATAGTTATAACAGTAATAATAGTATAAAAGAACGTATAAAAACAAAAACGCACATGGATTGCATGTTTCTAAAAGTTTTAACTCCCTCCAACTCTATCACTGAAGCAAGCGCCATTGCCCACAAAACCGGTCCAAAATGAAATCTACCGGGACGAGAAAAAAGACCATAAACGATGCAAATTTTCGGTCGGAATCGCCGGGGAGCAAATTCCGCTGCGGAGGACGGGGATGTCAAAGGTAAAATTCCAGGGAGACTTTCATCTCGCGTTTTATCCGGACCTCGTTTATGGAAATTTTCACGTTTTCAAAGGACGTTCAACGAGTTCCTTGTAATTCGACGTCGAAATCACAGCGGCTGGATGGACGGGTGAATTTTCGTTCGACACACGAAACACCTTCGGGAACCTATTGTCCCTTTGAAGGCGGAACACGGCTGAAACGGCAGAAGAAAAAAGGGAACGAATGCGGATGCGTGTGACCTCGTTCGCGACAAGCCTCACCTCGCCAGCTTCAATCCAAAGGTGGAAGTTGGAGAACAAGCTGGATCGTTTTGGACAATCTGCGACCGTGTGATGGGCTTCTGTGCAATTCGGACTTTACATGGAAATGCATGGAGGCTGGCTAGTGCTATCCAAAATAAGGGCAATATAAAGGGGGAAGGAATAAATAATAAAGTAGTAAGTAATAAAAATAAAAAGGATAATTTAGGGACTGGATCAACCAATTAAGCATTGTGGTTACTTTATAAGAAAATGTGCGAAAAAGCATAAAACTTGAAGATTGGATAAAGTATTGAAACATTGCATTAGTTTGTAAGAAAATGTGCAACAAAGCACAAAATTCGAAGATTGGTTAAAGAGCATTTGGGCACAGATTTATTTCAAGCCTTATCATTCCTTCTTTATCGAATTATTTTTTAGCTTTATCACAGTATGCATGTCGTAAACACGTTATAAAAACTCAACATAAGATGCTATCAGTTTAAAAATTAAAAATAGACTCACACATAAAAAGAAATCATCCATTATTTGTATTTAAAAAACTCAGAATTTTTTAGTGTACCGTACAGTATAAAATTATTCGTATAAGCATGCCTATTGCATATGTACGTGTATATGATTCATACATACATATGTCATGTATATGTAAATGTGTACAACGCACAACATCCGCAATATAGCTCGTAGGAATCATTTAGACGGTCGTTCAAAGGAGGTCGACCTCAAGACATGTCAATTAAATTAATGCAGCTTACAGAGGCTCGAGAATGAGCTCTCATTTCGCTCGATGCTGTCTGCCATGGAGAATTTTATTTGCCTGCTCGATCTGACAAACAAGATCTCCTTTTATTTCAACGCACTTTATTGTACTACGTCACGTAGGTATCTTTTCATAATTCGTGAGCTGAGATGTGATCAGGTATTATTGTTGAATTGATCGATTACACCACGTTTGAATAATAAGAGTATAAAAGGTAAATTTATGTTTTCATTATTTTATGCTTACTTTACGGGAGCTGATTAACGTGGACAAATGGTTTAAGTAAGTTATTATTTACTTGTATTTCATCGTTAAAAATACTGGTGTAATTAGATGTATGTCCTGATTGTATAACGATTTAATAAAATAAAGAGATTGCGTATTATTGTATAAATGTGCAATGCACCAAATTTAATGGAAAATTATTACACGCATTAAAAACCTGTTGGTACAATTTTGTCTTATTGCCAGTGAGTATTTTTTTATTTAACTCAACATGGCCTTCAATTTTCTCTTCAACGCTGTACTTTTTCATAATAAGGAACTAAAAGGGAAACGAATATCGACAAGTATAATTATTATTTCATGATCCAAGAGATATAAGTTAACATTCAGCAATTCAATTTTTCAACTACTCCCCTTCTTTGATGTCTTTTTGACATTGCGATTACTAATAATTTGCCCACATTTATATTTTATTTGCGTAGAAATATCTATCTTGTAAATTCATTTGTTTTTGTATGCAATAATTGTTAAATTTATTCGCGCAATTTTCTTCTGTATTTTATTCGAAATATTTCAAGAATATTAGTTGAATTTAATTTACAAATTACGTAGTACCGCATTGTATAATATTATCAATTATTCGTAATTCTGTAATAATAAAATTTGTCCACGTCATTTGCCCTCATTTAATTTGCAACAGAGAATTACGCAACAGTAACCATTGTATCAGATAACAGTTCGATCGGAGTTCTTGTGAGAACTCTCGACATAGAGTAGCGCATTAAAAGCTGCATTTTCCACCTCCGCCCTTTCACTTTCGCGCTCTTTGTCCCCATTGATTGGGCTGCTCTTCTCACGATGATAGAAAAAGCCATCGCGTTCTCTACACACCTCTCTCCTAGTAAAGTGGGACACAGCGTCATACATTTTACAACTATACTGTACGGAAAATGCCCTCTTCTCGAATTTTTCTAATCCGCTTTGCAACTATTGTTATAATTCACTTGGAATAATTGAGTTTCCTGCCTTTCGCTTCTAATAACTGTAAGACTACCTCATATAGATGCCGTTTATAACAAACACAATTTACTGGTTGATACGACGTTACAGAATTGATTAAAAAAAAAATCGACTCGATTCTATTTGCTATAATTGTCGATTATTCAATTTCAATGGTTTTATATTCAATATTCAGAATTGGTCGTTTAATTAAGGCCTGTCGTTTATAGCTCAGTATTTTCGTTTCTGCAAAAATGCCTTTTTAAAGGTAAAAATTACAGTAGAATTAAATAATTCGGTATTTTTAATTCGCCACTCACATTTTTGCTAAATTATTTTCTCCTCTTTGCTTTATCACTAAATATATCTAAATACAATTCATAAAATCTTTTCCACTATTAAAAAAAGAACAGATCAGTCATTTCCATCTAAATAATTTTCAGATCAACAGATATTATCCATACACTCATGCCATTACTACCAATATTCTATTCACTGCGTTTGAGTCGAACCAGCCTGTCACATAAACAGTCTGTTGTGGTAAGCTAATTTCCATCGTGATCAATGCGTCGTTTAATAAGTCCCCTTCATTGCGTGAATTAATTATCATCGGTGGATTGATACGGAGGAATCGCGCTCCGTTTCAGGTTATTCAATACCTTTCCCTGTCATTCGATGCTTATGCTCGTATCCGAAACGAATTCATCCCGTTCGCGCAGTTTCCATTCACCTGTGCCACTTTATTTATTCAACAGAAATATTTATGTAGTTTATTAATAGGCTTAGTTTCGAGCTGCTGCATTGTCACATCCTCTGGTGTTTCGCTAGAGCGAACACGAAGATTTACGGCGTTCCGTTTCGAGTATATAAAAAAAAGTTTAATCCGTTTTATACAAATATAGAATTCATTGTTTTTGCTCATTGTCGATACACAATGAAACGAAACATGCTGCGCTGCACAGATACGTTTTTTTTTCCTAAATCGAAATTCGATACGTTTATTCTTGGTATCGATTCAATCGCCTGATGTGCATTCTCCGAATTTCGCGCATTACGATTTCGATTAATAAGCGTAATAATTAAGTGACACTTCGAGTATGCATAAGACAATTGCAACACTGAAATTATATTTCTTAATACTTATTTCTTTGGTAATCGATTGTTTCGTAAGCAATTTATAATTTGTATGAAAGTTTAATTCAAAAATACTAAGTGCTCTACAAAAATATCAAATAGTTCTTTTATTTTATTACTGAAAAATGTAAAGAGTAAGATATGAAATAATAGTCAATACAATACTTCTACCATTGTGTGTGTTTTTATAATATTAATGAATGTATTAGATATTAGATTAATAAAGGATAGATTTATGTATTTATTATTTTACGCTCATTTTGCTTAGGATTAATAATGTGAACGATCCGTTTATTTATTATTTATTTGTATTTCATTGTTAAAATGCTTATACGATTAGTTGTACGTATATCCTGATTGTATAACAATTTAACAAAATAAAAAGATTGTGTATTATTGTACAAATTGCACCTGACTTAAAATGAAGTTTCGTACACGAATGAAAAACCTGTTTGTACAATTTCGTCCCATTACCAGTGAGCATTCATTGATTTAATCTAACACTAACAATAAGTTAATACGTTTACATTCCAAAATACCGAATAACTCTATTATTGTATTAGTGTATTTAAAGAGCAAAGAGTAACATTGTAGTAATAGCTAATACAATACACCTACCTTTGTGTTTTTTCTTATTAAGAAATGTATTAGCGATAATCCGGAGTTCAGATGAGAGAAAAATCAGTTAAATTCCAAAATTAATATATTTTCTTGGTACTAATTATTCATACGTGATACTAATTAATATAAATCGATTTGTAGCTTATTTTAATACTTCGCGAATGTCATAGAACGCGAGTTGTAAAGTGAACAATTAAATAACAGATGGTACGATGACGTATCAAGAACGAAGTTGGACATCAGTTATGATTCATTCTGTACACATGGTACGAAATGTACAGCAGTGCCAAAAATAATTGAATTCCCTTCTAAATGTCGATTTATTGCAGAAATATTAATAATTGTTCAGTAAGAAAAACACTTTTTCTGTTATTAATTTACACCGAAGATATTTATACATAATTTACAATCTTCTCGTACAGTTTCAAGCTAATCGCATTTCCCTTCCAGTCTTCGTTTAAAAAGAGAACGGGTATCCATTTTTAAAATGTCTTTCTATGCGGTTTCTTTTATTCAAAGACAAATGCTTCTTACTTCTATCGATTCATCCAAAGGATATTCACGTATATAATTTATAATTTTTTCCTAAAGTTTCTAGTTAATTTCAGTCCCCTCCAAACTTCAGTCAATATACATATGTATGTACATGGATACCAAGAGAAATGCGGCGCTCTCTCCGAACTGCATTCTCGATGCACCAGGAAAAGCTGCATCCAAAGGCAAGATGGCGTGTTGATATAAACGATACCTTGATCCATCGTTCCTCATCGAAATACGGAACACAGATACTCGTGCTCTTCCCCTTTCGTTCAATTTTTACACCTAGACTAGCGTCTTTTTACTACGGCACCAATTTCTCCGTTTTTTCCGCCCTGTTTACCATTTTCCTTTTTCAGCATCCGTAAACCTTCATCTTTTTTTTATCTCGTTCTAATTTACATTTTGTACATACACACTTTTATCAACAGTTTTCATTTCGTTTTACAGTTTTCATTTTTCTGTTATGTTATTTTTCATGCTTATTTTCCTTTTTATTGTATCACTTTGCAGGGATTGCAGAATTTGTTATTCTTTTCCTATCAAAAGGTGGATCAGAAAATTGTAAAAGACTGAATTAATTAAAAAATTTTAAAGGCCAGCTTGAAAGCTTTGAAGAAAAATGGCAGCAGAAAGTATAATACAGTTCACTTGTTGGCCCTCAAAACCATGATATTAAGGAAAGAAACATAATTAATTTAATGAAGATAAAAATAAGAAACGGTAAATGAGAACAACTAATTAAATACTCAATTACATTTTGGAATTATATCTACCATTGCCAGCAATTTGTTCGTTGCACAGTATTATCTATTACAAGTTTGAAAGGCGGTTGAAAATAAAAGAAATAGGAAATAATAAATGAAAATAATTAATTAATTAAATACGTAATTACATTTTGCAGTTATACATATGTACCATTGACACCAATTTGTTTGTTGTACACTATTATCTATTACAAATTTGAAAGGCGGTTGAAAATAAAAATAAGAAACAATTAATGAAAATAATTAGTCAATCAAACACTTAGTTGCATTTTGCAATTATATCTACCATTCCCACCAGTTTCTTTGTTGCACAAACTACTATCCATTAGGAATTCAGAACCACAAATTCCCTTTTTATAATAAACTCTGTGCCCTATTTCCAAGAAAGGATAGAAGTGAAAATAAATTGGAGTGTAGAGGATTAAAGTATTCATATATACCCTTAATATTCATCCTTAATTCGACAGTGCGCTGAATCTAAAAAAAACTCTAAAATTTCTCCGCCACTATTCCTCCTCCACTTTCACCATCCCTCCTTCACCTTCTTCCCTTTCCCCCTCGACTTCCTCAATTCCTCATTATTCTACTCCACTACTCTCGCGTGTACCTTCTAAAAAGTTCCTCTACTTTTCTATCCGTTCTCCACATCCTATGTCGTTCATCGTTTTCGCCATTTCTCTCCCTTTCACCTGTGCATGTTCATACTCCGATGCGCAGCCGTAGATTCGCGTTACTGGAGTTCCGTGATTTGCATGCTAATAGAGGCGCAGCCGAATCGCGGATAATTAAAGGCCCATTGTTGCACGTCGTGGAACGAGCTCGCGCAACTCGGCCGCGTCAATTCTCCTACGTTCCGTCAGCAGTCGACGCACTTTCGCCTGGTCTCGCGCCGATTGCCAAACGGACGAATGTTTCATGATTTGTCCGATGGACGACAGAATCACTCTTCTCCCATATGGTTCATTAACTATTTAGGTCTCGAACACTTTCAAATAATAAGCGTCGGCTTGCATCCTTTTTTGTGTCAACACTTTCTGTTCTTGCATTTTGTATGCGTTTAAACACAAAATAACGTTTCCTTCAATGTTGTTTTTTTTTTACGAAAATGTGATTATTGCTATGACGCAGTGTGATCGAAAACGTTTAATAAAATACTCCGTTTCTGATTTTTATCTTAAAGGGCCATTTCATGAAAGGGTGAATGTTTAAATCCAGTGTGACATAATTTCTTATATTAATTGTCTGAATACAATCTGCTAAAAAAATATATATGTGCATTACCTATTAGTTTATGAAATAGAGCACCTATGAATTGTTTAAACATTAGAGTGTTAAGATTAAATTACACACTTCTTTGTGTCACTAATATTGGACGCATCTCTGTCTTAATTCTCTGGAAAACAGATTTTACCTAATAAGCATATATTAACATATTCGCTAGAAAAATGTAAATCGCATATCACGAATCATTTAATTATCATCGTTTGCTTATGTTGTTATTTACTCGACATATGTGCCACCATGCAAAGGTCATGTGCGACTGATTTCAAGACCGAAAACAAAGGAAACGTAAAGTCGCGTATCGCATCAACCACCTCAGTCGATAGATCACGAGGGCTCGCCTTCTAATACAACAGCTTATTACATGCCCTCGTTATAAAAGAATAATCCACGGTTTAGTTCACTTTATGCCATCAAAGGTAGTAAAGCTCATCGACATTCAAATGTTAGAGCTCGTTCCCCCCTCCTTTTCCTATTATCGTCGAGATTCCAGAGATTCTAGATCGAGTGATCATAAATT
Organism: Holcopasites calliopsidis; assembly: GCA_023838395.1. Lineage (NCBI taxonomy): Eukaryota > Metazoa > Arthropoda > Insecta > Hymenoptera > Apidae > Holcopasites > Holcopasites calliopsidis. Next base: position 1,478,578 of record JALHAQ010000009.1, read on the forward strand.
CGAGGCATCCTCGTCCGCGTCGCGGAAGGCGGTGGTACGAGGATGAACGACTGGTGACCACCTGTTCAACAACGGTGTTCCATTGTTGCTCGCGGCACGACAGAAGCCACGGCTACTCGTGGCATGGTGTTTAGCCGGATACGGGATGCGGCTGCATGCTCCACTAAGTCTCGCGACGTCTCCTACCATCGTGCGCATGTAGCGACAGCCCTTTAACCCTTTCGAGACTAATTCCGTTGAACGTTGCTGATACGGTTTAAGTTAACAACGCGATAGAACTTCATTTCGTTTAAGTTGATAATGCGACGGAGCCTAATATTGTTGAAATTAATAGTACAATGGGACGTACTATGATACATTGAAATAAGCAAATTTATGTTAGATTTATAAAGAGAAGGTAGTTTGAATACAGTTTTAAAAATTACATGGACACGGTGATTATTTAAAAAGTACAAGTCAAATTACCTCGAAAACTACGCGTTGCAGATACAGGTGTTTGAAACAAAAGTGTGATGGTTTCGAGGGGAAATTCCTACTGTGCTACTAGTTGTTTCTTTTCGAGCGGTCTTCAAGTTCGTTTGAAGGTCAACTTGGTTTTTTTAAAATGGAAAGCATTGTTTTTCTTTGCAGATTCTCATTGTACGCGGTAAAGTAAGTAATTTTTGTAGGGGACATTTATTTATGAGACTTCATCTTAGATTGTTTAAACAGAGATTTATTTCAGTTTTTGTTATTTACAAAGTAGCTGGAGAAACATTAAATGCCACAAAGAGGCTTCCTTTTTAAGTGAACACCCTGTATCTAGACCAGTTAGTAATTTACAATGGGATAAGATTGATAAGATAAACAAGTGGATCTTGGGATAATGTATCACAGCAGAAATGATTAATTGTAAAAGCTACCTTGGAATTTATTGGCCTGTCAGCCTTGAAATGGTTAAGTGCTGGTGGTACCAGTAGACTTATTTTTGCACAAATAAATATGATGTGCTTTTAGTACAAATGCGTGAAAGAAGATTTATTCATTTTATTAAATTATAATAAGGTCTTGAACTCATTTAACATGCTTAAGAGATATTCAATTATAGTAGAAACGCGAGCAAGAGGTATTATTTCATTTAGTTCAATCATAAAAGGAGATTCTATTAGCATACTCAATAAGAACATTTAATTTTATCATTTGAGGTATAATTTTTATCGTATTATCTTGGTATCGCAAATATGAAAATTCTAAGTAGAATGAATTTTAAATTAAGCTCGCACGTAGCAGGATTTCCTTTCACTAAGGGGCAACAACGTTTGAATGGAAAACGAGAAGAGGAATTTGATGAATCATAAGCAAGCGATCAAGAAGTAGGGTCGTGTTCAATGGTGCGTCTTAAAATATTTCGCAAAATGGAAAGGTTTTGAAAGTTCTGCGCTACGAGAAACAATTGTTATATAACGTGTTAAACAGCCTTTCAGTGATCCACGTGTTATTATGAAGTTTGTAAAGAAGAAGTAAAGTGTGTATAACGATAACACGTATATAACAAACAAATAAAATAAAATAAAAGAAAGGGAAGCAAATGAATTAGGTAATTTATTTATAATCCGACCGAAGGGAATGTTACATACTTTTAGTTAACATTCAGTAGAAAACGTGACGTTAAGAAATTATCATTTAACTAAAACATAACGAAAGATACACAACAGATAAAAATGTAATAATCTTTTTAACAAAAAAAAAAACTATGCTAAAAATTCTGCAACTTGAAAATAACAAAATTCCAAAAGGAAACCATAATCCAAAAACAGCATAATTCTCATCAAACAACGGTGTAAAGGGTTCAACGAGTTCAAAGGAGCGAGAACCAATTACGAGGCGGAACAATGGGCCGGGAAATTGTTCTGAAGTATTTCGTACGCTCCCTTAACCCTTTTCACTCGGCGAGGCGGACCGGAAGAATCGACAAAGGCGTCCCTTTTAAAAATTGCGCAAACACCGGAACCGGCCGGTTGCATAATATATTATCGTGAAGGGCGATCCGTCAAGAAGCCGTGCAAGGGTATAAAGTTCAGGGAAACCATAGCTGGTCGACTAATATAGCGAGACGAAGGCAATCGAGCATGGAACCACGGTTCAACTTCCTTCTTCCTGTGCATTATCATATGACCGCTCGTAAACTTCGTTTTCAGTGAAGTTAAAACAGTTGAAATGCTGAAGTGGCTATTTCTACGTTTACTTTCGAGATTATGGTTATCCTTGGTTCAGATCTTATGAGAACGATCTTTGGGCAGAATAGTAACGAGCAGAAGGTGTGTTTTGAGTACATTTAGGATTTAGCCTTAGAAGTGGGTTTGATATTAATTGATATCGATTAGTATTAATATTAATTGGTTCATTGGAATTTTTCATCAAGCTAAAACAATACTTATTTCAATGTTTATTATATAGTTGCATTATATGAAAATTTGTTTTACACGTGCAATAAGATTTAACAGCAGTAAGGTTATCATAAGTACTATATTGATAACATATTGATTATTAAGATTATTGTAGTATTGTAGCAGTAGGGACTAAATTGTTTTAAAAGGCCAAAGTATTGTCTTTTTACTTTAGTGAGTCAAAGTAGCAAAACAATACTTTAATAAATATTCTTACTATCATAAAGTGTCATAATACATAAAATTGGGACAAAAATGAGAAAGTTGGGACAAAAAGGTTTCATTGAATGGATAGAAATTTCTATTGCAGTTATTAACTTAATGTATGAAGAAAAAGTTAGTCAGCAACGTGAGGAGCAATGTATTAATATAAAAATAAATTTCTATTCAATTGCAAAATTATTCATGCGAATCATCAGACGAATTTAAGTTTAGAAAATACAACAACAAAGTATCGCGAGAAATATCCAATAAAGAATAGAACAAGTGGGAAATAGCCTTTTTTAAAAATGCAATTGTACGATTAGCTGACAAAAGACTTAATCGATCCTGCTCAAGTCACGTGCATTCTAATCGATCGTCCTTGTTATAGCAAGAGCAGGCTTCCCATTACGTCGAAATAAACGCTGAACTAGAAGACAGGTAGGAGTGGTCGGTTAATTTCGTTACATGGATTCGTCGTGATGTAATTAGTCGCGTCATCGTGGTGGAAGAGCAATTATTCGTCACTTCGATATCGATTTTCTTTCATAAGGATTTGTTATATAACATGTGAGAATGTCAATTGAAGTTTCAACAGTTTTTGTTTCGGCTAATCTCAATTTCTGAACTGTATTCAATTGCATAACCTCGTTAAACGATAACAAAATAATAACAATAATAGTAGATTGTATCAATGACATAATTCTACAATGTCCTTCGTTAAAGGAAAAAACAATTAATGATGATACTTTCCGTGACTCACGTTTGGAAAGATAAAAATGCTGCATAAAAGAAAAACTAATTTCAATTGTTTTACTTCAGTTTGTAGCACCAAAAGAAAACTTCACTTTTTCTAACGCTATTTTTAAATGTGATACTGTTTTGCAAAAGAAACTAAAAAAGCGGATCGAGACCACATCAATCAAAAATCAAAGAAGAGTTTTTCACCAGAAACGCGTTCAATACAGGTTGGGAACTACTTTTTATTTCCTCTATCGATGGGCTACGAGTTTGCAGGCAATTAAAACTTAAAAAACTCTGCAAAAGCTACTTTATTGGCTGATATATCGATCGTGTAAAAGGTCTTCCACCATGAAAGGGTGATTCTATGGTCTAAAATAAGACGAAAAACAAGAGTAATAAAGTGACTTCGGCTTCGTTAATGAATTATTAACAATTAAAGAAACGGTCCAAAGGCCTCTGAATGCGTGCATTCCGACGTGACACTTGCTTGGCCAACTGCAGGCAAGCTGTAACCCATTTCCAATTCTACAGATTCCAAACTTTGCTTTCAGTACTAATTACAATTAAGGATGCCAAAAATTTGTCAATAAATGCGCCTAAAAAATCAAACTAACTACTCTTTGCAACGAATGAAAGCTTGAAAAACTTTGTAATAGCTGCTTTATTGGCTGATACGTCGATCGTGTTTTTAACATATAAAAGGTGTTCTACTAAGAAAGAGTGATTCTATGGTACAAAATAAGAAGAAAAACAAAAGTAATAAAATTGCACTTAAGGCTTCGTTAATTATAAACAATTAAAGAAACGGCCCAAAGACCCCTGAATGCAGGCAACCCGATGTGACTCTTGCTTGGCCAACTGCAGGCAAGCTGTAACCCATTTCAAATTCCACAGCAGATTCCAAACTTTGCTTTCAATACTGATTAGAATTAAAGAAACCAACAATTTGCCAATAACTGCACCTAAAATGTCAAAGTAATTTCTCTCTGACAACATCGAAACTTCTCCGCTCTACTCGTCAACACTTTTCGTCACAGTTGCTGCGAATGAAAATGAAATCATGCTCGAATTGCCCTCTTATTTACGCGGCACATTGTCCCTGGCGGTTCCAGCTCCAAATCGTTTCAACCCATTATTCCATGAAGATCGTTGCATCAGAGAAGCCCGCGTGGCTATGAATACCAATATCAAGGGTGCAACTATCACTGTCCAATTATCCAATGACGAACCACGGCCTTGTCGCGCCTTTTCGTACAACGATGCCCTATTACGCTGTTTCGGTTTGTTGCTGAACAACATCTTGCACCTCCTTTTTGTTACAACCGTAACAGTGGAGACACACAATGTCAATTTTTCCACCTGTATCGTATTATGATGTATACGGAATGATATTAATTTAATCCAGCTTGTCTGCTATGTCTTGTTTATTTAATAGTAGAAGTGTTAACCTGATCAAAATGACCCAATTGTGATTTCACATGTCTTCTTTTTGTGCATTTCTTTTTATGTTTTACAGTTAAGAAGGTTGGACAGGTGAATTATGCGAGGAAGAATATATTTATTAGAATCTTTTCTTTTTTGTTCAATGTCAACTGAAAATGAATATAATATTTAAGAAATGAATGATATATAAAGTCTTTACTAAAGTCTTCTTTACTAAAAACACTAAACCGGTAAATAATAGAAATGCGAGAAGTCACTATTGCAGTTAAAATACTTAATTCGATCACCTTAGTAGTTGCATTATTAAACACAATAGATACGCAAGAATAAAATTTACTTGATTTCCCTCATTAGAAACGGCAAGTTCGTACGCGCCGATCTAATAAAATACAGTACCCTCTAGATCCCGGACAGATCCCATTTATCACGCGTTCAAGGTTAACGATATTACAAGCAGAGGCAATGCATACTTAGCTTCCGCGAGCGAATTATTCATGACCGATTTATCAGTAATTCGCCACGCGATTCATAATTTCACTTTCCCTTCTTTTCCCGTGGCACGCTAACAGGCTCGCGGTCGCGGGGAACGCATTGTGTCAGAAGAGTCGTCGGCTCTGTCGCGGGGCCGATTGCAAAACGGCGTGCCGTGCGCCAGGAATTATTCATACACGGTTCTGTTACGTGGTTATTGTTGTCTGGGGGCCGGGTAACCAGCCCCGTGGAAATTGTTCCGGGAATATTTCCACGGTCCTGCCGGCGACCCCTGATTATAATCGATACGCGCCTGATCGTCTCGCGAATTCGTCACGATTGATGAATTCTGTTAATTACAGGGACTAGACCGGTGGGCGTCTGTCCCAAATTGTGACAAGAGAAATTATTCCGACCTGTTCTCGGCTGCTGTGCTAATTAGTGACTCACTCCAGTTACGTGGACATAGTAATTGGCGGAGCTAATGTTTAATTGGGTCTAGTTTCCCTTCGACAAAAGTAGGCAAGATTGAAATAAATATTCATAAACGGAAGAAAAAATGTCGCTGTAGTGCTTACGTCATAAGTATCGGTATTATTGTCTCTGTCATTGCTATACAATAACATATCCGGTTTAATTGCGGTTAATAGTAACGAAATCACGACTGGTAATTCGATATCCGGTGGCGTCGCGACGCTGTCATGATTAAACTTGTTATAATGATTAAACTTGTTAAACTTTTAAATTAAACCAGATGTCAAATCAGTCAAAACTGACACTTTTTATTAAAAACCAGAACGGCTGGTTTATAGTAAAATGTATAAACATAAATCCGAAAAATTGTTTTTGTTGAAATGAAATAATATATGTAGATCAGACAATTCTGTTGATTAGAAAGTATAATTAAAGATATTAATCCTTCGTCAGATATTTTACATATTATGCACTTTTTTGCTTCTGTTATATTATTAGCAGCTCCGTTTTGTGTCTCGTTTCCACAGAAAACGGGCGGTGTCGTGAATTACGCAATAGCGGTTTCTATTATGCATCAGGGAATCCTGGATAAAGCATAATAATACATTCGTTCTTGCTCAGGAAAGCGTAGATTGCACAGTGTCACGGTTTTGTCTTCTGAGAATCAAGAACGAGTTGTTTCTGGAGCGTGGTCTTCAGGTGAATAATGCTAAATCCGCGAAACAATAATTATATAATAATCTTATAATAAATAAACTGGTTTCATTTTCAATTTTTACCATTTGTTATTTTATCTTTATTTTGTTCTTTCTTCGGTATAACTTTTTATGCAGAATTAATAATACTGTCTTGTTTCAGCACTAAGATACATGTATACAAAGTAAAGAATATTCTTTTAACAATTTATTGCTATGCTTGGCTATTAAATTATTTAAGGTGGAACCAATATTAATTAAAATCGAATATTCAAACGATTTATGACCAAACAGATTTTTTTCCTGTCTTCTAATTAGTACAAGTTCTCCAATTTTTTCTTTTATTTCATGCTTCTAAATTTAGTTATTACAAATAAATAATGTTATAGAAATTAATTACTTATCTAAAATCTTCTGTTAATTATGTATCTTCTATTAATTATTGCTTATCATTTGTAAATCTACTTGTGAACCTTTCCCAATAGATTCTATGTATAACTTTTAAGGGCATAAAATTCCTTTTATGAATTTAATGCTTGACAGAAACTGCTTCTTGGTAAAAAGAAGGGAAAAAGTTTATATCGTGACTCATAATATGTCGACTAAACCAAGAGCAGTAGTATCGGAAATCCTTGTCTCACAACTTTTATTTCATAATACAAAGCCATAACGAAACGTTGCAATGCATTTGTTCGTGTTTAATTAAGTTTTATTATGTTCAATTAATAGATCCGTCCAAAGTTCACTGAAAACTCGTCGATTTTATTTTGATTTCAAACGTACATCGATGAAAAAAATTGAATCGCTGGTCAGTAAGGTGCTCGGACTATTTTCCAACGCGGTTTGCCTTATCTTATCATCGCGGCCGTCGTGACGTTTCCACCTCAATTACCATTAAATCTCATACACACCAAGATACCGCATCGTAGACACGAGGACCCGGTAAAATTGTCGATAAATTGCTGGTTATTGCTAAGAAAGTTATTTTGGAATAGAGAGAAGAAATCGTTTAACTGATTGTTTATAATCTTGAATAAAAGTAAGTACATGGGAGGAATATAAAATTGTAATGTTGGAGGAGAGAAAAATTGTTAGAAATTACATAAATTATTTCATTGCATAAAAAATCTATTCGAATAAAATAATGATAAAAGTATTGGGTACTCTTTCATCTTCACTACCAATCTTAATAAAATATAATCTAATGCAGTTTTATACGCTTACAAATTAATCAAAATTTTACTTTAGGTATACATGTTAAGGTTTATTTTCATTTTAAATAAATTCTATGTTTCTTTTAAACTTTATAAAATTCTCGTCGAAATTCCCCAGCAATTAATTTTCTATTCATTTTTCCCCTATCAAAAGCTGCTCCACGCGTCAGCGACTCTATAAATATGGCACCCGTGGGTTCAACGAATATTCAAATTAAATTTTCTCGAAAACAAAGCGTCGTGCGAAAAAACTTTGTTCTTTATTTCCGACTTAGTTTTACACGAGGAATCACATCCTGCAATCGGTTGTACCAGATTTGGGCTACTTGCGCGCGCGCGTACTTGGCAAATATTCCAATTCGATTTTCTCGAAAACGAAGCGTCGAATGAAACACTAATTTGTATTCTTCAATTTTTCAGCTTACTTTTACACGAATAATCACTCTTTTTCGTGCTCTATCATAATTTTGGACGCACTCTGTGTGTAAGCAGCTCTATAAATATTATACTCGTGGGTTCAACGAATATTCAAATTAAATTTTCTCGAAAACAAAGCGTCGTGCGAAAAAACTTTGTTCTTTATTTCCGACTTAGTTTTACACGAGGAATCACATCCTGCAATCGGTTGTACCAGATTTGGGCTACTTGCGCGCGCGCGTACTTGACCAATATTCCAACTAGATTTTCTCCAAAACGCAGCGTCGAATGAAACAATAATTATTTATATTCCTCAATCTCAGCTTACTTTTACACGATTAGTCGCTCTTTTTCGTGTTATACCACAATTTTGGGAGCGCCCTGTATACAAGAACGACGGTCCACGAAAACATTGGAAAATACAAATATCTACGGCCGTGAGCTTCAATGGAATCGGTGGCGGCAAACGCAACAGCACTCTGACAGAGAATGGCAAAGATCTAGGCGCGCCAAAGCGTGTTCACGGTGAAATAAGGTGCGCGTAGAAGGACTGAAACCGTAATCCGGCCAACAGTGCCAGTCTCTTGACCTGACATTTAATGCTGTTGCACAAGCTGCGACTGCTCGGTGATCTTTGTTCACTAGGATGGTGTTATTTAACTATAAAATGACAGACGAGGGAATGATACCATCGTATCACCTTTTATCTGCATTTCGACGCTGCATTGAGTGCAACTTGCGATTTTCCACGACACCACCATGAGTCGCGTGATAATCATCGAGGTAAATATGTACTGAACGGTCGTTCGATTTTCTTTGAAAGACAAATCATTTCGTCGGCTAGAATACTTTTTGCTTCGCGCGCTGATTTAATTGAAACAATTTTTACCTTCTGGTCACGAGATTATAAAATGAATTCGATTTGATCGCGTAAATTATATCGAATCTGCGATACTTCGCTCTAATGACAAAATCTGCTGCTCTTAAAATTCCAAGCTCAAGGAACCTCCGAAGCAATAATAAGAAATCTACAAAATCACAAAACAATAATCAAGAAGTAAGAATAATATTAATACGCAGGACTTATTTAATAAAATACTCGTCCCTTATATCAAATCCCAATTACCAGCTTCCCTTCGCATTCGATGATCACGCTGATTCGAACGCAGGAAAATATGAATGACTTACTGAAAATTATAATTGCCCCGATGGCCCTGGTGGAATCGCCCAGGTCATTCAGAGTGTCACGCGGTGACGTGGGAGCGTGCGTACGCAAAGGTATGTAAGAGAAAATACGACGGAAACGAGTAACAGCCGGAGGCAGTGGCGAGGAAAAAGAATTGAAAGGGAAGGGACAGAAATGAATGCGGCGAGACAATCGAGAGGGGGGAATTGTAAGACCACCAATTTTAGACCTAGACAATAATTTTTTCTAATTTATTGTTACGCTCAGGGAAGTTGAATTATAGCTTGGGAGAGACTGGCAGCTCAGCCAGAGAATGCTACATTTTTTGTTTTTCCACTGACAAATGAAAAAGTAAATTAGTAAAGTACTAAGTATATATGCGTTGATGCTTAATTATACATAGATTCGACGTTTCGATTGTGACCAGTAAAACGAAAGTGAATTCGAAATTGTTCGTGACGATATATTATTCAGACTATCGATCTGAATAGTAATTGGGTTAGTCCAGTAATAATTCAGGAAGCTGGGTGGAAATAATTCAGTAGTAAATTAATTGTTTCAGGATTAATAAATTATATTGGTTAGTTCATTAAGGAATGCCCCTTTTTTCCCTATATTTAGTCATTAAATTATGGTTGATGTATTTTAACTGGTATTGTTACATATGTAATATTTTGTTATAACTAGCCTACGGATTTTTATGCATATTCATATTTTTCAGAACATAATAAAAACAGTAGAACTTTAATAAAAAATTATTTCACCTATCAGGTATTTTAAAAAACACTATAATTTTGATATTTTGTACATTTTTTCATGTTACGTGCTTTCTGTGCAATATTGCATCTTCAAATTTCCTATAAATGCATAAAAATCCGCAGACTAATTATAACGTTTTAGATTGCTATGTATTTTTACGAGCATCGTCTTCAAATTATTTTCTTTTATAAGTACTCTATCATTTGGAATGACATTTTATATTTGCGATTGAACTATTTGGAAGATGATGTTGATATAGTATGATTCATAAGAAAATGCATTGCCGTGTTAGAACTTTGAATACATTGATGTATAAATATTCTTCAATAATTATTACCAAGTTGTAAACTTACGACATTTAAGAAAAGCCCTGCGTCATGATAATAATTATTAAAAGATCTTAATACGTATAAATATGTTCCCTACAATTTAACATTCTCTGTATCACGAATTTTAATTAACTTCCCTGGTCATTTTATACAATATACACGTTTGTATAAAATCGAAAATGCAATCGACGCAAGAGTTTTCATCTTTTCTTCTCTTCTTCGGGGCAAGGGAAAGTATGTGCCACTACAAATGATTATGGGATACATAGTGCGAAGGGGAAGAGGATCGTGAAGGATGATAAAAGAGTGCATTCCCAACATTGCTTCGAGCTGACGCGTCATCTATTAAAACTGAAAAATTTTCACTGTCACTTCATGCAAAATGCTTAATCATCCATAATTCAAGATAATTCAAAAGTAATTATAAAAAAATTGGTGTTAAACAAAGAGCCTCGAACTAAAATGTTTCTTTTATTATAATACAACCTTTGTATACTGTATACGGGAATAGTAAGAAAAAATTAAGGAAAAACAAGAAAAGTCTATTTGAGGATCAAATAAAAATTAAAATCGTTCACCATTCGTCTGTCCAAATTTCATTCGCACGATTCACTCAAATTTACTCAAAGGTATTTATCGCATATTAAAACGGGACTCCGCGTGTGTAGTTTTATGACTTTAACTTTCTTCTTACGTAGAATGACGCACACATACACTAGGATACCGTAACTTTTCGGCTCGGTCAACGAGCAGGATGAGCAGCATCCAGCAGACACGAGGAATAAATATGACGGGATTCGTGCGACTGAAATCTCGAGTCGTTTTCGAACGAACTTCTTCAAATATGTATTACAGCTTGCAAAGAATAACAATAGAAAAAAGTATTACTCTGTACTCACGTTTTAAGCAATTTGTGACCGAAGATTCATTAAAAGGGTAAAAGGTGATATTATTTATCCAGATGAGTTTGAGAATCAAGATATTTGATACAAATTTTTTTATTTATTGCAATTTTACTAATTTTTACTGCTTTTAGAAATTATTTATAGAATTAAAGTTTTCAGTTGTTAAACTCATTGAAAGTGAGTCATGTATAAAACTACTAATTAATATATTTTCAGGGAATACTAAAATCGAATACTTTAGCCTGAAACAAATTTATGTTTCATTGGTATAAGTACATCACTAAAATTATTAAATATTTAGACTTATTAACAGTTTCGAATGATTCAAAGAACTTTAAGAATTTTCTCTGAGTCACACATTCAATGCCAAACTTTGAACGGTGTTTTAATAACTTTCTGATCTACGCGTCGTTGCGTATGAATAACTCATTCCTTTACCTTTTATCATGAAGGAAACAATAGAAATGTTTAAAAAGCTTTATGCAAATTAAGAATTCCGTGCCAATCAAATATTATGGAACGGTTTTATCACATAATTCATTGTGTGCAAAATGTATTACTTTTAACAAAGAAAATACGTATGTGCGTTTCATTAATTAGTTATTGCCATTCTTGTGCAACATTTGTCTCAACAATGTATTAAATACAGACAGATGCGGAAATGTATGTTTTGGAAGTTCTACTTCTGTTTCGAAACATATAAATTTTCGTAGCAGTTGGAGTTAGTGTACCTAAATTGGGTGAAATAATTCTAATTGAATAATCGGTGTTAATTAAACTTGCAAATTTCAAAATCTTTAATACTCTCAAAAAATTAAACTATTGACCAAAAATTTAGTATCCCTTCCTCGGTCTCTGAAATGATAAACCTTTCACTAACCAGCCATTAATTGAAAACTACTATTGCAGGGATAAACGTTTATTCCATCAATTCTAATATTTGTTAATTCAGAAGAGCTCATCAACTTTCAACCAAACATTGTTAATTATTCTGAAAGCTTTTGTACTTTTCGCAATATGTACCAGTAATTTGAAACTAATATTGCAGGGATAAATGTTTATTCGATCAATCCCAATACCATTTACCAAAAATTGTTAATTATTCTGGAAACTTTACTAGTTTCCAACATATGTACCTATACGTTGTGATTCCATACTTTTTGCCGATAATATATGTATATACTTTTGCACGTTCTTTTCAAATAAACTTCATATCGCCAACTAACTTATATGCTAATGTGTAATATTAACATTTTTCCTTTGTGGATGCAAATAAACTGTTTTATGCCTTTTTCATTTTTGGGAATTTGTGATTTGTGACACAGCTGAAGCACTGAATGTTGGTTGGTGTAACAGAAAGAAAGATACATTTATTATTCAACTCTAAACAATCATTTAAAGAATAATAATATTTATGCAATTAATTAATTAATTGAGTAATCATTTAAGGAACAAAATACAATTTGTTCATCTGGGAACAAATAGGAAAATGGATACTCTCCGTTTCCATTTGTTTGTAATTTGAATAAATTGTTATGAGATAATGTGAGTAACAGTTGTTTACTGTTTACACAATTCTGCTGACTTAATTAAGCCGATTCACCTTCAGATCAACATTGTATAATTAGATTTGCGATTCTAAGATTTCAATTATATCCTAAGGATTCGCGGAAGTATTATTTCTTGCAAATTAAAAGGTCGCTGAAGTTTTGAATCATCTTAAACAGATTACCCTAAAGCGGAAGAATGCAGAAAAATTTCAGCAGTTGCATAAAGCTGCGGGGCAATATTTTTGTGTTACAGTATTTCGCAGAAAAATAATAATTGTAATTTTAAGAACTACATAAATACAGAACATGATGTATCTTAAGGTTTGTTTTTAATAGAATACAAAACAATCATTTTAATTAATTAATGATAGGCAGTGGATATTTAATACTAAACTAATATTCTCGTGACTTCTCGTGTAGTTGGGTATATCTAATGCAAAACAGTTGCAATAATAAAACACTCTCAATAGTTATACAATTATTTTAATATACATAATATAAGAAACGAAAAATACTCTACGAATCTTCTCTATAATTAAATAAATGGAATGTTTTACGTGCACTGCTTCGAATTTCCTTCAATAAATGCTAACTATATTGTAAAAGTACCTATTAATATTTTTCCTATTCCTTTCATGCGTAGTGCTTGAATGAAACAACTCGAGTTTCATAAAAGAAAATTGCTACTTTAATAAAGCCTCGTTTTTCACGTTTTCCTAATGCGCCCATTCAAGGCACGAAGTACGACTAAAACCCAATTACACTAATTTGCCGATTCCCCTCACATTTCAATAAAGAATATTCTGCAACAGTCTTTTACACTCAGTCCTTTCACAGTCCTTTGGGCGTGAAAATTGTATATTATTTTGCAATAATGTCGCTCTGGTTGAATCATTCAATCATTTGATATAATTGAATTAGAATAGCCAATATTGCTCCATTAATTATTTGTTACTTTCTTGTTTGTATCTTAGTAGTTCATTGGCATTAATCCTATGGAATGGGGAAAGAAGAGGGAAAAGAGAGAAGTAAGTAATGTAGGAAATTGAAAGTGATGTAAAGTTTGTTAACAAAATGATTTGTTAGAGTTGAATTTTCCAACGAAATTTTTAACCGAATAATCAAACACTTTGAAAAGAAAACCTTTTTAACAAGGATTCGTTTGTTTTTGTCTAATAAATTATATGTATGTATCTGCAAAGTGGTTTTCAAATCTGTGCATTATACTGGAAGTGGCAAGTGTCATAAAGTTTGGAAATAAAAACGTGATTTCGTGCGATCTACGTAGATATTTATCTCACTACAAACCCTATCGATCAAAGAGAAGATAGGCAAGTGGATGCTCGAGCGGAGGAGGCGCATTATAACGGTTCATAGGACTAGTCACGACCCGTATTGTACTTTCTATTGACCGACTAGACCCTGCTGGAACCATCGTTGAATACTTCGGAACCACTCGTATGCCCGGCCAGTTCCCACTATCCTCGCGGTTAAAATTCGCGGCCAATTGCCCCTTTGCCGTTTCCGTCTCTTATTTCGAACTCGACCAGGGAACCCATCTTACAGCTATGCAGCTTCCGCCAGAACCGGCATTCGACCGCTTTTCCTTTTTTTTCTCGTACCTGTTCGGGAATCGGTGAGACGCGTCTAACGAGAGCCCTAAAGTTTAATCAGCCGATTTAAAGGGATCTTTATTTATTCTTTTTGCAAGTATAGTAGGTAATATACTATTTGCAGAATAAACTTGGAATTACATTACTTCTTGAGCTATAATTTTGGAAAGCATTTTCTGTTGGGTAGATTTAAATTGTACTTATTTTATTTTCATTTTATTACTTTATTTTACCGCGATTGGACAAACATTAAATTTCCTCCTATCTTCGACTACCAATCTACAAATTTAATTATCTTTAAGCTTTTCCAAAGGCGATGCAACTGTACCCAGATGACCCACGAAAAAGAATGACGGATTAATTTAAAGTAGGATTGCATTTTTACATGAGCCAGCTTAGGAATAGCGGATTATAAAAATGCCAAATCTGTGTGTTTCTACTCTAGCGAGGGTCATATTTCTTCCTTGGCAATAATTAAGGCACCAAAATAATTGAGGAAGGAACAAAACGCTGCTTAAAGAATATAAATCCATATTGAACAATTAGGAACCTACTGAAGCAGATCAGCTAATAACTCCTGCGTACAAAACGATTGTTTAAATTCTTAGAAGAAAGCTACCTGACCAAAGGCCGATCATAGCTTCATTTAGAAGCCAAGTACAGATGCAGTCCAAAGAGAAAGCATTTATTCAGAAGCAATGTACAGGATGTGTCAGAGCTAACTCGAGCATACCAAATATCTCGTTCATTTTTTATTAAGGAGAAAAAAGATATTTGGTTTGAAGGGACGAACGTAATGGTGGGCAAAGAAATTTTCTCAAGATCATTTTCTTCTTTCGATATTTCAAAGCCATCGCAGTTTTTTTTTAAACGGGACCACCGTTTATCATGTTATGACCTTCGCGTGACCTTGATCACGAAAAACTCATAAAACTTGGATTATGATGTAAATGGTAAAATATCCGTGATTGGACGATTAAACGGGGGAAAATTTTAAAATATTGATGAAAACAGTGCGACATAAAGATTCTGGAAGGAATGAACTAATTATCAAGTTTTCCTTATGTTTCATTCCTTGCTCAATATTAGGTGCTCGAGTTAAGTGGGACACCCTGTATATTCAAACATTAAAACGTTCAAATTGAGTCTAAAAAAGAATTGTAAAACGACAAGCGTCTGAAATAAGTTAATGCTACAGACTCAAGAGGATTCATTTCTCTCTACTTACTACGAGCAGATCCAAACGTCCTGTTGATGAAGCCGGAAGCAACGAGTCCGCATTATTCTCTCTT
Source organism: Holcopasites calliopsidis (assembly GCA_023838395.1). NCBI lineage: Eukaryota > Metazoa > Arthropoda > Insecta > Hymenoptera > Apidae > Holcopasites > Holcopasites calliopsidis. Next base: position 1,494,297 of record JALHAQ010000009.1, read on the forward strand.
GCACTGTCCGCCTCTCACCTCGCCGCGATGCTGTGGCTACGAGAGAGTAGCCTTTCGAAGTCTTCCGCCGGTCACGCTTGGTCCACGCGTTCTGCGTCTTCCCTTTTCTTTTCTGGTACCTTTCACTCTTCCCTCCTTTATCCACTATCTTCCTCGCGCTTTGTCTATCCTCCTTCTATCACGCGTCCGCACTGCCACCCGCTAGCTACGTACAACACGCGGCACCCATGGCGACGCGCGTCCTCCCGACACTTACTCCTGTACCCTTCCTGGTGTCCTTCCGCCTCAATCTGCGGAGTGCATACTTCTTCCCCTAATCTGTTAACAGGGAAAGAGGAATGATCAGCACTACCAATTCTTCTGATCGAGTTAGTCATTTAATTAAAGTAGATTATGGATATTCTTCCGAATGAGATCTGTTGCCGATGGACATGAAATTTGGAGGGGAGGTGGGGGGGCAACAGGAGAAACCCAAATCTAAAGTCTTAGGTACGGGTATTTTACAGTTTCCGAGATATTAATTAAAAACTTTCGTACAATACAATTGAATTCTTCGTATACAGAGACAACTAACAACTGCAGTGTTCAGTAGCTGTTGACACAATAAGGATACCGCCCTCAGAATCTATAGGGTGATCCACGCAAAATCGGTTACTGTAACTTCTGACAAGCAAAGAATGTTCTCTAGCTGCAATACGGCTTCAGGTACACTGGCCTCAGTATTAATACTTTGCGGCAAACAATTTCGACGAACCGACCCCTGCCCAAGCGTTGCCGGCCGCCTACCGGCGGCCGGTGAAATTTTATACCCGGACCTAACTAATATCCTCTTTTTCGTGTAAATAATACGCCCATAGCTCGAATTCTACGATCAATCCGAATTGTTTATCCGGGAATCGGAAGCTGACGTGGTGCTATTATACAAAATTACAGTAAGTACGGTGTACTGCAATTCAATATTTTCCATCTGAAATTAAAACGGAACACATTTCGGAAAAAGGTATACGTATTGCAAATAAGAAACATTCCTTAGGCGACTGAAGCTACAGTAATCGGTTTTACGTGGGGCACCCTATAAATTCTGAGGGCGGTATCCTTATTGTGTCTTTAGCTACTTAACACTTGACGATGACGGCTGTTATAGCGAAGACCGTTGTGAGAGTTGTGTCCGTACATGGAAAATTCAATGTATCGTACCGAAAGTTTTTAATTAATATCTGGGTAACTATTAAATATCTGCACCTAAAATTTTAGATTTGGGTTTCTCCCCCAGCCCTTGAAATTTCATATCGACCAGCAACAGGTCCCATTCGGAAGTACAGCCTAAATTATTGATTATTGTCAGAAATGATACATTAATCTCTGGAAGGCTTTGCCAATCTCTTAATCAAACGGTAAATGAAGGTCTAAGGACATATGCACGCAGTGCGCGTTCGGTAGACACATAGCCAAAGGGTTAAAGGATAGGCACGAGATCTTCCTTTCGACAAGCCGCTATCTATTTCGCCGGGTCGCTGCAGCGCTTTAGGTCTGTCGCAGCCTCGGTGCCTCGCCGAGGGTAATTTTCGTGGCATAATTAACTTGTGGATATAGGAGCTACTCTGAGGAACGATGCGATGTAGTTGGATTAATGATTGGTAATTAGGAAAGGGTGGAATAATTTTGTAACGAAGAGTTTTGTAGAGTCGAACAAATATTTAGAATACACATGTGTATTATACAAGCTTCAATTTTATACAATTATTGCTTCGATTATTGTAATTTAGAATTGTTATTGTAGGTAATAACTAATTGATTTTTTAGTTAAAATGTTTTACATGGAAACAAATTTCCATATTCTTCTATATTAAAGCTAAGCTAGTTTGCTGTGATCATTCAATTCATGGTCAACTAATTTTAATATGGAGAATGTGTTAATATGCAACTATGTAAGAGATTTTTCACATTCAGCTGGAGCTCTTTTTTTATTAATAACTTCAACTTGTATAAATTACATCGTAGAAAAGCATATACAGTTTTTATTGTATCGTTATTATTAGAAACAAATTAACCAGTACCACGAAAATTGATAAATTATAGAGTACTATAAATTAATTATCTTAATTATAAATAATTAAGTAATTAATTATTCTTCATTTTTACGTACTATAAACAGAATCTATGCAGAAGAACAAGTCCCAAGTAAAGTTGATCAATCAATTATAAAATAAAAGATATGTCGAGGTACGTATTTCACTTTCAATACTCAATTAGCAATAACAAACCACTTTGTTATAAACTGAATAAGCAAAAACAGACAAGAAAAGTGTAAAATGGAGCGGAATGAAAGTTCGTTCGCAAGAAAAACATGTTATACATATATGGTCATAATTGACATCGCAGTAGATATATTAAAAAATGATCGTAATGAATTACACTCGAGATTAAAATATTTCCATTTCTTAATTATCTTCATTCGAAGGGAGCACTAATTGTTAAATATACTTTAATATCTAAAGTAAGTATTGGTATTTTCTCATATCACCAGTGCAATGCTTATAAACAGCTCTTAATAAACACTAACAATATTGCAATTTTGCTTAACAAAAAAACGTGGTACCCGTTCCATTACCAATTACTCCATAAAATTGTATGAAATCAAATTCACTCGACGAAACGATTATTACGTATTCTCAAGCGTGCCAATTACTTAAAATTACTAATCGCTATATACCGGAATTCTATCCAGATATAATCAAATTAATTGAAAGCCGCTCGAGCAGAGACGCGCCTGCGGGTTTAATCGAACTTTTTCTGCAAAAGAACATCCGCGATCTCGCAGCCATTACAAATTACCTCGCCCATTAATTAGCGCACTTTCTCGACACATTATTCTCCAAGCGGCTTCTTTTTTAACGTTATTCAAGTCTTATACGAAAGTCTTACATATCGAACGGAGAACTTGTTGCTCGGTTCATTTCCGGCCACGATTATTAATATTATTAAATACTATTAATATTAATAACGAGCCATGCATTTCTTGTTCAGAGTTCTTTGTTAGAATTAAACGTCATCGCGAGGAAGTGCTTTTCTTTCATTGTTCATTACACGAAAGGACTAGGTCGCGAATGTTATTAAAATTAATTATTGTACCCTAAGAAAGGGAAATGCTCAGAGTTGTACGATGGGCAAGCGAGCTTAATTAATTGGAGAAGTTTGTCGCAATCGCCGGATGAATTGAACGGAATTGCACCGGCTGATTGTCAATCGTACTCGTCTGAGTAGCTAAGCGTTGAATTTCAGACTAACAAGTCTCTATGGAGGGAAGAAGTCTCGTTCCGACTTCTCGTTGCCCGACTGACAAATGTGATAGAAGAATATTTTCCCTCGGGAGGGACTTTTGAGATAGCTGTGACTGGAAACAATGAATTCGACGAATTTTGGGAATATTCAAATAATAGCTTCAGGTGATTATCTACACAATTATCTACTAATCTTGATACGCATTAATAATTTCGTACTCTTTTTATTCATTTATTATTTGTGTTATTATACCTTCGAAATTAAAATAATTTCGAAATATTGTCTTTCCCTGGTATTTATTAAATAAAAAAGATGACACATATTTACTATCCTCTATGTATATTCATCAATATTCATCAACGCATTACCTGAAATAATGAATTTCCCCAAACTACTATGTGTTTGCTTTCATCCACTACTTAAGTAATGATGCCACGCATATCTAATTATTAATAAGCCTCCTATTCTTAAATTACTGCATATCTATCTTTATTTACTTCATCGAATACAAAAGTTTCCACAGGTATCCATCAGGTTCCTCCTCTGTGTTAGATAAACATATGATTCATAATTACCATTTTTCATATCACGCAGGTACGTATGTATTTGCTTTATCAGATACGAAAGTCTCCAAGAGTATCACTTGCTTGCCTCTACTCGATAAACGTACCGCAAATAATTATTGCTGTCTATGTTAATATTGACAAGCGTACATCAATAAGTAAAACACATGAACGTAAAAGATTCCCCTTTTTACTACTCTGTTCAGTAAAACACGTCATCCTTTTGAAATAGGGAACAATTATAATTATATTCCAGTTTTCTGTCGTTTGTTGTATGTACACTAAACTAATTGCTATTACTTGTATTACATAAACAAGTGTAGGTACACTTTGTTAATAAAACACAAACGAACGTAAAAATTTTCCGTTTCGTTACTGCATTCAATAAAATACACCTTTTTTCAAACAACTATTATAATTAAAATCTACAATTTTCTACTTGCGTCCAATAAAATAATTAATTACCGCCCTTTGTATTAAATAAAGAAGTGTACACTTTATCAATTGGAGCACAGAAGTGTATCAAATTTTCCGTTTTATTACTCCATTCAATAAAATACATCATTTTTTTTTCAAACAACAATTTTACAGTTAAAATCTACAATCTTCTACTTGCATTTAATAAAATAATTAATTACCGTCCTTTGCATTAAATAAAGAAGTGTACACTTTATCAATTGGAGTACAAAAATGTAACAAATTTTCTTTTTTGTTACTCCATTCAATAAAATACATCATTTTATTTAAACAATATTTAAAATCAACATCAACAATTTTCCATTCTATCCAATAAAACAACTAATTATCGCTCTTTGTATTAAATAAAGAAGTGCACACTTTATCAATTGCAGCACAATAATGTAACAACTTTGCCTTTTTGTTACTCCATTCAATAAAATACATCATTATCTTCCAACAACAATTAAAATCAAAACCTACAATTTTCTCTTCTATCCAATAAGACAACTAATTACAGCTCTCTATATTACATAAACAAGAATACACCTTGTCAATAAAACAAGTAAACGTCAAGAATGCTCGTTTTCGTTCACCCCAATAAAACATACATATAACTATCATACCAAATGACAATTAAATTTAAAAAAAGCTCACCTTTCTGCGAACGAAGCAAAAATGGCAATATCAGAACACGCGGTTGGCCGAAGAAAAAAAACAGTGTCCGAGGTTCGCCTGCGGTTGCACAAGAACTTTTCACAACTCCGTATAAACCTCCTTTGAACTCGGGTAACAACGCTCACATTCGAGCGTCTGCGATCGCCGATGTCGAGGAATTAACGATTCACCGCTATTCCTTTTAATTCTTAATAATAAAACGTCACTGGCCGGCTGTCACGCACGCACGATAGTCTCTCGAATTCGCGGAAATTTTCGAACACACGGGCTCGATGCGCGCATAAACAAACTCCATCAATTTCGAACGACGCGCACTGTACGAGACTCGGCGCAAGACTGACTACGCGAGTCGTAGCATGAATCAGTGGCACGGATTCCTGGCTTGGACGCTTCCGCGCACGCGCGGCCACACGGTCGACTTGGAGGATCGGCAGAGCCTGCCGATTTTCTGCTCGTGACAGCGATACCGACGATGTGTACCTGGATTGGAATTAATTGCATTAAAATTGCTCCTTTTTTTTAGGTGTAAGCGAAAGACAAACGCAATGGTAGATTTGTTTAATATTGTTAATCTTGTTAATATGTGGATTGGTACATTGTTTGTTTTGTTAATATTGAGAAACTCCTTGGGGCGCAACAATTTTTTTTTAGGATCTTATATAGGAAATTGATAATACGAGGTATGTTAATTTGAAATATTCGTTAACCTGCTATCCTCCCTTTTTATTAATTTAACTAACAATTGTAAGTTTCTTAATTAAAGCAATTCTAATCCATGATTACATATTTTCTATGAATCGATGAATAAATATAATCAAACTCAACGGATAAAGTAAACTTTGGAATTTTATTTTGGCCAGTGTTGCTGTAATAGATTATACATTAAGTATATATGTATTTAGTTGATATCAATAACACATTTGTTTTTACACGTACACATACTTCAATATGTACATGCACTGCTTGTTTCGTTGCGAAGCGTGAGTACGAAAATTGCATTTCCGTAGCAGCGAACGAATTACAGTAATAACGAACGGCGATTAACTTAAAATCCTTTCGCTGCGAGCAGCAGGACTGCGGGAGTGTTACTGAATAAAACTCTTGCTGCTCTTCGCTTCGGTTTTACTTCTTTTTACGATGAGCAATCCTTTCGCCAATTCTGCTTAACACGTTTTCACCTTTGGAATGATTTTTTATTTTCTTTTAGCTACGCAATTGGTTCTTATTATGAGTCGTTATTAATTTTTTTTAGTATTCTATCCATTCATTAAGTTATTACTTAAATCCTACTTAGAATGGATCTTGCAATATATTGATATCTTGGATTATTTTTATATCAATTAAATTTACTTGAATTATTGTTTAAAGTAAATCGAAATAATTGCAAGGCACTAGTCTTTATCAATTCTGTATGTGGATCAATGTTTAAATAAGCTAATTGTTTATTCGATAACTTTTGTTGGAAAACTCTCTATGATCTATTGTCGGGACAGCTTCTGCGATACCAGAATACATATTGTCTAACAACTGACATTATAAAACGTACATAACTGGCGGATCGATGGTACGTTCACGTAAGGAAGAAATGTCGTAGTCATGATGCATTTTTTATGCCACGACTCGCTTGCTCTTCCGCAGTAGAACATCGACGTGGACGAAAGTTCGCGTGGAATATCAAGAGTTCCGATGATAGTAGTGCAATTCACGACGATCGGTGCCATAGTACTATTGTCATTAATAACGAAGATCCAAGAAATTGTTTTCAATAACTTTTCGATCGTACAAAGAAGTTATAAAATTAATATGAATATAATATGGAGAATTAATTGTATGCTTCTGACATAACTGCGAAACAAATGAAGTAAATAAAATGTTGAGATTTCGAAGTACTCTTTTGTATTTCACTAATTTTCAATTATAATATTAAGTGCAATCATTAATTTTGTCAAGTGCAACTTTCAATTTTCAGAAAATTCTTTTCAGTAACTTGATACAGGAAAAGTTACAAAATTAATATGAGTACAATATGGAGAATTAATTGTATGCTTCTGATATAACTGCGAAACGAATGAAGTAAATAAAATGTTGAGATTTCAAAGTACTCTTTTGTGTTTCACTAATTTTTAATTATAATATTAAGTATAATCATTAATTTTGTCAAGTGCAACTTCCAATCTTCAGAAAAATCTGTTGAATGACTTGATATAGGAAAAGCTAAAAAACTCATATGAATATAATATGAAAGATTAATTGTATACTTCTGAAATAAATGAAAAAGAAGTAGTCATTCAGTGTTAAGATTTTAAAGCATTCTTTTGCGTTCCATTAATTTTTTATAATAATATTAAATGTAACCATGACCTTTGATTATTAATTAAAGGTTCTTCGTCTTGAACTAATATTATCGTCATTAATAATTCTCCTGCAAGAAACTCATATTTTTATTATTCCTTGATGCAACTTTTTGCATTATTGCAACACCGAACTCTGCAATCTGCAGTATATTTCACGCTTTCACGGTGTCATATCGGCTTTAGAATAAGCATAAAATATCCCCATCGATAACTTCGATGTTTGCTTTTTTAAACAATGATTGCGTCACGTATTCAATAGTTATCATAATACTTATAAAATCTGTTTTCTAATCGTGTTGAAACATTGATATATCAGGCGTGACAGTGATATTGCAAAAAGTTTATGGAAAACGTGTTTTTATATTACACATATTTCCTTGACCAAGTTATTATTCGAATATTTAATGTTTTATATCGAATACTTTTTGATCCTCGTTTCTCCATGCTCTAATTGTATAAAAATAATTCAATCTTAATCTATCAGTATTATACCGATCAATATTAATTAAACAATTTTGTTTTTAATGTCGAAGTCAATTTGTTATAATGCGAGCAATATTTATCGAATAACAATCGATTAATCATTTTAAATTATATTTGCATGTTCCATAAATAGCTGAGTATTATTTTATTTATTTGGCTACATTATGTTTCTTATTCAATAAATTATAACCGTTACGTGTCAATGAAGAACAATTTATTGCATTATGAATGCTTCCTTTTCCCTTCACTAATATCGATAGTTATCTATATCATAATACCAATTTAAAGTTCGGCAATATAATTTTACGATCAAAAATCCTATCATGATAATTTTCCTAACCATTAAGGACTCAAATGAGCAATTCAGTGTTCAATTATCATTATTTCCCCCCTTCCACTTGTTTCATTATAACAAACTTCCGATTCTAATAGAGATACATTTTTTCTCTATTACCATCGATATCATAATAAATGCGCATACGTATATGCATCTGAATTCTTTTCGAGCATTACAAAGGATTTCAGCAAGGACCTTGGCAGCTGACAATTAGTCATAAAAAATCGTTATCTCCTGCGCTATCTTTCCATTGTCTTTATACTCACCGTCTGTCGTAGCTGACTCACTTAACTTTTTATTTTCTTTAACTCTCTTTCCCCTTTCTAACAAAGAATGCCTCCACCACCTCTCGTATCCTCGAATTAGCAATTTTTACTGTTAAAAAACGAAAATCTGCAAGCCGGTGTCCCGATAAATCTTGCGAATCCAATTTTCTAAAACTAGAAACTCTATCAATCCTTAGAAAGCGTGTTACTCGGCCGACATCTCGCTTGAACTTCGATGGATTCTGTTCCGTATGATTACGTTTCTACGATCCCAGGAGATTTCTGTTGCCAACGATATCTTTCGCGCCTGCCTGTTTCGCGCAGCTCGCTTCCAGGCTGTGAGAATTAATTACTCCGCGCGCGGATCAAAGCCTTTCTATTTTATTCTATCAATTTCAGTTTTTTTTTTTTCATTACAGGGTTCTTTTGTTAAGAATTCTCTGACGAAATTTCTTTCGCGTTAGCATTTAATATCGATTACATTCCTGCAATTAAGTAGCATAAAAATTGTGGTATTGCATATCGTATTGTTTAGAGAATTATAAGCATAAATTAATTTCCTTCTTTTGATTACGGGTAGCAGTGCTTTTAAAAAGAAATTAATTATTGGCCGTCTGTTAAAAATTTATCCGCAACTTCGTTGAAACTTTGTTGTTTAAAGTAACGTCGTTATCTTAGCATTCTTCGTGCATTATTAAATCTTTCCAGGAACGAGTTTCTTCTACGACGTGATAAAGTTAAATGATTTTCCTCGTTGTTACATTAGATAATTGGGGATATCTTTTGTACTGAAATTATGGAACTATTTTTCCGTTTCTCATAAAGACTTTTATTACGAATTATACATATATAATCATTTCTAGCGAAGACACGGGTGTTCGATAATAACGACTGTAAACTGCAATTCTCATTTCGATATTCTTTTTTTATAATTCAGAGAGTCTTGAATTATCAGACGATTTTATTAAAGGGACATTAAGAATGTGCTAATATTTTTTAGCAGACACTTTGATATTGCGCACAGTAGGTATCCCGTTAATTTTTAATGCAATATTTGTTAAAGCGACTTTGGTCGCAGCAGGTTGAAATATTGAGCGCGTTGCAGGAGTTTCCTTCATCACAGTAGAAATGTGATTGTATTTGCTGATAAGTTCCTGCCCCAGTTCTTCCATAAGCTGTCCGAGTGCTAAATGAATCATCGGAGAAGGCGAAATGATCGGGAGGAAGCTTCGTTAGTTATGGGGATGAATTTCCGGTTCTATCTTTCGTACCTTTACTTCACCGACGCGCAAATACAAATAAATCAAAGTAAGAAATCTATTGCAAATATAATTTGTTAATTTCTAAATAAACTGTAATGTACGAGTATTGTGGTTATGACTTATTAATGGTAATGATATTAATAGCATTAATAGTAATCTTTAAATAAAGTATAATTTTACATATGACAATATTTCAATTGTATTCGAAATGAAATATTTTATAATTATCAATTGTGCATAACAGATTGAGATGAACAGAAAATTAATTTTTATTTATAAACGGTAGATTAGAGCAATATAAGTGTGTATGTTGTGCATTTAACATGTTAAATATTGTATTCCTTTGTCCTTAATTATATTATTTAAACTTTTCCGTTTCGTTAAATTATTTACAGAATATTCGATAATTAATTTCCACACGAACAGAGGCAACCAATTTGAGGACGGCAGGAATTAAAGTTCGACGCGTATGTAATCAACCACACGCCCCTCGCAATTATCAACTCGCGTGGTGGATAAGTGTTTTTCCAATAATATGATATTAACGATCGCACGTTCAATTTTGCGTGACTCACGTAGTACTCTCGTCTCCAAGTGCACCGACGTGAATAGATATAATTTTCCATCAATACTGTAAAATTTGTTTCAGCGCGAAACCTTCACATGCGATTCTATTAAATAAGAATATAAAAACAGAAATGAATTTAACGAAATTCAGTTTAATAGCTGCTGCCATTTTTGTTGAATTTAAACGAGAGATCTTATAAAAAATATTGGATAAATTGATTCCGTAAGTTTTCTAATTGTAATATACGCATGTAAATTTTAAATTGATAAAACAATGATTTAAGTATTATATTTATATGTTAGAATAAATGTATTTGTGCTTAGTTCATATGAGTAATAGTATATAACCATTGTAAATAAACGTACAACAAGAACAATAATTATATATTGTTGCTCTAATTATATTGCAGTTTTACCTATTCCAAGCCCTCTTTTATTGGAAGCCGATTTAACTCCAAAAAGAAAGCTAAAACGAGAAAGGGATGACAGCTCAATCACTAGTTCTCCATCCAATTGAATATTTATGACATAAAATGGATCGGAAAGCTGAAGCTATGCATCCTGCCAACGAAGAAGACACGAGGAAGAAGGTATAGGAAACACGGGCTGCAGCATCTGGGAAAACACTAGAAAAATTAATTAGGCGAACACTAGAATACGCCAGGTAGTCATTAAGGCCTTCCTAGTGGCCATTTGAATAAAAGTGAATAATTAATTTGTGAATCATGTAATACTGTATCGTAATCTAAATAATGAAAGCACTATTCAAAACAATTGGACTTAACAGCCATTTTCCTCGTCGTCTGCAATGGCTACGACATCCTATATCCATATTTTTTGAAACTGTGAAATCCTTCAAATGCTATGGTACGCTAAGATAAATTCCAAATGTTCAAAAGATAAAGTTCTTCAACAAATATACAGGGTGCCCCGTAACTCGGAGAAGAGCCGGATATGGGAGATTCCTGATGTGATATTGAACAACTTTTTCTTTTAGCAAAATTTTCTTTTGGCAAAGTCGTTTGAGGCTTTGTTTCTTAATTATTAACGAAAAACACTGGCCACTCGGAGCGCGCGTAGAGCTCGCGCTCAGGGACGGAATGTCGCCGAGCGCTGGATGGTGGCGTTCGGCCGGTGCCCCGATCCAAACGCGTCTACCATGTCCGACTCCTCTATCAGTTACCTGTACAAATGCACCCTGCACAAATTTCCATCAATATACATATATTATAATAGAAATGATAGAAAACCTCGACTGTCGGAAACTTTTAATTCCTTGTTATACTTAATTTGGTTTCCCCGTTGTTCAATTTTAATTGTTTCATTCAATTTTTATTCAGTTTTTTAAATTTTGACTCAATTTTTTTGTAATTTTACTTTTAATTTAGTTATTCGACTATTGATCTAATTTAATTGCTAATGTTAATTTGGTTAATTAATTTCTACAATCAAGGCTCCATTCTAATCAAATAATTCTGTACTAAACACCTTATACACTTACGATTACCTGCCACAAAAAGATCGTTAACGAACGAGATCAAGGTGCGAGCGTCATATAAACGACTTAAACGGCTCCCTTGGCTCAGTATCAGAGAGAAGGTTAAAAAGCAAGCGGATTTCCTTGACACGTGCGAGACCCGACAGACGAAAGGCGGAAACCCCTGCCTCACGTGCTGGAAGACGCAGAATCTCTGCGGACGTAAAAGACTTTCCCGTTTCGACGTTGAACCGGCCCGGCATCGACGGTCTTGATTAATTCCGGACCGCGGGGACCGTCGTTTCCAATCGAATTACCGTCGATAGGATTACGGAGCTACAAGGCTGAACCCGTGCTACGACTGCGCCTGCGATAAGGTTAATGGATGTAAGAAGGAATGCTGTTGGCAAGCGATAGAGGACCTTGGTCTGTGTCCCACCGTTTTAGATCTGATGAGGACACGAATAATAGAATTCTATGGTCTAATGCGCGTTTCCTTGAATTTTATTTGCCTCTCCTTTTTTGTCATTGCGGAAGCATTTTCTGTTGCGCGTTAAATATATAAATACTTTTAACTAACTATGCACTCCATTATTTTCACAATCATTAATAAAAAAAAAACGTTGGAAAATTGAAAATAACAGCCTATAAATGAACAGTTCATTTAAATAACTCGCTTAGTTTCCATGACAGAAGAAATGCTTCAGACCAAACTTGCTTGGTTTCGAGGGACACATAATGTGGCATAACTAATTTTTTTTTATAGGCGGAGGCTAAGAGGAAATATAAAAAGCAAACCTGTATTTTTAAATAGAACGCTATAGTTTTTCATTTGTACTCTGATGGAGCGTTCCCAGGCGAATATAACGACCTATATAAAAGCTACTCGGAGTCAACTGTAATGGAAAATAAATTGTCTCAAAGTGCTCTATGAATGTAGATATAGTAATGTAAACAGTGAAATATGTATAGGTCACAGAACATAAACAAAACATTCATGTTTACATTGTATCTTACCATTACAAATATTCCCATGTTTATGTTCTGTGACCTACATTTCACTGTTTACATTACCATTGAGATTCATAGAGCACTTTGAGACAACTTATTTTCCATTGTAGTTGACTTTGTGTAGCTTTCATATAGGTCGTTGTATTCGTCTCGAAACGCTCTATCAGAATTTATATAAAAAAACTATACCATTCGATTTACAAATACAATTCTATTTCTTATATATCTCCTTCGCCCCCACCTATAAAAAAATGAATTACATTACATTATGTGCCACTCAAAACCAAGCAAGTTTGATCCGACTCATTTTTTCCTATCAGAACTAAGCAAATTATTTGGACGACCTGTTTTAAATACAGCGTCCTGTATAACACGCCAATGGGAGCTAATCAGTTCATCCATGTCATCACTGATTAACACACCTACTTATCTATCGCTACTAAAAGCACAAAAAAAGAGGGGTCGTTAATACTCACACAGATTTCCATGTCTTTCCCGTCCGATTTACGTCATTAGTTACAATCAATTTTGATTACAATTGACACTCGCAGGTCCCCGAGATGCGTCACGGATGGTCCCCGCAACGAAACCCGATTCCGGGCGTGATCTTTGCTCGCAACGAAGCCTGCACAATTTATGACGGTGGGCGTATCGTCTGATTTTTCATTCGGATCCAAATAAAACCGCGCGACGTTCATGGTTAAGAAATTTTTGTTGCCACGAACGAGCGTTCACCGGCTGAAATATTCCGTTCCGCTTCGTTCCTTCTCTTTCATGACAAACTGAATTATGCTACAGTTGCTTTGGCGTACATTCCAAGCATTTCCCTTCTCCTCACGGGGATTTATGAATAAATATAAAGGCATTCGGAACTGCCTTCCTTGTTGCTCGGATTGTTGAATATTAAAATGTCGTATTTTTAGGCAGATGATTTAAGGAGGAAATGTATCTTATATGTATCTCTACTACTGCATTCACTATACATACAGGGTGTTCGGCTACTACATGTCAATATGTTGAGGGCTGATCGCTGAAGTGATTCTGAAACACTTTTTCCTTTGCCAAAATGTTGGTTAAAGCTTCGTTTTTGAATTATTAAAGAAAAACACTGACCAATCGGAGCGCGCGCTGAGCCGCGACAGTGTTTAAGGCCACGGTTGACCGTATCACGATCTTCTCTTGGCTGAGCGATCGTTCTACGCGCACTCTGATTGGTCAGTGTTTTCCGTTAATAATTCAAAAACGGAGCCTTAACCAACATTTTGGCAAAGGAAAAAGTTGTTCAAAACTGCCTCAACAATCACCTCTTAAAATATTGACATGCAGTAGCCGAACACCCTGTATTTATAGGTCAAAGTAGTACAGGTTTATGATCTCAGATGCAAATGTGATTTTCATATAATTTTAGAGAATAATAACAGTGGTAATAAAATATTCATAGGGAATAATAATAGAAAAATAATAATTAATTGCAATTTATTGTTGAACGGTAATGTTTACTCGTCTAAATTCAACAAATTTACAACAAATGTTATTAATCAAACCTCGCTTGACGGAATCACGAGCAATTAAATCCGAATCCTCGTTATCTCGGGATACACCGGCAGCTCTAAACTTGTATCACCGTCGAAACAATATCACTTGGTAATTGCTCTCGGCGGAACGTGCTGAACGAATGCATGGAAGCCACGGCGTTGACGTAACAGTTGCATAATTGCATAACCGAGCGAGTAAATTAAAGATCGCTGCTTCAGACTCACGTTGCGGTGATTGGAAACGTGGTACAGGGAAGGAAATGAAGTTTCAGGAGTGGAAATTAGATTTTAGAGATATGTAGGTGGTTGAGGATTTTAGTGGTAAGAACTCTTGCCGTGTTAAATTGATATTGAATTGTTATTTTGATAAAGTAACATGCTGAATGATTAAGAAGAATGAACAATAAATAACTTAATCAGTGTTATTTTGGTAGAACAATAATTTTGATGAGCTAAAATGCGTTTCAAAATGATAGAGCCACCCCGGAAAATGACAGTTTTAAGAAAGTGCTACGTGTTATTATAAAGATTACAATATCGCGTTATTCGAATGTTTATTTAATATGTATTATTATATAAAGCAGTTAAAAGGAAAAAAATAGGTAAAAGATTATTAATAGATATATTATTAGATTAGTATTTGCACTTCTCCCAGTTTTGCATTTTCTTGAATTATTATTTACTGATTAATCATGATTAATTGAACATGAAGGTTTTTTAATCAGTATCCAGATTAACTTTACGTAAAATAAAATCATAAAATATTAATATTGTACCTCAGCATCGTTTTATATATAATATTATAACAAAAGTTATACTATAATATAACAATTTTGTGTAGTTAATAACTATCCAATTGAATACTTGTCTGACATTAGAAATCTTGTGTATGTATATTGCAAACTTCGTTGCTAGTGGGTAATTGAGTTTTTCTTCGACAGCGAGGGTTAATTTAATAATTAATGAAGATAGAGTGCAGTATAATTGGATGGAAGCAATGATGAGAAGTTTGAAATTTTATTACCAGAAATTGCTTTTATTATTGCTAAGAGTAGAAAATTCTTGAGGGGTACTTTAAAAATAAATTATTCTAATTCAGTGTTTCTAAAACTGTCTTTCCATTATTGACTTTCCTTTCTTATTGTGAGTATCACCATTTAGTAACATAATTTGTTTATTACCGAGTACTTAACCTCGAGAAAAACATGTTACTATTTGTCAGAAGTAAATTTAATTTCTATAGCACTTAGTACCAATAGCTTATGACTAATGAAGTATAAAACTTTAAAAAAAGATATCGATAAACTTGCAAGAATCAATGCCGGCCTTGGAATAGCTAATTCTGCAAGTTTAATTAGTACGCGATGCAATAACACTTGAGAAATATTGTATCCTTTTTCATTCGAGGAATATCGAGCCCTGAAATACGCACTGCTGCACTTGAAATTTGCACAGCCCTGCAATTACCCAACAAGGACAGAATTAAAATTAGTTCTTCTTGGAAAATTACACTTTTTATGTCGTTAAGTAATTCCTTAATAAAAGAAGTTGGAGCGACCAATATTAAATTTCTTTTTAGCATAAACTTGCAATATAATATTAATACAAATAGTAGTCCATAAAATAATAAAACTCGTCGCTTCCTAAACTTGCATTTAATCTCTGTCCGTCCCAATTAAAAAACAATTCGGTGTTGATTAAAAGTTCTACCAAATATTCAATCACCATTATTTACCATTATTTAAAACCGATGAATTTCCCAAATGCTTTGCACAGCCTCCAAGTGTCAATGCTCCGTAAAATTAATTAAAAGTCGTGCCAATCACGTGTCGAGCAATTACTTAACAATTGAAGGACCGATGCTAATTGAATTTTGCATTTAACTAACGGCCTGACCGGTGTTTCTACGGGGAGCGACAAACCAAAATTACAATGCTTGGAAACGATGTGTTCGAGGGAATGACGTCGACGTTTTGCGGTAACATCGATCGGTCAACACACGTCCATGCTCCAGGCGAGTTTGCTGCGAATAAAATATTTAACAGGACGGTTTGCTCTACACACTCGTGTAAGTTGTGTGAAGGGTCGATAACCCCAATCGATTTCCAACCTGCCCCCCGGATAATCGTTTAATCATTCAAACGTTGCCTGGACAGGTAGCCCGTCAAATAAAATACAGTATGTCCCGTAACTCATAGAAGAGCGGCATATGGGAAATTCCTGAGGCGATGCTGAATAACTTTTTCCTCTGGCAAAATGTCGTTTGAGGCTTTGTTTTTGAATTATTAACGAAAAACGCTGGCCACTCAGAGCGCGCGTAGAGCCCGCGCTCAGGGACGAAACGTTGCGCCGCGCTGGATGGCGACGTTCGGCCGGTGCTCCGATCTGAACGCGTCGGTACAGCAGGGGGCAAAAGTTGTATCGAATACCGAATCAATGAAATGAAGAAAAATGTCGAATTATTTACTATCCGTGAATATCGAATAAAAACGGTATACTGTCGCGTTTGGATTGGGGCGACAACTGTATGTCACCATCCAGCACGACGCGACATTCCGTCCCTGAGCGCGGGCGCTACGCGCGCTCTGAGTGGCCAGTGTTTTTTGTTAATAATTAAAAAACAGAGCTCCAAACGACATTTTGCCAAAGGAAAAAGTTGTTCAGCATCGCCTCAGGAATCTCCCATATACAGTTCTTCTATGATTTACGGAGCACTCTGTATAATTTGATAATATTGTACCTACGGTGATTCCCGGAAATATTCAGACACTCTTCAAAGCAGAATAACTTTTCTGTGGTTGAGCCAAAGGGCTTCAGCTTCTGCAAAAAGATAGAAGGTCTAGTTCACTACATATCTTGTTCTCGTCGTTCTGAAAAAATAACAATTTTCGAAGTTACAAAATAAATAGTGAAAGATATCTTTCTAAATTTTTTTACCTGAACCTCTAATGAAAATTAAAAAAGAGCCTTTTATAGGTTTAAGCAAGATGTACATACCTAGCAAAATTTCAACCGAATCCGATAATTTTCCTCGGAGCTATATTTGTTTAAAAATCGCAGAAAAAGAACGAAAATTGTAGAAATCGGCCGAAATCAACAACTTTGGGCCTTATTCTACGATCTTTTAATGTTTATAGCTCCGTCTATCAATTTTGCAGAGTACATATTTCTTGCATAGACCTATAAAAGACATTTTTCAAATTTTCATCATAGGTTCAGATTAAAAAAGTTTATAAAGATGATGCTCTCTATTTATTGTATAACTTCGAAAATTTGAATTTTTTTCAGAACGACGAAAACCAGATATCTAGTAAACTAGTGCTTCTATCTTTTGGCAAAAGCTCAAGCCGTTTGGTCCACCTGCAAAAAAGTTATTCTGCTTCGAAGAGTGAAAGAATATTTTCGGTAGTCATTATCTATTTATTACGATAAATTAGTGCAACGATCTTTTTATTATATCGAATTAACTGTTATGAGATTTTTTCAACTTCAGTAGTTTCAGTAATTTTGCAATTCCCATCGCTTTTATGCGAGTTGAATCGCAAAGGGTATAATTATTGTTCCGCGCGTGTAAGTGCTATGAGATAATCACCAACGATAAATGAAAGGATAAGTTTGACTCGCTAACAAGTGGGATATTAATGAATCGTGTACGCTGGAACGTAATTTGCATTATGGAAGACAAAGAGACGCATACACCGAGCAAGACTGTTAGTTCGACGTTATTTCGGAGCTGCATGATAATGGAAAGGAACCGAAAGATAATTGTAATTGAACCACCGCGTGAATTTCGTCAAAGTTATTAATTACAGAGCATTGTACTTGCTAATGAAGTTTTTAAACGGAGGTTCCTGTGTATCCCGGGCCCATTGTTTCGTTGCTATTACATCGCACATATGCTATTATATTTCCTGACCTCCGTTTAAATGTGTTCCTCAATCATGAATAAAATAATAATAACAATTCATCATTTGTACATGTTCATAAATTGAATTGAACTTTAATATTATGCGTTAATGAATTGAATCTGTAAACAGCAACAGAAATTGGGGCAAACGTGGCAGGTACCTCCAGATTCATTCAGAAAGCATGTAGAATGTAGGAGAATTAATAATAGAAACCATTAGTTGTTATTAATTACTTCTAATTCAATTCTAATTAATTATTCCAATTCCCCAAATTTTAGAAAATAAAATTCACTGAAATATTGGCGAAAGGCTTTTACTTGTAACACTTTTACAACGCAAAATTGCTCTTCCCTTGTGTTACCATATTTTGTATTGAACCACATTTCATGCGAAAGTGCAGTACTATTTATTTATTTTTCATAATTGCGTTTCCCTCGATCAATATGGAGGTAAAATGATATTAGAGCATACTTTAATTGTCTAAGGCTGCGATATTAATCACATTGCGAGATGAACCGATTGTGGTTCGTGCTCGACTTTCACAGTTTTATTTTTCCCAGTAAAAGCAAATCGGAATGTAATAAAGCGTCACGCACACACTGCAGTGCAAAGAGAAAGCGTCTGTACGACAATACATGTATACGATTCTATTTACTGCCAGAAGCGAAGTTTAATTGTATTAGTCACGGTGGTGGTTTTCAACAATATGGAACGTCTGAATGATCGCAGAGATTTTTGCTCCCTTGATCAATGTTGTACAGAGTGATCATCAGTGAATGCACCAATTAACAGTAATGCGTAAAAAAAAAGTAGAATTATTTGCAAACGTGTCAGAGATGTTTACACTTTTATGAACTTTCGTGTTTATTGGAGTAAAACACATGCGCTCTTCTGGAGATTGTCTAATTTTTTATTAAAAAAAAAAAATTAATATGCAGGGGATAATTGGAATTGCTGGATTCGATAAAAAGTGGAGTATTTGCATGAAAATAACGTTATCTGAGTATTTTCAAATCAGTTATTTTCACACGTAGCGTTCTCTACTAAATAAAGGGTTCAGGAAGAAAGAATACATTCGTTTAATTGTAAAAGACTCTCCTGCATTCGCTTAACTGTAAAAGCGTAGCGTTCTCTACTAAATAAAGGGTTCAGGAAGAAAGAATACATTCGTTTAATTGTAAAAGACTCTCCTGCATTTGCTTAACTGTAAAAGACTCCCCTGCCAATGCATTTACATTCGTTAAAGAATAATATCTACATAAATACACTGCAAACACTTCGTGGAATCACATCGCCGAGGAGATCGCAATGGTCGCAACATTTTACGCATGCCAATCCCTCCTTGCATCAAACACAATGATTGTAAAGGTCCTCCGAAATTCCATCAAAGGACAAACACTTGTCATCCTTTACACACACCTGGACATACTGTATGCACAATTATTTTTTAATTCAGCTTGACTGAAATTGACATTTTCACTGTTGCCAAATTCGAAGAGGACGAAAAGGAATATCGGTGTATAATATTTTTTACTCCTCTGTAGATTTTATGATAGAGATCCCCGTCCTTTTTCATTAGTTTAAATCACGTAAACAAGGGGAACAAGCTGAACTAGAAAATTACAATTTCTTCGCCTTTTTATATGTTAAAGATTATTATTGTATGTACAAAATAGGTTTCGGCTTTGTTATAAATGTTTCTTTGCATATTACAGAGAATAAATCCCAATCGCCAATATAATATTTACGCAGCTACCATAAAAAGTACAAAATATCTTTTGTGATGATATTAAAAAAAAAAGACGGTAATGGAATTATTGT
The DNA here is from genome assembly GCA_023838395.1 of Holcopasites calliopsidis. Classification (NCBI taxonomy): domain Eukaryota; kingdom Metazoa; phylum Arthropoda; class Insecta; order Hymenoptera; family Apidae; genus Holcopasites; species Holcopasites calliopsidis. The sequence goes on from JALHAQ010000009.1 coordinate 1,514,297, forward strand.
AGAAGCAAGTATAGAATTATGCTAATTGACACTTTTGAAAATATTGTGCTGTTTGTATTATTATGCATCCCTTCGTGAAAATTATTTCCAACTTGACGAACCGTATTAAATTAATTCACATCAATTAAATCCTATATCACTCGATTCCTGGAATATTTCAAAGGATCCAAATAATGATTGATTTCGGTGATTAATAATCCTTCTGATTAATTAATAGAAAATTAATGTCATAAAACACTTTTATGACACTCCGGGTATTAATTAAACAAAAGAATACCCTGTTCTATTTCTCAACAACTCCCTTTGTTATCAATGTCGAGGTCTATCGTTATTATTATTAATTAAAGTCCTTCGAATCCTAATTTTGCGGCTCCTTAAGACTATAGGCCCTCAGCGGTCCAGTCCTCGCTTTCCATCGAGTATGAACACAGGGAAATTGACATTTCTGGCGGGTTACATCGATTCTCGTTGCGCATCCAGCAGTATGCTTCCTTTCAATAAATCACTTACAAAGTACATGTAATTAGATAACAATTCACGGGCGTGATCGATCGATCGTGAGCTTCGTTACAAACGAACACGTTTGTCCTGCCGTGTTAAATCGAGATACTAATAAATGATCGCGAGGAAAAGAAATGTGAGCGCGACGAATGATTAATAATCGAATGGAATAATAAACGGTATCGGTGATATTTAACGATGAGGACACATCAATCACTGCTCCTCTTATTCCGATTGTTTGATTAACCATTGCTTCACTTTTATTATTATTATTCTTTCCTGAAATAATTCTGCAGATCTGCCTTTCTTTCGGAGTTTCCAAAGATTCTAGGGTTTTCATTCTGCTTCGAAAATTCGTGGCAACGTTACCGGACTTTTCAAGAGTTAAATTGCTGACGAATGGTGGACAATTGAATGAAAAATAATTAGGTCATGGATTATCCTTGTTCTTATTAATCATCGCCAATGTTGTCTCCAACGAACTTTTTCTCGAAACTGCGCGACTGTTAACAAAACTTGTGCTCAGACATCTATTATAATTTAAACTAGACAATGTAAACATGTTAATTGTCACATGATAATTAACAAGAAAATTAAATTGCACATCTGCTGCTTCTTCCGGCCTGTGCATAGTTCAAATATAATAATGGCCATCCTCGCTGTATCGTAGGGTTAAAAACAGAAACCATGCTGCGCTCGATTTCCCAAAATTTTCTGTACAAATCAATTTCTGTACCCTAGAAGCATTTATCTACAAATGATACGAAGATGTCCTGCTTCGATTAATCAAACAAAATGCGCTCCTGCTCGAGGAACGTATACGACACTACCGTATCAGAGACTTTTCAGTCCTGTACGTATGATTAAGAGTTCTATTCGAAGGTCAAGACCAAATCGTCCCCTTCTAATCTCATTCCCTGAGAAACATCAAGCGTTTTAATTTTTCCTGCTTTCGGTGCCTGCACCACCATTTCCATTTTCATCGCCGATAACACGACCAGCGGTGCCCCTTTCTCAACCGCGTCGCCCACTTTTACTCTGATATCGATCACGGTACCAGGCATCGGCGCGCCCACTTGATTTTTGTCCCCTTTGGCAGCTTTCGGGTGGACGTGCAGCTCCTGATTAATAGAGAATGCGATCAATTAACAGCTTAGGCGCAATTTCCCTTAGTTATATTTCTTGTTGCGCGCTTTGTTACTGAACTGAGTACATTTAGATGCACATTTTTCTAATCTCTCGTTGTTCGCAAAATGCTATAATAATATCAGTGCTCGGCCATTTATTTGTTTATTTGTAAATGCTTGTTTTAGAATAAGATTCAATAGATTATTTAATACACAATGGTAATTGGGGCAAGGAATATGACGATTTATATTGTAATTCCGAAAGTAATTAGATTCTCCGATAATACGAATAATCATAAACGCATAAAATCATATGGAACCTTGACTAAGTTAGGTTTTGATGAAATTACCTTGACAGCCTCCTTGTCCTTAATAAACACAGATCTGAGCTGTCCGTTCATCTCGAAGAACACTTCGCGTTCCCCATTTTTCGTGAGATCCTCAGCGACAGCTAGGGTCTTGATAGCCAAGGTTTTGCCCTTTTCTATCGTAACGTCGAATTCCTCTCCGACCTTCGGCCCCGTAAGGAAAACCCTGGTCTCCAATTTATCCACGGGGCCGTATTGTTCTCTGAAGTTCAAGTAATCGTTCGTTACTTGAGGATAAAGCGCGGCCGACATGATATCTTTCTTCGTCACGTGCGGATAGGTTTCTTGTAATTGAGACTTCAACGCGTCGAAGTCCAACGGCGGTAAAGTTGCCCCTGGTCTTCCCTTTACACGCGGCATATCTTTCAGTACCTTTGACCTGCGTGGTAAACGATAAAGTTGATTATTATTAATCTTCGGGATAGACTCGATTTTCTCCAATTCAAATTATTCCAATTGAAATTAAAATACCTGAGGGGTTCAGGGAACCCGCCGTGAGGCTCGCCGATAGCACCTTGAAGGAACTCGACGACCGATTTAGGGAAAGACAGTTCCTCGGCCCGTTTCAAGACATCGTCAGCGGAGAGCTTGTTCTGTACCATAAACTGCGCGAAATCGCCAACCACCTTCGAACTCGGGGTGACTTTGATGATGTCACCGAGTAGCAGATTCGCTTCCCTGTAAGCTTTCTTCACGTCCTCGAAGAATTCACCGAGACCCAGGGAGTAAGCTTGGAATTGCAAGTTCGTGTACTGCCCCCCGGGAATCTCGTTCAGATAGACGTCCGCGTTTCCGGATTTCATTGTAGTCGTACACTCGAATGGGGCGTACAGCGTTCTGGTCTGCTCCCAGTAAGCGGAATACTCCGAAATGTCGCTTAGATCAAGCTGGGTGTCGTGTTCGGAGCCTGCGAAATTGGGGAAAATCATTTTCTTCTCGTCGGATTACAAATATTCGATAAGCGAGGGGAAGTACGTCGCTAATCGTGCAGTGATTTGGTGCGCAGATAGGAATGCGCATGAGAAGAATATACACAGCGGTGGGGATAGCCTGCGCTCGCTTAACGTGCAGATCGGTCCTGCACTTTCGATAAATGATCGTCGATATTCAAACTGTTATAACTGCGAGAAAGAAAATCGTACAACAATCCACCTGGGCCCATTTTAAAGCCTGAGATCTCTGCTTTCTCAGCCCAGCGTTCATCCTCTTTTTGAAAACGGGCGGGAACAGTGAAGACACACGACATGCTATCGTTGTCGGCACGCTTTCCATTCAAAGTCCGATAAAACGGCGGCAAAGAATCATACGTGAAACGTGAGGTAGTTATTTTAAAGGCGAGACCCACGGCTTCAAATTCTTGGTGATATGAGCTATGAGAAAGAAATTTTTAAATGGCCGTAGACACGTTTGAATCTGTACAATTTTCAAACAAAGAAAGCGTCTTCACCTGCCCACGCGCTACATGATGGAAATACATTTTTGAAACAGAATAAACTCAGGATTGAGAAAGTACAGGCTTCACGTTGTAAAATGAGCTCAGATGGATTTTTAAACGATTATTTTTCACGAAGTTATAACAGTTTGAATACTGGAAAACATTCATCGAAAGTTTATAAGAAAGTAGAATGTCCCCCTTAAAACGGACAACCGAGTGTAAAGGGTTAAAATGAAAGCAGTGCAAAGATCTTACCAATAAGAGACGCTACCACGGCGCCCATAGAGGGTTGACTGGTCATTCCAGACATGCTGTCAACGGCAACATCAACAACATCCGCTCCGCTTTCAGCACAAGCCAACATGGACGCGACTCCAGCTCCGGCGGTGTCGTGAGTGTGCACGTGCAAGGGAACGTCAGGATGCTTCTGCCTGATGGCATCGATCAGCATTCTAGCGGCTTTTGGCTTTAGTAGACCCGCCATATCCTTGATGGCCAATACGTGAGTACCGGCCTTTACTAACTCGTCCGCCAATTTAGTGTAGTACTCCAGATTGTACTTCTTCTTGTTTGGATCGCTCACGTCACCGGTGTACGAAATCGCGGCTTCGACGATACCTCCTGCTTTGCCCGCTGCGTCCATTCCTGAAGTATTTCATGACTTACGTGAATTTCCATATTTGTATGGACAGGAGGAGAGTGGGACAGGAGAAGACTTAATCCAGTTTGATCCTTAAGAGTTATTGCAGTTTGAGTATTAAGACTTAATGCAGTTTGAGTAATAGGATTCAATGCAGTTTGGCTCCTAAAACTTAATGCAGTTTGAGTATTAAGATTTAATACAGTTTGAACCTTAAAATTTAATGCAGCTTGAGTATTAAGACTCAATGCAGTTCGAATCTTAAACCTTAATACACTGTTAGTCTTAACACTTAATGCAGTTTGAGTACTAAGACTCAATACAGTTTGAATCTTAAGACTTAATGCAGTTCGAATCTTGAAACTTAATACGACTTGAGTATTAAGACACAATACAGTTCGAGTCGTAAACCTTAATGCAGTTTGAGTCTTAACACTTAATGCAGTTCGAGTGTTAAGACTTAATACAGCTTGAGTCTTAAATCTTAATGCAGTTTGTTAATATAGTTTGATTATTAAACACTTAATGTAGTTTGAATATTAAGACTCAATGCAGTTTGAATCTTAAGACTTAATGCAGTTCGAATCTTGAAACTTAATACAACTTGAGTATTAAGGCACAATATAGTTCGAGACTTAAACCTTAATGCAGTTTAAGTCTTAACACTTAATATAGTTTCACTATTAAGACTTAATAGAGATTGAATCCTAAGACTTAAAGCTCTTTGAGTATTAAGATTTAATACAGTTTGAATCTTAAGACTTAATGCAGCTTGAGTATTAAAACTTAATACAGCTTTATCCTTAGGACGTAATACAATTTGACTCTTGAGACTTAATCCAGTTTAAGCCTTCTGATTTAATACAGTTTGAGTCTTAAGACTTGATTCAGTTTAAATTATAAGGTTTAATACATCCTGAGTATCGAAACTTAATAGAATTCGAGTCTTAATCCGTATACGTGTTTCCATTTCAATAGAAAGAAGAAGTGTTTTGATAGATATTTACCAAGAATAAGATTCGGCAGATAGTTCAACGAATCGAACACCCTGAATACATCCATCCCAGTTTGCACAGCCAGTTCGCAAAATTTGAAAACAACATTGTCTGGATAGTTGGTGTAGCCAACAGCATTCGCTCCTCGAAGAAGCATCTGGAAAGGAATATTCGGTATCGCTTTTCTCATGTCCTCCAATCGTTCCCAAGGGCACTCGTGGAGGAACCGGAGGGCGACGTCGAAGGTAGCACCGCCCCAGTTCTCCAGGGAATAAAGGTTGTTGAACTTGTGAGAGACGAAGGGTGAGATCGTTAGAAGATCGTGCGATCTCACGCGGGTCGCCAAGAGAGACTGATGAGCGTCACGGAACGTGGTGTCCATCAGGAGCAACCCCTTGTGCTGTCTGACAGCCTTGGCGAAGGCTTCCGGACCTTTCTCCTTGTAAATGTGACGGAATCCTTTCGGTGGATCCATTATGTCTGGAAAATTTCGGAATATATGTTGATTATTGGAGATTTTTGGGAATTATGGGAAGCTTCAAGTGCTGGGGTTAGTAAGCTTGCACGTGCGATGCCGGGAAAGAAGCGTGAAGATGTGGAGGAAGATTTGAAGAGTGAAGATGAAATAATTCTGGATCATTAAATAAAATGAAAGCTATCTTTTTTCAATTAATTAATAGAAAGTGACTTTTATTTTCCTTTATAACTAATGGAATATGCTTCTAACAATTGTAGATATTATTATTTGTTGTGATTTTATTAAGCAAATGAGAGCAAATTTGAGAGGATATTTCGATAAATTAATATTTCATTAACTACTGTTACCGTTTACAAAATGTTAGTTTTTCTTAATCAGCCATTCCTGAAATAATAAGTTAAAAAAAAGTCTCAATACCGAAAGCAATTTATTATTTTACAATTAATTGATCGTAACAAAATCTCCACATCTTTTCTTTAATTACTCTGCTCTTGTTGGTAATTTGATGGGTTATAGTTATTATGGTTTTAGCAGCCGTACGATAGTTAATCTATCCTACACTTCACGATTTTTCTACTTAAGTTCTATAACTTAATTAAACCAATTAAGCTCCACTTAATTTTACAAACCGAATCCCAACCGCAGTTGCCAATTAGATACATATGTACATGCCTCCAAGAAAGATCAACATTAAAAAACGAAAGAAAATGCTTGATTTCAAGATCGTACCTCCTTTCAATAACTGCGTGTTTAAGTTGCGACTTAACTTTTATTTCTCAATATTATCTTATATGATAGATCAATTAATTGAAACAAAAGGATAAAAAGGTCGATAATAATACATTGTAAGACCTACCTGGTGCGTCTGGATCACTGTTTTCTGCTGCAGCTGCAAGCTTAGCAAAGTCTAAAAAAATTGCCAAACGAAAAGGTAAAAGCATGCGAATAAACAGTGACATGAAATTTGCGACAGGTCATTAATGTGTGAAAATAAGAGTAAAAAATAGTTATTCAACAACAAAGAAATAAGAAAAATAATTATGGAAAAGAGATAAATCGCAACACATCAAGTTATAAAATAACTGTTACAGTCATGAAATTGTTACAAATTAAGTAACACAAATAACGATGTTTCATTATCACAAATGTTGATGTTGTTGTTGGATAAACTACCGAATGAAATAATAAAAGAAATTACATTATGTAGAAATAAGAACACCATGCCACGTCAGTTTGTTATAGAACTAATGAAACAGTGTGTCATGTGTGTGTGCGTGTATTGTGCTGCGATTTCAAATACGGTGTACAACAAATACAACATAAGATTTCAAAAAATGTGCACCCTCTGCGATAATTCTATTAACCCAGCGAGAAAGCGTGAAGAATCAACTTACGAAACCGATAAGAAGGGTGTCTACTATGATGCTTCTTAGCGACGTAATGCAAATTGCGATTAAGCATTTATAATTTTACAATATTTATAGAAATTGGTGTATAAACATTATACCTACACGTAGATCAATTGTCGTATAACATTGTATTTTTATATTGTATTAAATATGTAAGTGAAAATATTGTTTGTATGCTTGCTAAATTATATCCATGAATTTATTCTAATAGCTATCGCTTATGCAGTTAATCAAATCAAAGTAAATGTATAGCAAATAAGCCAAATTAACTTGAAACTCCATTTACCAATATGAGTTTACTTAGAATTTCATTAAATGCCCCACAAAACAAAAATGCAGAAAAATTCCACGCGAATATAATTAAAAGAATCAGATTGTAAAAGTCATGTCAGTAGACACCCCTTCGCACAGTGACTAAAGAGAGAAAAGTCTGACCCCTCGATTAGCTGTTTCCCGCGTTAAAAGCAGTCCTCCATCTGTTTCCAATAGTAGTTCTCCGATAATTCCAATAATAATAGTTATTGTGTAGTCACAAGGGCAAGTGATCTAATGCTCGTTTATTATTATCCAATTAATCATCGATACCGTACCTAGAGCGATTTGGGGAATGTGAGGCTTTATCTCGGCTGGTTTCAATTGAGTCGCTAATGGAGTGCTTGGTCCATTAACGAGAACCGAACCGATATAGTTCAACAGCTTCTGGGCGCGATTCCGACTCTGCTGGAATTGGAAAAGCTGCGGATTCTCGTCGATGAAGTAAGTATCGACGTTCCCGTTGAGGAACTTCTGGTTCTCCAGCACGTTCAAGAGGAAGGGGATGTTCGTCTTCACTCCGCGGACACGGAACTCGCGGAGCGCGCGGTTCATTTTAGCGCAGGACGACTGCAGGTCTTCTGCGTGAGCTATCACCTGCGAAACGTATTCATTGTTTTTCTATTTAATGATGTTCTATTTGGTATTTGTAGAAGTACTCTTTTAAATATTGCACACTGATTGTTTAATTGTGAAAGCATAAATGGATTGTTCATTTATAATTTAGAAGCTGTACTCAATTAACCTGTTTTAATTATAATTTTACTTTCATTGCAAATATTGGAAGCAATACCCTCTCCACCTTCTGCTATGCTAATTTATTCAAATTAATTAACATAGTATAACAATATGGCGTTTGAAATGGGGAAAACGCAAGGTCAGACTTGCTGCAGTTTGAGTCTTAAGACTCAATTCAATTCAGTTGAAATCTTAAGACTTAATACAGTTTTAGTCTTACGACTTAACGCAGTTTGACTATTAAAACTTAATGCAGTTTATGTCTTAAGCCCTAATTCAATTCGGTTTAAATGTTAAGACTTAATTCTGTTTGAGTCCTAAGACTTAGCGCAGTTTGAGTATTAAGACTTAATGCAGTTTGTGTCTTAAGACTTAATTCAATTCGGTCTTAATCGTAAAATTTAATGGAGTTTGAATCTTAAGACTTCATACAGTTCGAGTCTTAGGACTTAATGTAGTTCGAATCTTAAGATTTAATACAATTTAAGCCTTAAGATTTAATCCAGTTTGAGTCTCAAGGGATTGCAGCTTGAGTCTCAAGACTTAATGCATAACACCACCGTAAATTTCATTTCAATTATAAAAGCAAAATATAATAAGAAACTGATATTCTTACCTTAACAAGTAACGAATCGTAGTAAGGTGAAATAATGGCACCAGCGAATGCAGATGCACCGTCCAAACGGATGCCCATACCTTCCCCGGAACGGAACACCTCGATTCTTCCGGTATCCGGTTGGAAGTTCTTCGCAGGATCCTCCGTGGTCACACGGCACTGAATCGCGAAACCTTGAGGAATAATCTTCTCCTGCGTCATACCTAGCTCGGGTAACGTAATACCCTCGGCAATACGGATCTGAGATTGCACTAGATCAATTCTGAAAGGATAATTTCATATTTAAGATATTCCTTAAGAGGTCTACTTGCTCATACCTTTTGGACAATCTCGTATTGGCCATTCTTGCACTCACCCAGTGATCTCCTCCGTAACAGTGTGCTCGACCTGCAGCCTAGCATTGACCTCGATGAAGTAGAAATTGCCAGACTCGTCGGCCAGAAATTCGACGGTGCCAGCGTTCGAGTAACCAACGTGTTTCGCTAATCTTACCGCGTGCTCGGTCATCTTATCCCTCACCTTGCGGTCTAATCGCGGCGCAGGAGCAATCTCGACAACCTGAAATTACCATCAGCAATTAACCGACTCATTGCCAGGTCATTTGAACAAAAATAAGGAATTTCACTGGAAATGACTTTGCGGTTCAATTTCGTTCCGACGTCACCACGACAAGCGGCTACGTTGCTCTAGAATTTTTTAATGGCCGTCTTCTTTTCTGTTCGTCCTATATTATTCTGCACTTTTTCAACGGTGTCTGTTCCAGTTTTTCCGCACGATATATGGGAGCGTTCGACGTAAATGTATGTCGTTGAAACGAGTGACTTGTTTTAATGAATCCTTGAGATGGGGAAGGAGCACGGACAGGCTTGATGCAGTTTGAGTCTTTAAACTAGATGCAGTTCGAGTTTTAAGTCTTAATGCATGTTGAGTGTTAAGACTTAACACAGTTTGAGGCTTTAAACTTGATACAGCTTGGGTCTGAAGACTTAATACAGTTTGTGTTTGAAGGTTCAATGTGGTTTGAACCTTCAGACTTAATGCAGTTTGATTCTTGAGAATTAATGCGGTTTGAATCTTGAGACATAATGCGGTTTGAGTCTTAAAACTTGATGCAGTTTGAGTCTTAAAACTTGATGCAGTTTGAGTCTTGAGACTTAATGCGGTTTGAGTATTAAGACTTAATACAGTTTGAGTGTTTAAACTTGTCGAACTTAAACAGTTCGAGTTTTAAGGCTTAATGCAGTTTGAGTCTTAAGACTTAATTAAGTATCAGTCTTAAGACTTAATGCAGTTTGAGTGTTAAGGCTTAATGCAGTTTCAGTCTTTAAACTTTATACAGATCGAGTCTGAAGACTTAATGCAGTTTGTATTTTAAGGCTCAATGTGGCTTGAATCTTGAGACTTAATGCAGTTTGAGTCTTGAAAATTAATGCGGTTTGAGTCTTGAGACTTAATACAGTTTGAGTGTTAAGACTTAGTACAGTTTGAGTCCTTAAACTTGATGCTGTTCGAGTTTTAAAGCTTAATGCAGTTTGAGTGTTAAGACTTAATGCAGTTTGTGTCTCGAGACTTAATGCAATATGAGCCTTAAGACTTAATGCATCTTGAGCCCTGAGACATACAAATAAATTTAATATTATCTTAATTGTAGTATGTCTTCTTCTTAAGACCACTTAAACTACAATTAAGTCAAAGCTAGCCAAGTCAGACCTACAATTAAACCAATGTTAAGTTTATTTTCCAATGTAAAAAGATGCACTTAATTTTTATAATTGTTTGATCGATTAACAATTATACAATTTCTCCATCGTCTTGAATAATACATGTAAACGCTCCCACATAGAAATAGATGCAATTGAAAACAAGTGAGAAGGATTTTATGAATGACTATGATCTACGAATAATTAATTGCTCCTATCTACTGACCTTTTGATGACGTCGTTGCACAGAACAATCGCGTTCGTAAAGATGAACGACATTGCCAGCATTGTCTCCCAGCAGTTGGACTTCGATGTGCCTTGGCCTCTCGATAAATTTCTCAATGAACATAGCTCCGTTCCCGAAAGCGGCTGCTGCCTCGGATGAGGCTCGATCGAACATTTCTTTGACTTCCTCCATTTGTCTAACTACTCTCATACCTGAGAAAAGACACAAAGCAACGCGTACCTTTAATGAAAATTATGCGAATAATAAAAGATGCGATTCATGGAAATTGCAAATAGAAAATTATTAAAGCATAAATAATTGTTATTATTTAAAATGCGATTTGCAAAACAGAAAGCCTTTCATTTTGAATTTATTATACATGTACTGTACTTGATGTGATATTCCAGAGAAATTTTATACCATAATTGAGAATCGTAATTGTTGTACAGTAATTGATTGCATTCGTTCTGGAATTGAATTTCTGATATTATTCTATTATATCTGAATCACGAATCTACGTCACAGTTTGTTATTATTATTAATCGCACCTCTGCCGCCGCCTCCGTAAGCAGCTTTGAAAATAACCGGAAGCCCATGTTTCATGCAGAACTCCAACGCCTCGTCGGACGTGGTCACTGGTCCATCTGTCCCCGGTACTATTGGTACCTCAGCGTCTATCGCAGCTTGTCTCGCGGCTACCTAATATCAAATCAAAATTACCCATTAAATTGTCATATTATCAATTTTTAATTTATTACGAGATTACTGAGCGACAAAAAAGAATTCGATATTGTCGAATAAGATATAAAGCCATCTTTATTGTACTAACGATAATTCGTTGTATCTATTGTTTATGTATAACTTGCTACCTTGTTACAATGTATTCTAATCTCGTGTTACGACTTTATCGCTAGACATTTAACCATAAATTTTGAAGATGCAACACTTTAAACGGAGGAAAAATCATGCCTTATCACCCATTTGCTGAACGACTTTCGGACTAGGGCCGATGAACCTTATCCCAGCATTGATCACCGCCTCGGCGAAGTCCGATCGTTCAGACAAGAAGCCATAACCAGGATGAATCGCGTCGACGTCGTTCTCTTTCGCGACTTTGATGATTTCCGGGATGTTCAGGTAGGCCTGCACAGGCGGAAGCCCCCTGCCTACCATGTAACCCTCGTCGGCCTTTTGTCTGTGCATCTGCATCTTGTCCTGTTCCGAGTAAATCGCCACGGAACGGATTCCTAACTCGGTGCACGCTCGGAACACGCGAATCGCAATTTCTCCTGTGAAGAAATTAACAATGAAATCGTTTTGTGATGACGACAATATTTGTTTGCTGCCTTCTTCGATTATTTTGAAAACTGCTTTTCGTTATCTCTTCGACGATTTCTTTATGTTTCTTATTTCTAAAATTGATCTGTTATTTTTTTAAAATAAAATTTTACCCTCTTCGTTCTTTTTTTTAAGGTGGAATTTTGCTATTTCTTCTAAGAGTGTGTCTTGTCTCTTTTTACTAAAATTGCACCCTGCAATTTTTTTCTAACATTGCTTTTCATCCCTTTTTACTAAAATTGCTTTTTGCCTTTTCTCTAAAGTTGTTCATCACTACCTTCTCGACAGTTCCTTTCTGCTACGTTGTCCACAACAGCGTTTCACTTCAAATTGTGCAAAATGAAAATGATAAACTAACAATAAGATATTTTTGGAAATTACTAATAACACTAGCAGTTCATGTAATTATAGTAGCAGCATGTTGCGAATATTATAGTACCTAAGTTACTTCACTTTTCAAGCAGAAAACGCATTGAAGATGACAGAGGATTGTTGCAGCAAATAAACCAACAGAATGCATCTCGCAACTCGTATTCAAAAAGTCTTTGCAATTAAGCGGAGTGCTCGCTTTAGTGCTTTGTATTAAATTGCAAAAGCTCCTCATTTTTCGTGTGCCGACTAATCGTATGACCTGATTTTATGAAATAGTACTCGTACGCGTTCGGTTTTCTTATCGGATGTTCATTAATCATAAAGCTCATTTGTGTGATTTATAGCCGTAGCTGGAGTATGCATCATAGAAGCACTTGCTGTTATCAAACTGGAAGATTCTATATGAAATTCTTGATCTATGTTACTGTTACAAATATCGCTTCCAATTTGGAAGATGATTAAAGCATTTTCATTGGGAATTTAAGAAATTTAATTAAATTATGAACTTGTTTTATAAACTTGTCTTGATTTGCATATAAACAGAATCTTATATATTTATTTCCGTAGCTGTTAATTAATCATAGGTACATTAATTCATTGAAGCAATACATTAGAATAAATAAATGAGTAATATGAGTGAATGTTAATGCACATTGCTATCGTAGGCAGACGCAGTATAGTACAATACGAGTACACAAGGCGAACGACTGCTGATCAGTATGTATTTGCTCTCGTAATGCATGCCTCTTCGAGACTGCATTCAAGGGACCTGGACTGAATAATTTCCACGTACGTTATCCGCGATCAAACTAAACGCTTTGCGAGGTCAATGTCGAGTGTTACTGAGGCATGTCAGTTTTACAAAAGTTCCTTGCGTTGCTCACATAAATTTTAATTAAACTTTTGGAAAAATTAATTATGGAATATGTTGCATAGATACATTTTGTATTTTCAATGTAATTTTTCATAGATCAATTACACTAATTTCTGGACCAGTATTTACTCATTTATTTCTATTCTAGACAAATTTTTAACGTACCACGAATAAGTGATCTCGTATAAAAGAACGGCTATATCGAACGTATTTGCAATTTGCAGTAAACGAATGTAAAATCAAAAATGCAGTTTATTTCAAAATTTCATTTTAAGATTGACAGCTGTATGACTATTTTACCACACGATTCCAAGATAATTCATTACTTCTCTTGCGTATGATAGCTCCAATGATACATTAATAAGTAAGAAAAGCATTTGCAGTTTGCAGTAAACGAATACGAAATCACAAATGCAATTTATTCCAAAGTTTCATTTTAAGATTTGGCAATTTTGTGCAATTTTCTGCGACAAATTTCGAAGACAATTTATTATTTGTCTTATGTATAATAGCTTCAATGATACATTAATAAGTAAGAAAAGCATTTGCAGTTTGCAGTAAACAAATACGAAATTAAAAATGCAGTTTATTTTACAGATCCATTTTAATATTTGGAAATTTTATGCAACTTTCTGCGACACATTTCTGTGATAATTTATTATTTTTAATAGGTAATAGTTCCAATGGAACATTAATAAGTATGAAAGACAGTATCAGTTTGCAGTAAAAGAATGTAAAATGGAAAATGCAATTTATTTCAATGCTTCATTATAGGAATTGGCAATTTTATGAACGTCTCTACGATACATTTCTAAGACAATTTATTATTTGTCTTATGTCTAATAGCTCCAATGATGCACTAATAAATAAGAAAAGCATTTGCAGTTTACAGTCAACGAATAGGAAATTAAAAATGCAGTTTATTTTAAAGATCTATTTTAACATTTGGCAATTTTATGCAATTTTCTGCGACACATTTCTAAGATAATTTATGATATTTCTCAAATATAATAGTTCCAATGGCACATTAATAAATAAGAAAAGAATATTCCTGTTTCGTTTTTGAAACAGGGTGAACTAATCATTTCTAACATTGCACATAAATAATATGTATCGCATTTGATTTTCTATACATCGTAAAAGAGACGAACACGATTAATAAATTGTATAGATGTTTCGTGGGTGTGGCTGATAATTTATATTCCTGCTTCGTACTTCATTGTGAAATCATTAATTAGTTTATCTCTAGTGGGTCAGTTCGTACAACTTGCTCTAAAGATAACCGTACAGATTAAATTTAAATTTGTGCCGAGAAGAAATAGATGACCAGACTCAATAGTTAACCGAGTACCAGTGTACATATAAAACATGAACACTTAATTGTTACAATGAAACTACTGATTGCAATTAATCATCAACACATAAAAATCCAATTTATTTACAATTTATGCGTATCTATTGCTTCCACTCTTAATAAACATTTTCTGAATTCAAACTATGATATTAAATACTTTGTCTATCATTTAAAGCATACTTAAATAGTTCAATTTGAATCGTGCCACAAGATCACGATTATCATGACCTTACATTAAAAACGAATTGCGAAACTGTTACGTCTCGCTCACTCGAGACTTTGTTGCCAATGATCAGTTACACGGGTGATAAAATAGGGAAGCGATTCAGAATAATAATTTTGAAGACGTAATAAATTATGTGCACGAGAAATAAAAAGTATATCGATGTTGGAAAGAAATAAAACAAAGCCGTTCCAGTGCGGCAGCACAAACGTGATAACTAGACTCCGGATTCTCATCCATTTATAGAAAATGTAAAGATGCAAAATTAGACAGATTGCACATAATCTGTAAAAATATACAAAATATCCAAATTATTATGCTTTTTGTAATATCTAGTAAGTGAAATAACTTGCTACCAAAGTTCAACTTTCTTTTACTATATTCACAAAACAGTAAAGCATAAAAATTCGATGTCTAATTATAACTTTTTAAAATAATTCTTAGTTTTCCATTATGATCTCTAGTATCCTTTAAATATTCTCGATACACACGCTTGATAAATTATTTAATCGGGGGTAAGATTTAATGGAGTACATTTGGTGTTCAATAACAATGACCAATGAACGATAAAGAGGCAACGGATTAAGAATATTAACAACCTTTCTGCGGTGCTAATTAATAATAAGGCTCACCTCGATTCGCGACGAGGACGCTCCTGATAGGTTTGTACTGGACATCGGTGCCGAAACATCTTGCTGTAACTTTGTACACTTGCAATACGCTCCTGTGTTTGACCAACGCGTATCTGGCACGCGAGGGATGCATTTTCAAGCCTCTGCTATCGTAACACCTTCAGCAAGTAAATCGATCACACTGTCTTCGGAGACTTTCAACAAAATTTAAAACAAAACTTGCACTTTTTACAAATTTTATGTACACGATCTTAAACTCCTTTAAAAAAAAACACTTTGCGTCTGCTTTCTTTTTACTACAACTTCCGACGGGGATTGTCTTGCATAATCTTAAAGAAGATATATTTCTTGGCTTCTTTCTTCCAGTCACGTATATGTATAATTTCTCACTCCTTCTTTTATTTGTGGACCAACCCAGGGCTTCGTGTTTGATGCTTCCCGAATTCACGATGCCTGAATCGCACCACGTTCCTTATCGAGGGTCTGCCGTGAGGTGATTGCCAGGTTTCTGAAACAAAGGATTTTAAAATTCAGTCTTGGTCAAGCGAAACTCCGAAGGAATTTCAAGCATCGACTGTGGACGTCATGTCAAGGAATAAGCTATTAGTTCGAATACATTCTTAAGATTTATTATTATTATCATTAGCAATAGTTATTAGTAAATGAGTTATATTAGCCGAAAGTTTTGGTAAATATTAGTTATTATTAACTAACTGGTAGTTAAGCATTAATTAAAAATACTAAGCTGTTCCAAATTGCCAAACTATATATTTATATTTCAGAATATTAATTTTTATAAAAATAATCCAGGATTTATTAAATATTTCGTTTTGGATTGTTCTGGTTGATTATGACGCCTTAATGGTGGTTGGTTTGGATGTATTCTTAGATTTATTATCATTATCGTTTAGCAATAGTTATTAGTAAGTGAGTCACATTAGTTGAAAGTTTCGTTAAATATTAGTTGTCATTAACTAACTGATAGTTAAAATATTAATTAAAGATACTAAGCTGTTCCAAAATCTCAAACTATATATTTATGTTTCTTAATGTTAATTTTTATTAAAGTAATCCGGGGTTTATTAAATATTTTGTTTTGTGTTGTTCTGGTTGATTATGACGCCTTGATGGTGGTTAGTTTGGATGTATTTTTAAGATTTATTATTATTATCATTAGCAATAGTTATTAGTGAGTTATATTAGTTGAAAGTTTCATTAAATATTAGTTGTTATTAACTAACTGGTAACTAAACATTAATTAAAAATAGTAAGCTGTTCCAAACTGTCAAACTATATATTTATAATTTAGAATATTAATTTTTATCGCGACATTCATTCATACAATCAACGATCCAATCCTTTCCTTGATAACCATATTTCCAGAATTAATCACGGCGTACGTGCGAGCAAAACAACATTGATTTTCAGATTGCTATCGTCATTTGGCGGTGATTCCCTGCCTGTTATCATCAACAGATTCGTTAATTTTTAGATAGAATATTTTTTAGCTCCATTTCCAACTATGACTCTTATCAGGTTTACTCGTATCATACACAAAATGAAATGTAATGGAAGAAAACTATCAATCTGGGAAAATAAACTAGAAATAAAATATTTCTAAAGCAAGTGGCGAATGTGTGCCTGTTTGAAGAGTAAAATGGAATCGAAATCAATATTTTCGATCATGTAAGAGCATGGAACACTCTTTTATTAAAGTCTGCAAAAGATATACATATTTATGTAAATGTAATAAACAAACAACGATATTAAACGGACTACTTCATGATCAGCTGCTTTGCAAAATAATATTCATTTAAATTATTGAAATGAATTTACCAGTTTGGAGATACGATACAAATGAAATCGAAGTCAATATTTTCGATCATGCAAGAATATGGAACACTCTTTTATAAAAGTCTGCAAGAAATATACATATTTATGTAAATGTAATAAACAAACAACGATATTAAACGGACTACTTCATGATCAGCTGCTTTGCAAAATAATATTCGTTTAAATTATGCAAACCAATTTAAGCTTAATAAATATTGTTTCCAATCTCATAATTAACCAAAATGTTTGAAACAACCAAACGTTTCGCACTTTACTAAACATGAAACTGTTACCAAAGCCCACCCGAAACGAAATTCTTTATTATCCCATCATTCGATCACAATGAAACACCGGAAACCATGAATGAATCATAACTTTTCAAACCGTTCGCCGCGGTATTAATTTAATTAACAGTGAATCGCTAAAGGAATCAAAAGCCGTTATTATCGTTATTAAGCAGCGAAATTATTATGGGCGGTGAGCGATCGATTTGATAAATAAATCAAACACCGTGATGAAA
This sequence comes from Holcopasites calliopsidis, assembly GCA_023838395.1. Classification (NCBI taxonomy): domain Eukaryota; kingdom Metazoa; phylum Arthropoda; class Insecta; order Hymenoptera; family Apidae; genus Holcopasites; species Holcopasites calliopsidis. Next base: position 1,531,988 of record JALHAQ010000009.1, read on the forward strand.
CCGAGTACGAGGCGACATGTTCCGCAACCTTCGACAACCGAACTTTGAATCCGCGAATCGTCTTAGCCGTCAACATTCTTATACGATACACGGCGTGTTATAAATAAACAACGCCTGGTTAAAGTCCCCTCAGACTATATTGAATTGCTTTGGTACGCTCGCGTTGCCGTTTCAAATTATTGAGACGCGTGTTCATTGAATGAATTGAAACAGGACAACTTATTGGAATCATGAACGGCGCAGATTTAAATCGATCTAACGAAATTTCTAAGGCAAATCGCTAACGAATGCCAGTTTGGAAATATAATAAATGATATCGATGTTTTATTTAATCCAAATTCATTTTCGCCAAATTGGTCTTTCTGTTACTTTGTGTTACTTTGTGTTACGAGTATTGGATTACGAATTAAGAATCTTCTTCTTAAAATTCTGTTCAGTGTCAAGTGTAATTTAATTGTTCGTTCAAAATTAATAACCAGTTGAACTAATTTGTTTTGTTTTTTTTGGCAAAGTCGGATAAATTTATGTAAATGTGTAAATACTTATGTTTGCTGTTATTATAATTATTTTAACATCATTCGAATTGCTTACACCACTTTATATGTATATTGAATTATACAAGATGGGCAACAAATTAAAAGCTGCAATGATTAAACTGGTCCTGGTAATATAAAAGAAAGCTATTTTAAAACTGAAGTTCATTATTACAGAGTGAATAATATAATAAAGTAAAAAAGAAGATGAGAAAAATCTCCAAGGTTTAAGAGTAATTACTGTTGCTCGTATCCCTGATAATATCGTATCTACGTATGTACTTGTAGTTGCATCAAAGAGTAGTTACAAAATTTATTGTTGGACGTGGCGATGATTATTGGCATTGGAAGAGCAAAATTAGAATAATTTGTAACGTATGAATTGTTAAAACGATTTTTCGAATGGAAGACGTGTAATAGAATGAAATCAGGCTCTGTCGTCTTCAACAGCAAAGAATAATGAGTAGAATACCTGAAGATTCCCTAATTAGTGCACTCGAGTTCCTTTACTACAGCGGCTGACCGAATTGTTAGGCCCACAGTTATCTAATTAATAAATCTTGAAGCCAAAAGGGTGATCGTTTTCATTTAAAATCGCCAATTTCATTAATCGAATACGTATCAATGAAATGTATGCGCAAGGGATAAACATTGTAAAAGATAACAATAAATAGAAGCTTTACAATGCAACTTCGTAATAAAGCAACTAATTGTTTTCCTTCAATAAACCAACAAAGCCTGTCGCAATCAGTGTAACGTCGAATGTAAATTTTCTACCAGAAACGAATGATTTAGACTTAAAAATGCATACAAAGGCATTTATGAAATGTTAATAAAAACTCGCTTTCAATTCGTGTTACATATACCTACATCATATGAATCATCATTTATTGATCATGCAATGATCCAAATGTAAATTGTTTCAATCCTCCCCAGTTGCAAGTGCTTATGCAATTGATAAATTATTGCTGCCATTTTTTACATGACGAAACGAACGTTTGATAGTTGTGTAAGATACAAGTGAATCGATAAGATGAAAAGAGAAATGATATCTTACGATCGCTCGACTTCGACGCGAGTTAATGACAGCAACGGGTTTTATCGTTCCTTGACATCGTACGTTTCTCAGACCGTTTTTCTTACGTAACACGTAGACTATGAACCTCAGACGAGACAGTAATTTGCAATTGCTTTGCACGTTGCACTCGTATATGATTAGATCTATGCGCTTCTTGTGCGGACACGAGACGGTAGCATTGTGCTTCAAATAGCAAGTATGGAAATAAAAACGACAGTATTTATAGTGACCGCAGTTTCGTCTGCGATATTTTACTGAACTCTCTCTTTTTAATTTGCAATAGGCTTTAGATTTTATTCATATAAAAGAGAAGTATTACTATTACATCTAAATAAATCTTGATGTACTTTCTGCAATAAAAATTCTACGATAAAGGCAATAAGTAAATTGCTAATATTGTTACGGAGGCGAAACTTTCGTTTGACTTTTACATTTAACGTTTTACTGTTGCGAAGAGAGGAATGTAAATGTCGTGACAGAATGTCGCAGGAGAAACTATAGTGTGGCAGAAAAACTTGGAGAAACGGCAACTGAAGTGAAAGAAAGAATTATGCACGGTACGACAAATAAAAATTAAAAAGAAATGCGATAAGATAAGAAGGAGCGTTGTATACATATTATGCAATTAACAATTCGCCAGCTCCAATACGAAAACGTAATTGTAAATAAAAGTAGAAATATTGCGAGCATTATTTACCAAGACTTAAACATTCAACAGTCTTTTTTCTATCTCATTTTATTATCTACAACAATAAATGCATTATTGTAATATGTATAGGTTTAGTGTATCTTCAACGGCAATTTTCGGCAACCTCTTTTAAGGTACTGCATATTTAGATACATGCATTGTTTATACTAACGCTAATCTAATTTAAACATTTTCATGCGAGTTTTCCTGGTGTAATCAACGTGACTAAGCGAATTCAAATAAAGTCGATTCTTAAAATACCTTGCGGTTAGTATCTCTGCGTGGTTTATGGAAAAATATCCAAGCAATCTCGGTCAACCTAGAAACATACGAATCGCGGGAATCTCTGTGCATTTGTTAAGGCAACTGGAAAACGTTTGTCGTGTAATCTTCCCAACTACCGACCTCTGGCCTCCAACACTCACACTGATATATTTCGTCTGAAATTGCATCATAAAAATGCCAAACAAGAACCAAGATTTTAATGCAGGAATTTTATGTGCACTCGGCACGTAAATATTTATTTACTTCATATTTATTTCTATCAGAACTTTATCTTGCACGCATTAGTAACAAAACAATAATATTATTGCTCTTAAAACTCGCGTATATTCATTAGATACTGGTTTAGATAAAATAATATAATAGTTTAGCATATGTTATTGCGAATAAATTTGTTCTTATAATTCATTTTAGAAGACTTTCTAGTGTCCGATAAATCAATTGAAATAATGATTAAAAATGTAGTTTCATGTCTCAGCCGTGTGTAGGTTAACACATTAAATGTTAAACAGAAATGAAATCAAATGTTAAATATATTACGCTTAATTATAGAATAACAGTAAATCAATTTAATCCTTTTAGTAATTGGAATTAATCGAAGCGAAGGCGTCACCTGATACCAGTTTAATAGAGTGTAAAATGTACGAGTATTAACTGTTATTGCAAGTGAATGCATAGAAGGTGTCATGTTTTCAAAGAGCAGACTGTAATTGACACTAATCGCGCTGACCAGGCTATCTAGTAATTTTCGTTCTATCCGCTTACTAAACCGTACCCTTAAAATTAATTGAACGTCAGAAATGAAATTTACACAAAGATTTATTTATACTGCTTGCAAAAGTCTGCAATTTCACGTTAATATCATATTTAAATGGGCATGGGGAAATGGGGGGAAATCCTCGAATCCTTCAAGGATTGTTTAACCACAAGCAAACTGTAATCTGAATAAGCTGTTAAAATAGAATTCACTCTCGGATATTTGGTGAATCGTGAAATTGTGTCGGGGAATTATGTCAAGAGTATCTCGTGTGGCAAGGAACATTTGTTTCGTAACGCTTATCTGTTACAAAATTAGGGACAGTAAAAATTTGATCTAAAAAAGCTTGGGAACTTGCTCCAATAAATTGATTTCCTTTTTCAAATTGAAAGAAGTTGCTTTGAAAATGAAGTTGGGGGGAAGATTCTTTAAAAAACTATCTGTACGTTGCATATGCAATAGTATATAATGTAAACATTATGCATATTGTTGCCCAGTGTGTGTAATATAATGGTAACGAAACAAATTATTAAATGCCAAAGTAACAATGATTTTTAATCACGCTTTAGAAAAAATGCCTGTGAAATTAATTTATCCAAAGTAATTAAACGTTTCAACTATCAAACACAACACAAATATTTTAATTCCAGTTTATTAAATGACCGCTGTCTTTTCTTTTCAACAAATGATTCGTTTCTTATTCAGCGAAATTGGTCTCCTTTGCTGTAGGTCTTCTAGCTCATCAACAGAAAATTGTTAATCTATCGCTCCCCCTATTTTCCATGCAATACATCTTGATCAAGTTGCTCGTTAAACGTTGTCCTTGCTAGGATTGAATTTCAATTAAAGCACTCGGAGTACGTCATCGCGTCACGGGTGCAAGTGTTGGCTGGGGAAATTACAAAACAATTCAGGCATCGATCCGGGTGAGTCGTGGCGGCAGAAACATCTGAACTGGGGTCACGCATAATTCAACCCTTACATGACCCGTTAGTACTGCTCCAGAATGTTTGCTTTCTTCCAATTGCGCTGTTTCAAGTGCAATTTATCCTCGAAATAAGACTGCAAGAACTACAAATCATAAATTTCTTGTAATAATCAGTTTGTTATTAGTGTATTAGAAAATTATATGGAATCGTAATAAGATGATCATAATTATAGATAATGAATAAGTCTTGCAATCACAGCAGTAATTATATAATAATATTGAAATATTAACAACCTTCCGTAATTATTATTGAAGGAGATGTAACTAAATTCGTTCGATAGTATGGAAATAAAGAAAAAGGGCCAATAAAGTACAAAGGCAGCTCAGCTTCATATTTGCATGCTTCGTTTGTGGGACAGAGAGTAAAACAATATTCAGCTCCAAGGTAGCTTCAATAATAGGATCGTGCCTTGTAAAAACGATGCATTCTGAAATATTTCTTTGTAAAGCATTGCAAAAGATGTGAGAAAGCATTATAAATATGTAAAAAACATTATAAAAAGCATTATAAATATGTCATTTATGTACTTTTTGTAGAAAAACAAGTTGCATGCAAAGTCCATTGTTTAATTTTCATCGATACAAGGGAAAACAACTTGATATGTAATATTAATTCCCTATGAAACGTATAGTGCAACGCAAATAAAAGAGATATAAAAGCATCACGAGAAACCACTTGGTAACAATAAAATAATTCAGCTCTCAGGTTCTTTTATAAAGACTAAACTATAAAATGATATTATATGGTGTGATACTATTTTACGCCAATAAAAGTAAACTAGTCAAACTTCCAAAACACCACGTTTTCTACGAGAAAACAGTTGCCCCTAAAGCTAATTCAAAGAGTTAATCCTTCCACGAGTTTCATTCAAGTAGCTCTCTCCAATTGAACCATTTCACGCAGAATCACGAGTCAGGTTGACGCATATTATCATTGCCAGCGTTTCGGTGACGTCGTAATCGTATCAAGCGCGACTCGGTATGCCAAGTGAAGTGACATCGATCTTGTGTTAAGAGCGTCGTTGGAACAGCTGATCCATCAGTTTTATGAGTGGTCAGATGAAATTTCGGCTAAACGAATGGACTTTTTACCTACATTCGCCAGAAAAAAGGGGCGTGAGCCGAATCGATATTTCTCGCAGTAAGAGCCATCCACCCTATCCAGCTTTTAGCGAATAACGTAAACATTCTTCTTCGGAAAACCCATTATTTTCCGATCACAAGAGAGGGAGGAGAGAAAGAGAGAGGGAGAATTGCCTAATTGCATTGTTTTCCTTATCCGACAAAAAAATCAATTAAATCCAAAGTGAATGATCAATATATTTAAAATAAGTGTATTATTGTTACTGTAACATGTAACATTCTTGTAACATGAATTTCTTGTTGCTTGTGATTAAGGGAGAGGCGAAAGAGAGAGAGAGAGAGAGAGAGAGAGAGAGAGAGAGAGAGAGAGAAGGAAAGAGAGGGGGAAACAGATAGTTGGTTAATTGGATTGTTTTCTTTATCCAACAATAAATCAATGAAATACGAAATACATCATCGGAGCTACTGAAAATAAATATTCCAGTTTTACTGGTCACTTGTGATTAATAATTGAACGATTAATTGAAATTTTAAAACTCCTATTTGATCATTGTACATTATTAAGAACAATAACGATTTGTATTGAAAATTTTAAGATCTGTATTTCGTGCATTGAGAGCCCCTGAAATGTTATTTCAGTACCATCGTTAATCATCGAACAACAATTCGTCAATGACCAAAAAGGTGGATAAAGATATGCAGGCAAAGTGGAAGGAAAAAATATGCACGATGAACCATGCTCACTTTATGTTATCTTGCACACAGCGACGACGCTGCGTAAATATTCATCAACTGATATTCCAACAATCACTGAGGTGAATAGTACGTTCAAAAAAATCCTTCCCGATATCCATTGCAAGAATATAGTTACAGTTAACAATTGTACAAAACGAAGAAAGAAGTGTTCGAAATGTGAAAGAATAAATTGTAACAATATATTCGTAAATTTAAAAGAATTTAGATGTTTAATACTGTTTTATAACAGTTCGAATAAATTAAGTATCGGATTATTAATATTATTAATAGGATAATTCGTTACAAATTTAGAAACAGGTGAAATTACTTTAGACTTTGAAGGGATACAACAGTGAAATTACAATGCATTTAATTATGTATCCCCACCCGTTTTGAACATAATAAATAATTACGGATAAAAGACAAATTCTTTATTCGAATAATAAGTCATTGCACCAGTTAAAGAGGAGAGCAACTGATTTTGACAATTCACAACGTGCACGTAGGTCGGTCCCAAACTCCGCAACACAATAACCGGTGAATCAGAATTAATTCGCACGAGGAAAGAAAAGGAAACTGTGCCGCGGCTCGTCGCGGAACTGGTTATGTAAATAACGTGCATTACATGATCACAACAAATGCAATACTCGCGTAATGAGAGATCGTTTGATCAAATTAAAATTCCTGTAGTCCCATCCAGCCATGAATCCATCAACTTAATTACACCATCATTCCCCTTTAATTTCATTCACCAAATCAAAACGCTAAGTTGGTGCAAAACACGCATTTGCTGATTTAAAAATTAATATAAACCGTATGAAAAGGGTCCATTGTCAATGGCAACGATGAAACCCGTTTCAAAAATCAAATTGTCAACAGAAATTGAAAATCAGAAGAGCGAGCAGTGTCTAAGATAGCGATCTCCGACTTCGCATCGAGACCCCGTCGATCGGCGATTATGACCGGCCGGGGATTATTACGTAAACGTCCCAAACGTCATTCGGGGCAGATAGCCTGGTCTGCTTTTGCAAAACTGGTCATTTAAAATTCAGTCAACTCAATCATCATGACACAAAAGAGAAATGAATATTATTAAAACACGGTTCACGCTGGCCCAGAACTTTACAGTCCAAGTAGTTCCCATTTAAAATGCATGCGTTCTACATTGTCCGTCCTCCCCGCCGATCTACATCTATATTTGCACGGAGAAGGCGCACACGCGTCGCGATTGTATGCGGCCAGTTCGAATACGTCCAACGGCGCAACGTCACGGCCGAAAAATTGGGTTTCACGCGGGTCTAATCAGAGACGGGGCATCGAGCTACTACTAGCGCTACTTGCAATATACTCTGGGCCCAATTCCAGTTTCATCCGCGGGCAAGAAACTGATTAGACCCGCGCGCGGGCGGACCGATCTCTGTCAGCCCGGTCGGTCGCATCCTCGCGCCGCGGATCGTCAATGATTCATTGGCGCGCGCCGGCAAACAGGCCGCGGGAAGGAGCCGCTCGCGGACGCAAGCGAGCGTGACACGGCTACGTACGGTGAATTTCGGTGAGCAGCTGACGGGTACTCACGGTGTCGCACGCCGGGGACAAGGCAGACCAGAGCCCCGCGTCCGGCTGAAGTCTCTGCCGCACAGTCTGACTCGCGGAGCACGTCGGACTAGCTATCGCTGGCACACGCGTTCGACCGCTACGGAAATAGAGACCGGCGCGATTGGTGTGGAGCCAGCGCCTGCCCGTGCGGAGATGCGCGTTTCTCCGGAGGAGCGATGCTGTCGGCATCTAGCGGCCGTCCCGCGTCCACTCTTATCAGAGGTGGTACGAACGCGATGCTTGATAATAATGAATCGCGCGAGCCTGCGTGATGGGGCGCGTCGTGTCGCCACTCGTCCGTTGGGCGCGTGATCCTGAAGGACGGAACGGAAGTTCCTCCAGCTCCAGGGTGGTAGGGGGAAACGTTGTCAGCCATCTTGATACGCCAAATAGTGCAATCCATAGCCGAGTTTGAGAGCGGTTCGATATAACATTTCGAACAATGAAATTACCAACGTTTTGCATATACAATATGCTGTATTCCGCGAACTGAACATGAACGACCCATTTTTAAGTTTGCTTTCACATTATAACAACCAAAGTTTGTGGAAAGCCACAGGATACATCTGATAAGAACTATTATACGATCGTATGTGCATTGCAGATTGCACTATACATATATGTAAAGAATTTTCGTACAGAGAAATAAGTAAGAGACACTTTTTTATATAAAGTTCTACTATTTTCTGGCAATTAAATATAATTGTTTTTTATTCATTTCGCATATGACGAGTGAAAGAATTCGAATGTGTACTTTTAAAGTTTACCACAGCTGCTGCATACACTTATGTATCTACTGTCTTCTAAATAGATAACATCACTATTTACATCGACGTCTCAAAATGGCTAACAAGCATTCCCAGTACCTCACCACTTCGGCTGTTTCGCGCTCCTTTGTCGTGCCTCAGGTTTAGGCACCGTCCTTCAGGTCCATGGTTGCGTGAGGAAACATTTGAACCAATGCATTGTTGTATTGAAAGAAAGCATTTTTGGATTACTGATTGAGAAGTTTTGAAAGAGACAATGATCTCGCTCTTGGCTGTGCGCTAAAAAAAATGGAGATTCAAAAGTGCCATGGTATAGCAAAACTTGAATTAATCGAGTCATAATTATCGTTGGTCGCAATCGTTCGACTTACAAAACTCACCAATAACCGTTTGTCCAATTTCAAATTAGTTCTAAAAAAGATGTTACAGATTTAATACGCCTTTTTCAATATTAGAGAGAAAACACAAATTCTTTATTTGTATGTTCGGATTTTTGGTGAAAAAAAAACGTTTTCAGAAATCGTTTCGTTGCAAGTGAATCTTATATGAATACAGTGTTGGGTTCCGGCATAAATAAAAACCAAGCACGCATAACTTATCAGGGCTTTGGTACACGTGACTAATGTTTGCTCAGTCCGATACGATGAAAACTGCGCAATTGAAGGAGAAAAACGAGCACCTACACATTTTCAATGATTACAATTTAACGGTCAAATTATGTTTCCGTGCACGAAAGAAAAGTGTGACTTATAACGAAATGTCAATTTCAAATTTTACCTTGTTGTCAGCGTAATATATTTTCAATGGCATTACAAGGTTTCTTGTTTTATTGTTTGAAAGTAATGTTGCTTTAAAGACTAATGATACTCTTTTTAATACCCTTTTTACACAGGTGTTCACAATACATTTATTCTTAAGGTTTTTCTGCGCAGAAAATGCAATTAAAATGCCTGAAACTGAAACAATAAAGGGAGTATAACAACTTTAAATATATTTTAGAGGATACCACATTTAGACGTTGAACAATAAAATTGCGGGAAGTAATAATTAACTAAATTGTGAAATGGATTAGAGAACTGTGAGTATTTTAAAACCGAGGAACCTGGTGTGCTAAAATAAAACAGCTTTGCATAATAATAAATTATTCGTTAATCCATATTTTTCAAAATGCATCAATCATTCAGATGAAGAATCAAAATCGTTCAAATCTAAAACTGTCTTAAATCTTAAATTTCAGTTTTAAATCCTGTACCTCTGATATAATGACCACAGTAGAAAGAATTGATAAATCAAAATGTAGTCTCAACGTTTTATTCGCTTTGTTTACACTTATAGGCCCTAATTAGGCGTTAGCTATTCCGATTTCAATTCGAATTAACAAGCCCATTGTCAATATTAAACGCACCACGTTCAGCGATCCATGTCCTGATTATTGGAGGCATACATTACAGTGGTAATTATAATAATATATGTACACAGAATTGTTTTCGCCTAACTAAACTAATTAGTACATTAAACCGTGTAACGGAAATCAATTGTGCATTATGGATTTATCGATTATAATTCATTCGAACTATAATCCATCAAAAATTCGGCTCAAATCAATTTGATCCTAGATTTATTATGCATATTTTTTATATCGTCTCATAAATTCTACTCTCCCCACTGATTAATCGAGCTTATCGTTTCTTTTTCATATGAATTTCCACGCTTTCATACATGAAACTTATACAAAATTCTTTTTGCCAATAAATTTGTTTAATTACTCATCATATTACTCCATGGTTCAACTACAATATCTTTATCCAACTTTTCATATTACTTAATGAAGCTATGAATTTCTACTCGCAGCATACAGCAGCTCTTTGAGGAACAAATATTTACTTTTACCGTTTCTCTTACTAATTAAATTAGTAAATTGATTCTCCACTTAATCGATTTCGACGGTGCAAAAGGTCGATCGCCTTGAGCCTTTGAAAAACGCAGTCGTTTATTAATTAATCATCGGAATCACTGTCGTAATATCTTTAAAAGAATGTTTCTTAATGAAGATTAAATTGTTAATCAAAATTGTTAAAAAATGTCAGCACTTTGATTGCGGAAATCATATTTCCTTTTTTATTCCTTTTGTAAATTGTTTCTCAAAATCTTGTATTTCATTTGAACATCGTCTTCCAACAAGAATTCTATTCTCTTCCATGCTATTTTTACTTCACAGAATACTTATTGCTTCTCTGCTGTTTCGAAAATAGAATTCTACACTTGAACTCTGAAAACTGCGGTATCAAGCCATTTACATTAACTTCATTAGCACGGGACAAAGATACAAAAGTCGGAAAAATGGGCGCTTTGTCATAAATTCAAGTTGTATTTCGTGTTTGCTTTGCAGGGCGGTTAGATAACACTGGTAAAATTTGTGCACAATTTCGTGTTCCACAAAAAAAAGTTGTTAAATAATTTTCTTCGATAAAAACGTATTCTGAGATAATACGATCACACGTTCACGTGAAATGTGTTGCTAACACACCGCGAAACGATGTCACAATATTTTAAATCGTGATTGCCATCTCGGAATGCGATTCACTCGTACAAACAACATTCGCGATACGCTTGAATACATTCTAAGATAATATTAATAATGTTATCTCGACAGGATGTTTACGATTTCACGCATTACACGGCCTCATTGTTAAATACATACTAAATACACGTTTCTATATGTATATACAATAGTTTGTATAGTTATCCAATTATTTATAATTTATTTATACGTGTATATTGTTTATGCGAACGCGTATATACAGTTATATGCATATATATATAAATATATGTATGTGGAAGTCAAAAATTAACAAAGTTAAAAAAATATGATATTCAAAATAGAAACTATAACCGTCTTTCTCTTTTCTCAGCTACAGCACTATTGTGACTTATGAGTCGTTTATTCTCTTTTTTATTTTCCTCGAAAACGAATCGATCGTCTTTCCCCTTTCTCCTTTTTATTTTATTTGTACGGAATTGTGTATGTACTGTGCGCCTGCTGCCTGGCTCGCGAACCAAGGAACGCTTGCAAAATGAACATTTACAATTTACAATATCCTTTCTGCTTCTTGTTTTAAACGCGGGTAATCGATATCCACACTTTTCAATATCTGCTCCTTCGTTATCGATTCGTAATTAATCGGCCCCCTACGCGTCAATAAAAATAACAAAATCGATGTAGTGGAAATTGTTTAATGCAGGAGCATTTTGCTTTTTCCGATCATTGTAAGTTTACAAAATCATTTTTTACAATATGCACTGTTATGTAGAAACACTCTTTCTCACCGCATGATTGCACAAAAATGGTACTCTTAATCGGTACGCTTAATTAAACGCACGTGATTCAACGGATTCGTTATCAAACAGGGTGTTATTTAATAATAATATCGGACTGTTTCGCAATTTTGAAAATAATTAAGTAAAAAATTGTTTACAGTTGATAACGTGTTTTGTGATAAAATTATAGTGAACAAGCAGAAATATTACAAAGTCTTCAGATTTTTAATGAAATTATTAATTGTAGATAATAAATAACATTTGAACTAAAACCAAGCTCCTTCATTTTCATCAATATAGAATCAATAGTTTTGTGACCGCTTACAAAACATTCTTTCGCTAAGAAGAATATTGACAAGAAACTTTTTTGTTAATATTAACAGACAACAAGGTTAATATTAAATAGCAGTACACTCATTAAAGTACGAATATGCTTTGAAAATACGTATTTTAAGGAATTAACAGTCTTCTTGTAATTACATACAAGCTATATACATGTAGCACGCGCTTCGATCTTAAATTAATAACAAGAATCTGTATTTGTTACAAAGTTACGTTTTGTCTGCAAAGTTTTTCTACATACTTTCCTTCGTTGCAATAAAAATTTACGAATTAAGCGAGTTGTTGAAACAATTTAATTCTCATATGTGTATAATCGTGTGCAAATTAATAAACAATTAAGAAAAATATATATGCAATTAGTAGATGAGAATGCAAACTTACTACAGCTTCAAAATTTTCAAACTTACTCCAACAAACAAATTTGCTTTATTCCTGCATTATTCTTCATGTAAAATTTGCTTATTTGTTGCAAACTTACCCCAACAAAACAGGTGCAGACACTCCAATTACAAAATTTTCAAACTTACTCCAACTATAAAATTCGCAAACTTGCTCCAACCACAAAATTCACAAACTTGTTCGAAATATAAAATTTGCAAACTTACTCCAACTACAAAATTTACAAACTCACTTCAACAGTAAATTTTGCAAACTTACTTCAATTAAAAAATTTGCGCAATTTTTCCGTGAAATCTTGTCACTTTTCACAAATTGTTTTCAGCAGAAATAGAGTTTAGTTCATTAGCAAAGAAATGAGCAATCTTACGAAACGTTTACCAATTCGAAATTAATACGTAGTTGGGTCAAATCGTTATCGTACTTTCGCAATGTCTGTGTATCTGACGTACTCGTCAGAATGACGTACTCTTGCATTATATAATCCGATCAGCTTTTCCAGGGAATCGTAATTTTAACGTTATCGAGCATCCTTCTAATTTCACCGCACACTGTCGCATCCAAAAGAAAATTAAAGAACGATAATGACCATCAAATTGTGGACAAAGTTATTATCACAGGACTGATTTCAACGAAAAACAACTTGCACTTTGATTACGTGTAAAAATTAAGAAGAATACGTTTAATTGTATAATTTTATAACATTTTTTTAGCGAAGATGAATATTTTAACACTTCTCGCCAGAAATCTCTGTCCAGCTGCTTCCAAAAGCAACTAATTAGTCTTCTAAAGAATCTTCCCCGAGTAGATTGAACCGGTGTTTCTTAGAAAAGATTATAATTAATAAATATCAGCCTCTGACTAGAATCAAACCCGTGGAAAGTTGAGAATTTAAAAATATTACTACTTCTACAGTTGGCTCTTACATACATTAAATTCGAAAACAGTAACGATCTAAATTTTCCTTTAAGCAATAATTAAATATGTACGAATTTTAATACGATGCAAATAGTCAACAAGTGTTTGTATCAAAAAGTAAAAACCTTGCTTTTTATAATTTTACACGACTGAGAAGTTTTTGTATCCTGCGAATTTTACGTACAGGTTTTCCTTAACAGTATCCACATTAATTTTTTTTTTTACTAACAATCATATGTATATAACAGAACGCAAGCAGTGAAGAATGAGACAATAATTTAGTTGTTCAAGTCCTTGAAATGAGGTCGATCAAATATACTTTGAACATACAGAGTAGCGAAAAATTCCAATTATTTAATTCTTTTTAGTCGTATATTATGGGAATTATTATACATTTCGTCGGTCCTATAAATTTCGGCGATTTTAAGTTAAACATAAAAAATGATGACGACTTCATTTGTCCGAAATACATAGCCAAGTTATATAAATTAAAAAGTTATTAAAAACCTTGTATAATTGTGTACACATGATCTAAAAGAAATGGGGAGATTTTGCAGACTATATCTCGGTCTTTCTTACAATATTTCAGAAATTGTTTCTTGAGACTAAAGGGTTAAAAAACATAAAGTCTCATGAAAAAGATAAACTTCTGTGTATGTATAAAATAATAAGTGATGCACATCGTGTACACTTTTCTTGCAAGAATTAAAATACTGAAAATATTATCATCACTTGTTATGATTTATTAAATACTTTATGCAAATTAAATACTTTTCCGAAATTAAGTACGTCATCCAAATTAAAAACCTTGTATAATTATGTATGCATGACCCAAAAGAAATGCAGAAATATTGTAAACTATATCTCGGTCTATCTTGCGATATTTCAAAAATTGTTCCTTGATACTAAAAGGTTAGAAAAAAATAAAGTTTCATTAAAGAAATAAACTTCTGTTTATAGAATGATAAATAATGCACATTGTGTACGCTTTCCGTGCAACAATCAAAATACTGTAAACATTATCAGTACTTGCTACGATTTGTTAAGTACTTTATTCAAATTAAGCACTTTGTCGAAATTAAGTCCTTTGCCCAAATTAAGTACTTTGTCCAAATTACATGCTTGATCAAAATTAAGTACTTTCTCCAAATTAAAAACCTTGTATAGTTATGTATACATGACCCAACAGAAATGGAGAAATTTTCTAGAATATATCTGGGTCTTTCTTATGATATTTCAAAAATCGTTCCTTGACACCAAAGGGTTAAAAAGACTTTAATTAAAAAATTAGACTTCTGTTTACAAAATAATAAATGATGCACATCGTGTACACTTTCCTTGCAAGAACCAAAATACTGCAAACATTATCAGCACTTGTTATGATTTACTAAGTACTTTATCCAAATTGAGTACTTTCTCCAAATAAAGTACTTTATCCAAATTAAGTACATTGTCCAAATGAAGTACTTTATCCAAATGAAGTACTTTATTATGAGCCACCCTGCACTGTACGATGTTTCCATCATCCCCATGATCGTTCGTTCGGTGTTTCACACGAGGTATGTACCTAATACTAAAACTGGCGTGTACGTGTTTGTAAAAATATGCGAGTCTTACGAGCTACGTGGGTTTCCCGGTCGCAGAAATCACGATTACTCTTTCTCCTCGGTTTCCTGGCCGTCGGCACCCAGCAGTGTCGATTTGTCTTCCTCGTGGCCCTCCACTTCCGGTTCCTCGACGCTCTGACGCTGGCGTCTCGTGACTCTTCGCTGCACATAGAACAGCACGATGCTAACGCTTGCCAAGACCGCCAGACCTGCCAGGACTACGTAAACCTTTATCGGCACCTGAGTCAGCCCCTGTGAAATAGTAAAATACCATGTTCCCTTTAATATTTCTATACAAAATACATAGCTCGAACACACTTCCTTTCAATTCGTATTTGCCATAATTTATATAAAAGAGAATTTCTCATTTCTTCTTGAAATTCTGTCTCTCATTACATCTAACATCTCTTATTTTTATTACTAAATTTATGATAAATTTAATTACTGTTAATATTTCCCCTCTTTGTTCGCAAAATGTTTTCGGCAACATTTCGGCAACATTATCGGAGAACATTTTAACACAACGATAATCAATATCACGCTGTTGATTTGAATAAATATGAAAAATCTGTAGCGAAGGAAAGAACGGACTAACGTGTTGCGAACAATACTCGTTAAACGCTTTCGTGACAACGCGTAAATTAATCCGTCATAATGACGGTAAACTCAATATCGGAAATTTTGACCCAGTTAACGAACTCAGCATGATAATGGTTTAAGTCTCGTGTCTATTAAATGCATGGCCACTCAATAAGCATTTCAATTTGCATAGAGAAACAAAATGTTGTTAAAAAGTCCCTAATATGCCGAAGGATTTATCAGTAAATTGTTGTATTCGTTATTTGTATTATCGTAAGGCAAACAATTACTTGTTGCTGTGAGATCATCAATACTAGATAATTTTATAACGTAATTTTACGTATACGGTCTACTGCTTACAATTAATTACCATTCATTTTCATTCGCCTTCGTCAATTTCTATAAATCATTAGACTGTATTGATCTCAAATCAAAATCTATGTATTTAATTAATATTTCCTCATTTCTATACTGAATTCCATATCGTAATTGCAATAGGAATCGTTTCTCCTTAATAGAATTTAATCCAAATCAAAATTTCATGTCAATATTCACCTTAAAGTGTTATTAACATAAATTATCCACCGAAATCGACGTCGAAGATCGTTCAAACCCGACACGCAGGGCGATTTTTCGTTTAAGCAACGTCCAACCACCCCTCTAAGGAGACACATTTTCTACAGGATGTAATTTAATTTAATCTCTGAAATTGAACGCCTCTCCTGAGACTGATTTTTCCCCCTCTTTCTGTGTCGATGGATGTGTAATCAAGGAAATATTTCCGCGTCGAGATATTGGAATTTAATGCCATTACCATTGGGCCATATAGGAAAGAGAAAAATGTAACAGAGGAACGATCCTATAATGTTTCGCATTTTTTTATATGGAAATATAAACAGTTAAACTCTTGTTTATACAGGCTGGTTATTTTAAAATTGTTTATTTTAAGAATGTTTTGATATGACTAGTGGTACAAAATTATGTCCGTATAATCTGCTACGAATTAATGAGTGAATTTTAATAAACGTTTGATATATAATAGATGTTTAGTAATAACTTTTTAATATCAATTTATTCATAAGTATAAAAAAAAAGGAGCATTGAAATAATTTTCCAAAAAGCAAGAAGCACTTTAAATTTGAGTACACACGTCTGAATTCCAAGGACTTCCATTTGCGTATCAATAAAATTAATCAAATAATTGGAAAGAAAAGGATTAATCAAATCGATTAGTATTCACTTATTAATTAATGATAAGCGTATTAAATATGTAAATTCACGAAAATAAATCTCTCAGCAATTGCCCAGAGAGTTGTGTAACTTCCAAGGGGTGGACAGCTTTAACAAATGGAGAACGTCAACTAATTCTTCGCCCTCTCGTTGAGTAAACGAACCGTCGCATTTCGTGCGCAGCTGATTTGCTTCTTTGTTTGTGCTACCTCAGTCGGAAGCTGTGATAAACACGAACGCATTATCAGTGCGTAAACCCCGCGTCTGGCGGAATTCATGAAAGTTGCATAACGGTAAACTCAGTTTCTAAATGAATTCAATTCTAAATTTTCTAAAATGCAGTTTGTTGCTTCTCGAGTCGTGATAAATCCTTTCAATTATAATGAAAAACGCAGTTTCCACATTAACCCAACTCTAAATCTTCTAAAATGCAGTTTGTTGGGCCTCGATTCCGAATAAGTTCTTTCAATTATAATGGAAAATTCAGTTTCTAAATTAATTCAATTTTAAATCTTCTCAAATGCACTTTGTTGAGTCTTGATCCAAAATAAGTTCTTTTAATTATAACGAAAAACTCAGTTTCTAAATTAATTCAATTCTAAATTTTCTAAAATGCAGTTTGTTACTTTTCGAGTCGTGATAAACCCTTTCAATTATAATGAAAAACGCATTTTCCAGATTAATCCAATTCTAAATCTTGTAAAATGCAATTTGTTGAGTCTCGATCCAAAATAAGTTCTTTCAATTATAATGGAACCCTCAGTTTCCAGATTAATCCAATTCAAAAACTTCTTACAATGTAGCTTGTTGGATCTCGATTCAATATTAATTCTTTCAATTATAACGAAAAACTCAGTTTCTAAATTAATTCAATTCTAAATTTTCTAAAATGCACTTCGTTGCTTTTCGAGTCCTGATAAATTCTTTCAATTCTAATGAAAAGCGCAGTTGCCAGATTAATTCAACTCTAAATCTTCTAAAATGCAGTTTGTTGGGCCTCGATTCCGAATAAGTTCTTTCAATTATAATGGAAAATTCAGTTTCTAAATTAATTCAATTTTAAATCTTCTAAAATGCACTTTGTTGAGTCTCGATCCAAAATAAGTTCTTTTAATTATAACGAAAAACTCAATTTTTAAATTACTTCAATTCTCAATCTTCTAAAATGCAGTTTGTTTTGTCTCGATCCAAAATAAGTTCTTTCAATTATAACGAAAAACTCAGTGTCTTAATTAATTCAACTCTAAATTTTCTAAATGCAGTTTGTGTTTCGACTCGTGGTAAGTTCTTTCAATTACAACGAACAACTCGGTTTCTGAATCAATTCAATTCTAAATTTCCTAATGTGCAATCTTTTGTGTCTCGACCCGCAGGAAGTTCTTTAAATTATAATTGGAAAAACTCATTTTCTAGATTAACTCCATTGTAATTCCTCCATTCTAGAATGCAATATTTTTTCCGAATTTCTTTCAATTTCCCACAGACCAGAACCAAAAATTCCACGAACTGTTCATTGCTCTAAACTAACTGTCAAATTTCCAGCTGACTTTTCGCTATGACTCTGTTAAATGTTAATTTGTATTCCGCACAAATATCGATCCCATTGCAGCAAAGGACATCTAAACTGAAACAGCAGCGTCGATCGATAGGCACAGAGTATGTTGCTGAATCTAAAGGTATTCCGCAGCCGGAGAGTTTCCCTTATTTTCCTTACACTTTTCTTATTCTATTTCACCATTATCTCCTCGCTTTCTGGTCACGAAGCACAAAGCGAGACGGACCGTCGTTTCTCCTGACACTATTCCGCTCGTTCTTGCCTTGCCGTTCATTTTAAATACGGCTGTTATATTTTATCCGTTAATTTCTTAGCCACCGGGTACCGCGCTGCACCGCACAGATTATTATTATTCGAATGAACCCTTTGTTTCCTCCTTTTGTTTTTTATATTCATATGAGTGAAACGAGGACAATCCTGACAATAGGAAAGTTGTCTCAATGTGTGCAATTTATATTAAGGCGCTGCTGTTGAACTGTTTTGTTCGCATTCAGAAATATCGTAGTCACGCAAGAATAATTAATAACATTGGTTTGTAATGGTACAAGTTTCATTTCATTCAAATTGAAATGGAAGTCGATATTCTTGGGTGATATGCGCATTTACTGGGGATTAAGCTTCTGTTGTAGTTATCGCAAAAATTAGTTCGATTTATACATATTTAATTTTTAGTTAGGTAAACTAATGTTGAGTATTTTAATATTTCTGGTTGCACTTTTGGAACTGTGCTATTTTTCTATTCACATTCATCGAGCTATCAATGAATCTTTCTTATAACACGAGGGCTACTTGAAATTAAGAATTTCAATATAATTAAAAAAAATACTGAAATCACAAATAAAATTAAAATATTTATGATAACATCATTATTGTATTATGTTCGGTGCATTACGATACCCTTATCTATTTACTATTCAACCATCCCCATCAACTCCTTATTATTATTCAACACGCCTAATCGTCTCAATCCTAATAAACGAAAAGTCCATCATCTCTCGAACGGTATTGCAAACGGCAATCCATATTGATTCATACACGGCATGCCTAATTCCCGCACGCGACATGGATCATTAACTTACTTGCGAGGACTGTACCTTCCACTGGAAGTCGGACGCCGGATCCGTGAAGAACCACTTCTGCGGCCACGGCTTTATCGTCCCCTCCGGTGTCTTGAAGATTAACCCTTCCAGACTCAGGCCGTGCGCCAGCACGCTGGTTGTGATGTTCCCCTTCTTGTAGGACGCTATCCCCGCTTTCATGTACATCTGCGGTATCGTCTCGTTCTCCCTGAGCTTCAGGGTCACCCTCGGTAGCTTCGCCTTCCTCGCCGGCCCGCTTGACGACACTTTCGCCGGCTCGCTAGGCGTGCTGAGGAGCGTCTTCTGACTCGTCGGCGACGTCGCTGACGAGGTCGACGGAAGTGCGGAGGACGCGAAGGGCTGTCGAACGTTCGGCGACGATTCCGTGGACGTTCGCAGACGTTGCGTACTGCTGACGCCGGAGTCTGGAAACAGGGAAAAGGAGATCTTCAATATGGAAAATCTTTGGGAAACTATTCTTAAACGATGGAATTCGATGAACGAAGCTTACTAATCATTACTGGTTAACTTGCTAGTAAACTTGCCAATTGTTAATTACTCATAACCTACTTGATGAGTAATCCATTTCATAGTCTTGTATTAGAATAATTCGAGAAATAATTGCCATTCATGACGTGATTAACTTGAAGTCCAATTTCGATTGGCAAATTGAAAAATACAACTGTGGGATCAAGTCGAAGGTAAATATTATACAGGGTGTCCCATCTAACTAACAGATTTCACAAACAAATTCTCTCAAGAGCATCTTTTTCGAGATTTCAGAAGCATCGAAATTATTTTTTTAAGTAGGACTACATATTTTTGATACGGCGGTACGTTAGCTAAGATCAAGGCGAGTCCAACGACATATGATGTTATAACCTTCATGTGACCTTGACTACGAAAAAATTAATAAAACTTGAATTATTGATTGGAATGGTGAAATGACCGTGGTTAGATGATTAGTGAGGAAAAGTTTACCTTTAAATATTGATGCATACAGTGCAACGTGAAGATTCTGAAAGGTTAGGTCAGGTTATGACCTTCACGTGATCTTGAGTACGAAAAAATGCATAAAACTTGGATATTGATGTGATTAGTGAAATAACCGTGATTAGATGATTAGCGAGGAAAAGTTTACCTTTAGATATTGATGTAAACAGTGCAACATGAAGATTTTGAAAGGTTGAACTAAAATTAGGCCTCCCAATTTAAAAAATGAAACGACTCTCATTTTCTGATTCTGCACTGTCCAATAAAAGTTTCTGACCGCGTGCAAATTTATTTTTGCCATTTAATTTTTTGCTAGCGGGAAAAATACGTTAGTTACCCAGTTTTATCTCACATTCCCCTACTCCCTCAAGTACTCCCTTCAAAAATTTGTTCCTCAGTATTTCTTCATGCTCTTTTCTTGTGTCTCGAAACAACGATTTAGGGGTCCAAGCGTTAAAGCGTTGAAGAATAAAAAATCTTCCTTTGAGAGCATTGTCCATCTCAATATCTCTCTCGCATAAGAGAAAAAAGACAAAGCGATAGAAACGTAACGTACCGGTGCTGCTGATGTCTTCGGTCTCCTGTTCCCCCGCTTGAAACGCATCCGACAGCGTAGTGATCGCCTCCTCGACGTCCTCCTTCCGGTAGACGACCGTCGATGGCACCCCGGCCGCCACCGGAAGCCTGCTTCTGCTCTTGTTCGCGCCGATCTCTTTCGTCTGACTCCTCGACGAGTTCCTGACCGTTGTACTATGACCGACACGGCCCATCGCGAGCATCGTGCTGGCGAACAGGCTCTGATCGCTCTGGTTCATGAGGAACGGCGTCGCGACGCAGGACAGGACGATCAGGACCATCAGTGTGCCCATGGTGTACTTGATGATCCTTGGCCTCGGCTTGCCGGACGTCTGAGGGAAGCCGGGCGACGAGAACTGGTCTGTTTGCGGTAGAATTGTGTACTGCAGGCTGGCATCGCCCTTTCGCACCGTTTTGTACATAATTAATTAACCTGTTGAAGGAGTTTAGCTGTAGCAGCGGCCGGGTAATGGTAAGTAAACGTGTCGACGTTGTTTCGAAACATCCGGGAGGCACAAAAAGCAACAATTTATTCAACGTTCAACAAATAAAGTGAATGTAAATAAACTACGTTCGGTGCCATCAGAATAAAATACAATTATCGGCTGATTTCGCAACAAATAAAATGTTGTAATTTGAAAAACACGATTCAAAGTAAACTATTTACTAAAATAATATTTTATTTCAAATGGTAAATGGTAAATAGTTTATTTTAAATCGTGCTTCTGAAATTGAAATATTTGATTTGTTGCAAAAAGAGTTGACATTTGTATTTTATTTGGATGGCACTGAAAGTATTTTATTTACTTAGGCTGTATTCAGTTCGATTGTCGAATGTTGAAATATTATTGCTGAAAATAATGATATATGCATTCAATAGCTACTCTTATAAATACAAACACTTTAACGTTCAATTTCGTATGTTTCATTCCTATAATGAACACGCGAGACTTTACAAATCCGTTATTAATTAACTATTGCGAGCAAGTTTCAATCGAGCAAACGGAATCCAATCAACAACCGCGTATACTATTAAACGAACCTATTACATATCATTGCCGTAAATAACGTTTAAGCAGCTATTAAACATAAATAGATTTACTGATCCTCCACAAAAGCCAACGTCAAAGAAAGATGTTTTATTTCTCCTTTCCAGGGTAGTTCTAGTAGCCCAGCAGAAACGACGACCCATTCTTAAAACTCCCAAAGGACTATCGAGCGTGGTGGCAGATAGGAAAGGATAACGGAGCTCCGCGTCTTCCTTCGGAAGGCATCGATTCCCGATTGTCCTCGACAAATATTAAATCTCGAAGCAGCATCTGAAGCATTAGCTCGTCCAGTCAACACCGGTTGCATCTTTGAAAAATTGGCATTCATCCCAATCAATAAAAAACAGGGGAAATACGTAAGAAAAAAAAAATACAAGGGCAAAGAATAGGCCCTTTCAAAAACGAAGCAACAATTCACCCCCACCCTCGGTTGTCGAGAGCAACAAGAACGGGGACGTTGGTGAAAACAAATGAAACAACGTCAGTCGCAACGAAACTACCCTATTCGAGAATAAACGGCGAGATTCGTGGAATATTGCATCGATGGATAATCGAAAATAGATATATTGTTAAAGAATGTTGAGCAAATATTGTGAAACCGAAAGGGAGGAGGAACAGGGTACTTACGATATGTGAAGAACCGAAGGGGTTGGTACTCTGTCCGTTTCCACTTCCGGCAGCCTGCTCCGTCGGAACGAACGCGACAATCCGGGACAGGGAGAACCTCGCCTGTGAGAGAAACTCTCCTGGAAAATGCGCAGATGCGCCTCACCGAAGAAGGGGTGGCATTGGTGGATGCGCACGCGTCGCTGCCAGCTACCGGAAGTCCGTCACCGTTTGAACGACTACGACCAGGGACACATACATGTGCGGGGCCAGTCCGAGTTCAAGGACGTTGGGGTCCTTGTCGACCTTGAACTTCTCTTACTATCATCTGGCTACATTCGTCTGTGCATCATTTTTCTATTATTTCTTAAACGTTGAATTGTCATTCGTGCGAGGATTTTTGTGTTTGTTTCGTGGTAATTGTAGAATGCGCACTTTTCTCCGAGGACTCACGTGTAGATACCATTAATACAAATACGAGTAATGTAGATAACTTTTTTAGCAAGAAATCATTCAAACAATTTGGGAGTAATTTAAGAAATGTTTAAAGGGAACAACTTAGGAAGAATTTTCGAGGAGTTGGCGTTCCATTTAATAAAAGGGAAAAGTGGATTTTAGTTAACAATATTTTATTTTTTCAGTATAAAATATATATATGTATATCAAACAAAATAGGAAACATTTTTCTATAACATACATACATCGGGCTAATGGAAGACGTTCTCCTTCTTAACGTAGCGCTAAATGTAAGATATTACGCGTTTTCCTTAATTCGAAGCCTATTTTTTTCCTTCGTAAAACTTGTATGCAAATTTCATTTGAATCGAATTTTATATTCATTGCATAGTTGGCATAGCCGTTGACGACGCGATATCAGTTGCATCCCCAGATCTCCACAGCTGGGTTATCGTCTTTACTTGCGTATGGAAGTTTATTCCCTAGAAAATAGAACACGAATAAATAAACAATTCTATTGAAATTCATGCAAATGTACAAATATTCGAAGTTTTCAACAAAAATGTGTCGATGTTACACAAACTTTATCGAGAAATTTCTACGCATTTATCAATGAATTCGCGTAATGTAAACATTAATACAATTGATATAGGAAACGAAAATAATTTCATGTAAAAATGTTCGACTCGTTATTTATCACAAATTGATAAGAGGAATCTTTGAAATTACTAAAAGTAAAAGTATATTAACAAAATTAATGCGGTACGTAAAACAATACTGCTAATATAACATTATAGTTTAAACATTGAAATGAATAATCTAATGCAAAATTATTGTAAATTATTCATAGTTTCATTCAGTCGAATCATTGTTTATTTCAAAAAATAAAAAACACTATCTTAATTCAAACTATCACTCCATTTAAATCAAAGTTAGACAGTAAGATGTAGAGTATATAACATTATTCAATTTCAAAGAATGAATTTACCAATATAAATTTTGTACAATAATTGTACTCACGTGTTTCCCATAAAAGTGGTTATCACCCAAAAAGGAGCCCTTATTTCCAGTAAAACTAAACATGGGCAACGGCACTGGAATAGGAACATTTACGCCGACCTGGCCAGCCTCGATTTTATTTACAAACGCTCTTGCAGTCGCGCCATTAGTTGTAAATACAGCCGTGCCATTTCCATAAGGATTTTTATTAATAATGTCGATAGCTTCGTCTAAGGTGTCGGCGAACACACACGACAGAACAGGCCCGAATATTTCCTCTGTGTAACATCGCATCGAGGGCTGAAACATAGTATTATAATAACTTATGATCGATTTAATTACAATTGACGCATAATATTTAATAAACTTGACAGTAATCTACATACGATGATATTAAATTGGTTCTAAATTTTACATTTTCTTTTAATAATTCAAGGATCAAGCCCAAAAGGACATTAAAATACTGTTAATTAGGACGGTTTCAGATATTAATGTAGCATTTATAATAAATAACAAACGTATGGTAATATCAATTATGAAATCAATTAAGGAAAAAATATGAAATAAAAGTAATTTACGACACAGTAGAATTAAACATTTCGTGTGTAAGCATTTAAACTTATTTTTATTGATTATTGTAAAAAACTTAAAAAAAAAAAGGAATTGCATTCACTAAAAACGTTGTGCAAAATTTGCTTCTCTCGTCTTAACGAAAAATAAATTAATTAAACTTGCATTAATAATATCATAAACAATCATAATATATCATTCACCTTTGATTATCTATATAAAATGCATCTATAATTAATGCGAAAATATAATACAGATTCTTTCGATACCTCATAAATATTTTAAGGAGCGATTGCTGAGGCAATTCTGAACAACCTTTTCCTTTGCCAAAATGATGGTTAACACTTCGTTTTTGAATTATTAACGAAAAACGCTGACCAATCAGCGCGCGTGTTCAAGACTGCGGTTGGGCGTATCACGCTCCGCTCTCGGCTAAGCGCGCGCTCTGATTGGCCAGCGTTTTTCGCTAATAATTTAAAAACGAAGCTTTAACGAACATTTTGGCAAAGAGAAAAGGTTGTTCAGAATCGCCTCAGCGATCATCCCTCCAAATATTTGCATGAGGCAGCGAAACACCCTGAATATTACCTTCACGTTCGTCAAAACGGTTGGTCCAACGAAATTCCCTTTCTCAAAACCTTGGACCACGAGACCCCTGCCATCGAGGGCTAAAGTGGCGCCCTCTTTAACCCCCGACTCGACCAACTCGCAAATCCTCCTCTTGGATTGGGGCGATATGACCGGTCCCAGATCTGTCCCAGGTACGTGTCCCGCGTTCACCTTCAACCTCCTCCCTGCCTCTACCAGATCCGTCACCCAATCTCTCGATCTCCCCACGAATATGGCGACCGACAGCGCCATACACCTTTGGCCCGCGGCTCCGAACGCAGCACCCACGATTTGGGAAAGCGTCTTGTTCTTATTCGCGTCTGGCAGGACGACGCAATGGTTCTTCGCGCCCATGTTGCACTGAACGCGTTTGCCGTGGGCGCTGCTCTGTTTATAAATGTACTTTCCCTGTGAAACGAGGAAGATTTTCGATTATTCACTGCAATTTTTAATTATAACGTTGCGATTGTGTCTTTTTGTAACAGCGATTTTCTTGCGAGACAATTATTTTCGTCCGATGAGAAGTATAAAAGATACGGAGAAATGAGTTGAACGAAAGTGACAGCATATTATGGCGCGCATATCATGCTGATATTTCTATAACCTTGAGATGACCCTGAAACACCTCGTAACGACCACATTCAATTTTTTAAACAGAAACCTATAGTTTTTATTGCATATTCTTGTGGCGCATGTCGAATCATTTTAAAAACACTACTTACACGTTTACTTTGCTCAAACCAATCTCGAATTACGAGAGCTAATGATAGTTATTTTACGCCGCGGAAGGCGCGCCACATTTGAGCCCCCATATCTCGAAATTGGTTTCAGCAAAATGGACATGCAAGTAGTGTTTTGAAAATGGTTTTGCGCCAGCTACAAGAATATGTAATAAAAAACACAGATTCCCATTTAAGTAATGAGCGTGTCGTGTACAGGGCGTTCCAGGTTCGTCTCAATATCAAACAACCACCATCGTGATGCGTGCTCACTGATATGCTACAATTTTCATCTAAATCATTTCTCCATACCTCTTGTAATCTCCAAGATATTTAAATAATCCCAATAAAAAAAAAACTCATAATAATCGATCATCGAATAAGCATTGACATACCGCCTGATCGGAACCAACGAAGGAGACCGCCTTGATGTCCGGATGCTCGCAGATAAAATCAACAGCGGCATGCTGACCGTGGATAACGTTCAATAATCCGGCGGGCGCGCCAGCTTTGGTGAACAGATCGGCGAGTATCATCGACGCTCCCGGCACGCGCTCGGACGGTTTCAAAATCGTCGCGTTCCCGCAGGCGACCGAGACCGGGAACGACCAGAGCGGTATCATCGCGGGGAAATTGAACGGACAGATGGACGCGGTCACGCCGAGTGGAACTCTGTAGGAAACGATGTCCATATCCGTGGCGATGTTCGGCGTGCTCTCGCCCATTTGTAGGGAAGGGATCGCGGTGCACGCGTCGACCACCTCTGTAACATAAATCAACGCCGTGCGCGTGATCGATCGCCCGTAAGCGTGGCTGCAATCGCGTTTCGACGGTTCGTTTGGCGGATAAATGTATCGATTGAAACGCAGAGACGGAAGGGGGAACTCGGGGAGGAAACTTGTGCCGAGTGATAGAATGTTAAATAATCGTCGCGGTTTATGAAAGTGAATGTTTGACAATGTTGTTAAGTGTCGGATTGGTGCACGTGAAAGTAACGACCATGGTAAGCGTAAATATAAATACTTTGTTCGGAAAGGACATAGAATGGTAAAAAATGATTCAATATGGTCTTAGAAAATTGAGGAACAAATAAGGATAAAGAAATATTGTTCTAAAAGAAGCACAGCTGACGTTGGTAAATTTATTGAAGTGCAAATGAAGCCACGATAATTACCTGCACCGTTCGAGCAAACTACTATAATTATCCTTAATTAAGAATGAATTTATATTTTATAATTATAATAGTAAAACTTACGAAGTCCTCGAAGAACATCCCCTTCAGCGTCGGCCATTGTCTTTCCATTCTCCTTTACCAAATTCTCAGCGATTTGTTTCTAGAACATATGCCAATTATCAATACTTTCACAATAATGCAAAATTAGTAAAAGAAAAATATCAGTGTTAACTGATATCGATGTTATAAAACACACTTTATTATCAATTTTTCCAATTCACCTTTAATAAATGAAACATCGAGTACCAATAATTAATCTTTGAATAAACTTTTCACACTACCACAGCGAACTTTATTATTATAAAATATCAACGTGTAAAATCATAAAACAGCTGTTCACGATCCACAAAAGATTTTCAGTTGGCAGTAAATCTCCTCACCGGTTTGCATATACAAAATTCGTATGAAAGATGTTATGAGTAGGCTGCTGTATGACAAAACTTTTAATATTTGAGGATTTACATTTACCAAGTTTCCGTTTCAATAAACCCACCGAATGTTCTCGTATAAGTGCTTGATACTTGAGCATCAAGGTCTGCCTGGTGAGCACGCTGGTGTTTCTCCACTTCTCGTACGCGTTCTTCGCGCTCATCACAGCCGTCTCCATTTCTTTTTCCGTGCATTTCGGCGTGCGACATAACAGCTGGTTCGTAGCTGGATCGTGGACGTCTGTGAACTCGGTGGCCTTTGACTCTGAAACACAGTTTGAAACCTTTACGTGAGACTCCCGTTCATAACAGCGAAGTTTAACCGCTTTTTACTGGTTTTTACAACTTTTTTGGAATGCGAACGGAAACTAAATGTTTAGCTTTTTATTAAATAATCAGCTGTATATTAAACTTTCTTATAAAATACTTAATTTTACTAATTTATTTTAATTTTGTTTTGAAACAGGAATTTTCTGTTACATTAGAAGAAAATTCGTTAAAATTATAACAAATATAATGTTTCATTATCTTCCTGCTATATCGCCATTGAGCATGAATTTAGAAACGTGTAGTGATGATGTTTTCTCTCCAACTTCGCTCTATGGTATCTAAAAAAAACGTCCACAGAGCACAGTAATCATGATTCTCCCAAAAATACTGACCCAATTACTTTATTGTTAATATTAAATATATAAAACTTGTACGAAATTTAGATAGAATAAACTATAAAGTGCACATTGTGTCGTGTTAAATTATCGTGAACTGCGTGCATTTTTATTGTTTAAATAAATCTGCGTCAATTATTCCAAACTTTACAGGCATTTAAACGTAATTTATTATAAAAACGATGAAAGATTGGTTTTAATGGCCCATTTTTTTCAACGGCTTGTTTTGCAACATAATATTATAAAACAATAAATTACTACAAACAGGTATTGCCACTTATTGTTGTGTATACAATTTTGCAATCATCTACAAATGCCAACTGTTTTATCATGTAACTTATCTCGAGAAAAATATTTTATTTCACAACTGTGGATGTTCATCGAAACTCTTTCCCACGCATATTTACTTGAAAACTTGAAACACAACGCTCTTTGTTCTATTTAACTCCGAAGCCTCCTTTTATAATCAGCGCTATTCGTTTGGTTCTTAAACGTTCCTCGTTAAAGCGGCCCTTGGAACTGAATTCGCCACGAAATACAGCGCCTTTTCTGTACAGTTTCAATAGGTGCTCCGACAGTACTCATGGATCACGAGCTTCAATTAAAACGCCTTTAAAAGCGCACTTTAAATATTCATAACGAACCGCGCCGTACGAAAACGAAATTGCTTCCAGAGTACTTTTAAACGGTGAGGATTTGTTTCGTCAATGCTTGCACGCCTTGTTCTCGATGAACGCTTCGTCTTACGTTTTCGGCAATCGAATCGCGAATAAAGCAGGTAATGCAAACAAGCATTTATGCTTCAATGCTTTAAGAAGTGTAATATTTAAACTAGGAAAAAATATCTTTAAATTCTTTTATTATCACGTCGTTTTATTTAGATTCCATGCTTTTCTTGTCATTTTGAGCGATCTAGTGGAATTTTTCTAATTAGCCTGTAATTGTATCACAATTTATCAATGATTTGTTGAGTCAGGGAAATGTAAGAGCAATAGTTCAGACCCCGAATCATTTTCACGCGGAAGTCGTATTTTAAACAAGGGAAATACGCTTTCAAATTAATTATTACGTGTTTACGTTGCATCAGTTTATATTTCGCAATGTTCAATTAAATACAAAAGACTGTCAAATACAATTAACTTTACAGGTAATTGGATAAGCGAAAGATACACTATTATTCAATTATAACTTATTTGATAAAGAAAATATATGTAGTGTGAAATATTTAACGACACAATTTTTAGTTGAATCTGTTACAATTATTTACATTGAAAATGGATTAATGATATAACTATACATACATATGTAAATATTGCACATATAATACGTATACATTTAATATCGAGGCTGAATACTATTAATAAGCAATCATAGTACTGCACGTTTTATAAAACATTTCCATTTCAGCAAGAATAAAATTCATGTAAGATAATTACCTACGAATTGGCCATCGATGTACATCTTAACCGTCGGTACACTACTGCTGTAAGTCCTTGCGGCACATTGCGCCTAAAATATTAGTCAGTCAGTGTTAAACAAATCCGTATTTTATAAGTAACGATGGACGATATTCTTATGAATATAATTTCATTGTTTATTAATATGTTTACGTAAAAAGATACTGCTGGAATCTGTTCCGTATTTACACTATTGTCAAAGGCCATTTTTGCTATAAAAGTTACGCACCATAATTATACCGATAAATTTCTCCAAGCGAATGTTACATTAATAAACATCTAAATTCGTGACTTATGCCCTGTGAACTCATTTTGAAATTACCTCGATTAAAAATTGAAATGCTTGGATGTATTAATTATAGCGTAACGAATACTATTAGAATGAATGTCATGTTTTTTTTTGTAATAAATTTTAGCGACCACTGTTGCAAGAATCGAATGATAAAACAGCCCAATGTTACGTTTCATGGTACTTTGGTCCCAGAAACGAGAGGGCAGCTATGCATCCTCCATTACAACCCACGTGCTCGAAGCATTAGATTCCCATCTGGCTGATTAGTATCAGTTTGCCAAGAGATACGCTCGAGCCTATGATCAATCGACTAATGCATACTATCTTTCCAATATCAGCCAGAGTATGGCTGCACGAAATTTCCAGAGCGGAAGTAGAACTTGCATTGAAGAAGTTCAAGCGGCAGAATAAATTCATATGATTCGATTGGTCCGATTGGACCGAATGGAGAAAACCTCGATAATCCATCGGGTGTATAAATAAAATAGATACCGGAAGTCTATAAACATCTTCAAAGTGAAAGCCTTCAAAATAAAAGCAACTTTATTATACATAAAAGAAATTAGTTGAGCAATAATAAATGATATTAATTCATTAAGAAAGAATTAGAATAAAATGATACGAGCCAGAGAAGTAGGTACATGCTTATGATCCAACCTAGTACATTTTATTAAATAATGGAACAAACATTTTCCAAAAATAATTAATCAACTTTTTAATCGAATGACTGATATCGATTTGTGGGTCAGCCGATGCGATTCTTCTGTTTCGATTAATGATGCAGCGTGTTGCGTAAAGTATACATATAAGCTCTATTACTCGAGATTGATAACGACATTCCCCTTCGCGAACGCTATTGGCCTGGGTAATTTTGCATCAGAGCCAATTGAAATGAAGATGCATAGACTGCAGTGGAAAGCTATCCGAGTATGGTGACTCTTCGGTAAATTTGGTATTACGATCTACCTAACTTCCGGTCCGCTTCAATATTAATTGAAGATTTGGTAATTGATAACGATAATGGTTTCGTGCATTTGGCAAGGATGAAAGCTTGGTCGCACGTTAATTAGAGACGTATACTGTATTATTATGAATCATTGAGAAGGGTGTTAATGAACGACACCGGACATGTGAAAGGCCAAGAATTATCGACAAAGGTGTAAATAAGTTGTGACATTTTTAATGTTGATAATAATTAACACAAACGTTGATTGTAGCACATTGTACAAATAATTCAAAACGTTGCACAAATATATTGGCCATAAAAGTATTGCATATAAGTAATACAATATACTTTATATTTCAGTTCAAATACGACCATTTAATGTGTTAACTTTTTTTTTAAATTAGTTCAACTTTTAAATGTATAGTTTAATGTGCAAACAAATAACAAATTCTTTTACAATGCAGCGATAGGACAAAGCGTGCTGATAACATCTACGATAAACGAATGTTAATAGTCCCAAGCGATGTAAAAAAACATCATAAAAATTGAGTTACAACAGAAATAAAAACAGTACAAAATGAATCTTGTCTTCCTTTTTGCATTTCTTATCATTGCTTTCAATTTACATATATTCCAACTGTATTTTTATCTAAATTGGAGCATATTATTAACAATCACAAAGTAGGAAAACATTACGTTGTACATTTAAAAACAGAGCAAATTTGACGTTCATATTAAACTTGAAATAAAATCGCTGAAGACATCAGACTTTTTAAAACAAGCAATAACATTTTTGTTTTGTAAAAACTTAATTAGTTGGAAAGTTGAGACTGTACATGCGTGTAGTTGATGTGTATTCAACTCTTAGAACCAAGACATAATTTATGAAACACAACATGAATCAAGAGTAATCGATTAAAGCTAAAAGAAAGAAGAATATCGCATTCATTATGTGAAATATCGATTCATATAGTGTCGAGTCGAGAATTTAAATGGACGTATTGAAACAGACACCTGACGTCGGAGTATTATCTTAAATACATTTGTAATAATTATCGAATTGCTTCCTATCGATATGATGCAAAAATAAAACACAAGATTACAATATATACATATATATTGCAAATAATTGACGTACCTCCCGGTTGACGAACCTGGCGAGGAGCGCCATAATCGCGAAACACGTTCCTCGCTGGCTGTAATGGAACTGGCTGATTCACTTGAAAAAATGGCCTGGCCTACAGTTGCACGGACGAACCAACGTTTTCATCGAGGTTAATCTTATCTGTTGACGAACCTTAGTACGGTCGATGTTTTCAGAAACGTTCGCCATCCGTTTATACTCGAAGCTGTCCGAACGGGTTGCGGCAATGCGCGAAGTGCGAGAACCGTTATCGATTCGAAGTTTAATAAAGCGGTTGTTCGAGGATAAAATTAACATTACACTGTTTGTTGTAAAGTTTATGTAGTACGAGATGGCAAGATCGTTTTGGTATATGTGAATTTAATTTTAATAAAGACTTATAGTTGGAAATTAAAGTTGAAGCGGTAGTATAATTCAAACGAGGACACTAATATCGTAGTTTGAAATTTTTATCGAAACGATTCGATAGTCGAACTTATCGATAAGGAGGGAACTTGGAAGGCTTGTAGCGACTGTTGGCAATATCTCGTCTGTAATGGTAGTGAATTGACATTGAAGATGCCGCCACTTACTAGTATAATTCATTTATTGAAGAAAGTTTCAGTACGCTGATGTACATTAAATTACTAGTTTATAGAGTATAAAGATATTGGACTTATAGTCTGCAGAATTCTTGTCGAAAAATTATCAAAATTGAATGCAAAAGCAATAGAGAAATTGTTAGACAAAGTGAGGATCATTATTACATATTACCTATTATAATTAAAATTAATTGCAGTCAATTATAATTTATTATAATAGTTAATATATTATACTTATTCAATAAAGACGTCAATGTAACTATCAATTTAACTACAATTTTTATATATACACTTGCTTAAATTGGAAATTTAAATTTCCGCAATAAACGTTGTTTCCTTACTATTAAATAACAATTGTAAATTATGTTTCTAATAATTGTTAACAATCGTCAATAACATAGTTGTTCAATAATAATAATTAAAACAATAACATTAAATCACCTATCATTTAATACATACATTTATTAATATACGTTAATGTTTCTTCTTCCAATTTTAGTTATATGCACCAAATGTATTATTACAAACCCATAACTTTTAATATCAACAACTACCGATAGTGAAAATAAACAATCGATAGCGGTGGCCACCGGTAATTATCAATAGCATCATCGGTAGTTCTCCACAGGTAGCGGCTGGTATGAAAAAAAAAAAGGTATTAGGAACAGGGGAAAGCAAGAATGTTAGTAGTCGTTAGGTGGCCCGAGGTATGCGTAACAACTAACCGCATGATTACATGGAAGTTGATTGGCAAACAATCGTTAGAACCGATCGACAGGTTTTGGTTCGGTATTAAAGTCTCGTGCGACGTATCGTTTTAAATGTGCTGCCTTTATCTGTGTACGAAAGCCCGTTTCTATTGATACACAGCTGTGATTACGTATGGCGCGGAAAGTGAAACGCGATGGAAATTCAGAATAAGGTGAACAAAGATTGAGTCACGATATTCATTAACGATTACCATTAACGTATCCTTGACAATTATATCAGCAACGATTGTAAAAAGCAAAAAGCCAGCCTTCGTCAATTTGCTTGCCCGAATTTTGTTAGACTACTTGTTTGAAAGAGTTTGAACTCAGTTTTTGACTAGTTCCTTGTTGAAAGAAGTTCTTTAATTTCGAGAAACAATTTGGATTGAAAATTTACTTGATTCGGTTTTATTAATATACTTGTTGGAAAGAGTTTGAACTCAGTTTTTACCTCAGTTCTTGTTTGAAGAAGTTGTTTCGTTTCGAAAAACAATTTGGAGAGAAAATTGACTTGACTGAGTTTTATCAAGCTACTTGTTTAAAAGAATCTTAACTTAGTTTTTAACTCAGTTCTTGTTTCAAGAGGTTGTTTAATTTCGACAAACAACTTTTTTGCACGTAACGAATGATTCACAACTTTCAACAAACGAGGGTGAGATCGTAAGTGTATAAACAAACGTTGCGCAATGCTCTAAATAAAAATCAATGCGCTGTGGGAAAACGATATTGGAAAACGAGTTTGAGTCAGTGAAAGTAATATGGAGGGGAACAAGTATCCTTAGCGAAATTTTTACTGAAGCAGTTTCACAATAATGCCAGATATCATTAATAACACGTAGCCCAGAAAATTGGATACTAAAAACCAGATCAAATTGTTAAAACTCCTATGCAAGTTTCACTAAAAATAAAAATTGGATTAAATTTATGTCATCTGTTGGTTTAATTAAATATAATATAATGGTACTGTTTCACAATTTCATAATTCATTGACATAATTAACACGAATAATTGAAACAATGCTCAAGAAGTTATTCCGAAATTCGTTAACAAAAGAAAAACAATGTTTATTGAGCTACAATAAATACAGTAAATGAACATATAACTGTACATATATTACTAACTGTAAATTACAACCAAAAATGCAGCAATTAAAATAATACAGTCCTTAAAAACTGAAATAAAACCCTTTCAAACAAGTAGTTTAATAAAACTCGAGCAAGTCAATTTTCCCTCCAAATCACGTATTCCACAGCTTTCTGTAAAATAATGCAACTATAAATTCTTTAAGCAAAATGCAGCGAAACAATTCCATAAACGTCCAATAACATCCTAGACTACGGCTTTGCTTTCGAGCAGCTCCATCCGTTCGAAGTACACGTAACAACTTCACTTACTATCAGCTTCGCAAGACCAGAAGAAAATTAAACAATTACGATCTACACTAGACGAAGGAAACCGTTCGCTCGATAATTAATTAACGTCCGTGGTTGAAACGTTGAAAGTAGCTTCCCATCATCAGAGCCGTCGGGATAGAAGTGAAAAGGAAATGAAGTACGCTTCTCGCAAGCAGGACTCGTCGCATTAAAGTCGCGTGTGGTGACATAACGGTGACATGAATGCCTTCGACGCTAATCGCTGCGAGCGAAACGAAACCGCGCGGTCTCGTTAAAGCCCGTTTAAAGCACCTTTCAACGTGCGCCGGCGTTCACGTGTTCCTGCTCCCCCGTTTCAGGGAAATCATTTATAAGCGGCGTTCAACAGGTTTGCGCTAAGTTTTCCTCGTCGCGTCATTTTCCTCCTTCTCAGTGGAGAAAAAACGATCCGACGGATTTGAAAGTCATTCGAGTGGCAAGAAGCCTACTTTTTACGAGTTCGATGTTACGCAAATGAGTCTCGATGAATATTTGAAGATCATGATCGGTGATAATGGTATCTTCTTTTCTGTTTTCTTCAGTGAATGATCGCTGGAGGAAGTATTGTAACTTGAAATTGGGGATGTTATTCGAATCGATATTTTGAAAGCTCTGTATTTTGGGGATTTTTATGAAGTTGCATTTTATTGTTGAAACGAATCAAACGATAAAATTAATGATACAAATAATTTTTTGACAGGAAAATTAAATAGGGAGCAGTAATAATTATGTAAAAAGTGCACAATAAGATAGTATTTATTTGTAAAGATTTCCATTAAAAAATGTACAATAAGTAAATAAATGTACTGCGAACAATTATACAACTCGTTTCATTTTGAATAATTTAACAAAATCGCGCTAGGCTAGTTAATGAAAAAGGAAACGTCGTGTGGACAAATAAAGTTGACCCAGGTCGTTTTAGACAAACGTTGAAACGCTATACCTAACTATTGCCCGATAAGCATTGTTTCTTTTATTAGCGAACTTCAGAATAAGTTTTATAACTTTCGACGTTTCAACCTTGGACGACAATTAATTATCGAGCGAACAGTTCCCTTCGTCTAGTGTAATTCGTAATTGTTTACTTTTCTTCTGGTCTTGCGAAGTTAACAACAAGCGGAGTTGCTAAATTTGTATTATTTTAATTGTTGCATTTGTGGTTGTGATTTGCAGTTAGTAGTACAACTATATGTTCATGTACTTTATTTATTGTAGCTCAATAAACATTGTTTTTCTTCCCCTCGGTATTGTTCGCTCGAATTTCGATTTTATCGAACGAAATCGACGAATGGTAATTTAACAACGTTCACATGCACCGAGTTTCTTGAACGCCGTGCAAAGATTATGTTACCGCCTCTTGGCAGGGGGTAACGCGTTTTGTAACTTACCGCACGGCGTGCTGAATATTAAATTCACTCTACGATACGCCGTTCAGAAGAAGTAAACGGAGTAGCATCTCTTCTAAACACTCTACTCGATGAAATGAACCGTGTGAATCGTTTCACGTGGCCGCGACGAACCGTCGTCCATTGGTAACGCGCGTTCAACGATCGAACTCGCGCGTGCTAACGCGCGAGAGGGCTCGCCAGTGGCGCACGGGCGAAGCGCGTGCCACGTTCCAAGCGTAATATCGGCTTAATATTCAACGCGATGAAACGGATTACGAAACTGTGCCGCGAAACACCTGGTAATTCGATAATGATGTGCTTACGCACGCGGCTGCGTGCAACGCCGCCGAGCGACAACCGTTTCGAAATCGACACCGAACGTCCCAGGCCCCGGCGCGATTGTTTCCCAGTTTCGACGAACTTCGATTGCATTGATCGCCTTCCCCATTGTCCGAGCGGCTTTTGTTCCGGCGCTAAAAGTATTCCACGCGCTCGAGTCGCACTCCGTTTCTGAAAAGCGGAAGTTTCGTTGTAACTAAACGACTACTGTCAATTATTCACGATTATTACTAAAATTATCTGGCTTTCACTTTTTGTCGTGCGACATTTATGCGAAATGGAAGCTGTCGATATTAACCGTTTGAGTCCCAAGCAGCGCGATCGCGCTCTTCAGATTTTCTGTCGAAAACTCCCAGTACATTCCGAGCGCTACGGGCAACTGACGGTGCAGTCATCGACTGTCGAAGTCGCGCGCTCGACTTTGCTGACGCGCGTAAATACAGGACAACGATAGCTTTCCTTGGGCGGCCAAAAGAAACCAAGATTAATTTTTTACTTTCACCATTGTTTCGTGTAGTCATTTTGAAACACACAATTATTAGAAATAAAAAGCACTTATAGAACAACGCGTCTGATCGCTTACTCGACATAAGACTAAACAAGCGCTATCGCGCCGCTTGGGATTCTTCGGCATAAAATTAAACAAGCGCTACCGCGCCGCTTGGGCTTCTTCGCAATCGATTAAGACAAGCGCTATTGCGCTCCACGGGCTTTTTCGATCGTGTTTTTCTAAAAGCCTCTGGGACTCAAACGGTTAAAAGCTGTCGAATATGGTTACTGAAAATATGAAGACCAGTACCAAAATTGTAAAGCGAATTTTATAAGTGAAATATTCAATTTTTAAGTGACGTCACAAAAATTCTCACTGAGAAAAGTGGTCAAAGAAAATGTCCATATTTATACATATAGAAAGGCAGTAACAAGTCTCTCTCTTGTAATTCCCACATTTTCAAACTTGAAACGAGACGTTTGTCGAATAGAGGAGAAATTAATAGAACTATAAAACAGTTAGTAAAATATCCTCGTCTAATTTTACACGTTTCACCACACGAGGCTTCGTCCTCCAAGGCTTTTCACGCTAATAGAATTCACCTCATGCGCTTCACGTGTGTTTTTCGTCGTGTTCATTTCGCCACTTACGTTACGAACCCGCGAAACATTGCACACCACTCGGACACCACTGCTTGTCAAACATTGGCAAAGTACTGAAAAGAAATTTGTAATTTACTTACGATATAGGAATACGGATAACGTTGGATATTGAACATATAAAGAAAACTTTGAAATATAATAGCTTGTTAGTGTGCAGCTTTATTTGTTCCAACTATCTGCCACAATTTTTTTATCAACCTTGTTTTTTTAGATTATAGCAAACTCGAAAATGGAATAAAATAGAAGTGGATAGAATATTAAAAAAAAATGCCAACGTCAAAGCGAAAAAACTAACACATTTTAGTAATTATGAATGTTTAGAAACATTGCAATTTGTCTCTGCGATTTTAATGTTAAAAATTAGTCACTATCCAGGCTGATCGAATTCTGCTGTAATTGTCAATATTGTGCAGCTTTATTTGTTCCAGCTATCTACCGCAATCTTTTACTAATCTTATTCTTTTAGATTATAGCAAACTCGAAAAAGGAATAAAATAGAAATAGATAGTTTATTAAAAAAAATGTCATCGTCAAATCGAAAAAACTAACACATTTTATTAATTATGAATTTTTAGAAACATTGCAATTTGTCTCTGCGATTTTTAAGTGTTAAAAGTTAGCAACCATCCAAACTGATCGAATTCTACTGTAATTATCGACCAACAGGCTTTCTAAGCTTATGCAAACTTCCTCCAAGCTTTTCGCCTTTCGTGTCGAAGATTTAGAGACTACCGTAAATCTTTCTCATCTTATATTTACCGAGGATGTATCAATAAAATTTCTATACATTTTACGATAGATTTAAAAATCGACGTACTCACTCTTTTACGAGGAGCATATTTTTGCATAATGTAGCAGAATGTGTGTTTGACTTTGCCTGTGCAACATGTGCAGTTTGCAATTTCTTTGTACGCTTTCCTTCGAGAAATGCAGCTGGCAGCTAAGCAAATAAACGGGTACTCTTAAATATTTTATGTAGATAGGTAGATGAACAAATGTGTGGATGACAGTACAATGTCTGAGAAGTAGGTAGATGGACAGCTAAATAAACGTATAGACAACTGGGTAGATAAATTGTTAAACGAATGAGATAAGGGTAAACGAATGGAATGTTTAAACAAGTGGAGGGTCACTTGCAAAATGAGAAATTAAGAAAATTGAAAGTCATACTTTTTTTCCAGATAATGGACATTCAAGTGAATGTAAATAATAGTACAGGTAGCTGGGTTACTGCATGGGTTAATTAACGCACACAATGAAGCGCAAATAAAATGATTTAATAAAATTGCGAGTAAAATAGTAAGCATATATTATTTTGCTAAATATCTTGGGTCAACCCTTTTGAGTTGAAGAATCGTATATGTACTATATGTACATACTGATACGTTAAGCAATGAATATTTCATTACAATAATTAATTAATAGACACTTCAATCGTTTCATAATTTCCATAGGAAATGAATCTCCATCACAGCTAAAATCATTTCTGTTTTCCGCATCCAACGCAACTACTCGTAAAAGAAAAATCCAACAAAATTTCCTTTCTCATTGATAATTATTATTTATCATTTTCGGCGGCATGTCTTTAAATTTTGACAAGACTGTAATATGTTGTAGTCTATGTAAAATAATGATGAACTTACACCATCATTTCTGGCTTCAAAATTATTAACAAATTATAGCATGCTGGAAATCGCGAAAAAGCAAGTTGCTTAGCCAAACATGACTATATAAACGAATTTTTATCTCGAAAACCATTATGCTTACAGAGAAAATCTTTTTTTTCGTTAGCATCGAAAAAGATGGGACTTGCTAATTGCATTCTTTATTTTGTTGTAGGTATCCTGTTTCAATATGAAAATTATAAATAAATTTTAAGTTACAAAAACGTGTAAGTCTTCATACTTTTAAGGACGAATTTTTATCTCGGGAATTATTACACTTACAAAGAAAACTTTTTTTCCATTCGCAATCACAAAAGATGGGACCTGCTAATTGCATTTTTTATTTTGTTGTAGGTATCCTGTTTCAATATGAAAATTATAAATAAATTTTTACGTTGCAAATACGTGTAAGTCTTCATATTTTTAAAGACGAATTTTTGCCTCGGAAATTATTACACTTACAAATAAAATCTTTGTTTTCATTCACATCGTAAAAGATGGGACTTGC
Organism: Holcopasites calliopsidis; assembly: GCA_023838395.1. Taxonomy (NCBI): domain Eukaryota; kingdom Metazoa; phylum Arthropoda; class Insecta; order Hymenoptera; family Apidae; genus Holcopasites; species Holcopasites calliopsidis. The sequence continues at coordinate 1,572,055 of JALHAQ010000009.1, forward strand.
AAATAGCATTTTTTATTTTGTTGTAGGTACCCTGTTTCAATATGAAAATTATAAAGAAAGTTTTATGTTTCAAAAACGAATTAGTTTCCATATCTTTGAAAATCTGAAAAAGATATATGTTGTTCATTGAACAACTCTCGGCGTGCTCGAGAACTAGTTTTTATGCTCATTTTATAATTGTAGTCAGGGTGGAGCTCGAAAGACGCTCAGCTTCATCGAAATTAAACGAAACTCTTCCAGCTTCATGAAAGCTAAATGAAAGATTTCCAGCTTCATCAAAACTAAACGAAACCCGTCCAGCTTCAAAACTGGAATGAAACTGGAAGATGAAAATCAAAACTGGAAGACGCGCTAGCAGAAAGTGATCGATTCGGCCCGGAATCGGCCGTATGCAGATGGAAAAGTCGGGATTATTCGGTGACGTGCAAAATGTATTCGCGGCGGATGGTAAACGCGTTTACGTGAGCCACGAAAGAATCCCAACACTCTTGGCGAATGGCCAGAGACAATGAGAGGTAAAAGACGTTCTTTCCCTCGGCGGCATCATCGTCCGGTGCCGAGAATCCGCGAATCGGAGAGCCTTGGCCGCCCGTTTTGTCTTGGCCACGTTTAGACCCGACTCTCGCCTTCGCCCGCATAATTCTGCGATCCGGCCGATCGTTTTAAGTCAAATAATTTCCCCGCAGGCAACGGGCGCTCCGCATTTAGATCAGCGCCGCGCGGGATTTTCTTTCCACGTGCTTGCGCGCGGGAAACTCACATTCGTAAGCGGCGGCGTGTTCCTTTTTCGCGTCTTTTGCGCGCAACGGAGGAATCATTTGGTTCTGTCATAGGTTTGACGAGTGGATTCATCTCGAAGCAGATATAACAATTCATTATATTAATACATTTCAAAAACTAGAATGAAAAGAAGATTGTATTAACAATGTATCATAAAAGTGTATTAAGAACATTGAAAATTGTAATTAGAATAAGATATCGTGATGATTATTTACGCGAATCCGGAAAAAAATAACGACCTAGATGTTGCAAAAAACGTTCTCGGAATAAATATCATACTTCGTACACCGATTTACGCTGGATTAAATATGCAAAAATGATTATGCAATTGCGCGAACGCGTAACGTTTTGATTGACTGTTGCGAGATGTTAATCGGAGATTTCCAAGCGTGATTTTAATTCGCATCAATTATAATTATACAGCTGCGACACGCTATTATTCCTTGCATTGTAGCTTGTTCAGGTTTTAATGATGGAAAGGTAAGAAAAAAGTTGATTCATGGCTTAGCACGAGAAATTTAATATTATACGTAGCTTTGGAACAAAAACGCTCCTCCCCCTTTTTAAATTAATCAGATGTATGATAATAGCGATATAAAAAGATTGCAATTTTCCTTGTTGCGTGCTTAATTACAAAAGAACTTTAGATAGATCAATCTCTGAGTAACAGACATTAAATTTATTCGTTAAAATTATACTGGCCGTTAGTGGAAACTGCATTTAAATTGCATTTGCATATTTTATTGCAGAATTGTGCATTATATGTAGCCTGGAGAGATTAGTTTAACTGGAAAGTTTAATTTAGATCAGTATCAAGCTTGTACGTATGTTAATAAAGTTACCTTTTTTAGTTGTTTTTCGACAAATCTTCTTCCCTTTGGAAAAAGTATAATAATTTGGTGATTATAAATAAACTGTGACGTAAAGGAATTAATGCAAAAATCGTGATTATTCGTAAGAAATAATAAAATTGCTGGCAGAAAATTACTTGGCCAATCTTGTACAAAATAGTGTATCAATAAAATCGTGTTAATATGATTATGGAATGTTATTTAAAAATATATATTATAACATAAATGAGCGCTAATTGTAAGTGAATAAAGTTCCTCAAATTATCAAGGGCCTCAACGTTAGAATATTTGCATAAAAACTAGCCCGTATAAAAAAAAGTAAGATGTTTCAACATCATAGAAAAGACGGCTGTGGCACAAACAACGGAATAAAAAAAGGGTGCCCAGGGCCCTAATCTTTGAGTAGGCGTATATGTATAATCCGCCTTGAGAGAGGGCCAATGGGGCCCCGGAAGAGTGTATAAATCGGTGGTGGGGATAAAGGCGAGGCCGCAGCAAGCGTCACAAGGGAATGTACAGGGTGTTCAACCACGTGTGGGCAAAAATGAAAGAGACAAATCTATGAGTTGAAATAGGACGAAGAAATAGAAGAAATTTCTTTCGTTTTCGAGAAAACCGATTTTCAAAATTTATCGAGTGCACGTGTACTAGCGAAGCTACAATTGCTTGGTACAACCGGAAATTGCGGCAACACCGAAAGCAGGGTGAGTGAAAATGCGTTAAAAACAAAGAACAATATTCTTTCGTGCCACGCTCTGTTTTCAAGAAAATTGAAAAACTCGATTCTTCATGCCAAAATAAGTTGAAAATCAATAAGAACACGTTTTCATAGGACGCTTCGTTCTCAGAGAAAATGGAGTTCGAAGGAAGCCAGTTTTAGTAGATCGCGACTACTCGAGTACAAGCGTACTTGACAAATTTTGAAATTCATTTTTCTTGAAAACGGAGCTCGGTTTGAAAAAGTTGTGTTGTTTGTTTTCGACGCATTTCGATATGAAGGATCATCTACACGCGGACTCAAGTAGTCGCAAGCTGGTAAAACCGGATGCTGGGCGTGATTCCTCGTGCAAAAGTAAGTCGAAAATAAAGGATAACGTTTTTTCATATGATGCTTCGTTTTCGAGGAACTTTAGTTGGAATATTCATTACGTACGTGGTCGCTACAACTAGTCGCCATTTTTTTAACTCACCCGAACACCGGTTTCCTTCAAACTTAATTTACTCGAGAACGAAGCACGGTATGAGAAAATGTTATTCTTTGTTTTCGACGCATTTTGACACGAAGAATCATCTTCGTTCAAGTTTCACCATAATTTCCGGTTGTGCCAGGTCGTAACTCCTTAATTAACAGTTCACGAGTTTTTCAATTTTCTTGAAAACGAACATATTGCTCTTTATTCTCGACGTATTTTGACTCACCCTGCTTTCGGTTTTGCCGCAATCTCCGGTTGCACCGGGTTGTAGCTTCGTTAGTACACATGCACACGATGAATCTCCAAACTCAATTTTCTCGAAAACGAAGCCACAAACGAAAAAAATGTATTCTACTTTTTCGTCTCATTTTAGGCCGTAGAATCGCCCATTTCACTTCTGCCCCCACGTAACCGAGCACCCTGTATGAAGTAAGAAGTCGAAGCAAGCCTGAGGGACGTTTCTCGATCGTTCTCCAAAAGCTACCAGACACGCGGCGCTGCGTTCCGTGCTCTCCTCTTCCCGATCCGACCTTGGCCAGCTGGTTTCCCTGTTCCGCATTCTAAAAATATTTAGCCTACGAGGATCGTTAGGCATGATGGACACCGATTTGTCGATGCCGCGGCAGATCCACTTCCGCGAGTGGAAACCTTATAATTCCTGGACGATCTAGGAACTGACCCGGGCTCTAGACGGTCTTCGCTTCTGTTGGAAATCCCGCGACCGTAGATCGTAGAAGGTCAGCTACCGCTTTGTGGACTTTGATTTTATTTTTCTGTCACGCTGATTACGAAATGCACTGGGATTCTGATTAATACAGTCTATGGCCAACGTTCGCAGCGAAAGGATTAAACCTTGTACGGTGGTCGAGCGAGTAGCAAGTTGAAATTGAATTATGACTCTCAGTTAAACTATGAAATGAAAGCGATAAGGCCGGGACCGATCTTTAGAGGACCGGCTTTTAAAAGTAAATTTAAAAAGCCCCAGCTGTTTTTGTACTGCGCGCCCCAAGCAGGATACGCACAAGGCCCTGATTGTTCGAGGAAATCGACCCATAAATCCTGGATCCTTGTCCTCGAGGCGTGCAGGCTTGCACTGTGTCAAGTGACAACTGAGAAACGTGAGCGTGGCTGGAAAATATTCTGGGAAAACCGATGGGTTCCAGCCGCAAGTCAAGTTTTAGAGAAAAAGAAAACATATTTTGAAAACCGAAAAAGGAATCCCTTTGATGGCAGTGATTTAAGGCCTCGCGTTCAATCCAAAAATCTAAACCGAGAGCAACGGTTTAATTTAATACAAATAAAGGTCTGCGCGAATTGTTTACATTACTAATCACTTTCTTTTGTGAACAGTTAAATTACACGTATTCGTTGTCAAGTGTCCGTCGAAGGACTTTAGAAGCAATAAAATTTTGTACGACTGGAAAGAATAAACTGGAAATATCGTAGACATCTGAGGCTCTTAAGAAAGATAATCATTTTAATACTTGCTGATGATTCCATTAAAATTCTTATTTGAAGTTACTTCAATTACAAAACACAGTGCAAGTCACTCAAATGTTTTATGATTTTGTTTTATTGTAAAACACACGTTCGTTACGCTTTGTAAATGAACGAGAATGTTATTTATTAAGTAAACTCGTTGCTTCGACAAATTCTCTGCGCAAACACTGTTTATAAATGTGGAAGAAACATGCCATCAGAAAGGTCGAGAAAAATTTAAATAATGTACGTATCTTTCTTTTCGCAAACAAAAGATTAAACGATTGAAAGGAACTTGGTCAGCTAAGCGAATTAATTGAATGCCACGTATGTAGCCTGATTGTTGGCGTATCAATTTATTAATTCTAATCATGCACGATTCTCTGTTTGTCAATCGAAAGTGATTGAAAGCTATGAAATGTCTAATATTCCATAAATGTGAATGTTATATTTTTTTTTTAAGAATAAGGAAAATGATCTGATCTCTCAATTGCTCTAATTTTGTTTTTGATTTAAAATGTTACTTTGTGTACTGTATTTTATTGCGAATTCGACACAGTAACATTTATTTTGTAATATAGGCTATTATAATACGTTTTACTCGGCAATGCAACAAGTTGGACACCGATTGCAATAAATTAATCAAGAATGCTTGTGGCAATAAATAGGCTTTAAAAAAAGTAACACAATCATTGCAATTACATTAGTAAAGCATTAATGAATGATTCGACGCTTCTCTTACGATTAGGGTACATACATGTGTGCAATGCATTGAACAAAACACGTATATAAGTCAATGCAGAATTCAAATGTAGACAAATATTTATTCGTTTATCAAATGCATAATTTGCATGAAGTTAAAGTTTGCAGATCAATATACACGGTACACGTCACTGTTCGTACAAAACACATTTCAGAATCATCACGTTTGCTCGTGATACGTGCATGATACAGTATTCATAATAAATTAACGTTAAAAATAAAAGAAAACGAACACCGTCGATCGAAAGTTCAATAATTTTAAGCACTTTGCAAAGCGCAAGATGTTCAAAGCAATTTCCAATTGCAAACTGACAAACTCTATAAATAAATAAACTTGATTGATCAAATGATTCAATATAAAAAGTTATTCAATGTTTATAAAGCTGAAGAAACGAACTGAGATTTTGCTTAATTATTCGGTAACGCACAAGTAAGTACACCATTGCAACATTATTTACTCTTAAACTATTTACAAATCATATTTAGTTTATCAGATTTCGTTCATTCCGTGCTTTGATCGAAATAATAATTAATTAAGCTGTCCATTAGGTCATTTCTCCTTTTTCACAAAGAACAAGAATCTTGCACACATTACACATTCGACGCAATTTTTTCTACATTTAGTCTACGATTATGGAGCACATTCAAGCAACACTAATGGATCCATCAATCATCGACAAAGGCGAAGTTTTACAGAAATTACAGAGTCACGAGTTTTTATTTGCGCCAAGGTGAAGAAACAGCGAGCAAAGAGATTTTAACGAACGATTATCTATTGCTTCAACAAACATCGTGTGATCACACTCTGGCAAGAGATAATAGATTATGCGCTTTGATTACAGTCACACCTTCGCTTTGTCCTGATATTATACCCGGCAGCTTTTAAATCAGTCCCCTACTGTTCGAAGAATATTCCATCGCATTAATATGTATGCAATGGAAGCCGCCAAGTAGAGGCTTTACCGCGTTAAGAAGGAACAAGATTATTATTCAAACAAGGAATGAGTTTCCGTCACGTTTATCCGATCGCTAATCAAGGTAAGGCTGTACGATGTAAATCAGAAGATAATCGTTGCAATTTGGCGAAGAATGTTTGGCGTCTATTGTAAAGTAAATTCTTGTATTATTTATAAGCAGCGATGGTATTTGTGATTTCGTTTAGTTCCACCATTTTGTGAAGGTAAAATTGATTTAATAAATTCTTGTGGCAACTTTAATTGATGTTATAAATAAAAAAAATAAAATTGTAATTCGAATAAGTATTTACAACTGCAAGAATAAAAGTATAGTTTATCGTTTAAATATTCTTGAACAAAATGTTTCTAATAATTGTCAAGCCTTTGGAACTGTTAACTTATGCCATAAAATGTTTTTCCAAGGAAAAGAATAAATAACAAGCTCAAGAATTGTAAGCTATTGGAGAAAAGCAAAACACATAAAATTGTAATTTTGGTTCGTTTGCTCTCATTTTGCAATATTACAAAACAATCTGGCATTGCAAACGTCTTAATTACCGACTAAAACATCCTTTCTTTGGAAACTGAGTCACAATGTTGGTAATGCGAATTTACTGCAACCTATAGTTTTAAATCAGACACCATATACTCTAACAATAAGTTAGTTTTCTTGTTAAAAAACCGGAGAAAATTTCGAAAGTCTCAAACACTCGGGTCTTGCACTCTCAAATGATGTGCGAACATTTTCATACTTTCCAAACACAAAATATGTGGCATTTTAGAACAAAGCTTGTTACCTTCATAATAGACAACTCTACAAGTTGCGACAAGATGCTCTTTCCTACCTGCCATTATCTTTGCGCAATGTTTGCAAATAAACCACCGATTGCGTACACGTATGTATTTACAGAAAACGGACGCTAAATGGAAAATTACAATTTGTTTCAACATTTTTGCTTTAACGTTATATAAATGTAATTTTGTTTTTTTACAGGGCTAACATTAATCAACTACGTTTTCATTATTCTCTTCTGCTTTTGATATACTTAATATAATAAGTTAGCAACAATTTTACTAAACAAAACAGAGTGGATACGTTGCTACATGCATAGAAATATTTGACTTCGCGATTACTGAAGATTTAATTATAAAAAAAAAATACAAAATCCTCTGTAACTCACTTTTGCATAAAAATGTTTCTCAGTCATAAATTTCACCTCTCTTTTACTTTTGCTTGCTCGTTCTCAAAAACCTGTATTTCGCTACCTTATGCAAATATTTTACAGAGCGATTGCTGAGACGATTTTTAACAACTTTTTCCTTTGCGAAAATGTTGGTTGAGGCTTCGTTTTTTAATTATTAGCGAAAAACACTAACCAATCAGAGCGCGCGGACAGCGCGCGCTTATCCGTGAGAGCACTGGGACTGGCCGTCGCGATTGAACCCAACCCTCTTGCGGCTAAACGCGCGCTCTGATTGGTCACTGTTTTTCGTTAATAATTCAAAAACGAAGCCTTAACCAACATTTTGGCAAAGGAAAAAGTTGTTCAGAATCACTTCAGCAATCATCCCTTAAAATATTTGCATGAGATAGCGAAACACTCTGTATATCCACCATGAATAAAGTAAGCACTATTTTATTCATGATCCTCGCCTCCATTAATCTGGTAGTATAAATTATATGCGTTATTTCAAGTTCCTCTTACATTGTAATCCGTCGAATGAAGAAATCCCGCGAAATTCCTCTTCCGACCGAGGCCTGTCGCAGTTCCCTCTTTCAATGGAGCAGTGGCAGTAACGCCGACCCGTTTCGCGCCGCAGTCACACGAACGGGAGCAACAATCTTCTCGTCGACATAAACGTCGCTTGACTTTCGCGAACTGCAAACGCGTCTTCTGCTGCACCGGCGAGATTACACTGAAAGTCGCCCCATAAACGGCGAGGGGGCCACTTTCAATTGTAACGGCAGAGATATCTCGCGCGACTTTCCATTTCGATCCGGCATTATCGTTCGGCGGACCTTCTTTTAAGAAGAAATTAAAATTAGCTTCAATTGAAATTTCGATCGATTAAATTACAAGCTTTACAAATGAGGAAAATAGTTCTTAACTCGCCTCTGCTTTGTTTTACTGCTGTGTTGCTAACTGCGACCCCGAAAGTTTCGCTTTGCAACTTTGTCGGGTCAAAAAATCAAGTTAAATTTTGTAGTAATCCCTTGCGGCAACATTGTTGCTAACTGCGTTCCCAAAATTTTCACTTTGCAACTTTGTTGGGTCAGCCAGGTGTTTTTAGAAAATTTATCTCGATTTTTTCACCCAACGAAGTTGCAAAGCGGAAATTTTGGGAACGCAGTTAGAACAATATTGCTAAAAGGCATTTTTACAAAGTTTAACTCGTCTTTTTTACGCAACAAAGTTGCCAATGTATGCTTTTTCAGTAATTCTTGGAATTTGACGTCATTTTCCAGCACTTATCTCTAACTTAAATTATTAGGGGTAGACAAGTATTAAAAAAAATAAAACCAGTTGCACTCCTATTGTGGTAAACTACTACTTCTTAGAGATTATTCGAATAATTTACTTTACATTACATCTTTTAATTAAATATTAATGAAGATTACAATAATAATAATAACATAGATTTACATACGCTATACAAATGATTTAGAAACTAAAAACTATTACTTATTAACTATTCTTATAAATTCATTTATAATACATCTTAAAGTTAGAACTTACATAAATTTTTAATTCGAATATAAATATAATTAATATAACTTAATAAAAGCCAAATACTGGAGGCCAGAAAAAGTGGTTGCGCTCCGGACGAGGCATGGATAGCGTGTTGAAAAGGTCGCCTTCAAGAGGTTACAAGAAGCATTTCCTGTACACAAGGTATACAACTCCTTTAATTTTTGTTTAATCTTTACGAAATTAATTTTACTGATCTCCTGAAATTTTTGCAATTAAAATGACACCAAACGCGACAGAAATCGCATAGTTTGTTCTTAACTTATAATAGTATGTCGCTCCCAAGGAACCCGGACACGGACTGGATACGGCCCGGACACAGCCCGGACACAGCTCGGACACGGCACGGTGATGTATACTGCACGGTTACCAGTTTTTAGACGCGCGCGTCCGCCGGTCTTTGTGCATTGAGGCGATTAAAGTTCGGGATAGAGTTTAATTGGACGGTCGAGTGTGGCAGAAGCGCGGTAACAAGTCGGTAATCAAGCAATTATCACCGCAACGACTGTTCCTTTTAAATACTCGAATTTGTATCGCCGGCTTCATTGGAAAATCGACGATTATTTTTTCTAACTGAACAACAGATATTTATGTAACTATTAATACAGGCTATTTTTACAGAAAGTAAAACAAAGCAGAGGCCAGATAAAAAATGTTTTCCTCATTTTTAAAGCTTGCATTTTAATCGATCGAAATTTAAATTTAAGCTAATTTTAATTTCTTCTTAAAAGAAGGTCCTCCGAACGATAATGCCTTAACTGTTCCGTAGGATCGCGCATTGAATTTAATATTTTAATTAATTCGCTTAATCAATTAGCTACGATGTTGCCGTTCTCAAGCGTCTGTAAGTACTTAGCGTTTCTTCTAGACTGCTTGTCTTTTTCATAAACTACACTAAACTACAAAAATATAGAAATAGAAAAGTTACAGATGGAAAAGGTGGAGGTGAAAAAAGTTGTTACCCCTCGCATGCATCGCAAATTGCACTAAGAATAATAGAGATCGCGAGCAAAGCGTAGAAAACGCGTAAACTTACTTGTGCGGGAGATTCGTTTGGGGCTCGACACGCTTGAAAATAGAACCGTGTACTCGAAACTGTTCAAGGCCTCGGGCAGGAGGCCGGGAACAGGCCATTGGATTTTCGTGGCCAGGCCCTAGGCATCCGGCATCCGGTTGCTCAATGTTTTTATCGAGCACGAACCCGTGTGGATGCATACTTCCACACGGCGCCTGTTACAAACGTGTTACAAGCGGCCAGGACTTTCGCTTTCGAAAGCTGCGCCACTTATCGATATTGACTTTCTTCTCTTCCGCTGTCATTCGTTCCTCGGTTCGCTTCTGTCTTCGACCAACTGTCCTCGCTGATCTTCTTACACTCTTACACCGTTAATTCGGCATGCCGTTTAATTGGCTTTATGTTCGTTTGATTACTGATGATCAGTGATTGCATTGGTCAGGTCTATTGCATAAATGTTCTTTATGAATTAAAAAGTTTGAACAAGTGTAATTTGTCTTGAAACTAAAATTTGTTGTTAAGTCTAAGTTTGTTAAACGTTTGTTAATACTTTAGCTTGTCTAGACAGTTGTCCAGTAAGTTGTCTAACGACAAGTTGTCTAAGTTGTGTTATTAGAAGTTGTCTCAATTGTCTAATTGTAAGTTGCCTAAATTTTCTAAGTCTCCTAAGTTTTCTAAATTGTCGTAGTTTTATCAACTTTCTAAGATTTACAAGTTACCTAAGTTTCCTATGTTGTGTAAGCTTTCTGCGATTTCTAAGTTTCCTAAGCTAAGATTTATAAGTTTCCTAAGCCTTCTATGTTGTCTAAGTTTTCTAAATTCTCTAAGTTTTATCAACTCTCTAAGATTTATAAGTTTCTTTTCTATGATATGTAAGTTTTCTACGATTTCTAAGTTTCTTAAATTTCCTAAGCTGTCTAAGACTTCTAAGTTATTTAAGTTTCCTAAGTTGTCTAAGATTTGTAAGTTGTGTTTTATCAACTTTCTAAGATTTCTAAGGTGCCCAAGTTGTCTAAGTTGTCTAAGTTTTCTAAATTGTCCAAGTTTTATAAGGTTTCTATGTTGCCTAAGTTTCTAAAGTTTTCCAAGTTTTCTAAGTTCTCTAAGTTTTAGAAATTTCTGGATTCTCTAAGTTGTCTGAATTGTCTAAGTTTCCTAAGTATTCTAAGTTTCCCGAGCTCTCTAAATTTTCTATGATTTCTAAGTTTTGCAAGTTTTCTAAGTTCTATACATTTATCAAGTTGCTATGTCTTTTATAACTTTTAAATATCCAAAGAGACGTTTTCTCGAAACCCGACATTTATTATGCAACAATCTATCCTGCAATAATCGCGGAGCCATAAGCTTGAATCGAATCGAGTGTTCGTTTCCTTAATTAAGTACTCCACGCACGAGCGCGTTTCTTGTTGGATCCCGAAGAATCATTCGATGCCCGCCATTTGCGCAGCATCGGCTCCGTCGCTTTGTTTCCTGACGGGGGATTCACGCGGCGAAGACTACTAGCGCCACACGATCCCTCTTCTTCCGTAAGGAAAACGTATGCTACGAGATAAATCACGGTCCGGCGTGGCCGGCTCGTAATAATGAAATGTTACATAGAGAGCTGGCTGGAAATGGCAGAGCTGAAGAAGAACTAGAAGAAGGGAGGATAAAATATGGCCGAACTGTGTGCCGTTCAGACGTCAAACAGGCGACCTTAGCTACCAGCGTGTACAGTACACGCACCATATGTACAATGTGCGCTTGCGTTTTCGAGACCTTCCAGATAGACCGCACAGACTGTAATTTCCCTTTATTTTCAATGACGTTTCTCATCCACGCTGAGTTACTACCGGAAATTACTCCATTCCCGAGTTTCGAGCATTTTTCCAACGATGATTTACCGATATTGCTTCAAGGCAGATATTTTTAAATTTACCTGCACGTAAGTCCTTGAATGTTTTATGAATTATCTCTTCTTTTTTGTTGTTCCAGTGTAATTTACACTTGCGTGTAATTAGATGGAACAATACGATCGTAATAATTCTTTGGAAATTCAATTCCCTAGAGTTTTGTTTCATTAATACCATACCTCTTCAATATTTACTCGCATTACTACCATACCTCTTCACCGCTACATATCTTTCTCCGTCATATCTTCGCGGGGACAAGGAGAACTGAAGCAGGCAGCTTTCTCAAAGTCAATACCGTCACGTCGACGTCGCGCAGAAGCTTTTATCGAAAACGCGAAGACGATACACGTGAAGAAATGGTGCCTTCCAAACACGAACGAGATAGTTACGTACGTGCGACAATGTTGCAGCCGCCAATGGAGTGCGTGAAGATCGTTGCACGAGACAAATAGAAGTCTTCGTACATGCAACTGCATACCGTTGCCCGCTGACCGGGCTATTGAATCACGTCCGCAGATATAGCCTTCGTAGCTCGTATGAATGCGCCATTAAAATGGGACCATGAATATCAAATGGTTCGAGATAGATTTTTGTACTTGTTAAAAAAGAGAGACAACGAGATAAAAATAATCCTTGGTCTGATTTAATTATTTAACGTTCTGGAGACATTGCACTAGGTTTTATATTAACAAACTTTCGGCTGAAGAATAGAATGCTTTTAGGGAAATGCATTTTTTTATACTTTGCTATAACGTAACCAAATAGCTCAACAGGTACGTGAAATTATTTGATACAGTGAAGACTCGAAATATTTCCTATGGAAGATTTTCGTTTCATTCGAAAGCATTGAATGGTGAGAATAAATGACAAAACACTATTTCCTCAAAAGAAGAGAACGCTGTTCCTTCAAAAGGAGAACACGTCTCTCAATTTATGAAGCAAGTTGTCCAATGGTTTAGAGGTGCGCACTAATTGCGAAATAAAAATAAATACATATTTTATTCAAATTAAACCAGTTATATAACATGTATTTATTATTCAGCATTTTCAAAAGCTATTGGCTTCGTGTTTTTAATTTTGTGAATACACATTTACCTATGAATTTCGTAGTCACTTCAATGGAACGCTTTGGACCGCTAATAATTTCCTGTTTTCGTTTCCCGTAACTTTCAATACTTATTACATTTTCGTGTCCCATTGAAACACTTTCACCTCTTATGAAACGCAAAAAAAAAGAGGGATAATAAGAACACTCGGATGTGAAAAGGATTTTCTCGTACACGTGGAAATGGTCGAATTTACATATCCGAAAGGTGATATTTATTTATACAAAATGGAGAAATAAGTTAATCATGTTGAAGAGCAATGTTTTATTTTGTCGTATCGATACCTGCGTTGCAAGGTCTGTCCACCTTTTGCCGCAACTTTCTCTTGTTTTTCGTGCACATCTGCCCAAATGCGACATTGTACAATGAAAGATGAATGCTCACGTGCTAATTGTTTGGGTTGTGCGAATTGCGACCACCTGAGTTTTGTCAGCAATTAATTTCGACATTTTGTATTATTAGCAATTTTGCAATTAAAACTGATACGGCAGTCATCGAAATATCGAGGGCACGACATTTGGGAGAATCGACAAAACTGTTCACATTGCAGGTGTTCAATTTATACACCTTAGGGATTGCATTTAATTTAATTGTCGTCCAGCAAGTGGACAAGTAACAATTTGAAAGCAATCATTGATCTTCTTACACGCGAAATGTTCAATTAAAAATTTCGATCAAATATTAATTGAGACTTGTTATAAAAATTAATTATTGAATATCAAAATGCTTACAATTCATCCGCCACATGATTTAACGAAGGAAAAGTCCGACATCTGGACAACCCTTTTTCCCTTTCTTACTGTACAATCCCCATTTAATATCCCCATAAAAGTCTACGTTTACGTTGCCCGGGCTGAGTGCGTTAAAAAAGTCGACCGCCCGAAAAGAAAGGGAACATTACGAATCAGGAATAGAAAGGAAATAAAGTTCCGTAGCAAAGGAAACTTCCGTCGGCCGTTCGTCATATTTAGACCATAAACCAGACCTCGCAAACGTGACCGAATATTACAAGGCATGGGGTTAAAAGCGTTAATGTTCCCCACGTTAGAACGCGGGAACCGCTGTATAGAAGCAACGATTTAACAGCTCACGACGAACTTTCAATGAAATGCAGCTGGCGCGTTGGTTTCTCCTTCGCAGAATCGTTCGTATATGTGAAATTTCAAGGGGGAAAAAGGCGACTTTAATTTTTCGCTCATTGCTACATCGAAAAGTGATTTTCGAAGAATCAGCTGCAACGTTGTTAAAGTAAAGGCTTTACGCTTTAAAATGAGCCTAGACAGACTGTCGTACGATTCTCTTTTACAAAGTTACTGCAGTTCAAAGTTCGTCGATTTTCCGGTCGAAAAGCGTTCCTTTAATTTTGTGGAGGAGTGTACATTTATTTTAAAGTTCAGGGTGATACTTGCTGGCCATTTCATATCACAAGCGAACATATATTATGTTACTTGACTCATAAGTAATTGCCGTTTTTTTTTGCAGCAACTTTATTGTTGTTTAAAATGAATCATAAAACAAACTAGTCTGAACTACATATAGTTTCCATTAAATAGAATCTTTTGTATAGATAACTTGCAAATATTTTAAGGGGCGACTGCTGACGCGATTCTGAACAACTTTTTCCTTTGCCAAAATGTTGGTTAAGGCTTCGTTTTTGTATTATTAACGAAAAACAGTGACCAATCAGAGCGCGCGTTTAGCCGCAAGAGGGTTGGGTTCAACTGCGACGGCCAGTCCCAGCGCTCTCACGAATAAGCGTGCGCTCTATGCGCACTGTGATTGGTCAGCGTTTTTCGTTAATAATTGAAAAACGAAGCCTCAACTAACATTTTGGCAAAGGAAAAAGTTGTTGGAAATCGCCTCAGCAATCACTCCGTAAAATATTTGCATAAGGTAGCGAAATACCTTGTACAGAAACAACGGAAGATTATTATTCACCGCGGTTTTTGAGAACGAACAAGCAAAAGTAAAATAGAGCTGAAATTTATTACTGAGAACCATCTTTAGTTCTTAATAATTCAAAAACAATCGCCTCTTAATTTGCAACATGTCGCGGGACACCTTGCATGATAAGACATCTCCTGACATAGCAATCTAGCATTTTCTCACTCATTTGTTATTTAAAAAATTATCCATATTCATGCATCGATCATTGTTTCTAGTATAATGTGAAAGGATGCAGGCTATCACAAACATGAAACAGTGGAACTGTACCGTACACGTTGAAAGGCGATAAGGAGCAGTAAAGAAAAACTGATGCGCGATGCAAACGAGTGATATAGTAGCTACAAAGTTAATTGATCAACTGGTTTGCCCGTTAACCGCAATTTCGACTAGTTGCTTTCACAACGTTAACGCTCGTTAGCGTTGCAAATCGCAATTACGACGGCGATGTAAGTTTCAAACATGGTCGAGGCCATTGCACCAAGTACGGGAAATGCAAAACTCACCGTCCACTGCAGAACCGGAAGCGATAGTAAAAGTGAGGATGAGGATTGATAAGAAGCGAAACAATATGGAAGATTGTGCCGAGGAAATTTTTACAATAACTTTATATTTATTGCGTTTTGCAGTTTTCATATTCTTTCCAAAACAAAGGCAAGGATATACCTACATATTGCACCGTTTATTTTAAAAGTGGTGTAAGTTCATTTTTCAAAAAAATTGAAAAATGGGCAAATTTCCATATATTTTAATACAAAGTTTTTATTTATATCCATTTCGCAATTTTTTGGAAAAACGAACTTGCACCGCTTTCAAAATAAACGGACCGATATTATGATTAACAGAAATACAATTATCAGTATTAAAAATTATTAGCAGACATTTATTATAAATTATTAATCATATTCAATTGCTCATATTAATATTTAAAGAAAACAAGATAAATTCGTATCATGTTAATCGTTGAACAGAACACTGACGTTGCAATTTACAATTAGCGCAACTGTAAACACCTTCTTGGCTATCTGTAATGATTCATTCAAATATAAAATGAAGCTTACTTGCTCCTCCGCTAGTGTTGTTCAAACGTATCACAATGATGACATCGTTTTGATGTATAGTTCGTGTTTTATCTCTGATCGAGCGACACGTGTGCCAATCGTAATATTCCGCGATAGCAACCGGAAAGGTGGCTGCGTCGTAATACTACATTTGGATTTAAAAGTCTAATTTGGTACACGTAGCACACCCACCGGACATTTTTCCGTGCGAAGAATTTGTATAAATACACATGGATCGTTGGAAAGGTGAATGGAATTGTAAGTGTTCTCTGTTCTTCGTCGAATCAATGTATAAAGTGTAAACATTCTGAAAGGGCAATGGTAACGCGGACATCGTGTCGTTTTGTTTAATATATATTTTCGTGTACTTGAATTATTTTAATACAGCAAATACAATTTGATATGAACACACGTTTAGCGTTTTACATTAATGCTTAGATGTTATAAAATGTGTTGTTTCGAAAAATGTGTACGTATCGTACTTGAAACCATTGTTAAAAATGTTAAAAACAATATGAATAAGCGTTAAGACCATCATAGCCGATTTAAATAAAACCCCGCTGCACGAGATATCACTTCGTGGAATTCCGTAATCATTGCCGAAGAAATTCTGCAAATATTACGTGAGTGAAATATCTGGAAGCGTATAAATTTTTGTCAAGGAACAGCATTCGTGCCAGGCGACTACTACGAACTCATTAATTGCAACCCCGACACGTTTGAACGATAATTACAAACAGAGATGCTTGTCGATGTGTTCGTTGAACCTCTTATCTCCAGTAAATATACCGTGTGTCCGTTTCATTTTACATTGCTTTTTTACGCTTCGTTGGAAAGCAATATTTTTGACGATTGTTTGTAAAATACATTTGGAGATTGACACAAGACCTCTTTTATGAAAAGATTCTTGGGATTATCATACACTAGGTCTCTTTCTATCCCCCTAGAAGACGGCCCTGGAGTTTGGTGCAACGGAACGCTATAACCATCTAGCGGAGAAATGATGAAACTAATCAAACCAAAAATGAAATTTTCTCGGCTTCTGGACAGAATTGTTTAATAAACGAGAGCTCCAATTAAAGCTTGGAATCTCGGCTACCATGTGGTGTAAGATTTAAATGATGTCCAATTGTAGCCTATGAATAATTTATAACAACGTTTCTGAAGAATTAATCGTGGAAATTTTCTCGGCTTCTAGGCAGAATTTTTTTAATAAACAAGAGCTCTAATTAAAGCTTGGAATCTCGGCTACAATGCGGTGCAAGATTTAAATGATGTCCAATTGTAGCTTATAAATAATTTATAACAACGTTTCTTAAGAATTAATTGTGCATAGTAAATGAACGAAGAAGGAATTGTTCTGGAACTATTGTGGTTTATACCCGAGATACTTAACTCATAAAAAGTGCAAGAAAGTACATACAATGTTAAATAAGATTGAGAGGATTTAATCTTAATTATACAAAATAATTTTCGTTCGTTTCATAGATACGTTTTAATCATGCTTCGTGAAAAGTATACTTCTATAAAAAGTGCCAAATGAAACTTATCTAAAATCTTGCAAAAAGTTATTTGAGTGCAAAGTAGAAACTCGTAACATTCTCTGGGCTTCAGCGGACTTTTTTTTTCTCTCAGAGCCTGCGAAATCAATTCTCGTATTAAAGCAGTCGCATTAAAGTCCTGTTCATAAAAAATAAATTAACGTTCCGATTCGTTGGCAAGCACAATCTTCGTAAAAATGCAGGGGAAAGTGTTGTTACGCCCCCCCCCCCCTCCTTCCCCCGATTAATAATTCCCATAGCACAGCTTGACACGTCCAAAAGAAATTATCCTCCCTCGTAAAATTCTATTCGAAAACGATCGGCGCGGTAATAATCGTCATGTAGTAGTCATTAAAGAGAAAACTATTAAAGAATTTTTCATTTCTTCCCATTAATTGCTTGTTCGTTTTTAATAAATGCGTGCTCAGTTTCGGAAGCTGTCACAGTTTATATTCTCGTATATCAACCGAAATAATCATTACACCTGTACACACCTACACCGCGTGTACCAGTTTCAATTAGCTTTTTCACCTGCGCCGATGTAAGAGCATGGAAATATGCCCGACGTGTCGCAGGTGTGGACGAATGTATGTATGCGGGGCAAAAGTTGTTGTATGTGTAAAGCTGTCTAATGTGAGACTCATTTTTTTTTTTCTAAAAAAATCATAAAACTCATCTAGGCACACTTTTAATAAGATTCCATACATGTTTGAAAAATAAGTATGTGCACCATTTTGCAGCCTATCGGAAGCAACAGTAAAAAACTTTTGCCCCGAAACCTCGTTTAAATAGCACCAATAATGGGGTAGGTGTCCATTTGTGACCACTGCACCATTAGCGACTACTGAATAAAGGGAAAAGTCGCCTAACCTAAGTCTCATTTTTTTTTTATAAAAATCAGAACTCTCATATAGGAACACTTTTAATAAAATTCGATACATGTTTGAAGAATAAGATATGCACTCTTTTGCAGCCTATTGGAAACTGCAATAAAAATGTTTTGCCCCAAAACCTCCTTTCAATAGCATCAATAATAGGGTAGGTGTACATTTATGGCCACTGCACTATTAATGACTACTTTTATCTGATAAAGTATTTTTGTTTCCAATAAATGAAACAAAGTACATGGTATGTTGCCAACATTGCCTGTTGCTTTCTTTATCTCGTTTTACCTTTTCATTCTTGAGGCCACTAATGGGGCAAGCAAGATTCGCACCATTTAGTCACAACTCTTCAAATGATTATGTTTAAAAAACACTATTCAGCTTACGGCCGTCTGATTTGTGTACTGATTGGACTAATTTTTCTTACCTAGGCCTACTTCGTGGCACATTTTACATATTTCCCACCGTAATTTTTCTTCAGTTACATACCTTCAAACGGTACCAAAATGGTGTCGAAAACGGCAGGCCGACCCTAAACACCTTAAAGGCGGTGGTTGCAAAAAAATGTTCTGGTCGTGACAAAGGAGCATCGAGGCGTCGTTTCTCCTCCCATATTCTCGCTTCTCCCGGCTGTTAATTTGCATGCAACAAAAGCGAGGTACCGAGCGAGTCCTTGGCGGGTCAATGAATGCAGCGGGCGAAGAACGGGAAGGGACGGACGCGTCGTATTTTCAGCACGCGGTCGCTCCTCCGAGTCAACTGTGTTTTCCGCTAACGCATCGGGAACACAAGTTAATCCTATAATTGCCCCGTTGATTTATCTTGGCCCGCCCTCCCTTCGACGAACCCGTACACCTGGCCTCCGCGATATTTAATGTCGGGACGCACTGTTACGGCATCGCTAATGCAGTTCGAGAAAATATCGCCACTGTAGGGGAGGGATTTTTGATGGGTTTGCGGGGGGGGGGGGGCATTTATGAAATTGTTTCGTTGATGGACTTTTACGAGCTTTTGTCTCGCGGCTTTGCATGAATGGTTGCATTAAAGATACTTTTACGGTTCCCAGGCTGCATCATCAAGAATGGTTTGTACAATTTAAATTCAACAATTTTTTTCTTATTGAACCGCTTGTAAATAAAAACGCGCGGCAGTAAAAAATTTAATGCGCTGCCAGGAAGATCTGAAAAACAAATTTGCACAAGTTGATGTATAGCGCATTGTTACAGCTACCATTTTTAATGGCAGTTTTGAATTACCTCGAAATGCCAACGTTTCCAATATTTTTTCAACTGCGGAAAATTAGTTCTCCGCTGCCAAAGTTATTCTTTATTTTATTCTATTAATAGTCAGAATATGTAAATACAATCACTGTGAGTTTGTCATGGCACATATCGGTCCACCAAGGACTTTATTCTGACGATGTTGTATATAAATTTCTGCGTATCTGGGGATCCGCTGGTAAACACGGCGTCGCGCATGTAATTCGAGTCCAATGTACGCGACGACTTTGTCGGAAAGCGTCCTTGGTTTCATTCGATTTTTACATTTCACCTTACCTAGGACGTGGCTGTCACGAAAGGTCACCGAGGCGATGTCGAATTCGAATAAAACCATGGAGTACGTGTGTCAATGGAAGCACATTTATGTGCGATCCAAGATCGAAAGTTTTGGCTTTGAGTTTTATTAAAAATCCACATATATCTCCGACTATTGACAGATGCATTACATATTTTCGACGGAACTTTGAAGATAAACGTTTAATAAGTAATTCTTGCAAATTGATTTCTTATTTTAAGTTCACTTGTAGAGTGGAACGGAGGTTCCCAAAGCGGGCGATGCCGCCCCCTGACGGACGCTGAAACTGATCCAGAGGGCAATAGTAGGCTTGAATGCAATCGGGGGCCATTGAATAAAAAGAAAATAAAAAGAATATTGAAAAACAGAGAGCACCGAACAGTTACTTTTCTGAAAAGGGGGGCGACAGGCCAAACAAGTTTAGGTATCTCCGGTTTAGACGAAACTTTAACAAGATTTCAGACGAGCATTTATTTGCTTTGGCTAAACTAACTTTTGAAATGTTTCGAAAAACACGCGGCCACTGAAAAGGAATAGTTGTACACGCTTTTCTCAGAAGGCCCTAGAAAAGAATGTACCGTTCGTAAAACTTTGAGTCAGTTTTGTGGGAAACTTCACAGCAGTTATGTTGATTACTTTAGCAATTCTCGAATTAACACTGCGCGTGTTGCGTGGATCATCGGTGACCCATGATGACCGCGGCGGAAGACAAATTTTTATTCGTGAAATACAGATATGTACTTTTTTTACAAGCTGCTGAAAGCGAAGATGAAATATTAAAAATTAAACAATATCACCTTTGGCCTGCTGTAAAATGTAAAATGCAATATCAACTTTGCTTTAACTTGTTCATGGAGTATTAAATTGTCTCGCATAACGTATAACGAAATACTAAAATTGTTATCGTTATTGATGTAATATTTTATTGGGCTATATGTAATTCAATTGCGATAATGTATATTCATATTCATAATTGTACATTCGTTTAATTAAGATAATAATTAAAATACAGATACTTATTTTATTTTCGTTTCAGATGGTAATACATATTCACCGTTCGGATGCATATCTTTTGTAGGTTTCCAGTACTGTTTATAAAATGGTACAGAGTTGATTTATGCGAAATGAATTAGTGATATTTGTTGGAAATTCTGACTCAGATTTCTTCGAACAATGTTCTGACGCATAATGAGTGTACAGCGCGATGAAATGATACTCGAAATGTAAACTGAAAACAAGAAATCCACGAAATTACATCGAAGATTCGTAAGAGCTCTTAAAAAAAGCTTAAACGATGATTAAACTGGAGATTTTTCA
Source organism: Holcopasites calliopsidis (assembly GCA_023838395.1). Taxonomy (NCBI): domain Eukaryota; kingdom Metazoa; phylum Arthropoda; class Insecta; order Hymenoptera; family Apidae; genus Holcopasites; species Holcopasites calliopsidis. The sequence continues at coordinate 1,593,161 of JALHAQ010000009.1, forward strand.
TTAACTTTTACGGGATACAAACGTTTAAGTTAAATGGCTAAGTTAACAATTTCTTGATTGAAACTAAAATATATGTTTCTTCTTTCTTTTAGTGAAATAGTACTCCAAGAAACAAATAGATATTAAATACAAAAGCTTTTAAAGTTATTAAATCACTGATTTGTGATTTGTTGCTTGTGATTTATGATTGCATTCGTGATTCTATTTCAAGATATGCAATGTACTGTTTTTAGCAATAACTTCCATCTTGATAATTAAGTCGTTCAACGGAAGATCAGTGTCTTAAATAGAATTGTCAGAGATAAGCAACAAACGTCAATAAAAATTGCCCAATAATGCATCCGCGGAATTCTTCGCATAATATGATAAGAAGTGATATTCGATAAGGAAACCCTACCTCATAAACGATTATTAACAATTATGCATATGTTTACATGATACACAGAAAATCTTTTAAGAATTACTAAAAAATGTTTGGCAGACGAAAAATAAGAAACATGAACATAAACAAATCGTAAGATGTACACCTTTATATTGTTATTATCCCTCATCAATAATTTCAGAAAGGAAATAGTATTTTTACGTTTATCTTTAAATACCAAAATTGTATTTTGAACGAATCAAACAAATGGCTCCTCTGAACGAACGTTCGAAGTATTATTAATACAAACAGAAATGTTTCGATTAATTTAGACATGAAATCACTGACAAGATATTAAAAAACACATCGAAAATAAGGAGTAAAATTTTGTCATTTGAGGTTTCGTTCTCGAGAAAGTCGGTTTTGAATATTCAGGGAATACGCGTACACTCTAGATAGATGAATCTCGATACAACCTTTTCTTGCCAAAATGTTAAATGAAAAGTGTACGAGGAGGAGATTACAAGCCTTCCTCAACTAAAAGCGAGGATCCTCTTAGTATTTGAAGAATGAAAGGTACGGAATGCATTAGAATGCGTTCATACGAATTTAATTCGGCGAGTACAGTTGTGTTATGCAGCACAAGGGGCAGCATTTCCAACAATTTTTGCATTAAGAAAATAAGTTAGTACATGTCTTATTTTCATTTAAATTCATTTAAATTAAATTAATGATATTAGTACTACTTATAAGTGACATATGACTTGTATCGGGATCCATCCATCTAAACCATAGTTACGTGCACGCGTACTCGCTGAATATTCAAAACCGATTTTCTCGAGAACGAAACCTCAAATGACAAAATTGTATTCCATATTTTCGATTTGTTTGTTCATGTAGAATCACCCCCACCTCGGTTGTACCATCGATGCTGGGACACCCTGTATACAATGTACAGTCTGTAAATCTGTAAAAATATTCCAATGTACAATAATTTTATCGAAAGCAAATTGTACATTTACCACAATGCAATTCCGACAAACAAAGTTTTAAATAAAGAATAGAATACTCATTTTATTGAAGCGGCTGCAGCTTCGCCGAGAGATTCTGTTATCAATATCCTTATCATCCGCCTGCCTTATCGCGTATTGTTTAATACGGTAAGCCTCATTATCTCGTTATTATGTCGCGAACGGAACAGGCGGATCAAGTCCACGCTCGCTTTCTTACTGCCGTCCTTATTCTACTACTCCTGTTAGATCACTATAGCCATTGTCACTGTAATTAAGGGGGGACTCGAACTAGCAATCAGAAACGTAATTTATAAGACTAACTCTTATCGTGTACGAAAGGCATATCTGCCAGTCCTTTCCGCAGTGACCAATTCTCTCATAAGTTATATTTATAGAAAAAAGGAATAAGAAAAATAAGAGCGACATCGAATTAATTATAAAAAAAAATGCGCGATTCTATTAATGAAATTTATTTGTCGCTAAAAATAGTGGAAAGAAAAATGGAAAATGAACGTCGAAGGGGGCGGAGAACAGTCTGCATGCATGCGTTTCATTAACAGAGTTCATGAAAACACGTCTTGTCCTTGTCGAGTGCATCGCACCCGCGTTTCAGCTTCGTTCTCGTTGCACGAGCTACGCGAGCTTTGCTCTTCTTTTTTAAGAACGCGCGCGCCTCAATGTTGCACAAAGAGTTGAATTATGGCGAGCCATAAAAAAGGCTCCTCTTGTCCCACAACTAATTCTGATAAATCGAGTACCCGTTTCTTGCCACTTTTTTTCGCAGTTCAAGAGAAACACAATTCGTTCGTCTAAATTCCGGCCCGAAGCAACTAAACATTACAAGGGCGTAGTTCATAGGAAATGCTCGAAATATTTAAAATACATTTTCAAGGAAAGAAAAACTTACTAATAATTATTATTGTACTTTAAAGATAAATATCTTGGAAAACATAAAAGGTACGAAGAAATGATTTGAACAAAAGTTTTAGCACATAAGGGAGCACATATTGTGCTGGCATTTGTGGTACCTTCAGATGATTCTGAAACGCCCTGTAAGTACCGCAATCAATTTTTTTAATGGCAACCTATATTGTTTATTACATATTCTTGTAGACGACGTAAAAACATTTTCGAAACACTACTTATATGTACATTTTGCTCAAATCAATGCCGAGATATGACAGGTCACAGGTGGCGCGACCCCGCGGCGTACATCGACTACTGTTAGCTCTCATATTCCCAAATTGGTTCAATCAAAATGGACATGTAGGTAGTGTTTTGAAAATGATTTTACATCGGCTACTAGAATATGTAATAAAAAATATAGGGTCCCATTTGAAAAATTGAACGTGGTGTTTACAGGGCGTTTCAGGTTCATATCAAGATCAAACAAACACCGCCATGATATGTGCCCACTGATATGCTACACTTTTGTCTAAATTATTTGTTCGTATCTGTGATACTTTTGAAGATATTTAACTGATCTTCTATTATACTGTATATTTATTATTATACTAAATTATGGGAATCCTGAAGGGAAATAAATTTTCACAAATTACACCAGAATACAAAATTTTTGATCAAATTATAATTTAAAAATATGTATCAAGTACATATTTAGAAGCCGATGGTTTGTTTCGCTTCGATCATTTATCACAGATATCGCACAGTACAAACGCGAGCCGTGACGTTCGATCGGTACCCCTCGTACAAAGCTTACTATCAGCGGCAGCCTGGGTTATCAGAGTCGCATGGTAAACGGTCGAGCGGGGCTCGTCGAAGGCTCATACATACGCATATAAAACCAGTCGCTCGAACCATCGCCGGTTCACCACACGGCATGCGCTTCCATGGATCTTTTTATTCTCTCCAAGCTACACCATGTCTTCCTACTTCGTTTCTATTGGAATCTTAATGACTTTTAGCTGGATTTATCGTCTAGTTTCAGCGAACTCCGTTACACACGTCGATTGTTTTCTGACCGTGTGCGCGCACATGGCAGCGAAGGTGCACACTACAGCCGCGTCGCTTGAAACGCTATGCACGTCAACCGCGTCGTTGTAGACTCAACAATCCTTTATTATTATGAAACGTCAATTATCCGGGAGGCATTTCACGCTTTGGCGGTTCGCTCATTTTTCTGTTTATTAAAACCATACGGGCCTACACCTGTTGTTTATTCTTCCATTTGTTATATTCTTTTATTTATCTTGTTCCACTATCGTTAAACGGAACTTTTAGCTAATCGTTTTGCATTTTGTAATTACTCATTTGTAATAAGCATCTAAATTTTATTTATTTTATTACTTGCTTTTTATTGTATTGGACGAAAATGATCTCTGTGTATAAGTACTTACACATGTATTATAGCTTATATAAGTTGTACATTATTTGTATAATATAAATTGATAAGAATTAAATTCAAGATACACGTTTGCGTGATATTATTAGTTTAACATATCTTCGCATAAATGATTCTACTTCATTTTTACTTCATTTCATTTTACTTTATATAAACGGAATTCAATCAACTACGAACCAATCAATAATACAAATCGTGTCCGATTGTACATTGAGTCATGCGATTGTAGCGTTCATTTTGTTGCGTTATTCCATTAAACCTTTTGTCGCGATATCAACGCAAATGCTTGTAAATACTTAACAACGATTGTATAACAATAAAACAGAAATTGGACTGAAAACGACTTTGATCTTGGACTTTCATCGTTAATTTTCATTGTGGACTTTCATCGTCCCATTAATAGCTTTAAGTGGCCGGTTACTCTTGCCGCGGTAAGTTTCGAGTAATCAGCTGTAATGTCAATGACTCATGGGCGCTTAATGCTATTCCGAGGCTGGTCTAAGTACGCATGAACTAACAATAGAAGCAGTGGAATAATGTTATCTATATGGAATATATTAAGAATGGAAATGCGTGTGAAAAGTATGACCGCTTATTAATGCCATAGGCTAATTATTTATGCTGCTTTTGGAAAAATGCTATTAGATTTTAAAGTAAAAATTAGTAGTATTCGCCTTTATTTCCATTCAGAAATTTATAATAAAATAAATAAAATGAAAGTATAAGTTGTTTTACTTAAATTTAAATAACATTAATTTTTATTTTATTTATTTTATTCCTCGTACTTAAATCCTTCCCCTGCCACTTCCTTCTCATTGCCCATTTCAAATTAAACTTATAGTTGAAAATTCAAGCATAAGTATTATGGTATTAATATTTATTAACAATGTTCCACGTTTCACAAGATCAGATGTTTATATTAAAACAGCATAAAGGATAGTAAAAAAAAAAATTGCGTTATCATGCAAATTCAACGAATCGACATGAATAATGACTGCTCTATGCATAAATTGTGTTAATTTCACAAGAACCAACACAAATGCCACCGAATATTTCACAATACAAATACTTGTTTCTACTAACTCGTTCCAAACACTCATTAACTATGTAAATAGAATACGTGGCGTACGAAAATATCCGCGCGAAATCAGCACATGTGGCCATTGGCAATCTACAAGAAATTAAACGCAATGCCTCACTCGTTAAACGATTAAAGTCACAATATGTTGTTTGCAGGCAGCTCCCTGTTTTCGCACGAGCGCAAGAAGCCCAGTTATCCCGCTGTCAGCAACGAAAACGTTTTTCTTGCCGGGCTTTACAAGCACAGCTGATAAATCCACGTTTTTCACCGACAAGTGTCTCCAGCATGTTGAACTTCCACGCGAGCTGCGCAGAAGCTTCACCTTCTCTCACGGTTCTTTTTCTCTTCATCATTTTTCTCTTCCTCCGCTTCTTTACGCTTCCCACATCACCTTCTGCTTTCTTATCTTGTTAACTTTTTTCTTCTTGCATTAAATTCGGTTTCTTTTCTTTTATATTATTGGATACCTCTCTACTACCATTTCCATTCCTCCATTGCTTTCTTCTTCATTTCTCTTTCAACTCACCCTTCCTCCTGTCCCTATTCTTCGTCTCCCCCCCATCCATAATCACTTTTTCTGCCTGCAACCTTCCGACTCATTTACCCTTTGACTTTTTTCTTTTGCCCTGTTCCATTCTTCGTTCTTTCTTTCTGTCTCTTCTATTTGCTTCCTTTCTTCTTCCCTTTCCTCCAAGCTATCAACCCATCCTCTCTGTGATCCACCTATTTTATTCAGCCCTTCTACGTGCCATCTTCTCGTTTTATCACTCTTCCCTTTTGCAATTCACTCGACGGAGCTTTGACTGAATAAGCTTTTATCCTTTTCGATTAGCTGTTTCTTCGCCAATCTCTTACTGTTTCACTTTTTGGCTCTCCTACTGCCTCATGGTTAGTGTTTCATGTACTTACACTACTACCCAACCCTTTTAGCTTCTCATTTCCTTGCATTTGTAGTATTTACCTCAGTTTGAGTATGTCTCTTACTGTTTCACTTGTTCACACCTTCACTTTTTAACTCTATCACTACTTCGCACTCTTCATCCAAAGTATTATAAGTTCCCGACTCTCTCACTCTTTCACTCCTTCATACACACTTAGCATTTTACTTTTTAGGTTAGAATCAATTCTATTCATTTTCCGCGTTTCATTTACTTACACTACTACCTATCCCTTTTATCTTCTCATTTCTTTGCATTTGCAGTGTTTGCTTCGGTCTCAGTATGTCTCTTACTGTTCCACTTATTCACATCTTCACCTTTTAACTCCATCACTACCTCACACTTTTCTACCCAAAAGCATTTTAAGTTCCAAGCTCTTTGACTCCTTCTTAGCCTTTTACTTTTGGGATCGATCTCTCTCGCAAACTCCCCGCACTCACACCGCATACATATCTGTAGTGATATTTACCACACTACTCACTAGCTCCCTCTCTCTCAGTTGTTTGATTCCATCACCCTTTCATTCCCTTCACTCAAAGTAAGTTTCCGTCCCTTCTCTTCTCCCCTTCTCACTCCCTCCTTTGTACTCTCACTCTTTGACCCACGGACTCTCTCTCTCTCTCTCTCTCTCTCTCTCTCTCTCTCTCTCTCTCTCTCTCTCTCTCGCCCTTTCGCTCCCTCACATTCTCCTTGTCCCTTTAATCATTTTTTTTTCACTTCCTCGCACTCTCACTCTGTTCAACACGCCAAATCTCCAACTCTCTTACTCCCTGCCCGTTCACTTCCTCTCTCCATCACTCCATCACTGTTTAACTTCCACGCTCTTTCACCCCATTAAATTTTGACTCTCCATCTCATCATTCCCTCCCTCATTACCCTTTCCCACTCTATCCATCTCCAATCCACTTCCACCCTGTCCATCTCGCGTCACGTCAGCTTCACCCGATTCTTTGTGCGAGTTAGCGCTGTATGCGTGCGAATAGAATACACGCGGGTATACGTAGCTCGACGTACGATGTCTACACGTGTATCGTATCCCAATCCATACGGGAGACCTGCGGTTTATATTTTCCATGCGCACAGGGGAGGAGATGGAGTCCGCCTACCGTAACCTTGCACCGGAGAGTCAAGTGTTACCGTCCACGGTAACTTACCCCGTAACCTAGAGCGATGAAAAATATCGCGCGGATGGATCTCAGCCCCCTGCGTCCCAGGTAAACCTTTCGCCCGGGGAGCTCGTGCGCAGATACGAATCGGGGGTTCTCTTCATTTAACCGGACCTTTCCGAGGGCCCGCGTAAACACTGCGACAATGCGCCCAGGAATTTCCTGTGCTTGCTTGTATAGCGAACCGTAACGGATGAATTTCAGCCTGGTGTAATTAGAGTTTGGGGTTCAAATTTGGGCGATCAGAGAGTTTTGTATTTTTTGCGTGGAGTGATTAATCTGATTTGGAGACGGAGTATTTATAGGGGAATCGGAGAATAATTACACACTGAACTAATTAATGCAAAAATTACTGATTACTTATCGTCAGCGAATCATCGTCGCAGATAACTAATTAATGAAGTCGAATCCACCGGTTTCGTAATAACTAGACTGCGATCTTTTCTGTATTTATAGGAAATTTAAAGATGCAAAATTGCATAAAATGCATTCAATATGAGTAAGTATGCAAAATATCCAAATTATAGTGCTTTTTGTCATTTCTGGTAGGTGAAATGAGTTCCTACGAACATTCTGCTTGTTTTTACTATATTATCTAAAATATGAATTTGCATAAAAGTCTGCAGTCTAGTAATAACATTCCTTATCTATTGCAAATGTGGACGAAGTCATAACGCCTTACAACTGTATGTATACATGGTACACAACTGGGGTAATGTCCCTCGGTGCACGTGCGATCATACGATGCAAACGTCAAGACGTACAATTTATTATATCACGCGTTCATTCACCCTTCTCAATCTCCTTATCTCGCTTATCCCAACTTCGTCGTTCGTTGCTGCTCCGGCCGGCGATCTTCGCAACAATTCCAAACGATGGAAATGAACGTGCAACCTAATTGTAAGAACTTGCCTTTCAGCGACCAGTGACGTAACATCTTTTTAAAACGAATTATTTGCCCCCGTGTGCTATTTTTTATTATACTGGCTGTTTCGTATTAAACGGGACACCGAAATATGTTTTGCGTCTGTTAGAATGCAAAAAATAGTTCCTATGCGTACGTAACTCGAATGATTTTAAGACATATGAACCAAATGAGCCAAAGAAGAAGTTTCTTATAGGAGATGCCATTTTTAATAACATTTTTAATATCTCACATATTATCATAGTTTGAGAGGAATTTTTTCGAAACGCAGTATGCAGAGTATATTATTTAGCATCAATAAAGATACTCGACAAATGTGATGCAAAAAACACTAGGCAAAATTTACTGTCCATTCCCTCGAATAAATTTGAACAAATTTACAAAATAAAAGGAGTAGTTAAACGAACCTGTATTCTGTTATTTAAAATATCCACACCGAACTGTGTCCTTTGACAAAAAAGTTAATGCAAACCAAGCTATAACAATTTAAAGACTCCAATCTAATATTTCATGCATCAATGACAACCACGACGTAACAACAAATCAGAGTCCAACAACACAAATAGGAAAGAAAACTTCAATCCTGTTCATCTTAAAATACCATAAATAAAGGACTACGAGAGTCCACGAATCAATGAAACGAAAAATACGTAGGAAACCATGAGGAACCATTAGGGAACAAGTTTGAAATCCCAAGAAATCCAAGTTGATCGGATAAAAGGTGACCAAGGAAGGGAGAAAGAAATCACGCATATGCCATATGTTGTTTGCTCGAGTAAATCGAAGAGGCAAGTGGAAAAGGGAAGAAAGAAGGAAACGCCTTGAAGGGCGAAGGCGGGGGGAAAAGGGAAAGATTGTTAACTATACAGACACATACGCGCGCGCACACACACACACACACACAGGTAAAAGAAAAGAAAGTGGAAAACGAGGGGATAAAGGAGGATAAGAGAGGAACGAAAACATTGGGAGTGGAGGTTCGAGGGAGGCAGAAGGCAAGTCAAATGTTAGCGAGTGCACGGCGATGGAACGTCTATAAGAGGCCCAAGGAGGGACTTATATAAGAAAGCAAGATGGCAACCGGTTGTCCCTGAGCCACGGCCGGCGTTTATTTGCACATTTTTATCTATTTTTCGTGCCCACGAAAAAACTTCGCGCAACCAGTTCGTCCGATGGCGCGTACGGGTCGTGCCGGCTCGTTCCGCCGACAGACTTTTCTTTCCCATGGTCTAACGTTTTTATTGTCACCGAAGGTGTCGCGCCGTGCCCCCCCCCCCCCCCTGCCGTACCGTTCTAATGCTCCTCGTTACACGCTCGATCTTGTACACTTTGTCTTCCAGCGAAGGATACGCCGCTGCTTGTTTGCCTGTCGTTCGCACTGCAATATTGTTATTTAAGTCGGTGCTGGCTAGATTTTTATCAGGACGTTTATTGAGCTGTTGTATATTTGAAATAACAGATTTGTCAAATGTCTGTTTTTTTTCTTTTTTAATTTAGCTGCGAAATGTGCCTGTGAATGGTAATATACTAATTTCATTTCTTTCGTGTAGAATGGGAATCATGATAAACCTTTGAATATTGGGAAAATGTGTAAGACGTACAGATACGTCGTCTGGATTAAATCGAAATGCAAAAAACGTGTATATACGTCGCCTGGATTCATTGAAAATATACAGAACGTATATGTACGATGCCTGGATTCAATGAAAACGTGCAGAACGTATATATACGTCGCCTGGATTCAATGAAAATATACAGAACGTATACATACGTCATTCGCATTAAATCGAAATGTAAAAAACGTATATATACGTCGCCTGGATTCATCGAAAATATACAGAACGTATATATACGTCACCAGGATTCAAGGAAAATGTACGGAACGTATATACACGACGCCTGAATTCAATCAAAATATATGACACGTATGTATGCGTCGCCTGGATTCAGTGAAAATATACAGAACGTATATATACGTCACCAGGATTCAAGGAAAATGTACGGAACGTATATACACGACGCCTGAATTCAATCAAAATATATGAGACGTATGTATACGTCGCCTGGATTCAGTGAACACATACAGAACGTATGTATACGTCACTCTTGCTAGAAATTAGAGCAGCCTCGAGACCATAACCACTTTTCCATTGAACGAAAAGCAAGTGAAACTAAGAACGTCCGCTCCAGCAACGACCGTGAAAAACGAAAAATAGCATTGCTTTTTGCGTCCCTTAGAAAGCCGCGCGAAATTGTTTGGCGTGCACACTGATTACGACGCTACACCGTAAATTAGTGGCGTTCTTGCTAAGCTGTTGCGTATTCTTCTATTAGACATAGATATGTTGTTTGTTCTCACAATCAGTGATAGGAATATCTTTATTGCGCCAGCTAACTAGTTTACACCTGCGATCCGTCACTATGATAACAATAATTTGAAAAGTTTCAATTGCACGTGAATAATTATCGAAGTGGAGTATTAAGCGCAATTCCGAGCAGGTAATTAACTACTACTGTTTTTTTATTTCGTTTCGTAATTAAATTAGATTAAGACAATCTTGACCTAAGGAAAAAATAATTTTATAGCGACATGCTGTGAAAGTAAAATGTTTCTTCGTTACTGTTCCATGCGAAACCTGACTCATAATGCTGAACGCGTTGCAGGTTATCTTATTGCAGATGTAATATTGGGTATGCTGTAACACAGAGCAAGCTGAACGGTGATATTTGCGGTTTGAAATATTTACTAACAATTAGCTATTTTTACTTGATAATAAATTAAACAGTTGGAAATATTTTTTCTACAATAGACCTTACATTTATGTACATTGTAAAATATCTGATAAACAGAATCAGTCGGATCGTTACATAGCTCTTTACCTAACAGTAATTTGTATCAATGAGTATAATTATTAGTCAATAATGGCAAAAGGCAACGGATATGTTTGCACGAGTTTACCTTGCAGAACTCTTAATTAACAAAAGTAAATTCATGAACATATTGTACAGCTAGAATAATTAGCAACGCCATCATAACTTCAGGTAAGTCTACCATCACAATAATTTACGAAAGCCAGGTGTATGCTGAAAGCCGGGAAATAAAGAGTCAAGAACTAAAATAAAACTGGGAATCAAAAGAAAAGTAATAATTATAATTTTTACGCGACAGCTTCTGACTAATTAAATGTTCCTCAGCATGTGCATGTGCAGTTTTGACGAATCATGGAGGTGTGCATCACGGGCAGGTGTTCTTCGTTTTGAGAGACACTGGCAGAAATAAAGCGAAACGAACGCTTCGACTTCGGCTCTTCGGTGAAAACACGTTTCTATGAATAGGCTTTACCATACGTACAGGCTTCGAGCAGTTGCATTTACTCGGCGACTACTTCATAAACTTCTGCCTGATTCTTTCCCTCGCATTTCGACTTTCAGCCTGGCGGATGGAAGCTTTGCAACGTCATCGCGTTTAATTAGTGAAGCCTGTGCATACGAGTAAGCAGATAGATCGTCGCAATCTTAATATGTATGTACAGAGTGCAAGAAAACATTTTGTCCTGGCTATCACAGGCGCATTCTACACTTTTTGGATCGGCTGGAAAGGAAAGAAAACTGTTAAAGAAAGACCCCACAAAAATTGACACTGATCGTAAGAATTAAGGTCGACCTTAAAAATTAAGGTCGGCTTCTTTTTTGGTTTTATCCTCTTCTGCTCATAACGAGGGGAAAAATTGCTAAAGAAACCATGCGTCGCCCGTCATCCGTTCTCTTGTAAAATCCCGACCTTAATTTTCAAGGTCAAGATCAATTTTTGCACGGAATTTTTTCTTAACAGTTTTTTATCAAACCAAAGGGATAGAATACGTCTCTGATGGCCGGGACGAAATACTTTCTGGTACGTGCTTACTATGCGCGCTCCAGTTTCGCAGAAATCCGCGGAGGAACCGGGGTCCTTTTTCCCTGAGCGCCTCGGTAACCGAGTAACCAAGTAACCAAGCGACCAAGTAACCACGCGGCGGACCAGGAATCGCGAGGGGGAGGAAACGCGAGATAAGCGCCATGGTAGAGCAATCTCGAGTGAAGAGCAGTTGCACGACGGAGAACGAAGAGCGGCCGGAGAGGAAGGTGGGACGCGCCGATGGAGGGGAAGGTGGAAGCAGCGAAGTGAAGAAGAAGCAGAAACGGAGTGGAAGAGGTTAATGGCCTCTGACACAGTGGTGATAAAGAGCCAAAGCAACGGAGGCGAAACCGCAAGAGAAGTCGAACCGACTCTCTGTAGAACACGAGATGAGTGAACAGAAGCTTGGGAAGGATCTCGTAGCCGAGGATATTTTGTGACACCGCGCTGAAAACAACGGAAGCGTTGCTCCCCTTTCAAATTGGCTGCTCTGAAAAGCTTCTTGCCAATCTAAAATCGTGCCCAATTTGAGTATCTCCTTTTGTTATCCCACTAGAGCCTTTTTCTTTTATTCTGCTATTAACTACGTTTTCACTTACCTGCCCGTATAATAATTTTATCTATATTGTTTGTTGGTAAAGATTGTTTATATAGACCAAGAATAACATCAAGTTTGTAGTAATCGTCGTACTAAATCTCTAAAAGATTTCAGATATTTAATTCAGAAATACATGTAAATAAGTGACTGGGCACTTATGTGCTGTTGTTATATTTGTAACGTACATTGTGTTGAACAGACTCGGAATTGGATATACGAAGTTTAAGCACTTGTACTTACTTCAAAAATCCCATGCTTCCGTTTGAACTACGTGTAATTATCACATGTTCAATAAAATATATACACTAATCCAATTTTGGTAAAAAGGAGTCTAAATTTTGGTAAAATGTACTACATACTTGAAACAATTATGTGGCATGTATTCTTTTCTTTGACAATGATATTCATACCTAGGGGGTGAAAATTAGTCCTCAAAGTAGGGATGAAAAGTCTACTTTGCCAAATTACTCAGAAAATATATTATCAATGTTAGAAAAGAAAACTGTAAATGTATAATGTTTATGTATGTATGTTTTGTCTGTGCTTTTCATACTAAATTCGCTCATTCACAGGCTTGTTAACTATTTAAATTCTACAGAGTTAAAGATACTGCGAATGAGAAAGAACCAGATGCGAAAACTGCAGGAAGTAATCAATATTGAAAGGCGTAACGAGCTAGAGTCGCAATACTCGCCAGCAGTGACGCATTCGCTTAAAAATATAGCTAACAAGGGTGTTATGTGCGCCCCATCAGTCAGATTTAAGGACAGAAGGAATTGCGCAATATATTGATATGTATTTGTTTTAAGCAAAATCTAATAGTAATCAATGAAGTACAGATACATACATTATTACAATAACATCTTCAATTATTCTTGACAATTGCAGTAATAACATGTAAATAGCCCTTGTATTCGACAGTCATTTAAACGAAACTCAGCACCAAATGTCAAGACCTAATTAATTCCTGAAAATTCATTTTACATTATAACGAATAATCAGTTCAGTAAAGCTCAGCTTCCAAATGTCAAAACATGTCTAATTGCCAAAAATTTATTTTCTAACAAAACAACTAATCATTTCAACAATTTCCATTTTCCATCAAAACGAATAACCATTTCAACAAAGCTCAGCCTCCAAATGTCAAAACATAACTAATTCCCAAAAATTCATTTTCCATTATAACGAAAAATCACTTCAACGAAGCTCAGTTTCCAAATGTCAAAACATGTCTAGTTGCAAAAAATTCATTTTCTATCAAAACAACTAATGATTTTAACAAATGCCAGCTTCCAAAAGCCAAGAACTAATTAATTCCTGAAAATTCATTTTCCATCATAACGAAAAATCACTTCAACGAAGCCCAGTTTTCAAATGTCAAAACATGTCTAGTTGCCAAAAATTCATTTTCTATCAAAACAACTAATGATTTTAACAAATGCCAGCTTCCAAAAGCCACGAACTAATTAATTCCTGAAAATTCATTTTCCATTAAAACAATTAATCATTTCAACAAAGCCCAGTTTCCAAATGTCAAAGCATGTCTAATTGCCAAAAATTCATTTTCCATCGTAAGGAAAAATCACTTCAACAAAGCTCATCTTCCAAGCGTCAAAACATGTCTAGTCGCCAAAAGTACATTTTCTAGCAAAACAACTAATCATTTTAACAAAGGCCAGCTTTCAAAAGCAGAAAACTAATTCTTGAAAATTCTTTTTCCACCAAAACGAATAATCATTTCAACAAATGCCAGCATCCAAATGTCAAGAACTAATTAATTCTTAAAAATTCATTTCCCATCATAACGTAAAATCACTTAAACAATGCTCAGTTTCCAAAAGTCAAAACATGTTAGTTGCCTAGAACTCATTTTCCACGAAGACAACAACTAATCATTTCAACAAAGGCCAAGTTCAAAGTATCAAAAACCGTTTAATTCCTGAAAATTCAGTTTCAATCAACGCAAACGTTTCAACAGAACGCTAGGTTCTGAATATTAAAAACTGCACAATCCCAGAAAATTCATTTCCCATCTAAACGAACGATTCAACAAGCTCCACCTCCCAAATATCCGTTTCGTATAAAAGCTACCTCGACCCAGCAAAGCTCTCGGACGAGACAAAGAAGAGAAAGGAACACGTGTGGCAGGCAGAACGGTCCTCGGCAGTGATCCCAAGATCGGTCCAATCGCCGCTGCCAAATTTCTTTACGCCATATACTCCCTCGCTAATTTTAGGTGCCTCCCTGAATGATGTTCCAAGGTGCGTACGTACGTGACGAGGTAGGACGAGCCGACTGAACAGCGTCGAACAAGGACAGCGAAAGATCTTCGAACGAAAGACGAGGAGGACAAGAGTTCACTTCGCCTCTCCGTTCACCGTTGGCTCTCTCGCCCTCGCCAATCTCGCCCGCCGCCTTTTCGAATGTCCACAATCGGCCACCGTCGTCAGGTCGACGACCCCGAGGCGATGCGAGAGGACACGCGGGAAATGATAGGAAAACGACGCGGCGATCCAACACATGCGGACTATAGCCAATCGGGATGGTTTCAACCTCGGCGTTTCGAGTCTCGTTAGAAAGATGAGAAGCTTCAGATTGACCCCTGGCACAGCAGCTGAAACCTCGAGCTCTGAAAAGGTCAAACGTTTCAAGCGTTTCCCTTCAACAAATACTCGATATTTGAATAGAATGTCAGATGTCATAGCGTCGTTGTTAATAATTATATTATTATACAGTTAATGGAACGTTTAGACTCTTTATTAGAACACAAACAGACGTTTGAATATTTTACAACACTTTCGTGTTTTTCGCGTCGTCGTTAATAATTGCATTATTAGACAGTTTAAACTATTCATTGGAACACAAAAAGATGTTTTAAAATGTGTCGAACAGAAGTTCGATATTCCTTGGCAAACCAACATGTTGGCAATGTGGACCTCGTCCATGATCATTTATCTTCATTTTGCAATAAGTATCACGTCCACTCATTACTTTACATTTATGTCTACATTGTATTCGTTTGGATTCCAGTCCGTTTAATAATAATAATAATAATTTCAAGCTGGTCAGGGTAATCGATTCTCAGCCCAATCGATCGTTTAGATCCGTTAATAGAAACCAAGCACGAATCTACCGCACTCTAATTCGTTTTACACCAGTGCCCGTCCAGTCTAGTGCGCCCACGTTCCCTGCAACCGGATGTGTAAAGCGCAATGGGCAGCCACGGAACGTGACTTGTTCGCGACATGTCAGAAACTTCGTGCAGCACCGCTCTAAAGTACCTTTTCCTTTTCGTTGTGGAAGGAAACCAGCCTCGCGTAACTACCGATTCGTCTTCAAGTTGCAGCGAGATTTCTTTTCCCAAGATCTTTTGTACAAGTCTGGGGGAAAAAGTGGTTGGCCTAGGTTCGACGTGCGATTATATCCAAGCTTCCTGGGAGATTTTAAAGTAGCATTGGTGGTGGCAGTTGCTGCAAAGTTAGAATTCGAACTGGCGAAAGAGATTTTCAATTGTTAGATCAATATAGAATTTGATTATTTACCTTCTTTATATCTTTCAATTCATTTATGCAGAGTGTGTTCGAAATTGTAGTGCAAGCCCAAACGGATGATTCTTATAAACATTTGAATTGTACTACGATTTTAGAAGCACTCTGGATTGATTTTAATAAACTACTAAAATTAGTTAACAATATATATATCTATCAATAATTCACAAAGAAATGTACACTTTTCCTAAGATTCACGTCTTCATGTAAAATTTGTGTATTTGAAATCGTAGTACAAGCCGAAAGAATGTGCTGATTCTTATACAAATTTGGGTTGTACCGCGATTTCGAAAATAACCTACATTGATTTTAATAAACTACTAAAATTAGTCAACAATATATATCTATCAATAACGATTCACAAAGAAACCTTTTTCTAAGATTCATATAAAATTTACACTTTTTCTAAGATTCACATCTTCATATAGAGTTTACGAAACAAATTTCTTGGACGAAGCATATCCACATTGAACAATATAATCCACAAATGAAAGACTCCAAATGTCTCTGCTTTGCTGACAAAAATTCAACGGTTCACAAACGCGTAAAAAGCAAGCCCATTATTTATGTTCCATAATTTTGCAGATCATGACTCCGTACAAGTGAGAGTTCCTGCGTGTATTTTATCCGCACAATATTTTACGCAATCAACGCTTCCATATTTTACGGCTTATGATATGATCACACGGCGAACACTTCCACGTTTGATATCGCTTACTATAAAACTGTATCCGAGCAACGACGTACATATGCTTCGCAAGCTTGTACCGCGATGAAACGTTTCGATATTTTATGCTTTACGTTTCGAAAGCGTAATCAACGTTTGTACTTTATAACTTTCTCACTTACCGCCTTCCAATTTCTCCCAGTCGGTTACTTACGGTTTTACGAACTATTTTATCTTGTCTGAGAGCGACAAGTAAAGCGGCTTCTACTAAATCTTGCCTGTCATACTTTGAACAGAAAAACATATGAAACGATTATACTGTTTTCATTTTATTCACTGAATTTATTATATGTAGCAAGTTTTTCTTTATATTAACGCGCGTTGTGGAAATATAGTTATTTTTAAATGAGTAAAATATGGAAATTGAAATTAAACTCGAGCTTTTACATTCTTCTACAAAACACGTGTTATTTTTATAACATTTTATACATTTTTTTAATTCGCAATATGTAGTAAAATTAAGTGGACGTCAATATTTATTAAATTTACAAGTTTTTATTGTATTCTCAAAAATGTAAATTTACACAAAAATCTTTAATTTAATTACAGTCTATTAATCCCCATAAAGTAATGCATTATATAAAAGTCTGTGTTTTATACTTCAAATACAGAAGTGTGTATAACGATTACACTAAGCTTTCTTACTTACTAAATGTATTATACCTTTTTTCATAATAATGCAATTTGTTGAAATATACTTATTCTAAAATGAGTGGAAAATAGAAATTCAAATTGGGCTCCAGACCGTACTTTCTTTTATGAAACACGTATTGCTTTTATACCGTTTAATAGACTTTTAAATTTGCAACATATGATAACATTAGCTAAACATCAATTTCGGTTAAATTTGTATTTTTTTCTTAAATTTAATAATAGCAGTTTATTAATCCCCATAAAGTAATGCATTATATAAAAGTCTGTGTTTTATACTTCAAATACAGAAGTGTGTATAACGATTATACTAAGTATTTCTACTTACTAAGTTTATTATACTTTTTTGTAGTAATGCAAGTTGTTGAAATGTACTTATTCTGAAATAATTAGAAAATAGAAATTCAAATTAAACTCGAGCTTTTACATTCTTTTACAAAGCACTATTATTTGTATAACACTTTATACATTTTTTTAATTTGACAACATGCGGTGCAATTAACTGGACGTCGATTTTCATTAAACGTCCAAATTCTCCCCTTTTTACCATACTCTCAGAAATATAAATTTACACCAAAAATCTTCAATTTAATAATAACAGTTTCTCGATTCCCATAAATCGATGCGTCTCTCCTATCCCACCGTATCTGCGCTCCTCAAAGTTTTCTGTCAAAACAGAGCAGCCATCGCCAGCGCGACGAACGAAACCGAGAGGGAGGAAAAGGGTCGGCGCGGTGAAACGACACGCGGAATGCAGTTGGCGAGTTAGTGTTTATTACAAAGGTGTACGATATCAGCGGAACGGAGCCGTTGCTCTCGTTCGAGTTCCGTTTCGCCCGGCGGGCAATCTTATCGCGGCAGCGCGAGGCTGGCCGATGAATAAGCCTCGATGACCGCGCACGACATCGTTAACTGTTAATTGCCGTCCTCGCGTTTTTCGCCCCTCTGCAACCGTTTTTTTTTTATTTCTCTTCCCCTTGCGACTCCGCAACGACTGTACGCGCGGCCGTTTCGAATCCGACTAACGACTTCGCCTGGCCCGTCGATCCGAGAAAACCGCGAGGACTTTTCGACACGTCGCACGTGAATCGACGTTCGGGTGAACGCGCGTAAGGATCTGTTCAATGAATGACATTAATGCACGCGACAGCGGCGGCTACGGGAAGATTATGCTTGGTAGATGTTTTTCTTGTGGGATCTTCCGAAAGTTTGTAAAGTGTTAGTGCATTTTATGAATAATGTCGTTTTCACTTGAAATGTATACATTTAATAATTGAGATAATTAATATAATATTAATAATTGAGATACGTAGATATGTGATCGAAAGTTAGTAGAGTTTAAACATTCAAGATATTTATTTAAATCGCAGCATTGTTTTTTTCTAATTAAACGTGCATTATTTTTACGTATATCGTTCAAGTTTTGTATTTGATTCGGAAACGCATCACGGTTAAATCAGCTGATGGCAATTCTTTTTAAATGGGTGCTATGTACATTTCAAATTATCGTTACGAATTTAGATTAATAATTACCGTTACAATTTACTCGCCATTTTCATTAACACAGTAAATTGATCGATTTCTTACAATCTGCTAAAATTGAATTGCATTAACCCTTCGCAATTGAAAAAAAATATATATTATTATTCACATTTATACACACAAATGTAGCTATCAACATTTGATCGGTCTTCACGCCATCAGCATTGTCTTTAAAACAATCTCAACGTTTACATGATTGCGGTATATTTTTCATGCTTCAGACCAAACAAGTCGAAGGTAAACATTTATTTTTCCGCCCCGCCACACGGGCATAAAAATCATACAAAAATATTTTGCCCGCATCGTGGGAATGTGTTTTGCAATTAAGAATACGCGCTATCAAAAATAGAAACGCGACACCATTCGAACAATTGTCGTTCAATTGTTAATTTCGCTGAATCATTTCAGCCTCGCAAAAAAACTGCGAATTATCTCAATGCCATCAGTGACGTTGATCGAATCTCGACAAGTATATATGTATACATATGCTTCTATCGTGTCGCATATAGGAACACGTGAAACTGTACAAGCATGGCCTTGCAATTACTTCCCAGTTTGCGATGTTCAGTCAGGACAGAAAACACGGTGACGTTAGACAGGTAGACGCGTCCATTTCACGATAGACTTCCTATTTGGAATCCATTAAGTCCCCAGACAGTTGAGTCTGGTAATTTTTATACAGACAATAATTTATTGTTTATAAAAGTGTATTTTCCTTGTGTCCATTTTTGTCTCGGAAGATACGAAAGATATGAAGAAATGTTTTGGACAGAAGTCGCATAGTTTCCGGGGTGACAGATCATGCTGTCAATTATTCGACCTTGCGATGACCTTGCGAAGCCCTGCAAAGGTCACCTTTAAATTTTTAAACGGGACCCTATATTTTTTCTTATATATTCTTGTAGCTGACGTCGAGCCATTTTCAAAATACTACTTACAAGCGTGTTATAAAAATATTGCTTAAGTACCTTCGTACGGTTTGCATAACTTAGCAACCGCTCATGCGAGACACGTTTGTAAGTAGTATTTTGAAAACGTCTCGATATCAGCTACAAGAATATGTAATCAAAAATGTAGGTTTCTCCTTCAAAATTGTTGCGGTGACTTTCGCAGGGCTCTCTAAGGATATCGCAAGGTCAAATAATTGGCAGCATAATCTGCTGCCCTGGAAGCCACGTAACTTTTATCTAAAATATTTCTTCATATCTTTCGTATTTCTCGAGATATCTGCTCTGGGAGATTAACATGAAACATCCTGTACATATTTCTTCTGTTCAACGGTAAAAAGCTTTCCAACGAAAATCTACTTTATTTTAGTAGAAAACCAAATCGTCCCCCCCGAATTATTGCCACAATAGAAATACCAAAGTGACTTAAGTAATTCGTCATTCATTCTTAAATAAAAACGATTTCTAAAGCATTAAACGTAATAACATATACATTAAACATGAGGAAAAAAGCAGCATTAACTAACGAAGGCTAATGAATTACTTACTGAATTAAGTAACCGAGCGATTAATTAATATTGATGAAGTGCTTTACGAAATAATTTCTAACGATTTGCCATTCTATTTTGTTTACTTCGTCGGTTAGCTTCCTTAAGAAAGAAAAATACATTATATCATAATTACCTTCGTTTCCGTGAACCTGAAATTTGGAAGACTCATGTCCACTTAAAATTAGAACAAGTAGTTGAACATTCAAATTATAGTAGTGCCTGAAGCTACGTAGTACGAGCAACCTTCGAATATTGAATATCGATTACGAGTGACGAAACCATTCGGACGAGTCATCCTCTAATTGGTTTCAGCAATGTGTAATTTTATGAAACACTCTAATGGCGTTTAATTAATAGCTGAACGTTGTTAACGAGTTCGCGGTCAGATATCAACGTTTTGTAACTGGAGAAATTTATACTTTTCACGTTGTCAAATTTTACGCTAAAGATACTTTTGTTTGACATAATTATATTTCCCTGAAAAGCATGAGTTTTTACCTGAAAGAAAATGTACTGTACCGATGTCGCGTTTATCGTATCTTGTTTACTGCACATTTTGCTTGGAAATTCGATTATTTAAAACGAAAATCTATTTCATTTTGGTACGAAGCTTCATCATTCCTGAATTATTCGCAGAATAAAAATACCAATACAATTTGAATATTTCATTACATTTCTGTACTGCACTTTTCATTCGAATAAACCTTTTATCAAAACCTATTTTGATTTCGCATTCATTTCAGTTTTATCGACATTAGTTGAGTAAAACTGAAAGATCTATTTTATTTTCGTACGAAACAGAATCATATCATTCCTGAATTATTCGCAGAACAAAAATACCAATATAATTCATTACTTTTCTGCACTTTTCTTTTCTAATAAACTTTTTATGAAAGCCTATTTTAATTTCACATTAATCTCAGTATTATCGACAAAAGTCAAACTTAAAACTACTCTTATAAACAAAAAACCGTTGCAGAAAATCGGAATTAGGATTATTGGAGGATTGGCAAAGAAAGCGATGGTACGAACTCGTTATTTTGTAATAATAAAATGTATTAAATAGATAGTGTATTGTTGGCAATACTTATCAAACTACAATTTTCTTCATTCGTGGTACATGAGACTTGCGTGTATGCGTGTTCTTTCGGTAAGTGAAACGAAAAAAAAAGCCGCCACCGCGAGGCCCGCGCGTTCGTCCAATCCCGCGAGGGGCAAAAGAAAAACAGCATCCAGAAAAGGGTAAAAGAAAAACCGTTTGACAAAATCGAACCAAAAACGAAACCGCTCATCGGCCGCGGGACAGGAGAGTCCCCGGCGAAAATTTCGTGCGCCGGCGAGTGAACGAACGCGCATCCCCCCCGGGGCGGCCATCTTTCTTTTTTTTTCTTCTCTGTCAAGGCTCGCCGTATTGCTCTAATTAAACGAAACTCTATATGCATTTATCACCGTTGTGGTCCCATTGTGGATTAGACCGAAGTCGTTCGAGCCCGCGTCTCCAAACATAGACAGAGAGGGGGGGAAAGAACAAAAGGGAAACAATTCGTCACCATAAAATTGATAACAACGCCTCGCCCTTCCGGCTGGGTCCAACGCGACAAGTGACTCGTTAAAACGCACCGTTCGATCAAGTCCTACCGCACTAATTGCCAGCCGGTGAGGGGGTCGAGGGCGAAATTATTACAGAGAATCGGCGGTGATAGAAATTTCAGGATGATTGCGCGAGACAAACGTGTCTCTGGGCTCGAACGACTTCCGCCAGCCTATCAATTGGCTCCCTAATCGCTTCTTACGCGTTTCGTATGTAATTCGTTCTCTTAGTACGTATCGCTACAATTTCTCGCGCACACACACACACACACTCTTTCTCTCTTTCTCTCCCTCTCTCTCTCGCTTTACATAATGTATCATATCTCCCGCGCGACACTTTTTTCTCTCGAACGCGTATCACAAGGAGAAATTAAGTATACACACTTTCGTCGATTTTTTGTTTTCATGGGAACAAAGTGCCACGGACCATGGTTGTCCTACGGGTCAACTCGGACCCGTAGCGGGTTGTTGCTTTCATCCCCCCCCATGGAGCGTGGCACGAGGGGGCCGTCGGAGAAACACATATTTTGGTAGGCTGGGCGTCTCGGAAAGAAGATACACAATCGATAACGGTAGAAAAAAAAAAGAAGAAAACGAGACGGATTGCCAGAGTGATTTTTTTCCTCTGAGAGCCAAGAGATCGACCTGTCGCATTTCGTCGCAAAACGCGTGCGTTATCATTCGTTTATATATAGCGTGTATCTGTGAAGAACGTTTGTATAAAATATTGTATAAATATATAAATACTTGATTGAAAAAATAAATATATTAAATTAAAAAAAGAGACGTAACGTAAAGTATATTATTTTATTATTAATATTATATTTATAAGTGGTCAAGTCTATAACAGGAGGGGCTCTTTTGCGAATCTGCGTCGTTGCTGCTGCGACCGAGTCCCCCCTCCCCTCTTCCGAGGATCGAGGGGTGTCGAACCGTTTTTATTTCTTTTTTTTTACCGAGGGGCGCAATAATTGAGTTGCGTGGTGATCAATCGCGTGGACCGGGGAATCGAGTGCGCAAGGATTGTCTGGCTTTCGAAAGGTTCCGCGTGGAAGACTTGCGCGCACGCTCCTTTGGTTTCGGGGGAAAACGGAGAGCTTGCATGCTTTTGGCGTGCTTGATCTGTCCGCTTAAAATGCCTTGAATAAATTACATAATAATATTAATTGCACTAATTAACTAAAACTCGCGCGCACTCTCTCGTTCCCATTCGCTCGCTTGAGTACAAGCTGCTCTCCATAATTGATTAAAAAAAAAAAGAACAAAAGAAAAACGGGGGCCAAAGAAAGCGTGTGCGCGATGATGATCGAAAATGAAATACGGTACAAAATTTCTGTTTAAAGAAAAGGTGAAGCGTAGGAATGGTTCGTCCTCGCGTTCGTAGCACGGTCGTTTGATCGGACATAAATAAATTGCACCCTAGCGGGATGCCTCGTTAAACGGAAACTAAAAATTCAGGCGAAAGGGGGAATCCGGGAGATTTGCCAGAAACCTTGCTAAAAGAAAAAATCCCGCGGGAGAACAGGCGGTGGTAGAGTCCCATTGCTACCCGGAACTACGCAAGGAAAATGATCGACGACTCAGCGCGGCAGCATTGGCGACGCTTTCGAAAAAAAAAAGTGGTGTGCCGTCGCTACTTTTCTCGTCTCGCGCACCGATGGAACGTCCGAAGAGTCCTCCTCCCCAGTTTCACTTCGGCCGCGAGAGACGCAAGCTATGGGCAATGCATGCATCGTTTTTGGAGAACGCGTGGAAGACAATCCCTTCCATCCGTGCCCACGCGTCCTATCCTTTTTATCTCCCCGAAGAGACTTTCACTCTCTCTGGATTAAACTCGCTCCGTCTCTCTCTTTAGGACAGCGAGCGCAAAGGTTTGTCTCGCTTCGATCGGCCCTCGAGAGAGAGAGAAAGAGAGAGAGGGAGATCTTCTAATACCCGCGCGTCGTTTTTGCCGGCAAACGAGCGTGGGGCACGGATCGCTGGAAAAAGGATGCCTCCAAGTGAAACTGCCGTGTCGCAGATTTGGAGAAGTGTGAATCGTCCAGAAAATTGAGCGCACGTTGGCATGCGTCGAGGCACGAGGGGGAATTGTTAAATAATAGATTAATGGGGGGTAGGGGGGGAGGGCAGAGAAGTGTATCATGGTTTGTTGATGATCGATGGACAACGATGGTGATACGACGATCTATGGGGAAGGGGTAATTTTATGGTAAATATAAAGACAGAGTGGTGCAGCAGCAGTGATAGTATAAAGTAGCGGTAGTAGTAATAATATTAATAATAATAGCATAATATGCATATAGAACCGCAAAAGTGGCGGCTGATATATTAAATAAGACACGAGATTTAATTGACTTTAGTTCGGAGTTGCTTTTGACGACGATCGTCGAAGCAATGGGGGTGGGGGGGGGGGGGGGGGGGGGCAAAGCACTCTTAATTCAATGCATATACGTTTACATCGGAAACAAGAGAAAAATAATAATGAAAGAAAAGGAAACTGATCGGCCAGATAAATAATAGAAAATGGAGAAGCAATGTTGAATGAATAATATGCCGTTCGTCGAAGTGTTGATCTCGCTTCGCGTTAATGCGCGACTGAGGCGTTTGCAGAGTGTTCTTGCGAATACAATAATAATAATAATAAAAATAATAGTTAATAATTATTAATAAAAAATAATTATATTAATAATAATATAATAATAAACTAAATCTATAATAACATTTGCTTTAAATGTATAAATTAAACGAAAACATTTGTTTTTTTTTTATAGCATTAGAAGTGTGTGTGGTGTGCATATATATACAAGATGTATTCGATTTTCAAAAACCACGTCATTTAGGCACTTACTTTTTTTTCCTTTCTTTCGTTCTGTATCCTTATAGAAGCGGCGCGCTCACGCGGTTTTCTCTTTTCCTTCAGCAAGATCGAATCCGAATTGTTGAAAGTAGAAAGGAAAAAGGCCACCCAAAGGGTGCGTATCTTTTCGAAATTCATTTCGAACACTCCCGAGCATGAAAAAAGAAAACTCCGCGAGATGGAAGCACTGTCGAAATACGCCGCCTCACTTCGCTCTCACTCTTACTTTCGCTCGATAATATATGTTTTACTCCTTCAAACTCGCACAATATAGAATATTTTTTTTTAATAATAGTTATAATATTTCTATTGCAATAGTTACATATCACATTTTTTTTACGGGAAAGAACAATGTAATTATTTATTTATATATATATATATACCACGAAACCGATGATATTTCTCTCTCGTTCTCTCTCACACATTCACTCTCTACCATTCATGGCGTCCAAGCATACTTTCTTCTTTCATCCCATGTGATCGAGGCACGCTTTAAGGCACCAATCGCGAGGAAGCCACATCGATATCCCTTAACGTAAAATTACTTCGGTTGAATCGTTAAAACCTTAATCGAGATATATACCGAGATTTGCTTTTTGGTTAGAAGATCCTTCCGCGGGAGAGCGTTGGCGCTTCGGCGATTTCTTAAATCTACCGTCCAAAGGAAATGAATAAAAAAACACTTTTCCCTTCGCGACATTCCATCCACCGTCATCGGGCGAGAAAAGCGACGCGAAAATAAAAGCGCCGATGAAGACCAGCCAACGTTCTCCCGATCGAATTTACACAATCATTCACTACCAAAAAAAAAAAGAAGAAACAAAAAGAAGGAAAAAGAATGAAGAACATCTCAGGATCAAAAATCGATAAAAAACAAAGTCGTAAAATAACTCTCTTGGTCGAAAGATATTCCAGCGATGATTCCGACAAAAGAACAAAGGGGGGAAATGGAAATCGCTCCGAGGACGAATCCTCCTTTTCTCGAGAAGCGTTAGAAAACGAGACGTCGAGGATTGCCGTGTCCTTCAAGCGTGTATCTCGGAAAGAGCTCGCCTCGTGACGTGTAACAATCGAAAGCCCTGACGATTCTTCGTCTCTTAAAAAGAATCTAAATTAACTCTTAAACCAGTACACACACACACCACTTTCGTTCGCAGTGACGCGCGTTCGTTTCCCATGCGTAATGCTGGATACACAACACCAACGAGCGCGTCGTCACTTTCTCTCATTATGTTCCTTTCGCTCGCTCTCACCGTGCCAGTCACTCCCTCTCACTCGCCTCGAGTACGCATTCAAACTAAACCCATTTTGGAAGACAATCGGAGTTCTTAAGCCACTTATAATTTGCATAGCATGATCTTTGATTGTTTTTTTCTTTTATCCGTTTCGCTTCGTCACCGCTCCAACACCAAAGCATCGTCGCGCGTTTCGTCTTCACCCTCCAGTTCTGTTGCTCTCTCGCCTTTCACTCTCAACAGACAGCTTTCTTTCAGAGAGAACCCCGTAAACGTACATTTAAAAACAAGCAGAAAAATGTGTTTTGGAATATTGCAACGTTTCACCTGCCCCGGATGGATCGGCGCATCGCACCCGCGAGCGTCCTCGTCGAAGGAGGGACAAAATGGCGGAGCGAGGACACAAAATGGCGGGCGATTAGAGCGAGGCGTTGAGTCTCGGGTCCAAGAGAGATCAAAGAACAACTTGAAGAGAGTTTCGATTCGGAAGAAACTTGGCCCGTGTCTCGTTCTATCGCTTTCTATTTCTCCTTAACTCCTCTATCGTCACCTTCGACGCGGATTCTCGCGAGCAGGTCGAGACACATCCGGGCTGACTCGACCCTTACGAGTTCTCCCATGAGTGTAAAGTTTAAGGGAAGAGAACGGTGCTGGTAATCGGAGTGACTGACGGTTAATGACGGCATCTCGGTATCAATAGTTTTGTACCGATAACGTTAATAATATTAAATCGTTAGCAATAATAATAATAATATTAATAATAATAATATAATATATAGATAGATGGATAGATAGATAGATACGATTACGATAAAAAGAGACGATCGTTTTTGAAGAACGAGAGTAAGATGCCTATAACGTGTCCGCCTACGATCAGAAGGATAAACGCTTAAATAAGAAACCGAGTGACGGAGAGGAAAAGATCCGCCCGGGGCGAGAAAAAATGCAGCTCAGATATTTAAAAAAAAAACAGTAAACCTTCTCTTCAAGTCGGTGGACGAGTCCGTCTCCCCTCCACTAAAAGAAAAATAACCTCTCCTCCTGTGTCTTTTCGATACATATAAATTAGCGTGAGAATTCTCGGGTCCAAAACGGCTCTTCCCCAGTAGCTCTTCAACATTATTCAAAATATATATATATATTAATATATACCAAAGAGTCGCAGGACCGCGTTCGTATCTTCCGTTTTTAGATCTTCAGGTTCTCGAAGTCGCTGAAGGTGCTGCTGATCCTGTTGAACACGGGCAGCCTGGACTCCGCGTTCGGCGACAGCGGGGACGGCGTTCTTGGCGCGAGATCGTCGGAGCCGAGCGGACTGCACACGCTGTTCGTTCTGGGGCTGGGGCTCTGTCTCGTCGCCAGGAGGCCGAAGTCCTGCCCGAAGCTGAACGGCGTCGTCGGTAGACTGGCGACGGACGGCTGGCAGTCGTCGCTGAAGAAGCTCGCCATCGAGTTGGTGGGCGACTGGCTGAGGCTGCTGGACGGCGAGATCGAGTCCCCCGTGCTGCCCAGCGAGAAGGTCGGGCTGAGATTCAACGGCTTCGGCCTGGTGGCGCCGATCACCGAGCTGACGGTCGTCGAACCGGTCTGGTGATGATGATGATGGTGGTGATGGTGATGGTGCTGGCTAGTGGTCAGGCTCAGCGAGTTCGTTCTGAGCAACGGCGGCGGGTTGTAAGCGTTGGAGCTGCACAGGCTCAAGGAGTTCGCCCTCATGAGGCTGGGCGTAGCGGCAGCCGCCGCGGCCGCCGCCGCCACTTGCGGGGAGGCCGCGATCTGTTCGAGGAGAGTGACGCCGCTGCCGGCGCCGTTCGATCCGTTGCAGTTGCCGACCGCAGCGGCCGCGGCCGCCGCGGCGCTCAACAACGGGTTCAGCCCCATTATGTTCGGCTGCGTGGATCCCAATTGAGCGCTGACCTTCTGATTGTGGATCCGAGCCTCCTCGAAGTTGTGGATGAAGTGGCAGCGCGGCCCGTACGGGCAGAAGCCGATCGTGTGGAAGGTGCGGCACAGCTCCGTTTTGTATTTCGGATGGCGGGCCAGGTTTCGCAGCTCGCTGTAGCCGTGAGCGAACTGGCACTTGTCGCCGTACTTGCAGGTGCCGCTCTCCTCGAACGGCCTGCACAGCTCGGTCTTGTAGCGGGAGGTCGGCTCGCTCGCGCTGCGGTCCAGCTTGCGGTGCTGCTCGATGAGGGTCGTCACCAGGGACGTGTAGCTGCGGCGCAGGGGCGCGTGGCCGCCGTTGCCGCCCGCCGATCCGTTGCTCGAGCCGTTCGCGGCGGGCGAGGCTGGCTCCTTCGTCTTCGCGGAGGCTGCGTTCTGCAACACGAACGAGACGCGTCGGTTAATTAAGCTGGCAATTATTTCATCTAGGAATTGGTTAATAAAACAGAAGTGGAGTGCGGCGAATGCTCGATAAGTAGAACGAAAATGGGGACACGCCTAAGCCTGTAGCGGCAGCAATATAATATTGAACGACTTCCGCTCGCTTAACGTGCAGATCGTTCCGCTCGTTAATCGAACTTTTCCCTGCAAAGGGATTCCGTGCAAAGATCAGGCATAAAATAATAATTTTCCCAACGGACTCCGAGACCGCGCGCGGTCCCCGTATTAAATCACGACGCCACTTTATCATAATAGGCAGGTTTCTTATGCAAGCGTGCGGTTTCCTTCGAGAAACAGCTATACTCTATTCGCAAGCGCATTGGGTAATCAGTATTGCGAAGGCTGAATGGCAAAAACTGATTCGAGGAATCGAGTAGACGGCGGAATAAATAATAATCAACGGATAACTCCGCTGCTCAGCGGAACGAATACCCCGGATCATAACGGGGATTCGATGTTCCGCATCCTTGTCACCATTCCGAAGGATGGCAAAGTCGAACGCGGAGGATTACAGTTGATCGCCGGCTGCCTAGGTAATTGTGGTGATTCCGATGCACGCACGAACACAATACGTCGTTTACCCAAAAATGCAAGTCTCCGCCGGCCATTACGACATCGCAAGTGTCTTACGCAATAAGATAATGCGAGGATGCGAACCCCCGACCAATTAGAATGATTTATCTCTAATGCACTCTAATCAGTTCTGCAGGAAGCATCCGCAATTGCTTTACTCGAATATGGTCTTGATCAGCCAGTACATTTTCATCAATTGTTTTATCGATAACTTTTATCAATAGTTTTTGTTTCAATTGCTGCTAAAAAAAAGATCTCAGCTGCTTACGAAGGTATTTCGAAGAGTTTATTGTAAACCGTGGCAAAGAGTACTGCTTTGCATCCATTAGAAAGAAATAAAAGGGAAATATATATGAAAATGTGTATAATTAATTACGAACAGACCAGTTATGGTAATTTATCTCTAATGCGCTCACAACTGCTTTATTGAAATACGGTCTTGATCAAGCTGTACATTTTTCGCAGTTGTTTTATTAATAACATTTTTCAATTGCTGCTAAAAAAAAAGATCTACAATGCACAATTGAAATGTAGAAAGATGTGTATAATTAGGTGATTACTTTCTTTTACTGTTTTGCACAATCTATGCTACCGGTAATTGGCTCGAGATTGAGAAAGGGCATAAAATCTATTCGATGCTGGGCCTAAACTTATGGGGACAGCAAGCTCTCAGGTATACGGTTAAGAGGCGAGGGTTCTAGGCGAAAATTTCGTGGAAGAACTACCTGAAAAACTGTGGGGGATACGAGTACCTTTTGAAACAATCAGATTGTACGAGACCCCGGAACAGACCTAGAAATCTAGGTAGAAGAGCTCTCCAAGGATCGGACCTCTACAGAGCCATAAAACGAGCCTTCCACTTTTGGTGTTTTCTAAAATGAATTTCTAAGAAGCCAAGAACTGCGCTGTGCGTTTCGTTTGTATTACCGCTGGCTGGATGGTGGCACAGTATACGATTTTAATAACTTTAAAGAACCAGTTTCCTCGTGCGATGGGAATTAATATTTAGTACAATCAATTGACAATGATTTTCATAGAAGAATAAGATCTATGCAATAGATTTTGCCACAAGAATGTCCGCCTGTCCGAAACCTTAGCTAAAACACCCGAACCCCCGTGTATCCTCGTTTCAATAAGCCTCGGTCTGGAACACATTTGTATTACAGTTTCCCAGAGGCTTGGAAATTTCCACGGACACGTGTGTAGAATACGAGATAAGCAACGCATGCACACTCCTCGTAGATACACCTTCACGATCTCGCGTTGGTAATTAGCCTCCGCAGGTATTATAAATGGCAAAGAGACAGAGAACAGACAATTGCGAAAGTGTTGGTTATCCTATAGTACAACGTGCAGCGGCGTTGCTTTATCACCGAGTCCCGCGAACGTGAATGTGCATACGTAGTATTCACCTCGTTACTATACCTTCCCTCTTATCGGTCAAACCCAGCTCGAATAGATGTGCGAACGGTCAAGGGAACGGGAAACGTCATTTTACTGCCTCCCACTTCCGTGCCCGAGTTTTTGTTGCACGCGTGCATCGCGAGGCTGGTCGAAAACTACGACGAAACCGCGGGAATCGGGGCTGAAAAGCTCTTTAGAGAAAGTTTCCCGGAGAGCATGCGCGTGGATGAATCTGAAATGCAGTTCAGGGAAATGGTCGAGGGAAACGTGCCTAGCCATGGGAAAGTAAATTCAGTAAAAGTTTGTTATTAGCAGCGTTATTTAGAGCAGGTTAGTAATTGTTGGACAATGGTATTTGATTAAAACGGCGAATTGACTGGAATCAAGCTTTAATTAGGGAATGATGTATATTGTGGATAGAGATTGAGGAAAATGCAAATCAATTAGAATTACTAACAAGATATCCTATTCTGTGATATTAATCGAATGAAGAATTATTTAAATTAATTTCTAATGCGATAAATTAGTAATAACCATAATCTCTACAAAGGAATACAAAAAATTATCAGTTAAACGTTTCCGTTGCTAAACATTAATATTAACAGTAAAGTGTATTTACTACATTTTGTGGCACTAATTGTTAAACAAAGCTATTTGGTTAAAACGGCGAATTGACTGGAATGAAGCTTTAATTAGGGAATGATAGAAATTTGAAGGACACACTGTATATTGTGGATAGAGATTGATAAAAATGCAAATTAATTAGAATTATTAACAAGATATTCTATTTTATGATATTAATCGAATCAAGAAATCTTTAAATTAATTTCTAATGCGGTACATTAGTAATATAAGTAAAGCAACTTATTTGTTACTAAAAAATGAATATTAACAGTAAAATGTAGTTTAATTTAGTCTCATTAAATCTCATTCATCCAAAACTGAAGCGCAATAAATATTAAATAAACTGCATAAATTTTGAGCTAGGTCTGAGTGGCACTTGATGACCAAAGAAATTTTTCCTCCGCAAGGCATGCTTTCTGCACTGATTGCAATATTTGGAGTTACACAAGTCAACTTGGATCGGGAATTTAGAGCTTCGAAATTCGTTCGCAGTAATTTAAATGCAAAATAAATATGCAAAAATGTATTATAAATATAATACACGAAAAATGTTACAAATATTTAAAAAGTTCTCCCTATTTATTACCCTGCCCTGAAACAACTCCCAAGACTGAAAAAAAGTTGCTATAAAATTAATTGCGACGATAACAATAATTCAATCATCAAAAATAAATATTCACAAAAATACCACTCGAGCCCGAAAAATTAGAATTGCACCCGAACGTGGGACGATATCCTCAACAGGTGTCCTCGAATCGTCCTGGAATGTCCGCAAGATTGATCGTTCTCGATTGTAGCAAAAGAAAGAAGAATCTCTTGCGTCACGCTGACCGCGGAGAACGATACCGAGCTGCAGGACGAAAGAGTTACGCATCTGACGTAAGAGGCAACTCCGCAAAAACAAGAAATTTCCTCAAGAGATTGACGCCATCGTATCATAGGCTTTCACGTGTATGTATTTCGCCAACGAATGATTCACCGTAGCCGGTGCGCGACACGCACAGTAGCCTAACCACAGAGAGGCTTGGTCCCACACACCGTGTTCAATAGCTTATCTCTACACGCGAGGGCCTTGATTCCACGGGTCGAGGCAAACTCGAGGGAGTTTCCACGAAAGCGGCTGAAAATAGGCAGAGAGCAGCTTTCATTCAGCGGATTCTACACGGCGGAAACGTGAGTGGGCTGTGCGCCGCCTTGACTGCCCGCGTTTGATGTATTCATCTGGCTGACACACGTTTTCCGCAGAGGCTACACATTTCACGTTAAATGAGCTTTGTAGTGTCAGGGACCCGGCGATCTGCGGCGGATAATCGCGCATTCAGGGCGAAGGTACGGGAGCCCGGCGATTTCTTTCGCCCTTTGTGAAAAGATTGAAACGATCCTTGCCGGCGGAGTGAAGGGTCACACGCGTTTGAAGAGAGCACTGACTTTCCCTAGGGACAATTTTTCATGAAATATCGACAGCGAGAGATCGCAGATAATTCTGTTGTTAATGATTCGTTCGTATGATAGAATAAGAGATTCGAGCATAGTATATTGGCTCCATCTAGCGTCAGCTGACTCATCCCGCGATCGGAGTAGTACATCATTTTTAAGTGTGTCACGCCTCCTTTGTACCAGACTGTTTGCTTTTGAAAGAGAAAGCACGGAAAGCGGAACGCTCGTGGCCTTCACAGGAGTCGTTTCAATAAATGTTAACAATACCGCGAGGTAAATTAATTACCGCGGTCGAAAGCCTTGGTCTTCCAATGTACCACAACTTACTACTCTTCTATTGCGTGATTCGATTCTCAGACTGTGTAGGAAACTGTATGTTTTCATCGTACTCACGCATTTTCCAAAACTGCAGATCTACTTCTGCTTTCAAAACTTACATACAACTCACTGTACCAACGCAGAGCGTTTTTAATTTCACCGAGATGGAAGACATTTCGTCAGATGAGGTGATACTGCTGATAAAAGACAAATCTTACTGCTAACGTTATCGGACATTTTTCTTCTTTAATCGAAGGGGCGCTGAACGAAAACTCCTTTTAACAATTTTTCTAGTAGGGACATGGTCCAACATTTACTTTATCCATGTCTCGAATTTTTGCCTTGCCTCCGTAAGTAGCCCCCTTTTGGTAAAATGGATTCTCACGATAAAGTTTAACACGGTAGAGCGGCAAGGATTATGCAAACGGTACCACATCATAAATACGTCGCGAGAAATAGATTGCGTACAGTGTTTATCCGCGCGCATATTTAAATGCCCCGCGTTCCCATGGCATCGGGAGAAACAGTATTGCGTCAAAGGCAGCAAAATCTCAATTCCAACAACCTTAACAACGGTCCATTCTATTCCCAATATTTTCGGGGGGGGGGGGGGGGGTGTGGCCTTTAATTCCGGATGACCAAAACTTTATTCGCGTGTGGATTTAAAAGGTAATCGTCGTTTCAGGCTCGGTCAGGATGTGTTCCAATAAAACCGCCCAGAGCTGGCTGTTCCTCGATTGCCGATCGATAGATCTCGATGGTAATCTATTGCGTTTAAGGATGCGAAGGGAAGACCACGGGTGCCGAAGGTCAGAGGTGAAAGTGAGCCAAGCGAGAGGAAAAAACGGGCCGGCAAGTCAAGAGCGAGGAGGCAGCAACTCGGCGCCAGTTGAATGGAAATTTGCTCTTCACGCACTGATTCTTACGTAACCGAGCCATTGCCGGGGCTTAACTATCCTAATTACCCGCTTGTCCAGCGTGGAGGCGATTCAACGCCGGGTCTTCCCTCGATTGCCAGCTGTCTCTTCCCGGCCGCGGGCGATTCCGCCGATTTAAAGTGGGATAGAGACTCTTACTAGATTAATAAATGGTATTTCGATGCATTATTGCACGTGTGATCCATTGTTTTATTGAAAGCATGTACTTTGATTAATTGTTCACTAAGCTGGGATTACTGTTGCGATTAATAATAACCTTGAGTTTTTATGAATGGAATTTCACATATCAATTTACTTTGAATATCATAATATTAATAATTGCCGGTGAAATTAATAATACTATTAATATTAATTAAGACGGAATGACGGGTGCGTCTCTGTCCTCGATACAAGAAACAAACCACGAAGACGATAGTTGTACCGGGGAGAAGAATAAATGGCACATGATCCCTTGTTAACCTTATTGTTTGCAGTGCGCTATAACTTTGGTAAGGATAAATTGACCTCCGCCGCGACAGTCTTGACACACGTAATGCCCGATGTTCTACAATTGTGCTCGTACGCAGGCATGCCGTGATATCGTGGCATCGCGAATGCCACGTGAACGCGATAAAAAAAAATAAGATAGCAAGTGAAGAGTGTCGTGAAATATTCAGTTGATTTGCAAACGCATGTTTCGTGTCGTCGTTTATAGAATAACATAGCCTCTCTACTAAAACATCTCTATTTATCTAGAATAAATTCATGAATAAATAGCTCAGTCTGGACAGCAGTAAAATTATAATCTTTTAATTCATAAATGGTAAATAATTCTTACTTTTGCCGCACACAACAAAGGCTACCTTAAATTGCTTTTAACCAAAAAATTGGTACATTGCAAATATGTGACTGAAACAAGTTTGCTAATAAATTAACAAACAGCAACAAAGTCAGCAAGGTTTCGCCAACAGTAATGAAGATAATCCGTTCGAGGAGCATACTGGAGGATTTTTCACGAGGAAACCGGAACGGAAGGTACTGAAAAAGGTGCAGCAGAGTATATGAGCGGAGATCGTGCGATCGAAGGATCGGGGGCCGATCGCGGGAACCGCAAGCCGTTTCTGGTGCACGACTTGCCAAGAGAGAACGGACAAAAGAAGCAGGAGGCGCGCAAGGAGAGGCAACGAACGTTTCGCTTTCCGGCGCAGAAGAGCGTGTCGCCCCTTTCGAAGAGACTCGGTGCGCGCCGGTTTTTCCCTTTGTCGACGTGACCACCGTGCGTGTGCACACGGGATACTGGCGAGCGATTGTAAAACGCGATGACTAAACGTGTATGATTCAGTTCTTGATAGCGAGTCGGAAAAGATGGCGACGACCGTGTAAAAACCGGATCCGAGCTTTCCGAGCCGATTCGCTGCTACCGCGCTCGTTTTTCCTTTCCCCTCCTCGAGAGTGTCTTGTGTTCAATGACACTCTTCAACACGCCCAATGCGACTTATGATCAAGGTCGATTGTAGGTCAATTACAATTCTTAGGTAAACTTAAGGGAAGAAAGAGGTTGGAGAGTCCAAAGCGAGAATTAAGCAGCAGCAGAAATGGGAGTTAATAATTGCATCGATTAATTCAGGCAGAATAATTAGTTTCTGTATAAAAGAATTAATTGTACTATCAACAGTAAACCTAACAGCGTTTCATGTATACCTATTCCTACCGTGACCCATTAAATGGCCGGTCTTTAAAGCATATATTTCTTGTAGAATGAAGATAATAGTTTGATAGTGAAAATAATTTCTTATATTTAGAAATAAATAATCTACACTTTATTCTTTTTCACCGTATTTTTTACAACTAGGCGATGCAGTAGCGTTGTATGTAGGAAATCCTAAAGGAAATTTTTTAAGAAACGGTCATTTCACCGGTCCTAGTAGGTGTAGTGTTAATTATACTATTTAATATACAGTATTATAATAACGCAATATTATACAGGGTATTCGGCTACTGTATGTCAATATTTTAAGCGGTGGTTGCTGGGGTGATTCTCAACATCCTTATATAATAAAATATCGACATGCAGAAGCCAAATATTAAAATAATGATAAAATGAATAATATAATAAGAAAATAATAATACAATAGTATAATTATATTATTGAATGTCTAATAATTTTCTTATGAAACATTGAATCTCTGAAAAAGGATACTCTTCAGGAAATATACTTTTCTAAGATCACTAACCCTTTCCCTCAAAAGCCAAATCTCAAGCGGACAACGTAGGTTTTCCCATTGACGTGAATTATTACCACCTTAATAAAAATGCTACGCAGATCTATATCGAGCGTGCGGAATATTTGCTTTTCGCGCTTGCATACGAATACCATTGTGTTTTGCTTCATCGGAATCAGCGTTCTGTAACGTTTCACCGCTGGTAGAAAGTTAAACAGTTTTCACACAACCCACGTGGTCGACTACTCACGCTTCCAGGAACGCATTGTTGAAAACTTTTCCTCGCCGGTTCCCTCGAGTTTCCATATTAAGTAATGGAACCGGGCCAAAACAAAAATCACCAAAAGTTAAGTTTAAAACCATTTTCAATAGCGAAAGTGAGGATTACTTGAAATTAATTATACATTAAATGATAAAATAGACTAAAACAGAAATCGAAAGTTTTACTTGGAAAAAGTATTGTATAAATAATTGCACCGAGGGGTACTTATTTCCGCGACATATTTGTAATTGAATAAACATTTGCCAGAAGAATAATATTTTGCCCGATCGCCGAGGAAACTGTTCTTACACATTATTCACCGTGTATCGAGGGCAAGTCACGGTTCAGTCGTTCGCCCGTTGCGTACACAGGCAGGATTTACGTGGCTACGTATGCCCGACTCGCCGCTACTCGAGAGAGAAACACACACGTTCGGCTGGCAATCAATGTACCATTCAATCTCGCGGCAACGATCATTTATCAGGGGACAATGCAAAAACTTGGGGCCAATCGCAGCGCGCTGGTTCGCCGCCTCCAGCGAACCGGAACATCGAAAATAACAAATTAATTAAATATCTAGTTGAAACGACTGTGAATTTCTGCTGATTACTATGTTTCGAATATCGGGAGACCGTTGTAAATGCCATTTCGATCGTGTTTGAAATAAATCGTTCGGCTTCGGTAATGAATTTATTCTCGACAGCGATGAAAAATAACTACGATCTATCGTTGATCGACGGAAATCACGACGGAGGGGAAAAAATATTTGCTGTGCTCGAACGCGGTTTAACAATCTCTCGATAACGTTCGTGATAAAGAAAGAAGTATCGATTTTTCTAATCGAAAAGCAAATTATGCGATGAAGAATTCGACGATAAAGCCATTCAACCGGCGCGCGTCTCGAGATGGCGAGCCTGAAACATGGCCTTGCGATTTAGAGGCCATGAAATCCATTGGT
The DNA here is from genome assembly GCA_023838395.1 of Holcopasites calliopsidis. Lineage (NCBI taxonomy): Eukaryota > Metazoa > Arthropoda > Insecta > Hymenoptera > Apidae > Holcopasites > Holcopasites calliopsidis. The sequence continues at coordinate 1,630,248 of JALHAQ010000009.1, forward strand.
GAGGATTTTTGCGGCAATTAACCGGACGCGGTCAACAATCTTGAGGGATCAAAGGCTAATTACGAGCGCCTTTTTCTAGCCACTTGTGCCGCATTCCGTTGTGTATAAACGTGGGACTTATTGAACGAGGAATATTGATCGAGAACTCGTGGATGCTAATGGATTATTTCATGTGTTTTACAAGAAACCAGGGTTGGTTAATTAAGATTGTTGGAACAGAGATTGGAGATGAACGATAAGGAGAAACAGAGATAAAAGGAGGGATTACGATAAATAAAATATGCAAAGAAAAATAGCACTGAATTACGTGAAATTAGAAATTGATAATTAAACGAAGTTTAATTAGAAATCGCGAAAAATGTAGGAAAAGTATATCTGGATGAACAATATTGCACAAATAATATTACAGCATTTCAGTATGCAATTATATCCGTCCATTGAGCGAAGTACGAATAATTGTTAGAATACGTTGCAAGAAGAAAAATCGATAAGAATGAATCGCGTTTCCTTTTCTTCGCAGCAGGCAATACATATTACTACATTTTCGTGTTATTTACTTGCTCGAAGTACGATATTTTACTGGACAAACAGTGGAGGTTGACATGTTTGAACGAACGTTATTTCCTCTCTATTGGAAATCATGTATGCGATACTAATTGCGCGCACTATTGTGCTGTTTTCTCCTCGATATCAAGTGTAATTTTGCATAATGGAGCTGTATTGTGTCCAATGCCATTTGCCCTAGGCAATAAATACAATTGACCATTCATATTATGTTAGTTATGCAACTGTATCTCGGTACCAGTTACTTTTAAAATAATTTACCACTGCCGATGGTAAAATTCAATGTATAATCGAACATTCTTTTAACGACGTGGGTGCTTAGCAAATAAATTGGTAAAATAATAAATGTAGAATATCGTGGCGAATAACTAAGCCTTATACTGTGCTGTACCTTGTACCCCACTTATCTTTAGTAATTAGAGCAATCAAATGCTGCTGCATAAATACTCTTTCAGAATCTTGCCATTAGAAATAATAAATAATATTTCTTCAGCTGTATCGTGATACAAAGTATAAAGTTACTTTCAATGAATAACAAAACTCAAAACGCTAGCCGCGTCAATTAAACTGAACACTTCCTACAAATACACACAAGAGCCATAGAGGCTGCTAAGTGCATGAAGTAAGCTGTTCTCCTTATACACGTACGCACGGTGCAAACAAGCATGAGAAAGGGCATCTACTTTCCCATGAAATCCACACAGCACACCGCCCCAAGTGCAATCTCATTACGATCATTACCCAAGTGCCATGACTCTTCAGCATGCGCGCGTAAACCACACCGATGACTTCAGTGTAAATGATGCCAAAAAGAAATAGAAACGACGCCACGGGATTTGAAATGCAACAATGAAGCGCAATGTAAAGTACTACAAGAAACGCGACGGGTCCCGAATGAGAATGAAATCACGACGTTCCCAGAGAACAAAGAGCCACCAAATGCACGCAGGCACACGAAAATACAGAGTTATGCAGAAGTACGGTCATAAAACACACGTCGCGGCCGATTCAGGCGTCGCCGCGCGAACACGAAGGGGATAAAGAAGCTTGCAACGCAGATGCGCAACGAAAGATGCAAGCGCGAGCGGAGCTCGAGGAACACGCATGCAGAGCAAGTGTGTGCAGGGTGTGCACGCTTGTTTTTATGCTCCCTTTTAGCTTTTCTTTTACATTCATTCCCGTTCCCCGTTTGCCGTTTCGCCGCCAAGCGTTTAAATTTACCGGCCAACGAGAATGGAAGGTGGTATTATTGCGCACGGGATCGCGCGGTGCGTTCGCCGCGCTACTTTCGCGAGATACGCGACAGTCTTATATCCTATGCTGCTTGATCTTGGCCTTTGGCGAGTAGCTCGAGTAATAATTAACTCTAATTGGCTGTATGGTAAGGACTATGGACGATGCCATTGTAGTGGAAACTCTTGTATGGTATTTTATTTTGGGAATAAGCGCGCTAAAATCAATCGTGTTTCGAAACGAATTTTGCTAAGAAATTAATTTATTTTCCATATGTCAATAATAAATGGCTGTAAACCTTCTAATAAGCACTTTATGAACACGGTTTTCGTACAACACGTTCTGAAAGGTTGGGAAATCCCAATATAATGCAAAACCTTTGGAGGAAATTAACAGGGGACTCCCCAAAGTGTGGACGCATTTTCGGGTTTCCCTCCATATTGTACTTTTACGTATTTAACTTTTCCATTCATTCCAGCATTACTCCGATTGATATAACGAACGTTACTATTTTGAAGCGTCTATTTAGAGGCATTTCTTACAATATTTTATAATTTAATCAATTATAATACGTATGAATAGTATTTCTAAAAATATTCTGAACAGTTTAAAAATGAGAAAATATCTTTCATAAATAAATGGTTTAATAAATATTTCCTCAATCCAATTATTCTTATCGCCACCAACACATCTTCACATCCTTCTTCTCCAAACAATTTAACAACTTTCTTTTTACCATGCACCCTACATCCCTTCAAAATTTCCATTTCGTGGAAGAACAAGTGCCCCAAATGCTTTTGAAAAGATTACCACACGGCTCCAAGAAAATCCATCTGGACAAAGAAACCACGTGCGCGCCTGATGTGTGTGTTTGAAAAAAGTTCTGGGCGTTCTGGGTACACGCCGAACAAAAAGGGTGCCGGCTCCGTCGTATTTTCAAGCTGCCCTCGGGAGTTTTCTCTCTTGTGTGTTTTCTTACCCTTTTTGTTCTTTCGCCTCGACCGCTTTTTCCGCGCCACCCTTCCTGCCATTTTTCAAGGGAACGGAATAGCGCAACGGGGAGAGAGAGAGCAAAGGGAGAATATTCCACCATATGTTTCGACTCGAGCATCTCTATTTTCAGGCTTAAAGCTGTTTCCACTATTATTAGCTTGTTTTCCAATTATACAATAACTTCGAGACTCTGTTTTGCCTGGATAGAGCTTTCGAATACAAAATATGGCTTTGCAGGAAAACGCGGACATCAAGCGTAGCAGCTGCGCAACTTCTAGAAAAATTTTGAGAAACAAATCAGTAATGTTGAAAGTTTGGAGCAAAAGAAAGCCAACTGTTGCTATATTAAATTATGATAGTCTACGCGGTACAAAGTGTCTCTACACAAATTTGTAGCGATTTATATGCGTATCAGCTGTTTCTAAAAGCAATGATCATCGGCGGGGAGGGTGGCAATCATGGCCAAAAGCAGAGAACCCGGTTCGCGTGCGGAATATCATATCGATTGCTCGTTAACAAGGTTGCATGTACCCTCTCGCCAGGCCATTTTCGTCCAAGCGAACCTGTGCTTAATGAATTCCACGTTGGGCGCGCGCGCGTATCTCTCTATTGTATCATAAACGCCATAACTACCGGTTTATGGCAACAGAGAGAAAGCAAATTCTTTGCTCTATCTGGCCAAGCTGTACAGCGCACTCTTTCTTCACCCTACATATAGCTAACGCAATGGCACATAACATACTGAATTAAAGAAAAAAGTAATAGATTGATTTCCTTTCAATTATCAAATCATTGAAATTAAAAGGAGAAATTAATTATATTAATAACGATTAATTCATCAGACTAATCTCTTCGTGCATCTTGTTATTGCAAAGATTTTAAATTGCTTATAGATTGCGTCGCGGATTTCGAGAAAAATGCCAGCAAGTTCGAACGATAATGAAAGGAACACATCGGTTACTTTCGATGTCGCTTAGCTAACCGAGCCCGATGACAGAGCGAGTGATTTATTGCGAAAGTAACGTGGTTAGCGACCTGAATAACCATAATAAGGTGAAGTTACTCGGGCAACAATCGGGCTTGTACCGAGATAAATTACACCGGAAGCCTATAACATTGTTGAAAAGATAAAGGAGCTTTACTTAATGCAACTAACGAGTTCAGCCGAGCAGAAAGTACCACTGCTCCCTGCTTGCAAGACTGTTGCACATATTTGCTGGCCAAGTAGGTAGAAAGCTATGGTTTACTCTGGTGCGGTTAGCTGGGATCGCTTAATTTGGGAATTAAAAAAAAAGGGGATGAAGGTGCGATAACTTCATAAAATTGACTCCAATTGAGTTTCATCGAATAAGTCCATGATAAAAACTTTATTCAAAAGTTCATCCTAGCATGCAAATTTCGATACAGTAAAACGATTTGAAAAATAAAAATCCAATAACTTCAAAATATTGGACCCATTTGAGTTTCGCCGGTTAAGTCCATGAAGAAGCTTTTTAAACATTTCAAAAATAATTTCAAAAGCAAAGATCCAATAACTCCACAAAATTGAATCAAATTGAGCTCGATCGATTAAGTCCATGAAAAAGCTATTTAAAAATTCATCCTACCATGCAGAAAAGCTGTTTCTATTGTCCAACAATACTAAATGCTGTGTTAACATGTAACTTTCATAAGAATAAAATAATTGGAAAAGCAAAGATCCGATAACTCCACAAAATTCAATCAAATTGAGCTTGATCGATTAAGTCCATGAAGAAGCTATTTAAAAATTCATCCTGCCATGCAGAAAAGCTGTTTCTACTGTCTAACAATACTAAATGCTGTGTTAACGCGTAAATTTCAAGAGAATACAATAATTTGAGGATTAGAAATATTTCGTCTACATTTTTGTCCCTCGCTGCCCGATTTCACGCTTCACGGTCCGCACCGTAACAACTTTCACGTTCCTTTTCATATTCTGAAATCACCGTCGTCCCAACTGGTTTTCCTTTCATCGTTAACGATTAATTAATCGTCCCCAAGTAGCGGGGGGAAATAATAAGCGGTTAACGATGGATTCATTATTCTGGCCACGCGGCGGAACACAACACAATATCTCATTCGGAACAGCCGTACGATGCGCGTAGAATACCTGTGCACCTCCGTGCTAATCGCTATTCCTACCTTTCTCAACAAGGTTCGTGTTCGGGGTATAATGTTTTAGTAATGCAACGCCTGCGCGCTCGACCGACACACCTTTCTTCCACGGTCTCGCTTCGATCGGCCGCGCGCTATCGAACAACTTTTTCCAGCCTCCTCTAACGATCTATTATTAAACGCAACTGCGAAACTACGTTTCGTTTTTTTTTTTTTGCGGCAATCAACACTAACCCTCCGCACTAGCCATGTTTTATTCATCAGCTGATTACTTCGCCTAGATTTGCTTTTTTTTTTTTTTACCACGTATGAACGTTGGAGACAAAGGACACTGCTGAGCATCTACTGAAGGGTGCGATGTAATAAAAATATAATGGGAAGATTAAATAGTTTAATCGTTTAATTGATTAAATAGTTTCTCTCGCTCTGATTCAATTTTCGACTATAAAAGACATCAGAATATCTACTGAAGAAGATACTGCTAAATGTTTGCGCATTTGCTAAAAGTTCAGTCATGAAAGGTATATATTTACAACTTGTTCAGACACACCAACTGGTCCATTCTAAAATGTTTAAATAATTTAGAAAGCTTTCTAAACCGATCTCAGTCAACAACTGCAATCGCAACTCAAGACCGTGCACACAAAATTACTCTTCTTACAACTATCAAACGCCATGAAAAGCTGGCCTGAATCTTTCCGTCGAACCCGGCCCGGAAAGGTGAATCCCGTCGGGTGTAAATCAAGCGTGAAAGTGAAATCGTGAAGCGCCAGAAGCAAAATGGACGCCGGGATAAATATTTCGTGACACTCTCGCTTTTTTTTCACGTGTGAGACGAGCTTTATGCTACTTGAGAAAGGCACCACGCGTGAGCGGGGCAGAAAAGCAAGGTGCACCCTTCGCTCGCCTTCGGGCGACGCTTTTGTGTATCCAGTTTCTTTTCAGGAATATGGGAACATTTTTCTGAACCGTCTCCAATATTTTTTTGCTGGCAGAACCGCAAAAGAGGGAGGCTGTCGGATCTGGAAGGCTGCTTATGAGAATAAAAAGGTCCAGAAACCTGCATTCTGATCGGACGCTTCTTCAGAAACTTTTTGTTTAGTATAAAGGATTCCTTGGGTTTCGTTGCGATTTCGTATTGTGCATATCTGAGGTTGCATTTGGAAATTTCTTTGTAAAGTCCGGATCGGGTTCTTTTGTAATAAGACCTGCAGCAAGGTATCCCGAGGGAAGAAGGCAACGATGCGGAAGAAATTACGAAAACACAGAAAGGGTTATAAATTTATAATCGAACGAAATCTGGCAAAGCAGGCAGTAAAATCGCACGCCGTTTCTTTTTGTTCCACGACTCGAGGGTAGTTTTACAGAGACACGCGAGCATTGCTGGAACAAGGAAGGAGGGCCCGAAGACCCCGAAGTGTAATCGGTGAATCCGCTCTGATAAACGAGCAGAGAGAAAAAAATACGCGCACCTGGTAAATAGATGGCTACGAAGCCAATCAGTGTAAGTCAGTTACGCGTAAAGAGGCGGCAGCGTGAATTTTCAAGTGGCCGTGTGAACGAGTCGCTGGCGACGGTTCAAGAACCAGTGTTCAAGGGACAAAGAAAGCAACCCATTAGGCAGCCTCGGCGAAACTGAATGCACCGAAGAGTAATTATACTAAGTAATACAAAACCCGGTTAGTAGAAAAGAAAACTGGTTGAAATATCTATTAAAAGATCGTAAATCTACGGTAGATTCCACGTAATAAGCTGTAGCGGAGTTTCATAGATCAGGATTTGCATAGATCCTGGGATCATAGTGCGCGCAGAAATATCCGTTAAACGATAGGTAAACAAGATAACCTTAAATTTCTATTTACGACGGAGGCCGAGGCGTTTTTACACGATGAAACATCATGCAAATTTATGCCCATACAAAATTTTCCACGCAACCGCAGCCGTGCTATTTTCGGTGTGCAGGGAGCAAGGTGCACGAACGACAGAAGCCCCTTCCGTCCCCTGTTCACCTTCTGGCCCTTTTGTTCGGCGAGTTTCTTTTCAGGAATATGAGAAATTCTTTGGCCAACGTTCCACCGGTGTAAAAAGCACTCGACCCGATGTCCCCCGTTACTTATGGTCACTTCCGTTAATTCGTGAATTTCTCTTGGGAATGGTTGCTCTGACCCTGACTGGACTAATTATCGATTCTATTTAAAAAAAAAAGGAACGAGTTTGAGGATATTTAACATCTGAACTGTATTGATTTCAGTAGATGTAAAAGCATCATTGAAAGAATTGCGTAGTGTTTTTTGCTTGTCCCTCCTTAAGTCTATAAGTGAGCAGACGCATAGCACGAAACTAATTACCAGTATAAACGAAAGCAACGGATCATTGCGGAGCGATAGGTACAAGAAAAACAGGTTCCTTTTTGCTAAAGATAATCCTACGCCGTTCAACGGTCATAGATTACCAATTTCCCATCAGACCTACGAAAATACAAGTTTCTGAACAATTCGGGAGGTTCGAACAATGGAGCTCGTGAAAGGAAAACGAATTCTACCATCAGTCCGGTCAAAAGTGGCATCAACGACCGCTGGGTCGGACCAGTTCCTTTTCAGAAATATGGCAGATTCGGAAAGATCATAAAGAGGACAAAACCGCTGACCATGTTACACCACTGGTTCTACCAAAGTCTGGCATAGAAACCCGGCACAAAGAATTTCTCTTTCATCCTGCTCCTTCTCGTTTCGCCTTTCTTGCCGACAGGCTTTTGCCATTTTGATCCATCGGAGCACGCAATGCTTTTCCATCGCGTTCCCATTTTTTTTTTCTTTTTGCAATTTGTTTCCAGTATCGTTGCTACTCCGACCTGTCACACCGTGCGTCTCGGAGACCGTCCTTGCCTAGCTTACGCTCTTCCCCTACCAGCGTCGCTCCACTGCTATTCCCCTCGGTTGTTTCTCTTCGTCGTAAATACGAAGCGCAACAGGTTCCTACCACACCGCGCGGATCGCATCTACCCGATCGTTTTTTCTCGCTGCCGGCGTGTGTACTGGACACGGTATACCCGCTCAGGGCGAGGTTTCCACTTTCAGAAAAATCCAGCAGCGAACGACTCCGAGCCAGGATAGACCAGATGCTGCTTCCTTCGACATGGCCTGATCGCCCGGCCATGATGCTGCCTTTTCAAACAACCTGTCCATTCCTCTCCCTCCCTCCCCCTCCTCCCCCTCCTCTCTCTCTCTCTCTCTCTCTCTCTCTCTCTCTCTCTCTCTCGCGATAATTTACCATCTCTGCTAGAAACTTTACAACGCTTTATATTTTATGCTTCTGCCCATGCCGTTCATGCGACGTCCCGTTCGGGGAAGCCAAGATTACGATATTTGAATACATTTCTAACCGGCCTCGGGAAGAAATAAAATGAGATATACCCGGGCCCACGAGGAACACGCGCGGAATAAGATGAGAGCATTGTAATTCTCTATGGCGGACAACTTCTATGAAGTTTCTAACCCTGCGTGAATGCTTAGTAACTCTGTACACGCACTGTTGCCAAGCTACTTTGATGTCTGTAGTTAATATCTGGATAGAATAAAATCAAACGGAAGCAACACTAAAATACTGCAACTAGCCGTCCAAAGACGACTTTCTGTGCCAGTAAAAATTCCCCAGGAGTACAATATCCAAAGCTAACCGAACTCTGCCAAGAAAAAAAAACATCACACTTCATAAACCCCGCTCGAGTTACATCTGCTGTCGTAACCAGTTACACGCTGGTAAAATACCGAATCTGGAGAAGCGTCACGGGAGATTACTTCCTGGGAGTAGAGATAAGCCCAGACACTTGGGAGCGACAGGGACAGGGAAAAAAGAGCGAGGCCGTGTTCGAACGAAAGGGAATATTATCTAAATACCAAAGACGAAATTTTCGAGTGCGGCGCCTCGGGATGGCCGAGCAACGAAAGTCGAAAGGCTCTCCCGATCGAACGAGTTTCGAAATCGTCGAGGAGAAATTGCCGAGGAAAGTTACGAGGCTGCCGCTGTAGCTGAAAAGGAAAGAGGTGAAAAAAAAAGCGACGATGAAATGGCGTACCACCATTCGCCGGACGCGGCCAGTAAACAATAACGTCACGAATGATTTCGTTACGGTGGCGAAGAGCCGCGCGTTTTTAAATTCGCCGCCGCGTAATGGCGGCCACTGTCCGGCCATGTTGGTCGAGCCGAGGCAATAACGACTCCCGCGGAACGATCTCTTGGTAGATCCGGGCCAATTTCGTGTAGCCGCTAGTTAAGTCGAGGGACTTGGCTATGAATAAATGAATGGAGGCTTGATTCGGCGAGGAAACAATTTATAGAACGATCGAGGTATTTTTGCTCGAGACGAACGCGCCCACGTGTTCCCCGGCTTTTCGATGCATCGACCACAATACGATTTCAGCTCGCCCTATCCGCTGAAATGAGTATCTCACGGCTGTGTGCGCCGTGCGTGCTCTTGAATCCCAATAATGAAGGGTAGAGGGATTTTGTCGTAGCATTAATAGCGATTCAAGATAGATGCAGGTAAAAATAATGCACCGGGTCTATAGAAAATATAAATAAAGAATAGAGCATCTCTGATTAATTGGTATATAATATTCAAAACGGAGGATTCATTTTCAGTGAAATATGCAATAAACTAAAATTTCCAGGTTAACACGTTGCGACAATTCCGATTTATTCAAATTGCGGAGGAAGTTGGTAAACATGAATGAAATTGCATTTAACATTTTTCCCATACTGCTTCAAACAAAGACATTTGTATTAAAATACCAGGTGGTACGATACAATTTTATCCTAATGCCGCTTCGGAGAAACCGCGAATGCTGTGAAATAAAGGAAGGTCGATTCCGCCACGTGTTTGTAAAACACGTTTGAGCCCGATGATGGAACGCAAGCATAGATTAACGGATGTATGGGGAAACGAGTTAGAAAATATGCTGCCTCGGAAATATTCCGCAAAATGTGATGGCCAGAAATAAATTAGGATGCCAGCTAATTGAATATCAAATCGCTAAGTTCGAATACGTGTTCCTACTATACATGAATGAAATTTCAAGTTTGATGGTGTGAAGAAGAAATCGTATTATGCGAAAGTTATTTTAAAATTATTCCTGGAGGAAAGGTATCATTGGAAAATGTCTTCATACAGTGAACTTCGGACCAAAATAACCTGCGATATGGATGGAAATAATACATGACACATTCTACGTCATTGTTTCATATTTATGAAACGCGGGGGAATGAATTTTTAAATCAACTGGAAATTTGTTCAAAATTATATACTCTATAGCGTAACTCTATTCGCAGAATCAGAAGAAAGCGTAACGTTGGGCGGCGATAAAAGTGAAACGCAAATTCTCACGAGAGAGAATCGCTGTAATAGGAGATTTGAGATGCGAAGGCGCGAACGACGCACAACGGAAAAACACGAAAACACGTCGAGGTTCGACTAGACGCGGGCAGGTCATCGCAAGTTCGCTCGAATCGTCAACGGCGCGAACACAACAATGTCTCCCCGTGGAACAACTGACAATCGATCAGCCATGGAAATAATTTGCGACCGTGTATGTATAACTCGTGACGCATATATAAACGCAAACACAGTAGAGAGACTATTTATCAAACATATTTACAGCAAGAATGACGACCTTCAAACGGGTACAAAATAAAAACTATTACATTCGAAACTTTTTCATTCGCGGGCAAAAGTGTTCTGGCCCGCTTTCGAGGGATCTCCGAACCAATTCGAAAGCCTGGTTAAATTGAACAGACGCAGAAACGAAGGCGTCTTAAAGGAGAAATTTCATCGGGAGTAAATAAACGAAGAAGAAAGCAGCGATCACGCGATCGAAAATAACGCTTGCATATCTCCCGTGTTGCGCGCCAAAATAAATGCTCTTCACCATGGGCAGCCGATAGTCACGCCACGGATCGCCAACGTTGGATTTCGAGAATGGACTCAACTTGCTCTGGCGATTCGCCGGAAGTCCTGTTTTTCCTATGCGTAACCGCACGGATCGTCTAAACAATTTTCTAACCCGTGGCCACTCCATATTTGTCCGCCAGTGCAATAGACCGTGACGAATAAAAGAATGCATGCGTGCGTGTACCAACACCGTTGCACAAATGTTTTGCGCCACGGTACCACCGAGTACCAGCGAGTACTATTAACTCGCAGAGAGAAGAGAATTTTCGGAGTACGCCACGTGCTGAACCAGCCATCTTAGTCTATGATTCCGCTTATCGCTTCCATTCTGGATTCTTCGAAGCGATAGCGCGATCGCGACGATCTGTTAATACAAATCGGCGTACATAGGCGGCGGTACCCGGTGTGACAAAACAAATGTGTCGCGTACATCACCTGACGCACAACAAAGTTCACGGTGATACGGAAAATATTGGCTGAAAAAAAAAAGGTTGGGGCACAATGGAAAAAAGGATCTTACCTTGAAGAGATGCTCGCTACACTCGAACATGGGGGTGCTCATAACGGCGGTCGACATGTTCCCTTAATTTCGCACAAAAACACACTAGAGATAGTTGTAGATCGGCCGTGGCTAGCCTTCTTCCCCTTCGATAGCCGTGTGTAGCACGAAAGCCGGTGCGAATCGCGCGGTTTTATCAACTTAATCACAAAAGAACTGCCACTGCGACGATACGCTGTCGTCGATTTACATTGGAAGCACACCCGGTTCAATCTTTCAACGTACGGAGAGACTAACAAGCGACGCGAGTCACGGTCGATCCGCGAAATCGAGCAACTCTCGAAGCGAACGATCAACTCCAGAAAAGCTCCCTCGGTGCTCAACTTGTCACGTGTACGAATCACCGTGCAAAAAAAAAGAAACGTTTGTATACCGGTGCTAAAAGTTGTATGTGCGAGTGAAACTTGGCACTTTTTCTCGTGAACGAAGAAAATATCGCGGCGCCCGTGGAGGGGGAAACTTGAAAGCTCCCGTCGGTTCTTTCCTTTCCTTCTCGAGAAGATATAGCTCGCAGGGCCTCCGAATGCGAACTGAGGATCCGTGCGTTCGCGCGACGGCTCTGAGGCTCGAAAGGCGGCGCCGGGAGCGCAGCCAATCATACGTCGCATCGCAGCCGGCCGTTCTCCCCACCTTGACCGCGCTTATGCTGCTGTGTTAGTCCGGCAACTGCGCGCCGATTCACGGCCCAATCGTAAAAAGCATCTCTCCCTCGTTCTCTTGATACCAGCAACCCCTTGGTTCGCTGATTTTCGAATCGCTGTCGCTCTTTTTCACCCCGAAGTGGCTGAGGGGATCCCATTGGTGGAAATTTAGGGTGGTTTAGGGATAGGGACACGGCTATCCCTAAAACGATTGTGCCTGCGCAATTATCATTCACATGTTGGAAACGTTTTTATTATACAATGCTCGTGTAACGCACAGTTAGGTTAGGTTTAGGTAGCAATCCTCAAAAGCACAAGATAAAGCTTAAGCAGAGCTTTAAATGTTTTTTCGCGGATTGTTTTATCATATGGCCACGAGGCTTGTTATTTAGAAAACATGCTTGTAAAAGCGTAGTATTGGATCGTTATCAGTACGTATACTTAACGCTATCTTGTATTTAAGCGAGAGGGAGATATCGTCGACCGAATTCGTGCGTATTTCAGAATTGATAAAAAATTGTGCGATTCGCCGTTGCAACTGATGCAGCGTGTACGGTACCGATAATCGAAATTGCTGAGAACTTTTAATGCAATCTAACCTAATAACGCAACAGATCCTAACCGAATCTTTAATGGAATCGGCGTATGTAATATAATCGAAGTGTTACGTTATTGTACTGCTCAATTATTGTAAATTAAGGCAAACTAGCCTAACCTAATCTAGGTTATAATGTCTAACCTAATCTCTAATGCAATCGATGTATGTATACATATATCTAATATAATCGATGTACAAGCATAATTGCATTATTGTATTGCTTAATTATTGCAAATTAATGCAAACTAACCTAATCTAATAACATAATCTAGTTTAGGTTAGACTGCCTAACCAAACTTTTAATGCAGTCGATGTATGTATGTATTTAATTTAATCGACATAAAACCATATCACATTATTGTATTACACTTCAAACTATTTCGAATTCAGAAGGTAATACATTTCCAAAGAGCAGCTCCTTTGAGATATTTGTTATACGAAAACAAGCCTGACTACAGAATGAAAATTAAAATATTCCCAGCCCCGTTTTATAATTCCTTGTCGACTACGCGATCGGAGCGCATACAAATTTGATGAACTTGTATTGTAATTTATGTAAAAGCTGGTTCAATGAAATTTTCCAGCTTGCATCGAGTGAAGCGGAAGATAAGAGGCCGGGGTCTGTGACAACGTTCTAAAGACGTTCGTAACTAACTATTTCACTTGCGGTATTCAATGCAGGGTGATCGAATGGCTCTCGTATGTAGCCGCGACGGAACACAGAGAAGAGTCGCATGAATGAAATTGAGCTTCTATTCATGCACGATGCAAATCGTAGATTGTAAATAACCACTGGCCGTGCATTGTTAGCTTTCGATTATACATACATACGTCGATCTTGATGTGCCGTGACAGTGCAATATGCCGATTCATGGTAATACGAAAATCCGACGTTTTTTTGTAAATTCCGAGCAGCTTGTACGAGAACGCTTTCGCGTCGTAGAATGTACGACTTTTATGGAGTTCTATGTGGAAAACGGAGCTGGAAGCCTTTATACCGCAAGAAGCAATGAATTATTTATTTATGCATTTATTGCGCTAGTAATTATAGTCCTCCGCCTTAGTCTCACGACCAGTAATGTAAATACAATATCTGTGCCTATTGTTTAAAATCGTATTGGAAGAAAATACGACAAAGTTCCGCTCTTCATTCACAAAATCGATAGAACCGTTTACAATGGAAATGGAATGATTCCAATTCGTTTATTATAGTACAAGTAGGTATGCGCCTATGGCCTACAAAGAGCCCGCATGTCCCAGACTGATATCCGTTCATATAGTTAGGCCACCATAACGAAAACTGACTCCCATCGTTCGTTATTATATGTATATGTATATATATATATAGCATCATGAGAATCTGTTTGGGGTTGAAAACGTTAACCCTCTTCTCCATTAGGGTTCTACCGGGAGGAGACCCTCATTGGCCCGTATGTTATGGGAAAAACCGTGACACCCACTAATTGGACAGAGTCTGACTTCTGTATGCCGCCTATCGAACGGTTCTGATTATTACACGATGGCCCTAATCAAATAAAAGGCATAAGGATTTTTTATTGCATCGATATACCGTGGCAAACATTAGTCATATCGATTTGGATCATCCAATTGGTTAACGTGAATCTTATCATTTTCTTTTGGAAAATTATTGCACTGCAAATGTATGTAACAATTGTTTCGCTTATCGAATAATACTTTAGAATTATTGTTAAATGCATGCACGTGGCTCATTAATCGATGCAGAAATTAATTATTTAGTTTCATAGCAAAGAAAGGAATAGTTTATTCCATTTTTTGAGATGTTTTTGTAGTTTTCAATTTGTTGGATTATTTAACTCAAGTACTCAAGCAAATGCAATTACAAGTACTTTAAGGAAAGTACTTTAATTATTCTGTAATTTAGAGATAAGTCATTTTCAGTTAACTTATCAGATATTAAGTGAGAGTTTACTTAATGCATGATTATCAAAGCTTCATTTAGTTATAATAATATTATAATCACTACATTATTAATTTACGAAAAATCAATCAAGGAAAAGCTGTCTCATAAAGCAAACAGCAATTGCTTGAACTTGAAGCATTCTTACTTTTAATATCTATTTCTATTTTTGACACTCCTGGCGATTTGCTACGGTAATGAGGCAAAATTGAATACAAGTACCATTTGCTTATTTGGACATCGAATTACCTACTTAAATGTTGCCATAAATTTTACCCGATTACGAAGGGAAAATTCCGGTGTACGCATATTAATGTGGTCGTTATGTGATCCCTCTTATTAATCGCTTATTACCTATCCTGGGGTCCCTTCGATTTTAATAGTCCGCCTGCAATTAACCGGGCGTTATTTTCGAATCCTTTGTACAAACCGTAATACGGTGTGACCGAGGGTTTACAGGCCGATGTGAATAAAGAAATCCAGCATTCAACCGTTAATGATTATTATTTCCTTTATTTTATTTCTTATTACGATTTCTAGACTGTGTAGCGTCATCGTAATCCCCCATAATTTATAGAAACTCGTATACCCCTTGGTTGTTCCATGTAATTACTTTATTTAAATTTTAAGCGGTAAATGTTATATAAATATAATAAAATAAGATTGTTCGGGTTCCATTTTTAATAAAGATAGGGTTATCTTCTTATTTTATGTACCTTCTGAAGGTTTAACTTAATTTTTAGGCTAGACAGGTCAGGAACAGTCAAATGCATTATAATAATAAAATCACCAAAAATTCATTCTTACAAGAATTTCACATATTTTCATTTATATAAAGATAGTATTCTACTAATAATTTCATTCCCTTTATTATTCATAAATAGGTGCGCACTCGCACGATGAATTTTCACAGCGAAATCCACAACTGTCCCTTTAACTGGAAAGGGTTAAGGTTCGTTGGACACGAACGAATCCTTTACAATCGTTCGTTGAAACCTCATTCGACCTTTTCGTAGCTCTTGACATTGCGCCTCCATAAAACTGGCGGCTCTCTCGCTTCCCACTCGCACGACCTCGTGTCTGAACTTCCGGCTTTCCCTTCGCAAAATGTCACTTCCTCCTCCAATTGACGCGGCGGCGTTATAGCTGCCGGTAATTTTACAAAAATCGGTTCCTGTAATGGAAGTCAATCGAAAGAGAAAGAGATGATGCGTATTATAATCAATGAGCAAGTGACATGTAACAACTTGTAAGCTTTCTCTATAAAGGGAGAGGAATGTTTTTAGTGCTCAGTGGTACGGCGCGCAATATTATTATTGATAGTATCGATTATACGCAATACTTTAAGGCAACTTTTATTTTATACAATTTAAATTTTACACATTTTCATAATTTTCCCTTTCGATCACATTTCAATTAGTTTTTTATCGTCAGGAAAATGTGCATGGAATTTTAAATTGTGTTGAAATGTATGATAGAATAATTCTGTAGAGAAAACGTTTTGGTATAACTTTTTGAATAATATGTTTCTGAAATATTTATTCCAAGAAGCAATTAATTGACTTACACATTATATTAAAATGGGTCATCGCTCTTACATTCCTTTCAGTTGTCTCCTTCGCAAATATATTTTACAAGATATAATTCAATGGTTTTAGTAAAATCCTGTTAATATTGGATATATTTAAAGTCGACAAAATACGGATTCTAGTAGTCGGCAGCCCAATGATCAGTGGCACAAACAAAGATAATAGAATAACGATGACAGCATAAAAACCAGAAAATTACATAGTCATTAGTGAGAGCAGTAAAAGTACTACGAATGTCAGGAAGATTGCCCGCAATACATTTATAACTGCTCCCGTTTTTCTATTATCCTTTCATTCGGATCGTACGAGACTTTCACAATTTATGATTTCACTGTGCCCTTTTATTTTATCACAGGCCTCTGGCAATTAAAGAAGCATATAATAATCCTGTAAATAATTATTAAAATGCTATTTGCCTTTAGTGTGACACCATTCGTATTTTCGTTTAATGCGTAGGACAAAAATGCTGATAAAAATTCAATTTTTACGACGATTAACGTACACCGATTAATCATAAAAATATTTTGTTCAGAGTGAAAAATAAGAAAAAGTATTAAAGGAATTGTTCTTATAAATTGTATCAAAATAATATCTACTACAAAATGTTCAGTCACGATAAAATCAAAGGGGCTAAAGATGGTTCAATTAATAAAATCTTTTATTATCATCCTAGGAAACGATTTTATCCAAAATAATAATCGTTATAAAATAACCGCTCGTTCTTCTCCATCGATTAATTTCGACCCATTCCGCGAACTTTCAAGAAGTGTATCATAAATCATTTACAGACTCACTGGCTGAAAACTCCATAAAAAAGTTCGTTCGGCCCCGGATCCGCTTTTCCTTGCGGAACTCTCGCTTCCCCGGTGACGCTTCGACACCGCAGAAGCGTAAAAAAAAAGCGAGGCAGAAACGAGTTGTACCGTGACGTCACGCTGCTCAGCATGTGACATTTTCAGCATGGCATTTTCTTATTACCCGGCAACACTCTCACGGAGAGATCCTCCTCGTTACACTGTCGTTCTTCTCTGAAGGGGGACTCGGGCAGCAGGCACTCAACAATGGTATATATATACATTTACTGGAAACCCATAGCTATCCTCAAATGCGCCGAGTTGTATTCACTTCAATCGCGCTTGCAAATTTGGCAATAAACTTGCAGAAAGAGTGATTGCTTTCCTATTGAAATTACTGTCGTACCGTGGATCAGTAGATAACTGATACTGAATAATAGGGTATTGAGTTGAATATTCAATTTTATTAAACTTTCAATTGTCTCTTCTTCTATGTCTTCATTTTACATGACCTATACTTCCCTATTGAACCGATCAATCCAAGTGTTACCGGAATCCTAATTACACCACTGCACCCTAATAAGACGCGTTCAAGCTTCAAACATTGAAACATCTCTTGAAATATCATTACAATCGCCTTAATCGTTTGATTTCCTAAACTCTATTGCACCCCCGACCCTCCCAAAAAAAAAAATCACTATAAGAGTTTAATTTCTGCCAACGGATCTTGCGATCCCCCTCCTCAGTAGCGGTCACTCGAGTTCCACGAACGGAAGCTTCTGTAGAATGCGAGAGGGCAATGTTTCATTTTCACCCTCCGTTGGCTGGGGTAGAAACAAAAGCGGGACACCGCCGGGGAAAAAGAGGCACACTTTTTAACGGTACTCGAACTCGACGATTTGTCCCTTGGCTGTTCGGCCGCTGAAAAGACGAAGAACGTAAAAGCCCCCGGACGAAAGAAAGGACCACCGACCGATCGGCGGTGCTCCGCGCGTTGGGTTCTGTTTAGCACGTGTACGCGCGGCCGTGTCTTTCCCTCTGCACTCGAATAATAATGCGTGCATATGCGGAACGCGCGCGCGTGCACGCGTGTACATCTGCTGGACACTTGGCTAACTTTTCCCTTTCTTCCTCGACTACCTTTTGTTACCGTATCCTGTCTTTAATCGCGGCAACGAGACGAGTAAGTTCGTACCCCCACCCCCCCCCCCTTCCATCCTACGCCAACGCGGAGACGTCTTCCCGGACGCTTTCGAAACTTTCGACGATTGGATTTGGTTCCAGTTGCTCGTTTCTTGTTCCGCGCCGTCCCCAGATCGAATCGCTTTTATTTACTGCGGACGGCGGTGGAAAGTGGCCGAACTTTTGCCACGCGAAATCGAGACAAGTCGATCGAATGCATCGAATTTGAGAATATATCTTTAACTCACGTTTATGCGAAATTATAAATAAAGTGTCATTCAATCAAATAAATTATGCAAGATATATTATTGCACGTTTTAGGAAAACAATTTCCAGTAACGTAAAATGATCTCCATATTTCCTAACGTTTTCGTAATAACACTTTCACGATAATATGGATTATTTCTTGCAAGCTTCATTTCCGCGATATTAATAAGAAGAAATTGCCAATGACTGATATGTGTGCAACGAAACGACAGTAACACGAACTGGCAATAATTGCCGGTACTTGCTTCTTGTTTGTCTCGTTTGAGATTAAACGATAGTGGCAACTATGTATTTCGACGAGGAGGATGTTTTACTTGCGGCGGATTGCGCAAATCGCAAGGAATCTGAAGTGAAAGTATTACTCTAATATTTTTTGCCTTACGTAGTGCCTGCCTGGTTCGATTAATCGTGATACAATGCGATCGTTGGAGCATTTTATTTGATAAAACGAAATAGTCATTTAAGTTGGTTTAAGCTAGGTTAAATAGTCATTTACAGGTTACATGAAATATATGCTGTCGTTTATTTAAACAGACTTTACGTCCAAAAAAAGAAAGAAGAGCTTGTTCCGACCAAACGCTGCAACGCTGCCGCAGCGGTTATCGGTCGAAACCGCAAACAGACAGCCGGTACACATATTTTTACTCTCGTCGAGTTTAAATCCCGGACAACGAATCAGCCGTATCTCACGGTCGCCGCACGCCAATGCCGTTTCCAATTTACCAACATCTTGTTGCATGCATACATGCGCGCCTCGTTTCCAGTTCCACAATGTAACATCAATTCTATCCCGCTCCGAAGATCCAGCCGAGATTTCATTTACCTCGGTCCAATCATCCTGATTCTTCATGTTGTTCGCAAAGGACAGAATCGAGTTCTGCGGGGGCTGAAATTCGCCGCGGGCAAGTAAGAAGAGGTAAACAGTGAGAATCGAGGAGATCGGAATCGAATCGATAGAAATCGGAGCCGAGATCGTTCCAGGAATCGTTAAAGGCCAAGGCAGCGGACTAGGCAGGCAACGACACGGGTAAATGCACGCTGCAAAACCGGACAGAGAGGAATCTCGCGTAACGCAGGCACACGGTAGCTACCCGCGGCGAAAAACTTGTTGCTGGCTCGACGATTCAAGCCTGTTTCACGCGAGACGTTTTATGGCGACAATGCCTGTGGCGCGCTCTAGGGAAATGTTGGCGATCACAAAGCTTTTCAAGTGTGTATCGGCTATTGGAATTGCTTTGTAGTGTGACTCACAATGTGTGCCATTTGAAGTGAGCTTTAGGCACATTTCGTACGAGATATTTCTGGTCGTCACTTTTTGTGGGATAATCTAGAGAAGCATTGCTAGTTATGGCGTTTCTCGGACGTGTATAGGTTATTGAACAGTGCTATAAAGATACTTACAGCCAGTGCTGTCTGAAGCGAGGCTTAAACACAGTTCACACAAGACATTTCTTGTCGCCAGTTTTTGTTGAAAACAGCTTAGGGAAGCATTGCTACTTATGAAGCTTTTTAAAGAGTTATTGAATAGTACTATAGAGATACCTATATCCAGTGCTGCCGAAACGAGGCTTAAACTCAGTTCATACAAGACATTTCTTGTCGCCATTTTTTGTGCGACAGTCTAGAGAAGCTATTAACGGTGTTTCTCAAACGTGTATGAGTTATTGAATAGTGCTATATACTACCTATGATATATACTATATACTAATATAATTTATAGACTTATAACCAGTGTTGTCTGAAGCGAGGCTTAAACACAGTTCACACAAAACGTTTCTAGTCACTTTCTGTGGGACACTGTAGACAAGCATTTTGCTTATGAAGTTTTTCAGACATGCATCGGTTATTAAATAGCGTTACACTTACTAAGACTGTGTGTCGTCTGAACCGAGACTTATGCCCAGTTCACGCAAGACGTGTCTTGTCGCCACTTTTTGTGGGATTCATAGCGGGTTATAAGCTTATGACCGAAGTTGCATAATGACACAAGCTTTACAAATACGGTATGACGCACGATATTGTTGAAGCATTTCAATACAAAGTAAGGATGCAGGTCTCAGTTCATAATGTAGAATGTACATTGTGTAATAGATACATGCATACGTGTTATTATAGATGTACCGATTGCTTCTGATTCTTATCGGCAACGTGTAGTTTCAAAGACGAAGAGAGAAGTTATGTAGGTTTACGATGCTCAGTTTAGCTTAAAATTGCATATCGCCTGCGTTGAAATCTCTGCATCGAATCCACGATGGATTGATCCTTGAACTAATTGCATCTTCTTTCTGTAATTGTTGCCCCATTACGTGTAGTTAAACGCTGGTTACTGATAATAAATCACACTTGTGATTATTGCCATCGCCACTGAATCGGGCAAACGCTTTTATTTATTCTATTATATTAACTTCATAGCTATAACGATTCATTTATATTGTTTTCATTGTAATATCTACATCCTGCCTAATTAATACGGTTACCAATAACATCTAAATATCATTTTAGCGAGCATTAAAGGTAAACAAGTTGAATCGAATTTTAATAGCATCTTAAAAAGTAATTTCAAGGTAAGTACTTTTCCCTATTACGTCTGTTCTGAACTTTAATCCTGCACCGCGTTCAACGTAATAATTCTATTAGCCACAGACAATTTTGTGGGTCAATTAATGTCTGTGGTAAGAGCGCTCACGTATTGTGGGAGATCACTTTCTCGTACTCTCGCATTTTCAACGCCTGGCGCCATAATGATCACAACTTTCACGTGCCACGGTATTTTCAAGAAATAAATTCGTGTTACGTAAGCCCCTGCAGCATTTTTTCGAAATTCGTTACTATTAATCTATCTTATATAAGAACTGTAATGAATGTGCAGGAAAACAGGACAGGGATTAGTGTGGGATTATGGTTTGTACGTGAAACGCTTAGTCTAATTTCATCCCTTGCGTATCGCAGCCAGAGTAATTAAAACGGATTGAAAAAGATAAGTTATTTCGTTTCTTCGGGACATATTAAGCGTTTCAATCCTTTCACACGATTGTCATATTGAAACGATATCAATTATTAAAGTACGAATTACACGGATCGACGAAAAATATAAATGACAAGTGTATAGTTGGAATTGGCAGCAAAAGAAAAATAATGAATCATATTATTTACTGACTTATTAAATCGTGCTCTGATATCACCTAATCTAAAAACTCAGAAAAGTTGGACGTGTCCTTTTGAGAAAGCATTTCCATGTCCTCCTACCGCTACGGTTCACTTTATCGAAAATTTGAGGATGCACTGGCACTCAGGCTGATACTGACACTTACACAGTTCCGCTCGGTTCGATAAGAAACGGATCGAGAGAGATAAAAACATCTCGGAAACTTTTAAAAGCAGAAGCTCTTAGCTTCTCGTCGTCATATGATTGCTACAGTTAAGAAAGCAATATTTTTCAGCAATTTTTTAAAACATTCAATCTCGCATTCTTCATTTCATTTTTCAACAGTGAGACTGCTTCCTTTTTAACGTAATTACTTTTCTTTAATATCTGTAAATAAGGAAATATCTATTTGCACTGTGGTTTAACCAAAACACAGGCTATATGATTTTACAAAATTATCCTTGCCCTAACAAATTGATAAGTCCAATCAATATTTGAAAGCAAAGTTGAGCTACTTCTTCAAGGGGGCGTATTCTAATCGCAATCGATCCAAATAAAACGACCAAAATACTTCAAAGTTATCTTTCTTTAAGACGCAATTCATCAAACGTTGAGCAAAATAAAATTGTTTGCCAGTCACGATTCGATCAGCTTTTTTAACATTCGCAATTTTCATTTCACAAGCTTTGATGCATATTCTTCTTCTGTTTATAGCATCACGGCGGTGCGAAGAAGTAAATAAGCTTAACGCACCCTGGTATCTGTTCTATTTTACACCCCTACACGCGATAGATACGCTACTTAACAGTGACTTCAACTCCGTTTTAATTATAACTTAATTGCAACGCTGCTTATAACAATGTACGCGATGATTGATCGAGACGAGGCAGGGGGGAAACGAAATGGATAAAAATGCGAGGCGTGACAGTGCCTTTAAGATGTTGCTCTCATCGTTGTGTAGAGACGTGTGCACGGGACGAACAGAGGCAAAACTCCCCGGGCGTAGTGACTTTCTCCGGGATCGACTTTCCCTTTCTCTACTCGCCTCCGTAATTCGATGTATCAGTCTGCCTTCCAGATCGGAACCGTTCGGACCACGTCCGCTTCCTTCCTCGACCAGCCTATCTCGCGTTCATTTGCTCTACACATGTGAGATAACGCGACATACACATGGTGGATTGTTTAACTTGCAATGGAATCCCATAGAACGAGGGGGACGCGTTGTAATTACAAGAATCACATCGATCGTATTCTCTGCCCCAGCTAAGAGCGAACCCCTTTCGCGCATGGGTCCGTCTTCTTTTCTCTGCCCTACCCGCCTGTTTGCACTTCCTACCAATTTTGTCCGCTGTAGTGGGAACTGCGCGGATCGGTCGAAAACTCGTCCGCGCACGGGTCTAACCTTAGCTGGGACGGAGAATGATACAGAGCGACCGACATTAATCGATTTAAACAAAACCCATTAACTATGTTCACCTGGAATATTTTCGTCGTTATCAGAAACGTGGATAGACTTCATTTACGAAAGTTATATGGTACGGAAAGAGTCATGATATGTCACAACTTTCTTGTGAGTGAAAGATTTGTCGATAGTTCGTGTTACCTTTTATTTTGAACGTATAAATACATTGTAAATTAATTGCATTTTAAAGTTGGCCACAAAGGTATCTGGCCACTTAACGTAAGTAGGGAAACATCAGCCACTTATTATTCATTTATTTTATAATACACGTATGTTGAATAATAAAAATTCATAGTCGTATTAAGACATCCCTCTCGCTCATATTAAAAATTACGATGTATATCCTTTTTTTATCGATACATTATTCCACATTAAATTTGCTACGTGCAAATGTCCTCGTTGTAATTGAAGGGATGCATGGACAACGTGGCTCCATTTTTTTACTAACTTTACACGAACTAAAAAGAAATAGTTTGAACATTAAAGAGAAGAGATATACAATAATATCTCCTGCGAAATTGTCTGGTTCCTGCATCCAACCCCTCGAATAATTAAAAGGAGTTGCAAAAGAATAAATTTAAATGGTCTACGTCGCACGTACGTTTCGTTCGAGAACGTGGTAAATTGTTAAATAATGTATACTAGGCCTTACTGTCCTTGGTGGTGAAAACGCGTCGAATCAGATCGAATCTACCGCTGACGTCAGTCGCACTGATTCTAGAGAAGACGCACGCATGCATCCCGCTTCTGCATTGCCAGGGTACGTGATCGGAAGCTCGTAAAAGTTCCTCTCGTTTCGCGGAAACTTATCTATTTAATGCCTCGCGGCATTGACCCGCATGCTTCGTTTCTTTTATTTCAAGCATTTTGCATACATGGTAAATATGTATGCGTCTGGTCGTTGAACGCCCCTATTAAACAATAGAGGGACATGCAAAAAAGGGATATTCAAGAAGGAAGATTATTTGAAGAGAAGAAACTTGAATCCGGAGACAGTTTGCATACAGAGCTGTGGATTTAATTATGTGGACGTGCAATAAGAATAATCGCATATTGAAGGAAGATTTCATGAAGTGAGATCTTATTAATAATTATTACTACACAATAATAAATTACACTAATAACGTATTCTAATTACATATATGCTAATTTCCTTTCTCTTCTTACAAAGAGTTGTATTAAATTATTAAACAAGAAATTATTATAACTATGTCGAATAATTGTTATCCACTATCTAAAGTATTATTCATTTATTATTGCGCGAACGCATAAATAATTGGAACAACTGCGGCCAGAGAATAATTAGTCCCTAAACAATTCGTCCTGCATGAACATAAAAGGAATTATTATATTTTTATTTAATCATTCTACACGTAAGAAAAAAAAGCCAAACGATCGATTTGTATTATCAATTTGCGTGCCTATATAAATAAAACAAGAGATCCGTCAAACGCGTGTCCGCATCGTGCGAGACCTTTGGTATTTCTACATACGTGAAAATCTTATTCAAACACGACGACGTTCACTTTTACGTGGACGTTTCCAGAATACACGAGGTCCCCTTCCGTTTTCCACAATCGTCACGAATCTCTGTACAGTGTTTCGTGGAATTTTCCACAGATATCGTTCACACTGTGACGACACTTATCACTGCAGGTCTATCTCCGCGGTGTTAAGCTCCGTTTACGGTGCCGCGTGTACGCGTATCACGTTATGCGATAAATCGCCCTGTAGGACTCCAACCGGAACGTTTGCTCCGATAGTAATTGGCGTTCTATCAAACTGGGGAGGCGACCGCGGTTTTATTCGAAATTTAATAAAATTACGTTAACTGTAATTAATTGCGATTGTATGGTTTCAGGTTAATTTAACGAAGTTAATTATTGTACTTTAACGGTGAATATTTTCTAGAAGGATAAATATAAATTGTGTTCATTAATCGGCAAAGGAATTATTGAGTAGGATAAATTATTTAATGATTATTATTGAAGCTATAATAACAATATCATTCTTCCTTGCTATTGTTTATTCTAAAAAAAGTTTCTTGCCTTCTGCGTCGCAAATCATTAACACGATTTTCCATAAATCATATCTCTCATAAAGTTCGTTTATCGCTTGTTTATTCTCTATTGCAATAAAGCTTAGTGTTATCCGAAGTTTAATGAAAAGGCAATAGCAGTTTTCACGTATGAAAAATATAAAGTCGCCACGTCACTCGTAGCTATCAAAACAAAGCAATGTATTTACGCAATTCGCGCCGGACATTTTAATAAATTAATCCGCGACACCTTGAACTTTGAAATAGTTTTTTCCGCCACCTTGTCTAATACACGAATTCTTTTTTGCGCCATCCTTTTCCTCGCGTGACACATTTACATACGCAATCTCATGATTCATATCGGAAAGAATAAAAAGACGCAGAGTGAATTGTAATTTGATTCACAGATTAAAGCGTTAGCGTTACTCATAGTGAGTTTGCTTTTCATAATAAGAACGCTCTCGTGTAAAAAGCGATTCAAGTTCAATTTGAATATTAATAGGTGATATCAATATCTATTTATAATTTCAACATATTCAAGTGTTAATATTTATGATTTTCAAATATCGAAACATTCATAATGTTCAAATATTAAAACATTAATACTTACTTACAGTATTATAGTGTATAATTTTAATTCTATAAGTCCCTACCATGGAATAATCCACAATGCCAACAACAAACGCATTTATCACGAGGGTACCGAAAGCCCAGAAAAATAAAATTGGGTCCCGTTGGTAACACAATCCCATTTCAAACGTCGAAGACCAAACACGCACGTAATATCCCCCGAAGGCAGAACAAAAAACGCATTAAGCCTCGTCCGTAAACAGCGACCCCGTGCACAAAAGAATACTACAGCTGATTAACACCAGAAAATGCGGGCGTTAAACAGAGCAATGGCGCGCAAGGTTAGCGCACGGTAAATTCGCAGGCAATCGTTCAACTCGTGATGCGGTCGGAATTTCCGTGAATTGAAAACAGTTCCGTTTGGAAAGGGAGGGGGAGGGAGCGGTAGAGTTTGGATTTGGATTAAATAGGGTGGCAGGAAAGGAGGGGTGGGGTAAAGGGTGCTGGTTTTCGGCTTGCCGGCTGAAACGTGTTAATTATTAATACAAAGCGTTTAAGCCAACGGCGGCCTATTTTAATCCGGGAGGTCTGTTTTCACCGTTGCTTTTCGGCCACTTCCGTTACTGAATTAGAAGCGCCAATAAACGGGGGCCCTCCACAGAACACGCGTTGTTTGACCAAGTGCAACCCAGGCTCCCTGTGCGGCCGGTCGACTCACTCCGAAATACCGAGAACGAACGCCACGAAGTAACGATAATTCGATGCTCCCTCCGTTGAACGATGCAAAACGGAATTCAGTGGAGGTTATTGTATTCCATTGTCATTAGTTCCCTTTTTTTATGGAAAATACACTCTACTCGAGCATTCTACACTATCCAAATAGCACTAAGTAAGGTAGAATTTTTATATACTGTGCCCTCTCCTGGGGCACGGTATTTATGTAAATTAGGGATGCGCTTTCGGCGTATGGAAACTCTTCAGGGTTCTCGAGCAGTTGATCCTCCGGCTTTTAAAGTGAAGTGGCAGTAATAATGTTTTTCAGATGAGGACTATGCTATTTAGGTAGGTATTGCGTCTTAGGTACTATCTAGGTACTACTGATCTTTTGCTGTAATAATAGAAAACCTGGACTTTTCTAGTTTTCCAGAAAGTAAAAGACGTGCATCAAATATACTATTTTTTCGTTGCTTTGTCATTGTCCACCGTAGTGAAGTTATCAAGTTATCAAGTTATCAAGCTGTCAAGTTATCAAGTTATGAAGTTATCAAGTTATCAAGTTATCAAGTTATCAAGTTATCAAGTTATCAATTTATCAAGCTATCAAGTTATCAAGTTATCAAGTTATCAAGATATCAAGTTATCAAGTTATCAATTTGTTATCAAGTTGTTATCAAGTTTGTAAGTAAGCAATGCAATACAAAGAAAATTAACACAGCATTGTTGTTTGAAACCTGGATTTTTTAGTTTCCTAGGAAGTAAAAGACATGCATTAAACATATTACTTCTTTATTGTTTGGTCGTTGTCCACCGTGGTGAAGTTAGTAATTTAGCAAATTCTTAAGTTATCAAGTTCTCAAGTTAGCAAGTTAGTAAGCCCGTCCCTTCGTCGAACAAGGCAAAACAGAATTCAGTGGAAATTATTGTGTTTCACTTCTAAATAGCATCAATTAAGGTAGAGTTTTTAGAATAATTAAAAGCAAAAAGAATAACCTCGTTATAATTGCATATCCAATATTTTTTTTGTTGCTTTTAATAAACATGCGGGCTTTTATTTATTCTATTTTTATTGTTATAGAAGATACTTAGCATTAAAGTATAATCAACTTTGCGCCTAATAATATAAAACAGCCGATTTCAAAAGTCTGCCTAAAATAGGGGATCTTTTTCGATGAAAGCGACGTTAAAACGCGTTAAATTAAAACAAGGGTGATTGAATAATTATCCACAATTGAAAAATTGGTTAGTGTAACATCAGAGCTCTTGCAAGAAGAAAAAGTTTCCGTGACAACCAACAAGGGGTACAGTTTACGTCAACACTAATCAGTTTCTTACATCATATTAGATCCCACATTTTTTTATTACATCCCATATTTCTCATTCCAACCACGCATCACTAAAACCAGACGCACTCTTAACAAACTGGATGTAATCTGAGTTTTTTATGCTTAAAACGTACACGTTCTAAATTAAACTGCACCGTATCTTTCCTTCCTAGAATAAAAAGCGTCCAGTTTTTAAGGGAAACGATTCCACGTTATCTTATTTTTTTTTATAGCGTCTCAGATTTTTATGTACCGTGCACTAGATCTACTCTTTCTCAGTCTTCTGTAACACGGAACCCTTGGATTTCTTCGATTTGAATGCTACATTAATAAAAAATGTTTTATGTTAAATAAAATTCGATCTTATTAAACAATATTTTCAAGAATTCATCGATTCAAATCACTCTCTAAAAAAAATCACATAATCTGCACTCACTTAAATCAGTACATCTTTATATAAATAAATTAAAAGAAGCACATGCCATCGTTCGATAAATAACTAAAAAAAAAGAAAAATAGGTAATGTAACACTGTTCTTCCCTTTGTCTCACTTCAGTCGTTTAATTGTTTTCGCTATCGATTTCCTAGCCGGGGGTAATAGCAATGTGTGCATGTCCTTACAATAAAAAAGATATTGCTTGCATTTAGTAGAAAGCTCTGGCGATGCAACACTCATCCAAACTCTCGCGACCCTAATCATACCCCCCTTTCATTTAATGACGCACCGCGGAATTGCGATCCCTCTTATGGTTCTCCGAGCGTTTACGATTCTATCGGTGCTCGCCGGAGGCAACGCGAGCACACGTTCACGCGCGCTACGCGGATTTCATATCCGCGTTTGCGCCTTCATCGCGACACTGTTATACGCGTGTGCATCGGTTTCTGGTACGAGCTGCAGAGGCGTACCAAAGGTCTCGCGGGTAACGGCAGCAACAGGCATTTATCCTACGATGAAGTCATGTCCTTTTGTACGATCGGAGACCTGTGTGAATTGCGTCTGGTCAAGGAAGAAATAGAAAGTGAAAGCGCTCGGGTCGAACGCGTCGCTTTTCCAATTGTTGGTTTGATTTTTATTTGAACTCTTATGCACAGTGTCGGCGGTCGTTTCTCGAGTCAAGCCAGAGTCCTGGGCGAGAAGTGAATTAAATGATATAGGAAGACGCAATAAAATAACACAAGGTAAAATATACAATCTTATGAGTAAATTGAAAAATATGGAAAGATGAAAATAGCGTTGGACACGACACGAATAACGCGCGTATCCTTCGCGTATCCCCGGCTCCCAGTGGGAAGCCGCATGGGATCCTTGAGGAAGGTTAGGCCCTCTATGGCGTGTCGACTGTTGAACGTTATGGTTGCACGCGGAGAGCAGAACGATCCCGCCGATGTCCACTCACGTGTTTCCCTTGGGCGCAGACGCTGAAGAAAGCCTGGCAGAACAAGCCTGGGTAAAAGGGGGGCCTTGTTTCTTGTGCGACACATACGCACACAAGAGGCTGGAAGGCCCATCGAATCGACCGATCCTTCTCGACCTCTTTTTTCTTCGGTCTCTTCCCTTCCGGACCCTCTTGTATCTCGCCAGACACCTCCTGATAGACTTTCGAACGATCTCCTAGCTTTCGTTCTGCGGCCGGTTGACAAACGACGCTTTTAGTGGAAACTTTCCGGCCGATCTTCGTCCCTTCTCTTGGATCCCGGTCCTCTCGATACTTCAGATTTCCTTTCTGGTTACGTAGCGCTTCTTGTGCTAATTGGGGCGCAAATGGTTCGTTACTTTGTATAGGGAATAAGAAAAACTGAATCGATTGAACGATCTATAAATTGATTAACAAGCTTGACCTTCAAATGTCCTCTACGTGTCCACTTGTGATGTTGCTAGTAGAAGGGCTTGTAAGATGATCTCCTGCGGATTCATATTAATGTGCTAATAATAAAATAACCTTGAAATCTTTGTCGAAGATTTTGTCTGAAACATTTTTAAATATTATTACTAATAACCGAAATTATTTTAGAATTTCCATACTGACATGTCATTTTTTATTCTTTGCCCGTGTACAACCTCCGAATATTGATATTTAACATTGCCTTGAGAGTGTAATCCTGAATTTCACCAATCAATGTAATAAAAATTGAACAAACACGGTTCTAGCATTTTTGGATCGGACGTTTTTTTTTAGTTTACCAGAAAGTAAAAGACGTGCATTCAATACACTACTTTTCCATTGTTTCGTCATTGTCCACCGTGGTGGGACTGAAAAATTTTCCAGCCAAAACGACGAAACCGCGTGTGTACGTACATGCGTACAGTGTTACGCCACGCCACTGTGCTCGCCGAGCATCGGATTACAATGAAATTATTCCTGGCGACGGTATCGAAGCGGCGACACTGTCGAAAGCACCTTTTCAATCGGGGGGTCAGAGAATTACCTACCAGTCGGACTTTCGCTGCTTAAAAAGTCAAATACGTACATCGAATTTGGAGTAGAATGAAAAAAGGAACGATCGACGCTTTTGTACGTTCAATGCTATGCACCTCCTATTTGGGTCAGCTCGTCGATATGCAGGTGAATGTGTAATAAAGTGAAGCATCGTGGAGATATCGTCCTAGTGATAACCAAAGTCTAGGAGAAACGAGGACGAATATCTTTTCGGGTGCATTTTTTATTTTTGGGCAAATGGATATGTGTCTTTTCGGTTTTGATAAAAAACGAAGTAGTTTTATTGATGAATTTTTGTAAGAAGCAATTTTTTGCAACACTTTTTACAATGATGAAATGTTGTCTGCTGCTTTTTAAGTGCCTCTGATTTTTAATTTAATTTCGATGTTGAACATGAAATAATAAGACTAAATTATTGATTGTAATTTGTTACTTCTTCGTTTAATTTATTCATTTAACGTCGCCCCTTCCTTTGAATGTCATTAGCGACTACAAAGTACATACTATGTAATTTATTACTGTTCTCTTATTGATAGAACGTCCTCGTAATAAGGAAACAACGAAGAGATTAAAACCCTCGGGCAGATTATACAGTTATCCTCGTCTATACACCAGAAACAACGACAAGGAAGAATCTGACCTGCTTCACCGCCAATTTCACACTCTTCTAACGAGATCCTTATCGAATACCATCCTGAACATGCCATTATCTCGACCCGATCGTTGCAATTAACGATCGTCTCTTCTTTCTTTTCTTCGTGAACTATAAGGACCATCTGAAACCGGACAGAGAAAAAAAAATTGGACACCGGCAATTTTATAATTGATTACTTTTTCAGGGTGAAGTCTCAAGTTTGAAAATTACCTCGCGTATCTAATTGAAACAGCTTGGCCTTTGATCGAGCGACTGTCATGTTCGAAGCCATGAAACGTTTAGTTTAATGGCTGACATTGATTTTGGTTTTTGTACAGCGTTTGTTTCATCGATCTTGGGATATTGTAAATTGTTCAGTTGTTGAGAAGAAAATGTTTTGTTTAATTGGCAGATGTTATCTCAATAGGTTGTCATTCAGTTTACAAAACTACTAAATAGTTAACATTCTCTTAAACCTAAATCAATCCTACAATGCAAAACTCCAAAATTTCTTCGCTCCCCATAAAAGTTTCTTCGTATACGTATCCCCCTTACAAAAGCCGGATCATAACGTTTACAGAATACCATCCAGCAATCTAACCTAACCTAACCTAACCAATTAAACAAATATGAAAGCACGTTGACGCAGGCTACTTCGTCCTCGTTTAGAAACTGTCATGGTTCGTTTGCACGTGCAATGGGTCCCCTCGGAAGGGAGCCCGCTTCGGGCCCATAGGAAAAGCTCATTGGCCGGGGACAAATATTGCGTCTAATTAGGGGGGAGCTCTTCTTGGACGCAAGTGTTCCAATAAGTCAGAGCCGGCACGCCGACCCGTGACCCCATAACGGCCGCTCGAGGGCCTTTTTTTCGCGAGCCACATGTGAAAACAGACCTGCCCACCCCCATAGGCGTTACAGCTCCTTCAACGGTCGCTCGGGGTTCGTTGTGGTCGTGGGAAAGACGCCCCAGCCTTGGAGTCTTTTCAATGCCACCGCGCATCGATCCACGTCGACGCAAAAATCCTCAGCTGCCTGTAAATTCGTGTTTCTTCAACGTATCAAGACGTCCCAGGGATGAATCGTTCCGAGAATTTTACCAGACATTTTCCGCGCCCCCTTTAATGAGCCTCTGAAGGGCGTAAAAAGGTGTTGCGAGGGCGAGAGTCAGTCGATACAAATACTAGTGACAGCAAATTTGGAAGCTGTAGGTTTTCCCATAGAATTTTAAGATTTATCATTTATGCTTCAGAGAAATGAAAAATAAAGCAGTTCTAACTGAAAAATAGTTTTGCGCCACAAAAAGTATTTTGTACAGCTTTATATTTTATCACCGCATTGCAGTATTCTAATATTTTATTAACTACATTTTTAATAAGCACAAAACGTTCGTCCAACAATTGTTCTTCTCGTTTACGCATGAACCCTCTTTGTTCTCAAGCGAACATTTGAGAAGCAGATTCCAGGAGTCTACAGAACGTGTTCCTAATCCTTTTGTATTAAATTTTTTTATTGGTTGGCCTACTCCAATCATTTTCGTTAATGTATTTTGGTAAGCAAAGGTTTTTTTTATCGCAATAGATCCGTGACATCCTGCATCTTCTTATTGGTGGACTACCGTTCAAGTATGACACTACTTACAAACTTTCTGTCGGTAGCTACATGTGCGTCGCATCCCTAAAGACGCTGGCAAGCATGGGCGTGGAAACGTGATTGACACGCCACGGTAGTTTTCCTTTCCCGGGGCACGGTATGTATGTAAATTGGGGATGCGCTTTTGGCGTATGGAAACTCTTCAGCGTCCCCGAACACTTGATCTTCCGGCTTTCAAAGTGAAGTGGCAGTAGCAATGTTTTTCAGATGAGGACTATGCTATTTAGGCACGGCTTAGGTATTACTGATTTTTTGCTGTAACGTGTTTAATTAAGTTTCTTTAATGAAGGTTTTCTGGATGTCAAA
Source organism: Holcopasites calliopsidis (assembly GCA_023838395.1). Lineage (NCBI taxonomy): Eukaryota > Metazoa > Arthropoda > Insecta > Hymenoptera > Apidae > Holcopasites > Holcopasites calliopsidis. The sequence goes on from JALHAQ010000009.1 coordinate 1,662,975, forward strand.
CTGAAACCGGAGTGAGATTCTATAAATATAAATTCTGTTAGAAAAAGACAGTTATATCAATGGTGAAAAGACTAATTAGTAAGTCAGTAAGTTAGTAAGCAAGTTAATAAGCAATGCGATACAACGGAAATTAACACAGTTTTGTTATTTTGGAAGCTGGACTTTTTTAGTTTTCGAGAAAGTAAAAGGCATGCATTAAATATACTATTTTTTTCATTGTTTTATCATTGTCCACCGTGGTGAAGTTGACAAGTTGTCAAGTCGTCAATTCACCAAGTTACCACGTTACCAAGTTATCAAGTTATCAAGTCGTCAGGTCATCAATATAACAAGTTAGCAAGTTAGTAAGTTGCTGAGTTAGTAAGTTGGTAAGTACAAACCACAAAATAGTCCAAAGCAAATTTTCACTTAAGTGCTTTGCTAGGCATCATTAAGTTTTACACAACAACTACAATCACGTGTTTTGCCAAGAGCTACAAGGTTGAACTCCATCCTAAAACATTTTCCCCGGGTACCAAGCAGTAACCACCCCTTCCAAACAGTACCAAACTTCGCCAAACAAATTGCATGCCAGCCCACGGCAAGGAAAATTAGTTTCGCCCGAAGAAGAATACCCACGCCACTGTACCCTAGACTTAGGAGAGTTTCATAGGAGGCAGCACCTGCGGCATTAGTCCCCTGATTCGGGTCCGGTGGACGGGGGTGATGTGAGGGACGAATAAAAAGAAAACGGGTCAGAAGGGGAAGCTACGGCGGGAAAAGAAGATGGGACGATACGCATGCACGTCCAGCGGCCCCTGAAAAGGGATGCAGGGGGAGCGAGGGACTACAGAAGTCCCATTTTCGAGACGCGCACGCATCGTCGATGACGCACATAACATTCATCCCCGACCTTTTCTGGCCCCTGCGAAACACCTGTGTGCTAGACCTGTTCCCGGCTACACAGCCCTGCGCGTGTGCGTTTATTTATCTCGGGGGTAAAAACGACCTGCATTATGAGATATATGAATGCCTCCGCCACGGGGTTGAAGGGGACCGTTGAAGGGGGCGGAACGAGGGTTCCAGGGGTGTAAGCATCTCGAAGCTTGTGGAAATTTGAGACACGTATGCGTGCTTTCCATTTATTAGTGTGACGTGGGTGGTGGCGGTTGGGTCTTGATTTACTAAACTAATAAAGCAGGGTAACTGTAGGGTTGTTGATTGCGTGGCACTGGTTAGGGCAGAATTTGATTGGGATAACGAATAGCGGATGAGAGAGCGATGAATAAATGATAATTAAATAAGAATTTGCAGGTCTATTGCAGATGGATGAACATGTTTAAATTTTCGTTACATTTTATTGTGCAATCCTTTTCATACCCGATTCACAGTCGAGACTAAGAATAATATCGTTTTATCATGTTTCTTATATCGTGCCAGTTGCAAATAATTTTCTTTTGGACAAGAGAAGAAATTAAAAGTTTATTAAATCAACTTAAATCTTAATAATTACAATGTATGAAGTTGATAATGATGAAGTTAGTTCACTTTTCGATGGAAGAAAGAATTACAATTACACTGCAGCTTTTGTTTATTAAAGCAACTTAAATCTTAATACTTAGAATATATGAAGTCGATAATTATAAAATTTAAACTATGTTGTTCATTTTGTTCCTTTAATTCACTTGATCGTTAGTCATTTTATAGCGTTTCATTCTCGTTCCTCGCGTCATATTTATATATTATTACAACAAATTGATTATTCGTACTCTGCAATGTGGTGTATGAAAAATCACGTGAGTTATTAGTTAAAAGCGTAAATACGCATGCATGTATGCATAATATGTACGCAGTTGTGCAAGGTGAACAACACCCGGGCATTGAATGATTCATAAACCGAAAATAAGGTCGTTCTCATGCGTTCGCTCCTTATCAACATATTGTATTATTAATGATTAGTCCACTATATTCGTCGCATATATACGCGTTGACGTAAAGAGGAGGAAGGTATTTAGTAAACATCTTGTTATAAATTACAAGATTGAATGCTGTGATAAGGGTAAGTACATCTTTATGTTATTAATTAACAAATGAAGTAACAACTTACGAATTTCCTCCTTAAGAAAAATACAAAGTTTTATTTATGCTTCTTCCTTGTGCCTCTTCTTTATATATGTACAGTAATTTATTCACAAAAGCTTAATTTTAATCAATAAATAGATATCACCATACTGTTGTTGCTGCTACTGTTTTTATTAATATTTTTTATTAATATAACTTGAATGTGTACTCTCTAAATAACGTTAAGAAACTAGTTAAATCTAATTTATATAATTCGTACAACTCGTATTCTATAAAATTACTATATCAAATGCAAACATTATTTCTCCCAAATGCAACAATCTATCGTCTCTAAACGTATACAGTGTTCACAATATAAAATAATATAAAGACTCCCTTGAATCATTCCCATTAAACATTCCAGCGTTTCTAAATGTATGTATTCCTAAATAGCCAAATTCAACATCATAAATAAATCTCAGTTCACACGATCGGTCTAATCGTAACACGTTTATACGATCGTAATACGAGGGTGGGAACTTCCCACCCCCGAAATGCACAACCTGTACAATTTTTACGTAATCCTCTATCCATCATTTCCCGATTCGAAGGCACACCTGTAGAACTGAGCAACCTGCACACCCCTGTGAACCAACGACCCACGGATATTTATACGGGGCGGGGGGAGGGGGGGGGGGTTGGAAATCATGGTCGTACGGCGTTTCGGAGCGTTCGTGAACGCAACCAGTAGGGCAAATAAAGGGAGACTCGGCTCGAGATCTTCCGATCTAGAGCCATAGGGGTGGAAAGATTCGTTTCGATCGCTCATACCTGAACCGAGGCTCTGTCCTCTCGTATTTCTTTTCGGACCTTTCACCGTTTTCTAACAATAAGTCTACCTTTTGGGAACTGCACACGTTGGTTCGTACATATTTACGCACTGGGTGGATTTGTGTAAATACGTGCGTTCGCATGTCCCTTGAAAAAAAAAAAAATAATTTGAGCATTGCGTTTCGTTCGAAAAATTGCTCCTCTAAAAGAAGGGGTGCATACCTGTCCTGGCGATGGAGGAATTTGTTTTCTTCGGGGGAAAAATGCGTAATGGAAATTGTATTAGTAAAAATATCTTTGCTTGTGTTAGATAGAGTTATGTTAAAATATGTCATGGATATTTTTAATATTCTACTTCTTTATCTTTTGATTTATATTCTTATATACTTTTATTATTCTATTATATTCTATTGTTTTATTAAATATTCTATTCTATTATCATTTTACTATCATTCTCTTATTCATTGCCAATTTTCAACATTGATATTTTTTCAATGTTCTGTGCGATACTCCATCCTGAAACGTTTACATGCAGTTTAATCGTAGTTTATACAAATTTCACATGCGCTTTATCGAAAATCAATTTCTTTTCTCCCAAAAACATCCAAATCAATCCTCCGAAGCCAGTGATGATTGTAAATAATATTTTAATGAATGCATCGAGCGGTACATAGTAGTGTAACGCGATTTTATCCAGATCCGACGAGAAGCGACGAATCAGCGATGTTCGCAAGGGCATTGATATTCGGAAAACGTCGCGTCGACTCGGTCGAGCAAAAAGTCGCCGGGGAAAATCTTCCACGCTTTCTCGTTGATCTTTTTTATCTTGTTTAGCGAGTCGATTGTGTATCGGGCATCGGAATATTTATAGATCGTTGGTAAACGCGCGAATCTCAGCGTCTCGGCGCTCTTTTTACGAGCGTTGGTCAGGCTTGCGGGGCAGCTCTTATCAATCATTCTCAAACGCGAGAGAAATATTAGTCGAGGATAAGATAAAAAGAAAAGCGTAAAAATAAACGGCAGATACGCGGCGGCCATTCGTGCTGATTTCAGCCCGTAACTCGCTCCCGATACGAGGGGAATTGCATTTCCCGCTGCAACGATTCGCGGGAGTGACAAACAAAGCTGAGATCAAGCTTTCGACGTGATACAAATGTATTTGCGTGTGTGATTCATGATTATGTGTCGATATTGCGATATGTATGCATAATTACTTCAGTTCATGGAAGTAAATATACCGTGCAGGTTTCTTGTAAGCGAGGGATAAGAATTGTTGATATTGTAAAAACAGACGTATTAAAAGCGAGGCGTATTTCATTATGATTGCTGTCGTTTATTTTTAAGATTGCACGCTGAAGACATATTATATTAGTGCAGTAATCGTATTAATGTACAGGGATTGAAACTTCGGTGTGATATTGCAACATATACAGGGTGTTTCGCTATCTCGCGCAAATATTTTGAGGGACGATTGCTGAGGCGATTCTGAACAACTCTGTCCTTTGTCAAAAAGTTGACTGAAGGTTCGTTTCCGAGTTATTAACGAAAAACACTGACCAATCACAGCGCGCGTAGAGGGCGCGCTCAGCCGGGAGAAGATCGTGATACGCGCACAGTCTTGAACGCTCTCGCGGCTGAGTACGTGCTCTACGCCCGCCGTAATTGGTCAGTGTTTTTCTTTTTCGTTGAGAATTCAAAAACCAAGCTTTAACCAACATTTTGACAAAGGAAAAAGTTCTTCAGAATTCCCTTAGCAACCATCCTCTAAAATGTTGACATGCAGTATAATATTGTAAATGCTTTTATATAGAAAACAATTATAACTTAAAATATTTATATGAGGTTGCAAAACACTCTGTATATGTAACGTTTAATTATTTATGTCATTTTAGTCTCAAAAGGTAGAATGAAAAGACATTGTAAAAAGTTATTTGGTACATCATCCAGTATTGTCTGTTTTCTTCGATATTTACAAGTATACATATGAATTTGTATATTTACAATATTTACAAGTACTGCACTTGCATATTTTTAGTTTCACCCTTCCCTGCCCACATATTCGACATTTTTTTCTCTCCCACCGCTATGTTCCTTCATTTTTTTCATTCACATCTTATTGTTAGCTGAAAGAAACTTCGAGGCCCGGCGATAATTTATTAATAAATCGAGATACAATTCAAAAGTGGACAAAAAGAAACTCCCGGTAGGCGAACCGTGTGTATACCTAAAAGATACAGATTTACGTCTCCCGATGCGAGAGATCATAGTCGGAGTCCAGGTAAGATGACCCGTTTGAAGATACTCTTTTACAAAATTCGAAATTACGTCCCTCGACTGGCAGATTATGGCCGAAGATCGAGCAAGGAACCGGTCCCGCTTTTCGAGCATCGATGTCTCCGCTTCGATCCTGTATCGTTTGTGTACAAAATTATGGCCATCCTCCCCTTCCAGCCCCTTAGCGAGCCCTATACACCATTTCACTTTGGGTCTTTTTAATTCCTTTCATATCATTAATCTATTCATACCTTTTAGCTTTGTCAATCATTTGTTATTTGTTCAATATTGTATCTAATACCTTTTTACTCCTAGGAAGGGAGAGGTATATAATAATCTGTTTATCTTTCTAAACCCTTCTATTATGCTTAATCTATTCAGTCCTTTTAACACTTTTAATATTTTTACCCCATAATCCTTTTAACTTTCGCAGATATTTTTCATCTCCTCAATCTTTTTATATGTCTTCACTATTTATTAGAAATAAACTACGATACACATAATATGCCAAAGTTTACCTACGTGTATCTTTCGCTTACAGCCTGCATGTGTTATAATTTGAAGCGATTCGATATTATTGATAACCGATGACTATAACTCTTTGTAACTTTGTGCTAGCTCTCCGTCCCGTTTCCTCCCCTTTTCTTCCGTTCCGTTCCCTTTGCTCTCCGCGCTCATTCTACTGGGTCGACGGAACACTTTCTCCGCCACGGATCCTCTCGCACTGGTAATCGCGGCAGGAACGAAAGTCGGAAACGATCGTAGGAGTTTCTAATTTCGACTTGACCTTCGGGAAGTGGGTTAAATCATAAAGCACTGCCTGACCGGGCCATTTTTGCTTCCGCCACTTGACTCGAGTCAAGTGCGTAGATAAAGACGCATACGTACGCCGCGACGGTACGAATGGCTGTCGAATTTTTGCTGGATAACGAATCACTCCTTCACCGGTTGATTATCAATTATTAATATATAATCGCTGGTGAATAGATGGATTGACACCTGCGAAGGAATCGACACGCAATTGCGTGCAATTCTTTGCTGGCGATGCCATCGTGAAAATTTATTCATTATCTTGTTCTTCTAAGCTTCTAATTTCTCGTTTGACAATATTTTATTTTAGTATTCTCTCTTCACGAGTTCAAACTTTTTTTGGATTTAAGCTAGTGAACTGTGCCTTCTTTTTTACTTAATCTCTGAGGTAATAGGAATGTTGTATGTTTATGATCCCGTGTTAAACTTTTTTTACAACTAATAAAATGACTGCCATGTTAAGCAAATATTTTTAATTCAATTGGCTTATTTAAATATTCCATGGCCAATCTTTGTCATTACATTAAAATAAATATGTATATTAATGCAACATTTTTAATTCTTTTTTATAACATAAACAAGTTCTACTTTTATACAAGAATTTATTTCTATAACCTGTTATCGAAATCCTGTTCTACTTATTTCAAATTGAAATGAATGCTTGCAATTTTGAAATTCGTTGAAGTTTGAAAGTACAAATTTTACTTGGGATATCACGATTTTTGAAATATTGTAGAAATATGCACGTCGAGGAAACGGAAAGACATTATCATCTAACAAATCAGTTGCTTATCTATGGGGTTCCACTTTTTTCCCCCGAAATCGAGGTTCGAATTACGGTCAGATAACATTCAGATAACGAATGCCTGATGTCACCTTGAACTCCACTCCTGTGGAGGCTTAAAATTGGTCATTTTCTCGACGCAAAGTGAACGCATCCGGCAGCTATAAACCATGTAACATATACACAGATAAACCGTGTCATCTGGATTATAAATGTGATATTATTTTCCTTTTTTACACGATAGATACAAATGTGTCCAAATTTACGTATTTAAATTATTACAAAACATTAAACACTATCCTTATTTCTACGTAAATTTATTTTGTGTGTATTTACATTGTCGTGTTGCTAGTTTCAAAATTCTATATTTCACTTAACATAGTATCCACCTGTTGTTAATAGATTTTGAATAATTGAAAGTATCAAAAGAAACAGGTTTGTGGTATTTATATGTATACTTACTATACATATATGTGACTGTTGCTATACATTATTCAATTACTTATAGTAGTTAATTATAAAACAATTAAAACGACAATGACAATTAAATTCAGTTTGATATTAGAAATTGTCAAAGTGTCATAGATTGTATAGATTGAATATCCTTCCAATAGATTATTTTATAGCCTGCAGGCTCTAAATTCGAATTCTTTGTGCTCTCTTTCAAAAATCTTTCAAACCTTTATTGAAGTTGCATCTTCCATTGTCAGGCTAAACTTTTACGACACCTTTCAACACCTTTTCGCATCTCGATCATAAGGACATTAATATTAATTCTTGCGTACGATACGATATTTGTTGCTTCTTGGCTGATTAGCATAACTCGTTGCCAAAAGCAGACATAAAAGAACAGTCGTGTCTAAATAAAAGAAAAAATGAGACCTGATCTATTGTATTAACAAACATACGGGGTAACATTTATAAAATTACACACTGACCCTTTTCATTATTTTAGACGAGAATTATGCAAAAGGGCTTGCGATTATATGTAGTTTAACAAAAAAATACACGTAATTTGAAATATTTCTATGTACTCTCGAAAGAACTTGCAAGTACGTTTCTCCTTGTAAGAACAATTTTTATTCTACTTGTTCAATTTACTTTCGCATATTGCATTTCCTATTTCCTCTTTCTCAGCCGTTGCAAGACGGGTGTCATCATCAACTTTTCCATTGCATCGAAATTCCGCTCTAAAAAGAAAACCCACCATCAAAATTCCATTTCCGATTCCAATTGCCAATCCAAAATAACTTTTTTCCTGTTTGGCGACTCTCTACTTCACTTATCTCTCTTAACCCAGATTATCAGCTCATTAAATGAATCTCATTAAATGCTCCTAATAAATCCGAGTAAGGTACATGTAAGTACATGCAGGTATTTCCCACTTTCCAAATCCCTGTTTAAGGAATTTTTATCTTTACGAATTTCTTGGACCAGGAATATTATTTTAACGTTACTTTTGAACAATATTAATTTTCGGTCGGTAAAGTCCTTTCTCATTAGTTAATATTCCATTTATATTCTGCGCGTCCCTTTTCACGAACTTAACTCTTGCTTATAATATTACTTTCAGGAAAAACCTGTAAACTACAGCTTTGCGAATTCTTAATACACGATCGTTCCCCGGGAGCCAATTAACTTACAAAGCTGGGAACATGCTTTGCACATCTGTACACGAAAGGAGGTCTCCCCCGTTCCCATAAAGCTTCACGTCCGAGGGTTCCTCCTTATTTTCTTTTTCAAGGGAATCCAGGATTGACCGTATAAACTACCGTTAATTCGCAAACGGTATCGGAACAATACTCGAAAAGCCGTCGAATATTTCTTTTTTCAAGGGGGGGGGGGGGCGAGGGTCGACCGGCGAATTCGATCGTGCGACAGCATAATGCGATCGGGAGGCGGTATAATACAAGCGTGGCCCCGGTGCTTGTACCTGTGCCGGAAGAGAAATTTTATCAAGTACCTATCGTCGTCATTTCTTTTCCTCCAGGGGGGCGGAGGGACAGCCGTAGGGAAAAAGGGGGAATCCACGCGTGTGCACGCGAAGAAATACGACGGGGGACGGACGGGGGAACACGAGAGAGACCCACGCGGGGAGAGAATCGACGACGAAGTCACCGTCGATATTTCGTGAAATACGACGAAACGCCGATATTCATGGGTCTTGGGTGACGTTCCTTGTTTTTTTTTTTTTTAGTCACAACCGTGCATGGCTGTGTGCTAAGGGGATGTTGCCTTCTGGAGATTTATCAGCTCTAAAAGAAACTGGTGGACCTTTTTTAGGGTGCTTTAGAAATTTGTGTGTCCACGTGAATTGTCCGTGTGAGATTACTAATATTATAGTGTGATAATTTGACAGTATGACCGTGTGACAGTATGATAGTCGATTATGGATAGTATAGTGCTTTTGTAAAAGAAACTGGTGGACTTTTTTTTAGGGTGCTTCAGAAATTTGTGTATCCAACGCGAATAGTCGGTGTGAGGTTATTAATATGGTAGTGTGATAGTATGATAGTCGATTATGGATAGTATAGTGTTTTTGTAAAAGAAACTGGTGGACTTTTTCTGGGGTGCTTTAGAAATTTGTGTATCCAACGCGAATAGTCCGTGTGAGGTTATTAATATGGTAGTGTGATAGTATGATAGTCGATTATATAGATAATAGTGTTTTTCTAGTAAAAAACTGGTGGATCCTCTTCCGGACCCTTCAGAAATTGGTGTATTCAACATGAATAATTCGTGTGAGATTATTAATATGATGGATAGTGTGATAGTGTGACGGCGTGATGGTATGATAGTATGATAGTCGATTTATGGATAATATAGTTTCTTTCACAATAGATGTTCACAACACATATAGAACGATGAAAGATCATCCAATGTTGTGCCTGAAAGTTGGTGAACAAATAACAATTAAAGGAGTCATGTTCATTAAATAGAAAAACTACATAGAGCCACGTTAATGTGTTATTCTGTACTTTCGTGGCTGCTAACAGCTATTCAATCAATAAATAATAGTTGCCCGCGGGAAATTAATCGTAATCTATATCGTGTCGAAGGTGGAGGGTGAGTCGTGAACGGTTACAGCATTTCTCTGTCGGTTGCAAAGTAAGTGAGTAAGTACACTCTTTGAATCTCTCGTTACTTGGACAAGCCCGAGGAGCAGTGGTCCAGCAGCGGCCATACTGAGCGTCTGACCTTGAAGAGATAAAAAAAATCTTCCCCAAGATGTCTCGGGGGCCTCGAAGGCACTTTCTCTCTTCGTCTTGCGTTACCAAACGTTCCCCATCTCCCGGCGGACCTTCGATCTCCTCCGCGGGGACCAACGCAGCTTTCCTCCGCTCCTTCAATTAGTCACTTCCTCCTCCTCCGTTTCCAACGTCGCTCACTCGTTCTCCTCTTATCCTTTTATTTTATTATTATGCTCCCTTTCGTTCCGTCTTTTGTTCTCTTATTTTTCCCCCCTCCGCCGTTTCTGTCCCCCCCCTTTTTCCGCTCCTTCGTTTCCTCTCCATCTTGGACGGAGCGCCCCTCGCCTTAACGTTTCCTCCTCTCCGTCGCTTCGGTTCCAACCCCATCTTCCTCTGTCCCTCGTATGGTTCGAGTACCCCGGTTCATGCTCCGTCTCCTCTTCCCCTTCTAGCCGCGCTGAAACAGCGCATCCTTATCACGCCCTTGAACACTTCTCCTTGTCCCTTCCACAGGGAGCCCAAACGTGACTTTCGTTTTTCTTCCTTCCTCGCTCCTTCTGACTGCGGGAGTCGCAGCCTTCGAAATTCGTCCGTCTCTCTTCCACTTTCGGCTTCTTTCCTCTCGCTCTCAGCATGATTTACCGACTGTCCTCCATCTCGTTCTCCATCGAACTCTCCATCTCCTGTTCTCTGTTCCCCTACTACTTTTTTCCCGACCCTCTTTGTTCCTCTCCTTCTATTTCTGTTTTTCTCTTTCGCTCCCTCGTTGTTTCTCCCTTTCTTTCCTTCACCCCCATCTCGCCGTAATCTCCCCTGCCTCCAATTGGCGTGTTTTTATTGTACTCTCGCTCTTACTAGACCCGACCATTCCTTCATCCTTCTCTATCCTCAGACGCCCCCCCCCCCCCCCCGCGCCACTTTGAAAAACCGCTTCGAATCGTATTCTTCTTTCAGCCTTCTTCAGCCAATTACCTCATCTCGCTTCCTCGTAGGAGCCTTCGCGTGCTTCTCCCTCCCGCACGGGCCTAACCAATAATTCCTCTCTTACTCTTAACCGTCGAGTCAGCGTATCACCCGGGGGGGAGCATACAATATTATAAATTCTTTACGTGTGCGCGAGCGGACGCACACATGTTCACCGGGTACCGTGTGCGTTATATCAATTTCTCTGCAATAACAGTGTACGACGGGCGGCCGGTACAGCTACCGCCAAAAACCGCCTTCCCAAGTGTGCGCTCACTTTCGGGAGATGGCATGCGCGCATGCATCAAACGCTGCACGTATCAAATTATTATCATCGCAGCGACCGCGAAATAACGGGCGCACGTTTTGAACGTCGATGACGAACAGGGGCCCCGTTTGTTCGGCGCCCGATTAATGGCGAGTACAGGCCAGTGCGTGTCCCTTCGCTAAATTGCCAGCCCGCCCCCCCCCCCCAACCCCTCCTCCTTTCATTTGTCGCGTTCAATCACCATTGTCCCGACTCCAGTCGCGATTGCAATCACTTCGGATACCGGCGAGGGGGTTCGTCTGTTACGGTTCTCGTAATGCAGCGACATCGCCGCGAAACGAGTTCGAAAGCTGTGCCAGCGCGCGTTCACGATAACGAGTCGCGTTCGCGATCGCACGTTAGCGGCGGTGTCGTTAGCCAGGGAAATTCATGTAAACGTATCGCCGCGCCGGTCCCGCCGCCCCCTTGTTTCGCTGGCCTAGGTCAGTAATCGTAGGCTTAGAAACCAGCCGCTCCGCGCGAAATGTTTCATTAACCCGCGGAAGGCGGACGCTCCGTTGCCAGTTCGTAATTTTCTTCGTAACGCCACGTGCGTCGTACGGCTGTCCGTGCAGCTTCCGAGCGCGCGTAAGTTGGAAATATAGTGCGAGAATTGTTTATGTATTTCATGCTGTCATTGAAAAACATAATAAATGTTCAATGACTTGTGAATGCTTTTACTTTGCTATTTATGTATGGTACTCCGGTAAAGTATGCAGAGAGGACACAGCGTGTTTTGATGGATAAAATTACTTCTATCATGTATATTTTTCTTTGCATTTTATCGCACGAGGAGTTAAAGTTTCAAAATACACACGTAATCTACAATATCCTAATACGAATGGCTATCGCGTGAAAGTTGGAGAAAGTACACATATGAGATGCATACATACGTGTAGGAAATTTGAAACTAGTGGGGGAATTATAATAGTGATATTATAATAGTAACATTAGGAATTGTTCGAGAAACAATTTGCAATGCATTTGAACGCGCTTTTCTAAGTTTCAAGCATTTCTATTGCACAAGTATTTACATTGTAAATATCATACGTGTAGCTTATACATCCAAAGCATAATTGATTAACAATTAAGTGTATCTTCGATTATTTACGTTTTGGAATTATTCTGCAAACTGGTTGGTACTCATCTGACTGGTTCGCATGTTTCTTGTATAAAAAAAGGAAACGAGCGGATAGAATTGAATAATCTATTGTTTTCGCGCAACCGGTGCTGATCGATAGAACACGCATAAATTCTTGGCAAAAATGCAGTCGGACCGGCGAATGGAGCCACGGAACTCCAAAACTGGCTCGTAGCTTTTACGGAATTGCTTCATCGTTGCAATTACGATGTTACATCACGCGTCGGTATGTGTGTCACGAAAAACTTGTTTCTTCATCGTAATCCGGCGTCTTCAAAACTTTGATAACGCCATATAGGAATGCTCGATTCATTGAATCGTGAATCATAATAGAGGACCGAAAGATGAAAGGTTGACGTAGCTTGTTCTTATTACTGTAACCACTCACATTATGCGTATAGTTCTTCTGTTTTCTATATATTCCCCATTTTCTTCCCTTGACATTATTGTTTCTGGGATTAATTAATTATTTGCGGACAGGACAGTTTATTCATTTATGTACTCGTGTATCTATTAAATGGTAGATGGTGCATTGATTGCAGGAAATGAAAACGAAAGGAGTTACTATAAAAAAAAAAATAAAAATTCAAAGATATGGACGAGATCCAAAGTGTCGAATTTTCTCGAAAGCCCACTTTGAAAACTATCGTGGAATTATTCCATGGAGATAAGCTAAGAGGAAGGGGTCTTCCTTCTTTAGATAAACATCGCTTTGGGCACCCAATCACACAGTCAAAGGTCAATCCTTTCAAAGCTTTCTTTGAGGGAGCAGGTAAGAAATGACACCTGTGAATTTGCCTCGGGACCCAACATTTTCTGAACCCTTTTAATATTGGACTTGATATATTCTTTAGTATCGCTCAACAAATAATCCACTTACGAAAATATGCCTTTAAGATAGAATCCTTTAGCAGAAACTTTTTTTCATTATTTCACTAAAATATTTTATTAGTCTTTTTATTGATCTTCTTGTTGGTCTATTATTATTTTATTAATTGAAAATGAATTATTTGTCCTTTCATTTCCCGTTCTTTGCTAATTTAATTAAGTTCTAAAGGCTTCACATTAGAAGCATTATTTAATATACACATATTTTTTAGTGTTCAAATGTTGAAAGAGAGCAGTGATTCGAATGTTGCATTTTATTCAGATATCAGTTTAACTTATCTCGGTACTCATATTCTCAAGATTGCTCAATCCCCGGCGTATTAATCATGTGGACTGTGAATTGTAAATCTTGAACTCTTTTTTTCCTCCAGCATTTCTCTATTATATTTATCGAATAATAGAATATATGTATAACGACACTTTTCCAAACTCATAATGTAAGTAACTTATTATTTTTGGTTTACTTATAACATATTATTCTTAATTATTTATTATTCTCGTAAACGTAAATGGCTGATATAAATATTATAAATATTATTAATACTGTAATATTATATATTACTTCTTTTGTATATCATTTAACATCATACTAATATAAACTGATAATAATTATTTATTGGCTACCCTTTGGCGTTGTTTATACCTTATACTTTATACCACTGCATTATTAATACAAAATCAATATGATACAGCCCGAATCACATTGAAGACTACATTATATTCCTGAATGATAGAGCTTCTTATGCGTGCTTTATTAGTGGCCATTGATTGCATAAAATTACAAAGAAATGTTTAAAACGATTTACAAGATATTTCTACCACAGACACCAAGGTTTCTACATATAATTATACATGTTACTGTATAATTATAGATGATGATCTAACGAGAGAATACGTCTGTTCGAAATCAAAGAAGCGTTTTTGAAATAATTGAATCATACTTTTTCATGCGTACATTGACTCATAAATATTTTTGCAACGTTTCTTCAGCAAGATAATATTATTTTTAGTAAATATTTTGAACCTTGAATTATATACGGTGCACGAAAATACAATGTTTTCGTGAAAATGCAATAATATTTATATCAGCCATTTACGTTTACGAGAATAATAAATAATTAAGAATAATATGTTATAAGTAAACCAAAAATAATAAGTTACTTACATTATGAGTTTGGAAAAGTGTCGTTATACATATATTCTGTCATTCGATAAATATAATATCATTATATAATTAATATCATTATTTAAATGGAAAATACTGCAAAAGGTTAAAATCTTGTCTAACTTAAAACTTATCGAGTTTTTCGTTATCAAAATGACACGAAAAACACAAGATTTTTTGGTATTTGGAAGAAGTAATTATAGAACTTATTAGAATTAGAGGAAATAACTAATAGGAGAACTACAAAGTAATAATAAAATAACTGTTAAAGTATTAAAAAATAATTATTCCCAGTACCAACTCTTCAAGTTATTTCATTTCACAAGGGCTATTTCACCTTCAAAAATCAAAAACACTTTGTTACGAGCAAAAACACAAAATTGTTTGATATTAGAAGTAATTATAGAACTTGCTGGAATTAGAAGAACTATAAAGTAATAATAAAATAACTGTTAAAATAATAAAAAAACAATTACTCCCATCGTCAACCCTTAAAATGATTTAATTTCACAAGGGGTACTCTCATCTAAACCAAAAGCATTTCGGTACAAACAAAAACACAAAATTCTTTGGTGTTCAAAGTAATGATAGAACTTGTTATAACAGTATTTAATAAAAGTATCGTATTTTGTTATAAACAAAGACTACTTAAGTTTGCATTGTGCTTGACCTATTCCACAGACACAGTTTCATGACTTTGTATTGTGCCACGACAAAAACATGTCCGCCTTACGGTTGGCCAATTCTACCTGCAGTCAAAAGTTCCGTCGTAATTTCTCAAACTTCCGGTCTCCCCCTAACTTCCTCTTACGACGCAAGAACACTTTCCTCCTTATCAACGTGCCTTGAAACTAAAACGGTTCAAGTACAGTTCCCAGATAACGCAAAACCGGACATAAACCTTCCCGAGAACCGTCCAAGAAATCGACTTCCCTGCAAATCGTTACTCTCGACGGATCGACATTCATCCTCCAGATAAGAGCGATGCGTCATACTCGGTAGATCGGTATCGGTCAAAGTTTCCATTTACCAAACGAAAACTCGCCCCCCTTCGAGTTTTGACGCAGGTTAGGGATGGTTTTTGGTCATCGGTCGGGCCCGGAATGGCCCTGAACCTGTGGGAGATTCATTTTTCGAGGCATCCAAGGACCTGCTCGTCCACTCTCTCTCCCGTTCCCCTACCCCCTCGCCGCACCGTCATGCTGGGCTCGCTTCAGCAGCGATCTCCCTTCCTCTTCCCTCGCGTTTTACTTTCCTCGTCGGTTCTTGTCCTCTTCAGGGCTGTCCAAAAGCTTGCGTTATTATTGTACTTCCTTCTCTCTTTCTCCCGTGTGACTTTCTGCGATAAACATACATACTTAACCTGAAGCTTACTTACGAATATGCTGCAGAAAAGCATGGCGGACTCGTGATGGGAAATGTTCCGGTTCCAGTGTGTCGAAGTCACTTCCCGACGAGGTCTGCGATGTTCGAGATGTAAGAAAGTCGAAAGTATTAAAGGTATAATACAGTCATTTGTACGTGGAACCGAGTGACTCGGTGTTTTCACTAAACGCAGCGTTTTAATAACGGATAATCTTCATTATCCGGCATTTGATATTAGTTAAGTGGCTTAATATTACTTCTTATTGCTTAACATCGTCCGATGCAAAAAAGAACGGCGAACAGGACAGATGATTTAGTAGAAACTCTCAAGGACCGGGTCGTTTCGGAGCACAATCCTCCTCCGGCGGAGATTTAATTCGAGATTACAAGTGGGGGGGGGGGGGCGGGCCCCGAGCCCCGAAGCTTCTATAACATCGGCGGGGCAGCCTTTAAACTTTTCTTCCCGGCTGTACCACGCCGAGTTGTTTACATTTTAACGAACCGCGGCGTTGCCAACTCCACGGACCTGTTGCCCCCATCATGGTCCAGGATCTTGCATTAATTAAAAGCACCTTAATTACGTATGTATATGTATGTATGGTCCGCAATCAATTCTTTACAATTCTACCCTCGGGGAATCGATTTTGTGGAAATGACTAGGCTGTACAAATTATGGCTCACGGATTGGCATTCGAACAACGGATGTCCCGGGGAAACATTTACGTAATAGTACAAATAGCAGGCTCCTCCGATGTTACGCCATTCTAGACGTTTCTTTTTTGACACGTTTTTGAAGGCATTATGGCAGCAATTTAAATATGTCGATTAAATTTTTTTTTCTTGCTAGAAACAGAAAGGAATTTTCGGGTCTGGCCAGTGTTTTGGAGTAGTCGTTTGGTTTTGTCGATTGTTGTGGAAAAATGTAAATTGTAAGCTGTAAAAGGTAAAACTGATTATGCCAGACAGTTTTGGTTGAATAATAATTGTTGAGCCGAGCTCTTTGCTCGTTTTTAGCTCCTCGCAATATTTGTTAAACATAGGTATTTATTCTTATTAGTGTAAGAGGCAGAAGTGAATTCTGTGCTTCATTTTTTAATGTTTGTTATAAAGGAATTAGTACGTGGAGGTTAAATAATTTAAAAATAGGAACATTTATAGGACAGCGCTATTAATAAACTTAACGTATACGTCAGTATGAGATAGCATATGCAATATTCAATATTGTGAATCGTCTAAATAATTGTATTCAGATGTAATTTTACCAAAAATAGATTATTGTATGATATCTTAACAATACAATCAAAGTGTTGTATTAAATATAATCTTTCCGCTCTTACAATAATAACAGTAACAACACAATTTATTTTTACATTTTGTATACGGTTATGCAGTACAGTAGGTACAGTAACATAATAATGTACTGTCAAAAGACGGAATGAGTTATCGTCAGACGGATAAGTTAGCAATCCACTACTTTGCCATCCATTCGATCACGTTATTTTATACACGTTATTCGATGCACGTGGATTTTTACCTTCCCAGAAAGATGAGAAAACGTTCTCGGACGTGAGGAAAATTACATTAATACATATATGAATTTTATTGAAATATATTGATGATAAGCATTCAAATTAAAAAAAAAAGAACAATACTTATTTATCATTTTACAAGTGCACGATTTATATTCCGGTGTATCAATTGAAAGTATGCATCTATATCAAAGTTATTTCTTCCCTACCACTTTCATTTGAACATGCAGAAATCATAAATTAGAATTAATTTCCATGAACCATTAACTTTCAACAAATTATGTATGTACCTATACATGTTTATTAAGCTACAAACTCCAAGTCAAGGAATAAATACACAAGTTGAAAGAAAAACTGTCTGTTTAATTGATCGAACAAGGTTGCCAAGAAATGTACATTGTATTAAAAAACTGAAAATAGCTCAAGACGGGAGAGGTACAATTTCTATTATGAACATCTAATAAACGCAATACAGCAAAAAGAACAAGAACAGCAATAACAAGAACAGTAACAACAACAACAACAGCAATAACAAGAACAGTAACAACAACAGCAGCAGCAATAATAAGAACAGTAACAACAACAACAATAACAAGAACAACAATAACAGCAGCAGCAGCAGCAATGACAATAAAAACAATAACAGTAATAACAAGAATAGCAATAATAACAACAACGACAATAACTACAATAAGATAGAAGATATTCGGTACGTACTTGTTATTTAGTAAAAAATCGTAGCTGGATACATTTTTGGAGTGAACGTACGTACACTCGAAGGTATCAGAAAAATTCCGGTATCATCTACGGCAAACAGTTACAAGCCGCAAGATAGTGGCGCGATTCTGATAACGACACTCGCTCTTTGAAGTCTTGCACGTTGGACGTACGGGAGATGCATTATCTCTCGGTGGATTACGGAAAAAGAGAATCATCCGAGAATACGACGGTACGCGTTTGCGGAGGGAAACTTTCGTGGGGACATCTGCTTAAATTTACCGTAGACGACGATGATCGTTCTGTTTGCTCGGATCGTCCGCTTTTGCGTAATTTAATTTATTGAATTCTGATAAAGCGCCACACCCGCACCCCGGCCCTTTGAAATTCTACACTATTTTTAGAATTATGTATCTTGCCTCACGTGCTTTACGCGGGACTGAAATACATGCGCACAAAAAGAAATACACAAAACGTACTATAAGAAAGTTTATAAAGCATATATCTATGGATAAAATCGTATGAAGAAAAGTCAGTGGCCTTAAATAAATAAAGGAAGTGATAGTGAAGTAACTTTAATGCTGAACTGTTCCATTAAAATTATTGAACAATGTATTCCGCGCTGGCACATCTTTAAATGAAATAAGTTCGCCAATAAACGAAATCAAATTTAACAACAAACGAACGTATTTTTCACTTCTCTGTCACGGCCTTCATCCGTACTACGCTGTAAAGATAGAATAAAAATAGCAATGCAATAAAATCGTTAATCTATTCATAGACGTCACTGTTTTTATACATCCGCTTACACTAAATTGTAACCGGCACTAAAATTAATAAAGGCATTGAAATCTCCGCATTAAACTCGCTGAATTTCACTACCCAACTCGCTTCTCGGAAACTTTTATACGCTTTCAGACGCAATAACATCCTCCGCGCTCAGCGACAGACTTCCGACTGAAGTTTACATGCAAATGTGTATAATTATTTTTTGTTTATAACAAAATATCTTCCACAGTTGCCGGCTGATATCGATACTTGTCCGCTGAGATATATTGCAAAAGATACAATGTAAACGATATGTAAAACATAGAATATTAATAGAAGTACGATTAAATAGTCATTTATCGATCATTTCAATATCGATGGCTAATGATCCAATTATGGGAAACTATCTATAGTTGCCGACTATGGATATCTCTCCACTGTTAGTTCCATATTAAGTACAGTTACTATAAGTTACTAATGGCTTTATTCTGCCGTCGTTTAGCATTTTATTCCCACTTACTTATGTCGCTTAATAATCTTTTATTCAAGGGAAGCACAGACGGGGGACGCTAGCCGTTCCGTGAATCTCGCGCGCGGCTATTTATTATCAAAAATCCCCGCAACTTAGGATGCATTGCGAGCTTTTTTATCGCTCGTGGTTCCCTCCTTTATGGCACGACTTCGTCGACCTCACCTCGGCGTGGAAACGTTTTCATGTCCTAAAATATCTTCCGACCGCAAACACTTTCTAACGTGCAAAGATATTTTAACACGCGCGGACCAACAAAGCGGAGCCCCCGGAACGAAAATACACCTTTCCCGCGCAAAAACGATGCTCGCGGCAGACGTCACGCTGATCTATAACTACGAAATACTTTTTCATTTTCCTTCCATTTGTATTCTTGGAAAGCATTCAGTTTTCATTCCTTCAAATAATTTCCTGTCAGATATTTGCTGTTTAACTTACTGAAGCTAATAATGCATATTTTGCATTTAGTATTTTCGCGCAATATTGTTTAACATTTAAACTTGTTAAATAGTGACAAATTGAAAGTTCTGTGAATACTGTTTAAACTGTAACTTAATGTTGAGATATTGCTATTTTATTGCGCATCTGTCAATTAATTTTAAACATTCTGCTCTGCATCTGAAAGTTTCTCATGTACCCAACTGCAAAATACTTGTCCATCTTCCTTTAACTTATATTCTTGGAAGGCTTCTAATTTTGATTCTTTCAAATAATTTCCTGTCAAATGTTTGCAGTTAACTTGGTGCAGCTAATAATGCGTATTTTGCATTTAGTCTTTTGGAGCGATATTGTTTAACATTGAAATTTCTTAAATAGTTACAAATTGTAAATTGCGTGCATACTGTTTAAACTATAAGTATACTGCACTTGATATTTTCATACTGCCATTTTATTGTGCGTTTCATTGAGCATCTATCAATTAATTTTAAACATTTTATTCTGCATCAGAAAGTTTCCCATGTATATCACTGTTTGCGACACATATTGAGTTAAGGGGTGATAAAGAAGCCTCTGAGCAGTTGTGTGGGCTCGTCGTCCGTGCCCCCGAATGATAACTCTTATCGTATCCGGCTCCCTTTACGTCCACAGTGCAGTGTGGGCCGCTCACAAACATCCACACGTACTCTTTTGATTACCAGACGCTAGCCCCCCGATGAACTCTATGGATACTCTACGCAATACTATACTAAACACGTGTTTCTGCTAAACACGTAATTATCATAATCATTATTTTTTTCCTTACGCGATTGCGAACAGGATTTTGAATAAAATTAATATAATATAATACGAAACACGAAGTGACGCCGCATTTTTATTTCTTCATTTGTATTTCTTCCGCTATTTTATTTCTTCCGCTCACAAACATCCACACGTACTCTTTTGATTACCAGACTCTAGCCCCCGATGAACTCTATGGATACCCTACGCAATACTATACGAAACACGTGTTTCAGCTAAACACGTAATTATCATAACCATTATTTTTTTCCTTACGCGATTGCGAACAGGATTTTGAATAAAATTAATATAATATAATACGAAACACGAAATGACGCCGCGTTTTTATTTCTTCATTTGTTCAGCTTTTTAATGTTGCTCCGTATTGCAAACTAATATACATATGAGTGAACGTGTATGTCATGTAAATAATTTAGATTTGGCCAAATTTCATTAAAAAGATTGGGTCTTTGAAGATACTTTAATCATTAAACTTTTAGCACGTTCCTTGTCGATTGTTTTTCTCTTCCATTCTTCGCCCTACTTTCCATTCTTCTTCACGAATATTTCTGTGCACTACAAATAGACATAATGTTCTTCAATCGAATTTCTTACAGCCAGCTCCGAGTTAATTTAGTATTTATTTATTTCCCATTCTTTATTTCCGTTCCGTGAAACATTTTTTGACACAATTTTCGTTTTGCTGGAATTCGTCAAAACGAATAGCTCTGGGATATTAATTAGAATGCATCTGTCTTTGAAGATATTTTAATCATTAAACTTTTAGCACGTTCCTTGTCGATTGTTCTTTTCTTCGATTCTTCGCCCTACTTTCCATTCTTCTTCACGAATATTTCTGTGCACTACAAATAGACATATATGTTCTTCAATCGAATTTCTTACAGCCAGCTCCGAGTTAATTTAGTATTTATTTAATTTTCCATTTATTTATTTCCCATTCTTTATTTCTGTCCCGTGAAACATTTTGTTTGACACAATTTTCGTTTTGCTGGAATTCGCCGAGACGGATAGCTCTGGATATTAATTAGAATGCATCTAACATCGATCGCGTAGCAATGCAATTATGTGTATTTATTTAGTGCAGTCGTCTCGACGCACGCGTCAACACTACTCAAGGATTTCCGGTGTACGGTGTTCAACACCCGTAAATCCGTGCATTTAAGCGCGGTATCGACTGTACACGTATGCGTTGCACGTATCGTTGATCGAGTGTTCCGCGTCCTTGCAAGACTTTTGTACTTGAAATCATTCGATCGAAATAATAACGTACACGCGTTGCGCAATTGCAATCGCCCGGTTCGTCCTTTTCCATCTACGCAGGAGGCATGCAATCTCTAAAGAAGCTGTTGCACAATTTTAGGTATAAATATTTGTCTAAATATTATTGTAATCATTCGTTTGAGGGGAATTAGGGAAATAAAATAAGAAATAATAGTTAGAACATTTGGAAGATCTCCATTTCGTGGTCTCGATGTATTAATTAAAACGTTGCAATCTGCAGGCATTTTCTCAGATGATGCGCAATGATTATGCGTCCAATTCAGGGAATTCACAACTACTTGCATTATGCATAAACGCATAATAAAGAGGTAATACCATTTCGTGTTCTCTTTTAAGAAACAAGACCCTGGCTTCATCGTACATATTCATATAATAAATTATGGATATTTCTCCGAGAAATAATAATTTTATGAAGCTTCACGGTATCAATCAACAAACAACATACTTTACCCGGAATATCAGTTGAATTAGCATTCAAACGATCTATACACTTCATGTGAAGAATGATAATCATAATCATAATCATAAAACATAATGAAATGATATGTAGCTATTAGTAAATACAAATATTTTTATAATGCTTGAAGGTATATTCAAGTTAATTTTAAAATCACTCCTATTGGATTGTATTGCAGCGGCATGTAACTTAATATTCTTGATTCGATTCGCAGAAATTACTAATACCGTAATATGTAATTAATAATCATGAGCCGCCGTTTATATATATATAAAAACTGTTGGTTTTCCTTTTCTTAAATGCACGAGGAAACGCGGATGCTCAGGCCAGCGAAGTCTGTAGCATTAAAGATAAGTAGCGTGCACATCGGTCACGGTTGGTTAAGGTCCTTCGAAAATGGGTGAACAGGACACGACTCGTAACACCTTAGAATCACGTGGGAAAAAATACAGAAGGATAGATCATCGGGAAAGATCCTTCACGCCCTCGCCACGGTTTCCTCCCGATGTTATCTGTGTCGAGCCGTGCGATTCCGTGGAAACGAAAAAGCAATCCCCCCTCTGTTTATTCAAGAGCCAGAGGGTTGAATATTTTCAGTTACACACGTGAAGTGATGCTAAACGAGGAAAAAAAAATGTCAACAATTAATTTACGTTTAAAAACAGTGTTTGAAGATCAAACTTTTATGGCTGGCTGTTGCTTATGACTTCAAACGTTTTGTCTTGTTATTAAAAAATAAAAGGAACTGTTGGAAGGATATTAAGAATATTTATTAACCCTCTGCCCTCCTTTGTCGGGTGTGACTCGACATTTTAAAATCGCCGATTTATACATTATATTTTATAATACATTTAGAAGTTCCACAAATGTAAATTGTGGCATTGTGTTATGAATGTATCATGAGAATGATGTTGTTTAAACGAGTTATGATAAGCAACGATAATTTCACACGATGCAATTGATTGGGGGATAATTTCATGTTATTGATTTGATGTTCAATTATAAGAAATGTACAATTTTATATTATGATAAAATATAAAGATTATATTATAACTATAACCACATGTATTGTTTCTTTATCATTCTGTCACGTAATTTACAAAAAGGTTTGAGAGCTGTATTTAGTAGAACTAATGAAAATAATTGTTTGAAATAAGTGCCAGTCAAGAAACTGTCCTTTGAAGTAAATTTCAAATAAAACGCTTAAGATACTAGGGATTTATTGGCAACAAAATTGGAAACTAACTCGGAGTGCAAAGGGTTAAAAGATATGTTTGTTAAAGGGAACGGTAATGATTTCAATTCACATGAATGTCTAATTACTTCAGCCTATTATAATGATTCTCTATGTTCTCTTTATAAAAGTTCGCCTTTGCCATTTGCCTCATGTTCGACATTCTTGATCAGCGAGGAGTCTGTCTCAGAGGAACAACTATTGCGCCACGTTTCTTTCTTTTCCTTGCCCCCAGCTAATTTATTCAAATACGACTGCCTATTGAACTTTCTCTTTCGAACGACCCTTGAGTATTTTTCCACTCAGCGTTCGTTAGTCCCCGCAGTCTGATATAATAACTTTCCATTTCCCCCTGTCATCGATTTCAATGCCAATACGTTAAACTTTATATATCAATAAGTTTGGAAAGTTTGCGGTATACTAATTTTTGTTTCGAAGAGAACTTTGAGAAACATACGTGTGGCTTATGGCGATTTGTTGAAAGAGATATAGTAAAAGTTGCATTAATTAGTCGGTCGCCATTGCGATTACGTGGATAATAATAGAAAGGAAGAATACGGTTTGTCCTACGCGTTTCGTTCTATTATTCGAAAATGATATTCTATCTGGAATTATGAAATTGAAACTAAATATTTACTTCATTTCAGCAGAGCATTTAAAGAGAATCTATTCAAACGAACAATAAGTGAATAAAAATATTCTCGCACAAAGTGAAGACGGGGCATGCGTCTGACAGGATCGCGCCGCGAGATCGAGAAACGCGACCCTCCAGGGGTGAAGCGTTCGACAAAGGGAAATCCGAAAGTCAGCCGTCACTCCCTCGAAAACACGGCAACGCGAAATCGATGCCGGCTCGTCGGATTATCTTTTCGCGGCAGGTCCGATTGTCCTTACGGAAAATTTACAGGACGCTTTAGGTACGGTATTCTTCGTTGAGGGTATTATTGTTCGGGCTCTTTGGGAAGTCGTTATACCGGCTCATTGTCGTCGAAACTCACCTGCAGCCGCAGGAGAGAAAAAAAAGGATCGCTGGTACAGCGAGCAAGGTGTCCCATTCACGAGGAACAATCGACTAGAATTCGGCTATTCTTCCCTTCTCGCCATCTGTATTCTTCTCACCCTCTTCCCGACGCGCGCACAGTGCTAATGACGGGATCTTTGTGGTGCCACGGGGAAAACTCGATTTCCTTAACCCTATGCAATTCTTCCATTTCTTTTTTTCTTTCTTTAGGACCTTTGAAATTAAACCTTTTGCTTTTCTTTTTTAGTTATTCGAGTTTTGTGTAGATTAGAGGGTTAGCGTTATAACACACTTATAGTTAGACTAAAATATTTTTTGCCATACTATAGAAATGTTAATGTTCTCTAAATTGTGCACATTTATGTATAAGCACAACTTTATTTGCAATCATACTACTTTGTATAAATGAGCAACAGCGAAAAGTGTGCAGACATAAGGAAATTGATTTGCACCAGCGAAACGATCTGAAGCTAATTGTAAACAATTATGAACTAATATAGTATTTCATAGATTTACATCTCAGTTTTCAAATGAACATCATATAACAGCTCCGCAGTTTCAAATTGCATTACTCGCAGAACGTTTGCACGTGATTCCAATGGGATTGTGAGATGAAATCTGCAAAGCTGGGAAGCTGATTTGATGGTAATCTGTTGATCAGTAAAGCATTGAAATTGAAATGTACTTGCTTTTACGTAACCGTGTTTCTAAGATCCCTCGTCGCAATACGTTGCAATCTAAATACAAAAGTATCCCGTTTCTTTTTAACCATGCCGTGCCAATGGAGAAACTGCGAAACCGATTGCAAAATTAATAAGTATCGAAGAAATTTGCCAATTGCCTAATTGTGCAGTTTTCAAAATGGTAAATAGGAAAGAGTTTTACTTTTCCCCATTCCCCCCTATTACTTCTTTCTCATTTGAAATACGATATCACTGGCATCTTGGTGCTTTGCGATTTCCTATTTGCATCGTATGGGTAATATTAATTCTTTTATTGCCCACATAAGCTTAATACTTTTACGATAATTGCCCGCGATCGGTCAGGAAGTATTTCACATAGAAATTTCTACGATCCCGCATAATGTCTATTATTATTACGGTTAATTATTTTAATGGCATGGCAGCGGCGGAACATTTTATGCGAGCGTTACCCGGAAAGCGGTAATACGGCTTCTTGTATCGGTTTAACGTAATAAAAAGGGTGAGATCATAAGGAGCCCCTCTTTTTACCCACGGACCAAGGTGTTGGCCTAAGCAAACATCTCACCCTCTCTTTGCCAGTTCACGATTTCAAAGGAAGCTTTTGTTTTTCCTTCCACCCTTGCATCGTTCCTAGGAACATGCTGCTGCTGACTGAAAAATGATATCTGTACTTTTTTTTTGGTGCATGTGTTCCAGACGGATTTTGAGCTACTGTCAACGGGCTGACAGCCCTGTGAAACTTGTATGTCCTACAAAATGAAAAAAAGTCTAGACACGTCTGACGAAAAAAAGACTTTCTGGCTGTCCAGTGTTATAAAATAATATAAAAGGGTGTTGTATATTAAACATACAATAACATTGGTTATGGCTGTAAAAATGAAATTCGACCAACTTTCTTTTATAGAATGAATGATAAAGTCGTGCACGAAGCGGGAGATTAAAAATAATGAAATAAATTAGCAAATGGTTACTTTTATTTGGACAATGCACAAATGACGAAACGCTTGATTGTTGACTACATTCCTTTTTAGGACAGAGCATACGTTGATGGGTTCCATTCGCGGACACCTAACCGAGAAAGAACCATACGGTAGAAAGGGACGACCAGGGTGAACAGAATGTAGAAAGTGGCGGAAAGGTATGGAGCATGATGGACTATTCTGAACGACTTCGGCTCAGTCCCGTGCAAGTCTGGCCGCCATATGTGTATGCAAATCAATCAGGATTAGAGGGAACCTCGAGGCCCTCGAGTTGGGGGTGCTGCATAGGAAATAATAACGGATACTCGGGGGAAGGACACGCGATGAGAGAAAACAGATGTAAAGAACTGTGCAGACCTTGCGTTGGAGCAGAAAATTGCATAACGCAACGCGAGGGCCAGTCGCAGTGGGCACCGGGGGCGAGAAGGCCTCGCTACTTCGTTCCGGCGAACGTTACGAAAGCTGTAAAAGTGCAAAATCTCATCTCATTGCGCTGCACCTCGTATTCTTTAAAGTATACGTTTCGCGTAGCCACGCGATAAGTGAGCGGCCTGGCCGTGCACGCCCCGAACATCGAGGAAACGTTCCGTGGATGTTCCAGCATTTCGTCCTTCCTTTTTTTCTCCCCCCTTGGCTTGTGTGCAGCGCGCTCCGCACTTGCTCCTCGGCATGGGGCCGGTAAAAATGTAAGAGCCTCTCCACGGGTTTCTTGTCCCGTGTCTTGTGTATCGCCTTTCAGAGCCGCGCTTCCAAGTAACGACCGACGGCCCGTCCGGTTTCGATCGTTTAACCGACCCGCGATTGCTCTTCGATCGGCCAATTCGTGCAACTGATGAACAGGGCTATTTGCGTAATTTAAAAAGCATATTTCGTCCGGTCAGCGTACGACGCTGGTTCAATCTATAGGGTGGCTCTTTGCTGGAGCGATGCAGTTGGTTGTTATGAAAGTATCTGGGTACCAAACACGATATGAAAGAAATTTAGTGTCCCATAATTGTTACTAGACACTGTATTTTAATTAATTCACTGGCAACGTGTGCCGCAGGCTTTGACTTGCTCGGTTTTCTCAAAAATCTGTTGCATTGAATCTGTCTCTCTCTGTCTCTTGATGCCCCATACTGTCCCTCACTGCGTCCCTTTCTGTCCCACTCTGTCCCTTCATTTCCCTCTCTGTCCCTTTGAGTCTGTTTTTGTCCCTTTGTGTTCCTTCCTGCCTCCTCTGTGTCCCTTTCTGTCCCACAGTGTCCCTTAATGTCCCACTCTGTCCCTTAGTGTCTCTTTGTGTCTACTTTTGCCCCTTTGCGTCCCTTCCTGCCCCCCTATGTGTCCCTTACCGTCCCACTGTGTCCCTTAATGTCCAACTCTGTCCCCTTGTGTTTCTTTTTACTTATCACTTAGTTTTTAATTTTATTCTTCGTGCTCACCTTTAGAATTATCATTAGCATAGAATTAACGTTGCAATGGTATACACATATTGTGTTTCCCCGATTATCATAATAGTTGAATAGATGAAAATTGTAATTATTAGGCCAACGAAATTGATCGCAGTACGTAACACGTTCCTCTTTTCGGCGACGGGGAAAATGTTTAGCACATACGACCGTTCGATGAATGATTCGTACAGGCCGTTAATACGTGACTGGAATATGTAAGTATACCTTCGACGTGGAAACCTTCGTTTTCGTTCACGATCCCAGCTGCCTCATGCAGTATTAATGTAGCAACAATTTCGTGAATGTTCACTGTAAAAAGGTTTTATATAATCACGCTTCACGTATGCGTGCGAAACGTATAAATGGGAGTACAGAATAGCGTTTACCTTTTTAGTAAGCTGCACTTAACAGTATGTAGTTTTATGTGCAGTTATTAATTTAATTGGGAACGATTAATTTGCTGTAGGAAAACGTATTTACGTATATTTTACATTTTAATATTTCTTTGTTGTTAATTTGCAAAATAATGTAATACATTGAATAAAATATACGTTTACAAAACTATTGGCAAACAAATGATGAAACTTGTGTTGGAGCAAATGAAAGTAAGTAGGCATACATAAATACATACGTGTCATTCAGGATTTTTGCAATACGTAGTTTACGCACATGCATAAGCTAAATTATTACGCGCTCGTACGGAGTGGCCCGTGTACGCAGTTACTCAATGAATAATATTTATAAGCTCGTTCATACGTGACAGGAATGGCGAAACGATTGGCTCACAGTAATCAGTTCACCCGGACTTGCAATGACTATCAATGGAGTACCGGAACTGAAGAGATTTCAGCGATCCCATCGGTGTGATAGTTGTGTCAATCATTTTCCGGCGATGGAATCATAAAGGATCGACGTAACACGAATTGCGTAAAATGTTTAATTGAGTTTGTCGATCTTAATTAGTGGAAAGGTAAAGTCCCCATAGTCTTCGATTTGCGTACTTAATAAGCAAAAAGATAATATAGGGCACTCAATTAGAGAAGACATATAACAAAAGGCCATCACAGCAAAAGTTCACAAAATTGATTATAGTAAGCTAATATATTTTTTCTATCGTTTCTTTATATTCGTACAACTACACAAATCCTTATTCCCAACATCCCCGCGCAAATCTATTGTATATCGATTCCCAATATTATATCTCGCATTTCCTCTTTATTCGCCCCAAAGATCCAAGACCACCAAGGCACAATATTGTCAGATGTAAAACAGGCTTCCACGGCGTCCATTCGAATGCTGGCTTAGCGAGGGACTAACACAACATCATGGGGTATTTTCTGGACCCTCTACAGAGATAGGTCTCGCCCCGGATAAGAGGAGGCCCGAGATAGGCCCGGGGGTTTGTTTTAGCAGGTCAGAAAGCGTCCAGACCTGTCGGGCAGCCCTGTCCCGGAAAACCGGGTGGCAAAAATAACGATCCACCGCGATCAACGACAGGATTTTCCTCCGTCACGCCTCGTCGAATTTCTTCATTTACCCGGACATTCCTCTGCGCTTCCCCGTTCTGTCCCCGAAAGCAATAATGCCAGTGAAACTGTAGATGCTGGAGGCGACCCTCAGACATGCTCCGGTCATTAAGGGGACACCCTGACCTAGACTTTCGAAAATGTGTGGTCATTAAATGCTCTTCTGACGAGAGGTATGGAACACAATAGCGATGTAAAGGTGTTTGTGATTTATTAGACTGATTAGGAAATAACGAAGTATTTTACACCCTGGTAGGTTAATTAATGTTTCGATTAGGAAACTAGGAAAGCTGCGGCACTTTTTTTCTGCACACGTAAATGCCTGTACAAGAATCGTTCCCATCTAAAGACCATAGTTTTTAGGGAAATATTATTTCTTGCTGGGAAAGGATTATTTAGCGTGATTGAAGGCAGTATAACTTTTTTTTGGCTGAATAAATTAGTTGCTTTCTACATTATCTCTTCGACATTTTACAAAAACACCAGAACGCTCTTGGTTGCCTAATAGCTTTGAAGAAAGCTTCAGATTTTGTACAGATATTTTGATGGAGGCAGCTAATTTCGATATTATAATTGTTTAGTATAATAATCTTTGTTAAACCAGCGTAATTAAAAATCTCATATTATATAAATGTTTAATATTTTCATTGCCTTATCTACGTACGGTATAATTACAAAAACATTGCATAAAGCTGGGCAAATTGTTTAAGTATCTTTCTGGAAGACATCTGTTATCTATTTACACGAAATTTTGGAGTTTTTTTTGGTGGGGCGGGGGGGGGGGCGACTGTTTGCTGATGTGAAGTAACGTGTATGCATATTCCCTACGTAACATCGTTATGTCACAGCTTCCTAATAGTAATAATTATTCATAAATACTAAAATTCCCCGATAATTGATGATAATGCTACTTCCGTGCTAAACTTTAAAATATACGTTGTTAGACGTTTTCAGGGTTCAAAATCGGCCAACGGATATTGTACATTTTTTTTTTTTTTACAGCAAAAACCGGTTGCAAGAAGAAACTTTCACTGGGACAAGCCGTTTTCACTTTCATTCGTAAAACCGAGAGCATAAATCAGTGGACAACCTTTGGCCACGAATTTGAGGCACATGTGACTTACTAATGTCATATGTCGGAAGAGAGAGTAAAAAAGATCTACGGTTAATCATAGAGTTCAATGCCAAAAGTGTTCAGAACACTAAAACAGTTTGTATAGATAAATCGGAGGATCGTTTTATGTTCACAAATCATGTGTATCGATTATATAAAATCAAATAGTTCCCCTTTTTATTGGGCCAATAAAACATTGGACGTTGGAATTGATGATAAACGTATCTAATCACCACGCAGAGTTTGTACATTGATGTCAATACCACCGAGGTGCTCGAAACCAACGAATTTGTGATTTATTACATTTTTATCGTTCCTGTTTTCTAGTGTTCACGTACATGTATGCTTTCGTTATACCTCTGTCTTCTTATTGTCAGTAAGAAATGACTTTACGTACCCACCGCTTATGTTTTTTAATTAAAGGCGATATTCGGTTGCCGTTTGGTAAAACGCAAGAACATATTAGTAAATATACTTTTCCGTGCGTTTTTTACTTTTTCTCAAGTCCTACAGCACAATGTTGGCGATAGTATCGTTAACACGATATGAATAATGACTTTATAGTTGATTCTATGTTAATTATATTATAATAAAATTGCTAATAACGTGTAAGCAGCTCCGTCTCGAAGAATAATTCGTTACGCGTGTAAATAAACGTGAAATGAAAAAAGAGACAAAGTTGGACGAGGTGTCATAATAAAAAGAAGAACAAATTCATGATAGAGTTGAATTGGCGTTTCTCGAAAACGAGTTATTCCATGACAGTCAAGATTTCGAAATACGACATCGAGATCGATGTTAAAAAATGTTCACTTGTCAGGTACTCGCGACGCGAGCTCGTGGTCGAAAATCCGACGAGAACCGAACCCGGTCCCCGTAGCTCCCGAACCCGTCTTCCTTTTTCTCCTCTCTTCTACTCAAACAAAACCCTTTTACCTTTGCCTCGTCTTCCTTTTTCGTTCGTGACTTCTCCCTGACCGCGCAGTGTTCTCAACCGTTAACGTTAAGTCACCGGTTCGCGGTGCTCCTTCGAGGCCGTCTTCGTCTTTCACCTGCGATTTACTCGATCGCTCCTTTGTTTTTATGCGAATTCGTTTGATTACGTCAGTCCGATGTAGCGCAGCCGGAATTCTTTGTTTTTGCGCCGGGGAACGTGGTAGAAATAATTGACAGAGGTCCGACATAAAAGATTAAGTGTCAGTTCGGTTGATGGACTGATGTTAATAAAAACGAAGTTTGGAAAGCTTTTATTGTTACGAGGTAAACAGTTCTTGGACTTATGTTAATGAACTTAGATAATCAATCATTTTGCTTTATGTTAATGCGTGCCTGCTGTTTAATGAAATATGCGAATTACGTTTACTTGAAGTATTTCATTTTTAATGTAACAAAACAGAATTTATTAATAACAGATTAATGCACATGGAGTGGAAAAACGTTCAGACGTGAAACGAATTCTAATGCACGCACATAAGAACGAATAAAATTGATAACTTATTAATATTTTATATGATTGCCCTTTTGGTTAATTACATCCCCTACCAATTATATTGCATACTATACACTAAATCAAATCGCACGTTCCAATTCCCTAAAACCCAAATTGCCTCAACATTATTACAAAGAAACAAAAAAGCACTTTAGTATGTATTATTATACCAGAATAAATGTTCTCAGCTGCATAATTCAAAACTAAACTTATACAGCAGTCTAAAAAAGAAACGAAAAAAAAATTGGAAGCAGTCTGGTTGGTCGAGTTGCAGATACATTATGTTGCACAATGTCAAGTCGATGAAAAATTTCACTCGGACATTACTACATAGCCGTGATTTCTTGACTTCGCTATTGCTATCTAGGAACTGGTTGTTGTTTCAGAAAATCCAGACAAGGCCGGCCAAGTGGATTGCCAGATAAACTACGCGGAACCGTTCGATACCTACGCAATTTACAGTTTTAGATCCGTTTTAGAAAGAGTGGCTGATGTTCCGGGTTAGGAAAAAAAAAGAGATGACTAATAATAATAGTATTTGTGGCTATTGCGAAGTTGTTAACAGTCTATTACGACAAACAACATTATGAATCTTATGCTGTTTTAACACTGCTAATTGAATATTTATTATTACTGTCTTCTTCTTCTCCTCTTTCTTAAACAATTTCAAATCCTGAACATTTTCTTCGTATTAATCACATCCCCTGACAATTTTCCCTCTTTCAGCTAAAATACTTTTTGCTTTACCGTTTTGCAATAACTTTCACTCTTCCGCTCCGCGAAAGATCGAGAAAAATGCGATTCACCTTTGTTTTTTTGATTTATTTCTCTGCAACTGGTACTTTACATTTATTATTACTAAATTATGTACGGCCTGGAGAGCTGATTTCTATACCTGCATACGTGCTCTGCAACTTTCCCTCTCCGTAGTAAATATTATTTTTTTTCCACGTCACAATGGGTAGCAGCTCAGAAATATCCTGAACGACGTATGTATTTATAGGGTGAGGCAAAAAGCGCGTGTTTTCAAATTGCTATTTCGAGTATTTATAGCAAAAGTTTGATATCTATGATTGTTTTTTTTTTACATTCTTCTAAAAAATTCATTTTACTTGAGAATTAATTTCTAGTTAATATCGCACGTGTTTCATTAAAATTGTGTGAATTAATTAATCATAAAATTTCGATGAAATTATACATTCAGGAAGTATTTACAAGAACATTGTAAATTCACCGTAGTACACAAAACATTTAAACATCGTTTCTTCATTCTTTACGTCGCCCCCTTTTTTTTAAGCATTTTTCGACAGGTCGTATCACACTATAGATACAACTCGAAATGGTAGAGTATATGTTTAGTAAAATATTTACGGACGTTAGTACTAAATGTTGAAATTTATTCACTTGTCAATTGTTGAAACGTTCTTTTCTTAATGAGCTCCAAGGAATCTCAGTGATGCAAATCGAGCCACCGTGTAGATGGAATATTCGGATTCATAATTTGCATCGTCGGCAGAGCTCAGGCGAGTCAGACCGGTTTGGAAAAAATCGAGCCAGCTATAACGAAAGATAATTAGCCGGTAGCTAAAGAATGCGCTACACATGAATAGTGCCAATCATGGGTTAGCTTTTGTTGCGAACATTAGCAACGATTTTTTCTTTCGTCTTGGGCGTAATCATATCGATTTACTATCATTGATCGGTGCTTTCTCCAAGAAGAAAATGTCAAAATGTCAAAATAGTTTTAATTCATGGAATGGAACTGAATAATGATAATATTAACCCTATCGCGCTAACAACAATGTCAAACGCAATGCACATGCTTTTTGTGAATTTGACCCTCGTTTTCTGCTAGGAATAATCGTGTAGTTATAATAATCAAGTTGAACTAAATTAAAATCAATCAACTTCAATTAATGAAACGTTAAACAATGTATTTATATACATTCGCCACTGTAATTGTGAATAGTTTATAGTTTGTCCGCTAATGTTGGAAATTTTTCAATATTTTTCAGATGTTAAAGTACACGTGTAAGCACCTTGAATCCTAATTCACGCTTGGATCTGATGGATCTAGATACTTAGCGTGTGCAAGTAATAAATTTTCTTCGGTATAGCAGCCAATTCAGATCTGCTGAATATTTATTGGAGTTCAGTCAATTTCTCTGATAAATGGCACGTATTCTCCACAGGTAATTTAAGAACGAGGTTGAAAAACTTGAAAGCAGCGGAGGGGATTATTACTAAACAGTACAGGCGTGAATTCTGTTGAAGAAAATCGTTGATACCTTTCCGTCAGTCAATACGAACGAAGCAAGTATGCAATTTTCAATTATTTCCTACGCACGACTTGCTTTTATTAAAGACCGAACTCTATTTGCATATGAAAATCATTACCTAAATGGCATACCGCAACATTATTGCTTATCCGTGATCGAACGAAATTGCGTTGAAATTATTATGAAACCTCGAATTGGTGGAAACATGAAAGACCAATTTTTCGAGATTAATTGATGAACAATTGAAGTGAAAACGCAAGGCGTGTCGGAAAAATCATTTTCTTAATTAAGGTGCTGCACTTAATTAAAGTACTTGCTTCTTAATTACAGTTTTCAAGTCGCTAATCAAAGAAATGGAAAATTCTACAGACTTTGTTTGTGCAATTAATAATATTTACAATCGTGTTTCAATCTTCGTATTCTTCCACGTGAACAAAAAAATGCAAATTCTCCTTCCGCACCTATTTTAGCTGACGAATTCTGGCTTCCATTCAAGTTTCAGCATCGTTCCTCGAAACACTGATACCCAATAGCGTGCTTTCGCTTTGTCGAGACATCCGGAATAAAACGTACGAAACAAGAGAAGCTTTCAAACAATTTTTCACGCGTCCAAAGTTATTTCTGCGTTACGACTTGTTCGCCAGTTAATAATTGAAATACTTATTTTCCTACAGGCGTTTACGATACACGATGTATTGCAAAAATATTTATCAACATCTGTTCAACTTTCGATTTACAAATAATTATTGCATCGATTTTATTTGGTCCGGATGGACATTCAACGATTTTATGTTCTTCTGCAATAAAGCAGTTTACTCTAACGTTATTATATAACATTTATATCAACTGAAACATTTTTGTTTTTTCTGAATCGAATAAAGTGATCTGAGTTTTGGATTCTGAGAATGATGAATATAGTTTAAAAAAAAGCAACCCCTTTTCGAAAAGTTAACGCACAACAAACACAGGGTATAAATAACATTTCTAAAGATATGTTCTGCTGACGGTCGACAGAAATGTCTGTCGAAGAGACAAATGCGGGCCTGGTGAAAAACGTCTGCGCTTCCCTAAGCTACATGTCCTGTAACACCTACATACATACACTAATCGACGTAGAGAAGTGTAGATATAGGTTTGCCAAAACTGCTCTGTCACGTATTAAATAACAGCACAAGTAAAAGAAAAATTGATCTTAATCCAACAGTCGTTTTTCCAATGTTTTTTCTTCATTTTTCAGTTATTTTTGGACGTTGCAAACGACGCTTATTCTCTACAGTTTGTGAATAATTTTATGCGCCTACCATTCCGTAAATGGTCAATTAACCAGCTAAATTAATGAGAACATAAAACTATACTGGAGGCCAATCACTTTATCGGTCGATTTATTAATTTTACCAAATCTATTTTCGTCCCGCACGTTTTGCTCCGCGGGCGACGATTACATTTCAATTGGCCGCGAAGTCTCCCAAGGCATACATTCGCGCGTTCCCTCCTTGCAACGTTATTTACAGCGAATCGTAACGAGTTACAGCCAGGATCGATCCGTTGGCCGAGCGTTCTTGCAGCGACGCGGTCTCTAAACTCCTTGCCGCGGTTAGGCACCGCCGTGGTCCGTGTAATTTTAGCAGGAACGATTTGCCGACCCATCAGCAAAACTGCCGCGAGAAACGCAGAAACGTTGCCGAAGGGAAAATTGATCCGCGTCCAGCCGGTGATAGGGAAATCGCTGAAGAAGGATTCTAGCGTTGAAAACAACCTGCCTTTACCGTTTAACTGCTGCAGTCTTTATTTTTTACAGAAGGTGGCAAATTGACTAATGTATACTGTACCAGTTACAGCTTTAGAATCATCGGACAATTCGAGCAGTACAATTGTGTTCATAATAAATAATTAACGATTGCACGTTGAAAGTGAACGAAATATTGCGAGGTGCAATAATGGTCTAACCGGGGAAATCAGGGTTTTTGAAATCATGGAGAGATTTCTTGTTGCTTTGGAACTGAGGGCCCCTGTAATTATTCGAAATTACTTACAATTGTAACTTTAATCATTTCCACTAACAATTTAAAGGATATCAAAAATCCGAGTACATCTTTTCGCGTGACCCGCTGATAGATCTTCCAACAGATGTAACCAGAATCAATCGCGAATTTCGAATGAATCAACAGCTTCCGATCCCTCCCTGTTTTTCTCAATGACGAAAAGTAAGCAGGACAATTGCAAAGGTGAAAGGAAGAAAGCAATTGGCAACGGCAAGATCAAGGACCCCGCAGGTCGCAATTAAGATAAAGTAGACCAGGCGGTCTGACCCTGTGCTCACGTGGTCGCGCGTTCATTGGCGAACAAAGGAGGACCCGTCCTGTTCGCCGAGCGTTCGCCAACCGCGATCGTACCTGTGCGCGCAAACTTACTACTACAGAACGCAACGTGTACCGTGTGCAATGGTACGCGCCAGTGTGCGTAACGTGCACGCACGTGACCCGGCACCACGTGGCTTTCGCAGCGTCATTGACGAACAAAGAGGGAGAGAGCAATCTGTTTGGTAATGATCATTCCGAAACGGAAATCGTTGTATGCCATCTGTGGACGCTGGCAGTTCCTCCCAGACGAGTTCGACGTAGCCTCGCTCTTCATTCGTCCCGCCTTGCGTATTTCATTTGGCAA
Source organism: Holcopasites calliopsidis (assembly GCA_023838395.1). NCBI lineage: Eukaryota > Metazoa > Arthropoda > Insecta > Hymenoptera > Apidae > Holcopasites > Holcopasites calliopsidis. The sequence goes on from JALHAQ010000009.1 coordinate 1,699,698, forward strand.
ATTTTTCCCTTTTATGAAGCACAAGGCGAATTTGCAATCTATTCGGGTATTTTGTTTTATTCATGCTGCTGGGAGGAAGAAGCTTTTCGGGGAAATTTTATCGTAGGACTGTCTTTGGAGGATTTTCACTGACGCGTAATTTTCTGGCAATACGTAAGAAGTTCTGTACTTTCGTCATTTTTCCTTTTATCAGATGTTTCACCAACGGAGTTCTAGCGACGCGGAATAATAAGCACGGCATTTTCGAGGCCCGCGGAACGAAAGGATCGGCGACTTTCGTTTCTGCCGACCGCGGTCTGCCGCTTGCATAAATCGAATCTTGTTTGCGCGAACGTAATCGCTGGCGCGATGATGCTGAGGCGCGTCACGCGAAAGCGCAACGCGCAGTACGCAAATTCGACGGTTGTAGAGGTTCAACGGTATGTTTAAGCAAGCGGCGGTAATTCCTGTTCCTTTTTTTTTCACAGACGAGAATTAGACGATTATTAGTCAGCCTGCGATCACAGATTTCTAATTGAGGTGTTCGATGGGAAAAGGGCACATACGTCTAAATGCCATCTCGAGAAAATGAGCTTCAAAGATTTCATTGCGGTACTATTTAATAAAAAGTTGTGCAATCAAATCGAATTTTTTTGTAAGGATATAGAAACATGTACTTAATACGTTATGATAATAGTAGTTATGATTTGAGGAAGACATGCGCCCTTGTTTATAAATTTTAAGAGTTGATTTACGCGCCCTTTTCCCATAAATGAGGTGAAATCGTGAAAAAAAGCTTTTTCCTCCTATTTATTAAATAAAATTTTGTGCACTCGATCTGTTATAAACTTTTACATATTATTTAGATAGAAAATATAGAATTAATAACGAAAAGAAGAAAAAGTTTAATTTTCCAAGCATGGACGAAGTTACACAATTTTGTCCCCTGAGGCGTTATAGTTTCTTGGATTCATTGCACCAAAAGCTGATTTGAAAATTAGTTTCTTCTTTCCTAAATTTGCTTGTTTCCGTGCAGATTCAACTTCGCTTTCCATATTTCTTTACACAGAATAATATTACAAGACGCGGCCGCGCGATAGAGCGATTGCTGTGTGAGTGTGCGTCGCGTAAACAACAGAACAAAACAGTATCTAGTTGCTATAAACAACAAAGATTGAATATCTCTGTGGTATATTATGTGTATACATATGTATTACATGAATCGGTTTAAACGATTTAAGGAAAAAGGGGCACATAGTGTTGCGTCTTTCTTGTCAATGTTAAATGTTTCTTGTTAAATTAATAAAAATTGGGACGCTTGATGGAGAAAGGGCACATAGTCTTATACATAGTCTTATATGCCCTTTGTCCATCAAGAGCCTCAATTTTTATTAATACACGGATGTTAAAGAATGGAATTTTCTCCTTTTGTTGCGTTTCACTCTGTGACAATAATGATGTTTATTTTTTATTACTTAGTGCTCATTGTTTAAAGCTTAGTCAATGTCTATCTTTATTGTATAATGCTTCTTTGCACTGTTGTGCTAAAATCAAATACATACACGAAGATGTTCAGCAGCGGAGAATAGGATAGGTCGCAAACAGACAGATAAGATTCGAATTTTTTACTTGTTAAAGAAATAAAGATATGCTTGGGCGACCGCGATGCGATTTCTTTTTTATTTAAAAACGGATTACTTATCGATAGGCATGTTGTTAAAGGCAACAGATGTCTTTCACATTTTATGTTGTGCCCTCGATGCGTAACTGGACAAGATAATTTAAAGGACGATACATGCTTCAATGTTTTTCCTTTTTAAATAAACGTTCCATGTTATATAAATGATTAATACGTACAATTACTCACGACACAATAGTTTCTGACAAATTTCTTCACATAAAATTGACTGTATTTATCTGTTTGCAAAATTTGTAATTACGTTCTATTGTACTAGAATACTTCAATTATTTATTGTGGTGCTTAAAACAATGTTCTATCAGTCTGCATTTAATATTTGTAAGTTACTTCATGAATATCCTCTATGCATAGCATTGTCGTGTTACAAACATTTCAATTATTACTAATCGTCTTACATTTTCATAGAAAATGTTAAAAAACTGCTGCTGTGATTAGAACAATGTTCCATCATGCTACATTTAACATTTACGAGAAAGACATTTGCAAATAACTGAGTGAATATCTTCTGTGCACAGCATTCTTGTGTTATACATATTTTCAATTATTATTTATCGCCTTACACTCCCATGGAAAAGGCTTAAAAACTATTTCTACGGGTAGAACAATGTCCTATAATTCTATATCTAACATTTGCAAGTTACTGAGTGAAAATCCTATACACATAACAGTTTTCGTAACAAAATACAATCTCATTTTGTAACTAAACACAATCTTCATGCCCTCTCGTTAAACTACCAAAAGAAAACGAGTTTGGAAATGGACGAGGATTCGCAACACGCAATAATCCCCTAGTCCTAATGAATTTGCCGTGTCGTATCGACAGGTTGAGCAGATCTCGAGCTGGCGACACGTCAAAGGCCACCGCAAATAGTCGCGTTTAGAGAATGACGTGAGACGCCCTTCGACGAGCCGACCAGTCTCGAGAACGTCATCGCAAAAATGCACAAACGGCCCCTTGTCTCTCCCCTCGACGTCCCTTTTACCGTCCGCGCCACCGGCCGTTCGCATGAAGGATAAAAAAAAAACATTCATGAATATCCTTCTTTCATGCTAACGGATACGGAAATAAAGTAAAAAGGGGAGGACCGTTCGAGCGCGACTCGCGGTTTCAATGGGGAAGAAAGATCGACGGTGCGCCGTGGCGTTTTCGAGAAACCATCAAAAAGCGAAAAGCTGCGCTCAAATAGATTGCACTACCGGACAGAATTGTGAGCTCGTCTAATTTTTTGGTGCTTTTTTGGAAAATGATATTGCGAGACCAATTCTTGCATTACTTATTATTGAATTGCTTCTTGCATCTATAAGAACGATAAACAATATTCGTTGATTCGGGAATTGAAAATAGCAGTTTAATCGTGCATGGAAAGAAGTTGAGCGGAACTTAATGGAAAATCTCATTAATAATATGGAGATTAGAATTTTCCAATTAATTGCTTGCTAGAAACTATTTCCATCGTTACTCGATATAAAACAAGTTGATCTTCATACGTGAACTTAAACTTGCATACAATTGTAAAACTTTTCTATTTTCCTAGATAGCCATAATAACTTATTATCCATATTAATAATACAAAAATCGTTATCATAGTACCATTTCCGTGCATTTTTATGCAATCTCGTGGAAGAAGAATGAATAGCGAACTGAAAATTTTCTCCAACAGCGTATTACCGCTGGCACGTTATCAGAAATCGTATCACCCAGTTCCTCTATGATTCTTATCATTTACCGCGATTCGCCTGTGATTTTCGCTGGCACGGGGAACGGTTACGTCACTGGTGTGCGTTATGCAAGCTAGATATAGCAACGTGTGGATTGTGCACACATGAGATGGGATTACGGTTCGTTTGCGCAAATAATTACGGCGTATGAATGATAAACGACCTTGTCATAGATAAGCTTCAAAATTATAAAATTGATGATTAGTTAAGGTGCGTTTGATATCATTGGAAATTGGAATCCGTGATCTTAAACAATCGCAATGACAGAATGCATCACTTCGTGGTCCTCATCTGAATTCAAAGTAACTACTTCAAATTAAACATAGTCACTATTTGCTACATAGTTACATTTGCCATCATAATTTGTTAGAAAACGCTTGTTTTGTGCTTCATAACGCCGGCAAATATTCGTTATCACAGAAACGATACTTTTAATTATTCACAAACGGGAGGTACGAAAGTTGGCCGAAAAGTGGCCAGCATACAATATCTCCATCCATCGCGATACGGAAACACTATCATCGCACAGCAGCATCCTAAGCGCAGCGCGGTCGCAGTAGAGTCACACGACAATCCACTTTTTCGTTTGGTCAATCGGCCGCGAAACGGCGTCGATGCCAAGGAACTCTCATGAATACGCTCGGCTGGTAACGCGCGCGTTTCCATCAGCTTCTCGCCCTCCGCCCCCGTTGGCGGCCGCGGTTCGCCGGGGGACTAGCCGCTTTTTCAGACGACTGTACGCTTCTCGGAATTACATGGATCTCGTACAGAAAGCATCGCTGTGTGCCCTCCGTAAGTACACGCGGACGGATGTGTGTTGCGCGCGCGTGTTCGCCACTCTGGACCATTGGTTATCTTCGACAGTGGTTCCCACTTTCGCGTCGGCCAGTTTCCACTTTGCGAACCGTCTCGGTGTTGCTTGATACATTTCTTCTTTTTTAGCGTAGGAAGTGTTGGTGCTTGGAGGAGGGATAACGCTGGGCAGAAATTGTTTATTAAAATCCTTCAGTAGATAATCAATGTAGTATTATGAAAAAGTAAAACGGTAAATAAAATCCTCCTCGCCTATCCGATTTTTAGATTGTGATCTCCACACCCTGTGGCTCAATAAAGAGGCGACTATCATTTTAATAGAATTTGGCTGGCAATAAATGCTTGAGTGTCAGAAAAGTAAGAAAGGCTAAATAGGAAATTATAATATTCGCAATTTGGACGCTTTTCGACCCTTGGCCAGTCGCGTGCAGGCTGAAAGTCACTTTGCTGTATCGCCACCGTGCCCGTGCATTTCCTTTGTTCCGCTATCAGAGGAAAGGGGTGGAAGGCGTTCTCTCGGTCCCACATTATGGCGCCCCGTCCTGTCGCTTCGGCTATCGACGATAAGAACGGACGACCCGGGGAGTGCTTTAAGAACTGCACGCGAAATCGACCCACTGATCGAACTGTTTCAAACTGCCTTGAAAGGTTCACCGTCCAAGCAGAGCTTCCACTTCTTTTTGTTGCCATCATAGTCAACGTTGTTGTTCAAAGTTTCGGCTGTCATTTCTATTATATCGATCTACCTTGTGCTCCAATGGTAAAATCAATTATATTCAAATTCTATTAAATTCAATGAACATCCTTGTATTGTTGATTACAAATAGGAACGCATCTGTTCAATTAATGAATAGTGTAATGAACGACTTATGTACTGTAAGTTTCAGTATTGTGTTCGCGATTATGCAAATGATGAAATTATTTGAAATGACACAATATCGTGCGGTATTGTTCAGTCTGATTATGTGCTACGAGATGGAATATCATTCAGTCGATTCGCCTCATTAAAATAACGACCTATTCACAAAGCCTTTTCGTTATGTTACGTTACGAGTCGCTTTTAATTCTTCGATCGAAACTGGTTCTCGTATTCGAATGATCAATCTTTTTAATACCACATAGATCCTATTGATCGATACTTTACTTGTTGCGAGGTACAAGTCTTCTGATCCAAGTCTAGAGAACTTTAATAAACGGTATATGCATATACGTGTATGTATAATCGTACGATAATAAAGAAGCTTTATTCAATCGATGCTTCTTTTTATTTTTAACAATCACAAGCAATTTTTGTCATATCGCTTGTAGAGTTTATTAGTTGCGTTTTAAGTATGAGTTGTACAATAAACATCAAGCGCGATGGACTGAATAAAACTGTTAATACTGTCCTGTTCCATGAAAAGTATTAATATTTTGAAAACGACAAATGATTTGGAATAAAATATATTCTCGTGTTACAATGTTGTGGGTTTCAATATCACATTAACAACAAGATTGCTGTCCCAATAATTATTATCATTATTACGATATACTTTGAAAATATTCCATTTGCAGTACGCTCGTATAAATTATTTAAATGGAACCTATAAATTGCGATTTCCCTTACCATAAAATCGCGCTTCAATTTGAATTCATCGATACTTCATTGCCCATCGTCGAACGTTCTTTGACTCGCTGTTCCACGTCAATGAGATAATGAAGCAGCTTGCGAGCCCGGTTAAATTTAATCATGCCGCGCGTTACGAGGCGAAATGTATGTATTACTACTTCTCGGGCAAAGGTTCCGGCGTTTCCTGTCGGGCAAAGATAATCTCATCTCGACCGGGGCTCTCCCGCCACGAACCAGAGTCTCCGGGAGTCAATGATAAGGATCCAGCATTTGAATTTCCAACACTCGCGCCTATAAATACACACTTTCATCCCTTTCTCGGCCGCTTGTTAGAAAGCGCGGCCGCTCCAACTGATTTATGGAGATATTATGTATTTATGAGCGCGGGATCGTGCATTTTTCTTTTTTTTTTTCGTGCAACGAATGGAAATAGCGAAATATTGAGACGTACGCAAAAATGATTTAGACGAAAGTTGTGGCATATCGAGAGGCACACATCATGCTGGTATTTGTTTGATCTTGAGATGAACCCGAAACGCCCTGTAAACACCGCGTTGAATTTTTTAAACGGTACCCCATATGTTTTATTACATATTCTTGTAGTCCACGTAAAACCGTTTTCAAAGCACTACTTACACGTGTATTTTGCTCAAACCAGTCTCGAGATATAAGAGCTAACAATAATAGACGTACGCCGCGGGGACGCGTAAACTTTGAGCTCTCATATCTCGAAATATATTTGAGCAAAGTACGCATGTATGTAGCGTTTTGAAGACAGTTTTAGATCGTCCACAAAAATGCGTAACAAGAAATATAGAGTACCGTTTAAAAGACCGAATGTGATATTTACAGGGCGTTTCAGGGTCGTCTCAAGGTACTATAAATGTCACTATGATATGTATCCTCTGAAATGCTGCAACTTTCGTCTGAATCATTATTTCCTGTCTTTTATATTATTCAAGATGTTCGACCGTTATCACTTGTCAATTCTTTGTGGATAATTCTTTAGCTTTCAACTTTAGTTCCTTTTCTTTCTTCAGCTCTCAAGCTTTGCTGAGCAGAACAGCTATACGCATGTGCATTTTAAAGAAGTTAACGGCAAGCTTGCACCGAAGAGGAGATGCCACCGATAGATTGATCGGGGTGACTTGCCGCGATTACGGTTTCGGCGTCGTACAAAATGCATGAAAAGGGAAAGGTTAACGGTGTATCGCGTTAAATCCTTTCCCGCGTTATTTTTACGCTAGCACGATTTGAAATTCAAACTTCCGCCGATCGGCCGATGCCAATTAAATCGGGGCGGTCAGAGGACGTTGAACCCCCTTACGAAAGAAATTGTGGGAACGCGTATGCGGAATAGCTTTGCATTTTGAGCGGGCCGCGCATACGGTTGACTCAATTCTCCTCGGCTTTAACTGAATTTTCGTACGCACAGCTGTGTGTCTATTCAGGTGAATCCATTGGCCGGTGATAGCATCGGTGCCCTCTATGATCCATCGGCCTGGAATACGTAAAATTACTGATTTTTCCAAGCGATCGGTAATATCTTTTTCCTCGGAATATATTATCCCTATTTATTTATATTACTAGTTACTTAATACAATTTCGATTGTATCGTTAAATTCGACATACGTCTGCCCGATAATATTAACTTAATCGTATTATAGTTTATGTATTTTTAAATATTGTCTATCGACAATATCTTCTTTGAAATTGATAGTAGAATGGCCAGTTTCAGGCCGCGTATATTAGGTAGACGATCTTTAAAAGATACTCAAAACCGTAGTGCAAAAAGAGAAGAATAATTGTAAAAACAGCAATTGAAAACTTACTTTTCTCGTTACTTCAACTGAAGCAGTCAGCTATAAATTCTATTATTTTTGTTTCTTTTTATTTCAATTGGGAAGCAATAAAATCGATAATTAGTAACCATGTCACTTGAAGCTATCCTTTCTTTCTCTCGAATTAGTTTATTCCAAACGCGATGAAAGGAACTGACTATACTCCAATATTTTCACAATGGCGTGTTCAATGCGGATTCTATCCGTAAAAGATGCTATTGTCATCCTTCCTTTCCCGCGTCCGCAATCTAATACTGAAAGGGTTATCCTTGTTTGTCCGAGGTTATCGCGGGAATAATTTAAATAACACGAACGTAACCATCGTCGACGGTGATAACGCGGTAAATAATGCCACAACTGTGCTACCAGCGTATGTAGTTTATAATTATACGCGCTTAATAAACCGTGCCCTCTCGGATTGATCGGACGAGTAAATTAGTCTTTATCGAGGAAAAATATTGATGCATCGAATAGGGGAGAATATAGATAGCTTTCGAAATCTTATCGAAAGGGAAATTAATTTGGAAAAGCAAAAGGAGTTATGCAATGAAAATAGTGTGAGATAGAATGGATGGTAAAATGAGATGAAATTTTTGTTATTGAAGTATCAAGATTTATATGCATCGTAATTTACAGTTTTACAGATTTGTATAATTATTTACGTTATGGAATAATGCAAAGAAGGAACCAAAATGAGCTTAATTCTATATCTAATTGAATTTGTACTTTTCAAATTTCAAACTATGAAAACAAAAGATTTAACACAAATTATTTTCTACATAATTTACAATCAAGTTTCTTAAATTAAAAAAATTGACATATTCCATTCCTGAATAATAATATATTCTGAAATGAAACTTTTGTCATTAAAGCACAAAGATTTATACGTATCGTAATTTATAATTTTACAGATTTGTATTATTATTTATGTTATGGCACAATGCAAAGAAGAAACCAAAACGAGCCTAATTCTACATTTAATTGAATTTGTATTTTGTAACTATCAAACCATACGTTTCAATACAAATTATTTTGTAAATAATTAACAATCAAGCTGCTATACATTAAGGAAAGGTGACATATTCCATTCTGAGCAATAACATCCTTTACATCAAATTTTCATTCATATTTTATTCATACAGTTTTCTGGTAGCTATTAATATTCAATCTCACGAGCATCTGCATTAATTTTCACATAAACGTGTAATCCTATTTGTACACCGAAGAAAAAACAGCAACATATTCTTAATGAAAAAAAAAATCGAAGTTAAGCAATCTGTTATTCACTTACAGTTCTAATTAGTGCATAACGAACAATAAAATGATATACAACGTATAGCAAAGGATCGCTGAATGAAAGGGAATAATCAAAAGGTGCACGGTCACTCTAGTAAAGATAGCTCTCGGGGCATTCGAAGACGGGCTCTCGTGACAAGGCGAAGAAAAAATAAGAAAGAAAAAAAAAGGAAAGAGTTAAGCTCGCTAGACTGACACCCGGAGGCTGACCGATAACTTTTAACCGATTCCAGGAAAAAATTGGTCCGCGTTATCAACCCTTGCCCCCGACGGTTCTTCTTATCTACGTCGAACGATACGCAAGCGGTTCTACAATTGATCTAGGAATCGCGAATGTGCGAAAGTGTGAATGGTGTTATCGAACTTTTACATTCGTCAGAGTTAAGTGGACTCAAGAGGTTTATTATTATCGCGGCCCTAATGGTAGATTGGAAGCCCAACAGGCAATCGATTATGATTCTAAATCCAATCGTTATTAACTAATATGCTTCTTCTAAATTCAATTCTTCCTTTCTTTAATAGTCACCTTATTATACAACCAGCTTTTCTATTTCTATTGTTTCCGAATAATTCCACTACTAAAGTAACCCAATTACCTTCATTTCAATCACCGGTTTGAATTAATCATTCGAAACCGATAAAAGTACATGCAAATTTTCCATGTGCATTTAAGATATCTCCATTCAGCCGTCTACAGGAAAAATACCGCGGAGATGTTATGTATTAATAACACGGTGTCTTGCCTTGTCAGCCATTGATAAAGCGAAATATCGATGCAATGAAAAATCCAATGTCATTTTTATCTGTCACGCGTGTATCGCATTATTTATCATATACTGCTATATCATAAGCTGCGTCCGCTGTAAGGTATTATCCTCGGGATTGATTAGTTGCTATTTTTTTTTATTTTTTATTACCCCGCGAACCGATTAATCATCGCGAGTAATGTGACTTCCTCGGACCCGTTAATGACTATCATTACGCTTCATTTGCTACCTGTTCGATTTGTACCGACGCGATAAAAGAGTGATTGCAAAATGCAGTTCCTTCTATGACTGGTGATAACCAGAGTTTCACACCACTGCCGTGAATTATTCCTCTTGTCGTTATTATCGATGGATTTTAATCACGATGATGTGCAATTTGAATTTTATTTAATTATCCTCTGTTGCGACGTCACGGCACCGGTTAACATTAAAGAGTTGGTTTTAAATTTAAACATTCACAAATGTAAATCGAAATTTTCCATTCTCGTTTTATTAATCAATCGTCCGGTAATCGATACCTATATCTTTCCCCATTACAATTCATTCCCTTTTTATTCCATCGCGTTGCATCAAAACAAACGTAGTCAAGATTGACGGGATTAATATCCTGGCCTCGCTATTATGGAACAAATACAAGTAACTCTCGCTAACTGAGAGGCACAATAATTTTCTCTTGATTCAATCGAGCGATACCATCATCGTCCATGCGGTCGAAAAGCGAATGGACGGCTGATAATTTCGGTCGTATGGAGAGTGACGTCAGAGCAGACGCCAACGAGGGTTGCTACATTATGGCAAGAAGGGACCATTTGACCCCGCTCATTGTTTCTAATCCAACAATAAATTGAAGCAGCTGTACCGGCAATTGATACAAATTTACGTACAGTCTGCCGCATAAGGCGTCGTTCTTGCAAGGGATCCGAAACGATTTCGACTTCCCTTCGTTCAATTGCTTTATTGGACAAGTTTTCATTCGTTTTTCGTTCCTGAAACGACGCGCTGTTTATGGACCGTTGACACCTTGACCTCTCGATTGTTTTCTTTTTTTCGTGGGAAGCAGAATGATAGAATACAAATTAAATCTAAGTTATTTTTGTACGTGTCAGGTTTTTATTAAATCCCTCCATGATTTGCATTGTTGAATAACAATTTATTTCACGTTTTTTAAACGATAAGGATCTGCAACTTTTCAGTCCTTGTGCAAGAGTATTAAATACTTCTAATTATTAACAGTGTACTTTAAATGTAATTCACCTTTTCATTGGTCAAACCTTTTTATTTTCAAAGCTAACATCGTATTCGTCACTACTATTTTAATTTTATCGAAGGGGGAAATTAATTTAGAGAATCAAAAGGAATTATGCAATGGTAATAGTGTTATTGTTGTTATTGAAGTATAAAGATTTAGATGTGTTGTAACTTACAGTTTTATATTATTATTCAGATTCTGGTGTAATGCGACAAGGAAATGTAAGTTCTTTGATTTGCTTTGTTGGATACAAATGTATGTTTCTAAAATGATAAGAATCGGTAACTTTTTATTCCTTGTACAATAGCATTGCTTCAATTACTTCAATTGCTTCAATTAATTACTTTAAACTATTCAAAATGAACCCAAAATAGAATTCACCCTTTTTATTTCTAAAATTAACATCGAATTTGTCATTTCTTTCCAGGATGTCATTTTATTAATGATACCACCGTTAGTCTAATCTCATTTCTATGAAAAAAAACCACCGCGTTCCAACGAGAAGCTCTTCATCCCTTTCAATAGTCCGTAAAAAATACCTTCACGGAATTCTCCGACCAAGTTTTCTTCCCGTTTTCCCTTTTCTTTTTCTCGAACGTGAAATCGTTTTCGGAGCTCACAGTACAGTGATGCATCGGTTTCGTTCCACATTGGTCAGGGACGCATCTCTGTATGCACAAGGGTTGCCTGCCCGAATTCGAATTCTTTTTTGTTAAACAGATCACCATCCCCCTCGTGTCCGTTCAACATGTGGCCGAAGAATGGAGAGAAAGATCCGACGTGTAAACCACGCCACGAACACGTGTAACGACAATAGACATTATACATGCAGGAGACGGAATGCCGGTGCATTCATGCCTGCATTTTCTTACCTTTTTTTCCTTCGTCTTTCGACGCGAAAGCTATGCGGCTTTTCACATACTCTCCGCGCGTTTGATTTATATTCAACGGCGCGGCGACATTGTTCCCTACGTGTATCAAGGGCCGAGGCATTTGTCCTTCCTATCCAGGAATATTTTATAATTATCATTAAGGGAGAGTTAAGCACATTGTTTAGTACGGTGCTGTGCTGTCTTCCACGCTTTTATGAGGAAACTGTGATGGGATGATGAAGAAACAATATATGTGGTTGTAGTTATAATATAATCTTTATATTTTATCAGAATATAAAATTGTACACTTATTATAATTGAATATCAAATCAACAACACGAAATTATCCCTCAATAAATTGCATAATGTGACATTATCGTTCTTCACTATCATAATACATTCATAAAATAATCCCACAGAAACCAAGTAGAAATTTAAAGAGACATTTTTTTGTTGTTTCAAAAGCTCGAGCAGCGAATGATAAAAAATTATTACTCTTAGCGCGAGTCCAGATATTCAAAATGACGTTGGGGGAGATATAGAAATGGACTCAAGGAGACTTTTTTGTTACGAAAGCTCGAATAGCAAATAATCAAAAACTGACATTCTTTACATTTTTAATTATTTAATAATCTGATCCATCAGTAATCTTTCATCTGGGCTAGGGGAGTTCGGATATTCAAGATGGCGCTGGAGGATTGTACAAAAGGGCTTAAAGAGACTTTTCTTACGAAAGTTCGAATAGCAAATAATCAAAAACTGACATTCTTTACATTTTTAACTATTTAATAATTTGATCCTCCAGCAATCTTTCATCTGGACGAAGGAAGTCCGGATATTCAAGATGGCGCTGGAGGATTGTACAAAAAGGCTTAAAGAGACTTTTTTCTTACGAAAGTTCGAATAGCAAATAATCAAAAACTGACGTTCTTTACATTTTTAATTATTTAATAATCTGATCCTTCAGCAATCTTTCATCTAGACTAGGGGAGTCCGGATATTCAAGATGGCGCTGGAGGATTGTACAAAAGGGCTTAAAGAGACTTTTTTCTTACGAAAGTTCGAATAGCAAATAATCAAAAACTGACGTTCTTTACATTTTTAATTATTTAATAATCTGATTCTTTAGCAATCTTTCATCTGGACTAGGGGAGTCCGGATATTCAAGATGGCGCTGGAGGATTGTACAGAAGGGCTTAAAGAGACTTTTTTCTTACGAAAGTTCGAATAGCAAATAATCAAAAACTGACGTTCTTTAAATTTTTAATTATTTAATAATCTGATCCTTCAGTAATCTTTCATCTCGACGAGGGCGAGTCCAGGTATTCAAGATTACGCCGGAGGGATGTACCAAGGGGATGTTAAGTATTCAGGAAAGCAGCCAAGCCCGCGTAGGAAGTCTGCTACGTGACGGCGATGTCAACTTCGAACGGAGAAATGAGAAAACGATAATAAAAAGGTCTAGAGAGGAGGCTAGAGTGAAATGGAAGGCGGCGAAGAGGGTACAGAGACGATCGTCTCTCGCATAATGCAACACCTATTGTTGTTACACATGTTGATGACGCGTGTAGATACTCCTTTATGTCGATAAGCTTTTTTTTCGACGAGGATAAATTGCTTCGGTTTTTTTTTTCTCCGAGGTGTCCATTGTATGTAACTGCGGAGATAGATGGGGAGAAGCGAAATGGAAAGTCAAACTGAAGAGACGATAGAAAATGTCGTTTGAACTCTGTACCTTTGTACAGAAGCCTTTGCTTGTGCAACTCTGAAGTAAAAAAAAAAATGTTAGACGTGTAACATCTTCTAATGTTTACCTCATTTATCGAAACAATTTACCATAAGTTACCATGTTGCAATTTTTCCATTGCACTGCAATTGTACTATTGTGTTTTTCGTATCGTGTAATTTAAACGTTATGTTAGCGTAACTGCTATTCAGTATTTATTTATTATTTTAATTTATTCGTTTTGTTTATATCTCTATGGAATGAGCAAGATCTCTGGCACGTTTACAGTTGTATGCTGAAGTTTCTTTTCACGGAAATGCAATTGGACGAGGGCGAATCGGAAATGATATATCACAAATGCGACCGTTTTGCTAAATCGGTGTCAGCAGTCACATAAACCGTTTCTGCCTCGAATTCCGTTATTATCTCCATCTGGAATTATTAGCCGACGTCGAAATTATAAAAGGAATCGTCCAGTCGAAAGCGAAATTCGATAATCTGATCAAAACGTTGTAACGTTATAGGGCGCTATATGTATATTCTTGAATATAATGAATTTATTTAAAACTTGTCATCGTTTCACGTTTATAAATTAAGCATGCCGTGTTATTTATGTTCTGTGGCAACGTATGTATGTATATCGAGCGAAGTGAACGAGCAGTTTCGTGGATGGATAAAGAAATATGGTGATTGGAAAGCAATTGTTGATTCAGTAATGAATTTAACAAGAAGTTCGATAATTTAAGTAAGAATAACGAAATAAAGCTTCGTAAACAGTTTTATAATAGGATGTAAAATGTATGTACATAAGATTTAGTTAGTACCTTAAATTCCATGATTAATTTTGTTAGTATTATCATTCTTACTTCATTTCCAATGACAGTAATTAATTTTATTATTGACCCATCAAATTATTCTCAGCACAGTAAAAACAAGATGCGATTCGGACAGTTTTTCTTCTTCGCGTTTCTCGTTTCTTCATCTCAAAATTATTTTTAATGAGCGGTCTAAATTCTTGTGTTAATTGTATTAGTATTTGATCATCAATGATAGTAATTAATTTTATCGTTGATCCACCGTTGATCCAAACACGATGCAATTCGCGCATTTTGTCTTCTTCACATTTTTCATTTCTTCGTTTCAAATTCATTGTTTTATCATTGGATGTCATTTGCATTTAATTGTAAAACATTGGTAAGGGAAAATTACGCAATTGGTACTCGTCTAATTTATATTTCGCTAATTACTTCGACGCAATTAATATTTTGCAGGAATACAAGCACGGTTTGCACGTTTGCGCTCCGTCCAGATAAGCATACACATACACAAATGCGTAAGCATTTAACGATTCACTGCTACACGCATTCGCGGATACGCGACCGCACTACCAATGCAGCCATTATTCGCGGTCGTTACGCGATTGTCCGTCGTTACGAAATACATAGTAAGCAATGGGTAAGCACGACAGGGCAATTTTTATTGTCGCGTAAATATTTAATCAGGATCAAAGGCGGCCTGAATACCGTGTATCAAAGATGTTCTCGTCACTTGACTTTTCCAACGTTACGTAAGATCGCGTGAAAAGCGCGAAGCCAGCCAGGCTCCTTCGCGCGAACAATTTATTTCCATGCTGACGATGCTTTTGATACGACGGAGAAAGAGAGGCGGTGAAAGTACGGCTTGCGTATCTCCCATCGAGCAATCATAGTTTTCCGTTTCATAAAGGCAGATAAATGTTAAAGGTGACAAAAGGAATCGCGTTTGAAAAAAGATTCGGCTCGACGTACGCATTGGGAAGGAATTAAGAATTGAATTTACATTTGATTCGATATAAGAGATAATATGGGAATAGAATTCTTTGTAGCGTACAGTAGATAAATAGTCTTGTAAAGATTCAGCGCAGTGTGTTTATTAAAAACATTTTGCAACCCCGAAACATTGCCCGTTCGAGTGATCATTTCTCTATGGAACAAAGTCGAGTAGTAATACAAGTATAAATCAATTGATTCATTATAAACGAAAATGATATACTTTATTAGAAGCATACACCACCGAAGGAGAGCTGATATTCAATTTTTCTTAACTCACATCGCTCGATCCCACATTACAAAATAAATCTCTATCGAATCTCTATTATAGTCTCTTCACTCTAATTCAATTCTATCTACTCTATCGAGATTCGAACCAAGCACCTAACTTGCACATTATCTTTCCCGAAATTCCCCCTTCCACTTGCTATCTACATACTTACAGCACACCGTTCTTAGTCCTCGCGGTTCTCATTTACTTTCGCCTGAACTTGACGGGGATAATGTCACAAGTGAACGGAGGGATTCATTCGTTGACAGCCTTACATACGGACGTGTACATACATATCTATTACATATTACATACGTCGCACGGTACATAAGACGCTCATTCGACGGTTACTCCTTTTCAAGGTGATGCTCTGCCCATTCACACGTACGACTGTTATCTCTCTGCCTCTGCACGGAACATTCATGCAGGCCGCACATCGTCTGACCGCGAATTAAGGCCCGTCTGTGAGTACGTTACTTGCGCGTCATCGCGCCGTACATACGATCTTTCAGACGAGTCGAGACGGTACAGTCTTGCACAAAAGGGGGGTTTCTTTGAAATTAAAACGCCTGACCTGGGCGAATAATGTTTCGAGTGGCGAGGTAGTCATTACACGTACAATAATAAAATGAATAATATACTTCACTTTTAATAATTAGATATCTATCCATTTAATATAGAATAAAACACTCTATTCAAAATTCTTGAAAACTATTCAAATCAAAATTCGTTCCACATATCAAATTTTACAATAAGAAAAATCGAGTCGTCTCTAATTATTTCCAAGATTATATAAACAATAGTTTTTGCCCAGCACTAGCCATTGATATTTATCTGATAATGTATCAATTAAAAAAAATGCAATAAATAATATACTTCGCTTTTAATAATTAGATATCTACCCATTTAATATAGAATAAAACACTCTATTCAAAATTCTTGAAAACTGTTCAAATCAAAATTCGTTCCATATATTAAATTTTACAATAAGAAAAATCGAGTCGTCTCTAATTATTTCCAAGATTATATAAACAATAGTTTTTGCCCAGCACTAGCCATTGATATTTATCTGATAATGTATCAATTAAAAAAATGCAATAAATAATATACCTCGCTTTTAATAATTAGATATCTACCCATTTAATATAGGATAAAACACTCCATTCAAAATTCTTGAAAATTGTACAAATCAAAATTTGTTCCATAAATAAAATTTTACAATAAGAAAAATCGAGTCATCTCAAATTATTTCCAAGATTACATAAACAATAATTTTTGTGTACCTTGCACTAGCCATTGATATTTATCTAACAATGTATCAATTAAAAAAAATTCAATAAAAAATATACTTCGCTTTTAATAATTAGATACCTACCCATTTAATATAGAATAACATACTCTACCCGAAATTCTTCAAAACTGTTCAAATCAAAATTCATTCCATAAATCAAATTTTACAATAAGAAAAATCGAGTCGTCTCGAATTATTGCCAAGATTGTATAAACAATAATTTTTGCGAACCACGCACTGGCCATTGATATTTATCCGATAATGTATCAATTAAAAAAAAAAGCAATATAATGCAAAAAAAAGGACAGCAAGCAAAATTATTATTACTTTTTTTCGGTAAAACGTACAATACACCCATTTATATTCTCAAAGGAGGCATCCTCCGTGTTCAACGACGGATACAGGCGTTTGTCGTCGAAGCCATGGAAAGGTGAGACACGGGATGGAATGGGGGAACCTATGCAGTATAAGTTCGCATCGAGAATGTTGCTCGCAGTGACTACTAATGACGATTACACACTGACAGCGAAAGTTTCGCCTTTTCCCTCCCTTTATCGATTCCGATGTGGCCACATCATAAATGCTAATTGATTTATTCCTTCGTGACTGAAGGCTGTGAGGGAAAAAATTAACAGGAAGACAGACACCTATCTTGGGTACGACCGATGATTTATTCGACTATTTCTAATTTTTTTACTTCGTTTTCCTTTTGTGTGGTTGCAAGGAGAAGTATTGTGACACTCGATTATGGGCGAAGGGATTAATTTGGGGATTTGTTATATTTCATCTTGCCAAATACGTTGAATCTTGTTTAGTTTTTTTTTTTATTAGACGATGATGTATCGATCACATTTTTATTGTATTTGATTTTTTTCAAAGAGAATAGAAAGGGACTTCCTACTTGCCATATATCATTTATAACATTTTGCGTATTCATGTCTTCTCTCAATTTAGTAACCTTTTTCAATCATACACGGATTAATATATTTCAAATAAATTTCGATCAATAATCAATAACCGCAGAATAATGTAAATTAGAATTTTCAATTAGACAAACTTCGAATTATTCAAATCTACATAAGTTTCATGCAATCCCCAGTCACAGCATCTTTCATACTTTTGTATGAAATTTTCTGTTGAATCAAACGATAAGAATATCGTTGGCAGAATTTTTAAGTCATTTCCGTGGCTGTTTACGTAGATAACCATTCGTTGAACCAGTATCGTTATCTCGAGACGCTGGTATTTTTCTACGAAAGCAAATACGAGAATCCCGTCGCTACTGATCAGTCATTTATACGTATTTATAAATAATCAGTCGCCCATAGTACGGTGATCGGATGCGACGGTAAACACTTGTGATAACCCTTTATCGGGGGAACAGCGTCATACCGCAAGCAGTAGCGTATCGTGATCGATGTTATTTCATCACTTTGCTGGTATTAATGAGGCGGCAACACAATTTCATACCCATATATGCATATCATTTCAGCAGGCATTATTTTTAGTGGGAGGTGTTCTTTTTTTTATTGGCACCAAACTTTTAATTGGTAATGCAATTCTAATTGTAATATCAATTCCAAATCTAATTGCAATTCCTTTTCACCTGCAATTCCAATCCCAAGTCCGCTTTGCAATTCCAAATTTGCAATTCCGATTCCAAAAGCAACTCTAAATTGCAATTCCAACGAAAGCGTAATTTTTATACTCACACAAACAGTACACAATGGAACTTATTACAATATGTGTAAGTTAGTGCTCAACGAAAAACGTTTTTGAAGGTTTCTTGTCATCAAGTCTCTTTTAGCTTCTTTCTTTGGTACAAAATTGCGAATTAGTATTTATATTTGAAATTTGTAATTCTCGAAGAATATGGAAGATTGAAATTTGTACATAGTGCGCGATGACTTACTGGGATGATTGGTTGCTAGGATTGGTTGCATTCGGTTTAAGCGTGATGGCCTTAAGTGGTCAAGAGTGACGCTGACGTTTAATGACAAGCGCCTGCTGTTGAAAATTGCCGGGTAACAACCGGCTGTACTTATAAAGTCGACCATGGGTGACTGTTACATTAAACAAAGCCGGGTAGTTTATTCATAGGGAAACAACTGCGGTTCGGATTGTGAAAAATCAGTTTCGATTATTATAAAACCATTTTATTCAAACAAGTGCAACGTATACTGTAATAAGTTCTCTATGATTTATTTAACTGGCATTTGTTTAACTTGTACCGGCTGCAAAAATACGCTTATGAAAATCGAATGGTTTCCATTATAATGGCATGTTGTTCCTGTACAAATAATCGAAGAGTATTCAAGAAATATTACAATGTGTATGTGTATATATAATATACATGTCTATACATATAATGTGTACACATTTTTCCTTTCTCACTTATTTCGAAATAAGCATGTCTCCTCTCATTCATAATGACACTGCACCTTCCTCACTTTCACTCGATTGAACTTTCGCTTTTTTTTTCTCCATCACAATTCTTTCCTAGCTCTTCCCCATCATTTTCATTTTAAAGATACTTTCCACGCAGCAACACATTGTTGATTGAAAAAGAATAGTGATTCTCGAAAGGCTTAATTGCGTTAAAACTTACATGTGGTATAATAATAAAGTACATTTGGAAAAAACTTTGAATGACCATTTGAAAAATTAAATGCCAACTAGTTGGTTGGAGGAACAAAGGGACAAAAGTTCGTGAAAGGAGCGAGTCTTTTGATGCTACGGAACGTCGATATCGCGGACCAGCGGGGGGGAGTAATGAAAGTCGTTGCATTCGCAATTGCGACGGTCATGTTGCACAGGCGACACGATTGAAATACCACGGCGTATGCTTTCCGCCATCGTGCATTACAAAGAGGTCTTCTTCCATGGAAAAGAAGGGGCGCCACGACGGATTTTCCATGACGAGCTCGCGGAGGTCAAAGGCCGAGTACCTTATACCGCATACCTTGCACAAGCAAATACCAATAGACAATATTACGCTTCGCCGACGTTCTTCCGACTATTTTTTAGTTATATAGCGGGTTTATTAAAGTGGAAGGCTAGAGAGTAATATGATGGAAGATAATGTGAAAGGTGTGATCGAAGTGACCTATGTGTACACAAAATGCAAAGTTGTTAGTACGTTTTCGATTAGCAGATATGAAGTTGCTTCTCTTAGTGAAGGCATTTAAATGTTCAAAGTTTTGTCCTGAAGCATGCGCTTCATTTAGACAGAATAATTATTGCAGTTTTTGGTAGGTACGTAATGGATACATAAATACTTTTGGGTGGGATCAAAGTTTAGTGTAAAAAGAATCAAGGAGGAAGAAATTATGGCAATTGAAATAATTATCTGTTCATTCTATATGGAATAGTGGGAATTGTGAAAGATTGAATTGGACATGAAGTTGAAATTGTGGGAAATTCAGTATTAAGTATCATTGTGGAGTATTGTATAATTGAGTAATCAACTTATATCAACTTATGCAATAGATAAATACTTTTGTGTAAAATCGAATTCGAGTGAAAATGGAAAGAATAGTCTGTTAATTTTCTTCGCAATTATGGAAATTTTGAAAAATTGAGTTGGATATGAAGTTGAAATTGTGGAAAATTCAGTATTGAGTATCATTGTGGAGTATTGAGTAATCAACTTATATCAACTTATGGAATGGATAAATACTTTTGGGTGGAATCAAAGTTTAGTGTAAAAAGAATCAAGGAGGAAGAAATTATGGTACTTGAAAGAGTTATCTGTTCATTTTATTTGGAATTGTG
Organism: Holcopasites calliopsidis; assembly: GCA_023838395.1. Lineage (NCBI taxonomy): Eukaryota > Metazoa > Arthropoda > Insecta > Hymenoptera > Apidae > Holcopasites > Holcopasites calliopsidis. The sequence continues at coordinate 1,720,412 of JALHAQ010000009.1, forward strand.
GAAATTGTGAAACATTGAATTGAATATGATGTTGAAATTGTGGGAAATTCAGTATTGAGTATCATTGTGGAGTATTGAGTAATTAATTTATATCAACTTACGAAATAGATAAATACTTTTGGTTTGGAATCAAAGTTTAATGTAAAAAGAATTAGAGGGGAAGAAATTATGGTAATTGAAAGAATTATCTGTTCATTTTATTTGGAATTGTGGAAATTGTGAAAAATTCAATTAGATATGAAGTTGAAGTTGTGGGAAATTCAGTATTAAGTATCATTGTGGAGTATTGAGTAATCAACTTATATCAACTTATGCAATAGATAAATACTTTTGGGTAGAATTGAAATTCAGTGTAAAAAGAATCAGAGAGGAAGAAATTATGACAATTGAATGAATTATCTGTTAATTTTATTTGGAATTATTGAAATAGTGAAAAATTGAATTGAATATGAAGTTGAAGTTGTGGGAAATTCAGTATTAAGTATCATTGTGGAGTATTGAGTAATCAACTTACATCAACTTATATAATAGATAAATACTTATGAATAAAATCAAAGCTTAGTTTAAAAAGAATCAGATAATTCATCAAAATAATTTCCATTATTGTTTCAGTCATATTCTCCCATGGCTACTTGCATATACACCATAGGTATTCCAATTTGAATGGCTGCACTTATTATGTGAATCCAATAGGAAACACTTTCCTAATAACACTTCTGCACGTAATATTTAACAGACACATATATACTTTGAAGTGATTTCTCGAATCCGTGAGTGAATTGTCAAATTATCAAATTCATGGTAAGACGTCCTATGTTTGAACAATACATAATTGATCTGATTCCATCTTCTATTATCTACAACTATTATCATCGAAGATGAATATCTTCTGCCACGGTTAAATCAGAGAATGGCAGCTTCTCATTGCGATAAAAATAAACGCTCTTCACTAATTACTGCCGGCAGTTTTTCGAGTCGCTTGCAATACTTTTTGGACTTAATTGCTATCCCTAGACGTAACAACTAACAGTGTACAGGTCATTTCCTGTCCCATCGTACGGAGCGCAATCTCCTTCCGCCAAAGTAAATTTAGCTACGCCGTAATTTCCTCGGATCACCCTAATGAATGATACGCCCATTGTCTTCAGGGACTTTTCTACACGCGTCTCAATATTTACCATTATTAATTACGAACGCTGGAAGTAATTGGAGAACATGGTACCTGTGTGTAGTAGTTCGGTTTCCGTGGCATCTGGTGTCTATTAAATCTTAAACGGAACAATACGCGACGAATGCTTTATCTAGAATGAACTTTCAGTGATATTTTAGAAAAGAGCAGCTTCGAAAAATAAAGGCTTTTGTATTATCATACTGTCATATTTATTTAGACAGTAAAAATTGGATATGGCACCTATGCAGATGGTGAATAAAAAAATAAGGGTTGGCAAAATGTTTCATGAGCCGGATTTTAATAATAAAACAAATGATTAGAAATTTATATACGTATTATAATTAATATGAATAAAAATTGAAAACAATATAATTCGTCCTGCTATCCTGCTTTAAAAATTAACGGCTAGATTCTTGAAAAAGGAACAAAATCGCAAAATATCCCAACGAGTAGTGTAACAATGGGTTTAATGAACACATAAATATGAACGCCTTTATTTTACATAAAAAAAAGAACGCGTAACAACTGACCCCTTTTAATTGCTTTCGAGAAAGGGATACAACTTGATCCAATTACCGTAGACCGCCCCGTGTACTATTCGGCTTTCGTTAAAAATGCCGAAGTGGGCCGTGTCGCAAACATTTCTCCAATCGCACACAATGAACGTAAATGAGTTATAACGCGAGCAATCCGCGTGTCCGCTTGGATTAAGTTTGTTTAGACCGTTCAAACAACGAGTGACAATAATTAACGAGGGCCCATTAAAAGAACCGGTCCGGATAGGAAAAGCGGCCTGTTAGCCGCGCGGGATAAGAGAAAAATCGTCCGTGCACTCTATTTATTGTTCGCCCGGCGTTAAGCTCTCCTCACACGGGACGATTGCGGTCGCGTTACCACGTGACGCGGTTAGAGATCGGTAAATCGACCGCGATCGAACGCTCGAGATTATCTGATAACAGTTGGAGTTTTATCCAGTAGAATTGAAATCGAACTGGACCACGATCCTGATTCGTGCGAATCGACGCTCTGCTGTTTCCTTGAACAGAGCAGGATACAGTCAATCGTCGATCGATTAGTTTTTTTTCGTAATCGGTGCAATAGGAGTGAAGGGAAATGATGTTGGCCAAACCACGAATGGAATTATTTGGAAGAAACGTCTGACTGAATTTTCCTGGCTTGAACAACTATTTGGAAAAAGTGTATTTGCAAAAAAAAAGGGGGCGGATAGCGGGACGAGTTTAGGTAGATCGATGGGGAGCTTTAAACAGTTAAACAGTTTTTAATATTTTCAATCGTGTCAGGATGCGTTATGAACAATTAATACTTTCAAGGTTTCAGAACTTTTCATCGAAATAATTCAACGAAATAGAATGATATTTCTTAAATTGAAACCGTCGATCGTAAAACTAATGATTGTTATTTAATAATTGTTTAATGATTGTTAAGTGTGAAAGAAGCCTCACGGATACTTCGCAGGTGTCCACGTAATGCCATTTTACACGTACATCTTTCTGTTCTACTGCTGCGTAAATTGCAAGATAAACAATTTTATCGCGGGGCAACGAATGTTATGCCAGCTGCGTTTTACGTTTTCTAATTCGACGACACTGTGGATGAAAGAGGGGCGGTCGGAAACGAGTCAGGGTGTGAAATTGACAAATACCGTAAGATCAAATTGAAGCCACTAGAATATTGTAATGATAAACATGTAAAATCTAATAAAAATTTAACTAATTCAGCTATCTTTTGGAAGAGACTTAAAATTTCTTTTACCTTGCTTTCAATTTGAAGTAAAAGTAGATATGCATCGAAGAGTTTTATTTTACGTGGAATATAATATTCCTCACTACTGTGCTGTATTAAATATGATCATTGGATTCCGGATTTCTGTGCATTTAACAAAAATTTAAAGGCGTAGAATTAGACAGAGCGCACGTAATGGGAAAAAAATTTGCGAAATATCCAAAACATTATGCTTTTCATAATATCTAGTCAGTGAAATAATTTTACACCAAAATTTTACTTTCTTTACTACATCCTCAAGGATGTGAATGCTCAAAAAAGTCCGTTAATGATCGTATTAATGTTAATAGTAAGTTTTTGTTCATCTCTACTCACAAAATACGAAGCAAAAAATAGAGCAACGTCGAGGATGAAAGAGGAATCAACAACCTGTTCTAATATATTTAAAATACAAGTACCGAGCGCAAGACTACTTACATGCCCCTTGTACACGCACGGATTCTAGCAATAAAAGCGACTAGTTAACGTATAAAATATTGTCCTCTCCCGCGGAGACTGGCCTCGTTAGCTAAGCAGTGCTTCGCAAACCCAAGGCTTCCATAATAATTTCTACGGTGTCGTACAGTCAGCCTTGCGAGCGAATAATAACCACACTGGCCGTTAATTATTTCACCGGCGAACTCGTTTCACGTGTACATACCGCAAGGATACAAGGAGATGAACTTTTACAGTTTTTTTTTTTGTTATGCTCATGAATGTAAAAGTATCATCGTTGGCCTTGCGCGAAGGTCGGCCACGCATAATAAACGGGCATTCACGTGAATACATTTCGCCGGCTCGACACTTTCCTTACGATGATCCGCCGTCTCGATTTTTCAACGCGTTTGCACGTGTAATTATCAATTTTAACACTTCGCCCGGCGAGCCGCTGTCATTCGCGATTTCATGGATATTCGCCGAGGGATGCCATTTCGCGGGTAGATGGTTTATTTTCCTTCCCACTTGTCACGTCGACCGTAGTTAGCGCAGATTTTCATAGTTATGCAACGGAGTATTGTTTGCATATTTATCGAACACGGTTTGCAGAAATTTTTACGCAATTATATAGTAAAGCATTGATTATCATAATTGAAGATTATGTGATGTACCTCATATGTTCTGTGATTTGTAAAATAGCTGCTGTTTAAGACGCCGACAACGGTGATTTCAACGAATGGAAAGAAATATGCATGCTTCCTCGACAAGGACGATTTTTCTTTCAATGCGTGCTAATTAATCGTACGATACTTTTATCGCGGTTCGTTAAGCCGGTGGACGGTGGACGAGCTAACGCAGACGACATTAGAATCGAAATGGCGAGAGCGTTGTCCTAAAATGGCCATCGCCTGCGAGCCTCTCCCATTCTGTCCCGACATTTCGTGGAATAAAGGGTTGCTGGATTAAATCCCCACCGTAGAATAATCGGTTGACCGTAGATAAAGAAGAAGAGTTGTGGCATGGTAATGTGATGACACGTACGGGACGAAATATTTCAATGGCTGGAAGAAGTGTAATAAAAGTATGGCGAAAGTTGTTGGGATAAAAGTGATATTGTTATCTTTTTTTATTTTTTTTCGTTAATTTCTTTTTTAATTGTAGTTTCTGTGCCGCGTTACCTATTCGGTTATTAATGGTGATGTTCTTTCAGGAAAGACAGGAAGAATTTATGAAAATGAAAGAATTGACTGCTATTACAACTTGGAGTTATGGGAAACTGAGTATTAAGTATCATTGTGGGGTATTGAGTACTCAACTTTAGTTTTTGCGCTGTGTCGGCTACTCGGTTTTTAATGATGAAGTTCCTTTAAGGAAGGCAGGAAGAAATTATGAAAATTGAAAGAATTGACTGCTATTGTAACTTGGAATTGTGGGAAATTGAGTGTTAAGTATCATTGTGGAGTATTAAATACTCAACTTTAGTTTTTGTGCTGTGTCGACTACTCGGTTTTCAATGATGAAGTTCTTTTAAAGAATATGAGAAGAAATTTGTGGAAATTGAAAGAATTAACTACTATTCTAACTTGGAATTGTGGGAAATTGAGTATTAAGTATCATTGTGGATTATTGAGTGATCAACTTACGTCAACTTATATTCTAACTCGCTTAACATCAAGTCGCAAATATCAAAAATTTGAAAACCCCCAACGTAATTCTTGTTAAGAAAACGAAAGGGACAGAAGGTAGGAAAACAAAAGGAATTACGTAAAGGGCAACGTTATCCCCATAGCGGTCGCCCGAAGATGGAAACCTTCAACTTGGAAAAAGGACCTGAAAGATCGGGAGGTCGGGGTCGTTTTACTGTAAACACACGTTTCGCCTCCCCCCTTTCTCGGATCATTTTAAGACGGGACGGGGGAAAAAAGGTGCGGCCAGATTGAAGCATCCGAGAAACGCGCGTCTCAACTTTTCAGATGCAAAGAGACGAAAGTAAACGCAAGAGCGCTGAAGTCATTATGTAACGTGTGACAGAGCGTCGTTGCCATAAAAGTGGTTGCTATAAAACAAAATGGCTGGCGGCGCGGCCTCGTCGAAGATGGTTCTACTCGAAGCTCAACCGTATGGTATCGTTATTTTAAAACGATTTGTTTTTCTCTTATTTCCTGCACGAGTGTATTATGCCCGGATTTCGAGAAACGCGATGGAATTGCCTAATTAACCCTTTGATGAGCGGAGCAGAACGCAGCTGAGCGCCCCATATGGTGGATGCTTGTTTAAGCAGTCGACGATGCTCCTTGGATTGCCTGTATTCAGGGGTCTTTGGACCGATCTTTAACTATTAATATCTAATTAACAAAGACTTAAACGAAAGTTTGTCACTCTTGATTTTCGTCTTATTTTAACCCCTAGAATCGCCCTGTGTACAACAATCCATTGTTGATTATTTGTTGATGGTATAAACAGCAATCAAACAGGTCGAAATAGTTTTAATATATCTGATTACTTTATTATTAATTATTCAAAGGTTAAAAAGAAAATCTCGCGTCTTAATGTTAATCGATTTTCTACCGTATTAAAATATTCCTACAATTATTCATCTTTGCATTACAAACTCATTTGCTCAAAGTGGATAATACTAGACAATAGTATTCCAGCAATTACCGTATAAACATCGGCGACCCGCTCCCATGTATGTCTTTCGTAAATAAATTACCACACAGCTTGTTGCGAAAATTTCAGCTGCAAGTGGTAATCGGCGCCGTTCGATCGGCCGGCGCGACGGAAAGGTTTGCAATCGCACCTGGTAACGCCAAACCGGAAATTGTCACAGATTTTCGAGCGGCGAAGTTGTCGTTGTAGCAGCTCGTTAAAACATTGCCGCGTTTAACGCGAAGGATCGAGAGGGCTTGGTTAAAAAGAGGAAGGAAAAGGCCATCGACGGGGGGCCAGGAGAACCCGTTTTACGACTCTTACTTCTTCCCTCGTGGCCCTCGCCGTCCACCTTCCACCTTCTTTTTTACCTTCTTTATTTTACCTTTCGTTCCGCCGGACATTTTCGATGGTAGAGCCAAGGAGGAATTCGCTACTGCAGAATTTCACCAGTACAGACCTCCGTGCAGCCCATTTTTTATTAAGACGTTTTATGTAAAATGATCAATATTTAAAGTGTTTAGGATCTTGTAAAATAAAACGTGGCGGTGGGATTCCAATTTGTATAAACATTTGTATAAATATACTTGTAACTTGCAGGTAATGAAATAAATGCTACCACATTTATAGTGTTACATTTGACCACGTAATAAATTGTGGTGTATTTAACCAATACAATTCATGTTTTCTGTAAGCAGTAACTTACCATTTACTAGGTTAACGTGAGTGTTTGATATCTTACAAATAGTATTTCGTATGAATACGAACGTGCCGCGGTTCTTCAGTTTAAGTCGCCTCACTAAGCAAAATAACTTAGCATTTATTGAGTTAACGTGAGTGTTTGATATCCCACAAATAGTATCTCGTGTGAATGCGAACGTGCCGCGGTTCTTCAGTTTAAGTAGCCTCATTGTAAACAAAAATTTAGCATTTCTTAAGTTAATGTGAGTGTTTGATATCCCACAAATGGTATCTCGTATGAATACGAACGTGCCGCGGTTCTTCAGTTCACTTAGCCTCACTGTAAGCAAAATAACTTAGCATTTATTGAGCTACCGTGAGTATTTGATATCCCACAAATAGTATCTCGTGTGAATACGAATGTGCCGCGGTTCTTCAGTTTAATTAGCCTTACTGTAAGCAAAAGAACTTAGCATTTATTGAGCTACCGTGAGTATTTGATATCCCACAAATAGTATCTCGTGTGAATACGAACGTGGTGCGGCTCTTCAGTTCAATTAGCCTCACACTAAGCAAAAGAACTTAGCATTTATTGAATTACCGTGAGTATTTGATATCCCACAAATAGTATCTCGTGTGAATACGAACATTCCGCGGTTCTTCAGTTTAAGTAGCCTCACTGTGAGCAAAAGAACTTGGCATTTATTGAGTTAACACGAGTGTTTGATATCCCACAAATATTATTCCGTATGAACACGAGCGTGTAACGATTACTCTAACGCGTTAAAGAAATCTCGATTCCCACGAAACGTTTCCCGTGGGACGGAATTGAAAAGCCATTGAATCCGACGCCAATCGCCCACGGGATGTGGGACACGCGACTCGGACAATCATCGGATGACGAGAATCCACGTTTCTCGATTTCCCTCGATGCAAGCCCGCATCTCGCCAGGCCACTCGAACTGATTCGTATAAATTGCTCGTCCACCCGCTTTTAGCCACCCTCCTCCGCTCCGTTGCGCCAGACTCTGTGTCTAGCTCTCTCGTGTACGACGAAAATACGGGCCTTTAAATTGCCGTACATCTCTCCCCTCCCGACTCGTCAAACTCCGGCTGACCATATGGTTTCGCGTTAATAAATTAACAGGGGCTTGCGTGCCGCTACAGTTTCATGCGTAAAGGGGAAAATTTATCGCGGGTATAACAACGAGGAAGAAGCGTGAATTAATTGAGAGTGGCGTGCGTTCGTCTGTTGAGGAGAAATTACACCACGGATGACTGGTGTACTGTTTCAACGTCTGTTGCGTGACACGCTCCTATTTGCCATAATTAATACGGAATTGATGAGTTAACCGGTTGGTAGTCTTTTTCATTCCAACTGCGGCGTTGCATTTTATGATTTTGCGATAAAATCTAGTCAATGAAATCGGACGTTGTGAATGATATTCCACTGACCCGTTTAAACATATTTACATAGAAGAAAGTCATCCATGAATTGTAATATGTGTAATTAAAAATCGAAACTTTTATTTATTAACTTCCCATCTTGAACAGCATAGTATGTGCATTTCTGAAAGATACGTAGCTGCTTTATTTATTTCAACGCTTTCATAGAAATCAGTGACAGTTTTAGTATGATCATTTAAACTGTTGAAAAGCAAGTAGCCGAACATTAAACAGCTTATGTGAATTGAAATTCAAACATTTCACGAATGCCGCGAATATTTTTCTTCAGTTATATTTTTCTTATTTGCAGAATCACATTTTTCGCTCTCGTAAATTTGCCAGATCGTAACTCCGCTAGAAAGGGGATCCCGGTTGTTAGACCGGGATACTTCTGTTTCGCGTGCCACCGAGTAATCGATCGCTGGGAGCACAATTTTCACTCGTGCCGGGCGGAATTATTCATCGGTCGGTCGGATGCAAATTACCCTCGAGAAAGGTGCGACGTTCCTCTCCTTACGCTCGCGCTCAACAGTAATTCGTTTTCACGCGCCGAATGGGCCAGGCTTGCTCGAAATCGTCGAATTTATAGCGGCGTTACTTTATGATATATCTGTGCTCAAAGGCGTTCGATAAATTCTCATCTAAGGCTCCATTTATACGTCATCGTGCCGTGTCCGGATTTTCGGATAGCGACGTACTATTATAAAAGAATAAAAACTATGCCACTTCCGTGGCGTTTGGTGTCGAATTTTAATTAGAAAAATCTCAGGAGTTCATTGAAATTAATTTCATAAAGATTAAACGAAAACTAAAAACGAATATTTTGGGAACGCAGTTAGCAACAATGTTGCCAAAAGTGGTTTTTACAAAATTTAACTCAATTTTTGACCCAACGAAGTTGCGAAGCGAACATTTTGAGTACTCAATTAGCAACGATGTTGCCAAAGGAGGTTTTTACAAAATTTAACTCGATTTTCTGACTCAACGAAGTTGTAAAGCGAACATTTTAGGAACTCAGTTAGCAACAATTTTGCCAAAAGGTGATTTTACAAAATTCAACTGGATTTTTTTGACCCAGCAAAGTTGCAAAAGTACGCTTTTTCACTAATTCTTGCAATTTGACGTCATTTTTCAGCACTTCTAACTTAAATTATTAAGAGTTGTCAGCTGATAAAAAAGCTGAAACCAGTTGCATTTCTTTTGTGAAGATTCATTGAACAATTGCAATAATGTACAAATTACATAAATGAGAATGTTTAAACTTGAAACTTATTACTTATAGATTATTCTTACAAATTAATTTACAATACATTTTATAATTAGATAATAATGAAAATTACAGTAATAATAATAACATAGATTTACATATGCTACACAAATGTTTTAGAAACTAAAGACTATTACTTACGGATTATTCTTATAAATTGATTTACAATACATCTTATAATTAGATAATAATGAAAATTACAAGAATAATAATAACATAGATTTACATATGCTAAAATGTTTTAGAAATTAAAGAACATGACTTACAGATTATTCTTATAAATTGATTTACAATACATCTTATAATTAAATAATAATGAAAATTTCAATAATAATAATAATAGTATAGATTTAAATATGCTACAAAAATGTTTTAGAAACTAAAAAAACATTACTTATTAACTATTCTTATAAATTCATGTATAATACATCTTAAAGTTAACACTCATATAAATATTTAATGCAAATACAAATATAATTAATATAACTTAACATAATTTTAGTATAATTTGATAGTAGTATATGTGAATCATAAGTGGCACAAGTAAATGGTCAGACATCAGGCATAACTAAAGTAGTATGGGTCAAGGTATGGCTTAACATGTGTTTCTTAATTAGGTCAATTGGTCAATGCTGTTTGTTAATAATTCAAAAAACGAGGCCTTACCTAACATTTTGGCAAAGGAAAAAGTTGCCCAGAATCACCTCAGCAATCACTCCTAAAATAAAAAGTATATTAACAACCTTTTCTCAAAAAGCTCAGAGCATTTCGATGTTAAAGTGTATAGCAACGAAGCTAATTACTCTCATTTCCCAGAATATTAATTTTAAATTAATAGATGGTTAGTAAATTTGTGAATTAAAGAAAGTTGCGCAAAGGTAATTAATTGTCATTTAATTAATTCGCTATTTATAACAGCACTAATCGAATACATAAGAATTAACATTTAAAAGTAGCAAGTAAGGACAAACAGATTGTAAAAGGCTATCGCGTATGAGAAACGGGAAGGGAATCGAAATTCCCCATAGAGAAAACGTTGAGAGTCATCAAAGCTGAGTCTTTGACGATCGCAGCTTTGCATTCGAATCGAGTAGGAACCATGCAGCAATGCAGCTGTTTAAGTATTCCGGTGTCGTCTCGTCGACAGAACCGTGTGATTTCCTCCTGCCGAACGTTTTCTAAACGAATCCTGAACGACTCGAAGGGTCGCCGATCCTGACTAACGTTGGATCACCTTGAACTTTCCTTCTTGCTCGCGTATGAGGCTACGTTTCGTGGCTGTGCTCCGAGAGCCATCGAGTGATCCCACGGAATATCGTCGAGTGTGTTTGAAACTTCCCTCGAAATTGAACAGAGGCTCGTGTTCATTGAACGTTAAACATTTCTGCTGCGTCCACGATTGGCGTTTTAAGTGCAGTTGGAACCCTTTGAACCGGTGTATGTTGCGAAATATGCATTTTATTATAAATGCGACAAAGACTGATAAATAATGATCGCAGTTTTAATAAATTTAATAAAGCCGGTAAAATGTACGTGGGCTCGAGTTGCATCTGTTTTCGACTTTCTATAATAAGCGAAGAGAGAATTTTGTTAATTTATAACGTAACTTATTATATCAATCGATTCAATATAATAATCATATTGTGCACATGTAATAAATTCTATTTAAAAACCAATCAGGCTCTAAATCTTTAACCAATTATCTCCTTCCAAAATTAGTAACTACTATTTAAAACAGTCCGGTCAATTGGTTGTCCATTCCAACTACAGCGAAAACAACAACAAAACACTTACAAAACATTGGTTTGACGCCGTCCTACACTAGAACCGCTTTTCGACAAACCAACCATCGGATTGTTTGCGGTTCAGAAATAACTTGAATTCCAACGATGAAGCAATTTAGAGATTACCGAAAGGAGAACAAAGTTTGCACCGATACAACTCATGATAAAGTAAACGTAGAATTATTCCAGCAGTCAACACCTACCTGTCCACGGGATCGAAGGGATCGCGTGATGATCGAGGGCGATCCAGCACCGCCGGTGCATACAAGGGGGTCAGGAATCACAGCTGAAATTTTTGCCCGGTCCCGTCACCTGAAGCGGGGATCCTGAAAGCGGAAAGAGAAGACCGAGAAGGGGAAGAGTCCCCGGGGCAAACGTACCGGCTGGAGAAGGATAGGGATAAGGGATCGGAGGGGAAAAAAGAATTAGAAGCATCTCGCGGAGGGGTTGGACCGGTTCGTCTGGTCCCCGATTTGAAGCCAGCACAGCGCGATTCCCCTTCTTTTTTCCTCGATTTCGATCCTTCGAGGTTCGGCCGGCGCGGCGATCCCCGGCGTCGTTCTCGTTCGATCATGCCCTCCGCCAATCCTTTGGATCCTGCTCGATGGCGTCGCCTGCTACCGTTCCTCCCGGTGGTTGCGCGTCCCTTCGAGATTTATATTTCGCCGCGCAATAAGCCCGCGGATCCACTAATTGGATCCTCGATCCCCTTCCGACGAGACCGCGTCGACCCGGAGACCGACGCGCCGCGGCTTTACGATTCCTGCTTTATTAACCCTTTCGGGGACCGGATCGTTTCGTATGAAACGAAGTCTCCACGAATCGCGAGATAGAAGGTATAACTTCTCTCCTTTTTTTTTGTGGAAGAAGCTGCTTGCGAATCGTATTTGTCTTTTGTTAGATACTTGCTGTTTACTGTAGTTGCTTCATCATCTGTTTCCATTTTTCTTTTGTTCCTTCACTCCCACAAAAAGCCGCGGATGATTCTGCGCCGCTATGTAAGTTGAAAACAAGTATATTAAAATGTTTCATGGAAGACAGTCTATTTTTTTATTGTACATTAAATTATATATTAAACGTTCTATATTATTCGTGAATTTAACCTCATCCCACAGCATCAGTTTGGATTTCGAGAACAGCACTCTACTATGGAACAAATACATAGAATAGTGAACGAAATAGAAAACTGTCTCGAAGAAAAGAAAGTATGTTCTGCCGTCTTTATAGATGTTAGTCAAGCATTCGATCGCGTTTGGCATGAGGGATTGCTCTACAAAATTCAACTAAATCTCCCACACAACTACTACCTCCTACTAAAATCTTATCTAAATGAAAGATACTTCCATATAAACTGCGACGGAAGTTTTTCCAAACTGTACCCTATACAAGCCGGAGTGCCCCAAGGCAGTGTTTTAGGGCCTGTACTGTATCAAATTTTTACTACAGATTTCCCCACGCCCAAGGATGTGTTAGTAGCTACTTATGCTGACGATTCAGCAGCCCCAGCTTCGAACGAAGACCCGATTAAAGCCACAAACACTCTACAAATGTCCATAAATGAAATAGAAACATGGTCCGGAAAATGGAAAATAAATCTAAATGCTTCCGAATCTACGCACACTATCTTCGCAACAAGACATATAACAAATACAGAAATAAAGTTAAACAATGAAATACTATCTACAAAAGAACAAGCTAAATACTTAGGCATGCATCTGGACAAGCGACTTACGTGGAATCAACACCGAAAAGCAAAGAGAAAACAATTAGATATAAAACTGAAGAAACTATACTGGATACTAGGACGAAAATCACCACTCTCACTCAACAATAAATTACTAATATATACAACTGCCATAATACCAATTTGGTCGTACGGAATCCAATCATGGGGATGTGCTAAACAATCCAGTAGAAATATTGTACAACGTTTTCAGAACAAAGCTCTTAGAACAATAACTGCAGCACCATGGTACGTCACAAATGAAATCTTACACAAAGATCTTCGAATAAAATGGATACACGAATTCACTGAAAGTCGAGCGTAATCGTGCAAGAACAGATTGCAAAGACATCCGAATATACTAGTCATCAATTTAGTCAACAACCCTCCAGGATTCAGGCGGTTGGAAAGGACAAAGCCTATGGACCTAATGTAAAAACAATAACTAATTGACATGTATATTTCTGAAGGACTACCAGTGAGTAGCTGCTTCTCGCATGCTAAAAAATTCGCGGATCACATTCACTAAATGGCATATTGTAAGTCAGTTGTAAATTAAATTTTTTTTTAAATAAAAAACAATTATTCATGCATTAATACATTTTTCTGTTAATATTCAAGATTTCTTGACACGGATGACTGATAATACAATTATAATCTATGTACAATTATAATTATAATATAGATTCAAGATATTTTGAGACAGTTAATTGATAATATAATTGGAGTAAAAAGTATCATCAATGTCTCGATTCTTTTACGTTTTTCTTTTTTGCGGTTAAAATAGAATGTAAACAAGACTTCTTTGTGCAATGTATGCAACACACACTCTTAACGATCTTTAGCAACCAAGATTTTTAGTTTGGCATAACGATTGGGGGAAATATCTTGTTCCTTCATGGTCTAGTTGCTCCACTTTTATTTACTACCCAAACACGTTCGAACTGAATGCAGGTCGCTTTTCATAAAAATCACGTCAGGTTTACAGCTGGAGTTGCAAACAACTGGTTTATCGTCATACGTTAAGAATTCGACACTGCGTTTGAATCAGTAATTACAATAAAGCAATTCATACGCGTAGTTAATCAAGCTATATTATTCGCAAGCAGAATGTTTATCCGTTCCCGAGCGTGGATCCGTGGGTAGATAGATAATAAAAATCATGCCACGATTAAACGGAAATTATTTAACAAGTCCCACGCAAGCGCGAATTTAAACAATAAATCTGTACAGAAAGGGGCGAAGGAATATTGTATAATAATCACGATATTTCGACAAATATGTAATAACAAATTTTACACGTTTGTACACAACATTGGCCGCAAGGTATAAAGCTAATTGTAAGAAGATTGCAAGGGAAGCTCTAATTACGATAGAGCCGTAATTCGACGCCGATGCTATTTCTGCATTCAAGGATGCGATTTAACCGCGACCGAGCAGGGTTCATGGATTATGCTGGTTCTAATCGTAGGTGAGCGTATGACTCACGCGCGACTGCAAAGTATTTTCTAAATTAATGCACGAGCCGGCCAACCAGGTGTAATAAATACAGATACGCTCGCCTCGGGACTCGTTCTGCCGTTTGAACTCAATTTTAAGCCTCGGGAATCTTGCGAAATTAACCGCGACACGATTTTACCCACTTTATGACGTCCGCGAACTTTTTCACCTGGATGCTGGAAAACGTGTCTGATGAAATGGATTGCGCGCGAATCGAAAATGTTAACCGCACGGATATATTGACGGTCGGTGTTTCGTTTGTGAACGTTTCGTTGTGACAATCATTAAAATGCTTAGCAATTGTTAATAATGATTTGAAATTAATGAAAACGATGAAACAATAAAAAGAAATATATGAAACGATTACTAATTAATTAATATAAAATCAGCGTGTTATGCTTAATAAAATATTACCATTTACTAATATTACTGAAATATTTAATTCATTCATTCCATTTCCTATTCGCCCAACGAAAGTAATAATGACTAACCAGAGTGATCATAATTATTTCTTCACGAATGCACTGGCACTCCTCTTACGTTAACATTACATAATTAGCCCGCACTTGGCACAATCGTTACTTAAAATTCGACTCAAAAGTAATCCGCTGGTGACATTTCATAATAACGTATCGAGGTGACCGGAACACAATCCAGCTTTCTTTACGTGAGAATATTCACGGATCGCGCGTAGGGAGAGAACGTGTCGATAAACGTAACGCAGAACGATTCATTCATGAAGTCTTGCGACACGCTTCATTACATAAAGGTGTCCGCAACGAAATGGCTCGCATAGGTGAACCCGTTGCACGGTAACTTGCGTACCGCCGGCTTCACTAATGGCATAGTTTGCCCGGTAGAAACATTATTAAATATCGGACGGAATGATGTAACAGCTGTGTGCGTTTGAGAAGTACTCGCACAGTGCGATCATTGGCATGCATTTTTATAATCGAGAATTAGAATCTTCATTTCCTTCTTTTTTTATTCATATCCGTCCTTTTTGTAATCGGAAGAATACATTCTTATGCGCGGTGGCATTATTATAAATATTGCTTTTATATATCCTACAAATTTATTGACATCTTTAGCGGATAATATGCTATTTAGTTTAATTAAAATTACAGAAGACGTTTAGCACAGTCTTGACTAATATCCTGCGAATTGTTCACGAAAAATGTTATACACTATGTTGATAATATACATATATGAAAATTATACGTGTATTTAAATACTTTCGTTCCTCTACTGTCTTTAGTATTCGTAATTAAAATTCGTTGCAATATTTTTCATATTCGTTTCGCATAGAATTAGATTCAATGTTATTTTGATATAAATCTACCATTAAATTAATGTGAAACGGTGGAATGCTTTAGCACGACGAATGTCTGCGTAAAAAGTAAAAATGTATTACGTATGATTCGCAAGCGACCGAGGATAATTGTGAATAATTGCCACGAAGGATCGCGATAAACGGGGCTACTTTTAATCACGCAGCTACTCAGCTGTGTTGTATTGCGGCGAACGGTCCGCGCCAGTTGGAATATAATATTCGTGCGTGGAGCGATTTTATCAGCGGCGCAGTCGTCGGGGACAATTAACTATGATCGATGAGCCAATCAATCGAACGACCAACAGTTTAACGTTTATAGGATTTTAACTGCTTGGCGAGACAGCAACGTATGCATCAGCGTTCCCCCGGCCCGCTTCAATTGGCTCGAATCAACTGTCCGTATGTAAATACGTGTAGGATGCGATTCGTTGACTTTCTTTCTTTTTTTTTTCTATCGTATCGACAAGTCGTCTCGCTTGTAAACCACTTCGCTCGTATGATTTGTTAAATATAACTCGGCAAATTCAGACGTGGAAATCAATCTCGTTTGACGAGCTCCTAAAAATGTTCAGCGCGTGTCGACGAACTGAAGCGACAGGGAAGAACGATTCACCGGAAGGGTGAGCTTTCTTTCGAGTAGGGGGAATTCCCCTGATGCCGGACGGCACCTAATATCGGACATTAGTTATATTTCAAAGAACTAAAATGTGACGAAATTGTTTTAAACCATCGAAACATAGGAGAAGATAAAACACACGATGCGCGCCATTCGCTCGCTTCTATCGCGATTAATATCAGTCGATCGTTGGCGATGGAGTCCAAATCAGTGCATTGTGTAAAGTAAAAAGTGTAATACTTATCAAATTTTTATGAATTAAAAACATGTGAGTAGTGTTGTTGTAAACTCTGGTAAGTGCTGTTTTATTTACTTTTTGTCTTTTCGTGGATTGATTTTCAAAAAATACTACTTTATAATGGTTCCCACTATCCCCTCAAAATCGGACAGAAGATTGTCCCCTATTATCGGACAATAAATATATCACTACTGTATGTTCGTATTTGTAATAACATTCATTATCGTGCTTTCAGTCGTTAAATATATACATGAACAACGACATGGATATTAAAAGGCGAAGTTTGTGGAATGAAAAGGATTTAAAAACCGCATTGAAGAAAGATATGGCAAGAAAAATGAGCTTGAGAGAAGCATCTTTAAGACACAACATCCCAAAAAGCACATTGTCTGATAAGATAACTGCTTTAAAATCTGGGAAAGAAGTAATATTAAAGCCTAAACTAGGTGAATTTACCACAACTTTTCCAGTAGAATATGAAAATCAATTGGTAAATCATATAAAAAACCTAGCTGATCGGTGTTTGCCACTAACGAAAAGGGAATTTTTAAAGCTGGCATATGACCTAGCGGTAAACTCTACGCTTCCTAATCGTTTCAGTAACGAGAAAGGAACAGCTGACAAGTATTTTTATTATAATTTTATAGCTAATTATCCTGATTTATCGCTTAGAACTCCTGAATCCACGAGCTTGATGCGAGCTGTCGGTTTTAATAAACCGCAAGTAGATCTTTTTTTTTACCAGTCTTGAAAAGCTCATGAATCCATACAATTTTTCCCCTTCCAATATGTATATAATTGCGATGAAACGGGAATTAGTGGCGTTCAAAAACACTAAAGGGTCTTGGCAAGGAAGAATACAATAAAAAAGCGATCAGAATCAAGGAAGAGGGAATCGGAAAAGAGTGAAATTCTTACTTCACAATGTCATCAATTATTGGTCGAAGAGAAAGAAAATAAAAAAACGAATGAAAGAACAAAAGAAAGAATTGAAAAGTGTCTTTAATTAGACGAGTCGAGCAAAGAAAATGAAAGAAAAAACAGAGCAGTAAAACCAGAAGATATAAACGAAGAAACACTTTGTGTGGTTTGTTTGGAGACCAATGATGAGGACTGGATACAATGCTCAATATGCCGAAAATGGGCTCACAAAGCTTGTGCCGACGTACCTGAATGTTAAACATGTTTACTATGTCCGATATTAGGTGCCATTCCACATTTCTATAAAATCATTAACCTAAATTCATGTTAATTTTGTTTACCTATTATAACAATGTTGGTCGTTTTGTTTCTATATTTTGATTCCTACCAGTGTTAACTTGTAACTAATGCAAAGAAAAGTCAATATTTGTTTCATTTATTTAAGAAGAACCTTAAGTGTCCTATACTTGGGGAACTCCCCCTGCTGATTGCGTTGGGTGATATTGATTATTGAAATTATTGGGGTGGCCAATGTCGGATAAGACCAGGTTCTAATAATTAACATCAACTTATCTGTAATTTTTGTCATTTCAAGCCTAAGTTATGATTCAATTGAATCAAAATTTAATTATTCCAATGTCTCGTGAAAGTAGTCCTAAAAAATTCTTCCACTCCACTGTGAATATCCCAGAATAGTTTACGATCAATTAACGAATTCTCGTTCGGTCGTAGTGAAAAGCCGGAAGCAGCGCGAGCGAAGGTTCAAGGAGCGGGCGATGAAGAAAAGAAGGACGATTTGCGAGTTCCGAAATCCAGAAGCGCGTTAATCGCCGCGAGAAGGGCGCGTCTGAGGACTCTGTACGAGCGCGACGTTACCGAGATAGAAAATTCGATGCGCGCCCTCGGATACGGTTTCATCCCCACGCAACCTTGACCCTTTTTATCGCAATTTCTTTCACGCGATTCGCTCGACCTTGGCTGTGACGAGCCACACTGGACAAACGCCACTTTCACCACTTTCAACTTTTAACCGGCCGATTTTCAACGCGTTGCGCGAATCAGGAAATGCACTGCACCGTAACTTCTACGATTAGACGCGATGCAGGACGTGTTAAAATTTTCATAGTTAACGAAACCATATGTTGTAGTCCGTGTTGAATAATGACGAGCTCCTGCCGCCGTTTCGCTGATTTCAAAGTTATTAACGAATGTTGAAAATCGCGAGAGAGCGGACTTTTCGCCAAACATGACTGTACAAACGAATTTTTATCTTGAAAATTATTACGATTATGGAGAAAATCTGTTTTTTTTTCATTCGCATGGCAAACAATGGAACTTGCTAATTATATTTCTGATTTTATTGTTAAAATAAATTCTTATGTTGCAAAAACGAATTAATTTTCAGCATGCTGTCAGCACGTTAGAAGAACAGAATATTCTAATTATAAGGTTTATCGTTGGTCAAAACGTTTCACTTTAATTTAAAGCGTCACCCATTAACTTATTATGATTAATGATAAAATGTCATGAGTAACGCATTAAATATAGAATCCCGTCGAAACACAACAATCATCAAGATAATAGAATATTTCCAATATTCTTCTGAAAAAAATGTGTTCAAGAGGGTCTGAAAAAAATGGTTAATGATCCGCAGGAGCAGTCTACATATTTCTGTCGATGAAAAGCCCTGAAATACTTTATGAAAAAAGTGCCACCAGTATAAATAATAATTTGCACCAGCGAGTTTCCATCGCTGACAGCTATTAACTCATAATTCATTGTTTTCCAAATATCTTGCAGAGGCGTGAAATAGAAAACGTTTGACTTATTCCGCACGAACATTTATCCACAAAGATGATTTATTAATCGTTAGCGATACATGTGTACGCACAGACGTCCATCGGCGTGACATAAATAAAATATATAGATATCATACATATATGTATATCTTACACGGTGACGATGAGTGAGAACGGATGCTTGCTTCGTTAGACTTTGGCAAAACAGTTCGTACCGGGCGGAGGAGGAAATTGTACATACGAAACGCCAAAGGGAAAGTTAGTCCAGCATTGCAAAGCTTGCTGAATTTACACTTCCGAATAGGTATAGAACTCGACGACATACAAAGTATCTTGATTTCGCATTTGAATTTGCCAGCTGACCCGTATTATAACAGCGTAACGCCAGTAAATTAACGGCGACTACTATCCTATGAAGGATCCACGAACGATCGAATTCCTCCAATAGAGTTTCCATACTTTAGCCTAATTAACCTTTCTTCAATTCTTGAGAATAAATTAATAAATTAATCCTTAACTCCAGTAGACTTTTGTTCGTCCTCGTGTAGCTAAATTAGTTATTTCGTTTTTATTCTATTTGTCAAGCCTTTGAGACTTCTACTATTTATTTCCTGTGGACGATCGTTTAAATTCTATGATTGCTACTTCATTAGACTTTCTCGGGTCGTGCATACAAATGATGAGAGCAGCCGTGACGTAACCGCGCGTTGAATCATTTTTCCGAGAAAGTAGTAAGTACTGCCGGAGCTTGGGTGAGAAAGTTAGCTGCAGGCTTCCGGTGGCAATCTTTTTATAACACCTGTTTACAAAATTAAACGCTGTTTTCATGTTATTCGCCGAATGAAAAAATAATTTGAATTACGAAAGGAACTAAATCAGAGACTAAACCGAGTGGAGTTAATATTTTTGCAAAACGTACCAGAGGAATTCATTTATGTCCTGCCCTACGCTTACCGTTCACAGAATTATTTGGCGCCTCTTAAATTAATAAACGAACGTTGATCATTAGACGATACAAGTGAATCAGCGTATAAATAATCAAGTTCCGCTTAATAATTACGATTCGATCTTGCAAGCACACCCGTCGACTTCCACATTATGCTACTTTATGTACCTCTTACTGGACGGCATTTTACGGCACGGAATCCTTTTAGCTTCTTCGAAAAGTCATCTCACAGTGCCTAATCGGCAGACAATGCTCATTTACAAGGAGAGACTCGTGTGCAACAAATCCACTCGCGAGATTAGGTGCAAAAAAGTCGAGCAATTTAAAGAACAAAAATTTGACCTCGTGTTATGATGTATTATACGGTGAGAAATTTGTTTATTTTAGAGAATCGACGTCGGAGTGTTTCGCGACATGTATTTTTGTATAAAAATCTTGTGAGATCATTATTTTATATAAAAATAGATGTCACGAAATAGTATAATTCTTCCTATTCTTTTTATTAGAAATGAAATGTTTCATTCTTCTAAATCATTTATGGAAATCAATTTCTTACTAAATCATTGTAATTTAGGATACGGCTGAATTGTCTCCGTTCGCGATAAGCAAAATTGCTAAACGTATATATCTAATAATTAAGTATCAAATTATAGGTTTTACTAAAAAATATAAATCCTGCAATTACACGAAAGTGAATAAAATGCTGCATCCTCTTAGCATTGTATTACGAATTATCGGCGAGGAAAAGAATAAACATAAACATTGTACTTAATTCTACGAAATATTATTCTCCAACATCTGTATCGTGAATCGATACACCCAAAGCGTACAATTAATAAATAATTACGCGCGTAGGTACTCTTTGCACCTAATGCTCGAAATTCGTAGCTGCTTCTCTTTAGACATATCCTGAGATTTCTTCCCTTCCGTCTCGACGAGACACTTTCCTGCAACATTCTCGCGATGAGATTCTTTGGACTTTTAGTAGCCGCGCGTTACTTTCGACTATGTTTACGTATATACTATCGTTCGACAGCCAAAAGTTGAGGAAGCGACACATATGTACATTAACACGTACATACGCACATCCGAGTCGGGCGACATCTTATTATTTGAAATGTAGATTTACCCATAACGTAACTTTCAATTTTATTGACACGAAATGAAGAGAAATCGCATAAACGCGCAGGCGAAGAGCATCAGTATGCATCATTCGAGCGTTTAATCGCAATTGCATGATCCGATCACTCAGGAAGTTATTATTAAGACAAAAATAATGATTAATTGTGTGAAACTGTTTCGTACAGATCCGTACAGCTCGCGCGTGTCTTTACGCGGAAAAGAGCGCAGTGGATTTCCTCGGTGATTAAGCTAATTCTCGTAATGAAGAAATTGGCGTTACGATATTCAGTCATTGTTTCTTTGCAAAGGACACTTAAACGGTAGACCTAGCGAATGGTTCCTAAATTGCACCCAATGCTTTTCTCTTCAATGGCGGAAACCCACATTGCTGTTTTAGTAACGTTCTTGTTATTTTAATTAGCAATGACTATCTTATGAATATTATTATTGATTAGCAAAGAGCGGTCGCAAATTAAATTTAGCAGAAAGTTCAAGACTTTTGCCCTCGTGTCTCGTTCCATTCTGAAGACTGACTCGTTCATCATTATCTCCGCTTCGAATGATTTTTAACGTACTGGGAGAAGTTTATTTGATCAAAAGCCAATCGTTTGAGAACCTTTTCAAAGGAGACCAACAAGAGCTGTGATACACCTGTTTTCTCGCTTCGCTCTCGCTACAATGACCAATCGTTATCGCTGCATCCGTGTTCAATCAATAATTACAATAATCTTTTCGTTCCCTTTCAAACTTTCTCACAAAAAAGTAAATACCAACATTACCCAACTCATTCCACTGTTTGCAGACGTAAATACGATATCGAAGGAACATTCGCTGACCATTATCAAATTATCCATTGTTCCACTTTTTACATGTTTCTTCCATTTGCATCTTCACGAGTTTACCTCTGGCGCCATTTTGCCACCGTCGTATATACTTATGCATCTCCCCCGTCCCTTCCTTTCATTTCTTCAGCCACTCGACCACGAAGGACACTTCGTGAAATAAAATCGGGCCCTTATTGGTCAAGAGCATCGATCTCGCGCGGAATCAATGATTCACGATCCATTGAAGAACGCTCGTGTCACTTCCGCCGGTGGAAATTAATCGCGTGTCGTCCTGGAGGAACGACACGTTCGTAACGTGACTGGAGTGGCCACCGTACGCATGGCACAGCGACTGGAACAAACAACATTCATTTATTTCAATCACGTGCTTTGCTGCTCCTCGCGTTCTTTGTCTTTTGTTTCCCTTGGCCGGCGCTGAAATTCACATTGGCCGCTGGGCTATTAAACGGGATGCTTATTGTAGTAGCTTTTACGACTTTTCTCGAATTTACGACCGCTTGCTGGAATGTTGCTGTACATACGTAGATAAAACCACGGATGTTTGACCGACCGCGCGTTGGTGTAATTTTAAATGAAATTAATTCAATTAGTTGGAATTTTATAAGAGACGTATGGAATTCGAATTCTTCATAACTTCTGCCATTGAGTATTCCAATATTCATTAACGCCAAATAAAGAATTTCCTTCTAAAAATTATTGCTGTACATATTTAATATATCAAGCCTTAGTTTTATTGGATTTCTCCTCTGCTTCGGATTACGCAAATTTTTATAGAATACTTGTATTAGCTTTAAATGAAAGCTCTTAGAAAGTAAGTCTGTAAAATAATGCAGGCTAATATGTCTTGTGAATAAATACCTTCGGTTGACAAGCTGGGTAAGTGAACAATTTGACCTTTCCAAAATCGTCCCCAGTCGCGAGTAACTTTGTATCATTGCTGCGAGTGCAATTATTAACGTCCGTGCCATCCGCACCCTCGGGCCATACTCCGATCGTTTCGAAGGATATTACGCAGGTGTGACTAGCCCATTCCGTGTCCCTCATCGTCGATGGCTGTGGGATCTGTCGGCAGACACCGGGATTCCCTATGGTGCAAGATAATATATTCAATAAATTAATCAATGTAACGAAGATAAATATATTTTTGATTGATGGCGAAATCAAATGAAGATAAATTTAGACTTTACAGCCTTGTAGGAAATCTAAGTATTTAAATATTTTGATAAAGTTTTAATAATTTAGTGTTTTCTTATTTAGAACAACAAATATTACACTTTTATCGTAAAATCTTGTTCATATTCATCGTAGTTGTTAAGATAACTACAGAAAAGTAAAGGAACTATGGACGAATTTTCCAATTTCGATAATAATTATTCGCAGTACTCCTTTCGCAGAATTGTTAAACAATTTACTTACAATACAGCAACTCGTAGTCCCCGCTATTGCTGCGTAAATATTGCCCGTCCACCGACCAGTCCAAATGAGTTATGAAGCTGGAGTGTCCCTGTAATAAATGTGTTCGTTATTTTAATAAAAGAGAAACATGTTATACGCTTCTGTCAGCTTTTGTGAAAAAGAAAATGAAACTCTGTTAATAATTTCCTTCGAAGCAGCCACGAGTGACTCAGTTCTCGGCCATTTGTCACGAAAGGAGTGTCAACATTTTGTGCGAACAATGACTACCGTGCGTGCTCGAAGCAAGCAATTTTTAAATAAAAATATCAGCCCATGTGTAACTATGAATAATTCTGACAATATTGCTTCATTTTAAGAGACATTATATTTTTTTAAATAACTGCGAATATTACTCTTTTTTCTTTATTCTTTAAATGAAATGATTGTGATTCCACCATAATTGGTAATCAATCGATGAATTGTTAATTCCGTGGTATTTTATGTTGTTAGTATTTTACGCAAACAATTACATTTTGTACAATCGCTCGTGAAATCATAATTTCGCGCGCAGTTGCTTTTTTGCACGTGCCAAATTCGTACGCATGACTAAATTACTTTTGTGGAATTTTCGAATCGAGATTTCTAACATAATGTCTCCTATTAGTTTTTGAGCAACTAAAGACATGTCTTACTCCACGCCTGCGTATCCGCTTTGGCTAGAAACGAAGAGAGAAATGTGTGTTATATTCGCTACGACAATGAACAAGGCAAGGAGTATATACATAATTCATATACGAATAATTGAATAAACGATTCATACATAAATACACTTAATACATAAAAGCAATTTATACAGCGTCCACTCATTTTAACAATCTCTTCCTAATATTAAGTGTACAGCATAAATAATAGTGTCTTGTTAGTTGTTTATATGTACACGAAATGTATAAAAGATCATTATAAACCTTCGATTCTTTCATTGTCATTGGAGCAATCGAAAACGCGTCTGCTAAAAATACTATGTCTCACAGCATATAGTTCCAAATCGTAAATACAAAGGTATTCAGAAAGAAAATGAGCCGTCAATTGCAAAGAAAAGGTTTAGAGAAACTAATTATCCGACTTATCATCAACTTTTCATTTTTCTTCGGATTACTTAGAAAAAAGGACCACTCAGCACGCAAGAAATATCCTTACCATACATCGTCCAACTCGGCTGTACTTGGTAGCATCTTCGTTTACTTGATAAACGTAAATGTAATTATCTCTGGAACCCAACGCTAACAGGGTACCGTCCGGAGAAAATCGAACGACCTGAAAATTGATCGTAAACCTGATACGCCTATCGTACAACAGTACGAAATTTCTTCGGACTGCAAATTTTTCGGATTAATTAAAAGAGATAGAACTTTTGCAGTTTACTTCTCAAAAAGTAAGAATTTTGCGGAGTAAGATATTCAGTAGAATTAAAAATAATTTTAGTATGCAGAGTGTTTCGCTAAACCGCGCAAATATTTGACGAAGCGATTGCTAAGACAATTCTGAACAACTTTTTCCTTTGCCAAAATGTTGACTAAGGCTTCGTTTTTGAATTATTAACGAAAAACGCTGACCAATCAGAGCGCTGGCAGGGCGCACAGCTGAGAGAAGATCTTGATACGCTCAACCGTTCAGCGCGCGCTCTGCCAGCGCCCTGATTGGTCAGCGTTTTTCGTTAATAATTCAAAAACGAAGCCCTAATCAACATTTTGGAAAAGGAAAAAGTTGTTCAGAATCGACTCACCAATCATTCCTTAAAATATTTGCACGAAATATTTTTCTTTTGTACAAACTAAGAGTTTACCTGAATAGGCTCCGATCCATCAGTATGGTGAGTGTATAATTCCCGAGTTTCACTGTCGATTGCTAACCATTTTCCGGAAGTACATCCGACGACCATTATATTACCATCTGGTGAGAACCCGATACTTTGTGCTTGCTCCTGAATAAATAAATGAAAAGTCTGTTCAATTACTGCAACATCGTTATTAGACATTCTTTCCCACAGTCACGGAATTAATTTAATATTTCCAATAATATGAATCAATTATTAAATACGAATTAACGAAATTGTTCACGCTTAGACAGTCGTAATAAAAATCGGAATGCTCTAAATGTATACAGAAATCTACTCCAGCGAAAGGTATAAAGTTCAGTTGCTCTGCAAATATTTCAAATCACCAAAAAACTGCGGGTAACTAAAATTCATAACAATGATGTAGGAAATTAAGCCGTTAAAGTTCAAATGATGCGGCAGTTAGGGCTGCCGATCACCTGTTGATCAACCAAAGGGTAAACAAGCGGCAGGCGAATGAAAGAGAGTGCGAATGAAAATAAGAGCGAGAGCGAAATATTAGGAGAGATAATCGCAAAATCAGTGTATGTGAGAATGTGAGCGAGTGATTGGCATATTTAGGAAAGATGCATGAGGAAAGGGCAGTCTTTGGTGAGAATTGTGAGTTGACGAAGAACAGAGCGAGTATTATAGATTTGAATGAAATTAGAATTATTCTAAACCTTGTTTCGATTCATTAAAATCCCAAAATAATTTGCACATCAATATTCAATTCAAGCGACACCTTATATACTAACCCCGATATCTTTACTCCAGACAACAGTATGACTGAGGCTGTCCCACATTTGCAACAACCTGTCGTGGCCCGCCGTTGCGAACTGTGGTAAAGTTGGATGAGCAGCAAGTCCCCAGACCTCTTCAGCGTGTCCCAGCATCGCCGGATTGAATCCCATTCCCACGTCGCCGACTAAAATGCAATTCCTCGTTGTCCCTATTAATAACTGCGAACCCCTGCCTTCGGCGAGCGTTCGAATGCCCCCGAAATGATCTTCGATCTGTCAAACAAGATTTCATGTAATCGTTAAAGTGACGGAAGAATTGTGTAAACGACGTAACTGCTAGAAGAAAATATAGAAAACAATATTTGCTTTGCTTATGAGAAACTGTAGAAAGCTAGATTTGTTTTAATTATAAGGAATGTAATAATTCTTTTCCTTTTTGTGGTTTGGAGTCATTTCAAATGTTGCAGTTTAATATTGACAGACTTACCTGTGCTTCCTCTCCCGTCAAATTTAATGTTTCGTCGAAATACAATATTTTGCCATCCTTGCCACCGCCGGTGACGATGAAACCGTCTTTCAGAACGCAAATTGAAAATATCGACCCTTCGTGAACGTTCCTCACTATTTTAGAAATGGTGTTCGTTCCTGCACAGAAATATTACAATGTTGCGAGTGCAATTAAAATGAAAGCATAAGGAATCGAATTTGAAGAATGTAATTATTTATTTATCTCTCGCTTCCTATCACAACATTATTCTGGCACAAGTGTTGAGATACACTGTAAATTTACACTGTTTTAAGGGAAATCCATAATTTTCGAATTAATAAAGTTGTCTTGCAAGCCGGGTGCGTCGTTCGAACGTTTGATCCCTCAATTCGACAATAATGTTATCTCACCTCTGCCCCAAACGATGATGTTACCGTTGCTGTCCCCAGTAAGAACGTCGCCGCTCTGATTGAAGGCCACACAGGTGATGTATCTCGGTTTCTCCCGGCTCTCAAAAATGCCCATCCGCTTGTACAGCATACCACCGTTATCGAGGGACCAAAACGACACGTGACCCTTCCCACAGGACACGATCTGGTTCCGTTCCAGCGGATGCCACTCGGCGCATACCACCGTGTCGATGGAGCACTGCAATTGACGATGGTCATTCGTTAAATCACCCGGTTCCGGTTTCGCAGGCTCGATAGAATTGTCCGAGTATTCTCTTGGGCGAAAGACTTGTCGTTCTTCCGAGCCGTATCAGTTAAATATTGGATCGAATCTCGTGTAAGTACACGACGCGCGGTAAATAATTATGTAAATAATTTTCGAATTATTTCTGCATGGTGAACGGATCAATAGTTATGCGGTGTAAAATGTTTTTGTGGGTTCGTAGGTTTAAAAGTCTTAATTCTTGCGGTTAAGCGAATAAGGATTATTAGAAAGACGAATAATGCGACTTTGCAATCATACCAAATATTTATGCATTTGAACTATCGTGTTTATTGTTTAAATTTTGCGTATGAAAAAGAATATCATGTATAATAAACACAATTGGAATAATCTGACAAGTGTTGTAAGTTGGTCTTAAAGCTGTTGGCGATAATAGCATTAATTTGAACGTTACCTTCGTCTCGGTGACCTTCGTCCCCCGTTCTCCTTTCTGCCAATCCCAGATCGAGATGTTATAATCGGACGTCTCATCGATCGCGCACAAATAATTCCCGCCGTCCGCTTTCGAGAACGAGAGGCAACAAATGGAACCGTCGAACTCGCCGTTGCCGATTACACAAAGGGTGGACAAACTGACCGAATTCCATATCCTTATGTGCGGCTAAAAAAGAAATACTTTAGTTATTTCATTTGGTACGTTTTATATTTTGCTAAGAGTATTAGAAGACTACTCACCATGGCTTCTCTTCTGTCGCTTCCACACACCTGGCCGGTGGCTACCACCAGTTTGTTCGGATGAATTGCAATGCTGTAAAAAAGAAATATACGATTGTAACATTTGCACAAAATCTACATAAATGTACCAAAAGTGTAATATACAATTATTCCGTGAAGTTTTTCAAAGCCAGTTTTCAAGCCTATATAGTATACAGTAATGTTCCAAAAGAACCGACTGGCTTCTGGCTCGAAAGAACCGAATCGACATTCCCACTTCTTCGTTTGAAGTCGCCGCGCTGAGCGAGAGATCCGAGAACGAGAGAGAGGCACATTCTATCCTCTAACGCAGATGTGCCCAAAGTGGGCGATACCGCCCCCTGGTGTGCACTGGAATCGATCCAGGGGGCGATAGTGGCCAAATCCAAAGCGATAGTAGACTCGGATGCTTAATCGGGGGCCGTTGAAAGAAGAGAAAGTTTTGAAGGATCTTGCTGAGTAATTATCTCTCCGAAAAGGGAGTGGTGGACCAAATAAGTTTGGGAACTTCTGCTCTAAAGTATAACTCTTCACCTCGACGGAACCCTTTATGGTTTTCCGCTATCGTGAGCCCCTCGTTCGTTGACTGGGTTCGCAAAGTCAAGCCGAACGTAGCATACCTGTTCCGAAAGAACCGACTCGCTCGGGTCAGGTCAGTCGCTTCTTTCAGAACAGGTATACTGTACACTATAGCTATAAAGCGACTGACCGGTCCCGAGAGAGTCGGTTCTTTCGGAACAGGTATACTATTCGACTTGACGAAAGAAGCGATTGGCCGGTGCCGAGCGTGTCGGTTCTATCGGAACATTACTGTACATGGGACAGGGTAGGAGAGAGGAACATTTTTTTAAATCAGTTCTGCACGATCGTTAAGACCGACCAAGCAAATTACGCATGAATTCAATTAATTCAATTAACCCACCATTTGATGTCGTCCGTATGGCCCAAGTAGTGCCTCTGGCTGTGCTCCTCCATGTTGTACAAGACCACAACAGCTGCGACGAAATAAACGATCTCCCCGGTCGGTAGCAGATGCAGATTGCTCCGGCAGTCCCTGCCTCGGTAACCGTACACCCAGTCCAGTTTCAATTTGCTCTGGGGCGGTGTGCTGACTTTGTGAAGGTCGTACGACTCCGCCAAAGGTGTCGGTACGTACAGGACCACGGGTCTGCCTCGCAGGTACATGCGAACGCTGCTCTCCTCCTCGTTGTACTGCATATCTCTGGTGCTGCGAATTTACAAGACGATGTTTTCAGTCTTTCACGGCGCCGTTTGTTCGAAATCGAAACGGACGGAGTTAGTATAATAACCTACTGTCAGACACAAGATTAATGTTCGAAGAAACGTGTTTTATAGTTTGATGCAGTGCGTTCCTAACTTTTATTTCGCCGGGACCACTTTCCAAGGGAGGACTATCGCTGCCTCTGACAGTCCTAGCCTTAATCCTACTGTTTTCTGGTTTCCCTAAAATCGCACGGAATCGCAGGACTTCCCGTGACCGTATGCCTCGCGAAACCGCGAGAGAATGACTCACGCGGGAGAACGGGAGTTCGCTTTTCTTAAACTCGACCAGTCAGAGTTTTGCGCGTTACCGCGTTACGTCACTTCTGTCCGCCTTTTTGCCAGCTCTTCCCTGCTCGCTCTCGCGACTGGATCGCGATCAAGGCCTGCCGTTCGAGACACAATTTACGACTCGCTGGAAGAAATACTTAAACTGGTCAATCGGTAATGCGGATAATACTCAATTTTTTCCCTTCAACTTGGGCTACCTGTTGTCTTTTTTCTCGTGGCAAATGTGTGTCCTTGTGCCATTTGGACGTTCAAGTGGATTCCCGAAGATGGGTACACTTATGAAATGGACCGTTTATTTTAAAAGTGTTGTAAGTCCATTTTCCAAAAAAAAATCAGAAAAAGATATAAATAAAAAGTTCACATTAGAATATATGGAAATTTGTCCTTTTCTAAACTTTTTTGAAAAACGGACTCACGCCACTTTCAAAATAAACGGTCCAAATGTGAACTGTTTCATGAAATGAGAAACATTATTATTTTTTGTCAATGTTTCATTCAAATAAATAGTTTGTGCAATTTTGAATACATTTTTTAACGTTCAAGGTATTACGAGGTTTACTTGAAACAGTAACAGTTTATTACGCCATTTTCATTAAATCACGTTTTGTGTTGCAAATTGAACGGGCGGGACAGAAACCGAATCGGTGAGGCGCGAAGGAAATAACTTTCTTCCATTGGCAAGTTTTTGCCGAGCGTCTGAAGGATGCCACGGAAAGGACGCGCGCCGAGGTATATTCACGGTTGTACAACGCAACAGAAATCGCGGATTCACTTTCCTCGGGAACGCGATGGCTCGCTCCTTAGCTGAACGACCCGTTATCCACGTGACTCTCATGGATACCTGTTGCCACGAAGCAGCGAAATATTCTTCGGACTATCGTGCACGCTAATCTGCCACGGGGCGACAAAAACGTTTTGCCCTTTTTACCCAAGTGTCACGGGTAAGCGCCTCCCCTCCTGATTTCGTGCAGTGATTTCAACGCGTGTGGACTCGCGTGATTCCGTGCAATTGCACGCCGAACACCGGTTCGCGCGCTCGTGCTTTAACACGGAATTTATGATCGCATTCTCGGCGTCGACCTTTCGTCCGGGAATCAGGAATGAGAATTGTGGATAATAAGATTGCCGACCTGCTTACGGGCAGTTCAGCCTTTTACATTCTTCACGATCTGACAAATTCTCGGATAAATTAAGCTATAGATGGTGATTTGAAAATCGTGGTAGAACTCGAGATGGAGTGATTATGCGTGTAAAAGTGAGCGAAAAGTGTAGAATACGATTTTTTTACAGGACGCTTCGTTTTCCGGAAAATCGAGGTCGAATATTCGTTAAGTACGTCTGTGCTTAAGTACTCCCAACCTGGCACAACTGATCAAAGGGTGCGATTCCTCTTGTAAAAATAAGCAGAAAACGAAGAGTAATATTTTTTCATACGACGCTTCGTTTACGAAAAAATTGCGCTCGAAGAAAGCCATTTTCTTGGGTGAGCCAAGGAAATGGCGGCTACTTGATTACTCGCCTATTTAACGAATATTCTAACTCAATTTTCTCGAGAACAAAGCGTCGTACGAAAATGTTTTTTTCCTCATTGCCGACTTATTTTTACATAAGGAATCACATTCTTCATCCGATTTCGCCAAATTGTGAGTAGCTAAGCGCATACGCACTTAACTAATATTCAAACTCAATTCTCTCGAGAACGAAGCGTCGCACGAAAATGTTTTATTTCTCATTTCCGACTTATTTTTACGTAAGGAATCACATTCTTCATCCGATCTCGCCAAATTGTGAGTAGTTAAGCGCATGCGCACTTAACTAATATTCAAACTCAACTTTCTCGAGAACGAAGCGTCGTATGAAAAAGCTTTATTCTTCATTTTCTACTTATTTTCACACGAAGAATCATCTTGCGTAGCTAAACTAACAATAGAACCTAAGGGGGACGTAATTCCCAACGACCAGCCTGAGGCAAATCCTGCGGAAACGCGTCCGAATGGAAAACCATCGGGCCTCTAACCACTCACCTTAATCTGTCTTAAAAATGGTGCGTTTCAAAGTCGGTCACACACGTGCAACATGCGCGTGCTTATACCTTACTGCGACCGCCGTACGCGTGAAGTTTACTTTTGCGCAAATATTTGCAGAAACAAATATGTCAATGACGCAAGAGGGAACGTTTTACTTACCCGTGTTTCACGTTGTTCACCGCTGGAGGCTTGAACAGGTTGAACAGAGACTTGGTGGATGCTGACAATCTATAATAAACGAAAATGCAAACGAAAACCGTGCGGTGCAAAACGATTGGAAGGAAAGCAGATAAGAGAAATGAAAAATATTAAATAGGAAAAGGAATTTCGCGACGCGCGAAACGTGCTTTTTCTATTCCAACGTTTTTTCCCTGCTGCGCGAGGGATATTACGCGCTTCCGGTCGCGGTCTCTCGACTCAGTTACCACCAAAGGGAAGTTCCGGCGACTGGAAGCATCCAGTTGCTTTGCCGGATTAATGAGCTGTGAAGTGAATTCTCGTCGACAGACATGATCGATAGTTCGTTGCTCCTCTCGACACCTATGCTGACCGTTAAGCGACGTTTATTTTTATCCTTTTATATAAAACAATGCGAAGAATAAATGTACGATAGAAATGCTTTTGTCTAACTGAGAAACATTTGAAAAGTTGAAAACAAAGGACGAAACATTATCGACTTTGCAGCAACTGTTTACAACGCATCCCCGGAAAATTCGAAACGAACTAGCACCTATGTTTCTTCTTCTTAGAATGCAGATCAACTAATTCACAAATCGTAAACTATCCGCAGCATCATCGAACTTAAAAAAGAAATACACAATTTCCCGTCCACTTTCGTTCATTCGCGAGAAAAAGCACGTTCGATGGCCACGCGACAGAAATAATTACACGGTCAAAAAAAGCGAAAAAGTGCGCCCGGTAAGTTCATACAAGTCGGTGCGTAAATAAAAGGAAAACCACGGAGGCAGGCGAATGCGCGCTCGCTCGATATTAATGTATCGACGTTCTACCGCTCTCACCTGCTACTGGCGAGCTGCGAATTGCTTCCCTGATTCTGCGGGGAATGCGTGAAGTCTCCCGTCGACGACCACCGTTTCGCCCTTCTCAAGCTGCTTTGGGGTGGCCCGTTCGATCTCGCTGTCGGCGATCTATCGAACAACAGGATCACCGTGTGACGAGAAAGTTTCGTTACCTTGTCTTGCGGAAATGTCGCGCCGCCAACGGGCTTGGAGTTATCGGGTTAAATGAAATCCTTCCCTACCGTTCGTGAACACTGGACTGCCTGCGATTCTTTGATGGGGTGAAATCGACGAATTTAAAAACAAAAAAGTGTATAAAACGATCGAATCAGCAAACTTTGCTGTCGATGTGACATTGCTACCGAAGATCGGACCTTCTCTTTCTTTTTAATTTCGTTGCAATCGTTTTAGCTTGCTGGTTGTTTCTTTTTTTTTTAGGCAAAATGAAGATATGTCAATAACAAAATAAATCGAAATACATCTTTAATGTCAACGGGAGGCATATCTTAATACGATCATGAAAGAATATTTTAATAACAGTAATTTAATAAACATTATAATTTATTGTAACATAAATTAACAATGAATGATGATGAAGTTCATCGATATGTGTTAATGATCGGATACTTTCACACGTCCAAATGGATGGTGGATCGCATTTCGTTTGCAAGAGCAAGCACAAAGCGGGATTTATATGTTACAAAACAGGCAGACTAATCTAATTCTACTCGACAACGCGCACAGTCATGAAGTATTCGCATTCGTTCTCTCAACATTGTCGCTAATGAATTTTACATGAAAAGTGATCAATACAGGCATCTATTCTACTAAAAAAAAGTCGCCCACTTTCTATATGTGGGGAATAACGAAACCACAAACACGGCTATTTATGCAGAAAAGAAAAGGCATGGAGTGGAAAGTGAATGAATTTAATTGAAAAATGTTTAAGTACTATAAAGTTTAAACAATTGCATACCTGGTGACTGGCAGTGGTGTGGCTCTAGGACTCGGCGATGGCACCGGTGAAATGCTACTACTACTCGGGCTGTCCGAGTGCAACGAGCCCGTTGATTGGTAATGAACTGACCTTCTGAAAGATAATTTCAAAATTATTTTCTCTTTCGCACTTTAATGGAAAATTAATGTAGTTTCATTTTCACGTAAACTGTAAATACGATTGCCTTCGAATTTTCCCCAGAGTGTATAATTACCAAACTGCGGGTTTTTATATCTCAAATTCATAATGAAAATTCATATTTTTAATAATACAGCAGAAAAAAGCAGAACGTCGTCAGGAATCCATTTCACCTACCAGGGAATACGAAAAGCACTATAATTTGGATATTTTGTAAATTTATTATAAATGTAAATAATGAAAGTCCTTAGTCTAATAATTACTGACTTGACTTGCTTCCTTCGTTTTTTACCACTTCGATAAAATGGGCTTTCAGTTAAAGCAATCCAGTAGTCGGCGAAAGGGTTGTTAAAGCTTTGCTTTGATTGCACGTTAATAATAATTATTGCGAAATAGGCGTAGGTAATAATCATTTTCCCATCCTCGAAACGTGTGCTTTGCGTTTCGCTGAAATAGATTCCTGACGTTTCGCCAATATTTCAGCCAGGTTCGTTTGGAATTGAAGGGTGCTCCGGGGCGCTATAGTGCGGTTTATTGCCCACTTACGTTGCCGCGGTAGTCGTCGTGTGCTTAAACCTTTAATGAAGACAGCTGCAATGCTGATAAAATAACCTTTACTGGGTTTCCATACATGCGCGGATATTAACTGTAGAATTACCAGCTGTAAAACTTGCAGCCAATTATAGAACACATGGTAGGAATTTAGCTTTGCAGATACTTGGATGAAGGTGCGACTTTTACTACACACCCGTCTTGATAGATAATAAAAGCGTCGTGATCGTTTATGATTTTACATCGTGCTAAATTAAATACGTACGTCGTACTAAATCAATAAAATGATAACATATGCATGTAACGATAAAACGATAAATGCCTTTCTAAAAACTTTTATGATAGAATCTCCTAATATGTTCCAAATAAGAGTCACGAAAATTAAAAATACTTCTTACGCAAAATTGAGATAAAGAAATGTTTGTAGTACTTGTCTGTCAGTTTTGTGAAAGGAAGTCTCTTGAGAATAGTAAATTAATAATTTAAACAGGTACACTGAATGATGAAATCTAATATAGTTTAAATAATAGAATATCAATTTTTTTTGTGGAAATGATAATTAGAACAGATGAGATAAAATATGGAAAATGAGGAAAATGTTTTTGATAATAAATAGGAACTATACCTTTGAGGAAGTTGTGACGAATGAGTATAACTGACTGGCCTGCGAGGACTGGATATGGAATCTCGAACATCCTGAGAAGATGCCGAGGTAGAATTCCTCAGGCAAGAGTTGCCAGTTTGGCGTAAACGTACGTCCTTTTGGGGCACCGAGTTTTGATTGTCTGGTGACACAAAAAGTTTAATTACATAATTACATTTAACTACATAATTTCGTACATCTATAATGTATAATTATGTACATCTGGTAGCACAAGAGGTTCAATATAAAGGTTTAATTATACCATCTCATACATTAAAAGAATTGCATAATTACATGTATATCATATTCTTCATGTTTCAAATAAAAAAAAAACCAACATAATTACACCTTCATTTAATATGTAACTATAAATAAATTTCAAGCAAATATTTTACTACATTTGCATCCTCGTCAATAAACAGAAAGTTCATGGAATCCAGTTGCAAAATCTTTCGCGCGAACGGCTTGGAGCTCGATGAAACACGAACGAAACCGAACATGGGCCAAAATAGTCGCGTGCTAACAGGTACGCCCGGTGAACTTTCTTCCGAATAGGCTCAGCCTCGTGAGGCTTCCACGTATCCGCGATTCGCGACGTGCACAGACAGCTTTCGTAACGATTGCCTCGAAACTTTGGGACTCTATGGTCGAACGCGAGCCCTTCGTGCCTCGGAAATATCTATCGTTCCTTTCTGCGTCACGAATCATTTGGACAAACTAATCGCTTTAACGCTAGAACTATCACACCAGTCAAAATTTTACAATTTTATGAATAATATAAATGAATAATATAATGAACTTTATTTTTCTTTTATTTATTCAAAATCAGAATAATTTTCTATTACGGCTACTTATACCAATACCAGCCAAAATGACTGGTACTTGCCAAAGTGTAAAATGGGCCTACAACCTGTTTACCGAACTCGAATTAACCAGTTTCGTCATTTTGTACAACTTCTTGCACGTTTTTGGAATTTGTACTGCGTATCATTTATTGTGATGGTGATAATTATCTGGAAAATTCTGGATCGAGCATGATGCTAATGCAAAAATAATGCATTCATTCGGAAATATCTTTAGTCGTTTATTTAGATCTGAAAACGTAGAATGTGAATTGAAGCTTTTGGTATGAATGTCATCAAATTGTATCGCGTGCCACATCAAATCATTCGAAAATCTCTCAAAATAAAAAATTTTTCAAGAGGAATACTAAGGCTCGTTTTTCATCATTACTTTATAGATCAAACGACTGTTTTCATAGAGTTTACAAAAGTAAGCCGAAGAAGAAAGTGTTTGTATTGAGTTCGAAATATAAATCCGTCAGAATTGAAAAAAAGTAAAACAGGTAGTAAAAACTGTGTTTGTTAGAAGTGTGACAAATTATAATTTTTTATACTTAATAATTTACTTTATACTGTAAGAATAGCTTAGCTTTGAAATGGAAATTTATTTTAATGTTTTTGTTACTAAAGCATATATAATCTTTATTACACTTGTTCTTAATGATGTGTAAGAATTAAATATGCCAATACTCATTTAGGGATCATCGTCCCAGATGGATTAATGATACCAAAAATGTACTGCATAACATGAAATTCCTTTTGTAAGAGGGTAATAAATCAATAAATATAAAAATATTCTATTATTACGTATTTCTTTAAAGATCAGTCATTTTGGCTGGTTTTGGTAGCAATAGTTTCGTTTTAACTGTCGGTAGTTCTAGTGCTAACCGAAAATGGGGAAAATCGATTTGCCACCCTTCCTTTAATTATTTCATTGATTTAGGTGGTGTCCAAAGTAATTATTTCATTTCATTCGAATTTTATTGTAGCTTTCTTTGTTCTTCTTATTGTAAACTTTCTTCTATTTTATCGCAACCTAATTGTAAATATTTCATTGCAAACCATCATTTGTATAATTAACATGTAATTATTATTTGAAGAAATAAGAACTAACAATGAGAGCAATTAAGAAGCTTCTTTGAAGTAAGTCAAAATTTGTGTGATCAATTTGCTTTTGGATTTTGGAAAAATTACATAATTTTAAATATACAAGGAGATATTGTTTAAAATGAAAGATTGCAACACGTACCAGCCCTCTGGACGAAGTTTTATTGGTTGTTTGTAAAAAAATTGAAGAATAATACGTTATACGATACACCCTGCATTTCATCTTGGAAAAGTTGATAAATATAATAACAAATTCTTTATATTACTTTGAAATGCCTGATCATAAACCTTCGGCTGGTACTGTATTTTGAAAAATGCATAATGTCCAAGTTGCTTTACTATTTCGCAATAAATAAGTAAAAAGAACAATTGAAAACAATATTTCTGTCCATTTCAGGAGAATCGTAGACACAACACTTCTTCCATCACCGAAAATTCTTTTTTCCTCGGCAAGCAAATTTATTCAGAGGGGATCCTTAGGATTGCGTGTACTTACTTCTAAGCGGACCGTGTCCGTTCCTTAAGGGCGAGGAGACAATCCTATCGTTCCTCCTCTCGTTCCTCTCGTCCTCCCTCTTCTCGCGTCCCTCCAGCTGGGCGATTCGCCTTAGCGCGTCCGCGAGAGTAGCACGAAGACAAACTATCTCGTCCCTCTGCGCCAAGGATTGCCTCTCGAGGTCCGCGACACGGCCCAACAGGGATCCGGTCTCGCACTCCAGCATCTCGTCTGTAAAAGGGAATTCTCGTTCACATGGCTGGAAGCGCAGGAGTATGCATAATATATACGCGTCGTAGCTCGAGCCATTTTCTTGCGATTCTTTCGCGCTGCAAAGCAGCCAATTGATATTCCGTGCATTCGCAGAACTCTTACGTGACCTGTTTCTTTCTTTTAAGTTGAAGTGGATTAAACTGATAGCGACGATTGTACACTATAGGCAGACAGGAGCTTAGAATTGGTAAAAGAGAATGGTGAAGAAAGAACAAAAAAATTCCAGGACTAATTGTAATCCTTTCAATCCTTTTTTATAATTTATAATTCATCATCAATATTTTTCTGCTCCCATAAATTTTATTATAATCTTAACAATGAAGGACTTGGTAGGTCTTAATTTATGAACTACATCGATAACGAGTTTTGCTAAATTAAATTATTACCTTTTCTATGAGGAATTAATTATTATTAGGTTATATGGTATTTAATTAACTGAATTAAATACAAGAATTGGAGTCATCGATAAAATACGTATTCTAATACAATTATGAAGCGTTACTTTTTAATACATATGACAATATTTATAAATAGCTGAGGTTCCACAATTTATAGCGAGCCGCAGGATACATTTATTTCAATTATGATCATTTACAATAAAAATGTATGTCATCCCGTAATTAAAAGAGGTTATCCTCTTTTTTACATACACACATAATCTGCTCCATTTATTTCATATACAAAATCGAACTAATATTTCAAATAAAAAGGAAAAGATGCAGTCGCTGCGCAAGCGTAACAATAAATGAAAGGAACGATATTCCAAATTCGAATAGTACTCACGCCACGCCTGCTCCGCTTCGTCGATGGTGTCCATCGCGTCCGGCGTGGACATTGCGATTAACCCCTCGCGATGACCCCGACGTATTAATACGTTATTCAATTGAACCGATTAACGAGCACACAAAACAGAGCCAACGTCTCGCGCCATGTCTCCTCGAATGACTTTTTCTTTCGGGACACGAGACGAGCACGTGAGCGATCGACCAATGGTATCAAACTAATTAACACGCTTGATATATCTTGATTGTCGCATTAATCCGCGATTAAACATTAACAATGCTTCCACTTCCGTGTTTCACTGCAACTCAAATCTGTTACATGACTCAATCTTCCTTCAGTGATTATTTCTTTGTTATTATTATTTATCTTTTATATTATTATAAAACGATTATAATATAATATTGTCTTACGTTTTCATTTATTATTATTTATTTCCCCCCCTCGGTGATTTTGAAAGTACATTTTTCGCTTCGCGCCTTGCTCTATTCTGTCAGCTTCATTCCGCTGTGTTATCGTATTTCCTGATTGACAAATTCAAGATTTTATTGAAACAGATAACGTGGATATATTGAGTAATAGTAGCAGAAAATTCTGCTAATTAACTTTTTCTAATCACGACTGTGCTTGTACAAATTCAGTTGTGGCAACCCTTGCTTTGTACTGTATCTGTGCAACAACAGTGAAGAATTCCGTTTGCGTCGCAATTTGTTTATAACAATTCATCTTGTGCAATGATACAAATATTCCACAATTAAATTTTATGAACAGTTTTACAAATGTTATCTCAGGTATCATTATTACGAATGTTTTTACTAAATGTTGTCCACATTTTGTCAACTTACGAACTGAATATTATAAAAAAAATTGCCTGCTATTAAAGTTTAAACAACGGGAAAAATGTATCGTGTTAGCATTAAATTTATTATATTCCTATTTATTTCTACATTCTTATCGCACCGATACAACCCCCCCCCCCCCTCCACACGGCATATACTAATCCGCAAAATCATTGGAGAAAAGTACAGCCTCCGTTTCAATGAAACACTTGTCGATACCTCCAGAGAAACAATTACACGTGCCCGGATTCCAATTACCCACGGTGATCATTGAGGACGGTTCGATGCGGCTGTAATTAACGAAGCGTGAAACGCGATCTTCGAGTTATCTACGGGACGCGTCGGTTGAAAATAATTATTGTCCGGCCGGCTGAAAATCGCGAGCAACGTCGATCAATTCGAGCCAATTAGCCGGGCGGTGCAATTAGCGCGAGGAAAGCTCGTCGTCGGTGGATCGAGAAGGGGGGCTCTTTCGCTTGGCGAATGAGGCAGATATTTAGCAACGATCATAGTTGACATCGTTTCGGAAGATCGGCTGTTTCGCTCTCGACGAAAGGCGAATCCGTTGAAAGTGAAACGTAACACGCCACGCGCGGTTCGCGAGCAGTTATTTCATGGTTGGGACAGTAGAACGGTGCTTCTCCAAGCACTTTTTTTCTTGTCATTCCGAGTCATTTATGTTGGTTAAAAAATTGGACGAGGTCGATGGTTGAATAATTACATCGCAATTTTATTAACACGCACGCGATGCGTATTTAAACAATTAAATCGTATCTGGCGTGTGACTTCTCATTCTTCGATCAAGTGT
The DNA here is from genome assembly GCA_023838395.1 of Holcopasites calliopsidis. Lineage (NCBI taxonomy): Eukaryota > Metazoa > Arthropoda > Insecta > Hymenoptera > Apidae > Holcopasites > Holcopasites calliopsidis. Next base: position 1,760,689 of record JALHAQ010000009.1, read on the forward strand.
CTATGCATTATAATTTACTAACGATTAACATATAACAAATGGAGAAACGCTACATGCGTTTCAATTCTCATGCTCCTTTACGTAGATTCACTATCGAACCAACTGATTTCTCTTTCGGTCTTGCATTCGAAAGTGTCACTTGATGTGAAATCGCAGCAACGCGATCGGTTTGTAGCAAAAGGAATAACGCGATGGGTGCAATTATTTTTCCATGATGCGTCAAATACTGTATTTAATTTGAGACACGTTTGCGAAGGATTAATATATATTTAAATCACGAAGAACATGATCTAATATTAAAGAAAACACTACGCCACAACGAAGGGAATAATTGGTTACGAATGATTATTATCCAGATAAATACTCGGCTACGAGGAATAAAATTCTTCGTATAATTATTTTATATGAACGTTTATTCAAAACAATTCCGATAGTATCCAACTGTGGAAGCAATCTTTATTACTGTCGCGATACGAGGAGAAATATGCGCAAAAATAACCGGCGACCGCCGCACGACAAGATAGTCATTTGCAATAACATTTATGTAATCGGTGTAAAAATAGAAAAAAAGAGCGAGGAAGGAAAGAATCAGTAGCAAGGTAAACGAGCAAAGGACGGTAAAAAGATTGTTGGACAAAGATATTTCACGGATTCGTTGCTTCCAAAGGACTCAGCTTATAAATAAGAATTAACGAACAAATGATGATTTTGTTGTTAATCCAGCTGTTGCTTAAACGAATGTTAAATGATATTCAATACACCGCTTCGTTAACGTATCTTGAATATCGTATTTTTCAGTACTTCCTAACGGAGGAACACACGGTTTCTCTCTCGTTACAGATTTATGTTTTCCAATACGAAATACGTAGCTTCGGAATGCGTTTTACGATGTGCGACCAGAATATCGGAATTATATAAGCCTGTGTATCTCTTTCAGAGATACGAGAAAATGTTTGACGCCCCCCACCCCCCCCTTCCATTTTCGAAGATAACAGCACCCAATAAATTGTAATGTAGGCCTTTAGAAGCCTCTATCTTTGGCTTATCCCATTAAATTTTCGAAACCTCTTTTTAGGCGATACCTCATGCGTTCAAGAGTAACACATGTGCGTGTATGTACGATAATGCAAAAAGTAAAATACTTTTTTGTCAATTCTTTAAAGGAAAAAAGATAGTATTTTGTACTACACATATTTACCTTTCATCGTTACATCTATTTTTATACGTTACACTATCAAGCGTGTGTGTTTCTTGTTAATTGTAATTCGGATTAAACATGTTTCGAAAAATTTAACTACCGACACTTTCCTCCTTGAAACGTTAAGCAGTTAACGGTGGCGATCCCTTTGCAAAGCTTCCACCAGTGTGTGCCGCGATGATCACTCGAATCCAACTCACATTATTTCCATTAAATCCAACTCAAATTATTTATAATATTCATGTGTGTTTCATTTCGTTTTGACCTTTAAACATTTTACACATATTAGAATTTACGAATATAATTCAGTTCTCGCCAGAATTACAATTTAAATATCAAATTGTAACGAAATTTTACGCATGACGGATATAGTCGTCGAACACGCTTAACTGGTTAAATATTCGCCCCGAATTCAAGGGTGTTTCATTAATACTGGCTGCTTTTAAAAGTAGAAGGATAGAGTGTACGATACTCGACTTTTTTTTTTTAATTAATAAAAGGAATATGATATTGAGTACATGACAAAATGATTTAAGTATGCGTCGCGGAAAGATTACTGCGGTGCGATAATGAAAATGCTGTGGGAATAATCACGGCCAAGGCTAAATAAAAAAAGAAAGTAGCAGCTATTTAGACTTTTTAAGCGCATATTCAAGATTTTGTAACATTAAAGGCCTTCATGTGGGACAAAAAGCTTTCGTACATTTATTTTCCAAACAAAGCAACAAATTTCTGCCGATCGTGGTGCTGTACACACTTTTCAATCAAACATCATACTTGTATTTTCAACTTATATTGTAATTCTTTTTCCCTGGAAAAAAAACCTTTCTAAAATATTGCAACTTAAAATTCCACCCCAAACGGAACCGCTGTACCGTCTTCTCAAAACAGCGTCAGCACAGCAAAATTTGTACAAGCATCGAAACGTCGACAATAAGTCATCGACAACGAATCGCCAACATGAACATTATTTAAAAAAAAAAAACCTTCAATTTCGTCCCGAGTAAATCCGTGAAAATAAGAAAGAAGCACTCGCGCATCGAATTGCAAAGGAAACCGTGGCACAACCACTTCACCGATCCTCGCAGAATCCTCCTGCTCGATAAGAATTAATCACATCACTGCGATGGTAACACAACACAACACACGCGGCTGCACTTCGCGCGATCCCCAAGCGACGCTCCGTTCCGCAGCGAAGCTTGAGCGTAACGAAACGCGGCGCAAAGCTTCAACCTGTGCGACGACGCTATTCTTCTCACGATGTCGTCGCCCCTGCGACTCCGCGAGCAGTACCTGCCGTCCGTTCGGGGGAGGACCGCGATGAAAAAAGAGCCGCGTTACGATGAACCCGCGCGCGAGGATCGGCGACGATTTCAACGGGGGAATCGCGTCGATCGGGGTACCCGAGCCACGGGGGGGCTTCGTGCGCTTTTCCCTCGAGTTTTCCCGACGTTCGATAGCGTGCCCGTGCGTCGGACGTTTCGGCCGCGAGGGCGTGCGACACATGTGTATTCCGTACGAGCGCCCCAACGTTACTGTCGGTCCGTGGCACAGCTGCTTAGACGCGATCAATACGTTCTAGATACTCCAGATGATCCAGATGGCTCGGCCACGCTACGAGAACCATTGACTGGGGGGCTACGATAAGCATTGGTGAACGCGAGGGTGGAATAAAAAGGTGGGAGGGGGGGAATCGTGTGTGAGACAGTATAGACACATTTGTACGGGATAAGTCTTTTCACAAGTAATATATAGTAAAATAAAATTGGTTTACCGGGATGTTTCACATTTCGATTCTATTTAAATTGTTTTTGATAGAATAATGTGAAAATGTTCGAGTAACAACGGTTTCGGTATGGATTCTATTCATCGTTTATCGGGATCGTTTTAAACATTTCTTTGTTGTTTTATTTTGCAGAAATTTGTGTCTCTTATTTTCGAGCGTTGGTCAAATAAGTATGTTGATAGACGTGCGCAATCAATGAATCGAATTTAGAGGGGATGCTTTTATAACAATTCCAATAGCAGTCGTTGATAAAATGCGTATAAGAAACTATGCATATTCTGTGAATAGAGTATAATCGCAAACGTAACACAAGGTGCAGAAAATATTAATGAAGCAGTTGTATAAATACTGAAGAGCTAAATAGTGAGTAAATTACCCCAACGGTTTATGCATAAATGTTGATGGATTGTAACAGATAATGCATTTTTTATCTAAAGAGCCGCTAAACATTTTGTTTCTAAAATAATGGCTCTAAACTTGTGGGATTTACTGCGTAGAACGAACTGCGTTGTTTTCAGAAGGGGTTGATTGATTTTAGCAGTGCCACCGACGGGGGATGAGACATTTACGTACGAATGCGATTCGTGACGATGAAGTACAGTTTAAGTGGAGACGAATAAGAGTTTACGCAATCAAATTATTTGACACGACGTATTTTATTATAGAATTATTTAAAAAAAAACCATGATCATAGTGTACATCAACACAGACTGAAATTATGGGATAAAAAATAATAGGATTAATGTGATTAATATGCCTTTATAATACAGAATGAACCATGTAGGTTCAACAATTTTTTAAACCACCACAGATGTCGATTTAATTGTTTGGTTAATTCTAATGGGACTGAAGAAGAAATTTAATAATGATTGTTATTAGTATTCTCAGTATTACTTATACTATTATTAGTAGTGATTATTTGTTCGACAATTATTGTCCATCTCAGTAGCATTTACTTTAAACAATTATTTTTTGCTGTGCGTAGTCAATGAATTATAGCGCAGAGCGCTTTTCTCATGGGAAACTCCCTAAGTGGTTAGCCTTCCTGTCCCATTAAATTAAAAGAAAAAATTTGGTCGACATCTGCAGTGAAGAAAATAACTAGTACCACCCTGTATATGAATGTATTTATAGACTAAATTTGACGACGAATTTACTTGAATTCCATTTTAGTGATTCTAGTTGTTAGAACAATCGTTCAAAAAGTATCCTTATGTGCTTGTTTAATAAAATGTGTGACCTTGCAGATTAAAAAAATGAACTTATCGTTCAATTATAAATTACACAATCTTGACAATAATAAAGCGAAGGAGGATCATCAAGCTAACAATAGTAAAAAAATCAAATAATAAAACATCTGAATGTTTAAATACTGAGAAATATTTAACAATTTATCCATTAATAAATAGTTACTACATAAATATGCTCAAAGGGGTGAATCCAATTATACGATTACCCAAGTTATAAATTAAACAAAAAAATGTTTAAACCCACTTTTGTATCATTTCAAAAGCCTATTATTAGTAATTCATTACATTTCTCTATAGTAATAGACTACGAACTTGTATGCACTTAAAGGAGATTTAAAGCTGCAAAATTGCACAGAATGCATTTAACACGAATAAATATACAAAATATCCAAATTATCGTGCTTTTTATAATTGCTGGTAGGTGAAATGAGTTCCTACCAACGTTCTACCTTTTTTACTATATTATCAAAAATATGAATTTACATAAAAATCCGTGGTCTGATAATAAGTTATTGCAGTACCTACAATAATCGTTGCAGGTTCCACCTCTTCGCGTATCGAATCGTCTGTTACGTAAATGGATGTTACATGTATAGGTCTGCACTCATTTCCGATAAGATTAGACTGGTTCGATTAACCCTATAGGATCGTCCCTAATGAACAAATCGCATCCTGGCTATCGGACACACCCCAGCCATTCTTCGAAACAATCTTGCCCTATATCGAACGGGTTGCTCCACTAAAATTGCTTCTGTTATGTCATCCTCCCGGCACGATTCCAGCGGACGAAGCGGTCCGCGAAATAAGATCGACCGATGCGAAATCGTACCGAAGTCCTTGCCAAGCGATTGTCACACGTATCGAGAATCACCGATTTGGTTGAACCTTTCGTTGCTTTGATCTAACGTTGCTGAAGCGAAATCTGGAAACTAGTAACTCTCAGAGGAGGGGCTAAAGCGAAAGAAAAGAAGAGAACCCGGAATTCAAGATAAAAACGCAACGAACGAAAAAAATGGCAACACTCTAAATAAATTATTTGTTAATCGCGACGAAAACAAGCGTTCCGCCATTCGAACGAAAACTTTTCCGGCACGTCGCTTCCTCTCGCGACGCTTTCAAGCGAACACCAAGCTCCGCAGGAACCTGACAAAGTTTCAAGTACACTCTCGGGCTTCGAGAACGCCAAAAAGGAACACGACTGAAACGCTGGAATGTCGCGAAACGTTCGCGACCGGATTGTTTGCTTAAAAATTCCAAGCAGGACCGTTACCTGCGTCTGTCGCCCGGAGAAGCAAAACGGCGTGGATCGATATTAATGAAAGAGCAGGATGAGCGAGGCGCACCTTCGCGTAACGTCACTGCGCCACCTTGAATGGTTTATGTAACAAGTGACACCGATCACCGATCATACAATGCGCGCAAGCATTTTCCGCGTTCGCGACGCAAACGTTCGGTTCCGCGGGGAAACGATCGCGCGGCACCGTGCCGATCGTGAAATTTGCGAGGTTCCAATAGTTATGATCTGTATGCACTTCCGGGAATTTCAAAATTACGAGTGCCACTCTTCACGGAGACGTACTTCCGGAATATCATCCCCGTTACATCTGGGATATCTTACGTTTTTCACGCTGCCGCGTTATTGAGCGTCGAATATTTGCTCGCACATGGGTTGTGCGGGTGACTTTTAATATCTCCGCAACCTTTGGCATGCATTCGTTCGTTTTGTCCGGGATTCGTTGCATTATTATAGCAATATATTATGGGGGATTATTGGGATAATCTATTAATATAGTAATGGGAAATGTATGTAGATTATTTGCTCTCCATAACTGTAAGAGATTTTAATTAAATGTTTTTTAGTTGAACGTGGAAAAAGTTGTTTAATGTAATAAGTGGGCAGACTTCGTATTTTATTATTTCATTATTTATACAATTAATCGAATTGCACTTAAATTGTATCACTAATCTGCTTGAATTTTAATTATGCACATGTTGTACGATCGTTTGACAGTTGCAAACGACAGTAATAATTGCTTCCTACATATATGTACTAGTTACAGACTTTCGTATTGTCCTACGATGAATGACCATAACTGTAACTTGCTTTCTGCTCAAAGCACCGTAACATGGTGAGCGAGTATGGGAGCAGGTGAAATAATGTTATTCGGAGTACCAAATTTTTCTTCCCTCCATTACAATTAATCTTTATATTAAACGATGTAAAGTACGGTTCTTGAAAACTGATACGATTCTGCATTTATAAGGGAATTTGTGGAACCCTGGTATTCAACCATAACATAAACTTACTTTCAGTTAGTGTCATCATGTGATTTTGGGGTGCGAAATCGTCCAATGAAAGGTTTCAAGATCTAGTGGTTTCCATTGTGGTAATAACTTGGCAATAATTATTTTTAGACTGTTTTGCATATGCAAGCGATACAACTTTCGCTTAAGCATCTCCGGATATGTTTCATAACACCCTGTATCTTTTTCAAGGGGCGATTCCACCCCCCGAAACCAACGAAACAACTTTGTTCTTCTCATTTAACTATTCTCTTTATTATTTCTCTTTATTATATATAATAAAGTGTAATTTAAGTGTGTAAAGAGTATGCTTACCCATTTGTTGCTTCGCGGCGTGTGTCGAGTGCCCGTTCACGTGCATCGTCGTGTCCGAACTTTTCTTTTCATACTGATGTCGCTCCTTCGTTGCGGACTCCGTCCCTGAATGAAGAGAATAAAATCACAGTTAAGCAAAATGTTATTAATTTAAAAATAACTATGCGATTTAGGAAAAAAAACAAATCATAAAATGTGTGGCGAACCATCGAACATACGAAATACCAATCAAATACACAAGTCCCATCGGTTTCCAAGATAATTGCGCCAGCATGAAGAAGAGACTTAATGCATTTCAAGGATCCGCACCACAAATCAGGACACATCGAAGGAACTGCCTTATCTTCGAAGAAGGACCACGTATCGCCAAGAATCCTTCCACTAACGCGTCACACGATCGTTCTCGCTCGAAGGCAGAGACGGTGGAAGGAAGGAGAGACACGAAAGAACGAGGTGAAACACAAAACCAGTAAGCATTGACCTGGCCAGAATGCTGCCTTATTGGTACATAAGACTGGCCCCCACGAAGCTTATTTTACGATATCGTCAGCGACTCGGTACAGGCACGTATCTCTCTTTCTTCATGCCTTGTACGCATCAAAAGCGACACGGATAATTGGTTTGCCGTTTGTAAGCAACCCCGATATCAAGCCAGCGTTAAGATCCTCTGGTGTACGGTTCCATGTGTCCCCAGGAGGAATGTAGTCATGGAAACTTTCATTGCGATACGAATCCAAACGCGTCGTGACGCAAAGATTTTGTAATATATGGCAAATTATTTGCTGGACCCACAAATAATTTCGCGGCAGATGTTTTTCATTGGAACTGTAAATCGGTACTTAAAATGCATACAGATTCAACATGGTACATATTGAATTTTGGGGTGCAACACCTATTTCATTTTTAAATCAATTATATCTCAATTGTACAATTTCGTAACGTTTCCATTAAAATATTTTCAAAATGAGTAATTATGTAATGTATAGGTCAAACATCTCCGATCTCAACGATTTTTTTAACACGATGCCAAGCTCGTCATTCTGATTAGTATTACGAAGATTTTAGCTGGCGGTTGCCATTTATTGAAAAGTTATTAACCGTTTACTGTTAGCTGTTTATAGGTCGAGAAAAGCAATTCGTTTCACGGTAAAGTTTCGCTTATATAACGATGCCCCGGAGAAGCTTCTCACTGCGGGAACACGAAGTCTGTATATTCATTAGACTTAATGAAGCATCTTAATTAATCTGGGACACCTTATGTAAGCTCAGACGCAGTTGCGTTATAGAGACGGGCATCGTCCGACTTCTTCCTGGTCTTACGTTTACTTGAAACGAGATTCTTCTAAAGAAGAAAGTTGAATAGGAATGGATTCTTTTATGACAGGGATTTTTGGACGTTCTTTCGGATTTTTCTGTTCGTTTCGTGTCGGAGCTGAATCATTTTTAGATAGCCCTGACTATATGTTACATTCTTGAGTAATTATTTAAAAGGGACATAAATAATGTACATAAATGCATAATGAAAAAATGAAAGACTTTTATCCTATGAAAAATAAATAAAAACAATGATCTGTAATCCATCTTAATATTTGCATTAGACAATTTCTATTTTATTACATGATGCTAGTCGAATAATAATTACTTATAGATCCCATTGAAATTAAAGCGATCCAGCGTCAGAGATCACCCGAATGCTTCTAGTCTCACGTCTCCTCCGCAGAGTGGTCCAGTAATAATATTTCTACAGCGCATCCTCCGCCACCGTTTCCTTCAGAATAAATTACAGTTTGTCCGAGCCAAGAAGGCAATAAATATCAATTTCATAAGACATGGCGAGCTGTAAGAAAGCATCGTCCAAACGGTGGCTCGGTAAATCTCGATGTCATCCAATGTCTAATCTCAAGCAATCTCGTCCCATCTTCCCCATTGCACGCACAGCACATTTTGCTTAAGAACCCCTTCGGCACGTGCGCCACGACAAACTCAGGCTGTCGGTGTAGTTGTGCATCGATATCATTGATCTTTCAAAGATATCGACCTTTTGCACTTGGTGTCGCCAACGAGGCTAGTGAACTTGTTATTTAAAACGCTGTCTAACAAATTTCAACTTTTTTTCTGTTTTGTATCCACTAGTTCTTAGTGCCCCAAAATTATTTACGTATTATATACTATGTCTATAAAAGCACTATAATAGTGCGGAGAGTTAATAAATAATACTTTTACAATCATTCATGAAGCATTACACAGGTTGATAAACCACTTTAACCTTTCCTCCAATAACTGGCCAAGAATTATTTTTTAACGTTCCCTGTGTGCTGGGAAAATTTGTTGCAAGAAAAAGAATAAATTAAGGTTCTTAGTGTCCCAAAGCTACGGACACTTTCGTTGCGGTATTCAATAATTACACAAATAATACATAATTATATAATTAATAAATAATTACATTAATGATATACTATTGGAGAAAACATTCACCTAAATGTAATTTTTACTTATATCACACAGTATACATGTACACAGTGCATTTTGTGACATGCACTGTGTACTTGCGATTGTCTCCAATTACACTGTTCAATACGAATTTTGTTTTGTAATAACCACTAGGTGACCTTTATAGAGTTTCTCGTCCTGAATAGGAATCCGGAAGCAGAATTGCTCTATCATCCTCAGATTTCGAAAAACATGAGTTTTTGTAAAAGCATGCGATTTTGGGCAAAAAGCAGAAATTACGTGAAGACTAGAAACTTTAAAGATAGGGGAGAGTCTCCCGAATACGATGATATATAATTTTGTAATATTTTGTGGTTTTGAATGCTTGTCAATGGCGATCAAAGTTCAAAAAAGGGACGACGCGCGTACTTTCTAATCATTATTTTTGCATTTGTAGAAAATGTTAGGTCTCTGGCATGAAATCGCTTCACGGTGTCGGATTCTGTATGCATTTCTGCAGAAGAAGCAGTCCAAGGAAACTGTGGAACGGTTTTTAGTTCGAAGAGGTTGAGAAAATGTGCATCGGCAGCGCGTTGACGACACTTTGCCGCCATACGGCCATCGCTCGCGTATGTCGGGCCGGCAGGGCCGTAGCCACGCGTGATCGACATCGAGTGGATCCCCTTACATAGCATTTGCTTTCTAACAACGAACGTTTCATTTCGTTCATGCATTCTTGGACCGTAATTCCGAAATTACAACAAAGTCTTACGAAACACACTCAGCTTTCAGTATTTCTGCATAAACACGTATGATTTATTAATACGATGTCAACCGAAGCAAACAACATTGTTTATGAACTTACAAAATTTGTACTGTTATGATTGTATGCAATTTGAGATACTGTCCTAAATATATCAATATTTGAAATTTATCAAATAATATTCGAAGCCAACGCGAAACCCATTTAGGTATCATTTGTACATCTTTTTTAAACAGATCCCTTACAGTTCTTCTGAAATATAACTGAAAGCCGAAAAGTGATATAATTTTGTGAGGTTTCGTGAAGACTAGGATCTAAGAGTCTTATCATAGGACATTGTCGAAATATAAACGTCGCTTAGGTGTTCTTAGGATTAAAAGGCTTCGTATTAATAAATTATACGTACTTATGCAGAAATACTGAAAACTGAGTGTGATTCGTACGACTTTCTTGTACTTCCGGAATTATCGTCCAAGAAAGAAAGCAGTTATTATTGTTAGAAAACGCGTGCTATGTAAGGGGATCCACTCGATGTCGTTCACGCGTGGCTACGGCCCTGCCGGCCCGACATAAGCGAGCGATGGCGGCAAAGCGTCGTCAACGCGCTGCCGATACACATTTCCCCAACCTGTTCGAATTAAACACCGTTCCAACAGTTTCCCTGAACTGTTTCTTCTGCAGAAATGCATACAGAATTCGACACCGTAAAGCGATTTCATGCCAGAGACCTAACTTTTCCTACAAATGCAAAAATAATGTTTAGAAAGTACGCGCGTCGTCCCTTTTTTGAACTTTGATCGCCATTGACAAGCATTCAAAACCAGAAAATACTACAAAATTATGTATCATTGTATTCGGGATACTCTCTCCTATCTTTTAAGACCAGGATAAATTTTCTATCGTTTTTAGTTTTCACGTAATTCCTACTTTTTGCCCAAAATCGCATGCTTTTACGAAAACTCATGTTTTTCGAAATCTGAGAGTGATAGAGCAATTCTGCTTCCGGATTCGTATTCAGGACGAGAAACTCTATAAGGGTCACCTAATGGTTATTACAAAACAAAATTCGTATTGAACAGTGTAATTGGAGACAATCGCAAGTACACAGTGCATGTCACAAAATGCACTGTGTACATGTATACTGCGTGATATAAGTAAAAATTACATTTAGGTGAATGTTTTCTCCAATAATATATCATTAATGTAATTATTTATTAATTATGTAATTATGTATTATTTGTGTAATTATTTAATACCGCAACGAAAGGGTCCGTAGCTTTGGGACACTAAGAACTTTAATTTATTATTTTTCTTGCAACAAATTTTCCCAGCACACAGGGAACGTTAAAAAATAATTCTTGGCCACTTATTGGGGAAAAGGTTAAAGTGGTTTATCAACCTGTGTAATGCTTCATGAATGATTGTAAAAGTATTATTTATTAACTCTCCGCACTATTATAGTGCTGTTATAGACATAGTATATAATACGTAAACAATTTTGGGACACTAAGAATCTTAATTTATTCTTTTTCTTGCAACAAATTTTCCCAGCACACAAGGAACGTTAAAAAATAATTCTTGGCCACTTATTGGGGAAAAGGTTAAAGTGGTTTATCAACCTGTGTAATGCTTCATGAATGATTGTAAAAGTATTATTTATTGACTGAACGTACTATTATAGTGGCGTTACATAGTAGTTAAGGTAAGTGATATGTGTATCGATTCACCTGAATTTACATCGTATTATAGCGACGTGCGGCTCGTTCCGCGATAGATAAATAATACAATAAAACAGGCATAAATTTTTGCCTACGAGGAAACGCGTATAAGTTCTTTTAATGGAGCACAATCACGGCGTTGTGGTTTTTTTCTTCCTTTAATTTCAACGTAACAGCATGCAATCAAACGTGTCGGGGAACAGTTTATTCAGCACTCGTGTCTAGCATTGCATAGAACAATTACAGTCTCGAGGTGCTTAGTAAATTTTTTTTTTATTAAGCCACACTGCGAATCAACCGTAATACGTGCTCAATGATTGATCGCTGTTACTGAGTTATCGATACCGGTACCAATAAACGGAACTTAGGCTACGCAAGAATATAAATAATATTGGTGATAAGAAAATTCTTTGCTGATTAATAACAAAGAGATGGAAAGAGGTACGCCAGGTATTAAGATATGGTAAAGCTTTTCGGAAATTCATTTTCTAGATCTGGAATTTATTTGTTACTTACTTGCCACGTGTGGGACAATATATCGATATTAAAAAGTAATATTAAAGATATCCTCGATTTTGTTTAAGAAGAATTTCTTGGTAATATGGTAGAGTATTTATAACGGTATAATTAATAATAAATGTCCTACTATTGAAATATTTGCAATGATTAAGATACTTAAGTTATAGAATATTTATTATTTTTCATTTTAAATAATATTTACTACTAAAACTTTTACTTCGATTTGTTCCATTTGTCAATCAATATATTCAGATTTTCATACTTCAAGCTCAGAATTTTCCTACTGTTTTCATATCGTTTTATTTATTACAAGCGGCGCAAATAGAAAAATCATATTCACATTATCATCAAAATCAATGGAATACGTGTTTGTACAGTTGCCAAGGTGCCTAAATAGGATTCAGGCTGCCTAGAAAGAAACGCGTGACGCTGGCGCGTGATTAGAAACGATTTAGAAGCCGACGACGACTGCGCTCGCATACATTTTATTGAACGTTTACCGTGCGACCTTTGTGAGAGTGTCATTAGCACGGAGGATGCAGTACTAAAATTTGCATAACGCCGTCATCCCACGTGAACGAGAAACTGCGTGAGCATGGAACGCAGCACTGGGAATAGAATACCGTACAGCGAAGCGGCAGTCGTTTCTCTTTCTCTCAATGAGAGAAATGATACTTCATAGTTGCAGCATGAGACGATAATACGAATGTTTGATGTGTAATAAAGTTTCCAAGTATTAAAAAAAAATTAATTAGTCATAAGTATTATAATGAAAGGGAAAAAAAAGGAGAAACTACTCTTGGCATTCTATGCGAAAAATTATTAAACATTTCCCTTTGACGACTATGCAGTACACTTGATTAAACATTAAATAAGTTAAGCAAGAAATTAATTTTAGACTTAATCGAACTTTATTAATTTACATCAATTTAATTTTCTTACTCTTCTTTTCTCTAATCTAGTATTTAATCATTCCAACAAAATTGAACTTTAATTAAGTAAAAGAAACACGCGCCAGAAATGAATCGAATTTAAACATTAATGGCGACGCCGCGTGGAATGCCTTAAATTCCAATACAGGTAATTTCGAGTTACCGGATACCTGCTCCGCCGCCATCGCTGCATGCATACTGGACTTCGAGGTCAGTCAACTGCAACGCGATGCAAACTATGCATTTGCATGGCCAGCCTGGTATTAATGAATAAACCTCGCGCACATATTCCGATTTATAACAATTTCATTTTGTTATCCGTGCGATTTTTGTCTTCTATTTACGAAACGTTAATCTCCTGGGCTTCCTTCAATTTATCGATGCACCGATTCCCTTATCGGCAAGCGAATAGTAGTGGAACACCAAGGTCAGTAAACTGCAGTGCTATGCAAGTCGTGCATTCGCGTGTCGGTGCATTGATACGGCGGCTCTGTCGAAAGTTATTCACTTTCTATGCACGTAAACCGTTATTTTCAGAGTATTCTATTCGTACTTTATACGCCGTTTATACTATATTCCAATTATACCAACAAATAATACAATTTATGGACACTAACCCCTCACTAGTTTATGACGCAGGTTGCTGCCGTCCATAATAATTATTCTATAACACGTAATTATTGATACTTTGTATATTTATTGATCAGATAGATTACAGGATTTTCAAGGCTGCATCAAGTTATCATATTAATCGCATAAATTTCGACGATTTTAACATGTACTACCAATTGCAAAATGATTAGCAACATAAATTATGAATTTGTGTAAAATTACATGGAATAGTTGTTTTGGCAATCAACAATGTAATTAGCTCTTTAAGAGCTTCGTCAAGAATCGATTTATTTCCAAGTGAATTCATTTCAGTTACAATTTTTTAAGAATGTTTACTTTTTACCACTGCTGAAAGTGTGCTTATTGAACGTTAAAAATAAAACGAAACTATTTCCCTATTTTCGTTTTTATACCATAATACTGTCATGTTAATTTTCAAAATAATCTTTGCCTGTTTTCAACAAAGCGTTTCCATTACATTTTTATTGTACAATGTGAAGCGTCGTAACAATTTGGAGAATCACTGTATATGTTGTAGGAGATGGATGCTGGAACTATTGTGAGAATTAGCAAAAGTATCTTAATGAACGCGTAGAAGACGTATACCTCAGTACGCACGTGCGAAAGGACTTTACAAATGCATTGGCGTCGACAGATGGAGAAAAAATCGCAAAATCGTTAAGGCGTGTATCGTTCGGCACTGAGGGTGCTCCTTTATATCAATATACGTCAGCGTTAATCTTCAAAAGCTTCATTTGCAATTCCTTCCTAGCACGTATTGGCACGATTGTACCGCGAAGGCTCGCAACAATGAACTTCCCGTCGTTCCATCTTCCTTGAAGTTTTTTCATCCTTTCATCACGGTGGAATTACAACAATCTTCCGCAATTCCGAAGGTCTAAAACGCTTTAAACGAGCCACTCGCGAAATCACTGTTACTGAAACCTTGACACTTATCGCAGGCGAGCAAACACTCTCCGTCACGAGAACTCGCGTTTCGTATTTTGCTTGCTGCAGATAGAACAGTATTGGCGGCGTAAATACCTCGTAAATTCCCTGGCAATTTCCTTGTGGTTAGAAGGAATTTAATCGAGGAACAGAATATCTTGCGATATGCAATTCTTTAATTTAGGATTTCGCTTTGAAATACTTTTAATATCAGTAAATGTGTTTTAATTCATGGAAAGTGTCAAAAGTGAGTGGTTTATATATATTTATTACGCGTAGCATCCTTATGTGTTCTTTTATCATTTGCGTGGACCGAAGCCTTTTAAATAATTGTGTATTTAGAATTTGCATAGATTAGCACGAACAATCTTGATTATTGTAGCTATCTTTTAGAATACTTTAAATGCGTCTAATATTGTAATCATAATAAAGTTTTACGCCCATTTAGTATATTTCATTCCACGTTGGACTATTGAAATAATGAAGAAGCTTGTTAAAGGAATTTAACAGCACCATCGGGCTTAATTAAATTCTGGATTACTTTTTCAACGCTTCTCGCAAGGGATGCAGTGCACGATCGGATTAAAATAAAACAAAGCTGCCCATTTATAATATTATCCATAAAATCTTCCAAACGCAACCAATATTAATAAGAGAAAGCGTAAAACCGTCGTCGCTCGTCGTGTTCGTTGTAAAATGTACTCTTCAATTAAGTAAACACATCGAAGATCCTCCGGTATTCATTTATTCTTATATACGTCGCGCGCGAAGTGAAGATTATACATATATGTATAGACAATTAGTGCAAAATAAAGGGAACAAGATTTCATGCGTACCGCTTTACCAATTACGCGGCCTCCTTCTGGCAATGAGCCAACGGCGTGCCGAGTTTCTCACGACATTCACCATCGTAATTTCTCTCGCCATTGTCTAAGTACATCGAATCGTGACACTTAAGGAGCGAGAGTCTCGTCGGTAGCGCGAAAAGAAGCGTGACGCCGTTCGAAAAATTTCGTGCGATCATCTTATTCGTCATTCGATACTTCTCCTTATTCATCTTCGGATAGAATCATGTCAGCTGCGTAGTGAATGCAATAAAAAATCTCGTTGCTTGCAGAAAGCACTGATAGAAATGAAATTGTTGCTCCGGTGTATCTTTTTTTGTTTTAATTACTGTTAGGTAGCTGAAGAATAACTATAACGATTTGTGGTGTGGAAACATGTTGCACGTTGGATAAATTAATATTTTTTAATAGATACACTGAAACGTTGACCAATTTATTATGTTGGAAATTTAATCTCCCTTGGTTGCTATAATTAATTAGTCCAAACTTGTCTAGCGTGCATCGTCGGTGTGCTGCTATTCATTTACTACTATTAAGAATAATAACAGAATAGTTCAAGATGTGGAAAACAGTAACAGTTTGGATAAATTAATCATGTTTAGGAACACATTTACCAATTTATCCTGTTTGGCCTTTAAACACTTTTAATTATTCCAATTAATTACTCTGCAGTTTTCAGCGTTTCTTCAGCATTTCCCTTTAAACAAATTATCATCGGTTGCTCCTAATCCATCAAAAAATGTAACTACATAACACATTTATACTTTTTGACTCAACTAAACAATATCAATTTGGTAATGAAAAAAAAAATATGAGTCACAAGTAAATTTGCAAGCTGTTCGCTCAAATTTAACGCGAACTGCTAAACGTCTAACGCGCGATTCAATATCTTTGTCACACCGTTTGGAGTCGGTTTTTAGGGGCTAGTTGAATATGGTAACCCCTTCGTCACTGCGGGCATTGCTTTCACCAGTGACGAAATATGAATTTCGCGGCAGATAAATACAGGAGCGCGAGGAAATCGCGTAACACGTTATGCTTTCTGTCAACCGTATCCTATTGCAGCAAGTGCTTGAAAAACAAAAATCCCGTCGGCAACCTTTTGTACAGATATCGATGTCGCGTTATCGTGTTTCATCGTGATTGTAGCGGGTACAGTTCGAACGGAAGCACGATTCTTCAAGTAAAAATTCTTCAGAATATTGATACGGACACTGTGATAGGTTTGCCATTAATTATATCAGCAAATACTGGCAGTCCAGAATTTGTACAGAATTTATACATGTGAGATGTTTAAATAATTCGGGGCTAAGAATGGTCTAATATCATACATTTCTCGAAAATGAATTTAAAATGAAACATACAGATTCTTTGAGAATTTCAATCTTAATTCCTTCATTCACTTTACACGAAAAAATTATTGTATATTTCAACAAACAAGTTACGCACTTAAATATATTCCTTCCTAAATCCATCAAAATTCATTAACTATATCTTGATTCAAAAATCAGCATATTAATCTTTATGGTAATTTTATTAATAATTATATTATATTTATCTATAAAAATTTCTTTCATAAAAGAATCTTTAAGTAAGATATAAATGGAAAAAAAAGTGTTCTTCGAATTTTATTTTCTATAATTCTTTTTTACAGAAAAACTGACAGGTGATTGTGCCCTTTAATGAGTAATGCATATGTAAAACGTTCGATGAGAAAGGAAAGCACTCGGCCAAGTAAATATTGAATTGCGTCGTTTGATGTAATATCAATATAATATCTTATCGTTCGACGTCTATTGCTGATATCTTCAAACTACTTTTTACAAAATTATTCTATTGTACAGCTGGCGGCAGCCATTAAACTTAGCTCGGTTCAAGCAAAAAAGTATACTGAACAGAAGAATTTGTGAGCATTGACAAAAATTGTTCAATAAATTCTTATTAAATTATTATCGGCCGCGCCAAAATTTCGAGACATTGGTAATAGGTGAATGCTCGATTTACTTTTCAAGAACAACACGTTTTTGCTTTCATTTTTGTTTTCATTTTCTTCGGATCGTTGGCAGCAAAAGTTATTTGTGCAAGTACCAGTCAGGCTACAATCACTTTCCAGTCAATAGGGACGGTCAATTACGTAGACGGTAATTTGCCTTTCGTGGCGTAAATTATTTTTCTTACTGAGCATGCACTTAGATTGGGCCACCGTTTTGCGAGCGCCTGGAAAGGATTGGAGAGTATGGAATAAAAAGATAATTTCCGTTTCTTGTAACATTGAAATGCAGGCTAGAACATTCAAGTTATGCATTTCAGTTTAATCTTTATGAGCCAACGATAAGGCAGAATTATTAATCGTCGTATCGCGAAACAAACCGTTTTCATTGAAACTCGATTAAAAAACATATAAATAAAATAGTAGATAGTGAAGCAGTACTTTATATGAATACCACTGAGTAATTTCCAAAAATGACAAACGAACAAGTATTATTCATGTCCTTGACGTCAGCTCCGATCAATCAAATTGTTCGCTTCAAACGAAACAAAGAAGAACGCAATCGAATCGATCTAAAGGTACAGCCATCGTTACGAATAATCCTAGCTATCGGAGCGAGAATTCTCTTGAAATACGACGGACGCAGATACGGTGTATGCGTACAGTGACTTGGGAAACTGTTCGAACATTTGCCACGGAAAATCTCAATGGACAGATATATGCAGATGTGTTATACAAAAGCTTTATTATTATTAGCATTTATTATTAGCACTGTAACGGGGCTGCCAAGATTGTATTCGTATGAAAGAGATCTCTCAGTACACGCTTAGTTACCGAGACATTTGTTGTAAACGCAACCTTTACTTTTGTATAGGACAGTAAGGTAAACAGAAGATCGCTGTAGAGTCTAATATGAACAGCTACATACATACATACAGGACTAACCGTAAGTAAGCACTTATGTTAACACAATTGAAAATTTACCACGACGATGGGAGAAGGCTGTTGCAAAATTTCAACGGAAAGGTTTAATTTAAAAATGATTGGCATTTAACAGTAATATTGTATTAAACGTAAGCACTGGTGTTTATTGGCACAATTATTATTATTAGAATGTCTTCAAGCTATTATTATAAAACTATACAATTCATTTCTTTAATTTATCTACAAGTTTTTCGAGTTATTATCAAGAGTAATTGTTTTCAGAAAACCAGTGTCTTGATTAATAGGCGTACAATAAAAATGTTGCACATTATACAATTTCATTGATAAAGAGTTTCTTATTGTTCCTGTACAATAAAAATGTTCAGTAGTTATATTGTATTAAACGAAAGCACTGGTGTTTATTAGCACAATTATTATTATTAAAATATCCACAAGCTATTATTATAAAACGACACAATTCATTTCTTTAATTTATCTACAAATTTTTCGAGTCATTATTGAAAGGGTTGGCATGCAACAATTTGGCAAGCAGTAATTGTTTTCGGAAGACCAGTGTCTTGACTAATAGGCGTGCAATAAAAACGTTACACATTACACAATTTCATTGATAAAGAGTTTCTTATTGTTCCTGTACAATAAAAATGTTCAGTAGTTATATTGTATTAAACGTAAGCACTGGTGTTTATTAGCACAATTATTATTATTAGAATGTCTTCAAGTTATTATTATAAAACGATACAATTCATTTCTTCAATTTATCTACAAATTTTTCGAGTTATTATCAAAAGGGTAGGCCTTAAACAATTCGGTAAGTAGCAATTCCTTTCAGAAAACCAGGATCTTAATAGGTGTACAATAGAAACGTTACACATTACACAATATCGTTGATAAAGAGTCTGTTATTGTTCCTGTACAATAAAAATTGTCTGCACCCTCTCAACATTGATCCATTAAATCTTGATCCTCCTGAATGGCGCATTTACGACAACCATCTTGCAGTTCCCAAAGTACACTCGACCCAAAGTCTTACACAATGAATTGCGCACGAAATGTTCACCGAGAGGCAGTCGAGTAAATTTCATAAGTCATCGCTTGCGCACACGTTCGCTTGCGACTCGACGGAACGACGAGCACGATAAAAGCAGGAAAAAGCGGAGATAAAACGAATGGCCAGCGGTACCTACCTGCGCGCAAAATGATCGTGCGGTATGCACGATCGGTCGGAGCGGACCTCTTCCAGGGGAACGTTAGTCAGCGGCGTAAATAACGACACGATAGCCGAGCGGTGGCTGCCGGGGGCCGGACACGGAGGCAGCAGATACAAGCTCGCGGATATTTCCCGGCTATTTGCATACAATCAGGCGCGACGCGGATCCGAGGACGCTGAGGAATCCGCGGAGAATCCTGCCGCGTCCACCGTTCCACCCCTTTTTCGATTTCCGTCCTCTACAGACGACGCGTCGTGACTTCCGGTGTGTGGGTTTCTTTTTTTTTTTTTTTAAACGAATGCTCACTGCGGAGATTTTCACGGTACTCACGGAATAAAAGAACGCGCCGAGGGGAAATGAGGTGGGGAGGATTGGTCAACGGGAGACCGACTCGCAGGAAGTCCTCGAGGAAACGCGCGGAGCCAAACGGGGACGGGATAACGATGGGAGCACGAAACAGAGCCCGGGCGAAAGGAACCGCACGCTCAACGATCCAGCCAAGCACTGCTGGGGCCAACAGGTGAGCTGTGCCAACAGTTTACGGCCAGTGACGTATCACCCGCGTGTACCATCCGGGGCAACAGGTGTGAGACGACGCAGTGACGTACCTTGGGAACGGGTGCGTGGAGATCGTGACCATAGTGGCTGCCGTAAGTTTCCGGTCAGACTGGAATTTCAATAAAATTTCTGGGATTTCTCTCTAAAAATGTGTCGCGGTAGTAAATTCCGGATACAACCGTGTGGGGGATATTATTACTTTGTCAGTAATCATGTAATTTTTTTAATTAATACGTTAGTGAATTAATAATAGTATTATTGATTATGTCTTATGATATATTTTATTTCTAAACACGTCCACTAAAGCACAATGTAACATAAAAGAGGGTTCGTACAGCTTCGAGTATAAAATTGTGCATTCCGTTATTCACAAATGTTTAATATTGTAAAATAAGAAAGAGTAACTGCTGTAAAGACAAACAAATACAGGTAGTTAAAAGTAAACATTCAAGCTCGTTTCATTATTTTGACAAATTGTTACACCGTGTAAGCATTATTTCAAAGAATAATTAGAAATCGATGCCGAGGAATAACAAATATGAACGCATATTGTACGTAAATGCTTTCTATAACAATTACACCCAGGATATACAACTAATTATGTTCGAATACGTTCGCAGGAAATTCAAAGTGGAACTTCGTACGAAAGTAGGTAAGTGGGGAGTGAAGATATGTAATCTGGGTAATAAATCAGTGTCGATCGTTAACCCAGCGGTCGCCGGGGTTTCTTCAAAGATCCAATCCTCAGATCTGTCCTCAGACCCAATACTCACTCTATGTATTTATTAGTACCACGCTCATAATATATAAAATGCAGCTTTGCCTCATTATACAGGGTGTTCCGCTACCTCAAGCAAATGTTATAAGGAACGATTGCTGAGGCGAGTCTGAGCAACTTTTTCCTTTGCCGAAATATTGTTTAAGGCTTCGTTCTTGAATTGTTAACGAGAAACACTGACCAATCAGAGCGCGCGCTCGACCGCGAGAGTGTTCGAGACCGCCAAAGAGGGCGCTCACTACGCGCGCACCGATTGGTCAACGTTTTTCGTTAATAATTCAAAAACGAAGCCTTTGCCAGCATTTTCGTAGAGGAAAACGTTGTACAAAATCACCTCAGCGATCGCCCCTTAAAATATTGACATTCAGTAAGCAAATATTCTGTGTGTATGTTTATCCTGTAGAATTTTAAATGCTTCGAGAAATTGTGTGCAGATGTTAGTGGTGCAACGTGCGTTGTGCTTCTTGATTAAAGCAACGGTGAAGTTCAGGCAACAGGTGTGCTTCAGCTGTGCTGTCTGGATGAAACGAGGCGCTCTCGCTGCATCTGCTTTTTCCTACTCATTTTACCCCGTTTGCAGAATGTTACGAACAATTGTAGAAAATGAAAACGATCACACAGATGGTAAGAAATTGTATTTTGATTGATCATGTACAATCACGATCAATAATAATGGTATGCATACGTAAAAAGTAGTCAGGCTAATGCACTGTGCGATGGAATATTGCGTAAAATTATTGTGAAATGAGAAATTCGATGTGAATCTTACTCGTTCCAGACCATTTGAGGGCTAATGACTTGAACGTTAACAAATTTACTACTAGGACACTTCTGTACGAATCAATCTCGTGACTTTTATTATTAATTGTCATTCCATATGTACAATATAAAAATTTGTAACCGTTTCTGCTGAAATAAATTAAATAACACAGTTAAAAGCTAATCATGTAAAATTATGAAAAGCTTTATATTCAATAATCCAAGTACATCAAATCTTAATATCTCTTCGTTTATTATTAGTTTACAATCTTATTATTAGCTTACAATTTGCCGAAACTTATTAATCATGAAATTCCCGTTCAGTATAATGCAAAAATGTAAAAAGCGTCACTTTTGCGCAATAGGATTGAAATGTCGCCTAATATTGGACGATTTTTATTAAAAACTGTGACTCTTGTCTAAGGACACTTTTAATCAAACTCGGCACACGTTTTGAAAGTAAGACACGCATTCTTGTGCAACTTATTGCAAACAACAGCAAAAAAGGTTCGACTCCTTCGTAATAAAACACAAATAAAAATTATACAAAGACACAGGCTAAAAAATACAGGTTCCTGATATGAGACCCGAAACCAATTTCTTCTGTCTTTATTTTACACATTAAAAACAGAGAATGCAATTCTTCAGCACCCCTTCATTAGGCAACTTCACCCTATCGCAATTTCAAGCTCTCTGATATGTAAAAGATTTGCTAGGAACGCGTACCATTACCTCTGCCCGTTGCGAGAACTCGAACGGTCTCGCAACATTCCTCCGTTTCACCGTCATTTCACCAGACACAATAACAGAGGGATACACACTCTGGATCCCTTGAAATAGATCCGCGGACGTGGGAGGAGTAGAGTCGGATCGCGCGGAACTGTCGAATCGTATCGCATGTGGGTTACGTACGTACATGTACCTATCTATGCGGGGCGGCTTCCTTTCCCGTCTACGCGGAACAACTTTCTTTCTTTCACGCGCCAGGTAAAAGTGTATCCGCCGTCGAGATACCGCCGTGGGCACCACGCGTGGCCACTCGGTTTTGCAATTCTTATTCAAATCGCCGACAGAAAACTTTGCATCCCGTCGCGTCCCCTTACCTCGATGGATTTATCTGTATTTCGAGGATCGTTCCACCGGATCCACCCACTTCCGGAAGACCTCGAACGGTATTGCGCCCATCTCTCCCGAGAAGGTTCTTCGCGCTTCATCGATTGTTAAAATGGACAGAGCCGGAGAGACGAATTTCCTCTAGGATCCTAGTACTCGTTGCCATTTTCGGTATCACGAGTCCGCCGCGGACGATGACATAACTTTTTGCCCGAAAATGTGGCGAAGGTGAGGCGAAAACCGCGGATGCAAATTTCTCGAAGGCGGCGGAGTTCGTCGACCGAGTTTGGGAGGCTTTATGCTGTTCATAGTTTATAATAGCTTCGATTACTTTTGTATTCGGTATAGCACCGTTCGATAAGCTTCGGGAGAGATGAAATAAAGTACAAATCGCTAACCCATTGATTGCCACGCAAATTTGGCGCGTCTTGCCCTGGGCGCCACGGTTTTATTTTAAAGGAAACATGAAGTTTTACAAAATATAATAATATTAAGTTACTGATATAATATTGCAATGGCGTTTACAGTATTTTTATTGAAAAAAAAACAGTAGGAGATAACTCGTAGCTGGCGTCACAAAATAAGACTTTTATGTTGGGTGCCATGTACGAGTTATCTCATGGCTGGCAGTTTTGGTACAGACTCTTACTACGAGACATCTCGTAGTTGGCAGTCAATGGGTTAACCAGTTACTCCATTAACTTAATATCATACTTTTGCGTGAGATCCAATTTCCTCGAAAACATTTGCGGGCCACTCGCTTCGTTCCTTACACAGTTGAATGTTATTTACTGGTACCAGCGAATATTTTATGGCGGGTCCAATTGTTGCACCGGTTTTGTAAGGGGAACCTGTAAATGATAGTTTAAAATTTAACACGTCATTGTTCGCATTACGCAGTTCAGTTAATTACGAATTCTTGTCGCGCAAAGTTACTCGCAGCTCCGGTTACTCGAATTATTCAATCGGTTGCATTCCTGCTGCGTATCATTTGGCATTCGTTAGGCGTATATCTCGTTTCGAAAGCGAGCCTCCGTCATTTTTCGTCGCTACACTTTTTTTACCGCAGACGCGATAATTCGGAGACAGTTTAGAATCGTGCCGATAAATGCTCGTCTATCATTTTCACCTGTTTGTTATAATACAATGACTATATACACTGGATGAAATTGGAACTGTGTAAATATAATAAGTGTATAGTAATCATGTGGTAATAAATAATTAAATGTAAAAATGGGTGGCGCGTAAAAGTGATGATAGAGCAAATTATACAATATTTTTATAGCGGAGCACTTATTGATTTTTAGATTGAATTCCGCGTTTTAATATAAATTGCATTAAGGAGTAACAAATTTGGAAAATACTTCATTAAGGAAAGTACGTAATAGGTAATTACTCAGCTTATACAATTTTTAGTTATTCCTTTCCCTTATTACTTATACATATTTTAATCGTGTTTAATATTCTGCAAAGATAGCGAATGAAGTAAATAATGCTTGGAAAATGTTCTTCTGCAAATGCTAATGCTTATTCGCCAAACACGCACCAAAAATGTTTATTCTGGGGTACTATTTTTCAAACTTCTTTACCGTGTAAACTTCAGTGAGTTTTGTAATTAATAGACGCATTTGACCGGCCACCGTCAGATGGCAAGAGTCATACCTTCTAGTTACAGTCTCTCGTCCGATCGTCTGTGGTAGAAGTTACTTATCTTCAGTAGCTAAGTCAGTAACCTGCAACAAAAAGTATGAAGGTTCAGATATTGTCGACGAGATGGCAGAAATGTGCTGATTCGAATTAAAAGAAAATCTTATTATACGTACTTAGTTTTAGTACAAACAAACCTTTATTTATTCCAATAGTAAAAACGTATTAATGTTGCTACATTATTATACCTATCTGTTATAAAACACTGCCTGATTTTCTCCTCTCAGTAGTGATGAACTTTTAATTAATTGATTTAATTCTTACAAGGCGTGTGCTATGGGATTTATATCCCCCTCAGATTTGCCAGCATATTCAATCCGCCCAATTCCCAACAGCGCACTCATCTCAACGGCATATAACGAAAATGCACCAAGACGGCAAAAGGAGCGAAATACGCAGAAGCGATAAACGTAAGATAATTCACCCAAAGAGGAAAACGACTGGAAAGCTCGGCGAAACAAAAAAAAAGAGTGTAAAACTAAAGCATGGACATATTCAACGGTAAGAAAAAAAAGGAAAGAACTGGTGGCCGTATAAACTCTCGCGCGGAAACAGCGAACCGGTCGTTTCGCCCCGCCGCAACGAACGATCCGGCGAAGCGGCAGTCGCGCTAAATAATCATAACTCAGGGGGGACATTTGTAACGCCAGCCTCTCGCTCGTATTTATCGCTGTTGTTGGACGGTTTGTTCCCAGCAATAACGGTAATGGGCGAGCCCGGCTATCATCCGCCCACCCCTCGAAACCACCCCGGCGACCCTCGGATCCAACACCGGCCACCATACCACCCCCCCCCCCCTCTTACCGGGAGCGATTTATCCTCGGGTAATTAGCACCGGTAATAATTAATGCCGCCGCGCATTGTGCTAATTATGACCGGAGAGAACCTTTTAAGAAATGAAAGAACATTCGAAATAAAACAGCGAGGCCTGAAGGGGTGCGGGATGGTGGGGGGCTGCAGGTGAGGGATGAGACAGAGCAGGGGGAAGTTAGAGATAAATAGAATGGCGGAAAGATCTTTACAATCCCGGGAACGAGTCTTTCTGATAACAAGTGTAACCATGAGGAGGGGTGGAATGTTCTGGAATAGACGGGGTTGGGGTGCACACATTTATTTATTTCTTCTCTTTTAAAAGCCACGAGACAAGGGCTGAAAGGAATTCGGCAATCTAAAGAGAAAAAAAATACCTTCACCACTTACGGCCAAGTTTCTATTCACTGGGAGAAAAAATGGAGGATGGATACGAATCATCAATTAACTATGCATATACCCTTTTCCCTGAAGGTTTCACGTTCAACGGATCTGCCAAGCCACCGCACAACTCGTTCCCCTGCAACCCACCCCGCGCTCGCGAAAGCGCTTACATTCAACACTCTATCAGCGAATCAAGAAATCTCACTCGTCCCAATCTCGTACGGAGTGCCAGGCCGAAGTACAACCATGTATCAACCCCTGGCGCGCGCGGGCCGGACACCGAGGCCCTCGGAACAAATAAAAAGGAAACACATCTTGATAGCGATGAAGCGAGATACGGGGGGAGGGGTTGTGGAAACACGGGCAAGCGGTTGGGAGAGGTCTGCGGGATGTTTGCGCGTCTGTACGTGCGTTCCAGAATCGTGTAAGAGACTGCCGGGATACGTATGTATGCATGAGCCGGGTAGGCGTACACGGGGCGTGTATGCACGCGTCGCTTCCACATGCGAGCGACGGGCAACGGAGCCAAGCAGCTATCCATCAGGGTGCTTTTGTCGCCCTAATGAGAGCTTGAATTATTCAGCTTAGAGAGCGTCCCTCTCCGCGCGGCCCTTCCCACCTTCTTCGCCCGTCCCTCTTAGGAACGCCGCTCTCGCACGGGCTGGAAAACTCGAGTGCCGTCCGTTCATACGTCTTGGGACCGATGATTTCATGGAACTCGGTGTGCAGAGAGGTCGCAAAGTGTGCTGGAATCTTCTCTCGCTTAGTGGCGCGGGTTTCATGCGAAAATTCAGCAGGCTGATTAAATGTTTCAACTCCGATTTCGAGGGGCGGCTTTTCTTTGAAAGGATTTATATTGAGGTCGTAATTAAATTGCAACCACCCCGATGTTTCTTATTCGGTAAGTCGACCAGACTGCGATCAATTATTTACTTATTTATCCGAACTTATTTTGCACGATGTCTAAGAATATTGGAATCTTACAAGCTTTTTTATTAACACTAACATTTTCGCGGAAAATCATGTTTTATACTGCACGTTTCACGCTGTTTATAGATGACTCGTTGCGCTTTTAATTATACAATAATTGGCAGAATAGTTAGTTGGAAGATAATTATCATTCGAGTGAAAGAATGCTGTATATATGTTTTACATATTAAGTCCTTACATCGTTATGTTGCACTCTAACATCAAATATTGTTCAATTGAAGAAGCAGCATCGATGATATTCGTCAATGCTGCTACAACCAATAACGATTGGTTAATTAATAAATATTCTCCTCTAACAGATGTCGTTTCGCTTCAGATAATTTGTCAAAGGCTGACCGTTTAACGTTGCTGACTAATAAGTAGACCGCGGATTTTTTTTTTTCTTTAAGAAACGACCTTTCCAACATTTTTGCGCGCGTCCGTTTCGCAATTCGATCGCAAGTCCTCGGGGTCCGTGCTCGCACGCGAATTCCATGAAAAATTCATTTGCCCATCAGAACGGCGGAGATTGGTTGTTTTCTTGCCGCGAAGGTCGCGGGGCACCTATTAAATCAGCCGGAGAGATTTTTCGCCGGGGCAACTATCCGACTGTGTCAACTAATTTCCCCGGCGATTTTAAAATCATGGCCGGAGCGGGCCGATTCATCCGGGCATCGCGCGTCCCTTTCAAAAGTGGAGCGCGCACCATAAATGCTTGAACGGTGGCCCAAGACGTCGTTTCACCTCGCGGAACGTGTATAAATACTGAGCCTTTGCCTGAACGCGACCTCTTTCACATACATACGTAAGTTCCGCAAGGGGGCGTGAAGGGGGTATTGCACGCGTTCCTCCGCTGCCTATGCAAAGCTCATTTCCTCGGAGATAATTGCACTGTGATATCGCGAGGCTCATCCTTTTTGTGCCAGAGAAAGGGAGGGAGACGACGAAGGGGTGGTTGGTAAGGAGAGAGAAGGAGAAGAGAGAGGGGGGTGGAGCGGAGGCGAGTAAGCTCGGCTTTATTAAAGTTCCCTGCACGTTGCCTTCACTTTTATGCTACCGTTTCACCGCGAAAACTTGCCCCGTAAGTCGATAAACTTCTAGGGGGCAACTATGCGGTATTCCAGATTTTCACGTGCCGGTCTAGTGTCGAAGGTTGGTGGATTAAGAATTTTTAATGATGGTTAAGGTTTCGTATATACACGTGAATTGAGAATGTCAGGTTCATGAGAAATGTGGGGGATGGTTGTAACTATATTGGGGGTTGATTTATCGTATCATTGTGCGAATGACAAAAAAGAAAATTATATGAGCCTTATTTTTAATTTCCTTCTCTTAATTACTCCAGTTAACAAGCTGATACCAATAACATAATTGTTGAAATATTCATCCAGATCTTCCCATCCTTTCGTAAAAATATGAAAGATGCATTTTACAATTTATCAGGTGAGAGTCTGTTTAACAAATTTATTATTTCAAGAAGCTCCCTGCTTATCGCGTTAATTAATAATCGTTTCTGGAAGCAGGAGTTCGTTGCTTAAGATGCTGCTTCTTTACTTAACAAGCAAACAAACTTTCGGTTTGCTTGTTTTACTCTCGACTGTGCTAATTACTCGTGTTTTAAATGAATCTAACTCGATTGCCGCAACTTGTTATCTTCTTGCGGGCTGAAATTCAATTTCATATTGTAAACACAAAATACCGCAGCTTCTGAACATTTCTAATGTGTTTATAAACTTATTTCGTTCGGTTTAAAACGAAGATTATTTTTTAAACAAACAACGTCGTCCAAGTTAAACAATTTTAGAGGAATTAATTCAAAGAAGATGGCACAAACAATTTCTTAAATTGTTAATCCGCAGAGAAATTAAAGAAATATTTATCGAATAATATTTAACTGTAATCATTTTTAATGTAAGAAACAAAGAATTTTTGGAGAACTGCAAAACATTGTAAATGATGCATGCGCTACCTTTTGTTTGTACAACTTCGAACGCAAATGAATTAGCACGTTTAACAACATATGTGCCTCGTGGTTTCAAAAGCTTTCACCCTTAAATAATCGTCTGGGGTTGTGCTGGTCAAATATTTAAAATCATACATCACACGCACTGCGTTCTCAAATAAAATTCTTGCCCTGAGCCATTTATTAATCGAAGAAACATATTACCGCATCCCCATAATGCAACTAAAAATTATGAAAAATGCTTAAGCAGCTAATACTGCGTCACTTTGGTCAATTTCTGAATAAAGAAACAATATTATTATTTTCAAGGTGTGCTCTAAAAATGAAACATCAATCTCCAAACTGTCTTCTTTCATCTTCTTCTTTCTAGACAATTCTTTTAACCTCGTTTCTGCGCCACCTTAGAATCAATAGCATCGTTCACCAAGGAAATCGTCGGCCAGAGAACGCCCCCGAAAAATTGATCAAATTTCCTACGTCTGAAGCGTAACGATCCGCAGGCCCAAGGAGGAGAAGGCACAGCGTCGGCCACAGACGACACGGCTAAGGGCTGCGCAGGGGCGGGGGTGGGTTGCGCGAAAGGCGGACGGGCCGCTACATCCGCAAAGCTATTATAACCGCTCGAGCGAATCTCTATTAAAACGTGTTTACACTGGCTTAGGGGTTGACTCAGGCCGCCCCACTTGGTCCTCGGTTTCAGCCAGCTCCGCTCCTCCGTGCCACCCCTGCGGACTCCTCCACGCGTGTTCCAACGCGGCGGCGGCGGCGTTGCCTGTGTGCGCCACGGCCACGCGCGCACAGTAATGCCTATCTAATTGTCGCGTGTATGAATAGTGAATCCCAGAGCACTCGAGGCCACGAGCCGGATCCGAGCCAACATAAGGGGAGAGCCATATGAGCTAATCTATATTATGATAGCCCGAGCCGCGGGCACCTCGCCTCGAAACCACCCCCAAAGACCCGTCCGTCCCGTGTGCTTCATTGCCGCCTTCGAGAGCCTGTCCATGACGGTGCAGCAGCTTCTCCTCCCTAAGGGAGCCCTTATTATTGCCTAACCACAGCGTGGTAGCCTTGCCGACGAGATTACTGCAATATGAGGACTTTCGTGCATGGTGTTCATCGAAAGTGGCTTTGGTTATCATTAGATTGTTAAAATACCGCCCCGCCCCCATCTCGAAATCTTGAAAACGAAACGTAAGATTACTGGGACACTGCCACTGGTGTCTCTTCCAATAGGAGGTGAACATTTTTACATATGAGCCACTTGCAAGACAAACTGATGAAGTCTACTTTTTGTAAATTTGTCGATTTCATTATTTGATAGGCCTGTGCGGGATCCCAAAATCTCGGGAATTCCGAATTTCGGGTCGGGTCGGAATAAGTCGGGGGAGATTGGTCGGGATCCCGATACGTTTCGAGATGGGTCGCAACCGGCTGAGAAATGGCTGTGACTAGGCTGTGACAGGCTGCGACCGAGCTGTGACCATGTTGCGACCGGCTGAGATTGGGCTGCGAGTGGGCTGATTTCTACGGAGCACAGCCTGGTTGCAGACCGGTCAGAGCTTGGTCACAGCTGGTCACACCTCGTCACAGCCGGTTACAGCCCGGTCACAACCGGTACTCAGATCGTGAACTGATAAAGTCTTTGACTTTAGGCTGAAGGAAGTTATATTTAAGAGAGTGTTTCAGGATTCGTGGTCAGTGAAGTGATTTCCGAAGGATCCTCCATTCTTTCTGTTGGTTTCCAATCCTTTACTTTGAAAAGGCACATTTGTGAGATAGGGTTAGATCTCCTTGCGGCAAAGTGAAATACCTTGTTGAAGGATCTTTGGTTGTTGAGCTCTCTTCAGAATTCTGCCTTATTCTACATTTGTAATGTTTCCTTTGCATGGAAGAAACATGGTTTACTTTTGCACTTTAGAAAATAATTTATTTTGGTCTCTTCTAGTTGTGCAAGCCTATCGCGGCAACTGTATTCCTTAATTCCCCGATGCCCCAATACAAATTCTGAGTCACGATCTTCTTTTTTTCTAATATACTATTTCCAATCTGTTTAACTCTACAGAGAAATTGATGTACAGAGGGTTAATGTATTTATTTATGATCGAAGCACGATGAAAGTATTTACCGGAATATAATCACCGGACGAAGCCAGCGAAGCTTCATTAAAAATGATCGCCGCAGTCAGTTAAGCATCCCCTTAACGTCGTTCCTCTTGTCTTTGCATTCGACAAAGGGCCCCGAAGTGTCGTAAGCTTCTGTTAATTTATCACGACGGAAGTCGAGGGTTGGAGCTTGCTCGTCGTAACATCCACCCCAGCCCATCTCCTTTTCTTGTCGCTGGGGCATCGTCTCCCCTCTTCCTTCCTCCTCGCTTCCGGTTTACGATGCGTTAGCGTTCTCTATTTTATATACAAAAGACCTAATAGCGGTAAACGTTCCGGGGATGCTCCCTAATGTTCCGACTGGCTGTTAACGCGTGTGCGTGCACGCGACACGCGACTACCGGTAGCGCAAGAGCAAAGCGTAAAGATGAAACGTTTCTGATAACGAGATGCGAAGTGTCGCGTTGAAATGAAACCGTTTCGCGCCTCTTAAATTGAAAGGGGGTGGATCAGGAATAAAAGATATTACCAAGAACATTGCTTCTATTCCGTGGAGGTGAATCTCTTCGCTTCGAAATGCTGCTGGAGGTTCTTTACCGATGTTCTAATATCGCAAACACGCGTGTACATGTGTTATGTATTCGCAGAAGCAAAGATATTAATAAAGATTGACTTTCCAACGTTTTGATTTGTTGGTCGCATAAAGAATTCATAATTCAAAAATGAAGCGAAGATTCATTGTATTATTATACACACATGTAACGATATGTCTTTATAACTTTTCTTCAGGTTGAATTTTATTTGCCATTCCATCTTTGAAAAAAAAAGACAATGTTTACAATTCTCAACATGGAATTCGTTCGGAATTGGAGAATCTGCCAAAGATATTACAATATAACTGCGCCTACACGCATCAGTGCAAACAACCCCCCCATTAAATAATTAATTTGCACCATTCGCCCACCCACTTAACATCTTCAATCTTTCGCCCAAATTTCCGCCCATTTGAATTACCTTCTCCGAGCCTTTTTCCGAATTCGGAACAAACGGCACGTGACCATAGACAGCTTGTTCTCTTTGCTCGCGGCTCATCCCAGCGTATCCAAGGGGGGGGGGGGCGACGCATAATCGGGTGGGCGTCGCACAAACCAAGGGGAAGTGTGCGACGGCATTTGGGAGAGCGTCGGGACGCCGGACGTCGCAATTTCAATGTCCCGCCCAGCCCTCTTCTTTTCGTACCACTCTAGACGTCCACCATTGTGATGGTAATACTCCCCCCCCCCCCCGTAGGGGCACAGATTTATCGTGTAGTCATTCCAGAATTAGCTTTTCTCTTCGGCGCTCTTCATTGAGCGCCATTGTCTCTCCTTTGTTGCATTGTAAGTCGACGGTCATTTATTATTTCCCGCCAATCTGTCCCGACGTATTTGCGTGAACGAAAATATGGTTTCCTTGCGAGAAACTCATCGGGGAATAACGATGACCCGCCCATGTGGAACAGTCATCGATTCCGAACGATTTGTCGGGGCTTCATAATAGTCATCGACGGTCAGATTTGTTTTAGTCGTGCGGTTAATCTGGCGTAATGAGAGTCGACTGTGAATGTAATTGGGGATCGGTTGCGTGCCAACTGAGTGTTAATCGATCAATCGTCGTTTCATTGCGTGGACTGTGCATCGATTATTCAAAGGGATCGTATTATACAAGAAGGGTTTGTATTTTTTACTTCGCTGTTTTATCACGATAGTAACTGTTCAACAAATAAACTAAACCTTCGTCATTTCTACCAAGCAATCCTTCTAACCGCATAGACAGCAGTGGAACCCCTGAATCGTCCTGTAGGACCAAGAGGGGGCGGGCAGCAGTGGACGAGGGACGGACGAAGAGGCACGATAAGACACGCTACGGATACCGGAAGGCAAGAACCGAGGTTGGAATAGAGGGCGCCATTACGTCCAGCCACCCTTCGGCCCTCCACTTACCCCTAACGACGTTCCGGGCAAATAAAAGTTGATTTCTCTTCCCTCTCTCGCTTCCCTTCCGTGCACGGCCCGCTCCGGCACTCGCAACCCTGCAGCCCCCCCCCCCCGCCCCCAGCCAAGCGCGGCCGCCTAGGCATCCCTCTGTGCGCGCGCGTCTCGTCCCTCCGTTTCACCGCTTTATCTCTTTAGGCGTCTTCCGCCTCATCAGCCGGCACTGCCTCGCGATGCGTCTCTCTCCGCGCCACCGCTATGCCACGCTCGACTCGTCACAGTCGATACGAAAATCTTCGTTTCCTGCTGGCTCGATTTCGCCGGGCTAATTGGAGTGTCTTAGGAAACCGGGTTGGGATGGGGCGGGGGGGGGGGGGGGGGGAGGCGGTGGTACGTCTTAAAACGTGACAGGGTGAGTTAATCCACTTCGTTCCGATATGTCATGTTGTGATCATTTATTCACTTTGACGTTTTCTCCGGGACGCAAAGGTTTTGCAAGCAATCTCGCAGCGAAGGAAGAGATTGTTTACGATAATGTTAAACCGCTCGCGCGATGTTTCCGTCCTCTTGCCAGCATGTAGCTGGATTCTTTAACTTTAATTCGAGCCCACGATCGTTCATCCTGGCGCTGCCGGAAGTCGGGATAACAGACTTTACTCGTTGGCCGTATCTCGTGATTGAACTATTGTTAATACCATTTGAACGGCTACCGGCATTCATTGAAAACCGCTTTTAAATTAAAACCGGGACGCCCAGCTTTAATTTGAGCCCTGACACGTTAAAAAATATCCGGCGGAAGCCGAGAAAAACGCATGTCAACTACTTAAAAAAAAGAAAGGAAGAGCGGCTGGCAATACCATTGGTCCGTACTACTTAAAACTGTGTCTTACCAAACACCATAAGAAATATGCATAATTCGATTGCCCCGTATGCCCCCGATTTAACGCGATAGGAAACGGCGGTGGAAACGCTTTCGATCTAATGAAAAACCTTCACCGGCATTTGGCGCTTTGAGATTTAAATTTATGGGGCGGGCACGTGGCGCGTCACAGGCAACGGGGCGGAGGGGGCGAGTAACGGAATTATAAATTCAGCAGTGTCCAACGGTGCGCACCTGAGTCTATTTCGCGAGCGTTCTGCTGGATTTCCCTCCACCGCCCCGCCTCTGTCGCCGTTGCAACCGGCGATTGTCATCCTAATAATTGTCGCACCGACTGCGCGTCCGCACAGCTCGGTTTCGGACTTGTAAATGATGGCCGAAACGCTATCCAATCTACCACGCTTACCGAACGAAACCGCGCGATATTATTCCAAGATTTCTCGCCGGCCAGGATCTGCCTTTGTATCGGCGCAAATCATCCCTGACGCGGCATTGCGCGTCGAACGGTTTACCGCTGCTTCGCAGAGTGGCCGAAGTGCGTGCTTTATTGTTTAATTCCGTTGAATCGGATCTCATTCAATTTCTCGTTGGTATACTTTTGTATCTTAGCGCAGAAATATTTTTGTTATAAATAACCGTTGTCTTGTACTGTTTAGTTTAGATTATCTGCAAATGGTTATCTTGTTTAAGTAACGTGTCGGTTTGATTTATTTTAATGAAGCATAAATTGATTGGTTTCAAGTTAATTTATGGCACTGGTGATTAAATTATGCTACAGGTAATTAATAAATGGTAATAAGCATACCTTGGAGTAATATCAGCAGTATTATGTAATGTGTTGACATGCCATGTTAATTAAGCTTATTCATTTTGCATACCGTGTTAATAAATGATTTATCTGTAAATGTGAAATTTATTATTATAAACTGGTGCACAAATCCACTGAACATTTATCGCAGCCTTTTTGCGTTGCTGTAAGGCGTTTTAAAAAATCATTTTAAGTAGTACAGGTAAATGTCGTTAAATCAGGCATGATTTAAGTAGTATGGATCAACGGTATAGCCAGTCGCCCTTTCTACCTGTATTTAAGTGTGCTGGAATAAAGAATACAGTTGTTTGTAACCTTTAAACTGTTTGCACCATATTTGTTTCCCTCAACTACCAAATAATTGAGTCCTTTAACATTTACAATAATTACAAACAATTTCTGGCCCCAATTTACATAATAGCTTCCTCCTTATTTTCAATCAGAAGGAACAAAGACGATCGTTGATTTCGAGAAAACGGAAATATGATAAAAATACTCACATTCCTCTTCAGAATGTTTAATCGTATCTACTAATCGTACCTCCAAAATTCTCTCGATTCCACCAGAGTGAACCATCCAAAATCTACATTAATTCCTATCTTCCTTATCATCTGGCCGAACCGATAAATCACAGGAGCCAACCTAATCACTCGCGTATTCTTCCCCACACCTTGCAACATTCGTGTCGCATGCCTGGCGCATTTGTCAGCTCGCCATCGTCACGCGATCCTCATCATTATCGGGAGAATCCAGATTGAACCGTGGCAATCCGACTAGCGAGTATCCCACGGTGTCTGAATTACGCGCTATCCTCGAGTATCCCGCACGCGTGTCAGGTCGTATCCTTCGCTACACGCCGGTATTATCGGGATTGGCCTCCGCTCCTTCTCGCCGTCTCTCTGCTCCTCTCCGTCCCGTCCGTTTCATTGCCGCCGCGGCGTCTCTCCTCGGTGGCTTCCGAGTCCCCAATCACACCGGCGGCCGCTAAGTGCGATCCATTACGCGTAATGGAATGTGCCAATTATATAACATTTGCCTGAATAATTGGCGGGCGCTTGGCTGCGCCCGCCGATGTTGCAAACCGACGCACAGGATACGTATACATATGCGTGCGTACGCGTTTATACACTGCAGTTAAGGAAAAAAATCATTATCTAGAATCAACAAACAGACATTTCAAAGATTACACGAATT
Source organism: Holcopasites calliopsidis (assembly GCA_023838395.1). Taxonomy (NCBI): domain Eukaryota; kingdom Metazoa; phylum Arthropoda; class Insecta; order Hymenoptera; family Apidae; genus Holcopasites; species Holcopasites calliopsidis. Next base: position 1,796,453 of record JALHAQ010000009.1, read on the forward strand.
TTCACGATGATTAATCATTTTGTACAGACAATTGATCAACTTTTGCACTCGATAAAATGCACAGGACGTCTCGCAACTCATAGAACAGCCGGATATGGGCGATTCCTGTGGCGATACTGAACAACTTTTTCCTTTGGCGAAATGTCGTTTGAAGCCTTGTTTACGAATTATTCACGGAAAAACGCTGGCCACTCGGAGCGCGCGTAGAGTCCACCGCCCAGGGACGGCACGTCGCATCGCGCTGGGTGGTGACGTTTGGCCGGTGCCCCGATCCAAACGCGTCGGTATAGCGTTCTTATTCGTTATTCACGAATAGAGAATAATTCGACATTATTCTTCATTGCATTGATTCGGTATTCAACACAACTTGTGCTGCCTGGGTGGCACCGGCCGAACGTCGCCATCCAGCGCGACGCGACGTCCGTCCCTGAGCGCGGGCTCTACGCGCGATCCGAATGGCCAGTGTCTTTTTGTTAATAATTCAAAAACAAAGCCTCAAACGGCATTTTGCCAAAGGAAAAAGTTGTTCAGTATCTCATATTCGAGAATCTCCCATATCTGGCTCTTCTATAAGTTACGGGACACCCTATATATTCAAATGCAATAGAAGACTATTGCTTTCTGTACTGTCCGTGTTAGATCAAGGGGCTGTTAACAATGAATTCAATGTTTATAAAATACAGCGATTGAATCTTTAATTAGTAAAATGAATTTTGTATAGTGATGAGCAAAGTGAACAAGTCCGAAAACATTTATACAGCACGCGCGGGCTATATATATTAATTTCAACATTGATAAACTCAACAGTAGACTCAACATTGATTTTATCAATGTCGAAATTGAAAGACGCCAAAATTGAGTTCCATATTTTCGATCTACATAAAATACTTCTTTCATACGAAGATCTTTGTGCACGCAGCGTGTTACAGGACACGGTGTGTAGCGTTTCCAGGCCGGGGTACGCGTAAAAACGTCCCGCCGACGTGTGCGCGCGTACGTGATACTATAACCGAGTTATGCAAGCTGCATTTTTCCCATCAGCTATCCCAGCGCTGATCAAAGCGCTACCACGGTTCCCGGTACGAAATGGCAGCGATACGTCAAGTATAAAATGTTGTTTACGGAATGAGTTACCGGACGAGTTTAAATCAAAACTCATGAAGGGCTTTACTTCGATTTCGTTTAGCGCTGCAGCTTTTTATTTCGATATTTTCGCTGCGTTACGATACACGGATGTCGCGTTTTATCGTCGACGATGAAATAAAAAAAAATGATCGAGCGTTTAAGCGTTTCGATGAATATATTCATGCGGCCTATGACTGGGATATTTCTCGTCAATTTTTTTTTTCGTTTTTAGTTTTACGTTTAGACGACTGGGAAAAGGTTTGCTGATGCGTTTAGTTACAGGAGATACTATTAAATAAATGTAAACGTAAGATTACGGTGTATATAAATTGTAAGAAATGTGTATAAAATGATTAATTGCTGTGAAGATTTTATTTGTTAAAAGGGACGAATAATCGATGCAAACTAGAGAGATATACAAATGGAGTAGTTTATAAGAATTACGATCCGAATGTAATGAAAGGATTCTATATTAAAAAATTCAATCTTACCTTCGATGGTTCTGGCACGAAACAATTCTTTACCGGAGAGAAACGTTACCGAGTTCGCGTCGTTGCATTAAAACGGGAGGCAAACCGAATCCTGAGAGACTCGATTAACGGGCCAACCGCACGAAAGCTTAACCACGGCGAATTCCTCTTCGTCCTTACAAACCGGCGATCAAAGTGTAACGAGCTGAGCATCGGATCTATCGAGGACACGTTTCGCGAGCGAACGAGCGTCCGCAGTTCTCGATGCAAGTGCATTAAAAAAAAAAAAGAGTCAAAAGTTGAAAGAAATAAAAATGAAAAAAAAATATCTGGTTGGCTCGACTGCGGTAATCGAGTTGACCGGGTAGCCATTTTACCATCGAGGTATCATTGGTGATTCGCGATGATCAAAGCGCAGAATACCGGTGACACCGGTGGATGGTTTCGGCCAGGGGCGCGGACGGATAGATAGGAGAGAGGGACAAACAGCGAGGGGGCGGGTGTGGAAGCATTGATAATCATGTTAGTGCTCGTGTTTTCGCGCGATCCAATCCGCGGCAAATTAACCAACCGTGGAAAACCTCGTTACCTTCGAGCCACGGCCCTGGATTCATCCTGTTCCGTTTCCGCTTCCTCGGGATAAAGGGCGCACTGCGGCGAACGCGTACCTAAAAAAGGAGAACGATCGCGCTATCCAATTTTACGAATCACTATTCCGATTCTTTTTTAAACTAGGAGTTTCTTTTAGAACTAGTCAGCAAACATGATAATCATTCCCTGCTTTTATCACAATTATATTTGTCCCAAACATTTTTCTCTTGAAGGCTTATTGAGTACGAAAATAAAGTAATTTTCCATGGACACTGCACCCTTCTCTGCAGCCTCTGTAACATATATTTAAAAACACTAAACTAAACAGTGTATATGTGTACACCCAAATCAGCTGAAATATGCTGAAGCAATGTATAATAATTAATTTATCAAACCGATAGCAAATTTTGTTAGACTTCAACTCTATAGATTATAACATAAATGCGTGATTAAATATTTCTACGAAAGGATGGGGAATGTCTGTAACCCGAAATACATACATACATCGATTCGATATATCCCGATAGGAGGAAGAACGAAGGAGAACAGCAGCGAAGTGGATTTGAAAATTGAAAATCATTGCAGACGCTGATCCCCTTAGCCCCGTCAGACAACCACGATAAATTCTCCTCCGCCCTCTGTGCTGTGGCTTTACTCTTTATAAGGCGTTATATCGGAGATCCAACGGTCGTTCCTTCGTTCGCCTTCCGCACCCTCGCCCTTTGTCCGGCGGAACTTTCACCCTTCGTGAAATATATACGGTACCCATGGCCCGTGGAATTACGCCCATCCCTGATGCACTTTGCGGTACCTTGAATTTTAAGGAATTTACATCGATTCTTCACATCTTTGCCATATAACGAAATTGCCAGCATTGGCTGAAGGTATTATGTTAATGGTATCTACGTACTCATTTTTCTATTAATATTTTGGAACAATATGGTATAAGAACAGCTTGTACAATCAAATTGGTATTTCAGTTACGTTCAGTTATGTAGAGAATATTTTTTACATCGGCAGAATTGGGTTTTTCGTTAATAATTTATAACAGTGTTTTATACTGCATCATTTGCAACGTTATTTTTATTTATTGAAAGAAGTCTCTTCTAAAGCAAAAATACAGTGAGTTATACCGGACCGTTTAAAAAAAGTGTTCAACCCTAACAACGAAAATTTCACACAATTTGGTCCATACAGGGTGTCCCTCATCGTAACACAGCAAATGATCTATTTATTACTCATCGCCCAATATAGACTGTTGGCAAACTGCAGACCTCATCCTCACTCAGCCCCCTATCGATCATAATACGCTTACCAAAAACATTATTCCACTCAAGCTGATCACAATGCACTCGATAAACAATCGCACACGTTCCAGGGAGACACGGTGGCCGCAAAGTGGCCTCATTCTCCGCATAATTCCATCATCATCCTGCCAGACAAAGGCGGTTCATCGGGCTGACGAAGGAGCACCAAAGACAGATACGTATTGCTCCGTATCCCGCCGACTGGCAGGTCGTGGAGCGTGCTCTTGAGCGGCTTTGACATGCAAATTGCTTGACAATGAATTTCGTAAAACCTTTTACCGCGGAGTACGCTCCGAAGCCAGGCTGGAAAAGCTCGCTAGCACGACTACACGCGCAGACGGGCCTAGCTCCGTGTGGGAAACATGACGCCGGACCAGGACGTCGGCCTTATTCAGGCCCGTTTATATTATCCGCTACGACGCAGGCGGTTCAGACACGGTACGCCTTTGGTGACTGGTCCATTCCCAACAACGTCCCCGAAATGTTAATTTTAGACCGCTAGGCCGACAGGAAACACGAGATGGCGCCACGTACACGATTCTCCATTTGCGTAAAAGACGTCCTCAAAATGTTGATTTTAGACCGTTCGGCCGACGGGAAACATGAGATGGCGCCACGTACACGATTCTCCATTTGCGTAAAAGACATCCTCAAAATGTTGATTTTAGACCGTTCGGCCGACAAGAAACATGAGATGGCGCCACGTACACGATTCTCCATTTGCGTAAAAGACGTCCTCAAAATGTTGATTTTAGACCGTTCGGCCGACAAGGAACATGAGATGGCGCCACGTACACGATTCTCCATTTGCGTAAAAGACATCCTCAAAATGTTGATTTTAGACCGTTCGGCCGACAAGAAACATGAGATGGCGCCACGTACACGATTCTCCATTTGCGTAAAAGACGTCCTCAAAATGTTGATTTTAGACCGCTCGGTTGACACCAAACACGTGATAGCGCCACGTGTACTCTTGCTCGAAATTGCAAGTAGTATAAGTCAATTACAAGTAGTGCGAGTAAAATGTCGGTCGTCAGACATACTTCAGTTATGTCTTTTCCATTCCCAAAATTTTGTTTTTACAAAATTTATCTTGATTCTATGACTCAGCAAAGTTGCAAGGCGAAAATTTTGGGAACGCAGTTAGCAACAATGTTGCCAAAAGGGGTTTTTACAAGATTTAACTCGACTTTTTGACCCAAAAAAGTTGAGAAAGTATACTTTTTCACTCATTCCTGGAATTTAACGTCATTTTCCAGGAAATTCCGGGAACTTCAATACTATTGGGAATCCCTAAAAGACGTAATTTTCCAGCATTTATCTCTAACTTAAATTATTTAGAGTGGACAGGTGTTAAAAAAGGTGATAAAACCAGCTGCATTTCTTTTGTGAAGACTTGCTGAAAAATTGCAATAATGTACAAATTACAAAAATGATCATGTTTAAACTTAAAGCCTATTACGTAAATATTATTCTTATCAATTAATTTACAATACATCTTATAATTAGATAATAATGAAGATTACAATAATAATAATAGCATAGACTTGAATATGCTACAAGATTATTTCAGAAACTAAAAACTATTAGTCAATGTCAATCGTAAGTAGTACAAGTAACAAAGGAATATGGGTCAAGGTATGGCTTGACCCATACTACTTTAATTATGCCTAATCATTTACTTGTACTACTTATGCTCTCCACATTAGTTGCACCTACTTTTATGCTAATACACCGTGTAATTCTTGTCTGATTAAATATTTATTACAGCTCTTACAGAATCTGGAATAAAGTGAATACTAAAAAAGTTAGATACAATACTGATTGTGTGAGATCCTTTTAAGATTGCAAGGGAATCTAGGTGGTGGATCAATCGGATTTTTCTTCGACTATAGACAATGACAGGGGTGGTAGCAGTGGCTCGTTAAATCCCAGCTAGCCACGTAATGGGTATCGAGAGACGTCGTTAAGCGTCGATCTCTTCTCCCCAAGTGACTTGGCGCCTCGCTTCTGCTCTCCTTTCCCATCCCTTTTTCCTTTAGTTTCAACGCAAACTGCCCTTACACCAACCTTTCATTCCGTCTATTCCTACTATACTATCACTCACCCCTGCCTTTATTTTAACTTCTTGTGTCCATTAACCCTTCACTCCATGATTATTTATTCCCCGCAACACTTTAATTTTCCACGTCGAAACATTAGAATTATTTTCAAAAGTTTTCGATCTTTCATAGAGTATTAATTTTTTATTTCCGTATTCATTATTCCTGATTTTCTCATTTAAATTTAGTTTAAATTAAAGAAAATGGTATTTTTAATCAACCTTATTTTCTGTCCAATATTTCTTAAATTCATCGCCGCACATCCGTTACCCTCTTGACCCTTTTCAACCACCGTTCACCCTTTTCCCACTTCAGCCCCGTTTCAAGCTCATTCCACCGCATCGTTTCCCGTTTTCTCGAGCTTCTTTTCATTTTCCACCCTTTCGCCCGGGACCCCGCGTTTCTTACAATCAACTCACCCCTAGCAGCCTCTTTTCCTCCACTTTTCTTCCCCATTCGTTCCGTATTTATCTCGCATACACGCGTACTTGCGCCTATTCCCTCGCTCTCTTCGCTATCAGTCTTCCAACCCCCAAGCCTTCCAATACCCCTTGTCCGCCTTGCATCCGGCGCAAAGGGTGCAGCAAGGCAACGTCGGTGCACAGGACTCGTTAGACTGGGTGGTCAGAAGTTTTACATCTTCGAAGCCACCTTTAATAAAATTTTCAAGCATGAAATAAAATAAGGGGACGCGGATGAATAATATTTGTAAACTCTAGTAATTTGCATCGTATTCTGGACATATAAATGAATGTTCTGTTAATATCTAATTAAATTGAGTGCCTCATTGACTGTTTAGGCAAACAAACTGTGGAATCGTAAATAATTTTCCTACTGACTCACAGAGTCATTTCCGCGATACTATAATTATTATAAAATGCACTTTTACTTTGCCATGTCCCCTAATAAGTTAATGCAATAATTTATTAATACGATTTTTACTATTGGCATCGAACTAAACTTCTCTAAAATAAAAATAAATCGGATACGATTAATAGATTGACTTGACAATAACTTTGAATTTAAAATTTAAATAATGTTACTTTGTTTGAAAATTAACAACAGTCTAGAATGTATCTGAAAGATCTTTGGAAGGACGTATTACTGCTACCTTGGTGCTAAATTTTCGTTCACCCCGTATAGATCGCGATGGCGTCTGCGGTGGATAGAGTGGCTCGGGGTAGATGGATGCCGAGTAGTGGGGAGAAACAGGGGATAAACCATGATGTCGTTGATTAATACGGTTTACCAGTAAGTGTAACGGAGTGTGCAGAACACGTCTGGACCACCACCACCCTTTCCAACGACCACCTTCTCCACCACCTTACGAGTTCTTGCCACCACCGGCACTTTCCCCGGCTAAGGCAGAGGCTGCCACCCTCTATCCTGTTGGAATCCGTTGAACCAACCCCGTGCCACGTGCCGATCAATGGCGTCTTGTCCCTGGTTGGTCGAGCCGGGAACAACCCCCTCGTGTCGTTTCATCCCTCTACCGTCGGTTACCCCTTCTATCCTTATCTTTCAAACGGAAACGATTCTCGTCGTTCCAGTAACAGTTTCCATCTGTCTCTTTCTCTCTCTCTCCCTCTTTTCATCCCCCCTACGAAGCTTCCCCTCCTTGGTTTGTTGCTAAGTTTCTTGTCTTTCTCTGCTGCTTTCGGACGTGAAATAGATCCGCTCGGTTTTACACACCGCTCCTCTATCCTTCGTTTCATCCCCACTGTCTTGTAAAACGTTCCACCCCCCGCTTTTTCTCCACGCGGACCTCAGTGGGGGTGGGTTGATCCTACAAAGCAGGGTGAGCTTTTCTTATGAGAAGCATTGATTGCCAACAACCCCTTCCTATGTACTTGCTTCGTGACAGAATCTCCCTCAAGCTGGCTCTCTTCCATCCCCTTTTCATCCCATGCAGGTCGTGCACTGTACAATGACGCTCCGTCCCGCTTTTTTTTTTTACTGGCGCGCTTTGTTTAAAAATAAGAATACCGAATATTCTACGCATTCGGAGCTGAAGAGAGTTTTATATTGATGCGGAAGCTGATAGCGTATCAGGGGGTTGTTGTTTGCGGCGGGGGTGGTCGGGAGATCGGTTTACCGTTAATCGAATTGCTTAGCCTGCTTTCGTTTTCCTTCCGCTTCGCTGTTTGGCACCGAATATTGTTTGTTCACCTATTTTATGATCTTGGAATTTTATGCAATACAGATATAATTTGGATAAAAGAATTGTTAAAGCGAATTGTTTCGTCCGGAGCAGTTTGTGAATATTGTCCTTTACTCTTTGGGGTAACAATTAATTGTATTGTTTTTACCGTTCTAGGATGAAATTCTTAAACGTCGGCCTGTATTGCGGTGAAAAGTAATTATTCTATACGACTTTGCTTGTAACGCTATTTATTTACAGGGAACGTACGTAAACAATTAATTTCCGGCTATTTTATTACACAATTGGAGCCAATCGACTGAACTAAATTTGATCTGAAATATTTTCAATAAAATCCCTTATTATCATAACCCATATCGTTGTTGAAATTTCCCTCGTATATTATATAATTTTATTCAGCCTAGCGTCACGATATATCAGCCTGACTATGCTCACTCCGTACCAAACTGATTACGAATACATCAGGCGAGCATGCGTTGCCGATCAATCCCTTCCTTTGTACACCGCGTGTAATTCAACGCTCAATTGCTATTAGATGTTGGCACGCCAGTAAATCTCTCTGATAGGTTCACCGTAGCCTTTGATCACTCAGCGCCGAGTCGATTCGAGGGATCCCTTAAGTGAACACCTGATCCTTTACAACATACCATATAGGTCACATTGTGTAAACCGTAGCGCATCGAGTTGATCGTAAAGCTCGTGGAAAAGCTTCACCGATCATTTATTGCCACGAGGAATATCATTTTTAAGTGGAAAGAAAAATGAACCCCTTGCACGTATTTTTCAGTCGATAAAATTCGTTTCCATGGGACAGAGGACGTAGCAGGTACACGCAACGTTGCATTGATCTTTATTAAACACAAGTGTCGTTCACGAGAGAACAAGTTTATTCGAATAATTCACTACCCACAGTTCAGGCTACATAATAGTCGCTAGTCTGTAACATATTATTATTATTTTTTTTTTATTTAGATTATCCTTGATTAGCACTGACAATTCACTGGATTGTAATATACAGGTCTCTACTAGTATCTACGCGTCCTTTTTTCATCGGTATACATCCGCTTGGCAAATCATCGCCTTGGCAAATCAGAATCGAAAACTGTCGATCGTGTCCCGACGTGAAATGAAACGATTACTCTTTACCGTCACACGCCACGAATTGATGGATCGTAGAAACGACGTAGTAGATACACCAGGTGACGATACTACAGGGGGTACAGTCGGTATTCCTCTTTACACCGTGATTCGTCGAGTGTACACGGTGCGACTCGATCCCTACGATTTATTGCACTCACACAGCAATTTCTCCCTTGACTTTGCTTAAAATTATATTATTACAATGTTGGAAATCAATTTGTATGGCGTGTAGATGGAAACAATCTTTGATTCCTTGTTTATGCGTCTATCTTTTGCAATTGTTTAATCCTTGCACTTATGCAATAAACTGAATATTTTAATACCAGCAAAATCAATAATTTCGGATCAATTAACGCCTTCATCGAAAAGGAACGTGAAATAAAAGTACAGTTTATTTGAGAGCCTCATTGTAAGTGAAATGTCCGGAAATCTTGGCGAATTTTCTGCTACAGAATTTTTAACTGATTTATTCCTTTCTTGTGTACGACTTATTTCAGTTAAATTAGATACTGGTGTTTTTAACGAATTATTAATTTAACTTAAATAAATTTGTTCTTCAGCGTGACGAGAATTCAAGTAATTCTTCCTTCTAATTTCTGTCTCCCTTCGTTTATTAAACAATGGAAAAATCATTTCAGCCGGCGCGTGCTTGTATCGTTGCTAGTAAAAAGCGGACGTCCGTGTTACTCGGATAATACGGACATCCGCATTATTTGAATAATGCGATAGAGTGATCATATAATTCAAGAAAATTGTCGCAGACTCGATTTGTGGGTGATAATGGGAATTATCCTATTACGTGATACAAATTATCTCCATTATCGAACGATATATCATCGGGTTGCGATGCACGGATCGTTCTTCTTTTCTCGACACGGTTGCAAATCCTTCGGAAGCGGCAAATGAAGGTTCGTAGAATTTACAAATAAAATTAATAAAAGTATCAACAGAATTAACGAACAGAAATGGATAACAGAATCAAATTGGCCAGCATTTGAATGTTTTGCCTCCAACTTCCTTCATAGTTTCACGATCCAAACTTAACCAGGCAGGCACATTACAACTTCCTATGTATTTCCAACTTGAAATCCTTCCGTTGTCATTTTGAGAAGTGCCAACGGTATAAATGTAGTAATATTTAATTTTACAGTAAATGATAAATACCCTCCAAGCTCAATGAAAGGAAAAGGAGAAATGAATGATCAGTTTCAAAATCAACAGTCGCATATTCTATCGTTGCCATAACTTCTTCCTGAGCCTCGTTTCACATTAGACACTCTGTGGAGTCACGTATTACAATACTCTAGTATTTCTAACGTGAAAAGGAAGTATTAAGCCATCGATGAAATTTGTGCGACTAGTTAAAGAAAATGATTAAAAGCACCGCGACAACTGGGTTCATGTTCAGTGACAAAAAGAAAGGAACTTAATTTCCACTCTCAGAAATAGAATCACCATCGTCAGTTGCAGGCCTGATTAAAATACCAAGTAAAACGAAAATATTAATTTCCACGAAAATTGCGCCTATTACTAATGGTTCATACGTTTCACCGACGCCACAAAATGTCTCGTACGAAACGCGCCAGAAGCTAACAAGTTCAGTAACGAAACATTACCAACCGTCCCCGCGATATCGTCATTCTCGAACGACTGAAAACAAAACAGAACGATTCAGGCCGAAGAAAGCAAAATACACGAAACGATATCCTGAAGCGATTTGGATACGTGGCCAGTGCCAAGGGGAGCGACCTTCGATCGGGCGTCGTGCACGATCCTAGGGATCTTCCTTCGTGGTCGGTTGTATTTGATGCACCATGCTCGGCAGATGATGATGATGATGTTCCGGCCTCCTGGACAGCCCAAGCAACGGCGGTAAGAACGGCAGGGGCAGAGACAACGGCAGGCCACCGGGAAATGCTGCGAGTCCGCCGAGAAGCGCAGAGGCGGTGGAATGCTCCTGCGCCTTCCTCCTCAGTTCGGCGAGGCTGCTGTTCCTATGAAGATCACCGGTGCCCGGTTTGCAGCAGCCGCATAGCGATCCCGGCCAACCCGCCGGCGACCAGGACAGCATGTCCTGCAGGCTTCCGGGTCTGTGGTCGCTCGTGGTCCAGAGCGACGGGGTCGTCGAAGTTAGGGATGTCGGCGCGCTGCTGGTCACTTTGTTCCCGAACAATGGCGGGGAGAATTGCGCCGCCAAGTGTGGCGAAAAGAAGAGGGACGTCGGCGGCTCCACCGGCCTGAATCCTGCCGCCAAGCCGGGACCGCTGCAATTTTAATCGAATAGACAGTGTCGATTTATTTGCTCCATTTGTCATTCGGCGATTGTTGGGGATCGGGAGCTCGTTTGGAGACTTCGGTTTGGGAACGTTGGGCTTGATTTGTTTAGGTTTCCCATTGTTTCACATTGTAATAAAATGTCATTTGTTTATCTAAGTGCTAGAATGTTCAAATTGCTAAGTGCACTGTTTGTATCATTTTTTTTTCTACTTGTACTTTTTATTTCTCAGCTTCAACTTCACTTCTAATTTTTATTACTTTACTTTTACCATTTTGCATTGTCTCCATTACTTTACCCGTCTGACAATCCTTTCTTGGAGACCATTCCGGAAAGAGGCACCCCGGTACATTATAAAACATTCCCGATTTATTCTCATTTAATTGATCATTCTTCAATTTCCAAATAAACATTTGCTTAAACCTCTCCATTCGATTGACCCGTTACTAAAATAAAGTGCATGTTTCAAAGTGTACGGAGTGATAGAGAGGGGGGGGGGGGGGGGAGCAGAAGGGCTCACGAAACCGCTAACCCGATTAGCACGCGCGATATTCTGCATCCTGTGCCGGAGGCTGCCGCGAGGCGCTGATGATCATCTCAAATATTAATCGCAAATATTGTTTAATTAATGTAACGAGCCCGAGGTGAAGCTGGAGATGCTGCGCAAGACTGACGGAAACGCGGATACGACGACGACTCGTCGGGGACGACGGGGAAGCGGACGTTTAATTGGGCGAACGGAAACGAAACGAAGACAGTAAACAGGGAAACACGATGACGGGTAAACACGTGCAAATAGACGGAGAGATTTGTGGATGACGGAAAAATGAAAGATAAGCAAAGGGGATGAAAGTTTCAGGGATGGTAGGAGGGTACTTAATTTTGTGAAAGTAGACATCGGAAGATATGTAATATTTGACGATTGAAATAATTGATGCAAATAAATAGAAATGCTTAAGAGTGACGAAGATGTTGGCGGAAAGTATGAAAAATTCATTCCGCTTGCTAAGAGCGAAATGAAACATGTCAATCGTAAGGCATGTGTAACTGATTAGTTACTCCGATTAAAATGAAGGACAGCACCTAATTATTAACAATAGTGAACCGTTTGTGTTTCGAGTACAAACAGGATTAGAGATCCGGGAATAGATGGTGGAGGAAGACGGGAGCTGGAAATCGGCGGATGAAAGGCGATGGAGGAGAGGAAAACCTGAACCGCGGTAAGCGCGATAATTAGCGGCAATTAACTGCGTAGCCTGGCGTGAACGGTGCTTACACGCACTTACTGCCTCCCTCGCGTACACGCACTTCGTTTCTTCGTCTCTGCGCGTGCAATCGTGATATCTAACTCCTGCAAACCTCTCAGGTCTCCCTACAGACGTCTGAAGCCTGTGATCTATGCTAAATCTTACGTGGATTATTTTTGGCGTTGATCGCGACGAAAGCCAATATGATTATTCCGAATTCAGACTTTAATGGGGGAGGATTTATTTCGCTGTTTCATTTGCTACTGCTTCATAACGCGTTCAATTTTTCTTCAGCTTCTCCTTTGAAAGAATCGATCTCCCCGAATGGTTCAATCATGGAACAGTTAAATGAAACCAATAAAATAGAAGCTAATTTCCTGCTTCAATAATTTTAGGTACACACTTAGACGGGCTACGTGAAGTTTACAAACCTCATAAAATAGTTAAAGTATTTGGCAGAGCACAGGCAAGTTTCCTCTCGCGTTTCGTCGGTTCAACGAGATAAAATACACTTCATAATCGTTTCACGGTCTTTAACGACGCCGATAACGACACCTTAATGACGTCGAAGCTACTTCTTTCGCGTAATAAGGATCCATTAACATCTTTATTTAAAATTCAATGACGCGAAACTACGTCATCCTTGCTAAACTGTTATGTACACCTAAAATGAACACGCATTAACTTGCACAGCGTGTTACTGAACTTTTTTTATTAGAAAATCAAACGATTCAAATACACGAAATTAGCAGCCCCTAAAAACATATTGTTTCCTACAACTTACTATAATAAATAAGATATCCAACTGTCTCTACATATTTCTCTCACGCTTTAATAAAACAAATTTGCCTACCTTATGTGCAAGCTAATGCAAGATTTACAATTTCAATTTTAAGAGATTCATAATCAAATGTTGCACCCTTAACTAATAAGTTGCCTCCATCGATATTAATTCGCACTCATAACTGATACACACAAGATTCACTATATGTACGTCCCACGAAGGAATTCCTTAAAAAAAAATCCACAACGAAGTTCTTCATAATCATTTTTCAAAAAAGTTCCTCGACAAGATTCTTCAAAACAATTACAAAAAAGAACTCCGCAACAAAATTCTTCATAAGAAGTCCGCCAAAAAGTATCTCAACAAAATTCTTCAAAACAATTCCTCGACGAAAGTCTTTATAAATATTTTACAAAAAAGTTTCTTAACAAAATTCATCAAAACAATTACACAAAAGAACTTCACAAAAAAGTTCTCCCACAACATTCTTCATAAGAATCCCTCAAAAAAGGTCGTCAACAAAATTCTTCGTAAGCATTCCTCAAAATAGTTCATCAACAAAATTCTTCAAAACAATTCCTCAGCTAAAGTTAGTGAACAAAATTCTTCATAAGAATTCCGCAAAAAAGTTCTTGAACACAGATCTTCAAAACAATTCCTCAACGAGAGTCTTCATAAATATTTTACAAAAAAGTTTCTCGATAAAATTCTTCAAAACAATTACACAAAAAAGTTCCTCAACAAAATTCTTCATAAGAATTCCTCGAAAAAAGTTCCTGAGCAAAATCCTTCAAAATAATTCTTCCAAAAAGTTCCCCAACAAAATGCTTCAAAACGATTCCTCATAAGGATTCCCCAAAAGACTTCCCGAAACGAATTCCTAAAAAAACTCTCTCAATATTTGGTCCACCGAATACTACCACCCGCAATAAAAAGAAAAAATCCATCCACCCAGCCCGGACCCGATAACTTCGCCGTAGCGTAGACAAATTCCACTCGAGATTACGTTCCCCGCGAGTAATTTAAATCGGACGCTGCCTAAGAGCGTTACCATAAAACAAGGGAGACGGTAGCTGAAAGAAGGTACGAGGCGAACAACCACCCACTCACCCCCGCAGGAGCCGCCCCTGTTTCCGCGAGAATCGACTGCACACGGAACAGTCTCGGTCTTGCCAAGGCTTCGCCCCCCCCCCCCCCCATGCCCCCGCAGTCGAGGTAAGGAGGAACGCAGAAAAGCGTACACCCCTGCCAGTCGAGAAGCTGCCGAGCCGCTGAATAAATGATGAGGATATATTTACGGCGAGCGGTTTTAAATAAATTACAACTGCGGAGACGGCGAACGAGTATCTTCCTCTACACGGCTTCAACCCGCCCCCTCGTGGATCCATCTCACCCCCCGTTACCATCCGCGCGGCCTGTTTCCACCATCTTGAGCCAGACTACCCCGCCGAGCGTACGTATTCCGTGTGCAAGGCGTTTCGGGTATTGTTCTTACCTTCCCTCGTCGATGCGAGGGGAGCGGCTCTGTCTGGGATTATAAAGAGCCACTGTCGGATACTTACCATCTTTGAAAAAGAAATCGGCGAATCGTGCATACTCGGAGGGGATCTGTCTATTTTATGAATGCGTGCGCGGAGAATGCCGGGGGGAATTGCTTGCGGTTTTTGCGGTTGATTTTTTTCTTTTTACTTGGGATTGCTCTTTCTGGATGGCCTTATAATTGTAGACACTGCTAAATAATTTGTACTTCTCGATAGCTCGACCCGAACTGATATTACATCCCCGAATGCGGATATGAATAAGGAATTAATTAATTTATTAATCAATTACAAGTAGCACTATCGATGTCGTTGAATATTTATGACATATTATATTGTTTCATTAATATCACCGCATTAATGTTTTACGATTCGCCAATAACACAACCTCCTCGCAATTGGCTAGTTGCAATATTAATCATAATCGTGGAACGCTTATTTCAATGATGTTAATTCAAGAAATTAATGGATACTCTGAAACATTCACGATACAAAATCTATCGCACGATGTGAAAACAATATCGTGTACCTCTTCATTTATATTATTTCCAGATTGAAGCTAAAAGCTGTAAGATTCCCAGTCAGTGGCGTTTCCATTTACTTTCTAGCTTCGTAATGCACGAATGAAAAGTTGATTTTGCCGGTGGAACGGTTGAATCTACTTATAAATCCATTTCCATGTCCCACTCAAATGATTGCTTCTGACTTTTCGAGAATTCGTCCACAATATACATCCGTTACGTGATAAACCCGCCGTTTGATATCTTTATCACGATGCGCTGTGCAGTACCATCATAAGACGCAACCCGAATCCGCGTCCTGCTCCATCTACATCTCGCTGACCTCATCCTATAAACGGTCGCGATAGAATGGCCAGTGTCCTTAAATCTCTCGTGGTCCGCTCGCTCTTGAGGGGTCCACGGAGCGATTTAACGAGGCGACGATTATCGTGATTATACCGTTGCGGCAGCGACCCGTACCGGGACCTAGCGAACGACGCCAGAGGGTTGGGAGGGGGTGAAAGAGGAAGCGACGAGGAGTGGTTTAATGGCGCGTATCAAGCATCCGGTCGACGTGTTCAGCGGTGCTTGCACCGTGGAATCGCGGCTGACTTTTAGACGACGGTGAAGCGAAGAGGGGGTGCGTGGGGAGGGCGTGGAAGGAAGATATTTCCTAAAGACGTAAATACAAACGAAGCTAAAAGCTCACCTCTCGCCGGGTGGGCCAAGACCTCCCACGGTGCTGGGTGGCGGCAGCGGCGCCCTTATGGGGGTTGGCGGCGGCGTCGAGACACCACCCAGGGACGGCTGACTCGGCTGGGGCCGCGGACTGACCGAGGCGGAAGTCGTGCTGGGGCTCCTGGATCCCCCGGCACCATCTGCTCCGGCCTCCTCCGCGTCGGGGGCGCTGCTGCTCGTCGTTCCTTTTCAAACGAGAAACGGAAACACTATGAGCGCTGGCCTTTCGTTTTGTCGGACTCGGCGTAGTGCGCGCTATTAGACCGGATGCCGGGTCAACTGCTTGGATCGTAAAATCGATTCGAGGGCGCGAAACGTTCGAACCTCGTCGAACATCTTCGAACTTCGTTAACGCGCTTTTATTCAAGATACCTTCGGGATCGTGGCCTGTGGGGCTTGGACCCGCCGACGATGACGCTGGCGGTGCCAGGCCTGTCGTTTCCAATGCACCACCCCCTCCGCCACCCTCTCTTTTCCTCTGCTCCTCTTTCAAACGCTCGCTTTTCCTCCACTTCGCTCTACGATTTTGAAACCAAACCTGGAAATGTCCGAAACACGCTTCGTTAGATAATTTCACGTAACAAGCGAATGCTGTTTAAAAGATAACAGTATTAAATTACATTTTCTCTATATTCAATGTTAACGAACAAATTGAAAATGATGAGATTAAAGATCGTAGATGCGCGACATATTTTATTAGTAAACTGTTTAAAATGGTTTGTTCGCCGGTAATTAAATTTGTGTTTGAACTTTTGAAGTATTTACACGAGAGCATATTAATTTCAATAATTCTCTACAATGTTTATTAACAATCCTGTATGTTCATCCCCTGCGATGCGATTAGCAATGCGCACCAGCATGATTCGATCTTTCTTTAACCTAGCAATGTACTTGTAAATTAATAATAAACAGCGGTACAATAATTAAATAACTTCTATCATAAAGAGAATAATTGCCTTTCAACTCTTTTTTTTTTTGTTATAATACCTACACCACGATAACACTATAGTAAAAAAAGGGGTCCTGTAACCCTAATCAAAGAGCCGGCTAAATATATTTAAAACGATCAACAATTAATCCTTATAATATTAATTTCAAATTAACGGTTGCATGATTGATTAATCTAACAACAGAACCAGTATTAATACAGTTAGAAAGGTGATTCCAAGCTTATGGCCAGTAGTGCACCAAACAGAAGAAACGTGTAGGAAAAAAACGAAGAAGAAACGGGGGTAGGATGAGGAATGGCGCTGAAGGCGGCACTTGCGCCGTTTCACAGGGCTACACCTAGGAGTGTGGATATGGAAGGATAATTGCATGTACACGGGGATGGAATCCGGTCAGAGAAGGGGGGAGGGGGGAGGGGGGTGGTCCTCTCGCCCGTGTGCATGTTCAACGAGCCGCCAGCAACCACGGCGGCCAAGTGTTTTTTTTTTTTTAAAGCTCGAGTTCCGCTAACGAGGCTAACTTGACATAATACCAACTGAAATAGACTTTATTATACCCGGCAGCGATTCCGTCTTCGCGCCCCCCCTCCCCCTACTCGCGAGACCGTCGTTGCTTTCCAATTGCGCGCCCGCGAGACTAACGCGAACTTACTTCCCGACACCGTGTTTCTTTTGAACTTTTCCAGGATGATATATGTATGTACACTCGAGGCTGTGGGAAGTTTGAACCCGGTAGCTGGTATTCCAAGCTCGCGTGTCCGCTCGAGTTATATTTAATTTTGTATAGGATAACACAAGGGACGCTCTCGTGCAGATGGAGTTCTTTGATATTCGGTGCGAGGGAGAATTTCTTATATGTATATTCATGTAGCGGAGCAATGTATTTTAGACGATTTTTGACAAGTAAAAATCTCAACCGCCGACACGGTTCAATAAGTTAAGAGCAACCTAAATTAACCCTTCCATTGGCCCGCGAAGAAGCTTCCACCGCCGGCTAAACGAATCGGTCAAACATTGAAGAAATCACGGCGTAAGGATAAGGGAGACTCGTCAACGGATTGGAATCGATAATAAAGTAAACCCCATATTCGACAGTCAATGATGCTACCGAGAATGTCTCGGGTAATGATTGTCCTTCGTTCGGGGGAGAAAAGTTTCACGGCCAGGGGAAGCTCGGAAAATGGTTTAATAAAATAAATACGATGAGCTTCGCGTTTCCCGCGAACTCGTGCGCGAGAAACGAGGATGGTGGATGGTGGCTGACGGGGGAGATATAATAATGTCCTTGGGCTTGCGGGTGGAGAGTAATAGGCAAGGACGAAGCCCTGCTTCCGACGGGACTGCTATGTCATTCTTCCATCTTTCCTTTTTAAGAAATCGGTTTTACTTTCTTTTCTCTTCTCTGATGTCTACGTTTTTTTTTTCAATGCGAACCTCATTCGAGACATATTTCTAATGAAACCGACTCGTTCCCCTAAGGAACGTATCTAGTCCTTCGACACTTGTGAAATCTGTAATTGATTGATGGGAAACTATCAATGGGGGTGGTTTGTTTTGTCTTGAAAATTTAGCTGTTTTAAGCTTAGTCTGTAAAATTGTTTCAAGATGCAAATTATTGGCGAAAATTGGCAGACAATTCTATTTTTGTTACAAAGATAATAAATATTTTTTGTGTGGTATCGAATTATTCTTGAATGATTTATTTGAAATTTGTCGAGGGGCTGACGAAAATAAGTTTATACTACTGGATACAGTACACAGTGCAATTGTAATAATTTAATTATTATATTTCCTCCGTGTTTGATAGACTATTTAGTAATCTTTTACTTATTATTATATTCTTTACTTATTTTTACACATTTATTCTTACGTCGACAAGATTTTTTCCCTGCAGTTTCAACTGTGTTCAAATCTCTATACACAAACACCCCTTACTTCTTCATTATGTTTTCATTAAAAGGGCAAAAGGGTACATTTTCACGTGCACATTAAAAAGCGCATTAGCAGGGTAGATAATTCTCTGGTAGAAGACATCGTTATTCCCCAGCCTGGCATGCTTTGTTCTTTCATTTTCCATTTTTTTCCCTGGTGTTTTTAATCCGAGCATGTCGATAATGGCATTATTACAGCCCGCCTTAAATCTTTGGCCAAATGTTCTTCGAATATGCTTTTAATTATTGCCCGTGTTGCGCGTTCTTTTATTCGAAACAGGATAACAGTGTTTTAAAACAGGGGAAAAGTGGAGCCCGATGGGGTTGTTGAGTTTGCTAAGCAGAGATAAAACCTTGATTAAGCCGAGTTGCGAGGGGGAGGAAGGAAGAATTTCCAGAGCACACGGATATTCGAATTTAAAAAATACACACAATTGAAATAGTTAATACGTATACTATTTAAAAGACACTAATAATAAATGTCTGAATTTCTACTCATTTTTTAATTGCTGAGCAGAGATAAAATCTTGATTAACCCGAGTTGCGAGAGGGAGGAAGGAAGAATGTTTAGAGTACAGGGATATATTTAAAAAATACACACAATTGAAATAGTTAATACGTATACTATTTAAAAGACACTAATAATAAATGTCTGAATTTCTACTCATTTTTTAATTGCTGAACAGAGATAAAATCTTGATTAACCCGAGTTGCGAGAGGGAGGAAGGAAGAATTTCCAGAGCACAGGGATATTCGAATTTAAAAAATACACACAATTGAAATAGTTAATACGTATACTATTTAAAAGACACTAATAATAAATGTCTAAATTTCTACTCATTTAATACAGAATGATTTCCAAGCATCCCTTCAATAATTCCCATAAAATCATTTCAATCCTTCCACCCTTTCTCGGATCTTAAATTCCTGAAAAATCGACGTTCATAGACGCACAGAGTGTCTGCTTTACTAACGCACGCCCGCGCGCGTGTGTGTGTGCAATATAATTGCCATACACGTTGAACAGGGCGACGAACACGAGCAGGACTTCCAAGCCACCCCCGACGATCCAGCGACGATGGACCACCCCCGCGCGTCCAGCCTACCCCCTACGAGGTTCTAATTGGAGTGGGAGAAGAGGACCGGCACTACATAAACGCGCCTATTTGTCCATTATTTCAGATTCCCTTTGTCTTCCCTAATGAAACAATGAGTCTGCGCCGTAATTGCGTCACAGCCGTCCCTACCTTCGTCCCATTGTGTACACCGTTGCCTAGCATGGCCTTCCCGTCTTATAATCCGGACAATGCAGCGGGATAATACACTGCCCCCCCTTCGATGGACGCGTCAGGCTGAAGGACTCTTTACTAGACTCTGCGCCTACGATTGTCCCGTCCTTATTCATTCAATTAACAAAGTACTTCACACGTCAGACGATTAGTTCTACAATCTTAATCTAGCATGCAATTATTAATCTCTATGTGCCTAGTTTCAATGACTGAATTCAAAATTTCTCAGTAAAAGAATTAAAACGGAAATACTTAATTAATTAAAAAAAAAAAAATTGTCCCAAACCAATTTTCCTATTTGTAATAACTTGTCCAATTTTTGCTTTTACACGAGCGAACTTTGAAAAGCCTGTCAGGAATTCGACGATATCGAGGAAAAAGGGGGGTTGGGGGACGAATGAAAAATCTGACATTAGCGATCGAATATCCTTGCAGATGTTCCAACAGGATTTCAGCAGGGAATCGCTATTACTGCCGGGATTCCGTGCAGCGCGAATTACGCCGGTGCGAGTAAATATGACCGGGGCGTAGCCAAGAGTACAAAGTAATCCAGGAGATTACCGGCTTACTCTGTCAGAAGATTACGTCAGGTCGAGGGTGTCAGCACCTCCCGCGGGAGCTGGGTGTACCCCGAAAACCACCCATACATCTTGCGCTCTTGCTCTGACGGTCGTTGATGCACCGTCGTGCATCGAAACTGTCGATCATCGTTATTCAATCGATCATACTTTTCTCTATTGATTATTAATTTCGTCCGTCTTTGGTTTCGTTTACCTTCGATTTAAATAAAATTATTGATTGCACATTACCGGCGAAAATTGGGAGGCAATTCTTAATTACTGCCTAGCTAACTCTAATGTTGAAAATTACTCGCTACAAAATTAAAAAAAAAAGACAATATTTAATTAATTAAAAAAGTAACGCAACCTAATTTTCTAGTTTATCATAATATTACTTAATATATCTGATAGACACAAATGCGTTGTATCTAATGTTAGTACCAGTGAATTAACATTCTTGTCTCATCAATTTCTCATCGAGCATTAAAAACGATCGAATAATCCGAAGTCGGTGAAATTGTTGATGGAAGTGTGACACTTTGTCTTTGTTTCATATTCGTTCGATTCGTCGTACTAACCTGAACTCTAGCCTCGGTGAGGTTAATCTTCATTGCCAAGTCCTCCCTAGTGAAGACATCCGGATAGTGTGTCTGCGCAAACGCTGACTCTAACTCCTCCAGTTGCTGAAGGGTGAACGTGGTTCTGTTTCTCCTCTGCTTTCGCCTCACGAAAGAATCCTCGCCGACTCCGTGCAGGGCTGGGTGGTACGCTGAGTAACTTGTATCTGAAACAAAAAAAAATATTTACTTCTATTACAACTTTTTGTTTCTCAAGATAAACGCACAATAATTCTACAATTATTAAAATCTTAAAATCGCCTTAGTACAGTGAGCAATTATTTGGACAAATAATTGGAGCCTTCTATAGAAACTTGCGACTTTATGTAATAAAATAGATACACCGATTAAGAGACAATAATGATTCCAAATGTTTTATAAAAATTCAACAACGGCCTGTCATATTTAATGATAAAGTCAATTTCTGGAGGTAACTTGGAACGATTTGTTCGGCGGCTGATTACAGGGAACACGCAACTCGTTCGTTGCAAATCCGCAAAACAGTTGCTCATCGAAGCACGTTCAGAAAAAAAAATAACAAACAGGAACAACGTCGATCGTTTCTACCTAAATGCAATCCGGAGAGTAAAACAGAAACAGGGCACAATGAAAGGGAGAACGAGAGATGCATGCAGGGTCCAGTGGGGATAAACGTAACGAAAGCCGAAGTACCGCTTATCAATGATGCAGAGCAATCAGCGCAATTAATTACCACGGCGCTAATCCGGGGATTAGCGAAAAACACAAATTAATTTCCTAAGCTCATAAAAATTCATACGGCCTGCCCGAGCAACGATAAACCCTTCGACTATCGACTCAGGCGTCCGTCTGCCCGCAAGATCGCGCTTAATTCACTATTTTCATGCTTGATTAACTTGATTCGTAATTATCGATCGTATTTTCATTTTTATTCCGTGGAGTTCAGGCAGATACCTTCCACAGTGTCTTCCGATCTTATCCTGATTCCTTTTTGTTCTAGTTGTTGCTGGACCGTAAAACGGAATTAATTTTCCAAAAGCAAGAACCGCAGCGTATAAAGAAAATGTCGCAATCTCTTTTGCTTTCTATCTCAGTTCTTTGCCTTTAACTCAAATTTCACACGAATTTCAATCACACTCGTCCGACGTAATACTTCTTGGTCGCGCCTCGACAACGTTCGATTCCCCCGCGTTTCGCGTATGGCCAAATCAAAAGGCAAATCCGTAGGAAACAGGGAACTGAGCGATTTGATTGCACCGTCGCGCGCTGCCTGCTTGCAACAAGTCATCCACGCCGGAAACGAACTTTCATAACTGCCGCGGAACAATTACACCGTCGAGCGAACTCGTATCGGCGTCACCGGGCGATAGCCCGCCCCGCCGCTTCTGCAAAATAAATGCGATCGTTCACGAGGATTTTCGCTTGCACTATGCATGACTCTGCAATCGAATTTCCCCGTGATCGATGTCCCGTCCTCGCGTTTTCATACCAGTCTTCGCGTCACGGGAAATTGTGTCCTCCCTTTCCCCAACCTTGTCGAAAATGCACCCTGTAATCGTCGGGATTCGTTTATTAAACAGTCACGTCAATTTCATTGTGCATTTTTTATGCTGTCAAGCTTTCGTGATTTTGTGGATCAGTATGCGAATCTTTTGAAAGAAGGGTTAACATACTTGTTGGTCCACGAAATTACTGATGCGCAATTTATTTTATGGCATTGACTTTGGGATTTTGGTAAAACTAACAAATATTGCAGCCTGTAATAAAAATTGCTGCAATCAAATTTGATTCATTTTATATATATTCAATGACTATTTTTATTTATAGAACATTTGTATAAAGTTGGGTTTAGTAAAATTGTTTAGATGTGACAGGAGCTGCAATCTTTTTTACAAATTATTTTCAAAACTTTCCAAAATTCCTATTAATAACTTTAATCCGTAATCGAATCCTCAGAATGATTCGCAAATCCTTATGCCAGGAGCAAAAGCACCTTGAACGATCGCCACTATTCCCCGCAGTACCAACGGGAAAAGAAAGGAAAAACTCGTCGGTACATAACAAAGTAAATTCGATGGAGGAATCAAGACAACGCTGGTAGGCGAAATAAATTTATCGGTGGCCGAGAATTAGATCTACCCGAGATCTCGCATTAGACTTCAGGCGAAGGATCCGGACAACTTGTACAGCTCGTCCAGACTTCTGGCCTGATCCAATTTATTTAGGGCGTACCAGTCCTAACGCGAGCGAAAAGAAAGGTCCACGACCCGACTTCGGGAAAGGGCTGCAGCTTTGTCTCCCGGTCCGAGGGAAAAACAATAGGGGGATTAATTTCTTCTCGTCGGGAAGCAGACGCGGAAAGCACCGGCACGTGCCACGGGGCTACGTGTGCCTTTAAAACGCCTCGTCCACCCCGACGAGGACCACCCTTGATTTGCTTCCGTTCGGAACGCGTGCCTGTGACTTTCGCCCACCCCCCCCCCCCCTCCCTTCCCTCTTTGTTAGGCTCGACCAGGTACCGCTTGAAGTGTCACCTCCTTCTTGTGACTACGAGTGGCTTTGTCTTTGGTGAAAGGACACGTTTGGGACATGATTGAGGAGACAGATTAGGGATGAAAAGAGTAAACTTCTATCGGTGACAAATTGTGGTTCTTCTATATACATTTGTATTCTCGACAAAGCTTCAACTAATTCTCATTCTTGTAGGAATTTAGTAAATAACTACAAGTAGTTGGTATAAGAGTATTTAATGTAATTGAATTAAACCTCGCGATACGTCTCTATATAACGACTCTCAATACTCTCTATGCTCTCGATACTCTCACAACTCTCCGTGACAATTCTAATCACACTCTGACTCTCTCGGAGCCGCACAAAGATCTTAAAGAACTAAACGCATTCGTTCACGCATTCACGCACGAAACGTATACACCCTTGCCACGTGCCACAATTCGGCCACGCGCAACCCGTGCACTATACGGTCCACGTGCATTCCCCGAACCTTGCACGCTCTTCCTTAGAAGCCATTCACGCGATAATCGGCATCCGCTCAAGATTTACCTTGCGCACTTCATTCGCTCTTCGCAGCGATTCCCAAGCATCCTGTCTCATCCGATACTCCGCGACATACGTGCCTAACCGCCAAACATTCATATACTACGTTCTTTACTCTTGGACAGGAGTATAGTGCAAAGAGGGGGGGCTACGTCGCGAAATATAGGAATGATTTTTATCCATTCCGACGCAGGATTTGTTAAGGAACAAAAAGCAATCTTCCCGAATGAACCTTCCATGGGAAGAACCGGGCACGGAGCGAAATGTAGTGACGCGTCGACCGTCGCTAATGACGCTAACGAGCTAGTTAGATGTTAGAGCGAATGTCGGTGGGTTCGGATCCAGCGGCGAGTGGAACCCACTTACCGACTTATCACGTAGTTACCTAATCTGTTTATCCCAACGGAGGCTAGAGCGAAGGGGGGAGACACGGACCAAGGGGAGTTAGAAGGGTGCATGGACGTCCCCGAGGACACCCCTTCCAGGGCCCCCCTCCCCCCGTCCGTTGGTACGAGATCATCCAGCGGGCGTCGCGTCGTTTCGACGCACATGTGTGCCACTGAAATTACTAGTCTTAGGTTTTACGCGATGCGCGGAGCGGCGTGGATCAATTTATCGACAGCGTGAGAGATTCAAGTTTGAAAGGCTCGAATCGGGGGGTCGTGAGTCTCGTTCGATTTTGATTACGAGTATTGCGACCGAGACGGATGCTCCTTTCTTGTTGTATTATTGGTAAAGTTTGCGAAAGAAACTGTTGTATAATTTTTTGTTGCAGTTGTTGTAACTGTAAAGGAATATTTTCTTTTTAATGTTTGTGAAGCTATTAATGAAACAGACAAGGCACTGCTGCTTGAATTTATCGTAATAATAAATTTGTAATCGAAGCAGATAAAAAATTTGTAGCTTTTGCATTTAAAAATTTGCCTTAAAACGTTTCGATTCGAGGAATACAATTTATTCAATTACATTAACGTTTAAAGAAGCCATTCAGAGAGAAAATCTTTCAGCAATCAAATTAAAAGAGTCATAAAATTATTCTTCGTTACTGTGCATCGATATCAAGTCGATTATAATTAATTTCAGATGATCATTTCACTCGATAATACGGGTATTTTTCATGGCGTTCTAATCAACGATAAACGCGCGTGTACGAGGTTCACTTAATTTTAAGTGAAGCTACGGGGAGGAACGGCTGCGACAAAGGGAATGATAAATGCGCATTAAAAACATAATTTCACTTTGCGCCAGCGGAATCAATATTTTATTTAAACTATATTTCGAGCCTAGATGGAGGAGCACTTACACACGTCCCTGAGGGTACAGTATCTCTCTACCCTCCTACACCTACGGTCCCCATTCGATTATCCACCTACCGCATGTATCTCATTGAGGTTCGTAATATGCAATAAAGTGAGCGTATACAACGTAACCCGATGAATCATGTTAGTATAGAACAAAAAAAAAAGAAGATACCTCTTCAATTACTCGTTCCGTACTCATTAAAGGGTTTTTTTTTAAAAGAAACAAAGTTGTGCAAACATTAACTACTTGTTACAGTTGATTAAATGCTTTAAACATAAAATTATATAGAATACAAATATTAATTTTTAGGAGATCCAGTTTCTCGACCAAATATTAAAATTATATATTCATTAAATAAAGTGAAAAGCAATACTGATAAATGGCACCTTTGAATATAGTAATTACAAAAAAAATTGAACGCGACGTGACTTAAAATAATTAACTTAAAAAAAGCTGCTTATTTTTGTAACACGAAATGAGATGAAATAATCTACAAATCTTATACGCACCTTCCGTCATATACTTTCAGGTACTTCGGAAGAATAAAAGAGAGACAGAGCATTCTTGTATTTTTCTGAAATTGTACGTCGATGTCGTTGTATGGGGAGTGGGGGGAAGGGGGATGGTATCGACAAACGAAAGTTAACAGGCGCGAGAGAAAACGAGATTCGACTTGGAAAACGATCGGTGAATAGGCAAACCGGTGTGGAAGTTCTGAAGAGCGACCACTCCGCATCGTTGCCGGGACGCGGTTTAACCGGAAGTTGCTCCGAAGTGCAAATTAAGTTTAGCGGCCGTCCAGTTTGCAGCGTCCACTTTGCGTAACTCAGTCTAGTCAGTAATGTAACTTCATCGATGTGTTCCGCCAGAGCAAGTGCCGGTTACAATCAATCCCCCTTTTTCCCTCTCTTCGAAACCCCTTTTCCTCGCCAACTATCGTTCACGTACACCTTTCTGCCCGGTTTTATTTTCGTTTCACCGGTTTCTCTCCTCTTTTTTTTTGTTCTATTTCAGCTGAGCGTATATTTTTCAAAATTGCGAAGCGCTGGAAATAATCAGTATTCGCTGTTGGATTTATCGACGAGTATCAGTGTAATAGTAAAAAGTTTTCGACAGCTTCCACGTCGAATGAAATTGTAAAATGAAATGCTAAAGAATCGGTGAGCTGTATGAAAGACAAATATATTAATATCTATCGCATTGAACAATATTAACCGTAAGATTCATTTTTATAAACCACAATTTTCTTCTCATTCTCAAGGATCGAATGTTATTCCAATCGCATCGTTCGATGTGATGCGTAATAATACGTCGTCGAAAATTCGTCTCGCGTAAAAAATTCATTCCCTACTAATACACCTAACGGTAAGTCTTAAATGGACGCTGCTATCATAATTCCTGTTATGTCGAGGGTGATTCGAGAAATTGAATTGACGTCTCTCCATGATACAGCTCCCGTTTTAAAATCCACCCCTCGCGACGGCGGCTAGAGTGAAATTGCGGAGGAACGGTAAGGGCGGAAATAGATGAAGAAACGTAAGATTATGGGCGGGATGAAATTTTTCTTGCGGGGGTAAATCGGGACGGAACAGTACTCCTGGGATGTTCCGTAATCGCGTCGCCGGAAGGCACAGCCGGGGATCGTTCGTACTATAGGACATGTTTGCGGACTCAATTATGTTGTAGAACGGTATACTTTATTTTATACTCTATAGCATTACCATAATTTCCCCCCTGTTCTGACACATTTACCAATAATACGCCTCTTAAGGACTCAACGAAGTAACTATAAGTCATTTCTACTAATTCACAGAAATACTTAACAGCGTAGGAATGAATTTGTCTCGCTCTTCAATTACTCAAAGTTAAAACAAAAATCATAATGCATATAAACTAAAGACCGGAATATTGCAAATTCATAAAGGACAAGTAACATCCCTTTTTGTCTCCACTCTTCGGTTTACCAAATAAACATCCGCGACTTTCATTCACCATGGCAAAGCTCTTAACAAAAAAATTCCCGAAGACAAAGGAAATTTTGTACTCACAGGGATGAGTGGCGGCGAACGGGTACTCGAGGGAGGGTGGTAACCGTGGCGTAGGAAGACCCGGGGGGCAGTGGTAGCAGAACATGCCGCCAGGCCTGGCCACCGTACCGCCCCCCGGCCCTCCGCCCCCCGGCACCTGAGGCTGACTCGATTGTTGTTGCTGCTGTTGCGTTTGCTGTTGCTGCGACTGTTGGTGATGAGCGTTGTGGTGGTGGTTGTTGCTCGGCTGGTGAGTATGAAGCGATCCAATCTGCGAAAGGGAGACTCCGCGTTAGCAAGTTGAAGGTAACATGTTTATGCTTATCAAGGTACAAGGCACTTGCAATTTATTCGCAGGCTTAATGCATAAATAATTCTAAAGGCAAAGTAGGTCGAGCTTCCTTGTTATTAAAACGTTAACGCGATTGCAGTTATTAACTATTCGATTACCCTTGTCGTAGCTCAAGGTAATTACCGCTCATCACGGTGAGGAGAAAATTGTGTAGTCAGGCTATTCTCTCGGATACACGAACTAATTAATTACTACATTGCCTCTGATTATACACGTAAATTCACCGAGGATGACGATATTGTGAAAGCAATAATAAAAAAAAAAGAGATCAATTCTGTTTCTTCTTCGAGACACAATCTTCTATTATTACAATTTAATTCGTTTAAACCGGACATCTTAATAAAGTAATAAATACAATCCTTCAACAAATTTTGCAACATAATCGAACCTAACATCCCCTAATTCCACCTCACGCGGGTGTATCGCAAGATAGAAACAAATGAATCTTTCATGTTCAAACGTCAAACCATCGAAACAACTAGAACCACCCCTAAACTGTTCAGCGAGCCATCCTCCATCCTTTCCACCCCCACCAGGCAGAATCTTTCTAACCTGGCTGCCAGCGATTTGCTCAAAGCGACGCGTGGATTTTCGAAAGCTGGGTGAAACACGGTTAAACGTAATCGCGACAAGGGGGGTGGCCGCCCCGTTGTTCGTCGCTTGACGGGCAGCGCTGCGCGGCGGTATCGGCGGGGGTGATGGGGGGTTGTATGAGCGACCGATTACGCCGATCCCCATTAGAGGGATTGTAAACTCGCGTAAATAAATAATGCGCGTATCGGCGAGGAGCGTGGAGGGCTCTTTGCCTAAGCAGCCATCGGTCGGCGGGAACTTAATAAACGACGGCTTATCAATTTATAATGGGTCGGCGTGTCGGGCATGCGCGTGCCTACAGGTCCGTGTCTCTGCTTGCGTAACGTGCACGCGAGCGGCCTTTAAACTCCGTGTATTCCGTAACTCTGCGCCCGCGCCCCTCCGCGCTGCGCCGCTTCCTTCCGACGAAACCAACCCCCCCTTTCCTTCTCCCGCGATCGCTCCGTCCCTTTCGCGCCCTGTCCGTCCGCCTTCGTCGCTCCTTCGGCCCTTTGCGGCTTCGCTACAAGGGACAAATTGAATTCTAGATCGTACCTTCTGGGGTCCACGGGAGAAACGAGACAGCGGGACTAGAGCGGACGGCGCGGCCAGGAGGGGGCGGATGGGTCTGCGAGCAGACGTCGAGATGATACTAATTGAAATTTGAAATTGATATTAGCGAATTATTACCCCTCTACACAGCCGAGCGATGCAGCCTCGCCTCTGCTTGGCCCAACGCAATTACGGCCGCGTGTCGGGTATCAAAAGTAATTGCTGCCAAACTTAACGAAATTTAGCCAATTTTCGTTTCGCCCGCCTGACCTGCCGCGACGACGGATTACGGGCTCGGGTTTCGCTCTACGTATGCGCCCGGCCTCCTTTGCGAGGGAAGGGGTCGCAAATGGAATTTCGGGGGTGATTTCGATGCTGCCGCGCGAAGATCCTCGCCGCTTCCAAAAGTCGAGGAACGTTCAAAGTTCCAAAGCTGGTGAATATAGTATTCGTGTTCTGTTGAATTGTTTAAATTTAAAAAAAAGTATAGCAGATTTATCCCTCTTCTCGGTTTACCACTCGATGTTATAATTAGTAATGAAACCCCTGTTACCATTAAAATATTCGCACATACTTGTACCGAAAAATGTTTTTATTCCAAGTTAATGTTGAGTATGTTAAAGTGGCAGCAAACTGATAATAATAATATAAACAACGATCTAATTTTTCAACTCGATTCAATATTCATATCTTCATCCCCTAAAGCGTTCGCTATCCGCTAATTCCTCCCGAGTGAACTATGTACAATATATTTTTCATCAAGCAAATCAAATTCGTCATGCCGCAATCCAACATCAAACGTCGTGACACCGTTAACCGGATCAGCCGATTAGTCGCAGGTAGAAAGAATCGAATCAACCCCCCTCCCCCTTCTCCGGGTGGGATGCCGCCGGCAACCCCTCTAGCCACCGTTGGTCGAGTTAGACGCGTAATGATGGAACATACGCGTCGACAGAAGGGACGAAATGTAGCGAGGCTAATCCACGACGGGTGCCCCCGGGGTGTCCGAGCTCGGGGTGCTGCGGCAGGTCCTTACGGGTAGAGCGCGATCGTGCAACGCCGGGGACCGGCATCCCTTCGTGAAATAAACCTGCATGCGGTCCCGGGGTGTATTCGCGGCCGTTCAACCAGCCAGGCGAAACATTATGCCAGTGTTTTATTGTGCGATCATCCGGCTGCACCCCCTGTGTCCCGAACGCATAAGGGATTGCGGCTTCGAGTGGTGTGTGTTTACACGTCGGCACACGCGGCGGATTTGTTACACGCTCGTTACGCCACGGGTACTTGTAGGGAATAAGCGGGGCTCGATTGCGTCGATTGGCGGCGGTTCGATTCGAATCGCTGTTGATTTCTGTGATTCGTTTGAAATCGCCTTCGGCGAGCGAAGGCGATTTTTTAGGGGGCAAAGGGGTGCTTTATTATTTTTTGTTTAGTAATTTGTTGTTATTTGTTAGAACTTGCGGCGTTACTCGATGTCTCATGAGCCCGGCACGGAATTTAACAATGTTACTGTAACTTGTATCTTAATCTGTTGTGAAGTTCAATTTAGTTCAATTCGTGATGAATTTTATCTAATTTGCTTTCCGAATTGTTCACGCGTTTGCGCATCGAGCACCCTTATTTTGACCGTCTATATTTTGTCGATGAACTTTCAACTGTGTGAAGCGACTCAGCCAAAACATTTGAACGCGATGCAAAATAATGCGAATCTTGCCATTTGTTTATTACAAAAACGATGTATTTCTTCTCCATAAACGCCGGATACAAATATTTGTCAGCGGTTCACCCAATTTTTCCGTGATTCGCATAAATGTGCGAAGCGCTTCATCAGAGCTGAACCGGTCCGCCGATACGCTACTGACGGTGGGAGAGTGGCGACCAGTCCATTACGAAGTTCACGAAAATTACAGTGGCGATACGCGCTAGTCCCGCGCGCGCCGGTGTGCGAGTAATGCACACATCCAACGGCTCGGTAGCCCGGATTACGGACATCAAGTAATACCGGCATTCGATTATTTGGGGTACACGTAGGAATATCTTGTTACCGGCAGTCCTAATTGCACAGGGCCAGCACTATCGAGTTACCGCGGTTTAACATCCTTGCAAGTACGGCGAGGATCATTTACGGGAATTGGACGCATGGCCGATCATTGGAATAATTGAAAATTCACACACGACATTAACGGGTTAATGAATTTTACGTTCCCGAAGCAGACTGGGTCAGAAATGTCTATTGCAATCTAAGCAGCTTCTGTCTGTATACGATCGTTCGTCGCGTATCTACGGTGCGATCGCTAGCCATCCGTGTAGGTCGGATCACCGGGAGTTGTAAGTCCCTGGCTGAAGATGATTTCGGTACCGTTGAATCCGCGACTTCCTTACGCTCTTTATGAGCATAAGGATGATTGGAATTTGTGTACATGGTTGGGATACGAGAAATGGTCTGTTGTACGACCGTCAAACAGTTCAACTATGTATTAACTACTCAACAAAGGTAGACGACGACAAAATCGTGAACAACTATTTTTTAATAACCTACAAGTAAACGATAGATTGAGACGTTGAAGTTTTGTGTTTTGAAAAACTGATTAGCTTTTTAATTTTTTTTCCCTTTCTCGACGCTTCGTGTCGGTCCCCCTTCCATGAAAGATGGATCCTGATTGGAAAACGCTAATTTCAGCATTCGCCAATCAGGATGCTTAACATACCATAATTAAAAGAAATTCATAGATAAATTAATATTATCAATCAATCAGTGAACGTTTGTTAGATAAATTTAACGCTAGCCACGTGGGTAAACAAAGCAATAACGAATCAAGTAAAAATTTCAATTTCTAAACCCTACTATGCGCAACGATCGAACCTAACTCCCCTGAGATCCACTTGCAACCACAACAATTCCAGCGTCGCTCTGATCATCATCTCTCGCTGTTCCGCGGAAATTTCGGCCGACGCAGCGTAAAAGCGCGAGCGCACGATATCGCGGTGTCGAGTAACCGGCTGTTTAGATTCCGCGCGTGTAACACTGCGCTCATTAGAGAGCGGCGCTAATTGCATAATTGGTGCCGGCAATTACCGGGCAAAGCGTTGCCGCGTCGGCTGACGTCAACATCCAATAATTCGGCACGCGACGACAATCGCGCGCTGCACCCGCCACGCCGTTGCGCAAATAGCACGAATCGCAATTGAAAGCGATAATACTGTAATTAGCTTGCCGTCACGCTTCGTTCCGCCGCCGCGCCCTTCCGCCCTTGCGACTTCGCCCCCTGGATTCGGGGGCGTCGAATACGAGAACGGGTGTCGCCGAGCGGGAACTCGATGCTGGCGTTTATCGGACGAACGGCGATGGATTCTCTGATTAAGGATTCTCTCGATTTGAGGGAATTCGGTTTCGTGAAGTTCTAGAAAATTTGCTTCGATTGCCGATGGTATGTAGGGATAGTTTTTTTGGTAGAAATTGAAGCTGTGGATGGTTTTGATTTTACGGTAAAATAATGAATGAAAATAATAATTATAATAAATATAGTCGATTTGAGAAGCAAATATAAATTTCAATTCATTTAATTACCGCTCATGAAATCCATCAACTTAATTCGATTGTTAAACGAGCATTACGTGTTACGTCTAAAATCAAGTTTCATAATATTAAAAATTCATAACACAATGGAAAGTAATAATGTGTAATCAATAAAATAATACTGTAAATGTTTTCCCAAAGATAACAGCATCTTACTTACTGCCACAATTCTTCCTATATTTCCCCATTTCCAGAAATAACGAAAATGCGTAAGAATGTAATATTCCAAAGATTTCCACAATTATAACGAGTCCCATTCGGTCCAGCCGTCACTGCACCATTTTATTCTACCATCGCGTCACACTGTTACACAATTTCCAAGCAACTCACTTAAAGCAAATGTCAATTCCTACTTCCTGGACACCGACGAAAAGCTGCGAACAACCATCGTTTCTTCAATCGGCATTTTATCATATTCTCGCTTGCCCGAAACCATCAACAACAATTCCCGCACGTCTCCGAATCAGAGCGCGCAGGCGAACGCGAAGCAAAGCGGTTCGAACAGAAATCAAGCCCGCATTCATGCTAAGTGACTACGTGAAATAGTTCGTGGAGCGAGGCAATTGAACAGACGTCGCGTTGCGCGCCGTTGTGCATTGGAAAAACTTGACGAAGAGACGCGATTAACGAAGATTTCATTAGGGACAATATTGCGCTCGCATCGGCGCTCGTTGACCGGCCGGGGTCCCGGTTTCTTTATTGGCCGGCTGGAATAAATTGGAGGGAATTAATTAAGCGGCACAAATTGGATGCACCGCGTTAGCCCTTATTCCAGGATGACACAATTTAATAAGCATGTCCTCCTTCTCTTTGACCGTAGGCCCTTCGTGTCGCAGCCGGAGGAATGCGAAGGGCCGGAGGGAGAAAGGAAGATTCCGCGTGCTCTCGCTAATTGCGTTTGCCACGTCGCAAAGTGACCCATCATTCTACTTCTGCCGACACTGTGCCTTTCCTCTCCTCCGATTGCAATGCTGCTTCGTTGGTTGGGCTCGGGTGGCCTTTTGGGAAACTGTGTGAGAATATATGTATGCGGTAGTGAAATGGTTTGATAATCAGTTTGGTGATGATAGAGTGCCGTGTCATTTTTAGACTGCACTTTGATTTGTAAAAGCGTTCATGAAATATGCTCGTGAAATATTAAAAAACTGTCATTTCGTGAAATTTATTTAAATCATTTAAATCATCGGGACTTTCTCGCCCCAAGCTTAATTTCTCGTTTTAGTTGCCGCTATTTTTAATTATGTTCTAATTATTTCAAATGTATTCGCTGTACAATTAACTTTAATATAATACTTATATTATACTTTTAATAGATTTTCCTATACCCTACATATTCATTGCCAATCTGTTCGGCTAAACATTACAAAAAGTATTATAATTAAGCTCTACGATAAATCTATGATAAGTATAATTTCGAAGAAAGCCCGAAATATGTTCTAATTATTGAATACCACAAATACCATTCAATATACATTTATAAAACGATCAATCCCTAATACCAGAAATGATCAAAATTGCAATCTGAGAGTATCCAAATCGACGCAAAGTGTCTTATCAGAAATCGGCCCCAAAAGCGCGCCCGAAAGGCAGCGCTTCGATTGGCACGGGTCAAGAGGGAAGAGCGTGCCCCAGAACGTAATATCGTGTCGCGCACAATACAATTGTGGATCGGCATCTTCAATAATATTACAGCGTAGCCGGTTAACGGGTTAAGAGCGCGCGCATTGTCGTCTCGTTGAAAAGAAATCGAGGACGAAACGAACTGTGGGTAAATATGCGCGGCGTAAGGCCGTTTCGCCCTGACGATCGCGGCGTCCAATTAGACGTCGAGCCGCGTACAGGGTGTTAATAAACGTTCAACACACTGTTTCCAATTACGCATGTGTCGCCGAACAACGACGATGACGAAAGTCCATGACGCATTTCTGTACCGTTCTGGATTGTATTCGATGCGGAGGAAAATACGTGTGTTCTATCAATTTGCTAGCTTTTATTAATATCGGGGGCATTTGATTTGGAAAATCGATTTATGTACTTTTTAGCCTCCGAGTTCCGGGGTATTAGATGATGATCGAGGAGTCAGTAGTTTCACTAGAAGCAACGTTTATTTATACATCATTTCAATCAGTAATTAATAACAATCGGTCAATTAATGTGCAATTAATTACAAACCTTACTACTCGCATTATGTTAACGAAAACGTACTAATTTACTCTCAGCATCGCGTGCACTGGTTTAAACATAGAACTAAAAGATGCGCAGCAGACTGCTTGAAACTAAAACGAGTGTCAACACGAGCTGCTTAGTTACGAATTAAGATTTCAATGAGTGAGCAATTCATTCTTTTAATTCGACAATCGAATCAATTTAGACGAATTCCTGCAGTTCGCCTAGGTATTTGCGAAACGTCTAACATTCGGCAAGCTTGAATTCCGTCAGCTTCGACAAACATTCGACAAACTACTTCGGCCCGTAAAAATATATTCGGACATAAAGGAGGATCCTTCTAAACGGCCAAAGGACACTGGCCCCGTCCGAGATTGAAGCTGTTGCAGGAACTTTTCCAATTGTTCCCTCCGTTAAACATCCTGTAGAGAGGCGGCGCGACCCCGTCTGCAGGGCGGCGCGCATCGGGCACGGTGTAATGTACTTTGGTTAAGCGCATCGGAGCATGCTCGTCGCCGAGTTAACGCATTTAATGGAGGTTAATTTTGCATATGGTATTGCTCCCCCGTGCCCTAACCTCTTTACTACTCTCGCGTACACGCTCAGCCATCCCCCGGTTCCGTAAGCTCACGGGCAAACTACCCGAAACTACGACCGCAGGACCCGGGGATCATTATTAAACCGGTCGCTCGATCTTTCCGCCTGATCGAATTCTGCGGTTAAGCATTCAGATGCTTCAGCCCAACGGAAACACGTTTTTCCATCGCCCCACATTGAACAGGGGTTGTTATATTTCCTTTAGGCCCCCGACGTCTCTTTTTCTACCCCCCATTTTTTTTAGTGGGAGAGTTTCAACCGAGTTCGACCGGTTTCTCTTTGCTCGAAGTTTCATTTAATTGTCTTTTACCCTGATGCTTCGTCTGTTTGCTATTCGCCTTGCTGGTTGTTTGCTGGTTCTTCGAAGAAAGTAGGTCGACTAATTTTTATTGGAATTATGGAAAAGGTTGGTTCTTTGACGAACCTCTTGGTATTATACAATCATGAAAGTTACCGTAAATTAATAACGAATTGAAGTGAAATAAATTAGTACATGATTTATTAAATATTCTCTAAGTAGTTTCCTTCGTATTTTTCACAAAGATCGCAAACCTAATTACTCTATTTTCCAGTAGGCTCCAGATAAATTCCACCCCTAAAACTACCCCCACCAAGCAGTCCCAAATTACGACACACTATCCTTCACTTCGCTATCTATTCTTCGACGAAATACCATGAAGACATATATGTATAGGACGCAAACGGCAACGTTCGATTGAATTTCGTCGCTGAGAGAGGCCGATCGTGCAACGCGTTGGGCATTTATTACGAAACAATCAAGACGTCTGCACGCTCCCCTCGAGATCATTGGCCGCGACAATGGCGATGCACCGCGGAGGGGAAGGCGACCGTTTAAGGGCCATAAATGCATGCCGAATGGAACCGGCATCCGGAAGCGGAATCTCTCCATGGCACATTCGTCCGGAACGAAATCGCGTGGGACGTTTCTGCCTCTTCCTGGGGCGTTCTTTTCGTGTCCATTAATTGTGGAGCGAGGGGTGGGACGATGAATGAGCCGGGGATGATGGATAGACTTTGTGAAAGCGACCCGTTTTGAGGAAGTAAAAGTCTGATCCTTCGTCACGTGTTTCTTTTTCTTTTCGTTTGGGTTACAGTAAAATAATGCTGATAATTTGCAAGGTCTGGAGATTTGTCTTAAAGATATATTTTTACAGAATTTTATAGAATACAGTAGCACTTGGATTAGAATTTCGTTTTATCTATAACGTCTTTTAACCGTATTTTTCATTTATCTTGCACATTTTGCATGTCTTATTTTCTGCAAGTTTTTGTTTAAGCAATTAAGAATATTCTATGTAAGAAATATTTAAGAGTCATAAAGCCGATATCAGGATTCGTATTGCCTAAAAAGTACTAGATGTATTTTTAAGGTAGGTTAATTACTCCCTATTTACAATGGAGAAACTTCATTCGTTTAAAGGGGAATTGAAAAACAATGTGCAATATTATGTTGGCAGAAGTATGCTCTGTGGAAAGAATTATTTTTGAACTTATTTTTCAATCTAAATGCAAAGACAAATGTGTAATAAATGCCACCCCATAATTTCAACAAAATTATCAGGGACGTTAATGACGGAAGCGTGTGCCCACTTGCCGATTCCCATATCAATTACTGCTGAAACAAAAATAGAGAATAGGGGATCGGGAGGGAAATCGAGTGGGATCCGAAGGAGGATCAAACCGGGGGGTAATAAACACTTGATTCAACACCACTCATCTTCCTCTTGTCCCTTCGCACCACAGCAGGGAAGGCTCCATTTGACTTTTGCCTCCACTCTATTCCACCGCATTGCACACGCGCCCTTGCCGATGTGTACACTCCGCCGAGCATCTATACTACTTCCTATGCGTCCCCATCGTCGGCTCTCACCCCGTCGATCCCATCCCTCGGTCCTTTACTCTTCCACTCAATCTACCCCTATTTTCTTCTTTTAGTCCTTGTTTATTTTTTCTCCCATTCCTGCACTATCGCATTCCTATTACCTTCGATTCTCCTCCTTCTTCTCATAACGGCGGGACCACCCTGTGCGACAGGGGTGAACCGGATCACAGCTCTCGATTATCGTCCCACAGCTTTTGCCTTTCGATCCGAACCGGCCACCCGGTGGTTTTCCGTTTATTTCCCGCTTTATCCATTCGCGTTTGATTTATCCCGGTTGTCGCGCACCGCTTCGAGAGGGTCGACGCCTCGACTACCGCGTGAATCGTTGTTTCGCGTATAAAAAAGGAAAAACGAGTCGGGCAACGCTCAACCCTTTCATAGGGGATGTTTTTTTTAATTATTTTTACTTCACTAAAGTGTAAAGTACATCGACTACGATTTTCCTAACAAAATTCGACGATCCTCGTGGCGCGTCGGACAAGGAATGCCAGTCGCAGCTCGGGAGGAACGAAGAAGCACCGGCCGTGATTGAATTAATCCGTCAATTTGCCAATTACACGGATGAGTTTGTTTGGTGGCTGCGGTGTTGTACGCGTACGTCTCCGCCGCGTTCATCGATCGCAAGTGGATCGCCGGATGCCTCTGTGTGCGTGAAAATTCTCCGCAGTATATAGGAGCGCGCGTTCGTGCGCGCGGAATCGGGCATACGTAACCGCGTGGCTCGGGGCACAGATTCAACGAGCTCAATTGGCGCGCCGAACGAGCAGGAGGATCGTATTGATTCCCCGGTTACATAGTCGTCGAGTAGAGATAGCTACGAGCCGCCTCCGGCCACGAGCAATCCGCTATTCTCCGCCTTGAGACAAACCCCCCGCAGAAATTTGGGGCACAATCTTGGGGGGAGGGGGGGGGGCGAGAATTTATATCATTGAATCTTTTGAATAGAATGGGTAAAGTGGATCCATTCAATACGGAGCGGTAAAAAAGATCGGACGGCCAAAGTTAAATCCAAGCCCGCAGAACGATTCGCAGCCAACTTAGCCACTAATCGTCTTCCTGTATTACTTGTCCGCTTAATTTCGACTTGTTCCACTGAATATCCAGCCCGGCCCGTCCTTCCCAACGAACCGCTCCACGAATCGCCAAACACCGTTCGCAACTCGCCCCGCGAGTCGTACGTCTCGGCCGATCACGGCGAAGGGGCTACGAAATTACGCGATCGTATTTACCGAGGAGCGCGCCGTTGTCCTCGCGGAGCTGCTATCTAATTTGAAGTTCGTTCCAAGACGAGAACTTGGACTCCTCGCGACTATCCGGGTAGAGACGATGGGCTCCCTCTTCCCGGCGATATAATACCGAGCGCGCGGGGATGGCGAAAGCGGCGCGGGGCGGTTGCGACGCTCGGTGCCTGGAGGGCGGAAAGATGGAACAGAGATAGGGGATGCGCAGAGTTGAGGGCTTCCCGGTTTCGCCCCGAGGGCACCATTCCCAACGAAACCGAGCGCCGAGCAGGGATCCGGGATCCCGCTATATTCCAATTGCTTCCCTCCGTTTGATATGCGCCAATTTCGTCCAATATGTCGCGCCCCCTGGACCAACGCTCGCCAATCTTTCGAGCCGCGGTAACCAATACCCCTAGCGCGACCCTTATTGGCGCGGCGGGCCACTGGGAATATTTGTTCGTGCGTGGCCTATTATCTGTTACCTGAATTTTTAGGGCTGCAGTGCGCGGCGAGGGTGGGACTACGTTTTTGGAAATTTTACTGGCAGATGAAAACTGACTGCGAGATTTTGAGAATCTTGAAAGGAATCATATTCAGTTGTAACATATATGTGTAAACATAGGAAACAACGTAATTGAACTGTTAACGAAATTTTTAGGATTGCAAATGCATGATGAGGATAATATTTTTGCAAATTGTATTGGCAGGTGAAACTGATTATGAGATTCTTTGATTTTTTAAAAGAATCCGAATGCGAATTCAGTTACAACTTATATGTGTAAACATAGAAAACAACGTAACTGAACTGTTACGCGAATTTTTAGGATTGCAAATGCATGGTGGGGAGGAGACAATGTTTTTGAAAATTCTACTGACCGGTGAAACTGACTGTGAAGTTTTGAGAATCTTTAAAGCAATCATGTGAATGTTCAGTTACAACTCATATGTGTAAACAGAAAACAACGTAATCGAATTGTTACCTGAATTTTTAGGACTGCAAATGCATGGTGAGGATGAGACAATGTTTTTGGAAATTGTATTGGCAGGTGAAACTGACTGTGAGTTTTTGAGAATCTTTAAAGAAATCCTTATGCGAATGTTCAGTTGTAACTTATACGTGTAAACATAGAAAACAACGTAATTGAACTGTTACGTGAATTTTTAGGATCGCAAATGCATGGTGAGGAGAAGCCAACGTTTTTGGAAATTGTATTGGCAGGTGAAACGGATTGTGAAATTTCTGGAGTCTTTAAAAAAAATCCTTATGTGAATGTTCAATTATGTGGCTTTTTATGTTTGTACATATAAATTATATTTCATTGTCTCCTGCGATTTTTTACTTCCAGAAAGTGTGTTTTTCTTTAATTAATAAAATTCGGAGAACCGAATTACCAGAAGACTGATCCTATTCGCTCATTGAATTTTTGTTTCGATTTAAAGTTGCACTCTAAGTATAATCTATAATATTATATTTTTATTATTGAGTGAAACAGCTTGAATTTGTAACAATTAAGAGATTCCTTAATATTGACGGAAATCCTTGAGTTTTCTAAATCAAGAGTATCGAAAATCCTCTTCCTTCCCCTCCACCCTTTAATCGTTTTGATTATGTTATTTGTTACCACCCTCCTTCCTGCTCCAAGTCACCAAATCCGATGAAGCATTTCTGCGTGAATCCCTGCTCGCAACTCGTTGGTCACGTGCTGACGAGTG
This sequence comes from Holcopasites calliopsidis, assembly GCA_023838395.1. Lineage (NCBI taxonomy): Eukaryota > Metazoa > Arthropoda > Insecta > Hymenoptera > Apidae > Holcopasites > Holcopasites calliopsidis. The sequence continues at coordinate 1,836,793 of JALHAQ010000009.1, forward strand.
ACCATTGGCCCGCTTGGTTGTCGCATCTTCACGTCGGAGCATCATTTATATAGTTTATCGACCTGTTGTGTGTTGCACCCTATGGGGTGATTTTAGGATACTTTACTGAATAATAGATATAAATTTCCCCTTGGATTGTGGATGACCACCACGCTTCAGCAAATATCAACGCTTTTACGTGGAGATTTCATAAAAACTTTAATTCGTTTAACCCGCACAATTTGTTTATCTCTTTGAAATTAATTTAACCATTCCATAAAAATTAAATTATCCCAAACATTAAAACTACTTTGTGAATGGCGATGTCAAGCGCAATAATTATGAAATAGTTTTGTATAACTTTTGTATAATGTTGTAAGGCGAATCGAATTGTAATTAATGTTTTTAGACTTGGAGAAGGTAATTGACGATGACCTGTTTCGGAGAGACCATGCCAGGTCGACGAAGCCAAGTGAACTCACTCAACGGAAGCTACGCGGCGGGGATAACTTGTGATCGTGGCATAATGAGCTAACAGAGGGGAATAAGCCAAATTTCCACCACCACGCGCACAGCCTACTCTAGCTACATAACTGGCGAACCTTGGCTGGACCTAGATCATCAATAACACAATTTCTAGAACGTTGCTAAATTACGTTTGCTCACTTCTCTCTATCGTCTCGATTAAATTTTACTAATTTTTACTGCTTTACTTACATGAGGTTTAAGTGCAAATTGATACAAGTTTAACAAGGGAGATTTACTTTGGGGATTTCTAACGAAGATTTTTTTATTCATGCCATTCACTTTAATACTCAGTTCCGATGTGCAATATTGAACATTTAATTTTCTGGTAATTGGCACAGGCCGTAGTCTTTACCTTTTATTATTCCTCGTTAGAGTAGCAGTTTCATCAAACTTAATTACTTGCTTTTAGAATATTCTGCTAACCCGAATCTCGACCACCCTTCCATGTTACGAATTGATATTACAATGTATTAGAACTTTAATATTTACACTCGTACCCAAATCCGTACTTCTTCGAGATAAGTTGTAGAACAATAAATAAATCATAGAATGAAATTTCAAACTACCCCTTCCGTGCAAGTATTTGACATTAACCAACTCTATACCGTTGTCGTCCCATGAAATCTTCCTGTAGCTCATCGAATCTCGTAAAACAATGATTTCCGGTAAGCAGGGATCGGCGGGACCAATATAAAGCGCGCCGCCTTCAAAATGGTCCAGCCAGGGCTTCCCACTGCACCGAGAAGGCTGGAATGGGTGGATGATCGTAAAGAAAGTGCTCGAGGAAGAAGAGGTGGAAGCAGTCAGTCAGGTAGAGAAGAAGCCGGCGAACGTGCCGGGAATGCATGTGTACGCTCCCTTACCGTTACACTCCTCCGTTTCCTCTGGCCGCCCCCGCCGGGACCCTTCCGCCCCCCTCCCCCAGCGCTCTCCCGCCGCTGTATTATTGCCCGACCGTAAATTTCGCCCGGAAAGCGATTTAGCGAGGAAGCGGCAGGGATAAATCTTGAAAAAGTCGAAAAGCGTAAAACAGGCACAGCCTCTGGGCGAAAAGCGCGTCGGGGTGGGGTGGGGGTTGCCTCACGGGGTACCGATATAAGAAGGAACACGCTCTCGATTCACCTTTTTCCTATTTTCTCTCCGGTAACCCGTGGAACCCTCGTTTCCCACCATGCCCTCCCTACACACCCTGTGCACCTCCGCGAGCCGGGGGCGTGTCTGCGCCCTCCTACAACCCCTCCAGCCACGTGTGTGTGCACTTCACCGTGTAAACGCGACGCACTGCCTCCCTTAACCGCCTCTCTGGATCTTTTGTAGCTGCACGAGAAGAAGCGTTTCCGTTCGCGAGAGACGATGGGAAGTTTGAATAACGGGGGTGGGGCACTTAAGGGGGTGGTTTCTTTGCAATTGGTTGCGAGGCTTTAACGGTGATTCTAATAATTTACTATTCAATCCCATTCGGTTCTACCGACATCAACGTTCCCCAAATTCATTCGGCTAAGATCACTTTCAATTAATTAAACAATCGGGCAAAATATCTCCGCTAATGAAAATTTCTTCGAACGTCTTAAATACACGAAAACGAAACAACGGTCGGAAATATTTCGCCAATGCGTAAATGAAATCCGAAAATGCTCGGGGAGAATCATTGGCCGCGGTCCAAACGACCGAATGAAAATCGCGGCTTTTTAATCCACCGATGGCCCCGCGGAGGGGGATGGATTTTTTTTTTCTCTCGCACTCACGGGTTAGTACGATTTGCAAATTCGCCGTTTGGCCCACCGTGCCGCGTCCACGGGCCGCTGAATAAATGATACGGCCCGATTCGAGGATTGCTGCATTAACCATCGTCGAATTCGTTGCTATCACCGGCAATTATTCATGGCCACATGGCGCCGCTACGATTAAGAGCCAATTTCATCCTAGACCCGCCACTTGTCGAAAGTCCTCGAACGGGCGTTCCTCCAATCGAATGTAAATTCTATTGGAACTGCCTGTGACACTGTCATCGGTACGAATTTTCATTCTCCTTCTCCCTTCCTCTGTAATTGCATTAAACTTTAATTAAGAAACGTGTGTTACGTGAAATCGTAGAATTTTAAGGGATTTATATGGGAAAGCTAGCTAGAGTAGCTAATGAATAAATTATTTGTAACAACTCGCGCAAAAATAAATGCATTACCAATTACCGTGTTTTTCGTAATCAAGATGTTTTGGTAAGGTAAAATGAATACAAATATTTTACTAATGTTACATTTCAATAAGAGGTAAACACAATATCGAGTCCATTAAAAATATGCATTTAGGATTCATTTTACAAATAAATTCCTTTCTAATAAATCGTTTTCAACTGAGTTCCTTATCGCGTTAATTTTTCAAACAGCTTTCGTACGCGCGCTATATACCAACTCATGGGATTATCAATAAAAAATACTATACACAGATGTCCCCAATAGCATTTTCCAATCACCCAGCACTTAATCCATCAACGATGCACTCTGCAACATTTTTATCCAATTTCCCATCATTCGTCACCGAGCGTTGGCCAAGTAGACACGCGTGATACAATGTTACGCCCGTATCGAATTAAATATCGCAAACGGAGACACCAATGAACCAACGCGAAATTAAATTAAATTTAAGCTACTTAAGCGCAATTTAGAGCGAGCTATCTGCTTTGCTTCAAGCGCATTAAACGCATCAGCCTCTCCAAGCGCGTCGTCGTTCAATCGTCCACCATGCTATATCAATTTATTTTTCAATCGTTTTTCCCTCTATCCTCTCTACGAAACGTTTATCCCTCTTTTGTTTTCATATCGATTAAAGGAAAAAAAAAGAGGGAAACGTAGGTTTTACGAAACGGCTGCGTCGAAAACTGTTCGCACAAACAAATCGATCAATTTGTAATTAAATCAGGGAGAGCCGGTTGCGCTCTCAGCGAGTGGTTCTGTCAACAGCGATTCCATAGATTTATTTAAATTCGATTTCAATCCCCCGCGAGCTGTACGGCTCGTCGCCTGAAAATAATTAAACACCCGATCCCGTTGTGGGTCGTCTCCTTTTTTTTCCACTGCCGGTCTTGTTGCAAACTCTTCAACGTTCGACGAAGAAGATTAACATTCGGGCAACTCGATGAATTACATTTTTTAATCGAATAAGGCGGGTAAAGTTTCGATTGTTACTTGATGTTTTGTGATCGTAACGTTAGTATGGAGTTTCTGTATCAGTCACTGCTATATGATGTACATTCTAAGCCAGAGATTGCAGCATTAATTAGTAACGTAATAAGATTTAACTGTCATTTAAGAAATGTCGTTCGAAGTAATAGAAATATTCCCTGCTGAAGCGTGTTAATAAAATAAATGTATATTAAACAAAATAAAAGAAAATCCAGTTTGAATTTCCTAAAGGGGAAAAAGAAGAACAAATACACATAAATAATACAAAATACACGAACTTAACAAACTCGACTGGTTTAACCCAAACAGAAACGTATGAACGGTGCACTTCTATAAATTCAAACCGTTTAACGCATAAAATTAATAAATGAGATTTAAACGATCCTATTACTATCGTTTCAATGTCCAACATGTTCCGTGTAATCAATGAAATCGTTCCTCTACGCAATAAAATCCCCCTTCGCGTTAATTTCCAATGGCGACGGCTTTCAAACAGTCGCGGCATGACGTTCACCAGTCAACGCTATTAATTAACTCGAGTTCGTATTAATCGTCCGGACACGAAGTTAATCGTTCATTGCGTTCGCATCAACTGCCCGCGTCCGTGTTGGTTTCGAGCGTTGCTTACATAATTTGCCGGCAGATTGCTTCTTAACCGTGTTACCCCTCATCGGCGTCTTCGGAGAAAACGTTCCTGGCACTTTCCCATGCAGTGATTAATACAAAATCACAATTCAATTACCCTCTTTTGAATGTATCAATCCTCTCTCGTGAAAATGCTCCATGGACTATTAACTGTCTATATCGTTCGATGTGATTCCATATTTATTTCTCCTGAATTTCGGAATTCTCTAAACAGCTGCAATATCTTATACAATATTTGCGAACAAGGAAGGCTCTGGAATTTTTCAATTTTCACACGTGGCCCCGTTAACACCCAAGCGTATAGATTAATTTTTCAGGTTTAATTAACAGAGGCACATCGAAATTACTTTTGTCACCCCAAGTTAGAAGCCACCCCCTTCCTGTCCCCCCCCCCCCCCAGCAAGATGACAAACCCGAATGTTACGGAAATGATCTTAAAACGGAGATCAGTTACAAGATCGAAAGGTGAATCGCGTCCGACGAGATTTCACGACCTCGCGAGTGTCCTCATCCTCCGTTTATGTGGGTGCATACATACGTACGCGTCTAGAGGAAGTCACCACACCGTGCCGCAGCGTAGAATAAACGGTCAGTGACGCGCGGTAATGGCCGACATCCTAATCCTGGCCCCCTACGGTTTAATGCCATACGCTCCGCGATGATAATGCTGTATGTGCTTTTCGTCATTATCAGCCGTCGTGCCACCCCGTAATGAGCATTACGGCGCGCTAACTCCTTCGCTGGGATCCACCGCTGTTGAACACCCCTCGCCACGGTCGCTGTGCCGTCGACCCATTTCCGGTTCGCCGGCCACCGATAAATGTCGGTCTTTAGGCCAGGCGCGACTTAAACTTCACTTTCGATTTAAATTATGGACTGGCTAAGTGTTGTGTCTCTAAGATAGCGTTCATTCTTCGCCGCTGTTGAATTTAGATTAAGCGGGGACTGATTGGACTTGGATTGAAAAGTGGATTACCGTTCCTCTGCAATCCCATCCAAAGGAAGGAAGCTGAGTAAAGAATGATCTGTCGATCGTCCGCGAACCCGCTCCTTTTGCAAATCGAGCAAAGATACATTGCATTAGAACAATGTTAATCAAATGATTAAGCAACAGCCACACTTCACGGGAGATTTAATTTAACACTAGGTTTACGGAACGCGTCAAGTTCACGCGTTTTAGATTTCATGTTTAAGGTTGTAGAAGTCATAAACATTATTTTTAAGCAGCTTATACTAACTGTAATTGGTGTAATAATATCTATGAACATCCTATTTCATTTCAGCCTAGGACTTTATCATTTCAAACACTTGTATATGATATACCTACTTTTTTTTTTAAATCTCATAAATAGGTATACAAAGAAAGTCCGTAAATCGTTAATTACAAACATGGCCAAATGCTCCCACATTAAAAGAAAAAGACTTAATTGCAGCTGTCAAATACTTATTAAACTACAGCCCTAGGATCTAGAATCTCGAATCATTGAATCCGCCTCATCCAACTTCCCAAACTCTTATCTCCCTCGAATCATCGAAATCCTTTCTCCGGCAATATCAAAAGCCACGGGTCCCCGATATCTCCGGTGAAAGGAAAGTGTTCTACGTTGCACAAGGGATGGGGAAACGTGCGGGTAAAGCTACAGAAGCACGCGTGATCGTAGCAAAAGGCATGACGTCACAGGTCTTGACCCCCTATACATGTAGCATCATCTGCGGGCCCAAGACGTGGCCGATGATGAAGAGGAGGAGGAGAGGTGGCCCGCAGCTGCCGCCCTGGCTGCCAACACAATAATATCTAATTAATTTATTAATGAGGTTAAGTTGGCAGGATTGGACGGCAGACAAGCGCAAGCCGACGCGCCGGTTCGGCCAACGTTGGTCCGTTTCACTGGAACGCCTTTTTACTTCTCATCCGCTCTCTTCCCTGCCCTCCCCGATGCCTTTGCTCGTGTCGCGAGAACGAATTGAGATTAATCGGAACGAAAGTGTCGAGCGCGTGCGCCCGAGCAGGGCCACGAAAGCCCCCGGTTTGGGTTCATTTTTGGAAACGATTCCGATCGGCTTTCTTAGGGGGCGGTTCGGCGATCTTATCGGAAATCTCGTGAGATTGCGTACCGGTAGAATTTCTTGGTAAAATGATAGTACGAAAGAATTGGAAACGAGTCTAATGCAAAATAGAATATCGAGAAGATTTATTACATTCAAATTATTCAACATTTATCGTTGATACATGTGTGTATCTCTCGAAGGATGAAGGTACAGTTTAATTGAAGAATCAATCGACGAAGGAACTATAAAATGTCGATTCATTTTAATTCATGACACCGCACAATTCCGATCCATTAAACAACATCGCTGTGGTTTAATCGATGTCAGCGCTGTATTTAATTTTCTTCAACATTCTATTTAACAAATAGAGCCACAATTGCGGTAATCCTGACGTATGTACATATTACACATGCGTGCATATTTATACTGACTGTCAGTTTGTGCCTGCATGTCAATTAAATCCATCAATTACACTGAACCGTTTAACCCCCTTTTTATTGCAGTGCTGTCTCGCTGACAATGGGTTTGATATGTTACATTATAAAATTCCTTGTGCTACTCTTTTGTATCGATTATTTGGCTCGTCGAGGACTGTTGCTGCTAACTTTCATTATTCGTATACCAATTTTATCTTTCAATCCCTCCAAAAAAAAAATAAAACAGCACCGAGTTCCGCAATAATAGAACAAAACTAAATAAATTCAACAAAACGATGAAATAACTAGAATTAAAAGAACCCAATAAAATCCACAAGAAGAAAACGTAATTAAATATCACGCATTTGCGATTTGCTATCACAATTTTTCATAATTCATTCTGCTATGTCTATTCGCTCAAAGGCAAGGATTGAACGACCACGTGTCACTCGATTGTCCCAAATCGCCATTACGTACAGTAGCAAATAAGAACGGACGCGACGAGCAGCGAGGATCATTTGGCGAAACAGTCGTAAGTTCGCGAGAGTCGCCGTTCCAGTGGAAGTTTTAGCCGGCAGACGGCTCGAGCCCCCGGAGGGATTCACGGCGCGCCGGCTGACGAGAACGAGCGGAGACAACCGTCCTTATGCCCATCATCGTCAACCTCTTTCCCCGTTTCGGCTTCTTCCCGTTGCGAAAATCCCCTCAACAGCCGGTCCGCTATTACGTGACCGTAAAGAGCAGTAGTCGGCTATCCAGCGTGCGAATCCCGACGGCTTCCGTGATACCGGAGGCGGAGGAATCGGCCGGCGAAAAGATCGGTGGGACATTAACGAAGATCGATGGAACGTTCACGAGAATAGTTCCCCGGGCATAAGTATGTTAAATGTCGCGGAAAGATTTGGTTTGGACACTGAACAGAATATAATAGAATATTTATTCTTGATACGACACTTGGAAAGTATTGGCATTTCAAGTTGCAGTATCTCGGACGGTATGTTCAATTGAAATTTTTGGGAATGTTATACTTAGTTGAAGTAAAATGGGAATAGAAGAATTTTATGTCGAACAGTGAGATTACTCTCCGTCGGACAGCGTTGACCGACTAAAGTTACTACGTTTTTTATTCATGCATGCATTTGATAGGTATTTTTCATATTTGTTTCTAACGATTTATTATAATCTGTCGAATTTTTAATATAGTAATTTTCATTAGTAGAATTTTTAATAGTAATTTTCAAGTACATCAAACTGCATGTCCATTACACAAATTAACAATCCCTGCCGTGACAATTGCAGAGAAACGATTGGGACACTTTGTTCTTCCGAATATTATCCAATTTTCTCGAGCACCCTATCAAGCATAATTGAAAATATAGCCAAATGCTATTACAGCAGGTTCAAACTGGTAAATTAGTTTGGTTCGAACCAGTTACACTTAAATCCCTTCCCGAATTAATTTATTTGCGGAAATACCAATGGATTCTAAAAATATTTAAAGGTTAAAAAGTTAATCATTCGTGTTTGTAGTAAATGTCGATACCAAGCTTCAACTGTCCCATCGATTTTATACGCAATCGTAAATTTATCATTTAAAACGCAGTTGCAATTACTCTCGCAAACGCAAAGATAAGAAACAAATCGCACGCGTGTATCCCACATAGAAAACATAAATTAATAATTGTGCAGATGCAATTCTCTCGCCAAAAGCAAGGCGAAAGAAAAGAAAACGGTAACAAATAAAGATTTTTGTCCAGAAGAGAGTACATACATTTCAAACCAGAAAGAAGCAAACTACCCGGAGTAACAATCACTTACCTTGACCAGGGGCGGACTATGCGTAGGTGGATGATAGTGTCCCGAAGAAGGGCTGGCGGGTGGCCCCGCGCCCCCGGGCGAAATGGCACTGCCTCCGGGGGTGAGAATCCTGGACTCGTGGCTGAACAACACTTTCCCGATCTCCTCCGCACCCACGCGGATAACTCCGTCGGCTTTCTGCACCGTTTTCTCCAACAACGCGATCCGCTTCGAACGTTCTCCAACAGCTTTCCCCAAAAGTCCCCTCGATCACTGACACAACAACAATATTCTCTTCCTCAGCACTGACACCAGCCTCTCGTCATATACTTTCGATAATCCCTCAATTAGTCAACAATTTATTGTCGACACTGCGAAAGCATCAGGTCTGCAACGGTTTGTATCAGTTTGTAGTCTCTGGTCTGACACAATCTGTCTCGCACTACTGGAATTTCTTTCCCGATTCCCTAGCGCACCGTTTGGTGCTGGTTGGAGCTTGGTCCTCCCTTTCTGTTGTTGTCCGCGTTGAACATTGTAGGCTTTGACTTTGCGCTAGGTTAGCCTGACTGCAGCACAGGTACACACGAGAGAGGGTCTCGAAGAAATGGGTATCTTTCTGCCCGTTAAATGGGATCCAAATTGTATTGGAACCTCGCGAGAGCAGCTGACTGATTGTTCGAAATTAAACGGACTGCTCATCACTCGTCCTATCCAATCACCGGTCCCCTTCAACGAATCAGTCATCCAAACTTGCTCGAACGGTCCACAACCAGCAAGGTAGCACTTCCAATCCAATCTTCTTCGACCTCTTCAAATCCTCCCACTACGTCACCTTCTTCCAATGTTTCGTCTTTCTACATCCTCAGCTTCTTAAAATCTTCGCCCTATGCTTCAGTCCCTCCAACCCCTCATCCTCCGACAATCGAACACTATCCTCGGTCCAGCACGAATAATTCAGTTTCAGGCACAAACTTCTTCCATGGGATTCTTCCCAACGATCCTCTCTATCGACAGACCTCTTCAGCATCGACCGCGAGCCAACTATGTTGAAGCATCTCACGGGACTTGCTCCCCGATTGCCCACAGGTGCCAACCGCCCGTGCACTGACCCGATCCTCCCCGAAGCTTGCACGAAACGCGTGCTCCCGTGTGATCGTGCGGGCGGAAAAAGCGAAGGACCAGCGTCCGTGCCGTCCAAGAGGGTCCCGGAGCTGGATTGTGATGTCGCGGGCACAGTGGCTGGTCGACGTCGAGGCTACGAAAGCGTGCTCGATAGGCGGAACCACGCAGGCGTCGAGTGTCCGGCGAGGCGTGGTCTGCGACTTCTCTTCTCTGTTCGATGATCGGGGCTGATCGCGTCGTGGTGCAACGCGAACGCGGGGGTGGCAGAGCCACCACGTGGTTTTATTGGCCAAATAACGCGTACGACAAACATCCCTACTTCGCTGCGCCCTGTGTTGTCTCCCCCCGCGCGCGGGCGCGCGCGCGTGTGCGTGTATTGTAACTCTCACCCTCCGCGCGTGCAGGCACTTTGAGACGAGAGGAGAGGCGATAGTCGTCATGGTGTAAATCGTGTTTACCCCTCGTCCGTAGAGTGATTCTCCGCTGTGTATCAGCCTCGGCTTCCACCCTCCCTGCCTTCTGATCCATGCCATCCTCCCTCGTTCTCGCGCTGCAGCGTCCTCGCGGTGTCTTTCCTCGCTTCGTAAGCCGGTCCTTGGACCGCGTTCTTGGCTCGCGCTTTGGTCCGGCCCGCGACTGAACGGACAAGAAACAGTTTGCCGCGGAGCAAATGGCATTTGTCTCTTCGCGGTTACTGAGGAGGCTGATTTCGAGTGGAGGGGCTTCTCTGCATTCTTTGGAGTAAATGTCTTAGCTGCTTTGGCCGCGGAGGATTGTTGCTCTGCTGATGCTTCATGCTTGTTTGGTACAATCGACGATATTTCGAGCGTACGAATGAAAGTACTTTTTTTATTTAATATAAATTTGAAGTTACCTAAAGTGGTGCAAAGGGGTTATCGGTAATCACATTCGTCGGGGAAGGTTTAGATAATTAGTTTCAAATTGAAAGATTCATGGTTTTGAATATGTAACTGGATTTAAATGAGGTATCAGGCTGATTGGTTCTGTCAGGTTAGGATTAACTCTAGGTAATTAGCAATTTGCGTGAGAAGCCTATTAAAATAAGGCCTTGATTCCCTTGCACTCGATTCTTAATTTTCGAGGTAATTCAAAAATTACTGTTATTAATTTTCTACCACTTTAATTAAGGAAATTAAATATACTGCCGCCTGGTGCGATACAAATTTTACTGAAGATAATAACACTAGACACTTCTTCCCAAACAAACGAAAACTGAAAGAAATAATTACCTCGAAGGTAATTCAAAAATTACTTTTATTAATTTTCTACTACTTTAATTAAGGAAATTAAATATCCTGCCGTCTGGTACGATACAAATTTTACTGCAGATAATAACACTAGACATTTCTTCCCAGACAACCGAAAACTGAAAGAAATAAAGTTTGAAGTACTCGAACTTCGGGATTAAAGTAAATAGAAGTGTTCAGAGGAGGGAGAGTGGGAAATCTATAAAATCAGATACACAGAATCAGACGTCTCGGTTTTTCCGCAATTTTCCCGGGTTCCGATCGGCTCCAATTTCATCCCCTATCGAATCGCGCTTGGCTGGGAGCTGAAGATTCTGGTGTATATAGCGGGCGAGAACGTGCAAGCTTACAGAATGAGGGTTTCGAGTCGAACAGTAACATCGAGCTCGCACTTATCCGTGTCCATATATTCTCTTACCATTTGATTCCTCCGACCCTGGGGTGCGGACTGATTTTCAATGTCTGGCGACAGGGTACATACGTAAGACGAGGAAATAGAAAAACACTGCCGGGCGACGTTGACGTGATAGAAATGAGGGAACAAGAACTATGAGGATAAAGAGGGGCGAATTGGAGGAAAGCAGAGGGAACATTTTCGACTTGAAATCTGCAGGAATAAATACAGGGGTAGAGAGAAAAGGAGGAACGCGAAAGTGGAAACATTTTAATGAAATACGAAATTGAATATTGAGGTCACTTTAGAAGATTATGTCAGCATATAAGTAGTTGTATTACATATTTAAATTATGTATTGATATCTCATCTCTAAGTAATTTGTTTACTTGCATCGTTCCTTCAAATAATGAATAAATGCAAAATCGTAAAGTGCATATGAATTTTGTTACCGAAAGTCAATTCATTGTACGCGTTTGATGTGGAATGGCTCATAAGGAAAAAGTGTAAAATAAAACGAATAGAAAAATATACGTTACTCTGATAAAGGAAACAAGGAAAATAGCAAAGAGTAAGAGAAACGAGACGTAATACTGTGCCACAATTAGCAAATAATTCATCAATGAGTGGAAGAAGAGAAGCTTGGACGAAGGCAATCAAAGAACACAGGAGGACGAAATTCAGGAAGGGGGAAAACATGGACAGAAAGTGCAGGAGACCAAGTTAGGAGAATAATCGTGTTTCGTGGTGACTAGATTACACCACGCCACGGTTGCGAACTACACACACGCCGTGTACAGACCACCCACACCCCGTATAACTAGACGTGAACTTCACCCTCTGTCCACCCTCTATAATACCGCCTCCACTGGAAATATCCTGTTATCTATCCGCAATTCTTCCATCGTCGTTTATACGGATGATTTTCTTTCGCAGCAACCGAGAGCAAATTGGCTTTCGAATCGTTTCGCTTTGCTGGACTTTCAAGTACACACAGGAAGAGAGATATAGGTGCGATCAATTTTGATAACGCAAGCGTGACGTTCGAGTAACATAAATTGCGTATGGGCCAACTTAATGCATTGGAAATATTTGTAAATTTTATTATTAATATTCCGGAATGCTCTTCCGTGTATTTCTGTTTCTCCAACAAAAATTTCAGAATAATTTAGTACACATTGAGTTAACTACAGGACAAAGCCGCACTCGAATATTTTCCACCCCTCGACGACTATATCGACGCCAAAATAAATTCCTGCCAAACCATCCTTTATCCAATACAGAAAACCGCCCTTATTAATCATCCCGAAAATCGACCAGCGCTTTCCCCAATAATCCGGCATCCGATTGCAGTCCCCGGCCGCAATCTGTCGTGCTCAAAAACACCTCAACAGGATTAACTGGAGCGCACTAACTCAAGAACTACCCCCCTACCGAATTTCCGCTCCCGCTGCAACCGCCGCGAGTCCGCCGGTCCGGCTAGAATTCCAGCAACGTCGGCGAGCGGGCCTGCGGAGGTTGTTTAATAAAATAACCTCGTTACGCCGCAGCCGTGAGGTCGGGGATGCGCGGGGAGGGGGCGGGCGGGGGGGGGGGGTAGATGGCGCGAGAGGATCTGAGTGTAAAAGACTGAGTCTCTTCAAGCGGGGGCTGTCGGAGTAGGAGGGCTAATGTAGCCGCGGCGGCTGCTCGCCTTCGCTGCCGGTAAGAGAAGAGGATGTCCAGAGGGGGGAGGGGGGTTCTGCGGATACAACTGTAGAGAGAGAGAGAGAAAGAGAGAGAGGGCCACGGGTGGGGTACTAATACATAAAGTAGCTTAAAGTAGAAAATTGTGGAAGCGTCGTGATGCCTGGTGATTGCGTTACCTCCGGGGCTTTGATTTAAAATGCAACGAGGGGCCAACCAACCGGCGGGGGTTGCGCGGGTGTCGGAGAAAACGGGCCGCCGAGGGGTGGTGGCGTAGTTGGAAGGATGGATCCTGCCCGGGGATGCCATGTTCCTCCTGCGGGAAACGTCAGCCTTCGCTGCTGGATGGAACAGTGCTTGGCAAACTGTTTCGCTGGAGGGCGGGAGGGGGGGGGGGGGTGAAAGAGAACGAAGAAGGACAGAAGGAGGTGTGGTAGGGTGGTGGTAGTAGCTATGGTGATGGTCCTCGGCCGGTGTTGGAAGGGTCTAGCTTGTACACCGTGGAGAACCGAGGGGGTTGGAATTCTTTGCTGCAACGCGCCGGATCGACTTCTAGCTTCAGATGCTCTTTGTTGCTTGCTTCTTTTATTTTTTTTTTCTCCCCACCCCTTCTGCGACTTTGGCTTAGACTTGGGCGCAATAATCCCTTCTATTGGGTCAACCTTTCCACCATCCACTTTCGAATCTCTTCGTCCCGTGCTGTTCTTTTTTTTTTTTTATTCTCGGCATCCAATTCACGCGAATTTCTATCCTTCGCTTTTTCGGGAGGGGGTAGGGGGGGGGGCGGGGTGACGAAAATTTCCATTAAGATTGTCAGCTCAAACTTCATCTTGCTAATAAATTGCTGTGGGCCGAATGCGATTAGGCGTAAACATGGTGTTTTAAGGGTGAAAAGTGGGGTCGGCTCGTAACGTTTCTAAGTGACGGCAGACAGACAGGCGGAGACTTAAGGTCCCGCCACTGCCACGGGGGGGGGGGGGGCTGAATTCGAGGGCGACAGATGATTTAGCGCGGTATCTCCCATGTCACTGTATCAAACATCCGAGAAAGTTGTCAGCTCAATGGGAAACTTGATATTCCCCGCGTTCCTACGATTCTTTGCTTCTTTTAAAACAACACAGGGTGCGCTTGAATTTTGCAGGAAGAATTTTCAGTAAAGCTTCATTTTCAATTCGTAATGCAGGCTGTTGTTGTACGAATGAAAATGATCGTTTTACAAAGGAGCAGTTGGAAATATTTCATGGAAACCTGTCTGACAGTCCCCAAACGCAAAATCCAACATATTAATACGAATAAAGTATAATAACTAATTGCGTCTACTTTCAAATACAATCACCTGTTCTATACTTCCCATTGCGCTGTTCACAGCCAACAAAAAGGAATCGGAGGGGGAGCGAATGAACGACTACGCGTCGAATTTGACGAATCTAGTTTATTAGACCGCGAGTCGAACGCGCGGCGGATAAGAAAAATGACCGGGAGAAGGACGGATCCTTTACCGGCGGAATTCGTGTGTCAATCCATATCTCTTTCACCTCTGATCCCTTCATCCTCGGGGACTTGGGCGCGGAGGGAACGCGAGACGGGAAGGGGATCAACGACGTCGTCTTCGCGTTCGAAGGGTTCGCGAAACGAGCGGGGGCGGAATTAAAGAAAAAGCACGAAGTATGCCATTCCGCTTTTTGACGCAGATTGACGTCCCGAAGTACAAACCACGAATGCGCCGAAGAATTGTTCACGTAGGTGTTCTTGGACCGTGCTGGTCCTTTTTAAGGTTTGGGAACGTTTTGGAAACTTGGGGGGTTGTTTTATTAATAGTGATATGAATAGTAATATTACTGGTAATAAAGCCATTGTTTAAATGTCACATATTAAACAATATCAATTTCCTTTGTCTATGGTTAGCATTCAAAAACCAGTTTAAATCATTTCTCATACTGTGCCCATTATAATATCACATAATAATAATCGCGTTATGATTATTATATATTCTTGCCCCACCTACTATCCGATTTTTAATATTTTAATTACATCTGTTGCTCGTTACACATTCATTTTAAATGAAACAAACGATGTATAGAAATTTTCAGGGGACAAATGAAATGCCAATTAATGATAAGCGAACGAAGGGGGAGAAGGAAAGCTATTTTGTGAATAGCTTCACGAAATGAATTGTCACACAACGGGCTCGACACTAATCATAGTTATACCCAGTTGAGCTTTCCGAGACGTTTCACTGGTTGGCGGGGACGAGGCGAGCCAAGATTAAACATAATATGCTGTAGCTTCATTTCGAAAATGAAACTGCGCCATCCTCCAGCGACGATTGAATTATTTCCAGGATGACGGCGATAGGCCTTAAGAGCTTTTCTACTCTATGAAACTACTATGCAATTTCAGTACACTCCCATTGCATTGTTAACATCTATTCCACGGCTTATAGCCACTCTACTAAATCGCTCATAAAAAGTTTATAACAATGATGGAATTCTGCTTATTATGTTACTTAGTTTATTTTACACTGTATGAATATTTTTTTCTTAAATATAATTTAATGTAATTTAAAATAAACAGTATCCGTTACAAATGTTGATTTATCATCGAACGTAATTAAATTTCCCGAGGTATGAAAAATTATATAGATTCTGTATTTTACAGATAATGCATTTCTCGTCCCCACAAAAGATTACAAATTATATTAAACAAAACTCTGAATGTCTTGTTAGTTATATAATTTATCATTCTAAATATATTTTCAATTGGCAATGCGTCCCATCCCCCTACGATTCCACCTTCTCATCGTTAACTTACTCGCGACGCGCGCGGCACGCTCGCGGAATTCTTTGAAAAACTACTCTGCAGAATTGGAGCCACGAAGGAGAAGCAGCGAACGAGCCCGATGAATAATAAATGCGGTTATCGTTTAGTTGATATTTCGAGGGGCGCGGACGTATCAGGGTACCGGAAGGGGTGCCCAGGGGGTGAAACGTAGCGATGGGAGCAAGAGGGAGATCAAAGCGTCGCTCCTTCAAGGGGGTGGCTCGTAAGGATGTTGCTTCTACATTTTTACGCTGCGTCGTACGCATCCGTAGATACATCTGGACGACGAGTGAATCGTTTTGTACGATGGTTTAATGAAGTACAGGTAGAGTGTGGCAATAATAGTCTTTAATTAGTATTGTTGTTGAAATAGTAACACTTTATATCTTTGAAGAGTACAATCTTTTGAAGGGGTCAATAGAAAAATTGTTTTGCAACGTGGGAAACGTTCCTTATTTTGAATGATATAATTAATAAGACATTCAGAGTTTTATTTGATATAATTTGTAATCTTTTGTAGTCATCACTAGTAGTAAAATCAACCCAAGCTCCACCAAAATTACGAATCAAATTAAGTAATCCATATTACACTTCACCCCCCAAAAATGTTCATCGTCACCCCTTGCTCAACATGTCTGTCTCCCAATAAAAGCTTCATACTAAATACATCGAAACCCGTCGGCACTAATCAAAAGCCTAAGTGAAATAACGGGAAAGAAATAATAACTGTGGAAATCCTAAATGGAAAAGAAAAATTTCATGCAAAAGCCAAGGGAAGAAGCAGTGTCCCTACGAGTAGCTCTTCCCATTAGCCAGCCGATGGAGCGACTAATAACGATAACGATGCCAGAAACGATAATCGAGTTAGGGGTTTCCGCGGTTTCCACGGTTCTCCCTGGGCGCTGATTGCTGGAACGGCGCGACGGTAATGCCGTCGGGATGGCTGATGCGCGGGGCGACGCCGACGCCGTGGTACACCATCGCCGCGCAACAGCACGGGCGAAGGCGTAACGAGTACAGACGCAATGCGATGCAAATTGGGCCTCTCTGCGCGGATCAGTCAATCGGCCAGTTGCCTGCACGCCGGTGCAACGCGATGCTATTACTAACATCGCTATTCTATTATAACATTACGGTTCCCCGAGCAGCAGCCCGGCTATTACCAAGCCTGCTCTCTCCCTCCAGGCGTTCGATTCGAGATAACTCGGTAACTATATGTGTAGTCATCGAGACGGCAGAGACAATGTCCGATCGGATGCCCGAGGCTGGTCCTCCAATTTATTTTCGCGCATTTAACCGTCTGCGCCTGTTTCCGTTCGAACGTGTTCGCCACCGGGGTTGATTTCTTTGCAGATTTCCTTTCGGCCATCGGGTCATGCTTTATTTCTTTGGCAAAATGTTGGACAGAGATTCACAGAAATCTATTCTAATGAGCTGTTAACAGTAACTTGACTTATGTAAAGTCAATCTGCACTTTCTGTTGACCTCAAATTTTGATGAACGATCTGTGAAAAATATAGAGTTTCATTGCTTTGATTCAGTTCGATACGCCAAGCAATGTCTTCAGTTGGACCTATTTAACGAGTTGTTCGTGCCCAATAAAATGGCGATCGCAGCACATTTGTTTGATTAACTGATTTAAGAAGTGTACATTCTTAGTATTTAAATAATACGCCGGTCAACCGTCGCCGGACGATTGCTGTCATTTGAATCGTTTCAATCGTTTCAATCAAATGCTGTAATGTAATATAATAAGGTCAACGGACGGACCATGTGGCGTCATCTCCAGAGATCCAATGCACTTAAAGCCCGGGATTCCCACATTGTTTTTTATAGAATTGCTTAGAACATCGCTGCAATTGCGCATTTTAGGTTCCTAATCGGCCAATTAGTAGCTCGAAGTGGTCCTTAATTGAGCTACGATAGACAAAATACAGAATAGATCAATTATCCTACGGGTTTTCGCGCCGTGCTAATTTGACGTGGTGGAAAGAAGAACTATGTTCTACTTTAACATTGCGGACGATAAAGCCGTTTGTTGGTAAAGTAGGCAGTGGCAAAGGAGAATTTCAAACTTCCCGCCTTTAGAATTTTCACTAAACAACACTAAATATCCAGGGAATCATACAGTCCCAATGAAATGCCCCTAGGACATCCTAGTATTATTTCGCGATCTCTAGGGATCTTGTTATCTTTCACAAATAGTATTTTTCTGTTAAAACCAAAATCACTACACGAGATGACGTTTTAGTCACAATGCATGTCATCTATTCACCGCCGTATTAACATATACAGTTGTGACGCGATTCTGTAAGAAATCTGGGTGCATGTCCACGAGGCGGACCAAAGTAAACATAAAAAGTTGTCACAATGGAAAAATATGTAAAGCTATTGTCAGATCATAATGTGGATTCCCAATTTCTGGGTATATTAGCGGCAGTAATCGCGATCATTCTAACTCTAGGTAATTTAATATAATACTCCTGAATATATATTCCTTATGTTTTGTATAACACCAAAATGAACGATTATCATGTATTAAAAATCACACATGATATTAAAATACGCCAGCATTTAGGCAATAGATAAATTTTTTTAATTTATTATCACATTATCCGAAATAAAATCACAGTTCTTTGTACCGAACGGAACTGAAAACATGTTCGAAAATTTATATGTACAAAATGAAATTCATAAACATCATTATTTTCCAATTTACGTATTATTTTCTTTTTGTTTTGATATAATTGAATATTTATCGTTCTTATGATGTTCATGAATAACATACACAGTCCCTCAGTTCAGTGAACGAAACTTATATCATTGTAGCCACAGTAATTAAGATACATTATAAATACAGCTAGAAGCATTGAAATAAACATAACATTATGATTATATATGTAATATAAAAATAGGTACATTTTTCTTATAAAACCATTACCATAATGTCCATAAATGGAATCTCATATAGCCTTTTCTTATCGACTGATCCCTCTCAGGTATTCCTACCTTTTTCATAAATAGTTCCTTTATTTTTTTGCTCAGTGATATTCGCCATATGGCATAGGAAGAAGTCTATAGGAAACAGTATATTGTTGACCGGACTCAGCGATGCTGGCAAGACATTGATATATGCCCGCCTACTCTGCTCAAAGTTTGTTAAAACACATACATCTGTAAAAGAGAATGTAGGAGACATCGTGGTTGGTAACGTAAGTTCTACTTTTACATTAAACGAACGTCGATCATTTCTCCTAAAGACGTGGACCTTCACGTACCAATAGCCTTTAAACCTATTCGTTTATCTAGCAAGCTCTGAGGATCGTCGACATTCCCGGACACGAACGTCTGCGATATAAGTTCTTTGAACGATTCAAGCTATCCTCTAAGGGACTGGTTTACGTGATCGATTCGGTGACTTTTCAAAAGGATATTCGGGACGTGGCGGAGTAAGTACACGCCGGCGATCATATTCTGTAACAGAAATGATGAAGAAACGTGGTTTCCAGGTATCTGTACAATTTGCTCTCTGACCCTGCCGTGCAGAAAAAGCCTGTGCTTGTACTGTGCAATAAGCAAGATCAGACCATGGCCAAGGGTGCGGGCGTTATAAAGACTTTGCTAGAGAAGGAAATGAATTTGTTACGCATGACAAAGACAAGCCAATTGGAGACCACCGATGCGCTATCGACAAATGTGTTCCTCGGCAAGCAGGGAAAAGATTTCGAATTCTCCCATTTGGACACAAGCATCGAGTTTGCGGAATGTAACGCGTATAATAAAGATCCTGACACCCCTGCTGATGTCGAACAGTTGGATAATTGGTTAAAAAGAATTGCGTGAATATGTAAAAACACTCTTCGCCCTTTTAAATAAATTATTTGTTTATGACTTTTTAAAATAATTTATTATTTTCCACGAAATGTAAAATATTGCGAAACGATTTTTTATTACCGTTTTACGTACGAGCCGATCATAGTTAAAGTCTGTTGACCGGAAACCACGTTTCTAGTTTCATTGGATTTCAACGGACGCTTAACTTTTCGACAGGAAGTTTCGATTGGTTAACGGAAGTTGATTCCGAATAAATATAACAATACAGTTTTATTTTCTTTAATTTACGTACTAACTACTGTTTTACATAGAATTTATCTTACAAATAACAGAATCTCATAGACTATTTGCTTGTAACTAACAGAACTTACAAAATTACCGTAAACTCGTTCTAACCTGATGGATTCGCCGTCTACTACTTGGTGAACCCAATGTGATAAAACTCATTCATGATTCTTCGTTTCACAACAATCATTAAGCTTTAAACGTTTTCATTTTTCTACACTCATTCTTGACAACACTCGACACAACTGTAAGTTCTTCTTTCACTTTGAAAACATGATCCCGTCGATCGATCACCAATGTATAACACAAAAGCGGTGGTCACATGCGGAACCGGAAGTGCACATGGCATTTGAAACATGTTGAACATACTGCAGCTATTAAATGATTTGTTTAATATTTTGCATTCATCACCATAACTGGTTTGATAATTAATTGAAAAGTTAGTGCTTGGCAATGTACAGTACAAAATTTTAATTTGTTCACATTTCTGCGCGCAATAACATAAACGATTGATTCGTTATGCAGATGTGCAATTGCTTAATAAATATTACTTATACTTCTTATAACTATGTACTTACTTTAAGTTTATTTAAAAGGAGGTGCATTGAAAGATTGGAGTACCGCGAACCCCTTCTGTCGCCCTTTAAAGACGCCCCTTTAGTTCGGTGGCATGCAACACTATAACCATCTAGCGGTGAAACAATGGAACTAATCGTCAGCATAAGTTATTCAAATACAATTTTCTCGAGTTCAAGGCTGGATTTTTTAATAAGTAAGGGCTCAAATTAAAGCTTAGACTCTCAGCTACAATTTGGTGTTAGATTCAAACGATTCAGAATTATAGCTTACGGATAATCTTTAGTAATATTCTCTAACAATTAGCTGTTTGTAGCAAACAAACCAGGACAGAGATTGTTATAGGACTACAATGGTTTGTACACGAGATTGTTAGCTTTAATTTGAGCTCTCATTTGGTAAAAACTACTGCCTAGAAGTGGTTGAAATTTTGGAATGCATAAATGCATTAGAATGATCATTGTCCAAGCAATGTTCGCAATTTAACCACTTTGCAAAACTGGCCTGGTAGATGACAGCACTAGTTTCGTTCCTCGTGACTAAATCTGCTCAAGGCTATCGTAGACAGTTTTTTAGGTCCACTCGCCCACTCTTTACCTTCACTCGTGGCAGCGTTTTCACACCGAGCATTAGATTGTTTTCAACAATAGTCCGCATCATGTCGTGTGTAAAACCAACTGGCCAGGACACAAACTACAGCATTGACATCGGAGGTAAGGTTGCCAATAGTAATCAATGTCGTGATAAAGATTCCTTTACCATCGCCGTTAATGCAACTTTGAACAGCGGGTGTGCGAATACTGTGCGCTCAGCTAACTTGCGATCGAATTAGTTAATCTTTTTCCGATGATTGAAAAGATTGCTGACAAAACGATTACACGGCATACATCAGCTGTGGCATACTCTGTTTGCTCAACTCCACAGTCACGTGAATTAAATTTTGCCACGCGGAAGCACTAGCGGAGTTATCGCTGGGGTACTTGTTATCGAACAGCCATCATATCACGAATGATACGGTTCCTCGCGAGAGTGCGTTGAAATAGCGATTCCAGTATCGATAGAACTGTTGATATTACAAATTGTAATGGCATGAGGTTTAAAGGAAAAAGTTGACAGTCCAATTGAACAATATTACCATGCAAATAGCTTCCCGGTATTATTTAGAATAGTTTTGTTTAAGCTCCAAAGCTAAAATCACACAACTCGAAAGGAAAAACAGGCTGTAAAAAAAATGTTCTTCACAACTTCTTACAGGCATGCGAATTAAGTACAAAGACAAGCACGAAACATTTACCGAAGATGGTCTCGCAAGCAAAGAGCCCATTGGCCAATTCAAAGCATGGTTCGAGGAAGCCTGCAATACCCCGCAGATTTTCGAACCGAACGCCATGTTCCTCGCCACAGCGACCAAGTAATGAGATATAAAACATTTGCCTTGGCGTTAATCAAATGGACATTTCAGGGTATCATTGATTCTTCCAGAGATGGAATTCCATCCGTCCGAGCGGTATTGCTCAAGGGTTACGGTACGGAGGGTTTTAAATTCTATACGAATTACGGAAGCAGGAAAGGCCGTGAACTAGTGAGTGTTGTTGGCTTACAATTTCTACTAGCACGAGTGGATATTGTGCTCAACTAATTTTCAGGCCGAAAACCCAAATGCAGCTTTGACTTTTTACTGGGAGCCTCTAAGACGAAGCGTAAGAATCGATCTCCTCAGCTAGCTCTAGATCCTCCAATTATTTGTATCGATAGTTTCGAATAATTTTAACATGATTCCCTTGTTTACTAAATTTCATCGTTCGTGTGATCTTTTTACTAGGTGCGCATAGAGGGAAAGGTGGAGAAGACATCAGCGGAAGACTCGGATCGTTACTTTGAAAGTCGGCCATACCCTAGTCAAGTTGGATCAGCGGCGAGCAACCAAAGTAGGGTGATCGCGAGTAGGCAAACGCTGATCGTAAAGGAAAGGGAGTTGACAGCTCAGTTTCCGGAAGGGCAGCTTAAAAGGCCAGCCTGGTGGTAATTAGTTTCGCGATATTATACGAGAGGAATTAAGCTGATGTGTATATTTAATGATCTAATCCTTCCCAGGGGTGGATTCCTCGTGATTCCACATTCGATAGAATTTTGGCAGGGCCAAAGCGATCGTCTGCACGATAGAATCCGTTTCAGACGGCCCAAACCGAACGAAAAGATCGATAACGTGCTCGTCCATCAGGGAGACAACGGATGGGTTTACGAAAGACTATCTCCGTAGATCTAGGAAAGATAGTCGTATTTATTTAAACTATAAATAGTACAAAATTCTTCCGCGTTAAATGTACTTAAAATGCGATCGATTTTTGGCTAGCTCACCGAGCAGTATACTTCCTTGTAATTTTTAGAATTTCTCTTTGCAATCCTAAAAATGCATTTACAATTATTTCCTTATTAAAAAGAAAACAACACTGTTCGAAGATGCATATTATTTATAAGATACACTTGAATGAATTACCCTCGCCACTTTTCCATGCTACCTCTACGTCAAAAACACCATCCTCCTCTACGAGACTCTGAAATTGCCTCATCCCTCCGCCAACACCGAAATAATAACTCTTGCCAGCGACAAGCCTAAAGATAATACGTGACGCGGTGTTATCGACGGAAGCCTGATCCTAATTTATGCTTTCGACAATTATACTTGCCCCACGCCGTCTTCCTTGAGTCGTTCCTTGAACACTGTATACAGCTTCTTGTGATTGTCGGGATTGTAAATTGTCTCGCTTGTAAGAATCAGATCGTATTTTAGACGCGCGCTATCGCCATTGTAATTGGTCAATTTCGCGAACGACTCCCAATCACCGGAAAAGAAAGTACACCTCTCTAACGCTTTCTCTCGATCCTCGAAATTTAACGAGACATTTGGGACAGTTACAGCGTTAATCACTTCCACGTTCTGCAAAATGATTTAGGTGGACGTTCAATTTTCATAATAGGAATCGCAGGGCGAACAGACTATAGTAGATACGAACGTAATCTTGAAAATGAACGACGGAATTTCGTAGAAGAGCAACGAGACCAATAACGCCGGCACCGCAGCCTAAATCCAGAACCAATTTGCCTTGCAGCTCGACATTGCTTTCGAAAATATATCGCCCTAAATCGAAACTGCACTCCCAGATCTTCAAGCCACCTTTACGTAAAGTTTTCCTGATTATTGTTAATAAACGACGACAGCTTTCCTTAGCTCAATTAAAACAATTCCATTTTACTGGGATTTTATCTATATGCTACCTTCGTATTTAGCGGGGATCAAATCAGAATGTTGCGATTCTGCTTCAATGATGATTGCGCAATTTTCTTCTCGCAAATCGCGCAATGCTCTCTCAGAGCGAATTAATTTTAATCTGCAACCCGGTAATATTTCATTTTCCGTGTAATCGTTGGGCCCATAACTTTCGTCAATTTTTGATCTCGACACCTCAACCTTCGAGGCAGGTATCCAATTGATCGCCATTTTTTCCGTATGAACATCTTTAGCTAAAATTAATTACCCTAATCGATTTGTTTCACGAAATTGTCGTTTACAGTAATAAATTGATACACATTTAAAGCGGTGTTCACAGTTACTTGCACGCGAGAAGTATTTAAGTATAACCTCAAATTTAAGTTCCGGCGCTACGATATTTGAGTTAGTCATAGAGAAAGGGGAGAAATACAAGAAATACCTGAATCCTCTTGGTCTCTTAAAAACCCGAATTTGAACATGTTAGTTGGGACAATGTTCTTTCTGCACTTGTATGGAAGCAAAAGTAGTAAAATAAGAAACTAGCTGCGGCGTGGACGGACTCACGTTGCCGCAAAGGAGCCGGTCAATGACTGAAATAGATGTATGAGAGATGTTTGAATGTATGTGATTCGTAAGCGTCCATGAAATTGCGTTTTGCGATCACACGAAAGAAGTAAATTAATTAATAGGAATGAGAATTATGAATTGATATTCTATTACCATTTAGTTAAATGTATTATTCTTTAAATAATAATAAAAAAGACTCCCCATTCTATGTATTTTTATTGGTATGTCCTTTCTTCGATTGCATTCTATCGATCAACATTAAATGCGAATAAAAGATCATGTTACAGACTCCAAAAAAAGGGGGGAAGCTTAAATACGACATAACTGTGAATGAATAAACCGTAATGATGTGCAAGTGTTATCGACAAGGAAAAATCTATTCGCCCTTAAATATAACGTTTGGCTTTTATCTATCGGAAATGCCAAAACGATTCATGGTACATACATATATTCGTCGTACCAACGATAACAAACTCAACCACAAAATATACAACATCAACAAAATAGCGGTGAAACGTTTGTGACGTTGATCAGATATCACGATAGCGGTTCGTAGAATTCACCGCCTTTTCAACAAAAAGGAGAGCGATTTGATTAATGGAACGTACCGATTAAAGAATTGTGTAACGCGTCCATTATCGAATGCACATCTGAGGTAAACAAGCATGCAATTATCGAGCGCTGTATCTTATCATAGTAACGTTTCGTGTCGTATCTGTTCCTCCATCTTTTTGATTTTTCCACCTGCCACAGATTACCGATCGACATTCTCCCTTTCCCCGATTCAATTCGTGGGACCAAAAAACGATTAGCGACGGCGGTCTGGGCGAGTTCAAGTCCACCTACCGCTGCTCTTGTTTTCACGATACAGCGGCTCTAAGCGGGGAGAGGGTTAAAAGACCCATCGTGCGATTCCGAGGGACTTCCCGGGTCTCGTTCAATTTTTTGTTTAAAAGCCGACGGCGTTTCTTGATCCGCGGTCAGTTGTACTTTTAACGCGCCGGCGAGCGATCATGAGATCCTCGAACCCTTTGACGCTTGCGATCCGCGCGACGATTTTATTCATACTGCACGATAATGTCCGTTGCATGCCGTTCAGCTGGGCCAATTTCGATAACGACACCGGTAAGAAATTATCGAGCTCTTTCAATTTGCAAACTTGTAAGCTTGACGATCGGAATCAATCACGAAATGATCACAACGCCACACAAATCTATCGTTAAAGTTTTATACACACACACACATACACGAAGACACCATCAGTCGTTAATATAATAATGATGATTCCGATAGGTGTACATTAATGAAAAAATGTATTGCGATATAGACGATGGGACGATTAAGAGTTTCACTTTAATTACGCGCAGATGCCCCGAGCATTGTGAGTAGAAAAGGGTGGCAGGCTAGGGCGCCGGTAACAAGACTGCCTCTGGAAGTGACACCCACGCCATACGTGGTGATCCATCACGGGGGAATTACTCGCTACTGTTACGACGAGAAAGCGTGTTCCGCGATCGTGCGGAGCTACCAAGACTTTCACATGGACGATCACGGCTGGTACGATATCGGATACAGTTTTGTGATCGGCGAGGATGGGAACGCTTACGAGGGCCGGGGATGGGATTACGTCGGGGCACACGCGCCCGGCTACAATACACAGAGCATCGGGATATGTGTCATCGGCGACTTCAGCGGTAGGTGTTTCGAAATTTTCGTCAAACGATCGAGAGATCGATTGACAGAAACGAGGGGGAGATTCAATAGCGAAAACTTTGCGGCAACGTTACGTAAAGGAATTTAGGGTGATTGCAATTTGAAAGGATTCAAGGCGCATGCTTTATACGTTCGTACTTTAGAGTGCATTGAATTAAAAGGAATTGGAAAATAGTGGTGACTAAATTTGTAACAATTATCCCCGTAGATTTCCTTCCGAACGAAGAAGCTTTGAAGACGCTGAACGCGCTGATCGATTATGGCGTAACGATTGGCAAAATAAGCGAGGACTACCGTGTCCTGGGACACAGACAGGCGAAGAACACTCTTTGCCCGGGCGACACGTTTTACAAATTCGTCAAAGCTCATCCGAGGTGGACCAACAAGCCAATACCGAGGAAATCGGTGACACCGGCAGTGATAAGCGCGTAAACGAACCTTAAAGTATTGCGAATAAAAAGTCCTGCGCTCGAGTGAAGAGACTCGATGCGCTTTACGATAGAAGTGTCTTGACGCAATGACAATGGAGATGATTTCAATGAATGTACAACCACGAAGTACCAATGGCAATAACTACGATAGTTGATCAGAAAGACACGTGTGCTCTCCGCGGTAGAATATTTGCAGTATCTATCATTGCACTGTTTACCGATCTAGCGAATCTAGTAAAAGAATTCAGTAAATCGTTGTAGATGCCTAGCAAATTAGATGCGTACCGATTATTTATTAACTACAGCCGTACTAAGCCGGAACATTAATTTCGTTTGTGACACCGATCGACCGAGCTCTTTTTTTCATCTGTTAAACTAGCATGCATTTCATCATTTGGTTAATGTTCCTAATTTATTTGTAATTCTTTTTAACGCTGCTACGGGGATAAGAATAGCATTAAATGAGAACGTATTTTATAAGTATGTAAAATAGAACATACTGATGAAAGAAGAAGAAAGTACACTCTGAAACGTTAATTAATCATCCTTCCATTCTATTTGACGAATAATATGGTCGATGCCAACTGACAATTCGCGTTTTCCCTCGCGCACGAGTCCACGCTATAGCACCTCTCATTAGAAGCTGTATCATCGTTGTATTACAATAAAAGCAGTATAAAGCGAGAAAAGTGACACGAAATAAACCGTTCGTACGAAATGAATCGAACTGTTTAATGCAATGGTAAAGTCATCGAGATTTGCTGCAAGAGGAAATTACAGTGTTTTTCGCGTAGTTTCCTGTATTATTAGGAGAGCATTGTACAAGCCTGATATCAGTTCTATTCATATGCACCATGTGTTGCACAAGTTTCCATTATTTTGCTAAGCCAGCGCTATTTGAATTCTACATAAACGAAAGCGAATTTTATGCGCATTTGGTCGTCGCGCGTCGATCCCTACTTCTGATCTGTCGTGGACAGTGGGCGAGAATCGAGGAAAGATAATGCCTAACTATATACACATACGTTCGTCTTATAAACTGACTTCAACAGCTGTCAGGTTCAATAGTAGTTCATCTCGGTCAATGAAGATGAAGAAATTGATAGTCGTGCTCCTCCTACTCTCAATCTGCCGAACGCTACTTTGTGCTGTGCACGTAACACCTGGTAATAAATTGTTCCTTGAGAATCGTTCGAAGTAATACACCTCCCTGGCGAGATGTCGTACATAAAAAAAGAAAGGCCAGTTGTGCAAGCGTGTCGAAGTCGGTGCTCTTTGATCCGTTTCAGAAGTTTCGTCCGAGATCAAATTCCATGGAGGTCGATCATTGTAAAGATTCGTTGGTTTCCTATTGCTTCTTCTCTGCAAACTGTTTTGCCCATCGCTTTTCAAAGTTTCTTGTATAATATGGACTATGGTTACGATATAAGTACATTTTATTGATTAAATACGGTAAAAACTGTTTGGCTTGGGTTACAGATTTTTCTCAATGAAGAATGTTCTAATTTTGATTAATCGACACGTTATCTATCGAATAGCAGTTCATTGGAATAGCCTGTTGGTGCTCGCAAGATTCTCGGAATGTATATAATCGATTCAGTGATTGCATTGGCAACTTATTGAAGCAAGCGCGTGCCTCGTGTGCCTGATAATAATTATTACACCAGTACGATGGCACTTATCATCGTACCCGTTCGCTTATGAAATATTCGTAAGGAGGATAATTTGTTTGGCCATGAATGATGAGAAAGAGCCGATCTTTCGGAGGAAGTGATTATACTACGTAGTTTACAAGTCGCTATTGACGAGGCAGAATAAAAAAGAAGCTTCTGTCCTCGAATCTGTCGCTGGTTAATTATGAAGGAGAGGCCAGAGAACATATTTTACTGAGGAACATTCTCTGCAATTGGGGAAATAAAACTAAAGATAGAAAGATTATTTCAAACCATTTGCTTTATATGCAATTTGTATAATTTCATTTACGTAAATCATTTTGTATCTCTCTTTAAATACGATTCAAATTTTCGATATTAACATTTATAGTTTACGTTTTCTAACGTCATTGGAGTTTGACAACGCGCGCAAAGACGTCTTTGGCAACGATATAATACCGTACACGCGTTATTAATGGCTCGTCGATCTTTTTAACATTGTTCAGCCCATCCAAATATAATATCGAGGGCGAATTGGGGAGCCAAGCCTCCGAAAGGACCTATACAAAATCTCACGACAGATCCACCGCCGTATGTCATAATTCATCACTCGGATACCGTTGGCTGCACGACCCAAGCGGTATGCCAAGCCAGAGTGAGAAACTTTCAGGTGATTAATCTTGTAATACCCTCTTTCTCGTAATCTTGCAGTTGCCAATTTTTTCTCTGCTATTTATTTAGAACTATCACATGAACGAGAAAGGCTGGGACGACATAGGCTATAATTTCCTCATCGGCGAAGACGGGAACATTTACGAAGGGAGAGGATGGGACAAGCGGGGCGCACATTCGGTGGCTTACAACGCGAGGAGCATCGGAATCTGCATGATTGGCAAATTCGTTAGTAAGTGTGTCGCCGTTTTCGATAGCACAGCATTTCGTCCGTGATTGGAAGAGAGCTAAACGAGGACGGTATTAAATATACCAAAAAAAAATGCTACAACTGAAAAAAGCGTCTTCGAGATCGAAGAATTTATACAATTTCAATTGCCTTCCAATTGAGTTTGGTCAAACGATTTTCTCAAATAAAATTCCACATAAAACAGGCCACAATCCGAATGCGGCAGCCGTAAAGGCAGCGAAGGACCTGATCTCGTATGGCGTGGCCATTGGGAAGATTCAAGAAAATTACACTTTGCTCGGCCATCGGCAAACAGCTCAAACTTCCTGCCCAGGTGACAGTCTGTACGAACTGATTCAAACCTGGCCCAAATGGTCGAGGATTTAAGAAAACAAAAAAACAACGAAGCTCCGTTGTAAAACGGGTATTTGTAGAATTTATTATACGCTTATATTATCCGCAATAAAAATACAGCATCTCTGTCCCCATGCCTTCTGCAATTAGCTCTGAATTATGTAATCAATCGTAAAGCGTGACGATACCATTTACCGAGTAATCGTAACTGTCCTCTTCGCTCCTCACGCAAATGTCCACGTGAGAATAGTCGGGGGAATGCTTTTTAACGTCGCCGTAATGACTTCTGTCTCTAGCCTACGGGGCACGACGCAATTATGCAATTATAAAGACGTTACGTTGTATTATCGTACCTGAAGCGGAATCTGTCGGTGGAATTTTTTATTTAATTCAGGAATGCACAGTTTCGTGCCGTACGGGATCCCTGAATCGAGATCCATGGAAACGGTGACGAATTCGCCGCGTCCGTCGAGGAAATCCTGCGATAAGATTTATAACGATCCTGACTACCGTACCCGGTACAATGGAATATAATATATTGCAATGTAAATTAGAATAATATAATCGGATCCATGAAAGTTTTGGAATTCATTATCTCCAAAGCTTGATATGAAATTTGTCTCGAACCGAGTGGAAAGTAATGTTTCAAAATGAACCTGCAGGGTCCTCAATTTCTTCTGCCTGGCGTCCAGATATTCAGACTCGGTATCGCTAGCGAAGTCGGGGAAATAGGCAGCCATGGTTACATTGTAATGGGGTCGACCACTGCATTCGAGATCCTTCGTGTCTAAGCTTCTTCCTAAAACCGACTATTCTGCAGACAGAACTCCGACGCAAGCGTAAGAATGCCAATTGAAGAAAGCCGTTGTTTAATAATTACCGCTCGTAACGACAAACGTAACGAAGAACGCTATGAAGAATAAGATTAATACTCTTCTGTCCATTTTGGCAATCACAAACTATAAAATTGATGCCCCAAGGTATCGTTTAAATACTGACCGATCCTGTTGCTAAAATTCGAATGGCGCAGCAAAGTATGCTGATGCGACGAACTTAGCAATTCGTCAGTACATCAGAAAAAAAGAATGTCAATCGTTTCGCAAATGTCATCAAAAATTAAAGAAACAATAGAATTGGATAACGAGGTCATGAAACGTTAAGTATCGAACTTTCGATTCAACATCGAACCGGTCTTAATATTAGAATAATAAAGTAAGGGATTACGAAGATCTCCTCTTCGATAATTAAGTAATTGTGTAATTACGAATTTGATGTGATTATAAAAATTGTTCAGCAGTTCGATGTTTCAACGTGTTCGATGGCACCGTGGATTAAAGCGTTTAAGCGACCAATTCACGTTCGCGGCAAAAGTTCATTACTTTACCCATTATACTGTCAGAATGTATGCGATATTCTGCTATAGTGTTCTTGAATAATAAAAATCGTGCTTCACTGGGACACGTGGAAAAGTATGCGTTGCCAGTCGACCGACAGACATCTTCGCCTTCGTATGTGCTTTACTGTGTACATTTTTCCAGTCATGGCCACCGATTTTTACCATGTTATTTAATGGAGAATAGTAAACAAAGCAGCGCCGACTGAGAATTTTCCAATGAAAATGGTTTAACTCAGAGGAACACCAAAATGGTTCGTTAAATAAAAGTGTAGATTTGCATTTCAATTATTTTTACGCAACATCATCTGCACTAATTTTTGCTATGTCTCAACCATATGGTAATTTCGTAATCGTTGCACGGAAATGCTATCAGGAAAGATTCATATAATAGATATATTATAATGAAAATCAGCTGCGCCTATTTCACACCAAATCATTTCACTTCCCATTTACTATTCCATGTATTTCTTTAGAAGCCAATTGATTTTGCCATTAAAAAATTTCTTGAAACACGAACCAATGAAAAGTTATTATTATTTGATATTAAATTTAAATTATTTGTTTTATTCTGTGTTACTATTTGTTTTAATTAAATATTATTTGTTTCACGACCAAAAAGCATACTTCCAACATCTTTCCGCACCGAATCTATTTATCCATTACCAAAATTTGGATCAAATAAAACTTCATCCTCGCGCAATTAAAGCGAATCTTCCCCGCGATTGAACCGTCCGATGATTAATACATATCGTCATTAGCGACGTGATCGAACGAAGATTCATGCAACACATGTGATCGATGTGTCATTGCTCCAGAGAGTATTGATTCTGGAGGCCGTGCTTCAAGCTAAATAAGTAAACGAGGTAAACGACTACAGAACGAGCAAAACAATGGGTCGAAGTATCTCCAGAGCATCGAATGCAAACGTCGATTAGACTGGTGCAATTGCAAAATTCTGGAGTACTCCGACGATGAACAAAAAAGAATGCGTCTCGTCATATGACTTTGAAGTAATATAAAAAAGAAGGCCGAATTGTGATCTAAAAATGTGGAAGCAATTTCTTTTAGTGTCTGAACTTTTAATTATTTTTATTGTTGTCTTGTATATTTCCTTCGAATTTTAATGTAACGATAATTTCGTCTATCATGAAAGAGTTTGAATAATTATGATTATCGAATCGGACTGTATTTTTTTTACACTTGAAATGCGAACATTTTCTGTGCAGTGTTTGCAAGACTATTTTGTAATCAGCTGCGAAAGTGATTTTTCCTCGTCGCGAGCATAGCGCGAATGTTTATATTCGACACATGTGCGTCCAAACAATTGTATCGAGCGACATTCATATTGCGCAACCGTTTTCGTGCAATTAGAAATATCTGCTTGTTTAAAACACTTTAACGGTTAAGGAGCACTTTACATACGAGGGGGTTCACCAGCGAGTTTGCGCTGGCCTTCGAATACGCTTTCGAGTCGTAGTAACGGGAATTCAAGGACTCCCAGAAGCTTTCTACTCGCCGCGATCTCTATCTCGCGATATCCCAGCAAATAGATAATCACTAATTAAACCGTTAAAGGGTAAGCACTGAAAAACAGGTCCAAATCAGTTACAATCTCTGAGACTAGATACGAAAAACCAATTAGAGTTCCTTCTTTGCAGACCATGATGTTTCATTCGCTCTTCGACGATCGAAGAATCGTTTCAATTGTATTCCCCAAAAATGGGACAAGCAATTGCATTTCATCCTTCCTCGGCGTTCTCCGGACGAGTCGAGTTCCGATAACCCGGTGAATCCCATAGAAAGTAGTGCACAGGTGGCGTCGCGACGCTCGGCATCGACTTCATTCGACACGCGACGCTTCCTCGTGTCGCACGTCTCTCTTTCGTACTCGCCGACCGCGAATCGTTCTATTTCGTGGCATCGCGACGCTTCTTCTCGTGTTGCACCGTGCCGTGAATTAGGCTCGCGCCATGACAAGAAACTTATGACCCGCTGTGGATCAGGTAAAATCTCGACGCCGATTGCGGAGAACGTTCTTGGCGAACAGGTCGACGATGGCGCAATGCACATGTTTTGTGGTTTTCCATGCACTTTTGCAATGCGTATGTTCCGTTTTTTATTGATTCGATTCACAGGAAGGAAGTACAATTTGTTTGCAAACTGATGCTTTTAAGATGCTTTTTAAGATTCGTTATATGTCGCTTCAGCCAGTTGGAAACGTTTTTACTTAAAATATTGATTGCTTCCAGGAAGTATCAGTTTATTTAGTGCGCAATTTATTATTCCAATCCATAATGATTGCTTTTTCAAGAATTATCAGAAAGATTAGTTAGGGCTGCGCAAATAATAATAATAATATGAAACTTATTAGAATTGATACAATCATTATGTAAATCTTTCCATTGATATTTAAACATCATGTATCTTCCATGCAATAAAAATTTCTTCATCTTTTTCTTAGCTTTTAAATATACCCCCTCTTATCAAATGTTTTAATAATAATGTACTTAATGGAAATGCTTAGTAACAACGTTGCTGAACACGTCATTCAATTAACTTCGCATGTGACCCACAAACCGGGGGATTCACCGATCGTTTTAGTAAGAGGAAAAAAATATAAGCTGGTGGGGCCAACGATGCTTTATTATCAATTCTTATTTATCTGTTCGCATTTCAAGGATAACTTAATTAACAGGCTGCACACATTTTCCCATTCGCGCGAGTTATGCCCCAATTCGAGCAACTTGAGCTTCGATAGTGGTTTAATTGCCAATAGCTGCTGCAAGCTACAACATTTTTCACCGAACGAACGACAGCTTTCGCAGTTATTGTTCTTATTATCAATTCTTATTTGTCTGTTCGCATTTCAAGGATAACTTAATTAACAGGCTGCACACATTTTCCCATTCGCGCGAGTTATTCCCCAATTCGAGCAACTTGAGCTTCGATAGTGGTTTAATTGCCAATAGCTTATTGTTCTTGTTATGATCAATGATTTTCTTACCTTAATTTTCATTCGATTCTCTTACGTTCATAAAACGTACATTTCTATCAATGGTTTGTTACGCTGAATTTTCAGGCGCAGATGAACCCGGCGACGTTAAAATCCTGGCTGCAACGAGGCGAACTCGAGAAACTGGAGCATGTCGTTTTGGAAGGGCGCGGGGCACGATTGCTAGGCGAGCACTCTCCGGATCTCAGGACTAGAGTCTTCCTAAAGGGACTCCCGAACTACTTGGTATTAAAGCTTTAACATTGAAGCTCGTCACCGGCAGGAAAGAAGTACCCTCGTGGTATAGATTTTTAATAAGAACTGATTCCATCTGCTGTAGACAAAAATCGCTTACACGCACGACGCCGTTGCGCGCGGTTCTCTAGCGGAAGCTCAGAAATTCATATTAGACGAGCCCAAGAAGAAATTGGCCATCGCAAAGGACCCGGCCGGCACACCTTTGCTCCACAAAGCAGTGTACTACGATCGACGGGACATCGTCGAGTGGCTCGTGCAGAATTATCCGATCACTGTCCAGCAGAAAGACAGGGTAATTTTTCCAACTGCGCATTGACTCCTAACAACTTTCTTGTCGTTTATTAAGAACAAGTGTTTCCCAAGTACAAGTGTGAGAAACGTTCAACAAATGAACACCTTTTGTATGAACGTTCACAATTAATTATTTGCGAAATGCTTGGGATAACGTACTCGATCGTCCCCTTGCCTCGGCACGGTATTAATCATAAAATGGATGACTTCGTGCAGAAGGTGAAAGGTGAAAAAGGTTTGAATGTTTAAAGTACAGCTTATACCACCAGCGAACTTGAACATTCTGGACTGACTTACTGATTACTTTCGCGTTACTTTTATTTCTCCTTGCAATTAACGAAACAACCAATGAAACGGTACGAAGTCGTCTTTTTATCACGACTCATAGTAGTTCGTTGAATATTCCGAAAGAAAGTCTTCTTTCCACATTTGGACCGTTTATTTTGAAAGTGGTGTATTCAAATGGTCCATTCGAAAAAGAAATAATAAAATGACAAATCTCCATATATTTTAATGTGAACTTTTTATTTGCATCCCTTTCTCAATTTTTTTGAGAAATAGACTTACACCATTTTCGAAACAAACGGTCTATTCACGACCAGCAATAAAATCTATTAATATAAAGGGAAACCCTAATGAATTCTTGATACCATTCAATCATTCTTCACCTAATTCGCAAGATCGTGTAGGCGTTACGATGCTGTCGTGACGACGATGTTTGCGCAGATATCCGGCCGGTGAATAATCGAAAAAGCATTTTTCGTAACGACCACGCTCGCGTGACGCGGCCAATAACAAAGTGTAAACCACCTGTTCTTCCCTGGCAAGTCGGGTCCGGCTTCGTGTCCAGGCGCACGCGGCGCCGCTAATATGGCAAGCGCCGACTTCTCACCCCTTGCTGCCCGCCCGCGATCTCGATTCAACCCTTATATTCGCCGCTTAGCTGCCGGCCGACTTTGCGTTTCACGTGGCCGTTCCCCGGAAACGTTCATCCCCTAATGGTTCATTTTTTTTTATCGCCAAGAACGACTGCTCAGCGAAGGTATTTCGAGAACTGGGTTTGCTTGTTCGGTGGATACTAATATAAAATAATTCGCTTTTTCCTATCATTCTCGTGTTCGAGCATTGGCTTCGAGAGAATCGGATTTTTGAGTGACAAATTGAATTTCATTTGCTGATTACTATGGTGATATTTTAATCGGTGAAGAAGTTGGAATGCCAGATAGACGTTATTTATTTCGCTAATAATTTCCTTTATCATTCTGAACTAAATACTGGAAACTTTTATTGGGGATCTATTGATTCTCGAATTATTTCTCAAATGGAAAATGCCAGAACGTTCTGAATTATTTGCATCGTATCAATATAAAATTTGAAAACAGGAATTGCGGATTGCGAAAGTTTATGGTTTCGGTGAACTTAGTAATCTTACTATATTTTTTTTTTCTAAGGATTGAAACTTTATGATTTCCATTCGCAGGAAGGTAGAACAGCGTTGCATTATTGCGCAGTTTGCAAGGACCCCGAGGCAACTTGGGATGTGCTGATAGAAAACGACTGCGACGCGAGTATCTGCGACAAAAGGGGCAACCCCGCGGCTTACTACCTCGAGCACAGCTCGGAAATCGAGTTACCGGAAACGGAGAGCATGTCCCGCCGGAAGACAACATCTGGCAGAGAATGTGAGTAACCGGGATCAAGCACCGATCGAAATTGCAACGAGATTTCAACTTGATTTTAATTTGAATATCTATTCTCCGTATAATTATCAATTCATTGCACAAGGTTGAACGTAATTGAACATAGTTCCATTCGTTCTACGTCTTCCTTGACTTATACCCTACGGAATCGTCCCCGTAATTGATCCGAAAGAATCGATAGAACTTGAATTTGCGAGGGCAAGGAAAGCTGCGTCGATCAATAGGACGGCATGCAGCGATCTATTAGGCGACGAATTATTCAAGAACCCTCGAAAAAGTGTAACTCATGGAAATTCTGTTGAAGTTGTAACAACCGTAAAGACGCTCCCTGTTAGTTCAATGACGATGCACGACATTCCTGATGCGTTATAAAATAATCATTTGGAAATCGGTTACGTATGGTGATGAACTTTTACGCAACATTACGTTTGTTTATAGCGAAATGTTGAAAAAAAAGGTTGCTGCCTTTCGAGCGTCCTAGCTTCGTTCGGACATCGACGACAAAGTCTGTCGAACAGTTTCTATAGCACTCCTTTGTTTTCCGTTCGACGTTGCATACTAAGCAGTTCGAAGGAAACGTGAATAATAGTTTGAGGAAGTTTGAAGGTAAATCAGCGGTAAGTCAATGACGACTATGATGTACGGTGACGTGACGATTACGGGAATAAATCATGAAAATCGATCTGGCTAATCTTTGACGTGAACCGATTCGATATTCAAAAGTATTCCAAATATTGGAAATTCGATTGAGGCGTTACAGGATCGAAATCTCTTGTTTCTTCGACGTCGATTCTGCTCTTCGAAGGATCCCAATTAATGGAAATACTTTTCCCTTTCTTTTGCCAAAAATTGACGGAAATAGTGTTTCCTCTTTCTTTACCGAACATTCTAAGACAGCCTTTACCTCTATACGGCAAAAAGGACTGAACGAAAAATTCCTTTGAACAAAGAAGACCGCCGTCGCTTCGCGATAAACCATGAACATGACCACCATTGAATTATTGAGACCGGCATTGAGACTGGGATTAAATTAGCTAACCTCGGCATCGCATCGATGCTATTTCGCTCGCGTAAGCCCGGTAGACAGCGCACACGATGCGCACCGGCATTTCCGCCTACATTGATTGATCTATTTACCGAGAGAGCAGAGGGCACACACGGGCATAAACGTGTCAGCGAGTGACAGGGTCCGTGCACTCGGGCTGCGTGATAAAAAATTCATCAATCCGTCGTTGGTGCACGCGAGCTACGTCGAATCGGGATTCCTCGCGTATATACTTATGTAATACAATTTCAATAGACAAAACTACACAAGCTTCACTATTTTTTTCCGGCATTACAACCCCTTTAGCGCGCGCACTCGAATGAATCCGAGCGGACGATAATGGCGACAGTGTGCACACATAAGTTTTAATTGGAGCAGCGTCGCAATTTGCGTTATCATTTTGCTTGAATACAAATGTTCATGTTTCGTTTGTTGTTACAGCGAGGGTATATATTGTAAACAATTCTTCAGATAAAGATCTACACGGACGGGAAGAGCGATATAATTGAAGATATTTTTTTGGAAAAGTGTTACGTTAAGGGGTTGATCGAAAGAAATTTCGAAAGGATCGTTTAAGTATCCGTGTAAATTTAATAATAGCTCCTGCCTTGTGCTTTCGGTTCCAAATAAAAGCAACACGAATATTACTCCATTGTCGCCGAAGAAATTATTCCCACGTGTAACGATCCGACTCGTCACTCGCTGATTAAGGATTTACATCGCACGTCGAGTACACGCGGATTATCTTGTTTAATCGCGGATTATCTTGTTTAATCCCCCCCCCCTCGTCCCCGGCGTCGATCTCTGATCAACGTTACATAAAAATCGATTAGTCACGATTAATAGATTGCTCGATCGCGAAGCGATTCCTTTAATTCTTGTCGAGATCATTAACTATAGATTAGCTCATTTGTGCGTGTGTGTGTGTGTTTTTAAGCAGTTAAACAAGATTTCAGTGGTCAGCATGTTTCTTTGCCGCGTTTTTTTTTCTCACAGCGAAACAGCAACGGAGCGTCAGAAAATCGATGTTCATCGGTAAGAGGATTCCCCTGCGCGTGTAAAATATTTAGCGCGTTCGCTTCGGCGCGCAATGTGTAACTACAAAATCTTGACGCGTTCATTAATTCTTGATCAAACGGGCCGTGCGACGCCAGGTGAACGTCACGATATCTTCCGCCTTATCAACAGAATTTATAACTAGAACGAGCGAATAGGCGAATTTGCATAAAAACGTTTGCCGCGATACATTGCAACGTTCGTCGTTTGAACCAAGACGAGGAAGTCCGGCAAGCGTCGTCTCCTGTAATTTCTTGAACGAACGATTCGTGACGCGCTGGACAGACTAGATTATCGATCGGAAAATGAATTGGGACAGAAAGGTGCTGGCAGAGCGAAGGCTATTTGAATGATCGACGAAAATACACTGTTCGCAGGCTTGGATTTCAAACCTTCCAATATAAGAATATGGATTCACAATCGGGACATCAAGAGACTGCAACAGGTTCTGTGGGAGGGCCATGGGAACAAGTTGCGAACGGAAACGAGCAACAATCCCCGGGTGAAAAAGTTTCTGGACGCTCTACCCTTTATAATGGTCCGTTGAAGATTATTCAAAATGAACGATACGTAACTCGATACACTCGTATTCATGAATTTTGTTCGAGCATAAATTCGATTGCCGTAGGGCACGGTAAAAGACGTTCACGCAGCCACGGTGAATA
The DNA here is from genome assembly GCA_023838395.1 of Holcopasites calliopsidis. Lineage (NCBI taxonomy): Eukaryota > Metazoa > Arthropoda > Insecta > Hymenoptera > Apidae > Holcopasites > Holcopasites calliopsidis. Next base: position 1,875,662 of record JALHAQ010000009.1, read on the forward strand.
ACGATCTGGAGGGGCTCAGGAATAAAATCGAGGCCACGTCGCCCGTTGTCCTTTGCGGCAAAGACAGCAACGGTCTAAACGTTTTACACAAGGTACGCAACGTTTCGTTTCTCGTCCCCGTTTTGTTTCTCGGCTATTTAAATGTTTGACGATTCACATAGGCTGCCGGTTCGGGATACACGGAAATCGCGAGGGAAATTCTAACGCGATGCCCGTCCACCGTGGAGGCGCAGGATAATGATGGAAAGACGCCGTTGCATTACGCAGCAGCGGCGAAGGACGACGGTACCTTGTACAATTTGCTGACGGAGCACGGGGCCGATGAAAGTAAATTGGACAATGTATGTGGATTGTGATACGCGAGGGAAATAAATATGATCGAACGTTCTGAAATTAATATAGATTTAAATGGAGAATTTTCGGTTTGATTAGAGGCAGAAAGCGCCTGCCTTCTATAAAAACAGGCCGTCGGACATCGATCAGTCGCTGCTGTCGGTGATACCAGAAGCACCGCGAGTAGCTGGGACCTCTTATCCGAAGCATTGGGACTGGAGGATTCTGGACGCAGCGGAGACTGTATCGAGAGGAATGAAGAAAGCCACTAGTGCTGATATAGATAGCGCCTTTGGTAGCGCGGAATCGGCATCGAAACACTTCAGTAAATCTATGGAACAGGTACTGAAATATGGTTGTTGTTTGTCGCTTCCGGGTGTAAGCCGTGCCCAATGGAAATATCGTTCCGACGTTTCGCCGACATTGCAGTTGGCTTCGTCAGGGCTCTGAGGACGCGCTGATACTATGATCAGTGATGTTGAACATGAAACATCAGCAGGAGTGTTTAACAGGTGAGAACTCGGACGCACACAAGTATCAGTGCGTCCTCAGAACCCTGATGAAGTCGACTGCAATGTCGGCGAAACGTCGGAACGATATTTCCATTGGACACCCCTTACACCCGGAAGCCTCAAAGAACAACCATAGTGAGCCGGGCCGTGAAAGCCTAAAAACTCTCAGGTACTGAAATAGCCTATAACTGAACTCATGAAAAGTTTGTCAACTTCGTGATAGATACACTGTATCATACAAACAATTTTCTTAAACGATACTTGAAAAAGTTACCGGCATTGACTACTCGAAGAAGAGACTAATAAACGATTTCATGGGACAGATACGAGGCGCTGAGGATGACCAAAAGGATGAAAAGTCCGGAGAACCGGAAGGCGCAGAAACCATTGCAAATACAGAAGACACTAAAGACGCAGAAGATGGAGAGAGAGCAGAAGAAGCGGAGAAACCGGACGATGCGGAAAACGCGGAAAGTCATGAGAATGCGGAGGATCCCGAAAGCGCAGGGAACGCAGAAGACGCAAAGGGATCGGGAAACGCAGAAGATAACGATCAACAGGAAGCAAAGAACGAAGATGCAGAGGAAAGGTCCTCGGACGACGACGTGGTGACAGGCACAGCGATTGGGAGCAGAGGGGAAACTGCGAGCCCCGAAAACGAGGGTGAAGAGAAGAACCCGGTGGAGGCAGAGGACGAAGACGGAGGGGAGGCAAGCAAGGGAAAGGAGGCGGAAGAGTCCGCGGAAGCGGAGGAAGCCAGCGAACAGGCGGAGGAAACTAAAGTGGAGCAAGAAGAGAGAAACGAGCCGAGCACAGGTGACTCTGGTGTGGATGATCCAGGGAACGACGAAGACCAGGTACAGTCATAACACTTAAGCGGGTCGAGTTTTCAGGGATTTCCGTAGCACAAAAGCGTAAACATATTTGTGACGAGATTCTGGTCGTCGGAGAGGAGTAAAATGAATTAACGTCGTGTTGCGATATTTTGGTAAGGATACTAAACGAACGTTAGGGCAAGAAGTGCATAGAAAGTTGATAGATTAGATCTCGATTATTTATTCGTATAGTCGGCTAGCTGGTGGAGCAACGAAAATTGAGGCGATGTGTGTCGGGAGTGGGAAAGGATCGATATGGAGATATTATACAATATGTTCTTTGTCACGCACAAATATATACCAATAAATAAATAACTAAACGAAGAACTTCTATTATATATAATAACTTCTGCGCACAACGGACCCAGGCAAGCTCATGAAATATTTCCGTTCTTTCCACGTTTGATTTCTCAAGGTATGAGTGCTTCGTTGCGTTTAATATTTCATTCGACACGTTCCTCACGAGAGCAAGGATATAAAATAGTAATGGTAAAATTATTCAATCTCTTTTCTACCTTCTGCAGATATTAAAATACGTTACGTTATATTTTTCTATTATTTAAATGTCTCTCACCAACAGCCGTTTCAACTAAACGTGCCAACGCTGTTTCTATCCTTTTATAAAACCTCCCAACGGAAACCAATTTACCTAAAAACCAGGCCAGTCCATTAGAGCGTAATGATAGCACAGACACCTTGTGCGAACCACGAAAAGAATTCGTTCCATCGACCTGCCTTTTAACCGGTAGGGGTGGGACAGTGAAACGTAGCGAACGCGCTACGTACACGCAACGTAGATGAGGGACGATCGATCTAACGTGTCTAGATTACCACGCGCGATTAACGTGTCCCCGGGTATCGATCGGCACGTAAAACCGTCCGCGCGCATGGTTTTGCACCTGAACATGATTAGCAGGTGATCGGCGACGAGCGCAAGGGACCCCCGGAGGCAGAAGCGAACGGGGAGAGCATGACCGCGGATCCGGAGATCGAGAAGCTGCTGGAGGCCGGCAACATGGAACAGTTGGCCGCGTTGGTGCTGAACGGGGAAGGTAGACGACTGGTCGGCCGACACTCGGGGAATCCTGAGCTGCAGGCTTTCGTCGATCGAGTGCCATCCTACATGGTAATTACGCGCAAAGGAGATATTTTTCTTTTTTACCGTGCCCGTTTTTGCGATCGTCCCGAGGCATTTCCGTTTCGTCGCGTATACATTTCTACGAGCAGCGATCTCTGCTGGCTTGTTAATTGGACAGGCAGACGTTTCGCTTGATTGAAATCGTTGTACCTCGACCTCGAGACGTCACAGTGTCCCATTCAGCGTGTTCGATCATTGGCCGAACAAGCAGATGGAATTTAAAAATGTTCGCCAGCAGTTAGTACTTGTCGGACAAATTTTTATTATACTTTCATTTTAAAGTCAACACCTTCTACGGGGTGAGAGAGATTCATTTATATTAGCAGTGTCTCTTGCTGCTCCAGGGCAAAATTCACGCTGTGCATATGGCGGCACGGGAGGGAAATCTACGAGATCTGCAAAGTGCTCTGGATCGTCGCAAGTTTGCAGTTGCAAGGGATGAATCGTCCCCCCATGGCGCGACGCCTCTGCACGTGGCTGTAGTATTCGGAAACACCACCGTCATCAGGTACTTCGACATCGAATATGAATACTGCCTAGCGTTTAAATTCTTTAAACGCCGTTTATTTATGATTATCTTTATGAAGACACCCATGCACGTGCACGAAACGAAGCAAAACCCGCCACTGTAACAACCATAGAAGTGTCCATGACATTTAGTCGCGTCAGGACCACTAGCAGTTCGTGGAATTAAAAGTGTAAAAGGGAAACCCAAGTTGCCCTGTCAAGTTCCAATCAAGCCTCATCGATTTCCGTTTCCCGCGTGATTAATCTTTCACGTTTCCTTCAGGTATCTGGCAGGCAGGTTTCCAGAAACGGCGCATGCAATCGATACCGATGGCCGAACACCGTTGCACTATGCGGCCACCCTTGCAGACAACGGTCATTACTACAACCTGCTGCTTCATTTGGGCGCCAATCCTTTGGTGCAAGATAACGTAAGCGCGTCGTTCTTAATAGACAATTATTCATAACGGAACTTAACACATTTTGCGCGCGCATGATTTATGCAAGAAATGAAACTTTACATTCAATTCGCAATATCGTCATCGAGAAAGTGCTATTGCATATTCTGTAAAGCATATAATTTAAAAAATATGTTCGCCGATGAACGTGATAAACATTTTTAAGATCGAATAACAGTTCTCAAGCTTTGTAGTATCGCGAAAACAAAGCTCGGACGAAAATATCAATTCATAAGAAATTCATGAAAGTTTAAATGACTGTTGCTCGTATAGTTCGGACGAAAGGCAGAATATTACAAGGAAGAGCGATCCGAGTTCTCTCACAAATCGCTGCTACGCGATTTCGGGGCTAACGAGAACCTCGCCGACGAGATGCTAACGGACAAAGGTATTTCATTCGAACGAAGCATTCACGAGCACCAAACTGGACAAAAGTGTCAAACGTGAAAAGCACTACCTAGTACACTTCTTCGAACATAGAAACCCGATTGAAACTGTGCTCCAATTAAATAACATCGCGTGGATCTGTTGATACAATAGTTAACACTTTGCTTGTTGACACACGTCATTTGACGCCAAGTCGATTACATTTTGACCTCGACATCGGGGATTTTGTTCTCCAAATGCAATATAGTGTGGTCCATGTGAAATTAGTGGGGGCTTGAGTCGGCATTCTGCTGGTTTCGAATTTGATTAAAAAAAGAAATATGGACTCTTGAATCTGACAATTTTGGCCCGTTTTTAGGAAGTGCAGGCTGTGCCTGTGAACTTTTGTCTCGGAAGCTACTGAACCGCATTGAGCTCGTCTTTTCTTTCATCTTAATCTAGAAGGCTTGTCCCATGGCAAGCAATTGTTTGTTGTCCGGGAAAAAATTATTTTTCATACCGAAAATTGAACTAGCACGTGTGCTAGTTTTACCATCGTGTGTCAGAATCGTCACAGATCAGATAATTATCTTGCCCTAAAATTGGAGAGATATAAACAGATTCAGGAATAATTAGATGCGCCTACTCTCGTGTAAATCGTATGAAAAAGAAGATGAGTTAGCGGTGAGGAATCGGGTCTCGAAATCGTCAGACACTTCCAAAGCCATTCATTGAAAGCACATATAATTGATTCCTCCTGTCGCTATTAAAAACCCGCATAACAATTCCCCACAATTTCTCCCAATGGCATTTAATTGTATCCGCGACTGTTCACCATGCCACCCTTCGCCCGACGACGCGGCGAACAGTTCCTGGAGGTGACACGTTCTCCGCCCGCCGGGACATAACCGAGCCGGAGACCCTGGCCACGCTGGAACGGTGTTTCCGTCTGCTGATCGGCGTAAAACACGGTACGACACCGAAATCGGCCGGGAACGCCGGCACGCTGATCGGCCGTTGCCTGAAACGGCCGACGTTCGATCGTATCAAGCACCGTGTGACACGCATGGACCACAATCTCTTTGACGTGATCTGGCCCGCTTTAAAGAGGCACGGTAACTCGAATTGCAACAGCAAGGCGAGCAGCGCTTACTCCGTCGCGAGCCTCGCGGACGAGGACGAGCCCGTGGCGGTGGTGGCGCCGGACTACGAGAGCTACATCGTATTCGCCGAGTTCTTCGATCCGCTGATCCGAGACATCCATTGCGTGACCGTCAGCGGCGATTTGCCCGATCATCCGTCGCCGCGGTTCTTCTGCAACGAGCACGAGGACGGGGAGGAGAATCCGAACACCGTGGACGAGGTGGCGATGTCGACGATCGAGGCGTACGATCTCGACCCGCCGGCGAAGTACGTTCAAGCGGCGGTTATGGAGTGCTGCAGGAATCTAGAGAGGTACACGCTCCCGTTGACGCTTACGGTGAACCAGCTGGAGGAGGTGGAGCGAGAGATCACCGGCGAGTTGATGAGCCAAGAGATCTCGGGTATGATGGCGGAGGGGAGCAGCGAGGACGAGCCGGGCACCTACTTCACCCTTAACGAGATCCTGGACCAGCCTAGCCCGATCCGAGCTCAGCTGGCGGCCTCCGGCTTGCTTCTGCCGATCGCGGACTTCGAGGTGCAAGACGACAGACGTCTACACGGCAAGCACTGGCCTTACGGCCGAGGCGTTTACGTCGCGTCCGCCGGAGATCTAGCCGCCTGGGTGAACGTGCAAGATCATCTGAGAGTCGTGTGCCGAACCAGCGACAATAGGCCCGGTCTGATCGGCCGAGCCTACGTGAGGCTCGCGAAAGTGATGGTGACTCTGGATGAAAAGTTGACGTTCAAAAGGGACAGGAAGCTGGGTTTCCTCAGCGCGCGACCTCACGCCATTGGCAATACCCTTCGATTCGGCGCGATAATCCGGTTCCCGGAACTGTCCAAGGAGTTCGAGAATCTGAAACACCTGTGCGTCGTTCGTGGATTGAGCGTAAAGGGAACGGCCAGACAGGACACCGTTAGGATCGGTAATCAGCAGTCTTTGAGCATCACGGAGCTGCAGACTCTTCAGGATTTCTCCAGAGCCGTATTGAACATTCTGGCGTTGGAGAAAGAATTGACGATAAACAATTCGATGAAGATCGCCAGCCTGCTGGCGGGGATATTTCGTAAACGGAACAGTGCGAAACGTTTCCAGAGTTAATTACGACGATGTAAGGGAAGAGGATGGACCGACGCGATTAATTAAGAGCTCGGTCTTTCGTTAATATTGTTACACGCTCGTACGAGGAAGCATTCTGTGATAGAATTAACGAGCCAACGCGTTCGAACGATCGATCGATCCTCGTAGTCATTTCAATTCTACCAGAGAACAATGTTAATGAAAGGGGAACGTTGGAAAGACGTGTGCGAGCGTTATTCGGTTTCACGTGCATCGAGTCACGATCGTTAGAAACGAAAGATAAATTAGCTACTCGGAGGGACGCCGGATTGTTCATTAGGTTAGTAAAATGATTAAATTGGTACATGTGTCGCACGACACCATGCTTCTTATCTACGTGAAATGTGTGTACGTACCCGGGTCGGAAGATCAAGCGCAGAGATAATATTATCGAAGGGAATCGATAAGGGAAATATCAAAGATCCAACAAGAGCTTTCCTTTATATGTCACGCACGAGTTCGATGTTCACACGAAACAGAAACGGCGTAAGCACATGTCTTTCCAACTTCATGTATTCAATTTACGATGAACCGTGTACTTTTCTGAATGATCCTTGTATGTAAATTACTATTATCATTATTATACATGATCGGTATCCTCCCCCACCCGCTTCTGCCGATATGATTTTTAAGCCTAACGTCATCGCACCCGCGTGTCGCAAACCTTGGCTTTCGCATTTGGAATTTTTATACTTGTGATTGGCTTGCAATTTGTGCAACACGATTTTCAGAGTGGGACAATGTGATATACGTGTTCGCGACGCACTTATTATTCGTGATGAGAATTGTGATCGACGCATTGCGCTTTGAATTTAGGTATATGAATAGACGGAAAAAGGGATTGATATAATTGTGATAAGCGCAATGCGTCCTCGTATATTCTCCGTCGATTAGGATAAAAATAACTTGTATTTTTCAGATGACAAGCAGGTTGACATACCGATATTTCGAGAAGAAGAGGGCCGCTACTTAGCGTCGTGTAAGTTCAATCGAGACTTCACTCGTGTAATTCAAACGATAGTATTTTAAGAAAGCCTCTTTTTCAGCCCTGGGCGATCCATTGATCAAAGGTTTGGCAGAAGTTGCAAATAACCGGCCGAAGGACCCAGTCACTTATTTGGCTACTTATCTATACAACTTTGCCAATAAGAGCAAGAGCAGCCCGCAGGGACAGGTGATTAATTTGAAATTTCAATTTGCCAGTCAAAATAACTGGAAAACAACATTTCAGGAACCCAATGTGCTGATTATTCCTGATCGTCCGGAGGAGAATGTAGAGAACATCGAAAATGGAAATGGAGACGAGGACGCCGGATATCCGCAGAGTCCAGGCTCAGACGTGCCAGAGTCAGCCTTTAGCAATCCTAACAGAGTACGTTAATTACCAATCGCGCCATTAAATATGATGGAATAATTAAAAAAAAAAAGAAACATGGACGATAGAATAAAAAATTCCATTGTTCTCATATAGGACGAGCATGGACAAAGTGTGATTCACTTCGCTGCTATACGATCCTACGCGAAGGAAGGTTTGCTCCATCTGCTTCAGCAAAGCCAAGTCAACGTCGGTTTTAGGGATGAATTGTACAGAACAGCGAGGGACGTCGCTGAACTGGCGAATATCAGAGAAAACGTTGACGAGATTGATCGATACGTGGCTTATCTGGCAGCCAGAGGTGAGATGTAACATTAATGATATCGATAAATAATTATAATATTTCCAAAATTTCTTCAATGAGAAGAAATGCGTTACCATTCGTTCCTATCGTCCGGCAATTGTTTGCACCGAGTTGCTTAATGGAAAATGCATGTAACATGTGCACAGGTGAAACGGAGAAATTGGTAGAATTATTATTAGAAGGATACGATCATATTTTGGACGTAGAAGACGAAGGCGCAAATATCGTGGACATTGCTGCTGAACGCGGACGAGACGCGACCGTTCAATTTTTACAATCCATTCCGAATTATGTGGTAAGATGAAATGAATAATGAATCGGAAAGGGGCGTTACGGTGAGATTTGGTTCTAGACGCAACGCGAGGAAGTGCATCATGAAATTCGGACGGGTAATGCGGCGAAAGTGAAGGAGCTGTTGAACAAAAGTAACGGCGGCGGGAAATTATTAGCAATGGGAAAGAATTCGATGAGCAGATGTGCCCTTCATATTGCCGTTCTTCGTGAAAACGAAGAAATAGTTGAATACATAGCGAAAACGTATCCGGAGACCTTGCGGATCGGCGACAATGTAATGATTACAACAAGTTGATTAATCGCGATCGGATAGAATTACATGAAAACCGTTTCATTCCAGTTGGAAAGGACCGCTTTGCATTACGCGATGGGTCTGCAATCGGTCGAAGAACTGAGCAACATCCTTATCAAAGCTGGTGCGAAACGGACAATAAAAGATCTGGTAAGCTGCTTTTAATTAAACAGATAATTACAACCTCGCGCGATAATGATATCTAAATCGGGCGTTTTCAGAAATCACGACAACCATCCTATTATTTCATGAACAAGTCGGACATCGAGAGACTGCAAGAAGAAGAGGAGGGTTTAGTTCAATAGATTCATTGAACGATGCTAAGAATTGTGCACCGCGCAATTGTACACTTGCGCCTTTGAACGTGCGCGTGAACGAACGCGGCATACATTGAGAGAGCAAGCTACGCGTTCGGTTAGCATGAGGGGAACAATTATGTGCCATTTGTACGTTGGACTTAATACTCTTTACCTGAAAGCATGTCTGGAACAACGAGTGGATAGAAAGCATCCGTCTTTACCCCGTGTAAAAATTACGACTACGCAATGGATTTATCATCGTGCAATATACAATACAGTATTAATAGTACAAAAAATAAAAGTATTCAGTTTTTTTTCCGTATCTGCCTCCTTTTAATTATTCTCGCATAATTCCCTTCTTTGTTTGCTTACTATCTAATAAGCCTCCCCCCCCCCCCCACCCCAAGATAGAAGCGAGAAAAAGGGTAATCTTCCCTCATTGTTCAAACGCCTCTAAATGTCGATTGGAGAACGAAAATCACGATTCTCACAGCATACTTAATATTCATTTATGATACAGGGGGCGAGTAGAAAAAGGAATAGAAATTGTAAAGATGTATCAAATATAGAACATCTACTATGAACGAAGTTGCTTATCAAGATATCTACTATATGCATGCTTGTGAAACCATTCTATTTGCAAGACGTACAGCGAGGGTGCTCTTACCTTCTAAGCAAAGTACGTGTGACTATATTCCAAAGCATATATCGTTCGCTACTTTATTTCTGCGATTCACTCTTCGAACCACATAAATCTCCCAAACTTCAGTCAACTGCGGCACCGCTCTTCCTATTCAACGTCCTCGACATCGTCGACGATTCGTTGCCAGGGCGTAGGGTTCACGTACGCTGGCTTGGCCTTTTGATGAGCTGATGTTAAACGAAAATTTACAAAGAAGTAAACCTTCGTTATTCTGAGATTTGCAGCAAGTGGAATAATAGAAGAACTAACGCAGGAGTCCTTGCGTGGCCGGCCTCGGTTTATTCTTCGCCATCTTTCGCCAGTTTTCATAAGCCCTCGTGCTCTCCTCCAGCCTCTTCTTCCTCTCTTCCTCCTGCCGCTTCTGCTTCATTTCTATTTTCTTCTGACGAACTACACGTACATCAGAGACGGTCAAGGAATGGAAACGTAACGAGCGTTCCTCTCATTACCTTTCTCCTCTTCCTTCTTCTTGCGTTCCCATTGGCGTAGGCAAAGTGTTTTCACCACGGACGCTTTGTCTTCTATTTCCTTGAGCTGTTTCTGCAGTTCCAATTCCTTCTCTACCGCAGCCCTCCTCTGCTCTTCTTCCTTCTTCTTCCTCTCGGACCACCTCAAAAAGTTCTCCCGCTCTCGAGTTTCCCTCTCTTCCTTCTCGCGAGCCTGTCTCTCCACCTCCATTCGCTTCCTCCTTTCAGCCTCATCCACCTCGTCCTTTTTCTGCCGCGCCATTTCCTGCTTCTTCCGCATCCACTCGTTGTAAGTGATCCTCTTGGCGACCTCTGAAACGTTCGAACGGTTCTCCGAGATTCTGATGCTGGACAACGACGAGCTGGAGACTTGCACGGTCCGTTGTCCGTTAAACGCGTATCTATCAGGGGCAAATAATAATCCTGTGAGGATAATTGGCATGAACCGTTGCTCCATCGGTATCGGCATTTTATCGCGACTGCAATACCTCTGGACTTCCGAGTCCATATCCCTGACGGAGCACGACCCATCGTTCTTGCCCGAATTATCAGCAATTTTGCATCGTCTCTCGACTCGGCTCGCCGGCCTGCACGAAATCACCGACTTGGATCGCACGATACCGCACGTGGACGTAGACGTCGAGGGCGCATCGAAGGAGTAGCAACGATAAGTCTCTTGGGCGGAACCCTGATCCCCGGCGTAGTCCACGTACGAAGTGGCCAGATCGTTCTTCGTGGACAGAGCGGACATCATGTCGTTGATCTTCGCGGAATCCCCGCAATTAACGACCACCTGTCCATCGTCCTTCGTACTGACTTTCACTCGAATCTCGACGTCGTGCTCCAGCTCCTCGTCGTTTAAAGTTTCCGCATAGATCGCCGGATTGATGAATCGAACTTCAACTCCGGATCTGGCGCTCGTTGGAATCGCGCCGCATCGAATCATCCCGCCGCTACGGGAACTCGCTTTTCGACTATCATCGGATGTGAGGTTCTGCAAACTATCGGAACCTGCTAGCCGCAAGCTCCTTCGGGAATCAACATTTCCTTGCTGCGTATCGTTGCTGTTGCCCCCTCGCGTCCAGTCGTACCAGCTGCGAGTGTCGCTGTCCACCATCTTGGCCCTGGTCTGGTGATGCGCGGTGAAGGTTACAGCAGACAAAAGTACGGCGAAATTGAAATGTCTTCACATATCGTTAGCCTCCGATGGAATTTTGTTTCATATGTACACCGGAGTCCCGTTGGAACTCTCAGATGCATATGTGTCCATGATCCAATCGATGTGGCACTCTTCGTTTGCACAAACAATGACGAATCCCAATTAGTGACGATGAAGTTACAGCTCGGCGTGAAATTTACGGAGAAACTCTGCGGTAAATATGTTCACGCCGTTCAGCTATTGGATCATTAAACCTTTTGGTGGTGTTACACCTTTAACGATGAATATTATTAAACCAAGGATGATAAAGGTCCATTTAAGGTCCCTTCATACATCACCGTGCCGTATACGTCACAGTAACGTATATGCAGACCTTTGCGCTTTTCAACTTCGTTATGCATAATAAACAAATACGATATAAGGCAAAAGTATACGTATACCGACCGTATTATTATAACATAATAAAAATCTATGCGATTTGTATAGTGTTTAATGTCATTTCAATTGCAAAAGCGTCGGGAATACATTAAAGTTAATATCACAAAGATTAAAGAAAAACTAAACGAATTGTATTCCTTATGCATAGAAAATGCACTTTGTATACAGAAATCAGCGTGACGATCGTAACCACCCAAAGGAATAGGTAGGGATACGCCAAGGGGTGCAAGTGGGTCTTTCGGAGGCTATCTTTTTCAATGGACTATCCGTGCCATGAAAGAAATGTCGCCGCCTAAATGTCTGGAACTCTTATCCCATGCAGTCCCATGTAAAAATGTCGGGCGACGTATTGTGTCCCTTTCTGTTTCTTGCTTTCACTTGGAAAGAACACTTAGTCGTTCGCTCTACAGTAACCTAAACAACTGGCGATCGACAGAGTCATTATGTCAAGTGATAGAGAGGAACAGAAAAGGACAAAATATGTCGCCCGAAATTTGTCCATAGGGTTGCATGGGATAAGAGTTCCGGACGTTTAGGCGGCGGCACTTCTTTCAAGTCTCCTGGCGGGCGAATCACCCTTGTATCAGAAGCTAGAAACTATGGCCGTGCCCCGGACGGAGCACAGAGACCCTCTTGAAAAGGTCGCCTTCAAGAGTTTATAAGGAGAATTTTCTGTACACAAGGAATAAAATTCTTTCAGATTTTGTTTAATCTTTAATTTTAATGAACTCTTGAGATTTTTGCAATTAAAATGATACCAAACAAGGCAGAAATCGCACAGTGTGTTCTTTAGTTATAATAGTACTTTGCTCTAAAAAAATCCCGGACACGGCACGGTGATGTATAAATGGACCTTAATTGCGATTCGTTGCGAGAGCAATTCCCGAAGGGAGAAATTAAGTTAAATCATTCTTTGAGAGAGGCAAGGAAACGCAGGTTGTTCGCTAAATCGTCTTTATTTTCTTCCCCTTAGCTTATCGTGTAGACTTATATTAACTTGTGCTTGATCGACGTATCGCTTAATTGCTGATTTAAAGACGGATCGAGATCCTATTCGAAAAATTAGCGTTCGGTTGATATGATGTTTCTTAAGATCGACTCGGTCGCATTGTTCTGCCGAGTGAGCATAAGGTACTCCTCCGTGATCTCCTCCGGTTGTATCTTATTGAAATACGTTTCCCGCTCTTGGTGCACGTAATACGTGTCGTCGAAGTTAAAGTGCAGTCCGAGGACGATGTTTAGCGCGGAAGCGTCGTATGCGTGGCAGCCGGAATATCGGTATTGTGGTTTTTTATTAAACCGGCAACCTGCTGATTGAGCACCTGCACCGATATATATATATATTACTTACTTCGATTATTGTTTAACATTTTTTTATTCAAACACTTGCAAGATAAAACTTATAGTAATGAGTGCGCAACGAAAAATTGTACGAAATGCGGTCGATGAATGCGATTTCTCCGTAAATTCGTAATATACGAAAATACAAATGAAACTCAACGGTGCGTTATTAAAATTATTCCCCGATGTACTTACCAATGGGACAAATACAGTCTCTTGTTAGTGCACACTGAACCCACGGCAACATTACTTTCTCTCTGATTTCTTTAGCATTCCTAATTACTAAGTGCGACGCTCTTATCAAAGGGAGAAAGAAGAAACTTTCTGCGGATACATGAAAGTATTCGTACATCTTTGGATGCGTTAAAGAGCTAATCGCATGCCTTGTAGGCCAAGCTAAAATTCCAGATTTTGGTGAGAGATACTTTGAGATGTCTGAGGAATTCAAGCGTACATTCGAATCCATGTACAATATATTTCCTAATGTGCTTAAAGCTGTCTGTAATATATAAAAAAAAAACAATTCTAACTAGTATAGTAATATTTTTAACTCCTTCCTATAAATATTGCCTGAATCTTTTTTACTTCATAATTCGAATTTTGAATAAGAAAGATTCTTGGTATAAAGGTTGCATTACCTGTATAACTAAAGGTCTATAAACATGCAGTCTATCGTCCTCAACATGGGCTGGAAATGGACTTATGTCGAATTGCAACACGTTACACTTGGTGGAGTTGCAAACCGTTCTAATATTTTGCAAAGAATCATCGTTCAAACCGACGCTATAAACGACTATGCTATTATTTGGCAAAAAGTGACTGACATTTCTTACAAAGCCATAAATGTGTTGCTCATTCCCAGGCCTTATAAGAGAGACGATGGTCACGTTTTGGGATTTAAGACTAAAGGGTGTTGTGCTTGTTTGCCCGTCTAAACCAAGCATCGCGAGATACTTGGAGTCCGTCACCAACCGCTTCTCCTCAACATCTTTCAAATTCTCCTGCGAAAATATGCACATGAGAAATCTGGAAGAAATTACAATGCAACGCAGCGAATATTTACTTGGAAGTTTCGTAGTTGCTTGTGGGTCTCTGTAACCAGAGTCTGAATGGAAGGTCGTTGATTGCAGAAAGCAATGAAAATGATGCTGCTCCCTGCTATGCAGATAAGCAACAATAGCAGGCCCTTGGTACGCATCTCTCATCATTTAATCGGATGTGTTTGCAATTTATAGACGACAATCGGTTCCGTAATATTACGTTAGAAACATTGCACGTAGGTTAGTCATCGGCCTTGATAACATTGGTTCTTATAAAACGCATTTTGTTTTTATTAAGACACGCGATTGTTAGGTAGACATTGAAAATTGTGGTTCTTTAGTCTATCCCTTAATATCGTGCGTTAAATCTTGTCATAGATTAGATTAAATTATTTCTTTACTGATAACAAAACACTATCAGTGACCTAGCAGACGCCGCATTTTTAGGAACTTTTCGCTGCCGTTGCAGCCCTGCACGATGGCACCGTAGGCATGTAACTATATTTTAAGTTCGCAAAATGTTGCAATATTTGAAGCAAATACAACATGCTTCTATTACTCATTAATGGGATGCTACATGAATTTAACTTAAATATAACATTTGTGGATTGATATTACATTACATTCGATATAGCTTACTGGACAAAAATGACTGAAACTAATAGGAAACAGGCGCATAATGTACTATTGTCCCATCGATGCACTGTTCTAAAATCGTCAGAACCAATTAGATCAATTTTCAAAACATTGACACATTAATTGCCTGTGAATAATAATAAATGTACATACCAAAATGAATTACTTTATAATGAAATATTCAATAAAATCAATTTTCTGCAACTTCTAGAGCAGCCATTTTAAGGACCTTGGACCCACTGAACTTATTTCCCTTTACTGCGTTTTACTTTTTTGTATACAAAAAACATGTAACTGTTTTACATTTTTTTTGTTAACATGGCTATTTTCAAATTTGTTTGATTGAAATGCACGCCGTGGATATAATAGCGGGACGATATCGATCGTATATGAAATAGCTAGTAACATTCTCCAATGAAACAAATGTGTGTCACCAAAATTCTACAAAATAAAGCATACTGAAACTATGGATATTCCGTTTGACGTTAATTCTTATCCCCTGTGTGTAGTGTTACCGTCTTTTACCCTCTGAGACATAAATGAAATACAACATCAATTTTACATGATATCAGCACAAGATAGAGCTAACAGAGGAAAGGGTCTTGGAGCTTGTGTCAACGAAAACAATAGCTGTATATTTATTAAAACTGCTTCTGCTGTATATTTATTAAAAACACTGACATGTTTCGATAATACTTCGTTAAAAATGCATCGAAATGTCAGAGTTAAAGGGCAATAATTCTTTGAAATATTTTATAGTGGCTACACATAGATAGTAAGTGAACAGCTGATTTTGATGTATATTTATAGATTTTAGAATATTATAGGTAATTACTTGTAATCATACATTTGCAGTTAAATTTACTATCAAAAGAGTAATGGGTTAAGGATGAAGCTATACAAGCTAATAGTCCATCAGAAAACCTTTAGCGAAGAGGACTTAATAATCAATCCAAAAGATCACCCTGGGATAAAAACTGGAGATGTCGTTGAGATTTATCAACCGGAAGTGGAGTTCAGTCGACTGCTCCTCCAGGTCACATCCTTCAAGGATGACTTACAAGGACGCGAGACAATCAGCGTGGAGAACAATGTAGCGACAATGTTCCAACTGAGAACATTTGGAGATGTCTATATGAATGTTGTTAATCCGGATGATGTTGCTCTGGACTCTGTTGAGCTCACGTTTAAGGACCAATACTTGGGCCGTAGCGAGATGTGGCGTCTCAAAAATAGCTTGGTAGAATATTTTACTGCTGGATATATTTTCGAGTAGCCAAATAACATCAGCATGTAATATTCTGTATAACTTTCCACCAGGTCAACACTTGTGTATATATGAACAAAAAGATCGAGTTCTGCGGAGGTAGCGTAAGGTGCCAAGTATACGAGATGTGGTCGCAGGGGGACAGGGTTGCCTGTGGAGTTATCACTAATGATACCAAGGTTCAAATTTCGAAATATAATCCAGCAAAGCATCCTATGAAATAGGCTTCTTAAAGATGTATCTTTCAGGTTGTATTTCGTTCTTCAACAAGTATGGTATACCTTTTCATTCAAATGAGTTCGGAGATGTGGGACTTCGATATTCATGGTGATCTATACTTCGAAAAAGCTGTAAACGGTTTCCTAGCCGATCTATTTCAAAAGTGGAAAAAGAATAGTAGCAATCACGAAGTGACAATAGTCCTATTCTCGAGAACATTTTACAATGCTACCAGTTTGGAGGAATTTCCGAATCACATGCGCGAATGTTTGCAACACGATTATAGAGGAAGATTTTACGAAGATTTCTACAGGGTGGTCGTTCAGAACGAGAGGTTTGAAGACTGGAGTAACGTACTGGTACAGTTGCGGAAATTATTCACGGATTATCAAAAGATCGTGCTAGGGTACCATCAGAAACCGGGTGTCACTATACCGAAAGCAGTGAATTCCACGGCTGCACAGGGCAACTTTTTAGAAGTATTGAATATGTCTTTGAATGGTAATGATCAGAAACATTCAATAGTTAAATGTAAAATGTGTTCCTACATCGGACTTTTTCTTTACAGTTTTTGAAAAACATTACTTAGATCGAAGTTTCGACAGAACCGGTCAATTATCAGTGGTAATTACACCTGGTGTGGGTGTTTTTGAAGTTGACAGAGAATTGACGAATGTTACGAAACAAAGAATCATTGATAACGGAGTCGGTAGTGATTTGGTCTGTGTTGGAGAACAGCCGCTGCACGCGGTTCCTCTACTAAAGGTATTTTCACCAAAAACAAGGGATAACGATTTAGGACGATACGCATACCTATACTTACCAATACAAATTTAGTTTCACAATAAAGATACATCCGTCAACGCGCCCGACGACTACAGTATGCCGCATTGGATCAATCTCAGCTTTTACTCGACGAATAAAAAAATTCCGTATTCAACGTTTATACCCCGCATAAAGCTTCCGCAACGAGTATCGAAACAGCCGATCGAGAATGGAAAATTGCAATGCAAAAACAAAATTTTGCAAGAAGATCCGCGGGAATGTTTACACAATACATTGTTCGATTATGATGGGTACGATGCACAGGTGTTTCAATTACCCTCCGTTCATACTTCAAGGTAAATTATATGCGAAGATCTCTTGCTAATGACTTAGGACCGAAAGGTTTAGTATTGCCTTTATGCGAGTAGCTTGCAACGGGTTACGACCAGGTCTAAAAAGACAAGTGTTGTGAGTATGGAGACCCACAACAACGCGCATATACTAAAACTACTGAAAAGAAAAATGTCGGATCCTGATATACATCATCCACCACCCGAATCTCATTCACCCCCGGCTGCGACGCGGAGCGCAGCGATTTTGATACCTTCCACCAGAACGGACGATATCGTTACCAGTGAATCTAACGGGGAAATTAATGGCGCGTATCTGAATGGTTTCCCTCAATTATGTTTGCAAATAAAACACGGGGAAACAATATTGAATAATTTCTTATTAAATAGAATCGAGGACATCGGTGAAAAGCGATTTAACAGATTCGGAAATATCGCCACCATTTAGACCAGTTGTCGGTAGTGCTGGAAGTCCAACGAATACAATAGCTCAACCCCCAACTATTAGACCCGGCAGAGCTCTTATCAATCCATTCGATCCGTCTCACGTTACGATTAAACTTACGAGTAACAGACGGAGATGGACACATATTTTTCCTAAAGGTAATTATTAATGGGGTCTGTTGCAATATAATATAATTTTGTCGTCCTGAATATCATTAATAAAAAAAAAAAAAACAGAATTTCATCGAATGTAATTGAAATTGCAGGACCAACGGGGGTGCTTATACAGCAACATCATTATCAAGCTGTGCCAACACAAATGTGTTCGGAATCTCAATACGATGTTACTTCCAACATGAGCGGATCATCCATGGAACATAACGATATCGCCAATGCGAATCAACCCCACGATAGTTAGTATCGCGTCTACCGTACAGAAAGTGCGTATGATTATAATAGAATATCGTTATTATGTTTTTCATAGGCTTGAAGCATAAATCGCAGAGATTGAATCTCGCGTTATCGAGCGGTGATAAAAGTGGAAATTCAGTGTCCGCTACCGGAAATAAGTCCCTGACATTGTTGTGGGGTGCTACTGGCGAACAGGAATGGACACCAGCACTTACGACAGGTTTGCATATGTTCTAACGAAGTAATCCTTAGACATCGATATACCATGTAACTACTGGCAAATAATATTTGATAACATATCCAAGTAACAATATTACCCCCACTATAATTCATAAATTGGTCGAAAATGAGTTTACAGTTTGAAGAAAAATATGTTGGATGGTATTTTTAATTAACCGTTCGATTTTTCCGAGACTAAAACATCGGGAAACTAATTGCCAAAGTATAATATACTCCTTGGCAGGAGAACAATAGAGGCACAAGTAAAATGAAGGTGCAACACCGTGAATTCTTCATCTAAGGACTAAATTCACATAAACAGCATTTCGATCATTATTAATACCAAGGATTATTTAATATACATGTACGAAAATAATTCCTTAAAGAATGAAAATAGTTGATACATGTCCAAGGGAAAAATATTGTTTTCCAAGTAGAGACGAAACGTTTGGTATACGATCCGCGCAACCGTCACGCATAAGAAGTATTTTCATTCTTGGACATAATCATATTTATTTTTGAGACTCATCGTTCATTTATATGAATAATATTATTACATTTATTTCCATGCTGTGGTACGTCTTATTGGGATGCAACGCTGGACGCATTGACGCGTGTGTGATGTGCAACTATGATGTCACATTAAACAGCAATCATAGGTCAGCGCCATACGTTTATAGGGGTAGATTCGGTTATGGTACACACTTATTTTTAGGGCGTTCGATTTGCAGCACCTTTCGTTCTTCATGGCACCACTTTTTTTTAATACGATTCTTCTATGCATGTATGTTCTCTGTTGCTAAACGAGTAATTTCGATTCCAAAATTAGTTCTGCAAGAGTATTGCATTGATTTTTCATGCAGCTAGATAAAGTTTTGTTTCGTTATTTTGTATTTTACCTTATAAAATGTTTGCACTGTTCGATTTTCCGATTTCTCTTCAACAATACTGCACACACACACACACACACGCACACATTATGATTTACTATTTCTGTGATCACAAATTCTTCAAACATTCTCTCATGTGCTTCACAATCCCTCCTACCACGTCATCTCGCTTTACTCACTATATCTGTCCATATTATTAATTATAAGTAGCATCTTATAATGTAGTAGTATATGTATTACTAATATACGTTAATTATTCGTATGTAATCTTAGCGTATCTCATATCGTCTTCTTCTTATAGCACAGCAGAATCTTTTCGTGTATGTCTTATTTAATATTACATTTAGATTCTTAGTATTACATTTTGTGCTGCACGCTTTAGAATTGTTCATCTTATTCACATATCGTGATTCTAACAATAATAATCGTGGCTATCTTTAATCCAAGTGTCGAATATGTACTTGCGCTGTGTAAGAATTCTAACAAAAGTTATTCTGTATACTATGTTCATGTATTTTTGCATCAGCCGCCACAAGTACTTAGATCTTCTGGCACTTACGTAGTCACATTATTAACATTATTTACTAAATACATTATTCTCTACACTTTGAGTAAGTTCGTGACAGAAACCGTATACACTCATATCTATTTCCCACTTTGCTTTTTTTTAGGGGTCGATTGGAAATCATTGACAATCCCGGCATGCTTGCCCATTACAACAGATTATTTCCCAGACAAGAGAAGTCTGCAAAACGATTACGTTGTGTCGGATTACAATCTCCTGCCCGACGACGTGAACGCCGATTTCGCTCAGCAACGAGCGATATACAAAAAGCCTCTGACAACTGCCGAAGTGTTTAAAGAGCTTGTGTCGCAGCGACTGGCACAGGTAACGTTTTTAACCTGTGTACAATGCTTGTATTGAAAATATTCCAGAACGGACTCGATGAATGAAACTTTTCGAAAGATTATAACTAAGAAACAACATACTGTATACTTTTCAAGGGTTTCCAATTAATTATCTTACCGCAAAATAACAAGAATCAAAGCAACACACCGGGCAGTAATGCCGTTCCCGCGATAAGCTCCGTAATGCGGGGTCGGCAAACAGAATCGGAGCCCAAGGAGGAGTATTTACTGAGCATCGGCCGAATATTTCACAAAATATCCTTGTTCGGTAACTGCATAACAGTGACAAGATATCGTCCGAGGTGAGGTATTGCATTAGAAAATCGTAGAAAACTCGGGGACAATATTTTTAATTTAACATTTACAGGCATCCTTATCCTCCATTCAATATTCATTACCTCTACCGGTTTCATGCGCCGCACCACGACACTTACGAAGTGTCGTGGGTGTCTTTCACGACGGAGAAGCTCGAGAATTACAATTGGAATTATCTGGATCATTATATCTGTACTAGAGGCCACACTGATTTCGCTTTAGTGGAGGTGAGACGTGTAATGATAATAAGAATATATATTAACATCCTGTTTACGCTTTGCTAATTAATTCATATCTCTCAGGCACTCAAATATTGGAGGTTCCGCGTTTTCCTGCTACCATTACACAATTCTGCCACACGAAGATTGTCGGAGGGATCGACGAGATGCGATATCTACACACCCCTCACCACCTCCGAGCAAGTTTCTCTCCTGGGCGGATTTCTACGATTCATCGAATCGTGGCCGAATAAGATACGACGTCCGAATCCGAACAAAAATTGGGTAATCTTTTAAGTAATATTATTATATCATAACGTAATTATATTTTTCAATTCATAGGATTCGATAAGTGGGTATAAAACCCAATTCTTGGAAAAATATTTAACAAATTTTTAGCGTAATTCCGTAAAATGGTGCTTCGACGTTATCTTTTTTTTCTAAATCCGAATATTACACAATTTTTGCCCAGAAGCTTACATTACATTGTATTATTGCACTCTAGAACTGAATGTCGCATGCCTAATGTACATTGTCCCAAGTAATGCAGTTCATTTTGGTGCTTAGTTTTGAATACTTCTCGTTTGATTTGACATAAGAAAGGCGTAATACTTTCGTTTACCCTGCAGTTTTCCGTTTGCGAGAGGTCGATGCAGTGCCGTCACGATAATTAGCGTGTCCCTGATCGATGTACTAGATATAATATTTAGGGTGCAACTAGCAATAACATGTGGGTGAATTACGATTCTTTTTTTAAAAAAAGCACGTTTTTAGCACATGCTTCTTTGGCATTCGATATAATAATCATTGACGACAGTCGCGGCGTATTCGATTACGGCGACATTAATTTCCATACATTATTTTCACGGATATCACGACTAACGGTTTAGTCAATGCCGAAGCTAAACAAGTCACACGATCGACGTACACGTACAAAATCGTAGGTAGAAATAGATACCAGTGGAATGTTAGGAGAGGGGTATTTAGCATGATATGTTTCAGAACCCTTCAACTCTAGGTGGTGTTCCCCAGAGAGATCCTGCCTCTCACTTGACCAGGCGCAGGCACAGCACAAGCCTGATTGTCCTCACTAACCAGGTATATCCTCGCATCCTGTAGCCTCGATATCGCTGATCCAGGTGTCAATGAAATCATTATCATGTCTGTCCATCTGTATTTCGGTACTTCTTGCCTCCCTCTCTCTCAAGCGACGAGGAATATCTATATCTTGATGTCTACTCTTACCTTTCAATTATAATATATCGTGCCAGTCTGATATCGCCAGTAACGTTAGACTTTAATGATACAGTCGGAATGTTCCAGCAGCTTACACAATGTATTTACACACGATGAATGCAACCATGCTTGATGATCCGCCTTGAATGCGCACACGAGTTTTATTTTAGCAAGCTTCCGTGTTGTAATGCAAAACGCTGACGTTTTATTTATCCTTCCCCCTTATTCTTTTTTTTTTTTTTGTTCAAATTCTCATCGATGTAACAATTCTCGTTCCGATACACGTTGTTAACAAACGATCTATCATTGCAGTTTAATACAAAGCGGAGATATACTTCTTCATGATCACGAGCTTTCTCATACATTTACAGTTACCCATATACTCTTCTTCATCATGCTTTTCAGACCAGTCTAGTCGGCAGTTCTCCTTTTAGAGAGCGACTCGGAAGCAATCGTCTACCAGAGAAACCGAGACCAAGGTTTGAACAAGCTTAGATTGATGATTTTGACACTGTTTTGCTTCCCGCAAGCGTAATGGTATAGCTTTGCAGCTGTTTCGCTTCACGATGGCGCGAGTTCCATCGGAGCTTGGTGTTTGATGGTCTTTCACTTTGCTTGCGCTCCTTGTGTGCAACGATGTGGTCAGTTACTAAATAGAACCGCTTTTTAGTCGTACACATGAAACTCTCCAAATGCGCGACGCGATTAAGTTGCATTTCAGATAAAGAGAATTAATTATGTTCGCAGAAATTCTGAGTTTGTTCCGTGAACAATCGATGATTGTCATTTCCAGCATTTTTCGTAATACTGTAAATCGTAAAACATCGAACATTAATTACGCTGAAACGTATCTTCGGATGAACACTCATGCACCTTCACTGTACAAAACATACACGTACAAAGGAAACGCGTATCTTAACAAAACCGATGCACATACACACACAAGTCTCGTCGGCCCACACAACTGCATGCTTAAAACGGAGCAATAGTAGCAAGTATTTATGCGTGTGCGATAACTGTTGCGTGTTATTTAGAAGGAGGCCAGTTTAGAAAACCCCAAAACGGTTTGCATAAAAGTATTGCCTGCTTCTAGTGATGATTTCCGCAGGTATATACCTCTGCTGCGTTGTTTCGCGAAAGGGCTTGATCGGAATAGCAACTGGACTGTACTTTGTAAATGTTTGAGGTGAAATCTTTGTACATACCGGCCGTTCTATACTTTTCAGCTGCTTTCATCTGTCTTTTCATCGTTTCGGTAAAGGATGAAATGCGGAGCATTCGTACCACGTTTACGATCACGATCAACCGTGGCCAACTGTTACTGTACGTTTCTCGAGCATGCATATCTGTGCTTGTACGAATGCTCTGCATAGTGGAGAATATTGGTAGTGAGTGAGGGAGTGACGGGGTTCTCTGTACAGGAGAGGCATGTAGTGAGTACCGCTGCGACTGCCCGCGCGTGCCTCGACACCCCTCGCCACGTGCCAAGCAGGTTGGTTTGACTTCTTTAAATTTCTCCGATTCGACCGTAGATCGAGATATATCCTACTAAATACAAGATATGTATGTACATAATAAACCACCCTCGATATCGAGGCAGTCATTCAAATTGGAGGACACTATAAAGTTCCAAGGAATCGTGATATCTAATTAAATAATGGGATATCACTTTTGCTTGCTCTTTCATGTACATATATACATATATATATATATATTGGTCAGGGAAAATTCTTTACTTTAATTACGAAGTAAACGCGAGAAGTAAATGTAAAGAGATTCTGTTGCTTTCCACATTGCAATCTTGGACACCGCTTAAATTTTCAATCGCCCAGTGTTCGCCTATCGCATATCATTCCGATAAGTAATAAAGCAGCACGTGAATATCGCTCCCCCTTACTTTTGTTAGATCAGGCTCCAAAGTAATGGACAGAGGGCGAATCTCTCCCGCGAGCGAAGCTGTGCTACCTCTTTCTCTCGAGCAACAGCAGGACCACTTCGACTCTAACGAGGATAGGTAACTTACACGTTAAAATTGTATTCGAGAACGTCTGCACCAAAATCCGATCCTCGTCGACAGTGCGAATATGGAATTGACGAAGTTGAAGAACACCGCGTCGAACAGCGAGATCCTAGAGGCAATGAAGCACCCGCAAAACGGGGTTGGATTCCTCACGCAGCATCCGTCTCTGCCGAGTCAAACATTCGTCAGTGCAGACGCGGTGCAGTGGCTGAACAATCACATCGAGGGAGGAGTTACAGTTGATACCGCTATCAATATCATGAACGTAAGAATGACTTTTTTCATATACGAATAACAAAAAAAAAAAATGGTGCTTTAATGACATACTGTCATACAGGGGATGATACAGGATAAATTAATATGCCACGCATCGGGCGACTTTTCCAAACCATTCATTTTAGGATTTTACTTGTACCACATAGTACAAGATAAGGAAAATCAGAGAGGTAAAGGATGCTATTATTTCAATCGTCATATATTGACCTACCAGTGTTCTCCTTTGATTAATCTCCGTTTCTCATAGCAGGGGAATATTTTTCGCCTCTGGGCGACTTGCAAAGTTTCGAAAACGAGTGGGTGGAGGTTGAGATAAAGGCGCCAAAGGGCTGGTGCGAACCTAGCTCGCCAGGACCATTCTCGACGATGTCGACCCCTGTGACTATACCCAGCAGCGAACCCGTGGACGAATCGAATGTACCATCGTTTCTTAGAGACGATCTAGATTTGCTCGATACTACGGACGAAAGAGAATGGCAAGGTGATCCTTTGCTTTCATCGCCTATAAATGAAACCATGGAACGTGTAATGCCGATTAACGATATTTTATCTTTGCCGTTTAGTCCCGCCATATAAACATACCCATTTGGACATCGATATAAATAATAAGAGCGACAGAATCGAGTGGGGCCACTTGAGATATCAATCGATTTACAAGGTGGATCATTCTTACGAACTTGTTGTGCAATGGGTAGCATCGTCTGGTAGCATAGTTTCCGATCTCGTGAGTATTTTCTCTATATCCTAAGATGAAACCTCGTCCTTCACAAGCTCTTTAACAAATCCGGATTTTATTTTGAGAAGATATTTGTCTGGCAACGTAAAGCACAAATGTGCGGAATTCAAATGGTTCCCATTCCCAGCGATCTGCTGGCACTACCGTTCACGCTAAAAAGCGATCCTCTAAGGGGGCCTATTTTTATACCATTGAATACGGAGTGCCTTATGGCGAGCAAACAACATCTCTTTGAAGGTTCGTCCGGTATATCGGCAGTGATCTTTCATTTCGTAGAGAGAAAAGCTAGAAAGTCAACAGGCGAACTTCGCTTTACAGAATTCCGTGAAGAAACGTACGCGCAACGGCTATTCCTGTTCCAAGAGTCGATCGTGCAAAGATTCGGCTTTGTTCCGTGCTTGATAGAAAATACGGAGAACGATCACCAATACGTACACATGACCGGCAACGCGTTTATACTGATTCCCTCAACGGCAAGCACGCGATCGCGTCCTCGTACGGCAACCAATAATATCGTTAGACGGAATACAGGACAAAAGGGATACCCAATACATTCCGACCAACCGAGTCCTCACGAAGCCTACATTACGAGACACGTTAGTGGGAAGAATAAGGACGATTACAAGGATAAGAGGGTAAGTGTTTTGCGAGTTGCTCTAGGAAGATGGTAAACGGCAGGTGAAATGATTTTCGTTCGCGCAGATCGGATTCCTTTGGTCGTGGAATCACATGCTAAGCAGAAAATGGAAATCAGCGTCCACGTTGGCCGGCGATGAATTGTTTCAGAAGAAGCTCATTCAAGATTTCAGGCATTTCTGCTCGAACGGTGATAATAGGTTGAGGCAATTCTGGGAAGCTTGTTGGGACGTGAAAGAAAAATCATGCACGAGGGCGGCCTAAGGTTTCGAATAAGGAAAAAAGAAAAGTTATAACATGGGTATCCTTTTATAAGCTTACATTTTAATTGAAACCATCGAAGAAATTTCATTTCGCTATGATTAAAATGAGTACCTCGTTAAGGAATCGTTTTAAATATACCATGTACTTGTGATACGATTATTATTACAGTAACGAAAGTATGTACAAAAATTCAAGATATTTTCTGACGCCTCAAAGAGGCGATGTAAATGAACTCGAGAGCAATGTTTTTGTAATATACTGTATTTCGCGTTTGCTTAGTTCGCATAAGGCGTCTATTGTTTTTACGAATCTAGTAATAATAAATTTCTAATTTTTGTTACTAGCGCATGTGTATTTGTACACTTACGAGAAGACAAAAAAAAATCAAATTATATTGAAGCAAAATAAACAAGCGTTTATCACTTAATCAACGATTTCTTTCAACTGTTAGTTGCCAATAAATAATCACATTTACATAGTTTTGCACATGTAATACGTGACGTATCACTCTCTTTCGTATAATTACAGTTTAATCTCGATCCCAACAAAATATCGAGATTAAATTAATGTTCACGTGTACGAAATAGTTATAGTATTTAGTAAATATATTATTATTTTAACTTTATGAATTCCTAATATTATACGTTCAGTGTCCTCATATTACTCTCTGTCGCACATTTACACAAAAAAGGTATATTTTAAGCAAAATATTACAAAATTTTAAACAGAATATAGAAACGTCATGTTGCACATAGAAAAAAAAACATTAGTCATTTGCTTTGATAAGATCGACAACTAGGAATTATTTGTACCTTAATGTAAGTATCGTATAAGTACATACCTACTGCTCGTTAGAAACCTGCTCTAGACGGTGGTGTCGCGAAGTATTTTTTGTTTCTCCGCAAGAACGTTCTGGAACGGAAAGAAGATCCACAAGTGAGTAATCGCAATCACGCTCAAATGAAATGTGGCCGGAAAATACAAACCTAGAAGCAAGTGGAGTATTGAAGAAACCACGGGACGAGCTGCGTTTAAGTAAAGATTCCGTGGATGGCGTGTGTCTAAGTTCACCAGTCTTATGTGTACCGATACTGTTCAGATTCTCGGGATTGACAAAATTAGCCCAATAATCGGAGGGAATTTTTAACAAACTCTCTACTATCTGTAACAGGCCGACAATATTGTTTGTTCCTTTTAATTGAATACGTTAGAGATTTGTTTGCTTCGTGATTTCTGATTTGGTAATACTTACAGCGACCTGATTCCTCGTCTCGGAGAGCAAAGAAGTGGGCGACGGTTCCTGGCAACTGTATCCTACCAACGTAGGTCCAAAGACTTTGGCTAAGTTGCTTATTGGCATTTTACACTCGGGACTACTCGACACTCTTTGCAAATGCAAGATTAAGAAGGCAAGAGTGTCTCTGTTCGGTTGTGGTAATTCTGATATTGCTTGGTACAAAGCAGCATCGGCATCCTGTTTGTCGGTGATCGTAGTGGCGCGAACAAAGTCGGCCCATAATCCCACCGTAATTAACGGCTCTCGTAGCGATCTGGGGATATTAATTATATAATCAAATTGCTCCATTCTCTTTTACTGGCCGATGTTTCGATTAATCGATGTACCTAAGGAAATCCTTGAGGGTTGAGCATATTGTAGCTATGTCAACCTCGGAAAGATTGGGCGCCCCTTTGCCTTTGAGGAACTTTTCCTTCAGGCATTTCACCTCTGCCGAACCACCGTTTACTCTGTACAGTCCTTGTTCACTCATTCCTCGTAATTCTACCTCATTGATACAATGAACAACCAACGACGGTACCATTGGCGGGATCATTGGTGTATAATCTGCTATTGTCCCCTAAGAATAATTCATGCTGATAATTCTGCTATCGCGAACGAAAATTTCGAAAGATTACTACTGCACTTACTGATGTGCCACGTAACGTGGGTGTATTCCCGGTTGGGATACACGGTAATGGCACTAAGTCTTTACATTCTGTGTGAGCCGTAGCTCTGCAATCCCTACATTTCAGGGCAACCTTTCCAAAACGAATCCTGAAACGTTATTCATACCTTTGATATTTGTACAGAAGTAAATTCTTCCGCGAATATTTTACCTTTTGTCACATGGCGTACAAACTTCCGGTTTAATTACTGTTTTAGCTACGAAACTATGGCCCCTGGCGGATTTCGTATTCAAGGTATATCCGCCGATGTTTGGACTAGGCTTGAAAACACCATCGGAATCGGAGCCCGACGTAAGCATCTCTGCTTTTGGTGCAGACGGCTGCAATATAATTTTCCTATTGAAGATGCACGTATTACAAATATTCTGATTAAATGACGAAACTCACAGCATGATCTATGTGCATTTCGTTTGTATCAAGGGGAGCCAGTTTCGATTTACTACGATCGCCACTCTTACGTCTTTTGCGCGAGCTGTGCAAAGCACCCTGCGGATCAGTGTTCTCATCCCTAGGTATAGCTTCGATTACAGAAGACGCAGTGATGTTGCCTTCTTTAGGCACCACTACCGTAGTCGTAGCTACTATCCTATCGGATGTGTTCAATTCCGCGACCTTCTGCAGATTACTACGACGTTTCTTTGCGGAATACTCCCCGCTAGGCCTATGCTCCTTCCACTCTCGTTTCTTTTGATTCTGCTGGATAAGTACACTGGTGTCTAAATCGTCCTCCGACTTTGAGAAGCAACTTAAATCGCTTAGGATCGAGCCAGTGGAGTCCAGCTCCGTTATAGTATTTAATCTAAAATAATCATTAATCGTTTTGTTATGTGAAACCACTTTCTAACGAGTTAGGGAACTCACTTGTCGTTCTGATGTACGTCTTTCATATGCACATTGCTGTGGCGACCATTCATTGTAGTATTGTTTAAGAATTGCAACTTTTCACGGGTCTCGTCATTCAAATTCCTTCCACCGTCATTGAATAAAAGATCTCTAGCCATTGCGATTTGTCTCTCCTACGTACAAACGAGTATTGAGAATACGATACTAAATGCCTAGAAGCTACGAAGAAGGCACAATATCTACCAATGAATTCCTCTGCTCTTCGGCAGTCCGTCTCCTTCGTTTTTCCTCGTCTAATAGCCTTCTAGCGTGGCTTAATTTCCTATCTAAATCCGCTGCCTCTTGGTGAGCTTTCTCCAAGGCCGTATGAAGCCGTTGGCATTCTTGTATGGACGCTAACCATTTTTGCCTCATTTCCTCTTGATTTATAGCAAATTGCAAAAATTCTATGCAAAAGGAAGACGAGTTCTCAATGCACATCGCGTCGCTACGTTCAAGAGTATTAAATTTGCTGAACGCAACATCGAAACAGCGTAACAACAGCTGCGCTTTCTCCATCGCTACTTGCATTTGCAAGTAATAGCTCAGTTATACCATGAATGATCGAAAAAGTACGATAATTGGCGAGGCAATAAAATACAGACTACAGTACATAAATGCAATGATCATGCAATAAAATATAACTAATTGATGTGTCGGCTAATAAGAAAGCATTGTAGGAGATAAGTATGTCAAAATCAAACCTTCTTCGCATGCTCCGTTCAGGAGTACATCTGTGCATCGAACCACTTCATCGTGGCTCGCCAGCAACGACAACGACGTAGTCATCTTCGGATCGGGGCAAACTCGTTCAGGCGAAGTTAAAGTTTGTCATGTATGGAAGGTACGCAACAGGTTCGCGACGACTGTCCGCGATTATTCCCGGTTCCACGCCACTCGTATCGCTTAAGTATATCAATCCGATCGAACTTTACTTGCAAACTCGATAGTACGACACGTGTAATGCATCTCTAGTTACGAATTGCCACGAATACTCACTGAAATATCACTTCTCCGGTAAACGCACGCACTATCGCGCCATAAAGCCGTTGACATTACACGTTCAGCACGTTCAACCGCTTTTTACGGCGATTCGAATCCGACCAATCGGAGCGCGACTTTTCCGATTAGTTCTTAAAGTCTCCGCGAGGGGATATCCGTTGGCGGGAAACCGGCTTGGATGCATCGGGGGCAATGCATTTTCCTTCCGGAACTTTATGATTTTCAAAAAGAATGTTTGATCAGGAAATTTCAGATGAAATTTTGATAAATTCGAAAATTGTACTTATGCTATAATGATTAAAAATCGCATTAAACGCATAAAAGATTCTTTTACCTTCCATTGCCATGGTTACCAGAAAATCAACAATGAAATCGAACGACACTTTGAAATGGAATTAAATTGATTTCGTTAAAAAATGTCTAATAGCAGGTAATAGTAGATATTAAAAGCTGTTATATCATATTATATTATATGTGCAATATCATCGACTTCTTTCTCAGCGGATATATAATTAAACGTGAATCGAACGAATTGAGACGGACGAATTAAAATCGCAGGCTGTCTCACAGAATACCAATAATGATAATTCGAGATTATTTTCAGTCATATAGTTAAATAATTTGAATGGAAAAACTTCTCCCCAAAGCGAACGATTTGTTTCATTGATAGAGAATCAATAGCTCCCCCACTCACCATTCCGTATATGTGCATGAATTTTTACTAAATATTGCAAAGGCAAAATGGGTTGAGTTTCGATATAACTCAATTTATCAACTATTTTGCTGCGTTTCTTCTATCAGCGCGATCGAGGGATGCCTGTGAGTACCGATGCGCAATAAAAATCGCGAGCCTTGAAAAATTGCGAGGAAAAAGATTTTGGAAAGGCAGCGAAGCAGGACCGCGGGGTAATATTTCTGTGAAAAATCGAACAGATCATCCGCGAACGTATTTCATACCCATGAGACGGGAAGAAGGAAGAGGGACGAACCCATGGGATCGCGAAAGCTCGCCGGAATCGCACAGTCAGGGATTTCTTTACCCGTGCGAGAATATTGAATAGCAAGCTTCGTCGGGTTTTGAAAAACTCGCTGCTATCCTCGTCGGTGGATCCTGCAATCTCTGTCATTCTCAATCAAAAGATAATCATGTCTAAACGTACGTTTATTTCTACGCTGACAATAGACTGCGCGTTAAACAAAGGGTCGAAAGAAGAAAGTTAAAGAGAAAAGTCGTGCTAACGAAAAGCTAAGCGATGAAAATATTTTACGCCGCTGCGTTTCGTTTTACCGTTCCACATTCGAATACGCCCCGGCAGCCTTTTAATTTTCGCGATTTTTTTAAAGCTCTTTCCGCGGACTCGGCCCTTCATTTTCCCCCGTACCACGGTGGCCCAAATTCTCTGAACTCGCCAGAGCTTTTAGCCCGGCTTCGACATCGTGAATCACTCTATTGTAATTCCGCTGCGTTTACTCTCTGTAAATGTATCTGTATTTAAAGTGCAGCATTTCTTATCTTATATTCGGTATTTATAATATTCCATACGCACGAGATTTATGCCCGATGCTTATCATAGGTAATTTAAACGAAATGCAATCATCAAATTAATAATCGAAGCATGCAACAAAATGAAGGGGGTATCGTGTCCAAGCGTTCGTGACGATTTCCGACCATGCATAGTAATTTATAAAACGCGCCCGAAGCGTGACAAACTCGGAGCTTTGAGTATCCAAAGACTGACCCAATCGTCGATGCCACTCAAATTGATACGGTCCGCGATGAACCGGCTACTAATTCAACGCAGCCGGACAGAGAGGAACAGGTCACAGATATTGCATGAAGGAGAGAGAGGGGGGGAGGGAAGAGAGAGAGAGAGAGAGAGAGAGAGAGAGAGAGAGAGAGAGAGAGAAGTAAGTGGACAGAATAGAGGGTGAGAGGGAAATAAGCCCCGTTAAGCCTATGAATGCTCGCCGAGCGCTGATAACAGAATTACTGCTGAGGGCTGTTTACACCGGGGCTATTGCAGCCACGTCCAGCATAGCTAATTGTTTTAACCGCCCGTACTTACCTATGCGGCTCAATAAGTCCCAGATTTATGCAGCCACCTATACGGGGGCCACGGAACAATGACGGCTTTAACGAAGCGGCCTACGATAACGCTCGACAATCCCGCGTATAAAGGCCGCGGAACGTCTGAAACGCCGTTCCATGCAAATTGCGCCGCGTCTCGTTCAAGGCGATATCTCTCGGTTGTTATTAATTTTAATTTGAACGGACGATAAAGAGGGATTGAAGAGTTTTGGGCGAAGAGATTAGGCGTTCAGTTACGGAATTGAAGAACGGACGAAAGCAATTAACACGTCCATTCATGTGTGCAATAAAACATACACGACTTGTTCCTTAGAAGAAAATAAAATAGTCTCGTTTAATAATATCAAAGGGGGTTTACCTTAATAACATAGACCTTCACCTTGATAACAGGCTTTTTAATCTCGCGCTCGTTGCCCCGCTGTATGTCGTTTTCCTGCGTCTTCGGAGAGTTGTGTATAGAAAAGAAAGAAGCACAAGAGGGGTGGGACGAGGATTGAAATTTACCGTTGAACGCAGACAGTCCTCCCGGGGGAGAACGAAAACGTCGGTCGCGGGTACTTAGTCTTCGCGGAAGCGTTTGTGATTCCCCGAGGATCGACCATTGAAATTCAAAGGAAAACCCCCCGGGCGGGGGGTGCACAGGTTTTCGCGTCGTTCGATAGTAGCCGGCGTTACGCGGGGAGAGCCTACTCGCTCGGCGTCCCGACCGTTCCTTTCCAACTTTCTGTTCTAGCCAATATCGCGCGCACGCCGATTCGTGATTTAATTCCGGCCGCCGGTGAAAGAAAAGTTCGACGATTGCGAATCGATCGGCGGCCATCGAGTGAGCCGTGCTTTCGACGTGAACGAAAATTAGTTGGTCAATTTCGTAGCT
Source organism: Holcopasites calliopsidis (assembly GCA_023838395.1). Lineage (NCBI taxonomy): Eukaryota > Metazoa > Arthropoda > Insecta > Hymenoptera > Apidae > Holcopasites > Holcopasites calliopsidis. The sequence continues at coordinate 1,908,449 of JALHAQ010000009.1, forward strand.
GCTTTGCAGCCCGGTCCAAATATAGCGCTTCGATGATAGCTTTCATGATGAGGAGGCGAAATATCAGAGAGCAGACAGTGGTTTCTGAAGTGACTGAAAGAAAAACCACGCCTCTGTTAATTAAATAAGTGCAGGATGGACTTTTTTTTTTAGATAATCTTCCTGGTTGAGCCGCGTTTAATCGCGAAGAGGACACGAGCGTTCCGGAAGAACTGTTCTAGCCGGGACACGAGAAATTCCAAATTCGGGCAGCGGCTCTTTGCGGAAACCCGTTTCTACGCGACGACGGCTAACACCAGTGGTAACACCGTACCACCGAGTCCCGCGGAAGTAGTACGAACTTTTAATTAGGTGCACGCTCTCCGACACTGTGACTCGAACGCGAAGGTATATCCAGGCGTGCTCTGACCCCGCCGGAAGATCGATTCGCCACTGTACGACGAGCTTTCGTTCCTTCGTTCGCCTGAACGGACTTCGAATTGTAATAGCCCGTTTGAACAATATTCGATTTATTTCTTTTTTTTTAGATGTCCGATGCAACTCGTTCTGCATGGAAATTAATTAATAGTTAATGCATGTAATTCCTTGGAATACGTTTGGAAATTGTTCTGATAACAGAGATCTTCTGGAAATCTAGTGATTTCTCTTAAATTGTGGCTCTACTCCCGAATGGGACCTGTTGCCGATCGACATGAAACTTGGATGGGAGGTGGGGGGCGGAGGGAGAAACCCAAGTTTAAAATTTTAAGTGCGGGTATTTAATAGTTTTCGAGATATTCATTAAAAACTTTCGTTGCGATACACTGAATTCTTCATACACGGACACAACCAACACAACTGTATTCGCTGTAGCAGCCGTCGTCTTGAAGCGTTCAGTAACTGTTGACGCAGTAAGGATACCGCCCTCAGAATCTACAGATAGGGGTGATCAGTCACCTCCTGTATAGGGTGACAAACGCAAAATCGGTTACTGTAACTTCTGACTCGCAAGGGACGTTCTCTATCTGCAATGCGGCTTCGGGTATACTGGTGTTAATAGTTTGCGGCAAACAATTTCGACGAGGCGACCACTGTCCAAGCGTTGCCGGCCGCCCGCCGGCGGCCGGGAAGATTGTGTTCCCAAACCCAACAGTAATATCCTCTTTTCCGCGTAAATAGTACGCCCGTAGCTCGAACTGCATGTCGTATAGCGAATAATTTAAATTCTACGATCAAGCTGACGTGATGCTATTATACAAAATTACAGTAAGTACGGTGTACTGCAATGCAATGTTTTCCATCTGAAATTAGAGCGGAACATATTTCGGAAAAATGTATACGTATTGCAAATGAGAAGCATTCCTTAGGCGACTAAAGCTACAGTAATCGGTTTTGCGTGGGACACCCTATAGATTCTGATGGCGGTATCCTTATTGTGCCATCAGCTACTGAACACTTGACGACGACGGCTGCTACAGACGGTTGTGTTTCTACATGAAGAATTCAATGTATTGTACCGAAAGTTTGTAATTAATATCTCGGAAACTATTAAATACCCGCACCTAAAAATTTTAGATTTCGGTTTCTCCCTCACCTCCCCTCCAAAATTCATGTCGATCGACAACAGGTCCCATTCGGAAGTGCAGCCGCAATTTCTCTTAAATTGTTTGTGTACTTATTATTAAAATATCAATTTACGAATCAGCATTTAGAAATCATAAATCTCTCGATCCGGGTAGATATCAACAGAACGATCCAGATCTGTAGATTCGGGGAGATTTCAAGGGGGCATCGTTTAGTTTGCAAGATGCTTCGATTCTCGAGAATCTCGCGTCCCCTGGCCTGGGCTAAAAGCCAGCAACGTTTAATCGCTACGGAATTAGGATAACCTCGTGCACCGGGGTCGTGATTAAGCCGAACCTCCCGACCTGGCCACCTATGATGTGGTCTTCCAAAGTAGATATACAACGTTACACAGCGGAGGAAGACGCAACGCTGCCGAAGGAGAACAGAGAAGGACGTGGCGCATTTACTAGTCGGCCCCCTCCCCCCTCTCGTAATCAAAGAGCCGGCAATGCGATATTGAAAGCCCCACCCAAAGTTAAAGCTACTCCGGCAGTTTCGTCATCACCTGCAGCCATCGGCCTCAAAATCAAGAAGCTGATAGGGTTACACGCCTTGCCGAATCTGGACCACGATCCGATTCGGGGATGCTGGGATACACGAGATGTATTTTGATAAAGTGGACCCTGAACAGTTCTCGTCGACGTTATTAATAGGAAAGTAAAACTTTAAACGGTATATCTGCCCTATAAATCTTGCATCGGCTACATTAATTTGAAACTAATCAATCGTTTCGACGTGGCGTCGATGTATTAATAATCCTGTGGAATCTTTATGAAACCGTATCGATTGATACAACGAGATACTTTCAACTCGGGGAAAGAAGGAATTCTTTCTTTCTTTCCTAATCGATAATTCTGTGTACCAATCTTACCCTTGGATAGATTCCAGTGTTCTTTTTATTGTTCTGCAATATATTATTTCTACCAAACATTTCATTGCAATTTATATTTCGTGTTATCTATCGTATGGGATCTTTTGAGAAAAGATATTTCCTTGCTACTCGGTAGTTCGGTGTATCAATTTTACACTTGCATAAATTCTACCGTTTTTTTCATTATTTCGTAATACTTTATTTCTACCAAATTTTTGATTGCAATTTATATTTCGTGTTATCTATCGTATGGGATCTTTTGAGAAAAGATTTTTTCCTTGCTACTCGGTAGTTCGGTGTATCAATTTTACACTTACATAAATTCTACCGTTTCTTTTATTATTTCGTAATACTTTATTTTTATCATATTTTTGATTGCAATTTATATTTCGTGTTATAATTCATTTGAAATCTTTTGAGAAAAATTCTTTCCTTGCTACTCAATAGTTTAGTGTATCAATTTTACACTTACATACATTCCAGCGTTTTTTCTTTATTATTTCGTAATACTTTATTTCTACCAAATTTTTGATTGCAATTTATATTTTGAGTTATCGTTCATATGGGATCTTTTGAGAAAAAATTCTTTCCTTGCTACTCGATAGTTCAGTGCATCAATTCTACACTTACATAAATTCCAAGCGTCTTTTTTTCATTATTTCGTAATACTTTATTTCTATCATATTTTTGATTGCAATTTATATTTCGAGCTATCGATTATTCAGAATCTTTTCCTCCGCATTTTTAGCTCGTCGTGATTTGTACATGCATCAGTTACTTACCACCCGGCCAGACCACTACTCTCTGCGATTGCATTTCCACGACGATCGATGCACGTTATTGTTGAATCGCGCATTAACGACGTCATTAAATCACGCGCGGGACATGAACGTGATCGCTCGCTCGTATGTGCATGTTGAGAAGATTATGAAACGGCTATCTGGCGCGTTTTTAACGATCGGAGTGAATAGCGCACGAAGCTTGAAATACATTCTACGATTCCCCCGGCAACTTTTTGCCCGTCTTCACTTGAAAATATTTCAAATACGTATTTTAATGAGGAGAAAGGAAGGAAAGCTTCCGAGCTTCTCCTTCTAATACGCTTCGGGGATATTTTCGATGGATAATATTGAATATGAAATGATAAGTTGCGTTTCGATTAATATTTACTATTACCATTATTTTCATTGTTTAGCAATAATATTATTCAATATATCGAATTTAGAGTGCCTACGAGAGCCTATAACAAGCTAATTGCGCTAATGAGATTAAAAAGAGAGCGACAGCTCGGCACTAATTCCTATCGACTCGCCCACCGTTCGACTGCTCCGTCCGGGGAGGAAAGAATTAATTGTCTAGCAAAACTCTCGTCGGGTGCATCTTTATTGAAAGCAGTACATGTTTATTTAGATGTTTCGCGAACTTCCTTCCAATAGCATCGGAGATCACACGGTCCAGACAATCATTGTAGGATAACTTTCGACGCGAGTTGCTGGCATAATTATGGAATTTAATTAGCTGCACGGCTTGGTCCCAACGGATTTTAATATCTCGGTGCTTCTTTCCTCCGAACAATCCCCTTTACATCCCCCCCCCCTCTCTCTATATATATATCTCCCTGTTCGCGTAAGAAAATAAGAAGCCAAAGGCAAAAATCGAAGGCAGTCGGTCGATCGATAGACCGCGAAATTGGACGCAAAATTCTTGTACGCGCTTGCACGCAGACCTGCGCTCTACAACTATAACATTTTTGCAAGCAACGATTTTATTATACTTTCATGAAATCCAACGTCATTCTTGTCCCGCTTCGATCCGTTGACGAACACTGAAACTCTTGGAGCGATTAATTAAGCGAGCCCTCCTCTAATCACGCCCGGCCGAGCAAGTACTTAGCGATCGCTCTTGCGGGACGATTTAAATTTGTACACTCGATACATCGGCGAGTACGGCTTGACCTCTCCGTCGCTGTCACCGTCGTCCCCCGTGGGATCGTCCCTGTCCGGTTTCGAGGATCGATATATTTGACTTTTCTCGTACAGCGGCATAGCTGGAAGAAGCATACCGGGTTTATTTGCGCCGGTTCCGCTGGAACTGCTCGGCAAACAGACAAGTTCGCCGGGACGAACTTTGCAATAAGCGAGCTTCCCTCGATAACGTAACGGGACTGTAAAATCGGGGCCTCGGTTTGTCAAAGAGAATTCTATAGTGGTCAATGTATAAAATATCCCGCGGGATGGCGGTTCGGGGATAATGAAAATTACATTCCCGTTAATAATTTTTCAGGAATCTTGTAAACGCGGAGAGAGGAATCGTTTTCTGTTTTAGCTTATCTACGAACTTTAATATGCAAATTCATGGCAGAACAGCTTTAACCGGAATTCCAGCGAAACACCTGATAACGGACCGTCGAACGCCGGTGGCGCGAAGCTTTTCGACTGTCCGGGAATATTTTGCACCCTGCCGAGCGGAGGAGTAATGCAAATCGTCGTAGTATTCCGCGAATACCAGTAATCGACGTCGTAACTATTGTATATCGGGCAGCAGGAATGATGGTATACGTACAAGACAAACTCGGTTTCATGCCTCCCGCTTTTTCGGTGCTTTTCAACGGCGACGCGTCGCCGGCGTATTCCTCCGTGGCGGTGGTACGCGTCGGGGGTTGGAACGAAAAAGCTTCCGTCGCGTCCACTGTTTTCTGCGGAGTCTCGTAATTCTGAAGTGGCACCGTGCCGACCACTATATTTGTTCGCAGTTTCAAGTTCTTCTGAAACATTCTGTAGTACCATTCGCCCGCGTCCACGCAGGCCTCGATCTTTCGGTAAAAAAGAGAAAAGGATAGAGATTTTCTATACATCCGTAATATTGATAAAGAGCGTATTGATGTTCAACGATTTTAACGACTGCAAGATTGAAGATGTTCTAAGAGTATCGCGATGATAATTATTACAATATTACAGGCGTATGATGAATGAGAAAATTCAATAGGAATTTCTACTTTCTCCGTAACGAAAGAGCCCAGCCGAATGAGCATGGTAAAAGCGTCCCCAAACCAAAACATCGTTTTCTTTTTAACAATCTTCCACTCTTGCGAAAAATCTGCAAAAAGTATATGTTAATACCCATAACGGGACGTTAAAAGTGTAACAATATAAACGTAGTCGCTTTATTATTGAAATACAACAAAAAACTCTAAAATTGTAGACATTTTTTGAACCTTGATTTTGCAACTGAAAATTCGGAGAAAATTCACAGACACGTATCTAGTAGGATAGAGTGTCCCTGATTTTTGTCATAATTCTCTAATTATTCTAACAGAAGGAATGGAGCTTAAATGGAAAATTACGTTTATTAAATCGCTTGGCAGAATGCATTTTCTATAATGTATCGATTTCAATTTGCTTCGGGGGCACTTTTACCGTGCTTATCCGGCTGGGCTCAAAGGGGGTATGGAAATTAGGTTTCCAGGCGACCGTAGTTTCGGCTAATTCTGATTTTATCGTCGAACGGAGCGCTAGTAAATTTCGGACAGCCTCACTTTAAGCGTGTACAGAACGTCGATGATGTTGCAGTGGATCATCCCGGTGGGTGGCACTGCAGGGACGTCAAACGTGACGTCGAATGCGCCGGACGGTTTATCAACAGGCTGTTCCACTTCTACAACGATCTCTTTGTGCTTACGCGCCTTTTCCGTGGAATGATAGGACACCACCTAAGGAAACACGGGATATTTAGAACGATCGATGCCGGAGTAGGTATGCGGTAGAAGGAATACTGGGGCGAGCACGATCCAGAAATACTACAACGCTATTCGTTAATTAATACCAGTGGAAAGCAATTTAATGAGAGTCGGTGCAACACTACCGAAGCATAAAATGTTTATAAGCGTGCCAGAAAAAGGGGGAAAACACCGACTCCGTTTCCTACACATTGATCTGTTTACTTTTTTAAACACGATCCTGATTTTCTTAACCACAACCGTGGTGGGGTTCGTCATATCGATTTTAATCGGTATCGTTTGGCCAGGTACGAAGCCGTGAACCGGAAGGGACATGGAGAGGCTGAGCGGTTCCGTTTGGCCCATGTACACCTTCGACTGTTGCACATTCGCGGGCAGCTGAAACGTTGGTTCGCATCATTAAAAACAGCGCGGATTTAGTCCGCGCGAAGGGAGCTGATGTGCGCAACGTTAATCGAACGACTCGCCAGAAACGAAATCACACGATCGCCGAAGCGATATCGTTCGCCGTTGGATTGCTACTCACGGGCGCGAGTGGATCCCGATTAAGGTCAAGCACGGGGGCGACCGTGAATGGAATAATGTTGGTGGAAAACCGATAAACGGTCGTTACGTCCAACAATGCCCTAATCGAGTACCGTACACGTCCGTATCGGCCCTCGAAGCTGCAGGGCAGCGCCTCCGGAAGCGTCAGGGTGAACGGGTAGACGCCGCCGGTTATCGCAGACTTTTCCTTGCCGTCTACGCGTGACGAGAATCCGTTAATCCGACAGCCGACTTTCGTGTAGCGATCGCCGAACGCGCATGTACCCGCGGGTGTATTACTTACCGCCCACCAGATACGTCCCCACGTGAAGATAATTCTCGAACGCCGAAAACTTACGTCGGATCCCGGCCGATCGATCCGTGAAATACACCTGGGCCTCTCCCTTGCATTTCAGCCTGATTCCTGCGAAAGGGGTGAACTCGAAGTCGCTTTAGTAAAAAAAAAAAAAAAAATAGGTGTGCATGCTTATACATATAAAGATTGGCGAAATCCCATTGTTTTCATCATTTGCGTCATTAATCGTACCCGACTTGATCAATCGAATTCATTCCGAGTTTGCCAAGAACAGTCGTTAATACTCTCGACTATGAAGTAGGTATCATCTATAAAAAGTGTCTATTCGCTAATGAAAGAATCACCGAGAGCATTGAGAATCATAATGACACGTGCGAAAGTGTATTAGACGAGAAACAATGCATTAGTTGCTATTTAACTACAGTGGTTGTGGAAAGTATCCGCACACCTTTCAAAACGAAATACCTTTTTCATAATTGACCCAAACGACTTGAATTTTTACAAGGGGATAGAAGAAAATAATGAGAGCCATTTTTCGAACTATTTTATCCGAGCTTGTAATGAAAATTCAAAAAATGTCTTTTATATCTCGGAGCTGGAGATGTTTAAAGATCGCAAAAAAGGTCGGAAGTCGTAGGAATCAGGCGAAATGAGTGATTTTCAACTTATTTTGCGACCTTGAAACATTTATAGCTCGGAGCAACGTTAACCGATTTGAATGGAATTTGCAGTGTTCATGTATCTTACTTAGATCGATAAAAGGCATCTTTTAAATTTTCATTATAAGCTCAGATAAAAAAGTTGAGAAAAAAACAATTGTTACTGCTTGCTTTATAATTTTAGGAAATCCTGCCTTTTTTTTTAAAGACTGAACCAGGATAGATAGTAAAGTAGTCCTCTACCTTCTTGTAAAAACTCAAGTCGTTAGGGTCAGTTCTAAAAAAGATATTCCTGTCTGAAGGGTGTACGAATATTTTCTACACTCACTGCATCTTCCCGAAAATATAGAAAATCATTTGTAAATGCGCGAGGAGCACTTCCTTCGGTCTGTTCGTTCTACAAGCGTCCCTGCGATACCAGAATCGCGTCGTGCATGGCCAGGATGGCGTGTACAGAGCGGTGGCAACATCTTTTAGGTCACCTGTTATGCAACACGATCGATGGCACGTTTGGCACGCGTTAGACTCGAAAACGAGAGACATCCTTGTGATTGCGAATCGACAAGGGGGTAAACATCGCGAGGACAAATATAGAGTTAGCTGTGCCTCGTTACGAGGAGCCAATCGAATATCTTTCGGTTCCCTTTATCCATCGAACGGCCTTCGATACAGTATGTTCCGTGTAATTTGTTTGGAACTGTTTTGGTCAATTCAAAATCGATACAATTAATATTTTCATTTCAGATTTTATATTTAAATTTCGTTTCTTTTCATTAAATTTGAATTTTCTTCAACGAATATTTTCTTCAATCGAAAGAAATCTCGTGACTCGAGTTCCTCATATTTCTCGTATTTTGAGTTCTTCATATCTTCGTATTTGCCAGCCGTTTCGAAATTGTGTTTAAAAAGACTTACCCAAGGCATGGGCCGGTTCCTCCAAGTCTAAGTAAACGCTTCCTGTTATCTGTTGCCCGCTGTAATATACCCTTTGGGGATGATCGAGGACGATATCGATCTTTCGGAAGCCGATACTATTGACGAAAAGATACAAGAAACAGATTCATGCGATCGCTGCACATCATGGATAATCCCCTCAATTTGCAAACATACGTATGTACCTTTTAGACAAAGCTTCGGCGATCGACTGATCAGTTTCAGCTTCCGCCCCGTCCTCCATTCTGTCGCACGTGTACGGACGATTCCCTCGATCGCTCTTCAATCAGATTTACCAAAGACCCACTGCTAACAGCTGTTACTTCGAGCAGAAACGATGTCACGCTCTTCCCTTTACACAAATAAGCACACTTTCCTTTTTAACAATCCCACTCCGACTCGATGCACCGTTACGACGACACTTTCGTAACAACGTTCATCCCTTTCGCGGCAGACAAATATAGATGCTTGTAAGGGTAGTTAGGAATCTTCCAAGACGTCGACGAGAATAGGGCGCAGCGAAGATTAATTACCGCGACCGAACAACGTCGTGTCGCCGAAGAAAAAGGAAGAAAGTGGAAGCGCACGGGCAGAGCTGGTCGTAGCTTACGGTGTTAAAGACGCAATGGGATGTTTGTTGACAAGATTCCAAAATTGCGGAGCGCACCCCCGGGGTCGGCGACGCATGCGTCAGTCGCTTCGCCAATATCGCGGCGACATGCCGCCGTGTACATCCGAGAGCACCCTTTGCTCTTTCACCACCTTCGGGCCGGATAATCGAAGGACGTACCCCGACGTCGGGGTGGTAAAAGCTCATCCTCGCGGCAGATGCACGCCGCAGTGGCGTAGTTCTGAATTAAGGACAGGCCGCGTGATAACGGCGCCCGTGTATCGACCAATCGAGAATTACCTGGCCGGGCACCGGGTCGCAGAGCGTTCGAATTCTGCCGCATCGTTGATACTGTTGTTTCACTAGCGACGCGTCGCTAAAGGCTCTGCGGAACTCGTGCGAGAAATGCCCCGCAGTGGAGAACGAAGCCAGTCTCCTTTCAGCTCGGATCGATCATCCCGCGAACTTTTGATGAATTTATTAAAGGCGACAAGTAAATGTTTTCGGTAGAAGAATCGACTCCTTTTTCCCTCACGCTCTTGTTCTGATGCGACTATCTCATTTGACACCGTGCAATGGGATTGTAGACCGAGTAGCCTAAATATGGGCCTGTAATTTTATTTTAGATATTATTGTCGAACTAGTTGAAGACTTTTTTTTTAATGTAACGCTGTAGTGAATATGTATAACATGTTTGTTATACGATACTATGTTCATATAAACAGTACAAGGATTGGGTTTGTTATAAACTGGGTGAATAAAATGCGAAAACGCTTGTGTTTAAAAGTGTGGTCCAAATATGGACTACCCTTGAAATATTTTTAAGCATGTCCCAAATGTTGCTAGGAAGCGTTAAATGCTGATAGTTTATTTACAACAGTTGCAAACGTAGGTGTGTGTCTTTCAACACCTGCACACGCATTGCGTGTCCACAGATGAACACAGAGAGCGCTGCACCCAAAGTTCTTCTTCCAGAAATGTCGAGAAAAGTCCCTTGCACAATATGCAACATGAATCCACCTGCTCCTGGGTACATATCCTAATGAATTTCACCCTGTAGCCCATATTTACACCACTTGTTCAGGGATGCTTAGAACGGTGCAAACCATTCCTACTAAAACCTATTTATTAAACAATCTATGTTTAAAAAAAGCTTGCGATGTCAGCAGTGTTGTGCTCCTGGCGAATTAGTACTTAGTTCAACAAGATATTGTTAAGAAGTCAAATGACGCATTTGATAACAAATCACGTTAATAAAACAGATGCTATTACCAGCTTCCTCCAAGTTTCTTCGCTTCTCGAATGATAATCTCTCATCATTGCCACTAAAGTGTTGCATCTAATATGATCTTAGATTTCAAGTAGCCCATATTCACTCTTCTACTGTAGTGAAAAATAAATACTATAACAATTGGAAGTAAAATACATTTTAGGTGAAAGATTGTCAGTATAAATTCCTTTTTATTCAGTCTTTTTGTTTTCCATTCTATTTCTTTAACAAAGAGAGATCATTGACTTGTAATTGTCCACGTATCGTAATTTAGAAAAATCCTGTTTGCAAAGAAGATTTCGTGTTCATTCAGGTCAATCGCATCAAGCAAGTGGACTTTATATTAGGTCTGCCGAAAAGTTTTCTCCGTTTCGGTTACATCCATTTTCAACAATTATCCGCATATTCATACGACGCATATTTGGCTCTCTCTTTTTATCGCTGACAATGTATACACATTGGGGTCGCAGATGTACTAAAACGAAGATGATCCCTGTTAGTATTAAGTGAGATGCGACCGTGTTCCCATGGCTCCTGATAAAGTTCATTTACGCCACTATATTTTGTACGATTTCCGACAAGGAAGAAATGCTAGAGAAGCGTGTAGAAATGCATTGAAACTGTTTTGAAGATTTCAAGTGGATGATTTTGACTTTTCTGATGAGCCACGCTCTGGGCGGCCATCTTTGATCGACGACGATACTGACAAGATCATGTTAGAGCAAAATTCTTTTTCGACAACATCGAGGATTGCGGAAAGGCTTGATTCAGCTCAACAAACCATCTCGGACCATATTCGGAAACTAGGATTTGTGTGGAAATATTCGAGATGGGTGCCACGTAAGATAAGTGAGAAGAATTTGAGCAATCGAATCATCATGCGCACATCTTTGCTTGCACGGAACAAAATCGAGCCCTTCTCGGACCGGATCCTAACTGGGGATGAAAAGTGAATTACGTATGAAAACATCGTAAGGAAAAGGGCATATTTTGAACCCGGAAAATGTACCCCGTACACCTTCTAAACCAAAGTTGAGCCTAAATAAGAGAATGTTGTGTATACAGGGTGTTCGGCTACTGCATGTCAATATTTTAAGGGTTGGTTACTGAGGCAGTTCTGAACAACATTTCCCTTTGCCGAAACGGCGGTTAAGGCTTCGTTTTTGAATGATTAACGAAAAGCGGTGACCAATCAGAGCGCCTGTAGAGCGCGCGCTTAGCCGAGAAGGCGTTCAGGGCTGCAGTTGAGCGTATCACGATATTCTTTTGCCTGAGCGCGCGCTCTACACGCGCTCTAATTGGTCACCGCTTTTCGTTATTCATTCAAAAACGAAGCTTCAGCCACCGTTTTAGCAAAGGAATAAAGTTGTTCAGAATTGCCTCAGCAATCGCTCCTTAAAATATTGACATGCAGTAGCAGAACACCCCATATGGTGAGACATTCGAGGACCAATACATTTTGAGCTGTTGAAACCAAACGAAAAGCTAGATTCGGAGAGGTACTGTCAACAATTGGATAAATTAAAAATAGCACTAAAAGAAAAGAGGCCGGCGATGTTCAATAGGAAGGACATCATACTACTTCATGATAATGCCAGGCCACATGCTGCTTTGGGGACTCGTCAGAAAGTCGCAGAACTAGGCCGGGAAATTCAGTCGCATCCACCATACTCCCCGGACCTAGCACCCTCCGATTATCACTTGTTTCTGTCTTTACACAACTTTTTGGAGGGCAAAAAGTTCAAGAACGAAGAAGACATCGGACAAGCACTGGTTCAATCTTTGGTCTCTAGAGATAAGGCATTTTTTGAAAATGGGATATACAAATTGCCATCACGTTGGCAAGAAGTCAAAAATAATGATGGCAATTATATTATTTAATAAAGATTATTCGAGGTACGAAAAATGTATTCTTTTATTTTATTCTAAAAACGGACAGAACTTTCCGGTAAACCTAATACTTTTCGAGCTATAGTTTCTTATTATTGCCACTATGATGGAGCACCTAATATGATCTTAAACTTCAACTAGCCCGTATTTAGACCCTAGCCCATGTTTGAATCGTCTCCTCTACCATAATGCTCGAAGGGATAGAAGGTGAATCTTTCTTTTATTTAAAGGGAGGCGTCCTTCAAGAATTTACTTGTTCAAACTTGAATTTGAAATACGTAACACTTGTATGCACCTCGACGACGTGAGAATTTGCGCCAAGATGAGCATAAGGGCCTTGTTAAGAATTAGTACGTGATCTGAATTTACGATACGACCGTGACCTTTCGGTTGCTCCGGGGCAGCGCATTTCCATATTCATTCGCCCCCTCGTTTTCATCCAATTTTTTAACGTTCCAGTTCGTCCTCGGTGAGCCTCAAGGAGCGCATAACGAAGTTCCCCCCGACTGTCTTCCTTCTTCGCCGTAATTATACCGTTACACGCGCATTCATTGAATCAGTCTCGAAAGTGCGGGGAAATATCACTGCGCTCCAAACTCGCCGCAACGAATGTTTTCCGATAACGTAATGACTTTTCGCAGAGAATCGACGCGAGTACAGCGAACCCGTACTTGCGCGAGCCATTCGTCGCATTGGATAAAACTTGCTCGCCGAACGAATCTGTCGCGGCAGCGTTCGCTTTCGTTCGGGAAAGTAACGGGGGCGTGCATTTACATGAACAAGGAACTTAAGTAACAAGCTGGAAAGCGTTAATTGCGACAGGCACGTGGCTACCGGAACGCGCGTTATAATTATCAGTTATTTACATTCGCCGCAACCTGTAAACGTTCGTGCAACGCCACGCATGAAACTTCCTCCTTTTCACGGAAACCTGCCGACGCGGATTTACGTGAAATGAATTACGCGATGATAGTACAGTGCGTAACAGAATGAGCCCGCTTGGACTTTTGGGCGCAACCAGAGCTTTTTTTTTGTAATGTAACGCGGTGGAACCGCGTTCCGGCCCCTTTTGCACGCCATTTGTAACGTTTCAAAAGCAATTAGACAAATAGTGTATTTTTTTTTATTTTGACATCTATGATAGAGAAATATCGTAACTTTTGTTTAATTCGTTATGCGTGTCGTGGTATGGGAAAAGCTGCTTTAAAATTCACTTGAATCATATTTGAATATAATTTTACTTAATAAAAAGCTTGACAAGAAAAATTTCTTTTTTAATGACTCAAGCCCTGGTCATAATTATGAACACTAGTTAAGCGATTCGACTGAACTTTATCTCAGCACTTAGCCTAAGCATCAGGGAGTTTTCGTGTAAAATTTCATCTTGATACAGGGCGCAATTTTTGTCCAGTAAGCGTCCGTTTGATTTTTAACAAGAATCTAACAAAATGAGTCCACTTGCGGAGAAACGAGAATTTTAACAAACCAAAGCGTTCTAAGTAAAAGAAACAAGCATCTTCAGTAATTGATACGTTCTCCACCACTTTTTATTAACCCCTTAGTGCGCACACTCCAATTAATTTGCGCGGACGATAATGGCAAAAATGTGAACACATAAGTTAATTGGAGCAGCGTCGCAATTTGTGTTATCGTTTTGCTTAAATATAAATATTTATGTTTCGTTTGTTGTCACAATAAGGGTAAATATTATAAAATATTTTTCAGATAAAGATTTACATGGATGAAAAAAGCGATGTAATTGAAGATTTTCTTTTAGAAAAATGCACGTTAAGGGGTTAATGAATTCACCCTCTTCGTCGTTCATTCAGCTAGATCTCGCAGTTGTTTCGTAGTAACGCGATTCCTCTGACATTAACCCTATTGAGAATCCCTAGGGCCAATTTGTACGTGATACAAATAACAATTGCCGGCAGTTTAATAGCGTCACCGCGTTGAAAACTGCGATATTGGTGGCCTGGAATCGCGCTACTCCGAAACGAGTGCAAAATCCAGCTGCATCAGCAACGAGGGGGACGAATTAATCAATAAAAAGTAGTATAAAACCTATAAATCACCGAAGACGCTTATCTCTTTAAGTTAGAATGCCTTAATTCGTGAAAGTTTCTGTTTCTCCGCAAGAGGATCTGTTATTTTGTTACGGTCAAACGTGGACAAAAATCAAATGAATGTTTACCGTGCAAAACTGGGGCGCTATGTCAAGATGAAGTTTTACATGAAGTGCTTGGGCTAAATGACTAAACTTAATTAGCTTCATAGCTGTGACCGAAAGTACAAGCGGACCTAACTTTTCGTTACACACTAAAGTCCATCGTTAGGTGAGTTGCGGGACGGGAAGAGTGCGTAAGTAAAATGAAAAAAAAAAACAAAGTGGCAAGATGAATTCCACTCGTTACGCACGAATAGTCTTCAACTTCATCGCGTATGCACCTTCGTACATTCCCAGTATCCAGCCTTGCGTTTGTGCAGCACAGTAACCAGATATTGCGGAGGATTAATTGCACGCGCTCGTCCCCTCTCCCTCGCGGCCGGTACCCTTCGGGTAATACAGACGACTTTAATTAGCGATCTCGTTGGCTACGGTTCTTTTCAATGACGGTAAATCAGGCAGCTCCTCGTCTTACACGTAATAAGAAAATTCCGCAATAATGCGCCGCTATCGATCGCCGGCTATCGTCTGAATAGATCGCAAAGGGTCGCCGAGTCTCAGTAGGGTATCCGTACACACCGCAATAATTCTCTTCCCCCGTCTGCGTTGCACCGTGGCGCGGCAAAGAGACTGCAGCAAAGGAACGCGCTCCGGAGATTCGTGCCTCCGATTCCACGTCGAATTTCAGGAAGCGAACGATATCCGGCATCGGCTGTCCTATTCGGTGTACTAAATCGGCATAATGAACGCGCACGAGAACGATTTCATTCGTTGGAAATAAAAAATATTGGCAGGTAACTTGTTTCCTCTTCAATTTTTTCTTTGTGCGGGAGAATGAATATTTCGTAGATCCGATGAAATCCATTTTAGGAAAGGTATTATGGAGTAATAATTTCAGTTGCGCGTATTTATCAGGGATCGCCGTGCTCTCGAAATTATATTTCATTTTTAAAATCAGCCTCATACTTTTTCTAGAAAGAAATTGTAAATCTTTTTAGGTGCGGTCATTAAATGTAGGGAGAATTAAAAATGCTTTTACAATCTTTTTGAATGTTTCAAGAGCAAGATGCTTCGACGATTTCTCCAAAGGACAGTAAGTCGTGGACCATTGTACTTACACCTACAACCGTCGGCACGCCTTGTTAAAAGAAATGCGTTCCGGCTGGTATACTTTATTCATCCTAATAGTAGCTCAAAGGCATCGCAGCTTTTTCCATTGACGACGGAAATCTCTTTGACGTTAACGTTCGTTATATATTCGCTTTGTATTCGATGAATCCCCTCGAATGTCCCTCTTATTAGGCGCCATAGAGAAGGCTGATGTTAATCCTGGCTAATAATAGTAGCCCCGTCGCAATAGATATTTCAGTCTAACGGCAAAACCCCTATTGCATATTATTAATATCAACAGAACGGCCGTTCAGCGCTGGACATTTCCTGTAGAACAATGTCCCAGTAGGATTAAAATTCAATCGCTTATTCCTCTCGAAAATGCGGAATATTTTTCTGAACAAATATCCCTTTGTATCTGTTTATTTAAAAAAGTAAAGAAGTAAATTATATCGCTTAAGAAGCAATTATAGAAAAATATAGATAATTGTATTAATTAGGGGGAGTTCCCCAAGTACCGGACACTTAAGGTTCTTCTCAAATAAATGAAACAAATATTGACTTTTTTTTACTTTTTTTGCATTATTTACAAGTTAACACTGGTAGGAATCAAAATATAGAAACAAACGACCAACGTTGTTATAATAGTTAAACAAAATTAACATGAATTTAGGTTACTGATTTTATAAAAATGTGGAATGGCACCTAATATCGGACACAGTAAACATGCTTAAATTATCTCACGATGATTTTAAAATAATTTGCAGCGATCACATATGCAATTATCGGAACATTCAGGTACGTTGGCACAAGCTTTGTGAGCCCATTTTTGGCACATTGAGCATTGTATCCAGTCTTCATCATTGGTCTCCAAACAAACCACACAAAGTGTTTCTTCGTTTATATCTTCTGGTTTTACTGGTCTGGTTTTTTTCATTTCCTTTGCTCGATTCGTCTTGTTAAAAACACTTTTCAATTCTTTCTTTTGTTCTTTCATTCGTTTTTTTATTTTCCTTCTCTTCGACCAATAATTGATGACATTGTGAAGTAAGAATTTCACTCTTTTCCGATTTCCTCTTCCTTGATTCTGATTGCTTTTTCACTGCATCAGGTTTTTTTATCAGATCTACTTGCGGTTTATTAAAACCGACAGCTCGCATCAAGCTCGTGGATTCAGGAGTTCCAAGCGACAAATCAGGATGCCTAGCTATAAAATTAGAATAAAAATGCTTGCCAGCTGTTCCTTTCTCGGCATTGAAACGATTAGGAAGCTTAGAGTTTACTGCTAGGTCATGTGCAGGTTTTAAAAATTCCCTTCTCGTTAGTGGCGAACACCGATCAGCTAGGTTTTCTATATGATTTACCAATTGATTTTCATATTCTACTGGAAAAGTTGTGGTAAACGCACCTAGTTTAGGCTTTAATATTACTTCTTTCCCAGATTTTAAAGCAGTTATCTTATCAGACAATGTGCTTTTTGGAATGTTGTGTCTTAAAGATGCTTCTCTCAAGCTCATTTTTCTTGCCACAACTTTCTTCAATGCGGTTTTTAAATCTTTTTCATTCCACAAACACCGCTTTTTAATATCCATGTCGTTGTTCATGTATATATTTAACGACTGAAAGCACGATAATGAATGTTATTACAAATACGAACATACAGTAGTGATATACATATTTACTGTCCGATAATAGGGGATAGTGGGAACCACTACAAAATAGTATTTTCCGAAAATCAATCCACTATATACCAAAAAACAAAAAGTAAATAAAACAGTACTTACCAGAAGTTACAGCAACACTACTCAGATGTTTTTAATTCATAAAAATTTGATAAATATTACACTTTTTACTTTACACAATGCACTGATATTTGGACTCCATCGCCAACGATCGACCGATGTTACAGCTTATGGAATCGCGATAGAAGCGAGCGAATGCCGCACATCGTTTGTTTTATCCTCTCCTTCGTCTTGACGGTTTAAAACAACTTCGTCACATTTTAGTTCTTTGAAACATAACTAATGTCCGATATTAGGTGCCGTCCGGTATTAGGGGAATTCCCCCCACATCACTGGATTGAAAAAAGGTACTTTAATAATTTATCAACAAATCCTGAATTTCTCATCCCCCAATGAAACTGTCGCTACGCTATCCTGCTGTTCTTCGAATTCATCTCTGAGTTCCCGTTTTCCCTGGTGGAATTTTCATCGATACCTCGACTTTCTTCACCCCGTGCACTTGTATCGTTCGATTCCAGTTTTTACTCGGTCAGAACTGCGACCGGAGCGTCGAGAGCGCGCAGTCAGGACGGTGGCTGATTTATGGCTTCGTCCGGGACGAGGTCCTTCGGGATAGGAGGGCGGCGAAACAAGAAACACGAACCCGGGGTAATAATAGTTTCTTGCAGTTCCACGGCAGTGGACACGGGGAAAGGGTAATCCCGGTGTCACCATAAATTTCAATGATAATAATTACCGCGCCTCTTTGCCCACCTCTTTCCCTGATAACCCCTCTTGAGGCGTGCTTCCGACGCGAAGCCATCGCATCATTTTGCGCGACGATGCGTCTCGAATCGGAACCGAGCTATCATTTTATGATCTTCAAGAAATAATAATAAACTGCTGCCCTTGTGAGAATTTAAAAAAGCAAACAGAGAGTGTACTTTTTCTTTCGCACATACTTGTGGGTTTATACTATAATCGATGTTGGATAAAAGCACAGCGAATAGAACGTTGGCGGTATCGAATGACCCGCGCTTGTGTCTAAAAATGGACAAATACGAAGGGTATTAAACGAGGTCGAGGGTGGCTGATACCGCTCGTGTTTTCTTTGCAATAAGCAATCACGTATATACATATACGTATGCGCGGCCGGCTTTGTCTTACAAAAAAAAAAAGATCGGCAAACAAACGGGGCGCAGTTTAACTCCGTAAACAATTGTTCGCAAAAGTTGCGTGCAAATAGCGAGAGTATTGATCAGCGCGCAACACCGGATAACAGGTGCCGAGCTACGCGACGTTTTATACTCGTCCCATCGACGGGAACCGATTTAAATCCATGCAAACTAATTCGAAAGGAGAACTTTGTTCCGCGTTTTATCGACGGACGTGTACGTATACCTAGGACCGTGCTGGGGGCTGAAAAGGCTTTAGCGACGATTCGTCGAGTCGCCGCGACTATTTTCGAACGGATTCCCCGGACGGAACCGCCGCGAATCAATCCGTCCTGGCAGAAACGTAAATTACGTTTCGAACGGGACGAACGTCCTAATTCGGTCGGGCATCCTACTCTCTGATCCGCAGCGTGGTTCCGCGCGCGGTACCGCCGGTAAATGGAGTTAGTTTCCGGAATACCTCGATGCTTCACGCACTAACGAGTTCCTGATGTTCCACGTGCCGCAATCTCGGACCGCAGCTTCGTTAGACGGAGATAAAGCGTTGCACCAGCCGCTCCCTGCAACGATCGTCTGGAAATTGCATCGATGCACGTATGTGCCACTTCTGGAGTCCTTCAGAAATCGTTAATTGATCAACAGTCGACGAGCGGGATTCTTGAAATCCAAATCAAGAAAAAAAGAGTTCCGTTTGCGATGAATTAAAATTACATTGACGCTAGATTTATGGACCCTAAATGCGTATTTATTTACTTTCTTTTAGAAAAGCGGGTACGTTATGTTTGAAATTATAAAGTCCTGCGGGGTAAATGAACTAGGATGTGTGTAATGTTACGTTAAAGTTAATACAAGTTGCTTAAAAATCACATTTACGACACCTGCAAAATTAATGCAGAATCTGGAAGTCTGCAAATATGGGCTAGCTGAAGTTTTACTTTTGGACCATTTCAAGGGTAGTTACAAGAAACTCAAACTTTGTTCTGTTTATTTGAACGTAATATCGTATAGCAAACATGATATACATATTCGCTATAGTATTACATTTGTAAAATCTTCAACTAGTTTCACAATAATATCTACAGTAAAAGTGCTGGCCCGTATTTAGACCACTTCCTCCAGTCTTGTAGCGATCTATACCTATTTCAATTTCACACGCAGATTGTTTTTAATATCAATGTCAGAGTTCAGTTAATTCAATACCCTTCAGTATTGCGTTCAACGCGTACGATTGACAAAGAGAGAAATCGAATGAGGAAAAATGGCGCAGCGAAACAATGCTGCGCAATAACGTCTATAGGAATTAGAATGGGCAGCATAGCCTGCGACGCAGCACATTTCAGCTGCCACCGAATATCAACTTGCCACTAACGTGCTTAAAAAAAAAAGATTAATCACTTCTCGCGATCGATTGGCCTCCATTCACGAAACTCGTTTCACTTTGATTAACGGGGTGCAACGGACATTCCACAGGTCCTTCCGTCGCCAGGACGGTTCAATGAGTCCGTTGAATGCTGCAAGGAACGTATCATTGTTCTACGAAGAACGCCCTGCACGTCCCTGGATGCGCTGTTACCTCGCTACATGGAGATTACGGGGCTATTGTCTTGGTCTAATAGCTCCATGTCGGCATAATTACTAATACATCAGCCGGAGCGTGCGTCGGCTGGCTGTCAGCAATATTCCACGGTGTATCGGATGCCCCGGTATCCAGCAAACTGCATTACCTTATTGGGCCAAAGATCGAAGCAACAATTGTATTAGGTTAGTGTATACGCGATTCAGCTGCGCGGCATCCGAGCATAGCGCATGCGCGACTTTAATTACGGGCCCCCTGTGTAATTCACCGCCTGATCTAAAATTAGCTCTTTCGTTATGAACGATGCAGGGCGCGACGTCGAAAATCGACTAATGCACCGCTGATGACATACAAAAATAAGTCTTATCATTTAACGCTATCAGACTTGCTGTAAAATCAGAATTCAAATTTCCAATAACTTGAATTCCTTCAAGCAACAAAGTATGATAATCGGAAAATGAATCTCTTTAGCAATAGTCGATTTTAAACCGTTTCTCGTATTCTGATCAATATCAAGGAGCATCAGCAGAGACAGAGGGTGATCGCAAATTTATTCATGAGCAATTTATACAGGTGGTTGGAATTCACGCGTGTCCAAGTAACCAAAGGAATTTCATGACCGGCAAACAGAGGGGTGAATACAAAGTTGCGCGGCACTTGGATTCACGGACCGACAGTACCGGCGGCGAAAGCGTGTCGTATTTAGGGGATCTCCGGATGGCGTATACATATCTGTGTCCGCAGCGAAAGCATCGGGAACTCGGTCAAGAAGCGTCGAGGAAAACACTCGGTTACGCTTTCGCGTTGCGGAACGAGCTCGAGTAGGGGAGAAGTGGGTGCTTTGGACTCGTTTAGGTACCTCGGCGTTGCTCCCTAGCTCGTAATATCCGACGCGAAGTCGCAACGGTGGCGTTTTCGCGCAACCATCATCTCATTTTTCGACCGTGATCATACGCTTCATTAAATTTATTACGGTATCACTCCGCGTTGAAGTGCAATTTTCGGAAATTCAGATGGTGGCTTCCTTGGGAAACGGAGGGCCCTCCTCACGCGCGTTTATCGGGGATTGGGGGTTGGGGGGTGCGATGAAGTCCTCGCGGGGTAAACGTAGCATGAATTAATGTGGACAGAAAAGTGGTGAAATAAGAATCCTTGCTTTAATACGATATTATTAATATTCGAATGTAATCGAATCGAATGAATTTATTTGGTATTTGAGTAACTATTGACAAACTACGAAAATTACATTAATGCATTTACATATTACTCTTTGCGTTCGACGTTGAAACGTCCCGCTAATTAATTAAATCAATAAAATAAGTAAGTTTGAACACTATGGTATTTCACTTTCCACAAAATGAATTCTCATTTATCATGGAAAGAATCCTCGTACCTCTTTCACGTAACTTGTCTCTGATTATACATAAATTTTCCACGCTATTCAAGCTCGGTCGTCATCAATAAGGAAACGCTATCGAATCGTCGGAGCAAATTATTTTCGAAACGAGGAACAGGCAGACAGTCAGGCTGGTTACAATTGACCCAAGTAATTATCCCGTTCCATTTGTGTGCCAAGCATGGGTGTGCATGGGGTCGGGGTGTTAACGAACCGGACAATGAGTAGTCACGGTTCGTTAGATACTCGGCAACCAAATAATTAGCAAATGCATTCGGATTCCCGTGCGCCTAGATTTTGGATATCCCGTAGCGGTGACGAATCTCGTATCACGCAACGAGCATCATGATTCTTCGTCTTATCGGGCTTTCGGTATTGTCCTCGAACCTTGCGGCTTTGTATGTTACAAGCGCATCCATCTTTCCTTATCTACGACGGACAGAGAGATACTATTGACTAAATAGCACCGGCGGATAAAAGCTCCGCCGTCCGCGCAACAATAGAGAGACGAAACGAGGTATTTCGTAAGAACGTACTCCTCCCTGAAATAATGCAGCGTGAAATTACTAGTATCTTAAAAGAAAAAGATCCACAGATAAATTTCTATCACACGACAGAATTTTGTTCTTTCATTAACCAGCACTAATTCCTTTTATCTTTGCAAACTGAAAGGTAAGAGCAACGGAATAAATAATACTCATGACGTTCTTTCAATTATGCCGGTTGAAATTATTTATGCACGTTCCCGCGCGGAATACCTCGAGCTACTGAAAACTCCAAAAGGACCGGCGGGAAAAATGAAACGTATCATGCAAATGAATCTGCATTACGACCTCGACGATGAAACGGTTTTTCCACGGACACGTTCTAAGGGGGGGGAGTTTCGAAAGCTCGTTTGCTCGCCGGCCATAAAGAGTTTAAAATGAAGGTATTAAACAAAACGCTGACGCGTCGAGAAAGTGACGTACTCCTGGAGTAGCAGAATGCAACGGGGATGAGGGTGGGCCAGGTGCGGGTTTATGCAAGACAAGCATTTCGCTGCGTAATTTCCGTCTAAAGGTGCACTTTATTAAAATAACAACCATGAAACAAAGTTCAGTCACCGGGGGATACGGTCGATCTGTACGTTCCCGGTACATTCAACGAGAGCACCTGTTTTATTACAAAGGCACGCGCGATTCCTTGTAACAGGTAATATATAAATATTGGATTGAAATTCTTTGGAATTCTCCTATTTGGTATTGATTAATTAGTACGAGATACATCACATTCGCTTCAGCACTTTGCTTTTACTCGATAATCCTTGGTAGAAATATATAATTATCTTTAGGAACTGCAAAGGTATTGAGTATCGTCATTTTAAATTAATAGCAATTATCGTTCATGTACGAATTTGTACGCTCATGACAGACTTCAATTGAATAATTTTACGTTCTGCATCAATTAACAAGAACTGTCACAATGATTTGCCTTTCCTTCTCGCATACTCCATTCGCAAAGCTTCAAAACAGTTTGTACTGATCAAAATCGATGGTGCTCAAGAAATCTCGATGCACCTGCGTAACCATAGGCCCCGTGACAGTAGTGTCCAATTGTATATCCAATTGTTGCTCCAAGCTGAACGCCAGCGCGGACACGTTCTCCTTATCCACGTTTTTCCTCGCATCGCGTTTGCAATTTTTAGTCCTACCTTGCCTGACACCGGACTCATTTTTCTCGTTCTCGAGATTCGCTTGACCGGCGTCGTTATTATTTCGTTCGCTCAATGGTATCCCGAACTCGTGTAGCAGGCTGCTCCTGAACCGGTGCAAAATAAGCTTCTTCGTCGGCAGTACGCGCGACAACGTGGACACGGCGGCAGACACCGTCGTCCCGACGCTCCTTATCTCGCCCGTGGGCAACGTCTTTTCGCTGCTTCGCTCCGCGGAAATCGCGATCCTCGCGGCTCGATTCGCGCGGTCCCCTTTCGCCGCCGGCAGCACGTCGGCCGCTTCGTTCGCCGACTCCGTCGAGGGCCGCCCCTTCAGGAACGACGTGAACCGGCGATCGGTGAGGAAACTTATCAGAGGTACGTTCTCCACGTCGAACTCGTCGCGGGACAGCAAATACTTCGTCCTCACTTTCCCGCCGGTTCGTTCGTCGCGATCCGTCACGCGGATGCTTCGCAAGAATCGCGATTTCAATCGCATGCTGATCGAATTCCCGGTTTCCATGGGGCCCTCCTCCGAGTGACGATAGATCGGCAAAGTGTCGCGGGTGATTCGGTACTTCGTCCTGGACATGATCGCGTGCTGCCTCGTGAGCGGATGCGACTTCTCGCAGTGGACGTAGTAATCGCCCTTGCTGAAGAAGGGCACTCCTGAAAGAATGATCGATTCGTTTGTTAGCGTTTTCGTAACGATTCTGCGTTCTGTAACAATTTTGCGTTCTGCAACAATTTTCCGGTTCGTGTACAGTGATTTCGAGCCACCGCGCGGGTTCGTAGATAACTCCAATTGGCCCATCGGAGGACAGTGAAGTGTGGCGGAAGGAAATCGACACCGGGAAATCTGGATCATCATTTAGATCGCTGGAAGAGAAGGGGTTAACAAAGAAAGCGCGGCCGAACTGTCTTTTCGACGCCAAGGGGGCCGGCTTGTTTAGAGCGTGGCAAAGATAATCGAGAGGATCTCGGAAATAAGAGACGGGCATCGGCTTATTTGTTCAACGATCCACTCTAACGTTTTTAGTTTCCCCGCTGCTTTCGCCGTTTTATCTAAACAGGTACTGTAATTATTCATTGAACAAAACAATCCCGACGTTTGACTGTGGGTATAATAAAATCTCATTTTCATAATAAAAAAAAAACAAGAATTTCAATGATCTAGGAAAATTAAAATGATGAGTAAATTGTTATCTGTCGACTTCATAGTTTTCTTCATTTTCCAAGCTCTTTGCGATGCAGGATTGTTCGACGTTTCCCTAATTTTTCCAAATTTGCGCGGCACGAAAGAGATTGGATTGTTCCAGAAAAGAGCAATTACGCTCGTTCTTGCATTTGCAATGCATTTTGCCAGTTTAAATGTTTAATTTTCTTATCGTTCGAGATTCGTGGCCAATACGAGAAACACGGAATCTCTGTGGACCGCAGTGTTTTTGATGGACAATAATTGTAATTACCGCAACACAACCGTGGCTGTATCCTCGCGTGGATCCTCCGTTGGTGACGTTGCACGTTAAAATGTCGATTGCTCTCGTATTTGCAACAGGTGCACATGTACATCGTCACGTTTCCCGTCCGTTTCCTTGGCACAGGAATTCCACTTATATGCTCGTAACTGCAATTGCGCATTAATTGATTACTGTGTGCAGAGGCCCGCTGTATTTGTATACCGAAGCGAGCCAGTTCCGTTGTTCGCCAATCACGTATTGAGCAACGTCGATCAACGGAAAACAGGCACGCGTCGCTTCGCGAGCGTAGATTTATCACGAACGGATAAATAACGCTATTTAGCTCTAATTAAACCAGGAACAATCCAAAGTCAACGTGCGAGGGAAAATCGCCCTTTTTATCGTAACGGTGCAAGAAACATCGTAACAATCCTTACACATGCTGAATCGCTTTGTAAATTCTCATTGTCTCGGACGGAAAAGAAGAATTAGCCGATCCGTCGCTCGGGATCCCGATCCGATGTTCCTCGCACGCGAACCGATGACGAACTGAAGCGGCGCTAAGAAAGTTCAAAGGGAAGGATCACGTTTGACACTATCGGTGCCGAACGCACGTGCGGTCAAAAGGCCCGATCCGCTCATCTCTTTTCCGCTCACCGTGCTTTGTTCGATTTGGCTAATATAAACTACTGACAGTCGCTTATTTCAACGTAAGCGGAACCCTGAAAGGTATTTGGACGGGTACCGATGCTTGCCTATTGATTTATGCACGTGCCGATCAATTTTGTTTTTAATTGTATGTTATTTTAATTTAAGTATTTTATTTATTAGTTTAAGTTTGCAATATACTATTGTGTAATAGCTATTGCATTTTTAATTGCAATTCGTTTTGTTCGGTAATTTCGATGGGAAGATTATTTCTATTCGGAAATAATAAAAGGGGAAGATAATCGCTCTTTCTACTCATTCTAGTACAATCAGAGAAGTTAGGTATCAATTTATATTCATGAAAGATAATATTACCTCGTCTTTTCCTACATTGAAAATATTTTTCATACATTTTGTAATCGATCAAGGAACTTAAAATGTATTATATGTATAAAAAATATAGTATATAAATAAAGGTGTAGCTTTCGAAAATTGCAGTTAATTTATATGTATAGAACGCATCGTACGAAGGATTGCAATTTTAACAAAATTCTCCAATTAACCGTGTCTAATTAAAACACGAGATACACAAACGAATTTGATAGCGCGAGGAACGTAGCGGTAAAATTTTCATTTGCATTTTCAATAACACTGAACGCTTCGATGTATCGGTAATACGCATTCCCGAAACACTTTCAATGTCGTTCGATCAAGAAACGCCATGCATTTTAAGCAGTACATACCTATTGGCTAAGGAATTGTACAGAACGAATTTCGATAGGGTGGCGCGGTCCTCGAATAATAATCAGCGTTAATTGCAGTCGCGTGTAATAGTCTCCAGTCGGTGCAACGTGCTTAAGAATCATGCCTGATACCGGACTGCATTCTTACCGAAACCTAATGAATTCAATTTACTTTTAATTGCGCATTACGATTTAAAAGAAAAATAAAAATCGGCTTCTTTGCATTACAAATTGAGTTCCAAGTATGTAAAATGTACTTTATGTATTTTTGTATCATTCTAAATGTATTTTTTGTATCATTGAATTTTTGAATCTATGGAACTTTGAATCGTTGACTCTTTGAATCTTTGAATCTTTGAATCATTGAATCTATGAATCTTTGAATCTTTGAGTCTATGAATCTTTGAATCTTTGAATCATTTGGATCTTCGAGTCCTTGAGTCCTTGAATCATTTGAATCATTTGAATCTGCGTGCATCGTTTGAATCATTTGAATCACTTGAATCATATGAATCATTTGAATCTTTGAATCTTTGGGTCTTTGAGTCTTCGAATCTTTGTATCTTTGAATCTTTCGATGCTTAAATCATTGAACTTTTGGACATATGAATATTCAAATCCTTGTATACTTTACATAACACATTTAAGTACTAAAGTATTTGAAAGCGTTAATTTTCCTCCATCCGAATAATTAAACATTTTTCATTATCATTCGTAAATTTATACATTGACCGTGAAATGGCACAAAATTTTCAGGATCAAAATCGCTGGAAGATCCGAGGCATCTTCCCTCAGTACCACAACACCGAGAACTTCTTCCAAGTTGATGTAGTGCAATTATCCCACGGCCTTTCCGCGTAGCGTTTATCAAGTGGCTAACAAGGAGCGTCTGATTTCCCAGGTGAGTTTACGGTTTCTAGAAGTCGGCAGAGATCTACGGATACTTTGCTGGTACCCGCGCACTGGTGTTACGCTTCGGTAAAAAGTCAACATCTTTGTTGCAGAGTCGTTTACTCGCGCCGGCTCACGCTTTTTCGCTATCACAGTTCCATCAGATTCCTACTGAACTAGACCGTCACAGATCAACAAGCTCAATGCAACGAACCACCCATTATTAATATAAACAATACACCATATCATTTCCTCTGAAAATCGCAGATTCACGATAACGCAATCAATGCTAATAACAGAGAAAGACGCGTCTCTCTTGATCATTTCAGCAGGGGACGGGAATCGTTTCTGCCCGTTTTCCCTTGGTTTCCCAGCCAAGGGACGACGGGACGCGGCGCGCTTCCGCGGGAAAAGTGGGAAAGAATTATTATGCGAAAAGTTCGTGCTCCTCGTTTCTTCCCCGATGGACGATTAAAACTTCCAGCGTCGAATTTACAAATTCCTTCGGGGGGTCTCGCGGCTGCCATGCCGGGGGCATTAGTTCACCTCTCCTGGCGAACTTAACCGAGCCCTACCATTACCGACCTCGAATTAGAATTTAAATCTGCGGAACAGCCCGGCTCGTAATGGCTCGATTTCTCTCGTCACGGTTACGCGGCTGTCTAACCGCCTCGGGACACAACCACCCCTTCTCTTATTCCATCCTTTTTTCCCCCCTCGATATCCTCGCAATGCTAAGAGCGTGCGACAATCGGGCAATTGCAATCTCGATTCGAAAGAGAAATAATTAATTCGGCGCTTACGATACGGATAGGCGTTGACGAAACCTTCGAAAGATTCGCGGCTGGGAACGCAACGTGCATCCGCATACGTGTTTAAGCGGCTTACACCTCGACCGGTTCTCGCGACGGTAATTCGTTTATCGGGAAGACTAATAGCAGCAGAGATGGCGAGGAGCAGCGAGTGGACGCGAAGCGAAGAAACAAGGTCAGGTGTTACGTGATTTGGATCATTTCGTATGCAGGCGAGGCGCAAACTTGCTAGCGAGATTTTGATGGATAAATCTGATTTATTCGAAGACAGGAAGACAGATTGAGATGTATCTCATCGTCTTGCCTTGACGAGATCGGCCGACGTTGATGGACCTTCAAATCTCGCTGAACTCAGAATTCTAATTTCAAGTATTGGAATTGAGCGCTGTAAGGTTGATTAATTTAAGCTTTGTTTGTTATCGATTGATTTATTATTAACTATTCATTTATAAATAATTATGGTACAGTGGGAGCTATTTGTTGTTTACTTTCTTATGTACTTGTTTGTTGAACACTGAAATTGGACCATTTTGAAGAAATTAAATATGGATGATTTGCGTCAGATTTATTCCTATTATTCAGTCTTCTTTCCCGCTATCAATTCTGGCCAGATAAATAAATCAGGGCGATGTTATATTTCACCCGCTTTCAACCCGTTCATCCAACTATCCTATTTACCCAATTACCGTCAACATCCCCGGAGCGCCCGTCATTTCCCAAATCATCCCCGCCGCTCTGAGAACCTGCCAGCGATCTTTCCGAATCATCCAACCTCATTCACGCCTTCGCAATAACGAAGCGGCTCGGAAGCGGAAGTGGCGTGTCCTCTGCTCGCGTGTAAACTCATTCAACCCGATGCCTCGGTCGCATGCGCGCGTCTGCACGGCGTTCCTTCGCCGACGCTCGCCGGGCTTCGTGCTCCGTCGCGGCGTCGCGACGCCTGGAGGGGAGCGATACCGCCGCGGTCGAAGGGGCACGATAGCGTAGCAGTCGTGATCCGACGGTGGTGCCGCGCGCGCGGTGAGACGAGAGAGGGTGCCGAGTCCGCGTGTCGTTGACAGGAGCGGCGGCTAGCAGGCGTCGCGCCGCCCGACCAGTCGAAGCCGGTCTCTCGGCGTGCGAGTATCGAGGTGTCTCGCGAGGGTTCGACACCGGTTCTTCTCACGATCGACGCGAACGATCCGGTCGCCGCGCGTTTCAGCCGCGCCGGCGGACGATTTCTCGTCGTGTGCCGTGAACTATCGGCGTGTATTATCTCTCCGCGTTCGTTCGTTCGTGTCGCGCTCCGTTCGCCAAACCACGTTTCCGCTCGCGTGTGTCCAGTGTGCAGGAGTAGTGCGGATGCCCGGGGCGGAAGCCGTCGAGATTGCCGCGAGGACGTTCCCCCTGGCCGATTAACTCTTAGGTAAGTCGACTCTGTTCTTTAACATCGCGTGCTCCGGCCTGCCTGTGCAAATGCACCTCTTCGTTTACGTATCGCTTCCTCTCGGAGCGGCGTGCTTTATCCAATGCTATTTAACCCCTCTGCTGTCCATGAGTTTAAGTTGTTGGATTTAGCTGTGCGATGCTCCTTAATTGTATTATCGAATTTTTGTTGCATCGAAGGTTGGTGAGAATGATTGCGAAGGGCTGAATATGATTTGCTTCGGGCTCACTTTTTGTATCATCCAACAAATGTTGGCAGAGTATAGTTTTAGTTATCCAGACACTTTTAAATAAATTAAGCGACTCTGTAAGATCGACTCCGGCGAGGTAAAGCTCACGAAAGTCCGCCTGTACGATTATTTATTTATTTCCAACGCGTGCTAGAGGCTGAAGGAGACAGGATCAAGGCGCACGTGAGCGGACACAACACACTATCCATTATCCAAGGTTATGGTCTAGTACTCCGAATCGGAGTTCCCTGGAAACTTGTCTGATAAATCCTCTGAACTACGCGCTCCCAAGTCATATAGCCACTCCATCCGATTAAATGCCGGCAGTTTCGATCAATCTGAACGCGAACCTCTCCATGCTGAGTAAGGGTCTGTTTATACACAACAGGGCCGTGTTCGGTCCGTGTCCGGGATTTTTAGTGCGACGTACTATTATAACTTTAGAACAAACTGTGCAATTTCTGTCGTGTTTGGTGTCATTTTAATTGCAAAAACCTCAGGAGTTCATTAAAATTAATTTCATAAAGATTAAACAAAAACTTAAAAAATTATATTCTTTGTGTACAGAAAAGTCTCCTTGTAACCTCTTGAAGCGACCTTTTCAAGAGGGTCTCCGTGCGCCATCCGGGGCACAGCCACAGTCTCTAGCCTCCGATATTTGGTCGTACCCTGGATGGCGCACGGAGACCCTCTTGAAAAGGTCGCCTCCAAAGGCCCACCTTGTACCCCTTGGCGTATCCCTATTCCTTCGAGTGGTTACAGTCGTCACGCTGATTTGTATACACAAAGTGCATTCTCTGCGCACAAAGAATAAAATTCGTTTAGTTTTTGTTTAATCTTTGTAAAATTAATTTTATTGAATTCCTGACATTTTTTCAATTAAAATGACATCAAACACGACAGAAATTGCACAGTTTGTTCTTTGGTGGTTCAAGGAGGTGTGTTTTAGACTTTGGCGGTAGAAGGCGTGATGTTTGGTATACGAAAGTATGGGTTGAAGGAAGTAGGACTACGTTTGACATGGAAGGGACTGCCATGCACGGTCATCGTTTTATGACCGTGCGTCCCTTGGGTAGAGGGCTTGCCACACGTGGTGGCCAGGTGTCGAGATACGAAAGTCTAAAACACACCTCCTTGAACCACCAAAGAATGGTTTAGCCAATTACAACTAATTCCACCCCACTCACCCTCTCAGGAAACGCGTTTTCGAAACTTTTCCAAATGGATTTCTGTAACCCTTTGACATCATCTATGGTCGAAAGAAACAGCAAATGTAGACTTTGCGCTTTTCAACTTCGTTGTGCATAATAAAAAAATACGGTATAAGGCAAAAGTATAGACCGGCCGTAGTATTATAACTTAAGAACAGACTGTGCAATTTCTGTCGTGTTTGATGTCATTTTAATTGAAAAAATGTCAGGAATTCAATAAAATTAATTTTACAAAGATTAAACAAAAACTAAACGAATTTTATTCCTTGAGCGCAGAGAATGCACTTTGTGTATACAAATTCAGCGTGACGACTGTAACCACTCGAAGGAATAGGGATACGCCAAGGGGTACAAGGTGGGCCTTTCGGAGGCGACCTTTTCAAGAGGGTCTCCGTGCGCCATCCAGGGTACGACCAAATATCGGAGGCTAGAGACTGTGGCTGTGCCCCGGATGGCGCACGGAGACCCTCTTGAAAAGGTCGCTTCAAGAGGTTACAAGGAGACTTTTCTGTACACAAAGAATATAATTTTTTTATTTTTTGTTCAATCTTTATGAAATTAATTTTAATGAACTCCTGAGGTTTTTGCAATTAAAATGACACCAAACACGACAGAAATTGCACAGTCTGTTCTTAAGTTATAATAGTACGTTGCACTAAAAATCCCGGACACGGACCGAACACGGCCCTGTTGTGTATAAACAGACCCTAACCCAGTTGCTCGGTCGGATGACACGAGACACGATACCCGCGACCTACATGAGCATAGGTGTATCCTAAGTTTGACACACGCGTGTCCGCATCGCATCCCATTTAATCGCTGTGCACGATGCGAAAATCCTTTGCCTTTATCGATGATAACATATTTTATAGAACTCCGAATGGTAGGGATGGGCTTCGCGAAACCTCGAAACTCGTGAAACTTTCGAGTTCTCAGTAATACGAGATTTTGCACCTTTTCCCGTGATTCGAAACTCTCGTAATCCTGATAAGGAAAAGTATACAATCAATGAGACAGTTCGGACGTTAGTGTTTTTGTACAAAAATCTCGATTAGATATCATTGTATATCGTGCTTGCTTCTTATTTCGCTTAATTATGATTAATAAAGATTTGTGTGAAAATGGTCACATCAGTCCTTAAAAATTAGTTTACAGCAATTGTTCGGTTCCTAAAACCAGAATATTCATCTTATAAAACAAGATCAATCAACTTTCGAGAGTTTCTAAACCTTGCAAAGTTTCAGATTCGAGTTTCTCCAGAATTGAAAGATTAGGTTCGAACCCATCGCTACTAAATATCAAAGATTCAAGGTATTCGGAGATATTCTTCAGGATGTTAGTGTTTTTGTACAAGGTTCTGGATTACATATCATTGTATATCGTGCTTGCTTATTACTTTGCTTAGTTATGATTAATAAAGATTTGTGCGAAAATGGTCACACCAGTCCTTAAAAATTAGTTTACAGCAATTGTTCGGTTCCTAAACACAGAATATTCATCTTACAAAGCAGGATCAATCAACTTTCGAGAGTTTCTAAACCTTGCAATGTTTCGGATTCGAGTTTCTCCAGAATTGAAAGATTAGGTTCGAACCCATCGCTACCAAATATCAAAGATCCAAGGTATTCTGAGATATTCTTCAGGATGTTAGTGTTTTTGTACAAGGTTCTGGATTACATATCATTGTATATCGTGCTTGTTTTTTATTTTGCTTAACTATGAACGATAAAGATTTGTGCAAAAATGGTCACATCAGTTGTCAAAAATCAGTTTACAACAATATTTCGGTTCCTAAAAACAGAATATTTATCTTATAAAACAAGATCAATCAACTTTCGAGAGTTTCTAAACCTTGCAATGTTTCGGATTCGAGTTTCTCCAGAATTGAAAAATTAGGTTCGAACCAATCACTGCCAAATATCAAAGATTCAAGGTATTCTGAGGTATTCTTCAGGATGTTATTGTTTTTGTACAAGGTTCTGGATTACATATCATTGTATATCGTGCTTGTTTTTTATTTTGCTTAACTATGAACAATAAAGATTTGTGCAAAAATGGTCACATCAGTTGTCAAAAATCATTTACAACAATTTTTCGGTTCCTAAAAACAGAATATTTATCTTATAAAACAAGATCAATCAACTTTCGAGAGTTTCGAAACCTTGCAATGTTTCGGATTCGAGTTTCTCCAGAATTGAAAGATTAGGTTCGAACCCATCGCTACCAAATATCAAAGATCCAAGGTATTCTGAGATATTCTTCAGGATGTTAGTGTTTTTGTACAAGGTTCTGGATTACATATCATTGTATATCGTGCTTGTTTTTTATTTTTCTTAACTATGAACAATAAAGATTTGTGCAAAAATGGTCACATCAGTTGTCAAGAATCAGTTTACAACAATTTTTCGGTTCCTAAAAACAGAATTTTTATCTTATAAAACAAGATCAATCAACTTTCGAGAGTTTTGAATCCCTGCAAAGTTTCAGATTCGAGTTTCTCCAGAATTGAAAGATTAGGTTCGAACCCATCGCTACCAAATATCAAAGATCCAAGGTATTCTGAGATATTCTTCAGGATGTTAGTGTTTTTGTACAAGGGTCTGGATTAGATATCATTGTATATCATGCTAGTTTTCTATTTTGTTTAATTACGATCAATTTGTGCAAAAATGGCCACTTTAGTTTTTAAAAATTAGTTTAAGATTGATTAACGATAATCCGGTCCTTAAAAACAAGATATACATTTTACAAAGCAAGATCAATCAACTTTCGAGAGTTTCGAAACCTTGCAAAGTTAATTTAGACTTTTTGTTTGCTCTATGACGCCTCTTGTCGGTCGTACATCGACTCCTGTGTTGATATAACGTTATTGTGCCGCGTTCGTCCGTGTTATTTGCTTGACGATTTGAATTCGTTACGCGTTAAATCATGGACGTGATCAGAAAGTCTATTAGCCCAAGAATCGACGCCTCTGCGTTTGCTCCGTTCTTAAAATTGCACGTTACTTCTGTGAAAATTATATTTAGAAAATCGATAGAATAAACTGTGAATGATGGACGCCAAAAATTTATTAACGATACTGTTTTTTTTTTATATAGCGAATCGTATCAACAGCATGAACGAATGATAAATATCGCAGTTTCCTCAATTTCTACCCCCGCAATTAGAGAAAAGTTTGCCTGTTAACCGGTCGTACTTCTTGTCGCAGCGTGCAACGACATTGTAATTATACAGCGCTCTATCTCGTGCTTCCCTTCGCATTTTTTTTCTTTCTATAGCGTGTTACACAGCACGAGTCTTGCGAACCTCTGACATCCCGCGTAACGTGTCGTGTTTGCATTTAACATCGATCACATTTTTTACATTCACTCGGGTCCATGCAAAATAAAGATTTCGCGGTTGAAATGTGAAACGAGACGGTCATGCTCTGACATACATACCCGGCCAATCTAATCTGAATTTCGCGACGAGCGGCGGAATGTGTGGCAGTTTGCTTCTGGAGTACGTACGTTCTCTGCGCGGCATCCTGGCTCATTTATCGCCAGGCTATTAGCCGCTATCGTCGCGCATTGATTAACACGACCATGCCAGCCTTTCCGATTAAAAAGAAAAAAAGCATCGAGCTCGTTGTAATGCTGCTGTAAAATTGATTCACCGTAGCAGTGGATAATTCGTTAAAGTAGCTGCGACGACGCGGACGCGAGAAATTTCGCGCATTTCGTTTAAAAACGATGAGTGTATCAATGCATACGCCGTTTTGCGAACGGTTTATCTTCTATACATGAGAAATTAACAAACGTAACGCGCTTTGATAATTATTACAGCACGCGATTCACCGTTGCGATGCACACGCGATAGCTGGCTCGTTAAACAAATTTCGCGCAGCTCCTCGGGGCGCGTCGGATAAAAACTCTTGTTGTTAAATTCTTCGCGGGAGGGAGATTAAATAATTAATTGCTCCTTATCTTTTGTCGACGTGATTGGGTGTCAATAGTTCTTTATATTAGGAGACGCATGTCCTTGTTTAGCTGTTTACTGGAGCAACATTTACATTTTAGCCCTACTGGTTTAGCAACAAGTGTTCGGTGAACGTATGTATTACAGTCCGCGGCCTTCGCGTCGATAACGCGCCCGTGTCTCTGCGTTCACTTTGGAAAAATTATATTAGAATGAATCATCTTGCTTCAGCACGTAAAATGATTCATCAGGCAAATTAATTAAACAAAACTTGTACATAGTTGTCAGCAAAATTTAATTCCCACATACATGCAGTAGATATAGCAATTTCTACGTAAAACAGAATTTTTACGCCTACAGCATGTTTTTACTGTATAGCAAAAAATGATTCGATTAGCTATCAAATAATACATTGGCAGAATAGTTGGAGACCAAAAAAGTGAGGAATGCGAATAGATACAATTTCATTATTCCGCACTGCGCGTATCCGATGATATAAAACACATATATCATATTGCATTTTATGTTTGGCAGCATGGATAGTGATGATGGCTTTGTTATAATAAAAGGCAGGAGTATCTTTATTGCACGTTACTGCCTCGAAGTACTTCATCACTGTGTTACATCAGGAAAGATTTACATTTAGATTTACGAGATTTACATTACATTTTGTGGTAACAAAAGGCAGGAGTCTTTTTATTGCACATTACCGCTGCAAAATTCTTCATCACTTTATTACATCGCGAAAGATTTACATTTACCTACATGAGTACAAAGTATCATCAATTTTTATATTCAAATTACGTCCTTTGGAATTTCCAGCAATCAGATTGATCTCCATGTGCATTTTGTTGTAACAAAAGGCAGGAGTTTTTTTATTGCACATTACCGCTGCAAAATTCTTCATCACTTTATTACATCGCGAAAGATTTACATTTACCTACATGAGTACGAAGTATCATCAATTTTTTTATTCAAATTACGTCCTTTGGAATTTCCAGCAATCAAATTTACCTCTATGTATATTTTGTTGTAACAAAAGGCAGGAGTCTTTTTATTGCACATTACCGCTGCAAAATTCTTCATCACTTTATTGCATTACGAAAGATTTAGATTTACCTACACGAGTATAAAATGTCTATTTTTTTCTTCCAAATTACATGCTTTTAAATTCTGAGCAATCAAATTGATCTCCATGTACATTTTGTTATAACAAAAGGCAGGAGTCTTTTTATTGCACATTACCGCTGCCAAAATTCTTCATCACTTCATTACATCGCGAAAAACTTATATTTACCTACACGAGTACAAAGTATCATCTATTTTTTTCATCCAAATTACATGCTCTTAAATTCTCAGCAATCAAATTGATCTCCATGTACATTTTGTTATAACAAAAGGCAGGAGTCTTTTTATTGCACATTACCGCTGCAAAATTCTTCAACACTTTATTGCATTACGAAAGATTTAGATTTACCTACACGAGTATAAAATATCATTTATTTTTTATCCAAATTACATGCTTTTGTATTTCCAACAATCAAATTGACCTCCATGAACATTTTGTTGTAACAAAAGGAAGGAATTTTGTTTACTGCACATTACTGCTGCAAAATTCTTCATCAGTTTATTACATCGCGAAGGATTTACATTTATCTTCGTAAGTACAAAATATCACCAGTTCTTTAACCGAATGAAATGCTTCTGAATTCCCGGCAATAAAATTGACTTCCATAAATGCTTTCACAAGAGATCATTAATTCCAAGCGTTCCCGAGTTGCCCAGCGTGGCCTCCGATACGTACCCGTTTCTCCCGCGTTCATGACCTACGAATGTCGAGGCGGTTATACATCCTGCAATGTCAGAGGTACAAGAAAGGAACAGATATCGGTTGACCGCGGTCGATTGGAATGCAACCAGCGTTCCCTGCCGCATTAAACGACGGCCAGACGTTACTCGTGCACCATCGCAGCGTGTATTTCTTATCCGTCACAGCGCAGTTAGACGGTTGTAAATCCCTCTTCCGGTTTATCGGACGTTCCAGCGTGAGCACCCGTCACGCAATATCGAAAATCATGCACCCCGTCAGCGTACAAATCTTTCTCTTCTGACAACATTGACGCGTCGAGCCGCTGCACCGCGCGAAATCGTAAATTCCTTTCGCGATGTTTTATATAGCGAAGAAGACAATTTTAAATCATTGGAATAGGAGGGGGGAACGTTCGTGTCAATTCTGCTCGACATGATTTCTCGTTTTTCCCATTTTTCTTTACTTATTTTAAAGATTTATTAATGGGAGCGGTCGATTAATCTTTCCCCTAAGAATCTAAGCTTTAATTGCAGCTTCATATTAAGAAAACTCGGCCTGCGAGTGGTGCAAAACACATTTGTCTAAAACAACACCCTCGGCAACTAATCTTAGAAGATTGGCACTGATTTTTGCAGATAATAGAGTCGCAATAGAATTCTAACGGTCCAGCGGATAATTCATACCAGCAACAGCTGTATTTTGGCGTCAGGGAAGAGTTCAATTAATGTTTCGATCGACCAGCACGAATTCGGCAGGCGGATTCCTTTGGTCGAATAAAAAATTGAGCGCGATGGGGATCGAAGGGTGGATTGTAATTCGTATTAATAATTCATACCAGCAATAGCTGTATTTTTATTCTGCACAAAAATTTGTCTGATCTCGCTTCAGCACAGCCAAACAGTATCTGCACGCGACTAAGCAATTTGACGGAATCCACCGGTAAATGAGGCGTCAGGGAAGAGTTCAATTAATGTTTCGATCGACCAGCACGAATTCGGCAGGCGGATTCCTTTGGTCGAATAAAAAATTGAGCGCGATGGGGGTCGAAGGGTGGATGTAATCAAGGAGAGGAGGATCGGGCTCGGGCCAGCAGCGGCGGGTTCCATTCAACTTCAGAAATGAGGCGCAATGCATCTTTAATTAAATCTCTCTCCCTTTCTCTCTCTCTCTCTGCTACGTTCGCGTTCGGTGTCTGAAATTTATTCCGCGCATTTCAATCCCCCCATAGTCTCCTTCTTTCTATCTTCCTTCACGACCGGGATCCCGCTCTCGTACTCGTACGTCGCGCGCCCTGTTCGTCTTTGGATTTTTTCCAGCTCGTGCAACAAATTCTAAGCAACGTTTCCTGCTCGCAGTTTCAACCGATATGCGCGGCTATCTCGCTTTCTCTGGACATCGGTTTTGGCCTGGTTTACCTTGGCGACCCGGTCGAGTCGGTGTTTCCACGTTATCGGGAGTTATCGTGAGTCGCTGAAGAATTGAAGAGGAGTTTTTCGGTGGAAAAATGTTAGGGCAAATATATATTAGTGATCGAATAAAATTTTAATCCACGCACAGAATATCCGTATCCGTGTAAAATGATTAAAACAAATTTTCGAAAGTTCTGTTTTTCGTAAAGAAATGAAAAGTATTCGTTCGGTGAAGTGGTATCATTTTCGTGATCTTTCGAAGTGGGAGCTTTAATTACAGATATCATTTTACACTTGCGTTGGCTACGAGCATGTTGGAGATTGACTTGTCCCCGTTGTAACTTAAAGGTTTCTCAATTATCCGTGCTCCTATTATTTCAGGACCCCATTATCTGACGTATCAAAAACAGATGACGCAGGGTAACGGTGTGTGTACCATGAGATTGTAGGACGCTCTTAGAGATAACAGTGTGGCAAGTGAATTGCAGATAAAGTACATACACGTAGTCTTAGCAATTTCCTTCTTGCCAATCAAACGTAATAGATCAATTAAGCCACTGTGTTAAATCGATCAAATCATACAATTTAATCTTACACTCAATCGAAATCGTTTGATAAACGAAAGTAAAATAACTTGGTCCCTTACTCTTATCAAGAGCAACCCTTTCATAAAGTTTATTCCACCAATGAATTCACTGTCTATAAAAATTACATTATTCCTCCGTCAGTCGCAAAGGAAATACTCGAATGACCGAAAAAAAAGAGATCCCCTGTGTCCAATGACACTTAATTTCAAGCCGCGTCAACGAAGCAATGTAAATATCGTTCGAC
Organism: Holcopasites calliopsidis; assembly: GCA_023838395.1. Lineage (NCBI taxonomy): Eukaryota > Metazoa > Arthropoda > Insecta > Hymenoptera > Apidae > Holcopasites > Holcopasites calliopsidis. Next base: position 1,947,126 of record JALHAQ010000009.1, read on the forward strand.
AAAACAAATGTCCCGGCTCAGTACAATTTATTATTTTTGTTTTTCTCACAACGATATTTACACGCGTGCACGTGTTCGAAATGATTTCACGTAGACGCCGGCGATGAAATACGGTAGCCGTAGTCGGAAAGAGCATCGGTGATATATAAAGTGAGTCGCGGCTCGTGGGCATTTAAATTTTAAATGGCCAGCCTACCCGTTGCGCGCAACGGCGAAACGCCACGCGCGTTACGTGTCGCTCCGGGTCGGATAGCTGTAATTCCCTGCCCCCCCCCCCCCCCACCCTCCACTGCACCGATCGAACCACCCTTTTTATCGCGCGATCGAATCCCGGAACGGCTAGATATTTGCCCACGCGACCCGGGGTATCTCGTGCAGTTCGGACACGTATGTATCGAGGAGCATGGAATTATTAGAAGTCCCCGGCCCGAATGATTGGTCGTTGGAAGCTCCATTTACTTGGTCGTACCAGTTCCCTCGCTTTTCGCTCCGGCCCTTTCCGATATCCGGCCTGTATCGAAAGGAACAGGCCGTCCGCGCCGGGGCACAGCGGTATCGATTGCACGTGGACTGATTCGGAATGCCATTCTCAAATCTGATTTATCCGACATTACGGACTGTTTGGATTGGACTCACCCCGGGCGTTGCCCGATTTTGCACAGCGGCTGGATCGTGCACATCGTTCGCTTTCTCGAGGGGATAGAATTGTCAATCGGCGGTGCGGAGAGTATTCTTTCGCGCCGCCTACGGTTACTTTTCTTTTCGCAGAGGTGCGCGCAGCTGCGCGAAGGTTCTATTGTATTCAAATCGGTCGGACAGCTCCCGGTAATCGATACGCCCACGATCGTCACGCAGATGCCTCGAGCCTCGTTCCGGACGGCGTTTGGAAAAACGTCAGCTCTCGATTATCCCGACTCGTGCAGCGGCCGGTGCAGCGGCACGCGTCGCGGCGCGCGGCGCCGTTCCCACCGGCTCTCCCCATTAATTAACCCAAATGCGAGGGAGCTCCGCGGTGGACAATCGGCGGCGTCTCTCTTCGTCCGCGGTTTCTGGTCGCGCGATCGATCCACGGGGGGGATAAACGTTGTTCTCCACGAAGAAACATCGTGGCGCGATCGATTTGTTCCTCGGCGTAAATGCGGCTTAACGGAGGTTGCTTACGGTTCTGAGCAGAAACCCATCCGGTTGCATAGCGACTTGCGGGCAAACATGTGGTTAGACCGGTTGGCTCGGACAGGTCGGCTTGCCTCTCTCCGTTCAGCCCTTTCTCTCTTACTCTTTGCGATCTCCTCAATCCCGACTCTGTTCTACCCTTTAACAATAAGGACCCCCGTGCTGGATCAGGGATAAAAGATCCATAAAAGGTCTTTCGAGCCTCGAGATTCGTTCTTGAAGAATTTATGCGCTTCCAAAATGCCGTAAAATACAATTGAGGCGTTTGATGGGGGAAAAAAGGCGCATACGTCTAAATGCCATCTCGAGAAAATGAGCTTCAAAGTTTACATTGCGGTACTGTTTAATAAAAAGTTGTGCAATCAAACCGAATTATTTTTTTTAAGGATGCAGAAACATGTACTTAATACACTATGATAATAGCAGTTACGATTCGAGGATGATACGTGTTTTTGTTTATAAATTTTAGGCGTCGGTTTATGTGCCCTTTTTCCATAAATGAGATAACATCGTAAGAAAAAGCTTTTTCCTCTTATTTATTAAATTAAATTTTGTGCACTTAATCTGTTGTAAACTTTTATATATTATTTAGATAGAAAATGTAGAATTAATAACGAAAAGAACGAAAAGTTTAATTTTCCAAGCAAAGACAAAGTCACACAATTTTGTCCCTTGTAAACTTTTGTATATTATTTAGATAGAAAATGTAGAATTAATAACGAAAAGAACGAAAAGTTTAATTTTCCAAGCAAAGACAAAGTCACACAATTTTGTCCCTTGAGGCGTTTTAGTTTCTTGGATTCCTTGCGCCAAGCTGATTTGAAAATTAGTTTCTTCTTTCCTAAATTTGCTTGTTTCCTTGCAGATTTAGCTTCGCTTTCCATATTTCTTGATACAGAATAATATTACAAGACGCGGCCGCGCGATAGAGCGATTGCTGAGCGACGGTGAGCGTCGCGCAAACGTCAGAACAAAACAGTATCTAATTGCTATAAGCAACATAGATTTAAGGGAAATGGGCGCATAAGCTTATGTATATTTTTATACTATATTTGTATATTTTCCATCAAGCGCCTCAATTGTATACTTTTCCAAATTGCTACGAGTCTGCGCGAGAATGCACTCTGTGCGTTTATCAGAAGATACAACGGTCGGGGAAGATCCGTGTCTCGATATCCAGCTTCTCTGGGAAGAATCCAGGGACAAGATACTCGGGGGACAAACGCCGCGGCGATCCACGCATTGCAAGGCTTTCTTCGGGGATTATGGAAATGTGTGTACATTGAGTACGATCGTGGAATCGAAAAGTCGAGGTTCTTCAGTTGGGTGTATTTTCTTGTGATTCCTGTATTCCGGCTACGATCTTAATAATCGAGATGAGAATAGAAGGAGATATCCCTTAAGGGGATGTTTTAGTGAAATTGTTTTATTTTTGAAGGAGATTTGGTAAATTGGTGAATCGTTATTTGCGACGAGTTGGTGAAACGTTTTCGCGATTATTTCAGTATAATTATTCTTGCTCGTGTACATTTATCAGAAATATTTCCATCTTGACACGAATTTTTGTACGACATCGGCCATAAACAAGTGCACGGCTTTTGAAAGATGATAAATCAACATTATCTAGCAGCAACAGTTCTTACAATTATATAATTAACGAAAACACGAGAAATACGTGTAACGATAAGGGAAAACATTTCGCGGGCTTTGAGTATCTCGGCTCGCGAAAGTGTAGAGCATTTGCATAGGGGCTTCCAGATGTTATAGCGTACTTCCGTGTTATTTCGTCCGACGCACAGTCGTGATCCTTGCGCAGCGGGCACGGATACGCCGCGCCGTAAAAACACAGGGGAGGAAACTGGATCTCCATAGAAAAGGGAAAGGAGTAATTATCGGTGAGAAGTTCGCTGTAAACGTCGCGCGAAGCCGCGGGGATAATCTCGCGTGGCGTTGATATTCATTCCTGGCCGCGGGCGCGGCGGGCAAAACGGGTGCGTGGAAATGAGTAAACGCGCACCAGCCGCGGTCGCGTATAAACGCGATCCGCCGCGCGAGAGGAGTTAAAGCCACCGGGAGAAAAGTAAAACCAGTCACGTGATCCGCTCGCCAGCAAAGTGCAGGGTGAGTTGCCCTAATATGGAATACGTGTCTAATATCAAACACCATGATATTAAACAATCCTGACATTTCCATTCATCGGCGACAGATACAGTCGGTTACGTTTGGCATTTACTTCAATTAATAAGCATATGCCGAGATTAAAAGAAGGCACGTGTTCGACAAATAATACTGAAGCAAAACCCACCGACCGAGCTTTTCAATAGAAATCTCTAAACTGATTTCAAAATAATGATCGGACGCGTTACATATTTATTATCCCACTTTCCTTCTAAAGAGTAAATCCGATGTAACGCGCCATTCGTTATTAGGCGAATACTGTACTTCATATTAAGAGCACCACGAGCCCAATGTAAGAAATGAGAACGTCAGTGAAAATAATAAATATCGCCTATACCGTCGTTGCATTTTAAACTTCTCTGTTACCTATCAAAAGAGTGTAAAATTTTCTACAACATCATAATATTGAAGTTCGTGTGAAATCATTTGAAACAGGTGAAATATGTACCTAACCTAGCCTAACCTAAACCGTCGTTATATTTTAAACTTCTCTGTTACTTATCAAAAGAGTGTAAAATTTTCTACAACATCATAATATTGAAGTTCGTGTGAAATCATTTGAAACAGGTGAAATATGTACCTAACCTAACCTAACCTAAATCGTTGTTATATTTTAAACTTCTCTGTTACCTATCAAAAGAGTGTAAAATTTGCTACAAAATCATAATATTGAAGTTCGTGTGAAATAATTTGAAACAGGTGAAATATGTACCTAACCTAACCTAACCTAAACCGTCGTTATATTTTAAACTTCTCTGTGACCAATCAAAAGAGTGTAAAATTTCCTACAAAATCATAATATTGAAGTTCGTGTGAAATCATTTGAAACAGGTGAAATATGTACGTGAAAAAACAGTATTCCATATTTGGGTAACTCACCCTATTAATTTATATTCAACATATTCCGTGTTGTGACCACGATTTTCATGAATCTCGTACGATAGCGCCCTTATCGAAATTTTTTATGCACTGGCACAAGAATTGTCAGTCTTATCACCCTCGCCTGTTATTAATGTTGTTTAAGGGATACTGTATTCATGTAGCAGCTGCGATTTTCGTATCGCACGATGTATCAGGCTGCTTTTAATATTATTTCGTATGCAATCTGCGGGAGCACTCGTGCTCTATTGCATGCTCAAACATTGGTTTGCAACAATTTCTCTGGCCATTGTTTTAATGAATTCCGACATTTGCGACCATTCATCATTGCGCTTTCGTTTTTCGTTCCGTGTATTCTGTGTTTTATGTTTTGTGCTCAACACACGTGGTTTCTACCTTATTTAAAGTATTCGTATTATAGTAATTGCCAAGTGCACGGAAGGTAAATAGGTAAGTAAATATAACAATCACAACTTTATGCACTCCTAATATCTCATCTACTTCCTCTTCAGTATTTCACCCCTTCATCCCCGTTCTCTAACAAGTTTACTAATTTTCCTTTAACAGAGTACATAATATAAGTACCTCTGATTACAAAATCTTCATCCCCAGAACAGACAAAATAAACGGTCGTTACATTGAAATTCATCTGTTACCTATCAAAAGAGCATAAAATTTGCTACAAGACCATGATATTGAAGTTAATGTAGAAGCATTTGAAACTGGTGAAACACGCGCATGATGAAAGAGTAAATAATATTCCATATCTAGGCAACTCACTCTACTAACTTTAAAATCGCCTTTTGAATGTACCATCCGCGCAAGTGTGAATTTAAATGTTTTATCCGAAGAACCATAGAACAAGACTGTGGAATAGTTTCGAGCATTGTCTCGGATCGCGTGTGATTAAAAGTCAGTCGGATCTCGACTGTATCTCGTCGGTAGGGGAGAACGTCCAAGTGCACGAAAGTTGCTAACCAGCCCGGCGATCTCGATGAAACATTTTTAACGTGTTACTCGACCAGGCAGGTAATGGCTGGAATTACGGCTGTTCGTAGTTCTCGTATCGCCAGTAAATATCAACAGTATCAGCATCGCCAAAGTGGTTTACCCCATGTTTATCCACAAATATAATTCGCATACGGGACAAACCGCATGGAGCGTCGATGAATTATTCTGTCCCAGCTGAATTGCGATGTGCAGAGCTTCTCTTCGAATAGTATGAAGCATTCATTTGAACCGAATGATAACTTCGTTACGATACGGATATCCGAAGATATTCCCGTTCCCCGCCGACTTCCCGTATGGATCGTAAAATAATAGGCATAAGTTTCGCAACGATATCGCACGGTTAAACAAAGATTTACATGTAGCCAGGTTAAAGAACGTTGAAAACAGTATCTTTATAGCCGATACGGTCGATAACCCACTTAGGGAAGCGTAACGCCGACTCTGGAAATAGGTTCGAGTCATGCCACGTAAAAACTTGAGCAACATCGTCATAGTGGTACTTCTCATGCTTTCTTTGTTGCACTTCACATCCTATACGCAGTCGCATATTTCATTATTCTTTTGCGAGGTAATCTTGACAGAAAAAAAAAGAAGAACGGTGTGCAATTGAAATCCTTTGAGGGTGAACGATAAACGCAAATAAAGAATTCTACAAAAGATCATTCGCCAAAAGTTAGGTAAAAAAAGAAATGATGAAATGCTGAAACGTTTGCATATTAACTTTACTCAAAAAGGGTGCATCAGAAAAGGAAAACACTAAAAACGCGTTCGACAGTATTATTTAACGAGTCATCCTCGCATACCGTAACGGCGTTACGTTATCATCGCCAAAAATCTCGATGACGATAATGGCGAAGAACGAATGATGATAAAACACCGCCGCCGGAAATGGCTTTTGCTCGCCGAGCGAAATTCATACAGGACCGCGTGATGCATCTCGTTGCTCTTCGGTTGTTCGGCCGGTAAAACGACTGGTTACAATCGCAAACGGAGTCGCGGCGCCCGTGTGTAATCGTGACACACGCAAGTTGCAAACACGCTCGTTACACCGCTATTGCGCCAGCGTGTATCCGTGCTGCGGCGGTGGGAAGCGATACGAGGGGACAATTTATTCCCGGCTATCTGCGCGAACGTTTGCATTAGCTGAAGGGAAACTCGGCGTCGAACGGTAACGAAGCCCCGACCGACGTTCCACCGATTGTTCCATCGTTGCTCGATTCCACTGACAAGTCCCCGTCACTTTGACCGCGAATTTTTCTACGCGGTCGCTCGTGCGATTTCGCGACTGCCGCGCGGACTCGCGTACCGATTACTGTCGGCGGTGAATTATCGCCACGCGATTCGCGTCGGTTATTTTGCTGCTGATTCTGCTTTTCGTATTTCAATTTTATCTCGGCTGATTTTTCTAATCAGAGCAATTTATGTTACGGGTTCGGTTAAAGGAAGATTAGTGAAATTGTTAGAGAACGAGGATGAAGGGGTGAAATACTGAAGAGGAAATATGACACATTAGAAGTACGTAAAAACTATAATTGTTATATTTAAATGAACATGACAGCAATTATGAGTAGAGACCACGTGTGTTGCGTATAAAACATAAAACACAGAGTACACGGGATGAAAGACGAAAGCACAATGATGAATGGTCGCAAACGGCGGAATTCATTGAAACAATGGCAGAGACATTGTTGCAACCGAATGGTTGAGCATGCAATAAGCCACAAGTACTCTCGCAAGTTGTATACGAAATTATATTAAAAGCACCCTGATACATCGTGCGATACGAAAATTGCAGCTACTACATGAATACAGTATCCCTTAAACAACATTAATAACAGGTGTAAGGCTTACAAACTGAAGTTCGTAAGGATGGCAGGTGAAAAACACATTTATGTAAGAATAGTAATATATTTGATGTATGATTTGCTTAAGAGGAATACTGTGTTCAAATTTTCGGAAGCTCAATTGAATGCTATTGAACTATTAAATTCAATTCTTCTGATATCTGACATTAACAAATTGCAAAAATTCATTGTGAGCTGTAAATATGAGTTTTTACACGCAAATGGATAATTTTTATTGGCATACTCGCGCGTCGCCTTCAACTGGGACTAAAATGTATAAACGTAACTGAAACCCCTATGTTAAACGTGTTTTAGCAACGTAGGTTACAAGATAGTCAGTGTATACACAGGATAGCGAGCGCTATCGTACTAGATTCACGAAAATCGTGGTCACAACAGAATATGTTGAATATAAATTAATATCGTGAGTTGACCAAATATGGAATACTGTTTTTTCACGCACATATTTTACCTGTTTCAAATGATTTCACACGAACTTCAATATTATGATTTTGTAGCAAATTTTACACTCTTTTGATTGGTAACAGAGAAGTTTAAAATATAACGACGGTTTAGGTTAGGTTAGGTTAGGTACGGTACATATTTCACCTGTTTCAAATGATTTCACACGAACTTCAATATTATGATTTTGTAGCAAATTTTACACTCTTTTAATTGGTAACAGAGAAGTTTAAAATATAACGTCGGTTTAGGTTAGGTTAGGTTAGGTACGGTACATATTTCACCTGTTTCAAATGATTTCACACGAACTTCAATATTATGATTTTGTAGGAAATTTTACACTCTTTTGATTGGTAACAGTGAAGTTTAAAATATAACGACGGTTTAGGTTAGGTTGGGTTAGGTACATATTTCACCTGTTTCAAATGATTTCACACGAACTACAATATTATGGTTTTGTAGCAAATTTTACACTCTTTTGATTGGTAACAGTGAAGTTTAAAATATAACGAGGGTTTAGGCGATATTTATTATTTTTATTGACGTTTTCATTTCTTATATTAGGCTCGTGATGCTCTTAATATGAACTATCATATTCGTCTAATATCGAATGGCACGTTATATCGAGTTTACTCTTGAGAAGAAGGAAAGTGGGATATAAATAAGTAACGCGTCTGATAATTATTTTTATATCAGTTTAGAGATTTCTATTGAACAGCTCGGACGGTGGGTTTTGCTTCAATATTATTTTTCGAATACGTGCCTTCTTTTAATTTAGGCATTTGCTCGCTAGTTCAAGCGAACGACAAACGAAACAGACTGTATTTGTCGTCGATGAATGGAAATGTCAGGATTGTTTAATATCGTGGTATTTCATATTTGGCACGCTGTTTCATCATCAGGGCAACTCTTCTTCTCGCCTTTTAACAATTTATCGAACTTGAACGTACCATAATAAATCCGTTTCATAATTATATTGTTTTTAAATCGAATTCCTGTTCCAGCAGATCCTATCCAATTTTATGCACTGTATCCACATTCTTAAGCCGCGAGCGTACCGTGTTCCGTGTAATTTATGTCAGTGTATTCGTATGTACGAGCCCCGCGACAGCATCCGTGCTGTCTACAAGTATCCATATAAGTTCCGCTCGAGCCAGAGGGAATACAGGTACTCTGATTCGCGAGGATTTACCGGTCGCGATAGAAATGCCGTAGAGATCCGTACAAGGCGGAGAAACCTTTGACGAGGGACCCATTAGTGCCGTTTTGGAAATTTCAGCCGTCTGCTCTTCGAGCCTTTAGTGTCCTCCTCTCGATGTGTCTGATTGATCTCAAAGCGTATACATGTGTCGTACAGAGTGGTTGGAAAGGACACCCAATTATTAACGAGAAAGAATTCAATTAATAATGAAGGATTCTTCGAGGTGGAAATTCGGAAGGTATATTTTTGTTAAGGTTCCGTTTCTGAGCAGGGAAATTTGTTATTTCGATTTCGGTGGTTCTTAGGTACTCTTTATTCCATATTATGAATAATCACGAATTATGTTTCTATCACTCTGTTAATACCTTACCAGATGATTAAAACGCGTTTCGATTTTTCACTCCTGCCACCATTCCCTTACCCAGAGTCATTAACACGCACAGCCACTCCTGATGTAATTGCATCGTACCAGTATGCTGAACATTATATTCTACATTCACTGATTCATTGTCGCCAGGTCATAAGTTCGTGATACAATCAGAAAAATTCATTTAGTCGTCGTCTCGTCATTACACACCTATAAATTCCCCTCCGCTCGTCGAATGCGAAAACGAGTCATACTTTACTATCATTTTACCACCCTGTTCTCTTCATTAGCGAAGCAATTAAACGTCCTTTATGACTCGTCTCGCTTGGGAGAAAATGAAGCGATTTTTGTCGAATGGTCGATGACCCTTGGCCACATCGGAGTCATGATACCTCTTCACCCACTGCTCGCTCGCTCTGTAATGGTCATTGTCCGCTTCCCGTTACCAATATCCTTATTATCGGTCAACCGCTTCGCCATCCACGGGGCGAGTTATGTATGTACACGACCGCACCGAATCTCATTATAATTACAGATGTGTTCGGCCGCAGTGGACTTTAATTGCCGGGCCGGCGGACTCGGATAACGTCGTTTATCACCGCGATCGCGATCACGTGTACATCATTATCAACCGTCCGCTTTTAACATCGCGGGATCATTCGTTTAACATTTCTCATTTAGGCGAGGATTGACAAATTTTACCAAAAGTGCAGGACTAATTATTGCGCCGAAAGGAACATAGTTTTCGTAGATCGACTCTGATTTTTTACTCCAATTCGATCATTCCAAAATATACTTTCGTTTCTAAACCCTTTATCTTACAAACTCTATTAACGCTTTAAACCACGAGCTACTCAAAAGGATATCAACCGGCCTCTCAGCGAAGCCAAAGGGGGTTGCTTGGTTAAATAAGTCGGTGACCCGACGAAACATTGGCTTTCTTGCGATCCGGAACAGCTCAGAACTGAAGACTGCTCCGGGCGTATTCGAGCGGATTGTGGAGGGCTGGGATGAGCGAAAGGGTAGACGGAGGGATGGCCTATGAAAATTAGCTCGTCGCTGTGCGTCGCAACATACTTTGCACGGTGAACTTGCTAGTCGGCTTTAACGACCAAGTTTTGATCCTCTGCAGCCGTATCCTTAATTGACGTGCAATTAATTGGGAAGTCGCTGGCGCCTATGAAACTGACGTTTATTCTCCTCCGAGCCGCAGAACTTTCTCGATTCTCATTCTAATTTAAACGAGGTCGACCGACTTCCTTTTTGTATCAAGAAAGGAATAGTTCTTTTCCCGCCGTTTCCTGGACGCTGGCACTGAAAACAGTTGGAGCGCTTTGAACAGTAAACAAGTTTATGTTTCATAATTTTTGCACCTTGAATTAAGGTAAAATTATAATGTGCACAGCCGTGTAACGTTAATTTAAAAATTCCCCAAAGAAGAATTGAAACAAATTGAAGAATTTAATAAAACTTTTGCCTGAAAGTAGTTGGAGTATTTTTAACAGCAAACGAGTTTATATTGTACCAATCTCGCACTTTCAATTAAGATATAAAAATATAATGTGCACGTCCTGTAACATTAAAAATTCCTAAAAGATGAATAAAAAAGAATCGAAGGATTTTTCTTTTAGGAATTTTGTGTATAATATTACAGGATGTACACATTATGTTTTTATTTTAATTAAACTTGTTTACTGTTAAAAACATTCCAATTGTTTTCAGTGCCAGTCTGAAATTCCATTTATGATATTCCTTTGAATTGCTCAATCCTCTTTTATTAATATAAATTGAAGAATTTAATAAAACTTTTGCCTGAAAGTAGTTGGAGTATTTTTTAACAGCAAACGAGTTTATATTGTGCCAATCTCGCACTTCCAATTAAGATATAAAAATATAATATGCACGTTCTGTAACATTAAAAATTCCTAAAGGATGAATAAAAAAAAATCAAAGGATTCTTTTTTTAGGAATTTTGTATATAATATTACAGGATGTACACATTATATTTTTATTTGAATTAAAACATAAACTTGTTTACCGTTAAAAACATTCCAATTGTTTTCAGTGCCAGTCTGAAATTCCATTTATGATATTCCTTTGAATTGCTCAATTCTCTTTTGTTAATATAAATCAACGTTTGCCGCGGGAAGCGCGCGGAATTTAAGGAACGACCGTCGAGTACAAAGGGCGCGCAATCGAAAAACGGTGTCTCGGTCTCTCAGCGGACGTAGCTTTCGTTGGTACAGCTCGTCGTTAACGCGCGAAATCCAATCTTCTCGCTGCAGACAGCCAGAGTCTCCCTTAACTTTTCTTTCCCCCTCTCTATCGTTTCTCCGGAGGGATGCTGTCCCGGTCCGATTCAATTCCGGACGGTTAAACTTTTGTCATTGCGCGGCGAGCGTTAACCGTTTCGAAAGCGATCAGCGTCGCGACCGATTTCAACACACGCCGAGCCATCCGGAATGCCGCTGAACTCTCCCGTTTGTAAATCATGCTTTTCCAGAGAGGTTCGGAAGGAACGAGTGATTCGTTCTCCAGTTTGACGTTTCGTTTGAATTAACTATTAAATGAAAGGCAAAAAGTGTGAAAGAATGATTGAGAATCGTCACGCGTCAGTTGAGTAAATGTAAATAATTATTAATCTTCCTGATTGAACACGAACGTGCTGATTTATGCATCGAACCTTGGAATATTCCGAGATAAGTAAGTTTGCATTGGTGTAACGAGCAGCGGCCGCGGTATTTTTACCCCGCCGTTACGCGAGGCTACAGTTTGTTTCTTGCTCAAATATCGTTTGACGTCGAGTTACACGAGTGCGCAATAGATAGGAAAGTTTAAGCGAGTGTGGCCGAAATTGTTCGAACGTGCGATCTGATAAGCACAGGTAACCATGGAAATATTTCGTGCTCCGCGAGAGCAAATAAATCATTCGCGCACGTTCGCGTTGCCTTTCCCGACAGTTTTAGACGACTATATTTCTATTTTCATCATTTCCTTCGATTCGCTCGTCGTTATTTAGTTTTATGTTAAAGCGGCAGATCGTGTAAACGAAGTGTTACACGAAGAGAGAATGAATTCGGATTTGCTCGTGACATTCCCGAGCCAGGGGGTCCAACACGCATCTGCTCTCGCACCGATACGATGCAATCCGGTGCCATACGATAATGGTAATTAATCAGGTTAATAGACGCACTCAATTCCAACGTACGTCGCCAGACGGTACAAGTGGCTGCTATTAAGGCGATCAGTGAGACGCGAAATTTGGGACAGCGGGATGCAGTACGAAAGTAATTAGCATAGATAAACTGTTATTAATATACGGAAACTTCTTACGGTATTAGTTTTCATTACTGTTAGTATCTCCTTATCATTGATCACTGTTGTTATTACTATTATAACATTGAAGCGTCTACGTTTAACAAATCAGAAATATTCCATTATGCCCTTATTCTAAACATCTATGTTATTCCACTTCGTCTTCTTTGATTCATCGCGAATGAGAAATTCTGCATTTCTTCGACGGGTGACTTGCGTTACTGCCGCAACTGACAACAGATACCGCCGCACGCACGCGGAAAGAGAGGCTGCGCATAGAATTATCCTCGGAATCCTCGGCGCTTCCTCGCCTAACAGAATATTTGTGACTGCGCGAATGATAATAGAGCGGAGATAATTAGCGGTAGAAAGTTCCCTCGCGGCGTTCCGCCGGGCGTATGTTCCGCGAGCGATGGCTTATAACAGGGAAAGTTGGCGCCAAGCGTTTCCAGGAGCATAATCTTCCCCGCTGCGAACCCTGGAATCCGACTGGAACATCGGTTTCCGTGGTAAAGCGACGCCCCGGCTCGCGCAATGTGGCGCGATTGTGATATAAAGGTGCTGACGTTTATTGTCGCTCGCGGTCGCTCGCGAGCGTACGCGCCGCGAACAGGATTTCGAGGATTCACGAGGAAGATCGATTAACCTGGTTCGCGGATCCGGGTTAGACGTTAGGATCTCTCCTTTCGCCTAGAATTGCGATGACGTTCACGCTTTTGGACAGTCATGTAATAAGATTGCTTCGATTGGCCAAGAGCTTTCTTACGGCTTGACGAAAAGTGCCAGCAAAATCGAATTAAATTGTTCAGCCAAGTTTAACGGAAAAAGAACTGTGTCGACATTAATTTGATTTCTTAAACATTCTCATAAAACGTGCATTTCACCGGACGTTCGAAACGGATTGTATAGGGAAGATTAAGAAAAATACTGACACCTTACATTATTAATACGCAATTAATTCTGCACAGTTTTCAACACGATAAGAATTCGATCACCTATCCTGTACCTTTGAACGCGTTAATTTAATCAATCGAAACTCCCCAACCTTAATTTCCTTGGTCACGAAAGTACGTAATTCGATCGGACGAACGGTTTTTAATTATGCATCGGTGACGGAACGAAATCGCTGTCCGCGGAGTTCCGTTCCGGAACGGGTCGATGCCTCGCGCTGGTCCATTCGCGGAATTACAGACGTGAGCCTTAAAGTACGGTTCCTACGTGCGGGACCCGTGGACCCAATTAAAACCGCTTCTCTGTCAGCTCGCAGCTGTTGCAACGGGCAAACTTTCGGAGTTCGGATGCAGAGAAAGCGAGAGACAGAGTGAGAGAGAATGCAACGGGGTGTAGGCGGAATTCGAAGTCCCTTGCGCTCTGCGCTCCCTTTCTCTGTCTCCCTTCTGTTCCCCCTTTTCTCTCCTACGGGCGGCGGAAGTGTGAATTTTGCATCCCGCCCGCGTTGTATATCATTCGCTCGCGCACTCCATTCCGCAGCCGGAGATAATGCGGCGTTAATATCAGCAGTTCCGTTTTACTCCCTCCCCCTTTGAAGATAATGCCCGCGACGCGCGGGACATTTTCGCTGTCCGCTCGAGTGTGTTGCTGTCTGTTTTTAGATAGTCATTGGCGAAGGAGAATTTTAACGATCGCAGATTATTTTGCGGAGGCAAACGTTGCAATATCGTCGTTGTCTGGCTGTTGATAATTCATTCTTACGAGATGGAGTGTAGTTAAATGTACGTTCAATGCAAGATAAGGTAAATGAAGTAGTCGCAGATATAAAGGTAACTGTACGAATTGTAAAATTGAAAAGCACGGTGCATCGATATTAACAGCGTTAATGTTGAATGACAATTACTGGACGTTCGCAGGTTCCCTTTGAAGCGCACCGTAACAGCAAGTGTTACGTGACGAACGTCATATCGCGGGTTAATATTCCCTCATTCCGCTTCCTCGCTGTTCGCAATATCTCCTGTGTCTAATGCGACGATGATCGATGGATCATTTTGTTCTGACAGGGCTGGGAACGAGTTTCGACCCGTGTAGGTGCGATCCCGGGCGAAACGAATCAAGCCGTATCGCGTAGCCGCGTTTGATGCTGCAACGCAATTTTAGGCGTACTCGTCATTGCTATCCACGGTTCGAATCAATCATTTATTTATCATAAGCGGGCTAATAGAATCGTGTTACGCATATATTGCTCGATTATGTTACGCGTCATTCTTTGCTCGTTTGGAACAGGTGGTAGCAGCGTTTATTAGTTAATTATAGGAGAGCAGAGTACTGTTTCAACTCTCTCCATGTTCATTTCCATATACACCGTGCAATACCAGCAGTTTGCTAATGGCTTCTCACGATCCACACGGACATTCTTCAAACGTTACTGAATTATTACTTTATCACCGGGGACGCGGGAATAGAGGGTCCGCGCGATTATTAATAATGCAAAATACTTTTAGCTGGCTGTCGACCAGCTCCTGCATTATTCATGAAATTTACTACTTTATTGCGGAGGTTACGACGTCTGTTGTACCGCGTTTTATGCTGGCCCCCTTCGTTGCACTGTTTATCCTATCATCTCGTTTTTGAATACGCTCGAATGGCGAGGTTTTATTCAAATGATGATTCTAATTTTCTATTAGAACTGTTTAGTTTCTTTTAACAGCCACGGATATTTGCAGATGTAGCGCTTTGTTATGCAGTAGCGCAGAGTGAACTGCTGGCATTTACTAATATACAAGCGAGGAAAGGCTTGGATAGAAGTGCTTTGAATGGCATACGCGTGTGCAGCATCTTCGTCACGTTCCTAATCTAACAGGAATAGATTCTTATATTTGATATTTTCTGTCTGCTTGCGCTCTGCATTCTTTTGCGTCAATGCGAATTGCATGGATGAAATTGAAGGCATGTCGATTATCGAGGAAATTAATTATAATGTAACTATGTGCAAATACTTATGTCGTTCTACTGTCGCTTTCGGAAAATTGGAAAGTTTGTAAAAATTATCTGAGGCATTCCGTATTATCCAGATTCATTTTCGCGCACAGCTGATCAATGAAATGCGTGCAACATTAACAATTCTGGGCATTGAAATCGAAACGAGTATTACCACGATGGTACATGCATCGTAATACATTCTTGGACCGCGCACTTCTATACAGGTGCGCACGGATCTCCCGATCTTCCGAAATTCCGCACAAGGCAACGATCGACCGGGACTAGCGGAGAATCCAAGATGAACGTAGAGCGGGGTCTGGAAACGTCTGGGTAGAAGAACGATTAGAAACTCTCTCTCTGCAGGTCGGGCGGGATAGTTACTGTCTGGTCGATTCTCCAGGCACCGGCCACCACGTTTGTGATCTCGAATCCCCTCCTGCGACAACTTCTCGAGAAATTAGCCGGAGAAATCTTCTTCATTGAAACGGTCTTGCGGCGAGTACAAAGTTCATTCACAGTCGAGAGAGTTCAGCAATTGATTTATACCTTCCTTCGTCCATCGAACGGAGCTTGGGCTGGTTGTATGAATGTAGAACAAGCCGGATGAAAGTTTGCAAGACTCTGCTCGGACGAGTAATAAAAATTGTACGCTGCAAACTTTGGTGCGCGGGTGGAAGGGAAGCATTTAATGGGATCAGTAGCGTTATTGTTACTCGCGGAGATTTAATTCCGCGGGCTTGTTTCTCGTATCCTCTGAAGTCCATTGATTCTGACTTCTCATGAGACTTTGTGTAAGTGGTCTGCAAGCGAATCTTCAGATTATTTGACAGAGGATGTAGCTGCGGCCCTGTCGGCGGCCAACTCGTGCTCCTCTTATTCGCCAGAATGAACCGCGCTTTGTGCTCGAAGGGAGATTTAAGGTCTTCCATGGGATTCCATCGGTATACGATCGTCTCGGTGTGTTGGTTGGACCGATCTTCGGTCGATCCCCCAGGCCTGTCCGACAGTCGCGTTCTTCTTGTTTCGAGGTACCGCGAGTAACATGATGCATTTAGAAACAAAGAGGTAAAACGATCAGAGAACGATTAACTGAGAGAAAGTTCATTTGGATCACGAGCGGAGGAAGATGTGTAAAGAGAATAGATAATACGAAGAACCAACGCGTTGATTGTGCTTCCAAAAGCGATTGCAGCGTTGCGAAACATCGTTGTTCAAAGAAGAGTGTTGCCCCGTCGCGCCAGTCGTAAAGGGATTAAAAAGAAGTTTATGAAACGTTCTTCTGCACAGTGAAGAACTTTATTCGAAATTTATGGCGCTTCTTAAAACCGAAGTAATTGCGCGCCGTTATTCTGCTACGTTTGTATCGTGTAAAAAGTGGAAATTATCGCTGCTTTGCGAGCTTCTAAGCCTCTGCTGTTTGGAGAAGAAACGAAAAACAGATGCGCTCTCATAGCGGGGCGATAAAGTTTTACATCGCCGGCGATCATTAAATTTAAAGCGCATCCCTTAAATCAGAGGCGATCGTAAAGCTGACGAGGATAATTACAAGTTTGGGGATAATTGCCGGGTAAACGAGAGTGGGACAGGAGTTACATGGAAAGCCGAGAACTTTTCTCGCGTTACAGTATCCGATAGAAAATCAAGCTATGGCAGACACACAGTTGCGCGTATGTTATCCGTGTTTTTAATTAATCATAAAAACGCTTCACCGAATTCTGTTGTAATTGGAAAATAAACATCGATTTTCTGCTGGCCACGTTCTTTTGTTATCGAAGTATCCGTTCATCGACAATTGCAAACGAAACAACAAATACGAGCAATATATTGCTGGAGGCAATTTAAAATTCACGCTCGAATCGGAGCATACTTGCAGAAAGTATTACTTGGCAGATTTCTACAGCATGTTTCAATTAAAGTATCCTTCTTTTTCCTAAATAATACGAAATCCACGCAGCCGGGTTTTGCAATGGTGTTCGAATAGACGCGGACACAGAGGAGATTATTCAAATATGGGCTAGAGTCTGAATACGAGCTAATTGAAGTTTAATATCATATTAGACGTTCTACCTTAATGTCGAGAATGAGAAACTGCGGTTCAAGAACTGAAAGAAGCTTGGCAGGAAGCAGACAATAGCTTCTGTTTATTTCATTAACATGATTTGTTTCAGAGTGTGTCATCTGACTTATTTTTACCATCGTAAAAGATTTCACATGGTTGTTTGTTTCATCTTCTTAACAATATTCTGTAGAACTGCCAATTTGCCAAGAGCACAACGTTGCTGACGTCGCAAGCTTTATTAAACATAAATTGTATAATAAATACAGCCGTATAGTAATAACTTACACCGCTCCAAGCATCTTTGAACAAGTTGTCTAAATATGGGCTGCAGGGTAAAATTCATCAGGGAAAGTACCCAGACGGGGAGGATTCGAGTAGCATATTTTGTAAGGAACTTTTCTCTGGTGATTAGGAAGAAGAACTTTGGGTGCGGCGCTCTTGGGATTATCAGTGGACACGCAATGCGTGTGCCGGTGTTAAAAGACATATTTCTACGTTTGTAACTATTGTAAATAAACTATCAGCATTCAATTCTTCTTAGCAGCATGTGGGACAAGTTTTAATAATATTTCAGTCCGAAGGTATGCAGTTGTTACTCTTCTTTTAAGATCATTTCAAGGGTAGCCCATGTTTAGACCATACTTTTTAACACAAACATTCTCACGTTTATTTTAAATACATAATTTGTAACAAATTTAACCTGTGTTCAGATTATTCGAACATAATATCGTATATCAAACATGTTGCACATATTCACTGCGGTATATTCATTACATTTGAAAAATCTTCAACTAGCTTGGCAATAATGCCCGAAATATAAATGGTAGCCCATGCTTATACCACTTCCTCTATTCCTTATACGAAAATCTGCAAAGCGCAAAGAGCAGGAGGTCTTTCTAAGTCGGGTGCAACTTATTAATTTTCCCTGAAATCTTCGCCAAAAGAAGAATTTCAGAAATGCATCGGGAGAGCCGTGTACTTTCCTTATCGAGCTCGCGTGATTCAGTGCATGTGCAGTGTTGATCAGTGGCAATTTGTAAGTGCATGCGAATTAATGGCTCGAATAGCCTGGCACTAGCGGTTCTATTTACGGCTGCGCTAAATTTAACACCCTGGAAGCGATGACTCGAGTGTCATTAAACACTATTGACGTGCAACAAGTGAACTGTGCTATTTCGTGTGTCGCGTGCGCCAGCGTACATTCCCATTCGAATTCTTCTCTTTCGGCGAACCTCGGAGAACCTTTATCTTGATCGTTTTGTCGGGAGTAAAATGACTTCATAGCACGCAGTTTATAAAATTTAGCCATCCATGCGTTTGTCGTCTGTTCCTACGATTAAATTAACAGAACCACCATCGGACCCACCGAAACATCCCGAAAACCTCGAAACGGAGCTGCACCTGCAGCGCTCCTCCCCGGGGACAAGTGGGCGCTCGAAAAACTGTCGAAGCTCGAGGACAGGAGGGAAGTTACGAGGGCGCGGGACACAGAGGGAACAAAGGCTGCGCCCTTGGGTGGAGGGATTAAAAAACGGTAAATACGCGCGAACGCGACACGCGTCGAGGGGTTTTACTTCGTCGGAACTGGAAGATGCATAGCGGACGGCTTCTTGAGGGGGGGCAGAAGAATCGCTGGAAGGGAGGGTGGAAAGCGCGGTTACGAATTCACAATGGCATTGTGCGACTCTGCCAGCACACCACCCCCGCGCACGATTTTCTCCACCGCCCTTTCCCTCCTTTCAAGTCCTGCAAGGCTCGCTCATTTTCCCTCGGCGTATCCTCTCGCCCTCTCCTCGTCTATCTAGTTTCATCCACTTCACGGTACTCGCCGTGAACGCCATTAATGGTTTCCGTTTCCGGTGTCTCAATCTCGCATTCTCCGCGCTTTGCCTCCAAGCCGCACACACCTCTTTCTGGCTCTATGTACCCGTTCCCTGGATCTCTCACTTCTCTCTTCCTCCTTTTATTTCTCTCTCTTTCTCTCTCTCTCTCTTTCTCTCCCTGACGTTTTCGCGGAGAAGAAACGCACCGCTTTGAAGGCGAATCATCGCGTGGACGCACTGGAGTGTGTTATGCGCGAGCGTGTACATGTACCTGACGATGCGGAGGGGTCGCGGCGGAACTGCTGAATGGACGACGCGAAACTTAGCAGATGTAATTTGCGGGAGACGGGATTTCGCGAGCGGCGCGTCGAAAGCTGGTCAATTCCTCGCGTGTTAAGGGGAAGTACTTATAAACGCGATCGGTGGTTCGGTAGGATGAAAGGATTCGCGTTTTTGATACAGTTGCAAATTTTTCGGCTTCGATGGGAATCAAATTCATTGGGACTGTAGGTGAAAAGCGTTACAGCAGCCCTTTACGATTCTGTAATATTTCTCGTGTAATAGGGACAGACGGATCGGGCTCGATCAATCCCGTAAAGGAACGCATTATAAAGGAAACCCTTTTACGCGTGAACTTGTTAAAATCCACGACGCGTCGATGCAATCACGATCATCGCTACGCCTTTGAAATTAAAGGGCTCGTAACCCTGACTCGATCGTCCGCAGAAACGGGGTCCCGGATTTTCAACCCGCGGCACCCCCTCCCGTCAGACGGATCCTCCGTCAAAGGATCCCGGCCTATGAATTTCCCCGAGAAGCCTCGCATCATGAATTGGTTACAGGGGTAATGGATACATCGGAGTCGTCTGTGCAGTCAACCCTTTGACGATATATCGTGTAAAGAGAGGGAGGGGGAGAAAAGTAAAAAAAAAAAGAGATGACTAAATCTTTGATAGCTCGGTTCGATGGCGTTTCCGCGCCAGCGATTCTGCCAGCGATCGTTTTCGGCGGAGTCGTAAAGCCGGATCCGGAATTCAGCGACGCGACCCACGCCGCCGGCGACATAAATTCTTCGTCGTCGGAGGCTCCGCTCGATGGAAGCCCCGCGTGTGATCGTTAAACCATCGAAATCCCTCGCGATTTATTATCCCCCCGGTCTCATCGTCGATAGCATAAACTCCCGCCCCATTTCTTCTCGCCCGCAACGACTATTGGTGGGGCTGAGTTCCCTGAATCGTGTGGCTCGTGCGTTCGGCGGTCAACGCTTATCGGAACAAACGCGGCGAAACTTGTTGAATCCCTGATCAGTTACTGCTATTGGGGATATATCTCAGCGGCGTATTTGTATGTTCTGAGACTCTTGCTGCGGATTTTTTGGACAGGGGTTGGGGCAGATTAGGTTCCTGATAAAACACGTGCTTCGTACGACTATTAGAGGAAGCGGTCTAAATATGGGCTACCACTTTTATTACGGACATTATTGCCAAACTAGTTGAAGATTTGTTTAATGTAATGAATGTACTGCAGTGAGTATGTACAGCATGTTTGATATACGATATTATGTTCAAATAAGCTGAACACTGGTTAAGTTTGTTATAAATTATGTATTTAAAAGAAACGCGATAATGTTTGTGTTGAAAAGTATGGTCTAAACATGGGCTACCCTTGAAATGATCTTAAAAGAAGAGTAACAACTGCATACCTTCGGACTGAAATATTATTAAAACTTGTCCCACATGCTGCTAAGAAGAATTGAATGCTGATAGTTTATTTACAATAGTTACAAACGTAGAAATGTGTCTTTTAACACCTGCACACGCATTGTGTGTCCATTGATAACACCAAGAGCACCGCAGCCAAAGTACTTCTTCCGAATCTCCAGAGAAAAGTTCCTTACAAAGTATGCTACTCGAATCCTCCCCGTCTGGGTACATCCCCTGATGAATTTTACCCTGCAGCCCATATTTAGACAACTTGTTCAGGAATGCTTGGAACGGTATAAGTCATTACTATACGATTCTATTTATTATACAATTTATGTTTAATAAAGCTTGCGACGTCAGCAATGTTGTGCCCTAAGCAAATCAGCAGTTCAACAGAATATTGTTAAGAATATGAAACAAACATCCCTGTACAATCTTTTACGATGGTACAAATAAGTCAAATACCACATTCTATAACAAATCGCGTTAATAAAACAAATACAAGCTATCACCAGCTTCCCTCAAGTTTCTTTGGTTCTTGAATGATAATTTCTCATAATTGCCACTAAGGCGGTGCATTTAATATGATCTTAAATTACAAGTAGCCGGTGTTTGAACCGTCTCCTCTACTATAGTGGAAAATAAATACTGGAATATTTAGAAGTAAGATATATTTTGCATCAACGGTCGCGAATATAAATTCCTTTCGATTAACTCTTTTTATTCCTCCGTTTTACTGTTTAACAGAAAAAGCTCTTTGACTCGCGTGCAATCGTTGTCCATTTACAGTGCTTTAGAAGAATTCTTGTTTGCAAAGGGGATTTCCGTGTGTCCACCTAGGTCAATCGCATTGAACGAGTGGGATATCTCGAGCTATGCAAATATCAAGTTCACATATCCGATGCGGCGCTCGCTCCCGCAGTACATTGGTCGATTTAATCGTCCCCTGTTAATGTTTCCGTGCAAATCCTACGTCGAACAAGCATTGCGCCGGTGACGATGCATTCTACATCGCTTAATCGCTCTCCCTCGATTTCCCCGCTTTATCCGTTTCGATCTCTTCGGGGCATTAAGGATTGTGCATTACGCGTTTCAAAGCGCTGAGATTCCGCGTGCGTGTAATAGCGTTCACAGAGGGATCTTATGATTCAATTGTCAACTGCAATTTACTTAATGCATTCCATTGCAAACTGTGTAAATACGAACGGCTAAAAAATGAACGCCGGCGCGAGGTAAAACAGAATATTAATCGTGGACCGTTTTTGCACTCTCGACCACTTCTCGTAAATGCACTTTTAGTAAAAAAAAAAAAAACAGTACTAATTCACACTCCTAATAATTTAAACAATAAAATCGAAGGAAATTGACGGAAGAAGAAGCGCCTTTGTGCGAATAAGCGTTTCGGAAATGAACTTTGTTAAGCTATTTCACGCTCCTAATAATTCGAGCAATAAAATCGAAGAAAGTCGACAGCAGAAGGTAAGCGTTTTTGTGCGAACAACCGTTCTCAAATGAACTTTGTTCGCCGCATCCGAGGCGCGCGTTCCACGCGGCAAGGAGTAAAGAAGTCAAGGGACGAAATAAACCGGAACGATCCGGGAATGGAAATAAACTCCCTCCCGCGCTACTCTTCCTGCCTTTCTTTCCTCCGTTCTGAACAACGGTCTGGCCTTCCTTCCGGTACTTACACGCCAGCCGCTCGTGCTTGCATCTCCTCGGAGACGATCCGCGTTATCCGCTCGAGGTTTACTCGCTCGCTGCACTTATTCGAATGATAAAGCGGTTTCGGCCGCGGGATCCTGATATCCCGCCGGATATCGAATGACCCTCGTCGAGAGGGGAACGCGAGTGCTGAAAAATCGTGGAAGAAGAATCGCGTTCCCAAGGCTTCGGCTTGGTTAAGCTGCATCATCGTTGACAGGGTTATTTTTTTTTTTCGTACCTTTTCCATCAAGGGCTGCTTTTGCCGCGGAAGCTTCAGATAAATAGTCCTTCGATAATCTAAATCAATTAATCGATGGGGTATTCAATTAATTCGATGTACGTCACGGGAATATTTATTTTCTCTTTTTAATTTCTGTGGATTTGTATAAATCTGCGATTCGTCCGATTGATGAAGCAATTCATCATAGTGCCAAGCGTGCTCCGGGCAGATACATTATCGATGCCTACGGAGGGCGAATGCAAGGGTTGCTTCCGACGTTTTTCATTGCCGTTCTGAATGCATTCACACACTCGACTGCACCGCTGGGCCACCAGAATCCGGCACGCCGTGTGTCTCCCGGTGCACGTGTGCGGGCCGCGTTTCGCGGAATCGCACGCTGCGAATGACAGAAGAGGGATGCGCGTGCTACGTTCGTTGCATTCCGGTCGGCGGGGATACGTCGACCAAGAAACAGGAACAAGGAGAAGTCCCCGTGGCTCTATTCAGCTTCGCGTTGCGCGCAACTTTCCGCCGCTCTTCTTACGCTCATCCGGCTCCCCCCTTTCCTCACCTTTCGCCCTTCGCTTCTTCTTCCTCCCCTTCCGGTACGTCGCTGCGATTTATAGACCGCTTCAGAAAAGGAGGCGAGGTGGGCGGGCCGATAAATCGCTGGTCGTAAAACGCGGAGATCGCGGGAGGGGTTGCGATCCTATGCCTCGCGAGGGTTGTGTACGTTCTCCGCGCTGGAACTCGTGAAATCGAGCGACGCCGAAAGATTCTCTCTTGTAATAGCCGAGTAGAGGGGCGGCGGGGTGAAGTCGGGTACGCGAGACAAATCGGGTACCATTGTTTTTTCTTTTTTTTTTTTTTTAATAAGAACTGCAATGCGCAGTCCATGGATAGTGTTTCGGGTGGACCGCTTATCGGTGCGAGATCAATTGCAGAGGAGTTTGCAAAATTTGAATAGCAGATATGTGCTTAACGTTTAATAAATTACCTTAACTGGGGCAAAACCGGGCGCATGAATTGGTAACTGTGCTAATAAGGGCAATGAAACGTTCACCTGTAACCTTTCTTTAGTAGATAAAGTAAAATAAATTTATCGGGAAATGAATTAATAAACTGAATGAGCTAGAACTGTTTATGAAACTGTTTTCGCACAATTCAAGTAAGTTAAATCGAGTTAGTTAGCGTAATTTACAACAAGTTAGCAGTTGTGAATATCGTTTGAAATAACTCTCTTTGCTAATTTTTAGATAATGGAAACAAGGGTTTCGTGATTATCTTTTCGGTATTTCTTAGTAACTACGCGGTGTTACCCACATCTGCAGGGTAGGGGCGAGTACTTGCATACTTCCGGGAAATCTTATGCATCTATCAACCAAAGAATTTTATCAGATAAAGATCAATCCATTTCTGGTTGTGTTCAAATTGATCTTTACCATTTAACTCTTATGTTAGCAGCAAAAATGCATTAGGTACCCGGTTTCACTCGGTTTCATTCCTCTATCTGTTTTCCAAGAGGATCGAAGGTTCGGACGTTTCTGCAGTTTCTCTTATCGGAACTGTTTTACTGGAGGAACTTTGTATTCGAATGTTGGCAAATCGATTGATTGATGGATCGAAGGTTCTGTTCACCCCGACGAGTCTAGTAATCGAGCGAGACCAAAGTACGATTACACGCATGAAAAATTGGGACTCATCTATCCTACCTCACTTCGATCTCTGCCAAAGATTATTCGTTCCCAGCTACTGTGCTCTCTTTAACTTTTATCGAAACAGCGTCGAGCAGGTCGAGGGTGACATCGACGCCACTCTCAACACCCTGTAAGGAAATCAATTCTACCTCGAACCCTCGCGGAGAAAATCCGTCTGCATAAATGGACGAGCAACGGGGGTCCCATCTGAATTCGCCCCTTTCTCCCGTCCTGACTTTGCATTTCGTCCGTCGCAGCTGGACCCTTAGGATCCTACGTCCAAGAAAATCGGATGAAAAGTGGAGAGAGAGAGAGAGAGAGCTTTTTCATGGCTCACAGAACGATTCTATTTCTTCTATCAGCGAACGCCGGGTCTCTCCCCTTTTTCTGAAAGCGGCGCGCATTCCGGACGCATCTTCAAGGCGATCGGGAAACACGCGACGCGAGAGGATCCTCTGCCTTTCGCGCGCTGGAGATGGAAGGTTACGATTGACTCAGAGGATGCTTCGAGTCATATTTGCTTTACTCGATTAACGGTCGACGCGATTTATTTACCTTCACCTGGACATCTTATCCCTTTTTATCGCGGTTAATTGCGATCCCGTATACAGATAATCGTTGTCGCAACGTTCGCCTGGCTACTTCTAATGGATGCAAACTATGTGGGACGACTCGCGTCCCTGGAGCATCGTTTCTACACGGAGCAAACGTAGACAGACACCTTTTTCACCATCGTTCCCTTGCGCAAACTTTGACGAATGGCAACACCTTTCCGTGAAACCTGGATTTTTCGAACTGTTTAGGTAGGATTAGTTGCCCTAATACGAAATAACGCGATATTAAACAATCCTAAAACGTCCATTTATTGACGACAAATGCAGTCGGGTACGTTTGTCGTTTACTTGAACCAGTTGAGTAGATGCGGAAATTATAAGGAAGTGTTTTTGAGTAGGAACCTCTAAAGTGATATTGTACGTAACGAGGTATGATTAAGGTGTTATTCTTTAAATAAAGATAATTACCAGACGCGTTAGTTATTTGTATCCCACTTTCCTTCTTCTAAAGAATGAACTCGATATAACGTGGTATTCAATGTTGGGCGAATGCAGTATTAAAAGCACCATGAACCCGGTATAAGAAATGAGAACGTCAGTAAGAATAATAATTATTGCTTAAGCCGTCTTTATATTTTACATTTGTCTGTTACCTATCAAAAGAGCATTTCGAATGGACAGGGTCGAATGGGACGGTTACAATTTTCAATGATTTCTGATCTAACAGAAATTGTTTAACCGTAAACTTCTCTGTTCGGAGAAGACAGTTGTAAATGATTAATTGTATAAAGATCAATATTTGCTTACTCGTCTATATTCATCCTATTTCCAATACCTCGAATAATGCTGAGTAGGAAAATGACATAATCTTTTATATTTTACTTGGAAATATCTGTTTAACAATGTTCCCCCAAAACTTGTATTAATCGAATATAAAATAACTGTTGAAATTGCCCTTTGTTGCCAGAATTAGAGTATTAATGCACAAAGTTAACTTAAAACAGGAGAGGAATGATTTAAAAGTGAAATGGTTGCAAAATAACCTTTTTGTATAAAGGTTTACAGTTCTTCGTTCGTCCCCTGAAAATAGTATAACATTTCCCTCGAAACCATAATATTGAAGTCTGTATAAAAGCATTTTAAACAGGTGAAATATGTGCACGAATAAAAAGTATTCCATATTCGGGCAATTCACCCTATATGGCGATGTTCAAACCGATCGTCTTCGATTCGCCTGCAAAGGAAAATGCGTCTCGAAACGGTGACAGCTGTCAAGTAGCTCCTTTTTTCTTTACATAATGAATCGGATCGGTGCGAACGCGTCTCAAATTGGCGTTTCGAAATCGGCGCTGTCCAAAGTTCGTCTCCGTTTACCCCAGAATGTCGGAGATCCAAGTTCTGCACATATACGGGACGCTTTTCTAAAAGTCCCACTCGCGTTTCAGATCTCGAACTCAAGTTTCCCCAATTTTCCTCACTTGCGTCGGACAGCCCTGTGATTCCTCCAATTTCTGAAAATCCGATAATTGGCCAACTTTCCTGAAGAGGTGTTTTTCCCTGGCTCTCGTATAATTCCTTCGATCTCTATTTTTAAGTCTGCCCCTGCGAAATTGCCTGCCGAAGAGAATTTTCCAATGAAGCTCCGGATTTAGTATTCGGATTTCGAGTTTCTTCACTGGGCATTGGAAATGAAATTTCATTGAAAAGCGTCTCGTATGGGAATGCACTGTTTGTCCTTTGAAATATTATATTGACGTTCGATTGGGCGATATTTCGTTCGAATGATGGGAAATTTGCCAGTGGATTTCCATGGAATATACGTGCCGCAACGTGTGCATAAATTCAAATTCGCAGCGGGCCCCAGCCTCTCTGTTCGTATTAGACGCACGCCGGACAGATATCTGTGTATGCGCAGCTGTAGTCTGCGAACATATGTAGCCCAGCTCCTCCATCGCTGCTCTCTTCTCGATAAAATCGATCCTAGACGCTTCTCACCTATTCACCCCTCTTGGCGTGCCTTTCGTTATCTTCGATCGCTCTTGGTTCCTTTCGTCGGACATGGCGCGATTCTAACCGTTTCGTGTGATTGTAACAGAAAATTGGATGTAGAATAGTTCACGACAGTCTGCATATTATGCAGTTGAAGTTCGCTGGTTTAGGTTTCCAGATAAGAGTTTGGTTTTCCTTTCCATTGAATCGAAACAGTCGTTTTTGTCAGTTGATTTTTATTGAATCAAACATGTTCGAAAATGTGAGAAGTTTGATCTAGATTTTGTCAATTTATCCTTCTGCTGGAATTTCAATTTGTATACACTTTACCCGTCTCTGTACCGTCCCATTTTGCAACAGTGGAACGTACAAGTGTCTCTTTCAGTTCAGCTTCCTTCCTTATGCGTTCTGTTCATCAAATGGAGCAGTTTCCCGGCTGACAGTAGATGCGCGTTTTTCCACCTTTTGATGCTTTCCACCTTTGTTTGCCAGGGAATCGGGACTGCCTGAAAATATCTAGCTCGGCACGCAGCCGAGGAAATTTCGCAGATTGGCTTGTTTTGCGAATTGCGCGTTTTGTGTGCGTAGTCGTGCTCTTCCTGCATTCCCGCAAAAAAATTATACCGTCGCTCTGCCTTTGTTCTATTGTCATAAAAAGTGGATACATTTCGCTTCTGTTAATTTCACGGTTATCCAATCGCATATTTCTCGGACAGCGGTTTTAATTTCGTTATATTCATGCAAAGAGATTAATTTCGTGTTCGGAAAGAAGGGTTTGAGATTTCTTCAATTAGGACAGAGCAATAATTTAGTCATTGGAAATTGCTTTCAGTTTACTTTTCTACGAGTACAATCCTTTCGTTCAACTAGAATCGAAGAATTAAGAATCAGTCCAACCAAAGTATGGCATTTGCTTTTTAATTAATCGAAACAATTTATTCTGTGAGTGTAATATAAACGTTAGCGTTGTCGTATGATTCTTGCCATACTTTATGCGATCCTGCAAAACGGAAGTGACATTCATTTTTCATTATTGGGAGGCACAACTATGAAAAATGTAAGATCATAATTTTTTCAATAGCTTCTAGGTATCATAGATGTCCGCTCCACTAATTAAATATTTAGACTGACTTTACGAAAGATCTCCAATAATGCCTCGTGACATATTTTGCATGTCAAGTGGTACGATCTGGCGTAAAATATATTTTTAAAACGGTTTCTCTCATCGTTCCTGTTAATCATTCTGCACGCTGCTGAAATCTGCTGACAGGTGTAATTTAATTTCTAATCGGTCAGACACATTAGCGATGAGATGTATGCCACTCTATGTGTTCCTGTTTCCGTTCTAACAATACCTCACCGTACATTCTATACCACTTATGCTCGGCTCACGGATTGAAAAAGAAAACGACATGCACGAAATTATTTATTCGTCGACAGAAACGGCCCATCCAGTTTTCCATTAAACACGCGCATCGACATTCTCGCTGTGTTAATTGATTCTGTCGCGTACAAAAAGAGAAATTCATTGGCTTCCGCTTTGTAACCAACATCGATTCGTTTCGATTAATCCGTCTGT
Source organism: Holcopasites calliopsidis (assembly GCA_023838395.1). Lineage (NCBI taxonomy): Eukaryota > Metazoa > Arthropoda > Insecta > Hymenoptera > Apidae > Holcopasites > Holcopasites calliopsidis. The sequence goes on from JALHAQ010000009.1 coordinate 1,975,818, forward strand.
GTGATCTTTCTTTTTTTCACCGAACGTTTAATTGAATTTTTTAGGGGTTTTCCGGTTGATACAGCTTTGACCTTTGTTGTTACTCCTGTTCGTGGTTCGCAGTAGTTTGACAGAAAAAAAAAAGAATGATTTCGTGGTTCTTTCATCGTAGAAATATCGATGGCTTTTTATTGTTCACTGATGGTTAATCTATTATTCTTTTTCTTTCGGAAAAGAAAAGAAAATGTTGAACGGTAGTAATATGGATATCACAGTTCTACTTGTTGTTAGAATGGATTTAGCATGCTTGGCTTGCTACTGAGCCGTTCGACTGTTTGCCTGTTCGATTGTGTACATTAATTAGGATCTGTCGTTGGTAATGATCGTTTGCGAGGCTCCTTGTGATCGTACCGCCATAACGTATATCAAATTTACGGTGTGGCGGTATCTAATGCAGTTTGCAACTCGGTATTAGGATAGATTCTACTATGCCTACCCAGCAAATCACTGTTAGATCTCCTCTCCGTGAATTAATTAATATTTACTTCCGTAATGGTCAATGGAATCGGCGAGGGATAATTCAAACAGAAGTGGATGTTAACATTTGTCGAAATAATTGTCGAAAGAATGCAACATGGGTAATAATAAGAACTTCCTTTAATAATCTCAATTTTAGAATCAGCTCAAGATCTAATGATAACTAATGAGCAACATTTAATCTAATTTCGTCATGCAATAAGAAATTATTTGTCTCATATACTATGTGTCTGGGGGCAGATCATTTCTTAGCACCATTCGTTCTACTAAAAATCCTCCGCGTACAATCATTTCCCGGCACAGCTGGACAGAATCTACATTGCGTTCTCGATCATTACCCCAGACCGCTCGATAATGAATATTGATGGAACAATTTGCTGGTTAACCAGCGTTTAATCCAGATCCAGGTGTGCGGGCGTTTGCTCGCGATACTATTGTCCGGTTATTCAGGCTAACAGATTCTCTAGAGCTTGCGACAGGTGTCAGAGGCCCCAGAGTCTGTGGTCCTTGTTAGTCGCTGCATAGAGTCGGGCTAGGCCTCGGTTAAGACTGGGTCGAATCTAGGATAGATCCGACATGCACGAGAGAGACCCATGATTTCACAGCTCATTGCTTCTTCCATAACATTCCTTCCTGAATGAATGTCTCGAATGGAGGGAAAAATTCTGTGTCTTTTACCGTATCTATCGAAATCCAACCTTATAGCTTTGTTTTGATCGCGTAAATGCTTCTCAATCAATATTTCCCCAATCTAAAAAGACCCCCCGAAATTATCTTACAAAATTCGCATAAATATCTCACATTGAAATCTATTGTACCTACGTTACTTTTTTAACAGACCCTCCTTTCATCAATGAAGTTCGAGCAACGTTTCGTTTTGCTCGCGTAAATGCTCCTCGATCAATATTTCTCCAATTGAAAAAGACCCCCCGAAATTATCTTACAAAATTCGCATAAATATCTCACATTGAAATCTATTGTATCTGCGTTACTTTTTTAACAGACCCTCCTTTCATCAATGAAGTTCGAGCAACGTTTCGTTTTGCTCGCGTAAATGCTCCTCGATCAATACTTCTCCAATGGAAAAGGATGCCCCGAAATTATTTGACAAGATCCACATAAATATCTCATAGCAAAGTCCATAAAATTCCAGCAGGCTTTTCGATCTCCTCTTCGCGACTATATCCGCAAACAGTATCCTTAACTGTTCGTCTTGCCAATGCGAGGGAATTCAGCGTCGATCTCGACAGGAAGCCAGTATGCGTCTGACAGTGTATTTTAACAAGAATGCTCGTTCGACCGTACCTATTTCATGGTTGTGCCAATCTTGCGCATCGAGCTTGGCCAAGTTCTTGATGTATGAGAGTCCGCTGATAGGAGGTCGGATCTCTCTATTGTTCGACCGGGTCGTCGGTCCAACTGACAGGAGGAGCCCGAGGAGTCACGACAGGTGTCAGCGGCCTACGCGCACCCGGACTGCAGCTAGGAGGACCGCACGCGGGTAGTTGTTTCGACGCGGCTATCTGTCAAACAATCATGCCTCGCCGGTACGTAGTTCTCTGTCATATGGTCCGCCGAGAGAATTCTCTCGTCCCCGCGGTGGATGATTAACCACGCTCAACTACCTTCCACCGCGTGCTTTACAATTAATCATTGCTACGACCCGCTACCATTTGTTTCATCGCTCCGCCGACCCGATAAAATACGTGTGAATAGATGTGCTAGTCGTGTGGCGAGTACCTCGCTCTATTTCGTACTGCTTTCCATTTGAATCGTTGTCGAATATTTTGCACAATAGTTTCAAGTGGGTCAGCTTTAGTAAATTATTATCGGCAGGATTCGTTTCACAGGCTTCTTATTTCCATGTATGTTTAAAATCTATATTCATAAAATTAGTATTCATTGATGTAATTAATGGTTGAAACCTTTATTTTCCATGCAATTCCGACTGTGAAACATTTTTCATCTCATGCGCAGATTCATTTTGCCTATCTTCTTCTTCTCGACGATTTTCGAAAAGTTTCACTCCGTTCAGCCAATTTCGTTTTTCTAGAAACTCACGTTTATTTTAAATCTTGCATAAGGATAATTTGGTGCAGCAAGTATACAGTTTCAAATACTTGTGTAACGAGATTCATTCGTTTAATTTCATATTTGATGATGCGTTTGAAATTGATTTAATTAGGACAGAGCTATAACTAGTCATTGGAAATAGCATTTCGTTTATTTTTATTAATAAGTAAAATCCTTTTGTCCACCTAGAAGTGAAGATTCAAGAATTAGTCCAACTAAAATAAAGTGATATTTCTTTTTTAATCAATCCACGGAATTTATTCTGTAAGTTTAATATAAACCTTAGCTTTGCCGTGTTATTATTGGCATATTTTATGCAACGCTGTACGAAAGAATTCATATTTATTTTTCATCAATCATTGTCGAATATTTCGTACGATGTTAGAGTTACATTTAATTAACGAAGTGGATCAAATTTAAATAATCAAACGTGGATGAGATTCGTTTATTTTACAGGCTTCACGTTTTTCGCTGTACTTTAAAAATGTATTTACAACATTGTAATCCATTGAAACGATTAATATTTCGAAACACTCTTTCCCATGCGCCTCCAACTGCGAAATACTTTTCATCTCGCGTGGACATTCCTTTTTTTTTTTGCCCATCTTCTTCTTGTCGATCTTCGAAAAGTTCTCGTTCCCGCCGAATCGATCTCCCGGGAAGTTCGATTTTGATTCCGCGACAAATTTTTCGAATATCAACGCCTCGCGCTTCCCTGCGTCGGCGGTAAGAAGTTTTACGAGAAGCATCCTGTCGAGGCTTTCGCGCGTCAGCCTCGTTATATCTTAGTTCCAACGTTAGAACAAACTTTCCTTGCACTTTGGAGAAACCTATTCCCGACGTCTCCTTTAACGATGAAGTAAAAGTGCGAGCCAAAGCGTGTTACGAAAGCTTTTTCTTACAATAAATACGTACCTGGTAGAAATTCTCGTTTCTTCTGGTGATCCGGTTACAATGCGATATGAACGTTCCTTTTATTTATTGCTTCGGTCGCCGAAATGAAAGAAAATTATCAGGAGATTCGTGCTGCAATAAATTCCATAAAGCATCGATGTCAAGCTCGTATTAGCGTCCAAGGACGACATTCCGAAACGATAAGATAAACACGTTCGGCCTTTCATATTTCGCGAAGACAAGATCCGCCGTTGCCGAACACGATTTCATTTATCGTTTTTTAATAAAGCGTTTCCTAACCGAACTTCAAGTAACATCTCCTTCTTATTACCACTTCTGGAACGCGCTCTCCTGTAGTTTGGCCGGAGAAACGGAGTACGCCGAATGTACAGAAGGTTCCATTTGCGTCGCGCGATTTGTTTCGGGGCAGACAATTGGAGAGCACCTGACCGACAAAATGTCGCGCGATGCGTTTCGGTGAAAGGATTCGCATTGTGTATTATCCAGGCACTCGTCCATCATAGTTGCTGCAAATAGCGTTCCATTTCGTCGACGGTGTTGTCCATTTCCTGGCGTTTAGTTATAGTATAATAAGTTTAGTTTACGAAAAATAGTTTACAACATTTCCGCGCTCGTTCGTTTAATCCAACCTTAACCGTTTGCTTTACGCCACGAGTTTTGCAAGAATAAAAGGAAACGAGGTCTATCCAAAAATCTGGCTGCACAAAAAAAGGTCCAATATTTCCACCTATTAATCAAAATTCGGTCATCCATTAAGAATCAAGTGGCACGCTGTAAAAAGTATATCGTTGGCCCTTGAAATACAGTGGGTGAAAAAGTTCCCGTACACCCTTCGAAGCAGAACAACTTTTTTTGCAATTGCACCGAATGGATCGAACTTTTGTGAAAATTCGACGTTTTCGAAATTGCGAGGAAAATAGTGAAAGCTATTCCTCCAATTCTTTAATCCAAGGCTATAATGAAAATTTCAAGAGTGGCCTCTGTAGATCTAAGTAAGATATATGCGCGCTGCACATTTCATGCAAATCAGTGAACGTCGCTCTGAGCTAGAAATGTTTAAACATCGCATCGTAAGGTCGGGAATCGCAGGAACCGGTCGAATTCAGCGACGTTCGACCTACTGATGCAATCTTCTCTAAATTTTCATTGGTAAAATACTTGCTAAATTGTCATTACAAGCTCAGATGAAAAAAAGTTGACAATAATTATTGTTGGATGAATCATTAGTGTGACGCGAAGGTCCCCTGATACTGACCCTGAGTCATCGATAAGGTGTAAGGCCCGCAGATCCTACCTTAGTTACGACAAGCAACTGTGAATAAGACAACAGACAACAGAACTAAGGGCCAGGTATCTGTGTTGGTCAAGATGATCCAACAAGGGCTAAGGTCGGCCCCCCTTCATCCAAAACGACTATACATATATAAGTCCCACTGTATTTTTGACACAGGGAGAGTTATACTCGGAATTAAAGAATCAGAGTTGCGGAGAGTTAGACAGAGTAGCACCCTGTTCGGATACGTTTGTCATCCGCTGAAAATTCGGAATAGGTTTACGGACCCTTTTGTGTACCTATTCATGGGGACTTGTTAAAAAGCAGGTATATCATATACAAGTGTCTAAAATTATAAAACCCTGGGAGAAATGAACTGGGATGTGTGTGGATATTACATCAATCAAAGTTAATATAAGCTGCTTAAAAATAACGTTTATGACTCTTCTACGACTTTAAACGTGAAATCTAAAGCGCGTGAAATCGACGCGTTCCGCGAACCCAGTGTTAAAGAATACACGCGGTTATTATTTCCATCGGTGTCGTTTTTTCATCCCGGGATCCAACATTATTTCCGCTATTCGTTCTGCGGCTTCGAAAATTTCGATTCTCTCAGGCGGACGAATACTAGATACACGATAAACTATTCCTTCCCCCTTCTTGCAAAGCTCAAGTAGTTCGGTTCGATTATGAGGAAATGATCCCGTTCAAAAGTGTGCAGGGAAACGTTTCCGACCCGTCGTAAGTCTCGCGAACGTACGAAAGCTGCGACCGTGCCACGCTTCCCGTTGGACGCGCTCCGGCTCTCGCCTTTTGAACCCCTTCCACGCGAAGGAGCAAGCAGCTGAAACGGTTCTTATCGGGACAACGTATCCGATTATCGCGTCAGGGAGAGCGAGTTAGCGTCGAGCGTGGCCGAGCGTGGGCTGTCGCAGTTTCCCGCGGGGATCAATACCCTCCGCCGTGCGCGTTATTAAATCGCGAACATTGCGGGGCGGTGTAACAGCGGCGTGACAAGTCGGTGCATCGCTCGGATTTCCGTGCGCACCCGCGCGCACGCGGGGAAATACGACCGAGCGAAATTACACTCGATACGAATTGGCGCCCCGGGTTTAAGCGCGCGCTACACGCCTCCCGCCTCGGATCGATGTAAAGTCGGCCACCGGTCTCCTTTTCTTTCCCGCTGGCCAAGCGTCCGCCGCTGGCGAGCGCTTTCGTGTACCTTAAACCGATGCACGCACACGAGCGAACCGTTCGATCGTAAAACGGGGAGAGACGGAATGTTTGTCGCGGTGGAATTTCGTGAACTGCAGAGAATCGGGAGGGAATTTTGCATTCCTTGTTGCGCGAATCGCGTTGGACGGATTTGTTGGCAGCGAATACATCTTGCTTCGGTACTTTGCTGTGCAGGTCCGGATTAAGTGCACCTGCGATAGTAATCTTGGGGATGTTTGTATATAACGAATAGTATTTAATTAGGTTAATATTTAGTAGTAATATTAATAATATTTGTTAGGTTAATATAATTAGGTGTATATAACAAGTGGTATTTAATTTGTATATAATTAGTAGTGCATTGCGGTTTGTGATTTTAGGTACATTTCATCATTTTATTGGAAAGTGTGATCATTGCGAAATTATGCAAAATTTGTTGGGCCACTTTGATAATGTTTCTTTCACTATGCTCATATTTAGTAAAATAGTCTTCGGGCTGCATTTAATATTCGCAGTTACAAGCATAGCTTGAATTCGTTATAAAATATATAAATATAAATATTTGCAGTTTATATTCATCAGCCGGCTAACAATTTTTTTAAAACACTTTACAAATTTCATTGACCCGTTAAATACAAAATATCTGTCCCAAATTCGTAGCTGAATATTATTCGCATGCGGCCAGCAAAATAAACGGAAAGTAGCCAGTGGTATGTATCAAGCATTTCCCCGACGCTCGCATCCTCTTACCCTATCGATTCTGTCAAGCGTTCTCCCGTATCGGTCGTATTTCTCCGAATAACAGATAGCATTTTGTACACGCTCCCTCATGGCCCCGGTCGTATTCTTTACTATCGAGTCACCGTAAAAGAACTGTGTTCCGTTTCACCCACGATTGGATTACATTCTTTCAAGCCACCCCCCGTCGGAGAAGCGGCTGTTGCAGCAGGAACATCGTCCGATGAGCAAAACGAACAAGGGAGAAGTCAGAATTGCTGCACTTCGTCAGGCGAAACGATGAGAAAATAATTCAAGCGATTTGATTATCAGAGAAATTATTAATCGGAGAGTTGGTGGCAATAGTTTAAATTACTACGAATCCGAGTAGCTTGCACGGCTGGGTATTAAGCTTGTTTCCTTCGCTTGAACCCTTTCTCGTTTTATTTGAGCCCACAGTGAACTGGTTGCTGTTGTCGAGTGAAAAGGATTTTACAGTTTGTAAATTCCCGCATTCGAAGGATTTCTGGTTGTGCGCGCTCGTGTGGTACGGACCAGTGGTAATGGGGTGTAAAAAGAACAGGAAGTAGTCTGTGCTTAAAGCCTTTCCCCTCCAGTCTTTAAATTGCTTTAAATATCGCCTGCTTTTTGTTCCGCGGCATCGCGGCTTGCACCTGTTCGCAACGTTACACTTTCATTAGTATTGCGCAATACTGTGGTTTACTTGGGGGCGGAGGATATTTCACGCAACTCAGGTGGATTCTGCTTAGAAGATAGTCGAAAGCGCATCCTGCATTTTTATTTCACCCAATCACATAAACGAAAAGATTTCATAATTAAAATCCGAAAGGGTTGAACAGAAATCTCATAATATTCTAACAGCCCGGAAGCCTCCGCAAAGAAACCCTTTTCTAACAAAATTTAAGAAGCACGAGAAATTAAACATTTTCAAAATTCTCTTTTCTCTTCTAATTAATCTCCACTGTTCTAACTCGGAAGATTTCCGGCCAAGAAATATCTTCTCATGTAAGCCCCGACTGCTCCATATTTTACCGAAACAAGTGCTCGAGGGGAGGAAGCAAAAATGCATTGCTCGACCCGAGTCTTATCGCGCGCGCTTGACTTTCGTTTTATAAATGTTGAATTCTGGGCGCTGCGCGGATATTGGGACAGGATGTTATCGCGGTAGTAAAATTTCTGCGCAATACCAGCGGATCAGCCGTCGTAAAACTTCGCCAGCGCAACGTATACACGCTGGCGCCGAAACTTCATTTTTCCGGAAGTTTAGCGTTCGCTACGCGTTTCCTTGCTCGAGGTTTCAACAGAGGTACGCGCGCGCGCGCGTGTGTAAACTGCAAAGTTTTACGCGAAAAAGTCCGCCGGCTATGTTTATTTTATTTCAGACCTTTGCGATACTTGAAGATGTTTCGACAATTTTTAGGTGGGACTCGAGTAAAATGCACTCGAACAATCTTGAAGATTTGTCAATCTTTTGTTAATTCTGTTGCGCTGGACGTTTAGAATAAATGAATGGCTCGGTGGCTTCTGTTCTGGCGATTATCGGTTTGACGAAAACGTCGAGCACGTTTATTAAAGATACAGACCAGGGAAGGATTCGCAAAATTGCATCGGCCAAATCGGATCCGGAGCTTGCCGATTAAGCCGCGAGAATACGTTCGCGCAGCGGATGAACGAAGCCATCCTATTCGAATTCGTTATGCGATCAATGCTGGCGAAAGTGTGAGAGGGATCAAGAGTATGAATCCTTATCGGTCGATTCTCGTTTCATATTTTCTGCAAGCTTTCGGATAAATTAAACTTGGACTAACAAAGTAAATTGATACGCGCACGTCTGCGGAGATGCGATGGTTTTTAATTCAGCCGAAGTATTTGGAAATTGATAAAAGAAGAAATAGAAATATATCATTGTAATACAAAACACGTCTGACAATTTACTTCTCCTTTTTCAGGTATGTTCGCATCGCAACTAGGAAAACGTTAGCAGAGCATTTTTGCAGAATGCGCTCGTCCATCTTCATCGTTTATCGTAAGTCAGCCAATCTAAACATAATTCGAACAGTTAATCAACGCAACAACGACATATATAAAACGTCTGCCAAAAGGACTGTTGAACAAACTGGCCCCGAAGGCGCGCACAAAGCGGGCAAGAACCGCAGGAACGGTGTCGGATCGATGAGAACGATGTGCGCGATCGCGAATTAAGCGACGCCGCAATCGCGCGTGTTAACGACATCTTACTATGTATCGCGGGCCCAGCCGGATCGATTCAGGTGAAAAATGACGCCGCCGTTCGCGGACAGAAACGCGGAGCCCGGCTCGCCGGGGGATAAGTGTCCCCGAGGCCGATACGTAAGCTCGCTGAAACTCCGCCCGCCACGGGGGGGGGAGGTTCGTTCGCACCCTCCGCGGGACCGCGAATTGAGCGGTTTGTTTCGCGCGAACCGGACGCGCCGACAGCCGCGGAAAAACCGGGGAGAGCCGTGAGCCGCCGGGAACGAGTTTCTGATGCCGGCGATTTGTCAAGACCGCGAAAGAAATTCCCTTGGACGGCTCGCGGGGTTCTACTTCGGAATTTCCTGATTACCGTTGCAACTTCCGAACCCGCGAGCCACGCGAGATCGCGCGGCCGAACTTTCTTCTTTCCGAGCTTAACTTTGGGGCGGGGGTTGCCGGAAAAGTTGCGCACTATTTGCTTCCGCATTCGCTTCGAAAATTCCTCGCTGGCGTATGCGATATTGTTGTGTCGTTGACTGTACTATTGTATTACTCCCTGTTTGTATTTAGCGCAGTTTGTGCTAAATGGTGGATGTGATTTTATAATTAAGGGCAGCGACAGGGGACGACAGGGTGTGGGAAATGATTCAACGATTCATTTTTGTTTCTTTTCGTTTAGGACGCGCGTCATTTTCACAATTAATCGAGGAGCGATCCTGAAACGTAAATCGGTCCGCGTGGCTCGAAATAGGTATCCATCGCGACCGATCGCAGCTCGATCAGACCGGAACGAGTGGTAGATGAGAGGATTAAGACGAGAGGGGTAGCTCGTGTATAAATCAGAAGCTCAGCCAGCCGTGTCTGTGGCGTTGGAGATAATAACCATTTTGCGCTTCCATAGGCTCCGTTCCACCCCGTCGTTATAAGCGATCTTACGACAAGGGAGCGGGGACTCATTCAATTAACTTCGCAAAACGTAAATCGAGACGCTTCCTCTTTCTAGCCCCTCCTCTTCTATCCTCGATCGTTTTCCTATTATATCTGCCACCCTTGGAGCTTTCTTCCATCCCTACAATCTTCTCACTGGGCTTCTTTTGCTCGGGTTCGGAACACCCTTGTTGTCTGATTTGCATAGATTTATACATCCGTTGGGTACATTTTTTGGGGGCAGAGGGAATTATTTATCTATCGCAAGCTGCTTGCGTTGGAGTTTTCTTCTCCTCGTGAATGTAGTTTGTTGACTAGACATGTCACGTGGTGTTTATGAAACGAACGAAGACACTTGCAACAGCGTATGCCTCGTGATCAAAAAGTACCCGGAATCTATTCAATAAAACGAAAACGGTTCAATCATTCATCGATGTTTATTTTGTTCCCTTCAAAGTGATCTCCATCGCAAGCAATACACGTATTCCAACGCTTCTTCCAATCTTCAAAACACTTTTCATAGGCCGATTTTGGAATCGCCTTCAGCTCCTCCTGCGAGTTCTCCTTTATCGCCTCAATCGGCTGAAAACGCTTTCCACGAAGTGGTAATTTGCGCCTTGGGAACAGGAAAAAGTCACATGGGGCCGTGCCAGGTGAATACGGAGATCGCGGAACGGTATTAACGTCGTTTCTGGTCAAATAGTCGCGTACAAGATTGTCGGGGTGAAGAAACCACGAGTTGTTTCTCCACAATTCCGGCCTCTTGCGGCGAACAGTCTCCCTCAAACGCTTCAACACGCTCACATAATACACATATGTACTCCTTATTCACTGTTGGGCCTGGCGGAAGGAATTCGGAGCGGGCCACACCACGGCAATCAAAGAAATCCGTCGACAAAACCTCGATTTTGGATCGACTTTGTCGTGGTTTGTTGGGTTTTGTCTCGTCTGAGAAGCGCCGTTCCGATGATCGTTGGCTCGTTTCGACGTCATATTCGTTGACCCATGTCTCATCGCCGGTAATAACGCCTTCGATAACATTTTCGCCCAATGAAAGCATTTCCTTAGCGACAGCAATGCGATGCTCTTTCTGCAAAACATTCAGCACTCTCGGCACAAGCCGCGCTTCAGCTCGCCTCATGCCCAAAACGTCATACTTAATGTTCTGCACCGATCCGAACGAGACATCAATATCGGCTGCTGTCTCTCTGATGCTCACACCACGGTTTTCGAGCACAAGTCTCTTAACTTTGTCGATGTTTTCGTTAGTCACAGAGGTAGATGGAACGAGGCAAATCATCAACCACAGTACGGCCCTCTTTGGACTTCTTGTACCACTCGTACGCTTGTGTTTTCGACATTGTCGAGTCTCTGTAGGCTACCGTTAACACTTTCAACGCTTCCGCACATGATATTTTGTTAGAAACACAAAATTTCCGGCAGACTCTTTGCTTAACTGAATTCGACATAGCGAAATTCACAGAGTACAGCAAACAACGACTTGTCTACAAGGCTATTACACACAAACTGTCTGATAGATTGCGCTTAAAATTGACGTGTAAACAGCTGACAGATGTATCAACTTAGAAAAGAAAAATGATTTTGACAATATCTCAAGCGCGGTTCGTTTAAACGAGAAATTCCAGGTCCTTTTTGATCATAAGGTAAAGGCGATCGCTCAGACTTTTACGTATAGCAGATTAGAAAAGAAAAACTTCCATCAATAAGCTCAACTAAAACCGTGACCAGACTGAAATTGCCAACGGTTTAAGTGTCCTCCTCGAGCAATTTAATTGCAAGCATCAAAGCGTTCGTACCGCTGCCAAGTAGTCGAGCAGCTTCTACATTATAAACCCTGTTCGTGTTTCCATTGCCGTCGAGGTGGCCATCGAGGGTGGTTCCAGTACGGTTGCGCTCCTAATAGAGGCGGCCAGAGATTTATCGGTCCCGTTGCAGCGGCCGCGCGATCCCATATCGCGTCTTCGACGGCATATTCGCCGGGCAGAACCGAAAAGGAATCGAATACAGCCGGCCAAGGGGCCGCGGCTTGAATAGGGAACGAGCTTCACGCTTCCGCGAACCACCCTTGCCGAGGGGTCACGTGTTTCGCGCGAGTTTGTCGAACTCTCTCGCGTTCTCGACGCGGCCGAGATGGAAGCGATGCACCTCGCGGGACGATTCGATCTTTTTACCATTCCTCTCAGCCGTAGTCGTAAGCTGCACGCTAATAGCATCGTGACTGACGGCGATAATGAATAATACGTAATCGCGCCGGGTGTAATAGCTTTTTCATGCTTCGATCGCAATTGTTCCAGGAATCGTTTTACCCTGCTCGCGCCTCGAGCGAACGCTTGGGCGTGTTGTCATCGTTGAATATCTATTAGGTCGCTGCATATGAAATGTCGGGGGGTTTTTTCTTTTTACATGCGAACGTTTGTCTCATTTCAGAGTCGCATTTCAACAAAGGAGATTTTCTCGAAACTGTTCCCTTTTGTTGTTTTCAATTTCGTACCGATATGAATTCAACCGATATTCGTGTGATTGTTTTTTTACGAGTATGAACTTGGTGATAATGCTGCGAAAGCTGCACGCAACACTAACCAAGCGTTTGGGGAGAATGTACTGTTAACGATCGAAAAGTGCAGCGTCGGTTTGCAATGCTTCGGTCTGGCGATTTTTCACTACAAAATGATCCGCGTGGAAGACCCGAAAACGTCCGTGAAAAATGATGATCCGAAGGCATCGGTGGAAGCGAATCCAACTGTATCCACGAGGGAACTTGCGACCAGGATGAAAGTTGACCATAGAACAATACTGCGACACCTTTCTGAAATCGGCAAGGCGAGGAAAATGGATAAGTGGGTACCGCCACGGACTAACCGAGCGAAATAGAGCCGGATCGGTTGAACGTATGCTAATCGTTACTAACCCGATTTCATCGGAAGCCGTTTTTCGATCGGATTATTACCTGCGATGAAAAATGGGTTGATAGGGATGAGGTTTGTGCTCATGATCCAAGGCCGTCACTTTATCCACGGAGGATTTGAATCACAGTTTGGCGGCATGTGACTGGGGTCATTCATTACTCGTTCCTTCGAACCGGGGAGACAATCACGGCCGAAAAGTACTGCCAGCACATTGATGGGATGCATGAGAAATGGAAAATTATACGCCCATCACTTGTTAACACTAGGTTTACGAAACTCTTGCGTACCTATTCGTGGCAATGTTTTTTTTTTTAAAGCGGGTACATATCGTGTACAAGAGTTTGAAATTATGAAGTCCCAGGGAGAAATGAACTAGGATGCGTGTAGATATTATTACATCAATAAAAGTTAATATAAGCTGCTTAACCAGTTAACTGTGGCGATCCCTTTGCAAAGCGCCCATTTTTAAAGAAGTGAACAATTTTATTAGTAATATTTATGCAGTCGCTTAACATGAACATATATTTACACATAATAAACTTAGGAAAAAAATCAAATATTTATAGAAATTAAAAATTTAAACTGTTGCTGTCGTGTGACTTACACGAAAACAAGGAACAACGCATAGTGGCACTTTGCACGTCGGGCACCAATACCGAGATCCTTTTCTAATCTTTTTTTCATAACAAACCGAACATGTTCGCGAAGGATTTTTTTTTGTTCAAGTGTATGTAATCCGGGAAATGTTTCTCGATCGAGCGTGAAACATTGCATGCCATTGAGCGAGATTGTGATAATTTTTGCGATCCGATGGGATACGATGGAACTGTATCCTCAATATATTCTAATAAAAAGTTTACTCCGGTTAATTTTCCACCATTCTTTTTATACATTAAATATGAATTTAAACATATAACATCTAAAAGGTGGAGAAATATCTTTCTATAATATTTCTTTAACCTTTATCTTGCTGTTGAGTATGCAATAATTATGCCATCACTTGTATCTACTCTTATATTTACTTGAAATTACAATTTAAATATCAAATTGTAGCAAAAGTTTACGCATGACGGATATAACCGTCATGACACAAAAGTTCTGCCACATCTCCATGACGGATATAGTCGTCAGACACACTTAACTGGTTATAAATAACGTTTATGACTTCTACAACTTCAAACATGAAATCTAAAAAGGGTCAAATTGACGCGTTCCGTAAACCTAATGTTAATCTGCATGGCCCACTACTTTATGAGAATGCACGGCCATCATACATCGCACAAAACAATTGCGAAATTAAATGAATCGAAATATGATGTTTCGCAGCACCCAGCCTATTCACCGGATCTCTCGCCAATTTACATTTCTCTTTTTTACATTTAGAACTGTTTTTACGGGCTAAACAGTATGAGAATGAAGGCAGCTCGACAAATTCGATATCAGAGTTTATTGATTCTAAAGATCAGAATTTCTTTCAAACAGACATCTATGCTTTTAAGTCTTGTTGGGAAAAGTGTATTGAAGCGAATGGAGCGTGTTTCGATTGAATGAACAGCTTTTGAAAAAGGATAATATGCAGTTTTACATTGTGACGCCGGACAATTGAAGAGACTTGTCTTTACAAAATAATTCACTTTATTTTACGTAGGGAAGGTACAGCTGACTGTTCCAGGTCTTTGCTCTTAAGTATACAATAATGTCCGGTGTCGATGTCTCTGATCTCACTCCTCTGATTCTCTGATTCTCTTCGGACTCTGATTCTCTCGACGATTCTCCCACTGTCGTCGCTGGATCCGCTTATATACTCCTTGCCGATGACGTCTTAACACCGATCGAAAGTCTTGCACATGCCAAACGACGATATCGACAATGTTATAAATCAAAAAGAAAAGATTGTACAAATATAATACATTGTTATATCTCCCCAAATCTCGCATTTTTAGAACTTCCTTCTTTTTCGCGTGTAATTATATTTCAAAGCATTCCACTCATTTAATCAATGCCGGATATTTACAACGAAACAAGACATTCTTCTAAAAAAATTGCTCACTACGAAAACTCTAAGGCGAACGAATTTTGATAAATGATATCCAGTCCGTATTATCCACATATTCCATCCAGTTAGTAATAGCAAGAGAATCGAATGATTTATTACACTTTTGAAGGATTGTGCATCCAAACATTATCTCGAAGCCAACACAATATATTCTCCGCTTATCAAATCGTTTTTCCATTGTACACGAAGAACAAAATCGAACCAAACAACAGTGCAAGAAATTCAATATACATTGTGACGCCGGACAATTGAAGAGACTTGGTTTTCAAAATAATTCACTTTATTTTACGTAGGGAAGGCACAGCTGACTGTTCCAGGTCTTTTCTCTTAAGTATACATATAATGTCCGGTGTCGATACCTCTGGTCTCTGATTTCACGCATCTGATTCTTCTGATTCTCCCGATGATTCTCATTCTCCTACTGTCGTCGCTGGATCCGCTTATATACTCCTTGCCGATGACGTCTAGTTTTTTCGGCAGCCCTTATCGCTTGGCCTTGCTCAATTATCTCTTTCGCGACGGTTCCTTGTTTCGTCTTTCGAATTGTCTTCTTCGTATTCATTCCTTTCGAGATTCTTCCTTCCTGTCCCGTCGCAATATGTTCACTTCAAAATCCGACATTTCATACGCACCAGCTTAATGTTACAAACGCGAGCTCCGGTTCCCTCTTATTCTTTTCTTGTTTTTTCTTTTATTATGAACAAACGTCTTCGTCCCTTTGTGGGAGATGTCGATACACGCGTCGCGTTTCTACGCGAGATCACGCGGCGTGTGGAATTCGAGCGGCAGGCCCGCCGCGAATTTTCCTTCCCCGACATGATCCGAGAAATCGCGTATGGGTAATGTCGTCACGTACACGAAAATAGCGTGAAAAACCGCCGGTTCGTGTGCCTCGAGCCGCCGGGCACGTGACGGCGATCTCGCGTGCGCACGTCGAATCGGCGGGAAAAATATGCCGGGATCCCTGCGAATCGATCACTGGCCTGCGAATCTTAATTGCGTACCCGAGCCTCGCGAGATAAGTAGAAAAAAAAGGACGGTGACAGTTTGGGATTCCAGGATGCTTCCGGGGAACGTGAGATTGTTGGAAACACGTGGCGATAAAGGTTTGATGGATGTTGGGATTCGCGCGTTTTGAAGCTTTTGGGAACATGATACGAAATTGCTATCATTCAAGAGAAAAGTATTTAAATATTCTCACGTTTTCTTTAATCCGACATTTTTACTGTATCTCGTAGATTGATTGGGCTAAGTTACGCAAATACCAAACCTCAAAATTAACAAAAATTAGTTAAGGGATCTCAGAATTGTGTGATCTTTATTTTGCTAAAAACTCCGAAGCCCTGGGACAAATCTATTATTACACAATTATCGAAACGATCATTGTTTCCCTTTAGGCTTAAATAAATAATTAAATAAGATCAGACAAATGATCTTAATTGCATTACTCACAATTAAATAAGCCATCAAAATGCATTGTAAAGCAACAAGAAATGAAATATATCCAGCAGATATAAAGCTGTTTTTGTTTTAAAAAGACGCTTGGCAGGCTTTTGAAAACATAATACAAGGTTCCTATCATTAAATGGAAGTATCTTCAGATTCTCACTCATGTTCTAAATTAAAAAGAATACAATTAATTAAACCCTTGAGTGATCTTAAACATTTGTGATCTTAGTTTTGCTGAAAACTCCAAAGCCCTGGGACAACTCTATCGTTACACAATTATTGAAAGGATCAAGCCATATTTTCCCTTTAGGTTTAAACAAATATTTAAATAATATCAGCCAAATAATCTTAATTGCATTACTCAAAACTAAATAAGCCATCAAAATGCATTGTAAAGCAACAAGAAATGAGATATATCCAGCAGATATAAAGCTGTTTTTGTTTTAAAAAGACGCTTGGCAGGCTTTTGAAAACATAATACAAGGTTCCTATCATTAAATGGAAGTATCTTCAGATTCTCACTCATGCTCTAAATTAAAAAGAATACAATTAATTAAACCCATGGGAGATCCTGAACAGTTGTGATGTTAGTTTTGCTAAAAACTGGAAAGCCCTGAGACAGCTCTATCGTTACACAATTATTAAAACAAATCAAGCCATAGCTTTTCCTTAGACTCAAACAAATAATTAAATAACACGAACTAGGTGATATTAATCGTATTACTCAAAATTAAATAAGCCATCAAAATGCATTGTAAAATAACAATAAATGAAATATATCCAATAGAAATGAAGCTGTTTTTACAAGCTTTTATCTAGCATCATTCTTTCGAGACCAAGGATCATCAATTTTTTACATAACTTGACCTAATTAATCCACCTTTGGCCATTAACTCCACCCCAATTTCCAAAGCACACGCGTTGCTGGAAGTCTACGCGGAACAGATAATAAATGTCGAGGACATGTAACAATTAGATGCGAGGTGAACCCCTTCGATCTCTCTGCTTAACGAATCCCGCGTGTCCACGCGTTTTGAAATCAACCCCCGTGTTTCACCCCCCCACCCCCACCCCCCATCGCGACCGGTTACGTGGGTCCCCACTAATTACCGGATACGATCGGGGTTCACCTTATTATGGGACCGTATGTATTATCGTGTAAGGGATGCTGCGATCTGTACCGTCCTATTAGCATTAATTGGAACGGTGTAATTAACCTTTGGCGGGACTGAATGCCGCGCGGATAAGCGCGGATGGCACGGCTAATATGCGGTAACCACGCGTGCGTGTGCACTGTGAATCGACGCCGCTCGGGTGTACGCTGTTACCGTTTGGACTTTCTCGTTGTTCTTGCGCTGTTTGTTACGCGGATTCCTGGAACAGTTTGCGGCGAGTTTCGCTTCGCTTCGCGGCAATGAATTTTGGGGGTCGATTAAACCGGGGGCGACGTTGCGGATAGGTACGAAGGTAGGAAGATGACTTCTTCTCATGAATCACGCTCTTTTCGGAAAATCTGCAGAAAATTGAGGAATCTCTCGTTTCGGGAAAACTTGCGGATAGCAATGTTAATTTATTATAGCTTCTTCGACGAACGGGCTAATGGAATTCAGGAAATGTCGAATTAATGATTTTTTTTTCTCTTTAGAATAGCACCGATAGTAAATCCGATTAAACAATCTGTTAATTTACTGTTACCAGTTTATAAAATGAATATATCGCGGAATGGACGATATTTAAAATTCTGTCGCGCGAAGTCGACCGATAAAGCATGACGAATGGTTGCAGATACGGTCGCCAGGATTATTTCACTTGCAAAGCGGCCTGGAAACGATGCCTAGGAGCCACTGCACCGCGCTTTGCTATCAAACTCCGCCAAAGATATCCGAACCCGAAAGCATCATTAAATAGAACGCCGCGACTTTCGTCGGATTAATTCGAAATTATTCAATGTTCAATCATTTCCGAGTTTCACTCAAGCGTCTATACGTTGTACTCTTTATACAATGACTTCATAAATAAGCCGAAACGCGACGGAAGTCAAAGTTTCACATCTGGTGAGAGGGACACGTGCTGGGACTGTCAAGCGAAATGCATATTACTTCGTCGCGCAAGGGGATGATAGGAGTACGTGCGAATTGAACTTTCGCTGCGCGCATCTCTGGTTAATCGAAGGAAGCCTTTCCTTGTGTGAAAGCTGTTTCAGGCTTCGGGCGAAAGACTCTGTGGGAACGCGGGAAGAAATTGCGAACGAAGAAATTGTCCAATATAACAATTTAATTATGTACCGTGTGCCTTGAATGATAAAAAAAAAATGTACAGTATTATAAAATTTGCTAACCTATGCAAATTAATCATAATACGTAAGAATTTACCAATTTTCCAATAATTGCTCGGATCGCTTGAGGATAACTTAATCAAATATAATCTGATGTTATTTCCAAGCTAATTTCTATTCAAACTAATAATTTCTCCCTGCAAAATGTTCGACGCCCGGAATTGCTCTTCCACCAGGAAAAAGCAAATTTTCCAAGCATTTCTGTCTCGAGAAGGAAGCATTCAGCAAGTAGTTCGTAATTATTTATCGCCGATCTTATTCATTTCAATGGTGTTCCTACATCTCCTCGGCACTTCGTCCTTCTCCCTCATGCCTCATTTTTACCTTTCACCTGGCCAGCGCCAATCCTTTTCTTGTCCATTTATTAGCCGCGCTTATTTCGCCGGGCGCCGTCGCGACAGAAGTCATAACAGGTGTAGGTACAAATTGAACCCGGGCAAGACTCATTTACTCTTCGTTACGAAGTGGAGACGCGCTCGTTTCAACTTTGCCAAGCTAATTTAATGTCTCGCCGCGCCTCGCTTCTGCTCCGGTTATGTTGCCTAATGCCATTGTTAATTTCACTCGTCGACGCTGCGCTGTTTCGCTGTTCAACGTTGTTCCGCTGTGTCGTTCTGCGTTGTACAAACTTCTTCCTAATGACAGTTTCTTTCTTTTCTCCGCGACAAGGCGAGGAGTGTTTGCGTGGGGCAAGTGGGACGAAGTCGGGCAATTAAATTGGATTCTACAGTGATAGTACGTGCGTGAGAAACTTAATAAATTTATGCTGCAATTGAATTACGTTTTCGTGTAATTGACTTCGTGGAAATCATTTCTTCGAGCTTTTATTCGAACGCTTTCGGGGATAAAGAGTAGCGGTGTTTAACTTATCCGTTGGACCGGTTTCAGAACTTATTTTTAGAGAGCCTGTGGGCAGGTAGTTTTAGATCAACGATGTGAAATATACCTTGGGAATTTTTGTTTATCGTCATTGATGAGCATATTTTTAAATTTGACAATCATTCGTTAACAGAAGGAACATTTTTATCGTTCCAAGACTTATTTTATTCACCGCGCTGTCCACGAAAAATTAGAAGTTTGAAAGTTCCCCAGCAGAAGAATTTCTGTTGGCCACATTGTAAATTATGATTCTTCATTTTTCGCTGAACGAGCAACATCATGTATCGCAAGATGCTATTATGACATCGTATTTTAAACGAGTATGAACCTTTTTCGTCCCTTCTCGTCCCTTCCCTTCCCTTCATTTCACTTTACGACGACGTCTTATCCCCGCTGTTTCACTTTACTTCTTCACGAACGCTGCACACCGCGTGCAAGTATTCCGTTGAACAATGTAATCAGGAAATTGGGAATTTTCCTTTTCACCGTTCCATCAGCGTATTTCCCAAATTCGCGGCGAACTCCTAATTAACATTCTGTCGCCGCTCCTTTCGAAGGCGATAAATCAGCTGACGAAGTTTTAATTCGCCGTCGAACCGAGCCAACTGGCATGAAACTTCTCATAACAGGAATCCCACAGTTCCGTTTGATCAGCGAGATTGCTAGTTTTTGTTACTCGGCCTCGCGTCGAGCTACTGATTTTCGTAATTCCGCTGATCGCTGTCGGACATGGAATAATCCTTTATAGGGGAAATTCCCTTAATACTGGACGGCACCTAATATCGGACATTAGTTATATGTATTTCAAAGAACTAAAATGTGACGAAGTTGTTTTAAACCGTCAAGACAAAAGGAGAGGATAAAATAAACGATCTGCGGCATTTGCTCGGTTCTATGGCGATTCTGTATAAGCTGTAACATCAGTCGTTCGTTGGCGATGGAGTCCAAATCAGTGCATTGCGTAAAGTAAAGAGTGTAATATTTATCAAACTTTTATGAATTAAAAACATCTGAGTAGTGTTGCTGCAAATTCTGGTAAGTACTGGTTTATTTACTTTTTGTGTTTTCGTAAATAGTGGATTGATTTTCGGAAAATACTACTTTATAATGGTTCCCACTTACTCGTAATATCGGACAGAAAATTGTCCCCTATTATCGGACAATAAATATATCACTACTGTATGTTCGTATTTATAATAACATTCATTATCGTGTTTTCAGTCGTTAAATATATACATGAACAACGACATAGATATTAAAAAACGAAGTTTGCGGAATGGAAAGGATTTAAAAACCGCATTGAAGAAAGTTGTGGCAAGAAAAATCAGCTTGAGAGAAGCGTCTTTAAGACACAACATTCCAAAAAGCACATTGTCTGATAAGATAACTGCTTTAAACTCTGGGAAAGAAATAATATTAAAGCCTAAACTAGGTGCATTTACCACAACTTTTCCAGTAGAATATGAAAATCAATTGGTAACTCATATAAAAAACCTAGCTGATCGGTGTTCGCCACTAACGAGAAGGGAATTTTTAAAGCTGGCATATGACCTAGCGGTAAACTCTAAGCTTCCTAATCCTTTCAATAACGAGAAAGGAACAGCTGGCAAGCATTTTTATTCTAATTTTATAGCTAAGCATCCTGATTTATCGCTTAGAACTGCTGAATCCACGAGCTTGATGCGAGCTGTCGGTTTTAATAAACCGCAAGTAGATCTTTTTCTTTACCAATCTTGAAAAGCTCGTGAGTCGATACAATTTTTCCCCTTCCAATGTGTATATAATTGCGATGAAACGGGAATGAGTGGCGTTCGAAAACACCAAAGGGTCTTGGCAAGGATGCAGTAAAAGAGCGATCAGAATCAAGGAAGAGAAAATCTGAAAAGAGTGAAATTCTTACTTCACAATGTCATCAATTATTGGTCGAAGAGAAAGAAAATAAAAAACGAATGAAAGAACAAAAGAAATAATTGAAAAGTGTCTTTAAGAAAAAGAGCAAAGAAAATGAAAAAAAAAAACAGAGCAGTAAAACCAGAAGATGTAAACGAAGAAACACTTTGTGTGGTTTGTTTGGAGACCAATGATGAAGACTGGACACAATGCTCAATGTGCCAAAAATGGGCTCACAAAGCTTGTGCCTGAATGTTCCGATAATTACATATGTGATCGCTGTCAATTATTTTAAAATCATCGCGCGATAATCTAAACATGTTTACTATGTCCGATATTAGGTGCCATTCCACATTTCTATAAAATCAGTAACCTAAATTCATGTTAATTTTGTTTAACTATTATAACAATGTTGGTCGTTTCGTTTCTACATTTTGATTCCTACCAGTGTTAACTCGTAAATAATGCAAAAAAAGTAAAAAAAGTCAATATCTGTTTCATTTAGTTAAGAAGAATCTTAAGTGTCTGGTACTTGGGGAACTCTCCCCCTAGATGACAATTACTTTTATTTATTTTATAAATAGGAGATGGAATTCCAAAGTATTTCCTCATATTTTAGTAACAAAGATATTCATACGTCTACGATGAAAACTGACAAAAATTGGCAAAGGAACGGACAGCGCGGGGTTTCGCCTTCGGCATAAAATTTCTCTCGAAAACAAAGGAAATCGCGTTGAATTCCTGCCGTTTCCTCGGAGATACGCGACACAGAAAACCTTTCACGTTTCGCGAGTATCCACATTACTGATTGCAAAGTATTTCCCCACTTATTCGCTCGAAACGCTCTGCACACCGAAGGTATATACAGTCTTTCCCCCCTATGGAACATCCCCGCGTATAGGTGGAAAGAATATTTCTGAAAACAATCGACTTGACGCAATATTAAATTCCTCGAGCTCGTACCAAGGCGACGGGACACGATAGTAATCGAGTTCCACTGCTACCTACCTTCCGCCGTTCCATTTCGCATCAGCGGCACGAATTTCGAGGAGCGGCGATTGACGGTGGACGTTCCGGAGACGAATGAAACTGTAAACTGTTCTATAAAGAAAGTTATTTCGTTTGTATTGCATTATTTCGACCATTTCGCTTTTCTATTGTTTCTTGTACAAAAAACAAGCTGTGTTGATTTAGTAAACATCTAACTTTTAAATTATTTCTTTCCCGTTCTAAGTTAACTTTACACGTTAACACCCTAATAAAGCGCAATTTTAACAGTATTGTTCACTTAAGAAATGTTCTGGAGGATGATATTATTAAACAGATGTTTTTATTAGATTTACTAATAAACTTGTAGCAAATTTATGTTACTGCTATTCGTTGATAAAGATTAGGCAGAGTCGTTAGATGATCAATGTAATTGATAAAGTCGGAGCTGAAGCATCGATTAGGCTATCTTCATCCCTGACCTCTCATTTTCCTTTTTAATCGAGATCGATCATTTATCATTACAAATTTATATATATTTTGTTATATATATTGTTATATATACAATTCTATACAACAATGTATATAACAATACAACATATATATGCTGCGTTTCTTCTATCACCCTTCCGCTGGAATTTTTATATATAGACTGCGGATTTTTATGCAAATTCAAATTTATGGTAATATAGTAAAGAAAGTAGAACTTTTGTTGGGAATTATTTCATCTACCAGATGTTATAAAATGCACTACAATGTGACTAATTTGTATATTTATCCATATTAAGTGCATCGTGTGCAATTTTGCACCTTTGAATTTTCTATAAATGCCTAAAAGTCCGCAGTAGTTATATATATATTTCTTTATTTATTAATTATTATATATATAGCAATATGTACAACATGTATATAACAATTCTGGCGCAAGTGTAATAGAAGAAACTCAGCATATATATATAAATATAGTTTTCATATTCTTCTCGCCCTCTTCGTGTCTGCTGGTTGAATTTCTTCCATCGCCCTTCCGCTGGAAGGCAGGTATCGCTCGTGGTACACGTGTTTCATTGACTTCGATAACGATAGATGAAATTTGTAACGCGTTGATTGGTTCAAGTGAACAATCATCCGCTATCGATAGCTTTGTAATGCGAACGCGTTAATGGCACGGATGCACGGTGCTTGAGTGCCAGCGACCGGAAGAGCAATCAAATTGGCAGCGTGTGTAGAGAGCGGCGCAGAGGGTTAAATGAAATTAATTCTGCATCAGGGTGGCTGCGCGCAGCCAATGCGTCCGTTGCGTCGACAAAGGCCGCCGTCGAATTCCGATCGAAAAAGTGTTCGGGGAATTCGTTACACGTTGATTCGAGTTTCCCGCTGCGGAAACCGAGCTTCATTAAAGTTCTCTCCTCCGTCGAATTGTACAGGAACAGAAACAATGTATGTAGAAATTCTAAATAATTAACGTGTTAACGGCTTAGCGGATCATTGATATTTTATCGTAGCGTTCGTTTAGAAGAAAGGACAATTGCTTTTAGAATATACTTCTGCGTTGACGAAAATAGATTTTCTCTGTTTATTTTGGTATTATCGTTGTCGATCAACGTACCGATCAAGTTTTTCCAGCGCAACGGATTATAGAGGACGGCTAACGGAATTGTCGGCGAAGTGCATAACAATTTCCCGCGCGCCGCATTCGTCGCGTTTCCCGTCGAAACGCTTTCAGCGACGCATTAGTCTGTACATTGTAATCTAAAATTTGATCGCCGCGATAATATGCAGCTGATGCATTAACGCTGCGCGAAATTTTCGTTGGTATCTCCGAACGAAATTGAATTCCTCCGCCGATTCGAACGAAGCGTGGTGCACGATGAAAGAAGAATTAATTTTGCTATTTATGAAATTCGCTAAATTATTCTATGCCCTTTTGGAGAATAATTTGCACAATTTTGCTCGATTAGTTAACGGTTATACTAACTCTGTATGCTCCGACGTTAACCGCTCACCCCTTCGGAGGGGTTGCAATAATTGTTTCAACGATGATTTTCTACGGCACCGCGGTGTTCATTATTTGCGTTACAAAACGCAACGCGTTCCGCGGCACCGTGAACGCGAAAGTCGCTGCCGCGCTGCAATGTTTAACGGCGCGTCCCGACAACAAACGATACGTCATTTTAGCCCGTCGCAAATATTGGCGCAGCCGCGATCCACCCATCTCCCTCCCCTCGCGCGCTCTTTCGTCTCGCTTAAAATAGAGTTGGAAACGATGTCTTGTGAAGTTTGTTTAGACACCTCGATTCAGTCAGCTTCTTTTACGCTCGTCGCTTTCCGCGGCTCGAGATTGCTCGCAGTTCCTTTGGGATATCGCACGAGAGAAGTGCGAAACGAGATAATTGAGTGTTGCCGTTGAAACGTGCGATGGAGAAAATTATTGCGACTGTAACTGTCAGAAGATGCAGAAAGAATCAGTCCTTAATCGGCTCTATTAAGATATTATTTCTCCTTGTCCACAGAAAAGCGTGTGCTTTTATATTAAAAATGAATCATGTAATTTGCAAGTACCTTCTGTAGATTAATGTAATCTCAATGTAAGGCGAACAGGTCATTGCAAATTGCATACTGAGCATCGTATATTAAAATGAATCGTGTAATTTGCAAGTGCTTCGTTCTTGCCCGCTTTCTCCTCGAAGGCATAAGGCACAGTCTTGCCGGGGACAGAATGGGAAAAGCTCATCGCGGAGGTCGTACGCAACGCGAGTTTCCGGAATAAGATAATTCGTACCATTCCGTATCAAAAGCTCGCTTCAATTACAAGAGTGTTCCCGGGGCAAAATGACGTGCTTAATGGCCGACGTAGCGCTTTTAAAAAGTCGGGGGTTTGTTTAGAGAAAGTATTAAAGCGTTCGGAAGGTCCTGAGACATAAAATGAACGAGTTCCATTGGCCTCTTTTCTTTCCTGGCTGCAATTCCAAGCAGTTCCTTTTCTTCGAACGCTCTCTGCCCGTTCTCTCTCTCTCTCTCTCTCTCTCTCTCTCTCTCTCTCTCTCGAGGGAGAATGAAAGCCCCGAGAAAGCGGTAAAGATTTCGTTCCGGAAGCCTCGGTTTATTTTTTTGTTTCATTCTTCGCGCCACCTCATGATTCGCGACAAAGCGCGCTGGGAAATATGATGACATCCACCGGCTGGAAATGGATGGCGAAATATCCTACGGAAGTCGGTGGCTCCTTTGGTTCCTTTACGATTATGCGGTCACCGGGCTGAATTCATTCAAAAGTGACGATGGGAACATTTATTACCCTTTCATATTTCTTCCCCTGTTATTTGACGGTGTTTTCGCTTCCGTAATATCGTAGGGCAAATTCACTTTCTGCTTTATAAAGCTTGCCGTCTGCGGAAAATGAAAGCTGAAACGCGGGAAGGGCGCCGGAAATGTTTTCTCCTTTCCGTTCACCGTTTATCATCGATTAATTATAAATGGGCAGTGTTTAAGCAAACAATCATGAATTGGGGCAAACTCTATTTCGATAAAAGTTCAATGCCGTTTACCAGAAATTCCTGGCAGAAATAAAGGATAGTAATAAACGTTATAAGAATCGGTATATAATTTGTTATATAGAATATTGAATCGATAAATCGATGGCTATCTTAATTGCTGTAAATAGTACGCGTATCTTTTCACGATAAAAATCCTTAAGAAGCGTCTACGATTGAGCGATCGTTGCCCGGAGAAAGAATATTCCGCTGGTGATTAATGTCTGAGTAGACGCTTCCTTTTCCGCTAGTCGTTAGCGTGCCTTCGAAGGTCGACTTTCCGCGCTTCTTTTTACCGCTGCATCGTTATTCTGACCGCACTGGATGATCCTGGTGTTTCGGGCTATAGTATTCTACCTTTTCTCCTTGGCCGGGGTCTGCTCAAAATATTTATGGATTTTATTGGAACCCCCGCAAAATCTCAATGATTTGTTTCGTACAAAAAATGTGAGAGAACGCGGAAACTCCGCTATAAGTAATTGCGTAATAATTATTTTAGTTCGTAACGAATATGAAATAAGCTCAGCTAAACCTAAGAGTACGACAAATTATGAAAAGTTTACGATGTAAATGTATAACAGTGAAATTAAAAAATTTGCATATTCCACGATTAAAGAAACTGCACATTATTTACATATTTCTAAAGCCTCTCTCCTGATGATCGTATTTCAATTTGGCTTTATGTACATTGATCTCATCCCATCGTGACATTTGGACACAACATTCTCTTTGCGCTGTCGTTTGGTCGCACCTCTGTTCTCGCTAAAGCCAAAGACACGCTAAATCCACGATAAAACGTGGCTCGTCCGCGAAAACACTGTAGAGAGAAGAAGAGTGTATCGTGTATAACGCTCGGCACTGGGCTAACAAGGTAATCTACTCATCTCGCTGAAAGACTCGACCCGCCTTTCAGCTTAATTGTTTCCCAGGCCAGGGGAGCCTGGCGTGCTAATACTATTAGCTTCTTATAGTCCTAGGAATTAGAGGGCGGCTTCGTTCGGACGATAAGAATACGACGGTGCACCTTAACAGGGCAAAAATTGCCGAGCTTTTTGTAACAATTTCGCGAGACAAAGTTTGCTTTCATTGATCGAGGGAGTGGAAATTGGACGACGTTGCTGGCTGTTTGTCTTTTTTAGAGTTTTTGTATTTTTATAATAATTATTGTGAGACACTCATTTATTTATGTGGGTGGTTGCTTTAATTTTGGAAATGGCAGGTTTTTAGTGGTGGAAAATAATTCCATTATCTCGTTCAAACGTTTTATAACTTTTCGTTTATCTGATGACAATAAAGGAAATACACTTTAACGTATAGAGCAAAATTGGCGCTTTTTGTAACTGTTTCGCGGGACAAAGTTTAGTTTCATTGATCGAGGGAGTGGAAATTGGACGACGTTGCTGGCTGCTTGTTTTTTTAGAGTCTCTGTGTTTTTATAATAATTATTCTGAGATAATAATTTATTTATGTGTTGGAAATGTTTTTTTAGTGGTGGAAAATAATTAAGTAGATTTTTCTTGATTGGATTTCCATTGTTCAATATATTATCTGCTTCAAACATTTGATAACATTTTGTTTATCCGATGACAATAAAGGAAATACACTTTAACTAAATTGGTCAGCTGTTTTTAACAATTTTGGGAGACAATGTTTGTTCTTCAGTGATCGGGAGAGTGGAAACTAGACCGTCTTCTTGTTTTACAGAGTCTTTGTGTCATTATAATAATTATTGTGCGACACTAATTTAATTCTATGGGCGGTTGTTTTAATTTTGGAGACGATAGTTTTTTTAGTGATGGGAAATAACTCAGTAGGTGTTTATTTAAATAGATTCTTATTGATTGCATTGCCATTGTTTAGTAGATTATTCAACATATTGTCTCCTTCAAACATTCCACGATTTCTGGTTTATTCGACAGCAACTAAACGAATGTTTAATAACTGCAAATTAAACGATGTTGCTGGCTGTTTGTTTTATAGAGTGTTTGCGCTGTCACAATAATTATTACGAGACACAAATTTACTTCAGTTAGTAGCTGTGTAAATTTTCTAAATGACAGCTTCTCGGTGCTGGAAAACAATTCATTACATTTTTATTTAACTAGACTTTTATCGATTGGACTACCATTCCATAATATATTCTCTCCTTCGAGCATTCTATAACTTTTCGTTTGTCTGTTGACAGTCAAACGAACGTCTCGATTGTCCAACAGTGCAAGGATTAACGTATGCGCGTACGAATGTAACTGCTTCGAGGGTTAATGGCGCGGCGCAACTAGAACTGAACAACCATCGACACCGATCGTTATTAATTTATGCGGACAAGGCGAGTACCCAGCCTGTCTCCGGCCGGCGCGTTTACAACCTAGATTTAATCTGCATTGGGTTTAATTAAAATCAAGCAGCTTCACGGTTGCGCGGCCTTGTTGACAATTGTATGCAAATTGGATTAAGCTTTGGAATTAGAACAGGAGTTGGATTCACGCTCGCTGCGAATCTGCTGCCCGTTTGTCCACATTAATATTCGAATTTCTCGAAATAGAGCGATCTACGATCGGGCTTTGGGACGGGGAGAGAGAGAGAGAGAGAGAGAGAGAGAGAGAGAGAGAGAGAGAGAGAGAGAGAGAGAGAGAGAGAGAGAGAGAGAGAGAATGCGATGCACGACGCACCGATAACGGGAGAATTATTCCCGGCAGGATCAAAAGCTGCTAGCATTACAAATGCGCGGCGTCGCTTCTATTATTCCTTCCCGCTTTTGGAGAAAACGAAATTATTGAAACGTCATTCGGACCGTTATGAAACTGGTCTAAGTTCATTTTCCAGAGAAAAAAAGAAATGAGAAAAGTATATAAATAAAAAGTTTACCTTAAAATATATGCAAACTTGTCCATTTCTAATTTCTTTTTTTTTTTTAATGGACTTACACCACTTTCAAACGGTCCATTTTGTGTAATAAATTAAATCAATTTTAATTATCCATCGACTATTCGGAGAAGCCCCATTTTATGAGATCGCACTGCACGAAACGGGAGCGCCAAGTCCCATTGTAATTCCAACGTTCCTTTTATTCTCTGTCAGCGTTAGACAAGACGACAAATGACGGGGCGCGTAGAAAACTCATTAGAATTTGTTGTGTCCCCCTTTGCGACTTTGTTCCATCCGACCGGTCGCCTGCTGATATCTGCTGAATAGCACATGGCCCCCGGTATTACCACTTTCTAACATCGATTCTTCTTCGTACTTACAACGGCGACCGGTATTCTTCTCCTGTTCCTGCTGCGCGACGGAACTTTTCGCATCCCCCGCATATTTCCCGCGCCACTGTGCTGAGCACACGGAAAAGCGGCGTTACTTTCTCGCCGGGTGATCCATCCCGATCTTCTATATCGCCTGGAGGAATCCGCAGGCTTTGACTTTTTTCTCTTTTAATTAAATTTACTTTCTGTGTTCTTCATGATCGCGTTAGCGTTGATTCTCGTTTTAACCATTCGTTATTCTATCCTACGATCCAGGAAATCTTCTTTCAATTCACTTCGTGCAATGCCGGATAGGTATATTTATTTCGAATGAAGGTTTTCGATTATTAAATGGATCTCTTTATTTGCGCGCGTGGGAGAATGTGTTTCTATTCAGAAACGTTGGAATTATGTTGCTCGGAAGGAAATGGGATGACTGCAATTGATTTTCATGTAGAAAGCTGAATTTATGATAATTGAGCAGTAGAATATTCTTACAAAATTTCCATAGACGTAGCTAAGATCATTCGTCTGCGAGAAGGTTTAACAACCGCGCTTTCTGTAAACGTGTAAACGTAAACGTAAACCTGTACAAGTGTTTATGACGACATTCCGTAAGAAAGTGCTGAAAGAAGCAAGACGAATTGTTGGTAATCTTTGTCCGAGCCGTTGCCCGTCCAAAGCGAATCATAGTCTGCGGCCGATGGGATTACAGAGAATCATACAGGCTCTTGCCAAAGAATCCGGTCGATAAATTTGAGTAAGTACTATTTACGACTAGCTGGAACGAAGGAAAATATAAAGGAAACGTTTACCGCTTATCCACTGAAACATCTTCTTCTGCAGCTTTCACTCGATTACTCGAAAATGCTGACATTTGTATTACGAAGCTTAGGAAGCAGTATTGTCCGACTGAAGGCTCTGTCTTTAGCTTTTGGACTGGAATAATAAAATAATATTGTGTCCATATTTAAGATCGATTAATCATCGAAACGTGAAGTAATAAAAAATGTTTATATTGTATCCGGAGAACCTCGGACGGTATTATAATAAATTGTACAACCGTGCGAAATTTATTTTACAAAATGAAAAATAGAAGAGGATACGATTATTTCGCAATAAATCGAGTTGCTTGCCTAAATGAATTCAGTACCACCATATTTCATATTTATTTTGAATAGAGAATAATTGATTGGCTCGGTAGCATGTATCAACGAAACGTGTTCAAGGTGCATCGTGGGATTTGGGATATCCTCGATCCTTCTCGCGGATCCGTGGAAACATTTTCGAAACGTCGGGACTCGAAAGTTTTCGCTGACAATCGGATTTAGCTTCCACGGAATTTATATAATTCATAAAATCACTGGAAATAGGAGGCGGATCGTATCCTCCCGATCAGCCAGGATTAGCCCAGTGCTCTTCGAAATCGCGCCGAGCGAACTTCAACTCTACACTCTTGTCGGGTCGATTCCGCGAGACTTTCCCGCGGATTTTCCAAAATTGACTGACAACCCTGGAAGGGCTATTATCCGCCTCTGATTATCGTTCCGGTTCTCGCGGATTTTCCAGGCAACCGAGCGCGTTCGGCTCAACCAGTCGCGGCTTTCTCTCGTTGACCTCCGTGGTGGTCTCGCGTTTGTCTTCCACGCTGACCCAATTTTTGCATTCATAGAGATGGATTTCAGGGCCGAGGGAATCCTTTCATTCATGCGCGCGCTTCGACTTTCTGTGCAATCCGGTTTTTACTTTTAATTAGAATTCACCGTTCGCATATATCGATATGTGAATTGTTTTATAGTTACTAGTTCCTTCATTAAACATTGCCGAGTTGAATTTATATTGATTGAAATTACGCTTAAGGTAAATTTTACTAATCAGGTAAATGCAGCGTAATTATTAAGAAATTAGTGTTGCATAAACATTAGAAAAACGTGGAAGTTTCATTAGTTGGGGAAATGTTATTACCACGGAGTAGCTATAGGAATGTTAGTTAATATATCAAAGAAAATGGAAGGTAATGATGATCGCAGAAGCAAAGAGTGTTAAAGCATGCATTAATTTACATGTACATCAAGATATTATCATGTGCAAAAAAAGAATGGGAAATACATATCCTGTAATTACTATGCTTTTTTTGTTGATCAATTACCATCTGCTACAACAAACTGCAGAAATAGTTTATAATTGAAGATTGTATTGTGATCTTTTAAAATACTTAATTAAGGAACTACTTACCTGTAGCATTACCTAATTAGTCGTAAAAAGTGCATAGGTATTATTTTCCACAAAATCAAACTCAGTTTCATCAAGAAATAAGAACAATTGTCTTATGTACAGAAAATAATGTTTACGAACTCGATAAAAAATGTGATTTAATTGCAGAAAAAGATTATTCTACACTCTGTTCAATATGAACGATATTAAATGAAGATTGATAAGAAATAGCAATTAAAAATGTATCGTTCGCACTCGGCGAAAGGGATCAGATCCCAACGGGGCATTCATTACATCAAATTCTCCTCAATTCCTCATCATCCTATTACATCCCACCCTCGTACGGTCCGGATAGAGTTATTGCCAGAGCGAACCCCGCGATCTTAATGAATCCTTTCTGAGCTTGACAAAGTATCGAAATGACGCACGATGAAAGCGGGAATCGAGCAGCGGGGCCAGACGTTGGAAATCTGACGGACAGCTTTAATTACGATCGCCGAGACGATTCTGGACAACTTTCTCCTTTGCCAAAATGTCGATTAATGCTTCGTTTTTGAATTATTAACGAAAAACACTGACCAATCAGGGCGCGCGTAGAGCGGGGGCGTGGCATCGGGCGCGATACCCAGTCGCAACGCTCTTGCGGCTAGACGCGCGCTCTACGCGCGCTCTGATTGGTCGGCGTTCTTTCGTTGATAATTCAAAAACGAAGCTTCCGCCAACGTTTCGGCGAAGGAAAAAGTTGTTCGGAATCGCCCCGGCAATCGTCCCTTAAAATATTCGCCCGAGGCAGCGAAACACCTTGTATAATGCTACGCCCCGCGTGCGTAGACACAGCCAGCAAGTTTGTGTACACGAAACTACCCCCGAACGAACTACCATCGAACGAATTGGCATAACGATTCTCCCGGCGTCATGCATTTTTCATATAGTTCGTCCGGTGGTAACGTGTGCACGGATCCCCTTTTCTCTCTCCTTCCGTCGTTCCGGCTCCCTTTTCGTTGTTTGCTGAACGCGTAGACTTGTAAATACATGCACACGGTAGGAACAATTTATATATAAAAAAAAAAAGAAACAGAAGCAACGGTTGCGTTCACGCTTCTCGCGCATCGAATCTCACACTTTCCGCCACTTGCTGCATTCTCGCGAGCATTTGCATACCTTTGTCCCGCGATATTTAACGCCGCGCCGGCTTTTAATATCGATCCCACGAAGTTTACTCTTGTCTGGGAAGAACGAAATGAAATCTGTGCTGGGAGAACTTGATATTTGTTATTGTTTCCAGATGTTTTAGCATGGAGTGTCGGAAAATCGACGGTAGAAATTTAAACGCGCTGCGTGATTTTGTATAAATTAATTTATTTCACTGTTTTTGAAAGGGGAGAAATATTTATATCATTTGGGGGTGTATAGTTATAGTTTTTGGAATAGTCTGGATTGAAGAAATGCATCGATTCTGACTGCTATAAATTTTAAAAAGGTAAAATCATGCAGTTACAATGTAATTGAGACGTTTGATGGAAAAAGGACGTATACGTCTAAATGCCATCTCGAGAAAATGAGCTTCAAAGTTTTCGTTGCGGTACTATTTAATAAAAAGTCGTGCAATCAAATCGAATTTTTTGTTAAGCATGCAGAAACATGTAATTAATACATTATGATAATAGCAGTTATGATTCGAGGATGATACGCGTTTCTGTTTATAAATTTTAGTGGTTGCTTTATGTGCCCTTTTTCCATAAATGAGGTGAAATCGTAAAAAGAAGCTTTTTCTTCTTATTTATTGAATAAAATTTGGTGCACTTGATCTGTCATAAACTTTTATATATTATTTAGATAGATAAAATTAATAATGAAAAGAACAAAAAGTTTAATTTTTCAAGCAAGGACAAAGTTACACAATTGTGTTTCTCGAGGCGTTTTAGTTTCTTGGATTCCTTGCACCAAGCTGATTTGAAAATTAGTTTCTTCTCTCCTGAATTTGCTTGTTTCCTTGCAGATTCAACTTCGCTTTCCATAGCTCCTATAAGCAACAAAGATTGAATAACTCCGTGGTATATTATATACATATGTATAGATGAATCGATTTAAACGGTTTAAGGAAAAAGGGCATACAGGCTTACGTCAAACACCTAAATTATATTAAGCTTCTTCTATTTTTCGCTTCCCAAAAAAAAACGGATCAATTTTACAGTGTCCCTTTGTCAAGGGGTAAGACAAATTCGCACAGTAATTACATGCTTCGGCCGCATTGCGAATGCGTTGTTACACGACGCTCTCGCCATTCATGCGGCATTAATTATATGGGAAATTGTGTCACGTTTAACGTACGATTATTGCATTCCGCGTGGAAACGCCAGCCGAGAATTAAGACGTAGCTGGGGATCGATAGTTTCTGTAATTCCAAGCCGAACCCCCCCCGCGCGCCACTGCAGATTTCTGGACTTCATTTCCGTTCTCCGTTGCGCCCTCCGCTCCAGTTATTTTAGCACGGGCGTCCGGGTTTAATGACTCTTTAATTATTCTACTCTAATTGCCGTAGCACTCCTTATTACCGATACCGAACGCATTATGCGCGTATTATAACCGGCTCGCTGATCTTCCGATTTACCTTTTCACACTACTTTTCCTTTATCTCGCTGTTAATCGTTGATAAAAACAACATTGCAATATAATATACGCGATTTTCCTTTTTTTTTTTCCCCCCGTTGTAATTGACTTGATGATCTTGCTTCTGTCCTTTAACAAGTTATCCCTTTTCATACGGTTTGTTTATATTTCACGTGCAATTTATTAGAATTCCCTTTTAACGTGTCTGGTGCACTTGAATTAATTCAATTTCAGTAGAATGTAGAATACAATCGATTCAATGAATTCAGCTATTAATCATCGTCGTTTTTATCTCACAGCGAATTCCGGAATAAACGATAACAATATATTTACGCATCCGCGTGAAGAGCTCAGCCCTTTTACAATATTTCCGCAATGAAACGAGCTCTCTGACTCTTCCGTAAGAAAAGTACATTGCATTACTTTCGTCGCCAGCTTTGTTTCGACTAATTTCGAATCGAACTTGCGTTCCTCTGTGCAGCTGCGCTCCGCCGCAGAAAATACTGAATCGCGCGTGGGCGCGAGGGTACATACGCGTGCAGCAACGGTGCGCATTGCACGCTTCGCGCGAGAACGCCGTGACTCGCCGCGTGCTGCGGGAGTGACGGAATTGTTCGCACTTTATTTCCCGTTCCATTATCCCGGGGATCGTGGAAATCTCATGCATTATAAAGGAACGGCCGTCCCAATGAATTCGCTCCGCGAACTCCGTCTGACCGAAAAAAGCTCTGCCTCCCCCCTCTCCCGCTTCGCGAATAAAAATCTCTTCGTAGTCGTTCGGTTAGCCTCGTTTTATTGATTCATCGAATTCCTCATGGACGATAGGGCCGATCGAATTCCCTTCGACGGCCGGCTGAATTATTTCCTCCTCGTTTCTTCGTACCGGAAGTGAACGAGATTTCGTAGAACCCCGAGGGAAATTTGTACAATTGGCTAGATTTCGTTACATTCAGTTCGGGTTGACCCTCGAATTTTTACGGGACCACTGCTGCTTGTCGTAGAATTTTATTCAAGATAAACAGCGCGAGAAACGTTGAAGGTAGGTTAGGTTAGGTTAGGTTATTGAAATTTGTACAATTGGGTAGATTTCGTTACATTCAGTTCGGGTTGACCCTCGAATTTTTACGGGACCACTGCTGCTTGTCGTAGAATTTTATTCAAGATAAACAGCGCGAGAAACGTTGAAGGTTAGGTTAGGTTAGGTTAGGTTGAAGGTAGTCCGTGTTGGAATCCTTCGGGGTTTTTCGCGATAATTACAGAATTCCTGCAGCGCCAAAAATTGAACGGAAAAATTGCTTAATCGCTACGAAGAATGTACTTTTTGAACCTGACAAGGAACCCTTCATATTTTTCTTTCTCGATGAACTGAATTTCTTGAGAGCAGTGAATAATCCCATCGAAGAGAATTCTACAAATATTTAACGGTGTAACGATTAATCAATTTTAATTAATCAATTTCTGTATCGATTTACGGTTCTCTTCAATACACCGAAAGTTTCTCTCTGTCCTGTATCCATCTACGTCTTTCCACATACTACCATGATATCACATGCGAGTGTAATAGCTGCTTCAATAATCATCTGCACAGAGCGTTCCTCGCGCGTACACGCCACGTCTAGTTTACTCTCGCCCAGCCTGCAAAGGCGGTGCAAGCAGCGCGTAGAGACGCGGGCGAAGTTTAGCCCGGCGAAAATACTAAGACCCTGTGCGGCGAACTCTTGAGGGTGAAATAGACGGGTGAAAGGGGCGCGCGGACAAAGCGGAGGAGCTCCAGCGTGGCAAAGAAAATTTCCCAGTTAAATATAATAGAAGGCGTGTGTCGAGCTGCACAAAAGCGCACGTAGTCGAACTCGTTGGCGACGGTACCTAATGGAAGACGTGCGCGGGGTGTGAAAAATTCCCAGGGAAATCTCAGCTGGAAGACGAAAACGTGAAACACGTGTTTGCAAATAACATCGCGACGCAATTTGGGGATCATCCGATTTAATTATGATCGGTTTTACGTGCGCTCTGTTAAGTGGTCGCGATTTTTCTTTCAAGTTGGTGAGAAGAGTGTACAGATACATTTTTCAACAATTTCTATAAATGAGTACCAATTGTTTTCTGCACGAAGATATTTGTTTACCAATGATACGTTTCAATACAATATATCCTTCGCACGTGCCACGATTTATACAAAAGATTTTTAGTCTCGACGAAATAAGCAAGATAGGAAGTCCATATAAATGAAACAATCCAGATAAAAATTGTGTAAAACAAGGAAGGAAAACATTGGCCAGCAAGAAAAAAGTTTGATGCAATCAAATACAAAAGATTTCCCTGGAATAGGCCAACAAAGAACAGCTTGCCGTTATGCAACAGTGTGTTTCATAAACGGCGACAAGGGTTCCAAGTAAGTGGAAACGTGATTCTCGCGATTGATAGCGGGTCGTCAGCAGTCCTGTCGCGCGGCCCGATTAAGCGCGATTACACGGAAAAGCGCGGACGCTTCGTTGGGCCGATATTAATTGTAACGTAACGTTAATTGCAGCTCTGCGATGCGTGCATTCATCCGTGGCCATTACCGAGCGCAATGCAACGCCTCGGAATCCGTTATCGCGCTGCTGTGTACTTCCTTTCAATTAAAAATGACATTCGATGGGAAGAGAGGGTGGCTTCGGTGGCGATCCAGGTTGCGAGGAGCGATATTTCTGCGACACCGTGAGCGTCGCGATTCCTTGTTCCTATCGTGTGCATGGGAAAGATAAAGGGGGAATGCACTGTGCATAATGGTGCTGGCTGTGTGAGGTAATCGGGGCCGATTAATTTTTATCGTTAGCATACCACTTCCCGCTTGGACGCGTTTTGATAAGTGGCGGCTGATTTGTTTAATTGAACTGCCTTGCTAATTGAACGCTGATAACTGTGATTATATTGTTACTCTTAATACGTACACAGTTTTACTTTAATCTTATCCTTTGGTAACTGTAGATTGGAACATAATTCCTAGAACTCAGCGTAAACTAATTTCTGCAATGACACAATATTTTCCTCGGTTTATTGAATGTTTTCTTAATTGCACTTTTCCGCCGTACACCAGATTCCGAGAAGCTTCTCGCGCGGCCTTGCCGTTCACGCACGGATCGTCTGAATTCGCTGACATCGTAAATAATGAAGCAACGTGCAAGACTCAGTGCGTGCGTTTCTGCGTAAATTCCTCGCGTTAGCGCTGAAAGCAAAGAACAATAAATAATTCTTCCTGTTTGGTGAGGCTCGACAACTAAAACAATACGACCGACTCGCCAGCAAAAAAGGTTCCTCGCTCTGAAAAATAAAGAATTTGCTGAAGTCGGTCAACGACAGAGATATTTCACTGTTTTAACTCCTAAATAAGAGAATGGGGGAAACCTTCTCGAAATGCTTCGTACCTTCGCCACTATTTTCTGCGAGAAGAAGGCGGTCGATATTATACATTTATTTCGCCGGTTTCGAAGGGAAGACAGTTGGAAGCGCGGCAGACGGATGAAACTTCTTGCCGAGAGGGAAAGGCGAGGAATCCCTCTCGGGACGAAAGTGGAAAGGAGGAACGATCGTCTCTGGGGATGCCCGAAGGTCAGGGGGTCTTTTTTTCGTCGACGTTGCAACCGAGTTAAAACTTCGATACCTTCTCCACTCTATTTCCGACCGTCCGACCATCTCGACTGCTTCTATGAATTTTTCAAACTATCCCAGCGCGATGGAAAGAAAACTGGTTCGGATTAAAATTTAACTGAATCCCGTGCAGATCAGATTTGATTAACTGAATAACTCATCGTGCTTCTTTTTTTTTTGTTTCATGGTTTCTAGTGTCCGGCACGCTTCGCCGAAGTGCATTGGGAGGAAATCGTATTCAGCTGCAAAAGAGTGAGTGCTTTTCTTTTTTGTATATTTAAAAAATTACATTTAGAGTACATTAACTTTCTTGAATCGCGTGTTGAAGAAAACTCCTATACAAGGCATTAGAAATAAAAGATTTAAGACCTCGCCACAAAAACAGGAGAAGTAAATTGAGATAGAATTCGTCATAAGCGGACGTGAAGAAACTTCGCGAAGATCGTTGGACCATTTAATAACCTTTTTATCTCAAGCTTCGCGCGTAAGCCGGTCCCGGGTTTATCGAGAAAAAGTTTCGTTTCGCGGGCATAAATCTGCATGATGGCGGTGGATTTTTGTAGCGATTCGCTGCGAGGGAAAAAGCGCGGCTGTGAGGAATGATAGAGGATCGCGTCGTCGAGTTCATTAGACTTCTCCTCGTATCGTCTGTCCGTGAAACGCGCGCTCCGTAAAAGACCTGTAAAACCTGGCCCCGGACATGATCGATCGGCGACCGTTATTCGTCGTTACGGAGGACACCATCGGGCCAGCTTGCTGAGAGATTCGTATTCGCCGGGCGTGGGCGATTAAACATCGTTAGCTTTTCCTGATTACGCGTGAAGCACCGAAGTTTCGTTGAACTCGGATGGAACGCTGGGGATGTTGGACAGGAAGTAGGTGGTTCCTTTTGCTGATAGGGTGAATCGTATCTTGTAGATATTCTCCGCGGGATAGGAAGGATGATAATGGAAAATATATTCCCTTATCCGAGCTTTTCTTTCGCTTAAGGGGCTTTTTAATGAAATGTTTTTGTTGCTTCATAAAACGGCAGGTCTCTTTTTGTACCGTTGCTTTGGTTTTGTAAATGTATAAATGTTTAGTTCACAAATGTATAAATGTTTAGTTCACAAATGCATAAATGTTTGGTTTAGGGGGAGTTCCCCAAGTACCGGACACTTAAGGTTCTTCTTAAATAAATGAAACAGATATTGACTTCCTTTTACTTTTTTTGCATTATTTACTAGTTAACACTGGTAGGAATCAAAATATAGAAACAAAACGACCAACATTGTTATAATAGTTAAACAAAATTAACATGAATTTAGGTTACTGATTTTATAGAAATGTGGAATGGCATCTAATATCGGACATAGTAAACATGTTTAAATTACCGCACGATGATTTTAAAATAATTTACAGCGATCACATATGTAATTATCGGAACATTCAGGCACAAGCTTTGTGAGCCCATTTTTGGCACATTGAGCATTGTGTCCAGTCTTCATCATTGGTCTCCAAACAAACCACACAAAGTGTTTCTTCGTTTACATCTTCTGGTTTTACTGCTCTGTTTTTTTTTTTCATTTTCTTTGCTCTTTTTCTTAAAGACACTTTTCAATTATTTCTTTTGTTCTTTCATTCGTTTTTTATTTTCTTTCTCTTCGACCAATAATTGATGACATTGTGAAGTAAGAATTTCACTCTTTTCCGATTTCCTCTTCCTTGATTCTGATCGCTCTTTTACTGCATCCTTCCTTGCCAAGACCCTTTGGTGTTTTTGAACGCAACTGATTCCCGTTTCATCGCAATTACATACACATTGGAAGGGGAAAAATTGTATCGATTCACGAGCTTTTCAAGATTGGTAACAAAAAGGATCTACTTGCGGTTTATTAAAACCGACAGCTCGCATCAAGCTCGTGGATTCAGGAGTTCTAAGCGATAAATCAGGATGCTTAGCTATAAAATTAGAATAAAAATGCTTGCCAGCTGTTCCTTTCTCGGTATTGAAACGATTAGGAAGCTTAGAGTTTACCGCTAGGTCATATGCTAGTTTTAAAAATTCCCTTCTCGTTAGTGGCAAACACCGATCAGCTAGGTTTTTTATACGAGTTACCAATTGATTTTCATATTCTACTGGAAAAGTTGTGATAAATTCACCTAGTTTAGGCTTTAATATTACTTCTTTCCCAGATTTTAAAGCAGTTATCTTATCAGACAATGTGCTTTTTGGGATGTTGTGTCTTAAAGATGCTTCTCTCAAGCTCATTTTTCTTGCCACAACTTTCTTCAGTGCGGTTTTTAAATCCTTTTCATTCCACAAACTTCGCTTTTTAATATCCATGTCGTTGTTCATGTATATATTTAACGACTGAAAGCACGATAATGAATGTTGTTACAAATACGAACATACAGTAGTGATAATATTTACTGTCCGACAATAGGGGACAATTTTCTGTCCGATTTTGAGGGGATAGTGGGAACCATTATAAAGTAGTATTTGTCGAAAATAAATCCACTATATACGAAAAGACAAAAAGTAAATAAAACAGCACTTACCAGAGTTTACAACAACACTACTCACATGTTTTTAATTCATAAAAGTTTGATAAGTATTACACTTTTTACTTTATACAATGCACTGATTGGGACTCCATCGCCAACGATCGACTGATGTTACTGCCTATAGAATCGCGATAGAAGCGAGCGAATGTAGTACATCGTTTGTTTTATCCTCTCCTTTGTCTTGACGGTTTAAAACTTCGTCACTGTTTAGTTCTTTGAAATATAACTATTGTCTGATATTAGATGCCGTCCGGTATTAGGGGAATTCCCCGTACAAACGTATGAGTGATAAATTAAATTGAAATTGATTAGAGTACAGTTGAATTAATTTATCGAAGAAAAGTTCAATTAATTAAGGCTACGATAAATGCTCTGCACGAATATAAGTCCTCGGGTATTAATGCATGCCTCGCAATCTTTGCTTGCGTCGATCGGCAATTAATCTCCAGATCGACTCACGGTTATCTTGACGGATCGCGATCGACATTCTTACTGTTCCTTCCGCCCCGGCCACCGTCTTTTTTCCGGCCCCGCCGCTGAAATATCATCAAGCATTAAGAAAGAAAACGGAAGAAGACTTGATAGCCATAAATGTGATACGACATGACTGATGAGTTCCCGCGGACTTTATCTCTCGCTCGTTTTTAGCTTTCTTTCAGCCCGCAGTCGTTGTTAGGTTGCCCGTGACATCTTATTCATCGCGTTCGCACCGGAAACCGCTGATTCCTTTCAGGGGAATGATCATTCACGTCCGAAGCTGGCGAAATGTTTCTTGCCGCGGGGAACGCGACTCCCGCGAACAGGCTGCGGTTTTTCGACAATTTGTAAATTAGGTAATTGAATTTTTCCATTTGATAGATAAACGTGTATATTAAAGTTATTTAATGAATTTACTTCTTGTCTATCGCAAAGTGTCTTTTTATTCAAAGAAACGGCTCGGTTATCCTTTTATCCGGCCGCCAAGTTGCGGCAAGAAACCGTCTATAAACTAATTAATAGTAATGAAGAATTGATTCGCGCTAATTATTAGCCACGAATATATCCAACGTAATTACCTGCTACTAATTTAGTTACCACGCGTCTCGTTACGAATCCATCACGCTTGCCGCAACGTCGCTCGTCAGCAGAGCCGCGTTATTATTAACAATAATGAGAATCGCGTTTCCTTCGCCCGGTTGATAGGAGCGTCGGATCGAAAAGTAAAGCTCGCCGTAAGTGGGTTTATTGGACTGAACGGCCGAACGGTAATTTATCGCGGTGCTTAATTAAACCACGGACACTAATGGACGCCGAGGGTGGAGCGTTTAATTCGAGGGGCCGTGTACGCAACGGGCGTAAAGGAGGTCCGAGCAATGCCGAGGATGCAATTAAGTCCCCGGAGACGACGCTGCCTCGAGTAGGCGCACTTTTTGTGCAGAAGTTCGTCATTTCTTCTTTTTAGGAACGATGACGAAAATTTTTAAGAACCGTACAGAATGGAACAAAGACTGCACCGATTCGTCTTGTCCTCTCTGCCTTCGTCGTAGAATGTCAAAGTGTGCGGCTGACGTGTGTATTAAACAAGCAACACGGATTGTTAGTTTCCCTGTGAGAGACGAAATAAAAAGTAGAGGAAGAAATATTTGCGAACAATATTTACGATATTCTGTCAACTCCACTGACAGTCTTCTATGCTTTAATCCCAGCAATCTCTGCGAATGAAATTCAGCGATTGCGAAATGGCAAATGATAATTTGATTTCTATTCTTCGTTCGAATAAAGTGTAAAGTGAAACGAATAATAGCGATTTAATTAAACCGCAATTACATAATTGGAGTTTCGATGCAACAAGGGTTTATAATTTTTTTTTTTGGCATTATTATACTCATTACGACCCAGTAATCAAGAGTTAAATCACTTCAGGATTTTTCCATCTGGAAGGAAAAAATTAGCTTTCGACAAGGGTTTCGAAAAATCGCGAGATTTACCGTCGTGCGGTTTTGAAGCTTCGCGTGACGGCTCGTGCTAGAAAATTCGTGGCGAAATTAAGTTTGTAGGTCGATCGATCGTCCGAAAGAGGAACGACATTCCGCCGGATGCTCTTGGCCCATTTCGCGCGCATTTGTTCGCGGCGAGGCCCCGGCCTGCTCTCCCCGAATTGCGTTCTAAATAATGCATCATTCGTCGGGACGTTTGGCCGGCATGAAATATGACAGGCATAAAGGTGATGTAAGAGGCAGAGGGGGTTCCTTCGATCGTTCCCTCCAGGACAGCGTAGCGACGAGAC
Source organism: Holcopasites calliopsidis (assembly GCA_023838395.1). Taxonomy (NCBI): domain Eukaryota; kingdom Metazoa; phylum Arthropoda; class Insecta; order Hymenoptera; family Apidae; genus Holcopasites; species Holcopasites calliopsidis. Next base: position 2,018,242 of record JALHAQ010000009.1, read on the forward strand.
CCTCTTGCCAACGAGGAAAGAAGAAAAATGAAATTCGGATATCCCGTTCGTCGCGTGGCAAATTTACTTCCTCGGGGCGATTTGTATAAATTGATTATCACCATCGTTACGCTTCGCCTGACAAATGTGGCAACATATTCCTTTGAAGGGAATTGATTGTTTCTTTTTCTTCTTTTTATCGTCGAAAGAACGCGACGAAAGCTTTCCGGGTATTTTTTTTAATTGAAATCAGAGTTCTCTGTGTTTGCATTATATTTTGTAATACACTTTTGAAAAGTAACTTTATGATTAAGGATTGGTGTTTCATATTGACGTTGAAATTATATTGGATGCTTGGTGAAAACTTTGAGTTGTTTCATTAAAACCTCTCAGACACAATCGAGTTGCTTGCTGTTCAACGTTTTATAAATTCGATTCGGCGAAGAGTCCAGATTTGATTTCGGCCTCGGATAAAACAATCCGGAATTCCCGAGAAATCTATCTCTCTTAACATTTTTACGATCCCCCAAGGACTTCTTCAGATTGCGCTTTTATATTCCTGTCCGAAATATAAAGCCGAATGGATCGCTTCAAGATGCCAGTGGTATTCTATTCAAAAACGCAGCAGCAAACGCGACACAGCCAGACGGGTGCATTTACAAAAATCGCGCACTATTGCAATATCTTTTGGAGAACGAGGCAGAGCAATATATGTATATCCTTGGTAAACAATTCGTGCAACGTTTTCGATCTCCGCGCCGGATGCATAATACGAATGTTGCTAAATTTAAAAATAGAAACCCGTTTCAGGTGGATGATCGTCGTCGTGAATCACGGCCGGGGAGTTGACAGCAGCAGTTTATACATGCGTTGGACTGGAATTTCACGTTCATAGTCGAAACAAGAGCTTTTTAAGCGTGTACACGCTATTCCCCGTTCATTCTGAAATACGTCGGTCTATGCGTCTTGCAGTAAGCGAAAAATTGACACGGTTAGTCGATGAATGAAAAAGCACCGGCAATCTTTCGTTTTCACGCTCTATCCCTTTTGCCTTTCAGATTAATAAGACTAATGAGAAATAGATTTATCGTAGCCGGCAGGGGTGAGTACTTCCAATACGTTCCCATCGTTTTTATTCCGCAAAAGGGAAAGGTTAATCAATCAAGCGGATTGCCGGTCCACTGATCAATTAAAAAAGTATTTAGGTTATTGATATTTGAATTTCTATTTTTCTAGTCTCTGTCGCGGACAGTGCAGTTTATTAACAGACAGCTGATTTGTTTTATTGCTTATTATTTACTCTATCTGCACCTTGTTAAGAAATATTAAACAACCCTCACGAATTCTAATCTTTATTATGAATAGTGCAGTTTATCAACAGACAGTTGATTTGTTTTATTACTTATTATTTACTCTATCTGCACCTTGTCAAGAAATATTAAACAACCCTCACGAATTCTAGTCTTTATTACGAATAGTGCAGTTCATGAACAGACAGTTGATTTATTTTATTACTTATTATTTACTCTATCTGCGCCTTGTTAAGAAATATTAAACAACCCTCACGAATTCTAATCTTTATTACGAATAGTGCAGTTTATCAACAGACAGTTGATTTGTTTTATTGCTTATTATTTACTCTATCTGCACCTTGTTAAGAAATATTAAACAACCCTCACGAATTCTAATCTTTATTACGCATCGTGCAGTTTATCAACAGACAGTTGATTTGTTTTATTACTTATTATTTACTCTATCTGCACCTTGTCAAGAAATATTAAACAATCCTCACAAATTCTACTCTTTATTACGAATAGTGCAGTTTATCAAGAGACAGCTTATTTGTTTTATTGCTTATTATTTACTCTATCTGCACCTTGTCAAGAAATATTAAACAACCCTCACGAATTCTAATCTTTATTACGCATAGTGCAGTTTATCAACAGATAGTTGATTTGTTTTATTACTTATTATTTACTCTATCTGCACCTTGTCAAGAAATATTAAACAACCCTCACGAATTCTAGTCTTTATTACGAATAGTGCAGTTCATGAACAGACAGTTGATTTATTTTATTGCTTATTATTTACTCTATCTGCGCCTTGTCAAGAAACATTAAACGACACTCACCAATTCAATTTCCCAGCAGTTAGCACAAACGAATCAGACGCAACGAACAAAAACGGATCGAATTAAAGTCTGATCCTCGCTTCATCTAACACCTCGCCAAGACCTCGCGCCCCTTCGTCCACGGTGGATGCAGCGTCTTTTGTTCCATAAACGAACGCTTATTCTCGAGCCATCTGTCTTCTATTGTTCTTTCAGCCCCTCTCAATTATGACAGTGATTTAGTGGAGGCTCTGTTACTCGGCCGGAAAGTTACGCCAGGTAAAACGTGCACGGAGGGGGTGGCTTGTAAATCAACGAAGACGACGCTTCCTCCGCTTTGATCGTTGCCACATTCACCCCCCCGTCGTCGGCACCCTCGATATTTTTATGACACAAACGTATCGACACGTGATATTCGTGACGGAAGCCAGTATCGCCACGACTGGATCGAATAATCGACGTTCTGCGACGAGCCCGATTTTTGTTAACCGAATGAAATCTGATGCGATTATTTATTTGACAGACTCTCGTGAAACTGGCACGTTGTCTATCCTTCGTGCCGGTGAACGTGATATTTATTTGGGGAACAGTGGATATAAAATGTTTTCAACGTTCCGTAAAATTTGTCTTTAATTAATCAATTATCGGGTTACTCGTCAAACTAGAAAAGGTTAAATAATTTATGCGGCTCGAAATCTTGGCTCCTCCGCTTCTGGATAAATGCTATTTAATAAAAGCTCTCCCCCCAAAAAACTCTGATCTGCAATTTCAATCGTGTAAAACGATCCGTGTAATGAAGGAATCATTGAATATCGCTTGCATATCGGTTAGCGGGGATCGACAAGTGAATCTGATTGCTCGACGTTACGAAAGACCGCACATCCTCCGCGGTTAATCAATTATTTATGGGGGATTGTAACACCGGTCGCACAGTGTGACGTTGTTTCTTTGAAATCCTGTTGGCCGTCTCGTTAGCGCCAGTAATGGGCAATCCTTCTGTATATTCATCGCGCAAGACGCGGCATTGTGAAACGGACCTCATTGCCGTTGGATGATTAGCCTTTCCATTAGTCATTCAAGCACCGGCCGCTCAGTAACTTCCATCGATCGTGATAATTGTTCCTCAACGCGTTGTTAATCGGTTTATATCATCTTCGTCCGTATTCCGGTGAATTTCTCTGTTCAGCGCGTTTTTCAAGGCTCGCATTCACTCAGGGTCGATCTTTGCTTAAGATCTTGCGATTGAAATGATGCTCCTGCGATAAAATTATGTTCGGGCGAAGAATGCTTTACTACGGCAATGGCGTTTCTTTTCATTGAACATTACTTTATTAGTTCTGAAGCGTATAATTTTCTTTCATGATCCCGTGATAATTACCGGAAGCAAAATAATGTCTCCAGAAACAAGTCACGTTACAATGTTTAAACGTTTTTATGACTAATGGAATTGTTGGTATTTATATTCACCAGTACTTGACATTATTGATATGCGAGGCCAATTTTTACTACTTGCATCAATTATTTATTCCGCGAAGCGCAGAATCTACCAGATAATTTATTACAATTCTCACGACCCAGAGGATTTGTTATTCCGAACAATTCTTAGTTCTTCTCTCGCTATTCTCGTGCGTCGACGGACAAAGCTTTCGCACGAGCGCGCATGATGTTCTTTTTGAAACGGGCGAACGGAAAGGAGCCCCGTTCCGGATGCTCAGCCGATTCGCGTCCTGAACAGTTCGATGGTTCCATCTCACGGGGCCGGGAAACTTTCCCTCGTCCCGGGTTACTCGACGACCGGACGATAGGAAACGCGCTACTCTTCCTTCCCAGATTACGTTTAATCAGAATTAAGGATGTGCTTGTGGAGCATCGATAGCTCGAATGTCCGATGATCTTCGTCTCATTTGCCCTCCAGTCGATAGAGTTTAATCCGGAGGAGGACTCATCCCGGACGACTTGCTCCTTCGTCGAAGCTTAAATCCTGATCGGGCGATTGCAACTTCTCCGATTTCCCTCCGATATGATCTCTCTCGATATTTAATTCATTTCTCTATTTACAGAATTACCCTATTACTCGGATATTATATATTTTCAGGAAATCTTCGGCGCTTTGAAAAAAGAATCGTTCAGCGATGAGATTAGTTTCTCGCGAATGAAACGTTTCAATATTTCCCCCCGCTCCGATACAAATACGAAAGATCGATACCGGTATTATTTTGGCACGCGTCCGATATGCAATTTCGATTTTCCTTGCGCGCCGGTTCCGATAACTTACGGATTCCTAGTAACCGCGGGCCAGTGAATTCCGGCCGAATTCCCCGTAGATGGACCTTTATTTATGGTATCCGCAATTCGAAAACCGTATGGAAGGAAGCAATTTGTTCGGACGCCGATACAATACTGGGGAAACATTGTAATGAAACACGGAATGGTTTTGTACGTGCAGCATGCAACTTGCATAGCTCATCACCATTTTGCTCGTTGCTATTTTTCAGTATCGTTGCTTTTCCAATTTTCGTCTCTTTTTGCTTTAAAATATGTGCAACAAACTCTCACATACTGGTACTATTTTTTTTCCCAATATTTTGTTTAGTCTTTGAAAAACTACCAAATTGATTTCAGTTAGTCAGGTCATTTGTAAAAACTTGTACAATTATTATATTTTCGTGAATTATTTTTTAAATATCCCGATTAACAAATCTGATCCCTTCATTATTATTAAAGAAACAATTTTTTCTTGTTAACTCAAATTATTCGCCAATGCAAATTTGATTTCTGTCAAACTGCCTTCAAATTCATTTTAATTGGTCACGTAATTTGTAAAAACTAGTACTATTATTATATTTTAGTGAATTATTTTTTAAATATCCCGACTAACAAATCTGATCCCTTCATTATTATTAAAGAAACAATTTTTTCTTGTTAACTCAAATTATTCGCCAATGCAAACTTGATTTCTGTCAAACTGCCTTCAAATTCATTTTAATTGGTCACTTAATTTGTAAAAACTAGTACTATTATTATATTTTAGTGAATTATTTTTTAAATATCCCGACTAACAAATCTGATCCCTTCATTATTATTAAAGAAACAATTTTTTCTTGTTGACTCAAATTATTCGCCAATGCAAATTTGATTTCTGTCAAACTGCCTTCAAATTCATTTTAATTGGTCAGTTAATTTGTAAAAACTTGTGCAACTATCATATTTTTGTGAATTCTTTTATAAATATAGCAATGAAGAAACCCCAATTTCTTTATTATTATTAAAAAGACAATTCTTTCTTTTTTTTTTTTGGTCAAAATTCATTATCAATGCAAATTTGATTTCTCGCAGATTGTTTCGTCCAAACTACCAAGAACTACCAAATTGATTTCAATTGGTCAGTTAATTTGCAAAAACTTGTATAATTACTATATTTTTGTGGATTCATTTATAACTATACGAATCAGCAAGCCCCAATTTCTTCATTATTATTAAAAAGTCAATCACTCCTTTGCCGTAAAAATTTGTTATCAATGGGAATTTCATTTCTCCCCAAAACTGTTTCGTTGAAGGATAAATTTCCCCCTAAAATCCTCCCATCAACAGGTGGAACTCGCGACGTTTTACGAGTTAATTCGCAGAAAACGCGGAGAATGCATACAGAAGATGATTCTCCTCCGTTATTGGATAGACCGGTACGTAGTGGAAGAATCGCCGGAACCCCGAGAAGGTCTTCGACTTTCGCGTAAAGGCCATTCGAGACTGTTGCATTTTCTCCTCTCTGGAGAACAGGTTTGCATATTTTGCTCGCGCCTCGTCGATACTTTTCGTATTATTTTCATAGAACGAGTTTCGCTCGTTTGTCTTTTACTTTGTTCCTTCTGATGCACCGCGGACGAATAAGACCGCATTATACAACCGTTCTCTTCTCGTCCAATTTTATTTATTCTCTGGCGAGCTTCGTTTATTCGCGCTCGCGTAGGGTGGGCACAATTTTTGAGCCATATTCGCGGGGAACATTGCAGCGTGGGTTAAGTGGAAGGATAGTAAATGTGTCAGTAATAATTACCGTTGCAAAGATACAAGTTGCAGTAAATTTTTTACGTAAACGAATTTGGATATCTTAGAAATTGAATGATATAGTAATTGCACTTGCTACTATACGCAATCCTTTTTGTCAAATTAATAAAATTGTAAAGATGGAATTGGAATTTCGATATCCATGCCTGCACTTGGATCTCGTAAGACAATACAGGTGGTAATAATAATTGTCGTTACAAATGGGAGATGTTATAAAATATCTTTATTAGGTTACGAATTTGGTTATCAATTAAATAATATAGTAATTGCACTTGCTACTATACGCAATCCTTTTTGTCAAATTAATAAAATTATAAAGATGGAATTGGAATTTCGATATCCATGCCTGCACCTGGATCTCGAAAGACAATACAGGTGGTAATAATAATTATCGTTACAAATGGGAGAAGTTATAAAATATCTTTATTAGGTTACGAATTTGGTTATCAATTAAATAATATAGTAATTGCACTTGGCACTATATGCAATCCTTTTTTCAAATTAATAAAATTGTAAAGATGGAATTGGAATTTCGATATCCATGCCTGCACCTGGATCTCGAAAGACAATACAGGTGGTAATAATAATTATCGTTACAAATGGGAGAAGTTATAAAATATCTTTATTACTTTACGAATTCGGTTATAAATTAAATAATATAGTAATCGCAGCACTTAATACTATGTAAAATCCTTTTTCTTTAGAATCAATAAAGTATCAAAGGTAAAATTAGAATTTCTATGCCCACGCCTCAGGCTTTCTTCTCTCAAACGCCATTCCCCGCTCCAAAAATTCTTCTGCCCCCGCGGTGGAGGAGTTAAAAAAAAAAGAGAAAAAAATCGTCTCCCCTCTCCATTTCCCAAAGTGCATTCCAAGCAGCTGTTAGCGTACCGTTTATCACGATAAACGTATACCCGCCACGTAAAGGTCGGCGGGAGCGTCTCCTCCGGCTTATAGACCGGCCCTCTCCTTCTCCTTCGCTACCTTCTCCTACTACGATTCACCGCGGCACACACAGGTGTACGCGCCGGTGGTTGCTCGGTCGCTATACGCTTTCAGTTAACTCCCGGTCGTCGCCAGGTATGCCGGTTCCCTCGCGGATCGCGTCACTTGTCGGCCCTCCCCCCCCCCCGAACGCGTATACCTGCTTACCGCGCCTTGGCCATCCTCCCCGCCCGGTATCCGGTCGATGGAAACGAGTTTCGGGTCGGCGATATTTCGGTGAACCGCGAGTTTTGTGAGCGAGAGGGCACGGTTCGCGGAGAAGCTGCACCGGCGTTCCGTTTGCGGGAGTTTGAATCATCCGCGCGCTCGTCCTCAGCTGACGCGTAAGTAGCTCGCATCGTTTAAATACCCGCGCATCGATCGTAGAACGAAGCCGTGATTCATTTTGGAGCTCGACGAGCCGAGTTCCTTTACGGAAATATGTATTTCTTTTTTAACTAATATTCCGTTGTCTTTGCCAGAAATTATCATCAGCCGTAGGATTAAACTTATCGCTGAGACGTTATTCAGTTTTGTTTTTTTTTTATATCTACCAGGATTGTTTGACCTAATTTTGTCATCTACGAATCGATAGGGTATGCGATTGTATACGAAATTCATTGAAATCGTTGCTTCCTCGAAGAGGATCAACTCCGTTCCGAATCCGAACTGTTGTCTCTCGCACGAGCATTTAATGGAACAGCCACTGGACCTGGGATTTAGTGGGACACGTATGCTAATGAGTTCTGGTTAGATGGACGTTTAAGACGGACGGTGACAATGTCGTCCCGACTGGACTTCGGTCGATGCTTCTTTTCAACTGTCTTCCTCTCTTCTTCGGAGTTCAAACACTTCGGGTTATCAGAGACACCAAATGAATAGTAATGGAGCGTTCTCAGGCCAGGATCTTTGCCCATTTCGAACGGTGGTACTTTATATTCTATTGTCCTCTGTTTATCGCAGAAAATGATTAATGGTATTCAGTCAATAGTTGAACTCTATCGTACAGCGAATTGAGGAACATTTTTCAATCGGGAACAATAGTGGATCGATCGTTAACATATCAAAGTAAAAACGTCGGGTAATCGAATGATAAAGTAATTTTATGGTTTACAGTAACTTGCCGTTCATATTTGTAATCTATTTTTTGTTCATGTATTACTTTCCCGTTTCAACTGTTTTCTTCTTTTCGAAACTGTTCAACAACGTGTATATTTAGCAGCCGACAATCTATTCGTACGTCCAGCACGTTTCTCGGAGTGTAATTAAAATTGACAGATGTTCAAACAATGATCGTCGTCCCATCTTGTTCCCAATTGAATGTATCTCACTTGCTAATTAATACAGAGGAATTATTACATCGAATTACCTGCATACGTATTTCCAGTTAGGCAAAAAACAAAAAAGGAAGGAATCATCTAATCTGTAATATTACTTATTAAATCCAACGTATTGAAATAATCCGCAAACCGCAATAAATTTCCCAGCGTAATACCGTAACCCGCTGCGCGCGCTAGAGTTAAACCCGAGAACCGTCACTTTCCTCGCGGCTTGAACAGGTTTCAATGGAAAACGAAACATTAAAATTGATAGAAACTGGAGCACCATAGACCCAGCGCGTGCAGAGTTCGGCGCGGCAGAAAATTTCTATTCTGAAAGCAAACATTGTGCGAGGCCGAACAGCTGTTCCAACCCGGAATGAACTCGATTCCCGTTCGATTCGTGAAAAGCCAGCCAGCTGCTTTCAACCAATTTTTTTGCTATTCTATTATCAACATCAGCGCGATAGATATTTTTCTGCTTTAGTAAATTAATATATCCTGCCTTTGCTTCATGTGAATAGACAATGTCCAAGTCTTTGCAATTAATATAATTTAGTGTATACAAAACAAACTTATTGATTTCAGTTTTTTTTTTTTCATCAATCAAAATTATTTCATCAATCAACAATCTCAGCTGGCGGATTCAAAATTGTAAGTCGAGGATTTCCTCTTTCTACGCTATAGCAATGATTTTGGTGTTGTGTCTGGCGAGGGCCCCGTCTCTGACGCGCCCTTTGCTCGCTCTTTAAAGAGGAATCCGCTCGTCATTTCTCATTACTCGGTTCTCAATCGCTGTCTCGTGGACGTAACACGCTGTTATACGACCGCTTTATGGCTCATCCGGCTCGATTATTATTCGATGAACGAGATGAGAAGCGATCCACGAGAGAGGCGACCACGTTTGCCTCGTCTGATCACTCGCTTTCCTCGACTCGCATCGCTGTGTGTTGTACCAGTTACACTATATTCGCATACGCCTCTCTTCGAGATTCAAGATGGAATCAATCGAATGAATCGCGTTTGCATTTCTATCGATCCTTACCGATTTGAAGTTTGTTTGATAGGCAATTAATCGTTTTAATTGAGTATCCTTCAATTGCGGCATCGAAATTGATCAATTATTCGGTTTGCGATGATTACTGCCTGCCAGCAGTGTCGTTTTCTCGTCATTCCTCTTTTCTACTGAAGCTTCATGCTTTCCCATGAAACGGGGATTAAAAAGTTTTGCACAGTACTATATCGTCCTCCGTAGAAATGAAGATAATTTTTATAGCTGATCGATGATAAGGTATTCGCGTTGGAATGAAAGCAGAGAATGAATAAATTCATTCGATGTACACTCTATTGAATGCGGAGAAGTAAAATAAATGCTGAAATTAATCGGAGAGAACGTTTTTGTTAATGCTTGCATACGTGAGATTATTTCTCATGAACGATCGCTTATTTCCTTCGCAGCATACGACTGAGTTTACAATTTCAAACCTTCTGCTTTCTCAATTAATGAATCACCATATCAGCGGAATATTTAAATTACTATTAATTTATTCAATCATCTAGCAGTCCAGTTACCTGCAACTATTTCTCCCTTACATAAATAGATTTGCACAGTACTTTCAACTCCATTGATATGTAAAACTGCACTTTCGTTCTCCATAATCAGTTCCCCTCGTCGAACCCTCATTCGCCGACCAAACTAAACGCCGAAACTTTAATCGAAATACACGAAACACCTCAGCGTCGTCTCTATTCCCGGCGAACAGCAAACAAAAAAAAAATCACATTCATTCTCGATGAATGCGCCCCAAAACGCAGCTCACGAAACTCCGCGGAATCGCTCTCCGGTACGGATTCGCGCGTGTTCGGAATGTCATCGTCGGAAAGCCGAATGGAATGCCTCGTCGTCGATGCCCGGGAGGACTCGCACCGGGACACGAAACACACGCGTTTCCGTCGAGAGGAGGAACGCCTCTCCGCGCGGCATCGCGCTGATTGCGCCGCGTTCGCGAATACGCCTCGGCGCCGCGATAAATATAAGCCGCTTACGTCGTAATCTAATCCCGCGGGGAGCAGCGAGAGCTTTCCCGCGAGTATACGACCGTTCGCGTTAAGATTGCCGCTGATAAGGTCTGCGATGTCGAGGACATCGTCGACGGGCGAGAAGCGTTGCACGATGAAGGTCGGATTTTAATGATCCTACTTTAGGGTGTGCGCGCGTTAGAAATGGCTTTCGGCGGATGATCTTGGGAGAAACGTTTGAACGTTACCGTTCTGGAATTTGTCTCCTTGGTTTTTGGTTGAGCTCGTTCGTTTTCGCGTGACTTGTCATTTCTGTATCAATTAGAATTGGTTCTGCCACGAAATGACTAATTCTTTCAAATCTTCTCATCTTTACGCCGAATATCAGGTCGTCCCATAAGTTCGTGCCGCGGATGCATTTATACTTTCTGCGGTGTGTTGTATAAGCACTGAACGATAAGCAACCAAGGAGATCAGAGATGATGATCAAGTTCAGTCCATAGAACGCATTCGAAAGTAAACGTTCGTGAATAGCAGGCGTTTAGTATTTTATACCGTGGAAAAGCATGAGTGAGACACGAGTTCATTTTCGGCATCCTCTGCTGTACGAGTTTCGGAAAGGAAATACCACAACAGTGGTTGCAAACGATATTTGTGCCGTTTACGGGGAAGACGCTTTATCGCCCCGTACGTGCAGACACTGGTTTGACCGATTTCGAAAAGAAAATTTTGATCTGGAAGATGAGCCGCGCTCTGGTCGTCCAACTGAAGTTGACGAAGACAGAATTCGTAATTTAGTGGATGAAACACGAAGTTTATCGGTTCGAGAAATGTCTGCAGAGTTAAATATTCCCAAATCATCTGTCCATAGACACTTACAGAAAATGGGAATGATTACAGAGCTGGATGTATGGGTGTGCCGGATCAGCTGACAGAACGGAACCGTGGTGATCGCGTGGCAGCGTGCGTATCTTTGCTTGCACGCAATGATAAAGATCCGTTTTTAAAACATTTAGTGACTGGCGATGAAAAGTGTCGATTTCGTACGGCAATCTCCAAAGAAAACGAACATGGGCCAGAAGAGGAGACCCACCGCAACGAGTTGCGAAACCAGATCTGCACCCTCGCAAAAGTTCTCCTCTCTGTATGGTTGGATTATCAAGGAATTCTGTGTTTCGAGCTTCTTCCAGCCAACCAGACAATTAATTCAGACACTTACTGTGCTCAGTTAGAGAAATTGCAAGAAGCAATAAGAGTAAAACGACCAAACCTGGCAAATCGGAATAGTTTGTTTTTTTCATCACGATAATGCAAGACCACATGTTGCACAAAACGTGCAAAACAAACACGTGAATTCGATTGGTAAATTTTATTACACCCACCATATTCTCCGGATATCGCTCCATCTGATTACCACCTATTTCGGTCAATGCAACATTTTTTTAGCAGGAAAAGAATTTGATAATGTAGAGTCCGTGACAACAAACATGGAAAAGTATTTTAACGAAAAACCACGGAAGTTTTATGGTGATGGTATAATGTCTTTGCCAAAAAGATGGGAAGAGGTTCTGGAACGAGAGAGTGATTACATTTTTTCCTAAACTTTGAAGGTATGTTTCATACATTAATTTAAATAGCAGAGCAATACGCGGCACGAACTTCTGGGACGACGTAATACTTACAAAACTGATTTACATTTCTCGTTTGTTTTAATTCATCGGAGGGTTTTCCTTGGAACACTGAATTTGTATTTTTCGGAATGTTATTGCTTTTACGAGTACCGACGATTATTCTTAATGGAGAAATCGGATGCTCGCATGTTGTTCAATTATTTAGAAATAGGATATCCGGCGGACTCGATCAGCAGAAGCAGATTTCCTTTCCTCGCTTTGATACTTCCACCTTGATTTCTTCTTTTCTCCCGATTGCTTCAGAAGGCCGCAACACTTGTTTTTTTTTCTTTTGCTGCCGTGCGGTGAGGCTATTACCTCACGATAAGCGGAACTCAAGTTTCGCGAATCGTTCAAAATGATATCGATGCAACGAGTCTGTAAAACGACTGTTCCATCATTATTCATCAAGATATATAGAAATCGACTTGAAACTAAAATATCCTGTTCCAAATTTCGTGGAATTTGTTTCATGTAATTTCAGAATATTTCCACCATCGAAGGATCGTGGTGCTTTCTTAATCAGACTGCATAATTTTGCACGAAGAATAATTTATTGAAATGTCGCCAAGGGAAATAGCGCGGCAAACTTACTTCTCGAATTATTTTCCAGAGCAAATTAACCAGATGCTCTCCCTCCCCCCCTCTCTCTTTCTATGCCCCCCTCCCCCAATTGGGCTCGAGTATCTTCGATTTCTCTGGCGAAAATCGAGGTATTCTTGCTCGTTTCACCGGCAGATTGCTATCCGCGACTACATATTCCTCACATCGTCGTCCGCTGATTGGAATTCGTCCAATTAAGGCAATACTAGCGAGTATACGATTCCAATACGCGTGGGAGATATTACTTGAAATATTCCCGGGACGCGTCGTCGATTCGGACATCTTATACGCCTTTATTTCCGCTCGGAGCTGATATTTCAACGATCTATCGTTGTTTTTTCTTTTTTAAAGTCTCAAAGTAAAAAATACTCGCGCACGTTTCTTTCCTTTAGGTCTCTAATTGTAATTGTAACGAAATTATTCTTGCAATGACGTGAAGGTAATGGAAAAGTAATGATATCTCGGGTAAAGGATGCACAAGTCCAATTGAACTTTGTCAAACGATATCTCTCGTACAAGCGGAGACGGGTAATTAACGTTCACACGGTGCGGCTTGTCTTATCACCTGATTTTCCCGTTTATCGTATCGTGTCATGAATAAAACCAGATACAAAATTATTACGTACTGGAGTTCTTTATTTTTTTTGCGCGTGTGGAGTTTCATCAATAAATAATAATATTGAAATTAACCATATGAGAAATGTAAGATCATTTAAATTTTTATCGTATTATTAATGAGAGGTAGGACGGACATAGACTTCTCGAGATATAATTATAAATTTAATAGTACAGTGAAATTAAAAGTATACAATTATGTTAATAATGAAAATTGGAATAATGGTAGTAATAATCCGCCCAGTTTGAAAATAGCAATTACTCTTGGAACCATAATTATACCACTAATTTAGAAATCGAACGTATTCGAAGTGGGTACAATGAAATATTAAATAATATTAATTGCTTGGAAAAAAACTTCGTTTTATTCTTTGGCGCAGAAGGACGTCTTTACGCTTTGAATACTGTACTAGAAGTAAAGGAACATTCTTTGAGGGCACGACAGAGAGTCCGTTGTCCACTTAACACTAGGTTTACGAATCTTTTCGTGTACCTATTCATGGGAATTTTTTGAAAAGCACAGGTACATCATGCACAAGTGTTTGAGATTATAAAGTCTTGGGCAGAAATGAATTAGGATGCGTGCAGGTATTATTAAATCAATTAAAGTTAATATAAGCTGCTTGAAAATAATGTTTGCGACTACCACAACTTTAAACGTGAAACGTAAAACACGTCAAATCGACGCGTTCCGTAAACCTAGTGTTAAGAAAGAAAGGAGACCATGATTTCATCCATTCCCCATCCAAAGCCCCATTTATAAACAGCTCAGGCCTATGGGTCTGTCATCTGGTCTGTTATCTTATTCTAACTAGACTTTTTCATATATAACTATACTCATTTTCTTACTACTAGCTAATTCAATTATTAACAATAATAATCCAATAGAATGCAGTTCAATACGCTCTATCTATTTATATATAATATGATATATGTATATTTGAATGATTCAATACTACCTATATTTCGTATTACCTATTTTAGAATAGTATATTTCCATCACTGTGCTTCGATTATTCTAATTAACTTTCAATTAGAATGGAAACGGATATTCACAGTTCTTTCATAAAACAGTTCACGTTCATATTTTACAAAATTTACCCCTCAGCAGTGTGTCGCTTCTTTTCAATCTGCTTCATTCCCGGGACTATTAGCTACAAGTGGAACGTAATTGATAATAAATTAAGCTACGGTGCTAATTACGACGATTATCGGTGAAATATCTTATCCGGAATCGCGACAATGTTCTCCTGGGCCAAAATCTGCCAGGTGCGTAGCTCCAGTCGAAAACACGCTAATTATGCTGATGGCTACGGGATTAATATTCACCTAATAGTATCGCCATATCGACTACCATTTGCATTTCACTGAGCAATCCATTATTTATCTAGCCACGTCAGTTTCACCGTAAAACCTAATTTGCTATATGCTACAACTAAGAAGAAGAGACAATTAATGAAACATTCGGCCGAAAGGAGGTCGCTAAACAACCAAAAGCTTTCCCGCCTGCAAGAATTGTCTTATCAGGCATACCAGCTTTATCTTTTCCCTTTTTAAACCTTGCGCGTATCGCGGGATACTCGAAGGATTTCCATGCGCGGTAAACATACTTTATTTATTTACAAGAAACCGTCGATCGTGTCACGAGCGCCAGACTTTTTTCCTGAATTCTGCAGCTCGCAAACCGCGAACGGAGCGTCGAGAGATATCCGCTCGATAACGCGGAAGATAACGGGTTCGTCTGTGGAACAGGTGGTTCGATCGATTCTAACGGCGAGCTCGCTATAATCGGACCAGCCGATCGCAGACGGCAGGCAGGGTTTTCTTTTCCCGACGAGTCGCGTCGCGATGTCGAACGACGCGGAATAATTTTATTTATTCCCTCTTGACGATCACGGTCGTTCCCATCGAACGACCCTAATCGCGTTTCTCGACGGGGGCGGGAGGGCGTTCGCGAAACGGCGACTCGAAACGCGTCTCGAGTACACGGCCGGGTCGCCGGGATTAATTCGCTCGCGCAGAAACTGGAATTATGATCTTGATTCCCCCATCGGATCGCTCCTGACTCTCGAACGCGTGCCCGCCACTGAATTTCAGCGGCCGCGATCGATACGCGCGAGCCGCGACTCGCGTATCAATGGGCTCGCGAGCCCTGTCGCGATTGAAATCCGCCGCCGCGCCGGTGAGGATTGATCAGCGGAACGATTGTCAAGTGAATTGTTGATCGGAGTACGTTGCGCGATGGTTTCGCACGGGAAACGGCGCGCGTTTGATTATGGCAAGCCGTTTCTAATTATGTTTCGACGTGATTGAAATACCGGACTGATAGTTCTCTATTTATTTAATCACGAGATGCAGAATAAATTGATTCTTTATGGAGTAAAATTGAATATCGTGAAATTGAAAAGAGTGTTTGCAGATAAAAGTTCGATCATTCTTTTAAAGTTATTTTTCCGA
The DNA here is from genome assembly GCA_023838395.1 of Holcopasites calliopsidis. Classification (NCBI taxonomy): domain Eukaryota; kingdom Metazoa; phylum Arthropoda; class Insecta; order Hymenoptera; family Apidae; genus Holcopasites; species Holcopasites calliopsidis. The sequence continues at coordinate 2,034,063 of JALHAQ010000009.1, forward strand.
AAGCGAATTCGAATGGTAATCACGTTTTTTTTTTACAATTGTCTCGAAGTTTTATCACGCAGTCCCCGATGCAAAAATATCGCTGCAAGCCGGAGAGCTTACTTTCCGCGTGGAAAAGCACTCGAAATTTCTCTGTAGACTCAATAAAATCAAGTGGTTCGTAACAAGCACTCTTCTCGGCACAATATTACCCGGCGTATGTTGTAAGTGAAATTCCAGAGTTCAAGTGTCCCCTGCGTACGTTCACCAAAAGAAGTGCTCTGCAAAGCTCAAGTTTCGTTTCACTGGTACAATATTATACGTGACTGGTCCTTTGCTATCGCAAGAGCATTCGTATTGTAGTATTGCAAATAATTTTGTTTCGACAGATGCTTTGAGTCGCGTAATATGTTTTATCTGCCACCGGTATCTTTGTGTAAACAATTAGAAATATATAACAGAAGATGAATAGTGTGAGAAGGAAATGTTCAAAGCTTAGCTATGCTTGAAACATAATTTTGAAATAAAGAATAATATTAACAATAAGAAGTCGCCAAAATTTGTACCCCATCGATCAAATTGGAAGCTAAAAAAAAAGAGTACAGAAACTCCAACAAACTGTATATACAAATTTCAACCAGTTCATACTGCAGCTAAAAAATTACCCCGCAATATTTGTACAAGTTAAATAAAAGGAAAAAAATCAAACATTTCAAACAGTAGGATAAACTGTTACGCGTTTCCCACTAACGTATCACATCCCTTTAATTAAAATTCAAAGCTCGGTTTTATTAACGCCCGCAGTTCCTGCTGCGAAGCACGTCTCCGCATCCGCTCGGCGATTCCACTTTGAACCGGCGTCGCTGGTCGGTCAGCACAGCAGCAGTTCCCCGTTCGCGGTAGGACGATCAACGTGGCCGTTAGTTTTTCGCATCGCCGCGAAGTCCTTTGAAACGTACCGTCCAGCGTTTGCTTCCACTGCGGACTTCTCCCTCACCCTCCTGCCCCGGAGTCGTTGCAGTTTCCTGGCGGATATCCAAAAAGCCCCGGTCCTTTCGTTAACTTTCTCCCTCCGCGGACCGGCCTTCTGTTTTCCCCCCTCCCGCTGGCGGCTCGTTCGTGACATCGAGTAGGCGGATTTATATCCGGCCGCCGCGGGGCGGGAATGCCTATCCCTCCGTCGGGGGTGCGCGTTTTCAGTTGCACGGCCCGACGTTCCCCGGACGGAGATTCGGCTCTCATTTCAGACTTTCACCTCCCCTGGGTGCTTCGCGGTTTACTGCACCGCTTCTTTCTTTCCGCGGCTGACGGATTTATGCGGCCGCGGAAGGGAAACGCTTGGGACGCGTCTGGGCCGGAATTATTGCCCCCGATAAGAATTCCGGCCGATCCTCGTGTATGGGGATGCCGAATATTTTCTTTAGAGATGTCTTCACTTTTATCACATTTGTAGTTTAATCTTTTTCATTCTATATTTAACGTGCTTGGATATTTTATTCAATCATTATTTTATTTTACAATCAATTGTAGTACATTCGTTTTCATATTAAGAAAGATCTTATTGGAAACAGTGGTTCGGGCAAGTCTCCCTCGAAACAATTCCATCCGCGTCTTTGATCAAGCTTCAGGCCTCGCTACGCTTTTAATTACACTTTTTTCAATCCATCCCACTCGACAGCCTCCGTCTTCCCATCCAGGTCTGAAATAATCCGTGCTGAAAAACGAGAAGCGAAATCGACGAACCGATCGATCCTTCAAGATGGGGGAGTTTATTTAAATTGAGCAACGCGGCTCAACGAGCACCGGTGCGGTCCCGCTAATTGCACGGCTCGGTGGAACGTTTTTGCAGCCCGGAATTCCCTGGCGAGATTTCGCTAATAAACACCGCGATCCGCCAGGTAATGCCGATAATTGGTAGAAATTCGTTGCCTCATCCCGTCGGTCCCGATCGCAGAAAAATTCACGTAGCCTTTCTGACATTTTCGATGCAACTCGCAGGTTGTATCACGGAATCGAGGCGTTCATTTGGACACGCATTAATGGACGGTCGAATGCTAAGTACGCGACGAAAGTGCGATTGCCCAATCAGCTGGTGTACGCGAGTCTTGCGAGGATGAATCGATAGTGATCGCGGAGAAATATCGTGGAAGCATAAAGTGCGTGGCACTTTCTATAACTTTTGAATGGTGTGGGCTTTGGCATTTTAATAGATTGCAAAGATTCTTCGGTGATCAAGGCACAGTTGGCCATAGTTGTGCAATTCATGGGAAGTGAATGGAGATTGTTGGCTTCATCGTTTTTGGCGAGTAGTTGTTTTAGGGAAGTGCTTCAGAGACTTTAATTGAAAGCGTGCAATGTTTAATCAGTTCCGAGTTAGACATACCGTCATTTGCATCTTTCTAGAGGATGTAATGAAAATGTTACATCTGATTATATCAAATTCTTAGCTACTATTAATAAACCCTTAATGTCAGTCATTGCATCACAAGTAATAAAAATACTCCGCATTATGTATTATAATCCGCAGTTGCAAATATCACGATTCCATCCGCACGATAAAGCGAACCGTCTACGCGGAGTACAGGTGCATTTAAATATAAATTACATGAACATTAAGGCGACAAAAATGTTAAATTAAATTGCAGATCGCGCAGCCCTCTGGCGATGGTAAAACATCCTCCTTAATTAGCGTATCTCGTTAAAAATTTAATCGATTCCACGGACACAAATGCCGCCGGACACAAAAGCGGGAATTACACGATCACTGGAATAAATTACAGCATTTTGCTAATTACAGTTTCATCGATCATTACCATCAATTATCGTTGCCGAACGGAAAAAAGGGATGGAACGTTGATCGGACATGCTGTATTGCAAATGATTAACAGTTGTTAATCCAGATTGGTGCAATATTAATAAACATTAATTAAAATGCCGTACAATTTCGATCGTGGAATCTATTCTTAAGAATAATTAATTTCATCCACGCACATACACGAAGCAATTGAATTTCCATTTTAGAATCTTTTTATCAGAATGATTATCCCTTTTTAATTCTTATAAAAAGCTTCTAAAATGGAATTTCAATTGCTTCGTGCACGTGGATTGAATTAATTATTCGTAAAAATAGATTCCAAAATCGAGATTCTATGGCGTTTTAGTTAGTATTTATTAATATTGCAGCAGTCTGAATTAGCAATTGTTAATAATTTATGCACTGCAACATGTCCGGACAACGTTTTATCCCTTCTCAGATTCAGGATTAACATTAATCCACGCGCATGAAGCAATTTCTGTTCGGCTATCTTTTAATCACACAAGCACTTATTTTATGTATGCATTTATGTATTTCTTTGTCGACTTCAAAGAAATGCTCTTTCGCGGGACATCTTTATCCCTCTGTTCATGGGAAACAAGAATTTCACGAAATCGACGCTTTGTCGATAGTCGCCGAAGACTGATGAGTTCGCTCTGTTTCAAATTGAACTTCGGAGAACTCGGAGTCAGCCAGGTCTCTTGATTCATCGCCTGTCGCTAAATTGCTCTTAACCCTTTCACTGTTGCATTCGTGGTATTGCATATGGGCGAAATTGAGTCCTTGCTACGCTTCGACATACTAATTGTAAGAAGAATAAGCGAGCTTTGCATGCTATTTCTTTGTATGCTTTATCTGTATAATTTCATTATTGGATTCAATTAAAAATCCGCATAATTTACAATTAGACGTGAAGCAAAATCCCTTTGTACTTCGCTTGTTTTTGTTTTTTTTTAGTAAAGGGAATTTCGAATAAGGGATACTGTAATGTGCAACTTTTCATTTTCTCCGTTTAAAAAGCAAGTGAATGGTAATATTTCTGAATTGATTTCTAAGTTGGCAACAATAAGGATTGTTTTCCTTTTCTCGAAGGAATCAAATTGGCACTCTTCCTGAAATATTAATTTCACCCAAAGTGCCCGCAACTGCAAAGTAACAAACACGAAAGTCAAATTTTAATTTAGGAGAGAGTCTCTTTAAAAGGTCTCCCAATCGAATCGAGATCAATCGGCGGTACAGAGCAAATAATAAAAAAAAAAAAGAAGAAAAAGATGACGAAGACTCCTCGAGTAAACAGTAACCGATGAATCGCGCGGTCCCGGAAGCAATCGTCGCGAGTAGCATTTATCGGGATACTGCGAGTCGAATTTAGTTTCCGGCCTCTTTGGGTGCTTTTAACGAAATCAATTTTCCCGAAGGCAGCAACGAGCGCGACGAAGTTACCCGGAGCCGAGCTACGTAGATGGTTGGGATCGTCGAGAGCATTCTTCTCATAAAACCTGTCGCTTTTATAATATGCTAATGTCGACGGATGGAGAAAAAGTTCAGTACTGTCGTGAAAGCATGTTGGGAATTTTCTGTGACAGTGCGCTTCCAGTATGGACTTGTATTTGAAGAGTGGAAAGATGCGTTTCATAACGTCTGGATTTCTTTTTTTGACAAGAAATTGAGAATTAGATAGTGTTCCATTTTTATAGAGCCGTAACTGGGAGAAATTTTGAATAATTATCGCATGCAATAGTTGTCTCTAAAAATTCATTTTAATGTCTGTTCCGTATCTGTGCTATTATCAATTATCCCATATACTAATAGCATGAACTATTTTACAATAAATAGTTCTTGATGGTACGAATGATGTACGTTTTATAACGTCTGGAAATATTTTGTTAACCAAAAAATTGAAACTCAAACAGTGTTCTATTTGTATAAAGCTGTAAGTGAAAGAAACTTTGAATGTTGTAATTATCGCATGCAATAGTCGTCTCTAAAAATTCATTTTTATTTTCTGTTACATATCTGTGCTATTATCAATCAATTATCCTATATACTAATGGCATGAACTATTTTACAATAAGTAGTTCTTGATGGCACGAATGATGTACGTTTTATAACGTCTGGAAATATTTTGTTAAACAAGAAATAGAAAATTAAACAATGCTCCATTTTTATACGGCTCTAACTAAGAGAAACTTTGAATGTTGTAATTATCGCATGTAGTAGTTGTCTCCAAAAATTCATTTCTATTCCCTGTTCCATATCTGTGCTATTATCAATCAATTATCCTGTATACTAATAGCACGAACTATCTTGCAATAAGTAATTCTGGATGGCACAAATGGTATCTCCTATCCGCTAAATGTTACAAAGATAGACGAATCTCTGCTGCAATAAATACTTGAAGGTGGTGGCTATTGTTCTTGGCGGGGAGCACTAGTTTATAATCCACCGGGCTGATCTAAACGATTATGCCTGTCCAGTACGTGGCTGTGATCGTCTATGGTAACTTCGTACTGACTCAGTTCTCGCGGTCTGATAAGCATGCCAGACAGATACGCGAATTCAGTGATTCGCCCGACGATTAGAAATCACTTTGAATTTCATAGTTGCGGAACGATTTAACAAATTACATCGTGCTTCTAATTAAGATACGTCGTATCTGAAAATCTTATCTTCGGAACTATGCTGCTTCATATCTTTATTACCTTAAATACACTTTTATAATACTTTCATTAAACAGATAAAACTACTTCGTAAATTGAATTATAGGTCAAAGTGCTTACCTATATTTTATTTTGAGATTTTGTTTAGACCGTTTATCAGGACCCTATTGAATTTCTTGTTTCCGGATATGTTTTCTTTACTTCGAGACGATTAGATGTCACGAAGGGAAGCATCCTGACTGGTCCGTTAACGAGCCATTCGCTTCTACAAGTAGGGTTTCTGTAACAACGAAAAGAATATGGCCCAAGGAAGGCGGAACAAATCGCGACGATCATTGTTTCCACCGGTTTATTCATGAAACTCCGGTTGAAGTAAGAAAACGGAGGTGGTAATTAAATCGAGGGTCGTTACACGATTTCGTTTTCATCTATCCAATCAATTTTCCGTTCCACTTGACGAACACTCATCCGACGAGGTGCTTAATTACCGCACGACCAAGAAAATTGCCAGTTCCAGCGTTAAAGAACAATCGACGGTGCGATTGTTTGCACAATAAAAATATCATTGTATTTAACCCATTACCCGCCAATGTCCCATTTTTAGGACGCACTTTCGAATTTGCTATGACCGAATAGATCATCTCATAAAACCAATGGACACACAGCGAAGATGTATAGCTTTTGGGAAAAAACAACAAGAATATGCGTAGGATGTAATGTTCCGTTGCACAACAAATGTTTTGAATATTCCTATACTTCATAAACATTTTTTTTTGTATTACTTTCTAGAAGTCTGAATAAAATGAATATACAATTTTAATTTTGTTTTTTTTTTTTAGTATACTATAGTACATTTCGCCAATGTCCCAAAAATGGGACGGGCTTTGATTTTTATTTCCAAATGAAACTTTGAAATAAAAACAATAACAATTATGGCAAAAATAGTTCCAGCTGACTAGTATGAATATCATTATACAGTTGATTTAATTTCTTTTATATTTTTGAATTGTGGCTGGTAATGGGCTAACAACGCCTCGACTCGTCGATAATCGACGGAAGGCAGCAAATATGTTTAGATATGCTTTTAGAAACTTGGCTTTCTAAACGATTCTAGCTGGAAGAATCTGTGATTCGATCTGAGAGTCGCGATTGCGCAAGGTGGTTCCCCGTATTCAAAAGGATAAATGAAAAATGATCGCTCGCCTCCGCTCGATTCTTTCCGCGGCTACTTCGGGATGCGGACGAAAGCGAAATTGCGCAAGCGAAGACGGGTCGGGTGGCGGCAGCATTCCGCGAGACTTTCTTCGCGGAGATGTTCCTTTGTGAAATATCGCGGGACGCGATAGGTCGAGTCTTGAACTATGTGTGCCACGTGGTGAAGAGGATGCCAGAGGTCTGCGCGAGAGACCTCCGTCACCATTGGGAAAGTGTGCCATCGAAAGGTCACCGTTTACTCTCCGTTCCGTGTAGAGGAAATCATTTTCTTTAGTCGAGCTCGTTGGGCCTTTGTAATACAGTTGTCCCTCCCCCTCTGGCATCCTCTTCTTTCCGCTTCTGTATTTTTGCGCACACTTAATCCTTCCTTTACCGGCAAACAGCGAACGAAGAGAGGATTCCTCCCTTTGATATCCGGGGATCGAGTGTTTTTCTCGCCTGGATTGGGCGGGTGGTTCCTTCGACAATTATTCGCTTGCTACGCTCTTCGCGCGAGAACACCGAAGGAGCAAGGAAATCGACGGAGAACGAAGACGAGATGCAAGTTTCGTCGACATTTTTGTTCAATGATTCATCTGTGATTTTGATTACATAGAATTTTACGGATATTTCAAAAATGCGGTAAAGGTGAACTCGAGTTAATATCAGGAATAAGATTTTCGTCACTGACCGTAGTATAAAGAAAACTGATAAAACAATGTGTAAAGAATATCTCAGCTACACCAAAGTATCATTTATTTCCGAGAAAGGAATTTAAATTCGGTTTAAATATAACTGCTATGTCCCTCCTTCACTTTTATCCCCCCCGAAAAATGATAAATGAAAAGAGCATGAGAAGGCCAAGCTTTCTTAAATAAAAATCCAAGCAAGTGTAGAATATAGGCAAAGGTCCGTCGCAATTACTGTGATCCACGGGGCTGGAACTGAACCGTTCTCGAAAACCGGTCACGTACCTTTACCCGGACACTCGGATCGGCCAGCACTCCTTTCTTCTTCCTTCCTTTCGTGGGTTCAAGGGCTGGATTAGAGGAAGAGTCTATTAAAGGTGGCCGCCTCTGCAGCTGCAAAACCGCTCGAGCGCGATCGTGACTGGCTATCGGCCAGAATCCGCGAGCAGGCACCGCGATATTTCCTACATCGATTTGTCCCGCGTGCTCCAGACGTTCCCGGGGCATTAACAAAAGGCTCTCGCGGGCCCGTTTCGCGCCGTTTCGCGTTTCACGATGCCCCTTCGACGTTCGATGCACGATAACGGGACTCTCCGACCGTTTATCGAGATTTCTTCGGGGGCTCGAGTTCCGACTGTACTCGTTCGGGTCAAAGGTGGCCGCTGGACGGGGTGAATTTACTCGCGACGATAATCGTGTTGCATCTTTTCGAAGGTGCTGTATAATTCGAGTGGAAGACACTTTTTGATTAGACAGATGCGAGTATCGATTCGCAAAATGCTAACGGTTTGGCGATGGAAACTGTTTTGTTTTATGATTTACTCTAAGCAGCGCGTCATTTCAAACATTAATGTATCTCCGGAAGTAGTATTTTAAGTAAAACCAGCTTGATATCCGTTTTTATACGTCACAGCTTTAATTCCCGTGGAAATTGTAAATCCGCTCCCGTTTAAACGTCGGTGGAAAATGAATATTCCAACGCGGTGCGATCGTAATAATTCGGGAACGCTCGTGCCGCGTGCATCACGCCGCTTCTTTCTCCCTACCCAATTAAATCGGTTACAGCGTCAATTTTCAATTGGAGGAATTCGTAAACGAATAAACGGGACAAATACACCGCAGCCTCTGCTCGAAGTAATGCCGCGAGTGTTTGGAAGGCCGCGTAGCGGTTCACAAAATATCCAGCTCCGCTAATTAGCGAAGCGATGTATTTATGCTCGTGCGTGTGTCTCTGTGTGTTACACGCAAATTGCGTAAATTGTGGACTCGTAATCGATTAGTGATCGTTTAGTTCGTATCCGATGAAATTAATCGCTGTTATTATCACAGTTGTGATTTTTAAAAGGTGTACAAAATTGAGGGGGATTGTATCGTCTTTAAGTTGTGTCATCTTTTGATAACGATAACATAATGCATTAACGTGTAGTAATGATTGAAGATATTTTGTTGCACTGTTCACGCTCCTATTACCGAAAGGATTAGTAATAGCTTCGCTGCAATCGCTGTCAATTATTTTCACCAAAGCAGCAACATTCGTAACGACAAGGGGGGCAATTCTGTAATTGTGTCGCAGCGATTAGATTTCGCCGCGTTGGCCAATTCGTGGGACAGAAGCAGAAAATAGCATCCAGTAGCGAGAATCCGCAAACGATTAGACTAATTTCGCGGCTCGCTTGCCCCTAGTCGAGGAGACTCGTCTGGAAAGCTGAAATTAGGTGTCGCACTTGTTGAAAGTTCTTCCATCAACGATTCGTGCAATTAGAACAATAAACAAGAATCGAAACTTATTTATCGTTCGGTCTTCCTTAGAACAATCGTCGAGAAATCCGTAATCTTTCCTGGGATTTCATAAACGAATAAAGGTCCACATTTAAGTACGGTTGGTTAACGAACGACAGAGCGCCTGCTAATTAACCGACAATAAGAATTACACGTTGCACGACCGGTTCGAAGTGTTCGCGCAGAGATAAAATTGCATCGCGCCCTGCACGGAACGAAGAGAGCCGTTTCATGAAACACACCCTAATTGCGGCGAGGCAGCGCGCGGTGGAAGAGACATTCATGACGATCGGGAGCGCTCGGCAGAGGCTAATTAACTTGAACCGACAATCAACTCAGCCGTAGCAAATTCGCGACGAGGAAAGGCCCGTAACGCGAGATCTTTTCGCTTCTTTCGCTTTTGCCGTCGCGTTGCTTCATTTTCCACGGGAACGAAGCGATTACGGTTGACACGGATCCACGGTCGCGCGATACCCTCCTTGCGACTCCTTTGTTCCTCGCCTCCATGCTTCTCGTTGGAAATTTCGCCCCGTTTATCTCCGCGGCCCTTCCCGCCGCCTTCGTTATCGAGCTGCGTAATTAATGCGCCGTTATAACGAACAGTGTTTAATTAAAGCGCAGAACAAAATTCGTATCGATTTGATACGGTAAATTATGCGTCACATTGTATTACGCGATGCATCGCTGCTTTCGTAATTTGTTTCACGGCCGTGGACGATGGGGAGAAGGTATTGAAACTTCTATTAGCGGAATTAATAGAATTTTGTTGTATTACAGAATTGTCACCAGGCAAACGATTATAATTGAAATTGAAACTATTAGGTTGTGTAATAAGTCTGTTCGTGTCGACGACTGCACGCGTTTCAAGATATATGATTTCAAACTGCTGATTGTTTCGACTACAATGTTTATACGAATTGAATTGCGTTTGACCTGGACGTGCCTCCTTGGTAGCATAAGTCAGTTCTCTTTCCGTCTTAGTCGGCTAAAGAACGTTTTCGAGATGAGCGAACAAAATATTCATTTTCGGCACTTAATGCTCTTTTCTTTTCGGAAGCGAAAAAATGTAGAGGATATAGAGATGAGAATCTGTGATGTTTATGGTGATAATGCTATCAATAAACGGACCATTCGAAACTGGATCAAGAAGTTTAAAAACGGGGATTTCAACTTGGGAGACCAAAAACGAAGCGGCAGGCCAACAACGATTAATACGGATGATATTGCGAGTTTAATCAAACAGAATCCAAGATACGCAACAAGGGAAATTTCTAACATATTTCAGATTTCACACGGGTCAGTTGCATTGCGTTTAAAAAAAAACTTGGTATGTCAAACACAGATATGACGTTTGGATTCCGCACGAACTGTCGGAGAAAAATTTACTATACCGCGTTTCAATTTCTGATTCCCCTGTTAAAGCGACACATGAATTGCCCGTTTTTTAAACAAATGATAACTGATGATGAGAAGTGGGTGATTTTTGAAAACGTGGTCGGGAAAAAACATTTGGTTAAGGGTAGGCGACAAACCATTAACCACCGCCAAAACCGAATTGCATCCTAAGGAAGTGTTATTGTCTATTTGCTGGGATTACAAAGGCATTATTTATTACGAACTTTTACCACGAAACCAGACTACTGATAGTGACAAATATTGTTCACAAGTGGACAGATTGAAAGCAGCAGTGCAACAGAAACGACCATCACTCGCATCCCGAAAAAATGTTCTCCACCACGATAACGCACGACCACACGCGTCTTTAACAACGCGACAAAAATGATTGCAATTCGGCTGGGACGTTTCATCCCATCCACCGTATTCAGCAGATCTTGTCCCATCTGATTTTTACCTGTCTCGCTCATTGCTAAATTCTCTCCGTGGAAAATCGTCCAGAAATACAGAAGAAGCAAACGAACACATAGGTGAATTTTTGAATACGAAAAACGAACAGTATATCCCAGTTACTGGAAACGTGGCAAAAGGTTATACAACAAAGTGGCGGATATATCATGGATTAGGTAAGTTTCATAAAATATTAGCAGTACTGTACTGTCTTACACCGAAACGCGAACGGACTAATTACACAATCTAATATTTAAATTGGAGTTATTTCGATGTTGTCCCTCCTCATCGATTTTTCATGATCTTGTCATTTGTTTACCGGCTGTGGACCTTGCGAAAGAAATTAATGAAATTTTTCTACGACATCGGTATCAATTTTTATCATGTAAAAGAATTGTCACTAAGGAAGGGATTATAATTAAAATTGAAACTATTTAATTAGAACTACTTTGAAGTTTGCCTTCTTCTTCGATTTTGACGATTCTTTAATTTGACTCGATTCCGAACCAGTTTGATCATATTTCACAATATCTCTTAATTCATTCAGCCTCGAGAAAAGTCGCTGCAACATTTCCACAGCATCGATAGCAGATTGATTAGAATTATTCTGGAATTTACCCTGCTCGTCGATTTCGACGATCTTTGAATATTGAATTAACTCCGAACCACTTGTATCGTGTTCCACGAATATCTTTTAATTTATTCAACCGCGAGCAAGATCATCTGCCTGTCCCGAGTTTTCTCAGATTCTCGCCTGCCTCATAAGCGCGATACTTCTCACGAAGAAACGGAAGGAACACCGCCAGACGCATGGTAGAATCTCCGATGCCGCGAGGTTGTTCCTCGGAAATAAGATGATCCCCGCGTTTTGCGTTCTTCGGTTCGCGTCTGGCTTCTTTCAACGAAATTTATCGTCCCGCTCCGCGTAGCTCGCGAAGTCCCTTTTCTCTACGCCAGCTCTCGCGCCGCGTTAAGAAGTTCCTGGGCGAAGATAAAAGCAAAGTTTCGCTTGCGGTTTGAAGTCTCTGCACTGCGTCGTTCCTTACGCACACGCGTAAAGCTGAGGGTTATCGCGCTGTTGGATAGTACAATTGTTGGCGCAACTTGGGGACGGTTGTACAATAGTTGAAGCAGAGATTATTTCAAAATGCTTGTAAATGTTATGGCGAAGAAGAGGTTTATAAGTTTGCGACTTGCTATCCTTAAATTCGTTTGATTCTGGTATCCGTATATAATCGCTTCGGCTGTACTTCCGAATGGGACCTGTTACCGATCGACATGAAATTTCGAAGGGAGGTGGGGGGGGGGGGGGGGGGGGGTGGAGAAACCCAAATCTAAAATTCTAGGTGCGATTGTTTAATAATTTCCGAGATATTAACCATTTGCACTCGAGACGTTTCGTAGCGTTTTTGGTGAATTTACTACCTGTAACGTAAAATGATTACACACACAAAGTAGCACACAAAACTTTTATATTTTAATATTTAATGTATCTTTACACCTTTACAAAGATAATCTTTTAAACAGTAGTCTTTGTAATTTTGCTTTGTATGATATTTCATGAAACAATCGCCGAGATGTATGCCCGGCTCTTCGGGACAAGTATCACAATAGTATGTCGTCTGATGTCTTTCACCATGTTTAGTTCTTTGAGAGCAGACTTTGCAATCTGTCCTAACTCCTGTTAGAACGTTATGCAGCTTCAACTTTTCTAGTTTCGTTGCCAAAAGGCAGTCAAGTTCGAACTGAGAGCGAAAACGCAGTCCAGTTTGTGGTTGCGTACTAATTTCAGATAAGAAAGTGTTATCTCCATTTGAAGGGATGTCATTTTACGCTTCATTAGATCATACAGATAGAGCGTAGGAACCCGCGCCGAGGAAACAAAACGTAAACAGTTACCGCCGCGCTTCAAGTTATCACAGCGAACGAAGTGGTGAGCGACGGTGCAACCTCTCGAGTGCAAAGGGTTAATTAAAAACTTTCGGCACAATACATTGAATTCTTCATATACAGACACGACTAACACAACCGTCTTCGCTGTAGCAGCCGTCGTCGTCAAGTGTCCAGTAGCCGATGGCACAATAGGAATACCGCCCTCAGAATCTAAAGGGTGTCCAATGCGAAATCGATGACTGTAACTTCAGTCGCCCAAGGAATGTTTCTTATTTGCAGTACGTCTGCCTTCTTCCGAAATACAGGGCGATTCGGCCGCCAGGAGACTTGAAAGAAGTGCCGCCGCCTAAACGTCTGGAACTCTTATCCCATGCAATCCCATGGAAAAATTTCGGCCGACATATTTTGTCCTTTTCTGTTCCTCGTTATCACTCTGGCGTAATGACTCTGTCGATCGCCGGTTGTTTAGGTCACTGCAAAGCGGACGACTAAGTGTTCTTTCCAAGAGAAAGCGAGAAACAGAAAGGGACACGATACGTCGCCCGAAAATTGTACATGGGACTGCATGGGATAAGAGTTCCCGACATTTAGGCGGCGGGCACTTCTTTCATGTCTCCTGGCGGCCGAATCACCCTGTATGTTCCGTTTCAATGTCAGACAGAAAATATTGTGCTATGGGCGTACTATTTACGCGGGAAAGAGGATATTAGTTAGGTGTGGGCAGAGAATTTTTTCGGCCGCCGGCAGGCGGCCGGCAACGCTTCGATAGTCGTCGCCTCGTCGAAATTGTTTGCCGCAAACTATTAATACCGAGGCCAGTATATCTGAACCCGTATGGCGGGTAGGGAACGTCTCCTTGCGCGTCAGAAGTTACAGTAACCGATTTTTCGTGGGCCACTCTATAGATTCTGAGGGCGGTATCCTTATTGTGTCAACGGCTACTGAACACTTGACGACGAAGGCCGCTGCAACGAGGATCGGGGTACCATCGGCCACTTAACACTCGATAACGATGGCTGCTACAGGCGAAAACGGTTGCGTTGGTGGTGTCTGTATACGAAGAATTCAATGTATCGTACCGAAAGTTTTTAATTAATATTTCGGAAGCTATTAAATACCGGCACCTAAAATTTTAGATTTGGGTTTCTCTCCCCGCCCCCCACCTCCCCTCCAAATTTCATGCCGATCGGCAACAGGTCCCATTCGGAAGAATATCCATCGCTTCTAATTATTGTGTACAATTTGTATCATATCAGTGTGTGTACTATTTCTCGACAAGAAAGGGTAATAATAGTAATAAAATTTAACCACCCGTCACAGTAGTACAACGAATCGTATAGAATTACGAGATACACCAACGGAAGCATCTGTTTTGAAAATATCGAACGCGCCAAATAAAAGAGCACTGACACGACGCGTAAATCGCGACAAACGAGATATACCACACCGCGGCTTTACATCTCCCCGAAGCCGCGGGGCCGTGTAACTCGTGCTTCTCGCTGTCTGATCCTCCGGCAGCGGCTCGCTATCATAATGCAGTCGTGACTCATAGCGGAATGAAATACGGGAGATCGGAGCCCGTTTCCTTTCATGCTTTCCCCGGGAACATTTCCCCAAGCTGCTCGCTACGCTCTCGTACAGCCAATTTCTCGCGAATAAACCGGGCCGTAAAATTAGCATTTTAACCGCGGTTCGCTCTGTTACGGTTTGACGGATAACCGATCGAGAATCGATTCCGTTGGGGCGACGTATCCGCGTTTCCGGCGCGGCGACTTGTCGCGTCGACGTCCCCCGCTCACTATCCGCCCCGATGCGATGATCCGTGCGATCACATTATCGAGCAACAAGTTCGTTGCCATTCGATCCTCTCGCCCCCACTCCTTCCTTTGGAATATTTCATATCTGCCTTCCCTTGGGACATTGGCCTTGGTTCATTAATCTATTAAAATATTTGATAAATATTCCACGTGTCAAAAGTTTTCCTGCCCTTCAACCTGAAAGTTTAATCAGTCGTTTCGCGAGATCGTTCGCATCTTCTCCCTTGCACAGAGAATTCCTCTCTTCAGAAAGTTCATCTTATTGAATCGTCAAGCGCACCCTGAAACACTGTTTCTTTTTCTCTTTAGAAAAAAAAAAGCAACGTTAAGATAAGGTGCATTAACCGGTAGAGAACGTAGATTACAGAACGAGATGCGCCCTCGAACGAGCGTTCCTGATTTTCATTTCGCGTGCTCGCGAACCCGCGGGGTTGTTGCGTCACGAAGCGTAGGTCCTTCACCCTCTTCAACCGTCCCTTAATTCCGACGTGGCTAATTACCACCGCCATTGTGATCACCCCGGTCAGAGCTGGAGGGTGGAATGAAAAGAGTGCTTCGCGAGAAACGTGGATCGTTCAATTTTCCACTCTTGTTCGTCTTTTTATTTAACGTTCCGTGTGCCGGTGATCGTCGTCGACTCGCATCCGATGATTTCCTGCCGCGGGAACGAACCGCTTTTTTTTTCACTGACATGCCCGTTGAAAGCCCTTTGCAGTAACTGCGCGAGTCCTTGTCATTGGTTGACTTTACCGAACGCGCTCCGCTCGAGTTTTAACGAGACGCAAGCTGGGCAGGTCAGCTTTTCGGAGTACGCTGCTTTCGCACGTGAACGGTGCAGTTTCGATGAAAAATTTCATCGCAGTCGGTATTTTGATTGGTTTTCTCCTTTTAAATAATCGTAAAATGTTTTAAGTAAAGAACGCATGCATTTTGTGATTCTTCTCTATCTTTGCGCCGTTCTATTCGTAGCCTGCTTTATCCACGGGCTTTCTATTAGTTGTTTGCGTTTATAAGTAACCACAATGGTTGCCAAGGAGAGGCGGAAAGCGGACGCATTTAGATTAACAATAGCGAATGAAACGTTCCGGACGTCAGAAGACGAGCTTCCGTTGAACGCGGCTTGTCCCCTGGGACGTTCTCTTAAATCCAGGGAATCACAATAGGGAAACGTTCGCGAAGCTTCTCGATTATTGTTACTTCTGTGGATATATTGCGTCCGACTTGGCGGTCCTTAAAATTTTGCCATTATAACATCAGGGGAACGAAGGGGCGCTCGGATGGCTCTGGAAACGAGAACGCAGGTGTTTCTTTGCTACGTCTTCCGTATCCACGTGACTTCCGGTAATGTTAGGGCCACGTGGAATATTGAAACTTTCCTGACGTATGGTTTATGGCGCAGATGCCAGAAATATCGCCACTTCTCAGCGCGAGGGGAGAAGCATTGAATTGAATCGAAGGAAAGCTTAGTCTCGATTCGATATTGAGCCTTCCGTTTGTATAGATATGGTTTTAATAATTGGTGATGCCAGATATGGCTTGTCATTTTGCAATTAATTGATCAGAGCTTCTGTAACTTTCCTTTTTATTTTAATGAAGTTGTTGAGCTTTTTATTTCCCCTACATCTTTCCATCTTTCGAGATCGCTAACATAAACGAAAAAGATTAATACAAGCATAAATGAAATCAAAAAATAACTCGCGACTTTGAACTAGCTAATTACCATTTCTTCTTGAAAATCCTTAAAACGTTGCCCTTTAAACTGGCCATTTTCAACGTAAACCACCCGAATACCCGAAAAACCTCTATTTAATCAGCTCGCCACGAGCTGTTGTTTCGAGCGCCGCGCGAAAACCGGGGAACCGAAAATTAATCTCCCCAATTTGGCCAAGGGGGGGAAAAAAAGCACGCGAGTCTCTCCTGTTTGTTTTTACACCCCTGCGAGGAGTTTAACCCCGCCTAACTCGGTCCTGCATTTTCTCGGGAACGTCGCCGTACGATGGAAGGCAATTCCTCGTCCAGCGTACCAGCGAAACCGCGACAAACGCTCGGGTCACCCTTTAAGAAACAGCATCGAGGGGTGAAACGTAGTTAGCCAGTTCCGTGGCTAGGCTGAGGGGATGGACGTGTCTTAATTAACTCGCCTCACTAGCGTGTACGAGCCTTTGCCTTTCACCCCTCGACTTGTTCCTCTACCGTTGCCTCATAAATCCTTCTTATGTGGTGGCTGGTATAAGCAGGATACGGGAGACTTCTGGTGAAAAGAAAAACGTCGAGTGGTGTTAGAGAATAATGGATTGAATACAGAGGTTCGATGTTTAGAGGTAGAGGGTTGAAGATGTATGGGAAAATTTGGAACATATTTTCTTAGAGTAGGTATTTAAATTGTTTGGTAATTTGATGTTTTTTAGAATTCAGTGTTCACGTTTTAGGAATATTTTGGGAATAAATCAACATATGTCTGGCTGTGTAGCAGACAATGCTAATTAGGCCCTCTATAAAAATACAGCCACATGAAAATATCTTCTCAATTATCGTCAAACTCATTAATTGTTAAATCCACCTTGAAAATACCAGTTAGAGAATACAGGATTGCACACGAAGCTTCAATTGTTAAATGTAGAGAATTGAACATGATTTGAAACATTTGTAATATATGTATATTTTAAAGTATTTCAATTGTTTGGTAATTTGATTATTTTTAGAATTCAGAGTTAATATTTTCGGAATATTTTGGGAATAAATTAGCATGTTTAGCTATGTACCAGACAATGCTAATTAACGAAACTCTTTTCGGTTCTCTATAAAAATACAACCACCTGCGACTATTTTCTCAATCATTATCAAACTCCAATAATAATTCATTATTAAATCCACATTAAAAACTGCGTGTTCATTTTCAACCGATTTCTCCACAAGAATCCGCCCTCTCTCTCTCATCATATTCCGCTCATAGAATCGCCCTGTCTATTCTGTATACATGAGGAGTCTTCCACGGACGGTTTCCCTTCGTTTCCAAGAACTTGCCAGCGAACAGAGATTCGTCCAGCTTTCGGCTAAATCGTTAAATCCATTAACCCGCGGCTGCAGAGGCTTGCAGATCCCCAAGGAGCAGGGATTGAAGGGGGGAAACGGAGAAAGGAGACGGGAGACAGCACGTGCATCGCGTGCCAAGCTGGCAAAGAAACTTCGTTATGAGAAAGCTCATCGTCCTACGACAATCCCAGTTGTACCAAGTGTACGGTGGGGTAGTTTTCCATTCGGACCTCTCGCATCCCTTCTCACGGCTAAGCTGTTTCCCTGTCACTCTGCCACGTCTCATTTCTCTTTTCGCTTTCAGTCCAAAAATTATTTCCGTGAAATTAAATTTGTGTCCCCCCTTTTTGCTTTGTTTTTGTTCCATTTGCGGTTTATAGGATGCAGATACAGAGGGTAGCCTTTTTATACTTGTCGAAAAGTTGATTTTAGAGATTGCTTTCTATCAATTTATTTAATGGTTACAGTTTTATTGATGTAATAGCATTTTGTATAATTTAATTTCAGTACTATTTAATGTAGAATTATGTATTAATTTTAGTTTGAAAGTATGCTCAACGTAACATAGGTACATTTTTAATTTGTGCTCCTTGTTTTTGTTTTATTATTATTTCGGTGTTCATAGGATGCAAGTATAGGGGGTAGCTTTCTTTTAGACTTGCCGAAGGGTTGATTTTAGAGAGGCTTTTCGATCGATTCATTTAATGGTTACAATTTTATTGGTCTAACAGCATTGGTCTAATAACAGCCCCAACAGGGGCTGCTTTATGTAGATGAAGATGATTGTGAAGAAAGTTGACGATATTTTCTTGGAGTTCGACGACACAATTATAAATTCCCAGAGTTTTGTTTTAAACCACCCCTATAGACAAGTGCACGGCACAGGAGAGAGACTCCGACATATTTCGTCGGAAAGGACCAGCTGCCCGAGACGTGTCGGAAGTTATGGGTTTAATCTGCAGCGAGGCTCGCCTCGGATTTGTTGCACCGTTGCTAATCGTGGTCTGCTTCTTATTATTAACAAAAAGACTACATCGATTTGCTTAATAGCGCGACACATTATCATTATTACAATCTCTATAAAACTAGTACAGCGATATTCGCCCAAGTAACAGAACGAATTGGCGGGGCACAGAGATTCATCATAATCAGAAGCGAATGAGCGTGGAACATGAATACAGCACCCTTAGCAAAAGTCCATTAACAATCCCCTGGCTACAACGAACGCGACCCTATCCCATCGCTAATAAATCAAAAGATCAAAACGTTCGAACACGCTCGTGATTTTCCCGTTCTAGCCAATTTCATCGCGAGTCCCGCGAATGGCCAGAGAAGACGAGATTTACGAGCCCCGCCTCTTTGCCCTGCGCTGCTGTACAAACATTCTGGACACGCGTCCATTTTCCGCCAGTATCCCGTAATTACAGGGTAGTAAAACAGGTGTACGTACGCCTCGCCCGCGGAAGGACGGCGGAAAAGGGGGCGTAGGAGAAGTGGCGCGGAGCACAGAGGATTCGCAAACGTTAGTGAGAATTTTCCGGCTGACAATGGCGGTCGGTCTGGTGGCGCGAGGTCTTCCGGTTCCCGGCTCTTTCTTCCCCCCCGTTCCATCCCCCTTTACCTCCTCTTTCGTCTTAGTTTCTCCCCTTTTTCAACACGACGTGAGTTCCTCGGGTCTCGCGCTCCGGCAACTCGAACGACGTAAATCTGGCTTCTTTCACGGCGACTCGCCGCACGAAATGAACCTTCCGCCGACTGCTCGCGAGACACGGGCACGCGGAGGACGTCGCGACGCGTGCGTCCCTCGGGAAGGATTGGACGTTAGCGAACTGTCCGCTTAGCGAAAGAGTGAACCGAGTATTAAATAGAATTGTTCGAAAGTTGATATATTTGGAGTTGTTATTCGAATTTCGTCAACTAACATGATTTTCTAATTAGTTTTCATTTTACTGTTCCACTTGCCCTGCGGCTAATAATGAACATTGGACTGATCGAGACCGATTGAAGAAGCAAAGAGTAAAGTTAGAAAAATCGGGTGGGCTTCGCACTCTTTCCAATTCATTTAGAAACATGTAATATTACTTTAACCCTTCACCTCCCAGCGTTTCAACGGCGCAACATTTATTTAGAGAATACGCTAAATTCGAGTGGCTGCAGCTTCACAGATAGATCTCACTAAAATCTTCTTCTGCATCGCTTCATCCTTCTTCCTCCGCGAAATAACGATTTAAGGCTCCGGGCGTTGAAGGGTTAACGAACTTGATCGAATGTGGAAATTACTGTATTAAAAAGCAGAAGCGAGCGAATGATGAGGTCGCAATTGAAGAAAGACTTCTCGAGGCGGAAAGTCGCGGCATTGGTGCGTCTCTGCAAGAAATTCCCGGTACGTTCCGCGGCACTTCCCTACACGTTCCCTGGTCGCTTTTTCCCTCCACGGGCGACGTCGTCTCCGACTCGCTTTAGAACGCCGTAATTGTAGATTCGTCGGCTGGAACACGTGCCTCGAATGCATTCGCGGGACACAGAGGTTTCAGTATTGTCCCGGGCCGGAAATGGTTCTCGAAGCGTTTTAGAAAAGGCATTCCTCTCCCCCGAGTCGCGGCTATTTTTTTTTAGGCTCGGATTCGAAACGAGGACAATAATGAAGATACCGAGAGTGGAGGAGCTCTTAAGCTAATCGTCATTTTCATTCCTGTCCCTTTTACCTCGGGGAACATCTATTCTTTGGGTCGACCTATTATGATAATCTTCAGCAATCGATTTTAATAAACAGGTCAATGTGTATCTTCGAGAATAGAAATTGAAATGATTAACTTATTTGCTGTATGTCACGCTGGGGACATTAATCCGCTGTCATACGGAAAAATATCTTTACCACCGAACAATTTCGCAAAAATGTTCAATCCCGTTTCGTCATTTCAACACCTGCTTCTATTCGCACAACGTTCTTTGGGTCCATTTTTTATAACCTCCTCAAATGATTGCTTTCAATAATGAACGGGTAAATGTGTGTCTTCGTAATTGAAGCTAAATTGCTCAAAGTAATTGCTCTAAATTATGCTGTGAGGTTTAATCCGCTGTCATACGCGAAAACTCTTTTTTCCACAAACGATCCCTAGAAAGCTTTCAACCGCATTTCAACATCTACGATTCCCTGTTCTCCGCCGTTCCTGCGGCGAATAAACTTGCAAAAACAACTCGAAACTACAACTCTGTAGCGACCTCCAACTCCTGCCACTAGAGAGCTTCGGCGCGAGCTGCCGCCTTCTCTCGAAAGTGCTCGCCCCGACGTCAGGTCCTATATAAACATCCTGCGACTATCACTCACTATCCCCACGTCTGAGGCAAGGGTCCGCCAGGTAGCCTTACTTGACGAGTCCTCTAGCAGGCTCAGGACGGAACGCTGTCCCAAATCACACCTATTCCGTAATTTTTCCCGCGGTACTTCCACCACTCGCAACCGCTACAACTCCGCCAACATAGGAAACCACGAATTCTATGAAATTCCAATAATTCCTCGACCCGATTCCCTCTGCGCAACTGCGCACCTGTTACTCTCCGCTTACCCTCCCGAAATGTTGCCGCTAAAAAAAGAAAACTGTTACAAATTCCATTTGTAACATATTCCAGGGCTCTGCGCCCTATTCATCGTGGGAGATCCCCTTGGAATCGCAAATATAATCGTGGGGCGGCGGAGAGATCGAGCGTGTGCGTGTCGCGTGTACCCCAACGATCGAACGGTCTAAGCCAGTAACCCGTTTCCACTAGGGTAAAGGGAGATATATCTCTCTGTTCGTTCACGGACCGGGAAGGGGGGGTGTTCGGCAATGAAAAACGACGCTACCTGTCCAAGGAGAGGCAAGCCGAGTCACCCCTAATCGATCGAGTTGGCTCGATGGTAACCGGTAACGCGCGGACAAAAGCGAAGTTTCCGGGTGTCGGCGGGAACGATCAAGGGCTAACCCGACTCTCGAATGCTGAAAGGAAACGACGACGGAAGGAGGGGGAGGGGGGGGGGCGTCCTCGTGGAAGCACGAGAGGAAAATAGAGCGGGAAGCGTGGTGAAAAGAGACGCGCGGGCATTTTTCAGGGGGACACAATGCCGAATTTACATTGTCAGCCTCGTGATAGCGACAGGGGGCGGGTGGGTGGGGTGGGGGGGGGGGGGGGTCGAATCGGTTTTATTCGTCGCCTTCGAACCCTTTCTTCCGGCTGGCGTTTATTCAATGTCGGAGATAGATTTTTGTTTTTCATTCGCTGGCTGACAATTTTCGAAGGTTCCTGGGATGGCGATCGGCTGTTGTTTCGATTGGGGCAGAGTTACGGTTAACTCGATAGGGTTACAGTCGAGTTCTTTATCGTGAATGATGCTCGATTAATCGGATGGAAAGATTAATGGGCAAACGAATTTTCGGGAATGTTTCCTGCGAAATCGTAATTAGTATCTAACTCTTCCGGACGATTACGAGTGACATGGCGTACGCCGATCTTCGAGGGACGAACCGAGATTGAAGCAGTTGACTTAATCAGTATTCATCGCCCAGGGTGTCGATTCGGGGTGTTTAATTCGCCGCCAAGTTAGCCACGTCCAATTTGCCGAGTGTAACTACTAAGTACCAGTAACTGCTCGACGCCAGTAACTACTAAGCAGCTGTAATTTCGCTGTTGATGAGAATTCTCTGGATACGATGACGTACCGCCGACCGAACTATCCCGGCGCTATGATAACGACAAGCAAAAATTACTTTTCGCACTAAGTCATAGCTTTCGTAATATCAATCTTTTCTTTCAACTTCATCCTTGACAAATACATTTTCATGGAGTAGACAGAATTTGTGAAAGTTCAAAATAAACAACGATCGCATAATCGGATAGAATTAATCATTCAATTAACCTCATATTAAATTATATTGAAAAATGTTTTCATGGAAAAAATTGCTTACCGTCCCGAAATTCTTTGTTACTAAATGATTGATACAATCGCCCGGTGAGAGTATTACGTTCAGCAGAACTGACATTAATATTAGTTCGACGCTTCGAGCATGCCCGCGATAATTATACTCCGACACTCAAAGTGTTATAATTAGTACAACAGGAGCGCCCGCTACGCAAACAGCGAAGCACGACAAGCGCCGCGGTGTGTTTTGCGCGTCGAGTGAAATTTCGGAGAGGATCTCGAGCGAGGACCACTTTGGTCCTGGTGCTATTTTTGAAAGCAGCGTTAGCTGCTCACCGAGTTTTCGTCGCTCCTGCCGCGGCTGACCGCGAACGGTCCCGTCCCGAAGCTTACCAGCAAACAGGAATCTCTTGAGCCGGAGTACTTTCGCTGCAGCTGTCGTAGTTCCCTCTGCGTTTAGCTCCGCATCTATCCTTGGACCCTGAAATTTCTTGCTACGCTCCGAGTCGGAATTGAAATTATTTGCGACTGTATGTCTGCTCGTGGACAGTTGGTGAATTATTATACTGTTCGATGTTAAGTGGAAATTCATGAATGGGATCGTGTCTTCGTCTGAAGTTCTATCGATTTTTCCCGCGGGTATCTGTTGCATTTCGAATCAGCCATCCCGTCGCCCTGTTCTTCATCCTCTTTTTAGCTCACCAGCTGAAGAGCAAGCTTGCTGCTGTCAAGGGTACCCGTGTTGCCATCGCGTTAATATTTGAGGAAACCAGGCTGACACTGCTTGCTCTCTTTGATAGATGGCCCTCTCCCTGTCCTATCCTTGCCTCTCTTGGTCGCTCGATCAAACTAATCGCGCCCGAGACGAATCGCAGCTTCACCAAAGAAGTGTCCATCAACACTGTTCCTTTGCTCCCATCTGTGCTCCTCGTCCTTCACTCTGGAGCCGCAAAATGAAAAGTAAAAGATGTTGCAATAAGAAGAGAGAAAAACACGAATGATAAAAGTTTGAGGTATTAAAGAGAGCGGACGGATTAGTTAAATATACGTTGTTTGGCGAGTGAGTACTCCTTTATACTTTAATAGCTGTAACGATTGCGACGGATGAACGTCTCTGTTTCCTGAACGGAATAATTTACTCATGTAATACTTTATTTCGCCGAGCGACAGAAACGAGAAGATAAAAAAAGAGCAATGCTTCGTACATTGTAGCTGATCGCACAATGCACTGCTACTGGGTATTCCAAGTTGAAAATGAAAATGATAATTGTAGCTGACGCTGGAGCACGCCGGGTGTATTAAACCGTCGGCTAATAGAATTGTTGCCTTATCTCTGTAGTCGACAACGGCGCTGCCATTTTTATCCCCCTTATCAAAGATCGCGAGAACGAACGCGACTGTAATTATCATCTCCTCTTCTTCCGTTTCCTATTCCGAGGCTTTCGAGCCCTCCTTTATTTTCTTTGTTACGCGCTACACGGGGAAAGCTCGACGAGGAAACTTTGATTTCCTCCCTTTTCCTCCATTATCTGGTCCCTCTTCCTTCAATTCTAGCGCCTCACATTCCGTTCTTCGTTCCTTCTTTTTTCCGGAGAGCTGAAAGAGATCTTCCAGTTTTAGATCTTCGGAATGGGATGTTTAAAATACACAAAAAAAGGGATCGAGATGTCGGGATTGGGAGTGTATTAAATATTTTAAACCGTATGTTCAATATTTAATATTAACAAAATAGGATATTAATGGAATATCTTTGATGCTTGTCACTTATTACAGTATTATAATTAATATGATGTAAAAAAGCAAATGCATCAGGATTTAAACAATGAAATAGTACCTTTTCAGCGAAACGATTCTAAATTAACGTCTGACTATATAACAGTCAGTACTACTTGATTAAACTCCACCTGGATCATCCTTCAAACGCTTTAAATGAAATGTAAAATCAGTCGTTCAATATTTAGCACAACTATTGTTCACCATAGTTAGTTTCATTAAATCAACCTCATTGCGTTAGACGATATTATTAAAAGTAATATTAGCTACGTTTAATCCGTTCAATCGTGGCAGCGCTTTACTTACCAGCGTCGTCCTTTCGCTTTCAGAATCGGTAAGGCGCGGGTAACAGTCTTCCGGCTCGACTCCCAAAACTTTCACGGTTATTCGCACGAGCCCGACGACTTCGCGAGAGATTGTCTTCTCGTACAGAGAACGAGCGCTGATGAATAGCGAACGGAAGTCGATCATCCGGAAGGATCGGAAGCTGTGAACCGAGGACGTTCTCACGGCTCGATGGTAAGTTTCACAGCGAAATATTTGGAAACCGGCGTTTTTCTCAGACCCACAATAATTAGATATTCGAATTCCTGGGGAATTACATAAATTTGCAAAAGGGTCTAGTAATGAAGAAGTACGTTTTAAGAACCAAAGAAAGCGGGGGGAAGGCAGTTAATAGCTTGTATTAATATACAAGATCAATTTCATTCAGAACTTAATAGTAGCGAAAAAATTGGGATTCCTACAACTTTGCCTAAATCATGGAGCGATTCGTAGTTGTGTAGAATTTAACAAGAATATCGACAAGATTAGTATACGACTGAATGATCCTATTCACAGTTAAAGAAGAGTTTCTTCAATCTTGTGGGTGTGAATGTAAATGAGGATGATCTTTAATGCTTTTAGAAGCATGTGTAATGTACTCGCTTCGACACAAGTAAGCTGTTTTGATAACTTTAAATCTTGTCGCCACAAATATCGACTGCGAACGACTCATCCCGATTACCTAAAATAACATTATCTGATCCCAAACACCGAGTCATCCGTGCCCTATGATCCTGAGTCATCCGCATATCTCATGGAACTTGCCCTTCCATCCCTACTCCTTGCA
The DNA here is from genome assembly GCA_023838395.1 of Holcopasites calliopsidis. Taxonomy (NCBI): domain Eukaryota; kingdom Metazoa; phylum Arthropoda; class Insecta; order Hymenoptera; family Apidae; genus Holcopasites; species Holcopasites calliopsidis. The sequence continues at coordinate 2,059,548 of JALHAQ010000009.1, forward strand.
TCCTACGATCCTTAAAAACCCTCAGCACATCTTCTAAGAAGATTATTTCTCCGACCAGTAGAACACTGTATTACGCTCGACAAATCACTGTGAAAGTCCGAGTCTACGTTTGGAATAGAACCTCTTGCATTCCGAAAATTGGTAATATAAATCTCCTCTGTGTCCATTACACGTGCAATATTCTGATTGAACGCGGTTGAACCGTATTTCTTGGGCATACTTTTCAAGCTTATCATGCAGCCCTTTTACTTTTGCGTCCTTCCTTGCGGGGCTCACTGTACTGGACAAGCGCCCGGTACACCAAAGCCCGTAGCCCCGTGTCTCTTAATCACGCGTGCTCGAGTCCGATACGAGATGTCTCGCGCACGTTTAAATCGCGTGCAGACGCCTGTCCGATCGTTTGTACCGCGCGGACAAAGGATCCGCCAACGTGAAGGGGTTCCACCGCGTGGAAGAGGCTTGATTCTCCTCTCTGCGAATCAGGATAGAGTTCTCTCGCGACGTGGGGCCCGCGCTGCGAAACGCAACGGGCAGAATTTTCTTTCGTCAGCGCCGCGCGACTTGACGCTAATCACTTTCGCGTCTCCCTTTGCTCGCGCTTTTGCCGCGCTAATTAGCTTAACAAGCCCGACCAAGCCGCGTGGGGGATCCGGTTTCGCGATGCACAACGAAACGTTCTTGATTCTCTTTGTGCGCGCGATGCGTGGCACTGAAATTATGCTGGCTGGCTGCGCTCCACGCGTGCCCGCGGCAGGAGTCAGACTAATGGCAAATTGAACGTGATCTTCAGCGCTGATTTATTAAAGGTACACACCAGCGGACATGTTTATCTTATTTGAACCCCTTAACGTGCACTTTTCGGAAATAAAATCTTCAATTACGTCGCTTTCTTCATCTGTGCAAATCTTTATCTGAAAATTTCTTTATAATATTTACCCTTATTGTGACAGCAAACGAAATATAAACATTTGTATTTAAGCGAAATGATAACACAAATTGCTACAATTAACTTATGTGTGCACATTTTTGCCATTATCGTCCGCTCGAATTAATTCAAGTGCGCGCACTAAGGGGTTAATTTGGAAATATAATTTTTTAACCCTTCATACGCCAATTTCTTCTGGCGTCTACAATAATTTCAATTGATTATAATGTCGCTCTAGCAGTTCCAAACATTCGAGTTCAATTTAATGAAAATTAGGAAACATTTACAAGTACACGCTTCTAATTTCTCTCTTTTCCGTCGATCAACGTTTAACGCATCGAAATTCATTAGCAGTTGAATGAGGTATATCGCGCGCACCGTCCACGCAATTAGCCGAAGCGACGAAGATTTCCAACGCTAATCACCGGCGCTCGAGCACCGCGGTACGAGGAATCTCGCGATACCAGCGATCCCTTGATCCTCCCCCGACCAGGGATGCATTCCTTTCCCTTCTGGCAGCTGTATCGACACCCGCCGACGTTCCGCCGTTGCCAATTAACGTTGAACGTCGCCGGACTTGATTTCCAGCACCTCCGCCCCGTTTCTTTTTCCACGATACGGACGGTAAATTATTTTTTACGTAGTCCCCGCGGGCAATAAAGTATCGCCGCACAGATTTCCGCGTCGGCCCCCGATCCGCGGTTTCTACGTCCTAAACAAACTTTTATTCAAATCAAAGAAATTACAGTATCATCCAATTTTTTCTAGTTAGCATGCATTGCTATATTAGCTTTAAAGAAAGTCTTTGTTGAATATAAAATAGAGAAGGAAAACGAAATACATATTCTTGGGGATCAATCATAAGCAGCTTGATCTTTTTAACGCGAGGAATCTTTTCTCCTCATCCTTCCTCTCAAGAGATCACCTTCAAACGCGCTGACTCATCGCTTATGGAAAAGCGCCCTTAGCATAGGTTAACCGGGCTCGGTAAGGTCATGAGGGCGATTATCATGTCCGCTGCTTGCAAGCTATCTTGATGCAGCTTTCGAAAAAAAAAAAAGGACTGTCGCTGCCTCTTTCCTTTGCGCCCCTGACCTCGGCGGGGTTTCGCGCAACGAGGGGAATAATTGCGATGTCAGATGAATCTTTAATTCGGTCGCGTTTCGCATCGATCCCGTCCCTTTCGCAAGGAGATTGCATTGGGAGAAAATTGGAGTCGGTGCGAATGTTCAGCAACATCCTGAGACGAACGCTTTTCTGGTCACTTTATCATGGTGTTCATGGTAATGTAAAGATGGAATTTATTTAGTACAGAGAGAAAACGGGACGATACGATATTATGGACAAAATCTGGATATCGTGTATCATATTCGTGGACCGTTGAAAGAGTGATCAGTTCGTGATCGTTTTCTCGTCTCTGATGAACAGGCGCCTCCCTTGACACACTCGCACCCTTTTCCTTACTTTCGACGGAACGCTCTCGAAACGTATTGCAGAAGTCAAATTCATTCATAACATAACATTGCTAACGTTCTGGCACGTACACACGCACTTTCCCATACACACGCACACGTACACGCAACGCCGATGCGAGAGTTCTCGCGCGAGTTTTCCCGCGCTCGCATTCTACAGTAATTCTTGAAAGGGCAACATCGAGGATTCAATTATTATAAAATTCGATACATTTTTGTGGACAATAACGATACTGAGAACGTTAGCGCGTGCTTTAAAGTTCACTGCATTCCGCGAATTTCGGCCTCGACTTCTTAATGAATTCTTCGACGTTTTATCGAGTTCTTTTTATCGTGGAATTACCAGCCTGCGGCCTTGATAGAATGCTAATTATCGCATGAGCTTAGGTACAATAATTGTCGGCTTCCAGCATCTTTTTACGCCGCTCCAATTATTCATTATTTGTCCGTCGCTTTTATTTTGGGCTCTCCACCGGTCGGCTGCGTATGAATATCGATTTTGCGGCGATAGGCTGTTAGGAGTATTTCGCGAATCTGTACGGCCACCGGAGATCATTCATTTTGATCGCGAAGAATTTTGGAGAAAAAGGAACGATTGATGAGAAATGAGAGAAATAAGATTTAATATAAATTGTAAATAGAAGTGACAAAGAATTGAATAACTTTTAGAATGCTTCTTTTGAAACATCTCATGCCGTACGTTGTTATATTTATTCGATGTTAACATTTTTCTATAATGCCCTCCGCAGTACCGGCTTTAATAACAAAATTCTATTCATGCCACTCGATGGCTAAAGAATTTTTCATATACTCGCTTCTGTCTAAGGCGTGTTTCGTCCTCCACGAAGTCAAACGTTTCCGCATTTAATCAAAATCTAAAAGGGCAATTCTTTAAGAAAGAAAGGCAGCACTGAACAATCGTCTGCCAAAGGTCATTTCGCTAAAATCTATATTTCAAAGGTGATTCAAAATCCAACGTAATTTTCCCCTTGCGAAGGCAATAAAAGAGGAACCCCAAGGAAAAATTGATCGAAGAAGTCGAAGGGGAGGAACAGGCATCGCAAGATGGTTAGGAAGTTTTCGCTGGACCGGGGGAGCGTTTCTCTGTGTTTCCGCGAGCGGAAAGGAAGCAGCGAGGTTTTACCGCTGCTTCCGGTAATCCTGCTTAGGAAGTTCTGTAATGCCGTGGCTATGAATAACGGCGGCGGGATTACGGTGGTAAAAGTCGACTCTCGACCCCTTCTTTCCCCAGGCCAGCGCGAACTTTCGAATCTCCGTATCGCTGTCAGCTGTTTAACTTTTCCGTTCAACTCTTTGGCGACTGGATAAGCGCAATCAGAAATTGCCCCAAGTTTCCGCGTGCCGCGGATATTAAGCCGTGTTCACAGCCGACTATATTACGAGACTATTTCCTCGGTTCATCCTCTAAGAAACAAGGATTATTCGTTTTATTAATTGAGCGAGACTTAACGAGCTTTTACAAATTGTACAGCTCTCAGAGGTTTCATGTATTGAATCAACGAATATAGAACTTGTTGGAAAGAAATTTACTTACTTCGGTTGATAATGATAAAATCCTCAGTTGAAATCGAAGATTCTAATTATTTTGTCTACTTGACAAGTTTTCTTTAAAAAAAATTCTTTTCCTTAATAAAAGAAAGACCGATCGGTTGTTCCATAAAACGCGACATTAAATAATGCTCGATCGATCCCAGTAATTACCGTAATAAAGGAAAAGGTAAAGGGTACTAAAATCACACGGAATAGAGCGCTTCCCCGATCCGAACACTAATTACCGAAATGAGCGGAAATATTTGGCAGGCATCAACGTGACGAAACTGCTGAAGCGTAACGATTAAAGATATAACTTTTCCCCAAGGCGATTACCATCTCCGTGACTTTCGTCCAGGATATTTTGATTGCGCGCGAACTCGGGCACGGTGCGAAAAAGCACCATGCCGATCCCGTTTTTAATCAACACGGCCATTAATACCACGTTGTCGTCGTATGAATCGTTACAGGTCGCTAAACCGCTCGGGGATTGATCTTGAATCGTCGAGGCATAAAAAGTGTGTATGTTTCTTAGCGCACGTGAAGCGTAATTACGCGAATCGATTTTGCGTCGCGGTGGTGCGCTCGACTCTTTCCGCGAGACAGTAGAATTAAACTTTAGTGCCTTTTCTTTTAAGGATTCCCCGCTGCGATGAGATTATCGATAAGTACTTTGTGCTTTCATTCATTTTATTGTAATTGACATTTTTGTTGGATATGTGGAATCCCAGTTTTTTAATATTCGCAAAGAGGCAAAAATGCGTCTCGCTGTTTCGTTTGCGATTAGTTTTCTTTTGACAACACCAAATATTTGATTATTTCTTCACGCGATTTACAAAGGATGATAATCCATAAAATCGTTGTAATCGGTCTTGGATTCTAATCAGTAAGTTCTAGTTCATTTCAGTAGCTCAGTCCATGGTTTCAGATATCGACCATTGCTTATTGCGAGCGAGCATCTTAAATTCCACTTTCTTCTCGGACGAACGTTGATCGCATCGAGTCGCGGTAGAGAGCAGCGGTTTCCGTGACTCGTCGAAGAAATATCACGAGACGGATTTATCGTTAATTACTTTTTCTCCTGGCTGGTATAACTTCCGCGGTCGATACCGCCATATCGTTCGACGCGTTTTCCACGTGGCCTCCGGCGGGCTTTGAATAATGGCAGGTGTACGAGCCACGGTGAAAACTGGGAATTAATAACTGTAATTCGTCGGAACCGGCTGAACTTCCAACGCTGCCCTCGATGACACGTCACCTGGGATTCTCCGCGACCCTTCTGCTATCGCTCGTTTCACCAACGTTCTCTTCATTTCCCATTTTTCACCGTTCCTCAAATTTTTTATCACCACGATCCTTCTTTTTTTCTCGTGCAATTATTCCAGCGGATTTACAAGAAACAAAAATCCACAAAATCAGGCGATAATATCCGACAACAATCTGTCCGAAAGTAAATTATAATCTTTCCAATTTTCTTCCTTTTTGGTAACAAAAAAAAAAAATGAATGGCACGCTGTGAAAAATGTACATATCCCGGAATTTCAGTTTTAAATGCTTCCATCGGCTCGTGTTTTCTGTTAATGAACGAATTAAAAGTGGCGGTGGCTCGGCGATCACTGCCAGCTCCTCCTCCGTCTCTGTTTCTCCTTTACCACTTTTTTCCCTCTCTTTCTCGGTTGCCCAGGATCGCATAGCGATGGCGAGGAACTAATATCCGGTAATTTGTCCGACCGGTTGAAAATATTGCACGTCGAACAAGCGACTTGTTACGGCGATACGTCACGCACCGTACACGAATTTCTCTCCTTTTTTTCGGCGGGATAAACATTTTTACATGCGAGCATTCGTCAGTTTAAAAAAAAAACAACAACAACATAGACGCGCTACGTGCACTTGTATAAATTATTATCGGCTGCGTGCGACTCGTATCGATTTTGCTTTAACGCTGGCGCATTCTCTGCCATTCAAACGCTTCGCTTTTTAGTTTCCTTTTCAATTCGGAGATTTCGTTGCTTCGCTTTGTTCGTGATTTTCTATATAAAACTGATGATTCTTTTATCAGAGGAGTAGACTTGGAATCGCGAAAATAAAGAATCGCAAACGTATCTCGCTTAATTTTATTTAATACAAATTCTCCGATCGCTCCTGCGTGCGTTATTTAAACTTCATCCTGTCAATCGAACGTAGAAAAACGTATCTTGCTTAATTTTGTTTAAAAAAACAATTCTCCGATCGCTCCTGCGTGCATTATTTAAACTTCATCCTGCCAATCGAACGTAGAAAGACGATTCTAGCAATCGCCCAGTGGAGAATGATTAACGAACACGTGGAGAATAGAAATTCGTCAGCGTTAACCATCGTCCCAGACGCCATCAGAATTTTTCACGCGGCGGAATCCCCGGCTGATAGAAATTCAGATAAAAGTGCTTTCATCTCGCGGGCAATGTAGTCTCGAAAGGGAGGACGGTCCCGACCGGGCGGCCGTTTCGACGCGCCGAGAAAAAGAAGAGGTCCTTGAGGAGGCTGGCCGAGGAGCCGGAGAGAGTCTCGTGGACCCGTGGAAACAGGAATGCTGCAGTCAGGAAGGTCAAGGGTGAAGGTGGAATTGCTTTCGATATATCCGACGGTATTCCTGTTGGATTCAGACGCGGAAAGGCTTTTCTCAATTTCACGTTACGCTTAAAGCCGAATAATATTTCTTGGAACATGTTCCAAATTGGACGGGGGAACAATTGAAATTGGTGTTTGTTTGAATTTTTCGCTATCGAATATGACGAATATTGTCTTTTTTCGTTTTTTTTAAATCTTTTTCACCGTGAAGCAAAATTTTCCGATCGGAATCGTGATTCGCACACGGCACCGAGACGGGAAGTGGACTCATTTGCGTTGAAACGAATTTAAATCTCCGATCGGCCGCAGGATTTGATTGAAAACGGCCCTCGGTTAACTGTCCGCGGTCCGTTCGTGCACCAGACGTGAATTTCGAAACGTTCGCTCATTTTTCACGTTGCGCTTTCCCTGCTCCTTCCACCGATTTTTAATCGTTAGAGTGTATTTCCAGCAGAATTATACACGACGCGCGTTACTTACAGTAACCGCCCGTACATTAATAAATTTACCGTGCAATAAAAAAAAAGTTACGTTCACCGAATCGTACCAGTCGGAATGTTAATACGCGCAGCGATGTAACATTAATAAAACGATACGACTCTTGCCGCGTGTCTAAAAATGATAATTTATAGCGCGTGCACGATAGTTTAATGAGAGACTTGATTAAAGGTAATTGGGAATATCTAGCTGGTAAAATTTCATTCGATTCCTCGAGGTATCTGTTCGCAAAAATGCGCGCCGGAGGAGTAATAAAAAAAAAGAAAGCTTGCGAATCGCAACTGTAATTCCGCGGAACGGTTCCACCGGAATTTAGACTGCCGTTACGATTCAAAATTAATTCCGCCGGCCAGGATTCGACAATTCCTCCAACACAATCTCGCGCCGCGTAATTTCCCGGAGATTTCATTGCGTATTCACGCGCCGCGAACATTTCGCTTTCATGATTCCGCCGGATGCCCGGTCGTAATTGACGAACCGCGGGGCAAAGCGAGACTCGACCATGCGGACGCCCGTCCGCGTTTGACAAAGTAAGAATAATCGAGGCTGGGGATGAGTTATTGGATCGGAAAAATAGGACAGTTCCCGCGTGATCCATTTTCCCGTCATTTAATAGAAAATTAATGCCGCGTTCATTTAATTATTTAACGTGAAACGTTCTTCCAATGAAAAAAAAGAAGGGGAACCGTCGATAGAAGTTGTCGAATAATTTATGGCTGACATTATCAAGCGGGATAACTCTAATTGCGCTAATAAACGCGGCTTGGAATCGTACGGGAATTCGCGTGATCGAAAACGCAAATATCAATGAACGTTCGCGGAGCAAAACTGAATGTATTACGTTCAACAAACACAATTATTACGAGTTTCATCGCGCGGTAAGCGAATTTTGTTAAATTGCAAACTAACACGAGCAGAACGAGGCGGAGCGCACTGCATCCCGATTAACCCGAAGAAATAACGGCCCCGTTACTTTCGTTCAAAACAATACTTTCTATCATTAACGCTGTGCGACAATACCAATAGTCGCTTGTTCCGATAATCCGGTTATAAAGTGCACTGTGTTACTTCGCCACGGATAATACCAAGCCGGGCTTGATATCCTGCTGAGTATAATATACTTTACGCTTGCTTCATTTACGAACAAATAATGTTGCTGTTGGACAAAGATACCCTTTATTTAATCTTTCCCATCGTTCCATTTCTTTCCACGCAAATATCTGCTGCGGAATTAAGAAAGTTCTATTAAAAACGCTATCGCGATTGCACTCTATACAATTATTTCTCGATCGTCTTATCATTTTTCCGCGCGCGAAACAATAGACGAACGAATTATGGTATAAGGAGTCATTCTGGATCTTCTCTCCGTGGAATTATAATGTCACAGTTCGGTCACACGTGGAATCGATCGAAAACCCCCGAAGCGTTCCTGATCACTGGCTAATTCTCTGCTCGCTCCTTCTTCCCGACCTTCAGTTCCACCGGAGTCGAGGAGGTCACAGTTCTCGCAGAAGGTCGCGATCCAGATCTTGACACTGGCGAAACCAGTTTGCGAGGCCAGCAAGCTGCGAAACCGCGGGCTACTGACCCTTCGTCGCTGGTTCCACGGCGGAATCTCGCGGACTGCACGCTCCTATTCGATCTACGGAAATTCTCGTTCTCCTCCTTCGGGACCATTATCATATCTTCTTCGACTCCATTCCGGGCGCGGTTGGGCCGCGTAATCCCGGGCCGAACCGCATCGATTCAATGACAAACTGTCCGATCGATGGTCTTCGGGTCGCGTGCTATCGGAATCATTACCAAGCCGACTGGATTCGTTGGTAAGCTGTGGACGTTTTAAACGCGTATCAGAGAAGCTTCCTCCCTCCAGGGACCGGGGACATTGTTGGAGCAATTGGCAAACGCGAGTGTTTGCCCCGATACGAAATTACTTCGATAAGGATTATTAGCCGTGACGTTGAAAAATTGGCTGTGCATCTATTTTCGCGTTTCGCGTGGAAATATCGCGCGCGAGACGCCAGCGAAATAAAGCGTGTCATTTTTCTTAGAACGACGAATAAATAATTATGAATCTACTGAATGGGTGATTAATGGGATGCAACGAGCGAACGATTAATGCATCAAATTCAATCGGATCCGCATTCGAGCATCGCTCGGAACATTCTCCAAAGCAATGTCGCGCTGTATCGAGTTAGTCTACAAGGCCAGAAGGTCAGGTAATATCCGGCTTACGACCTTTCCCTCCCTTAGCAACGTGAAGGAGCCCCGCGCGTAGAAGTCGTTGAAAAGTCCTGCTCCCGATCTCACGGGCCCGTTCCTTATCCTAGCGCCGCGCGAGCTGCTCGAACGGCGAGAGAACCGGAAGGAACGGGGACGAGAACGTAAGTAGAAGGATAGAACGAAGAGCGACGGGACGAGAATAACGTGGCAAAGGGCATGGGACCGCGGGGTGGGGTGGTTTCCGAGCGAAAGGATAGAGATCGGTTTCGAAGTGTCTGTCCGTGGCGGAAAGATGAGGGAAAGGTCGAGTGGGGCGAGGAGAAGGGGTTAGAGGCAGGATTAACTGGGAGATGAAGGAACGAGCGACGTCGGTCGTCGGGCATCGAACTCCGGACACAAACACGGGGACGCGGTTACGTGGAATCGCCGATCACGGCTGCATGGGAAGGCGAGGAAGGCTCCACAGAGCTCGTGAGAGCCGGCGAAATAGAGTCCCGCGGGAATTAACGGTGCTCGAATCGCTTAGATTTGTTCGAGGTGGACGATCCACTCGCCTTTCTCATTTCCTCTCTACAACTCATCACATTCATGGGAGAGTACATTTTATTCCTTTCTTTCAGGGGTCGAACGAGGCTCTTAAAGTTTCCGAGTCCCGATATAGCAATGATTTTTTGACCGTTAACTTCTCTGTACTAAGAAAACAGTTATAAAATGATTCGCATTTATTGAAACTTTCATTCCACAAATGTTCGGATATTTCCCCTTTCCGAGTACCTTCCTTTAATTCTTTTTCTTTTGCTTGTACCGCTGGCGTGTCGTTTTAGAAGGGTAGAGATGAAGGGCGGATTTCAGAGATTCGTAGAAGCGCAGATGAGATTGATCGATAAGGATTGTCTATTTTGTGCATTTGATATTTCAGATATTAATATCTCTCCTGGATACCAATAAAAACGCCAGCCTACCCTTTTCATTTCTCAAAGATACATCATCCCCCGTCTTTAAACAAATCATCCCCATTGCCTAAATTTCCATTCCTACCACCCCAGTTCCCCACTGATTCTTCCAAATGCACAACAATTCTACCCTTTCATCTATTTAAAAACCAACTCCCTCTGTCCCGTTGCGTATCTACGGCGCGATCGCGACCCTTCCGTGTAGGTCGGATTACCGGGAGTTGTAAGTTCCTGGCTGAAGATATGATTTCGGTACCGTTGAATCCGCGACTTCCTTACGCTCTTTATGAGGATAAGGATGATTGGAATTTGTGTATATGGTTGGGATGCGAGAAATGATCTGCTCCACGACCGTCAAACAGTTCAGCTATGTATTAACTACTCAACAAAGGTGAACGATGACAAAATCGTGAACAACTATTTTTTAATAACCTGCAAATAAACGATAGATTGAGACGTTGAAGTTCTGTGTTGCTGTGTGCATTACTCGTGCGAGTGTTTTCTTAAAAACTGATTAGCTTTTCAATATTTTTTCCTTCCGGTCCCCCTTCCATGAAGGATGGATCCTGATTGGAAAACGCTAATTTCAGCATTCGCCAATCAGGATGCTTAACACCCTCTCTTACAGGGCTGCCGTCAAATAACGAAATAACCAGTGCGATCTTCAAAATTCAGCGAGCCGCTGGTACAAAGTTTATAATAAATTTCTCTGCCGGCGCCGCTTGCGTTCTTACTTGCAAGTTATTTGTTAGGTGAAAAGTACCGAAACCTGCTCTCCTGCCTTGCCGCCGCGAAGGGAATCTCTACGTCTCGTCCGCAATTAAAGCTGCACAGTTTCCCCTCCCGACAGGAATCTGTTAAATCGAAGCGACACGCCGCATCTTTGGCTGTTGCACAAGCGGGTGCGCGGCGAGGGCTATGTTGAATTCAATTTAAGGGTGGGAGGGTTGGCGACGAAGGGCGCAAAGGGTGGGCCGCTTATTAGGAGGCACCATCTGCTGCCACTTATTGTACCGTGATTCGTCCCGGGATATTGCTACTGAATGCGGAATTTAAACGCGACGCTCACGTCTCACGCTCGCGAAGACTTGTTTTCCTCTCTGCCCGGAGGCGTGGCCGACGCCGTTGAATTTTCATTAAGCAATTATTCGCAACGCGACGGCGAAATATGCCGCCGACGCGACAGATGTAACGCAATAAGTTTCGCGATTTCAACGCCGCCCCGTTGCAAACATTTCAATGGCTCGCGAAGAAGAAACGTGCTCGAGCCACGCTCGGGGCTGCTCCCGTGCTTCTAAAGTAGCTGCGGAATCGCGGTGGGATTGGAATGATTGTTTCGAGCGCGACGGTTCGTTATGAATTACGACGCGTCGATCGCATCCGGGAATCTTTCTGGGAGAACGAGAAATTGGAGGGAGGTCGATTTTAAAATTGCCTCTCCGATTAATCACAAGTAACGAGTATCCTAAAATATTAATTAAACATCCTTTCGAGCCAACTTTCGAAGCTTCGCATAAAATTCGTATGAAAAAAGTAGCTCGTTTAATTGCACTAATTCTCATTCATTTTAGAAAGCATTGTTTCTTTCTTGTACCGTTAATTTTAATTTCATCGTACGTCCGACACTTAATTCTCGGTTCCCTTTCGCCTGCGCATAAACCGATACGCAATCTGCATAAAATAAGCAATTCCATTGCACGCGAAACGAGCGGCGAAGCAATCATTCCACCGGCACCTCGGCGTTCCCTAGAAATTTCGATTTACAGTTACTTCTAACACACTACACCGATACGTAACTCGCTTCATTATCCCCGCCGAAGAAGGCGTGCCTGCGAATTCGCAGGTCGGTGTCGAATTTCGCAAGGAAGTTCCAAATTACACGGAGAAGGGGATGTAATCATCCCGATCCAGAGTCTCGCCTTCGGGCGTCGGACTAATAGACTTATCGAATCTGTCGGTGGCTACTTTGCCCTCGCGCTGCCACAGGCTTCTATAACTTTGCCCGACGCTTAACTCCACGGAAACGCGATCCGACGTGGATGTAACAATCGCGTTAGCGGAATGCAAGACCGAATGCCCCGGCCGAGTCGGAACACGCGGCGCGCGAGCTCGTTCGACTCGTCGAGCGCAGAATCCGCGACTACGCAGTTACTGAATAGTAATTAAAGAGACTCTTCTTTAACCGTGAATAGGATCATTTAGTCGTATACTGATCTTGTCGGTATTGTTTTTAAATTCTGCACACATTCTACGAATCGCTCTATGATTTAGGAAAAATTGTAACAATCCGAACTTTTTCGCTACTATTAAGTTCCGAATGGAATGTATCTTTTAATTGTTCAATTACTTCAACACCATCTTTAGTATTTAACGGGCTATTTTCGGTGTTTACTAAGTCTAATCTCAGGTGACTAGAAATGCGATCTATTTATTCTGATGTTCGCCTAACGAATCTTAAAGTTTGTTGCGTTATGGGAGAGTCTCCGAAAGACGATATTAGGAGACTTGTGGAATTTATAAGAGTGGCCGGTTAAATACTCACTGAGTCGCTGCTGGAATTGTCTTCAGTACTATTCGATGTTTCTTCGTTTGGTAACTGAGATGGGCCTGGTTCAGCTAATGAAGCTTCTCTTTGCTGTCTTCTATTTCCGAAGTATACTTTCAGGCGGCAACTATTGCAATCGTAACGTTATACTCCGGGGTCTTTCCGAATCAACGCTATGTCCCTTTCGTTTAAAAGGATTACAACACATTTGACGCACCATTTTCGGCAATTCACTTCTCTATAATAAGTAGTGTACGATGCGAAAATGTCGCAGTGACTGAAAGCTTGACAAAACGATGCCCGAGTATATAGGAAGTTTCGTATCCGGGAAATGCCACAGTACCTATCATTTATTCTTAACATTGTACCGAGTAGACGCAAAAGTAAAAGGACTACACAATAAACTTAAAAAGTAGACCGAAGAAATTTGGTTCAACCGCGTTCAATCGGAATTTCACATGCTTCTAAAAGCATTAAAGATCATCCTCATTTACATTCATATTCACAAGATTAAAGAAACTCTTCTTTCACTGTGAATAGGATCATTCGGTCGTATACTAATGCTGTCGATATTGTTTTTACATTTTATTGGAGGTATTATGGGATACGAGCGATACAGGTAGCCGACCGTAATAGCAGAAGCCGCTGCTAGTGTGACAACCCTCTTAGTCACCCCGATAAGACACAGGGGTTCAAAGACCCCCCCCCCCCACTTTATGCCAACTACAGATATAAAAGAACCGCCAAAAACCCAAAAGAAAGCAGAGTACTGTAATAGTTGGAATAAATCTGGTCTAATATATTCTTTGTCTATTCTTGCGCAGGATTGACCTAGACATTTCGTGAGCTACACAAACATCTACAGGTTAAGCGGGCTTCACCACTAATCGTGTAGTTCCGAACCATCTCGATTTTTAGTACAAACTCTAAATATTCTCACAGTGAGCTTGCATACGTCAGATGTTACTATTTTATGCTCTTTGCCACCGTTGCGACGTGACCAGTGCTTGTTTTGTAGCTAAGACTTCAAGGAATCTGGAAATATCTTTTTTCAAAATTTAAACCCGTGATGGCGTTCATGGAGAAATTTGCAAAGAAATATTCTGTTTACAATTTTCATGATGAAAAATTGCTTGTCCCAAAAAGCAAAAAATGCACTGCGATAGATCGAAGACTGTAGATTAAAACGAAGAAAAGAAGATCTCCATCGGTTGAATAGTTTCCGAGATAAAAATTCTAAAGCACAGCCTGTTTTCCCCAAAATGGCAAAGAATCACAAAATTCGAAGGACCGTATTTTTTAAACAATTTCGAAGAAAGCTAAATGATGACTTAAACCCCCCCTAATTTCGCATGAACTACAATATATTTCGGTTAGAACAAAATCCCTGATGTCGACGTCAGAAAGTGATCGATTCGGCATGGAATGACCTTATTCGAGTTGGCAGATTTGATTCCGGACAGGCGAGGCGACGAATCTTCCTTTTTCAGACATTTCGAGAGAACAGAATGTTCTGCAGAATTTATTTTACAATACAATTCTAGTGTCGTCTGGCTAGCAAATTCGAAGCCTTTAAAAGAAAACCCGTCGCTGTATTCGTTCTAATAAAATCTCTCCTCGGTACGAGGGAACATTCTCGGCTTACCACTCTCGCGAATAACGGGACGTAGAAACGAGTTGAAAGCCTCGGACCCCGATCCGTTCGTATTATCCCACACTGTCGACCTCCCATGGCTATCGAACGAACAAGTCCATCGCAAGCTGTCGACGCGCTCCTGTCAGAAGTGCAACGCAAGTTGCCCCGTGTGACGGGAGGGAATGCGGCCCGCGGGACGAAGAGGACGGCCGAGCTCGAGCCTGCGAACTTTATTAAACTATTGCCGCGCGAAACTCGTCGAATACCCGCGCGGCAGGCATCTCATGCCTAAACGCCCCGCGGTCGGACCGTCTAATTTCAGTCGGCAGACGGCATGTTTGCGTGACGCCGCTGGCATCTTCGCGCTGCACATGTCCAGGGCGCGCCGCGAGAATTCGTGTAACGCGCGGGGCCGTCCACGGGGATCGATAGCCGTGACGTCCCGGCGTTAATAACGCGGCCGTGGTCCGCTCGGAACCGGCTCGTTAACGCCGCAGCTGGACCCTCCGTTATTCGCGCAGCGATCCGTCTATTATTCCTTTCTCCCTCGCTCGATAATTGACTCGTTCCTCCGGTGGTAAAGGAAAAAGAAAAGCAAGAAGAAAGAAATACGCTGACATCTCGTCTTTTGAATCGCACCGGGGCGGGTCGCCTCAGAATATTGACGTTTGATTGATCGCCGTGTCGCGTGGCGTTCTGGTTAATGGGCAACACGAGATAGCAGAGCGGAATTGGGGAGCTCGAGGGTTGGCGGAGTGACGTTCCGCTGAAAATCGGGGAACCGAAGCTACGGATTCCGCGATAGTTGGCTCTGAGAATTTTTTTGTAGTCGCTCAGATGTCGCAAGAGTTAGATTCGGTTTAAGGGTGGAAACTACCCCTTGTGATTCGACGCGTTGGACGGTACGGGGTTTGAATAATTTCGATCGAATGATTTTGATAGAAATGAAATATAGTCATTTATTATGTAGTATCTTAATGGATTAACTGATATTATATTACTATTCGTGTACTCACTTTAGTACTTTCATTGGTCAGGCAGGAAAATCATTCCATCAGAGTCCCTCAGACTGAGAATAAAATTAGCAATCCAATCATTTATAGGAAAGTAAACTAAAATATCTACGATATCTGTTTTTTATCGCCAAGCAACTTGGTTACCTGGCCAAGTAAAAATTGAACAATGCTTATTCGATACGTTTAAGTCGTAAGTAAACGAGAAACAACGAGATTCCCCATCGCGATCAAGTTTCGAACGATATAGTTGATAATCCCCTATAGCTTATGGACCATGTTGTAAACTTGTCCCGGAAGCCGGAAGCTCTGTTTCACTCCGTTCACGTTTTGCCGTCGCTTCGTGAGAATAACTGCAAGCTATTTTGTCGAGTTGATCACCGGCGACGATTGAAACCGATATCCACGTGAAATATTGTGGAATAATATTCCAGGATCGTTCAGAGACTCCAGACGCTGAGATCGGCGATAAAATAGAAATACCTTCGACGAAGCTACGCAGAGTGGCTTTTATTTTGTTTTTCAAAGTGTCGGGACGTGGTTGCCGATATGTCGTGATTTAGCAAACAAATAATAGAATACTTACAAAGAAGTAGTAATTTTATTATATCTTTTTTACTCCATTTGAAGAAGTATGATACAAAATTGAATTAAAGTGTCATCCAAGCATGTAAATAAGAAAAACCACGATCGTTGATTTCTATGCCTAAATTTTCTCAAAATTCTGGAAGGCTATATCAATTTAAAGACGAAAGAATGATATTTTAAAGAATTTTATTTAATTATTCATTGCTTGCTTCCTTGATTTATTATAATCCCCCATAATTTCATATAGTTTCTTATATCCAATACTATTTTCGAGTACCTCTAGTACCTGACCGGAGGAGGATCCGAAATAACTAATTAATAAAACAGAAGAGAATTGCTTTCGACTCGTGATTAGTTCCCTGGCACCAAACGATCCTCGAACTCTTTATTTCAGGTCTCACTCTTTTTTTTCTGTAATTTTTCTTTCGGAATTGTATTTAATTATTTATTTTTGCTTCCTTCATTTATTACAATCCCCCACAATTTCATATAGTTTCTTATATCCAATACTATTTTCGAGTACCTCTAGTACCTGACCGGAGGAGGACCCGAAATAACTAATTAATAAAACAGAAGAGAATTGCTTTCGACTCGTGATTAGTTCCCTGGCACCAAACGATCCTCGAACTCTTTATTTCAGGTCTCACTCTTTTTTTTCTGTAATTTTTCTTTCAGAATTGCATTTAATTATTTATTTTTGCTTCCTTCATTTATTACAATCCCCCACAATTTCATATAGTTTCTTATATCCAATACTATTTTCGAGTACCTCTAGTATCTGACCGAAGAAGGATCTGAAATGACTAATTAATGAAACAGAAGAGAGCTGCTTTCGACTCGTGATTAGTTCCCTGGCACTAAACGATCCTCGAACTCTTTTAGTTCAGGCCTCACCCCTTTTCCTTTCTGTATCGCCGTGAAATGGATCGCCGAGGTAAATTGTGTGCCGATCGAGCCAGTTTTTATTTCAATCCGTCTTGAATTTCTGTGCGAATGACCAGAAAAGCGAAACGGAGGCAACGGGAAGAGCGAAAAGAAGCCTGCTGGCACGATTTACTCGCGTCGCCTACCGACGCCCTCGTTAACTGCGATTCACAATTTGCATTTCATCCGATAAATCCCGGCCACTCTCGGCCAGTCGCGCGCGCGTTTCCCTTCGTCCCCGCGTTTCAAAGATCGCAATTTCAACTGCGAAAGTGTGAGATGAGAAACGTGTATCCACGCGTGTCGTTAATCGATGAAAGTAATTAGCTTTTGCAACTGCTTTTTACCGGACCAATTTGTACCAGGACAGAAGTTTCACAAAAATGATTACTGCCACGACAAAATCGTTTCACGAATCTTAAATAAACATCTCCAAACACAAGTTACCGTCGCCGACGTTTCTGATAACTCGTCACGACGTCGCGACTCGCAATATCGTTTCTTATTACCTCGTTCGTTGCCGCAAGCTGCTCTCTGTGCTCCGTACGGTGAGCAAGGCGAGTCTGACAGTCCGGGGGATGATCGCTTTTACCGGCCCAGCCGAACGAGACCGGCGCAGCGCGGCAAAAAGAAGGTTCTCGGCAGGTTCTTCCGCTCGAGCGAAGCATCGAAACGCGATCCCGAAGCGCCGGGAATTCGTGCTTCTTCCTCGAGCACGATTTTCAAGGGATTCCTCTTTGATTTTATGGCAGCCCTTCGGGCCAACAGGGGTGGGCGCTCTGGCGCGTTATTTCGAAGCAACGAACGTTGGATCACAATAGTTCTACCGCTACGAGTCTTTCATGCTTTTAAAGTGATTCTAATTTCTTTTTTTGTATCTTCATCGTTATTCATTTTCGCATAGTCAGCATTATAATTTCACTGATTCGCACCGAAGTTTGCGCCGTGGCGTTATTTGACACAAATTCGACGAGGCTGTTGCAGTTGGAGCAATGCTGGAACCAATTTGAATTCAATATCCATCACGCTCGGGAGATGCGATACGAAGCTCGTTACGCGGATCATCAACTTCCATGTGGCACAGTTAGATCGACGCGAGAACTTTCCGCAATAATTCCTCCAGGCTGTTTCGCAAGTGGTCCTAATGAAGAGAACTGCGCGTAGAACGATTCGCACGCGAGCGATCCATCTGCATCGATTAGCATCGAGCGTTCCTGGCGCAACGAGCGTTTCACGCTCGGCCATTTCCACGGAAATTCGATTGATAAACTGACTGTCACCTCTTCCTACATTTACGCGACAATAATCATTCTTCAACTAGAATATTCATTATAAACGCTATTCCAGTACTTCTATCCCTCTGATAATAAAGAAAAATTAATGTCTAGCTTACTCAACGATCATGATGGAAAAGATCTATAATTTATGCAGAAGATTCTTTCCCTCCTAAATTGAAATCGACAAACAAACCATTCTCCCATCGACCGAATTCCGATTCCAATGCATGTCTCTGGTACGACACGGAAGCGATCGGGGATGAAGAGCGCGTCGATACGTCGACAAGCGCATTGGTCCGCGCGCAATCGCGCGTTTACACCCCCGGCACAATGAATGTTACCGTTGGGAGGACGTCGAGTTGTTAACGTTTCACGGACGATCACGTTGCACGGGCGACGAGCAATTTCTTGGCCCTCTTTCCGATCCCGCGAACGAAGCTCGGCCGGAGGAGAAAATTCGCCTTCGCGAAAAATGCGGCCGTCGATCGGTGAACGAGGAGAGAATCGTTGGTATTGTTCTTCTTTTTTTTTTTCTCATTGGAATACGTTGGAGCGATATCCGTTTTGTTACAGGCGCGATATCATGTAATATTCATGATCGGGGGAAAATCGTTGGAAGTATCTGAAACGGTTCTTACGGCTATTCAAATAAATTCATTGCTACGTAAGGCGTTTAATATTGATGAGCCTCTGGCTTGGGGTAGCGAGGGTGTTTCTGAAGGGTTGATCAGAGGATTCGGTCCGAAGGTGAAATTTGCTCGGATGCGTGTACGGAAGTTTTTCCTTTCAGTTTGCTTGCGGAGGAAATAATGAAAGGTGCTTCGATCAATTTATCCTGGTATGTTTACTAGAATCTTGCAGTTCGATATTGAATGTGTCTCAAATGTAAACAAATATATTTTCCGGGCAATACATTGGGAATATTAATCTAATTAAATGAACGTATCGAAACTGAGACTAATTTTTGTATTCCAAATAGTTCAGCTGCTAATAATACGATGGATGAAACAATTTATCTCGGCGATCTTAAATTTATTACAATTCTATCAGTTTTTAACTGGCATCAATTTTCTAAACACATAACTTGTCTTTCTGGTCGCGTGCATTGAGAGTCTCTCTCCGCCTCGTTAAATTTCGCTCCTCGTCCCAAAATCTCCCTTCTCACCTCCTGTCAGCCAATGAATCCAGCTGGCTCGAAACTTTCCAAAGCGATTGCTTTTTTTATTAGCGGCATCGACGAGCAATTTCTATGTTTCGGCCGCGCTTGATCGCGCGTTCCTCCCTTTTTTACGAGCCTCGTAAACACGAGGAGCGGCTTGTCAATTTATTGTCCGCGCGTTTTCACGACCGTATAAATCTTCGTTTTATTCATTCAGCCTCGAAGCCCGAAATCCGAAAACCCCGTTTTATCATCCACCCACGATAATCGACATGAAACGTGCTGTTCCGTTGCACAATTTCGTTTCGCGCGGTTCCCCTCGAATGGAACGGAAAGATTAAGTTGTTTACCTCGCGGCAGTCGACGATTAGAGATTTTCCGCGACAGGCTCCGCCGTATTCCCGCCACGAGAGGGAGACCCTCTCAGGAAATGAAACGAATCGAGTTTCTCAACGACGGGAAAGAACAACCCCTGGAAAGGGGTGAAATCGTCGATGCAAATTCACCCTTGCGCCCAGGCTGGACGCGGCTCCGTTGCTTTATTCAGCAGGGTCATCCGTCTTTCTCCGCACCCCCCCTCCCCCCATCTCCTCCTTTTTCTAATTTCAACGGTCGAACGTCACCGTGGAGAATTTCTAGGATTTCTTGGCATCCTGGACGCTGACGGACGATCCTAGCCACGATACGAGACGAATAGTGCTCGTCAACTTTTAATGCGAATTATTATAATTTACTTGGACGGGCCTAAGCGTCATTCTCCCTCGATCCGACGTGAAGACAACACTTGGGCTAGAGGAGACGAAGAGGTCGCAGAGAATTTTGCAACTCACCTTGCTAAAGTATTCACACCTAATAATGAAGAGTCGAGTAGCGTCGACAACAGTGATGTCACACAATATCTAAACGCACCGCTACAGCTGTGTCCGTCTATTAAATCTATGAGTCCCTCAGAAGTTACAAAGAAAATAAAGTGGCTTAGCAATAAAAAAAGCTCCAGGGTACGACCTCATCGCAGCGAAACTGTTAAAAGGACTCCCACAGAAAGCTGTAGTTGCATTAACTCAAATATATAAAGCTATCATAAGACTGCAATATTTTCCAATACAATGGAAGTTTGCACAAGTCATTCTAGTACTAAAATCAGGGACACCACCAAACGGAGCAACATTATGCAGACCTATTTCTCTACTCACAATATTATCGAAAGTTTTCCAAAAGATTTTACTGAAACGTTTAAAATCTATAGTACATAGTAACAACCTCATCCCATAACATCGGTTTGGATTTCGAGAACAGCACTCTACTATGGAACAAATACATAGAATAGTGAACGAAATAGAAAATTGTCTCGAAGAAAAGAAGGTATGTTCTGCCGTCTTTATAGATGTTAGTCAAGCATTCGATCGCGTTTGACATGAGGGATTGCTCTACAAAATTCAACTAAATCTCCCACACAACCACTACCTCCTACTAAAATCTTATCTAAATGAAAGTTACTTCCATATAAACTGCGACGGAAGTTTTTCCAAACTGTACCCTATACAAGCCGGAGTGCCCCAAGATAGTGTTTTAGGGCCTGTACTGTATCAAATTTTTACTACAGATTTCCCCATGCCCAAGGATGTACTACTAGCTACTTATGCTGACGATTCAGCAGCCCCAGCTTCGAATGAAGACCCGATTAAAGCCACAGACACTCTACAAATGTCTATAAATGAAATAGAAACATGGTCCGGAAAATGGAAAATGAAACTAAATGCTTCCAAATCTACGCACACTATCTTCGCAACAAGACATATAACAAATACAGAAATAAGGTTAAACAATGAAATACTACCTACAAAAGAACGAGCTAAATACTTAGGTATGTATCTGGTCAAGCGACTTACGTGGAATCAACACCGGAAAGCAAAGAGAAAACAATTAGATATGAAACTGAAGAAACTATACTGGATACTAGGACGAAAATCACCACTCTTGCTCAGCAATAAATTACTAATGTATACAACTGCCATAATACCAATTTGGTCGTACGGAATCCAATCATGGGGATGTGCTAAACAATCCAATACAAATATTGTACAACATTTTCGGAACAAAGCTCTTAGAATAATAACTGCAGCACCATGGTACGTCACAAATGAAACCTTACACAACGATCTTCGAATAAAATGCATACACGAATTCACTCAAAGTCAAGCGAAGTCGTACGAAAACAGATTGCAAAGACATCCGAATATACTAGCCATCAATTCAGTCAACAACCCTCCAGGATTCAGACGGTCGAAAAGGACAAAGCCAATGGACCTAATGTAAAAACAATAACTAATTGACAGTGTATATTTCTGCAGGATTACCAGTGAGTAGCTCCTTCTCGAATGCTAAAAAATTCGCGGATCACATTCACTAAATGACATATTGTAAGTCAGTTGTAAATTAAATTAAAAAAAAAAAACTTGGACGTCCTTTTCTTCTTCTGATAATTCGTGAGATTCGATTCCTGTTGGTTGTGTAATTTTTAAATTTAGTCTGTGGTTAGAATGATCGCGATATTTTTCATCTCACGCAGCTGTTTTTTTTATTGCACCGCTGTAGAATTGATTGCGTGATGCTTCATTGAGTAATTTGTGCGTCTAGTTTTTGTAAAGCTGGCCTACGAATCTGTCCGGCGCGAGTTATATTTTGATCTAGGAAACGTTTGGACACGTGAAAGCATTCCTTACGTTTCTCTTCTATTATGACTACGTTTTCCAAGGCGTCCATTAAGTGCGATCCACGTTATCCCGCCCTGCTATTATGCGCTATCGATTCTGAAAAGTTACGGCTTCTCTTAAGACAAAGAAAAGAGATGTTTAATGGTGATTAACGGCGTTCTGAAAGATCGCGAATCAGCCAGTCGACGTGTGCTTGATACGATGCTGGATCTCATTAATCACCGTATTCTTCTGAAAGTTTCTTTCAAATAAAAATCGATAGTAGTAATACCCTCCGAAAGAATTCCTCTTCTGGACGCAACGATATTTTTATTCATTCCCTTTGGAGATGGTACGGTTTTTAAAGTCTACCTGTCTATACGTTTTACTCCAATGTTGCTTCTTTTTCCAACCAAGAGCCTGTTAATATTTTATCCACCTTCTTATATTGCCATGGTCGGGCATTAATCAAACGGCGCTTCTAAAAGCTCTATATGTTCTTCGCCACGATGCACGTCATCGTTCGTTCCTGCTTTCCATTATAATTTCTCAGCTTCGCCGTCGATTCGTGGCCGGGATTTTCGAGGGTAAAATAAAAACTGTGCGGCGATTCGACGTTTCATCGTTTGCACTCCCTCTCGATTTTTATGCAATGCGCTGGACGTATGTAAAATAAATACCTTCCCAGGGATATGTAAAAGTAAATACCGCAACATTTTAATTCTGTGAACGTTCTAATCCGTTTGATCCACGAATGCGTTTACCATTGAAGATCTACCATCCTCCGTGAATTCGCTTAAGAAAAGCAGTGCGCAGTCACCGGGTACGAAACGAACGATCCCGGATCCTCCGACACGAGTTTCCAATTTTTCTGCACTTTCCGCGGGAATGGAATAGGTAATCCAACTCCTTCCCCCTCCCTCAGCAGCTCATCTTCTCCTACCGTGTACTCCATCTGCGGGTCCCGTGATCGCGCCGATTAGACTATACACGGTGTGAAAGTCAATCTTTC
This sequence comes from Holcopasites calliopsidis, assembly GCA_023838395.1. NCBI lineage: Eukaryota > Metazoa > Arthropoda > Insecta > Hymenoptera > Apidae > Holcopasites > Holcopasites calliopsidis. The sequence goes on from JALHAQ010000009.1 coordinate 2,082,627, forward strand.
AAGCCTGACAGGGTAGCCTGGGTGTAGAACGTAAAGGGCTCGCCGGCACGTCAGCCGTTATCGTCGCGGCGATATCCGCGTAGGCGAAACGGAGGGGACGGGCTGAGAATTGCTCCGGATACGAACACGCTTCGGAGCGTTCGCCATAAGCAGGCGAGTAAGCGCAAGCTCTGTCGTGGGGTGCTTGAAACTTAATCCTCCGCGTCGTCATAAGATAACGGCACTCGCCGTCGCGTAAAGTTCATTGTCTCTCCGCGCTAAAGCGGCCGTTGCAGCGTCGTCTCGTTACGCAGCTTCATCCTCTCATTGTCCCCGCGGTCTCTGCGACGTCCGCGCGACGACGGCGTCGCGTTGCCGGTCTATTCCCTCGGTTGAAACAAGCGCGGGATCGGAAGTTTTGGTTTGTGAGATCGAGCTTAGGTGTAAGGGAATTTTAACGAATATACGTATATTTAAGAAAGGGACACGTGTAGTCGTACTCGAATAGGCTAAATCTATTATTCTAAATGATAGTCCACACAATACTACGCTGCACACTTCCGCTCTGCTCTTTTCTCCCCGACCTTCCAACCAACTTTGCCTACTTTTTCTTCAATAACCACCCCCCGTCACCAGTCAGTCATTCCTTTCATTCTCTCTCACTCAGACCCATACCTAAACAATGAGCTTACCGCTATCTTCGAAGGCTGGGACACGGTTCGGCAGGCCATCATCGCCTGCCTGCAGACCATCCGTGTCCCAAGTAGCTCTCCTGTCTTAAATTACTTAAATCATAAGGTGGAGTCATAATGTATTCGAATCCTGCACAAGCAATACTTTAAATTGAATAATTCCGTTTTTATCGGACAATACATAATACACTGGGGAATCCAATGAATCAGAAATAAAGGTTCCCGGTTTACGAGTCTACGAATTTGCCCCCTCGGTTTTCCCATGCGACGACGCATCGTCGCGTTGCGGTCTATCATTCGGTCGACAGGGTACGATGCTTTATTAAATTAAACAGTTCAGTACTTCGTCAAATAAAATCCAACGAACGAGAAATCAAAACATGTATCCGGCTGCAAATCCCTAAACTTGCTTTTCATTCAAATACCAACGAAAGCCACGAAAAGCCGCTAACTAAATACCAATCGTCACCGTTTGCAGTTTCGAATTCGCCAGTCCCAACGTCAACGCCGTTGTAGCTTCTCGGAATGCCACGGAGTGCACATAGGTGCAGCTTGATTCGCGTTCTCTAGGCCGTATAAAAAGTTGCTCGACGTTAATGGCTCGGCGAAGATCACGGAGAGAGAGAGAGAGAGAGAGCAGGCTCGCGAAGCAAAAGACAGGGTGCCGTTACTCTCCGGCGACGCGAGTGCACCGATACTACGGTTGTTCGCCTACTATCCGGCCAAGAGGGCCAAGTTTTCGCTGAATTATGCATGATCCTCCGTCGCCTTGTCCGTCGCTGATAATCGCCGACTAGCCGCTCCGCCGCTTATTTAATAATAAACGACACTCTCGTCTTAACCCGTTTCTTATCGGCGTCCCGTCGTTTCGACGGAGGCTGCGTCCACTTGGCCCGTTAGACACGCTACGTTTGCTCGATGCCTTGCGAAAGGGCGCCGTTTAAAGGCTGCGGAGCTCGTTGCGCAGCGTTTCGGAATGTCTCAAGGCAGCGAAGATCAAGCGTTTTATTGCCAAGGAATAATAAATAAGAAAAGTGGGAAACGAGAATGCTTTCTGACGGTAAATCCGTCCCTGAAAAGTAATCAAAGTGGTGACCGTTTCGCGGGATTAGGATGTAACGCGATTGATTTAATCATTCCACCTTTACGTGAAAATATTCTCCCAATTGAGGAGACACATGTTTCCAAAACGTCTAATAAGTAATACCTGTACGTATTACATTACTGTGTAGAATGAATGGATATTTACAGGGGAAATAGAGAGTTCAAACGCTCGGTAGATTGGCTGGAAGGAAATTTGATGAAACTTCGTTTGAAGCCATCCCTATGTAGACTAAAAATTTTTAACTAATTCCTTGATGGGGAAGGGGGTTCCTTTAGCGGAAGCTAAATTCCTATCTCAACCCCGGCAAAAGAAAACACTCGGAGCGTTACAATACTTGGGTAGCTTCCTTTGCGCCCTCGGAATTAAAGCTGAAAGCACACAGGGAAGATTGTATGTACAAGCCCCGTTCTTTCCGCTTGAAAGTTCAGTTAAAAATAAACGAAATCGAGGGCAGATCGATGCTCTTGTTTTAAATTCATTTTAATCTGTGCACAATGTGTGTGTGTGTGTGTGTGTGTGTGTGTGTGTACAGGCTAATGGATTATGCAGCTGAGAAACGTGAAATCAAATCTAAGATAAAAGATATTGGATATGTTAAAGGTCTCGTGATTCTTTATGAAAATACTCCAATTTTTCTTACCATTCGCATCATTTCACATTTATTACATATCTAAACTTCGTTTGACCTGCTTTAAAAAGATTACGATAAAAATTAGCGTTTTCTTTCATAATCCAATGCTGGGAATAATTTAAGTAATTATTTAATATACTTGCGGCACGCCTCGCATTTTCCTTCTTTCTATCCATATTCAATTGGCCGCAATACGCAACTATCGAACGGTCGATCGTAACGTATCGCCGCGCGGAGCGGTGGTACGCCAAAAAATGCAGTCGTTACGGGTCCGCAGCTGGATTTAGAGGCGGGATTAATCTAATGGGTTAACCGTGTAAACGCGGAATCGAAGCAGGAGGGAAGAAGATCGCCGATAAACCGAACGTGTCGTGTTCTAGTAGTCTCTCTCGTATATCGTTTGACGCCGTAGGGGGATAAAAGATCGTTTACAGCTTTGGCAAGAGGCATCGGCGCGCGGATAAAGTCACCGCGGGGTTTTTCAGTGAAATCGCATGGAAAATCGCGTTACTGGTTCAACCACCCGCCGAACGTGAAACGTTCGGGTCGTTAAAGTCGATACGTTTAATCTGAACAGCCGATTCTTACACAATCGGTATGATTCTTTCCTAATCACCGTTGTATAGATATTTAAAAAAGAAGATATACTATTGATATTTCTGTAAGAAAGTTATAATATTCATATACAAGCACGTTCTACGAAATTTCAAATGCTGTGAATTGATCATTTTTTGGATAGAAGCAAATGTCAAGAAGTTTAGACATGATTAATGATATTTTAGTTAATTTTGATATTTCAGTCTAATTATTTAAAAAGTATTAAAAAAAATGTCGGCAGAGGAATAAAACTTTTCGTAAAGTTGAACGCAACCAACGATCCGAATCTACAGGCTGTATTTTACCAATTATCAGACATTCAGATAAAAAGTTGATATCTTCGAGATTTCGTCTTTTACCAATGCTAAAATATTCCACTAATTAAACCACACTGGATCTCTGTCCTCTGGATTGTAATTCGTGCCGCGGAATCGGCCGAATCACATTTTATTCATTCGAGCGGCGAACAAACAACTGACGCGATCCGTTCGTTTACGAGCGGCTGCGTAATTCGCGAATCGTCAATTTGCGATGACGACAAACGGTGGAGAGAAGATTGCGGCTAAAAGTGTCTACTTGTACGGAAATCACGTTGCGCGCGGTATCAAACGAATCGGCTTTTTACGCGGAAACATCGGATCGGCCCAACGTTAATAATGCAGCCGAAATGAGTGTCAAGAGTGGGTAGTAATTTACGTTCGAGGTTAATTAAGAGATCCCTCCGTTTGCTGTTTAAACGTTGACGCGACTTGCGAACGCGTTTCGCGTAATTTCGCGACGCGTGGAAAAGGGACGAGAATAGAATCGCATGTTGTGTGTGTCTTTTTCTATTTTTTTTTTTCGATTAATCATCGCTCCTTGATTGGCGATTTAAAGGATTGTGGTGGTAGTCGTGGGCGAGCGTCGATTAAGTGTAAATGTCAAAGGATAGTTCTCTTTCGCGCGTTGCACAAGTGGGATTCTATGATAGAAACGGTATGGATGTAAATGCTCGAATAAATTCTGCAACGGAAGGCGATTACGTGAAGGGAGAACGGATAATTGCCGATGCGAATGCGAATTTCGAAAGTGGACAATTGACGAGGCGATCCGCTTGCTGCGATAGGCGGGATTTATTGTTCTCTTTGTAGAGGCAATGCGCGGTTAAACGTGGTAGATGTGAAATAAAGAAATAGGCTGAATAATATGTCTTGCATCTCTTTTTCAATTGAATAAGTATGCATTGAAAAATTAGTCCATTCTTCACGAACGAGTTTGTCGACGTTAAACAAATTATTGAACCACAGTTAAATGCAAATTGACGTTGTTTACTCGTGTCAAGCATTGTTACTTTCAATCAAAAATTTGATAAAAGGGAAGCTCTGTAAAGTCTTTAAAATCTTTCTTTTGGATGAGATATTCATAAGCATAAATAAAAAGTGTACTATAAATAACTTTAATGTTCAACAAGCTGCACATTCAGCAAACATTTCGATTCTCTTTGCAAGTCAATCTGTGAAACCTCTCAAACACATTCCATTCCGGATATAGATGAAAATCTCGCCAACGCTTTTCCCCGCCAGAAATAATTCCATTCCACTCGCGCAGACCCCTCTTTTCCTTTCCCTGCACCCCTCGAGAAGTCGCGCGAAGATTCTCCCGTCGGGCGAAGGCATCGATGAGCTCGCAAATAGCATTAGCGAAATCACTCGGAAGGAGCGCGAAAGGGGATTTTCCACGCTCAATCTCCCTCGTTAAAGCTTCTTTTCGACAAAAGCCAATTCAGACACCGACTGCGCTTAAGAGTTCGAAGCGTCTTACGGTTGCGGAAGCGGACAAGCGTTATTGCATGTCGGCGATTGCTTCACCACAAATGTAAGGAAAGAAATATACGAATTGTTTAAGCAACGGAGATGCTACAATTAAAATAATAAAAAAATAGAAATGACAGAGAACAGGTGAGTATCTAAATAAAATACAAAATTCAACCAAATCTCGTTGCATATGCAATCTTTTCATGTACCAAAAGTTTGAAAAAAAAAAGAAAATAGAAATGGCAGAGAACAGGTAGATATCTAAATAAAATACAAAATTCAACCAAATCTCGTTGCATATGCAATCTTTTCGTATAACAAAAATTGTTTTGCATTCCATCTTTGATTGAGAAACAAAAACGTTTGAAAGTTCAAAGGTGAGATGCACAGAATCGGGAACAAAACATTAAATACTAAAAATGTGCGTTTAAGAAGTATAAGAAGTAATTAATAAATTTGTTCACATATATGTATATATTGCTAAACCACAAATGTAATGAAACAAATATATGAATTGTTTAAGCAACTGAGATGCTATAATTAAAATAATAAAAAAGAAAATAGAAATGACAGAGAACAGGTGAGTATCTAAATAAAATACAAAATTCAACCAAATCTCGTTGCATATGCAATCTTTTCATGTAGCAAAAGTTTGAAAAAAAAAGAAAATAGAAATGGCAGAGAACAGGTGAATATCTAAATAAAATACAAAATTCAACAAAATCTCGTTGCGCATACAATCCTTTTGTGTGACAAAAATTGTTCTGCATTCCATCTCTGATTGAGAAACAAAAACGTTTGAAAGTTCAAAGGTGAGATGCACAGAATCGGGAACGAAACGTTAAATACTAAAAATGTGCGTCTAAGAAACATAAGAAGTAATTCATAAATTTGTTCACACACACACATATATATGTATTATTTATTAATATATGTATTTATGTACATTTATACATAGAAAATTGCTAAATCAACAGGTACTCCAAATATTCCATTGTACTTAGACCTCGCTGAATTTTTACCAGATCCTTTCCTCGATCGTCTCACTTGAATTTCCCCCCTTTTTAACCCTTTTTTATCACCTTGAATCGGCCCTTTGGCCCGGCACAAAACCTGAAAAGAAAAACGGGTCTTTACAGCGTTAACGGGGAACCGGTTTGGCAGGCCCAGGCTGAACAGCCCAATGTCCATTGGTTCCGTCGGTTAATCGGTTTGATTTGCTGCGACGAATTCGCCGCAGCGACAAATTGCTAGGATCACGTTCGTACGCAAAGCCACGCTCCGCAAAATCCGCTTTGAAACTCGCGCCTGGCCAACGCGACGGGGAAAAGGGAATTGCGGTTGTATCAGGTTGAAAGGAAGACCGAGAGCGGGATGGGCTTAAAAACTGTGGCCGATCGAGGGAAAAAAAAAAAGAAAAAATCGGCCAACTATCGTGCCACGTCGATGACGCGAAATCCGACTCATTTTTTACGGGGTACCTCTGTTTTTGGTTCCTTTTCTTCCTTGATTCGAGCTGGTCTGTAGCGGTGGGATTCTTGTTTACGGTCGCAACTGCAGTAGTTCTGCATTGGCGCACTTTATTTTTGGAGGATATTGGTTATTGGACGATGGATTAAGTAAGAACGAAATTTTTTTGTGGACTCTGTACGAGAGAAATTTATTTTATGAGGGGAAAGTGGACATTTCTTTTTTCTGCATTTTAGATTTAATTCTCCGATTGTTCTGTGCTTCAGTTTTCAAATATATTAATTAGTGTGATGAATGTGTTAGAGTGAACAAATATACAATATGCTGGGAATTTTTATTTAGCAAGACAGTTATACAAATTTAAGTCTAAAACGATTTTTGGAATAAACAGTTGTCTCCACAAATGACAGAGCAAAGAAAATCATAGCAGAAAATGAATAGTTCTTTTCTAATCATTTTTTTTTGTAAGCATATGGATATTGGTAATTAATATATAACTATATTCTACGAATAATTTTATATGCTGTGAAATTAAGTTTTATGTAGAAACAAATGTCCAATGTATTAGAGTGAACAAACATATAGTACGCTCGGTATTTTTCTTCAGTAAGACAGTTATAAAAATTCAAGTCTAGGAGGATTTTTAGAACAATCAATTCTATCTACAAATGACAGAGCCAAAGAAACTCCTAGCAGAAAATGAATGGTTTTTAACTTTACGTGGCTTATCTGCCGCAGCCACGAAGCCTCATTTTACCCCTTGAAGCTTTACGCGCGTCTTGTACGTAAAACTGTAAGAGGCTCACGTACGAGTTATTCAGTGGCAGCGACAATTGCAAGGGCTACATACATGTATAACTAATTCCCATTTGTCTTAGCTTAAAAATCGTCTTTCTTCATACCACATCAATTACTCGAATAAACAGGTTCACTGTTGTTCATACATGCACGAGCACGATGCATTCTCTGCTACATTGTTGCACGAAAAGATTTTTTATTCTTCCTGGACTTCTTTGCATTTTTGTTTAACTATTATTATTTTTCAAAGTAGACCGTTGGCCAAACGACTTGAGGTTTTTCCATAAAATACAAGGATTAATTTACCAGATATCCTGTCTTCGTCGTTTTCAGAAAATCGGATTTATCGAAATTCCAAGAAAAAGATAGTGGAAAAATTCTTCTGGCTTTTTTCTCCGATATTATAATGAAAATTAAGAAAATGTATCCTGAAAATTTCATCCAAATCGGTGGAAGTTGCTGTGAGATATAAAAGGATATAAACGTTTAAAGGTCAAGTAGCATAAGTTGCGAATTCCTGCGATTTTCGACTGTACGCTGCGATCTTTATACGTTTACATTTCATAACGTTAACCGATTTAGATGAAACTTTCAGTTTACATATATCCTAACTTAAATCTATAAGATACGTTTTTTAAATGTTCATTACATGTCCAGTCAAAAGCTTGAAAAGATCGCTGCCAGTATCTTTTTCTTGCGATTTCGAAAAATCCGATTTTTTCAAAACACGATATCTAGTAAACTAATCATTCTATTTTCTGTCAAAGCCACAAGCCGTTCGGTGCAATTCTAGAAAAACTATTCCATTCTAAAGTAGGATGGGGATACTTTTTCCTCGTATTTTCCATCTTCCTTGATAAACGAAACATTGTCAGCTGATAATAACACGTAATAACATTCTCGAGATTTATCCCTTTTCCCCCCGTCGACCACAATTTTCTCCCTTCAAAACCGGAGCTTCCTGCAGCGTGAAATTATAAACGCGCTCGCGCGCATGCATTTTCTACGAGGTCACGTGAAACCGTCGTTACTCCGGTTCACTTAAGGGATGCCGCGCGGCTGCAATTTTTCCGCGTACGCATGCACGAAGTGCATAACCCCGCGGAAACGAACAGTCCCTTGGAGATCGAGATCACACCGACGGAATTGCTTCTGTATAATTTGCTTAAGCGTGTGTACCTCGTTTTTTTTTTCTTCCGTTTCCCTCCGTTTTAGTACTATTTTTCTTCGTGTGCTACATCGACTACTTGGTCTAGCAAGAGTTTCGGGGTTTCACAAGCCTCGCCCCGTCCGGCCTCGTTTAATATCCGCGCGCTCGCGTTCAAAGGCCCCTTTTCGGAGGAAACAACATCCATTGTTTGGCTTCGTTCGAACCAAAGTCGCTTTTCCATGGAGCCCGAGTTATTTGTGTGCTTAAAAATTAATCTCCCCCTTTACGGCCGGGCTCGCGTATACGGGGCCACGTTTTATGCGACTTGAAATGGTTATTCATAGGGAGAACACGTTATTCTTGGCTCTCGTTTCGCCGGCTTTGGACAATTTCAGGCAAGTTTAATTGGTACGATTTTATTACCATCTTATGACAATCTTATTACAATTTCAGATGCAACCAAAACGCGATTCAATCTGATAACTTTAATCTCGTAGTCGCCAATGATTAGAAACCTTTAGGCGACTTTCAGGGAAACTAATGAAAACGATTTTTCTTTAAACGAAGCATTGAGTATTTTATCATTCTTCCTTTTGAAATCCGGCTGCGTTTGTGTCTCCTCTCATTGACCATACGAAATTGTAAGCAAAGGGAAGCAGTAAAACGCTCGTGCGGAACATGAACGATGACCGTTCGAGATTAAACGTTACACGCTTGCGAACGCAAGATTTCCGGATATTGCCGCGCGCTCCGTAGGCAAGTTACGCCGACAGATATTTTATACACGATAGTTTATGACCGCTTAAATCTTAAAAATGAAATAGCGCGCAACGCTTTATACTTGCATCGTGCTTCGAATGCGGATAGGAACGCTTTATTCTACAATCTGAGCAATTTTATCTGGCAACATCCATTTCTGCGATCGTATCCGTTGTAAAACAGCCATTTCTTCGGTGTAAATGCCGGCGTTGATTCATAATTATCAAATCCCTGCGTATTCGAACTATCAGATTTTCTTTCGCTATTGCGAGGGATACTGGATTAAGCTAAAACGTTGATTTTAATATGTTTCAGGATTAAGGGCACGGCGATCGATGAGGAGACAATAATTACTGAGCGAACGAGTACTCGTCAGCTCTGATCTAGAGACCAGTATCGGTGAGTGGTGATTATCTTTGATATTAAAGAGATCTTCGTCGTTGTTACCTTTTTCAGTCTACCGTGAAGTATAATAGCGCCGAGGGAATGTTTATTTTCCACCAAAACCATTTGCCTAATCGGTAATGCTTATCGAAGACGTTAATGTTAAATTATCCAACATCCCCTCCGAGCCGCGGTGGTGGTCCACTATAATTTCCGCGTTGACCGGGTTACAACGGGGCCCCGGCTCGTTCGGTGGCCGCGCGTGAATGGCCCCGCGTCGCAAGGCGTTTGAATAGGGGATGCTCTGATAACAAAACTCGTCTGGACGGGGGAGGGGTGGATATTAATGCGCGCCCGCGAGGACGGCTTTAATAAGTCCCGCGCGCGTAATGAAAACCATTCATATAAAAGTTTCCTCCGCGTGGCGACGCTTTAATTGAACGCGACCGCGAAGAGGTCTTAGCCAGCACTCCGCCCACCCTCTCGCGCGCTTCTTTCTTACGGCGAGGCCGTAACAAGATGTCAGAGATTACCCCGGCTCGTTTTCCCACCGTCCTCCACTTTTCTTTCCACCGACAAATCCACCATTACTCTTTCTCCGTTTCCCCTCGGACCGCGTTCCGTTTCTTCTCTCTCTCTCTCTCTCTCTTCCACCCTCCTCCCCCGGCGACTTTCATTAAAAATTTTCTGTCGGTCGGAGCCGCCCTCCGCGGGAACGTTTCGATTGATTATCGAGCCTACCATTGAATCGGGAACAAAGGGGGAGCGAATCGCGCGGCGCGGCCGGTTGGAAAGCGGCCGCGGTTCGCCTTCCATCGACGGAATCGGCTTTTCCTTTCCAGCCAGGCTATTAAAGGGATCCCCTCGGATTCGAGGTGTAAATGCGGGTTTGATGGGAAATTTCTGATCGCCGCACCGGCGACAATGAGAAGACTCTCGAGCGGGCGCGTGCCATTCTTCCTCGCGGCTGCGAAATGCATCGCCTTCTATTCTACCGCCGGATCTTTTCCATTAGCTCGCCGTAAATTGGAAGCGCGTTCCTGTTCGAGTGAACGGTCTTGCGGTCCGCGAAACGAATATGAAACATGTAAAAATGTTCGGATATGAACATTTCGTTTATCTTCGAAAAACATTCGTATTTCTCGGTCCTCGTTATACGTGTTCCGCGAATCCACTAAAATATTTTTCTCACACCCCTAAAAGTTCGACACCTTTAAACAATTCGTTTTTTCCGTTCATTTTAGCATGCTCGTTTAAAAATATCTCTACCCGCTGGCATTCTAGTCTATCGCATTTCAAATCATTCGATAGCTGTTTCATAATTGCTCGCGCGACGCTCGAAGAAGTTCATCTTCAGTAGAATTTAGCCGTGATTTATGACAGTGTCATCTTTAATTTGCTGATCTCGCGGGCAGCGTGTTTCATTTCATCGCGGTCGACGGACAGGCATTAAAATGAAGGGGGAAAGGTGAAACTTTCCCGCGTATGCGTTTGCTTCTTACGCCTCGCGAAACGTTTGCGCACCTTTCTTTCTCTCCGTGTTGCCTTCTCCTACGATTCTCGTATTTCTCTCTATTTTTTGGCTGAGTTTTGTACCCACGTTTTTTCGTAAACCACGGTTTACCCATTTGTTACGTGTCCGGTGCTTCGTTTTATTTATTCTTTCGGCTGAAATAGCGTTCCCTTTCTCCGTCCTTTTTACGTGCTTGCAGAGGGTGAAATGTAATGTAACTGATATTCATTTCGTTCAACAGTACAGATGTTCGTTTAATCGTTTTCCTTTTTCATTTTTCTTTATCCAATAATAATCGGGATTGAGATAGAAAATGAAAGCTTTCCAATTAAATTAGTTATTAAAAGCAATCGAATTCGGGTTGCTTATGGTCATTACTTTTATCGAATACATTCTGTTTTGTATTTCCCAATATTTCTTCTTTACCCAATTCTTTTCTCCTTTCACGCTGCCGTTAATTAATTTCTCACACTGCCCACCTTCTTGTTTCCTCTCGTTTTTCGCTTCGGGAAAAAAAAAACGATGCGCCACGGCAACTGGCTGGATCATTAATTTTTCATCGGCCGCTCCATGGGAAATAGATCAGCTTCGCCGATCTCTCGCTTCCATTTAACGGCTTCGATTTAATTACACTCTTTCCCCGAGTCGTGCTTCGACGGAGAATATTCCCGGTAGGCACGCGCATGTCAATTTTGCATGAAAGATATCTGTCCCTTTTTATCTCTCCACTGCTACATTTTACGATGCCTCGTCAGTGGCAGCGATCATCGATAACTTCAATTTTAAAACGCTGGAAAATCGAAACAATTCAATCATCACAGACTGCCCTTTCTTGAACGATCGTATTTGATAATTTACCTGAGAGAATTAATTCCCTGTGTCGGCGATCACTTCGCAGATTTATTCTCTCAGAACTCTCCCACCAAGCGATTATCAAAGTTTCGCATAAATATCTCTTGATTCCTAAAATTACCTTTCACCGACACGGTGCGCCGCGACGGTTCGTCGCTTGGCGAAAAGATGTTTCGCGGTAATTATTCGCGGTCCGTGAAAATTTTATTTCAGCCGTGAAAACAAAAAGAGAAGAAGTTCACTGCGGGACAGGGTGTTGAAGCGTCACTCGGTTGCGTTCCCGCGAGCAGTGGGTGTTTCGCGGAAACAACAGGAGTCGCGTGGAAACGGGCGAGAAAAACGGAGGCGACTCCACTCCCGGTGGTGAAATTAAACGAATATAATCTGTGTGCATGCCCCTTTTTCTTCATTACTCGGCCGAGGGTTAATTAAATTCTCGTCGGGTACATTCGTTAGAACGTCAAACAACAATGCCGGCGTTTCGAGCGCGCGTCAGCAACTTCTGCCACGCGAAAAAGTAAAAGGCTTTCCGTATAACCAGAGGAGAATCTACCCCCAAAGATTCCCCGCGGACGGAAGATGCACCGATTATGGCTGGGCCGTGACTTTTTGCCCGTTCTCGACGGCCCGGGAATTTCTATGTACCCTCTAACTGTGTTTGTTCAGCTTGGCTTGCCTGGGAAGGGTGTGAAATTTTAATTAGAATTTCTGCAAGCCTGGGATTTTTCTATTATACGCATGTTACTTACATAGCGAGAGAGGGATATAATGCTTCTGTGTTGGAGAATGTTCAACTTTCGCCAGTGAAAATGTGCATTCGAATTTTCTTCATTAACACTCCGAATATTTAGCTTTTTTTGACGGTTTCTCTTCGGTGTACTAATTAAGTAATTTTCTGTTTAACGAATCGTTCAATTATTACAGTTAGTTAAGTAAAGAAAGTTCGATTACATTCTGTGGCTCCACTACTTTAGTCACCAAAGATTTCACCCGGATTTTCTCGTAATCCACGAAAAGGATCGTGTTAAAAATCCCGGGGATATACCTGTTGAAAATCTTGGAGTTCCGTGCTCCGGAGGATTTCAGCTAGTGCTATAAGATTCCTCTGTCTACAGAAAGATCTTGATCAGAAATCGATAGCTATCTGAAGAAGGTTCAGACATTTGAAAAGTCAGCTAAATTTCTGTTTCTGTAACACAATTAACTCTCTGTTTATTTTGTAATACTTGCATTTAAAAACCTTCAATTTACTTCCACCCAGCAGTCAACTAAATTATATTTCTATACAAAAACATTTAAAGATAGAAATATAATAGAGCAGTTGAATTCTATTTTCTTTTTACAAGCCACTAATCATAAAAATTTAATTCCAAGTTGATCGAACGACATCTTCGTATTAGTTCAAGCCACTTTGCACACTCTCTTGCAGAGTAGCTTATCTAAATAGTGCATCGTAGCTGCGCGGTTGGTGCAGCGTTTCCGGGAAGGGCCATGTTTCTTCTCGCATAAAACATCATTACCGTGCTCAGGAAAATTCTCTGACCCATTCAGAATCGGTTAGCATTGGCAGACGCATTATTCTTCCACTGCAGTCCATAAATCTCGAAACGATTTGCAGCTAAGCAGAAGGGAACACAGCCAGCCGTAAGTCTCATGGTTCTAAATGGTTCTTCCAGCAGAATATTTTAAGGTAGACTCGTTCGAAAGCTTAAAGTGTAATCATTTTGTAAGAACAAATTGGATCGAAATAAGTGGTGTAGTTAATAATGTAAAGTATCTCAGATGAAAATTAGACACGGGTTCGGTGCATGGTTTTAGTTGAGTCAGAGTCGAAATTGTTATTGCAGAATGCTAGTAGCAATCACTTGGTAATCGTAGAATAACTGGACAAGTTTATGATAAATGGAAACGATGGAATTAACTCTTTCCGCTGCTGTGTCGAATGTGACTCTCGACATTGTTAAATTGCCAATTTAAATGTGCATTATATTTTCTAATACATTTGAAAGTTTCACAAATGTAAAGTGCAACAAAGATGAAGAGCTGTGTTTAATATAAATTAATAGGAAGCATTGTTTAAAATAAGTACCAGTCAAGGAACTGTCCTTTGAAGTGAATTTCAAATAAAACACTTAAAACACTAGGGAGTTATTGGCAATAAAATTTAAAAATAATTTTGAGTGCAAAGGGTTAAAGAAGTTTCAGTAGTACAGGCCACTCTTTGGTCAGACATGGAAAGGTTTAAGGAGAGGAGCCGGTCATTGGATCAGACATGGAGCTCCCAATAAACATTTAAAAATTTCACAAATGTAAAGTGCAACAAATATGAAGAGCTGTGTTTAATATAAATTAATAGGAAGCATTGTTTAAAATAAGTACCAGTCAAGGAACTGTTCTTTGAAGTGAATTTCAAATAAAACACTAGGGAGTTATTGGCAATAAAATTTAAAAATAATTTTGAGTGCAAAGGGTTAAAGAAGTTTCAGTAGTACAGGCCACTCTTTGGTCAGACATGGAAAGGTTTAAGGAGAGGAGACCGGCATCGGATCAGACACGAAGCTCGCAATGAGCAACGTGAATCACTATGTTCTCTTTTCTCTTCTCAAATGTTATTACTGAATGCATTCATTAAGAATGCATAATTTAAGACGACCTCTATCATTACAAAAACCGAAAGACGCGTTCTCCAATACGTTCTCCGCTATTACTATCCTTCCCGGACGAACTTGGGCACCGGTATATACCGGTCCCCAATGGATTGCATCGCGATCGAGGAAAACGTCCTCGAGGGGTCGTTTTTCCCGAAGCATCATGCGAATACGAAGTTTCCCGTCGAGGGCCGTCGAAAAGGCGGTTACATCGTCGCGGGCCACACGGAAATGGAAAAGTTTCCGCGAACTGCAACGTTCGTGGCCGCTTCTGGTATCTCGTGTTTATTCGAAAAGTTTTCGAACTTTATGCAAATGCAACGCGGGACGACGAGTAGGACGGTCACGAGGGCTGGTGCTTCGTTACCGGGAATCGAGTCGGGTATTTCCACCTGCCCCACCCTCTCCGCCAACCCAACCCCTTCTTCCTCTCTTCTCTCGAGGGTACACTTGTAATCTCCATTGTTTCGCGAAGGAAACAAAGACCGGAGACGTGCCGCTGGAACTTCTTCGGCATACTTTCCGCTGGATTAATTAATTGCCTCTTCCGTTTTACTCATTCCATACTCGCCGGTTCAAGGGCTCTCTCGTGCCGAGACTCGTGCCGGGGGCGGGGGGGACTCGCGGATCGTGTCGTAAAAACGAATCAACCTAGACCGAACTCGTTGCTTCTTTTTTTTTTCTTTATTTTTTCTTGCGATTCGCGGAACCAGATCGCATTTTATAGTTCAAGTAATAACGTCTGATGGGAAAGGGTTAGGTGATTAATGCTCCAGATAGAGGGAAAGTTTAATTGACTTGGTCGTACGAAGGTATCGTCGAGCCTGGATTTCAACTATTAACGATAGAAGGGGATAATGAAGCGGAAAATTGAATCGTATCACGTCCGAGATTATTGCGCGGCTATGAATTGCTCGACGAGAATGGAGAATTTGCTTTCCATCTTCCGATTTCAAGTGGTTTCAATTTTCGGGCGACTCGGGAACGAATGCTCTTTCGAAGAAAACTGAATCTCTATAAATGAACTAGTCCTGCAGACTGTTGATTTTATTTTTTCATAGACTGTTTGTCATTTCGATGTGTCCGTTTTTAATCGAGAAGATAATTGTATTACTACTTACTTTTCTTGAAAGTGTTCTATATTTTCTTCGATAGCGTATGAAATTGCTCAAAAGATTAAATAGAATCCAATATAGCCAGTCCCCCTCCAATAATATTCCTCTTTCGAATTTCTAACGTCCGGAACAGTTTTCAACAAGAACTTTTCCTTCGCTGCTACATCATTCATACAGCGCAGAAAAAACAGATATACCACCAGGTGGAAATTGAAATTCTAAAATAACGCGCGCAGTCAACGGGGGGGGGGGGGGGTGGTCCTTGATTAGCGAGCAAGCATTTTTTCGCCGGAATAAATTTACAGAGGTCGCATCCTCCGATGTCCTTTTTTTTTTTTGTTTCATACCATAAATAGCTCTGAGAGAGCCCGTCTGGCATATGAAATGGCAGACTACTGCGGAAAAGTGCAGCCCGTAGAACGGTACAATGTAGCCAGCGAGGTGTAACTTCTAGTGAGACGAATATTGCTCGTTCAGTCTGTTTCGTTTCCACCATTTTTCCGTTCCTCCTGCCTCTCCGTTCTGCACTATCATCCTTTAATCCTTCGGGATTAAAACAGGTCCTCCGCATCGGGCCAAGGCGAGCAATTGTAATTCACCAATAAATGGGGGGATTTCTTAGAGAGTTACTGTTGTAGAAATTGAATTTTCGATCACTAAGAATTTTAATTAGTATCTTTTTTTTTCTACTGTTCGATAACTGGCGGGATTCAATAACGAACCGAGAGTCTGTTAATTAATCGCATTCGTGGATTTATTAATTGGGCCGTTTTCAATTAGACGCGCTTGTTATGTATATAATTAAGACAAGCCAAAAATGGTTTTATTTTGGTTTGCTGGTAAAAGTACACACTCGACGTCTTTGTTTTTTTTAATACAAATGTGGAGATGCTATTAATGATTAAAGTGGAAGTTACTTTGCGAGCAAACTAAAATTACCTAAGTGTATGGCTGACCAATCCTGTTTTATACTACTTAAAATTCTACTTTAAAATAAATGGACCACAGAAAATGATTTTAATTTGATTTCTTCGTAAAAATACACGCTCAACGTCTTTTTAAACATACAAATGTGTAGATACTACTAATGTTTAAAGTAGAAGTTACTTTGTGAACAAACTAAAATTACCTAAGAGTACGGCTGACCAATCCTGGCCTACACTACTTAAAATTCTAATTTAAAATAAAGAGACCATTAAAAATGATATTAATTTGATTTCTTGGTAAAAATACACGCTCAACGTCTTTTTTAAAATGCAAATGTGTAGATACTACTAATGATTAAAGTGGAAGTTACTTTGTGAACAAACTAAAATTACCTAAGAGTACGGCTGACCAATCCTGGCCTACACTACTTAAAATTCTAATTTAAAATAAAGAGACCATTAAAAATGATATTAATTTGATTTCTTGGTAAAAATACACGCTCAACGTCTTTTTTAAAATGCAAATGTGTGGATACTACTAATGATTAAAGTGGAAGTTACTTTGTGAGTAAACTAAAATTACCTAAGAGTACGGCTGACCAATCCTGGCCTACACTACTTAAAATTCTAATTTAAAATAAAGAGACCATTAAAAATGATATTAATTTGATTTCTTGGTAAAAATACACACTCAACGTCTTTTTTTAAAATGCAAATGTGTGGATACTACTAATGATTAAAGTGGAAGTTACTTTGCGAGCAAACTAAAATTACCTAAGTGTATGGCTGACCAATCCTGTTTTATACTACTTAAAATTCTACTTTAAAACAAATGGACTACCGAAAATGATTTTAATATGATTTCTTGATAAAAATACACGCTCGACGTCTTTTTCATTTAAATACAAACGTGTAGATACTACTAATAATTAAAGTGGAAGTTGCTTTATGAGCAAACTAAAATTACTTAAGAGTTTGTTTCACTAATCCTGTCTTATATTACTTACAATTTTACTTCACAACAGAAACATCACCGAAAATGATTTTAATTTGATTTCGCGAAGGCTGGTCCTATACTATTTAACATTCTACTTCAACATGAAAGATCTTCAAACAACAGATCCACATATCTATCCCAATCAATAATTCAACCCACCCTGGTCTTGACAAATTAATTCCCTAAAAAGCCGGAGGCAATAGAATTTCCAATTCCGTATCCCCCCTAAAACCGATCAACCCCAAAACGCATATAAAAAATCATCTAGCTGGTCATTTCAAAGTGGTCACGATCCAAGCCGAGCTATCAAGCGAAATTTACATCGGGGCTCGCCACATGGTTTCGCAGACGTGCCGCGCATTTATGCTATCGATGTGAACCGTATCCACTTCACGTGCCCGAGCGTTCCCACCCGTGTCGGGACGCGCGCGAATCTGACAGCCGCTGCGCGGAATTATACCCGGGCACCGTTCGCGGCGCACGTTCGTCCGCGTAAACGACAGCTTCCTCCGCTCTTCTCGTTTTTCTTGTTCAACGGGGCACGTCAGCGCAACAATGCGGTCGCGAGACGCGCGCGCGTGCATCCGGCCGGAAGCGCGCGAGAAACGCGTTCGCGCGGTCCGTTTCGCGAGGGTCGCGTTGCCGCTCGCAGCTGCGCCTTTCGCTCAATCATTTCTTCGCTCAACGAGAGATCGAACGAGCATGACAATTAATTCGAGGATCCTCTATCCAACGATAGCCGTGATAGTTTGCTTAAAATTTCATCAGCGAAAGAGACGATAAACGAATCGTGTAAAAGAGACACGACACAGTCCCGAGCCGAGTTCGGTTTCCGCTAAGCAACGATGGAAAGCGGGAGAGCGTACACGGGGATGACGAAATTCGCGCGCAGTTTCCGCCCCGCAAAGTGACCGAAGTCGAGTGCAGGGCAAAGCCGGCTGAGTGCAAGCGCCTCGTGGAATATTTGGCAACTTGGAGTGCGGTTTAGAACTCGGGCTTTCGGCAACGGCTTCCGCTAACCGGGAGCGGCGGCGCGTTTGTACTCTCGATAAATTCCCGAATCAATTTCTTACCGGCTGTCCGTGTAATTCTATTAAACAACATTTTACAGAAAACTCTTCTCTTACGCGCCGTTTATCCTCCGTACGTTTACATCGCTCCGGACGGATCGAACCGCGACCGCGTTTCCCCATTTGCCGCCGCGGCGAAACTCTGCAAAAGCGGGCAGCGGGGATCGCGCCGGCACGGCTGTCGTGAATTCGACAAATTCGATTTCGAGTTCGAATCACGTTTGGGACCGTCGTGTCTCGCGAGTAATCAAAAATGGTCGACGCTCAGCGGGCGAGACGCGCGCGCGGTCCCACCGCGATTCTTATTCGATTTCCCGTATTTTCCGGCTGGCCGACGCGCGACTGACGCGCGGCCGTCAAATTTCTTCCGCGGAATACAATTCCGTCTCGCCGGCGCGGCGACGGCACGCTTCTCCTCTCGATACGTACGAACGCGCGGCGTCACGTTTGCTAAATTACGAGCGAAGAGAATGGGAGCCCTTCCGTTCCTTCGGCTGAGAACGGTGGCTCGATGGGCCAGCTTTTAAGAGATGCTGGCTTTGCTATCAGTTTAAAGAATCTTAAGGATAGGAGTTTTTATATCACGCGATTCTCGCGAGAAGAATCGTCGAACGTTCGACCGTTGATTTGTATTTAATAGTTTCCCTTCGAATTTCATTTTCAGCTGAATTATCTTCTTGTAAGTAAATGCGGTTAAAGTAAGCGCTTAAAGTATATGTTTATTGATAACGAAGCGTGAATGGTTAAAACGAACGATTCTCTTTAATTTATTCATTCGATCGTTCGTTTCTGTTTATATTCATTCGTTCGCTGAACAGAAATTGTGGAAAATGATAGCCAAGCCTCTTCATTTAACATACATTACTCAATCGTTTAACATATTCTCGTTTCATAATTTAATCCGCGATAAATAATTCCGTTATGCCTACAGGACAAGGCGAATCATTGAGCGATATTAATTTCCGCATAACTCTACATTTTTATCACCGCAAATCCAGGCCCCAAATGCCTCTCGGTTAAACCCCAATTAATTCCACCTCCGCTTTAATTGGGCAACGCGACTAAATCGAATGGAAAGGAACGGCGGTTCGATCTGCAGACACCGAGCGGAACGTTAAACGTTCCGACGTCATTATCATCATCCAGTATATCTCTGTGCAGCCCTGCACAGCCGCTAATAGCACAAAGCCAATAGGTGCAGGCTCTAGCATCCTTTGGGAGACGGAATCGCGTCCGCGAACGCTCGGCTCGGTCGCCGTTAACTTCTCTCCCCCTGCCCCTTCGCCAATTCACGCTACACCGGCGTTAATTCGAGGAAAATTCATTAGCGTCGCCTCTCGGAGGAGTGCCGCCGTCGACGGGCCGTGAAATCGAGCACGAATCGTCCCGCGGCCGGAAATTCGATTAGCCGTGTCGCGTCGTCGGTGCGTCGCGGTCGAGAGGCGAAAAACGGGCTTCTGCTTGTCAGAAGTAGCTTGTATTGGGTCGTCCCATTAGTTCCTGCCGCGGATGCGTTTATACTTTCTACGGTGTGATGTATAAACACCGAGCGACAAGCAACCAAAGGAATCAGCGTTTAATGATCAAGTCCAGACAACGCATTCGAAAGAAAAAGTTCGTGGACAGCAAGCGTTTAGTGTTCAGTCCCAGTACTGAAACAAAGGAGGACGAGTCCCGCTAGAAACCATAAGCCTTTCTAAAGGGAAAAACTCACCACCGTAGGAAAAACACTGGCATAAAACTAATCGACCATAATTTCCCTCCACTATCGTCATACCGCCTCCACATCGCAGAAAACACACCCCTGTCCGACCAATCAACCAATTGGCGAGATTCCACCATCACCAAGAAGTCAAGACACTTCCTGGAGACATACTCAAGCGTCTAAAAGACATTCGAAAACAACCAGTCAATCAATCAACAGAATCACAACGCAGTCTGAACAGTATATACGCACACTCTAAACCGTAGTCACTTGTAGACTCGGTGTAACAGCACAGTCAAATATATCTGTTTATACTGTATTGTTACAAAGACGGAATCGCATCAATTTATTTCCTGCCATCTCAACGCGGCTTAAATCTTCAAGCCAAACGTCTCCACGTATCGTCACGTCGGTGTAACGGGATTTACAACCCCGCGAACTTCGAAACAAGCGTTGCGATATTCGGGACGTAACATTTAGTATTTTATACCGTGGAAAAGCATGAGTGAGACACGAGTTCATTTTCGGCATCCTCTGCTGTACGAGTTTCGGAAAGGAAATACCGCAACAGTGGTTGCAAACGATATTTGTGCCGTTTACGGGGAAGATGCTTTATCGCGCCGTACGTGCAGAAACTGGTTTGGCCGATTTCGAAAAGAAAATTTTGATCTGGAAGATGAGCCGCGCTCTGGTCGTCCAACTGAAGTTGACGAAGACAGAATTCGTAATTTAGTGGATGAAACACGAAGTTTATCGGTTCGAGAAATGTCTGCAGAGTTAAATATTCCCAAATCATCTGTCCATAGACACTTACAGAAAATGGGAATGATTACAGAGCTGGATGTATGGGTGTGCCGCATCAGCTGACAGAACGGAACCGTGGTGATCGCGTGGCAGCGTGCGTATCTTTGCTTGCACGCAATGATAAAGGTCCGTTTTTAAAACATTTAGTGACTGGCGATGAAAAGTGGATTTCGTACGATAATATCCAAAGAAAACGAACATGGGCCAGAAGAGGAGATCCATCGCAACGAGTTGCGAAACCAGATCTGCACCCTCGCAAAAGTTCTCCTCTCTGTATGGTGGGATTATCAAGGAATTCTGTGTTTCGAGCTTCTTCCAGCCAACCAGACAATCAATTCAGACACTTACTGTGCTCAGTTAGAGAAATTGCAAGAAGCAATAAGAGTAAAATGACCAAACCTGGCAAATCGGAATAGTTTGTTTTTTTCATCACGATAATGCAAGACCACATGTCGCACAAAACGTGCAAAACAAACACGTGAATTCGAATGGTAAATTTTATTACACCCACCATATTCTCCGGATATCGCTCCATCTGATTACCACCTATTTCGGTCAATGCAACATTTTTTTAGCAGGAAAAGAATTTGATAATGTAGAGTCCGTGACAACAAACATGGAAAAGTATTTTAACGAAAAACCACGGAAGTTTTATGGTGATGGTATAACTTCTTTGGCAAAAAGATGGGGAGAGGTTCTGGAACGAGAGGGTGATTATATTTTTTCATAAACGTTGAAGGTATGCTTCATACATTAATTTAAATAGCAGAGCAATACGCGGCACGAACTTATGGGACGATCTAATATTTGGACCATTGTTCGTGTGCTGAAATTATTCCGAAATGTGCATATTTAGCCGGACGTTCGACGCTCGTGCAATTGTTAAAAAAGAAATGGGAATTTAAATCGACACGGTTAATCGGAGCGATTTTTGTCGATTATTAGCTCGCAGTGATTACTATTAAGTTAACCGAATCAATCCGAGCTTATATATTCACTCGACACCGTTCGCCGGCCTTTTTCGCAAAGATCACGACCGCGGCAACTTCCGGGACCGAAGCGGAACGTGGGGAACGTGTCGACAAGCCGGCTTAAAGTTCTCGGGTCACGTAAATACTTCTTGCCGAGGGTGGGTCCTCCCGAATAGCCCCGTGACCCGGCGTTCGAGCACGTGACTCCGCACGCACACCGATTTCGGCTTGAATCTCCGGCGTCGCTCGATCCCTCGCTTCGGATCGCCGGGATCCACGATGGGCAAACGTTTGCCGTGCCGTCGAGCACGCTCGACTGTCCGACTTGATGAGACGTCGCTTGAACTCTTCGGGATTATACCGGGTGTTGGGTCGCAGCAATCGCGGAAACATTGTATCTCGTCAACCAGCCGCGGACCATAAAACGGTCGGTCACGTTTTTCGAAGGTAAGGCCGATGCCACCCGCTTACCCGAGGGTCGGGAGTAACCCAAATCCGGCAACCCCCTAAGTTCGCCCCTTCCGCTGGACACTTGACTATACACCCCCCGACCCCTTCCTGGTCGCTCCTTACCAATTAACGCTAATAGTTTCCTTCCACCAACTGTCAAATCCTGAAAAATGTCCCGCTTTCTCTCTATCGCGCCGAAAACAAATTTTGAAAATGCAGAAATAAGATTCATTAGCATTTTAGTGGTCGAAGAATAACGAATTCAATATATTGTGGTAATCGAGTCTCGAAAATGCCGGCAACCGGCAGGGGTGTCGCCGGGCCTTGGCCGCGGGACCGTTTCCCTTCCCTTTTCCGGAAGAAGAACGCGAAACGCGCGATATAGAGGAGAGATCGGATCGTTCGAGAGTTCAGTTGATAGAGCTGAGGTTCGCAGAGTGTAGTATCCTAAATAAAAGTTTGCTACAATATCGTGTAAAACTGGCAAACTCCGAACTTCAATTTATTCACCGAATCGTTTCCATTCTGTTGCCACGCGCGTGTACGGATTGCCGGCCACGGCGGGTAAGCGAACGTTCATTACACTCGATAATAAAACGGAGGACCAAACAGTTGGATCCCATGTGCCTCCTAAAAACCCATAACGGTACTCCCGCCATGCGATCAGCAGTAGGAAAACTTCCACGAAATTACGTCCCCAGGTAAAACCACCAGACAACTAACACCTTTCCACCACTCCTTTCCTAAAAATCATCAATGTTTCTAACACATTTACCCCAAGCGAATCTTTACCACGCCCGATTTCCCACCACGATTCCACCACCCTCGGCGAGTAGAAACAAACATTTTTCTCACAAAATCAGATATCAACGAACTTCCGACTCGTAAAGAACATTCAGAATTCAGATAAATAACATTGCACAGTTAATCTTGTTTCTTCTGAAATAACACATACGAGGGTAGGTGAATAATTATCTACACTTTTTATTCTACAATTTACATGAAACTAGGGTTTCATTATGCGTATCATTTTTCTACGTAATCTCCCTCCTTCTCAATGCACTTTGCCAAAGGGTCAACAAGCTTGCGTACTCCTTGCAAATAAAAGGTTTTCGGTCGGTCGTGAAGCCACTTTTGCACCGTATTTTGCACGTCTAAGTCTGGGGCAAATCGGTGACCTCGCAAAGCATCCTTGTGCGGCCCAAACAAGTGAAAGTCGGATGGAGGGAGTAGGGGAGGCTGTAGGGAGAGTGTTGCAGTAACTCAAATTTCATCTTGTTGATGGTTTCAATAGTGTGACGAGCCGCGTGTGGCCGAGCATTGTCATGCAACAACAAAACCTTCTTCGACAACAGACCTCGGCGTTTGTTGCGAATTGCTGGCATCGGCTTCTTTCCCGACGTTTCACTGTAACTCGCACTGCTGCGCTTCCCCCATATCGCGATGATAGTCTATAATGAATTCCTGAACCTTTGACACCCTCCGACCAGAGGAATCGGATCACTGCTCGTTGTTCCTCTTCGGTGCAAACTTCTAATGGAGCGACCATGATCGATCTGCACCAGAAGGAAGGGAAATAGCGAACTTAGGATCAAACTTTCATAGCATTGCCGCAACAGTGTAACGATAAAATAAGAGAGAACAGAAGTCAGTGTGCACAATGTAAGAAGAGTTATGTGAAAAGTGTGGATAATTTTTTGCTTACCTTCGTATGACACTCTTGTCAAGTCACTCATCAACCGCTGAGCGTCGTAATTAGGACCAATTCCGGATACACTCGTGTTTGACCTGGTCACGACGCAACACTTTCTGTACAATCTTTGTAAAATATATTCACCTGTATGCACGACCTGTACATTCTCGGTCTTATCGTTTTGGGAAAACAGTGCAACATTGAGCTTCCACTTCTGTTAAACTAAACGCGAGGAATTAACACCGGGCGAAACGGAAACTGGGAACGAACCGAGGGAAATCGCTGGTTACTTTCGGCTGGATTTCGAAGAATGGAGAAGCGGAGCCTTTTTGTTGCCGTAATTGAACGTTGTTCCTTTTTCTCAAATATTTCATAAACGGACGAAAACGCAAGGCCTGCGCATCGAGGGATGCAAACGAAGGCAGAAACAAGGAAATTTAAATATACTAAAGTTACTTGCATTCCATTCGATTGAATGATTGTTTAATAAAATCGACCTATCGATCAGCAGCCATAAATCAACGCTTTACATTTCACTGGAGGCCGAAGGACAGATCTAAGATCGAGTGAATATGGAGAAGCGGCGAAGATTGCGAGTCGGATTAGGTGGCATATGCGAAACCGGGAATGGAATGGAAAAGGGTAGCGCAGAGGGGGTGGGTTACGGCGGAAGTACGCCGAAAGTGTACGCATTTGGCGATGGTCCAGCGCGTGTCCGTGCACGCTTGGAGTGTCCATTATTCCATTAGCGGTGACCGTGTTAACTCTTTATCGTCGGTACATGAGCCAGCATTCTTCATTCGCTACGGGACGTCGTTTAATGTCCACATTTCCCCGGGATTACCGTTCCTGCAGTGGCCGGCCGGGCCGCACAGTTGCGGGGGTCGTCGTCCAACCCCTTCAATCGCGCGCAGAAGCGTGCGGTAAACGCGAGGCGGAAGTTTCAGCTACCGCGGAATAAACGAACCGTTTCTGTTTGTTTAATTCGAGCGGTTAAATGCACTGGCGAGTTTCATACGAACGTGGAAAGGGAATACGCCGAAGTGTTCTGTTGAAGGATATTCTCGAGCGCGACTCGGCCGTCTTAAGGGATGAAAACGCGCGTGGATGATGCGAATCGCGTCGAGAGAGCTACGCGAGCGTTTGAATTTGCATCGATCGATTCAATGTTTTCGCAACTTTCATGTTCAGTCGCAGCTAGAATGTTTTCCTTTTTATAATGAAACTAATTCTCCGAGCCGAAAGTAAACGGTCCCAGACCTGCGTAAATAAATTCAACAGCAATGGTAAATAATACTTACGAGGCAAATGTAAAACAAGTTCGTTCGGTATGAAATAAATAAGAGAACGAAAATCTGTTTATGCGGTATGGAGAATCGCAGGCATGAAATGAAACGTATCGTTATTTACATATCGTTCGTATAAGCCTGTCGAGCTGCGCACTTTTAATATGTAAAAGCGGGCTTACCGGCTCGCATTATCTCTCCTCCCTGCAATTTATTTTAAGCGCGCGAGCCCTAACTTGTTGCGCGATATGTAAATGTTCGGAGAAATTTGAATTTCCCTTCTAATGAGAAAAAGGGGATGCAAGTTTTATGGGGTTTTATTTTACGCGCCATTAGATGCAGCATCAACATTACGAATTGTTCTTTTCGAAAGGTGAAACACATTCAGGGCGTGCGGTAATTATTTTTTTTAAATACAGGCGTCCATTTGAGATGAAATATTTTTATACTCTCTACTGATTATACAGATATCCCTCATATAATTGAATAGCATTCATTTGTCAAGCATAGAAACTTGTAACGCCGATTTTGCGTATGAAATTTGTTATCCCACAAATGGCTGTACAGTCTAATAAGTTGTGACAGAAAGGATTGCTGCTCCTCGTGTCGAGATTTAAAATTTTATGAAGATCCATAGCGTTACCCGAGATTAATCGTTATTAGAACTTCGATGCTGCAATTTCGTGCATCGACGGGCGGGAAAAATTCTTTGCATAGAAATGCGAACATCAACGTAGAAAAATCGCATCGTGCATGATTTACGGGGCTGCGTTAAAAACTTAGTTTCTAACGTGATATCAAATTTCGTAGAGAATATAGGTACTATTGAATTTTTTGTTATTCCTCTTCCATTAGCCATTACCGTTCGCAATGTTTCTTTTTTATCTCAATGCCAGATGGACGCACTCTCCGCGCTCAATATATTAATCAAAAGTTTCGATAATTACTTGATATCTCCGCCATTCATTCCCCGAAATGAATGTAACGAGAACCGAATATCGACGTTATAAAAGGAAGCCTTTTCCAGCTTCCAATTTCGCTTTTTTCCCCCCCCCTGTGTTTTCTCAAAGGCACCGGGGACCGAGGGATGAATAACGGACAGTAACTCTTCATTAATCAACTTTTCATTTAAGGGGCGATGGTATATGCAGCCTTTTTTTTTTCATTCGTACCCTTTCTCCCCATGGAATCATGAATCATAAACGTGCACGAAGCAAAAACAAGGAGTTATTGCAGCATTCTTTTTTTCTCTTCATTTCAATTCGCTCGTCTTTGTCGATCTGAAGAATGATTTCCAGCAGTAAACAATCTGCTTTGATTCTCCATTCAACATTCACGATTCACATTGAAAAACATAAGCGTGGAGAACGAAACTATGCGAAATTGATGAAAGAAGTACCGTGCAAAAGCCTTGACCAAAAACGGCACATGAATCGAGGAATCATATAAAATTTCAGGAATTAATCACGCCGGACTGCCGCAAACAACCAATTCAATCGAAAGTAAAAAAGGAAAGAAAACAAATGCCTTACTACGTCGGCGAGTATCGATTAGAAGTTTCAACAATAGCAGTGCCGAAAACATGCACGCTCGTTAGCTCCATTACTACAAAAGACAAGTGCCTCTCTCTCTCTCTCTCTCTCTCTCTCTTCCCCGCCAGTGTCCAGATAGGCGAAACACGAAAGAAGAAAACTTTTAGCACGCGTCCAAAAGGAACAATATTGACCCTCGTTCTCGCGAACTTTGCTCGAATTAGGGAGCAGGAACGGAAACGGAAGAAACACGGGGCACAAAGAGGGAAGCTTAAAGCTCCAGCTATGTATAAAGGGATGAAGCTGTCGTCGCCTTTCTCTCTTTCTCTCTCTTTCTTTTTTCCTGGGGGGGGGGGATGCCTCGATTTACTTTCATCCCCTCGACTGCAGCCCCGGAGCTGTTGCACGCGCGTGAAACGCGATTCGATTGTTTTTCCAATCTTGCCTGCGCGGAGTCCCATGCAGATTCGAAATCTCACCTCGTGCTTCTCCTTGGGAGTTTTTCCTCCCCGTTCTACCTCCGCCTCGTTTCCCTGTGCGCGTGGCGTATTTTCTTAGCGGATCCGCTTGTTTCTGGCCGCGTCCCGTTGTTGCTCCAGCATTTCCAACCGGAGGATTCGAAGTTCGCAGAACTCCCGGAATCGGAACGGGACATTTCGAAAGTTAGATAACGCTTGCCAGGCCGAAGGATCTCGCGGGCTTCTGTCTCTTCTCTCGTTTTTTTCTCGATCGGAGCCGAAGGTAATTTTGCGCCAGGAAGAATGGTCTGTCAGGAGTGCGCGGCGGGAGTGGATTTATTGAAATTCGTTGAAGCTTGCGAATGTACGTTTTGAGAGACTTTAGGAAAGTGATTAGAAGAGTATTTATTATAATAGGTGTGAATTGCGGAGGGGAAATAAAAACAGGACGATTATTGTTAAACCCATCGCGTTTATTATTTCTCTTTGTATCTTCAATAGTGCTGTTTTACATTTGCGTAACGTTGCTCAGTAGAGTAATTGATTAGCAACCTTCTGCCCGCTGGCTCGCAGCTCGGGCAAAAGTTGGACATGCTTACCGAACAGTGGCACGCGACCACGATGTTATCCCTGGTGTGCTAATGCGACCGAACTTCGTCAAACACGTAAGGATCGATGGAGAGAAAACTCTCGCGGAAGTGATCGCGAATCTACCGTCGCGGAAATTTACTCGTAAAGATACTTTTCTTCACGTGACTGCGGGTCCGCGCGACCGACCGATTGGCTTTGTTCACGGTAAACGCGATTAACAAAATCGATTAGGAAGTAGTTCGTAAAGCTGCGGTTTTCGAGGGAACAGTTCCTGCACGAGTCCCTATAGTACTAGACACAGAAACAGCAAAAGTTGTGATATTTTCTAATTGGTTATTAATTAATCGCAACTGTGGTAGGACGAAGCTTGGATGGATTTTATTAATTAGTTCGCACTGTTTTCTACATTTTTAGTGCTCAGTACGCTTCAATTTCTGTGCTTTTTTAAGATTGTAATATATTGCAAACAGCGTTGATACATTGTGGAGGCAGAAATTGTTCAATTTCGATTTCGATTACTGCAGAGCATCAGACAAACGAATACTTGCACGATTCCGAATTAATTCATGGTACACTCTGCGTAATAAGCACGAATTCCACTGCACATTAATCCAGGGCAAAAATATACTAGCCAGCATCGTTTCCATTAGAAGCAATTAATTTCCATTTTACATCCGCGTTGCATTGTGTTACGTAAATTGTCATAACGCACCATTTGTAATTAACTTGTAACAGTACGCGCGGCTAATACACAATTTCACCAGCGAATTCCAAATGTAGTAACTTATCATCTCAATAATGAAATTTCTATCGTTAGCTGTAACTTCATTTATAAAATTTCCTGTTACAATTTCACCACGAACATCATAATCTTCTAAAATGTAAAAAAAAAAAACTGACATTCTTGGCAACTGACGAGCGACCAATAATTTCAGGTATGAACAATTCTCAATGATTTTTAAATATTCGCATCGTAAATTTCACACGGAATTTTAAATTTCCTGGATTCTCAATGCTTTTTAATCTTTCCAAGGGTCGACCAGGCTCTCTCGAAATATTCATCACGAAGCGGTGTCTTAAATTGGACGCAGTAGTAGCCTCCAATGTTGACGTTCCACGTTTTACCATCGTTCACGACCAATTCCATTCGTCCGATCCAGTCGGACTTCTTCGGCGAGACTCAATTTATAAAGAACCGGCCAAGTGTGTATACCCGCGGACACAATGCTGGCCGATCGAATTGCGGGCGATTGCACTCCGCGATGGGATTATTACGTTTCCAACGGACGAACGAGGAGGGCGATTTCTTGTCGCGGGCCGAGCCCGTCCCACAACCGCGGTACGTCTCCGTTTTCCGCTAAAACGAAAGGGGGACAGAGTTTCGAAGAGCGTCCACGCGTGTCTGCGAAAAGGAAAAGTGTCCGCTGGTCGGGAACGAAGCAACGAGCGCCGGGAACGTACGTGGCGAAGTGCTTCCCTCGGATTTCAGCGGCAATTACTATCGCCGACACGATTTCCACGGGGGGAAAGGTGTTCGCCACGTGGCGGCAGTTGGAGAAATCGATGTTAAATTGAGGGAAATTATTTTTATTTTTTACCAAATGGAAATATATCTACGGTTTGGGGAACGATGCTCGAGTATGTGGTATTTTTGGGGACGAAAGTTTCGTTTCACGGATTATTTGTAATTCTGATTCTAAATTATCGTTTGATAATTTCAAGTAAAGGGCATTTCCAATTCAGTGTCTCTCTTGTTCCTTGAAAGCGCACTTCAGGAGAAACGACGAATGATTATGCGTGGAAGACTAAGACAAGGCTTGTTTCGAGTAATTTGAATTTACTTGTTTCAGTTTATCTATTCATCATCGCATTTCCATTTATTGATTATTGTAGAGTAATAAAAAGCATGCGACGGCCAATCAAGAGTTTAAGGAATAATATTCATAATCATAGAAAGTATTAAATAAAAGTGTGGTTCACGAGAGATCATCTTCGTTGCTATGCCAAAAAGGCTGAACCTCTAAAATATATAAAAAAATCAAGTCACAACAAATTTATTATCCTACGTGATTCCAAAAGTGTTCTGCTTGCTCTAAAAAACCTAGAGACCAACACAATAATCTGTAACATTATAGAATTAAATGAAACTCTCAAGTCCTGCGAAAAAGAAGTTCCGTATACCTGGATTCCCTCGCATGTTGGAATTAAGGGCAATGAAAAAGCCGACAAAACAGCAAAACTGGCTACACCTAGCCCTAGTACAGCGATAATTAATTATAGTCTCGTGCACTACAAAGAACTCCAAAAGCACTTCATCAAAGTGATTTTAGGATCATGGAACGAAGAATGGAAACATACTAGACTCACTAAACTGCACGAAGTCCGATATGACATTAATGACACTAATCCAGCCTTACTACTAAATGGAAAAGATCAAGTTAAGATAACACGAATGGACACACTCACGCCTAATCACGAAAACTAATCCAAATACCTTGCGATTCTTGCGATACACCGAACTCTATAAAACGCATCTTGGCCACCTGTCCTAAATACAATATTTAGAGAACACAACACAGCTTACAGTGCTCATTAAACATGTTACAAGAAATAAGCTCCTGCAAAAGGGTCCAGAACTTCCTGAAGGATATTAACTTATACAGCCGTGTAAAAACATGATATGCCACCATTAGAAACACAACCGTGGTCACTAATAACCTTATAAGGTGCATGTGACCTAAAACTCTCAATAAGAAAAAAAAAAACAAAGGCTGAACAACTTTTTGGAATGCAGCAGTTTGCATTGAACACCGGCCATCAACGGTAATCTCGTGTTCGTGTAACGGTACAGCGTGCTCGCGCTATGAATACGCATGCAGCTCGTATCTTTTGTTCGCCGGTGCCGAGCGTATAGGCATTCTAATGCCGGATCACGAGCGAAGATTGCGGTCCCGCTCGTTCTTCCTTCGTCTTTTTCGCGATTCGCCTAATGTTCCGCCGGTCTCGGCAACATTAGCACGTTCCATGCTTACATTATTCCCGCCTTCGGCCTAAGCGGGCCAAGAGCGCTTGGTAAACGAGCTGATTCGAAGGTGCTCTTTCCTCTTAGAAGTCGCTGCATTAAGTGTGTTGACGAGTGTTCCGCAGCGTTTATCGCTAAAGTTGATCTAAATTTAAGAAACTATCCCCCGATTCTTTTTTTTAATTAGAACGAATGGATATATCGCCTGGGAGTACTTTTGTTATCAATTATAAATAACAATGCGTTACTTGGAGTTTCATGTAATTCAATACAATTAGTTAACGAGTGGCTGAAGTCGATGGTGATTTTTTTGTAAGTAAATTAAACACGGTGCTGAGAATAATCGATGCGGTATAGATTGAAACGTCGATCGATAAATTCTTTATCGTGAAACCCTTCCTGCGGTTATCATTAAAAGCGCATTAAGTAGAAACGAAACGCCAGAGACTCGTTTTTTTGTCGTTGATTAATTAAGTTCGCCAGTCAGTCGGATTCGTATCGCCTTTAAACCTCCGTTCCGTCGGGGTAATCAAAAGTTTCGCTGCGAACGAAATTTCCTTAGATGATTTACTTTGGTTAATGAAATCGCAGCCGTGATGTATTACTCAATTACCTCGCGCGAGTTAATTTATGGGTGTATCCTGCCGGCATGTTGCCCCGCTGCACCGCAAATATGTCTATGGTAAATATTCCATGCTTCTCGATGATAATCGTCGTTACGGTAATGCTATTCAATCTTTCGTTTCTCTGTGATATTTACGAAGGTAAAGGGAAGATCGCCGATTAAAGTTGAAAGTTCAAATGGAGTAAGTTTCTTCTTCGGGCAGATTTTTAACTGGATTAAATATAAGTTCCTACGTGGGACGATTTATTAATCCAGTTTGCACTTTTTATCGTGTCCCTCTGCATAATCCTGTCTCGAGAATGATTATTACTTTGAGACGATTAACATATTCGCGAGTACGTAATAATTATTTGGAGGAAAGTTCCTTTTTCTTTAGAGTCGCAGTGAAATGTTGGACATAATTCTATTTTCCAAATTATTATTCGATAGGTCAATGTTTCTTCTTCAATGTTTTCTTGTTTCACCGTATGTCAGGAAAATCTATATTGCGCGACTGAAAAGAATATTTCATACTGTTTAATATTTTCATCGTATCTCATAGTTGATTCGAGTTTGTCCACTGTAAATTATTCCAACCGCTCGTGCCATCATGAGCTGCTTAACTGAATCGTTCATTAATGCACGACTCCGTCAGTTCGACTTTGATCGTAATTAATCGGCGCACGGAAATTTTCACCGTTGCTGAATCTAAAATTTCCCGGCAAACGCGGGCATTTTATCTCGTTACTCCGAGCATTGCGCGGGAAATTATATAAATCGCATAATATTCAAGCCCACGAACGATGCTCGTCCACCCTGTCGTGTTTCAACTATTTAATGAATTATTTAATAGCGTTGCAGCACCGTTTCCACAGCATTCCCCGAACAATTCATCGATATTCCAAATTATCTCCACTAATGGATATTCACTTTACAAATTCTGTATCATACTGTATCATTCTGTATCATTCTGTTCTCCGTCCGTCCTTGATCATTAACCAACCGATTCATGTTTTCTCGTGTTTCAGGCGAAGCCATGCGGTGATATCCGGCGAAATAAAAACCGATCGAACATATCGACTCATATCAATCGCATTCAATCACCGGCAACCACGGACGTCGTCAACGGACTTATGCGAAGCATATCAGAGCGAAATGAGGGGCCAGCGATGATCGCGTCGCAACCGAGGCATATCAAGTGTCGATCAGATTGGATCGACGTGATTCGTCGAAGTTTATCCTAACCGGCCCACCCTCTAAACAGGATCGTCCGTTTGAACCCGCCTAGTCCACTCGCCCCATCGTCCTCCTACAATAAGAGATAAAAATTCCACGAGTGACTCGATAGAGCGAAGCAGAATGATGCTGCTGAGGTAACGCGACCTCCCGAGCCGGCTGAAAAACGATCTCCAATCGAACCGCGCTCGAATAAGGAACAGGTGTGTAGCCGGGTGACGAAGAGCCGTGGATCTCGAACCGCACGAGCTATGGGTTTCCCCAGGAGACGATCCCTCTGGCTGAAGGTGGCCGTTTTGGCAACGGCCGTCTGGGCCACCGTGTGCTTCCTCTTGTACACGGAGGACAGAGCCAACGCCGCTGTCCAGGGCTTGGCGCCGTCCGGCGTCGCGGCGCCCCAAATGGCCAACGGATTCGTGCCTGCAGCCGCGCCGCTCAGAAGAGAGACGCCGCAGCCCAAGCCAAAGGTCGTCCAGGCCGGTCCGGAGCAAGGTAATTAATCCCTTGTTTATCTGGGGATCCGATGCGGCGGGATGGGGATTTCAGGTACAATTAGCCACCCCACCCCCCCTTCCGTGATATTTGGGCGTGCGCGGAATTAAAGGGTGGAGATTGGCCAGGATTAACAGTGGATTTGAAGGAAGTCGGAGTTTCACGGATTAAAAATGGGCAAATTGAAATTTAAAGATTGAAGATTTGATTGATTCAATACTAATTTTATTTATTTATATTGCACTTGTCATTGCACAACGAAAGGGTGGAAATCACGATTAACAGTGGATTTTAGGGAAGTACAAAGCTCAGGGATTAAAAATGGGAACCTTGAAATATAAAGGTTGCAGATTTTATTGATTCAATATTAATGTTATTAATTTACATTACACTTATTATAACACAATGAAAGGGTGGAAATCACGATTGGTAGTGGATTTTAAGAAAGTTAGAAGTCTCAGGGATTAAAAATGGAAAACTTGAAATTTAAAGATTGCAGATTTTATTAATTTAATATTAATTCTGTTAATTTACATTACACTTGCCATTACACGATGAAAGGGTGGAGATTACGATTCAAAGTGGATTTTAAGAAAGTTAGAAGTCTCAGGGATTAAAAATGGAAAACTTGAAATTTAAGGATTGCAGATTTTATTAATTCAATATTAATTCTGTTAATTTACATTACACGTGCCATTACACGATGAAAGGGTGGAGATTACGATTCAAAGTGGATTTTAAGAAAGTTAGAAGTCTCAGGGATTAAAAATGGGAAACTTGAAATTTAAAGATTGCAGATTTTATTAATTCAATATTAATTCTGTTAATTTACATTACACTTGCCATTACACGATGAAAGGGTGGAGATTACGATTCAAAGTGGATTTTAAGAAAGTTAGAAGTCTCAGGGATTAAAAATGGAAAACTTGAAATTTAAAGATTGCAGATTTTACTAATTCAATATTAATTCTGTTAATTTACATTACACTTGCCATTACACGATGAAAGGGTGGAGATCACGATTGAAAGTGGATTTTAAGAAAGTTAGAAGTCTCAGGGATTAAAAATGGAAAACTTGAAATTTAAAGATTGCAGATTTTATTGATTCAACATTAATTCTATTAATTTACATTACTCAATTTCGCAAGACCATAAGAGCAGACGGTTTGCAGAAGGGTGAAAGTTGAATTTTCGCAGGGGGCAGGATGGTTGATACACGAAGGGAGTTTCAACGGGGCAAAGTTCGCGCAGTGGCCTGTTCGCCGTGCCGAAGCAATTTGTCGTGCTCTTTATTGCCGCCGCGGCGCACCGGGATAAAATTATTTCCCGTGGCGTGGGTGGTAAGACGGGCGAGAAAACTGAGCGAACTGGCGCACCGTTTTACCTATGCATCGTGTCAGTATGGCGTCGGAGAATAAAACTCGGGTTTATACGGAAAACCTCTTATAGAAAAGGGGACAGCCGCGATAGGATACATTCTGAGAATTCAATTCGCGTCGCCTCACGTTTTCCACTGTCGTTTCCGCATCGACCTACCCTTTTGGCTTCGTTTGTATTTCGTTCGTTCGCCGCGTGTACGATGCTCTTGCGAAATTGTGTCCCGACGATGATTTCGTCAGGGAATCGACGGTTGAATATTTGTTGACTGGATAAGCGCAACAGTGATACTTTTTTCTGTTTAAAAATTGTATTCTAGTTGGATATTATTAAAAAAAAACAATTTCACATTTAGCATTTTAGAATAGTTTTGAAGAATTTTATGAACAATATGAACGCAAAAGTTTTTTAAACAATTAGAAAGTAAGACAAAGGAATAAATCGTGTAACTCAAAAGGTGACATTTATTATAATATCCGCAGATTTGTATTTACTCTCCTCGCTTAATTTGATATTTTTATTCCTCCTTTAAAATGAATAATATTATACATTACGCAGTGCGGTAGAGGAAGAATATCTTTCATGTCATCATCAAATTTTAATGGCCACTAAGAACTTTCTAATTTCCGATGCAATCTAATATCAAACCTTTCTCCGCACCCTTGACGTTTCCCGACATACAAAATTCATACAGAGAACACCGCGCGAAACAGACGAGTCAATTTATCTCGTTAATGAGTTACCAGTTCCAGAATTGTTA
Organism: Holcopasites calliopsidis; assembly: GCA_023838395.1. Taxonomy (NCBI): domain Eukaryota; kingdom Metazoa; phylum Arthropoda; class Insecta; order Hymenoptera; family Apidae; genus Holcopasites; species Holcopasites calliopsidis. The sequence goes on from JALHAQ010000009.1 coordinate 2,118,087, forward strand.
CCGCCCGGAGAATGATTAGTCTCATTTAGAACAGGAGCTCGCAAGAGCTGTTGTTACAACTTCATACGCAAGCCGCGTGAACGGAACTTTCATTAGTTTCAAGATTCTGTTCTAATCCCTAACGAGATCTAAATATTTTTCAAATAAATTGTGTAATCTTGAAACTTGGTAGACGCGCGAAGCGAATGTCGGAGAACGCATGAGTTTCGTGAATTAAATCAAGTCGCGTTATACGCTCGACGAAATAAGAAATATTATACGAATTCCCTCCCGATCTTAATTTCGATTTCATTAAAGTTTGAAAACCATTCGCAGCATAATAATTTTCGTTTGTTATCCCGTTTCTTTTTCTTCTGTTTTTAGGCGGTGGCGTGCTTGTTGCTCCCCGTGACCAGGACACGAATGCGCCCGGTGAAATGGGACGGCCCGTGATTCTGCCGACAAATTTGACTGCCGAAACCAAGAAGCTGGTCGACGACGGATGGATAAACAATGCGTTCAATCAGTACGTCAGCGATCTAATTTCCGTTCACCGAACGCTGCCCGACCCGCGAGATCCGTGGTGAGTAAAAAACTTTCTTCCTTTCACCTCCCCCGTAACATTTGCAGCAAAGGCGGGAAGTAATTTAATGGTAAAATAAACTTCGTCCGCGTATTAATCTTGAGCATTCCATGTGATTTCTTGTGACGGAAATTTCGCAAACTCCGAGGCACCGAAGTGAAATGATACCTCGCTCGGAATTAGCAACAAAATAATTCAGTGATGAAATTAACTTCGCCGAGCAATTGCTCCTGAATTCGCGCGAGTGCAGTCGCGTCTTACCCTCTCCCGTATCTTAATGATTCAGTAGACCTTAAAATTACCGCGTATTCCGCAGAGGGCTGCCCTACGAGCGCGCGGAGATCTCGAAAAACACAAAATTATTTATAGCGCGAACAGCGAAGCATCGAGACCGGTGTTGCTCCTCTGTTATCATTTAATTGGATCGACGAAAGATACATGCGGCGTGGAACTGTATCAAATATCGTATCCCCATTGCCGACGGAATCGTCTGTTTTCCTTGGGAAAATACGCGCGGTCTGACAAGCGAAATAGAAAGGGATTCTCCAAGGTTTCAGGTTGAGCAACATAATAAAGGGAGAATACATGCCCATCTCCTTTTATTCGAAGTTCGATAAATATTCAACTGCGATATGCAATATTGCATTCGACGTGGGAAGAAAGAAAATGCTTCCGTTCGTTCGTTTCGTCTCATTATAATGGACTGTTTAATATGATAAATTTGTGTTAAGAAATGGAAGAAAGATTTTTATTGATATTCGTATCTCTCGCCGTCATTAATTTTTGCTAAATGGGGATATCTTCATGCAATTTAGAACATAAAAACGATATGAAAAAGTAAAATGTAGCTTCTTCCTCTTGCGCATTTCTCCACTTAATATCGAAGAAATAACTGCATATTTTCCAACACCAAACACCGGAACCGCCCGGCGGTATGCCGCAAGGAGGAGAAAGACGAGAAGCTCACGTTCGTACCTTTAAAATGAAAAGCAGCGGGTAAACAATGTCCCGTAAGGAACCGCGCGGCATAAATTAAAGGGCGCGGAAAGGGAGGTCAGGAAAAGGCGGGCGAGAAAACATCGAGCATGCGAGCGCGTACAGGAAAGCGCGGCTGTTTTTCCCGGACGGGATCGGGGGCCGGTCGATCGACAAACGGGGAAACGTTCGCGCGGCACGTGAGATCCGGCGAGCGTCGCGGGAAGCGTTCCCTGGCGTCCCGGTAATATCGAGCTCGCTTCGACGAAACACGAAAAACCAGCGCGTCGATTTATCGCCTTCGAAACGTATCCCGTTCCCGCATCGTTCTTCATAATTCCGCGATAAATCTCGGCTGCTCGCCGCTACCCCCGCGACGATTTATTTTGCAAAGCGGAGGGGCGGGGGCGTACACACGTGTATGTATGTCTGAACTACGATCAGAGGCGGGTGGAACCCCACGGCCTCGAAATATGCTCCGTGGCGACCGTAAATTTTCGGTAAAAGTTGCGAACGCTCGCGCGTACGTTACGCCCGGCCCAGCCGGCGAATTAACCCCCATGAATATTAATTACAATTTACATGATATTAACCGACATTATCGGGACGGGCGGGCGAAGTTCGTGGACGGCCATCGGGCGCCGGTTACCGTGGCTGGAACTAAACTAAACGGTTTTAAAGGGGTCGGCTTTCGGCGAAAATGCGAGCGCCCGGTGCCTTGCGAACAGGTGGCCCTGATTTACAACCCTTTGGCCACGTTATAAGCGAGGCCGATTCGGCGGTTCCGCTAATGTTTCGCCGCGAGTAAAGGCGGGAGGAAATTTTTCGATGAAGTTAGTGGGAATTTTCCTGGCTAGTTTGGAGCGGAGCACAACGTGGTTTTTTGAGGGGATAATGATGGGGGAAGGGTCTCGAAACTCCTGGCAGATAATTCAAAAGCAGCGATAGATATAATCTTAAAATGAGAAGATGTGTAATGCTCGTTGCACTGTTCAATTGTAATAAAGAACAAACGAGGCTCGATGGTATTGAAATTGAAATTGCGCCGCGAGATAATTGACTGGGAATCGTGCTTAATCTAATCAACCCCTGTCCAGAGAACTTTTACTAATTAATTCGATCATAACTGGCTAGTGGGCAAGTCGATGAAGTTCGCGAGATCTTGCATAATTAGATTATTTTTCGTTGCGACGATGGTGGATTGAAATCTTCTTCCTTATTAAACAGCTAAGAGATCCTCGCCTTTCGTTTCTACTGCAATTTGGTGGAATTATCAATTGTTTAGTTCAATCGATCTACGAGTTGTTGAATTTAAAAAATATTATCGTACAAATTTTAATTGTGTGGCGATCGATACAAAATGCTTTGCGCATGATAAAATATTCACTATTGCAATCATATTTATTACTTTCTCGAAGCAACAAAAACGGTCTTCCTTCCTTAAATTGCATCTCGTTTATCCATTTCGAAATTCTTTATTACACGATAAATCACACGATAGAATCGCGCCGAACTCGTCTAACCCGACTTTCTCCGGTGATTGAAGATCCGCTCGTCCCATTAAGAGATCTCCCTTTATAGGATCGACTTACCTTGTTTGCTTCGAGCGATTGCAACGAGGGAAAATTGGCAATAGCCCATGCAGAACCAGCGAGAACAGGAGAGAAACTGAAAAGGATGGGTTGGCTCGGTTAACAAGAAGTTATGAACACGACTCGGCCGGCAGTAATTCCGCCGCTGTTAAAAAGGGTTTCCATTGTTCGTGGCGTGATTCCCCTTCGAGTTACACGAGGACCTACTTTGTATTTATACCTCCGCCGCGTTATATCATTCCAGGTGTTTTTTTTTTTCAATGCGACCAGATGATCCTCCTTTGTATCGCAGTTTCAGGTCTCGTTGTGCGACGTCAGAGCAATATTTCCGACGAGATCCGCGTTTTAACACACGATTTTCGTGGTAACTTGGTTTAGGTTCGCTCTCATTGTTGCTATAATTGTACAATTAAAAGAGGTATACGTTCAACGGATTTTCTGTGAAAGAAAAATTTAGCCGAACCTGCTTTAATACACTATTCAAGTAAATTCTTTTTTACAATGGTAGCGTAAAATATTTTTTACTTTAAATAAGCTAGGTGTACCTTGTGGTAATTGAAAAATATCGGCGTCTCTGAAATACCGCTGCGGCCAGTCGCTCGTTTTCTGGAACAAGTGCAGGATTCTCGAATGGCTGCTCCGGCGGACTGGAGGGAAGCAGAAATAAATAATTGAGCAGGTTATTTAAGACGAACCGCACGCGGAGGCCGAGCTTTTCTAAGGATGGAGGAAGGCTAAATCTTCCTTGTTATTGCTCGATCGTACGATGTAAGACTTTGTTTTCTTCCGGTGGAAAAGTTGGTGTGTCTTCACAGCAGGGGAAATTTGATAAAGTGTTTTGATTACGAGCTAATTCAGTTGGCTGTTCTTTTCTAGTGAGGCTAAAATGACTGTTGGAAATCAATAATTCATACTTGGAATCGCAAGATCGCTGGAATTTCAATAGTAACTTGATAAGTGTCGCTTTTTCATAATTCATACTTTTAATAATTGATTACCTTTGTTACGATCAATTTCCTGGGAGTGCGTTAAACGGTCTTAGAACTTAAAAACACAGAGTTTGCGATTTCAACAAATTCAGGGACCTGCCGCCACTTCAACGTTACTTATAAAATTATTCAACGATCGTCTGGAAGATTAATAATCCCCGAGGATCAGTCCGCACGAATGTAAATCGACCGATATTATTATCTGTTGCGCCACAGAAACAACATCCGAGCCAGCTACGGCGAAGATGAAACGCCCGGGCCCCTTTGGACGATCGTGAAACGAAAATCCAAATAAGTCGGTTCTAAATAAAGCGGCCCTCAAACGCGCCGGCGGTTGCGACGCGGAATTATTTGCGAGGAGCAATTTCGACTCTCGGTTTTCAATCAAGATTCAAAGCATGGCGAGGTCAAACGCAGCGATATCGAATGGAGCAGATTCGTTGAGCATCGACTCGTGGCAGTAGAATCTCTGACGCACCAAATGACGGCTGTAATTAAATTCTTGAACAAGACGCATCTGTGAAACGATGCGCTGTCGAAATGGACACGATTCGACGTTAATATTTCAAGGATTTGTTGAATCGTGCCAAGGGATTTAGAATTTTCTGCATTTTAACAAACATTTATTAATACCAGTCTCCACCATGGATGATGAAACTCCTGTATACTGGACAAATTCTTAAAAACAGATAACAATCTTAACCCAGATGTGGTTAAAACCCTATACATTGAATTAACATAACGAACATCCAAACCGTCAACAAATTTTTACTTACGCCTCTAAATCCAAACAAGGGACTGGATGTGCGGTATGCACACCCGAAAATGAACTGCTTTTCAGACTTCCAGAAGCTTTTACAGTATTCTCTAGTGAAGTCATTGCTGTATTACAAGCTTTACAATACATAACAAAATCGAATCACAACAAATTTATTATCCTATGTGATTCCAAAAGTGTCCTGCTTGCTTTAAAAAACCTAGAGACGAATAGCACAATAATTCGCAACATTATATAACTAAATGAAACTCTCAAGTACTGCAAAAAAGAAGTTTTGTATACCTGGATTCCCTCACATGTTGGAATTAAAGGCAATGAAAAAGTCGACGAAACAGCAAAACTGGCTACATCTAGTCCTAGTACAGAGATAATTAATTACAGTCTCATCCACTACAAAGACCTCCAAAAGTTCTTTATCAAAGCGATTTTAGGATCATGGAACGAAGAATGGAAAAATACTAGACCCACTAAACTGCACAAAGTACGATATGACATTAATGACACCAATCCAGCCTTACCACTAAATAGAAAAGATCAAGTTAAGGTAACGCGATTAAGAATAGGACACACAAACTGGACTCACTCACACCTCATCACGAAAACTGATTTAAACAACTGCGATTTCTGTGATACACCGAACTCTATAGAACACATCTTGGTCACCTGTCCTAAATATAATATTAAAAGAACACAGCACAACTTACAGTACTCATTAAACGTGTTACAAGAAATAAGCTCCTGCAAAAAGGTCCTGAACTTCCTGAAGGATATTAACTTGTACAACCAAGTATAATAATATGATATGTCACCATTAGAAACACAACTGTGGTCACTAATAACCTTATAAGGTGCATGTGACCTAAAACTTTCAATAAAAAAAGAACATTTGTTACATTTCTTTAAAATACCACCAAGAAAACTTGGAGATTTATTTTTGACACATTTAATTTTATATATTTTGACAAAGACTAATATGTTTCTTTAAAATTCCGTCAAGAAAACGTGGAACCTTGGAGGAATTTGAAGGAAGCTTAACAAGTGTTCTGTTTGTTAAAATATAGACAATTAAATGCGCTAAATCAATTGTGCTGACAATGAATGTAGGCGCAAAGTGAAAAGTTTCTGGTAAAAATTTGGCATACAAACGTTGAAGTAGTTGATCCAAATAGGCTAGGATTGTGAGTTAAATTCTGGTATTTTAAACCATCGGGCACGAATAACAGGCGGAAACTCTGTTGACGGTTTCATCCTGAAAGACTAGAATCCCGCAAGCTTTGCCGCGAGTAACCCGGAGCTTTTCGAGCATTCCGTGGCCGGAAGAAATAAGTTGGCATGGTGGCCAAATCGCGTCGCAAAGTGCATAACGATCGCCCGTGTGCGTCCCATTGTGCGCAACCTGGAAATCCATTCCGTGGGTCCTATTGTGGGTGTCGTCGGCTTCCTCCGGGGTCCATGGTCCCTTCCGTCTAGGTGTGTTTTCAACAGCCGTAGAAACGGTCAACGCATTCCGGATCTCTGGGAGTACACTCGTTCTCCAATGGAGAGCGCAAAATTCGAAGCCAGAAAGTCGTCGTTTCTGGATTCAAATATTCGAGTGCCTTCGATAATTGAAGATCCAGGGGTTCGTTAATTTATTGTTTTGTCTTTAAAATTACAACTGTGTATAATATATCATTCTACAGTCTTTTAACTGTACCATTTTACTGCAACAGTGTGCATTTATGAACAACTTTCAATTAGTTTGAAGGGGTTCATTCATTTACTTTTTCTATTATCTTTAGTTTGAGTTGCAATTAATAATATCTTCAGTATTTGAATTCTGCTGTTCTACCACAATAGTCTTCACTTATTAACAACTTGCGAGTAGTTTCAAGGGGTTCAAAGGAGTTCGTTAATTAATTTTTCTATTATCTTTATTTTAAATTACAACCATATACAATATCCTCAGTATTTTAATTGTACCATTTGACCACAACAGTGTGCATTTATTAACAACTTGCAAGTAGTTTCAAGAGGTTCAAAGGAGTTCATTAATTAATTTTTCTATTATCTTTATTTTAAATTACAACCATATGCAATATCCTCAGTATTTTAATTGTACCATTTGACCACAACAGTGTGCATTTATTAACAACTTGCAAGTAGTTTCAAGAGGTTCAAAGGCGTTCATTAATTAATTTCTGTGTTATCTTTATTTTAAATTACAACCATATACAATATCTTCAGTATTTTGATTGTACCATTTTACCACAACAGCCTGCATCTGCTAACAACCCGCAACTACTTCCCTTTTGCCTTGTCCAAAGCATTCGTCAAGGGAAAGTCTTCGGCCAACACAACCGATAATCATCATTTCCCAGCATTCCAATTCGAGAAGATTTATCTAGCAATCATTGGCGCCGACGCAGGCCGAGCATTAATTACGCTGGTTCCGTATTACGTGCCGCAGCTTACAATCCGCGGATCTGCGTGGTTGTTGCTGGCGGTAATTCAGTTCGTTGTCGCACACAGAAGGGCATCCGAGTGAAGTGGTAGAGGCACAGCCAGAGCTCCGGTTTGCATCGGTATTTGCCTAGCTTTTATCGACTTGCGACTGAAGCTCGCTTAAAAACCGGGGTAAAGTCTGTTATGAACATCGACGATCCCATCGTGCCTCCGCTTCGTTCGGCTTCCGGAAAGGTGGAGTGGTTAACGAGTGGAACCTCGTATCGAGAGGGATGATTTTTCACGATGCGAAAGCTCGGAATTTCGAATCGTACACTCGAATCGTATACGATAGATAATGCTTTATGATTTGCAATGATTTGCAAAAGCAATTAGAATCAATTGGCTGGTGTAATTTTCTCCTCGAGCGAAGGAAGTGAATATTTTATGAATGGAAATCAACATATGCTCGAATGGAATAAGTAACGCGATAGGGATCGGGCGAGACTCGGTTCGAATATATTGTTAACCTTAAACGGACGTTTGCGATCTTCTCGCGCGCGATGGTAGAAGTAGAATAATTGAAAATAATTCATTCCATCGATGTTGTTATTTAAACGAATCGTGCGCTGAATTCTATTGGCGGATATTAGATATCCGGCGGCGGCGAGGGGTGGAAAAGTTTGTCAGAGAAATGAAAACTACTTCACGTCCAATTTTATTAAGCTACGATCCCCCCTGTTTTGCCGTTATTGATACTGTTATGTGGTAGCTAGTTATGTCTCGATCTGCTATTGGATATTTCTTATTACATTTATTTCTCCACGAAACGAGCCAAGTATCACAGCGAAACAGAAGTCGCTTTCTTCCCAAACTCGTCATCCGACTTTCGGGGGAGTATAACATAGTTACCTTACATTTCAGAAGCGCAATTTAGAAAAATCTCTTTTCGCAAGAACACGCTTCGTTCAACTATGTAATTATGGAACAAAAATCAGCGCCTGTTTCCCAGAATCTTTCTCCACCTCAATCGCAAAATAAACCTGCCTCTCCCAATGTTTCGAACGCATACAACAATGCAGTAACATGAAAATTATTCGGTAGTTAAGCTGTCGTAAAACGGGCGAGGATAGTGGATGAGCTGCAGCGCCCGGAAACAGAGCGATCGTAATTTTTAACTCGATGAATCGGCACGCGAGAGTGCATCGCGTCGGTAAACGCGCGAAAAAATTAGCCGCGTTCTCGTCGGAGGATTGTTTAGCGCACGGAATCTGTTCTACGAGGTTCATTTACCTCCCCGACACAATCGTTCTGTTCCAATTGGCAGATTCATGACGCTGACTTCCTGCAAATTCGTTTCTGCCAATTGGAATCCTCCACACTGTGCTGTTCGATTTCGTTGAAAGCAATAAATATTTTGTTACGGCCGGTCGTCGAGAAATTTAGTTACCGTTCCAGAGCGCATGCAATTATTGTTGAGTAAAGCATTTTGCACCTCTTTATTTCATTACACTATGTGATTAAAACAAAAATGCACAAGTAATTCTAATGTAACATTCAATTTTTCCAATGTTGTATCCAGCTATGAAACTGCTCACTTAACCACTCAATCGATATAGAGAAAAAGAAAACCTCCTCACTGTGCCAAATATTTGCTGTACATATAAGTATACTGCTCACTCAGCTACTGAATTGAAACAAAAGAAAAAAAATCTAATCTGATCCGATCTGCTACCACTGATCCAAGTCACCAGACTGACGTATTCAATAATCCCCCCTCCCCGCCCCGCCTGCCCCATGTATAATGCATACGGTCCAGCCAAAATCTTCCTTCGCGAAGCAAAGCAAATGTTCACCCTTAAACAGAACCAGTTCATCTTAATCCCTCTGCCGCCGTCGCGGATTAAGTTAAGTGAAAGCCTCTTATCACCTTAAGGATGATCGACATCCAGGATCCTAGATGGCGGATCGCTAAGTAAGGTCCTGTGTTCGGTCGAAGGACGTCCTCCGCCAAGCGTCAGGACTGGCGAACAGTTAACCACCCATAGATTGCAGAGAGTCACTCTTCACAAGGAAGTTGCTCGCCTTAACGAAAGAGGCTCGTGAAAGAAACACCGATGACAGCCAGCCTGAAATCTCTTTTACTCTCCGACGAAGATGAAACGGAACGTTTTGAAACTTGTCATGGAAATCCTGTTACTCGTTCGTGGGCTGTGTTACTGCGGAGCTGAGATCTTGACATTATACCCTTCGATGAGAAGGCTTTTATTAAGACTCTTTGCAGGTGGAATTGTACGGAAATGTTTTTCGTCATTCTCTTGGTAGCAATTGTTTTTGTTGGACCTTGCCGTACTCAAGGTGAAGTAGTTTTTAATTTCGTAACAGAAAAAAGTATTAATTCAATGCGTTTGAATTCAATTATTTCTATCTGAATCGCATTTCGAGAAATGTTAAATTAGATCAGATTCCAATACGTTCACTACTTTTCTCTAATTACAATATTTCTTTAACTGTAAACAGTCGTTCCTCCGATCTGTTGCTCCAGTTCAGAAACTTTGGAAACGGCCTCCCGACATTTTTTCCCCTTTTCGAATTTTTTCCGGCGCACGCCACTCGGAAGTCTAGACGTAATTGGATCCAGCACGATGCTCGGAATCTTCCTCGTTCTTTCACCGTCCCGCCCGGTGGGAACTACTCGATCCCAGCGACGGTCCGCGTCGATATGAGAATCCCTAGCGGGACAGGGAAAGACGGGGATGCTGGCAGAGGGCGGAATCTGTCAATCGGCTACTGACGAGGGTGGCCGGTATCGTAATGATCGAACACCCCGACGGTTCGACGGGAGATTTGTGGCCGATGAAATTGAACCGTTAGATAGAGTAAAAAATTGGCCTGTCCATGAGCTTCTCTTGTCCTGCTCAGAATTATATAGGGGTGATTTATCTGTGATAGGGTTGCTTCTTGCATTTCGAGACGATTTATCCCGTGAAATCTGTTTTTTTATATTTTTCTTCTGTTGGCGGAGTAATAAAAAATATATTATTCTAAACCCGCGGAAGAAATTCGATCATCTCAATTTGAAGCGAGTTGATAATCACCTGCTGCATCTCGAAACAGTTCCCCCATAAAAAAAAAAAATTCGTCTTTTCGACGCGGATCTCTCGCGGAATTGCGCCCAGCGTCGTCTAATTAGGATTATCTATGGCAGTCCCGTGGATTTACACTGCGAAACGTCCAATTAAGGTGGCATGGACGGACAATGGGATTGCACAGTCGCGGAATTACGTTGCCAAGGACGGTCCCGTGCAAATAGCTTTACGTATCCCAAACGATGTGCACACTTGCATACGCGTGGCGGGATGGGACGCGAGTTCCCCGCTCGCGGAAATTGGGAAAGGAACAGCGACGGAACGTCTTGGTTGAAGGACGGGGCAAAGGGGGTCGATGCGTAGGGCTTGTCGTTGTCCGCCAGAAAGTAGCAGAACGGAGTGCAATTCATGATGATGCGAGCACGAAAGCTCTCCCTGTACAGAGTTCTCCAGTTGAAAAGCTATTCTCCAGGCGTGAGATCAATGTCTCTGGATTTTAAACTGCCCTATAATTGCTACGTTTCTCTCGTGGATGTTTCTCGATCATACGTTTTATTAATTTCTGTTAGCTCTGGAAACCGTTATTCAAACAGAATAATTCATATTTATTGGAAATGAAGATGATTAATTAGCATACACTCGCGATTAAAGAGATAAATCGATTTGTTGATGGCTTAAAGCGGTAGGTAACCAATTCTGTGTTGATTTTATTTAATTCAGAAGCTTTCGTACATTTTCATTTCACCATTTGAAGCTGGATGTTAGTTACGGTTTCAAAGCGTACTATTCCAACTTGCAATTGCCGATGCCAACAGCTACGTCGACGATCGTACAATCCTTCCTCCGCGCTCCATTCACTTCCCGAAGTACTGCACGACGAAACAAGGCGAAAGTGAAGAACAACGCGGCGAGAATATCGCGTAGTCGATTAACCATCGAAGACGTCCGAGATGGGGAAATGTTGACGGAGGAAGAAATATCCTGCGAAACTTATTGCCAGCGAAATAAAGCTGAGGAAGGACGAGGAGAAGAATGACAGACACGGCGTTGAGAGACCCGCGAAAAATTCGCGTAAGAATGGCGCGCGACGAGCCTTCCCTTTTCGCGAAACAAATATCCTATTTCGTTAAATAGACACCAACGCGTTCGTCCCTCTTTTTTTCTGCTGTGCAATTTTTACTTGCAAGAACTCGTTACACCTTTCCCCCTTTTCTGTATATATGCGAGGAACGGAAGAATGGGATGAAAGTTACCGGGAAGAAAGCGAGAATCTCATTTGAAATGAGAGAATGAGCCAGGTGCGCGTGTGTGTGTGAGCAAGGCTGAGAGAGATGGAAGGAAGACGGATCATTACCCGACTGGAAAACGAAAGAACGACGGCAGAAGTCGTGAAGAAGGGCGGAACGAATGGCAACGTGAATACAGTTTCTTCGCGGCGGAAACGCGTGGACGGAAGAGAAAGAACTCGTAAAGTAGTTTCACAGTGACGTCGACGCGTCCCCGCAGGTTTATTCGTACGAATCGTCGCTCGATTCGGCCCGGCACGGATTCTGAAAAGTGTCCCCTCGACTCGTCAATACGAGTCTAGTTAACCCAGGAACATCGGTCCCCGTTTTCGCTCGAATTCTAAGAAAATTTAATGAACTCCTTGCGCGCGCGCGCGATGTATTGGAAAATGTTGGGAGGAAATGGGCATTCATGGAACGAATTGACGCGCGAACGGAGAAAGCTTTTCCCACTTCGCGCTTCGTCGAATCGCGAAAGCGCAGGAATGACTCGTTCCAGCAGCGAGAAACAATTAAAAACCGAATATTATTCTAAATATTTTCAGAGGAACGCGAACACACGCGATTACCTTGTTAACCCGTCAATACTCTTCACCAGACTCCCGCGCGTAATTTATTCCGTTTAACTTGCTCGCCGCGGCGAAAAAAAGGAAATCCCTCCCGCGTTCCCTTAAACAAAGAGCCGCATCGTTTAAAGGCAAACGAGGGAGTAATTTCAGCGAGGCCGCTGCTCCGCTTTCCAACTTTTTCTTCTTGAGAGGGTAAACAGACGGAACCGGCGCTTTTAACGTTCCAGTCGCTCGCGATCTCTCAATCTGGCCCATTATTTTCGATCGTATCAATCAGCTAATGGTGGGAGGCTGGTAATTTTCGTTCGTGTGTGCAAAGCCATCGTCGGGGTAGCAATTTTCGACCGCTGTGTGCGCTTGGTAATCGATCACCGCGAATCTACCGCTCTCGCCGCCCGGGCCCTTTAGATGCGACCCGAAAAGCTGGTTGGTACACTTGTATTTTGAAGTAGAAACCCCGCTCCGCGGTTCTGTTCATGGTATAGGATTGTTCTCGCACCGGTTGTCGTAAACAAACATATGGCGATGCGTGGCCATCAACCGTTTCGGAACGTTGTTTCATCCTTGAATTTTCGTTGGAGCCAGTATTAAAGAGGATCCTGGAGAGATGGTACACATTCTTGAAATGGAAAAAGAAAAATGACGAAGGGCAATCGAGGTTTGATGTTGAAATAGAAATTTATTATTTTACTTCGATTTGTATTGCGGTTACAATGATAATTTTCTACTCATATCCTAACTTTATCCTCTTCCTTTCAGTCTCTTCGAACTTTGCTTCCACGGAGAGTGACGAAACAAACTGGCCTCGAGTTTCATTTCTTAATGTCCCGCTCCGCCAATCTTTTCGCAAGGTAAATCAAATCGAACAAGAAACTCGCGACGATCCAAGTTGTTCCTCAATTTTACTACTTTGGAACATAGACATTATAATTTGCAAAGTAATTTCTTCTTGAAGCAGGCCAATGCGGAACGACACGAGACATACGAAAGTTCGACAGATCCTTCACTTTCTCGATCTTCCCTATTAGAAGATCAGCTCTCTGAAAAAAAAAAAAACAGGGCACGAATGAAACTGTGAACTTTTATATAAAGTTATTTAGTAAACATTCAACTTCTCAATTATTTCTTTTCCGGTTTAAGTCACCTTTGTATATTAATACCTTAATTCCGGCAGTAAAGTACAATTTTAACAGTTGAAGGAGTACATTTCAAAGAACAAAATGCTCTTTGCGCGCTAACTTGTTTGACGGAAACACTGTGAAGCGCAAATGCTAGTTGACTAAGAAATGGTCCTTTAAATCTTCCATCAGTAACAAGTTGAAACATTAACACTGTTGACAGTAAATCTGCTTGAAAGAACTTTTACTTGTTCAAAACAGGATAGCTGTTATCGTTTCACTAGAACTTTTATCCATTCCCGAAAAAATAAAACTTCTTATACGAACATTCATAGAATAGGAGTTCCAATAAATACACATCATTTTGCAACTGTTTTCTTAGAACAGAAGAGTGGACAGCGAAGAAAGTTAATGTTATATCAGAACTCATTGAAGATTTCAACAGTGTCATTCGACCCCTGCGGAAAAGTAATTTTCCAATTCGACCAGAAGCGAATGCACACCCGTTTCGAGATTCTGCCGAGTTCCATCTCGTTTCGCTGTCAGCAGTCTTATCTCCCCTGTTCATCTCCCATCGTTTCCCTGGTCCGCGAGATTTCTTTCCTCCGGAATTTCTGCCCGGCCCTCTATCATTTCCTCATTGGCTGTCATTCGTAACGAGCAATTAAAGGAACCCCACCTTCCAACGATCGAGCGGCTTCCTGTTCTCTGGCAATTAGTTAATTGCGTGATCCATTGTGCACCGTTTAAGAATCGCGTTAATTAGTATTTCATCCGGACGCGACAGAGCCCTCGTTGTACAGTCGCCGCTCGCTTAATTGAAGGAAACTCGCTTTCGTTTGGTTTTCTTGATGGAGAGAGCCCGGGTGGCTTGTTTCATTGTGCAGGCGCGATGGACGCAGGCGTAATTGGCAATTAAAACAGCTTCCTTTGGTGTTGATTGTTCCACGTTGCGAAATCGATGGGAAATCGCGAGTCGAGGGAAATCGATCAAATAAATAGTTGGATGTCATTTAATATTAATCGCGTTGCCTATCATATTAATATAACAGTATAATTAAGATTGATGTAGAAACTAAATATTGGAGAAATCTTCTGCCACTTCTGGCTCTCGATCACTTCTTTCTACTTTTATTTCGTTGTAATTGATTTAATCGAGAGCAATGTGGAATGGGAATAGTTTAATTGTATTTATTAATGTATATCAGGTATAGTTAATCTCGATGGAAGTTCAGAAGAAATTAACCAAGTCTTTCATGAAGTTTATTCAAATTCACACGAAGAAACTGCAGGCACGTTTCTGTAGTTATTTTAAATATTTCTGAAAAACTATGTTGAAACTTGCAAGCAGGGGGGCTTAATTAAATTTGCCGGTACAGACTCTCGCTTCGTACAAAGCTTCGAGAAATTGCGATTGAATCTTGGTGTTACGAGTTACCAAGTAACTGTTAAGTCTCGGCATCCGTAAATGTTCTCAAAGTTAGCTCACAAAATTTTTCTTGAGGGGGCAATAACTCTTTATCAATAATATATACGTGATTTTACAAGGTTAATATACTATTTTCTGGCGACATTCAATTGTTATACATTGATCTAGTAAATACTAACAACGAACACGATTCGAAAACGAAATGGGACAAAATGATATGAACAATACTATTAAAAATATGCTACATGGGCTGAAAAGTTCGCTACATTAAGAGGCGAGAACACCAGAAATGATCGAAAAAATACATGATATTGTATTAAATGATCGTAAAACGAAGGTAAGTGAGATAGTTAACATTGTGAACATCTCGAAAGAGCGTGTTGGGGGAATGTCTTGCATGAACATTTGCAACTGAAGAAGCTTCAAGGAAGATGGGTGCCGCGTTTACTCGCAATCGACCAAAAACGAGACCGTGAAAACAATTATTAGTGAATATTACTGTGCATTATTGGACAAATCGACTAACGCTATCAAAGAAAAGCGACCACGTTTGAACGAGAAAACGATTCTCTTTCTTCAAGACAATGCATCAGACCTAACCTAACCTAACCTAACCTAACGCTATCAAAGAAAAGCGACCACGTTTGAACGAGAAAACGATTCTCTTTCTTCAAGAAAATGCACCAGCTCACAAATCAACAATGCCGATGGCTAAGTTGCATCAATTACGCTTCGAATTGCTTCCCCATCCACCGTGCTCACCGGATTCGGCTCCTAACGACTGTTTCCTGTTTCCAGGATTAAAAAGATGGTTGCAGGGAAAGTGATTTGCCTAGAATGAAGAAGCGATAGCAGAAACAAATGCAGAGTTTGACAAAGCGCGATAAGAGAAAGGTAAAGGAATGTTAGAAGAAGCATAAATCCAACAATTGCCAGAAAAACTGTGTTTTATTATCAATACAGGAAACTTTTCAGCTTATGTAGTATACATTCGAAACTGATACTTTCGATATATTTTGCGCCGATCGTTCAATTCCCTCCAAAGCAACACGAGGCGTCCAGGGAACTTTTTTTTCACGGAAGCGAACCCCTTTCGCGTTTCCACCCTCGAAATCTTCTTCTCGCGCAACCTTTCACCAGGCACTGGCGGTGCCTCGGAGCGTAACCATGGGTACTATCGTTTTACTTGCACGTGACGTGAACGTCTCGTAAAACTCAATCGGGAAGAACACGCTCTTCTCCAGCCCCTATAGCCACCCCTCATCGGCCGGAATTTCAACAGCAGCAATTTACCGCGACAGACGCGAGCCGCAGCTCCCTGCGATTCACCTGGTCCGCACGTCCAAGCATCATTTTCGCGATTACCCGAACGTATGTTTCCTATGGTGCACTGCGAGCAATCGTACAGGAGCCCCTCGCTTCTTACGCTCAGCTTGCTTCCGTTTGCTTGGCCCAATGAAAACTGTTATTTGGTAGAGGATAAATCGATATATGTTAAAGGGTTTCCCTCGGTAAACGGAGCGTATGGTACGGTTCCTGTGTTTGAGAGCTTTCGAGTTTCCCTCTGGATGGAACGAAATGTTTCTCGTACGGGTGGTTAGGAATGTAGTTTCGCTGGCACAGATTTCGGAAAGATTTTAGATATCTCATTCTAGAGACAAATGAAATAAGGAAGAATAGAAAATAATAGGAATATATTAGATATACTAATCTTAGCGTATTAATAAATAATAGAATATATCAATTCAGGTGCATGCGTTACAAATAAATGAAATCCATCGAACGATATCTGTTATTAATCTAACTGAATTGCTTCTTACGATCTGCTTGTATAATTTAATTGAAAAACGAATACTTTCCGAATCCTGAAACAATCAATTCATCCGTCGCTGTAGAAATCCACTTTCCAGCCGCCGCTATCGATTAAACTTTCGAAAGCAACAATTTCCGTTCTCCCCTCGCGTCTCCGGTTTAAGTTTCCAATTGCCGAGCGTAATCCGTCGAAAGACACGCATTCCACGCGTTCGTCTCCGCCGAATCCAAACGACTGTTGTTCGCACTCTCAATCAGCTAATTAGCTGCGCCGCCTGCCGCGATCCTCTCATTTCTCCGAAATTCCGAGCTCAGTCGGACGGCGGTTCGGAAAACGAATCAGGGAAACTTTTTGTCGAGTTTGTTCGCAACTTTCCACGCAAAATCGACAACTCGAGCGTACGCGAGATCCGGTCCAATTTGATTCGCGAAAATTTTCCCCCGTCGCCATCGTTCGATCCGACACCAATCCTTGATATCATTGGATAGGGCAGCTTATTGCACGCGGTGGCAGCCGCCCCCCATTTCTCGCGCCCCTCCTCAGGCGACGCTGGCAAGTTTAAGGTCGTAATCGTAACGGTAGTCTACTTAGAACGGGCATAACCGGCGGACGCGCGGTCCCCGCTAATTAATCCTAGTGACGATCGACTGAGAATCTCTAAACTAATATAGTTGGGCTAATAAAATATACGAAGCCGCTAGATTCGCCCGATCGGTGCCTAGGAATACAGACTACCATGCTTTCTTTTTATCATGTGACAAGTTGCGAGGAAAGTGTTCTCGTGTCGAGAAGCTTGCGATACCTGTTCCCGAACGACGCGGCGTCGTGTCGACGAAATTATTCGCGAGTTTATGTCGTTCCTTCCCCGTCGTCGACGTCGCTCTTCCAGCGTCGGGGATCGCTTGCGAATTTGCATTTCGCGTGCCCCGGTACCGCGATCTCCATCGTTACTTCTCGTGCTCGTCATCCGATGGCAAGTGGATATGCCCGACGAATAATTCTTCGGACTCATTAACACTACTGTGGCTGTTGAGGGGAAGAAATACCGCAGCAGTCAAAGTAAGTGGTTTTTCAATCTTTTCGACAAATTGCGTGTTGCGTTGGAAACTTCCACTGACACTTTGTCTATCAATAAGTATTTCCAAAAAGTTCCCAGTTGTACTCAGGACTAATAAAAGCACTGCAAGCTTTAGTAGAATAAATACAAGAGGAAAGTATTTTAATCTGTTATTAATTTTATTCGAAATGCAATCTCAGTGAAACTCTTTTCAGAATAATTTACGGTAGAACAATTTTACAAATATCCACCGGTTAGCTACGATATTATAAACATATGCTGCATGGAAAACACGGTTCGTGTGCCCGCTACTTGTATCGCATTTAAACTGTTCGCAAATTCGAGGCGAGGCTGATAAGAAAAACATGGAATAACGATTAGGCAGCTGACTGGCTGCTCCTCGTTTCGCATCTTCGTAGTTCATTAGAAGTTTAACAAACTAGCGGCCACTTGTATCCATTCATGCAGCTATGCAACCGGAGTCTTCATCTCGGTGGAAAGTTCGCCGGAACTTTGCGATTACTTTCCCGAGCAAAGAATTCCTTTTAATAAAGAACGGGTTTCATCGTTTCGGCCGTTGAAGTAGAAATCTATGTACACGCTTAACTGCAAGGGGGCGAACGGGTAATGAATGAAATATTCATTGAAGGGAAAATTGAAAGGCAATTGCAAAAGCAAGGTAGTCGGTGTTCGATATTTGCTTCAAAGGCGAGTCCATCTTGTCTCATTCGATCCTGTTTGTACTACCTTGAAAAAACCCACCCCCCGTCTTTATTATTCAGGATAGCGCGCCGAAAAGCCGGTTGCATTTGGCAACGGCCACGTAAGATTGACGGCGAAACGCTTTGAGCTTGAAAAGGGCATAGAATATTTTCCCGCAGAGCACTGCAAACACATTTTCCTCACGTTCTTAAGGTCCGAGAGAAAATCTAGCTCGGGTCACCTCGTTTATGGAAATGAAAGTTTATTTCGAACGAGGGGAGTAACGTTCTGTAAAAAGATCGCGCTGCTTTAGGGAGTAATTAATATAGATTTAAAAATGCGTCGAGCAAATTGCAATACATTCTCTCTAATTAACAAGATTTCACAGATCACCATCGTCGTTCAATTTCATTCTTCTTCGTTTTCAAACACATTCCTTCTCGCGATGAATAAGTTTCTTAAAATGAGGCACCGAGTAACTTTATGTTTTACAGTTTTTTAATTGCGCCATAAAATACAAGCTGCGGCGCCAGAGGGCATTTACAAAATACGCGCTAAACCATAATTATAGTGGGAGAGGATTTTGTGAAATTGCAACCACCTTTTATTCGTAACGTTTGCGTTTTATGAGTTTCCTTTCACGATTATTTGCAATGCGTGTAACGTGTTACGGTATACTCTTAAGAGATATTTCCGTGGGAATTTATAATCGTAAAAGTACAAAAGTATAGTGAGAAGGAAGCACGACTGCGAAGTAACGTTTCTCGTAAAAAGCATTAGTGCCAAAGGGGTAGTATTTTTGTATTACTCCAATGGCGCGTAGACTTCCACGTATTCGTAATCTCATACAGTTCCCCATGGATGAATAGCAAGAAGCACATTTGGTGGCTACGCCACGATTGGAGGCCAGAAGGTATTCCGAATATCGTTCACATGGTGGAGCATAAAAGCTGCACTGTTGCATGGTCTGGCGCAATGCGAGAAGATTCTTGATGGAAAACTGTCCGAGCTTCTCAGTTTGCCTATTCTTTCAAATGACATCGTTGCAGTACTTTGGAATCGATATCGGTATTATATAAATATATTCTCACTGAACTCCTTGATTAATTAAAATGGAAATTACGCGAAGCGGAATAACAATCCGACTGTTACTTTTCAATTTGCAATATTCCGTTATGTCGTTTCGCTCTTCGCACCCGAGAAACAATATCGAAAGATCGCCTTTCGTACTTTGAACACTTTTTCATATGAGAACTGACAGTCGATGAAAATTACAAGAACCAGGTTTCCTCCGTTCCAATTCGTGTTTCAGTTATTCATTGATAAAGGAGACGACGAATAGAAAGAGCTTTTTTTTCTATCAATGTGATCGAATGCCGTTTCATTTTTCATTCCCTCCTTTGTTGCTGGCGAACACTGGAATAGATGGCTTCACGTTTCCCGATTCCCATGCACAGCCTCTGTAGACTGAGAGAAGATGCTGCACAAAAGCTTTCCATAGATATGAGGCAATTAATTCTCCTAGAAATTGTTCCAATCGTCAAAAAGGCAACTATTATGCAGAACAAAAGTATTCAAAGAATGATGAGCAGTTAAAACTCGAATTAAATATGTTTCTTCCGCTTCTCTGTTAGTCACTTGCTACTTTAATTCAGTTGATCATATTTTGATGTAAGAATTTCTTGCTTACTTTCTCTGGAATGTTCCGCACGAAATATTACACACACGAGACCGAGACAACATTTTCTTTTCCTGGCCATTTAAAGTTCGTTGACGCGTCCTTTATGAGAGTCTCCTACTGTTACTTGACCCTTAGGGAATGACCATCCTTTTTAATTGCTACGGTTCATTAATCCGTGTACACGCCCCATGTAAAATCTTCTACATTACAATATCCTGGTCCGATAATATTGTCATTTTACGTGCCTACTTCTATTAATTCACCAATATAATATATCGATAACAAAATTCATGTGAGTAAAAAGAAAAAAACATTAAGATCAGTTGTGTCTCAGTACTCGAGCAAGGAAGCAGCCGCGCCGAGTGAGACTTCCCACATGCCTCGATAAATGGACGAACGATCGCGTCGCGACAGATTTTACGAAACAACGATAGAGAAGAGGTCTGCGACAGCTCTTTGAACGCGTCACGCTCTAATTACGCGATGCAGCAGCATCCATATGTATAGCTGGCGCAAGGCATCGACGAAAGAGCTCGGTGAGACACCCCGAAGGGGCTGGGACGGGGTGTTCGCGGCGTTACGACATCGAAAAGTACGGGGGAAAGGGTTTCCACCCTTTCTCTCTCCGTCCTTCACTCTATGTGTGTGCGCGTATATACGTGCGCGGCTGCTTCTCGAGTGGATACGCTGGGGGTACAATCGACTGCAGAAGTTCGTTCCCGTAAAAGTAACGCGACCGTAAAGTATTAGACGAAGCTCGCGATGGGGGGGGGGGGGTGAGACGAGACGGGGACGGGGTTGACTGCTGGATCATCGAAAAATAGCAGAGAAAAAAGTAGCGGTGAATTGTGAAATCAACGGAGAATTATTTTTGCCGGGGAAATGAAAACGTTCGATTGCAAACCCAATAAATATCTCATTAAATTTTCACAGTATTCGAAATTAAATATTAATCGCTCAATTGAACAATTTTGCTCATGCAAAATGCTCTGCAACAAAATATCACTCACGACTCCACTTAATATAAGAAAAATGTGTCTCCTTCTGTTTCTTTTTCTACTTAAAAAGAACAAATGAATGAAGCATGCTGAACAAAACCAAGAGATTCTATTACACAGCAATTTAACTTACATCCCGTCGTACAGCCAATCTGCAATTTCGCGCAGGTCATATGCAAAGGTGTGCGGTGCAATCGCTCCGCGGAGATTAGCATACTACATTATGCAACAGTGCGCAATTAAAGTGAAAATTTCATGCCGCATTTTCGACAAGTTTTCCGCGTGGACGACGCTTGTTCGGGAAATCACGGTCCGTGTGAACTCCTTTACCAACGCACGCGCGTAACGACCTTTTTTTCCCTTTTGCAATCGTACGTACATACGTGTATAGGTAATTTCGAGGTGGACAATTTTTGCGACGTCGCTGCGCCGCTTAACGAAGCGCGCGGGGAAATTGAGTGAGCCAGAAGCAAGGTTAAATTTGAACTTTAATTACTCGAGATTGCACGTTCCGCCGCCGCGTTAGAATTTCTGCTACGTAGGCGCGGGCTCGGGGAACGCGCCGCCTTTTATTCTACCCGCCGCGGCGGACCAGTCGCAGAGAGCGAGTGCTTTTCGTCACGCGATTTTAATGAATTTCGAGTTAATTTGCGCCCGATATTAATAACGATCCGTCGAACGGTGCGCGTATAACGGGATCTGTGGAAACTGCGTCGTGAAAAAGTGCGCTTAAGCCGACCTTTACGCTGGGATAATTAACAGAGAGCCCTTTCTGCAATTTTTCTTGTCCGATTTGAGAATGATGAATTTCATGGAAAAATAGCAAAACTTCTGCTTTAATCATCTATTACATTCTCTAATATTCCAATTATTCGTTAAATCGAACCACACAATGGAATCGAATGTTTCTTCGTCTATACCGAATCGAATAGTAAACCAAGGGAGATATTAAAAATATACTAAAACATTTCTGAAAGCCTTCAGGGCACGAACAAGTATAGTTTCCTCGTATCAAAGATCGTACAGTTCACAGCTTGCGTCACACCCTCCTCCCATCAAACGTTACTACACTTTCCAACCCCTCGTTGAACTGGCATCTTTGTGCTGTCGTGTTGTACACGCCGGTATCCAGACACCGAGGCGGATGCAAGCGCAGATCCACTTGTCTAGAAGCACTCAGGTGTGCGCTCATTAGACACCGGGTCAATGAGGCGGTGGGATCTACACCCTTCTGCCGAACGTAGAGGGTCTCCTGGAAAGAAAGTGGAAGAGGAAAGGCGGAGGCGTAAGGTATTCGAGAGGGATCAGCCACTCAGACTCGTCGCATCTTGCCTCCCATGTTAAGAAATTTCTGCAAGAGAAAAATGCATATGCTGCAGAATTTCATATGTCTCTCAACATTACGATAGCTCTACTGATTTTTCTGAAAGCGAATATTCTCTTTAGTCGCGCGTTCTTAAATACTTGCTTTTCATAGAATTGCTGAAACAACGTTTATTATCCGTGTTCAGTCTTTAAGAATAATTGGTGAAGTATTTCATAATTTTATAGATCCCTTTTACAAAATTACGATAATAACGTTCATTATCCTTCTATACAGTCTTTGCAAATAATTGAGCGGATATTTTTCGCAAATCTGCGGGATCTGTAAGAAAATTTTGGCTTTGAGAAATACCAGAAGTTTCCTTGGAATTCTGCAATATCATTGGCATTCACTATTTCGACCATCGAAACTTCGTTGCTTTCTTTTCCAGTCGTATCGTATAAACGAGTGATGGTTGGTCAAGGGTGCAGTGCTTGGAAAAGAGTGGAGAGGTATTGAATTGAAGCCAGTGGCGAGCAGACACTGCTATGCAAAGTTCAAGAGGAATGTTGTAGGGAGCTTGGGTAACTGATACCGAGTGCCATTGACTTGTATTTTGATAATCTGGTGCAGTGATTCAAAGAACCCCTCGGTTTTTATCCCATCTTCTCTCGGTTTCGTTTTCATGGCCACCCTGTGCACACCTATGCACCCTGTGGTTCCCCTTTGACCGATCACCTCGGTGTCGATTTTACGGAAATCGATGGTCTTAGGTTTGGAACAAGCTAAGTTTTATAGTTTTATAGTATGAATGGTAAAATAATGTGTAGCACATTGAGGATGGCATTGAATGTTTTATTGCACAATTTTATTGTACAGAGTTCCAAGTGCGATCACGAGTCTGTTAATGCGAATTATCAAAGAAACAAAGACTCGAGTATAGGATTGCGTGGTGAATGAAACAATTTTAAATGAGGATCAATCTTTTTTTAAATTATATATTTTACGGTTTCAATTATATTTCAAAGTAATTAAATAAAAAGCCAATAATTTTCAATGAAGCAGCCACCCGAGTACCAACACTATACCAAGCAATGTGGATGATTAGTAAATTAAACATTATCTTATTTTCAGTGAAATAGTGTTTTAGTGGAACGATAACTCGAGTTTCCCCATGAAAAGACATCGCAATTCTCGCGTTGTCTGTCGAGACGCGAAAATTTGTTCGTCGAAAGTTCACCTTGCCCCGCTTTCCGCCCCGTGCCTTGCATTTCCATCTTTGAAGTTCCCCGCTAAACCAGAATATAGTTCCTCGCCCCTTATCAGAAAGCTGCGTAACCGACACTACTTCTAGAAAATGAAGTTCATTATCATAATTCAGTGTCTTAATGGTTTCTCAACTGAACCGAGAAACGAATCCTTAAGAGTTCCATTAACACCGATCGAAAGTCTTGCACATGCCAAACGACGATATCGACAATGTTATAAATTAAAAAGAAAAGATTACACAAATGTAATAAATTGTTATATCTCCCCAAATCTCGCATTTTTAGAACTTCTTTCTTTTTCGCGTGTAATTCTATTTCAAAGCATTCAACTCATTTAATCAGTGCCGGATATTTCAAACGAAACAAGACATTCTTCTAAAAAAATTGCTCACTGCGACAACTCTAAGGCGAACGAATTTCGATAAAGGATATCCAGTCCGTATTATCCACATATTCCATCCAGTTAGTAATAGCAAGATAATCGAATGATTTATCACACTTTTCAAGGATTGTGCATCCAAACATTATCTCGAAGCCAACACAATATATTCACCGCCTATCAAATCGTTTTTCCATTATACACGAAGAACAAAATCAAACGAAACAGCAGTGCAAACAATTCAATATACACACATTACTGAATGTCCTTTTTTTCTATTGCTAAACATTCTTATCATTATTATTAAACGGAGTAGTGCCCGAACGAATACAACATAGTAACGAATGTAATAGTAATTATCGGACGCGTTACTTATTCCATGATGGTATAAATGATTGTATTAGAATATTATTTAATCTCCCCATTGCTTTGAACGAATTCGACTCATCGGACTGTCGTCACTTCCTTTTTCCTTTCAAAAAGTCGATACTCTCCATGTACCCACACACGCACCCCCTGACTGATGCCTTGATGCCTCCACTTGAAAAAGAAATAAAAAATGTTACTATCAACCTGGACTATAGACGCGCGTCCCTGCTGATGTTTGTGGTCATCGGACAGTCCATTTTTTCCCAGGAAATCGATAGCTTCAATTTCGCCACGCACTCACCACCAGCCGCTTCATTTTCTCTTTGGGGAACTGGTATTTTTGCACCCTGGTTGAACACACAGATAGCCCCGGCGGATATATCGTGATCATCTTTCATCCTTTTTTTTTCCCACGTTGTCACGAAAAATATTCTAGCCAAAATTGCAAAACTGCGGCTTGAATTTAAAAAAAAAATGCCCTCGACGTTGCTTTTTCGTGGAGAGTATACATTATTATTATTGTTGCTGATTGGGAATGTTCGGGGGGATTGTCAATAAAGGAGATTTAGGTGAAATATTCTATTGTCAAAATCTCCGGCAGCCAGTTTCTAAAATTACTTTTCCCCTCGGATCGCCTATCTAAAAAATCGAGGAAAATAATATTTCCACTGGCAAAGCCGCGTCCAATTCACGCTCCCTTCGAGTCTAAGGTGTGAAAGTTCGGTATTCGCTTTGACGAAATTTCCGCCGGGAGCAAAGGATCAAAGGATGAAACGAATGTCGATAGATCGATATGATAATGGACTATGGGCTGGCGGTGGGTTGTTCAAAGGTGGAAACGCGGTTTCGTCGAATGATAAGTATAAAACTCAAAGACGGACAGGCGAAATCGTATTTCCTTCTGCGGCTATCCTTTTGATTCGCGATATATTTGCATCGCCGAAGCGAAAGGGAAAGAAGTATCGATCGGGAATAGATTCGATTCTCTTCGTTCCATTTTTTCTTTTTCCTCATTCCTTTTTTTTTACCAACGGTCTCTCTTTGCCTTTGTCGCGACAGACACAATTCTGCGCTATTTTTTTTTTTTCGCGCGTGCTTCAAATCGCAGCGCAACTGCACTTCTGGGCAAAGTGTTCCAACGCGAGTCACGGCGACGCACGTATCTGCACGTTATTTGTATCGGTTCCCCTTTTGTCATCGCACGCCGGTCTACAAGGGTGGTCCCTTTATGCATGTTTCATGAGAGCGGGAAACGCGTGGACGGAAGCCACGGTACGAGAGCCGAGATTTTCATGTGAAGTTCGACCCGCCCCTCTCCGACCCCGTTTTCCCAACCTTTAATTATTCTCGTTTCGAAACGTCAACCGGTCACCCGATATCGCTACTAACGCCTGTCCGCGATTTCTGTGGCGGTAACGCAAGGAGGCGAGACTGGCTCGGTATATTTATGATAGTAGCAGTACTTTGTAGAATAGTGAAATTCACATTAGGATCCTTTCATTTTTATTCGAATCGAGAAAGATTGAATGTAAAATTGCAATAAGGTACGAATACATAAAATGGCGAATGCATACTTTGAAAATCAGATACACTTAAGGATGAGAATTTCAATGAACTTTAACACGAATGAAAATTAGATTTCACGTTTCAGTGCTGGAAAGATTCGAAGGATTTTTTCGCTGACGTCTGCATTATCGATACGCGCACAGGGGGGATGATCAGATTTTTCGGCAAACATGAGGGATGTTTGGTCGAATCTAAATTTGAACGTCCGCTTCTATGTTTGATAAGGAGAGCCGTCTTTCATTACCCGCATTACCGATCGGATCGCTCGCTCATGCAGGCCACGCAACCGATTTCGCTGAGTCTGGGCGACATCGTCGGCGAATTCGCTAGGACAGAAAGTGCTCGAACATAGAATTCGTCCCTTTCTATCTCTGTCCTTTATCGACTCGATGGGGCGCAGACACGGACGCTGAAAATTACAGTTAAAAAATTCTTCCAAATGAGAAGCGATCGGGAATGAATTACAATCCGAAGAATATCACGTTTCCTTTGCTACCGTTCTATTCGTTCCGACCATTTTTCGTTGGACGAAACGAATTCTCGGAGGATTTCCGGCCTCGACTTTGATTTATAGCAACAACGTTATGAGAGCGAACGAGTCTGGCTGTCTCGCGTGAAATCGCCGAGGCAACGTGTAAACTGGAGTAGAATCCGAGGCGCAAGAACAAAGACTAATCGTGGCCATTCGGACGCGACGAAATCAGGAACAAATAAGAACCTTTGCCACCTGTCTGCTCCTTCCATCTTCCTTGAGCGCCGCGACGCTATAACACAGGTTTTTCTTAGCTCCGAACAACTGATATCTCGCACCGACGTTCCTTCGATAATAAAATAACGGGAATTTTGTGCTCCCATAACTTGAAATCTCTATGCTGCGATTAATGTCGTCATTTATTTCCCTGGCATATTATTTAAGAACTATTTCGAATGACCTAAACGGTTAAATGTTGAAGATCGAGAATTCAGTACGATCCGTGGTTCGGAATCGGATGAAGAGAAGGCAGGCCGGGCGCTGCCTATCTTTTCTTGCTCGATTATCTTCATTTTTCTAGTTACATCGAAATCGTTAACACCATATTTCATTTATGTATTAATTGGATTGTTATTCTTTACGCGTGTCCGATCCGTTTGCCACGACCTAACATTAAAAACGAAAGTCTATATTTGTTAGTTCAGCTGCTTGCGTAATAGGTAGTTTATAAATTTGTAAAATACAATTGTTAGAATACCTGACTGAAAAATCAGTGGGAATAAAAGCTTGGTATTTACATACTTTTTAATTGATCATTTATTCAATTTCATCAAACTCCGCATACGTATCGGAACGCGTGCATGTAATCGGACGAGCTGATAAATTGAAAAGTGAATTATTCTTGTATGCGTTCCACGTTTAATCTCGATAATCCGCACGTTGTGTTTGACAGTATGCAAAAAAAAAAAAAAAGAAAAAATAGCTGGGAACACGAGTAACGATTGCAGCAGCACCGGATGCTATCGGCATTATTTATTTTCCCGCCTTCCGGGGAACTAATTACTTCGTGGACACTGATTTACTTGCCACTCACACCGTTATCTGGGAATATCGATGTATGGACACGTAAGAGAGCGGAAGTGGTGGGCAAATTTCTTTTGCGTCAATGGTTGCTTATTCTTTCTCTCGGGAACGTGGGAAGAATAATATTATATGTTCTTTCTTTTATTATATCCTCCACGATTCGAAGTAAATCGATTCAGTGTTAATTAAGAGGATGATCGAAAGTGTTTAATTGCTGCAAGGAACTGATGGAAAGTGAAATAGATATTTCAGTGCGGTACAATGACGAGCGTACTTGAATGTAGAAGAAATAGTTTGTCAGAAACGGCAATCATTATAAAAAATAGTTTCAATACAATACATTCTATAAATTGCAGATCGGACAACATATTAATAACACAAGAAGACACTAATTATACACGCAATTCAAAATTACAATTTTCCAAATCATAAATGAATAGCGATGTACGATAAACAGATCGTTATCTGTCTGCCACTCGAAACCTAAGCAAATCGAGACGCTAAATCATTGGAGTTTACCGCTTATGATCATTCAATGGTGCGCGAACTGTCAACAGATCCATCCTCCGCGAACGAGATTATGAATTATGAGAAAGTTTGAACGCGACTACGGGAAACGTTTCGTTCGTAACACTTCCAGCGTACGACCGCACCCCACGTGACAGGCTGGTGAAATTTAAATACAACCACACGTCGGCTGTTTGGCTTTAAATTCATTCGGTCCTAAGCTGGCTGCGGAACACGGTGTTCGCGCGCGAACGCGCTAAGCAGAAGCTGGCCGCGCCAGGCGGACAGGCGCGAGTAATTTTACGCCCGTGGTTTACGGTGGTCAGAACGCGTATTAATTTGATTTACAATGATCCGTAGAATGAATAAAACAGGCGTATTTTGTACTTTATATATTGCGTAATATATTCTGCATGATACACTGTAAATAATTGTACAGTTCTTAATAATTCATCATCACGCAATTCTTCTTATTTTTGTTGCACATCGTTTCCCGAATTTACTTAATCAAGACTTCCATTACTCATCTACGAACGGTGTTCATCGTGCTCGGATTCCCCTAACGAAACACGCGGAATCATCCTACAACTCGAACTCGACGGTATTTAACACTAGGTGTTAGGAACGCGTCGATTTGACGCGTTTTAGATTTCACGTTTAAAGTCGTAGAAGGCATAAACGTTATTTTTAAGCAGCTTATATTAACTTCGATTGATGTTATTGGATTATGGTGTGAAAAGAAATAATGAATACTATTCTTTTAATCATCTAACGTTTATTAATTGGCTCTGAAGGATGTCTTTCTACTTCGAGAACCGTGCACAGAGTGATCAGAAAGAATGCAAGGGCACGACGGAGAGTCGGTTGTATACTTAAGATACAAAGGAGATCCTGACTTCATCCAGTCCTCCACCCAAGCCCCTTCGTATAAACTATCTCGGGCCTATGGGTCTGAGGTTTTAGTCCGTTATCTTATTTTAACTATAAAACTAATGTTTAAAACTAAAAACTGTATTAAAACTAATGTTGCTGTCAATAGCAACAATCCAACAGATGTATATAGTAATATCTACACACATCCTAGTTCATTTCTCCCAGGGCTTTATAATATCAGACACTTGTATATGATGTACCTGCTTTTTTTAAACAATTCCCACGAATAGGTACACAAAAAGGTCTGCGAACCTAGTGTTAAGCGTGTAAGAGCAACCTGTGACCTCGAATTTCAGTCCCGAACTCCGAAGCGCCTTATCGAAATTGTTCGATCGTAACCGCCAGCGAACGTAGCGGGGTGCGCGCCCTTTGAAACGCCGTTTGGCGGAAGTCGATGTCTCAATCCGTTCCCGAGATATTTGGAATAGTAGCAGCGCGCGTACGGCGCGTGGAATTATGAATGGGGCGGCCGAAATTCCGGGAAATATCGTGGCCCACATTTCTTTCCTGGAGATACGTCTAGTAGAAAACTGCTGACTCAGCAGCGTCTGGCGCGGGCACGCGTCACGTGACTCGTCGCGGTAGGTCAGCGTGCGAGGGAGAGAGAGAGAGAGAGAGAGAGTTCCGAGTCGGCGACAAGGACAGAGACGGCGAAATGTTAAATAATTATGTCTCGTTTCTACTCGCGATTGCTCGCGAACGGACCGTCCTATCGATGTCAGAAGAAAAAGCTTTAGGGCGTGCTATCGATATCAGAAGAAAGCTTTAAAGATTTTTAAAGGTTTAAGAACAATTGACAAACTTTTGGACACTTCAATACGTGCTGACGAGCACTTTGAAGGTATCGAATGAAGCTAACGGTTGGTTCTTTAATTGGATCGGCTATTTTGAAAGTGGCGTAAGCCCATTAAAAAGAAAATTGAGACAAGGATGCAAGTAAAAATATCACATTAAAATATATGGAAAGTCTTTTTATCAATTTCTTTAATTGGATCGGCTATTTTGAAAGTGGCGTAAGTCCATTAAAAAAAAATCGAGACAAGGATGTAAATAAAAAGATCACATTAAAATATATGGAAAGTCCTTTTATCAATTTCTTCGGGAAATGAATGAGATTCTTACACCACTTTCAAAATAAACGGTCCAATTAAAGAAATTGATAAAAGGACTTTCCATATATTTTAATGTGATCTTTTTATTTACATCCTTGTCTCAATTTTTTTCTTAATGGACTTACTAAATACTTTTTAGCGTTCATTATATTGCGGATAAAGGCGACAACGTAGGGAATTGTTTGTCGAAAAGATCGTTGAGTGTCGATTTTACTTTCGCTCCTTTATCCTGCAGTTTATCGTTTGGTACTTCGTTACTGGTTACCAGGCGATGCACTACTGGCGTGTCTGCTACTCTTTTATGTGTGTCCTTTCTTTTGTAATAAGATACTAATATTACTAGCAAATAACTAATAAACAGCCAAATTCAGTGGAACGTTCGATTCGCATGCCGCACACGTCCCCGGTGCCAGCCGTGTACAGTTTACATTTACGCAGCGTGATATTCAGTGATTAGCCAGCGGCGGTCGAGTGAATAATTCCACGTACCGCGGGTTTCGTCGTGCGTCCGTCGATGACGGTTCCCCGGCCGTTGTGGAACTCGCAGCGTCGTTCAATTAACGTACGGATTATGCCGCCGCGGCCGAGCAACGCGTGCTCCCGCCCAGAAACATCGCATTAATCATAAACACAGTGGCTGGCTAGTAATTTGCGCGATGAATTGCCGAAGTGGACTCCGGCGCGCGTCGGCTCGCGATATCCATCGACGCGCGTTTAGAACCCGCTCTCCGCGCGGTAACGGAAGCTGCGTGGTACATCGAGTTCAATGCGCACCGATACGGAAGCGCGCGAATGACGCAGCGACGCGTGCAGCACGCAGCTTGGAAACGGATCGTGGAAATTTCGGTAGCTTGACATCGAGGATGAGACGGATCGAAGGAATGGCGCAATGGTGTTTCCTTGGAAATTGTACAACATTTTGATGAAAGCTACTTATTTTTATTAATATAATCAACGATCGCGAAGGAACGCAGGCATGCGTACATTCATCGAATTGTTCACGGAACAACAATGAAGATTGTTGTGTTACATGGGTCCGATTTATCGTTGATCCGAGGATTCCTGTTCGCTTGAATTATTGCCGATTGATTGATGTAATTAAATGCACTTGTTGCTCGTCGCTGTTTGGCGCGGACGTTCAGTTGTTTGATTGCGCGACGGTGATAGAGTTATACAAAGTTGGAGAACGGGCTCGAAATTGAACGGCTGTTTGTGCGCGATTATGGTATTATGGTTCCTGGAAGAGGCAGCTGTTGTTAAGTTCTCGTTTCGTTTGCCTTCTTATAGCCAATTGCGTTTGTCTAACAATTGTTTAACTTGTCCATTCGCGGAATGTGTTATACAAATGTGTTATCATGCATTGTGCATGGAAATGTGTTATAAAAGTTGGATTTATTTTGTGTTAGATGGACATATATTTTCTATCCTATGTCAGCTTTAATCCCGACGTTGACCCTTCTCGCTCGTCTAAATAATTGACGCGGGATACGTCGAATTCTTGACTGCCCCGTCGCCGTTTCTATTGCGGTCGTTCCATTATACTCTGCATTCTAACTCGAGACTACCCCCGGTTCGCCCATCCCCGTGAAATGGCGTTAATTGCTTCTTGAGACGCCGCCTCTAATCGCCACCAGGAATTAATTCTCCTTTTCTTCGGAATTCGGAATATATTAAATGCCGACCGAGCGATTCCCAGCGCATTAACCAAGCGATTCAACTACCATTTTCAATAATTCCCAAACCCTTCGTAGCAGCTCTTCTTCTAGAATATGCAGACCTCAGAGATACGCACGAAACTTTCTAAAAGAAATGTAATTGACAGTATATTAATGTATACTGTGATTGCCGTGAGAAAAATAAAAGTAAGTGCTATGTTACAGAGAAAATACAGGATTTATGGAACTAAGAAAAATGTCACGTATTTTAAATATGCCAATACAAATATTAGATAAAGTATGTAATAATTGCAATATGTAAATATGAATATTGATTAAATATTAAATAATTTTTATCGACAAACGCCATCAACTAACGCTGACGAAAAGGGAAAAAATGCTTGGAATTTACTGTATTTCCAAGTATAATAGATCAGAATAACTGGAAAATGTTTGTTCATACTTAATATTACAATTAACACTTCCAGAGGTGTAATATAACGTATTAATGCAAATAATAATTATGTTTCAGTTCCATAGTCGTAATACAAAAAAGGTTTATTAATTAAGAATTGCCTTTGAATAGTAACTGACCACCAAAATTCATATACACCTTATAAAATAGCCATTTCGAAATTCCTAGTTCACGAAGAAACATAACAAAAAAAAAAAAACGAAGAAGACCAGTGAAATAAATTCGAACAAGGGCGCTCGGTGCTGAAAACCGTGGAAACTGCTGTGTCTGACGTTTAGGAAAGCTAAATCTGAACGCCCGGGAAAATATAGAAATTCGTGAAAACCCAGTAAAACCCACGTGGACCAGACGTCGCATAAAACTGCCGTTTTCCAACGGTCCCGTTCGTGCCACCTCTGTCCCTCTCCGTTCATTATTAATCTTGCCGTGCAAAAGTTGGCAACCCCTGATATTAATCATGCCGCGGTATCAGGGTAATTCCGTGGGACCTACTAATCACGGGGCAAGACCAATTAATTCGTGGCGACGTGCCGGCCGGGTGCCTCCCCCGGGGGTGGACAACGCCGAGCGAATAATCCCGCCTGCTTGCGTCCAGATTTCCGTTGTACTCGCGTTTCTCCGCGCAACATATTTGCTGGAAAGGAAATTTACATATTTGCCTTGTGCGTTCAGGATTTTTCTTGAATTAGAGATCACTTTTGATTCAACACTCGTGCGGAATGGAACGATGCATTTTCTTTGATCGGGGGACGGAATATTCGGGGACTGTTCATTATCGAAATGTAAAAA
The DNA here is from genome assembly GCA_023838395.1 of Holcopasites calliopsidis. Lineage (NCBI taxonomy): Eukaryota > Metazoa > Arthropoda > Insecta > Hymenoptera > Apidae > Holcopasites > Holcopasites calliopsidis. Next base: position 2,151,060 of record JALHAQ010000009.1, read on the forward strand.
GAATTAATGAGCAGCGACAGTATGTTGGATTTTAGTGGATATTCAAACTTTAATATACGAATACTTTATTGTTTTCATTTAAGTTTACTTCTCTCGGGGTCTAAAGAATATTAGTACATAAATTGTAATATCCTTCTATGTACACGTTTCTTGGCAATCTTAGAATGATCAAGAGCTTGCCCATTAAAAACAGCAACATCACTTCACGATGATCGCTCTATTGAATCCGCATTAGCGAATCGCTGAGTCCGACAAGCGTTCAGCGTCTTCCAGCGAACCCCGTCCCAATGAAAATTGTCTGCGCTGCCGAACCGTCCGCGTCAGCCCCCGTCTCGATACTCATCGGGATGGATCCTGGTCGAGACAGGGTCGCGGACGAGAGCTGGCAAAGAGATCTGCGGCGAAATTTCCGTCGATCCCATAAACGTCTTAGCGCCCCCATGAAGCGTGCCCGACTTCCGTCGAAAGATTTCCGTTGACGGGCAACGGAAGCGGCGAGGAGGAAGCTGGGGGGGCACGTCGACGTCTGCCGCGCGTCTCCTCCTCAAGGTCCATTAGTCGCGAATGTGCTGCGGTTTCAGAGAACCGGCTTCGACCCGGATGGCTGTTCGATGTCCTCGGAACGACACCGCTAGAAAAAGAGAGGAAAGTCGACGGTCTGCCGGGGCAGGAGAGAGCGGGGCGGGAATATGAACGAGAGATGGTCTTCCAATAAGCAACCGGGAACTTGGAACAGTTCCAAACAGGAAGTAATACCCGAGCTTCCCAGCAGGCCTGCCAGCGTCTTCGACAAACTGCGCGCTGTCTGCAGCAATAGTTTCGCGGTGGCTAACGAGCGCCATTGTCTAGAGATGCCGATAATTATGTTAGCTCCTTGCGCGTCTTGGCAGTCCCGAACAGTGGGATAACGAGAAAATCCCTCTTCGCTGCTGCTGCGAATTTCGCCCGATTTGAAATTGATCGGACGGTATCGATAAAGTCGCGATACGGATCGTCTTAGTTTTCGTTTCAATTATTTACGAGCGAAACGGGAGTTCCCCTTGATATTCTATCCTTTCCCGAAATTAATGTTTCATGTAAACGACGGTGGTGGCTTTTGGAGTGATGATTGAACCATGAATTTATGTGCGAAAAATTGAAAATGATTTACCTACAAAGGAGAATTTAATTTATCTCGCACTAAACTCATCGATCGATCTTTTAAATACAAATTACAGTTTCATGTGTTGTAAACGACGTACCAAAAAATTTACTTTTCCATTTCACATTCGTCGCCTCGTACAATTGCAAATTGTACCACCAGTACAACAAAGAAAAAGAGCGAAATGGGAATAAGCAATTTTTCCCGTCCAATTTTCCCCGTGGCAGAAGTTTTTCACGCAACCCGGCACAGACGTAAACTATTTATCAAAGTATAATGATTAAGGTTTCCTGCAGCGGGGCTTGGTTTGTTCTTTCCTCTTTTTTTTTCGGTGGAAGTACAAACGAATCCGTAATGAAACAATCAAGCAACGCGTGCGGGAGAACCGGGAGTTCTAGCAGCGATTCGTTTACTAAATTTTAACGAAAGTTTGCTCTGCCAACGGCTGCCTTGTCGACTCTAATTCGACACGCGCGTTCACTAATTATTCAACACCTTGTACGCATTTCTTAATTATTCATGTCCCGGCAATTTTTTCGTTAACCAAGCGTACATCGTTCCACGTCAGATGATACTGATTGTATAAATATAGCATCCAACTTGTTATTTTCCGTGTTACAACGTTTTTGCATCAAATGGGCTTGAATTTTATGATTAAAGAGGAGAACGGGAGTTTTTATTGCAACGAACGGATTGGAATGAAAAATTGATATTTGAATTACGCTGCCTCATGGTTCGCTAACGATAAGTCGTGCTGATTAAAATCAATACTGTCGACGACTCGTTATTGGAATACGGAATTTGTATATTTATCGGCCGTTTATTGCGCTGTTCCGCGCGTCACGAATATTTGTGCATGCCTAACTGGTGCAATTTTTAATACCCCTACGAATTGTTCGCGTCGTTGATTGATTTGTGGCATCTCGATTATCATGAACGAGGAGAAGATACATTCCTCGGAGCATTTTATTTATTTAACATCGCGCCTGTCGTACGGACAGGGTGAAAAACTTTTCGACAAACATCATAGTCCAAGATGAGTAACTGTACGAAAGATACATTTTTCGGATTAATTACAAAACACATTATTTCTATATTTCATTATCTTTCATTGATTTCTCCTTCGATTATTATCAGCTCACTTTCGTGAGGGGTTAACAGCTTGTTGGATTTCGCGAATTTTCTCCTTTTCGCGCTTTGATCCCATTCAAGAGAGTTTCCTCTCAACTGACGGACGTGATACACACATAGGGAACCGCGTGTGCAGTTAACGTTTCTGACGTTTAGGCTAATATATGCTTTGGTACGAGTCGGGCACCTTCCTTCACGCGCAAACGTTATACACCTATTCGAGCGCCGATGGAGCACGGGGATGAGCTTTACGAGATTTCCCCGTTTAACCGGGAGTCCGCGATAGAGCGAATCGTTTCAATTGGAAATGTTTACTTACTCGATTTTGATAGGAAAAATTCGATGAAAAAGCCTCAGCCGAAGGACCGTGCTCCGGTTTGATACTTTGGACGTGAAATTTAATTGGAACGCACGATACGGGGAAATTGCTTTTTATCGGAACTCGCCTCGGTTTTTGTGTGCATCCACGTTTCGGAAGCTGCGATTGTTTATAATGAAAGGCGTTCGTGTGTTTTCCTATGCGATTTTTTTTTTAATTGCCCCGAGCTAAACTGTATTTAATATTGCAAGATTTATTTTTGCTACGTCATGGATACTTACGTTAATACAGAAGTCAATGAATTCGTATCAAATTACTTTCAATTCGATTTTCATGGACATATCTCAAAGTCTAATTTTATTAATTATTCAATTCTCTTTCACACGGCACGCGTGTCGAAGCGGCCATAAAATTCTCCTAATCCCACTGTTTCAACTTCAACGTTCATCACGGCGGCGAAGATCAATCGAAGTTAGCCTCTCCCGAGCGAAATTCCGTCGCATTTCTAAATTAAAGCGGCGCCGCCAGCCAGGAGCACCTTCGAGCAGATTCTTCTTCGTCCGGATGCTCCCGGGGAATTTCAGCTCTGCGATTGCGGATTAATGTCGTTAAGCTCGCGTCGCGACGCCAACTGTCCTGGCGCGACGCTAGCTGCCACGGTCAAACGAAGTTGCCTCTTTGAGATTGGGATTCTTCTTTTTCGACGCGCGACACGAGATTTTGCTTTCGAAACTCGATTACTCCCGGCCGCTCCTCGCGTCTTATGAAATTTAACAGGATACCCGACTGCCGGTCCTTAGCCGGAGCGTAATCTCGCCCGTGCTGTACCCGTGCCGCGATTTTTTTAAAGGGATGGTAGATTTGTTCGAAGCAATGTTATCTTAATATATTTTAAATACACACAATTGACATTTACTTTTAAGTGTAATGTCTATATTTTTAGTGTAATCTCGCCCGTGCTGTACCCGTGCCGTGATTTTTTTTAAAGGGATGGTAGATTTGTTCGAAGCAATGTTATCTTAATATATTTTAAATACACACAATTGACATTTACTTTTAAGTGTAATGTCTATATTTTTAGTGTAATCTCGCCCGTGCTGTAGCCGTGCCGCGATTTTTTTAAAGGAATGGTAGATAAATGTGTTCGAAGCAGTTTTACCTTAATATACTTTAAAAACATACAATCGACATTTATTTTTATGATGTGGTCTTAAAGAGTATCATGGTACTACCTTGCACTACTCAAGTAAAGCATGACGCAAGTTAGAACGAAGCTGTTATAAGTACTTCTCATTATTCCCTGTCGCCCGTTCGTGAAAGTTTGAATATGCTCTAGACTCGAGTGATTTACGAACGGATTTACGTACGCACGTAAATGCACGGTGAACTATTTTCGCTCGAACGTAATCCAGCTTGACTTTAATGCGTGCAACAGCTGAAGAGATGTCGCGTTAAGGTACTTTTTAGGGTGAATGCTTTCGAGCTTGATTTTCAATTAGTCCCCGCTTTAACGTGCAAAAGCTGGTGCTATACAAAATTAATAGGCGACCCGGGGTTACGTCATTGGCAACATTGATCACACAGGAAGCTTACGTTTAATATCAAACTTTTCCGCTTCACTGTTAATAATTGACGAAATATATACATATATGTAACTCTGTTCGGTGTACGTAAAGGGTATCCCTTCATAAATTGAGCAACAACGAAACTGCGCGCAAAGGGAGACGAGAAACGGCGGTTTGAAAAGGAACGATGGGCGAGGATGCACGAAACGACTGAGGAAATGGAGAAGCTCGATTGTTTACTGGTTTCATTATCCGCGCATGCTATGAGTCGAAGGCTCTCAGAATCTCAGCCTACGCGCAGCTTAGAAATGTGTGTGCGCGCCTCCTGCCGAGGTTTATCCTGGCGCAGCATAGTGGTTTCTAATCGCATTACCGTATTTCGCCTGCGTCGTGCACCGGGCGGGTATCTCTTTCCCGCAATCCGTATTTTCCAGCCGATGATGGGATTAAGATATTAACGCGGCTGGCTTGAATTTACAGGCGATAGGAATAATTTATAACGGCTCGCTGAGAAAAGCTGCCGGGGAACGGGCCGGATTTAATTGGATCTCGCTTGCAACAAATCATGAGTTCGATCAACTTTCATGCATACGTGTTTCGTTAATTTTGTGGAAAATGTTGGATTACTCTTTTAGATCGTTTGATGTTAACTGGTTGTTTGTTTTTTTTTGTTGTTGTTACAGGTGCAAGGAACCTGGCCGGTATTTGTCGGATCTTCCTCCGACCGCGGTGATTATCTGTTTCCATAACGAAGCATGGTCGGTGTTGTTGAGGACGGTCCACTCTGTGCTAGACAGATCGCCGGAGCATCTGATACAGGAAATCATTTTAGTGGACGACTACTCTGATATGCGTAAGAGAACAAGCTGCATTCTTCTTTGTTCACATTAAACAAACGAGAACTGAGGGGAGCGGAGGATACAGAAAACATTTTACATTGATCGCAAAGCAGTCGACTCGCAATCAAATCGAACGATATCAAATTAATCAAGTTTCGCCAAAATTATATTCTCTAAAACAGTTGTTAATTGACACCGATATAAAATCACTAAATAGAATGCAGCCTCTGCTAGGCTTCGAGCCTTGAAGGGAGAAACCAGACAAATTGACAAACTGTTTTAGAAAATCTCTATTGGCAAACGAATACACACATCTTAAACTAATGTATCACGAAATTTCATAGAAAAATATTCAATATCATAGTTACGGCGTCTGATAATGTGACGGAATGCCTTTCAAACTGGCCGACAACGAGAAAATCTATCAGTCTTCATCCGATTTACATGAGATTTTGAATGGTAGTTCTTACAAGTATTAGCTTTGGTTCGACAATTTGTAATATTAAAATAAACACAAAATACTTTGCTGATCTTCGAAACTCATCGTCCGGAAGCTCGCCATTCTGCAGGAAATCATTTTTCCTTAAAACCCTTACGCGCAACTGAAGCTACTGTACCAATCTTTAACCCCTTGATTACAAATTAAATGGAAGTTAATGCGACCGAAGAATACCATTTAATTTCCTTCAACTGAACAGTTACGTGAAAGCTGAGAAAGAATACATTTTATTTTTGGACATTTATTAATCAGTTTGGTGTTAATAAAGGACATCTAAATAAAATTAACAAATAATAATTTACTAGTTCTGTACAGTATGGAATATTTCAAAACAACTATGTAATCTAATTGTATACTAGACGGCGTCCGCCGAAAAAAAGCGCTTGACGGGTCAGGCTCGTCAAAGTCTACAGTCGCCCATCAAATTAATGACGAGTGAGACTCGTCATCGTATGTCAAGGGGTTAAGATACTGTTAGCATTTCTCCATTTGGAGCTACCGTTTCAACGCTAGATTGTCGTTCGTTTTTCTCCTAAACTTTCGTCCTGTTTCAACATCAGATACCGTAACTATGATGCTAAATACTTTGATATGAAGTTTGATGGAAGATCGGTTTAAAGTACGTAAATAAATTCATTTGCCAACAAAGATTTTTTCAAAGGGGATGGTCCCTTTTCTTGGTCGCCACACTGCCCCACGCCCCCCTTAAATCAACAGAAATACTTGCGCATTGAATGCGCACAGTAGAGGCACCGACGATCCGACCCCGAACGGAAACCGCGGTGCGTTAAGTGTATCGCTACTCGTCCGCCCCGCGCGAAGCGTGTATCCCTATTCACGGGGCCGCGGTGATTCGTTATCGTCGACGGGCTCGTTTCGTACTCTCACGATGGGATCGATTAAACGCGATCCATCTCGCCGGGCGGTGCGCACGAGCCCGTGACCGTCGGGGGTCAACGGTGAATAGAAGACAGATGCGTTGCGCGCGTGTATGCGGAAAACTCCGACAGGTTGACGCATGCCAACGATGCCCGCCCGTTGATATCTTTCCTGCTCCCTAATTCTGCGTGTCAGAGAAAAATCCCTCTGCGCCTGACGCGAGCTGTTTCGCCGCCTGGGAAAGTTTCGCGTCGATCGATTGTCTCTCCTACTATTCCGAGGCCTCCTCCTCGCCCTGGAAACGCGTACCGTTCGCGAACAAATTTCGCCCTACACCCCTTCGCGTGAATTTCGAACGAGCAGTCCGAGGCTGCGTTGACATTAAACTGTAATACTCGAATCGAGTTAACGCGCGGTCCTGCGAGAAAGGCGGTTAACCGAGCGCAGTGCGATGTAGACAAAAAAAAAAGAAAGACGAGGGCGGGAAGAGAATAAAAATCGCAAGGGGAAGATCCGCGGCGATTAAGCTCGGTCGACGGCAGGCTAGGGAAGGCGTTGCAACGTGTTAAACACGATACAAGGAACAGAGCCGGTGCAATCCCCCTTAAAAGCTCGAGATAAGCTTCCGGAAGTCGGGCTTACGAACATGGTTTAGCGAGCCGCGCGGATGTGTTGCGGCGTTACACGGTGCGCGTGTCCCATTACAAACTGGACGATTGTTTTATCGTAAGAACGAGGGACAATGAGCCGCCTTCCTCCCACCCTCCGTTCTTTCTCCGTTTTATCAGTCGCGGAGGATCGCGGAAAGCGAGATAGGCGTAGCTGTAATAGAGACGACGTAATGAATAATAACAAGGGCCGTTTCTTTGTTAGCGGGGCGATCGCGTTCGCAAAGCAATAACAGCGGAACTGGGGTAATCTGACGTTTTGCGAGCTTTCGTCGCAGGCTGGGTAAACTTGTAACAGGATCGAGGCTGAAGCAATGGATTACCGACGATAAAGAGGGGCGGATCACTGCGCAATTAAGCGCTTTATGGAGTCCGTTCTTTGACGGGAAATTACTTCACGCTGCCGTTGCCCTTTTCATTTTTACATGAGAATAATGTTTACGGTAAATCGCGTGTATTTTGAGTCAGAAGAATGTTCATGTAGATTCATTAATCCATTTAGATTGAATACAATAATTTTACATAATACAGTTGTCTATCCTTTATGATTAATAATAAACGGACTAGCATAGATCAGAATGATTCGCCACGGACATTTAATCCGATTCGGTTAACATTGGAATTACTCTCGTGCGTTCAACGAAATGCAAAAGCGAGTTATCTCGTCGGTATTCGCGCAGACCGCCACCATAAGCGCGATCTACCAGTCCCCGTCCCTCCTTCGGTAAACGAATTTCACGTTTCACAGCGCATCTGCAGCGTCAACTGGAGGACTACATGATGAACTACCCGAAGGTGCAGATCATTAGGGCGCAAAAACGGGAGGGACTGATCAGGGCGCGTTTGCTGGGCGCGGCGGCCGCGAAGGCCCCCGTCCTCACATATTTGGACAGCCACTGCGAGTGCACCGAGGGCTGGCTGGAGCCGCTTCTCGATCGGATCGCCCGTGATTCGACGACGGTCGTTTGCCCCGTGATCGATGTTATCGACGACACCACGCTCGAATATCACTGGAGGGATTCCGGCGGTGTGAACGTGGGTGGGTTCGATTGGAATCTGCAGGTAAGCGAAATTCCTTTCGTCGTTATTTCGCGGGGCCGCTGTCCCGCTATGCTGCCCGTAATCCGTCGCAACGGATGTCCGGCGGGTGTTACATTTTGGGAATCATAGCCGGAATTCGGAGGACTGTATTTTCACGGACTCGGACGGGCAGCCGGCGTTTTACCGTTTCGAGAATTTTATGCATGGAGGGGGTTGGTGAATTTTGGTGGCGGACGGAGGCGAATGTTGTAGATGTTTTAGAAGAGGTTCAATTAGTCGAATATGATAGACTAATATTTATACCTGCACGAGAGGGTTACTATAATTTTGTTTATTTTTGAAGTGTGATTTAGTTGTTCTTAATTTCTACACATTTGTCATGTTTGTAATGTTTCAATAATGCCTGACGTTTGTACTGGAAAGGCTAATAAGATCTAGTAGATTACGTTATCAATTTAGCAATTTCGTGTGAGACTTGCATAAGGGAGGGCAAGCTTCCAATACAGTATATCTTTCTCATCGTAATTTCAAGATTCGTTCAATCGATACTTCTTGTAAGTTTCATATAAATATGAATGCTATTACTATCAATTATCTATCATTGTAAATATTACTTTCTTCATCGTTACTATTAATTCATTTCAAGATTCGTTCAATCGACATTGTTTATAAGTTTCATATAAATATCAATGCTATGACTATCAATTATCCATTATCGTCAATATTGCTTTCTTTATCGTTACTATTAATCCGCTCTCAGTTCGAAATTAGCCATCTCCGTGTTTGTGTCGCTCTATCGAAAACATTACGAGATATGACATTTCTACGGTCTCTCCGATATGATCCTGAGGGTCTCGAGATTCCTTGTTTTCTGTTGCGCAGTTCAATTGGCACGCGGTCCCCGAACGAGAGAAAAAGAGGCACAAGAATCCAGCGGAGCCGGTGTGGTCACCGACGATGGCCGGTGGCCTCTTCTCGATTGACCGAGCCTTCTTTGAACGCCTCGGCACGTACGACAGTGGTTTCGATATTTGGGGTGGCGAGAACCTCGAACTGTCCTTCAAGACGTGGATGTGCGGAGGTAAGTTTAATTCCAACTAAAAAGTTTGTCGTCTTGAAGCAAAGGAATATCTTTGAGCAACTGCGGTGTTCCGCAATTGGAAATAAGGGAAACCGATTTTTGTATTCCTGCAAATGAATAAAAGTGCAATAGATACTATAATTATTTCTTAAAGCAGGTATTGGTGTAGAATGTTTACTTTACACTCTGAGAAATAATATTAGTCAATTAATGGTCCCTTTTCGGATCCCTTTTCCACTTTGTGAAACTCGTCAAATCGGCAGCAAACTTTCGAACACGTGCTAGATGGAAAAGTATAGAATTGCCGGAATCGCGGATAAACAGTGGTAAACCCAAAGCACAGATCGCAAAGCGGAAAACACTGTGCAATTTCGACGAACAGAAGACCCGGACCAAATTCTCTATCGAAAAAAAAAAAAGAAAACTGACTTCCCACACGTTGCGAGTTTCATTCGCCAAGCCACCCTTGCATAACAATGAACTTCAGATCCATCCCAGCCAGGATCCGAGCCGCGTCAAAGTCGAATCTCTTCGGGCGTCCGATCGCGCACGCTTTCCTCCCGCTGGAGCAACATTTCTCCCCAAAGCGCGCGAGGACGGTGCACGGTAAATCTCGGAAGGACGTTAAATCCTGGAGAGAGCGGCGTCGTAGCTTCTCGCAACAGTAGCTTCCTCTTGCAAAGAAATAAACTCGCCCCACACGCCCTCCCCTCCGCGCTGCAATCAGCCGTTAACGCGAGCCAGGTGTAACAAACGAATCTTCTCGACGGTTGCAGGCACCTTGGAGATCGTGCCGTGCTCGCATGTGGGCCACATCTTCCGGAAACGTTCACCTTACAAGTGGCGTAGCGGCGTGAACGTGCTCAAGAGGAACAGCATAAGGCTGAGCGAAGTGTGGCTGGACGAGTACGCCAAGTACTACTACCAAAGGATAGGGCACGACAAGGTGAGTGTACTCCGGCTATGGAGTCGTTGAGTTACCTTTTCCCATTCGCCTAACCCTTTCGACCTCGTCCATCTGATCTCGATTTACCTACCACCTCGCGGCTGACGGACTGCGCTGAAACCGAACGTTCGTCTGTCTCGAGGGCACATTGGTATCGGGATAATAAGAATTGAGGGAGTCGCGAGGTAGAGGAACTCAAAAGTGAAATCGATCGTGTATGTTGTGCGAACTGGTGATTGTCTGAAGGGCTGTTTAATGTTAATTGAATTCTAATTTTTACCTAATTAGTTTCTTGCATTCTTCATTGGAATGCAATATGATAGAAGAGCAATCATTGTAAAGCTCGAATTTCTTTGAAAAGGATTAACAGTGTATTCACCCTCCTGGATTATTTTAATATCTAGTCGTCATTCGGATGATCATAAATGAAATTCTTCTATTTTTCAAGCTTGAAACGATGTGTTTGTCGCGTGGCTCGAGGATGGTACATGGTACGGGGATAATAAGAATTGAGGGAGTCACGAGGTAGAACTCGAAGTGAAATGGATTGTGTATGTTGTGTAAAGTGGTTGATTGTTTGAAGGGCTGTTTAATGTTAATTGAGTTCTAATTTTTATCTAATTAGTTTCTTGACTTTTTATTGGAATGTAATATAGAATGATAGAAGAGTAATTATTGTGAAGCTCGAATTTCTTTAAAAAGGATTAACAGTGTATTCGTACTTCTGAATTATTTTAATATCTAGTCGTCATTTAGATGCTCATAAATTAAATTCTTCTACTTCTAAAGCCTGAAACGACACCATTTCCCTCTCTGATTCTACGGATCTGTAATCTCCAGCGAGAATCCTCTCATTATCATTCAATTCCAACGATTCACCCGAGAGTTCCGAATTGCGAATGGAATTCTTCTAATCTTTCATAATCTTACGATCATGAAACGATCCTTAAACCGTTTAATCTCCAACAATAACTCTCACCTTTATTACCGAGCCATTCAACTATCGTTTCTCTCCTATCAAGCATCAAACACCCGCCGACTATATTCTCACTGGCGGGAAATGAAGCTAATTGCCCCACCGACTTCACTTTTAATTCCGCCGATTCTTCGTCCTCTTAATTCCCCTATTCCTGCCGGTAACACGGGTAATAACAGTATTTCTCGCTACTTCGGCACGCTGTCTTAAATTTCTTCGTTAAAACTGCGTCAACTCGTTGGAAACGAATTTCCTCTCCCTCAGGATCGTTGGAAATGAGGATTAATCAATACCCAGATCAGAATTTTACAAATCGTTCCAAGTCTTTTCATTTTATTTATTTAATTGTTGTATCAACATCTAAAATTATCATCGACAATTCCAAGTTTATTAGTCGTCAATTATTTCCATATACAAAGAACTTATTGTAGTATTTTCAATTGAAAGTTTACTTTTCATTATTTATGCTTTGGGTTCAAACTAATTGAATATCATTCACACAGAAAGGTGGCGGTTTTTATTGGAGACTAATGAAAAATTCGGAAAGAAGAAATATATTAAATTAAGATTGTTCTTGCCACGTATTTAATTGTCTAATTTTTCAATCGATATTAGGATTATTTTAAATGGAACTCAGCTAATCCATACAGCTTAGAAAGTAGTTTTTTTTCCCCCCATTTCTGTGGAACTTTATCGGTCATGTTGCGCTCGTGTGCAGGAGTACTCACGGTAAAGGATGAAGATAAGCAAGCACAATGATGGAGAGCACAGTAGACTAGCACTCGTCGTAAAAACTTGTCCATAAAGTCTGAAGACCTCTTAAAGATCGCTTGCGTGCCATGGCATTTCTTCGAAGGCTCTTCCTTCATCCCCTACGATCTATCCTTTACCTTGGCAGCCTGTTCCGTCAAGAAGCGATCCGATCGGGAGCGTTGTTTCGAGATACGTGTTTCAACAGTTTCCTCGGGGGTCGCCGAACAACGTTTCGAAAGTATTTCATCAATGGAACCGCTACGTTTGAGCCCTTGAACTTTCCGCTTTTGTCGATGGTGTATGATATTCGAAAGCTGGATACTGATAGAAGTTTCCGTAAAAGAGACGTGAGAATTTATATCCGCTTCGTAATTGTAATGAAATTAAAATGATAGGTTTGCAATTATTTAATTGGGCATTAGTTGCTCCAGCACTTTTGCCATGTGCTCGCCATATTATTATACAATTCATCATGATATTTCATCGTACGAACTTTAATCCGTATGATTTACAATTGATCAGATTCTTTCTACTTCATACTCATATTCCAAGTAGAACAGATCAATCATTCGTCGGCCCACGCTCTTTCTTCAAACATCACCTACCAAATAAATGATGAAAACTGTACCGATTAAACGCAAACCGACACTACACTCCGTGCACCGTTCGAATGCCGATCCACGGGTATCACGAACCGTCTCCTCGACCATCGTCATTACTCCGCTCGAGGAGGTTCTAAACGGAAGTCCATAAAGGGATCCCTATTCCTCCTCGCCCTTCCTTCCATTTTAACGATCGCATCGCTCACCCCTCTGGCCGCCAATCTTTAAACCCCTCGCCGCCGGAAACGAACTCGCCTCCCTTCCTCCTTTCCACCCCGAACTGGCCTTCCCTTCGTCCCACCGGAGAAAAGAGAAATGTCCGTACTTATATGTCGCGATTTTCACAAGGGCAACTACGGCGACGTATCGGAACGGAAGGCGCTGCGGAAGAAGCTCGGCTGCAAATCGTTCAAATGGTACCTGGACAACGTGTACCCGGAACTCTTCATCCCCGGCGAGGCGGTGGCTTCCGGCGAGGTAAGAATTCAACGGGTGCTCCACCGGTGCGCGTTTCTCTTCTTCGCAGGCGGCGAATCGGCTGTCCGGGTATCAACGAACGGAGCGGCCCGTTTCCTTCTAACGACGTTACGCGCCGTCGCTTTGATCTATCAAGGTGTTAGAGTTAACTCGGAGGCACTCCCCTTTTCGCGGTAGAACGACCAGAGTGGATAGACGGAACGGGAGGAACGTTTTCATCTTTCCTTCCGGTCCTTTTTTCTCACACCTGAGGACGCGTTACGCTTCCGTAAACGCCGAGGGTGCTGTCTTATTTAGGTGGATTCTATGTGTGTATGCGTGTTACGTGCCGAGAGATTGTTTTTTCATGCCTCTTTCGACCTGCTTCTGCTCTGGTTTCTTTCTGCGGTTCCCTGAATATTTTAGCAGGCGCGAGAACTGCTAGGGGTGAGCATTTAGGAATGCACGTACTTAATTTCACCGGATTTTTACGCTACTTTATTCTTAGTCCTGGAATGCATTTTCTGAGTGGACGAGAGTTTAAGTGGTTATCCGACCTTTATTCCTAAGGAAGAGTTTTGCTGCTGCGTATAAATAAAGAAGCAAACGTCAGATTTATAATAAACTTGCAATGCATAGGAATAGTATTATTGCACATTATTCTATGGTTTCTAATTTAACGAAAGTCAACCACACTGACGAATCGTTCCGGATTTCATAATTTACTATCGACAACATCTCCGATGTTTTCTTTCACACTGCGCTTTCAGCAACGCCAACGAATCTTCCCACTCAACGATTACAAATCCACGCTTCGATCGCTCCACGCGACCGAGCATCAGTTCTCTATTGTCGCACTAGTCTGCAAACGAATTAACGGCTGTCCTATATTTCGCGCTGGCTGCACGAAAACACTCGGTGCGCCTGTATCTGTACATACGGATAGGCGAGGTTCGATCGTCGCCGGCGGAGACAATGATTGATATGCCGGCGGGCTTGAAAACGAGGCGCGTTCGATCGAGAAACAATGCGGCCCGCGGTCTAGGGCGATCTCAATCGGATCACGCGCGGAACGTATCCGAGCGGGGATCGATTCGTCCCGATCGGCTTGTTGGATTCTTGCCCTCGCGGCCTGCGGAGTCGCGGTAGCCGCGTACGGATAATGGGGACCCAATCGAGCATCGCTTCGGGCGAAGACGTTTCACCCTCACTTTGATTCGACTCGCTTTTCTTTTTTTTTTGCAATCAGAGCTCCCTTTGAGGGCTTACAACGCGCGGCTGTTTACCCTCTTTGCGCTGTTGCATCCGTGCTTGCGCGACACAATCAAACTGTTAACGAAGAGACGAAATCGCGTAAATAATTATCGAAATCGTGTTCCGTGGTTTTTATATTTTTAGCAGCGCGTTATGACGAATGATTTCGCGAAGGCTTTGGCTCCGCCTTTACTTGACGTAAAACTCGATAGCTTGCATCTGGATTGTTGTCCAACAAGAAAATGAGGAACCTTTTGAACAACGTGTAGTGCGTATTCGAGTCCAGGGTCGATGTTGCTCATCGCGCGATCGACAGTGCATTAATTTCGTTGCCGCGCAAAGGAGGCGGAGGCAGGGCGGAGGGTGATCAATCACGTCTCGATTTATTTCCGCTCTGTCGCAACGGTGTCGCCCTGGCCCTCTGTTTCGCTGCATTCGTAATTGCGAAATGATTGCTGGCTCCTACGAGTCATTCCCTTCTCCCGACTCGCGCACTGCTTACCCGATCGACGCGTATCGCCCTTTGTTATCGAGCTGCAACCACCTGGAGCGTTCCCTTCGATTTGGCGGAATTCAAAATTCGAAATAACTCGCAATTCAGTCATAAGTTCCAGTCGCGATTTTCCTTTCCGATACGACAGAGGAATCGAAGTATCGGCAAAACGAAATCGCGCCGTAGAAATGATTGTACATTTGTGCACCGTGTCTCCGAGCCGCGGAATCGTCTCTCGCTACCCCCCAGTCGTCTATTCGAAGCCGGAATGGAATGCCGTTTGCCATATTCTTTTTTTTTTTCTTGGCGCCGTGGCGTTCGCCCGCCCGAGGCTCTTACACGGCCGGGTAAATAGCGGGAAAGGGCCGTGTCGGAAAAAGGGGGAACGCGTAAATGATGGCCGGACATTTTCACCAAGATGCATTTCACGCGACGCGCGCGCTTCGGAATGCGCTTCCGCGCCTCTTGCGAAATAACAATTTCGCCCTCTGTCTGGAAGCCTGGTGTTTCCGTTCTCCGGCACGTCCGAGCTTCCCTTCTTTCTATTACTATTTCTCTTTTAGGATTAATTAAATCGAGGTGGATGCTGCTCGCATAAAAAATTGCGTGGCTGAATTTATTGCGCCAGCGTAACTCTTCCACAGGAATAATAATTACGGGATGCTTCTAATTGGGCGGGCGTGAACAATTTCGGGGGATTGGAAAGTGTACGTTTGATGGATGCGTGAAGAATGTTTCAAGGGATGCGCTAATTATTATTGCATTAATTATTTAGTGTTGCCAAGAATACTTCGAATAATGGATGACACTGCATTTCCATGTAATATTTCGTATTTTCTACATAAGTGACATTCATGAGAATGAAGTAATAATGGAGTAAATAATCGAATGAACTTAGTGAAAAATAAATAATAGGTAACGATCGAATCATAGATCTAATAATAAATTCTATTCCAAGAAATATCAATTCTAAGCATACATCTATTCAAATTAGTCGGAAGCCACAGATATTATTAGAAGAATCCACCTTTCGCGACAAAAAAAAAAAAAGATAGCTCCGCGAATAGGAGCCTCCGAGTTTCTCTAATAAAGTCCAGCAAGACGATGAAGCCCGTGGACCCGTCCGGAATTTTATCGAAGCGGCCCGAACGTCGACGATAAATCAGTAGTTTTTATTCTAGCCATCCAACGACGACGACGACGGCGAAAAGGATGAAAGGGATGAAGATGCTCACGTTGAAACTGCAACGACCACAGAATTCTTGCATGCAGCAAAATCAGGACTGCTGACCGAGCTCCGTGACTGAATGCAACCACTGCATGAAAACACACAGACGCACACTTTAGAGTCTCCTACGTGCAAATACTGAGAGACCCATGGTCCTTATTTTCGTCCGTGTGTACAGGAGAACGCGTGCAAGGATCCGTACGCTTTCTTGTACAAAACACAGAAGCTCATTCTCCGATTTGTCTGTCTGAACAAAATTTCAGAACGCGCGCGCCTGTTACTTTTGCCGCTTGCAATTGTTCTGCGGTCAAGTGAGATAAACGTGCGATTCTTGTTAAATTAACCCCTTAATGCGCACACTTCAATTAATTCGAGCGGACAATAATGGCAAAAATGTGCACACATAAGTTAATTAGTGCAACGACGCAATTTGTGTTAGCATTTTGCTTAAATGTAAATGAAAATTCTTCAGATAAAGATTTACACAGATGGCAAAAGCGATATGATTGAAGGTTTTATTTTAGAAAAGTGCACGTTAAGGGGTTAAACAGCATTTAGGTAACGCCTAATTCCCTGCTACGAGTTTGAGAAAGTAGTGGAAGAAGACTAGAAGTACGCTTTTATATTCTTTTTCCTTCCCCCGGTGTTCGTGCTCGTCGCGCGAAGGTTGCACGAATCAAAGTTGTCACTCGTTACGATACTAATCCCAGAAATGATTACACCAACTAACGAACAGGTACGGAATCTCGGAGAAGGGAGCAACACCTGTCTGGATTCGCCGGCACGCAAGGCGGACTTGCATAAACCGGTCGGCCTCTACCCTTGCCATCGACAGGGAGGAAATCAGGTACAGATAGAGGCGCGAAGGCTGATCCTACGCATCGTGGCAGACTGGTTTTTGTTTTCGAAGCCCCTTCGATCATTTATTTCACTGTCGTTTCGTACAATGGAACGAAAAATCGACTTTCCTTCTCGTGGTTTCATCTTCTTACTCTACGTTTTTCTTCCTCTCTTATTTTCCTTTTATTTTGCCAGTTGACGATTCACTCTTGCGTAGATTTCGAATGTATGTTTTCTTTTTGTGTAACATTTCTTTTCTCGTATCTAAATGTAACATTTTATTTAATCTACTAAGATCTCTTTTGCAGAATCGTTCATGTTTAATTCTCAGATGGAAAACTGATTTTTCGTTTCACCAAGGAAAACGCTGTTCCCTTAACACCTGTTTAATCACGCTTGCATGCTTAGTTGTACGCGTTCTAGGCTTCAGTGTACGACTACCTGCGTGGCTTCGTGCGCTTCCGTCTCCTCAGGATCATAAGATAGGATATGGGAAGGTGTTCGAATAGAATCATCGTGAGATCTGCGATCTTAACAGGCTACAAAGATATCATATATTTATTTTGTCGTCGATTTTATGGTAAACGAAAAGAATGGAGAAAAACGAACGGTAGTAATTGTTTGCAAATCTGTTGACTCGCTGCAGATCAGACACCTCGTTAGCAGCATATGTATAGACTCGCCAGGGAAACCTGAAGATCTGCACCAGCCAGTGGGTTTATATCCCTGTCACCGCCAGGGCGGCAACCAGGTACACGAATTTCAGAGCTCGAGGGAATGAGAATGTTGTTCTATCTTTTCCTTAAAGAAACGCAGACCGCGTTTGGAATAATAAAACGGGGCACGTGGTTATCTAATTGCCTGAATTAGTTTTACTGTAATCACTTGAGATGTAATTTTGTTGTTTGGTCAACCCTTGATGGTGATGGGGTATTTGAAAATCTACTTGCTCGTGTCACGTTGGTAAACGCAGAAGTGATACAATCATCCATGCATTTATATCTTTTCTTATCCGAATTAGAATTAGAAAGTAACATTAAAGAGAAGCATACATGTTTCCAAAATTTAAGTCAGCATCAAGTGTTTCCGTTTACTTGTAAATTTATGAAAACACATGACGGAATAGTATCACTAAAAAAATGTTTAAACCTCCTCTTCTTCTTAAAGAAGAAGGAACTGTTAATAGTCGACGCATTTATCATTTAATTTGCACGCTAAGCTGACCCGTTTCGCCGCAATTAGTAACGTCGCTAATCTGGTGCAGGTGCTAAATCAATCGTCGGCCAATTCGCTCTCTCCCTTTCTTTCCACCCTTCTCGCGCGCATGGTATCACGAGTACAGGCCAGACTTCTTTTGGCGTAGCTATCTGCTGCCTGTCGTCATTTGTAGCTTCACTGCCACCGCGTCGAACTATGCATCACCGTGCCCGTGTCCGGGTTTTCGGAGAGCGGCGTACTATTATAACATAACAAAGGAACTATGCGATATCCGTCGTGCTTGGTGCCATTTTAATTGAAAAAAAAACGAATTTCATAAGGATTAAACGAAAACTAAAAGAATTGTATTCCTCGTGTACAGAAAACACCCTTTGCAACCTCTTGAAGGCGACCTTTTCGCCCCCGTCTGGGCCACAGCCAAATACCGGAGATTAGAAACTCCGGCTAGATACTTGGTCGTTAAGTATAACAATTGCACGGACTTTGAACCGCTGTAACTCCGAAGATACGAATTATTCTTTATTCTATCGGGTCTCGTTAGAAGCGCGCTTTCTTCCCCTTTGAAATGGTTCTTCGTTGAACTCGATACGACTTCCGGTTCCTGAGATATCGCCGTGTAAAGGAAAGGGTCATTTCTAATGTTTTTGTATCGCTGTCCTTATCGCTCGCGCCGCGTCACTGACCCACTGACCGTGTTTCCCACGCAGGTGTCAACAATAACAGACGGCGAGTCAGCGGTTTCTTTCCGGTTCCAGGAAAAAACGTAAACACAGTGGCAGACGCCGATTCTGCGAATTCTGTCCGATTCCAGGAATAAATGTGGGTCACGTCGCGATATTTAAATGCCTTAACTTTAAACGCTCGTATCTCGGAAACTAATTGAGATATCGGAGTGGGCCAAACGGCTAATTGAAAGGTGTATTCCTCGCTATCTCTTGACATATATTTTTTAATATAAATTTCACATCCCTCTTTCCTGTATCTTTGTTCAAAGTTAATAATAAGGGGGAAGGGAAATTATTTTCTCCAAGCGGCGTCTCGAGAAAATTGCCGACGCAAATGAATTGCCGGCCAGAATTCTGTACTGTTACAACATAACAAAAACCTATGTAGGATTTATGTCGCGTTTGATGCCATTTTAATTGCAAGAATCTCAGGAGTTCATTACAATTAATTTCATAAAGATTCAAGGAAAGCTAAAAGAATTGTATTCCTTTTGCACGGGGAATGCACTTTGCGTAAACAAGTCCGCGTGACGACCGCAACCACTCGAAGGAATAGAGATACGCCAAGGGGTACAAATGGGCCTTTCGAAGGCGACATTTTCAAAAGGTTGCAAGGAGCACTTTCTGTACACAAGAATACAATTCTTTTAGTTTTTCTATCATCTTTATGGAATTAATTTTAATGAACTCTCGAGATTTTTGCAATTAAGATGACACCAGACACCACAGAAATCGCGTAGTTTGTTCTTAAGTTGTAATAGTACTTTGCTTAAAAAAAAAAAACGGACACGGTACGGTGATGTATAAATGGACGCTTAATCTTCCAGCACGTGGGAGTCACCACACGTGCTGGAAATGACCGTGCTCTGTGCACGTGGGCGTGTTGGATTGAAGCTAGAATTATGTTCCTTCATGATGTGTCTTTCAGCGACCATTGACAGGGATGTGGACGTCTTGATGAATCGACTTGCCGTGTCCCCGTCATTTGTCTCCGCTAAAGAATTACTCGTGTCAGTTTACATCATTGGGGGTGAAGGGAGAATGTCTGCGGGGTAGGAAATAGATTCTTTTTTTTCGATTTTAGGTGAGAGAATAGTAGGGGGTTGTACTTTGTGCATTCACTTGCTGATCGAATATCTGCACTTTGGAATTTATCTGTTGTTAATTCTTGTCACACGAAGTATTTCGATTAATCGAAATTGATTTTGAATTAATTGAAATTCTCGGGTAAAATAAATGTACTTCCAATGATTTTGAGTTATAGCTGGAATCGATCATTGTAGCTCAACGTGCCTCATATGCAGACGTATTTGCATATCACGTAGCAGAAGCTTGTTTTGTATTCCATAGAATATTTAACCGCTTATAAATATTGAACAATCATTTCATCAAAGCAGAAATACTGTGGGTTGAAACACCGTGCGCGCTACAGTACGTATTCATCCGCAATACACACCCACATACAAGCTGAAATTCATAAACCACGATCAATTAAACATCAATTAAAGAAAATTATGTTAAAAATCGTATTATCAGTCATGACCGGAAATTCGATTGTAAAATATCATCCACCAAACAATATTTCTTTTTATTTAAAAAAAACAATTACCTTTCAACATATTTCTGTTCACCACACAAACATTTATAATTATTATCCAAGAACATAAGTTTCCATGCTCTCCTTAGTTCACAAATTTTACTTCACCCACATTCCATGCAATTTCTTCTTCGTCCAACAGTCTCTTGCCTTTAATTCCACGCGAAAGCAAAATCCGGGGAAAAAGCTACCCCCAATACAGTCCCCACCCCCGCTAGAACAACCAAGCAACAGTCATAGAGAGAAAAAAAAAAGGAATGGGCGGTGCTCGTTACAAGGTGAAACGACTACGGCTGCCATGTGGAAGGGTAGCCCGGTAACCCGGCCACTCGTCTCGTCGTTAAAATCATTCAGAGCGTCGACGAAAGCGGTGGACGAAGCTCACGCGCGGATCCGCGGCGTCGTTTCGCACAAAGGCCGAGCGTCGCCTCGGGTCCCGGCGCGGTTTAACAACCGTGACAATCGGTTACAGCAGCCCAAAAACACAATCAGTCGCCGCTCCGGTTGGCCCTGTAAAGCGTCGCTTTAATTTAGCTATTTGCCCTAGCAATTAAGCCGCGGTTTCACGCTAATTACACCGCCGCCCCGGACCCGGCCGACTCTCCGATGCACCCGCGGCCACTGCGTGCTTCCTCTCCCGTCCATTAATGATTTCGACGCGTTCGAACGACGAGAATCGCGTGACACAATTGAGAGGAGTCTGAAGAAGCCTTTCGGGATGCTTTAAAATGTTTTTTTCTCTTCCAAAGCAATGATCGTACGTTCTGCATTTAATTAAAATTAACGCAATCGAATCATCGCGTGCCGAGATTGATAAACAATGCATCCAGTCCATTAAAGAAAGTACACGATTCTTAACAGTAATTTTACCAGCCATGTATACTATAGACGCAACATGTTTCAATGAGCATAGTTGTCGCGCGAACGCGCAATTGTTCGATGACGGTTTAATAAAAGATGGTCGACAGCGGTCTTGTTAATAACAGTCAACGTGAATAACGTTAACGATGATCGCGTGTCCGCCTAGTGTCTCGATAATCCGCGTCTGGCAGCTGATGGACAGATTGCAATTAGACCGGAGCAATTCCATTACTACCGTGCGAAATTATCGTCGCGTAATTATTAATAATTAGGTGGCGGAGAATGTAACAATCGGTTGACACCTAGCTCGCGTTTAGATAAGGGTAGGTCACGCTGTGATAATCGTGGCTAGATGATCGCTGGTCTATGATTGAAATGTGGTGGATTATTAATCGTTCCGCTACTTGCTATGATTATTTTATTAACTCGTCCAATTAATTATGCGCGGTAATTTTACATTTAATTATAAATCAACTGCTTGCAACGTGGCACGATATCTGATGTTTTGCACGATTGCAATGACAAGTAGTTCCAACAAATTCTAAGAGAAATATCTATAAATACATGTTCGGGCTGAAGAATTTTAATAGAGATTCCAAACTTGAATAATTTCTCTGTTGAAAAGCATGCAAAATTTGAAGTAGCTTCAAAAAGATATATAAATAGTTCGAATACATTCCAAGAGAAATATCTGTAAAGAACAGTGTTCAAACTGAAGAACTTTAATAAAGATTATAAACTTGAGCAATTTTTGACAGAGGAACATGTATTAATATTTCTCTTCTTTGTTGAAAGGCAAACAGAATTTGAAATAGCTTCCAAAAGATTGTCGGCTTTGTTGCTTCTGAAATTTCCCATCATTTTCGTCTCGATGCTGGTTTCTGGTTTTCTAATGCATTCAACTTTTGTTAGAGCAAATACGTGTATGCAGTAACGCTTGGTTGTTAACATCTAGTAACTAGTGCATGACGTTAATCCTCGGCGTTTCATTATCCTGAACCCAGGCGCTTTCGAGACTATCGTTGCACGACAGGCGTTGGAAACCCTTTGAATTTTCGACACACGTGGTTCTGACAGCACGGTTTTGAATAAGTACAAGTTCCAGGCCACCCGTGATACTTAATGACCCCTTTCGCTACACGTGTTCCCTCTGTTTCGGTAAAATGAAGTATTCGCGGCGATGTAGAAAATTATGTTAATTCTGTGATAGAATGTTTCAGTGATTTCTTTCATTATTCAATCGCAGTGTCGGGTGTTGTTAATGTTTGGTACGTTTGTGTATTTGTTATTCCTTGTTCAGTCTAACGTAAACAGTCCCGTAACAAGATTCGATCTTGTTGGGAACAGTTAGCACAATTTGATGGAACACCAGTCAGATTCAGTTGGCCAGTGTGGTTCGATCACGTACGACCTGATCGTAGCAATTTCTGAGACCATTGAACTCTATTATCAACGCTCGACAGTCCTTACTAAAGACCATAGTCCCTCGATAATAACATTCTCTGCTTCAATTAAATTCGCCTTTGTAAGATGGAAACATTTTACAATTTCAGGATGTGCAAAGCTTTGATTATTCTATTTTATCTGTAAATTTTGTTTATGAGATATATTATGTTCATGAAATATATTATGAAATATATTATGAAATATATTAGATACATTTAATCAACAGTAAGCTCTCACTGGCAAGTGATCGTGGTCAATGATATGTCAGACAAGTTACAGAAATTATCTTTCCCTTTACAATATGAAAATTGGTAGTCATTCCCTTGATAATAACACTTCCTTTTTCAATTAAATTCACCTTTGTAGGTTTTATAACATTTTACAATTTCAAGTCGCGCAAGCTTTTAACTATTCCATTTTATCCGCAAATTTTATTCATGAAGTATATTAGATACATTTAATCAGCAGTACGCTCTCACTGGCAAGTGATCGTGTTCAATGATATATCAGACAGGTTACAGAAATTATCTTTCCCTTTACAATATGAAAATTGGTAGTCATTCCCTTGATAATAACACTTCCTTTTTCAATTAAATTCGCCTTTGTAAGTTTTATAACCTTTTACAATTTCAAGACGCGCAAGCTTTTAACTATTCCATTTTATCAGCAAATTTTATTCATGAAGTATATTAGATACATTTAATCAGCAGTACGCTTTCACTGGCAAGTGATCGTGTTCAATGATATATCAGACAGGTTACAGAAATTATCTTTCCCTTTACAATATGAAAATTGGTAGTTAATCCTTTGATAATAACACTTCCTTTTTCAATTAAATTCGCCTTTGTAGGTTTTATAACATTTTATAACTTCAAGTCGCGCAAGTTTCAACTATTCTATTTTATCAGCAAATTCTATTCATTAAGAATACTAGATACATTTAATCAACACTAGGCTCTCACTGGCAAGTAATCGCGGTCAATGATACGTCAGAAAAGTTACAGAAATTATCTTTCCCTTTACAATATGAAAATTGGATAGTTACTCCCTTGATATTAACATTTCCTTTTTCAATTAAACTCGCCTTTGTAAGTTTTATAACTTTTTACAATTTCCAGACGCGCAAGCTTTTAACTATTCCAGTTTATCAGCGAACTTTATTCATTCAGTATACTAGATACATTTAATCAACACTAGGCTCTCACTGGCAAGTGATCGTGGTCAGTGATACGTCAGACAAGTTACAGAAATTCTCGTCTTCAATATCAGATTTGGATAATTACTACTTGGATAGTTTTGACGTCCTGAAAAATGTTTGAAATATTCTATGGAAGAAAATTTGCACGAGCCGCGTCATAAATTTATCGGTTCTACTTGTCGCGCGAATGTCCCCCGTTTCCGCGTAGCTTTCGGCGAACGCAGCCGTCCATATTCCCGCGCACTTGGCTGTCAGAACCATCGGTCATAGGCAAACGTTCGGGATCAAAATCCACGGGCATTAATCTTGATCGTTTGTCACAGTACTGGATGTTGAGCAAGACCGGCGAGATCCGTCGAGACGAATCGTGCTTGGATTACAGCGGCACCGACGTCATCCTCTATCCTTGTCACGGTAGCAAAGGGAATCAGCAATGGATTTATAATCCTCAGGTACGCACTATTCTCGAAACGACTCTCTCGCTATTTAATTAACAAGTATTTAAATTTTCTCACCAATGTTCAAGTAACTAATATTATTTTGATTTTGTTCCATTTTTTTTTTGGTACCAATTTGATGTTTCAATTATTGAAGTGAATTTTATGTAATTCGCTTCGCGTTGCTTGCCATTCATTTTTAACTGTAAAGTTTGATATGAATTATTTTAGGAACCTAACATATAAACAGTTCAGATAGTCATTAAGAAATTAGAATAACATTCAAACCAGCCCGGGTCTATCATTGAATCCACAATTAATTGCTATCTATTATAGTAACGTGTGTTAACCGTTCATTTTCAGACGAAGCAGATCAGACACGGCAGCAGCGACAAGTGTCTGGCGATCACCGAGAGCAAGCAACGCCTGATAATGGAGGAGTGCTCCCCGACGGCCTCCAGACAGAGGTGGTCGTTCGAGAACTATGACCCCTCGAAGCTGTGATACCGCGCCTTTTCGCGTCGCCAGTCGGGGAATCTCGACAGAAGGGCGGACCGCGCCGGTTCTTGGGTGCCCGTTCAACGTTATTCAGTCGGCAAGACTCGTTTCGGTAGATAGACGAGGTTGCATCGGGGCTGAGATACGCCCCGACGCGTCGCCGGCCAATTAGCGCGGGATCGACTGGCCAAACAGGAACGTTCACGAAACGTTGAAGAATCGAAATGAATCTTCAGCGAAGCGGAGACCATGTTGGTCGATCGTCGACGCTAATCGCCAACCGTAAGACGGACGAAGTGCAATAGAAACGTCGTTTCAAGGGTGATGGAGGAGGGACTGTATAAGCTGTAACCGTTGTACAATGGAAGCTGGAACATTTGGGGTGTAATCGAGCGAGCGGCGGAGGGACGCTTTCGCTGGCATTGAGCAATCGAAAGCTTCCCGAGAAGGAACACGTAGGATTTATTTCTTACGTTCCGCTTCTGTTTTGGGTGGAATTCCGGAGGGACTGTTTGATTGATTTCGTCGTTGAATTACGAGTCGACAGCCCGTATCGTATGTAATTATTTTAATGACACTTTACCGGGTGGTGGAAACTGATGGCATGAATTTATTTTAATCGGCGCTTAATATGTTCTATACAAAGATAATGTCTCGTCGGCGGAATGATGAATGAACGTGATGTCACTTTGTTCGAGCCGCTCCTATGGATTAGTAAAGTACAGGCAATTGGGTAGGAAATCTGGAAACTTTCAGTGCTAGTCAAGGTCCATAGAATTGTTCATTTTTTGTTTTAACGATCCAATGGAGCGTGTAACGTTTAAGATCGGATAATCGCTGGATTAAACTGAAACCAAACTGTCTGTCGTTAAAATAATTATTAGCGATGATGTCCTTGTGGAAACGACCGTTTATAAAAATGTTGCGTTAGATGATTCAATTAATTAGATGTAACGTATATAGCTTTGCACAGGTACTTACGAATATCGGAACGAATTGCTGTTGCGCAAACTTGTAACTTAAGTAACTTTGGTGTGTCGATCGATATCAGCGAGGAACGCGTTAGGAAGGGATGAATTGTTCATTTCCTTTCTTCTTTTCTTTTTTTGTGGTGAATTAAAAGAGCGAACGCGGCTGCATCGATCTCTTATCGTTGTTCTTAGAGGAATACAACGGTTCGTGTAAGCTGCTTATGGCGAGTGCCATCTCAGAGACGACTTAGCGATTCGATTTTATTGGAAAACCGACGAATCGTTTATTGTGAATAACCGGGAAAAATTTAAGAGGATCGCTCGGAAGGATCTATATGTCGAGTTGGTAGGGCTGAACGGAGTTACTTGTTCTGTGAGAAAGTAGGAAATTGCTTCAAATAGTTTCGTGATCAGAAGAAAAATGATATTAGTAATATTTCGTTGGAAATATTGTCTGGAGAGGTTCAGCGTTTTAATATTTCTTACCAAGCTAATTATTATTTGGTAAAACGTGTTTAATAGAAATACAGATTCAACAGTTCGACGTTAATTATTTATTTCGTACAAGAATCTACAAGCGTTTTAATTATGCAGCACTCGTTCGACGACTTCGACAAAGTTTTAAAGTCGTAATTTGCCGCGTAGCAGTTTTTATTGCAAAATGGCTTTAGACTTTAACAGTTGTCTCCGAAGTAACGGAGAAGATGAAATTCAATTTAAACGCATGTCTAATAAATTCAAAGGATAAAAATATCTGCGCGTCCTGTTGAAAATGAATAATAATAACAATAGATCATTCTTACTCGTCAATTTATCAACGATTCGTTCCAGCGCTTGCGACAATGTTTTACATTCCACTTTTTGAATCGCCAGCAATTCCAGATTCTGGCGTAACGAGAACGAAACTGTTCTTCTTTTTTTTTTGAATTAATGTAGATCTTAGATATTATAATTAGGGACAGAAAAGACGAGCGTGTAACGGTACGCATTCCGATTTACGGTGTAGGATGAATTTTGTACATTCGTGTAAAGTATCTTGATGCCAGTTTAGACACAGCCTAAAGTAAGTTGTGTTGCGAGTGCGTGTGCGAGAGTAAGTCAGTCAGTCCCAGAGCTCGAGTCCTCTTGAGTCGCGAGTTCGCCAAGGGGGCTCGTATAACCCTTTGATAACGCACTCCCAATCGAAATTCTAGGGTAAATGTCGATGTCACTCGAGGGCAGAAGTCGCGGAATGGTTTGAACTAATTTATGGATAGGAAGTTTTGTATAATATACCGAAACATCATTTAGTATTGTATATTTCGATGAATAATATAGGACGAGATATTGTTTTATTAGTATCCCTCGATGATAGAAAATTGTACAGTTTGGAGGCGCAATGACTTCTGGTTTATAGTGACATCTCAGAAGAATGATTCAATAAGAAATTGGATTTTGAAAAGCTTGAAGCTTCGTATAACTAATGGAATTTCGTTCTTCGATCGAAGGTATCAAAGGGTTGATTATAGAGATTCCATTTACCGACTAGATCTGCAGGTGTTTGCGCGTGCCAACGAAATCGTGAATATCACGAGGAACATTGTACAATATTCCGATTTATCTCGATCGTCACCGACTCCCTCATGAATTACACACGCAGGTCCTCGCTACATCATTAACGTATACATTATTAAAGGGATCATGAAAGATGAGAAGAAAACATATTCGAGCTACACTTCTAGATAAATCCACGAGGAAAATGTATAAAATTCATTGCTTCGATATCAAAATCTTCAAAGATCATTAACTAAGATATTCCATCGTGTTCCACAGTAATTTAACAACTTGGAATCATAATAACTGAAAGCAGAGCGTGAAGAACGTTCACTTGCGTGTACAGAGCGACAGTTGCGAGTGATTAGACTACCGTGGAGAACAGTTAAAATCAAAGTTTAATGTAAATTAATTACCACTTGACGATCGGTATAGGCTTCCCTTTCACGTTTCAATATCTTCAATTTCTCGCTGTCCCGCGGCTCAAGGGAACGGCTATACGATAGACCGCCGAATTGTCTCCGGGAAAAGTACGTATCGCTGAATAAAAGAATTCGTGATTTCATGGTGAATAAGTGAATATAGAAAAGGGAACGCGTATATACGTATGTATATGAAGACAAATGTAGGTTTAAGATGGTGAGAAAGGATTATCTTCAAACAAATACCGATGAACGGACGAATGAAATTCAACGAGAACGTTTATACAGATAGATATACATATATATTATAAATATATATATATATAAATGACATTTTCTACATTTCGTAAGGATGTTGCATATCGTAGGAACGGGGAGAACACAGTGAAGATAAGAGATGTAATAATGTTGGACAGTCGGGCGACGAATGGTCGCACGTTAATTAATGTAATATCGAACGTGCCTTATTTCCTGTATATATACATACATGAATATTATTATCATTATTATTATTATTATTATTATTATTATTATTACTACTACCAAACCTCTATCGTACCGTGCAAGTATTTGTGTTAAATAAATCGATGTTGTTTTATGTTACTCCCATACGGGTAGATCATTATTCACAATAATCGTTTGTTGACTCGCTCTTTCCCGTTCGGTCGACAGAGAAGCGATGGGGCTGCGGGAGAAGATTAAAACGTGCGTTATCCGTTGTTGGGCCATAATCGAATGAAATATTGTATTCCTGGATTTTGTCAACGAACGAATAACACGTTTCGTTGCTGTGAACAAAACGTTTCAAAGTTTAATATATGTATACATACGGTGTAAACGGAATATTGTAATTAACATTTTCATACGTCGATATTAAAAGTCTTTTAGAATATCCGAGCACGCGAGATTAATAGAACGATCTTTCGATTCTGATAAAGCTGCCACCATTTTTTATCTACCTAATAATTAAAACATCAATTTCTTCTTTTAAGGCCAACTGATAGAAAATAATGAGGCTCGAGAGGAACAGCTCAGTGAAAGCAGATAATATTTGAAAAATAATGAAAACGTGTGAAGAAATGTTTATCTAGATAACTTGGTGACATTTTTATTGTACATACGTCAGATTACATGGTTAATAATCTTTGATATCATGCTCGATGAATATTTATCAAACAGTATTACTCGCGAGTACGTTTGTCTTTGAAAGATATCTCTTTGATGCTCGACGTTTTCGAATATGACTCCTGAACGTCTTTCCCTTTGTATTTAATTATATTCATTGTTTTGGAAGCATCAGTTCCTTTGACGCGCTCGAGCCCGCGTAATTGCACGCGAGATTGAATCGGGAGTTCATCATGAAACTCGGTCATGACACAGTTCCGAGCAGCCTTGAACTATTTTGGTCTGACCATAAATTTCCATTTTCACTTGGCCGCTGCTCTGTAACAGCTACTATATCTTCACGAATCACTAAACGTTTCCAAAAGGGTTCAATTAGTCGTGATTAATTTCGTTCTCTGTACAAATCTATAATCCTCGCTTTTACGAGCAATTATTAAAATTGTACAGATAATAATCAAAGCCGAGCATTGTTGATTGACAATGTTGACAGGAGAAAGCACATAAATTTTTATTTGCAACAGGTTTCACGACCACGGTGAATTGCGTGTGCCAATCGAACCATTACCGAGGGCTGCCAAGGAAACCAAAACGAAATCGTTCGTTATTTTCGCGCAGGCGTTCTCCGCGTCGCGACGTCCCTCAGCGAGAGGATGCGACCGTCGATGATACTGATTTTGTAGACATTTCGTTACGGATCCCGTCATTTCTAATCAGGGGACACAATTTAATGATAAACAGTACAATTTAACGCAAGCACTGTTTACAAGAAAGAAATCTACTGCAATTATCCTCGACATCAACTCCATTGAAAGCGATAAAACATAATCAAGCGAAAGATTAAGCAAAACTTTCCCGGAAGATTTATAATAACAAAATTCGCAGCGGATATGATTTTATATGCTCCAAGGATTATTCCGAGAAAACTTTGCAGGAGTTTAGCGATCTTTAGTGGGTACTTGAAAGGGAATATAGTTGATGAGCACACGAGAAAACGTCTCCACGAAGCGAAACGCTTTTAGACATCGAAAATCCGCAGCGCTTGTCCCTTCTCTCCATCTTCCAGCTGGCATCGCCTACTTGTTGCGGGGCAGGGCGTTATTGATTAGTGGAAAAGGACGGACGGCGACGAGGGGAGACGAACGTGCTCTCCGCGGGCATGAATGGTTGTGGTCCACAGAGCCAGATTTTGAGCTTGACCCGGATTCGTCACGCTGGAGTTCACGTTACCTTCACTTTCGTTGCTCGCGCTGCGAGCCAGCGTGAAAAATCGAGAGTGAACGGTGGCGATCGGCGGAAATTGATCGCGGTATTGTCAAAAGGCATCCAGCGACCTTTTATCGGATCCAATAAGACAAAAGAATCCTACGGTCTCGAAATCAATTCCGTGGACCATGCAAGAACATCCCCTTCATATTTACCCACTAGAAAAAAAAAATATAAAACAATAACTACAATATTAAAATAAATAAAAATATCAGAAACATTTTGAGCCGAGAATCGAATCTCTATAATCTTAATCTCCTTTTAAACTAGGCCTTGAATACCTCCCCGACGGTGTCGGCCTGTATTCCAAGCATAATTAATCCCATCAGAATCGCAATCAGCGATCCCAGGAAACCGGTAACAGTTCGACATTAAAAAAAAAGAGGAAAAGATCCGTGAATAGAAAAAAAAAGGGAGAGGTCCTTCGGAGGATCTGCGGGTCGCGCAGTCGCGTCAACCCCTACGTTTCACCCCTCCGCCCCTCCAGCTGGAGGTGCGCGAGTGCGCAGTGAGGGTTGGTCCGGTCCGAAGCAGCGTAGGCTCATCGTAGTCGAGTGACTTTGGCCGAGTACGAGCGGCGTTTTCGCGTTCGGTGCAAGTTTCATTCACGGACCCGACACACCAACCGCCTCCTGTGTCTATCGTCGAAGGGTTGAGGCGCGCCGGAAGCCAGTCGAGGCGAGAGAAGTCGAGAGACGGGGTGCCTTCGAGACACAGGCGTGCCTGTCGCGAACGATTTCTCGTGGCTTTCAGTTTCCAAAAGGGGCGGCGGCGTCGGAGAAGTTCATTTTCGGTCGCGCACCGAAGGGCGGTTACTTCGTTCGCGTCGAGAGGAAGATTAGGGGTGCTGTAGAGTGAAGGGCGAGGGAGAATCGTTGTCGCGCGTGGCACGGTGGATTATGCGTGGTAGCGGAAAGGAGGTGGTAAGGTAAAAGTGTTTTTTCGGGGCAAAAGCGGCCCGGCGAGCGAGGGGGCTCCGGGACTCGAGCAACAGGTAATTTAAGAGACGGCTTCGTAGCGGGGTCGAAGGGGGTGGTTGATCGTTGTTGGGGTTGACGATGCAATTAGACGATGCTTAGGTGTTAACCGAACACCGATGCTTCGTGGCGGTGGCTCGAAGAAAGAGATAGTTTGACTTTCCTTGAATGCATTTGTTGAAACTGTTTTACTGAAATAATTGGCATGTGTTATGAGTAATACTTCAATATGTATGTGAGTATTGTTAAAATAAACGTGCATCGTTTGTGAGCAAAGAAACTAAATGAATTCTAGTATTTCTCTTTACTTTGATTGATACGTGGATTGGTTTGATTTTAATCAGTCTTGTACTCAACAACTATTTACAATCGATAGGGCTTTTATAATAATTAGTCCCTTGTGCTCAACAAGATTAATGTGATGTGTACTTTATCGCCTATACTATTTCAGTAACAGCAGTTTCCTTATTTATTAATATCCGGACGTACAACCCTTTAATAATTAATTCATAAATACTGGAAGGGCTCGAATAGTGGTTATCGGTAATTATGAAGCTCATGACGCACATATGATAAAGGGATCCCCGTTCTTTTTCTTACAAACGGCATCCGCCCTAACAAAGGTCACGTTTCCCATTTCCCTCCGGGAGTTTTCTATTTTAAAGATATTCAACAATATACTTGCACGCGAGAGCAGCGTTATTACTGCTATGATTTCCCTAACTCTAATGCACCTATATCGCGTGAATCAGTTCTGTCGCTCAACGGTCGATCGTAAAAGAAAGTTTATTGCCAACCTGGCAGAGGTGTAGAGGGGTCTCCAATTGCAAGTAGGTTAATTGCTTCGTAGATAACAAGCTCGACACACCGAGGGGATAATTAAGTCTTTCCACTGGGGATGATTATTATCGACGGAGTCGCAGACTTCCCTGTCGGATAAAGAAAAGCGCATTAGATTCATTAAAGCGTAGACTTTTGTTACTCTTTCCTCAGGAACTCAGTACTTTCCGTTCCTTCGATGCATTAAAACCATTCACGCAGGAGCTTGCCGTATTTCCTCACGATACTGCCCTTAGAGAGATTGACAAAAAGATAGTCCTTGTAATTATCATTGGATCAAATAGTAATTAACAAATTGAATAATTCGATACGTTACTTACTAAACATGCTTATCACGCGGGGCTAGTAAATCTACTGTCCGTAATTTCATATTAAGCTTACGATTGTTTAGTACTTTACTGAAAGTAGCACGCGGCTTCCAAATATAACTTCCCGATCTATTTCGGTCTAGCTGATATATTTACAATTATACAATCTATCGGCTTCCATAAAATCGATACGATCAGCGTGTCTTCCCCGCGAAGAAAAAGAGCAGTGCATCTCTCGTGCTTTTTGGAAAGCACTGTGCAGAATTCGCTTTTAAACGAAAACCCATAACGCGTTAATTAAAGCTCGTTTATCGATCTCTTTGTTCAGAGCAAACTTTACGAATACTGCCCCCCCCCCCCCAAATATACGTACGCTCCAGAACATTTTAAAAACTACCCCTTCGTCGGGCAAACATGTTTTCGCGGAACGCGTGTTACATAAAACGTTCGCTTCAGGAAAACACCAGCTCGATGCCGGAGGCTTCGGGATCGGACCTGGCCGACGAGTCGGATTATTCGATATTCGAGAATAAGACCGGCTTGGCGGAGGATATGAAGTTCCTGGCGAGCATGCCGGAATTATGCGACGTAACGTTCCTCGTCGGCGATACCAGGGAGCCGATCTGCGCTGTGAAGGCGGTTTTGGCGGCCAGGAGTAGGTCAGTAACGCGATTAACATTCATCCTCTTAATAAACCAATTTTTGACAGAGAATATTCTTTTTAATCGTTGACTTCGGTGTTTCGCGATTTAGTCTTCACGGATGTTAAAGAAATATTTAGACAAGCGAAGTATCGTGTTGTAATAAAATTAATAGACATTTTTCAATCCGCAACGATCGGTGATTGTTAAAAGACGAATTTAGCCAAAGCAGCGTTTCCGTTGTCTCCGTAGAGTGTTTCAGAAAATGTTTTACCAAGCACCGAGCCCGCAGCGGAAAAAGGAGCCACCGCCGAGGGAGAACAAGCTTCGCGTGTTTCTGAAGAGAAGCTCGGAACCGCTGTTGAATCTGCAAAACGCGGCGCAACAGGTACATACGCACCTCAATAAATTCGCGGCAGTCGAGTCATGAAGCATATGAATGCACGGTCGTGGGGAGAGAGAATAGTTCCAGCTCGATTCATGAAACATTTAAGAGATCGTCACCGCGCTCGAACAGCGCAATGAGAATCATATGAAAAGTAAGCTTTTGCGTTCATTGTGTGCCGTGTAGCGATCAGGCTTCGCGCAGCAGTTGGCTCCCATACAAGAGGTATTATGAAAGTCACTTCTCTTATACGAGTTTGCATCCGAAATTACTCTATTCAGCGATCAGTATCTTTGCGAAACCCTTTCTCTCACTTTCCGCTCGCGACACGTCTATTCCTCTGTCTGTATGCTATGAAATTATAATTAAACAGTATCGCATATCAGTGGACACTGTCGTGGTGGAAACTCATCCTCTTAGAAGTTGTTGATTAGACAGCCTGGCCTGTGTCGTTCTCGTTATTTCCGTATGTGGTGTGGTAGAGCTGTAAAGTGGTTCCTCGTGAAAATGAAATCGTTCTGTGTACACGATTGCATGAAACAGTCACGCATTAATGTCGTGAAAGTTGCATAATTACTATCATTGCCTGAATACTATGATTACCGTAATTCTACGATTATAAGAATGGAAACGCGAACTGGAATTCCGTTTCGCGACATTAGTGCTGTGTCTAGCTGGATATAGACATTTAAATAAACAAAATGTATAGACGTTCCAGTCGGTCTTACATCGACGGACTTGCAACAAGCGTAGACTCGCACGTTTTCAACTGTAATTCTTTCCGATCCTCCTTTATTGATCATGGGATTGACGATATGGTATTGGTGGACGCACGGTAGTTTGCCTACAGAAATCAGCACCGAAACTTTCGTCACGCGGAAACGTTTTCTGAATTTTCGTTCATGCTAAATAGTGATGGACGTCTGAGATTTCGAAATTCCGTGGTGATCACAGTAAGAAGCATATGTTAATCCACTGTGTACGATTTATCAATTGGTAAATTAACTTTTCAAAAATGCAACTGTTTCGTCACTAAATGCATTTATATGAAATTAGCGTAGCATGCGTTTAGAAGGTAGAGAACAATCGCAAGAACCGTCACCCTTCCCGTTATTATAAATGCATTAATATCTTGATAAATCACAGCCGAATCAGCATCACACCGTTATCATCGAGGAGTTCGAACCGGACGTGTTTCGTCAATTGATCGAGTACATTCATACAGGATGCGTGACGTTGCAGCCCAGAACTTTGTTAGGTGATGATTTCAATTAATTAGTATTTTGTAATTCTTGGTGAATGTAATCGTGCGATCTATTTTAAATGATTAAAAGAAAAAGAACAATGTCGCGTTTAGATTATCTGTTTCATTCCATATTACTGTGTCGGAACTTCGTCAACGTTTCGTTGGTTTTACAGGTCTCATGAATGCTGCTGATTATTATGGATTAGATCAGCTGAGAAAAGCTTGCACTGGATTCGTGCAGTGTTGCATAACGGTGGACACCGTGTGCGCCTTACTGGCGTCCGCTGAACGATACATTCAGTACAAATGTACAAAGTCCTTGGTGCAGAAGGTAACATTTCCTATTGAACTGATATAAACTTTATACTTATATAAATCGTTTTACCACTCTATAATTACTCTTCATACGACATCGCGTTCAAATAATGATCGTCCAAGCGCATTCGAACGAGAACGTAATCCAGAAAAGAACATAGCGTTCCTTCTAAACCTACAGACCCTCCACAAGTATCAATTAGAGAACTACCGAAAGCTTTATCCAAGTAACATTATTCTCTCCTCTATATAAAGGTGTTGGAGTTCGTCGACGAGCACGGCAACGAAGTGTTGAATCTAGGATCCTTCACCCTACTTCCGCAGCACGTGGTTCGTTTAATCCTGGCGAGAGAGGAATTGCGTGCCGATGAATTCACCAAGTTCCAAGTGGGTGTCACCGATGAAACGATTCCACTTTCTCCGCCCTTCTGTCTCTACGCTTTTCCATTCTTGCCGCCGTTATCGATTGTTTCCTTCTGCTACCCGCAGGCGGCCCTGATGTGGAGCAAAAAGTATTGCGACAGCAATCAGAATCAAAACCTGAAGGACGTGATAGGCAACTTTCTGGAGTACATTCAGTTCCACAAGATCCCGGCGAACGTGTTGATGAAGGAAGTCCACCCCTTGGGCCTGGTACCGTCGGGCACCATAGTGAACGCGTTGGCCTATCAGGTGCGTATTGCTCTCGAGACGACGGACATGCGGGACGCTAACGTCTCTTCGCTTCACGCTTACACGTTCGTCGCATTATCGTGAATCTCGCTGGCGGAATCGGGTGTATCATTTTCTCTTCACCCCTGTCTCATGCTTCTGGGAACGATAACTTCGACCATTAGAAGTTGACGAACGAAGCTATAATGCATATGTGCCTTTCAGTCGCCTTAGGTAGATGGTTTTGGGGAGTTCTCGTGGTGTCGCAGTGATCTCTTGGGGAAAATATTCGCTTTTTGAATGCATTACGAAACGGCTTGATTAACACTGTTACAACCAGCGCTCTTTAATGTAGCTCACGGACCGTAGTTTGCGAATTTCTAGCGAAACGAACTGTAAAATGTACTTTCTCCGCAAAGGTAAACAGCAGTTTGCTTAAGTTGTCCCGCTTCGAACCGATGAAAGATGCTATTGCTAGTGAAGGATATAAGTATGGATATGTATCTATTGTTG
This sequence comes from Holcopasites calliopsidis, assembly GCA_023838395.1. NCBI lineage: Eukaryota > Metazoa > Arthropoda > Insecta > Hymenoptera > Apidae > Holcopasites > Holcopasites calliopsidis. The sequence goes on from JALHAQ010000009.1 coordinate 2,186,941, forward strand.
AATTCGTGTCCCCTTTGGTATACTCGTCTCTGTGTCTCCTCATGTTCTGGTCGCCGCATGCAAAAGACGGGGATCAACAATTTATTTTGTTCAGAAAATTAGTTTGGAAGTTTGTGCACTTTTCCCGTTTATTAATCGCAACACAGTATGATATTGAAGATCCTTAGACGACCCTTAGATAGCGTTCGTAATTGTAAAGCTCGTTTTGTTTGAGAGTCAGATTAAGATTTTACCGTTGCTTGATCGTTAATGGTGAATCGATAATTGATAGTTCTCCCTGTAATGTGTAACGCACAATAATGTGTTAGCTACATAGAATGAACCTTCAGTTACTGATCGATTACCTATCCGTCATTGCACAAGCAGTGTTCACTTCACTCGCTATTAATATACCCCCCCTGCCCAAATAATTGTTTCATAGATCGATTCGTAGAACGTCATGCAAGGTGGCAAGCGAATGACGTATTCCGTTTAATCGGTTTTCGTGAATGCGTAGCGCACAGTAGATCTCCGTTCATCCCAGTGTCACGAAGAATGAAATCGTTCAGCGGCAACAGAGTTGACGAAGCAACACGTAATCGAAAGAAATCAGTCGAATCCCACAACTTTGCACCGCGTTAACAAATACGATTGACTTAGGACCGACGGTAATTAAATTTCACCATCCCTCACGCAAACATTGCCAGCTGTGACAAACATCCTCGCCCCTGCATCAACCGTGTCAGCGTTTCATCTCGCGGTCGTCCTTCATCGATCCGTACCGAGCCCCAACGTTCGCTGCCCCCCCCCCCCCGATATTTCTCCACGTAGCAGCGAATATACTTCCACGTCGATGTCCCCGCGCGCGATCGGTCCCGGAGGCCACTTGACCGGAGGGTTTGTTGCAGGCAGACCCAACCAGTGTCGACCCCGGAAAACTGTCTCCCCATAGAGTGAAGCACCACGACCGTAGCCTGTCGGTGCAGTCCTCGTTGCAGGACCCGTGCGGCAGCAACACGTCGCTGAGCTCGACCGGGTCCGACGAGGGGTCGGACGACAAGCAGCATTCAGGTAGCAACTAACCTCCGGCCACGGCCGCGATCCGTGCGGCCGTATCGGACGAGCCCCGACCCGAGGGAATTCCTATTAACGACGCGGTCTCGCGCCCGCTTGAAGGTAAATACGGCCAGGCCGAGCAGGAATCGAGGGGCGAGGAGCAACAGTGGCAGCGGCAGAGGCACTCGCGGGAGGAGGACGAGGATCTGCAGCGGTTGATCGAGCAGCGAAGTCAGTTTCAGCAGATGAGGCAGGAGGAGGAGGTGCAGCGGCAGCAGGAGGAGCAGCAGATCAGGCGGCAGGAAGAGGAGCTGCGGAAGCAGGAGATGCAGGAGGAATTCGACAGACGGCAGAGGAGGAAGATGGAGGAGGAGGCGAAGAGGAGACAGGCGGAGGAGTCGAGGAGGCAAGAAGAGACGAAGGGGCGGGAGGATGATTCGAAGAAGCATGAGGTAGAAACGAAGAAGAACCAGGAGGGGGAACGGAAGAAGAATGGGGAAGAGATGAAGATACAGGTGGAATTGCACGAAAAGCAGCAAGAAGATTTAAACGGACAGGAAGAGAAGCTGGACCAACGGGAGCTTGATAAAGATGCGGCGAATGAGAAAGGTATAGAGAAGCAGCTACCAGAGAAAGATTCCGAGAAACAGCAGGAGAACGAATCGACGCAATCGGAAGGAGATCGAAGAGATAGACTGGAATTGCAGCGACAAAAGTCGCCAGGAGATCAATCCCCGGAAAAAGGAATGGAATCAGCGATCCCGAAAGTGGACGAAACATCGGCGCAGCAATTGGAAGAAGAGAACCGACGGCGAGAAATAGAGGAATCGTTGAAACGACAGAAGGACGAGGAGCAGCGGCGACTCAGGGAAGAAAGGAAGATGCAGTTGCAGTTGGAAGAGCTGAAAACGCGATGGACGGTGCAGCAGGCGTTGATTTTGCAGAAACAGGAGGAGATACTGCAACGAGACATACACGAGAGAAGGTACGAGGAGCAGTTGGAGTGCCAGCAGTTCCCGCAGCTGCAGTTGCAATTCGAGGGTAGGAAACCCGAGCCAGAGGCGCAGCCGGAGCGGCGAGAGACAGCGGGACGAAGGAAGTCGAGGAAGAGGAGGGAGGATAGGGTTGAAGTCAGGGTGCGAGACACGGAGTTGCAGAAGCAGGAAGCAGCTTCCGCGGAGGGTGTAGCTGGTTTTTATATAAAGTTGGTGGTGAGACGAGAAGGTCGGCCGAACTTGATATGGCTGTTCAAGACGCACAAGTTCTGAGGCGATTCGTTTCCCCGACCCCTTCGCCCTTCCACTTTTCGCCGCTGTTGAAGTTTACGATTCATCATCGCGATGGAGGATGTTACGTCCGTCGAGTTAACTAAAGAGACTTCTATATGTATTGTTGTATAACGAATCGTTGTGTTTGTGGATAAAGATGTTTTTGGTACTTTAACGATGTTCAACGGATGATCGGATTATCGTGTACAGATATTTATGCTAATGTAAACGCGGAGATGTTCACCTATGGTTGTTAATAAGGACGAGTGTCTGTGCTTAGATAGGGTGAATACTAATTTATAAAGCGATTTACAATTAGTAAGTTACATTCTGTTGTTGCAATGATCGCACGATCATCTTAAAGGCTTTCATAATTTGTAATTTGATCTGTAATTTGATTTGTAATTTGATTTATAATTTGATTTGCAATTTAATTAGCAACTTCATTTGCAATTAAACGGAGAATCATTATTCTTTTCACTACAGGATTTCAAGCGGCTGGGGAATGATTCTAATTAATTCTAATAGAAAATTATTCTGAGATTGCTTCTGAGCTGTTTATGGACGGTGTATTGTGTTACATTACGAGTGACATGTTAACGACTACTTGTACAATAATTCACACGCGCTTGCCTGTCTCTGAAATTGCAGTCACTTCTTGCTTTCAATCATTATCAATTGCACGGTGTCACGCAACGACGGAATGCCAGTAAGCGCTATTTCTTCGCCGACTTTTCTACCATTCTATCCGTAATATGTTAACGCTGTAACAGATTAGAAATGACCACAATTCATTTCTCACCAAGCGTGTCCTGTAAAGCTGAAGCTGATGGTCTCGAATAACTTCAAATAGCCAAAGCAAGCGTATTATCGTTTGTAGTTAGAACGATGTTGGAAAAAATCATACCGGCTTTCTATTGGAACTGCTTGTTATCGTGGATGAAGTGACACGAATTCCGCGCTCATGTAAAACTTCACCTTTGTCCTGACGACTCGGAGCAACTTGCAACGAGGATGTTTACGAAACTGTGAATATATGATGTAACAATAAATAATGTTTAATGTGTAACAAGAAGAAAGATGCGTGCAACAACGATCTTCAATAATTTCGTTGACACACTTTTAGTTGGATTTTTCAGAAATTTGTGATACTTTTCACAATTACCATGCAAGAGTTATTTTAAAATCAGAGAAGCCTTCATTTAGTGAAATCTGTTGTGTGCATTTATTGATATAATAAAATATACCTCAAGAAGAATGCAGTAAGGTATTGTAATCTATTTTGTCAGCGGAGTTCTATTAAACGAGTGAAATGTAATATTTCGTGTGCTTTATGAAATTATAATTTAACTAATAAATCACAACTATGGGAGAGAGAATTAATTCCATTTCTCGTAAGCGAATCAGTTATCACGTTAATAAGAAACCGCATGAATATCGTTTCATTGTTACGAGGAACAAGATTAAATTTATCAATGAATGTATACGAACCTCTTTTACACCATTACAATTACGATAAAGCGTGGGGGAAATGGCACATTATTAATGTCGAAGCTCGGAATGGGGAACAACAGGGCGGAACATCAAAGAGTGCAGTGGCGCGTCGTTGCCATTACACGAGAGAATTGTAAAAAGTAATTTGCTATCATGTGAAAAATACGCCCTCTTGGCAAACTTCTGCTTAATCGCGTGCCAATTAATAAAACCGTAGCAGATTATACAGATATCGGCCTCCACTCGAACCTCGTTCGAAATCGTGAGATTGATCTTGATAAATCAACGCAGGGCTGTCAACAGTTGATGGCCTACAATGCGAAAACAATAAATGACACGCGACTGACGCAATTAATAAAAGCAACAGATAGCACTCTATTATTTTCGGGCAATACTCTGAACAGCTTTTGTTTTTCGGCGCACCTCTTATCGTGTTGATGACAATCAATACACTTACCACTGTCGGGCTGATAGCTAATCGTATGTTAAACATGTTTACCATTCGCTTCGACACTTGACGGTTGCTCGAGAAATCTGTCGATTTTGATAGAAATTCCTATGGAACTGTAAATTATCGTCAAACTGCTTTTTCTTGTAGAAAAGATACGGACAGCACGGATACAATTAGAATCCTTAATTGGTGGAAAGTCTTGCAATTAAACGGAAGGGAAGAAAGAAAGTATATCTGGCAACTTTTCTATATTTAATGTTTGCACTACTTTTAGCAAGATGCGTTGGACATTAATTACGCCTACCGTTCGTCGGAATTCAAAACGGACATCGAGGCCCCCTCGATTGAATCGCCCGGCGAACGTATAAAATTGATTGAGTCATCGCTGCGCGAGACGAGTATCAACGTTATCGGTATGGGCGCGAAGCGTTCCATCGCGGAAACATGCAAATGAGCCGATATAAAAGTCGGAGAAAAGCACGCTGGCCGGCGAACGGCGGGGAATGAAGGGAAACGATGATGCGGAGAGAAACGAAGGACGGCGGTCAGAGACTGATGACGTTCGGCATTAAAACGAGCGAGCAGCACGGCCGTGCATCGACATCGATGCCGGCCTCGTCCGGCGGCATTAACAAATGAGGGGCATCAGCTTTTAATTACGCGCCTGGCTCGTAATTGTAACCCGCGGCGAAATCGTACGACCCGCGGGCCCCGCTACTTTACAAGCTCCACGACGGATACGCGCATCCTACCCATTGATAACGGCCACCGCTGTTGGCCTGTTGCACCGCCTCGTTGCTGCCCGATCATCCAAGCCTCGATTAACGATCTCGCGCAATTACGCCCGACCGGTTGTTTGCTTCCTTTCCCTCGATCGCTCGGGAATGACGGGGGGATACACTCGAGCGTGAGTGGAGATATTGTGATTTAAATCTTTGTAATCGCGGGTTCTTGTGGGTTACAGCGAGATAATAATTTTAATGATGATACTGCAAAAATTTGTAACTAGAGGCCAAAGTGATTTATTAAATTATGTAAATCAGGTTGAAGCAGATGCAAGCGGAGTCATCTTTCTATCATCTGAGAATCATTAACGTTACCAAGTGAAATAATAACGTGATCCCTCAGCTTCTCATTCCCCTCGCCGATAAAGAAACGAATAAAGGAAGCTTCGTGAAATTTCGTAATAAATAATCCGCAGCGCTTAAGGCAGTCGACGTTCCACGCGAAGGGACGCGTATAAAATAATATGTCTGCCAGCGACTGTATGAATGTTCTTACAAATGTAAATTGCGCAATCATGAATATTCATCGATGTAATATAACAGTAAGCAGATCGGATGGTGCGGGGATTATTAGGATCACAAATCAGGCGTCGATATACTTGCTGGCCACGAAATTACGTGTAATACGACGCTGTAGTGTCGCCTAATGAGTAGCAATTAATTGAAAGCTCATTTCCCGCGGGAATCGTAGCTGGGTATTCCAGCTGATGATTCACCAACGGGAGGGACGATTGATTAGCTAAATGGAATATCCTTGACACGACGCGTTGGTCTTTGACACTGCTCATTATCGTTGCGCCGTTATGCAATTTATTTTCCCCGCAGAAGCAGGAAATCTGAATTAATGATTGCAACGATGAGATTATGGTCTCGTGACTTTTGTTGCTCCCCGATATCTCGGCGAGAACAATAGCTTTACTTGTTCTAGTAAGTTATTTGTTCCGCTGAAACGTTCACGGAGATAATCGATTTATTGGGCAATAGTATTTCGAAGAGAAGTATAGCGGCGGCGAACTATCGATGGTGCTATCAATAAATATCAATGGTCACGATAGTTTATATTCACTATTATGTATATATTTATAATTTATTGTTATATGTTATATGTTACGATTTACTATTATACGTTATATATTATAATTTATTATTATACGTTATACATTGTAATTTATTATTATATGTCATATATTATAGTTAATGAGCACAGTTTATAAGTAATGGCATTTTAGTTATATTACTTTCTACTTCTGTAATTTGTGCATATCAAAGTTGTTAAATAAATCTGTAATAAAGAAAATTTAATGTATTACTTTTTAATACCTGTCCACTCCTTGGAAACCCTACACCACTTCCTCAAGCAAGAGATAACATGGAGGAACTTTAATTGCAAAATTCTGAAGCAAAAATCGTGCAAAATAATATTTTAAAGTCTAAGAAATTCTGGGAAATGACGGCACAATTTCAGGAATTGGTGAAACGAAAGACCTCCTCGCATATCATGCTCTCCTGATACAAATTGGTGATTTCGAGCATTTGGGATTCCGTAAAAGCAAGTTCTGGGAAATTCTTGGAATTGACGTCACAATTCCAGGAATTGGTGAAACGAAAGACCTCCTCGCATATCATGTTCTCCTGATACAAATTGGCGATTTCGAGCACTTGGGATTCCGTAAAAGCTAGTTCTGGGAAATTCTTGGATATGACGTCACAATTCCAGGAATTGGTGAAACGAAAGACCTCCTCGCATATCATGTTCTCCTGATACAAATTGGCGATTTCGAGCATTTGGGATTCCGTAAAAGCAAGTTCTGGGAAATTCTTGGAATTGACGTCACAATTCCAGGAATTGGTGAAACGAAAGACCTCCTCGCATATCATGTTCTCCTGATACAAATTGGCCATTTCGAGCACAGTGAAATGAAAGTTGTTAGCGACAGCGTTGCAAAAGTATGCTTTTTTAGCGATTTCTGGAATTTGACGTCATATTCCAGGAAATTTCGGGAACTCCCCAGCAACTTTCGCAACTTAATTTATTCATGAATAGGACTGTTTTTATAAGTTTCTCGCTTCGGAACTAAGCATCGAAGATGCCGTCACGTTGTTTCATGTGTAAGAAAGCGGAGTGGGTATTTTCAGAAGTAGGCAGGCATTCAAGAAATGAAATCGGTTGACTTGACTTTAATGAAGGTTTATTGAAAAAGTTTAATAGCGTACAAATTACTGCGTTGATGATATATTAACATAATCGTTAATACTTATAACATATCGCTATAAATTTATTTTTAATACATCTTGCGATAATTGAATAACAATTAAAATTACAATGTTGAAATAATAACTTAGGCTTAAGTATGTAAAACACAAAAATGTTTTATGAACCTATATGCGAGTTATTAAGATAAATCGAATTACAATATATTTTATAGTTTAATATTATGCTTAAATTATCTAGCTTAATTTAATATCTGCTAACATAGTGTACATAGATAATGTTTAATATACTTTAGTAACAGTAAGTCTTCCTCTTCTTCACGACGAGATGCAGGTTCCACTGTCCATTCCCCGATCGGAATATCTGTACACACAAAAAGTAAATTAGTAATTATATTGCATAGTTCGTACAATTTTGCGAGATGAATAATGTCTACTTATGTTTTACATATAACACACAAAATGATAGCGCGGAATCAATTCACAAAATACATTCCACACTTGTGTAAATGTATTTTCATCGCTACCACCAACTATCGATGGCCGATGATCCAATTATGGGAAAACTATTGACAGCGTCGATTATTAATATTTGTTCACCATTAAACAAATACACCGAATGTGATTGTTCAGTTGTAGAATCCGTCATTGATAACGGAAGGTGTTTCTTCGACTATCAATAAATCTTATCTAAACTCTCTAAACGGATCCCTATTACGAGGACGATAAATTTACACTTCTGAAGCTTCAAATTTTTATACACCACAGCACTGTAGTTGCAACCAAGTTTTTACGTCCACTGTGTACACGCATACTTCTAACCAACCTTTGAACTTATGTGTAATTATTCCACGATTCGTGTACGTCACACATTCTGCATGAATTATTACTCCTTTGTTGTGACATATATGCACGTCTGTTATGAATCATGGTAATCGTTCTTTGTAAATATTTAAAGATCGACAAGTGAAGCTTACTCTTGTTCAAATCGGGTGCTCGCGATTACTATTATCGTTCCACGCAATATCGGTTGGTCAAAATTGTGACCTATGGTACGAACAATTAAATTATCGTCGTTCACGATCATATCGATAATCACGTTTTGGAAAATGTGCTTATCGGAGAGGAGACAGTATTATTTCAGATATTATGTTAACGTTGAATTTAATTCTCTTACCGAAGCAAGATGCACGAGATACGCCGATGATTTGCAGAGATTATTACGCAAATCCATAATCGACGTGATGATTAACGTGATTCTAATTACGCCATATCATTTATGACAACGAAACATTGAAAGATTTCTATGTTATTTCCCTTCTGTGTTCAAAGTTGATTTTGTTATTTAATGCCTATCATCAGAAATTGTCTAAGTTTATGTTCGAGACGGTACCATAATTAACACCACAGGTGGCATATTTTATATTAATAGGATTAACGTTATTTGTAATTACTATGCACATGGCAGAACGAATAGATTCTTTATTTTCATTCTACAGTACTTGAGATGTAATTCACGCTGATATCAGAGATGTGCCGATACCGATCGCATTGTCGAAAATGTTTATTCATCGTTCGCTTCGCCCTCGAACCTGCGATGATAACGTAATAAAGATGAACTTGAGGCAGAAGTGTGGTTCGCATTATGTACGATTTCGTCCATAGATAGATAACGAACAATACGCGTCAACAGATGTGATAAAGCACGGTTGGTGGCAGGGGGTATTGATCTTTGTATCGATCTTATGTAAGTGCACACCATTTATATACTGCGGGGTCCCACCGATTCGCGACCCAGACGAATCACGATGTGGACGATCGCCGCATTGTTAGCTCTGCTCTCGCTGTCGGCGGCCCACAAGGATCCACACTTTGTACCTGGCCATGAAACTATCGTGCACCTGTTCGAGTGGAAATGGGACGACATCGCGGAAGAGTGCGAACGATTCCTTGGACCGATGGGCTATGGTGGAGTTCAGGTACGATGTGGAATCATTTTATTAATACCGGATACTCTATTTCATTTTCGGTCTAGGAAGAATACAAGAGAATGCCATTTCGCAGACGTCGTTTTCCGTGTATCGATCTTGGAACGCATTCTATTTTATACAACTTATAACAAGAACAATTAAGCTCAAGTGATACCGTTGCTCGCAATCATTTATCTGAAACCATTTAATTATTTCTTAAGACTGCTCTCCAGTTCGTACCGTTCTGATCGATCGATAGTAAACAAAACGAAGAAGTGAAGTGACTACAATAGTTATTAGAATATATATATATATTATAACAATTTCATTGATCGTTTGATAATGCCGGAAATCTATGACGAACATAATCATTACAAGAAATTCATTCTCATACGAATAGAGAACATTTTTCAATAATCGCACGAATCCAACTCAGCATTTCATACTATATAAAACTTGCTTCTCTCGTGCGCCAAATGATTTCTCGTCGAGTTGAAACGACACGGCATACCATTGCAGGTGTCCCCCATTCAAGAGAACTTGGTAATTAACAACAGACCATGGTGGGAACGTTATCAGCCAATATCTTATTTGTGGATTACTCGATCTGGCACGCGGGACCAGTTCACGGACATGGTGGCGAGGTGTAACAGAGCCGGGGTCCGAATTTACGTGGACGCCGTCTTCAATCATATGTCCGGAAACTGGCAGAACGCCGTGGGCACAGGTGGCTCTAAAGCAAACACGTACAACGAGGACTACTATACCGTGCCGTACACCGGAAGTAATTTTCACAGCCGCTGCGCGGTGAACAATTATAACGATCCCGCGAACGTACGAAATTGCGAACTGGTCGGCCTCCACGATTTGGATCAGAGCCACGAGTTCGTCAGAAGTAAAATCGTGAACTTCTTGAACGAAGCCATCGACGCTGGTGTAGCTGGTTTCCGGTTGGCATCATTTTTATAATAACATCCCGTAGTATTCTTCACATTTTTCATAGACACTATTCATACGAATAATCGCGTATTCGTTACTATAACAAATTCTGTGTATTAAAATAATGCATTCGCGTGTTTTTGGTAAAGGTGAAACTTTGCAAGCACAAACGAGCAGTACGAAATATTGATAACGACATCCGGTGGCATAGTTGAGATACTATTTTCAAACGACACAATAAAGCTAATCATCACGTTTCTTCGTTGCATTTCCTAGGATCGACGCGGCCAAACACATGTGGCCAAGCGATCTAAGCGTCATTTACTCGCGGCTGAAGAATCTGAGCGTGCAGCACGGATTCCCTGAAAACGCGAGGCCGTACATCTACCAAGAAGTAATCGACTACGGGAACGAGGCGATCTCTAAACACGAGTACAACCAACTCGGCGCCGTGATTGAATTTAAATACGCCGCCGAGCTGAGCAACTCTTTCCGCGGCAATAACCTTCTGAAATGGTTCGTAAACTGGGGCGAGCCGTGGAGCCTGCTACCCTCGGCCGACGCTCTGGTTTTCGTCGACAATCATGATACTCAGCGCGACAACGCAGCGATACTCACGTACAAGCTGCCAAAATTGTACAAGGTAAAACAAATTTATTTTCATTATCCCATGGAGCGTGTTAATCGTAATGAAATATTCGATTTCCAATTATTTCTTTGAGATTTGCTTGTATGTATGACAATTGTTGTTCGTCTTGTAGCAGAACGGAACGTATACAATATGCTGTGAAAAGAAGTTTGTCGATTAAAGAGTTTTATAGATCTTTGGACCTTTTAAGAGCTGGCTAGTAGAACGAGTCAGTCATTAGTCAGACGCGGGCATAAAAATACTCAAAATCTTTACTTCTTATATCGTGCAAAGGAGTTACCGTCGTTTAAAAACACTTGCGCGATAGTATTGCTTAAGAATACTGCATTGGCAATGGTAATATATAATTATAAACATAGATTCGAAAATATTACATATTCTAAATCCTGAAACATTCATTCATTGTAAAAGGCTGATGCTTTCCGAATAATTTCACATACCCTTCTTCTAAAATTGACTCCGCTTGATGTATCTAAATGTTTATTCTACAGAGATCATTATTGATTTCGAATCGCCGGCGATTCAGTTCAATTATTCATATCGACCCATACAAATATGGGTTTGTGAAAAATCTCGTACACAAAAATAATGATCTTCGGGCGACAAACTGACCGCCAAATAATTCGGCGTTCGATTAAACTCCCTCACAGATGGCGGTCGCCTTTATGCTAGCCCACCCCTACGGTACGCCAAGGGTGATGAGCTCGTTCGACTTCCGCTCCAAGGACCAGGCGCCGCCGCATGACGCCCACGGCAACCTGTTGTCGCCTGTGATCCATCCGGACAACACTTGCGGCAACGGTTTCGTCTGCGAGCACCGTTGGCGGCAGATCTACAACATGGTGCGTTACCGTAACGCGGTCAGGGGGACGAGGATCGACAGCTGGTGGGACAACGGCGGCAACCAGATCGCGTTCTGCCGCGGAAAGACCGGATTCGTTGCGTTCAACGCCGACAAGCGTGACCTGAAGGCGAGGCTGCACGTCTGCGTGCCAGCTGGTCGGTACTGCGACGTGATTTCGGGCAGCTTAGAACACGGAAGGTGTACTGGAAAGGTCGTCGACGTGCAATCGGATGGCAACGCTTACATCGAGATCCCGAGGGACGGGGACGACGGTGTGCTTGCCATTCACGTTGGGGTGAGTTTGTCTCGCTCGTGACGAGTAATACGCGAGGGACGATTGTACGGTGCAGTAATTATTCTATTCCATCGTTTCGATATCGAGGACAGAATAAATAAAGGCTGTCCACTTTTCAGGCTAAGCTGGCGTAAAGCGAACCATCACGGATTTTCGAGACGCGTATACCACGACGGAGGTACCGAAGCTTTAACTCCCCGATCTCTGATCTTCGTTACGCCGAACGTGACCGTATACACGCGTTCGAGTCGTAATCGAAAGACGACTGTACTTAATTTCTTCGAATAAATCGTTCATCCACTTCTCGACCGTGGCATTCCATTAACATCTCACCCGTTTATCTTACCAACGAAAATTAAGTCGAAGAAAGGAATAACATCAGCGGTTCGATTATTTTTCAACAGGGTTTATTTTTTAACAGAAACAATGCACTGTTCTTGTTCTCTTTTCACCATTAAGTTCTACTATACATAAGATGACAGTTAATCGATAGAATAATACAAGACAGACTCGCGACGGAGAAATGAGAAAGGGAGGTGTGTACCGTGGGGAGGGAATAATCGTAAGGAGTGGACGAAGGATCGGAACACGTGGGAACGAAGAACGGAAAATAGGGGTGGGGGGAAAAAATTCATCAAAGTATCACAAGATTGCCTTATCGCCCGCTTATTACGCCTTTTCTTTCTCCGGCTCGTTCGTCCGTTTCTATAAATACAAATATTCTCTGTGTTTCACCCTCGATTAACCGTGCACGCGAATTCTCTATCCGTTTCTCCTGTCCATGTCCATCGCGCGACGAGCACACTGTTCTCTCGCTCCATCGACATTTCTATTGATCTCGTGGTGATTATGTGCTACGAAACTAAATAAAATACTACGCTCCTCTCGTAAAAGCACAATATAAATAAATGCTTAAGCATTATGTACAGTGTCCTCGGTTTAAGTAAAAGCCGCTAGCTCGCTTACTGCCCCAGGCTTACCGTTTCACGAATGTCGACGGTGGTAGCATTGCCGAAACGTTCGCTGGGCAATCTTTATGCAGCGCATTGAAATCGACGCGACGAATAAGTTAATGATTAAACAAGAATCGCTGAATCGTTTTATCGAGTGCTACGTATATAATGGAGACTAACAGAATCGATACTATCTTGCGCATACGAAACTGGAAGCACGAGCAGATGGATCGTGCGCGAGAACCGCGCTTTTAAGTGCGCGCATAAACATCTCTAAACGTATGACAGTTTGCGGTAATCCCAGGCGAATGTGATTAATCTAAAAAAAATACTGCTCGTCTTACGAACCGATCAACTTTCTCGCTTGTAACGATCACTTTCCTGTACGGCTAACTTGTTGTTACACGAATTAAAATAAGGCAATGGGTTTACACTTAAATAAATACACGTTAGACGTTGTGAATAATAGAAGAAAAGGAGCTATTCATTTACGGCTCTTCTGAAAACTATGTTACGCGTTCGTCGCTCTAATTAATCTATATCGTTTCATTACGTATCCGTTCGCTAATTACGTGTAATCATGTGACACCAGCGTATTCTTCTTTTTATACATACATACGTGTATGAATGTACTCGCGCATGGATCGTCACCGTGCGTTGGAACGCTTAGAACTGTTAGCAAAAATATAATTTAGTATATTTTATCGTCTTATAATTCATTCATATAAAAACTTCGTTAAAATATATATATATATAGAAACGAAACAACGGTTTGAGCAAATACGTGTTATCATCTTATCGTAATAGTTAAAAGTACCGCGTCGAAAGACGTTCCTTCGTCATATTTATTGCACATAGATACTTTTCGTTAATGAAACGTTGCCTTCGTTCACTTTACACGCGATCGTTCGTTCATTCATATCTTCTTTTACACGCTCTCGCTGACAACAATATTTATTGACGGTACCGTTTCGTACATACCAACGTATGTATTTATGATCAATCTGTTCTTATTTTTACGATCACTTGTTTTAATTCTCCAGTGGGCGATGAAGAGAATGACTTGCGATTCGGTTTTCTCTATGCTCTCGTCATTAATGGAGGAAATTATCCGAAACTATGGTGGATGATGGTTTGATTCAATGAAAAATTAATCTCGACGCTTTGCCACATTTGCGAATAGAACGAGATGTTTGCACACATCACTCTGAAGGCAGTATTCTCTTTTCAGCACTCTTTTGGCGTTAGAGTTGACATAAAAAGGAACAGAATGGAGTTGCAACTATTATGACGTTCTGATAAAAAAGAAGAGCACCATGATTATTTTTCGCTTAAAACTGAGAAGGATTAATTTACGTGATACACTGTTTAAAAATCAAACGATTAATTTCAAAAAACATTTCCAACAATTCGTACAGTATCTGTCATAGTAAACGCTTCTTGAAAAGTTTGATTTTAGATAACGAGGTGCAACAATCCTATAACGGTATCAATTTTATCTTGTCTTCTTTCTTTTTTTTTGCTAATTTGCATCTTAATTGTACAGGCTCATCACATTGTCGATACGAGAGGCACTTCTTTCGTTCGACTATAATTGAACGCTCCGCTACATTACTTTCCAGTCGAACCCTTACCGATGCAACACTTTGCGCTATTATTGTCTCGCGGAAGTAAACTCTACGCCCGTGGCAACCTAATTGCTCCCGAGGAATCGAACACGTCGGCTTCCGGTTCGTAATAGTTTAACCGGAGGATGCACCCTGAACAAGCACGGAAGCGAGCCGCTCTAATCGCTAATTTCTATTCCAATTAGTTTGATTATCGCGCAGCGTCAGCCTCTTCGCGCTCGTCGCGTGTTCATCCCTAATTCGAACGCGGCGGAACGCGAGTACCTTAACGCACTTGTTAGTCACCCTCCGCTTCCTGCGCCGCGAATAAATCCTACAAGGCCTCGTCGAGGATACAAAAGGTCACTGAGATGCTCGCCTTCTACCGATGACGATTTTCCAAACGCGTAAGTGCCGTCGTATCAGGCGCTGAGTACATCATCTCGAAGTTCCTCGAGAAAATCGCCGCCGGGATACGTGCTGACGGCTCGAGCTTGAAAATTGGCTGCTTCCAAGCTCGGCGACAGTTTAAACGCTTTGCGAGCTGTGGGCCGGAAGCTTGTAAATAAAAATGGAATTATTTCATTGATTGTTCAATCACTTATCCTCTCATCACCTCTGCTCGACGATTAAAGAAGCGTGAGAAACGATCGCAGTATTTAAAAGAAAAGAAAGCTAGTTAATTCAAAAGTTAATTTAAAAGCGAGACACCGATTTTTAATTCAAGCTTCATTCACACGTTCATTTTCCAAGCCTCCTGTCCACAGTTAAAATTGTATTTCGTGCTCGTTGAAAAATCACCCTGGGTGCCGATATCGATATGAAATCCCTCATCACTACAGTCCGCACCCAATCTGAACACATAATTCACCCCAGGCGTCTCTCCTAGCGTAAGTACAGCGCAGCAAAAACGAAGTTTCGCCGCCGAGTCGACTCGGGGGTCATTATTCTCCAGGTACTCGACATACATGTATATGCATATATCAAAACTCTATCTCGAACGTCTCTCGAACACACTTGAACAACAGGCGGAGCCTCCACAGTGTCACGTATGTACTTTACTCGTAGCAAAGATCGCGTTTCACCGCGTCACTGTTTAATGGGCTTCTTGAAGACCGCTTCCGGCTTGCGTACGGGACGCGGCACGCGCCGCTCTATCCTGAGCGCCCTGTTCGGATCCGTGGAGGGTGCCGGCGCACCCTCCGGGCCCAGAGGAGTCTCCGCCGTTGTTTGTCAGTTCCCCGTGCTGCTCGGCCGTCTGCCAGGCAGCTGTTGCTGTTGGCCCTGTTGCTGCTGCGACGCCGCCGCCGCCGCCGCGACGTTCAGCGCCGGTAAAGGGGTCTGGTGACAGTGCGCGCAGTGCAGGCACACCGTGCAAGCGCCCAGCTTTCGCGCGAGAAGCGCGCGGAGCTTCAAAGCCGGCCCCAGCTTCATCCCCATGGGCCCGGTAAGGTGGTCCTCCGAGAGGAGGGGCAACGCTGCTCCGTCGATACGGTGCTCGCGGAAATTCTGGAAGGAAGGAAAACAATTGTTATTCGCTGGTTCGAGTGCCAAAGACGGATGAACAGATTGATATTAGTTTGTCTCAATCTTGATTGTAATAGTTTGCCGTGGTAATTTATGCGGTTGGGGGCAACGGTTTTATGGTCTCCCTCAACGCGTTCAGTACAGGACACCGAGATAGAAATTCATATTTGTATGAAATATAAATAAAATTAAGTAAAAAGAAATACAATACGTTCTTACTATAAAGCTTCCTAATTCTCTAGATTCTGCCATATTAACGACAACCTGAAGAAACAATTGTCAAACTACTTCCTCCCCTTTCCCCTTCCAACACCAGAATCACTCCCGCAGCTCCATCAATTAAATCCGCGAGCACCGCGCTCCCTTCGTTCATTCAACGTCCACGAACAATGCCACCTACGCGTCTCTGAATCACCCGCCCACGCGCGATCCTGACATCGGTACGGGGCGACCCTTGACCCCGTGAACCGGAGTGGAAGGTCGCTCGTTCGCGGAGGAATCTCGCCGAGCGCAACAAGCCGGCGTCCTCAACGACGTGGAACGCCGCAGTGAAATCGCTCGTTAAACCTCCTCCGTTGCGCAAAAAGCGCGCCGAGCCGCTACGGATGGAAAGGGCGGGCGGCGAAGGGGTGGAGGAGGAGCGCGTGGAAGGAAGCGGAAGAGGAGGAGGCACAAAGAGAGAGAGAGAGAGAGAAAAAAAAGGACGAAGGTTTCATTCACGGTGGCCAGGATCGTAATTGCGACTGCAACCGGGCGCGATTTACCCTCGCTGAATTGCACGCTTCTCGGCCGCGCGAGCGCGCAAGGGGAATACGTTGATCGCTCGCTTATGAATGAAATATTCAGCGTTCTAGCGCACGCGAGCCTCGCGGGACCGGTCTTGCGTCCCTTTGCGCGCTCCGCGAAAGACCGAGGAGGATCGAGATCGATGCGAATCTGCATACCTCGGAGCATTCGAATGAGAAATGTATAACTGATTGCCTCTTATGTTCGCGAAGGAAGCTTCAATTTCTGTTTTTTTCTTTTATTCGGTAGAAGTTGTTCATTTTTATACGACTCCTCTCGCTTGAATCTTCGCTCTTATTTCGTCCCGGCGATTAGAATCTAAGCGTCGCTAATACAGTTACGAAACAAGCTCGAGGCGACCCGCGCGAAGCGAAAACTTATTTTCTCCGCGCAGACTAATTGCGAGAGAGGGACAAGAAGGAGGACGAACGAACTTGCACAAATTATCCCGCGCCGCGGTTCTCGCTTTACACGCCGTTCACTCGCGTCTAATTATCCCGTTTCCCCCTTACGACTGGCACACCGCGGTCGCGGCGGGAACGGCCGCGAGGAAGACCGGGGGCCATCTATCACGCCGGGACACGGCCGACATTGTTACACGAATTTCCGATAGCCACGCTAACGGTACGCGGACGAGGGTAAGAATGGAAGCTCGTCTGCTTTCCGCGCGTAAACGTTAATTAACTGACTCGTTAAGCGAGGGGCGAGGGGGGCACGTTAGCGCGTGGAGAACAGGGCCAGGGGACCGTTATTAGAAGCACGCGTCGAGCCCGTTTCGCGCGACCGGTCCGTGCACTGCGCTGCGCCGAAGTGCAACGGGCTAAAAATAATTCGGAGGAATTTCACGGTTCTGATTTCAGTTTGGAGGCCGAAGAAGATAGTGAGTTTGTTTGAATTTCTTTTTATTTCGGCGGACATCGGTACTGCTGAAGTTCTATTGGAGATTCTTTTAATTTTTTCATTTTTATCTTCAGCGATTTTCTAAACAAATTTTTAACATGTCACACGCTTTGGAGGAAGGGTATCTAATTACCTCGATTTTTCGTATTTGCAACCGTGAATGTTATCGAACCACTTAAATAGGAAAACATGAAATAATTAAGCAATTGATCGTGCTTTGGCAAAACTCCGTTACTTCTTTTTTTAATTTGAAGTCACATTATTTATTGTGAATTACATCCAGCGTACTCTAGGATTATTTTATAATGCAATTTTACGCACCAAGTTTATGCGAAACGTGATAATTACTAATCTCACCAAATTCTAATCGACGTCACTTTACGTAACATATAATTCTTTGGATAATACGAATTTACAATGTCCCCGGGAATCGAACGTAATAATAAAATTGGCTAGCTGTATTACGAGGCGTATTACAAGAAAAAGGTGTTCTTTTCTAATAAACAGCAGTCCGAAATGGAATATCGATATCACGAATGGCCAAGCATCTGCTCGCGATTTCTTGGCAGATTATCATGAATTACCGCTTTGAAATCAAGGTATCAATTATGTTCGCAAGCCGTGGCGCACTCAAGTAGCACGAAATTATAGTGCACCGGTGTCTCCTCCTTGATCGAACCGCTGGCATTTTGCGATGTGCCACTCTGGAGCTCGTCGAGCACAGCGCGCACCAAAACGATCTATTCCATTAAAATGCATTTAGAGCACTGTTTTTCCCTTAGCGGTTGATGAGTGGAAATTAGAATCGCCCGTGTAATGGCAAGATTGTACATGGTACATTCGTCTCGACTTTTTTTCTTGGCAAGCAGATAGTTATTAATTACTTTTGCTTTTTCTAAAAGGAACATGCGACGATTTCCTGTGGGGAATCGCATGGAACATGTTGCAAATATGTTGCTATTAGAAAAAGTGTTCAGTGAATAAGAAGTGGAAAAGATAGGAGAATTATTTACATGGTGAAATAAATCAAGTACAGTGCAAATTGCAAATTACAATATCAAGATTGTAACTTTAAACTTTCTAAATGATCTCTGTTAATCAACTTCCTCTGAGGCTACCAAGAAATAAAAACTCAATTTAAAAACCTTCTTCGACTGAATAATTCATCAATTTTCCTATTAGACTTGAAAAAAGATCAATTTCACTTCCAATTCAATGCGAGAAAATCTTTCATTCGTCCAACAGAATGAAAAATGTCCTCTAAACCATTAAAAAGTTTCAAATATTTTAATATTAGCAAGAGTATTCAGTAAATAAAAAGTGGAAAAGATAAAGGAATTATTTACATGGTGAAGTAAATAAAATATAGTGCAAATTGCAAATTACAATATCAAGATTGTAACTTGAAACTTTCTAAATGATCTCTGTTAATCAACTACCTCTGAGGCTACCAAGTAATAAAAATTCAATTAAAAAAAAACATCCTTCGACTAAATAATTCATCAATTTCCCCATTAGACTTAAAAGAATATATCAATTTCGCTTCCAACTCAATGCGAGAAAATCTTTCATTCGTCCGACCGAACGAAAAGTGTCCTCTAAACCATTAAAAAGTTTCAAATATTTTAATACTAGCAAGAGTATTCAGTAAATAAAAAGAGGAAAGATAAAGAAATTATTTACATGATGAAATAAATCAAATACAGTGCAAATTCCAAATTACAATGTCAAGATTGTAGCTTTAACCTTTCTAAATGATTTCTATTATTCACATTCGTCTAATACTGCCGAGAAGTAAAGATTCAAATTTTACAAAAACCTTCATCAGCTGAATAATTCATTAATTTTCCTATTAGACTTAAAAAAAAAAACATATCAATTTCGCCTCCAACTGAATGCAAGAAAATCTTTCATTCGTCCGACCGCCTGAAAAATGTTCCCCAGAACCATTAATCAAAAAATTCCACTCTACTCCGTTACCGGGTAGGGGAGGAAAGCTCGTAGAAAAGTTCAAAGACAAGTAGGCACGACGCCCTTCTCCAAGGCGCGCGCGCGTTCCCGACGCCGGGATCCCCAGGG
This sequence comes from Holcopasites calliopsidis, assembly GCA_023838395.1. Lineage (NCBI taxonomy): Eukaryota > Metazoa > Arthropoda > Insecta > Hymenoptera > Apidae > Holcopasites > Holcopasites calliopsidis. The sequence continues at coordinate 2,206,734 of JALHAQ010000009.1, forward strand.
ACCTCGGTCACGGGGCATACATCTGATCGTCTTCGAGCCAGGGATGCAAGCAGGAGTTTCGTAATCCCACGAAACCCCCCGAGCCCGGCGGGGTCGCGGTGGCCGTGCGGTGCAGCTGCAGTCGCGGGGAATATATCATCCTCGTGTTGCACCGCGGGCGACCGCGGCCCTCCAAAGGCACGGCCACGAAGACAACCTATATTTTCTCCACCCGGTTCCGAACTCTTAAGGGCGAACGCGATCCCAAGACCGGGGCCTGCATCAATTACACCTTCCGCAAACACGCTCTTATCTCGCGAGCGGGCGTTTAACAATCTCCGTGCGTTGTTACCCGTAACGCGACGACACTCGCGTTTCACCATCGCCCAGCGATGATCCGTGGGGATTTCGATCGATTCGCATTTTTCCCCGAAAACCGGCTGCCCGCGCTTCTTGCCGAGCGCTCGAATTCTCGACCCCGACGGATCACGAAGCCGCGGCTACAATCCCGGCGGAGCAGCGACTCGGAACCGCGTCACGTGAAAGCCGGCCGACGCGACGGAGCCGAGGAATCCTTCAGCCCGGCGGTTTCGCTATGCGGAAAAACAGCCGTCAGAAGTTGCCGGTCTGCCGCAAAATCGAGTCTCGGCCTCGGAGAAACGAATTTATGGTATGCAGAGGTGGCACTCTCGATGCTCTCGCGATTCCTCGCCCTTTTCCGATGGTTTCATCCTTTCTGTAACCTTTTGCTGTTAAACGAAGTTAAACGATTTCGTATTAAACAATTACGCGTAGCGTGTAATAATGAACGATGATGACCGTAGTGCATCGTCGCGTAGATTCTCCACAAGATTCCAAGGAGCTTCCTGAAAGGTGTCCAATCTGCCCCCTCCCCCCTCCTCCTACCGTCGCGAAACGTTCCAACTGACACCTCGACATCAATTCCTTTATTTACGACGCGTAAAACACTTTCTTTAATTATTCGACGGTTTTAAATCATCCCGCATCAGCCGCGCGGTGTTCTCCGAGGTAGGTCCGTAATAAAAGTCGTGTCCGTGACATCGGCGAGCCTCGTCACTTCGCAGCTGTTGCGCAACGACAATGACGAGTTAATGAGAATAGCGTTTCACGAGACACGAGAAATTCCGCGCTTGCTTACTCGGTGACGGGTGACAAGTTCCCAGTGACGAACGACGCGTCGGGAACGTAATCGATCGAAAAAATTAATATTCGGTACAGTTGGACGGGAATCGCCGAATATCCGATTCATTAATAAACGCTTGATCGATCCGATGGACTTTCGATAGAAATTCTTGCTTGAGGGAAATTTAAATAATCAGGATCGTCTTGAGAAAGATTATAAATATCTTCCTCGCTGTACTAGTAGATTTATACAAGAAAGAAATCCTTCGTTTTAATAGGTACTAAATACTGGAAATAATATAACCGCAACAGAACGTGAAATAATAATTTTCTGTTACACGTTCTCAACGTTCCCCAGAATTTGTCGAGACATGTACTTTCGAGAGCGACGAAATGGGGCTATTTCTGACAATATTGAAGCGACAATACAGTGTAACATAGTTGGCGAACCTTCGATAATTGACAATGTGCAAAGTGATGCGTGTACGTCGGGGGCAAATGATCTCGACGCTCGTAGCTGAGCGTACAACCGTTGTTCGACACGAAAGAACAAAGTGTAAAACGACCGGGAATCTGGGACAGACAGGACGAGAAAAAAAGAAGCGTGAAACTGCTGTTGTAACTTTTGTTAACGCTATTGCATCCAACAGCTGCATTCAACGGCCTCGGGTTGTTACGCGCTCACGGTACCGCCTTATACGGTGTTCCGCAGGATGCAAAACACGACGCGGAATGAACTAGGATGAGCCGATGCTCGGAATTTATGTTTATGACTTCTTGTCAACTTGTACACTACTGCGCGCGGTACGGCGGATTCACTTTGTAAAAACGAGCAACTGTACGTAGCTTAGTTCTTTCTCGTACGCTGCTTCGAAGAGGCTTCCTACTTTGTTAATCTGGCTTAGGATTTTATTGACGGAGCGCAGAGGAATGAATAATTACGAAAGCATTTGTATTCAAATTAATTACGGAAGAATTTATATCACGAAGGATTCGAAGCTTTTCGATTTAGTTTAAACGAGAGCAAATCATTTGAAGATTTAATCGGACACATGTTTGCAATTATGAAAATAATAATTCGAAGTTGGGCATTTAATATTTGATACTTTTTATCATTTCTTATAGTGTTGGCCTCGAGGATACATTAATTGAACATTTGTCTACTTTATTATTAAGCGGGATGATTGATAATTATATGAACGATTTATTTTTCTCTTTATGCAAGACCAAAACGAAACTTTCATTTGCGAGATTCTACTTTTCAATTATCCGATGCTTGAATAATATTGTAATTGTTAACCTACCAGCCCGAAAACGTGTCAGGAGCGGACGCTCCGTGCTACCAAGTCGATCGCAGTCGGAGATAAAATAGTTTCAGGAGGAACACTTAGCCGGCGATTTGTCAGCGTTATCTTCGCGCGTAGTTCGTTGCGCACGTTTTGGTCTTGCGCCGAAGATTCCTCGCATGCAACGAAACCGTAAATTCGCGTGGAATTTCTTTATGTAATGATGCACCCGGTGCTAGGTTCGACCGAACGCCCGGAATTCGTGTCGAACAGGTATCAGAGATTCCGGTCACCTTCCACCTTTCGTTAATCGCGACCTTTATCTCGTCCCTGATGGAGGGAGGAGCTTTGCATTCCTTGACCTTTGTTAATATTCAACGTTTCCGTGGAAAATGTTCAATTCTGCCCCGTTAACCTTTGTATCCCTCGATCCTTTATTCAATTCATTGGGATCGCAGATAAGACTGATGTTTGGTAATAAACAGCTTTTCAAATTAATTAGAACTGCGCTACGGTAAAGGTATTTTAATTTCAGCAGAAAACTATCCCCGAGATCCTCAGCTCTGGTGAAACTGTGCAATTTTCTTCGAAATCGATAGACAGTAAAAGGTATCGCATTTTTTCAATAAAAGTCAATTAAAGATATTGCATTTGTTAGGGTAATCTAATATTTTCTCGACGTCGATAGCAGACTATTGCGATCGGATCAGGGAAATTCTGTTGCAGTAAGTTTTGAATCCCCCGATCTTTATCAAATTTATTAGGACCACAGATAAGACTGCTGTTTGGTAATAAACAGCTTTTAAAATTAATTAGAACTGTATTACAGTAAAAGTATTCTAATTTCAGTAGAAAGTTACCCCCAAGATCCTCAGCTTTGGTGAACTACTTTGTCATTTTCTTCAAAAGCAATAGTCAATAAAAGATATTGCATCTGTTAGGGTAATCTAACATTTTCTCGACGCCGATCGATGTCGATAGCAGCCTCTTGAGATCGGATCAGGAAAATTTCTTTTCCAGTAAGTTTTGAGTCCCCCGATCTTTACCAAATTTATTGGGATCACATATAATATTGATATTTTGGCAATAAACAGCTTTCAAAATTAATTAGAACTGTATTACAGTAAAAGTATTCCAATTTCAGCAGAAAGTTACCCTCAAGTTCCTCAGCCCTGATGAACTACTTGGTCATTTTCTTCAAAATCAACAGTCAATAAAAGATATCGCGTTTGTTAGGGTAATCTGGATATATTCTCGAAGTCGATCGGCGCTGATAGCAGATCGTCGAGATCGAATCGGGCAAGAAATTCCTCGAGAGGCAGCCTACGGTAAACCCGATCGGCGGCTACGCCACTGTGCATCCGGCGAACAAGAACCGGTGACCTGCCACGCCCTGTCGAGGTCGTCGCGCGCCTCTCTCGCCGACGACCGGCGTAGCGACGCCGACCGCGGCGCGTACAGACGACGACCGGTGGTGCCCACCAGCCTAACCAGATCGACGTCGCCCCACTGCTTCCCGCTACGCTCTATCTCCCGCTGTGCTTCCGTCTCCTCCTTTCTCCTCTCTTTCTTTAACCCTTTTTCGCCGCTTCCTACCTTTTGCTTTTGCCCTATCCGCTTCCCCTTCCTTCCACGTGCTTTCATCTCGTTTCTGAACTCGTACACAATATCAATCCTGCTTCCACCCTCCCCCTTTTTTTAACATCGTGTAAATTATATTTAATCGACTCCCTTTTTTTTTGGATAGAAATATGTGCAATGTTCGAATAGCTTGGAAATTGTTGGGCGTCTTAAGCTCCATTTAAGTGACTATTAGAATTGTGTCTTCGAATTTTTTTGATGATGATCGACAGTGTGGTCAATTAATTATTTACCTTTCCATTATTTCCTTGTGCCTTTATTTGGCGTCTTCTTAGAAGGTGTTGTATTTTCAATAAAAATCGATAGGTTGTACGGACAGCTGATTTTGATACAGTATTTCGTTAATTAACAAAGGAATTGAATTTTCTATGAAGCATCAGCCGTTCTCCCTTGGCTTTCCTATTGCTTTCTTCCTTTTCTACTTTCTCCTCTCAACAGAAAGCTACCTAAACTAATTGCATTCATCTTTTTACCGGGGCAATTAGAAAGAAAATCTTCGCTAGAAGTTTAGGTTGCAGTTTACTTCATCAGCAAGAAGCGGACTGTATAGTTTCTCAATTTCCTGTTTCCCTCAGTTCTTTTCCAGATCACAATACCAATTCGAGGAATGTTCCACCTGGCCACACCCAGCGCAACGTTTACTGCGAGATTGCCGATACTTTTTCCCTTCGTTTCCTCTTTTCCATAGGAAGTCGAGTACGGATTCATACTCCGAGTTCCACGAGTGTCTCTGTACCCTGCTGGAATCGCGGTTACCGAAGAAAAGTCACCGTGGATCAAGGGGTCAATCGGCTGAGTCGCGACATCTCGCGATTGCATATTTTCCCATCTCGTTGCCTTTCTTGCCTCGACGAAGAAGCTCTCGGCGTCACGATAGATCGATGCTCAACTTCGAATTCTTCAACAATTGAATTCGTCACGAGTGTAGAAATTCACCTTGATTCGCGGAATTAATTTTGTACATCACAAACGCAACATCTACCTATAGTAATTGATCTCGATAATAATACGCGGAATAAAATCATGAAACGAATCGTCGAAAAGTGGGCCGTTTCTTCTGAGATCGCGGATAATTAATCCTCATACCCGCCTGCGTCTAATTAAGCGCTCCCCGTTCCCTGTCTTCAGCCGCGGAACGCAATCAGCCGTACAACCACGCCCATACCCATTGCGCGAGCTTCTATTTTCCGCGCGCGCGCGCGCACGTTTCACCCTCCGCCGTGTCAGGGTTCATTAAAACGTTGTTATCTCTAATTTCCACGCTGCGCTCGCGGGCTGCCGTTTCGCCGTTACTTTTCAGCCGGCCGTATTTGGCCGCGCTTTAATTATTATTTCGCCCGACGCAACGAAACGGGCGCCGAACCCGGTGTAATTAAAGCCGGATAAGTCGATGGTAACCGTGAATTAAACCCACCACGGGGACATGAAGTTATTTAGATAGGCCGCGGCTGCGTGGTACGTTATCGTGCCGCGACGAAGCGAGCCGCGTATGCACGGTGACAAAGAGAAAACCGCGCGTCGACGAGTAAACCTGCTACGGATAAATTGGCGTGGGACCGAGGGTCGATGAGGCTTCGATTAATAGGAGGCTGATAAGGATAGGAGGTATTGTATTTTATAAATATCACTGAAGAGGAGAATAGTTGAGTTGAGGGTTGAAATTTGAAGGGGTGGAAGTAATTAGTTAAAGTAAGGGTGATTCGTGTTTAGCTTGTCATCTGTGGTACCATGGATTTACTGTTAATTAAATATTAAATTAAAGAAGCTAGATAATTACATTAAAGGACTATCGTTAATGTTTAATTAACACGAAAGTCAATCTACACTCCAACCCTGCTACTTAATCGTCACGCAAAATCCATAATGACTATCATCGAGAATTCTACAATAATGAAGGTCATTCAAATCAAAAGTATATTTCAAATATCTTCCTGTTCATTAATTTCTCCATTCAGCTTCGCAGACCGGGCACAACTCTCTCCCCGCCTCGTTTCCATCCCGCTACTGCGATGTGCAACAAGGAAATCCTCTCGTAACGAGCTCCTAAATTCCCATTAAACGAGGCCCCGGGCGAAAAAAAGGCTCGGCGGCGAAAAAGCTCTGGACCGACCGAGCGTCCTCGCGGACAACGCTCGTGCGGCCTCTGTGTAATTGAGCGACATTCAGAGTGCATTAGCGCTGCTGGCCAAGGGGGGGGGGCACAGGCGGAGCGTATTAATTGCTCATCAACAGTAACGAAGGGTTTGTAAGGCGATATTAGCATAACTAACAGGTTTCCCGGTAATGAAGCCACCAAGTTCACGGTCACGACGCCACCGGTCTCTTTATGTCTTTCTGCGGATCCTGTTGTCAACTTGCCGCGCAGCAGCCGATTAAAGGATCCAGATCGGATCTTTTGTTCGAAAGGCGGTCAGTGTCATTGGTGCGCTTTTTCAATGGAGGGTGATTTTGTAATTGGCGGGGGAGGGAATATCGTCGGGGGGAAATGATTTGGAAAACGAGGAGATCCGAGAAATTCGAGGCTTCCTCCTACTTCGTGCAACGCATGCTCCCCGCATGTACGTGCATAGGCTATTACAGGGAGATAAGACTGTACCCAGCGGGAAGATCTAGATTAGGGTGATCTATATGCAAATTTTAATAGACGTTGGGTGCTCGAACTGGATACACCTTCGATGGCTTCCCGTGTTTTCCATTTGGAAGATTAGATACGGCGTTTATTGTGTATGCAAGGACTTGCTTCGTTCGGTTCGATGAAACATGAGCACATTTATTTTCATGGAAAAATTGCGAAAGAAATCGCGATCGAGCAGTGTTATCTGATCATGGAGAATTGTAAAATTAAACTTTGAATTTGTATGAAGAACGAAAGAGAGAAGAAACTTAAATCAGTTTCTCTTTAAATAATGTACATTCTTCGAAGCCCGCAGTTGTGTTAAAGTTTGATAGAAATCAATTTGAAGATGATGATTGTTTTTTTATTAATCAGCCAAACAAAGTCTACGAGTTAAATAGAACACTGTTTCATTTTTTCTTTTTTAATCAAAGGAACATGATTCTAATTTTATATTTAATACTTTGAGACTCCGACGAACTGATTCCACCCCGTAACTCGCAGAATGATGGAATTACGAGCAACGAGACACACGCGTGGGTGGTTGCTGTTTATTATCTGGCATTGTTACAAATTGCCGCCCCCGCGTGTTGCTCACGAACCGGCGCATTCTATTACCGGCTAAACCCCTGATAAATGCCTGTCTTATTCGCGGCGTGGTCCGTCGGCGATAGCTTGTTATTAAAGTGCAGCTCGCGATAAACTGGCACCGATAAATCGGCCCCGCTCATGCCAATCGCGAACTCTAGTCTCCTGCCTCGCTTCAGCGTTTACGTCAATCGATGAAATTCAACGCTCGAGGAACTAATCCTGTATCCAAATGTCGTATAATTCCACAATTCAACACTTTTGTGAGAGCGAAATGATCCTAAGCAGTCGCCTTATAATTCCTTAACGCAGAACGAAAGTATTGAAATAGATAAGCGTATGGGAAATGTTTTACAATTTACAAGGAAATATATAGCAATACTTTCTTAATAATATTTTATTCACGTTCGACGGAAATATTTTATAGCCTCGAATAGGGTCAGCTCGAAGTACCATGAGCCTCTTGTTTTTTTTTTTTAATCTTTCATATAAGTTAGAACTCTGTTAATAAATAAATCAATGGAACGGCACCTTGTCCAGGAGAAATGTGTGATCTTATTATTTATGACCATCGCGTTACTATTAACAATTATGCTAATCTCTAAAGGGTCACTTCTATTAGTTCTGCACGATTTCATTTACTATATCATAGTTGCTGGATAAAAGCCTGTATCTAAATATCGAACAAGCTGAACCATTAAAGTACTTGTACTCCAGCAGCAAGGATACCATTTGAATAATTATCGTACGATCTACAGATATATAATTTTCAATGGGAAATGAGAACTCGTTAAATTGCTAAAAGAAGGAGCAGCTTTTAAGTGCCGCAGATTACCTGATATCTTCTTACAACAAAAAGTAGCTAAAAATCTTGCCAAACGGATGTTTGCAGGTGTCGCGAATGAATACAACTGCTATTAGTAGAACATTATAATGATAAATCGTCGATCAGCTGATTTCCAACATGAGATAAAGCTTTCCCCGATGTGTCGAATTTGGGACAATTTAGATTCGATGCTTGACGCACGCGAAGTACATGTCCAATCGGGGTTGATTCATCAATCATGAATTAATGACCCAGTGATTCGACGGGCATTAATACGTACAACGTTCTGGAGACATTTGATGAACGCCCGTCGAACCGAAACGTCTTTTTTTCCCGTTATTTATTCATTCCTTGATCAAGATTAATGAATTCTCCCTAACAGACCGATGCAACGAAGCTCTTAATACCTGTAACTCTAAGTATTCTCACCGCTAATCGATGATCCCGAAGTAAAAGTGCATGTACCTTCGTGGAAATAAATGAATTACGTGACAGTACTGGTCGGTAACAGTATCCATCAATGATGATATATTATTTTAAATCAATGACGACAGGAAGCTGCGCCGTCGAGTTGAGTTAACGTCAAGAATGAAGCTCGAGCTTATCGCAGGTGATTATTAATTGCATTCACCTGTTTAATGGAAGAAAGCGTAGGAGCACAATGTTTGAAAAAGGAGCAGCAGAAGGATGAATAAATGGTCAGGCTGTTTTTTTTTCCTTTCACGGCAACGGCGTTCTCCGGGATGGAAATTCCGATCGAACCGATTTCCCCGGTTTAGCCGAGGGCTAATCATTTCCATCGAACCACGAGCGGCTACTTTCCGCACGCCTTTTCGTCGCCGAGTGCACGCACGCAACTAGCCGACCATGAACTTTCTAAGCTAATTTAAATTCTCGTACGGTGCTCGTAGGCGCGTTTAGACCTTTGGTCCCGACCTCGACCGCCTTACTTCCGGTGAAAACTCTCGCAATAAATGCAACCGGCCATCGGCGGGAATTAATAATTACCTGTTGCACGCCGACTAGATCAAAATGCATTCTTCAATTTACGAACTTGGGATAACATTTGATTCTACTGGAAAATTACAATGTATCGAAATTGAACTTCCCATCCTGAAGGAATCTTCGACTTGCTGAATATTTAGATATATCTACGCGAATTACACAAAAGGAATTTTATTCAGTACAGAAGGAAAATTCTCCTTTTCGAGACTAATGGATGGAAACAGTTCTGTCTAGGTGTTCTAGTAGTTCAAAAATAGAACTGGGATTCTCAAAGTTCCACGCCAGTAATTTAGACATCTGTCTAAACACCATTACATTAAATTCCTCTAATTCCCGTTTGAATATCGTGAGCCCAAGAAACTTGTTAAAATCCAGCCAGGATCAGAATCCTCGGCTTGCTGAATATTTAGATATATCTACACGAATTACACAAAGAAATTTTATTCAGTACAGAAGAAAGATTCTTCCTTCCGAGACTAATGGATGAAAACAGTTCTGTCCGGGTTTTCTAGTAGTTTAAAAATAGAATTGGAATTCTCAAAGTTCCGCGCAGGTAATTTATACATCTGTCTAAACACCATTACATTAAATTCCTCTAATTCCCGTTTAAATATCGTAAGCCCAAGAAACTTGTTAAAATCCAGCCGGGATCAGTTTAAGCGTGCCGTGTCCATAACGAGCGAGCTTAATTCCACGCGCTCACATTTTTCATTCCTTAGGGGAAGATCGAGCAGGCTGATTTATGCCCACTTTGGAGACAAATTAACGGTTTGACGTCTTATTCCCGTGCCTCGCAGTTTCTATACGGACATATTTTATCTTGCCCGGCGAAATTCACGTAGATTCGACGCGACTGTATTTTTCTTTCTTTTTCTTTTTAAGTCGACACCGTGTACAGAGACGTATGTACGATGTTATCGCGTACACTGTGTACAGTTAGAACGGTATAATGGATGAAATGCAAATGATCACGCGTGATTTATTGGCCGGGAATTCGCGTGGCGGGTCGGTGATAAAAGCGGAAACACAAAGAGACGTCGGCGATTAGCGTTCCCTGCGAACACGTGTTTGGATTTATCGCCCTGCATCTCGAACTCGTTGCCTCTGCACCGAATTGGCTACTGTACGCTAAGGCAAAACGTGGAAATACGCGAAGGGCGAATGGAAACGATTTGGAAACGTGCGTAAGATCTTTCGAAATTTGCCGGCTGCCGAAAAAGCGATTTCTTTCGACGGAGGAAAATTTTAACAGTGCGGCCTGGGGTCGCAATGAGTGGAAAGTGAAAAGCACAAGTTTCTAAGCCGTGCTTTTTTTCTTACAGAAAAGTTTGAATATTCAAGTTACCACTGCTAATAATAATTTTGAGACTCTAGCAATGAATGTTTAATGTGTCCCGCGCGTTATTATTAAACTAATGTATTCCTTCACGCGTGAAATTTTCTTTCAACATTTCTCACTCAACCGTGCGCCTTTAGAAGAAAAATGGAGAAAGTAGCAGTTGGCCATTATTCCTCTGGATCCTAAGACCAACTCCCCGAGAGTCTCTCGTGGATCCCCAGATTCTCCTCACCACCCCCGGGATCATCCACCCACACGTTCAGCCGGGGGGGCCCCGTAAGAAAAGTCTGAACAGAAAGCGCATCGACCTCATCGCCGACTTCACCTTCAACCTCGTGGCCGGCTCGTTGCACAGCGGCAACACTCGAAAGAGCATGGCAGGGTGATCAAACGGGGAAAGTGGTCGCCCGGAGGAGAGGCCGGCCAGTTCGAGGCGGTCTCTCTTCGAAAGGCAACCTTGCAATAACCTCAGGTGAACCCAGGCTGAACAACACGGGCAACGCGGGACAGAGAGCGAGGAAAGAGAGAGGGGAGATGGGGGGGGGGGGGGGGGTTAACAGAGAGACCATATTATACAGCCATAAGCATGGCTCTGTCGCACACATACGCGCAGCCACACTTCTGCTTGTCCGGTCAAAGGGGGAGGAGAGGGCGAACCTATGGCCACCGCGAGACCTCCGCGCGGTCCCGCCGGTTTATCTGCAGGAAATCTACTCTTGTAGGCATGCCAGCGGATCTTGGCGGAGGAGGCGCAGGGGCCCGCCGGTGGCTGTGCCCCGCAACGTCATGGTGTGTCCCCCGTTGGAACCGCCGCACTACTGGCATCCGCGGCGCGGAGAAGCGAATGGCAGCGCCGCGGATAGAGTGGAACAGCGTGCGCTACCAGCGGGGGACCGCGGCCTCGATACAAGATACTGCCACGTGTTACACGCTGTTCGCCACCAGAAGGAACGCTTGCCCCCGTCTCCCCTTCTTGGTGTGCTCTTTCGGTGGGTAGACCTGATGTCCAGGCCACGGTGCCTGGTGACCATCTCGGACAATGCGCCCGGAGTGTCTTCCGGGTGGTTGAGTAATGGCCGCGTGTTCAACGGCCCACGATCGCTCGCGCTAGCATTCCGGGAATGGACTGGCCTATGGTGGCCTTGGCACGTTTGGGGGATGGGTTGATGCCTGGGGATCGTGGGGTGTATTGAGGATGAAGTGGAGAGTGGCTAAAGTTCGGCTTGTAAAAACTAAAGTTCAACTTCTACTTTGGAAATGTAAACTGCTAATAATTAGCACTCCAGGACTGGGCTATGGCAGTGGTGGTATTGGGGATGAAGTGGAGGGTGGCTAAAGTTGGGCTAGCAAAGACTTAAATTTAACTTCTACTTTGGAAATATGAATTACTAATAGCCAGCATTCCAGGACTGGGCTATGGTAGTGGTGGTGCCTTTGGGGGATGATGTAATGCCTGGGGATCGTGGGGTGTATTGGGGATGAAGTGGAGAGTGGCTAAAGTTGAGCTAGCAAAGACTAAAATTCAGCTTCTACTTTGGAAATATAAATTACTAATAGCCAGCATTCCAGGACTGGACTATGGTAGTGGTGGTGGCTTTGGGGGATGGGTTGGTGCCCGAATATTGTGGGGTGTATTGGGAAGGAAGTGGAGAGTGGCTAAAGTTTGGCTCGCAAAGACTAAAATTCAGCTTCTACTTTGGAAATACAAACTACCAATAACTAGAGCATTCCATAACTGGGCTATGGTAGTGGTGGCACGTTTGGAGGATGGGTTGATGCCTGAGGATTGTGCGGTGTATTGGGAATAAAGTGGAGAGTGGCCAAAGTTGGTCTAGCAAAGACTAAAATTCAGCTTCTACTTTGGAAATACAAACTACTAATAACTAGAGCATTCCATAACTGGGCTATGGTAGTGGTGGTACGTTCGGAGGATGGGTTGATGCCTGAGGATTGTGCGGTGTATTGGGAATAAAGTGGATAGTGGCTAAAGTTGGGCTAGCAAAGACTAAAATTCAACTTCTACTGTGGAAACACAAGCTACTAATAACTAGAGCATTTCACAACTGGGCTATGATAGTGGTGGTGCCTTTGGGGGATGGGTTTGTGCCCGAATATTGTGGGGTGTATTGGGAAGGAAGTGGAGAGTGGCTAAAGTTTGGCTCGCAAAGACTAAAATTCAGCTTCCACTTTGGAAATATAAATTACTAATAACCAGCATTCCAGGACTGGGCTATGGTAATGGTGGTGCCTTTCGGAGATGAGTTGGTGCCTGAATATTGTGTGGTGTATTGGGAATGAAGTGGAGGGTAGCTAAGACAGGGTTAGCAAAGACTAAAGATACAATTTCTACATGAAAATATTAATTACTAATTTCAATCGATTTCACTCCTGCAACATAGAATAAAACCACTGCGACCCCCAAATAAGATAGAAACACTGCATCGTCACATTGACCTCACCATTTATCAACAAAAATTGAAAAAACTATGAGGATTGGTAATATCAACGGACAAAATAATAAAGCGATTCGCACAATCATTGAACATCCGAAAGATCATAGAAAATACAAGCAGAACCCCGTAACCAGCGTCCACAGCTTTCCCCAGCAACATTTTATTACTTAATCGGCGGGATCGTTTATCTGTCGTTTTATTCCAGGGTGTGCTTCGGAGAAACAGCCTCGTTTCGCTTTTCATCGGTGGTTATCGCCGGAAGATCGGTACACATTGCGCGTGCACGCGTGTATACGCAGATGCCGTTTAAGATTATGCAAATGAACGAAGACGAGGGGGGGAGGGCATTTTTCAAAAGCGTAGGCCATAGAAATTGAGATGTTCGTGGAAGAGGAAACCACTCGGCGACAGGCAGCGCTTCCTTTATCGGCGCAGCCGCGGATTCACCGATAAATGAAGGGGCTCCAGCGTAATCTGGATCTACCAATTAGGCTTGCGAGGCCGGCACGCGAATTAAGTGTGCAACTGCTGTCATCCGGTGACGATTATTAACTCGACTTCTTGCGAACGCGGTCTTAATATCCGATTCGCAACGGAACATTGAGTTATAGGCGTTTATTGTGAAGAGGGTGACTTCATTTAATTTATCTGAAATTAACATAATCTTTCTTTTTAACTCGTCAACAGGTGGAAATGTTATTTCACTTCCTCCATGAAATTTTTCCAAAAATGATTGGCATCGTCTTGGTCTCGAAGCGTTAAATCATTCCTCGATATTTCCTCACTGCCATTCAGTTTTCTACATACAATGGCTGTCATCGGCTGGCTAAAGGGATTCGCGATGCTCCTTTCCAAGGCGAAGAAGAAGTTCACGAGATGCCCCGCTAGGAAAACGCAAAACCGGGGTTACATCGATCACGTCCTTTTCAAAGAACGACATTTAATGCCGTGGGTGGTGGGCGCCACGCCAAGAGAAATGTCATGGGGCAGACGCGAACGGCGGCAGCGCGGTGCGCCTAAGAAAAAAGCACGACAGTGACATAAATTTGTCAGCCATGCGATTCCAACCAGCGGAGTGATTCATTTGGTTAATTTATCATTTACCTTCGCTTTACGTTCAACTTCATGTTCCTCGCTCATTAAACGATAGCGGCTTTGATGAGATCTCCGCAACTGTATAAATCATTGCAAGCCAGGACGGTTTCATATATTGCGGTATCATTAAAGATCTTTGTACATTAAATTCCAAGATACTGCACTTTTCATATAACTATCAATCTTTCTTTTTTCTGTAAAGAAAGAATTATAATTTCCAATTTAACGAATCTTTCTCTTTCAGCGAATTTTATTGTTTCTTGAAAATAATTGACCCCTTACGAATCAGCGATAATTACTATATTGATCTATCAAAGTATTGTGCTGCAAAGATCACAGCCAGCACTCAATCGGGATTAATAATTGAATAGCGGAAGACTCCGATGCTGGAAATCATTAATTTTTACCAATCCACGTTAGCCTCCGAATTCGAATGAAATTGTCATTCGATCGAGGCTCGGTGTACGACCGGGGGATATTTAATTACGATCAACGATGAATAGGAAGGTGTTGACTTAACGAGACCCAATAGGCTCGGTGTTCCGGTTCGATGATTGTTCGAAGGGAATCGCGAACGATCTCGTTACTCGTCCCCGACACGCGCATCTCGGTGTACGCGATGCCATGAACAACTTTTACGATCGCGAAATTTCTATTGCGTTGGGAATGATATTTCACGAGTCCTCGTCGCGCGCGCGCGTCTAACAGATTGCTTTCGCCAATGTTTCTGGAATTATCGAAGCACTTCGACCAAGCGTAGACACAAATAAACCTAACGTTAAATTGATTAAATTAAATGCTAACGTGATGCTGCATGGTACAATTGCAAAGAAATATTAATCACCGTGGGATAAAAAGATTTTGAAGGTCGCGGGACAACTTGTCAAGATCGGCCAGTGATCTCTTTACTAAACCCCTCACGAAAGCCTAAAACAGCGAACTCTGCGTGTACAATCCTGTTATAAATCTGCCTAAATCGACGAACAGAGTTTCGTTCTAGAAAGTCAAACAATAGCTCCGCCATCCAGTAACACGCTCAGCGACAAACTCCTTAAGAGATTCCAGATTCCGCACAGCGTCGTGGTGTTTCCACGCTCGGAGAGGGTACCGTGTACCCGCAATCTCGAGCGTATCGATTTTACACGAATCCGCCGTGTAGAGAGGATGCTGTGGAAACGGTGCACAGCTGCACGGTTGCGCTCCGGCGTGACGTAACGATCCGCTCCCACGTACGTTCGTACATCACGCGCGAGCGCGCCGCGAGAAATGAATATATAAAGCCGCCTATCGAATAGCACCGCGCGCACGGACGGGGAGGGCGAGGACATGCGAACCACCGCGAGCCGGGGCTACCCAAGAGTGAGATATTAACTGTCCGCCGTCGGTTCAACGGGTAGACCGAGCCTCGCCGCGTCTCGAACGGGCCCCGATTTCGTCGCGCGGAGAATGCCGTTCCGCGCTCGCGTGCATAGGTGTCGCTTGGAAATTGGAAATTTCACGGAGCCAAGAAATATGTGGGTAGATGGAGAGAGATTGCCGCGTCGCTCGGATCATGCGGAGCGCGGTTCCTGGATGGCGAAATAGGAATACTAAGGGTGTTCTTGCATGCCACCTACGCCGACGTGCGAGATCCTCGCCGCTCGAGCTGCCATAACTTCGTTCGAACGAAAGGCGACCTCGCTTTTCCATCCATTACACGACGCGAAAGCATTGTGCAAAGGATTAATCGTCGGGACTTCGAGAGTAGAGGCTTCGCGCTTTAAAATGAGCCCAGGCGGACTGCTGTAAGATATTTCTGAACGAAGTTATAGTAGTTCGAACATTGACCATTTTTTCGTCCAACGTTTAACGGTCTTTCGATTGTTATAGTTTTGATATCGTATATAATACGATATTTTTAATGAAGCTATAGCGATTCGAACATCGACAATTTCTCGCCCAAGATTTGGTGACCTTTTAATTTTGTACTTTTTAACGTCGCAATGGGAGCTGAATGAAAATATGCTAAATATACTTTTTCTAATGTAACACGTTAGATAATCATTTTTTAATCGAAGCTTGGACTTGTGTAAACCTTTGAGGGAGTCGAGGTTGATTGGAACTCTCTTTACAAATAATATCTAACGAAATGTAGCAAGAAAGAATTATATTGTCCATTTCACTTCTTTTTACTTAAATGCTACAAGAATTTTTATAAGGGTCTCTCCACGAGCCCATCCAAGGAATTCCTCAAGAGGAACGAGGAAAATCATCGCGATTTCTCCTCCGCTATGCATCCATGATTGACATCGCCGGATTGAGACGGAAATATATGGTAAAAGGTGGCTGTGGAGCAAGGTGACAGCGACGCGTCAGCGTACCCGAGAAGCTACAAGCAATATCAAGCCGGCTCGTACGGCACCGCTAATGAGACAGCTGCCCTTTTCGCGAGCGAATCGCCCATTTCGCGAGTAGTAAAGCCTTACGCTGTGTCCCGGCGCGGTGTTTAACTGTAGCCGCGTCGTAAGACACGTACGCGACACTCGACCTGGCCGGATAACGATATTGCAAGTTATCTTCGCGATAGGGTTGACGGGAAAATTACAATTATTCGGTCGGTGGGATAATTTTAAGAAACACCGACAGGTACTTATTACGAGTAATATTATCTTAGATTATTGTACAGTAGGTTTCAATAATTGTTTCTTTGGAGCATTGAAAATGAGGACAGAAGGAATTAAAAGAAATAAGTGGCATTCTAAAAAAGTGTATTCCGTTTAAAGTCATGTAGAATAAATTGATTGTACTATTTGTACTATGTCATAGTACTTTAGATAATCTATTTTGTGATAGTCGAAGAACAATTGAACACCTATTTCATAAATTTATTAAAACAAGTAAAGATTGCCTCCTCATTTGGGAAATATAATTAATTCTTTTAAACATTCCTTTAAGCATGACTTATCTCAAGTAAAACTAACAAACGGGACTGAAGAAAAGTGTATCTCTGAATAACCGCACGGTTTTCATAGCCATTTAACGTTTCCCAGATCGGACTACGTGATTCGAACTAAAACGACCGCTTTCGAGTGAAATATCTCGGCGCATTCCTAAACCGCGGAACGCAGAAGAGTATCGCTGTTTCGAAGCTCCAACTAATCTCCAACTTTCTCATAGATCTAATCCGTCCTACAGAACGTTACCAAGAAAACGCGCGGAAAATACTTTCCTCCATCGGACAGAGAAGGAGAGAGCTGCGTAATTCAGGCAGCCTCGCCTCGGATAAAACAACGCCCCGAGTAATTGGTCGGTTTAACGGTGTTATTATTGCCGAGCAAAAGTTCCGCGCACTTTGCGTGCGATTACGAAGAGCTGTTGTTGCCGATCTAAGCGACTTATCTATGAATCCAACACGGAATCGCCCGGTGTATGGCGTAGAGAGATGCCGGGTGTCGATTTCTACGACTGCAATTAAGGGAAGGAGTGTTTTATTGTTATTGAAAGTGTCTCGTGTTACCCGGCTTGACAGTAGAACCGCGAGTGCAGCGGCGGGGAAATCGAATTCACGGTGCTTGTAATGAGACTCTAATGTGAAAGTAATAGGTGCTATTAGTAGCGGATGCGTTAACGTCATGTGAATAGAGGGGAATGATGGAGATGCGGTTTTATTATCATTGACTTAGCTTTTATATTTCTACGATTCTTTACAAACATGCCCAAGCAGTACTTATCCCTTAAACTCAAACGAAAATCCGCATTTCGTTAATAATTTCCAATTTCTTAATCATAGCATTTCATTCCACGAAACATGATAAAGTTCACGTTAACAATTTCTTCGAAAATCTGTTCTTCGATTGGAAATTCTTGGGTTTATAAGATCAACGTTTACAAGGTGCCAACAGTGGTTGAGAAATTTGCACTCGGCTGACTCTAATGACGATATAATTATTGCCATTAATATAAGTATTATCATTAAGAGTAATTACCTGACACCCATCAATAATAATAAAAAATTGCTCCTTACTGTCCATACGAATTGACAAAGAACTGACGAGTATAATAATCAAGTGATGGTCAACTAAACCGAGAAGCGACTATTCCCAAAAAGACGCAACAGCTGTCTGACGCGCAACGCTCTATTCCACTTGCAACCCAACGACACTCGTCCATTATCCTTCCGATACTCCGCGAACAAATTTCGTCCGTCCGACCGTGAGCGTCCGTACGTTTCCATCGAACGGCCAACGTGTTGCGCGCGTTAAAAGTATTCACCGCCAAAGAGCGGCGTACAAATGTTCTCGTTGGACGAAACAAGGCCCCGAGGGGTTCGGAAGACGGGCGCGTCGATGAACACTCGAGCGGAGGAATAGGAGAAGCCAGAGAGGAGGGATGAGTAAACGGGAAAGAAGCAGAGCGGGACGAAGAAGGATCGAAGGAAGCGGGAGGATCGAGCAAAGGTCAAAGGTCCTCCGATCGTTCGTGTTACGATAGGCCGCGGGCCCAATAAAAGCACGCATACGTTAAGGTGGAAGATGAAATAACGAGGGAGAAGGATCGTACGGGCCAAGGGGAGGGGGCTAGATGAAAAAAGGACGGAGCTACGAGCGGAATTAGAAGAAGGGAGACGGGATGAGAAATGAATGATCGACGTACAAAGACGAACAGGAGGAAGTGTACGCGGGGTGGGGAAAGGGTGTGTAAAGAGAATGAAACGCGTAGAGGGAAAGGATACGCGTGTTGAGAAAGATGAAGAAAGATGGCTGAGTAAAGATACAGGGAGAAAGGGAGGCGGGGAGGGTGAGAAAGTCAATCGGACCCCTCCATTACCATACGTTATTGGCCGGCTCCGGGCCAGTCAGTGTTTGCCATAACTCCAGATAAATAAACCCCAGGGGCAGATAAATCTGCGTGCGCGCCGCGCGCGCCGTGTATAATGCAAATGCAATCATGTCCGCGATCCACCGGTCCCACGGACCTTAAAACTTGGACGTGGCCCCTTAAGAGCCTTGCCTATAAAGGGCGCACGCAACCGAACCGCGGTCGCGGGGCGGATTTACAGCGACGGCTCCGAGCGACACGATGTAACCCCGCGCAATCGATGGCAGAAGGGTTCGAGGGGGAGTAAATAAGAATGAATGGGTCGTTCCGAGCAAGGTAATTAAGATAAGGGAGCAGCTGCACGGTGTGTTCCATGGGGATGATTTTCGGGGTGACGAGACAAGGGGTGGTTCATGATAGGAAGATATCAAAGACGATTGCCAGGTCTTAGAATTACATGCGTTCGATTTTTAAGCGGAACTTCGATACGAATTATACGATGGCATAATTTTTAATGATATAATAATGGGAGCTTCTGTTACATCTTTTCAGATTGAATCAAAGCTTGGCTAATTATCGTTGATACGGTTCAAACATTAATTTTAAAAGACTATTGTTGAGCTCGTTTATTTTATAAGTGCTCAGCTGCAAGGATAATCGTCCACCCCTGGTTATATTACGAATTCAGAACGGAGAGAACCATTGGTGTACACCGCGATGGTATCGATCGATGAAACGATTTATGGGGTAATTACCGATTGGACAGATTTTATTGCGGACCAATGCTCTCGATGAAGCAACACCGCAGTGTCTCGATTTCATGAATCCCGATGTGTATCGGGCAAAAAGCGTTTTGTTCATCAATTACGCGGCTCCCTGTCTCCTTTATTGGACGCGGGGCTACGGTATTAAAATCGAAACGATGCGTGCAGTACCCGTGAGAATAAACGAAAGTAACGGTCGTCAGCGTTGAACGTGACATTTATCTCGATTGTACGTGAGAGAAAATGTCCTGCGTCTACGTTTCCATTTCGTTTGCGCGAAGAATGCAATGCTGATTTCCTGGGAGATATGTCTCTTGCCTTTGTTAGGAAGCAAACGAAGGGATTAATATATGGAAGGTCTTGTAACTGACTGTTAATGAAGTATTATGCCACACGATGAAAATTCCTTCAACAATAAGTCATTGTAGTCAATTAAATTCTGTACTTTTCTGGTATTAACATATTACTTTTACTTTTAACAGAACATTACTCTTTCAATCTATCCAAGTAAGCCCTTAGCTTGCATGAAATTCTACATTTTCCATAAAATCAATTTCACAAATTTCAGAAAAAATACCTAAATCCTTCAAATAATATATGTCTCTTGCCTTTGTTAGGAAGCAAACGAAGAGATTAATGTACGGAAAGTCTTGTAGCTGACTGTTAATAAAGTGTTATGTCACACGATAAAAATTCCTACAATAATAAGTAATTGTAGTCAATTAAATTCTGTACTTTTCTGATATTAGCATATTACTTTTACTTTTAATAGAACATTACTCTTTCAATCTTTCCAAGTAAGCCTTTAGCTTGCATGAAATCCTACATTTTCCATCAGATCGATAGCACCAATTCCGGAAAAAAAGTTCCTGGATCCTTCAAATAAAAGAAATCTCGTCTAATAAAATCCGTAATAAAAAATAATCTCCGGTCGACTGATTTATCGCGTGCATTGTTGAAAATGCGCGCTGTTACAAGGCCGTCTGGTTAGTGGTATATTAATGACGATCTTCCGCGAAGCCGTATTGCTACAACATGCCCCAGCGTTCTGTACACCGTAATAACGAGAATGATGATCGCGCTAATGCACATAATTAAAGCTCGCGTCGATTCCGCGCATGTCGGTGATAACATGTCGTTCGTGCATTAGATCCTCCGCGCGCAGGATATCTGCCTGTGTACACCGGGGGATCGATATAAACGATCGGGGGAGATCATCCTTTACGTCTACACGTCGATAAGCGGCCGTACGATAAACGGAAACGGGCAGCGTCGCTTATCAGTGGTAGTGACGCTTTTTCGTCGGACCATAGTCAGTTATGGTTACTCTTCCAAGCTTTGCGCTATTTATACTACGATGATCTATTATGATTTTTTTATTCGAAGAGTCGGATGATGTATATGTTAAAAATGTTTACACTAAATTGGCTCATTCGCGAATCTTCGAGACGTATTTCCTTTTCAATTCTTAATTCTGGAGTTTGCACAAATTCGTATGGATTTTATAAAAAAAAAATATTATTGGAGAGTTTTCATAATTTTAATAAATATAAAGTCGGACACTTTAAGTCTCACTTCTCTTCGTGTTTATTATCTTTTATTCTGTGCTTTGTAGAATCGAATCGACGAAACTACCATAGTGGAGATTGTCGGCGAATTGCCGGAGAGTAAAGCGAAGGTGCAACAACATTAAATCAATGCCCCCGAGCAACATGATAATTACATTATCCCCGATAAGATCGTTATTCAACATCATCAACATCCAGCCATCGTTAACTCTACAAGAAGAGTTAATTTTACGATTTGCTAACACCCTCTGTCATCGTGACGCTTGATCTCGCTTTCACTGCATTTATTTCTCCACCTGTCAAACACGCACAAATGTCATTCTCCCACGTTTCGTACGCTACGTATGTGGTTCTAATTGCCATTCATCTAAACCATTTCTTTTACGCCTCTATAAATCATTTCTAAAGGATGGGATGTAATTTTTAATTCCTACCTTCCGGGTGGGAGTCTCGACGAATCTTACTTTATGGTAATTGAATAACGGACAGTTCTCTTACCTGGAACAGAAAAAGTACAATTCAGTTAGACGGATGATAGAAATTGTTAGCAATAAAATATATTGCGTATCGAGGTGTTTCCTCGAGCAAGAAAAGACATGATAATAGTCGATTATAATTGGGGAAAAATAAATATTGAATGCTGGAGATAATTAAGAGTTGCTGAATTATTTTATGATTGTCAGGCAATCGGCGAAGTGGATGCAAAAAATTGATAGATAATGGTGATCGGATGAATTCTAGGATGAATTCTTTCCTTGTAATTCGAGTGAGAAAGATTCTTCGACTGTAGTAATATAAACTTGGGAATTTTCCAGCACCGCTTCTACGATACAAATTTACCAGTTGCATAAGGAATTCCTTCGCAAAGAAGAATGCTTGCCGAGTTGGGAAATACCGCGCGGCGCGTAATTCTTTTCCAGGTACGAAGAACGAATCCTTCTGTTGGCAATCCAAGAAATTCCCGATTAATCGTTCACGTTCTACGTGCAATTATTAACCTGACTATCGAACAATTCCAAAAAAGGAATACTACAAATTCACATTCCATTGCGATTCCAAATACATTGAGCAAGAAGAACATAATCAAACTGCAACTATTAGAATTCCGAAAACATAATTACTATTATCATATCGTTAATCGGATTTCTCATTCGATTAACTTCACTCCACCAACATTTATAGCAAGCCTCCCCTTCGCGGAGCAACATTCTAAACCGATGTAACGATATTTCGAGAACCATTAGAAGCGTAGAGCTCTCTTCGCGAGCTGCTGCTCCTCTTCCAGAGAGATAAACGAGGCACAACGAAGGTGCGGCGATCTCTCGGCGGAGAGGGAATCGGACGGACGGGAAGCGGGGCGAAGGAAGGGGAGGATAGCGGCGCGACATTAAATTGGGATTAGCCGTTGCTCGAGATGGCTGTAAGTACAGGAGACACCGTTGAAGATCAACAACGGCGACAAAGCTCAGCCGTTGCTTAACCCCTGATGACCACCGCGGCACCGCGCACGTGAAAGGGAAGACAACGGGCATCGAGATCGCGACGTGTGTGGCCGTCTTTTAAGGACGCCCCGTAACGCGTCCCCGATCGTCAGCACTCGACGTTGCATGAGAAATCTGATCGCGAGCGCACTCGGGAGTACTCGGAGCGATCCTGCCCGGAGAGACCCTACGGAGACCGTACAGACATAGGGACAGTTCTGTTTGGGGTTGGTCCCAGGATTAATGAATTTACGGATGCCGAGACTGTTACAAGAAGCGAAGGTTAATCGGTTGAATCAGTAAAAGGTGCAAAAGTATGAAACAAGTGGTACTGTAATCTCTTCGCAGCGAAAGTACTTCTTCCCTTCCCTTTCATTTTCTGAGCTTGGTCAATTATTTCGGGGCGCGTTTCATATAACAGCAGCACCTCTGCGCGGCACTTCCTGCACCCGTAGCTACCGTCCAAGCGAGCGGCGCGCATACCAATAAGCAGTCCTCATAACTTTCGCGCAGCGGCCGGGGTCGCGCCGATATTTCATCCCGGCGCAAAGAATCCGGCCGCGGACGGAACGGCGGGCCCCGCCGCATTAATGCGGATCGCTCTCGTCGGGTCGTCGCTGCGCGAAACGTGACGACGGTACGGCCGGGCGAAGCCGGCCCCGATAGAGGAGCCCCCGGCGCGATTAATGCCGATTAAAAAGGCAAAAGTCCCGCCCCCCCCCCCCCTGATCATTACGCCGATGGAAGCGACGCGCTGGCGATCCCGTACTGGTTGTGTGTAAGGTAGCCGTCGCGAGACCTCTTGTTCCCTTTTTCCCTTCGCGCCCCTTTCACCTTTCTCCCGTCCTTCTCCACGGTCCCCACTTTTCATTTAGTCTCCTCTCCGTTCCCTTCTCGTTCGTTCCTTTTTCGACGACGATCCCGGCTAAGGTCGCTGCCGTATTGAGGCTCCTCGGGGGCCAAGTAATTACTTCTAGTCCGGCGGTGAGCTTCGCCGGCGGTTCGATAGCCGAACTTATAATTTAATGGTTAATTATATAAGGAGTCCGCTGCGATTCGGCCGAGCCACTGGGCGGACACGGTGACGTGCAGGAATGCTTCTCGATCGAGACCGTACATACAGGAGGACTCGTTTTCCTGTTCTTGTTTGTTTCTTTTTTATTTATTCAGATAGAGCGATAATATTCAGTAGAATGTTGGACGGGATTATGCTTTGAGGGGTTCACGAGGCGATTTTAACTTTCTGTTAAAATCGAATGAACGTTTGGAAGTGTTTGAACATGTTTGAAGACGTCCGGAGGCACTCGAATACGTTTGAAGATATTAAAAATTGCTTGATGCATCGATTTTTACTTGAAGTATTCAATATTTGCCCTCCTGAAAAAAAGCTACTGCGAATTTGCCATGAAGAAGAAGTCAGCCCATTGGCGTCTCGTCCAAAACGAACAAACGGACGCCGTTCATGAATCACAGGAGCCGGTCGTTCGAAAAATTGCCGCAAGCTGATGGAGTCATTTTTTCCCTCTCGACGAGAAGGAATGCCGCGCACGGGAATTATCTAAAATCGTCGGCGAGCAATTTCCAGGAGCGAATTTGGTCAACGTTAAATGTTACGCGATTGCACGGGCAGCAATCTGGTCAGCGTAATTTCCTCTTTTCATCAAGGAATGGCTGATTGATATGTGTAACGCGAGCTGGCCACGCGTTATGAATATTAATCGGCTACGTCAAGCGCTTAAGGCGTGCTCGAAGATTCTATGGAGTTTTTAGGTAAGACAAAATTGTACGAACGAAAAAGACGAAGAATGTAAAACAAAAGGATTGAAGAAAATTCCAACTACTTAAATGCACTGTCTTTTTTTCATATTCTACTCTGCAGGGACTAATTATCCCGACGATCGCGATCTTTCGCAGTTGTGCAAATCAAACGAATGGCCAGTAATTGCGCCGTTCGTTACAAATTACCGAGAATCTACCGATCGTTTCTTTCCTGCTCCAACAGAAACAGCTCGTCGTAGGAAACGGTCAGATATAATACTTGCATAATCTAATTGTAGGAGAAATTTCATTAAACGTATTCCGATACGGAATTAATTCGATGTTTGTCCCATTTATCTAAAATTTTCTACAGCCACGAAAGAATCGAAACAGAAAAAAAATGGGGAACCGAGTAACTGTATCCCGGGCGACTGTACCCAACCGAAGGGACCTCTATGGTTAATTATCGATGATGACGAGAGACGAGGGCCAAAGTGGAGCAAAGCGATTACGAAGGATCAAAGATCCTAGCTGATACACATCTATCCATGGGTAACCGTAATAAGTATGCTCGACAAAAGAGGATCCAAGTGATTTTGTCCGTGGCAGGGGGGGGGGGGAAGGAAGTTTCTGTTCAGTGACAAGAATTCAAAGATTCCACGGTGAACCTGTACTGTCGTTCCACGTCCTCGCACACCAGGCGTGTCTCTTCTGTGGACCGGCGAAACGCCTGAAGGCGATGTTAGAATAAGCTTCTTGCTCGATTTCTATCCGTCTCGACTGTCCATCAAAGCGTGTCAGCGAGATGTGGATTCCTGGTCACGCTTTAACTAGACCGTTTCTCTATGTTCTGGCTATTTGCATGCCCCGGATGTTCCGTCGTTCGAGACGGGGTCATTTTAAGTAACGACAAAAGAATTCGGGAGAAAGATACGGATTCGTCGTTGTGGAAATCGAGGTTCGATGAAACTGCATTGCGTTGTAATATTTGTATCGCTTCGGTTTTTGTATGGTTCTGATGGAATATAAACGAGAATTGTATTTGAAAAATCGTATTCTTGTTTGAGAGGAATTTCTAAGAAACTAATTTCATGAGCACGTAATAATTTACGATAAATTATATGCCAAGCATAAAATCGTACTCTAATATTCTATGTTCTTTTATTTATGTACATGTTATTAGAAAGGTCTTGCCATATAATTTTACTGTCGCGATAAAGCACGAGCAGCGACCAGAAAATATGCAAATTCCGCGACACCAATGGCCATTGACCGTCACCGATAAATAATTGCGGTTCCGATGTGGGCGATGAATGAAATTAAAGGAGCATTAGAACGATTCTGACATCCGCGAAATAGAAAAGAATTCAAGTAATTGCGGAAAAAGGAGAGAAAAATTCGGATCCTGTTAGAATGAAGCTTCCCTTTGTAGAAATCGGTGGGTTAACTCTGTTATTTCTGCGTTATGAATAATGTATTCGTGATTGCTACTTGCTGATATCGAACGAGTACGTATAATTACAATGGATCGCGATAATTACTAGGAACGTGGAGAGAGATTCTATTATTTGGAGCTCACATTCTATCACGCAATCAGAATCTTACAGAAAAAAAGAAATAATGTTTAAACATGAAACATAAAACACAAAGTCGTAATTATTCTATGTAAAATTTAACGAAAAATCAGAACTGAAAGGTGACATTACAAGAGTGAATGTCCAAGCTTTCAAGACTCTCACTAAACTATTTAATCAATTTCAATCTCCTTCCATGAACCTAATAAAATATAACTTAGATGAATTAAATTAACAAGTAACACAAAATAAAGATAAATATGCATCCTAGAAAAATTCCTGCCACACCGAAATACTTTTACAAACGCGCGTATCCTTCATACCAAAAATTGTTGAAGAACCACCGCCGCTACCATATAGCAAATAGTTGGAGAAAAAAAATTTTTCCAGTCGAACAGGAATTAATGACAGTTCAATTTCTTTCCAGCAGCATGATACTGACGAAGGGAAAATCCAGGCGGAGGCAACTAAGGGGCGATCGTAAAAAGATAATGAGGAAAGAGCGCGACGGGTGTAGCCGAATATAATCGTGGGGCCGTTAAATGGGAAACCGAAATGCCCTAATTGTCGAATAGAGAGAAGACCCCCTATTGGCCTCGCGGTACGTATAATTACACGAGGATGACTCGGCGAAACGTGGGCCAAGAGTTACCCTCGCTTCTTATCGAAGCAGAGCTCGGACTTGGTCCGCGGCACGGGCTAACCAGAAAGTCATTTAATCCCATGACGCTCGGTGGAGGTTCTGACCTTCGGCTCTGCGAACGGCGTGGCCGAGTCATTTCGCGGATCATACCGGTCGCCGCTTTTGAAGCCACGACGCTCGATTTCGATGCGATCGCGCCGATACGTATCGCGGCACTGTTGGGTTATTAATTTTCTGCCGCGCATAAGCGACCCGTGACTAAGCACGCGAAGAGGGGCGATGGAAGCAAGTAAGGGTCGAGAGGGTTGATCGGTTGGGTTCATTGGGAAATGAAGAAATTCGTGGAAGCTAGGATATGTTTGTTATCGAAGTACTGATTAATACTTTCTTTCTTGGAAATTTTATGAGTATTGTTTGCAATTCGATTCGAGAATACTTTTGGTGCTCCTTGGTTAAGAAATTGTGGACTTTTTATAGGAGAAATTAGTGCAGCAATGTATGTATCATCTTTAGGTATAATTTTGTGTAAGAATTTTTGGGGTCTGTTAATTAATATTATATTTTAAAATGCAATCGTCTAGAGACCGAATGAAGATGATCAGAGTTGCGATGCATCGTAACGACTCATTCTGTTGTAACGTGTGTAATTAGATACAGCTACATTGATCCAATTGAACGTCCGAAGGATACCGATACAACTAATTAAGATTTGATCCGAGTCCTAATTAGATCTGTCGTTCCAGTTCATTTATCGGCGATGCAATTAACGTCGGCTATTTCAAAGGGTTCGAAGAACTGTCCATACGTCTATAGAACCGTTCAACATTTATACTCCTTTGTTGAAGCAAAATCAGACAGCCATACACCGCCCATAATCCCAATCCAACAGCTGTAATAAGTTTTGTCATTGAGATACAGAGCCAGATGTAATATATCTATGAGGATTCAAATCATCAGAGGCCGTTCATTAATAGAGCGATTAAAAACAGTTATTTATAAAACGGTTATTTTTCATTTAATGAAACGAGTTCAAAGTATAGGCCATCGAACGCCACGTTTCCATCGATCCTGAAGAAACGGTCCACCGCAGACGTATAGCAAAGCCACGTGGCCTGCGCGCTTCTGTGATTGCAGAGTTCACCCCGTCATTACCTGACCCCGGCGTGATCTTTCCGCGAGAGGCCTTCGAGGTCCAGGCCGACATCGTACGTGCGCATAAAACGCTGCCAACCCGTGTAATATCCCGGAGATGCTGGAACGCGTGTCATATATCGTGGCAAACAGAGAATCCATTCCAGCCCGTTCATTAAACCAGTAATTCGGAGATTACTCGATGCATATTAATATTGAAAGGCTACAGTACAACGTTTCTGTCATAAGATTGTTATTAAGGACGTGTTGATATATTGTTTGGAATTGTACAGGCAATAGAATTATTGAAAAGAACGTGGTAGATTATTTGATTTCATTTTTTGGTGAAACAATGTTTGGGACTTGTTTTACGGATGAATTTTATAGCTGGATTATTTGGCGCATTTGAGTAATTCATTTTAATTGTATAAAAGGAAAAAGGGAATGCCGAAGTTTTGTTTAAAAAAAAAAACAGCGACATGGCAGTGCCTCATATTACCATAATTATGTCAGTACACCCGAGCCACTGCACTAAATCGCCGTGTACCCTAATTAAGAAAAATTACTAAAAAACGGTGCTGCATTAATTCCCACTAAATGGAGCTACCGATTATAATTTCAAATCGGCGCCCGTAAATTTCGGCGACGGCTAGGTCGCCTCGTAAATCACAGTTGGATACAAATTGGCTGCATCCTTTAACCACCCCGTTCAGCCACGAAATGAAACAGCTCCGCGAAGTGATCCCTCCACTCTCCTCTATTAAAATCCAACTTCTTAGCAGCGCGCAGAATCTTCCCTAAGAGGAAGCCCTCCCGATCAAACGAAGAACGTACGAAAAGCGAAGCTAAAGAAAGGAGACGCAACTGCCGGGCTCGAGCGCATTTGTTCGCCGTTTCCCCGGGATTCGACCTTAAAAGCGTGCCGACGAAACCGACGTCGCGGATACCGTATCTCGCGTGAGGGATCTCGGCGGCGAGATATTCGTTTCCTCGGCGCGGCACCGCCTGCGCCAGCAGGAACGCGTTTACGCGCCTCCTCCCTTCGAGCGAATCTCGTTAAAGGCTTCCCGGGGATTCAGTGGAGGGCAAACGGTCCTGCGCGCGAAGCGCGAAAAGGAAGACGGGAGAACGAAACCTATGACCTATGCTCGCTATATGCATAACAATTTCGCTGGCGGTCTCGCGGGCCGAAAGAGAAATTCACCGGCGGCGGAGATGGTGATCTGACGTTGCGTTATCGGCGAACGCTGCGAACAGACCGGATTATCGTTCCGCCCGTGCCCCCCTTCGACGTAATTTACCGTGTAACCGTTCGCCGGCGACTGATGCGAGCGAGCAACCGGGGGAATAACTGGCACACGTGTACGCGATGATTAATGATTTCCCGATGCTCCGCGGGCTGAAACGTTTTCGTGAATGACTGGCTTCGTGATGGGGTACCGCGGATGAGCAGAAAATTAATTCTCGCTCAATTTTTCGTTTTTTTGTTTTCAACGTGCAGGGAATTCTTTTGCTCCTTGGGTTCGTGAGGTCGCGATTTGACTGAGGTCGTTATCTTTGCGGTAATTAGTAAACAACGATAGCTCCTTGATCTCCGAATATTCGCAAGAATCCACTAATTTTAATTGGCAAAAGGTCTCCCGAACCGTTCATCTCCCAGTCTCGATTGCCAAAACGAAATAATGAAATTCTGCTACTTCTACATCTTTTCGGAGAAAAAAAAAATGAACTTTGCGACCTGGTTCAGGAAGAACCTGCCGCGATGGAAGCGGAGGAGGGGTTCGGACAGCGGATGAAGAGGAGTAAAGGAGTCGTGAGCTCCCACAGGGGCTGACCCTATAACCCTATCAGCCAGGCCTCGCTGGTATTGTTTATGGCGCCGAACCGTGCACCAGCTACAAGACAGCCATTGTTCCTCGAGATCCCCATTGTCTCTGAGGCCTCCTTGTTCCTAGCTGCGCGCCACGATCGCGCGAAATTTGCAGATATATAACGCCGAGGCCCGATTAATAATTGCTCGATTCGGACTTGTGGTGCGACGTTGAAGAAACGACACCTTTGGCGTTCGTTTATTAATATATTTCTCGCGTGAATGTAAGGAATCTGTAAGTCGTGCGAAACAAGCAACAGAATAAAGCTCGCTTCGTTGCTAGTACCGAGCCGATGAGAAGAAAAGGAGAGGCACGAAAATTGCTGGGAAAGAAGAGGCCGGGGCTGACTTTTCCAATTTTCCCCTGGACGATCGGCGGTCAAAGTGCGACGGTGCGTGGAATGACGAGCAACGCCGGGAACGTGACACGCGTGACTGTGTGCACCGGTCATCGGGAGTCGTAATCACTGTGATCGCGAGGTAGGAGCTGCAGGTCGAAGACTCGCGCTCGTATTCCTTCAGGGGTGAAGTCACATCCTGCTTCCCCCTCCCTTCATTTTATGTCTTATTTCGCCCAGCGATCTTGTGTACGGCTATCCCTCCGGATGCAAATGCTAGATCTCGCTGGACCGTATACGACTATCGGTATGCTCGTTCGATACAGAGATAGTGCTGCACACGGTTCTCCAGATCGCGCGCGATAAGAGTTTCGAATGTGGCGCATAACGGGAAAGAATGAACTTTACCTTGGAGCTGCTCCGAATTTCGCAGAAAACTGCATACCGTTAGACTGGAATTTGCAAAAAGCTCTGCAATTGAGAGAGAGAGAGAAAAAAAAACGCATATACTATCGTGTAGATTTTTAGATTTCGATCAAATACTATCACAAACAGCTGTGCACTGTTAACTTACTATTCTTAATTCCAATTATCCAATTTCCAATCCTAAAATAACCTCCACGTTTCGTATATGTTCGTTCTCCAAACACTGTACGCTTGGAAACGTTTAAAAAAGAAAAAGCGTAATCTATCCAAAGCAATCTGTATCACCAGAGAAAATCCGTGGAGCGTCCGCCGTCCCCTAATGAAAGGCTTCCCGTCTCCGCGGAAAAATAAAGTAGCGAAAGAGCAGAAAACTTGACGTACGTACGTACATGTGTACGTACTGCGCCGCATCGACGACATAATCACAGTGATCGACGTAACGTCGGCAAAAGTAGAGACTCCGGTGTTCCTCGAGGACACAATCGCATCCTTTTCCAACCTTCATCCCCCTTTGCATACTGCATATCTCTCTCTCTCTCTCTCTCTCTCTCTCTCTCTCTCTTTGTCGTTCACTCTCCTCCACCCATTCGAGTTTTTCACGGCCTTGCTCGAACGGGCAGAGCGTTGCATCGCAGGCGAACGGAACGACGGAGGACCGTGCGTTTCGAGCCCGAGTTTGAAAAGCGGCGTCGCCGCGCGGCCTACCTCTAATGACAATGCAGATGTGGATCAAGGTAATGATAATGCGTGGCTAGGCCGGCACGATGCACACGATCCGCGGATGCGGCGCATCCGTGCGTAAATCGCGAGCAGGCTGACCGGGAAACCTGTCGACGTGTCACGAGATCTGTTTCGCGCGGAGTTTCTAGTTCCTGTGATCATCTGCCTGTCCTGAGTTTCTTTCTTTTTTACACGATTATAGTCTTTGCGAGGGACGATTTTAATGCAGGTGGTTGGAACTTTTCGCGCGCGGAGTTTAGTTCGTTGTTCGACGGCGTGGAATTGATTTTGTGTCTGGCTTTGATTAACGATATTAATAGATTGCCTCTCGTAGTATTCCATTGGAAAGAGAATTAAGTTGAATGACGGCTAAATGAAAAGTTCACCACTCGGATATCGTTCTGTATTGGGTATCTAATTGAAGGAATTCTTGGAACATCTCTCGCCTGTCCCCGCGGATCACCGATACCGCGCTCGCAACGCGGAACGCTTAGAATTGCTTTCAGTGGAACAGCGGATTCCGCGAATTCGCGAGACGAACGGTGAAAACGCACGGCTCGGAATTGGAACGATCGCAATTAGAAGAAAGAACGACACACGCGGAATCGCGCGGAAACGGAGGCGCGTTACTCTTCGCCTGGCGAACGCGATTATCTTGCGTCTCTGTGCGTTTCCCTGCACAACCGTACGGAAACGTGCGCGTTGAACTTTCACCGCAATTAAGCTAAAAGCGCGATCGCAGCCGCGCGTTCGCTCCTACTTAATGACGAGGGGTCGCGGTACGGTGGCGTAACGCGGAATTCCGCGAGCCGCCGATGAAAATTGGATCGACTTCGCGGTGGATGCACCGCGCGTGTTCCTGATTGAATCGATCGATTTCGAACGGTTCGTCTTATGCAACTGCGCACCGCTGATGGGCGACCTTTCACCTCGATGTTCAATTCCATGCTCAATGATTTCTAAAGACGTTTTAAGGAACATAGAATACTTTTAAAAAATTCCAATAATGTATAAATGGACAAAATACGCACTAATGTATATAAACTACAACTTTGTCAAAGAAATACCTATTTTCAAATCATTCAGGCTTTCTTTAAAACATTGCAATAATGCATAAATCGACAAAATACCAGAGTAATAAATATAAACTTCATCTTTGTCAAAGAAATATCTTCTTCAAGTCATCCAGACTTTCTTTAAAAAATTACAATAATGCATAAATCGATAAAATACCACAGTAATATATATAAACTTTACCTTTGTCAAAGAAATACCTTTTTCAAATCATGCAGGCTTTCTTTAAAACATTGCAATAATGCATAAATCGACAAAATACCACAGTAATAAATATAAACTTCACCTTTGTTAAAGAGATACCTTCTCCATATCATTTCGACTTTCTTTGAAAAATTTCAATAATGCATAAAACGACAAAGTACCACAGTAATAAATATAAACTTCACCTTTGTCAAAGAAATACCTTTTTCATATCATTCTAACTTTCTCTAAAAAATTGCAATAATGCTTAAATCGACAAAATACGCAATAATGTATATAAACTCCACCTTTGTCAAAGAAACTCCTTTTGCAAATCGTTCAGACTTTCTGTATAAAAAGATCTACAGCGGCTTCATTAAACCTTGAGTGAATTACTATCCAGCTAATAAAATTGATATCCATCAGAGAATGAAACCTGCAATCATAATTACAGAGACATCAGCATAGTCTCGTCCTCATAATAAAGTGGTCAGGATCGTTGGAAAAAACATGAATGAAAATGTTCACAAGGAAAAGTCTGGGGCAATGAGCACTGTAACGAAACCAATCACACCTTTCTTTTCATCCACGAAGCATCGCCCTTTATTCTGCTCGACGAAAAAAAAAATCCGAGGGACGATTATAAAGAGAGCCCCGACGACCCCGACGTTAATCGCGGATCATTTTCTCCTAAGCTGATGCTCAGCAACGGGTTCCTCATTACCCATTAAGGTCAATCATTGTTTTTATTAACCGGACAAGGATAGAAAGCGGCTTCGAAACGACAAAAGGGGTGGTCGATCCGCGCGGACTTTCCATCGTTCTTTCTTGCACTTTCTGCATTCCGTCCGCGGCGGAGCGGAGCTTCACGCGTGCATCGTCGATTACACGGCAATCAACCCGTGCTACACGCTTTTTGCCGACCGCGGCTTGATTAAGTTTTTCGCGTTATGTAAACAGTCGAAGGTGGATACGCCGCGCGATAGCTGACCGATACTCTTTTTGCTTTCAGAGAGGAATACGGGCGATGCACAGTGGCTGATGTCACGCGCTGCGAATCGAAAGTCGTAGCGACGGTCGTTCGCCAACGTTTTGTAATTAAAGCACGAATCTGCCCCGTGGAATTCGATAAACTATGCGGTGAACTAAATTAATTACGCTCTGCGTAAAATTGTGTACGATATTTTCCAAGCACTGTTC
Organism: Holcopasites calliopsidis; assembly: GCA_023838395.1. Classification (NCBI taxonomy): domain Eukaryota; kingdom Metazoa; phylum Arthropoda; class Insecta; order Hymenoptera; family Apidae; genus Holcopasites; species Holcopasites calliopsidis. Next base: position 2,240,230 of record JALHAQ010000009.1, read on the forward strand.
TTACCAGTGAAACTAATCACCCTTGGATTAGATAGGACGCAGCAAGGTGCAGACACAAGGAAGTATACGCGACAAGCAGAAATATGTTCGAAACGGACGATATCGGAGGAGCCATCGATCCGCCGAATCCGATCAACGATTACCGACGCGATCGAGCCAAACGAACGGCGCGCATACCCGTGAAATCGCTTCTCGAAATCCACCTTTCCCCGGGTAATAAGCACCTTTTTCAAGGATCCTCGAAGCCACCTGGTACGGCATCCTTCTATTCCATCGGGATCCCGCGGCCCCAACGCTTCGGAGCGCCGAGATCTCCTCAAACGGCCCGGGGGCGGTGTTCCAGGAAAGGCGAAACCGGGGAGGATTTTACAGGAGGACGGTCGATAGGTGGACGCACGCGCCGGGGGCAAGCAGAGGCTCGCGCTCTGTAATCACTTTACCCTCTTGCTCCTCTTCTGCCTCTCGGCCGTCGCCTTAGAAATGCACACGTGTGCTCAGCGCACGCGGGGGGGTGGGAGGCTCTTTGCCCGTTCACCGGTACACGAACACGTGTGTACAGAGCATGCTAATTCTGGACAAGGACCACCTATACACGGCCCCACCGGTGTACGTGTGTATGCAAAGCTTTGCACGCGCACGAGAGGAGGCTGAAGCTGCACGACACGCTCGCGCGTCCAGCTTCGCCAGCCGCGCGTCTGCGTAATTGTCCCCGCCGGCTGCAGCCGACCGAACGTACGCTCCATAGGGCATGTATATTGTGCTTGTCCTGCGGGATTGTTCCGAAAGCGTGCAGCAATTCTTCGTACCTAAATCGATAGCGAGATGCGAGGAAAATCGTGAAAAATTCAAGGCTGAATTTCGAGAGGGCGAGATTTTGGTAAATTCTGTTGGCGTAATCCTTAACGGTTCGACGAATTGAATTGTCCGATGCAGTAATTTTGTTTGATAGAGTAATTGGAAGTGCTACCGAGTCTGATAGATATTACATCGGACAGTGCACATTTCTCGCGTGCACGATAGAATCTTTGATCTATTAAACACCAGATTATTATAAATTCAATGAAACTCGCGTAGGTGTGGTTATATCGTAGTCCACGGCGAGTGGAATCCATTGCTGAAGATTTATCGGACCGTTGTGCCCGCGTTTATCTAACCGGATAATTCAATCCCACGTAGGGAGGTGTAATAACCTGATTACGTTTTGTGATCCGGAGCGTGGGCCGACAGTGGGATGCAGCTAATTGATAGTTTCCAACAGATTTACAGGCTACCGAATGCGTTCGCAGTTCGCAGCAGGCAAACGAACCGGATAAACAAGATACCGAATGACCGAGAATAGTAAATCGCCCTCGATCGAAAGAGAAACATAAATCTACCCCTTACAATGTGTAACTCTCCTTGCTTTGGGTAAAAAAGGAAACTTATCCCTTTCCTTAATAAAGTGTTTTAAAAAACGATATACCGGCTATCGCATATTTCTTGCTGTCTCAGCGAGCTTTAACTTATTCAAAAAACCTAAACTATCCCTCCGCGTGTCTCCCACGGAAACGCAAATGATCCAAGCTCCAGCGAAATCCGGCCAATGGAACTTTGGCAACGTTCAGCAAAGGATCGGAGCCCTAACAACAACTCCCATCGAGTGGGCTACCCTCGGGAGTAGGACCAGTCCATAGGAAACCGCCCCCGCTTGATTTAAAAGCTTCCGCGGGACTTGGAGCACGTTATCGCGCCGCAGGTACGGTAAACGAGTTTTGGATTTCTCGCGAGTATTTGTGGGTAGCGTGGGTTGGGTAACTACCAGCCATCTCCGCCAATAGCGCAACGCTCCACGCATAATCCCTCGGAGCGATACGCGGGCCCTTCTTGTAGGTCCCGACCGTTCGATCGCCCCTGGCAACCCGGGGAAGAAACAAGTCCTAACGATCGACGTTGCGTGATTTATTTTTGGAAATGGCCGCGTCGACCCGGCGGAGATAAGAGACGACGATCGGGAGAGAGGGGAGACGATGCTGGGATCGAGGCTGACCGAGTTTCGTGCCCGGAAGCAACGTCTAGGACGGCACCGTTTTGCACATTTTAACCGCGCCTGAGAACCAGACGAATCCTTCCTTCCTGCCTTTTACAATAGGTGGAATACTGATATTATCTGCGAATATACTGGAAGGGATCGCGCGTATCTGTGGCCTACCTCGGGAGAGACTCGGAGCCCGGCAGGTGAGGGTGAATTATGGGTGAAAGTTAATGCGCTGCGTTCTGTGGGGAACATTGCAGCCCAGGTCGAAGATACTCGTGGACGCGATTTGGAAGGAAAGAGCCAGCGAAAATGGAAGATAAGAATCTGTGTCGAAAATGTAATTTATAAACTGTATCAATTATGTTGTGGATATCGAATTTATTGTACTGTACATGTACGATAGACAATGAAATACTTTGCAGTATAAGTTGTAAAAGAACAACATTTATTCAACAGTTTTTAAGATGAAAATTGTAATGGAATTATAATTACTAATTGTAAGCGATACCTTGTGATTTAGGAGAAAAAGAGCTGGCAAAAGTGGAATACAAAAGTTTGTATTGGAAATGTAATTTGTGGTCTGTATTAATTATATTATGGATATAGAATGTATTGTACTGTACATGTACGATAGACAATGAAATACTTTGTAGTATCAGTTGTAAAAGAACAACATTTATTAAAAAGATTTTAAAATGAAAATTGTAATAGGACTATAATTACTAATTGTAAGCGATACCTTGTGATTTAGGAGAAAAAGAGCTGGCAAAAGTGGAATACAGAAGATTGTATTGGAAATGTAATTTATGGACTGTATTGATTATATTATATTATATTATAAATACTTTGTAGTATAAGTTGTAAAAGAACAACATTTATTCAAAAGTTTTTAAGATGAAAATTGTAATAGAATTATAATTACTAATTGTATTGATTATCGTATTGATTATATTATGGATATAGAATTTATTGTACTGTATATGTACGATGGTCAATAAAATTCTTTGCACTATAAATTGTTAAAGAGCGAGATTTATTAAAAATGTTTTAAGACAATGAAAATTGTAATGAATCGCTAGCTGCATGTGGTACCTTCCAATAACTAGTAGTCCAGATCAACCACATTTCAGCCAGCCCTCTCATCAAATACAACCAATCGATGTTTCCCAATTGTGTAATCCCCGAACTCTTTCCAAATATGAATGAACGAATTCCAACTAATCCCAAAACCAATTTGCTGCACCGTAAGCCGCATAGACGGCACGGTTTCCCCATCGGCGTCCACGGTCCGTGGAATTTGGAGCGACAAACGCACGATGGGACGCCGTTAATCAAGCAATCCAATAAAGCTGGCGGGCGCAGGTCCCATAGAGAGACACGTTCGCGCAATAATGCGATTCCCGAGGACGAGCGGCGCGGTATAAATTCCCCATAAAATCGCGGCGGCTAATTGAAAAATCCCCGATAGCGATGCATCATCCTAGCTTTCTAAATTATCCTCGCTGGCGTGTGCACGAGAAGTAACGCATTAACAGAGCGCGGTGCCGCCGAGACGGCATGATCACGAGCTCACGCGAGCACGGAGCGCAGCGAGATAAAAGACTCCGTGGCTTCATGCGCCCGAGAGACAAACTGCACACGTTTCTTAGGCGGCCCGCGAGCATCCTTTTCCTTCTTACCCCTCTCGCTCTGTTACGCTGCCGTCGGACCCACTCGTTCGCGGTGCAAACATGTGTTACGATTTCGACACGAGCCTGGGACCTGGCGCTTGAGCCTCGTTACTAAATCACGTGTGCGCGCGGGTCTTGCATTATACAGATTTAGAAAAGATCGTACCTGCTCCTCGTCACGATTGCCACCCGTTTGCGTTCCTGCCGCGTTATCGGATTGGAATCATCCTTGTTCGACGCGGGGACGCGACAAGGCAACGGACATCAGAGAGATATCAATGTTAAGAAAAGTACAGTGAAATTACAACAAATTCTTAACCCTTTATGTTAGGAATTAGAAAAAGGAAATTGCTCGGAGCTAGTCAACCCTTAGCAAATGAATCCAATAGATTCTCAACCCCTCGTGCCAGGAATGAAATAAAGAAAAACCATTTAAAGTAAATCAACTGAAAATAATTCTTTTCACCTCTCACGTATCCCGACAATTCCACAGTTCTCCAAAGAGCGCCGCGCGTTGGCCCCTCTCTTCCCGCGGTGGGTGTACAACGAGGAAGAGATGTAAACGGCGAGAAGCGGAGAAGATGAAACGGGGAGCACCGCTCGGTCCGGTTACGTCTGCCGGGGAAAGTGTGCGAGCCAGGCGGTCAATAAATCTTCGGCACACTCGCCGGTAATGCTCGCGTCTATTCGCTCCTCCGCTCGCTTATGACACTTCTGTACTACCAGCGTGGCGAGCATCGTGTTCCTGTTTGTGTCCCTCGCTTGTCACATCGAGCGTGATCGCGCGATTGCGACAGAATACAGGAGGGGTGGCATGATTGCAGGAATAATTTGTTAACCCTTTGCACACTCGTGTCTTTTATGTATATGTGTCTGTTTGAAGCTGTACCTTTGTATGCGCGCGAGTCGTCGAGAGCAGTAGAGGTAATGAATGAGATTTATCGCGAGCGTCGATTAGTTGCTCCTCTTGTTTTACGTTCCGCGTCCGCCGTTGGGAAAGCTCTGGACGGTTGCTTAATCGCGGCGCTTTGTGATTTACGCTCGGCGTTCGCGCTCCCTTTTAGCCGAGGACGATGTTAAATGTAATAATCCGGAGCTTCTTACGCCGCGGGAGTTCGATAACGCGTGGCTAATTGGAAATTAATGGGAAACAAACGGTTAGTGTATAATTTAGGGGAATTTCTGTAGTTTATATCCGTGGTTAGTTTTTTTTTTATTATAAAAACGTGGGTTTTAGAATTGGATACGAGTTCATTTCGATCTCTCTTTGAAGCTAGATCTTTTCAAATGGCATTAAAGCCTCCGGAGAGTCGTTTAAAGTATTCATTCAATGCGAAACGCAGGCCGGCTTAAATATCCAATTAAATTTCGCCCATTCTGTAAACTAGATTCGATCTCGTTGGTCCGTACGACTTCATCCACCTCATCAGGATCGGCCGTTAAATTGATCGTGCAAGCGTCGTTTGTCGCTCGCGCCGCAGCCGAGCATTTATGCAACCGATGCCATTCAGATGACGAAAGATAAAGTCGGTAGGAAACGAGAACGTATTAACCTTGTTAAAATTCCCCTCGCCGAGGCAACAAAGCCGCGAATCGACGGAACGAAAACTGTTCACTCTGTCGGTACGGAAATTGGTCGTAGGGCAATCATCCGTCGACGCAATTAAAAAGAAAAATGGAGGGGGAAAGACCGTGGAGGAATAGTTGTTAATTGCAACATCGTTGCGCCTACGGTTCACGACGTTGAAGGGTTCATAAGGTGAGAGACTCGAATAAGAGTGCAAGTTGCGTCAGCGCTGGTCGAGTTAAAGGATCCATTGTTTCCGCTGCGGGTTCCCGAATGGAAAAGAAGAGAAATGTTCGCTCGCGGCTTTATAATTGCACGACCCGCTCCCCGCGCTATCCGTGTACGCTTTATCGGTCCAAGTTTATCGGGGCCGCGTTGTTTCCTCATGGTTCGAATGGTACCGCCGCACTTATGCAAGCAATTACGAATCGAGGTAGTCGTATTATGAAGGGGAAACACAATTGGAGAAGGTGAAAGAGACAGGATATTTAGCTTTTTTATTATGTAATGACCATTCGGAATGATCCGATGGCAAGATACGAAGTGGCTTTTCTTGCTGGTGTTTCTCGCGACAGAGTCAATATTTCCTTTTTTCAGAAATCCGATGGTATAGTATCATACTTTACGAGTAAATTAGATAAAACGGAATCCGAGTACATTACCGTGTCATTCATTCACGTAACAGAAAATATGACTCGTTGAGAAACGAATATCGGCCACGGTTAATTTTGCTGAATTAAATAGCAAGGTGTTTGCTGAGAAACAGGGCGGTCGTAAAACGCGGTAGGTGAAAACGAAATAAACCTCGTACCTGCGATGAAGTGATACGTAATTCGAATTGGTCGGAGCAAGAAGAAATATGTCCCTACAATGGCAAGGGAAGGCTATCTTGATTGCATTCAAGCAGTCAACTAATCGGGGGGATCTTCGCTGCGAGACACTCGTGTTCGCTACTCTTTGAACCGTTCAATCTAATGGGACTGAGGTAACCTCCGGGAGACGACGAGCAACGGGAATAAATCAGGCACGAATCGAAGGCCCCGGTGCAATGACAGAAGCGAAAAATATATTAGTTCGAGGCGAAAGCAGAATTTCATGATGAGGCGAGAATCGCGCTACGAGGCAAGAACAGAATTTCAATTAATTCGTAATGAAAGTAGCTCGATCGATGCCCCCGATTATTCCCCGTCGAAAGTGCAACGACCCGCCTAAAAATAAAACGAAACATTGCCTCTGCCCCCGCGAGTTGCAATCGTCTATCTCGATCAAGCGATCGTCCCTGTTCTGGGGTTCTGCGAACCTCGCCGGGCTCTCGGAGCGCGCGGGTACCGTTCGCCAGGGTCAAGACAGGGAGGAGAACAGGAACGGTAACGCCATAGTAGGTGACGTTATTAATTGGTTAATGGGAGGAAAAAGAAGAAACCGAGGAAGGCGAGGGCTGCGCGGACGACGACGGGGAACGGGAAGAAGAAGCAGCAACGCCGGTCCCGAGGCTGACCTCAGGCGCCTCCGACGTTGACCAGCGAGGTCCGGTTGAAAGGAGCGGCCCCGGTCGGATTAATTATCATTACCCCCCCGTAGAAGGAATGGGATCGTGTGTACCCCACCTAGATGCACCTTCTCCGTGACTGGCTACCGCGCCCGTGCCACGACCCACTTCTGCTCCTCCGGGTATAATAAGAAGTCCCACTCGCTAGAGGAAGGAAAAGAGATAAACGTGGAGGTGGGGAACTGGTCTGATGAAGACGACCGCAGCGATGCTTCTTTTTTTTTTTGTCATTGGATACAGGTTGATGCTGGGCAGAAAAGAGCGAGCCCTCGATAAGTTCGTTGGGTCATGAAGAATTATATTTTAGGTAACTGTCCACGAAGAATGATTAAACATTATTAAACATTGACATTTCAACTCCGCGCTCAATTCCCGCTCCGTCGAATCATCACATTCCAGCCATCCGTCCGCTTATCCGCCGCAGGATCGTCGCCGAGTACCGAGACCCAAGCGCGAGTCGAGCCCCGGCGTTCGTAGTCCCCCGACGGTTCCCGCGAGCCGGCGCAAGAAAAAAGCGGAGGCATTAAGGAGGAACGAGAGGCGAAACGAAAACTGTCTCCCCGCCGGGTCTTCTCCTTTCCATCATCGTCTCGTTAAGAGCCATCGATCCGACGCGGTAGCGTTCGAACCGCGCTGGAAACGCGGTAAACGAACAGTCGCTGCCTTTAAAGGGCAGCCCCGGCAGCCGTGTCCCCGCGGCGGCCGCGTACGTATGTAACCGCGCGCACGTCCCCGCCGCCACCCCCCCGTCGCATCTCCTCGTATCGACGGGTGCACATCTCTCGGAGTCCTGCGAGAGCACGTTTCCAGACGTGGCCTCCTCGCCGGTCGGACGTCATAGACAGCTGGTATCTTTATCGTATCGATTTGGCTGACAAACTGGAGGATACCGCAAGACGAATAGCCGATCTGCATGAGCTATGGAGTCGTGCGCGTTGCGATTAGTCAGCGAGAGGGTCCGAGAGGTACCTCCGCGTGCTCTAATGGGCATCGTTAGCCGTTCACGTTAAAGGGGAGAGGAGCGTGTCTGTACATACGTGCCCGGCTATCTCCGGCCTAACCGGGACAAGCCGCGTACGTACTGTACGTACCGCGCTGGGACTCTTGATGAACGGGTCGAGCGGAGACATCGACGCGTGTTACGTTTCCACTGATCCCTACGTGGTACACGGGGTGTCCTCGCTAATCGGACCGCGGATCGTCATCTTCGGCTACCGGCTCCCGGCTGTTCTGGGAAGCACGAGCTATGGGAACAGGGGACGGTGCTATGGGACTCTTGTTAACCTCGCTTCGGCGGCAGCGAATTCTTTCCTCGCGGATTTTTATCGAGCAATTGATTAACTGTCCATCATTACAGGGAGGGTACAGTGTTTCCTAGAATTGCGGAATGTTTAATATCCTTTTGTGATCGGAGAATCACTATCGTACGAAGAATGTTCTTCAACGAAAAGCAACCGGACGAACTAAGCCCGCGCTTAATTAAATACAGTGGACTAAAAGGAAGAGAAAAGCTGGATCTTCGTCTAGCCGCATTTTAATTGAATTCCAAAAATCCAGTTCACCAAAGCCATCGATCAAGCTTCGCTTGGACTCCATCGTACTAATCGCTTCTCCGGACGAGAGAAAATGGAAATAGGTTTAAAGAGCGCATGGAGGAGGCTAACAAGAAGAAAATGGAGTGTGACGTAATAGTCTGCAACCCAGATCTGTCACCCAAGAAACGGACGAGGGAGGACCAGCCTCCCGTAGGAGGACGAGGGGAGAAACGACGAGAGAACGCGGAGAGCGCTGCCGGCCATTCATCAGGCCTTCAACTGGATGAGAGTGAGTATCGGGAGAGAGTAGAACGGGTCACCGAAGAAGACACCGGTCGAACAGATCGAAGAGTGACGAAGAGGCGAGGAGAAATAGAAGTCAGAAACAGTCGTTTCGTGATTTCAGGCCTCGTCATCGTGCGATCATCCACTGAGATGCATTTTGTAATCATCCATAAATGATGAGGAGGTAGATACATATTCGATGAACGGGGCGGGGTATCTATTTCAGGAAAATCGAGCTCGGAATCGCGGAAATGAATTCACGCTAAAGTTCCCTCTGCCGAAAAAATTGAAATCAATCGAAACTGGCCAACGAGTTACAATTGGATCTAAGGAAGCATCACTTTTCCTCGTGGATCAATGGAGCACCGATGATCCGAGGCGAACTTCGAGCCCGAAGCGGTTTTCCAGGAAAAAAAAAAGGTCAATATCCGAGCAAAGCAAGTTTCGGTTCTGCGTCAGCAAAAGGATACAGATATCTGTGCTACTATTTCAAGCCAAGCGTCCGCAGTAACTTAATCTGAAGCGTGCGGCGGCGGCAACGGTGAGAGTAGCTTACTGCTCCACGCCGGCGCGGAGCCCGTGGAAAGATGGGATTGGTAGATGTTTAGCGTAAGAGAACCGCGGCGAAGAATTTCATGAAAGCAAGAGCGTGCATCTGTGCGCTACCGTGCAATGCAAGGACGTTCCTTTTAAGGATCGCAGCCACTGTTTTATGCACATGTTTCTACAATGGTGCACCAGTTTAATGCTGATACCGGCGATGCGCTCGCTTCCTACTGCGAGCTGCACGCCGGATTGTTCTCTAAACACGTGTCGTGCAATATTATCGAGTCGTGGGTCTGCACATGTTTATTTGCTGGGGCGAACGCGTTTTTCCATCTCGGCCCGGGCGAGAATGGAAAAGTGCAGATACGCGATGGAGATATTACCTTTATTACAAACTTTACTGTAAATAGTTGAACTTTATTTGAACAAACATTTGTAGACCTCGAACGTTCTCCGAAATAATTTTAATCGAGTAAAAGGTGCTCTGATATTATCTTTACTAAACGATATTCACCATCTTTTTTCATTGGAATCTTTAATGAAACTACAGATCCGGCACATGTTTATTTGCTGAGGCGAACGCGTTTTTCCATCTCGGCCCGAGCGAGAATGGAAAAGTGCAGATACGCGATGGAGATATTACCTTTTTTTTTTACCAACATTACTGTAAACAGTTGAACTTTATTTGAACAAACATTTGTAGACCTCGAACGTTCTCCGAAATAATTTTAATCGTGTAAAAGGTGCTCTGATATTATCTTTACTAAACGATATTCACCATCTCTTCTTCATTGGAAACTTTGATGAGACTACAGATCTGGTGACGCTTAAATGAGAGGCGTCGAATTCTACGCCACGACTGCGACACTATTTGGCAAAGGAAAAGGTTAACAGGCTCCGCGGATATTTGGACCAGAAGTTATGGTAAAACCGAACCAGTTTAGAGGAGAACCTGTTGCCCGTGTCTAAGATCGGGGCGTCGATAAGACCGAAAGCGGAGGTGGAATCTCGCCCGCGGTGTAATTAAGCATTGACCTATAACGAGCCATAATTAGTTATGTCCCAACGGGCTGGATAGGAATCAGTCGATGAACCGGCTGATATCGTCCAGACGCCCACGCTACCGTTACGGGAAGTACGCGAGAAGCGAGCGAGTTCGAGCTTGCGTGAAATTCATTTATTGGCGTCGATATGCTGCGGTCAGCCGCAGGTTGAAGCGTGTACGGACTGTATTAATTCGGTGAACCGGTTTAATATTTAAAAAAGTAAAGGATACTCGAATGTTATTCACACGAAAATTTGTTCAATTTCCATTTGTGTAAAGGGATAAAACAGTTTTCACTGTTTGACGAGAATATTTTATTTAAAGTATGTTTATCTAAATTTCTCCATTTTAATTCTGTCTGAAATAACCCGATGAATCCACAATTATTTATCCTTAACATTTTTAATGAACCGAAATACTGAAGTGAAATAACTTTCCGCGCAATCACCATTCAATAAAGCAACGAACATTTTCATTGCCTAACTGTGACGGAAAATTTGCATCCTAAAGCACGCAATTAGAATAGTACACACGTACGAATATTCAAAGTCATTTCACAATAGCAGCGAGGGTTTAGCTTTGATAATTCTGGAACCAGTTCAGGCAGTCAGGCCCGTTGATCGATCACTTTGAGAAACGTACAATGAATCCGATAAGAGGGGGCACAGTTTTCAGCGAGTCCTGGTAAGAGGATAAGAATTCCAGATCGAAGACAAGGCAGCGTGTAATTCATTTCGGTCGGACCTTTAATGATGTATTAGCGCGATGAATCCGATATCGAGTGATGAATCGTTTTTAGTGACTTCATTCAAATTTTTGAACCGTCCTCGATCATTCGCTTAACGGAGAGCTAGCCCGAAGATGTTAGTTATAATTTGTGCCGTTAACATTCATACCTTCTTATTCATATTATTTGCTATATAATAGGAAAGTATTCAAAGAGTACAGAATAATTAATTCGATTCAAATTTCAGTAACGGATTGAACGTTCATTTTCATCTGTTTCAACTGTCATTTCAATTTTCATTCCCCTCAGATACGTATGTAAATCTATCTCCCTCCTTTATGACTCGTTTAGTTGCAAGCTAAGCCTCTCTAGGAGACGAGGGCTAAGCCTTAACCAGCCGGGAATATGTGGCAACCTGACGTTTAAACCAGAGGCTTATTGAACCGCCACGTATGAAACGTGAGTGATGGCTCCGGACTGGATCACACTGATCCCTGACTAGGTGAAACTTGAGAAAAATCTGCGAGGCGCATTGTGCATTGCATGCGATCTACAAGGATCGACGTAATAATTATAACCGACTCTAAAGACATTTTTAAATGGTATCGAGAACAGAATGCAGAAATTTTTATTTCATTCGCCATGAAACGTTCGAATAGACTTCTTAAGAAAGAAAATCGGCTAAAAAGCAAGACAAATAAAGAAAAACGAAGTTTAGCGTTTAATTAAACGTCAACGTCACGCTTGATTTCGCAGTTGGTCCGCGGCGGAACCCTTGAACGCTTTATCATCGAATTCTCACAGGCAGCGAAAGAGTGTTCGATAAACGAGGCAGCATCGAGCGCGTTCGTTTTCTAACGAACGGCATTAATCAAGCGAAGGGGACAGGTTAGCGGCACGCGAAAAACTCGCTGTACCGAACGCGGTACTTATCACCTACCCCGTCCTATGCGACACGCGACGCGGACGAAATTGAAAGAAACAGCGATCCTTAATTCACCGCCTGTCTTTCATTATCATAATGAACCCGTGTAAATGGCGACCGGTTAACATCCCCCTAATTACACCCACGCTCGATTAACATATCGCGAGACATTTTGATCTGGAAATGACAGGGCACGAACGCCACCGAGAGCTGTATCCCGCCGTTTTATCGCGGTACACGTTTCTAAGCGTTACGGTAGCGATCTGTCAGTGGGAAGAAAAACGGTCCGGCCGGAGTGTCTGCATACGTATCGCTTTACATACATCTACCTTGCGTGCCTCTGTATGAATTTCTCTTCGCATCCGTTCGCGGAACGGAGGGAGAGAGAGAGAGAGACGCTGTATCTCTGTATGCATGTATTCCGGTGTAAATCAGTATGTACATGATGTCGCGTATGGCGTTATTCGCTTCGTACCTATCGATAGAGAACGCTTATACATTTTAATTTAACGCCGGATAGTATCGTGGAACTGGCTTCCGGCACCTGGCCAAAATCGGGGGCTCGTTCAAATAGAGCGTTTTGAGTGAGAAACATTACAGTGACGTTCGCGATGTACGCGTGGTAAGATAAATAATACAACTGCATAAAACATTTTTCATGAAAAAAGAACGGCTCCTTTCCGCTAGAAAGAATTTTCTCATAACCATGACAGTTGCACCAGGAATCCAGTTACATAAGGACCAGTTTCCCCAGCCAAGGGGCCAACAGAAGCCCGATTATGACTCATTCTACACCGACGTCTATGCGCGAACATACTCCCTCGTGAAAAAAAAAAAAAGAAAATCCATCGGGTTCTACCGCTGACGTATTAGCTGCACTATTACCATATAAACTCGTGCGTTCGTTAGGCTCGACTATAGTTTCGCAGCGCGGTGTGTACGTGGCGAGTAATTACACGCACGCAACTCGAAGGAGAAAGCGCGCACGTGGCCCCCGCGGTTAATTAGCTTTCCGACGATTAGCTAGACACCGACCACGTGGCCGGTCATTAAAATCGCTCCTCAAATCGCGGGGATTCCATGGAAATTACTCAGCCACGGGATAAACGCCGCTTTCTAGAACGCGATTCGCATCGAATGCGGAGAATCCGCGGGGATCCTGTCAATCCTCTGAAATACTGAAAAGCAACGGTTATTTAAGCATTGATTACTTTGTATTACTTATATATAATTACTTATAATCGTACTATCGCAATTTCAGCAAACGATGCTCAACGCTTTAGCGGAATATTATCGGAGAATGAAGCGCGAAAGGAAGGAAAAGCGAAACGAAATGCGGAATGGAAATTCCACCCCCGAATAATATCACGATCGACGCGTCAATAATTGCCGCTAAATAGCGCTTGGCGGCGGAGCAACGGGCGTCCTTTCGCCATCCATCATGCGAACCCGCCTCCGCATGGACGGCGGAGGAGATCGGGCCAATAAATCGTCCGAAACGGAACGCAGAAGAACGTCCGGCCGTGTAGGGTTCGCGACAAGTCAAACAAAGAGGCCCCCACGCCGCGAGACCTAAAGGCGGCTGATTTATACGTTGGCCGACGCGTGTCCGTGGTACACGTATACTACAAGATCTTCAATTACGCAAGACTTTTCCGGCGTAACGACCCGTTCGCGAACGCCGAACCCTTTTCATCTATCAGGGAGCGCTAACAACACGTTCGAGAGACTCTTCGTCGAAGCCAACCCGCGGCGATGGATGCCGGCTCGGTCTAAGCGGGCAGCTGCTACTCGCTCGCTATCGATACACGGCTGAGGGAAAGACGGATGGAAGAGTTGTGAGCAAAGGAGTACGTTAGATAGTTCAAAAAGAGTAAAACGAAACGGGAACGGGAAGGGGTGACGGTTAGGTTTGATTAGGTGGATTCTATCAACCTTAACGAACCGAATATTGGACCGAGTTGAAAGTGAAACGAGTATAATTATCTCAAAGGTGTTATCTCGGAAGAAAATTGATGTACATTGAAATTAATTGGAACACAGGTAGTCGAGAGAAAAGTATAGAGGTGTACAACTGAATTGCAATAAAATTGATTAAAGTGTGAAATAAGCATAGGTGTATCGTTGCTTAACGTGTGCGATGACTGCTTAATTAATTCATCGAGAATCAAGAAAATACGACAGTCACTATTTCACGAAAATGGAGAATCAGCAATAAAAAGGCAAAGAATGATATCACTAATAATCAGAAGGAAAAAGGAAAGGGGGCATTAAAATACATGTACACGTGGATCGAGAGCGGACTTTCTAACGATTCGGTGCGGAGAGTGATGTGACCCGGGCCGACCTCTCGTTCTCCAACCGGAGGCGGATACGTAAGCGCTAGGCTGTCCGACGTTGATCAATTAATCATTAGCAGGCGATAATATTCGTCTCGAGAGACGCGTCAAAATCGTTCCAGATCGACGGCGGCCACGGCCTTCGATCGCGGGATCGGCTTCCCCGTTACATCGTGCCGACTACTCGCGAGATGGATACGTTCCTCGACGTAACACCACCTGTCTGCAATTTGCGAGCCATTCGCCGATGCGCGTCCGACTGTTCGACATTTTTGGAGCGCCGACGCGGAATCGGTGATGAACGATTTGCATGTTCGGGCGAGCTGCGGTGGACGGGACCGCTTTCTACCTCGTGTTCGTCGCGCTTTAAATAGATCCGCGTAAGGGGTTCATTTGGCGAAGAGCGAAGATCTGCCCGTGGGGTGTCGAGGGAAAGCGTGATATTGAACGAAAAAAAATTAAAAGTTAAAACTTTCTCAAAGCGAAGGTTGATCTGAAAATAAGTTTAGCTGTACGCGAAGAACGATAACTCCGTGAATTGTACAATCTTACAGCAAGGCTACTATTCGCACGATCGAGGAAATGACAATAAAGAGCAACGTGCTCGTACCTCTCGTCGGAGAAAGAATCTTGGCAGTTTGCCCGTCCGTTCGGGACAAAGGTGTGGAATGGGCGACAGGCGAGCACGAGGCCGATAAAACGCGGGCGAAAACGACGATGGAGTTTGCTCGCGAAGTGTACGCGTGGGACGCGAAGACACGGTATCTTCTCGTGTGCCACATCACGAAAGACGCACGGACGGATTCGATTCGCATTCATGACTTTCTAATGACTCCGGACCAAGTGTCTCTCGCCACTTGCGCATGGGACATTAGTTTGCGGCGATGTGTTCAATGGTTCGATGGTGATTTTAAAGGGGCTCCCTTTTGAATTCCGAAACACTATTAAATCTCTCAGAAATAATAGTAAAATAATGAAAAAAGAATAGTAAGAATAGTAACATTTTAAATATACCTTTCAGCCGAAGTTTTTATATTAAACAATAAACTCTAAAATCATCTCGAATCATCCTCTAAAGGAAATTATTACTTTTTATCTCTCATTTAAATCTTTCCTACGCCTACTTATTCTAATAAACTAAAATATTAATATAAAATAACTTTCTACACAATCCATCATTTAACAAAGGAACAAGCGTTCCATTACCCAACTGTGGCAGAAAATTTGCATCTTAGTGCACGCAATTAGAATAATATACACGTTCAAATAATTCGAAGTCATTCTACAATCACAGCAAGGGGTTAGCTTTGATAATTCTGGAGCCAGTTCGAATGAATTCTTTAGGAAGTAGTAATAAAATAATACAAAAAGGATAATAGAAATGGTAACACTTTAAACAAGCCTCGCAGTCGAAGCTTTTATTAAACAATAAAATCCAAGATCATCTCGAATCATCCTCCAAAGAATATTATTACTTTTTATCTCTCATTTAAATCTTTCCTACGCCTACTTATTCTAATCAACTAAAATATTAATATAAAATAACTTTCTACACAATCCATCATTTAACAAAGGAACAAGCGTTCCATTACCCAACTGTGGCAGAAAATTTGCATCTTAGAACACGCAGTTAGAATAATACACACGTCCAAATAATTCGAAGTCATTCTACAATAGCAGCCAAAAAGGACAGTAGAAACAGTAACATTTTAAACAAGCCTCGCAGTCGAAGCTCTCATTAAACAATAAAGTCCAGGATCACCTCGGATCATCCCCGAGAAGAAAATACTCTTCCCAATTTTCAGTCGACATCAAACGCGAGTTTCGAAGCAGGTATCATTAGCGAGCAATTAAATCCTGCCCCGCGACGAATGCCCGAATGCGAAAGCTCATAAATCGCAGGCGTCAAACGGGCCGCGATAATTAGGTACGCAGCCCTCGTGGCAATTATTTACATTTCCCGGGGACGATTCGAGTTTCTCGCCGAACGAAAGCGAGCGCGCATGAATACGCGAACCCGCGCCGCAATTCCAGATCTCGATAAGGATCGACGCTATAATTCCCAACGGTGGATCTACCGAACGATCTGCGCTCTCGCCGTTGATCGGACCCCGCCGCGGTATCCTTTATAAGATAATCTCGCGACGCGGCGCGCTATTTACGAACTGGGGGAATCTTGTAAATCGTGCAAGTTCGTGCGCTTCCACTATCTTACTATTCGTCACGAGAACCGGGGGCGGCCCGCCTCCGTCGTCGATCACCGGCTGAACTTTGCCAACACATTTTCGAAGGCACTTAACGAAAGAGTAGACGGTGCGCAAGAGCGCCGCGATCTATCATGCCGTTTTTGTTTTTTTTCTAGCGGATTTATGTTGTGATAAATTGCGTCGGGTCGATATCCGCGGTGCGATTATTGCCGAAGGGTCTCGCGGCTATTCCGCATTCGCGTTTCTGCTTTCAGCGGATTTTACACGCGGATGTAACTCCTTCGCGCATATTATGATTTATGGAACCCGAGGAAAGTGTTGCTACAGAGTTTCGTGGGAAGTACGGAGTTTAATGACGTCGCCACCGCACTTTGATTATTAGATTATTCTAATATTTATTCTACTGACGAGCTTGGGCATTTTTTAACAGTTTCCGTTTCCCTACTTTGGGCAACGCTGAGAGTAAATGATTTACTCTATCGTCCTCCCCCGAAGAAGAAAACATCAAACCGATCGAACGAATCAAATAAACAAAATCAGACCAACTTCCCGCATAAAGCGCATTCACGGATTCGTCATTCAAGCCCGAGTTCCGACCAACGCCAAAGAAGAGATCCCGGATTGAAAAGGAAGAGTGCATTCGTATTTGACTGCTGTCACTCCCGTAACCGTTCGGACGGCTGATCGAAACGTACACTCGAGCATCTCCTCTCCTGCCCGGGCGTTCATGAATATGCATGACTAGGTGGGTGCCTCGGCAAAAATGTACGGCCGAGTGACGTTTCGAGAAGCCGTGGCGGCAGAAGGAGAGCCAACGATAAGCACGGGAATATAATCGGGTCTGACGGTCCTCGAGGGACCAACGTTCTACCTCGGAACGGTCCGAATCGTTCGACCGTGTTTTCGGAACGTCACGGAAGACGCTGTGAGAGCTTTCTTATTCTCGGTGGAATCGAGGGTGTTATCGAAAGGCGAGGCCGGTGGGTAAACAGATGCGGCGGAGACTCTTCGAATTGATTCCTTGAAATTTTGGGTTTGGGGAGTGGTGTTTTGATTGAAAATAAAAGTGGGCAGAGAAATGGATTACGGTAGTGATCGGTGAATGATGATTTTATGAATAGATGTTGCTTGTGAAATAAACGTTGCTGTTTAGGGAAATTAAAACGGATTGAATAGAAATGGATGCAAGCTCTAAATATTAATGCGTATTTAAATATGTCGAGAGGTAGATGACATGCGACTGTTGAATGAAAGTAATAACGCAGAGCGGAGCGATGCACGAACACTTTTCGTACTAATTGCAGGTAAGAATTTATGCCGATCGAATCGTGAAGGGGGCTGACAGTTTCGGCTGGCCCGTACGTCAGGTTAACAACTCCGTTTAGAGAAAGCAGAGGAGCCTAAGCAAGTTGAAGACAGAAATTCGTGACGCGCTGAGGAACGAATGGTAGCTCATGCTAACAAGCAGGTAACGCTTAATTGTCCGGGATTAATTAATTTGCTCGTATCGCTATCGGATCTGTAATTATAGGTTTGGTCTCGAGATTTAATTATGAAACAATCCGTCCCAACTTTCATGACGGCGTATTAGGATACTCGATCGGAATCGTTCTCATTTGAATTGATCGCAATTAAAATCGTGAGGAATAGATCTAAAAAATACAAATTCTGTATCAACTTCCTGAACATTAAAAGAAAGAAATATAATAAACTCTAAATTACAAAACCGTTCAACAACCGCTTCCGTGATGAATTTTCAAGGAAAAACACTTTCTAATTATTCATTTAATGGTCAGTTTACATCTAAAATAATTCTCATTCTATACTTTCCACCATATATTCAACCCTTTCGCTTCTTTCCCTCTGACCATTCGCCCCACAAGCCAAACAACAGTCTCACACACGGAAACGCAGCAATGGTAGGGTGTCGAAGCACCTTTCGAGGAGAGATAACTTTTCCCTGTTCCATTGAATCCTGCGCAAGAGAGGGAGAAAGGCAATAGAAAAAAGGCAGTCGGTGAGCGATTACGAATAGCTTCACGTTCACAAGTGGAATGCACGCCCGGGGATAGAAGCGAGAGAGAGAGAGAGAGAGAGAGAGAGAGAGAGAGAGAGAGAGAGTTCGCCGGTTGAAAAAGGGGGAGAAAGTGCGGACACGAAGGATCAGAGAGGGGTGGAGGGTCGATTCTAGCTTCGAGGGGTCATTATAGAGCTCTCTTAACCGGGGAACACAGTCTCCTCTATGTCAGACTGTCCGGATTGACTGATGCCAGGTCATTCAGAGCCTCCCAGACCTCCTAGATGCTCGGTTACCACATCGCCACGACGAAGCGGCCGACGACGAGGAGCTACGGGGCCCCCGGACTGTTTCTAACGATATTGCACGACGGATCCCGATACGCCTCATTACGCCAACGACTCTCAGAAGCAATTAAAACTGCCACGTTGAAATGCATACCTAGCACGAAGGCGTGCTTACTCCCGGTCATTTGTTCGAGGGTTTCGCGATTGCGTGATTCGGAGCAACGTGTTTCGTTCGCCGTTTTTTCTCTCTTTTCATTTTTCGAAGGGGGTTCCAATGCATTTATATTGTTTACGGCCTCTCGACGGACACGTCTCTCGGGATCGAGCGAACGTGCAATCGCAGTGAAATCTTCAGGTGAAATCGCCGCGCGTCGGGGAAGCAATTAAAACGTAAACGTTACCTCCGCTGGTCCGGGCTTTTAATTATTGGAGCGAACTGTCGGGGGGGGGGAGACGAACCGTGATGCAATCGAGGGAAATTGATGGGGATAAATGTTACAGCGATTCAGAATTCTGGAATACCGAAGAGAGTTCCACGCTAGACTTCTTTTTATAATTTAATCATTAAATAGAGTAAGTGAAATAGATTGAAATTAAGATTCGTAATTCGAGTCAATTCATATTCTCGCACAATTCTCAATGCATGAAAACATAAAGGGATCAAGAAGAAGAAGAAATACGGTTGTGTCACTTACCTGTGCGTATTCGGCGCAAATATCGATCGACGACACGTAATTGACCACCTCCTCGATGGTCCATCGATTCACGGCCTGTCCATCGCCGCAGGGCATATGACCGCACAGGGACGGACATCGAACAGGGGGCGGCGTGCTGGGCCGAGGGGTGGTCTTCGGTTTCGGTGAAACGCTACCCGATCTCCTGGTCTCCGCTCTCTGCCTCTTGCGCGGCGCGAATCCGCCTGGGCTCGAGAGGTCAAGGGGACTCGTCACTCCAGCGTCCATTTTACTCGCACCTGGCCGCCAGAGAAAATACACTATCCACCGCACTTGACGCGACGATTATAAATAATACTCATTGTATTACTGAGCATTGCACTGTTGCACCGTTATTCTCTTCGTCAAAGGAATATTCGAACATTTATTTTGATAAGCCCTGGTAACGAGAGATTCTAATTACAGTTGTAAAATGAAAATTTGTAGCTTTGCTGGCAAGTTGTATGTTCAAAGTTAATAATCGAAGTCAATCATGCATTTAGTACAAATAATTCACCATTTTGCATTTAATATAAATAATGTACCATTTTACGTCTAATGTGAATAACGTACCATTTTACGTTTAATATAAATAATGCACGATTCTGCGTTTCATTGAAACTGTGCAAGCATTACCTTTGAGATACGTCTCCAGCTCCGCGGCGTTCTGCGCGGCATTCGCAGTCCTCACCATGTGTAGAAGAGCTTGCGTCGAAGACATATCTAACATCGGCGGAAACACTGGGTTGCCGAACAGGCTGTCCTGCTTCTGCTCCTTCGGGTCCTTGTTGGAAAGTGGCGAGGTGGTTGATACTGTCGATGGCTGCGGCGCGCCCAGGGGTGCCATCAACCCAACGAAGGGTGTCGCGGCAGTTTTGAACGCGGGAAACCTTGGATCTAAGCCGGGCGGGTAGCCGTTCCTTGGCGAACTGAAGTAACTGCAATTCGAAATGATACTTCCCATTGATATCTGCGTATCGAAGCGATCAATTATTTAGCAGACCAATGTCTGGGTTACTTTGCCTATCTTTCTGAACATTATTTCCCGAGAAAGAAATATATTGCTATTACGCGAACAAACTCGTGAACCACTGTGTCGATAATATATTTCTAAAGACATATCAACGAGGCGGGAATATTAAATAACTTTTCTTTACATCTAACCATTCCAATGATGCATTAACCAGCTATCCCACAAGCTCCCTGTTTCTAAGACGCTGAAGCCAACCAGTATCTTGCGCGTCCCGATCATACGCGAAAGGATATTTATTCAGCGGATCGGAACGACGAACGAGGCACTTTCTCCTCGAAATGCCACAGATCGCAGGCGTCGCGAGGAGTCCTCGTCACACGGATCTATCCTCGAACCGTCAAACAGCGTGCCTTTTGCTTGACCCGGAGCCGTGTGCCGGAAGTGGCACACGCTTGGGGAGCCGACGTGCACGTCCGCGAGATTGCGACCGGTTCCCCGGCGACAATGTTGCACGGGACGAAACATCAATATCCCGAGGCGCGCAACAAGAAGATCAATATTTTTCCCTTTCCAATTGCACAGAGGCTTTTGTAATCCGATGTCCTCTGCGCAGCGGATTTCTTCTTACGCGTTTCCTTTCGTTCCCGCGTGCATGCGCGCGGAACGCACGGTGGATCGCATGAGGAATGTCAAGGCAAGCGTCATGATTCCGAAGGTCTTATGCTCTTTAAATCATTACCGGACGGCGTTTGTTGCTGACGCGCTTGGGACACCTGATTGCGTTTCAGTGAATCCTTGAAGATCTGCGTAAGAGGGCTGGCTGTGAAGACACCTAATATGCGGATTTTTCGGCGTTTCATTGATCGTAATTGATCGGTACAGATATTTAATTTTAATCTTCATTGAAACATTTTTCCCTCCTCGTAATTTAAGTAATTTGTGTCCAGTGCTGGTTACGAGGACTCTGTATAATTTGCGGATTCAACGACGTTTTATTGGGCGTAACTAATTAATGGTAATAATCAGGGCTGATCTTTAATTCGATCTTTTATTGAGATATTTTTCTCTCCTTGGGATCAATGGAGGTAATCAATTTTCTTTTAACAATATGACAAATGATCGTACCTAATCTTTGTGACCCGACACTTTTTTCTTAATGTCCCGCCTGTAACTTTATTTAAATCACCCGCATTTCTCGGGAACGAGGACTCGTTTCAGGGAATCGCGAGTGGCTACTCACTCATTAGGGTTGGCGTTGTTGTACTTGGCAGCTAGGCTTCTCATGAAATCGCTATAATTTCGACCCATCATCTGCTCCATGTGTTTGAGGTGATGAGGCGGTGTTGGTCCCTCGGGTCCACCCAAAGTGGTAGCATTTGGCGGCGTTCCTGGATGACTGGACGACGAGGGTGTCACGCTTCTCGACGACGTGGAATTGTTGTCTGGCGTGAGACGCTCTGTTTTAACCTGTAACGAAAAAATAGAGCCTTTAATCATATATTACATTTTACAGTAAAATTATTGATATCCCTTTTTTCGTTGCCTTCTCTAAAACACCTCTGAATAAACTCGTATCAACCAAAGGAATAACATAAAATACAATTAAAATATGTTCAATAAAAATTCCATTCGAATTAATCATACCCTCTGCAATTTTCACATTTCCATCCGCCAATAAAAGTTCCTACCGATCGAAAATCATGAAAATGCAACGAAAGCCGAGACATTCCCGGCTTGATACAAGGACTAGCGCCGACCAAATAACTCTCGCGCGTCCTTGGTAATGAGGTAACACCATTGCCAGCCGGTCTCCAGTCGTCCACCGAGGGAGGACCCCAGCAGGAAATATCGGTGCGCATTAATTCCCGGGAACAGATTGCATCGGAGATATGGTAATGAAGGCAACGCGTGGCGTAACAGTCGACTTCGCCTCGGCCGCGGGAACGCGACGTGACACCGAGAGGAACGAGGCTCGATCGGCTTAGAACGGAGTCCCGGAGGAATCCGAGGAGCCGCTTCCAAACGGGCCGCGGTAAATCTCTTTCTCGCCTCGGGTCCTCTTCCCGACAAGGAAGGCCTCGCGAGCGTGGGCACGAGCGCGGCGTTTTACGCCGCTTCGAACGGCTCCGCGGATCGTCCACGAGTTTTCTGTCAGCTACGAAAGGAGAACGATCCGAAGGATAGCCGCGGCGAAACGCGTGTCCGCCAATTCCCTCCGATAAATCGAGAATTATCTGCCATTGGTGGTGATCCGCTGAGTTACTTTGTAACGCTGAGACGGAGCACGCGGGCAATAAATTCCTTGGGAAGGGAGCTTCTGCTTTTTGCCATTCCTCCGTTCTCTGTTTCATTAACCGATTAGGAGTATTTACTGTGTCGTACGATAAATCGATTGAAAAGTAATAACCGGGGAAGAAATTCAATTCTTTTCAATCTTTATCCTTTCAAAAATCGCGTTAATATTAAAGAACCTCTTCGTCCATCCTTGTATACTGTATCGGTAAAATCAACATGAAATAAAAAAAAAAGATATCCACACTAAACAAATGATTAGATATCATAATTAAAAGAAAGCAACGTACTCCTCCCGTAAAATTCCCTGGTCTATCGAAATCCCCAGTCAGTTCCAACGCTAACCGTCGTCTACTAGGAAAGATCTCTCTCGTTGGATCGATGACGAAAGATAGTAGCAAGCTAAGATTTTCACGTGTCACTGGATGGCCATCCTTTGAGAGCGATGACCATCGATATTTCCCGGCCACCGAACTGTCCTTCCACCCCTTCCTTCCTCCTCGTTCCCTGGCTACTCCGTCACGTTTACAGAAGCGTCGATCGGTCACAAAGATGTCAGCGATGGGATGAGACTGCGTCTTCGTTGGTCATCGCTGTCATAGTGCAACTACCAGAACCACTTCGAACGGGACCCAGCCGGTGCGCACGTGCGCATGTTTCTACCGGAGAATTCTTTCGCAAGATGCTTCCTCGAGCTTGTTCGCAATCGTGTCCGAACATAGCCGACACGAGTCCCTTTAGAAATTCATTTCAACGGAAATAGTAAAGGCAGGATTGCGCGAGAAATTGTTATCTTCTTTTCTATTTAATGCTTATTGCGAGGAGAATGGAAAACGTGTAATTGACACCGTTCTATTTCTTTCGTTGGAAAATTCTTTCGATAGAAGGAACGATATAGTTCAGCACCGCAATGTTAACATACAAAACTGCTTTGAAGAATTGCTGTCCGATCATGAAGGTTTAATTAAATACTACATTTAATACATTTGTACGAAAAAATAACTGTAATAGCATATAATACCCATAACTGGACTGCGAATTGTTATGCATTTATAGGCAAGTTGCAGATGCAAGATTGCGCAAGGTGCACTGAATATGAAAAAAAAATATGCAAAATGTCAAGATTTTAGTGCTTTTTAAAATATCCGATATGTGAAATAATTTGCACTCGAAGTTCTACTGTTGTTATTATACTCTGAAAACTATGAATTCGCATAAAAGTCCGCAGTCTAGACATAACAAAATGTTTCACTAATTAAGCGAAGAAAGAATCATAGATTTTATTGTTTATGTATTATATTTTATTGAATTCCTGTACACTTACTTGAGTAGTGTCGAGACCATTTTGGTTCTGTCGCCTCCTCGCTCTTGGCGGTCTAGGGGTGGCCGCGCTCGCGAGGTGGGCACCCTGGGGGCTGCCGCCCCTCGCGTCGACCGCTGTATTCGCGGCCAGGGTGGCCCCGTCGTTGTTTGCCGTGTGTGTGCCTAAATCGGTCGCCTCTCCGCGATCGCCGGCACGTGGCCCAGAGCTTGCGGACACGTTCTCACCCGATACCTCACCTGCAACATCACACAACAATGCATGTAAAACTGATTGAAGAGCCTATTTTATCATGCTCTTTTATAATACCGTTTTATATAATTTCATTTGCTTAGTGTCTAAATATACCGTCCCTTCTAAAACAAGATATAATGGTATCCTTATAAACGCTCCCCGGCGAATATTGATCAAATAATTTCTTAGTTATCAGTCCCTTACGATATTAATATCAATTAATCCATCGTTAATCGCATGGATTTAATCGCAACCAGACATCGTCCTTCTCAATACGATTGATTCTCCTCGATTGATAACCATCCTCGAATCTCCCCAAGAACGATAAAAGGAAAACCACCCCTGCTACCACACCAATCCCGCTCAATTACAATTCCTGTCCAGGAACCGTTCAAAGAAGTACCATTAATAGAACCGACTTGCCAACACCACCACCAACCAGCTAGAATCTAGCACCACCGTGGCCGCTCCTTCCCATCAGATAATCCACAAAATATTGGCTGCCCGTGTGACGAGCGGTACGCCGAGCAAACACATAGAGCGGATCCCGGTGAATTTAAAAGGTGCCGTTCCCCGCGGCTCGTATTTCGGGCGCAACGGTCGTCCGCGATAAATCCCGCCGGGCGATACATACGTTTCCCTCGCGAGCGTTCTCCGCTTCCTAGCACCGGTTTCGTAACGAGGCGGTAGCCGCGGCCGCGTCGTAAAGCTTCCTTAACGTCGCGGCGCGTAAACGGTGTCTTTCGACGCCGGGGATTTCGATGAAATACGCGACGCGGGACGACCGTGCAGAACGCGATTACACACGAGGGCCGCGGTGCTGAGAACGCCGCGCAGGGACGAGATTTACGCTCAATAAATGAACCCGTCCTGGCGCCATTATCTTCGCGCTCGATCAGGGGAGACGCGCGAGTAAATACGAGAGGCGCGCGAGGTTTCGGGACGAGCGCGAACACGAGAAGGGGGCGAAGTGAACGGGAAGAGTATCTCGCTTGGGGCGAGTGGAAGAAGAGAGGTCGGTGGCCGCATTAGCTACCAAAAATATCCAAATAAATTCCCGCCGTCGTTAAACGGCCGGAATTTTACGGCCGCTGTAACTCCTGCAATACGGCCGAATTTGTTGGACGATAGGATCGCGATCGTTTCGCGCGATCCGGCATTCGCGATGATTCCCGCCGTCGCCGCGCACGAGAATGTACGCGCAGCTTTATGAGCGTCGGACGTATCCACGCGGAGAATAATTTGTTGCCCGCGTTAATTTATCAATGGACACGCTGGACGGCGTCGGGAATGGGTGGTCCGGTAACTTTAAGGGAGCCAGCTTCGGAAAGGGACACGCATTAAGGTCGACCATGGAGATCCCCGAACGGGAGGAATTGAAAATTACAAATTCGCGAGTTCAAGCGAACTTATTGCTAAGAACTAAATCGTCGGATTCATTCAATTAAACTACAGAATAACGAGAAAAGAGAATTCTTGTGATAAATATTCCTTCAAACAGAATAAATAATAGGCACTTTCGCTGCATTTGAAATATCGACTCCATAAAAGAAGCATCGCTAATAGAGTCTAAACGCCACGATGCTCCTGCATAGTTTCTATCGCCGGTTTACATAACATTCCAATTCCAATCCGCGCAACGTTCTACGTTGTAGAACAAGATCGGGGAACATTAAATTACGGCACAGTTTACGACGCGCCGCGGTACGATGGTGCCGCGCGAGGATACGCATTAAACCCTTTTTACAGCTTCCTTGAGAATGGTATTCTGAAATCGGCAGAGTCCCACCGCGGTCAACGAGAGAAAGGAGGGAAAAAGCGGAAGGGGGAAGAAGAAAAAAGGTATCTGGATGAGAGAACGTCGATCGTAAAAGTCGTCTCTATGACAGCCATTATCCGATGACTTCTTCATCGACTCCGAGTGGTGTATTTACGGCTCCTCATCAGAATTCTATTAGACAGCGGCGTCTAATGGAAAATCAGCCCGCCGTTTTCTTTATGAACGTATCCGTTCTTACGAATTTCCACTCGGAAGGCGAGGGGGAAATGAACTGTGTCCAGGAAGTTGGATACTAAATTACATTTTGCACATTTTCACGAGTAAGAGGGATTCATAAAAATATTAATACGAAACGAGAACTTGATTTCGCGAAGAAATTGAAATATACCTGTGGTAACATGTGTGTTTTCATGTCAGATACAAAATGTGCATGAAAAACACACTAATTTACACAATTCAACTAATTAACTGAGCTAATAATATTTTTCCAGCTGTACATCGTAACAATCGAGCAAGTTTGTCGTTTCCTGAATCTCCGGCTTTAATTATTACAAGCAAGAAAATAAAACATACAGCGGCGTTTAAAATTCCGCTTATTAATTAACAGTGAAAAGCAGGAACAGTTGCAACATGAAAAGCAAAGAACCTTAATATATGTCCAAGTATTAAATCTCACAATATTCCTTGATAACATCTATGACAGCGATCAAAGGAATTTTGACGAATCTTAATCCCGCATGTTGAAACGTCTCCAGTTTCCAATTAATTTTTATGGACATCCAATATTAACAAGAGTCGGAAGCGTCGTGTTCGAAGACTATAAAGAGGCGATCGCTAAATAAGACGGTGAATAAAACAGCCGACGGAAGTTTTCTTAATTAAAACTCGCCAAGCGTGTTTTCGTGTTAGAGTCAATTTAGACTTTAAGGAAACCCCGTGAAATTCCGTGTATTTTCATCGCAATTCCCTCGCGTCCCCTTCGAAAACCGTACACCGAAGCCGTGTCTTTGTTGGAGAACGCGGTAGCGAGGCTGAGTCACGTACGACAAATATCGTAACTCGTGTGTTCCGGTAGTGTCGCAGCACCGAACTATTGTTTGCTGATGGTTTCTTTCTTTCTGCACAGTTGTTTGCGAATACGTGTGAGAAATTGTTTGCAGCTACGCTCGTCGACGCTGGTGAAAAGCTACAAGTCAGCGCGTGGAATCGTTCCTGAATCGACGGCGAGCTGTCCTCGAACGTTTGTCAGTCGTGCCAAGAGTAATTCTAGAGAAAATAATGTAGTGCTATAAGTAATGTGAAAACTGCCAATGACTTGGCATTCGACACGATGCATTAAACAATGTCTGAGATAAGTACTGAGAAATGTTCATGAAAAACTTCTTCAGTTATGTTTAGTTGTTTTTATCAGTGAAGTTTGCAAAGCTTTTTATCCTGGCATGCAACTTTTAATCAATTGTATTTATATTGATTAATCAATTGTATTTATATTGATATACCAAACTAATTGAGTTAATGTATTTAGAAATCATTGTTGATCAATTGGAGTTAAATAACTGTGTGCCTCGAAAGCCTAAGGGTGTACAACTTTCAATAAAATGTATTAATACACCAAAAATAGTAAATCATTTTACTCAGAAATCGTAGTTGATCAATTAGAGTTAAATAATTTTGCGTTTCAACAGTTTCAGTGATTAACGAGGAATAATTTTTAGAAGAATAGGAATGATCCGTTTTGGAAGCTCGAGAGAGTAATTTACAGAACAGTTCTGTCTAAAATACAAAAGTACTGAAATTGTGAATTACATAAAATGAAAGCTTCCACTTACTGATTTCTTCGTGCATTCCTCTTCCCGGGATTGATGACTTTCCGATCCTGCTTTACTTATGATAATTCTACAAATATTGTCTTTAGGTGTTCACGGTACTGCTTGTTTTACGTACAGAACTCGTACCATAACTGACCACTCCGGGTTCAAAGAAGTGGTTGAGGTTCGAGGTGCGACGACAAGCTATTGTTAGCTCGCGTTAACGCGTCGTTACGATATTTCGCGCTTAGATCTCGCGTCGTTTCCGAGTTCCAACGAAAGAGCTTTCACGCTATTTGACATAATCGAAGTGCTGTGAAATGAAAATTGTTCGACGAAATTCTCATGCCTACATTACACCGTGTGAACCGCACCCGATACGACATGCATTCGCAATCTTCACTCCTGCATCTCTATTACGCCATGCACTAATTTTGCTTTCCCGACAGCACAGTGTATAATCGATCTCCCTGATTTCCAGACGAAGGTGAATAATTATCTTTTATTAAAAAATACCTTTCATCTCAAACAGAAATTTGCTTCCATACCAAATCAATAAAACGTAATTGAGCAAACTAAATACATTTCTCCAAAATCAATTGTTTTTTAAATTAAAGCTACAATCTGTTGCCTTTCTTCCAAATGCAAAGAAAAACAACATTTCCTTCGTTAACCGGAATCAGCCCCAAAGTCATTCGCAAAGGTAATTACACCCAAGGCTCGCGTGAAACAACGGGCACGATTTTTCGCGTGCCACTAACGAAGGCTTAATCGAACCAATCATCGTGGTCGGAACGGAAGATAGCGTTTCCTCCGTTCGCGACCTCCGCAAGGCTGGCTCCGCCGGGGAAAAAAGAGGCGCATTACTACTGGCCCCGAGGAGTTTTGCGCGCGTGCAGCACGCGTGCACGCACCCCCCCCTCAGATATCCGCATCCGGGGTTAGCGCAGTGTTTAATGAACGATAAAGGCGGCTCTCCGCTGCACGCGGCCGGTCATTATAAACCCTCGACGGGAGGAGTCATTATTTTCAGAACGCACGACTTTCTTCCCTCGGCGAAGTTGATCGTCCGAAACACGTGGAATGTTTAAAGATAATATCGATCGCAACGGTACGCTACGCATCAGAATGATGTCGATCATTCCAACAGGGCAGTTCTTCGAATGAATTCTGTGTGCACTAATCGATCATTCTGCGAAGTGAAATACGAAATAGAATTTCCAACCAGCATTCTTCATAACAGAATCAATATCCTAAAATAGAGTTGCATTCGATTTACTTATCATCCTACTACCTTACTATCGTTCGGTCTATCGACTATCATTCAGGATCGAGCGGAGCGTCGCCGGCGATAATTACCGAGCGTAACGGCCTTTAAAGGCCGGTCGCGCGTACGGTAATAAAGGAGACGCGAACGCGTACGGTAATAAAGGAGACGCGAACGCGTACGTAGGTAGCTGAAGAGGGATTAGCGTCGCGGAGCACGTTAGCCCGGTATCGCAGCTTCGTCAGCGAAGAGGAGGCCCGGAGCTCGGGTCGGGTCCCGCTCGCGTTGTAAATCCGTGGTAAGCTATGCGCGACCGGGAGGGCCCGGCCGCTAAAGCGGGTTATGCCCGTTTCAAGTGGAAAATCATAAGCACCGGGAATACGCTGTTATTACCATAGACGCGCCACGGGCACGCCACTTTGTAATCATGACTAATGCATAATGCAGTGGTCGTTCGCCCGTTGCACTCGTGCGTGTGTGTCACTCGTACCCAGCTGCATGTGGGTGCTTGCTGCAGCGTTTCGCTGGCTACGCGACGCACGAATCTCGTCTACGCTGTTCCGATGAATTGACAGTCGCCGCGAGCTGGCGGGCGGACGTGTCGCGACTGAGGTGGGGTCAAAGGGCGATTCACGTGGGTCAAGAATTTTAAGCGGCTTGAGCAACAATTTATTGTTGCTTTCTATATCGCGTTTCCAGAAGTTGGCGCGTTAAATTGTGCAAATAGTTGTCGAAGATCGATTGCTTTGATATCGGAAGCATATATGGGAGAGAAGAGAGGAACGAATTCTTGTTTTCGTACGAATTTCAATGCGTGACTTGTGAAACATTACAAGAAAGGGAATCAAACTATTCTGAAATTATCCGGCATTATTAAGTTTGTTCGAAATGCGAGGGGAGCCAAGAATGCTCTCCTTGCGAAGTCATATTAAAGCTTATCTCAGCGTTCTTATCAAATGCTTGCAAACGGATCGGATCGTAGCGGAGTCAGCTACAATAGCGCAATAAGAACGCGTGTTCTCCGCATCGAGGCGCAACCTTGGTCATGCGGAGAACGGTCGAATCAGCTGTTTTCACCCGGAGAACGCCGCCCGCGGTATACAATGGACTATCACGTGACTGGCGAGCATTTATTAGCCAGAGGTGAAGAGAGAAACGGCTTGACGAAGGAAGGGGTAAAGGACGGAATTTATTACGGTTCTGGTTAATTAACATCCCCCGCGTACACACGCGACCGCGATACCGCGAGGTGTGTCTCGAATGTGGGACTTGGAACACGTGCTGGTGATTGAAAGTATTGCGCGCTGAAGAGATCGCGCGATACTTCTGATTTTACATTCCTCCTTCTACCCTCGTTTAATTATCTCGACGTAGAACTAAGCTTCGCGTTTGCTCGTTCCTTGCGAATCCAGTTTCGGGTTGCGATTTGTTGGAAATCTGACCAGGTAGCAATGTATGAACAGTTTAGAATGTTTTGGAGATGACGAGATAAATAGATGTTGGATTTAATTGAAAAGTAAGGGTGAGTCTATGATTGATAAGGCTGTCATGATTATATTTATGCAATCTTTTTCTTAATTTTAATTCTATTGGACCTCAAACGCTAATCAATGTTTTAACCTTGCGTCCGTATTCTCGATGTATATAAAAAATATCGTCTACGTATCAATTATTCTTTTTCATTATGCTTCCTGTAACTAAGCAGATCTCATTTTTATATCGCCAATCGCTTCGCTTGCGCGTAAAGATATAAGAGGAAAACATCATCGTTGATAGCGAGAAACATTGACTCAGCGATATAATTGTAAGAGAAGATATCTGTTTCCAGTAATCAACCTCGGAGTATGGACATTGATATGCAGTAAAAAATGATCGCATCGATAGCACTTGTTGTAGGTGTATGCGCATAATCTAATCATTTATAATCTTGCAGCTGTTTTCCTGTGCAATCATTGCAGTGTTTTCACATCGATTGCTGCTATCGTTTCTTGTCACGTAATCGCTTTTCCGATCTCCCTATGATTCCCTACCAATCGTGCTAGTAGTATTCGGGGATAAATAAACAATTGCCTACGATTAAAATCCTGACAATTTATACTAATCATAAATTGGCGACGATTGATTAAAAGAAAAGTAAAAGAAAAATCTTGATCCATTCACATGCGTGCACACCTTTTGCATTTTGTAAAATATTTATATTACGTCACACGCTGTCCCCTTATTATCTCGCTACACCGAATCCATCTGCGTCCCCATCGCCTTAACGCGAACAACCACAAACAATATTCCTCCGCAAAGGCAAAATAGCCTAAGTATAATTCTTCCTTCACCCGGATCGTCGCGAGGTACGTTTTAGCATAAAAGTCAGCAGGAAGAGCTTCCCTTTCAGCCTGTTCACCGTTCGTTCCACGGGTGGCAGACAGCGGCGTACGGTGACCCCCGTAGCCTCGCGGTACGAGGAGGCTAACGCGAAAAGGCAACGGGGAAACGAAAAGAGCAGCTAAAGGGGACGGCGGAGAGGAACTAAGCGATAGAAAAGGTGCGTGCCAGCGTGACGTAGCCTTCGCAGGCCATCACGCATATGTTACCCCCGTGTGCACGCGCGCGCGCGCTTACAATGCGATCCCGCAGGGTCATTCCACCTCCTTCGGCTTCACCGTATTCGTCGACGTCCCCTTCCGTGGACGGTTCATGAACTTTGCTCCCCCTTCGGCGGAACACGTATGTAGGTGTCCCTTCTCCATACGCTCACCTCTTCTAATCTTTCCCCGTCCTCCTTAACACGCGACGGAAGGACGTAGGTGTCCGTGAATGCTAAGGCGTGACTCGCGTGTCACCGGATGAAGATCGACGATACGAGGCGAGATACGCGTCGGATAGAGGAAGTGGCGTACGTAGTTGTAAAAGCAGAATTTTTACTTGGGCTGCGAAACGCGCGGAGATGGAGCAGCGTTTGTCGTTGAAGAATCTTCATTTAATTCGATTACCGTTTTACTTCGGTTTCATTGGATGAGCAAAATTTCAGAAGAACGGGCGCTCTCTTTGGGGACGGCGAGTTATTTCTGTTCCGTGGTCGAACGTGACATAATCCGAAGCCTCTTCGATATTTCATTCATTTGGAATTTCCCCAAATCTATCCCTGACCCGTATTGCCGCCGAACCTCGACCGAAGTGAATCGCCTGAGCGGTTAAGACAGCAGACTCCCACGATCCGCGTGTTCATTATTCCAGAGCAGAACGCGTTACGTAAGCGCATTATCACGGCCGTAGGAAACGGGTACCGCGTAAAGGGCAGGCGATGAGAAAAAAGTACCCCGGTTGAATCAACAGCGCTGTCCGCGGCGAATGAAAACGAGCGTGACGCTAAGGAAAATCGCGCGGTGACGAGCGCAGAGGCATTCAACGTCGCGCCAAGATAAAACTGATTAGATATGCATCTAAACGGGTTAATAAACCACCCACACACGCGCGCGCGCGCGTTGGCAATACGCCCGGAACGTTTCCACGCGCGGCTGCAAGCGGAGTCTTACACGTCCTGGCACCGTTCCTCTCGCTTTTCCCTCTGTCCTTCCCGCGAAACGTTCCCTCGTCATCCTTTTCCCTCCTTGTCGCCCGGCTTCGGACACGCCTGTTCAACTCGCCCTGGAGAATCGACGCGAGTTACGTTGCGGATGACGGACAAAGGACCGGAGTGGCCTCGCGGTGCGTTTCGTGCTCGAGCAACGATTAACGCCGACGATTCTATCACCTGTCGCGCGCTGACTGGCGATAATCAGCTTTGGGAACGAGTCGAAGGTACAAGTGGAAAGGGTCTCGCTGAAGGGAAACGGAAGGAGTAGGATATGGGGGGAGAGGGCGATCAAGAAAGGTTGATTTTGAAGCTTCTGTTAAAGGTTCATTAAAAAGGGAGAAGTTTAGAATTGGCAAATATTACGCGATCTATGTTATTACAGTATTTAATTACACGTTGCTAATCATTTTAATACACAGTGGACTAACGGCATTCGATAAGTTTCGTCTGCGTTCGGAGTAGCTGTTACTTTTCGATTAATGTTTTATGATTTTGAATATTCACGAACTACTCACACGCGCCTCTGGTAATAAAATACATTTCATCTAAATGATTACAAGTGGAAAGGGTCGCGCCGAGGGGAAACGGAAGGAGTAGGATATGGGGGGAGAGGGCGATCAGAAAAGGTTGATTTTGAAGCTTCTGTTAAAGGTTCATTAAAAAGGGAGAAGTTTAGAATTGGCAAATATTACACGATCTATGTTATTACAGTATTTAATTACACGTTGCTAATCATTTTAATACACAGTGGACTAACGGCATTCGATAAGTTTCGTCTGCGTTCGGAGTAGCTGTTACTTTTCGATTAATGTTTTACGATTTTGAATATTTACGAACTACTCACACGCGTCTCTGGTAATAAAATACATTTCATGTAAATGATTATCTTGATAGGGCGTGTGCAGCAACTTTCTCGCAGCATGCGCAGGAAATTGTTTTCTAATAATATAACGCGTAACTTCCACGGAAAAGTAAACAAGATAAGAGCTAGACTAAGTTCAACGTTAATTGCTCTTACGAAGTCCGTTACGTAAATGTACAATCGCGTAATCAATTAAGACAAAATCGGGACGAGATTAAATGACTCGAGTGTAAATTAAAAGCACCGGAAATAGTCACATTTGAAATCGACTGCCACTGACGCAAAAAGAACAGTCTCTACCAAAATGCGTCACCACTGAAAATCAATTAACGATAAGATCGTTTACCAGAAGAGATCTATCAAAATTTTCAAAAAATCGCTCTCATTTTAATCAGTTCAATGAGCAACATTTAAAAGCTCGCTCTCGTTTTAATTCGATCCGGACTATTCATCCAGCAATTTTCGATGACGATTAAAAGTACCTACTGCTATCCACGCCAGCAGAGACAGCGTAGAAAGGAGCAAGGTGGCTTCGTGCACGAGTAACGATTAGCACCGACAATCCGTTCTCGTCCCGCTGGTTCTCGCAACAAGGGAGGAGGGCCGAGGGACGAGCCGAGGAGGAGTGGAAGTCAGGTACAGGGGTCGAGTACAGGTCACTGTCGGACCACGACGAGTCACCTGCGGTGTGACCGATGCGAGCAGCGAGCGAACGCGTTCGCTATCATCTACCCGAGATCCCGGCCCTCCTCGTCACCGTGGGTAATGCTAACTGCTTCGCCTGCTCGCGTACAGTCCGTGATAAAATTCTCGAACGACTGACGGCACGCGTGAATCTGTAGGCTGCTTGTTTATAATTGAATAATATAGAATGGTGATTGCGTGGCGATCATAAGGATTGCCTCATTTTCGTGATTACGAATCGAGTAAGGAATTTTTGTGAGTCGCGGTGCTGGCTACGCGAGATGATGCGTTTATAATAGGTGAATCGTGAATCGCACGCAGCGAGAGATTGATCACGGCGGTAATAAAACAATTCGCAAGATAATAATTCATAATAATAATTAGCGAAGCGAAAATATTCTACGTTCTCAAACTGTTGCGCCGACGTTTCCGCGTCCAATCAACGTCCCTTCGACCGAACCTATCCCGAGTAATTAAATTAGAAAATCATTCCGTACCATTAATTACAAATGCCGTTTACCCCTTTCTAAGTGCGAGCGTCACGAGTCGCGTCGGGGTTCCTCTCGCGTGTCACAATCAATAGTTCCCGCAATTAGTCGTGGCGGCAATCAAAGCGCATTGTTCGACGATCGTCGACGATCAACGGGTCTCGATTTCTCCTCGCGTATCGCGTGTCGAGAAGTTCGTCAATAATTAATCCAATGACAAGGGGCTAACGAACGTGTAACCGCGACGCGGAATGCCATTGATCGATTCATCGAACAGCAGTGTTTTCGAAAGCCATATGGCCGGCGAGCGATAAATTCCTTCGAGTCCGATTCGTTTCACGGTAATTCCTTATTACGCATTCGTATGCTAATTCGATTAATTTATGAAAGGAAGTAATAGATGGGATCTATTTTTTTCTTTTATTTTACGCGGAATCGAGAGGAAAAATCTTCATCGGTGGCAAGTCGAGAATCTTAAAGTTATATAATTAAAGAATATTTATATTTCAGTTACGGCAGTTATTAAGCAACACAATTATTATTCATAAGTTGACAGTCGTATAAAACGCTGTTTTCGCTGTATTATGCGCCGTGTAAGTTTATGCATAAATGTATAAATTGTATGTATAAATTTGGTTCGGGGCGTTATTAAATAAACAAATATACTGTTCCCGCGCGCACGCGTTTTCAAGCAGACGCTATCGTTCGGTAAGAAATATTACTCCAAGAGTATCGTCGTAAGGAAATGGTTACGTGACCCCTGCCGACGATGGTCGCGAGCTTGGTCACATTTTCTACGCCTGTATCTCATCCGGTCCATTGATTATCCGTGCGCATCTGACGCTTGATAGTAATTGATGCCGGTTTAACAGTAATTACCGGCGTAATATATTACCGGTCTAAAAGGGCAGGCATTCCGCTTCTTGCGAACGAAACGCACCGGCGATGCTTGACTAATGGGTGTCTTTCGCGGCGGCGCGTTGCATCCTGATCCGACCAGTCGATTCGAATCGACCATTTAGACCGGTGGGGGCCTTTGGGCCCACGATTCTGCCACTCAGAATGACCGGTGCGCGGAGGGGAAACGCTGCATCCGAATGACAGCGTTCGAACGCCGAGATAGGGTTCGGTGGTGTTGTTACCGTGATCTCGGGTCGCAGGGGGTAAATGGTTGCAAGCGAAGGCGAGGGAAGATTTTAATCGACGCCTTTCGTTTCGCGAGAAAGCTGCTGCATTCTTTATTCAATTGGGACCGATTGATTATTGACGGATTATGAATCAAAATATAATCAGCTGTTCAATTAACGTCCCGTCCTAAAGTTTATCATCCATATATAAAATCCTACATTACTACAATTTCTGCCGAAGATCGCTTTAACGCATTCCAATTGTCCAGTGCGCGACGGACACCCGTAAAAGCGTGCCCGATCCCGGCGATTACAGTTCCGCTGGGAGATATCGTTGCCCCGCTAATTAATCGCGAGCACGTCGCGGCGTTTAGCCTGGGAGAGGGCTCGAAAAGCAACGGAGGACGTATCGTTGTATGCGACGGGGCCACCCACGGCAGCCCCTTACCATATCGACGACAAAACGTAAATTAGCAAGTTATCGTATCGCGTTGGTCGTTAGGGAGGCTCGATCGGCGCGAAATTCGACGACGCTCTCTCGTGACTCGGCGATACACGGGAAACGCTGCGCGGTAGGCAAGCGCTGATTGCAAGTAGACCGTGAATACGCTACTGGATATAATTTATCGCGTTCATTGCACATTTACGTAGGATGCAGGAGCTTCGTAATTGATTGATAAAGTGATATCTGTCATTTCTATCATCGAATCTGTGTTTAACGTAAGTATGTTAAATAGAACTGAATAATCTGCATGTTATACCTGAAGCCCAGAATCGCACAATCTAAAAATTAAAACATCAATTTAATAATTATTGGTCTTAATCTTGAAACACGATGCAGAAAATGATAAAATCTCCGATTATTAGAAAAAAACAAAAGCTTTTGATCCCCTGCTCGAATGACCAGGTAGAAAAATATGGCTCGCGTCCTTTCGCCGGGCACGGCTGACCCGAGGAAAGGGTTTAAAGGTCGACAGGCGAGGTATGCCGGGCCCAGATATACCTCGCTAATGAACCTTCCACTCCTGTCCATCCGGTCTGTTTACCGACGGACAGGGGAAACACCAGAGCCCCCTCCCGCAAGCTCGTTCTGCACCGACGGAAAAGGCAAACGAGCATGGCCAAAGGTCAGTCGACGACTTTGGAACGTTAAAAACGATGCCTCTTTCCCGTCGTCGATGTCGCGAGAGAGCTGTCCGACAGCGTACACAGGCGAACACATTAAACTGTCTTCCACGAATTTGTCCGCGATTATCGAGGCAGAGTCAATAATAGATCTCGCCGGATGCTAATGGGTTGTTTGACGAAGCGAACTCCAACCCGTCCAGCCTGACCTCCGCGGACGATTCTGGCCGCGAACGGAATCTCGTAAAACTCGCGGGAACGTAGGCTTTACGATAATGTTCATTTCGATCGCTGTTAGTACCACGGGGAACTCGAGTGTTATGGGACTCGTGTGGCTTGATGCCTCGAAAGAATGCAATCGAGCCGCGGTTCGTGTAATCTACGCTACAGCTGACTTGTACCGCTGTTAATTATGCCACTCCGTTGCATTGTGCATGCTGCACGATACCGCAATTAATTTATTGTCGTTACACCTTAATTAATTAGGGTGGTGATATATTGTAATTGCCGTTCCCAGGACTACATTAAATTATTCGTTTTTTGTTTTTTTCGGGCCGGCGGGGGGGAGGGGGGGGGGTTCAGGGATTAGAATTCTTTTACACAAGCGGAGGCTTGTGAAATATGTAATACGCGTTGCTTTTAGTGCGGCAATAAAATATCAATGTTATGTTGTACAGGTCGCAATGTGTTTAATAATATCATAGACATTGTTGTGTATAACAATGTATCGTGTAGATATTTATATTTATGGATTTTGTAAATTGTCGGTTATTTTTTACATTTAGAACTACCTTACCAGAATCAGTGCGATCGATTTTTGAAGACTACTCGATTGCTCGAACGAAGGAATTCTAATAAAAAAAAAAGTCACAGGTCCACTGCATTAAGAGACAGGTCCCTTATCTAAGACGAGGAAACTATAATGTCTTATCACTTCACGCGCGACTGTCCCATTGCAAACTTGACCCATTACACCTCACAATACCCAGCCATTCAACGCTGCTCGTTTACCAAAGTCTCCACCATAATCATATAATGATCGTCCCTTATCTATCTAAATAAATCCCTAGGAAAAACGAGCCATCCTTTGCAAATATTTTTCCAAGGCGCAGTGATGAATTTGCACCGCTCGGAACTAATCTTTATTGAACCCCCATTATACCGCAATCAATCCCGTGCGGCGCAAAGTGCCTTTTATTGCTCACCTTTAACACCCGCCGTAAACCGGCACGGACCGCGGAATACTTTTATCGCGCGCATTCAACATTGAATAACCGCATCGCATGGAACATTGCATACGCACGCGTGTCACGTGTTGAACCTGCGAGCCGATCACGCTCGAGATTCGACGAGAAAAATCCCATTAACCGTTGCTTCTATTCGCAAGGACTTTCAAGACGATCGCAGATCGGGGAGGTAAAAGACAAAAGACATCCGTCTTCTTGAAACGTTGCATGATGTTCCGGAGCATGCGATCAATTTTTTAAGTTCAGTAGGACGCGTTTGATGAACGTGCTCCCTTACGATCGAGAAAGCAGTTTCTTTTTTCGGTGATTTTCTACGACGAAGAAGCCTCGGGGTGCGTTTAGGGAGTGAAGGGAGAAGGAGCGGCAGAGGAGCAGCCTGATATGGTCATGCTCGCGCTGGATGCAAATGAGAGAGCCGGGCGAAGGTATAGCGGATGAAAGCTTGAGCAATTAAATTCTCATTGGAAGCCGGACACGTGTTACCGCGTGTCTGACGCGGTGGTCATGGCGAACGCGACCCCGAGATCCTCGATATCGCGAATTACGCGACAAATTGTCGGGCCTGCTTCCTGTACAGGTAACGAGAGACTCATTGGTCGAACCATTGTGCGGTCGGCTACGGCTAACTCCATTCGACAGAAACTCATATCGGGAAAAAAGTAATGATCGTCAGATTTTAGTACGAAGGATAAATTAATATGATTAATGAGCTAGCGCGGTCTCCTCTGCGATGTCATAGTCCTCGGTGTTGTAAAACGATTTGCAGTTTCCTTAATTATTGTCTTTAAATTTCAACAACTATTCGTCCGAAGCGCTCACGCATAATTTCTTGAAAAACCTCGACAGCGCCGTTTCTCCAATATTTCTATTAGCCAGGTTTCCTAGAAATACACGCAACGCCAAATCATTTTGCCATTTATAAACCATGCGCTACGTTTACGAGTTCACCGACAAGCGATGAGTCCGTGGATAACTGCCGCGGAACCACCCTTCCGCCGTGCCATTAAACCGTTCGAGGCGGCGCGGGATCTTGGCGAATCGCGTCGGCTGCGAAACGGCAGCCGTCCGTCGAGCGGACGCTAAACGAAATAATTACCGGGCGTCGCGTGGATCGACGCCGACGGGGCCGCGTTTCGCGTATCACGACTAGTCCCGCCGTACACCGGCGTGTCGTTTAAAGGAATTATCACGACGTCCCGTCCCGACGCGGACGATTAATCTTCGCCGCGGCGCGAAGCCGGGGCCTTTTCGTCGTCGTGCATAGCTGGCCTCCGGCGCGCGGGAGGAGGCTGCCGATCGAGAGGCGGAACGTTTTCGCCTCGCGGTTATCTCGTCACGACGATCTGCCGACAGATACACCGCGCGCCCTGACACGTAACAATGCATGCATGAATTAATAGCGACCGCTGCCGTTGCTCGTACCTCGCCTCGCTTTACAGCCGGATTTAACATCTTTATCACGGGGACCGGGGGAAGGTGTCGCTCTTTGGCCCTCTCGAGTCGATCGCGGTGCTCCGGGCTCCCTCGATCTCTCTTTTCTCTTTATTCCGCTTTTACTCGCCAGCTGTTCCTTTTTTTGTTTATTTCGCTCGCTCTCATTGTATCGCGAACGCCGGGGGTTTACACGCGCCGTTTGTATCTCCGGGGGAATTTATGACCGCGGGTCTGCTAC
This sequence comes from Holcopasites calliopsidis, assembly GCA_023838395.1. Taxonomy (NCBI): domain Eukaryota; kingdom Metazoa; phylum Arthropoda; class Insecta; order Hymenoptera; family Apidae; genus Holcopasites; species Holcopasites calliopsidis. Next base: position 2,280,107 of record JALHAQ010000009.1, read on the forward strand.
TCTGGGAATCGAGAGAATTTCACTTTGCATAGTTGCCGCGCAATTTGATGGTGTTATTAATGTGACTTCGACTGCCGATGGTTCGCGAAGTCTCTGCATTTTGGATGTGTAAAGTGTCTATTAGATGCGCCAATTTATATTTCCCTCGGAAGCGAATATTTGCAAATGTGTCGAATCGGCTATAGTTTTCATTTTTATGAAGCAATTCATTGATACTGTATCATGTGAAATCATAAAATATATTTACTTTTTATATTTTTACACAAATTGAAAGATTTATATATTTAGATTTGCACAAATCTGTCGACAGAATAAAATTATTCTCGTGTGTCTATTTAGTTTCTCTCGCAAAGTGAATCAAGGCTCCCCAAGCGATGCACAAGTCGAAGGTTTCTCTAATCTCGATTTCACATGCAATCAGATATAAATGTCTCTGTCTCTACCTCTCTCTTTCTCTCTCTTTCTCTGGTTCACTTGGGTCTATGAAGAAGAGTGCCGCCCTCGGAATAATTAAAATTAGTAATTCGCACAATTAATCGAGCCAGCGATTAATTAAACTATGAACCGCGTTTATCAATAGCGATCAAGACCCATTAGGCACACATTGTCGACGAGATATCACTATTGATCGAACGATAGCGTAATGTATTCACGGATGCAATTAATGCAGCGAATATATCATTGATCGGAGAACAGTACGAACGATCAATCCTTTGCATAATTCGACATTTACGATTGACCGAGCGTATTATGTATTACTTGTTTATAGATTCTCGACTGGTTTTCTTAAGGTTTCACATCTTTGTTAATGCAACAGACTATTATATAATTAGTTTTCACAAATCTCGATAAGGAGAACCTATTTTATGATGTAAGTATGTTTCTAATTAAACTTATAGAATAGTTGCTGGTAATACGATAGAAGCATAAATTGTTCTACAATCGTTTGGATGATTTGCATTCCCTTCCGTGGTAAATTGAAATCCTTTCCGAATTATTTTTCCGTTTAATTTGTTATAGACAAATATCTTACGTTTTACGTTTTCTCGCGGCTCTGAAGCGTGCCGTAACCTTCTCAGAAACGTCCAGCTGGAACCTACAGTGAGTCTCTCTAGACTAATTCCACGAGTTATTAGGCATAATTACACTCCCCAGGATGCTTTCACGTGGAACAGAAACTGGCAGAGGAACGTCAGCAAGAAGGGCAACGAAGAACAGTAACAGGAATCGTATCCTAAGAAGTATACTTCTTAATTTTTAAGTTCATCATTTTATAACGGAAAAAAATGCGTCAAACTTTCAAAAGATTATTTCTCAACTCCTGATTTCATTTCCTTACACGATAATCCTTCAATACAGTATTCTCTTATCTGATTCCACTAACACGATCTTCTCGATTGCCCTCAACAAAGTCCAATGAAAGAAAAAAGTGTCCAAGTAAAAAAAAAAAATGCAAGTCGTGAGTTCAAATCAATCTCGTTACGATTTTCTAGCAGCAATACGATTCTAAGTAGATCTCGAAGTAATAAGATGTTAATAACATGCTCGCATGATAGAAATTAACCACAATAATTGGCTCGAATTATAGGCTCGGTAATTAGCAGCGGATCGAATACGTCAAGCTCCATTAGAACAGCTGTACGAAACTGAAAGCAGGAGCAGCCGAATTTCGAGCAAAATATTACTAATAACTTATACCGATTGTACGATGCTTAATTAAAACACCAGCGACTCCTGCTCCCATGTTACGGATTTTCACTGTTCTATTCGCTACCTTAAATTCCATGGAAGCGTAATAGTAATTACAATAATGGAAATTCGGCTTTTAGTGAAATATCCGAAGAGTAATTTCGATAGAAAAGGTTAAAGCGTTCATAAATTCTTCGAGCTACGTCTCTTTAGGCGATTCGCAGTATGGCAAGGGTATCGATACTTCAGCAATTTCTCCACGATCCGCAGTGCCAAAGTGTGAGAATTCCTCGAGGTCTAATAAATATTACCATTTAGAGCGCCACGTGAGAAACCACCCTGCCGCAATATTGAACGTATTTGACGAAATGTTAAGGCATATCTACCTTGGATACAAATCCCATGGTACGGTCCAAAGTTATGGTACGTTCGTAAGAACTCTCAAGAGAGAAAGATTCTGCTTACCTGTAACGGAAAAGAAATAAATCCTATTAGAGAATTGATTGAGTAAAATTTAGTTATCTTTATTACTTGTGTTGATACAAGAAAAAAAATGGAAAGTAGAATTCTATTTCGCTAAACAGTTATTCATGTTACTGGTAAGTAAAACATGATTTACAAGTAACAACCATTCTGAGATAATGACAATGAATTAGCAACGATGATGAAGCCTCGTAAATCTCTATTCACGATCAGCCTGTCGATTCTCTACTCATAAATGGAAAGGATCGAGGAGAGGAACGGAGTGTATCACTTGGGCGTAACAGCCTACGATTTGACCTCGCTATTGCACTAATGCCACCGTGGGTTCATTCACGACGAAGCCGTCCGCAAATTGATGAGATCATTGGCTAACATAGAATGTATTCCAATTATAACAGTGGCAATTAGAACGTTAGATTACAATTCGATCCAATTTGAAAAAGAAGTACTAACGATTAACCAGGAGATAATACAATGAGTTCTTAATTCCACTGTTCGATAACTGTAAATATATTATAGACTTATGCTGAATATTTCCAGAACGTATTCTGCATACCAATTAGCAGATTACTAAAGCTCCTCAGAAGCTTTCGCGCTACGGAATGCGTACATTGATAAAAGAATTTCATACAGGAGATCCTACTGTTACTACCAAGGAATACCAATTAGATCCTCAGAGTTAATCATCTCCGCTTAACCGTTTCTTTTAACCATTTCTTCCCCTTTCACATTAACAAGCTGTCTGCGCAATTGGACTTCGAACGGTTTACACGCGTCAAGTGATCCGATGGTCGGGCAAGATTGATGGAATAACGGGGCGCGTTGCTATTAAACTTAAGAACATTCCACGGGTTTCTAACAAGCCCGATGGAAAGTCGTCGGATTCAAAGGTTGCCACCTTCGTGTCGATTCGCCCGGTCAAACGTGCGAGATATTATTCATGAACCCTGGTAATTGACGGCCGCGTGTGATCGTTCGCATAAATTACACGTGGATAAATTGAATCGGGCATTGCTTTACGACGCTCCACCATGCATTCGCAATGTGTCCCGCTTCGCGCGATACTGTTCGTCGCGCCTAGGCACAGTGGTCGCGCTACTCGAGGCGATCGATCTCGAAACTGAACTCACTCGTTCATCGAATCCAATTCAATTTCTGCCTCGTGGCAAAAGTTGACCGGGCCGAATGCTGACCTTTTAAATACATTAGTGTACGATCCGCTTCATGTTCTTATTAAATTCAGCAGTGATTTGATTGAAAAGTACGATTTGAGGAACATATTGAATAACGTACTAGCGATAATAAATTTTAATAGATAGATGCAGCTTCATCAAATTCGATCAACCTGCGCTATTTTCTTTTAAATCCAACAAACGTTTTTACGAATGAACTGACACCACTACGATCGGCTGGGAAATTGTGCAACTAATAAAACTTGTTTTGACAATGACGAAGGTATTCCAACAGCTGCTAAATGCTCTTCTACTTTTTATACGATTTAATTGTACCATTAACACGTTGAATGCCACGCCAATTTTACAGGGATTGTCCGTGTATCCTATTATGCGATATAATGATGAAATATGATCTTCAATAGATATGTTACAATGTGTAACTATGTTTGAAATGTTAATTGCGACGGGGGTCACCGGTGTCATCAACGATGGTAATAATAAAAAATTATAAGCATCGTCATTTGTTTAAATTATATATATTTCTATCAATCTGGTCACGCCGGTCACCGATGGCCCCCATGTCGTCACTGCCAAGTTGTGTGCCGGTCATCGATGACCTCCGTGGCATTCAACGTGTAATATAATTTTATAAATCATACACGTATGAATTCGCTCGCTTCGCTATCCTACAAAGCTCCACTATTTTCATTTATTTATTTCTTTCTAGAAGCCACGCGTTTCTTGCCTGCAACGAAACAGACGAATCCACCCCTCATTATCCCCAGAAGAATGTTCTCTTTCCAAGCCTCTCTTCTTAGATAATATTAAGCTTCCTTTCGTTGAGAATCCATTCTTGGAGCGGGATCGAATGAAGCAGCCATCTACCATGAAGGCCTTATCAGAACTAGTTCCCCGTACCCAGGTCTGGATTTCCAGCGTTGTGGAGGAAGGATTCATGGGGCAAACGACACGAATGACGACCGACCGGTACGACGGATCCTGTGGGCAGGACACAATGCAAGGGTGCGGCCTCACCTCTGACACGTCTGGGTCCCGACCTCTTCCCGTGTACACTGTACAGCACAGTGCCAAGGCGTGCAGCGTAGTGTGCGGGGGTATCAACGCGGTGCCCAGCCCACGTGCAACGCCAACACGCGGACGAAGAGCTCTAAAGCCGAGCCTCTTTGGAATTTCACCGCTCCGGGAATACGACGACGGCCGGGTTAAGCCCCCTCGGTGCCACGCCACCGGCGGTTATACAGGACCCGTCTCTGCGTACGTGCTTACGCGTAACTGGATTCGATGGAACGGAAGAATCGCTCGCGGGGAACGATCGACTTTCGCCGGAACGAGGATCGCGTCTGGCCGGGGGATGAAACAGGAGTACGGGGGGACTGGTTTCTCAGCCCTTTCGTGTGATGCGTTAAATTATGGATCAAGCAGGATGACGTTCAATATTGTATCTCCCTTACTCTCGTATAGTAATAATAATAATAAAAAAAAGAAGAGATAATAAAGTGCTGGGAATAGCGACGGAATGTAAAATTCCAAACGAAATTGCTATGTTTATTGATTAATTTACGAAGCATGCGATTACTGAACATTCGGCCAGCGATGCCAGGTAATATGTTTTTACGCATACAGTCACCGCAGCTGACTAATATACCACGAAGCGGAGGAAGCAGCTCGGATCTACGTTTAACCTTTTACCCGAACCAGCCGCGGCGGTTTGAAAAGAACCAAATTTATACCGACGGATATGGCCGCGGCCCGGCAAGAAAATCCTCCTGATTAGCATCTCAAGCATGACCCTCCGAACGTTCTAACGGATTATTATGAAACGTATTACCGGGATACCGCGCGAGGATCCCCGGTGGAAACGGGTCGTTCGCGGCTCGATTATCCCCGGGACACCGGGGCTTGACGTCTCTCTTCCCTGCTTCCTCCGCTACGCCCCGTCACGCGGAGGTTAATACGGTCGAAAAAGCGTGCACGGTCCACGCGAGTGTCCCCGTGGACGCCCACAGCATCTCATATCTTACGGATGAAGACATTTACGACGATCCTCGCACGGGCCGCCCCACCCACTTGCCTTCTGTGCCGTGCACAAAGCCCTCTGATGTCACTCTTCCCTCGCTTTTCTGTACTCTTCCTCTCTCTCCCCCCTCCGCCCCCCCCCCTGCTTAAGAGTTCTTAAGCCATTTTTCAATTCCCGAGGAGAATCTGTTATTCCCGCGTGGCTTGATTCATGCCCGGCTGAATTTCATTTCGGTGTGATTTAAGATTGTAATTCTTCATAATTGTTACCCATTTAGCGAGCTGCATTTCATTTCTCGGTTTACTCAAGGCTGCCCGCGGCCGTTTCTCTGGGCAATCTTAATTGTTCTTTCGTATTTGAACGGATGCATAAACGTAATGTGGTCTGGTAAGGAATTGTCACGCTACCCATTGACGGTAATGAATTAAATTCGCCGTTACGGTTATTATACCAACGTTTGAAAATTGTCCGATCGAACGAAACGATCTCGAGCGAATCTTCGGACAATTGAATCCCGAACGGAACAATTCTTGTTAGTTCTCCCCGATCTACGGGAGAGCAGAATGGAATTTTAATTAAGATAAGAACAAAGAGGGAAGTCGTGTTCGCGTTGCCTTTTTATCACCTTATCGACCGACGGATCCTACTCTCCCGATACGAAAAAAGAAAGTCAACGTTGGAAATTTGCGAAACAAAACGTGATTCACGGCGCGACTTTCACCCGGGGCGCGTACCCGGTACAATAAGTAATAAATGCCATGTGCGCATAATGAAACGGATAAATGCATCAGCCGCTGATCAACGATTCTGGCGTAACCCGTCCGTTTTTTTTTTTTCTTTCGGGCGAGGAAAGAAAAGACACCGAAGCCCCTCACCGCGCTTTCTAATATGTTAATAACGATACCGAGCGTCACGACGCCGGTACATACATTACGGGCATTTCACGATCGAATAATGAAGAGTTGTTGGCTACCGTCGAATTGGAGGACTTTTACGAGCCGCGTGGTGCGCCCGCGGCTGATTATGACAATCCTTTTACGACTGTTCTGATTCAATGAACATTCCGATGAAATGTTCTGTGTAATTGAACGATTGGCGGTCTCCGACCGTTTCGATGTATCTGGTCGTTTTGCGTAGAAGCACTCGATTGCCGCAAGTGCGATAGTTCCGAGAAGTTAATTGGAGGATTTGCAATTGGCGAGGTGTTTATCAGGGATCTATGCTCGCGATCTCGATGCTAGATGGGCGATATTGCGTGGTACCGCGAATCTACGCGCTTGTAAATTAAATTTGCAGGCGAAATGAGGGGGAAAATATCGCACTGTCGTCTGATTAATATTTATGTGGTTTCTAATGTTTCGTAGTCGTCAGCTATTCGCAATTACAGTTATTACCGATCCTTCTTTTATTGTTTGAAAAACAAGTTACAATGTTTAACAGAACCAATAATACAGTAAATTAAAATTCCTTTTCTTTGAACAGATATTAATACTCGAGAAAAATCTAAATGATTATACTTTAAGAATAAATATTATCACACTCTAGCGACAGTGCTCGTATTAAAAAACGCACCAATAATTCAACTTTAAAAACTCTGCAACCCACAAAATTAAACATTCAATCTCCAACCATGAAAGATCCAATATCTATCGATCCTCCTGCTCTAAAATCTCGGGCGCAATCCCAGGAACAAGGTAACAATCTGTAGCCACAAAATTCCAGGCTGATCGAGACAAGAGCCAGCGAGCGGACTGTAAAAGCACTCTCCGGGCAGAACAATGTCGCCAGAATGTACACGGCCGACCCCGAAGCACTCCGAGGTCCCGTTCGCACGGCGCGAACCTTGCTGCTCGCGGAAGGATTTGCATTTTACAAAGAAGAACCGACGGTGTTCTGTCGGGTCCGTTCCGGAATAGCGCGACGCTCTCTATGAACCGTAGGTCGGTCCGAAGTGTACGCGTTCGGCCGGAGCCTGTGTCGCCTGCCCAGGGTCGAGTCCGTTCGCCTCCTCGCGGAGGCTGCGCCGTCGGGAACAATCGCGTAGGCCAGGCCATTAAATCTTCAACCTTTGTGTAATTACGACTCGAACCCCGGGGGTCAGCCGGGCCCGACCTTTTCGTTGACAAGTCGACGGGGAATGAATCGCCGCGCGACAAGTCGTCGTTCTACGCTTCTTCGGCGCACGAGAGAGAATGCTGCGGTGCGGTTCAACGATGATATCAGACAATGTTCGGAGTCGCGTAGTCGCTGTTCGGTGATTGGACAAGCGTTCGGACGGTTAATTGTGTTATCGAAACTTTTCACGCGAATACGGTCGCAGCACGCGATCCCCGCGCCCACGACTTTAGTAACGATATCAGCTGGAACCTGGGAGACAAAAAATTCCACAGCAGAGGAGGACTAAGTGGATTCGAAAGGTCAGAGGCGATGGAATCTCCCCTCTCGGTCCCTTCCTTCGCAGCGACTGACAAAGACACGCGGCTGGATATGCAACGCGGTGCGGATTAGGCTGTTTGAAGAAACGTGCCTGCACAGTGTACGTCGCGTCGCAAAAGTCAGAGGTGACGACGACGGTGTTGCGCAAGAACGGCAAAACAACGGCTGTCGTTGCACGTCCACGTTTTCGTCCACCTTCTGTCTTTCTTTCCGTTGCTTACTGAGAAATCCTCGCCCGGCACAAAGTTCGGTATAATATTGGACTGTATAGCATGACGCGTTTCGTTTTTTAATCCGGCTCCTTGTCGCGGGATCATTTTACGAGTTTAGGATCGGTTGACGCGAGCAGCAAGCTTGTGGTTATGATTAATATTATCTAGGGTGGAAAAGGGTAATTTGCTAGTATCATGCATCTTGGTGTAATCGAATAATTATATATTGCGCTTTGATTTTATGTTCAGTATAAGGATCTCTGTGTTATCAGGTGTACAGTCGGTAGATACAATTGTTACCCCTTTCAAAAGCATCCAAATCCACCCTTATAGTAATCCAAATTGAAGTCTATAATCAATAAAACTTCAATAAAGCTGATGATCTACCTATGCCAAAATGCGTAAGGATTCTACCCTAAAAATTGGCCATCTTCGAAATTCAAAGGAAGGCATCAAATACCAAACAACATCAACCCCAACTCTGCCCTCCAATTACACCCCTCTTCACGTGCTACTTTAATTCTATTCTAAATTAACCGCATCCTAGGTTGAGAGCCTCTGACCTGCATAGAACAAGTACGAGGTGGACCGGTTCAGGTCACGGAGGGGGTTTCAATCCCGGCTCTCGTGTTCTCCCGCAGCAACGATCGCGACCCTCCCCCTTCCGAACCCCTTCGCGTGACACGCGCGCTCGGTGCGTGCGTACTACCACGGCTTCCTTCCTCCAGGAAGATTGAAGAAAAAAAAAAACGAGGTAAACGGCGGTCGAGGGAAAAAGGGGGGGAGAGAGAGACTTCAACCTCCTCGGAGAGAGAATGGAAAAATAAAATGGGGATGGGAACGATATCGTCGATCGATGTGTCCGTGCGACGCCGAGTCGGGCGGAGATTTGAACGCCGCAGATAGCGAGCAGACGGACTCGTGTCCCTGCCTCCCATAGCGTGACACGCGGTCGCGTCGCGAGAAGACGCCTTGTAAAACGATATTAAAGGATTAGTGTCGCTCTTGGCGCGACGAGTCGCAGACCTTGAGGAACCTTCGACCGGTTCCGTGGAACGTCGCCAGCGATATAGGCCGACATCCTGCGGGAAAGATCGATGGGCGCCTCCGGGAGAGACGGGGTGGCTTTTGATCGTGACGGGGACACCGGTGGGTATAATCAGTTTCTTGAGGGTCGAGAGGAATTCGCGCGGTTTGGAAACCAAGTAAGCTAGCTGTTAATTTGCATCTCTCCTAAAGTGGGCTCGCTGTTGATTGTACATCAAATTGGTAAGACGCTAATAACTCAGTAGCACTTCGAGTAATATCGTCACAAAGATCTACAAAGCATCCACAACTCGTCTATCTTCAACAAAGTTCTACTAATTAATATGATTATCGCACCTCCTGATTTATAATTACCGTGATAATAATCTACGATAGAGACTGGCGTACGATCCCCATGCGACAAAGAAGTGAGCCGTCAGAAAAATTCCGGGGCTCGCCGAAATTCCATGAAGCCACAGACATTCAATGCTGTCCAAACCTCTCACCTGTCCTCGCGAACCCTTAAAGATCTGCAGCAACCATAGAAGGGATGATTTCCCAACCTATCCAGGTATGCTCGAGAAGCAACGGTCAACCCTTTAGTGGCGGAGCACTGTTTCAACGATGAAACATCGGTGGGCGGGTCACGGCTCGCATAGAAGAGCCACGGAGCGTCCTGGCGGTCGGTTTCTCTTTCTTTTCGAGCGAGGTCGCGTGACCCCGAAGCGTAGACGCGGCCACGGGCTTCCAGGTTCGAGCAGCGCCGCGCGTGTAACCGCGCCGCGATCGTGCACGTGTTGGAACATGCGTGTGGACGCCTCGTAAGGCGATGGAATGCGCCAGGGACCACCGTCCTTCTCGAATGGATGGCTCTGTCTTCGTGATCTGACGTCCGGCACTGAGAGCCGCTTCGTCTGCGAACGCGACGAGACGCCGGGATGCTCGTCGACGGGACGACACTCTGTCCCCGTTCCCCTAATCTACTGTAATCGAATTCCAGTCAGTCCCGCGCGATCTACTGGATCGTGATACATCCGTGATCGATTAGGCTCGCGTTACTCAGCCTAGTGGCTTGCTCCTCGGATATCCTGCTAACCGATCGGGTTCGCTCGAGTCGCAACATCGTTTAGTCCGTCGGCGAAAGAAATGATTCTTCGTCGATCTCGCGTCTGATAATTGCGATAATTCCAGAGAAGAGATTGATAAACATCACTCAACCGAACGAAGCAATTTTCATTAAACGAAACACTTTCGCGTTGACCATCGATCATTTCTTCGTCTGTCCCTTTGCAACCGAGGATCATAAAGATAGAATGCTCGAACGATAATTTTAATGTAATCAAGAAACGGAAAGCATCAGGTTACGCCAATTAAACAGAACGAATGTTATTCGGTGGTAATGACTCTATTCGAATAAACGTTTATCAGCGATTCCGCCGGTGGAATGAATATTCAACGGCTTTAACCCGCTTGAATAATCTCGCGGTCGAAACGCCTTAAATCCCGTCCCGTCGTTCCACGCAACGCACGGAACTCATTAACCCGCGGGGTCAATCGTTCCGTCTGTGATGGCCTGTTAGAAAGTCGACGACAAAATACGCTGACATGAATATGCAACAGGGTGGCGCATAGAATTTCAATGAAACCGGCCGATCGTCTCCGATCGACCAGTGGAGAGAATGGTGGGATGCTGGAGCAAAGTCGAAGCGGTCGAGTTTCTTGGGAAGCGAAAACTATCTTGGATATTTTTAATGATGTTTGTTGATGCGCGATCGTGGAAGGGAAATTGAATGCTTTGCACGCGCGAGTCGACCTCTGTCTATAATAAAGAATGAATAGAACTAGTAATTGATGATACCCAATTAAAAATATATTCTAACTTGATAATTCCATTGGTAAACCGAATTAATTATACGATCAATAAAGATTTGATGGTTTCTGCTTCACTCGTCGTACGGAATAGCACATAGTTGGCGGATATTTCGTAAGAATAGGCACACCTAAGTCGAGGACATCAATTATTGATATTAAAAAATATATAGACACAATAAGATATCGAATAATGAACACTGATCTGAATCTTCTGATTTGTGTACGATTTTATACTTCGTTTATTTAGAAAAGTCGTCAGTATTTGATCGGACTGTCATCAATATTCAGTAATTTGTAATGTCAACCCAAGCCTGGGGACTGAGAGGTTGATTATGGTAATTGATCGTTACGAACGCAGTATTTCATTCTGATTACTCTGTGTGTAATGATACTATTATATAATTTCAGTCGATTTTATACTAAATGTTGCTTCAGCTATGGATATCTTTCCTATGATATATCTCTCCCGTTTTTCCCATCTAGAACCGCAGTTTCATTTAAACAATAATTCATCGTCTCTCGAACAGAAAGAGGCAGTTAGCAAACTTGTATGAAAACTATCGCTCCTGTACATAAGGTGCAAATAAGATTTGCGACAGCTAAATGAGCGTAATTGCATAACATCGAAGAATTAAGATTGGCAGAGTTCTGCGAATAGACTGACAGCTCGCGATATTTAACTCTGCTAATAAAGAAATATAGTTTGCGAAGCAGTTAATGAATCCAAACCACTCAATCATTTCTGTATATTACATAAAATATTGTACGTCATGATTAAAATCCAGACACCACAATTTTCTAAATCACAACAACTTTCTAATCAATTGCAAGACCATAAAATAACATTTCCATAAACAGATGCTCCCCAGAATCTTATTGCGATTTTTAATTATCTGCACCATTCTGATGGCCTCTGTATATTGTACAGAATATTGTATATCTTGATTAAATATCATATACCACAATTTTCTAAATAACTTTCTAATCAATTGCAAGTCCATAAAATAACATTTCCATAAACAGATGCCTCTCAAAGTCTTATTGCAACTTTTAATTATCTGCATCATTCTGATGGCGTCTGTATATTGTACAGAATATTGTATATCTTGATTAAATATCATATACCACAATTTCCCAAATCACTTTTTAATCAATCGCAAGCCCATAAAATAAAATTTCTATAAACAGATGCACCCCAGAATTTTAATGCGATTTTTAATTATCTGCACCATTCTGATGGCCTCTGTATATTGTACAGAATATTGTATATCTTGATTAAATATCATATACCACAATTTTCTAAATCACTTTCTAATCAATCGCAAGCCCATAAAATAACATTTCTATAAACAGATGCTCCCCAGAATCTTATTGCGATCCTTAATTATCTGCACCATTCTGATGGCCACTGTATATTGTGTATCTTGATTAAATTTCATATACAACGATTTTCTAAATCACTTTGCAATCGATTGCAAATTCGTTAAAGAAGATTACCACGGACACTTCCTAAAATGATCCTATGGAAATGTTCAATTACGCCCGCATCTTCAATGTTAATTAAACTTCCATGGCAGTTTGCACACAGCCCTTCATCCAAATCAGCGAAAACCCACAACACCATCAACCGACCCCCATCACCGGGGCTCAGCGTTTTACCAACAGCCCCATCCCTCCTGCCATTAATCCACCTGTCGCCGGTCGTCAAAGCGGCCCACCCTTAAAACGGCCGTTTCGCGTAGTGGAAAAAACCGCGACGAAATTGATTGATACCCAGGGCGTGCGCGCACAGTGGCGAACCACTCGGGCCGCGGTAATTAATGAACCGTTCACACCTCGCGCCCACGCTATTTGTCTCCGCTCTTTTTCTCCCGCGCGCCGTGACGTAGTTCCTACAAAGGGTGTTCGATAATTAATCACCCGGTGGCGATCACCGCACCGCCGGGCTCCGTTAACGAACCAATCGCGTCTCCCGTTTCCCGTTTCGACCCTGGACGCCTAGCTGCGTTTCCGATCCCGGAGATGCCGCGGAAAGGCCTCCGACTCGTCGATGAATCATTTGTCCCGCGGAACAGATTAATTCGTAGCCGTGGCCTCGAATCGTCGGGGAATTAAATGCGACGCGGCCGCGTGAATGGAATCATTGATCGGCAGGTGTGAAAGAATCGTCTTAAGATGCCATTCGAGTTTATTTATAATTTTCTTCCCTGGGAGCTTCGCGATTTAACGTTGCAGTTGTAAAGAGTATTTTACATGTGTTTATTTTATCGTTAAATGGGACTATACGTATCATGCTATTGTTCTTTATTGTAATTATAAAATCCACGATTCACCATTCGGTCAAGCTTCGATTAAAAATCAAGGGAAACTCAACTTCCATTTCTCTATAAAACTGAAACTCTGCGAAAACCATTCGACCAATATCTTCCCGCAAACGCGTCCACGACTACCCACGTTTCCCCATCGATTCGAGAGCACAATTTATCCTACGGCCGTTAATCGTTGTCCATGGGTCGACGTCGTCTTCGTGACAATAACGAAAGAGCATCATCGACCAGCCGCTAAAAGACAAGACCTCGCCGATGTTGTATAATGAATGGATCGTTCGCACCTCGCCCACGCCAGCCTCTCCTACCTTCGCCCCCCCCCCCCCCCCGTGCTCCTCTTTCGTGGCTCGCGGACAGACCGCGCGCGCGATCGGCACGATCTCCTAGGAGGCAGGCAGAGGCCCAACAGCACCGATAATTAATTACTTTGAGCGATCGAGGGCCGTAGATCCTCGCGGCGCGGTCTCTCTCTCTCTCTCTCTCTCTCCATCGGGAGTAGTGGGCCAATTTGTCAGGGCAGTCACGCGCTTTTCTACGAAGCCACCGCTGACAATGAGTAAAAGGGCTGTCGCGGCTGATTACTATTCCGCGGACGTGCGTAAACGCGACTCGAATCGAATCGCGACTGCCCACGACCACCTCTTCACTCTTTTCCGTTCGCTCATTGAACATTTAACACGCTCGCGAAGTATTGAATGATTAATGGTTAATAACAGTCTTGCCTGGGCGAGGAGAATTAAGGAAACAGAAGTGTTGATAATGATAAGAGCTGATTTTCTTTCATAGAGAATTCAATCTTTGAATCTTTGAATCTTTGAATCTCTGGTTGTCGTTTTTTCTTCGCGGAGAGACTGTTGTAAGACAGGGATGAAATAGCTTTCCTACGTTTAATAATTTACTGACAATGCAATTCACAAAAATTAAAATAGATGTTAAGAAGTTACGGTTAAACGCATGAAGCATCGTTTCAGCGACCAAATAAAACGCATCAGTGGCTTAGATACGTGAAAGGTAGAATATACAGAGGACAAATTTGCAAGAATGATAATCCCCAGCCACGGCAATAGACAATCTAAACAAAAGGCCATGCTACGTGGCTCGTTGTAAATGCACTTTCCGCCCGGAGTCACGTTGTCGCTTCTGCATCGAACAAACGCGCCACGATTTTCGCAATGTTAATCGTTGCGACAGGTTCAACGTCTGTCGAATGCGCTTGTACGTATACACACGCGATCAAGATCCTCAGCTCCAATCTTTCCCTTTCTCGAGGATCAGTCGTGTCCCCCCGTGTACCGTGAAAGAATCGACGTGGATGAATCGCGAACGAATTAACTCGTGGCGGAACCGGAGACAAGTGATCCTTAGATGGTCGTGGCTGCTTCTTACGGGAATCGATTAGCAGCTCTGTGGGGTGCTTTGGAACATGTATGTGAAATGTGGCAATTTTTGCAAGGGATAATATTGGGGGAAAATGTATAATGGAAATTTTGTCTCTGTTGAGAATGTTGTTTGTACATTTTCAAATAGTGGAGTGAGAATATATTATTTATTCTATGTAAATCCATATTGCCAAAGATATTATAAGGTATTATCAAATATGATGGCTTCCATAGCCAGAAATAGAAATGTTGCTAGTAATAATTCAGACTTAATAATTTGTCTGATGTAGAGTGACGCTAGATTTTCGTTTTCCAGTTACTACAGAAAAATCGTGTGCTTGTAAATTAATATAATTCTTATCTCTACCATGAAAAGTCTTTCAATAGATGTCCTCATGCATAGTTATTCACTTTCGAATCGTATTTAATCGAAGAATCAGCATAAAGCTTCCATAACTCGGCGCATCATCGAACCAAAATTTCCGATCCGCTATCCACTAAATCCAAGGGTCCTTCACAAGAATAAATAATTCCCATGCCGTCCAATAACTGATACACCAATTTTCCCAACGTGCCACCGTAATCAATGCGAGACTTAACACTCTTATCGTCCCTTTTTATCTCCTATCCCACGAAACGTGCTTCCACTCCGCTCGAAACAGTTTCCCAATCCCTTCGAGTCCATTAACGAATCTCGAGATCTCTCTTTCGAGCAAACACCTGTCGAGCGTTGCCGCGTGATCTGTTTTTTTGTTTTTCTTTGGCTCGATCATACGAAAGTATGCATCCCGGTGGAGATCGATCGCCGAGAAGCGATTCGTCTCGAACACGATCAGTCCCACGGACGTTTTCGGAGGCGTCACGTAGCCGGGTGGGCCCTGCACCGAGAGGCCACGCCGCCGTTGCACCTGCCGGGTCATTAGGGTACGAACGAACCCCAGGTAGAGATCGACGCGGACGCGCCGCGGGACGAAGACGAAGGAGACACGCCGACCTTTCGGCTCGGACGAGAATTGGAAGCGAGCGGAGGGGGGCGAAAACGATTCCGTGTGGGAAAAAAGAAAATCGATTGCGACAGGGGGTCAACGATCGAACGTACGACGGTGTCCTAATTAGAAGACACGTCGGCGGATTAACAAGAGAACGTCGGGTGGAATGTTTGTTTTGCTGGGCGGGCTACTTCGATGGATCGTTTGGAAATAAACTTCGACCGATTTCTTATCATTAGCGCACGTAACGAAGATTTGTCCCTACTCCAAGTATTTTAAACATTCAAATACATTGTACAATACTTCGACCGTAATTATAAGATACAAAAGTAAACGTTTCAGAATTAATGAAACCGAAACGTGTAATAAAAAGTTTCCTCCGTAGAATCACATATCTGCAACAGCGTTAATATAAAAAGGAGCGCTTAAAAGAACAAAAAGCATGGGAACATTAAAAAAACCGACACAGTTGGAATTGTAATTCAAAAAGCGCCAGTCATCGTTGCTCGCCTAATTACCGAGACAATTCGGGAGGCGAGATAATAGAAGGGACAGCGGGGGGAGGAACAATGTGTCCACAAATTGAAAGATAAAAAGGAGCCGAACGAGATGGAAACGGAACCAGGATGCGCGGTGGTAGATCCGGCGGCAAAGAAATAATACAGAAGTAAGAGAATTATGGTCAGCCGGGGAAGAGAGCAGAAGGGAAGAGAGAGCCGTGTCGAGAGAGGACCAAGGAGGAGGTACCCGTCACGAACTGCGGGCTAATTGTCCAGGAGATTGCTCCCGCAGCCTGCTGTGCGCTGCCGTTGCTGCTGTCTGTCCTGCACGTTGTTTCCTCGACCTCGGGGCCAACCTCCGGGCGTTGAGAGAAGATCTTGATCCTCTCGGGCGATCGGCTGGATCTTTGCTCGATCCGCATCGAGCCTCACTGTTGTTCCATCGTTCGACAACTTTTTTTTTTTTATTGAGAGAGTTTTAGGTCACATGCACTTTATAAGGTTGTTAGTGACCACCGTTGTGTTTCTAATGATGGCACATCATATTTATACTCGGTTGTATATGTTAATATCCTTCAAGAAGTTCAGGACCTTCTTGCAGGAGCTTATTTCTTGTAACATGTTTAATGAGTACTGTGAATTGTGTTGTGTTCTTTTAATATTGTATTTAGGACAGGTGGCCAAGATGCGTTCTATAGCGTTTGGTGTATCGCAAGAGTCGTAGGTATTTGGATTAGTTCTCGTGATGAGACGTGAGTGTGTCCTATTCTTATTCGTGTTATCTTAACTTGATCTCTTCTATTTAGTAGTAAGGCTGGATTAGTGTAATTAATGTCATATCGGGCTTCGTGCAGTTTACTGGGTCTAGTATTCCTCCATTCTTCGTTCCATGATCCTAAAATCACTTCGATGAAGTACTTTTGGAGTTCTTTGTAGTGCACGAGACTTTAATTAATTATCGCTGTACCAGGGCTAGATGTAGCCAGTTTTGCTATTTTGTCGGCTTTTCCATTGCCTTTAATTCCAACATGCGAGGGAATCCAGGTATACGGAACTTCTTTTTCGCAGTACTTGAGAGTTTCATTTAATTCTGTAATGTTACAGGTTATTGTGTTGGTCTCTAGGTTTTTTAGAGCAAGCAGGACACTTTTGGAATCACGTAGGATAATAAATTTGTTGTGAGTTGATCTTTTTAGATATTGTCGAGCTTGTAATACGGCGAAGGCTTCACTAGTGAATACTGTCAATGCTTCTGGAAGTCGAGAACTTTTGATTGTTCGCGAATCATCTAAAGAGGCTGAACTTGAGAACCGTAGAGCGGAACGGGCCGGATTGATTTGAATTTCGATTCGTCAAAGGACATCGAAGTCGACGTCGAGCGTTTAATCTGCGTTCGAATTGGAATTATTCAAAATTCATACAGACAGGAGGAATAATTGCGATGGATCTTTAATTAACCGGTCAACGAAATCTAATCTACGCTTCGCCAACTAACATTTTTCATCGCGCCGACGTTAAGCCATGAGCTGCAAGAACGGTAATTCGGCGAGGTGAAGGAACCTATCGATAATGAATATTAACAGAGCGCGACGAAGCAACGAATCAGCTGAGACGTCCAACTTATAATCACAGTCGTTCCTTCTCCAGCTACGCTCGGATTTCGCCCAAGGCGCGGACAATTTTAACATAATTAATGGCGACCACACCGCGAAGAAATGTGGTCGATGCCACACGACGGTTGTAAAAGCGTTACGCGATCGTGCCAGGAGACGCGCGGTGCCTGGAGAGCAATTAAACGCGAAGGCGCAAAAATAATAGCTACAACAAAGCGTGACGCAAGAGAGGTAGGGAAAAACGGATTTACCGTGGACACTCGGATAATCGGCGGACCGATGCACATACAGAAACGGCTGATAATTCTCAAGAAATTTCAATCGACTGCAATTTTATCGTTACGCAAGGGGACCGCAGAGTTCCTGCTGGATCGATTGCATCAACTCGTGACAAAAAATAACCGCAGCGTTGGAAATCATTCTTATGCCAATAAGTAAATTGGAATTATCGGAGCAACGATTGTCTGCGAGACATTAAAGATTTAAAAAAAAAAAAAGAAAATGAAGAATATTTCAAGCCATTGGAATTTACAAATAAAGGAAACCTATTCGCAGAACGATCACTACACAAATCAATTCCCCCAATGTTAATTTCCACACAGTACTACGTGAATGCGCGCTGAACTCGCGACGGAGAAGCTAATAGAATACACCGGAGGATCAACAGACCCGTCGAAGTAAGACGTAGCGTTACAAGAAAAGTTTCGCCCGGCCATAAATCGTCGGGAACGAAAGGGAGAACAATCGAGGGGGAAGAATGGGAAAGCCCGCAACGATTCCGGCTAATTATTCTACACGATATCCCGCCGGCCCGGCGTAACTTGGACAGAAAGCGTAGAGGGGGAACACGTTAAAGGCTCTGTTAATATTCCTGTAGAAATTTATGCGGCCCGTCCCGAGCGCGGCTTCGCCATAAGTTACATAATCCTGCGCGCATGGTAGCACGTAGAGGTACTGTGCCAAAGTACGCGGCGACGATAAATCTTCGAAACGCGGTAACTCACGATGCGCTTCGCGCCTGACGCGGCGGGGCACACGAGCTCCGGTTTCGGCTCGGTGAAACCGGGGGAGAAACGATTGGGGTTCGGAAGAGAGAGAGAGAGAGAAGAAGAAAAGAGGCGGAGGGTTAATATAATAGAATTTGCGCGCGATTCAATTGAATTTAAACGAATAAGCTTTCTACTCGCGACCCATTTCTCCCCGGCGATTCTTAATGCGACGAAAGGGTCCGAAAGGGAGGAAATGGGAAGAAAGGATAGAGGAATATGCAACCAGAAGTGGAACCTCTCGCCAGTCAGATCAAAGGACGATCGAAGAACTTGGATCGATGGGGTACGGAGAAATGTCTTGCCTCGGCACGTTTCTCCTCGTTTCACGGAGTGACACGACGTTCAAGTCGCCTCGACATCGGTAAAACGCCTGGTATTAGTCTTCGCGATCGTACTTCACCCGGAAATATCGCCTACTATTCCTCGCGCAGCATCCGTGATTTATTAATCGCGACCAGGCCGATCTCTGTGTGTTGCAACGAAACAACGCGAATCACGAGTAAACGCGTTAGCCGAGTTCACGTGATTTCGCCTCGTTTATGATGAAAAGAGGCGGAAGAGTAGTCTTGCCTGGTTATAGGATGATGCATCTAGTTCTTGCTGGTGGAAGCGTGGAGAAGGAAATCTTTTCGCCTCGCTTGTGACGAACTGATTATAAGAGGAATGCTCAAATTAAAAGCTACCAAATTAAAAGACACCGATATCAATACCAAAATCATCCTGCTTATTACAAGAGCCCAGCGATTTTTTTTTAAAATCTCCCCACAATAATACTGCACCAAATTTATGAAACGAGGGAAAGCAGGTTTATCCGATTTTTATCAGCGGGAAGAAATATAATCAAGATATTCGAGAGGGAACAGGTCGGGGTAGAAATCGGGAACGATATGCCGATAAGAGCACTCGAAGCTAAGCGATAAACTCCTCGAAATAATTCGACTTCGGATTCAATTATCAGCGACGGTCGTCGCCGAGGCAGGAGAGAGAGAGAGAGGGAGAACCGCCACGTATTACACCGGTTATTTCACGTGCTCGATAACGTTGAATCGTGATCGGCTACCGGCCAGCTCGGCAGAGCACTGCCGGCCGAGAAATATCGCGTGTAGAACACGAAGCGTGCTCGTGTTCGTTTAATGGCGCGTAGGACGGTTGCGCGTATCTAACGGAAGTATACGATACGGTGTTAGAAGCCATTCTTGGACACTGTTTCTTTTTTTTGGCCAGTCCTTTGTGAAAATGGAATTTACTTTCGGCAAGATGGTATTCTTTGTTCTAACGAATTAATATAACGAATAATAGAAAGATTTAAGAGAAAGATTCATTCAATCCGCGTATAGTGATTTATGATAACCATTTATACATGCCCCAACCATTATCGCAGCATACTCTATTCTTATATAAAGATTGAGTATATAAAGAGAATATAAAGATTGAGTATCACGATGCAATATAACGATTCGTACAAAGATTAGTATAACGATTTGCATGTGTTCCGACCACTTGCCCGAGAAACCAATCCTCCCGGCTGCGGTCGCAAATAAAAGAAGTCTCACCGTCTAATACGCAGCGAACCGGAACAACTGCCGAGACACGTATATTCCATCAATCGCGGAATATCGAGGAACAGATGCAACCGCTCTGTCCAGCAGATAAATAAAATACCTTGCGCGGGTCGACCGGTGCATACTGTCGCGTGTACGAGAGAACGCGTCCTGCGACGAAAGTGGCGCGTGTAGAAGAAGTATACGAGCCGTGTGTGCCTGTGTGCGCAGGTATCTACACGGTGGCTGATCAACCACGGCGAAGTCGAGCCGAGAACTCGAGGCCTCGGGAGGTTAAGGCGAGGTGGTGGTGGCCCCAGGGCGTCGGGTCACCCAGATTTCAATCTAGATACAGCATTCCTCGGTTAATTAGTACTGGCTGACTGGCCGTGGGCTCCATCATTGGTTCGAACTCCTGCTACGCGTCTGGCTACTCCCTGCGCCCATACTCCTTCGGCCCTCGTCTCGCCAGCCGACCCGTGTTTCACGTGCACCTTTTTCTCCCCGTTCAATCCGCGTCCACGCATATCTTCCTCTGTATGCATATCGAACCCTTCCTTTTCTCAATTTGGCATTTGATCGTTTGGGAATCGTTTAATCCGAGATCTGCGTGGATTTATAATTATTAGAGGAAAGTAATCGGCATAGGTCGCGAACTCCAATTCCTCTATATGCATATCGAACCCTTCTTTTTCCAATTTGGCATTTGATCGTTTGGGAATCGTTTAATCCGAGATCCGCGTGGATTTATAATTATTAGAGGAAAGTAATCGGCATAGGTCGCGAACTCCAATTCCTCTACATATACATCGAACCCTTCTTTTTTTTCAATTTGGGGTTTGATCGTTTGGGAATCGTTTGATCCGAGATCCGCGTGGATTTACAATTATCAGAGGAAAGTAATCGGCATAGGTCGCGAACTCCAATTCCTCTATATGCATATCGAACCCTTCTTTTTCCAATTTGGCATTTGATCGTTTGGGAATCGTTTAATCCGAGATCCGCGTGGATTTATAATTATTCGACCGATCTTCCGAGGATCTTTAAATTTTCCCGAATCGGAGCATTAATTTGCATCGTTCGCGTGCAACCCTCGCATATTTTCCACAACGATGCGTATCAGTGCTTACGAGTTTCAGCAACGAAGAAAGCGAAGCGAGTAGCCACGATTCAGATTTATACAGAATAATGATACGAGAAAAGTTGCATGGAAATGTGGAGCGCCGGACACGATCGTTTACGAAGGATAATGCAACTCCTGCCTGTCTTTTTTCCGCTCGTTCTCGAAAACAATGAATTCTAAGAGGCGGAACGAGATGATTGCGTAAGAGGGGCGGTGCACGATCGAGGTACGACCAGATAAATTCAGTTTGCACGGAACCGCTTCGCGAAAAGTCTGGCAATCAAGTCAACCGGCGTCTAGCGTTATTATGTATCCGTATCATACGGTCGATCGTAAAAGGTTACAATGTTATTTTACCTCTTGCCTATCTGCTGGCTAACCTTTACGATCGATATCAGTGATCTCATTAAGAGTTAACAATAAAATGTCGTGCCGTGCTGGCCCGACCTATAGCCGGCCTCTCGAATTCGTATTAAATCACTCCCTTGCCCGTGGCCGGCACCGGTTAAAGGGTAATTTCATTGGATAAAAAGCGTACAATTAGGAAACTGCGTAAATTAGTTCCGAGGGCAATTCGAAATTCAATCATATATTAACTCTCGCCGTTTATCAAAATTATTATAAAATTCAATTAAGCGTATTCCCTGCATTTCGATTTCCAATTCAGCTAATTTATTCGCCGTGCATCAGCCGATCGGGTGAGAAAAAACAGCCAGAAAGAATCCAAATAATCCGGCCCAACAAGCCGGCTCTCGATCATATATCATTGAATCTCGATGCGGCCACTCGATCACTTCCTTCTGACGCTTAGTAGACCGCATCGTTGCCCGGGTATTAATCCGTTCCCAGTGATATAATGAGGCCTTTTTTTTTGTGTGTATCTCGAGACCGGTATCCGTGCCGCGATGGCAATAGTGCAAAGGTCGCAGTCCGCGGTGAAGCCCGTGTACGAGGCGCTTTTTCTCCGTTCATGCGTCGTCGATCATGGGATCAGAGGTCGACGGACAGATCTTGGAATTCACCGATCGTCGGAAACCGCGCGCGGCATCGCTTCGGCATCCGCCGCGAATCAGATAGCCTGTCCCTCGATCCCGATCGGCCGTGTTTCGCAGCTTCTAATTCATCATTCGTTAATTCCACGCGGCTAGGACGGAACGGAAACCGGTAATCGCGTGCGGGTATACGCGTTTCAACTGTACCGCGATGCTGCATCAATCTATCTGTACGGTAATAATCGGTTGGCCGGGATCGAACGGCAAATTCGTTATAAAGGTCGTAGGCAGCGTAGATTAGATTTCGTTGATCCGTCGATCTCTTCCATTTCCGCGATCACTGTTTTTCGTTTTCAGGATTGTGAGGGTATCTGGGAAAATTATTATTCATTCAAACATTCGAACTCTTTGCACGAAAGATCAAAGAGTGTAAAATAGAAACTTTGATCTTTGCAATAAAGTAATCATTCTTCAATTTCTACATTTTTCAATTAAAATTACATGGAAATTTTTCCAGTAGTAAGTACAAGGAACCTAATTAATCAGCCTGAATCTTTCTATTTCGAATCCACTTGGAACAAAATTAATTACCCTGATTTAATGGAAGCGAAACGGAAAAGCAACCAACGCTCCAACGAATATCGCACGCGTATCAAGTTCCCCGGCTTACTAAACACTTGCTAATAATTAAACCGACGGGGCAGAGAGAGGCGTAGGCTGAGAACAATCTGCGCCCGCGAAGAGCTCGCAGACATTTTCATAAGCCAGCCGGCATTGTTGCGCGACTAATGATAATCCTCCCCTCGGAGTGTGAAACGTTTTCACGCGCGGACGTGGTCCGCTAATTCGACCGCTTAATCGAAACCGGCGGTCGTTCAATCGGACGTGTATCCGCTTGTCAATATCTCCGATGTATAAGTGCAAGCAATCTGTTCGAGGCTTTCGATACGCGTTGTATCTCGCGGAATCTGTCCTTCACGGTCCACGGTTCGCGCGCTATCGCGGTTCTGTCGGGCAGAAAATTTTCAGAGACCGATCGTTTCCTCTTAAACTTGTTCGAATTAACGAAGAACAAAAAAATGGTTGCCCGCTTCTAGCGGCAGGGAAAAGAGAATTAATTATCGGATCACCCGTCGCGGAATGAATTTTGAAAATGATTCAAGATTGGGAAGATTCTCGTTAGTCGAACTGTTGAACTTTGGACGATTTCTGAAAGATGTCTTGCTGATGCGTCCACATGAATGACAGAGGAAAGTAATCGGCATAGGTTGCGAACTCCAATACGCGTCAAATGTCATCGGCATGGCCTGTGAACTCTATGCATACGATAAGCAATTGCTGGTAGAAACGTGAATGGCCTACGGATACTCTTACTTTTCAAGTGGATCCAGAGTTTCACTTGGAAGTTACTTGCAACTCCATGCCTACCGGTCGAACTTGGATGATTTCGCTTTTATTAACTCCGAGAGGTGAATTAAACAAGTGAAGAACAATAGTGCTTTATATACTGAGCGCAACGACTTCCCTTTAACGCGTGTAAATTAATTAGGGTAAAGTTAATGAAACTAATGTATCGAGGGAAGAAACCAGCAATCAAGGTGTGCTGAATCTTCAGCATTGCTTTTTCCTTTCAGAACGATTATAAATTAATTTCTTAAATTGAATAAATGGAAAGATGTCTGGCTTTAAACACATTGTTCCTAAAGACCGTCAACTATCTTCTAGAAAATAAATAAATCGGTAAGTAAATTGAATGAATGAACTGACTTCTCTTTAACACGTGTAAATTAATTATGGCAAAGTTAATGAAACTAATGTATCGAGAGAAGAAACCAGCAATCAAGGTGTGCCGAATCTCCAGCATTGCTTTTTCTTTTACAATGATTATAAATTAATTTCTTAAATGAAATAAATGGAAAAATGTCTGGCTTTAAACACATTGCTCCTAAACACCGTCAACTATCTTCTATAAAATAAATAAATCGGTAAGTAAATTGAATGAATGAACTGACTTCTCTTTAACACGTGTAAATTAATTATGGCAAAGTTAATGAAACTAATGTATCGAGAGAAGAAACCAGCAATCAAGGTGTGCCGAATCTCCAGCATTGCTTTTTATTTTCAGAACCATTATAAATTAATTTCTTAAATTGAATAAATGGAAAGATGTCTGGCTTTAAACACATTGTTCCTAAAGACCGTCAACTATCTTCTAGAAAATAAATAAATCGGTAAGTAAATTGAATGAATGAACTGACTTCTCTTTAACACGTGTAAATTAATTATGGCAAAGTTAATGAAACTAATGTATCGAGAGAAGAAACCAGCAATCAAGGTGTGCCGAATCTCCAGCATTGCTTTTTCTTTTACAATGATTATATATTAATTTCTTAAATGAAATAAATGGAGAAATGTCTGGCTTTAAACACATTGCTCCTAAACACTCTCAACTATCTTCTAGAAAATAAATAAATCGGTAAGTAAATTGAATGAATGAACTGACTTCTCTTTAACACGTGTAAATTAATTATGGCAAAGTTAATGAAACTAATGTATCGAGAGAAGAAACCAGCAATCAAGGTGTGCCGAATCTCCAGCATTGCTTTTTCTTTTACAATGATTATAAATTAATTTCTTAAATGAAATAAATGGAAAAATGTCTGGCTTTAAACACATTGCTCCTAAACACCGTCAACTATCTTCTATAAAATAAATAAATCGGTAAGTAAATTGAATGAATGAACTGACTTCTCTTTAACACGTGTAAATTAATTATGGCAAAGTTAATGAAACTAATGTATCGAGAGAAGAAAACAAAAATCAAGGTGTGCCGAATCTCCAGCATTGCTTTTTATTTTCAGAACGATTATAAATTAATTTCTTAAATCGAATAAATGGAAAGATGTCTGGCTTTAAACACATTGCTTCTAAAAACCCTCAACTATCTTTTAGAAAGTAAATAAATCGATAAGTAAATCAATGAATGAACAAATAAGTGAACAAACAAATTCCTAATATTTCCGTAACCATCCCCAGCTGACTCATAACGCAACCGCCTAATTGTATCAGAAATCCCAGCAGAGAATCGTCTTCCTATCTGTACCAACGTATCTCTCCGAATTCCCTCGCTTAGGCGAACGCCTTCGACATGCTCGTAAAGGCAGATATCCCCCCGGGTTAAGTTGTCACACCGTGGCCCCATCTTCGCAAAGAGGCTGCTGGCCGATGCTGGCCGACCGATTCCGGCGAGGTACCGCATTAAACGTGGAATCATCCTAAAATACGGTCAGATAAAAACAGCAGGCTACGACCTGTGGGACGTGGTTCAGGTCGGGTTACGCATCCTCTCTTTACGAACGACTGACCTCTCTCCCCCTTGCGGATCGTAGGAGGGCAACGAACAGAAGACGCATCGGAGTGCGCGCTCGACCAAGTCGAAACGCCGGATAAAGGTTTGCCCCGCGGATTCGGGAATCCTCGAATTTCGAGTCCTTCGACGATCGCGATTTCAGACTATTTTTAGCGATTCGCGCAAACGGCGCTCGGGCAAGCGGTCCTTGAACGGGAGGGTCCTGCTAAATCGCGTGGAATTTTTTCGGGGAACGATATGGATTCTGGTCGTGTTTTATTTCAGAACGTGGACGCCGGCGGCGGCGTGGGTGGATTCGGGTTGTAGGTGTATCTGCGCAATTTTCGATGGCGGAGGACTCCGGAAGCTTGCTTTGTGACGGAGATTCTTTGGGGGTGGCAGTGGAGCTTTGTTGGGAAAGTGCAGAATTCATTGCATGAACGTGCAATTTTATTATTATCATTGTTGAGGAGGATCATATCAGAATACTAGTATCAATATTGATTACATTGCATTGAATTTTGTGGCAATTTTATACATATATAGTTTCTTGCAAATAAAAAATCGTGTTGTATACAAAACACTTGCAGATACCACTTCCCCCTTTTGGTATCAAATCTTAGATACGATAATCTCACTTTAAACAAAGCGTATAAAAAGATACCGAGAAGGAAAAGTGTCTTCCGCCTTGCTCATTAAATTCGGATCACTTAACAAGGAAATTAAATATCACGTATTGCGAGACAAAATATTTACACAACTTTAAAAATCAAATACAACGTATTATCGGTCTGTTTTGAAAACTACACACGTGGCTACCAATTTAATCGCCTTAACAATACGATATCGCTTTCCCTTTATTAAACAATCTTCCAGATTAACTCAAATTGGATATCAATTTGTATCATTCTTGTTAAACCCTCGCAAAATCCTGAATACAAACATTCCGCGGGCTCGGTAAATCTTTTACAATTAAAGAAAGCAAAAACTGCTCAGAGGCCAAGAGCATTAACACGCTCAGAAAATAAAAAAAACAATAACGTCGCCGAGAAATAGCATGAACGTTACCTATACCGTTTTATTACGAATTGTTTGTCGATCGAACCTAACATGTCTTCACCTCTCGTCACTGCCATCCAATTCCTCTCGATTCCAATCGTCGTCCCAGCCTCCCGGACACGAAGACGCACTAAAACCGAGCACAGGTATGTCCGCGACTGCTCCGCTCTCGGGTTTCTCCATAAAATCGCTCCACTTCCACGGCGCGAGCAAGGTCAGGCCGGTTTCGCCGTGGCGGACGGAATAACGCTCGGCGGGTACGCGCGGGTTATCCGCGGCGGAGGATACGAAACGAGCGCGTAAACGTCGCGTATTTCACGCCAATGAAAACCGCACGGATCGTTACGGGCGATCGCGGTCGGCCGAGGAAATTCTCCGCTGCGGTCGGCGCAACGACTCACGTCGCGGAAGAGAACTGAGAGGTTGCAAGGGTGAAGAATAGAACGGCACCGTTCTAACAATCCCTCTCGGTGCAACGAAGAAAAATCGAGGGGCAAAGATCGCGCCGCAGCGTCCAGGAGGAATCGAGCGACGAAATTAAATAAAAAAAAGAGCAAAAAAATGGGTTGTAACAATGAAGAAGTATCCCGAAAGAGGGGTAGCCTCGGATTAATGAACAGACCGAGGAATCGTTCGCGAGAAGAGGACAGAAGGGGAAAAGGAACGAATATCGCGGGCGGATCAAAGAAGCTTTCGAGAAAACAGGCAACGAGAGACACCGGCGGCGAAGGGAGACGAGCCTCTCGGCCCCGCGAAGGAAGAGATTCAGGAGGTAGCGGGGTTACGTTCTACGCCCACCGAATCGCAGCCGAGCCGGGGTACCGGGGTAAAAGGTAGAGACGTTCAGAGGCCCGAACGGGTATACGCCTTTACAACGCCCCGTCCTTCGCCATAAACGTCGCGTATCTTTGGCTAAAGAGAGCTCGTAGTGGCGCCCCTTGCGCGCTCGGCTCCCTTATTAACGATGCGACTCGCTGGACTTCCGGGAGCGAGGGAAAAGGATACACAGGTTGGACAGAACGAGAGGGTTCTAAGGGG
The DNA here is from genome assembly GCA_023838395.1 of Holcopasites calliopsidis. Lineage (NCBI taxonomy): Eukaryota > Metazoa > Arthropoda > Insecta > Hymenoptera > Apidae > Holcopasites > Holcopasites calliopsidis. The sequence goes on from JALHAQ010000009.1 coordinate 2,307,997, forward strand.
TTGTCTGTTGGTCGTACCTCGATAATATCCTCGGAACAATCGTATCGACGAGGGTATCGTTGAAAGGGATTGGCATTCACGGAAGGGGTGTATACCTAGAAAATTACCGATACACAATGTGAAGTATTTGTGCAGGATATTCTGAAAGGCTCGGTACTGACGGTATTGTAATTTTCCTAAACGATTTTATGGAATATTGTGGGTGCATTCTTATCGATATGATTTATTACTTAATTGGGCTTTCTATCAGAGTGGTTTGGAGTCGCTTTACGACCTGGAGTTTTCGGGGGTTTTATTGTTAATGAAGGGGTAAGCGGATAATCCTGTTTGCTGAAGAAGCTTCAATAAATACACTTCAGGTTGCAACGAGGTTTCGAGAATTAGACCGTTTTCGGACGAGGGATAAAATTTGCGATGCGTCTGATGGAAAATTCAAGTTAATGGGAGTATGATGCAAAGTAATATTCTGAGTTTGTATGCAAAAATTTTGCACGATGAAGCCCGGTTCCGCGTTTATGGAGATACGCATAAAAATGTTAACAGTGTCTTGAAACTAATAATAATATCTCGCCGGCAGTAATTTAATTAACCTAATCGGATTAAGGAATATTTATGCCGATAATCTCGAAGCTCAATGCTTCGTTCGAGCAAGTGCAAAGTCTTTGCAGCGGCAAAGATTCCGCCAATTTTCTTCCTTATATTCCGATGTTGAAAGGTTACATTGTGGATACAAGGAATATACTTTTTCAGGGATTGCTGTGGCTGTGAATGATTTCGTAATAATTATGACGAAGAATATATGCATGGGAAATTTCGAGGGTGCAAATTATGGACTAACAATCAAATGGGAAGAATTCTTAATTACATTCTGCACTGAACAATAATCCTTAATAGAATGAAATTGAAGTAATTTTACATTCAGCCAAGAAGATTCACATTTAACGTAACTTACAAAGCACTGTACGTTTATTAATTACCGATTACCCTACAAAAAGCATCCCCTCCATACAAAATAAGTAAGATCGTTCTTTCCGAAGATCCGACGAAATTTCTCCGTGTCCCAGAAGTTCCAAATCGCCAAACTACCTCCAACGAAGTTCACCAACTGACCTATCCGCCCCGTACGAACCTTAATCGGATCAAGGGTCGCCGCTGCCACCCTTCCCGACCTGATTCCCCAATCCGAGATACCGGCGTACAAAAACGCGGTCCAACGATTTCTCCGGCAGCGACACGCACCGGTCGGCCGGACGCTGGGACAAGAAGAGACAAGGGGAGAAGAGGAAGAGAAGAGTGCAGGCCGGTGTCTCCCGATTAAGAGCGAGCTTGCGTTCCGAGGCGGTCGTAACGCCGCTCTAAGAGCCCGTACCTGTCCACGACCGGGTAATACCTGAAAACATGTCTCTATCACGCAGGGGAATCTCCCTCGCCCGGTAACGCCTTCGCATAAAACCGACGTTTTATCCCGTCTCTGGCGGCTGCGACGTGTTTACGGCGTTTCTATAGTCGACGGTGCAATAACCAACGTCCATCGCGGGCCCCGCGATCGAGACGGTAGGGGGAAAATGAAAAATTGTGCCGAAAGGGTTGCGGAGCGAAGATTCTCATGGACCGATGTCTAAATCGAGAGGAGAGTCGTGGCAAAGTGGCGCCTTGGTCAAATATCCCCTCTCCCTATCGATTTCCAATTAATATAGGATCATACTAATAGAAAGGTTTACTTGCTGGCCATTTGAATCGGAAAATGTACGCTATAGGTAATTAGCTGCGCACTGGAACTTTAAATTATACACCGATCCCGGCCATTCCACTTGCTCGAAAATTCACTGTACGAGGGAGTACAAAAATGTGCAGTATAACTTTTTCCGTTCTCCATACTCGGCGGCAAGAAGAGGACGAAGCCTCCCTTCGAACGGAATCGACGACAAGGCACTGTCCCTGACGTTCCCCCCCACGATGCTAAGAATGACACGTATGTACGTATCCGTCTGCGGCACAGCGTGGAAATCGAATGCAAAACGCGGCGATTGAATTTCACAGCAGCGTACGACGGGGATGGACAAAGGTGTTCGAAAAGTACGATTCACACGGTGGAGAGAAAACGGTGAACGACGAGGCGCGACGCGGTGTACTCCGGGCAGTCCGCGAGAAGGACGCTAAGCGTTTCGTATTCCGTCGGCGTAACGTCTGCGGCTTGTCATACCGACACGCCAGCGGCGACGAGGGCTCTGTACATAGTTGGTAGGCAGACGTGCCGACGCGACTCTTAAATATGCTCGAAGTCGCGGGGTTCCACCATCGATCCATCGGCTCGCTCGACAACGAATGCACGCACCTGCGCTTTTGTTTCCTAAGCGTCTTTCTCTTGTCAACTTCCTTTCTGCAGCAGCGACGGGGGAGGAGATCAAAAGGGAAGAAGAATAGCGGACGAGGGATGAATAAGTGGATACGACGGTCAGCTGATCTTTCGCTTTTCACACGTGGATCAACACGTGATCCACGATTCCTGTTCGATCGAAATGAAAAGTTTTGTCGAGGAATAAAATTGTCCTTACACTTGTGTTCGTCAGTAAGGAAATCAACGCAGATGATTAGTGTCTATTGTAATTAATTACAATGATCGATGATCCACAAATATCGACCTGTTCTGAACCCTGGATCATGTACAGATCCAGGAAGATCCTTCCCGCTTCGTAAACTCGTCTCCCGTAACTCGACGCGTAACAACCATCGGATCGATAAGGATCAACGTCTCGCCGCGGCGGCAAGCGGATCAATAAAAATCGCCACGATCGAGCGTTCGCACGGGCGGACGCGACGCGCTCGCAATTAAGATAGACTTCCGGCGCGGCGTTCGGCTCGCGCGACCAAGATTCGTCGTCGGATCGTTCATGGCGAGCGTCGCCGTAAAAAATCGTTATCTGACCGCAAGGGGCCGGGAGTCATTTGCATTTTCATAGGGCCACGGAGGTGTAGTAGTTCACGGCTCGTTAGATCGGCACCGTGCGCCAGGAGCTATCTGCATACGCGCCCCGACACATTTCACGCATCTTATTCCTCTCGTTAAGGTACCAACAGCACCGCCGCTTCCTCTCGGTCAAGGGAATCCCGATCGGCCGCGAGGTTGGAAGAGTGAAGTTATTCCCGACGACGAAATATGTGTATTGAGGCCGGGGGCTCGTTATCCCGCGGATCCTTCGGACGCGTTGAGATTCTTTTTACCCTCTTCCTTCTCTCGATACGCTGGTCGCTTCGGTATTTTGATGTACAAAGAGTTCGCAACGTATTCCTGCCCGTCTTGGTACTAAACTCGGAGTTTATTTAAAAAGAGTCTCGCGATGAAGATAGGAGATGTTGAGATTTGTAATTTATGCAGATTTACAGTTCACGATTTCGTTGAGCTTCGTGATTCTAAACTATATATAATTCCATTTCGGCTGACGTTTTAATGGTGTGTCATAAATTTCTATAATAATCTTTTTACGCCAGTCGAATCTACGGATAATTGCTGGCAACTCGATAAATTATTTTCCGAGCCAATCAAATTTCTTTTCCGTTCATTTAGAAAAGTGTTGACTGACTCGAAAAGTTTCATCGACGCCTAGAAACCGTCCCGCACATTCGAAGCCAAGCATTATCCCAACGGAGCCACTGGCAATAAAGAATATTACTGGAAGGAAACAGCAGGCGCGTGCGAACAGTTGGCGGCGCCCTGTCGTTCCGACAGGTGACAGGTGAGTCCTTAATCGTGCGCGATGACGTTCCATGGCGCGAATCGAGCGAGTCACGTCGCTTAATTGCCCCTCGTGAATCGTTCAATAGCTTCCGTCGCGGCATCGTTATGCGCGCGTCTATCTTTCGGGAAACGGTCGGGAGAGAAGAGGAACGAAAGGAAGCATCGCCCTGCCCGGCGCCTGTAGCGCGGGTCCTGGGAGAAAAGTGTCCGGTAACGAGCAATCGGAACGGGAAGAGAGCCGAGCACCGTTCGATTGTAAAAGGGAGAGACTCGAATTGGTGTTGCTCGTTCGCGGTGAAAAGTCGAGCCGCTGCCAGATGGTCAGATGCGAGGCTCGCGAATGGGAAGGTTCCCTCCTCAGAGCGCACAGGAGGCTTCTCGTTCGATTGTCTATGTCGCTTCGGATTAAAACGATGACAGAAATACGTAGCCAGCTTCGGAAAGGAACAGTTTTCATTGCCGCGCGAGAACGAGCGGGAAGAAACGAGACGCGAGAACTGCAAGGAGAAGCGAGAAAAGCGAGAACTGCAAGAGAGAGGAGCGAAGGGAACGCTTCGACAAGAAGACGAGCGAAACGAGAAAAACTGTCCGACCCGTTCGTTCGGTTCTCCTGAGGTCGGAACAAAAGCCGACTTCTACCACTTGTTCTTCTTTTTCTACGTTCGAGGGGAGACGAGGCGTTCGGCTCGCCACGTACACACAAGGGATCACTGGCTCATCATTGTGACTTCTTGCACGTATGAAAAACCACAAACCGCCGACGTTATTTCGCGGCTGCGAACACGAAGGGTCTTCTCTCCCTTTCCACGAAGCCCAAACCGCGTAATACCCTGGACCCATCCGTCCCACCTCTCTCTGTTCCTCTGCTAGTTTGTCCCTTCGGCTGATCCAGCTCACTGTCCCCTCCCCCTCCGTTACCGCCGTCGGAATCAGCTTCTCGTTTGATCGACGGTCGTTGTTCTCGCTCGCGAATCATTATCGTGTTACTCGAGGGTAGAGAAGGGCGGTCGAAGGTGTTCAAGGTGGGTTGGAAATATTGCAAGGATTCGATCGCTTGGGGAACTTGACAGTGGGCATAGATGGATGTGATATGAATTCGTGGTGTTTTTTTTTTAGAAAATTGACAATGAAGTGATTCTTGATATTTAAGAATTACGATCGCGAAAGTTATTAAAATCGTGTTGACTAAACTCAGGTGTCATCTCTAATATTGTATTTGAATATTTCACACGTAACCAATTGACTCCATAAATTGTATCTATATTTGCCAAGGAAAATAAGTAACACGATAATGAACATATGCACTGCCTACTTATTTAGCTCCATAACATTTCTGTATCAATTCAAAACTCATTCATACTCCACCCCCTTAGACGAAATACAAAAACATCATCCCACACTCTCGATAACATTACACAGCAGCACTCTATTCCTTGAGCAAAGAAACTCGTTGCAAAGATCGGAGGGGTTCGAGGAGCTACGTGTTCGATGTTGACGTTTATCGTATGCGAATGAGCTATCGAATCATACGTCGTCAGGCTGTCGCGACGGCGGACGAATTAACGAATCTACGTGACAAGGTGGCAGGCGGATACGTGGGCGACGGTTCGCGCGGTCGGAAACTACAGTTTCGCGCCGACCGCGACGGAGGCGAAACGATTCCGCGACCGCACGCCGATCCGTTCGACGGGCCTTCTCCGTTCGAAGCGACGACGAGAAAACTCGTCCCACCGGTCGACGCGGCTCGCGGCCAGTTTGGAAACTTAACTCTCAAACCGATGGCTCGTTTTTCGTCGCGTCGCTCGAGCCTCGTGCCACCGCGTGGACGCGCGACAGCGCTAGGAAAAATGATTTTCCTCGCTTTGGCGTATTACGCGATCCGAGGCAGCTTCTATGGAAACTGCAGTTCGGGGGAGAAAGAAGCGAGAACTCGTCTGGGTATCGTCGCCGATGAAATCATCTCTTCTTGGGACAAATTGCGTGATTCAATCAAGGGGATGGTAGTTGTATTCGGTAATTTAACATAGGAGAAAGAAATCAGATAAATATAAGTTGAAATTAAATTCCTATCGGCAAAGAAAATACGAGAAATTAGATTAACTTTGCGATAAGCTAGGAGACTATTGGTGTCAGATCTCGAGGCGAGCAGACATGCTAAGATTCGTCTCTCTCTCTATCTCTCTCTGCACTCGATCGTAACTCAAAAACTCGAGACTTCTTTTTACGTAACGACGAGATAAGAATGCAAGCGTCGTATTTTCATCTGGCGGCGATTATCTCGGACACAACGGACGAGCGTCGCTCATTGAACATCGACGAGGCCACACATGTGGCTGTAAAGCGAACTGGCTATCTGTCAAAAGAGAAAAGATGTTTCGAACTCTCGTTCGGTTGCTCGTCGAGGAGGTCGCGAGAAGTTTCCCGACAATTTCACTCGAAGGTCGCTGGTGATAAGATAACCGGCTTGCGGTGGTCAACGGAAATTGCGACTCGTTCCCGATAACTCTAAAATCGTTCCGAAAGTCTACTATTTGGCGTTTCTGTATCGTCCGCGCGCACTATAGCGACGCGAATAAATTGGTCCTCATAATTGGAGTTATTAGTCGAATTTCTAATCACTTCCAGAGTCTTCTATACGTGTTTCAAAGTTCTCGAGTCGTGGACGTGTTAATTCGAAACGCTGGAGACTTCTAGTTGGTGACTGTCGTATTACGCGTTGAGGTACTTAATAATATATCAAATATTTAATGATACCTCCACTATGCGAAATATTTAGGTAATATCCGACGACTCGAGAATCGTGTAATCAACGAAACAGTAATAATTTGACAAACGGTGGTCCGAATGAGTGTCTACTAAACCGCAACAACGATTGATACCATTATATCTCGTGACAAAGAGTATCTGACAAGTGGCGCGCGCAATTATTTCGCCGTTACATCGCCACGAATCTGTTCGTTAGAAATTACGACGCGCGTGGAGCATCGTAGAGCGCATGGTTAACGAAGACGCGTCAACTGGCCGGCGGATAATGTATTCCCCGTGAAAAAAAGCAGCTGATCGCTGTTGCCATTGTGGATGCGGCGCTCTGTGGCGAACGGGACCGGTGACACGCGGGCCGCATGCAAACGACAGGACGTACCATCATCATCTTTGATACGTCAGCACTTGGACCGTAGCGAGTTTTTCCCGTGTCCGACGAATTGGATTTTCCTTCGGGCGCATCAGCGTTCGTAAGTTCAAGGTGAAATTGCCTTAGCTTGTGGGGAATGTAAATAAATTCGATGGCGAACGAAGGGATTAGGAGAAATGGAATAAACGAACTCATTCGACAGAAGAATGCGGAGAATTGATCATGAATTATCGTGTTGCACTCGAGCTGATATTCGCGAGGAGCATCTAATCCGAATGTAGCTAACAAAGAAGTTCGCTTCAGTTGTCATATCTGAGCGAGCGAAAGAAACGCGATGCGATTTCGCGACAGAAAACGTCGGCGCGTCTGCGAATAGCCGTCCGCGTCGGAGCAATTTCGCCGGGGACGAAAGAGAAGATCGGCAGACTCCCTCTTAATTAGAAGAGCCCGACGAATAACCGTGCCCGATTCGCCGAGATAAGGCCTGTTGAGAATTTCGGCAGCTAAGTGGCAGCCTATTCGCTACCGACAGCTTCCAGCGGCTCCTAATTGTCAAGATCGAGAACCGTAATTACACACTTCGACATTAGTTCCCCGGACTCTCTGTCTTCCTCCCTCTTCCTTCCCTGTCCCGACACCCTTTTAAGACTCCGAGGGGGGGGGGGGGGGACACGTTTTATGGCGAAAGAGCACTGAAAATATCGAACAACTTCTTCGCTTTGAACTTCCAAGGCGATCGCGATAAGGGTAGATAAAAAGCGTGTTCACGGAGGAGCAACAGTTCCGAACGAGAATTGAAGATATGGCATTTCCGCTAAGAGTGTAGAAAAGGGTTGAAAATTAACTAATTCGTTGCGGATCGATTTTTAGTTTCTAAAATAAAACGACTGTGTTTTAATGAATTTCTTGTACGTGCCATCGTGTAATAATAGTAATAAAGACTGACGCTAATCAAATATTAGAATTCGGAGTAGGGGCGGAGGAAATGTGTACATTCAAGAAACTGTACATTTTGGAATTGGCAGATACGGAATCATCTTCATTCATTCGTTCATTGACGCTAACAAAGAGGCATCAAATTTTTTAAACGAGCATTTCGCTATTATTCTACGTTGCGCAACGCCAGCTGAGCTTGAAACGTAATCCCAGATTTCTTATCGATGATCGGTGGTTGTTTCCCATCCGCGTCATTGGTAAATAATCGATAGAATATCGGGTACAAATTCCAGCGGCTTGGAGTAACGCCTACTTTGGTGGCCATGTGTTTCGTAACTACACCCAAGCTGTCACCGCGAATCCCTATACTGTTGCCACAAGCTTGACAGAATTTTGAACACTATCGACATGCAAGGGCGATTGATTAAGCTGGCCAACATCGACCGTGAAAAGGATTCACGGCTGGAAGACGATAAGAACCCGTAGAGATTTTATGGAAAATCACACGACACTGTGGATGGGTTTATTATTTGATGAAATATCGGAGGAATGGTAGTAACAAAAATTAATATTCATTGATGGAAGATAGGTGAATACAAGCGCAAAGAGAGACAGACGAGAGTAATAAAATGAAATGTTATTTGTACTATTTTTGGAAAATGAAACTCGACTTTAATTTATTGTAAAATATTAATAAAGATCTTCCATGACAAGAATATGGATAAGCCTACTGTTTCTATGAATTTCTTCAGAAACACGCTGTCAAGGGTCATTTTATTCACCTTATAAGAGTAGCAGGTTCGAATACAAAAATTGATGGAAAAGAAGCGGGAAAATAGAGTAACATAAAGCTTTGTTACATTACGTTAATACAAATGTCAATAATACTCTGCAAGCTGAAGCTTCAAACACTCAGTACTGCAAGAAATACTTTTCCGACGACGGTCATTGTTTCTCGATGAACATTTGGCATGGAAAATATCGCCCGATCAATAAATTGGAATATGAATCATTGGAAGTAATCCGACAGAGATAATTAATGAAGACAATCCGCATTACCTAGGACCTAGAGAGTTGATCCAAGAATTCGAAAGAAGGATGTTAGAGTTTTGATGTCGATTAGGCTACAGAGATTGATAGTCGCGTGTTTATCGTAACATTTTAAGGACAATCGATCGACTCACCAGTGTAACACCAGGCCGGCCAGACAACAGGGCTCTCGGTGTCCAGCTCCCTCATTCTCTCAGCGACCCGCGGACATCTCCACCCCGTGCGTCCCGACGTTGCGGTGAGTATGTCCAGTTTGAACCCCGACGCGAACAACCCACGGCCCGACCGACGATCAGCCCCGTTTTCCTTACCCCACGCGCGATCTGGTCCGCGCGAACGCGTATCGGCCGGTGTTTAACTCTGGCTACTTCACTAGAGCGCGATCCAACCACCTGTTGCACGTGAACTCCAGCGACACGCGCGAGTCCATAGGTACCAAGGGACCGATCACTCGGCACGAACCGTCCAGCGCGACTGCGAAGGCAGCCGAGCCCCTCTTTCTCCTATCGCGGAGCTGCACACGTTCAGCGACCGATTCCGCGAGGCAGATAAAAGCTCTCGGATAAGAGGCGCGCGGACGATAAGGCACGGGCAGAGAGATCCCGTCGCATCGGTCTCGATATCGAACATTCACACCCGGCCTCGCAAAAGCTTTCTCCGTGTCCCGATCTCTTCGCGCGTGTCACGCGAGAAAAGTAGCCGTCCCTTCACGGAGCCGAGCGCCGCACTAAATGCCACGGAAATGTCAACGAGCCGAGAGACGTTTGACACCTTCTTTCTCGCTCCCCTTTTCCCGCTCGTCACCCGTGCCGGCGGTTGATCTTACTGTCTGGGAAGTGTAGACGTCACCACTGGATTCAAGTTACGATCTGTCACTGTCACTCGCGGGAACCGCGCGATCCACCGCGCGGACCAAGACGCTCGACGAACTCGCGGCCGACTGACCCGCGAGCGTGTCGCGTGGCGGAACGTCGTCTACGCTCGCGCTCGTCACCGGTTCTCCTGGATATTCGTCGAGTAGAACACCGATCTTCGTTTGCGCGCCGCCACGGGGACCAATATTGTCGCGTCGTGTACACACGGCGATAACAACGGGCGGCGCACCGCACCGGGCGTTGGCGGCGGCGACGGCGTCACCTGACGACGAGCCGGTGGTAGCGATCGGCAGAGGATAGAGCGCGGATCGATCGTTGCCACCGCGGCCGGATCGGGAAGGATCGTTGACGTAGCGCGGGATGACACGACACTACTACAACACGGCACTGCGTGAGGCGCGACGTCCCGGGGGACAGATGTGGACAGCGGGAGAAGGACGGAAACCGGGGGGTGGGGATCGGCTGGTGGAGAGACACCGACAGAGAGGATCGGCGAAAGGGGGATAAAAAGCGGGGAAAAAAGGAGGACGAAAGAGAGGAAGAAGAGAGAGAGAGAGAGAGTGGGAAGAACCTGACCACCGGACACGCTGCGCTGCTTGGCTTTTGGCGAGCTCGTACGCACAAGGTAAGCGGAGTGGCACTTACGTTGCTGCACCTGCCGCGAGAGTCCGCGTCGTAATGGGAGCGGGGCAACGGGCGGCAGGTAGGCAGGCCCGCCGATCGTCAACCTGCGGAGAAGGGGGATCAGTCACATGGCGTGGTGCCCCGCGCTCCTCGTGAACGAAGAGGTGGTAGCCCAGGTGAGTGGTGGTGGTGGTTCCGAGAGGTACCCGGAGAACCGGTGACGGTCATCGGGCTGGGTAGGATGCTGATGACGGGGAGTAGGAATCGAGCAGGACCACGGGAACGCGGAGCGCGCCGTGTCCGAGTTACTCGTCGCTTCGGGGCTCCTTTACGGATGCCTCGCAGACGTCCTTTGATCGATATGCTTCAAGGATTTTCGTTGAGATTCGTGGCGGACCACGCTCCGAGCATGATCTACATTAGATAAGAGCTAAATTGGTGTAAGGTTTGGGCTTGGCGTGCAAGAGCTCTGTTTGCGGAGGAGGAATGAAGAAATTATGAATTGAAGAAGTTCGTAAAATTGCAGATACCTCGAGGGACGTTCATGAATAGTCTACAGTCCTTGACCAGCTGAGCAGCTCTTCTCATTATCGGTAAAAAGTTATCATACAAATGATACGCATCTACGATCTTCATCGCAATGAGTGAGGAAAGTCTTCTAAAATTAGTAGTCCGTTTATCGCCGCGAGAATTTATCAAACTCGAACTGTTCTACAGAACTTCAACCACGATCCTCGAAGGAACACCTCGGCGAAACGATCAAACTGACGGAAACACGAAGGCCGAGATTTATGGGATTGTTTTATGAATGTATTATGAGAGTAAAGTTGTTTAAACGAGTCATGATAAGCAACGATAATTTCAGATGATGCAATTTATCGAGTGATTATTTCATGTTGCTCGTTCGATGTTCAATTAGAATAAGTGTACAATTTTGTATTCGGATAGAATATAAAGATTATAACTGTAGCCACATGTATCGTTTCTTCATCAGCCCATCACAAGATTTTAGACGACTCATACGCAGCGGATGGTATAATAAAATTGTATAAAAGTATAAACCGAAACTGAAGAATATTTCCAGAGGGGGACAGTGATTCCTTCAATTTAGATTTCATCTGTGAGCAGACAAAAGGCGCGCGCGGTTGTACTTTTCGTGTAACCATCGCCGGCTATGGCTTCCTACAAAGGTCGTTGCCGAGTACCATATTTGGTCCCCCCGTAGGTGCACAGAAAGGGTATTGAATTCCAGGCGTTTTCCAGCGATCCGCACCGGCTACAACCCGATGGCAGATTGTCCTCTGACTCGTCCTGCGGGAACGTCGTACGCTGTCTAACTACGTCTTCCTTTACGTCCGGTACACCTGAGCGGAGCCACGTTTCGTCTAGGTGGACAATGTATCGATAGAACGAGACAGGAATGCCTTGTCCCCCTTCGCTGAACAATCGAGCGTACCACTCGAACGCAACGCTATTCGAGTGTGTCTATTTTTTTTTTTTTTAATTGTACAATAGGGTGAACATGGCTTTGATCATTCCTGTGATTAATTTCTGATAAGCTAGTTTCTAAAAACGACCGGATTAACGTAGCCTGCAACCTTCGCATTCCAACGATTCGTATTTGAAAAATATAGAATACAAACTCGAACCCTTTGTTTAAACTCCGAAATACGGAGTCGCTCCGACTGCTCCAATTTCTTCCTCCCCAGCCTCTCCGAAGTAACTCCCAACGAAACTGGCGCGGTATCCACGCCCGCCTGTCTCCGCCTTATAGTTAGCTAAAGAAAAGTCGTGCAGCATCGGTAGACCCGGTCACCACAGAACTATAACCCTGCGATCCCACGACTCGCGTATATGTCGCGACATCGTTATCGCCACGGAATATCGCTTCTGCACACCAGCGTCCTGGAAAGCGTTGCCCTAGGCATCCCCGCGACCTGGTCTGGGGTGGTGCGCGAGAACACGAGGCTGCAACCGTTCGGAGCGCGGCAGGGTAGCCCGCATGAGAGCTTGTTAAGCGAACCATCACATTGTTTCACGAGGGCGTGGTGCAGCGTTGTTCGCAACGAGTGCGTGTGCAGCCTCCACTGTACGCCACGGCCTCTCTCTCTCTCTCTCCTCTTCTCCGACCATACGAGGCCCGGTGAAGATCCAGCCTCGTGGCATCGAGAAAACGATATATCGCGGCCGATATATATCACTCGACTTCCATATGTCCGCTTTGGTACATACGTAAGCGGCGCATCGCCCGCGGACTGGCTTCATGGCCCTCGTTTAGATATCCTCTTGCTGTATGAGATTATTCGTGCCGGAGACGAGTCTGTTTCGCCGATCGTCCTGTGCCACGGTATCCGCCCTGATGAGTCAGCTACCAAAGTTGGTTTCTTATTAATACAATTGTCATCAACTCTGTTTCGTGAATAGAGAAAGAATTATGCTCAAGTCTTGCGTAATGGTGCTTCTAATGGATGCGCCCCCAATCAAATGTTTCAGCTCGGTCTTATCGCGTCCAGTCCATTACGCGTCTAGAAACGAGCCGCGTAGAGCGAACGGTGGACGATCGGCTCCGAATCGGCGCGTTAAAGCCGTCCCGCGGGACTGGGAGCCGCGGCCTAGCCATAGCTCATCTTCGGGGCCGAAGTAACCAGTGGCGTTCATGAATACGTGTTCATTATTTATGAGCAACGCCTCTCGGCATCAACTGGACCTGCCTCCCTATCTACCGGTAGGCACGAAGCGAGGCGGCAATCGGATAACGTATTACGTCTTCATATTTTTTCTCCCCTCCCACCTTGGACGCACGGCCCGATAATTAAAGGTGGCCCGTCAAGGACTCGGGGATGATTTATCGGTTGCGCCAGCATTCGTCTGATAAGATGGGACCGGCCCGATAACGGGCTACCTTTTGTACGTTCGACCATCGTAGCGCGGACCACTTTTCTTTTTCTCGTTCGCCTCCTCTTCACTCTTCCCTCGCGCGAAGCGGTGTTGCTCGACAGATTCGAGAATGTCCAGCTGACACTCGGAACACGTGTGCTCGGTATACGGCGCACCGTTCGTTCGCTTGCTGGTTCTGCGGTTTGCGAAAACGCGTGGCATCGCTCGGTGAAAGGGACGCTGTGCATTTTGCGGCGCGCTGGAATCACGTGCGCGCTGTATTTGCGAAGATTTTCTAGGGGCTCGAAGAGGGAGGGTTGAATAAAAATGATGGTGCGATGGAGGATTGATTCAGGTTGCGAGAGACTTTGTTAATCGGGCATATTAATTAATGGTTTAATTCTGTGGAAGATAACTTGAGAATCAAACGAATCGTATGAAAAACTAAATTGAAACAGTGCTTGAAACATTAAGAACGTCTCATTGCCTTCAGAGATCCTGCATCCAGAAGATCGCATTCCGCAGTTGGAGCGAATCAACCCTAATTCATGGTTTTGGGATCAATCATCGCATTTCCCAGCGAAGATTGCAGAGTTCGCTATAATCCACGTTCTAAGCAAACCGAAGCAGACACGAAAGGATTGTTCTCAGTCCAGGTGACATTGGAAACACTTGGAGTAATATCGTTCACTATAGTATCATTGAAATGATTATTGTAATTTAATGTAAGATCGAACGAATACATGACTATATTAAATTTCACTTTCAAGCACATTTCGTTTCGATATCCCTTCGAAATTTTTCGTATCGCAAGGAATGCATATGTACAATAGATAAAGATCGAAGAAGAGAAGTGAAGAGCCAAAGAATTTTGGCCAGGGATTGGATAAAGATTGCGTTACAGTGATAGATGCGTTTGAAAGCTTCAAAGAATGCTCGTCATAAAACAATAAAGATCTCAAATATCCACTAAAAAGAATGTCAGCTGTCTTAAATCATAATTCAAGAAAAACCCAAGCGTAAATTGAAGTTAATCAAAACCTATCTAACGAGCGTTCTACGCTTCCCCAAAACCAATAAAATGTATACTTTCTGGAAAACTATCAAACAACTCAATATCTACAAAACCGATCATATTCGAAACTTCTACTTTGAAATCTCCGCCTGAAAATAACTTGAACGCGAGTTACTGTAAATCTTCCTCAGTATCGCGCCGTTACGACCCGTTTCGGTAACCCAAAGTAAGTGGTGGCAGGCGTCCGAGTACCGACTCTTTTAATCCAGACGATCCTCCGGACACAGCGCACTCACGGACGTCACGGTCCCGTTCGTCGAGGAAATTTACGCCCGTGAAGAAAATATGGACCACGTAGGTGACTCGACGACGACGACGACGACCCCGATGATGATTTCGAAGATTTAATTGAGACGTCCAGCCGGTAGTAAAAACACCCTGTTCCCCTTCCACCGCCGCCTCTCTTCTTGTCCGTCGAGTGTCCGACGAGAGGGACGCCCTATCGAACGGTCCCGTTGGATTTTTCGACCCGTTTCGAAGGTGGCTTTATTGGCTGTCTGATTTACGACGAGCCAGCCTCGCCGAGTAATTTGTTGCGCGGTATTTAATTTGCCTTAAAAGCGTCTCGCGTTAAAAAAAAAGGAAGAATGCTGTTACGGTCCAGTGCACTGGAAGGGGACAAGAGGGAACAGAAGGACGAAACGCGGACGAAAGCTCTTTCGTTCGAAAATAAAACTGTTCACACAGAGAGAAATGAATAGAATACAAAATGAATTCTGTCCCTCTGTTCCCACTTGTCCCCTTCCGGTCCAGTGCACTGGACCGTCACAGCGTCCTTCTATTTTCAACGCGAGACGCTTCCAAGGCAAATTAAATAAAATATTTAAAAAAAGTAAAACTGTTCACACAGATAGAATACATAATGAATAGAATCCAAAATGAATTATGTTCATTTCTCTCTGTGTGAGCAGTTTTACTTTTTAAAATATTTTATTTAATTTGCCTTGGAAGCGTCTCGCGTTAAAAAAGGAAGAACGCTGTTACGGTCCAGTGCACTGGAAGGGGACAAGAGGGTACAGAAGGAAAAAACGCAGACGAAAGCTCTTTCGTTCGAAAATAAGACTGTTCACACGCAGAAAAAAAAATGAACAGAATCCAAAATGGGACTTTTTCTCTACGAAACAATCTTAGTGCGATCAAAGGGTCAATTCTCCTCGCAATTTAACAACCTGGCGTAATCCCAATATACGAGGCAATTAATAAACACGTTCCATGCTAAAACTCGACGCCTCCGTTCAACTAATTACGCCTCGCAACAGCACGCAAATATGTATATACCAGCCACGCCAGGCAATGCAGGCCTAAGAAATGCTGAACTCTTAAGTTTCATTAATTAAGAGAGAACAAATCAGATCCGCACTACTTTTGTTAAATTAGAATTTATGTATCGATCGAAGCTCGAGTCTTTGTACACGATTTGTTCAAGTCTGACTATATTCTTCGGGAGTTTGAATATTTTTCTCCCGTTGGAAGGAACGAACATCGAGCGCGTTAAGTTAAATTCATTAGAGATAAAGACGCGAGTCGAGTTCGGCTGTACAAGAAGAAGAGACTCTCTCGCGTTTCTCCATTCAGGATCGCGTAAAGTTCCGGTGAAAAAGTTTCATGGCCTTTAAACCAAACCTCGCAGAACCACGCGACTGCCTTTACTTTTTTTTTTTTATTCTTCCCCGCTTGTACCGCGAGAGGAACGAGGCTGCTTTCGTAACGTACGGCTAATTCCGATGTAATTTACACGAATGTTCTGGCCGAGCGTTCAGCGCACGCGGGAAGAGGATCGGGCCGAGTAATGTTCACGGATTTTAGTTAATTAAATACCTTGTTCCCTGGCCCGCCGAGAATATAAAACATAAACGTTGTGCCTACTCGTTTCGTTATTCGGTCGTTTCACAGGCCGGTTAATGTAATTTAAAAAGCACGCCGCTCGTTGCTCGAAAGGGCGAGGGGGGGAGAATCGAAAAAAGGAAGAGATTTTTGTGGTCGTGTGGTCGGTGTAAATCGGAGGAAACAGAGAGTCGAGGGTCGAGCGAAATGTTGAGTGGAGCAGGTATTAAATTTGGGAAATCGCAGTGAGCTGCACTTTTCTCAGGTAAAATAGGGAAACGGGGGGAATAAGTTGAGAGAAAGGAATGGTTGGATGAAATGGTAAAAGAGAAAAGGCGGGGAAATGTATAGGAAGAATATAAAAGAAAGTGGAGAAAGAATGTGATTAAGAATGGAGAAACGGAAATTCTATAATATTAGACATCAGCTAATTATACATTAGCTAATCTCATCTAAATTCATTACAATACAAAATTTCTAGTTTGTCCCCACAATATAAATCACACTGTTTGACCGTCCATCGAACTCTTCCACTGCATAACTAAACAGACACAGTAATTAGCCATCGAAAAATGATCCTGCCTCAGCTATTTAAACACTGCGCGTCCATAGGGATGTACGAACGAGAAGAAGGTCCTTCGGGTATCATTAAACCGGAAGCAAGAGGCAACCGACGCATAAGATCGCGACGGGAAATCGGTCGAACCTATCGTTCCCGATTTTCGCCTCCCGTCCGAGATCGCTGCGCCTTGCTCGCGACAATCAATACGCCGCTAAACGATAAATGAGATGATAAACGCGAACACGCACGATTATAACCGGCGCGGTAACACCGTCCGGCTGCCGATGAATCAGCGGAGGTAAAGGTCAGCGGGATAAAACGGCGGACACGAAAGGTCAAGGAAACACGGTCGAACGAGCAAATCGGTAAAGAGAAGAACAAAAAAAAAAGGATCGAAACGTGACTCGCGAATTAATTAACTCCTTCTTCTCGCGACCGGCCTCTTCTGGCGAAACCGTTTTTCGCCCTCCTCTCGCATCGCCGCTTGCACAATCGTACTCTTTTGCTCCGCGCGGAGCTCGTTAATTGTATCGGTGTACGACACCTGCTACTGAAAACCGATCGACGTTTAATCGACATCGACAGGTCGTTCTAGATTCGGCTCGGCATCGCGTTTCCTAGGCGAAACACGCGAATCGCGTGGCGAACAGAAAGAGACCTGCGTCGTGTTCCCTCGCGTGTAGGTTTCCACGGATCGTGTTCGCCCCGTCACGATGAAAATGCCGACCCACGCGCGTCTGTCATTCGACGCGTCTCGTGCGCTTGGATTAAATTATTCCCGTTATTAACGCCTTCGCGGCGAATCGTGCGCGCTTGCACACGGTCACGGATCGAACCGGGAACGAGCGGACGATTAACGTCAAGAGGAAACGCGGGGATGAGCGAAGCGTTAGAGAACGGATAGGATCATTGATAAAAGTGTGGAGAATTCTTTTGAATATAAAGTTACTTGTATATTAACTAAGGAAACTGTTGAAGCGTAAAATTTAGTCGGGTAGGAAGAAAGTGAGAAGTAAAGGAATCGTTATATAAAGTAGCATTAAATAAATAAAAGATCTTTATAAGAATATAATTGTTACAAGTATATAATAGGAATTACAGCTAGAACTACTTCGTTTCAATAAACTGGCGAGAATAGTCAGGAATGGAAACGGCTAATTACTAATTACTCAGAAATTCGAGTCTCCTGTTTCCTCCATTTATTGCCCTGTTACCAATCGTTCTGAAAGGAACAAAGTTAAAAGGCTATTTCGTCAGCTACTGATACGTAGACGAAGAGTAGAAAAATTCCGATATATTCAGTGGCACATAAATAAGCCAGCCTCGTATTCAGGTTTATGGTGAAACACAGCCATAAAATTCGTCCCTTGGTGTAACATATCTGACATCTCTCTCTATCTGAGAACGTAACTCCCTAATTATCCCGCGACCCATACCCTTTCTCCGCCAGAACAGAAAAATCCCAGGCTTTTCCTGCCAATAACGGCTGCATTTTCGACTTCACTAAACGCACCATTCGGGCAATCCGATCGGGCAATTCATTTTTTCCGTAACTGCGTGCCAGTTGTCATCGCTGGAGGAGCACTGTATAATATTGACACTTTACGAGCAATAATTTAGGCTAGAGGCACTAAAAGAGTCTACGGAAGACTCCGCTGTTTACGAAACTGACCGTCGGCCAATCTATTAGCCTTTACCGGCCAGGACGCGTTACCGCTTCGACTAATAAACGGGAGACCCTCGATTAAGGAAGTATCGTGAAAGATAGGGAATCAAACGCGGCACGTTAGTTCGTTAACGTTTCTACTGTTAAACGTATCGAGAGATTTTGTAAATGCTACGAAAATGTCATTCCGATGAGTAATAGTTAATATTCTCGGCGAGAAGATATTACAGAAAGCTGTTTACTTGATTTAGCGAAAATCACGTTTTCGTGGGACGCGCAGAGATTCTCGAGACCGGCACGTCCAGCGAAGCGAACTCCGAACTTTCCCATCGTGAAAAGTTCACCACCGCAACCGCAGCTCGGTCGGCGCGCGAGAATAAGGGAAAGAAGGGAGAGCCAGAGGGGAATAAAGAGCGAAAGACGGAGCCGGGCACGCACGGTGCACAAAGAGTGCAATTTCGCCATTTTTGCCTCGTAAAGTCCGGCCAATGAACCGCGTAAAAATGAATAACTGGAGGATCGTTCACCCGCGGAACAAACGCGCCGAGCCCGCACCTTCGCCCCTTTTTTCCAACCGCGTATACCCCTTCGTCCGTGGGTCCGAACCACCTTCGCTTCGTCTTCCTCTCGCCCAAGGATTTCTTTTTATCTTCCGGGTGGAATAGATTATCTTTATTTACGAGCAATCCGCGGCGTGGGCAAATTGTTTGGGAACGGGAGGGCCGCTTATTTAGAAGCCGTAAACTATTCAATACGCGGACGGGCAGGATCCGACAACGTGAACCCGCGCGAGTTCAGGGCGAACGAAAAGATGCACCGGGTCTCGTCTGTCAAGGTAGTCGCGGTATTTCGGCGTCTAGGACGCGAGAACTTGGTGACGCTACATCTCCGTCATCGTTGGTCGGGGAACTCAGAGGAGCTAATCTATTAACCATTTTATAATGGATTCGTAATGAGTGATGGGATACATCAAACACATTGAAAGCTGGTCAGTTACTTTGAATGAAAGGAAATTGCTTCAATTATTAGTAAATTTACTTTCAAGGGGGCGAGCCTTGTCGCCGCTCGGGGTAGCATCCGTTTCGAGGTCTAGGACGCGAGCGGAGTCATTCCCCGATGTTTCGCCAGCGTCATCGTTGGACGAGAGAAACACGGAAGCCTTTATCCGATGCACCGCGGCAGGCAATAAAGTTTAATCGGGATGGCTCGTTGTCGAACGAATCCCGCGGCGATCGACCGGGACGTGGAATTACGGGTCGAGGTCGATAAACGTTAGCCCCCCCCCCCCCGTGCGTACCTCCTTTGAAATCTCGACGAGATGAAAGGTTGCAACGGGTGTAAAACGTTCCCTGATGGATTTCTAATTTAGTCGAATGGATTGTTTGGCCTTTCGAGACGCTCCTCCAGGTAGACCGTCTGCTTTTACGCTTTAGGACCGCGGCGATTCGATCGGGGCTACTTCTTCCCCGGCGTAACTGTATCGAAGCAACAGCAATTGATCGTCCGGAAAATAAAGCGTGGAATGTTGGAAAGAAGCGCGGAGAAGATTGGCGTTTAGCTGAGGGGCGGAGTGTTTGTGTGGAAGCGAGGCGAATGTTTAAGAGAAGTTCAGGGACGAAATCGTTTTTCGTTTTGTCAAAAGGTTTAATAGAAAATTGAACTCCGGTCTGGACTGCTATTTTCAAGCGTGTAGACACTTTTAGAGTATTACGAAAGTCAAACTTGAGTTAGATCAGGAGTTCAAGACTGGTCCCAATCGAGTATGTCGAGGTACGTTCTACAATTCGACTGTGACAAAAATTTAGTAAAAGAGCAGGATAAAGAAATACGGAGCGGCTGCTGATCGCAAAGTACAGACACCTCAAAAGCAGCAACAGCTCCGACTTCGCAAAATAAAATGACACGATAAAGAAGAAGTCTCCGAGAAACTAGTTTTCTTTCCGAGAAACTCTTCGACCCTTTCCATCGCCATCTCCATAGGTCCGCTACCGAAGCGAACGCTGCGGACCAAGCTTCGTCCGAGCGTTAGAAACGAAATACAATTAAGGAAACCATGTATAGGCGTAGCGTCGTAAAATGCACTCGGGGACGTGCGAAATGCTACATATCCGCGCACTGCCAAGCGCCATAGGTGAGATCGATAATGGCAGGAGAACGGCGGAGGGAAGAGCAGCGAGAAGCAGCTACGATGAAGGAGAGGAAGAGGTAAAGGCAGAAATCCTTCTGCCAGATGTAGAGAAGAGGAAGAAGAGAAAGGATGAAGAGGAGCAACAAAAGGAACAGCCTCGGGTGCCGGGCGGGGCTCAGATGTTTATCCCGGTCGACCTCTTCCCCCGACGCTCTTCAGACCCCTCTTCCTGGGTCCCCGTGTGGTGCCCCCTTCACCTCCGCTTCTTGCACAGAGAGATGCGCGCCCTCGGCGATCCAGAGCTGTGGAGCGTTGCATCCACGTTATGCGTACACTCTTCTTGGTCGGGACGCCCAGTGGCGTCGCAACCATAGATTCTTTATGCTGGCCACCGCATTCGGATTTACTGTTTTAAGGTTTGTACAGTTTGTACAGATGTTCAGTTGTCGGTAGCATGGAGGTGGAGGGGTTGATCGATGAAACTCGTCAAAAAGGAATAATTAAAAACGCCTTATAAACCTTCCCTTTCCGCATAGTTTCGATTTAGTTGCTTAATAATTCATCCGATATCTTATAAAATACCGCGGATTCTAAAGCGTGTCATTGCAAACGAAAGAAGTATCAAATTTATCGTCTGTGGAAAATAAATCCTTTTCCCAACGAGAGTGTGTAAAGAGCAATCTGTTGATTAAAACAATTCCGGCAGAACGTTACACGAACGTCGAAACCCGAGACAATCTACCGCCGCGGAGGCTTGTTGAAAATAAATTTCGCTACCTCACGACAAGAAGATAATTGCCACGCCGCCGATCGATATCCCGATCGATTATGCAAAGGAACGCGTCGGGGATCGGGCGTCCAGGTCGGCCTGTCGACGTAACGCGAGCAGCTCGCTTTGATAGCCGTATATTCGCTCATAATCGTGAGGCGAGTGAGAAGGAAGCGTATAGAGAGGTCGTCGGCTCGTGGCGAGCTCACGGACGCTCTCCTTCTGATAAGAAAAAAGGTACAGTAGGAGAACGCTACGTTAATCAGACACTTCGCATCGCCTCTATTCAGCTCCCGGCGAGCTGAGTGATCTAACTCGCAGCAGGTTCTTCGCGGGCAAAAAATCGATGAATGAAGCTGGAGAGAGGATGCTACGCGTTTGTTCTTGCCTTCTACCACCGAAACTCCATTGCGAATATTGGTTAATTGTTCTGTGCAATTAATTGTCCTTGCATGGAAACGGTTGGATTGTACTTTTTACTAAAGTTTCGTCATTGAGGACGTCGGAGGTGTTATCATGCTCTTCGACAATTAGAACAGCAGAAATCCCAACAAACCAAGTACGACCGAAATTCCATTGCAAATATTGGCTAATTGTTCTGTGCAATTAATTGTCCTTGCATGGAAACAGATTTTACTTCTTACTGATGTTTCGTGATTGAGGACGCCAGAGGTGTTATCATACTCTTCGACAACTAGAACAATAGAAATCCCAACGAACCAAGTACGACCGAAATTCCATTGCAAATATTGGCTAATTGTTCTGTGCAATTAATTGTCCTTGCATGGAAACAGATTTTACTTCTTACTGAAGTTTCGTGATTGAGGACGCCAGAGGTGTTATCATACTCTTCGACAATTAAAATAACAGAAATCCCAACAAACCAAGTACGACCGAAATTCCATTGCAAATATTGGCTAAGTGTTCTGCGCAACTAATTGTCTTTGCAAGGAAATACTTGGATTTTCCTTGTCAGTAAAGTTTCGTAATCAAGAATGTCAAAGGTGATAACGCACCCTTCAGCAATTAAATTAGAAGACATGCCAGCAATCCAATAGCAGAATCCAGACCCACGAATCCATAGGAACAAAAGAGCGTGCGCAGCATCGTTAGTATCCAGCACGTACAGATGACGCACTTCCGGCCGAGTGAACCTCCACGGTGGCCCCCCTCGACAATTCCGGGGGATCGGGAAGCGGCTGGGAGATCCATCCACCGTGACTCCGTGGCCCCGTGACGACCCCGTTGGAGATGTTTGCTCTTGTTGCGGCGCGCAACACCGGGGAGAAGGCTTCTGCCGCTCGACGGTGGAGCAGAGGCGAACGAGAGAGGATAAAGGGGAAAAGCACGGCGGTGCCGGCGAAACGAGTGCGAGAGGGGGGAAGGACAGTAGAAAAACGTTAGGAAGAAGGTGGAAGGAGGCACGATTCAACGCCTAGCCACCGAAGGAGCTGGCGGCGGCCAACTCGATGGTAGCGGTTCGCTCATCATTGTAATTACTTCGCGAGGATGTACCAGTATATTGGATCATTATCGACCGCCCCATATCTACCACCTAGCCCGTAAGTACAGACTTATATGCTGCCGGGTAACAGCTACACACCCCTCGTATATTACATACGGCCCCTGCCGAACGCGCATATACATATATCTTTCAACTCTACGAGCAAGCGTACTCCTCCGGTGTATCGGCGCGCTTGTATATAACGCGAGCAAATAACTAGTGCCACTTGGAATATAACTCGTTCCCTCGTTGTCGTCCGGGCTGATTGGTCGTTCCCGGCCTGATTGCTAGGGGTGCGCGCACCGCGATGCCGTTGGCTGAAATAGGCGTGTCGCTTGGAATGAATTTTTTATGTGCGCAGCTGTATCTTCAAGCTTAATTCGTTTATTAATCCTTTAGATTACGGTACATAGTTGAAACGAACGTTTTACAATTGCGTTGAAAGTAGCCAGCAGGATGTTCAGCAAAAATAACGTAGATTTCGTTTCATTTCAAATCAAGGCAATTCGAACATTAATATAATATTGCACAGTTTGATATCAATCCCACAAATTGACCGCTTTCAAAATTATGAAAAACACCCTGATTCATATTTTCCGCCTTGCAGGATAGTTTCATCTTGCTGCGATCGTTTCGAATCGGCAATCACGAGGAAATCACTTCGATCAGCATTGCTCCCGATGTTTGTGACAACTTTATTGTCGCACGAGTCGGGAGAGAGAAATTTCGCATTCATGCAAATTGGATCGGTGAGCAGCGCGAGTGGGAAACCATTCGGTCCGTCCATCGGGCGCCGTTCGAACGAGTTATTTCAAGTGGCAATGGTTATTACCCCACCCTATATATCGAAGGGAATATAATATACCCTTGGCACCGTGGACGGAGTCACGTATGCACCTATATGTCGATGGATACGGAAGCACGTGCACCGGTGTGTTGGTGTCCGCACCGGCGAATCACGATCTTTGCCACGTACGAGCTAACGACTCGTTCGTACGAATCCTCTGATCAAATAAGCGGGAACCGAACGACTTACCCGCGCGGGCTGCATCTTGATGTCGCAAGGAAACGTTTGATTCAGGGCGGATGGGAAAGGAAACGGACTAACGAAAATGAGTAGCTAGGATTAATTAAACGGAGAGTTTGTAGATGGTTATTGGAGTTATTAAATCTTGCCCGAATTTGAGAAATACATCAGTCAGTTACAAGAATTTGTTGAAATTAAGATCGTTAAGAATTGTAATATTTTCATTATTTGTATTTCTGTGAAAAGTATACATTAAACGTTCCACGTCCAATAACTGGCTGGAAGTCGTTCTACGTCGGTAGAAGCCTCTGCCCCCCTTGGAATGCCGTAGAAATTCGATCGCGAGCTTGTCAACCCGGCCGATGCGACCACGAAAAGAGAGATCGCTTCCACACGAATGGTAATCACCGATACGTCCCGATACGTCTCGAAGGTTGCCAAGATCCTTCTTCGCCCGCCACTCCTTTCTCTCGCACGGATCTTCCATTTTTCGAGCGCCAAGATGTTCGAGATACCTCTCGAACCGTATCGTATGTCATTTACTTTGTCGTACGAAAAAAACAAACAAAAACAGAAGTAACCAACATATGATCACATAAATTTGCTTCGCAATCTATCGGACGATCACCGACTTCTCTAAGCTCGACCTCCGCGTCGGCGACCCAACCTAAGTATGCACTCCAAAAAGATCAGCCTCGCCCAGATAAAGCGGGGTGAAGATAAACTGGACCACGGAGCAGCAGCCTGTCCCGCGAATCGATCATCAGATCTCGCGGTGGCGCGGCGGATAAGACCGGCGGAGCCCGTTAGCTCGAAACCGTATCAGAGGCGAGGAGCAGGACGCTGGAGATCGATCCGGGACCGGCAACGGGAGCCGCGGAGGCAACGGGAGCGTATCGAAAGATGCGGCGTCGATAATCCCTCGGGATAAGTGGCGGCGTGCATCGGTGCTATCGCCGCGCGCGGGTCCGGGCGAGGCGAGTACGGCTGCAACGACCGCGCCGCGGCCCACCCGAGGAAGGACGAAGAAGGAGAGGACGATTCTATCTGGGCCCCTTTCTCCGCGTTACCCTTCCCTCTTAACCCTCTGGCTCGCTTCCACAGGCCGCCTCCGACCTACGTGCGCAGCTCAGGTGTAAAACCGTTGATTGCCACGCCAGTATATTTTCTCTTTACACGGCACGGATGGTAGCCGGCGATGGGCGTTGCCGGGCCGGCCACGACCGAAGGGAGAGACGGCCAAGGCCTCCTCTCGCCTTGCCGCCGCGATGATTATGTTTATTATACTTCGGCACACGCACGCGTATGCGTGCATACGCGCGGGGCACTCGCGTTCGGCCTCGCCTTTGCAACGACCGGCGGACATCGTCGCGGTGAACGTGACGCCGGTCCAAGAGGGTCACTCGAGCCAAGTATCGAAGCCCGGCGACGTGTGTCTCGGGGGCATTCTCGATGCACACCGAAGGCGGTTCGTTTTTAGGACGGTAGTTAGGTGGGCTGCTTTTGGTAAATTAAAATCTCCGTGGAACCGATCAGGCGAATTAAGCGAATTGCACAGCTTGTGCGCGGCTTTGAAGCTTGCAGGAGAGCGGCAGGCTGCTGATTCTCGGACGCTTTCGATGCGTTGCGCGTGGAAATTATTATATTTTGCGGAGCGGCTGATTAAATTGAAACTCTGACGAATTTATGCATTGGATTTTTGAAGGCAAGGGACAGGATTTAAGAGAACAGAATGAAGCTGTACAATTTTCGTCGACGCGGAAATATTAATTCTGCTGCTCCCAAGGGGAACTTGTGAATCTTAGAAATATCAGACTGGTGGAACGAAAGCTTTGCTAGATTCATTTCGCACATATTCGATCATGAACATAAATAATTCCATAACTGAAGTTCCATTAATTAATTCTCCATTCCCAATTTCCAAATCACCCGACCCAACCCTGCTCTAATAAATACATCAAACCCTCACCCGATCACTCGTCTATTAAACCGTGAACGCGTAGCCCGCAAAAGGTGCTGATCGAATCGATATATCCCCCGCGGTGTATCGTCCGACGCATCATTATCAATGACTCTCGTGTCACGCGCACGCACGTATCGGGTTCGAGCAGCGAGGATGAGGCTGGCTTAGAATTCCATCGAGGTGGAGCCTTGACATTTCGTGGCCTGGAATCGACTGGCATAATTGATCGGCCTCTGGCGGCTCCCATTCGACGAACGACCGTGCTATTCCGTTGCGTCTGCGGTACGGTTACCGCGACCACTGCGCGCGTACGACCTCGCGAATTATTGGAACACGGCCGCCTTTACCTTTCTTCAAACCCCGCACTCCCGTGAAACGAACGGATGAGGCGTTCGTCAATTGTTTTAAACGTTCTACATTTGTCAGATATTTCGAAACGGTTGAACGGTATCAATGTAATTAGAAATAATTTCAAATGGAATAAGAGGAACGATATCGAAGTGTTCTTATCTCGCCGGAATGGATAGAGTATGTGGTGGTTGCTCGTTATAATTTTTCAACCCTTTTGTACCGCGATGACGTCTCGCTACGAATTTAAGTGAAATAAAAGATCGTCAAGTCGCTTGCCCATTGTGATGTTTATTAAAACAAAGCAGGATGCAGAGTATTATGAGTCTCATGCAGAGATTTATGAGTCTCGTAGAACTGCATTTTGCTCTCGACTCTCCAATATTGTCCCCAGGGTAGTAAAGGGTGAAATCTTTACTAAAAAAAATAGCAAACCTTCTGCCACTTGGTAAAATCCAAAACCGTCCAACAACGATCCACCCCGTCGCTAATAAACCGCAATCTCTACACGGGTAATAATTCCTCCGAACTTCCCTCGCGTCCTCCGTTACCATAGTCCTGCATAGACCATCTGTTCGATCGTTGAACCGCGAACAGTGGCACCGTCGGCGGCTCGGAATAAATCTGCCGCGGCGACGCGGCGAGCCGCCACTTTCATAAATTACCCCGTCCGCGGCACAGATGTACCGCGACGCCAAAAAGTTGGAGCCATCGACGGGACCATCGATAACTCCGTCGTTGCCAAGCGACACCGACCGTTCAACGGAGACTTTCCATAAATCGGACACGGGGGGGACGCGCCGATAAATCCGGGGCGGGGGGACTGCGTGCCCCGAGGGAACATCCGGCGACGACCGTCGAGAAGACCGAGAAAGAATCTCGCTATCCAGTACCTGTCATTATCGCGGACGGTCGTTGCAATTCGTTCTGGTGAAACGGACGTTCGTTTGGTCTCGAACGGTGGCCGGACCCGCGCTGCGAGCGAACGCTGCTTGCAATTTCGCGTCGTTAGCGACGTCCTAGGCGTCGTAGCGAGAGAAGCTACCGCGCGTATAATACCGATGGCGAGCGGTGAAAATTGTACGGCATGCGCGCACGCCCGTGGATCGCGAGAGGTACAGAGGACTACGGTGGCGAGATCCTGTTTAACAAAGTAATGACTACGATTATTCTGCTTTACATCTGCGTCGCGGTACCTCGGACGGAGGACAGCGCAATTTACCGCCGATAATCGTCGATCGGGAAGAGTTACAATTGCCGGGGATTGTCAGCTACTCGGTTGCATCGAGACGCGATCCTTCGGACGGCCACGGGGCGATCGCTGTCAGGAGAACGCACGGAACGATGCTCTAGAGCTTAATCCTTGCCCTTTCATTCTTCTCTGGCCGCGCGATAAACGGGAGGAATGATTTACAATTTTTCGTTCTTTCGCCGGAGGTTATCGAGCTTCATAGATCACTCGTTGCGCCCCGAATTGTTTCATCGAACAAACAAAGATAAGACGTGTCGGAGCATTGAATCGCAATATTTGAAATGAAGAAAATGCGAAGATACGTATGAATAAATGATCCTTACGAAAGCAAATATCTTGCAATGGCTTAAAGGCAAGAGTGTCCGTCATCCAAAGGCGAGAAGGCTTGCGTGCAGCCAGGGACGACATATCGTCTTCCTCGTGAGATAACAAAGCATTCCAACCCCTGGCCTGGTCGGCGCAGGGCACGAGGAGCGTCTGTAGGAAAAGTTGCTCGCGTGGTTCGTGTCGTGGCTCGTTCGATTTACATAAACACGTACTCATTGATTGCTTGGCCAGATTGCCGGTCGTTATTACTTCTACGACCGGTTAACTTCGGCGTAGGACGGGAGAATAATCGCCGGCCTCTAATCGTTTCGCTCGGCGTCGGCCACGACCGCTGCTTCTACGGATCGATACACTTTGATCCCGGAGCGTTTTGGTCACTTTAGTCGGGCTACGTGGTTCTGTCACGCATTATTAACCCTTGGGATCGCCGGTGTTCTCCGTTGCTTCGAAATGATAGTCTAGTTATGGCGGTTTAACAGTGTCCATTAGTTTGTGGTATCGCGCTTCTTTTCTTTTTCATGAGTTTTTGATACGCGGTTCGAGTGGTTGCGGGAATTGTAATGACATAGTGAGAGTGGCTGTTGGAAGAATGGATCGAATTGATCGATCCGTTTGATTGTGGTTTTATAAATAGATGTTTCAATTAATGTACGCATGTTAATTGAATGATATAAAAGTGTATTACAAATTTCGAGGAGTCGCGTTACGCTTTGATGAGTACTACTTCGAATACGACAAATTTTGATAGACACGTATTGATTAATTAATTCGAATCGTTCTATCAATCGATGCGGATTTTGTTGGAGGAATTAGTAGGATCTAAAGCAATGTTAATTTGACTCACCGAATTGACACGCAAAGGGCGCGTTGGGGAATCCATTCTTCTCCGAACCTGCGACAAAAAAGAAGCGGATCGTTAGATCGGGGAATCGATGGCGGGTCGGATGAACGGTAGGAATCGAACAAATGCAGATGCAAGCACCACCCACGGTGTAACCCTTTCCCTTTACTGTCATTAAAGGGACCGCCCTATGTGCAAGGACTCGCGTGAGCTCAATGGAGAGATTTTAATCAAACCGATCGAGGAGATTCGATCAAGATAGATACATAGATCCGTGGCATCTATGTTTCATCGTTTAACAATGTACAGTGTATGTTTGATAATGTGCATATGCGGGTGTATTTTAATTCTAGTAATTATAGTACTGTGTGGTTATTTTGTTATTAAATGGCAATGATTCTGATAATGATATTTGATCACTTTGAAATAAAAATCCAATCAGCAGGTTGCCTCCTGCTAAGACATCCTTCAACTATACTTCGCAAGTATACAATCTAAATGGAACATTTCGATCTCCCCAAGTGATAAGTACAGTGCAAAATGTCACAAGTACCAAACAATTAATAATCCATCTGCATGAAGATAAAAAGTTCTCAAACGATTCTCAGGGCGAGAAGTCCGATTGCCAAGCTTGGCCAAGGTAGAAGTCAAAGAGGCCTTCGGCTGTTCCGCTCGACGGTCCGCAGCGCTAGAGGGGGTAGCAATTCCAATCACTCGGGGATGGAACGCGTATCGATCGAACGATCGGCGAATATCACGTGCTCCGCGACCGCGACTGTAGGTGGTAGTCGAGCGTACCACCCACGAAGAAGCTACTTAGCATGCACGACCAGATAGAAGGTAGCTGCCCACCTATCTGACAGGGTTAACTAATACAGCTCCCCCGATCGCGCGACTGAACGCCCAGTACTTTCGTGATTAGCAGTGTACTGATAAATCGACGGAGGAGAAGGCTGGTGCTATCGATTATTAAGCTGGCAGAAATTCCTGAAGGGATATCTAGAGAATCGAAAAAGACAAACCTTTCTTTCAATAATATAAAACAACAGAAATATGGGTTGATTTATAAATGCCTCCAGTTTTGAAGGGGATGAAATTATGGATTATCTGAAAAGTTTCATCGAAGACGAAAAAGGAACTTTTATACCATGCATTTAAATCGATTCGTTACGTACACGTGGATTGTTAATAAACAAATTCAACCCGTAATCACATCATTCCGACAAAAAGCACGAAAACAGCGATTCGCTAATTGAATCAATGATGCGATCGTTGCGAATCGATTTGACTGGTCCCTACTCGGAGGGATGCGTTATTCCGAGCCGGTAGACTGATACGTCGACTCGCGTCGAAACGTTGAAAATGAGGAAACTTCGCAGCGGGACACCTGCTACCGAGCTTTCCTTACATCGACCATGACTTCTTCCTCGTTCAAACGCCCAAGCGGATTGGAGGCTACTTGTTGCAGACACACGCAGCATGTGGTAGCTTCGCGCTAGTACCACGCGAATGAAATTGCGCGATTACTCGTTTTCTCGGTGCTTCAACGTTCAAAGTCACCAATACATTAAGCCATAAATTCACGATTAAAGACTCGACGAGAAGTCCGCTTTCTAGCTTCTCATTTTTCTCGACAAACGTTCCCTGGCCGAGGCAGTATTTATTTGTGTTAATAATTACGTTAATAAATTACGTTTAGCTATATTAATTCCCGTTTTATTTTTAAATATGGATATCTTCTTTTTATTGTAGATTTAGAAGATCTTACCTGCATATTCTTCTGGCATGAAGCGAAATCCCCAGTCGAGGCTGAACATTTTATCAGTTCATTCCAACAGTATTTTAATAGCATTCATTTGCACGAGGCTCAGGTTAGTTATGCATCACTGTACACTTGGCTGCACTGATTCATTGTTACAAATTTGGAATGTGAAAACACTAACATTTTCCCTTGACAGCAACTTAGATTAATCAGTAGTTTGTAAGTCCTTGTGTATATCGTTTTTAACCCTTTCCATCTGGCTATTAATATAACATCGGTATAATAAGCTTCTTTCTCATAAATTTCTTTCTATTCAGAAAACATTTCTATTCAAATTACAATTTTACATTCCGCACAGCAAAACAGCGTTCCATGCATACGCTCAGTTATCCACTTCGAACAAAAAGACTCGACTGTTCAAATTAAAAAACACAGGGGCAGACTTCCCTTTTGCACCCAGGTCAGAATGCACTGTTCAGTTCCAACATTCCCTCCTACCGTCGCTTCTTCTTCTTTTATCGCGACGGTTTTGCCACTTTGCCACTCGAAAGGAACGCGCATTTACCCCCGGATCATAAAACACGTCGTAACTGTAGCATCTCGCGCGATTCAGCCGATAGTCCGCCTTGCAAAGCGGCCTGCTCGTAGACGAGGCGCGTCTTGAAATGAACGCGCTACAGTTTTTCGCGTTAGTCAAATCGACCGTAATGACTCCTCTCCCATCCGTAGAATTGGACGCTTTCAGAGATTGCGCGATCGCTTGGAACGATCTGCATGCTTGGCGTTTGCATGTTGGAACGATCCGACGGGGAATCGCCGAGTATTGGTTGAAGGGAATAAAGTTGAAGCTATCTCTGGCAGCTAATTGTATCCGTTAAACGCTTGCAATTATTTTATAGAATAAAATTAAGCAGATGAGAGTTATAGCAATTTTATTCCGATCTTTGTCAATTTTATTTTAGCTGAAATGTGGGAAGGGGTGCATGCTCGGTGCATTCGCGAGTGTTCGGACAAGGCAATTAAGCTAATGAATGTGGGCGCAAACAAGAACCGCGTTCTTTTTGGTAAACGCGGAAAAATTGAAAAAAGGACAGTTGTTCACAGTTCGGTGTAAACGAGAGGTGTTCGGAATTAGGTGGAATTAGGTGTAAAGATTTATGTAACTTTTGTTAATATGTTCGTAGTTTCCGTAGAGTTGTGTTGATTGTGTTGTCGTTTACCCACCCGATCCTACAGAAATGTGTGTGTTTTTTTTTATCTGAATACAAAACACTCTAGTGTGATTTAATTGGTGTCTCGGTAATTTTTTTGTCACGAAGATATTCCGTCTTTTTGATATTCCGAGGCAGAAGTTTTCGTCGAACACTCTGAAGCGTGAAGCAAAGGTATCGGCGAAATATTCCTCTTCGCCTGTCCGTGAAGAAATAAATCCCACTGCTCCTTCGTGGATCGTTTGCTATCTTTTAAACTATGACTCGCAGAAGTCTGAACAGTTATGCGAAGCAGTTCTGTGCAGGCGAAGAACGAAGGAATGCCGAAAGAAGCCATGCAAAGTGTACGGAGAGCACCCTCGCGCCAAGGTGCAGAAGAAGTACGCGAACGTTTGCTATTGCACTGTTCTGTGCAACAATGAATCGTAGAATTCCGAGCCGAATCGATTCGCGTTCGTCGATGCGTGACTCAAGTGGTATAATTGCGATAATTGGAATGGAAGAAGAAGGAAGACAACCTTCAGCGTTCCCATTTACAGTGTTCTCGTTTCTTCAAGTTTTCTTCACCGAGGAACTGCGCTCCCGTGTTGGGTGGCATATCAGAAATTCCGCGAACATCATCGACAGCTAAATATACAACCAAATCACACAGAATTTCATTCGCTTTATCCATTAACCAAAACTTCCGAATACTTTTGTGTAATACTGCACACACGATATCTCACCCTTGCATATCTTCCATTAATATTCCACGAAAAGCGGCAATTTACCGTTGCCCCGGAATATCCTCATTATACACCGCGATTGTTCCATCGAATCCCGTTCGCCTTCCTTTCACCGAAGTACCTGTACAGCCCACAAATCGTTCGGAAAATGAAACACCGACCCCCTGAACCCTCGGCCAGCCTTCGCCTCGAGATGGGTCGCGAATGAAGAGCGACTCGTTAGCTGCGATAGTTGCGCGTGATGGATGGAGAATCCGTGGCTTCCTGGTGGACCGAGAGGAACACACCTTGAGAGAGGAACGAGCACGTGGCGTGGGAGTCCGCGGGGATGGAGCGAAGGGAACGAAGTAGCACGCGTTGTGGGCGGACCTCGGTGAACGTGGTGGAGGTTCAGGAGGCGGTGTTGGTAGGGGCCAACGATGATAAAACCAGAACCTACCTGGGTGAGGTGATTCGGACTTCCTTTCCATTGCTGCACGCCGACTTTCCTGTTTCGCCGCTTGCCATGCGCGTAATGGAAAATTTATTGTAGTTTTTAGTCCGGCCGAGATACTATTGAGGCTCGAATGCGCGAGGGGGGGCTTAGATTGGTATGTTCGCTGGCAGTAATTGAGGGTGGAATTAACCCGTGGCTCTTGCAAAGTAGCTCTCTGGTCTTGAATGAAATTTAAAGAATGTGCTTTGTGAAAAGGGTGGATGGATAAGATGTGATCAGAAATCTGTATACAGTGGTCTGTATTATTGAGAGTACCTGCAAATAGTGGACACGTGAGCTAAAAATAAAGGAATCTTTAAAAAAGACTAGAAAGGAAATGAAATATTTCGTCTACCCAACGATTCTCATGTAGAATAAAATACTGCAAACTCTTCCCGAACCATCACCCTTTACCAATGAAATAAATATCAAATTGCATAATACTTGTTCACTTTAATAAGCTAATAATACTTGTTCACTTTAATAAGCCAATATTCCACACAACCCGTTCAATAATTCCCACTGTTTTCCATAAAAGCCTCGAAGCTTAATGCGACCAGCTAATCCTCTACTCACTCTCCCCGATCGTCCTTTGAACGTTGGATTGAACCTCAGCTGATTGCTTGTAATTAGCGACGCGTGGCCTGCGCCCACGTTGGGTCAATATCTCGGAGGTAGAAGAATAAGAAGATCTTTGCTAACGAACCGTATTGTGAGGCTGGTTCCTGAGCCACGCGTAACCCACGATACCTACGCATCTGTGCGCACATCTTCATGCGTGCGCCTGAACGTGTTCACGCGAGTAATCAACGTGACGATTCACTTCCACGACCGCAGAAATGCGGAATCTCGTCTACTTCTTCGTGCGCAAGAACTTTGCCAGAGATGCTTTTATAGATAAACCGATCTCCGCGGAGAGATTCGCATTACTGACAGCGAACAGGATAGTAGGGAATTTATTTAATTTGTAATTAATTGCTGTCCGAACGATTCGCAACGTTTTACCATTCTTTCAATCGAAGCATTATTGCTTATAGTGGAGTAATCGTTTCAAGTATGGTGAAACGTTTCAAATGAAACAAAGACTCGGTTGACAAGTTATCCTAGGCAAATGTAAGGAAATTCATGAGATATTTGCTACGAAGCAATTTGTCGCGTTAAGACGGTAGAAGGGAAAGATCTTCTGACGAAGCCGATTTTCCATCCCAATGGTCGTCCACGGTAACGCACTGTCCCGCGATGAAGCGGGTCTTTACAGCCGATATCGGGAATAATTTATCGTCATTACATGCATCGTGCTGACTGTAATGCGCGACACTCGGCCCGCAAAGAGAAAGCGCCGCATCTGGAGTAAGGTTGCTACTTACTTAGGCACTAACGCCGATTTACGAGTAACATTTGCCCGTGCGCTTTTACGGGCAGACCGTCGACGAGCCAGCGGACGCGACAATTTCACCGGTAATTTATACGTCGAATCGAAGCGCGTGCGGGCAGTTTCGCGTTTGTCAACTGCGTGACGTTTAAAAGTGGAACGCTGGTTAGAAGAGCGGGGTGGAAGGCGTTCGGTGTGACAAATGCGTTTAGAAATTCTGGCTGACTTGAATAGTCGACAAGTTGCTTTAAGGGATTCATCGGATTCATTCAAGATGTACAGTAATCAAATCGTCAAATTTCTTGATGATAAATTTACGCGAAGGACTATTCATCAAAATCAAAATCAGTAAAGAACTAAGAATATCGATAGACAGGAATCACACTAATCGTTAGCCAGAAGAATTGATTGAATCATCCCTTAAATCGTCAACTTATTCAATTTCAAATAAAAAGCGATCACTTTCCTTCTCATTCCACCGTTCCTTCAATCTCTTTATATTGAACCAATTGCATCGCGACTGTAGAATTTCGTAGCTTGTTCATTAAAGTATTGATTTATCGAATGTAAAACACTGTTTGGTACAAAATAAAGAAGGAAAGCATCATCGAAACTCGTGGTATTTAAACGCACCGTGAAGAAATCCAAAAATACACACTCTTCTTCATCCCGCATCCGTCACACACTGTATCACAATCAAACGTCCCATCTCCACCAAAGAGCATTCCTCTTCAACCCCCAAAAGGAACAAAACTCTCGCGACGCCAAAGTTCAACCACCTCAAACATCCTCCGATCCTTGCTCTGCAATCATATATACGCGTTCAAACAACATCCAAAGCAATCAGCCAAAATCGATTCGCCACTCACTGGAGTGTGGGGGGGCGGGGGCGGCTGGCACACAAAGAATGAAGGTAGTCGAACACGCGTAGCCAAGCGAGCGCGGTCGCATGCCACGAACGACGGGGCTGCATCAGCGTGGTCGGTTGTAAAGATCAAATCGATGCGTCGTTACACGGTGTCACAAGGCTTGTGCACTGCACACGGCTGCACCGAACACACTTGCGCGCACTCGTTTATCCGCTCCGGACGGACGCGGAGCGTGATCCAAACAACGTTTCCCTTGACGGATGAACGAAGCGCGCGCGGAAAGGGTTGTTCTTACCGTCGGGACAAAACCCGTGTTCCTTCTCCTCCCGTCCCTTCGTTGGAAAAGGGACGGTGACAGAATTTTCGTTTTTTTCTTTTCTTCCACGAAACGCGAGACGACACTCGCGAATGCAACGCGAGGCAGAGTCGAACACGAAGTAGAGGCGAGAGTTCTAGGTACGACTGGGTAGAGGTCCGTGCGGGGTCTCGAGAGGAGGTGGAAGGGGATATAAGGTCGAGGGTCAGGGCTATGCCGTACGACCCGCGACCTCTGACCCACTCGATCCCTCCGACCCGATCGACCCACCGCTCCCTCCAACCCGCGGCTCGTTCCTTCTTCCTCCGCGGCAGTTCTTCTGTGCCGTTTTCGACGCCGCCAGACGCGTCGCCGTCTCATGCCGCACGGTTCTTCTCTCCCCTTAGCATTATGAGCGCTCTCTGCGTTTCCCGCGGGAATGACATTTCGTTGCCGACGCTGGGCATCCCGTGGAATTTCGCGGGGGATATTGATTATGGTGACTCCTGACAGGGATATTTTATTTCGGTAAATTTTCTGCCTTTTGACAGTGTAATTATTATTATTTGTACTTCTCAGGGAGCATGCAATTGAGTTTACATACATTACGAGAATAATAGAATAGTTTGAATTAAATGTTCCGCGGATGAATTGCTTGAACATACAGAAAATACTGATTTCTATTCGAGTAGTCTCGAGTGATTGATATGAAAATAAAGTAATTCATCATGATTACGTCGATGACTTATTAACTATGAAAAATGGACAAAGCGGATCTTCCTTTCATTGTTTTCCTTTGGTACCTTAAAATATCGCATGTGTAGAAATAATATTGAAATTAATTCCGAAAACTGGTTAATATTTTTAGCAATACGCGGTAATACAACGACACGAACTGTATAGTGCACGAAAACCCGGTTTCGCGTATCGTACGTAAAATGTGTTACAACCGGATGCAAATGTATTCCGCTTCTCTCAATTAGCCTAACAATTCCCGGTGTTGTTATAATTACTGCATTCCGCATCGCTGTAGTTTTACCGCGTGATTACATATGTATTAAAAGCTGTCGTAAGTAGAAACGCTAAGGATGTACTTATGAGAAACAAAGAATCTTAAAGTAACTCGAGGGAAGGCTTGCTTTAACGCAGATCTCGGTTCGGATAAATATTCTTGCAACGATCGGAGCGGGATCAGGGTCCCGCGCGGCGACAGAGCGCGCGCTTCTGTATCTGGCTCGTTTCAAAGAGCGCTTCACTGTCCAGCCTACGAGCACGAAAGTGAGCCACTTAATATGTATGTGCGCGGAAGACCCGCATCGGACCTTTGAACCGTGACCCCTGCATCGGGATCATACAGCAGACGAGCTGCCGTCGACGTAACGACATTTCACGTTACGCCAACAACCGTGGACAATTATCGTTCGCGCGCGACAAGTTGCGTCCGTGCCTCTTTCACGCTGCTTCTCTTTTCCTATCATCTTTTTTCCTGAACTGGATAAGTCGATCGATGCTGATAACATTTACTAAACTGCCAATCGTATCGATTGCCCAGCATTTGAACGTTACTGTCGCTTCATTCTTATTTCGATCGGTATACACGTTTTGTTATCCCTTTTGGGATTCGTAATAACGGTACGAAATAATAACAATAATTTTACGTAACGCTTGCACGTGCGAGCAGGAGCAAGGGGGACGATCCCGCGGCCGCGTTTCGACCAAAGCTTTCGGACAAAGGTCATCGTGGCCGACGCATCGCGGTTCGCTGAGAAGTCGCGACGTGACCGATTCGATCGTTTCCCCGGGGCCTATTCGAGCCTACCCGCGACTCTCTGAACTCTGGATGCACAGATTCCTCGCGTAGATTAAATTCTGAATAAGCCTTAACCGCGGTGGCCAGCCTACGCGGCTGCGGACGGGTCAAGTGAAATGGCTTAATCCTGCACGGTTTCTTTTCCTTTTTCGTGGAAAAACGTGTTCATGTGGTTTGAAATGCAAGATGTTCGTTGCAGGAGTGTTTTGTAGAAAACGGTGGAATTTTTGCGTTAGGGAAAGTCGATGATTTGTCTCCCGTGGATAATGTTAATGTATTTATTGTATTTTCAAGTAATTTGTATTTTACTGTTCTTCATGATCTCTGGATGTAATTTGTATATTTTCCAGATCTATTCGCTCAAGAAAGAATTGTTTGAATACTGGTGGAAACGATACAGTACTGTACGTCTTAGAATTCATGATTACACTGAAGCTTTTATTGAGATCTCGTTCTAGCAAGTAGTCTAGATTTATATGTGGTCTACCGCGTTCCATGAAATATACTCTGAAGCACGATTAATCGAGACCACCCTTCTTAATACCTCTATCTTTGCCATACAAGCTCTTTAAACACTGTGCACACAATTGTTAAAAACTATTCAGATATTTCAACAGAATATACGTGGTATTGTTATTAATTACCCATTATAGGTTCTCAATAACTTTGTCCTGTGATTGATTTCCTTAATATAACTTTTATGATACACACCACTAATTACTAAAAAGTTAAGCTCAGTAACGAACAAAGGCTCACCAATAAAAATCGTGAAACGTTATTCGTACATTTTTCAACAGATGAACCATATTCTGCAAGATCCGCCAAAATAGGAAAGTGGGATTAAGAACCTCCCCAAGGATTAACAACCGTGTTAGGAGCGAGATTATTAATCCGGCAAGGATAGAAGGACAAACCCGTCGGAAATTTGCATTCCCGTTTGCTCGGACTTAATTAATTTCCATGTCCCCATAATTAAAACGACTCCATATGGGAGTACCGAACTCATACTCGGCTGAAAAAAAGGGAGAATCAAGCAACCAAGCTCGAAAGAAAAGAAAAAAAAACGAAAAAGGAACTGCCAATAAAAGAAGACAAAAAGTGGGAACCACCTTCTCCGCGAACAGGTATCGATCGAGACGTACACGAACCGGTCAAAATAAATGGTTCACCATATAGATTCCTATAAATATCAGGATCGAGCGATTCCACGGAGCGCGCACTATGTATCTCCTCCGGGTTCAATTGAACACGCGAGATCTCACGCAGAGTTGACGGTTCTCGTGCCTCTCGTTGATTTCTCAGCACGACGACCGACCGAAAACGTACCGGCACGGAACAAATAACGAAATGGTATATACGTATAAGAAGATGAAATAACGAAAAAACGAATCGTATAAAAATGTAAAGGAGACGGGACCGTACGAGAAGAAGGGTTTCGACGAGCGACGACGACAGATCGATATTTATCGTGACCAGAGTTGTTCGGCCTGTAACCGACCACTGAAACCCGACTTTTCTCTCTCTCTCTCTCTCCCCCTCTCTCTCTCTCTCTCTCTCTCTCGCTGTCTCTCGCGTTAATCATACGCGGTGCGGTTAGCACGTAACCGCGGTCCCACCACGAATTGATGATCCCTAATTAAGGGCCAGCGGCGCAATTAATGAGACGCGCTCTTTTAATTGCCGCGATCAATAAAAAGGACGGCGCGCCCACGGGCTGCTTCGTGTCGCCCGATAAATGTTTCTCCGTGCTACCGTAACTGTGTACGTGGATATACCGTGCGAATCGATTTCGGGGGAATACACCGGCCGCGACCGCGGCTCCTCTTCCCTCCGTCGGGATTTCTCAAATCGGCCTCCGTGCCCGGCCGCCCGTTAATTGCGCGCCCTGCACTTTGAATCCGGATCGCCGCGTGACGTCGGAATCGTATACAAACCGGCGCGCGATTTCGCGTGCACACGTATTCGCAATCCTTCTCGTCCGCCCATGGAAACCGCTTTCCACGATCGATGTTCAACGGGTCGACACAATGATGCAACCCGCTTAATCGCGCTGCACTTTAATTCAGCCGTTGCCGTTTCGCGCGAGACGCGCCGTGTCCGACCGCGCGACATCGGCGCACCCCGAGGGGTCGGGAGGGAGAGAACGGCCGCATCGGGAATTTCAGATCGTCGGCGGATCTAGACGCTAGAATGGCGGCGGGGGTATCGTCTGGAACTCGGGGGCTGGACAGGTCGGCTTCTTTTTTGACGAGAAGGGGCCGAATCGGGACGAATAAAT
Source organism: Holcopasites calliopsidis (assembly GCA_023838395.1). Lineage (NCBI taxonomy): Eukaryota > Metazoa > Arthropoda > Insecta > Hymenoptera > Apidae > Holcopasites > Holcopasites calliopsidis. The sequence continues at coordinate 2,347,311 of JALHAQ010000009.1, forward strand.
TCCACTCGTGACAAAAGGAGAACGCTCTTATGCCGAGCATCCAATAGCCTCTGTTGGCCACCGCAACGGACACACACGCCGAATCCTGGAAGCGAACTGGAACGAGATAACGACCCGAACGTTCCTCCTGGTAGCCAACCCCCCCCCCCCCTCCCCTGCTCTTCAATCTGCGCCTGAAACGCAGCTCACCTGCTACACCGAGTACCATGAATTCCGTTTGCACATAATTTAGTGGGCCATGCAAAATAGCGGAATAGAAATTTCATCGAACGCCCCTATTGTTCCCAAGGAAGAAAGTTTGAAATCGAAAATAGGTTCGGATGAGGGTTGAACGTGTTGCTACTGTGCTGCTACTGTGCCCCACGACTTCGGAATGAATTATGAGATCTGGACAGAAGAGGGGAAATTTCTAAGGAACATATTCGGTCGGAAGTTTGTTTCGATTTGTTAATCACTAATTTCGAAATACATTGCATCCGGTGAAATATGTAGGTGAACTTCCTCCTTTGTTTAAACAAAGCTTCATGAAGCGAAAAGCTTTCATGCACTCGACTTTGCAACGCTTCACGACGTAACGTGAACACTGTTACAAACTCGTACAAGCGAAAAGACCGGTGAATCTCGCCAAGTACCCGGAATTTTTATTAAGTAGCAAGACATGTCTTCCCAGGGATGGAGAAGGGACAGTCCCCTGCCAAAGAATCGTCTCTGGAGCGCAGTGAATGTCCGCGTACGCCAGGAAGCATTATTTCCAAGCCTGTCAGCATCTTCAATCAAGGCCAGCTGAAAGACCCGGAGCAGGGTGACCGGTCTGGGACCCCCCCCCCCCCCAGAGCCGGTGTCCCGCCGATCGATGTAAATGAAAAATGTAAATTGGCCCGATTGCCCTTACCGATCGCGGCCTTTCGGCCCCGGAGAGGTCTCTCCCGGCGGAAAAAACATCTAAAACGCTTTTACACGGCCCAGAAGAGGCCCAGAAGGCGGTGGTGGCTGCGGAGAAAAAGAGGGAGACGCGAGCAAGCCTCTCGCTAGACTGAAGAGACAATGCCATTGTTTTTAGACTTCAAAGGGACCTGGCCGCTCGCGAACTGGCCCTTTGCTCTCGCCGTCGCTCCTAAATTCTTCTACGTCAAGCCACAGGGTCCCGGTAACCGCGAATCCTTCCCTCTCCCTTCGCGCCATTTAGTTCCTTTTCTACACTCTCACTCTCTCTCTCTCTCTCTCTCTCTCTCTCTCTCTCTCTCTCTCTCTCTCTTCTGCATTATGTCGGGACAGTGGTGCAGAGGGACGTTCGTTAACCCTCACGAACGAGACAGGGGCCTCGCTACTTATACCTCGCTATCCTTCTGCATCGGTTTGAAGGGGTTTCATCGACTTTCTTAATTGGTCGACTTGGGGCGAGTGCGGTTAATTGCGATAAAGACACTAGGCGGTGCATAATTCGGCTGTGTTAAGCGGGGAAATGGTATTAAACCATATCAAACCATACCAAACAATACCAAACAATATCAAACAATATCAAACAATATCAAACAATATCAAACAGTGCCAAACAATGGCAAACCATATAAAACATAAGTATGGAACGTCTCTTCCAAGCGTTCCAAGCAAACCTCATCGAACGCCACTAATCATTTCTTCACCATCCCCAGCGTGGAGCGCCAATTAATCACCCCCCAACCCTGCACACGTAACGGCCGCGGCTCGAAACGAGGCGAAACGTACCCCGTGTTACCCACGCGAAATAAAGAAAGCACGAATCGAACAAGAGACAAGAATCTCCGCGAAAAAAAGGAGGACTCACCCCTGTAAGCGCAATCGCCGCATCTCCCCGCCGCGCCGGTGGAACGAGCCGAGAAAGAAGGGCTGGGAGAGAAGCAAAAAGGGTGGAGTGGACAGGCACTTTGATGCGCGACCGTAGAAGCCGCGGCAACGGTGGCCAGAAGCGCGGTAATTGCCGCGCCGAACCGGCCTCGCCTTGCGCCTCCCAATAAGCCATGCCGTATGCTCGCGGCGTGGCGCGGAAAGGTTTAAACGCCGCGCGGCAGCGGCTCGCGCGTATGTAAATGCGTATTGTCTTTCCCCTCCCCCTCCGCCGATAAAAAGACCACCGCCGAGGCGGCCGCATTACCGAGACTCTCCGCAGTATATTAACCCTTTGATTTATGCCCGGCCGCCATATAAGCCCTACAATGACCGCGAGACGATCGCCGAGCGCACACTCGCGAGAGTGACCGAAGGAGAACGGTGCTGTTGAACAAGTGGAAATTCGACGGTATCGTATGGACGAGCCATGGGGGGTGCAACTTGGATGATCCAGGCAAAGGATCGCGAGGAGATTTAAAGGCGCATCACGAGAACGTTCACAGTATTTCAAGATACCGCGAAGTCGAACACAATACCTCGTTTCACCGAAACTCCACCATTAAACGATCCCGCAACTTTCTCCGTGGCATCTCTGGTACGCGTCCAAACGAACCCCTTTCAGGCTTTGTGCGTTACGGTGCCACGAGCAATGGAACGCACAGACATAGGTTTTTAGCAGCGCTATCGCCGCGAGTACAATTGCACGCCAGTTGGCTACGCGGCGGCGGGATCAGCGCTGAAACTCTCTTATCTAACTAATTTAAGAGGAGCAGTTTTCTTTGCTCTCGCCGAGGCGGATCTGCGCCGCTCTCGCCGTCCAATATGGTCGTGAACGAGGCGGCGAACAATGCCCGGACAGTAATGCGCGCCGCTCGATTTGCATGTTCGCGGGAATATCAGCGGATTCGCATCGTGCAATTAATAAATTTGTCGAACCGCTGCATTATTCATTTACCACGGTGCTCGCCTCTCCACGCGCTCCGTTCCTCTTTATCCGCGCTTCCCCCGGAAGGGGCGACGCAAATTATTCTGCATCGTTCGAGTAAACCTTCGACGGGAAAGGTTCTTAGTAGGTTTTCCAAAATATTAATCGTAGAGCAGATGTTCCCGCGTTTCAATTAATGTTCCAGCTCGCGTCTCACGAATAAGCCTGGAAGCCCCGAAGAATAATCCTCGCGGACCGAGCGAAGTTCGCGAGGCAGCTGCCGTAAATTATCGTGGCCCTACGCTCTGCCCGGTACGCGCTTTTTCGTTCGCCCGCGTGGCCGCGGCAGGATACCCAGAAAGAGGAAGCCAGGCGTCTCCGAGCCTCCGCGAGGAGCGCGGCGCGGTTCGTGCGGCGACCAAAGTTAGCCGGCCGGGCTCTTCCACGACCAGTAGCCTCCTGGGGACCTCGTTATCGGTACGATGTTGATATATGGCGTGCATTGCTCCTCCATCCACGCCCTGCGCTCTCTTTGCTCTCCCCGGCCGCTCGAGCGAAAGGCAAGAGAACGACGCGGCGGGAACAGGGGAGGGGCACACACGCAACGCGGGCGCGCGCGCGTGTGTGCGGGGAGAACTCCTCGCGGATATTCAGCCCCATTGTTCGGACCGCCCTCCGCGGCGGCCGATGCCATTGCCATGCCCGGTTCCGTTCATGCGATACTGTCTTATTATAAGGCGGCAATATCGGGGCCCCCTCTTGTCCTCACACGCGTAGACAGGCTCGCAGCGTTCTTTATTCTAGCCACGAAGGGAGGAAAGCCCTCGGGGACGCGAGGGGATGGAAATAAGGAGCGCGCGGATTTACTCGCCGCGCGACGTTATAAATTTCGCTTCGGACTGCCGCTGAATGCGCCGGCCCCCGTTTCGGCACCGGGGGCCCCCGTGTATGATTCCTCCCGAGCGTTGTTAGACGACGGGCAATAATTTCTTTCCGCCCGACCCGTGGATCCCCGGAACCCTGACAGGAGCCCCGGACAGATTTATGCGGCCGCGACCGAGACGCACGGGGTCGATGCTTCTTTGAATGAAGATTGTTTACGCGGGATCGAGGGAGAATGGTGAACAGATTTTGGTGGAGACATTTAGCTACTTGGTTTACGTGTTTTGAGAGAGTTCGGAGAGTTCTATGTGCTGTAGATTTGGGGATAGAAGGGTTAGCGAAATGGAAGGGACTGTAGGATGATTGATAGGCTAACTACAATCACTCTATGGACGACGTAAATCACGGAAACGAACGATTAAGCAAAAAGAATGGAAGCACAATTTGAATCCATCGCAATTAACTGTGGGAAAAAAAAGAAATCAGATCGTTACACGAAATCCGAGTAACTTAAAAGTCACTAAGAATTGTTTACCATTCGCCAAAAGTAAATGAACAAAATCATCCCACTGATTAAAATACACTGAAACTTGAATTCAATCGATTCGTCCTTATTTCAAGAAAAAAACAGAACTTTAGCCATCGTTAAAATCTCCTCGGCCCGCAACGGAACAAAAGCCCGACGGCGGCTTGACCAACTCGTTACGAGAAGCGTAATTCAAATTATCCACGGTTCTCCGCGGTTTCTTGCCCCCTTCGCGAAATGACGGTCGTTGGTAGGACGATGTCAGGACGTCCACCGCCCACGCATGGGAACCGAGAGGAGAAGGCACGAATCGAAGGGAAACGAACCAGGGGAAGGGCGGAGAAGGGACCGGGGATGCGTTCAGAGAAAGTAGAGGAGCGTGAACCAGGGGAAACAGAAGGGAGACGGAGAAGCGGGATTCATGAATGAAATTGTAACCTGCTGCGCGGCACTACGATAATGTCCTCTTACGCAACGCGTCATGATCTTCCTGTTGCCGGGTCAACGACATCCCGCCGAGACCTTTCATAGCGAGCCGCAAGAAAGCTGGATATCGTTGAAATATTCCTAATTTGCGAACTTTCGTGAGACTTTCGTGAAAGAAGTCTTCGTAATTCTATTAATTAATTGATCATTCTTTTTATCGGTCAATAAAGGGCTTGGTAATATTAATTATTTTATTAATAGCTCCTTGAATGATCAAACAGCGCATGGCTAATCTTCTTTTCTTCATCAGAAGCTTAAACATTTAATGTTAACTCTTTCTAAAAGTGCAAGAGATTAGATTCCTAATTTCCGCACAAAATAGATTCAATTCATCATTCAGAATACATCTAAGCAACGCGATTCAAACAGCAATTAGACACATGAAAAAGAAGGGATATGCACGGCGGCGGTGTATTCAGCAGACCTCGAAGGCTAAACACACCTCTGCTCATTCTAACAACGCTCTAACCGTAAAATCCTCTTCCTCGGCAACCAAGAAGACGAACAATGAAAGAAGCGAGCAGTACAATGAAAGTTTGCCTGTATCGAGCAGCAATTAAACGGTGCTCGACTTCGCGATAACGTTACTCCGATCCGTTCACAGAACTCCCTATATCGTTCGGGGTTAATTAATTGTCCAGCTCGAACTCTACGGAGAACCGGGCGGCATTGAGCCCCGGATTATTCCTCGTCCACGTAATGGGGCTCAGTGCAACGTGGAAGAGCTTGGTGAATGAGTTGCGTGACACGTAGGAGGTTCGCGAAGGGCCTCCATGCGAAGATCCGCGCGGCTCAGCCGCGTCTTGGAACCTGGACTTCCTGTCCGCGCTCACATGTCCGACTCCCAACCATTATGGCATCATCTACTACCGGTGCGCCCGTTGTGGGAGAGTAAGCATCGCTCAAACGTCACGTTATGTGACCAGTCGAATGATGGTAGACAAATTTCTGCCTCTTCTTCCACCTCGTCCGCCTCCTCCTCCTACGTTCATATACCTGTTCCCCATTCAAGCCTGGCTGGCCTTCATTCATGCAGCCAGTCGGGGGACCTCGTTCCGCCATTTCCCTCGTTATCAATTTAGACGGAGGGGCAGCAAAATAGTACCACAATGGGTCGTCATTTGCATTCATTCATAATTTCGTTAATAGCGGAGCAAAAATGAAATGAATCATAAAATACTCAGCATTAACTCAATATGACCAGAGGAATATTTTCGAACCCATCAACGACTACAATACTTCGAACTTCAGTAACGCGTGATAATAAAATTATTACAAATTCGTTGATCAAAAGGAACAGTCAATACTAAGATTCATACTTCTATTACAAAGTCAGTACGAGAATTCTTTCCCAACAAATCCGTAAATGCGTGTAGCGAGCGCTAGTCACTTTCGATCGAGCATTCCCTGTTCCCAAGAGACCGCCGATCTAGTCCAATGGTCATACACGTGTCGAGCGGCAAAGATTCGACCTGAATGCCAAGATACCAATGTTCCGCGGATCGATTTTTTCCGTGGCAGCCGCTGCAACTAGGCGGAGGAACGTTGTTAATTGCCGCGACGGTCGCACAACCGGTAGCTCGTTAATTGCCGACAACGCTGGCCGACGTGGATATACAGGCGACCGTGTAATAACACGGCGTTTTCTTAGCGGACACAGCGAGAAAGCGAACAACCGCCTCCCGTGACCTGTCACCGGCTTCGCGAGCCGGTAATTATTGAAGCTCGCGATGTCCTTTTCAGCGATGATTAATGCACGATATCGCGCCATCTAATTGCACCGCTAAACGATTACCGCGGGGCCGTGAAATAATTAGAGGTGGACGCAATGATGGATGGCTGCGCGCTGGGAACGTTTGACGTTCCGTCGTTGTAAAACAGTGGTGGAGATCATTAATATGCTAACATTTTTCCATGTTAAGGGAAAGTAAATACTTTTTTTTTATTATTAATGAGAGATCATGATCATTCTATTATTTTCAATCATTCAACCTTTAGAATTCAGATCGAGTGTTTGAATGATTAGAAATTGGCTGATTTGTCTGCAATCATTCGTGCGGTTGTTTTGCACAAGTTTCGACACCACCGCGGCAGCATCCCTCAACACCCCGTACAAACCTAAAGCGCCGTATCTTCCCTCGCCGGCCGAATCGCTGAGAACCCGTAAATCGAGGCCGAGGACAAACGTTGAATCGCGACAGATTCCCCAACAAATAATATTACAGCATCGACGGAGGGCCGATAGAAGTAACGACGTACGCGCGTACGTACAAACGGTAGAAACCAGTTAGCAGATACCGGGGAGACCTTACAATCCCCGCGACAAGATCGACCTAATGGGAATTTATTGAATCGATGAAACTTTGTTCTCCTCTCTCGCGGGTCCCGCGAACAAGAGCGCGCTGGTTCGGCGTAAGAAACGATCCGGCCGCAACAAACGAGCCGCGCCAGCGTGTCGTACGAGAGGAGCAACGGTCGAATGCGTATGTCGGACTACGGGGGTCTCCCGTCGTTGCGTCCAGTGCGTTATGCGTCCCCGCAACATGCATCGCGTCCCGTCTCCTTTTTTCCTTCCTCTCCTCTTTCTTCTACCCGTGCCGCTGTCGGCCGCTTATCCTTCGCGGCCTTTTACCATAATCCCCGTGGAAATTTATAATCCGACGGTTACACCGCCGCTGCGATCGGCTTTTCTAGAGGGAACGCGAGCCCCGCGATCGATTCAGGCCGTCCGGTATGCGGGATTTCTGGAAAACCGAAATGGAAAGCAACGATCCGCGATACGCTGAACACCGAATGTTGCCTCGGTGTCTGTTAAATGGTGGCTCAACGATGTGGATGGGCTCTGGGATAGTTGTTATGGAATAGAAAGGGCGTGTGAGGAGTAAGGAATGGCGCACTGGACGTTGTTATGATTCCCTTTAAATGGAAGTTAAGCGATAGACACAATATCTAGTCGAAAGTTGGAAAAGCATACCCGGCTGTGTATTATTGATTGCGAACAGCAATAGAATTGATGATTAGATTATACGAATTCACTTTCTAATACATTATAACACATTTTATTAAACCACACTTAACAATGAAAAAGTATAACTGCTTTCAAATGCCGAATTTTCGCACTAAAAGAATTCAGATAACTAGCTGAACAATGTGTGCAAATCCCCATAAAATTACAACTAATTCAGACTTACAGTTTCCTAAAAGAAAGTTCGTAACGAAACCGCATTTTTAAAAGGGTTGAAAAACCGCTTTCAAATGCGAAACTTTTTGACTAAAAAGGAATTCAAATAACTAGCCAAAGAATGTATCCAAATCCCCATAAAACGTCAACTAATTCAGGCGCACAGTTTTCTAAGAAAAAATTCGTAGCGAAGCCTCATTTTCAAAGGGGTCGAAAGTAACACTTGAAGGGTCATAATCGCTGATCCGTCCGGAGTCCTATAAAACGAAACACACCCTCGGCCTTGCCCGCGTCTAATTAGCAGTGCGTTATGCGTTTGCATGCCGTAGAAGGCAGGGCAGATCCTATGGAGCAACGGCGAGGTGCGTGAACGCCGCTCGCGGCTGCTCATTGTGCGAGCGGCTGAGTTACGATCAGCCGTGATATCTTTTTACGCGAACACCCGGGCTTGTTAACGATAGAAATCCGATCGGTACAATACCATTATTTAGCCGGCGTATATACGGCCGGCCATTAGCGGGCGCAGACCGAGCCCGTTCCAGCGCGGCTAATGATTTCATTTCGACCTCTCCGCTGTACGCGGACGGACGATCGAGACGTTTCATCCATTCCAATCGGGGGAACGTTTGTTGCGTGCCTCGAATCGTCGAGCGCCGGGCAGAAATATGTACGCGGGGTGGGACAAATTGAGGCGGCACGGACGTGGAAATGTGGGTCGCCTGATAAAACGGGAGCCGAGATCAGCCGGGACGGGGAATCTTCTCCGATTCGTCAAAAGTGAGCAAAGTAATAATAGAGAAAAGGAGAACAAAAAGTAGGATTTGATCGTAGACATCTGGTTCATGGACGGGCCACGAGTGCCGACCCGGAGGGCCGGAAGCGGTCGCTTACGGTTTCGCGTTCTCCGGATAAGACCATACGTACCGACCTTTAATTAGTTACCGCGGGGCTGCGCGCGGAATAAACGGGCTTCCTGGCCTGGCTAAATAAATAAAAGAAGGCCAACGGCGGAGGTGCACGGCGTCCCCGGATCCTTCTTCGCGAGGGAACAGAAGGGGCGAGGGGGTGGAGGAAGCATAATCGAGCTTCAGGCCGTTGATTATACGCGAATGCCACGCTCGGCGGCTCAAGCACATCGCGGGGAGGCTCGCGTGGAAATTCAAACGCGTCCGTGATCCTGCGCGCTCCTTCCTTCCTTTCGCAGTAATTAATTGGCCTGCATTGGCCGTGCGCTGCTTCATGGCTGCACTCGACCGAATTTCGATTAAGACTTAACGACTTCCATCTGCCAGAACGGCAACAACTATATTTATCTAGCGTTTCTCTGTTGCTCGCTGTGCTCCCTTTTCTTACCATTTATAAAGGGGGACGAAACGCGCAGATACTCGGGGACAAACGTTCAGCGATTTTAATCAACGGTATGATTGAAAAGCAGAAGAGCTGAAGTTCGACGTTGCCTTCTAACGTTGCAGCGCGTGCAACGTCCGTGACGATGAGGAAGGCTGCCCGCCTTAATAATGCAGGCCGACATATTCTTACCTCCGACTTAGACCTGGCCCATCGCTACCGTCACGCTGGTAATCCTAATTAAATTGCCACTAATTAGGATCGACCTTAATGCACGCGCTCGCGTGCTCTACACCACATTACCAATCCATCCACTTGAGATATAACAAAAAAGAAAGAATAGGATATACTGTTGGTACTTTTTTACAATTATTATTTGATCGAAAGTCAAGCAATAAAGGCTTCACCGATTCAAAAGCGGGGTTAATGAAGTAATTTCCGTTACGGGAAACGAGATCCTTATCGAGCTCGGCGAATCTCGATACCTTCCGTTCGCTTTTTAATTGTTTAAACGCGCGATGGCACGCGATCGGAGGCACGCACCGGCGCGATGGGCGAATCGTGAAAACGTATTGCTATTATAAGGTAAGGCTGATGAAATACGTACAAACCATAAATCAGGCAAATGCTGGCCAGTCTGACAAAGTATGAGCTACAAAATCATACTAATTGGACTGTGTCTAATCAGGGTCCAATTGCAGGTTCAAGTCGGGTCTTTGGAAAGGAATTTCTTTCTTCTTAAAATAATATTCTTCTTATGAGAACTACTCTTTTAATTATTCGGCAGTCATCGCAGATTTTCAAGTCGTCCCCAACTACTGGTTCGCCATAAATCCTTAACGAACAATCGAGAAATTGAAAAAGGCCTGAATCGACGAAGCCTGAACCATGCCTACGGGATGAAACGCGCGCCTTCTGGTTCGCTCGCTCGACCTTCCTTCCTTTCGACCCTCTCCTCTTCTACGGCCGCCTTTTTCCTCGATCGTTCCTCAGGGTCTCCCCGGTGGAATGAATAGCGTGCGTTCACGGTAAGGCGCACCTCGTAATGGTGGCACACGCCGTTACCATTACAGAAGGGATGGCAGGAAGCCCGCTCTCTGCGGCCGCGGCGGTGGCGCGCGGCTCTACTTACAATAATTAACATGATTGCCATTATACGTACGTGCGCCGACGTGCGTCGTAATAGCCGGCCCGCCGACCACCGTCGCCGAGCCCCCTTGGATATGCTGTTTCGAAGTAACCCCGGGGAAATTATCGAGCGAGGGATCCCGGGTTCCTTTATTTGCGATCGAAGGGATTGGAAAGGCTTCGGCGTAGATTTGCTCATTGCTTTTTTTATTGCGCTTCAATTAATCACTTCGAATCTTTGTTGTTCGCGCTTTGCAGACTTTTCTGGATTGCTCTCAATCAAATGCCGAAGCTGTCACATCTCCTCCAGCTTGATCTAATCTAACCCAAAGTCAACTCTTGCTCAAATAACTAATATAAAAAACCTCAACGATCAAGCTAACCCTTTTCACCAACCTTCCAGCCCTCGTTCCTTCCGCATCCTCCAAGGGACCAAATATCTCAGTTGAAAACTCCCAACCGCACCCAGCATCCTTTAGCCTATCTACGGACTCCCATTTTTCCCCGTTTAAAATATGCCCGCGCGATTCCATGAAATCCTACTACGCGAGTTTCAAGTTCCCCGCTGTCGGCGTAGCAGCGCTAGTTAATCTCTCCGTCCCCTTATCTCTTCCTCCTCGGCTACTCCGGACGGGCGGAGGGAGAGAGCGAGAGTTTAGCAGATAGCAGTTATCCGTACCACCCCCCGGCCCCACCCCTCCGCGGCCCGCGGAGCAAAGGGATATCGGCGGCGCGAGAAGCACATGGTCGAGGCAGCCAGACACGAGCCATTTACCGCGGTGGTCGAAGGTAGCGGAGTCGGACGGTAATGGTCATTACGAGCACGCTTCGCTGATTGCGCGCCGCCACGAGGCGGAGAGGGCATCATCGGCGACCCGGAGACCCGCTCTACCTCTGTGCTAGAGGCGCACCGGCCTTCCCCCGCTCGTGCTCGAATATTCTTTTATTAAGCTAGGCGCTGCCTGCACGGACTCGTTCGTTAGCTAAATTTAATGCCAGCCACTGAACGCCGACGCCGGGGGGGTCTTATATCACTTTAATCGGCCGGACACTGCGCGCCGAACCTCGACCCTTAACCGCGGTTAAGTGCTGCGGCGAAACTGGGACAAAAGTCGAAGCCCGCGATCGGATGTAATATCTTTTTTTTTCTAGGATTGGAGGAGTAGATATATTTTCTGAGGGCGAAGTTGTTCTTAGGGCGAATTGCTTTGGGCAGGGGTTTGGGATTTTTGCTTTTACTGAAAGTATTTACAGTTCTCTAAATATTGTGGCAGCGATGGATAATTCGATGTTACTATTGTTATTAATCCTACGAGCATTTGAGCCTAAATCAATCCTAATCAACCCTTTACCAAAAGAGACACTGTTTTTTTCCGAAAGCCGCCCTCCTCAGTAACGACTTGCCACCATAAATCCGTCCCTCCCGAATTCCAGTCGGACCTCTCAGCAGCAGGTGTTGCAGCACGTTCTAAGCGGTCGACGAAAGTAGAAGGGAGCGGTAGCCCGGTAATTACAGGCCAATATACAATCGTGCAGAGGTATGCACGCGGCTTATAGCGGCGGGAGCCGTGACCGATCACGAGATAGGCGTATCATGGATACCCGTTTCGCGAGCGAGCCTCCTCCGTTGCAATCGCGCCTCCCCCGTTCTGCTGCTCGCGAAAAGATTAATACGCCTCCGAGAGCTCGTAACACCTGATCTGTCGTGGCCCGGAATTACGATACACCCCCGATACACCGAGCGACCCAAGGCTGTACATCGAGATCGTGGCGGGGGACACCCGGAAGATCGAACCGTGGATCGACCCACGATCGTTGAACCCTGAAAGGTCGGCCGGGGGGAGCTTTTAGAGCGAGGCCGAACAACCTGCTCGTGTTAAAGAGCCGCGTTTATGCGCGTAGAACCGCGAAAAAGAATCAATGGAGATTTGCCTCTGATTCGGGGTAAAAATTGTTAGAGTGGAGAGAGGATGGATTCGATTATTTTTAGGTGATTTATATTGTCTGAAAGCTGCCTAAGAGCGAAGGAATCAAATAAATGATTATGAACCATCATATACTCATTTCTAATACATCAGATTGATCAATACTTATAAATATCGATTCGAAGAGACTTGTAATTGATCAAAGATTGGGTAGTTCATTATGAGTACCGTAAGAGATTATACAGAATACATTGAAGATTTTTAACTGCCGTCTATGTACAATTAATTGTAAAGAAAATGATAAAGGAAAAATTAAAGAAAGTACCCTGACGAGTTTTAATTACTTTTTTCCTCAAACATCCGTTTATTTCTGGCTTGTCCATTAACACGTCCCTCGGCTTTCGTGCAATTGGGCAATTAGTCTTGGGCGCAAGAAACGAAGGGTAGCGCGCTTTTAACTGGTTCCAACGAGAATCAAGTTCGAAAGTTGCTACGGTTATGATTTATAACGAGCAGAGGCGAGATATCGAGAACACGTTTTTAATAAACATAATTTAGCGTACGCGCGTGATGCGTTATCGCGCATTATAAATGCCACGATAGACAAGATAACGGCAGCAGCTCTCGTTAAAGGCTCACGCTGAGATGAATTCAAGGATCGTTGATTAGGACTGAAAGCGGTTCATGAATATTTTGATCTACGGCTGATTTTAATAATGCATCGCGCCGTGAAAAAGGAGGATAACGTCCAAGTAGTTAGCGAAGGAAACGATTGCCAGGTGAAAAGGAAACGAGATTCTGGAGGAAGTTGGTGCAATTAAAGGAATAAAAGTCCTAAAATAGAAACTCCAATTTTCCTGTAGTATAATAAACGGCTATTTGCTATACGATTCATAGTACATTTTTCTTAAAATAAAATGAATAAAACACGTGAATTAATCGTGTTCGCTCTTTTCAATATTTCAGAAGATCAATGCACACTTATTTAAAAGAAATTCTGAAACAATTAATTTATTCAAATAATCCCTGTCGCTTCCCCGAACCGTCCCTTATCCTTTCGTAACAAAATACTCGCGACCGCGGATATAGAATCTTTTCAATCAATATTCCGTGTCCGTGCCCTAAAGCAGGCATCACTGATCGAGCCCGTTAATTCGCGCCGAGCACAAGCATCCAAGCGCACGCCTCGTCCTGGCAAAAGCGCAGGAGCACGCGCGTGAACGCGAACCGCGGCGGGCAGGCGGTCGAGGTGTGCGTGCGATCGGAACAGAGGTAGCGCGCACGAGCAGTCCAGATTGCGAGATTTCATTCTCTGAACCGGCAATTTGCGAAATTGACGGGGCAATTTGTTTACCGGTAATTGCGATACGATCGGCGGCGGGGCTCGTTGGGGAACGACTAGAATCGTTGCCGCGGCAACGCGCGACGATACGCCGAGGAGGCGTGCTCCGCGTTTTCGCCAAACGGTGCACGTGCAAAAGCACGTGTGCGCGCGTCAACAAACGTTCCAAGGTGTACCGTTACTGGTCGCCGAACGTAATTTCGGGAATCTCCATCGCATCACGAACTGCCCCCCCCCCCCGTCTCTCGTTATTTCGCCTGCCCGTTAACCCTTTAAACGTCAGCTCGATTTAATAGAATGGAGCCCCGAGATGATAGGCCTCGAACGATCCTTGCGCAACGCTGCTCTGTATTTCGACCGGGGTGTACGTGCTTCTATTTAAAGACCATTTCTGATGGAGATTCTGCGCTTTTCATTTCTTTCTTTCTTCCGGGCAGAATTCTTTTGAGGAGCGTCAGAAGCGTTTGGTCGAGGATATTGCAAGCTTTCGCTGTCCATTGACAGTCTAGGATCGAGGAAAATGATTTTAATTGCCTTCAGTGTCTGTCAATGACGACTTAAGTAATCTCTGTTAACATGTAACAGCATGTATTAAAAATGTAAGGTACGCAACCAGATCAGATGGACAAAATGAAAAATAATACAAGCTTGCATTCAACAAAATTATACAATTATATATAATAAAGTTCGCATGCACCGTTGCAGGTATTCAACAATAATTTCATTATAGAAAAAATAGATATTGCTCCTCAACATTGTGTACGTCTGTTTCCATTTAATAATCTATTCTTGAATTCCATCAAACAGAGACTCAACTACATCCAGCTGAATAGTCCTCTCCGTGCAACCAAGGCCGATGATCCACTGAACTAGACTCACGATCTATCTCAAGCAGATCCTGGAATCCTGAGGTCCTTGATCAACACGTCCCGTGGTGGCATCGGAGATAAACCTTTACCCGTTTGCACAGTCGTCACTGATCGAACGTCACCGTCCATTCCGAACCCCTTACAGTTCCTGCTTCGTGCGCGCACGAAAGAGGATCGGCGGAGAGAGAAAGCAGAGGAATGTCAGCGATCGTTCACCGGCCAGCGGGGTCATCGCCGAAGTCATCGATCAAGCCCGATCCAGGGTCAACCCGTGATCCAGGCAGCAGTCGGTCGGCACGGTCAGTCATTGATCCACAGGATCCCCGCGTAGATCACTCTCCTCGATGTACCTACCTCTCGGGCCACCGTGAGCCGTTCGAACAAGACACGGAGCCTCCGTGCCGATCGTACACGCGCTTGTGTTTTACGCGTGCACGTGAGCACGCGCGGGACGAAAATCGCGGCCATTATTTATGCGCTCGTAATCTGTCATAACCGGGGGCCACCCTTACGCAACCTGACAATATCGTTACAGTCTAGCGGAAACGCCTACTGGGTTGTTTCTCACTTTTCTTGCTTGGAGCTTTCGTTTGGCAGATACTGATGGTTATTGGGTTTTTTTTTTTAATGTGAAGGAATAATCGTAGTATTTTGTGATGTTTTTTTTGAAGGATGGGATTTGTACTGTATGAATGATGGGGTCTGAATTTCTTCTGGTCTTGGAAGAAGCAGAATTGTCATTATTTTTTACTTTCATTAATAGCCTATCAGACTATCTTTGAACTCAGAATTTAAATGCCCCCATCAGGAATTTGATTCACCACTTCCAACGTTTCCAATCTTCATAAATATCATATTTAATATGCATTATACTCAACTTCATCATTCTGAGAGGAAAAAACATTTTTTAACAGAGCACTTTGTACGATCGAAACAGTATTAGCCAGAGTAATCTTCGATTATAGTACAATTTAATACAAAAAGTGCGACTGTACATTGCACTTGCATTTACTTGCAATGCAACTTAGAAAATTCCAGTCTGCAATACGGGCGAATTTCTTTATGAACGACATTATCCAATCTGTAACGGCATGCAATAACTACCTTTAGCAATAGAACTCTCTCAGACACGCCTTAGTTAACAAATTAAACTTATTGAAGTATGAAACGGCTAGTGGAGTAAATTCGATTGTAATAACATTCGTTCTCGATCTACCGAGAATTTGTTCATTCTCGTGGCGAAAGTTTTCGTGCTCAGCTCTGTTTATCTAAGTCTCGCAATCGTTTATCAGTGACACGTACCAAACTGGTTGATACACTTTGAATTAACACGTCCCGTTCTGACAGAAAAGTCCCCGCGCGTTTGATTTATCGTGCCGCGAGATCCGATCGAGAAATCGCGACCGAGTTGAATAGAAAACGCGACTAAACGTCTCACATTTTCGGCGTGACTCAACTATCACATATTCGTTCTGTTCTACCCTCGATTTATTTACACGCGGCTACATTATTGGCGAAAGTTCTCGCCGCGCAGAAGAAAATAATCGCTCGATTAAGTGAACACGGGCTTCGTGCGTGGATCCATCGACTGTTCAATAACTGATCCGATCAATTTATTAAGCTGTCGGAATTTCGTTGAATATAAATGATTGTTTAGCATGAACTAGCTATGCTTGGATGGAGCACGATGATTTTGTAATAAACTTTGAAAGTCGATGTGATATTAGATTGAGACAAGAAGAGGAGTTTTATTTCTGAATAACGATGAGAAAAATGAGAGTGGACTATAAATAATTGTTTTGGCCCATAGTTTATTAGTAGAGCAAGTTCAGTTTGCTTTGGCAATCAATATTTTTGTCTTTCGTTCAGTATTTAATATTCTATAAAGTAATATGCACTGCATTAGTGGTAGCCAGTTTTATGAATTTGCCAAACGTTATATTACAGCCTGTGGATATCGTGAAATCACTCAACGATGCACAAATCGAATTTCAAAGACTGCTGTTTTACTTGTGAAAAATTGGAAGAAAAGGAAATTTATGTCCTCAGAATAATTTCTCTAATGTCAATGCTAAAGACCATTTATTCTTATTATTGAAAGAATGTTATCATTTATTATATAATTCTACTAGCTCGGCCCAACTAGCATAATATTATTGATTTTTATCTTTTTTTAATATGCTTTCTTATTACTGTAATTGTTATTTTATTACACCTAGTACAGTCGTCGCTCATTGCATACTTTTTCCTCTGTAGTTTCCTCACGTCTCTCTAGATGTTCCCCAGGGACCTGTCGATTGTGCTCGCACGATTCGCGTGGTCGAGGTCTTCGCACTCGTAAAAAGCAACTCCGCGGCGGCGGGGTGCCCGTGAAATTTCATCCCGATTTTATACCCCAAAAGCCGAATTATGGAGGGCTAATAAACGAAGCTTCTCGCGTGTGTCGTCGAGTAATTTCACGACGGCCGATTGTAAACGCGTAAAAAAAAAAGAGGAATGCGCGAGAAATACGAGAGACTGTCTTCAGTGTTCATCACGAACCCTCTCTCTCTCTCTCCCTCGTTTCTCCATCATAAAGTCATTCCACGCGAAGCATCGAAGTTTAACACGTAAAAAGCTCGTTCCGAGGAATCTCGAGGGATTCTGTAACCTTTGATTACGCCAGAGAGTTGAATAAAAATTTTCCCAGGACGAAACACCAAGGAATTTGAAAATAATAATATAAATGCCGGATGTGTTAAATAATGTCTTGAAGACAAGATTACGTGAAAGACGATTAGCGATCGCTTCAGTATAAATAATAATTATGCCAAGCGATCGAAGTTTTACATTCTTGAAGTTATTCTAACTACCGTTGTAAATATATAAAATTGTGATTATAGAGGTTGAATCGATTGTATTGAATGTAAAGATGTCTGACCATACATACATTGCACTACTTAATCACGAAAACCACCCTCGACTACTGAACTTAAATTCATTTCTTTATCAACGAACTACCTCGCGTCTATAAATGTGTACCCCTCAACCACAGTCATTAGCCGAATGAAATTCCCTACAAACTATCAGAACGACGCCATACACTGCAGAATGATCAGAAATCCAGCGCGATTGGCGGCGAGCTACAGAGGCCTCCGGTACATTCATAAATAACGGAAGTGGTCGGAAATTCCGTTCGTCCCGGCGTCATGGTAGTTACACATTCCGTTTCCCACCGAGCGCACACGGATTCCCTTTTATCCAACCCCGAAGGTAGCACGGGCGAGGATTCCCTATGACGAGGCGTCGAAACGCTTCGGGCACCGCGAATTCTCTCGGGTCGTGTTCGAGAAGCCCTTCGACCTCGACCCTTCGCGGGATCCCGGCAGCACTTAGTCTCCTTCAAGGACGCGGCAGTGCCGCCGCGATTACGAGAATTCCCATTAAACCACGGGATTCCTTTAGATTCCGTGGTGCTCGCGAACACCGGCGGTCTATGCGCGATACGAGTGCTTTCTGTAATCACTGATCATCGTAGATAGTGTTCTACAACGATCGCGACTCCGGGCCTCTGCTTTTAGTCACACTTTCTACGGCTTGACCGCCTCGTAATTCCGCGCTTAGCGGGAAGGAACGTTCGAAAGTGAACGCGGCGTTAATCGACGTGCTGGAATTAGGAAATGCCGAAACGTTTCTGGCGAGAATCATGTTTGCTATTCAGACTACTTCTCTTATCTTATGATGGTTAGTAACGATTGTCGAATTTATGATGGATTTTTGTAGAAGAACGAATTCTGTTCGCGAACTTCTTATTTGATAAACGACTGCTCTTTAGCCAGCTGCTGATTTAAAAGCCCATTCGAAATACTCCTTTTTACGCAGTTGTGAAAAAATAACGAGTCGAATTTCTTTCACTCGAGATTCATTTAATAATTTTGATAAGCTGTGGTCGTGAATTACATGGGCTCACGACTTTCAATACCTATAACTATCATTAGTACTCAACGGTACCATCGATAGTCCACCGTCGCTGTTTCCTTCATCACAGTCTCCGACCACAGCGAAGTGAATCCTGCCAGCTACTTTTTACGTTGAATTTCCATATAGGGAGCACGCAATACGGCGCGGACCACAATGACTACAGAAAGGGTTATATACCTAACGTGCAGTCATCGATTCTCGAGCCTCCCCCCCGAGGAATCAGTAACGCCGCCAAGGGGAATCTCCAGCAGCTCCGGAGAATTTTTTGTGCCTACCGTCCCTTTGTTCAATGAATCTTGTGTCCAGCCTCGGCTTCGGACGTGGAACGATGGGAAACTCTTTTTGGGGCTGCGATTCAAGCGAACGGACAAATTTCTTGTAACCATAATGCCAAATATCGGACGAACGAAAATACTTGGAAAGTTGTTCAATTGAAATGACTTCAAGAATTTGTACGTTCGAAAAAAAGATGATGACGTTTATGGTAGCACCCTATTATATCATCATTATTTCTTATCGTACAATCGAATGAAAACATTCTTTTATTCTGCTATCTTTTGAATTACACAATTTTTTAACGTTCCATTAATTGAGTTGCTATGTAACCGTGATTTCAGTCGCCAAAAAATTGTTCAGACTCGTAATAATTAATACCATCGTTCCATGGATTCCGTAAAAGTTACATATCTATAAATTTCTAATACACAGTGAAAACAAATTCGTTGGAAGGAGCTTCATCTATCTCCCCAACGTGCAGCACGAAAAATCCGTCCCAGAAGCCGTCGACCACCGCAGAAACAACGTCTGCCCATGCCATCATTAGGTAGCTCCCTAAAAATGACCATGTAATCACGATTTTATCCACGTAATCCCATTATCGTCATCATGCCATGCCTCCACTCATCAATTCCGCGAGCCAGTCGACGAACCATTGTCTCGCTGACGGATCGCGTTCATTTCTCACAACTGCTTCGTGTTCGCGTGTATCGAGCCACAACATCGTCAAAAAGCTTGAGCAATTTAGTTTAACCTAACCTAACCTAACCTAACCCAACCTGTACATTGGTAACTACAATAGAATCAGTCTCGATTCCTCGCTCGCTCGTCAAAAAGTTTGAGCAATTTAATTTAACCTAACCTACCCTAACCTGTACATTGGTAACTACGATAGAATCAGTCTCGATTCCTCGCTCGATCGTCAAAAAGTTTGAGCAATTTAAACAACAAGATTGATTACAAACACGAAACAGTGTTTTATGTAATACAGCATTATTTGTTGAAGATTTAGCAAGTTGCCAGTGAATATTTACGTGGTCAAATGGAGAACATATATTGCAAGCTTTTAATTCTGTGAATAACATAGTAATGAACCCGAAGCCATTTGATGTTTTATATTCTCCGTGCGATCTACAAAAGATATGCGACGACCTCTGCCCCTTCAATTTTATCCCGAAGCCTGCAGCTTCGCGAGGAACGCGAAACAGTGGAATTATAGCCGTCGATGCAAATAACAACGAAATACGAGAATTGCCAGTACAGCTGTGGACTTCGCAAATTCAGCCTGGGAGGAATCCGAATTCTTTACTCGCAATACCTTTTTGTCAGTGATTTTATTTTTGCATTTTATGCCACAGATGTTCCTGAGCAAAAGAACAACGTTTCTCGTAGAACCAATTCCGACGGAATTCCATATTTTAATTACCGTACAACAAATAACAATTAAAATTAGGAAAAGTAAAAGAAAGACAAAGAAACTCCAATTTTATTTTTCCAAATCACAACTAAAACGTCCTCAAAGAAGTTCGCGGTAAATATATCCCACTTCATTTACACGTTTCCTAGCAATTAAACACCAACGCATTACTAAAAAGCGTTACAATAACCCTTTCACCGTACTGCCTCGATTTCCACGATTGCACGTTGCGCCATGAAAAAAAAAAATCTTAATTCCCTCCGGCATCTATCCGGTCAGACAGTCACACATTCCAGGGGCCAACAAAAACGATTTCGCCGAGCCCGGACATTCCGATTACCACGAAGTCGAACCACTAACGCGATCGGCATCAAAGACGGCTGGAAAAGGCGGCAGCGCGTGCTCGGAAATTAACGGCGGCCACCGTCGATGACTAATGAGAAATTCGCTGCCGCCGCTAATGTACCGTATCGTTATCACCCTTCTACGAGGCGGCCGACTATCCGCGATGCGATTCGCCTTGCGATCAAGCAGGAAGCGAGGAAGTACCCTGGTCGAATCGCGTCGCAATACCGCTCGCGAGGCACGGATAGGTCGAGGAGTCGATGATAAGTGACAAGTAATTAATTGCAAATCCGTTAATATCGAATTGAATTTGCTAAGTTATCAATTAATATGTTTCCTTTAAAACACATTCTCGTACTCGTGCCAAATAGATAGACTATCCATCGTACTTTCCACTGCTGCATACGTAAGTTTACGTAACAATGATAACGCGCGAATCAAATTCCGTTACCCGAGGAAGACTTTTAACCGGGCTACGCATATACGCTTGATCCAAAAAGAAACGATCGCGAGGCGGCTGGGCTTGGTAGCGAGGTAGAGAGAAGGGGAGATATAGAACCCACCCGCGAGGTGCACGGGCTACCGATCACGAATTAATTAAATCCGTGTAGCAATATGCGGCGTACAC
Organism: Holcopasites calliopsidis; assembly: GCA_023838395.1. Lineage (NCBI taxonomy): Eukaryota > Metazoa > Arthropoda > Insecta > Hymenoptera > Apidae > Holcopasites > Holcopasites calliopsidis. The sequence continues at coordinate 2,368,414 of JALHAQ010000009.1, forward strand.
GCTTCCGCGTGTTCATACACGAGATAGGGAGTTGAATTGTTCACGATCGCGCGCCGTTTCTCCTATAACCACAGGACAATATATCGTGATTATCCATTGCATGTCGCGGTACCCCCCGCCCACCCCGTCCCTTGATTCATGCGAATCGAGTAGCGCTCCTTCGACAGTCGGCCCCTGACGACACGGTTCGCCGGGTAATAACAATTTAACCGAACGGACAATCGTTCGGCGAACGATTAAATAAAGCGTCGCGGTTAGTTTCGTGTTCTTTTTTCCCAGATCGATAGATCTTAATTATGGTTCGGCTGGTTACAGTGACTAATGATGCTGGTTGTTGTGTTTTTTTTTAGAGCCACTTCATACGTAATTGCACTGGATTTGTGACAAAAATGTGTTGGACAAGTTGCTCGGGGGATGCGAGTTATTTACTTTAGGTAAATCATGCATTACGCACTGGAGCTCATGCGATGTCTGACAAATGCTTGACATCGACTACTTAATTTTATGAATACCGCATCCATCGCCAGGTTTCCATTAATTTCATATTAATACTAAAAGGATCAGTAATGATTTACTATATTTAATGAATATCTTTCTATCTTAGAGGAGTTTGACGATCTTCATTGTAAAATTCGATAAATTCCATGAATATTTGACAAACAAGTGAAACCATTTCCCTGTCCTCCGTTTCCCTAAAGAATGAAACAATTGTAGGACAATTAGTGCACAGTTCCAGCATAAATTTGCAGGGAATAATGACTATTAACATCCAGCTAAAGCGTTCTCAGAGGCCATGCCAGCTCGAAAAGGCGACGCGCAGTCCTAGCAAAATGAACACCATTATGCTGCGCATTTGCTTCTGGATCAGCGCAGTCACGATCCAGCCAGCATATTCCAAGCTGTCATCGAGTCACGGCAGGCGCTCGCTCAACGTTTTCACCGTGTTCGATTTATTACATCCGGTTGGGTGCACCCGGGACACCTGCATACACGTTACCCGCACACGATTCGGTGCTCGATGGTACGACGCTGATTATAATCACGTTCGCGAAAGGGGTTGCAGTTTTTTCTTTTCATAATTACCCAAGGGAAAACAATCGAGTCCCGCGAAGCGATGGCTTATCGACGCCGATGGCATTGATTTAGCACAATTTCTCTTTCTGCCGCAGGAATGGAAAAGTGAAATTTCATAGTGCAATCGGTATTCAAAACGACGCGTCTCGAAAATCAGTCTCTCGGAGTAAATTACACTTTGGAAGAATTATTCCTCCTTTGTGCACATGTCAGGCGAGCTTAGCGAAATGTTGAATAAATCCGTAGGACACAAAATCGTATCAATTAAGCGGCCGGGTATACCGTAAGAGGATTAAACATTTGAACGACAGTTGTAATAGCGTCGGCCAGAGAGACACTTTAATCGAAGGCGAACGTGTCGCCTTTCATGTCCGCCACTTTGACAGGAAGTAATCGGCCAGGATCAGAGATCACGGTGTCATTTTCGAATCGAAACACCGCTCTTCATCGAACTTTCCTTTCTGAATGCAACCTTGGATAAGAGATCGTTGGAGTATTCGTTTCGTTGGTCTACGAAAGTTCTTCAGCTTCTCCGACGCCACGAAACTGATAACGATCGTGTCTGATCAGATTTAGCCGGGAGGACTTACCGCCTCGTTGAGGGGACGCGAAATGAAAGGGAATCGGAAGGGCAGCTTGATCTGCAGACGATGTGCTCTATAATTATCAAAGATAAGATTCTGTTACGTCACGGATTTTCTTTATTCCGCTGTTAAAGAACTCGGGACTGCATATTAAACGGCAGAATGATTGACCGCGGTTCCTCGCGGTTCCAAATTAAAATTAATCCGGCGAAGGTTCGCCCCGACCACTGGCCAGGTAACTTGACCAGCCACCACCGACCATGAAGTCCATGGAAAAGGATGCAGGAGGAGAGCGAGAGGAATTTCGAGAGGGCAGGCAGAGCCGATGGCGAAACATTCTTACACGCATCCTGCTTGCGGTTGACGAAAACGTATCGAGGCACGAAATTTCCGAGAATCGATGCTGCCGCGTAGCATAAAGGGACTATTCGCTCCCTTTTCCCTTCGCGCGAATGTTCACCTGTCCCCTAGGCGTGTCTCGGAACCAGCGGTTTAAGGGGCTCTCTGACTGATGGCATTCATCGGATCCACCTCACAATTGGGTAGCATGACGTGGTATTGAGAGCAGGGGGGGTTCGTGTAAGTCGAGATCTCGGGGATCTTCAATTTATGGCTTCGAGTGTGGATTGCATGGTAAGTGTGGACGTCGCTGAGTTTTTTTTGGGGGGATAATTGTATCTATCTTTAGATTTGTTTTAATTTTAATTTTCGTTCTCCTTCAATGTATTCAGAATTCATTGATCTCTCTCCCTTTGAAGAAACAAACGCACAATCACAGTCCCGACGGTTTCCGGTGTACAATGAGACGCAAACGAGGATAACACGGAATCGCACGAAATTCTGAATCGCAGAAGACACAACAAGAGGCGAACCGTGGCGGCTAAATGAAGATTTATAGGGGGGGGCTGCAATTCGCACGCCACGCCACTCAGGAGGGAATCTCGTGGCGGTGCAAACGGCATGGCAATGCAGTCCGCAGATACGGGGGTCCCTTTCGTGAGATCCTAGCGTGCTCCCAGCATTCGTATGCAGAGTGCACGCACAGCGATTACACAAGGCGCGGATAACAAAAAAAAAAAGGGAAACGAATAAAAGAGAATCAGCGGACTTGGGAGAGAGCACGGTTCCAATTGATCGCGATTTTGTCCACGATACCCGCCGATATTTATTACCCGGGCCTGGTATTCGAGAATCGACGCTGCCACGGCGATGGTAATAATGAATTACGACCGATGGAATCATTATAAATTGTCCGGCGCGTGATGCATTGTTTCGCGCAAAGTGAAAATGTGATTGAGACACGATTAAGGTATAGAGCGGTGGAGATTAGTGGCGATGGATGTTTGAACGTTGTCTTTGGGATATCATTCATGGGAATCTAATTAACAGAAAGGCAAGGAGAGACAAAACGTTCAATTGCCACAAACTTATTATTAAAAATATCTTCCACAAAAATTCATGAAGCAGGGCACAGTTTGCAATAGCAATAATTCAGCGCAACTGAAAAGAAATTCTGATGCAAATTCAACGACTCGCCGTTACCCACCAACGCGTATGCATGTAATTAGCTGCTATAGAACAGATATTACAAATTCACGCGGCATTTCGCAACGTGTACCTGTTCCCGCAACGTTCGATACTTTTTCTGTTCGACTTTTAACAGAGACCGCGCGCACAGAATTATTAAAGCACCGTTAAAGTTTGAAATATCGAATCGAGCCGCGATAGCGGACACGGCTAATTGAATGCCTCGGAACTTTTCACGTAACCCGGGATTTACCAAAGGGGTCAAGAGTAATTTATTATGTACTTAACGCTTTTCCGTGTGATTGATAATGCACACGCGCGCGTGTACGCGCCGTCGCCCTCGCGCTTTTGCCAGCGATGATTTAACGAACGATATTTATTATCGCGCGGGCCCGTTGTCAGTAGACTCGTAATCCCCGCCGTTTAATCAATTTTTCATGGCGCTTATTTTTCTACGCTATTAGCGGGGTCACTTGCGCGATGCAGATCGGTCGTTCGGAAACGCGCAAACGGTATTGTAGATTAGGAAATGAAGCTTCGAAGATTCGTGTTGTCGGTGTTAGAGAGTCGCGCGACGATAAAGTCCTGAAGTGAAATGCAAAAATGAAAAGCAAACTGTGAGGATTTTCTGCGCACCTGCTCGCGTTTCAACGACGCGCAAACAGGACGCGCTACCGCGACTACAAGAGCATCGTCCGCGCGATCCCTTGAAAAATGCGTCAGCGTGATTTCCATAATCACCGGCGTCGCACTCATCCGTGACAAGGAAATCAGTGAAATGATTTCATGGCGCAAGGTGTGCTCGTCCGACCGGTAGGCACCTTCTTCTACCTACGCGCTCTTCCCTATTTCATTTTCTTGGTCGTTTTGGCGAAGGGCCGCGCCCCGGCGTTCTCCTCCGCTCGCCTCTCTCCGAGCTCGATCATCATCTTTCCTCGCCACCAATCTCGGCCGCGTTTCTTTCGGCCTCCAACATTTTTTTTTCTTCTTCCGCCTCGCGCCTCGTCAGCCTTTTCTTCGTCGAGTTCCTGGCGACTGCCGCGGGTCGACGTGATTACTTACGACCACTCGAGAAGGAAGCGGGGAAACGCGCGACCGGCTACTTCACCTTAATCCATCCTCTCCTCGTCGCTCCGCCTGATAGAAGGAGATTAGGGCCGTTATAAGGCGGACGTCGGTTTTGCCGAGACTGATCGATCGTCGAGGCGCCGCGCGAGAATAGACACACATCGGTCCCATCGTCCTACGACGCGGATTACTGTCAGCTGCGAACTGTACATCTGTCCGGTTTCTTGTGGGAATTATTTAATATAGTTCCCTTCGAGTCGGGTTATTGATTATTCAATAACAGCCAATTCCGCGTCAGGCCCCATTCTCGGATGATTTCTCGATTCGTGGTTTTCTAAATTGACGAGACGAGCAAGCAGTACTCTTTCGACATTCGAATAACATTAAAGTACACTCGGGCACTAGAGTATATTATCGATTATTATCTATGCGCGTTATATTATTGTACGCAAGCGTTTACTTTTATCAGTTTTTTCTCAAGGAATCCAAGGAATTCCTTCGAACGCCTTCCATAAAGAAATCTCCAGCTTTCAAAAAGCTTCATCGTTAAAACATTTCTTATTCAGCCTCGTAGAAGGCTACTGGCGCTTCGATTTGCTGCTCGCCGCAAGTGTTATTTACCATGAGGAACGACTTCATCGGAAGGCCGCGTATGCCCGAGCCTCGGACCGTGAAGACCGTTATCACGAGGCAGGCAGATTCTCAGTAACGACCGGCGCGCAGCGTTTTCTTTTACGCGAAGCTGGCGTACACGGACAGGCTGGCTCACAATCAACGGGAAGCATTTCAGGTATTAGCCAGAAGCACGCGGCACGTGGACCGTGTCGCTCGATCGGCTGGCAAAAAGTTAACTACCGCGGCACACGAATCGCGGGGCAGCCGGGGGAGGAAAAAGTAAGCGGCAAGAAGCTGTCGTTGCAGCCCGCGACGAGCCAAGCTCTCGTAGAAGCTATTATACCGGAAGCCGCTGCTTGGAGCGACGATTACGCGCGCGTAGAAGGGATAGAACGTTTTATAACTCGAGCACGGGCGATATTTAGATAGTAATGATCGAAGTAATCCTTCATCCTCTACTTTCGTGCGCGATTCGGAGAGTTTCGCTGTGTAGAGAATTGTATTGGGGATTAAAGTTGGTAATAATAGTAAAATAGCGACCGGCCTGGCACAGCGGAGAAAGCTAAGGGATTGACGCGGACGGCCAGTTATTCTAATAATATCCTGCTTATAGATAGTTATGGTACCCTATAGCAGCACCTTTCAATTATCTCCGTACGATATACGTGCGCGCTGAATGCGCAATGATTGACAACAATATGGCCTGCCGATGCACGTGCTCGATTCAATTAATGTCTACAACAGCCAGAGCTTGCGAGACGTTGCGACGTCCCGCCGCCGTGAAAAATAAATACCTTCATCGTGCGGGAGGGTAAAATGAAGAAACGTGTAAACAACAGCAGTAAATATTTCAGGGGAAAGGACAGAGATCATATTCAATGTTTAATTGTAGTAAAAGAATTAGAATGAAGATTGCAATAGAACGATTATAACATAGATTGTAATAAAAGATTTTCAAATATCCGTTACACCATTCAAACTCCAGGCTATTCCCACAGCATGCAACCTCGTCTCCACAACTTGGACGTTAGTTCTGGTAATCACAAGCGAGCAAAAGAAATCACAATTTCTCCCCCGACATCGGCGCACAATTATTTCCAATTCTGAATCGTTCCGTGGCGGAAAGGGAGCGAACGATTTCGACGAGCGCAGTTCCAGGAAACCAAACAAGATCTCTGGTGGCCGAGTCGTTTCGGTACGATCCCGCCTTCGCCCCGAAATCGGTAAGGTCTGATCGAGAGCGGAGAAAGTGTACGAGACGTCCGCGAGGAGATAAGGGGCCACCGGCCAGAACGTTTGACGCGGCCAGCCTAATTGCGATCCCTCGGTCTTCTCTCTTGGTGGACCGAACAAGGAAGTCGCCACTGTCTTGTTGGGCTGACCCCTTGCGATACATCAGCTTACACGCGTCGCTGAAACCAACTTTCGAGATTGACGATTTTCTGCTGCTCTTGTGTTCGAGAGCTATCAATGGTTATAATTGGACTCGTTCTTTATTGCTTAGTACAAGGGGATGCTTTTTATTATGCTTTATGGTGGTGAAATCATTTCAATTTTGTACTTTTGAGGATTATGAAGGTATGCTTATTGAAAGTCATTTATTTGAAGGCCTCGTTGTGAAATAGAATTTTTAAAGATTAATTGTTTGAATTTAAATTAGTTCTTATCGTATTTATCGATTTGGCAGGAACTTCTGCTTTTTGTATCTTTTACTGCGATTTCTTCGGTTTATTTATTGCAACGTTTTATGGAAGCTTCATGATAAATAAAAAAGTAAAGTAATATTTATAAAAAGAAGCAGAAAGCCCTCGATTTTGTTAAACTATCACTGCGTAATATGGAATTGCAGAATAAATTAGAATAATTACTAGGCTAATTGTTGCACTTGGGTTAATTGGGGAACTGCATAATAAATATACTCATGGAAAATGGATACCTTTAATGGGTCGTAACATTTCCATAAATATTGGATAATGAATAATATCGCTCGTTTGCGTATAAGATTATATGCTCTGTTACATAAAATAACTATCTCGCTGTCGCAGTTACCTCAAAGACCTGTTAAAATACCGGGCATGCGAACGATATTGTAGAATGCACATAAATTAAAGCATTCAATACACAGATGAGTGATTTCTTTATTATGCAAATGTCTATTATTATATACGAGCACTTCATATAAATTCATTCAGAGACCACTTCAACGATACCCTGTTTATGAATAATGATTTTGTAAACCTTCCCTTTTATTTACAAAAGGGAGACGAAGAGCCAGCTACCTGTAACATTAAATAGATTGGGGTATCGAAATAAAAAATGTATCATAACTTTCTCAATTAGGCGCGCGCAACAAATAAACGTTCACCTATAACAAACGCATGAATCTAACATAATAAAATAATCGATGGATTAAACCAGACGCGTGACTTCGAATCGAATCCCCGCGTTCGCACAATTTCCCCGATCGCCGCCGCTGCCAGCGAGCGGATAATTACCGATGTCTCGGATAACAAAAGCGTGTCAATAATTAATCGAACGCTGAGAAGCCGGAGGGAGATTAATCAATTTGGTTAACGCCGTGTACACCGTCGTGGCGTGCGGTATCGTCCAGCGCAAGCCTCGGTGTGTTAAAACCGACCCACCGCTACCCTCCTCTCTGTTTCCCTTCGGTGTGTCTCTGTGTGTGTGTGTGTGTGTGTGTGTGTGTCTCGCCACTGGCGGAACGTAGGTACGGTTACCGGGCTCGTGTTAATTAACCCCATTGAGATCCCAGTTAAGATACCATTGTTCCTTGTGGTGAGTTCGCGTTTCGACGAGAAGCAAAATCGCCCCGGCCGCTCCACCTTTCTCGCTAAAAGCGGACCGAATAAATCTTGCCGCCGGCCGGGGGCAGCGACTAATTTTTAAGATCCCCGTTTTCAATTGCAATCGTGCCGCCGCCTCGTCGCCGCATCGATAAATTACGGATCCACTGACGCTTTGGTAAATTTGTTGAAAGAAAATATTGTGCATGTTTCTCTTTTCATTCTTGCATCCTTTGCATTTGATATTTCATTCTCCTCGCGGCTATATTACACTCTGGTAAATAGAAATTTGTTCCACAATTTGTCATAGACTACCCTCGATCATGTACTGGGCGTTACGTTATTTTCCTAACTGATTTATCGAGACGATCCTTCACCGGTTCTCTCCCGTTCCACGACTGATGCACAATCAGACACCGTTTGCTCGCCGTCCTTCCTCCGCTAAGGAAATCGCGTTAGAACAGCGGACCGTGACAGATAGTGTTCCGGGCGATCCAGGTTTCTCCTTGGACTTGTTTAAATCCGCCAGTTTGACGAGCTACACGAACCGCGACGATGATCGATCATCCCGCGACGCGCGCGCATGTTCTTCCACTCTTTCCCGCATGAAAAAACAAAGTGATTCAATATTTTCTAAACCGAAAGCATCGCTGGTTTGCGATACCGTTGCATTCAATTATTGCCCCGCTTTCTTAGATCGACGGTTGCGTTCAAATGAGAATCGATATGGGGTGCGTTTTAAAAAGATTCGCATCGCATTTTTCGGAGAGGCAAAGGATGGCGTGAATTGTTGTTACGTTTGCTTTAAATTTCTTCTGTTAAGATAAAGGAGTTCGCTCTTTATACTTTTCTTTTTCTTAATCGTAAGGGAAGTTATAGAATTCGTAATGAATTATGCAAATTAGATGCGGACAATAAACGTAATAGTTGAGGCAGATATGAGAAAGACGCAAGAAGTGCGCCAGTCAGTCGATAAAAGTGAATATCTTGCGTCGAAGTAGATTGACGACCAAAAACAGTGGTAGAAGTCCCGCTTAAGTCAGACGTAATGAGCGGAGACAAGAAACGTTACTAGAGAGCTTTGAATAGTCGTTCGTAAAAACAGCGAAGGATTTAAGATCCATCATCCTGTCGAATTCCTTTCGATCATTAAAGAATTGAATAGTTTTTCGTTGTAGCAATGAATCTATACGATGCTCCATCTTGCTCATATCCTAGTATAATGAATTTATCATTTAATTACTTTCAGTTTCTTCAAGAAGGGCCTTAAACCTTAGCCGCATTGGTAATGTCGGTCGGCGAAGACTTAAACGGAATCTTTCTAATGTAATTTCATCCATGAAAATATTTTTAAACTATTTCCGATCGACTAGGATTCAATCTCCTCTGATGTATCTTATTTCTGATCTTATAAAAATTCATACTTCATATTCTACACAGTATTTCCTCTCAAATATTAATACTAAACACTGTGTTTAACTAACGAATAAGCTGACTTCAAACGAAAATGTAAAAGTAGCATCTAACAAACATAATTCTCCGCTGTTTTCGCTCTCGAGTTAGGAGCAGCATTATCAGCGCCCGGTTCGCCAGAAAAGAAGAAATTCCCTGACCAACTGAAAAGGAGGGAAGAGATTGGTTCTAACACGCGTCCACCGCGCCATCGACTTTTTTTCTAAGGCCAACGCGCACCCCCAGGTCGACTAACGAAGCCTCGCAGGGCGTTTTTTCCCCGTAGGATACGGGCGACGAGCTTCCAGGAAACTCCGCGCCCCCCTGGCCGAGCCCATCGTGGCTGAGTGAAATTATTATGAGAGCCGGTTACGTATGTAAGAGCCGTGGCAAGATGGTGTTCGCTCGCTTGTCGCCGCCCCGAGCAACTAACCTTCCTGTTGTTGCATGACCCGTGCCTTCTTCAGCATCTCTTCCTCGCCGCTCTCCCCGGCCCTCTGCCCCGAGGAGGCCTTTCGACTCTTCTTCTTTTTTTTCCCTCTTTATCTTTGCTTCTCCCTTCCAGCCGGCAGAGACACGATATTGAGACGCGGTTGCTGCACGAAACGCGGCTGTTCTTTATACATCGCAGTGCACGCGCAGCAGAGAAGAGATTCGAAGGTAGAGATTCACGCGGGATAATTGTTTTGCGTCCCAAGCACCTGCGTTCTGTTGCTTCGCATCGAAATCTACCTTTTAACTGTGCAAGTATTCCTAGCGTAACGACCAACGGAATTTACAACGGAGCCGATAGAATAAAGAAAAATACATGTCTCTTACAAAGGAAAGTATTAAATTTTCCGATGGAATCCTTCCTGGGGATCTACATTACTGGAGTTCGACGAACACCTTGAAGCAACTGAGGAGACAGGGCTCTTCGCGTTCCATGATAATGTTCAACGGGGGTTGGCATTATTATTTAAGACCATTTCATTGAAAGAAGCGAGTCTGCGTTCCTTTCTTCAGCCACGAGAATCTCGAGAGACTGGTTGTTCGCTGGTCGATGTCATCGGTGCCTTGGGCAAGCGTATCCTCTTCGTACAGCTGACCCCAGTGGACCTCTAAGAAGCCCAGCCCAGTCTACCAACCCACCGACCCAGCAAGCCCACCATTAGTAACCTACTCTGTTACCGCCGACGATCAAAATGATTTCGATTCACTCGTTCCTGCTCGCGGGCCGGCAAGGATGCATTAAAGTAATGATACGCCGTGTACAGATAGAAAGAGTACACGTAACAATGTGTAATGTATTTTATTCCTGAGAGATAGGGAAGAGGGGGGGCTATGTCCCGGGGGACTGCTTACTTTACTGAAAAGAAGAAAGAAGTAGTGGTTTGAACAGGAAGGTGGGGCGTTTATTTGATTTTAATTGGGATTTAGACTAATGGTTTTATATTAAATTGATTATTAAATTATCATTTTATTGAATTGTGTACGATGGATTGAATGTTGGAGATGATTAAGAAATTAAGATTCTGTGCGTTTTAATATCCGTGCAAATTGGGAAAGAATAATTGGAAGGTAATTTTAAATGATTGCATTGCTATTTTGGCTCGATTCAATTTCAAGGACCAGAGAAGATCGCTTCGTTCTGAATTTATTACTAAATCAAGGTAAAGGCGTTTCTTTGTAAAATCTGTTGGTACTTGTAAATAAGTAACACATCACGGGTTAAATTCATTAACAAAGAATCATGAATAATTAAATGAATATCGTTCACCAATAATTCAAAGCTTCTCTATCGTAAACCAAATGTATCTGAAAGCTAAAACTAACGAAAATCTATCGAAGAAACCCTGGATTCCAAGTCCAAAATCTTCTCAGAGTGCAATGCTGAAAAAAGAGAGACCGAGGCAACGATCCAGGCCGCGCCGATGATCGGAAATTCCAGTCGCGGCGTTCGCTCGTTTCCAAAACAAGCCAAGCTATTCGATTATCTCCCTTCACGAACGCCATTACCGGCGGCCAGAATGGCCAAGCGAAAAATCCGACACGAGCAGAATGCGGCTACCGAGCTCGAAACGCCGAGTGACGTCCAAGCTCTTTTTTCCCGCATGCGTCGCACGTAAAACGCATAATCCGGCGAGCGAGCGTTTTCGCTGGGAAGCAAAAGCCTCCTCTCCCTTCCAGCGGACGTTTCTCGCCCGTTTCCCGTTCTACGACACGCGTCGCGACGTGGGCGGACTTCGACGACCGGGGTTGACACGCGTTCCAACGGAGACTGGATGGAAACGCAAGCGATCGAGGATCAAGCGTTATCAGAACGGCGCGACGACGTTTCGAACGGCGGTCGCGTGCGCGTTTATTGGAATGTTGGGATTATCAGGTAACGTGGGAGGGAGAGTGTAATAGACGTCGCTTTCGAATAGATCGGACACAGGACATTCTCGACTGGTCGCTAAATATCGATTCCCCGATTCTTGGTTATCGCGAAATTTCTTGCGAAACGGACGAAGATGTCCCGCGACGGGTTAGTTATTTGACGATGCTTCTCTGCTATCGCAGTGAAGTGTTAGATGGACGTATATTTTTTAATGGGAAGCTGATTTGTTCAAGCTTTTTTTAACTGTGGTGAAATGTGCTTTTTGATCATTGTTGAAGTTTAGCAATTTCATGGTAATATTACACGAACAAGTTCTGAAGTCTTTTCTTCTTTTCGTGATTGCAAGTATTAATACTTTAATATCTAATTAAGTTTTTAGTACGAAACGCGGGTCTGATATCATTCATTTATCTGTATTAAAAATTCAATAGCAAACAGGAGCAGTTCCCTTGCAAATGTCCCTTCTCGTCACCAAAGAAGCCAACAAGTACCGTCGCGAAGGAGAAGGAATATATTAATAAATCCTTTGCAAGCGGATATCTTAATTATCCATGCGCGTAGACGCGAGGAAGGTCTCCAAAGGGAGTCGGACGGGCGAGAAGTAGTAAAACTTGATTTCACGATTTCGCATAAATTATCGGCAAGGGTATCTCGCGCGGATCGCTTCGAGGCGATGCGGAGAAAGGCCGCGAGAAGAGAAGCGCAGCAAAGAGAAATATTAATAATCCCATTCACTTCCCATCCGACGTATCCCACGTCTTTATTCGCGCGGAATTTGATAGCTCAAGGGAAAGCTACATCGGCCACGCGATTTTTCACAAACTCAGATTTCATTTCTTTTTCCTCTCGTTCGCTTCCGCCCGATTATCTTTACTTCTTTGTGCATCATCTTTTCTATTATCGACGCGCTGTTGCTTTTCAAATTGTTCATAGTTTTAGGAAGCTTGGAATCAAAGTATCGAATTTTCGTTCAGTGTAATATTATTTTTTGTCGAGCAATTAATCGAAGTTTAATTAAATCGAATTTCAAAGTGTCTACATGTCTGTACTTGTGCGTTAACAAAAGTTACAATCATATACTAGTTTTAAGGACATGATACTAGCTAAAGAAATAAGAGGAGTGATAAGTACAATAGAAAAATCATTCGATAAAGAAACGCCAGGAAAGTCCAGTTTTCGCTGAAAACGCTGCAGCATAAATTAAAATTACCACGCGTTGTCGATTCGGTGTCTCGATGGAAAAAATGCAACAATCAGGCCCTCAGCGACTACAGAATCATGATTTGTTGCACGATTGTTATCATCCGGATAATTCGTCGCGAGTCCGGCGTTGCTCGCCTGCCGTTGGATTTTCTACGGTCCACTTAAGGGGGATAACAGGATGCGGAATATTAATCATTCCCATTCACCCGATATCCGCGATCGTTTATTCAGGTTGCGGCGAGCACCGGCCGGTCCGATCAGACTCGCGGCGCGGCGAGTGGTAATAAAATTTTCACGATTCCGAATAAATTATCGAGACGCGGAACCCCCTGGGGATGCCTGGCCTCTACGTAGGTACACGCGGAATAGGTGTGCGCCAATTGTGAGGCGAACCGACGACATTATTTGCGTCGTCCTAATTCAAGCGGGATAGTAAAGGGCAATAAAGGCGACGATAAAACGCGTTCGTTCTGTGTAGCGCATTCTCGCGTTGCTTCGACGGCTCGTAAACGCCACGGTTAATAAGCCGGGGTAGCAAAGTACAATGACGGTGTTGAGGTTGAAATTGATGGGGTGGTGCTTCCTTTGTGCCGCGATACTACTTTTCGATAATAAAAATCACGATCCTCGCGACTTTCGACTCCACCTTGCACCATGGACTCTGAATTCTGTACTCCGGACTCTGGACCATGGATTCTTGATTCTGCATTTCGAACTCTGTGGATTCGGGATTCCATATTCTGGACTTCGGACTCTGGACTCTGGACCCTGGACTATGGATTCTAGATTCTGCACTCCGGACTATGTAGATTCGGGATTCTATATTCTGAACTTCGGACTCTGGACTATGGATTTTAGATTCTGCACTCCGCACTCTGTAGATTCTGGATTCTATATTCTGGACTTGGGACTCCGGAATCTGGACTATGAATTTTAGATTCTGCACTTCGGACTCTGTGGATTCTGGATTCTATATTCTGGACTTCGGACTCAGGACTCTGGACTATGGATTCTAGATTCTGCACTCCGGACTATGTAGATTCGGGATTCTATATCCTAGACTTCGGACTCTGGACTCTAGACTATGGATTTTAGATTCTGCACTCCGGACTCTGTGGATTCTGGATTCTATATTCTAGACTTCGGACTCTGGACTATGGACTATGGATTCTAGATTCTGCACTCCGGACTCTGTGGATTCTGGATTTTATATTCTGGACTTCGGACTCAGGACTCTGGACTATGGATTTTAGATTCTGCACTCCGGACTCTATGGATTCTGGATTCTATATTCTGGACTTTTGGACTCCGGACTCTGGACTATGGATTCTAGATTCTGCACTCCGGACTCTGTAGATTCCGGATTCTATATTCTGGACTTCGGACTCCGGCCTCTAAATGTAATCTAACTTAACCAAACCTCAGAATCCTTTCGACATAATTCAACCCACGTCGGTCAGCAGCGAATCGAAAACCCGCTCGATGCGAACAAAAGTAAAAGACGAACGATTCAAGATTTTCGCGAGACTACTCCGCGTTATTCGGTTTCCCAGAATCTATTGCGGATCGCTGGGCCGCACGTTAAAACGGCGATCGATCATCGCGGACGGGGGGGCGTAAAGAAAGATCGTGGCGAGGAATAATTCCGTTCCCTCGGTTGAGACTCGATATCTTAATTCCTCGAAGGTGGTGAAGGGGTCACGTTACGAGCTGCGCAACGGAGCAGCGCGAACGGAACGATCCTCGGTTCCTGGTTCTTGATCCAGAAGAGGAGAGACCGGACGTAACTGACAACGACTAATGGTCCACGGCTCAGACTCGCGAAGGGTACGAGATAAAGCTCGTCCCGTTTTCTCGTTTACACGTGGCCTGGAAGGGCGCTTTGTCTCGCGGGTTCAGTGCTGGCCAGTGACTTGGTAGAAGTACTGGACAGGTAAGAATCTTTAGAATTTTAAGCGATCTTGCACGGCGGGACTGAATCTCGAAAGTAAAACTTATTGTCATATCTGAAGAATCTTAGTTTTTAGGGCAATCTATATTTTCTTGCATCTGTGCGACGTTTAACTGCAGTATCGTTCAACTTAACTTATAAATTATCCAGTGGAAAGGGAAACAACTTCACTGCAACAAAGCCTTCCTCAACCTAACACCTTCACGAATAATACAAAATCTGTTTTATATAAAACAAATAAAAAAAAAGATACAGCAAGATTAAATTCTTCCTTTCCGTCACACACACGCATACACATAACAATAGAGACTGCGTTTCGTATAAAGACAACATCCCGCTGTCATCCGCGGTTTCCGCGTCCCGTAGGTGGTTGGGCGGTTTTTGTTCGATCCCCGCGATTCTCCGGGCCGATAACGCGTATATCCGAGCGGCCATCAGACGAGCGCGATAGCGCTCCACCATCTAGAGCAGCATCCGTTACAACGTCGAGGAGCAGCAGCATTTATTATCCGGCCTCGTCTCGCCGCGTATTGTATTCCACCTTCGCTTCCTGGCTGCGTTTTGCGTTGCCTCGTCGCCACGCACGGCATTATTAATGTCTCTATTCGCGGAGACCGCACGGGCGAGTCCTCCACGCGGATAAGCCACGTTCTACCATGTCGATTACGAGAATTTACAAGCGCGCTTTCGTTAGGCTAATTGCGATGGTCGACTATTGGCGAAATTGGATCGTCTTGCGTGAGCGGTGGTTAATTATGCTGCTTGACAATTAGAGAACTGCGATCTAAGGGTGTCTCTGTGTGATATCATTCAAGGTGTTGGAAGGATCTTTCTGCTTGAAGAGTGTTCATCCCTTTTTTGTACCTAACGTATAAATTTCACTGCTGATTTCCAGTGGTACGGATATGAAAGCATAATCGTCGTGACTATAATTAAAACCGCACACTGACTTCCCAACAGACGCGTGAAAATAGCAAATTTCACCACTAACGCGTCCAATGTTCATCAACCTTACGCTCATCAGACGTCTATAATTTTAATTCATCTCCCCACCCTACTATCAATATTATTCATATTTCTTCCTCCGCCACTGATCTTCCGGTTCTACGGCTTCATCGAGTAGTCTTCGATTCCCTTTTTTCCCCTGTCGAACTCAGGAGCATCGCTATCATTAGGCGCAATAACTTATGTAGACGTTGCGATGCTAATGAGGACTCGAAGCACCGTCGTCGTTATTTACAGCTCCGCACTTTTGCCGTCGCTCGGGTAAGTGCACAGTGGCGTTAGATCGACGAGATACAGAGGACTCGCGGCCACGCGTTCAAAGGCCGCGTTTCCGGTTTTACGCGCCGCGAATATCGAGCCGCATCGACGTTGATTCGACGCCCGTTTTATACGACGCGGGTACTAATTACCGCGACGCGATATTAATTTGCATGTTACACGTGTAATATTGTAACGGCGCGTCGCTGGACGACTGGATCTATGGGGTGTAATTAAACGCACGGTCGCGCTTCATTTCCTGTCTGTACGCGACTGGCTCGCGCGCGGAAATCGGAGCGTTTGTAAATGATAAAATATATGGAGGTTCGGGGGAGAAATTGAAAAACATATAATAATATATGATGGAGATAATAACGTAACAGCATATGGCAATTAATAATGATAATTTGGTAATATAATACGATAATGAAACAGCAGAGGTTGGATTGAGATAACATTGCCATTAATATGTTTTTAAATTAATCAAAAGCATCACTTTATTCCGTTTTCCATCAGAAACATAAACACTCAAGCATCACCAACGATCTCGTAATTCCTTTCAATGAATCCCTGCCACTCTCAGCAACCCCTAAATTAGCTCCTAAGAAAGAATCATCCCCGAACCATACTACTATATTGCACCAAAGCAGATAAAAGCGATGTCAATCGAAACGCGAGTGCGGTGGCTCGCCTGAATATCGTAGCCGATTCAGCAGCAGCGCGCGACTCGCGGAATAATGAAAAGCCGAGCGATAAATAATGCATTGGAACCGCGGGAGGCGTATAACTCATCCCGCGAGAGTGTAGCCCTCGTATCGACCTCTCTCCTTCGCTTCCCGCTTTTTCGGTTTCCCTCTCGGTCGGAACGGTAGGACTCAGCGGCTGCCATAAATCCGAGCGCTACCATCCGGGGGCTCTAATTGCATTATAAATTGTGCATGAGCCTGCGCATCCTGGCGAGCGCAGACCGCGATGCGCTGCCCCCACCGTCGCGTGTCGAATCGCTGTACGCAGGATGCTGACTGGAATCGGCAGAAGACCCCGGCTTTGACCCCGGCTCTGACCAAAGCGAGTGTGCTCTCGCGGAGATTCAATTTCTTTCGCGAGCATCGACAACTCGCGTGCGGAAGTTACGACGAATGGTGCTACTTGGAGGTGGAAGGGGGTTCGGGAACATAATAACCTAATACACATATTATTCGCTATAATTGAACTATCGCATGGTGGAGCTGCATTTATATAAACGATCAACTCCACGAAACACGGTGAGACCCATAAAAAGAATGCCGCGAGCAAGTGATTCATCGTCGCCTAATCAGATAAGCCGGGAGAACCAAATTGCCGCGGGTCCCCGAAAATTACTCGGGACCCCGGTTTCGCGAAAGGTCGACGAAGCAATCAGGCGGAAGGGGAACGAGCACGGAACACCGAAAGGAATCTCGATGACCCGACCGATTTCGACGAGGCGAGGCGAGGAACGAAAGAGAAAGGAGAAACGCAGAGCAAACGGCGGTGGAGACGAGGGAAGGGAGAAAGGGGATACACGCGGTACGCGCTCTCGCGGTCTTGAATGAGTCCCGTTCCCGGGGCAACAGGCCGCATATGTATATCCCTCCGTTGCACTTCTAGGCAGACTCTGCGCGTTCAATGGGCAGATCGTTAGATAGGATCGGTGGCCGGGGCGCAGCCACTATAAATCCTCCGCGGGCACAATTATGTGGGGGATATAAGGATTATTGTTACGGAGCGCCGTGGCTTTCGTACGGCCGCGTACGACGACCGCGCCGGGGATTACCCTCATAAATATATTCAGAGGCCATTATGCGAGCCCGGGGACGTTGATAACGTAATAATGAGGGCGTGGGCTAATGAGACGCGCGCTGAAAACTCATCCCGTAATAGTGATTGACGTTCGGATTCTTTGCTTCTGAATTCTTTTGCCTACCCTAACTGCCCTTGCTGGCTGATCTACCGTCCGATGCTGCGGACGAGTTCTCCGTCTGACTCTCTCCTACTCTGATGGGACGCCAGCCCAGCTAATGGTGGTGGGAGTGGCAGAACTTATTAATAAAAATACTTCCATTGGTGCGATTGAATGTTTTTCGTCAAAACGATACTGGGTTCGACTAAACGAGAAACGAGTGTAATCTTTGGACAGCATAAATTGTTATTCGTGTAATCACCATTAAAATCTGCATACGTTCTTACTCTCAAACGCTTTAGAGATAACTAATTACGCGAATATCTGAAAACGAATTAGACGCCGATCGAAATACTTCAACGTCCAAATCCAATTGCTACCAGCGTTCAGCAATTATCAGCTACATAGTAATATTCCCTAATATACGTTCCAGGTGGAGGCACCGAGGGTTCATTACAAGTAACGAGGCCGCCTGTGCTATAAGTCGAAGAATAATGACCACGGCTGTTAAATGTAGTAAATAATCGCTGGAATATCAAGCAATGAAACGCGGAACGGTTCGTTCTTCCCCGTAGGAAGGTTGCGTTCCTCTTGAAAAAAAAAATAAAGGGGGAAGAAGAATCACCAGGAGTCTAGCGATGTCTTCATCCCAAGTAATTAGAGGCAAGGATGCACATAAGCAGGACGTTACTTCTCTGGTGAAACGGATGTCCCTATCCTCCGTCAGCCCTTTCCACGTTGCTGCTTCGTACACTTGTCGGCGCTCTTGTGCGAACGCAACGAAACGCGGGACGGGATGAAGAGATCTTTGATCGCAAATGAAGTCGGGAACAAGGGGTTGGTACACAGAGGCTTAATGCATGGAACAAGTAAATAGTAAATAATCTGGACCGATTTAATTACGATGGGAACGTCGACAGCGATTTCAATGGATCTGGAAAATTATTTTGTTTAACGCGAAATGAAGATAATCGTAACATTCGACCGATTCTAATATCTACTGTACTGTTAATATTCAATCATTCATCGCGGTTACAATTGTAATTCATTGATTTAGCGGATCATTGATTGATTCGATTGCGATTGTTAATCACTCACCATTATGAAGTCTGCTTTTGGAGGTGCGCAGGTGCTCTATAATGGAGGTGAGGGGTCTGCGGCCACTACCGCTGCCACCCCCACAGCTCCAAGGAGAGTCACGCTCCGAGCTGTCCGCCAGGTTGTCACAGTCCTGGAACGAGGAAGAAAGAGCAAATTAGATGAAGACAGGCGACGGATGACGGAAACACGCTGGACTCGGCCATTTCCCACGCTTCACCGTGAAACACGGTGTCCTCGGAAGCGCTCGACCCGAACTGCGTATCAAGCAAAGAGGAGGGATGGAAGCTCAATGGGTTTCTGTACTTCGTCTTAATCTCTCTCCAACGCGATTCCGTTTGGGTTTTAATTATAAATATTACGGGAAAAGTTGGTTTACGATGTTCTAAACTCCCTTCATTTGCCATTTCGAAGTGGCAAACATATTGCGATATAACTCAATAAAAACCAATAGGATCAATCAATAAGCTTTGTGAAAGTGAAGCGTAATATGGGCCGATCTTGTTGTATCCCTACTATTTATGTTAAGTATCCCACTGCCTACGATAAGTACAGTAAAATGGAACTGAGTCGCGATCATATTTCGAAAAGCAATCGAATCGAAATGCGACAGAGTTGATCCGCTATTATTTTCTACCATTGTCACATATTTTTGTGATTGGATAAAGTTTCATTCGACGACCTCATTTATTTCGATCGTTGCTTGATATTCCTTATTAATTCAATAAACTATAGTAGCGTCCGTAAGTAGATAATCCAGTCGACAGAGAAGAACGATAAAGATGAACCATTGTTTACAAAATTTCAAAGCAGATGAAGAAATGAATCACCGAGAAACAAAACCGATTCCGAACAATCGAATAACGTCGCCCGCGGGTCGAGCAGGGCTCGGTACGCTCTTGTTCGACGATCCCGCTCGATCCGCTCCGGACTCATGGTTCGGTCGGCTTACAACCGGATCGGATCGATTCCTCGTGACACGTATGCCGGTGTCGCCGGTGCGTTACAGAACCCCCTCCGCCCCTTGATCGTCCCCCAACCGTTCCTCTTCCACTGCCTCCCCGCCCGGCCGGACACTGTCCCGGTCGCCAGTTTAGAATTCCTCCGGGATCGTAATACCCAAAGGCGACGATCACGACCGCGGACGAAAACAACGACGAAGTTTCGCGAGCGAACCGTTACCAAGAAGTCGTTAAGCCTCGTCGTTAAGTCGATTATCCTTAGCCCTTGACGACGGTGGATCCGGGCATCGAGTTTCCCCCGCGCATGGGCCGCGCGTTTATCGTTCGGCGGACGTGTCATGCCTGAAAGTGTTATCCGGGATCCCGCCAACGGCCTCCCCACGCC
Organism: Holcopasites calliopsidis; assembly: GCA_023838395.1. Taxonomy (NCBI): domain Eukaryota; kingdom Metazoa; phylum Arthropoda; class Insecta; order Hymenoptera; family Apidae; genus Holcopasites; species Holcopasites calliopsidis. The sequence goes on from JALHAQ010000009.1 coordinate 2,388,683, forward strand.
CGTTTGGATCCAGTTTTATCGATCGTGTTACGATAAAACGCGGATCGTTCCCCCCCCCCCCCCCCCCCCCGTGCCCTTCCTCGGGGCGGCGTTAATCTGTACGCGCCGCGTCGCGTACCGCGCCGATTTATGGGGGCCAGAACTGGAATTTGTCGATCGGTAACGTACGACGCTTGTCCGAGAGCTGCGTGCGCGTAGGTACACACGGGGATATCGTGTTGGATGATTCATGAGCGCACCGCAGCTTGCGCTCGGCCATTATTAGTCGCTCGAGCGGCGGTGTTTTTTAATCGATCTCGGGGATTATGGGTCAAGGGGTGGGTGGTTGGATTCAGAACGAAAGGGGACGGCGGATGGTTATTGAAAAACCGATGCGACGAGTCTCGGTTGCTTCGGATTGTATGAATCTTTATTTACATGTAAAATTAACCAAAGTACAATTCATCGTCGCACCTTCAACTTACCAGCCACCGTCCTCCGCTTCCAAACGAGAAGCACGACCGTTCCCGCGATTGCAAAATTGAGAAATATGTAATATCCACTACTACACGCGTCCCGTCGTTCGCAACAAGCGTTAAAGAAAGGGTTGCCGAGAGACTGACGCCTCGAACCATCTGTCTCTCTTACGGGTACCACTCGAGCAGTAATTGTCGAACGTAGAACGCCCCAGCCCTCTTCCAGGACGTCCTCGTCGACGTTGTTCTCGTCGTCGACGGCTACGAGAGGTCGAGTCGCCGCTTCGAGGAAACCAAGCGGCGCGCAACAAGCGGTCGGTCCAAGTGGCGTGGAGTGTCATCAGCGGTTTGCAACGGCGGCGACAACGGTCGACAGTTTTCGCGAGAAACTTGCGGCCACGTCGACGAACGTGGCCGTGTGTTTGCCATCGCGAGACCGGCCCACTCGACCGAGGGAAACGTTTGGCCGGCTTGTTCCTCGAGAGGACATTCTGCAGTTAACAGCGGAGAGGAGAATCCTTTGCGGACGAGCTGCATGTCGAGCTTGGCCACTCGTGGAAATGATAGAGACGATGTGCCTGGAGGGTGCTTCCACGGAACAATGAGGCCTAGAGAAACCCTCCATGGTTCAAGGTGATTCTAATGTACAAGCTTCTACGTAAAAAAAAAAAAACATTTCGAAGAATTCATTTATTGTTATGTAATGTATTCTGGCGAACGGTAATCGCAAAATGTTTCCCAGAGGAGGAAGATTCTCTTCAACAAGTCCCATCGGGACCGGACAAGACAGGGCTCATTAAAGGGACAAAGGGGCGCGATTAATTAAAGGGCGAAGCGAACAAGCCCACGGTCTTTGATCTTTTACAGTGAAAAACGTATCTTAACATTTGAATTTTCGTCGCAGTGGGAGCCAGCCTGGTCTCTCAAATGAGCGCTCGTTCTTCAAATACGTATCCGAAGAACACCCGCTGGTAACATCTGCGAACCACCGTAGATGCACCGTGTTCCGTTGCAACGAAAAACTACCGGAGCGCATCACTATGCGGCGCAAAGAATTATGAACACGCAGCCACAGACGGACATAGTTAAAGCGGATCTACTGTAGTGCCAGATCTTTCCTCGAAAAGGCGGAGGGTGTAAGGGAACTCGTATTAACATATAACAAATGAAGTATAATGTCTATAATGAAAAAGGTAGTTTTCAATTAATTTCAGTTTAATAATATTCTATTGTAAGGAGCAATTTAATGTTTGGATAATTTTCAAAATATGTAATTTGCTGCTTAAACTTCTCCTTATTCTTCACACTCCGCTAATGAAATTTAAATAGGAAAGATCGTTCTAATTAATCTAATAAATTAAATTAGTTTCGAATAAATGAATTCCTTCAAATTCGATATTTTATTAACCATCCCTAATTCGTACCTTGTCGCGTCACTTCCGCCTACCTCACACTACCTAACAAGACCACCTTCGACTCAAGTGTCCAACGAAGCGGATCATTTTTCATCCGAAGATTAGCCCACGGTTTTTAAAAAGACCGTCGTGGCTTCGCAGCTGTTGAAAATAGCCAACGCGTTCGCCGATGGAAGATTATCCTGCCTAGTTTGCCGCGTCGCGGGACTCTATAATGCTGTCAGCTGAAGTTAACAACCAGGTGACCCGCAGAGACGATGACGAACGTGATGAGCAAAATAATCGTCCGCATCGATAAAGCAAGTAATCCAGGAGTGGTGGGAGGGAAGACTTCTGGCAAGGTTAGCTCTCATCAAGGACGCATTAGGGAGAGACTCGCCGGACGTCCCGTAGGGAAAGGGTGAGAACGCGGTGCTACCGTCCGGGGAGTGTAACATCGATCAAGCCCGCATTCAGCCTGTCCCGGACTCGCCTCAGAATCCAGTCTCGACTTGAATAATCGACAAAAAATCGGTGGTAATGCGTTTTGTATTAGTTCTCGTGGAAGAGAAACGAAGAACGTATAAAAAAAAATGTATTTCATCTACTGTAAAATAAAATAATGTATAATATTTCATAATAAGAACAGTTTTATAATAACAATTACTTCCACGTGAATTTTCTCGAAATTCTAATTCGAATAACGCGAACAATAGTTGCAAGAGCTACTATTATACAAGCATATGAAAGAAGTAAAGTCTTCCATCCTTTTCATCCGAACAATAATCTCATACTTGTGAAAGAACCGTGGAAAAGTGTCTAATGTAAATAGACTCGAGTGAGTTAACGCGTCAAACACGCGGAAGAAGTATTACGGATGCATGTTTGCAGGTATTCCAATGAATTTTAATTACACTCAAGTAAATCACCGGTTCTCGAGGCGGAGTCTTAAATGATCTATTAAATCCTGCCACGCTTTCACCGCGGCTTTCTATAACGTTGCATAGCTTGCCTTAAGCTAAGTGTCCACTTGACAGGATCTTGCTTGAGTTACTCCGAGTTACACCGAACAGCAAAAGAGTGAATGTGGACGAGGGAAAATTTAGTGCAGTTGCGATTGCATACGCAAGTTTGAAAGTTTCGTAAGTAGTTCGGGTCAACGTGCCAGTAGTACGAGTCAACGCGTAAGTAGTTTGAGTCATCGGGGTAAGTAGTACGAGTCAACGTATAAGTAGTTCGAGACAACGCGTAAGTAGTTCGAGTCAATGCGTAAGTAGTATGAATCAGCGCGTAAGTAGTTTGAGTCAACGGGGTAAGTAGTACGAGTCAACGCGTAAGTAGTTCGAGTCAATGCGTAAGTTGTATGAATCAGCGCGTAAGTAGTTTGAGTCAACGGGGTAAATAGTACGAGTCAACGCGTAAGTAGTTCGAGACGACACGTAAGTAGTTCGGGTCAACGTCTAAGTAGTACGAGTAAACGCGTAAGTAGCTCGAGACAACGCGTAAGTAGTTCGAGTCAACGCGTAAGTAGTTCGAGTCAATGCGTAAGTAGTATGAATCAGCGCGTAAGTAGTTTGAGTCAACGGGGTAAGTAGTTCGAGTCAACGCGTAAGTAGGTCTAGTTAACGCGTAAGTAGTATGAGTCAACGCGAAAGTAGTTCGAGTCAATTACTGTCGGACAGTACTGTTATACTGTAACCACTTGGGAGCAGGTCACGAGACGAGCCACTCTCGGGCAGTTGACTAGCGCTGTCCGGTAGTTACATTCGGAGCGGTATCCATTTGCGAGAACGTTCTGGAGAGCGACTCGCAAGGGGTTTACTCTCAAGTGGATGCCCACCTTTATACGGGAGAGGTGGTAACTGGAGAACGTTGAATGATGGACCATCGACGTGTATCGGTCGGAACGATCTTCAGGAAGTGCACTTGCTGTATCGGGGTCATGGCCGACGTACGGTCGAATTGAATTTCACCCTTTCTCTCGAACGGGAGGTGCACTGAATTCTGAGGCAATCTGCTGTCAGTCCGTATAGAGTATATTCAACACTAAGCGAATAATCTCTTAAACTAAAATAACTCCATTTCAGAACTAATTATAAAAGGAGTCCACCGCAAAAGTAATTAAAATCCGTATCTTGAAAAATTGCAGATCTTTCAATATTTCCAACCTTGCACAGGACTGGAATGAAGATAATTCCAAAGAATCTTAACAACTTCATCGCGATCTAAGCTCTTGTATTCTCTTTTTATGAAATTCTTCGATAACTCTGTGGCGATGCGAGAGGACGATTACCACCCAGAAATTCCAGCTTTTTCTCCAATAGCAGCTTCTTTCGCGGTAGCGTGCAAAGAGATCCGCGGTTTTCATGGTTCACAAATCCTCTGTACAGCTCGTAATGCAAAATGCGAAACTAAACCTGGCCGTTACGTAAACATCATGAGAAAGGAAGACATGAGGCTAATAAGAGAACGTTCTTGGTCGTTGGCGCATCCATTGGATATATTTTCCAAGTGATTAGGACGATTGGTAGTAGTTTCGATTTGAACGGAGGTTAATTGTCTTTATTCAGATCCAACCTGGTGGCAGCTGGTAATAGCTAATCAACAGATCGATCGATAGGACAATCGTTTCGCGTTTAATGATCGCTCTTGAACTGGTCATTCGTATGCAGAAGAAGAAACAACATTGAAAAGTCAGGGGAAAGAATAATTGTTCGTGTGCTAGAGAGATTTTAATGATTTTGTGTTTTCAATGAAGCTCGTTCAATATTTAATGCTACCCCTGATAAAATATAACGGTGAAATTCATTTTTGTCGGTTTTCATCTTGTGATTTACTTCGAATGAAAAAGTTGTAGCCATATTTCCTAGCTTCGAATCTTTGTAATTATTATTTTATTGTTTGAGAATTTCCTGCTCGTTAATAATCAGAAAATGTATTTTTTAATGTCTGACGATAGAAAACTCTGACGAAACCTCCGTTCCTTGTATTTTACAAAATTGATTTCCAGTAGGAATAGCATTGATTACTTCTATAAAAGCCAATAATTAATGCGTCTGAACATCATTGCAAAGTTACTGAACAGAACCAATACTTTTGTTGCCATTTTTTTAAGGCAAGCACCACTATCATTAGCTACCCGCGCGATAATACGCTTTATCGAATAACTTAATCAAACGTTAAATCACTGTCTACGTACAGGTGCACAGAGGCATCGAAGAATTAGAAATAATTACGAAGCTGCCCGAGCTGATGATCCGCGGGGAGAGATATCGAAGATAAACGATCGTCACGGTCTGCTATAGGAATCATTGCAACATATCGAGCGTTTGTCAACAGCTTTAATCCACTTTATCAAATGAACCGAGAAGGAGTAATCATTGCGCAGGTGGATGACAATGAACAATCGTCCACGCGAAAACCTTAACGATCGCAGTTTCTATTAAAATACGCGTTACACGCGTTGTACGCTTGCAACTAAACTGAAGTTCCGAGAATCTGTTCGTGACATTCACGGGGAACGCGTTTCTCCCGCTGCGATGTCAGCTGATTAGCTGCGCGGTAGATCAATCGATCACACGGTCATTATGCATCTCGGTTTCACACTGTTACGCGTAACCTTTCAGCATTCGCGTAGAAAATAACTTGTGACTAATCGGAAAAAGTGGCGCAACCGGCCATTCGAACGTGCGAGGTCAGAGTTTAGCAGCACCCCTTGACACCTGTCTATGTGAATGCAACTCGAGTGGGGGCGAAACGAAGGTTAACGGGGGGAGAAGTGTGAGAATAAAAAGAAAGAAAGGATGTGAGGATTGTGAGAAAAGTAACTGCAAAATGGTATATAAATCTTATGCAATGTAAATAAATTATAAATCTACGCAACTCTCTAATAATTCAATAAAGATCGCCAACAAAGTATTCAGTTCAATAAATAGTTAATTCTTCAAACTATTGCAGTTAAACAATAAAAATTGAGCAAGGAAGAAGCCTATCAGAAAAGTATCGTTCCAATTAAATCGAAACGATTACAAGAGACAATTTTCCGAACGACTCGATAAAAGACTTTTTCATTTCGATCGCTTCTGCGTTTAATTAACTCGTTACCATCTCCAAAGAAATCTACTTACTTGAAAACACCAGGAAACCGCATTGGTCCATAATCTCGCAAATTATTTCCCGGGAAAAGAATCGAACCGTTGCCCCAATCGCGTAACTACATCGCTGAAACATTAATCAGCGATATTTCATTCGGAATCCCGCGGCACGAGGCCGAACTTGGAAGTGGTATTCGCTAGCTAATTGAAACTCGAACGCCGAAGATAATGACACAGACCGCGCCGGGTATTCTCGTTGATTATGAAATCATGCGCTGGTAGGTGGTCCCGGACGATTAGTGCACTTTATGCACACGTGATTTCTAGGTAGCCCCGCGCATTTGTCACTCGGGAAACGTTTTCCGTGGTCATCGAGCACTTGACGGAGCCTCTTTAGAGCGATATTTGTGAATATTTTGTATGTAAACGATAATTATTACGAATGTATGATGATTATGAATATCTTTAGAATTTGCAGAAGCATCGTTGGATTCGTGGTTGTAGGTCGAAGATGATGTGTATGGAGATCGTTTCACGGAACCAAGGTTCTTTAAGAGCACTAAGAACAATAAAATTATAGATCGATTGGAATTCTTAGCGGTACAGACAATTCGATTATTGCAATAGAATCCTTTGAAGCGTTAAGTCATCGCGAATGGATAATTCAAATGACTTCTCGAAAGGTCTTTGCGTAGTTTATGAAACCTATCATTATGGCACCTCCGCAACGTTTGTAATAATTAGCCTGTTACAAAATCTCTTATTAGATACTTCAATTACACCTTGCTTAGAATTCTTGATTACTTAAACGAGTGGACAAATTGAAAGTAAAATGCGCTACAACGTCTCGATACATGAATATAATCGTTCCAATAAATAACAATACCTGCGAAGTGTACCATAATTCCTTCTTTTATTATCAAAATTAAGTACTTCGAAATTTCAAAGAAGAGGAAGATTAATGAAGCACTTTAATAAAACATTTATCCGTGCCACGTACTTCTTTGTAACCACGCGAGGCATGCGATATTTTAAAGTACGTTTCCGAAAAGTTCAAAGGAAGGTAAAAGGCCAAACGACTGGCGCGGCACAAAAGGCTTTCACTCGGACTTCAAAGGAGAAGCTTAAAACAGAAGTCGAGAGATAGTTTCAAAGGGAAAGCGGCGCAAAATGGAGCAGAGTAAAATCGTCGATGCGTGTGTACAGGCGATTCAACAGCGTTGCTCGGGTTAAGTATGCCTTAAGTAACCGGGCGTGTACGGTTCATAAGTTCCATGGTATTCCAGGCTACGTCCAGCCGAGCCTTCGAATACATTCCCGTGTCAAGAGGTGAAGGTCTAACACGGCCTTGAGAAGCATCGCTACGCTCCGCAACACGTTCTCCACCATTTCCTCATTGGATCGCGTGGTTTTCTTCCGCGAACGCCGAATCGCGTTGCCTCCTCGCTCGTCTACCTTCCCATAAACGTGGAAATCGTATTCGCGATCGACAATCGACGGGGCAACGTGAAATGGAAAATATGGTCTGGATTATTGCTGAGAGAATAATTCATATAATGAAAGGAATAACTGTTCTTCGTTGATTTTTTTTTTTATTCTTGTGCTTTGATCGAAACATTGGTCGAACAATGATGGTAAGTTGTGTTTGTTTTAATCGATCACCTTAATGGCAAATGGAAATAAACGTGCCATGAGTGTTGTGACATTTCAATTGTAAAATATTGTGTCTGTCGCTGCAAGTAACCGAACTGTCGTTACTTAAGCATACCTTTATCTAAACACGCGGCTGTACATATCTGTTTCGATCGGCTGCGTTGCACATTACTGACAGCATTGACACGTGCAATATACCTGATTATAATTTATATTAATACGCTGTCCAAATCATGAATATTCATGAGAAATCACAGCAAGTGTGAAAACCATACTTCCTACGACGCCGATTCAATTTAAAGAATATTCGACTCCCACTGTAACTCGTGGCTGAGCGCAAATTACTAAGTAAAACGTCGATTAAAAATGAATTATTGCTTTCGTCCGTTTAGAATTGAAATAAGTCATTACCGAAGCACTTGCGAATAATTTTCGAAGGGACACAATGCGCATTTCCAACTAAAAATCGAATTACTGTTACTCAATGATCACGACAGTTTCATTAGCATCTGTGCTTTGACAAGTCGGAGCAGATCTGACCGAGTGTGTATCTGTGATTTCTGTTTTCCCATTCCCGCGTTAGCGTCCAAATGTCAGCGAGCACGGCTGAATGATCAGGAAAAAATGCTTGATAATTATCATGATCGCGTACAGTTTATCCACGATACGTTCTCTTATAATCGATATCTAATACAGGAACGCGAAGCACGGTAAGCAAGCTTCACGCACAATTTCCTTTGCCTTTACGAATCGGATATCGTTGCAACATACGGATGCCCGGATCGAGCGTTACATAGGCATTACCAATAAGTGCTCTTTGTCGATGCACTTGTTGCAGAGGATGTAACTCATTCTACAGGGATATCCTTTAAGAACTTCAATTTTCTCGTTTCACATCCACATCGATCAAGGATGAGCAAATGACTATTAGCCACGCAACAATAAAAGATATAAGGATCTAGAAGGGTCGCAAATCTGTAAATTACTATATAAAATTGTACTGCTCTGCGATGATTTAATGTAGGATAGTTTTGTATATCCCCAATTGTTACTTAAGAAATTTAATTAAATCGACCGTTGATTGACTCGATTAAATCGAAGGTTAATTTAAAACTCCTTACTACCTAAACTTGTACTTGGCAATTGGAAGCCGTCAGCCCTGAAAATTTGCTTCTCCATATACATCCGCAATTAAATAAATTTCTACAATTGCAACGATTTCACATGGATCGTCGCCGCATTACGGCCTAACAATTTTCCATAAAATTCAATCTCCGAAATTTCACAGGACCCACCAACAAGCGACGCCCGCCGCCGTCCTCTTCATTCAGGAGAGGGCAAAGCATGCGAGGGAGCGCGGCGAAACCTGTGAGGCAGGATTTACGAGTGGCCGTGCTCCCTGTGTCGAATCGATTTCACCGATTTCACGAATAGCCAGAACATCCCCCCCGCAGCATCCACCACCCACCCTCTCGTCGCTCTGTTCTTCTTGTTCCTCTTGGGTGCGCGTCGGCCAGGACAGAAGAAAAGCCCGTGACGTTCTGACTGCCGTGTGCTCGCCCTCCCGGTACCGCAAAGAAAAGAAGAAAAAAAATGAAAGGTCGGTTCGGTTCTCGATAACTACCGTGCACGCCGCGCCTCGCCGGTGGTTACGCGCCGACAGAAAGGGCAAGCGGAGAATCGTGGAACGAGGAGGAAGCCCTACTGGAAATACAGAAGGAGAAGTGGAACAAGATAAAGAGGATGGAACAGCGGAACACGAAAAGAGAAAAGGTAGCCATCCACCTCCTAGTTGGTCCACATTAATTAACCTGCTCTCTTAATTGCGCGGCTTGTTTATTGCATGGCCACGGCCATTTGTCGATGGCTCTCTGGCTCGCCCCGACGAACGCTGCACAGGGCTATTATCCGATCTCTACCGTGCCCCCTTTGATGCTCGACGTACAAATGTGCATACACGTGCGCGTGTATGTATATCGATACCGGTGAGGCCCGTGTAATCTACATGCACCGCTGAGCCGCATTCCTGGCCGTCGATCCAGCCGAACCGAGGATATTGATCCGCTTGCCGGATCGCGATCGAGTTTCGGCATGATTCACGACCGGTGCTAAACTAAAGGAACTTTATTCGCGCCTCGGAGACTCTTTGGTTCACGCCTTCTGGCTCTCGCGCCACAAACTCGCGAGATAATATTGCGGGGAATAAGCGGCAGGATAACAAAGTAACGCGTTAATTTAAAACGGAACAATTCCCAAGACTCGACGCTTTCGTGGAAATCCTTAAAAGAATAAAACTGCTGATCCGAAAACGCTCATATTCCAAACCATGGAAAAATGAATAAAAAAAAAAATAGGAGCGAATCGCGAGGCGGTCGGAATCAGAAAAGGGAACGGAAGAATCGAGGGAACGCGGCGCAGGTGCATCCGTCTAATGAAGCAATCTCGAGAAGTAGGAAGAGCGGGCATACGTGCATGCATACGTGAGACTACTGCGTCCTGCGAAAGTCTACAGAGGGAAAGGAACGCATCTACTTTCACGGTTCCCCGATGCAAAAACGGTTCTCGCCAAGAAGGAGGAACGCGATGGACCAGGGTCAGAGAGCGATGATGAACCGGCGAATCGCTAATTAAGCCACGGTGGCAATTAGTAATTACGGTAGCCTCGAATCGAGCATGGTCCAATCAGAGGTAGCAGCGTTCCAGCGGATACGATTCGAGACCCTGGCCCGCGTGTTATCATAAGTCGAGTTTTTCACTGACGCCGGTAGCCGCGGGTCGAAACCGGTCCACGGAGGTCGGATCGCCAAAGACTGGACAACAGGCGGGAGAGGATGAAGAAGAAGAGAAGGGGGGAACGGCAGGCAAAGGGAGAGAAAGGGAGGAGTATATTAGTGCACAGCAACCGATAGAAATGGGTGCAATACTTTCCAAGTATTTTGCAGGAATTAATTACGCTATATAGGCGTCGATTTTATTTCTGGACATTTATCTGAAATAGAAATTAATTATATTTTATATTAATTAAAATTCAATCTGGTAAAGAAACAAGGTTAATATTCTAGATACTGAAAGAATTATTGCAATTCATTTTCGAATGCGTCGAAAATCAAATTGCTCCACCAAATCTAACCCACCCCTGACAAAAAAACATCCCTTAAATCCCTATTGTCAACTAAAGAGAGACAACATCCTGCCAACAGTCCACCGAGCCGCGAACATAATTTACAGACACGATTTCACCGCGTTCGGAAACAAACGACGCTCGATAACAGAGAATCCGCGCAGAAGGGACAAGAACGTAGAGTGGAGTATGCAGGGAAGAAATGGATCACAACGGACCGGAGTCCCTTCTCGCCACACGGATGCAAGGCTCGGGCAGGAAACGAGGGAAGGAAGGGAAGAGCGAAACGGAAGACAGCATCGAGTTACGAGAGTCGAACCTATTTTCGGTCGGCGAAATGCAAGCAGAACGATAGCCCGGTGATGCATCGCGGCGTATGGCGTAAATCAAGCAGCTGCGACGACTGATTCCAGTGGTAACAACCCACGCTCGCATTATATCAGCCGGAGAGGCATATTTATTACCCCTGCGCCGCCTAGATTGGAACAAATGCTGCGCTGCACAGGCAGACCCATCCGTGCCAGCGCAGATAAGTCGCTGAATTCTGTATTATTCGATGCTGCCCTGGTGTTCCCATCAACCGGCGGTGCGCGGTAATTCATATTCCGCTTCTTCTCTCCTTGTGAGCTTTAAGCTTCTAAATGTATTCGATGAGGGATATTTAAAAAATTGTTAAAAGGGTTGCTTGCTCGAGTTGTTCACCCTTTCGCTATGAAGGGTGCTGTTGCCAAAACAAAACGTAAAATAAAACACGTTAATACACATTTCCGTGTACAAACTACGGATTAATTAAAGAAGCGCCGAATCGAAAATGTGTGTCGAGAATTGTTTAACCCAGATGGAACCGTGTATTCCAATTTCTGTCCGCGGCAAGGACCGAACACTTCCTATCGGCGACTGTTACGACTTAGTTCAATTAGATTGAAATCCAGCTAACGCGGGAATATTAATAACAAAATCAATATTTATGCCGTTCTAACGAGCGGCAACGTTCACGTTAATAATACAATCGCTCCAGGAAGCTCTCGATCGGAGCGAACTCCTTTTACCGGGCGACATCAAAGAGCCCGTGCATGAGAATACCAGGCTCATGTAAGTTTCATACGCGACCGAGGTATTGATAATAATGCGTACGGGCGCGTGTGTACGCACACGTGCGTGCGCGTATGATAAAAGCGACGCGCAGCCCGAGGGCACGAGGAGGTCGGGATTTGTGGTACCAAGAAGCCGTGATTGCCGTGTGGCCTCTCGCTGCCACGTTCATTACCGATCGCGCCATTAATCTGGAACGGTCCGATGGCTCGCAGGCCAGTAAATATCTGGAACGATAACATCTGCGACTTAACATTCGTTCCACGGATCTCGTGGCAGAGTGTGCGCTCCCTTGGTCCACGCGCTTTTCATACGCACCGGTGGCTGCTCGTCCCGCGGTGATCAACCTCGGCAGGATCATTCACGGGAACAGGAAACGGTGGAGGAGAGCTGCTGCACACACGCGTGCCCCAGCTTTTCGATGCTGCACTTTAACGTGACGCATTTCTTTTCCAAGGTAAAACGAAGGGTAAAAGAGATTACTTTTTTGAGAAAAGAAAGATCAACTGGTATTTGTTACCGGAGAATTAAATTTCACCGATTGTTATTAAAGAAAAAGATTATCGCAGATAGAGAATAACGAATATTTAAAGACCTCCTGTAAGATTCAGCTACAGTATGTAGCACGTTTAAACACTTGATCAAGTAAATGAATACCGAACACTCTCCGCGCGAAATCCACTCTCCCCAGCGATGCAACAAAAGCTTCGAAAAGCCGAGGCGAGTTGTACGCCCTCCCTTTACACTTGTACGTACAAACTCGTAGGCCGTGTTTCGCGCGGGTACAACGTCGTCGATCGTATTGAGAATAGGAGAAACGCCACGCAAATCTGTCGTCGTCGCGCGCGCGCGGAGGTATTTTGTCTTTGGTCGATCAAGTAATTAGATATCCCTGGAAATACGTTTGGCCGGCCAGCTAGATCCGTGGGTATTCTAACGGGGCACCGAGGAGAATAGTAACTTTCGCACTCCTCGAGAATCGGCGATATTCGTTTACGAGATTGGACGAACGATAATCTTGTTCGAAGAATAATTCCATTCTTCCCTCACGCGATGGTAAAAATTTCGTGCAAAGTTAGACAATTTAGTGTAATGTTTAATACATCGAGAAGCTTCGATTAATAGAAACATCTTGAGCTGGTCTTCTTTTACTCTGTAGATGATATTCGTGGTAGGGTTTTTTTTTTTTTAAGAGTACGGATTTCTGCATTGACACTGCCAATTATAATGTAATTGCTAAATATCAATAATCTGTAACAGCAATTATCGGGGTACCGCGACAAAGCAATTAATGCCGCAAATATACAGTACGAAAGTCAGCATTTAACGTGTTCACATAATTGTACCAATGTCCATAAAGAGAATTCACAGCATCGAAGCGCGCGAAGCAAGCCCGTGGCAAAGATCACGGGGGTGTGTCTCGTGACCAGTGCCACCTAATATACGCTCCAGTCGGGGCAATCAGCCAAATGGACAAAATATATCTACTACATCAACTTGTAACGGACACCGGTGCTACATACCAGGGACCAGCGGAGCGGCGATCCAGCTTTCCGCACGCAACTTGTGTTCTAGACGATGCCCCCCAACCTCCCCCTCCGCAGCAGGAACAGGGGGTATCGCGATACGCGCGGGCAATTAAATCCCCCAAGACAATAATTAACTCCCGGGCGTCTTAGGTGCCCGTGATGCACGGGGAATTGGAAAACGGCCGCTCCACCCCCCTTCCCTTTCGATCTTTCTCCTCGCAGTGATCCGGACACCGGGCCGTGGCATGAACGATTACGCGAGGTACGCGAGCCGAGCGACAAGCGGGGCAACCGCGGCGGAATTATTGGCGAATTTGCATGTTAATGGAACTACCTACCCGTAGCCGTGCGGCCCGCGTCATAATTCCTCGCCGCTGCTCGCTACCGTCCGCGCCAAAGAGAAAAACGACGCCACTGAAAATAGCCACCGCTGGGAAGGAGCGGACGGACGCGTCGCGCCGTTTACGCGAAACCCGACGTCTTCGTCCGGAAAACGCTGCAAGATGAATGGCGACGTTCAATTTGGGGAGGGATTGTTCTTTCCTGGGTATTTAATAGAGGGGAGGGGGGTGGACAAGGTAGATTAGGAGTTTTTTGGAATTGAATATTTATGTAATTTCTTAAATGTTTCGCTCTCTGGTCAGTAGGTGTTGATTCAAGAAGCTCTCGTTGGGAACCAATTAATTCATCAATGCTGGAACTACTTGTATTTTAAAAAGGATGTCGAATTCACGAGCGAGGAAACTCCAGAGATTCTCGAGCGGACGCGAGAGCCTCTCTCTTCCTCGGTTCTCTACCGCGGTACAAGAAAACGCTGAAATAGAAGTTCAAGAGGGACGAGGCCGGGTAGCGAGAGACTATTTCGGGTGAGGTCAGAGGCTGAGGTCAGTCTGTAAGGCCTGGTCAGCCTCCCACGTGTCCTGGAACCCTGCCAAGCGGCCAGACGCCCACGCAACCGAGCGAACGGAAACCTGCGGGAACTCGAGCAGCCCGCGTCGCCGTGGATCATGATCTACGAGATCCGTGCAACGAGAATTCATCTTTGCTGTGTACCCGCTCGTTGGCTCTACCGGCTCGCGCTCACCTATGCAATTTGTCGGGACGTCTCCGCGATATTCTATAAATAATCCCGGCCACGCACATCTCTCGTTAGAAAATAATCTCTCCGGCCCCCGTGGATGCGAATCATCCAAGCTGCCCTAACGAGTGGCGGGGAAAGTGAATAGCTAGCGGAGCACAATTGAATAGCTGCGCCAATGAGATGAACCCTCTTTCCCTCTGTTGTTTCCGTTCGTTTTATTAGAGGAATGAGATTTAGAAGTTTGGTATCACGGTTTGGATTCACGTATTTTTAGTTAAAAAAGAATTCATGTGGAACCATAATCACGATATCTTAAACTGGTTCTAAACGAATAAATACTCTCGATGATCAGCTTTGATCTACTTAATTCAATCACTGTCAATCTTATTTTTCGTTGTGGGTAAAAATTGGACTACAATTGATTCACGTATTTTTAGTTAAGAAAGAATCCATGTGAAACAATAATCATATTTCTTTTACTATTTCTAAATTAATAAATACTTTCATGTGGCTTTGATCTAATTAATTAAATTACTGACTATCAAGTGCAAGCTGTACCCCAAGAATATAACAAGCTTGATTTCCTTAAAAAAAGTATGTTTGTATAAAAAGGAATCTTGTTATACGCTTTCCATTTATTTTTGATTGATGGATTTCCTTCTTTCATGTTTGCCCGACGATAAAAGACATTCCCTAAATGAGGATCCATCGAACACCACGCGATTATCCAAACGAGTACACTAATTCCCCCCTGTCCAAGTATAGACATGTGGGAGAGTGCGAAAGGTAAAGCACGCCGCGTCGGTTGCTTAGCGTTCAGGGCACGACAAAAGGCCCGAACAGAAGAGATTGAAACGCCCCGTAACGCGCACCCGCTCGAAAGTACGTATTTACTGCTACGTCCCGGTGAAATATGGTAATAGCCGTAACATGGCAGATATTAGCAACGATTATACCACTTGCGCCACTGGTCGCGAAAGCCCGGTGCATAGAAATTTCTATCGCCTTCTTCGGGCCACTTTAACAAGACGTGAATAACGATGATATTTCGCCGTTACGAAATACGAAACGCTTGATACCGCCGGCGAGGCAGCCGGCGATAATGGTCGTGGAAATTTGTACGTACGAGCTTCGGGGGGGGGGGGGGGGATCGAGCTGTGAACCTTTTTGCAAGGAAAGATGTGAGAAGTCTCGGTTAAGCCTCTCGCGGAATCGATTTGTAGCAAGTAGTTTAAGGTTTGCCGGGTTTAACGATTGCGTTGGCATTTTACGGATCTTAAGCCAACATTTAATGTTTATTAAATAGCGGAAGAAGTTGTGTCCCGAAGGGTGTACAGAAATTGGATACCGATAAAGGTGGATCCCGGAAGATACTCCTTGATGTAAATTGCAAAATGAGAAAGTCCAATTTGCTCAAATATTCAATCAATGAATATTCAATTTCCTATACAGTACAAAAGAAATGGTAGACTAAAAAAGACAGAAACGTCCTTAAACACCAAAAAGCTTTGCAAACAAGCACTGAAACGAATCAGCCAGAAATTGCATCAAGCGTTAAAGGCTCAACAATGAAATCCAATAAATTACAACGTCCTTGTGCTCCAAGAAATACAGCATTCTTTAATATGTTTTACCTCCAACATTTCCAACTTGCACAACGCACCCCATAAATCAGCAACACCGAACAACCACGGAAGAATGAATGGCTTTCAATCGCATCCCGGCTACCATAGTGGATTTCCCCGCAAGGTATCGTCGAAGCGTGATTCTACCGCGCGCAACGACGAAGCTGGCGTGTCGCCAAAAAGAAGAGGGTGGCGTGGGTGACTCGCGCGAGCGAAGCGAGCTGACCCGAACTCGAATCGCTTCTCGACCTCGCTTCTCTGAAAATAACCCGCGCTGCCTCGTTTGACGTCATCTCGCGTCCGAATCAACCACCGTTCCCATCCGCCCTGCCCGATGTTCGACGATTCTACGGCGCGGCGAAAGCGCAATTCATTTCCCGATGCACGCTTCGGATCGTCAGAAATCTGAGCGCTCGCGACTTGCGATTCGGGACGGCTCGTTCCGACAGCGATGGTATCTCGAGGAAATTCGGGGAATCGAAAGGTCTGGTTCCGATAATTGAATTCGAATAATTTCAATAATTGAACAGAAGGTATTTAAATATCGAGAATTTTTTTACTATTGACAATTCTGAACAAGTTTCGTTGTGAATCCTAAAAGTGTTTCCACTCGAATGAAACTGATGTAAATTCCCCTACAGAAAAGCGTCCGATAACTGAACAATTGAATAATGATAAATCTGTGTAATTTGAATTTCTCTGAAGAAAATTCCCTTCCAATCGAGCAATTCCCCTGCGATAATTCAACAAGATCGGAAAGCACGTTTACTGGCGATAGAGCATACGATAAAGGGAATCCATAGAGCAGCCGATCATTTTCGTTCGCCGAGAGACCGGACGCGTCGTCCGCAGAAAATGCGTAAAACAGGCCATCGGTGTTAATGCTTCGAGAGTAATAAATTGCTCCCCTTTACCACGGAGCTTGCAAAAAGCGGGGCTATTCAGCGCCGCCCGATAGAGACATAGGAAATCCAGAACAATTACGCGGGCCTATAAAAGAGGCGATCGCGGGCATTACCATCGCGACAAGGCGTAATTTTGAAAGGAGAAAAAAGAAACGGGATGAAAGAGTAGGAAGCATGTGTTGAACGACGGTCCAGCGCGTTCCAATGGCTCGGTCGACGCCGTGTATACATACTAGAAAACGTATGGTCGGTTAAGTGGTTACAGAAAGGGTCGCCCGTGCATGCCAATAAATAATTGCTTTACTAGCACGCGCTGATGGTGCTCGAGTTCTGGCTGGTTAATTAACGAGGCGGTCTCAGACGTATATCGCGGACGTCACTGAAACGCACCTTCATTACCAGCCGGCGGCGTATCTTTGCGTGATCTGGACCACGTGTGTACGGGCGGATAAAGTCGAGCCGCGACTCGAAAAACCGGCGAAAAAGCTCGCCGCTCGCCGTGCCCCGTTTGATGCACGACGCGGAAGTCCGACGTCGAAAGACGCGGAACGTGCCGCGGCGCTGATTTTTTACAATTGCGAATCGACGGTGTTCCATCGGGAGCTTTCTGTGTTATTCGCGATTGCCGAAAGGAATGTTTCAAAGAAACTGAAGGATACGCAAATGTGAAAATACATCGAAACGTTATCCTCGGAACAAATTAACGGCTGTTCCGCGATCGAATCGTTAAGCAGGACAAACCAGACGACGCAATAACGGGAAGAGGGAGGGCATCATTGCGGATCGAACGAGATTTCTAATTAGCATCGCTCGTCCAATATATCACCTCGAATTAAGCAACACGAAGCGAGGCTTACGGCCGCGGGACACGCGACCGTAGCGATGTAACATTAAAGATCTAACTACCACGCGATTCGCCATTGATTCGATTAATTAAACGTGATCCAACTCTCGACTTCTCTATGATCTACACATAGGCAGCGTGCGTGCACCGGTGCGCTAACACTGTCGCGGCTTCGATCAGCGTTCGCGATATCCCTGTGCGACCTTTCAAAACGTGCAACCACCCCCCTCTCTCTCTCTCTCACTCTCTAGGGATTTCTCCGTAACGAATCGGCAGATGAAAATTAGTAGGTATTTTACCGAGCGTTGCGAGACAAATTGCTGGCGGGTTTACTGTACAGAAGGTAGCCACGGTGTCTAATTAATATACCAGAAGCAACGTTTTCCGTTCTGGTTACGAGTTGTGCTCGATCACCGCGGAACGGCTGCCGAACGTTTCAATTAATTAGATCGCAAACGTGGCCACCCATTGGCGTACCTAGTGGCGATCTGAATTAAAATCGCGTGTGTGTGTGTGCCACCGTGTATAGCCTGAAAATCAAAGGTCAGAGGGGCGAGGGTGCGGGAGGGAAGTGCATCGAGGAGAATTAATGCTCGGTGGTATGTAGTGTGTACTTTGCATGCAGACAAATTATGCTGCCTCGCATCAGATGCTTGATACGGCGATATTTTGCCAATTTAATGATGTCGCTAGACTATTTAACGATAAGTGGGTCGATTAATTATGTTCAGTGAGAGATCAAGTGGTACGGGGAAAGAGAATTGATTTAATGCTACTTGATTCGGTAAATGCTTCATATACTCAACAGGTGAACAAATAATGCAAAGATCAATGATGTAAATGTAAATTACGTGACTGAAATTATTTAGATTTTATCAATGCCTTTGATTGGAGGATTCGTTTGTATAGAGATGTAAATAGAAATGACAGAAATGGATAAAAATAATCAAGATCGCCGTAAATTATTCTGAATAACGTGTCAAATAATTTGTCAAATTCTTCCCACCGCAAAAATCTGACTCGCAAAGCCGTGGGGCTTAAGCGGCGCACGTTTTCACGCGAGTCGTGGGAGAGCAGAGCATCCCGGAGCAGACTAATTGCCGATTTGTGTAGAAAATCCAATATAAATCGCTCGGCAAGTATCAGCGCGGCTAATTACAATAGCCGATCTGCTTATCGATTTTTTCCGATCTTCCTATTAGAACAGCGCGATCAGGAGCGGTTCACGCGAGCGCGTGCACGTCGATGTAAATTTTCTCCCGTGAAACTCGAGCGGCATGGGCTAGATTAATTGCGGGCGATCTATACGCGATCGCTGGCGTGTGTGCAATGCATACGTGAAATCGGTATCGCGTGAGTCCACAGATAGCTAGAGCGTATGTACGTGTGCATTTCGAATGCGCCCGCGGGTGTACACACGTGGCTCGAGAATAATAGGCATGCATGGTAGCGAAACGCGGACATTCGTTTATCTTCAACGTTCGCGTTGATTTAGAGCACGATTAATTGCGGTGTATATATGTACAACGTGTTGTGCGATATTTCGAGTGTTCGCTCGCTGCGATCGAGCGCTAGCGCGGATTACTGGCTCGCGCCACTGTGGGAATTGAATATCAATATTATCCGAACCCTATTCAATTTAATCGTCCTTTCTATAAATTTAATCCGCGTGCATTCACGTAACTCTAAGACACCACTATTCATTAACCACCACTTGCCCCCCTCCGAAAAAATCCATTACGCCTCCGAGCATGGATCGTAAAGCAATAAGTGAAAAGAAATCCCATGCAAAATAGACATACGTATACCAGTCCCGCGACATTTATCACAAACAATTTTTCACTTAGCAACCCTTAATAGATTCAGGCCACAAATCACAATCCTTTACGAGCATCAAAAGCAATAAAAGCCTGGCGCGTGAAAAATCCGCAAGGAAATAATCGTTCGTAGCGAAAGACGAATGGCACGGCTGAACGGCAGTATCCGATATCTGTGCGAAGCATCAAAGAACACTGCATCGCGAATATTTCGCATCGGTCGTGGCAAAAGGAAACAGGATATTCGTTCCACGGGTTAGTCGCCGCTCGTTGATAATCTTATCAAGGTGTAAACAGTAATAGCGGCATACAAAGTGCGATAACCGGTGCGTAAATCGCGTAAACGATCCGGGCTTGAGAGGAAAAAAGCAATGCATTTATGACTGGACGCCTCGCCTGGATATATGCAAGCGTTATTAATAAAGCCAGGGATTTTTCGATACGATCGAT
The DNA here is from genome assembly GCA_023838395.1 of Holcopasites calliopsidis. NCBI lineage: Eukaryota > Metazoa > Arthropoda > Insecta > Hymenoptera > Apidae > Holcopasites > Holcopasites calliopsidis. The sequence continues at coordinate 2,408,743 of JALHAQ010000009.1, forward strand.
GTCGCGATTATATAGTTGTTACGATCAACGATGCCGTTGCACGAATGTTATACTTACAGTTGGATCGAAATGTAAGTAGTTAGGAATTACTGAGTTTCGGAACCAGTGCAATTGCGGTCTCTGGAAGTGATGGGCGTTTGAATCTCAGTTTCGAAGCGATTCGATGGTATCGAAGTATCCCGAAATTCCGATCACATCGAACAGGATTGGATGTCCTAAGAGATCTAGTGATGGTCTTAAAAATAAAGCCGTGGTGACCACTTTAAAACGCGGTGGACAGAAATCAGTGCGTATTCACGGTACCTATAATTAACGACATACATTTACGAGTAGCATACCTCGTGTCCGGGAAGGCTTCATCAATTAAGAGATCGATCTCGAGTGACAAATGACTATCATTCATCAAGCGCATTTCCGACGAAGTCGAAGTGGTGACATGAAATATCGACGGGGTTCCCCTATAATACGATCACTCTGAAATCCGGTGTAACAAAACAGCGAAAAAGGCCGTGAAAATTAATGATTCGTCTACAACGCTCGATTCAGTGGTAAACTTGAATCCCGGTCCACCGGCGAGGTAGCCGACCATAGGGACGTCCCGGTCCAGAGGACCGCTCGCTAGAAATCCCTCGGAGAAATCCCCGTGGCGTAAAGGGCGCGCGTGGGCAGGCGTGAAATACTGCAGCGGGCTGGTTACGTTTTATAGGTGGAAACGAGGCGCGAGGTGGGGCCGAGAGGTCGGGGCCCCGGCAGGCCGATTAAAAGTACGAACACCGGGGCCCACGGGTGATAATTAATTCACGGCACTGTGCACGCCAGACACGGTTTATCCGCGCGATCCGGACGTGGTGCGCCTCCTTTTTCCCTTCCCCCCCCTCGCTAGTGTGTCCGCCGATCTCTGCCGGGCGCAGCTTTTCTTTTCGTCGTGCCGGACCGATTCAAGGAGCGTACGGTTCACCGAGCCGTCGATGGCTCTCCTTTTTAATTGCACGCTCCGTCGATCTTGATTGCGCTCCGAGGTGAAGAATGTCGCGGTGCAAGGTCGACGTACTCGTGCGCCAGAAGGATCTTTGAGGGTCCTGGCATCGTCGAGGACCGCTGGCTGGAAGAGTCGCGGTACTGCACACGCGTCGAGCGAATAGAGTGGACATACGCGAGAGATCGTGCAGAGTGGTGTCTCAACGCGGAGGAGATCCATGATGGATGTTTGGAGGAGTTGGTAGCGTTTTTGATGTGGAGAGGATAGTTTAAAAAATATCGTTGTGCTTTACCAACCATTTTTCGGCGAGGAAATTATATTGGCAAATAAATGTAGCGTCTTGGAATTAAAGTAGAAATGTAATAAGTTTTAATTGTAAGTATTTTGGAAATGCACTGTCGATAAGGTTCAGAAATGATTAAACAAAATGAATAAGAAACAACTGAAGCTTAAATGGACTGTTCCTTACATTTGTTTTTTTTATACAGATTATTTACAAGCTTGTAAAACGTATCTGTGTACAATACAAATAATAGATCACACTGCAGGGAAAGAACGAAAGTCTCGCAATTCCATTTTGCACTCACAATAGAATCTTTGGAATTGGGGCGAACTGGGATAAAAAAAGCAGCACGCGAATGTGCGCACTTTAAAAATAGTAGGGAGCCGGTGCCTGTATCATAATCCGGAACCGTATCGCGAGGCTTAACTCGAACCGCGATAAAACCAGAAACAGAGTAATTCCTTATGCAAATATGAGTCCAGTCGTACTGGGATATGGAAATTAAATACGCGTTAGAGCGCCGCACCGCTTCGTTACGGAATGCAAATGAAGCCGCGACACGAAACGAATCGAGATCTGACGAATCCTTAAAACCTTGCCCGCTTTTTTATATTATACATTATACAGTAAATAATATTATCTGTAATAAAGAATTGCTTCTGATGGCGCGCATTATGATAATTCTGTTAATCATCTATTACAATGATAATAAAGTTCGATCAGAAAGTGCTATAAATTTCAATGCGAGCACATGCAATCTGCAGAACTCGTTTCAGCGAACCGCGGTGCAATAAGAAATAATCATTTCTTCTACGCGAAAGGAAATTAAAGTCCGAGACACATTTTTTTTATTGGCGAGACGTTTTGCCTTCCTAGAAACAAATGTCATTTTTCATAAGAGTATCAATCGAACAATTCATAAATTAGATAATCAAGAAATATGCTTTCTTTGGTTTCGTGGTGCTCCTTCGCATCCGACGTACACATATGTGCTGTCCATTTTTCAAAACTGTCCAGAAACACGATTCCTCACTTGTTTCGTCCCGATGCAATAAGTTATTAATGACCCACGCTGCGACCAGCAACTTGTGATACGTTATCGCAACTTTCCAGACCATGAATCACGGGAATACATATTCAATTTGTACTGCTCTCTGTTGCATCTTCACCAGGTACCGATTGCCCAATAAACTTTGCAAAAACGACCACCTCGCCGTCGATTTGCATGAGCACGAATTTTAATACAACAAGCTGGTATAATATTATCCTGCTATAATTTAATTATAATATAAGGGGACTGGCTAGTACATTTATTAGATATGCGATAGTGCAGTGGTGGAATGTAAAAATGATCAGACAAGATACAGGAAGTACAGAAATATAAATAATGCCTGACATTTGCAAGAGCCACCCAGTTTTATGTTTTATGAAAGCATATCTCCTGCGATATTTATTTGATCATTTTATGCAACTGCATGAGATGATCATTTATTATTACTCGCTTCAAATCCAGAATTTTATAATATCACAGATACTGAGAATATTGTTCGATAAACGTTTGAGCTGCCCTGCACCTTCGCTTGCGATATATTTATCTGCTAACAGCGTTACAAAAAACGAAATGAATAGAATTCCAGGGCGAAAGGTGCATCGATCGCGGCTCCATTAATAAATTTCTGAAATAAGTTCCCCGATGGTAATCAAAGTCCGTGGCTTTCTCACAGGAAGGCGGTGAGTCGCGACGCGGTCGAAAGCAGATCAATCACACGGCCGACCGATCTTTTCCCTTGTCCCTAAAGACGCATCGGTCTCAGCCGAGGCGGATGCAAACGAGGATTCGTCTCGCCTCGCCAAGCCAATTGGACTCAACGATTCCTCTTCGCTAATGAAGGAATCGTCGGTTCGACTTTGTAGCCAACAGGCGAAACGTCAATGAAACTCTCGTTGCAAATACGGACGTAGCAGGTAAGCGGTTACTCGAACCTGGTGCGCCCACCTCTGTTCCCTTCTCATTCTTACTCGCCCGTTTCCCTGCCCCGTCGTCGCTTCCAGATCCCGGCTCCCGGCATGGCCACAGAAAGTAATTACAATAATGAATGTTTATTTTCGCAATCGACCGAACCGCGGTAGGTAGACTTCTACCGTTCCGTGAGCGAACCCTTTGACTCTGATTCCCAACCCTCGGCGGCAAGGTGGTCTCTTACAATCGTCGGGGCCATCGACTATTCGACGCTGATCAGTGTCTCTGCTCTTCATTCGATTCTGCTTTCGTCGAGGAAAGAATGTCGATGGGGACGCAAAATACGTCGCGCGAGTAGTACGAACTGTGATATGTCAGAAATTGTACATCATAGGAGAGGTAGCTTAGTTTATCTGTATACAATATCTTTGGTTTCTTGATTCTATTATATTATAGCACATTGCATTGGCTGCATACATGGATCTGTTTTCGCCATTCTAAACATGTTATGGGCATACAAGAAATTGAGTTGTGTAAGTAGTATAAACTATGATATGTCAGACATTGAGCATCACAAGGGAGACTAGCTTTGTGTATCTCCTTGATTTCTTTGATTTCTTCTTCGCAGTAAATTTTGGTGTGTCGTATTCACCGCGTGGAATGTATTGCAGCATAAATTGGGTAATAAAAAGGACGAAGTTAAAAGTAGGTAATTTTGCAAGGGTCGATTAGCTGTAATTATTTAATTGCTCGCTAAGTTCTAAAATCGAAAGCAACTTTTTCCTTCTACTAATTCTACTGTTAATCCCGCGGTCGCGTGAATCGGCGTACGAAAATTTCCCATTTCTCCGCGGCCGAGAAACGTCCCGAAACATTTCCATTCCAATCCTTCGTGAGACGGAAGCATTCGTCGTTCAGAAAATCGTTTCGTCGAACGGCTGCACGATAATTTGCCCGGCACCCAAATCAATTTCCGAATGAAGTCACGAAAATCACTCCGCCGAGCGAGCGCACGGTTCTTTCTTTTTCTTTTTTTTTCACCCGGCTGAGATTTACGCGATTACTTATCTACGGGCTTGGCCGTCCCGCGTTCGCGGCGTACGACGACTCCCGGCCATTTATCCCGGCCGATTGTCGACGTATGTAAATTTACGGAGCCGTTAATTGCGGCCAGCTTCTTCTTCTTTCTTGCCCCCCCCCCCTTCGCGGCACCGGAAAAAACCACCGGCGTTGCTTCGGGCATGCGCCGCCGATTATGCCCCCGCGTGCGCTTGTAACATCTACACGCGCGTGTACTCGCGCGTCGAGTACTTGAATTTGGCCGAGCACGATAATTGCCGGCCGGCGAACACCGGTTCCATCGAGCGGAACAGCTGATTTTTCATTGATTAACGACCGCTGTTGCGCGACGTGTTCGCCGTCGACGATTAAGATGGTCGGAAAAAAACGGGTGTATCGTAATTTATTCGTCGTTCGCTTCGAGGATACGCGAAGAGACGACATTAAACAATAAATAGATCGCTGCCCAAAAAGTTGTATCGGTATTACCGAAGAGTAATAATACTCTTTAAGAAATGAAGTAAACATTATTCAGCAACGCGTTGCACGAAACGAAACGAGGGGCTGAAAAATGTTGGGTAACAATCACGGTCGATGTACGAACGCGGGAACGCATTCATCGAGTTTGAAACCTCGCCCACGCTCGTACCGGAATCGGTATCGGACCTTATCGTCCTCATCAATGATCGGCGCATGTGAGCCCGCGAGTATCCATTACCGGAGCGCGGTTGTTTTGCGCGGCCAGCTGCGCGCAATTGTATCGATAAAACAAAAGCGGCCTATCATCAAAGGTACTGCACCTCCCCCGTTAATGGTCCGGCCCGTCTCTCTCTCTCTCTCTTCCTTCTGTTGCATGCGATAATCCACAGGAGCGGCGTTTACCGCGGAGCGTTATCCCCTCGCATCCATTAGGGTAAGAGTAAACGAAGAAATTGTGGCGGTAGCGCAATCAGAAGAGCAGGTATGCGGCCATATGCTCGTTGCACGCGCGCGTTAAGAAGGAAATTTATGCGAGCGTTAGACAAAAGACTCTTTGTCCGAGGATCAGCGTTCGGGCGCAGTTCGGTTAAGAGAAAAGTGTAATATAATTTTAGAAAGGACAGAAGGTGAAGTTCAGCGGTACTTTCGGCGGGGGGGAAGAGGAAGGGAATGCTGCTACCAGTACACGGTGCACCTCCGTGCTAGGCGATATGCATTTGAACCAGTCGCGCCGGGCAGAGGCGAGGTCGGGGTGAACGTCCAATGGTTTTAAAGAGAGCACGCAGATGCCATACGATGCGCCTCGCCCTGCTTCTTCCATCGCCTTCGGCATAATGGTGCGTTTCCACGGGTATTCTGCCTTTCGGAATTATTCAAACGCGTCGCTGCACTTGAAGGGAACCGGGGAAACAACTGGCCGCGAGTTAATTACAAATAAAAGTGAGTCGATTAGTTCGATCGAGCGTTCAATTGAAACGGTCGTGGATTAATGAAAGATAAAATCAAAGGCCGCGTCTTCATTCAATAAAGAGAAACGTGGTTGGACCAAAGAATTCTCCGTCGGCCTGCTATTAACGGAAGAGTGATAACCCGGAATTCCACGCGGGGGTAAAAATGCGGAGGGAAGAAGTTGAAGAACGAGGAAGAAATTGAACGATATCGATGAACGGTAGCCTCGTTGTCGTACATCACGGCGAAATTATCGGCAGGATAATCTCCCAGTCCGATAATAAAACCGAAAGGATAACGGCTGCACCGGAACCGCACGCGCGAACCGTTCACCGGGTGTCTCCGTGTTTTAAAGGACGCCAGAGCGTGCAGGTGGGCGGCAATAAAATGAATTATAATGATCCGCGATGGATCAGGATATTACCGACGCGCGTCCACGCTTCGTGGCTGACTGACCAGTGGGAATGTGCCCTGACACGTTGCACTTCGATTCTTCTCGGTCGCCGGAGACACACATCGCGCGCATCGTGGAATGCGATTCGCGATGCGCTCCGGCCGATGCGAGATTAATGGAGGATATCACCGACGAAGGCGCGCTTTAATCAACGAAATTGGCGAGCACACGAGCCTGACGTTGCACATTTGCGCTGAGAGCGGCGAGGCTCTCGAGGGACGATGCTTCGGACGGTCACGTCGGGAACGGTCGTACTTCGAATATTACTTTAGCGATAATTTGACGAAGTATGTATTCGCATTGCTTCTGTCTTGCTTCAGAATAGTTTTGTGCTTGGATTATATTCAGACATTGAGAATAATATTTTTTTTTAGAATAAAATGATATTGGGATATCCGAGAATATTGTTGGATAACTAATTGACATGATATATTCGATGATTTTGCCTGCCTCGACAAGCTTCTTTTACATATTATAGTCATATTGGTATAATCGTCGCAGCGCAACGAAGCGCGAACGTTTTAATCGAGCCCGACGAGCAAATCTCGAGATGTGGAGCAGAAAAACCGCAACAGACATCCGTAGGTACAGACCTCGTTACCATATCGCACTGCTGATAAAAGCATGTTCCGTGATAACGGTGGTACGAGTATATCGTATACTCGTTTCACCGCTGACGGCAAGTGTTGTTTCAGCCTAATAACGATCCAACGCCTCGACAAGCTTCTTTCTAATTTACCACGTATCGTTTGATCAAAGCAAAAGGGACTCGTGAAGTATTCCTTTCTCGACCAGCAGGACGAAACGAATTATACGATAATCGTTATACAGCGGGAATCAACTAATAATTCCCGATTTTTTTTTTTTGTTCAAATATTTGCCAATAAATGATCGAGAACGGGGCGAGGCGTGACCGCGAGCAAAGAAGCCACTCGCATCGACAGAAGCAAAAAGCGGCCGGGTCGAGCTATTTTCTTAAACACGTCTTAAATTCCAGCTAATAATTGAGCAGCTGAACGGCTGGGCGGGGATACTGGAATTATGCAAATCGCGTCAGATCGGGATCGTGTCCCGGGGGCGCGACGTCCGCGAGGAAGGAGTCGGAGACGGTGGCCGGGAAAGAACTGCATCCGAGCCGCAACAGGAAGAACAAGACGGGGTGGAGGAAGGAGCGCGTACATCACCAGGAGAAGGAGCAGAGGAACGGAGAGAAGGGAAGAGAAGGGCTACCACTCGCTCCATTGTGATTGCTATACCCATGGGCAGAATGTGTTCCTCCGCTGTGTGCCCGACCCGAACGACTCTCATCCTACCGTTCGTTTCTCTCGTCCCAGGAACGAAGCAACAGGTTGCACAACCTTCCACCTGCCCCTCTTGTTTGCCGGCCGCCATACATATACAACACCGCCACCCTGTCTTCCCTTTTGTTGAACTGCACCGAACGAGAGTCCCTCGCGGTGACTACCAGCGGCCGACCATCGGGTAGCACGGTGTACCGAAAGTGTTCGACACGTCGAGAAGGCAGGAAAGGGGTAGGGCGAGCAACGTGTACCGTGATATTTGAGAAACTTGGATAATGAGGAGGGCCATTCCATGGATGTTTCAATGACAGTCGTATCGTGATCCAGAAGAGTGGCTGACTACTGCGTAGCGCAACGTTCGTTTTCGAAATGCATCAAACATTGGTCCCTGCAATTTTACTGATCCGAAAGTAAATCTCACCGTTTTAGATTAAGAGATTCAAGTATTCCCTACAAAAATTTATTCCGCATCGTTTCTTCGTGTTCGTTTCATATGTTTTGCAACCAGGATTTAAGGGTATGCCCGTTAAATGGTTAACTAAAGAAAGATAATATTAACAAATAAAAAGAACCGTTGATCAGCAAATGAATTATCCATTGAATAGGATCAACGTAATTTCCCCTAGGTATCTCCAATCTTTACCAACAGCACCTGCCTGATTACGTTATCACTAGAGAAAAGTACTCGCGGCACGATTGCGTACCCGCCTCACCAAAGAATCGCGGCGATCGATCGGCAACGGTTGGACTCTCGAGTGCAACGCAAATACCCGGCCCCGCTTCGATCGAGCTTTCCGCCGCAGCACCGTGCCGATACACGCGAAGTAACTCGTCCAATCCAGCAAGAAGGAAGAGAGGAAAAAAAAAAGATAAGCTTAGCGCCGCTTCGTTCGTTGCACGATCAACAGATACGATTCCATTTCTCGCGCATCGCTGGTATCACGCGTTCCCCGCGTTTCCTGGAAGAGCTCGATAAGCTTTCTTTTTTTTTTTTCGAGCTGCACGCACACGCTCGCTATCAAGGTAATGACGCACCGGGATAAGCGACGCGACGGACGATAAAGCCCTGCGGCTGCAGCGACGCGACGCTCCGTAGGCGATTACTTTACGGTTCCGCGGCTTTTCCAGCGTGATCGTAAATTATCAATGTTACCGTAAAATCCTCGCGGATATGCCTGGCGCGGCGCGGTGCCCAGCTTCCATCCAGCCGCTCACTTGACCAACAAGAATCCCCTCTCCCCACTTGGGAGTGTATCCACCTGTCGACCGCCTGTCGCTTGGCGACGTTGAAATCAAAATATCACGTTATCGGGGCGAGTAACGTGCATCGTTCCCTCTTTTTCTCGTTACAAAGGAGGGGGGGAGGGGAGAAAAAGGTGCGGAGATTGGTGGCCCCGGTGCACCAAGAATTTACGTGGCTGCAAGAAGAAGCGTCGACGCTGCGGTGCACCGCAGGGAGAAAGAGAGACGACCATCGTGCTGGATAAGAAGCACGTAGCTGGAGAACGCGGTTATGACGTTCTAGTCGAGTGCAGCCGATTTTTTGCGGCGCATCGAACCACGACGAGGAACGTCCACCGGTGACGGAAATGCTTCCACTAAAATAGGAGAGGAGACTAAGTGCTCGCAACGCGACCAGAAGGTTATTTGCAAAAGTGTCGGAGACCTTCTCCGTGAAGAAGGGAAACCTGTCTCTATAAACGCTGCCGGTATCGACATCGTAAAACCCGCAAGTTTTGTGTCTTGCCGGTGTGGTATGGAAAGGCAACTTCAAACGGGCTGCTCGTCGCACTCTCAAACAAGTTCGAACAATATCAAACCAGCTCAAACAGCCTCAAATATATATAAATAAACGTGTTCCGCAACGATGCATTAGTAGTCCAATTATTTCCATAAATCATACTTTGGCTAACAATCCCGCACACTGATAATAATAAAAATCGCACTACTTTGTAAACCAAGGACATCTTTCGTTCCTCATTTTCCAGTTGTCGTAAGGGAGACGTTAATCTCACGATCTCCTCAACGAAAAGAGACCTCAAGTTTTTCACTCTAAAGAGTATCCTTTCGAAAGTACCGTGAATGGCCCGCTCTCCGTGACGAAGGAAACGTGGCTACCCCCATCACCGTCGTCGAACTCGCGCGCCACGAGGATGCTGCGGTTCCAGCGTGGCGCGTCCGATACGCTCCTCTTTCCCTTCGTTTTTTCACCCCCTTTCACTCTCTCGCCGTTCTGGTTCTCCCGGTGAAATAAGAAGGAACGACACACGCCGGGTCCCTCGAAACGAGATCGACGCACGCTCGGTGCACTCTGTACGCGGTGAAGGCGTGGTCGTCGGTGGACAAGATCGCATCTTCGTGGAACGAGGTGAGAGGGAGAGAGGAAACGAGCCGGTGAAGGCGAAAGAGATGAGGCACGGGGTGGCAAGCACAAGAGCACCGACCACTTGGAGGGGCAGGGGGGGGGGTGGTACAGGTAAGATCTGCATGGCGGGGAATGCGAATAAGACAGGAAAGAGGGACGTTCGACTGGGGAGGGACTGGAAATTGGAACGAGGTAAAGGAATCAAAGCGGATCGGTGCATGTACAATTTCGATGCAGACATTACGGTGTGGGTCTATTAATAATGTTACACCTTGACAGGTACGGCGGGACCTCGATTAACCGAAACGCGATTATACGCGGACTCAATCGTCCTGTCGGATTTATTCATCATTTATTTATGATCTATCTTTGGACTGCCAAGGTAGTCGCGAAGGAGGTGGTCCAGGTTTGAGCCACGTCTTCCAATGTTCAAAGCAAACAATCAAAGCGTCCATTACGTCTGTATAGAATACAGAGCAGAGGCAAGGAAACTGCAATTTGCATTACCACTAAGCTTTCGACCGGCATTTGCCTATCAAGTACATATTATTTCCTGCGCGTCTCACTGTCCAGGAAGTTTGAATGATCGAATGAACGAAACAGGTGCGTGCATCGTTTCAATGTAGACATTACAGCGAGGCTGTAAGAGACGATCCAGGTTCGGACCGTGTCTTGCAACGTTCAACGCAAATAATCAATGCCTCGATTACACTCCGAACCGACGAATGAATATAATAGAGAGCAGAGCCAAGAGCATACGATTCGCATTACCAATAAACTTTCAACTGGAATTCGGCTATCAGGTACGTATTGTTTCCTGCGTGCTTTACTTTCTAAGAAATTGGAACGATCAAACGAACGGACGTAGGTGCATGCACCGTTTCAATGTAGACATTACAGCGAGGCTATAAGAGGTTTCGTTCGTTGCGCGATATCAGCTGTACGTACGCGGACCAGAGGTCACCGATAAAAGGCCAAGATAAGAACACCTAGGACGCAGGTGAACTAAGTGTAAGCGAGTCGATAACCGGCCGCTATCTTATCATCCTTAACTCCGTCTCGGTACACTGTGCTCGGACGATAGGGAATCGGGTTAGATTCTACGCCTCTAGACGCCCGTTTCTCCGCTCTGTAACGTCTATCCTTTGGGATTCACAGCGTGCGATCATCGTTTCGAGCGGCGACATGGAATGAAATCGTTAAAGGGACGGCTTGTGTAAAGAACAATGTATCGATCGTTTCGTCATGAAAGTTGGGTAAATGATAAACGAGATTACGTTCTGCATTCTTTAGATAGGTGCTTTCAAGAGAAGATAGGAGGGCGCAAGTGGACACATCGTTTCTATGAGTCTCGTGGTATGAATTGCGGTTTTATGCTTTCGCGATTAGGAGGATCGTAACGAGATCGCTGTGTTTACTTGGTGGTTTCACCAGCCATCGTTAAGCTTACCGATTTCCATTGTCGCGGATGTGCAATCATTCATGCGAGCTTCTGGTAACGAGGAATCGCAGTGATTCTAATTCCGTAGTCCGAATAAATTATTCTTGATCTGATAGTTACTTAATTGGATTCATTTTTCGTTGCTCTTGACTCTCGATTTTAATGATATCCAAGTGTTACATATTTCTGAAGCAATGATTACGTGGCAAAAAACGGATGCTAACGTCCACCGTCAAAAAGCGGGGCGCGAAAATAAAGTTCTTGAGAAACGAGAGGCACGAAAATAACTTTCCCAGCGGAATGTACGCGAACCGTGCGACTTCGTGTTCACCTCGGAGTTCCGCTATTAGCAGCCTGTACTTCCGTTGCCAGAGGTCTCTATCTCTTTGCAAACTTACGGCACACGTTACATAAAACACCAACGTGCGCAAAATTCCTCGCGAACAATGCCAAATGACCTGATCAATCATCGCGTTTTCCAAAAGCAGCTCCAATTCGCTCCACGATCTCGTTTACAGCCCGCCTCGGGATCGTCGTTGGAAACCGCGCGAACACGTGTGCTCCCTTTCGCGCACCTACGGCTAACAATGGCATGGTTTAGGGGGAAAAAAATCGAAAGGTGCACCGGGAAAGTACAGCATTCCTCGGGCAGCAACGTAAATTAGAATTTCCGCCAACCTGACACAGATACCCAACGAACGCCTCGAAGGCCGCTCCGCGCACCTTTCACGCTCCAAAACAATTCGCGCTTCTGATTCTAGGGATACGCGAGCGCGGCGCGATCGAGTCGGAAAGCAGCGAGAAAACTCACCGGACCGATGTCGAATTTCCGTTGCGAATTCCCCGTGACCGGTGCTCAGAGTAAAGTAATCCAGCTGGATCGTCTCGTTTCAGGATGGTACACAGCGACGCGATCCATATACGCCCTGGCGAGGATACAGCACGCGAGCGACCGATCGCGGTCGCCGCAACGATGCACACACGACACGCACGTGACACAGGACCGAGTCCCGTTTCCCGTCGGAAGACCAGGGCCTCGACGATCACCGTTCCACGCGCGAAATTCTACTGAGGCGGGAACACGCGGCTCGCGATTTCGAGGGTGACGCGGTGCTGACGGTCGGTGATGCATCCGCGCGAAAACAAAGCTTTGCACTGACTCAGGTAACGCGCGCTCCGCCAGGATGAAACCGTAGGAATGCGATCGATGCTAGGAAACGTCGTGCCCGCGAGTGTGTTCAATGCTTCCGTTTCCGTTTGCCGCTGCTCATTGCCGGATGATTACCCGCGTAGCAAACAGTGAACGATTTACTCGAATCCCCCCGAGGGCTAGGAAAAATCCGTCCAGGTATTGATCGTTGACGCTTCCCAATTGTCATTGATCCTTAGCTCTTCCCTGAGCGTCGCTCAGTGTCCCAAAGGTGGACCTGATGGTGCTCACTTTCCACCGCGAGTCGCAACAAGTAGCAGTACAGAAGGGCAAAACCGCCGCGGCTAGAGAAGGTTGCACCGGATCGCACTTAAACTCGCGCCGACGGTGAACGACGTTTCCTGTCGGGTGGCGCGACGCGGCGGAACAGAAGGGATCGCGGCTCGGCGTCAGATGAAGGTGCATTTGCATACGTAATGAAATCAACGGGCTCGCGCTACAGTGGTGTACACAATCGTCAATCGAATTCGAAGGAATGCGCATCGATTTGTGAACCCGAGTTCGCCGCGTGCACCCCGGGTGCAAACAAAGAGATTCTGTCGCGCTGACTGCCGCCGCGTCGAGCTTGTTCGACGTACGTACAGGTCAAACGGGCACACGATGTGCCCGCTCATACGAAACTTGACGAACTCTTCCGAGCCGCGCGGCGACGCTCGATTTGATTTCGCGGGAGCGAGCCGACGCCGCGCGCCGCGCGTTCGGCGGGCGGCAATTACGATTCGATTAGGCGAGCTAATGGGGAAATCGCTGACGGGCACGCGGGTGGGCGAGGATCGAAGGGGCGGGACGCGTCGGATCGACGGAGCGTTTATTTGATCGAGCCAGCGGTTTTAATTATAGAGCACGGAAGCGCGATGCTCGCGAGTGTTCGCGCGCTGGTCCATGGAAGAGGAGGATTGCACCGGGGATGATACTCCGCGGATGCGGAAGCTCGCCGGACAGATTGAAGCCGAGGCGAAATTATTTTGGCGAGAGACGGATTATCTGTGCCGGTGGGCAGTAATTCATGAATAGAGAACGACCTTTGTTGCCGCCTGGTCAACTCCTTCGCTGTTAATTTTGCCTCTGCTTTGTTGGAGTTGGTAGTCGGAACAGTGTGATTTATTCTTTGTTAGGCAAGCAAAAGTGTTTGTTGACTGTAAGATTCTATGCGCTAGCACTGAACATGAAACATATTGTAACAGAATTGAAATTGAGGAAAATGCGTTGCAAGTTATTTCACTGATGCATCATTTCTATTATAAATACTCTGGCAGTGCAGATGATTATTCCCTAATTATACTGCTCTTGCAACATAACAATGGAGATAAAACTACCGAACTTAATGGGGCCATGAAGTGAACATCAAAAGCTCGTTTTAGAAACTGATACATGGGTGCGGAATAAAGTTGGGTTTTACGAAATCACAATTTCGTGCCCTCGATTTCGTCGTTTAAAGTGTACATGTACTTTTCTCCGATAAACATTATTCAGAAGTAAATTATCCGATATCCAGAAGTAAACCGAATGAAGGATGCGGTTTTTTTTATATAGAAGAGAACAATTATTTTACGATTCACTAAAAGCAGTGCCTCATAAACAATTTCTAATACGAGTATCAAATCGGAAAGAATGAATGTGTTGCTATCTCCATATTTCAGCTTCAATGATTAAAGCTCACATGAAAAACTAATTGCTTCGGAAACCCTTTATGATCGAAGACATTTTATAGTCTTCATAAAACTCAATAAAAACATCAAACCCGTTTCACAAATCAATTAATATCGAGGTCATAAATAAAATACCATGCATTTGAAAGATAATAAAAAATATTGGGATATGAAATGAACGAGATGATGGCTATATTATAATTAGGGGAGTTGGAAAAAATACAATTTAATAGGAAATAACTTGAATGCGCAGCTCGCAATCAGAAGGAGGCCATTTCGCCTACACAAAGGCGTAGAATAAAATGTATGTGTTGACTGTACCGTGGTGCTGATTAAAGTTGTAAAATATCTTTGACGCCGTTGCTGATAGCGTGCAAATAGTAAAATGTAGACCGAGCACAATTTACAGCGCAAAGCCCGAGCAATAAACTAAGTGAGAGAGAGAGAGAAAGAGAGAAGGAGAAAAACGTAGTAAATTATCGACACGGCGATACAAGTAATTGATTTATCGGATCCACGCAAATAAAGATAGTATACGATTCGATACCACTTCCTGATAGGCAACGCATGACGCGAATGCATTGCACCGAACGCAGGGATCCTTCGATACTAACTCCGAGCATTAACAACCCTCGTACGCTCTCAAATTTGATTGATTGATCCAGCATGGATCCGCAATAATAAAAGATACATCATTTTTTCCGGCAGTTTCAGTAAAATAGTTAAATAATAGCTCCAGCGATTAAACATATAATTATTCCTCGCTATAGAATTATATCTGATATGTACTAAATCCACGAATCAACGTTAAATTAACGAGCAACGTATTTGCATACGAACAAACTCGCAGCATGAAATTGCAAGAAACCGAAACACGAGGAAGAAGCAAATAAAATCGAACCACATTCGTTTGGCGCGAGGCTGCGCAAAAACGCTTCTCGCCTATCCGGAAGCCAGGTCGTGTAAAATTCAGTTCGCGAGCCTGTAACCCGCAAGAATCCATAATGGCGGTAATAAATAACGCGCGTTTCAGGTATTTTTCATCCGTGCGTTACCGCGGCGCGCTGCTGCACGTTACAGGAATGCCAGCCGGGATCGATTAATCATCGAACGTGACTGTTAGAAATCTTCATCGCAAGTAGACCACGTGGCATCGCATCGGTGGCTTCGCTTCGGGAACGTTAGCAAAGCGGTTCACCCTTTTTCCTCGCCGCGGGAAAGAAAAACATCGGCGAACATTTCGCATGGTTACACGCGCGAACGATGTTGAGCCGCGTGAGCGGACGCACGACGCCGAATTACCCGCCGTTAGCCGCGATCTAAATGACCGGTTAACGCCGATCGTCGTATCAGGAGCGTGGCGCAAGAAGTAGAAAAATACCTGCGTGCCGCGGCAGTTAATCCCGCCGAGCCACGACTGACGTCGATAGTCGTTCGGTGGTTCGCACTGTGGATATTCAATCGAGTCAATAATAGAGGGAAACACCGAGTCATTCTTCGCTCTGCTAGACAGTCTGTTATTAGCCGAGACAATTTTCAGAGTTGGAGAACAATTTGTTATCGGACGTGGACATTAATAGCCAAATTTTGCTCTCAGTTTTAATGGTCGAAAAATTGTGAAACGGTTTTATGGAGCGGAGTGGAGTAGATTTATTGATATTATGATAGATACATTACGAGCTTGTACATATTGTACGACGTTCTCAATAGAAAATGTTTAACTCTAATGGTTTCGCGGGGAAACTGTGAAATGAATTAACAGTATCAAGCATTTCATGTAATTTCTGTACAGCTTTACTTTAACACAAATTGTTACTCCTAGGATACTATCAAAATATTACAAACTCTGGATGTAGAATAAGTGAATGCTTCTTATTAATAGCGAACCTTAAATGATAGCCTTTGGTACTAAAGTATTCCCATGCTGGATACAAACGACCTAATGTCGTCTTTCTATCGATAACCACGAACCGAATGGTTGATCGGGCAATAGTGGTGGTGGCATAGCTATGGCCAGCCATGCGGAATGGTGGCAGAAACGACTTCCAGGTTTTCGCGTTCCGTAATCGTAAAACGCTACTATTGTACGCGCCGCACAGGTCCCACCCTCTGTCGCGCGTCTCGCAATTCCGCTGTCGGCCACGTCGAAAGGAAGCAGGCAATTTGAATCGAAAGTTTGCCCAATGAACCGGGGACTGAAAGTTCGAAGATAGAGATTTCTGGGTCGAGACTCATTTCGCAATATCGTAAATGCGATCTCGACCGCTTGACAAGCAGCGAGACAAATAATTGGTCGTTTTAAGGAGCCGGTTAATTGCACCCCGACGATTGTAGATTGTATTTATAGAACGAAAAATCTCAATTATTCCTTGGCGATATCTCAATTGTACATGAAGACTGGATTTGAATGCAAACGTTTGTGTATTTTAGGGAATAAAGAAGACCCGCGGGATGGTATTTTATCAGCTGATCAGAATAATAAGATTTGTCAGATCTGCCAGATTTCTTGAAATTGTTTAATTACTCAAGTTTCGTCAATTGTACTTTAAGGTATGAATGTTAATTGTACATTGCACTCGCGTTGCAGATATATTTATCATGGACTTGGGAGCGCATTAATCCTCTGTCATTAATTTCACTATACAAGAGCTCTTCTGGTAAAGTTACTTCCTACGCGGATGATACAATAAAACGCCCTTAGGAGAAGCGAGCTGACATTCTATAACAAGTTACAAATATCGAAACCGTACTGCACCGCTTTCCGCTGTGCGGTAAAGAGGTACCCTAAGACAATAGGAAACTCTGAAATTATTCCAACAGATCCCCTCGCCGCAATTTAACATGCCCTTTACATAATTCAGAATCTTTTAGCGAAGCGCATGAAAGGAATCTAATTAGAAATGAACACGCATCCATACGTGTCCAACGTCTGCCCACAAAAGACCATTTCTGTCCGCCTTAACGATTCGCAAATAGAGGAATCTAAGCCGCAACAGGCGAGCGCGTGTATTAAGCACAAGTTACCGAGCAATTTACGACTTGGACTTGGTCGCATAGTAAGAGTCACGAGGCTGAACCGAGCGTGTTCAACGACGACGTCAATGCACCTCGGGACAAGTCCGTGCGCCGCCGTGTGCGTGCACCAGCCTCTCGAGCCGGGGGAGAATTTGAAAATCACGTGTGTACGTGGGTACGCGTCGGAGCTGTTTGGTCCCGCTGCTGCCGACACATGCGAGGCGTTGTTCCGTCCGATCGCGTGGAAAGACTGTCGTTCGCGCCTCGTAAAATGGACACGATCGGCACGCAACGCGGTCAGACCTCCTTTAGAGCAACACTTGAATATCGACTGTTATCGTGATTCTAACGGTCCCTTCCGCGGCCGCTTTCGACAGCCGGGGAAGAGAATCGAACGTGTACACGTACACGCGCGGCAGAACGGTGAACAAATAGAACGTGCGACTCCTTCTTTGCATATATGGACGCTGCTTGTGGAAACCATGGGTAACAACGGCCGCGATAAGATCTCCAGGTATCCGAACAGCTACATCAAGCTTGGCTATACGGAAAGTTCGGGCGAAGCGATGCGCAACTCTTCTTTGACCGGGAGAGAGTTTGCGGTGCGAAAGGGAAAGATGATTCGCGGCAAACGGATGGCCACTTTTTCACATATTTTATGCTACTCGATCGCGCATAGGCTTTCTTCGATAAGCTCGGGCGTTAGCAATTAACAGTAGGATGCTTCCTGTCGAGCAGGGTGTTGCAAGGAGTAAATTAGAGAAAGAGGTTTTACAGGGTTTTATCGAGAAAGTTGCAGTTTAAATTGCTGCAAAAGTTTCTGGCATGAATTTACCAATAAACCTCGCACTCAGTGAAATTTCACTTGATTCACTTTGCAATCCACCTTTGGAAAATTCGTTCTGCGTAGTGTTATAAATTTTGCTGAAAATACAATAACGAACGCAAGTTAAAGTATGGAAACCGTGAGGAAATCGTTGGACCAAGACGATCACTCTGTTGCTCGTCCCGAGACTTTCGTGAAGGAAGACGAGAGAAGGTCCTGCGTCGCCAAACGAGTTTGAAACTGGCCGGTTCAGATGCATAAATAAATATTAACCGGAGCGGCCGGGGAAGATGCGTGGATATACCGATTTATCTGAACGTCAATGCTTTTGCTCCGGTTACATTTATTAGGGTCATTAACATCAGATAGACGTGGAAGATTATCGAAACCCTCGTGTACTGCCCGTCATTCGACCAACGGATACAATTCTGACAGCAGTTCGTATCTTCATCGAGTAAGTATTATTGGATACCGTGTATAAAGCTCCGGGCAAAAAGCCACGGACAACGTAACGAGACTCGTGTAATTTGCATTAACTTCCGTTCAATGAGTGATCAGAGAGTCGTATCTGCGATTACTCGTGGCAGGGGCGAATAAAATATTCAAGCCTGAGATCTTCGGATGTATCATTTTGGCTCTTCATTTGAATAACCCTCGAAAGAAAATTAAATTGAATTCATTGAATTTATGTATTCTTTTTATGCCAATGTTTTTTTTGGGGATCAAAACAAGAACAGGTGCTTTGATATTTCTCGGCATATCTTTAGTATTTACCAATCCTTTCTGTTTTGGATTGATAATCAGCTTTCGAATGGCAATTTTATAATCAGGAAAGAGCCACAACACGGGAACTGTGAGGCCTAATAAATGTTACACACTATAATAACGAATATATTATTTGCGCGAACGCTGCTTTCACTGTTTACACATTCGGCAAGAGAGCCGGAACCGGTGAAGAAACCGTATCATCGGGTCCCTTAATCGGCGAAGGAAGGGAAGACAGCTAAATTATCCGACGAATGCGTGGCCGGAATCCCGATGGAATTGGAAATGCGCGGGATCCCCGTCCGGTTGAATGGAGCGGCGGCGCAATAGAGTGGCTCGTTCGCCGGCTCGTTGACAACAGCCTCCTAATTAAGTTCCGCTCGGTCGAAGCGTTATTAGCGCATCGCGCAATGCCGCGCTCCGTAAGGGGGTTGCTGCGGATCGCACAGAGGAGGGCGGGGATCATTAAAGTCGACGCGTTCCTCCCGTGGAAAGTATCGCGCGACGTCGCATAAATATCGCGAGCGTAAGGGCCAATAATAAAATCGTAAAAGTGGCTCGAAGTTCAAAAGGGAGGCGCGGTAACGCGAGGCCGTGCCGGGCCTTTGGTCCGGTTGAACGGTCGCTCGCTATTTAAGCCTTCTGCCGCTGCTTTCACTTGCTCGCTCGCTAATGGCGAGGCGGCGGCGGCTTTTGCGCCGGCGACTCGTTAAGCGTTCGCTCCTCTGCCCGCGTAGATACCTGCGGCCCGCGGTACGAATGTTACAGAATATCTGGATGTATTTATACACACGGCGGACGAGCTTAATTATGTCGCTTCGTGAAAGGACTGCAATGTTTTTTTTTTTTTTTTTGGACGAGAAGCTTCAATTTCGACCGATCGGGAATTTAATGACGGGCTAGGATTGAAAACGGTGCTAAATCATTTCACTCTTCCCTCATTCACGCAAAATCCCATCGGGTCACCCTGTATACCCGCGCAAACGTAAAAAGCACGCGAGCACGAGCTTGCGCAGACACCGAAGAAAAAGAAGGAAGGGTGGAGATGTGTAAGCGCGCGACCTCGACCGCTCCAATTCGCCGTTAATTGGGCGACATTTTCGCCGTGCGCCTTTTTACGCTCTTGCCCTATCTCAACGAGCCTATATCCCGAGCAGCGGGCATAAATTACGGCGATTACCGGCGGCCACTGAGCTACCTCCTCTCTCAGGAAGCTGATTCGGCCCGCTAATTATCGGCGTCGTATAAATTTCCATCGTCTTCCACCGGCCGTGGCATCGCAAGCCATCCAACGGATACCGCCGATAGAGAAATAAATGCTCACGTTATGAGCACCGCCGTTAATACGTCCCTGGTGAGAGCGGGTTCACGCTCGCGTCGCTCGTTTTCTTACCCCCAACTCGCTTGAAAAAAACCAACCCCCCTTGTTAAATGAACGTTTACATCAGTATAATGAATTTCATTTTATTTTAATCAGTTTTTGTCGATGGAGGCGGTGGTCTTGTTTTTATATTTTATTTTGGAAAGATCGCATCAGGGTGGATTTTAGCTTGGAAAGAAATACGTTTGGAGAATCTGTGAAGTAATGGGTGAAGAGTCATGTTTTAATTTTCATAAATTATCTTATCTTTCTGATTAAGAACGGCGATCCACGTAGATCACCTTTCATCTCCCTTAAACTACGCGATTCCGCGCGTACTTTAAGCATCGTTGCACGGCAGACAGGGCCACCTCCAGCGATCCCGGAGCCGGGTGAACGGTAGCCCCGTCGGATCACCGACAACAAACTCGATCTTCGTGTCGTTCATTCAAATTACTCGTTCGAACCAAAGCCCGAAGACGATCTCCGGATGCGAGCATCGCCTGTAACGCGGCATCCTTCGGCCTGTACTCGTCACGATGCGCTTCCGCGGGGCGGCAAGCGGCCCGGAGCAGGCGAGAACGGAGCCGCAATTTGCGTAATTGCGATGCCTACCCTTCGGCCGCCGCCCCTCCGAGACGCGACTCCTCAGCCCTCCCGGCCACCGCTGCCTGTGCGCTTTATAAACGCCACGGAGAGAAATTTCGCAGCTATGCGCGGTTCCCCTGAGCTACCTGTACGCGCGGCTCGTGCTACGCCAATTAGCCGTATTCGCGCCTTCGATGCCTGGGTGACGGCTAATGCCTACCCCTTGGCCAGTGATTTCCGATCTACCGGTCGACTGTAAATCCAAGGAGGGACCGTCGGTCGCGCGCGCGCGCGCGCGTGTGTACGTGTGTATCTCGATAGCGCGGCGCATCCCTATCTCCATAATGACACTCCGATTTACAAGTCGATCTCCACTTTCCATGGATGCGGCTCGCGTGCACGCGTGTATGGCGCGCCGGCCGCCTTACGTAAATCACTCGTTTCGCAGGAGGGACTCGCGAAACCCTGGCTAGCTGCTCCTAGTCGACGCTGACTGGAACTATGCTGCACGGTGGACGACTTGGCAAATGTAAATTACTCGACTAACGAGCGACGGCTGCTATGCCGCCGCCTTGTAAATCGGAATCCGCGGGCTTGCCCGAGTGCTGGACGTTGATGGAGACGGTGCTGTTAATGGGGCACTTAGGCGGTGCTCCTGATCTTCGACGGGATCCGCAGTTTTCCAGGGCGATTGGAACGAGACCGTAGGAATTCCGTTCTTAACCCGTCCCAGTCGGTTCGTAAGATCGCCACCTTCGACCCGCCTGTTCCTGGAAGCACGCCCGCGGATTCATCCCGCGACACGCGATAATCGGCACGGAAGTCAATCCAAAAAAGTCACCCCAACGCGGGCTTAGCCATCGCGTAATCGTCCCTCCGCATTCGCCGTCTCGCGTTTCCCTCGTCGGTCCCGTTCATTGAAAATCATTTCTCGGAACGGTCGCGAGCCCTTTTGTGTATCGCGTGCGTGCATGCGCAAACGCGAGAGCCCCGGTCGTGTCCCCGCGTGCTGCGCCGGAGCGCATCCCCGTGTACCGGTGCGGTCCGGACGCGAGATCAGCAAATCTAAGATCGTGCAACCGGTGTCCGGCGGCGTGTCCGCGGCATACGTTGCCTATGTCCGGCGTCGTTCGATGGAGGGAGATGGGAACGCGGGCCGCGGCGGTTGCGAGCGAAGAGTGAAGGATGAAGAGGTAGGGGAGCCGTGGAGCTGACGAAGAAGCGAGAGGGATCAAAAAGGCAGAAGGAAGGAGGCGGAATGCGCGGTTCTCGAAGGAGGAGCTGTCGGCGGTGAAAAATCACGCACCCCGCGCCACCGACTGCCGCGGTCGGAGCATCTGCTCTACATACCCTGGCTCTCAACCTCCGGAACGGAAGGAGCATTTCTCTGGCGTGAAATCTTTAGATCATCGGACTCGGCGCACCTGCGGCTGATTCCCGATCGATCCGCGCGCGTCCCGCCCCGGCGTCGTTTCCCGATGTTCACCTTGCGCCGGCTAATCGCATTACGATTCTTTCGTTTGGGGAACTGGTTCCCCCTGTACACGCGATAACCACCGAACGGAGCTGGTATCCAGATGAAATGAACGCTCGCGATAGCCGGGGAAACGGGCCCGCTCGACGAGCCGACGGCGACGTGGCGATACCAGCTTGGAAAAGTTTCAGCCGGGTGGTGGATTCGTAATGCGGTTATTAAGACGAGGTCGACTCCGCGTCCCAGCTGTTCCTTTTTTCTCTTCTCGCCTTATCGCTTAGATATGCTTGGATGGAAGTTATAGAGCTGTCGGTACACGAATCGGCACTGCGTTTCTTCATATGGAAAATAGGGTTCGAATGGATTCATACGGATGCTTGGACAAATATCCTTTTGGCAGGGATGAAGGTTTACGCGCATGTTTAGCTAACGATCCCTCGATTACTGAGTCGATCGTTATATCATAATGGAATAACGAATTGTGTGAAAAAATTGTGCGAGAACGATGCACACAGTTTTCCCTCATACAGCCAAATTTCATGACACTCCTCGCTACTCTGGATTCATGCCCGGAATGGTTTGCGAGGGGTGAGAGGCCGAGCTGCCGGGCTTCGTCCGGCAACGAATTCATCAATGAGAACCTCGAAGAATCGGCGCGCAGTGCGGAGCAAGATATACGTGCACCGGCTGAGCTACCGGTCGGTCGGGTCGGGTCGCTGTTCTCCAATGCCTCGTCCCTTTCTTTCGCTCCGCTTTTTCTGTATCCCCTTTCGCCCTCTCCTCTTTTCGCCAACGCGGAGTACGGTGTACCCAGCTCGCCCAACCCTTTCCACCTTCCTCGCTGCCTCTCAATCGCGCCGTTCGCCGCCGACTCGCTCCGCGCAGTTGTTGTTCGAACTGTTTTATTACTTTTATAAAAGCCGCCGCCGCCACCATGCTACCCACCACCATGCGCGAGCACACCGGAGCACCACCGCCGCCCGTGGTCGACATCGCGGCGGCCGGCTTCCTTTGTCGGGCCACCGCGGTCCATTGTTGCTCGCCGGAAAGATGCGAATTTTAATTCGATATTGTCTAATATTATTTATGTATGCACGCGCTAGAGAACCTGCCCGTTTCAAAGCGCCTCCCTTCTCGCACCCTTACGCCACCGCCACCACCCCCCCCCCTCTCGCGCTACCGTTTCCGTTCCTCTGCCCGCCAAAGGACCGAACCGCCCCTGTACACCGATCGACGAATCGACTGTTGTCCGCCAGGCTTCCCTGCGATCGTGCACACGTTTCCCGTCGTGCCTTATATTTCATGCAAATTTTTCGATTTTCGGGAACCGCGGGAACGGCGGGGATGCGCATACGTGTAGCACGACCGTTCGCTGGTATCACAGCTTGCAGGAAACGAGAAATATCTGTTGCTTTAGGAATCTATCGACCGTGTTCGAAGCCGACGAATCAAAGAAACGGAAATCTAAGCAAAGATAAATGATTGATATTAATTTACCTCCGTGGCGTCCTCACTTTATTTAATAACGAAATCAGCAATAAATAACTGTGAAACTTAAACGGCGCCAGCTTCAATCTGATCTCCGAGTAGCCGTGTCGAACTTAATTAGTGATTGATTACCATCTAGGAAGTCAATGTCCTGTTTGCGTCGGGGATTCGAAGTTCATCGGAAACTGGGTCTCCGGCTAATGATCGCGATAGTTAATTCCGATTAACACGAAGAGGGGAGGAAAAAATTCTGTCACGTCTACTAGCTGGCATTGCAACTAGGCTTCGGCTCGAAGTTGCATTCATATCGTTTGAGCTGTACATAGATGCCGATGTTATCATTAATTTTTGCGTACTGCGGCCGATTAATCAATTTCAACCTTCAATTTATGCAGTCTCCGCTTTTACAACACTCCATTCGTATCGCAATTAAAACGGAGTCCACAAACTATCGGAAGACTTCTAATCAATCGCAGCAATTAGCTCATCGTTGGCAGCCACAATGGCAGGCTACGAAAGCCCCCCCGCCCCCCAAACGGGCGATCGATTAACCGCGCTAACGCGCCCTCGGGGCAAGGGTAGTTCCGGCGCGAGGCGCATCGATTGTTTTATATCTGGCTTAAGCAGCGTTTAATCACCGCCAGGTGCAGCTTCCTCTTCGAGAACCGGGGCACCGCGAGACTTGCGCGTTGCTGCTTCTCCGGCCGGGAATCAATATCAGCCCTCGTCCAGGCGACGCTCGGGACTGCGGTACGCAACGGAATGCGCAACAGTTGCGTTCGAGCGAGAGAAAGAGAGGGAGATCGTGTCGAGAATCTCATTCCTCGTTGGACAACCATTCGAAAGTGTTCGCACCCTTGATCCGGGAGCGGCGGCCACGTGAACTGGGGCAGAAGTCAACGGACAGCGAGTACGTCGGGATCAGGATGAACGGGCGGGGTCCGAGATCGCGGTGCGGCAAAGTGCGAGGGGGCAAGATGCAACGTATCGAAACGGAGCTGTGAATAATTCGATGCCCCGTCAAGATGTCCGAGAAACGAATCTCGTTGGGCATCAACGTCAGCATCGTTGTGATACTAACGATCTTCGGTGTACTGCTGTCCCTGCCGCTGCGACTGCTGCTAAACACTAGTTACTACGGTCAGAACGCCACCGCGTCCGTGAACGACGCGACAGAGACGAACACCGCGGAAGATGTCGTTGCCAAGGCGAAAGTGATTCCCTTGGATCATCGGAGGTTGAAGCTGTGCCCGAGATTCGAGTACGCGAACGGGCTGCCGGCGATCTTCCAAAGCGACTACGACGGCAATTGCACGTACGAGTCGGCTCGCGCGGCGACGGAATCGGCGAGCGACGACAAGGAGGCCGGCGCGGATACGTTGGGGAAGACTCCGAACGAGCCGGCCGAGGAGAATTCGACGGAGAACGGCGAGGAGAGTGGCAAAGATCGGCGCGCGAAATCGGTCCCGGTCGCCGGCCACATTCTCGTGACGATGCTCCTCATCTCGACGATCGCCGCTCTCGTCGAGGTGTTGCGAATACGATTCGCCAGAGATAAGGTATTACAGCGGAAGCCGCGCTAGTTTATCTTGTATCTTTGATTGAACCTGATCGAATGCGCCCTTCTCTCCCCTTGCCCGCGCGATGCTTGACGATGTACGATCGCTATCGGTTCTCCCCGTGCTTTCGTCGTTGCAAATCCAATCAGTGTAGACACGTTGCAGGTGCATTTGAAAGGCGGAGATAGAGACGCTCGTTTAGCGAGACGCTCCAAATGAGCGTCCGCTTTCAAAGCGTAGTAGAATAACGATATGAAAGGAAAAGACATCGATGAGAGTAATGGTAGACGTGTAAATAGAGAGTTTCAATGATTACCGCTGCGAATCTGTGCGTGTTCATAGCGCACAGAGATATCGATCGAAAACAGGTATTTAAACGAAAGAATCCGTTGTTATACAGTAGAGAGCTCCTAGAAGTAGATTTTTACTGGTTTCATTAAATCGATTCTTAGCACTGCGAGCTAGACGCTAATATCGCAATTTTGTGGTACGCGACAATGTATGCGCGTGTAATGTTCCCTTAGTACGGAAATGATGACGCTTAGTAGCCGCGCTAGCGAGTAGAATTGTCGCAAAGGAAAACGTTACACTGATTGATTTCACGCGCACCGAAAGAAAAGAAAGCCTTTCCTCGATTCCACGTTGCAAAAAACGAACGATTATACGAACATGTGTGTGTATGTTTGAAAAACGCATAAGGACTCGTCTAAGGCAGGTAGCGCCGGCTCAAGAAAAACGTCCACGATCGAGCTTCCCGTTCCGAGGCGATTCCTACCGCGGTATCCGCTGAGGAGTCACAGGTCCTTCGAAATACAAGGCACGCATCGATCCGCTTTACGCCTATTAGGTAGAATTATAATTAGATCGCTCCGCTAGGCGCGTATCAGTT
This sequence comes from Holcopasites calliopsidis, assembly GCA_023838395.1. NCBI lineage: Eukaryota > Metazoa > Arthropoda > Insecta > Hymenoptera > Apidae > Holcopasites > Holcopasites calliopsidis. Next base: position 2,434,836 of record JALHAQ010000009.1, read on the forward strand.
TAACCGCGCACGGTAAACGGTTCTCTTTTCTTTCTCATTGAATCGTAGGTGCGAAACCGCCGCCGCTTATTCGCCGCTCGTCGTTCCCGGTTCAACTGTCCAAGCGAAGCGCCGGCTCGTTCGGCGGTACACCGAATAATCGGGTATCCAGACGCCAGTCGGCTGAATCGGACGAGGAGATCGGAGTTCTTATCACCGCACTTCATCATCGCACACGCCTGATTAGGAGGCATTAAAGGTAAACGGCGCTTTTGGAGAAATGTGCCGGCAACAGTTCGTCGGCACGGGCCGAGTGAAGGGTCGATGGAACATGTTGGAAAAGTTGAATTCCTATCGTTCTTAATAAATTCAAATAAACGTGAAAATTTGTACTTTACACTATGTTAGAATTGATGAACGCGTCTCATATACTTCAGTTCATTTTCTACGCTGCGATGATTCTAATCCTGGTTCGTTTATTCGTTTCAGTAAACTTAATCTGTGAAACACCTTAGAGATTTGTTGGCGTTGAGCAGCAACAGGGTATACATCCCAGACTGTATGGTACGTTCCCTAACATTTCACGAATGAAAATAATGAATTGTTCAAGGATTAATGCAACTTCGATCGTTTCATCAGGTCTTACGCATCGCGCAACGATCACGTTCCAAATGGACTTCCAATGGAATCGTTGCCTCTTCCATTTCATTCTATTTTGCGACACCGACAATTTGTTAGTTGTACATACATTAGCGAGGAATCTGCTTATAAACGTATCGCAACAAATAATAGAAAATGATTCGATCCGTTTCTGTTCTGCATAAGGCGATCCTAATTTATTTTGGTTCTTCGCTTTTTATGGTCTCGCCAGCTCTCGAATTTTATTTGGCATAATTAATTAATGCATTGATATTATTTTGCGTGATGCGTAGGTAGAGCATCCGCAGAAGGCATTTGTGTCGATGGATAATTGTAAGATTGATGCAAGAAGGGAGGAGAATCGACAAAACGTGTGAAAGTAAATGGAAAATGAATGTGTTTCGTAAAGACTTAGAAAATCCTCAAAAAATATTTTCATATTAACACCTGTACATCTCTAGACGACGAAAACTTCGATATTTCTGTGATTTCCACAATTTCTCATGTGATATACATATAAAAACGTTAATCATTATGTTATTTGTGAAATATAGATGTATATACATCGATGTCTGGTAAATAAATTATTCCATTCTCTACCTAAGTTGTTCTACATTTCTGTCCATTTTCTTTTATTGAAGATTAATAATTTTGGTATGAAGTATTGATATTACAGAAGTATAAAAAAAGATTATACTAAAGTTCTGATACAACTTAAGTGCTATTAGTTATAAGCTGCGCTCATAAATTAATTCACAACTAAAGATACAGCTTGTACAAATTCCAATACGCGATCTCCTGAGATAAGATTTACATAAGAAAATAGGCTCAAAGAAATTAGAATAGTTTTTAAATTTGGATCTCTGAATTCTATTTCCATTTATAGAGACTGGAAAACGAACGATTATAATTAGACAATTTTTGCAGAATATCTTTTCCAGGAATTGGTGAAATAGAATACCTCTTGGCATATCATGTTCTCCTGATAGAAATTGACGATTTAAAGCGCGTGGGATTCTGTAAAGTCATGTTCTGTTTTATGAAATGTTCCCGAAATCGAGCACGTGGCGCCATCTCATGTTTGGTTTCGGCCGAAACCTCGAAAATCAGTATCTTGGGGACGTCGTTCACGAAATGCCGAAATCGTGTAAGTTGCGCCATCTCGTGTTTGGTTTCCGTCGAAAATCACCAATTTGCAACGAGACCGAACGCGAGATGACGCGTCGTAAACAGTGGACCACATTTTTGGCCAGAGTTGCCGATCCTTAGTCATCCGTGGCTCGAAGGTATATTCAGTGAAAGCAGTTCGGTATTTGTAAACATCGACCAATAAAAGTAAGTCTATTTACGTAATAATTGCATGTTTCTTTATCTCTTTCCTTTGTTACTAGATTACTTTATTAATAACGTTTTGGATAAAGAGTATATGTCATCGGCGAATATCTTCTAACTTATCTCACGATCGTTCAACAATAATTCGTACGTTTCACGGATATCTGCGTATTGTGTCAATTCATCGGATCCCCTTAATTCAATAGAATATTTTTAGCATTCGTTAGGTATCGAGAGGTTACTCATTATTTTCGATCCGTTAATATTTATTCGATAGGTACAACATGAGTGGTGGAACCACCACAGAAAAAACAGCGAACAATCCCTTGGATCAGTTTCTGCTGCTGGCGAAAACTGCCAAAGGGGCAGCTGCGCTGGAGCTTATTAAACAGGCTGTAGAAACGCCTGGTGCTCATGCGTTCGGCGAGCTGCTGGACATGCCGAATATCAAGGAGCTACAGAACGGCCCTTACGTTCGATATTGGAACACGCTGAATTTATTCGCGTATGGTACATACAAGGAATATCTGGCGAACAAAGACGAGTTCCTAGAGCTGAATCCTACCCAAACGAAAAAGCTGCAACATTTAACTATAGTGACGTTGGCCACAAAGTCCAGATGCATACCGTATTCTGTGCTCCTGGAAGAGTTAGATATAAAGAACGTCAGGGATTTAGAGGATTTGATTATTGAAGCCATTTACGCGGACATAATACACGGTAAACTCGATCAGAAGAATTCGCAATTGGAGGTAGATTACGCCGGCTTGGGGAGGGATGTCAGACCTAGTCATACAGCTGTAGTAGCGGAGGTATTAATTGCCTGGGGTCAGGCTTGCGACAACGTGTTAGCTTGCATCGAGGAACAAGTGACGAGGGCCAATATGGAGAAGCTAAAGGCCACTTATCACAAGAAAAGAGTTCAGATGGATGTAAGTTATATTCTTTCAGGGCAAGAATGATCAAGCGTAGAATTTGTTCGTCACCTTTCATCTGAATATTGCTTAGGTTGCTAATATAAAGAAGTCTCTCGCTGCACAAGCCGGAGGTGGTGGTGTACAGGAAGCCGATATGGCCGGTGGTAGTTCGGGAGCTGGAGGAAGCGAACTGAGCAGGGAAGCGTTGTCCACTCCGCCGGATGCAAAGAAAAAGCAACAGAAAGTCAAAGGTATTAAAGGCAGTGGTAAGTTCTGGAAGACAATTCAGTAATTTTTTCTTTCGTAAGGTGTGTTGTTTGTTCATTAACGGGATCGTAATATAGATTACATATAAACGCGAACGAGTAGCACAATTGTGAGCAAGGAAGATGTTCGCAGGGATTGAATTTTTCATTAATTTTCAAGGGAGAATTTTGTAAACATATGCAGAGCAATGCAGCATTTATTTACGTAAACATTTTTTTATGTAAAGGTTTTAAACAGTTGTTCCTTTTTTTTTATATTTATATGATATGCAAGGATGTAGGGAAGGGAAATATACGAACGAATTTATTAATATTCGTTCTATACATATAAAAATATAAGTCGACGTGAACAGATGCATGGAAATATTAAAGTAGTTTAGATAGCTAGATGAAATTTACAAATATTACACGTGCATCCTACTCGGTCTTACGTTTCGAATTGTTATTAAATTTCATATTTTATTATTGCCACTCGCAAAATGTGATATATCATTGTTTTTAGAGATTTTAGAAAAAAAAGTTACCAGTTCGTTATCGTTAAACAATACACGTGATCGATTGTCATATCGATAATTGATATTTATTATTAGTCATTCAAAGCAGACGTAAAAGTCGTGGTCACAGCTATATTTCCGAACGTAGCAAACAACGCATTGTGATTCTTTTCACATCGAGCATTCAAACCGAAGAAAAACTATGAACGATTTTCTTACGAGACAGAGAGAGAGAGAGGGAGAGAGAGAGAGAGAGAGAGAGAGAGAGAGAAAGAGAAAGAGAGAAAAGAAAAGTACTTTTATAATGAATAAGCTTCCGACTTTTGTAAACGTAGAGTGTACGAGAGTTTTTTTAGTCATACCAAAGATTTTATGTTTTGCGTTGTTCTGTATGAATGATATATCGATGTAGGGTTTCAGGAAGTCTTACAGGCAAGTCTGAACAGTTTGTTGCAATTAATTACATATTTATTATTGTATCCACTTATTACTATCATCGAACAGTATTAATATCATTCCAATCGTTTGCGTTCACTTTCGTATCATCTTCTCTGTGCCTCCTCAATGGAAATGGTAAGACACAGTCGCGAAAGACAGTTCTCGACTAAGGGTTGGATTAAAAGTAAAAGTGTGACAAAGATAGTCAGGTCGTTGTTATCGGAAGGGGTTGGTGTGTTTAGGATGTAAATGGTATACGAACGTTGCTTAGCAAGAAATGTCAGTCGTATTGGAGAAGCGTTGTAATTGCTGATGGAATAAAAGGATAATTTATTTTAGCGAGGCTTTTCTATTTCTCTGCACCCTTCGATGCCTGTCCTTCTGTCACCGTAAGGCAAATTAAATCTGGCAGCACGAACCTCCCGGTAGACGATTTCATTAATGCAGGATTCGAAGAATAGGAATCTCAAATAGATAGTTCGATGTTAGCTTCTCGCGTGAACTTCGTTTCCGGATACACGTTGAGCAGTCTGCTCTGTCCGATTCGGAGCGTAGCGCTGTCTCTGCGATAATAATGCATAACTGTTCCGAGATTTCTCCGCAGTCATAATAGCTTTGTGTTGAGGACATAAGTCACAAATGGCTAATGGGGCTTTTCAGGATCCACTAATCCGGTAAAACACCACGAACTGAACGATGAGCCGAATTGAGAAGCTCAGCCTTAGGTGAGACCTAAGTGGCGTGTCACCAACTCTATCGGACTCACTCTTTCTGTCTGTCTCTGCATCGTTGACGGGCAAGCGACATCGTTTCCTCTGTAACCTTTTTTGTACTTTTGGAGAAATAAAACAGATCCTACGAAGTAGCACACAGTTATTGTACGACGCGTCTGTTGCGCGTGGAGAGCAAGCAATAAAACGATATTCAAGCAAGGTGTCTTCCTTTACTTTTGTTTATTCGTTACAAGGTTCCGCGGGGAGAACGAAAGGGGAAAGCGATCCGTTCGTCACGATTTCGGTACCTCTTTCGCTCGTTTCATCGAAATGCATGGATCGTGGCACCATGTAAACCCGTTCTTTTTGTTCTTCTACCATAATAATAATGTTCATATGTATTTAAAATATCCTTAGACCATACAACAGTTTGCGCGAGCTACGTTAAAGTTCTCATCCGTTGACATTGTCATTGCATTGCATTTTATTTTGTCGGAATTCGTCTTTCGTTACGAAGTTTCAAATTCCTTATTATAGAGTATCGATTACGATTAAATTGGTTCGGTACGTGCTAACACCTTTTATTCGTTTCATGCCTTAATATTAAGCTGAATCGTATCGCCTGTATGTACAGTCGTCGCGTACGCTTCATTTATTTACATACACACGAATGAATTATATTCGTTTGAAAACAGATACATTTCTTTTTCGTTTACTTTATCACGATGTTTCGTATCTTACGCTCAAGTGATTACATATACTCGTTTCACCTCGGTCAGAGTATTTCTTAGTGTGTCAAAATTATTCAAGTGTCGCCGTTGAATATGTATTCGCATCGGTGCTAATACGAGATTCGGGAGCAACGATGGACCGTCGTGCCAATCAGTGGATACTTGGGCTCATTCGTATCCAATGCCTGACAGTATCCGTTCCCTCTCTTCTCCGGAATAATTAACAGATACTATACGCGCACGTGGATAAGTCGGCACTATAGAAAATCGTTCGGAATCTATTTGGATTAATTTATGCAGAATCTTCGTAATTCTCGAGCGACTATCGCTATCGAGGAAACAACTAATGTGCGCCGGTTAGAGTGGATATGTTTATCGTGTCATTGCGAATGCTAGCGAAGGAATTCACGATTCCTAGGATACGTATGTGCAACAGCATTTAGAGAACAATGTTCCTTCGACGTTTTGTTCCGTTTCTATTCCTTCATAAAGATCGAGCGTTAAAGTTATTAAAAGATTACAGCGGCTAGATCTTACGAAGAAATTTCTCACGTAATCCACCCCTCGATACGGGATCGATTTTACCTCTACGTATAGCAATTCCTATAGTCTGCAGAGAAAATTCCAAAGGTAGGAAAGTAGATCACCTAAGGGTCTACGCTCGCATACTCGTAATGAGAAGTTTCCTTAAGGGAATTACGAAGCTTTTCGTTCGGGACGAATCTTAATTATTAACTTCGCTTAATATTTACAGAGAAACATGTATGTACAGGAAATGAGAAAAGGATACCCTTAATTCATCGAACAATTATTTCTTTTTATGAAAGTTATTAATAGAAGATTGCCTCGTTCAGGCGTCGCACTCTCGTCTTTGGCAACAATAATATCGAATACGTAAGTTGTGTCCTTTTATAAAATAACAAATTCGATTAACAATATTTACAACGCTTGGATTATTTCGATTAACCGCTGCGTGGCTCGTATTAATGTGCACAGAGACAATTCCGAGATAAGAGAGTGTATGTACAAAATAGATTTATGCGATTTCACGTGAGCGTTATCCGCATTACGCTATGATCACAGAAGAAACCAGAGCAGTTTTTAAGATGCGACTTAACAATTAATTATGATCGATGTTCGATATTTATGGTAATCGGAATAATGAATTTATTCAAATTCTTTAATGTTCTCCGATTGATCTTTGGTCACCCGCTAATTTTCACGTTTTACTCATTCAACTACGATTTTATTCATCATCAATCTTGCTCGAACCGCTTTCTGTCGTATTTACAAAATATCCTAGACATTTTCCTTCCTCGCGTCTCTCTAAGCTACCACAGGTTTTTTCGAAATCGGTTTCAAATTCTTGGGCAAGATAGCCGCTTCCAGCGAAGCCTCCTGCTATAACGGAACGTCGCTCCGATTCACTCGTCTATTTCCTATTCTTGCATTGTTATTTAACCGCATGATCGATGTTCGATATTTATGGTAATTAGAGTAATGTATTTATTCAAATTCTTTAATGTTCTCCTCTTTGGTCGCCCGCTAATTTTCACGTTTTACTCATTCGACCACGATTTTATTCATCGTCAATCTTGCTCGAACCGCTTTCAGTCGTATTTACAATATATCCTAGACATTTTCCCTCCTCGCGTCCCTCTAAACTACCACAGGCTTTTTCGAAATCGGTTTCAAACTCGTGGGCAAGATAGCCGCCTCCACCGAAGCCTCCTGCTATAACGGAACGTCGCTTTGATTCACTGGTCCGTTTCCTATTCTTGCATTGTTGTTGAACTGCTTCGTTGCCGCGGCGTTCTCCTTCGATTCTTTGCTCGGTGCCACTGCAGTCAGGTCCGCCTCGCCGATCGCGGAAGTTTGAGTCGATCGCGAAACGAGCGTCGGCGGTGGTTTACCGTTCTTCTGATCCTTCACCTCCAGCTCGTAGTCTGCGGAAAGAAGTGTGTTTCGGTGGTGCAAAGTACAGAGACCGATATAAAAATATTGAAACATTTTTCTGACAATTCAGAGCTACCGCCTTCTCTGGAACGATCTTTTGCGGCGAATCTGTTGGGAAACTGTTTGCGGCGGATGATCGCCCGCGGTGTTTCTCCGCTTATCAAAAAATGTGGATTTATCAGCTTTTACCGAGACGTTTAATGAAAAGCTTCCTTTGGCAATCGGATGCTTCGTGGAGAAAAAGAATAATTCGAACGGCAGATTGAATGCACGAAATTGATCCAAACACGCGAGGGAAATGTATAGAAGTTTTGTTTAGAAATACGAATCTTACAAATGAGGTTACTGAACGGTTTCAATCACGAATACTTACATTCGCTCTGAGTCGAGCAATCGATGGTAGTGATAATATGCTTCTTGACAGCCTTGTTCTGGTCGCACGTAGCCGCGGTCAACGTGACCGGCGCTATCATGCTGGACGCGTTAGTGGCCGTGACCGCTGAACTTTTCGTCGTGCCGTATCTAGCCGGCATCATACTTTGACGCACGTTTCTTTCGGGACGAATTAAAATGATGTACAGCTGGAAGAAACGAAACTCTCAATGGTTGTTAATTTATCGCTGGAGAATCCTTGCCGCGGCGAGTCGCATACCTTCGGGCTGAAGAGACAGGCAATAGTGACCGACGCGGACAAACTGATGGTGACTGACATCGAGGTGATTCTCAATGCCACGTTATTCCCTGTGCCGAAGTACAGCGGCACGAAAGCCAGCCAAATGACGCAGGTGGTGTACATCGTGAAACCTGTGCGAGAAATTACATCGAACAATAGGGTGAACAGGATTTAGGATTATTTTATTCTCGACGACTCGGTCGACACGATGCGTTTCCGTCAAAGGGAATTCTCCGCGTAAGGATACACGCAAACGTCGTCACCGTTGTTCTGCTTCGAACAAGTCCAGCCGAACTATCGTCATTAGTGTCTCTCAAGCTTATTTCCATTCAGCGTACCGCGCGCTGCCGGGATGCTGAAGTTTACGACTTAACAGAGAACTTCGCCTTTAGGATTGTACTCGAGTTATAATACAGCGGGGTGAAATCTTTAAACCTTCCGGTCCGAAATTTCCGCGATCCCTTCTGCTAATAAAGTTCTCCGGAAAATACGACCGAGACGGATTCTATAGAAGCTTGACATCGTTCTGTCGCGGCGCATAAAAGATCTTAAATCTCAAAGTCACGGCGAGGGGGGGCCGGCGGCGGCAGAGAGGATCGAGAAGGGTTAAAAGCACAATGGGGTTCGGAAATCTGGAGAATGTCGATGCATCGAACGCGGTGGCGCACACTTACCGATATGCTTGCTCTCGTTGAACGCCTCCGGAATTTTCCTCGTGAGAACCGCGTACACGGTGCAAACGACGATCAGCATGATCGGATAGGCGAACGCGATCATGTAACTGGCGTCCACGTAACTGTTGCAGACAAGCAGATTGTCCTCCCTGGTCGGGTAGTGATGCATCGCCCTCGCCGGGTCGATGATCATCCAGACGCCGTTGATTAAGATCTGCACGAAGACCAGGCCGGTGCAGATGATCAATTGCGATCGCGGCGAGATGAAGGACGGCCTCTTCGCGCTGTGCTTGCTCGCGTTGAAGATCCTCGATATCCGATTCGTTTTCGTTAGGAGGGCCGCGTAGACGACGGTGAAACAGAAGCCAGCGGCGAATCTGCGGAACACCGCGAAACGGCGTCCTTTAAACAGCGGCTACTTGTACATCGTCTCTTAACGTTAGATATATCGTATAGCGTCGCCGGTTAACCCTTTTAGTGGCAGCAGGCTGATCTATCGGCCCCGCCGTCCTTATGCGAAAATTGCCACGGGCCGATGCGTTGTGGCGGGCCCACCACCCAGCCGGCTTACGTGCCGAGTGACTTTCAGCTTCGTTTAAAGGGTCTCGCTCGTTTACGTTCAGATCATTATTTCTCTGTGTCAATTGGCATTCGCTTGCACTTAGTCCTCATCTCCGATACCAATAGTATAGACCACACCATGCTTCGGTTCATTTGGTATTTCTTCAGTCTTTCGAATTATCAAATCGGCCCGTGGCATTCTTCGCATGTACTCGGTGAAATGCCTGGCACCGAAAGGGTTAAGCAAGGGGTCGTTATAAATGTTTAAGAGATTGGCAGCAGGTGCGACGTTGACATCCAAGCGGATGTTCGCCGATCTATTTTATACTCTTCTTTTGATTCCCCGTAATCGAGTCGCCGGTAATTCTCCTCCTCCGATGAAACTTCGTCCCACGACTTTATCAGCCTCCCGCCGGATCGATCGTGTACTCGCGTTCCTCCCCCCCGCTGGTTAATATCAATTCCCCCGCGACGCGACGACCCGGTCCGCGGGAAATTGGATATTCGCGACGTACCACGAGTCGTTTCAAGACGAGGAGAAGAATGTCCGCCGTCGTACGTTTAACCCGTTTACCTTTGAACACCGCAAACGATGTCCGTCGGTCTGAGGACCAGGGCGAACGTAACCAGATAACAGAGTAGAATTCCCGAGAGCAGAACGTAGGACAGCTCTCGACCGGACGCGCGTACCACCGGTGTGTCGTTGTGCTTCAGGAACACGCCGCAGACGAACAAAGTTATCTGGTCGCATTGGGAAAGTGTTTTCGATTAATATACCTCGTTACGCGTGTAGCGTTTTGTCAAGCAACGCTTCCTCCTTCGTCTTAAGATAGAAATCAACGCTTCCTTTCTTTACTTTTTAACTGTGCTTTTACTAGGATAATTTGGATGTTTCTTTTCCTCGCTTTGCTCTTTCCTCTTTCCTTTCGGTGGAAATATACTTGCCAGGATCCCTGAGGCGGAGAAGGACATCGCTCCTATCGCCCAACCGCTTTCTGTACGCAAGAATTCCTCGGGGATATCGCGGCAAGTAGAATGAGTTTCGTCCGGTACGGTGCCTTGCCGGCAGGGAATGCATTGGGTCTCGTCCTTCGGATGTCGTATCTGTTTAACAGATGTTTAAACTTCGCGAAACACTCCCTCGAGGCATCGCGCGATGTTTACTTTGGTGGCTACTCGAAAGCAGGAACGATCAAAGAGAAAGTTTTCTTAGCGGTTTCAATAAACAATCTCCTGCACTGCTTTAAAGTCGTTCGAAACGTTTCTTGGACGGGATATACTCTGAAGAAGTTGGCAGCAGTATAGAAGCAGGGAAGCTTTCTTAAACGTTGCTAAAAGACGACGTAATGCAAAAGTAATACCTGGAAGCTATTCCTTTATTAAACAATAGAGCCTATGTACATATATACGTATAGTACTATCTTACGCGATCAGCTAATCAACGGAATGTCAATTAAACTGCAGAAAACTCTGTCATATGAAGAGAGAGATTTTTTTTTTCAACACACTTTTCAGTGATAAATGACAAAATTTCAAAAGAAAAAAAGAATCTTTCATTTCAATGAAATATGCAGAAACCTGAATTCTTCTATCAATTTCATTCTTCGCGCCGTTCAGCCGATGTTATCTCTCGGCTAAAATATTATTTTCCCTTCAGATAGTTCGACCGTAATAAAAAATTTCTTCCTCCCGCGAGGGGGGTTCAGTATTTCGGGATGGACGGCGGGACGATCACGGTCCGAATGTGATCACAAACCTGATATTGAGTGCAGTTGAAACAGTGCCAACAGCATCTCTCGCCCTCCACGTATTTCTTTGCCTGGCCGACTTCGCACGGCAGAGAGCAAACGCTCTCGGGTGGCTGAGCGTGTCCAAGTTTAAATTGGATTTCTACAAGGAATAGAAGATTAGGTAGCTAGCGCCAGTAGTGTCCGATGTACGCAAAGAAAGAGAGAGAAGAAAAAAAGGCGAAAGTGCGGGGGATTAGAAAGGAGCCAGTCCGCGAGCTTACCGGACATATTTAAACGTAATTCACCCTCCAGATATTTGCCAACTCGAATCCACTTGTACTTTCCCGGCTCGATTTGTTTGAAGTGTATTATATTGTACCGGGCTGGACCGTCTCCGTTTTTGTCGAACTTGAACTTGTCTCCGCTTAAACCTTGAACGTTTGTAGTCAGTAAAATAGGAAGCTATACGAATTTATGCCGAACGTTTGATTGTCATTTTCGTTTTACAGTTATCAGTTTATTTGTCGCGTTGTATTGTAGCCAGCGACTCGAAGACGTGGCCAGTTCTTATTGAAATGTTGCGAGCGGCTCACCTTCAAAATCCACTTTTCGAAGGTACTTCAATAGCTCCGTACCCCTGGTCGGTTTCATGGCATCGCAAAGTCCTGGTTTCCCGCGGCAAAGGTCTCTGTGCATATCCCTGGGCGCGATAGAAATCGACGAGACAATGTACCATACTTTTGTTAACGGAAGCTGTCCGAGTGCTAGTTTAAGAGATTGAAGGATTTATTACCGGAACGCATAGGCGAATGCCATGACCGCGTCGGAAACGAATTGCAGTTGATCCTCGAAAGCTGTATCCTGCTTTGTCAAACGTTCCTTCGTCGTGCACGGTTTCGTGTACTTTTGGTTGTACGGCGTTCTGGACGCGTTCGGGTATCGACACTGGAAATGGTCTTCCCAAAATTCTAAAGCAAAAGAATGAAGGATATGTATTGAGAAGACTGTACGATAATTGTTCGTAGAAATTGTGTTCAATCATTTCTTCAACTAGGCGCCCCGGACGATGTCTCGCTCTAACAATTTTGCCAAACAGTTTGTTATCGTAGTTCAACGATACCCCGATTTCGCGCTACAGTTTTAGCTTTCGCAAGTTGGAATTAGCGAAGTTCAGTAAGCAAGGCTCGCGTGCTTTGGTCGTTCGCTTACCGACGAACCACGGATTCCTTCGGTTGTTCTCGACGGTCAGATTCAGGAAGTACTCTTCGAAACCCTTGACAGGATTGGCTTGAGGTTGAACCGATAGAGTACCCTCGACTTCCGCCTCGTTACCATTACTAACTAACCCCCTGGCACTCCATCCGTCGCTGCCGATCCAAGAGAACGCACCGGTTGCGTTGCAACGTCTAACTGCTCTCATCACTCCCGCAACTTCTTGATCCGAGCCGAATATGATGCATCCTGAATAGATATGAATGTCGAAAGGAAAGTTAATATACTGATACGATATTTGCGTGTTAAAAAATTTAGTATTACATTATTGTTTGCCCGCCCTGTATCTCTCTTCCAAGGCAAATACTTTATTCTTCAACGGAAATTGAATTTCTCATCGGTAACATTGATCTTTATCGTCTTTGATCAAAAAAATTGCATCGATCGCGAAGGTATATTGAGGTACAAGGTAAATATCAGCAGCCAATACATCTGAAAGGTTCTCCAGGAAAGGAATGTTTTTTTTCCCCGTCTAATACCAGTCGAAACAGGGGGATTGGAATTTAATTTCATGATATTGCTTCTCACTGTTCTTTCCTCCCCCTTTATTCCATTTGCAGTAGAATTTATCGAACGGCAACAATCAGCTTTTTCCTTTAAAACAAAATAAAAAAGCAAAATCGTTCCTCAGGTTAAAGAAGCCTGCTACAGTCTTCGGTCGTCCGGTTCGGTCTAATATAAAACTCCAGGGAAAATCACAGCTGCCTTTTCATGCAAATTGACCTATAAAACATGGTCCACGTTATCCCGCCATATTTCTTATGGCTCCCCGACCTTACGTTTCCTTTGATACGCTGCACCGCTCCTTGATGAAGTCCCCGCGTAATTTAGATTCTCGCGGGAATAGGTTCACGACGAACTACGAGTCATTCCGCGTGGTGCCTTTACATTTTGATGGAGAGCACGAAATCTCGAACAATTACCATTTAACTGTTGTCACCACGGGAAGATTTCTTTCGATACGAAAGATCCTTCGATATAGAATTATTAAACTGTCCTTGTGAATGCTGCTTCGCGCTAAGAATCGGAGAATCTTCGTTTCGAGTGAGATTACAAACGATCTCGGTCAGTTTACGCGAATTGTATTACGCGATAATCAACTTGGAAACTGTGAAAAATTAACGCCGCGTAAAATTGCGGGAAACCTCGAGAAGTTGCATGGCGAAACTTCGTTAAAAGCTTCTTTTTTTTTTAATGCACTCCTGAAAAAATCCGCGATAGTTACTTTGTCTTTTTTAACTTGCCCGCGGTCTCGTATAATCAGGCGAAAGTTTGCGCTACTCGGTGCACCCCGAGAAGAACGTACAACACACTTGTGTCTATCTCGTTCTCTCTCTCTCTCTCCTGTACTTAATATACTTTTTTTTTTGTTCCTTTTACGAGACGTAAAATATATAATCGACTGGGGGGCTGTTTAATATCTGTTGAAACAAGCTCCACGTGTGCTGGAGGCTCTGAAATATGGTGGCATAAAAATGTTCGGTCGGCACGCGTATAGAGATATTCCCCACGTTTTACACACTGTACGTAGATACAGTTCTGCGCGAAATTAGTAGTTATGGTCCGTGATGTCGCGGAGCGGCGACGTTTCCGAGGCGCAATCGTTTCGAGTCTCACTCGAAATTTTCTTTATATCGCAAGCTCTATTAAAATATGATGCGACAAATTGCGATCTCTCTGCGACGGGTTAAAAAGGAAAAAGATAAACGTCATCGTTAATATTGGAAGAATCGCGTTACTTCGAATTCACGATGTGAGCTGGAGCTGATAAAGATTCTTACATTATTTACAGTCCTTTCGAGTGGAGAACGAGCGAGAATGTCCAGTTTCTTTATCGTTCGGGGGCTCCGTTTGGATTTTATAATTCCACGGGTTTTATCACAACGGTTTACGATAGTTCAAAGAACAGTTCGCAGAAATTCGTCGGAGAGTGGTATTACAAGGGGGCTGGGACGGATTCCGATGGGGACGGAAAGAATCTTTGTCGCGCGAGGGTGGCGGAAAGTTCTGTGATCTCTATAGGAGTCCCCTGGCGAACACCGTTCCTCTGCAGCTTACACGTAGCCGAATCCCAACTAATACTCTACTCTCGCGGCGTGTAATTTCAGCTTTGTATGCATGAACGTAGGAAATCTTATGGGCACTTCGATGCATCGAACCTTCCGTTCTCCCTCACGAGAACCGACGATGAGTCGTAATCCTCAGACGTCCAAATAAAAGCTGCATCGTTGTTCTAGATTTCCCTCTGAACGATGCATTTTAAGGGGGCATTTCTTTTTTCATAGGATATTTAAAACTCATATTATCGAATGATTGATTTCATTTTATGGAAATCGACTCACCCTTCGCTCTCGGTTTAGTCAACAATTTCAACACGATATTGTCGTACGCCGTTTCCTCTGCGACGCCTGAATCTTTGACCAACTTTTCCTTGACGGCGATACATATATCGTATTTTCCCAGCAACTCTTCCAGCTCCTCGAACGCCTGCAATCAAAAAGAAAACCGTCCCCAGGATAAATAGTCGAAGTGCTTTCCTTTGTTGGTTCTTTATATTAGCTTGTATCACGGCTGTCTCAAGCGGACTCTGGGAAAAAGTGAAAGAGAGCGAACCCGAGTCGGAAAGCACAGAGATCCGTAGTCGATAGATACGTACTTACATGCGACGTTAGGGGAAGTTACGTCTATTAGAGGGTGGATCCCTAATCGGAACGGCAAAGGGAAAAGGGTAAGCCGAGAATGTCGGATGGCCCTTTATCGGTGGAATTCGTTTCCCGGACGAACCTTCTTCCTACTCGTGACGAGAAGCGAGGGTGTAAAAAGGAAGATGGGTAGTCCTTTTTAATAAAAAAAAGCCTTTGTTCCTTCCGTACAGTGATTTTGACTTACAAATTTCTCGGGGGGGAACAAAATAATTCATGCGATATTACGATGCTGCTATCGATTTTCGCTTATGCTAAGCTTTTCTGCTCTTCGTGTCATTGCACGCCTCCGACCTTGATCCCGGTACACAGTTTTCTTATTTAATCGAACAATTATCGAATTCAATTTATCTCATTTAATATTGGAAATTCTCTTTATTCTTGAAGTTTAATCATTTATTCATTCTTGTGCCTAAAATAAGGCGAAACCAACGGATGTAAACGTAATTTGCAATGTTTATTTGCGTTGTCACCGAGCGGGCAAATTTTTCTCTTGATATAAAGTATGCGGCACGAGCCTGCTGTGGTGCGGATAGAAAATGCCACATTTCTATGCGTCACGCTCAGAAAACAATTCAAGGCTGGGAGAGCGTGCAACGAGACAAGAAATCTCCGGAGGGTGTCGTTAAACATTCAAGGGGATTATTAGACTGACGTTGCTCCCTTCCATTCTTCTGCTCCAGTGTAAGACTTGTTTCCATTCTCTTTTTTCTTTTAGAACCAGAAATTTTGCTTAAATGATGAATAGGTTGTAGGCAAATCTTTGTACCCATCCCTTTCTGCCCATGAAAAATCTTTCTCATTTATAAACGAAAATCTTGTACACCCTTAATGAATATAAATCGTACAGAAACGCGAATTTAATCTGTGCTGCACACGGACAGCGAACGTGTTTCGGTAGAACGATGCAAGCGAGCGCAGTGTATTAAATTTTCACGTGTCCGTCTTTTTGCCAGGAACTGCGTCCAATGGCTTTCATTCTACGATACAGTGGCCGAACACTCATCGCACTGATGGAAGTCATTTTCTGAACATCAATGTTAGACTTCCCGGTGTCATTACGTTGTTAATGCGTCCGCCGTTGTTCGTCGAGAATGCGCTGCAAATAATCTATAATGTAGTACACATTTCCTCGTTACTTTGTACGCAGAGGAACGGGATAAATAATTGTCTTTTATTTATGTGTTACATCCTGCAGAAACATACAGCGGTTACTTGCGGCCGTTCATACCTTCATTCTTCCTTTCTATTATGAGCTCTTGTAATTTCGAATTCCATCGCCGTTTCGCGCGGGATGCAATGCATAAAAATGACAAGCGTATCCCGCGATGGTGACGCGGAAATGTATTCGTCGATGGTACGGGGGAAAGGGCGCGTATAAGGTAAATGCTAAATCAATATCTGGGTCAATGGCGCTCCGTTGGCCGTACACCTGTTCGTTGTTCTGGAGTGGCGGAGCACGTGACGAGTTACGATGAATTACAGGCGAAATCGAGAGGTTGGTCCAAAGGGAGATGCAAAATTTGCAAATTTAATAAAACTGAAGAAAACATCTCATTTGTTCATTCCACGGAATGTTATTTTCATATCAGCCTTTCATACGCCTCAATTTCGCATGGTTCACTATTTTACGACAAAGGACAGATTCAAAGTTGAGATATTAAGATTGACATAACGATTGTTCTATTCTCCAATATCGCGCGCAGGTGTACAGCAATTTTCATACATTAAAGCTGCTTTCATGATGAAGGCCTTTCACGATAGGAGACGCCGAAAGATAAAGCCAGATGGGTATGGCTCGAAGGTGATGCTCATGACTGCGATTTAAGCTCTCCGAACGTGTATTCGAATTTAGAACCTTGGGGTAGACCAACGTTGTCCTGTCATTCAGTTACGATTATTTAATAACATATGTTGAAGTAGAAACTGTTGTTACCAATTTCAACATACACGCGTCGCTTCGTGTTTGATAGCCTGTAGCGTCTCTAATTAAGCTCCCCGTCGGATCGGTTTAATAAAGCCACGTGTGGACAATGATATCGGGTAAGATAGGTTTACACCTGCGCCAGCGGGGCTCGTAAAGTTATCATCTATTTTAAAGAATCTTGCATGCACGGAGAACTGCATCCGTCCTACGACTGGCTGGCGTGACGGTAATGTGGGCCACGCAAGGTCGGTTCTTATGTACATGCAGCCGCGTATTTCGAGAAGAACCTAATTAGGTGTGTGCTCGTTTTCCCCGCTCCGCTCCTGTTCCATTTCACGTTTTTTCTTTTCCGTTACGAGCGATGCAAAATGTCGCAAGACTGGCCACGTGCACGCGATTTAACGTGCCCGGCGTCCAAGTATATTGCAGGCCGCGACGAAACTTCGCGCCAGACGTTAAATATTTCTATTTGATTCGTCTTCGGTTATTAGTTGATACGCGGAATCGATGGTATTTGTTTTTCCTCAAACGAATTGTTTCAATCGTAGATTGTGCTCGGTGGAGGTTTTACAGATTGTTCGAAACGGAGGTCGGTTCGGTGGGGGGTAGCGACTTTCAATTTGCTACCGACACACAAGCACCTTCGGCATTGTTGATAAATCAGTCGGGTCACCTCAGACCCTGTTACAAGTATCGTAAGTGCCAATGAACCGTAGAGTCGACGCGCTGTGTACACGGATATCATTCGTTTCGTGATCGCGTTGCCAAGAAGTGATCGATCCCGAGCTGTAATAGTTTTCGAGGATAACCGGGCTCGATCGGACTTCGCAGTGCTTTTAATTAAGGTCGATTAGCGTGGCGATGGAAACGCGAGTAAATTGTAATAGGGATAGGTGGTCGAGAACGAACGCTTAGCAATGTTAGTGCTTAGAGTTTTGGTGAAAATGTCCGCCTATGGACGGAGTCCGATGCTCCCGGACAATTATTCGATTCGGCATATGCAATTAGTTCATTTAATGAGAAAAGCCCTTCAGTGTGACCCAATTCGCGGACGTTGAGTGTACATTCTTTTAAGGGAGCATTCGCAGCGGTGGTTGCGTTGTACGTTAAACGTGGTCGTGCCAATCAACTGTCCGTTTCGAAGCTCACGCGAACGAGCTCGTGCTTTTTACGCTATCGTCAACATCCGATGGCCGCGCGGACGTTGCCTTTTTCAATCTAACCACGCTTTTTTCGCCAATAACTGCGGCCGAATTGAATAACGATTTTAGCGGCATGATTGGCGTACCGTTGAATACAATCGAATCATTTCTCAGTTAATTATCAATTATACGAATTACCGTGACGTACCTTTATTCCGTAATTGCTTTCCTCGTAAATAATGGACACGTAGCTCCATCCCATTGTTAATACAATGTCCACCATAGCTTTCACTTGGTAATGGTCACTCGGTATAGTGCGCGTGAAATATTCGAAGCGTTGCTTGTTGGAGAGCTCCGGACTGGTGGAGAAGAAGGACACCTGAAATGGACCAGAAGATGCGACTTTTTCATCTGCTGCGATACTTTCGGTGAGTTGTACAAAAGTATTGAGTCTTTTCGTGCATGTACATGTAATACTTTTTATATCCTGTTTTTGGAGGAGTTGAGTATTCCGTATGTGTATATTACTCTACTTTCTACATTTTATTCACGTGTCCTTGCAAACGTGTCTGGCATACCATAAAAATAATTACTCCCACGTTCAACTGAAATGAATATTCAGCTATAATTAATCACATACATCCGGAGTTAGCATAATTTAATTTGTCACGAAGCTCAACGAATAGCTTTCCATATTCTCTGAACTCGCGAGTCGTGTCACAGTAGAGTAAACACTTATACTTTCCCTACTTTGTAAACAATCTCGTAAATCTTGCTTATCTATCTAAGTAATTTGCCAGCTTCCTGTAGGATGTACACGAATTGTCTCAAGCATTTAGGCGTATAACGTTCGCCATTTTTCACGATGCACTTAGCGTACAGCTGAAATTATACTACCTACAACATTCGTATAAACTTATTATCAGCCTGGTAGTGGAACCGGTTTCGTTAAAAGGATTGAAATTTGATTTTTATCTAACAATTTCGAGTGAAAGTCAGATAATACAATTTGATGAATTTTATTGTCCAATGATTATAATGTTCAATTTCGTCTTATCATCATTTTGAAGAGTTACAGCGAATCAACAGCGTTTTTCGAAATTTGCCCACGGATTTTCCCCACCGTATGACAATTTATCTCGGTCGGACGATCTTTGATGGCCGCTAGACATTTTTTTTTTTCTTTGCGAGCAGTAACGAAGGAACGCATTCGAGCAGATACTCAAGCCGAGTCTCCTTCATGAGAGTCGACAGTTTTTGGTTCGCCGGCGTATAGTCGCGGGTTGGTTCAGGAGCTGCGCTTGTGGAAGGATGAGTTTATGTAGCGAGAAACGAGTCCGCGTTATCTCCCGCTGTGCTGGGGGCACAGCAGTGGCTTCTCTCCGCCACACTGCACGCGATTTTATATAAAAATGATTTCGCGTTTTACCATCTGGCAAATCCGTGTAGGACGGCCGAATATGTTTATCGCCGCCGCTCAGGCATAATTCCGTTCTCAAGCGCGTTGACTTTTTACATTTAACGATGATAGAAATAAAGTAGGAAAGTGCGGGCTCTCCGCTTATTCTTTCTTTTTTTTTTTCCTTCTCCATTCTCTTTCGCTTTTGAGAATCGGGTCCTGTTTTTGTTGGTCCTTTCCGCGGTTCCCTTGCATTCTATTCTACTTCAAAGCCTTTGGCTTCATTCTTCTCGAGCTCTCCTCCGTGCTCTCCTCGTTCCTCTTTTTCCTTCGCTCTATCCTCGTTCGCGCGGTCGGATGAAATTGAAGTAAAGATGAAAGGGAAAACCCGAGATAAATGGCGGAGGCGGACGGGGTTCTAATGGACTCGTCGATGAGGCTGGTAATTTAATGCTGGAAGAGAGAATCTTTGCGATGAACAATTCGCAGAATTAAATAACAAAGTTGATGGTTTTCATCGGGAAATATCAGAGTAATACTTTCGCAATCCGAACAGTGACTGCTCTATTGTTTTTTAAATACCTCCGGCACATCATTCTTTTCTTGTTTCACTTCAGCGTCATTATTTTAAGGCATCGGGGTAGTCCTTACAATCGAAGCATCCGCATTTTCACCGGCACACGATCGCTTCGAGGGGCGCGGCGAAATTGCGAGTCCCTTTGTGAAGCAGCTAAATGACGTTATCGTTAATTGAAACGGACCGGCTGCGTCGAAACCGCGCGAAATTGCAGACCCTGTGTTACAGAGACCCCGATAGAATCGAAATAAACGAACGTAGCCGACCGCTTTTCGAGTCTTTCTCATATCTTGAAACAAAAGCATTCCGCAGTCTGTCGATAACTCCGTAAACCCGATACGGTGGTTCCCGGATATTGTGCTCAAGAGTATAGAAAATGTAACTGCCAAACAGAGGGATGATATGATTGACTTCGGAGCTATTACGATCTTATTTATCTTTTCACATTATACAGTCTGTAAAACTCGAAACAATTTTCAAAGATAGTTTTTATTTGAAAATCATGTTTGTTTAAAAATGAATTGTGCTTCGTTTCATTCTCTTTCATACTCTTACTAATATAGTTGAACTTTCGTGAGAAATAACTCGCTCCATAGTGGACTTCGACATTTTACACTGGCCGAGTTACAGCGAGATCGCACGGTTTTCAATGCATCGAGGTTTGTTGCTCTGGCTGCAGGTGTGTTACCTCTAAACCCCAGTCATATAATCTACGAATATACGATAGTGTCAGACCAATCGCACCATACAGTTTGCCAGTTGCTTGCTGTTGCCGAGTCAGCCAGGTAATTACAATTCGTATTGCCGGCTCGCGGCCTGATTATTGATTCGCCCTGTCGCCGCTATCACTTCAATTACATCTGCCTGCGAACAGTTTCGTGTTTCATCAAAACGATCGAATTTCGTCGCACCGACCGGCGTTAACCTACGTATCTACATTTTTCCATTTGGAACAGCGGTGTAATTAATTTCCTTCACAGAAACGCGAATAAGAAATCTAACGGAACGTGGTCAGTAGTTGATCCGTCGTTGTCATTCTTAGGATTGCTTTTCTTCTGTCCTTGTGGAAACTGTATGGAAACATTTCTCTGCTATTCCATCTCGAACTTTCGAGGTCCCTTTTTCTCTTCTTCATTAGTCCCCTGGTATACTTTCTTCGAGGCTACTCGGGGTATACCTTAGCTAATCCGCGGCAAGTATTCCCGGGCCGGCTTCTGATTATGGTAAGATGTTAATGCACAACAATCGCGGTCGGAACTTTCGTTTTAATTAAAGAATTTCAAAAGCATCATCCACGCGGATATTAAATCATAATATTCAATATTTATTCTTCACGAATGTAGACAAAGTTTGAGCTCGTTTTGTAAGAGAAAGGGTTAGTCGTTTTATTTGTGATGCGAGTTACGGTTCGCCATCGTTATCTTCGCGTTTCGACGTACAATTAGCCGATGGAAACGAGATCCGGCGGTAATTGTATTAGCAACCCGGGCTATTAAAATTATGCAACTTTTAGGTAATCCCCGCATCTCGGGGTATTCACTCAGGATAATTGGCGCTTAACTTTTCCTCCTTTCCTTTAATACCCGCCGGCGAAACGGTAAACTGCCGCGACGAAGTACAACCACTTACCCCTATTGGTGCCGTCTAATCTAAGCTTTTACTTGAACAGTGCTTTCCGGACGTTTTATGTTTTTCTTTAATGCCTCTTGCCTGCACCTTTACTTTCTCCGCCACTTCGATGCTTTTATACTTATAAACCATGGGCAATGGGAAAATAAGGTAACTGCCTTTTAGAGTTGGCCGAAAACGATTCTGTTGTCGTGTCTCTTCTTCCTTCGCAAACTCCCTTCCTTATTCAAAGTCTCCTTCGGAATCTTCGTATGTACATGCATTATTGAGTGACCGATTAATTTGTTTTCGCGGAGCTTGTTGACAAGCAAACGTTGAATTAATAATTGTACATTTTTACGCTAATGGTTAAGACCATATCCTCCTGCTTTTTCTTAGTTACAAATTCACGTATTATAATTCATTAATTATTCGGTGAATTTCCAACTTGACTGCAGCTTGTCGCGAATATTAGATCGTTGGAGCGATGCGCATGATACGTAGGAAAACTTTTGATTGGCGTTATTCGCGTTGTCTTCTACAGATGTGTCCTTTTTACAGACAGTTTGACGTCTTGAAATGAAGCGGGTTTGACAGGCGACGCATCGATGCGATTTGTCGACGGTTGATTTTCTCCGATTGTCATATCCACCGTTCGATAAACAAGTTGTACAACTTCGGTAACCGATCAGAATCATTTCCACGATACGGGAGAAACGAGATTTCGTACGCGTACGCGTTTCCATTCATCCGATGTGTATCGCACAAAGTGGGTGAAGCGTTTCAGTAGAATTTATCCATATATGACCAGACATCGAGAAATAACACACGATTCCTTGAACGATCACGTATTAGTAAATGTCATATGAAATTTCCGTATCAATATGAATTTCCGGATGCAGCAACGCGCTCCAAAATTCACGACTCGAATAATTACCCTTTCGCCATGTATTTCAGTTAATTAATTCATAAGCGCCAGGATAGTAATCGCGAAGCAAATTCAATTCAGCTCGCGTATCAATCGCAGAAATTAATCACGGCCAGACCTTAATGCCAAAGTGTTACAATAGCACAGCAGAGAAGTAGATGTTTCAATTTCATATCGTACCTAAACGCGTTCGCGGCTATCAAAGTCTAGCAATCGTGTTGGTTTGATATTCACGTTGTGTCGGTGTATTAACCGATCCCGAAACGCGTGCCAGTAGTTTATTGCCCAAGAGACTCGATATTCCTGTAGGATTCGCCTATGTCCCAAGTGCGTCGTGCGCGTTCATTGTGAACAACGGAATAGTTTAATCGTGTGATTACATATCAACCAAGTTAATCTGCGTCATATATATCTAATAGCATTGAGGGATATATAAAAAAGTTGTCCTAACGAATTGTACTAAACAAAATTTAATACACAGCCATCATCCCGTAATTTTAACCATGTCTGATCAAAACTGGACTATACTACTTGATCGCGTTACTCATTTTCGAACTGTTGCTTCGAGTTTCCCAGACGGTTCGTGACGAACGAAACATCGATGCTGCCTCTCCAATGAAAACGGTGTACTTCGAAGACCGGCAAACAAATGCATGCGCTAACATTTCGCGCACACGGCTACAACGTGCATAAATGCTCGAGATGCGCACGACGCGCGCTTTTCACACGTGTACCACGGTAGGCCAAGTTAGTTGGGAAGTTGTTGGCTGGCGTGAGGTTAATCGTGCGCGAGTTTCATCGCGAACTTAAATCCACTGAAGGCGGAAATTTGCGTCATATTTACGCTGACCTCCCGTGTAACTCCGAGCGCCGAGAGATAGTAGCCGCATCGATAAATTCTTGGAAGTTACAAATTCCCCTAAGTCCATGAAGCCACTATTGCAGTGAGATATACTTATTAATCTCCGCTATTTTCACGACGTTAGAGAACGCTTCATTTTCGTCCGCAGAAACGCGTGTAACGTGGCGCATTATCTTTCACGAGATTCAGCTACCGCGAGAAAAAGGCTCGTCGTGAAGCGTTTAAACGGATGATTCACGTTTACTTAGAACGCGTTGCGGAATTTAAACGAGGTAAATCCTTCCTACCGAAAGTTTCATACAATCCATATCTTTCCCCGTGTCGGGAAAGTTTGAAATCACGAGAGCCTTCCCGCCCCTTTTGTTTCACGAGTTTTCCTCCAAGGGGACGACGAGGGGACCAGTCCGTCAGAAATTACGTGCCGAAATTAAATCCGCGCGCAGCGTTCTCGCTTTTGGATTTATATTCCACGCGGAGCCGGCCAGCTTCCCCTTTTGCAAATCCTCGTGGAATCTCTTTAAAACTCCACGCTTCTCGGCTTTTCGCGAGCCGAATCTGTTGAGCGTCGAGGCGCCGAGGGGCGGCTGTTGAGCGTCGCCGCGTATATTTTCTTGCCCTCCCCCGTCGTAGAGTTTTGATTTAATGCCGTGGATACTTTTGGCTTTAAATTCGACCCCGCCGTTCCGCAGGCAAGTCGGATCTTTTATTTCACCACTTCGGCCTCTCCCTCTCTCTCCCTCTGTTTCTCTCCCTCCCTTTCTCGGTCGTTCTATTTTCTTATTTACTGCGTTCTATAAATTTCACTTTCCCGCCTTAGTTCGTGCTGCGCGGCGAATAATCGGGGAAATGGGATTAAGAATTCTCTTTTAATCTCCATACAATATTTGTCGACCGATTTCTTTATATTCCAGTGAAACGAAGAAAACGCGGGTGAATAAAGTCGGCAGTCGAAGCACAGATTTCAATCACTTTTATCACGCGAAAAGCAGTCACGAGAGTGACTGATAAGGCGCAATTGTGCGTGCGTAAACGTTCCGATACTCGCCGATGCATACGCCTTTTCTAAACGAGCCACCGAGCCATTAGCATCGTCGGAGATATTTCAGTATTACGGACAACGAGCCGGAAAATCGAGCTTCCCGATACGTATCGGAAGGGAAATCGGGAAACGTGTGTTGTCGAGGAATATTTACGGTCGGCTTCAAGCTATAGATGGTGTTTTTTGTAAGTCCGATGGTTTCGGTAATCACAATTGTATTAGAACGATTTCAACCATTTCCTAACCGCTTATCCTCTGCTCATTAATCGAGAGACGGCAGCGGAAAAGGAATTGAGACTAATTACGCTCGAATGAAATATTTCAAATTCGGATTTACGCGTGTGCCGTGTTTGTTTTTTATTCATGGGTCAGATGGAAATCAGCAAAATTGCAGCACGGCACGCGGTGCGGCTGCTAAGGTTTGTCCACGTTAAGGTCGATCTAGATTTAATTTCGAAAAGTACCGCATAAGTAATAGTGTACTTTGTAGGTATTTTATTCGTCGTACAAAATATCGATTTTCCCCTCTGTTTCGAGTGGAATCGTGCCTCTCTACGGCGGGGTCACGTAAACTAGCAGTTAAATTGGAGCGTGATTAATATTGTTCGTGCGCGGATCTCGAAGACGCGGACACACGACGAAGAGCGATATAGGACTGGTAACATCGATGATCTATGCCTCGAAGTTCATCACCTTTGCTCTGTGATTGATGAGGGCAAGTTTCCCCACCGAACTTCCATACTGCTTCTTATGTGCCCAAGCAGCTATTTCATCCATCATATCGTATCAATCTTCTAATTGATCGCATTCCCCACTTTATCAAAAACAATTTCCCCTCATTTAAATGACACACGGGGCTCCCTTTTGGTAAAGACCTTTCCCTTTATTTATACCACATGCTCGGTTTCGACACTTTGGGATAACATTACTTCCCCATTTTTACAACCCTTTCTTCGGCACGAGGCGATGTATATTAAAGGCTAGACTATACGGCAGCGCGGTAATTCGGCGTCAAAGGGACGTTGTTTGTCGGGCAATGTTAGTGATGAAGTCTGAAAGGAGGCATCACAGAAATAGAACAATAAAAAGATGGGACGCGGCAGGAACGTTCGAAGACGACTTCTTTACGCCGCAACGAATTTTCATTTCACAGCGCCCGGTCACAGGTTTCTTTGATTCGGCCAGCTTCTCCAGTGTCGGGCAAAAAAAATATTTGCTCCAATTCGCTTCTTGCTTGCACTCGAGATGCGATAGTGTAATGTACACATGAGCAAACACGTTGCTGGATCTCCTTCTCTTTCATTCGTTCGGCAAGGTATACGCTCGCTGTTTTCCACGCCGCGCCGTTAACTTCTGCCTCGTTTTGCGCGAAAGAAACGTCTGCGGCCGTAGAGTCTGCTTGCGCGCGGCCATTTCTATGGAGTATGTAACTTTCTTCTCGCTGGCTGTTGAGAAATGGAAGAAAAGTGGCCAAACAATAGGTGCGCCGTTTGCTACGCGAATGCATCCCTGTTAACTTATGCGTGAACGTACGGGGGTTTGTTATCCCTTGGATGTAAATAAAAATGGAGAATCCGCCCTGTTCGGAGAACAACTGTGGGGGAATTATGAAGGGATGATTTCTTCCGTTTTTTTATTCCTCGTTCCCTTCTGCCATTGTTCGTTCGATACACGTGGCGCGTTTTGCAGTGTTTTAGGTTCATTAATCGCGTGACTGAAAAGCTTTATTATATTACGTTTCCGAATTACCATCCTTCGTGTTATCGGATTCCCCGCTTAATTCGTTTCGATTAGTTTAATGCTCGCACAGTCTAGCTCGAATAACGAGATGCCTCCGTCGATTAAAGATTTGCATTAATCTACCCGTTTTAATGAGTAATCATTAACGGTGGAACATTTTCATATTAACTTGCAAATCTGAAATTTGAATGAATTCGGTCGCACACAAGGGTGCATAAGAAAGTATGCTTCATTGATTTTCCAGTTCCTTCGTCCCCTTTGTTCTTCATTGCATAAAAGTGTGTGTTTAGTTTAAGAAGTTGACGCGAATCCGGCTGGAATACGGAATCCCGAAGTGACTCGGTAAAATCTAAAGGGTCTACCTTAAGGGTAGAACCTCGAATTTGCAATGCGAGACACGTACCTGCGGTATCCGAAAAAGTCGAAGGAGGTTTGCTACTTGGATAGATGTGACCGAACTCGCCGCTCCAACGACTCCGCTGATAACTTTTCGCACTGCAGTTTTGTTGCAGTGGTACTCGGCACCGTCTATATTGCTTATCGATCCTGAAACAGGCGGGATGGGAGACAGATTATTAGTTACACGATCGAACTCGTTCGTTTTGCATCGATGTTCGCGTTTCAAGTCACCATTCTAGAACGTCAGTGCGTTAGATTCTAATTTAACATCGATATAAACCATATTTAAAAAAGATACTGTAAAGAATTTGTCGAGTAAAAAATTGTTTAAATTGTTTCAGCAATTTCATTATGTCCGACCTTTCATAGATAATTTCAATGTAGAAATTTTATATTTTGTTCTGTGATAATATCGCTCGCATTGATTCACTTTGACGTTCTAATATTCCATGTATAATAATATCATTGTAGTATTGAATACTTTGAACATTTTGTGGGCGGCGCAGCTGTGTGCCAACATGATAGCTTTCATTGCGTTGGAATTAATTAATGAAATTCCTCGCAGTCTCGTTTTGCTTCGACCGTTGATACATGAACCAATGTCCATTACAAGTTTGATGGAGTTGGATGATTTGCTGCAGAATTAAGTTTCCGACTTTTTCGAACGGGCGCGTTCGTCGCAGCCGGATCCAATTTTGGTGGAAGTGTACATTTTTCAAAGCTACGGAAAACGTGTGGCTGTTCTTTGGCGTCGCGTGACGGAATTCTAGATGATTTTCTTTTCCTACCTATTTTAGAGGAGACCGAATTACAATCTTCCGCTTCGTTGGTGCCTCATAGCATTTTTGGAACGTGACTCTATATAGTACGTGCTTGGCTAACTTTTTTCCTGAAACGTAGATGCGTTTCATTTGTTTCCATTCGTTCACAAATTTCTGCAGCAAACTTATTTCCAACGAGTGGCAGTACTTTGTGCAGGGTGAAACCAACGGGCGTGCATATTTTTTATCGAATTGGTTCTTTCCACTTAACGAGTGTGTGAATTATTTCGCGTTCGTGGCAATCGCGAATTAATTCCAGCTTCTTTCATTTCGCTGCGCTCAAGCGTTTGTCGATTTGTTTTTACGCTACGTTAAACCCCAGTCATCCTTTCATTTTGTACACGTTTTCCTCTGCGCAGAAAAATTATTAAAACACGCCGTGTATATACTGCGGGGGGAAATAGGCCGCTCGTTAATGTTACGTACATACCGTGAATTTTCCGGCAGCTTCGAAGTAGCGTTGGTGGCAAATGAATTTTATATAAGTTTATTGCAAGAACAATTTCGTTTTAATTGTCATTGACTAATATAATTCGATGTAAAATCGAGGAATATTTAAATGCGCTTCTCCCCTATTAATTGGCCAAGGGTTCCTCAACACGTCTTATCGTTACTCCGATTAATTATCACGCGATAATCCCTTTGCTATAATACTTTTCCAAATACATTGCAATTATACCTATCGGTCGTTGAACTAAGATAACGATGATTAATCGTTGTCTTTAATCAAATGAACAAGATGTCGAATGAATGCTGCCATCGACAAGGGATTGATCGAGGTGCGAGGCAGCAAAGCACTCGCAGCGGAAATTAATTAATTAAGGTCATCCAACATTCATAGCGTTAACAAGGCCAATTTATCGGGTATTCATATCGGTCGATCATCCTCGATCATCTGTCTCGATACGCTCTTCAAATTAATGTGATAATGAAGGCCGATTCATGAATCGCGTTGCAAATTGTTTCGTTATTACGCACTGATCATTTCGAATCGATTAATTAGTATATGCTAATAGGGTTGCTATTACGCGAGAATGATAAGTATGCAAATATTGAACGCATTGATAAAATCCTGTTCGCTTTATCGATGAACACAGAATATTAATTTCCCTCGAATATTGATTTATGTATCATTTTCGTTTACCTCAAATAAAATGCCAGATTTTCTTGATCCCTTCGTTCGTTTGGTGTGTTGCGCGGCGCAAAGTTTCGCATGTTGCCGTAGCACCTGTTGAATCGTACGGGCTTATATCGACCTAACTAACCATGCAGCGCCGATAGTGGAAACAAATCACGAGCTGGATGAACGCGAAAGCTACTTTCCCCTAATTTACAACGTTATGCTAAAATTATGCAAAAGATTCGGTTACGATGCTCAGCCTCGCATGGTGAATCAATTAATTAATAAAAGCATCTTGAAACTCATTGAGAAATCCATCAACGGATTAATCTCTTGATTCATTTTTTCTAATCAAATTTCTCACTCTATTTCTCTCGTTCATTTTATCCACCATGCAACTGTAATTCTGCGGCTTTCTTCTAACTCCTCAATCTTGAGATCTCCGAGGATCTTTGGATTCTGATGTAATTGGAACTGTTCAAGTCATCCCGGTTGCGACTGTGTGAAATAACTTGACCGTTTGAGGGAATAACCTGGCATCGCGGTATCCTTGGACTTTCGATGAAACTAATTAGTCAGTCCAGTTCCGCGGGCTCCCAGGTGTCTGGCGAAAGCAATTACTCGGTGTCCGTGTCTGTAGACCCGGGAGGATGCTTGGTTGAAATGTTAACAAAAAGTCCGAGACCCTTTTCCGCCAAGTCTCTCTAACAGTCGCCCTGACTATTTCAGACATTTCCTCATCTCCCGCGGGATCAGTGGTAATTACGGCCATAGCGATCTTTTCCTATTAGCATTCAACATTCAGGTAGTTCAGCCGATGTTTTATTAACGTTCCCTCGGTTCCGTGGAGCTTTGAAAAATGCGTGGAAATTTTTTGCTCAGCCACCGAAATTTATCGTTTAATGAAAAAGATTCTCCTGTGGCTATTTTACTCTAATCCTTTAACGAACTCGGAATTATCGATTGCCATCGTTCTTCCGTCAAAAGCGCCTTACGAAAATTTTCAAGATTTACAGATTTAGCGCCTTACAGATTTATCAAAAGTTTCCTGGTTCTGCACGAACCTTCTATCATTTCTAGCACTCTGAGAGGCGAAGAGGTATTTGCACAAGGAAACTAGCTGTCGTTTCACCACACAGACAGCGCAAATGTTTGGCAAAGGCTTAACACGCGGGCAGCAAGGGGAATTCCGTTGGCCTGTGAATCTTCGTCGACGTTCGCATTCCGTCAATTTACCTTTGTCTCATCCTGGCCAGCTTCTTCTTCTTCTTCTTCTTTTTCTTCGCTGGGGAATTCATAACCGGGAAGCAGTGCTGGTAGAGAAATTAGTGATATTTCTCGGTGGGCTGCTTTCACTCGACGAGAGATACTTCGACTTTGCAACCTGCTTAGTACTAATCTTTTCTCCCGCGCGTTGACACATGCCATACCGTGCAGGCTACACTCTCATACGTTTTACGCATTTTTCATCACGCCACGTTAGCACGCTCGTTACTGGACTGCTGCCTTCCGTGAAAGGGGGCAGCAAGGCGAAAGCCGGCTTTCGGTGCCGGGGAACGTTATTTGTGTAGCGGAAAAGCTTTGTAATCCAGTGCCGCTTGTTTTTCTTTATTCCCTTTGGAAGCTTTTGAATCTGTGCTAAGATTTATGACCGAGATGCCGGACGAGTCTCGCGGTTTTAGAATTCTAAATAGAATCTTGATGGCGAAGAGTTTTGGATGCTCGTCACTCTTGGACCCGGGAAACGCTTTAAAATTCTGAAGCTCGAGGGACGAACATTTGCCGCCTGGTATTATGTAAATTCATACGAAATAAGGGTCGCAGAGTATCATATGTTAGATACTTCTTTCAAGCCACTCCGCACATCATTATTTCTACAGCAGTTTTTCATGAAGCTCGAACACGCGTATAGAATGCTCGACGGAGGGAAGTGCGCCGCGTATTCTGAAATATTGTCGGGTTAAAGCATTCATAAAGCGCTGGCGGAGCTCCAAGTAGCAGTAATAGAGGCATTTCAGCAAGAAATTCTTAACTGCCTCATTAGTTATGCGCTGTAACAGGCAGCGTTGCATGCAATTTGTTAGTACGTTTTTCTTGCGCCATAGACGTTCGCGACGTTAAAAAAAAAAGAAATGCGCGGCGGTGTTAATTTCCACTCGCAGATCCGAATTCTTTCATTCTGCCATTAATATTCGTAAACAGATCATAACGATTCAATGAACAAGATATATTTATTACCAATAAATATCGCACGCTCCGAGAGCCCTGTTAAGGTACAAAATAAAGTAGATAGAAGTATACGCTCCTAAGGAGGCATGTCTGACCAGTAACAACATTTACCACTTAAAGCGATCCACTCCGCGTCTTACGATCTCCTCCCTCGATCAAGATAAAATCGAGCCCCGGCCTAAACCACACCCAAGCCGATCCAACTTGTCCAGAGTTACTCGTCAGTGCCATTGATTTAATAGGGCCACGGGATCCCTGTAATCTTACCTTATCAAAGTAAAAGGCGTTCCAACGCCGGGGTAAATTTTTGAAAAAAAAAACAAGCAATCGGTATTCTAGCCACGGGCGCCATAGAGAAACGTGTCTCTTACCTTGCCCCGCCCAGACGCTGTTTTCATCTTCGTATACGCGATGTTTTAGACGGATATACGGAAAATGGAGTGAACGTGCAACAATAGAAATACCGTGGCTTTCTATACGCGGGCGAGAAGATAGATCGACGCGTATCCGATCAAAGAGCCCGGACCGTCCTTGAGTCAGCTCAATCTCGCGCATCCTTTTTCTCGCGATGCGAATGGGGGACGGGACTCCTATCTTCACGGATCTACGAGCACGGTGATGCTCGTATCGCGCAGCGTCCCGCGTGTGTTACGCATCGTTACAATCAATCGAGAGAAAACCGTTCGAGGAAAATGAGAGAAAGGGACGACGGATTACTTCAAGGGAACTAAATAAGCGTGAAAGTTGAAGCTGGAAGAGAACAGTGCTGTATTGCACCATTGGGGCATTGGAATTAGAAGAAAATAGAGGGAAAAAAATAATTATCGATCGAGGGGAAGGTGGGGATCACGAGAGATGAATCTTCAACGAGGTCTCCTATTGGCTTCTCGATTTTTATTGCCATCGGTGTGGAATTAATTTTCGATCCTCGGTGTACAGTAGTGGTCCCGCCGGTACTCCGCCCTCTCGTATAGGGAATAAACGGGAACGATTCTTGGCACTCGAACGACTTTCCATCCCTCGCCCCCACCCCAACCCCCTCCTGTTTGAATATCGAGCCCTAAAAAGGAGGGTCGCGGTGTGGATGATGAGATGTCAGACGCAGTTGTTGTTCGCCTGGTCGTTTTTGGCTTCTTCTATCGTCGTTCAGCTATGCATTAGACGATCCTCGGTGACGTAGGAAATCGAAGAACTTGAATCACATCGTAACGCGATTTCGCGGAGGATCCTTCAACTGATTTTTGGACAAATAAAACACGCAAGGTAAACTGTCTAAGGTATCGCAAATCTGCATTAACCAAATTACTCGTAGGGCGCATATTTTTTAAGACTCCTTTTTTTTTTATTGGACTCCTAAAAGTACTCTATACCCCATAAAAGTTTATATTACGTTTGAAACGTCTAGTGCGTTCCCAAGCTAAAAGTCACTAAAACTCTGTACCCATTGGAGGGACTTGAACTCGCACTGAAAATAAGGCCGCTTAATCGAGTTACAAATTCTTCAGATTCTTCGACAGCTCTTTACTTGGACGTTCCAGGATTCTTTACGCGCGAAGGTAATCGTCAGCTGAACGTAATCCTATCGCGAGACAACGAGGAATTTGCTTTATTCTCACACGCTGAAGGGGCCAGTCACTGTTAGTATAAAATTCTAATTTTATTGGAAGATCGAATATTCGAATGCGTTTTTTCTTTCTTTATTATACTAATAGTATTGTAATTGTTACCGTTTTATCATGGCGCAACAGCAATTCTACCGCGACGAACGTAATACTGGCTTATTAAAACGCTGCCGCTCGCTTTTTGCAATTGAATGAAAGCGGATTTCTTTCTTTGCCCGATAACGCGTAGTACCATTAAAACTCTGCCCGGAGAATTGATTCGATTAGCATGCTATTTCACGAACAGCACGGGAGCTTTTCAGACAGCCGATTTCGCGAATTCGATAGCGATACGACAATGCTTCAATGCAATCAAAGCTCAGTTCCATTCCTACATAATGATGAATTTGATTATAAATTAAATATTCCTCAAACATTGTAAAGGTTGTTTTCTCGTTGCTTTTATTCATATTTATCTTGTTTTTTTTTTCTAAATTTCTTTACACCTATCTACATGTTCGTCGAATTAACCGTTAGGATTTCGTCAGAGACCGTGAATTTTTATGCTAACCAAAGGCATCCCGTGTCGTCTCGCCTGGCCCTAGTACGCGCGAAACGCAATTTCAAGTTAGGCTGCTCCCGAACCACCTATCCGTATATTATGTGCCCTGTTATATACCAAAATGTCTTCCTCACTTTTCATGGTTATTCCCGCGGGAAGAGATTTCCAAGTAGTTACCACATAAGATGACTAAAAAGTGGATTATGTTAATCCCACACCGTCGTCTAGCTCCATTACTTCTCGCTGCGGTTATTAACTGACGCTTTGAACTCGAATGTTAGTACCGTATCCACTGTACCATTGCTGAAGGCAGATCAAACGTAGCTGCCGCTAAAAGTTTGCGGAAGTTTTCCTGTAACTCACAAGTAACACATATCCACGAAAGAATGTTATCGTTCTATTAAGGAAAAAGTTTGTCACCGCTCCAGCGTATAATCTTTTTCTCCTCCTTAATTGCTCCATTAATTGCTCCATTAATTGCTCCAATTGAAAAGCAAATTTAAAAAGAATTGTTACATCCCCGCGCGACGATCGCGGTCCGTCAGGTAAAACTTTTACGATGGTCCGTCGCGCGGAACGTGATCATAATTATGCTCGTAGTTGCCTGGAGGGATCGCAGTTTAATTTGAACCCGTATACCGTGTGTCGATGCTTAGTAGTTTTCGCGCGCGATAATATTGCGGTCGTGCCGTTGTGCCACGAAAGGGGGATAACTTTCGAGAACTGCGTAACGGAAACAGTATTTCCGCACGTTGTATCTCTCGTTTGCTCCGTCCGGAACGTGGTCGAGTGGTGGATTGGAATAAAACGCAGCCCTACGAAAAGTGCGATGAAATGCAAAAAAAAGAAAGAAACAGTGGTTCCGTTTAAGCAAGCATCGTCGAGTGTTCCGTTCGTGATTAAGAGAAAACTGGATATCGAGAGAGTATATTCTGCTGACGCATGCCGAAGAGAGACCCTGGCTTTCTTTTTGTTTCCCGAAGGGTGATCGATGGACGTTGATCGAACGCTTTAAAGTAATTAAAATGTGTTTTCTGGAATTAAAGTGGAGATGGAGAAAGATTCTAGAAAAATAGTTCGCATTAAACTTCTGTTTAATTGTGTCTTTTGCGAATATTAAGTATAACGATTTTTAATAGTAGTAGTAATTATGTTCGATTCATTGCAATAAGGATTAATTTAGTAAATGCAGATAATTCATAGGTGGATGTACTTTGTATTGCTTACGATCTCGATTCTCGCGACCAGCCGTCGTGCCTACTTGAGATTCAATTCGCATCGCAGTTCTTAATCCTGCAGACGAAATTAGGAGCACTGCATTCAGCCGGTACGATTTATTCCTGACAACTTGGAGCAGCCGCGCCCCTCGTGTATTTCGCTGCTCCGAAGAAATTCTAATCCCTACTCTCAAAGAAGTCCTCTCGGCAAACATAAAATAGATTCTCTGTACACATCCCACTGACATAATCCGCTCGTGACATACATCTCTGTAAATGTCCCTGGTGCTACGTAGCTCCCGGACGTTGAAGAACGAGAACAGTAAAGAAGGGGGGCGCATCGTCGTTTTTCTTCTTTATCCGTCACTTGACAATTCAAGGATGGACGTAAGCACAGTTGATAAAATAGAAAAGGGAAGCTTACAAAGGATCCTGCATTTTTCCGGGCAGCAACGTTTAATTTGGTTAGATCTTGTGCGTCTCAATTACGGCCGCAGAGTTCGTTCTAAATATCCTCAGCAATTCTTCCCCGGGAAATATCGCGAAGTTATTTATTCTGCCGCCAGGTAACGAACCAATTTACTTTTGTCCTTAATTTGGTTCGTGTCTCGTCGGGAGCAACATCTCCTGTCTTTCTGTCTGACGTATATCCGTTAGGCGTGCGCAACATTCTGAGTGTTTGTTCGTCCCTGTAAGACAAATGGATCGTCATCGCACGGCATGGCAAACTGAGACGTGGGCTCGGCCCTTTTCGAGTATATATATATATCCAATTACAAATTAATTACGAGGCACTGCTGGAGGTAAGGTTGCAAGAGAAACGAGTATCCGGCTTCTATTATACGTCACCTTGTTTTTTGAATTATCCCAAGGCATCAATCGTGTCCGGCAGATTATGTTTCGTGTAATTTACGACAAATCGTTACTATAATATCATTAGATAATATTAGACGATGATAAGAAAGCATCCTAGCAGTTCTTTTAGGAATGTCTGACCATATATTGACCCATTCCACTTACGTACACTTTATTTCTTCTCTTTAATACAAAATAGATCGCCTCAGACTAACGAAACGTGGTAAAGATTAACTCCCGACGCCTTCTGGGCTTGTCAGCCCTTTACTACTATAATATTTATGCATGCTATTGTTTCTAAAGCCTACCAGGCAGCATAAATTGCATTGCATGTCATGCACAAACGCGCGGCGGGTACAAATAGCGGCATCGTTAAACCACCATCGACAGAAGATGGGAACGCGATACTGTCGTATAATTTGCTAATATTGGCCTCGAAATCGCAATCGCTTTAATGGTGGCTCACTGGCTCTAATGTCGATGATCATTACCGAGTTTCTGATAGGCTTCGCAGACGGATCGGCAGACCCTGTGGAGGGCAAGGAATTTAATTAAATCCGCGCTGCGTGCACGTGCATGCTCGACGGTCGTCAAAACGCGTCGAAATTTAACGACCGGTACAGAAGTTACATGCGCGATGATTCTCTTCGCGCTTCCCTTGGCTGAAACACGCGTTTCCTTGCGGCCGCAGGGAGTAATGCCTACCACTTTCGGTTAACGCTTTGCTCAAACAGAACAGAACTCGTACCGTGCGAATTTCAGAAATTAAATTATAGAAATCTGATTACACGCAGTTTAACGCAAGCGAATCTCTTGGCTGCGTTTTATTTTGCTTCATGTTCCAAGTCCGTTTCGCGAGGCTCGATTCAGCTTATTTGCTTCTCAGGATAAGCCAGCTGCTTTTCGTTTCGTTCAACATTCCAATCACGTCGCCAGGGCTTTAAATTGTTTACCTGAAAACGCGTGTGACCCTGCTTGCTTGCGCTTCGAACTTTTAATTGACACGAGAAAGTCCGCGGACTTCGTTCGAAATGTTGATTTTAATTGGGCATTCGTTTCTGCTTTCCAATGACTTTTTATTGTTTCTTTCTTTTCCCACGCCACTCGGTTTCCTTCAGTTCCCCATTCGCGTCCCCTTTGAGCCGGCAAGCACAATCCGCTGCTACCTCGGGTTATTACTGGCTTGGCCAATTTTTGCATGTTTCTCTTGCCGCGAGCGAGTTGGTGCTCGTTTTTTCCATGGTTCTTTCAAATCCAGCGTCGACCGCTCGAGGTGATTCCATTTTTCAAACGTTCGCAATCGTTGGCGAAGTGTAAGATGAAATTGTAATCGCGATATTTGTTAAAGACAGCTAATAGTAAAAACGTTTCCGACAACTGTGGCTATTAAATGCGCATCAGCGTATCGATGTTAGATAATCTGCAAACTCGGCGTTCCTATCGATGCAAGTGAAGTGCATTGTGTTAATGGATACTGTATATTTCTGCCGACGCTTTCAATCGCCTCTTTTCCCACTAACTCGGTTCACACGAAATTTGAAAGTCTCATCGATGAACCTTTTACTATTTTCTTTTTTCACAATGCGTGGGCGATAATGAGAGAAATCCTTTCCAAGTTCGAAGAAGGGAAGTGCAACGAATCGAGAGACGGATCGGCAACAGTCTCCTTGCAACAAATGGCATAGGATCGATTCCTGCCGGTTGCATCGTGAACCAGCTTCGTGATACGTGTCAGACTCGGTCCAGTTCGTCTGTTAACTATCGCCCCTCATCGAATTCGGCCCGGCACTTCGCTGGAAGTCTATGTCCGACCGGAAGATCGATGGCACCTTTGCTCCAGCTCGGATCGGCTCGCCTTCCACAGAGATACGATCCTTCATTGTCCGCGGCACGAAGCATCGGCTCAAACGCAACGATATATTGCTCGTGGTGCATCCTTTTTTCCCGACATTTCAAATGGTTTCATCTATGCGTTTAACCGTCCCTTTCTTATATCCCCCGAGTTGATGATAGTTGCCATTTCTTCCTTCTTCGGTATTGAGTTAGATAAGTTTGCTAAGAAAAGATAAGCTTACTCTCCTATTCTAGTGCACGGATTCACGTATGGATTTTCCCATAAAACGGGAAACTGTGACTTATCAATGTCACGCGCGTTGTTCCACGAAGATATTACTGCGGGAAAAAGGTTGGCCTTACGAGTCTGTGCATAGGGGTTTTTCGAAATGAAGAAACATTGGTTTACTTCCTATCCTGGATCTTCGCGGGACGTAAATTTTAAGGACGGTGGAATGCAGTGGAAATATTCGAAGTAGATAAGGTGAAATGCAGGTACGTTCATGATTCGCTATTTTCTTGCCCATTTGCCTGACGTTATCGTAGGCGCGACTGTAGCTCTTCATGAGGATGAACTTTCGTTTTTATCACGAGATACGCTCCCGAAAATGAGAAAGCAATTTATATTCAGGATGCTTCCCTCTATCTTTTGAGGGAAGTTAGGAAAATTGTGCTGCCTCGGGGACTTTACTACCGCGGGGTTAATGAATTTGTTACTTGTTTGGTAAAGGCGTAGATCTAGTTTAACAAGTGGCGAGATTCGAGCCCATTTCGCGGGTCAGCCACTGAATTGTCGATCTTACTTGACCCTTGAACCAATTCTGCGGGCTACAGGGAAATCATCTTGCTGACTAAGCGCTACTATTGTGCTTTAGGAATAGTTATCTGACGAGGGTCAGGCGAAAAGTGACAATTGCAGATGGTGCCGATATATTACTGAGAATCCTCTGTTCCAAATTGTAACTTACTCCTAAAAGGAGATTATTCTGCAAAAACAAAAAACTAGCGATAACTGTGCTGTATGAAAACGTTTAATTTGTTCAAGCGCGTAAGTAATACGTTTTATTTATCGTACGTAATGGGTTTACGTAGAGAGCAAAGGGGTCAATTGCTCCGGTCGGAATTGCCACGCGGAATGCCGTGGCCACTGTGCGCTAACATCGATAATTAATGCCGAGCAGAAGTTTCTAATCGTGTGGCTTAAGGTAAACGGCAATTTCAATTAGCTCCGCGATGGTGCGATAATTAACGTCTCATAACAGACGAATCGATATCCCTTTGCCACCAGTGCTATCAGGTCAATCAAATAGATCAATTGTGACTGTCCAATTAGAGCTTGCACCATTTCGTAAACCATTTTTTTTTTAAATTTGTTAAAGCAAACAAGTTTCACTCGGCTTACAGTTGTATTTCCGCGCTTTATTTATTTACCCTGCGACTGGATAAGCTTTTATCGATTGTTTCCCCGCGTATTGCGATAATTTGTTCAATGAAGGCCAACGGCGAGTGCCTGGGAACAAGAGATGCTCGCGTTGACGCAAAGCGATAATTCAGTTATTCCGTTCGGAACGAAACCATTTAATTATTCGTATATTTGTTATGTTTTAATAACCATCCGTTTCAGTCGCGTTCGAAACGACACACTTCGTAATCGCGTCGATCGATGCGCTTGATACAACAAATCGTTGCATTCGATTTGCGTGCAGTTCTA
The DNA here is from genome assembly GCA_023838395.1 of Holcopasites calliopsidis. NCBI lineage: Eukaryota > Metazoa > Arthropoda > Insecta > Hymenoptera > Apidae > Holcopasites > Holcopasites calliopsidis. The sequence goes on from JALHAQ010000009.1 coordinate 2,473,483, forward strand.
ATAAATAAAAATCGTATTCGTATATTTAATTCCGGAGGATGGACTATCATCTATTTTATTCACCCGGGCAACGTAAAAAATAACTCTTGAACGGCGCATTTAACAGCAACCCTACAGTACATTTTATCGCTTCGAGCACGAGTGCAGAGGATCTCTGTAATTTACTAATCACTAAATTACAGCGGGATCTAATCGATCTGCTGGCTAATGACACAGGTAATCAAACGTAGTTTCACTAACCCAGCCTGCATGCAAAAGTGGGATCAAAGGAGAATCGTACATCAATCTTTTGTAATGTTCCTTTTTTAAACACAAACTTTGCGTTTCCTCCGAGCTCTTTCCATGCACGCGCAAAATAATTCCATTCTCTTTTAACTCCGCAAGTAGGATCTCAATGTTTCTGCCGTTTTCAATTTGATCGCCATCGGCAACGGTTTCGAGCAGAAGCCAGCCGATAATTTATCTTCGCTTCTCGCATCGCAGGTGGCTGCATTTTAACAAGCCACAGTGTATTGAAAAGTGAATTTTCCAATTGCCCGGCGATGCGTGCGCTCGATGGGCTCTCCCCGCCGCCCGCCTCTTCCGACTGATTTATCACGGGAAAGGAGGAAAAACGTCTGGGAAGACCAGCAAGAGCGCTCACTTTAACAGCGCTCTCGCCTATTGTTCAAGTATCTTTCGCTACGATTGCGTGAACAAGCGAACCGTGCTCACTTGTGCGATCTCTCATTGTCGTGCCCCGCTATAGAAAACGTTACTGTTTTATCCGACAGACCGAAAGTGTCGCACGGAAAGCTCCGGTTCCATTCAATTCCGCCGAGTCCGCGCATGGTCTCGGCTACCTCCTTCAATGGGAAGCGGAAAAGATTTATCTAATTTTTTCTTAACTTCCGATTGCGAGAAGCAAACTTTTTTTTTACGGTTTAACTAGAACGCTATGGAAATCATGGTTTCCACCATGAATTTTCCTCAGTATATTTTCCGCCGGCAATTAGGAAAACTCGTTTATTTCAGCAACCCTGCACTTGATTGTAGCTCGCAGCTGCGTGAGTTGTGAATACGCTCGAAGGCAGGTACGCACAAACAACAGCCAGGTAGATCGGCGAGATTTAACAATGCGCTCCGCGAGAGCAGCTTCGATCATTCCTATTTAATTACTCCCTCGTTACGAAGAAGAAATTTTATGAAATTACTTCAGCTGAATGGAACGGGGGGCGAACAGAGTGAATTTAGAGATTCTTTCAATTTTTGGATATATCGGAAGTCAATTTCGTTTCAGCAAATGATTATTTGTTAACCCTACTCGTGCCTCTTCTATAACTTTATAATTGTATAGAATGTCATTTTATTGGCACTTGCATCGTCGATGAAGAAATGTGAAAATAGTTCAGGTCTGGATTTTTACACGACGTTAATATTGGCTTCTAATTAATTAACAAGTTACGACGTGTAGCTAGATCACGAGGATCGTAAGCCTGTGTTCATAACTTTAATAACGTGGAACGTGAATGGAAGTTGAAAACTCCCATGTAATTACGCGAGTGTTTATTAGAGTTCTCGGTATCGACTCTGCAAGTGGAGCTGCACGCTCGCTAATCTAGTTAAGGATCTCGTAAAAAAAAAGAATGCAATATTTATAGTAAATTCCGTTTGTAAAATGTAATATTCGCTTTCATCATGCGAATGAGCCTCTTATCGCTTCCTTTCTACAGTTTTTAATTTATTCTTTCTTGTTCGATTAAGCTGTTAACTAGAATTTTACACAAAAGCTTATTCATGCTGGATTCAATGATCACACAATTTTCTCTGCCTTTTGATTCGAAAGAAACCGCGATCAGCAGCATTAATACCGCCATGAATTCGCTGTGTAATTTTGCTCTCGCTGCTTCTGTGATGATGCAGAGACCTATCTTTCCTTTCAGCCTCTTGCAATAAACGCTCTATTATTACTCCGCGCCTATCTTGCCAGGAATTCATTCCTCGTATTTGGAACGACGATGAAAATGTTGACCATACCTTATCGGTATTTATCCGTGACGGAATCTCACCGATAAATACTGGGTGCACTTATTTCTTTGCGCTCGCGGCAAGTATCAGGGATTCTGTGCGCAAAAGATGGTCAAGTATCGATTGCTATACGTTAGAAGTACGCTCGGGTGGTGTCAGGTGCGCGACGATAAGGACACGCGAGCTTCGTTATGCGGCCGCGTATGCTAACGCGCGAGGATGCCGAAGGATTATCATATGTGGCCTTTGAGAACAGTCAAGGGAGGCGAAGCTGCATTATACAGGGTGCACCTGGAATGCTTGGCCGAAGTTTACGAGCTGGTCGATCGCAGGGTGAAGAAAATGTTCGAGCGTGAGACTGAGGAACGCTTTCTCCGTGAATTATAAATACATTTTGCTCGGAGCAAAGTTCGGGAGAGGACCCTTTGGCTAGTTCAAGGATACGAGAATCGTTCCCGCGGTCTATGGGGTTCGTACATTTTTCGGTGTCGCCCGTTGCATCGAGAATTAATCCACTCACGTGTCGGGTCCCTTCGATTTAATCAGCAAAGTTCTAATAAATCCCTTTTGTTCAATCTGCCCAATGCCAACATTGGCGACGAAAGTATTTTTCCTAAATGCATTCGAAGAAAAGGGGGGCAGCGATTGTAATGGAAAGTGCAACACGAGAATCGGTTTACCGTGTCATTCAGCGGGCTAGTGGAATGGTTACGCATGCCGCGGAACAGGCCGCAACGAGAATTCCTCTCTGGCGGCGTAACAGATGCAAATCGAGCCGGAACGAGATCGAACCAGCTTTCTCGTAAAAATGGAAGACGCATTGGGGACGACTGATTCGATATCCAGTTACGTCTTTGTAGGGGGAGGCAAATCGAAGGGTTACGACTTTGAGAAGCCAGTTGCTTGGCCGCGATAACGCTCCACGAGATTATTCGGGTTCCGTTCCCTTTGGAAAATCTGAAGCCGATTAGGTGGCAGTCCCTTCCTTTCTCGCCTCTTTTCCATGCGCATGCTATTGTCCAACCATGTAACTTGATACAAGCATTTGTCTTTACGCGAAAGAGCGTATCGATCCGGCAACCTTCGCATATCAATTGAAATTTCGATGCTCGCCGTTGCATAGCCTTTGATCGAAGTCAGGATTGATATTAGACTTAACGATGGTAACAGAATCGTGTACGGCCAAGAGCGGATATTGCATTGTGTTGTTTAACATGAATAGCTCGCCAAGATTCAAGTAGGTACAACGGAGTTCCTGTTTGTCGAGCAGCACCATTATACCGAGTTCGTGTAGTCCAGATTGAAAGACACGCAAACAATAGGCGAGTGCTTCGTGAACGTTTAATACGAGCAAATTGAGTGACCGTAAACGGATTGTTTATTAAAGTTATTCAATTCGATTGGGGTAGGAAGATTAATTGAGTTATTTAACTGATTTAAGGTGCCTCCAAGTAAAAGGATTGATCTGAATAAGCTTCTCGAGCTTTTCCCAATCCTGCTTCTTATACTTTTAATACAGTTTGAAACTATTTTATGGGAAAAGAATCCTAATCAAACATAATTTGTACAGTAGATCATTTTACGCAAACGTGGTCAAATTCTCCATTATTTCTTGGCATTTATTCTACTGTCTCCATTCTTTTTAGCAGACAATATCGAGAACAGGACATTTTATCCTTTTATCTCTCGAACGTTGAAATACCACTTTAGAACCTGCAATAGGCTTGCGTTCAGTGGGCTTGCGATTATCTGAACTGCTGTGCTTCATGTTACTGACGCGTGTATAACGCATGCGAGCAATCGCGTAGATTATTCCACTTCCCGCTTTTCTTCCCTACAATGCTGCACTCGGCGTTGGATTGCCAGATATTTTGTAACCAGCGACAATTGCTGTTCCGTTTTCGTGTTTCGCCTAATCACGCATGAGCTTCCAATTCGTCTTTCTTTTTCATGTGCAAAAAAAGATGCTGCTTGTCATGTTTCTTTATTTTCATAAATCGAATTTCTTTTCAGAGTATCATATTCCTGTGGTATGTAACTCTTATAATAATCAATCTTTTGCGAAGAACTTCAGGAGTTCGAATTCTCTGTTGTCGCTCAAGTTCAGAATTCCTCTATGGCCTGTCTTCAGAACACTCCAGGAGGGTTAAATTCAATATTATCATGTCCTATGAAAACTTGAACCGCTTCTCGGTATTTCCAAACCCACCACCGATCTCCTGTTTAATCATTCCAACAGCTCGTACTGCTCCGATATGAAACCCGACGCCAAGATCGTCCAGCGAATGTTGGCGGCGTGTAACGCGGGGTAAGTGCAGCAAGTTTCTGCATTCTTGACAATTATGTTACCGCTCGGAGTAGCTCCTGCCGCGTTGGTAAATTTCATCCAAGTAGCATCCTCGTTGAAAGCTCTGACCATAACTTAAAAGCAAATATCCCTCGGTCATTTTTAACCAATCGATGTTTCAATGACGATTTTAAGAAACCGACGACGTCCTCGGATGTGTTTCTACAAGAACGATACCTATTTCTTTTAGCTGATTAAATTCGCGTCACTCGGATATCACTGTTTTACGATGGATTTATGGCACGGATTTATCTACCATTCGAACACCGTTTGAATTTTATTGCAACACTGTTAGCCCTTTGATTACCTTTTCGTATAGAAGAGCCGTTCCCCGCGGAAGCACGTCCTTTGTCGCGTGATTTAATGCTCGGATTCCGTTTATCAGAATTTATGCGCGTGATCATTTTTACTACGGAAATCACGACGATGATTGAAATTAACAGTGTAATTGATGCATTGGAACGTGCGTTTCATTCCGATCGTTCCTTCACGCGATGGCTGATTTTTCTGTCCTTCAAGGGATCGCGTAATCGAATTTGTCGTTGCTAGAAATATTTAGACATTCCCAAATAAATGCTTTACGAAGCTTTTTAGCTTTGCTACTGATTCGATCCGATAGTCCCCAGTCGGTTCTCGTGTTAATGGCTCGCGTGTCAAGTTAATATTCGCGGTACCATTAAAGATCGTGGCATGCAGTGCGCAATCTGGGAATCCAATACCAACACGCAGGCGTCGTTAGTCGTCATCAATCGTAGGTGTTAACGCATGGAAGACGTGTAATTGACTGCCTTTTTAATTGGAAATCATTTCCAAGATACACTTTTATCAAACGTTAATCAATCGTTGTCCACGAAATTGTGCTTGGTCGGAATTCAAATGCTCCTCCCCTGTTTATCGTCCATCGAGCTGTTCGTCCGTTGATAGTCGGGGGGAAATAAGTCAAAGGAAACGAATTTCCTGAGAGGGTGATGAAAAAAAATGGAAGCAGGGAAGGTGGTCGTGGAATTTAATAGACTTTCCACCGACGTCGTTTATTTCATCGCTAGAACGGGGAGACGATTCAGCAATATTTTCCCTTGTTAACAAAGCATCAGGACGAATAATCATTGTGATCACATCCAAATTCTCATAAAAGAGTTGGTGTGTGATAATCATAGAGTACATTGGTACAAGAAAAACAGTAGATCATAGAAGCCTAATTAGCTCGCCTCAAAGAATGCTAATAAAAGTCTAATTAATCTGTTTCTCGTGAGACACTGGTGAATCTTTCCCGTATTTGAAATATGACGCTGCAAAAAGTGAACCCAGTCTGTCCCTCCCCTCTTTATTTGATTTTCTATTCAACCCCTATCTATGACTTCGAGAACGTAATGTGGTAAGTCGGAATTCCTTTTGTTTCGTTACTTTGATCGGTGTCCCCCGACAGAAGGAGCATCGTCAAAGGGAAGGATATAGAATTGCAGTACGTCGAGCGTCGTTGGATCTATTCAAGATCCTTAGAACAAAGGCGATTACATTGAAAGGAAATGCTATTAAGGCGCGTAGTCTCCCATTTTATTATTCCGAGCACGGTGATTTTCTATCCTAATCGACTTTCTTCTTGTTTCCCCTTTTCTCCCGTTTTATCGTTCGATCGTCCGAGTCGTCGACGTTTCCGATTCGGTCGTGAAGCCCGATCGTAAAATCCCGGCTCGTTCCCGTTTAGAAAGCGTCGGTCGATGTAATCGCCGGGCGTCGAAACGAATTACACCGTATTTGGCCCGGGGTTTGCTTACACCCTTTGAGGTAGTTACTCACGCTACGTGTATTCCGGGTCGGGCACCGTTTCACGGGCGCCTGACCAAAAATTACACAGCCGCGAGTCTCTACGCAACGGTTGTTTGTCTGTGAAATTCAAATCTTCACCTTCGTACGCGCGGCCGTATTTCCGGACGAGTAGTTTGATTTTCCTGGACACGATGACATTTTTATAACCGCGACGCGTGTTGATCTTGTGATCCCTAATTGCGCGAGCTTATCGGCTGGATAATATGAACACACAGTTTCCGCGATCTGCGTGCAAAAGTTTCAGGCGAACAGAAAAAGTTTCAATACCTGGCAGACGGAAATGGTGCATGTTCATTTTTACCGGACGATAGCGGGAACGGAGAAAGCGCGGAACTAAGGGAGTTTCGCCGTAGTTTACTTGCTTTCAGGGGAACGAAAGAAGAGTAGAGAATGGCGGAAATTTCAGGAAGAAATGAAACGCTTCGTGCGTACCCTACATTAAAACGGTCGACTGGGGGACCTTTGGGTGGACTATTTAGGTAAATACGTCTCGAGACATTTGATTAGCCCGGCTGCTCGACGAACTTTTTAACCACCCAAAATCGCGTCACTGCCAGCCTTGTTCCCCTCCCTTGGAGGACTTTTATTGAAAAACTTTCTCTTCGCGTGGTTACACTTATTTTCGCGTTATTGTTTCTTAAAAGTGCTATTGTGCTCCGAGAGGTTCGTCCCGGAACGGATGCGGGACTTTGGCTTAGTTGGGTCCGCGAACAGACAAAGGATTCGAATCCACCAGGCGAATTTCAATAACACTTAGTTTATTGCAGCTTGTCTCGAACTCGACAGAGGCAACTTAGACACGACGCGTATTCGATAATGGTTAGTTCGGGAGCCCCCGTTCAGGCGAGATCTGTTGGTTTTAATTATCTGCTTTGAGTGTGACAAAATTGGTAGGCGAAGTCACGCGGTATCCATGTACGTTCTATTGACAACAACCTCAAAGTGATGGAACAATCACGTCGTGCTGATTCTAACCGTACACATTTCTGCTTATTCTACGTACGGCTCGTTTCGAGAATCCTCTATGCTGATGTAATACTGTCAGCTGTTCTACAATATCGGGGCGCACCAGTGTCTAAGGAATGCAATTAATTTCGTTCCTTTCGGGAAGAGACTGTCTAACAGAATGTGATACAAAGTAAAAGACTGGCGACACCTGGGTGGGCGCGAAAGTTAGGCGAGGAATGTTAGGTAAAAACCGTCATAACATCTGTTACTGTCCCTCGTTTCCCGGGGGAGATGGATATTATTACAAAGCTTTGACGGGTGACTCGGGCGATTTGTTTTCCGCTCGGTTTCTCGAGTTTATTAGATTTCGGGACTAGGTCTTTTGAATTAGCTGGAAGCTGTCAAAAATTGCACGCGACAGTGACAGAGAAGCGACATTGCAAACCGCGATGTTGCATTTCGTGTTTGTCCAATTTTCGAGAAACCACTGCGGTGATGGTTTCTTTTACGAACGATGAACTGCGAACTGGTGTTTTCCGTGGAACCGAGCAAATCCTTTGTGGCGTGGGTAAACAGCTGACTGTTTCGACGAGTACGGCGACGGTAGTTTACGTGCAGGATCCTTCGGAAATCCAGGAGTCGTTCGAGGAAGTTCGAAGTTTGATCGTGGTCTGGAAATAGAACTCGAAGTGCGAGTAAATTCTATCCGGATTGTTTCAGTTGAAAGTCTTCCGTTTAGATCAAACTGGTTAAGTATCTAATTCCGCCGAATACAGTGTCAGGCGAATCGACCAGCGTAATTGGGTAGTGAATGTGCGACTGCGTCCACGTAGTCAACGAAACTACGTTGAATCATTGTTGTCGAGAATTATTTTAACGTTATCGTGAGAAAGCGGAAGGCTCGAAGGTAAACCTACCCACAGTTTGTACGTAGTGTGTAGCTACGCAGAGCAGTCGTAAATTATTTGGAAGTTAGCCAGGAAGTTAGATCATCCTTCTGTCGCTGCCCAACAATCCGCGTTCCCTCGGTCCGCTTGAGAAATCCGACCACTCGAACCGCGTACAGTATACTACAATTACTTAAGTTTATCATGCAATAGTAACGATTGTTAACCATCACCATATTAAAGTAAATTTCCCGGTAACGTGCGTATTTTTTGTTCGGAGTTACTCCCCAAGTTAGTTGCCGCGAGACATGGCGTTTGTTTAGCAATCTCCATGCAACAGTTTTACGAGGGGCTGCCCTCGCGTTTTCAGTTTCCGGATCAGGATCACGCGATTTCCTGGCTGACAGCTTTCGTGTTAGCTTACACTGACGGCGGGGAGCATGGGAGGGGGAAGTTGCGTGGCTGAGATACAGCTATGCGAAGAAGTATAAATCTTTCGCAAGGAAAATTAATTTCCAACTTTGCTTGAATATTCAGATCGGAAGGAAATTCAAGAATTTCTCTCTTTTATTGCAAACGTTATCTCGCTGCTTAACCCCTGTTGCGCGACTTAGGAATTGCCCGCATATTAATCAAATGAAACGATAGCGAGCCTGAGGCTTTGAGATCCTCTGGCGGCGATGCGAACCCTCCGACACCCCGGCGACCGATGATACCAAGGCGAAACAACATCGTTATAATGATTAAACTGGCCTGTTAAGCTGACCGAGCAATTTCCTATGGTACCTGGCAGCTTTCGGTTATCTTAGAGAATCAAACGTTTGAGCAACGCGCAGTTTCGACTACTTTGCTTTGCAATAAACGTATTAATTTCCTTATCATTGCCTCTCTTCTTGCTGCGAGAATTATTCACGAAAATTTCATTCACGGTTCACTTTGGTATTTCGTTGGCAATATCATAGGATGTCTTTTTTTTATCTCGATAGCGAGATTCCCGATAACTCTTCAATTTCCAGCGGTAACGAACACGCGTTGCACTCGATAAGTTCGAGACTGTCCTTTGATGAACCAGCAATCGTGATACTTTCCGAAAGTTCGACGCTTCTCGCGCGCAGTTGTTAGGAAGTTCGAGTGGAACATGTTTCCTTCCTATTCGCGCAATTTCGCGAGTTTCGCGTACAGTTTTAGTTATCCCGCTTCTAATTTCAGCTTACACATCTCCCTGCCGCCCGTTCGGGTAATACAATAAAAATGCATAGTTATTAGTTTCATGCAAATGAGATGATACATGCCGACGAATACTTGCGTGGATACATACAAACGATATCAGCTATCTAGTTTGCCAGGCGCAAACCTGCTGCCGTTGCAGCTATTTCATTGCACAACGCTTCATATAAAGTAGCGTTTACAAAGTTCTGCGAATTCCGTTTGACTGATAAGATAAGCTGGGCTGGTATTAACACGTCTATCTTCGTCTTCGGTCAATGCTTCGTCCGTTTGCTTCTGACAATTTCTCGCCGCAGATAAACGTTGCATTTGCAAAATGTACATGTGTTACGGTAATCGACTTTTCTTATCTGGCGTGCAAAGGAAAAATTAGTTTAGAACCGGTACTTTTCTCCGATTATCGTGGAACGTTATCAGGGAATTATTCTCGAGTAAAAACTATTCGTAAAGAAATCGTCGATGAAATATTATTCATCGAATATACGTATCTCGTGGACGTATTTCACTTTTCTTTGAACGTTTGCATGTTCGATATTGACCCTGATGGAAATTTCATGGTTACAAGAACAAAGGTTCATCGCACGAGCCTCGCAGGGCCACGTTCCCCTTTGGCTGTCCTAGGGGTGGAATTCGTTCGGGCCTCGATATTCTTCGAGCTCGTAAAAGAAAGCCAATACCAGGAGGAAGGAAAGGGGGGCAGAGGTTTTTCTCCAGGCGATATATGGGAAACCTCGTTTCTAGGGTGACTTGCTAAGGGATCCATTTTCTATGATCACCCTACGAGCGAACAAAACTTAGTATCATAAATATTTTTCCGCTCTCAAACGCTGCTTTTCTTATTCTTCTCTGTCTGTACAATTCCTGCTTCGTATAAAAATTTCTATAACTCAAATGGATGTTTTTATATATTATCGGAATTTATGATCAGCTTCTGACTTCCGGTTCAATCTGGTTTCCCGTGATCCTCGAGAGGTGAATAATTATCATTATTCTAACGAGATGGCTACCGATCGTTCGGTATCGTACCGATTATATTATTTGTACATTTCGAGATGCAGAACTCTATTCGAGACTCCAGATTTTTACTGTAAATGGTTTTTAACTACTAACATATAGTCAATTACTAGTTTTCTCGATTTCAAGGCTGGTCCGCTTTTGACGCAATTATTGAATCTTCAAAAGTGTCTACAAAATTCGGATAATGCAGCTATTTGAAAAAAGTTAGCTGTCTCACATAATGAAAGAAGTTCAAACAGCATTTTCACGCATAGAGTCCCTCTATTAAATAAAGGAGCAAACGCTGCTTATTATTTAAGCTGAAAATGTTTCTTAATTGGAGAAGTACTGGTGCTTTCACCTTTTCCTTTTTTTCTTAGAAAATCAAAACTAACGAAAATATTTCGTCTGCACGACACGCTGCAACAATTTGGTCATCAAGCAACATTGGCCAAGCGTAGTTTATGTTTCTTTAGTAAAGAACCCTGTCATAAAGTGCAGTCCCGCGAATGTGCTTTACGTGCAAATAAACAAGCTGGCCGTGAAACTTGCGGCTGCTTGCAACGAAGAATGAAGTTGCATTCACTTTATTGTGCTGCCCGCCGTGAATTTCACCGAAAAACGTAGCAACAGACGCGGGAAGACAATCTTGTAAATATTGCCACTGCAAGGAATAATAGGTATATCTGCGTGCAGCTCGAAAATTTTATTAAACAGCTGCTGCGTGTAATAAAAGGGACGAGCAACAAGAAGGTATTACAGGATGAAATTGCATTTTAAAGAATTATTGGTTCTAAGAGGTGGGTCGTGGGTGCGGAGGATTGTTGAGAGTTTAGAAAACAGAGAACTGCGGTGCGCGCGATTTTATTTCGAAGTGAATTCGTCCTCCTAGGGAATAATGCAGCATCCATTCGTGATGCAAGCAGAATATTTCAATTCGTGTTTTACAATAAGACGGACCGGCGTTGTTTATCGATAATTCGAACTACGTTGCACGAAACGTGTCAAACACAAACCCTTTGACAGGCGGATCGTATTATGTTAAACCGTATAGAATACCGGCAGAATAATAATTCAAAAGAAAAATGGAATATTCGAGGCCGAAGTAAAATAAAATATTCGAAGTTGGAAATGTAGTAATTAAAGTTTTTACGATCTCGTTCTTCCTTCAGAAATAATTTCCAGCTTCCCTCGATTCTTAATATAAAAAAAGGAAAACATCTTGTTAACTGATACTGCACTAATGGAAATCGAAGTGGTAGGAATTGCGTTTTCGTGAAAGACAATCTTTCCTCTGACGTTTAAGGGAAGTATTTAACTTGCGGCGGGCATGTTTTCGGCGATTGGTTTCTTAAATTTCAATCCGAATTCGTTGGCTCCCTCCAGTAAAGAAAAAAAGGTACGTTTTTCGTATCTCGGGGGAATCGTATCCCAGAGGGGTCTTATTAAATATTTTATAGCGGTTTCGAAGGCAGACCGATATTCCCCTTGATCATATCGCGGAACGGCGACCGCGACTATGCGGGATCTATTCGAACGGTCACGTGATAATGGATCACGTGTGGAATACATTTACGGAAAGGGGTGAGCCCGATTCCTCCTCCCACCCTGGTTCTTCGTCGTGAACGAAATCTCAACGGTACGACTCGATTCTCCTTTCGCTGGTCCGTTTTAAAAGGGAGGATAACGCTACCCCTTTCTCGAGGGGCGGTTTCGTGTGACTGGAATCTTGAGAACGCCGCGGCTGAACTTTACGCCCCCTTCGTACCGCGAAGCCACCCTTTCATCTATTCGACGAAATTTTCGGCTGCGGTTACAAACACCCTGTCCATTTGGTTTATCAATCGTTGCATTGTACCGTGAGAATACTTTAAACTCAATAGTCGTTCGATTAATAGAAAGTATTGGTAGAGTATCGATATCAATCTTTCGGTGGGAACTTTTCATTCAGTGCTGATTCGAAAAAGATTTGAAGATTATAAGATATGCTGGATACCGCGAAGTTTTTGCGTTCGTCAATTTTACAACGAGAAGCCCTCTTCTTTATCTTCCCTTTTTTTTTTATCCAGTCGCCTTGACGCGGATGCCTGGATCTTTGTGGACTTCCAATAAAACCGTGACGATACCCAGTCATTTGTCACCATCTTTTCCACCGCCGATATTCATCTCTTTCACAAAGTTTAATGCGGGTCGCAGAATATATACGCGACAAAGTATCAGTCGCAGATTCAACGACAGTCGGTCTCAATAAAGGAAGATCAAGTATTTCTTCCCGGGAAGCCACATGATCGACCCATAAACTTTTCGATCCCATATTTTTCCAATCTGACGATGATTTGCAGATTTACCGAGGCTCTTCTAGAGGACCGCTGCCCCGCCTTTTATTTCCCGCCTGTTTCCGCGGTATTACTTAATATATTACGGATTTACGGCCGAGTTGACGGTTTACAAATACAATGTCGCGAGCGCGCGAACCTTTGATTATCTGGTTCAATTTTCCTGCTGAACGAAATTCCAATGGAACTCAAATATCAATACCTTAAATACGGTTCACGCGAAGCAGGCTTCGCGTTGAAAAATTCTCCAGATTGCCTGTTGGTCGAATCGCCGCAGTCAATAATTTACTCGGCCGCGGATATTTCCAGCTTTATCATTCGCGTCGAACCCCTTTACGCGTGACACCGTTTCTCGAATTTCCGTTACTCGCTGTTTAGTTGCAAGCCGTCTTGTTCCACGCACGAGATAAGTACATCACCGGCTGAATGTTTCGGGATGAACGTTGAATAGAGTATTTACGGATACATGAAATATTCAGAACGCGAGCCTCGAGAAGCGGACAAAAAGAAATTGCGCGAATCCCGCCTGCGTCTCTCTGTACTTTGCATATCTCGCAACTAGAATATACGTTATGCACGGCCAACCTATTGTGTTCCCGTGGAGCTCCGGGGGCTTCAATACAATAGGCAAAACGAAATTGAAATGAAATTCATTAAAGAACTCGCGAGTGTCCCCGCGAGAGAGCACAGATGGGATCCGAAATGTTTCATTTGAAAATAGAAAGAAGTTTATTTTCCTGCTTTGTTCGGTGTGCGGGATGACCGCGGAAACAGTCGCGAAATTATTAATCTCCTCCGTGATAATAATTTTCATTAAAAATATTTAACCTCTTTCGTCTAAGTAAAGTTAATCAATGCATCATTTGTGGAATGAGGAATTAGGGGAAATCACAAATGGAAAATACGGAAGAGAATACTACAGGAAACAAATATATAATGGAGAACGTAATAAAAATTAGGGACAATAGAAAGAAATTAGTTTCTCTGAAACAATGCCTATCGCTCGCTGGAATTTTTCTCTTCACCCCTCGATCACACTCGTGTGCAGACCATCCATTTGTTAATCAATGTTTCCGTTCGAACAAGCCCGATGTATAACGTGAAACGTCGCAAAAGGCTCAGTCGTACGCGAGGAGCGTGCATTCTACCAGCTCGATCGGAAGTTCTCGTCGCCAGTTTCGCCGGTGTCGGTTATAAAAGCTGGAAAACTCGCGGGATCTGTGGCCTGGCGCAATTCATTGGACCTGACAACGCGAGGGAACTCACGCGCGAAACCGTTGTCGAAAGTTTCGCAGTTTCGAATCCGATTATGCGTCCGTGTATATGTATACATTTTCGCGAATTTCCCTCCCCGTTGATAACAAGAGACGTGCAGGTGAAAAATGAGGGAACAATTACAAGGTCTCTCGCGATAAGATAAGAATTATCATCCGGCCGCAATTACGAACGTGTATCGATAAGGGGCTATAAATTGGCCGCGTACCAGGGTGTTCTTTAATTTTTCATTGTCTCCGACTTCCCTTATCGGAGACAGGCCGCGTAACATAAGCGCGAAGCCGCTTAGTCGCGGCGCGATAAAACTGTACGTGTCGGACGTTTTATTCGCCAGCATAAGTTTCCCTGACGTTTACGCTGGAAATTGTTGCCCGATGCTTGAGCATGTGCTCCGTTCGGTGTTATTTTTACGATGTTACAAATCCTGGAACATTATCTTCTTGCGTTAGGGGATTCTCGGCGAGAGTAGCAAGAGCACACGTGTGAAAGATTATTTACCCTCTTTCACGGCGGGGGTACGTTTGCCTTTTTCCCCATAAGAAATTATGGCAGGTTAGAATGTTCTTCCGGGCTATGGACGGTATCGTAACTTTGCCATGATTCCGGTCATCATCCGGCGCGAAAGCATTGTCCGGAGAGCGAGCGTCAGCTTGGCCGAGTAGCTACTCGCGCCCATCCGGTCGAGGAGTTTATCTACGGTTAATCTCGAGATCCCCGGGCGAGGGAAATACAATTTCAGATTTCTTTCCTCGCTGATCTGATTCTGCTCCCCCTAATAGCCGTGCTGCTGAACTACCCTTCCCCCCCTGTAGATCTCGTTAATTTAATTACTTTTTCTTAATTACGACCAAACAGCTGGTTTCTACTTCATCGCTCATCAAAAACTATTCAACGTTTAGCTAAAGCTCGTTTTCGTCTGAAAAAGTGTTTTAATTTTTATATTGCACCTTTGTGCCGCCGTCGAACGACTTTTACCCGCGTTCCCATTTTCCCTTCGATCGATTATTCGTCTCCGAGGATTTTCACCGATGCAAGTCGGCGAACGATTCGACGTCTCTTACAAGATATACCACAGGGCTCAAGTAAATGCGTCTCCGGTGTCGTTGAATTTTTCACCAGATTTTTTCCCGCGATTTTGCTTGTATCAATATTATAGTTGAACGAAATTCCATAGACTCTCCACTGGAATATTTCGTTTCGATAATCTATGCCTCCGTTAAAAGCTACATTAATATCTCTCGGGTTCAATAATACAGAAACGAGGGAAATCTGGTAAGCTTCTTATTTCTCCGTGTACGTTAGCCCGAAGCAGATTTTCATTTAGCCTCATTGCTATTCGATATCGTATCGAGGCATTGATCATTTTCAAAGGAATAATTATTCATCGCTTTTCTATCGACGTTCAGATATTTTTTTTTGCCCGCGTGAAGAATTGGGAGCATCTCAGCGAAAAAAAAATACACCGTTATTACAGTCCAGTTAGGGTGAAAGAAAAATATCCCGCAGTTTAGCGAACTTCTTGAATAATATTTTCGTGAAAAAGTTGAACCGAATATTCTATTGCTACCTATAGAAGTGAGAGTACGATTAATGGTCTGAAATAATAATCGAGTCGACTTCCTTTATCGCAAAGGTGTGAAAAATAGAATGTTCTTGAATATTTCGATCTTTCGAGTGAAAATAGAATTGTTAATTTTGACGTTTCCGTCTGTTGGCAAGCTTTTCCAATAACCGGTCTCGATAAGAGGCTTGCAGCAGAAAGCTATTTCCAGTTGATTTTTATTAACTCCCAATAAAGGTGGTAGAGGTAGATCCTTCTTACCTTTACTTCCAAAGCAAATACTAGGTCGTTTGGACGTAAATTTTCCTGTGAAGCGTATAAAATGTTTATTTTACCCTGTAAGGGTAGAATTATCGATTCCCTTTTACCGTCAAAAGGATCAATCGTATTTGCGATGGAACGAACATTTCCTTTTGACAAATTTCCGCGATAATTCTTTCTCTTAAAGATTTCCTAACGAAACCGTGCAAACAGCCGGCATAAAAAATGGCCCGCTTAAATATTCAGCATCCGCGGTGGAGTAATTTGGCCAGATAGCCAAGACCAACCTCATGGTCAGGTAGAATATTCATACATGCGACGAACCACGGTCGTGTTTTTATGATACGCCAGAGAAGGAGAACCCGGCTGGCTTCATTGTCAGTGCTCATCGAGGATTCCTATTTCAATCAAAAGATGCGGCCGCACCTGCTCGATCGTTCCCGTGTGTGATTCTATTCCCGACGAGACCTCATTTGAGAGTTCGCGAATCCAGGGAACTAAATGTAAATTAGATGCACCGTGCATGTCGAAGTTCTTGTTACTATTTTGGAAAATAGATGAAAGCTAAGAAATATATATAGTTTTATTTATTAAGAAACTTTTGGTTACTTAGAATCGCTCGTCGTTTTACATTGAACATTATTCCCAATCACAGAATCAGAAATGATTGCCCATACGTGTTCGATCGCTTATCGATAGGCACTCAATAGTTTACGAGACACTCAATAATGAAGATAGCGTTCCCGCACTGATCCATAAGGTATCTATAACTTTATCGACCACTGAAGTGAGGTAACGATCCATCGGCGACAACCGTACATTCGTAATTGCATATGAATCGAAGCCTGCATTCTTGCATAACTGTGTCTTCTATTCATTGGGAATTAATTTCTAATGCCCATCGGTGAAGCGTGTTATCAAAGTGGTCCTCTAAAAAAATCTATACCCTATTGTTTGTCTTTGCACTTGAAAATATCATCCTAACATTCCTTTGATACTTCTATCATAATTTCTAATTAAATTCCCTAAAGTGTTTCACATAGTTTTCTGAAAATGTCGTTCGCAAAATCCTCGCTGCAGAATTGTGCTGTATATTATATCGCGGGCGAATCGATGGACCGTTCGACAGATTCATAAATAATTAGGTGGTCAGTTTGACGTCGTTATTACAGGTCATCGGTTCATGCGGTAATAGCGGCGAGCGACAATGCTGGCCGCAAGGCTGGGAAAGTCTGCGAATAATTTATGCTATGTGGCGTTGGCATTCAAGCCCGTTCGCGTTAATATAAGCAATTCTCCCATCACTGTCTGCATCGCGGACCTTTGTGTGCAGTAATCGAATTTTCGATGTCCATTCAGCAATGCGTTTAATCGCTCTTAATTGTTCTATTTAATAGCTGCGGTTAAATTGGTTATTCTGAAACTTAAAGTTTTAATTTTTCTCGCTACGAAAGGGCGTTCCTTTTTTCTTCTGCAGAAACGCTTTGTCTTCCTCTTCGTATAAAAAAATATATGTATATAAACTTAATATAATAATTGAAGTTCCAAGTTTCAAATGCGACTTGATTATGGCAACGTTTGCACAATCTTCTGAAGGCCGCATATGATAGAGCATTGGAAATTTCCGCAAAAGAAGATCACATCGCGGAAGCTTATCGGTGATTCGTAGAATTGCCATTTCTAAATCATAACCGGAAATTGTATTAATTATAGAAATCTCCCAACCGCCTCAATTGCATCGTAAAAGCCTCGGTGTTGACTTCATCGTCTGCACATCTGTCGTTAGACTTCGCCGTTGACGAAGTTTACGACAACTTCGCGAAACGCAACCTCTAATCTAAATTTTACGGATACTATATTTTACCGCACTATCATTATTTAATTGGCTTTATTCTTTTTCAATGATAAAGAGAACCACGTTAGATCATTACATTTGTAAAACCTTCTTTTCCGTTTCCATTTTTAATATACACTCCGTTAAACATTTTTCCCATTGTCGTTTGACATGTGCAGTTATAAATATGCATATCATTTTCCGCCCCCCTTGTACCCCCTCTATTCGTTTTTGCGTTCGTGACCTGGCCTGCTTCATATACTTCGCCGGACGCGGGACAGCAATAGCGGAAGCAGGAGTAGAGAAAAAAATATCAGAATTCTCTATTACAATTCATAGAGATCAACGAGACTTTAATAGCCACCCGATAATGATCGGAACACTTGCAAACGTAAAAGCGAGCGGTGTTTCACGAGGCGGAACACTTTCCTCGTCTTGCGTACAGTTTAATTGTCGCTGCGGCAAGAAATAATAACCGGGCTAACGTTTCCGTGCGTTCTTTTTCCACGAAGATGGAAGCATCGATGTGACAGTTTCGAACATGCGTTCGCTTAATTATCGGACAGCCCGTTGCTATCGGAGATTATTCGAACGCTGCTCTATTTCTTCTGAAAGAGAATCTTACTCGACCATCGAGTATCGGCTATTTTTTTACGGTTCACCATTTCGTATATCCATGTCCCTTAATTTCTATTTATATTGTTTAACGGAGATTTCAATGCTTCGGTAATTTTTGCGTGTCCATTGCGTTGAGCAGCATTTTACTTAAAAGGAAGAAAGACGGGAATTACTTTCGTACCTCTATTGCTTAAGAATTTCTCTGCTATATAATATTCCGAGCCGATCAGTTTTCTATGTTGTTTTAGGACCTCGGGACGCTTCGGTTTAAATCACATTCTACCCGTCGCTCGGCAGCGCAATCAATAGGACTCCCCCCAAAGAACCGAAGCATCTCTCCGACAAGGGCTCACCTTTGTCTCGCGTAAACAGCACACTGACCTTTTATAAAATCCACCGCCATCTCCAATCCGTACGTGTCCTTATCGCAGTCGTCGAGGATGTGCGCTCCAATTTTCACACCCGGCACGATACCATCCCCTTCGTTCAGCTTATCTAGCGTGTAAAGCATCGCCTCCAACGCTTGTACTCCTCCCTGCGGCATCACCGGGCCGCACGTGACCGTGTCCTCCCTCTCGTGGACCATCATCAGCCCTCCCAGCACCAGATCGCCTTCGACCACCGCCTCCTTCTTCACGGGCCATGTCATCTGAACGTGCGTGTTCAGATCCATGGAGCGAAACTGGCGGCGGCCATGCCGAATCGGATGATGAGTTTCCGGGTTCTCGAGCCGGAAGGGATTGACGTACGCCGGCGAACGAGTTCCGTCCACGTAGCTAATCCTTTCGTAGTTGAACGATCTTCCACGGTCGAACGTTTCCACGTAGTTAATGAATTTCTCGCGACGAGCCGGCTCGCGGTTGGCGAAGTACTCTTCGTCGTTGAAGCGGATTCCCTTCAGGCTCGTCGGCCGTCTCTCGCTCAGCTCGGAAATGGCCAAGCTTACGAAGCCGAGCAGCGTTGACAGAAAAAGCTTCATGGCTTCATAGCTGTGAATGGCTGTAATTTGTTTTCCCGGACACTCGTCTGCCTGATTCGGTTCTGATTCCGTCGACTATGTTCAATGTTTTAACGATACCGCTGCGGAGATAGATACGGGCCACTCTTCTCGCGCCATGGTTTCCAATTTCGTGCCATTCTAGGATCGATCGTACTTTTTGATTGTTACCGTCATGCCGAGGATGCGCGTTCCAGGGAAAATGCTTGGCTTTATTTTCTCGATTGTTTTACAGGCTTGACGGTAGTTGGGAAGTCTCGCGTTTGGGTTCCGGGAACAGAAGATTGATGGTGCGCGGTGTGCAAGATTGAAGGGATAAATAATTATTGCCCTGTGTAGTTTTGTCTCTCGGAGCAATTAGCGTAATCGTTCGATCCAGCCGGTTCCTCGAGTGTCTTCCCTAACTCGTGGCAATTCACAGATCGCTCGCCACGTGTTGGCAAATAATTGCCTGCCGTTCACGCGTCAAACAAATCAGTGTACAGATTACGAAATGCACGGGAAGCCGCCGCAGAGGTATCGGAATTTCTTTGATTGGCTAATCTTAGCGGAAGTTCCGTATTTCGCGTAGCGGCCGTTGTTACCGGAGCGGCGCAAGTTTAAATTGCCTGCGATTTTCAGCGGATCATTCGCGACGATAACAACCTGGCTCTCGCCCGAACTAATTAAAAACTTTCCACGTGCTGTCTCCTTCTGGTCTACCCTGCTCTCCCGAAGCCCGTCCAACCCCCGTTTTTCTTTCCATTGGTTTCACCACCGTCGAGTTCTACGATCACTCTCACGATAACTCATGACTAAGCGTACCTGTTGCTCTATGTAGCTTACAATTGCCCTGTTTTCCCCGCGAATCAGTGGCCCCTGCACCGTCACTCGTGCTGACCCTGTCATTCTTCGAACGTACCCCCGGCGTTTCTTTCCTTTTGGTGCACACCAAACGCGACCCGACACCATAAGTAGCTACCATGGATTGCGTTACCTGTTGCACACATTTTTGCAGAGAAACGCATAGGTAGCCTTCGCGGATCTGCTCGTCCCTGGAAGGGACCAGTGGGTTCGTCCAGGAAGTTTCACGAGCACGATCGATATCGAGAGCATGGAGGCTCTTGTACCTTGCGAACTCGAAGCGGCGCTGTCGGACGACTCGACAGTCACATTGTCAGATATGCGGCTGAGGGGTTGTCATGTGAACCGGGGATTCTTTCGCGCTATCGAAAGAGACGAGTGTTAATTATTGGACCTTGAAACTTGTTTAATTAGAAATTGCATACACGAGTTTATAATGTTATCGGATTTTTATTTCATTTCGAAGCTACTTAAAGACTGCTTTTCTAATCTTCCGTTTTTACGCCAGTCGTAAAGTCGCTGCTTCCGTGCTCCTGCCGATCCGCGTTCAATTTATGCTTTAAAGTGTCCGTGATTAAGTGCGTCCGTAAACATGTACATCTTGGAAAGCCGAAATAATTTTCTACAGACTTTAACGAGCAACGCGAAGATAGCGAGCAGCGGTCGTTACAATCCGGAATTACGATTCGCTGTTACGTTGGCTTTCGTTGCTATACTCGCTAACGAAACAGTAATAACTATCGTGGTGTATTCTCTTGCGTAATATGTTTCGTAGATTCACAAGCTGCATTAAATATCTGCGTGCGCTATCGACATATAAAATAGAGCATCGATATTTTTGGTATCATCTGATGCGGCTGTCAAAATATATTTACGCTCATATCTTTGAGAAAATATATTTGTACTTTCGAGAGATATAGAATACCGAGACGAAGGTTTGTAACAAATAGATACTTGAGCAGATTTTTTAAATCTACTGCAGAGGAATAAAATTTATTCATTTCTCATTGAGTGAAGAGCGAAGTCTTTTAGAACGGCGATAAAACTTTCTCTTTCACTTTTTTACCCATATTCATCTATTCTATTTTCCTCGTTCTTTTTTTATTTACATTAAACTTTTTTACGTTTCAGTACGCTCGGCATGCAATATTCTCTCTCTGGCGTTAAAATTTGTTGCTACTTTGGACGTGAACATAAAAGGGAATAAAACATGAATAAAGGGAGCGTTGTTAAACAAAGAGCTTTCTATCAAAGGGATTAGAATGATTCAATTTGCAAATAAGCGAGATGTCTGCTTTGCAAACAAATCTTCTTACCCTTACAATTATTCGCCAGGCAGCAATGTTTCTACTTTTCACCAAATGCGTCGCGTGTTTCAATTATTCGAAAAGGCAACGCGGAGCAGTGGACTTGCAATTTAATGCCGAAAGAGAAGTTTCCGTGAGAGTAATTAGGGTATGCTTCCCAATAATACTAAACGAGTCAGTTAAGAACGTGCTCGAGTGCACGAGCAGCAGAAAGTCAAATTTCCCTCGCGGGGAATACCCGGTTCACGGGGGGCACATCTGTTCGTTTTAACCAGTCGGAGACTTAGATTGCGAAAGCATGTTTTCTACAGTTAATCGAATTGCGGTTCGCAATTGCAGCGCAACTTAAACTTGTTTTTTTTTTCAAAGGCTTCCAGAACACGTTCGGCTAAATAAATTTTTAATTAACAAACGTCACACCAGTGCTTCCGTGACGGACGTTAACAGCTGCCCGGTTACGAATCCCGATAAAAGGAACACTTTTCACTCCCCTGGAGTTTATTACCGCGCACCTGTACAATATCTCCAAGTGGCCTTTTTCCGTTTTCATCGAGAATTATATTTACGAGACCGCGATGGAATTGCTTCCTGGATAGCTTTCTCGCGTGCGAGACAAGCACCGTCCCACGTAAATTGCAATGAAACCGAGCAACTGCCTGCTTAAGGAACAACACATCCTTCAATTGCCTATTCTCCAGCGAAAAGTTCTGGAAGCAATTTTACAAAGTGCTCCTCGCGTTCTACCATCCCGTATAAATCATTCTTATTCTTCTAATCGGTCTTCGATGCTTATTCAATTTTATTTCAAAGAGATATTGTTGGACAGTATTTTACCATTTTCTTAGAAGAGATTTTTGAATTTCGTTTACGCGAATTCATTTCTCGATGAATCACTGGATCGAACGGTTACACTCATGCTTTTTTCTTCAGTTCTCGGTGATGCGAAAGATTGCCCGAGCGTGCTTACGATTTTCATATTGCTATCGCAACGTTGTTCAACGAATCGAAAAAGACACGTAGCAGTGAACGCGAGAAACTGGTCGGTCCCAGTTTCGTCCACCTGTTTGATTCTTCTTACACTTTCCCTTGGCCACAGTCTGAATACGACATGTTTCGAACAGTTCGATTAATCAACATAGTTATCATTCGAAACAACAAATACAATTCACCACCCCTGAAAGCATCCGAATCTTGTGTACTTTGTGTCGGTGTTAATTCGCGATTAAATTGAGGCGCAGACACGGTGTTACGCAAGGGAAGAATCTCTTAGAATTTCGATATTAATTGCGTTTAGATAGATGATACTTTTCTGTCATGTTTTCACGATTTTCCGGCGACGTATAACAGAGGGGCCGATAGTGGGAAGACGCGCGCGTTGCTCCGTCCCGTGGCAGCTACTGACTGGCTCTGCGACTGCATCAACACTACCCTCCTGTGAAACGTATTAACCCTCCTCCACCCTCTGCAACCCCTGCTTCTTTCCCTACCACCCTAGCATTCCCTCGCTTCTCCCTCCAAGTAATATTAGCTGGCTCACAGATTTAGAGAATTAACTCTAATTTTACAAGGTGTTCGAAGAAATTCTTTTCACCGTATATCGAATACTAATTACCCGATGGTCAGTCAGGCCACGAAGAGGAAGATATAAAGGACGAAGCAGTATAGGGGTGGAAAGTAACGAGACGTGCGAGTATATATCTTTTATTTATTCCTCGAATAGTCCCTGGAGCACTCGGTACGTGAGCGACGAAGCTGGAGCGGTCTCTTGACAGCTGTAACTCTACCACGTTCGTATCTCGTTCGAAGATTCTTTCTGTCATTTCGCGCGATAGTTAATTTTCGAGGGTACAAGCGTAGCGTGAAACAATTTAGGGACGCTGGGCATTGGCTGAATTTTAGCCATTTTCATCTTGATTCGCTGTGTCGTATCAATTTTGAGATTACCCCAGGCTTTGAAGCTCTTCCCCATTACGGCACATGGTTGTTCGTGCCAAGATTGACGCAGCAGATTCGAGAGCAACAAAATCCAGAAATGTAGTTGGTTCTATTTCCATTTTCGCTTGAATCGTTGAAAGAATAATGACGAAGGAATACTATAAAGGATAGAAACGAATCGTCAGGGCAAATCTGACGCCGGGCGTCCAATTATGGCGAAGGATCGTTTGGCTCCGTCAGGGAAGGCGCACGATTGTCAGGGTAGTTCATTTCTAAGAGCTCACGCACGCTACAGCGTTCGGTCGCCGACGATCTAGGGTAATCGAAGTTCCTCCGGTTGATCTAATGAAACTTTCCTTTGAACGAATGTATCCCGTATGCTAGGATTAGAAATGAACTTCCCTCCTAGTTTCATTACAGCCCCCCCCCCTCCCCCCTGGACCTTTTGTCTTACCCTCTATCTCGTCTCCTGTTCTTTTGATCGTGTCGCATGATCGGAGGCAGGTTTGAATTGAAAAGTGAAAATGACTAATGTCCGGGTGTAATTGAAATGGAATAAAATTTAGCATTAACACTGTTTTCTTCTTCCTCTTTTTTTTTATAACACATCCGAGTAAGAGTCAGTTTATCTACTTATTCGTTTAACTTTATTTTTCTCCGTTTACTGTTTATCGGATTTTCGTCTTTAAGCCCCTTCGTAAATTTCGCTTTTATTTCCTCTGTTCTTTACACTTGTTTGCAACGATTCCGAACGCCGTATTTCTTCTAAACAGATTCTGCAAAGCCAGGGAAATGGGGGGAGGGCGGAAGTAAATATCGAATCAGTACCATTAATTGAAACAATCCAGCAGTTGCTTTATTTTCACCACTCCCACTTGGCGTAATGAAAACTTAAGGCTAATTCCCCAGAAGGGAAACGAAGTCTCGTAAATAAGTTCGTCTCGTAAACCCAGTTTACACCGTATATACCTCCTGTAATCGTCTCACGTTTTTTAAGGCTATACAGCAACACTACTGCATACTATACACGGGCAGACTTCGTAAGACCTATTCGACGGGAATATTTAGGGGTGGCTGGCACCATGCCAGTTCCGCATTTAATTCCGTGTGGATAAAAGGGGGCAATTTTCAAGAAAATGCAGCATTTGTTTCTTATCGAATTACCTTGAGCCTCGGCCTCAACATGTTTCTTTATTGATGCTTCAGTTATGTGAAGTAAATGCTGTTACCATCTCCGTTTGCGCAACTGATTGAAACATTCTAATCAAGCGGTAATAAAAAGTGATCAAGATTTCTTGTCGCTTCGTACATCTAATAAACATCACGGTATTGATAGAATATACTTTCCAGTCGATTTCCCAGTTCCCTCTCTATTTACTTAAAAAGAAAAAATCTCTACACGATATCCTCCCTTATATTGTTTTCGTCCTATATAGACACGAACGCAACTCCATTCTGTTTATACTGTAGTCCCTCGTTCCATAGGCAAGAACGCAGCTCTGTCCCGCAGTTTATTCCGTCCTTCGCTTTTTATTCTCGTTTAATTGATCCTGGAATCGATGCCACCTTTTGCATTCACTCGCGAAAGAGCGTTTTCGCATGGCGAACCCGCGAGAGCCAATGGGGGGTTGGTTCGAAATCCCAAAGAGAATTTCCCTGTCTGACTACCCTCTGTGACAGTTATTCGAACCGTCACGGACTTTTTTTCTTCGTCCGCTCGATGAATCGATCCGATACGTCTTTTTCGGGCCGGTCTTTTTCATGTTCCCTTTTTAATTTGGTTTTTTATCTTGTCCGTTTTTTTTTTGGTCGAGGGGTTTCAACGAGGATGGCATCGGCAACCTTTCGAGCGGTTCGGGTTCGGCAGCGTAGGGAATGTTATAACGATGTCGTTCGAGCATTATATCGCGTCGAATGGATCGATCTGCAACGGCATAAAACAGCACTTCTCATATATTGAATTTCCTCGTAGCTCGAGCAAGGAGGAAATTGCTTCGCGGAAACTTTTGACTTTCTGCTTCTTTGCTTGTTTATCGAAGCTCCGCGTCTTTTTTCTAAATTTTTAACTTGGAACGGACGACGCGTGCTCAACTTTCGAAACTGGCGGAGCGGATTGTAACTGGCACTAACTTTGGATAGAATTGATAAAACTTAAAGAGTTCTTGTTGACGTTATTTTCATTCTTGAAATTTATAATACCTACGTATCTAAAATTTCGCGTTCAATGTTTGGTCGATTAGATCAGCTCTCCGCAATCTGCTTTCGGTGTATTCCATAGAATTTTCTGAAAGATTGTGCACGCCGCAATAGGAACAGAGATACGGCGCGACAAGAAACCACTGACAGTCGCGTAGCCCGTGGCGGTCAGCCACAATTTACAGGATAACAGTGCACGTAATAAATACCACGTGACAACGTTGGCCATCGCGGCTGACAGTGATCTAGAAGCGAGGAAAGCTGATGGCATTATTCTCAGGACTGCTTCGCGAGGCATTCAAGGGTGCTAACCCTCGATGCTGATCCATCTTTTGTCTCGAAGGAAGCATCCTTCCCCTGTGGCAGAGACGCCGAGGTGGTAACTAAGCACATATCGGAAGCGGATTCCCTACGTTGACATCGAACGCATTCAAACAAATCGCTTACAGGCGCTGGGCACAAGGAAGGTTGAAAGAAAGTTCTGTACCTCGTTCCCGCATTATTGAGGACGGGGAAAATCACTAATGGGAATTAATAGCAAGGTTATCGATATTCGATGATGGGCACAGTGCCTCGCCTTGGAAAGGTTTAGTGTTTATTAAGGTTTATTAAAATCGCATTCGATTAAAACGTTATTGGCTAAAGGTATTTCGATCGAAAGTATTTAATAATAATTAGTTGTATCGTCAATGAGTGAAAATGATGCAATTTAATTTGTTTCTCGATATTGTAATTAAAATTCAGTGCACGTCTTGTGGTTCTTGTACGATGAGAAATACTTTCTTCCATTTATTTTACCGCGATTAACGTACAGTTAGGTGTTATTCCAGTGGCAAGTAATTACCTTGAAAGAACCTCGACGTTACAAGGGCTGGTTTAGCAGGAGCAGAACCCCTAATTACATCACTCGTTGAATTAGTTAATTACATTCCGGTATCAAACTTTTATCGCAATCAATTTCTTCGCAGGTCGTAGTAGCGTTACCCCTTGCAATATTGAATTCAATTACTTACCTCCTTAATAAGCTCGAATAGGTAGTTAGCTCGCCAGCCGACTCGCTCCCAAGCAAACCCGTTCGTTAGTCCAGCCGAGGATCCGTTTCGCGCGCGTTGGAGATCGGCGTGAATTCCTGGCTGCGAAGCCGCAAGCCCGGAAAATAGATTAGGCGTGTTTTTACGTAGTTACTTGGAGGATCCGCGGGGATCGAGGCTTGGCCGCCTTTGGAAATTCGTGCCGGAAGCCCTGCGCTTTGCCGATAAATTTTCGCAACAGAGGGCGGAGATAAGGGCGTTGTTAACCGGTCGGAAGGCGCCGTGTAATCGTGCGTGATTCGTGGACGAAAACTTAGACCTTTTTGCTGGTATCCTTCTCCCGTCTAATCTTACAGCTGATCTGGGCTTCCCTGAACGGTCGACTCAATCTTTTTTTTCTTTTTGTTCCCTGAACGAAGAAGCGCGTGAAAAATTCCGGATCCTTATCCTCGACACTGCGGTGTCGACTTTTGGCGAAGATTAAGGACGTTGCCGAAATTACAATAAACGTATGACGGCGGTGAGTGCGCCGATATCTCGTCTACGAATGGAAAGATAACAGCGGCGGCCCCGAGATAATAATAGTGGCTGGTTTAACCAGCTTGTACAAGTGGTATCGCCGGACACTTTATGGGCGTGCAAGTAGTATAGGTCAGCCTTTAGTCCGGAAAGCGAGCGATCCCTTAGAATACGTAAAATAATATACTATCCTTTTAGTTTCGTTAATCTTAGTTACTATCGTTCGTTTTGCCCTTAATATGAATTTAAAAGGAAAAGCAATTAACTGCAATCGTTTTGCGCTCGCTGTCAGAGAAATATTTATATTCAGTTATTTTTAACGTGTCAAGCGAGGTAAACGTGTTGTCGTAAAAGCGAAAGAATTCTTGAATGCTGGCTAGATATGTGGCTCGTCTCGCGATCCAACGACGAGCTGGCGCATTCACCAAGGAACGGTATGCTCGTTGGTGCGATTTCTGTAATACGGCTGCGAGATAGCTATGGTCGGGGGCTGTCAGCCATGAATACCTAGTAATCGAGTTCTATTCAACCGGTTTCCTGACGATTTTCGACACCTTCTCCCGGAGCGACGATTATGCCGATGATTATTCCTCGTTACCAGACGAAATCTCTCGCTCGGGATCAAGCTTCTGTTCTCTTCGTTGAGACTGGATACTTGTTGTTAGGAAAATCTTATAAAAATGCTTTGCAAATATTTGAATCGTTCATCGTAACATTTTCTATCGAACATTTTGTAGAATTTCAAGAGCTCGACCGAAATTCCATCGAACAGTCGGATAGCAGCGTTCTCGCGAGAAATATCAAGGCTCTCATTGCGCGGCGATAAGAGTGAAAGGTGCTGCATCCAAAACTGAAGAACCTAGACCCGACCTCGTTCCGTGGAACAGCTACCCATTGTCCCTTCCAATATCCGGCGATGGTTCTGGATATTTTGCGAACAGGATTCCCTGCTAGTTTCTGTAAAAGGATTTTTTCCCCTGATGCCACGTTCGCGTAAGACTCGGCCAGGAGCGAAACCGGGGCGCAGAGAGATTTCCACTTTAAAATTTGAAAACCTAATTTCATCGCGAGGATTTTGTCCGGTATTCCTCGCCCTTCCTCCGCTAAGCACCCTTCCAATATTCCCCTGATTTCTCCGAATATTTGCATGCGCGAATCAGCGTTGAATAAAGGCTAAAGGGCGCCTCGGTTAATGCAAAGAGTTTCTCGAGAAAAATCCGTTCCGATACTAATTGCGTGAAAGTAGAACTGCTCGGGAAATCCTTCTCGAGATGTTGACTGAGACTTGCTTCGCTTCCAGCAGAGGATCTAGCGAAAGTTGTCGTCGACGGGGCGCATTTACTTGTCTTATACGTTGTTTAAAAGGAAGGCACCAGTCTGAGAAGAAAAATATCTTTAATATGTCTCCGGTTGGAATATTTTCT
Source organism: Holcopasites calliopsidis (assembly GCA_023838395.1). NCBI lineage: Eukaryota > Metazoa > Arthropoda > Insecta > Hymenoptera > Apidae > Holcopasites > Holcopasites calliopsidis. The sequence continues at coordinate 2,501,859 of JALHAQ010000009.1, forward strand.
ATCCTTGCAAAAGGCCGCTATCGTGATGTGAATTGATTCATACAATTGGAATTGAATGGAGCTCCTATTTCTCCTTCACTCGCCGAGGCGTCAAAAATTACGAAGAAAATGAAATGAGCCTAACGAGCGTGGTATCTGGAACTTGTTGCTCGTCGAGCTTATTAACGAAAGCGTTCTTCATCTGTCCGCGCTTCTCTAACTGAATATTACCCTTTATAGCAAGTAGAAACGCCATAGTTACACGATAATGAAAGTTTACGGACACAATTTTCTTCGCGAACAGGCCACAAACTTACCAGTAATTGCACCTTTCGTTCTTTCTTCTTTATCTCCGTCCCCTATATCTTTCATTTCTTTTTATATATTGTGTAAGCCTTTAAAAAATTAGCTTCCGTACTTGTGATGCTTCTTTAGAGCACGAAAGCCTCCCCCAGTGTTGATGACCATTATTTACAGTATTAATACAAAGTCGAAGATGTATATTTTTCGAATACCGTGTGCCCGATAATTCGACGTTTAACCAGCCATCATCTTTAACGGCAAAGCGGGTGTTCCTTATCCGTAATTACTATAATTAGAGCGTGCTCCCGAGAAGGCTGGCCTGCGATTCGATCTGCTCGCGTTGAAAATTAGTTTTACGCCGGATGGATACTGTTCCCGGGGGGGGGGGTTAAAAATCCAGTTAGTCAAGGCTCGAAAATATTACACCGACGAATTTACATTATTCATAAAGCCGTGCGATTTTACCAAACGAGAGTTTCATCTATTTTCTTTTGACGAGCGTGAAACAATACACCGCGGCGAATCTGCTGCGCGTTCCACGCGTATCGAAAATCGATGGACGCAACGCGGTAATTTCAGGTTCAATTGAACTCGCGAGTAACATTAGACGGTGTAAAAATGTCAAGGGCAGCGACCCTGCCTTCGTCCCGTCGAAGCCGATGAAAACGAGTTCCGGGAAACACACAGTCGAGGTTCCAGTGAATAACCAGAGCGCATACAGCCGATTTGGCGGGCACAAAGGGTGTGTCCTACCGTTTGATGTCAACCTATATCGATCACGCCCGCGTTTAAATATTCTCCCAGTCGAGAGACCGGCTGATTCTCATACGATTCTTCAACCCGTCCACGGAAATGGTATGCAAAGCGAGCGTGGTCCCACTGATCGATATATCCCGTATACAGCTTCGCGTTTTTAAACGATTTACACGACCAGGATTTAAATCCAACCGTTTCGAATTGAATCCGTATAAATTGGACCGATATCCGTTTAAACTCGCTGCACTTTTTAATTACTGAAAATCATGCCGAAGCGATGCTCAACTTTCTCTGCAGATACAGCGTGTTGTTTGATATCAGGCTTCTATTTGCGATTTTATTAAAGGATTTCTCATCTCGCAGCATAGTTCTCGGTTGTTCCCTATTGTATGCATACGTGGCAAAGCTCCTGTTATCCTTTTCGATGCATACGTTTCTCTATATCGAATCGGGATTCTTAATTGTTTCGTTCATGAATTTTTACGAAACGTAAATCATGTCATTGTGATATTTGTATTCCAATGTCCTTTGGGTATTATTCGCTGAATGCTCTGATCGGTCCATGAAGTACAATAAAATGTACAGTGGATTTACAATACTTGTACGAACGTAAGTCACTACAGACCACCGCGTTCGTTGCTAAAAATAATGTTATCATCCCGCATTTGCATGTAACTTCGGGCCAGAAATTCGAGCTCCCTGCTGCGCTGTAATGGGAATTTAATATCGTCCGAGCTTGTTTCAGAATAATGCAGAATGTAGTTGTATATTTCTAATAGAATCGCTGTAATCATACATTCGTGAATTTTAATATGGACAGGAAGAATAACTTTGTTAAGCGATTTTAAAATTAAATCTTTGACTTTAGCAATTAAGGGAATAAATTAAACATTGCTGGGAGGATTTTACTGTTCGATGATTGATCGTGGCAAATATATTTGCATTACATTTCATTACAAATTGTTTGTATTTTCCAATTAAATAGCTCGGTATTTCATCGAGGAAAAATTATATCATTTTAACGGGATTTCTACTAAATAATCATTCACGTCAAATATTTTAATTACCGATATTAACTAATTCCAGTATCGCTAAATTAGCGCTGATTACTTTCTCGTATCTCAAGGGGAGGGGGAAAGGCATGGTTATAATTCCTACGCGTTGGCTCGGCGCGGAGAATTCGAAGCATCATCTCCCTCCTGAGCATGCTTATTAATATTCATTGAAATGTAAAACGTGCTAAACAAGAAATACATCAGCCGTGAAATATTTTCAACGCGTCCCTCTTTTTTACGTACAATTTCTGAACCAGGTCGAAAAAGTTGCGTTACGGCACTTAATTGTCTAATAAAAAGAAGACAGAATAAAAATATGAAAAGGGTTGAAACGATTGTGGTGGAGAATTATCATTTCTGCATATGAGGCTAGCAGACCCATTACCGCGTGTTCCACGTTAACTGAGGCATTTCGAAGAACGAAAGAAAGAAATGCGGGTGGACAAAGAGTAGAATAGCAACACTTTCACGTTTGAGCATGAATACTCGCGTGCACGTGCTTTAAGTGCTGCCCATAAAAGTATTAATAAAACCTGTTAACTTGTCTCGAATGGCAACCAGGTTGCGTTAGAATGTGTAACGAAAACGCTTGCTGGTAATAAATGGAACGTGCATATTATATCGACCATTACTATTCGAGTGCATTAGACGCTTAGCTTGAGTGGTTAATTGAAGGGAACGGTGAGCAACGATATTGCTTGAAAGAATATGTGGTTTGTCGAGCGTTACAACGCTCCATTCACCGAACCCGTAAAATGGATGATTCGTTACTGGCTTATTTTATATTTACATCAACCAAAGATTTTCTATCATCGGCGGTTGATCGATTTCACGAAACTATTTGCCCTGTTAAGCATCTTCTATTTGTAATACTTGTGATTCATTGATGTATATCTGATGCCATGAAAGTTAAACGTTATTAATCTCTCTTATTAAAATAATACTGCGGGGAATAAAGTTTATTTCAAGTGGCTAACTAACGAACATAGAGTTATTAGAGCTTGATATTGGAGAGATTAGTGTTATCGATACGAGCCACAGTTATCAGACGGAGCTTTCCAGTTTCCGTGCACCCTACGAATAGGGGTGAAATCTTATCGATTCGAGCTTGCGGAACGCTAGTGCTTTACCGACAGGAGGTATCAGAGCTTTCAGTGTACAAACAAGGGTGCGGAATATGTATACTGTACATTTTACGGGCTCGAATGTCCCCCGTTCTGAAATACCGACCCTAATAATAATCTGAGTCCCGAGCGTCCTTAGACAGAGTTACCGTGCGGGATCATTGTTTAACAATTAATTGATCTATTAACCGAAATGTATAATACACAATGACAATATACAGGGTAGGAGAAATTACTTTTATCCCTCTTTTTATGTAGTAGATTTATTAGCTCTGATTCAGCGAGGGTGGAGCTTTTTTATCAGCTTGTTACTTGCATCCTTTGTAATATATCAAGATTTGTATCGAAATCACTCTTTTGCCGATTACAATTTTGTTCGTGAAGAAACTTCACTCCGACCTCAGCACGTGATCTCGTGGATATGCATGAATAATATTAACATTCGGAGCAAATTCGCTTTAGCGCGGCCACCACGTTATTGCATTTCCCCGGAACGCTAAACTTTGAACACTGTTGCTTGTATTACCTTCAGACAGATGATTGCTATCCCCGTTCAAGTTGACGCACCCCATTATTATAATCGTGTCTCTCCGAGGCAATACCTTTGTACACGGACGGAGAGTCTGCTCGACGAAATTGAACTCCTTCCGGGCGAGATAATGAGAGTAAACGATGGGAAAAGTGTACTTTATCCCAGTAAAATATCATGGGAAATGTTAAAGAAAGTATTTTAGAATTGCACAATTCATTCCGTCGATGTATATTTTATTAAAAATAATTAGGAGGGCATCCTTTAACATAAATCGAAATATTCCCGTACAATTTTATACCTGAAAGCTCTTTTAAATAAAGTGCCGCCTCCATTCTGGGATGGTAACTGAAGGTTTCGGACGAAGGTCCATCGAACTCGTTGCGGAATTGTCGCGCGCGTTAATTAAAGCGTCGCACGCTAAACAATTAATTAAACGGTTTACATCGATTTCGTGTGGAATTATAGGCGCACACAAGATCGTATGTTGGTTTTACCTGAACGGAACAAATGTAATTAAATATTCTGCACTTGATCCTGCGTTGCCAAGGTATTATATATATTTCTGCAGAATTTTAATCATTGAAGCGCGACACATGGGCAACGATTGCATTATTGTGTATTTTATATATTCCGTAAATCAATTAATTTTAGAATTTTCATTTTCACCGTATCATGCTTCGTATTCGCGTGTCAAGCAAGGAGTTCGTCGAATTGATCAAACTGCGTCGTGCATCGATCGCCAAGTGGAAAAGACAAATTAAACCTTCGACATTGACGCAGCGTTCGGGTTGAACGATTCTGATACAATCCTAAATTAGGTCCTAAATAGACGTGTCCAAGTTTTATCAATATACCTCAACAATCCCTTAGCTGTTCAACCCATTTCTTCGGTCACGTCTAACGAAGCTGCTTCGTCCATGTTCGCCCCTTCATTTCGGTTTTCCACGAAACTTCGTCGTGGTTCTTTTCTGATAGCGCTACGCAGACATATCCGTTGAGAATAATAGATTAATATGGATCACGGAGAAGCGGTGGAGAAAGTTGGAAGAAACTTGGCGCAATTTCACCAATTCCCCCGTTGCGGCGTAGAGTTTCTCTGGTATAAATAAAGTATCGCGTGGAAAATATCCTCCAGTCTTTTTTTTTTTTAAACATCTCTCTCGCGTTTGACACGAACTTCTGCCATCGACGAAAAATGTTACAAATTCTGTGGACATTTTTAAAGATGTATGTACGAAAAAACTTTGCTCTGCACGAAAAACGAACAGCTTGCTAATGATCATTTTCCATCTTTTCACATTTGTAATTTCCGGAATTGCATTCCTTCTTTGTATAATATGTGAAGAGTGTTAATAAATACTTTTATTAGCTATAATTACGCTATAAAAGAAATACTTTTCCTTCATTGTTACAAATCGCTCGCGAAGTTTCTCATTGTCGACGTCGATGGAAGTTTGTCCCCTTCGGGAAACGGCTAGAATTAAAGAACGCAATTTTCGTTGCTCGGAAACTTGTGTCTCACGGCCTCCAATCTGCCATCCAAAGTTTCGCACTTTTGATGCTATCTCGCGGACTACTATTAGAGATACGCAAAACTTCGGCGAGAGACAATTTGTAGGCAATTTTTCTTATTTGTTCGCGACTGGATACCATTCTTCTGTCTGAGCTGGTTCAAGACTCTCCCTCGAAAACAGCTCGCCGAATCTTTTCACAATCTTTTCAACACCGCTTTATTCCTACTTAATAAACGCGCAGATTTAGGTCAATCTTGATATCATCCCCTTCGCGAATGTTATTTCTATCAATTGTATATAGTTCTAAACAATTATAATGGAAAAGCGTATGAGATGTAAGGGGTTTAACGTTCCATTAATCATGTTCCATTATTGGCTGCTTTCGCTATTTTACTGCCGCAATATTAATTTGTCGTGTCAATCACTGCAAGTAATTAGCAGTCAGGAATGAATAACGAATAAAGAGGCGAGCATACGTACCCTTGATAAAATCCACGGCCATTTCCAATCCGTACGTATCCTTGTCGCAATCGTCGAGGATATGGGCACCGATCTTCACACCGGGTACAATCTCGCGTTCGTTAAGCATGTCCAGTGTGTACAACATCGCCTCGAGGGCTTGGACACCGCCCTGCGGCATTACAGGGCCGCAAGTGATAGTGTCCTCTCTTTCGTGCACCATCATCAAGCCACCCAACACTAAATCACCCTCCACCACCGCACTGTGTTTAACCGGCCACTGATCCAACGGCTCCAGCTCGTGCGACGAATTATCCATCCCATGTGAATCCGGATAATCTACAGTCGCGTGAAATTCTTCTTCGCCAGGTTCCAACGTTACAAGCGTGTCCAACATAAACGATTGATATTCATCGTTGACCGACGGGACGGCTTCTGTCGAAGGGACTGTACCATTTTCGACAGTCTCGTTTTCTACGTTCAACAGCGTGGACGGATCTCGAAGATTCAAGATAAATCCCGTGTTTACCCCGGGAATAACCTTGTCGACACTTGGCGGCGTCGAATCGACTTCTGAAGATAAGTTTCCACCCGGTGGACCCGCTCTCCATATTGATGCCGTACTTTTATCAGCCGGCGGATTTTCGATCTTCATATTGGGATACTGTATCAAGCCCGGCGAAGCCCTTTCCGCTTTAGACGATCTAGATTCCCGTTCCTTCGGTGGACGATCATCGTCGGGACCAGTTACCGTTTTCAAGGGGGTAAAATCCTCCGATGGCCGATCCGCAGGATCATCGTTGGCCTCTTTGTTCTCCCGGCTCGGATTAACCCCGTTCGTCGTTCCATTATCCGACGAGGCGACCCGAGCCGCTCGATCCCTCGCAGTCTTCGCAGAAAATCGGCTCGCTGGTTCATTAGATTTCGTTTCGTCCACGAGATTTTGATTCAGCAACCCCTTGGATCTCGAGTCGTCAGCGTTCCCGTCTCTGAGCACGATCGGAGAACCATTAGGCGCTCCTTTGGAATTTTCCATTTTGACATTCATCGATCCGATTCCTTGGTCTATTCGATGGTAGCCAACCGAGATCTTTCCTTTCCGCTTTCTAAGAGCGACATCTCCAGATTTCTCCGACTGTGAATTTTTCGATGCTGATTGCTCGTTTCGATTGGGCAACGACTGCTCGGGCGCTGCAATTATTTCGAAATTCCCGGAGAGCTCTCCGCTGCTCGGCGTTGACGAGTTCCTCAATGAATCGTCAACATTCTTCCCGTCGAATCGAGCCGGGTCTTTGCGGAAGCTTCCCTCGGCTAAACTGTTCATACCGTGTCTCGAATACGTGACATTCCTCGGGGCTGCAATCGAACCCCGCAAGGAATCCGCCGAGACGTTCTCTGTCTCCTTTGTTACGTTACTTAGCATAGTCCCTCCGTCTGGTATGGCTCGATTCGCCTCCTCTTTGGTCTCGTCAATCACGCTCCGCGAACCCTCTAATCCTATTCTCGTAGGCGAGTCTTTTGTTACACTCGACATTGTCGCGTGGGATTCATTGCTCGACGTCGGAACCGTCGCCCGTAATTGCAACTGGCTTTCGTCTTGCACACTTGATACGACATTCGTAACGTTCGACGAATCCATTGGAATATTTCTTTCTCTACTATGCAATAATTCGTCTGTTTCTATCGCGCCTATCGAATCGAAATTGATATCGTGGCTCGATAAATTGAAACTACTATTACTCATTGATACATTCATTTCTAATGCTGCTCTTTCTTCCTCTGTTAAACTCAAGTTGAACTTTCGATCATTCAACAAACTATCCACATGTTCGATGAAACTGAAAGTTAACCCCCTCTCAATATCCTCCTCGTCGCTATTAATTTTTCTCGCCAATACGTTCCGCGCTGTTTCGTTCAGCGCAAACTTCGATAATCTTTCATCGGTCCCTGACGAATGAAAAGTTTCATTATCACCGGGAGAAACGACATTTCCCTTTTTACGCATCGCGTCAAAATGTTCGATCACATTGCCACTCCGATCGTCGTTTCCTATCGTTGATCTTTGTTTCGACGAGACTCCACTCAACCCACCGTTATCCGCCGTCTCTTCCGCGCCTGATTTATGAGACGCTGTGTCGTGCTTCAAACCTTCATACCCGGAAGAATGATAGCCCCCGTGTTCCGTTTCGCCTGTCTCGAACCTGTCCTTCCGCGGCTCGCGAGCGGAGCTGCTTGGCCGGGGCGAAAAATGCAACGCTTTAAAATCGTCGGAGTTCGGATCGACCTCCTTTCCAGGCTTCCGAACGGATCTGCCCAATCTACGTTTATTATCTATCGAAGGATAAACTAATCTCCCGGCCCGTTCAGCTTTCAATCCTTTTCGCGCTATCAATCCACGCCTGTCTAGCTGTTCCCCAACAGCCGAGTCATCTATATTTAATCCCGGGTTATCAGACGCTAAGGACGCACGATTTACATAATCATCCGCCGCCTTCGCCCGATATCCTTTTTCGTCCATCGAATTTCGCCTTTTACCAGAGACCCCGTCGCTCCGCCGGGATCCGATATCTCTCTTCTCAATGCTGCCTACAGTCAGCCGACCGTCCGCCGTATCAGATCCTCCCGATTCGGGACTTCTAAGATCCCCCGTGGAACCTTCGCCGCCCGCCCCGTCGCTGGGAGTCGCCGGCGAGCTTTCATCGCGCGAATTCACCCCGACGTGACCGTAATATGGATGCCCAAGGTCCGCGAGCCCGTTGCCCCGTTCAATCGCCCTCGACCGACGCGTTTTACGGCCACTAGGTCTAGCCGATTCACCGGGTCGATGTATCGCGCGGTTGCCCGACCTGGACGTGTCCTTTATCGCGACGCGGCTGATCCGGGTGGATAAACTCCTCGCCTCTTTCTGCCGCGCTTCCGTGCTAGAGCCGATCGATCCGCCGGCTTCTTGCACGTCCGAGCTGATCGTTCGAGGCTTATTAGATCGCGCGGTCGAACGGTCTTCCGAAGGACGTTCCGGCAGCGGGGATTCTTCGGGATTGTCCTGGGGGATCGGTGCATCGCTACCAGATCGATGCTTTTTATTACGATCATTCGGTTCTGCGATTTTTGACATCCCCTTTGATACCTCCTTGCCGGCGATGGTATTTTCTTCGTTGAACACGTGGTCTTTCGGATAGATTTGCGAGCTCGAAGATGCCGGATTCTTAATATGGTACACGCGGGTGGACTCGTTATGGTTAACCTGCAGCCCCGCGTTGCCATGATTAAGCGGATATCGTTCGCCCGCTAAGCTGTTCCGCAGAATCGACAGCACCACCGAAACGGCCAACGCGGCCAACCAACCGTTGTTCCGCGGCATCACTTGCCTCCCTCGCCGGTCATGTCCCGTTCCTGCAAGCAGAGAAATATGTTTTCCAATTAAAACGTTCCAATTGCGAGAATTTAAGTAATTTCCCTGGAATTCTAAAAATGACACTAAACGCCAATTATCGAATTTCCATTCGGCCATTTGGCTGAACGTTGGTCGAAATTGCGGAGCAAGGCCTAATAACTAGGCCTCCTGTTATTAAACGCGATATTCGCTGCCGAACCTACGATTCACCATGAACTTGGTTCTGGGCTGGTCCTTGGAATATTGCCACTAAATTTCTGGCATCGGGGATCAACGATACATTTCAACGGCTCGGATTTACTGCCTGGCTCGCTGCCAAATTGTGATTCGAATTCGGGAATCTCGTTTCGTTTCGATAAGTCAAATTAATTGATTTCTTCGCCGCTTCTCTGGCGCAGCATTTCGCGCGCAGGTGAACGGATTAAAAATTAATAGAATTCAAATAGAACTTGTATAAGTTAAAAACGATAATGCTGAGGAGTTTATTTTCAAGTGAAATTTCCAACTTAAATCACTCGAATTATAAATGCCCTATTGTTCACGCGCTGCAAAGTAAACCGGTGACCACTTTACTGTAAAATGATCGTTCACGTAATCGCCAAGCTATTAGACAGATTAACACGACTCGAGCGAAAAATCTGTCGCAGAATTTTGAACATTTCCCTCTCCGTTCATGGTCGAATAAATTCGAATTACGCCTGACGAGGATATTGTCTCCCCTTTCGTCTTGATTGCTGTCTCGAACACGGATCGTGAAAGCCGTGTCTGTATTGCGCGTGCTCGTCGGAGAGGCACGCGTGCCGATTTAATGCGTCCCTAACTAAACATCCAATTTTGAGTTTGAAACGTTTCAACACTACCCCTGGTGTTTGCGAACCCTTTGTCAGCGAGAAACGTTTACGATTGATGGGATTTAGTCACGAAACCGAGCTTAGCTTGTCACGCCTTTCGGGAATAGGTACGCGTCAAGCTTGCGGCTGGATAAATTGATAAAGTCCGACGATTTCGTGGATAGGAAAAAAGGGTTCGAAGTTTCGGTGGCTGTCAATGTCCGGTTATTTGGGGATAAACGGGACGTGATTTGATTTCCTTTCTTTTTTCATTGAGACGATTCAATGTAACGCTAATATTAATTGATGTCTTTAAGATTAATCACTCTTACATATTTTCCATGTCGACAAGAATTCTGATAGAGCAACGCAGCCCTTCGATTGGTACACGAGGGAAATCGTCCGTCGTGTACCAAGAACAAAATCCCAAAGCTGCTTCTGACTTTTGCATCCTGTCACTTCCATTCGCCAGTTCTTTTTCTTTCACGCGATATAAACAATGCTACCGTCGGAATCGTCGTATTTTCTCATTTGCCGATATTTCGGCTGTTACTCCACCGCGAATGGTTTATCAACGCAATAAAGTATAGCCATTCTTCCGTGACACGTGCGCACGACTTCGAAGCACTGCCACTGTATTCAGGACAGCAGATTGATAACACGACTCGTGCGTTTCGTGCTCGAATATCTCCGCTTTTTAACGATACGTCGGCCGCCCATACATTGAAACGATGTTGCCAAGTGTGTTTCTAATTATAGTACACTGGCGAATGCTGATTAATAGTTTACCGTAGCAATTCGATGCTTCGATTTTACTGGTTACGTACAGGCGATCAAATAAAGTATTACGTATGCCCTCGGGAATATTGATTGTTGGTATTGCGGTTGATACTTATTATCCGAATGACAAGACGTGGAGCAAATAAATAAGCTCGAGGTATTATCGAAAATCGATGTTCAATCAAATGAAGCTAACAATGCTTCTTCTTCTATTTAGATGTGCTCGACGCTTTTTCCATGAATTGTTGCACATGTCATTTCTCCTTGCAACAATAATTTTAGTATTTCCCGAAGTTTCTTCCAGTAAATATTTGCTGTTCCTTCTTGGCCGACTTGCATCGTTAAATGTACTTTGTTCCCCGCGATTTCACTGGAGTTTCCCCCAACGATGGCAGTTACCAAATACCTTTTCAAAGGTATCCAAAACGGAAAACGGTTAGGGCACAAAGCGACGCAGCCCTTTGATGTTACATCATTTAACTAGTGCGTGCAATTACCGCAGCCCATTCTGCATTTACGTCAGCTTCTCGTGCTAATTGCCGTCGTACAAGATGCTGACATCTGCATCGTTTGCGAGAGCACAGGCTGTTGCGACTCGCTTAATCGTATGCCGAAATCATGCATTTGTACCGCACTGATTTGTACACACGCGTGACGCAGATGCTCGTCAACCCATAAAATATTCGATTCGCCTGTTCTTCAGTTAAGCGATCTTCTATTCTATCCTTTTTATTCGTTAACGAAGTAATCGGACGCTCGACGATTACTATTTTCCCGTGCAATATTTTTAGAAGCAGAGAATGGGGGAAAATAGAAATGTTCATTCGGTTTGGAACCAGTTGAAATCTTGCTTTCCGTCCAAAAACCGAACCTCGCTACCTCTGTTTCAAGGGTTTACAGCAATTTGAATGCAAGCCCCCTTTTCTTTGCTTCACGTGCCGATTCGCGGCCACGGCGAGGGACTCGCGTTAATCACCCAGATCGGCGGTGAAAACGGGTCTTTAATCTTCCGCGAACGAACGATCCGTACCGTTTTCGCGCGGCAAACAATGTATCGTTAACGTTCTTCGATCCCTTTCGATCGAGCTCTCAGACTGAACGCTCGTTTGAACTCGACGGAAGAAGAAAAACGAACGATGACCCGATGCTCGAACGGTTGGTTTTACAGCGCACTTCTCTCACCCCTTCCCTCTTCTTAACTACCTTCGAAAAAAAAAAAAAAACTGCATCGACGATCCACTACAACGGATTTACGGCGGAGGATGTCCGTGGACAAATTTTCACGACAAATTGTATTACTCACGAGGTGTTCGCGTATCTTTTATCGTGGAAGTTTCTTTATCACGGGTTCACGGGGGCGAGGCGGGTAAAAGAAACCGCTCGCCGAGCTAGATTCCTGAATGAAAATTTGATGGATTACTTTTTAAGTGCCTTTAAAATAAAGTCTGGGGAAAGTAATATCACTTCTTGCTCGTCCGCGGCTCACATTGATTGCGAAAATTTCAGTAGTTTCGGGTGGATTTCGAGCTTCAAGTTCTCCGTAAGTACGCGAGAATTGTTCTCGCGTTTCAACTTTTCCAGGGCGCTTTACGTATTGCGTGTGTATGGCTGCGCGTGCACTTGGGAAAAGTGAGAAAGTCGTCCCCCCCTCATCTTTGATCACGCTTCCCCTTCACGGTTACGTGAAAGATGTTGCACTGACACCCATAGGGAGAGAGATAGAGGGGCGGGGAGGGGTAAAAAAAGAAAGAGAAAAAGCAGAAATCTTGCAGCGGAGGTGAGACACGCTTTTCATTTCGATATAATGTCTCTCGTTCAAAGCCAGGCATATTTCATTTAAATTATATCATGCTTGAGGTATAATACTCCTTGAAAGAATATCGAAAACTATTTATACTGCTGAGAACATTATAAAATTGTTACTCGCAACATCGAACAATTATCCTTTTGTACTTTTATCAAAAAGGAATAAAATCCCAAACATTTCCTTCGCGTAACGGCTGGAGAATATATTATGCTCCCTCACGGAAATTTTGCATTTCTATTCGCCCGTTTTCCTCGGTCTTCCAAAGTGACGGCCAGACCCCAAAGCAAAGGGATTCAAATCATCGAACGGGGGGGAAAAGGTTGATGGTCAGTCGACGTTCCACCCTCCCCTCGCCGAGAAACCGTTCTCTGCTCGCATTTCTTCTCTTGCTGGAAAAATCGCTGCAACTGCGTCCCTACGAGAAAGACAACCCCTCGGGCATCCGTTTTTCGTTGCTTAATTCTGGCCATTCGTAGTTTCTCCGAGGACTCAAGTATTCGTGTAAAAAGAGGAATGCTTGTGTGTGTGTGTTTCTTTAATAGACAGGTGCTCGTAGAAAGAAGGGAGCGATATCGCCGCGTTAAGCTTTGCAGCTCGTTGAAAAATGAATTGGGGAAAAAACGATTATTCCCCAGCGAAGCAGAGGGTTCGAGAAAAACGTAAGCGTCTGAGCAACTCGTGGACGGTTCGTCGAGTTTTATTGCTCGGGCGGATCTTGCTGAAAGAAAAACTCTGACGAGTGACTTTCTTTTATGTTGTTACAGACAGTGTGAGCTTGTTAGATGTCTTTGGAAGCGTAGACTTCTCATATTCTATTTGCAAAGAAAGTTTAGGGTTGCATAGGAATGTTAGAATATGTAAATTATCGTTCCTTTTTCTTCCTTTCGATTACTCGTTGTCCGATTATAAAACGTAGAGAATTAATTGACAAATGAATCGTGTATCAGTGGATTGGCGAACGAATGAATTTCAGTTTTAGTGCATGGACTCTAATTCCTGTAATTGATTCAACGCGCTTTCGGGTGCAAATAAATTCGCGTTGAGCAATTAATTAGAATGCGACACGCATCCCGAATACGTGGGTATAGCGAATCGGCCCGGATGCGCTGATGGTTTCAGGGAAATGAAGCAATCATTATCGTACGTACAAATAACGAAGCGTTTTGACAAATTATAGCATTTAATTTAATCACTGAACGAACAAGCAACAGTTTGCATATATATGCAGACCTGTCACTCTAATCGCAGTGCTTAAGCGCCATTCCTTTAATTATCTTCCCTTTCGTCTCACCAATTACAGAAATTATTATAGAATCTTTATCCAAGCGAAAGTCCTTACATTTCCACGAACTTCCATTCAGAATCGACCACCCCGCTTATCCCCACCCTCCCTTAACAATTGACGAACTTTTAAGTGGCCGTACTTTCCTCTCTTCCGCCATTCGGTAAAGTGACAGCGGCGGCCGGGGGGTGGAAGAAACTTTCGATTGTAAAATCACACCTTCCCAGTTACTTTCGTTATCGAGCCCTTCGTCATTTATCGTTAGCCCTCGGGGATGGTCGCAATCCGATTCGAAATTAATGGTGATAAAATACATTTGTACCACCGCTGTATATCCTCTACAGAAGCGTTATCTCGCCGTTCGCTAAAAATAGAATCGAGTTTTATCGGAGAATCGCGGCCCTTTCATCTGCTCGGTCATCGAAAACTGCATTCGCCGTTTTCACGCTTCGCAAAAAGTATCGGTGTATCGGCGGTGAGAAGTTCGTGGTCTGAAACACAGGAAAAGTGATGCGAAAGCGATTCTGGTGTCGCTTAATGGCTTGGAAGGTATTGCTATATTTATCAGCGGCGAAACGATGCGCGTTGATTCTATCGTGCTGCACCCGCTGTTTTAATTTTGCATTATCCGCCGAAGTAGCTCAGTGCTTCCGATCTACCGATACTAAGCATCTCTCCATCCAAGGGATTCGAATACCTGCAAAAGAATGATGGACTATTTTGAAAATTTATTGCGAACCTTTCAGACGGTTTTGTAATAAAGGGGGACCAAGAAACTGAATCCCCATTGAAGTCTGGGCAAAGTGAACCCCTCTTAGCGTAGGTTGTTTGTTACTCTTTCAATTCTTTGCACGGAAAGAGGGATATTAGCTTTTCCTTTGGAGGCATGATTCTACCATTCTTTAGCGTCCGGATCAAGGTCCGGACTTTGACAATATTACTGGGGAAGTACTATGCCAAATACTACCAGATCTTTTCCTGGGAACTGAACTGAACACGCTGAAATGTATGACGACATATTACTCCTGAAGCGCAGCCGGTAGAACTGTGCCCGGAAGTTATTCGAATTTAACTGGCCATCAGCTGGAGCAGAGAAATTTGCACCTCGAACCACGCCACTGCCTGTGGATTTTCGCTATTCAATTCTCTGCGCGTCGAATTGACTGTAGAATCTAAAGAAAGAATTTCCTATCGCGTCTACGAAGGAATTGAGCTTCTCTTGCCAGAATCGTAATATTACCATATATTATCTTTCTTGGCACAGCACACCTTCAATTATTAGCGTGTTAAACGATCGAAATAGACGCACTTTAGTATCTTTTCTCTTCCAGACGATGCTTATCGTTCGGCGACACGTTAAGTCGCAGGAAAGTAAGACTTCCAACTCGAGCATTCTTAATTTCGGTCGCGGCCGAGGAAAATCTTTCGGCCAAGGGTTCGCAATCAGGGGAATTGGATGCAAATTGATGCGGGGAAAGTGCGCGACGGGACTCGCGGGAAGTAAACCGGTCCAAGTTCCGAGGAAATCTTGAGATTTAATTGGGAATTGCTCGCGTGATCAGTTTGACGCCTCGAATAGTTTGGCGGTTCTGATCCCCTATGGATCGTGGGTCCGTTGCTAGCATTTAAATGGCGAAGAACTTTTTCTTCTAATACCGAATACTAATTCAATCGTTCAGCATTAATGGCGTAATATCAATGAATAAAGGATGATAGTATACGGTGACTTGGTACTTTTAGATGGAAGCGAATTAATTTTGTATGTCACTTATTCTGCATACACATTACACGAATATACTGCACGAGGGTAAGTACAGGATAAAGTTGCCCGCGAGTTTACGCGCAACGATAATTGGACGTTCACGTGGATCTTTTTGCGTTCCCCGCGATAGTTTTTCATAGCGCACGGTGTTTTCTTTGCGAGCTCGCGCGCATTTCATAAAGACACGAGACTTTCATTTAGCAGTTCCATTTCCCCGCCGCGCGGTGCCATCCTTTTCAATTAACAATATGCGAGTTTCGTACTCGACGAAGATTATTCTCTTCCGCGGAACGAGATAGCACGACAATAAACGCGTGATCTCCTTTCGAGGAAAAAAATACTGTAAAGTAAATTCTCGGGGGTTGAAATTTTATCGTCCCTGCTCGCCGGTGTAAATAGGATTTAAATAATGGCGTATCCCATAAAGCGCGGTAATCAGAAGGCGCGGCGTACAGGAACTTTAATCAAATCTTTTGTTCCCGTTCACCGTACATTGATGTACTCCTTCGTAATGTGCGTTACGCCATCGCCTATATTTCGCGTTATTAAGAAGTTTATAGCGCACTATCGACGCGTTGTCGTACAAAGGCAACTTCTGTTCGAGCCGGCTACTCTGAAGCTACCGCGCACTTGCGTTTGCAATAATGTCCGCGGATCTTTAATCGTAACGTATTGGAATTTGTAGAATACGTTCGTTGACCTGCAGTTCGATCCTTAATTAATTTCAATAAGACACCATTTCGAGTTTCCCCTCTGAGATATTTCTGAATTTCACCTAACATTCGTTATCTTTTCCACAGATTTGAACATATTCCTTTTATTCAACCCTTTGTTTTCTAAACGACTTTGCTCTCGCGGCGGAAATTAAAACGACGGAGAAACCCGTGGTTCCATAACACACCCCAATTTCAAAGGGTGCATTGAAACTGGCGTGACCATTCGAATGAATGGCGACGGCTGCCACCTGAAAGTTTCACGATGATATCAATTAAACAGACCGTCGTGAAAATTGTGCAACTTCTTTGGTGCAAAGATTCATTTCCTGAGCGAAAGGGAGATGGAAGATTCGCAGGCAGTTCTAAACACAATTCGTTCTTCTCTTAATTGGCGTAATCAATAATCATTGAAGTGTTTGTAAGACACGGTCGAAATAATACATTGCTGAGATCGTCGATTTTCCAAATAGTAAAAATTACGGTGCAAAGTAAACGAATACGGCCATTATATCTCCCAAGGGTTTTCTTCTTCGCTTAGAAGTTCTTGGTCTCGCGTTTTAAGAACACGAGCAACGAAAAAAATATTATAGTTCGGTCCCCAACGAGCGCGGAATATGCTTTCCGGAATTATAACGACACTTATCGCATTAGAACCTCGGCGAGATCGTAATCGTTATCCAGTTGGTACTAATGATCCAACCACGAGTTGGCTAAGCGCAATTTAATTTATAATCACGCGGCGCGCCTTTTTAATCGCATTTCCGCCAGCGATCGTTTCGCATGTAATCCCGGGGATTAAACATTCATTTTTAGCCCTCCGGTTATGAACGTAATCCTCGTCGCGGAATCGAAATACCATGTTTTACAAGCCAGTCTCTTTCGACGCGTAATACACCCTGCACCATTTACTGGTAACGAGGGATCGCGAGTAATGCCGTCGCGTTGCATTCATCAGGGACCCACGTTCTCCTGAAATGATCTTTATCATTTTATGCAGATTGCGTTCCCATGTTTGCGTCGCGTATATTTCCTATAAAGCTCTACCGTCGTCTTCCACGTACAATTAGTTCGTCCATCCTCGTCGCGTGTCTTTCCTAATTACGAAGAATCGTAATTTGAAATGAAAAATTTGGTATCTGGATTTATCACAAAAAGTGCTCTCTTTTCGTCCGACAATTGAGAAGAAATAGAGGATTACATTCGTCAATTATTCAGTTGTATATTTATTTATTTAATTGAGCGTTATCCCATCGCAAGTAGGGCAATATCATATTGAGCGCAGCTGCAATTACTCATTACGTACTAATGAGGTGCTTACGTTTCCAGCCGCTAATTCGATTTCACACACTGTTTGATTTCAGGCGTGTCTTAAGGGAATTAGGTCGGCCGGCGTTCTTAACGAACCACAGGTAACGTCGTTGGCGAACTAATTGTGCAAGCTGACGAACATTCTCAGGATTCTGCACAACGGTACACCATTCAACGATTTATGGCGAGTGGCCAATATTTCCTTTGCGTACGAATCTTCGCCTTGCTACCATACACAAATACGCAAGACGCGATGATCGTGGGGCGAGTTCGGTGAATCGAGGGCGAGCTGAAACTGCGTTAAAGTTAAATTGGACCTATTAAAATATTTGCTCGCGCGGAACGAAAGGTAACTGACAATTGTAGACGCTTTTGACTAAGCCGTTAACTTCATGCCGATTCCGCTGTGTTTGCCAGCCGGATTTGCATTTTCGATTATCTATGCTATTTGCTTGGTAGAATGGTTCTGCGGTGCTTATATAGAAAGGGAGTTAACTGTGTCGATGATAGGTGCACGGAAACGAGAAGTACACAGCGAATATGAAACGTTATAAAATATTCATCTTCCCAGCTCTTCTATTTGGATCACTGCTTTTCATAACTGGCCTAATTTCAGTATTGCTAAAGTTCTAGGCGTTAAAGATAGTCCGTCGTTATTTGTTGATGCTGTTAGACAATCCTATCGTAATCGTTACCTAAAGGTTGAGGGAATAGTCAATTCACCGTAATTTCTGCTTTCCGTTTAATATGCAAATTCCCGGAATAACGTATACATATGCAGAACCATTGTTTCGCGAGGAGGAATCAAGATCCTCCTAGACAGCGGATACATTAATTCACTACAATGAAACGCACGCTATCCGATTATCGTTCCCCAATTACGCGGATACATATTTCAATGTTCAAGTTTATTAGTAGCCCGCGTCGTCCGTCGTTCCCATCGATCAATGCTTAATGTTTTCTGCAATTTAACGACCCATTAAACCGTACGTAATCCAACATCGATCGAAGTAATTAATCCCAGAACCTCAACCTAACGGAGTTTCGAATGGTTTACTTACCGTCGCAAGCCGAAGACATTATTCCTCGTAGCGTAATTTCTATTTAAACAGCGGTGTACCAGTCGTCTGGTTCGGCGTGCCCAGCCGTTCCCCCGTCCTCACGTAGCGAGGACATTTGTCCAAGAACGCCGCGGTTGAATTGCATTCGACGTGATTACGTCCGACCGTGTAACGTTCACGTGTCGCAATTACACGGGGAGAAATAAAAGGCGAGCTGCATCAGACTTGAACCCGAGTTGCCACGAACGTGATTTGAATTGCAATCTGAAGGAATGCTAGTTCAACATTTCATTCCCAAGCTCTCCACTTTGTCGTCTAATAACGTCGCAATAATGTGGAAGCAGCATGTTCATTATAATGATTTTTTAAAACAGAGTTCTGACATGCTCCACAGAGATTTGAACTTCGCGATCATTATGCGTTGGGCAAAAATGCAGAATATTCTCATTCGAAAATTATCCCACCGCCAAGAAGCTATTTGCTAAATTAAATCGTTGGAACTTTTCGTCATCCAGTTGGAAGCAAAACCGTGTGAGGTCTCTAATTAAAGTTTTCTACCTGTGCGTCGCATAGGGTCCTTCTCATTCGCGTAAGATCATCGACGGTGTGTGCGCATCTAACGGGGGTAGCGTTCCGGAACCTAGAATAATAATGTATCGCGTCGACACGTAGCTCGCCGCGTCAAACTTCACGTTTTACGTGCTTCGAAACTCGTTCCTCGACTATTTACCAAATGTTAACATTTGTTCTTGCTCGTTCGCGCAATGGGGAGCACTTACACTAGACTGACATTTATGACGAATGCACGTGCAACGCCCGAGTTCATTAATGTAGCACAATTAGTATTAAAGCCTCGTAATTAATGTTTACTGCGGTATATAGCCCTGTATGCGTGTGTGTGTTGAGCAGTAGTAAACGCAGCAGTAATTTTCGTACTGTTAATACGGCCTACGAATTAAATTGGCCTGGGCACTGCAGCAAAGCTTATGGCAAGCTATATTCGTAGGATGCTACGTCTCAAAATTCCATGGTACGATGTTAGAAAATATATGATCGTTGTATATTTGATTAATTCAAATGGATGAACGAGTAGAATAAAAGAGTGGAATTTCTTGAAGATTAATAGAGAATAATATAATAGTATGAGGATACGTTACAGAATTGTGTAAGTAGCTGTAGATTTTGTAAAGTATTCTCGCGATACAATTAACGTAAGCTCGAGATAATGAATATTTACGCCTGAAACGTGCACACATACCACACGTCTTGATATTATGCAAGGCTATTAAGGGTAAGAACATTATACTCCGCAGAATTATTAAGTGCTTAATTATTGAAGTACTTCTGCGGTTCTTGAATGGGCTAACGCGGAAGCACCGATCGCGTTTCATGCACACTGTTACCCGTGTGGTGAACAGTAACACTTCTGAGTTTAGGGCGGCGTATGCCTAACCGCGTAATTCGATTGCACTTTAGCACGGCACGATTAAAGTTCCGATGCAACGATTTACGCTTGCGATGTAATACGTTCTAACGTGGCAGTTAATAATCGGTTTGAGTAATGTTGCTGAAATTACTAGTCATCAGAATTTAAGACATATTTCCGATAGGCGAGTTTTCATTTGGCGAATTCCGTTTGGAAAATGCATATCACTCTGAAACATTTTACGTTAGTTACTCGAGCGTAGAAGTTTCGTAGCAACACTCTGGTTGAATTTGTTATTAACATTTCCAAGCACATGGCGCAATTACTGCTTTGCAAATTCCTACCGGCAGCTTTTTTAAATGCATAAACTTCGCTGCAACCGTCGTATATGCCACTGAAATTAACACGCAACCCGGAAAAATCAATTTCCACACCACTGGTGAAAGGAATAAGTTAAATGATTTGTATTTCTTTTCCCGCACTTCTGTCCGGTGCACGCAGCGCGCTTACCAACTCCATATCAAACGGTAAATCATTTCCAGCCAGATACAAAGAGAAAAAGAGGGTCGTTACGGGCACGTGGTAACCTACGAAAATGCGGGGGGAAAAAATCGAGAAAGACGCGCAGCGGCGGATTGTAATTTTCTGCGATCCGTTCGGGGCTATCATTTTGGGGACATCGAAGCGGCAGTTCCGGCCGTTTCGCGAGTTTCAGCATTTCCTAGGCGAAATTATCGGTTCTCCGCGCGTGGAACGAACGAAATTTGTTGTCCCGCACCGGACGCAGCGTAGGTCTGCCGATAAGATTATTTACAACGCGGACTGAATTGTATTATGCGCTTTCGCGTGCACGGAAATTGGTGCTGTCGTTACTGGGCCCGCGTTCTCCCACCCGAGGCATCGAGAAATCGATCCGTCTGGTTAGAGATTTGAATAGAAATTGATTTTTCAATAAGTTTACGCGTTAGAACGACTTGCCATTTCCGTCAGAAATGACGGTGTAGCGTGTACAGGGTAAACAGCACGTGACACGGAATCGTCTCAGGGCAAGAATCCGGAAAAGTCATAAAAGCGGATCAGTTTCTGTTATACATTTGTCGGAGAGGAATGCGCGGGAAAACAGATATCCCGATGGAAATAAAAATCTTCACTCCCGTGCAAACAAAGTCCCTGAAATCCGACAGCCGAGATATCTTCTATACTTCCATTTTTATTATGATTGAACACGGTTTTGTAGAGCTCTTAAGATACACTTCGTTCTCTATTCCCATTGATCCCGAACAAATTGGTAGATTTCAATCTTAGTTATGAAAAGTGGCAAGCGCAGAAATTGCTGAAATTCGGTATGACGCCGGATATGAAACTGAATAATAAGCAGATATTCCGTGTACGCCTTTTACCCCTCAGAAATCCTGCAAAAGCCCTATTGAATGATAAATGAAAAATGATTGAAGGGGAAGAATATTCCTGATAACTTTGACGCGTGGGGAAGAAATTATTCGATAAAACGCATCGTTTCTTGCTGAAAGAACACTTTGACGGGAAGACGTCATCTCGTACGAATAATAAACTCCCACCCCTGCGTGCCATCTTCCATGCATATTCAAATATGTAAAGCTAACGTTTGCGTCTTCGTTTTTCCCACAGACACAATGTCCGAGATTCGAATTAAGTGTTTCAACCACTGATAAAGAGTTAATGTAACGAGGAATCTGAGTATTTAGTAAATGGTTTATTCATTTATATCGCGACGCAGTAAACAAATGACGAGGCTCCGCGTTGAATGATCGAAACTCCAGCAGTATATTTATCATGGACGATCTTGTTGTTCCACGGCTCTTTGTTCAAACAATACATCGTTCGAGATAACTCGACATCTTCTTTCAGTATCTCCTTTTTTTTTCCTCCCTGCAGACTTTACTACCTGTCCATCCCCGACTAGACAGGAATTTAATTTATGATGCCCGAAGATAACGCTTTCATATTTTTTACCCCTTGGCTAACGTTGTTCTTGCCTCGCCGCCGGTCGACCGTGGTCCGTTGTGCTGCTCCCCTTTGGGAGGTGAAGAAAAATGGTGAAAAAGCGATACGAACCCCGGGGATCGTGAGGGAGGCGCAATGGAAGGCAACGCCGACACAAAGAATAATGTCTCGTCAATGTTGGAGGCTTCGGTTTATCACAATTCCCTCAAACTCCAACGGTCCATCCAGTTTGAAGAACTTTCTATAGCATTCGAACACGATTTCGACGGTAATCAATAGTTTCCCGTTCGTTTTCACCTAATTTAATATCTAGTTAATATTAAGTGAAAATTAAAAGAGACGATTTTTTCACATTACATTAATATTTATACTTACCTGTATCGAACAATTGTTTATTTCTGATAGTATCCTCTTCAGAAGATTCTCAGGTTCAATCTCAACTCTTTATTCAAAAGCTATATTCGTGCACACGAGTGCTCCCCGAGGGATGATAGAATTCGAGATTGACCATTTAGAGCATACATACGTCAATGCAGCGAAGAGCCAGCTCATCCTTCGTTTATGGGCTTCGCGGAATTTTTTGGCCTTACCATATTATATAGCATCATAACTAAGTAGTAGCTGCACTCTATCTTCCATCATCATTTTTCGCTTATATCTTATTACGCGAGGATTTCGAAATATCGAAAAATGTAAAGTCAGCGATATTTCCGTGAGAAACTCGGAAGCAACTGTTCAATCAAACATACGTTTGCGTATTGTTAATTAAGAGGTAATTTCGAGTGATGAGAATAATTTATTTCTCATCTGTTTCTATTTAAATTTCTAAAAGCTCCATTTCTTGCTTTCCTAAAATAAAAAATCTCCGTTCTGAGTCCTTCATTTCCCGCATGCTTTTGAAATTCATTTTTAAAATGTCGAGGCACCTTCGAAATCGTGGTTCGCTTAAATTCATCATCGTGTCAGCGCGCGTAGTCTGCATGTTTACGTAACGATGTGCCCTTCGCTATGCAAATTCGAGGTCCCCTCCCCTTAATAAGACTCATGAAGTCGCTTCTTCACCAGGGGATGCAATTTAAACGATGGACCAACTTCGTGGAACTCACCTTCTACGTATTCTCATGTCGCGGTCGAAAAGGTGAATGCATTATCTTGGATTATACCAACTAACGAGATCCCTGTCGAACGGCCAGAAGGGAAATCGATTTCTCCGCTTCAATTTTCCTCTTCTGCTCTTCCATCGTTAGGCGGCAATGTTTTTGTTCTGCAGTTTTACTTAATTTCTGTCTGATACTGTTTGCCAAGGTTGCCTGTTCCGGAACGACCGCTCGTTCCATTGCTCGTCAGCTTTCACGATTTTCGTAAATCGCAACATCCATGCTCCATGACGAGATGAGAATTTTTTACGCTGTACTTATTGTACGAACCTTTTTTTTTAAATCTGTCGCAAATCTGGGCAAAGAGTGAAGTTTTCGAGAAATGAATTCGGTGCATTCCAATTCATGAGCATAGTTAATTTAATTCGCTTCTGGAGATACGGTTGGACTGTACTGAATTATTCTCCATAAATTTTTTTTTTATATCTTTTGCATAGTTTGGAATTACTCGTCCTGCCTTTCGAAACAAATATAGTCCGATATTACAAACGAGTTTCATGGCGATCTTTATGACAGGATCGAATCCACTTTTTCACGTGATTCCGTTGGAATCTCCAACGAGACCCGACTATTTTGCATTTACACATTTCTCATCAGATCACGAAACTCGCATTTGATTTTCACGCGAACTTCGTTCGTCTCGCGCTAATGAAAAATGTCACGGGACATTAAGCGACGGAGGATTGCAGAATGGATGGGCTACTAAATCACGTTTGATGAATGTTTCGTCCATGATATCGAGAAACGGCTAGCAAACTTTTCTCTGCCGAATTTCCTTTTTTTAATTCAATTTCGTTCGAACCATACGTCATCGTCATAATTCAATTAGTTCCCTTTCCGCGGCCGGTTTGCCAGGTATCGACACCACTAATTAATTGATTACTGTCATATATTCACACAACATGCAGCTGCGATGTTTATCTCGAGCTTGATATTTTTTCGCTGCCGCGAAAGCGCCACGTGAATCTGTTTGATCAATGACACGGGGAGAAGTGACGCCTCCAATTAGTTAATGAACTACGTCGATTCGGTATCGGGAGCAAAGCATATTCATCGTATAAACAAATCCCATTTTTCAAACAAAGTTCGGACAGCCTTTATGAAATAATTTCAATACGCTATTTCGTCACCGATTTGGATCCTTCTAACAACGATGCCTTTTCTTATTTCACACGCGTATTTATTTAAATAAAATCAGCAGCGAAACGTGCACAGTTCATAGCATTCAAAGAAAGGAATATCTATACGAAATAACATATTGCTCTGTTAACGTAAAGAGTACGTGCTACCCGTCGAGGCTTTATCGTTTCTTCTCCCCGTGATTGAACGCGCGTCATACATACTATGAATGCTGTGCTCGTTCCGTTATCATTTTCTATTTTGAATCATCGGTGATCGATGCACGGGAACGGTTGCAGTTTCACCTCGGGTCGCGCCGCTGCATATCGTGCATAAATATTTATGCATCTTTGGTCGTAAAGCTCTGCCGGGGGGGGGGGGGGCAGCGCAAGGAAATAGTCGCCGCCCGAATACAAAGCTCCTGCTTTTAGAATTTGTTCGATCGAGAAAAATATGCCGTTGATACGGTGTTTGAACTCGACGCTACACGTTTGCGATCGAGATATCCTCGAGAAACGTTCTGAAGAATCTCAGATAGTTTTCCAAACGATCAACCTCGATTTACGAATACTTTCAAGCTGCTTTCCATGTCCAACAAAAAAATTCATTTTACGATGGACGAAATGATCTCCGAGCCCTGTCTGCTTTTGCAGAACTCATTATTTATTTATTCTTGTTTTATCTCCATAAGTACAGTCCCGGGTCTCTATTTGATGACTACGTTCCTTTGCGCGAGTTCTTTTTTCAAACGCGATAGAGCACAGGATTGGCTATTCGAAATGCACGTCATAGTAGCAAAAAAATTAGATCGTCCGTCGTTTATGGGGTTCATCGATTTTTTCGTTGGACTCGCTATTTTGTACCATCCTAGTTAAGTAGCGATTGCCCTCGACCCTGGTCGCGTTATTTTTCGATCAGCCCACTGTATAACCGTCGGATTAATCGCATTATCATAGACGAAGCTCATGGTCCTTTATAAACGGCCACTTTTCATCCCCGAGTTCATCCACGACGTCGAAGGTCAAAGAGTATATAATAGGGGATGGATATAGGGGTCGCGTGTTTTCATAAGCGTACCGCGATTAGGCACGAAATCAAGCGGAATCGTTCGCCGTGGAAAATTGGGAAAACACTGCGAGAAGGAGTTTGTATCGACGGAGGGGCGAAAGTTTCTACGGCGGAAAGTTTGCGTAGGAAAATGAGCGGAAAGAGATTGTTCAACAGCCGGATATAAGTGATTGTGCCCTTGCATAAAAACCGAACGAGTCCTCGGAACTTTGGGGAATGGGTTACTCTTCGTTTCTTATTATTTTCCAAGAGTTTTGTGAGGCACTCAATTAGGTACTTGTAAGATATAAACAAAAACACGTTCAGCAGTATCTCTGAACAAAGTGATCGTTAATTGTCGGGTGCTCATTAACAGGCACGTTAACCAATTCACCCGCGAAACATGCGGCACTGGGTTGATCGCATTTTTCCAATTATTCTCCGCTCGACAACGCCGCTGCGGCTAATTTCGAATCGTACGGGTGCGATTATTGATGCATCGGAACACGCAGAGAGATAACCATTCGCGTGACAATTATACGTTTATTAAATTCACGAAGAAATATTTTTTTAACCTGTGCCCTCACATTCCTCCAAGTCTTTTCTCTTCGATAAATTGCTCTCAACGTTCCCAGTAGAAAGAAATCAAGCAAAAAGATAATGGAAAGCTTTCGTTACAATGGGATAGCCACGCCTGATATTTCAATTATCTTCCATGAAAGAATGTAGCTTATCCTTTTATCCTCATTTCCTTTAAAAAAGATTTCTATAGATCCGCCGGTAATTCACCGTAAATGTAGACCGTTCAAGTTTTCTCTACCGGAGCAGTTTGTTGTTTCAACTCTTCAGTTAGTTTTCGAAGTCGGCTCGGAAGAATTGCTTGACGAACTTGGACGTTGCGAGAGGACGGGAGGGAGGGAGCCTTTAAACGTGGACCGAATCGCCATGGAAAGTTAAACGCCGAAGTGGAACGTTCGACGTGTATCGTCCTTTTAGCGTTGAGCAGAAGCAAAGGCGGGGCATCTGTATTCTTGCAAAAGGGAAGCGCAGTACTAATTAGCTGTCCTTTCCGATTTGGCAAGAGCCGAGTACTCCTTGCATTTTATTTCGGAACGTTCAAGACGCTGGGTATCTTTCTTTGGCGATGTTCAAATTCTTTGGAGAATAAGGAAATGTATTCTCTTTTCTTTCTATTAATAAATCAGCCATAATAAGTGTTTTTAGTAAATCCAACTGTGAAATTAGTAAAGCCGTAATGTATGGAAGAATGAAGTAGTTCTTTATTAAATCATCCATGAATTGGATGCAGTATTATAGAGTGCATGTTTACATGAATGCTCTTTGTGGAAAAGGGTTGAAACCGAGAACAGAGGAGATAAAACAATTGAAATTGGACGTTATTTGTCACCATTTTAATTATACCGAACCAAGCGACGCCGAATGAATGAAAATTACAAATACTCCACAAAGGTGTACGTTCACCGTTTGACAAATAATTAATGTTAAAAGGGAACGTTTATTCGATTTGTTACTCGTTCATCATTTTTAGCGTATGTGTAAAGCGAACGCGTTATTTTGCTCCGCGGATGCGAATTCGAAGAGCAATCGACGCTCGTAAATTCTCTTACGACCCAACAACGATAAAATCGTCCCACCTCGATGATAAATCTTTATTAAACTCGTTAGCCGCAGAAGTTGGCATCGCCGTTGACCCCTCGATTTTATTTTACTTTCAATTCGCCCCCTTCTGCCGGCGTTCGCGACTTTAATCGCGACGCTTTATTTAACGCCGAGCGTTTTCCATCCTCGCAGTTTATCCCCCGCGATCGTAATATTTAATGCATCGGCCGCGTAATCCATATATAGTTGAATCTACCTTGCGCATCGACTCTACATCTTTACGAGAATCGTAGCGAATCATTTTGAAAGTCGTGCCACGGAATCTGCTACTAAAACGGCGGGAATTGATGTGCAGCGAAACCGTTCGAATTGCCTTTGAAATAGGTCCGACACGGTGTACTTGACGAAACGTATATCGCGCCGCGTCTTTTGGCAAGTATGTTAAGCCTCTGGGTGTCACTTGGTTGGACGTCTTGTAAGACTTCGTTGGGTTTACTGAGGCACGAAGTTGTGTCGGAGTTTGTTTGGAATGCGTAAGGGAGTTAAGCACCGTAGAATTCAAAGTTCAAAGATCTGTTGGACACTCGAGAATTCGGTAGTCAAAGGTTTTAGAATAATCCACATTTTTTCGTTCTAAGAAATCGGTTATCCAACGTTTAGGTAACAATCGGATACTGTAACCAAATCTGAGTAGAATTTCCTTCTGGCTTTTGAATTGAAGCTTGCAGTTAGCTGTTTACCAGTCAAAATTTTATGGGTGAATCGGAACATCGCTCGACTGATATTTTACACCTTGTTTACAGAGTTAGCAAACTGTCGACGCGGCAGACTGCAGCAATTACAGAGCCTCAAACGAGCCGTACCAGCAGCATTCCTCTGCTAAAACGGGTCCTCTCCGCGAGATCGGATAACATGGAGAAGATTTCACTGAGGTGCGTTCAGCTGGAATTTCTAAAAGCTTCGTTGGCGAGTCAACGATAACCAAGTGTCAATTTATGCATGAATCAATACTTCAGTGGAGCTGCCAACATTCATTAGAAACGTGAGTTCAAACCTTTTTAAATTAATATCGGAGTACAGCAATGAATTATAGGCCGCATTAGTCTTCTGAGTGGGGAGACCCTCGTCCAATCACGAGTCTCAAATATTTGTCACCAGCTCAGCTTTTGTATAATAACGAGTAAATGCCATTCTCGCGTTTCCACTGCGTAGCTTCGATTAAACATTTTACTTCGGGAGACATTGTAATCGTCTGCTTAAACGCATCGGGTCATTCTCATCGCGCGAATCGAAATTGGAGCTGCCAAAATTGGAAAGCTCGCGATTCTAATCCAACCGCGGTGCAAATAATCGGATAAACAATCGTAGCCCTAAGCCCATTAAATCTGTGTGCACACGGTAGTCGCTTAAAACTTTCCGCTGGTTATTCGGAGCGTAAGGTGCTTTACGCCGCGATAGGCAATAGTTGAACGCAGTTTCGCGCTAGCTTCCCAGTTACCCGAACGACGCTCAACTTGCTCGGATTGCGGATTTGTTAGCTTGAGCAAGATCGAGCGGGGCCATTCGTCTTGCTTTATTGCGCACACAGTAGTCTGACAACGCTGGTTAGTTAGCTTAGAATAAACGCGGCTAAATCGAGTTGGAAAAAGTGTTTGACCCGCCTGTCGCGATGAATTATTGCCAGCCGATATTTGAGAGGCAGCTTTTTTGACCAATGGAGATCCATATTAAACGGTCTATAAATCTCTTTTCCGAAAGTACGAAGCGTCCCCGGTCAGCTGCATTATGCGAGGGAATATCATACGAACCTCCGCTATCTCGCGCCCGATTTCGATTTTTAATAACCGTCGGAATCTTTCGATTCGTCAAGGCTATTCTTCATCCTTCTTCGATTCTGTTTCTCGCCTACGAATATGAATTTCTTTTCCCCCGGAAAGTGCTTGAAAGTGAAATTCTACTCGAGGTTTGATCGTCTCGAAAACTTACAGAACCGACGAACAGGAAACCTCAAAATCCTGTTCGCGTGTATCTTCGCATCGGTTCAAGTTCTGTTTATCCGCATTCTATACATCAACGGCGGCCGAAAATAAAAGCGACGGCGTGTACTTCGAAGTGAGCAGTTCGAGCGGAAAATTTGTCGAAGGGATTCGCGATAAATAAACGCTGACTGAGCGGCTGTTAAACGAAGATCGCGACACACTGGCGGAAGTTCTCGTTTTCCACTTTAGAGGGTACCTTCGAATACTTTCGTGCCCCCCGGTGTTTCGAACGTAGCAGAAACTTTCCCGCGAAGAAGTCGACGGGCGGATGGGGGGGGGGGTGAAATTTTCCAAGTCGGCCTTCCCGTTCGCTCCGCGGAGGGTTGTAAAGTCTGTTACAGAACGATTTCTCTTGATGCCCGAAGTCGAAGGCGAGCTTCGACTTCCCTGGCCGCTCCTGTGTCTTTACGACGATGAGAAAGCATTACCTTCTGCCAGTTTCGTTTCCGGGATTCCTATCGAAAGTATTCGCATCGGTGAAGAAAGGGAAATTGGGATGAAGGGAGAAGCTATTAGCGCCGCGCGGTGTTTAATTTTCAAGGAAGATTTATTCGCTGTAGATGTTGATGATGTACTTAATAGAAGTTTTTCGAAAGCGTTTCAGGAAAATGCTGTTTTAAGACGTTTCATAATTTTCATGTGATCTCCGCTAGCTTTTCCTTTGCGAGTTTGCATCAACAGACAAATCATTTTCTTATCAATTGATAAGCTACGGTTCCAAGAGAGTTACGTGGTTGACGCTCGGTAGACATACCGTCACAGTAAGCGTTGGAACTTCAGGAACACAGTCGTTTCCAAAACTCAACCCTAATCTCTCGGGCTGCACTTTGTCGGCTATCTAACTTCCCTATACGAACCAATTATTCGAAGAGCTTAAACCGCCGTGGCATGCATTCAATGGTGCACCATGACTTTTCCCATAAAGTATAGAATCCTGATAACAGCCGGGCGGCGTTCGGCAACTTTCTATAGTCTATCAGCTCGTTCAAGTGTTATCTAAGTCTGTAGTTATGCATACTATTATATTCCCCTTTGATGCAACTTGGTAATGTGAAAGCAACAGAGAGATATTCAGACTTTCATTTAGCGTTCGCTTAATGCGATTGAGGCGTTTTGATGGAGAAAGGGCACATACGTTTAAATGCCATCTCGAGAAAATGAGCTTCACAGTTTTCATTGCGGTGCTATTTAATAAAAAGTTGTGCAATCGAATCGAATGGTTTTTTTTTTTAAGAATGTAGAAACATGTACTTGATACATTATGATAATAGCAGTTATGATTTGAGGATGATACGCGCTTTTGTTTACAAATTTATAGAGTTGGTTTATGTGCCCTTTTCCCGTAAATGAGGTAAAATCGTAAACAAAGGCTTCTTCCTCTTAATTATTAAATAAAATTTTGTGCACGTAATGTGTTATAAACTTTCATATATTATTTAGATAGAAAATATAGAATTAATAACGAAAAGAACAAAAGGTTTAATTTTCCAAGCAAGGACAAAGTTACGCGATTTTGTCCCCTAAGGCGTTTTAGTTTCTTGGATTCCTTGCACCAAGCTGATTTGGAAATTAGTTTCTTCCTTCCTAAGTTTGTTCCATTTCAGATTCAACTTCGCTTTCGGTATCTCTTTATACGATTGCTGAGCGACAGTGAGCGTCGCATAAACAACAGAACAAAACAGCATCTAGTTGTTATAAACAACAAAGATCGAATATCTCTGTGGTATATTATATACATATATCTTAGATGAATCGATTTAAACGATTTAAGCCTATATGTCCTTTTCCCATCAGACGCCTCAATTGTTAAGAAATATAAGTATTATTAAAGAACTAGCAATATAACGTTTAATCCAAAAAAACAACCTGCTCCAGTGCCGTAGACTTTAAACATTCTCCGAAACTCCGAAACTTGTATTACGTCAAAGTATCGATATACACCTTAATTTCACGATGCAAAACATTCGGAAAAATTACAAAATTTTGTCGCCTAAATATATAACCAAAGACGTGCTTTTTAATACGCCGTTCGCAGAAGTTCGATATCTCGATTAGTTTAGAAGATACGGCTCTTTAAAGATTCGTCACGATGTTTGTGTTTATGAATTGGAATGACGACACAGTGACCCACTTCTTTTCCTGGAATGCGTACGCTAATAATAAAAAAAAAGTTGCTGACTCGGCGCGTACCGATGACCACCGCACGTGTCTAGACATTCAGGTAGGTCAGTGTTCACACGTGCGAGAGAGGGAGAGAGAGGTCCGAGGCACGGAAGGAAGACGGCGATAGCGAGCCGCTGAAAAGTGCACTCCACTTTGCGCGACGATATCTCCGGAACCGGGTATCGTATCGAGACGCGTCCGGTATCATTTTAAACAGGAAGCTACCGCGCTTCTAACGACTCCAAGATTGATCGAACAGTAATCAACGCCGACCGAGTTACAATCGTTTAAAGTTTTACAAATTCGAATGCGTCCTCCTCTCGTTGGCTTCACTTCCTATCGCGAATTCCGCGCCCCGTTTTATCATTAACAATCGCTTCGTTTGATATAATTCGTACTGCGCGCAGCAAGATTATAACTTCTCGCTGCATCGGTTTATCACCGCGGAAGTTTAAACATATTTCTGGCCGGAGCTAGAAGGATTGAACGGCTACCAGGCTGGACTTATTAACTCTGTTATCTTTAGCAGCGCTAACCGCGAGTCATTAGTTGTGCAAAGTTTGCCGACTGCGGGGCAAAGTATATGTATAAACTTTCGCGCAAACGAAATTTAAGTCTGTATTCCCTTGCCGCTTCCTTATTTATTCAAGCCGTCCGCGGGTACGTCTGGCTTTAAACTTGCTCGCACTATTAATATATCATGCCCGCACTTGTACATCTTGAAAAATTGATTAGCGCAACTCGTTCTTCGTGTATTAGTGTCGCGAAACTCGGACCGTAAACTTGCCGTTTGACGACGCGTCCCTGAGTTCCGCGGCAAGAGAGCTGTGTACGTTTGGGATGGATGTCTACCGCTGCCGAGTATGTTTCAGTCACGTCAACCCGTAAACCTTATAAGACTTTGATACAAGAATGCATAATTACGCGTGCATTCCGGTTTAATGTGCGCCGGCACGGTTCGCTAAGACGCTTCGTGTACGCGTGCGATGCCTGCTTCATGAGGAATACATGCTTCGATCTCCATAAAATATACCGAGAGCTGGTTCAATCCGGCTGGAAACATTCCGAAAGCTTTCGAAAAATTCGATGTCAATAATTATCATCCCCTTGTCGTCTGTCTTTTCATTTTTCAAACGAAATCTTAGGTGAAGTTCAAAGGCGTGACACAGAAAAAAAAGGTGGCGACAGAGGAGTCTCAGTCTCGTGGCGAAAAATTTCAGCAGGACGAGAACAAAGAGCATCTCTGTTTTCGAGGGCCTCCCCATTTTTTAAGCTTTATCACGCGAGAAGTCATGGGTCGTAAAGTTTTGTGTACTTCTGCGGGTAGTTTGACGAAGCGGACTCTGCGTTACGGTGATCATTCGGGATAGCACGGCCTATGCGACCTCTCGCATTTTTCCATTTTTTTTGTTCCTTTAAATACGTCGCAACGAGACGCGACCGGGCGCGTTCCATTAAAAGTTGCAACGGATGTGCGTACTCCCAGAGGAACTGATGGTGTGCATTACGAACCTTTCTGTTTTATTTCTTATCTTCATCCGCGCGACGCGCGTTTCCTTCTATCCCTCGGTGTCGCCGGCGACAAAATTCAACCGGGCCTGTTGCTAGATGGGGAATTTATAGAAAACACGCGGAGCAACGTTACGGCAGATATGTATGTCGAAGATTCCAGTGATGGTTAAAAAAGAATCCAATGAGTCGTATCGATCGTCGATATCAGAGAGAGAGGGAGAGAGAGAGAGAGAGAGCTTGGGAGGAAGCGAAAGGATATTTTTATATGTGGAACGCTGCTTGCTTCACTCGCGATCTTCTTGCGGGGCGCATTGTTATCGCTTTCCGCTGACGCGATACGCCGGATACAATGCTCGAAATATGTCATGAGAATTAATACTTTGCGAGATTTATTGAAAGTTTGAGGAGTCCCCTCTGGGATCTGAGAAGTTCTACATGTTCGTGATATCAGGGAAACGGAGAGTCGAAGCGTCGGGAATGCGATTTGATAGAAAATAATTAATATCCTCCGGCAAACTAGTAATATAATTAATTTTCGAATGCATTAAAGAAATTTTGAGTTAATAAATTACGCCCTAGTTCCTCGGTGAATTATTATCATCGAAAAGCTTCGGTGATAGTTTTATTGTCTCCCTTCCGGTGATACATCGATGCTTCTTGACCTGCTTACACGTCGTAACTCATGGAGCACAACGGTTTTGTCACCTTCCCAAGTTGCCCGAATTTATCGTCCGCTCGCGAACATTTAACAATTAATAATGGAATAATAAAATCTTAGAGATTATTACGAAACGGCGCGACATTATAATACCGCGTTCGCGCTACTTTGTTCGAATTAAAGGGAACGTAATCGCTAATTTCAAGACTCTCCAGGAACGCTGAAATTGTTCAATGTGTTCAGCAGTTTTACAGAGTGGCAAGGGAAATCGTAGCTTCTAGTGGGTACTGTTTCTCCGCGCGGAGAGAAACTTGCAGAGAAGCTTGCTTCATCCCGGTATCGCACTGTTGCAGTGTTACAACCCTGTTTCGTGGCATAAAAAAATGTCGACGGGGCGATAAGGCAAGAGCAGAAAGCGCGAACAATGGTGAGAGGAAAAGTATAGCGAGCTTACTGAACGTTAGCAAAAACGTGGCAACTTCTGTAGACGGCTTACGTAAGCACGAAGAAGTGCATTAACACCGAAAGCCGAATTACATATATTTCCTTAGTTCCTTGCAAAATCTTTACATCACTTGACATTAAATTTCAATAGGAAATATTCTTCAATAGGAAGAATGCTCATTTCCATGGCCATATAGTAAATATGAGCCGAAAATTTCCTTTTGATCCGATTCGCCTCGGTCCACCCTACGCTTTTAAGAAAGTTAAATACTTCAAGATACGTATATCAATTTTATTAGTAAAAATAGAACAGAGGATATTTGAATAAGAGCGCTCTGATCTTAATGAAAAAAAAATCATCAGATTATCGAAATCTTCAATAAGATCGATCGCACTCCCGTGCTGTTCTCTGTCAATAAATTCCAAGCGATATGTTTCCTTGCTTTATTCATCGTCAGAACTCGTGTACATCCTCGTGTCTATTCTCCCCGGACATTTCTCACCGATATTCTGTCAATTTCGGAGACAACCACGATTGTATGATAGCTTATCCGAGACGGATCCGGGTAAATTCGAACGACTGATGCGGGCGATCGTTCAGCGACGTTCGGTTTGCTGTTCATTCGTATGTCACGCGTGGGGAAACGATGCTTCCGGCTCCGTGGACGGAGCGTCAAAGCGGCGCGTTCAAAGCGGCTGTGTCTAAATGGCAATTTTTTTTTTTTAAGCACAGAAAGCGCGATCCACGCGTGTGCCTGTGCTTCTCGCGTTTCGTTTCTCTTTGGCCGACTCGACGAGCGGGCCAAAGGCTTCGCGCGATTCATTGGGCTGTTGCGAGCGGCTGTTCCGAATGTATCTGCAGATGTACAGACGCAGACGCGTACACCGTTGGATACGTGTGTAGAACAGACGGATACGTTCATGGCATGGAACGCTGATTCGAAGTCAAGATTTACATTCACGGTTCCGCTCTGCTTTGGAATATTAGCTGGGACGCACTGTGCACGAAGCCGAACGACGCTCGCGTCTCTGATTATTCATGTGGCGAAGGGTAATGAAACTACCTATAATCAGTCGTCCTGTCTTTGACGAAATTATGTCACCGACTAATTAGTTGGACGACAGATGACACGGGAAATCGTTTTATCCCTTTCATTAGCCGCTTCGACCTTTCTTTGTGAAACATTAGGATCGAGGCAGGGGAACATGTCAGCGAAAGTGCAGGGCAAATTTTAGTATGGTTGATCAAAGTTGATTTAGCGCGATTATGTTTAATTTGGTAGTAATCTGTTTTTTTTGTTTCTTTCGAGAACCTTGTCGATTAATTAAATTACTGGTGCGTAAAAAAGAAATGTGTTCTGCATAAAGTACGTGAAATAATGTGACAGGAAGGGAACGAAATTAAATCGAATATTCATTTGTTATTCATTTATTATTCTAACTAAAATGTACAATATCTTTCTACATTTTATACAAGAACGTAAAATCGAATCTTATTCATATTAACCTCAATTATTTATCCATGCGTTTCGGTTTATAATGCCCTTCGTGCGATTTTTTGTTCAATCGCCAAGTTTCTTCGACGGATTAACGTGATTGGTCACGGTTGATTGGCTGCTATTCGGTCAGGAACTGATGGCGGAATTGATTAATGTCCCCAGGGAATTGGCACGGTGCTCAAAAAGTAATGAACGGAGAAAAAGAGCAGTTCGGAGTAGCGATTCCTCCGCTCACCGGGCTATAATTTATTCAAGTAGAAACGGTCTGGGAGATCTAGTAACTTTTTTTCGTTCCACACTTCGTAAAAGCGAAGGAGAAGAGGGAACAAGAGAGTTCTCTGAGGAGTATCGGACGAAACCAGAGCCCCAAGGCTCCTTTGAATGTTAGCAATCTGCTATTCCATCAATCTCGAAGCTTGACAAAGTAGCAAGACCTGGGCTTCCCAGTTGCCAACGTTTTCTGCTCGTTTCTTTCTCCCATCCGGTCTGTATCTTACACTTCTCTTCTTTCCAACGCACTTCTTCATTCATCTATATCGCGGATTTTCGTAATCGCGTTGTAATACCTTTTGATCCTCCTTTCCTCATCGTTTGGTCTTCTAATTTACATATCATTCTATGTGTGCCTGATTTCTTTTTTTTTGTTAACGATAATTCCGTGTCTCTCGTGTCAGATAATTCCATTGATAGAGAAGATAGAGATTAGTCGGCGATACTTTGATCACTTCGAGGATCGTTCAGATCCGAACTTCGAGTCTTAGAGAGATCACGCTTGTGATTCGTTTCGGTAATTAGAATTGTTACGGTGCAACAAAGTCGCAAGCTCTATTAATTATGAAATTCTAATGAAACATAATTCTGCATTCACCCGTCCGTTATTGATCCAGATTTTGCTACACGCTACAAGCGACAAATCTCGTATTATCATTCTTATTATAATAATATCATCAATACCCGAAATCCCTTCTCCTTCCACTTGTTACTAGTCGTTGCATCATTCTCCCCCGTTCCGCCATGCCCCAATCTTCCTTGTTATCCACGGTCCCGTTACCCTCTCCCACCTTAATTCTCGTGATCGCGGCGAAAGATTCCTCTCTCGATTGCGCTACCGTGGCTCTCTACGGAAATGAAATTATATCAAGGCAAACGTTGGCCGAGCCAAACTCCAAGTGGCGAATACTTCTCCTTTAGGGGCGGGGGCAGGAAATCCGATGGCTGGGAAACGCTGAGGTGATTCGGGAGAAAAAGTTTCACCACAATTCTTAACGGCGAGCAGCGGCAAGAGGTGCTGCAGGCAACGAGTCAAGGGAATTACTCGAGCAGCTCTATCGTGAAATTACAACGGTGCCCGTTTCCCAGCGTTCCGATTACGCTATGTAAAATTTCACGATTCTACGCGATCCCCTTTATCTCTCAACGATTTCGTTTCGGAAGCTCGGCCATCGATGATACGACGTGAAAATGGAAATTTCCCATTTCATTTAAATGATAAACATTTATACGCGATTTTGATGTAACGCGTATAAATTTTAAGCGAGATCTCCAAAATGGAAATCGAATGAAAAGGAAAACGTGGCGGGTGAGATTGCAACGTTAACGGAAGCTCTTTTTGGGCAGCTCGGTAATTTATCTCCGTGCAGCGTATTATTTTCAGTGGGGAACAATGGATGATACACGGACTGTCCCAATCTTGACGCAATAACCAATTTTACAATATTCGCGTCGCCCAGATAGTAGGTATTTTGTACTTGTAAAGAACGTCTCTTGTAATTAATCGCTGCTGCCTCTGAATTGTGCGCTCCGCGTGAAAAGAGACTGCTTCTAATTAGCATGTCCGTGCTTCCGCTGGAATTTCATGAGGTGTGAAACTCTTGTTTATTCCTTTGAATAACGAGCCAATAAAGGGTTCGTGATGGGGGTAAAAATTGGTGGCTAGCAATTCGATCAATAAAAGTCATAAGCGAGCAATAATCCTAATTGAATACGTTGAGGGATGCAAACCATCCTTTTTTATTTGCTATCAGGGAAACAAACCGATGAAACATTATTAAGCGTCGTATTGTAGCGACGAAACAATGAACGACAAAATAAATATTTCCTTTTCTATTCGGCAGGCTCTGCGTTTGCCGTTCTGTATATTAAAAAAAAAAAAGCTTGCTCTAGAAACTCTCAATACCCTCTCCCCATTTTCCAGATTCTGTCCCGCTGTTAGTACGCCTCGAGCAGGCTTGAAGGGAACACGCGAACATCCGGCAGGTTGATGCAACACCGCGACCATATTAATTTAAGCACGTCCCTCGAATTTTGATCACTGAAACATTTCAGTTTAGCTTAAAATTCCGGTTTTGCGTACGGTGTTAGATCCAGCGCGAGTAGAACTACGTGCGAAATTCGCGCTGGATTACAAGAGCAGCGTTCCGCGTGTTTCTCTGCATAGGATCGATGCATCAATCTGGCATCGTTAATCTAAAGTGCAAAAGCTTGTATCTTGGGTAGCATCATATTTGACTTTCGCAGTGATTGATAACGCCGAGACACAATGGTAGCGCGATGCAGGCTCTTCTTCTACAGAATGCTTCTACCTTTCTACCTGGAGAATGAAACAAAGTTCACGTTTCAAAGTAGCGATTCCGTCTTTCGAATCAGTAGAGCTGAAACGTTATTGTTACAAATGATGAAAACAAAAATTGCCCAGTACCGATAGGTTATCAGAGCTGAAGTATCAGAGTCGGGAATTGTTTAAATAAGTGTTCGATTGGTGTTGCTGTAATCGTAAGGAAATGTTAAAGTATTAAATTATGCGGTAACGAAGTTTGCCAATATTCGTGTTAGTACATGTTTGAATTCTGTGCGATTCTTATACACGATGTATACTATTCGAATTTGTGGTAATAGAAAATTTGTTCAGCCTTGTTCAATATCCCGCGTAAGCTATTGAGCCTTTCTGCAAAATATTCCGGCTGATAAACCACCGGAGATACACTGCCGAATGGATCCATAAATGTCGTACGGGGGAAATTTATTTCGCATGAAGTTGCTGCTCGAAAATGCGTATCTTTAAGAGGCGCGCATCGTTTCTGCACGCGTTCTCGAAAAATGCGGCAGGAAACGGAATGCAATTGAAATAACATGCAGGGAATCCACGCCGGAACAATGGAGTCGCTCATCTTTTGCCGGCCGCATCGCGAATGCTTCTGCGAATATAAAATTAAAACGCGTCTCTGCCAGCGATTGGAGATTTCGTTTAAATTGAAATCTCATATGTTACGAATTTCGAAAGGTGTAAGTAATTATAATTCTCCATCGTAGCGGTCGTACAGGTTTACCTTCATAGTTTAATTATTTCCGCTTCCCCATTATCCTTTGCAAGGAGCACCGCGGTCCCCTATTCCCGTCTCTAATTATGCGTGACAAGGTGAAAATATTACACCCGGAGGATTTAAATGAGAGCACGAGCATAGAAACTGCGTGGATAGAAAGTATCGCGCAAGGGTATCCAACAGAAATTATGCGCAAAACGCCAGAGTTCGTTATAATAACGGTGTCTCGTTAATTCTATACGTACGGAATATTCTATAAAACTGGAACGGTGAAAAAAGAAAATCGTGTAACCAGAATGTAATCGAGTAACCAAAGTAATTTTGTGCAAAGTTTATATAAACTAGTATTCGGTGTATCCCCGTGGACACGTATGCATTTATCGCGAAACAGTGCATTCAATCGCCTTCCTGCATTTATGTATGAATACGTTAACCGTGGAAGCTGCAAGCGCTCCGACGTCGTCGTCGCTAGAATGCCAGTAGTACGGGTCAACTACTTGTCGCCCGGCCGGCGAGTAAAGTAGTCCGCACGAGGGGCGACGTAGTTAAAGGAGAATATCCCCGTACGTGAGCAGACCGCCGAGGAAGTGGAATGTGCGTGCAGATAGTCGAACTACAACGAGCATTCTTCGGCGATATTAAAATTCCTATTCGCGCACCGCGCCGTACGTAATTGATCTTTTAATTCTTCGATCGAAGTGAGAAATCGGAATGTCGAAAACAAGGACTCCCGGCAGATATTATTTTACTCAGCTGCAGAAGTTTCATTCTCATTCCACGGTGGCATCCTTTTGTCGTGCGTTTATCTTTCTCGCAGCCAATCCTTTCCCTTTAATGATCCCTCGAGGATGGCCGCTGAGATATGCAAGTTCGGTAGCCGTATCCTCGTCGGCTTGTAATATCGCGGCGCCCTTTGTCCTAGAAAATTGCCGGTGTCCCTTGTAGAAAGTCGCTGATATCGATCTGCTGGATAATCAACTGGGGCTCGTTGTTACGAGATTGAAGCATTCTTGAAACAATACTAATCACTATTCGCTTCCGCACGGTAGCTGTCATTTTAATTACTGGCCAATTGCTTCACCGTAACCAATCGGTACGTGCGATTTTAGCAAAAAGGACGCTGCACAGACGGGGGCACGGTTTCAGTCAAAGGAATAATCGATAGGCGTCGCACTTACCTCGTAGTACTTCCGAGAAGCATCCACTTCCTTTGTGACGGTCGAAGAAGGAGAAGTATCTAGGCCAGACGTAAGTCGTTCGTTCGCACTAATACGATTTTAAGGAACCACCTAGTCGAAGTGGTGACTAATTATTTTAACAACTGGGTCAGATCGGGACGCTTTGGAAACTCGTTAGTGACACGTTGCGAAACATATGGTATCGGAGGTATGGCTCGATGCGTAACGACATCGTTTCCCCTTAATTGAACCATGTTGCCGAGATACTGTAACAGGTTTACGAATGAACTCTCGAATGCTGCAATTAGATCAAATATCCCCTTGCGTTTCCCGAATCGGAAATCCGATAAAAGAAAAACAATCATATAATATATTTAAACCTTGAAGCTAATCGGAATGTTCGTTGAATGCCGCAGCGGAAATGTGATTTACTTCATCCTGATTCGTTTAAATCGCTTAAACTGCCACAGTATTGTCCGTATAATACAGTCGCCCATTAGCGATCATAAATATCACTTTACCGTCTTCGTTTTATCCTTTGTCCGGCTGGTTTTGTCAGATACTTTCAACCGAGATCACACCATAATATTTAGGAGATAAACAATTGATCGTAGACAGTACTATCTGCCATTGAGCAAATTTTCAAAGCTATATTCAATATAATAATAGCAATAGCGATACAATGTCCTATGCGTGATAAGTAAACATTATTTTTTAAGAGATACGCAAACGTATCTCATCGAGTCCCGTCATCGTCTCCGCGGCGTTATTCTTCGCTATTTTCCGTGTTTATTCGAGCGATAACCATGTTGTTCAGAATAAGGATTATCTCCTGCGGATTCTGCAACGATCTCTCCTGAATGGCTCGTCGGATATCTCTCTTGAAAGTATCGACAAATATCGACAACGGGACCAACTGTCCGTCTGCCGTCTCTCCAGACAATGGTGGCCCATTTCGAGCGACTGAATGTGTACAAAGTGGCCGTGTATAAGGTCGGTAATAAAGTTGCAAGAGATAGCCGAAGATTCTCTTCTGGTCTCGCGAGCCAGAAGGTTTCCTGTCCTGGTCAGGGATAAAAGGAAGGCGCATTAGGACCTGACGGAAGATGAATCGATGTTGTACCTTCGCTTGCCTTCGCTATAGTACGTGTACAGAACATTTACACGATTCCTACCCCGTGACGATCATCCTTCATGGGGACTCTCGTTGTTCTGTCGGCCCCTTTCAACCGTCATTTGTTTCGTGATAATTTTTTTATGCGAACGAAGAAGAATATTCTTCGGTAACAGCGATTTGTTTCACTCCTTTCAATTAGGGTTCAGGCAGATATATTTTGGGCCGATTGAAACGTATGTAAGAGGAATTGTCGATTTTTCTCTTCATTAACTTATCTAGAGACGGATTATTTAATCCGCGCTCAACGTGTAGACAAAATGGCAATTCTTTGTTTCATTCGAACCATAACGAGCGGAGAGCAAAACTCCAAATCTGGGGTGAGCCGGTGAAACGCGAACGTCATAATGAATGATGCCGCGGTTGAATGCGAGTGGCAGGTCATTAAGAAAACGTTATCTGTCTGGCTCCTACAGGTATTATAAACTTTTCTGGCCAAAGACGATTTGCAGCTGACACGTCGATTAATTTCTTCGACAGCTGTGTCTGACAGCTAAATTGTAGCGCGGCTTTTCTATTCTCAGTCGTTCGCGTTTTTACACTACCAAACAATATCCCTATAAACGTGTAGAAATTAGAATAGTTCCAACGAATGCTTTCCCATCCTTCAAACGTTGCAAGAAGAGCCGCCTCGGTAAGATAGCACTGAGAAACACACGCGGGTACTGTCCAGGAAACAGGATCAGATAATGAACGAAATCCTTCCAAGATTTTCTTCGCGATCGAAGAGAAATGGTAATGGGGCTCCGGTGATAAGAAAGAATTAACATTCACGTTTTGTCTCCGGGACAGATGATTTATAGGTTCCCACTGGAACTGGAGGAACGGAAAAGTTTAATGGACTTGGCGGATAAAGAAAAATTTCGCGGAAAGCTCGTCCCGTGTTCCAGGGGAACGCCGACTACCGAAACGAATCCCGGAAAGGTAAGAGTCCATTCGGTAGAATGCCATCCGATTCCTTGTTCATGCAAATACTTCCACTGGCCGGCGGAGTAGTTTTTTCCGTCCTCGATACTTCACTGCTAATTACTCGACATTCATTAGCGTATAAATCACGGGCCGAGAGTTCCGTTTCAACCGTTAACCGAGGATCGATTAAAGTCCAGAATTGTCATGAAATACTTCCGCCCCTTATTGCCAAGGAATACTTCATGAAACTTTAAATCTTCTCCTTATCTCGAGCAATATTTGAAATGGCCAAAGCCACGAAACCCCTGATGTTTAAGCACTGTACTATTGCTTCCCGTGTATAATGCATCGTTCATAAATAATGCGAAGCTTCCAATGTTTTATTCGTAACGGTACGTCCACGTTGGTCCACGCGAAGGTATTGTTCGCGATGATAAAACATCATCGCGTTGAAATATGTATACATCGGACGATTGCCAACAGTTCGCTATTTTGTCTGGACGATGCGCACTTCACATTGCAGGGACTCGTTTGAAATTTTATCTTCCACTAGTATGACACTTTATGGGACGGTGAATGGTAACATAATTTAGCCGATGAACACTTTCGTCAGATGATTCTCTTTAGTAACCCATGATAACGATTCAAAATATTTTTCTTAAACTGGAAACAGAATTTCCTTTCTTCCATCGTGGACACATCGAACTTCTTAAATATTTTCTTCAGAGGATATTCGACGCTATTGTATATTTTTTTTTCCACCAATCTTAATATTCATCTCGCGAATAATTTCTGAACAAGAATCGAGCAAGTAGTTTTCAGGATCAGTAATCGCAAGAAAACTCTAGCCAATAATCTCATTGAGCTGCTCCTTCCTTGAACGATCTTTTCCTTATCGATGATTCGCAATAAAAATATCGTGCGATGAGGGGGGCGAGACGTTCCCCGGTGAACGTGGCGTCGATGAGATTCTTTCAGCATTCACTGTTCTCTCACCGTTGGCCGGCGCATACGGTGCCGGGTAAAGCGAACCCGTTGTTTACGATGCCGTTCACACAATGGAGCAACGTGTTCGCCGTGGGTGGTTATTCGTGGTTCGAAAAGCGTGCGCGGCGTAATGTGAGAAAGTTATAGGTCCGATGTCAGCGGCACCGATGAAACACGGGGAATATGGTTGAACGTTAGCACGTTCGCCAAGTGTCCATAGTGTTGCGCACGGCTTACATCGAATCTCGATTTAGGACAGCTCCAGCGAACGTCCCTCCGGTGAGTGGATTCTTTCTCATTACTTTTAAAGAGTTTTTTCTTGTAACTTTAGCGCCGATAAGGGGTTCAGTGAAACGCGTGAAAGTCGAACGACGCCCTTTGCTCTTGTCGAGGGCTTCGAATTAGAATTCCGAGGGAAGCATCAGACTTTGCGACGGCAGAGTTGTGGAAATGTAAGTTCTATTAGAATTGAACGTGGCGGTAACAATATGTCCTGCTCGCTGTCGTATATCGTACAATAGGAATATTTGTATAAAAGTGAGGAAACACGTTGCCTCGATAAAAATTCACGGGTCTACACGTAAAGCAAACTGTCTCGCGATAACAGCTTTTTCCAGCGCGGTGTAGCACCGTGAAATCTACGTGTCGTTACCGCCTTAATGCAATTGGATTCTTGTACTCGCCCGGTCCACATATTTTCGTTCTACTCGTCGAATAACGTCGCACCCTTTATTTCGGTCCGACGCGCGACATCGTTTTCCACTCGACCGGAGTGGGTATTGTGAAATATTTGGCGGAAGTCCTTTGGAAATTTTGTAAAACACCGCTGCGCGGACAGAAGTGTCGACCGTGGAAAGAATTCTGCAATTCTAATCAGGATCGCTGCATCCTTATTTTCCCCCGAAAGAAAGAAGAACGGCCACTGTCATCTTGAAAATAATCCTCACGCGCTCGGCATTCTATTTCCGAACGACTGGTAATTAAAAAAAAAAAAGAAGACAGAATAGCAAACGTGAGAAGGAAGCTCATTGTCCGATAAATGTTTGTTCGATCGTCGGCAAACACGAATGAACGCGACTTTATAGAAGTGCGCAACGTACGTTCGGCAAATAATCCGTGTAATTTGGGGCTCCGCTTGTTTGTCACATGGTCATTTCGCTGATTTATAAGCTTACGAAGGCTGACAACGCTCGGTTACACGTTATGGAATGTTGTAACTTTATCGTGTAATTGATTTACATCGCGATCCTTGGTGAACACCAGGGCCATCAATATTCTATAATTTACACGAAGCCATACGTTTCCGAGGGATGGCCATTATTTATCCACGGTGACGCCTGACAATGACTCCCCGCTCGTTTTCCAGTGCATATTTTATTCGATCTCATGAATCGAGCTTGTAATATATTATATCATAATTTCAAAACTTTGCACATAGTGTAAAATCGAGTTGAATTCATTGGGACAAAAAGTGTTCACGGTTTACAGAAGGTTCCTTGTAAATTGAATAATTTACCACGCGTGGGATGAAGAATATTTAGCGTAATAATTAACAATTTCCTTTAGTTTACTCATGTCTTTCATTTACACAGTGGCTTTCACCAAATTAATTAACGAAGGGGCAAAATACAAGTAAACGAATTTTGTCACGCTTGATAATCGATGAGAATTGATGATTGCTATAATTAAAGAATGAAATTCCGTACAAATTTTTGTAATATTTTTATTTCCGCAATGGAATATACGATGCACGTATTGATGGAGGGTGAAAATAATAGTGTACGTAGCTGTGCGGAATATTCGGTGGTCAATTCTGTGGACACGAATACCATGATTAGTTGCGCCTATAAACGTGTCCGAAACATTCGCATGCTAATTCGTTGCATGACATTTAATCCATGATCGGTTTACCAATTGGCAATCCTATCAATTGCACTTTCATCTTGCGGCACGCGATTCAAACTGCAATCGTATCAACATATTGGCACTTTTTCAATTGCACACCATTACTGGCAAGCGGCATAAATTTTCTTCTCCGAATTCGCTC
Source organism: Holcopasites calliopsidis (assembly GCA_023838395.1). Lineage (NCBI taxonomy): Eukaryota > Metazoa > Arthropoda > Insecta > Hymenoptera > Apidae > Holcopasites > Holcopasites calliopsidis. Next base: position 2,546,803 of record JALHAQ010000009.1, read on the forward strand.
CGTTCATCCCCTATTACGCGAGTATCGAAGATATTGAATACGATAAAAAGATATTGTCGGCCTTCCGGGCATCCGACAATGCGATTCTCGCCTTTCGAGGGCGAAAGAATTCCCGCGTTGCTGTCCGGAAACTTCATGTTACTTGATATCTTTCGATTATACGAAGTAAGCAATGGAACACCTTGCCGGAGATGACAGAAGAAGAAGATTCTCAATGCGAGATCTTGGCCGTGTTCCAAACGCTTTTACTTCGCGATGGGCTCGCGTCGAAAATTTTCGCAGCTCTGCACCGGGAAGGAATTCAAGCGAACCTCTGGCGCAACGACGCGATTCTACCATGCGCGCAGATAATGTTCAATTGCTCCGAGGGCGATTCCAATGAGAGAGTTCATTACTTTTGGTGTCATAAGCGTGACTTGTCGACGATAAACGAAAGTTGTACCGCCCGATAAAAGCTAGGAATAAAATAAAGCGGAAATGGCAATCTCCAAAAGGAGACGTTGATTTTTGTTCGCGGTCAGGGCACAGCGGAGGGTAACAACGAAATCGTGCGTGGCGACACGAAGCAACATCGTTCCGCGATGCACATTCCGTGAAAGGGGCTGTCGCATTCGTATTCGTCGCGCTGCGATACACGATGCGACGCGTGACGGATGTTTCACTTCGCCCGCGCAACTTCGCGCGGAACGTGGAAGATAAATTCTATTTTCGTCGGTGTTCCGAGCTTTTCAGACATTCAAAGGGCGAAACGTAACGGGATATCTGATCTCCGAGTGATTTCAACGTTTCATCCTTTCGGCCACAATTCCATCTGGATAATTCTGTTCGCTCTTCGACAAGCAATTCTTGCCTGCTAAAATTTCACGCTATCGACCATACTCGCTATCGACGCCGTGACAACTTTATGAACGGATCATGTTGATTAATTAGATGACACTGCAGCAAGTTAACGTCAGCGAAAAGCGTTTGACGTTTCGTTTAAGAACAGTCGGGGGCGACAGGCAATTTGCGTCGATCGAACTTTTAATGCGCGACGTTAATTAATCTTATCGAACGTCACGGTTCATTTTGAGGGTAGCTTCTTTTTCCCCCCTCAGTGGTCGAGAGAGCTTAGGTTTTATAATTAATTGAAATTCCATTTTCTCCGAACATCTCGAGGGAATTTCTGATGTCGCTTTTGTCAGGTTGTTTGTAGCGATACACGATATCGGACTTGCTTGATAGCTTTCGTTTAGAGTTCGGAGGTTGCGATTGGGAAGACTCGCAAGTTTCTGGGAATCCGATAAGTCTCGATATTCAATATCAGGGAAAAGCATTCAGCATTCTCTGGTGGATTAAACGCGGATGGGAAGCCTCGAGCTACGAAAATGGCTTCGTGTAAGGAAGTTTGAATATCCTGCGGAACGTTGTAATCCTTAAAGACACACGACTCCTCTCTGACCTCGTTTCGCAGAAACTCTTGATGATGGATGATATCGCGACGCGTAAAGACAATTTGTAAGTTCGTCTCTGCGTCTGTCTAAAACGTTTATGCAAATGTTGCAAACTTTTTGCGAATAAACAATTTTTAAATGGCTTCTAGAGACTCAGCGTGGACGCGAGATACAATAACGCGGCCCCGATGGTATCAGTATCAATGGAAGTTATTATTGAAAAGGATAACATCGAGCCGAAGCTGTTAGCTTCACTGAAATCGAGTTGTAATCCTTTCATACTATCCCGTTCGAGCTTTCTCCGCTACGCGCGATTCGATTTTACGGATAAACATTACACGCGGCATGTTTCAATGCTTCAAGCTTCCCGTTTACACATGCGGCTTGACGAGCGGAGAGTTCGCAAATTGGTGGAGCTGGCGTTGTTTCTCTAATCATTGTTTCACTGAACACTGTTGGCGATCCTAATTATTTATCTAACGTTCAATTCCACTTCTGTTCTCCATTCGTTTGAATTGAATGTCGAACGAACGTGTAGAATAAGTTTGTTCTGGATCCTGATGTTGGATCATAGACACCCTGATATTTGCGGTAACGCAAACTTTCCCTATAAAAGTCGTGTCGGCTCCCATAATCGTAAATTGACTGAAGGAAAAAATCGATGGAGATCGGGGAAGTTCTCGTTAGCATGATCGGAATATTATTCTCGAATTCTGCACCCTCTTCACCCTTCGGACACATACATTTCAATATCTTTACACAGAAGCTCGACCCATCTAAATATTCCGCCAATATCTGGCAGAATTTCTTGCCGTTGTGCGAATTACAATTCTCCATGCACGACTTAGAGGGAAATGTAAGTCCATGTACAAACATTACAGTAACGTATCGCTTCTTTCGTCTTGGGATACAGAGAAAAAAAAGCAATCACGTTATGGGCATGAATCACGATATTTTATAACATTAGTAATCGCCGAAGCCACCCCATTTCATAAGAACGGGTGTCCCCTCGTTTCCTGTATAAGAAACGAATTTTCTATCCGCAATATCTCACTGGGGATAGGAGTCCGCCTTTCACAGGAAGCCGGAGGTCTTCTGATGTTGCTCGCTTCCGGACGAAAGGGGATAGGCTCATTTCTTTATCCGCGAGCATGTCGGTCATAGTCTTATCAAAGGGGGAGAAAGGGTAACGTCATGCCATTGCCAGGACATTCGCGCGTTGAGCTGCGAAACGACCGGCAGATATTCGCATCTCTTCAAACCGTGACATACAAGGCGTCAATTCTGGTGCCGGCAAATTGTTGTAGATTTTATAAACGATCCAGGAAATATTCTTGCAGAATCATATTTTATACTTCGACAAATTATTTTGAAAATTGAATAATTCTCTGATGATTTCAGTTCGTTTCATAAATAAAATGTTAAAGACTCCGCCAAAGAGTTATGATTTGTAAATAAATACGAATGTAACATGTTTTCTGGAAAATATTGCAGACTTCAAATCGTTCGATTGCGACATGTTTCAGCTAAAGTGGAAGACCATTTAGTAGGCGCGAGGAAGTTCATTTACAGCACCCAACTTTGCGTCGCGTAATTAAACTGTTTTCCGGTGTCAAGCCTCATTTTCGTGTCTTTGGTCTAAACCTTATTAGAGGCCTTGTAATCGTGGAGGTGCATCGGTGCATCTTTCAGTTCCGTGATTTTCTAGCTTATTTATTGATTCGACGATCCAATTCCAGTTTTTCCCTGCTGCACAGGCATCCGGCGAAAGTTCGATGCCGTGTAGATTATTTTTTTTTTCGTGCTGATCTTTCACGGGTGCATTTGATGTAAATGGAAGCTCTTAGCTCTGAATTTAATCAAAGTCGCATTAAGTTTTGATTAATATTATCAGCAGGAATATTCGTCGAATATGGAAAGTATGTAATTTATCATCAAATGAAGGATATAATATAGCTTAGTAGTGTTAGGCTATTCACGTGGGAAAATTATTTTATCTGTTTAATTTCTGTTGCTCTGATATTTCGCGTTATTTAGTTTGCGAAGTATTTGTCACTAGAGCGTAATTCGTTTTCAAGGATTCTGCGGAGCAACTTAAGAAAGATCCGGTGCCCGATGTAAAGAGACTTGGAATGTGCTTAATACACGAGTGAATTTAATCTTCATATCATGCTACAGAACACGATCCCCTACTTCGTTCTCTGCGCTAATCTCAAAATATCACTCTCTGGTTAACCCAGATTCCCTTTGTCTCTGTGACGGAGCTTTATTAATGTGTCTCATAGATTCCGCCCTGAATCATCAGGATTCGAAACGATCTTTATATCGCAGGGTCATGGTTAATCCTGACAGTATATAGGTACCCTTAAAATTCCTACAATTTTTCGACCGATATAACATTATCCGGAAGCATGAGAATTGAAATACAATTATAATCCATTCTACCGCGTTAAGAAACAGTAGTAAGTGAAATTAAATTCGTTATTTATCCACGATTATCCAATGGCTGTCCATTGCAACGCCATTATTCAAAACGGAAGGATCTCGAGCGAGCAATTAATTTCTAATTAGCACCCCACCGACTTCTCTTCTTTTACACGCCCGCAACGTTCCTCGGACTTGTTGCACATGGTAACAGTTACGAACTTTCCGAACGGTTCCCCGCCGGCAACTTCCCTTTACCTTTCCCAACTTTTAACCCCGGGCACCTAGAAAAAGTTTACGTCCCGGAAATAGAAGTGATTCCTTCGTTCGAACGATTGTCACGGAGGAGCCAGGCGTTCTTAATGACCCGAGACACCGTCCCGTTCGATTACAGCAGTAACGCTTATACACGCGCGGACTTTTCCCCACTGTCGAACTCGTAACCATTCCCCGCGAGTCGTGCGAAATTTCGCGAGCACGTAACAGGAGAATGAAAATTGGCATGCTTCCCAGGAAGGGGGAAAACGGACGACAGCGGTGGAGTTTTGAACGCGGACGCGGTAACGTTCTTACGAGTGCTTCTTTGTAAGTCTCTTTGAAGAATAGAATTCCAGCCTGTGCCTCTATTGTCACGAAGAATTCTTGGCTCGCCACTTGGCGGTCGCATTTATTCCTTCAACGTTTCTTGAACCTTTGCTCCTCCGCTTTCTAGTCCCTCGGTGTACGAGCGCACGCGAGCGTCTTTAAACGCGTCGCAATCCTTCGGAACCCGAAATTTCGGTTCGTATAACGATGAAATGTCCCGATTCATGTGAACAATTTTTATCGACGAGCAACGTCGGTGGCTGTGTGTTTTCTTTTTTAGGGGGAACGGTACGAGGGCACTTGTAATTTTGCTGACGGAACGTGGTCTGATTTTATTCCGATATTTTATTCCCCCCCTCGGCTGGCGGCTGGAGGAGCAACGCGCGCTACGTATTTGCACGAAAGTGTGTACATCGATATTCATGCCTCACTCGTGTTCCGGTAGGATTCGGTTGCGCTTCTGCTTGTTCGAAACGCTTGATCGATTAGAAATTTAGATTTTGTGGGGGGGAAAAAAACGCTTGCCGATCGTTTCGGCCGAATCCTTCTTCGCCGCTGCTGCTCGCGATACGCAAAGTGTTTTATTTGAAGGGGAGGAATGATTTAAATCAACCCTAATATCATTCTTGAATCGTGCGAAATTTTTCGTGGAAGAATTATGACAGTATGAAGCACACCGTCCGCGATAATGGTATATTTTCCATTAGATAAATCACGACGTTCCACTCATGCTCTTTAGTGACTTCGGAAAGTGAATGAATAAATCAAACTTACGCCGTTCCGTAATGAATTTCGTTTTCCCCGTTAAACATTTAATAATGTTGATTTCTTTAATCCAACGTTCTGAAAGTAGTTGGACTTCATCGAAATATTACGTAGTAACATGAAATTATTAGGAATTTTCCATCTAGTTTCGAATAGTGATTGCCGTGAAAGCCTTCTTTCCGGCGTTCAACGATATTTCTCTTGGAATAACTTCGTTTCTCGAATTCCTTTGTTTTCGGCTTCGATTCTAATTCGCGGCACGCGTGTCGCGCATGCCGGGGCAATGGGATTCCGTCGAACGAGAAAACCGAAAGGGTTGCCGCAAACGAATTTTTGGTAGAACCGGTCGCCGTGTTGCGTGGCGAAGTAACGTTTCGCTCGAGCTGTTGACGTAACAGCGTGCGTGTTCGACAGGAAACGAAATGAAAAATGCTTTACATATTTCTTTCTTTCGCAGAACTTTTCTTTGCGGTGTTGTTTTAGTTCGACAGACCGTTTTCACGGGTTGTCGGCGCATCTTAATTTGTTCCAAGTGCCCATTTCCTTTGGAAACATGAAGACCCGAACAGCGGTGAAATCACGTAAGTCACATAAAGTGGGACTTAAGATTTTATCGAGAGCTTTCGTCGATATTCTTAGCAGTTCGAAGGTGGAAACAGTTGGCAAATTTTGATGTTGGTCGTTCCGCACGGTTCGTCACGTTGCACGAGGTATTCGATGCTTTTGACATCTATCTCTTTTGAAACGAATGAATTCATCTTTGGTATTTTTGTGACCCATTTAAATAATCAAGAATCAGGGATCTTTAGGGTGAGCATATCGGTTTAAATTGTATTAACATTAACGCACCAAAACCCTCGAAACTACCGTAATTTGATTGCACTCGTATCCTTAGTGAATAATAATTGAAAAAGTTGGTTTAAGCAAACTTTTCAATTCGATACGGCGAAACATTCATTGGAATGTTTTATCTAGAAAAATGGAACGCAAAGAAAGTGATTGCCAACCATGAACCGCGTCTGCGGTTTTAAGCCTGGACCGAATCAATTTCGAAACAGAGTTACTTGTCTCCACACATTTTCATGGAAACTTTTCCATCGTTCAGTCGAGTACAGCGTTCGACAAATAATAGACCCTCGTCGAAATTGGCTACATTTCACAGGGATTCAGCATTTACGATCCTAATATTTCTGTCATCGACTGGAGAGATAAAGTGTCGATTTGGACGATAGCGGTACAGTCGTTCGTTCTTCCTATCGAGTTCTAATAATGATCACTTTTATCATTGCTCTCCGCGTGTATCGTATCCATTATTTCCATTTATATCAGAGGAGAACAGAAAATCGCTGATTGGTTCCATTCGTATTTTACTTTTGATTACTTTTGCATTTCACAATATACAAATGATTAACGCAATCAAGTATTCAATATATTGCCTTTTATTCGCAATGCGTCTACTGAAAATTTGATTACTTATTGCGGTTCTGTTTTATTGCAATATTTAATATTCCAACATTTCTGCCGCCGCAGTGTTTCGATAATTTTCGTCTAATAAAATATGGATCCACCCTACGGGGGAAAAAATAGAGGCTTCACCAAGTGCAATTGTTGCAAATTGCGATATCATTTCTCAAATATATATTTAATTGCCTGTTCATAGAGCGACGGTTACCCCAACGCTTTCGTTTCTTTCGCAAATTCCAGTTGGATCAACAGGCTATTCTTCATTCGGTAAAAATCGATAGAGAGGGGAATTTTTCTCTGGACAGTTTCACCGTTTGAGAATTTAAAAGGGATGAACCGTGTTCGTCCACGAAACGAGACTGTGGTCAAGCCTTGGCTTTTTTATATTACACAATTGAATTCTCGCCCAGTTCCCACCATTCGGGGTAAATAAAGAAAGAAGAAAATGTAAAAAGGACGTCGCAAGCTATTGTCTCCTGGAGGCAGAAAGGTTCTAATTAAGCACTTTGACGCGTAACCTTGCACGATGAAAATGTGTGCAGTAGCTTCTTCGATGTCAGCTTTTGTCTCGGATCTGCGATATTCGTTCGTCAGCGAATTTAATCCTCGTGTGATTGATCGAAAACAGTCTCGGTGAAAGGCTTCGGGAAACTTCTTACGATATGATATAATTTCCATTGAACGAATTAAAACTCGTCTCCTTGCATTTCTACGCTTTGCCAATTGATTATTCATTAAAATTGTGCATCGAACAAAATTAACTGAAGCATTGAACGTGAGTGGAATAAAATGAAATCAAAGAGCAATATAGAGAGCTCGTAAATTGTTTCCTTCATTTGGAAGGGAATTTTTGTTTCGGAAGCCTTTGGAAGTTTCAGATTCAAAATCTTTTGTTAAAAAGTCCGTGTACGTTCGTTTCCTGGATCGTTTCGTATACAAAGGGACCAATCGAACGCTCGTAATTCTCCATACGCGGTTTCGCGTGTTCCCCCATTGTTCCTCGGTCGTAGCTACAAAGAGGCGCTGTTACAGGAGAACTGTAAAAGCGACGCGCAGTCAATGCTATTTGCATTAACACACGGCAGTGGGCCGCATTTAAATTGCTACACGGTTACTTGAACGGTGCTCGAACGTAGCTGTCTCATTCGTTGCCTGTGCGATAACGCGGGTAATTCATATCGCAGTCTGCATTTAAAACGAATAGATAACTGCTGAATAATTGGCCTGATAAGAGTACAAAATATAAATTGCTTTACTTCGAAAATATCGTTCGACCCCGCGTGGAAAATTATTAAATACATTTCGCGGCCGATCAATACAATTCCAGTATCTTCACCGTTATCTCCGGTACATCGTGCGATAAGGAAATATTCCCTTAAAAAGATATGGGGCTATTTAAGTAACAATCTCTTAAGGATCACAATCGTGGAATCGTTAACCGTGGCTCGGTGTGTCGGTAAACCGGCGAAACAGCGTCTTACGTTCTCCCGTCTCAGTTTGGTGGGTCACGAAAGCAGCTTTTCGCTCATTAACGCGATGATTAAGGTGAGTGTTGCCGCGGGGACGATTATTGTTGCCCGCAGCCGTGACAAATGTAGGATTACACCCTGGCGGATGGAACATCTTGGGGGCGATTCTCGTTTGTGGCAACTGACAGGAGCTCGATTAACGATGTTACGACGCTCATTTCAACAAGTTGTACGATATCAATTAAGCAGAAATATCGACTCAATTAGAAGAAGGATTCACTCGAGGCAGGGATACGTAATTGCCGAAGGAAAACCCGCGTCTGAAATATTCTTGGGTAAGCTCTACGTTTTATTCAAGTCGACAGAGCGTGCGGAGCGATGAAAGGTGCAACGAAAAGTTGTTGACAATTCTTGCTTTACGTTCACTGATTGAGACGCTTTGTTTAACCAACGAGAAAAGAGCAACGCTTCCCGGGGGAAAGAAAAAACTGAAGATCGTGCTTGTCGGGGAACGCTGTTCGCGGAAAGTGGAAACAATATTTAAGGCGATTTATCCGAAAGCAGAGAAAGCTTGCGGTTCGATTAAGTAATTCATTGGAGGCACTTTCTGAAAGTCTTCCGTCGACCCTGCTTTTACGCCCTCCTCTTCCTGTGCTTATTCTAGCTAATTTATCAACCATTCTTTTCTTCCTTCTTATCTAACAAAGAATAAGCACGAGGACTTTTAACAGGGAAAATCAAGGGACGACGGGATGATTGGAGTTAAGTAATGTATAATTTTCCGGCAAAATAAAATAGAAGACATTCTATTCACGTGCATAAATAGAACACAATTTGTAGATGGAGTTGAGAGGCGAGTTGGAACCATTTGTTCGTCCGAAATTGATCTCCATTCATTCGCGAAAAATAGAATTCCTTTTCGATTGAAGATTCACCGAGAAATCGTGAAGCACTTAGCAGCTCCTCGCTTTTACTTCTTCCCCCTTTTTTCAGATATTACTCCTTTACCTTTTCCCTATTTAGTCCACTCCGCCCTTGCTTTGGCATTTTTAGACTACGTTTTCGACTATCTCTCGTTCGCACAAGTGTTTCTACTCTTTCCCTTCCTTGATATATTAGTCGTTTTCCTTGCCACCTGTTTCCTTCCCTTCTTTTTCCCCAGCGTGTACTCCTTCCACTGTATACCATCCTCGGGATCCTTAATGCCACATTAATTTCTTCTCATTACTTCCGCCGCTCGCGAAGACAATTAATTACGTTAGTGAACTCGCCGATTCCCCGGTTGATGTCCTCATGATTAATTGGCTTCCCCGTTGCCGTGGTATTCCTTGTACGCTCTTGCTCGACTGTAAGTGTTCCGTGAACGTACCCGCCCGGCAGATGTGATTTATCGTCGCGTTTTAGATTAGCGAACCGAGCCACCGATCTCGATCGCCACCCGAAATCCTTTGCTCGATAAGTTCCATGGAAATCGCGTCGAAAGTGGGATAGCGAGGAGACGAGATAATGAATAATTAAATTGCATGTCTCACTGTCGTCGTGCGGTCGATCGAACCGCAAATATATTGCAGGTATCAGTTAGTCGAGTCCGGACGCGACAATTTGGTAATTGCTTCGAGACGCATCCGTGAACGTTTCGCGATTTCGCTCGGGAACTCTCGAAATCTGTTATAGGCCTGTTTTCTCCTATTTCTTCTGCAACGAAATTCTTCGACTCATGTTTTATTCAACGGCGAGTTTTTAAGCGAGGGTCGACAACTCGCGGGGTCCAATGAAAAAAGTTGCAGCGGAAAAAAGTTCACGCTCGCGCCGATGTTCCGCCGCGAGGTTTGAACCGAACTCGACGAACGATCGATAAGTTGAAATTAATAGCGGCTTTCGGCTCGGGAGCTGTGTCCTCCGACCCTTTCGACCCTTCTGAGCATCGCCGATTTCCGTGATTCGCTCAGCTGTGATCGAACTCGCGCGACGCATACTTATCCAACTATTTCCTTATCGAAATCGAACTGGAATTACTTAATTAAGAATCGAAGGAGGAGGTAGTCTTCTTATCGCGAGCAATTGCTTAATTCGCAATCAACGGAAGGGCGCGATGATATTTCGGATTCTTAATTCATTGTGAAACGTATATTTATCGTCCTGTTCGAAAGTGAAAATCTGTTAGACGCGCATTTGCTCGACGACTGTCCAGTTACTTGCGGGGCGACAGTTTCAGTCGTTCATCCAGCAATTCGAACAACTGCCGCGTCTGGATATGGCAGATCATTATCGAAAGTTTCATTCGGTTAATGGCCTGTTGGCCAATTCGCATTTAATTACTGTCCGAAGTTTGATGATATTTTATCTACCGCGAAATCCTCGTATCAAAATGAAGGTAAAATATTCATAATAAATATATCAAAACTTTTTTCCTCGATCTCCTGTTAAACCCTTCATTATCGTTATATCTATTTTACCTATAAAACTGTTTCCATCGAATAATTGAAGAGCGTTGCTTTAATTGATGCTGCACACTTAATTAGAGAAAATGTTCTTTACGATTGTGTTCTTGCACAGGTCTTAACTTGTAACTGCCGCGAGCCTCTAATTACTTTTTCTTGTTGATTGAATCCCCCGAGTGCTCTAGAAAAGGCGCGAGAAGAAAGCGAGACGGAAGTTGGAAGGAGAAGACCTTTCAGCAAGTTGTCTTTGCAAATGTTACGATGACGAATGGAATAGTAGCTCCAAGAAATTGTCAGCGATTTGTATTACTAATTATTATACACGGATGTACAAAACCCGTGTAGCTGAAACTTTAGACAGTCTACTTGTGGAGTCTAGTGGATTTGGCCAGCCAATTATTCTCGCAGGAAATCGAGCAAGATGATCATGCGTGTCCTAGAACAGTTCGAACACTCACCCTTAATTCAAAGTTCGCCTTCGCCTCTCGATCCGCCGGAGCAACAACATCGTGGCTTCGCTCGTTTTAATACGGTACGTGCGGGCAGCTTGTCAAACGTGTTCCCATAGGAGAAGCCGCGTTGAAAGAGGTACAGGCTAGGCGAATTTCGGAGCAAAGTGCATCGCGCGCTCGGTCACGCGCGTCAGCGTTACCGTCACTGTTTTGATTCGATCGAACCAGTAATCCTTCTTGCTCTGCAGAGGTTTTTCTCTTCGACGCGCTTCTCTCAGACGAGCCACTTAATCGTAGAATACTTCCCCCGGCGATTTGGTAAAAGAAAATCCGACAGAATCAATCGCGTCTTTTAATTTACTTCCGTCCATCCAATCATTCCCTTGTCTTTTACTATGTGTATATGCTTTAGTTCCTTCGAAACTACACTTGTAGCATTCTAATTTGTCACGAATCTCATCTTGCATGCAGCAATGAAATTAGAAGTGTCACATTCGTTTCAGGTGCCGAAGGTGGTCTGTGTCATCGACAAGCGACAACGATCCACGGTCTCGAAGTGATTTGAACGCGATCGTCTGAGCAGCATCCGAGCCGGGGTCCAACCGAATGCAGCAGCGCGTGTACACTGAGGGAACTCGCGAAGCGAGGGCGCCGGCTTGAACCACATCAGCCCCTCTTCCCAGCATCCCGCGCGTCGCGCATTCTCTAATCGCGGGACGATGATACTCGAGGATTCTGCCTGGCTCTCTGGTAAGAGATTCACGAAGAAAAAATTCGGAAATCTGTAAACGGGTCATGAAATTCCATGGAGACCGGCGCAGAGCGATTTTCCGTTAGCCCCGATCGCAGATGTTTTATTATCCTAATGCGGTGGGGCTGATGTAAGCGTGCAGGTGGGATCCACGAGGGACCGTCTAGAACCCTTGTACACCGATATTGATGAAACTTTAAGGGAGGGTAGTTTAAAAAAAAAATATATATATATATATTGGACTCATATCTTTTTATGGGCAGTATCCCACATCGTTGGCGTAAAAATTACCCTCGTGGAGGGTGGGAAACGTATTTTGTCGTAAGGGATGTAGCAGCTATTTTTTATTCAACAAGTAAGCTTTCAAGTTTTTTCCCCCTTCGGTGTTTTAATTAAGAGTTCACTGAACGAATCGGTCGCTCGCTGAACCGATAGACCTCGAATTAATGAAGTTTCCATCCCTCCAAAGAGAATTAATTCTCCGTCGTTGAGAACTGTATTTGGCTCGCTTTGTCCGAGTTCATTTAGCTCGTGTAATCTATCCGGGTTCCGCGACCGACTAAAGAGTTTCAAAATCAGCAGGGATGAATTAACAAAGGCTTAAGTATTCCTCGGATCAAACGTACAGCATCGTGATACTTCTTACATTTACTTTATAAACATTTTTCGTAGTCAATGAATGGATTAATTGTGCTGGAAGTAAAGAACGGGAAAGGTGTAAAATCAGTTTCTGCAGGCATTAAGTCGACGAAGGTTCGTTGAAAATTACTCAGTGTTAAACTGCAGGCTGCAATTACTGCTGGACTTTAATTCAATTTGATTTTAATTTAACATTCTCCGGAACGTCACATGGTAGGAGTTTCTGAATAACTAAGTTTTCGAGTATCCCGCGGTGGTATGTAAACTCGTGAAATTTGCTCGTACGCGGACTGACAGACGTGAAAAGAGAAGCTGTACTGTGAACGGAGTTGTAACGCCGACGAGAGGAATACGTAGGCCGGCATCTCTTACAATGGGGTAGCCCGCTTGTCAAGCCGTGAAAATCGGATGCTACTAAATACCTCGTTCCCTTTCAGCTAACAAGATTATTCCATGCGGAGCCGCCTTCGCGGGGTTTGCTTAATTGAGGCAAGCTTCGAGACTTGCGGTGTTGGATCTGGCGAACCGCGAGAATCGTACGACGATTATGACCGTAATTCACGCCGCGGGCAATTACTTCCGGCGGTTTCACTGGGTCTTTCGGCAACGCTTAGCGCTGCAGGGTCTGTAAATTTTTAATTTTTAAGGGTTGCACACAGCTTATACATGTTAGCATTATGATAGCAGTCATTATATAAATGATATTATGTATCTCCATATGACTTATATAAATGATAGCATTTAAGTAGCTTACACAAATGATAGCATTTAAGTTACATCATTACTTCTGTAATTTGTACATATCAAAGTTTCTAAATAAATCTCCAAAAAAAGGAATTTGTCTCATTACTCTTTAACACCTGGCCAATACCCGGAAACCCTACTCCAATTCCTCCTCGCAAACTCTACATTATAAAGCACTTTAACCATACAAGAACGCATAAGGCTAAATTACATAAGGTAAGCATAGAGGTAAGTATGTATTGAGCATTTAAGAAAAATGTGCAACTTTGTTGCTACTAAGCGATTCCGCAAAATCATGTTGTGGGAAATTCTTGGTAATGACGTCACAATTCCAGGAATTGGTCAAATGAAAGATCTCCTCGCATATTATGTTCTCCTGATCCAAATTGGCGATTTCGAGCGAAGGGAACTCCGTAAAAGAAGGTTCTGGGAAATTCTTGGAAATGACGTCACAATTCCAGGAATGGTTGAAATGAAAGACCTCCTCGCATATCATATTCTCCTGATACAAATTGGCGATTTCGAGCACTTGGGATTCCGTAAAAGCAGATTCTGAGGAATTCTTGGAAATGACGTCACATTCCAGGAATTGGTGAAGTGAAAGACCTCCTCGCATATCATATTCTCCTGATACAAATTGGCGATTTCGAGCAAAGGGGATTCCGCACAATCCAGTTCTGGGAAATTCTTGGAAATGACGTCACATTCCAGGAATTGGTGAAATGAAAGACCTCCTCGCATATCATGTTCTCCTGATACAAATTGGCGATTTCGAGCACTTGGGATTCCGTAATAGCAGGTTCTGAGAAATTCTTGGAAATGACGTCACATTCCAGGAATTGGTGAAACGAAAGACCTCCTCGTATATTATGTTCTCCTGATACAAAATCATGATTTTGGAGAATTCCTTTTGCTTAGAATCGCCAATTTGTATCAGGAGAATATAATATGCGAGGAGGTCTTTCGTTTCACCAATTCCTGGAATGTGACGTCATTTCCAAGAATTCCCCGGAACTTGCTTTTACGGAATCCCCTTTGCTCGAAATCGCCAATTTGTATCAGGAGAATATAATATGCGAGGAGGTCTTTCATTTCACCAATTCCTGGAATGTGACGTCATTTCCAAGAATTCCCCGGAACTTGCTTTTACGGAATCCCCTTTGCTCGAAATCGCCAATTTGTATTAGGAGAACATGATATGCAAGGAGGTCTTTCATGTCACCAATTCCTGGAATGTGACGTCATTTCCAAGAATTTCCGAAACCTCGATTTTACGGAATCCCTTGTGCTCGAAATTGCCAATTTGTATCAGGAGAACATGATATGCGAGGAGGTATTCCCTTTCATTAATTCTTGGAATATGACGTCATTTTCCAGGAAATTCCGGAAACTTGCCAGTAATTTACTTAACTTAAATCATTCGTGAACAGGACAGGTTTTATAAGTTATTCGCTTCGGAACTATGCCTTTAAAGTTCCTTCACGACGCTTCTTGTGTAAGGAAGTGGAGTAGGTTTTCTTAGGAGTGGACAGGCATTAAAAAAATTAGATCAGTTGAGTTTCCTTTACTGAAGATTTATTGAAAAATTTTAGTATTGTACAAATTACAACAGAGATGATGTTTGGACTTAGAAACTATTATTTATAAACTATACCTTCATTTTCAATACGCTTCACAATAATTAAATAATAATTAAAGTTATAAGTTGAAATAATAGCATAGATTTAGTTACAGAAATGTTTTATGAACTAAGACCTACTTGTACCTGTATGTTCCTAGAATAAATCGATTTACAATAAATCTTATAGCTTAAAATTATAGTGTACGTAGATAATGTTTAACATACTGGACCAACAGTAAGTTCCATCATCTCTTCTTCACGATGAAGCGCAGGATCCATACCTACTATCCGCAGCTTGATCAGGAAATCTGTACACAGAAGAAGTATATTAAATAGCCATTCATTACATCTGAAACTAGCGATATTTTTCCACCACTAATATTCTAAATTCTCAAAGTGTTCACAAGTCCCAAATATAATAATTTTTTAGCAGCCATGTAAGATGATCTTTCACATCCATCGGGGAAAACTTCCTAACGAGCAGTTACTTGTAATTTGGAACGCTCGACAAGGGGATTTATTTCATCCCCTGTGCTACGCGAGGGTTGATATTCTCACAAATGGCCAGTTTGCTTGGAATACACGTAAAAGAACGTGGAATGAATAAAGGAACGACGTTTCTCAAGTGATTGGCTATTTTGTCGAAATGATCGAACCGTATCGAGATCCGATGACAAAATGTATAATTACAGCTGCCATCGACACGAAGTATGAAATATAAACGAAAGCACAGTATCAAAATTCATAAGTTCCTTCTGACCACTCGTTAACACCATGTAAAACGTCAACTTTGATTCCTCAATCTACATAGACTTCGCTGACCGTTTTTTAAAATTAAGATTCCTTTATCTTTCGCAAAGTATGGGCGGCGATTAGCTGACACGACGTTCAACAAACTGAACGGTCCAAAGTTCCGACCTAATAGTTAATTTCTGAGATTAGAATCCCGACAGCGAAAAGTTCCGACGATTATTCTTATCCCGCAAACGATTCAGGGTACGTAGCGCGGTGGCTTCGAATGGGATTAACCAGAGCGTGGAAAATCAGGCAGGAAGGAAATGCATCACGCGAGACGGGGGAGGGAAAAGAATAATTATGCCCGGACAACCGCGTCGCGTGAGGGAACATTACTCCGGGCTTGCGGTCCATCTTAATTTTCGCACGTTTCAACGCCGGGATCTTGACCCGATTTCCAGCGGATCTGCAACGGCTCTGCGTATGTATTTATTTCCCTAACACCGGCTGGGCCACGGGGTGATCATCGGTGTCTTTGGACTCGTGTCACGATTTTCGTGCGTGGAATGCTTCTGGTCGTGATACGAACGCGGTGAATAGCGGAAACGCGACGGCTCGTGGAAACTGTTTGCACACGGTTACCGGTCTGTGTTGGAAGGAACCACATATCACCACCGTATGCGTGCTTTTTGCTTGAAGTTTTATGAGAATGGATCTGTTCACGGGTTTTGCCTCTGGCTAACGCTCGCGGGAATTCTTTAGAAACGGGGATCGTTGTTTCCGTTTCGATGAAATACGACACTGCTGGTGTACGCCGAAGATGGATAGCACATGAGTGATGGGAATCTCCTCTTGAATTGGGCATTAGAAGCATTTGAATGCAAAAGTTTTTCGATGTGTAACACTTGCAGACTCGGGAACTGTCCCTAGAAACGCTTAACAAATTTATTTTAGCTGTTACAAGTCAGGGGTCTTAGACGAAGAATGATTTAAGTAGTATGGGTCAACGGTATGGCGACTCGGATCTTCTTAAGTAGTATAAACCTACGATCCGGTCAGACATGATGTGTGTTGTACATGCCAATCAATGTATTTTTAACAATATATGGCTTGCGTGATTTAAACAATTTAAGATAGAGTTATTTATACTATAATCAACAAAGGATTTCCTGCTCCAAGATCAACCTTTTCGATTGATAAGATAGCATTTCGTCTGTAATACGATTAAAGATTCGAACACGTTTTCGAAGCTTGTGGTAACGTTAACAACGGACGAGTAATTCATGCATTTTGATTACTGTAGCGTGCCAACCGTGAAAATTGCACGATGTATCGTTTTCACGTGATACATAGAAATTTCATGCTAATCAACTCCCAATGCATCCCTTCACGTATCATTCATTTCTCGAGAATAGGTGTCCGAGGTTAATTTGGACGAGTTTTCCGTCGTTAATATTTTGTCATCGCAGACGAAAAGTAATAACAATTCTCTGATCGAGATTCGACGCAGTGATCGTATTTAATTTTACTGCCGGTGTTCTAAAGTCGGCTGTATTTCTACCGATTCTGTAGCTTGCATTTAGTTGAAGATAGATTTGTCTGCAGCGACAAAAGGCGAAACGACGTTCCGAGTAACAAAGCGAAACAAAATACGGAATTGGGAAAAAAGTTTGGGTAAATAGAATGAAAATTGTATCTCACATACGGCGGATCGATATGTACATTTACGCAGGAGCATTGTTTAAACAACTATATTGTTCTCTTTCTGCGTCCCAGTTTAAATAGGCGCGAGGAATGGCGATTCGCGTTATCACGTTTATCCATATCCATTGTGAAGTTCAAAATGAACATAGAGACGAAATATATGTACACCATTAAATGCCACCGCTTAATTCAAAGCCGTTCCATTCTATTTTGTACTGCAAACGAAATCAGAATTTGTTCGAAATGAAAAGCAATTTTTCTATGCGAAATGTATATCCATCTTTTCCTTGGTGCTTTAATAATTGTTCAGCCACGATATCAGTCGATCAAAGTGTAAATTATCTATCTGAGATGGCTTATAACATTTATTTCGATTGTATTTATTATCAAGCACACACCACTACTATCACGATTATCTCGATTATTTACAATGCTTTAATACCGTTATAGTGCTGGCGGCAAACGATAAAGCTCGATGTATATACTTCTCGACGCGGCGGCGGTATTAATAAAGAGTAACTTTGCTGTGCGTTAATTAATATTTGCTCGCGTCAACTGTACAGGCCGTTTTATTTTTGCATACGTCCACCGAGTCTGCTACACATCCTCGAAAGCTAAATGAAATTATATTCTATGGGAGTATAAAATACTGCATCTCAGGTGTGTAATTTAATACCTGCTACTATGTTGAAAATGGGACGGTAAGAAATGGAAATTTATCGCAGGCTATTCTTATGGAAATTACAAAACTACCTTTTCCAAATATCATATTGAGGTAGAAGTAAGTCGTACAATTAAAATTTTCCCGCAATCTAATTTCAAACGTGAATTGTAAATTGCATTGCATCATATCTGATGCGGATTGATGTGTGTAAAATACGTATTGAAAGTAAATCAAGTCGAAGGGGTTTAAGGAAGTTCCTAAGAGAGAATTTTTTAAAGGCAGAAAAAGACGTTTGAGCGATTAATTTCGTCGATTAATGGACGCCAAGTTTGTTCGCCGATGCAGCTTTCTTACTTGAGGTCTGATAAATCGATAGCTCAATTAATTAGTATGATGGTGGGTCATAGACAAATTTCATTAGAAATCGAAATTCCTCGATGATGTTAATCGAGAAGATTGCACGAGTGTAAACTAGTTTTTCCTCGCACTAGATACTTTCCGGCGTAATTAAAACAATGTACGACTGTTTGTATATCCTTCGTAATTAATGGAATGCGAAACTGTTGATAAGTATCTCTTTAACGAGACACTTACGTCATAGCTCGGTTCGTACACAGAAAAAACTGATGCATGTGCAGGAGGAGGGAGGGATATAGAAAGATCGAAGCACACGATTATCATAATTCCCTGAGAACTGTTATTAAAGTTAATAGTTTAACTATCGCTTCAAGCGTTATTGTATCAAACGTCTACATCTTAGTAGCAAGAGTAGCCTGAATGTCATTTCAGTCAGCTTTTCCAAAATCTAAATGCACCGAACTGTTGCAACTTAAACTATCATTTCCCATCGAATCTCGAGTCATCGCCCATCACCGTGCAATACTACTGTCAAGATTTTCTACAAGCACCTCGTTACCCTCGATTCGAAGGGAACCGAACACGGCTCACCTGCATCATCTTGGCCGAATCGCATTTTCCTGCGGGCGCCAAAGAGTTGTCCGGAAAATCGCGCGTTCCTCGATCAACGAGCACCGTGCAACAATCGCGTCTGGAATACAGATATCCGTGTTCGCCTCGATAAGCATCGAAATCCCTGCACAAATAGCCGCGCAACGTGTTCTGTTCTCGCACGGTGAAAAGACACTCAGGTGGGGCGGAACAGGATGAAGGTTTGGCCGTGAGGTGTTTCGTGTTCGATCAGTGTTATTTCATTCGTTGCTCACCTACGAACGATTCGCGGCTGGATCCTCCGCAACAGAGGGAAAAGGAACACGTCGCCGAGCAAGGCGATCCGGAGAGCTCGATACCTTTACTGTGCTCGTCTGATGGGCGGCAATTCCCGATTTCGCGGAGGTGAGATTTCTAATTCACGGCAGAATCGACGGAAAAACCTCGAGGGAGCCGGGAAATCGCGATATCTCGGATAGTCATTGGAAATTATGATATTATATTCGGATACGACATTTATCCTTTATGACGACGAGTTTCATTTCACCCTGGTCATGCAAAATATAATACTTTCGATTATTTGCATCGGGAATGGTTCGCATTGTTCTCCTTCATTGCCAGATTCACCTTGCTGTATTCGTCGTTCAATGAACAATTTATTGGGAACCATTGTTGCTGGAATTCATTTTTAATCCTAACAAAAATATTGTGCATCTTTTATGGATTGCAATTTGTGTCGAAAGTAACACATTAATTATAGAAATATGTTTAATTCACTCTGCAATTTGGATCGATGAGAAATATTCTCAAGCATCGAAACGTTTATTTCTTGTTTCTTTCTTTTTTTTTTTTACGTCGCTCTGTTCATCGGCGCAATTAAATAACTGTTCGACCGTGATTATCATTAGCGTTTCCCCGTTACGCCACGGCTGCGCGGTTAATTGCAAACAAGAATCCGTGTCGTTTGCCCGTCACGATATGTTTTCGAAGCCGACTCAGTGGAATGTTGTTTCAGTAAAGATCAAAGCCTCTGGTTTCCTCGTCACGCGGTCGCAATAACGTGAGTCGGGCCGTCGGAAGGAAAAATTATTGAAAAATTGTCACCGCGTTGGCGCGAATGAATTTGTCCCCTGGGAAATATTCACACTCCTACGTAGGAAATTTCAGCCGAGCTGACAAGCATTGTTGCAACGGCTGACAAACATATCTGCCTGCAATTTTCGATTCGACTCGACAGCCGGTCGAGTCCCGTCGGGAAACGATGGAAGATTTACGGAACGATTATCCGCCGCGAATTTTTAGAAATTGCAACACCTCGTCGAGTAAATCCAGCAAAACCGTGGCATTTGGTTAATCGTTCGTATTAACTATCGTCGCCGCTGTGCCAGCTTTTAATCAGCTAACCGTCGCGCCTCGTTCCGATCGAAGGCAGTTCGAAATTCGCGGTGAGCGCGGTGTCGCGCTTTGAATATGATCGAGCAACGGGGAAGTAATTATGAGGTCGCGCTATATAATATTATCGGAAAGCAATTGCACGACATTCGATGACCTGATCTGGTTAATTTTCACTGGTGACGGAAATGTGCTCTACAACGAAATTCAACACACTCCGCGTGCGACGAATTGTTAGAGATACTTTCCCAAAACGAAAATCTCCTCTTCTCTCGGCCGGGTATGAAATCAAATATGCTTCGATCGCCGCGAAACATAATTCTTCGATCGGCTCGATACGTAAATGAAATGTCGTTCCGCTTAAACGTTTAGCACCTTACGTTCGTTTCGTAATAGTATTGGCTCGTGCATTCGATTCGTAGTAACGTATCGCGACATTCTAATCGCGAGATTCTATGATAGGCGGTTTTCCGTTAAGGCGTGTGCTCGTGGAATTGAAAATGTATCGAGTTCCCGATATCGGACTTCGTGAAAGGAACAGGAATACCTATTTCCAAGGACGCTGGACCGCGCGCGTTGGAGTAATCCCGCGTCGACGTTATTGATCGGACAGGATCGATAATATACGATCCACGGATATTTAGGCGAGAAGCCAGACTTAACGTTACCTAACAGCATCATGTGAAAGTGTTCTTAAGAAATTGCTAATGACTCAACTTTTTATATACTAACAGGGTCTAGTGTGTTATCAATTTTTTTTTCTCGAACCAATTGCTCGACGATTGTAAAGGGAAATATCTTATGTAACGCGATTTTTGTGAAGAAATTCAAGCCAAGTTAGGTTTCCAGCATTTGCTTACCTTGAAATCGCCATCCGGAGACAGGTAAATCGTGTGTCTAGTCAGAATCGTTGCGGAGTCGTTATAAGCATAAATATTCAAGAGACTCGTTGTCGCAATAATGAAACAGTCATGTGCATGTATGTACTCTGTGGCATTTAGCAACTAGGAGACATCACACTAAATTCGAAGCTACTTATTGACAACTTTATTAATATTCATTTTACTCAAGAATTTCGTGTTTTTTTATATAATATACAACAGCATTTTCTGTTAAGAAACAATACGTAATTAAACCTCATATCCTATTACCTTTCGAATGAATTGAACTTTGCTTAACAACTTATCAAGCTTACCACTGTTGGCCAGAGCAATCGATGCTACATCATAAAACGTGTCGCCCTCGTTTTAATGATAGCGCGTAAAATATGTAGCCATGCCGGTGAAGTATGGCTCTTGCCTCGTAATAGGAGTTGCTCGATCATTCGTCAAAGATAAGTTTGCTCCCGCATCAGTCACCCTGGATGTCCTCGAGTATACTAACCTTTGTGGTTCGAGGCGAGGCTCCATAACGTTTGACCGTTTAATGGGACGGAACAAAGCTGGTTATCTTGCAGCGAAAACCAACTGTTTGGCGCTCGTATGTCATCACCGATAGATAATGAGACTTTGTTGCTCCACGAAATTTACTTTGACCAGGGTTGAAAGGCCTCATCCGACGAGTATACCGACAAACATCAAACGCAAGTCGCGCTCGCGCATTCATTTTACTTTTACTTTCCTTTATCATTCAGCGTTCCTTGCCGCCCCGACCGTGGAAAATGATTAAACATATTTGCACCGAAGAGAAATAGAATGGGAAACGTTTAGTTAAGTGTACTCACCCTGTGCATCGGTGGAAACCGAATTGCCATCTCCCAAGCTCGTAAACCGTTTGGACAGCATCGTAAACGTCCGTTGCAGGATAAGGAAACACCACCTTTCAGCGAAGGAGCAATTATGCGATCGACGTTGCTTCTGGATCCATCGGGACGCGTACGCGAGACTTCACAGGCAAAGATCGTTGGCTGACCGTCGCGCGCGAAGGCTCGACCGGTGTCATTTAATAAAGCGAGAAACGTTCGCATCACCGCCGTGATATAACGGTAATATTTCAATCAAGCCGCCAAATCAATTTGATCACGCCTCGCTGGACCCTCCGCGCGTCTCGTTCCACGACGAGAGATATCTCCGCTGACGGGACGCGTTTTTGTATGTCGTCCGCGGTAGAGAAACGTTGAGGAGAATAATTAAGGTTCGAGGCTAAATTGATCATGACGTTGGAGAAGAGCGATACCGCTGGACAT
The DNA here is from genome assembly GCA_023838395.1 of Holcopasites calliopsidis. NCBI lineage: Eukaryota > Metazoa > Arthropoda > Insecta > Hymenoptera > Apidae > Holcopasites > Holcopasites calliopsidis. The sequence goes on from JALHAQ010000009.1 coordinate 2,569,219, forward strand.
TTCGTGAAAGTGCGAACGGAAGGGACCGGCCTCGAGTCGGCTGAACGATGGCGTATCACGAGGAACGTTTTGGTGATCGGCGTGGCGTTCATGGTGAATTTCACCGCGTTCATGGGGGCCACGAACTTGCAGAGTTCGATCAACGCGGACGGATCTTTGGGAACGTTCACGTTGGCCTCGATTTATGGAAGTTTGCTGTTCAGCAACATCTTTCTGCCAACCTTGATCATAAGGTGAGTTTGATCAAAAGTAAGATTCTAATTAGGAACAGAAATATGAAATTTGATTTGTTCCGATTCGAATGTAATAAATGACCAGTTTTCTTGAGTATGTTTCAATGTAGCTTGTAAGAATAATTTATAGTCGCTCTGAAATAGTTGCGACACGCCGTACTCGAATAAACATCCGATTCCTTTGGACATTTAATAAATAGAAGCTAAATAATAAAAAAATGCCCTGTACGATATGATTAAAAATAATTGATCAGGCCGTGGAGATTCTACCACCATCGTTCCTCTGGAACCAGTAATAACGTAGAAACGCCGTTCAAACGTAGCGCAGAGCATTGTTTGTCGGTAGCTGCTCCCTCGCGATGCTTCAAGCTCGACGACTATAATTTTCTCTCGGTCGAGAGATACGGTGAATCGCGCGTCCTAACGTTACAACGTATTTAAAACGTGCCTCAAATTGCAGCATCGCCTTCCCGTTTCCCTCCCGTTGTACACGATTGTACACGTGACCCGTTTACGTTCAAATGGTCAAAGCGTTTATAGTTTCGTCGTAAGTTTCGTCGATAGCTCGCAGCGTGAATTATTCTAGGAATCGTTATTTCAATTGCTCATCGGACGACTCGAAATCTTTGCCGAAAACGGTTAAAGAACGTTGTCGTCACTCGCCACTTACACCGAATGAAATGTCAGCTATTTGTCGATGGAACTACCGTCCCGGTTACAGCAACGGCGGTAGTAAACTTTATTATTGAAGTTTATCGCCCGTGAAATTTTCACCCACCCGACCGGGCTACTGCCTCTGCCCGCTGCATCGCTTCCGCTGTTTGTGTCTCGGTTTGCGGCACCGGAAACTAGGCCTATGAACCCTTGTACGATTTTTTTTTTTTTAACGTATTGAGTCTGTTCTTTATCACGGTCGTGAAAAGGGCAGGGCAATCATAAAACAGAACATGCTGGTTCTTGTAATACGTAAAATAACTCTGAAATTCAGTTTTAAACTCTGACATCTTTAATAATAATTAGTTGCATACAACTGCTAATCTATAACACAAATCATTGCAACATCCCGACATTGCAGTACGAAAGATGAAACCTTTGACACAGATTATTAATATTACAATTTAATCTGTGCGAATGTAAAACTCAACCAGAGCGTACCAGGGTGTTTTACGAGTGCCGTGGGCAAAGTAGAAAGAGTTGACTGGAAGACAGGGGAAAGTTCAAACGACAAGTGTTAAGAGGAACTTATCTACAATTTTGTTACAGCTGGCTGACATTTTTAGAAGTAATTACTACTTGCATACAACTGCTAATCCATAACACAAATCATTACAACTTCCCAACATTGCAGTACGAAACCTTTGACACAGATTATTGTTATTGCAATTTAATCTGTGCAAATGTAAAGCTCGACCAGAGCGTACCAGGGTGTTTTACGAGTGCCATGGGCAAAGTAGAAAGAGTTGACTGGAAGACCTACGAAGTAGGGGAAAGTTCAGAGGACAAGTGTGAAGAGGAACTTATCTCCAATTTTGTTACAGCTGGCTGGGCTGCAAATGGACCATTTCTTTGTCCATCCTGGCTTACGTGCCCTTCATGGCCGCCCAGTTCTACCCAAAATTCTACACCATGATTCCCGCGGGGCTGATGGTCGGCATCGGCGGCGGGCCACTTTGGTGCGCCAAGTGCACTTACTTAACAGTCGTAGCGGAAGCGTATGCCGCTTTATCGGATGCGACCGCGGACATCCTTGTCACGCGGTTCTTCGGCCTGTTCTTCATGTTCTACCAGATGGCACAAGTCTGGGGCAATCTTATATCTTCAGCAGGTGCGTATGTTCATGGCATTCCCTCGCCAAATAGCTGTCGCGCGAATTCGGATTCTTATTAATTTCGGTCCACGTGGTAGATCAATGAAATTGCATGTCGGGACCCGCGACACGTAACAGTTAGAGTTAAAATTCGTAAAGGGGAAGGTGAAAAATGTTTGCATTCGAAGTCCTTCAATCCCTCAGAGTGTCGACGTGTTCGGAGAGCTTTGCAAAATCCTTTGATAAAATTTTCGACGAAAGGCGGCACGTTTGCGAGTCGAAAAATATTCATAGAAAAACTTCCATTCTATTTTACGCACGGAGTCGCCCGACTACTATAATTTCTCTCTCGTTGATGTAAAAGCCTACCGCCTATTCCCTCCGTTTTCGTTCTTCCGTCTTCGGGATCGCAGCACCGGGTGAACCGTTGTCGGGTCTCGGTGAATAAAAAGCTTTAGCTGCAATACAGTTCGCCGTAACATCGTACACTCCTGCTTCAATTTTGAAGCAGAGCTTTATTGCGAGCTTTATCGCCGGACAGAATGCTGGAGCAATGCCAGCAGACACAGGAGTGATAAAATAACACAGGGCGAGGCAAGGGGGGGGGGGTGAAGCTTTGACTTTTCTCTCCCCAGTGAAACGAAAGGGAAAGGGATGCACTCCGGAGTGCTTTAACACGAGGATCATTTCAATTAGCTCGTCGACCGATCCTTAATCTTGTTTTGCTTTGTGCACGATACGCCGTCTAAGCCACGCCTGTTGCACAATTCCTTTTGTCACCGTGACAAAGCCGTTTGTTTAAGAACAAAGATTATTCTGTACCCCATTTCCATGATAAACATTATTAATCATTCACACGATTCCAAAAAGAAGGAAATAGAATGCTCAGGCGCGTCGTATCGTTTGCTATTTAATACATTGAACATATTCGTCGCACGATTCGTGAAATCTTCACGGGGCATTGTAAACATTTCGATGTGAAATATGACGAGTAAAAACCTCTAGCAAGTACTTGCCCGGGAATATTTATATCACCGTCGACTCGATTCGATCTTCAGGGGATTTAATTCAGCAAATCTCGAGAATTCTATCCCTTCGCGTTATTTCTTTCGCGATCGTAAAATCGGGAGGTAAATGACCGAGGACATACGTAAAAGCATTCAGCGGTAACGTGCGCATACGGGGCTTCCCTTTTAACAACGTCCTATACGAATTCGTTCGGCTCATCCTGATCGAATCCCCGTAAGACACCAGGGTTATTCATGAGCCCTCCGACTAGGCTGTTAGATATTCAGGGATCCTGAAACTGACGCACAAAGTAATGGGAGCGCTATACATTGTCATGCTAAGCTGGAACAGTAAAAAAACGTCGATCGAGGTTTCGCCCGCGACCTATTGAGCTACGCACAATGGAAATCTGGCCAGAAATGTTCCGTATTGAAAAGTCGAATTTTTCCCCGGCGATATCGATCCGCCGAGAACGGAGTCTCAAGTACTATCCGATTGGATGAATCGTTCTTGCTTGCCGAAAGGCTGAGCTGTACAGAACCAGCCAATAGATTCGTCATAATCCCGATATCGAAAAAAAGGCTGTCGTCTTCGAATGTTCACCGGAATTCGCGTGGAAAGATCTGCTTGCAGGGTGGCGCATTTGTTAAAAATGGACTGTAATTGTATCGATGATTAGTGAATTCGTAAATGAATTACTTGTAACAAGTTAAGACACATCGGAATATTAATGATCGTTTAATCTCTCAACAATGTTAATATAAACACTTTTATCATGGGCAGAGATTAAATTCGACAATTCTGTGTGCTCTGAATCAGCAGATCTGCCAACTTATTAACTTTCATCTGAATTATTGAAGGTCGAGGCACTTACAACGAAATTCATTAAGGTCCAACGTAATTTCCTGGCTCGCTTTTACAGTTCTATCCTATGGAATCGACGCCGCGCCAATGAATACAACGCTGAACAGCAGCATCGTGGCGGAAGCTTGCGGTGCCAATTTCTGCGGGGCTACGTCTAACGCCAGCGACAGTCCAAAGTTGGAACGACCGCCGGAGGAAAGGATTCATCTAATTTCCGGCATCTATTTGTGCTGCATGATAGCGGCATCCTTAATTGTCGCGTTCGGCGTCGATCCTCTCACGAGGTAACGCTCCTAGTTGTTATTCATCCCGCGGCCCGTGCGCGATTTTTCAACGGGATTAAATTCTGAAAGTTCGCTCGAGCTTGACTAACCAAATGCTTGCGGGACGGGAATAATAGAGTTTGCAACTTGTAATTAAAAATCCCGTTTCGCCGAACATTTTGCGCGATTATAAATTCAAAGTTTTCTTGTTCCGGCGAAAGCTTGGGAGCTGTCAAATAATTCGGCTGTCAAATTTCTATTAACGTGTCTCTAGTTTCTTTCTTTTCTCTTGCGAGTAGATTTTCACGTTACGAAGAGCTAAAGATCGAAACTTTTATGCGGAACGCTCGATATGTTATATTTTATTGAATCTCATGAAAGTGTTACGTTTTGGAAATCTGTCTCGTCGGAGGGATATCGAAAACCGATAGTCCCGTATGGAGTCGCAGCCTATAAGAAGCTACGTATAAGTAAATGCTACATCTACGAAGTATTACAAGCATGCAGATTTTACACACGTGCTCGTGCGTGTTCCCTGTGAATCGAATAAGTCGCGGTAGCTATAGGAACGTCGAGGAGATGCAGGGGGGCCGTTTCGCGATCGATTTTACAACCGAAACGTATCGCGCCACGTATCATAAATCGTTCGTGTATCCGGATTTATTTGGGAATGTAAAATTGATGGGGCATTAGAACGACAGGAGCACAATATTGCTACCGTTTGAAGAATTACGACTAAAGACTTTGGCAATCGATTCGGAACATTTTTGGAGGGTGGGAGAATCTTTCGCGGCTATGGTCCTTTGTGGTTCAAGGGAATCATTAAGACAGTAATCCTGATTTGCTGTTTCTCTGTGCAATACTGTGGAAAGTATTGTAAGAGCAGAAAAAAATACGAGCGGACGGTAGGAAATCGATCACAAACGATCGCTCTACTACTGAGCCACCGGTCAATCGCCGATTCCTGTCAATCTATCGATTCCCACTCTCAACCTTCCCCCTCTCTCTGCCGATCGAACAATGTTTCGCGAGGAAATATTTTCCTTGCAGATAATTTTGCAGAGAGTGGATACGATAAAATAATTTATCGTTTGGGATACTAATATCGAATCAAGTATTGTAACAATGTATCATAAAAATTGATATTCCTTGTTACGTCTACAGATATAACAAAGGTAGAGCAGGGTCAGCAACAGGGCTGTCAGGATTCAGGTTGCTGGCAGTGACGCTGCAATTATTAAAAGAGAGGAATCAGCTGCTCATACTGCCAATAATAATATTCATCGGGGCGGAACAGGCGTTTTTGTTTGCCGATTATAATGCTGTACGTGCATTATTACAGAATCTTTTCTGAATCAGTTTCTGAAGAGTGTAAATGAATTTGTTCTTTGTTCAGTCTTTCGTATCCTGCGCATGGGGAATCAGCAACATCGGTTACGTGATGATTTGCTTCGGTGTGACGAACGCAATAGCTGCGCTCGGCACGGGTTCATTAATGAAATTGACGGGGAGAAGGGTTTTAATGATATTCGCCTTCTGCCTGCACGTGGGAATTTTAATTTTCCTGTTACGCTGGAGGCCAACGCCTGAACAGAACTCTATATTTTTCCTGATGTCTGGATTGTGGGGCCTTTGCGATGCCATGTGGCTGGTGCAAGTGAACGGTAAGGAATATTCGTATATTCTTATGATTTCTTAGAAATATCATTAGATCGAGGCTTGCGACAAATTTGGATGGAATCAATTTTGCTATCTGTAGTTAAAAGTGGTTCCATTTGGATAATGATATCAGTTGCAGCCAAAGTAAGATCGCTATATTGCGACTGACAATAAGCGACGACACGTTGATATCTGCGTGCGTACCGACTGCGGAAAACTTCTATTCCTTTCTGGAGAGCAGTTTTACTCATGCGCGTGTACAGTAATTGTCATTGTTCAAACATTCGGATTGCCTTTGCCTCGTCAATAAATTAAAATTGATTCCTTAATGGTATCGTATAGAAGTTTTATCATTTCCAGCTCTATCGGGGATATTATTCCCGGGGAAGGAAGAAGCAGCCTTCTCCAATTTCCGATTATGGGAATCGACCGGATCTGTGATCACGTACGCGTACAGTCCTTACCTCTGCACGCAAACGAAACTCTATTTTCTAATTGGAATCCTTTGCATCGGGATGATCGGCTACGGCCTCGTCGAATGGAGTGGAAAGACTCACAGACCGGTGCCGGAAGAGAAACCGGACTTTGAATTAGTGGCGAACGGTGATACCAATGATACGACGAAGCTCTAAGGATGAAATCAATGATACCTGCGTATCTTGTGGCGCGAAAAAGTTCGTTTAAAGTCTTTCTAGTATCGAGAAGTATTTTATATAATATCGCTATTAAACAGACGGCAACGAATCGAGGAAGTGGGAGGCTGACTCGATCAACGACAATTATTCTTCGTATTATTTTGAAAACGCTCAACATAGGAAATCGTGTGAATAATATTCTATAATTGCGTGTATACATATTGTATATATATATAGTATAGACAAATCGTACACAAGTCAGATCGGTGTTATGTCAAGAAGATGATATGTACAAGAGAGAGTTGAAGTTTGGAGGCGCAGTCAGGACCTTGAAGGTACACTCATCATTGTGTGCTTTGTACCACAATATATGTTTTTATTTTATTCTTGTGGACACCTACTAGATTTTACACAGATAGTTTCGCTTAATCGCTAAGGATCCTCATCTCCGTTTCCTTGTTCATTTTAAATACGTAGTTTAATGTTACATCGTGTGTCTAGGTGCTAACATTCAAGCTAAAGCTACGGGCTCGCTTAATTTAATTGTATACTTAATGTGCTTAATTTTCCTTCACTGTTACCTGTATCATATGTATGTGTACAATGTATGTATGTATATGGTGCGACTGCGGTGTGCGGTCTGTCAGTGTATATGTATCTTAACGCGTGGCTTCCTTTTATAGCAAGTATGCTCTTCGTTTATTGTGCTGTCATGATCAATTGTCCCCAGTCCCTTTTTAATTGTAAGAACTACGATATATTACAAGATTATTCTCCTCCAGATGTTTCATGGTATCGCTAAAATCTATTTGCGATTTCTTGGAACTTTTGTTTAAATAATATTTATAGCAGTAATACTAATAATAAAAATGATAATAGTAATAAGTATTATTAATAATAATAATAATAGTAAGGAATCGCGACGTGGAATCAATTGACCCTGCATCTCTCGTCTCTTAGCGTTGCTCGATTGCTAATTGTAACATTTGTGGATCGTGTGCTAGCTTAACCCTCGTTATGTACAATTCAAGTTTTGCAGTTTAGTTATATACTTTATAAAACGTAGTAGGAACTTTGGTTTCGCTGGGCAATGTTTCAAAAGCAGTTTCCTTCCTTTTGTTCCTGTTACGAAGTTTATCATTTACTCCTCACCCTCCCCCGATCATTATTTGAAATTCATCTCAAGTTCTTTTGCTACGGAAACGCAACTCGCAACTTCTATTCCCACGCTTTTTGTGGTTACCTCGGTGCAACTTTATAAGTTCCGAATGCAATGTGAACGCGAAAAATCCAGCCGGAAACTGCTATAAAACATTCGCCCGTGGATCTATCCTCCTTAGAAATATGACACTCACAAATACGGTTCACGATTTTTTTTTTTTCTTTAATACTCATGTTTATATTTCCGTAATGTCCTATTGAATATCAATTTTTGCACGAAGAAAATACACATGACTCGTAAACTTTTCTCTCTCTCCCTTACACTTTCGTTCGCAGTATCTTCCCGCTCATTCACTCCCTCCCCTTTGTATTTTTATTCAACATCCAACGCGACGTTCTCCCCCGTTTCTCTCTTGCTCGTGTAACAAAATTTAATAACCGGAATATCTCTGTACAAACATTCTCATTTTTCCCTCTCCCCGTTTCCCGCCGGCGTCCGCGTTTTTAAAAAGGAACAACAAACACGCCTCAACCGTGCACAAAATTTGGAATTTTCAATCATCAACCCCCGCCCCCGTCAACCCTGCTATTATACACGTCTCCTGTCTTCTCCTCCTTGTATCTTCTTCTTGGAATTCCGTTTTCTAACTTGTTTCATTTAGTGTATGCTTCGTTTAGGAACAGATCACTTTGCTCGTTATTTTTAATCGTACCCTAGAGATTAAGATACCTTAAAAGTACGTGCTTATTATTAGAAATTTATTTCTCATCCCCCGCGACCCTTATCTTCGTCTCGTTTCTATTTAACCGTGCAAATTTTTATTCGTCCACGGATCGTGGTCCACGTGGATCCTTGTAATCGTCCAGCTATTACATAGCTATCACGATCGTTAAAAAGTACTTTTCGCTTTTCGATTCTTACAATGTTGTACAGTCCCTAAAGTGTCGCTGTAATATGTACATGCACGCGCTCTTAGCCACGCCGCTGCAAGGATCTCGTGGTTGAATAATTAATTAATCGTACGGAATTAGCCCATTACAGTGACGGGATAACGAAGTACATGCGTACTCGTGTGTGTGTGTGGGTGTGTGTATGCGTGTCTGTGCGTGAGCGTTTCCATTTTCCTGTCCCCTTTAGTCGCAATCATATGTATTCTTCGTTTTCCCTTTAATTATTATACTCGGGCTGAGAGATTATTTAAGAAATCCTGTCGTACCATTTATTCTGGGATGGGTTTTTAGTTTCGCCTACAGTATCGTTTATTACGGCAAGGAAGGAAAAATTGTCGAGGGAACAATAATGTTCGATCGGTCGCTCGCGTGCGAGCTATGCTTTATATTACCTTCTCTCTTTTTTTCTGTTTTAAAGAAATGACTGTCCCGCCTCCTTCGATTCGATCGAACGAAAGAAAGAAGGGAGCCCTTCGCTTCCAAGCGGAACACATTCGAAAGTAAACACTATTATCACTATCGATTAACCGAAGAATATATGGATGATCGATATTTAAGCTTCTCGTAGTTGTATTATAATTTATTTATTTAGTTGCTCCTGTTTTGCCATTCCTCCTCCTTCTCCTTTCTTTCCTTTTATTTTCACCAGCGATCCATTCCTCTGGACGCGTGAATAACCATTGAGAAATGGCCATTATTGTACATATATCGATTTCTTTTCTTTTTTTTTGGAATTAATAGAGCAGTTGATTACGGGTCGTCGAACGTTTCCATTTTCTTCGGTCGCCCCGTTTGCGGATACAAGTTGAATTCTCCCGTGGCAATAGCTCGGTCGCAAGTACATCCCGCGGCCCAGAAAAACGGAACGCCTGCCAAGTACAAAGTGTCTATCGATACAATAATCAGCGGCCAAGCAGATCGAACATTTAGGAACGAAAGTTGCGTGAAATGTTTAGATACGTATACCTCGTGTATATGGCGGATTATTACAGACTAGTACCTTTCCTCTCGTGTTACTCTCTGCGGGTAAAAATCTCAAGCCACCCCGAACATCCCTTTAGTTCGGATAGAATTCCAAATGTGTGAATCAGGAGCGGATCATTAATCTGATCGGAGTTCGATAAATATACTTTCAAAAAGACGTTATTGCGTTAATTTATTCGCTACGAAGTTTCTTCTGTTTCTTTTTCTTTTTTCTTGTATTCCTTTTATGGCTACCCTTTCATCCTCGATTATCTACGAGTGACACGCGTGTCAATTCTTTTTTTACAGACGAGCACGCACCCAGAGAACACTAAGGTTGAAACATTTATTTCCTCCAACGGGGTCTGTAGACGAGTGGTTGTTGTCTCACCGGTGAAAATGCGAAATGAAAAGAGAGTCGATCGTCATAAACGATAGTGGCGTTCCTGTGGAAAAACGTTTCCGTTGCTATTTCCTTGTGTGTGATCAAATGAATTGTTCGTAGTTATCCCATTGTGTACGGCATGCGACGGTACCGCTGTTGTTGCTGTTCTCGTTGCCCCAACTGTATGTTCGTTCCTGCGTACTAAAACGGATCGAACAGATTCCTCGATCTCTGCTTACAGTTCTCGATACCATCTCGTACAAAAAATATCATTCTACCCTTTCAAACGAACGATCCAGGGTGATCATATTTTTTGCACGATGTGCTTCGTCTGACATTTCTTTCCCTTTTGCGTTTTCTTTAATTAACAGACGGTTCTTAGTAGCTGGAAGCTTAGCCCGATCGTTATCTCGACGAGCCAGCGTTTTATCTGTGCGATTACTTGACGGAAACTATTACTTATCCTACATTCACGAGCCGAGACGCTACTTGATAATTGTTGTTTGATTTACGCCTTATCTTGATCCGTCCGCTCGACGAATATTTCGATAATTCTTCTTTTCATAGAAATTCGTCTGGAAAGGCCGCGAATATTTATAATATTTATATTTTACCATCGACTGATAATTTGTATGACTTTCGCCGGGTTCGCGTTTTATCGTCAGCTGCTCCCTTATCGGTCACCGATAGCAGAGAACGAACCGGCGCGTTCCGCGTCGCTGATAAAATCCTCGAACGTCGGCCAATCGTGTTTCAATTGATTAGCGAATCATCGGACAAGACGATGTCGATTAAGGCAATTATCAATGACAGACGCTCGACTCCTGTACATCACATTAGTCGTAGATTTAAAACTATTTACAGATAGGTCTCGTATACGCCTGCAATCACAATTGATGATCTTTACATCGATCGTCGATGGGGGCCTGAAAAATTCATCCCCGCCCCCCCCCCTACACCCCTCCGCCCCGGGGCGTTTTCGACGGAGCGGTGAATTTTTAAAAGCGATCCCTCCGAGCGTGTTGATTTTTCGAAGTTATTTTATTAAACGCCGCCACCCGACGTTCGGCGAATCCCTGTCTTCCCTCGCGCGGTATCAATTGATAATCCCCGTTCAAGTGGGACCGCTCATCCGTATAAAGCTCGATGGATTACGTCCGTGCGACGTGAACTCGAATCCTTAAAGCTTATCCATCTCCATATGCATCTTGTTCACTGGTTCCGCTCGCGACCAACTCTTGTCCCGTCTCGAAACACTTTTACACAATGTCCTTCGACAGATGCCTGACCGCGTTCTTCAGCGATTGCCGTTTGTTGCAGAACCAAATCCTGATCACCTCCCGGTCGTATCCGAGGCGTTGCGCCAAATTCGTGATCTCGTTACCTGGAATGTTAAACGGAGATGAAATGGATCGTTGCCGATTCATCGAGCACTCGCGAATCGTGGGAAGGGAGGCTCACCGTTAGGATGGGTATTTCTGCCGAAGTGAGCGTTCAACATCTCTAAAGCCTGCGGGGTGAACGAGGTACGCCGCTTTCGTTTCTTGCTCGGCTCGACCCCGATGAAATCTGTCAGCTGATGCAACCCGCTCTTATGCCTGTACGCAGATACACTGTTTTCGTTATTGGTCCAAAAGTCCGACGCGGAGCGCATTGAATTGTACGTCGAGTAAATCGAATCAAGCAGAGAAGAAGGTAATATGTTAAACGTGCCCGTTTTGGAGAAAGGGTTGGAAAGGCCTAGATAGCAAAACGAAAAAGGCGGAACAAGGGAAAGAGCGTGGGGAACGAAGCTCCGTTCAGCGAGACGTTCATCCCCCTGACCGATTGTCCTCTGCCCGTCCCAAGCCGACGAACTTTCCCAAATGGAACGGGCGAGGGCATCGCGGCGTCGCCGTCGCGTAAATGAAATTAGCGATCGAAGCGTCACTGGGCGTTTCGAATAAAAAAAAGGAAAAACTCGCAACCGTAAACAGGAGAACTTCCGCCAGGGAATCGCTGCTAAACGAGCCGAACGAAGAGAAAACGCCGAAAACAGAGGGGAGAGAGAGAGAGAGAGAGAGAGCAGGGTCGGCGTCCCGACGCACACAATACACAGCGTTCGGCTACCGGGGGAGAAGAGCCGTACGTGGACGCCGCTGTGGAATTTATGTTTTTAATTTAACTCCGTATGACCAACTGTCGAGAGCCCCGGCGAAAAAAAAAAAACGCGGGCCGAGCCATTAGCATCGCGCGGTGATATTTCGTCGAATCCGCGGAAACAATATGCTAATGGAGAGGAGCCGGCAAACGCGAAGAACCGATGCTTCGAAATCAGCCGGGGGTGGAGCGAGTTTTCCGACCGGAGCTGACGAGAACCGCGGGACCAGGGGAAAAGGGGTGGTACGCGACGATCCGGCGACGTTCGAGGTGTTCGTTTCTTTCTTGTTAGTGTTTAATAGGAGGAAATTTGTTGGAGGGTTTATAGATGGTGCGAAAGGTATCGTGGTTAAAATCAAACTTTTATGTGGCTCGATTAAAAAGGAACTGCGGTTGGAATTTTCATTTTGACCACTTCAGGTTGATGGGAGACGATACATGGATGGGAAACGAATTTGTTAGAAACTAGTGAATATGCGATAAACTACAGAAATATGCAAGAAAGGCTTTGCAAAATGATTCATACAACTGTCTAATGTTTTGTAAATATGTTGATCGACTACTGTTATTTCAGGGGAGTGCAGATCACGATGAAATAATTGTAAACGCTGTTATATTTTTTTAGTATCACGTATTAGTATTCCATGTTACGTTTTATGATTACGTATTTTATATTTTGCGTACGTGTTTATAATTGGCACATTGCACGTAACCAGGCTACTCTGTTCGGTTTTCTGGTTATTGTTTGCTCTTTTACGATAACAGAGCGGCCGGAGACTTAATTAACGCAAAGAAGAGGGAGAATTGATTAATTTTGGTAGAAAAAAAGTCCATCCCGGCCTTCGTTGTTCCTCTTGTTTAACGTGCGGTGGATATGATTAAAATTAACCACACGATAATTACATTTTTCCTACAAAAGAGCTTTATTTTTGGCGGCGGGCACGGTTTATTGATTGCAATTCGGTGTTATTGGTATACGGGAGGTCTGATGAAGCCCCGAATCGACGCATTCGTCGAAACGTGAATTCAGCTTTTAAGAAAATATTTAAAAAATCTCGCGAATAAAAATCGAACGGAGGACAAATTAATATTGTTCCGCAAGGCCGCGCGTGTTTGCTCCTCGTTTCGTCAATTGAACGACTTGAAACTTCATAACATTCATAGAAAAAGAAGAAACAGAAAAATTAATGTTCTGCTACGTAAGGTACAAATAAAAATAATTCAAATGTAAGTTCTTCGTGCGAACGCTCACTAGATAAAAAAAAAACAAGAAAGCACAAAGCTTTCGGTAATCGAAGACGGATCATTTGAATCAAATTAAAAGACGGCTGTTTCAATGCAGTCACAAGTATCGTAATTGCTTCTTTAACGTCAACTTCTCGCTGCTTTCGATATAATCTTAACAAACTGTCCGCCCGCACAAAGGTAACGTTATTGTCGTAGGCATGTGCATTGCAGGCGAGAACAGCTGACAGAAGAAGAGAAAGCCAAGGGAACAGGGTATGAGGAGACGGTGGAATCAAACTGGCGTCGAGGGTTAGCTCGAGCACGTACTCCCCTATAGGTGAGAAGCCAAACGAACGGAGGAGGGGTGAGACAAGCTATATACGACGAACAAGGACGGGGGGGTTGGTAAACGACTGAGAGCCAGGTTTAATCCGCGACGCCGAGAGAATATAAGCAAGTGATGGGAGCGAGAATTAAACGTCGTCGTCGTCGAAAAGAAGAAAAAACCTCGAGTCGACGTGTCGCGCGAAGACAATGCACGGTCCCCGTCGTGTTTAAAAAAAAAATGAATCGCGGAAGAGCACGCGTCATCAGACAACGTCGAAAGCGTGCTTAGTCGACGGCTCGATCCCCGTCTCCTCTAAATCCGTCGTCGCTCGATCGCAGGAATGCGTCGGCTGATCGAAGAACAAAAGGATCCGCGCGTCGAAGGATAACAGACCGGCGGGCGGTTAGAAATTGTTGGAAACATGAGAAACGGAAAAATAGACGAATGAACGAAGGGAAAAGATGCACGGAGATGCCACCGCGCGAGCTCGGCAAAGTAGTCGCAAGTATTAGCGTTTCCTCGGCCCGATGGAACTGAAGAAAGGGAGGAAATAAGTCGGCGAAAGTAGGAGACGGAGAAGAATGGCGGGGAGGAGAGGCACGGGTAAGAGATGGTCGGCGGCGAGGGTAGGGTAAGAGCGGCGGCCAGTAGGGGCACATCAGAAACCTGATTTTAATTAGTCCACAGTTTAATTACTCGGCAGATAAATCGTGCACGTGCACCGCATAAACTAGCCGCTTTCATTTTTCCCGGACGCGGCCCGGCAACGGTCGCGCTTACTTCTACGCCGCGAGAATGCGGGATGGGTCATTGTTGCCCGCTCGCTGCGACGCGCGGAAAGAGAAATGACCGTGCTTAAACCGTCATCGAATCGGCCGGATAATAGTCCAGCCGGGTTAACAGGCTGACGGATTCAGCCGGTGGTTGTTAATCCCTCCGTGTCCGTGTTGAATGCCTCTCTGCCAGGTTCTTTGAAAGGTGGTGAGAACTTTTCTTTGAGGGTGTGCAAATGTTTCACGGAGAGGGAAACTATTTGTTCCAATACAATTTAAGTACGTGTTTTATATTAGCAAATAATAGAATCTCGAAGCAATCAGAGTATGATAATTGTATGCGTTTAAGCTATCGCCTTGACAGGGTGCAGTGATATATTAAGTTGTACTAATTAAAAGAAACTTTCTGTCTGACTATATATCGACCTGTACTACTCAATTATTAAAATCCGAAGCTGCGCCCTTCTTGTCTTTTAGGCCGCTAGATCTAATTAATATTTAAATATAATGTTTCAAGAGGGTCACTTAATCGAGGATCGTATCGTTAAACGAGAAAATGGTTTGCGCAAGCCAATAACACCCGGTTGATTCGCCGTTTCGCGTCGCGTGAAGGTGTTAATGCGCCGTCAACAAATCATTTTGTTCGTTTTGGGAAAATCTGTTGATGCTACGCCACGGGAATGCGGAACGGGTCATTGTTACCAGCCCGACCACGGAAAGAGAAATGACCGCGTGCTTCTGTCATCGAATCATCCGGTTCATGGCCGGGGTGCATGCTGCGTGCATCGATACCCTACATACATACCGCATATAAATGTATACAGATTTTATAACACGTGTCGGTGCTTCTGTAGGTGTCTGTATACACATATATTTTTTTTTTGCATATACACTTGCCGAGCTTTAACCAACAATAAAACGGCGTTGGGGTGAAATCGAAACCGTAAACCGTGATAGGCGTCGACGACACGTGAAATTCGCGCGATTGGAACTCTTGCTTATTACCAATTACACGATTATCATTTCAGATGTGTCGCGGAACAAAATAAACAGTTTCTATTTCAATCCCGCTTTAATTGGCTCTACCTAATTTTACTCCTGCAGTTGCAATAAATTTATAATCCCTGTAACTCGATGCGTCTGCTCCCCTAAAGGTCGAGGCAATATAAGATGAAAAACGTTCCGCAACGATATCCGCAGGAATCGCCAGCGTGCAGACCGAAGTGAATTTCTCGCGTATGAGAGCGGCTGTATCAGGCGAGCGACCGCGGTCGAGCGATGAATTTCAAAACTTTGAATCTCGCTAATTACAGATCCTGATACAACGTTCGGAGGGAATCGTCGCGCTAGCAGAGTGTGGGTGCGTCGAAGCGGCCTGCAAAAGACCGATACCTTCGAAGGAGGAAGCCGATAGGCGGACTTCTTCTTTCGCGACACGAACAAAACCGGCGCGCTGGTACCCGTAGCGGCGCGAGCACGGTCCCCGCTAACGGTTTCCCCCGTTCTAATTAACATTCCGCGTATTTATTAGACGCGGATCTGCAATTAATCAGGCGGATTCAATTAGCGTATTACCAATTAGCACGCACGCGTTCACACGCTCTCGGACACCGCTTGAGATCCTGTTTGGACGATCGCCGGGATAATCGTGCACCACCGATACCCGTCGCGGCGCTAGAACGGCGATCTCGAACGCGATCCAACGATCCCGACGGCGTCGCCCACGAATTCGTTTCTCCGCGACTATTATTTTTCGTATTCCGATAAATGCATGCCCGAAGGAATCGGACGCTCTCAGGCTCCAGTGCAAATTAATTATTATGGAATTCTCAGGTTCGTGCATGGATTGGTAGCTCTTGCGTCTTTTCATGAGGGTGGGTGGATTAGAGAGAGAATTAACAGAAGCGTTATTGGGTTATAGATCATTTGAAGTCAATAGAACAATAAAACATGCGATGTTCGTTATTCCATTTCGTTCCAGCGTTCAAATTATCGGTTTTACTAATATGTACCGTGAGTAGCATGCATTAAACAAAACAAAAAGAACAAAAGATAGTTTTGTCAAGTTTCTATGATCCTTTTTACGATTATACTTTTAGAATCGTAGCAAACGTGAAAATATAATGCGAAGTTTGTGATTCCAGAAGCAAAACTCACCTCTCCTCAGCCTCTTTCATCCACTTTTCGAGGACCGGCTTTATCTTTTGCGCGCTCTTTGGCGTGATGTCCAACTTTTCGAATCTAGAGCCCACAATGATTCATCAAAGTCACGTCGGAAAAGGATTCTCTGTTCTTTCCGCGTCAAAGACGAAAAGATTTTCCCAATCCAGAGGATTGCATCGTTAATAAGCTCGATCGGAAATATTGCGAAAACTCTTCGCGTCTTTGTTCGACTAAAGGAGCACTAAGAGGCATGCATTGACTCAAAAATAGGACATTGACAATGCGTGCATGCTTAAAGGTTCTGGTGATGCCGTGTATGATGTTGCCAACGCGTTTCGAGTGCTGCCGCCGGCAGGCGTAGCTTTTCGATCGCCACGAGAACGTTCCAGGATCGTTCGAAAGAGGAACAACGTTGGCGATCGTCTAAAAAAAAAAAAAGAGGAAGACGCTCCCGTCGACGGGCGTGTCGATCTCGAAACTTGTCCACGTATCTTCACGCGTTAGCGACATCATGCCCAAGTTTGCCAATGCCCTGGCTCGAAGAAATTGTTAACTTTCAAAAGTGCTCCTTTCGCATATCTCGTTTAATCGGAAACGGAGTTAGAAGTTAGCTTAGAGTGCTTTCTGCAGCTATACCAAAATATGCCCCCATAGTACTATCGCGGCTCGAGGCGATCGCGTTTCGTCGAACGAAACGAAGAACGGAACAGAGAAGGCCGGCGGACGTTTCGATAGAGAACAGAAGACAGACAGATCGAGAGAGCAGAGGAATTGAAAGGAGACGAAACAGAATATATATAGATATATATGTGCGCACGCCTTCCTCGATGGTCGATTCAAAAGTAATCGTTGCATAAACACTTGTACACGCCTTCGCTGAACACACGACGATATCGATATACACGGATTCGCATGCTTGGGTATAACTGCTATGCTTCCAGAGGATTTGAAAAGTTTTAGACTTTTAGATAAATTAAGTAGCATGAGGGGTGAACGTACGTAGGTTGCTGCTGAGAGGGAAACTGCGAGGCAGCGAACATCTGGGAAGCCAGGGCACTGGGGAACAATCACCAATGCTTAAATTAGTCGTTACGATAACAATGCTAGGATGTAGAAACATTGGTCTCTACTTGCCACCAGCTTTACCACCATGGTCCCTTGCATTTTATCACTTTTTAATAAGAACATCATCTATTTGGGGATAAGTAGGACCGTCAACATTTCCCAACGCGATTTGCAAGCGGAAATATAATTAATTTCTCGTTTCAGGAACCACCGTGGCAGGTTTACATATTATATACATTTTTATAGAGCACGATCACGTGAAAATTCAACGACGTTCTCTCGGAACCTGTACTCGAAGAGTGCCAGATATGCTCAAGATACACAACGTGACTAATCATGACGGCTAACCCTGTCATAAGAACATTATACATTCATACTTGAAGTAAATAATCTATACTTGTTCAAATAAAGGTATTCCTTTTAAACAGAAGCTTGTTCAAGCTGTTAAAAAAAAAAAGTTAAACGAACGAGCAAGGAAGTGATGTGGCTAAAAGAATAATTCAATTCGGACATAGAACCGAACAAGAATGCCTGAAGATTCGGAATAATGTTGAAAGAGACTTTCCTGCTTTGACAAAATGAAGAAAAGATACTATGAAATGTTTGATAATAACGTATATTGTAAATCCGTTTTTTCTAGGCAATTCCAGTGACCTGGCACGCTATTGTATCGTAGCCCTACATCGTTTTCGCTTCTGCATCTCATCAGCGACGTCCGTTTAAAAGATTCGCGAGAGCAATAGACGGGAAGGAAAGTGCGCACACTCACCTGCATATGGCACTTTGGCTGTAAGCTGGTCCCTCTGTCACGCTCAGGGCCTGTCCCACCTGGGTCTGCGTGAGACCCAGCGACAATCTGCGGAACTTGAACACCTTCGCGAACTCCTTCATCTCGTCCAGATTGATGCCGTTCACTATGTTGTTGGTGGCCTCGTTGATGGTGGGCTGATCTGTAATTCAAGTTTCGAACGCATCCCTTCGATACTAATGGTTCGATCCGGTTCGGGGAAATGCTTCGGGTGAACGCGTTATGTATTTTATCAGTGGAAAAATAATAATTCGCAAAGGCGTTTTCTGCTAACGACACCGGGCGGCTTCGTTAAAGCGTCTCGAGCTACGGCGATTTCTCTCGTAAACCTGTCACCCCGAATGTGCGCGCACGCAACGGAGGTGCTCGCGTCGGACGCGATCTCGACCAGTTCGATCGGTTTTCTGTGTCCGCAAATCCTCCTTCCGCCGCGCGCTGTTTCTGCGATCATTAATTTCCAATCGAATCGCGAGCTCTCCCCCGTCTCTCTGGCGTCACAGAAACGCGATGCACCTTGACTCGCTCGTGTCCCGACACTGGCAAGCGCAACCGTTTCGAGGAATGCACCGATGAATTTCGCGAATTGGAACGCAAGAAAAATGCGGAACCTTCGAATATCGCGGCGCAAGAAGAATTGCAGATCGTCGAAGCGAATCGCTCGATGGTGAATTGATTTTCAATGAAACGTTTGTGGAACGCCAAATGTTTGATCATATTCATTTCAATATCGTCAATGAACTGTGTTAATTATAATTTGTACCCCGAGCGTTTAAAGCGATCGCTATGCTTTCAGCATCCTTCGCAATCTTTAAAATATCGTTTTATTAATGCTGATGTATTAAATAACATGGAACGATTGAGAATCATTCGACACGATACGTCGAACGATTAATCCCGTCGTGCTCGTGGAATGTCGAAGTGCCGGTCCAAGCGATGATTGTGAATTATTGAAATTATTGTCCGCGGGTCGGAGGGGTTACGTGCGCCAGTCGGAATCTTTATGGTTTCCCAGAAGGCAACGGAGGAACGATCTAATACGCCGTAATGAGCCGTGCATTGTACGACATCCCATTAGGATTATTAAGAGCTCCTTCGCTATGGCTGGAGCGCCACCGACGTTATTACTTATCGGCTTCGACTGTACGTTAAATGTTGAACACGCGCAGCAAGGAAAATGTAATCAAAGTGAACGATGCGAGAGGAACAACAGCTGACTTCTTTAATACGACGCCGAGGAATTTCGTCTTAAATAAAAATACTATCGTTGCCGGTCAACTTAATTATAATACTGTATATCAAATGAAACGTCCTAACGTTAAATGATTAGTCAACAAACCGGTTCCCGATTCGATGATAACTCTGAGACTGTTTAATTCCTCCTTGCACAGCGAATCGACGAATCGAGCACCAAACGTACAACGAAATAAATGATAACGATAGAAGTTCAATCTTACCGGACGAATCATTCAGATCCTCCTCCTCCTGTTTAGCATTGTGGATGCTGCTCGGCGAGGCCTTCACCCCCGCGCCGCTTGGTCCGTGCGTGGTCGTGATGGTGATTTCACCGTTGCTGACCGCCAATCTGTTCAGAGTCGAGGCGGCGGATATCGCGGACTCGTTCAAAGGCGACGATTGCTCGGACCTCTCTCTGTGATGCTTCTCCGTCGGCTGTGTGGGACACAAAGATAATAACGGATTACCCAGCGCTGTAAGCCAGTAGCCAAACGACAATGCCGCTGCCGTGCTTTTCTTCCACGCCAATTATGCACTTAATAATGAGCCTCTACTCGTCTCTCTTTCTCCCATAACGGTTCTCTCTCTCTCCCTCTCTCTCTCTCTTGGCTCGAGACACTTTAGAGTCTAATTAGTGGAAGAAACGCCGCCGCTTCGGAATACTTTCTTAACGAGATTGCTTGCTATCGGGGAATTATTCTACCCGTCCCGCTGATCTTGCGCGCAGGTTTAAGCCCCTCACGGGGACCCCGTGTTCCCCTCGTATATCGTCCGCGGATCGACAACTCGTTCGTATTGTTGCTGAATCGTCCGACGGGTAATCGGACAAGGCTGTGCGCGGAGGGGTTGATGTTGGTTATTGACGAAACCGTGGTAAATCAACATTCCTCCAGGTCTAAAAACAGTCCGGGTTTCGCCGAACGAAACGCGACTAATAACCGAAGCGAACGAGCGAAACGTCGGTCAGCTGATTGGTTCCAACGTTTCGATCGATGGGATAAAGGAAAGCCGAGGACGGATCGATCGTTCGAAAGAAATGATATTCCTCGGGACTTCGATCGGAGAGAATTGCCGCGGATGTCGAGCGTATTTATTAATTATTACACGAGAGAGAGAGAGAGAGAGAGATGAAATTCAGCGTCGCGTCTGGGTGAATTCATCGCGACGAAATCGGACACGAAACGTCTTCCGCGGATTCGCAATTCGATCACGGCGATCTATTAGTAGCATCTTGTCATCGATAGCCCAGCCAGCGATGTAATCGATGCCGGTTACTTATTTAAATAAATCCCGTGTCATTCCCGAAGCGACGTCGCAAAAATGATTGTAACACCGGGCGATGCGTAAGTTATCTGAAATCGTCGACGATCTACGTACCGTGCTGTAGTGATTCATGTGAGAGCCGTGTCGATGGCCGTGCTGCTGCGGCGACGTCGTCAGGAGCGGTTGCTGCGAAGCCTGAGCGGCCTGAACGGCCTGGGCGGCCTGGGCAACCTGTGCCTGCGCTGCCTGCGCTGCCTGCAGCAGTTGTTGAGGTTGCATCGCGCTCAGAAGCTGCTGGCTGGCGGAGCTGTTGCTCAGAAGGTGCGGCAGAGCGGCCGGATTTATCCCTAATCCCGATGCTAAGCTGGGACTTGTCGGAACTGTCAGGCGGAAAGAGAACAGTGTGAAAAAAATGCAAGACACAAGTGCGATACGATCGTTTGAAACATTGGATCTTGATTCGATTGCCGGATGATTTTCATTGATCGATTCTTTTTCGCAATGGACGTACGTATACATTTTTGAAAACTTGACATTTCTTTCATGATAAAATAGCAGTACTACCCTTGAAATATCTGTTAGCATAAGAATATTTTGTACGATTAATGTTGTAATTGATTGCTGAATAAAGATTGTGCGGGTCGCGATGAATATGGATTTGTATTTTCATTTTATGATAAAGATTGCGATCTTTACCGGTGAGGTCCCCGTTGCTGGTCGGCGTGTTCAGCATGCTCTGCGGCTGAGCAATCGACTGAAGGTTCGCCAGCGTCGTAGACACCACCTGGCCGTTACTGAGCGCCAAGTTTACCATTTGATTATTCGTGACGTGGCTCACGGGAATAGTTAGAATAGTTTGCGTGGCGATTCCTGGGAAAACAGGGGGAAAAAAATACGATCAATACCTATACGCTGTACCCGATCGCAGGCCTGTATAACGAAACTGGCCAAAAGTAGTTTATTCACAGTTTTAACTCCGACCCCGTCCCTCGTACGAACGTGTCCCGAATCAAT
The DNA here is from genome assembly GCA_023838395.1 of Holcopasites calliopsidis. Lineage (NCBI taxonomy): Eukaryota > Metazoa > Arthropoda > Insecta > Hymenoptera > Apidae > Holcopasites > Holcopasites calliopsidis. Next base: position 2,591,161 of record JALHAQ010000009.1, read on the forward strand.
AGATACTTCATTTCCATTATAAACGTAGTCCACGCGTCGTTGATCCGGGGGAAGGGTAGTAAAGTTATCAGAGTCTCATAGAGGGATTATTAGGCAACCCATAGGGCCAGGTAACCTCGCAGGCCAGCGTAGTTGGCAAACTATTATCGTCATCTTAATAGTGGGTACCAGGCACCGGCACTGGGCACTAGGCTGCGAGAAGGACGCCTAATCATACTTAGAATAGTTTCGGGATTACCTCCAGCTCCGCTAATCTGATTACCCTGTACACGCGCTTAATATGATTACTGATCATGAGTACGTACCCGTGTTGGTACCTATAGCTAAGCTAAGCAAATCCCGTATTCCGAACAGCCATAAAAGTTTCACGTTCTGAGGTAAGGTCAACTGACAATCCGATTAACGTTCAGTTTCGCCCCCGCGATATTCGACGATAATATTCCGCCACGACGCCGCGTACGACCGTATTTCATCTTTATTTCCGTCTGTGTCGCGTGTAAAGCGGAGGCGCGTCGGCCCATGTTTTCGTCGCAACGAAAACGATCGCTCGTCGAATCTGATTCGCGATTCGATCAAACTGTTAACCGGCGAAAGCTTAATCCCATCGGTCGTGGTCTAGTGAAATCTACTCTTGACCCGTGTCTTTTCGGGCATTCCTCAATCTGCCCGCGAAAATAGCCCGTTCATCTGACGGAACATTGAAAGATTATTCCTGAACGGGTGTACTAAAGTTAGCCGCGTTACCAATCACACGGACCCTCATGACCTACTGCGCGGATGCATGAAACATTCACAGTCACTATTGCTTTCAATCGCGTCCCGATTGTAAAATTATTCGCCGTTGATTCCCCTGGGATATGTATACCCTTTCTCCTGATATACCCGCGAAGAAATGGGCGCAAAAGTTCAATACGTCGAATACGTTAAGCAGCTTAATATTATATTTAAACAATCCCTATCTTCCACGCTGCTAAGTTCTTCTCCACTTTTATCCAGGGCGGGCCGAATCGAGTCTTCGAAATAAAATTATCAAGAGAACTCCTTGCGCGGATACCGTTCTCAAACGATCAATTACCTAGATGTTTCAAGCATGTACGTACAAATAGATTACCGTATACATTGGTTTATCGCTGATTCGTCGAATCCAATGACTACCAATGAATATAAGATCGAATGGTTCTGCACACGTGTAGAATCGACGCCGTCCGAGGCATTCTGCGCGGACCGAATGGGAAACTACTCTTCTTCGCGTCCTGTCAGGAAGCGATCGAGCGTCAGCGAGTGACCATCGATTGAGCCGAAAAGCAGTGCAAACATTATTTGCCGCCAACGTAACTCGTCATCCCACCACGAGACCGGTCCATATCCACGAACTTCAATCCACTTAGTCGTGCTCGCAAAGTTCCCGTCGCCCCTCCTTTACCGCCCCTTTCTAGCCGTGTTTCTCCGCCGTTTCCTATCCCCGCGACCCCGTGCACCTATCCCTCTCTGTTCACCTGCCAGCAGCCTAGAACCATCCCTCTCTCTCTCTCCCTCTCAATTGCCAGAATAGGAACCCAACTTGGTAGAAACGAAGTTAGCGCGAACCGCAATCGATATAATAGTGGCTGAATCCGCGGAGCTGTGATGTCCAGCCGAAGAGGGTACCGGAGCGGAGGGGGTTGAAGCAGGACGAGCGGACCCGTGAAGGCGAGGGGAGGGGAATGGTTGTTCGTGGGTCTGGAAAGGGGGGTAGTGAGACGTTAATTATACATTGAAATTAGTTGCAGAGTTTGCCCTCTGCACGCCCGGCCGGTCTAGGACCACTAAGTATGGACGACGGAGGGGCGAGCCTTAGTCCGAGCTGGTCAGGGATAGTCGATATTATATTATATGTATATCTATGCGGAGTATATATCGGCACATCTTGATTGCACAACATTATGCGGCGGCACATCGTGCAGATTTCACGACGAGACCACTCGGACTGATTTATACCTCGAAATTCGAAGGTACTTAGTAAAGGGGGAGGGGATATATTGTTGGAGATTTCTTGTTGGTTTACTGATAGCTACAAGATACCCGAGCCTCTCCACTCCTCTCGCGCCCTTCACCTTTCTCCCTCCATCTCCGGCGTCGTTTAATTAAATTTCCCAGGTGAGCCTGCGATTAGCCGCCTCGAACGGTTTCGGGAGCGCGACAGCTTGGCGCGAAAGCTTTCGGGCACTTTAGAAAAAGATTCACTCTTCGACGCGCGGGAGTAGATCCATTTCCATCCCATTTACAACCTCGCCGCGATTCCAATTGCTTCTTTCCAGTCGGCTTGGAACGATTATATTCGCGACGCCGAACCGCGCGCTGCGAATCACGCGCGGCGTGCGCGTCTCGGACAAAAACCTCGACGAGCAACAAACGAATTACGTGACACGTTCGACGCTGACCGTCTTACGCCGAGCGCGAACGGGAGCCCGGGTGCCTAATGGGTGTCGTCGATCGATGCTCGTTTCGGGAGCTGTGAAAGGGCGCGTACACACGCGAAACAGAAGGCTTTACCTTGCGACGTAGGGATAAGAAGCTGAGCCCCTTGAATGCCTTGAACCAATTGACCGGACGTTAGGATGAATTGAGGCATCGCGACCGGTTGCGGCTGAGATAATAGCTGAGGTAATGTCGCCATTGGCGTCGTACTCGGCGGCAGGAGGTGGGGTGCGGCTGTCGTGTTCGAGGCTGTTGGTATTGTGCCACCTGAGCATCGAAATTCGTTACGAATAATACAATATCGATTATGATGTCGCAAATTTGCGCACACGTGCATTCGTTACACTTGTTTAGTAGTTATAACTTAATTATGGAAGCAAGGGGGGAAAAGAGTTCTGCGTCAATTTGTTTTTTTTCCTACCGGACGAGCTGACGGTGAGATTCAGTGGTGTGTTGATCAGCTGATTGTTGGTCAATCCTGCTGTCATCCCCTGAAGACTAGCGGCTAGTGACGCTACTTGCGGCAGATTTTGTATGCTCGCAAGATTCTGGAGATTTTGGAATGTCATCATGCCCGCTGCCACCGATGGAACTGATGATAAACGTAACTCGTTGTAAACGAAATTCGGCAGTGGTAGCATTTAATTTGAATAAACCTTCCCAACGCGCGTAAATCGTAATCAGTAGTTTATCATATGAAAATTTTTACATTGAACCGATTCGCCAACTTTTAATACATTTTTCTGATCTCCACTTACTTGTTCCGTTGAGATGCGCCGGCGTAAGTCGCGCCCGTTTCGCCGGTGGTAGATTCTCAGGCGACGGGCTGCTCTTCTGTGAGTTCTTCATCTCCTCCATCATTATCTGTCGTTCATGAAGGGAACCGGTGGTGGCCGCCACCGGTTCAGGGCTGCCGACGCTACTCCTGTCGCTGTCCTAGAACAAATGTACATTCGAAGCGTCAGAGTCACCGACACAGCCTCGAACGATTTGCGTGATTCGAATTTACATTGACCAGGAGTTCACGTTTCGAGCGCAAGTTAGGAATTGGCAATGAAAAGAAAAGAGTAGCAGAAAGGCCAGTGCACCGGGCGAAATCGAAGCTTTTCCCCAAATTTATCGAATGCCACAGAGAAAAAAGCAGCCCCCGGGAAAACTATTAATTACGGTTGAAGGGGCACCGATGAAAACACGGGCGAAAAGTTCGCCGGCGAGCAACGGTGTGTGCTCTGTCACCAACGAGAATGGCGATACTTTATTTCGTTTATTACGCCACGTTTGATTACCCCTCTCGCATTTGCACCGTATTGATAACAATTATAAAATATATTCCACCGCCGTCGTTGGAAACAAAGTGCTTTCGATGATACGCGTGTAGCAAATTTTCTGCCGCCTTTAAACCGTCCCAGGCAATTTTTGTTTTTCTACCGATGCTCGTTTGTCGTTAACGAGTACGGGTTAAAGAGATTTGATATCGTCGTTTAATGCTGTACTAGCGATATCGTTCATCCTGTCGATGAAACCGGAATCATTTCCTTACACACATACGTTCCAATCAAATTATACTCTATTACACGACAAACGAATTGTACTAAATCGTTTACAAGTTGAACAGACTCGAAGGTCTCGAAGTATTTTCTTCATTCTCGACGTAGAATCATCCCCTGCCCGGTTCTACTACGATTTCCGGCCCACCCTGTGCAACGACTCTCACTTTCGCCACGCGAATAAAATAGAAACCCTCGAAAAGCTCGGTCGGGAAAGTTTAAAACACGTGTCGGGAGGGACGAGAAGTTAAGTTCTCCGCTTTCGGTTTGCTTTCACGATCAACATAATTTCCCCCGGAGCGTAATGAGAGGGTGGAACGTAAACGAACGGCAGGACTATCATGCCGGCTCGTCGATGAGACGGGGTTGCAACGTTCAAAGTATAGTTCTGTTGTCGCCGAGAGTTCGCCTCGTACTGCGACTGATTATTTCACGAAGGTCAGCCAAGCCCCGGCAAAGTTTCGACTTTCTGCCCGTTTAAGGATACCGTGCGACGCACGACCTCCGGACCGAACCTGCCCTAAGGGGATTCGATAAACGTCCCAACTTCCGACAACGCTCGACGAGAGCGAGCTTTTTCAATAATTATCGACCCACATTGCGGTGATATAATTATTCTCGTTGCGTAATCAATAGTTCGCCAATAAAGGGATGCATTCTGTTTAAAAATGTTGTCTCAATATATTTCTACGCTGGGTTTTGTCCTCTTTGCATTCCGATGGTCGGCTAATGGAAAACATGAAAATGAATAAAGGGTACGCGGAAGTCGCCCCCTTATCACCCTTTAACCCCTCGATCGCGTTCTCTCCTTGCCAAGGAAAATCAATCGCAAAGGTTCCAGCACAGCCTCGCAATCATCCTCGGCGAAATGCTCAATTTATACCCGCGTGGTTCGTTAACGCGCCGCGCTTTTTATTGCGGCGGCACGTTTAACGCTGAAAATTGATTAATAATCATTCACGGTCCGACTGGCCGGCGTTAAAACGCTTCGCTACGAAATAATGGCGATATAGACACGCACGTACGCGCCTTCCGATAACGGGGGCAGAGATGTAAAGAACAAAAAAAAAAAACAGGGAATAATGAAAAATCGTGCGCGAACGACGAATCATCGACGGAGAATAGAAAAATCAGTCGAAGTCGCATCGCTCGATACGTACACTTTGTTCTCCGCGCGACAAAGCTCTGCCTCGATTTCGCCAATACCGAGCCGTGAATTTATAATGTTTCCCCGACGTAGCCGGTGATTCTTTTGTGACGAGCGGCGATTCTTTCGCGAAATGAAGCTCGTTAACGATACTCGCGAGCGCGATAACGCGATTTTCCCAGCGTAACAACGGGGGGGAGAACAGAGATGGAAGCGGCGCGTCGAAAAATCGCACGTCCATTCTTCCGCGATGATATTATATAAACATAAATAATTCGTGCGGCGTAATTCCGTGTTATTGTTGGGCGGAGTTTCAAATTAACAGAACGCGCGTAGGTCGCGTGGGGGTACACGCGAGTAAGTTCAATCAGGACGGTGCACGGAATATATCGCCAATCGTGCCGGTATTTTATTATCCCGTCGTTGCGCGATTATAAAAGCTGCGCAATGGTTAGCGGGGATTGTAAATTTTCCTAAAACCGCGTTCATAAACTTATGCGCGATTCCGTGAACCGAAACCGGCCGAAGCATTCCACGAGCAATTGAATCGCAGTAAATAGTAATTCCCGTTGAACGCTCGAACCTCTGTCGGTCGGACAACTGTACAATACCGCCGCCGCGTCGCTTTTCCCACGGGGAAAGCGTGAACCGCGCGGGACGTGACGCGTGGAAAAGGCTGGAAACGGTGAAGAAAATAGAGAAAGAATCGCGTATTAATCATTCGTCCCCGTATCCATGGTTCGTGCAACGCGATATATAATTCATGCATATTTACGGGATGCCAGGGGAATAATTAACGAACGGCAGCGCATTAAGGCGGCCTCCGTGTCTACGTGTACACACGTGAATGCACAGTCGGCTTCTTAGAAAGACAATCTAAATTATAATAAATCGATGGTGTACGCACGGGCCACGGTGCTTTACCTTTGCGACTTCTCACTCTTTCGCGATGCTTCTCCTTCTTCCTCTCTCTCTCTCTCTCTCTCTGTCTGTCTGTGTCGATGGTCGGTGCTTGTACAAAGTAATGTTACCAGGCGCGCGGCCTCTTTGCATAATGGCATGGAAATATGCCGGAACGTGTATCGCCATAGTTGGATACAGATTAAACGCGTTAGAGCTTCGACACCCAGCTAATTCGCGAAAAAGGACTCTCTCCCCTCGGGTGACACGACCCATGAATAAATCCGACACGGACCTCTTCTATCCGTTTCTCGGTCAAGCCAAGAATCTCGACTGAACGGAGTAAACGACGAGTCTCAAGGCACCCCGAAGTTATTTCCTTAAACATCTTAAAGACAGGCACTATTCTAATCATCTTTAGTAACGTCAACAATTGTTTGAGTCTCGACAAATTATCTTGTGGATAAGGGAGCAGCTTTTAACCGTTCATCCAAGTTTTCTCTTTTAATGGCAGCACAAAGGTTGGAGCGAAGAAAGATATTATACAAGTACGAACAATTTGTTGGACGCGAAAGTTAGGAGACAGTGATCGCAACGCTCTCGTTGCCGTTTTCCTGTACGAACAGGGGCGAGCAACCCCCTTTTCCGGGTGGGCGATGTAATTTCGGATTTTCGTCAAAGTCGTACAACGGGGAACGGCGGTCGAGTGCGCGATCCGGCCGTGCCGCCATTGGTATCGGGACATTTCATTGCATAAAAAATAGATAAAACCCGGTCGATAGGTAACGAACGAAAATAGGAGGCGCAGGGGCCATGGCGGTGGTTCGATCTTTTTTTTTTCCACGCAAATTCGTAAACGGCTATACCGACGGTATGGCCACCCCCATATTAAATGGACGAGGCGAGGGGGATTAGTTGAATGCACAGGCCCCGGCCATTCTGCTTGTAAAAGTGCGCCCCCGATATATAGGTATGTATCGTAAGCCGTAGAAACGTATGTTTACGGGCTCTCGCATAAATTAATCAGCCGGCCACCCCTATCGCGCCAATGCCGCGTCGATTTTTGTTCTTGGACGGTGGTAGCTCGCGAATGCTAGGTTTTTCAGGAGAAGAAAATCACGGAGTCCTCTACAGGGTTCTACTTGGCGGAACTGAGAAGCCTTAGGGCCTGAAATATTTGCAAATTTTACAGGGGAATGAGAAATTGTTATCAGAGATGCAGGAAGAATTTTCAATAATTAACTTTACGTACTTTAGTTAGGAAGCATTAGAAGTGTATACGATTATTTATGCTGAATAAATTTGCAAAGCATATGCAGAAGTACTTGGAGTAATGAGAAAGTTCATGTAAACGCGGCCACACACGGGCGCTTTGCATTTTAATGTAATTTATACGACGCGAGAAAGAATCTTAGTATGCATGAAATGAATTTTAACAAACGCACGGGACACCGCGATTTCCTTCAGCCCTTGGACGATAAACGCGATCGTCCTTGTCACCACGAACCTCTCAACGTCGACTGGCACCTTTAAAAGACTTGTTAAAAAATGCAGTAAAACTCCCCAAGGCGACGGCAATAAACATTTCAAGCTCGCCGTTGAGAATTAATGTAACGAGCACTTGGCTGTCCAAAACAGCAAATCATTTGATAACAAAAAAAAGAAAGAAACTACTTGAAGCGAGAGAGAACTGGTCTTCTCCCGAACATAATTCACAATGGCCTCTCATTGACTTCGTTACCGCTTCTAATTGTTGTTCATTCATTCCCGTATTTTGGCAGCCGTCCCCCAATTCCGTTAACAAGTTCGCTCCCGGTTCTAATTACCACCGAATAAACTCCCCGCTTCGAGCATCCTAAATATGTATAAATACAGCGGCCGGGGACAAAAAAGTTTGCCGGCCGCATTCCGAAAATGGAGCTGCACGGCGAACTCACGGTTTACGCCGACTTCAGTTATCATTAGAAACCTGTCCATCGCGAGAGTCGATGCGCACGTTGCAATTACCAGTTTAAGCGAACTGAATTCTAAATGCGCTCCAAAAATCGTCGCGAACATGTTTCTTCGGTAAACTGTCGTGTGTGATTTTGTATAATTATCGCAGGACCAATAAATCCGATCGAGGGGGGAGGGGGAGTGAAACATTCTCGTCGGCACGGTCCGGCCGGTTAGACATAAATTCCGCGGCGAGGCTCGACGAAAAAGCCCCGTTCTCTGACACAAAGAAACTAATCCGCGACCTTTCACACCTTCGAGCTGGCTGGAAAGCAGCCCAATTTACAAAAGCCACCCTCTCTCTCTCCCTCTCGCTCGCCCGACATCTCTCACCCCTCGTACGCGCGGCCCCGCGCGTCCAGAGCAATCGGAACAGCGGCCATCAGCGACAATGCCCAACCGAACGAAATAATAACGCTTTAAATTTCGCGGGAAGGATCGTTCGTTGGCCGGTTCGGGCAGTAAAAAATCGTTAGCCAGCCCTCACGGGCCATCTCGCTAATGCGAAAAACCGTGCTGCAACGATCTCCGTTCGACGAACAGAGGGAAGGGGGGGGGGTGAGGGAGGAGACAGGTTGAACAGGGAGATAGATAGAGACAAAGGCAGCGATGGGTCCGCCACCCGGATCGGATCGGAGGGTGGAACGAAGGTGTGCATGTATCCAGCGGGTACGCGCACAGCGGCAGCGTCGGGGTGCAACAAAAAAAAAAGAAAAAACAGCGAGCAGAAAAAGGGCGGTGTTGCGAGCTGGCCTGGTGGGGGATGGAAATAGGGGTGGCACGGGATTGGGATACACGGTCGTTGGAAATGCAACAATAAACATTACTTATCGACGCGGGAGCCTTTAACAATGCGGATACGACGAGAGAAGCGGCCGCGCAAAAGCGCAAGTTTTTTGCAATAAAGTCATTTCGAGGCGTCTGAGTTATGGGTAATTCGTGTGGGACGCGCGAGCGCGCGCGATTCGGTAACGCGTACACATATGTATTGCACACGCTACCGGGGAGGACGGAAAACGCGCGACGGAGAGAGAGAGAGAGAGAGAGAGAGAGAGAGAGGGGTGGAAAAAGTTGGAACGAGTGGAAGAGATAAAAAGGGAGGGTTCGGGGCGCTCCATTGATTAGTATTAATGACTTAGCTGCACTCATTTCGCCCAAATAAAAGTAATTGGATTTGGCTTCGACCCCGCGCGGCGTCGCGGACCGCGCCAACGGTGCCTGGCGTCGATGTTGGCGTCGACGGCGGCAACGGTGGCGTCGGCGCAACGAAAACGGCGGCCGCGCCGTGTAAAAATACATTAATATCTGTTTGCGCTTAATAAACGATAGCCGCCGCTGACTTCAGACTAATGGCCGTATTCCGGAATCGGTAATACGCGTTTTTATGTTTCTTTCTCTATACAACGGCCGCCGGACCAGCGGTACAGCCCGCCTACATACGCGCTCGTTTCTCGCCAATCTTTCGTTACGATCGATTCCTCCCCTCGGCTGTCCCTTTCACCCTCCCCCTCCCCCTTGCCCGCCGGTTTTTAAAAAGGTTTTCGCTCGTTACACACAGGGATTACAGCTCTCCGCTGCGCAGCGTATCTGTTAGGGTGCTACTTGACCTCGGGTTACCGAAGGGAATCTTGTAGTTCATCCGTTGCGACGCGGTGGGAAATTGAACAGAAGGAAATTGCATTAGAAAATTACGAAGAAGGAGATGGGCGTATCGAGTGGAAACCCCGCGAGCAAGGAACGAGATAAAAGAACGGAGGAACGAAAAGAAAAAAGAGGAGAAGTGCCATTAACAAAGTCTGTATCACGGCGTAACAGACCCACCACCAAGGACACTTTCAGCTCACCGCGTATCCCGTCAGCGGTACTCCATTGATCGGGATTAAGGATTATCCGTGGCCGTTCAGAGAGAAGCGGTGCGAGGAAACGATGAATTTCCTCGACGACCGACGACCGGGGGTATCCTAACGGGGACGTGCTCCACAGGGGTTGCAATTATCACGTGGTCATTGCGAACCGTTGTTATCGGGAGTAGGGGGAGGGGGAGGTGAGAAAGATAGATACAGAGAAGGAGGACGTGTAAAACGAGGACACGGCGATCCAGCGACAAAGAGAGAGAGAGAGAGAGAGAGAGAGAGAGAGAGAGCAGAAAGAGACGGACAAAGGAGAAGAGTCGAGCTGCCCCTCGGCCCAAGGCTGCTTTGTCTGTAAGTGTAATTAGTCCAGGGTGGGGTTTCTCGTAAGAGGAACCGACAGAGGGAGACTGGAAGAGGGATAGACGGAGGAGAGGGATGGTTCATCCTGGTTTCTCCCTCGCCGCACCACCGTGCCCCACCATCGCCTTATTTATATGCAAATGAGCTTCATTTCGCGATATTAATGTTCCAGCCGAGTCGGTCTGGCCTGGCGCGAAAGGGTGCGCACTGGATACGCGGAAAAGGGTTCGTCCTGGTCCGTGTATGTTTACGAGCGTTCTTGCTCGTCGGCGCGATGCTTGATTTGCTCCGCTGGAAATTACCGGCCTCGATGGACGAGAGATCGAAGGGAGAGGGTGGTTCACCATTAAACTGTTGCAATTTCATTCCCAAAGAAGCGTGAAAGAAATTTGATGCATGGTCATTATCACGGGCAACCATTAAAACAATGGTATAAAATGTAGCAGGGGGCTGATAAAAGAGCGCGATAGGAGTTATACCGAGGATAGGGTGTATTATTAACATAAAATATCCCGAAAACCGGCCAGCACAAGCACCGAGAATTCGTAATTTTCACTCGAGAACGTCCCGTAATCTGCACCGCTATCTGACCAGGAGCAAGCCCTTATCAGTACGCTGTCCTCTTCGGTTACCGGTAATCGCGAAACCGTGGAAAACGGACGGTCGTAGGAAATCCAAAATTCCACCCTCCGCTGTTGCGTTCGTAGAATCAGAATTAGCGGCCGGCGCATGGCGATTCGAGGCAAGGAACGATTACACGCGTATCGGGATAATGACCGATTTATCGCGACGAGTGGAGCACGGCGGCAGCGAGCAGGCAGGCCACCTTCAACCCTCCGACGGGTTAAATTAACAACAGACAAGCCACTTGAAACATTACCGAGGCTTCCTAGGCGAAGCATGCCGAGGGTGGGTTAACCCTCCCGCTACCTTGCTCAACATAAATTAGGGCCGATAGAAAGGGTAGATTGCAGAATGTTGAGTGTATAACGACCGACGCTCTGTCGGTGGCTTATGTCTCGAGCATCCGCGGCTCCCGCGTCTTACTCTCGCGGCACACGCGAGCCCGAAAAATCTCCGGCACACGCCACTGTATTCTTAATGCAGCACGCCCGGTGCGCCGGGCTTAAGGTGGTTGCCGTGTTCACCCTGTCCTGTCGTATTTCAACGTATCAATCGAGAAAAGTGTCGATCTTAAACGGATTCCGATTTATGACACTTATGCCGTGCGCTTTAGAAATTGATTTTTACAATTATCTCGAGGTTTCCCTTTTTAGTGACGTTGCGAGCTCGTTTCGCGTATCATATATGTATAGATGCGCGGGGAGGAAGGGAAGGTGTGTGGCGTCGTTACCAGTGAAACGACTCCTCGCCCGTAGGTAACGTTTCCCCGAGTCCCTTCGAAAAGCTTAATTACCGCGGAGTCAGCGAAATAATTCGAAATAGGAGTAAACGTTTGCGCCGGTCGGGGTATTTGCATTTAATGGATATTAAAATGAATGACCATCGCTCATTACGAATGCCGCGGAGCGTTCGTGGTAAAATCGCGGGTAATGAAGTCGCGCGGCGAATCTTACTTGTAAATGGATCCTTCATTATATCCAGATATCGTTCCCTCGGAAATGCGTTCTAACGACTATTCGGACACGCCGTTCTCGAGACTCTAAGAATCCCGACCGAGACGCGGTAATGCATCGAACCTCTCTCGCCTCGCGCGTAATTGCGCCTGCATAATTTCCACGATGAGACGAATCCGTTTGCCGATCCGGTCGCGGATTGAAACGAAGTCGCAGTCCAAGTAGACGTACCCTAAATTAGACAAATTTATCCTATTCTCAAATCTGAGTATAACCCTTTTAAATTAGAAATTACCAATTACTCTTGGGACGTTGCACGATAATTAACCATGCCGTTTCTACGCGAGCACCGGTCGGCTATCCGGCAAGCACACGCGAGCATCGCGTAATCAGCTGATCGACAACGTTCGCGATATCACTCGCTGCGGACGTCTTAATGTAAATCTATTCTCATCGCGGTTGTTTGGCTCTCGGTTTTGTGCTGCGCTAAGAGGGGGCGAGTTCGAACGCGAGCGGAGTAAGGGAGGGTGAAACGGTCTGAGAGAAACGGACAGAAGGGCGAGCCGAGGCGGTTGAGAGGATCGGGGGGGGTGGTTCGGGCGAGAGAATCGGAGGTGGGTCTCGACCGATGTATGAATATACATGACCTTACCACCAACCCTTACACCGCAACCGGGCTCTGCTTACATTATTGTATATCTAATTCCGCGGGTGGTTCTCAACATTTGCTGCTTGCCAGCGGCCTGCTCCGCATTGGTTCCGCATGGACCGTTGAGAATCCCTGCCGGTTCACGACATTATGCAGGCAGTCTACATATTATACATTCGGACTGGGATTCAATTAAGTTTGGTTAGACCACCCCCTACCCCCCCCCCGCGGCTCCGTCGTCCTTCTGCACCCCTTGGTCCACCCCCAATCGTCCGCCCCTTTCAACTTCGTGTTTCCCTCTTCTACTTCCTTTCCATCTACCTGCACCCCTTCGCAGCGGCACCCTTCATCGTCGACGACACGGCACGGAGGTGTTTCCGAATCGTGTGCCGGTCCTGGAGATTCGTTTCGCGGTTCTCGAAACCGTTCCAGTTTGAATTATTGTGGTCCGCCGCTGTGGTCGATAGGCCTCCGCGGGGTCGAAGGGGAACCGGGCACGATTGCGAAAGCCGCGATTCGATCGGGTCGGTGGATTTTTGAAACTGCGGGACCGATTGGAACCGGCGAACCGCGGGGAATTAAAGTAATATATCGATCTTTACGGGAGCCGATGCGCAATCACTGCGGCTTCCCGACATGTGATCATGCTCGGCGAAATGGAAATTCCTAATTAGCCACGACAGACGTAAGATCGTTGGATAACGGAAGAAATGTGTGATTATCTTACCGAGTCGTCGAACGATTAAATACATCTCGGCACACGTTCCAAATACGCTGCAGCGGCGGTTCCAGGAGCCGAACGATGCTCGACGAGTGAAATAATAATCGTCGAACAGCCGGCGAAGGTTCGATGTCACGGCCGCCATGAAACCCCGTAACACGAACGAGCGTGTTTGACATTCGGCGGGCGTAACGAGTTGCGGCAATGAGGTTAATTGAAATACGTCAAGTATAAGCTGCCGCTGGAGGATATTTCGACAAGGCAACGTTGTAATTAACTGACGTGCGTCAAGCGAGATCCAAGAACGCTCGGCCTACAATAATCTTAAAAATGTCAAATAACGTTACTAATAAATTCATGAAACTCATTCGATGCCAAAACCCGAAATATCTTTGATCATCTGACGCTTCGAGAGAGCCACGTTTACTTTACCAATATATTCCCTCCGAGCCGAAAAGAAAAAACAATCTTTCCCCGCGTCGGAGCAACCCTTCCCCGTCGTTTACTCGCCGGTACAGCTGGATAGGTAATTAGCGAGGGCCACGTGGTGCAGCCAACGACGTACACTCGCGTAACGCCGTCGGTATTGGTCGATGCGTGGAGCGCTTGTGCCGGCGAGGGTGGAATGCAGCAGAGGGATGAAGGAGGAACTCGGAAGAGTCGCGACGAACACGTATAAGGGATTGCGGATGCGGGACGGAAACGACGGGAACATCGAAAAACGTGACGGCGAGGGGAAAGTGGGAAGGGAAGATGCGATCCAGACAGAGGGACGACGATGGAAGAGAGCGGGTTGCGGCAAGGGCCTCGCGGAGGGTGTCGCAATAATGACAGAAAATTGCGCGCTTCCAGCCTCCGTAGCGCAGCGGCGACACTTAATTCAATTCAATTGCGATACAGTTCAATAATTCGATTAATTAAAAAATATCACAGGGTCGCTCAGCCCGCCTTCCGTTCGCGTCGCGCGCGAACCGCCCTGGATTGATTCACCTTCTCGCGAAACGCGCTCTGCCCATCCATTAGCACACTTCTCCCTCTGGTTGTTCCCGTTGCAACGCGAACACCCTTGGTCGCGAAGGAAAAAGAGAGCCCCTGGCTAAAAGGCGCCCCTGCGCTCTTCTCGGTCCCTCCTCTACCCGCGCGCATCGACGAAGGGTTAACAGCTGATACGTGCCACTCGATGTTCCCGCATCATCTGTGATTACTTAATTATGAGTATCGAGTGAACGATGTTTTCTGGAACCACGGCACAAGTCTGTCACAGGGGTGGGAGAGGGGTGGTGGAAACTCTCGCAAAACGTCCCACCAGGGTGCATTCGCCTGGGCTTATCGGCGACCTTTGGATCCAGCCTTCATCCCCCTGCGGTTCCCGTCGATTCCACTATCCCTCTCCGTTTCGCTACCTTTTGCCTCCACCTACGTCAGCCGTCCCCTAGCCTCGCCTCTCTGTCCCACACCCTCGTCACGGCTCGGGGATGCGAGGTGTACTTGACTTTTAAAAACCCTATTAACCCGACGGTAATAGAGAAATCGTGCTTTCACAGACTGTTTCGCAGCCAAGGGAACGAGGACAGGGAGAAACGACGCCCTATCTCCCCCCCCCCCCCCGCGGTCGCTCTTACCGCCGAGGGTTCTTTGCCTCTCTGTTCGAACGTTCTTCGCCTTCTTTCTATTATTTCCCAACGCGTCTGACACCGCGCTGCGCGTCGAGAATTTCCCTTACCCTTTCTATGACACGACGCTTCTCCCCTTATGAACGTGCCATTTTGCGTGACTGATTTCGAGACATTTTTGGCGCGATAACTTCGTTACTTTGGTCATCCGTTGTATGCGCGATCGTTTGACAATATTGAATTGCAATGCACTCAGTATATTTTTAATTAAAAATTCTATAAAGCAGAGATTTCATTCTTTTTTTTCTTGTTCAAGCGGATTTCACGAGATTTCTTTTAGCAGGCTGAAAAATGCCTCACTGTGGCTGCCCCGCGCTACAAAGGTGTATTTCAAGATATTATAATTCCACGGCTACGCCATAATCATAATAACAACGCGTTAATTAAACCAGCTGATTTATGCGCCTTTCATATTGTAATTGCCGGCCGAACTCGAGGCGGACCTCGCGAAAGCGAGAACGGGGTCAGAACGATCTCGGACGATCTCTTGCTCCGGGAGGGTAATGCAAACGAATTAATGAGTCAAGGCGCAATTAATATCGACCATTCACACGGTCGTCGTCTTTCAATATAATCCCGCGGTCCCTGTTCTCGACGTAATCACGAAACGCTACAGCCGATCGCATTAGAATTTAAAGAAGCGATACCAAATGAATATCAGCCACGCGCCAGTGAAATTTTTACGCTTTTCAAATTGAACTTCCATCCCGGCGGAGAATCTCTGTCGAATTATTCAAATGCCACTTGGCGCCGAAGGAAACCCGAAGCCCGCAGAGGGAGTACTTTTCTCGCGAAGTACAATTTATCATGATTCCGCGTTGGCAAGAAAACGAGCATAGCCGGTGTTGGGTAGGGCAAATCGCTTATTTACACCGTTCACGGTGTAATACGCTCGCCGGAGGCCATATTTAGTTTACCAGCCCGCGGGTATAATGTCTTTTTAGGTACGTTAATTAACAGTATTCATTTTGCACAAAGGTTTCTAATTACGTACTGTACGAAGCCATAGACTTAGTACCGTCTCTCTGCCACGGAAATGTTATGTCCCGGTTCTTGCGCCGGTCTCTCTCCGCCCTTCGCTGAAGGGGGTGTTTTGTCACGGCCGAGCGGAGAAGACGGGGTGCCGGGAACGGTGCCGAAGACGCCGCTGGTCGAAACGCGGATTTAAGACACGAATTTCCGCCCTGTCAGCGAACGTTGACGACACCAAACAACGCCTCGAGTCGCGAAACAGACGCAGGAATACGGAAGATCGGGGTGGCGGGGGGCGCGCGGGAAGAGAATTGGAAACGGTCGAGCGCCGCGTGCCGGGTCAATACTTATCCGGTCGCCGCAGTTAGCAGTCGCATTAATTAATTATAATTAAGTTTTAGTTGACGCGACTGCGGAGCGACGGTGAGGGGGTAAAGCAAGGCAGGTAGCTACGCGACTCGCATTTTGAGCATTACCGATATTATGCAGATTCCGCCCCCGCTACCAGAGTGCCACCCACCCCTGCCACCCCGTGTCGTCGACGTCTTCACGGTACCAGCTACTGCTAGTCTTTCTCCCTTTCCACGGATCCCTTGTCCCTTCTTCACCACCATCCCGCTGTACCGCCGTCATCCACCAAGAAACGCTCTCCTCGTGCCGAACCAGCCGGAGAATGAATTATTTACTTATTTACGGTACGTAAACGGAAACACTGTAGCGCCTCCTTCGACGTCTACAGCCGGTGTGTAAGAATTAAGCTCGTCAGCACGAGATTTGGAAATTCTCCCGTGGAGGATTGGCGACCCCCGGACATCCTGATTTATAGAATCTATCGGAGAACATCGTCCAGCTGAATGCTGTTCTAGTAAAAATACTATTTCTTTATGGCAGCCACAAACTTTTTAGTGGGCTCGCAATAAAAGATTTACAGTGGTGTCTTAATTATTCCTCAATCTGTCTGCGCTCGCTGTTATTTGCCGTTCGGTAAGCACGAGGCAGCCGCGGCAGAAACTGTCGCGTCGCGAAGCAAGCGAGCCGCAGAATTCATTACTCGCGTACAGTGGATGAACGACAGAGCGCACGAGTATCTATTAACACCGCCGAATTCTAGCTTCTCTCCAAACTTGCCCTATTATTCCGGTACTACCAAAAAGAAAGAGAAAAGTATATCGTCAACCATCTCGAACTTGCCTTGGTCTAGTCAAATCGACAGGGGTGGCGCAAGATTGTTATACACGAAAACGCTTCCGTTTTCATTGAATGCTCGCGGCGTGGTGGGTGGGGTCTGTGGAAACGACGCGAGCCGTAGCGACGCCAACGCGTGCACGTCGTCGTAAGAAGCTGTTAATCTTCGGTAATAAACTGTATTTTCATTATAATACGGCATGAATATGCAACGGCGATAATGGCCTTAATATCCCGGCATGCATCTTCCTGTGCTTTACGAGCTGAGCCTCTTCTGCCGGAATTTGAGGCGTGCTCACAGTGGATTTCGCGACGACGTTACTCCCAGCGCTGCCTGCCACACCGTGCACCTTCGAGCAGGCACACGACCCTTGGCTTGCTTGAAACTCGCGTCTTCCCGCCGCGCGTTTCGCGATTTCGTGATCGTTTGCCGTCGGATAGACATCGCGTTAATTAGGATTTTTCTTTAGTTTAGTATTCGTTACGGACCTCGCGCTTGTCTGTGATTTACATTTGCTTAACGGTGAAGAGTAATCCCTCGTTTGCGAGCTGGAGACTCTTACGCCCGTGTAAACGAAGAAGCGACTAACCATCGAAGTATCTTCGCAATCGAAGTTGGATCATTAATTGGAGGAGGAAATCTTTGCCGGGGAGTAGGAAGAATTACAGTTAACAGCTTCTATCCGTCTTTCTCAGTGGGATCCTCATTTTGCCGGGGTGTACAGAGGATATCCTGTGATCCTAAATTCCTTGTTCCTGAAGGAAAAGCAACCGGGGTTGCTTCCACGGTGTTTCGCACACACACACACACACACACACACACATACACCGTGCGATCGGGAATTCGAGCTTGTAACGGGCTCGATACATTCCGCATCGCCGTTAATGCGGGGCAACTTAATGTAAGCAGCGAGCGAAGGAATAATAGTGGCCTAGCCTACGGACATTCATTTATCTTAGTTTATTGCCAACTGCGAGGAAACAAACACCGCTGGAATACGCAACGACGCGCCATTAACATCCCGAGGTTCGCTTTGCTGGCCGTGGCTGAACGGTTTTGTCCTACACTTTTATCCCGGCCACAGCCAGACTTTCGTTCTGCTCAATAATGACTCGATGATGCATCGTCATTCGTAGCGACTCGCCTAATTGCCCCCGATTCGAGTTGACCGTCTATTCTGTCGTCAACGGACGATCCTTTTTCGTTACGCGGACTGGAGAAGAAGAATTGCAGGAGAATGCAAAGCGCTGGATTCTTTTCTTCTTTCCTTTTCAAAGGGAACTAGACTTTATGACGTTAACCAAAGCAGTCGATGCTTTCGTTCGTGAAAGGCTGGCGTAGCACAAAACTCGAAACTCGAAATCGGATGCATCGCGATGCGTCGGGGTAATTAGCGTCCATCGCCGTTTCCCATCGAGCCGGGTTGTTCTCCGGCGAAACAAATTAGACCGTGGCGCGTCACACGAACGAATAAATTTAGGGAATGTTTCGGCCTCGAACGACCAACAGAGACGAGGGAGAACACGCGGCAACGCAACAAGGGAGAATGAAACGAGAAGGGAAACACGTGGGAGGGGGGAAAAAGGAAACAGGGGAGGCGAAAATCGGGAGGAAAAAAATGTTTCTGGCACAGGATATAATGGACGCATTGCACAGGAATATAATGAGATTTTACAGTGCAATTCACATAAAGCATTGGAAACAACAAAAGCTTCAGGCAGTGGCTTCGGGGGGTTGGAACGGGGACACAGAGGGTGAGGGTGTAGCGCGATAAAAATGCCTGCTCCTAAACACATTATTTCTACTGTTGCAACGCTTGCTGCCTCTCTCGCCTCCGTACCACGGCCTCCACCCCGTTCCAGATCTCCGATCTCTGAACGCAGACTGTTACCCTCTCCTACCACCTCGAGGCCACTTGTTCGCCCTTTTTTCTTTGTTTCGCTCCCCCGCGTTCTGTTTCGAACACGCCGCCCGCGCGGTCGCGGATTCCAGATCCGCGGGACGCGCGTAAGCGGTGTTCCATTAACGGCGCCTGTGCTGATCGCTTTCTTTGACAAACACGCGGAGTTGATTACCACTCGAAAAACACGCGGTGGCCTTCGCCGTCGCACGAAAACCGGGCCCGAAGACACTTTCGATTATGACGGAGTAACAACTAGAACGCTGACAATTACGCGCGCGATAGCGAGCGGGAGAACGGCGACGGACTCCATGCGTGTTTCGAGAGCGGTCTTCTTAATTACCTTCGTCGAATGAAAAGTACAGAAGCACTTTATCCGACCGTTTTGACGCAAATATCCCTCGAACGTTCCTGCGTTCAAAACACAGGGCAAAGCGCAAGATGACTCTTCAGCCTCGGCTTCGATTGTCCGAAGATAAACGCGTGCGATTATCCGTGCGAAGATAAAAGGGCGAATACGCGCGTCACGGAAGGGATTCCAATTTTTGGAAAATCTCGTCGCCCGGATGGATCCGCTGGACAAACAAATGCCTAACTCTGTCTACCTGTTTTTCGCCCCCGAACCATTTCCGGACCTTCGACTCTGAATACCCTTTGAACGTTGTCCAATATGGGGAGGGGTGTTGGGGGGGACGCTTGAAAGCGATCGAACAACTAGAGGGTCCGTGACGGACAGAGAGGAAGTGAAACGGCGAATGGCGGGAAAGGGAAGAGTCGGAGGGAATAAAAAGGGAAGAACAATCGCGAGACCTCGTGCGACGAACAGAGAGAGAGAGAGAGGGCAGGAGGGAGATAAAAAAGACTGGAGGGTGCGTTCTGTCGCGCAGCCGATAAATTTTGAATGCACCCGCCGGTGGAATTAGTAGCCTGTTGGTTAATGATAAAAAAAAAATTATAAACAAAAGATTCCACGGATGGCGAGCCTTTTTCGTGGATCAGCGAGGCAAGCGGAGAACGCTTGCGAAAGGCTTTGACGGCGCCAGCACGGTGCCCGGCCGACCCCGGCTCTTATTGGCGCCCAAACCTACTACCACCGGGCGCACTATATTTAAAAATCGGCGCGCTCTCCCGGAAACTTTTTTCCACAAAGGGAAGGGGCCAACCGTTTACACGGAGTTTATTAAAATCGACTGCTCGCGAATATAAACCGTCAACCCGGACGTGAGTCCGCTCGTTTTTGGCCAGGTGGTTTCTGCTATCCCCATGAAAGCGTCACCCCCTGATGAACTTTGACGAACGTTCAAGTTCCGCGGACCTTGCCTATTATAAATCGTTGAACGTTTTAAATAAAGAATTTTCTACGTGAACCGGTCTACGTTTCATTGCATCACTATCACAACACTCCATTCCTTATCAAAGCCTCTACTTTATTAAAGAAACAGCCCGAGCTTAGATTTCATTTGCATCGTACAATTCCAAACTATACAATTATAACGAAGCATTCCATTGTGGTTCAAGCATTACCGCGATCCGTGAAAGATTGCGCAACCCCATTATCCCTCGTGCATTACAGAAACGTCTAATCGAACACCCGATACCCGACGATAGCAGGAGAAAAAATGGGAGAGAGAAAGAGATGGGTAGATAGATAGAAGCGTGCACAGAGGGGCACAAGATGAGAATAAAAAGTAATACTAAAGCGAAACAAAAAGACCTATCGTATATCGATAAAAGCACAGATACATAGCAGGCTCATCCGTGGCCCGCGTCAGCTTTGAAATGCGATTGATACGTACGGTGGATGATGCCGACGCCAGTCGTGGATGTAAATCCGCCCACCAACGCTACAGACAGAGAGAGTATTCATTATTTTTAATTAAACAAAACAATAATACGCTTATTAGTTGATTAATTAAACATCGCGTATGCATCGCGTTGTTCCATCAGGGGCCACCCCGTCGGTTAAATCCACCCCCCACCCATTCGACCCGTTTCGAACGCGCTCGCCATCACCGTTTATTACCGCTGACTTTTATAACTCGCGAGCGGAGAATTTTTGCCGTGCAGCAACGACGCAACGAAAAGGGGGTGCAGCGGGTGGCAAATGGGCTGGGTCGGATCGGGGGGGGGTGGTTGGGGGTGGGGGTGTCGAATATGGGGGCGCGCAGGGTGGAGCAGGTGGAAAAAAAATTTCGTTCGCTCGCTATCATTGTGCTTGTCCGGTCGGCCGTGATCGGGACGCGGGTTTTATCAATACCCGCCGTTTTCGGCAGGATAATAGCCTGATTTTTTTTTGCTCGCGCCGCCGCGCTCGCCGGTCCTCATCGATCGGCGAATTTAATGAAGTTGTATCAGTTATCGACCGCTCCGCTTTTTCTTGCAATTTTAGTAATTAATTTCTCGATTTAACGTTGACGTCAACGGCGGCGCGGAACGATCCGCCGGTGTCTGCTAAATTTAAGAACACGCCGCTTTTCGTGTATCAATATTTCAGTCCGCTGGTCCTTGCTCGGTTTATAAGTAAACGGTATCATTCGGAATATCAAGTTTGGTGAAAAGCATTCTAATCACCGGTAAATTAATCACGCTCATCCAGTTACCGTTATTTCGTTCACAAAATCAAGCATCTTCCTATTAACAGATATTAGCGGTATTAAATTTACCACAGAAATAACGTGTTTTTGTGGGCCAATTAAATTTATTAGAGCGTAACTATCACTTAGATCTCCGTCCCGTCGATAGTTCTCCGAATAAACATAGGCGAATTTTATATTCACCTCTAACTGAATCGTACTCTGTAAATTAACAATTCTCGAACTTAACAAACACGATTCTATAAAGAAAAGGCTGGCTGAAGAAGAGCGAATAATATAAAGGTGTACAGGGAATGTACTGAAAGCTGGCGGCCATTAAAAAAACATCCAAGTAACGCGGGTAACAGTAGCATCTAATTAACGTCGATCGCGGCGCGTTGCCGCGAGTAAAAACGTCGTTTCGCCTTAATATCGTGAAAACGATCACGCGGCACAATGACGTTTGAGACTGTAACCGGCTCATAATGGCGCGGCTCGCCGTTGGCCGCGATAATAACATTAAGCTTTATTTAGGTGAAATTCAACTTTAAAACGTGACTCGCGGTAATTATGCGAGAGTGAAACAATGCCCGCTGTGGTGGCCTGGCCCCGCATGATATACGTCTGCGGGGCTTTTTTGCAAGACAAAGGCGTTTTATATCGCCCGCGTTCGCCGCCCCGCAACTTGCGCGGCGGTTTTGTGCCTTCGTATGCGTCACAGGAAGTTTATGCACTTCACGCGACCGCTCCTGCACTTTACGTTTGAGAATTACCTTACACAAAGCTCGGCCTACTATTTTTCAAATCGACACGCTCCTGTGTTCGACCCCCCCCCCCCCCCCCGATTTTGCATCCCCTTGCGATTATTTTCATATTTAGTTTACGTTCGAGGTTTCACGCGTAGACTGAAACTACTTTAGTAAAATATTGAGAAAAGAGGGCTGTCTTCGTGTTGCTTTTTTAAATTTCCGATGGGATTGGTTTTGTAACTGCATTTGGCATGGAAAAATTTTCATTGCATTCTCGTCGTAAAGTATTGAAATTCTAGGAGACGTCTCATACGATTAATAGTGGAAGGATTGTCGCGTCAAAAAGATTGTGTTACGATAATTTCTATCCCGTATAAAATTCTCCCACAAGTCCTCTTTGCGCAGGAATAAATAATTTTTCGTACAAGACATACGATAAGAAACAAACAATATTTCTACACGTTGAAACAGATTTTTCTCAAAGCACATTATTTGCAGCAAGTTAAAAGCAGCGTTGTCTGCAATGCAAACAGTACAAGCTGCCTGGTCACAATGAGACACCCGTTTAAAAGTCTGTCGGCAAAGGGATCAACGAAGAACAACGTGGAAGCCGGGCAAAGTGCGAGCGATAGTTTTAATATGTGGTATTAATTCTGCATAGAATTACTTTGTGGCCGGGACGTAATGAGGAATCCTAAAAAAACAAAAAAAAAAGAAAGCATCGTTGCCGTAACGAGGTGAGAAAGTAAGCGTACAAAGCGCGTGCGCTTTTATTGTTGCAAAAAAAAAAGAAAAAATGCTCTTTCTTCCAATGGCGGTCGCTTTGGTCGTTTGACTTTTCTAATTACAAATTCGAGAGTACTATTGGAACGCGTTCGCGGAAGGCGTCGCAAAGAACGTGTCAGAAATTACGTAACCCTCTTTTATATTTTCGCTCTTTCCTTCCGCCACCCCCACCCCTTTTTCCTTTCTTCACCTTTTCCTTTTTATAATGAAAACGCGGTAGCGAATTTAATTACAACGATGCCCATACAAAGTTTTTTTCTTTCAGAACGACTGCGAGCCACGTTAATTAATTACAGAATGTAAACGCAAGTTCCACGCTTAGTTACTTACGTACGGGGTTCTCCATGAAATTAATAAGATACGATTCGATGAATTTCTCATAATAAGAGTTTCCTTTCGAAAGTTCCGCAAGCGTCGAACTCGCAATGAATTTTCCAACGATCGCGGAAGCTTCTGGTTGACGGCGAAAGTGCTCTAGAAGCGACGCGTAACGTGCGTTACCGTGTCCCTGGTCGATGTTCAGCAGTCCCGCAATTACTACTCGCAACGATAACGCGTTTCGAAATAACAGCTTTTCACGCTGACCCTTCGACGAGCTAACAGTGTCGCCTATTGTTAAGCAATATCCCTAATGCGGTGACGATTCATAAATAGCCGCACGCACGACGGCGGGCGACGCGACATTGCTGTAAATGACGAGCATCGGCTGGAGCGTGTACAACCGGACGTTACACGGCCAGCGCATAAACGTTGCTTCTACACCGCTCGGTGGACAGTAATTACGCGTTATGCGTTCGACCAGCGTTTCGCCCTTCGTTGAAACAAGAAAATTTTATATCGCACGGTCGTGTGTGAACGCGTGCTCGTAAAATCTTCCTCCTCGCACATTGTCATTTTTTTTTTTTTAAATAACCCGATACCAGGAACGCCACTTTGCGGCGGTATCGAAAATTGTGATTCATTCGTGGAGTGCTTTTCAAGAATATAAAATGCGATTTGAATATTGTTAGAATTTAGTGAAGCTTATTTTACCCTTTTGTTTTTGTTTCTTTTTACTTATATTAGGACACGTTACCTTCATTTATTGGTAGGTATCAATTGATCGCAATTACGCGAATGTATCGAGTAAATTTCTAATTTACAAATCTTGTACTTCATCCATTCCGTGAACAATCCCCAAAGGTATCTGTGTCCAGCGACGAAAGTTGTCCGCCGTTGCGTCCGTAGACGTGGCAAATTTATCGGCATGCGAGCGCGGTCGGGGGCATTAATACGCGGGGGGTGACGCCGTCAACGATAACCATTCTCAATATCCATAATTATTATCAGCGGCGGGAGCTGTTGGCAGCCGGCGGAACCGTGAGCCACCATGTGACTCGTTCCCGTCGAAATAAAATGACAACGTTCATTTGCAAATGCACGAAAGTGCATTATTTTTATTGGGTTTGTTAGTAGCCGAATCGCCGACGCGCCGCGTTTCTGGCGTACGCGTGTGTTCCGGAGTAATGGGGTCGATCGTGCGCGCGTACGAGCACACGGGTCGGCTCCGTTCTACAAGCCGGCTGAAGGGAGCATGACAGATTCGCTGGGGGAAACACCGATGCTTCGTTTCCCCACTTTTTCTGCATCCGTTCTGCTGTTTCATTTTTCGTTAGCACGGGGGAAGCAACGAAAAAGCTACGCCCATGTTTGGCAACGATCCTGGGGACCGAACGGATCGACGTGTCACGAGAATTTATCTTAATTTATGGAACGACCGCCGCGGCCACCGGGAGAATCTTTTTGTTCGCCCGATTAATTATTCCTGGCCAGTCGACGTCGATCCCGCTGTAGCAGAATTTTAATAACTCCGTGCCCCTTTTTCGCGGCAACGGGGGCGGTTTCTCTTCGGCCCGGTGACGAGGAATTGATTGGATCGCGGGCCGAACGACACCGCGGAGGTACGCGATTGCCCGACTAAACCCCGTCGGAGTATTAACATGTTCTTTGGAATGTTCGTTTTGGACGATTAAAAGACATACCCGGATGCGGTGCATGAATATCACCAATGTATGAATCATTTTCTTGCGCAGGTGCCTAAATAAACCGTATTTAACCCCGCCGTACGATTTTTATGGAGTGGAACGTAATCATCGTTCAATCCCAATACATATCCGTAATTATCATAGCATCTCCACTCGTCATTCGATCGCAATGGAACATTCAAGTTCCATCAAACATTCATATATATCGAGCTTTGCCACGGCGTCGACAATCGCGTGACAAAAAAACAAAAAACAACCGCA
Source organism: Holcopasites calliopsidis (assembly GCA_023838395.1). NCBI lineage: Eukaryota > Metazoa > Arthropoda > Insecta > Hymenoptera > Apidae > Holcopasites > Holcopasites calliopsidis. The sequence goes on from JALHAQ010000009.1 coordinate 2,616,491, forward strand.
AGAAAGTCCGCTGCGATTCCCGCGGAAATCCGTTAATTGAACGCGTCTCGTTACAAGTTTCTCATAATACAATCCCGCTAATCACGACGATATTTTATCCGAGGCCAGAGACACCGCGCAACCGGCGACGTAATTAAAAATTCGTACGACTGGCTTGATTCGCAGCAGCGGAGGGGCGGGGGGGGGGGGTTAATAAACGGGCGGTAGTCGTTGGAGGGCGGTTGAAAAACCGCGATGCACCCAGCAGCTGGACGTCGCGCTTACGCGCGCGCCGGTCCGCCTTGGTCGGAGCGATTTCGAGGAATCCTACGGTTCCCGAGGATTATCCTGACCCCCGACACGCGGTTGGGTGGAAAAAAAAAAGAGAGAGGAAAATCAGCGCGGCAGCCGCACTTTTCGACTCTGCTATGCAAATCGCGCAACGCGACGACGATTACGCGGGGTTTTGGCGCGCGTGCGAGCGCGCGGCACAGCGACGTCGTGCGGCGAAAAAAAAAAAAGGAACGGGAAAGGAAACAAAAAAAAGGTGGTCCGCGCTGGCACGGAGACACGCGACGGGGGTTGCACGAGGGTTGGAAAAAAGTCGCGAATGTTGTAAAAATCCAGGACCGCCAATCGGGCGCATTGTGTCCAGCCGGCGAACAATACCGACGGCGTTCGGCTGACTGCCGCGTTTTCCACCGAATTGGCCGTCATTGTTAGATTTTTCAAATTGTATTTTCTTCTTTTTTTTTTTTTGCTTACGCAGCGAAAATAATCGGTCGCCATCGATGGCCTCCAGAGATCTTTTCGAAATCTCGCCCCTTCTTTGTTCCGCGTGAGACTTGGGCTGGGTGGATCTGTCGTCTTTCCGATTTGGAGAGGAACCCCTGAACAGTGGTAATGTTGAAATTGAAAAGAGGAGAAACCAACGGAACCTTTTAAGGAATACATCTGCCATCGGTAGGAAGCGAAAAGAAGTTTCTTTTGCCCGACGGTTACGTCAGCTTTCACGACTCGGAAAGAAGCCCGACAAGAAATCTACAATCAGCACACTCCACCCCGTGAATGGTAGTCAAACGCTACAACGGCCGAGCCTCGATACAAGGAGTCGCGGTACAGCCGCTTGTCTGCACCGGGCATTCCTAGAACAGTAATCTTATTAAATTTACATATTAATCAACGGATTTTAATTATCCCCAACCCCCTCCGAGAGAGAGAGAGAGCGAGAGAGCGAGAAAGGGAGGAGGGGGAGAAGGAAGAAGAGGCTTGCCGAAGGAAAGGGGTGGAGAACGAGGGTAGAGAAGAGCGGTAGCGAAAGAGAGACGTTCGCAAGAACAGAGAGGTGGTTGGACGAGACTAACAGAGAGGGATAAACTGTCAGAGAAAGGTAGAGTGAAACGGGGAAAACGTTGAGATCGGGTTGAAACGAGACGGGGCACGGTTTAGACGGAGCGGGGAAGGGTTCGGAGAAAGACAGAGGGTCGGGTTGGGGGGGGGGGGGGGTTAAGAGAGAGACGGATTCACCCTTGTGCGGTGGTAGCGGTAGCGGTAGCGGAGACCGAGCCAGCTCTTGTAATTTACATTAATCCAATAATTGCATGGAGGTTTCCTAATTAGAAATTCAAATGAGGTGGTGGCAGGCAGGCAGGCAGGCAGGCACAGCCAGCCAGGGCTACCAACTCAGCAGCAACGGGAGAGAACGCCGAGCAAAGTCCGTGCGGCGCATCGGGGCGATCGTACGTTCGACCGGCCCTGGCCTAACACGGGTTCGGCCGATGCCGGGATGGGCGTTAAAAGCTACCGGAATTCTCGAAATTCGGATCCGATGGTCCCGTGTTACGTATACCTCGGGCTAATGCCCCGACACTAGACGCCCCGACCTATCTAAGCCTCGCCTTTTAATCATTCCCTTCGACCTACCCACCCCCTCCCCGTGCTGATCGAACGGGCGTAAAAATTGAATCCTAATCCGGTTAAGCCCCGGCTGGATTAAACGGAACTCGAGACAGGGGAAAGAATAGTTTTCTAATAGAGAAAGAAATTGGAAGTGCCGGTCTATTGGTCACTGCGCCGGAGTCATTCTAATTTTTCATAGGACGTACAAAATATGTAATTAATATTAAAACGAAGGGAACACTGTCTTAGAACTCGGCCGACGCAAATACAAAAATACCTTGTAACTACGATAATTCTAAAGTGGATTAGCGATTTAGATTTGGAACGCTCTCAACCATCGTGTTCTTCAACTGCTTGTGTAATTAAATTCTTCTTGAGGAAATTAAATTCTAAATAAGGACGTTTCTAAGTAATCAGAAACTATGAAGAACGGAAGAAAGTATTAGACTTGATTTCCTTTGCAGTGTAAAAACCGAAAAGGTGAAGGGAAGATGGTCTAGGGGCGAGAGTCAATTTCACTGCAATATAACGTTGTCCATTGGTACGTCCCGGTGCGTGTGGTCCTTTTGTTGTCCCTGGAGGGATCCCTCGGTAAACCTAACACGTCCCTAATATCGTCACAGGTTCATCCTTCCACCATCACCCAGGGCATATCATGGCACACGGTCGAAACATCCCTGATAGTCCCAACGTGGCCGATTAACGAAGGTGTCAACCCGTGAACGCGACTCGTGCATATCATTGCCAAATCATTTATACTTTCTCTCAATTTATCAATTAAAAAAAAAAAAAAATACAAATTCATAGGAAGTATACTATTACTGTGGACAACGAATCCTAGTTCACGTGATTATGAATTCTAACGTGCTGCTAATACTTTAATACAGGCGGTAACACGCTTTCACTGGTACCCCTTCCTGCAAACAGAGGGAACGGCCTTTGCAACTTTATTCGCGGCGATAAAGGAATTCCCACTTGGGCCAGTGATTCTCAAGTGAAAATATTCCTTACCACGTGAAATGGAACGATTCACGCTGTCCGCAATGTTCATTACCAAATCTTGTAATATCCTGTTCGCGCGTGAAAGTACACCGTACGATACCGGCGACAAGCGTAAGAGACTCGAGCACTTTTCTCAGCAGTGGCAGATTTCCGTGGACAGGTATGAAACTGGCGCGCACTGATTCCGGGTCGCAGAAGGGATCATCGTCTATTCCCATTGCGACAGGTCAGCCGAGTTTCGTCGAAGGAACTCCACGTTGCAATTATGATAATGGCGACCGTAGTCGAGCCACCTAACCCGTGCTAACTCTGTACCGTTAGTTCTGGTAGTTCTGATATCGTCTGTGTTTAAACAGCCAGGCGGTGCTGCGGCAACCGTCGTCGTTGGAACGAAGAGGGGACGACTACGGGTGGCGGTGGTGGTGGTCGAGGGTGGAATAGCGAAGGTAACAGGAAGACGAGGGTGTTAAGGGGGAGAGTGAGCAAGGTGGAGCGAAGGGAACGGGTGAACACGGGAAGAGGGGGCAAGTTGGATGGCGGGGTACGAGGCTACGACGGCAAATCTACATAATATAACCAACTATTGTTCAAATAGACGGCGCTCCGCAGATTCAATTACCATTGTGATACAATTAATGTTGGGAATTTCATCAATTCGAGTGCCGGGCACGGCTCTTACATATGCATAGGAGAATCGAACGTGGTGCGGATTTCGTCCGCGAAGAAAGTCGACGACAAATATTATTCGAGCGCAGCTTTGGCTGTAATCAGCCGCCAGGATTCGGGGATTCCACCCCCCACCCCGTGAACTGTGTATCGATAACGTACTATCTTCCATTGTAACAGCCTACAAGATGGAGGCATTATCAGATCGGTAACGTTTAAAAATACATCACAGATATTAAGGTACGAATGAAGAAGAACAGATCGAATAATTAGTCAGCTATACGTGCAAGAATTTTATCCTTCCTCGATATCGCATTGGAATCTGGAACGTTCCCCGAGCGGAGGCTCTTAAAACATTAATCGTATATCGCACTGTCGCCGGCGCAATATTCGGCAATTATCGTTTTCACCAAACACGCGGGCATATATACCAGCGGCGAAATCACGATCAAGGTCTATCCTCATCGTTATTACGCAAAAATGATAACGACGCGTTATTCAATTAGATTATTTTCATGGGACGCGTAGTAATTTCATTGCGGGCGACGGGGCAAAGCGGCCGGAAAACGGAGGGGCGGGGGAGGGCGGCGCGGGGGTGGTTTTGCAGCCAGGCCGGCGAAGGAGGGTGGTTTTGAGTGAATTGGCCTGCCGGACGCCGCGCGCCGGAGGCGGGGCGATGCGTAGGCGCCGCATCATTGCTGGACGTTAATCGCTGATATCGTTGGCCGAATTAAGTGGTATATCGAGAGCTTTTAGAATTAATCGTAAAACCGACCGCGCGCCGCGAAACGGATCGCCCAGTGTATCGAGGCTCGTTTTAACGCGGCCAGGAATTTGAGAGCCGCTGGCGGCCGCGGCCGGTGGCTCGCGTGCACGGATCCATATAAATTCTAATTCCGCAATCAGCGGTATCCAAGATAGTTCTAGGCCGATCCTAGCCGGCTAATTCCAACTACCTCTAACGGCGCTCGCGCCCTACACCCGCGCCCACCTTCTTATATTTGCCCGACAGTTTATAATAGCCGTAATCAACGGTTATACCAATCCCACGATAATAATTACCGCGGCGAGAGGGCCGAACGAAACTTTCAGCTTTCGGGCCGCGCGTGTGTGAACTACACGTCGCGTCTCGTGCGGCTAATTCGCCGGAACACGCGTCGCCGCCCGCCGCGTTTCTAACTTCGCCGGTGATTAAATTTCATTTCGACGAACGTAGAAAGAAGAAGAAGAAGAAGGAGGAGACACCTCGGGCGACCGTAGCCAGGCAGGAATATTCGAGTACGGACTAAACGACGACCGGTTAATTACTTCGCCAACTATCGATTCCATTCTTCGCCCGATGAATGTCTAATTCCGTTCACAGATCTACCATGTGCCACGCGTGTATGTATATCCGGGCGAACAATGAAGCGCGCCGCGAAAGCCTATCGTCGCGCATGAATAATCTGGACAAGAAGAAAAAGAAAAGAGTATCTACGGTGAACAAGTTGGCCGACAATTAAGGATAATGACAATGTTTGGTCGCGCCGAGCATGGAAAGATATTCGTACAGAAGAGTAGCATATAGACACGTATTTCGTGTCGTCGAAAGGGGGAGCGGACCTTGAATTATCGAAAATAGGGTGGATCGATTCGAGTCGAAGCCAGCCAAGTTTACTAGACACTCGGCGGGGACGCGAAGGGAGTAATTTTCACTCCTCCACCCCTGCGTCTCCATGCCGCCGCTGGTCTCCTAGAATAATCGATCGTATAATTATCGTGATGTACCTGCTAATGCCGCGAAAATCAGCCCCTCGCAACGTTCGCCGTGCCGCCCCGTGCAGACGGCGGGTTAAGCGTCGGTAGTAGGAGCACATGGTAATTATATCACCGACTAATGGATATAGTTAATTGCTAATTATGAGGCCTGCCGAATGATCGATAGTACCGTGAGGCATCGCGGCCTCCCTTCCGATCGTTCGTTGGAAACGAGAAGGGCAGGAGGGGTCGGGGGATTACCAAGAGTGTCATTCTGGCCTACGCTCCGCTAACCTAAGCCCGGCCCCCTGTTCGTTCTCGCTCTGTAAATTAGGCTACGTTCGACGGTGATCGATAATTCCAATTGATAAATGATCTCCGACGGTTGGCCGAATTCTAAGAGACCTCGAGGTGTCGATCGACTACGCTGCCACCCCGCTGGATCCGTGATGTTCAATTTAAATTGATAGCAATTTCGCGGATACTTCTATCTCCGCTTACCATGATAAAAAGAAAAAGGAGCTTCGATTACGACTAATTACAGATCCAACGGGAAGTTCTTATAAAAGAATTACCAGAGCACTTGGTTCAACTCCGTTTCACTACGATCGGCAAGAAGAGGAATGAAAAATTCGACGCGCGGGAAGATTGGCGCGAAAGGCAAGGCTTTGGGATTAAACGCGTGCTCGCGTGTAAAGCGGAGTTGCCGCACACTAGGTGAAAACAAGTCAAAGAGCAGAATAATGTTAGCCTTCCTATTATTCAAGAGGGAGGGGAACTTTATTAGATCGCTTAAGGTCTTTCTGTTCGCAAAAGCGAGTCGCGCGCGACTATTCGCGCGCCGCGCTTTCACGTCGAAATTTCGACGTATACATACATACGAATACGCCCGTGGGATGGGTGGCGAAACTGCCACAGGCTTCGAAAGATGACAGGAGGGAAAGAGAGACAGAGAGAGCGTTTAGTGCCTGGACTGGAGCACGTTGAAATTCTCCTGCCAAAAATCAAAGACATGGAGATTAACCACCCCCCCTGACACTAGTCTAGCTACAACGGAGAGATTATCTAATGCGATTCATTCTTGTGCTCTGGGACGATGATAATTATCCGTCGGCGGGGCATGAAGGCGTTCTAGATATACGATCATTTGAAAATTCATTCCGCAAAGTTTGATATTCTTAAGTTTTCTAAATTCATTCGGGTGTAACAGTCCATTCATCGTCTAATATAATTTATACGAAGACCATCAGCTTGAAGCTTCATCACTTGTTGGCGTAATATTAATTAATACGTTCCCGCAACATCACGCTGCTTTTTCTGCATCCGGAGATCCAGCGTCCGACGGGTAAAGACGAAATCAAGAATAAATCGAAAGAGGAAAGCGAGTGCATCTTTCCTTTTTTTCACTTCAACAAGAAAATAACATTTGATTTATTACTCTGCGAAGCGACGTCAGAGAAACGTCGTAATTCGTGTAAGGAATAACATTATACCGAAGGAGGCTTATTATACACGGCGACCGATTTCCGCGCAGTCCTTGAGTTACACAATCCGTAGCCAAGTAAGATCATTAGCAGATGCCTCGGTGTTAATGAGCGTAATTCTAGATGTTCCAGCGATACTGCAAGCGGTCTCGGCGGTTCTCCCGCGCTAAGACGATTATTCTAGCTGCGTTCCTTCGGCACAGTAACCGAGGCTATGGTCATAAGTAGGTATACATATACCCGGTCGATATAGTTCGCGTAGAAAAAGGTTAATCGGTGCACCGTGTACCGTTGGTTTCCCCATTATCATTCGTCAAGGCTATGCAAACGCGGCTATCAATGTCGAATCAATTCTCCTGCTACTTGTTCTAAAGCGACGGACAGACACGCGGGAAGAGAAAGACGGGGACAGTCGCGGTGAAATTGATTCGCTTGGGTTATTCCTCATCGTGCCAGCGGGGCGACGTCGTAACAGCGTCCCTCCCGTTTGCGCATCGCGCGATCCTTATCGGAAGTTGAAGCTCAAAAATTGCATTTTCCCGTCGTACTCGTACGCGAACATCGTGCACGCGTACGGGTAATTTAACCGGTGTCTCCTTGGGGAATCCACTTATTCCTGGCGAGCGGTTTAAACCCGCGGCCCCTGCTAAAGTGTTACGATTAATTAATGTCTTTGCTTTTCGTTCTAATTGATTACACGCCTGTGCATTCTGTCTCGCGAGACACCGCTCGATCTTTTTCCCGCCGAGCATTCCAACGCGAAACTTTCATTTCCATATAGCCATCGGACGACGTGCGGGCATTTAATCAAGTATTTGCTAAAACTGAGAGCGCGCGACGATAAAACATTAACTGTTATTACTCTAGATAATACATGACACGATAAATTAGATATGCAACGCCTGTATTCTCGGATATTTCTCGAAACCATGCGTTTCTCTAATCATTTTCACCACAGGATAGAAACAACTCGGCTCAAGAGTTCCTCGTACGGATTCCACGGATCCTTAGCACGACGACGATAAGTTTCTGCGGACTCGTAGTTAACTTGAACTTACGATTCAACGAACGAACACACGCGGTTATTAAAGGAATTGTCAAGCGTCCGGGGCGTTTCGCGCGGATTAACGCAGTGCCATGCGTCTCCATTGCGGCGATTGGCGCGGCTTTCGTCGTCGTCGTCGTCGTCGTCGTCGCAACGCGTCGCAGTCCGTCCAGGCGAGATTGACCGGATTTACCAGGGTAATAATAATTTATTCCCACCCGTCCTCTTCCCACCGCGATCGCCGACCACCCCCCCTTCCGCGACCTCCCGCCGTTCAACGACAAGTGGATCTCTCTTAACATGTGCTCCGAACGTCTCCTACAAGCTGATGACGACTTCTCGGAAGCATCTTCACGATGCTTGTCTTGGACGTTACCGAGGAAAACGTCAGCGCGTAATTACTGCAACGACCGCGATGGCCGACCGAGGCAACAATACCGTCGTCGCTCCTGGCCAACATGATCGCGTTCAGCATTGCAGTAATTTAATCTACACCTAAAACATTCGATCCCCTTATACAGCGAGCACAATAGATTTTGGGCACTCGTCGGTGTGTCGAGATCGAAAACTTTATTCACTCGGTAGTTTCTAGTTTGGAGTAACCGTTTTATGTGTGATTTTCTTCTATCGATATTCGTTAGACATGCGACTAAATTGAGAAGCCTTTGGAAATCGACTATTTGTATTGGAACGATCAGCGCGACGCTAACTGGACCATAAGGGTTACTGAATAAATTGTGTATACACGGACACGGGGCGGCGATTGGAAATCAGCAGAAGAGATAAAGGTGTTCGAAGAATTTTCAAGCACACGCATAAAGCATACTTTCTAACGAAACTTACAGTTCGTGGATCTTCGGTGTTACCGCCGCCGAAAGCCACCCCTTCCTCCTCTTCCACTTATATCGTGTCTCTCGTTACATAATTACACGACCACCGAAACTGCGGCGCGACGACCCGTTCGGTCGGAAAACTCTGACCGTTTAATAAAGCGGCGGAGAGGTGGCTCGCAAGTCGAAAGGCGTCCGGGTTTAGAGCACGATGAAGGAAACGAGACGGAAAAAAAGCCGCGGGCCGAGCAGGATCGGGAGAGATAGAGAGAAGGGGCGGGACAGAGAAAGGGAGAAGAGACCGACACTTCGTGCAGGACTCGACGCTCGCCACGGTCGGTTTAATTAAGTTGCACGAGAGCCCGGCAGAAGTTTCGTCGGGTTTGTTTCGAGGCTGCGGAGATGGCAGTGTACAGCGACACAAATAAATTTTCCCGGAATGGCATTGTCTTTGAGGTCGACACATTTGCGGAATAATACTCGATAACTCGGGGTGGCCCGGGGAGAAGTTATATTAGGACGGCTTAATTAACCCCCCTACCATTCGCCCGCCCCCGCACGCCAATTCTATCACCCTGCATCCCCGCCGCCCCTCTAAACGTTTCACTTCCCCTGCCTTTCGACGTTGCGCGCTCACCCCGTGAACCAGCGAGCGAAGCGCGTAAACTGCGCTCCTCCGTTTCCACCCGAGGAGGCGATACAGTTGTCTGCCGCTTCGACTCATTACGGATTCCTTATTACGGGGATAGATTAACGGATTAAATCTTAACCGAAGGAGGACCGGGATGCTGGAACAGCAGCAAGCTGCGCAAACCTTTCGGTCTCTACGAACTTTCTTCGAACGCGTTGCTTTCCTATGTTTGGGGAGACTGTTGATAAATGCCTCGCGATAATTGTAATTCACTAGTCATCTGCATGTATCATTATTACGATTGATTATGTGTCATTCATCATGTATATCAAAGTTCATTATCGATAAATGTATTATTACAATCGTGTTATTATTCTCGTGATTATTACACCCCGACTTCGACAGCGATTTCATTGAACAATTACTTTCCGATTATTTCTCAATTCCAAAAAGTTCAATCGTCCGCGAACTTCCTCGCGAAGTTAGTTAGCAGCCTCGCGGCAAGATTTCTTCTCCTGTCGATGCACTTAACGCGACGTACCGTTAATGCAAACCGCACACATTCGAGCCGGAATCGCGTTTCTCCGGCGCGCTGAAGGCGAGTGGTATGCGCAGTATGCGGATAGGAGATTTCGCGAAGAAAATCGAACGGTACTGCGTGTGTCGCGGTGAGATTCGCGGACGAATGAAGGGGAACAGGATGGAGAAAGACCGAGGGGGGGGGGTGGGGCAGGGGCGTTAAATTTGATTAACACTTGAAAGATGATTGGGCTTCGAGGAGAAAATTCAGTGATTTACGATTCATTTCATTCCTGGCATTATCGCGGGGATATTTCGAGGAAAGCTGGTTACTTTAAATAACGTATTTCCACATGCATCTCGCGGAAATGGAAGAACAGCTTTCTCTTAAAAATAGTATCGCGCGTGGAAAATATAATACGCTATAAAAAGGATAGACCGCAAAGAACCCGTACAGTTCGCCACAAGGAAACCCAATCTTCGTGCGTCTACGTGAAAAGGATCGGATCGATGGATGGGGATGATTCTTAAATCAAGGGACGTTCGCGTACAATTAACACGTTTACGACGAAAACGGAGACGCTCGATCGGACGTAACGGTCTCCCGATCGCCGGCAGTCCCTCCGCTGACCTCGTAAAGTCGGGATCGGTAATACGGAACACTATTTATTCGCAAAGTTTCGAAGGCTCGGGGTGAGCCGAAAGCAGCTCACTTCGGGAGGGGTAATTACGAGGATTCGCCGTCCTTCTCGCCGGTGGAGGCGCGCCCGCTATCCCCTTCTCTCTTTCCTAGCTCGCGCAAAGTATACCGCTGTCTCGCTCCGGCACGCCGATTCTATCAGGCATAATTACCTTTCGCTGTCCCTCTCGGATAATCATTGTAACACCTAAGCACCCTGCCTACCTAACCCTGCCGGAGAGCCTAGCCAGCATTTCCAAGCGTTATTCGCCATCGATCGACCGACCGCTCTGACGACGATTTCCGTGCCACGACGTGGTCATTGCCGCCCGTTGTAGCACGGACTGGATCGTTTCGCTAACGATTACGGTGTCACTTTGGTCGGATCAAGGATCGTCGCCATTTCGGAACGGGCAGACGAATCCGTTTGCGCCAGAGAAATATTGTTGCCTCGCGATTATTAAAGCCGCGCTCGATAAATAATCACACTTTATTAACGGTTTCGATGTTACTTTTTTTCGTGCAAGCATCGGCGCGATCGGTGCGATCGTGTGTTAACCGTACGATAAATATTACGGTACGGAGTATCGATGATTTTTCGCCTCGTAGATCAACGTTATCTTTAGTTTTATCGATCTCTATATTCAATGAGGACGCGCGTAGCACGCGCGACGCATTAAATCATTGAAATTTATGCAGAACCGGGGGCCCAGTGCGCGCGGTATCTTTCACTTTTCATTACGGGATCATTTGTCATGCGTCCGTAGATCCCTTATCACTGGCCGATCATAAACAACCGTGGCATAAATTTCAACTTTCGCGCATAACCTGACGGCCGGCCCCCGCTATCGATCGGCCATCGGTAAATTTATTACCTCAAAATCCACCGATCGAGCCGTGCTCTCGAATAATTAGCTCTTTTCGCGTTATGTTTCTTACATAAAATTGCGTATCTTGAATAAAGATGCGTTAGCATTGTGTTCAAATAGCGAAACAATGTGGAAACTTCTCGCGTGACCGCGTCGAGATTGGCGGAAAGTAGAACGAATTGTATAATCGATGCAGCTTAAGAATGAAGCGACACAGTTTCCAAATCAATTCATTGCCATTAATAATTAATGAAAAAGAAACGTCTGCACAGAATCGTTGAAATAATTGAGATTCATAAAAGCGTAGTCTCTAGTAACAATTTTAATATAACGACGAATTAATTAAGTGATTGCGACATTATGGAGATTAATTCTACTATACAAATACACTCTCATTTTTTAATACTCTTGAAAAGTTCTGTCCCCAAAGTCGATAATAAATTCTCGTTCATTTTATATCATAGCAACCCAAGGATTCATTATTTTAATTGAACGATACATGTCCAATGCTCGAAACGTATTTCTTTCGGGAAATCGCGATCGAAACGCGTTTAGGAATTCACCATGTCCCAAGCGGCTCGACGATGGAATCGATTCACCCGGAAAGAATTTCATACCTTCGGAGACGAATCAACGTTCGTTCGTCCCGCGCCACGTGATTATGTGTCTATGCTTTATGGCAACGATGTAACGAACGCGCGGATGGCTGCGCTTTCAGACGCTGTAAATTAAAGTTGAGAAAGTGCCGCGCGCGGTTTCGCGAGCTAGCGTGCGCGCGTTAATTAAAGCTCATTGTAATAAAGAGCACTTTTTTATTCACTTCGCCTCGTTCAGCCAGCTAGCGCCGGTTCGGGATAGAGCGGCGGGGGGATATTTTTATGTTTAATTATATTAGGTTTTACGAGCTCGGCCCGACCGTCTTGGACGACGTAAAATATCACCGCGACCCAAAGAGTTTTCAACTTTAATTGTCGACCGGCCCCGCCGCTGGTTTATCCGGCTATAAACACCGGCCTGGCGACACTTCTTCAATGGAAACTCGCGACGAGCCTAGCGTTCGCTCCTCGTCTTCATTATCTTCTTCGGGCGTCCGAGTTTAATATCTCGGCTTTGCGCCGCGTTGCGAGTTCGCGTTTTATACATCCAATGGATTTAGTAGAGTACGCGTGAAGGTGATCGATGCTTTCTCGTGCTGATAATTGATTGTCTATGGTTAAAGTTCTAGTCAAAGAAATGATCAACCACGTCCGAATCTAATTTTCAACCTTAGATGATTAAAATAAATTTTGAAGCAGTTCATCTTCAACCCCTACCCCTTTGTCACTGAAGAAAATCAACATCGAATTTTCCGCACCGAAAAAGCACAACTCATGTTGATATCGAGATTCGACCGGTCCAGTAGCCCTTGCGTTTGTAACCTGCAGATCTCCCTCCTCCCAGATCTAGTTCCTCCCTCTCTCTCTCTCTCTCTCTCGCCCTCTCCTGGCACCGAGAGATATCAATTAGCACTACGTCCTGGGGAATTAATCTCGGGAATTAATATCGCGACGTTGCCAATTAATTTTCGTTAATTTCGAATCAGCAGTTTCCAGAGCAATGGCAGAGTACGGCCCCCTAACACGAATCCCTATCGCCTATGCTCGTCGCGCCGTTGTGCCTCAAGTGAACAGACAGAGACACGGACACGGAAGTAAGTCCCGGTAAGGGACAGAGAGACGCGTTACGAGGTGGCACAGAGAGGAGAGAGAGAGAGAGAGAACGTTCTAACGGCGACGCTGTGTAGACACTTCCACGAAAGTTTCCAGGGAACAAGCGGTTGCCGCGTCGACCGTTTCTTGCCTGTACACGCTCGATCGCGAGCCTCGCGTGCAGCGTTTATCAAAACACACATTTAATTGTGCCGCGCGTTGCCATCGGCGTCGAAAGTGGCTGCGCCGGGTCGCTTTCAAAAACCGCGCCGCATGAACGCGCGCGGAAGCGGAGGATCGGCTGTGCTCGTTGAAACCCGGTTACGCGGAACGATTGATTAATGTTCCGAAGAATAGTTGCATAAAAAGTTCATTACGATGTCTGATAGCGGGGCTCCTTTTACCGGACATTTGTCCAAAGTGAAAATACATTTATTACAATAAAGAGGCCCTAAACGATTGAGACTTGCGAAAGCCTTAAACATCATCTTAATTTCCTTCCGCGGAAAAACGAATCGACCCGTGACGAAACGCGGGCAAGATATTTGCATAAAGATCAGTGGAGGTTTCCAAAAGGGAAAGAAAAAGAGCCGTCCTCCGGTGGCCCGTGAAATTTCGGCAGCGGTGCGTTCGGCAACCAGGCCAGGGAATTGCGTGTTTCTTGCGGCCACGGTACGCGGAGGGTGGACGACAGCGACGATGGTTTGCGTTTATCAAAACACACATTTAATTATTCCGCGCATCGCCGTGGGTGCCGAAAGTGGATACGCGGCCGCTCGCTTATTCCGCGCTTAATTCACACCTGGAACCGTGACGGAGCGAACTACAGCCGCTTAAATTAAAGCGACGGATAATAAAAGCGTTAGCTCGCTGTGAACCTCGGGGTTCAGCGAATCCCTACCACCATTTCCCTCCCTTGGCGCCACGCCGCTTTCTTCCTTTTTTCCACGCGTTCCTTTGCTTGCTCCTCGTTTTTCCACCGAGCTTTCTTTTTTTTCGCTCGTTTTCCCTCTTGCTTGCCGGCCGCGAGCGCGGGGCAAGTTGCGCGTCGCCGCAACTTGCCTTTTGTTTTCCCGCGCCCCTTCGGCCGGGGTTTTAAAACACAGGAATGCGACCGCGCGGTGCCGAAATTAGGGGTCGCCTGTGGTCGGCGAAAACTGTGCCATTTTCACCGGATCCCGCCCGCCCGCGGTTCGTTAATTGGGAAAGTAGGGAATACAGTTGGAAACTGTACCACGCTGGTACTGATTCGCCGGAACAATGTGCAGAGAGTTTCGGAGGATGAAGACGTCAATGGCATTTCCCTGTTATTTCGTTTCCTTCCAATCTAATCTCGATTACTATGCGAAAAGTATCGGAGATTACGAGACGCAACGATTCTTACAATCATCTCAAGCCTCGCGAAATAATGAAAATTCGACACCCGAAAAGAAGTCCATTTCCAAACACCGCGAATAAAGATTGTTTTGCGTGTAGTTTTCGAATGCGGATCGCCGAGTGGTGAAATGAAACAATTTTCGCCGGCGGTGGGCTTCCAGGGAAGTCGATGTGCGACTTTAAGCTGAAATACGCGGAAGGGATATGTGACCATGGAGGAGATTACGCGGTGGTTACACCGAGCGAAACGTTTTAACGCCCGCACACGCGCGCGTTTCGCGGTTCACGCGCGAAAGTACGCGTGCGCGGTCTCTCCTCGCAGCCCGGTTAATGAGACACATTCACAAAGTTTGCCCTACGCCGGGACGAGTCGATTGTACGCCGAGAATTAGCTTTTCAATTCAGCCGGTCCCGTCCCCAGGCCGAACTTACGGGGCTTCAAAGTTCGGCTGAATTTAAATACGCCGTCTGGATAAGTCGCGCGCAACATGCTTACAACCCCCGACCAACCCCCTGTCGTTCGTACGCCTCTTTCGACTTTGCCGCCCTTTCGCCCACGTTTATCGCTCACGCTGATGCTCGTTTCGGTGGGATGGAAGTTTATGTTCGCCGGGGAAAATGGTAAAATAAGCCAATTCAATCTATTTGTGATTGGTAGCGACTGGTAGATGATTTTTCTACGATGGAAATAATTTGGAAGGATTACATAATAAGCAATCACTTCAACGTTCCTCGCCGATCCGTCTGTACGCTTTTACACATCATCGTGCTTTCTCTTAAACAACAAGGGATAATTATAAGATACCGTTCGCAGCAAGCATCCAATCGCGCTCGCACGACAATCAAGACGCTATTTCGATTTTACGACGAGGAAACGCGCGGACGTTCCTACTGCGTCGACGAAGCATGCGCTCTTCTCGTTAAGGAGAAACTTTCTTAATATTTAACAAACAAACAGAAAAGGGAAGAAAGCTGATCCTCCACCAGTTAGCAAAGTGACTTCCAACTCGTCGAAACGCTTGTCGAACAATTATTCGGCATCCGGGTCGGCGCTTCGGGCAAATTACGCGTATCCCTTAGCCGTGAATTCTAATTAACGAGCGAAAATGAGATCGAAGAGAGAAGTGGCACCGCGGGGGAGGGCGGACTTCGATTAGCCGAGGGCCCGCGACTGCCGACTCCCGTTACTAAATTCAAAACAATAAGGGTCGTGCGGGAGAGGGTGAAGGAAAGAGGATCGGTCGTTGTGAATTTCAGCCGCGTCTGGTAAAACCGGGAACTTCTGCCGCTTTTATAAAACGTAGCCGGGGCTTTCTTAAATAATGAGATACGTTTAATCAGAGGATTAATGAACGCCAAAGAAGTGGAATGAATTATGAATGACATTTACCCGTCGAGTACCGAAGCGGACTCGGGGAAACGATAAGGCGAATCTTTCATCGCGATCGCAGTAATAATACCGACAAACAATAACGAAAAGCAAGGAGGGGCGGGGGAGGGAGAAGGGCGGGGGGCGGTTGGTAGGGGACAACGGTAAAACGAAAAGAAAAATAAAAAAAAAAGCGGAACGAAGCAAAGGGTACAGGGAGCGAGGATGATAAAGGAAACGACGTGGCGCGGGAACAATAAGAAACGTGTTCAGGAAAGCCCCGAACCAAAGTGGTGGATGAAGAGGGTCGAAAGGGGGCTGCGCGAAACTTCGTCTCTCGCTTCTATTTGCATAAAATCGTCGTAGTCGACGCCTTCGAAGATAATGAAATGAAACTAAACAAATAACGCGGATGCTAAACATTAATTACATTCACCGCGGAAAGCGGAGAGCAATAGAGAGGGTGAATCTAGCGAGGGTTTCGTAGAATTAAGAGACGCCCGGGGACGGGGTCGCAAAGGGTTGCGAGGAGAACGGGAGTTGCTGGCAGGTGGTGGAGAAACATGGTTTGGAGAGGGATGAGAGAGAATTGAGAAATCGCTTAAAAACTTTACGTCGAACGCGTTGCTGGAAAAAAGGCATCACTCTTGTCTTGCAACAGATACTAAGCACATTATTAAATGAAAACCGTTTGCTTGTAGAACAGTCAATGAAAGTAACTACCCTGCGAGCATTTCCCTCAATAAAATTGATTTGTCGAAAACAAATCATCTTACGATCATTGTTTACCGAAAGCCTCGATCAATCTGTCATCCAAAAATATTATACCATTACTTTTCCTTTTTTGAACAGAGAAAAATATTATTCATACACCCTCGAATTTCTCGATGTTCATTCGCCTTTCTGCTATCTAATCGTTGCTTTCCCAAAGGAAAAAGGGGGAGAGCTGATCGATCGCCAGGCTGATTTTGCAAGCTGCACGTCGACGCATCATAATTAATCGACGAGGAAACCGAATCGTACGCGATCGGGGCAATTATGGTGGACGAAAGGCAAGTAGTCCGGCTCGTTACTGTCGAAAAACTTTATCGAAAGACCTACGGTCGCCTCCGCACTAAATCGTCTGAAAAAATATGTACGCGAGGGTACGACTTCGCGGAATCCCTTCTCGCATTTCCTTGCGAACGATAAAACGCGCCATGAGCGACGGGCGCGTGTGTGCGCAGAGGAGGACGAGTTATTGCGATGCACAGAATCCGCGCGTACCGACGTATGTATATGATACGCCGCTGACCGTTGCATTTCGTTGGGCATGCATTTACGACGAGCATGTTGGACCTCTTTCGCGGAGACATTGATGGACAAGCGCAGCTTATATGGCTACTCTCCAGGAGAGAGGCTCGGTCGTGGCCGTTTACATATTTATGTTATGACTCCGCTTCGCTCGACTTAATTGACGGAATTGCCATAAATTTGCGAATATCGCGTGGACCGAGAAGAGACGACCGTCGTCGGTAAGCCGAACGTATTTACGTGTATATTTATACACGTATATTTATATGCGCATCCGTATGCCAATGTGTATATGTATGTATACGTATACATCGGAGATCGGAACGAATTCCGATGAATACCGATTAGGAGAGTCGCGGAACGTCGTTTCGTATCCGGCGACCGCTAGGTGGGAATTCCAAAAGACGGGGGCTGTAATTGACGGAATTCCTGCAAGTTTTGACCACGTACAGCTTTTACGGTGATCGATACAGTGTTTTGTAGTGGTGGCCAAGTTGCCCTCGAGTTTTGGAGGCTTTCAAGTAGCACGTAAGAGACTCGGGAAGAATGGAATGCGAAATTCTCGGTCCTCGACAATGACGAGCTTCTGCATTCATTCGATTCTATAGAAACGAATACACATATCGTAAAAGGAATACCGGCAATATATGAATAACTGCGTTTCAATAACTAACAGCTGCACTTCGTTAATAAGAAACAAAATAATCCGTAAGTTTGTAGAAACGATGAATGTCAACCCAATTGCGTATTCGTACCTGTGCAGCGATCAGTCCAAAGCGATATGCCCAAGTTGCATCGCATTCTTCCCTACGCTAAAACATTAGCGACTGTTTATTACCCAGCAACCACTTCCTGAACCCGTACAGTTACTTCCCCGCGCTTGCCCAGCCGCGCAACCAAGAAAAGAAGCAGACGGGTCAGAGTTCAGCGCGATATCGCGGGGAAAACGGAGACGAAGGTTCCGAGCCACATCTCCAAGTCTGGAAAGAGTCTCGGGAGATTCTCGGCTTTATGCGATTCGTCATTGTGCAACGATTACTTGGCCGACGCATGGCAGCGTATGGCCGAGGTGCATTCCAATGCATACACCGATTAAGAGAGCCAAGGGAACGTCGCCTGGTATCCGAGAGCAACCGGCGACTCGATGGGAATTCGAAAAAGTCGCCGTCGGCGGTTTATCGTATAGGTTTAGCGGGATTCGTGAGGGAATAACTCACGTACTCGGATCTCTTGCAGCGGGATCCATCGTGGGGAAAGAGAGAAAGAGAGAGAGAGAGAGAGAGAGAGAGAGGAAGAGGAGCGCAGAGCGTTTCTCTTTAATTGAATCAGATCTACATATCTGGATGGCTCCATTCGTCCGTGCACGGAACGGAGATTCTATAACGAAGGCGGACGCGTTCCGGTCTCGCGAAAAAAAAAATGGATATTTGCCAAAGCGTTTATCTTCGTGTAATTGCGCTTTTAAATTTGCTCATACCGCTTTCGACCCCCTCACCCTCGTGCTGATCCATCCGTTGTTACGTTTCCAATTTATGCTAGCAATTTTTCGTTCGAACATTATTGCTTTACATTACCGTGAATCATTCCGAAACAGACGTGGAAAGGATTTCGATTATTTTGATAAAGTTATCGTCCGATGAAGGTTTGGCAAAATTTCTCTGTGATGCGTGCACTTTGCAGCGTTCACGTAGAACGTGTTCGATAGCACGTGGACGGATCGCGGCCGCGAAGACGCGATAGTGACGTTTCCGAAATGACGCGGACGGACGTAAAGTGGACAAACTAGGGTCATTTATCTGCTTCCCGGCGAGTCGGTAGTCCATGATGCCGGGGGTATCGAGAGGGGGGCAGCGCGAGGGAACGGGCACTGGTTTATTTCGGGGATAATCCAAACAAATGTACTCGGTGGCTCGCGAGTAAATAACATGCAAATGCCGTAATGCCGGTTGACCGATGGTTCCCACTCGTCTCGGACGTGCCCCGTGAAAACCCCGTGTCTCTCTATGAACGTTGCCCTTCCACCTGGCCAAAGGAATCGAACGCGAATTACTCGAGCCACCGTACGTAGTATAATCAGACGGGCGCCGCGGCCCTTGTATTCGAGACACTTCCGATAATGAAGTTCGCTCGAAACGATTATTGTAAAATAACCGGCCTGCCCCGATCGTGAATATTAAAAGGCATTAATTTCGTATTATAACGCAACAAAAACCACGATTAATTGAATCGTGCGAGCGCACGCGGGTGTATGCATTTTGCGAAACGTACTTTTTTTATTCGTATCAGGGATATCGACCCCACGGGCGAACATAAATATTATAAATTATCTCGTCAGACACGATATACCGCCACTTTTTCCCAGGCCGGCCGGTCGAAGGAGACCGATATAATTTCATACATCACGCATGGCTCTCTCGCCTGTTTACCTATCGGCATTACGTGGAAAAGCGGCGTATCGATTTCCATACGAATTTTCATTCACCTCGTAACGGGGACTTTTATTCCATGGAAAAACCCAGGGTTCGCGTTCCGCGTTTACGTCGCCCGACTAATAGAGCGAATTCGTGCGGGGCAAAGTTTGTTTTATATTGAAATTCGCTACGCTCGCGTATGTCCCGTCATGCTCGAAGAAAGTACAGACAGCGAGTGTGTAGTGTGCAATTCCGGGGAGTCTTTCGAGCATTAACAATCGTCCCGATCGCGCGCGGAGAGGGATGCGCAATGTAGTTCCCGGCTCCAGGCCGATTCTCATTCGACACTAACGGGAGGGGGAGGGGTTGAACGGATAACCTGGTTTCGAAAGGAGCAGCAGCAGATGGGGTGTTGGCCACTGGCTATCTCAGACTTCCCTCATCTTGTGTCGGTCTGTCCCCCCCACCCCCTCGTGCCCACCTCGCCCCTTACGACGAGAGTTCTACCCCCCTGTGCTTTATCCGCTCGCTCGCCATCCACCCCCATAGTTTCCTGGGAGATCGATTGTTATGCATAGCCTGTATTTGCCCGGCCAGCCCTGTAACCGGCGCGGCGGACCCCACAGTCTGGAAACTCGGAGGAGTCCGCAAGAAGCGACCGGCCGGCTCGACCGATTGACCACCGTCCAGAAGGGACCCGTGGCCGAGATGCTCACGAAGAAGGTAATTTCAAATGGGACAGGCAAATTAGACGGCTCGATACTTTTAAGGCTTCTGCCCAGGATGCGGCGGAGGTGATCGATAGCCGCCTGGCCAGACGTTATCCTCGCTTCCTCCTCTTCACTCGTTTTAGCAGAGGGAGATTCGTCATTGCTTTGATCGCGGTGTAGCTTGAAACATTTCTTTCGTTTGGCGTTAATAAAAGCGAAAGGATTGTACGGCGAGTATCGGAACACTTTTGCCGGGACGGGATTGTTCAAAGGTAGTTCATCGGCGAACGGACGCAACAGGAATTTTATGCAGAGTAATTAATGGAAAGTTAAGAAATCACGAGGGAATATATCTCCGGCGAATTTCGAGGGTCCAGAGCCAGCTGACACGGAGGAGGAGGCCGTTGTCCTTCCCAGGATGTTTATTCTCGCGTGGTCCGGCCTGTTCCGAGCAAACAACGAAATGCAAATCGAGATTATTCCGGGCTGCGCTAACCGTTAACCTGAATTATTCGAGTCTTAATGATAGCTTAGGCACCAGCCCGCTGATCTGTAGGATTAGAGCGTGAATATTGCCGGGGCTAATGAACACCGTGGAATTAGTCGCTCGTTCGAACATTCCCGATAAAAACCCTTTCAAACCTATCGTTAACCCCTTCGAAACCAACAAAATTAATGTTATAAATCTCCGGAATAAATTAGACACCAGAATCTTTCCTTCTTTTCTTTTTTTTTAACGAATCACACGGAAAGCTTCTCTTCCCTCTATTTAACGATAATAGCTGCCGAGCAAGTGTAGTTAGAGTGGCCAACGATGCATCCGCGGGTGCATGTACGGGAAAGGGTCGGGAAGCCACGATATGAGATATAGAGGTGTTTCGAGGAACAATGGATACGGTATGCGGTTAACCGAAGAAAGCTGAAACGGGAGGCCCGGAGTAAACCGAGAAACAATAAAGTGGAATGGCCGTGTACGAGTAGCGGCGTTTGAATCGTCGCTGTCGTTTGCCGAGGAAATACCCGAGGGAGCACCGATACCCGTTCGCGGTGAAAGTGTCCGCAGGGATTCCTTTATTTCTCTGCGTCCCTTTCTTCGCGTAGCGTCCAGGTTCAAGCTGTCGATGGGACGTTTAACCTTTCCCTCTCTTTTCTCGCCCGCCCCTCGTTTCGCGCGCGGCGCGAGCTTCCTATACGGACCGGACACACGTAGACACGCGGATGTATTCGTTTCGCACAAAAGAAGCCCCGCGTGGCTCGGGGCGTTTATGCGTTCATGAAGCTCGAAGGATCGCTTTGAGCCGCCGGGGTGCACGCGGACCGCCTCGCAGCAGCCGACGATACCGCGAGGGATGATCGCACGGTGGAACGGGGCGAAAAGGAAGCGAAAGAGAGCGCGCCGCGCGATGCCTGTGCGACGGGGCGCTAAGGGGGTGGCGAGAGAGCGAACGAGGGTGTTTTTCCACCACCAGTTGCTCGCGGCATCCGGAAACCCCTTTCGACGCTGCCGCGGAGGGAGAAGGAGAGAACGAGGAAAGAGCTAGGGGAACGAAGCAGACCGTAAAAGTCCCAAACTCGCTTTCCATCGTCCACTTGCCGTTCCTCTTTTCGACGCTCGGGTCTCTTCGACCTCGATACACGGACACGCGCATGCACGAGGAGCACTGCTACAAGGCTCGCGTGGGATTCGCGCGCGTAACGAGGAACTCTCGCGCACGGACGCGAAAGAAAAAAAAGTCCTGCTACGGTTCAACGCGTCCCGGCGCGTAGGTGAACGACCGTGAAGGAGGATCCGAGGATGCCGATAGAATTCAGATTAATGGACCCCTTTCGGCCGAGATTCCGGGGGAGCGTGTGCGGGAATATGCTGATCGCTTCCTGCTTCCTCTTTGCGTCCTTCATTTATTATCTATTAGAATCGTACCGTGATTTGTTCTTGAAATAAAAACACATCTACAGTAGCCCGTGTCTCATTTCTAATTGAAACTCAGATTAGACATTGCAGATGGAACATCAATCGAACCCTATCAATGCAGGAGAGCAGCTTTCTAATTCTTTCTCCTATCCTTTCATCCAGCAAATATCATCTCCACTCAACAAAACAGGAACTGGAACGTCGTTGAATTAACTTTGCCATTTTCACCGCGTTAAAACTCCGCGAAACGGCCGGCAGACAGTCAGGGGTGGAAAAGGGAGTTTCGGATAGCCGTTGTCAACGCGTAATCGTAAACCGATAAAAACGAACGCGAAGATTTCGAAGAAACTCGTCGAGGGGTGGCTTTTTTTTTTCAGCCACCAGTTGCTGCCCGGATAGAAAACCCCACTCGAATCGACGCTGCATTACCGTAAAAGTCTGAACCTCTCAGTTACCGCCGTGGCTCTCGGTTCTTTTCTTTTTTTCCTTTTGCTTCTCTCTCTCTCTCTCTCTCTTTCCATCCGAACAGCCTCAGACTCTCTTCGGCCACGAAACTGGGTTAGAGAATAAAACCGGGGGAAAATGCCGGCGAGCGAGTCGATTACGAGGCAGGGGAAACGAAGCACCGGCGTGATTCCGTGATCCCGCGCGATTCCGTACAATCGACCGAAGTTGCGCAAAAACGTGGAAACACGGTTCCTTAATGTACTGTGGCTGATGGGGGTAGGGTTCAAGGTTAAACAATGATTCCCAGAAGAGAAGCATATTTCCACGAGAGACCTCCGATTGATGTCAAGACAGCCGTTCATTTTTATACATTCACCACCAACGAAATACTTGGATGAATTATCGCAAGAATCCGGACATGCGAAAAATTCGTCGTCGTGAAGACGCCCGGGGCGTTCGCGGGAAACGCTTCAGCTTCCGGCGGTTTCTAGTTTAAACAGGACGAGATTAGACGGCAGAATATATTCAAAGCTATCTGGCCGGGGCTTGTGTTTTATTTCCAAGCCGGCTCCGAGCCTCGGGAGAAAATTAATTTGCTCAATTATTCCGTTTTTAGTGCGTACACCGCTTAAGATGCGCGTCTTTTTGACTCCCGCGATGATCGCGAAGCGCGCATTATGCTCCGCCCGCGGGGGCAACGCGCGCCCTACGGCAGGCAGTCTCTGCTTACATTAGCCACCCTTATGCAAATTAATACGAAACAAAGTACGACGACGCGATCCTTCAACCCTCTGCCCGGCAGAAGATATACCGCTGTCCCTTGTCGCTACTTCTTGTTCGCGTGGTTACTCGTTGAGTTATATATCGCGTGAAGTATCGTGCATGCGCAGAGATGATTCCTTTTGCAACATTTTCTTTCGTGTTTTAAAATATTTTACACATTTATGTGTTATCATACAATATTTTTAATATGGATAGAATTAAAAATATCGAGCCTCGTTTCGATGATGCTTGTATTACAGGGGCAGAATTCTTAAAATTGACAGATACGATTTATTGCACTGCCCAGCGAATCACTTTACTTTAAAGGCCTTTGCCCGTAATATCTAAAAAGAGTGATCATTCTTTTAGGAGACGAATATGAAATTTTAAGACGAAGAACCACGGATTTGCGCATTCATTGAAGCTTTCCGATCTACTCGGGGAGGGGTGGTTTTCTGAACTGGCGAAAATCCTGTATCCGGCGCAAAGAAAGAACAGAGGCAATTGCACGGACATTAGGTAGGTCCGAATAGGTAGCGGAGAAGGTAGCTAGTCGGTGGTAGAATGAGGGATGGGCCGAGTGTCCAGGGTGGAGGGTCGTTTATTGATCTCTCAAGTCCGAAGCTCGCCTCGTGTACAAGAGGGACCTAACCCCATCCCATACGCCCTCGTGACTGGCCACAACCACCCCAGCGGCCGCACGCCGAGACACTGGACACAACGATTCCCTCCTCAGCCTCTCCTTCCACTTTATTCCACCCTCTTGGGAAAATAGGTTCCCAACAAGAACCCTTTGCTCGTTGCAGTGAAACAGACGCTATTTCGCGTTTGCCAATCACCGAGATGAGACATTAAATACCGTCCGAAATTTATATTCCTACCTGTACAAAACACCAACGACCACCATTCCATGACGCTATCATCCTCTATCATTCGACCCAAAAGTATTTTCAATTATTAACCAATCATTGCCAAGCGATTATTCGACACGTTTTAACGTTCGAACGTATTCGATCGAGGGCCAACACAGTGTTCCTCTGTGAACGGCTATCCCGAGCGGAATTCCAGCGTCGCATCCGTGCCAGGACAATGGGAGTGAGATGTTCCCGCTTGAGAACCGTCCACTTAGCCGAAGGGTTGCTAGTTGCAGATAACTTATTCCAGCTTCGCCCGGCCGCCCGCTCACCCTCCCCGATGGAACCCTCCTCCTCCTCCTCCACCCTCGCAGATCTTGGCCGGCGAGCGAGCGGTCATCTTGTCTGCCAGGGTCCCTCGTAATATGGATCGTACCGTGCGAGCCATTTCCACGAGGTCTTAACAACATCCTAGGTACAGGTTGTCGATAAATCGAGAGCTGTCCAGTTTCCTCTGACACGCCTCTGCGAGCCGACACCTGCTCGGATCTGCATCCCCGGTCAGTCTCGGACAGTTCCGAGTACATTTGTCTGCGCGCTTCTTTCTCGGTCGGCGGAGATACAGAGCGGGAGTAGCGTAGCAGCGAACCATCGGGGCGAGATAATTCGTTGAAAGGGGGATGTGATTCTTCCGACGCGCGTGTTGCGGATCGAGAGGCCAAACTCTCCCCCAAGCTCCTTTCTCCCTTTTCGTTACAACGCCTAGAGTGGGATTTACGGAAGAAAAGACGCGTGGCGTGCTGTTCGATGCTTCGGCATCGGTTAGCTTTGAACCACGCGCTTCCGCTGTTCAGATGAATCGACTGTTCTCTTTGTCGCTCGAGGACTTTAGATGGGAACGAGCTTGCACGGGATACGCGGTGCGCAGGGATTACTGTTTTGCGCGCTTGATACGTCAGTGACAGCGAGCTCCGATTTCTAACACGGTAATTGATTGCAACTCGTCAGGTGAACTATCGAATTTCTTTAAACAGCGAATCATCGAATCGGACACGAAGGAATGTAATCTGGATCGAGGCATTCTTTGAAATAATAATATTACCCCGACAATATCTTTCGTTCCGCAGTAAAACGCATTGTCACGCAGCGCGTACCGACGTACCCGACGAATCTTCCCTTCCATTCGCATTCCTTTGACACGGCTGATATCCTATCGCAGCCGCGCATCGAAGGATAGTGGCGTTCTCATTCGTCACGAACGATTCATCGCCGCGCCGGTATCGGCCCGGACGGAATGAAAGAGGAACGGAGGAAAACGAGAACGGAACGAGAAGAACGGAAGAGGCGGGAGAAGAGGGAAGTTCACACGCAAGAAAGTTCTTTGATAATTCTGCAATCTCATTCCCCGCTTCATTTACCTTCTTTCCCCACCTGTCTACACCTAGTTAACCCGAGCGCCAGGCTCCGCGGAGAGTTTTGCATCCCGCTTCTAATAATAGCTATCGCTTCATACATTTTCATGGCATTACAAAATCGGAACAAATAGAGTGTACACGCGGCAATTACGAATGCATTATGCAATATAAATATTGATGCTTCCTGCAAAAACGAAACGCCGAACGGGGTGAACGGAATGCAAAACGTTCTGGGGACGGTACCAGCGAGCGGGTGGTGAGAGGAAAAGTGGATCCCAGGCGATAACGTTCCTCAATGAACCGGATCTTTCGCCAGATTTCTCTCGCTACTCCTACATACACTTGCTTCGTTTCTACTGCAGGGAGAAACGATTTTATATGCTGGCCCAAAATTATTCTCCTTTCTTTATTATCGGCTTTAATTAATTTTCTAGTAATTTTCAGTTATTTAAATTTATTCGATTCTAACATTACTTTGTAGCTTCTTATTTTATTTTAATATCATTTGTTTAATTATTATTATTACGCTATTATACAGTAAACTGAACATCGATCAACATGCGCATAAATAGAAGCTCGAACATTTACGGTCAATTTCTTTGCCCACGTATAACGTTTCGAAACTTTCTTTTACATGCAACTGATGGGCTATCACGATTGATAATGAATTGGCAGCCGGTGGAAAATTTCACTTGTTGGAAATAGATTTAACGGCCGCGTCTGGCAGCTATCGTTTGCCCCATCCGTGAGATTCATCCTGCCATTTACTCGCAGGGAGTTAATCGAATTTTCAGCATTTTGGAATATTACTCCTTGTATCCTGTTGAGTCTGCTCAATTCCTTGTGAATCTCGTTGTTACGCTTTACAGTGACGGCTTCAAATTGACAAAAATTGGGTGGAAATCAAGTGATTCGAGCCGGTTAATGAAATTTCATTAGTCGATTGAAACGAACTCTCATAATAGCCGTTCGTCAGTCTCCCTGCAACCCGATCTCCGTCTTGTTGCTTGCGCGTCTTGGGCACAACCGGAATAAATCCTCGTCGATGATATTCTCATTGCGGAATCGTATAATATTTTGTATTATATTGTTTCTCGTATCAAAGTTCCTACACGTTCAAAGGTTTTATGTTACTTCCCAAGAATCCCGCCTCCATACATTTTCCGACAAGCTGCCCCTCGCCTTTCACCTTCGCGCCGCGTTTTCTTAAAATCGGAAACAACGGAAGCTGGAACCGCGACGGTACGCAAATCCCCTGAAAGCTTTAGCCCGTCGCGGACGAGCTGTAGATTGCGCGCGCGTGTATCCGCGCCTACGATTCGACTCCGGTGCCGCGTGTGTACGCGCGTGACGCATACGAGCGTGAAAAGCGAACCGGCGGTCAGCTAAAGGCCAATAAAACTTAACTCCTAATTAAGAAGCGTGAAGGATGAATCTATTATCCGTGGGGGCCTTGCGAGAGCGCAAATACCACCGGCAGCAATGTTGCCGGTTGGTACAAACATACCTACCTACGGAGGCGGCCGGGCGTACGTGTTCATTAGGCGTATTTGCTGTTTAGCATTTCAAATTCGGGGCGAGAGAGAGAGAGAGAGAGAGAGAGAGAGAGCGGCGTGTTCGACGCGAAACACTAGCCTCCACCCTTGGAGGCTGGCGAAGATCGCGACCACCGCTCGCTGCGCCGACCCTTTCGCCAATCAAATATTTTAATTCAATCGCCTTACTAATGACCCGTCTTACATTCGGTACACGTGGCTGCCCCCTTCTCTGGGCCCTCACACACTTTTACGGATGCCTCTCAATCCGTGGCAGGAGATCCTCGATTTAATTATCTTATTACCGGAGACCGTTCGAAGCTGTGTTTCAAATTTCGCACCACTCCGATGACGATAATGGAATTGAAATCAATCGCTGATACATTAATAGTCGACGAAATCTCTTTCGTATCGTACAGCATTTAGAGCTCGGGAGGGGGTGCTGGCAGGACCGTGGCGAGGCCGCAAAAGCGAAGGTTCTAATCATTACTGACCGGCGTTTTTAATAAGACCTTCGCACAGCAACGTGGAACGAGCGTTTTTCATTCGAGACCGCTGGAATCTCCGACTTAATTACGTCTTTCAGCGGGCAGGACGCGACGCCTCGGGACCGTTTCACTGACGCAATTTAAATAAACGCCCAATGGTGATCGCCGGGCGTTCCGCGTTTAATCGTCCCGAAACCGTAAATATTCCCGTAACACGTTTTATCTTGGCGTTTGCACTTCAATGTACACGGTCGAACGCATTGCTCAGTGCGTGCGCGAAACGATTTTCGAGAACTCCGCGAAACCATCGAATACATTAATTTAATCGTCCTGTTAATGAACATTTTAAATTCGACGCGTGGTTGTTCGTACCTTTCGCTCTATTTTTTTTAGTGTATCTTTTTATTTCGATTGCCGATTCAATTATCCCTCTCAAGGAATAAATAACGTTCCAAGGAAAATCGAAAAATTGTCCTTAATCCGTTCACTGGTACAATCAAGAGCTCCGAGGCGGAAGAAACGAGGAAACCCTTTCATCACCACAGGCCACCCTCGTGTGATTCGTTCTACATGTTATTCTCGCCAACTCGAGCAACCCCCCGCGGACGCAATTCTTGGTTCTAATTTGTATTTAATTAAGGAAGTCTCCGGCTGCTTCTCCCTTGGCCAGGACCTGCGAGTTTGGTCCGCGCGCGCTGGGGTTCATTAGGTTATTGAAACCTTAGACAATGTAACTAGTGGCTGGCGGGCACGGTGCTCCAGGGGCTTCGTAATGCCCGCTGCCCCGAGTGTCCGGTGTATGTACGACATTTCGCATCTCCCGACCACTCCCATTGCGAACGGTTCCTCTCTGATACCGAACGACCCGCGACCGTCCCTCCGCGCGATCCGTTGAACGCCGCGGGGCTGGTTACGTCCCCTGGACGCCCGCGCGAATTTATATGCAAATAAGACACATTAATTAAACGGGGCTGCGTATGTCCAGCAGTGGCCGCCACTTTTACGCACTCCGATTGCCCTCCCGCGAAACGGCGCTGGAACTGTCCGACGCCTGGATACTTCTTGCTCGGAACGACAGGGTCTGCTTAGGCGCTTCGTGAACTAACGTGTAATTTAAATGTAATTGTCCACGGAGAGAAAATGATAATTTATGGATTGAGTGGATGATCCCGTGTAAGGCCGACACGCCAGGAATGCTAATCGACGCATTAAAGGATGAAGCGCGAGGTTGACTCGAGAAAATATTACTTGAATTCCCCCGGCTTCGTAATCTGTTATCGAAATTCCGAAATCGCCGGAGCTGGATTGAACCTTGCCAGGGATAATCGACAAGTTCAAGAAATTTCCAGAAGCGACCCGCATAAATGCGAGTCCGTGTCCGTCGTCGATACCGATCGGAATCGACATGCGGGTGTTATTCAAGAATCGGCGGTCTGGCCGTGAAACAAGAGGCCCGATTAGAGGCGGAGGATGGAGACGTGGATACGCCAGAGAGGGAGCATCTCGGGCACAGGGAGCACACGGCGCGCCGTCTGCTTCTTTTTCATTTCCCTGGACAAAATTTAATTTGGACCGCGTCCAGTTGCACCTTTCCGCTCCGGCTGACTGGCACGAGGAGACGAAGCCCCGGAAGATCACACGAAAAATGGTACGTGCCTCGCTTGTCCGGCTCCGGAGATCTCCCGGAACCGGCTGGGAACGAATTAGGAATTTTACTAACTCGGATAGCCGCATTTAATTTTAAGCCGGAAACCATACGAGTCATTACTGTCTCCATTTTCGTGCGTATATTAAATTACAGGCGGGGGCCGCGAGATGCGAAGGGACCAAACGCGCGACTGGCCGTATCGCGAGAGGCTGTAGCGCGCGCTCGAGGATTAGCCGAGAAGTCGACGGATGACACGACGATCAGAGGCTGGAACAATGGTGAAACTTATTTTTCCGAAGAGGAACGGTCCCTCGGATGCTGCGCGTCGAATCTGAGTTCACCGTTCCCGGGGAATGGTGGGAAATGTGGATTCATCAAGACGATCAAGACAGTTGCATCAGAATTGATTTGTTTAATAAACTGTCGTCGCTGCTCGTTTGCAGAAATCAACAATTATTCGCACACGATTATTTCCTATTTTAACGGACGGGTGTAAACGATACCGGACTGTGCAAAAGCAGCTTTCCACAGGAAGGGTGGAAACAAGTGGCGCGATTAAACAGGGGAGAAGAAAATTAGCAGATCGTGGAGAACGTACACCGCGCGTGCAACATTTGGCGTTTACACTCGACGGTAGCATGTATATATTTCGTGTTACTTAATGTTACTTTCATTCTCTTTGCGCATCCCTCTTTCTGTTTCCTGGCAGCGCATATTTAAACGCAGCCTCCCTCATGAGAGACCGCACAAGAGCTCTCCGAAACGTACGAAAATTAATGAAAGAATGCGTGCTCCTGCTGCCGCGTTTCTACCATTTGCTCCCCGCCCCTCGTTTTCTCGCCCACATCGAGACCAACAATTTATTTGACTTCCAGCGCACGTGACATCATCATGGACGCGTTAACCGCGTTCGCAGTGTAACGCGGTAATAAACATTAAACGCGCTTTCGCAGCGCGCAATTAGCTTCCCGGTCACTTAAGCCAAGCAAATCGTTTTCCCGCTACGGACCATTATATTACTTCTTTCCCTGACATTTTCGAGAAGCCGCACTTCGAACGAAGAAAAAATTGTACGGAAAGTATATCTACTAAGGCTGTAACTCGAGTTTATTCGTCTCACGCGGGATGATCCAGTCCCCGAGGCGACTTAATTGCAAAGATTACGCTTCCGGTGGTACACTCGATGGCTGCGCCTGATAATATCCGACCGCGATCATGGCCAATTATTAATTTATAACCGGCTCGGTGTAGAGCCGGCGCGCACCGGGATACGAGTTGCCGTGAACCTCCGTTAATTAGGTTCTTCAATCGGCAGTTATTGTTTCGTGGCGGCCCTAATTTGGCAGCCGACAGCTGCCACTGCGAGCCGGGGCGCTAATTAAAACACCTAATTGTGGCCATTAACGCGAAATGCGGCGTAGCGATGCGTTGCCCGGGCTGTACGTACGCGCGCGGTTCACACCGATCCGCGACGCTCGGTTATGCTAGCGTTTTAAACTACGCGCTGCTATAAATATACGATCTAATTAGCATTTCTCGGTGTCTCGATTGAAATTAAGCGCGCCGCGTAGCCAACAGAAGCAGAGAGAGAGAGCGAGAGAGCTCCATTTAAGCTCCAGTCGTCAATTGCCACTCCCCTTGTGTACATTTAACGGCCACTTAAATGCCGGAGAACGAACTGTCGTGACTCGCCTTGCAAATTTATATGTTTAAAAAATTCGGAGAGGTAGATAGCCGGACAGATGAATTATTGCAATATTAGAATTCCGTCCAACTGTAGGCCATTCGCGTACCGGCGATCCTGTTAGATCGCGCGGCGCGGATATAATGTATTTTACAAGCTCGCGTTGCCAAGACGGAGCGCGACCCGACCTCGATAAAAGAATTTCCTCGTACTGAATTAATGGACGAAACCAGATAATTAAAAGAAGTCGAACGCGGCGTCAATCGCACGTCAATTACACTTTAAAAGCATTAGAAAGCGCCAGACGACTTTCTCGACTTTCAATCGTGCACCGGTACGCGGCGGCTTGGAATTCGCGTCGATGCGCCAAGTTCAAGGAATCATGTTCCCATATTACCTGAATGATTTCCAATAAAGAAAGTGTTGAACTTTCTAACAATTATCCGCCACTACCTTCTGTGACGTTACGACAATTCGTAGTTGCGTAATAACAAAGACCATCCCCGTTCCTCCCGATCCAAAGCCAATTTGAGAAACCTGCACGAAGAAGCGAGAATCGAAAGGGAAAAAGAACTTGCTTCAAAATCCATATTGTCCCTCCGAAACGCGACAAATTGTTTGCCCTCATCGAAAGCAAGCCCCGAGCTCAATTTCTCGACACCGTTGGCGAGACCAACTATCGTCATACCCTAACGAATATTCCCTTAGCCTTGGCGTCCAGTGAAACCGCAAAAACCATTCTCTCTCTTTCCACCCCGACCCAATGAAAACAAAAAAAACAAAAAATGAAAGAGAGACGTGCATCGAAATTGCCGTCCCTCCTTATCGCGGACAGCAGAGCGCCACCATGGTTCCCGTGACAGGGACCGTCGCCCGGATTCTAATTATCCGGCGGTACGATTATTCGCAGGCCTCGTGGACACGACGGCGGTGTATTCGCAGAAACGTCGGCGTGTATCGGGCGTGGCGTGGTCTCGCGTCCGCCACACGCGTTCCGGCATGCCCGCGGCCGAAAGGGCTGTCCCGGGGTGCGAGCGCGGGACAACGCCGGGCGTCAAGTCGCCGGCGAACACAATGACGCTATAATGACTAATGATCATATCATTTAATTAACATCGCGCCTAACCGGACCAGGCTTCATTAGCCCGCCGCGCGGCCTTAGACGGACGCGCGGAACGCCACGCTTATTATGTATCTATCGGCCGGCGATTGTCCGCGGCGCATGTTAAAGCCGCCCGGCGTTTGTACCCCGGCCGACACGGTTCCCTCGGTGCGCCGCTAAATTTCCACGTTGTATGCATGCCATCGGTGCAACACGATGTTGCTTGGAGGTGGCGCGCAACAACCATCCGACAACGCACACCACCTATGCCGTCGTCGCGGGGGGGAAGGGTGGAAAGCACGGGACATCGATCGGACAACCGGCGCTTATGGATCATCTTCGAGAGCGATATCGGAGCCGTTTAGCGAGCTGCCGCTGCTGCTGGTGAAAGGAAGGGACGATGCTGATGGGTCGATACAGTTTTATGATTTTGTGGAATTTTTCTTGGGGGGGGGGGGGGGTGGTAAAAATTATTCCGATAAGCTTCTGTTTCAATGCCTTGTCACAGAAAATTGAAAGCTGCAGATAAAAATAGCGTTGCAATGAATTGTAGGGTAGATACATTGAGAAGAAACTTTTAGTTCACCACCTTGATTGTCCTGTATGATATGTACTAAGATCGATTACGTCTAGTGTGTTGCTGAATGATATCTGACAGGTGTTTTAACACAGTGACCAAGATCCATTCAAGAAGCTGTTTAGAAAGCTTTCGACGGAGATAGAAATGGGGTGAAAATACTCCTATTTTATATGCGTTGATATTATCTTAAAAGCTATCCGCTGTTCCAATCTCTCGATGCAAAATCGAGAGCGTATAATTGAGCGCAATTAAACATTTGAAGTTTATCATTTGCCTTGGTCCATCCGGTACTGTATACTATTAATAATCCATGGTATAATTGAATATTGCAGAAAGAGCGGAGCACGAAATATGTACACTGTTCATCATCGAAAATCCAAGAGCAGTCCGTTCGCGAAAGATAAGATCTCCGGCCGGGCGTCATCAGAGGAGTTCATTACAGGCCATCGCGTCTACTAATTAAGTGTCAGGATTTTACCGATCACCGGTTCAATTCGTCCATCCATCGAAACAAGGAACGAGACGGTCACTTAACTGTCCATAAAAGCACAACCATCTGCGCTACCTGTCCGACATTTATTACAATTCGCTTTTAATTAAAACCCGGCCGGAACCTCCTTCCTCTTTCGCACACGATCGCTAATTCATCGCGTGGCCTTCCTTTTTTACACGTACCGCGGCTACAGTCGTTTACGCGTGTAATGAAACGTGTATGAAGAATCGAGACTCGCGCCCGATCGGGTCTTCATCGATCTTGTCCTCCGTTAAAGGAGACGAGGGAAACGAAGACGCGGCGTATTCGCGCCATAAATCATGCATCAGCATATAATTAAACCGCCTTGTAATTAATATCTCATTTACGCTGAATAATTACGCTCCTCCGACGTCAGGGGAACAGGGGAGCGGAGCGCGCGTTGCCCTATCGACGATCCAGGAAATTCGACGCGATCCATCCGTACGCTCGTATAGTATAATAAACCGATCGGATTTACATGGATGAAATTGCCGCGCGCGGGCTATGCCGAACGGCGAAAAGTCAGTCAGAACGGAATCGAAAGTTAATGCATGTATGATGCCGGTCGATCGTTCCGGTAGCGATATGCTAACGCGATCCGCGTTACCTGTTTACTTATGATTATACCGCAATTATTGGATTTATCGACTACCGTTTCGAGGCTCCTGATTTATTTCAACATTAATCACGTTAATGATGCGCCGGCTAGGCAGGCCTTCGAACGAAACCCTTTCCAACCCTCCGCGCTCGTTCCCCTCCGCTCCTATGGATGGTCGGGCAGCTGCCAGCCCTCTGCGAACGCTCCTAGCTGGCTGGCAAACAGGAAATGAGCATTTCGATCAAGATCGATCGTCACAATTACCGATGATTGCCGTAGCGACAGTGGTTCGTCGCGACGCGCGAGCCCGGCGCGAATGAGCGCGCTGAACCTCGCTAATGAGCCGAGTAACCTTAACCCACTCTATTGCTGCTCTCACCTTCGCTTCGCTGTGCATTCACATCTCAATTGGTCGCAATTCTTCTCGCGATGGCTGCACAATTGCTGCGCGCTCGTCGATGAGACGAATACGCGGGTGGTATCGTATTGTGTACCGTGAATCCTAGCTACTTTTCTGATTACTGTATTCATTTAATTAGTAGCCCTAGCCGTGCGAGATTTAAAGATAAATCGGCAGTGTACTACGCGTCCTATTTTAATTTACATCTTTCTTTCTTCTTTGCTCGTGCGCTAATATTTTTATCCCCAATGTCGACTATACTTTTATCCCCTTTGAAATATCGCAGAATCTCCGTTACCAATATCCAAGAAGTTTTATTACACGGAATTGCATCGTGATTCGAAACGTAGCGCTATAAAAATTTGCATCCACCACAGGAAACAAACTATGAAATATTTTAGCGTCGATCAACGTCGTTATAAATGTACGACGATCCTCGTCGAGGCTCTGTCGCTGCACACTATCCTTCGATTAAGAATCGGATAATTAATTACAGCCGGACATGATGTAGCAATGCTGCGACGATATTATCGGCGCATATATTTGGCTACAGGTCAGGACATACCAGTCGGGGTGCGAGTGTTGAGTTGATGTTTGCCAGCTGATTGATGATGTAACATCATCCCGGTTACCCTCCCACCGATTTCCGCCCTTTCAACCCTTCCCTCCTTCTGTATCCTATCCTCCCTCTCTCTATCTCTCTCTCTCTCTCTCTGACTTTCTATCCCTCCGTGTTGCGTACGCGTATACCTGACACTAATTGTAAGCAGCGCGATCGACCACGTTAAATAGATTTCGATGTTCTAATAATGAGTTAATCAATTCATCGATTTCAACGAATGAATGGTCGAATTTTTACGAAGGAAAGTATCTTTGTCGGGACAAGGTGAATAGAAATAGGCGAACGTTGCCTCACTGCTCCTATCCTATTAATTTTTTTACTAACTACGAAGACTAATAATCCCATCAATGTACAAAATTTGCAACGACGATAACGTTCGTTTCAATCGTCACTTACAATTCCTATCCAATCCTTTCACCTTCCCAATGTAACGATTAAAAACACACACTACCAACTCCGGACAGAAGGAAAAGCCGCGTTAGCGACGTTCATCGAGTTCGAACTCTTTTTTTCCACGCTCGTTTCGTCGGTGTTCAGCCGTGCAGGGGTTGGGCGCAACGGGAGGATAGGTGGTGGCTTCCACGTACGATAATCTACCCCCGTGGCCCCCATAATGCGCATCCCCCGCCGCCCGCAATAATGATGATTTATTTCAGAGCTAAAAATTGCGCCCACGCCGAGGCATGAGTAATGTTCCGATGTGGGTGGCCCCCCACCCTCCCGGCACACTTGGCCAGCCAGATTTTTTTTATCCGCGCCCAAACGTTATGAATTCTATTGACCCGTTCGGGTGGGAAGGGTTCGACCGGCGGGGGCGGCGGCGGAAGCGTCGAGGGCTTGGTCCTCCGGATAATGGCGGATCCCTATTTATTTATCCGAGCGTGCGAGCAGACACGACTGATCGTCTTCCATTCATCGGAAGTGCTTTTCCGATTCTGCAGATGTCGGCTTTAACCGCAGCCACGGCTTTTCGTTGCGGGCACGAGCGACGCGAGCCGCGGACTTCGACCGCCCGCGTTTCAAAGGGACCAGCAGCGTATTTTTGGACGTTCGGCTTGACACGCGTACGACGTGCCGATTGCTACGGTTCAAACGAGAGACGTTTCTGTGCATTAAGCCTTCTAATAGACTGAGTAATTCACGATTAAATTTGAATACCCGCTCAGGCAAAGTTAACGGCCCAATTTCACGTGGAGCGCTCAGAGCTTTGTTCTTCGATTTTTCCGCGTTAATCGTAACCTTCCCCCGAATAAAAGTGCGGCACCGATAACAATTGCCCCGTCAAGCAACGGAAGCAGGGGGGCGATGGAGGGGGCGAGGAATCAAAACATTATGAGCGCGCAAAACGATTGTTCGGTCGACGTCAGCGTCGTTCGACCGCGCGGACCAGAAAAAACGTCCGCGGCAGGGAGAGACGGTGGAGGGAGTGAAAAAAAAAAAACGAGGCTTGATATCGACAGGCGCGGGGTGGGTGGAAGCCGACGACGCAGCAAACAGCATCGAGATGCACAAAAATCGGTCCTTTCAGCTTAAAATTACGGTTGTCGCGTGGGTGGCGGAATAGCTGATGGGGTGGTATTGTACCGGAGGTGGGGGGGGGGGGAGAGCGAGGGTGGCGTAGACGAGTGCAGACCCTGGCTAGCACACCGGCGGTGGACGGGGCACAGAGGGGCGGGCGGGTAAACGGGAGGCAGAAGAGCAAAAAGGTAGTGGGAGTTGGGGGTGCAAAGGGGGCGGGAGGGGTGGGTGTGTGTCCCGGAAAAAAATCCATACAATCCGATCAGGACAATGTATTCGTGTGAAACGCTCGATTGTCTGGGTGTTCACGTGTGTTCGGACATTGATACGGAAGCCAGATCTGAGCGTGCACTGATAAATGTGAAAAAATCCCCCATTTTTAAAAGCAGCGACGCCTGCCGGCGCGTGATGCCGCCGCCGCCGCGTTCCGTGAACGCGTTGGCGAACGTGTGTTGCCCGAAGAATCAGCCCCTCGGCTCTCTGGTGCCCTCCTCGCTCCTTCGCCCTCGCAAAAGCACGCCGGTGTGTCAGAGCGTGTACGCGCGCACGCATACACCATTCTCCCCGCGTTCCTCCAACCCCTTCTCGCAGCGCGTTTCTATCTCCTGTTCCTCCTCCTCGATCACCATCTCTCGCTTCCTCGCTCGTCTCGATTCACCTCGTTCTTCTTTTTTTTTTTTTGTTTCCCTCCGCTCGGCCTCTCGTTTTCTCTCTGTCGACCATCACACCGCCGCCACCCCTTTCGACGAGCGCTATTGTCGAAACAACGAGAGCGGCTTTGTCCTTTGGTCCCCGCTGTAAAATCCTGGGCGTATTTTAAATTCGCGGCATTTTATCGCATTCGCTATTTATCGACGGGCTGCACGTCCGAAGGACGTCGCGCTCCTCTTCCTCCTTCTATCCTTCGCTGTCTCTCCGGCCCCTATGCGCGCCAGATAAAACACCCGGGGGCTGTACGCGCGATATCGCCGGCCGATCATCGCCGGCATGATCTTTGTTAGGCGAGGGTGTAGAGAATTGTTGGTGTAGCGCACGCTGTCCGAAGGGGGTGGGGGGAGGGGGGTAGAAGCACCGATTTCGAAGATCTCGCGTCTCGTCCATCCGTCCCTTTTGCTTCTTCCTTTCTTTCCCGATTTAATTGGGCGATCCCTGTTTCTTTCTCCCCGTCCACCAACCGTTTGCTTCTCCCACCTCTTCCAGCTTTTTCGCTCGATTAATTATCTCAGGGAATCGCGGCGGTCGCGATAATAAATTTATCGTCAAAGAAGCGGGACCGCGGTTTCCCGGCAACAGCCCTCGCCATTGGCCGGTTTCAAGTTGCAGGTTTCTATAACCAGCGCGGCCGGATTATCGAGGATAGCTTAAGCAGATGCGAAGAATGGTTTTAATTAGTAAAAGGTACGAGTGGTCCGGTCTCCCGGCGTCGAATAAAATATTCATGTAATTATGACGGTATAATAAATTCGCGTAAGAAGCTGCGATCGCGTTCGTGGATATTCCTAATTAGTTATGCAACGTCGACGAAAATAATTGGACCCACCAGGGATTAAGATAGTATTAATATATATATACACGTGTACGTGTACACGCCGTTCTATGCGCAATTTTCCCCCTTGTTTTATTTCCCATTTCTTTTCTCCTGCCAACGTTCCCGATTCGCGATGTTTCGTCCCGCTTGCTTTCGACCGTCCAATTACATTTTTCCCCTGTAAATTGCTCGTTCCCATTCGCCGAGCGATAATTATACCCCGTCGAAAGAAATACTACGTCCGCGGCGCAAGAGTGTGCTAAAAGCGCGAATTTTTGACTTATGACCGGCCATTAATACACAATTATGGCCCGCGGCAATGTTTCGCGAGCGTTTAATCGATCCCGTGATCTATTCGCTCCGTCCGACAAAAAAAGTGTACCGATGCCGTTCCTTGTTTGAACTTTCGAATTTTACACGGTTAACCGATCCTCCGGCGGGGAATCGAATTTCTAATTCCCCTGGCTCGGGGGGCGGTGCAAGTTCAGCGACATCGCGATTCACCCATGGAAGAGTCGCGTCGCCAAATTTCTTCGTAACCGCTGGACGCGCGTGAACACACGCGTGCTGCTCGGATCCGGGGCTTTCCGCGCGGCACTTCCGGCGGGCCCGATCCGCCGGCTCGCATCAGCAGATACCGTTCTAATGGGATAACGACGTGTTCCAGATTTCGTTATACCATCGCCACGGGAGAGGAGACCATGCCAGTTTCGAGCATCGGTCCGCTAGAATGCCATAGACCAGGGACGTCGAATACGATCAAGAGGGAGGGGGCGGGGAGGGGTGTGAGGTGGATCAGCAGTAGGAGAGAGCAGCAGCAAGAGGAGAGGGTGTTGGGATATAACGCAAGGGGTGAAGATGAGGACACGAATAGTCGGATTCGTTGATAGCGAGTAGGTGTACGTTCGGCTACCAATCAAGCGGCCCCGAAACCTCATCGGTTTTTTCCTCCTGTTCGATCCCCCTTCCGCCCCTTTTTTTTTTTTACCACCCGAACCGATCGTCCGTCGAGCCCACCCCCGATCGCCCCACCTTTCTTTCACTGTCCCTCTCCTCTGTACGTGTGTGTGTGGCCCTCTCTCTTTCTCCCTCGCCGCGGCACTCCTCGTCCTCCAACGATGGCCCACCGAACCGGCGCGCCAACCCCATACCCCGGCAATGTTCCATTTTTTCGCCCGGCTATCCCGCAACTCGAACTCGCGATGCAATTATAATCCAGCTTTATGAAAAAAGAGGAAGGAAAAAGAAATGCATCGCAAATGTGATTGAGCACCGATACGGTGGCGAGATTGGTCGACGATGGGGGAGGGGGTCCAAGGGTAGGAGAGGGTAGCTAGAATCGGCGGGCTAGCTTCGACCGGGGGCAGCGGGGTTTGGCTGTTCAAGGGGTTGCGCGGAATCGGGGGTACCTACAGGTACAGCGGCGGGGAGGGGGAGAGGTGATTCGAGGGGGCAGAGGCGAGCTATACAGAGGGGTGTAGGGGCGAGGGGTTGAGGGATTGGTCAAAGCGCTCGGTTGCCGGTGCTGATAAAAAATTACACCCGAAAAAAAGTATCGCCGTCACCCCTCACCCCTCGCCTCATCCGCACCGTCGTTGTTCTTTTTCCCCCTGCATCCGCGTACAGCTCCACTCTATCCCACTTATGGCGGCCCGTTTCTCTTCACCCCTTGGCCCTCTGAACGGCCGCCGCGACTCGACAAGCCAGCCAAACCTCGGGTATACATTATTCCTGCCGGCCGACCCCTTTGGACGGCGGAACACTGAAAATTGTTCGGAAACAAATTCGTCCAGTGCCACACCTCCGCCCCTACACTCGTAGACGTGCTTCATACGCGACGACGCTCGTCCGATTGGAAACGTGCGTCTCTTTCTTTGTTTTTTTTTTCAACGTTCAGCCCAAAATTATCGTCGATGGTGTTGCGGTGTCCTAAAGCAGTTCCTTAAATCGCCTCCCTGTTGGAATTCCGAGAGGGCCGGAAAACTTGATCGGACTACTCGCTTGCGTGGGGTTTGCGTGAAACAGTGGCGCGGTTTCGCTTGACATCGTTTAGAGGTTAATTTAACGCACCGCGGCCGCTGCGGCGACTATCGCGAGCTTCCATGCTATTTACGCTGGCGCGCCCCGCGATACCGCGAATTCGCTGAAATTAAAATCCCCTTCGATATCGGTTGATATTAAAATAACGCGGAATAGCGTTTGACACTGGCCGAAACCGGGGATTTCTCTGAACGCGATTTCGCAGATTTTCGTTTGAAACCAATCGCAATGCACTGCTCTCTCCCGGCTTTGTACTTAGGCCGAGCCGTTTCGTAAAATTTCATCGAAATAGATGCGCGCAGCTGGATTATAGCTGCATAGCGAAACGATCGCTAGAGATGTACGATTGATAACAATTATTCTAATAGCTTTAACAAATCGTTCGATTTCCAGCGTGCCTATCAAAATGTGACATTTCTTTATCGAGACAGAATTTAAGAAGAACAAGGCAGAAGAAGAAACGGGATCGAGAGCAACATGGTAACAGTTTACACAGCACATCATGCGAATTTTTCTTTTTTTTTTTACGATTGGCCGATTGCGCGGCGGGGACGTGATTTCGTGCCAAATTTGGTTGCATCCGTTCGGACGACGTGTTCCCAATCCCTCGCTCGCAATTTTCTACCCTCGTTCCTCGTATTAGCCGCGCGCGATTGATACCCCCGCCGATTCGAATTTGTCTCGTTCTGAAAAATTTATGAAAGCTCCGAGCTGCTGGCTGTCGTTCAGTCTATTAGACGGCAACGCCCCGCGCGCTGTTATCTCGCCGACTCTATGCAAATTTCCATCGATCCACGTACACGAGGGGAGGGAAGAAAGTTTATTTCATTCCGGTCCCTTGCTTCGATTCCTCGGCGATCGAGCTTCCTCGATCGAGCGATAATAAAAGGAGAATAAGAGAGTCTGTCAATTACTGGTTTACATTCGGCTGAAGGAATTGCATATTCTACTTTTCCTGATAGCAGGAGTATAGGCAGATTAATTCCGCGGCGAATTAACGTCCGGATACGTTGAAAATTATTTCCGACAGCTTTAAACTGAACGATTTAAGGGTTTCATTATGTAAAATTCGTACGAGGATATTTTAATTATTCAATGGAATGGGGTTGAATTGATTAGCTCGCGAGAAATGAATTACCAACAATCGTGCCCAGTATTAAGCGTGACGGTAATAGAATAAAAAGTATAAGGTAATGAAGGAAGTATGTATTTACGAATAAAATTGTCAAGCTGGCTGTTTAAGACAGCCGGTGCGGATTTAATGAATCCGATAACGGCAGAAAAATAATTATTGCATAATGTGTTATAGCCACGATCCGCAGTCTAACAATAGAGACGGCGTTGAAGGCACACCGAGCTTTGAATTGTGAATGCTAAACAGGAGCACACGGTGCGCGGATCTGAATGAATTTTTAAATAAAATAGACATTCGCTTGAAATTAAAAAAAAAAAAATGCTCCTTTTAATCAGCATTAACTTCATTCATTCTTAACCACCGAGTTCTCAGAGCTTCTGCATAAACTTATTAATCGATTTCAATTTCGTTTGTTGACACCGCAACCGCACCCCTCTCGACGGAAAACGGGATGGACTTCGTTAAAATTTTATTTCGCCATGAAAATTCGAACGAGACCCGAACACTTTTTAAATTAAATTTAATTATATTACTCTTCTGCAGTTCTCCCTTTCTGTCTCCGTCTACCTGTTAATGTCTGGCACAGCTACGACCGATACAAAGTATGTATCATCCGGACAAAGTCATTAAATAGAACTAATATGATTAAAAACTTTTTTCAAAAAAAAAAAAGGAAGAAAGAAAGGGAAGCGACAGAGTAAAAGATATAGATATATTTTTATCCACGACGTAGCAGCAGGTTGCACAGTTGTAAATGCATTGTGCAACATTTTCCTCGTCGCACCGCGGCATTATCTCGAACTGTGTTTCATTTACTAATTAGTAACGCGATATCATGAGCGGTTTTTACAAATCTGAACGAGAAAGGAAATGAGCACGGGCCCCCAAGACCTTTTGCCGGTGCTATATTCCGAGCGCATGCAATTATCGCGTGCCTGGCAATTTTTCCAACGTTTCGCCAACGTTTTACCGTAGGCCGACAAACGTCGCTTAAAATCGTGTCCCTTTGATAGCGAATAAAAAGCGACTTTCCACATGTATTACGCATCTGCGCGCACCGATTTCCCAAGGGTTAATCTTCCTGCGTAACGGAAAAGCTGATGGAACAATCGACCCAGCAGCGATGCGTTTAACCGAACCGACGAAATGATTCGTCGGACATTCTACGGTCGCGGATGAGATTCAGAAACTTACGCGATCGAAGTGTGCCACGACGATACCGTCAAATGCAACGGATAAACGATTGAATCGAGCAGCATCAACGGGAAGCCGACTTCTCGGTGGAATAGCGAGCAGTGATTAAACGCAACAAGTAAAATTCGATACTCTGTGAGGTGAGAGTACGCTGCACAGCTAATTGGGGCGTAGTAAATAAATTATGCTCACTTGTAATGCGGTGGGGATTATGTGGCACTGGCCCAGGCGACCGATCACGGTTATTTTCCCGCTTAACGGCACGCGGATAACAGAAAGCGAGGTACGCCGCAAGGTGTACGTAACGTTACGCCACGCACGCTGATCTTCCGGCCAATTATATTTCAGCTCATTATTACATCGCGCGGTTGTTTGCAATGATTTTCAAGTGAAATGCACCCACCGCTTGGTCTCCGGTTGTATCTGTTGCGTAAATGGTAATTTACTCGGACCCGGCCGCGTTAACTCGATTAGAACAGAAGGCGCAAAGTGTTGTAAGAAATTCTGTTCGCTACGTCTTGTTCGATTACACGCGTGCATCAGAGTAAATCCGAACGTGACATCCAACGCAAATTAAGAACCTTATTACCGCACGGGAGGGGGGTCGAGCGTTCCTCGGAAATCTCGTTACTTTCCGGTGTCCCGACGAAACCGATCGTGCACACAAAACGCGAGATCCTAATCAGCCGGTTGCGTGAACGTGTAATTTCGCGTTACGAGCGCAGCAGCCGA
Organism: Holcopasites calliopsidis; assembly: GCA_023838395.1. Classification (NCBI taxonomy): domain Eukaryota; kingdom Metazoa; phylum Arthropoda; class Insecta; order Hymenoptera; family Apidae; genus Holcopasites; species Holcopasites calliopsidis. Next base: position 2,659,387 of record JALHAQ010000009.1, read on the forward strand.
CCCTTGACGCGGACTCTCGTCTGTGACATAACCCGACCCAGTTAAGCTCTCTCTGCAGCTTTATACACGAGCGCATATTTTTATTTGCTTGGCCGGAAAACGTGGTTGCGCGAGTCCTCCTTTTACATTCTTATGCCCTTGTCCATTCACGCCACGAGCGTTTCCGTAAATTAGCCGGGCTAATTCGTCGAGCCACGGCGGTGTACAGAAGCTGAACGGATCAGGGGGCGACGGCGCTGCCAATTTTGGGAATATTCTGGCCGATGATAAAAATCGATGTCAGCCTCGCGGTCGCGCTTACTCTATCGAGCGTCTATTGCTTCTTTCATTATACTTAAAGAGACGGTGGTCGTTATTTTAGCTTTCGTTCTGTCTATTTTTTTTTTTTTTTTTGGACGACGGAATTTTGTGAAATTTTCATTTCTGGGAATTAATAGGAAATATTTCATGGTACTTGGGCACTGACTTTGCAACAAGTTCTTGTGGAACCAGCAGACAACGAACAACAAATTGTACGAATTTACTATTTTATCTACCTTAGCGTAGATCCCCAATGGTAAACGATTGCCGAAGTTTAAGCCCGTCGTGTTACGCGGAAATAATACGCGACGCGAAACGTGCGAATTGCTTGCCATTTGGCGGAGGGCAGAGACCGTGGAGACGTATTCCTCGCGTCTACGAAGCTCGCCAACGCCGAGCAAGAGAGCGGCCACCCCCACGGTAATTGTAATAATTGTTATTATTCGGTGTATAATTAACGCCGTGGCTCGGTGCTACCGCGGGCGGCCGCGCTCACGGGTCTCCGACGAAAAGTTTAAGCATGCCGCCCCGCCGGCCATTTGCATAATTAATTAAAGAAGGAGACGAGTTTTCAACAGATTTTCATGCCGCGCCTTCTCTCTCCTCGTTCGGCCGAGAACCTTCGAGAGGATCCTCTTCTTCCTCGTCCTTCTACTCCGGTCCGGGTCAAGGCGATTCGGCGCCCGGAACTCCTGTTTCACCTCTGGAACAACGGAGGCGGTGGTGGTTATCCGCTTTTCCTCCCACTTTCCGCTACTCTCGGTATTTTTCCGCGTTCCTCGGAGTGTCGCGCAGGGAGAGCGTCAGAACCGGTGCCGGTCTAATCCTATATTTTTCCACTGATTCCGTCCGCTGCTCGTATCAGGGTCGAGGGGTGGCGGCGCGTGGGAAGGGTGAGACGCGGACACGCTTCAGGCTGAAGAGGCGAGGGGGGGGGTGGGCAAATGTAATTAATTATCCCGGTAATGACTCTGACTGATGAGCGGCCGGACAAGTCCAGCCAGGTCGAAATAGCGTACAAGTGGTGACGGCCTCGAACTACGGCCGACTCCACACTTCGGCGGACCGGTTTCTCTGGATGCAACGCGAAGCACTTTGGGGAAAGACATTTGCGCACCGCGATGTAACGCGAATGAATGAAACTGTTGGTTGCGACGCATTCGTTTGCTTCCTTAATTACGAAGTACCGTCCGTCCGATTTTCTTGGTGAACTGCAAATATTTGCAATCTGCTGTACACGCTTTTGTACTTATTCTTTGTCATTCCTCCTGGCTTTTCCCTGGATTAGAATAAACTTTCTTTTTTTTTTAAAGCACCGCTCTTAAATCGTTCTATTTTCGGTGAACTTCCGATGTATCCTTAATGGTCAATAATGAATGACCAATTCTCGTTATTCTTATGGAGCAAGGAAACGACGAGACGAATTAATTGTTCCATCGATCGACGGGATATGTTCAAGGACCGTTCATACCTGTTCCTGAAACACCGCGTCGCGGAGAGACAACGAGGAGAGGGGCTGTGCATGACAAGGTAGATTTATTTTTTTTTTTCACACCCCCGGCCAGGACTCGCCAGGGGCTGGACGAGGTGTTTTAATATTTTAATAGGACGCCGGAATGGCCGGTTTCGTGACTTGGCGTTTCATAATGATATTCTCCCCGCGTTTCGCTCCTACTGGCAGGAGAAAATCAACGGCTCGGAATAACCCATTTCGTTGGCAACTCGTTCTACTGTTCTCCTGAAACGCCAACCTCGGCTCTTTGACACTTTGCACATTACACGATCTAGCGGCGTCCCTTCATCGTTGCTCGAACGTTATTTATTCTCCGATCGACGTCGTCCCCCGTCATCTAGGCAGTATTATAAATTTTCATTCGACGCGGCCGTTGTCTCTGAAGCGAGCGGGACAAACGAATGATTGCTCCGTGATTAGCTTGAACGCATCAGGCAATGAGTCAGGCGATTAATCACGCGCTCTTCTCGTTACACTCGATACCTTACAGGGCGTGTTAAATATTTCCAGTCCTCCTGTTGGCTTGTAATATGCGATTTAAACTTTCATTTGACGTCTAGACGAAGTTTCACGTTGGCTAAAATAAGGCCACCGGTGGCATTTTTTCTTGAATAATATGTACGTTATTAGTCATGTAATCGATTTAAAGTTTACGCGATGATCTTCCAGTTTGCATCCTGCACCGAATTCGTTTATTCGATTTCACTACCGTTCTGACTCTGTTTCCTTCTAATAATGTAGCGAATATTTCGACGCGTGTCGATCGCTTTTACCGTCGGGATGGTCTACAACGCGGGAAAAGTGTACAGTAAATTCGATTAAGTAGTCAAGCCGAATCATTTCGTATCATCTCTCGAGGTCTTCTTTCGCGTTCATCCACCTTTCCGTATCTCGTTTCTCCGTTTCAATCAATCGTCGAGTCCAATTTCATTCCTTCCATTATCATCCCGCTACGAAGTCGATTGGGACGGGACAGCTAAGATCTAATTACCTTCGGTCAAGTTAACTGCGCGTCCGATCCATCGTATGCACTTTGCAATCAGTGAAACAACATTTATCGTTACCACTAGATATATAACGCCATTCTACTTCTTTCGATTCGCAGCTCAGTCATCGAATAAACTTTTCTTCCAAAGCGAACCATTCTAGAATTACACCAACATTTCCCAAAAGAGTTTCTAGAGAATGGAAGGATTCGACGAGAGACCGAACTGATTCCGCGAATACATCCACGCACAGCGGCCGGCAGTTCGAGATTGATGCATTAGGTAAACAAGAAGGAGCGTAGGCGCGTCCCCGTTTGCAACGGCGGCACGACGGCTCGCAATTAATCGCAGGTAGGATCGTTAATGCCGGCTAATTTCGCGGAAGGACAGAAACGATTCGGACGGAGAATCACGATTCGTTAGCGCGAGCCGGTGCGCAATTTTTTCCCCCCTCCGACCCTCCGGTAGCCGTCGTTCGCCGCCTGTCACCGTGTATATTCGGAAATATAACTAGATTTACATTGCTCTATTATCTCTATCGCCGGGGCCCGTGGCCTAACGGTCTGGCCGGCTGCAAAAAAAAAAAAAATCCGCCGGAAATTCCCGGATTCGATTTTATATATACGTATATACATCGACAACGAACCAACCCCGCCAGGGGGAAGGGGTGGTCGAAAAAAAAAACGACGACAACTTACGATTTATAATGCACAAGATAAAACGAATTAAAAGCGACGCGAGCGGGCTGAAAAAAATCCGGCCTGGCATCGGAATAAAATTGCGTCCGCCGGCGAGGGGAAGCAAGAGCATTTTTCGCGTAGCCGTGTGTATAGAATTCGTAATTAGCGGAACGATGGGGAGGGGACAGCGGCGTGGTGGTGAACGGTCTGACGAATGTTTTTCGTGGATTAGTAGCTGGGTCCTTTCATCGTTTCGTTTCTTATTAATACTTTTATTTCGCTGGGTGATAATGCTTTCTTTTTTTTTTTTTTTTTTTTGGTGGGAATTAAAGTATTATTGACGTTACGCGTACGAAACTATTAAAATGGAATTTAAAAAACCGTGAATACTCTGGAAAATGAACGACAGAGTCACGCAGTTAAAATTCGAATACGGACACCATTACGATTTCATGCTGCAATTCTGAAATTTAAAAATTCTAGGTACAATCATTTTTACGTTAAAACCTGTTAGAACTGACGTTCGAAAAATGAGAAATACACAGAGAAGCCACGGTGAACGCTTCGCGTGTATCAAAGAGCAGAAACGGTCAGAGGGGGGGGGAGGGGGGGAGAGAGGATAAAAACCAGGGAAAGAATCAAGAACGAAAATAATACGGGAGTCGAAAATGAGCAACGCCGACTCGATCGACGAAGGAAGAGCCGAAAGAGAGCGGCGCAAAAATTTCGAATCGTCGTTCGGGCGATTCTCTATAGTCGGTGTCCGATTGAAGGCAAATCACGAAAAAAACAAAAAAAAAATCGTGCGGAGAGTGGGGGGAAAACGAATGAAGAAAAAAAGCGAATCAACGTGTAGCGATGAGTATAGGGTGGCTGGGGGGCGGGGGGCGGGGGGTTGAATCGGGGGGCTGAATTCGAAGAGAGCTCGCGGCGGTCGGAGGATAGAAACGCGGCGTGTTGGAACAGAGGGGGATAAAGAAGGCGGCGCAGGGGATAGAGGCGAGGGCAACCTTTTATAATCCGGCAAAATGCGAAACGCGCGCGCCATTTTAATCGAAATAGGTTTTTGCCCCGAAAAAAAGAGTTCGTATTTAGAGAGAACGAAATGAGTTCACCTCTCCGGCCCGATGAAAGACCGATAAGCATAGCTGATTTATACGAGGGACGACCGAGGCGAAACCGTTCGTTCGTTCGTTCGTTCGACGTCCATTCGTTGCGAACCGTCGCCCCTCGCTATCCGGCGAGATGCCATGCGTTTACGCGGACGCGTACATACGATTTCGCGCATCCCCGCTCCCGCGCGTTCGTCCCTCTTATTCTCGCGTCCTGAAAAAAAGGGAATAGAATAGACGAACGCGGAGGGGCGAACATGAAAAGTGTAGCAAAGAAGGCAACGAGAGACAGGTGAAGGGGGAAAGAGAAATTATAGTTCGACGTCTGTCCCCGTGCATTCCAATCTGGACACAATAATGATAATCAAAAGTATTGCTCTCCCACCGGTAATTTGAATAAGAATACATTTTCTCTCGAAGCTCGGGAACTGGACGAACAGTCATTTCCAAATCATGAACTTACTCCGTCGTCGCCCATTGAAAGGGGGGAAAATGTAACATGTAGATTACTCTCCAGGCCAGCTAGAGCTCCGATCATAACGAACAATTATTTTCCATACACTCTTTTTTTTCCCTCCCCCGGTTCGGAACATTCTGATCGGAAAAATACGTCCCCGTGGGCGGCCGGGAAATTTCGTGCTCGGCTTTGCAAGGAAATCAATTTTTTTTTTTTTTACACTGCCCAGCCGCCATGTAAAATTATTTTTTCATTTATTTCCAGGACTTGGAAATAAATGAAAAGCTTGCTCGATTGTCCATCCGCGGAAAAAAAGTGTAGCAAAATTGCTGCTACCTTCGAGGATGCGATACAGTTTACTGTCAATACTGGATGGCGTAAATTGAAAACATCGTAGACAATGGTGGCGCAACTGTTCGATTTGTATCATCGAAACGATCGGCAAAAAAGAAAAAAATGTAAAGAACTAATTGAGGATATAATTATTGCGATTGCAGACTTTCAATCGTGCGCACTAACGAGAAGGCGCACGAAAATGTTCCACTCAACGATCGCGTAGTATTACAAGCGTCGACGGACGAACGGGGAGACAATTTTCAATTTTGTTCGGCGGCCAGCTTGCCGTCCGGTAATTTTGAAACTAACTGGTTATCCGAGAGCCGTCTACGCAAACAGATGAGCGCTGATTTCGTCGCTCGGCCCGTTGAATTCAGGAGCATCGTCGAGGACCGTCGAAACGGCGGAAAGATGGGGTGGGGGATGGGTGGAAGGGTTGAGAATTCCTTGACGAGCGTAAGCTCGTTTCGTACAGAGAATTCCTCGAGAACCAGTTATGTTACTTTGTGCAAACGATACCGAACCTATGACCTTATTGCGGTAACGACACGCAGGGGAAAAGATAAAAAAAGAAAAGGAAAAGAGAAAATTAATTGCCGGGCATTCCAATTATAATTAGATCTCTGAGCCGCGTTAGCCTCGAATATTTATGCATTCGTTTAGAATTGCAACACAGGTATGCCTTTCTCAATATCCCTGAATCGATTTTTCGTCGTGGTCAGCTTTTTTTTTTTTTATTTAGCGTAAAACAGTGAGTGTGCGCATAGGCGATTAGTTACGCTTGGTTTATGATTTATCCCCGTAATGAATAGAATACTTCTATATGGCTGTTCAATTCTTAATTGAGCAAATCGATTTATTGACAAATTTCAACACGTTTAGCTTTTATCCTTCGGCGGTACGGTCGCTGCTATAAATTCCTGTCCTCGATATTCAGGTATTTTCGCAACAGAAATTAGACAAATTCATGAAACACCAGCAAAGATCCGAATAATTCCTTTCCTGGTAGAAATTCATTTTTATACCGCTCCAATTAAGATACCAGTAGAATCGAGAAACAGGAACGACAAGACACGCTATTGTTCACAAATTGCCGACGATTGGTTACAAAAGAATTTTCCTTTTTTTTTTTTTTTTAAATCACGAACACGATCGTGTCTTCGTATGCTTTCAATTGGTTGACCATTTTATCCAGCAGAGAAAAAACAAGCAAGAATGTCAAACAAAGAAGAGGCAAAAACAAACTTGTTCCTGTCCGTGTGCAGTGGAAAAGAAAAGGGAAAAACTGTATAAATTGTTTGCCCTCGAGGGACGAGCAAGAGAACGTTGATCTGTAACGAGGGAATGACAGAATATGAGAGATAGCAAGACGAAGAGACAGTGGGGGTAGAGGGGAGGGGCAGGTGAAACGAAAGAGATTAAAGAACGAAAAAAGAGCAACGGACGGCAGTGGATGAAAGCGCGAAATGCGGGACAGTTGGACACGCCGCGCCGGACTTTTCGTCGTACATATGGAAAACCACTCGTTTGGAACTCTCCTTGTCACCCCTTTCGCTCGAAATAATTGATGCTAGTTATAAAACGAGTTGCAAAATGGTGTAATTTAAAGTTGCGATACGAGACGGCCACGCCGGACCACGGGACAGTGTCCACTCTTCTCTTTTACACTCCAAGAGTGCGTAATAAACGTTTTCTCAAAGAGCCGCTTGTTTCAATATTTGTAAATTTAACGATGGGAAACATTTTTGTAAAGAATAATAACGGGTATATAGTTTTTATAAGGGATCGTAAGATAACATTGATACATTAAATAGGGAGCTCCTCAATGAAGGGCAATAATTATTTTCGAGCGGGGAACGAGATGGAAATTCACTTTGGCAAAGACACGCAATGCAAATCGGGATCGCGCTTTCAAGAGTCCTAGGTATTCGCCACTGAATGGTAGAGACTTGAACTTGGCCGCCAACTTTAAAGTTTTCTTGTTGGAACGACGCGGCGCGGCGCGGCGCCTTCCAGCGTCGAGAGCGAAAGCGTCGACTATTTCTGACGTCTCGACGCCCCTTTCTTCCTGCGTCCCGAATGGTTGTCATTCGTCGCCGTCGACGACGGTTACCAGTCGAGTCACTGGGTTAAACGTACCGTCGTCGAACTTTACTCAACGGCGTATTATTTCAGCTGGATTTACTTTAGTTACCTCTGATTACGCGGCGCCAATACCTCATTCATAAATTGCGATTAGGCAATCCAAGTTATCTTTTCTCTGGCGAATCGAGAAGAAGCGAACAGTGCGAAAGGAGATTAAACGTACGCAGGCCTCGTCTCATAAAAAAGATATCCTCATCTCCATGCACCATTTGTCTCGCAGTATCGCGAAAACGCGTCTCGAGAATGAAACATCAACGCTGTCAACGAAGAACGATCGCGTCATCGATCCCCGGCTTCGATATGCATATCCTCGTTACCATTCCGATCCTTACGAATCGTCGTTCGAGACTACTCGTCTTGTTTTTCCGCGTGTTACGTTCCGACGCGCACGGCGCGCCGACAGAAGCGGAAAGTGGAAAGCGAATTCCCCGCGTGCATCGGAGAAGGCACGCACGCGGTCGCGCCTACGGAGCCGGTTATGAATATGCATTTTCCTCCGTTAAGTATGTGCAGATTGCGTCCGCGATACAGTCGACGGCCGTTCATTATCGTCGCTAGCAGCAGCTACTCGCCGTCGCCTCTCGGCGATGCGAACTCCTCGTACGAGCGCCCCGGCGAAATTACTGATACGCGTCGATTGCAATCACCGGGAGCATCCCCTTCATCCGATTCTGCATATATGTATGGGGAGGAAGACCTTTCGAAGATAGAAATCGCAGCGAAAAGATAACTCAAAGACCAGCAGTTCGATTCAATTAAATTCGATGAAGGTCGCCGAAAGTTTCCTGCTTCAAACTTACCCCCCTCGCCCCTGAATAAAAAGAAAATCAAGTAGTCTAAAAATAATCCGCGCCACCCTGTCACGAGTTAAAAAGTAAAAACAATAATGTTCCCTTCGTCTGTAAGGGATGACGATCGTACGCTTACGAAGTGCCGAAATTCAAAAGAGGGCGACGCGGCGTTACTTGATTCCGAACGGTTGCCCTCGGCTGTCAGAGTCCCTTCCGCCGCGTCGGGGCTGAACCCTTTGCGTGAACAGCGCGCGAGGCCCGAGAGAGCCGCGGTGTAAACAGGAGCGAAAGAGGGAGGAGCACGGAAAGAGCGTGCTTACCGTTCTCCTGTTTGTAATTATTCATGAACAAAGGCCCTGATAATTGCGCTGCTTGATTGCACGCTCGTGTAGCGTACCGATGAGCGGCAAAGACTTCTCTGTCGCAACGCGTGCATGGAAATGAGCGGCGTGTTTTTATTGTCGCGCGATGATCCCCCCCTCCGCCCCTCGCGAACCCTTTCTTTTTGCGTTCCCGTGTATAATTCGAGAAACACGGCCGGGGGCATTCGGTTCGATCGACTCCGCGGACGCACGAAATTCCTTTTTCCGCTTTCTCCTTTGACGGAACGTACTCGATATCGCGCCGCAGATCGTAACATACGTAACGTATTTTAATAAATTAATTCCCGGGAAACAATTTGTATTTATAACTGTGGCTCGACAACTGCTGTAAAAGGCGAACGCGATTTCAATCGACTTTCCTTTCAGTGGTTCGTTTCTTTTTTTTTTTTTTTTAGAAAGCACGCCTCGCGTAATTCGAATTCCTGCGGCGCCGAGCGCGGGATGGAAGGAGGGCTGGACGCGTTGGGAAGTTACGAATATTTGATTTTCCTTGTCATGCAGTATGCATCGAACAGTTTGCGAATGTTTAAATCGGTCAGTTTCGACGTCGGATCAAGCACGGATCTGTCACGGTCGCTTGCGCGTGGCGTGAAAATCTTTCGAGTGAAAGACGCGGGCTCGTGTCCCGGGGATAAGTAGTTTAGTTGTACGCGTGTCGCCGCGGAACGGTGCTCAGGAAGCGCGGGAGCGCGGCAGAAGAAGAATGCTCGAGGATCGTCAGCTAGACACGCGAAAAGAGACCGGAGGGTGGAAAGAGAGACAGACGGCGAGAGGTCTGGTATCGCATTAAGGGCGGCTGTCACCGGCGAGGGGGAGGCAAGGAGACGAAGGGGTGGATCGTCGTGACGCTCACCCTCTCGTTCCGCAAACAATGCACCATATCGTCTCCATAATGAACGTGGGTAGCGGAGACATGCATGCTCGTCCCCTTGCAGTCACAGCAATAATGAGGCACGCAGATTATTGCGTGGTGATTGGCGCTCGATATGCCTACCCTCCGGAAACGAAGAATGCGAGGGTTACACAAGATACTCGATGGATACAAAAAAAAGAAAAAAAAAACCGAGCTGCCTTCAAAGACGATCGTTTTAATTTCTCGACGATCATCGGGATCGATGTCGAGGGCTTCTCGTCCAGATAACCGGTGGAGCATCGTTTGGATCTCGTTTGGCGATTGTGTTCGAGCGTGAACGGGCAAAGAGGAATGACGCGAAGGGCTACTGGGGCTAGGGGTATCATTTATAAAATTCAGAAATTGATCGGTCTGAATTATTCCGATCGGAAAGAAGCTGCAGATTAACAAAAAAAAAAAAAAAGAATTGTTCACTGCAATGGGACATTTAAAATCGTAGGTTCAAGGCAAGTCTGTCAATGGCCGCGCTAGATTCCGGACGCGCTTGAAAAGCAATTTCAACTTTAATTACCGTGACCTGGGGGCTAACGAAGAATTTCGATCCTGAAGATACGTGGGTACATGATTATCGGCATAATTCAAATTGGTTCCGTGGGGGCCAACGTTACGGCGACGTTTACGGATACACGGACGGACGAAAATCGAATCGGTACATACAGATTGCAACCGGAATACACGGCCAACACCAGCGTGAATGCACCAATTAGAGTATCGAAGGATTCCACCGGTACCCGCCGAAACTCCAGGGATTCCTGAAGGACCTCGACGAAGGTATTTGTCCAGCATCGTGCTTGCGGTGCTCGTTCGAGTAACGATTCGATTCGGCGCTACGACTCCGGATTCGTATCCGTCGCGCTCCGTGTATTGTCTCTTATACACGTCTGTTTACACATTTGACCCGGATTTTCCGTTTCGACTTCCCATTCATCGTTCACTCCATCAATTTCAATTCAATCGGATGGATTAGGGGACGTCGAGATTACGTATTATAATATTGAATCATCTTTCATCCCCTTCCGAATCAATCCTTTCCTTGAACAAATGGACGATATGAAAATACCAGTCGTAAAACCGCGACGCGACGAAGAACAATGGAGGGGCCAGACGTGGTGCCGACGAGGAGAAGCGAGCGCGGCGATTCCAGGGAAATAATTTACGGTAGCGAGAGAAGGGCGGAGGGAAGCTGGTCGCTATCAAATAGTCACGCGTCTCCATTCACGGCGGCGATTTTTCGAAATATAAATTTCGAGGCCGCGTTACGCACACCATTTGGCCGTGCGTCGGTGTCTCTCCTCCGCTGCGCGAGACGCCGCTAAAACAATCGGCGCTTGGTTGTTTTTTTTTTCGCATTATAAATTCTCTGCTCCGGACAGCAGCCGGCCTGTGCGCACCCTCTTCGACCCCTCGTGTGTCACCATTTCTCCCACCCCCCGTCGACGCTTCTCGCCCCCGCGATATACGTTTGCACCCTCGTGCGCTCGTGCACAGAATCGGAACGCTTACGTTGAAGTGGGTTGCGCTGAACCGTCGGTGGAAATTACGATTTTTTGTTTTTTCTTTATGCAAATTATTCGATGGTAAATATCGGGGCGGTGAACTTTGACGGCAGTCGATTTCGGGCGTTGCCTTTGAATTTCTTTCACGAAGGATGATTTGGCCGATTAATTGTTCTTCTTAGTTATTCATGTCGTGTCGCTGTATTGGTAACGCGGTATCGTCGTTTGTTAAAAATGTTATCGCGCACAATTGGGCGCAGTGTGGTTAAGTCGACGCGCGGCCTGGGATTGATACCAAAAGCACAGGGCCGAGAGTCATTAGACTTAATTAAAGCCCGACACTTTTACATACTGCTCTTTTTGATATTGCTATCCAGTATGGTTACAGATTAACTGCCAGCGAAAATCAATGAACTGTACGTAAATGAAATGTATTACCAATGCATCACTACCTAATGCAACCCCTAAAAGGCAGAACCCCGAAATACGAATAAACAACCGTATGCGACGAATCGAATTTCCCTGCTATCATTATTGCACGCTTAAACTCCGGATGGAAGAATATAATAATCTATCTACTTCAGAACTTGGAAATTTCAATTGCACCCCAAAAGCGTCATTTCTGATGGCCACATCCTATCAACGTCGATATTTGCGTCGCACGCGCTCGCACACACACACATACACACACACGTATCTTCGTTAATAATATACGGGGAAATCTGATTATTTGTCTGCTGCGCTGTTTTAATTTTCGAACGATTTTTTTTCCCCCCCGGCCCCGGGCGTCCGTGACGTTGCGCCCTTCGCGCACACCCCCTTGTGCACGGTGCAGTTCGATGTTTTTACGCGGGGTGAGGTCCGATTGGTCGGCGGACGCTTTTCGAGTGGGGTGGGAAATGAAAGGCCGACCACTCTCTTCGCCGTATACGCGAGATCGTACCGGCAACACACGTGGTCGAACCGGAACGTGTGCTCCTGTCCGCGAGACAGAGCGAATATCCCCGGCAAGGGTTCGACAGAGATATCGCGAGGGGTCGTCGGAGGTGGAGGCGCACGAAGGTACGATTACGTGCGAACGAGTGTTTGCCGGTTAAGCAAACACGCGTCTCTACTCTCGCGCCCGCTCGTTCCTGCCCGAATCTTAAGCTGTAGCGGAGCTCTTTGTCGCTTAAGGTTTGCGGGTAACCGGGGAGGGGGGTGGAGAACTTGTAGCTGATTTTTGGGGAAAGTTGGGAAGGGGGAGCAACTGCTAAGCTGTTTGTCTATTGCAAATTTAAATTCTCGGAAGTAAATGGCTATGGAAAACTGATTAATACGAAGCGCAATTGACAAATATCGGTGGCGGGTGGAGAGTTAAACATTCTGTATACTTTACAGTAGTATGATCTTAAGTTAATTAATTTGTTATGGAGCCAACAAAACGTTGCAGAGAATTGTAACGCTGATTTTCTTATCCACGCATCCCACGCTATAATTACTGTACCTTTCAAACTTTCTCTAGTTTAACATACTCAACGCGCTTCCACCTTTGCATAACCGTGTACCTGTATTAAATCATATACGGCAAACGTACAATCGAACCGCAATCGACTCCTTTTTCTTCGCTCGTTTTTGGCCAATTGACCGGAATCCCTTCCGCGATAGCAGATTGTTGGAAGTCGATACACGCCCGTTTCCCCTGTTCGCAGAATTAATTAAAAACCGAGCGATCTTCCGCACATCGCTACAATGAAAATATTATCGAATATTTGCGCAAGACTTGTGGCTCGATCATTTTTTCCGTCTATTAATTGGAAAATCGCGCGGGACCAACTATCCGCGCCAAAATTTCTCCCGCATTCCCTCCAATCGTTTATCGTACGCGCGCTTGTACGTATCTGCCAGCATGTTGCACGGTCCAAAATGCGTATCCTTCGAGTGTCGAAAAGCGAGGAACGATTGGAAAGCGTGATACGAAGGCGCATTCGATTCGACACGACTGGACGCTTATGAAGCGCGCGCAGGCCTCAACTATCGGCGGCGCATCGCCAGAGAACGTGCGAGCGCAGAAGCTTTTACAGTTTTACCGTGAACGCGTGAGAACTCGATATTCCGACAAACACCGACTGGAAATGTTAAAAGATCGAAAGAATTTTAATGAAAACCCCCGACCATCGGCCCACCCGGCCGGCCGAACGTGCCTTTTAATAGTTCATCCGCGTCCGTTTTTTCCTTTTTTCCCCTGCTCCACCCTCTCTCAACCCCTCGCCCTCGATGGTTCCGCGTCTCTTTGTCTCTCTCTCTCTCTCTCTCTCCCTTTTTTTTCACTCGCCGTTGCGTTTTGGTCCGCGAACGGTCCGCCGCGACCGGACACGGAAAATATATATCCGTCGAAAAAGTAAAGCGACCGCCGTACGTTCGCCAGCGTTTCGGATGGACGGACGGACGGGCAGACGAATGGAAGAGCGAAAGGGTGGTTGATCGCGAAGGGGTTGGCTTGCGCGGCGGAAAAAAGAAACGGTGGGCGACACGGAACGCAGAAAGGGAGCACGAAATTATCTTTCCTCGTGCATGTTTATTTTTCGCGTGATTACAAACGAAGTTAATCTGAATCGAACGAAATTAATTTTATCGTCCGCGGAAAAGAGCTCGTCGCGCAAAACGAGCCTTTCCCCCATTTCGCTCGGGGGACACGCCGCGTGCTCGTGACTCCGTCGCCCGTCGCGGCCGTTCTAACGGACGTGCAATTCATTTTGATATTATTACCGAGAAGTCGCGCGCGAACGCTGAACGGAATTGGAATCAATGTCGGTGCAGCTGGATGGCCTCGCGATGAACTTAAAGCGGGGGTCGATCAAAGAGCAGAGCTACGGTAAAAATGGACGAGCCACGAAGGATCGCGATAAGCGTGAGCAAGAATTCGACTGTTTCCGTAAATTGCGATAACATAAAACGGGCGTTATTGGTGTTATCCAATCACTGACCGATCATCTTTTTATTAATTCGCCGGAATAAAACTGAGATATCGAAATACGCTCGGTTACGGTGCGCGACACCGGCCAGATAGATACTTTAATTCCACGAAAGATTGATTAACGAAGAGGAAACAATCGGAAAACTGATACTATGCGAACGGAAATGACGAATGCCCAGAGGGTAGTGATTGACACACCGCAGCACGGCGGGGCAGCAGAAATAGTATAGGGACATCTCGTAGCGCGACGTCGTATTAAGTGGTTTATAATCGATAATTGCCAATTAAAAGTGTGCTCGCTATCGGCAGTCGGAGGCCGTGAAATTAGAATAGCGAAACTAGAGTGAGCGAGAGTCGAAAGGTCGCGGGCGCGCGCGATACCGGATCGCGCCTGCGATGATCGATCGTGGCAATGATCATCGAGAGAAGCCGCGACCGTGATAAATAGTCCGGCCGCGTAAAAAAATGATAATCGACTAACGAACGTGCGCGCGCGCGCGTTGTAAACAAACGGGCGGCTATGTGAATTCGTTCGATGGTCAATGTCGACAAAGGAAATTAATATTTTCGATTTTCGTAACACGATTCCGTGAATGACGACACGAAATAGTCATCGAGAAAGTGATGAACTCAAATTCCGGCCTGATTACTCCCGCTCGCTCCATTAACTCGAATCTCGCGCGAGCCAATCGACCGTACTAAATAGTCATCAAACTCACCGATCACCCTCCCGAACATCAACGTTCTTTAGCGATTAAAAATAAAAAATGTACCGTCGGTTTTTGCACGCGTTTCCTGACAGAGATACATCCAAACGATTCCGCGAATATTCGACCAACCGGATCATAGGATTTTCGTAATCCAATCGCGCGATTATTATCGAACGAATTGGGCCGCGATTCCCTGTTATTTAGAAATCGATGATGACTTTATTACTGACGATAAAAGTCACTTCGAACTGTGGTATCATTCAGAAACTAATTGACGGCTCCTTTGTGGGCTATCTACGAAAAATTCGCGAATTAATTTTGAACAGCCTACTTTTGTCTCCGAAACAATAATTTATCCACTATTTTTACAAAAATTGTCCATCAAGCCCCGCCTCGATCGCTGAAGCGAATCGCATAATACGTAGACCAGTGTTACAGGCTCGCACGATACCAGCCTGTCGCACGTGCTACACCGTTTAACCCAAATCGCGTGACGCCGCGTATAAATCATTAGGCATTAACCGTGCTAATTACAGCTGTCTCTAAGCAGCTACATTAACGTTGTCGCGACTAAAACGGTGGCTGTGTTTTCCACGAGCACGATGCGATTTTAGCGCGTCCGTTATCGAACGATCCCTAACGACTTCTCGGAATTGCGAATCACAGAGAATCGCGTCAACATCGATCTACCCATCTCGCGTTTAAATTAACACCAACTGATCCTTGGAACTCGTTTGCGCAGCTTCGATTTAATGAGACGACAAAACTTGCACGAAGATTCGGAGTAACGTTCCCGAAACTCTGAGGTGTGCAAAATTGATAAATAATTACCAAAGATCCTGCTACAACGGCTGTCTGTCTGACCGAGACGCCTTTTTTTTGTCGCGTCTGGCTAATACCAGGGCTAGCAGAAGCATTATTTATTTTTGCGTTTCACGCTGTCGAGCATCTCCGCGGCGGACGAGAGAACAACTGCCCGGTAGAAAACGAGGCTGCACGGTACGATGAGGCTGAGGAAGAGAGAGAGGGGAAGTATTCGCGCCCTCCCGCAATAGGTACAGAGAAACAAGGGAGGAAGCTGGAAGACTGGCTGACAGAGACAACGCGGGAAAATAGGGGTGGCGACGAGCGAACAGCGGTGAGAGGGGCACGAAGTCAGGGGGGCGGATATGATGCTTCGGCGAGCGTCGCACGAGTAATTATTACGGATTTTCCGGATCTAATTCTCTGGACGGTAACACGACACAATTCACTCACGCAGATTGCGCACGAGAGGATGTAAATTCCTGTCAGTCGGACGGTCCATTTCATCTCCTCTTTTTCGCCGGCTCCTAACCGACACCGAGGTCGACGCTGGACGATTATTCGGTTTTCCACTTTCTCCCGTCTTCCCTTCCCACCCTCGTATCGCCGCCGCTGCGTTTTTCTCGCCCCACCGTCCGTTGGCCCCTTTCCCACCTGTGCGACCAAGCTTCTCTCACGCTCTCTCTCGTTCTCCGACCGGGTCGTTTTCAACCCTCTAACTGCCGTTGATTCTCGGCTTTTAACCGCGATTGCGGGGGGGTTCTCTAGTAGGCCTCTCGAGATCGAAGTAAAGGTGATTCGTGTTTCCTCGTCCGCCGATTTCCTTCGTGCTCGGAATTCAAGGTTACCAGTGCTTCTCTGTATTACCCGAATTTCCGCTTAATGGAATTTCGGTCTTCATCAACGGCGTCTCCTCTTCCCCCCCCCCCCCCCCCCCGCTATTCCCCTGTTCTTCTTTAATCGCTTCTTTCATTTCACCGGCACTTTTCAATTTCGACCGTGTTCGCTCGGCCCTTTAAAGCACCGGCAAACGGAACAAAAGGATAGATTTTCGCGATGCTTTTTCTTTTCGACTCTAAGTTCGCACACACGCACAGCCGCAGTATCAATCGCGCCGATTTTTACATTCTTACCGTTTCCGACCCCTTCAATTTCGTTTCTCACGAAACGAAATCGAGGCCGTTCTTTAATTACCCCCCCGCCGCGAAGAAGAGAAAGATGCAAGTTGCACTGACAGCTTCCCTGCCCGGTCGTTTCATTGAAATCTAAAATCCAGCTCACGGAAATCGGCGAGTAAATATACGCTGCCACTCGGGATCTATAATTAGGATTACTGGAAATATATAATTACCGGTTAGGCCAATTTCTTTGAATCCTCGCTTCCTCTCTCTGGCCGATAGATTTATCGCTACGGATCGGTTTTCTCGGCTCAAGAGCGGGTTCTGGGTATTTAAATATTCCGAACAACATTTTTGCGCTTGTCGATCATTCGTTGTAATCTCATGCGAAACTTTCTTGCCGGAGGTTGCTGATGTTGAACCAGTTTCAATCGATACTTATCTAATAGACATACGAAAGTGAGGGGCGCGCAATATTGTGCGGTAATTCGTTCTATCAAATTTAGTTACCTTTTCTTTCTACAAGTAACGGGACTTTATGTGGCAGCGACGCATTTTCATGCTGCCAGTAACGCTCGACCGGCGAATTCGCGTCGGACAAGAAGAATGGAACAACAGGGGAGGGTCGTTTTCGTGCGATAACTCGCGTGACGCCTAATTAAACGTTCTCCGCCAGAAAATATCATATTCAGCCGGCTAGAACGATCTAGATATCAGCCACCATGTCATCGTGCATGCGAGCGTGTACAGACGCGGTGGCACGCACACACGAGCACGCAGAGCGGGGTCAGGAACGTGTGAGTGGTCATTAAGGATGCCGGGGGCCACTAATCGTCATCAGAGACGTATTCACCGACGACGACTCCGTACGCGGAAAATATAAAATTGCCCGTGCGCGCCGGTCAATAGGCATAATGATTATTTTCCGCGCTATAATGAGCGCGCCAGTCACTCCCACCGGCGTGCCCGCCTGTCGCGGATTACGTCCGCACGTTCGACGGGTAATAAAGAATCCGGGTCAATAGCGATGTAATGAGGTATCTTGGACATCGTCGCGAAGATTCCATTCGCTCGCGTCGCGTTCCGCGCACTCGCCAAGATACAATCTATATCTGTTTTGTAGACGCTATACTTTTATTCATGCACATTGCAGCGACTAGGATTCTTCTTTTAATAATTCTTCGAACATGATATTCGGTGCGTAGAACTTGTAGCGAACCGATCCCGACCATAGAAATTCCCGATGGAAAGGTAAAACGCGTCCCAAAACAATATCAATGAAGAAATAATTAATTAATTATCGCATTCGGAACTTCCAACAAAAAAGCCTCGACGGAAGTTCACATTTGTACGTATAATACCTTCGCCCGCTGTGTATTTGTAATTATTTCATTCAATCACGAAGTACTTTCCGCGATTTGACTTGCACATATTCAGTACCGCGTCGGGATAATTCATCCAGGCCTGCCGGAGGGGATGAAAATATTTTTCGGCCGGTAAAAAGCGCGCAGACTGCGTAGGGACCTCGCGTGACGAGAATTCCCGCGGTTCCTGCTAATTATGAGAATGCGTGTATTTAATTTTGCGCTGAATTAATTCGATCCCACCGACAGAGGGTCGGGCGAACGCTTTCCAAGAGATGGAAAAGAATATGTACCTACGTAATCGTTTGGTTCGATTCTTTTTTTTTTCCCCGTTCCACCTCTTTGCCGTTTTCCTTCATTTTTTTTTCCCCATTCGACTTTCGTTCTTCTCTTGTTCGCAAGCTTTCCTCGAGGGAGGGGCGAATTAAATTCGACATCAGCTTTATGAGGGCGAATTAAACGAGCGAATACAGCGAAGCATAAAAATAGCAAGCGTCGTCGTGTTTCGAGTAGATTCCGGTCGATTTTAAGGGAAACAAATAATTGATGGGAGAGTCGAGCAAGTTTTTTTTTTACGTTTCTGTTGCAAGTGAACCGAACGGAACCGTTCTCATTAACTGATACGAATATTCCCACTTGCGTTTCATAAGAAATAAATATCTGCTTTTATGGTCATACAGAATTAAGCAGTCTTTTATGATTATACGTGGCATGGATTATTTAACGACTTCGTTCTATGCATTGATCATGTTTTATACGCAGGGAACTCAATAGCGGGTAAATAGAAAGAGATGGATACAAGATATAAATGTACTTCATCCTGGTAACAGCCTAATGCAAGTTACAAAAGTGTCGATAAACAATTGTTGGGATTACTTCCAAGCATTTAATGTTTCAGTACAAAACGTTCGATGATGATTTTCCCTATACTTCAACACAGTCTTTCTTAATCGCAACGAAATTTTGTCTTCCTCGAGATATAACATCCAATACTTATTCCCACGAATTACATTTCTTCCAAAGAGAGATAATAAATTAAGGGAAGAACAGTTGTCGCGAAAGACACGGGGTTTCCAGCAAGTTTTAACGATTCCGCGGAATTCGCGTAACTGAATTCCGTCGGACGCGCGAAATTTCCGTAAATTAGCCCCGGCGCTAAGTAACAGCGTAGTCGTCATTTCGCATAATTTACTCGCATAATGTCGGGGCCTGGCGAAATTGAATCGTTAGGACTAACCGCATCGAAATAAATGGCGAGGTCGCAATTTAATAAGGACCAGTCACCATCTTCCGGTGATTAATTCTTGCTAAAAAGTTCCAGCAACTTTACAGACTCCTTTCTCACGGATCCTAACTTCCCCGAGTCATTCTCGCCGACCACCGCCGACCTCCGCCGCTGCTCGTCCACCGGGGGTGAAGTAAACTTTCGGCCCCCGTCCCTCCGGCGAACTTTCTTTCCCGTAAAACAGCCGGCAACTACGTCGCCCTTCTCCTCTCCCCCTAACGGCCATTGACACCTAATGTATTTAATTTCCAATTAGCCGGGGCATAATTCGATCGATATTTATGACCGATACGTTTTCGGTCCAGTGTACTTTCTCCCGCTGTTTTATTTCGAACGAAACTGTTTTTACATCCGGCTAGCATTTAGAGAAAACAAAAATTTGCAGTTTCGATGAAAACGTTTGCAACAATTGTGTTTCTGGTAAATCGATATATCGTACAATTATTGTCTCGCGAACCTGATATTTCCATGTCCATCTTCTTTTGTATTTTATTGCAGCGATGGAGTAAACTTTTTCTATTAATACCGGAAATTAAAGAAGCCATGCTATGGAAAGCATAGAGTAATGTCTGTTTTGTTCTTTTTAGATACAGTCGTATTTCGTTATATTTCGTAATACAAGTTTGCCGGAGCTGTTGTCGAAAATATTCGGGGCTAGAAGCACGGGATGGCCTCAGATTGAAATGAGTTGCCAACAACTTGGGCGATTATGACCGTAATTGAGACATACATTATGCTAATGTTCCGCGTTGGTTTATAACCTGCCAGTATTTATTCCCGAAGTTTCGGGCCGAGGAAGAGTGCAAAAAAGGATAGTGCACAGACTAGTGCGTCAACAAATTTCCTTTATCACTGCCACCCTTAAGCGTCTATCCACGCGTAGCTACATTTCTCCCCAGAGGCAAGAGGAGAGTAACGCGAAATTGACACGTTCGTTCTCGCGCACCATCACAAAAAGGAGACAGCAAAGCACCGGTCGAACCGTTCGAATCGAGTTCCACCCTGCTCCTCCGCCGCCGCGATCCGTGCTCGTATATTGCTTAATGTTTCATTCGGCAACGCGAACGAAAGGTTTAATAAAATACGCGGAATGAAAAACGAGTATCGTAAAGAAACCCACCCCTCCTGGTCCCAGGGCCTTCCGATATCTTTTTTTTTTTTCCCGCCAGTCACCGGCCGAGGGCGGAGGCGCGGGGTGTACACGTTATTACGCGACGCTTGGCTCAGACCCGTTTGAAATCCCTGAAGCCATTAAAATAGAAATGGGAAACTCGGCCCTCCCAATTTCAGCATAATATTGTGATTACGATATGCAGGGACGCTTATATATTCGCGGGTTCGGACGAATGCCCCTTGCCCAGTTGTACGCGGCCAATACCACCAGCATCGCGCCCCCTTATCCACCTTCCACCCCATACATTTATTCCTGCATAATCGACCCCTCACGTCATTGTTCCTCCGACGCCTAAATGTATATTTTAATAATACATTCACGGTGCGCTCGGTTTTCCCTTAATTTCATTTCGGATAGACTGTCTGCTTCCTCCTTCCTTTCGAGTTTAGCTTGCCGATCAACTCGGTTCTATATTCCCTGCGTGTAAATCGAAGTATCGATTATATAGCAAGTCGTGTCAATGAACACGGTTCACAATTCTCTTTGAGCATTCACGAAATTCACGGGCCTTGGTCATTTACGATTACTTATATCGATGTGAATTAAAATTTCTTCGCTCGACGTCGTTTTCCTTTATTTAGCAGCCCTGCAGCATTTGCAAAGGGTGTTTCCAGGAAATTCTACCGTATTCTGAACCGGGGATTTCAGCGAAAGCAACTCTCGGGACGCGTCCGCTCGATGGACGGCGTACAATGTTCAAGGGTTGACAAAAATTTGCGAGTACGCAGAAATCAGAACTATCGCGCTTCCTCGGCATCACCGTAAATCCCAAGTGGTACGGCTACGTAGTAGGTCGTATTCGCGCGTGAGATAGCGCCCCGGAGTAGAGAATGTATCAAAATCAGGCGCGAGGTTGCTTTATGGACGGGAACGCTCGTAAATACGCACTTCTGCTACCTCTTACTCCGCAGCAGGAACTGGCCGTGACTCTGGGAGAAACTTACTTCGGCATAGAGGCACGCCGATAGAGAAAGGGGCCACGGGAATAGCTTCTACGGGATGCTAATAAAAGATAGAGCCGGTTAGACGGAGACTCGAAAACGCCAGATATCGTATCGCCCTAACCTTCTGACTTCTATTGTTTCGCAGATCGTCGCCGTCGTCGTCTTGCGGCCAACGTTACGGAAGGAACCGAAATTGATTGCCGGAACTCTGGAGAACGGAAACGACGGTAGAAAACGCGACCACTGAATCGTAATAGGACTTTGGGAGCTTAGGCGTGTCGATTCATAATCGACCGCAGGGGATGGAAAGTGGTAATCCTCTGACTGACAAAGTAACAGAAAAATAAAGTACAGAACACGATTTTGAATATCTAAGTGTTTGCGATAAACGTGGATACTCGAATCTGAAGAAAGAAGTAAGGAGTCGTGTCGCGCGTGAAGATCGTGCCCGGCCTAAGAGAACAATAATCCGGAAGGTGGGCTCGAGTCGAGGGTGCGTTAACGATTCTCCGAAACATTTCCCTGAGCGTTTCCCAGCCGATTCAAACCTGCAATTCCCTTACGAGCGTTGGAAACAGTTATACCTCGCCGCTGGAGACCGCTGATCGATATCTAACTATCAAACTTCACTCCCCTTTACGCTCTTGCTTTACGGGTTTAGAAATGGCTGATTTACTTGCTTCCGAATTCGACGATAGAAAACTGCAATCGCAAACGATTTTCGCATATTACTGCAGCGTTCCAAGGGTGTACAGAGTTCTACGAAAAAGGCGACGAATAAAACGGGACTCGTTATCGCGATATCGAAGTAAAAGGGAAGAACAGGGGTCGGCGGGAACTGCTGTTTCGCGCGGAACTAGTTCGCGGTTGTCACAAAGACAGAAACGGGGGCGACGCGACGGTATGAAAGCAGGGAAGCAAGGTGTCGGTCCGCACGGAATTTCCTACGCTTGACGCCGGATACGAGGCTTAATTGCACCGCCGCACAATGTAAATATTCCGCGTCAGTTAACCACTGTCCGGCGTACGTACACGCGCACGCTCGCAGTACGAGCGCGTGTGAATGAGACCGGGGGCCGCTCTGTCATCTACGGTAATGCCCGACGCGTGTGTCATCGCTCCTCTCGCTACCCTACGCCGCGTTATCGTCCGACAATGAATCCTTGCGAACCGGCCTTTTTATTCCCTCCCTTCGAAATGTATCTGAGCAAACAGCGTAATACAGATGATTGCACGGCCGCCGATGACAAACGCTGAAAAATACCATGATTTAGGGCTCGTCGCACGCCGATAAACTGTACACGGGGAGATCCGAGTATTGCATATTTCACTCGCTGTTCAACACGCCCGACGCGTTGGCTCTCCCCGTCGATTTCGTACCCACCCTGATGAATTACCCCTTCGTTTCTGCATTATGGATCGGCCGGAGTCGACTTCGACGATACGCCGACTGATAAAGAAACCTTTCCGGTGCATAGCAAGCTGTTCAATTAATTCTATTCAATATATTTCTAGCGCGGAATGATCATATTAGTGGTCCCAAATAGCATCTATCAAGTTAAAGTCTCCGAATCAACAAGGATGGAGTATCTCTTTTGCTTCCGCGGGTACATCGATAGGGAAACGCAAACACGGTGCGCGCCGTGACCCAGCCAAAGGAAGTTTCTAATCCCTGTGGCCGGCTAACGTTGAAACCCACGGCGAGCTTGCCGAGCAGATAGTTACACCTTCGCGCAGAGATACAGGTAATGCCTGTTCACAGATATCGGGGCGGAGACATTAACACGAAGTAGCATTCGCGTACACGCGAGGATTATTCCTTCGGAGGGACAGTGTCGAGCATTGTAATAAAAATGCCAGACCGTGTTGCAATAGTGATAATAATTTGAATCGCAAATTAATACTAAGTAATGCAATTCAAACTGTGTAGTTTTCACTATAAAATACTCCTATGTTATATTTCATATTTAATTCCCCTTCGCGACGCGCAATCGGGAAACTTCTTATTCGATTCGAACCCGTTCGAGGCAGAGATTTGAAGAGCACAGATGAAGGATCAGTGGCTGCGGTCATCAAGGTGGAAAACGGAGCTAGACGCGCGCGTGCACGTACAGTATCATCCCTTTCAACCCCGTACTTAGGGTCACCATCTCATTTATATAGTAAAACAGAGTCGCGCAATGGTGAAGCAGGGACCGGGAGTTCGGTTTGTTTGTCGAGCAAACGTTTGCCGACGACACCGCCGGACACTGGTGCCTAGCCAGCTCTGGTCCTTGGTACAAGTCTGTCCGGACCACTGAAGGTGGGTTCAGAGAGGTTCGCGGCAGAAGGGGGAGGTGGGTGGAGGGATTTAATACCATCTCCCAGGATGAACAGTGGTGGTCAAATAACTTCGGCCAAGTGATTCCCTGCGACGGTATTAATGTGTCCAGTCCCTTCGGGCTTCTGTCTCGTCCCGAAATGTCGATAATACAAAGGCGGCGGCGGTACGCCCACTGGCGTCATTAACCTAGCTGTTCCCGAAATGATTATGCAAGCTCCTCGTTAAGAGACGCATAGAGCGATAATTCTTCTCGAGCGACGTTAGTTAGGCTCGATTTAATTGAGCAGCTTCGATTTACACGGTCCAATAAAGCCGCTGGGATTAAATTCAGCGCGGAAACAGTCTACAGGCACTGGCTGCTATGCTAGCACAATCAGTATTAATTAGAAAATTCCCATCGACGCCCCCTAGCTAGGCTGCTGCAGTCTGACGTCAATTCGAAGAAACAAACAGCTCCATCCCCTGCACCGAGGACTGCCGCGGAAAATCGGGACGGGACGCACGATCGCGTAAACGAAGATTAAACACGAGTGACGCTCGCGATTTCAAGACACCATTCGTCTTGCTCCAAGATCTAAACATCAAGGTCGTAAATCCATCAATAAATCCCGGCGCCCTCCTCGCGGTGACCACATTTGCTTAGGGATAAGAAGCAAAGACAAGCGCACACGGAGGAGAGAGGGCGGCGGAGGTGTAAGTCTGTAGGGCAGTGAGGAATGGCTCGGTCTGGCGAGCCTTTAGCCCCGGCTTAGCATGTACTGGGAACACCATCCCCTATCCTTCGTGTCGGGGCCAAGTTATACCCGCAAACAGTCGTACATTAGTGCCTGCAGGAGTCCTGCAGGATTTATAAGGGACGCCCGCGGCCGCGCGGAAGGCTATGCGGCCGTCTCTCGATGGTTAAAACTAGAAGAGACCTTCGAGGATGAGGTCGGAGAGCTCGCGAGAGGGAAAGAGGTGCCAAGTCGTGGATGGAAACGAAGGTGGAGACGCTTAGGGAACCGGAGCCCAATCGGGGCGGAAGAAGGGTGCCCCGTGAGCGTAAGGCTTCCTCGAGAGGAAACGGTGATATCCCAGGTTCGAGTTCCCCGGAATACGGTAGAATATTCGCGTGCGCGCCCGATGCGCCGGTCAGTTCATGCTACGCTGAGCTTTTCCCCCTTCCCTTACGCAAACCCGACCTGCGATCCAGAGCTTTGAGAAAACATACGGTGTTGCAATTGGAAACCTTGTTACCCACTGCAACGACCTTAAATGGAAAACAATCGCGCGTCGATAGTTGGCGATTCCGATCGTCGTCGATCGCCGGAGGGTGGAGGGATAATGCGACCCCCGATTGGGGATTATCGCGTTCGATCCTCGAATTCGTTTCCAAACTACCGTGGCTACGCGGGAACTGCAGCCCGTCGCCGGGGCTTTAACGAGCAATTGGCAGGCAGTAGAAACGCGGGCTAAACATCAGGGGGCGTGGGTCGAACTCCGGAGTCTCTAAGAGTTCCGTTCGGTACGTGAGCACGTCGCCAGAGGGTTGGATCGGCCGCGGAAACGAGATGGGGCTCGGTCAGCGGGGTCGGGAGGTCAGGCTTAGGGGTGGAGGACCGGCGCGCGGGTGGGTGGCGGTAGCCAGTGGTCAGCACACTTGGCCGACCCTACTTCGCTAACTAGTTTAATGATATATGTTGAGCTACAAGCGCCTTGATTAATCGTTAACTAATGTTGGACCTCGTAGTGCGCCACTACCACCAGCACCCCGCGCCGCGCAGTCGCCACTATCACCGAGAGGGCACAGCAACATCGTGTCCGCGCCGGGGACGAAGGGAAAGGAAGCTTCTATCAGTGGTTGGGAAGGGGGTTAGAAGGTCCACGGCCGATGGCAGCCCTTACACCCTCTCCCATCGAATCCACGATACCCAAACTCGAGCGTGGTCAAACAGAAATCTAATCTCACTCAGCGTATAATTTGATTTATGATTCCGCGACTGTTCGTCCGGAAGGAAGTAAAAAAAGTTGGAGAAAGAAGAAGGGCCCTAGCTATCGAGTCCGTCGGTGTAATTTGTCGGAGCATCCATCGTCCTTGGGGATAAGAGGTACAGGGGGGTAGAAGACAGGGGGGGGGGGGTCGTTTGGTAGTACGCAAATTTACGTCTCGCGAGAGACGTCCCGAAACCCCTTCAGCCTTCCTCGAATTGAATTAACTCGACGTCTTCCCCTGGCTCTATTCCTGAGCTCCGCACGTGGAACATTGGTCATCCCTAATTCGCTTATGGCCCTCGATCAATTAAGTCGTCGGCCATTCGCGCAAATCCCGCTGACCCCTTCCAGACATCGCCCACCGAAGGCACCGTGTTGCTTCGTCTGTAACGACCGACGGATTCGATGTACTGAAACGGTTAAATCCGAATGGAGGAGAAAGTTGGGAGACAGTAAAGAATTATTGTCTTCCGGCGTCATTCGAATAAGAACAGGATCATTATCAAAGTTTCCGGGACGCTTCTACCAAAGACAGGACGAAATCTTATCCGACGAGCAGAATGAAGACGGGTTCCCGGAGAGGAGGAGAGGCATCCGAGCAACGCGTCGCGGCGGTCAGCTCGCATTCGATTAACGCGCTGAACGCCGATCATAATATGGGACTGGAGCGTGTACGAATATGGCGAACGGTATCGCGACCGGCTTTGGACCTGGAGAGAGACCCACGGATAGGGAGTGTCAGAGGGGGTGGGGCTCAGGGATGCAAGACACCGTGAAATTACCAGCAGAGTCTCCCATCCCCCGGTGGGGTGGCTGGGTGGAACGGACTCTGTCCACTCCGCGCCCTTGGACCACCGCCGTTCAGCTGGGTATTTGTCTTGTCTCCTTGTTTATGAGATTCAACATTGTTATTTGGCACCGCACCGGAGAGTTCTGGCTACCGTGTGACCGCTAGTTTCCGGCGAGTTTCCTACTTTAAAAGGCTGTCCCCCCTGTGTGCAATTGCACCGTGACTTATCCGCGGTTCTTCCTCTCTACTCGATTGTCTTTAATCAAGCCCGAGGAACCTCATCGCTCCTGGGACGTGTAAATTCGGAAAAGCCTACACAGTTCCACTCTTGTTTTTATTCGCTTCGGTAAAATTCATTAATTGTATTCCTCTACGAGTGCTGGGATCCCTTCTGAACTCAAACACCTTACGATCTAAAGAAACAAAAAATGAATTTGCCCACAGTATGCAAATTAAAAAGCCAGGGTACCCCGAAACGTGATTCAGGAATTATCATAAGACGTTATAATTTTCTCTCAGTAATGACGGGGCGGGGTACGGTGCGAACTCGATTGCATGGCAGTATCGTTAAGGCGAGCCGCATTTTCAATTAAATATATCTCGCGCAATCGCGACGCCTTATCGCGAGCGTAATACGTTCTCGATTGCGCGGCAAACATCGAACTGGTTTGGGCAATGGTGCCATATACGGGCCGAGCAGCGAATTGCAATCACGTTTCCCGCGGTGCTTAGCGTTGCTCCTCGCAAAGATACTGTTTTAAATCAGTCGAGATAATGTTCTCCATCGGCCAAGCTTAGATTCAAAGAGTTTCTTTTCCTCGAGCTGGTAATACCCGGGGGAATTACAATAAACAAAGGCGGCCGCGATGAAGTGCTCTGATACGAAGGAAATAAGAAGCTAAATGGAAGTATTATAATGTAATAAATAATTTGGGGAAACGTATGGGAATAATTTTGTTAGCTATGTTCATTGAAAGGTTTCTCATGGCGATTCGTACGATCGTGTAATTGATTAAACGCTCGCAGCGAGAGGAATCATCGTTCGGCTAAGTATTTTCTAAATGGATTCTTAGAAACTCGTTAAGAAACGATCTAGAGCTCCGGCGCGTATAACTGACCAGTTGCGTACACACGTTCTGTCTAATTATACTAACCTTGTTATCTACTTATGTAGCAAGTAATCCACCGCATCCGTAGGCAGATACACAGACCTTAACTTGTCAATTAATTACTCGATGATCGGCAACTAATGACGAGCAAATTGAACGCAGATTTAATGGACAAGCTTGTAGAAGTGACCTGATAGAAATTTCTCAGGAGTTTACTTGAATGATTCCCACGAAACTCCATATCGTTAAACATTCAAATCTTCCGACCCTACTATATTAACAAAAAAAAAATCACACACCACGCGTACGATCTGAAGATTCTCAAGCTTCGAACAAGAATGGGGATCGAAGAAATGTCATAGCCCGCGAAGGCGAGTTTCCGTGACGGAAGGGATCGTTTTGGCGGCGTGGCGGGAGCGCGTCGACCTCCGAACATCGTCGGCAATTAATTTTACAAGGGCGCAAAGAGGATGGTAAAAAACGGTCAGAGGAAAAGCGGCCCGTGCGGGCCGGGAGCAGGGACTAGGAGTCCGCGACGGGGTCTCCTCGCGCGACGATGGGTTTTTATCTGCAGCGGAGTTGTCAGGCCAACGAGTTCTCCGCCTCGTTGCCTGGTCACTGGCGTATAATGTCCACCGTCAATATAAGCTGTCGGATGCTTTTTCCTAAATTGACAGATTTTCAATTTAATCAAGTTCCAATCTAATGGAAAAATGCCCGATCTATCGCGGGATGTATGTTCGGCCGCGACTCTCCCTCTTTCATCCCCCCTTTTCTCTCTCTCTCTCTCTACCCCACGCGTATATCTGTGTGTGTCCATGTGTACACGTGTATGTATAGAAAGAGAGAGAGAGCGAGAGAGAGAGAGAGAGAGAGAACACGAACGGCGGAGTCTGAATATACGGCAAGCGCGGAGGGGCCAGATTGAAATAATACTTTTATGTTTAATCGCAATCGAGGAGCCCGGTCCGGCGATTGTGCGGAGCCGCACGCCGATCTCCGAGATTAATCTATTGATAAACATTCCATCACTCCGCGAATAGCAAGCGGGAGGAATAGACGAGCCGTCGCCCCGATGGGATATCACCCTTCTCACCTCCCTCGGCCCACTATCAACCCCTTCTACCTTCTACTCGCCCTTTCTCTCTTTCCGCAAACTCCTCCCTCGTCCACCCCTTCTTCTTTTCTCTCTCCCTATCTCTCTCTCTCTCTCTCTTTTACCCTCTACCTGTTTTTTGTGGGTTTTCGTCGACGTCGTTCTAGCTGCCTTGCTTTCCGCCGAACGCCGCTTGTCCAGCGCACCCTTTTTCCCTCCTTTTTCCCATCTTTTTTTCCTCCCGCTTCGTTTTCCCTTTTTCCCCGTCTTTTTGTTCTCTATTGGCCGAGTAAACCTTTCGCGAGCGGCAAGCACATGATCGCGCGTCATAAAATCGCAGATTTTCCAATCCATAAAGCGACGTCCGCTCGCTGTTAGACGCTTTATGCATTTCGAAGTTTGGATACAAAGGGAACGAGAACGGAATTGACTTTTAATTATCATAGCACGATTGGTAGCCGGTGCGTATCATTGATACCGGCGGCGGACGGTGACTCGTTGTTCAGGCGAACGATTAGTAAATGATTCACAATTTGGTCTAGCATTTAGTGGGTTCAAACTGGAAACAACCGCCACAGGGGAGTAGCATAGAATTGAAAGGTACGGGACATAAATTCATTTGTGCTGTACAAAACAGACAATGTCCCGATTGAGATACGAGTAACTACTTAGTCGGTAAACCAATTAGTTGGCAAGTTTCAATGACAGCGAGTTTCTCTAAGAAGAACGGCCGCGCTTGATGAACAGCCAACGAGGGACAGCGAATTGCGCGCTATAGGCGAATCGTCGCTACATTTTATAGGGGTAATCGTGCAACAGATACGCCTTGCGAAACTATTGCAATAACAACAGTCTACCGATTAAATAAACGAAATAAAAGAATGATCTCGTATCTGTAGGATCTCGAGTTACAGTTGCAGCTTCTATCATCGAAACTTTGAATTTCCGCTATCGCGCGAACGTTGGATCCGCGAGCGTGTGCAAGCTTGTTCCGGGTTAACCGACGATAATTGTGAAACTCGATCGAAACCCGATTGACTCTGCGAAATGAGCCGGAGCTCGGGTAATGAGATCCGAACGCGAAGCCGACTGGTTCGCCGCGCGGCCACCCCTCTCGTTTGTCTTCAATCACTTTCTTGACAGATGCATTTACGGTCTCGGGCCGCGTGGCCATCAAGATGGAGCACGCCTTCGGGCCCTCTCTCTTATGCAGCGCAGTCTATCGATCCCCATCGGATATTCCACAAATCGCAAAACGTAAACGCGAAAATAGGAGAATCGTTACGTGTTCTGGCGAGATCGTAGCGTATCGCTTCGCGAGAGTGTCTCCCTTTGCGTTCACTGTGTAAGAATCCCTGAAGGGGATCCATGGAGGTACGACGTTCGTGACGATGCATTTGCTCGCCGTTTAACCGCACTCTGACTGGCAGATTCGTATCGACTCGAGACCGATCGCTTTGCCAAAGGTACTCGATTCATATTTCGACGCGATGGTAGGCTCGAGTCATCCGCAGTGCGCATAAGCGTGGAAAAGTTACATCTCGATGCGACAGCGACCGGGGTTGGTGTTTAATAAAAATGTCTTACCGCGGAGGATTCTTTGTTCCTCCTAGCTGGGTGATTTCAATGCTTCCGCGGCACGTTCGCGATGGCAAATACAACGTAAGTAAAATTAAGTGTTCCAATAACAAGTATTTACTAAAGTATTAAAGCCTAAGGTAAGAGTCTTCACCCTCTTTACCCCTCTCAAATAAACTGAGCAGCTGGGTATCCGAGCGTGGATACCACAAAAAGCAGGCGAAAACTTTAAGCATCTTTGACACGTTAACAGCGATAAATAAGGAGATCACACGGCCGGCCGGGTTGGACGATCGCGATTTTTCCCCGGGGCTCTTTTCATATTTCACCGTCCACGGCGGCGACATTATTATGTATGCTGTACACCCTGTTTAAGCGGAAAGGGAGGCGTGTTTCTTTTTTCTTTTTTACCAGCATGAAACACATCCTAGTTCTTTTGCGCGTAAATTGCATGCTCCCTTCCTCGGGCACCGGTTCGCAGCCGGGCATTAAGTCCATGCGTGGACTGTCCACGGATCCTGGGATGTTTGCCGAGGGGATAATAGTGTAATGGATGAACAGGGACAGCGTGGACCAACGGATGAGACTGCTGTTTTCGAGACTCTAGTCTGAGGCTCGGCCGTCTCGCCCCTCTTCTACTATACACCATTATTCTCTTTCGTCGGCTAATTGGCATCATTGTTGCGCATTGTTGAACGGACGAATTGTCCGCTGAATCAAATTCGCGGTCGTAAAAGAAAAAGAGGAGTCTCCAGTCGAATCTTTGTTTTATATCCCGCGTGAATCGCCGCGTCAATTACGATCACACTGGTGTGCGCGCACTATCGCATTCGACTATATACGATTCGGGGCGATTTAAAAGGAAGCGGCTTCCTATATTTTGCGCAGCGATCCATTTAAAACCGTGGCCGATGAAGCTGTCTAACTAGAAACACGAATCACGCACTGATTAGATCATCGAGCCCGATTGCCAAGGATTGTAGCATAGCAAACTCAATTCACGATAGCCGCGGCACGAACGGATAAATGTTTTTCTTCAGCGAGAACAAGAAGGATTACGTCGGTCCCGAAAATACGAATCGCTGTCCGATAAATGATAGACGCAGCCGTTTCGATGAGCGGGGGCGGGGGAGCATGGAAACTGCGATCAGACTTTACTCCGTAGCCTGGAACGCGGAAGTCTTTCGCGCGAACGCTTAGGCAAATGTCGTGTAACGTCGTATACGCGGTGGAGGAGTCTCGCGTGCCGTGGCTCGGTAGCCCGTTAGAAACTTCGACATTCTATCTGCTACGATTTTCCCACGGAGACCGATACGCTAACGGTAGCAACAACCTTTTCTGGCAATTTCTGGTAATAACGCGAACCAGTTGCTTCTACTGGTCGAACGGTCGCGCGCACCAAGTATGGAGATTAGATTGGCACAACAGCCACTTAGCCGTGTGCGTGTGTGAGCCCGCCTCGATAACACTTTTGTCTTTATCTTTCAGCCTGATACCAGATGCAGAAAGTGCCTCGGGTCGGAATGAAATCGCGTGATCTATGATTCGCGGGGAACTCGAAACGTGAACAGAGCAGCCAGCTCTCGCTCGATCGCTTGATCAATTAGATTTGCATACGGATAGAATTCTCGGATTGAAAAAGTTTACAATCCCTCTCGGTAGACCGATTCTGTGGATAAAAATTGAAAGCCGGGGTTTTCTAATGAGCGCTCGGTCAAGCTTCGGAGAAGTAATCAGCCGGGCGTACGTTGAACCCGGGCGTCCACATGGAAGTCGTTCGACACGCTTTGTTTTGTACGTTAATCGTATACAGGTCAGAGAGACCATTGGCCGATTTAGGTTGGACGCGGCGCGGCGGCTACTTAAGCAGACAATTGGTTGTCATTGACACACAAAAACCGTCACTGACGAGTGCGACGATCGTTTCGACAGAGGGTCTTCTTTATTAATCACGCGGAATGGCAGGGGGGGGGCTCGCGAAGGAATCATCATAACTTTCCTATATTTAAAACTCAAATCGATTTACAACGATCGCGTATCTAAGCGAAACCGACGTCGTATCTTCGGCCAACACGGACAACAGAACGTGGTCGTTTAATTAGTCCCTCGATTTAACGAAACTTTAACGTTCTCGAAACGGCTGCGCGGGTGTCGATTAGAACGAATTCCAATCGATCGTGGTGCATTAGGTCATAGCGAACGAGACGGGGGGGGAATATCATAGACTTACCTCGCTCTTCAGATTCAATGGCACGTCGCAGGGCGCGTCCAACTCCGCTTCCGTTTTCACCTGATGAGACAGCATGCTGTGGCTGTGCCTGGGCGGCACGGCGGTCGCCAACATGTTGGGATGCTGCAGATGCTGAAGACGAGGCTGTAGATGGGACTGGTGGTGATAAGGCGGCGACAATTGGGTGTTCAGAGTGCGAAGATCAGCTGGCGGAGAAGCGGGTGCAGCGGTACTGCTCTGTTCCTCCTCGGCCAAACCCTCTGCCATGTCAGCCTTGCATCCCGGGGACTCGCAATCTGCGAATCGACCAAAACTCTCTGAGGACCGATCTAATAGTTGAAATCGCCGACAACGCGCTTGCTACCTCCCACCGAGCAATTCAACATTGTCGAGAATATCATTTACGAAGACGAGGATAACACGTAATACACTCTGGCTGTATGATAAATCTTTTTCTTTTAGTATTACCAGAGAGGAGTCATTTCATTTCTGCACACAGTTCATGAATAATTGCATGCAGGTTATATCGCCAACGTTATAATCTCTACATACTAAAGTCATTCAATAAATCTCCAATAAAAGAAATTCGGCTCATTATTTTTGAACACCTGTCCACTCCTCGGAAATCCTACTCCTATGAACGAACACCCACTCGTTGCTGTAAGTTATTCAGATTCGAATCTGCTAATACAGCGTACCGAGTGTTACGATTCTTGCTGGTCTTATGCGATTCGAAAAAGGATCCCAGTGACACGCGTAAACGCAATGCCAATTAAACAAGAGGCTGACTCCCGCCAGCCGCATCGGAGCGGGCTGCGCGCAGCTGTTAAGAATGCAGACAGCGAAAATTAGAAGGAGATTCCCCTCCGTCCATCTTTCGACTTCAAAGCAAAAACATTTGGCCGATGGAACCAGACGAAAACGGGAGGAAGAAGGGCGGCCCGCGAGGCTCCACGGTCCAGAATAAAATCAGGCTGGTTAACGTGCCACCTACCGACACCTCGCATTTATCTGGCTAATTATTTTTGTCTAAGAGGGTCTTTTAGTCGCAGAATTCAAGGGCAATGAAATCGGCCTGACGCAGCAGACGGGATCCTTCGAGATCTCTGATCTTTTCCACTCTTCCCTCGCGCTCCGCTTGCTCTCCTCGTTCTCTCTTTTCTCGATCGCTTTCTTCCTCCTCTCCCTGTCTCCGATTCCACCCAGAGGCAAGCGCCGACGGGCGGATCCGTCGTCGAAGCCGCCGCGGTTCGTGTACTTGCCGAAACGCCGACTAACAACATGTGCTTCTATTTTTGCGCTGGCCCGAGTCCAGCGCTTCACTTTTTAAAAGCCGTGCGCGCCTATGACGAACGGCTGGATGGATGATCGAGCGGAAGCGGAGAGACAGCGGCCAGACCCGGTTATTCTGGACAAATTATTGTCAAAGGGTGCACACCTTCTGCCCGCCAGCTACTTTGTCCCTCATGAAAAAGGCGTTATACAATGCTGGACCGTGGAAGTATTTCTTAAACGACTTTTTTTTTAACGCCGGCAACGCGATAAAGGATCTATCGATCCTCGAAATCGTGAGCAAAAGAGTTGAAAGACAAGAGTCTCATAAAAGTATTTATGATGGTACATGCGGAAATTAAGAAATATTACGTTCAGATTGAAATAGGATAAACTGCTGTTTATAAAAAGGAAGATGCTGATAATAATTACAATAGTTCGCGTGCCGAGTGTGACCACGGACGAGTATTGAACGGATTCGTTTAAAAGAAGAAGAAATTGCCCGCATCTCAAGCGATCCTCTCATTTCGAAGGAGCCCGCTTCGTCGACGAGCGTGCGGTCAGTCGGGCCCACGGAGCGAGCGCCCCTTTTTTCCGTTTGCGGTCGTTAATTCCCGTTGGAATCATATTAATCGCTCTAGGGCTGCGCCCGTGAAATTACTAGACGCTTTAACCACCGGCTGTCCGGGCCGAATTCGTCCGCAACGATTATTATATCGCATCCTGAGGTATATAATGCGGGGTATTTCGAAAGCTTGCCAATTAGTATCGTCGATTTGGATGCTTTAATGAGAGTGCGGTTTCATTAGCGTATCGTATCGCTCCCTCTTTCGATCGTGATACGTGAAACGGAAGGAGAATCCCTGTGTAATGGGAACGCGAAGGAATCCGGCCAATGATTACAAACCGTTCGTCGCTACGGTGTCGTTCGGATCTTCAAAATTGCTACGCTGCGCGCCTGGCTCTTTCGAGGGGGAGGCGTCTCGACGTTTCGGAATAGGATTAATCGCCAGGCGAAACCCGGCCATCTTGACAATTAAACGCGCACTTTGATATAACTAATACGTAAGTGCGCAATTCATAATTTTCATTCTCCTAGTTTCTTTTTTAAACTGACTCTCGGTGCAACGGAAAAATTGACAAAACTACTGACGACAGAGGTTTATCGAAAAGAGTTCTTTTGGCGAGCCTCCAAGAAGACTAGCATATTCTAAATTTAATGAAGTCGTATTTCCCTCGTACATTTCCAACGTTTAAGAAGATTGGAGGAATTCCCACGTCTTCGTTTTCTTTAAAGTAACACGAATCTTGTAGACGCGATTAAGCCGCTGCACACGCGAGAGACGGGGGTCGATAGGCGCGGCGAAATCGGTCAATTTTCTCGGGGAACAGAGACTCGCGATTCTCTTAATCGGGCAGCGGAGTATCCGTTTTCATCCGGTGCATCCTGGCGTGTCTCCTCGAGGGATAATTGCTGACGGGATCAGCCGGTGAAAGTCCGCGTAATCGAATATGCAATTAAAACGCCGGGGGACTGACTATTGATACGAGGATCGCTCGAGTGTCTATGGAGGCAATTAAAACGCGTGCATTATGCGACGAGCCGTCACGAGCTCGTCTCGAATCCGCCCTCCCTCGCCCTTCTCCCGCCCGATGCGATCAGACGTTTAACCGCCGCGAACCATCCCCTAAGGGCGATTTCGTTGCGACGTGTCCCTGGACTTTCGCCTCTCTCGCTACCTGCTTCTACGGTTTTTCGACGCCTCTCGTCCTCGCTCCGGGGCTAGTATCGTGTTCTCGCATTATCACCGTACCCGCTGTTCGACGGGGAGTAGAAGGAGCCCGGCTCGGCGATGAAGGAGCAGCAGCGAAGCTGGAGGAAGATAAGCAGAGTGGAAGGGAAGAGGGGGGAACAGAGTCAGCGACGCCGGCAACAGCAGCGTACAATTAAGAGGGTTGATTGATGTTAATTCAAAGGGTAATTAAGAATGTTGCGCATAAAAATCCGGTAATTTATGGTCATTGGGGATAATTATATGTTGACCAGCTTGTAATTGCAAGCGT
Organism: Holcopasites calliopsidis; assembly: GCA_023838395.1. Taxonomy (NCBI): domain Eukaryota; kingdom Metazoa; phylum Arthropoda; class Insecta; order Hymenoptera; family Apidae; genus Holcopasites; species Holcopasites calliopsidis. The sequence continues at coordinate 2,695,287 of JALHAQ010000009.1, forward strand.
TCCGTGGACTACAACACCGCGTATACAAGCGGCGGGGAACTGCGGGTAGCTCCTTCGGCTGACCGCGCCAAGTCCGCGTAGACGCATACCTACACGCGCGCGCGCGCGTTCGCAGGATCCTACCTTTCGAAGCTGCCATATCCCTGGGCCCGTTCTGTGCGCGTGTATGCGTAGGTGGCCGGCCGGAATATACGGGGTCTCGGATCGCAGCTTATTATAGGGGCTGCGAGTAGATAAGGTGGGTTTAGGAACAACCGCCGGCCGCCGCGGCAGCAGCTAGTTTCTCCGCAGAGTCCGTGGATAGTTTCCGTCTTCGTTTAACTAGCTGGCCGCGCCGTGTCCTTCTCTCCGTAACCCCGCCGCGGCGGTTCGTGGCTTCGGGCGGTGCGCGCGGAGCCGCGCGTGCAAACCGCCCCAAAGTCCGGCGACTCGATTTACGAGAGCGATTCGCTCGCAGACCGCGCGCTTTTAGAATGTTAGGCTCGGCTCGGTTCGACGCGAAAACGCGCTCTCCGCTTTCCGAGCCACGGGGAACTCGCCTTCGTGCCCACGAACGCTATAAATAACCGCGGATAATCGCCATATGGCCGCGCATGCCGCGAAACACCCGACTTCTTCGCAGGCTATCGTTCGCCTTCGATTCCCTGCCGCTTCGGTCGCTCGTGGTACTGTGGATACACCCGCGTCTGTGCTTCCGGTTTGGCAAAAAGTCATGCTGTACCAAAGATATAGAATCGATTTCCATTTCTTCTTGATCGATGGAGAACGATAGATTAATCGAAAATTCCGTTTAACTTCGGGGTTGGGGGATAAAGGGGTAGAAGAAACGGAAAGGTGTAAAGAAGGGAAAAAGGTTCGAAGCCAGTATGGGTAACCCTCCCACTTGAAGCACGACCAATAAAACGATCCCAGCGGGACCAGTTGGCAACCGCCCATCGCGACATTGTCCTTGCTTTCCTCCTTTTACGATCCCGTAATCAATCGACCGGTCTAATGGCAACGCATAATCGCGGCTTTGTGGCGCCTAACCGTGCTCATAATGCTAAAGAGCGGAGGAAGGTCTCTCGCTTGTGTACGAAGCGATTCCGTGGGACCGAGGGCGAGGAAAGCCCTTGAAAAGTTTGGGAGAGCGGAACTACCGAGCTTGGTATCGAGTGGCTCGGATTAACCTTTAACCTGCATGTAGGCAACGGCCAGGGTGGCGGCCTGGATAACGGTCTCGTTTCGCGCGACACCATTCCATCAGAAATCCGAGGGGCTTTGCTCGGTGTGGCGAAACGCAAGGATCGAACAGCCCGTTAATGCGTCGTGAATACGTACCGCGACGGAACGCGACATACCCCTTCGATCGCGCGATCATAAATCGTCGATCCGGAGGATCGAAAATCAACGTTGCACCTCGGCAAGATGTGCGAATTCAGAGGAACCTGGTCGCCACAAGGCTTAAGAACATTACCGCGATTGACCTGTGGTCGGACGGGATTCAAATTTTGAAGGATGACCTCGAGGGTTGATTGGACGATGCTGTAATCAGAATCGGTAGAATTTCGATGTTCGATGAAGTTGCAATCCAGGTCTGCCGAAGGGTTATTGAAAATTTGTAGTTTTTTTTTCAGCTCCTTCACGTGGATTGCTTTATACAATTTTTACTCCCGATTGTTGCCTCGTTACTTCGCCCTCAATTAACCAGTACAAGCACTAATCGAACGAAGGAATATTTCCGAGGATCGTGGCAGGTTCAAGTGAGAACGGCTTCGTGGCCCAGGGTCGAGGGAGATTTGCGGCATAATACGGGCGTCAGATTTTGGCACAGAGTCGCGAAGATATGATACAGTAGTCGGGATCAAGCGGGCGCGCGAGCACAGGCGATCCAGAGAAGTCGCAGGAAGAATATTTCATGTTTTACGGCGCCAGCGTCGCTGGGGTTTGCGCCGGACAAAAAAAGTGTCAGCCCGCCGGCTAAATCAGAGCCGTGAGTGCATTAAACTCCGAATTACCACAAATAGAACTTTAACCGCACATGCCCATTATAATGGTACCCCCTGCTGAAGATGTATTTACGTACTAAACCGCCTTCGCGGCTCACGCTGAGTCGTTGGAATTAACATCTGGCCCAGAGACGAGCGCGACGCGGTTCATTGGACCCCTTTCTCCGCCGACATTGCCCGGATTAACCGTCGTCGTTTTTCTTTCTTTTTCACGCTCAATCGAACCGAGAAACGGCGAGATTCGTCGCGTAAAATGTCATCATCCCCGTTTGTCATTTTTGGGACTCAAGATTAATACGATAAGTTATCATTCTTCTATTCTAAGTATGCGACGGGCGATATCAGATCACAGCTGAACGCATTTTAAATGACAATTTGATTGCAAATAATTAATAGACCGATACATTCTGAATGTCGAAGCGTGAAATATCCTTTAGAAAATTTGCATAATTCTTTCTGCAGCCCTTTTGGATCGGCGACGATGGGAAGAAGGTCTGAATAGGGCGGCGAGGTACGAAAATCTCAGGAGTGCTTTTACACGCAAATTAGGTCTATTAGGAGCATCGAGCGTACAAAAACACTCGTGCAGCGGCATCGCTCTGTCCCTCAATGAGTAAGCTTGCCCGCCCCATTACGCACGTGCGTGCTTCTTTATGAATTATTAGAATTAATGACACCGCACGCATCGCCTCGTTCCGTGGGGCGTCACGTCGTTCAATCGCGTGCACGGGGATTTGTCGTCGAGGAAACAAGAAAAAAAAAACGATCGTACTGCAAAGGGTTCCGCTTCTTATCTGTTCCACCCCTTTTTGATGCTCCGTTAAAAGTACCACTTGCGCGGACCTACACATATTCAACAAACTGAATAGATACGCGCGAATTCAACTCAGCTTTCATAAATTCTCCGCACTAACGGCAAAGAGACAGACCATTCCAACTCGACGATAAATTAGGAACATGAATTTCCAATGATGAAAGATTGTTTAATCGAATCTAACGGTGTACCGGCGATTTGATACGCGATATCGCTGTCAAGCACGAAACGGTGGGAAACACTCGATTCACATTTGACGCTCGAAGACGGCGCGGGCCGCGTAACTTGCTTAGCGTCGGTGATCCCGTGAGCCGATAATCAATGGAGAGCGGCCGCGATGGAAAATAGAGGAGAGCGAGGCTACAAAGCGAGCTGGAAGTGGGTAAGTTGTCGAGCGAAATGTTATCGCGCGGCCGGATCGTCGGCAGGGGTTGAATCGGCTAAAAGGGAGCACTGAATGGGGCTGCGAACGGGGGTTGACGCGCCGAGGGAAAAGGAGAACAGAGACAGAGAGGATAAACGCCGAGGAACGAGGAGAAATGTGCAAGGATTTAAGAAGGGGACAGGCATCGATTACTTTTCTTGACCCGCGCAATATCCGTGTTCCGTCTATTACTCGACTGCCGCACGTTTATTCGCATCGTCCCGACTCCTCTTTGTTTTGCGGGAAAAGATAATCCTTTGCCTAAGACTCATACTTTTTTAATGTTATTCCGATTTTTGTATTTCAAGGAAATCTGTCCGCAAAATAAAATAAACGCGATGTGTAATTGAAAGATGTTCAACTATGTCTCTTTGGCAGAAGAAAACTTGTTCAGGAAAGTATCTGACCCTAATTTTCAACCCCTCTGCTCTACCGCGATGCAAATACCGTACGAATTTCCTGGCGGAGGAAAGAGGTGTGAGTTGTCCCTTCTCATCCGTGTCGGAACGACTGCCTCGAGCGATATCGAGTGCATCTTTTGGGATTTTCCGCCTTCGGCGCTCCATCAACCATCATTCTCCTCCACCTCTATATCCCTACCCTCCTCGTTTTCCTCGTCGGGGCAAAGCGATGGCCCTCTTTCCCCTCCCGTTCTCACTCGTCTCGAACCACCCTCTAACCCTCTCCCTTTCAGCGACTCGACCATAGTCCCGAGGCGCCAGGCAAAGAACTCTTCCACCCTCCGGTTGCTCGCACTGATTTTCTACCCTCGACACCCTTCCCATCCGACGAGCCACTCCGCAACCCTCTTCCGTCCGCCACCTCCGCGCTCCTCGCTATCCGCCCTCAACAACCCCCGCGGCGTCACTCGTAGTCACGCTGCCAACACGTGCTCCTGTTTACCTCGCCGATCACATGGTACACGCGGGGCGGTGGTCGGCGGTAGCTTACTGACGGTGTCATTTCATCGAAAATATCTCTGGCCCGCTCGCGTATGCGCGCTGCTCTAATTGGATTCGTGACGTGTGCATGCGTGTTCGACACGCACTTCGGCCGGACGCGTATGTATACGCGTGCTGCCCACCGACCGGGATCATTCCGCCGATGATTCCGATGGAACCGCGATGGGCCGCTTTTTCACCGCATCGAGGGTGGCTGTCGGCTATTGCGGCCGACCGATCGTTCAGTCGTTGCAATGAAGAGGGGTACCGCGCTTCGAGCACCGACAGCGATTCCGTTGTGAATTTTTGCAACGATTTCTCAAACAATTCTAAACGGATTTTGCTCATTTTCTTCTGTACTTTTCATGCGAGCATCGACGATCTTTAAACGAATCACTTTGCGAATGTTATTTCTCTGATTTACGATGTTCAATTTTATTTCCAAGCGTTGGCAGAAAAATCTAATACCACATCGCATAAGTACAGAATGTCTATCAAGATACAAACTGCTATTTTCCTTCTTTCAACAGCATTTATACGAGAGCACAGAAAGAATTGACTGAAGTTAAGAAAGCACCGGTCGCGCATATCTTGCTCGATCCTTCCCTTAACGTTTTTAGGTCGCACTGGACACACAGACGCGAGAAAACGCGATCGCGCATAATTATCACCCTAATTATTGGAACGGAGCTAAGTAGCCGCGGGGAATTATCACCGGCATCGGGCGAACGGCGCGGCGCGGAACCCGGCGCTGGTTTCAATCTATCGCTAGCAACATTCCCGCGTGGCCAGGCCTCGGAGTAACTTTCTTAATTACAGAGATTAACTTCATGCTATCGGGGCAACGATTATCGCTCGCGAGCCTCGCAATTGCCGGCCAGATATAAATACACGGCTGGATCGGGCGAACCAAATTTCGATGGGAACATGTTCCATTCCCTAACAATTACCACAATTATACTCTCTTCTATTAAATATGTCTTTCTAACATATTTATCATCCTGGGAATGCACAACTTCTTTAAAATCCCGATCTCCCTTGAATTAAAATGATCTCTTTCTCTCGAATAGATTTCCTAGCTGTTTCCAACGATAAAAATCTTTCCTATCGGACGAGACATCGATTCACGATCAAATGCATCCGCACCTCGAATTTATATTTAGACGACCCACTTAATTACCAAGATCAACTCTCTGCCGTATTACATGGATGACGAGTAAAAGTTGCGATTGACACTCACCGAAGGCGACTCGTGACTGATGTACGTGGGACGTCGTCCTGACGTAGGTGCTCTCGACTGCTCGCTGTATTTGTTATTCAGCACGGTGCCACCTGCTTGATTCAAACGAGATCTCTTCTTCCGCGTACCCAGTATGACAGTCTTTCCTTTTTATCGAAAAAGTTTGTCAATCGCGAGACAACGGTTCGACCGCGATTCTACTTTTCTCTCTTCTCCTTTCGTCCTCCTTTCACGAACCACCGGTGACGCTCCAGCGACCAGCGACGATAGACGAGAGTCCGGATGGCGACGGTGGACCGACGTCGACGGACAAACGATTCACAAATACATCGACCGCCGGTGACATCAGCCTACTTAATTACGCCGGATAATTGTGAGTAATTAGGACCGATTAAGAAGCAAACAGTTAATTGCTCCACGGCCCAATAATAACGTCGCTCGATTCCTGGATCGTTTCTGCCGGCCGGAAGATAAATTGTTCCCGAGCGGCGCACTCTCCTTCTTCGCGAACCAACCGCGAATTCCTTTGTCACTGCGAAACAACCACACAGCCGTAAAGATTCGAGGAGTTTACCGTGTGCAGCTTACGCGCAAATAACGAGCACACATGAAACGACGAAACGAGCACAAATATTATACAAGCGTGTTCCTTTAATGTGATTTTAATTATTCTATTTGTCAGCGAGGTGCTCGTCGAGCGTGCTTATTGCGCGCGATTCCACGGTGACGAGAGAAGAAAAAAAACCCACACGTCGGTCACGTGTACGGTCGTAATTACCCGTGGCGATAATTAGGAGATTATTAGAGTCCGAGGAGTCCTTGCGTCTTATTACTGCATCGTTCGGTGTCGCAAAGTCGTTAAAGAACGATACTCCTTCCCTTGGCGCATCGCTCGACTCCGTTACAATCTTTCGGCGGAACGACTCAAACGTTTATTGCCGTGCAATTAACCGGGCCACCACCTGTCCGTAACACCTGCCACGTATAATGCCTCCCGCACGTGACTCTCTACCGTTCATGTATTTTCGGCAGTCCTCGTAACAATGCGCGTGATGATGTAACGCGCCCAACAACCAACGAACTTACAGCGATGCTCCCGGGATCGAATGACACGGTGTAGTTTGATCCAGTCCAAGGCGCGCAGTAGTACAAGTCCGTACTGATCGGACAAATCAGCCCCGCACCACTTGTTCCACTGACTAACGTCACCACAGCAGAGTCCCGAATACTATTCTTACAGCGAGGACTCGCGTATATTTGTGCTCTACAAGCGCGTCCACGTGTCGGCGCATGTAGTATCTGCACCCTCTGCTTCCCTGATCACTGTGCACCCTACACCATACACTCCCCCGAAGCTGTCACAAACTTTTCCTCCACTTCCAGACGCTCCTCGCGTACCTCGTATCCCGCCAGAGGCGAACGACTCGCGTATCCTCCCTCCGAGCTTCGTCGAATTCCCCCCGTGGAAACAGGTTTTGTCGCGCAACACTCGACGCGAGCCACAGATCGACCAAAGGGGTGATGATATCGATCCAAATCGATGATCGTCGTGTCGCTGTGTCACGCTGACAGATCCTCGTGCGTCGTTGCAGCAGCGTGGCGTGCACGTTGCGCGGTCGTAGCTCGGCGCGAAAACTTGGACCTAAATCCTGACGGTCCGCAGTCTGGCTGCGTAGTGGCCCCGCTGCTCAGCCGAGGGAAGGTAACCCACGGCGGGTTCTCTCCCGCCAGAGCCGCCAGCCAATGCTGCACGCAGCTGGAAGGGGTAACGTGGGCGGTTCCGGGGGCGGTGCTGATGCGCGGAGGTGGTCCGCGAGTTACTCGCGAGATCCCGTTGTTATGATTGTTATGAGTGTCCGAGCTGCCTCCAGCTAGCTGCTTTGGGGGTGGAACGCGCGAGGGACCAGCGCGTGTCTGTCCCCCTTTTTCCACCCCGGCCTCTGTTCGGCATCCCACCGTCTCTCTTCGCCGCTTGCTGTAATCTAACCACCGCCGGCTCGAACGGGCTCGTAACCGTGATGCAAATCAGCCCGACGGGGCTGAAGGGTGCTTCGCCGAGGGGATGGCCGGGTCGGAGGCGATTGCCGCCGAGGACCGATCTCTCGCGGCACCCGATCGTCTTCTTCGTTGGAAAGGCGGCTGCTGGCTTCTAACGATGTGATTTTAAGAGCCGCTGAGGAGGAAACACCTTCTCGAGAGGAAGAATCTGTAAGCGGAGGGTCGGAAGCTACCGGTGCTCGTGAACGGTTCTGTAGATGCTTGTTCGTGATTCTTTCTAAGTAATTTGGGCTTTGGAATTAGCAGGAATAAGGGGTGCTCGGGGGTGAATTTCGAGATGCTGCGATTCCTACAAACGTGGGGGTGATTTATTTTATCTTGCTTGCCAAGAACTATGAACAACATATTATAGGGAAAGGGAAACTTTTAATCAAGGATTTTGCCCCCTTTCACAAAGCTACAGAATCCTACACCCCCAATGAAAATTATTTCCCCCAAAAACCTTGCAATTATTTCTCACATTTTTCTTACTGCTCCTCAGACATTTTTTTTTTTACAAAATTGCGGCATATTATTTACGTTTTTCAGGCGTGTATCCATCGATTGCAAGTTGCAAATGTAATCCAATTACCCGTACGGTCAGCCGGCACGGTAGGCCTGGACGGTCATTAATTTTGATAAATCGACATACACAGAAGTCAGAGTTCGTCGACGTTGATCCACTGTCTCATCCATCTTCTGGGGCGCGACGAACCCCCTGGCCGGTAATTGCAATGCTACAAAGCGATAGCGCATGATTTTCGTTTCGTTGTGCTTCTCGATTGGAAAGCGCAGTTTGGACATGCCGTAAGAGTGCTCGAACGATTTCCGATCGAACGAAGAAGCAAACGCGGAAAACATTCCCTGCAACATTTAAATCGAGGATTTTAAAAGGAGCAATCTTTGAAAATTAAAAAACCTTTTGCGAGCCAAACTGCATCAGGTGGGTATATTAAAAATGATCTTTGCACCTCATCTTGTATTAGATGATTTCCTCCGCCACCTGTGTAACAATAGACAAAAGATTGCACATGCATTCTTTCTATTTTAATAAACCTTTATCACGAAGCAGATTGTTTTATTTCGTGCGACCCTCGCCAATCCATCTGCGCGCGAGGATATTCGCAGTCACAGAATTGCGTGTAAATACACGTACATATGTAAAGTGCGTGTTTCGTTACTACGCAGCCAGCCTTTATTAAGTCCAAATTTTACCCCTTTCGGACGAGGACGAGCTACCCTCGTCGGCGCCACTATTACTGTCCGCACCCTCGGTGTTTTAATGTTCTCCCCTCAATTTCTCCAGCATCGACCTCGACAATATTCTGTCGTGATTCCACTCTTGGAATTACGTCCTCCGTTACAAATACGTTTTGGCTTCGTTGAAGCTTGGCTCAGAAAAGACTGCAACGCTTCTCCGTGCTTCTCCTTCTGCGTGCTACCACTGTGTGCTCCGTCACGCTGGCTGACAGCGAAATTATTGTACGCGTTGCCCTTTTACTTTTCCCATCCGCGTTGATATCGATCGCGAATTCGCTAATTAGCTTTCGACATTCATAATGAGAGCCTTCTGTTTAAGTAATCAAATTACAAGGCGAATCGTACAGTTTCTTAGAAATATAATTTGTCATAGCGAGGCTTTCACCCTTTAATCTAGTCGCAAACATTTCCAACGAGTCCCTCAAAAAATTCTATCAACCCTGAAATGGTTAGGGAGATGATCGACTATTTTATATCGCGGCGTGAAACTGACCTTCCACCTGTTCGTCGTCGTCGTCCCGAAGAGCAGCAGCATTCACGGGAAGTACGTGCAGATCTTTTCCAACGAAATATACGAGGAAATGAATGAATCCGCCCGTCCTTCTTCCTCTCGAGGGTCCACGTGGTTTTCACATATAACTCGCCCCCGTGGAGGTGTAGCGATCCAGCTGGTGGTTGAAGTTGTAGGAGTCGGCAGGATGTGGGTCTCTGCTACTCTCTCCCCGTCTATTCCTTCCGTCCTTCTTGCGCCTACGTTTCCTCGTCGCTCGACCGCCACCTCGACGCGTCCTTCTTCCACCTGGACCGTTCCTCTTCGTTCAGCTCTCGCCGTTCCAGAGTCGCTCGGCCCTCGGTCTCCCTTCTTGCGGCGCACACCGACTCACCCTCTATCACGGGGTTGCTCCGTCTTTCTCCCCCGTCCCACCGGATCGATTAAAACTACAAAGTGTTGCCTCTCCATCCGTTGGTACGCTCATTCGTGGTCGACTACATTGCCCCGGCGCTCTTCTGGCGGCACTGGGTTACCAACTCTTTCCCTACTCCGGTCCCTCGCGCTCTTTCTCACTTCCCTCTTCCGTCTTGCTTCCGCCGGGTTACCATCCTGCTACTACCATCCAACGTGTTCTTTTTGCCGTTCCTTTTTTCTCGTCGCCTCGTTTCTTCTCGTCCTTTTATCGGTAGGATCTCCGCATTCATGGACGTCCGCTCCGCTTCCTGATAATCTCCGCGTAAAACTTCTCCGTCCCGACGGGATTCCCTTTGCTCGCACCCACGGGACGGTCTCTCTTGTTTTTCCCGCGGCGCGCCGTCGACGCGATCGGACGTTACCTTTCGGGATGTAAATGATCCTTACGGCGACTTGGCCCACTCAGCTTTCTATCCTTCGAAATTTACCGAGCCCGTGATTTTCGCAACGCCGAATCTTTTTCCACCATCGTTTGAAGAATCCACACGAATGTCTGCCAGAGCTTCCTTAAGCGTTGAGACACGATCGCGGCAGAATTACACGCTCGCGTCTCGATCACTCAATCCCGCCAGCCGCATAGCTCCCGAAGGACTTTTAATCCCGGCGAGGAACCGACCGCCTTTTCTCGCGTAGCAGTCAACCGCGGAAGATTAGTGGTATTGGGTGAAAGACTGGAGAGTGGCGTGGCGCGATTATATCCTCGTGCCCCTTCGCAACCCCTTGCCCGACGCGGGCCCCCGTTTGGCCAGTTTCAAGTCGGAGACTACGCGCGGCTAATAACAGAGCCAGCGAAAGCCAAGCAGTCTTTACGAGCATCTTCTCAGAAGTATAAACCACGGGCAGTTTCGTGGTTGAGTCGAAGTTAGCGTGGAGCTTCCTGGCGATTATCGGGGGCTAATTAATGCGGTTGCATGCCATGCATGGGATTTCGATACGCGAGCAACAACTTAATCAGGAAAGAATACAAGAGTGTAAAAGAATTCTGGCCGCTTCCTGTCATTGCAGATGAAGCAGAAATACAGAATTAAGGTATACACCTTTTTTTTCGCGATCGCGTGATGATCGCTGACACGCCGAAAATTCGCGTCTTAATAGTGGCATTGAAATAGGGAACAAGGGCGCGGGGAGAGCAGGTGGTCAATGAAGATAATACCGCGAGGATGTGCGTTTCGTGTCCGGCCGTGGATGCTCGTGAAACAAAGTAATCTAAGGGAGGATCTCTTTGTTGTCCACTTCCCATTGATCGATAATTCCGCGCATCATTGTTAAACGTAATAGCCGCCCCTTGATATGTATTCAATACTCGGACCAGATTGCGGCTAAGAAGACTTGTGCGCTTTTTTTTTGTGTCTCGCCGGAAGATCTGACACAATGCGACCATTTGGCCGAGACGCGTTTTGGTCTTCTTTCCTCGGGTCTTGGAAGAACGGCATACATTTTATTACAATCTCCGTCTTTGTAATATTTTGGATCTTTTCACTTCACTCGGAGTAACAGAAGATTATTCTCGAATCCCCCGTGATGATTCTACATTTTAATAGAGCGCTGGGTGAACAACCTCCGGATTGAAGGAACCGAAGAAATTCTTTAGAATCCTTTCCCACAAGTAGTTGCGAGAATGACGAAGAAACTCAGCACCGCTTGGATGGAGCGCAAATCAACCCTATCTATACTCGTACCTCGCCACTCGCGAAAATGTAACAAAACCACGAGCCCCGCGCCAGTAACCGTCCCTCTTCTCGCCTTTTATGACTGAGTAATATACCGTCTTGTCTTGTGTCGTTGTTTATTGCACAATTTATGCGCGGACAATAAAACAGATCCTGTCCCTTCCGGCGTTTAGATTCGTTAGCGACGCATCGGCTTTCCCCCGGGGCCGCGTGGCTTTACTTACACCGTATTTAAATGAAACCGCTGCTTCTTGCGTCCGGACGTAATTAACAATTATCGTCGTCAGCTAGACCCGAGGATTTACGATTCACCGGCAACCGGAATGCATCGCTCGCGTTTCACCTCGCGTTCCGTTCGTCGGGGCGTCCGCGACCGAAAATAAGTTTCACAATTTACACGTCGCGGAAGGTCTCGCGGCGAGCGTGCTACCATCGGCGAGCGTGACACTCGACCGACTCGCGATGCGAAACGAACTTGATATCTCGCCCGCATCTTCGTGTATAGGTATACAGGACGAAGATCGCGTTCGCCGCGTTCCCGCCGTGATCCGGTAACGAGAAACACTTCGCTCTTGTTTGAATAGATTCCAGACGACTCTCTCTCTCTCTCTCTTTATGCCTGAAGAACACCGACGGACCGGTTGATGAATAATTCCTCCCATCGACTTCTTCCACCCGCTTTCTTCGCCCGGGAAGCATTTTAAGGGAAACGTAGAAAAGTGAAGGCATCGGGTTAATTGAGGGAGATAAAGATCGAGCTTTCTCGAGGCGAGAGATTTTTGTGGCGCAGCTATTCATGAAGCAGCTATCTGTATTCTAGAGCGAGCAATTTACAAATCGCAACGGGATTCTATTAATTTTGATGAAACAACGAAATGAAGAAAATATCTGAGAGGATTACTTAGAGGACCGCAGAGCCTAGAAACTCTGGGAGTAATCAGAATAGTCTTTTCGGACTCATCATGGTTTCGTGTACAGTTCGGTTACAAGCCCACCTGGACGAACGGCGTTTTAAACGAGTGTCAATCGTTACCGCTGGCGCCGCATTCATTGCGCATAATACTGTTTTCAGCAACGGGCTTGATTTTGTTGATTTTACGAGAGCCTCGATACCCGCGGTTTACTTCCAGGCATTTTCTCACGGAATCTCACGGTGTCCGGGAATGGAAATCCTGGCTAGCGTGCAGTCACGAATGTATCGGTCAATACTTGCCAGCCGGCCGAAGACGAGTCAGCCCGCGCCTTCGCACCATTTCCGGACAATATTTAGCCCCGCTTTCCTGCCCGGTAGCCTCGATCATTAAACGTGCGTATATAGCCTCATAATATTGCAATCCGTGGCCATAATTTACGTCGTTTTATAGTTCAAACTGCGAGCTACGTAGGCAGCGGCGTTCAAAAGCCTTTAGAACGTGCTATTCCCGTTCAACTTGTACCGGGTGAACATAAAGTTCGCCGACTGTTTCCCCGCGGTACCAGGCCGGCCCCCGGTCCCCACCGTGGATCCACTTCCACACACTGTGTCCATTTCGGGGTTTAATGTTGTGCGAATAACTTTTCGCGTCGTGCTTGTAAATGAGAAATAAAGGTACGCTTTCTGTCAGAAGAAGACTGCTTGAAGAAATGAACCTAAATATGTTTAAAAAATTGTTCCTTGTATGCATCGTTATACAAAGTTGCTATAAAGTTACTAATTGATGTCACTTTTAAATTACTGTAATTATAGTAGCACAGTAGATCATAAACGTACGATTTCCTTAAAAAAAAAAGAACAATCCTCGTGCATCTGCACGTCCTTCATCCCCACCGGCATCTTTCACGCTCCGAAAGAAATTTCCTTGAGCAAACTGGAGAGATCCAAATGGCAGCAAGACCACCAGTTATATTCAGCGGAACACCGACAAGCGCGAGCGGTGCCTCGAGAATTGAGATGTACTGTTTTATAGAGAATCATCCTGAACACGGGGAGGTCTCTTTTATGAAGTTAGCGCGCAACCGCTCCGCGAAGTGGTTACTTTGAATCGCGGCTACATGTTCCTCCTCGTCCTGCGGTAAGTCGAGGAACAGGGAACAAGCGAAAACGGGACAAAGATAGCATGTAGGCTATTACTGAAATTACCGACGATCCCGCGGCTCGCAAATCAAAATTCGCCGTTTTCTTCGTCCGTGGGCTGCATTGTTACGATTTATTGCCGGCTAAACGCCGCGATTTTGTCGAAGAAGAGCCGAGGACGCCACGGCCGCGGCGCCCCTTTTGCTCCTGAGTCAAGGGCGGCCATTAGTGCACTTCGGCAAGGCAAACAAGCGCGACGGTGTATCGTGGAGAGGTATGATAATTAGCGCGCGAAAGTGAACGCCGTGATCGGCGTTGAAAAGTTCCCTTTGCTCGGAACGATATTTACTAGAACTGGATGAAAGAATTTTGAGTTGAAAGTCTCTGCGGCGCAACTTTTGTACCACTAGCTCTGTACGTTTCGTGCCGATGCGCAAACATTGCTGTCCTTGCTCCTTCGCGAAACGCATTACAATTTTCCGAATCGTGCTGCTTCTTCGAGTAGAAACATTTTTAAGGATCGTAGTTAAACTTTACACGTTCCCCGACCTACTTGAGCTTAAACGTCGTAATTCTGCTTTCTCCGTATTACCCTGCGGATCGTACAGCGAAGATTGGGAGAACCGGGCGGAGCGGGCTGACCTAATTTACATACATATAAAGCGCATTCGATGTGTTTTAGGGGCCGTAAATCGACGCAGCTACGCGAATCGTTAAACCCTTCCTTGCCGCAACACCCCGGCGATGCGTGTACAACGGAACCATGGACGTGTATGGAGGGACATAACGCACGCGCGAATACACATTCAGATACTCGGCCTTCTTCTTCTTCGTTACTGCTCCTCCCCCCCCCCCCTTGCTTTGCTTTAAATAGATACAATGTAATCGTAAATGAATGAATGAATTGAAAATGTTCTCATAGTTGCAACCGCTTGATAAAATAATAGCTCCGACTTGATTCAAGAGAAATTTGTCTTCGAAGGTGATCGGATACGAAAAGGAAAAAAAAATAGTAAAAAGAACGCAAGCCACTTAAGACCGTGAGACAATCCCCACCCTTCGTGGATTCTCAAAAATCCGCCTCTCGAATCCCTGCATCTTCATTTCTCCCGGCGCGCCACTTCCCAAGAGGACGCCGTCGCGATTTTTCTAATTACAGGTAATTAATGTTTACGAGTGCAACATAAAGCACCGGCGGACAGGTGTTCCTCGAGGGCGAAAAGGGGAAAGGAGCAACGCACGAGAGTGCAGGGCTTTCTTCGGCCGGCAGAAAAGATGGCTGTTCGGTCGTTTTTGGTAGTGGTGCGCAACGATTGTAGCGTCGGCGTTGGTGGTGGTGCCGATAAAGTTAAAGCCACTGGCGAACGATGCAGGGGCCGCGTAATGACAACGCAGCGCGTCGTAAACGCGTTTATGTCCAGAGTTGCATTATAGTAATATCTGCCAGCACCCAGGAGGATCCTCTCCTCCACCTCTTCCGACATTACCATGATCCCTCCACCCTTTATTTTACCCATGACGCCTGATTTCCGACCGTCATTGTGTCTCTTTCAGAGACTTCGATGACCGCCGCGTCTGTCTTCCACTTGCGCAACCTATTGATCGAATACGTCCTCGATTCTTCCAATCGTTAATTGCACGATTAAAGAAAGCATTTATACACGTTGTTTCGCTTCCCATTTCCGTAACTTTCCGCTTGACTTCCAATGTCCACGGGGTGTTCGCGTGGGAGGGGTGTAATTCTAGGGGAAGAACGTTGTAAGGGCGATGTTGCAGGAGAGGAACACGAGAGGGGTTGGTGAGGAGGAACGACGAGATGGCAGAGTTGTAAAGTCCTGCGCGTGACACAACGGGTTATGTCCTGTTCGCCGGGGCTGCGTGCTGGCGATCCCTCGAACACCGTAAAGGGTGGACCCAGCTTTATACGTAGGTGTGCACAGTTAGGTGGCACGCGGTATTGCTCGTACACTGCGTTTATGGCGCATAACCGGCCCGGTCGCTCGCGCACAGATTATTTTGGCTTGATCAATTTGATAACTCCGCGCGCGGTTATGTCCGCCTTGCTGATTACGCTCGACTCGGCTCGGCTCGAGCCCCGACTGCTCGCGAAGAGTTGATCTTTATCGTGGCCGCATCCCCTTACACGCTGATCGACTCGCGCTTCGCATCTATTACGCGGGGGCTCGTGTTGAAATTACCGAATGCAAGACGCGCCCTGGCTTTTGTAGAAGAGTTATTATACTTTGCGTTCGCTACTGCTTGAGAACCTCATGAATTTTCATTTTTATTCTGCGTGCAAGGGTTGAACAGAGAATGTTCTCGCGAAATACCTGCGCACTTGTTTCAAGCGGGATACCGTGTTTTGGCTTGCGAACGCTTTTACAAAGAAACTCTGAACAATTCTTGTAGACAAACCCCGCGGAGAATTGTTTAAATTGCTGCCGGGGACTGTGCTCGATTTTCACTAATTGCAAATTAACTTCCTTGAACCACGAGTTATAAAATTGCAACGCGTTTGTAGTTACTTGAGGGTGTATTTAAAATCCATTGAACGCACCCAAGAATGAAATATTCATCAGTCAGCAGGTGTAAGGGGCAGCACTTCTTTCCGGGTGTTCCGGGCGACTCGTGCACCTTGCGCAACCTTAATTAAGCCATATCATCAGCGTTCGTATTCGTACACCTTACGAGCCGATCGATATCGACGCGGTCGTTCCTGCCAGATAAAGAGGACCACAGTCTTTTATGAACGTATAAATCCTCTTGATACGCTCCTTAATACAGATTATTCGGCAAATTGATACTTAACCGCAACATTTCGTTTCACCTGAGATAAATGGGGGGAGTATCGAAGCAACTTTGCAACAACCGTACACAATCTACCGTGGCACGGGAACAACGAGCTATCACGATGAAAGCATTAACGAGCCCCGTGTCAGCCTGCTCGAGTAATTAGGATCAACCCGGTCGAATGACTTTACTGCTAAGTGGAACGTCCAGTTCGTGAAATATCACCTTTGCATACGCAATCGTTGCTACAATGCAACTCACTCTGAAAAATGTCGTACCCGACATACGGATTTAGCTGAATAAAAAATGCTACCGAATATTCGGCAAGTAGTCGATAAATCAGTCAGCGTACCCCTGAATTTCGTTCGACGTTCCCACAGGCCCCTTTTCTCCGTCGCTGGAAATTTCACGGATTCCTTTAAATCATCCAAAAACACGATCCGCAAATTAGCCGCGCATAAATGCAAAGTACGACAGGCAAGAGAGGTTTCAGGTGTGCATAATCGCGGCAAGACTCGCGCGTAATTTCACGAAACTTTCGCCAGGCGTGTTGCGGTGCATGGTCCGGTGGGACAGTAAAGTTAAGAGGGGTCCACCCGAATGAGGGACGTGCCGGATAATTATGCGCACTGCCTCGTTTCGGAAGGCTGTTCCAGCCATTTTTACGAGGGATGAAGTCGGCCCTACGACGTCATAACTTAAGCCACGAATACGGACTATCCGTTACGACCCGGTTGGCTCTCGAAGATGCGATACCTTTAACCTCTTCGAAAGCAGAAGAACACGATGGAAGGCTCCTGGCCGAGGGGGGGAGGTATTGGCATAAATTAGGCTAACCGCGCGGGTTTAACTTCTTCTGGGAAGTTGGCATACAAGCAGGAACGTTCCAGCTCGCTGCATTTTTCATGAACGCAGGGCAAAAGTGTATGGATTCTTTTCTAGCGAGGAGTAACCGCCAACGCTTCTTTTGATCCGGCGTACAGCACAAACGAAATTTCCATTTAACCATCCAGAGAAACGAAACGGTTGCTAGCAATAAGCATCCCGTTCCGTCCTCCTTCAATTACGCCCACTTGAGGACCGGTGCCCTTAATAATTTACAATAATTACCATACGTATCGCGCAGTGGGCAAGCTACCAAATGCATTCGCCCTGGTTCCAGCACGGCTATATGCAGCCGCGTCAATTAACAGCACCGTTGATAATTATTCCCGGTCGTCGAAGTCGCTGTGTCGTTGCGTCGACGCGAGACCACCGCCGCGCCGCCATGGCTGGAAGCGGCCAGGGGCTCGGTTTGGTGAACGCCGACGGCGATACATGTCGAGTCGTCGCTGCTGCACCGTTATACGATATTAGTAAACCTTTTCCGTACCCTATAAAAATATACCTCAGCGCCAGGGATTCAGCCGCGAGTGCTGCATGGAAACGAATTCGCGAAAACGCGCGCGCGCGCGCGCGTTGCCTCGCCTCCATGACGAATCGCGCTATTTTGCGCATTTACTCCCGCTACGGCCAAGTATTTATTATTACTTTTTTTCTCCTCCTCTTCCCCGTATTTTTGCTTTGTTTCTTTTGGAAACCTATCGTTTTAACCGGAACACATCGCGGTACGGACGAGAAGCGGGGGCAGGTTTCGCGATGCAGAGAGAGGGGTGGCGAACGAAGGGAAAAAAATGCTCGCGCGCAACATTTTCGGGCGCAGCCGGCCTTTCAGCTCCGCGGCGGCGGAGGCGACGACCTAGGGAAGCATTTCATTGCGTTCGATACGATGGTAAAAAACGCCCAGGGATCGGACAGTAAAAAATGTAACTGGTAATTTAGTTAGCCGTTGCGAACTGGACGGCCGCGCTGCGCTGCCTGGGTGTTGGTGGACAGTAATAGGGCGTATCTCGTAGCTGTCCGGAGCTTGACGGGTTTTTATGGGTTTGCGATGCACGGATTCATCATTCGATATATTACCAGCCCCGCCTCCGCCCCCTGATGTCATCGCGTTAACCTAACGATCTTTCAAGGCGGGATTTTAGAGTTCGTCCTGATCGCAGGAAATCAGGTGTCTCTGCTGTAATCTAATTGTCGTAAGCGTTCTATTGTTTCGTATCTCGAACGGTTTTTAATCACTGATGAACACTTAGGTAATGAAATATCTGTGTGCACTTGGATGGCGATGCAAACTTTTAGAGCACGATAAAATGTAGTATTTAAATTTTTAATAATTTCGCCACTCCTTATTGCAGGGGTTTATCTAAAGTCGGATTAAATTTATTCGCGCTATTGTCCGGATAATTTTTCTTGGCAGTCACTGATTACAAACTACAGCTTGTAAGTTGAAGATGGGCAATAGATATCGATTTGATTATGATCGATTTCTCATGCAGGCATTCACCTTATTACATCCGACGGTTCATCGAATCTTTGGAAACGTGCAGAGCAACGATGAAGCATCTGCGACTAGGCAGGATAGTCAGGATTGACGTCTATACTCTCCTCAGGTGTACTCAGAATCCACCACTAACGATTAGTCCGGCGCAGATACGTGTTTCCGTCAAGTATGACAGAACGAAAAAAAAATATTTGATCAGCCCCGCGCTTGTACCCCGGGAGAGGCTCTCGATATCCAATTCAGTTGATATTCAAGTGGTGCACGCGTATTTCTACATTTTGATTTCTATGTAACAGCCGCCGATGGTACGCGACGTCCCCTGCGCTCGTGTGTTTGCTGTCTGAAAAGACAACAAATATTGTTTCGAAATCGTTTATTCCCATCAGCCAAAAGTTCCATCCACGGAAAAAAAACGTGTGACCAGCGCAAAGAAACGTGTAGAAGTTGAATCGACGAAGGAAAAATTCGGAAATGCGGGAAGAGCGAGGTTTGGATAATTCATATTTCAATATACGTGTTCGTTCGATCCGGGCCGAATCTAGTTTGGATAATTCGAACTTATTACGCAGCCGAATAAATAAAATCGGTGGCAAAGGGATTGTCCAGCATGAAATCCTTTCTCGGAAAGGAGCGGGGGGTTGCTCGGTATCAGCGATTCGCTAATCGTCCCGTGACAAGATAAGCCTCGGCGTGCCGTGCCAAACTTTCCTCGTAACGGGGCGCGAGCAAGGCAGAGGCTTTTCGTTTGCCAACGAGGAGGACCGCGATTGTCAGGAAGAGTCGCATGGAAATCCGATGCGCCGGTGCATCGGCGATGCAATTCAGACGGGTGGGTGACCACCCCTTTTTCACCCCCGTGTCTCTCACCCTCTCTCTCTCTTTCACCGTCGGCGGTGGGCGCCTCTTTCGAACAGAGCCTTCCCTTTTTTTCCCTCCTACTCCCTTTTACCACTTTCCATCTTTCTTTCGCCTCTATATCCGCGATAGGGGACTTCCGCAGTCGCGCGGTTATGCTCCTCCCTCGCGCTTGCACTCCCTGGTCCCTGCCTCTCTCTCCATTCCTCCCGTGGATAGCGCGGACGGCCGATCGCGCGCGAAAGTGTGCCAAAAAGCCTTTTGTAGCGATCAGAAGAATGGGACGCATTGTTTGCTCACTTGTGAATCGGCTCTAATGGCAAAAGTATGTGAAATCATTGTGAATCGAGATTACATACGCGGAAAACAACGGGGCCAGGGCCCTACGGTCCAGCCGCTGTCTCTGCACGGAACTGTACGTGTCTACGCGTCCACGTCCACCTGCATCGTTTCATACACAACGTCGGCGACGCCCGCGTGCCGCGCCCGTTCCTCCCGTTCTTTCACCCCCGTTCCCTCGTTTTCGTCAACGTGTACATATGTGTACACACGCAACTGCACGGGTACGTAGACAGAGAGAGAGAGAGAGAGAGAGAGACGCGTACGCGCGATGGGGTAGTTCACGCTAGCTTCGGCTAGCTGCCGCGCCGTACCGGGAGGACGTAGATATTTTTTTTACGTGCAATGAGAGAGAGAGAGAGAGAGAGAGAGAGAGAGAGAGAGAGAAAGTGCAGCAGGGAGAGACATGCATTCGACTGATCGGTAGGAGGGGGGGAGCGAGGGTGGACGAGGACCGTGGATGCTGGTGGAAGGGGGCCAGCTGGGGGCGGCGTGGGTGAACCACCCTTTGCCGTTGATTTTTCGGAGCTTTTTTTTACGGGCGACGGCCCTCGCTTGCCTGGATGAACGAACACGGGGAGGAACATCAATAATCTACAATCAAACTGCAGATAAAGCTACGATCGCCCTTTTGTGAATGTTTCAATAAGAACCGTCGTGACGGACAACTTCCTGCCCGACGGACGCGCCTCTTCCATGGGGCAACGTCGCTACGTGCGTCGTCGCCGCGGAAAGCTTGTCGCGCGGTTTTCGTCATTACGAAATAGGGGGAAGAATAACCGGCAGGAGAACGGCCAGATACGAGCTGCTCCCCGCGGGCGACGGATAATCGCCGCCACTCGTCGCTTGTAAACGACGAGAGAGGAGGAACGTTAAGGGAGCGAAATAAAAAATAAAGAGAGAGAGAAGAAAGCACGGGCATCCAATAGTTATGTAGCACGACTTTAAAAATGGAGGAAGTTACGGAGCAGCGTGACAGAGTGCATTATTTATTATTTAGCCGCGTCGCAAAGTAAATTTGGATGAACGATGCACCGCAGCGTTTTACGACGGATCTTCACCTCTGGCCGTGTACGGTTTACAGGAACGGAGCCACGGGCTACCGGCATGAAATAATTACACGGGACAATTAGTAATGGTCCGGCAATTTTTACAGCCGAAGAGGGTCCGCTTTCCGGAGAAACATTCTTAAACGCTCGGTCGTTTGAAACTGATTGAACCAGTCTCTCCTCTTCGTATACTCTGCTTCGGTATTTTATGCCCATGCATTTTTTAAATTATATAAATTTACACACATTGTATTTGAAAATGAATGCAGTACAAAGCGAAGTCAGCCGAATCAAAATTGAGAAACGTTCAATGAAGCTTGACTTGAAGAATAATTTTCCTGTTTTCCAAACTACGCCCTAATCTCTTTTTTCTGAATGGTGCAGTTTGCGAGATACATAGAGGTGTCTGCATAAATGGTTACGAAAATCTGGGATAAAAGAAGTGGCTGAATACCACCGGCCATTTACGTCACGGGTTAATATAATAAAAGTGAGAAAGGGGTACATGGAAGCCGCCGTGTAAAGTGTTTCGTAGGGAAATTAAATACCTTCCGCTGTGGTCCAGTGTGTTGAGTTTCTACTGGAGCAAATTAAAAAGGACAGCAGTGTATTCCTTTGTTTCTTGATTCTTAATTTTCGAGATTCTCGAAACTTGTCAGGACTATTTTTCTAAGGGAGTCTGTTGGGAAATTAGTGCTCTCTTAATAAAATGTTACCATTCGCACAGCTTCCCTTTCTTACAATCGGCATTTTAACGACACGCGTCTTTTCCCGAACGCGCCCCCTTTCCCCATTTTCCTTTGTTCTCTCCGCGGGGGCGCGATTCGGAATTTGCACGGCGGCGCAATCTAGAAACTTCGAGATCCTTTTACCACCGTTCCTCACCCTTCTGGCGTCCGTTTCGCCGCTCTTCGACGGGTCGAGGCTCTTCGCAAATAATGTATAGGAATCGCGAGGCTCATCTACATAAGTAATACCGCGTTAAGGAAAGCACCAAAGGCGTCTCGAAACGGAGACGATGGCTGCGGTGGTTGGATGCTGGATGAAACGAAGAAGAAGAGGAGGAAGAAAGTGGCTGGAGGGGTCAGAGAGGGCCAAAGGGTTCCTCTCTCGCATTAATTGTGCCGAGGAGAGATAAGGAACACAATGTTTGTTAACTTCCACGAGATGTATAAGACGACTAAAGCGATCCGCTTTGTGGCGGCTCGTTTTCCTCTGTTGAAATGCGCGAGGCACGCCGGGGGGGGGGGATCCCTGGTGGGATACGAAGGGGAACAAAGAGGAGATTAGCAGACGATCGATAATTATTATGCGAATTTCTTGCCTCGGACCCGGGACGGACCCTCTACTCTCATTTATCGGTCGCATCGAACTTTAATTGCGAGTCGCGTCGCTTGGCTATTAATCGGGCGAATTCTTCGTGGCCCTCCAATGCCGTGTCCCCGTGCCCGGTCGCGAAGTACCACGTGAAATTAGCCAACCTCACGAAGGAAAAACTCTTCGCGAGATCGTCACGGTCGTGAATCATCGTCCTCCGTCTCTCTCACGTCGCGCTGTTAACCGAGCGACGATATGATGCCTCGTGTTAAGGGGTTGCTAAAGAGGGACGCGAGGGTAAAAGAAAAAGACAGAGAGACACGGCCAGGCCTGGTGAGGGGTGTCGAGCGGCGAAAAGGGCGGGAGGATAGAGAAGGAAAGGGAGAGTACCCCCTATTTATATTCTGGCTCACCCTCCTCATCAACGACGTTCATCTTTCCTATTAAAGTAGTAATTTAGCAGGAAATTAAGCTACGCACTTGCTTCATTCACCCCTTCCTATCTCTGCGTCTCTCTCTCCCATTCTCTTACGCTCGTTGAGGGTGGATTTTAGTCGATGACAAACACGTTCTCTTTCCCGTTTTCCAGTCTGTCGTTCATTTTCCTTTCCACCTCACCCTCGCTGATGCTTTATGACTGGATACTTCTTGTCTGTCGTTTCTACCCCCTTCGGGCCGTTTGGTCGATTCTTGTACTCTTGTCGGGCGAATGGTATTGATGAGGATATTTTGTTTGAACTTGAATTGATAGTGTCAAGAATACTGATAATATAGTCCTCGGAGTTACGATACCATCGATCGCCGTAGGAAACTATTAGATCAATATCTAACGTTCCGACTGCATGTGACGATAATAACAGGTGTCAAGCATTCTGTAACTAAACTCTTTCGAGCAGCGAAGCTGAAACCTTTAAGCCCACGATACGATTTCTTGGACACCGGAGCACGAACTAGGAAAACTTCTAAGTATATGCCGATGCACTCGGTCAGGTGAATATTACGATAGCTTATGTATTCGCGAAGCTGCACAAAGTGACATAAATCGATTTCTGTGCAAACTTTTTTTAATTGTGCCCCTCCAACTGATATTTCAACTTTCTCATAATCGACGTTTACTTCCGCAACTTGAAATTTCCGAAGATCGTGAATATTCTCCGGACATGAAAGGAAATCAAGTACACACCGTTCTCCAATCTTGATCAATCGTACCGTGCAGTACCATTAATATCCTTTTTAAAGATATTCACGTACGCTCGTTGCACGGGAGCGATAAGTAAATCTTAACGGTGCGCAACTGAATCGCATTACGCGAATATGACAGACCGTGCACGCTCGATCCTGGATCGAGGTCTCTTAAATCCTGCCCCCGTGTTTATTAATAGTCGATTGGGAACGATGATAACTGAAGCCGGTGGATAAGAGGTTATCAGACTGCCTCGCCGATAAATCAACCGCTAACTGGAATATTTATGAATCGAACGTATCGAGACGAGTGTGTGCGCGCCTTCTAGTATTACCCGCAATTAAGCCTCGCTCTTTAATCATTTATGTAAACGCCGGCGGTACACGTGCATCAACGATCGCGGCAGCATCGACTATTTTTAACAAATCAGCAGCCCGTCTGAAAATGCTTGAGGGAGGAGGGGGGGGGGCAAAAAACGCCCTGTTCGTGCAAAGAAACAAAAAAGGAAGCTTGAAAACGCAGCTGGAGACTTCCCTCTTTCTTGCACGCCCTTCCGCTCTTTAATCGGTGTATCGGGCGACGATAGATTCTACAATTTCGTATCGATCGTTCATTATCGTTGTGGGAATAAACGATGGCCAGCGCGCACGGGGCCCGACTGTAAAGAATATTTTAATTGCCGCTCGACTCGTGAATTTCGTGCCCATATTCGACGTTCGACTGATTTAAGCCGCACAGCGAGAGGGGTTGCTAGCATTCAGGGAGACAAAGAACAAAGAAGCGTGCAGGGACGGCCGCGAGGGGGTTGGGAACGGTCGGCTGGATGCACAGGGTGGGTTGATCCTCGTATGAAGGGCTGTCAAAAACCTAATGAGAGGTGTGACTGCACATGTTCACCAGCCTCTCCCGTGATTACTCAGATTTTTTAGAGAAATTAAAATTCAAAGACGTGCGTGACTCATCCCGAAATTTAAATACTCTCGGCAATTGTTATATCGATATTTCGTAGCCGATGAAGCGCCCTATTTGTAGAAGAAAATTATACAATCGGCCCCAGTGTGTATTGTATTAAGGTTATGAATCTTTGGGGATTTGTTCGCGGTTCAGGGAGGCCAGTAAAAATATTGGTAAGACGGAATGGAATAATTGGAGGGCTGAATAGCTATTCTTCTTGTTTTCAAGAAAATGGGCTAACGGCAGAATTATTTGTAGCAAAATTCCATGATTTCTACGAAATGAAACATTTGAGGGAAATTCTATAACTGACGAGTAATTTCACGGAAATCCCTTGTAACGTTTCACGAGAGCTTAACTGCACCTGCTTGAAAAGCTGTCGAATCCTGTGCTTATTGTACAGAATGCAGCCAAACCGCGATATACCAGAGGAGATTCTTTCTATCCGAAAACGAGGCGGAGTATTTGAAACCTGCTATCCGACATATTCCAATACCCAATACCAAATATCACTTGAAATGTTTCTGCGAACCAACAATTAATAATTGTTCTCCTTTGCAACAAAAAAAAATCTCTGCATCCACGCAAAAAAAAAATATATATATATCAATCTAGCTGCAAGTAGAGCAGGAAAAAAATTCACACGCTTTTCGCGTTTTGAATGGCGTAGGTCTGCAAATTCACGAAATCCGCGGTCCTATTTTGAATCACAGCACGCCACGCGCCGTGGGGTGTAGTCAGAAGACACAGGCGCAAAAAGGGGTGGTAGGGAAATAACGGGGGGCACGGCGGGGAAGGGGTTCACCCCATAAAACAATGCTCCCACATCTGTCAGCCTCTTCTACTTCCTCTCCCCTGCGAGCCGCCCCTTCAAGTCCCTAATTATACCGCCCCCCCCCCTTGGCCCCCCACGCAACCGAGCCCGCCATCCTGTGCGTCTGCATTATGCGTCCGGACCACTTGGGCACGCACGGGGCGAAGGGGAGATGCCCTTGTGAAACAAGAGCGAACAACGGTCAAGACGCGAATCTAAACTTTTTTTTTTTCTCGACCACGAGAAAGTGGAGGAATAGAAGGGGGCACACGAAGACGACTCCTCGAGACGAGGGTGAAGATGCACGAAATTTCAGACAATGCCAGAAACGAGCCACCAATTGTTCCACCCCTGTCGACGATGGAGGAAAGTTGCACGTTTTCGTAAATCTAATGGCTTGTGCTCCTTTATAAGGTTGCACGGGGACGTAACTCGATTTTCATGTGTGCGACAGATGGTTTGCGATTAGAATGCAGGCCGGCCCGTAATTGGTTGCGGACAATGTATTTCTCAGTGGGAAATAGAGCAGGGATTCTTCTTCCGAGTAGTTTTTGAAAGTAGTTTTTTGGAATTGATTTGAAGACGAAGTGACGAAGGATATATTAGATTGTTTTTAATCTGTTGCACAATTAAGGGGCGCTTCTTGAGCGAACGTGTCAGAAGAATTCCTCCTAACGTAATGCAGGAAAAGCTGTCTATTAATTTAAACCAAACGTACCAAGTTAAAAACTAATGATCGTAAATAATAGATACATCGTCCCAATTGAAACAATATATTCGATCCACTAAACAAAATCGAGAATCCTATTACCTGTTCTCCTTCAAGCACGCCGACTTCCAAATTGGAGCACTTTACATGTAAATATCGAAGAGAGACCAATGAAATCGAGACTTAATCAACGGCGACTCGTATATCTCATGCACTTCCAAAAATCGATCTTCCCGAAGGCTGGCGAGAAAAAAGATTTCCTCCCAGCCAGAATTTTGGTCTATCGTTTCTCCATTCCAATAGGGACATGCTGCGATTCCGTCCCTCCTCGATACCAGGCAAATTAATTTCATACGTGCGGTCCGATTTCGTATCGGCGCGAAATCGACAAGATGCTGAATTAAGGGCGGAAATTGTGAATTGAAAATAATTTCCAGTCGGTGTGTACCCTCCCCCCTGTCCTTCCTTCCCGCGTCGACGAGCAACCCGTTGTCGTCGCTCGACGTTCGTTAAAAGGAGGGTTTGAATATTACGAGTTCATCGGCGGGCGCGTATCGCGCAAGATGGCAACGCTTAGGCGCAGAATTACAAATCGATTGAATCGAAGGGGTTCCCGGAGAGTTCTGCGCGGAGAAATTAACATCGTGTTTTTAATGCTGGGGATAATTGTAAGGGTGGAATTATACCGAGGGCTGCTTGGGCTCTCGTTGCGTAGCCGCGCAGCGGCTCTCACCCTCGTCTCTTCGATGATCAATCGCAAACGAAAAATTAACATGACAAAATATTGCTGTAAAACTAGTTCACACAAATATTTGCTAGAACGTATCCAGTTGCGATAGCGCGTAGTCATCGGTGCGACGATGACACGCGAGCCGGAGATCCCACTTCGAACGATTACACGCATCGCGAGAGTCTACGCATTCGTGAAAAATAATATTCAGATGAGAATAATTGACAGAGGAACGATCTCCTCCGTCGATCCTCCCATTTCCCTGTGCAACTCGTTCTTTCTTTTCTTTTATCTCTTCTGTACTCTCTACACGCACCCCGTGCGCGCTTTCACCCCTTTCGGAGCACCACTGTCGTATTCTAAGGTGACTCACGACCACTCAGCGGTTCAACTGCGCGTGAACCCTCGATTCAACAGCTCAACCGTGCTCGTTACGTGAACCGCGAAAATCAGTTCCACCATCGTGGCTCGATTCGTTGCTTCGACGGATCGGCGCCGTTTGACAAGTCCAATTTGATGGACTTTCTTTCGATCTAACCCCGTCTCGTCGTGCCATTTTTTTTTCTACGCCCACCTCCCCTCCTAGTATTTTCCTCTTTCGCTATTTTCACTTCGCTCCTCTTTTTATTTCTATAACCGTGCACGATCGTTTCTGTTTTGTTCCGACGGTAACAACGCGTCGCAGTGTTCCTCCGCGTAGTATTTCAGCCAGAATTAATCTGCAATTTTAGTTACTATGGATCTCGAAAATAACGTTTTTTTCTCCGCGTGGCACGCGAATGAACGGGCTATAAATATCTGGCGTGACATTACTCGCATCACGCCCCCGAATCGGCTCCACGGCGGATCTATCGAAAAGGATTATTACGGGATCCGGCTGCGACGCGGCGGGGTTTCCGAGAACATGCAGAAACGGGGGAAAAAATGAAGAAAAACGGACCAACAAAAAGGAATACATCACGTACGAAGATCTTATTATTCATAGAACGTGTTCATTTAAATTACTTGAGACTCAATGCCAGGATATTTACATGGTTATTAATCGATGCAACTTTAAAGATGAAAAAAAAAAGAGCAGAACAAGCACTCTGTCCCAAAAATTAAAAAGAAGAGGTCCGTATTACTGTCCATACCACTGTGCACATACTACAGTACATGCGTGGCAATCGAATTCGTAATAATAACAAACAGAGCCTAAATTGTTCCGCGGTTTTCGGTCTCGCCGGGAAAGCCGCGCCAGCGACAGTCAACGTAAGCCCGGCTGTACTCGTACATTCGTTAGGTAGCGGGCTTCAGATTAAGGGGGTATGGGCATAAAAAGGGGGCGAACCGGGGCGGGGGAGGTAAATGTAAAAATATTGCTGAATCGGTGCAGATAACGGTTTCATACGAGGGCTCTCTCTACACTCCTGCCTCGTCCCGCTGTACACGGCCACCATCCCCCGATTTCATCCCCTTTTCTCCGCGCTGTCTCTGTCCCTCTCGCGCCCAGCGCCGATACGTCGCGCGACTTGCTTTGAAAACAAAACAAAAAAAAAACAAAAATGTATCTCGACTCCGGGCGTAACGATACGAAAACGTTTTGCATTTCAGCGAACACGATGGCCGAGAGAGCCCGAGCTCGTTTCGCCGTAACGAATCAAACGAATAACTTTCGACGCGCGCGCGAATCGTCCCGCGAAATTACCGCAGTTCCGTGGAAAACGGCCGTATAATATACGCGTGGAACATCCGAACACGGGGTCCCTGCCACCCGTTCCTTTCTTTCGATTGTCTGTTACTCCGTTACACCGTGCGGATCGCGGCCCAACGTGATAGATGATAGTTATCGACGCAGCAAGCGGAAGTAACAAAACTCTGTGCATCGCCAGATCGTCCGAATTTCCCGCACCCTCCGAATGGCCGCGATTAATATTTACCCGTGACGAGAAATCGTCCTCTTCCGTGGCCGGAATGAATTAAATATTATTCGTTCACGACGACCGATTGTTTCTCCAACGAGACGGCCGCGATTAAAAAACCTTTCCAGATTTTAATCGAAGAAAAATATTCGCAATTAATCGAACGTTCCGAACGGCGTCCATGAGAAAAAATACCTTCCCGTGCTTCGACTTTTTACTCCTAAATCAAATTAATTACAGTAGTCGAGTTTCCGATTCATTCGAATGGAACCATTTTCTTCCGATCGTTCCGAAAAGTCGAAGACATCGGCGGAGCTGGCGACGAATCGATGCGTACAGTAATAAATGCTTAATGAATAATAAAGTTTCGCAACGGGTCAACGCTTGTTGCCAGCCCGGCCTTGCTCGCGATTATTTTGTAGCGGCGCACAAATTAAACTTCCGGCCGTTAGAGGATTGATCCAGCTCGGAATGGAATGTAATATCACGGAAGGGAGACGCTGCTTGTGGTGGAGGACTGCGAAGACGTGGCGGAACAGGGAGAGAGTAAAGAGTACGCCACAGGATCTTAATTATAATTCTTCGCCGCGGAGTTCCGACGAAAGACACGCAAATGAGGTTGGCGCCTGTCTGACAAACGATATCGTGCACGACTGTGAAAGGAATCGAACTTCGACTATGTTTCTGTGGCAAAACTCTTACTATCCGGTGAGAGAGAGTGGAAATAATGGTTTGGGGAAATGATTTAAAATGACTATCCTAATTACCACTTTATCACACACATTCTTACAAACCTAGATAATTCTACATTTTTGTTACTGTACGTTCTTACTATTAGTCAGTTTTCTAAATGAGTCATTAAATAACATTTCAATGCTCATCCAAGAAGTATTAAAATATAATATAATCAATTGTGAAGTATTTTAAAAGGCAACATTAAATGAAAACTGAATATTGGCGCACGAAAGAATTTTTGCGAATAGAATTGGAACCCAGGAAAGAACGGCAAAGTGACGGGGAACATAATTCATGAAATTAAAAAGCCGCGTGGTGGGCGAAACGATTCGGTGGCCTTGAAAGGCTGTAATCTTTAGCGCGACGTATAGCGCGTCCACTCTATGAAAAGGGGA
The DNA here is from genome assembly GCA_023838395.1 of Holcopasites calliopsidis. Lineage (NCBI taxonomy): Eukaryota > Metazoa > Arthropoda > Insecta > Hymenoptera > Apidae > Holcopasites > Holcopasites calliopsidis. The sequence goes on from JALHAQ010000009.1 coordinate 2,724,832, forward strand.
TGGCGAATAGGGGCGCATCGCGAGCCACGTAAAGGAATGCCACATTGCTATTCAAAACGTAAAAACCATTTAAAAATGTAATACCCGGCAGCCAGGGAAAAGTGTGCGCTTGATCCAACGTGTGACTTTGTAAGTAAAATATACTGCCCCTGGTCCGGGAAGTCTCGGTCGAATAATCATGATTTATCGGCGTAAGGAATTTTCGTCGTGCTGAAAAAAAAAATGTTTTCCCAAAGCGGACAACCCCCCTTGTCGTTGTTTCAAATATTGAGGGGAGTAATAAGCTGTGTAGAAAAGAAATAATGGGAGATTGTTCCGAAACAATAAAATTCCCAATTTTTATTGCTCAGTAAAAATATGTTTGGACTGCTAGAAAATGTGTATAGACAAATTGGAAACAATTGAAATATGTTGCAAAAAGTAGACTGTGGAGAAAGATCGATATTAATTAAAGAATCCGTTCAAGACACGGGATGAATAGATTTAATTAATAATTCCACTCGTCACGCAGATTTTGTAGCGCACACACAATCAAGGAACATTTGTCGATACATTTTCCTCCAATAAATTTACTTTCCACCAGTTCGATATTCGGCAAAACTATACCGACCACGACGATATTCGCAAGAGAATCGATGCGAATTGATTCGCGTGAATTTTTCCCAGCTACCGTTCGTGTGTATCGGTTTGGCGCGGAGGCTGCCACTGAAAATCGTTATCCAGTTTCGGTCAGACGAAGATTGAGATCGGCGAAAGAACGTGTACCAGTCGAATTAAAATCGTAAGCGGCCGCGACCGCATATTGACCTCGTAAACCTGCCCGGGCAGTGTAAAACAAAAAAGCCCGGTGTTCTGGAAAAGAATTACTCTTTCCTCCGGCCGGCAATGGAAACGTGGCGGATCCGCAAGTGGAAGCGCGGTATAACGTTAATTGAATATATCGGATTCTTCGAGAATATCGTGGTTGCGGCGATAGGAAATGGATGGAGAAATAATTGTCGAATATACGCGCACGTGGAACGTGTCGTGCCGGTAAAGTCCTCGTTTTTGCTGCAATTATATTTGTTGAATTTGATACGGGCCCGATCGAAAGCGGTAATCAATTTTCCGCAAGTGTCTCGATACCGTTCTTGCATTTACGGCTGTAGCGTTCCATGCCCTGCACGGTAACTAATTTCAAACGGGAGATGTACAAAAAGAACAATGTGTCGCATAGAAAGTGTTACGACAAATTAAAATTCTACAATCGAGGGATTTGAAAGATTTAAGTTTCTGCTTTTTATATACGATTCAGTGTTCTCGTTAGAATTTCTATAAATCACCAACAATGGTAAGCTAAGAATTCATTCACGCAGTAAATGAAATTGAAGAAGAACGCGTGCCCCAAATTTCCCTGCCAGCAAATTGTTTAATCGCATCGAGTTATCGCAAAGCGCGAAACTCGCGGGGTTAAACGGTGCCGATGAATCATCGTTCATTTGTAATTAGGCGTTCGCATCGGGTCACGTGGGTACGATCGTTCAGCAGCCACGGCAATTCGTGGGAGCGAACGGGCTCGCGTTTCCAGGACCGTGCACGAGAAGGTCGCAAGGCGGTAGGAACGAAAAGTAGAGAAAGACGAATGAAAATCGTTGTTTCGTAACCGGGCGTACAATCTATCTCGGTGCACGCTTAAGGACGTTTTAATCGCCGCGATTAACCGGCAGCTGCTTCAAATGCGTCTCATTATGAATTTAAGTAAGGCCGCGGTAAATTACGGGGTCCATAACTTTCCAGATTATTTCGCCGCCTGCGATACTGCAGTCCATCGATTTTCATTTTAATGCCTTTCCCACCCCCGTGCCACCCCTTTTGGTGTGCGTAAACACACTCCTACGACGACGATGTAACATTTTCGCTGCGTAGATCGATATCTGTTCTTGAGAATGACGTAGTAACGCGTAATTGATCATTCTCAGCAAATCGATGTCGGTATCATACGCGCATCGCTCCAGTTCTAAAGTTAAAGATTCGATCAATCGCATCCTGGGATACCCGTTTAAACTTCGTCATGAAGACACCTCCCTGCCTCGAGCGAATTACCGCGAGGTAATGATTGCATAAAGTAATTCGAGTGTGCGCCAATTTACAGCGAAGTATAGAGGGGGAAAAAGTCTCGTCGAGCCTATTTTTCCCCGGTGTCGTTATGAAGAAGCAGACAGCGGTCTTCGAGCCACCAATTAACTTCGGTTAATTGATCGACGACACCGATAATAATTAAAATCACCACGAACAGTACACAACGCTTGAGGAGTGTTTAAACCGAATGGATTCAAATTAACGACCTATATCAAACGCGAAGAAGTTTGGGTACAGTGCTACGTTGAAGTTGTTGGACATTATTACAAATCTAAGATGAAAGAGATTTCTTACTCTCATACAGTATTTTTCTCCTTAGTTAAAAATATTTTAGGAAAGTTTATTTGAAGTACATACATATATTACTTTTTAAGTAACACTACGGGTTTGCTCTCTACAAACGCAGCGGGGGGAAATGTCGTGTCAAGAATGTGTGACGACGAGGATCGACGACACAACGTCAGCTATTTAATCGACAATACCAATAATTCAAGCCACTGCCGACAACACGTGCTTACGAGAATCAGATGCGCGTTCATCATCAGATATCCGAAATAACAATCTCGGGCACGTACATACATGCATGCCCCTGTCTCCGGGGTCGGCGCGCGTATACGACAATCCGTGTAAGTGGCAAATTACCAAACCCAATAGTCGCGCCTGACTCCCGGTTCAATAATTAAGTCGGCCCCGCTGGTGTTACGTAACGCGCCCTACGCTGTATAATCGTATCTACGATTGAGAGCCGTTCGTGTGTAATTCGATATGATTATTCATTGGGACAGGTGAATGCGACGGTAATTCCGTGGTGATTAAAATAATCGGTACCCGTGACCATGCACAGCCAGCATCGCGTTTCTGCTGGCCGTCTGATAATAAACGCTTTCATCCGTCGACGGGGGAGAGGAGGGGGGCGGCGGCACCCCGCGCCTGATTCCGAGCAAAACCCGCCCCTCGTCGCGGTTGCTCTTCGATAAGTGATCGTTCGCGATCGAATCTCGATAAAATCCTTCGATCTGTTAGTATGTAACATTTGAGGAGCGATCATTAATTCGAGTCCTCGGTTAGCTTCATAATGTCGCTTTTCTGACAAACGTTTTTGAATGCGATCAAAGTTTCTTTATGGATGCGAAGTAATAAAGAAATGACTGCCAAGGAGCATTCCGAGAAATGGCTACCTTAATGACGTTTCGGGGTATAACGACTGCTCCCCGGTTTAATCGCGAGGCAGCGGTTAAACCTGGCCGAAAACTGTAATACAGACATTCTCGGCATTATGCTAATGGCTGAATCCATCCGGCGAGTTTATCGCCGGATCGGAACGATCTCGGCAATCTTCGAGGCGAGGCTTTACTGCGCCACGGACGTTTGCGTGGGAAGTGGCGTCTCGGAAATCAACGTCCACCACTGTTGCGCTGCCAAAAATTGCCCCGCAATTCCCATTCCTTAACCTCCAATCCGAATCAACAAATATAAAAACAGAAGAAATCTAGTTATTCAAATATGTATCGCTTCTCTCCATCGTTACCCCGCACAACCCTCTAGAGATCCCTACGGAGCGGGACAGTAAATAGAAATGACAAGAACGATGCGACATATCCAGCCCCCTGTGTCTTCTTTCGCGATCTCGTCGATCAAGCACGATCAGCCCTCGCGCGATGCCGAGTGGAATGTAACAGGATCGAGAGGGGCGGCGCCTCGCAAAAGAGTTACAGGAAACGCGTCCCTCTGGTAATTCGATGAACGAGTGCGTCGACGATCGTCGTCGTCGTCGTCGTCGAAGGGTTGGAAGCCAAACCCGGCAGGCAATTGGCGTCGATACTTTCGACAGGTCGCCGTCGACGCACGCATGCGATCGAGTCCCATCCGATTCGTTTCCCTGAGTGCTCCACGATCCTACGCTTCGACGGAGGACACGTAAGAGAGCACGAAAGAGGGAAGGGCAAGTCGCCGATGGGAGAAAGAGCGAACTGCGTGCACAAGGGGAACCTCCGCGAGATTGGGAGGGAACGAGGTGGAGCGACGACAGGGCGAGAATTAGGGGGAGAGGAAGAAGGAGCAAGGGAGGACTGTTCGACGGTAGACGAGGTGGGAAGGTTAGCTACTGTAATTAGTGAGAACGTATCGTAATTAGAGAAAATGCCACGTTTAATTGCTAATTGAGTTTCTGGCTGATGCGAGATCTAATTTTAATCACCTAATTACGTGACTACAGGCTGCGGGCTACGGACAGCCACCCACCCCCTCCCGTCTGCCTTCTACCGAGCACTGCATGGCCACTGCTGTGCCCGTTCTCTGCGGCCGTATAAGTACTCGTCTAGTCGAATTGTAACGGGTGATACGCTGCCCCGGTTCCTTGTTTAAACACCGGAACGTTTCGCGGAATCTAGCCGGAACTCTCCCGGTTCTCGTAAAGTCTTCCTAGAATCGGCCCGAATCTCGCTTCAACACAGTAGCCACCGTTTTTTGACGGCCACCTCTCTCTGATCGTTATTTTTCTATCGATAGGATGCAAGCAAGTAGAGTAAGATAGTAATGAGACTGGTTTTAAAAATTAAAATTGCTTTGAAGAAGTTGATGTGATTCGTTCTGTATGTGCAGGTAATTAGTTACTTAAGAGAAAGATTTTAATTATTCGTTCAGCAGGAGATTAGCAATAATCCGTTCACAATTGATTACAAAAGACTTGACCTATCTGTCGCCGTCCTCGACATTTTAAAAATCTAAAACTAAACTGCACCTTTAAATCTTTAGCAAAAATGAAATGTCTCACACCTTCATTTCTTGCATTCGATGCACAATTATCTTTTATTATTTCAGACAGCACAGGGGATGAATAGAATTGTATCACGAATTAGATGACCCTTTTCGGTATCGGGACACACGGTATACGGAGGTCGTAACTTCGGAGCCACCGACGTTTCATACGTGTACGTACGTTTGAAGCGAATACAGGGAAATGTGGTTAGAAATTACACGGCCGCCGCTTATATACAGAGCTCCGAGCGTGAAACACGGGGCTCTTATTAACGCGTGTATTAGCTATGCCAACTCACCCTTCTAATCTATATCCCAACTCCGTGCCACGCGATTATTGGTTTCACGCGAGGACGGCTATCTACATTATGCCTACGGGGTGACGCTAATTTTGGAAATGCGCATGTTTCTAATCGGCGGATTCGTCGGCGAAAATAACTTCCAATTCGCTTCAACCGTGACAGGTGAACCACCGAACTATCAATTCTACTAATCACCGATTAGGATAATCAATCATACAGTAAAATTAATTTCACAATCTTTTAGCTTGCCCTAATTTCGAATTAATTAGATACGAATGAAGATTCGTAAAAGTCAAATGCGCAGAGTAATTTCATTTGTGAACCTAATATTGATTTAAGCGTTTGAAATTATTTCAGAAACGAAGCATTGAAATATAATGTCGACAGTTATGACCCTATCGACCGTGAACCGCGAAAAAAAGTACCGAAACATTAGTTTTACCTTAAAAGCCTCCACTTTCCCTCAAACGTCCCAGGTAACGACATTGAAAAATTGCGTTAGAGACGATGAAAGGGAGCGCGCGGACACCGGTCGTTCACCGCTCTTACCCCCTGCTTTTCGTTTCATTTGCAATAAAAATAACATCATTATCGGGGGTGGTGCTCATAAACCAATCTAAAAAAACCCGGCAAGATTTAATATCGCCTAATCGATTTACTTGAAACGAATCATATTAACAAAAGGGGAAGGACGTGGACAAAACGAAGGGCCGATTCATTTTTTGTTCGTGCTTCCCTAAGAATATTCGTGCCGACCATCAAAGGAACTGATAACTAGTTTATACTTTCACAATGTGCAGGGATTTAATTATTCTGATCTTTTGTATCTAACCATATTCCAACAAAATGTTGTATTGATGATAAATGAGTATTTACATTTCTAAAGAAGTAATGGATATTAAATAGTTATCCCTAGGCAATAGGAAATAATTATTATTTACGAAATACCAATCCGGGAAAAGAAACAACATATTAATAGCTTTGTTCATTTAAATTATTTCGAAGCGAAAGTATACAGTTACAATTTATCAAATGATATAATAGTACGTTCAGGGTTGCAAATATCTCAACAATCGACGGCACGATTCAGTCGTTCGACAAAGGAGAACCGAAAGGTATAGAAACGTATGAAGTGCGGTCGGGATAGCCTTAGACGATCGCTAATTTAAGCTTATCCCGCGGCACTCGACTCCATCCAGCGGGAAGTCGCTTTTTAATGCCGGTCAGACTGGCAAGAGTCGACGGCTCACAAAGCAGGGACGAGTGAACTTGCCGGAAACAAGGGCCGGTAATTAAAAATGTCAAAGTAACGACGGTCTAAGAACCCTAACGTCGACGCGGGTTTGGAGTGGCCGTCGCTGGCCACCCTCCTATAGCGAGATGCGTCCACGGTCAGCTAGGGTTCGAAACGACAATTTCGAAGATCGATACGCGACGGTCAAGTTCCTGCGTCGCGATAATTATAGATTCTCCGCAGACTAAGCTAACTTTCGAGGAGCTCTGATAGCCGATGGACAAGCGGCGGCAAGAGAAACCTCTAACTGTCGGCAGTGCGCGAGTGGTCGATTAAAAGTTTTCGGGGAACTTTCTTTTATCGCCCGATGCCGTCGGATTTCGGAGAATTTTTGCGGGTACTTCTTTGTTCGTGTGATTCTAACAACCTTGCGCACCTTGCAGTCGGACTACCAAATAAAGCAAACACGATCGAAGAACGATAATGCTACAAATGCGCCGTCTTTGTAACAAATAAATGACAAAAAAAAAAAACAGACTAACTTCGGTAGACGTACTTTACATCTCCGGCTGTATCTTTCCCTGCCTTTAGCCAGTTTCCCTCCCTGCTTAGCCAGCGCTGTTTCGTCTCTTCTCTGTCCCACCGACGTCCTCTGCAGGTGAACGTAAAAACAGAAAAGTGGGACGCCTTATTGTGCGCCGGTGAGACTGGCGACTCAAAGGCTTAGGAAGCTTTGTACGTGGAGCAATGCCTGCTATGTGCAGGCACAGCAGGAAGAAGGGGGCGCAAAAGGGGGGCACGACGGTAACTACCCCCCCGTGCATGGGCCGGCGCGGCGTGTACGTGCAACCCTCGTGAAAGAAGTGGGGGAGAAAAATACACCTAGCTACCTCGTTCATTTTTATCCCCTAAAGCAATTTCAGCATTGTTTTAAAATAGTACTTAGCAGGGTCATTGTATTATGCATGCGCCCTCGGTCTAGTGGACTGCGCCAGTGTGTGAGAACACTTGATTCCTCGCGCACGTGAGCCTCGCCCCATTGTTAACTCAGGAGGAGCAGCAGCCTGCTGCTGGAGGGGGCGGAGGTGGTGGAAAAAGGAGGCGGACGGGTGGTGAAAGCAGCGACGATGGAGGGAGGGTGGTAACAGAGGGGATTTTCTCGGCCAAGATTTTTGTTTAACAGTAAACTTACCCCCTCGACCGTGAAATCGTTCGAGTTCGATTTTCTTTACGGGCCATCGATTGATAACTTATTTGGGGGGAGGGTCGGTGCAAGTTCGACCGTTGCATGCACGCGTAATTTCGTGTGTTATACTTTTTTTTGGGGGGGGGGGGAGGGATGTAGATATTGCGCAGAAGTTTGCCCGTGCTGTATTGTGTACTTTGATAAGTTTATGTTACTTGCTAATTGCTTTGTGCGGAGGAGTTTAGACGTTTGAATATTCTACTATTCGCCAGGAGTTTTGAAGTTGCTGATAATTAAGGAGAAATAACTACGGCAAGCTGAATTATATCGCTAACTTAATATGGGGGCCTCTGATTTCTTTAAGCGTTTATAATTGGACTATCTTCTTATGAAAGTAGAGACGTTGAGAAACGGTGAGCAACCCTTGAAACTTTAAATTAAGAAAACGCAAGCTATTGAAAGTTCTTTTATAAATACCTAATTGTTACCTCAACAAAATAAAGAAAACTTCTCCGCTTTATGAGCAACAAATTATAATGAGGGATGGATAAGACTGTAATGTTTAAAGAGACGAGCTCGTTTAGTTTCTATCTCTGGTACGCGTAGCAGGGATAACGATTATGGTCCTGATTTTGAGACATACCTTCTGGCGGTGCCGCAACCGTGTTCGGTTAAGTATGAAGTCGAGTGCGATTACTATTGTTTCGAGTCGAGCGCCTCGACTGCCTACCGGGTAAAGCAATATTGCATTCGAAAGAGAGCGCACATTCGCCAAGTGTGATGCCCGCGGTAAGGTTTTGAGGGCTCTTCCCCAAGATAAAGGCCTGCATATACTTACTGAGTACATATACTCGTCCGGATTCTTCTGCGTCAGGCCGGTGAAATTTTGTCCGTCAACTAATAAGATTCCCTTGGATACATTTGAAACGCATATATTTTTTCAATTATTCCCATACTCCCGAGATTTGTTATTCGTATCGAAATATTATTGACTCCGGCGTTAAGAAATCGGAGCATTTTCTGTATATTATTTGATGCTACAAACTTAATAACGCAATTCGATAATAAAAGATTCTAACTTTCCTCAAACCATCGAATCCAATTATTACCACACATATTCTACATTTAAGGGATCCAATGGCACACGAAATCAGTCCCACGAAACACAGAGCAACACGCAAACATCCCCCCAACGATAAATCATTTTTCCAATCCAAGTATCCTGTTTCCGCGACGAAAGGGTTAAGGCGCAGGACTTAAGAGACATCAGGAGGCTAGAGACAATTCCATAGCTACGACGCAAAGTACACGGCCGTGGGCCGTGTGGCCAAAGGCGCTGGAACGGCCCTCTCGTCTTCATTGTTCGTAGCGAGCGTCCTCCTACCCTCGACCACCCCAGAGCGACGGGGGGATCCCTCTCTCACCCCCGACCAGCCCGCGTTTCTCGCTCTCATCTCATCTTGCGCCAGCCTAGTGACTTCACGAGGGTCTCATTTTCATTAAGAATTAAAGTTGAAGTCCGCGGGGAAAAAAAAAGTTTCCATTCGCCTTTTTCATGCAAATGAGATCGCACCATCTCGCGCTTCGAAACTATCCCGATCCTTAGCCAAGCGGTGGAATCCACGGAGATTCGACCGGAGACCGTGGAGATAAAAAGAGAAGAACTTTTTCCTCGAGATCCTGACGGCCGGCTACCTTGAATCATTAGCGAATCACGGCCGCCGTGGTGGAGAGCCCGTCTAATTTTCGGGGATTAACCGTGGAAATTAATTAGGTCGCCAGCGTGACTACCGCTGGCCGCTAATTAAGATATTGAATGATATTGTTGATTTTTCAGACGTTTATTCGCTATCTATGGATTATTTTATTTCATTATAGATATAGTGTATTTATTGTTTCTTCCTTTTTAATTTCATTTCATTTATTTAAGCATTGGTTAACGTAGCACTCCTTTCTATTAGAGATTGTGAGTAGATCAATTTCAATTTTCAATAAGATTTCGTTTCCTGTTTTCTCCAATTTTTCCTTCCTTTTTGGGACACCGCGCGTTTCAATCAACAGCAACAACGAATAAACACGTGAGTTGAAATTTAGTGAGTCGCTCGGTACACCAACAGCGATTGCAATTGAATATTTGTTCACCGTTGTATCATCGTAAAATACGCATTTATGATACACGATATTTTCGATAATAGCAAAATCCATCGAAAGCAATTCAAGCGTGTAATCTACAAACAAACCGACAAAGATTCCGCGTAAACCTTTCCCTGGTATTCCTACAGGAAACCCGAGAAATTGCAATTGATATTTTAATAAATGTTTTCATTAAGAAACGATTTCCACAAATCTTTCCACTCTGCAAGACTTGTAAGTTAAACTACACGCAGTTAGTCGCACAGAGAAAAATTAGTCGCAGCCTTGTTGCGTAGAAGATTAAAATGAAATTAATTCGGCCACGCATTATCGGCTACGTTGACCTGTCAAATTTCATCGGGGCCTGCAAGAGAAACCCTTCGACAATATGCTACGTCGATGCACGCGTGTACATTAAGCTGCGTTGCATCCGATCGACCGCGCTTTCCCCGGGGGAGAAATATCGCGGATTATTATTTAGTCAGTTTATCGCGCAAATTAGTCATGCGAATAGGGATTCATTAGAGCAGTCGCTTAATTATCGCAGCCTGCCTGACGTTACACGCGACGCGACGTTCAAGTGAGATACGCGCGATAGTAATACGCGTTCTAGGCGAATCTGATTTCTGCCCGATTGTCTCCTTGCCGTTCGAGTATCGATATCGCGCCCGCCTCGAGAGTGTGTTAATTAATTTTCACGGTTAATTCCGTCGTCTGAATGCCACATCGACGTTCCACCCGTTTTCACGTGCCGCGCTATGTAACGAACACTTCTCCTCGACTTTTCTACCTTTGTCGCGATGAGCTCGATAAAAATCATTCACGGAAATTAATGCCAGACACTTTAGAAATATTACAGGCTTCCCTGTGTACAAATACGCTTATTTATATGATCGTGCAAAATGCTTTACACACCATGACACGAGGCCTAGGCAGGCGCAGTATCTCTGCCAGCGATTTCCGGTCGGATAACACGGCAGCATCGTCGGCCCGGTCCATTAACCTTGAGTGCGAGCATATTTTTCGTCGAATTCGTAAAACGCGGCGCATTTTGTTAATTGAAATCGTTTCATCGATCACGGACACAGGGACAATCTCTTAAACGGGGGTCGACGAGAGCGAAGGGAACGGGGCTGGTTTTTGTACCGTCCAACGAGAGGAAGGATCAAAGTTCCCCGGGGGGGGGGGGGGGGGTGGACGGCAAGGGGGTGAGGTTTAAGCTCGTGACAAATGCTCCGGTGTCACGAGAATCGTTTTCGTAGGCGTCGTATAAATTAATAATTACGCCGCGTCGCCATTACCGGGATTAATGATGCCGATATTATGCCGACTGTTTTACTACGATAATTCATCGGCCACGTTGATAACAGCCTCGATCGGAAAAATCGCTAGCCTACCGACTGGTTTAGTATTGTCACCCTGGACGACATTCGTTCGAAAGCGAAACATCGATACGCTGTAATTCCGTGATCGACATTTCATTGAAAGAATCGTAAGAACGATTCGAGTTTCGTTATGCACGAATCGGACAATGTTGCCCGCGGACGATATCGTTGGTTATTTAATATTCGCGTAACGCGAGGTGTCAATAAAATAACGATCTCCCATCAGGGTGTCACGAGAGATGAGATAAATATGGGTATTTGAGCGCGGCAGATAATGCAAACAAACCCACTCCACGGTGAGTTATGCGCCCCGGTCTATATACGGTTTGTCCGCAATTGCGATACGCCGCGCGTTAAATTTGCTTTGAATTACCGCTGATAGTGCGACGCGACCTGGATTATTATTAGCCCGTGATCCCCATACGGTCCATTACCGTGACCTTGCACCCTCCGCGCTCCGATCCTTTTCACCGATAACGTGCCGGGAGTTGCGAAGGAAAATATCCAACCACCTGCCATCCACCCTTTCACCAAGCACCTCACAAAATTTCTCTCGTGCGATTTTCATTTCAGCAGCTTCGTTTCTTTTACCGTGACCCAAGCCACCGACAAGACGCTACTAAAGACTGCTGGTCTTATGGAAGTTCGCGTGCCAGAAAAATTGGCTGCTTTCTTATGCCCTCTCGAACATATTGCGGTTAAAATAAGAAACGGGAACTAAATTACGGAAAATACTTCATCGGTGTAACGAGTAGACTAAAATAATTTACGCTACAATCTGGTTCGTTACCTTATATTATTAATATTGTGTAATATATAATAATAATACCACTGTACTTGTCAGATTCCCTAATAAAACAGACTCCGAACGCAGGCTTATTGGGATAGATTTGAACTATTATAAATTTATTGTTATACTAACTAGCGACTTGTAAAATTCATTATACTGCTACAAAATTCGATTATACACTAAAAAGTGTCCCGATTCAGTCATCACATGCCGGATGCATGTGACGCGCAGCCTACTAAATCTACTTGATAGCTAAACGAACATGCTCGTAATTACTATATGCTTAACTAATCTTAACACTAACGTGCCTACTTGGGCACTGCAGCGCCGAACACTGCTGATATCTTACACACTGATATCTTAGACTAAAAATATGTGTCCTACTTAATTAAAACTTAAAAGCTACGCATCCTTATCTTACAGTTAACTTATAGCTATCAATAGCGTCCTCCCTAATTAGAAATCTAACTTAACACAAAAAGCACCCTGCCTAAGCCACTCGATTTAAGACTTAGATCTAAATATTCTGCCTATATAAAAATCTAATAGATATTTTCCCATACACACTCGTGTACCTGATTACCCTCCTGATGGTCCAGTGTTGTCTCATCGTTTCTTGAAACAGACTGAAACTCACGCGAAAAAAGAATTATTAAACCCTACCTATGTACAATATCTAAAAATATTCCAAGTCCTGCCTGACTAAAGATCTAATGGTTTCGTTTCGTGTAAAACCTGCCTATGTAACAATCGATTTTTTCCGTTGAAATAAAGCCTACCTATGTAATGAGCTAAACATTTGTTCGATTTACAGTTGGGCCTACCTAAATGATCTTTCTAATAAAATGGAAAACAGGGGCTGGACAAGAGTGAGAAGGGGGCGTGTGCTATATGTACGTAATTACCATGAATCCTCTTCCTTGAGTGCCAATCAGTTGATAATCTCGACGTTGCTGAAACAGATAGTAACTCGAAATAGTTAATAACACTTCATAAAAAATAAGTTTTCAAACCTTGAAACAGACTGAAACTCACGCGAAAAAAAGATTGTTAAACCCTACCTACGTAAAAGTCTAAAAATTTTTTAAACCCGAATACATCCTACCTAATGGTGTATCGAATGAAATGGGTTTGGGCGGGGGAGGGGGGGGATATGTGTAATAATCCTGAATCCTCTTCTTTGATCACCAGATGATTATCCTGAAGTTTCTGAAATAGATACTAACTCGAAATGGTTAATAATATTTCATAACAAATCAGTTTTCAAACCTTGGACACTGGATTGATGAGGCCCAGATTTTGTTCCATAATTTCCATCCATCTTTTACTAATATTCCTTGATTACCACCATGGTATATTATACTTTCGAGCCTTTGACGTACTTACAACTAGTTCAAATACTTGGGATTTTGTTTAGAATAATTGGAATCATCTGTGGATCTGTAACAATCTCATATACTAGATTAGTAGCCCCCCCCCCAATCCACCCACAGAAAAAAAAGGAAAAAAAATTGCAGCAGAAAGAAGATCATATTTGAAACAGAACAATCATTTTATATCGAGACTTGAATAACAAGACTGCGGACTTTTATGCATTTATATCTAGAAAATTTAAAGGTGCAAAATTCCGCAGGATGCACTTAATCTGAATAAATATACAAATTATTCAAATTATGTAGCGTTTTATAATACGCGGTCGGTGATATAAGTTCCTATCAAAGCTCTGCTTTTTTACTATATTACCAAAATTTGAATTTGCACAAAAATCCGTAGTCTATTAATAACAATGTGACAAATTCGAAATTGGATTTTGGCCAAGGTGATACTACTTTTCACTACCTTTATTAGCATCAGCATTATCAATATTTTATCAAACTTGAAGCTACGACTGTATTTAGTACGTATTTTAATTATAAAATGAATCTGGCATCAATCTCAGCGTAGCAATACCAGGACAAAATGAAAAGCAATTTAATCAATCTAATCAAAAGCTCAGAATTGAGATAGTCACGTTTCACTGCATTTATTCTGTTTTGCTTCTATGAAAAGGAAGCAGCAGACGATTACGCGAAAGCGAGTACAATAATTCTACTATCACCATGGCCAGTCCCAACTACAGTCAAGAACATTTTTCTTGCCAGAATTCTCACGAACATGAACGGATATCGCAAGTGCATTTTGATTTCTGCACAAGCAGATCCGAAAAATTGTAACAATATACTCTACTAAAAAAAAAGTGAAAATCAAAGTACAACGATTGAAGCAAAAATCTAAGAAGAAAACGCTTGTCAACGAACAGTCACTAGTGCTGTGTCTATGAACTGAATCTACAAATTAGATATATTATACGATCAAAAGATTGATCCATTGTCAGTTCTACAATCTTTAATTACAACTCTATTCTTGTTTGTAAAATAAATTAAAGAAATATTCAAAGACCGTAATATGATATTTCAATATTTAGATGCAATTTTGCAGATGAAATTTGACGTAATTATACTAGTATGGCTATAATCAGATATTCAAGTTTTTATCAGTATTTCCAGTATCAGACGATCGAGACAGAAAAAGATGCTGAAAGAAAAGAACAATGATTAAGAATAGGTAGCCAGAAGGGCTACCAGCAAGTCCACTCGTTCAAACCGTGAGTGGAAAATTATCTTTCGTAACACTAATTAAACGCGAGTGGTGCTTCAAATATCAATACCAAAATGCAACTCTAATTCAACAGATTAAACTACAATTAAGAAATGATGAAATATTAGCAAATTCGCGATTCGACGCAACACTAATAAAATACTGACTTTATATTCTATGCACCAATTGTTTAGTAAAACGCAACTCTAAGGGAGTGAGGGGGAGGAGGCGCAGCCGTGGTCCTTGGCTGCCGATGATGTGCCACCATCCAGGTGACTCAGGAACATGCCATCATGCAGGTGACTCAGGAACACGCTCCTAGATAGGAGCAATTGGGGAACTGGGTTCGCAACTCTGATTACAACAAAAAGGAATAGGTAGTCAGAAGGGCTACCGACAAGTCCACTCGTTCAAACCGTGAGTGGAAAATTATCTTTCGCAACACTAATTAAACGCGAGTGGTGCTTCAAATATCAATACCAAAAGGAAACTCTAATTAAAAAGAAACAAGAAATATTAGCAAATTCGCGATTCGACGCAGCACTAATAAAATACTGACTCTATACTCTATGCACCAATTATTTAGTAAAACGCAACTCTAAGGGGGTGAATGGGCAGGGGGTGCAGCCGTAGTCCTTGGCTGCCGACGATGTGCCACTGTCCACGTGGCTCAGCAACGTGCTCCCAAAAAGGAGCAATTGGGCATTTGTGTTCGCAACTCTAATTAAAAACGCGATCTTTGTTAAACGCAACGCTAACTGGAACTCGCGATGCAATTGTCTCGCAACACTAACATTTAAGAGTGGCCCTGACAAAATAATTCAACAAAGTTGAACTGAAAATTCTCTGAGAAATTAACTGAAAGCTACTGTACTATTATCTCAGAAAATTAGATATGATAAACAATAGGCAAATGCAGTTGCCGCAAGAATTAGAAGCTAATACAAAGCTAAAATCTAAGAAGAACAAAGTTGCAAAAACAAACGCGATATTTTAGTCGCAACGCTAAATAAAACGCGATCTCCATTTCATCGCAACTCTAAGAAAAACCGTCAAGAGATCTATGCGCAACTCTACCTAAGAAAAACGCGATATTCATATATTTCGCAACTCTGCTGTAAGCCGAGGAATTGAAGCAATCGCAACTCTACCTAAAAATCCGCGAAGTTGGTCGCAACTCTAAGAATACGCGAAAATCAAATATCTCGCGACTCTAATTAAAAATCCGAGTTTCATGTCTCGCAACTCTAATTCAACCCGTTCTCAAATTTTGCGCGACTCTAATAAAAACGCGATTTTTGCCCAGGGGTCGTTGGGCCGCAACGGGCCAAGCTGAAAATACTACTACATGCAGCTAAATCAAGCACAGTGACAAAGTAGTAACAGAGAATGACTCTCCATTCTTTTTGAGAATGCAGAGCCATTAGTAGTTGCCCTCTTGAGTGGCAGTTTGCCGGGCCTCTTCGGCCTGTGGCCTCTTCTTTTTTTTCGGGCGCGATGCCCGCTGAAACTTAGTCTAAGCTCGAGACTCTATTCGGAAACCAAGGAAAAACATACAAAGGTGAAAGAAAAATGTGAAAACGCGGATCTAGATGGAACACCCGTGGACGAATCACGACCGAGTATAATCGTAAAAGATGCCATTGCAGAAAATAGCAAAATTAACGATTAAATTCAAGAATCGTTCTTCGTGCGCACGAGCAGTCTCGAGCCTGAATGCGAGTTCGTTTCGGGGCCTAATACGCGACCGCGACCGCGGGTGGAGTTCGAAAAGTCAACGAGCAAAGCCAGAGGCGAACGCATTCTTCGCTCGCGCCCAGCTAAGACTTGACTTTTCAATCTCAGATTTCCTGAAACAGGTTGAACACGCGAAAAAGTGGGCCTACCCGATCAGAGAATGTGTCAACCTGCCCGGCCCTACCTACTTATATTTAACACACACACCAGACGGTAAGTTACCTATCCTACCTCACCCTATATTTAAAAATGGCAAAGCACACACACCAAAAAAAAGCATACGCTCCACGGTTCTCACACAAACGCCCGGGTGCAGGGACCTACACTAGGGAGGACGTCCCGGGACGCCTCCGACACCCGAGCGCGAGCATACATCAAACACACTCTAAGGTACGTACCATTTCACTGAAATCGACTGGCAATGCCTGGGATCCTTGCGTTCTCGCGATAAAAGGCAGATCGACGTTTTAAAAAGTTAATAAACTACCCGCTGTATCGGCAATATATTTATAATGAGTGGCAATTTATTTCTAAGGAATGAAGAGATATTTGTAAGGAATAGCACAGTTTGTGCAAATTGGATGTTCAAAGAATACGAATGCCCTACATTCGTAATTGCATTGAACAGTGAAGCTACTAATTACTATCTCAAACGAAACGACGCAAATCCACAGCCTAAGCACACACACAATGCGGAATGTACGTCGTGCACGATACACCAATGCATTGCCAGCCGCCAAAAACACATGATTAGCTTAAAAATTAGGGTCATCATGCCCACCGCCTTTTTCCCAATCAAGTAGCACCTGGGCACGTGAAAGGGATCGAGGCAGTGAACACGGAAGGGGTTAAACCTGAAAATCCTCATCTAAAAAAGTGATTAATACATATACATTTTCTAACGGGCTAAGCATTTCATCAATATGACTTTACTTTATTTGAAATGAAAATTTAATGACTCTACTTTATCAGAAAGTTAACTGAACGCGTCTAATTTATTGAAAAAGCAAATCAATGACTCTATTGTAAAAGGATATTCAAGTAACTCTACGTTAATTTATTATGCAAGAATTCTGAACAAGAGAATGACTCGAATAAATTGAACAAGTTAATTAAAACATCCTCGGGCGTTCCCGTCATCAAGGCATTTCGTCTAAAACGCCAGTTTGGTGTTAAGATTGCTGTCTTGACTTCGAAAACTACCCGTCGCGAAATGTCTTCTTGTACATTTTGTTCGACTTATGCGTCGCAAGGAAAAACGAGATACTGACGTCTTTATACGCTAAAGATTCTGGTATGGATATCGAATAAACTCAGTTATTCGATAATTCCGATACGCAGAGAAGAAATTGATACGCGGCAAAAATCGAAGACAACCTATACTCATTGTCACTACCACAGCAATAATAATATGCATAAATGCTATCATTGCGAAATAGTTACAATATGAACGAAGTCGGAGGGTATCCGACTTCAGGGCTAAAAACTAACTTTAATATTCATATCATTTTATTTCATTTAATATTTAACATTACTATGCATTTAAATAATTATTTCATACTTCAAATAGTGAAAATATATTTGGTAAAGATATTTTTCAATTGAAAGAGATTCCTGTTAATTATCAGGAATAAATACTCTTTTATACTAAATCCCGAATTTAATATTAGCAAGGTATTAAAAATCGCGAAGTACAAGAAGACCTAGCCTCATCTAATATAAAACAATGAAATAATGTTACTACTCATGAGTATATTTGCATGTACCCACGGTCACTGTGCTTGGCAAAAATTCTACGTAAATACAACCAGTCACCCGTGCCGTTTCGGACCTTTCGTCCTGCGACATGATTGAGTGACCGGAGGAACTTAAAATGCCCAATATTGGGGTACTCACTCCACCCATGCGATGATACTGCAGGATGTCATCAGGGAAGCTCCGGGAAGCCACCAGGGATACCGTTGGAAGTCATCGGGGATGCTCCGGGAAGCCACCAGGGATGCTGTGGGAAGTCATCAGGGACCGCTGCTGTAACATATTAAAAGAAACCTCATTTGTAACTCATGATTGCAATTGAAGCCTGATAATAAAAATTCAAGACCATTAAAAAAGAAGTATTAATAAACTATGAAGATACTTACGTTGTAGGATGGTGCCGCATTGCCCGATGATCGTCCTGATCACAGCTTGTAGCCGACGCACTCACTGACTCTAATATCGCGTATCATTACTAAATCTAACACTTGTAATCGATGTACTCACTGACTCTAATATCGCGTCCCATTACTAAAACTAACTTCACTCAGAGCGGCTGCGCTCTTAAAGGAATGAAAAAGAACTTGAACGGATCAATCACTGACTCTACCGATCGCATTGCGCGCGATCACCAAAAGTTGCCAACCACCAGAACCATGGAGGAACTGGAAGCCACTGGAAAATAAAAGGAGCGAAATTGGTTACTGATTTGTTCATACAATTAATTCTGGATAATGAAAATGCAAGATTATTAAAAAAAAAAGAAAGGTGAAGAAACTATGATGATACTTACGTTGCTGTCTGACGCAGCATGCCCGATGATCGCCCGATCACAGGAGCAGGACACATGACTCTAATACCAAAACGATAAAAAAAGGACAGTACTTTCGCGACCGCTTAATATTTAACATCGGCGAACTCACTGACTCGACACAAGAAAAAACTTGAACGGATCAAACACTGACTCTACCGATCGCATCGCGGGCGATCGCCAAAATTGTCCAAATACCGACGAACCGAACCCGCTGAAACATAAAAGGAACGAACTTGGTTACTCATTTGTTCGTACAATTAATTCTAGATCATGAAAACGAAAGATTATTGAGAAAAGAAAAGATTAATAAACTATGAAGATACTTACATCGTTGACTGATGCGGCATTGCCCGATGATCGTCCTGATCACTGGAGTAGATGATGCTAAAGGGAGGGGGGAGGGGGGGCAAATAAATCGAGAGAGATTTGCATCTTATTTCTCCTTCTCGTCGTCTGTTGAGGAAATACTGATATGTTTCCTATCGATGCAGAAATAATATTATTATTTAGATTCAAATACTTCCGAGTATTTATGAATCTTTTAATACCCTGTAATTTCATATTCCTATAATGAAGACTGTAGGTAATGCGATACATTTATGAAAACTGTACTGTGAATGTTCGTTGTCAAAGTTTCAAACATATTCGCGTGCCTATCAATGAACTATGTCGCGTTAGTACAAATTCTCGGAATGCTGCTTTTGGTAATCAAAACTCGGAAACTATCATGCATCAAGGGCAAGGTCACAACTACGCGACACGCGACGAAACCTGCGGCGAAAATACGACTTGACCGTACTTGCGACCGGGCACAGGGAAAATAAAAGTCCGAGAAAAACAATAGCGAAGTTACGAAGCAAAATCGACCGGAATACAGTGATACATGAATATTTCACGTTCTTTTAGATGTTTCATATCCTGTTTAAGAACTTTGAAATATTCATTCACCCAGGACCAAAGTCTAATAAAGAAAAACAATACATTTGCAAACAACAAAATTATATACACAAGTGAATACGTTCACCTTTCTGCTAATACATTACGTGTTGCCAATTGTCCACCAGAGTATTTTCTCTATTATTATGATGCACAGTTACGTGCTGCTGTATTATAAGTATGCCGCTTGATATCAATCAACCTGTACCAGACCTGTAACAAAAGAAAGGCAATTGGAAGAAATCGCGCTACAGTAGTTATTATATTGCAAGGGAAACTGGGGAGACGTTAGCAAAAGGAATAAAGTAAACACGTATTAGAATTCGCACGGCCGTCGGCTTGTTAATCGAATCAGGCTTCTAATACAATGCACGTATTCTTTAACTTTTTCGAAACCAAAATGCTCGATCATTAAAGAACAATAAACCCGAAAGAATTGTTCAAGTAATTCCAAAAGTTGCGACGATTTGTTGATTAACTTCGTATGGAATCTAACCTAGCCGTCGCTACCGAAAGAATAGACGCGTTCGCCCTCGATCGTACGTACAAGCCACCGACAAAAGAATCTCGAATAACTATTCAATCTACTTCCAAAATGCTGAAACGAATGCTAATTAATCCCGTATTAGTAAATTGAAACAAGTAAACGAGCGTACGTGGTGATAAAGTGAAGCCAAAGAATGGATACGTGCCGTGGCGTCGGTACGCAGCGCTTGTTGACACGTCTGTACGCTACAACGACCCGAGTGTTAATAACATCGCGCCCCGCTCGTTCACCTTGGCCTTGGCGACGTTCGTATTTCAGTTTCGAAAAAACTTTCCTCGCACCGCGTACCGACGTCCTGGACTAATAGTAACTTCTAATAGAATAGTTACAACTGTTTTCCTAACAAAGAGATTTAGCGACGGCCGAGCGCGTAAAAATTTTAGCGACGGCCGCGGGCGAAACCATTTAGCGGTGACCGTCGGATTGATACTCGAACTATCTTTCAATAGAATGCAGGTATCCTTTAATTGTCGCAAAACTACTTAATCTATTCCCACGATGTTAAATCAATCGCTAATTAATCGCGTACTACTCAATTGAAACAAGTAAACGTACGTAGACGGTGATAAAGTGAAGCTGGAAGAATGCGTGCTTAGGTAGCGTCCCGTCGGACGAGTCCATTATGCACGATTTGTCAAGACACGTTCGCACGATACGACAACCCAATTGTAAATGGCGTTGATCGCAATTCGAATTTCGGCAAAGCGCCCCCTCCCTTCTACACCCTCTATCGATACCTTGGATTAATAGTTACGATTGCTTTTTTTTAGGTTAAAGAGATTTAGCGACGGCTGCTGGCGAAACCATTTAGCGACGGCCGTCGGATTGATACTCGAATGATCTTACAATAGAATGCAGGTATTCTTTAATTGTCGCAAAACTATTTAATCTATTCCCACGATGTTAAAACAATTGCTAATTAATGGCGCGCTACTCAATTGAAACAAGTAAACGTACGTACGCGGTGATAAACTGAAGCCGAAGAATTGGTACATACTTAGGTAGCGTCCCGTCGGACGACTCCCATTATGCAGGATTTGTCAAGGCACGTTCGCACGATACGACAACCCAATTGGAAATGGAGCTGATCGCGAATCGGTTATCGGAAAAGCGCCCCCCCCCCCCCCACTACACCCTCTATCGATGTCTTGGATTAATAGTTACGACTGTCTTTTTAATAAAGAGATTTAGCGACGGTCGATCGCGTAAAAATTTTAGCGACGGCTGTTGACGAAACCATTTAGCGACGGCTGTTGGCGAAAGCGTTCAGCGACGGCCGTCGGCTAATCGAATGCTTCTAATAGAACATACCTGTTTTCTAATTGTTGCCAAACCGAAAAGCTTGACTAATAGAATACAATAAAACTGAGAGAATTTGTGAATTACCCTCGCGTTGATTCGATTACCTCCGATCGATTCTAACCTAAACAGTGCTACCGAAAGAAGTGGCGCGATCGCCCTCGATTAAGATAATCTCCCGGAGCTATTTAATCAACTCGCACGATGCGAAAAACGATTGCTAGTTACGTACTAGTTCCCGTATTAGTTAATTAAAACAAAACAAGTAAACGAACGTACTCGATAATAGAGGAGGAGCCGAAGAATAGATACTTGGCGTCCCGTCGGAAGAATGCGTGCCTGTTGTGACACGTTCGCACGGTGCGACGGCCGAAGTGTGAATGACGGGCGCCCCGATCGTTCACCTGGCCGTTGTTTACGATCGCGAATCTGTACGAGTGTAGCTATGCCTAATACGAATTGCTTACGCAAATTAACGACCACGGTTTTCTATTAATCTTGCAAAGACTACAACCAGACTTCCGGTTCTCTCAGGACACGCAGAGCTTCAAAAAGGGAACTTGACAACATTCTTCTTCCACCGGTATCGTAAGTATTCTAAATAGCCATTGTTAGACAAATTTCAAATATTATAGGAATACATATAATGGAAATTGTCAGCGATCTACATTTGTCTATTAAGCGACCTACTCGTTCATTTACTTATCCTGCTCAACGTATTTACCAACATCGCTAGACGAATCTACCGACGGGACTTAGTCCCACCAGGCCCATTTACTGGCACGGCAATTTACACAGGGGCTGGCGGTCTTTAATTGTACCTCGTCGGTGCCCAGGCATTTAATCGTGGCACATTTAGGGATAGCTGCTTGACCCCTCACCCGCTTAAACTAATTCCATTTATATTTGAAACTCTACATTTCTTGGAGAGAGTGAGCCTTTAAAGATCTTGTACAAGATTATAGATCATTTAAAAAAATTCGATGATTTAGTCGCTCTCATTCCATTGTCTTTAAATAACTGCTACTAAGGTACTCTTAGCTTGACCCCGATACTATAAATTAACACACGAACTTATAAGGAGAGATCGAATTTGACAAACCTAACAGCGAGCAGCAGTACGACGTCTTAGGAGGGCGATGAAGGGGGGGGGGGAGGGGGATGGATAATCTTACGATTCACGATGTCATGTGATTACAGCTATTTTGTGCCACTTGTACTTATTAGGGGTGATACGCCAGTTCAGTCGACCATTATGAGTGCCATCTGAATCTCGGCCTCTTGAATGCCTCCATTTACCATTAAGCACATTACTATTATCCTATCACGCGCTCGCCCGGCCAAAGGGACTTCTTTGGTTTGCCCGTGATGCACGAAGCCATTTGTGCAAAGTGGCCGTTCATTACTAAATTATGCCGGGTTTTATAGCATTACATTAAACCCGGCCTCGACTCCCTGCTCCCTTCCTTCGACTGTCCTTCGAAAAAAAAAGGTCGCACTGGAATGGGGATGCTGTTTCTGCTGAATGCCATCCTTCGGAATCCCAGTGTATCTTTCGATTAAATCCGGCTCCTTCCTGCCCGATCGGGACAAAGCTTTCTCGGCTACCTCGCAATCGTGGTCCATGCGAAACGTTTGGAAAATTCAACGCTACACTGATGGACAAATCTATGTTTGCCTTGATCAATTCTATGCCTGTGTTCCGTATAATTATTGGCTCGCATGCAGTTCCCGTGGTCGTTGACGCGGGTTTACACCGCACGCTAATAACTGCAACACTGTTACGGACAGTCGTGGCCGTAATGCGCGTATAATTAATGATAATAACGCGGCTGGGCCACAGTGTGCGCGGCCTCCGGACCGCTTTTTGTTCATGCCGCCCTCCGGTGTAATGAACCACCGAAGATGTCAGAACCAGTTCTGTATCTCTCCTTTCGGCTTGCAACACTTTCGTCCGCGTAAACGACGCGGCCGCTCGCGATACTGACGCGATCGTTTAACTGCAGTTTAGCCCGGTAATGAATACTACGATCATCCGTATCGTCTGCCGACGAACATTTTCCGCAGAGATCGTAACGCAATTGCGCTGTGGAATTTTCAGAGGCATAGAAATCTTTCAAGAATATAGGGCGATCGAATACATTCGTTAAGTCTTCTGAGCTACTTTTTTAATTACTGAAAAGTGGGCATCGGTCTTTCCTTAATAACTGTATTCAATTTTGCAAATCCTGTCCGAGGAATTCAACCTCAGGATCGCGTGACATTAAATCCTGCAGCTTGCAGGGTAACGATTGCCATCGTCGTTAATTCAAGCTGGTCGGCTAGACATAACTCCTCGCGATATCGACGAGCATGCCGGATTGCAATCAGGCAAACGTGATCGAAAAAATCCTCGATAGCCGATATAGAGACGGTGATTGTGGAGACCCAGTTTCGGTCAGTCAAGTTGCTTTATTTCGTCCCCCTTCTACCTACTAATACCTATCTACTTGACGCTACAAAGTGGAAGGCGGAGGAGATGATTGCTGGGGCACGCGTACAACGTCGAAAGCATGTATGCCGGCTCTTTTACCAAGATAACATTTCAGAATCAGAGACACTGTATTTGCGCGCGCGCGCGATGAGGAAAGGGTTGAGTTGGTCCAGCAGCTTTTAATAATATTTCCATTTTTTTTTTATTTTTCGCTGCGTCCTCGCGCGACTCATAGGCGATTCCCTGTGTGACACCCCCCCCCCGCCCCCGATACCCGAGCGGAACCTTGCCGTTCCGTTAATCCCAAAGTATTGCGCTTTTTTTCGAAAGCGATTTGTGAAATATAAATAAACGGGAGCGGCGTCGAAATGACTTTTGCCTCCGTCATGCGTTCGATCCGGGCCATTTTTGATTCGGATTCCGCTTCGAAACGCTGTCTTTGCACGCTCGCCGGCGGGAGGGTGTTATATGCTTAGCGCCGTAGAGCAGAGAGAAACAGGCGGCGCGGAGCCCGTTCGCTCCACCCGCTACGATGGAAATGAAATGTCAAAAAGAGTAATAACGAATGTTATCGATGTGATACCGGGGATATAGGTAGTTTTTCGTTCTTTAGAAATGGAATCGACGACCGTTTCGTTTCCCCCTTTTTGCTTTAATTTTTCCTCCAATTTTTTCCCTCCTTTCTGCTTCTTTGTCGCGCCGCTTTGGGAACAGGCTCGATTTTGTTCCACGGGATGAAACACAATAGTAAATAGTTATTCCGCCGCACGGCAAATAGACATAGCATTTTCAACCAAAATGCCATGTACCTCTTTCGCTCAAAAAAAAAAATACTATACCATCTAAAGATGTACGGCTAATAAAAAGTTAAAGCGTGGAGAAATTGCATCAAGCTGGGCTATTAAAAATATACGCACGCCCACTTGCGAAGCTTTATCCACAAAGACCATACGACTTAATAAATTTTCGGTTCTCCACGAATTTTTAAATAATATTCCCTGGTGGACGAGACCAGCCCGACCAGTGGTACGCGTCGCGAAACGATTCGCCGTTTTTGCGCCTGGCAATTTCATTAACATTCGTCGCAGTATCACGGGCGAAATCTCATAAGCGATGGCTTGCTTGGCCGATGCAAAAATTGTTAGTCTTTCTGGCCGCGCGGACCGCTATTGTGGCCGAGTAGTACCCGCCGTTTCGCGGGCTCGGGAATAATTCGATAATCCAGCAACATTTTTATTCCGCGCTCGGATTTAATAAACCGGCAAAATAGATTTTATTATTTGCAATCACCATCGCGGGCCCGCGTTCTCGTTAGCTAGTTTTAATCCCGCGCCGCGGAATTCTCGCGTCCTCAGGACGCCGCGTAACGACGTTAAAATGTCACTTGGCACTTGCAGCGGGCCAGCGTTAAACCTTCCCTGCGCTCCGCTATCCGTGCCGTTCACCTTCTCGCCTTTGATCGATATCGCATTCCGTTTCCGTGGGATTCGTGGAATGCGCGTCAATTTGTATATAGGACCGTGTCGATTACATCATGAAGTAAGGCAGCGTAGATGGGTGAAAGGCATGATTAAAGGGGTATCACGAAACCGCAAATATGTTGAAGATAATCATTTTTCGGGGACAGAGCGGTGAGACAACGGGACGCAGGAAGGGTTCGGGAGTAGGATAACGCCGGCACGTTTCAGCGTTCCGGCCGGGGCGTATCAACAGTTGCCACCTTCGATCCCTAATCCCTGCAGCCGCAAGCCAAACTCAACCTACCAAAGCCACCCTCGACACGCTTTCGAAAAACGATCTTAAAAGGCTTTCCATCAAAGTGCATCGTGGCCAGGATTTGAAGGTAATCGTTTAATTACCCGGCATCCCGCAAAAGAGGAAAGGAAATTGGAGGGGGGGGTAGGGGGAGGAAAAAAGGAAAGCACAGAGGGTGTATGAAAGAGGAAACCGCGCGTTTCGAAAAGGCTTATATATGATCGCTTCATATCGCCTACAAAGTGAGTTTTTCCGCGTGTTCTTATGGTTATTTATCGAGCCGCCGACCCCCCCGGAAAAGCCGACAGGAATCGCTCGAGGCCGACAAAGGAAACAGGAAAAAAAAGGAAGGGAAAACGAGGAAGAATGGCAAAAAAGAGGCATCGCGTATGTGTGGCGCGCGGGGCGTCGCCATTTCTGATTGAATCCAGGCTTCGAGCTTATATTTTGTCATCCATTGGCGCCGTCGGGAGCGTGAGTGCAGGCTAAAAGAGTCGAAACGGTGACGAGAGGGAGCAGATTGGTGCGCGGATCCCAAAGCTCGACAGAGAATACGTCGGCAAGAGGGAGAAGGTGTGTACCGTATATGCGGAGATCCAGGGGTGGCCCCCCGCTCTACGAATCAAGCGGGACGGGAGGGGCTGTTTGCCAACGAGAATTTTAAAATCACGAATTTTTAAAAAGTACCCCGCGGCCAGATTCTCTTCGCTAACGTGGTTACGTAGCACCGACGCGCGTGCACGTCTGCGTACCTGCGTACACGCGCGCGACAAGCGCGAGTCGCACAGAGGGACAGAGAGAAGATTGTCTGTGTGTGCGTGACACTATACGCGTTTATCCCGCGTACCTGTAAATGCATCCCGGGCTCTCCACCGAAAAAAATTCGATCCCTTTTTTGCCTTTTTCCGCGTTCTTTTTCTTTGATTTCGCGTCCCTTTGTTGCCACACCAGACCCGGAATAAACGCCGCAAAACGCCCAGCTGACCGCTTCGATGAGTCTTTGAGGCCGCACCGGGCGCGCTCGCGGCTTTTGGATTCGACCGAAACAATCACGATCGCTCAACTTTCTTTCAGCGACCGATATTAATGGGCGAGCTCGAGGATGCTTTTCATAAATTTCTATTAGACGCACAGAGCGAGAATATGTTACGCTTCAAACTGTTTCCGAGTATGGAGCACTTTGGAAACGGTGTATTCGTAGACGTAGTCACGTTTGACCGTACACGCCTGATCAATGATCCGCCTTATCTACTTGCTTCAATTTTTTCCTTCTACAATCGAGCGTCATGCTGTAGCTTTTAATAGATTTGTTATCGATAAAAATTATTCCCCAGCAGCAAAAGTTAAAGTCGATAGTTAAAGACACAACTTGATCAACAATAAAACTTGAACCCGTCTTTGAAAATTGTCACGGATCGAGGAAAGCTTGCTGCGACCGTCAATTGACTCCCGGTTACACGTCATCGTTTAAAACATTAATCGTGTTGCCGCTCTTCATCATCGTGCTATCAGCGGCCGCGGGAGAATGTCGCTCCTCTATATTCTCAAAAATAATTACTGTTTACCAAGTAATTACCGTGCGCAAGCGCGCGAGTACAAAACAACGCGAGGGGCGTGGGGGACGGATGGGGGAGGGAAACACGGCGGTGTGCGGATATTTAGCAACAGGCGCTTCGACGAAATACGCTTCGCGGGCTTCCCACTTTATTCACGAGACAGCTCTATTTTTTATTCGCAAATAAATGTGTCCCCCTAAAAATAATATTTAACGTTCGCGTAATGTGGGAGCCGCGGGACGGACGCGCCGGCAAGGTATATTTTGACAGCGATGTACCGCGCAATGTTTTTGTTCCCTTCAAGCAACACGGAGCACGCGGGAACGTTCAACTTTGTATCCCGGGACCGCGGGAGAAGAGAGGAAATGATTAAAAAGCTCACGGACTATTTACGTTTCCTACGGTGTCGTCGAAATGAAAAATTCAAAGGGAATCGAGCGTTTTAATTAAATTCTGTTTAGAAACACCGCCGGCCCCACCACTACCCGCCACCCCCCCCCCCCCCTGTTAATTATTCCGCGTTAATATTTATGCGCCGCCGAACGGAGTTACACATATTTCAGATACCGATCCCCCGCGTGCATGTGCACGAGAATTTTCAAACACTTCGGACCGGAGCTTTTTTCCGGAAGTGGTATAAATTATGGAACAGTCTGCTACTTGTTGAAACTACCACCTCTCGCTATGATACCAAAGAAAAAAAACCGTACGATTCGTTTGTCAAACGTAAATATCTGTTTAATAAACAAAATTCTACGGGAGGGTGTAGTATAAAACTTTTCCATCGATGCAACCATTAACCGAACGTCGATACGCGAGCAATTTCCTTTTCGGTCTCTAATAATCGTATATATCCCCCCGTATCGTATTCTTTCGAATAATCCAACGGCGGAATTCCTTCCAGTCCGAAAGTCGTATAATTTACCATACCCGAGCATCGAGCGTAAAAGTTCTCGGGTATGCACATATTCCTGCATAAATAGATTACACCGTTCGATACGGTTTTCATCGCCGGATCCCGGAAAAAAAAGGGAGGCGAGAAAAACGGCGAAGAAGTGGGAATGCGGCGGGAACGGTCGCGTATAAAAATGCCTATGAGGGGTACTTTGAATTTTACATCCGACGATGGAGAGCGGTCAACATTCAAATGAGTCGAACGATCGATCGATCGATATCACGGGCAAGGATGCGCGGGAGGCTGGTTGAAGATGCGGCACGGTCAGCCGACCGGTGCCGAGGGGTGGACGAAGGTCTTCAAGGGGTCGTGAAATGAGACGTTCTCGAATTCGCAAGGGTCCGCTCGAAAGGAACATCAAACCCTAGGCATTGGCCTTTCTCGAGGAACCGTGCGGCCCTCCCACTTATTAGTGGTGCTGGACGAAATACTCGAGTTCTATTACGGAGGGACGACAGCTTCGTTAAAGGACGGCTTCCAGACAATTCGGGCTACGTTTATGTGCACCGCCGATCATCCCCCCTATAGATTCATCATTGATTCTCAAAGATGCCCAACGGCGTTCTCCGCTCGGGAACTTTGGTCGAGCTTGAATTTGCGTGAAATTATAGGTCGCCGTGTGCGCGAGGAACTACAGCGATTTGATGAAAAGGATATTAAGTACGGTGTTGAGGGATATTTTTAATTACGATGTACCAGAAGTTTTGGATAATCGAAAAATTAAAATTAAAGTTGTAGCATTAATTATTACAAGATTCTATGTCGTCAGAAAATTAAGAAAAGCACATAGGAACGAGGGAACTGTATTTCAAATAGGATAAGCAAAGGCCCACTCTGTGCAACAAACTGCTCGACAAATTCCTATTCCTGTCGTTAAATATTTATCTTCTGCAGTCTCCCGTTGTTTGCCGAATTGATTACGCGGAAATATCCACGTGCCAGTTGCTCCAACGTCTTTCTTTCTCTACTACTCTTGTCGGGGAGCATAGAGAGGGTACAAATCGTGCGAAGTCGACCGGATTTCCAATAATCTCGGGCTGAAAGCGCGATTTATACGAAACGGTAAACTTAATTACGCAATTTCGCGAGGATACGCAGCGCCGCGCTGACGGCGCCGGCCGAACAATTTAAATAAACAAATTATAAATATTCGCCGGCGCGAGCACCGTCTCAGCATGAATAATCATTGCGTCGTAGATGGAAGAGGCAAGGCGCGGGCGATTCGATTGATTAAATTTTTAATAATTCATTTGCATTCGACCGAAGCTGGCCTTCGTCCTGCGTCCGTTGGCTTCCCGTTTAATACATTTTTAAATTACATTTTTAATTGACGCAACAAATGAATTATCGATTGTTCCGCCCCGATGCGGCTCGCCGACGGGGTTATTACTAATGCGCCTTACTTAATTAGACGCCTCCGATCAAGCAGATTGAGATTGCGAAAAGGGACTTTGGAATCAGCGTAAAAAATTGTGGCTGCGTTGAAACAACGTATTAGTAATCGATGAATATTTATCAAGGATACGTTTTTGTTTCAAAGGTTTCGTTTCAAGGGGATTCAGTTACAGCATTCATAGGAAATTTAAAGAACTGCCAGAATTCCTAATGTTCCAGCTAGAGCGCTTTTATGAACAGAAGGTTAGTTCTAGTTTCCCCCCAAGCGGGTAACGAGCAAAGTTACACTTAGTTAACGTTACTCAGTTGATTGCCTTTCCAATCGGCACGATGTTTGCAATCAGCTAGGTTTGATTAGGTTGGTTACAAACCCCCGACAAATCTGCGTGCACCAACGAAACGCGTAAAACCTTTTTCCTGATGAATATTTCCCAGGTTACACCATGCCTAAAAATACATTTTCGTTGCAACGCTGAATATACGTATATAAAATTATTGCCATTTCCATCGTGCAAGACTAATGTAATTAGCAAACATTAATTCACTTGTAGTTTTTCTGGAGGATCAACGAGGCAATTATAGTTGAATCGGTATGCCCCTTTTTTTAATCGTATAATTCAATACTCTATCATGATCCAAGGGAATTCAATGAAATGCGACATTCTCCAGCGTCCACGCGATGGCAAAAGGTAGGCGGATGACGGTGTTCGGGAACGTTCATCGAGCCGAAACGAAGCGAACGGGATATATAAACGCGGATCGGCGGATCGGAGTCGAAATCCGAATCTCATAACTTCCGGTCCGTCGACGGTCGGCTCAATATTCAAGATCACCGGTGGACGAGACGGATGTGACGTCACGCTTCGTCGCCGCCTCGAGCCATATTAGATCGAGGAGTTTCATATCGCAGCTTCTGGAGCTCGTGCGCCGCGCCGGAAGTTTATCTATGCCTCGGTTCGTCTCGTAATAATGTCCATTCGGGGCTCGGGCGGACGTTTCGAGCCAACGATCAACCACTTTTCGTCGATCGCGTCGTTAACGAGTCGACCTCTGGTCAAAACCGTATTTCCTTAACGAGTTTCCCTCAATTTCGGCACGACGATACGAACGGGTGAATGGAATGTTTAAGCAGAGCTCGGCGATGAGTCCCGGAGGTGATACGCATCGAATGCGACAGTGTATCATCACGCGACGGCATTCAACCGAAGGGCTGAAGGGCTGAAGCTAGGTATTTCTGTTTCATAAATGCGGCCATGCCGTTTCGGGAGCCACGACTCGGATAACACGAGCCTAGGATACAGCGAAAATCGCGAGGACGCCGATTCGAGTATCCTTTTTGTTAGCTGGTTTTGGTAGCGCGTCATCTCGGGCAACGTCGGCGGCGGGCCCGGGTACTGCAGGCTTTAAATTCCTTTCGACTCCATCGGCGGGATGCCGCGGGGTGGCAACGGCAGGCTGGCGGAGCCCGGGCGGGAGCGAGACGGGAAGTATCAAGAGGCATCGACGATCGACAGAGACAACGTGAATCAAGTGAACGCACAGAGTGGAAGGTTGGCGAACGCGTAGTTTGAGGGGCACGAGAACTGGATGACGGGGTACGTTTGGGATGGTGCACCGAGCGGGGGTAGGGCGCGGGCGCGAGTGCGCACTCGAAAAAAAATCATTTGCACGGTAATTCGAAGCCTGGATTTCAGTCGATAAAAGGATGCACACACGCCGCGGTGCATACAGAGGGAAGAAACAAATGAACAAATTCGCGTTTCAGAATAATGCCCGGCAATCCCATCTACCCGCCTCTCCTGCTGCCCCCACCTCCCCGTGCACCCTTGCCGCGTGCACCTCCACCAACTCCTCCACCGTGGTGCCGTGGGCCACCGCGTACCCCGTGGTATCCGCCTGCACCCCTGCGAATACCCTCGTCGACCGCCTACAAGCACGTCCTACGGCCTCACCCGCCTCACCACTGTCGATGCGCCGCGCCGTGGCGCCCCTCCGCCACCCGCCGCCGCCCGCGCCACCCCACAACCCTACTTTTTTTCATTCCGTCCTATCAATTGATCAGGTTTTAAATTTCCGCGTCCATCCGAGCCGCGCCTCCACCTCTGCCTCCTCCTACTAGCTGCTCCTCCACGTACATGGACGCATACACACGGGGGTAACAGGGACACGCGGGTATGTACGTACACCGGCGCGTTTACAGGGGTGTCCACTTCTGCCTCTCGTCTATCCGTGCAACCAACCTCCCGCCGCCCCCTGATTCGATCCTCGCCCCGCGACTCTCCCTCCTCTCTGTTTAATTAAAAGGACACATTAAATTATTTTTTCAATTGAACCCCCCCCCCCCCCATTGTTACTCGCAGACTGCTGATTCTATCCAATCGTTTTCCCTCTTTCTCTCGCCCTGCCCGTTACTCTCGCCGGCTTGCTCTCCCACCTTGTTTCCTCGTCGCAGCAGTGCGCCTTCGCGGCATCTCGCTTGGACCGTCGAGTGAATGACTGCACGCAATTCTTCCCCCCTGTTTCGATTTACAAATTTCGTTGGAATACGTGAGCGGCGTGCGTGTATACGTATGAACCGCCACCTTCTACTTGCGGCCATATACTTATTCCTTGGATGCACGCGTAGAGATACGTATCCACAGATTCATATTTGCGCGGACATGCTTGCGTGTGCGTGTTCCTTGGACTTCCCTTGCGCGGTTCCTTATTAATTGGGAAATACCAAAACGCGCGGAATATCGAGCACCTTGATGGGCACGACCGGTGTGCACCCCTCCGCGAACGTTCGAGCCGCAGGACGAAGAGGTGCACCGGCTAGCAGCAGCGCAGCCCGCCATCACCGACGGGGCGGGGGGGGGGGGGGGGGGTGGAGCGCGCCGGTGGTGGAATGGGTGTTAGTATGGGTGTGGCGACGATTTTTTCGACGACAGGCCTCCGCCGCTCGACCGGCCGTTCTCGTTAAACGAATTCGACGGCTTTCGCGAGATTGGGAATGAGAGCCGTGCGCTCTGCCTGCGAGATATTTGGGTTACTTCGAATTTTACCCATGTGAAAAAGGTGATTAGAGGACCGGCGGACGATTGTTCCGCTGCCGAATGTTCATTAGGGGAACGCTCGATGAACGGTCGATGCGGACGCGGAGGCCTTTCACCAAACGACCACTGGCGTTTCGCTTTTCGACAAACCCCGCTGCCAGATTCTGCTCCCGGAAGAATGCAGGACACGAATTCTGCAAAATTCGGCTAGGAGTCGCCGAACCTGTTTGAATTAATTTCTGTCGGGAAGAGTGGTGAAGCCGAACGCAGTCTTTATCGTACTGTGATAACAATAATTTATCATAAGAATATGTTACTATTTTTGTAACAAGCGTAATGATTAAAGAATGTTGAGTAACATTGATTAACGTAGAGAATGTACATGAGAGAGAAAAGATTGGTTCGTCCCCGATGTTATTATAAGATTCCCAGTAGTACAACCATATAAGTAGTCAGCCTATTTTTACCTGCAAGACGGTGCGACAAGAATCTAGCGAAATTGGAATTCTCCCCCTCTCGTGCACGCTGAATCTGGGTGAAACAATATAATTTATTGCTCCCTTAATATTAGGCATCCTTCGATTTCTGTGTCACTAAGTTCTCACATTTAAAAGCAAGCATGGCAAAACAGATAAAAGGGATTGATGTTTGGAAGTAGTTCTTGACTGGGTAATTAATACTGCAACTACTTTGCAGATGTTTCGCTTGAGGAAGAAATACCTGTAATCGATCTCTCAAGAGTGTTTATTTTAACGTCTGACGAAGCGAACGCGATTGTTCTATTAATAACATTCCGGCTATCTGATCAATCGCTACAACATTCGTGTCCGAAAGTGATATTGTTCATTTTCATTTATTTCAGTCGACTAAAATGAATCTTCGATACCACGAGCTTTATTAAGAGATCCGTTTCAATGTGTCCGAAAGGTATTCGTATACCCTTTGGCGATATCTAATTACCTCGAATCTTGCACGGCTAGCCAAACAGAGAGCAAAGTTCTTTGAAGAAATTAAAAAAAAGGCCGCTTATTTACTAATTGAGACGTTTTTATTAAGAAGCCCAGTAATCAGTGAACTGGCCATTATCCAAGATAGACCACGGTCCAACGAAGGGGAAGGGTTCGCTCTATAATCCCAGGACTCTCACCCTCCCTCCCTCTCTCTCTCTCTCTCTCTCTCTCTTTGTTCATCCGGCAAAGAAGTCTGAAACGGTGAATCGAGGCTCAGCTACATCGGTAATTCAGAGAAGCTAATTAAAAGTTGACTCGTAGGCACGAAGGCCGGCGCATCGTCGGCCCTTGAAATGCCCTTGGTCACCAAGCCGACCGCTGTGAGGGGTTAAGTGAGGTGAAAATCAACCCCCGGGGTGCACGAGTCTCACCTCACTCCACCTCTTATCCTTCCGATCCTGTTCCGACACTTTTTACAGTATTCTTTGCGCATTGTCTTCGCGATCACAAACATTCCCTCTTTCCCTTCTCGTTACTACGTATTCACAGTCGTCTATCGCTTTGTTGTAACCATCTGTTTTTTTGAACAAATTTATGCAAACGATTGCGATGTTTTTACTTGGAAACGATTTCGTAGAGACAGTATATGGGTAACAATAATGTACTTATTTAAACATATTTTGAGGGGCGGCTTTCGATACTGTACCAGGGGTATTGCTGGTACAGGGGCTACGTGTTTGCGGTGTATGGGGAACAGGGAGAGTAGGCGCGAGTGACGATGCCAATGACGCAGAGAATCGATGTGGAATTTTTGGATGACGAGTGCGTGCGTTTGCTGTGGGTGTAGATTGGTGTGACTGGGTGAAGAGTTAACGGGACATCGGTCGGAAATCGAAGGGTGATTGTATGAATCAGAGCGGCGAGGGGTGAAACTCGTTATTAAGAAGTCGAAAATAAGATTTAAGGAATTCAGAAAGTAATCGGGTGTTAACTGAAACATTTAGAGCACGGAATAAGTAAAATAATGAATATATAAATGAATAAAATCGTGGTCTAAATAGTCGTAAGAAGAAGAGTAATTCTGACAAAGAAATTGAAAAGACATGTCGGATTTATTAAATCTCCATCGTTGCTTTCTCGATTTTCACCACGTTAGGGAGAGAGTAAAAAAAAAAAAAGAAGTCAAGAAGGTGAAAGGACGCGCGGAGAAAGACTCCACGGTAAATTGGCCATCGAATGGCCTTTTCTCACCCTCGCATAAGTGGCCGAACCGGCGGGACTCTCGGTGACAGGGTCATCCAGCCCTTGAATCCGCGATGGGCGCACCTGTCGGCCCCATCGACTTCCTTTTTTCTCGTCGCCTGTCACCGGAAATCCGTGCAACGACAGTGGCCGCCATCGTATCTGTCGATCTGCGGTATCGACGACGAGGGCGATTCATCAAAGTGTTGCGCCTCTCCCTCCCCGCGATTCGTCGATGCATCCCTACGGCTAACGAAATATTACGTCGCGGCGTGTCCGAAAAAAAAAAAAAAATAAAAACACGAGCCCCCGGTGTACGTGTGTTCCCGGTTCGCGGGATTTCGTGTCGGTGTACGATCCTTCACCGACTCTAAGCGGATACGCGGAAAACGAGCTCGTAGATGGATAAATACTAAAACGTCAGTAACTCACGATCAGTCTGAACCCTCCTCTGCCATTTCCTCCAAGCTTCGCGCAACCACCCCCCTGTGAAATCGCTTTTATTCCGTTCCTCTTCCTATCCCGCGCACGATGCTTTGTGCGCGACGCCCGCACATACACGTATACATGCGTCGTATACACGCCGCATGATGTACATCTAGATCAATAGCATTGGAAATTATCCAAACAAATTATCGATACAGCGAGAAAAAAAGAAGCCGAGGTCGAGAGCGACCGAGCCGAACGCGAACGAGGCGCTACATCACGCATAGCTTCGGTCCGGAAGAGAGCGAGAGAGAGAGAGAGAGAGTATACGTATAGGGGTGCGTTCGCGCGACGGGGACACCGACACGGAGCGACAAGGAGCGTATTAAAAAATAAAAAATTGCCGTACATTTTTCAGGCATTAACGTGCGCGTGGGTAGGTTGGGCTCGTTGCCGGCTGAAGAGCCGGGGATGGAAACCGTGACCGGGGCCGCGGGGAAACGCTTTTCAGGGGCGCGAAGGGGTTCACCAGTCCCTGGTCGTCTCCCTCGCGTTTGCACCATGCGGGTGAAAGGTGGGACGAGAGAGTACCTACGCGCGCTTGTCCCTTCCCGATTTGCCTGGCGATACTCTTCTGGAGCCAATTCGCGGGAAGCGTGTTTTCCAGGAATTTTTCAAAAATTAACCAATGCTCGACAGGCTGAGCAAGCCGCGTCAACGCGTTACCCTCCTTCGTCACTTAACATTTGTAATTAGGGGGCTGGATGGGGACGGTACACTAGAACGGTATGTTACGCATCCGTTAACTTCTGTCACCATTCTTCCTTTCTCAACGCGCCCTAATTCAATGTCGCCGGTAGAACTGACAATCCAGAACGAGTCCGCGAAAGACATGAGTGTAGGAAGAAAACGACACGATTCCCGGACGCGTTTCATCGAACGTGAGTTAGGCAGGCGTTCGGTTTTCGTCGCGTTCGGCGGCCAGCGTAAAAATTACGTCGACTAGAGTTTATTTGTGCGGAAATGGCGGTGCCCCCGGGGGTGGTGCTTGCACGGTTATAGGTGCGGGGCAGAAAAAAAGGGGACTGGCGTGGGTGGTGGCTGAAGGGAGGCAGAGAGTGCCGGGTGGGAGCGAGAGGAAGCGGCTGCACGCACGTACATACGTGCATACCTACCCAGGCTAGGCGGTTGATGTATTGCGTATTATTTGTGTGTTGCGTTCGTTGCTGCATTGCGCGCTTTTTTCTGCTCCCACCGCCTATTATTTATTAGCACTAACGTGCAATTGTATTGATCTGCGATACACCGCCCGTCCCGCCCGGCCCCACCCACGTCCGATGGATTTTTTTTTCCCTCTTTTCGAGGATGCATGTATCCGGACTTTGCGCCGGGGAATGGAAGTTTGCTACGATTGGAAGCCCCGCGCGCGATGGAACAACCGCTGACGCTACGCTTCGCCCGTTACAGCGTGTTACGATTTTCCTTACCTCCTTGCGCTGCCCATTTAATCCCTTTCATATTTAATACCGCTCCGTGGCCAACGATGCGTCGAATGTCGGGGAAAACGATGTGGCGAGAATATAATCTACTTTTATCAAACCCCTCCCCATTTTCAACGGTACACACGGAGTTTCGACTTACAGATACGTGATAAGTTAAAAACGAAAGGATTGTACGGGAAACACGAGGCGGCTTCTTTTATCTTGAACTTAAGCCTTAATTATTTAAATGTCCATTGTAGAAATTCCCCAGCAGGAGCACGAAAGCATCTTAACAGAATCTTATCCTGTCGTTCATCGTTTCGCTATTAAACCAAGCAGTCGAAGGAAATCTTCCGGATTCATTCTCTTGATTCCCCCGCATTCGGCGCACCCTCGAACGACGCGCGATCACGAGGTTCGCGGTCGGTGGTGCAGCGTCAAAGTGAAACCAGCCCGACGAGCATCAGTGAAGCTATTATATCGTCATCATAACGATATAACGCGAAATCAACAGGGTAGCGATACGCGCGGCGAGAGAGACGGCTCGTGTCCCGCGTGGAGATACACAATAGCGGCCTCCGCAGCCGGTGGTAGACCGGTCCCCTCGCGGCATCCCTGTCTCTCTTGATCGTTGTCGCTCCGGCGAGGGAAACGCGGTGCGCCCCGTTGTTCGCGCTTCATAGGCGCGCTCGTTCGAAAGCAGCCGGCAATGCCCGCGAAACTGACGGCGCGGCCGGTCGCGTTGCGTTGATGTAACTAAATGATTGGGTAAATGATTCCACAGCGTGCCGCGAGTAATTGAGTGGTACTGGTGCGGGCGATGACTGCCAGAGAGAGAGAGAGAGAGAGTGTGTGAGCGCCGCGTACGACCGCTACGCTCAGTCGTGTGTCGCTGTACGTACGTTCGAGCGGACGCTGTATGGACCGTGGTATGCATATACAGATCAAGCGGGGAGCGCGCATCGTCGGTACCGCGGCTCGCGTGCACCGAAAGCGTGTACACGCGCGCCCGCTCGTGGAGGAGTGTGCGTGGCACGCGCGCCCCACGGCAATGACGAGTCATCCACGCTAGAACACCTCGGCTCCTGCCGTCTCTGTCGCTCCCACAGGCTCTCTCTCTCTCTCTCTCACGCTTGCTCGCTGACTCGCTGACACTGTTGCCTTTTGCCCTCTCGCTCGCGGCCTCTCTCCGCCGACTTGCAATCGCGTGCATACACGAGCGGCACACAGATCCGCGGCCGTGTCATGATTTCGCGTTTGTTTACGCGCTCTCGCCGGTGGTCAGTCCGTCTCCGTCCCGCTCTTTACTGATCGTCCTCACTGTTCTATCATGTCCCTCCGCTGTCCCCCGCCCCCCTCACCTGCGGTCGGGTGTTGGCAAATTTGCGTGGCCGCGGGGATATGTTTTCGTTTCCAATGATTTATGCCGGCAAATGGGTCGCGGGCGCGCGCGCGCGCGTGAAAGTGTCATGCACCGCGTTATCGATGACAGCTATCGATGGAAGCTCGAGTGCGTGCTTCTCGAAAGAATGCGGCTTTGCAGCGGCCCGCCGCTGTTACTGGAAACCGAACCACCCCTCCGCCCGGGCGGGGGGGGGGGGGGGGGGGGAGAATCATTCATCGCGCCGCAGCGCGGAAAATCATCTGGTGATTACGACCACCGACTCTGATACAGCTGACCGTGAATCTCACTGATCAGCCGCGCGGCTACGTCCGAGGCGACGTGTTCGTTCGAATCCCGGAATACGTACGGACGCGATTAAGGGGTGGGATGCGATTAATTTTCTTCGGATCGCTTGATAACCGTTCGATCGACCGATCCTACGGAACCAATCGGTTATCGTTGGCTCGTGCCTTCGCCAATCCCTTCCCCCGTTAAAGACACCTTACGCAGAAGTAGGGGCGATGCGGATCGCGTGGACACGTTTCAGGCAAGTGACAGTGCCGGGGGAAAAAAAAAAAGATGAAATCGAGTTCCGCTTGACAGAAGTGGGGTTCGTAATTTAAAAAAACAATGGAGGCTAAGGCACAATGAGGCCAAATGAGATAGGGGATGGCCCGTCGAGGTGAGGGTGTGCGGCGACACTGTACGGACCAGGGGGATGAGGGATGAAATCCTATACCGGACAAGGGAAAGGCGGCGGTGTTGGTGGTCGGACCGGCTTCTAGCGAAAAGTTCAAACATTTCCCGAGCTCGAACAGCGGACCGTCCCGCCGCTTCGGATTAAGCTTATGCCGCATTAATTAATTTCTATTCTTTCGCTTCATAAAGAGCCGCGCGGTCGTCATCGCGGACGGTGTATGTCAGTTTCCTTTTATTGCGCGCCACGGCGGGCAGCAAGTTATATTTCGTTCGAAGTCCCTTTGCCTCGTTTCGGAAAAGAATATGACAATAATTAGTAATTAGCATTCTAAGCTGAAACCGCTGGGGAAATCTTGGAAATCAAGGTTTTCATACAATATAGACAGTATTCTCGCGCGAGACGATGCAAGATTTAAATCTTACAAGTCTTTTCTGCAAAATAAACAATAGCGTCGCGTTCTGACTATGTCATAAATGATCAAAGATTGTCCAAGTAATTAATGCAATGTAATTATCTGTTCTAAAGAGTTATTCTCAAACGAATTTGATTCATTTCCATCCCTTCGTTGGAGCAAAGTTCCTTGAAGCAGACGAGAACAGGTTCATATTCATCGCTAGCATCGCCTATCGATTGTTGGTCTAATTGTGTTACTGTGAATGTCCGATTCACCCGGCGGACCCCAACGCTGCTCAGAAATGAGCCGAAATACTCTCCGCCTCCGTACGCTCTGACGGGCAAAAAGGGTGGTTTGCATATTTTTTAACGGCCGCGAAGCATCCTGCGAATTAATGTAACTTTTACCCGTCGAACCGCGGCTTCGTTGCTTGGCAAACGTTTCACGCGTTTCCATCTAGAGCGAACGAAAAATCAAAAATCATGAAAATAAAGAAAAAGCGCGAGCTTTTACGTTTAGAACGGGACAATTCTCATCCACCGAAGCACCCCCAGGCGATTTTTTTTCAAGAATCGTCTCTCAGATTCAGGATTCTCTTTTTGGCAACCGCTGGAGTTCATTGATTCCTACAGATTTTTCTCTCTTTTGTTAGAATTCCTTTTTTTCTTTTTTGCTTTTAACCTTTTCCATCCCTTACAACACAGGGCCCTCTTTTTTGTTCGACGCCTGCCCGCTTTTTTTTTCACGTTCGATAAACGCGATATCAACTTACGGAGCATCGTCCGAACGCGCCCGTTTGATCTTCCGTACGAAATTTCCATTCGACGGGAGATCTATAGGGGTTCGCGTGTGCACGTAAATAGCCGCGGCGGGCAACGCTTCGCAGCCCATGGGAATTTCATTTCGTTTTAAAACGTAATTACGATAGAAATAGGAGATATTGTTTGTTCCTCGGCGGGCGAGACGCGTCCTGTGTGCTACAGTCGGGGGGCGCGTGTTTGCGACGGGGGACCGCCGCCGTTAGCCACGGGAGAAAATAGACAAAGTCCAGCCTATTTGCTCCTTTGTGGCCTGTGCAAGGTAACTGGATACACGCGGTTAAATAATAAAGGAGCCACAAGTCGACGCGCTAATTAACGATGCCTTTGCGCCCCCGCTAATTGTGCCTCACTTTGTTATGTATTACGTTTTAAGTGTGCCGCGGTACGCGCTGAGAATCACGCGGCCGCTCACGGCGCTCTTACCGTCGTTTGCATAATGAACGAGACCAGTCGTTAATTAGACCTATAATCGCGTCGAGAAGAGGGCAGATTGAACGGCTCAGGAATTAATGCTGCCGCGAAAATGCTGCTACATGGGAATTTCCTCGTTCGGGGTACGCTTATCGCCGTTCCCTCGTGGATACACGCGAATCGAATTGGTAATTATATTACAGTGCAATGAAACGCAATATTGCTCTCGAGATGTAAGTACTTGTAAGGAGAGGAATCTTCTGGAAAGCGTCAAAACGATCCGAATCGAGGAATCACGAACGACCCTTAGCTTCATCAATCCTTGATAAAAGTCCTCGAATTTTATCCGAACGATTTCGCACGAGGCTGGTCGAAAGAGGAGCGATAATTCAGGGATAATGCAAATCGATTCGATCGATCCGTCGGACGCGCAATAATTTTTCGCACGCGGCGAGAAGAAACGCGGGACGGCGGGGGCGAAGGGGTGCGAGTTCGGCACGGCTGTGCGTTTTCACGCGGCCGCGTTAACTGGTATGCAAAAGAGCCTTGTCGCAATAAAGGTGCGAAGGAAGCAAAACTTCCGTGAAAATCGCACGCGACGATAATGTATACCGAGCGGGCTCTATCGGTTTCTGTCCGACGCGGCGCTATCTTCAAGCCTGGACGATGTTACAGGGCGCTGTCTCTCTTTCTCCGCCCTGCTATGGCAGCGCGCAGACCGGATCTCAAATGACTCACGCAAAAGTAAATTATACATTGAAAGGGTTTAATATAATGAAACGCTCCATATGCATGAGAGAGGAGGCCAGCCAGCCGCTTTGCACACCACACGTCCACGGTGCCCCGCGATTCCCTGCGTGCGCCACTGACGTATCGTGTGTTCGATGAGCCCAGATCGAACGTCTGTGGAAGCCGACGGCTGCGAGAAAGTAGAAAAAGAACGAGGTCCTGGCGTAATCTAGCCACCGTAAGCAATAACCGACGCGATTTCTCCCCCTTTAAATGTTCGCCCGTAGGATTACACGAAATATTGTTGTTTCCGTGCCACCCTCGATAATCTATGAGAATGATCGTTGTAAAAATATTGCAATTCTTCAAGAATTAAGGATCAAGAAAGATATGAAATTATCGTACGGGCAGTGCGAATAAAATAGTTTGCCACCTTCGTTTAAGCATTCATCCCTCTCATTTCAAAAAGGTGCAAAGGATCAACCGACTAGACCGAAAATTACCCAGCTCATCGGACGGACGGATCCCATGAATCGCGCGGCGAACGGGCCAGCGAAGATAATCTTAGTCCGGCGAGCGAAAGGTGGAGCGTAGTGAAAAGGGGTCACGAAATGAATGCGATATCGGCGAAATTATTTTCGATCTCTCGTCCGGAATCGTGCAGCGGAACGGACGCCGAACAGACCCGACTCTGACGGTGCTTACTGCGAGAGAAAGGGGGTGCGATCGAGAGGAACGGCGCGGGAAGAAAGGAACGGGGTGAGAAAGCGCGGCGCGGAGGGCGACGAGGGCGGTCGCGAGCGATACTGCGCGCGGGGGGCGGCTCGAGGAGACAGGACGGGAACAGAGAGTGGAAAGCATCAAAAGCAATGTTTGGTGGCGCTATAATGAAATGAATTTATGCAGAGCCGTAATGCCTGAATATTTAGCGACCCTCTTCTGGTTCTGTTCCTGGCCAGACCGTCACCCTAGCCGGCTACATATACCGTAGTCGAATTATATTCGACCGCTGGACCATCATTACAAGGATCGAAACGACATCGGTGCGTCCGACCGGGATACTTTCCCATGAAACATGCTACGCACTTGCTACATGATCGTGTTACCCTGTCCTACCTTGTAAGATAAACGCTGTTGCTGGGGCGTGGAAAAGAATACTCGAAGGAAACACTAAATTGTTGGTTTTATAATCTTTCGTCTTATCGCAATGAACAGTAATATTGACAGAATGTTAGAATAACATTCACAGGGATAATATCATTCCAGTAATTGCTCAAGTTTCTTTAAAAGCTCCTTGCCAACAATGTTCAATGAAATCCTGAGACGTGACGAGTCTCGTATTGATTAACAAATAATGAATCATATATAATTATTACGTAATTGCAACGCGGAACGTTGTAGCAGTCATAAAATACCATGACTGGAGAACGGTGTATTGAACGATCGGCGATACGCGTCCGTGACGGCATTCGAGTGCGTCTCGAGGCGTATAATCAAAGCGTTGGAAATTATTACGCGACACTGGAAATACCGCAAGTGTCCAGACACGCCTGAGGAGCCGGCACGGTCCGAATTGAATGGCGGCAATGGTGGACAACACGATCGTGTCTACGGTGGCTGTCTCCTTAGCTCCTTTAGCGGGAATTCGAAGGAACTCGAGGCAGCCGGTTACCTCGGAACGCCGTGGAACTCCATTATTGCTCGCCAATTAGCCATGATTAAAATATTTCGGCATCTCGTGTGTACTCGGCATATTAATATACACGTTGGACGATGCGGCGCGATTATATGGAAATGCGCGGGGCAAAGGAGCGGTATCCCGAACGCCAAGCAGGTTCGTTTTCCTCCGTTTAATTAAGCAATACGGCGAAAGGCAAATCGATAATGACTCACTTCATTACGGCAATCATTCGCACTAGTGGCGGAGAATAATTACTCGCTCCCCCCGTAGGAAATACTGGTTCAACGAAGAACGTAATGTCGATTTTTGAAAAGGCGATGCTAATATACTTTTTACCCAGATTTATTTCTCATAGCCGTACTACAATGACGATTCGACAGTGTATCAATCTTTTTAATCGGACCGACGAACGAGATTGCATTATTAATCGAATCACGATGCTTCCGTTCCCTTGTTATCCGCGCTCGAGCGAGACATTTTTCATGAAAGTACACCCCGCTGTTGGCTGATTGCATTTTACCGCATTTTAATGATATACCGGCGAGGAAAACGCGACGTGGCTCCATTGAAATAGTCATTAAACGGTAACGCGACCGATTGCGTGTTTTCGTTTCGCCATGGATCCGCAAAGGGAACAAAAAAAAAAAAAGGAAGTTTAGATTCTCCGGGTTGGAACTTTGTAATGGATCGCGTATCGTAATTCTCGCGTTCGACGGACGATTACAGGCGCATAAATTATTGGAAAATTCGGGCATAGTTTCGCCAGGTACCAAAGAAGCCTTCTGCCGCTTTCAAAATTAGGGGGAAATTCTTCGAACTTTCCGGCGACGATAATTCAGAAGTTTCGGTGCACTTGGACGCCCGGCTATTTGTCTCTGACTTCTTGCTGAACGTCTCTTCCAAT
The DNA here is from genome assembly GCA_023838395.1 of Holcopasites calliopsidis. NCBI lineage: Eukaryota > Metazoa > Arthropoda > Insecta > Hymenoptera > Apidae > Holcopasites > Holcopasites calliopsidis. Next base: position 2,768,754 of record JALHAQ010000009.1, read on the forward strand.
TACAAACACGTCACATTACAAATTGTGTTACAGCCGAACAGGGGTGTGCGACGCAGGATCGAAACGACCGGGGAGCGAAATCGATATATCATAACTCGGCATAGCGTCGCGCCGTTTGCCCTTATGTAAATTCATTATGAAACATTCATCGGCCGCGAATTTAACGTCGGTTCACCTAGGCGTCTAGCGTGGCTCGGAGCTCCTGTGCACAAAGCCGCTTATTCGTGGCTCGCGATCCTCTTAAATCTTCCCCGCAGATAACATAGCTAAGCTTTCTTAACGCGAGCGGACAGCCACTTCCTTCCTTAATAATTTTCCCGAAATTATGAATGAATAGCTACTCGCGTCGCGTATAATATCTCTATATTTCAGGGCCCATTAGTTTATAATCAACGCGTCCAGCGTTCGGCAAGTGCCGAGAAACGCGCGGCCCGTTACGCCCCCCTCTTTTGAATATTACTATGTCTAATCGCTGGGAGACATGCAACACCTCGTTTCTACATCTGCGAACGTTTTATTGCGAGAGGAACGTTGCACCCACTCGGAAGCTCTTCGGACGTTGGCATCGAAGTGTACCAGTAGATTTGTCAAATGCGTTGCAAATGAATTTTAACGGTTCTATAAGGTTCTTTCTCGTATTAAATTCGACGAATCCCTCGACGCGTGCAATTAAATAAACTAACTCACCTCCCACGGTGAATTGGCAAACGTATAGCGGTCGCGTGACGTAACCAGGCCCGTCGGTGGCCGGGTACAATCGCGAGTCGACCTAACGTCCGAATTATCGAGGAACTTAATCCCGCCGATGCGGCCAGGGGGCGAGCGTAGCATCCGGTAGCACGCACGCGGAAATTCCTCGGTATCATTCCAGTCGCGGGCTGCACGTGCACCGGCCGGTAGCGGAGATCCACGGAGTCCAGGCATAGAAGGGAGACAGAGTCGGTCGCATCGCGCGGGACGATGATAACACGCATGGAGATTAGGCTCGCGTGAACTCTGAAGATAGAAAGAGTTCACCCTAAGAGGCAACTATTGGAGAGGAGAAGGAAAGAAGTAAGTGCGACGCAGATGGCGAGAAGAATGCGAAAAACGTGGCCAGTTCGATCGTTGAAATCGTAGCCGGCCCGTAATGAAAGGTGAACGGAATTGGACCCCCCGGAGCCAGAGAGTCGGAGCGACGAGTGAATATAATTAGAGGATCGGGGGCAGAGGAGGCGAGGGGTATGACGTAATCAAAGGGTGGACATGGAACGTAGAGGGGTGACAGAGCGAGTCCTAGACGGCGAGGGGGTGTAGCAATGGACGCGGGAGGAAATTCTACAAGAGAGCCACGGTGTGGTTCGTGCTCACGGGCGGTGGAGGCGGGGGCCGGTGGTCGAAGAGCTTGCAAATTATCATTCGACCAGGCGGAGAGCCGAGGGTCCGACCGAACTGGCCCGGCAACAACTTGATACCGACGTCCGAGCAGCAACGCGCGCCGATCCGCCGCTGTCGGAGCCTGTAGTTTTGTCATTAGCCGATAGCGTCGGCCGATAGACGACGCGGAACAGGGATTATTGGGCTAGGATTGCTAACGGACGCCACTTGGATGCAAATGTCCGGCCGCTGGTCCCTCTCTACCGGGAGCCACCGCCGTTCCGGCCGCATCCACGGGGTTCCTCAACGACTACCGGCGATCCGGGCCGCAACGAGAGGTTGTAATAATTTGCGGCTACATTAGGATGCTTGATTAGAACGTTAAGATCTCTAACGACGGGAAACGGGCTCGGACGGCCGCAGGAACTGCCCCGTCGTTCGACAAAATGTTATTGCGAATGGTATGCCAGGCCGAGTAAGGGGTGGTTTCATGCACCTTCGATTTTCTACTGAATCGCTGAGTGGAAAATACTAATACAACGAATGGCAGGATTGATTTATGTTTTCCGCAAGGCTTACGCTTTGGGCAACGTTGAGCAATGTTAGCACAGAATTGATTAAGGGGTTAACGAAGTATTAGAAAGTTATTGCATATGGAGGTTAAAAAAAAAATGAAAGATGGATTTCAGTACGAGAAGCGGAAAATAGAATATTTAGCTCGAGGGGTCGTGCAAAATCTAAACCGGGAGTTTATTTCAGCCGCAGCATTGGAGCAATTCAAGACTATCCGTTGAAAACGCACTGTTAGAGCTGCTGCCAGTACGATTCGTTATCTCGGGGTGTATTTACTGGAGGAGCATCCCTACTTGCCAGCAACTGCAGAAATTTTGTCCTGGCCAAATCTCAATCCCTACTAAGCAACCATAAATAACCCAACCTTGGACTCATAAATTTTATTCAATTCGATTGAAATTAGCCAGCAATTCCAACGATATTAAACAACCTTCAAAACTTCAATCCCACCCAAATTATCCTTAGGAAACACGTGAAACAGACCCAAGCAAAACTTTCTCGTGCACTAGTGCTCAAGGAAGTAGGGAAAACCCTGGGGAGCTATTCGATACAGAGGCAATTGAAGATGCTATTAAAATTGCAGTATGATCTATTTCCTATCGATCTCATACACGGTCGAATTACATGCAAGGCGTTGCTTCAGACTATCGCAGTTTATATTATGCATCGTCTACAACAGGCGAACGTAACGTTAAATTCATCATCTCCGAGTCTTCTATAAATGTGGGAGAAGTTGTCTGTTTCCCCTTCAATCTGTCGAACGTTTTACGCGCCCGTTGCATCGTGAAGTTCATTTACCATGTGGACGTCGGGCTCTGGACTTTGCATACTGATTATGTCGTCGTGATTGGAGCACGGCCCGGAAGGGTTCGAATCGACGAGGAGGCGCTCGTCGCCACAGGGGGAGCAGCGGTAGGGAACGTCTGCGTCCTCTAATGCTATCGATTTTTGGTGCTTAGCATAATCGGACCGGACCGATGCTCGATAACGACCGGACGACAGCGAGCCGGGAGGAAACGTTCCCATTGTACGCCCGGTAAATTCAACCGGGGAAACGTGTTGCAATCTCCTTGCGATTGAATGCGGTCGCGGTGGTTCGTTGCAGTTCGTTTAGGAGAATTGGGTGAGAAAGATTTTGGGCTCGGCGCGCGCGGGCTCGAATTGCTTCATCGTTGATGATTCGATGGTTTTCGATGACGGCCTGCAAGCTATTCGCTCTCCAGACTTTGTCCGCGATATGCGCGTTACGATTCCTGCGCTACACTAATCGCAATAGGTTTATTAAACGCGCTGATAGAATCGCGGCGTTCAATACACTTTCGCGTCCCGGGTTTCGAGGGTGGCGTCCTTCTCCCGGGTATTTCATTATCAGTTCGTGCGTTCGACAAACAAAACGCGAGAAACTGAAAAAACGAACAGCAGAGGGGCGACGGTAAATTCGTACGAAGTAGGGGGAGAAGAAACAGGATCGAAAAGAGAAAGCCGACGACCGGCGGGAAGAGGCAGCGAGAGGGGAAAAAAAATGCAGCTGTACACGCCGCGGAGGCGAAATTCAATTTATAATATGACAGCAGCTGTTCGATTTTAAAGTCCATTCTTCATTCCCGCTCCGCGGTACGCGTACACGTTCTGACGTGCACGCGTGTTTTTCTAAAATTCGACCAAAGTGTCCACCGAAAATATCCGGGCGCAGCCGTTTAAATCGCGGCACGACCTTTCCGTATCGGCAACGTTCTGATATGAATCTTACAGAGATCGATCCGGCGATTTCTCGTTCCCATCGTTCGCAGCTTTTAGGATTAACTGCGATAGCGATGAATGATTGGCAAGGGCGTGAAGACTCTAAAATTAATAAACGGATTCATCAACGCCTCTGAAAAATAGATAAAGGATTACTAACTTCAGCGATAAGTTAACAACATCCTTTAATTGTTCACAATCATTTCTCGTTCTAGTGAAAAATATCATAGCAGGCCATCCTCGTTTGGAAAATCGCGTTGCTCTTGTCGCGGAAGCACGTGGAGGAAAGTCGCGTGGGAGGCGGGGGGGGGGGGTGAAATTAACCCTCCGACAATTTGCATAACCCAGCGCGGAGACGTGTGCCGGGCGCTGTTCCTGATGACAGGGCCGCGTTGCGAGCGCGTCGTTATTAGAAATTATTAGAGGGCACGCTTAAAATCAAGACTCTTTCATGCGATGAATGTCCGGTGATTAAGGAGATAAAATTATTCAGCGAGATCGCACGGAAATCATTTTAATTAGTGGAGATCGTGACGGTGAATCAGCCGCGCGATTCAGCCGTCTTGCCGCTTTATGAAATGGAAACCCTTCTTATCCACCGGCGGCAATCAGACCCCCGTTGTGCCACTTTCATTCAGCCAGCTCCTAATTAAATATTCACGATTAATTCGTCCAATTATTGCCCCGGAGAAGAATCGCTGCTCCACGGTTCCCGATTGCCGCCTCCCCGTTTCCCGGATTTCCCATAATAAAGCATTAACGAGCGCTCGCGTTGAACGTTGCATTTACACGGGACGCGTGGAACGTTTACCTGGCGGTAGTCGTCGGACAATTTCTGCCGGCGTTACACGCGCTAGTAATAGATTAGCCCTCGTGAATCATGCAGGCTGGCATTTTTTGCTACCTGTTTAAAAGGCGCACTGCTGAAACGAACGCGAGTATAAAAGTGATCAATTTATTTAGCATCGTTCACACAGTTTCCTTTCGGCGTAGGTTCGTTTAATTGCAACAGTTCATATTACTCGATTCTCATCGATTCCGCGCGAACAGGCTTCATCTCAAATTAAAATAATCAATCCCTTGTCAGATAAACTGCCTATGAAACAAAAAAATTAAATGGAAAATTTGAGTAGATTACGTGAATCGGCGTTCTATCAAAAGTTCCTTGATAAGCGAATTCGAGAAGCCAACGTAACTTCTCAATTTAGCATCCGTGGAGTCGCGTGACGCGTACAGCAACCGGGCTGATTAAAATACCAGGTTGCGACATTACGAATGCAGCCGCGACGAAATGAATGCGTTTTGTATCGCGGCGGTCTCTCACGACCCGGTGTAATGCTTGCCTAGAAAAAAAAAACAAGCGAGAAGCGGGATACTATCTTTTTTTTTTACGCCATAAAATTCCGTCGAAAATGAGAATTGCTGTTGAAAAATTGATAGACCGCAACCCCGCCCCCCAGTGTAGAGCCGCGTGTTTCTCGCGTGTCCACCACTACAGATTGAGTTAAGGTTCGTTTGTCCTTTTCCTATTCTCTACCCATCCCTCTATCTTTTTTCTTTTTCTCTGTCGTCATGCGACTGCTCGTTCACCCACGTTGCACGCAACGTGTCCTCCGGCATTCGGCGACAACGCGCGGCAACTTGCACGGAAACAAACCCGCTTACGAGGCCTCTTAATTCGGCCACAGCCAGCCTCGCGTTCCGCTTTAAAACCGTCTCGTTCGTTCATTCTTCCGGCAACGCGACTAGAAAATTCAATTTCGTCGGTTTGCCTCGGTTTATTGGAGTTTTCCCAATTAGCACAGTGGGCTCTTAATTTTCTAAGCATCTACGCGATTGATTCGAATATTAAAAAAAAAAAAAATGGCTATGATATCGCAGTTTACTGTCGATTCGATTTTTCTTTCCTACAATTTCCGTCCCTCTTCCCATTTTTCGTCGTCCAACGTCCAAACCACGAAATCGTTAGAAATATCAGCAGAATGCCGCAACGAAAGCATAAAGAACGGATGCGGGCTCTTAATTTTCTAAGCATCTACGCGATTCATTCGAATATTAAAAAAAAAAGTGGCAATGATATCGCAGTTTACTATCGATTCGATTTTTCTTTTCTACAATTTCCGTCCCTCTTCCCATTTTTCGTCGTCCAACGTCCGAGCCACGAAATCGTTAGAAATATCAACAGAATGCCGCAACGAAAGCATGAAGAACGGATGCGTTTAGAGCAGAGTTGGCCGCCGAGCTGTATTCCAGACACACGTTTAAATACTTTCCAGGATACATAGAGCGTCAACTGACCCGGCTACGCTCGCGCATGTATGCACCGTATATCCCGACGATGATCCGCGAACGAGCGATCAACGTTGCGGAACGAAGTTTGCGATAACTTTATTGTAATAAGATGAGTCAGGCCACGAAGAGCGACGCCCGATGGCAGGAATGGCCTGTGCACAGGGGTTTGCGGCCGGTTTTCCAGTGTGTCGGTAAGTGAGAAGGGTGACCTGGACTCTGGCCTGCTCGTAGAAGATCATTATGAGCTTGAGTCGCCATGGTTACGGAACCTACCGCCGATCCCGAAAGTGTGAGGGTAAAGCCCCATAGCGAAACGGTCAGCCAAATATCGCTTTTGACTTTGCCACTGATACCGTGCTGGTCCCGTTCATGGCGATTGTTATACGTGTGGTGGTAAGATTCATCCTACTCAGCCTGTAGTCGAAACGGGGGTGATTTTGCTCGTACACTTTGATAATAAGGAGGAAGCTTTAATAGTGCTTTATTGATAATCAAACGATTAAGTATAATCGCCCCCTCCCTTGTAATCTCTTGTACATTTTATTTAATCGAACAGAAGTTCTTTTTTTAAACGTCATTCTATCCAAAAATGTGTAACACAGTTCATACGCAATTAACAAACCCTTAAAGGAATCCCAGATTCGTACCAACGTGATGAAGCACGACCGTCGTAAATCGTGCACGCGACCCCTATTATCTAAGACACGGGGATGAAAGGCGTAGAGCGGGAGGACAGCTGGAAACAGGGTAAAATATTTTCCGCGCGAACGTTTCGTCGGCGGAGACCAATAAAATTCGATCTTGCGTTTCTCGGGTGCCAAATACTTTCGTTTTTCTTCGGCAACGATGTACTTGGCCGATGGCCCCCGTTATTCCACAGGTGTTTGGCACTTCCGTAAGCGATAAAAGCCCGGCTCCAGGCCGACTCCCCCGCCCTTTTCTCTCCCGCAATCTTTTCGCGCCACTTCGACCGAGCCACCGCATCGCCGCGACGCGTTCGCTCGCCCCATTCACCCCGATTCCTTTTTCCTTCCTTTTTTTTTTCTCATTCTGTTTCGCTCCCCTGTGAATTTTATGCTCGCGATACAGTGGCCGGTGTATGGCGGTCAGCGACGGAGGGAAACAATTCGTCGTGCCGTGGCGTAGTATCCACGAATATCGACTGCAACAACGTTGGACGTCGGTACGACGACGGACGGAAACGGCGAGATGTAACGTTCACGCACGAAGTTATATGGTACGTGTCGTCGACGAAACGCACGGAAACCGCGTCTATGACGGATCGCAGATGGGCACGGACCATAAAACTTATTATCCACCTTTTACAGCCCGGTGGTAAATTTAAATTGGTTTTAAAAAATTCGCCGGCGAATGGCCTCGCAAAAAGGATCGGGTTTTCGAAATTGACGACGCTGCCGAAACTCGATGGACGCGGCCCTCCGACTCGCTCCGCTGATCAAGATTAATATTACCGGCGATCAATTTGCCCCTCTCTACCCCGCCGCGACTTGCTTACCGTGACGCGAGGCGCGGTGTTTCGCGTGTTTTTTTTTCCCTGGGAATAATAAATATTGTACTTTGGCCCGCTGGTCGTCCGGGTCTTCCTTTGAACAATGTTCCGGGGGGGGGGGGGGATGAAGAGACATTTTGGAGAGGAATGCATGGGTGGTTGATGGTAATTGGGGAATAATTTATGTGCTTGCTGAAATTAAATATCATCGATTACGTAAAATACCGTCAAAACTAAAATCAACTGTACTCGTCCAAAAATTATGCTTGCTCCGCAACCTGTCCTTCATCTCTCGACGCAAGCAGAAACTAAATGCAACTAATTGTAAATCATTCTCCGTCCCTTACCAACCAGATTTTAAGCCCAATACAAATAATGCCGGAAAATTGTCCGATATGATTATGAATTTCTCCGCTGAATGTATCGCTGAAAACGATCGCGGCTTAAGGGGTGGAGGCGTTAGTTTCGGGCGCAAAGATCAGAATAGATAGCGAACGACGGTCTTATTATTGGCCGCTTCGGAAGTTTCGCGACGCTCTCCCTGGCGCGGCGCGGCCGGGAGGGTTGCGTTCGAAAAAAGAGGGAAGCCCGGTCCAATCTGTATGCTTCTCTATCGATGCTTTGTACGCGGTCGTGTGTGGAGGTGGACATACAGATACACGGCACATCGGGGCAGGGGTCTGCGAATCGATAAAAACGCATCCCAGGCAGGCGCCAGCCAGAAGAGGACCGCGCGGATGAAAAAAAAAAAAAAGAATGCGAGCGGGGTTAATGCGCTGATCATGTCATATCGAGGTGCTCGCTAAACAAATACCAGGCCGTCGACGGGGACACGACGTGGATGTACGAATGTGTCGACACTCGACAATCCTCCTGCGATCGACGTTACACCCTGAACAGGGGGGGGGGCGGAAAGGGGAGATCGGTCGCCGTCTCGCGTCTTTGACGACGATTGATAATCTCGAGCGACCTCACGATCTGACGGGATTCAATGGGGTAATTTAAGTGGCATACAAGTTTGGGAAGTGTAACAGATACGTTATTAAACAATTTATGGGAAAGTTGTGACAGTAATTCCTTCAAGATACACTATTTGTCAGATGATTAAGAAGAGACTTACAAGTGCGAAGCTATAGTACAAAGATAGTTATTCAAGGAACTAGCTGTTAAAGGATCAACCCTTGGTGTTCTTCAAACAGAAACAGAACCCTAGTACCAAATCCAGGACGATCCAAAGGAAGTACAGTATCCTAGAATCGCGAGCAACTTTTCTCTGATTCCGTCTACGAGCAACCCCCAGTGTCCTAGTGTTCCCCTTCGAGGGGCGGCAAAGTGGCGAGATGCCGCAAGTGTCCGGGGCAGTCGGTTGAACGGGCGTTAAGCCTCGCGAAGGTTCCTCCGATGTAATAATATTTCCATCCAATTCGACCTGAAGCCCACCAACCCCCCACCCCCTTGCATCCCTGTACCGGCACCCCCTCGATATATGCACCCTCCCTCCGGACGGTGGTGTGTATAGCTCTCACTCGACCGCGCGCCCTCTCACCGTCGTCTCGCGTGCATCCCCACCCCCAAGCGTGCCGGGGGGTGGCACGTCGCTCACTACGTCATCTGTCCCCTCGACCAATCGACGGCCAGCACGCATTTTTTCCTCGCGTCGAAAAAAACGCGGAAGCAAAAGAACCGGAGCGAGCGAGACAGGGCGAGAAAGGTGCGGAGCAGGTGGCAGGGGTGGCCGCTGCGAACGAGGAGCGGAGCATCGAAAGAGCGAAAGAGGATACCGATACATCGGGGCGAGGGGTGACCGTTTGGTCCAGGGACCGGGGGGGGGGTGGGGTTGGGGCTGTAGAAAAAAGCGCGCGGTTCGGCATTACCCCCGGAGCCTCGTTGCGGACCAATCGCCATACGTAAAGAGGCATTTTTTATGGGTGCCGTTCGGTCGGCCGGTTTGTGTGATAAAAATTGACCTAAGTCCTCTTCTTTTTTTTCTTTTTTTTTCCCCACCCCCGTTGGTCGAACGACAAAGATGTCGTTACACGGGCGGAACGAGCGCCGGACGGAGAGGGACGCGTACGGTTCGGAAAGAAGGGCGAGGAGGATAGCGGAACGAACGGGTAGAAGGGAGAAGAGACGAGTGGCGCAGGAACAAGCGAGCGAGCTAACGCTCGCGTCGCGCGCCGGCTATAACTGCCTAACATTAAAAAAGATGGGCTGTGTACAGGGTGGCGGTGGACGGACGGACGCGCGCGAAAGAGCAGGTCGGGAAGGGGTTAGAGAAGCAGGCGGAGTAGGTGGTTGCCGCTGCCGCGAGAGGTGGTGGGCCAGAGCTAGGAGGGAGGGAGGGAGGGAGGGTCGTCGGGTTGCGAATGACGAGCACGGTGGAGATACAACCGCGTTCCACGTATGTGTCGTTTCGGGGGTGAGAGGAACTGGAAGGAGGATGGGGTGGGCTTCGCCAGGAACCAGAGGTTTCGGGATTGCCTCTCTCTCTCTGTCTCTCTCTCTCTCTCGTCCACGACCCTTGGAGAGGGGGGCGCAAAATAATGCGCATAAAATGTAGCGTATTTATCATGGAGATAAAATGATGTGCTCGACTTTCAGACGGCCGACGTTGTTGGCATGCACAGACACAGGCCGGCTTGAAATTCGACCGGGTTTACCATGCCGTGGACTCGGCGCGATGGGGACAGCGCGGCTGCACCAAAGGGGGGTGGAAACGCACTCTTACGAGGGTGGACTACGACGTCGTGCACCGCGACACGTGCGAAAGTGGCCCGATAACTTCACCTATTAGTATGCCCTATTTTTTTTTTTATTATACAGCATATATTAGAAAGAGATGTATGATAAGAAAGGATTTCCAATTTAAATTCAGCACATGATATTTGTGATATTCAGTTTCCCTGGGAAAACCACGCGCTTACTTGTCGATCTGTGTCCCCTTCTGTAAGGACTCCATCAAATTCAGCGAATCATTTTCTCTGTTCGATTCATTTCGAATAAAATTTCATTCGGGGAACCCTAAGGACCATCCCTACCGGGGCAAGGAACAGTTTTGCACGATCGAGGATCGAAAGTAACGTCATTTACCCTTGCATTTACCCCTGCTTCGTGTCTGATGGATCGCAAACTGCCAATAAAATTATGAAATCGTGTCGAAAGGAAATTGGCATAAACGTCATTCGAATCTTTCAATCTCGGCACCCCCGTTCGCACCCTTGCCCTAACATATCCGGCCCGTTAGCAAAGATCTTGAATCCGATCGTGCTTCTTCACGGGTCACACGTGAGGGGAAACCTTTACCACTAGATAGAACCGTTCGATTGTTCAATCGTTCAAAAGACATTTTGTAATAAACTAGGTAAGATGTAAATATGTGCAGATTAACTCTTTCAGGGTTTATGAAATTCTATGAACGCGCGTTGAGTAACATATTTAACGCGATATTACAGAAGTGGTCCTTAAAGGATTAATATTCGCATGAATGACTTAATGGTCATCGTGGGCAGACGAAAATTTAAAACAATGATAGTCGGAGGAGCTACGCGCAGATTCTCTGCAACGCAAATTGGCCGCAAGTGATTGCTAATTACCGACCATATTAATTTCAATTAAACCGTGCGCACCTATACGCCGGCGAATCTCCAATCGATTGAAATAATCACCGTGCATTCCGATAACCGACGAACTCTCGCTGCAACTTTCCTTCCTGATTGTTTACTTGACTGCGAAATATTATGATAAGCGCTGGTCCATTCGGCAAAGAGCAATGGTTTACAGAACAAATAATAATCAAATAGAAATACAGAGAGGCTGAATTTCTTGAACTGTGTTTTAGAATAATTATGAAACGACCCCAATTTACTGTTGATTCCTAAATTCAACGAGTAAAATAGACAATCGCATTACAAACAAAATTATGTTTATTCCATTATCCGTTTTACGCTTATTCTATGAAATTGATCCGAATTTCAAGAATTCCATGCAACCGAGCGCATCTCGACGTCTAAAAGAATGAAGGTCCTTCCCCAGGTCCTTTTCATCCCCCGTAGAAAGGACCTCATCAATTTCCCGTTTCCGCGGGAAGGGACAAAAAATAAACTTAATATGATCCTGTACTATATGAAGACGCGGCCGAGTGGCGTCCTTTGTTTTAAACGAGGGGGTTGCTTGCCGGGCCCGTCCGTGTACGCCGCACGCATACTTATGCACACACTTTCATACTTATACTCTGTAAGCGAACATAACGGGAATCTTTCGTGCCCACACACGCATACACACAAGGAGCATGTACAAGCTACCCTGTGTGTCCACCCTTCGTAATTCTATCAGAAGCCAATCACGTCCGGCGAAGGGTGGTCTCGTATCTATGCATGCGGAAAATCGTGCAGGCGGAAACGTCGATTTCTGCTTCGGCTTCGTGTCTTATGAAAATATTGCCCCACTCGTCTGCGTGGGGTGAGAAAGCAGAAACGTCTGTGAATTCGACTTACCCCCATACCATCGCATCGACTCCCTTCGGCGCTGCGTCCTGCGGGATAAAGTGTCTCGGTCCTCCAACGAGAAAGCCTCTTTCAGCCATGGGGTGGATACAGGATGATCGTAAACACAGTTTGCGAACAAGTCGCCGAAGGGGTTGAAGATTTATGCACTGTCCCGGGAGGGAGCAGGAAGCTTTCATTATGAAAGTAATGATCATGGTGTAAGGATTTTCTTAGTTAAGGAAGAAAGGAACGGATACATTGTTTTTCTTTACGCTGTCTACATATTAAAACACTTTAATTAACCCATTTTCCAAAGTGCTACCAAAAATATCATTTTTCGCCTCTCGCGAAAACATTTCTCAGAAACTTTCTATTTTCTTCTGTGTATAATTTCTGGCATGAGGAGACAAATAAACGATACGGTATAATTGCGCAGGGCAAAGAACCATGCTCTCGCGAAAGGGTTTACAACTCCCGGGAAGAAGTAATGTTTAATTCCAACGTGAGGGGGAACATTATCGTCCGTTTCTGTGGAAATCAGTTCGCGCACACATAAGTGTGTAACGTGTCCGCGGCGGTGTAAGCTTCTTTGCCTTCGTCTTATCCTACGTTATCAAATGTCAGGCGTGCACGCTGTCGGGGTGCTTAAATCCTTCGCGTTCCCTCCCGCGGTAATGTGAGAAAAGTAGCGGCGCGCTGCGACGTCCGCGGGACCGGTGAGAAAAAGTAGCTTAACGGGCTTTAAATTCACGGTATCTTCCGCGTCCGCGTACACGAGAAAGGGGTCCACTTACAAAACAACGCCCCGTAAATCCGACCCGCCCTACCGTTCCTACTTGTGCATTATCTTTCGCGGGAAAGGAGGCAAACATTGCACGCGTCGCGTCGGCTCGCGCCGGCGAAAGCTTTTCATTTCCGTAATATTTTCAAGTTTATCGCGTCCCCACCGCGGCGAATTTATGCCCCAATAAAGTTTTTTGACCTCCCGCGAAAGACTAACGCGGAAGCGACCTCGGCCATGCTGCAGATAAATGGGCTCCGAGGATCATGTTAATGAATCATTAAACAACGTGTTCCCTTTTCTCCGCGTCCCTTTCCTTTTCCCGTGCCTCGCTGAATTATGAATTGGCTCTGTTCATATTTTCGGGCCCCGTGTACATTTAATTCCGGCCACGATACATCCCCCGGGTAGAAAAAACATTGGGGCAACGACGTAATCGAATTTCGATTACAGATAATTACAGGAGGATCTAGGACGACCTAGGATCGTCAACAAGGACGACGTATGAAAATCGCAAGCTTCGCGCAAGGTACGCGGACGATTGCCGAGGGGTTGTAAGGATTTCCCGGTAGGTTTTTCTTTTTTAATTAAAGGGCCCGAGGATAGATCGTACGGAGAATCGAAGAAGCGTCGATATGCACGTTGTCGCGCTTTCGTGTACGCGTCGATGGGATATAATTAGTCATCGATGGAGGGTCGATTTTCATCGCAAGATTTCTAGACGGGTAAAGGACCGTTTGGAGATTCAAGTGTCTCTTTCCCTTCGTTTGGCGTCCTCGAGCACAGCGAAAATCGCGAGATCCGGGAAACAAAAGTACCTACGTTCCGGTAAGGAGAGAGAGTATAATATGGATCTCCATTTGAAATAAGCTCACCCCTTTTTCCCCTACCCTCGGTCATTCTCCTAGCACCCCCCGTGTACCTAGTTTGTTGTGTTTTGAATATTCAACACAAGTTTTTTTCCCCCTTCTGCGCCTTTCTTTCTCCGCTTTTTTCCCTTCCTCCACCTTCTTCTCTTTCTTTCTTTTTCCTCTTTTTATTAGCCCGCCCCGATCCCGCCTCGCGCGAGCCACAGCAACAGACGCATCTTTATTCATCGCCTTTCCAAAGATATAATTGAGTAATTATTTATAATATATCTAGAATATGCATGCTTCACTTCTTCGAACGGAATACATTACTGCTGCCGCTCGCTACCCCTAAACGTAACCTCTTGTTACCGTTCGGATTTCTAGCTTGCGCACAGTGGCTCTCACCTTGCTATGCAGCTTTCGGATCGCGCCAACGAATTGCTTCCCTCCCTTTTTCTTTTTTTTTTTTTGTTTGACGGACAAAAATGAAGAACGGCCGTGTTTCGTGGAGCTTGTAAAGCTGGCGGTTGATTGTGGGGGAAAAACGTGGGGCGCAATTAGCCCGGCGGATAATCATTAACGACAAACGGATGGAATTGTAAATGAAGAATTCGTATAATCGTTTATAGACGGAGCTTTTGATTTGCATTTCAGCGGAGATTAGCTCTGAAGAAATGTCATTTTACGAACAAACGTTGACGGTTCCATTTTTCCTTCGGATTCTGTCAGCAGTCCGTAACATCTAATCGTTCGATTGATCAGCATTTCGCGCTACCTGTTCCGCGATTGCCGCCGTCGCTTATCGGCAAACTTAGCGTTCTTCGCGGGCTGGCGAAACGGGCGGGAAACATGAAACCAACCCCGTGGAACGGGAAGACCATAATTTCGTATTAAGCGGTAATCGCAATCGGAGTAAGTAATCGATATATTAGTCGTCCGTTAATTAACGTCCCCGCGATCGCGATATAGACCGGCTGGCTTGTCAGCGAGGAGATTTACGAGCACCGGTCGTGTTAGAAGTCAGCGCGGGGCGTATCCTTTTCGGCTAGCCGATAACTGGTTTACGCAACAGGAGAAAGGTTCGCTTCTCTCGCGTACCGCTGATAAAAAGAACCGGTCGAAATCGCACGGAAGCGATTGCCTAGTCAATCACGGTGCGCGACGCCGCTCGCTTAACCCCGGCTTCGGCGGAAGAAAGCTGGAGGAAAGAGTGATCTCGTGTTCGCTGCGATTATCCGGTTAGTTATTGAGAAACTCGGACCAGAAAGGTTTATTTTACTGCATCGCGTTCGCATTTATTTGTACAACACTATCGCTTTCTAATGGTTTCTTAAAGGACCGACGTTTAAAAAGGTTGACGGTATTTCGCGCAATCTTTGAGAGATAATAAAATTACAGCCCGCCACGTGTGTCTTAAATTAAAGGCTTGGTTTTGATTAAGGGGAAATGGAAAGAACCGCGAAAAGTTTGGCACGAGCGATACGGAGGAAAGGAGGTGTTGAAAGCCGAGCCGTAGTTCGCTCGCAACGGGCAACCTATTTCATATTTGCAAGAAATTATGGCATGTCTGTTGCGTGCCTGGCCGCAGTTAGGCCACTCCGTTTGCCCTAACCCCGGCGCCAGATCGCGGCGATCTCTTCTTTTCTTTCGTGCGCTGTCCTTGCCTTTTTGTTCTCTGTGCTTCGTTTCAATGAAATGAACTGGCGCACAAGATCGATAAACGCATACACAAAGTACTTCTCTTAAGAAACAAGTCTCGATATAACACCTTTACCAACCAATGCAGCTGTTAAAAAAAGATATCATCCCTTACGCGAGACGATTCGAAAAAGTAAATGAAAATTATATGAACGTAAATACTCTTTAACAAAGGTACCATTAAGCGGGCGGAAAGCAGTTCGCCTCGCTCACCGGTTCCCATCGATCATTGGCGGAGATCGAACCGCTCGATTAACGTTTCCAGAAAAAATGCGAAAATCTTCGACAGAGGCGAGGCTACGATGCAGGAGGAGACGGTGCCACCTGAACGGCGAGTCGCCGAAAATGGCTCGGGGAATACATCTCGGCAATTACCATTACGCGGCTGACGTTGGCCTGCCGGTCGACTAGCATAATACTGTATTTAATGGGCAGCAGCGCAGACCGTGCGCGACGATATACGAGGCCGAGTCAACATATATCCCGTCAGATTTTTCAAATGCTCTGATTTACAATGACCATTGTACTGTCCACCGGTATATCTATTGTCGCGCCCTTGCCAACGGCTGTTCAAACCACTTCAGCTCTTGGTCGCATCCGTCGCGATTCCCTGCACCTTACGCGAAAGGATCGTCCATAACGTTGCGTTTCGCAATTCCTCCAGAACGCTCGGTGCGTCGACATTCTCCGAGAATTTGTCCGATATTGCCAAAAGGATTTCTTCGATTACAATCCACTTGGGGACTCGTCGATGCTTAAACCGCTGGCTCGATTCGAAACGCGCTTTCGTACGGCAACTCATCACGCATTCGACAGACAAAGAGACAGAAGACGTTGATTCGAGGGACGGCAATTTCCCCGGGGTATCATTACGCGAATCCGGCATTAATAATGACGCGTCGCACCGCTATAATTTACCACGAAACATTCGAGGCAGCGATTAAATCCCGCCGAACAAATATCCTCGTCGAGGATCTTTCCTTTCTTCGAGATTCCGCATACCAACTGGTTCCGCGTAGTCGCCGAGGAGATATACGCGGCCGAGGTTCGACGCACGTTTTAGTAAGAACGCGAACAGGTAGCTCGCATTTCGCGTACACACGCGGCCACTGTAATTGGCCGATTTTACTCGTCGCAGTCACGCACCCGGCACCCGGACGAAATGAACGGAGACGGTTTAATGAAATACCAGGGGCGATATATAGTTTACTTTATGCTCGGGAGATTGTTACAAGCGTCGGTGTAATATCCAGGCAACGGCTGCGAATTGATTGGCCGCGATTCTTCCTGCAGCAATTTGGATTAATTAAGTTATCGATTTATTTTCTACGTGTCGCAAGGTGTGCTGGACGTAAGTAATCGTTTATACAGCTCATCACGTTCGACCCACAGCGTTCCCTGGACGCTTAACTCACCGTCGTGGGGAACGTTCCTGATGAGATCGAGACGCGCGTCACGTGAATCTCGATACCGGCAGAGTTACGCGCGAGACTTTCTACCCCCTTATTTAAATCACGCCGCTGACGATACGAATTCACGCGAAGGAATTACTGGCGATACACCCGGCACCTTAGAACGAGGGATCGATTCGTATTGATTCGAATCTTCCACTTTGGGTAATGACAACTTAAATTTATCATTGGATATTTAAATGAGAACCGATCGGCCAGCTGTATACCAGTGCAAAATGAGTTTTGCTAAGTTCTAAATTATATATCATCGACGCAATTGATGTTAGGAGAATTCGAACTTCTCCAAGCGTAATGAAGAAATATATTAATGTACATCGATGATACTGTTATTATAAGAACTAATAAAATTCGTTTAGCCCCATCGAATCGGCGAGTACAGCTATCACCGCGGAGCTGCCGAAAATGTACTACACCGAGTAACAATACCGAGATCGTTAATCAACCCGTTCCCGCCGAACATATTTTTCGGGGTTTATCAAAATCTCGTCTCACGGCGTGTAAATTGCGGGTCCATTAAATTAGGCGAGCGTTCAAGGCGATCGTAAATTCGTTCGCTAAGTCGAGCTCTCGTTCGCGCGGGATCCAGCCACGTGGTCGAGCGGAGCGTTCTGGTGGCGGAACGAGAAGAGAGACCTAGAAGCGAGGCGAAAAGGCAGGCTGCGGAGAACGCGGCTGATTGTAAGTTATATGCTGCGCCGCTTGCTTTATGTCTCCGCGAGCAACTTTCCGCTCTCGTAAAGCTGCTTCGCGTCGCTAGCTTTTTTAACGCCGCAGATTACTTGGAATAATTTCAACCGATCCCAGGCCGTCCTTCTCCCCGGCTCGTCTCCTGTCTTAAACAAATCGTCGTTAGCGTCAGCGTAATTACAAGGTGTGCAAAACTCGTTGAACGGATAATACGAGATCGTTGGCGGGCGAAGCGGTCGCTGAGAAAACGTCACGCGGAGTGTTTGAAAAACGGGAAATGATACAGCGCTACGCGTTGTGTCAATTATATAAATTATGTGGCACGGGGAGAATTCAAATTGTCGATCTGTTAATTGATCTCTAAGTGGAAGTAAACGTTGGCCAAAGAAGTCCTGGTGATTTGACATAGTGTCTAATATTAAATTAACCGTCCACCGGGCTTGACCGGGCCATGCCATAACGGATAACGATTACCTTCGCAATCGAGAGCCTCCGGGTCTTGGATCGCGGCCCGTCTGGAATCGACGGAAACGCGGCGTGCAGACGCCGGCCGAAGAACAGACAAGAGGTTGAACGTGTTATTCTTCGGGCGACGTGAAACACTTCCTTATACAAACGAAGCGAAGTTGAGGGTGCGACGCGTCGTTCACCCAGATCTCGGCTCGCTGGCTGATGGCCATAATCTGAGGCGGGTCGGGCGGCGGAGTTGGTCGCGCGCGGGGGTGGCTGGGGGTTAACTTATAATAACAGAAGTTGCTCGAGAGTTCGGCGGCTGGACATCGCCTGGAAGCTCGGACAGCCACGACAGGGATGAGGGATGGGTCGTCGCCAAGTGTCCAGCCAACAGAATGCGAGCTACAGCCCGCCGAGGTACAAGACGTGAGACCGGGTCTCGCGTGACTACCGGCAAACTAACCGTGGCGTATGCTGCGCAAACAGTGTCGAACTTTGCCGCAAATCGTGAATTTAGAACTTCGATGCGTCTTAACGGTGTCGCTGGTAAATTGGCCGGTACGTCCGAACGAATTTCTTCGCTCCAGGTGCGCGTCCCGGAATATTTCTGGTGAACTCAAGAATCTTCAGGAGGCTGGGAAATCCTATCGGATACTGAACACGAATGTTCGAGTAAAGAGTGCGGAGAAATCTCAGCTTGAATGCAAACTTTGCCAATAGAACTGTACTCATTTAGTATAATTATTTGTAGACCGATTCAGCAATTAGCGTAGACTGTAATACTTTAATTAAATCTCCCTGAGATCGCCAGCGGATTCTACAAGATTCCGAATGCAATCAAATCGTGCCAAGAATGACTAACATCCGCTAAATGAGCTATCGAGATATAAAACAGTGATCCCGCTCGAGTTTCAACGATAGACAGATAAATAGATCCATGGACCGGATCGAAAGAACAGGTTCGGCTGAGATTTTGAAGTAAAGCGTCCCTCGGGCTGTCCCTCGATATCCCGACCACCGGCAACGCGGTAGGTGCTCGTTAGAAAATGTCGAATCGATGCTCCTGCACATAGCTTACAATGCTTCGCCGCCTGAGTCATTGCCGTCATAAAGTATCATCGGTAAACAATTAACATTCGTGTAGCCGCTGCCCACGCGCTATCGCGTTACCAGGGAGTCTGCGTTGCTTAACACGCTCCCTCGATTGGTCCTAACAATTTGCCCCAGGGGCTGTTACCTCGTTAAGTGACAATCAGAGGCGTCGGCTTGAAATACCGTTCGCCCCTGTCAGATGTCCAGAGATATTAGGTTCGCGAGACTTTGCGATCTGTTTCGTCCTTTCGATTCACCTGATACATTATCGATAAGGAACGGGACGATTTTGCCGGGGAATCGTCTAGATCTGCATGAAGCGCTGCCGTGAAAATCTTGTGTAAATATTGTGGTACATTTAAAAACAGTTCCTTATTTTGGTTTGAAACGTAAATTAATATTGAAGCTTCGAACAATCGGGCGGGCTTTCTTATTTTCCCAGAATTGTACGTCTTGTCCCTCGGCTCATAATTTGCAACTTTAGATCATGGTTGCTCATCGAAGTTGAACACAGAAATTTATGGAACGCTTGCGTAGAATAAAGTAGTGATTAAAGTGGAGAAGGGTGCGGGTACTTAAACGAAATGAACTGTCAGACGAAAAAAAGCGGCGGACGAAATTACACCAAGTACGCGATTTATATCGATCGTATTACTTATACGCGACCATACTACACAAGGAATTGAATATCCTCCACGGCGGAAGATTAATTGTCACATTCCGGGCGCGGCGATAAATTGCGGCGCAACTATGATGGCAAGTAAATTGCATAATGATACAGTCGCGTATCAATAATGCATACCGAGCCAACGAAAACCACGATGCGCCCGATAACGATTAGAGCTAATTTATTTTTCCTCCGTCGTCCCAGCTAATTTCGCCCGCGAATTAATTCGCCGCCGCGGTTCGAGCAACGGGACACAAGTGATTTTTTGCCCGCGTCCGCTGCAAAGTTATTACCTTCCCATCCGTCGTTCCGTCTCTCATTACGGAAAGTTAAGTCCGTCGAATTATCGAGAATTATTAGCCGCAGCAGGGATACGACGGCGTACGTCCACTCGTATCCCATACGCGAACGTATCAATTAGACGGCGAATATTAATGAGAGCGATACAAGTGTCCAGGTGACGCGTTCATACTTTTCACCCGCGCGATCAGAAAACGAGCAGGCGTTCCGCGGGTATTTGACGACGGGATCTACAGTTGTCCCCGAAGCTCGCGGTGCGCAGGGGTGGCGATGGAAAAAAAAGAGCAAGAAGTTGATTGAATTTTACCGCGGCCCCGTGCGCCCGGCTACGTGCACGTTTCCTCTATAGAAACGCGCGCGTGTGTGTGTGTGTGTGTGGGAAAGGTTCGCGGGGCGCGCGCGTGTGCATTCGGCTGCAGCATACTTACGGCGAGGCGGCCACTTTCGATGTGACGGTGTTATAAATGGGAATTGAATCGAACCACCGTCCACGCCTTCCCAAGGTTATCGTCCCGGGCTGAAATCTATAGGGCAGCGATACAATCTAGTAGACACGCTCCGTAAATTCAATTACGCATTAACAAAAATCCGCGCGCCGATGCTATTCAACCACCGGCCAGGTGGAGGGGGATAAATTGCCCGGGGATAAGATAAATGGTGACGCGATATTAATTCTTCGATTTTCGAACCGGTGCAGCGATTCTTAATGCGACCACGCTCTTGCGAAACCTCTCGCTCCAAGTGGTTAATATTGCTGCGCTGTTTAATGCATCTCTCGCGCGATGTTTGTGAATGGAAATCGTTGAAGAGTGGTATTCAAGATATTCGATAGGGTGCAATTACGATTATCAATTTAATTTTCCAATGGCGCTGAGGATAGCCATTTCATTATTCTGTTTATAATACTAACAATTCCCAATCAGATAATTATTCACATTTCTAACAATTCTTAAAAGACTTAGAAGGTTCTATCAAATGATTGAAAAGCCAAAACGCTAATGAGGCGCTAAAGGTGACTTCCTTTAATTGAAGCCTAAGATATCAATTTCCATACGCGAAACAGAGATTCTTAGCGACCGATAGAATTTTACCAACGGCGACAGCTCTACGTCATACACCGCTATTACGCGTTATTCGAACGCGTTACGAGACTGTTGAACGCATAATGAAGTAGCTTGCGGCATTTTATTGCACGCCTTCGTGGCCGGTCTTTCTCGTCATTTGGTACGCAGCCCGGGTAATCATCCGCTTGGCATGATAGAACCGAGGCTACCGGGCGTGGATAAATCTGTAAGCTCGATAAGGCTAACTGTGATTAAGCGCTTTCGAGGCTGCGCGAGACACGCCTAGCAGCGTCGCAACCTCCGCAAAAGATTTATATATTTATTATTCCGTGGAAACTGCGAATGGACGAAATCGAAGGAATTATTTTACAGAATTATTTATCAATGACAATCAACGTGGATACGTTTCAATTCGCTTTCGTCGGCTGTTGATTGGCTTCGCAGGTAGACACGCGGAGCCGTTGCGTGACAGAGGTAAACGTGCAGTCATCCTTTCCCTTATCGCGATAATTTATCTGCTAGGCTTTCTTGTTTTCCGTTGCAACGGGACTTTCCGAGAGGCCGTTCATTCTGCCGTCGTTCGCGTGGAACACTGTGCAACATACAAATCGTGGATAGATTTAATTATTTAACAAGCATAGAATATTAGCAACTGAAGTTATTGATGCGAGTGAAAGAAATGGAACCGGAAGTCGCGTGAAACGGAGCAACGTTAATTAAATAGCAAATGGCGCAAAGAAACCAATGTTTCAATGCAGGACCGGACCAACGAAAAGCAGACTATGCAAGAAAGTCAACGTTACTGCGACGAGGAGGGAAAATAACGAACGATGAGGGGAACGTTATCTGGAGTGATCCGGCCTGTCATTAAGGGGCACAATTAAAGAAACGGAGCCGCAATAAAATCGCGCATTAACGCGATAATCGAACCACGGTTCGTATCTTTCTACCGCGGCGTTTACATCGCGAAAGCAATTGGGAAGCGATCCAAGCGAACCAATATTCCTCTGTAACACGAAGAAGGCCGCCCTGGACTTGCATAATTAGCACGTCGTGCCGGGGTATATCGCTCTTTCTGGCGTGGTTCGCAAGGTGCGGGATATCCAAGCGAGGGATACCCATTACAGCCGCGATGGAATTATGCGCCCGCAGAAGTCGCGCGAGCAATAAATCATGCTCGTAAAACGGAACGCGAAAAGTATGGTCAGCTGTCCTCGGACCACACCTTCTGAAATTCGTTCCGCGTTCATTAATAAGTAAAACGCCTGATCCGTGCGCGCGGTTAACTCGAATACACCCGGGTAATTAATTTCCGTGCTCGTGAGACGATGGGACGAGACTTTTTGCGATATTGTTTCCTGGATGCTGTTTATTAATCTTTTTTTTTCTGGAGGGGCTTCCGTCGACTTGGGACAAATGTGTATTAGTCTGAATGGAGATTCAACGTTGCATAGAAAATATAGGAGAGCAAATTATGGAAACTGGTGTTATTTAAGACGACTGACTTTTTGATAACGAAAAGATGAAAGTTTCACTTTACCGTTTCCGGATTATCCGAACATCTAATTAACAGAAATTATACGCGGGTCAATTGAAGCCAGATTGTCGCCGCTTAAAGGTTAATAACTGCAGCAGCGAAAGGACAGCAGTCCCGGCGAATACGGCAATTAGAAGATGCTATCTCCAGGGACAAGCCGGGGGCGAAGTATCGATGTTTTGCTCGCGCATTAATCGACCGTCTGTATCGGGATAATTCGTGGTAAAACCTCGCTTCATTTCCCCTTCTAACAAGCGTGCATAATGCGGACTGCAGCAACCCGTAACGAGTACCGAAATCGAATCGACTACTATTTTGTTACCCTAATTAGCGACCGCGTCCCGTCGTAAATGTCGAAATTATCGATCGACAAAAAATTCGAAGCCGGCAATTAAAACGCGTCCTGATTACCGGCAATGGTTCGACTCGTAAAAGAAAAAAAAAAATGACCGCCGCGTATAGCTGCTACGATCATCCGATGACTTAGCGACGAGGAACGGACTCGCTCCGCGGTCGGACCGCTCGCAACAATGTGCGCGATAATGAAGAATTATCGCCGCGCAAGGTCCGATGGAATAGGCAGCGGGCTACTCGTTAGCGGGTCCGGCTCGTAAAAATCATCGCGGTTAAGCGTATGGTACGGACGCGTCGAGTTCGTTGTCAGGCAATCGGGGCCCCAATGCTATCGCGGCGAAGAGGAGCTTGCACCGTGAATGGCCACGGGCAAAGCCCGGAGCTGTCCGAAAGCAGCTCGTTTTGCTCGTCAAGAAGAACACCGTGGAAGCGAGTATCACGGCCCCCCCCATGCTTCTTCGGTAAATCCATACGAACTTGTTTATCGCGATCGGCCGTCACACGGGGAGATCCTTAAGCCGAGCTCGTTGCCCCGGGATTACTTTGGCAGATAAGGTGGCGTCGATTGGGTGACGCTGATCAGCAGGAAGCGCCAAGGTGCTGGCAGAAATTGTTTACGGGTGATTACGAAACTGATTCTCGTCCAGCAGCGAAGATTCTGTTAAGTAATTTCTACATTTTTACGAGATTTAATTTCCAATAAAAAAATACACCACACAGAAATAGAATGTAACAGTAGAAGTAAATATCCTAAATAAGAATCGAGAGATTTTGAGCCGTTCCAAGTAGATCATCGACGCAGCGCGATACGCAGTAGCCCTCAGGAGAATTTAATACCGCGGCGAACGCTACTGGTTGCCCGACGGTAGAAGAATTCCGCCTAGGAGCAGAACGGTTCGACGCACGCATTGAATTCAGAGTAAACGAGCGGAGTCGAGCGCGGCGGTGTAGCAAAGTTAAACGGTTCGAAAGTCCCTTAAGTGAACTGTCCGGTGGTGGTGTTCGCGCCGTTTCAAGTCCGCGCCGCGGCCGAAGCGCGATCGTTCCACCGCGCGCGGACCGTCGAACGGTAGTAGTCTACCTTCAAGAAGCGTCTCGGACTGCACCGGCCACCACATACGTATTAGGGGCAATATTTTAGCGGTACTTTTAATTTCGCCGTGATCGTAAACATTTCGACGGGCAGGCGAGGGAGAGCGCGAGCCGGCTCGCGCGTTCACCCGCCGCGTTATACAGAAGGGCCAGACAAGGAAACAGAACGGACAAGCCGAGCGCCGCGTATTTGCATATTTTAATGAGGCGCTGCGCTGGCCCCGTGAGTGCCGCGGGAGTTGGACGATGGTGGCCAGGTAGCCCTCGCAGTTTACCCTGGCCAACGTCAGTCTCAAATGCCAATGATAATGCGACACGGGGAGCCTAACGGCGAAAATGCTCCGCTGCCGGTGCATCAAACGAGCCACTGTGTGCAGTGCGAAAAACGTCCCCCTCCACGCTTGCTCGTGTTCTCTCACGTTGGAAATGGATATTGAAAACAGAAGGCAGAGTGATTTTCCTCCCTTTTTTATGACGGAATTTTATAAAGGTGATAGTGTCTTTTATCGGCTAATGGGATTTGCGACGTGGAATGCTTCAGATTAAATCATTATTCAATTATTCAAGTACTTGTTTTGGAAAATAAACTCGCCACAAATATGCGACTTCAGTCGTGGTAAATAAAGCTAGATTACGATTCCCTCAAGCACGGGCAAGCATTATCGCGCGCAGAACGCATTAATCCGACACCATCGGGTCGCTAAGAACTCGTAAACGGCTCATTTGATCGAAGCAACACTCCGACCACGCAACTTTCTCGAACAAATTATGAATCGCGTTAGGTCAACCTCTCTAACGCGCGACGGCGGGAGCATTCAACCTCGCGAATCTCTAAAGAAACGTTCTGGAAATGTCGCAACGGAAACCGGTCCGAAACGTTCGTCGGTGATTCCGCAGTGGGAATACTCGCGATCTGCTTAAACCTCGCGTCGATCCACCGCGATCTGTCCTTTCGTTTTGCAACGCCTCGCGATGCCCGGCCGAGGCCATTCCAAGCCGAAAGGCGTTAATTATAATTAGCAGAGGCGAGATTAGTAATTAACACTTGGGGGTAATCGCGAAGCGTTGCGTGAAGACGCAGCGCGAGTAATCGGGCAATCGTGTCCCGCAAGCTTGTGCGCGTGGTGCGGCTTCGTTTTTCAATGCACACCCCAGCTTCGGCGCAGTGTGTGTGTGCGAACGCGGATAATAACGCCCGGTCCGAGAAGCCGGCCGAGGCAGGTCGCCCGATTTATAACGCAGATAATAATTGCGGGCCGAACTTAATATTCATGAGCCAATCAGATTTGCACTTCGACTCGATGGGACTCTCGCCGCATCCGCGAGCCCCTTTCTGAGATTCATTGTACCGCGGGAACTGCGATCCTGTTCCTCCGAACGCGTCTCGGTTTTATATATCTTTTAAAAGTAGCTTCTTAATTAATTGCGTCCCATTTCTCGACCATCGAACGCGCAATGAGAATGCTTCCTTCTTTCTAAAATTGAGAGTTGTCGTTTTTAAGATAATTTGAAGAACACCGAACGGTAGGCTTATTTGACCAATAATCCCGATATCGGTGCCGATATCCTTCCTGTAAAGGAGGAAGCAAGCAGATAACGATCAATCGAGAGCTCGGACCTTCTGATCCACGACGAATCGACGGAATGGTTATTATGTCGGTTGATTGCGTCCACGGGCGGACAATATTAACGACGAATCGAACGTAAGAGGTCGACCACGATCGGTGCACCGTCCCCCACCGATGAGTTCGCTTTAACCCAAAGCACGAACGGTGATACATGCCGCTAGTTAATCGACGTTATGCGCCCGTGGAATTACAATGGGACAGCTGGACACGAATGGACGATAACCGAACGAATGTACGAGGAATCGATCAAGCGCTCGAGGAGGATCGTGAATCCCTTCCGAGGGCTTCTACCCCCCCTAGCTTCCGTTTAAGGGCAACGTCGTCGTATATGATTGCGGAAGACGTATCCGTGTACAATGAAATTCACGGAGCATACAAACGATGTATATAAAGTATCGGCCAGCGCGACAGTAACATAAGTATACTTGACTGACGTTAATTGTGCATAATTCCATTGGTGTCCTTTGGCTGGTCCAATTGAACGAGAAGTGTATGTTTACGTCTTTGTATTCTTCGGCCCGTATACGGATCAGTATGAAACTCTCAGTCACCGAGGGCAATAAATTGATCCTTCCTAAAATTACTAATCAATTAAGTTATTGCTATTATTGCAGGAAGAAATGTAATGGAATTATGAATACTTGTAGAAGTTTATTCTGATTAATACAGCGAGACGTGGAACAGGTTCACCTCCTTTAGAAATAAAACGACAATGAGGATCTCAGTAGGAATCCACTGCGCGTTGCAAATTACTACGAGGCTCCTCAGCAAATCTGAAGCTCCTCGCTTTCAGTATCCCACGCTGCTTCGTGTAATAATCTACCACGATTCTACCCACTTAAAAAAAAAGAAAGATATTTTCCTTCATCTTCTACATCTCGTAGAAGAAGAATACTTAAAGGATCATCTTCGAAGCTTCTTTTCTCAACAAATATTTCCCGCTCAACAGAGTTTTCTCCTGATTTCTACTAAAACTTGATTCCCCCAAAAATGTCACTTCATCGATGCAATTCCTCTTTTTACGGCCATTCAAATCGCCATTCTTTTCGGCACAAGTCCCACGCCGATCCGCGCGGCGCAATTCGTCTGCAAAGCGTTCCTGTCACACGGAATCCTCGTCCGTCCGCCATTCATCTTGCCGTTCGACCCTTGAACGATGCGAAATCAAGGGTGACAGAGGGCGATCGCGCGTAGCCACCGGAAAAGAGCCGGCGCAAAGCTGGACCATTCAAAACACGGCCGGGCCACATTTTTCCTGCCGGCCACGCGCGGAATTAATAACCACAATGAAGGGACTGAATTATTCGCGGGCGAAAAAGCATCTGGGGAGGGGGGAAAAAAAAGCGTCGTCATTCGCACCGCGCGGATGACGTTTTAATCGCGCCGCTGAACGCGGTGCTACCTGTTTCGACCTTCTTCTCCGTTGCGCTCTCCAGAAAATAAAGGAGGACCGGCGGCGGGGGCGTGACAAAAGCGGTGACAAACAACCGACACCAAAAAAAAAGAAAGGGGGATAAGGAAGAAAAATGAAGGGAAGAAATAAAAGAGCAGGCAAGCCCGAACAAAAATATGGCCACGATTTTTGCAGTCCGGGCGAACAGAGCCCGCGCGCGGCGCGGCGTTTCGAATTTCGACGCTTGCCACGGGCACGGGGACGTAGCAAGTTCAGCGGTGGACGCGGCGCTCCGAAATGGCCGGAAGCCCCGGGTGTTTGTAAGTTTCGGCTAATAGAAAAAAATGACGAGGTGCCGGTGCACCCCCGGACCCGTGTCCATTTCCAGCCATTATTTTTATTCCGGTGCGTTTTACCGGAACGGCCGCGCGCACTCCGCCACCCCCGGACCCAGGACGCGGTGCCGCCATCATCTGTATACGTTTGCCGCGATGGCGTGGCTCTATCTCTTTTGTAACCCCCGTCCCTCTTTCTGTCCGGCTCCTCACCATCGCCGCCGTTCCTCCCTCTTACGTCCGCTCCGGTCCACTCTTGCGTCGCCACCCCTCGCTCCGTCGCGCTCCGTCCCGTTCGAACCCCGCGATTCCCATCCCCTCGCTGGCACGGACGATCGGCGGCAGCCCACTTCGATCCGCGTATCTCTGTCTGCCTCGTTCCGGCAGATTTACACACTTTTTTTCGCGGCCAACCGTCTGTCATTAGTCGCTGCACGTGGATCGGCGGGGCGGAGAGCGGGGCGCAATGGCTCGCGCGAATCCGCGACCGTCGGCCTGGCGAGCGCGGCGCGCGGCTGTTTTCGGGGCTCGGGAAACGCATTTAACAAGGACAGATAGTGATTTAATTTTAAAAAATTGACGAAACGGCGGCCGTCGGGGCTGCACGCCGACCTGCTTCTCTCCGCCTCCTCCCGTCCTTCGTATTTCACTTCGCCACCCCCTTTCTACCCCACCGCCGCGGGGGCATTGATTAACTTTCGACAATGTCAAATCGCCGGCATCGCCGCTCCGCCGACTACGGCGATGCAACCCGCGTTTTTTAACTCATTTGTCTGCATTTTCGCCGTGCCTGGCTCGTCGCCTCCCGCGCGGACCACCCCCGTTTTCGACGCCGGTACACGCACGGGGTGTGCACACGAGGGGGGGTGTCGAGGGGGACGCGAGGGGCGGCGAGATGCGGCCAGAGATCGGCCGGTTCGAATAACGCGGACAAATTACTACGACGCTAGTGCATTCGCGGCGTGTCGTGCCTAAGCGATCGTCGCCGTGTCGCGCGATTTTAACCGGCCTAACGGCCGGCGATTTTGCAGATTTTTTCCCGACAAACGATGCGACCCCGTTGCGCGCGGGAAAAGTTATATCCCCTCGCTCGGGGAGTATTTTGTTACGTAGCCAGAGCTCGTATGGGCACCGTGCCGCCTTCCTCTTTCGTTCGGTCTCGTGAATATTTGTCTCTATATGGACACGTCCTATACGACGGACGGGCAACGATAATAGACAGAGCGGGAAGTTTTCTATAAATTTTCATAGAGGCGCCCCCGTATAACAGCTTTCGGACGGTCTCCCTTGTCCCGTCCCGAGCATCGATCCGCGGTATCGATTTATGAACCGAGACTCTCCCTCCCCCCGGGGGGCCGTCTAAATATTTATGGAATAAAAAGGCCGCGCTTATTACTTCCACGGTTTACCGATATCGCCGCGACTAAATAACATCAAAGAGCGCGGAAAGTAGCGGCCCGTGTGGAGTGTAAATTATTACGTTGGGGACGATCGGACGATGCGGGGCGCGCGAAGGGGTCGGATCGCTTGAAAAGCCGTGACAGAGGGAATCTAAAAACCTGGGCAAGCTGCCGCGAGAACGATGCACGTATAGCGCATAGACTAATGAATTAACGCGCGTGCGGCGTGTCCGCTTTGAAAAAGACCA
The DNA here is from genome assembly GCA_023838395.1 of Holcopasites calliopsidis. Taxonomy (NCBI): domain Eukaryota; kingdom Metazoa; phylum Arthropoda; class Insecta; order Hymenoptera; family Apidae; genus Holcopasites; species Holcopasites calliopsidis. The sequence goes on from JALHAQ010000009.1 coordinate 2,797,761, forward strand.
AGCGGCTTTCGCGTTACCGCCACCGCTCGGGCAAATAAAGCGCGCAATGCAGAATTATAGGACGGCCGGCAGACTGGCTCGCAGCGGCTTTTAATGCTAATTCCATTATTTAAGCTTTTTATAAGACAATTAACGGACGCTCCGCGTTCTATCGCCCCGTCACGCGGGCCGACGTGCCACGGAACTTTTCATCTTCCGGCGTTCCGGCGAAGTAGCCCGTTTTAAACCGTCCCGATACCGATGCCTCCTGTCCCGCACTGTTCCGTGTAATCGTACGGGAAATGGTTATCGAGAAAAACACAGGGTGGAAAGTGGTTAAAAACGTCTGGGCTCGATTGGTAGGAACAGAACTTTGGACGTTTAACATGGAGAAGTGGCATATGCGAAGAACCTGTTTCGATCAAATACGACGGCGATAATTAGATTAGGCTTGATGCGGTGCATACAGTGTTTAAAGCAAGGCGGAAGATAATTGTGTGAAGCCTGTCGAGACTGGAAAACTTTGGACGCAAGCTTTGGTACACCGTATCATTATTTTCTTTGTAATTTTATGAACTCTGTGTCATTATATGAAAACCTACTCTATCATAATGATTGATCAAATTTTCGTAATCCTCTCCTTTCTTAAATCTTTTCTAAAATGTTTACGCATATTGAACAATAGTATCGTGGCGATCGGAGTGCCGCTTTAATTAGCTAAGGCAAAGGGGGGCATTACTCCTCATTTAAACAGATCGTAATGCGTCTGCATTACTGCGCCCCCACGTAGAAACATTATGCGTACTACTGCCCTAGCACGTTTTATTTTCAACCTTTCCCACAGATTCCCACCTGCTCTACATTAAACAAAAGAACCGAAGATCGTCTGAAAATAAATCTTCGCGATTCGAATAGCGATAAGTTATTAAGTTCAGCCATGAGATTCGGAGGGTGGTGACGGGTGGAAGGAGCGTGCACGCGTTCGTTGGCGAAAGGTCCACGATACTGACAGCGAAAGGGTAGGAAGGGCGGGAGGGGTTGCTTCGAGGATGATTAAACCCCCCCGAGACGGTAATTTTTCATGTCCGATCATAAATTACCGGGCAGCGCTGGGGCCCGCATGCGAGGTATATGTATACACCAGCGTGTTGCGAGTTACGAGAAAAATTTCAGCCGGTATTATAATTAGCTATGTTAATTATGCATTAATTTATTATCCAGCGCAGCGCGACGTTTTAATTATAATCTTGCCAGGGCCGCGGGGGCAGCTTGAGAAGTAGTTTGGTAGTTTCGAGCCGATGCGCTCTCTCACCCTTCCGCCTATACTTCGCTGCCATCTTCGTTCTTCTTTCTCTTTTCTCGATCCTCTGCCATCGTTACTTTCTTCTCCGTTCTTCCTTCTTCTCCCCCCTCCCGGCCGTCTTCTTCTCTCCCTGGCCGAATCCCTCGGCCGGACTTTCTTTCATTTCGCCTTTCGCACGGTCGCGCACCGTTATTATACTCCTCCCGCTCCGTTCCGCTGTTCCTTTCCGCTTGTTTTTCTTCTGCTTTCTTCCCCGCTTCACGACGATCGCGCAGAAATAATTTCATTCGAATGCACCGAGTTAATTAGGTTCAGCCCGAGATCTCCGGTCGCTTCGCTGGCTCGTCCAGGCTCCCAGGTACCGGCCGTATTATTCCCGCGGAACCTTTAATTCGTCAGCTACGCGCAACTTCGCCGAAGGAAAAATCTGGCTGGAGAATGCATTTCCCCCTGGGAAGATTTTCTTGAGAGTTCTTCCCTTAACTAAGCTTCTTCCTGCTGCTCGCTAATTGATCGATCCCGTTCCGTGAATGGACACTTGTTAATTCCGCGACGAAGATTTGTCAAGATATTTTTGCGTGTAACGTTGTTTCTCTAATCGGATCATCGAACACTCTCGTGACCAGTCTCGGGGATCGTGAAAAAATCCCGCGAAACGAGGCTGTCAAACTTTGGGAGACTTAATAATTATACATTGGAGGCCTGCCAAGCGCGCAGGATCGCGCCGCGTTACGTCTTGATAGCCCGGCCGAGGACGCTCGTGGATTTTCAATTACAGTGAAATACGCGGTGTCGCGCAGAGGGAAAAGAGCGGCACGTCGGCGCAACGCCGCCATGGTTGTGCAAATTGGATTGCAACGTATACATAAGTATTCAACAAATGAAAATTGATTTTGATGCGGCGCCATTAATAACGACCCGCGCGGACGCCGCATCGCCAGGCGTCATTTAATGAATTCAAGAACGCCGAATCCGGCGTAGCGGCGCGGTGTGTTTGTCATATTAGGGAAGTCAGGATAGTACACAGCCCCGTTAAAAGCACTTTACTGTTTCGCTAATTCCATTTATTAATGCGATAATATGACCAACAGGCCGCTGTTTAAATATCACACGCCAGGCCCGTGATGGACACGCGCCCGCCACCGCCAAGACTTTGCCTCCCGCGTTTCGAATCTCTCCCGGCTTTTTAATCCTGTTTTACCCCCCCGGTAAACATCGATGATCCGATGTGTGCCTAAAAGTGTTTTCATCGCGCGTTTATCAATCGGCTGGGACACGGCTGATCGATCGGGCGGATGGATTAAAGGCGGATGATACAACGGTGCTCGTTTAACCGCGACATTGTGAACGCGATACCAATGCCGGCAGTTTAATCGATGGCGTCGTACCGTTTAGCGAGCTACTTATACTGGGAGTATCTTGCACGATACAACCGATCGTTCAAAAGGGGAGGACGGAGTGTGTCAAATAAATAGACGCTGCAGAAACGAATTATATATTATAATATTTTAAAGTGTACACATTTACACGTGCAACGCTCTTCAAATTCCGACATACGTGCGAAAACGACGTGAACGCGATCGGAAGAGAGAGAAAGGCAGGCGGGTGTCTGGGTTCTCGACCACCCCCGCCGAAACAATGCGGTTCTTTCCCGGTTTATCAGCTATTTTTTTTTCGGTGGAAGCCGCGGAACGCGGCGCGGCGCGGTACGCGCGATATTTAATTTTCGTCCCGTCCCTGCGTAATAACCGGTTGCGTCAGTACTCGGAGCGATATGAATCCGATTTGCGCTGAGTATCGCGCGACAAAGCGCATCCCCGGAGGCAGGGTCGCGGCGCCGGGTAGAACTCCGGGGTTGGATAATAACGATTTGAGTAGACGGACATAATGCTAATTCGCAATTTGCAATTCTTTTTACACGTTCCATCTCGCTCCGACCCTGCCGCATCACGGCGACCCGATACCGAGCCCCTTGTACCGCGGAACGAACGGATGGGACGGGACTTCCATTGGATTTCTTACTAACTATAACACCCGTACGACGCCTCTTGATTACAAATTGCTTATTATGCCGTCGCGCTGGCAAGGGGTGCGCAGCAGCAGCGCCGTTCGTACCGATATTCGGATGGCCCGGCCGTAATTTTCGATGCATAATTTATAGTCGATTTAATGAGCCGCGAGAAAGGGGTAAAGGGCCGCGGGGACTATTTTTAATTATCCGCCGGACAAGAGAGGGGCGGACAGCCGATCGTCCAACCCCTACCCATCTTCCTACCGTCTTCGAGCTTTTCGCCTCTCTTTTTCCTTCTTACGATTTCTTTCTGGCCCGTACACCGCGATCGACGACGGTGACACGGAGTAAGATTCATCTCTGTGTTTCTAGTTGAAACGTTACAGATACTAATTGCCCAACACCGTTTCAGTTCCAAATTGAAATAAATATAAACATGAACTGGGCAACCCCAACCCTTTAAATACGGACCTCCGGCGGCAGGGCTTTTAAACCAGCAACGCGCGGCACAGCGACGACAAAGGAGGATGGGAAGGAAAAATACGGTTACCCAGTTTCTCCATCCCTCGCGATCTATTCTTCGTTTTCTTCCGCGAACCTCGCCGCAGGAAAATCTCCGGTTACCGCACGCATCGCGGGATTAATAAACTGCGCCTAATAACTATCTCCATCCGCCGACAATAACTACGCACACGGCAACGCGAGGCGTACCATGGAACGATCATCCCCCTTCTTTTTTTTTTTTCTTTGCACCGCGTGCTCGTCACTATTTTTCCAAATTCCTCTCGCTCCCTCCGCCTGCCCGCGCCCTCCCTCTGTCGCCTTCTACGCGTTGCACATTGCGCGCAAGCCTGCTTGGTGTACGACGCGTATACACACGAGTGCCACATCTGTGATCGCGTTGCCCGGTACCTATCAATCGTGTTCGAGGGCGGGGGGAGGACGAGGGCGCATTTTTTTTCTCCTCCACCACGAGCGCGCCTCCGGAACGTGAGGCGGAATGAAAATAGAAGTGCACTAACGCCGGCAGAAAAAAAATGATGGAAGCCCCGGGCCGTGCAACGGCATTTGGACGACCAGGGCGGCGAAGAGGGGACGCCGCCTCGCGAGCGCGAATTGGACGCGGCTTACGGGGCCGACGAATCGCGGGGAGACTTTGTTTCCGTGGTTTTACCTCGACTCCTTAATGCTTCGATGTACTATTGCGCGGAAAAACTTTGCGCTGATTTCAATAAAAAAAAAAGAAATAAGGAAATCATTCGACCGGTCAAATGATTCTTATTATTATTCTTACTGATAGTATCGTTTCCCTCTGACGTTATTTCTGACGGAAACACGTATCGTCACAGCTGTTCTACCGGCGAATACATTTGTCCCGATGCATGAAGCACTTCTGTCCCGACTCGGCCACCCACACGCGTAACTTCGTTGTCCTGAAACCTTTCTCCTTCCCCCTATTCTGATTCCTCCGTCGTGTCCCCGTCTAACGCCCTTCCTCTTCCATCTTTGTTCTACTAAATTCCTGTGTCCCTCGCGTGTAGCCGTACAATACTGGAGGAGGGCCGCGTGTCCGACCACGGAGATGAGAGTAACTGGCATCGGGCTGCATCGTTTCTCCCTCTTATTCGACCACCCAGTCCTCCTCCCTCTGCTGCGCTTCGCGCCGCTCCGCGTGCTTTTTTAATGCCAAATGTACCCTTTTGTTTGCGCGGGTGTGTGGGAAACTCGGGCGGGACGGGGGACTTTTTTTCAAATGCTAAACGCGCGCATCGTGTCCAGTCGCCACTTGTCTACGTATGTGCATACGTGCGGCGTCTACACGGTACGTACCGAATAGGACAGTCCAGCGTAGCCTGACGCGTCGCGACGCCCGGCCCGGGACAGTGTTCGACCAGCTGTATTGGATTTACGAAGCGCTGGAATCGAAAGATTCTTCCGCGGCGGAGGATCTGGAAGACTCGCGTTCAAGGGGTAATAATAATGGTAGTAGGTAAATTAGTAAATACCCAGGGAACCTCAGAAGAATTGGTCAAGTTTACTTACGATCAACACACCCCTATTTGAATCTTAGCGATCAATCGAAATGGCAAGTATTATCAACGATTCTCCGGTGCCGCGCTCTGTATCGCTGTTCGACAAACGCTGTCAGACAATTCGCGGAGGATTCAGAACGAATTTGCAGACTGCCCAGGAAAATCCCACCGCCGTAGATTGACCCATAACGTATCCAGAAAGCTGCCGGGTACGTGAAAGGCTATAATGCCACCGAGGCATCGTGGCGGGTTCGGGGTGTGGGTCTGTTTCTCGCACACCGACATGCCGTTCTTTTGTGCCGCCCGTTATTGGTTAGTAGTGTTCGTTTCACCCGCGAGTCCGTCGGTCCGGTGTGCGAGGGTGTAATATTTTTTACTCTTTCCGAGCAGCCACCCCTTCGGTCCCCGTTACGCCCCACCCCCCACTGGTCCGAGTCACGGAGCGAGTACCCCCGTTCGCCCCTTGCCCCCGAAATGGCCCCGCGAAAGCGTCGCATTCGTATGCGTGGCTTCGATGGGTATTGATATATTATTCCCAATAGTTCTCGCGCCTTCTCTGTTTCTCCCCCGGCGTCCGGCCTTCCGCGCTCGCCACGTTCAATTCAACCCTCCTGCTCCGACCGATCCAACACCCTATCTTCTCCTCTCTCTTTCATCGGTCTGTTTTTTTTTTTTTTTTTGGTCAGCGCGCCGCGTTTTTTTCAATTATAATTCTTTTTCGTATCCAATCAATCATTAGTATTTCCATTGTCCTTCGGTATTTTCATTTGGCGTCGCGCTGCGAGCGAGACGGAACGAGCCCCGCGTTGCGCGGTGAAGAGAGGGGCGCCGACGGGGTTCGGTTGTTTCAGCCCGTTTTCCGCGGCCCCTTTCCTCGTCCGACGTCCTCGATTTAGCCGTATGCACGTTCCTGGTATAACTGCGACGTCGCCGGCGACGATTCGTTAATGCGATTGAATATTAATTCTCACTTTGTCAACACCTCCCCACTTCACCGTCCATTTTTCTGCTTCTTTTTTTTTTTTTTACTCTTTCGAGGTTCCTCCTGTTTGTATCCTTTTCTCTGTATCTATCGCACGCGTCCGTCTATCTCCCTCTCTCTGTTTCGCTGCCTTGGTCTCCGCACGCGACGCAAACTCGTCCGCCACCCCGGCCGAACACCGCGGATGACGTATACCCGTCACCGCTGACACATCTCATTGATGGCTGAAATAATAGATGGCTTGCTTCCTCGGCCCCGTGATAGCTGCACGTTAACGATGTGTGCAATCCTTTTTTTTTTGCCTCTATCAGACAACGTTAATACCGCTCCAAGGACCGGGGGGAAATGTTTGTTACGCCGATCGCCAGGACAGGGGTGAGTCCTGATAAACTGATAGCCGATGAACTTTTATATTTTTCGAGGGTTCGTAATGTGTCTGTAACGAATCTAACATAGGATTTGCTGAAAAATGTGTGCGATTTGTTTTGATGAAAGAGATAGCACAGTAATCAGCGATATGCTATTAAGATAATAATTTTTTCTCAAGAAACTGCGGGACAGATTAATTTCCATCAAATATAATTCTTTGTGGTAAACTGCCGCGTGTTTCCTTTTCTTCTAATGAACCATTACAAACGCCGCCCTCGGGGTACCGGCTGGTAATTCAGAAATCCGTGGCTGTTCGAGCGAGTGCAGAAAATAGCCGGTCGAAAAGCGTAACGGGTTGCTTCGAATGCGGTCCGGCGTTATCAGCGCGCCCTTTAGCACCTGAAAATTGCCTGGCGCTTTTTCCGCGCGCGACGCACTTAATAAAACATGCTCCTGCCGCTCTCCGGGCCGCGCTCATCCTCCGCGACCCTTTCTCAGTTACCCTCGCACACGACCGTAACTAGCTATGCGCACATGGACACGCGTAGCGTTTAATACAAACACACCCTTGTACGTTCTGTTTTCCTTTCACTTCCGCCCTTCTCTTCCCTTGGCCGCGCTTCAACACCTTTCCACCGTCCTCTCTCTCTCTCTCTCTCTCGCTCTCTCTCTCTCTCTCTGTCAAGTTTTGCATCGAATCGGAGTCTCTTTATCCTCCTACCCCTCGCGTTCTCCGTCTTCATCCCTCGCTCGAACGGGGGTTGATCTCTGCTTCGTCTCGTTCCGTTTCTCTTCCACCCGTACACCGGACAACCTCTTCGCCTCCCTCGGCGGCAGAAGTTTCCAACTGCTCCAGCGACAGCCAAATAAATGTCTCTCCTACTCCTTGCCCCGACACTTCGCTTCCTCGCTACACTCGGCTAATTCGGCACGCGTACCACGGTAAAACTTCGTAACCGGCCCAACCTCCCACACCCGGCTGGGGAATGTTTGGAGATCGGACAATTGGTTCGGATTTTATTTCCGCTCCTTTTTCCCTCCGAGGGTAGCTACGTCGGCTCGTCGCACTTCGGACACCCCTTTAGGGTCGCGACTCTTGGCAATCGATATACGTGTGTCTGTTTAGGGATAATTAAAATCACGCCGGGCGCGAGGGAACCCGTTGGCGGAATTTTCGTTCCATCGGATACTCAAAAGAGTGGTAACAGCGCTATTATCAGGAAACGTCCGTGGTCTTCTATTTAACAGCGTACTGGAACATATTAAAAAGGCTTCGAGCCGTATTTCACGGCCGAACTTCATTTATCATTCCGATTGATTTCTAATAATCAATCTGAAAAGTTTTCCAATTTCCGATCCCGTGTATATCAATCAGCGACACCCCTTTGCCCCGCTGAAAATCATCGAATCCAACTCACACCCTCGTCGGGAAGTTATGAAAAGAGACACGCGCGTACCGTGGATCGGTTATTCGCCGTTAAATAAAAGACCATCACCATGTTAATTCCGGACGGGAAGACAACGAAACGCCGACGTTCCCATTAGCGGTATCAACTTTATTCAATAAAATCGTTCTCCCTTTCGCGCGCTGTCACGGCGGCGTACGTCCGCGCGCGACAGTGCACGCTCGTCCCGGGGACGTGCGCGCGTTTACGCGTGTCGTACGTAGCCGTGCGAGGAAAGGGAATTCCACGATGCTGGAGTTCTCTCTCCCGGCCGATGGGCGTGGACAAACGAGCGGAAAAATGGCGGGGTTTGGAAATGAGATTTGCTGGTAAACCGACAATTTATCGTAGGTATCTGCGAAAGCATCTCTCGACGTTCCTCTGACCAGAGTTATAATTAATACGCTCTCGTCACAGAGCGACCGACGACCAATATTCCCGTCGCGCCCGCACACGTTCTCGCGTCGCGGGCGCGCGTAATCACCGCGGGACGAGAGAGAAAGAGCGAGCGTGCCGCGGCCGCGCATACTATCGCGGGGCAGACGGGAGAGCGCGGACCGAACGCGTAACTGGTTGTTGATTAAGTTTGAATGACTGATGCCGCAAAAACACATTAAAACTTGAATGAGTACGGATGAAAATTTAGTCGCTAGGAATCAGGAGACCGCAGAGGCAAATGGCCTGGCGGCCGCACATACGCGCGGACGAAACCGCTCCGCGTGCCCTGGCCCCTCTGTCTTCATCGAATCGGGAACGCGCGTCCCTCTGTCCCCCGCACGCGATCACTGCTCGCGCCGCTTGTCCGCGTACCGGCCGAAATATAACAACGGCGAAAAACACTCCGCGATTGCTATATCCGTCCGGCCGAGACACACCGGCCCTCGGTTCACCGCTGTGTAACGGAAACAACTTGCACCGATGATTTTCACCGGTGATTCCTCGATCTACTGCCTGTGGGCGGACCGCCGCTCGACCGGGATAACGTTTCTGGTGAAAAGTGTGTTACGGGAAATTTCGCGCTTATTGCAATTGTCTTTGTGGTGAAAACGAAAAGCAAAAAAAAGAAAATAGAGGTCCTTCGCTTTGCGAGCTGATAAAGAGACGCGCGGAATACTGGAAATATTCTTTATTGGGAGCAAGGGTTGAATTAGCCCATAAAGCTTTCGTCATTCGTCACAAGCTCTCTTAATCGGCCGCGATATAATTTAAAAGCCAGCCTCGCTCCGGCCTTCCTTGGTGTCATAAGTTTCACAGGGAAATACCGCAGCGATTTCCCTCCCCATAAAAAGTCGCAGCGTCCCGAGGTATTCTAATTGGAGAGATTCACATGACATTAACCCTCGGTCCCACGTTCTTGATCCACAGACACCAACGAAGCCTCGTCCGTCTGTACCTTCAAGCTCCCTCGGATCGTCGTAAAACAATCGGCTAGAAAAGATTACCGCGAACGCGGCCGTCGTAAATACTTCAAGATCGATCGGAAATCGCGAGTCCATTTTAGCGGATTGGATCGCGAATGGAATGGGAACTGGCATCCATCAGAGTGCGATAGTAATAGGCACAGGGTGAGGCGGGGAGGGTAACAAGTGGAGTACGGAAAAGGCATGGTAGCGAAGCCGGATGATCGTTTCCGTAATAAAAATCGTCAACCAGATCGTAGCTCGCGCGCCGATACACCGAGGCATCCGGGACGACTACGCGTCGACCAATCAACTCCTCCCGTAGCCGACGGTTAATGTATTCAAATGTAAGCGGTAGCAGTGTTTATGTCTTGACATTGCAAATTGTGCCGGCTAGGCCGTAACTTATAGTAATTGCCGCGCGACGGAGTAATTATTTATACACGCGGCATAGACGCCGTCCTCTCCCTCTTTGTCCGTCTCTTCGCCCGGCAACCGTTGCTCGGTCCCGACCACGGGCCGTTCGTATCTCCCGACGCTATACTATAATTGCGAGGCGCGAATAACGAAAAGGGTCTCGCTATAGCGCGCCCGCGATATTTAATCCCGAGCCGCGCGCCGTGGAATCGGCGACTTCGATGCCTCGCGCGCGCAGCAAGACGGATTCCGCCGCCCAAGGAAAAAACTGCCGGCAAACGATGTCCGATCTATCCTAGTCTATACCACTTGAATCGTGTCATTCCATTCGGACGCTACGTCTGTTGTCTCCAATGTAAACCGAACGTTACAGAACGTTACTATACTGTTGCTGCTGTACCGTTCGCTACTTGCGAACTGTATCCGCGGCGTTTTAACGTCGCAACGATGGTTTCTCTTAAATAGTTACTTACTGTTATGTTTTCAACTGTTAGGAGCTAAAAGGAAGTTGGGCGTTCTAAAAAGATATGACCAAGTTCACTTACAATTACGATTCATTCTCTGAAACCTGACATTTGATATTAACATAACGATTATCTCTATCAATAGCTAAATCGAAGAATATTTCATGTAATGGTTAATATTTCGAAGGAAGAGTTCATAGTTGAAATCTATTGTTCTCGACCCAACCGTGGTGCCATCTCGTCCAACAGAGCGGAACCCCCAGCCTTGTAAAAAAATTCATCGACCTTTTCCAAAAGTACGTCAACCCTATTGTACCCCCCCCCCACCGACCGTACACGCCTATTATTCTTCTAAAAATTAAAGTCACAGGGAGGGCGATTTATGCGCATACGCGATGGTTCATCTACGTATCAATCTCTCTTCCCGCCGGAGAAAATTACGGTGCCCCCTCCTCCCCTTTTTGGTACCATAAATCAGGGTCGATATTAAGAATTTCAGCGGCTAAGAAGGCAAGGAGAAACGCGTTCCGTCGGGCGAACGCTGAGGGCATCCAACGAATTTCACGGTGTCTGTCGATAAATCAGTTTAAGCATTCAGTCGATGAGAAAGGGGGTGGTTTTGCGGTGTAACAGGTGGTTGAAATTCTCATTCGCCGCGCCTTTTTGCTCCTTCATCGGCGAAAAAGGAAGGAGTAAGTTCCAGTTTATGAATCGGGCCGCGTTCTAACGCTTCTTAAAAGGATAAAGCCGCCCGGCCGGCTTTTATTTTCAGCAGAAGGAATCGCTGCCGTTTAGGGGGCCGTGGGACATGCATACAGAGAACCAGTCGCCACGTTTCGCTCCATTACATTTCCGATATTTATATGTCACATGCACGTTCGCTTTTTCTTGTGTTATTTTATTTTCCTAAAAAAAAAAAAGACAAGGGATAGAACGGTAGTGAGAATCACCAGAATTCGATTTCATTGTTATTTCGTCATCACAAACTTGGCAATAATTAACTTAATTCCTAAGGCAGTCGCGTTCCGTCGCTCGGCTGAACATCACACGCTTGAATCTTTATTGTAAAAATTAAATAAGGTCGACGAGTTATTTACAGGATATACATGGAAACTTCTTATCGTAAAACGGTACTTTAAAGCTTGAAAGTCTTCGCATGCGAGGGTACAGAGTCGTTTCTCCTTTTTCGCTAGTCTTACTTCTCCTACGTCTAATTCTCGAACACTGTCTTATATTAGCTAAACGATTAATCTACTCTAACAACAAGCATAATCATCTTATCGTAATACACGCGTCAATATCCGAAGTGAAACGAATTACAATTATCGTTTGGAAAACAGGGAAGATCTTCGTTTTTTTTTCTTGTTTTCTAAGGCACAACCTTCGATGCAAGCAACGTCTGCTAAGGGCTCGACCTCTTGAATCGATGATACTTATTTGTACTACCAAACAATCGATTCATAGTGTACATCCTCTTGAAACAGAGTATCTCCCCCAAATCACCAAGGCCTCCACATATCGCCATTAGCCCCAGCGGGGGCAGCGGCCGCAGCAGCAGCAGCAGCGAACCTCGCAGCATCGGAACTAGCGTTTCTGCTAGTCGAGGAGGACGCTGCTGCTGGCAAGTCCTCCGGAAGATCCGCCTCGTCCTCCCGGGATTCCTCGTACTTCGGCCTCTTCTCAGAAATGACTAAAAGACCGTCGGAGTTGTGCCTCTTCGTAGCTTCCTTCCTGGGTGCCGGAGCGCTGCCACGATTGTACGTCTTGTCGGTGATCACCGAGAGCGGCTGCCTTAAATTGCGCGTCGCCATTCCGTTGCTGTTCAACGATTCGGCATGGTCGGTGGCTTCCTTCCTCGCCGCGGCACCGGTGTCCGATTTAGGCTCGATGAAAACGGGTACCGGGGATCCGCTGCCGCTGGTCGAGCTGATCTGCGACGTCTGAGTCTCCGGCGACGAGGTGAAACTCTTCGAGGACGCCGAACTCTGCTCGGGAACCTTGAACCGTTGCTGTCGATGATTAGGCGAGCGCGCTTGGGGCGCGTGCTCGGATTGATGGTTCTCCTCCCCGTAGCTGGACGTGGACGTCGACGGGCTCAACGGTGGACTCTGCGGCCTGTGAACCGAGGTGAAAGCGGATGATTGACCGTTCCTGGATGCCGGCTCCGGCGCCGGCGGAAAGAAGGGAAAGTTGGCGGAAATGGTCGCCGATTGCGGCACCAGCAGGGCGAGCTCCCCCGTCGGCAGCCTGCTAGGTATCAGCTGAACGCCGTTCGGTATCTGTATCCTGGCGCTTCCGTTATTATTCTCGTCGCCATTCTGGAAATCGCTCTGGAAACCGACCTTCACCTCCGGATAGAGGCGTTCCGGCATGTAGGGCACGTAGTGGCTGTAGAACGGCGCCATTTGCTGCAGATTGCTAACGCAATTGTTCAGATGCGATACCAGTCGTTGCTTCACGACGGGGTCGACGTTCTCGAGGCGGCTGACGTACCGCGATACTTCGGTGGCACATTCAGAAAATCCGGTGCGGAATTTCGTTAGCACCGCCGGATCGGTAGCAACCGCCGTGCTCAATTGCTGACGCTGTACCGTCTGTAAATGCTTCACCGTCATTTCGAGGATATCGGCCTTCTCGAGCTTCGAATGCCTCGTCGGCTGTAACAAAAGAAGAAACAACCCGCTGATAATTCGCCGTTCGTCGTGAGAAAGTGATTCCCGTTAATCAAATCGACCACTTCCACGTGTATTCTAAACTCGTATAAATTTTCTTCGTACAATACGATAGGGTTGGAAAAAATAACTAGATCGCGGTTGATAATGCAGGGAGCTGGTGAAATTCGTGGGGGACGGGCAAGGTCTATTTTATCGACCGGCAGCAACGACGAGGGGTCGAACCTGACGGAATGGAAAGGTCGTTTTCAGCCTGTACGTGGGACAGTAATTGGGGCTGCACCCCCGAGGGTGCAGTTCGCGATTGTGCATGAATACCGATCGTCCAAGGAATCTGTGACGTCTCGGTAACGCCCACGTAATAGGGCTGAAACGACCTGTCACCTTAATAGCAGGCTACCAGCTCCGATAGCTAGTGCAATTTTACTGTTAGCCCGGGGCTACGCGTGTTACGATCTAGGGGCATTTTTTATGTCATTCTTCCAAGACAAAAAAAAAAGGAAGACATCACTCCAATTAAAATGGAAGCGCGTTGAGAGAAACACGACAGGACACGGTTAGCCCGCTCGATGGGGGATGACGCGAGAAAAAAAAAGAATGCGAATCTCGTCGTGGGAACCAGCCAGAGCATCGGGGGCGTTCCGATACTTTTTTTTTTCTTCTTTCTATGCTTCAGCACAACATTAGCCCTTTCAAATATTCCTCAGATTCCTACTAGCCTTTTAAGGATCAATCGTTCAATACCGTTGCAAGTCCTACCAACTCGACGATCCCATTGTGCCCTTTCTACGCCACGGCCCTTGTGTCCCGGGATTAGCCGAGTGCTCGCATTTTTATGGTAAACCAGCGGTCACCTTTAAAATAGGCGTGGGAGTCGAAGAAGAGATCGGTTACACAGGCCATTGAAGCCCTTCTCCTCCCCCCATTCTACTCTGAACGGCTATCAAGTCGAATGGGAACAAAGTTCGCAAACAGGATACTTCGAAACGTTATTATCCGGACTAGCGAATTACGCCAACCACCGTTTCCCTTTACGAGAATAAATTATTCTACCGAGCTTCGACGGCGACTGAACGCAGCGCATCTATAACACGTGTGTCCCGGAGAGAATCTATTCTCCCGTGATCGAATTCGATCACGCACAGGACGATCGAAGATACGCGACACCTGCCGCAGGAGCAAAGCCATCGAGCATCCTCTCCTTTCTTTTTTTTTTTCTCGTGCCGATCGACGCCGTTCTCGCGAAGGTGGATCCCTTAAAGATGATACGGTCAACAAAGAAAGGCTGCAACCCGAGATGAGATTTTTTTTTTCCTCGTCGTAATAATTATTTCGTGGTTCCCACGAACGCGGGGGGCGTTTCGTACGGGACGGACGCTGGAGCGAGCAGGTAGCGGAAGTCATCTGGACGAGGAGGAGAGAACGGTGAGAGCGCGTCTTGCTACCCTGGAATATGCTCCTGTCTGAGAAATCAATCTCGCTGGATCATGTTACGCGGCGTGGAGTATCCTGTCCGCGGACCGTTTGGCTGGATATCTTCGCCAATACGATTTTTCTTCCAGCCCGAAAATCGAGTTTTTCCACTAACCGTGGGTCTGCCGTTAAGTCAGACGGTCGCACCGTTCATTCGGAAGAATCGGAAGCTCTTCTAAAAAGGATGGCGCTCGATCTAAAGGAAATTGTAAAGCTGTCTGCTCGAATGATTGAACAAGTATCTGAGAAATGTGCATCTGCAATCTTTTTATTTCGGGAGTTAATTTTTTCGGAACCGCGAGTTTGTTTCTAAGCAAGATACGAGTCTGGGTGAACAGCGGCTGAGTGTGTACTTTGAAAGAGTGAAGTGCTATTGTGGGGATTACGTATGGGCAGAGGACTTCCAGCATCCGTTCCCATGGCGAGGCATCTAAAATACTAAAACAAAACCTGTCCCGCCTTCTGCCGCCGGTTGTCCCGATTCTATGGTCGAAAGAACGAATCGCGTCGAGAAGAAAGGCAGCGGCAGAAAAAGGATACGGCCTGATCAAACACTTCTAACCAGCATCCGCTGCCCGGCTATTCCTATCAGTTTAATTAAAAGATCGACTCTTGACCTTTATACAGGCTGCTCCGAAACAATCTCCAACGATTGATGCTCTTTATAGCAGACCTGACGATTATGATTCCGTCCAATTTCACTTGTCGCTTGATAATGCGCGCGTAAATTGAGTTAGATTGAGAGGAAAAAAAATTGAAAATGATAGCGCGGAATGTATTTGTAATGAAATATTATGACGGAGTTATTTAGCGAAGCAATTTTATATTTATCGCGTGGACATTCAAACGATGCTACGCACAGCTGATTACTAAAACCTAAATATTATACAAGAACATTGTTGGAACCATGCGTTCATTTTTCAAGCAATTTCGCATGTAATTACTTGTCCCAAGTTTGTATACACTTCACAAAATTATTCGTACAAATATTTAGATTTATAAAAAAAAAGAGTCTGTCGACTGCTGGGTAATTCCCAAAAATTTCCCGCACATCCCTAATCGCGCAGCCGTCAGTGCGTAAAATTCCGCCACCCGATTTCGACCTATGAAGAAATTTCGCTTCGGGGGTCGCTCGATGCGAGAGGCTGCACATACTTTCGCGTTATCTCCTGCGAACCCGTATCACGTCGCCAGATAAGATGCGCGCTGGTCACGTTTTTCGCGACCACGATTCGGGCGCCAGCCACTCTCCACGAGGTTCAGAGGCGTGGAACACCGCGCGTTATCCTGCTATCGTTCTCCGCGAGCTATGCTGATGCGTGTCGTTCGCTACCCGTCAAGAATTCCGCCGGTCGTGATTAAGACGGTGAAACGATTTATTTAGCGCGCGGTGTATCATAGAACGGATCTATCGGCCGACCAACGCGAGATTACTGATCCCTCGGGGCATCGATAAAGGGAAAGAATACTTACGTCTTTTTTCATCGCTTCGAGTATCAGACTCTTTAGCTCGTCCAGGCACTGATTTATTCGTGCACGCCTTCGTTTCTCCATGATCGGCTTGTTGCTCTGTAATTGAGGAACGATTTTCATTAAGGAACATTGTGGAATTTGGATAGGCTACTTTGAATATCATGTGGCCAAAGACGATACGATATTCTTTGTAGTTTAAACAAGGGGAAGGACCAATTGTAGTCAACTTTCGTAATGTTTAAATTGGCGGTGCCACGCGTAGAAAAAGAAAATAAAACATTCCCAGGGCTATCTTCGAGTGTACTTGCACATTCGTTTAATTAACTGTCCCACGATTAATTTGACAAAAATACTACATATTAATTCGTACCCTTCGCAACTCCGCCTTGGATATCCCCGCCTGCATATGGGCTTCAGGTTCCTCCTCGCTGCCTGACATTTTATAATTATAGTAATCCACCATTGATACACTCTGATAACCAATCACTGTTCCCGAGCACACAAACTACAGTGTATACGTCTTTCTGTTTTTCTTTTTATTTTAACAATCCAAGATCACAAAGACGCGCGCGTACTCGGATTAGACCGCGCTTCCAAGACGTGTCGCAGGAATCCTCCGTGGACCTTGCGACGTGAGCGTCCCGTGGTGGAATCGCGAGTGAAGAACTTTCCTGGCGAGGGGGATGATCGCCGTTAACCGCTGGGCGACGTTCAGCTTGGGGTGTAGAGGGTAACTGTTTGACGTTTTCCATTTCGAAGACCGCATGCCGATGCACTCGCCGTGTCTGGAGTGGGGTGAAGTGCGTCCCGGGGAGGGGTGCACGAATACCTTCAGAGTGGGGCAGCCCTCGGCCCTCCTGAGACCTGTTGATGTGTGGGAATTCACGCCGACCCCTGGGACATTAA
Source organism: Holcopasites calliopsidis (assembly GCA_023838395.1). Classification (NCBI taxonomy): domain Eukaryota; kingdom Metazoa; phylum Arthropoda; class Insecta; order Hymenoptera; family Apidae; genus Holcopasites; species Holcopasites calliopsidis. The sequence goes on from JALHAQ010000009.1 coordinate 2,814,688, forward strand.
CGATATAGTCTCCACCGAAATACGAGTCTCTCCTTTGGTCCTCCTTTCGGCTCCCTGCGCGCAGCTCCTTCTTTTTTTTCGATGGGAAACTGAAAAAAATTGGAAAATCGGTCTGTATCGCGTGTCAGCGAGCTCGTTTCATCGATGAACAGTACTATTACGTAAGACAGGTACTTCAAACTAAAAGAAACATTCGTTTCAAGGGCTAGAGTATCGTGGTAATTATAAACAAAAGTATCGAATCGATTTATCATGAAACATTGCAAACATTATTCAGCATTCTAGACTCGTTAATGTGAACGTTTAAAGATTAATTTCAATTAAGTATTAAAACCTTTAAGCATAAAGAATCGAATCGCAAAATTCATCCCTCCGCCCGTGACTGATTTATCAACCCCCTTTCCCGATCCCATCTTCACGATTCCACGGAGAAACAGCGGCCCCTAATTAAAGAACGATAAAAATGCCGATCGAACTCCTGCGAAATCGCTCTCTGCGTTGCCAGTCCTAACAATCCCGCGCGATGCGAAACTTTCCCATGGGGTTGCGCGCGTAACGCTCGCGTTTCATCGCGCGAGCGTTGCGTAAAAGAAAGAGTTCATTGATGGAACAGCGGGGCGAGAAGGATTCGCGGTGCTTAGCCTGGCGAGTAAACACTGTTTAACGTTTCAGAAGAATTCCCGCACGCAGCCCTCTCTCGTCCCGCGTGTATGCATCGTTGGCATCGTATCGCGTTGCGCACGCCAGCCACACTTATGACGCTACGAACACACGTCCGGCGCACGGTGCGCTTGGCCCCTCTCTGGCCAGCAATTCCCTGTCGCGCACACGGGAGGCCTTTAGCGTGGCGTACAGTACGTTCGGGGTCGATCCATAACTCTCTGATCGCGGCAATCAGACTGCCCCTTGCAGATCCTCTTTGGCGAGGCTCCAACTTTTTATATTTATATTTCATAACCATCTTCCTTTTTTTCTCTTTTTCCCTTGCAGCGGGGACAGTTGGAGGAATCTGGCTCTGTAACATGCTTCAATACGCCTCGGGTTGAAGCGAAATTGAAATTATCGGTACGTCATGATGGATATGATGTTATTAGGAAATGGTGATAACAACGTACGATTTAATCGCGCTCATTGTTGTAACTTCGAGCAGAAAAATGAAGCAAGATAACTGTTGTTTCTTTTTACTGTTTACAATATATACGTTTATCGCATTTTATTCGCTGCGTTCGGGGATGGACTATTTGTAATGAGGGCGGCAGGCAGAAATGAACAGAATCGTCGGCCTGACGCGCGGCACGCTTACAAGCAGTAACACCTTGCCAATAAACGCGTAAAACTATAAAAAAAAGGAAGGAAGGAGAAGGAGACGCTTTAACGGTGATCGCGGACGTGTCCACGGCCAAGCCGGGCGAGCGTGTAGAGACGCGGGTCTATAAACGCCTGGACATTTGTTTCGTTGACAAAATCAGTTACGGCCCATTTCGAGAGGCAATGGCCGCTGTAATAAACAGATAAACCTTTATGGCCCGCGATTATTGCACCGGAAAACTTTTACTTTTAGAGACCCGGACGACCGTTCGCCGGCGGCCGAAAACTTTATACTACGTAAGTAGACGGTCCTTTGACCCGTTGATTTATTTCACCGCCTCTCGTCAGGCAATTCTCCATGATCTCCGGGATAGATACGCTCTATCTTCGTTAGACGAATGCTAATTAATTCTCCGGTGCTAAACATTTTGCACCGTTTGTCCTATTTAGTTTATTCATTGCTATTTTCAACGATTAAGCAGATACGTAAGTCCGTGTGTCGGTAAATGTTGTCCAAACTGTTTTTTTTTGTCTCACAACTTCGTGCACGAATTATTCGCATTAGTAATCAATTGTGTGTCACGGTAGTTTCGCGTTAAATCGCTTCTCGAAACCAGCTGCGCCTCCTAGAAATTCCGCGCTAACATTGCAATCTCTCGTTGCGCTTGTAAGGTACACACGAGTAGAAGGCAGATGCACGTCTGGCATTGCGATCCGAGAGCACTCGGGCTGGATTTCAGATCGAAAAATCAAGATCCGAGCCCAGCGATCTGACGTTTCTTTAATCTGAACGAACGGGGTGGTTAATGCCTTGTTTCGCACTCATCGACTCGCTTTCAGATCATTTTACTAGATGGTCGATAAAGGATTCGAAGTGGGGGGGGGGGGGGGAAGCATAAAACTTTGGTGGTTTACAAATTTCGTTGGGGCAACTATTGTGGTGGTCGATTGATCGTCGAGATTACGCTCGTTGCGACGGTATATTAGGCTCGATGAAAGTCGAGTGCGCTCGTTTCCGGTTTGACCGCACGTGAAAAAGTTCTGCGTAATTGTGCGTTTAATGAGGCCTGTCGTCGAATTCAGTAACAGACATTTGGCGTTGAATTTCATTCTAACAATAATAATACATTCCACCGAATAATAATACGTTTCGGTGAAATGAAAAACGTTCGTCTATTATTTCTGCAAATTGTGAGGCTACTTTATTGGGCCTGGCATGGAATTTACGGGCAGATCCTTCGCCAAATTCTCGACCTCGTGATCAGTAATCGTACAGGAGCGTCCGGCAACGTTCCCGCCGTGCGTTCGATCCGCAGCCGAGTCCGTTACATTCCGGCAAAAGGATGGGGCTTTTAAAACTGGGTACTTTATGGTTTTACTTCGGGTACCTACCATCAGTAAATGCATAATGTGCTACGCTAAACTGCAGCTTTGTCCCCGGGGCTGGTATATTATTGCGTAGCCATGGAGGACCCCCTGAGTTACAAGAGGGCCGAAAGCAAAGAGCCCGGGGGCCCCTTCTTGCTTCTGCATCTGCGAGCTCTGGACTCGGAAGTTCCGACGAGGGTAAGACTGGGCTTCCACAATAAAACAGACCGCCCGGCCTTGAATTTTGTTTTTAACTTTACCGCCCCTCCAGCCTCGATTCACGATCGCGATTCACCGTTAAACCCATACCTGTACTTACTCCAATATTCTCGCTAAGCTCATTAGCCATTGGGAAAACGCAACGCGACAGGGGATATACGAAGGCGTAGAAGAATTTCGATTGACTTTGTGCCAAACGAATTAAAAGCTTCGTCATCGTTTTGAAGATCATTGGCAATCTATTGGGAATTATTTTCTGCCGCAAGTTTCACTTACAAAAGAAGAATATATTTCTTCTGTAGAATTAGTTTCATCGACTCTTCTTATATCCACGCGAGAAATGTACAAATGTCTATCTCTGTCGATTCTGAACTTCAAATTGCCTAATAAAATCAGGACAACGAGCCACCAATAATCCACACGCCATCTCGATAGTTTCAAAAAGCCAGCAGTTCGCCCAGAATATTCTCATCGTGGACCGAGAGGCTTCTGTCCGTTTCCCATGGTCCAGAGTTTCCCATAAATATATAGCATTCGGTCAGATGTCGTGACCTCTTCATTAATTCCGTAAAAACTCCGTGTGTGGAAAAGAAAAAAGAGAAAAGGGAGCGAGAGTCTCGAGTGGTTTGCTTGACCACCAGACCTCTTGAGGAAGATCAAGAAGGCGAGTCTAAATTTGGAACGCCCACCCTCTGCCGAGCGGGCCTTGATTTTGGGAATACACCTGCGGTCGCCGTAAGATCGAGCAGGAAGGAAACGCTATCCTCCACGAAATCTTCAATTCCTCGCTTCCGCTGGAGAAGCTGGGCTTCCTAGTTCACAGGGATCCTCTCAATCGATTTTTCCCCCTGGTTCCCATGGCGCTTCCTTTTTCAAGCTAATTTAATTTCGTGCAATTAATTAGGATCGTGTTAAGGGCTGCATAGATCATTCTATATAGATTAAAGTATTCATTTCCATGTGACAGATACAAATTTCAATAATTATACAAGCTTGATTAATTTACACGTTGCATAAGGACGCTCGATTTTGTTTTAATCAAATACAAAACACGATGAATTTGTACGTTCGCAAAAACGTCTCTTATCGCATATAGAAATGTGGATTCAACAAAAGTTTGCTTGTTGCAAGGGCCGCATGTTAATGACGCATCAATATGCCAGCAGCGTAGAATCCGCTTCAAAAAAGGACGCGCGCGTGGGGGTCGCTTTCTAGTCGACATCTGGATCGCCACCGCAGGAAAGCGGGTGGATCGTTGAATACGGGGAAATGTACAACTCGTTTCCGTGGGAGTTTAATGAAAAGCAAAACGAGTCTCGTTCGCGGCGGCAGACGGTCTCGTTTACAATCGCGCGCGGGGTATTTGTTCTACGAGGGGGGGGGCCGAATTCCCAGAAAATTCCTACAGATGAAAAAAAAGAAAATCCATCCCTTTCCCGTTCTACACGTGTTTCCACGTATCTCCTCCGCGTTAGGTAATAAAATTTCCGTTGTCACGAACGTTATTGACGTTCATGGAGAAAACAGATCGGGGCGATATTAAGCTCGACGGAAAGTTTACACGTTGAGCGTCGTTGGACTCGTTTTTCGGAAAGCACGGCCGAGGAGGATCCACGGGATAATGGATCCTGCCGAGGATCCTCGCTGTAAATCGAAGGTAAACCCCCTATTCACTTAAATTGGGTCAGCGTGCCGCTCGGCTGGGAATCAGGTCGTGTGCTGGACACACGCGAGGAAAACGATTACAATGCCAAGTTCGGCCAGGTAATACTCGATCCGGCTACCTCCGTAAACGTTTGTCGAGCCATTCGTGGATTAAAGGAAACCGCACTGAATGGCCACACGTGTATTAGACGACGGAACGTAGTAGAATAGGAATTACTCGCTACTTATTGTTTCCATTCTTCCATGGACAATAACATTGTTCGTATAGAATCGAAACTTCCAAAATCGTTCAACATTTAACATTTCCAATACGTGCATGGGAGCACAAGGGTAGCGAAGGTCTAATTCTTCATCACAATTATTATTAGTTTTATGAATATTGAAAGAGTATAATCGCTCTCGTTATTACCCGACATTTTTTTTTTAACCAATCAGGCATTGAAACGCAGTTTGTCGTTCCCAACAGTATCGGCTTAAAGAAAGTAGAGCAATCATATCGGGTCTAAGGGCGCACCTATTTGCCAGCAACGCAATTGCGTTTACGCGTACCCCTTTGAAGCGAGGCGCGCATAACCACCCCATTCTTACGGTGTCCCCCCTCCTTTTCCGGGGAATTGCGGCTCGGCCCCGTTGGCTTCGTCCGTCTCGCAGAAGTCCGAGCCCGCTTCCTCGGCGTGGCGCAAAAGGGATCACCTGGCCACGGGTTCCCACGTTTCTGCGATTCGCGTTCCTCTTCACCCCTTTTCGCCTTATATTCCTGCGACGTGGTCCTGCGTACGTCGCTGGTGTATATTCCATTGGGCCCGTAACGCCACGCACGATGGAAAAAGGGGGACACCGTTCGTGTTCTCGTCGGTGGGGCGAACGGTGAAAAGGTGGATGCCGGGAGTGACGTACGGAAAGAGGAACGGAAAGGTGCGGAAGAAAGGAAAGAAAACGAGCCGTGCGCGCCTCGTGCATCTATTATGGGCCCCTGACCGCTACGAAGGTGCGCGTGGCTGACACACGAGGGGCCCGCGATAGGGAGCCGGCGTTTCACGTTTTATTGGCGAGGGAAAAAGAAAACGGTGCCGTGTCGGGCCCGGCCCGGCCCATGGAAACGAGCAGGTACGGTATTTGCATAGAAAGGCTGAAATTTCGTCGTGTCCTCCATCCCTGAGAAGAAGCATTTAACTGTTTCCCTTGCAGGATCGTGGGAGGTGTGCACCGGGGCCCTTGTGGGAATCCTTTATACGACTCTGCCTCTGCCCGCCTGCCTCACGCCGATTACACACCGTTCGACTCGCTTTTATTGTTTTATACCGCCACCGCTGCCGGTTATGGACGCCCCGGGTCTCTCCAGAGGGTACGGCGTTTTTTCTCCTGATTAATGGGTAATCGATTGGGGAATTTGGGGAACTGAAGAACGGTCGTGGCCATTAGACACTACGAACAATTGCCGAAACGTTAATTTAAGCATCATTTTAAATTAATCTGGCTCGAAACTCTATTTACGTGTCCTCCTAAAACAACGCTATAATCTTAAAAAAAAAAATATATAAAAGTGTTCATAGTTAATCCTGATTGCTCAGAATATGATGTACACGGTCCTTGGAGAACCTCCGGAACTTTTTATTAATGAATCAGTATTTAACTCTGCTCCGTTTCGCGATAAAGTTCGAATGAAAAGTTCGTCCACTGTTATGAGCACAGTAACTCAATCTTTTCAACACATCCGGCGGTGACTGCGTTCACCGGGCCAAACAACCGAGGCGAGCCCAGTGTATTAAGAATCTGTTCACGGGCCGTTAAAATCATTCGGCGGTCGATCGTTAGGAAACACGATCTGTTTAGTCTTCGTTACTCCGAAATGGACCCCGGTGGCTCTTTCATTCGTGGGACCTGGAGCGGTAGCCGATCGCTCGCTCCTGTAGCAGCCACGCTAATCCGCGCGTACAACGGGGAGGGAATTGTTTTCTTATTGTCCCGTTAATTGCCCTCGCTCCGAGGAATGTTACGTTTCGCTGCTGGCGCAGGGGTTGCGACGCGAGTCACCCCTTCCTCCAAAGGGGTTCAACCGGAAACGAGCCGCGATTTGTCTTCGCTATTTTCGTGCTGGGGTGATGATCTTCATCCAACATTTGCCGCTCGTAAAATTCCGTCAATGAACGGCGCGTAATCTTCACGGATACTGTTCCCTTTTACTCGCTTGAAGCTTATATCAATTTTGGTATCGCACGCTTAAACAACTCTACGGGCCTTCTCATTTGTAATTTATCCGTGATTAGCCATTTATCTTTTTTCGCCCAGCATGTGTTAACCAAGCGGTCAACGAAACGCTTGAAACAAAAATCTATGACGCAAAAGATAGAGTGCCCGGCGAAAGGGTTAAAGTATCAGGACGAATCCCGTTTCCGGAGCATCCTGCCGTCCGCCGCTGTTTCGGCGAGGTCCGCATGCAACTTCGGCAGGTTGCAGCGGTGTCAGCAGCGACCCAGCCGCAGAAGCGCTCCGTCATAGGACAACCTTGCTCCTCGCGGAGGCCCTCCTCGGAGCTAGGCGCCTCGAGAGAAAGAGACAGAGAGAGAAAGAGAGAGACAGCTAGCTGGTGAGAACACTCCTCGCCACGCGTTCCCACCATCCGCCTCGGCCTTCTTCGTCCACCTCTTCGGACGAGCTCGGCTCGGTGCTCCTCGCTCTGGATATCGGGCCCCTCTTCGCGGTGGGCCCTGTTCCTCCTCTTTTGTCACTGAAAATTGCTAGTTTCGCTGGCCCGCACTGTTTGCTTAGACAAACAATGGCACCGAGGTGTCGTAATGAAGCTTCGCGAGGATTCGAGGGCTTACCAGGCGGCAGAGAGTTCGAGGGAGAGATTTCTTCATCGAGGACAGCATTGCTGTGAAGAAATATATTTTCTGGAAGGGATACCGAGAAGTTTGTCTTTTCAGTTATAAACCCGGGTATTCGCGGAACTATGTGTCGGTAGTTGAACCGAAGAATTCCTCATGGGAAGTAGAAACAGCTTTTTTTCTCTTAATGGCTCAGAATGATTTTAGAGCGTTCGGGGTGGTCCTGTGATCGGGAACATGTTTTGCAGAAACAGCACAGGAAATTCCAGCGGCGTGGTATTTCAAATACGGCTGTCTTCTACTTAATATAATAGCTCATTAGCGCCGCACTGTAATTTGCACGTAAGTCACAACAGATTATCCCGCATCGTACGACCGGCTCTACGTTAAACCTAGATACGCAGCCGTCGAATATCGTTAACGTGTTCGGCAAACGTGTAAACGCTACAAAACTGGCCGCTTTCGCGAAACTGTCCGGCACAATGCAGGGCTTTCTTGGGAAGGTAATTACGACATTGCTTAACGACCCCCCGCCTTTAATCCTTTCCGATCGAAGTTCCAGCTCTCGGCCAAGGGAAGGTTCGCAGGGGGGGCTGTAGCCGCGATGAAAGGTTCGTAGGTAAGGAAGAACTGTTATACCTCGCGCGTTTCCATAGTGTATTACGAATTTCGAGGCGTCAAGGGGATGCGCTTTAGGGCCAGCAATTAAAGAGAATGACGTCCACGGTCGAGCGGCTCCTCGTACGAGCATCTGCCCAGCGTGATGTAACGCGACGTTCGAACAATGCGCGCCGTGTTCCTTCGGACGGACGATCGACGACGCGGGCTCGTTCCTCGAAAAGCAGCTCTATGCAAATTTCCCTGGATGGTCCCATCGGGGGACACCCCGAGAGGGGGGCAGGGGTGCGCCGTCGCTGAAATTTGTCACTTTGAACGAGTTAGTTTACGCAAAGTAAACCGGCTCGTAGGCCCGGAGCAATCGTCTCCGCTCGTTTCGTAGCGGCGAGTGCAGACGCGTATTGTCTACTCTTTTGTTTATGCGAGAAGGCTGCTCTTCGCCGAAAAAGAAAGGTGTCCAGCCTCTCTCTCTCTCCCTCTTTCTCTCTGGTCTTGTCCGGCTCTTCGTCTATTTTTGTGTCGTGCATTATCCGATGCGATGGAGCGCTCTTTGGGTATGCGAGTGGACAATTGGACGTGTTTGAAGCGACAAATATCAGCAGTATGCGTCGATTACAATATTAAATCTGCGATGAGTTAGCAATGTTCTTCATCACAAATATCCCAAACACGAACGAGATTGAAATCTACGAGCATTTCATGGATTTCCCCTGCATTCGCCTCGAACGGAAAGCTTCGACGAGGCATCGATATTGCGAGTCTGACTGGTGCGATGTGCAACGAATTGTCTACGCTTGATTTTCCAAGCAGCATTTCTTTCCCCGTACAGGAAACAGGGAACGTGAGATCATCGCCGGCACAATAGTTGGGTATCTTAATGCTAAGATCTTTGCATCAGCTGGAGCAAATGTGCTCGTGCTCAGAATCGAACTTGGGGTAGCGAACAATGCGTCCGGTCCACTACCAATCGTAGGGGAGAAGCCTTCTTACAGCAGTCTTCGATTCCGATGTCCAAAAATAACGGCACGCGCCAGACGTCTGTGGCTTTAACCGATTTATCGATTTGTGGAAAGCAGTTGGTGCCGAGGAAATTGATGGCGTAGAAGGATGGGTCGGGAAGGAGAGTACACATGTACGAAGACCGCGGGCGTTTCCTTGGATGGAATACATATTAAGTGGATCTCCTTTGGAAACGTTGGATCCAAGTAAAGTAATATCACGAGATGAAATTTGATCGAAGGAAACTCCCTGTCTGCGTAAGAGATATTAAAAAATGTAAAAAAAATTGCATTATATATTCGAAGATCATTTTCCTCTAAACGATTATAATTTGTTGTTTATAGGAATCGATGTTACTCGAACGTTGTATCACAATCTTAAGTAATTACAAGTAATAATTCCAAAATGCGTTTCCTAAAGATATAAAAAAGCTGCGCTGGTACGTGTACATTTCTCTAGATGAATTATACAATATTAAAAGTTCGCAGTAGAAATCATCCCGTGCGACTGGTCGCGACCATGACGAAAGTCAATCGTGGCAGGGCGCATGGATCACTTCAGGGTCCACACGCGATCAAGCCAGCCTTAGATCGGTGCCTCTTACTCGAACCCCTGAAGGGAAATCCCTTGACGACGTTTGCCGAAGGGTGTCGGCCTTCTTGGGCCCTACGTTAAAGGGACCGCGACTCGTGAGCAAAGGAGGGTACACGGACAATGGGTTGCGCAAAATGCTTTCCTTGCCGGTGCGTTGAAGAAAGGGGAGGGTGGCACGCGACCAACGTCACCTGCCCGTTCCACGACCTACTGAAGACCGCGTATCGATTTTCCTCCATGCAGCTGCAACGTCCTGCGCTTTCTTGCGTCGATCAGCGAACCGAGACCCCCTCTCGTTTCGTTGTCTCATCGCGCCGGCCGACATATGGCAGAAACGTTGAGATTGCCCGGCTTTCCGTGGGATCTCCTTAAGGTGATTTCGCGCGCTAGAAATCCGAAGGCGTTTCCGTGCACCTGCTACTTGCTGCGATTCGAACGAACGAGCTTCATGGCTTGCCTACGCCTGGTTACAGGTTTCTCTCCTCCCGTACATAATTCTTCTTGCACCGATCGTTATATTAATACGATTCCCCTACTAAATTAGCAATTTCTGTGATAAATTTAATACGAACATTTTTCTCTTTCATTTCTTCGCGACCAAACATAAATTCCCCCGATTCGACGAAAGTCCTGTCAAATCAAGCAGTTCTTCCCATCGAACGAAGGGTAAAAAAAAAAAAATAGCAAAGCGAAGAACGACCCATTCGTGAAATGGCCCCTCGCGGTGAGAGTAATAATCGTGTCTTTGATCAGATCCCGAGGCCGCCACGCGAAGTCACACGAAGGAATTCCCGCGTGCTGATAAATGCCCGAAAAAAAAATCCCAGGTGTAAGTGACACCGGGCCAAAAATAGGGACGCGTGCCGTTTTCCCACGTGTGCGCCCCTCGTGTACACATACGTTGCACCGCAGTAATCCCACTTCATTCTCCTTGCACGGTCTCCCTCCCCCCCCCCCCTGGTATTTCTCCTTCTTCTTGTCCTTCGAGCAGTGATTTCACCCCTCGATTCCACACCGAGCACACCCCGCAGATGCTCGAGATCTCTGGGGGTCCACCGGAGGATCCGACGTCACACGCCGCATGACGTGTGCGTCGCCTTACGTCACGAGCATGTGCCACGAAAATCCACGTGACGTAAAGAACAGGGGGCACGAGGTAATGATTCCTTTCTCTCCTCTATCTCGCTCTTCCGCCTCGGATAGGTCCTTCGGGGGGGGAGCCCTGTCCGGGGATCGTGGGATCGAGAAGTTTTGCAGATGCAACGCGGGACAGATGCAAAACGAGCACGTGTGCCTTCTTGATAGTACGTGTTCCTTCTACTTGTGCACCGAGGAGGAAGCGTGGATTATCGAAATATGTTTAAGCGTACGCGGGAAGAATGGACGGCACGGGAACGAGTTCTTCCTGTTCCTGTTTCTGCGTTTTTACGGTATTTGGAAAATAGCGGAAGATATGTGGAGGGGCGAATGAAGTATATTTCGCCGACTTGTCTGGGAAGTGTTGTGCGACTCGCACAAACAAGAGCTCTCCCTTGCTATAGAAGTTATTGTGATTATTCGAATTTTTATCGAAATATTACTGCATCCTTGGCAGGGGTACAGTGTCGTGTTCCCCTTCAAAGTGTTACACGCGATTCTTCTTGCCCCCGTATTTTTCAAGACTAGGTTAATCTTTCACAACGGAGAGGATGCAGCAGCTGTAAGGGGTAGACTTGTTATTGTTAAATTTAGGATTATGCAAAACACGCTGGAGCATCCTGCAGTTTGCTTAAGTGGGACGCATGCATTTGCATCTGAAGACGCGAGGTCTTGTCCTTTGCTCCGTAATTAGAGGACTCCTTGTTACGATCAACCTACCCTTCTCTAAATAGGAAAACAAGTAATCAGTTCCTACTTTCGGGAATAATTGCTGAAGAATATTCATTACTGCGAGAGGGGAATCAATAAAGTCGGATCTCTGTCATTAATGTCTCGCCCGTATGTTATATTGCATCGGAACGGTTCACCATGAGAAAGGGATCCCAGGTGCTCCCACCAGGCATATGACGTGTGCGTGATTACGAAGTTAATCGCTATGGGAGAACTACCATTCCGATGCACAACACCTCTGTCTTTGCTGTCCGTGGGCATTGTCAAAGTGTTAGAATAATTGTTGCAAAATTATTTCGCAATTACCCATAGCGATCCTTTCTCTTGTTACATAAATAGACTAACAGTCAAATCTATTGAAGACGAATAAGCTCATTATCAAGCATCGAATATTATTACACCTTCATTATTAATATCCGCTTCTCAATTTTAATTGTAATCTTATGGAGCCCTCAGTCCGTTAATGAACTTTTCTCATCCGAAGATCGCCAGCTATAAAGATTCCACTTTCGGGGGAGCTGGTAGAACAACGTGACTCCAATTTATATTTAACTAGAAATATTTATGCGTTTACACGTACGTACATGCGATTTCGTGTGTCGGACCACCGTGAGAATGTGCGATGAGTTATCAGCACAATTCCCATGGATGCCTCAACACCTGGCAGAACGCGGAGGTAATGGAAAAAGTTTTGTCCCCAAGGAAACGGGGTTGCGGTCGCAACGGGAGGCACGAACGTTTGTTCCTGTCGACAATAATTGTCTGTTAATAACGTCCGGTACGACAGTGACGCGCATGGTAAATTATTTAACTCGCTGTGACAGATGTTATTAGAGGAACCCCGTGTCGAGGATACTCCGCACACCGTGCTCGTCTATTGTTTCAAAGTACAGTAGCTCATAAAATATCGATTATGAACTTCTTCACGAGCAGCGCAATTACTTTCTTATGGCAGCTTGCGATTTTTCTTTGCAAAGCTAACGTTGCAAAATTAATCGTTTCTGATACGATCGATTTAGTCTCGCTTTGAATGTTATTGTTAAACTATTTCCTCCTTTCCTTCTTTACTCTTCCTTCTACCCTAAGTGGATATGCACGTCAAGCGACGCTCATACCTTATATTAAATAATAAATGATATACATTAAATATTCCTCATTCTATCCTTTTAAATCGTAGATGTCGCGAGGAAACCATTGATTTCTTGCGGCGTCGATATTTCAGAGCACCCTACGGACGGGACAGAGGGATCCCTACATCCCTATACCTGGTCGGTTTCCCAGAGAATGCAGCGTGCACCACGCTTGTGAACGCGCAGTAGGTAGGCCCCTACCTGCTGTGGGTCTGCGGAAAGTTCAGTTACGCTGCAGCTTGGACGGTACTCCTATAGGTGTCGAACCGGGCTTACTCGTACCGCAAATTATTTTATCAAACATTCTTTCCTTACATTCTACATTTTTAGAAATAAAATTGCCTTTCGACAATGAAGCAAATCATCTTAAATATTAGGGGGGGAATTGTAACTGTTCACCCCGGCAGGCAATCCTTTTTATCATTTCTACAAAGCCTCGGCCTCGCTTGAGAAACGCATCACAGGTAAGAATCATTTTTTCTCTTGTTCATACTCGGGGACAAGCAATTTCCGGGACGCATCCCAGGAAGAAGTCCTGTTATATAATGCAGCGTTTCTTACAATACTTCTCACCTGCCCCGATCCCGTAAGCTGTCGAAATCAATGATATCCTGTTGCAAGATGCAGGCAGGAAATACCAACTTCTTTTAGCGAGGAGGCGAAATTGCAAGAAGAAATCAGCTGAGGATGAAGGGAAGTTAGGAATCCGCTGATAGAACTAGAGATCTCGCGCCAAACCGTTCGCCCCGTCCGCGTTCCGACGAGCACAAAGTAGCCGACGCGCGTGTGGTCGAAAATTAAACACCTAATAACCGGCATCCTTGTGAATATCCGTTGCGTTTAACCAACACTCGTGGCCCCCTTTTTTATAGCGTGCTACAGACACGCGGTTCTCCGCGCGCTCCTCGTTAGCTCGATTTTACGATCTAGCTGGAACAACCGTTATTTCTCGTAATTCCGTGGCAAATTACGCCGCTATACTTTCGATGCCCCCCAACCTCCCTCCACCCCCTCTGAAAACTGCGTCGGTCAAGGTAATTACATTGGTTGCAGCGCTTTATGGGCTGCGACCGTGCCCCTCCCCCGCGCGCGGAATCACCGAAATTGATTGTAATAACCGAGCGAAATTACGAATGCTATGGCATTACCTGTAATTCGCGGAGATAAAAGTTAAAAAGAAAAAAGAACGCAACACCCTATCATTGAGGGTGCGGCGTTACGAGCTGGCAAATGGTCTCTCGAACTTTATAGATATACCCTTTCTACCCTAATAGATATTGTACCATAATTTCGCGAGAAATTTTTCAATCTTTTAAGCGTAATTTTTAGGAACTTTTTCTTGGGCGAAAAGAATAGACCGCGGACGGAACGAACGATTTTAGTGCAGCGTTTCGGTTGTTGGATTACTCGCACGCTCTTATGCGTCGAAGGGTTTCTCCTTCAAGCCTTGGCCAAAGGAGAAGCAGTATTCATTAGTCAAATGGACCGGTACAAGTAAAATTAATAGGGTACACTGCGCGTCCAATTAGGTCCTCTGGTTTCACGAAGGAGCTGTGCTCTTAATTACTTCCAGAGACTTGATGAACCGCCTGTCCCTTTCGGGAATCTATAAAGTACCGATTAATGAATTTTCTACGAAAAATCAGCAGTCGCTCGTGGCCCATTGTGGATAAACTCTTTTATAGCTACATCATTTGCCAAAAAACAAAGTTACATTAGATATAGCTTAAGGAGTATCTTCGTATCAACTTGTTTCTAACGAACGGCCAATTTTTCCGCATCCCTTGACGATCTTCCAAATTCGGACGCTGAGCAAGGCAATGCACCCAACTCGTGCTCGCATCGAGTATACCGCGCGCGCGATGCTTCCTTTGCAATGGAATACACGATCGCAATTAATGCAATTCATAGCGATTACGTGTTTAACAGGTTCGCCTTAATTGCACGACGCGACACCTTAGCCTCACCCCTTTTGTTCCGAAGAATCGCGCGTGGGACTCGCCCCGGCGGATCGAAACGCGTGGTGGGCATCGGTCCACGAACAGATCCGAGAACGTCCGAGGGTCTGAACAAGCGGGAAAATGTACGGTCCACGCGTGGGGAACGTGCCACGCGTGAGTGCAGATATTTTCTGGAGGGGGCACAGCACAATGGATGAAAATGGTGGGAGAATGCGTCGCGTTCCCCTAAACGATACCGGGCCACGACATTCGGGTCTGTCGCGCGTCCTCTTATAAAAGTCGAGGGAAGAACGACATGGGGTGAGAGGGTTGGAATTTGGTCAATCTTGGAATTTCGTCCTCACCAAAGGATAGAAATAATTCTTGAATTAATCAAAATCGATTGCGAAACATCGGCGACTCGTAACGCTAATAAACTGTATACTAAACAACGATGAAGCATGTTAGATAAATTCATATGCATGAAACTTTATGCATTAATGAATTATAATATTAATTTTCATTGACGAAATTCATTAATCTCTTGCCAGAGCGGTGAACTATGCGATTGATCTCCAAATCCTCTGATTATCTTCTTAAAACATCATCCGTAATTAATTTCAACCCCCAAAAGTATTCCGTTCAATGCTCAGCCCTTTGCCAATGGTAATAATATGTATAACCACCGGTTCTCCGTTCTCGCGATTCTACTGGAGGAAACGACGAAAAACAGCGGTGGCCGGCGCGGCGGCCGCAACTGGTTCACAAAAGCGGCATGCGGCACACGAAATGACCCAGCCAGCTTTTTCCCGTAGTAAAAGTTAATTCGACGTTTTTGCCGGGGACGGACCGGCCTGGTCGCGGCCTCGCGGTGTGTCCGGTATTTTGATGAGCAGAAACAGCGGGACCTGCCGGGGTATTGCAATTTGAATTAGCCGCGAAAGCCGAGGCTAATGATTCCTAAAGAGCAAAACCGAGCCGCGCGTGACGCGAGCCGACGATATTCCGCGTATGGTTTTACAAGGGAGCGACCCACTCCGCTATCCCGGGATCGCGAAAACGCGCAGTGGCTCCATACGAAATTCACTGAAATTCCTTACAAGGGAGCGGTGGATGTCGTTGCGTCTAATGGCCGCTCGACGAATAACTCCGTTTAAACGAGAGAAGACTAACGAGAAGCGTCGTGGTAATTGTACTAATTACTGTGATTAACCGCTGAGCTTGCAATTAATGGTCAAGGTTCGTTTCACTGATTTGATATAACGCCTCTTATCTCGAGATACCCTACACGACTCTTTCACTGTCAGTATCCACTATACGTCTCCCCATTTCCATTCGAGGCAGGATCCTCCGTGCGCCTAAAATACGAGCTCAAATTCAACAATTGACGTCCAGGTACGTATCGATCCGATCATTGACGATGCGTTACGAGATCGCCGATCGTTTATGAATATCTACGGGCACGCGCGACGAGTACGGCATACGAAACAAAGCGCCAGACATTATTTCCTGGCGTACAGAAAAGTGGCTGCTCAACCAGCGGAACGAAGGGAGGCGAAGAGAAAGAAAAATGAAGGGGGAGCCCTGCGAGATCTAATCGCAAGGCTGGTGACGTGAGTTACGTGGGTAAGCGTTGGTCGGCGAGGGACAAAAGTACGCTGACGGGCTCGGCTTCGGAAGCCTTGCGATCGGCAAACACCCCCATGGCCACACCGCCGTATCGCCCCTGCCCCATCATATTTATACGAACACCTTTGCGGATCGCCTTCGCGCCTTTCGATGCCGCGCGGCGTTTCGTTCGCGCGCGTCACTTCGCGCTCCATTTCCATTTACATACTTTGTCAGAAACTTGTCATCGATGTTCCACGCACGTACGCGCGACAACTTTCCGGAGGCTGGCCGTCAGAATTTCGGCGGCCACCGATCAATGTTTGCCGATGCATACCAATCGTGTCCGGGGTTCGATCGGAAACGCTGCCGGCGATTGGAAAAGTCTCGAAGCGCCCCTTGGAATTCGGGATTAGAATGCACGGACGGGATAATCGATATGCTTCGTGCGTTTGAAAGAGAAAGGCTTGGGGTAAATGTAACTTCAATTGATCAGATTCGTCGGATCAATGTTTTTCTCTATTAACGGTGATTTAATTAATATGCCCTGGATAATTATCGCGCCGGATACCATTTCGTTCTCCCACGGAATCCGATACTTTTACACTTCCAACGAAGGGTTAATTACGATCTAGGAGGGCCAAGGGGAAGCGCCGGTTTCGCTTTCGGCTTTGCCGATTTTAAGCGGAGAAGATAGATGAGGCAATTATGGAATCGACGAAATTTCACGCCGCGGACGAAAATTCATTAGGGAGGTCCTGGGGCATAAATAAACTCGTGCACACCCTTCCACGCCCATTCAGACAAAGGCGGGTTCCCGCATACTTCGAATGTAGCCCCGGCCTGGAACTAGGACTTTCAGAATCTTCCAGGAGGAGGCCTTTTCCCTGCTTTGTAGGAATCCAAAAAAAAAAAGAAGAAATCTTGGAAACGATGGTGGTTCTGTCCCTTGACATCGGTTACGCGGTAAGAACAGAGGTAGAACGGCAGGTTCAGATAAGAAAGCAAGGGTAGACCAGGGGCGACCATGATTTCTGTGCACGGCACAACTGTTCCTCGATAAGGGAGGCACGGGACACCGTTGAGGTAGCTTAGTTCGGTTTTGTCAGATAAGTCAGGTAAACGCGGAAAATCGGGCCGGCTAAACGAGCCCACGACTCGGATAAATTGGGAACAGCAGTAAAGTAAATTAAGTCTATTTTATGGTCGGGTGACTTTGATGCACCAGATAAAGCAGCGACGTTAAGTAAATCAAGATGACAAGGTGAATTGTGTTAATGAATAAGAAATGTATGATATTTAGTTAGGACAGTAAAATTTAATTAAAGATGCAATCCCATAAGAATCATTCAAGTACTCCAGAACAATTTTATTCTCGAACAAAGGAGTTTCTGCCTGGGAAAAAGTAGGGCAGGATGTCCCGAGTTACATGACGGTGTCCTTCCTTCGCTCTCTTTTTGCCAAGAAAGCCGGAGAATGATAGCCGAGCATTCTTTTCTTTTTTGTATCTCGTCGTCGCTCTTCATGAACGGTACACTCGTAAATTCATCTTTGATACCCTCAGCAACGTCTTCTCGCTGAGTCGGAGACTTCTTAGAGGCCGTCGGGCCTCATTTATTATTCAGATTTATAGCCAGACTCGAACTGACTCCCACAGATCGGCAGGTCTTTGCGATGCCTCGAGTGGCCGCGAGGCCCTTGAAGAGAGGAGGAACCTTGGAAATTCGACGTTTTGCATACGACACGATCTTCGCTCGATTCGAATGAAAGCGGCGCGGCGGCATAACAAGCGGGGCTCGCGTCGGACCTTTGTGCCCGCCTGTTGCGACGGAACACGCGTCTCGCTGATCCTCGCGAGCAAAAACAATCCAAGGTGTATCCTGCGCAACCCTATATCTGCAAAGCCGCCGTGAATTCGAGGGTACGAGTTACCCCTTCGATACCGCGGATCGCTGGAAGAGAAAACAGCCTGGCGTACTCGTTAAAGCCAGGCGCTGAAGCGGCCCCTAATCGCAGAGCAACGGCCGACGGGGACGCTTCGTTTAGCCTTGCCCGGCCAGCAATAAAAATAATTAAACAATCGCGAGGGGCGAGCGGTGACGGCCGGCTTGGAATTCCTTCAGCGGCGTTCAAGCGAGTTTTACGCGGCTCGGGAAGCAGGAGAGGAGGGAACGGGCGCGCGCCGCGAACCGGCCAGAACGGACGGAACGGAGAGGAGCGCAAAAGCGGCGAACGGATGGACAGACGGACACGAGGCAGACAGTATCGGATTGATCTCACCGGGTGAACCCAATTACCCACCGAACGGCCAGATTTATTGTTCGGACGAGGACCTGACTGAGGGCTGCCGATGGCACGTCGGTGGCAGCCACTCTTTTACGACGGTCCTTGGTCCTCGAACAGACGCGATCCGAACGGAACGGCCACCGAAGGGTGTCGTGTCGCTTTGCTCACCCAATTATCACGGAGGTGGCCCGACAACGAACTTAGGCCGCTACCGTGCCCGAGAGTTTCCACGCTATCGGGACCTCGCTTCCCCTGGAACGGATCATAAACAATATATAATTGACATGATTCATCGGACGGCGGTTATCTTCGCGGTCACGCGAGTCGATCGACACCGATAGGTCGTATCTCGTCAGCCGTGCCAGATTGGCGTCGTCGCGATAAGAAACTGCGTTTCTATCTAACGGTAGTTCGCTTGTAAGCCTCGAGCGCAAGTGGACCGGTTTATCAGATCGGCCCTCGATCGCCTTTCGCGTAACGATAATCATCGATGGCTGCTCGACAGGGTGAGCTAGGCGGATTGCCGTGGGAACAGAACAGGTGTGTCTTGATTAATTAAATGTAGCGCGTAAACGCGAGATCTATCCGCGATAAAGAAAAGAGCCAACCAAATTCGCCCAGCTCCTATCGTCGTTCCGCCGCAAAGCTCCGCGTTTCCGAGTCGTCAAAAGTTCGGCTCGCAGCGACAGGCGAGAGTTATGCAGATCGGCGGGAAAGGGGTGCCCGTTTGGCGAACGAACGAACGGCTGCAGCTGGCTGTCAGAGAGGGCGGGCATACTTTAGTCGAATGAGACCAAAGTGGAGAAGGATCCTTCGCTCTTTTGCGAACCGCCGCCGTGCTGCTGTCCCCGGCGCACCGTCGAGACGCTAACTGACGCCTTAGTGGCCGCTGATCGAAGTATTTATTGCCCCGGCCGCGGATGCGCCTCGCTTTTCTGCCCGTGTAATGATCCGCTTCTGCGTGCA
The DNA here is from genome assembly GCA_023838395.1 of Holcopasites calliopsidis. Lineage (NCBI taxonomy): Eukaryota > Metazoa > Arthropoda > Insecta > Hymenoptera > Apidae > Holcopasites > Holcopasites calliopsidis. Next base: position 2,834,086 of record JALHAQ010000009.1, read on the forward strand.
GCCCTTATCTACGCGGCAGCCTCCTGTGTGGCAATCCTCGGACACGCGGAATCCGTTCGCCGGCCCGCGATTCTTCTTACTTTCCCGGACTGCAGACGGCCGCTTTTTAATTCCTTTATCCGCTGGCTGGAGAGATTTGCCGGGGAACGGATACTGCGACGCCGCAAAGAAAAAACAGTCCTTGTCGTGCGAAAGAAATTAATTGATCGATAGATCCTTTTCCACGCTGCTATATGATCACGGTATCCGTGGCCGAAACAATTACACGCTTCGCTCGTTACGCGATCCAGAACCGCGTCGCGCGCCTTTACGCGAGCGTACGAGTCGCCGTCGTATCGATATTATTGAAATCCGTCGAAATAACACGCTCCGCCTTGCAGCCGCGTCCACAGCGAAAGGAAAAAGCGAGAAAAGAAATCGTTGTCCGTAAATCAAGCGCGCTTACGCGAGCCAGCGCCGCGTCGGCGATTCCCGTGGAATGGCAAGAAGTTGAAACTGAAACGTCGAAAGAGGCTGGCAGTCCTATAATTATATTATTACCCGCTGCGTGGCTCATGACTACGGAGCCAATTTGTCTTCGGCCGCAACGAGTTCGTGCAATTTGTGATTTATCACTGTCCCTCGCCCCCTTCTTTTCTTCCACAGTCCGCGCCGCTCGGAACCGTATAATTTCCGCCACGTCTCGCGGATCCTACCGAGCGAATCCCGCTCGCCGAACACCGTTTTCGATATGACCGTCGGTGATTCCTGCAGGGGAGTTGCCAAAATGAGTTACACAGACAAACGATCTTCTGTTTGGAAGCGAGAAGCTTGACCCGACCCTCGTCGTTTCCTTCTCTTCGGGAAAGTAAGAACCTTACGCAACTGAAGGCGTCGTGACCTCGAAGGGAATTTCGAGAGATTGTACAGGTACCTGTCAGGGGATTATTTAGCACACTTTACCGTCTCGGTATTGGAAGCGTTAATTCAATTCGACTGGAAGAGAAAGATGAGGAGGACAGTGAATTTGAAGTAGCCAGGGATTTAATGTGAAAGCAAATTGTATCGTCATTCGTGTCGGGTAAATTTTCTCCAAGGTACTAAATGAAACGCTGTTTTAATTCTCCTTCATTTTTCTCCCGATTTAGTTTTCCTCCGGTTTTACTACCTCCGCCTGAACTCGGCAACTTTAACGAAGACCTATAAAACGATTCCCGCAGCCTTGCAATAAAAAAAAAGAAAAACACCACCGAGACCTTAATTTTTCCGCCGACCAAAAGGATTACAGTGTAATCGTTAGGGGCAAAGTGTTTCACCCGGGACGATCATTTTTAATGACACCCGGGGCTAAAGATGAAGAACGATCCAACGAAATCAAGTGGACGCTTGGGGAGCAACGTGTCGGGTTCCGAATCACATGTTGCCGCGTCGTGATAAATCGCGCAAAAGGCTCGCGAGTCCACTATGCGATAATTAAAATCGCTCGATTATAAGCGCATTTGATCGCGGTTAATAATGGGTTGCCCTGAATTCCCCCAAATGGCCTACGTCTCAATTAGCGTTCTTCCCCCCCACCTTTTCGTGCGCCTTTGATGCATTTCCCCTCCGCCTCCCCCCTTCCCTCATCGTTCGATTTTAATTGGCCCTGGCAGTTTTAGCGGAATGCAAAGGGAACTCCGGTGGCTTTCAGGGAACAGAAAAGAGCAATTACTGTGGAATTAGACCGGGCAATTTCAGTGTGCGAATTACGGGCGCGAAAGAAACTCACCGTTCGAAGAGGAGAATGTCAGAATGCCCCGGCGGACCAACGATTCCCTCTCGTTCTTGGACAGGGGAAAATGTTGGAAACTTCGGCAGAAGCTGACGCTGGAGCGTCGTCTTCCTCGGACGCTTTGATTAACGTTCCCCTGGAGATCGACCGCTTCCATGAATGCAGATGGCAAAATGAAAACTCCGTTGCAACAGCTGCCGTCCCTCGAGCTCGAATTAAATCAATTACCCATCCGTCGTCTTTCATGTTTTGCCGTCGCCGCGATTTCGTTCCTCGAACGACTCTTCCTAGGAGACCTCTGTGTTAGGAGATCCACGTACCAAGTAAATTATCTTCCTGTTGCGGGTGCCGATCAAATATTACCTTTGCAGCAATCCTCTTACTTTGTAGAGAGTTATTGATCCACGCGCGTTTCTCCGAACTTCCAATAGCAGATCAAGTTTTCCCCATCGGACGATCATTTCGGTGAAGACGCGCACACTCGCCTATTCTTCTCGAAACTCCGACAAATTTTCCGTTCAACGCCGGCAAATTGGCAAGCGCCGACAGAAAAAGGTCTCATCTCCTCTCGCCCATCTCGGAAACGGTCCCAATCACCTGGTCGCGCGGTATCCAAATTTCGCGCTCGCTCCGAACCAAGCTAAACAGTCCTCGCAGATTACTATCTTTTTCCTATCCGTCTGCCGCAACGAATTGCCAATCTCGCCGGATCAAATTAAATTTTCACGTGACGCCGACACTGGCCCCGGTCGTTAAAAGCAAATTTAGCCAAGATTGGCGCCCGGTGGAAAGCTGCCGGAGGGGTTAATGGCGCGTGGTGAAAAAGAAAGAAATAGTATAGACAGCGGGACCACCGGGGCAAAAAGCTATGCACCCCGCGGACGCAAAGGCTCGCGCGAACCCGACAACGGGATTTGCATTTTTATGCGACGGCCACGGTGGCGTGGACGGGTGTCGCAACGAAAATTTCGGGCCTGCGCCGCTTTCCTTTCCTTTCGCTGCGAAACGGGGCCGCATCCGTTGGCCACGCGACGAAAAACCGCGGACGGGTCATTTTAAATTCATTAGGCGATTCTGAACGGGGACACAGAGGGTGAGCGGTCGGCCGTTATAGGCAGGAATGGCGATTTACCGCCGCTTTCCGGCCCGCCCGGCGTGATTCTTTGTAATTATTTTCAGTCTTGTTCCCTTCGGTCGCCGATCAAAGCGTGCGCGAGCCGGTGTGAAATCCCGAATGGGGCGAGCCGCGTAATGGCTCTAAAATTCGACGGTAATTACCCGGGAGTTCAACGGGTGCACGGGCCGAGGGGGGAAAAAAATTTCAATTTACCCGAGTGCCCGAGCCGGGGTACGGGAATAAATTGTTAAACGCTAACCCTTCCTCTTTCGCGCGGTTTCGAACCGCGAGGCGCCAGCTGGGGTATCGGAATGTTGCTCAGTCGCAGTACCTTGTGCAATTGCACAGCGGTACAGCGCGGTTGGTTTAGAAAATTGCTGGCGTAATCAATTTACCCGAGGGAAAAGAATTATTAAACGCCTTATCGAGATTCAGTAAGTTTGTTGTACAAATCTGGATACATAACACTTTTACTTAACCGGTTATTTAATAAAGCATAACAGAGTAACTAGTCATTGTAGTATTAACCAAGATATTAATATTAAGAAAAGGGACAGTTTGTGTAAAAGTTCCACGTTTAAAGAAGCGTAAGATCATTTTATTTCTTCAACTAGGTGCATTTTTATCCCTCCTCGTTAAAATACCATTTGGAGGCCCGTGGATCCTGTTCGATCGGTTCAAGCTTGATCAATCGTTAGCTTGTCCGAGGAAATTTGCACGGGTCTCGACATTTTCGACAACCGTCCCGATTGTTCGCTGCGTCTAAGTGTCTGACGAGCTTGAGAATCCGTGGCTCGCCTTTCGCTGCGTCTGTCCTCGAGTTAATTAATTCGCGTAATAAAGGGCGGCCGACCGCGTGCACGGCCTCCTCGCTTAATTAGACAATGATCCGATTCATTGAAGTTGAATACGATTCCCGATCAATCTCCCGGCCAGCCTAATTATCGCAACCGACCGGCGGACGGAAAGTTATCTTTGGCATCTAGGAATCTTTCACGATTTACGGAGATCCCTCGCCCAAGGAGCTGCAAGGGACTCGCGAAGCATGCACGGGTTGATTTAATCTGCTGGGAACACGCCGAGCGGGGATCCTGCGCTGGCAATCGAATCGTCACGGTCGATTTATATCTCTCAGATCGCTATCAGCGATATTTACTTTCATCTGTCTCAATCGGAACAGGTCGGTTAATTGTGTTAAAATTGTATTAAGCAGGCTGGACGTGCCCCTCCGCGCGGGGCGCACGTTAATTAAGAATCCTGCTTCTGGGAACCTGGACGCGCGGACCCCTTTGTGAAACGGCGCGCCAGGAATTCGGTAGCCAACTTGAACGTTGAAACGTTGAGGATAGATATTGCTAAAATAAAATATCAATGCATGGAGCATTCCAAAAGGGGGGGGGGTGGGGGTGACACTAGAAATAAAAGATAATCGCTTCAGTAGAATGCGTTGCTGCGAAATGATTTATCAATTCCATAGCCCCAACAGCAGCTATTTTTTAGCATCAAGATATAAATTAATTTCAATCGCAACTGCTGGATAAAATATGTATCCGTGATTCGCACCGGTTTGCAGCAGTGGAATATTCCTCAACGGAAGAAGCAAGAAAGTCCGATGGCCTTCGATGCGCCGATATTCACATTTATCGATACGGAATATAAAATCGCAGAAAATATCGTGCGTTTTATTTACAACATCTCGTGTACCGTGTCTACCATTGAGGAAAAGAACGGAGAGAGCCAGTTGTACCTGTCGCTATCCACCGGTCCCGGCTTGGCTACGCCAAAAAACTTTCGCTACGTAAATTGCCTTCGAGTTTCTGCGTTGCTTCTCGATAAAGTATCATGTGGCCAAAGGTCCGCGGTAATTTGCAGCAAAAAACCCCTTCCCGTATCTCGTTGCATCCTAGCGATGGGACGCCGAATACGATTTCCTCGGAACGTTCGATCAGATTTATCGATGCGCTAACCGTACGTTCCGAGGGATAATCAAACATCGATGGCTACCAGACTCGGGGAGCTTTTCGAAGATACAAATATGAATGGTACCGGCGGAGAGCTATTACAGAGTTTAGAATAAAATTCAATTTCCCATAGGAAATAGTAGTCCTACTACAGAAAATGAAATTTTCCTGTACGTCAAACACTTTTACAGCCGCCGTACCGCGGATCAATTTTGAACTTGCCTTGCTCCCATCGCTAGATTCAACTCGAGCCGACCCGCGTTTCCTGGAGGATCTCGTCGTTAGAACGATGCCACGAGAGAGATGGAAGCGACAGCACGGTGCCGAGGGAGTGGCGAAGGTGAAAGGGGAGTGCGGAGAGTGTGTGAGAAGGATTGCCCGGAGATGCTGGGCCCACGGTGACCTGTGACCCGTACGGTAACTCACCGCCCACGTTGCACCTGCTTCGCTGGCTATCGCGCTGCTTTATTGGTTTATCTCGACTGGCTCGAGGGGTTTATGAACTCGCGCCGGGTGAGATTTTACGTGAACCTCGGCCTCCGTGTACCACCTTCCGAGAACTGGTTACATGGAGGTCTTAATCCTTTTATTCCCTTCTTTCTCCTCGTCGTTTTAACGCTGGCCCTGGCTGATATCGCAAGCCGGCTAACATTACGCCAATAATTAGCCCCAAAGCGAACAACAGGATTTAGAAATTTCATTACAATTAATTGGAGTATTTGATGTAAGCGTGTTTCATATAATTACAGGAAGAAACGATCTCACTTTTTATCGATACATTTTATTTTTGGTATGTAGAAGGTATTGCAGTAGTAGGTACATTTAATTACATGTTTCATTTTGAGATATACTAATTCCAGGCTTGAATTAATTCTAGGTTCTTTGCTGTTTTATAAAAATGTATTGTTTCGAACTGATTATTGAGGGAGCTCATGCGGCCAATTGCATTCGCAGACTAATGGTAAACATACAATTAAAACTAATTACCTCAGTAATATTCTCCAATAACGTTCAATAAAGTACACACTTTCAGTACAGAGTATTTTTTTTCTCATTTAACGATGATCTCTTCAGTTCTGTTATTAATTAATTAATCCCTGTAGCCAGTACGTTCATTACGTACTGCTGTGGTGATGCAATCAGATTACACACAAGTAATAATTACACAAGATTCAACAGTACATCGAACAGCATCGACGTAGACATAAATAAGATCATTAGGAACGTTTCGTTAAACGTTCAAATGCATTTAAATACGCAAGCATGATATACCAAGAGGAACTCCGACTTTCGTTTATCTTATTTATCGCAGCATCGTGAACTATTATTAGCAGTAAATATCCGCTAAGGCGGACACTGGCCGCCCAACGAACACTCGACGCCACACACGACGCGCTCCTGAAATTACTGCGACTGTTACTAATTAGTCGTGCGATATGTTGTCCGCATTTTGCCTTTGCCGAAACGTCCCTCCGTGGGAGTTTTTAGATAGAACGGGAATGTGGACGACGAATTTTATCGATATAGTCGGGAGTTAATTATCGGCCGACCAAATTCGCGGATAAAAAAGTCTGTCGAATTATGCGACTGGATGCTGTTTGCATTCTTTTATACAGGCATTCTAATTAAAATCTGCTGCAGTATTCTGCTTTTTTTTCGATGATCTCGGGAAAGGGAATGTGTTCCATCACGACTTCTAGTTTATACCGTGGATAATTCTGTTTTAATCAATGTACATTAGTTCCCAACTCTCAGCTCAAGAGATAAATCCATTTTTATCGATTAGAAAGCACTAATTTGATTACACAGTGCTTCGGTGATGCCATTACATTCACAGTAATGCACCTCTCTATCGTTACCGGATTATAAAATTTATAAACACTTTCGAGACAGCCAGAAACGCGCTCATTAAAGGTACTCCTTTGTTTTCTGTTATTCTCGCCAATAATTACACACGAGAGATCCGCGGGCGAGGCAATGCTCGCGTGCAAATTACAATCGGCGCGAGTGATATCAATGCTGTTGCGCGAGCCATGGGATCGCCGAGACGGCCGCGAAATGTACACACGATGGACCACACAGAGAAGCAGCTGCGGCGTACGGATTTGCACGTGATACAGAGGATAATACGTAACTCGCGCGTCGTTCGACCGGACCCACGGCATAATTCGCGGCTTCCGGGCGAATGCTCGACTGCTTCGAGTAAGGCATCATCGAATTTCTGATTCGACTCGGGCGATCCTCCGGCGGTCTGTACCTACAGGCACAAATGCCTGCGTATAATAACACGTTGACGGTGTTATTTCAACACAGAAACAATGTTCATAATCGTTCTAACGTTATACATTTCCATCCATGCAACTAACGGAATCTAACTCAATTTTGTCGCGAGGGAACGTTCTCTAGGAAACAGAATTTAACGATCTAAACGTATCGCACGCACAAGAAAATTATAGTATGAAACATGCAAGAAGGTCCAGAGGCAAAAGAATCCGAATTGAGCGAAGTCTTTTTAACTGTAAATTAATTAATAATTCACGCGTCTATTTCACTCCAAAAGCAACTTCATCACTTTCGACGGATATTTAAACCGGGCAACCGTGCAAATTCATGATATACACCGTCGAGCGTTCTCGCCCAGCAGTTCTGAACAAATTGCAATTAACGCATTGATCGTACATCAACGGAATTTCTCGTGCTCCGTAATAAAACGATTAAGTATTACCTTACAAAGTGGCACCACCTTTGAACGCGCCACCAAGCCCAGGGACGCAATGGTAATTAAAGTTGCAAGCTTAATAAAGACAACGTTTTTGATTAATGCAGTATATTAAATCGCGCAATCGAAGGCGGCGATATTAAAGGAAGTCCGTGTCGAAGGTCCGGACGAGATTGACCCGTCAAACGGGTGATGCGCCAAGCCGAGTGTGTCGGCATTTTTGCGGGACGCTTTTGACCGCTGGCTATGAGCGGCTATCTTCGATCGACCGAGCGAAATCGGATCGAGCCACCATCATTTCCCGTTACCGCGTTTCGGTTCCATCGGTTCCAGGCATTACTATCATCAGCGTGGAACTTCTTCGTTGGATAGCATCTCGTCGCGCGTTCACCTGTTGCCGCGCGCGAGAGGGAGAGATAATAACGGGTCGATGGATCTCGTTCGGTTCGACTGTTATACAGCGTGTCCGTTTTATCCGAAGCCGTAGGAAAAGATATTTGTGACTAACATTTTACGATACCAATGGAGAGATGATATCAATACTGTCAATATCATTCGATCGATGAACAAAGTGTTTCACGATGAGTCGAGAGGATCGCCTATGAGTGAGACATCTCCCCAGCATAATCGGTGTTACGCGCGCAGGCGTAATTGAAGGAAATGAATTTTCGTCGGTGCCCACCACTTCATTAAGTTCCCCGCCGGACCGAAGATTATCGATTCCCTTCGGTACCGATATCGTGGCACGGAATCACGATCTTTATCGGTTCACCGGCTCGAAATCGACCTCCCAACTAGCCGGCTGCGGGACGACAGGCAAAACGATCAGAAACATAATGAAATAACCATAAACATGCTTGCGCCATTATCGAAGCATCTCTTTCAGTGGCGGTCCGGCCGGGTCCGCCGTAGGATCGTCTTCGGTAGCAATTTCTGCGGCAGCTTTAACGGCGGATTCTAAACAAATTCCTGGCCATTTACTCGGAAGATATCACGAACGCCGGGTTCGAATCGTTAAAATTCGCTGTCCGTCGCGGCGTATCATCGGTAGCCACCGAGCATGGCTATCGATATGCCTGCGATGGAACGCGTGGGAAACACACGCAAGCGATTCCACGCCAGGGATAAGATTGCTCTTTTTAATGAATTAATTTCTTCTGCGATCGGGGAACGTAATGTGCTCCTTGGCGAATGATTTAATGAGGGAGGAGATCAAGCTTCTCCTTCGGGGAACGGGAATTCCATATTCATTTTATATCAGGAAATATGAGCTCTTAAAAATTTCACAATTTCATTCAGCACACGTTTTATGATTTGAAACTTTCAGTCAATCAATTACGCCTCGTTTCGCTCGCAATCTTAATTGCCCAGCCGATTTCCGTCGACGGAGAAGCCTGCGGCATGAATCCGCCACGCGATTCCAGAGAAACGCTTGATTTAAGCAACCGGTAAACTTGTCGCGTTTACGATACATAAATGCTAATGCCACACGGCGGAGGTCTATGCCCGGTGATGAATAGCGACACGCGTGCTCGGCGTTAGTCGCGGCTTGTTCCCATATTCTTTCGGCCCCGTGCAATTAATTGGAAATTAAGCGGCACCGTTGATTCGTCGCTTTCGGACCATGGATCTTTCTCACTCTCTCTCCCTTCCGCTTTCGACCTGAACACCGATGTATATCTCTGATCTACGACAGCTCGTTCCTAGTTATTGGCCGTTCACGGAGATCCCCTTTCGCGCGGATCGGCCGGGCATAAATTACGGAGACGCGGAAACACGGCTTGGAAAGCATCGGGACGCGTTAAGGGTTGAACCCGGGAACTTTCATTGCGACGGCCGGCGAGTATAAATTCAATTAAATCGGAGAGATGAGAACTGTGCGGTATGGTTAACGATTACGCGTCGCGGTGGACGTGTAGCGCGGGGCCAATTGTGCTTGGACGTACGAGCAGTCGATCGCCGTCAAGAATGCGGCCGACTATTATTAGACTCTACTACTGGAGACTCGTTTTGGAAACGTTTTCGTTTAACCGCGTGTCGATTTGCTGATGTGGGTGTGCAATTTTATTTGTAACGTTCATGGGATACTTTGTAGAGCTATGATTGTTATTATTATTCCCCTTTGGAATGGAATATTTAAAAATCTTTCAGACCTTTCCTTCGTCTCTCAAACGCAATATCATTCGTTTAAAATCGTACCTCCGAAATTACACACTGTCCAGCTATGAAAATTCGACTGCGGGTCGTTCATAATAATCCGATCGATTACTGGACACAGGCCCGTTATTAAGCGAACTTTATGGATTGGCACGGATTGTAATTAGGTCTTTACCGATGATTACGCTCTGGCACGCAGATTTTTATGGTTTCCATTGGCCGGATGATTGGGCATAGATTGGTAGGTGAATATCGCGCAGGTATAGGTGTTAAATGGTTTCAACGGTTTATCGGAACGAAACCTCTCGCGATAATTGCCGACCGATCCGCGGATGAAATATCGGGAACGTTCGATAAATTAAAGGAACGAGCGAGCCGTACGAGCGACCAGCTTCTAGTAAATACCTGCCCACGATCGGGCGTTGAGAATTTTATAAAGGCTCGTTCGATTGAAATCGATGGATAATAAAGTCAATACAAACTTGTTTTTCATTTAACAACTTTGACAAGTACACGATTACATAAGTAGTAATATAGCCTAAGCTTAAATACAATACTTTGCTCAGGAGGACACTATTTCAAGTGCGACAATTAGCGATCGCGGCACAGTAAGATAATATTCCTCCGCGTCTGTCAATTAACGCTGCATAAAGAAGCAGTTTCACGAGGTGGCAACAATCGCGAGTGATCCTCGGGAACGAGGCCGCCTCGTCCCGACCGCAAAATTGATTCCGCGCGGTGGCCGATATTTCATACCGTGTCACGTTCTTCATCTGTCATTCTCGCCGTTCCTCTCTGAACATGAATCACGGCCGCCCTGAAAGAGAATCATTTCACCGACAACTTACGCGAATTGCAGACCGCTGGTGCTAATGAACGAACGGAAGCCCGGATCGTCTATCCTGGTCAAGATGGTAGACAAGATTCAATTGCAAGAGAGGAAAAAAAACCGGAGAGCGTCGATGCAAATAGAGATGCACGATCGCCTGATATTTCAACGTCTGCTTTGATATCTCGCCGCGTCACAAGGTTCCCCGCGTAGGCTTTGATTAGATTGCAATTGGCAACTGTACTCCGATTTTGCCGGAAGGGCAGTCTCAATTGAGAATTAACGAAAACGGAGAGAAACTGTTGGACTTACGAAACGATGGCAGAAGAACCAAGCTACTTTCTTTCTTTTGCTTACTAAAAATACGAGATCGTCGGCGTAGCTTGACATGGCTGAACACATAAATCGTGCTCCTGTCCAGTTTCGCTTTAAGATAAGAGGCAAGGGAACAGGTTCTGTAAGCGGCTGTACACGCCGCAGGGCGTTACATAGTGAAGACAACGATGATCGTGTGATAACGCGCAACCTGGTCTTACGTCTCGAAGAATCATTGTACGTCCAGTTGATGCGTGCCATTTCCGGCAGACGATCTTCCATCGTTACGCTTCGCTGAAAGAAAGAAGGGAGTACGATTCGTATGCAGTGGTAACACGTACGAACCGCGATACAAAAGGAAACAGAAAAATTCAGGAAGATTAACCTTTTAATTATCGATCTTATCTAAAATCGCACGATCCGCGGCGTTAGCCCCGGAACCAAGGGGGTTCGCTCTTTCCCTCCGCCGCTTCGGTGATTTTTCCAAATCGTAATTGCATTTCTTTTTCATCCCGCTCGCGGCCCACCGGCACTCCCGTCGTTCCTCGTCGTGTTCCCTCTTGTGCGCCGCGCTGCTGCCGTTGCCGCCGCTTCCGCGGGGCCCGGGAGGCGAGCATCCATATTCATGCGGAATAAGGTGCAATTAAACCTCGCGAGGTGTCAGCTACGTGGAGGGCATTAATCATGCAACAAAGCCACATTCGACGCACTGACCGCCGCGGATACCGTTGCACGTGGCCCGCTTAATAAGCCGCATCACGACGAAACGGTCGTTTCAATGGCGCATTGGTAGCGAGTCTTCGTTCGTCGTGGACCCACGATTTTTCCCTTTGGCAATGATAAATTGTTTAATGATTCATTCTTCTCGAGCCCGCGGTACCGATCTTGAAATCTTCTCGCCGTATTTCACATTGTGCCATACACCGTACACGAAGCGGCAGCGATCACGAAGAATTACGGGTGAACCCGTTCCCCCGGTTTGCCCCGATTTTTCAGACGGTCTACGTGTACCATGTAAATTTCGCCAGGTAATTCGGGTTTACAAGCGCCTCCGCCCAGGATCGAGCGTGGCAGCCCGCGTGTGACGCTGTTATTTTTGTTACCCTGTCGCGCGACATAATCGCGGCGCGATGTAAAAATACCCGCGGACGATTGAACAAATTATACGGCAGGTGGCACACGGGACGGTAAGTAATGTCTACATTTACACGCGGCCATGCAAATTGCACGGTGAATTTATTACTTATAAATGTGCGATTATTCGACGGTGATCCATCTTTATTATATAACCGGAACGCTCGCTGGGGTGCTGCGGCTTGATCCCTTTTCACCGTATCTCTCTGCTCGTGATTGATACGATCGGTGTCGCAGCGGTGACGAGAGAGTCGATGGGTAGCGTAGCGAAATCGACGAAGAATTTATAGCGGGGCTAATCATTGGCTAAATTAGCGGTTGTCTAATTCGCGCGGCTGGAAATTCGATCGATGATTCAGGGGCCGGGGGGAGGTGCACGATTTATCGCCGCGATGTCCAGCCCCTGGATCGATCGTTAATCGGTCAGTAATCGCGGGACGATTAATCCGCCAGATATTAGAGGCTGGCAAGTCCTGCTTCGCACGGGCGAAATGATTTCTTATTACTTGTCGAAATGTAACTCCACTTTCGACTGGATCAGTCAAACGATTTAGCGAACAGTTTAAAAACACTTTGCCACGTGTTCTTACTTTTTGCCCCTACCTTGTTCTGTATCGTTCCGCGTGTATGATTAATTAGCCAGTCTGCGAGGGACGACAGACTGCGATTAGGGGTAAGCTGAGCCTCAGCACAATTACATATTGTAGATCTTTTTCCCTGCACTTGGAAACCTTCTTCCGATGACGCCAGTTCGTTGGAACGTCTCTCGCAGATGGTCCCACGCATGAATATCTTCGCCCTTCTTCTCTCTCGGTCCTGTCCGTTCTGGAAGGGAAAGTGCAAATCACGATGCGCCCGTTTCGGCGGCACCGCCGAAGGTCGTGAAAGCGGCCGTTGCAGAGAAAAGTTCCATTACAAAGTCTCGTAGGTGTGATCGTTCATAATAGCGTGTCAACGACTCGGATACGTTGCGAATCAATTGGTGAGGCTCCAGAGACCCGAAGCGCCGAAAGAACGTTTCACGATGCGAGTCGTGAGAGATCGAGAAAGGGAGGCGGGCCATTGGAGAGGCAGGCACGAAATTTCAGATCAGTTCAGCAAGCCTGGCAATGGTGGGACTTAATTAACGCTGCGGTGGTAATCGTTCGCGATGGCTTTTTCATTGATTTGCAAATGTCAGCGCCTTCGCGATCTTGATCATCTTCTCTAGATTCCTCTCGCGAAGTTCCCCGACGGTACACGGAAGCAGCAGTCGATCGAGGCACGTCGAACAACGAGCGGAAGAAAGCAAACGTCTTCTCGCTCGTAAACAACGAATCCTTCGTCGAAGGGACAAACGAGGCTCGCGATGCGGCGCATCTGCCGGCTCGTTATCTAACGGCAGCGCGTACCGTCCGGTAATTGACCCGCTGACACCTGAGGCGAGGTTCCAAAAGGCACGACCTTTATTAGGCTCGATGCTGCTTGACGAATCGGTGTTATGTATCGATTCTTGATTAATACAGATCCCCCAGGCTGCCACCTCATTACGCCCTCCACCCTTTTACATGTTGTCCTTCTGCGAGGTACTGATAATAATTTCACATCCGGTTCTCTGCGCGACGAAGCTGAGGAGACGATTCATTGATTCGCGCGGATTCTGTCGGTGAACGCTTCTAAACAAGCTTTAGGGTCCATTTGTACATCACCGTGCAGTGTCCGGGGTTTTTTTAGAGCGACGTACTATTATAACTTAAGAAGAAACTATGCGATTTCTGTCGCGCTTGGTGTCATATTAATTGCAAAAAACTCGGGAGTTCATTACAATTAATTTCACAAAGATTACACAGAAACTAAAAGAATTGTATTCCTTGCGTACAGAAAATGCTCCTTGTAGCCTCTCGAAGGCGACCTGTATTTGCATTAAAAATTTATACAAGCGTTAACTTTAATATGTATTATAAATGAATTTATAAGAATAGTTAATAATTTTAAGAATTTTACGAAACACCTCTTGCTTGAAATCGGCAAAACGTATCAGGAGACCATAATATGCGAGGAGGTCTTTCATTTCACCAATTACTGGAACTGTGACGTTATTTCCAAGAATTTCCCAGAACTTAATTTTACAGAATCCCCTTTGCTCGCAAACCGGTAGAATGTATGCTCATAATATTGTCCTGCACGATTTAAGACCTCCTCGCGTATTATGGTCTCCTGATACATTTTGCCGAGAAATTGACCCTTACGCATAATTGGCATTATTATTTTCAGGCCATAGGGTAACCTTACCCACTATACAATTACGATGTCAGCGGACTTGCGCACCGCGGTTGAATCGACCGATAGAAAATATCCTGGAGCGAATGAGTTACGGGGTTGTATATCCACATCGGAGGTGGCTGCGTGCATAGAAGGCGACAGCTGCCATAAATACGCCCGAGTGCATCGAGTTGCATAGCGGAGGAAACGTTGGATGCGAGCCAGCGTAAGCAGTCTGCCCGCGCACAGTCAGATTCTAGTATTGTGAAAGCGAAAACGTGAATTTCTCATGTAAATTATAGCTTCCTTTCTGTTTTCAGAGAAAAAGAAACACGGTTGGATGGAAGTCATTTGTACTTTAGATAGTTAAATCCTGTGGGAAACGCTTTACTAATCCATGGAATAATTGAATATAGATAAATGTAAATTTGTTTAATATCTTTGAAGTACAACATAGATAGTATTATCTTGATTCCGACAAATTTTAAAGAAAACTATAGGTAATCGAACTAAAATAATTACGCGCCTAACAAAGAAATGATAAACTTATTCGAGTGAACCTAAGCGTTACGCGATTACCGTATTCCCAGCAGCACTTTCACCGAAGCTGGCAATAATCCCAGGCATCTTTACGGCGAGCACTTAGCATGTCCGCGGGGCTGTTGAATAAGGGAACGAATGGAAATGCACAGACGCGCGTAAATAATGCAGACCGGGGTACGGACGAAAAATTGACGGTCCCCCGGTGGAGGCCGGCTCGGCGATCCGTATTCACCGATTTTTCATACAATATCCCATTTTCGAGAGCGACCGCGGGCCGCGGCTTCGTCTGCATATAAGATGATATCGGGGCGCACGGTTTCTCCACCCTCGGGGAGCCGAGCGAGATCGTGTCAATAAATCGGATGGCGTGCGCGAGTGCCTCGCTAAAAAGAAAGGGACGACGATCACGGGGAAATGGAGCAACAAGAGGGGCATCTTTGAAAGATCGGCAATACGCTGTGGCTGGGAGGCACGATTGTGCACACGGTCGAGAGCAACCAGTCACGCATTTCGAGGATTTAGCTCGAGGTTTCAGGAAGCATTTTGCACCTCCTCTAATACAGTTACGAAAGCAGGCACCGACATCTGCCTCTCCACCCTCTGGGCATCGTTGCGATCCTTCCCGGTGTTCCGGTTGCCGGTTTAAACAAAAGCCTCGATCGTGATTTTAGTAGACATTCGGTACAATAAAGGATACCAAGTAAATGAGACGAACTCTGTAAATGAGATTAATCAGAAAATTATTGTATGAATTTCTTTCTATTTAATTTAATGAGATATGAAATATACGTATTATTCAGTTTTCATCAGAGCATTCGTAACTCGCGTCGCTAATAATTGATCAGAACTATACCAAAAGATCTTCATCGGAAATCGAAGAAACAAGCCGTCCGACTATCCGAAACACATAATAGTGATAAATCCTGTTTCATATACGTAGCAGCCGATCGTAAATACGTATGAAGCTGCTCTGATGAAGCAAAAATTCTGTACGCTCTCTCGATAACGATGTCGTCGAGCTTTTTATTTGCCGATCAGCGATGTACATCCGTTCGGGTCGTTAGAACGGGCGCATCAGGATTGGAGTGGAATTTCGGCGCACGGTAATAATCTAATAAATCGACGACGAAAGACGTATGTACGAGGATTTTTGGCTGGCGTTCGGGCCGCTGCATTCCCGATTCGATGTTTACGAGGTCGTCCCCTCGAAATTTATGAAAATTATTCGCTACCCCGATTTCGCGTAGGCATTCATGCGGCGAGAGGCCACTCTCCTTCGGCTCTCGTACACCCGACATCCGGCCGGACCTTGCTCGCCCCATTGTTCTGCATCGCGGCATGTTCGAAATTTCCATACCGCGCGACGCGGGCTTATCCAATATAAACTCTGACAGCAGCATTCCCGCTGACTTTCCTCGGACTTACGCACCCGGAAGCATCTTCCCGGCTGTGCGCGCTCCGTCTTTTGTTAGAGCAGCTTGTTCCTCGTTTTTACGCACGATACCTCGTGGCCCGCATCGATTTTTATCCCACCCATCATCCTTTATGGAAGGATCGAAATTAAAAGTTCCAATCAAAAAGGCTTATTGTTCGATCTTTAATTAATTCATCTTACCTTGTATCGAATGGACTTCTGCTGCGAAAAATGTCAATTACCCGTGCGCACTTTCGTCGAAGATTTAGCTACTCGGTTATTAGAGGGACCTGTTCGACTAACAATTTTCAGGTAACAACTTGTAGGCCGCGCTGTTTCGCACGGTTGTGTCTACTTTTTTTTTCCTGTTTACAGGTGCGATCGCGAATGGATTACTCGTCGAACGAAAGGGGGGAGAGAAAAATGAGGGATCGAACGGGCCGAGTGTGTTTCCGTCGAGGTAAAAGCGAGGACCTGCGGTGACTATCGTCTCCCTTCGTTGGCCATGTTCTTCATATCCCACGGGTCTCGCCGCTATCAGCGTTTCTTCATCCGTGACCGGAAATATACTTGTTGCCGCGTAAAAAAAATCAGACGCGGAGAACCGTGTGTCGACCGCAAGCTCATCAACTTTATCGTACACCGGCGAGTGATCGTATAATTTCGGTCGCTTTAATATCTCTCATCCTGGTCGGTATCGTCCGGACAGAACGACTTTCATTGTTTGCCGAATTTGGTCAAGCATAAAATGCAAATAATTGAAGGTAAAGTAAGTAATGTAAAAAGTACGTTCTTAGTGCAATTTAGTAGAGATTTGTGCGACAACTGTACGAAGTGCATTTCAATTTGTAGATTTTTTTATAGTCTAAATGTGCCATGAGTAGATTTACAATTTACCGTTTTAAATGCGCATGAAAATGGAACTGCAATCCTTTTCACCTGCTCTCTTGACACGCTTTGATTACATTTATAGCCTCGTCCAGATGATCCATTTCTTTTCACCTTCATGATCGTCTCAGACTGCTTTGTACTTTTCTTCGCTCAAGAGTCTCGTTAGAAACTCCTTTCCTGACATTCTTTCTCGACCCCCTTCGACTAGACCTTACGTTAATACATTGTTCTTTACAGTACAGAGACGCCTGCAAGCGTACAACTCCTCAAGAATAGTACAGAATCTCGCGAAAGTGCACAAGCATGCTTTAAATTACAGGATCATGAAACACAAAGTTCATCTGCCAATCCTCTTAACAAGCAATTTTCCAACGATAGGAAGAAACTAAAATTTTAATGAAATCCTAAATTTTATTCCACAGTAATAGTTCCCATATATCTCTAAGTATTAAATTGTTTGTTAAACGGACCAGTGGCTCGATGATTCCACTCTGAGAGCCAATTAAGGTGGACCTAAAAGATCCTCGCCGCTTTCCTCATCGAGCACGATAAATTACCCTTTTTTTTATACCACTCCAACGTTTTTCGCGTTCAGTTAAAATGTTATTTCCCTTCATTACGTATCCTCGAACGACGCGGTATCCTGCTGCGCAACGCGCAACGTTCTCCCGTCGACAGTAATTGAACGGGGGCCCGGAATAATGCAACTATCTATCGACGACCGGGCGGCTCCCAGCCTTTCCCGCGGGAATCAATCAGGAGCAGCTTCCGCGCTGGAGTGCCGTCCTTCGCTCGATCTCGTCGCTTGATGGTCGTCGCTGGTATGAATCAGGGAAACGCGGACTAATTTGTGGCTATACGGCGAGTGACGGGTCCAATTTCGGATATCTGACCTACGCGGATAATTGTACGCTTTGCTTTTGATCATTCATTAATTCATTAGTCGTTAACGGACAATTCATCATTCATTCATTCGTTAATGGACAACTCATAAATGGACAAACCGAAGAATGATCGGAGACCAAGAAACTAAGAAGCTAGAAGAATTGCAATAAATATTTGTCTGCATGTAAATGAGATAACAAAGAAGAACGAGGGAAGACGAAGGGGATGTCGGAAGAGTAAAAGGACAAAGAGAATTCTCTGCTGTTCAGTGTGCCAGCAGTAATTACTTGGCTGCTACATCAGGGAGGGAAGACTTTTTTCTTTTACCAGCGCGCAAAGTGTGTTCCTTAATTGAATTTAAGGTTATTTAATATGCTTTTAGCCCGCTATCCGGCCCCCCCTTACGTACTCTCGGAAACACGAGGGATCCGATCGATCGCTGTAGCGGTAACCTTCTCTTCTTCAAACCACCAACAAGCTTTTCTCTCCCTTCGTCGGCGGTCCGTCTACCGAGCGGAACGTCACCCATAAACCTGCTACGTCCTGAATTATGTCGGGGCCTTATCGAAAATACGGGGCTTAATTTCTGCCCGCCGTCGTTTCGATTACAAAGCGAGAGGAACGCGCTCGCCGAGGGAGAGATTTAATTGATGCGAGCAGCCAGTCGATTGTCTCTCGTCCCTCCGCGCGCTGCGCTGCTGTAAATTCTCGGGGAATTAACGATTCCGCGCCGGACCGCCGCTATCCCAACGGCTCCGCTCCTTTTATTTCTGATCGTGCTCGGTGATTAGCGCGCGTCGCGGTTCTCTAAACGTTGTCACTATCCACGGACTGAACTGAAAGTGTCGTTCGAACGTTTCCAATCGCGGAACAGTTTTACTCCGCGGTAAACCGTTGCCATCGAACGGTTCACGGCCGGCGTGTTCGATCGGCGCGACATTTCTCAGGCGGCCGCGAAATTAATCGACTGCTGAAAAACTGATTTGAATATCCGACGACCGGGCTACCGTTGGAAGTAAATTACGAAACTGTCCGCGCACCGTGACAAGTGGTTCGAACAAACGACGCGCGTTAAGGTGTTCCGCGTCTTAAATCAGACCCGTTGCATCGGTCGCGGTCCCCGCGCGAGAGTACACAAGGGGACAAGCGATGCGACGGTAGCGATCCGTGGATCGATTTACGGGGTGGTACCGAACGGCCGGTATAATTTAGCCAGGCTGAAGGAGTTGGTAAATAACCTTCTGGTTAGCTACTAATTACGCCACCGGTCCGCGACGAAATATCAGCCAGGATCAACACTCTGTGCCAAGCGACGTGAAACAGGATCCGAGCTTTTCATTCTTTCTCTTTTTTTTTGCGTGATCGTTATTACGCGCCGCCATCACCCTGTTGAAATACCAAGGTAAACGAATTTCGAATGAAAATATATCTCATGTTGCAGCCGTTTTTGTTTCATTCAAATTCGGCGAAGTTATACTTTGCTTTATTTAGAATGGGAATAAACTTGCTTTCGTGGTTGGTAAAAATAATTTATCGTGCTGCGTTTGTGGAAATGTTAACTGTAGCAGTTATTAGGAATGATTAACTCGATGAACATTTTCCGCCAGCTTTACTTCGAAAAATGCAACACGGACAATGACGTTTCACAAAGAAGCATTCCGGGGCTCGAGTGTAATTTGCATCGGATACCCAGGCATCGCGTGGATGCGCGCGAGAACGAGAAAACTCGAGAATTTCGACACGGTCCACGGGAAGAGAATATTCGAGGTATCATATTTCTCGTTGAATATAATTTATTCCGACAGACGAACAGACGAAGATTTCTAGATCCCGTTCTACCTGGCGAGACTTTCTTCAAATTGCCAAGCAGGAAGGATTCTTCTGGGGCGGAGAAGTTATTACGAAGCAGCAGGGTGTCCCCCTACTTCGTCTTACTACGTTTATGCAACGATTACACGCTTGGTAATGATTATTCTATCCCCAATGACGTCGATCGCGCTAGAGCTTGGCGCGTTTCATTGTTCTGTGAAGAAATGGCACGAATAATCTCCAATCCTCCCACTGGCTTTAATGAAACGTTCAATTTGATGATACAAGGAGCAGTAATTGGTGTCGACGATAATTTGTGGAGGTATGAAATTTAATATCGTAATATTTGCTCTAAGGTGTCTGGGAAGGTAGAACTCCTGCAACGACTGTTTGACAAGTTGCATTAAAATTTATCAATTTCTACAATCGAAATGTAACACCCACAAAATTACCACCTTCTAAGAATTCGAGAATAAACTTTCCGAAGAAGTCGCAGTTCCCTTCCCATAAAGGAAATAAAAACATGTAAAAATATATTGGAAAAAAAGGTACAGGAGGAGAAATATCATGGGGCCCACGCAACAAATCGCGCTCGCAGACGCAGGTGGTAGTCCCGTCGCGTTTCCAGCGTAACCCCAGCCGCGTGTCAACTTTCGATAATTAATCAGCGATGTTAGATCGGTATCGCGGCTGAATTATCTACGTGTAAACTAGCCTGGTGCCTTGTACCTTCATTGTACGACCACTCAACCCTTCCATTGTGACCGTATGAGAAATCGTCCGGCGCATCGAACGCTTCCGCGGAGCTTTGTTTTACTCGGGATGCTCGCTGCGCGAGACGCGTGCGGACCTCCCGCTCTTCGAGCATCCCTCCGTCCGGGAAGGGCGCACCTACGGTTGTAATACAGCGATACGGGAAGAAACGCGGTGAATCAGTGTGCTCGTCCGTGGCGTACTAACACGTTGTGCAGTTGGAAATATCTCGCGGCGCGACGCAATAAATTGCGGGGAACGAATGGGGCCCGAGTGTGAAACGTGATATTTACATTGTAAATAGTTTTACAGTTGGACTTCCTCGTGCGAGGGTCGCGAGGATCCTTTTCGTGTCCTGGCAGGCAGCGAGAATGCAATTTCCATCATTGAAATTCGCTTCTTCGTATATTAATAACCGTACGATTCTTTTTCTTTGAATTTAATGTACACGTGACTGTCGTGTACTATTGATACGAAAATTATGGCCCGCGCGCGTGGAATAATTCGACGGCGTCGATCGTTATCGTGGATCCGAAGGGTGCAGCAGCAGGGGGTGACGGGATCGGTTTCAAGACTGCTCGTTTTCGTGCCGAAACTACGGACGACCACGTCAAGACTCCCCAAGACCAATCGTCCATGACACGATCCACTCAATGGCGATAAAGATCGAAAGAGAAATCATAAAAGATTGTATTTCAGCACAGCACACGGCTGTTTAAATACCAATTCTCAGCCATTCCAGTAGGACCAGCTGTAAATTACAATTTTATGCTCTTTCCACTCGAAAGTATTGTCGTCTATATTTATTTGTAATTAACCTCTGAGGCGAACGTTTCCTTTTATGCTTAATTAAATCGCCACTTTTTGGTTGTAAAACGTCTAGCCAGAATTTACAATCGTTTAAAGGCTCATTATTGATCAGTAATGACTTTACGAGCTTCGTTTATTTCCATTTTATTTCCAACTTTTCGGAACGGAGACCCGTTGTCAATGTTTCAAGGAATAAATCATAATCAGCTCGTAAAAGTCTGCAGTAAATTGGCTAACTGTGTTTAAGGTGTCCGAGTTGGAGAACCTTGGAGAAAAAGAATGTCGTGGGACAACGACAAGAATCTACAATTCCAGCATTACTATTATTGATATCAATAATGCAAGTAATTCTACCCGGACAAACTCTACGCATAATCGCAAAGAAATTATACACACGCATAAATTAGACATGAATGGTGAAACGAGGACAAATACTAAATAATAATGAAAACAATGTAAAAGAATTCTCTGGAAATAGGACGAAGGCCCAGAAAACACGTGGAGCCAAAAAGGTCGTAAAGTATCTCCATATTTGCATTTTAATTCCCGCCCCCCCACCTACGCACGAACGTTTAAACCGTTGACATCGAAGAAAGGTGCGTTAATGTTTTTCCCTATTACCATAATAATTTCCCATCGACTTCTCGTCCGTGTTCGAGGTGCCGTGGTATCGGAGTTCCATCGGATCCTTGCATTATCCTCCTCGTGCATTCCGGCTCAGGATCGTGGACGAGCAGGAGTGAAATGTTTTCGTTTCGCTTCCCACCGGAACACCGGGGGTTCCATTCTGCGATGACGTTTGTGTACAAAATACGGATATTGACACGTTCAGGAACGGCCATTAGCGCTCCTTTTGTTGACGGTTCGTACGTCGAATCGGTCGCTAACGCTTCGTCCCGATGTCTTGGCACGTTCCAAGGAGATCGGTTTCGAAGGATTTCGAAAAACCGGCATAGCGTGTGCTTCCTGCCTCGTTATCGCGCACTCGCCAAGTGAATGGCACCGAGCTTCGGTCACGTTTTCCACATAAATCCTCTGCCCCCGCCGGCTTACCGGACGGATAATAGAAACCCACTTCGCGCGTTGAACGCCTGAAGGGTTTCACGACGGGCAAACTCGAATTCGTGTATCAATCAATCGCGATTACGTCTGTAGATCCTTTGACAATTCGTTTACCGAGCAATTCCGTTCGATTAATTTCAGCTGTTCCGCTCGTCGCGGTAAAAGTTTCAATTAGCGCACGCGGGTAAAACGTTGCAATTAGCCGAGGATATATCTCCGTAGCGGTGAGACGCACGCGGATCGCCTCGTGGTCTTTTAATAATTGAAGCACGTGGAATGCGGCCGGAGAGGCGAGTGTACGTGAGCGTGGCCAGGCGACGTAGCGCGGCAGGCGTACTTAAATCCGAAGAAACCGGAGGGTAGCCAGAAGAGAAGCGAAAGGTATCGGGCCTCGGAAGGCGGTGTAATTACAAGCAGCAGCTTTTAATGAACCTGCGGGGAAATATTCTTACCGTTCTCGCCATGCCACGCGTACCGACGCTCAGCTCGAACGAGACAATTAAAATTAATTGTTCTTCTTCTTCTTCTTCGACTGCCTGAAAGTTTTCCGTCCCCGCGTATTCTCCAGCTGTTCCGCGAGGGCAGCGCTTTTTACAGGGATCCCATTCTGACGTAGCCGTCGTGAAATCGAAAAAGAGTCGAATCTTCTTTTCTCAAATTTTGTCGTCCGCAGATCGCTTGCGTAAAATTTTGATACATTGCCCGTGTCGAAACTTATGCAATTGACAACTTGAATTACGAGCTGTTTTATATTCTGGGACCATCGTGTCGCAAGGGAGATAGTGTAAAATGAATGCCGAAGAATCGATTAAATGCGGATGAATGTATTCACCACAGTGATCTGTGTTGGCAATTATTAGCCATTTAATTAAAAGGGAAATTGCCTGATCACCTGTTGATCGCCCGCTCGTTTTGCTTTCACAGGAGCGCGAAGGAAGACGCGACGTAGCACGATTAACACAATTTATAAATTCAGTTTAATTCGATGCGTCTCGGGGGTAATTTGCTCCGATTACTGGGAACACATTTGCACCTTTTCATTTCACTCCTGATGGCATTCATTTACTTGGTCCCCTTCTAATAAAGAGATAGTCATGCACAGAAAAAGTTTCGCAAACATAATTTTCCTCCTATATACGTTATCTCTGTCTTTTATTTTTAATCCGGTTTTCTTTTATTAGACAAAGATTGCATGTTGCAAGTTGCTCTTTTGTACCGTCCGCTTGGAAGCTGGCTAAACTCTTGCGAACACGGCTATGAAATCATTGCAAAACCGTTACGTAACAGCAGGATTAATGATCGAAGATCGCCGATCTAGGGAGATCATGGGAATCGCAGCGTTGGCCAAGATCTAGTCGTCAAATGCATCTGCATCGAAGGATCCATGGTGTCTTTCCTGGTAGAAATTCCCTGAACGATAATTGACGCAATTGGATCTCGTATCCCGGTTGTCAATCAGATATCGTTCGAAACTTTCATGGATCTTCGTGATAAAATCGGTGAAAGGCACTGAATTTTTGCCCCTGTCGGTTACCGCTCAAGACCGTGCATAATCGAACTTTTATCCAACTCCTATGGATAAATGTGCAAACGTTCCTATCGTTTAAAGCGATGCAATAATTAATCTCTTGCCGTGATGCGAGAAGCGATCAGTGGCTCGATTGCTTCTGAATGAAATTTCCAGCAGATCGATGGAGGTAATTCGTGTAATCACGAATTTTAATGTCTATCTAGATACAGGTAATCAAGAGTGGAAGGTGGTTACCACTAATTACGACTTCGTCCATTAATATATTTCCCAAGGGGTGTATATAAAATGCATTTAATAATTGAAATCTTCTTCTAGAAAGTTCAATGCAACTAGATTATGACATAAATATCAATATTCCCAGTCTGACTAAATATTTATCGATGACTCCAATTTTTGCATTCTAAATTAAGCGACAGGACGCTGTACATTCATCTCTGTGCTTTCCCCGAGAATAATTTCTATAGACAGTAGTATAATTTTCTTTTATTCCGAGTATACACGCGATAATAAAGCAGTTCGTTTTCGGCAACTGGTATTATGGTGACCGTGGCGGTTTCGCGATCGAGACGTTCGATCCGCTGACAGCGGAGAGCAGCGGAGAATGTCACGTCGCTCTGACGAAATTCTACGATTGATTGGCCAGATAAGGGAGCAATCGCCGGGCAGAGAAGTTCGTGTCACGATAAATCACTGTCCGGATAAGTAGAGGGCGGCTATCGGCGACCGGGTGAAACCCGTGGCGCGTTCTATCCGCCAATAAAACGCGCAGTAATTGGCCCTTAATAATCTCGTCATGACTTGGAATTGCGGCACGATCGAGAACACCCGCCGCAGCGCTCTGTTATTATCCGCGACGATTTAATTAGAAAATTAATGCGCCCCTATTAACCGTGTGGGCGCGGGAGGAAAACGGATGGACAGGACAATTTTCGTGACGCGCTACGGCTCGCTGTGTTTCCGGAGAATGATAGCGGAACGGAATGAAATCATTTCTACGTGAATTATGATATTTATCACGATCAATATACCATCTGGTTGATTCTAATATTTCAGTTACTTCGAGCAGCGCGTCGCTATTAAGCGACGCGCAATTTGTCCAGGTAACAAGTACGACACGGAAGCTTTCACGGTGTAATCAGCACGCGATATCGGCCCAATATGTAAACTCGATAACGACGTAAGTACGTACGCGTTTCGTACACCTGTTAATGCTCCCGCTGTGCCGTAGCTTTTAATTAAACGATCGATTTATCTTAGCGCGGGCTCCGCGAAGTGCCGATTGAAAAACGTAGTATCCACTGGTGTCCAATTCGTTCAAGTTCAATTGATATCCCAGTCTTATTAATCGAACCTCAAAAAGAAACCAATTACGAATACCTGGAGTACAAATCGATGTACAATTTATACCCTAAACGCCTGTTAACTTCACCCCCCAATGTATTTCGTCTTTACATAAATTAATTACTGTTTAATCTTCGATATCTCAACAGTTCCAAAGGATTTAACGACCCGACTCCGCCCAGGATGTGCTACTGTTAAGCAAAAAAATTAATAACAAATGTCAAGGGTCCAAGATCGTATCTTCGTTAGAACAATTGACGGGGAGAAAGAGCAGATAAGAGTAATGAATTATTCATCCGAATATATGTCCGTTTCGCGTGTCTCACCGCCGACCACCGGTGGTGTGCTCGCTGGTCGAAATCCCAGTTGCACGGACCACCCTGCTAACCGTATTAGGCTAATATAGCACGCAAAACCGCGGCATGTAATGACCGGACAGCAACAGTTATTACCGGACCCAAAGGCTCCGCAGTCCGATCATTTGCGAAAAGGAATACTGCCGACTCGCGTTCGACTTGGCTGGTGTCGAAAACACGCGAAACGACTCAACATTCGTGGTTTCAGCCTTTCGAATCAATTGTTCTATCTTTGAGCGGATAGAAGAATACGCTGAGGATTAGACATTTTTACAATCGACGTAACAAGCTGCGCGGTTCTAACGAATTCCAATTTAAAGCAATTTTTACTTTCGCGAACACCAGCAGCGAAGTTAAATCGAGTTTGTAACCGCGGAGGGAATGCCGTGTCCGTCGAACCAGTTGAGACAATTCTCGCTCAGCTGTACGTGCCAGGAAGCTTTAAAGGGCTCTCTAGTGTCGGATATTTAATCTTAGTTTCTAATATGGCAAATATTTTTCATCATATATGATTATGTTTCGGATATTAATAATCAAAATCGAACAGACTTTTCAGGAATACGAACTGTCTTATAGCAACGTTTATCGTTAATTCGCGATTTCTTTATTAATAAAATTGCCACTGAAGTACTGGATTGGTAGTAATAAATACTAGCAGTCTGCGATCCCCAAAAATTCCAATGGAAAATACTGTTTCAACAATTGCACAGTTTCTCAACCCCTCATCACACGAATACATAAATATATAATCTACGCTTTTGTCCGAGAGGAATCTGGACTTTCGCAACCAAAGCGATAAGTTTGCCACAGACGCCTCGTGGTCGCGTTGCATGATTCCGCGCATTGTTTTCACGAGCGTCTCGAGGACAGAACATTTTCCTTGCACGTCAACGAAGGCGAGCAGGTGTTTCTGCCTGTTCCTCCACGGTCGTCGTCGCGTGGCAGAAGCGGGGCCGTGGCGAGACCAAAGCGGACACGAAGCACGACCGGCTTTCTGTCTACCCTTTTCTCCCGTTCTCCATCCTCGTCCCTCGCCGAGGACCGAGACAGAGATACACCCCGTTCCGCCTCGTTCTCTCTACCCTTCGCGTTACCGCGGGACCGTGATTCCCCTTCGCTTCACCGTGTCCACGTAACCGCGCGCTCCTTCTTCTCTCGCGTTCCTCTTACGCCCTCTCTTCCTCCAGCGAGATATAATAGCGGTCCGGCTCTCTGTCGCGGCCAGTGCGCCCTGCGGTACCCTCCACTGGTTCCCCAGAAGAACGAGAACTGCCATTAGAAGCACCCCGTTCCATGTAATTTGACCACGAACAATGTGGACCACACGAAGCGCGATGCTTACCTAAGCGGCACAGAGGTTCTCAGAATTGCTACGGACTTGACATTTTCTTCAGGACATTCGAATCAGAAGATATCTCGGCCGCGGTAGTATTTTTTTTTCTCGAAGAATTCATTTTTCTAAGAGAGACAGAATTTTTTTATCTGTGATTAAAATGACGGGTGTACTTAACAGGCGTGCCACAAAAATTTGAACCCGAAGAAATATGCTTCCAGCATGGTTCTTGCTGATTGCACATCGAATGTCGCGACGCAATCGACGCTACATCGATAAATATTCGACGAACCGATGAAATTACGTCACATTGCTCGCGTTGCAAAGACAGAACGGATTCTTATCACGTCCCGTTTCGAAGCAGGTGCGCGCACACTCATGAAACGTGTTCCGATGAAACGTTTCACGATCGCTTCACTCCTTACATTATTAACCGCGTTACTGCTTGATGCATTGCTGCTCGCAGGCGTTCATTATCGTCGTGCTGAACCGCGTTTGTTGCACGAAAACGTTTACACTAAAAATTCCAGCCATCCTCGAATAGAAATCGAATTGACAATAATTTGCAGAGGCGAACGATCGATCGATTACGTTCTTGTCCAAACACTTTGCGCTGCGATAATATAATTATGTAGGTAGATAAATAAAATACGCGAAGCTTGAGGGCCACTGAGGACAGATGCTACTTCTCTATGCAGAGTAAAATCCTCGTTCTTAGCTGTTCACCAGCGCAGCGTCTTCGAAGCCAGGATCCCCAACGAGCGCATATAATTATAAGACGATCATCATCGTTCTCCTCGTCACCAGAAGGAACTTAGCCGCCGTTCTCGGCCACGAGGAACACTCGAACGCATCTGCAAGAATTGCCTATTCATTAGATTCGACCCTGGTCAGGACGATTCGCGAATTAAGCTCCATCCCTAATGAATCATAATTTAATAGCGATCAAGCGGCACGAAAATGTCTTATTCTCTAAAGGTTAATCCTTTAATCAACAGAGGCGTTCCCCATGGTATCGTATCATCCAGCAAAATTATTGCTCGCAAGAATTTTCGTCCGCGGGAACGTAAATGAAATTTGTTGCTCGCAAACGAGGAAAGCGGACGATCATCAATCTCTCCCTTTGAGGTTTCCAAGGTGACGCTCGAACGATTATTATTCAATCCGCCGACACTCGATGCGGGAAGAAATTATACGTATGAATACGGCGCGATGATGAAAATCATCCGCGGTCGGTTCATCGCTGAATTGCAACGACTTTCATCTCGGCGCTGCGTCGCAAGGTACGAGTTATTCATTCTCCGGAAGAGAATGCAGTATTTTTTTTCCACGGATGAAAGGGGAGTTTGCTTTCAGAAAGTAACACGATAAATTGGCGTGCAAAATGGAGAAGTATATTTCAAGGTTCCAATGACGGAATATCCGATACGAATTGAGAATTTTTTCATCGAACCATGAATATGTTAAATTAAGCAAATTGGTGCAAAAAATGACTATTGAAAGAACTTTTTATGGTCATTTCTTTGGCGATTTCTATAGAGAGGGAGTGTCGAAGATTGCGAAGCAATCAAGCCCTCCCCGTCTGCTATCGAGTACAATCGTGTTTTCATTAAAGAAATAATTTCGCACGGGACGGTCACAAAGTCATCAAATGGACCGCTCTCTGATGGAGGTCCGTGTTGCGATTAATGAAGGTACTGCCGAATCACTGGCCGAAGATAGAAGCGCATGCGAGCGCACATAGTGGGCACCTTTGACTGTCTTTCAATTAGGCCCTTTGACTGCTTCAGAGGTTCTCAGTGCATATTCCGAATCGAAAAATATTGCAAAAGCTTCGCATTATTTAGATAGGGGGAAAGTGCTGCAGAAAATTCGGGGACTTTGCGTGTTCCAATACTTCCGTCTTTCCTACTCAAACTGAATGACAAGAGAATCGTGTTCATGATGTTAGAACATTGAACGTGCGCAGCAATTTGATTAAACAAAATTCATTCGCGTGCAATGGTAAAAAGAAAGCAGAAGATTGCTTGAAAAATGAGAGGAACAAGTGCAGCACGAAAATACCTCATTTGCATACCTTTGATTGCCGCCGTAATAAAACATTCTTAAAGGACAGCCCTACCATCGACACCGGTCCCCATTGGTCGAGCCTTAATTGGCGGGGTAGGCCTTACATAATCAATTCGAGGGCTAATTGGAATTATAGGGATATCAGATTTGGGTAATCAAGTCGGGCCACTTGATTACATTACATGCTGTCGGTCCTGCAATTAAGGGAACAATCATCGTTCGAGTGTTGCTCGCACGGAAATGCGACCGAAACTATTGCCCGATTGTTGAACGAAAATGTTTAAACACCGTCGTACATGCGGCAAGCGTAAATTCACTGCAATTCAGAGAAATCAATGTTTCGATAAAATCGACTCGGTATTCGTTGCAGGTTCGTCTACATACCGAATCATCGTTACTCCCTTCGTTGGTCGATTATTAATTTGTCAATTCATTCCTACGATTCGTTCTCGATCGTAACAAAGGAGAACGTACGGTGTCCCGGGCGGCGGAAAGTTTTTATCGGCCGTAAAGATTCTGCGAAACAGTTCACGGCATGGTTCCCGCGGAAAGGAACCGTGAATCGCGAGGACCTTGCACCCGCAGAATCACGTTCGTCCGTGGTGGGGTCAGGACCCCGGTTTCCCACAGATTACGACGAGGTATGCTCAGCGGGGAATGCCATTACATTCGCGATCGCCGATCTTTATGATTCCATCCAGCCAAAAGGGTCGGGCCAATTTTAAAACCACCCTTCGCCGACGACAACGGAAAAAGAAAATGCAGAATTCTCTGATCCGGTGAGATACTTGAAATGTTCATTATCTATTTGTTTAGACGGGCTTCTGTTGATTTCGGTTAAATAATTCATTTATCATGTATCGAGTTCACTTCGTGTTTGAGCATCGAAGGAGAAATACTTGTTGTCTCTACTTGCCGGACACTTAAATACTTTGCACTACTGCGTGATCACTGTTGCAGACGTTGAAGTCTCCGATTGCTAGCCTAACCGTTGCGGCTGAAAAGCTTCCGCTGATCGATTTTATTAGCATTCTCTCATCCCTTGATCAGGATTCTGCACGTTCTCCTTTTAACCACGGCTAACAAATATTTGCAATAATTTGTAGAAAAATGGATAATCTGCAGATATGCAACATGTTACTAGAAATGATTTATAACGATCCAATGATCGATTATTCGATCACTCCAGTTGTTAACATGTTACACGACAAAAAGAAATTCGTTCCACCAACAACAGCTCTCTTCGTTCCCCATCTAGAGGACCTCGTTGTTAGGTCACAGGGCACGCGTTATACGACTGACTCTTAATTGGCCTCGCGCTCCGTGGAGGGGCGAAAGTTAATCTGGAACGGGTTTACGATCGCAAAAAAACTATCGACCGAAATTGGAGACGCGCCTATCGGGTTAGGGTGGTGTCTAGAGGCGATAGTCAACGGGATATCGGGCGGTGCCCGCTCAAAAGCAAACGTATTAAGGTAGGTGGTTGCACTTTTTGTTCACGCCAAACAACCACCGACGCTGCTGGAATTAGTTTCTAGCATAAGATTCGTCGCGGTGATAATGCTATAACGGCTACTGGTTATTGCCCGGCGTATAAAAGGCCGGAACGGTGGACCGAGGGTAATCCGATACGTTCGAAACCCACCGCTACTCCGTGGATTATGCCATTACCCTTCCAAGATATTCCCGATCACGTTCCAACGATCCTATAACCGCAGTCGCTTCATTTACACGTAAAAGGGAGGAAAGTTCGCTCGAAGGATTGCTGAAAAGACAGATTTCCAAAACACTCGTTGCCACGGTTTTTTAACTGCTTGCAAAGGGATGATGATTTTCTTAGAGATACCGACATTAATCAATATACCTGGAACGGAAATACCGTTTAGCCTCCTCTTTATAGTACATATCATTTTTCCTAACCACCGAAGCGCTAAGCAATTCTCCTAACGCCCGGGTAATCGCAATAAATAAGAAAAGCAAATCGTGATCGCCCATAGCAGATGGTTGGAACACAAGTGCCGAACTCGTTCCTGGCGAATCCAATCGGCGGAACAGTAAAACTTCCAAAGACCGCAGGAAGGAGTCCCAGATGCTGCGCGTGGAAAACGCCGGGAAAACTAAGAAACCGCTCTCAACTCGTTTTCGATCACGTTGCGCCAGAGTCACGAGGAGGATTCCTCGTGTAACGCCTCGGCTATTGTTGCGGCCCGAAACCGCCCTCAGCACGCCTTAACGCGCGCGACTCTTGGGATACCCGCCACTTTCCTAGCGCATAACTTTTACCCACGGGTGCACGCCTATCGGCTTGCACGCCGAAAACTTACGATTCGAGCGGCGGCCAGGTATGAGCCGTTTCGCCCCCGACGCTGGACCGCAGCCGCGTCGATTAGTTGTCACCGTGAAGCAACACCGGGAACGCTTTCGTCCGTGGGGCCAGTTCTAATTTTCCGGCGAACCGTGCGCTCGTGAAAACACATCGTTTACGTCACATAACTCAGACCCTCCGGGCTGAGGAACAATTGTGGAGGATTATTGGAAAATAATCTGCGGCAGATGGATTGCACTCGCCCACCGGTGAAAGTTGCGTTTGAATGAAAGTCGAACCGCTCCGCGAGAGAAGTGCCACTTTCTCCCGCGCTTGTATATTACGGGATACCGTGGGAGGATCTGGAGTAGAATCGCACGGGAGGATATATGATTTTTTTTTGGGGCGGGTTCGAGGAGAATGGAATCGATTTTTGATCAAGTCGAGATTGAGGTTCTTTTCTGTTAAAGGTGTGTCATTGATGATTCATGGGATATTGAACTCGATAGATTTTGTGCATGCTATATACTATTCGCAATTATCAATGTATGCTTAATAATGAGAATATAATTAGAGATTATAATACGTTTTTGATGAGAGAAGCAAATGGGTCTTCCATTGTGTAAAGATCCATGAAATCATTAGAGAGATTAGTCGGGTGGATGGACGGAGGATCCATGCAAGATCAAAAGTTCGCGATAAAGAGGCCGCTTAAAGCGTGTCTAACGCGAAATAATTCAGCCACCAATTTTGTAAATTAAAAATTCCTGCTTCGATAGCACCTCGAAGAGCGGACTTCGTCTGAAGAGTAACGTAAAACGAACACGACGAGTCCCCTTGGAGTCCGATCTTCGGGAGGCAGCAGGACGCCTGCCTGAAGATCGATCGTCTCAAATTAAAGATACTAGATAAAGTCAGCAATCTAGGCGAGAGGCTCGGCCACGACGGAACCTTGATTAAAGTGTCGCTCTTTGCAACCATGGAGCTGTCCCGCCTCGAGAAAGATGTACCTACTTAAAAAAGAAAGAAGTCACGCCAAGTAAAACCTTTTATTGTAATTTTTCAAACGTAGCAGAGAAAGATCGCAATTCTACTGCATACTCTCTTATCCCGAAAGAAAACTATTGTTAAACTCGGGTCCTTTGTCCGCGCCACCGTGCGGCATCGAATCGGAGGTCCTAGATCAAGCGACTGCATCGCGAATCCTTAATTCCTGATCGATCGAACCCGCCCCTTCGGCCTAGGCGATCGATGCCGAACGAGAGATCCTACGGGTCTCTCCCTTTATGCCCGCATTCGGCCGCGCCGGACATCAAAGGGCTCCCTCGAAGCGACCTGCCTGTAATTACAGACACGAGGCGTGGTCCCAGCGGAAGAACAATAGGGCCGCTCTTTATCTCCCTCCTTTGGCCCGGACACGATTGGATCTTCGATCTTTCCGTGCTCTCGGCTCCTCCGCGATCTCATCTGACCCGCCGCGGAATATCGATCGGCCATCGATCCGCCGATAAGACGTTTTTAGGCGCTAAGGAGTTCCCATTCGGACGGCGTGCATTAAACACGGACGGTTCCCTACCTGTTTTGCGAACGCCACCCGTTCTCGTTCCGGGAGGGAATTTGTCGGATTCGGATCACTCGCTGGAACGATCGTGAACGATGGTGATACATTGGGAGCATCGATGCTTCGGGACTCGGAGTGGATTTCGATGTCGGAATAGGAGGGAGGTGGATGTTGTATTCGGGGATGTTACATGAGCGACTAAGAGTCTGGTTACATGCGATATGTTTGGTAACTTGTAAGTGTACACAACCGATCCTGGAGAAATGCGTACGAATTTTGTCTTTATTTAAGCTCGTACGCGAATGAATTACAACGAAAACTCCCAACTGATGAAATCTTTAAATGACGTTATTTAAATCCTACATTAATTGAATTGAACGCTCCGTATTTCTCGAACGCTGACCAGTGGGAGAATTTTGAATGAACGTACCAGATCGAAGCAAGCACGCAATACAGAAGCGAAGGCCCCTTCGCCCAGCTTTCAGATCGCGTCGAAGATAAACGTACGGGCATAATGCAATGCTCGTAAGTACCTATCCACCTGACGCACCGCGGACGCCTAAATATATGCCTGGCTAACTAATTAATGATCCCCGCGTAAAAAAAAAGAAGGGGGACAGCATGGAACCCCTTCGATCGACGTTGCGTCGCGTTTGTAACGTAGCCAATTTAGATAGCCATCGAGTGGATCAAAAATCTGAACGAGGATGGGGGCCAACTGTAAGAGACTCCTTCAGCATGGTAATTAATGAACCGGATCCATTCTTCTGCTGTTCATGTTTCTCTTTTCAATTTACCTTCATTCGCGTTTACCGTTGTTCATTTCTGCTCATCGTTGTTCAATTATTGTCATCATTGCTTAATCGTGTTCATACATATATTCTTCTTAATTTCAATCATTATTCTATTATCTGTTAGAACGTTAGAATAATTCCGTTTCGAAGCTTCGATTTTAATTAATTCCTTTTGTTATACGTATCGTTGCTTTTTATTGACGGATTAAATCGGACAGTTATATCCTGTCCATTCAGAGAAGACAGAGTGGACCAGTTACGGACAGCCGAACGTGCACCGTCATATCGCGATCCCTTATCGATAGGCGGGACGGAGACAGGAAGCAGCGACCGATCGGATGAAAATGAGCCGCTCAGTATATTGATCGATCGACGAATTATTCTTCTATTTGTGAAACTTCAAATTCGAAAGCAATATCTCGCATTTAAGTTCCCCGTGCTCGTTAATCCTGCACGCTGAATAACTCCGGTAATTAAAGTCGGAGAATGAAGTCGTAACTTTTCGAGCATGCAAATTATTCAATACAAATTGATTAAAAGATTAATCAGCTCTGCTACCAGGATCTACGATCATCCGCTGAGTAATCTCTGATCCAGTAAAAAGTTGTGACATCTAATTTCGAAAGGAGGCGCAAAACCAAGATCCCGGGGGGGGGAAACAATAACCACCGTTCTTGGAATATTCGAACCTCGATCGTTTACGGGCGAATTAACGCGGCCGTAACGAGAGGCTCGCGCCTAATTAAAATTAGCAGAACAATGGGCTCGAAATAAGAAGAACCTCCCCTTTTCATGCAGCCTTGGAAGCGTTCGAAGGGAAGCGAAACCGCGAGTCACGGTTAGAAATTGGCGTCGAAGCGAGCGAAGAGGAAAGTACTGACGATATACGAGGCGCGGACCGTTATCCCGGACGCATGAAGACGTCCCGGGGCACGATCGCGCGTGAAAAATATTAATCCACGGTGACGCGGACGCTCGCTAACGGGCGTCGTTGTCCGTCAGTCACGGAGGCCCCCTCGTACGGGAGGGGGGGGGGGGGGCACATTGCCCGTGTACCCGCTGGCTAATAAGCGGTTATGTCAACCCGGGCCACCGGTAGATCGGTGAATGATAGTACTTTCGGCGGTTCCCAGCCTCCGTCAATTATGTTAAACTGAACGCGAGGACACGCGCGACGACGTCGACGCGCGGCGCTACCGTGGAACCGCGGGAGAATATGCACGCTTCGAAGATCGCGCGATATCCTCGCGATCGGGCCGGGAAGATTTTGATCGATCATCGCGGCGGTGATGATGAATGGGGAACGAGTCTCGTTGCATCGTTCCCAACCGTTTGATCGATGTCGATCGAAGGGGATTAGCGGCGGTAGATCGTACTCGAGGCTTGAACCTCCTCTCGTGAACGCGATTAATCCTCTGCCGTTTGATCGCGTTGCTTTTTTGGGAAAGCGGACAGGAGGGGGCAAGATCGATGGAGAACCCTTTTTACTTTGATATTCCATTGTGCTTCTTTTTGCTCGAGAGTTTCATTAAAACGTTCCACGTAATTGGACGTAATTGTGTAAAGTGTCAAGCAGTCTTATCAATATTTATTATAGCTATTTAATTACCTTTTACCTAGCCTCGCGATGCTCCTCCACTTTTAATCACCTTACGAGCTACCGTAGTCTCTCTCTCTCTCTCTCTCTCTCTCTCTCTCTCTCTCTCTCTCTCTCTCTCTCTCGTGGCGCGAATCTGCGTCGCGCGCTATCATCATGAAAAAGAAAAGCGACGGCACGGAACGGTCTGCCCACGTAGAGGTAGTTTCGTAATAACGGCTAAGTAGGATCTTTATATTCCTAGCCGCGAGGCAGACTCGGGAATGGCAGAGACGCGAACGACCACGGGGCGACCGTGTAAAGGGCCAGAGACAGAAGAATGGGGAACGAGAGAAGTCGCGGCGGAGAGAACGAAAACGGGCGAAAAGGAACCGAGCGAACGAGCAGCCGAAGTGAGCCTCATTTTAATTAGCATCAGCTGGTGCGACGTGTACTTAACAACTCCGGCCTCGGCAGAGGAAGCCGCGAGCGCCTCTCTGTCTCTCCTTCTGTTCACCCTCGCGGCAGACGCAGGCTGAAATTCCTCGCGAGATGTTTTATTCAGGGACACCGCGGGCCTCTCTCTGCCTGGGCAGAAACGAGCTGCTGCTGCTGCTGCTGCTGCTGTTGCCCTTCCATCAGCGGTTTAAATGCACCACCACCCGGTTCAAGTAGCCGCTACCGCAATTTGCATACAATCCACGCTGATTCGGAGCTGAAGGAGAAGCATAGGGGCACCCACGAGCCCAGATCCTCCGCGAAAGCGAACGCCTTTCGCCTTCGACGATCCCATGACTCTGGCGGACGCGTGCTGCGCCAATTACCGATGACGAAAATCACTTCGAGTCCGCTATTTGACAGGGAAATTTGGTATGTCCGATGTGAAAGCTTCAGCCTCGGACGCGATGAATTGAGAGATTCGTGGAGGGCGAGGAAAAGGATATCGTCAGAGCCGCGTTGATTTTTAGAACGTTAAGTTATGCGAGAGTGTAATGGGAAAAGAACATTCACAAAATTATTGACGTAGCCGATTTGTTAATCGCTATCTTATCTTGTCCAAGACATTTGCTTGGAGTAAACCGTAATGTATAATGCAGGCAGGACAAGTTTAAAGAAGAAAAGGGAATGAGGCAACGATTGACTCCATTCTTTTAATATTCAAAGGAAGAGTGCAGGCTGCCCAACACGCGACCGATTATCAGTCGGCTTGCTTAACTACCGAATGGCTGGAACACTCGCCCAAGGAGGACGGATCTTCGTAGAAAAGCATCAGCGCGCTGTGCGCCGCGAGCGATTCGATTTGCGCTCCCGCTACCGTTTCGTAATTACAATCGCTCACCTCGAATCTACTCGTTCCTGTTGATCTTACGACTCGATCCTCATCTCCCCGTGACGACCACGTTTCAAACGGCGAAACACCCACGCTCGAGCTGCCGCGATCGTGCCCCCTAAATGCATCCCGCTAAGTCTAATCAGTCGACGTCACGTTGACCCCTGGGTGAATGATGAGACGGAGAACAGGGCAAGACGTTGCACGCCACTTATGCATTATTCATTCGAGCAATGCGGCCTGAAGGGGACTCGGTCAGAATTGGATTTCGATGAATTTAATCTCGAATTAGCTCTGGGCTTTGCGAGCAAACGCAGGACCGACGAGTCCCGGTTTCGTTTACAATCTTGCCCGGCCACTACTTTCTACGGGCGTTTAGCAACAATTTCGCACGGTATAGATTCGATATCGATACGTTCGAAACCCGTCGCGACGGATTAAGAAAGTTGCGTTTCGGCGGCACGTTAAAAACGAATCGTAAGACTCGGCTACTTTTTCCTTTCCCTCGACTCATCTTTCCCCAGCTTTCATGTTTTTCAACGCCAGCCAGGACAAAGGAGTAAGCTTTCAGCAGAAGCACCGTCCACGCGGATAATTGTCTTCCGTTTGCACCGCGAGTTTTAAAGGAATTTTTTAATTAATCCCAGGCAAGATACGAAGGGCCCGGCGTCTTGCAGCATCACGGGCCGATCAGTGCCTGTAAAAGGGCTGCTGGAACGTATCGGTGAACGGTGCGGGTCCGGTGTAGGCGGAGTGTTCGCCGATGGAACGAGGAGGAACAAGAAAGCGGAGGAAGGAAGATGGGAACGGGTGGACGGGTCCCGGTGGAACCGAGAGGCTTAATTAATGAGACGTACGCGGCAGCTGCAGATACCAAGATGCATTGTAAATACACCGAGGCCAGAAAAACTATTGTCCCCGAACGAGATTTATACCTGTCCCAATTACACTCGCGTCGGCCTGTTCAATTTTTTTCGTTCGTCGAACAATTCGTTGCGCGTCGGACCCCCGCGCCCCCGTTTCTCCGCACGAACTCCGCGGCACGATAACGTTCCGCCGCCGCGGTCGGACGGTCCGCGCTCGTTTATAGGCGAGCACACGCCGGGCCGCAAAACGCGCCTCTCGCTCTCTCCCTTGTCCAGGCGACTCGTAAAGCTCACCCACGCGAGGCCAGCCCGGGTCCGGGCGTTTCCGTCCGACCGTTTTATCAATCGTCGCGTACTCCTGCTTCCAGCACGCAATTTGCTTACACGAGATTGGTTAACGACGGCCGAACGTGATGCACGCGGTTGCAACAGGTGTCGAGCGTTCCGGCACAGGATTTTAAATGTTGCGGAATATTATAATCGGGCCATTGATGGACGTTGCGTGAGAAAAGTGGGTTGGCTCCGCGTCCAGAGTCTAGGCTCGTTTCGAGTTTGGATTTCTCTCGGACAGGTGGATATCGATGGCATTCGTAAGATCCTTATCTTTAATGTTGCTCGTGTGCAGCGTAAAAGTTTTAGATCGAAGGCAGAGCTTCACGAATCTGAATTTATTATTTCATTATAAATAGGTGAATTCTCTAATTTCAAAGCAGTCGGAAAATGAACCCCAATAAGCGAATTTATAATAGAACGAAAGAATTAGTAATATCGCAGTGTGGCATTAATCTCAAAGAAATAAACACAATCTCGCGTAACAACGTTTCCGTTCCATCCTCTCCGCGCATCTCCATGAACGGCGCATAAATCGCGGTCCAATTAGCCGTGCAAATACCGCGCGACATCCGGCGACACTGAAATACCATTATTACGGCGGAACGTAGACGTTTCGGTGCAACGTATACGCATAATTAACGTAATTACACTCCTAAATACATCCTGCTCGCCCCGAAGGATAATTCCGCGTCAGTTTTACGCGGCCCGTTCGAATCGCTCGCGACAGCCGTGTGTTACGTGCGAAACAGGAATTTCGCTGAAACGGCGATAATCTCGTCGACCGCTCCCGCGGTGGCTGCTGTCAGAGACTAATGACGGCCTTAAACGCGGCAACCGATAGGCCGCCGGACACGGTAATACCGCGGCATTAGCATGTTTATGTGACACCGGCTGTACGCGTTGCAGCTATCGCAGATTTTGTCGCGGCGCTCGCCGCTGACCATCTTACACGACAGATAACGCGCAACGATACACGCGCTTCCTGTCGATGAGTCGCGACGAAAAGAACGCGGCCTTTTGGGCTTCCATCGAGGCGATCGGCCCTTTAGATTTCCAGCCACGGCTTTGCCCGCCACTGACACAGCCGGCTGCTCTTACGCGGCAGTTTACACCTTGCTTTTGCGATTTACACGAGTGCTGATCTTCCTTTCTTTTTCGATTTACGTAATGAATCTTTGGCGAACAGTTTTGACACTCCCGTTGATTCGCCTTTTTGGTGCTTCAACGAGGAGGCGTATAATAAATTCACTTTCAGAAAATTTGAGGAATAATTATTATGCTTCCGGAAGGGTGATCGCATATTTTTAAATAAGCCAGTCTCGACACTTTTCTTCTCGGGCGGATAATACAAGAACTGCAGGGGCGGGCGAGGATGGGGGTTTAAAGGGAAGGGAGGAACAGGTTGGCGATAGGCGGACGGGGTGGTTGAACGACGTCAAAGAGAACGATAAAAATTCTCGTATTTTATCGCGAGTTATGATTGCCGGCGCAAAGAAAATCGAGCCACAATTTATCGGGGCCGGGCACGACTGTCGAAGCTAAATCATTTCTGCCCGATCTCGTTTGCTGCCGTTCTTTGCACAGCTGGACGTGAGAACCAGCATGCGAAATCACTGAATATATTCGCGCGGCTGCGAAAGATAAATTACCCTCAGCCCCGGACCCGTACGTCCTGCTTAAGCTTTATGTTTATCGATTAACGTAATTTCAATATCACGTCGCCGACGCTTCTCCCCTCGCCGCCTTCGTTCAATTTCTTTCCCCCCGTCGCTTTGTCGTCCGGAAAAGGAATATTCGTCGACCCTTGGCGACCATCCCTCTCGGCCTTCCGGATGAAAACGAGCGCAGTCCGATTCAGGCGCTTGTATTTTATCGGGCCGATGTTTCAGGTTGGCTTGTTTTACAGTTCGATGATGTACCGTGCGCTGATCACATTTTTCATTTCAGCTCTTCGCACTTCGGCGTTATTAAAAGCATATCGAATTAAGTGATCCAAGTGTCGAGGTAGAAGACGCATTACTACATCAGAACACAGGAATGTAATTCCTTTCAATATTTCAAAAATGACCCTTTGTCATCCTCTAAAAGAAAATGCAAGAATTGAATATCTTCAATGCAAGTGTAATTTCTATTATTAAATCTTTCATGCGTGGTGCAGTAACATTTCGTTGAACACTACCCAGTTGCCCACACCTTTTTCAGGACGAAACGTTCCTCCCTGTATTGGCCTTAAAATCGTTCACCGATGCGCTCCTCTGTCACATGCATAACGCAACAAAGTCTGCCTCGCGTCGATAAAATTTCACGCACGGTCAAGTCGCCCCACTTATCGTAACCTCGAGTCCATTGTCGACAGGTACAACGAGATGCTCTCCCGTAACGAGGGGTTATCGTGTCTCGCGAAACGTCGGTTAATCGGTGGAGGCATAAAGGTCGAGGCCTGGTGGCTGCGGGCTTATTATTTACAGCGTCGTCGACGCGGTTCCTTGTAAAGTGGAAGCCTCGCGAGAGCAACAGCCGATGGAATGCCGGGCGGTAAAGCAGCAGCTGGCCGATGCGCCGCCAAAGTGCTCCCGTTATTGATTTACGTTGATAGCTTCTCGGATCCTCGGTACGCGACTCCTCCTTTCCCGCGCACGCCCGCGTGTGCACCGAGGCCAGTGTAAACAGTGCGTAAAATTACTCTCTGACTCCGGCGTGCGGAGTTTCGATGCTGCGAGAGTCGTTCCGGGCAAATTACCCGCGCCGCGTCCACCGGCATGCGTTTAGACGGCGGGTTACGAGCGCGCGGCGATCATCCTGATATTTTTATCGAGCCGGCGGGGTGCGGCTCCCCGATGGAGATCTTGAAACCCCGACCCTTTAATCGTTCGCTCCTGTAATTGCGTGATCGGGCACGGGATTCGCGTGTAATGCTTTTCCATTAAAGTAGAAGGAGAGTTTCCATTTAACGTATCAACACCCCACAAACAAATCTGAAAGTACAAAAACAAAACTATGCCGCACGATATTAAATCCCTTCTCGTTACGCTCCCGCTCTAGGATATCGAATAAATTCAGGGACAGGTGCGATTTCCATTGCGAACCGTAAAAGCAGCAAGCGCATCGCTCGGCGGTCGCGAGTGCCATCGATATCAATTTGTACGGAGGCCACGTGCGCAATCGAACGCGCATAAAAGCGAAGAAATCCCGGCTCGCAGGAATTCACCCTGCACGCGTGTCCCGCGGCGTTACCACGGCATATCGGGTTCGTTCCCTCTCGGTTCGAATCCGGTATCCCTCGCGTTTCTGGGGGACGCGGGCTACGCCGCCGATACCGGATTTTTCGAGTTCCAACTAATTACGCGTCGCGAGCAAGGGGTCCAGGGGGAAAATTTATGTAGCTCGTTCGCTCCGAGGGGGATGCAGCTCCTTTCAGCCGAGCGTTCAGGTGCACGCGGGGCAATTACGCAATGTTTCCGGCCGCGTCGCCAGCAGGAATGCACCTCTCGAAGGCAGCCCTTCGTGGCCGGCGACGATGGTTACGTCTTCATGCAGAAATTTCGATCGGAATTAGTCCGTTCCGTTGCTGGATTCACGAATTTACGAATCGAATTAACCGGGATACCGGTGTCGTTGCGCGCACAATATTTTCACCGGGCCTCCCATCAGACGGCGGAGAGAGGGTTAATCGCGCCTCTCGAAAATAAAACGAACGGCGAACGTGGAAAATGATAGCCTACTCAACGATCCGACTCGCCGACGTCTCGCGTCAGAGTTTATGCTATTCAACGTTCATTAGCGTGGATGAATAATTAATAACTTACTCGCGGGCGCGCACACGAACGTGGAAGGGAAGCGGTTAGGTAGTCGATAAGCCTCGCGGGCCGAGCGGACGAATCGTGACGCTCGGCCGGTGGCGAAGTTATGCGAAAAGGCGAAGCACAAACGTTCATATATCACGGGCCTTTAAATTAGATCACGTAATAAATTCTTCCCCCGCGGCCGCTTGGTAGCTGCATTCTGTATGCATAGGGTAGCCAACGTCTTGCCGGGTTACTTGTTGCCGCTGCAGGTTCTTCGCTCGGGGCACCGACGTGCCTACCTTTGATTCTATGGAACAACCTGCTTCCCGATATCGGAAACCCTCTTGCCGGATCACCGTTCGATGCGATGATTACAGGCCCGGTGATCTATGGGGAATTATTGTGTCGAGCTCTGCCAGTGGATAGCGCTATCTCGCAAATATTATTAGCGTTATTTATCGCGGTATTATCGCATTATACAGTCTACCCGTGCGAATATGGAACGAGGGATACGAACATTACGACGATACGTTTAGGTTCAATTATCGCGTTGTTCCGTTCGCGAGATTCTAATTACCGTGGCGCATGAAATCGTGCAGACTCGTCGTTCCGCGGTAGATCGCTAAAGATTGCGGCCTATTGTCCGGCGGACAATCTTGTGAATCGGCAAAGTGATAATTTGCGGCTCACCGATTGAGACGTGGCATCGTGAATCGTTGTCGTGGCCGGTTCGTTGTGCGTGACCAATCGGCCATTAACATCCGAATCACGCGAGAGGTGGCGGGTTAATTTGCGACTGGTGTTTCACGAAAATTATTCCCGAGCCACTCGGGATTCGCACGCATGCCACGGAGAAGCCAGATTTCTCTCCCGTGAGCGTCTCGAACGATTTCCGGAATACAAGCGGGCACTCTCCACATGACCCACTAAACGGCGAGTAAAATTTCGTAAAAATCTGTTCTTTCGGGCATGCGTTTTCTTTTCTTTTCTTCTCTTGCAATTTCAAACGGGCGAATCGGTGTTTTCTTCAAAAAAGAAACTCGGGTGCGCGCGTGCGTGACACG
The DNA here is from genome assembly GCA_023838395.1 of Holcopasites calliopsidis. Lineage (NCBI taxonomy): Eukaryota > Metazoa > Arthropoda > Insecta > Hymenoptera > Apidae > Holcopasites > Holcopasites calliopsidis. Next base: position 2,876,721 of record JALHAQ010000009.1, read on the forward strand.
AGAGACTCTCGAGGCGAGTTTTGCGTGAAAAGCATCGGCCGCCCCGTTGGCCGCGCCGTGTCGTGACATCTGGCACACGGCAACCTCGTTGTCTCGTTATAAATCGGCGAAATTGGATAATCTCCGCAACTTTCGCGCCGCGCCTTGATCTTCGGCGCTAAAATTGTACATTCCGCAATTTACCGTATCTCCTCCTGCCGAGCGAGAAAAAAGCGGAGCGAAACCGAACGCGAAATATAATTAACGAGACAACGGGATGGGAAATTGTGAGCTCGGGAATTTTACGAGCTCCCCATCGATCCTCAAATTGTCTGCCGATTGTAGTAATTTTCACAAATCGTAGAAACTACGATTCGGTACCTTCACGCGTTCTATTCATTTCTAAGAGAACCGCAAAATAGAAAAAATTTCCTCGCCGCCGTGTCGTCGAAAGATTTGCTTCAAAGATTCACCGAAGAAGATCACAAAAATTTGCCGGAAATAAAACATCGGGACCCTCGATAAAGAAATTTCTGCGGCAAGGAGAGAAATTCTGTCGCAGTCCTACCCCGTATTTCGGCCTCGCGAAAAGAATCATCGCATCGTTCCCGGGCTTTCTGGGACAGACACGCCATCGGTCGGAGGTTCCAGCATCGCGAGGATTCACCATGGCAATTTACGCCTCATTATACGGGGTTACGCTAACAAGGCAGCGCCGAGAAAGGAAGCTGGGACGCGTTCACGTGAAATTGCCAACGCCGGACCCGGCGATGGCTTCGTAAACTCCGCAGAAAACAGGGCGCCGCGCGTTCGAGTTTAAGATACGGTCGTGCGCGAGCGCGATTAATTCGTCAGGTTATGCGATCTCCGCTTCGCTTAATTCCTCCCTTCGCCGGGGGACCGGAGAACCGCGTGCGGACGAGTTCACGCTGTGTGACGGCGGACGAACGGATCGCCAGGTTCTTGAAATTGCTCCGCGCGCTCGCACGGGTCGAGCGAGGACAGCTTCGCGGTACATTATGGGCACGCAACAGCGGAATCTGCAAAAAAGAAATCCGGCTGCGTTCGATGGGCCTGGTCCCGGAGGTGGTTCCCGCCTGGCAAACGAGGTCCAAACCTCTTTCGCGCGCGCCCCTCGTTCTACTTCTTCTTTTGGTAGACGACTTGCGCTTTTTAACATTGCGCGTCGACGCATGGAAGTTTCAGGGTGGAATGGATTTTATTAATTCTCGGAAGCATTGTATCTTTTGGCAGGTGTAAAATTGATTTACCCGGTATTGGAGAGACTCGTCCTTGATTAATTAGGTTCGTTATTAAAACGATTAAAGTAGTTTCTCGGTAGTATTTAATTTAACAGCGTTCAATTACACGCAATCCACGTTCGGCCTGGAACAAATTTCGATCGATCGGACAAGATACCATCGTGTCCCATTAACATATTCACCGAACTCCCGGCGAACGTTCGATTAGAGCTGGCAGCGTCGGGTGATGGTTCTCGGAAGTCAGGTCTCCCCGTTCAAGCGTTCCAATTAAGGAAAGCCACGAAATGAATCGGGCAGGAATCTCGAGACAGAGGCTTGAGAATCGCGATTGTCACGGGACAAGTGCACCTCCTCGCCGTCGGCTCGTTTTACCGAATCGCTTGAACGGAATCACGGGCTCCGTGGACCGTGTTTCCGTGACAGAGTACAGGAATTGTTTCTCCCACGGTGTCAGTACGGGATCCGTGAAAGCCGAACCGGCGACGCTTCGAATCGATTCCGAGCGGAGAACGAGCGTCGGGCGATAGTTTCTTGGTGGTCCAGCCGAAGTCATGCATCGACGACGACGAACAAGACAGATCGCAAGAAGGTTCTCTTGGAATTTCGGCTGGAAAAATGTCGATCTTTAGATAAACCTAACTCGACCGTTCAATGTTCTTTTGGGGTCACAAGAGAAAAAAACAAGTGAGGGGTAGGAAGTGTAGTATAGTTTCCCGTAATTAGACCGTCGATCATCAATGGTTACCGATAGTGGTGAGAATAGATATATTTGAATGTGGAATATTTTTGATGGATTTATTGCACGCTACTATTGTGTGCCATAAATACTTTGTAATTATGGAGCAGAAAATCTTTATTTCACACTATTATATAAGGTATAAAATAAATGACTATTTAATATATCTTTTGTGTGTACAGATTTCCTGGTAAAAAAAGGGGCACGATCCTGCATCCTGCGTCTCATCATAAGTAAGAGGAAGACGGGTCTTATTAGTAAAATATTTTAAACATTATCTGCGTATACTATATCAACAGATATTAAATTAAATTGTATGCATAATGTTAAACTATAAAATATATTGTAATTCAATTTATATACTAACAACTACTTACAAGTGGATATTAGTTCATAAAACATTTTTGTCATTCATATACTTAAATCTAAATTATTATTTTACCATTGTAATTTTAATTATTATTTGACTATAGTAAGATGTACTGAATTTATGGGAATAGTTTATAAATATAATAGTGATTATGTTTAAATGTTATTACAAATTTGTAATTTGTACATTATTAGAATTTTCCAATAAATCTTTAGTGCAGGAAATTCAATTGGTTTAATTTTTTAACACCTACTCAGTCCTAAAAGAAACCTACTCCACTTCCTTACACAAGAATAAGTATCGTGGCGGAACTTTAAACGCATCCGAAGCGAGTAACTTGTAAAAACTGTCCTGTTCATGAATAATTTAAGTTCAGAAAATTACTGGCAAGAATTTCCTGGAAAATGACGTCAAATTCCAGGAATCAGTGAAACAGAATACCTCCTCGCGTATCATGTTCTCCGGATACAAATTGCCAATTTCGAGCAACAGGGACTCCGCAAAATCGAGTTCTGAGAAATTCTTGGAAACGACGCCGCATTCCAGGAATTGGTGAAATGAACTACCTCCTCGCATATTATATTCTCCTGATACAAATTGGCGATTTCGAGCAAAGGGGATTCCGTGCGATCCAATTTTGGGAAATTCTTGGAAATGACGTCACAGTTCCAGGAATTGGTGAAATGAAAGACCTCCTCGCGTATCATGCTCTCCTAATACAATTTGGCGATTTCGGGCACAAGGATTTCTTGGAGATCATGATTTTGTATTAGGAGAACATAATATGCGAGGAGGTCTTTCATTTCACCAATTCCTGGAATGTGACGTCATTTCCAAGAATTTCTCAGATCCTGCTTTTACAGAATCCCAAATGCTCGAAATCGCCAATTTGTATTAGGAGAACATGATATGCAAGGAGGTCTTTCATTTCACCAATTCCTGGAATGTTACGTCATTTCCACGAATTTCCCAAAACCTGGTTTTACGGAATCCCTCTTGCTCGAAATCGCCAATTTGTATCAGGAGAATATAATATGCAAGGAGGTCTTTCATTTCACCAATTTCTGGAATGTGACGTCATTTCTAAGAATTTCCAGTATTCGATTTTACCGAATCCCTTGTGCTCGAAATCATCAATTTGTATCAGGAGAATATAATATGCAAGGAGGTCTTTCATTTCACCAATTCCTAGAATGTGACGTGATTTCCAGGAATGTCTTAGATTTAAAGTTATATGGGATTAGGACATCTTTTTGCAAGGTTCGCGCTTCGGAGTTTTGGAATTAAAGTTCCTCCGCGTTATTTCTTGCTTAAGGAATTGGAGTAGGCATTCTGAGGAATGGACAGGTGTTAAAAAATATCGAGTTAAATTTCTTGTATTCGAGATTTATTTAATAACTTTGATGTGTACATACAAATTACAGAAGTAGTGATATAACTTAAGTGCTATGAATTACAATTTGCGCTCATGAATTAACTTACAATTAAAGCTATCGCTTGGCATAGCTATTGTTCTATTTCATTCTTTGAAAATTTCAATAATTAAATCGTCCACTTTGCAATTAATCATCAAGATCTCTCCGATCTGCAAACGCAGCCTTCTTGCTAGCAACACATTTGTCACACGACAGTCGCACACGTATTTGACAATCGCATTTATTCCGCCTCCCAATAATTCATCATCGAGAATGATAAAAATAAGAAATGTCCCGCTGTATTCCAGCGCTGTGCAACGAGCTGCAAGGCGAAATGTGTTTTATAGCTATGGCATAACTCAACGTTGCACCGACAAGCCACCGTATTTGATCCGTTTAATGCCAGGACGACGACAACGCGTTGTCCCTTGCGGGATGATTTGTGACGGCGCGGCGTGGCCGTGATTCCTCGTTTTCTAATGCCTCGGTTGGATGCCGGGCGATAAATTAACGCCGATACAGGCCACGATAAAGCCGGGGGAACTCGATCGCCGCGCGAGAATGAATCGCAGGCGCGTGTACTTCGTGGAAAACGAAGAAGGATGGGGCGCAGGTGTAAACGCCGATAGGCGTAGGAAACTGGAGAACGCGAGTTTCGTCTGTGTAAATCCCAGCGCCGCGGGGTGCCGAGCCGCAATATCGATCTGCAGTTATAATTTCCGCGAGCGGACAGGGCGTCAGAACGATGACACCGTGCGAGAACCTGCAAATGAGAAATGGGTTGTATCGTAAAAGAAATATGAAACGAGTTAATAGAGATAAGCAGTGGAAGATTAATCGCGCTTATATATATTTATTAGTTTACAACTGAAGAGACTAATTTCAAGCTAAAGGAAAATGATTTTGCATCAACATTTTTGGTGGAGTGATTAGGTATTTTCTGTACAATTAATTCTGCAAAGGGAAACGAAGTATTTCGTTCTGTGCATTTGGAAAAGGTAGGTGCTATTTTTAATTCTACGCCGAAGTTCTTGAAGGAATAATAAGTTGAAGCTGGAGAAACATTAAGTAAATAAAATTCAATATCAAACTGCAGTAAAAAGTTATATTCCAATTAATTCATCGTCAGGCTGAGTTAGAAACATTTTAAAGAGTCAAGTCCATTTTCGTTTCTATCCACTCTCCCGTGGCTATGAAACAAAGTAGACCGAATTTGCCGAAGTAAAAGGAGGATATCTGTGAAATCTGAAATTATGCAGATGGTCGTTGGTAACCCAGAATTTTGATGGCTACGTGCTCCAGATTAATATTAATTTAATTCCTCACTCGCGGCTATAAGGGCAGCCGGACGTTTCGTTCTTGCGCGTCCCTCCAAAGGGTCTCCATTCTTTTTTGCAACGAGACTAATGATTAAGACCCGCGGAACTCGACCGTGCTCCGCTTCTGTTATTACAAGTTTGCCCCTCATGTACGATTGTCTTACCGTCGAAAATGTTCCCTTGCCCCCGTAGCAAGCGGGTTATTAAAATTGAACCGCGTCTGTGTCCGACCGCGCGGTTATAATTAAAACGTTCCAGCGAGGATGTCTTCGAGCGGATTTTTGTTACGATGTTCCGAAAATCGTTATTTTAGAAACTGACGTAAAGTATGTAACATTTAAAATGATGCATCGAGCGTGCCTTCTAAATGTTCATTCTTTGCACAAGATTATCCTCGTTAAATTTGATGGACTGCTTTAGAAAATGTTGGACGCTTAACTAAACATTTTTCTTTCATTCCATTCGAGTTTCGACTGATTTCTGTTCTTCGCAAATCGCAGTATCGTGCGAGCGTGTTCAATTCTGTAGCTTCTCCAGGCGAGTTTAGTTTATTAAAAATTTTACGCCCGGTGCAGTCGAATGACAAGAAACTTTTTCGTTGATTCCTTGGGAATGAAAGAGAAAGAGGACTGCACCTTTCATTGCCGGAGCGCATCGGAGCGCCTGCAAGCTGCTGACCCGCTGAACAGCCTTGCATTTTCGGGAACCTTACCCCAACGAGCCCGCCTCCGTTTCCATAATTAAAATCAAATCAGCACTTATTCGCTATCGCTCATAATCAAGATAGTATACAGTAATTAAGCAAAGCTGACATCCCTTTCGTCTGCTCGCCCTTTCACGCTCTTTCACGTTTATCGGCCAGCGTCTCGCCGCGAGTAGGGGCCCTGTGTAACGCGTGAAAGTGCGTACACGCGTCGACGGTACGGCGTGATATCCGCGACGTGACAGTGAATGTTCCCCTTTGCGTGACCCCGCGGCACGCACCTGCCTGACCCCCGGCAGACCGAGCACGTGCAAAATCGGCGAACGCGACGCATGCTGCCCACGCGCCTCCACGCAACGCTTATGCAATTCTCGGAATCCCTCGGAGGAGCATGCGAAGGGCGTCGCATTGAAACTCGCGGCGAGGCGGTCGTAAAACGCGCGAGGGTTTGCGAAAACGCGCTGGAACGCCAAGTCGCGACTCGCATGTTTGCGAACGATCATCGCGGTGATTCGTGCACGAACTGCGCAAGGCGTGCCTCGAGTGCACGTAGTTAAGAGGAATTTCGTGCTGACAAGAAATTGTGTAAACAGGAACATTCGGGGGTAAGTGAGTTAATTGTACCTCAGCCTCGGAATTTCGGAAGAGTTTCATTAATACGAATTTGAATGCTAATTGTTCTACGCTCGTGTACGTGTTCTGTGTGAAATCTATTTTGAATATTAAAGGAACGCTGACGTACAGAGTATTCTGCACCGTCATGGGAGACATGAGAAGTTGCCAGATTCCCTCGATACAGGGAGACTTTATGGTGATTGAGATTTTACGGAACAGACCTTGCTGTGTAGGTGTAAATCTCGGCACGACAGCGATATTGTTAAACGTTTCATTGCGATTAACGGGCTGGGCGTTCAGCATGGATTAGGAAATCTTAATTAAAACTCTATGCCTGCGTAATTTTCAGCCGACTGCGCGTGACGGGGATGCAGGATGCGCCGTTGAATGCCACCACCGTCGACGAGCAACCCTTTTCCAAAGCTATAAATAGAAAACACGGGGGGCTAGAATTTATATCGTGTTTGATACGGCGATAACATCGCCGTTTTCTTTTTACACCTCTGTATCTTGTACACTTTTGTAACGAGCAGTTAGGATCCGATTCGTGATTCGTGCTTACGTTTAAACCGGCCAGGCTGCGACTAAAGCGTGTCCCTTTTCCCACGTCGCGCGCTACCCGAAATCCCTTGGAATCAGCGTTTAAGTCACGTGTATAAAAAAAAGTCCCGCGACGCCTCTCTCGAATCGTTGCCTCGCCAACCGGTGCGCACGTGGGTGCGCGTGTGGGTGAGTACTTATCGGAAATGCGTCTCGTAAATTCCGTTTCAAGTGGACAGCATCGATTAAAAGCTTGCAGCCCGCTGTGGATCTTATCTGGCTTCGTGGACGCAGACGGGTCTACGGAGTAGCTGCGGTAACAATCGCCGTTCGATCGGGAATTCCATGCATCCCTATTGGAATCGGAATTCTCTTTGGTGCGGCGTGACTCTCCTTGCGGCGCACTATTTTCGGGAGCAGGACCATCAGCCTTCGAGTCTGCAACCGGACGCGCGCTGCGGCATTCGTGTACCAGCACGTGCCGGGGAATATTCTTCTTTCCGTTCTGAAAAATGAGAAGCTCTACAATTGACACCTTCGTTATATACGTATGCGTATTACATTATTTCATCATTCCCCCCTTTACTATCGTGTTCCCGAAACGCAAAATCCCAACTCCGGCCGAATTTACCATCGATCAACAATCGCTGTCTACGTTCATCATTTTTGCGGCCCGTTCGAAATGCCAGCAAGTCCAGTCGACCTATTTCGCCACAATTTCACGTCGCATCGTTGCAAAGTCGTTTCATTACTTTTGCCCGAGCGACCGCCGGTTCGTTTTGCAACGTGAACAGGCCTATCAGAGATATCTCGCGAGGGTCCACGTGCGATCGCGGGCCGAAGGTGCAGAGCAGAACGGATCGATACCGGGCCTGGATGCCGTTGCACTTGCGATTCCCGAACGTTTCACCTGGCCCGGCGACCTGTTGACCCGCCGCGTCAGGCATGTCGGACCGGACCCAGCTCCGGACTACGAAAATGAAAGGAGAAAATGATGTATATCAGTGTAATGGGTGCCCGAAATGATACGGCCGTTGTTGTTGCTGCGCCGCAAGACTTTATTGCAATTCCTGGCCTCAATCCGCCTTGCAGGCGAATTCATTTCGAAGATCAGACAGAGCGATATTTCTTTCTTAATCGTTTAACAAAATTTGTATCACCTGCAATGAATGAATCGCTTTCGATACAATATATTCCGCTAACGATCGCGCGATGAGAAATCGCAAGAACGTGAACGAAGCCGCCGCATGTATTACCATAATTACGTACAATGTACAATTAAGCGTGCTCGTCGTCGTGATCGTGATCACCATCATCCGCGGAAGCAGCAGCATCATCATTATCATCGTGCGTACCACGGGACTGCGATCTCTTTCGAGAGGGTCACATTTAAAAGCTATGATCGGGCTATAATCTCCAGAATAATTCATAAAATAATGCCCTGTGTAATTGAAATACTTCTTCGTACGTAGTTGACCGTTTAATAAATTAACCGCTGACTGTAATTTCGCCGATAATTTCGCCGGAAGATTGCGCGCGATCCCGAACCGATAAGTAGGCTATCGACCGTCGACCCTTCAACAGCAATTAAATTGAATATAAATCAACGGTGTTCTCTGGCTATTTAGCCTAATTTTAGTGCAGCCTTTTTCAGTAATAACTTGTCATAAACTATATTCAACTACCACGAGCATAAATGAAACGCGGATAGCTTTTACTACAATTAAAAGAAAAATTCTTTTAAATAAAAATCGAAAAATAGCAGCGACGAGAAAATATAGGAAACAGATCCAAGCTGTTGTAACCGTGAAACAGCTGCCAGTTTAGCATTATACCGTCTTGTTTGTTCAGGTAAAGACGTATCATTCGGAAGATGAAACGATTCGTCGTAACACAATGTTGGGTCATAAGTTTGCAATTTTCATTTCCAATCGATCGACGATTCCGCCGAGATGATCGTTCACCCAGAGTTTTCCTTCGGGATCAGCGGCCGCCGACGCATTCTGTTCCCTTTCCGCTATATTGAGCAACGCTCCGCACTGAAGACATCGGTCGATCGCCATTCAACGATTTCATAAATAGCCATTATTGTCCCGTTTAGTAGGAGGACCCGTAAAATGCTTTCACATGAATGTCATAATTTTGGGGCTGGCCGGGGGCACGGAAATACGTGTGTCATTTCTAGTAGGTCCACCGTAGAATCGTGATCCAACCGTATTAAATTCAACTAGATACCGTAAAGAAAAAAATTTCGTATACAATGCCTTCAGCACCATATCTTTCTCTTTTCCGTCATAAGACTACCTTATTCGGCGGATTCCTTGGCCACCAGCGAATTTACGCGTATGCATTGTTCCCGAGGTTCACGACTCGTCGCCTGGATGAAATTTATTAAACGGCCCGGTCGACCAGGTGATAACGGATGGCGGCGGTTTAAAACACGAGGCAGCCGTCAATAACGAGTCCCCGGTTGCGCGACGCCGCGAAAAGGCAATGAGGAAGTCGCGTGACCCGCGGTACCGCTCGCCTAAGTTCACGCGGGCGTAAATTTACGCCTGACCCGAACGGGAGAATCGCGAATGGCGGAGGCGCGTAACCGCATATGGATGGCTTTTTCCTCTTTCCCCTGGCCGGACCGCGTCATAAACGTCGATGGCCAATCTGGCGGATTACCGGGACTTCGTCGCTTTGCGTTAACTTGGCAGGAAACACAAATCGCCACCGTGTTGCAAGCCGTCTGGGAGAAAGTTAAAATTGCATGAGTAAATCAACTTTATCGGATTTGCTTTCGTGGAATTTTCGGAACTTCATGTTTTGGGACATGTGGTAATCTTTCGATGAATTTGTTGGCTGGATTTTATTATCCAAAGCGAGAATTGCGTGTTGCGGATAATGGGTGCTGTATAATTTCATATTTAAGATTCAGTAGAGATTGCTTTCTTCAGCTATTCATTCCTAAAATACGTAGATAGGCGTTACATGAGTTGCATGAAAATGAAAGGATATTAAATGGGGAAAGAAACGAACGGAACAGATGTTGCACAGTACGTGATGCCTTTAAGCGAAGGGGCACCGGCTTAATTAATTATCCAACTGCTCGTGCGAGGATTGCTTCCAAGTAAAAGGACACTGGATCAATTACATTGATCTTACGCATGAAGATTGAGATTCAGGATCAAAAAGACCAAATGGCGCGGATAAGATTGAGCTATTCCACTTTCATTCGAGGGAGCCATGCACTTACCTCGCTCGCAAAAAGTTTCTCGCTCACGATTCATATTTCACGTGCATGACGGAACGCAGTATCAATTCCAGCACGATCATTTTCGAGCTTGCGAGAAAATTGCACGTTTCCCTTCCCCCTATTGTGCACTGAACGCATGACCTGTTCCCCCTTCGCCTTACTGCACCTCCTCCCGCGACCCCCCAATCAATTTCTTTCACCATCCCCTTCCAATCGCCCTCATCGAATTCCTCAAAATCTCCTTCCCCCCTTCGCTCTTACGAATTCTTCCCCCTGATTCTCCGCAACCTTCTCGTTCTTTCACTTTGACCAATTCCGTTTTATCTCCCCTTGCCTTGCGCCCCTTCTTAATTCGGCTCCTTTCCTCCAAATTCAATTACCTTGAACTCCAATAACCCTTTCGAATCTTTATAGAAATCTCAATATTTTTCTATTACAGCCAGACCCACTTCTTCGAACCCTTTTTTCAGTTCCGCAAATTATTCTCCCCTCGCGAATCTGCAATGCCAATCTTCCCAAAAATCCTCATCTCTCGGCCGAATTCCGCCCCCGCCGGTTCCTCCACCTCGCAATGCCCCTCGACAATCTCATTTCCCTGCCCTTCTTCAATTTCATCGCCACCGCCGCTTCGCGTCCCCTTCGTCTCCCATTTTCTTCCACGAAACCTGTCCCCCTTCGCCCTTTTCGGCCCCGCGTGTACGAGGGGCACGGTAGGACACGTGATTACCAGCAGCATCCGTAGCAGCGGACGCAGGGCCCGGGGTTAAGGGTCGTCCCCGCCTTGGCTTGCCGGCCGGGCTGCAATTACTCGCGATCCCGGGGAAACCGCATGCCGCCGAGTTCGTAGACGAAAAATCGCGCGAGCCACGTGAACGGGCGCAGCAGGTTCGACACCCGGACTTTCACGTGGATACGCGAGAAAGTCGACGCGGAATTGCCGACGAGCCGCTTGTTGGATCTTAACGTAGGATTATCGTGGATATTATTAAGGCGATTACAGGATAATCGTGATATCTCGCCTTTCGCGTCGAACGGACGTCGATCGATCGTCTTTTATCGCGAATTATTTTATTGCAGCAATTTGCCGATAATCATTTTCCGTCGGCACCCTTTTCGATCGATCCCGTTCGTCGGTGAAAGGAACTTCTTTCTTTTACCTTCTCCGGTAAATTGTTTTTATTGAATTAATACAAGGGAGAAGGTAATTGAGTAGTGATTGGCGTGGCTGATAAATCGTGCATCGTTGCGTTCGGTGTTACGATTATATCGCAATACCCCTGTATACACCTGTTTACCGTTGTCGCTCCCCTTCGGCCCGTAAATTCCGGTGCATTAAAATGTATCGATTCATGTTCGTCGCAGAGGAGGCGTTCCGAGAGAAATCACGTGCGAAGCTTGAATTTCTTGTCAATCCCGTCACGCCGACCGTGTAATTTCATAGATTACCGTTACGCGAAGGGGACACGCGAATATCACCAGCTAAATCGCGTGGGGCCGTGCCACTGCAGTGGCGAGATTGTTAGTTATTATGGAAATCCGCAAGCGAGCTTCAACTTTACAATGACGCCTTCTGATTATTCAATGGAAGGTCGGCTAATAAAGTCACACGATTACGCGCGAAAAATTCTTGCCCCTCGAGCAGACACCTGCGTCGCTCTGTGCCCCCTATTTATCCGATATCAGGCGATGGTAAACTCGGCGCCGTTTCACTGAAACCGGTCGTTTTCCTCTCGGTTAATATGCAATGCGGATCTATTAAGATTTCTCGAGCATTAGCATTAAAATTGAAGTATTGAGACTCTGTGAAAGTTACAATGAAGAGCTGAAGTTTCTACGACTGCTTGATTGTAAATACGTTAGGAGAAAATTTCTCTTTTCTCTGTTCTACGAGGACTAATTATTAATTATTATTACTTGCAGTACACAGTATTATGATTATTTCCAATTTAAACAATTTTCTCCTCTGCATTCGATTCTGAATAACAGAGGACTTCAACACTGACATCGATACCATTTCATTACCGATTTCATGCTCCGTGAATTACTTAGGCTAGTCCCAAAGCTTAGGGGTCCGTGGAGCTCCCCACCGGAAAGCCCGTAAATCCAGGTGGGGCCAAGTAATGCAAATTGAACGAGGTTCGATCATCGTCGATGAAAGATCGAGGCGGTATCAAGGAGGCACAAATATCCCATGAACTCTCGCATTACGCTCCACCAAGTAACCATAAGTACTTAGTATCTCTAAGCACGCACCTGTCAGCGATTCATCGCCGCCCGGAAATTGATCCGCTCGTAATTTCACGTTAACTCCGCGGCAAATCAGCGATAATAATGAGCATTAAACAACGACCGTGCGATAGATCGGTCGATCCTCCGTATTGTAATCAAGCGACGGTAATTCGCGTGCTCCGTATCGCCCACAGCCACGTCGCGCCGTTGTTGCTCGGCAAAGTTGCCGAAGATTCACCGCGAAGGGTATCAAGATATATCCCGCGCTTATAGTTACTGTACGATCTATAACCGATGAATATCGTTTCGCGTATGCTCAATATCCGGCAAGCGCTGTATGCACGCTCTTTGGACGGTGCTCCTAAACGATTATCGAGATCACTTCCGCGCCGCCGGCTCGGCCAGGTCAGAAGTTAATGCAAAATCAACGCCAATCCGTGCCGCTACTCGTTTGCCAAGATTTTCTTTTCGCATCGTGACGTATCGCTTGATGGGGCACATGTTAGACTTGTTGCAGATTTAGTTAGGCGGGATGATTGTTAATTTCTATCTCTGGCGATGAATAGTAAAATAAGGGTGCGAATGTTCTGTGACTGAGGGATCATTTAATTGGTCCCTCACCTAATGGATAAATGGTATATTTTACAAAACTCCTCAAGCCTCGTAAATAGGCTTGTTAGGTACTTACAGGTATTTCATTATTTGATTAAAAACGTTTCTCGACCAATGTCTCGATAAGCTTTGTAAAAGAAAATTCCTCTCAGCCGACAGTGAACGTAGCTGATCAATAGGCAACAATGTGCAGACACTCGAGCGAGCTTGAAGAATCAACACCATTATCCTTGATGACTCGGCTTAGAGAATATTTTCCAAATACGTTACGAATATTCAAATCCGAAGCCGGGGGAGTTTCCGAAAACGTCGTTTCGTTCCGCGGTGTCTAGCAGGCGGATAGCCTCTTCGATCCGATCTTTCCCCAGGTGTATAGGAGTCGACAATGGCCTTACAAGGAGTATTTGCAAACGACGCGATTCCATTGTCGGCGCGGGAGGCTCGTGGATACGTGGAAATTCGTGGGTCGAAACGCGTGACGACACTCGCATAATGGCTCGCTAACGACTTAGACATCTGTCCCGTAGTTATTCGAGGCAAATAACATCCCGACGCCTTCCCGCAGCGAACGGATCCATCCATCCTAACTCTCGACTCCTTTTCCCGTCGTTTTCCTCGAGTTTCGTAGTAGCGATCATGCTGTTTCGCAACCGAACGCTGGGCATTAATAAATAATCTCGAAGAGGCAAGTTTGGCGAAGCGTCGGCTTACGAGGGCAAACAGTTCCGTCCTGCGGCGACAGATTGACAATTCTTCCATTCTCTAATTAACGTTATTTATTAGCGTCCCTTTGGATGTACGTAGGAAAAGAATTTTACGCGGAGAGGAAGGATGAAATAGTTAAGCATTAAGCAATCCCAGCTCAAACAATATTATTTGCAACTCTCTCTAAATCATCTCCCATCTATTATTCAGTTCGTTAATCCGTTTAAAAAGCTATACATTGCTCTTTGAACGACACTCGAAATACAGTTACATCCAAAAATGGTGACTGGTCGCGTCGTTTCGTATTGCAGCTTCAAAGACGGTGAAAGCGGGATCGAGGCGTCCGTGCTCGCATCGGGGCGATACTACGAACAGCCATTACAGGGCCGTAACGCAACGAGGCTGGTGAATCGCGATTGATATGCAAATCCGTGGCATCATTAGCGGCGCGTACGTGCGCCGGCAAGGAGGCACGGAGGAGGTGCGACCATTGAAGGAAAGAGGATTCAAAGGGTGAGCTGTCGCGCATTCAGCCTCGAAAGGAGGGGACGCCGACGGTCATCGGTCGTTAAAGTGAAAAATTATGCTTTCCTACGAGCTGCCCTTTCTCTCGTTGCCGGATCCAAATTCAAACGGTTGCATCTGCGTCGCGGTGGTCAGCTGCGGGGTCAAGCCAATTAGAGACAGCCTCCTCCCGGCGAGAAAGCGGCGATGAAAAGGGCGGGCGAAGAGTAGCTCCCGTGGCCCGATACGCTGGCATACGTACAAAACGACTTCCGTAATTCGAGGAAGGAAAGAATCCAGCTCTATCTCTAGAATGTACGATTTATCGTGCAATAAAATTTCAGCGAAACATCCAAATGCTGCTATTTAGTCAAAGTTACGTCACAGCTACTTTAATAGTCATTTATTGTACGAATAATCGAAATGATAAAAATCCGAATGTCCCATTGTATTCGTCTCGAGATAGAAATTCATTTTCACTGAATGGAACAGGAACGAGAGTTTCCACACGGTAGTCGTGGTCTTTAAATAATTATCACCGGGATCACGCTCGATTAATACCGCGGCTCCGTCCCGGATCCGAAGTGAGCCTCGGCGACGACGAGAAAAGAACGAACGCACTTCTGGTATTTAGCGTGAAGAATAGCGCACGTCAGCGTGATGGATAAACTCTCGGTTTCCCGCCGTACTTTATCGTTAAACGGCGTGTACGGAGCATTGCGGAGGCGAAGACGCAGGTGGGCCGCGATTGTGTATTACACGAAGGAATAGCAGCTTCTAAGTAAGAGATCCCGTGGGAATAATTAACAACATTTCTCTCCGAGCGACAACTGTCGTTAGCGAGGTCGGTGTTATCGTGGAAAGTTCAAACGCCGCTCGTTACGGGCAATGAAAAATTGCGGAAGCAATTAACTGCCTTGGATGAAAACGCGTGCAACACGATAACAATTGTTCGATTTAATAAAAAAGAAAAATTGTTACGACGAGATGGCAGCTTCCTATTGCGAAAGGTGATTAATCAATTTGGCGGCAGTCCGCAACATACGTATTTTAAAAAGAAGTTGCTTAATTTACTTAATTTTCATTAAAATTCCATTATTCTCGCTCACTCACTAAATATCTATAATGATTTCAGATTGACTGTCCATTGCATTAAACAAAAAATACACGACCAGTTTAGCACTTATTCGGTCCATCTTTTTACACGAGAAATTCCTCGTCGCACTATGCAAATTCGCTTCGTAATTGTGCAACGGATGCAAGTATCTATCTAACGATTAAAAGTGGAATAAAAAGAGCGAACGATCATCCTTCGCTATGCACGCACGTTAAGCTGTTAACATGAACGTCGGCCAATCGTAAGTCCATCGTTGCCAGGTGGGTCTTATGCATGTCAAAGTAGCGCGAGGGACGAAAAAATTCGGTCGTACGTTCTCGGCGAGTCAAAATGTTTCTTCTCTATCCCCCCGTCATTATGCTAATCCCGCCGTATTTTAAATTTCATGTCTGCCGTGCGACCTACTTCGTGGAGGCATGTCATTTTCCCCGGCGGGTATCCTGACAGGATAATGAGCCATCCTGGCGAGCATCGGATTACGTTCAGCGAAATGAGGAAAAACGAGTTGACGCGTCACCGGCCGGGGCTCGTTGCATTTCACTTTGGGATAAATTAAATCGGATTTCGCTGATCGTTACCATAAAGCCCGACAGCGAATGAAATCTTTTCTTCTTATTACAAATAATCTTGGAAGTTTCCGCTAAAAAAAATTTATAAAAATAAGAAAAGAAAGCGACTGAAGTCTATCAATATCCGACGTTCAAGTGAACAAAGCGTATAGCCACCAATATCAGCGAAATCTTTTTCACAGAAGTGCTCATCGCACAGGAAGCAGAATCGTCCCAAAAAAAAAAACTCCACTGGAAGAAAAGAAATTCCCGGTCGCACTTTAAATCGGATCGCTCTTACGATCTCTCCCGAGAATTCCCCCGGGGAACAATGGGAAAAGCCATCGAAGGCGGTCCAGATCTCTTTTCGTGAATGAACGCCTGCGCAACGGATCTTCGAGATCGCTCTCGATATAACGATGGACCGGCGCTGACGAGGGGCGACGAGAGGGAGAGGAAAACAAAAAATTAGACAAAATGACCGGACGTGGATAATCCCCCGGTTACCCGTGGCTGCTGGCCCGTGGTTGCGCTCCGAGCGCGCAGGGCGAAAAAGAACGGGGGGAGGAATGGAGAAGACGTAGAGACGAGCGGGAGGAAGCAGCGGAGAACCGAGAAGTGGACGTCACCGAAGAATGGACGATGCACGTTTCGCAGGCAGGCCGGAGATGACCTGCGCTTGCGAGATCCGGCCGACGCGCCTAATCCTGTTTTGGAAACTCGGTCTCGCATGACCGTGACAAAACTCGACACCTACAGATAGTTTACGGCAACGGGCCGCCGCTGGAACGGTGCGCGCTGCCATTATCTCACGGGGGCTGGCTGTTCCAGGATTTCGCTCCCTTGTAGCCCGCCTTCTATCAATGGGCGAATCTCGCGCGTCCTCCTTTCCTGCGTCCATTAATTGGACCGGTTATCTACGGACGCCGATCGAATCTCTGGAGGGGGGACGAGCGCCTTCAATAAGGCGCCACGATATCGGTCGTTCACTTTTTTTTCTCTACGCGCCACCGATTCGGCTTGTTATTAATCTTCCTTTGTGCGACCGGTCGGATTTGATAAATACTTGGCGGAAAACGTGGGATTATCTCGATCGAACCCGCTTTCGGAGAAGCATCGTTACGTTCATTCGCAGCGTGCAATTAATTAGAGGCTGTCGAACAAATGCACCGGACAATTTGGAAAAAATACTCCGCTCTTCATCCTAGCAAGTTTCACGAATTTAGAGTATATTCCTTTATTTCTTAAAATTTCTTTCAATTACCACGCCGTTAGCTACAATTTCTTTATAATCACTTATCGTAACTCCTCCACGATTCTCGATATTCTCTTCCACCTTATACTAGACTCGTATCGAGTATCCTTCTAGAAACAAACCGCTCTCACCTTTCTAAACACCATGATTCTTCCCCTTGGAAATCGGTTTAACCGGAAACCGATGGGTCACCGAGAGAACTGGACTGACGCGATAAATCAGCGGATTCGTTAGCGGAATCCTCCCGAGTCCGTTTGTCCGGTAGTCGTGTCAGCCGAACAGATCCTGCTGTTTCGAAAAACACGGTGTCGCGTTTCTGGTCCGTTCTCTTGGCCACGCTGCAGCGCATCTCGTTCCTCCTCCAGGAGCAGCGGTAGTACGCGCGTCTGCACGCCTCATTGAACATTCCGAGCGGCGAAACGTTGCGCAACACCGGCCGCTCGGCTAGAGCGATACGGCTGCACCGATATTTATATGAAATGCGATCGAAAGCTGGCCGCGAGATTTCTGCTAGCCAGAGAAATGATCGGCACCGATCACTGTGGCTCCCGGCCGGCGCGTTCGCCTTTCCGATAATTGAATCTATTGGTCGCGCGGATAGGCGACCTTTCGCCCGCTTCCACCGGTCACGGATATGCGTGTCCACGCGTGTTTGCGGTGCGATAATAAATTTCTGGATGCTTGATTTATCGATCCACTCGATCACCCTGGCGGACCACGCGTGGGTGTATCCGTCGCGAGCGAATGATTCACGACAGATTGACGCAATTAAATGACCCCGCCGAATGGAATTCGTGAATTCTGCGTACTCTACTCATTCTCATTTCGTGGATGAGCGTAATATGATCATTATTATATTTTTGTATTACACATTTGTATTATGTACATTGATTATTACTCGTCATTATCTTTTCTTGCCACACTTTTCGCGGTTCGATCATTTTCTTTATAGTGAAAATCAAAGCTGTCCCGCCCGGTGACGAAGGCCATGGGTCACGTGCTGTCTGAGCAAGGAGCTGGATATTTTTATTCCTCCACCCACGCCCCACGCCGTTTACTAAATATTCGCCCCTCGCATGCGCGCACGTGAACGCTACGCGCGCATTGAATATCACGTGAATCACGCGCGCCCCTCCACGAATTCACCAGGCCGGATTTATCGTCGGCGAGAGAGGATCGTCGGGTTAATTCTCGTAATCCTTTGCCTTTGTAATAGTCAACGTTGCGCCGGCTCCTTTGATGCGTGGGCGTGGACCACGCAAATCGAATTGGTCGCCGTCCCATCACGTCCCATCCGAATCGCAGCCATTCCACGTAATCGGGACTGATTACAATTTATATTTCTCCAGCGCCGACACGCCGGCTTCCATCTCCCGATAAAACATTCGGAATCATTAAGGAGCAATTCTATATGATTAAAACGGTGAAGCGTTGGATTCAAACGAAATAGTAGTTTCACCAACAGGAATAGAATTAGAAATTTATCCGCAGTTACTTCTCCCGGAAATATTTCTAAAAACAATGCAAACAAATGCTGCATTACTTTCTAAACACTTTCCAAGAGACTAACGAATCCCCCCACCCCGGAATGTCTTATTCTTTAGAAGCTATTCAAGCTGCGCGCAAGAAGTTCACAAAGGGAAGGAGTACCGAACGCGACCGGTTTCCCCGTGCACGACCTACGAATTTACGAACATCCTGAACTACCACTATCTTTCCTCCCCCTTTTGGATAAGCGTACGTATCCAGCGACCGACACAAATACGAACATCTCGCTGTCGACACGCCGCGGGCATGTTTTCTCAGCTGGTGCCCCTAACTCTCGATCTCGAATGATCCTCCCTCTATCCGCCGTGCCACGGTTTTAGATCCTGGTGGATCCTTTCAAGACACGGTCGGCTACCCACAAAGGATCTGCCCTTTCATACGCACGTTATTATACTCTTTACAGAATATCGTTCCACCTTCGCCCTTTTGGAACGAGGGAGGGAGGGAAAAGTGGAGAAAGGACGGGGACCCCTTGGTCCGGGAGGGGGATGCGAGTGTTGGTGTTTTACACGTGTATCCGTACGTACGTACACACGCCTGCCCATTGTCCCGATCGTACCCGGAGTGGCAGGTTGGACGTTTCCGACGAAAGCCTCGAGATTTTCCCCGTTTAATTTGTTGTTATAGCTGCTTGAGACGCGCGCGGATCGGCCCATTCGTACGGCCCACGATCCTCAGACATTCATTATGTTTTTTTGTAACACATCCATCGACGCGTTTCGGAATCGCAGCGTTTGCGCGATGCTCTGTTTGCTCTGCACTCGCGGCAAGAACTGTATTTCATCGGGTTCACCAGCCGGCTAACCGTCTTTATTAATCGAGGGAAAATACCGGCGGATTAGGGGTCGCCATTGTGCGTGTGACCGAACCAGGGAAAATACGGCCCATGGTTTGGGAAAGAAATCGAATCCGATGGTCAATTAATGCTGTCGCAATCCAAGTATGCTAGTTGAAAAACTCTTTCGGTACCTAATGATCGTATAGAAATAGCGAATTCATGCCGAATGTACAAACTCGCGGTTCTATTTGACATCACGAAAGAAAAAGTACAGAAATTTATTAATTGCACAATTCTATCTGTATAGTCACGAATATTACGCAAAGATATTTAAAGGAAAACGTACGATAGCGATCGAGCAGCCACTCGCGATGTCATGTGAACAGAAACGAAACGAAGGACGCAGCTGGGGCGAATAGAAATTGCACGCACGAAACTCAATTGAGCAATTGATCGGATCCTATCGACGATTGCGTCACGGATTGCGTCTGACGCGATTAGGAGTGGGTATTATCGCGGTCCATTAGCGATTATTTGTAAGGAGGAGCAAGTCAATCTTGCCGCGTCCGATGGATCGTAAGGAATGCGACTCGGGGTGGCTCGAGAATTTATTGAACCGTTCACGGACCCAGGCGGATCTCTTCTATCTGATTCGCTGCATTTTCCTTTCCCGTCGGCGCTGTTAGAGCGTGCTGCCAGCTTCTACCAACGCGAGCACTTTGTGAAAATCAACGACGAGACCGTACCTCCTCCTCGAAATTGCCCCCTGATAAGGTTGGCGCTAGTGGATGATCAATATCTCCCGAGGCGATCTGTAAAGGTGCTCAGAAAGGTGTGGCGAGCTTTTCTGCAAGGGAAAACTGGACCCATGCATTCCAACAGCAATTGATTTCTATCTTTTACCGCGGTCTTGAAATCCTCCTCTGATATAGTGCCGTCTCGGTCTACGTCCAGCTTTTTCATTAATAAATCTATTAAATCCTAAAACGAGGAGCGCGATGAAGCGTGCGGATCCTTTCAGAGAATACCGGCAACGACTGGATAGTTTACTTTAACAGATTCGTCCGGGTTCTCGTCATTCTGCAATTTGATCAGGCATCCCCGCATCATCAGAAATATGTGTTCCTTCTTCAATTTAGAAGTTCTCATATTGTCGTACACCTAAGAATTACAATGCCAACGTGTTGGAAGAAGAACGGAGCAGAGAAGTAATAAATCGAGTCGTTTAATATCCGGGAATGTGAGAAAATTCGATTCTCCTTCATACTTGGTAAGCGAAGTGAATCCTCTCGTCCAAATTACCACGGTAAAGTATCGACAGCCCTTCCACCCATTGATCAAAGTGTATCTACGTTGTATGACAGATCAATGATAGTGTAATTATCATCTCTTCGCCGATATTTACATGCAAAGCGTTCCGTTTGTCGAACACGGAAAATATTTTGTCGACCAGCAGGTGACGAATGTTCTCCGTGAAATCGAATCCGGCGTGAAGGATGTCTCGAAATGCCAACCGGCTGATGGGTCCCAGCATTTTCACGCATTTACGATGGATAATTGCTAGAGCTGTTGAAGCGTGCAAATAAAAGCACGGATTAAAAACTGAACCGAGGCGCGATGTCAGCCGTGTAACCTTCTACTTCTCTGAAATCGAAATGCGTCCTCCGCGCCAATTTTTGAAACTTCTGGATATTCTTCGTCCTGAATACGATCTCCTCGAGAGCACTGTTTAACATATCAATCGGTTGCTCCGACGGCATCTTGCTGCGCCTTTGTACTTGCCAATTTGGAATACGAAAAATCAAGGAATTTATCCCTTCATCCCAGGGATCTCTTCATTCAATTTCGGAGGGATCAGACCGTCTTTCTGTTTCCTAATTTCATGTTGCTGGATTTGTATCGTTGGTGATTTTAATCTTTGATAATTTCATAGTATTTTGACACATCAATTTTCCCACAAATATTGGAAATTTAGAAGACCAAGCATCGGCCCATTAGCTCAGTTGGTTAGAGCGTCGTGCTAATAACGCGAAGGTCGCGGGTTCGATCCCCTCATGGGCCATGGTAATTTTTTCTTCCGCATACTTTTAATCACGATATTAAAAAAAACTTTAGAATTTATACTACTATCATTGTGTCTGGTACATCGCAATCCTCTAACTTTGATAAGAAATATTGATCATGCAACTCGCAACGATAATATCCAATTCACACATTCAATAAATTGACCCATTTAATTGTTCGATACAATTGTACGATACAATTATCGCCCGTACCGTGCAGCATTTCAATGATCTCGGCTGAGGCCGACCCCTGTCACCGTTAAGCACTCAATCAAGCGACGAACGGGCTTCGAGAGGAACGATATACGCGTCCGTGTGTACCCGCGAATGAAATCAAACCGTGGCGCACGCGTGGGCGTCTCTCGTGATAATGCGCAACCCGTGTGGGGCAACGATTGTTTCGATGCGCGGCCCGTCTCGGAGACACCGAGGAACGGGTCGCAGGAAATTCTCTGTCACGAACCCAGCCGCCGCGAGACTCATTAGTCGTCTATCGACGGATAAATGACTGCGAGCGAGCCGCGTCGTTTCGCGTGCAAAGCGGGGCCGGGTCATCCGTCGGGCAGCGTGTTCAGATCGGACTGGTCCGAAGGAAAAGGGGATCACCGCAAGCTGCAGGGAACGAGAGGGAGAAGCGGCGCGGTGAATTCCCGGTGTCTTCTCGGGCTTGAAACCGAACGACCGTAATCTTGGCCTATCTAACGTTGTAAACGTGGCGAGGTGATGATTTGCGACCTCCCCGCAGCGTGCGCGGCTCGTAGGAAAGGGCTCGCACGGATCGTTCGGACCCCTTCGCTCTTCCTACGGACCCCTTTAGATTCAATTTCGCGGGGCGTCAGTCCGCTGACGCGACGTCCGCCCACCTTTTCGCCGGACGTTGATGTACGATACACGGTGCACCGGGCTGGACGCGTGAAACTCGGACGATTTCGCGAGCGGATTGTTACCTCGACCGTGGTGTACGCGTTGCGGGGAAACCCGTCGATTTGCTCCGTTTGGATACACCTTGGTTTTGCTCTTAGTGAGTAGGAGGACTGTAGGCTGAGTTGGAGGCGCGAAAAGCGGATGCAGCGCTTTCAGGCACAGGATTTTATGGATGTACATCACTGCTGAAAGAACTTCGACAAGAGTCTCGTTTCCCGATTCGTTGGTCAATTACTTTCTAACATTTTCATGAACAATGAAATTTTATAAAATAATATATATGTACGGTGGGAGCTCGATTAACCGGCTTCATCGACAGTTTATAACATTTGAGCGATACCACTGCTTCTGTAATTTGTACATATCAAAGTTGTTAAATAAATGTCCATTGAAAGGAATTTGACTAATTATTTTTTAACACATGTCCACTCGTTTTACGTACAGCTTCAGTTCTCACAGTCGATTAATCGGCTCGGAGGCACGATCGCCGGAGCGTGTCGCTCTCTGAAAAGAATCGTATCCTTTAACGCTTGAAAGTTGGATCGAACAGTACTATTCGCTCAAAGGAAAACCTGTATCGAAGACCTTACACGCTGGCGCGCTAATTAAGATAGCCTAGCCTCGCAATAACGCGGAGCGTTTGATTTAAAATATACCCGTGAGAAAGGCTCAGTCCGCTGCGTACGCGTTTCGCAATTTCCATTTCGCGAAGTGCACAGGAGCGAATCGAGTCTGAGCTTGATGGTACGGGCGCGCTTAAATATTCCCCGTAGATCGATCACGCGATCTGGACGATTGCACGAAGTACACGTCGAGTACGCGAGCGGAAGATCTAGAGATCTTGAGAGAGAGAGAGAGAGAGAGAGAGAGAGAGAGTGAGAGAGAGCACCGAGGCTGAATATGGGAGGATGTTCGATCGAAAGTAGCCTGTGGTTTGGTAAGCGTCAGCATGCGAGGTTTCCATCGCCTACACACGAGGATTTCATACATCGAGTGAGATACAAGCCGGGCAATTACGGGTGTTCCAGGTAATTGGTCGACATACTGTTGCAGATCGATGGCGATAGATATATATGCCCTTGTTATTTAGGCTGCCGTTACGGAAAGTGTAATTCAATGGCTCTGATGAAATAATAAATAGACAGCTCTAGCCTTAATATTAGAAACATCTCTAAATTGGAGAATTATTAATTCTACCGACACTTTTACACACCGATATTAATCTCTACAAGGAACTTGGCTGTTCTAAATGAAACTAATACAGAATCAAATATAGACGCACAGATTTTTGTATTATATTTGAAGTTTAGAAAAAAAAAAACAACGACGATAAACGCTCCCTGAAAGCGTGAGACTTCAATAAATTGCAGCCCGGCAACATAAAAATGAATCCACTAAAAATTCCACAAACCGCTCCCTCCCGCCACGCGATCCGCAACTTCCTCCGTGGACGCTCCCTCCGAGCGTTCGCCAGAAGATCATTAACATGGCGCAGATTAATTAGAAATGCAAATCACGAGCCGCGGTCCCATAAACAAGCCGGTCGCCCGGGTAACCGTTAATACCGAAAATCGAAGCCCAGTCCCCACTCCGCGCGGTTAACACGCGGAACACATTTTATAGGCGAGGTTCACCGCAAAGATTCGGCGCGAGCTGGTTCCCCCCCCCCCCCCCCACCCGCGTCATTTACAAGCGGCCCGTCATAAATTCGCCTTCCTATCGCCGGCCGGGATCGTATTTATCTAACAAATAATTATTCCCGATTATCTCGGCCCGGCTGATGCATGCGTTGGCAAACAGAGATGAGAGATACGCGCGGTGGCCGACACCACCGTGGGCCCTTTTGTTTAACGCTCGGAAACCAACGCCGAAAGGCGGCGGTCCAACGATTCTCGACTTTATTTACGACGTGCCGCCGCCTTGGAACGCGCGGTGCTACGCGCGTGCACACGCGTGGGTGTTGACGCGAGGGTTGACCGCCTATTACCGTGCCTGCCGCGGGGGTGGACTACCCCCCCTCGGCACGGCGCAATCAAATTTTAGATTTATCGTCGTGCGACCGTGCACACGTGCACACCCTGCTCGCGGCCACTTTTGGGAGAAACGCAAGCCCGGGATTCGCCGGTCTCCCTCGATCGTCAAATAAAATTGTGGAACAGGAAGCGAATTGTTATTCCAAGTAGCAGTCGTTACGGTTGTTGAATAGAGCGAAGATTATGTTTTACGGGAACAAGTGCTGCTACCGACAGGGGTGGAAAAAGGGAAAATCAAACAAGGATTTCCTCGACGTGGGAGATTGATTAATTGCCTCAGGAAGCGAGGCGTGAAATGTTTCCTCAGGCATTCTGTAAAAACACAGGACCTGCGCGCGTAAAATTCATCGGCGAGACTTCACCCTTCTTAATGACCCGCGCACTTTGCTCATTCCTCGAAACGAGTAATGATTGATGATCGTCAAGGTTTAATTGCATAGGTCACGTCGGCGCAGCTGCGTTTGTTTTTACAATTGTTTAACAGCCTCTCACGTGTACCTATAATTATTCACCTGTTTTTTTTTTCTCAAGAAAAATACAGCCTTTTCAATGGATCAGAATATTCATAAAGAATATTTTGTACTACACACGTTGAATGAAATACATCTCTACAAACGATTCCATCGCTCTAAGAACGATCACTTCCATTCGCCTTTCAGCATCGCGCAAAGAGACGTAATAAAGCAGTTCCACAAAGTTCCACAGCGAACAAACGATTGTCGGGGTGGAATGTTTGAATGCGAAACACTCTCGTGATGCGGCCAGGGAAACCGGGCTTTCCACGGAACGGAACGTTGGCGGGTGGTTCGCGTGTCGTGAACACCGAATTGTTGTGTAACAACATTGGAGTGAGTTGTACGACAAACGTCGAACGAGGGCTCGAACTAAGTGAACCGTGAATCGATGGGATCACAGGTTTGCAAGCCGGCCTGTCTGGATTTCCTCCTGTTGTAGCCCCGTTTCTGCCCCGTCGTGAATAGGAACACCTTTGGACCTCATACCGAGACATTGTGCAACCTTTACGAACAGTGAATCCCAGGGGCCGGCGAGCGTAGCGGGCCTCGGATTCCGTTGAATGCGTGGGTGGCGCGGTCACACGCCGGCGGAAAACTCGAAATCCGGTCTAATAAGACGGCTCTCCAACGTCGCGACACGCCTCGTTAAATTTCCCGAGCGCTGTTCACGCTGCCGCGGAAAATATGTTAGCGCCGATCTACGTTCTTGGAAAATATTTGTAAACGCGCGCAACGTCTGCGAGATCTTATTTACCGGCTTCCGGCGACCAGATAATCACTTCGGCATTAACAATCCTTCCGGGAAGAAAAGGAAAAGAAGTTCCATGGAATTCAAGCTGTACGGAGGATCGGTAACGCCATTAATTTTCGGTGAGCCGCAACAGGCCGCCCCTGTTATCGCGCGCTTGTACGAAAAGGGTGTCGAGAACATGGACAAAGTGGCGGCGATTTCCGGTGTATTTATATCTGAAACTCGTACGCAACCCTTCTCGTGAACGTGTCGAGGGATGGGGGGGGATCGCGACAAATGGGGTAGTCGATACCGGGTATCTCGAGCAACAGTCGACACGACCACCAATCATCCCCTATCATCGGCTTGGCGAGCCTGAGAAATCGCCCGGCTTTATCACCAGCCCTTCTCGACACGACTAAATCAAGAGCGCGTCCTTAAGACGTGGTGGGCGTGCGAGGCTCAGCCTGTCTCGTTGCGGCGGCATAAGGTCCGGCTGTCGTCGCGCACCGGAAAGGCTTTACCCCTGGATCGAAAGGATAAATTGCCGAAGTCAACGAGAAAAATGAGGAAATTAGTCTGGCCGCTTGAAAACGCCTTAGGTGCGCAACGTGTCTCCCTGTCCCATTCATTTATAGACTCGTCGGCTGATCGCGAGGATTTTAACGGATTCGATGAATGCTTTTCCACGTGGCAGTACTTTTAATGACATCCGTTGGATTTATTTGTTTAGAAGATTCAGAATGTTCAGATATCAAGATCATCTAACGTTTGAAATCAATTATTGTACTATGATTCATTTGCCGGCTTATTAAATTTGTAATAAATTATAGTTCGATGCGTCACAGTTTTGTTACTTTCAGGTACTCTTCGATCCTACAAACAGGATAAAGTGTATTTGAATAGCCTGAGATTCTTAAAGAATGTATCGATAATGATCATTGATAAGGGATGCATTCGACAGTTTTGTCAGACGTTCCTCGAATATTTTTCTTACCGGAATATGTTTATCTTGTCGAACAATAGGAGGGTCTTGACGGGCTTTTACACGTGTACAATTTGCATGTTGCACGGTGAACGGGGAGTGGATATGCCCAGCGACAAAACGGCGGCAGAAGAAATGTTTAACCGTACAGGGGTGAACGGGCCAGGCATTCCTAATTTTCAGTCTGGCCGGCATCCAATCTGAATCGCCGAGATCCACAATGCCGCTCTATTTCCTTGACGCGTATACAATCCCGTCATAGTAATCCTGTTAGGTGACGCTTCGCTGGCCAGAATACACCCCGCTGGGTGCAGAGAAAGGGAATGCCGTCTCTCGGCTGGGACCGACCGATCTCGGCCCACGGTAAAGCCAACTCGATTTATCGCAAAATAGGTTCAGCCTCGCCTCGCGACGCAACCTAGCACCGCGTGGATCTATCCGAGACAACCCGCTGCAAGATCCGCGCAAGAATTTTATTCCGATCGGTCGAACAAGCTTCAAGCAGGGGGATCGACAAATGTTCAATGTATCACGCTCTGTATTTGTATTCCGATCATCGACGCGCATCGTTGCCAATTTGTAATAACATTTTTTCTCTTGACAATTTATCTAATCTCATTTGAGCATCATGTAATTAAAGGCTACTCCCCTCGGTCCTCAGTCTACGTGTAATTCCACGTTTCGCCGGAAAGCAGCGAACAAAAGCCGGCGCGAAGCACGCGCTCTCGAAATGTTTGCTGCGTTTCCGTCGGGTAAACAAAGTTCTCGATCCCCGTGAACAACCGCAACGCAGACGGAACGGAGTGGAAACACCACCGGTACCTGCTATTCCCCGTTGGCTCGGACAGCCGTATAACAAACACGATCGATACACCGTGTCCGGGAATAATTTGCGCTTTTGTGCGCGCGTAAAGAACGAGTTTGGCAGACGTGCCGCGACAAAGGACGTCTCTCACGTGTCCGGTCCAGGTCCGGCGAGTAATCCTTTCGTAGTAAATTACACTTTAAAGGAGGCTTTCGCGGAGATCGGCCACGAGTCGCATTAAATCCCTTCTCTGCCCGGTATTGTGGAATTTGCTTGTAAACAAGATTTAGGGATTTGTCCCCCGTAGCACGAAAATATGATAAGCCCTTCGTTTCTGCGCGCTCTCTTCTCTCTTCTTCAACCCCTTCCTTCCCCCCCGCGTCGGAGCCTTCGCGCTTCGTCTTTCCGTCGGACGCGCCCGTCGTCGTGTTTATGAAACGTAAAACCGTGAAAAAGCTCGCAAAGAGGATTTCGAACTTAACCCCGTCGCGAGGGATACGGTACTCCGAAACGGAAGATTGCCCGGCGAACGGTTCGGTCGGACGCGGCTCGAGCGTGGACGGTATAATGTCGCGGAATATAATACTTTTAATCCACCTTTTTTATCGAATATCAAGCACACACGTTTGGCCCGACCCGGGAAACTTAATATTTGATCGAGGATCTCGTGTTCAGGCCCCGATTCCCGTATTATTTCTCCAAGCGAGAAGGGATTACCCCGTGAACGGCTATATATGTATACGTATTTTTTAATCCCTGCGCCCCGTAACCGGATCACACCGACAGATCGAGGTTTATCGATCTTAAATTACCGATACACAGGTCCGGAACTGGGTCGCGCGCACCCCTTTAGCTTTCGCTTTGAAAAAAGATACCGCTCGAATATACCTGAATTCTCCCCTTAAATATGACTCATACATTTTAAGTCTCAATCAATGTTCGCATTGTTTTTTTAATTTAACTAGAGTGGAATTGATATCACCGAAGTTATGTCTGCGATTATTAACGAAAGAGATCGGTGAAGCATAATCGGGATTGGCGATCCGCACAAAAATCCGACTCCCCCCCCCCCCCCCTCTCCCACCGAGGGTTTCGATAATTCGTGTAATTGCTACTTTCCTGGGCGGAAGTTTTGCAAAATTAATGGTTACACGAGCGACGCTCGACTGGCAGGAGATGAAATCGATGCACGTGTCTCGGACCTTTGCCACCGGGACTATTCATCAAGCCGCGATACACGCGATCGAGTCCTTAATTAAAGCTATGCGCGCAGGACAATTAGGACCGTCGAAGCATGGAAATGGAAGGTGTCCGTGTTCTTGAACAAATAATTTATGCAGAACGCGTGTTTAGCGGCCGCTCGATGAATCCCGCTAACGAGAATCGATTTCCCGATAATTAAAGGGGGAATCGGTAGTTTCGAAGTCGACGACGTTCCATTTGCAATATTTCATAACGGTACGCCGAAGATCATGCGCCGTAATGCGCTGGATGTCGTACAGGACGATGTTAATTATGTTTTTAAATTTTAAACGAATCAACCCGAGATTATCCTTCGAGCTCTACTGATCACAGGTTTTTCTACCGTTAGTCAAAGGAAATGTATAATCAAACGCAAACAATCCTCTAATTCACAATACGAACCACCGTAATTAGCAGCGCGAACGGCTGCTCGACATTCCCATTGAAAACATCAATTGCACGGTTCTCATCGCGTAGCAACCCCGTTTCGACCGTCGTACTTCGCTCATCATCGAAGCAAGCCCGTGTACACTCGTCTCCCCGTGCACCGCGGGATTTGCCAATTGACTTATCGACGAGATCGTTTAATCGACGCTGCCGTGGGGAAAGTGTTAATTCGGCGCCGCTAAACAGACGTTCGATCGATACGGATCTTTAATTTCGTTTCGGTACGCCTGTAATTGGCTCGACGAGATAAGCCGGCGCGCTCGTCACACTTTTACTGTTCGCTCCTTTATTACCCGGAGCAGCGTTATTGTTTCGATGCAAATTATCTTGTAAGGAACTCGCTGCTTTCTCGTCCGATGCAACCGTACCTATTCACCCCGATCGAATCGATTTATCGGTGAAAAGTGTCAAGGAAGAGAAAGGCGAAAGTCCCAGATTGCTTTTAAATCTGCCGATCATCGTGTCTCTGCGCGCATTTCGCTAAACTTTTATCCGATGCTATAATCACGAGGACCGCATACTTGCAAATCGGTCCTGAAGATATTTCCGATGTTCAGTAGAAACAAACGCTATTGTACATTCACCGAAAAGAAAGATCGATCGCTTGGGAAGCTGAGAGTGGTCAAAGCATCGCGTGCCACGTGTCGTGAAAGCGGGGGGAAAAAACCCGGAGAAATAATGCACGGTTTCGAAAAGAAAGGGCCGTAAACCGACTGTGCATTATGGTATTTCACGAAAAGAAGATCGGCGATAAATGCAGAATCAACGATCTTGCAGCCTCTCAAATGAATCCTTTTTACCGGAGCATCGATGTACGAAAACGCAATGACCAGAATCTCTTTGTACTTACTCCAACGTAGCCTATCGAAGGGCCTCCGTAAGACTATTGTGTTTTCGTCGGCGGGGAACAATGAGGGTGTACTCTTATGGAAATCTTCGGTGGCCACTTGGTAACCGCACCGTTTGCCTCGACAGACCACCGACGGAACTATTGATAAGAGAACATGCGCGTGTACGAAGTTCTACGATGAATTTTTTCTCACGCTTTCGCGCGGCAACGAGCAAAGTGCTGGACCGTGAAGGAAGGAAAGGAGTCGGCGGAAAAACGTTATTCCTATTCCACGGAGAACTGGTTCCACCGTCGGGGAGAGGCGAGAGCGCGCGCCGCGCGTGCCACTCGCGTGTGTCACGTGTCCCTCCGCAGTGGTAACAGGTAAGCGGCGAGGCTGGAACCGCAGGTAGTAAACACACCTCGCGTCTTCGTCGCGGAGACGCTCGTAAATCCGCCGCGGCGCGCCGTGCACCGCGAATTATTGCGAAATTAACGGCGCGGCCGGCGGTTTCGCGGACTCTCGCGTGCACGTGTTGCGCGATTAACGCGGAGGAAATAGAGGGAGATTCCTAATCATGGGCAAGTGGTCCGGGTAACGGCGGTGCTTTATCGTCTATTCTATTCTTTCCATAATATCCAAAGGGCACTGACTGTTTCATTGAATGCTCAAACTATAAAAATAGGCTGAACGGAGTGAACTGAACATCCAAGGCAACTGCTGAATCATTTAAACGAATCTCAAAAGACATAAGAAGAAGTGCTTGAAAAAAGTCGATTATTACAAGAAATTCATCCCACCGGTTTCCACTGGTTACACACGGAGGCACACGGAGCAAAGGAACAGCTACTCAAGACGAACGCGGAATTATTTAACGAAACGTTAACGGTGGAGGATCCACGCGAGGATCCAGCCTTTAATCTGGCGGCAGAGCGAAGGTCCATTAAAGGATCGCATGTGCGTTAACCGCGTGGCGTACCGCGCGGCTGACGGAGCTCGGCCGTCCAGCAGCTCGGCGGTTGCGCTTCAAACCCGTGGAAGGAACTCGCGGATGCTCCTTACTATTCCACGCGTGTAAGTCAAACTCGCCAGCACACGTGTGCATGCACGCGCGCGAATGCTCGCGCGTACACCGCACCGTGGGAAGCGGCGTACGCCGATGGAAATGCTAATCTTTACGCGATTCCGTCGAGCCGCCGCTCCTGCAGCACCGCGCCAGTACTCGCGCGCGAACCTGGTTACGCAATAGAGCCGGCGATAATTGTGAGAACGCCTCTCCGCTTCGGCCGTGGTACGCGCTACCTGCGTGACGCGCGGCTATCTGGACGGGGCCGGCTCTTAATTCCAGACCATCGCGAGCTGTTCCGCACGATTTAGCGACTTTGTTGGGAGTATCGGGGCAGGGTAATCTTAGTGCTCCCTTGATTTACGTAGGAAAGGGGAGACGTCTGTAGCGTGTCCTGCAGGGGATCGGGGCAAGAGATCTTCGGCTGGAATACTGGTGCTTGCAGACTTTTGAAGAAGATAATTCCTTGATAATTTACGTAACTAGTAATTCATCGAAGCGCCGAATCCACTCTTTCACCGACCCCGACCCTCTGCAGCCTCGGGCAAGACGAATGAATGGAATCCGCAGTGGAAACGACGATCGCGAAAATTTCTACGGACTAACGTCGCGAGGTCTGATCTGGGTTTAATATCCTCCCGAAGGATTTCGTGGCCGAGTGTGTTTATTGAAAAATAAGAAGGCTGGTTCGTTTTTTGGTTTTTTTATCGTACACACGCGAAAGATCGAGATATCTCGTGTCCAGCGGTGGAGGAGAGAGGCTGGATGTTTCGTAAAATAAACAGGGAATACGGGCCGCATGCTTCTAAGAATGTTTCGCTCGATTATGAATATTCATGAGGTCGAGCCGGAGGTGGAGGCTGTAACGCGTCTCCCGCTGCCTCGCGACACTTTTATTTTTCTATAATAATAGCGTTCTGCCTGCACGAATCGACCGGAGCCGCGGTGTTCGCCGTGCTGCTTAAACATTTTATCGAATCATTTATATCCCGTGAAGAGCCATAAAGACACGCGCGTATGTGTAGGGCGGATTGTCGCTGGTGTTATCGCATGTGAAGCGGCCCCGAAAATACACAGGAATTAATTAGACCGCCATAAATAGCCGTCTCTGTCAAATCTTTTTTCCACTTTTTCCGTCCTCCTCTTGATTAAAAAAGATCCCTCGCCGATCGCCGGCCGTTCGATTCACGCGGAGGCGTGTTTGTTCAGCGAGGATTTTAACACTTCACCGTGCCGCGTAAGGAAAGCGTAAAAACGTACATACGTCACCGCGGTAACGAAGCAATGAATACATTAACGAAACCGCCTCGTCGATCCAATTTCCCGTTTAATTTACTGTGCACTTCGAAAACGGCGGAAAGGGAGAATTCAATAACAACGGAATTCGCGATCACCTCGCTTCGGCTATTAAACGAACGGTGCAGAGCTTTTATAGTACATAAATCATTTCATTGATCGGTGATTCCGTTCCCAATCATAACTGATATGTTCCAGTCTCGGAAAGGCGCCGTCTGAAATTCAAAAGCGGCAACGCTGTCTCTGAAGTATCCAAAAAACATTCCGATTTCAATAGTGAGCGTCGAGTGTCCTAACGACCAGAGTTCAATGCGTCTACTATTTCGATCCACCCCCGATCCTCGCGGGACTCGGAGTAAACGTCAATTGAAAGCCGCCTGTGGACGTGCAACTTCGCGCGGCACCCATCCATTATGGCCTATCGTTGACGCACGATTTCCTGCGACTCCCTTCCGCGTTCGAACCGTTCGTCCGACGCGCGTGCGACGCCGCCAGTCACGAGCTGCAATAAATATGCAAAGCGCGGTATATTGCTTTCAGGGGAAAGCGAGAGACTTTTCCCGACGACGCGACCGTCTGTCTGCCCACCAAGATGCGTCGATCTCGCCCCGGTCCTGTTTGGACGTTTTAATTACCCAGCGAGCCGTTCCGCGGACTGGCGAGTAACCGGCAATTAAAGAAGCGAATGCTGAATGGACTCGTCGGATCTTTGATGATTCATCGATGCCCGAGCGCGATCGTGAGATCTCTCTTAAACTGAAGAGAAGTGTGCATGGAAAAGGTCTGGAACGTCAATTTTGATTTGGGTCGAGAAAGAGAATCGATCCGATGCCGCGATAAGGAAAGTGGTCGAACGGTAGCCTATAATTAACGACGTAATGGAGAAGGATTTTCGTTCGACCCCATGGCAGCAGCTGTATTATCGTGAATGTTCACGCGAGCCTTTCCACGTTGCGCATACGTGATAAGCTGCAATTAAATTGACTGGCTCGCGGGAGATTCAGCCGCGGTGAACGCACGATCCGGAATATGCATTTATGCGGCGGGGCAAAGGTGACTGCGAAGGGAACCGCGATCGCCGATGGTAACGCGAGGAAAGGAGCGGAGCCTTGACCGAGAGTGCTTCGACACCCGAGCCGTTCCTAGTACGAAATATTATTAACTCTAAATCGTAATCGAGCGAAACGAAATTGGTATGCGCAAGGATTAATAAATGTATATACAAAATTCATAAAATATTATGCAGTAAAATGTGGTTAATCATTCAATGAATGCCACTAGTACCTGCAACAACACAATTTGTTCGGAAAAGCGGACAGATACGATCGCCCTAGCAATAAATGTCCACCACATCAACATTTCCGAACGTGATTAAACCATTCCCCTCCGCCTTCTTCTCAACATCCACCAAAAGCAATGGATCCGTATCAACACTACCCTAGGAAACCTCTGATCTCCGATCCGCGTAATACCGCGCCCGGTGTTTTGCCGGGAAAAAGATACGAAAGCCGAAAGCAGCAGAGCCATAGTTCCCAGTTTCTCACGGGGGAAGGTGTCCGCCTAAACAGGTGGTTGTCGAGCGAATCTATCCAACAGCGTAGCCGGGTGTACTTTTTCGCCGGCTCGCCGGCCCGAGGCGATCGCGAAACGTGTCATTAGACGAGCGTGAAAAGGGAGCATCGATAAGGAAGGTGTTGAGAGCGCGAACGATAGAGAACGTTTGTCTCTCGAGGAGATCGCGAGGCGTTAAGAGGCGCGCCGCGTTATGAATAGGCGTTGCGTATCCGAGCGAAGGAGACGGTAGGCGTTCGTAATACAAGGTTCTCCTTTTATCCCGTTGGACGCAAATCATCGGGAGATGTACGACTCCGCAGCGCAGCCCGCCGGATTGATCTCCCGTCACTCGATGATGCGGAGAGCGGAACGGGTTCGCGTAACGAGCACGCGGTTTCTAAGCTGCGATTACTTCACTGTCCGCGGTCGGGTAATGCGTGATAGTTACAAGAAGGGTGGAGCGGAGATCGTTCTGCGATGTGTGACGCGCTGCGAGTTTGCTTGTCGATGATGGTGAATCGTGATCGTTACGCTCAAGGTGTACTTAGAAATAATTGCCGAGGGTTAAGAGAGTCTTAGGGGATACGTAATTGCGATTGATTTTCTTTTTTATGAAACGAGCGCTGTATTAAACGGTAATGAATGCTTTTGTTTTTACTCACCGAAAATTAACCGATGGATTGCAGTACTTTTGCAATTTTTATTTCACTCTCACCTTCGACAATCACG
Source organism: Holcopasites calliopsidis (assembly GCA_023838395.1). NCBI lineage: Eukaryota > Metazoa > Arthropoda > Insecta > Hymenoptera > Apidae > Holcopasites > Holcopasites calliopsidis. The sequence goes on from JALHAQ010000009.1 coordinate 2,911,419, forward strand.
CTTAATTGAAACTAATCAAAGCTCCACCTTGATTTCCCTGCACGTGTCTGTATCTCGCAGAACACAATTGCTTACCAATAATTTAGTAATCAAACCGTCACGAATGCACGAGGAAAAAATGATTCCGGCATCGCGTAAGATTCAGAGCAATATCCGAGCGAAAAAGGATCGACAGGAATCATCACCCGAGGCGTGGTATAGACCACGCGGGGTCGCGCGTAGTGTGGAATTAACCGGTGCTTGGCCCTTTTCTAAAACCAACACGTAATTATCTCGCCGACGGTTGTTCGATAATTTTCTACCGCGCGGCCCTTTTTTCCGCCGACAGGTACGCGGCTAGGCCGATAACTGATATTTACATGGCAGGTGATATCAATTATCGTTCGAGAGGCGCCGCGCTAGCCCCTTGGGGGGCTAAAATTGCAGCCGGGCTTTTTCGACCCACTTCCCTGCCAATTTACTCGATTCGCGCCCTCGAAGATTCCTCGCGCGCAGGCTTCTCTAGCCGAATCGTGTGGATTTATCGCGCCTTCCTTCGATTCGATGGAACGCCGCTGAAAGAATATGAAAATCCTTTGATATTAATCCAAGAGGACATGGATTAATTTGGGGATGATTGCATCGATATTTCATTCTACTGTAACTTTTCTGTACTGTACATAAAATGAAGATATTGAAGAATCATGTTTTTTCATTTTAAAGAATAATCTTTGACTGTTAATAAACGCCGATTGTACTTATTTACTTCTAAATATCATGATCATTATTATTTCACAAATAGCCTCCCCCAACAATTGCCACATGATTTCCACCAAATTCTCCCAAAATCCCACCTACGTATCACAAGCGTCTCAAGCTATCTTCCCCGAATGGGAGCAGATCCCCAGCACCCACGCTTTTTCGACGAACGAGCTCTCTCTATTGCTCTGCTCTTATTTCTCGTGGCAGAGGATTGGGCGTGACGCGCCGTTGCAGCTGAGGCAAAACGGTGACTTGATAAGTGCCATGATGGTCGCCCTGGGCAAAAACAAATAATAATAACTCGGGCCCGTTGGTTAGCCCAACCGGATCGAAGCAATCTCATCTTATTTTCGGGGGAGCGACTATCGCAATTTTCAGAACGGTTGTCTCATCACCGAAAGCTCAGCGCCGGCCGTGCTGAACCTGCCGAATTACAGGGCACCAGCCACCCCGTCGTATTACGGTGTTGGTTTTCGAGCCTTTTGTGTTAAAAAGACACGTGTAATCATCTTTCCCCCGCCGTCGATATTCGAGGGAACCCCGCCGGATACCGCAAACTGGCGTTTACCGAAACCAGGATGCGCCTATTCTCCCTCCACCCATTGCTCGCTACCCCTTCTCATTTTCGGCCGCTTCTCGTTCATTGGTTACTTGGAACCGGGGTTACGAGTTGATTTAGTCAGCAATTCAATGAGCCTAACCACCTCGCATCACGTATTTGTTGGCACTGTCGGGAAGTGTGTTCCCTTTCGCACGAGAATGATGGAACGCGGGTCTCGATAACAGGTGTCGGGGTGGGCAGCTGGGCATTAAAGGTAGCCAAATTGTGCCCTGCTGCAACTGTCCGCGGGACGCATCGCGTGATACTTGCAAGGATTTCGTTCGGTCCGTTTAAGCCCTTCAAGATAAGCGAGCGAGATTCGGCGATCTTCTGCAATGAGTTTATTTAGGACGCCGGGAAACAAGTTTGTCGAACAGGATCGATTCGTTTGAGAGCGCACGAGGTATTGATTAAAAAGGGGCGATGGGATTTAATGCTTCTCAACTGAAGCACAACATCAACGTGATTTTAAAACGTGTTACTATTGAACCAAATACCGCACATTTCAATTGCTAATTTATAATTAACATCTAATGTAAAACCTGCTCATCATTTCCCTCTTTCTTTTACCATAAAAGCATGAATTTATTCGACGCAGTGCAATAATCCGCGCGTCGTGCGCGCGTCCATTTCCACGCTGAAACTCCCATCTATATTCCGCCAATTAATCTTCGTGATAATCCTTCGTCGCGGCAAATGAGGCTAATGTCGCGAAACCCATTCAGGAAACGCATCGGCAACAAAAAGCGCTCGGAATCGTCAAAAATCCCCGCGCGGAATTCCGGTCGCAGGTGGCCGCGGCCTGAAGTCAACGAACCGAGCCACTTCTTCTTTGCTACCCCCTTTAAACGCGGTTTACTTTATGATTTATAAGATCCATCTTTCCAGCGACAGCGGGACAAAAGAAGAGCGGAGTGTTAAATGTCCCGCGGAATGCGGCACCGCGCCACCGTTCTCTGCCCTCCCAAAATTGGCCACGCTTTTTCCCGTGCTCAAGTATGTTTTTGAAAGATGCGATTCGTTTTTGCCCCGGTAAATTGCTCGTCCTCGGGAACGTCTTCCGCAGCGGACAAGCGTGCGCGCCTTTGATGCGCGCGCGTTTTGCAGCGCGGAAGAAAAGAACGGAAGGCTCGTTCGTCCGATTGCGAGCGGAAGGGAAAGGACCGGCTCGAAGTGGCAAAAAGATGCGAGAACGCGAAGTCCGTTTCTGGATGAAACGGCAGCTGAATCGGTATTAATGATAATCGATGGAACGTATCGCTAATTGGAATAATATTATTTTAACCGCTAACGATTGTATGAACAGAACAGCTTCGCCGATTGAATAATCTTTCGTTCGTCTGCCACGGTCTCTACTTCTGGTCAAATCTAAATTTCAATTAAAATGCGCACGGTTAATTGATTATTTTAATCGCAAGTTAGATACGACAGTATGCATGGAATTGATTAAAACTTCACCGGGTTATTAAATGGCGTGCCGATTTAATTACCGCTTCACCGTCGGAGATATCGAAAAGCAGTTAACCGAGCAACCCTTGCCCGATGCTAACTTGCTGCCGACAAATTAACTATTAGCATCCCGGCCTCTAATTATAAAAATTGCGTAGGCGGTGCTTTGGCGCCGTGGGCCTTCATCAATCATCCGTCAATCCGAGTCCGCGAGATCCCGATTCGTTTACGCTATCCGATCTTCGGGTAGAATGGTTAACCGTGATTGCTAAGCAACACGAACGTGGATTTCTAAATTTGCGATTAACTCTTAGTCTATGATAGTAGATACTAAAACATAGCAGACGGGACTAATTGATTTCCTTCTTATAGAAATATCTATCGTCGCATTGCGCCCAAACGGTTACCAAGCCTGGTTCACGGTAAACTCTTCGCCGCCAGCGATGGACCAGAATAATGAATCGAGCAGAAGCGGTGCCAGAGTCCGGTCGATGAAAATCTTAGGCGGTGTACGAAATCGCGGCTATAAATCATGAAAAAGAGAATATCGATCTTCACGCCCGTACCTTCGGACAGGAAATCTTCGTGCGGATCGCAAAAGCGTTGCTCGCGGCCACGCTTCTGGTTGAAATTCGTTCATGATCAAACAACGAGCCGGATCTTAACAATTTTCGCCTCCCATTCTTGCTTCGCGCCGCGCTTTCGCGTCGGGCAAGGTGTTCCGGTGGGGAGGAAAGGGGTGAGAAAGATAAAAAGCGTTGCAACCAGAGCAGCGCCTGTGGCTGATTCACTCACATCGAACGTACGATCAAATTTGCATTTAGTGATACACGATGAAACGCTATTATCTAGAACAATAACATTCGTTTGACCGTAACATCGTTAAAAGAACATAATAATAAATAAATATGAAAATGTTAATCAGAATTATTAGAATTAATAAGATGATAATAAATAATGTACAAAATACACGTATGAAGGATTGATTCAACCTACATGTTCCTCTCCCTTTACTTTCAATCCAATTGCAGATTATTCCAGGGCATGATAAATTTTGGAATATGATAACATTCTCCACGATAAAATTTCACCAGAATATTTCTTGCCTCTAAGTACTTGCCAAAAATTTTGCTACAGGAGATCGAGATAGGAATATTCCATCGGCAAGAAAGGACAGCCGCGGAGAAAATTCAGACGGATGATGTATTCGCAAAATTCGAGACAACAATGCCTGAAGTGGAATTAAAGAGTCACTCGATCTTGCGGATAATTACAGGCGTAATAGAATATTCCTACCTTGATCTCCGCCAGCAAAATGAATGCAAAGTAATTGGGGGCAAAAGGTATTCCAGTTAAATTTCATCGTCGCGAATGTTATAAAAATTCCGGGCAGAGGTAATTAGTAACGAGCTCACGTAAATCTGCCAAAGGAGATTCACGGAGCTTTCCTTTTAAGCACCGCGACTTTGGGTATAGTGCTCTGCACGTGAGCGTACTTCGGATTTTTCGTCGCCTTGTTCCCGGACAGTGGAGATTTTTTGGTATCCATTGACGAAGTCACCGTTGGCTTGGAGTACACCGAGACGGCGGCGATGCTCTTGCGTCTCTCGGATGCATCCGCCTTCTCGCTGAGCGGTGTGTTTAATTTCGAAGAAGTCGGCGTGCCTGGGAACGCTCTGGATGATCTCCGATGCTTCGACGACGATGTCGTTCTCATTATAGACGACGATCGACTCGCTCCTGGGAAAACGCCGATGGAGGAGAGACGACGGATGGGCTTCGTTGGTTGCGGATGCACTTCCTGTAACATTGCAATGTTCTATCATTCAGCTGTGAGCAATCTAATTATTCCAATGCGATGATCTATTGAATATCGTCGAAAATGAGAAATTGGCAAGATTTTGTTCTCCTGAGAGACAGTTGAATGTATTCAGGTGGTTCTGTTTCGCATTGTATCATTGAGGAACGATATATTCGGTCGTATAACAACCTTTTCCACGTCATCGATTTTCGATATGAAGCTGAAGGCGCATTCACGAAGAATCTTAATTTTCTGCAAGATCGTGTGACTCTTGAATTTCTCCTCAGGCATGATCGTCTCGAACTTCGCGAATACGTCATCCGCTTGCATCTTCTCCTCCGCTGCCTTCTTCTCTTCCTCGCGAACAAATGTGTCAGATCTGGCCACTGTGTTCATATGAATAGCTGGACTCGATCGCGATATAAACTGGAATTAATAAAACCAAATAATAAGCAAAATATTAAAAAGCACTCAAACGAATGAACATTACATTTCTTAATAAATCCTTTCAGAAATCTAATAAAGCCTTTATTTCGCGATACCTTCTTCTCCTCTGGAGCAGCAACAGCCATATCAACATCCATAGGCTCCGTTTTTTCTTGCCTTTTGGAAGACAACGGATCATCATCAGTGCCATTCACGTTGTTCGATTGAGATACCAACGTGTCCAAAGATTTGTATCTAAGATTATTGGAATTATGTCAAATGGAGACTATATTATACCAACGTTGCGATAAAGTTACAAGTATTTTGTAATTAAATATTATAGGTACACGTGACAACACCTTGCAAGATTCACATTGCACTGATCCAAATTCGTTTTTGGCACCATAGGCGCACTTGGAGTGCACACTGCAATTCCGACCGCCGGTGTTCTCACCCCTGAATAATCAGGCATTTGCAATGATACTCCCAGCATTACTTGTAGCACATCTTGTATAGCATTCAGTAATTGTTGATTAGTTAACGGTGTGGTAAGGTTATCCCCGCTTTCTCCCTGGGCAAATAAATAATTAAACTGCAGTTAAAAGAAGTCCTCCCTTGCACAAGTGATCCATCAAATATAAAGATATCAAAAATAGTAATCAACATTTGTATCCGCTGACAGTGAAAATATTTCCAATCGATCGAACTACAACAGTGTATTATTATTCGGAACACTGTTTCAATCTGAACCACCAGCATTTCGCAAATTTTAATTATCCACGAAAGAGAGACACTTTTCTCACGTTTCTAGCGCCGGGTCTCGTCCATCGAACGATCAGCTGTGTAAATTCTTGAGCAAATTCCACTGCGCTCATTTTGAAGAATCAACGGACACTGTCAGCAGAACATCCAAACGGAACCGTCTTCTAACAAATGTAATTCGACTTTGCCCCATGGAAAGTATTATGTTTACGTTTGTGTGTCAGTTATGTGGCTATAACGTATGGGAGCCCTGCGTATCGCAAAAATTCATACGAAAATGGTTCGGCCAATTTTCCATGGACGAAAGATAATAGGGCGGAGAGGCTGAACATATTAACGTTGTATATTCAACTGTATTTGCACGGGCCGGGGGGGGCGAGTTTATTCGTGTTTCTACTGCAGTTTAGCCAGCGGCCTCTGTTCTACCTAATTCCCAGCTATTTGGCGAGTTAAGTTAACACAGTCCCCTGTTTACCTTTTGTAGAGCATTAGCCCAGTGGCAAAAACCGTGAGAACTTTATTTATAAGGTTCAGGGGTTCTCTTTTTATTATCTATATCGTTGCGTTAAATAAGACGAAGTAATATGTACAATAAAATCGGTCGGCGATACTTAATTTTAATCAAAACCTCTTAGGAGCACTTCAATTAATATTGCCGTAATATATATTTCGTAAAGTTAATCGCTTGTAGAACTTATCTCGACCGATCTCTCTGGCGAGAGAATTTGTTCCCCGGGATCGCACGGTTCGTACGGCGGCCCGTTTCATGTGGATCGTTCGACGTTTCCGATCGTCGTTTACTCCAAATATGGAATAATCGTGGTAATTCTCTCGTGCGTGCTCGATCGCGGCCTCGCGCGCGCCAATTGCCGAGGGAATCGCAGAAATTCCGGGGGAAGTGGGTCGATTATCCCGCATTCTGTTGCGCCCGGCGTCAGAAACGAGACTCCGACTCCAACAGACCGCGATCCCGAGTGACTTAATTAACTGTATTTGTACCCGTTTCACTGTAATGAGACGAACGATGCCTCGTGCGTCGAGTACCTTTTGTCACTTTCAATTATTCCTAAACGGAGAAAGGTACGAAATTGCGATAACGATTCCTGCCGGACAACACGCATTTCCTGTTTTTCGCAAGTACTAAACATTCCTTCTGATGAATATTTATCGATCAAGTAATCTGTACATAATTAAACGAAACCGAAAATTCTATTATTTAGAAAACGAGCCGGACACATAATTTACCCGCGGCCTATTACCCGCATCACATAATTATTCCATAACGCGATTATCCTTATCCGAATATCAGAAAATCGCCCAACTCATTAACTCCCATCCACCGCGATAACCTTTCGCGGTATCTCGTCAAGATCAGCCCCGTTCGCTCCAACCCTCCCCCCGTTGCAGGGTGGAGAACTGGCTGAAGCGGCAGATTTTGCCATCCACTTTGCCGATTCGCGACGGTTTTACCGTTCCCCCAGCGATCTTCCGCGGCGGGAGGATTCCCCGGCTGGAACATTGACCACTCCTCGAGCCTGCCAATTACTCCCTGCCACACGTCGGCGCGCTGATGGAACAGCAGCGGCCGCGAAAGAGGCGTAGGGACGTGATAAATCTCCCTTGGGGAGAAAAAAGCTAGCTGCCCGAAAATATATTCAAGCCGTAGATGGATGGGTGGAGTGCAAGGGCGGTGCCGAACAGTCTCGCCTCAGTTTGTTTCTCAGGGCTTCTTTTCTCGGATCACCCCATCCCACCCCCACATCCGCTTCTTCAACATTTTTTTTTTTTAGCGATCGAACGATTAGGAGGGGGCGGCGCTCATCAGTGGAACGGCGAACCCGTCTCTGCCGCGTACGCGGACGAATCGCATCGCGCCTTCCACTTTAAAGCCGTCAGTGGCAATGCAAGAAGAATCGACTGAATTTCGATTTTCCTCGGGCAGGTGATGTAGACATTGTGGCCAAGAATTCATTACAAGACTTCAATTTCGTACCCGAAGCAGTAGAGGTGAAAAGAAATAATCTTTCGTTAAATTCAATCAATCCGTTTAATTTAATGAACCTTCGGGTGAAAACGTGAACCAGCGCGTGGAATTTTACAACCGGCCGGCCTCGCGCGATGGGAATAAAAAGCGATGGCTGAGGCTGGAACAAGCGGTCCATGATCACGGATATTTAAAGTTATTTGCTTTTCCTTTCGCGCGGCGCCGCGCGAGCGTAAAAAGCGCGCGGCACTTTCGCGAGCATCGCCTACCGAAAGAGCGGCGGCTGGCTTGTTTTACCGCATTGGCGATTATTGTTGTAACGACCGAGAGCAGGCGCAGGAGAAAAAAGAAAGCCGCGCCCGAGCCAGTGATTATTCGACGCTGCACCTGTATTTGCGGAGACTCGGTTATTTCAAGGTCCGCCGCTCGGTTCGTCCTGGTTCTCCTCCGAGTCCTAGCGAAACATTCCCGCGGGAGACCTCTGACTCCCCCCCGTTCCTGCCATCCGCGGTTAACTACGGCAGCGGCAGGCCCCGGCGAGCCCCGCCGGCTGCGCTAATTTCGTCTTGTCGTTACAAATGAAAGGGTTCGCCGAGTCTGCAACGTTCCGTGGCGCAAATATTTGTTATCCCGCCCGCCGGATATCCTTAAAGGCCGCGCGCGTCGGCCGAGCGGGATAAGAAGCGTCTCTCGGTTCGTTGTGCAGCGACCGCTCAAATGCAACGCCGTCGACACTCTCCCCTTCCGTCGCGAAAACACGGCGCGCCGTTTGATGTCCGACGTGTTTGAACAGCGGTCATTGTCTTTGCCGTCCCTTTCTCCTTCGTCGCCGTTCCGCACCCGCTATCCTTCTTCCGCCTCTTTTTTTTTTTTATCCCCCTCGTTCGCTCTTGGCAGAGGCTGCCACGGTAGCCGCGCCAGCGCCAAGGCGAAAGTCGTCTCAGATAAGGAGCGACTTAAAAGCTTCCCCGAGGCCCCGCGAAAAACAGTTTTTACAACCCCTGATTGAGGTGCGCCTTGGCGAGGGGGAAGCTGTTTCAACGGGGACGGAGAATGCTTCCAATGGTTCCGTTGCAACATTCTGTCGGTGGAGTTGAACTGCGTTTCCGAGAAATATTGCGGAATTCGATACGTCAGGAGTGATAGAGATGCTATAAAATCGATCATTCGATTATTGTAATTCTTATTAATTCAATCGTTACGTATTATTTCTTTTCTTATACATTATTTTCATGTGTAATTTATCGAACTTTTCAAATGAATTCCTTCTCATCACAGACTGATGCTGTCGATGTATTAAAAAATGTAGATGTTAATTAACAATACATTTCCGTATTATTCTCAGCGTTGAATTTCTAAATTATTCTGCGGGTTCCTTCGAAATGAAAAGCATTTCTTGCGGATTAACGTTAGTGACGACGAATTAAATGGAATTAGCCGGGAAGCGGTAGGTCCATTAGATCGCGAATGACTTAAATGGCCCGCAGAAGCACGTTCTATTTAGTCACCCAATATTTGACTTTCGCCATACCGGGCCCCGGTACCCTCGCGTCTCTACTGCCGCCGTTTGTTTGCAGCCCGACTTCGGTTTCGGCTCGCGGCAGGTTGATTTAGGATTTAAGGATTTCCACGTTTGTTGTTCGAAGATCACGTGGATAAATATACTCTCGAGATGATTCCTCTATTTAGGGAAGCATGGGTGGCCCACCCCTCCCTGCCCAATTGACGTCGCGAAGTCGTCCTGCTTAAGCGGATTACGGCAAAATTAGTTTCTGAAAAAAGTTATCAGATCGGTATAAAATTTACACACGAAAGGTGTTCGTTTCTTAATTAAAATTATTCGCAATAGACGAGTGAACTTATTGAACGAATAATTTTCATTTATAATTGAAGGAATTTTATCCTAAATAATTGGAGACTAGAGTATGTATATATAGAATTTAAAATCAGCTGAAACTAATGTACCCAAAATTTTAATGGAGAATTTTGTCCAGGATTGAAGAAGAAATTCAAAAGGACTGTCAAAATAAATCTCACGCTGTCGATGTTTGTTATACAGAAAGCACTACTATCAAATGTCGTAATCGAAATGAGAAAAATACCATAAATTGTAACAAAATATTTGCTGCAGAAATTCACAGAATAACAGCGAGAACGTGTTGTTCGCAGTCTGTAGAAAAGTACAGCACCCTTCAGCGGCGCATTGAGAGCGCGCGGATTGTGAAAAAGGTGCGGACCCCGACCACAGCTCGGCTCTCTATTCCTTTCGACAAAAGTTTACCATGAGAAAGTACGACGGCGGGGCTCATCGAAGCAGCACGATGGGATCTTATGTTTGGATAGTCTTTAACTGACTATTACACCTGAATGGACGGCCGAGAAATAGAAAAGGCCAGCCCGGCCCTTGATCCGACCGGCCCACTTCCTGTGAAACTCGAATAGTTAGATTCAGGGGGCCAACGGTCAATGGTAATCATGACGAATGTTTCGTTCGAAACGGGGAAGGAGGAAACGAGACACGCGCCGTTTTCCGACTGCTCGTAACCTGGTCTACGAATCTGCGCTTCTTTTTTTTTTTTTAATCTTTCATTGTACGCCCCTTTCAAAGTATCGCTGTAGGAATCAACGAGATTCGGACAAAGGATCCGACGATCCTTAAACAAAGAGTCGAGTTGACGATCAGTGGCCGCAAACGATATCTCTTAATCGCTGAACGTGTATCTTCTAATCCCCCCTTTATACCTTTCCTTCAAAGGAATTCGTTTCGTTAATTCCCCTTTGTGTGGAATTCCTTTAAATAACGGTACAGATAATATCCTCCGCCTGGACAGAACACTTTCCTTCCATCCCTGGTTCACATTTTATTCACCGTACACATCCATCGCCGCGTACAGCTTTCCGAAATACAACCGCCGATAGCGTGGCAGAACTCTGCCCGATTCCCCAGCAGCTATCGTAACAAAGATCATTCCGACGCAGCTTCCAGCGAAAGTGAAAACAGTCGGAACGAGTGCACGGTATCCTTTCCCGAAAGCGTACCGTGCACTTCGCGGCGTAAGCAACGACGGCAGGACACGATCCTTTTCCCGATCGATTCGTCCCAGATTCTCATCCATCACGGGGCGAGGGCAGCCAGCGAAGGCTGTCGCGCGGCATTTCGCTCCGGTTTCAACGGTGCCCTGGTCCCGCGGGAGCGCAAAGTAGACAAGTCGTGACATAACAGCGAGCACGCAGAACGGAAACGCGCATTGACGTCCATGGAAAACGGACGGCTGCGCGGGTCGCACCTTTTTCCACCTTCGCCAAGCGGAATTCTTCGATTTTCTATGCCGCGCGGCCAACCTGCCGCGCCCTTCCGCGACAATGCACCGCATTGTGGCACGCTGTTTGCTCGAGGGCTGCCACGGAAGGGAGTCCACCGCGGAGAGGGGATGCCGGTCGTGTGGCTGTGCGCGCGTGTTTATTTAGGATCATCCCCCGGCGAGCAGCCAGCATAATTCCTCGGCCCCGTGCGAATCCCGGAAAACGGCCCTGATACGGATTAGAGGCCTGCGCGCCGACGGACCGGCGGATCTCCATCTCCAGTTCCGGTCACGGAAGTCGCCCCGTCACGCAAACTGCTTCCACGCTTTTCGTCCCGAGGGAGCTCTGCGGATTATTCCGTGGCTCGTCGAGTTGTAAAGGGAAGTGGAACGAGGTTCCCTTGTTTTGGGGGTTTACGAGTGTTTCTGCAAGATTTGTTTGGCTTCAGCTACAGGGAACGAGCTAATTGGATTAAGAGAACGCCGGTAGATCAAAGGACCTCTGCATCGCGTTGGAATTTGTTAAATAAAGTTCTCCTACAATTGTGCGTAGGAAAATTAAACTATGCAAATATGTATTACACTTTATGAAACTTTCTTTCGAAATATATCATAAGGTGTTTTTGCTTTCCAAACTAATTACGATTTTGAATCCTTTGCTGTTCTCAATTGTAATCCCTTTAAAGCTACGCCTCCCCGCACGACTAAAATCCGTTTCCGCCTCGATTCGCCATCGTGTTCCTCGCGCTTTCCCCTCGCGGCTTTATCTCCGGTTGCATCACCGCCGACGGGACCGTCGGACAGGAAACCAGGTGGGCGAAGCCGCAAGTGTTGCTCGAACATTTCTTAACGAACCACCATCGTTTCAATCTCTGGACAGTGTCTCCGGAGGCACGACAGTTGGCGATCTCTCGTTACCGCATGCGGGAGGAATTACACGGTCGGGGGAGAAGCTTTCGTGGAGCGGCGGTACATGCAGCCTGCGCTCCCGTTCGCGACTGTCTGGCGAGCTTCTGGTCAGCAAGTGGAGCCGGGTAACGGAACACCGAGCCCCGTCGCGTTCCGACAACAAACAGGAACCGAAAAAGGCGGCGAAGTTATCGTGTTACTCTCGCTGCAGCTAGGCCCCAAATATCAATGATTTACTGGCGGAAGTCGATTAGACGCAATCCCACAGTTAATTAGATCGCAAGCACCGCGCGACACAAAAGTTGACGCGCAATTTTCGAGGGCGTGCCTACTCCGAGGATGGAAAATTCTTTTCTATTCAGGGGACATGAAAGAGTAATCTATTGAATATCATTTTTCTACCCGGATTCTCAGGGCGCACGAACTGCAAGTAGACGATTAACAATTCTCCGTCCTACGAATGGTGCGAGAATCCATTTCCCCTTGTTAAATATTCTACCTTTCCCTTCCCAAAAATTAATATGCCCAAAAATTGATATTCCCAAAATTGATACAACGAAACTTATTATCTTACAATCATCAGTTATCTTTCTCTCTCTCCCTCTCTCTCTCTGCACTCGATAACTCGTTCGGCGTTCCGTTAGCCGCGCAAATTTCTCCCGAGCACGTTTCCATTTACGGCAGATCGCGTAATAAAGCAGATTCGTGAGGTACATAGTACCAGAGTGGAGCTGCTCAGAGGCGATGAAGTCGCTTCGTGCTCGCTTATCGTTACGATTTCAGCGCATGTGTTTCGCTGGTGAATCGCATCGCTCGAGAACGCAATCTCGGACTCCTTTAACGCCCGTCGATCCGGGTCCTTCAGATATGCTGCAGAGGGTCCGTGCATAATCGCGTCGATTCGAGGGAGACGTAAAAACGAATATTATACGACAATCGGGAGGTCCGGATGCTTGTAAACGCGGTATATAAAGGCGGAGATATGGCAGGGTATAAGAATAAAGTGCGATCGCATGAAGGAATATTATGCTTGCCAGATTGATTTTAAGCGAAGATTTTTCGTACGATTGCGCGATTCCGTACCCAGTTATAGTTTATTATGCGAAATATAGGAGAGCAGGGTCCTCTAAGGGAGCTGTACGATGTTCTTGAAATTTGTTGAGAGAGTTGGAATCTTCTGTTCGCACTCTGTTGTCACGAAGATAATTTTCCTATCCTAACAAACGTAACCAACGCGTGCCTGGGTTTTCCACACGCCTGCCGCACGTGTGCGCCGTGGTGGAAAGTGTCGAGTGTCCCTCCTGGAAAATAATACGTCCATTTAACTTCTTGCGATGTAGGGTATCGCCTGTCCAAGCCGAACGGGAAGTGGGTGTTGCGGGGTGTGCTCGTTCTATTCCCCCCGTAAAAACGCTTCCAATAACTACAATTAAAAATTTCGCCAATAAAAATATTTAGCCCGTCTCGCACGATGTAAAATTTTATTCCTCTTACTCCTAAGCGGGAATGATTTGAATTGAACAAACCTGACCGACAATCGGAGATCTCTAAAATCGTCAGACGAAGATCGCAATTGTTTTACTATTTTAATATCAATGTTCTCTTTATAATTAAACCGAGCATAGTTCAAGCGCTCGTCATATCCGACGCAAACGATAATTCCCCGGAATCGGAGCGCGCGTCTCGAGTACCCGGAGCAATCTAACCGCGCAGGCACACGAGCCGCGCGCGTTTCTCTGAAAGCGGCCGATGAGGAAGAAAAAAGAAATAAGAAGGAAGGAAGGGAGAAGAAAAATTGTACCGACGAAAGGACGCGTCTCCACTGACGCTCCGCATGGCTTAACTGGTGAGGGTAGTTAGACGAGTCGGGAATGCATTCAGTGCCCGGAAGTGGGCGGAACTGCAGCCTGCGCTTCAGCATTGTACACGGGGACTCTCGGTTTTTCGCTGCTCGTGGGCCAGGCATTATGCCGGTAAACGACAGATATAGAGACAGACAAAGAGGGCGGGGAGGGGGGAGAAGCGCCAGAATTACCGAAAGGGACATTCGATATCCGTAATTCCTTAATAACGAACGTTTACGGGTCCGCGGCGATCGTGTTCGCCCTTGGATCGTGCACAGGGGAAGAAAAAAATCGTCCATGCGTTTCGTGACCGGAACGGTGACGTAAGAAGGAAATCGGATGTTCGCGATTTTCGAGGGAAAGGTAAGTGGCTGGTTCGACCCCGGCCGGCCTATTGTCGTGCTTCGCGGAATCAGCGTGTCTAACCGGAAGTTGAAACGAGACTCGCGATCTGCCTGGAGAAATCTTCCTGCACGCGTCTCGCCTGAAACGGAACTTCGGACGATACAATGCATTTCAGGTAACTTTTCTTCCGCTCCAGTCATGCGCTGATTTATGAAATAAAATGAATGCTAGCGAAATCTTTGCGCGCACTCCCAATAAATCAACCACTGGAAAATATCGGGTCCGATTTCGGATGTCGGCAGATTTACAATGCTCCTTCATATGTTTTTCTTAATTAGGTCAGGTATGCAAAACTCTCAAGAACGTCCGAAGAAAAACCAGTTCCTCTTCCCGCGACCGGTCATTGGGACGCGATGGAAAAAAATTGCAAACGTCTTCGATGCTATATTAACCCGCCATAAAAAGTCAATTTGGAGTACAATGGACCTTTATTGGACGCGCGGTGGAGAATCGTCTGCCGATCGATGCACGCACGCTGGAATCTATCTGCAAGAAGCCTCGTCCGGCTTTCATTAAAAAATCAGATTGCTGCAGCGTGATTCGAAAGTGGAAGATTAGGCAGCCGACCGGTTTTTATTTGTTTGCTTTCCACCCTTTCATGCCTTTCCTTCATGCGACTGTAATCCTGTTCTCCTCCTTCGAACGTAGTTCTCGTGCACAGGGATCGTGAAGATTTTAATGCTCATGCGAACTGTGATTCAATAAAAACGAATTTATTCAGACTTTCCTCTGTAAAATAAGCTTCACTTGGCTCAGCGAGAAACAGGGGAAGTGCATGGTTTTAACATTTCTGTCAGAAGCACGAAGAATACCTCCACGTTTATTCCCCTTTGAGTACGAGTTTTATAGGCAGCTATAAAACGAACAATGCAAACAGAAAGCTGAACACAGAAGTAACTTGAAGGTACGCATGTAGTTCTTGCCTGGAGCGAATTAAATTCCAAGTTACTGTCCAAACGCGAAATGATCGCACTATGAAAACAGTACAAAGATGCTAAATTCAATTAGCATTCTGGACAAAGAATTAGAATATGAAATTGTAAAAGGATTAAATGTTGTGACCAAGTAACCATTTGATTAAATGCCCAATGGCTGCTCATATTTAAACAGACTAAAATTGCATTCCAACTTATTCATTAACCTTCTTCAGCTATTGCCGATCTGCTCTCATTGTCAGAACACTGCCGTACTTGCTTTGACCCTTCTCTAAAAGGGTTAATGCCTTAACACTTTTGGAACTCTCCCAGCGAGCGGGCATTAGACCCGATCAGGTTTCGCCGAATCTGCGAACCGGCCAGCGAACGATAGCACCGGCCGAAAGGAAAATTCTGTGCCGGCTTTTAAAACGATAGACGCGTATCTCGATCGCTCGGCCGACGTTGACCATTGTTGACCACGCTCGACACAATGGTGCACTCGAGAGGATTCTGCGCCGCGAATTCGAGCAAATCCTTTCCCTATTCAATGCTCGCTCTAATTCGACGAGAACGGGCCGCAACGAGACACCCAGCGGGGAGCCATTCACGAATTCGTCCGTGAAGAAACGAGTCCAGAATGAGTTTTTCGGATTGTCTGGCTGTAGTCGTTAGCGGAGCACTGAGAATGAACGAGCCACGATATTTTGTCAGTGGGACAATCGCCCCATGTCACAACATTCACTGTGCTTGACGATCTTTGCGATCAGATTTTTGCCTCGATCCTTTGTTCTTTGGCTGAGAGATTTTTTTTTTAGAGAAAAGTAGAGAGCATCGGCTATGGTGTATTAAATTTAGGAGAGCCGGAGGTACGTAAAAATGCGGAAATCTTTAAATATATCTTTTCTTTTACAGAAATGTTTTGATGATGAAATGAAATCTAGGAAAAGTCTGAGAATGTACATTTCTTGCTAAATAAACTTTCTCCTAACGATGAGGCCGTGCTTTAGAGATTATTATTGTACCATGTTGCGCCGATTTGCACAATCATCCCCGGATAATTATACGATGGCATCCTACAATTTTCTCCGTTAATCATATATTTTCCAGCCGCCTTCATTAAAACATTTAATTACGTCCGAAATTCGTCAAAGTTCCCCCTTCATCCCTTCGCTAATTCGTTGAAAACGAGTTGACCAGAGGGGAACGGTGTTATTTGCTCGTCACAGACGCGACACCGTCGGCGTCGAAGATCACAAGAATCCTGTGATTGTTTCCGACAAAAGCACCGGGCGGACCGTAATTACGGCAGCACCTTCGAGGACTAATTAGCCACGGACGCAACGCCTCCATTTTGCCCGTGATGACCGTCACCTTTGGCGCGAGGTTCACAAGTCGATGATTAGAAGGCGCTGCCCCCCCCCCCCCCCTCTTTCCAATTAGTCGATTCTCGGCTACGGTGTGCGCACCCCTATTAACCGTTGGTCGTGAAAATAGCGGGCAGACTGACGACGCGAAAAACCGTCAGAAAACTGTCGGCATCCGTTAATTATTGTATCGGGCGCGTGTCGAATCTCGTCTGCGACTTTTCGCTGGCCGGTGAAAGGGGTGTGGAACGCGGCAGGTTTCCTTGCTGCGGCCGAATGATTCCCGAATGACTCGGCCGCAAAATCCATACGCCACATGTCCCTGCGAAACTTGGGAAGCAATCCTCGGTCCCTTTTATCCTCGCCCCGGTCAGAACGATGGGACAATTAGACGAACCGAGCGTGAAGTCGACGGCGCAACGGTAGGGAAGGGGTGTGGTACCGATTTGCGAAAAGATTCTTAGATCTCCGAGGAGGTTGGGAAAGTGTGCTGTAATTTTCGAATCCTCGCTTTCCAAATGGTGCCGGGAAATGAAAGTGTTTTTTTTAATTTCCCGAGCGTAAACTGAATAAATCATTCGTATGCCTGAATATTGAACGGATCAGCCAAACTACGGTAGCGCGGAGCGAGGCAAAGTCGTTTTGCAATTTTAATCTTTTCGAGGAAGATCCTTTTGAAGGATCCATACGCACGTGGCATTAGGAGTCCGAAGCTGCTCTCACGGAGCACGTAGACATTAACCACCGTTACGTTCAGGCTCGGCTTTCTCGAAAACGTCCCTTCAGGGGCGCAGAGCGGTGGAACCCCGTGGCGGCCGAGCGAGTAGATCCGGCAAGCCCATAAATAATTAATAGATTCGTTACGTGGGCGCGTGTAAATCATCGACAGACACGCGAATCCTGCTCTTTTGGTTCGCTCTCGTCGCAGCCGCCCCCCGCTGGCCCCCCCGTGAAAGCAAATCGACGATACTCGAGTCGTAAAAATTCACCGTTTCGAAGAAACATTAAATAAACCTGGCCAATAAAGTTCTAATCCTCCGGCCTTTAAAAACCTTGTCCCTTCAACCCGCCCGGAATATTCGCCTTCGAAATTTTTCTATCCATTCGTGAAAGCGGGTGATGTTAATCAAAGTAATATCGGTGGTAAATATTTTGAGACTTTAAGTAACATCGTTTGATTCTGTATTTAAAAGTTTCTGTCTAAAAGTAGATTAATTTTTGCCAATCTTAGGAAAGTTATTCGAAACGGGTGTCTTCATTGATCAATTATCCCCCTTGTTCGTAGAACTTCGCCCCCCCCCCCACGATTATAGACCGGAATACAGACATCATCCAGTTAAAAAAAGAGATCGAAACGGAAAAGAACACTTCCAGGATCTCTGGATAAATGATCCGAGAGATTCGTTACCAGTGAAGGGGGCAATTTTCTCATTAAACTATTCTCAAGGGCCACACAGCGATCTCGTCCAGTGTCCTTCTGCTATTTCTACGACTCCCTTGATCCGCCCAAGTCCTTGGAAGTCACCGCGGCGAGATTCTCGATCCCGTCGTTCATCCCCCTTTAGGGCGTCGGGCTTCCGGTTCGCGCCGGATAATGATAGCCCTCGAATCCCGAAAAACCGAGGGGCAGCCTTCGCTAGACTCCTATTATATCCACCACTGTTCCGAACGCGAAAGAATCTGACCCGCAGTGGATCGAAGAGAAATTACGTTGCTCCGTTAAAGGATATACGCACCTGCCTCCCCGTGCACGAGGACAGGATACTTCTACCGGAATCTTTTATTTAGCGAAAGAGAAATTTGTGCCCCTTGTGTAGGATGCGGAGGCCACAGTTCTTTCTTCCCTCGTTGACGTGACGATCTTCGGCTCTGACAGGTTCTAGATCTCCACGGCATCAAACGCCGCAGGTATTCCTCGGGGTGGATAATGGAGGGAGGCTCGTAAGGTTCTACGCATGGTTGCAACGCGGACGGCTTGAGGTGAAACGTTTTCTAACTTCCTTGCGCTTTTATGTATTCATTCTGAGCGTCTATTTTCGTCTGTTTACACGTAGAACGATTCATTTATCCATCCATTACCCTATTCATTGTTATTCATTTGGCGCATTCTTGTTTCGCAACTTATTCCACAGCCAATCCCAAGGCTGCCCCCAATTTTTGCATTCCAACATCCTTTCCACGCATCGCTCTGGACCGTTGTTGCGAGCAGAAATAAAGTAATTACACGCGGCGTTCGAAAAAGTGACCGCCTTCCGCTCCCTGCCGAACAAGAAGGTGCAATAAAACTGAATTTAAGACCGATTCGTGGCGGAAACTGTGCAGCGAGACCGCGGAATTCTTTGGGGGATGATTGCGGCACGGGAAACGATCGCGCGTCTGGTTGACGAAAAACCATTTTGCGGCCACGAAGGAGCGTAAGACGCACGCTTCTTGCCGCGCGTCGTGGCATTTCTGGTGTACGACACGGCAATTGCCGATGCCAGATGCGCGACGAGCTCGCGACATTCCGTGTCGCAGGGCGACGATTTGACGTCGCTGGTATTTAAAAATTGCTTCGGCGCTCCTCGACAGTATAGTTGCTCGCTTTATGATTCGTAATTTGTACCATTTAAACGCTCGCCGCCGTGCTCGATGAAACCGGAAGGTCTCAATCGATGTTTCGGTAATTCGTATGACTCCGTCTGGTTGCTCTTAATGAAGAGCGGGAATCTTGTTTCGCAGCCGAGAGAGAGAGAGAGAGAGAGAGAGAGAGAGAGAGAGAGAGAGAGAGAGAGAGAGAGAGAGAGAGTTTGATTATGCGTATAAATATCGGTGTCCCTTTGTGATTCCCCTCGGAATTTCTCCTTCGAATGATAGAACTTAGTAATCATTTTAAATGCTCCATGAAAATTAGAAAATAGACTGAAAAACGGATTATGCCTTAAGCGATCCGCGAACGGACAGGCAAATTGTTAGCGAATTACCTGTAGAAAATCGCGCGCGCTTGTCGGCGTTGTTATTATAACTCGACGCGATTTCCAAGTGGAACCAGGCCGCCGGTTTTTCTCCCCCAAATTACCATGAAGCATCGGCGCAAACGGAAGAAGAAATAAAAAGCGAAATTGCCGTACTTACGCGCGATGACTCGAAACAAGTGACAAGACACGCTCGCGTCGTCTGAAAAACGCGCGGGCCCCGTGATCAAAGGATCGCTCTCGATTATAACCAGGCCGCGGCAAAAAACACGATAATACCTACTTTTTCGTGGCATCGAAAGAAATCATCGATCCGGCATCTCGCAATGGCTTCGTTGTTTTGTTTCGCAATTAACGCCTGGCCGTCATTACCCTCGCCCCGCCGGTCATGTAACTCTTAGCGTTGGAAAGCTGCAGTTGCTCTGAATTTTTGTAAGACTTTTCAATTATAAGTAATTCTAAGAAGAGAGATCTTGAAATAGTTTATTCGAGGTTCAGTTAACGATTGAATTTCAGTCCACGCAATCGAATTTACAGCGAACGATAATCAGAATTAAAAGCTGCGGGCCGGATTAAGTATTACTCGGAGCAACCCCTTCGTTTGGTCATGATACTTCAGCATTATTATACATAAGCCACGAATCGCGCGAGTGTTTCGTGCGTCGCGGTGGCAACTGGCGAACCGGTTCCAATAAGGCGAAGTTAATTAGCCGGTCGTTAATACGAGGACGGCTCGCTGCCACGGCGACGCTTTGCGTTTTCAAGCATCGACGGAAAAGGAACGGTAAAATTTCAATTGAACGAAACGTAATTGTCCACGGCCATATACGTTGCGGGCCGTTGATGCATCGCACGGGGCGATCATTAACACGAGGGACGTTTAATAAGGGCCCGTCATTAATTACCACGCCGAGCTGCAAATTATTCCCAGCAGGTGCTTACAGCTTTCCGGTCCTTCGGGACAAACGGATTTTCCCATTTATACTTTCCCGTCATTTTTACGCCTGGGCGGTTTACTCGATTTACGAGATTCACCCGAGTCAAATATGGGAACCGGCGATCCTTGATACGATGGAAATTAATTCTGCAATTAATCAAAATACCCGTCTGTCACGGTAAAATACTTGTAAAATACCGACTAATTATGCAATTGATTGCTTGAAATGATTGGAAGATCTTTCTTATCGCCAAATTGGAACAAGTCGCAAAGAATGATCGCTATAAAATAATATGAAAGAATTAAATAACTCGAACTTCTCTTAACAAATCCTCCTGACATAAAAAGTATAATCTGCACTACATAATCTATATATCATCCCCCATCGTCATCTTGGGAACAGCATCTTTCTCTTCCTTGTCTATTTCACCTATAAGTCGCCTGCTATCATATTGAGGTGACGAGCAGAGTTAGATTAATTCCAACTAATCGACGCGTCCGGGGGCGGAATAGCAAGGTGAACGCGAAGCATGGGGAACGGCGAAAGGGTACCAGTGACGACTTTCACGCGCACGCGCTATGGATCGCGTTGCGCGTGCCCCACTCTGTTCCAGGGATCCAGCCCGCACCTGCACGCGATTGCGTGACTCCTGCTTCCCCTTTTACCTCCTGCTCCTCTTCGCGACATGCTCAAATCACGGCGCATCGCAGCGATTTAACGCCGGGCTTTACAGTAATTGTCGTGCACATGCTCATTTAAAACGCCCGTCTACGGGACCATCGTTCGTTAACCGCGTAATTACGCCAGCGTCCAATAATCTGGGCGATCAGATTATTTGTCAATGCAAAAAGTGCACAGCGGTGAGCCTATCGAACTGTCATGGACAAAAGGATTCTGATAGGGAAGCCTCTCGTTCCTCGTCAAACTACCCTTGATTCATCAAATTGATCTTCGTCCCAAACAGACGCATTGCGGATACAATTAATCGCAAAGGCGATCGTGAATGCAGGAACACTTACGCTTCGCTAGTATTATTCTTTTAATTTCACACGTATGAAATTATTGCGATGCCAAACTGTTCCCCAGGCACGATAAACGTCATATCGTATCCGTACACACCCCCCTCTGAGAATCTGTCTGAACATCGACCAATTTCGCGATGAAGAGAGAGAGGCAGGTGCACGGAGCGGGCAAAAGATCATTCCCCGATGCGTTTACGCGCGCGCGTGTTTTATTGTCCCGGCTCTCGGCGACTCTGGCGCGCTCGTCAATCAAGGAGGGACTCCGTTCTTTTTCTGCGCCACCTCCGCGCCTCTTTCCGCTCCGTCTCGCGTCCGCTTTTACCCCTTTGCTCCGAATCGGAAGAGGTCACGGCCCAACGACGGAGCAGGTGCCCAAAAAGCGCACGAGCGCGCCCGGATGCGATGCACCGACACGCGCGCGTTCACTCTTACATGCTTCAGAGAGTTACGTAAATCTCTGGCGCGATCGTACACGTTTTCTTTTCCTCGGGGGATTCTCCTGCTGCGCTTTATTTACCGACAGGAGGGGGGGGGGGATCGACGGAGACGGCGGCTTTTGAGAAACCGATCCGAAGAATCGACGTGGACCGTGACGAATTGGACGCGTGACAGACTTTCTTCGTGGCCTGGAAGAGTACAAGTGGATACTGCTTGCAAACGGATCCCGGTAATTGCGATACTGATACTCCCGCGGCGGAGGCTGGACGAATGGGTTTCTTGCGATAGCGGAGAGTGCGTTAAGTGGACCATTCGGCAATTAAGCTAATGACGCTGCAGCTTCGCTTTCAAGGGGAATCGCCATTTCGGGAATCACGGAGGAACTGGCTCTCCCTTTAGTTTGCTTGCCCCCAATAATCCTTCGCGGCTCCAGCTTGTTCGTTGTACGGTTCATTAATCGATTAATTACTCAATTCGCCAAGCCCCGAAGTTCTTCCCCCATGAATTTCATATCCTTCTCTAATTCCGTCATTTCTTCATTGTGCACTTATCGGAACTCCGACGCAGCGGATCCCATAAAGCCGAGGGTCGAATGATCGATCGCGCCTCGTGTCCATTAACTCGCGTTTGCCCACGGTCTAACCGCGCGCAAACGATAGCAGACCAACCCGTCCTCGGTTAAACGAACGGGGAACGTGAAGAGTCCTCCGAGTAACATCGGCAGATACACTCGGCGAGCTCTTTGTCCGTGCGGACACGTCCGTCGAGGCGCGTCCCGAATAAGGGGGCAAAAAGCGCGCGATCCCGCGGCGTGGAGCAAAGGTTGCCGGTGTTGCGTTTCAGCCCGCCAAGACGCGCCTCGTACTCGCCATTAATCAACGGAAGGGGAGTAAATGATTACGCCGATGGGGCGCTCGCCGAGCGAGCGCATTACGCTAGAACCACGTGATTGGACCGTGCGATGACGGATGAGACCTTGCGCGGACAAGTTCCTCCGCTCGTCGTTGAGCGCGAAGAACCCTTGATCAAGTCCTCATCGCTCGGCGAAGCTAGAGCGCGTTGTTAGAGCAACCCGTTACGGCGCGCTTCCGTGATGACTGGGACCGACGATCATCGAGATTCGGCTATGAACGGTGATCGATAACGAGTAGGGATGACTGCGATGGCTGATAAGGACATTAGCAGCTGACGATCCCTTTCTATTTCATTCTGATCGTACGTTGCCCGATGTCATACAGTTTTCCCAATTATGTCAGCCGCTGGATTTCTATACAATATTCTTCGCGTTCGACGTGCGTAATGCGATTTGTAAATGCCCCGTCCGACGTCTTGGATACATCTTTATATCGGTCTCGGTCCAGGTTTGACCGACTAGATGACATCCGCGGCCTCGGGGTCTCGCGGTGGCTCATAAATCTTCATGAGCCTCTATCACAGTGCATCATCCGCGCCAGAACGGCTGAAAAACACGGATCGAAACAGCTGCCGCTTAACAGCGGCCGTAACGGGCACGCGGAGCGCGCGGGAGTTGCGATCGGGCTTTATCTCATTGCAGGCTCCTGATCGAGCGTATGCATCGTCGCAACGTGAGTCGTTGGTAAGCTCCTCTCTCTGGTGTTCGACCGCTGCCGCGAACTTCGAAAGCGATCGTAACTCCTCGCGCACTGGAGCTCCGGCAAAAAGGTTCTTGCGCGAGCGCTATCGAGGCGCGAGTTCGAGACGGACGTGACGAGGGTGACGGCCCGACGAAGAAACCACGTGCACACGTATCTACTGAACGAGATCCCGGTACTCTAGGAGCGATAGATAGCAAGGATTCGAGTCCTGATCGATCGTAATCGAGCGAGGCGAGGCGCGCCAAGTCGGCGTGCCAAAGGTTAAAGGAATCCTCGCGCAGCATTCCCCGCACGTTCCTCGTAAACTTCCTCGCGGTATCCCTCTGCCCCTTTCCTCCCTTCGCCGGTGTACGCGATTCCCTTGGTGCACGCTTCCAAGGCTGCGCGCGGGTCCCGCCGTTCGCCACGGCGGTTCAATCGAGCACACGACGAGACACAGTTGCAATTGCTCTTGCACACGGATCTTCCCTTTCCTTTTCGTTCGCGTCCTTCTCTCGTTGTCGGTCGTTCATCGTGGCCCGTTCCAACGGGAACGATCGCGCGCGACTGCTCTGGACACCGCAGCTGCGTCCACTCATGCTTTTTCCTGCTGAAAACGATTGCCGCTTCGCCTTGATGGGGCACGACTCTCGACCGCCGATTCTGGTGGTGAAGGAAAGAAAGGACATAGTTTGGAGATAGGTTTCTTTGTACTTATTGGAAGTTAATTATATTCGATCAAGCGGCATTGCCACCCGGTGCACAGAATTATTAAAACCCACGTGTATCAATGAAATATTCCAGGTCTCCGAACTCAGAAACATTTAACAATACCAGTCCTTCTATATCGTAAAATATCTCTGGATTGTATTAAACCTTATAATGTGCCTGGCCACGTCGCAATCCTCCCACCCAGTCATTTCTCATCCTCGAACAATGAGCATACCACAGGATTCAAAGGTACCCCCTTTACGATCCGCCAGATTTCTAGCCGCACCGCCGCTCAATTTCCATCGGCGAAAGTTCACTCGGAAATCAATTCCATCTGCGAAAAGGTAAAACAAACACCCAAGTGAACCGTGCAGCAAAAGGTTACCAGCCGACTTTGGACACCTATCGCGAATCATCCGCCGTCCCATATTCGCGTTGTTAGCCAATAGGCACGCAAGCGGAGAAGCGACGAGAGTGAAAAAGGCGAGGGAATGGAAAACGCAGGCTTTCCCCGACGGGACCACGCGGGACATTCCGATCGGCTTGCTCACCTGGAATCCGTTCGTTCGAGTTCTTCCAGTATCGGCCGCCTTTGCCCATCATTCCTCTTCGTGCTCTCCGCTCGCCGAGGGCCACCCGTTCGCGGAACAATCACAGCCGGGGCGTCTGCGTAAGGATTGCGCTTCGCTCTTGGCACGAGCACCGCGTCAGACGCTGCAGCTGTGCCCAGTCCCTTTTTCTTTTGCTCCTGATACCGTGCATAGCCTCTGCCGTCTCCGATCGTTGCACTTGCTCGCCGGAGAATGGCCTTTCTTCAAAACAATAAGGTCGCGCTCGTTTCGATTTTACCGTGACCCTTTCACCCAATTTTACAAGTTTTGCCCATTTCGTATTGACAGTTCCTAGAGAGATTCAAGTATTTGTTACCGAAGCAACGAAATCCAGCCTCGTTATTGCGTGAATAATTGCAGCATGGAATGGTATTTCGCGTTACGGTTAAATGCAAATATCCCTGCCGACGTGCACGGCGCATTCGCGCGCAAGTGTACGCATTTAAATATAGACCCCGTTCCGAAGCATGTAAATACGGTATTGCGCAATCTGGTGGCGAGTTTTGAATAGGGATTACGACACCCCGTGGTCATAAGACGCGTACCGGGGATAAAACTTGTGCCGCTAATAAATCCGTGCAAATTGCATCGGGGCGCCGCGGCACCCGCGGCTAATTATTGCCGTGTCTACGATCGCAATAGTCGCGGACAATAAATTTCACGCGCAGGAATCGCGCGGTTGTTACAATATCCGTGCGGCACGGCGGGCGTGTATGCAAACGATCGTTTACGAAGATTAATCGCGTCTTTTATTGCGCTTGCAGCGAAACCACGCACGCCGCCAATGACCCTTTGATTTATCCGCCGACAAATTGAAGCTTTTATTAAGGACGATAAATCAACGTACGTATTGCTACTACCGGCTGAATTAATTGGCTCCTCAAAATCTACCGCGTACTTCAGGAAACACGAGCTCGCGCGATTTCTATGGTTTATCCTCCCGCGAATCTTTGCGAAAGCCTCAACGCAGATCGCTGCACGGACCACCAGGGTAGTTTCCGAAGGATCGAGGGAGGCATTGTTGTCACCCACTTGTCAGGATCCTTCGCTACCCATCTTCTTCCTCCATTCTGTTTTCCTTCGAGGAGCACACCTCAGCCCAGCGCCACCGTGAAAAACGGCTAATGCGAACGGCGTCGCCTATCGTCCACACCCATCTCTAAGCTCGACTAACACCCTGGGTGGCGCTTCGTTTAGTGAAGATATCAACGGCAGATCTGGGAACCGCGCGAGTGGCCGAGCGTTTTGTCTCCTGTCACGAGAGCCTACCGCTCGCGCGGCTGTTATTTATATGCAAGCCCCCGTGGATTATCGCGATGGAGGCGCGAGTAACCAACCCCCCATGGAAAAATTGAATAGGCTGCGAATGGGGTCGGGGTGACTTGGGAAATTTGCCAAATAGCTTGGTCTATGCGTCTCGTATTTCAAGCTTTTACATTCTGCTGTGTGCGCCGTTCGAAGGATCTCCTTTGTTAAACACTGAAACATTTAGTCGAAGAAACTTACTAGTTAAATAAGTGAAAAGAATTGGCCGAGGAAATTAACATTGGAGCAGAAAAGATGGTAGAAAGGGAATGAGAGGATTAATAGTTGCATTATTCAAAGAGTGATTCAATAGTAGCGCAAAACTGCCCCTTATAGCTTTCTAAGTATTTAATTTCCATCAACCCTTTGCTCATAAAATTATATTCTGCGAACATTCATTCTAAAACCTTTTTGATAAAAATTCTTCGAAGCATGATAGCCCAATAACGTTTGCCACTGCCAAATACACGTTGAGACGCTAATTGCGAGAGGCACTGCACGGCCCTAAATCGGAAAGGCAGCGAACACGTATAATCCGGTATGCAAAACGCGTAATTGAAAAAAATGCCATAAATCAGCGGAGCAAAAACCGGGACAGGAATACGCATGCTGCACCATGATCCATGGGGATGATTCATCGACCCCACGAGGAGTCTCGCCGTAGCTGAAAATTTGCAACCTTTACGAGCTATAACTTTAACGAATCGCTAATCCCGCAAAGACCGTGCGGTGTCCGCTTCTTTTTCTCTTTGCGCCGGCCACTTCTTCTCACGGGACGTTTATTTCGTTGACGCGAACTCGAGCGCGCGCATTCAATGCCCCGTCGCGCCGTGCACACCCCGGCGCTCTATACACATATTCGGCGGAGGACCGGTATTTAAGTCTTTTGTAATCCGTTGATGTTCCGCGGGGGAGCGGACGGTGAGTCATGGCAGGTGCTAACCGAGGAACGGGCCAGAGGACAAGCGTGCTCCGTTCTTTTGCAACCGCTGCGTCTCGTCCGTGTTCCCTCTCGTTTCGTTTCTCGCTCCCCCCCCCCCCCCCCCGGACCCCGTCGATCGTCGTGAAATTGCATAACCGTTGCATAATTCAAAGTTTGATTTAAGGCATCGAACGTATTTAAGCTGGTCACCGAGCGCTTATCGATTATCTTCCTTTTCGTTTACACGACTCGGAGCGCAAGCTGGCGTTCCTAATTGAGAGATCACAAGAAGGAACGCTTTCAGTGAATCAAAATGATTTAGCGGTAACTCCGAGAAACATCCGAAACGTTTCACAGTAACCGCCCAAAGATCGTCCGACGTTGAATTAGATAACAGCTCGAGTAATCCCCCCCGAGGATCCATAATTAGTGGAAGCAGCCGGTTAAAGAGAGTCGGAACGTAACTAGAGATAAGCGCTTACAAAGAGGCGAAGTGCACGCGCGCTACCTGCCTCTACCACCTGTCCCATCATAGTCTAAGAATAGAGCAAACGCGATATAACGCTCGCGAAGGAAGCTGCGCCGGCAAGATGCTGTACGCTCCGGTGGGATCGCGCGGCCGTTCTCGTCTTTCTCTCATTTTCGCGTCATCCCCCCGGGGGTAACGTTCCTCGGTTACCTCGCGTCCCTGCCACTCGCTGGCGAGACGTTCTTGCGCGGCGAGCGGCTAATGAGAGAAAAAATGTACGAATAATTGCGATCCCCTCGACGCCGCCGATACGTTTCTGCTCGATCGATCGCATTCTCTCGATACCCGTTACCAGGTAGCTTTCTTCTCCTCTATACGAGAGGTATTCCACGGGGATCGACTCGCGTGATCGCCTCTGCCACTTATGCAAATCCCTCAGCGACTGTCTTCGTTCCTTTATGCCCTTCACCTCCGGTGTTTCCCTAGCGCGTGACTACGTGCAAGTTAGACAGCCGCCAGATGTTCCTTTCCCGCCAGCGAGCCGTGCAGCTTCGCGAAGAGGATCGCTGAGGTGGACCTTCAACCACTCTGCAATTTCGCCACGGTTGCGATTCGAGAGCATTTGCGCGAGCTTTTCCGAACTCGCGTTAATCGGCCGACGAAGAGAAAAGCTTGAGGTCGGGATCGTTATCGCCAGAGGAGTGCTGCCGTTGCGAAGCGAGTTGAAGGAAATGTAAATTGCTAAAGAACGACGCAACGAAGCGTGAACATCGGAATAAAGTTCCTATAATAGCTGGCGATAGGAGTACGAGAGCGAAACGAGCAACGCGTCTCCGCCGATCTTCCGATCTATCAGCTGAGATCCGATGGATCCCCTTTTAACGATGACGCGATCGAACTCGAATTACTTGGATTAACATTCCGATTTCTTTGAAGAGGTTCCAGAAACTTCTTGATGGAAAGAATGTTCTCCCTTGGAGTTTCATTCCTGAGTCGGTTAAATACTTGCGAAGGTATGCGTTTCACTTCTCAGAGATCGTTTCGCATCCCTGACTGAATTCAGAAATCATTTAGAGAGGTTTGAATGAATGAAATCTCGATCAATTTAGATTAGAATTTTCAGTTCAATTTCTATGTTCTATTAATCCCTAGCTCTAAACGTTTTTATACTTTCATCATTAATTATTCAGAGAAATCCATGACTACATGGCCGCGGCAATAATTTTTAGTCTGTCCAAAGTTTCGTTTCCTCTTTGCACAAGTTTACTTGTATCGATTCACATCAATTTACGATGCGAGCCTTGACTGAATGCAATTTCCCAGCGTTCCCGCACAGGGAGTAACTTGCGCAGCCTGTCCCAGTTTCCGCGATTAATCGTTACACGCAGGGCGACACTTTCCGCTCCGCACGGTCCGCTGCACGCCGCTGCTTCGCGGCTTGAATCTGTGCAGCAGAAAAGGAGGAAGAAATAATGTTAACAGGCAATTAGGAATCACTTTATCTAAGCTTCTCCTTTCTCTATCCGCAACGTTATTTACGCATTCGATTAAGGAGGCGACTCGCGCGCACCGAGAATATTCATACTTTTCAGACCACTTATTTATAACGCGTCCGTAGCCGTGTCGCGGGGCAAACCTAAAAGGGGGAAGAGATTGATGGTGTCCGAGTAGCTCTGTTTACTCGGAACAGCTCGTTACGTAAATAGGACGACACCCCCTTCGCCAATGGTCGTTTGTAAAGACCTCGTCAAGAAGAGAAAGTCCGATGGAAGAAGACGTCGACTCTGAAACGCGAGCCCCGACGCTTTGGCCTCCGGCCAATCCGCGATAATCCCGTCCCATCGTTTCCCGCAAGGGCGGGAGAACATTCTATGCCGGTCCTTTAAATTCACCAGGGGGGTGGTGGTTCCCGGTCGCCCGTGGGACGAGCTGTGTGGCCAAGAAAATCGACGAACCCGTCCGTGACCCGTGCAAACGTGGAACATGTTTCGGGAACGCCGGCACGCGTTTCCAATTCCCGTTGCGGCTGCATTCAGTGCGGCGTACGGGGCGAGAGGGCCATTGTGCGCGTCAAAGAAGACATCGCGCGGTTAACACGACGCCCGAGGCGAGGCGGAAAAGACGTCTTCCCGTGGCCACCGTGAACAATTAGATTCACGCAGTTGTCCCGAAGTTGGACCAACACTGGGCACGACCATTGTCGTTGCGACCCACGACTTTTTACCTTTCGCTTGACCACCCGTACACTTTCGCCATTGTCCATCCCCCATCCCCCTTGGCGCGCACGGACACGGCGAACAACCTGGCAAATTGTTTCGTCTTGTCGGGACACAACGGCGAATGAACCTCGAGCGTGCTCGGAGTTTTTCAATACTTTTTGATTGGAGGAAAAGTGCTGGACGAGACGCTTGCGCCAGGTGAAGACGTCACGGGGGTTGCATCGGTTTTGTGGTCGAGGCTAGTCTACGATTGTGAAACGTCTTCTTTGAAGCTAAGAGAGTCAATTGCAGTAAATGAGGACCGCACGATGCGATTCCTTTGTTAAGACGTACTTAGGCGCAGTGGTATATTTGTTTGCGCAAGTTTCGTAAAGCCTGGCGAATTTTTCTTTGGTGTGGCTGCTGAAGTTACGTGCATCTGTAATGGAAGCAAGTTGCAGTAAATTTGTTTCGTTCCATTTGTCCGAAAGAATTTTTCATCAATCAACCGATTTTACGTTTAACTAAAGTCATTGATTTCTTATCGATCTCTCTTCAGTAGAATGATCAACGATAACAACAGTCTATCACAATAAATAAGCAGAGAAAGCTACTGAATGGCGTCTCTGATCCTTCTCTAAAAACCAGTTAAAGAATACTACACGGTAGCCGGAAACCCCATCATCGGAAAATAGTCGTGGGGCGAAGAATGCAAGGAGTAGCCCGCTCTTGACTCCCCGTCGAAAAATAAACTTTCGAACCCTTGCGACAGGCTCGCAGGATTTCCATGAAGGATACACAGGACACATATCCCGAAGGTGGATGTACGTGGTCGTAAATACTGGAAAGCACGATTATTTTCTCAGAGATCGGACGACAACTGGGCGTGGCCGAACGGCAAAGCGGTTCTTGACTTCGATCTTGTCGCCGTCGCCTTGAAAATATTATCTTTGTACGGGACACGACCGTTCGTCAAAGTAATCGCGCGCGGTCGAAGATTCCGTCGGTAGCCGAATAAAAACAAGCCGCACCGTTTCGCGCCGAGTCCATCCTTTGCCCGCTTTCCTCGTCGAGGGTCCCCGCGCCGTCGTGTCGCGAGATCCTAAAACAACTCCATCGGTTCCAGCCTCTCACGACAAAAGTCGTATAGAGCGTGCTGCGGGCCGTCCGCCGTCAATTTAATATACGACGACGTCTTAATGCGGATAGGCTCGCGAGGCTCGAAACTCGCAATTTCACCGGGAAGGCTAATCGTGAGTTACGGGCGTGGAGATCCGGACGTTAAAACCGTTTCACCTGGCCCTCGGAATTGTTCTTCTATTATTAGAAATTAATACGGCAGGTGTTTCGGGATCGGCAGGGTAAATCGTGAGGATTTATCTTCGCCGCGGAGCTAATTTACGCTTGATCAGTGATACATCCTCGGTGCTTCGTTGTTTGCCAATTTTATAGGCTTCTTCTAAATCGAACCATTTCTAAGGCATCTGACAGTGACCGTAGCCTGTGATTGTTGTATTGCCCGGCCACTGTACGGTTCTGTTGGGACGAGCCGGTCACGCTCCATCCTTCGACAAGCTTTCGATCACCGCGTGAGGTCCAGCGGGTAGATTTCCCGGGGAATCTCCGCCGTTGGCCGGACAATAGAAACGGGCCTCGATGGCCCCGACATGCAGCGTCACGCGCGCGTCCGTCTGTCGCCCGTTACTCTTTCAACGGTGAGTGGTCCTCGACTTTGCCATGCAAAGCAGGACTGTGCGTGGAATAAGCTAACAAGTCGGTCCCGGGAATAATTGTGACAAACTGCGTGCATCACTGCGACGATCATTCTGAGAGGTGCGCATTGTTTGGAAAATTATACAAAATATGGAATGCAGTTAAATATAAAGATAATCGATGTAGTTCGAGTATCAGTGTTTAATATTTCTGATGCTTCTCATTATATTGGTTACATCGTTCTCATTTTATGTCTGTTCCTTTTCACAATTTCATCCGGACAATGTTTAGATAGAATTAATTTGAATATGATTGATAAGGAGTGCGAAACATTCTGCGCTAGCCTGCCCTGTTACATTTTTGTCATCCCTTTTAGTGCCGAGTTTTCTTGTCGAAGAGTAATAAAATTAAAGGAACGATAAAATAGCATGGGATGAATGATACGGCAGAATCATTGTGCCTCCAGTGACGGACAGACGATTGGCCGGTGCAACAAAGCCAAGATTGTTTCCTACAAATTATCTCCGTTATTAATGATTCCAGTCCAACCTACACCTGTCCCGCGGAATCGTTCTCCGCAGTCCGAAGTCAATCTCTGCACAGGTGTGCTTTATTATTTCCTTGGTGGAGAGCGATCGGGAATAATGGCTTTTCGAAATGGGCTCGCCTAGGAGTCATTCTTATCGGAAATCCGAGAAATCGAATCTCTATTGTGCAATGCGAACCGTCTCTCCAGTTTTCCCCAAATAGAAAATACGAATTCTCCGAGTTAAATTTGAAACGCAAAACAGAGGAAACACTGTGTACGTGATTTTCCTTAAAATTCTACCGATTACTTTTCTACATTTTTCACTCTTCTCCATAGAAAATCTTCCCTTTCCCACAAAGTTCGCTAATGGACGATGTTTCGTTCGATTCAATAGAATCTGTAGAAATTTCGTGAAGTCGGTGGAGAGATTCTCAAGTGGCACAATCCACCCCCATGTACGCGTCCACCATCAGCGTTATCTTCCACATCACTGATCACTCCTACGATCGACGGATTATAGCACAATGGATAGATCGATCGTTCAACCCCCTTAGGAGTAGAGGGGTTAATACCGGTGTACACGTTTCGGCCCCCCCTTCCCGAGCCTGTATCGGATTTACAGGATTCACAAGGACGCTGCGGGCTACCTTGGGTCAGGGACGTTGAATTCTATGGGTATATTCCTTCAGAAATCCTACGTCGCTGGAATTGAATTTCTGGGTAGCCGGTGGCCATATTTCACGGATTTAAGATTAGCAATAAATCAGGGGAAGCTAAAAAGTTAATCGATTCTTTGGGGCTCGTGCTAAAAATTCTCGACTGGCACCAGTCCCATATACAATTCTCCGTTTTATGCTGACAACAATTTACGATAGTTATTGTTAGCGTAATTATCCAATAATACCGTTTCTAAAATGAATAATAACAAGCTACTACAATTCGAAACGGTAATCGCTACTCGCGGTAATTGCAAATACGAGTGCAACGTCCAGCTTGCAACGTTGATAAAGAAACGAATGCTAGAGGAAACAGCGCAATGAAAATTAATTACAAACGTTCAACTGTCTAAACAGGAAATTCCCACCCCGTCGTTACGTGGAAGGAACAATTTATCAGCTCGGCGATATGCCTGCGTGAATATTATACCATCCGCGATGTCAATCTGTTTCACGAGGTATTTAACACTCGAATCCAGCCGGACGTGGAGGACCGTGTGAAAGGGCTCGAAGGAGCATTTAATTCGCGAATAACGTTGCCGGGGATACACCATTGTGTGTCCCGGCTTTAAGCAGAAACGTAGGACGCAAGGGGTGAGAGGTTACGGGCCAAGGGAATAGCGAAATGACGGGCCGGTTGCGTGGGTGGATATTATCTCTCGCCGGTCGCTGGTTCGCCGTCGGAACTTCGGGACACGATGCAACCACGCAGCGTGACTTCGTATTTATTTGGCGTGGCGCGAGCACACGGCGGGACCCCGTGACGGAGCTTCAAGTCATTAGGCACCATTCAAAATCACTTTAAGCCCCCCATCAAGTAGCGACTATTTTGTCCTCCTCTTCGGATTTCTCCGAGGCGCTCGCGCGTTCGCTTCACGCTTTCGTCCGAATGTGTCCTGTATACGGGGCAGGAATTATAATTCGAACGCGGAGGTGGACCGACGACACGGGGCTGCCGGGCTCGAGGGACACACGGGCAGCCTGACGTGTGCAGGCCCAAGAAAAAGACGTGACAGGCGAGAGAGAAGCGTGGCACTTTTGTGCGATTTCGCTTCGGGTTGACTCGTCTCCGGCTGATGTTAATTGGGACGCCAGGGACTATCTGCGCTCTTGCGATTGCGTTCGTGAGAGGCTTCTCCGTGTGTCTCGAGAATAAAATGTGGAGGTGATGGTTAGACCCGTGATAAGTGGGTCGGACGTTTTTTTTGCCTAAATTGCGAGCTTGCGATTGTCGATCGAAATCGCTGATGCTTGCTCCAAATTGAAAACACCAATAAAACTAGTCTCACCGAACAAGAATGTACACTTCAAGCGGAAGGAGAATGAAAATCCTGCCAGCTCGATTTACTATCGCTTAATCCTCAGCCGCTAAAAAATACTTTCCAATCTAAAAGCCCTCAGCTGTCTGGACGACCAAAACGAAGCAATCTCAATTTTGTTCACTCCATAGCTGGCGCGAAGCGGCGTCAAAGTCATCGAGCGAAAGGGGTCCAACGACGGACGTTTCTCCACCGTCGTCGATTCTGCAACGTAATACAGAGGTTCCTCTACTTTCGCCAGGTCGCTAGAGCAGCACCGGGCTTGATTAACACTTTCGATAGGACGACGGCCGTCGGCCCCCTTTGTGCCGTTCGCGACACGGCGCGATCGTCGCCGTGCGAAGAGGGTTTTACGATCACCAGCCACGGCAGATACGTTCCCTGAAAAATTTAAGGCTTTATCTCGCGGCGTCGCGTCCGTTCCAGCCACCTTGGAATTTCTTCCTTTTTTTTTCTTTTTCTGTCGAAATACGCCTTCGACTGCTCGTAAAAATCTCTCCGCCGCGCCGGCCGTATCGCGTCACGTCGTAAAAACTAAAAACTCGCATCCTCGCCGCGTTTACACGGACGCCGGCATTATGATCTATTATTACAGGCCTCCGTCGTTCCACCGGGAAAAGATGCTGCGTCTCCTCCTCGATACGCGCGTCACTTCCTGCCGCTCTTTACGTTCGCGAGTCTCCTCGATGAAACCGTCCGTCCGCGGTGGTCGTTTATGATCTCCGGCGAACGAGACGAAAGTGTTCCCGAGTATATTGACGCTGTTGCGCTACCGATAGAACAATTTCGAGTCTGGAGGCCGCAATAAAATTTTACCGCTGTCACGCTTTCATTTCTCCGAGGAGCTTTCGGTCGGACGCAATCATTTTTTAAGTCCTAGAAACTTTGGCTTATGTTTCGTCAATTCTCGGCTCTCCACTCGCGTTAAATTAAACAAACATTGTTTCATCCGTCAAACGTAGCCTTGTCGCCCGTTCTACGATAGTTCCTCCGCGTTCGACGCGGACGTAGCGATCGAAATCTCGCGCGGCCGGGAGAACCGTCACAAGCGGTCCATTCATCGGCCGGCTGTCTCAAGGCACAAGACTCGTCATTATCCGTTGATGAAGAGCATCGAGAACGGTGACGGGCCGCATTCGTTCGCTAAAACAACGCGGCCTTTCAGCCTCGGCCCCTGCCCAGCAGCAGCGGACAGTCATGCGGCTCGAGGATAAAGACAGGGGCTCGCGTTATGGCTTAGCTCAGGTTCATCGAAGATCACCAGAGACGTTTTCACGAGCGTTCAACAAGGACATCATTATCATCCTTGGATCAGAAACGGAATTCTCAGAGAGAAACGCTTTTTCGTTCAACGATTAGGATACGCTACTTCGATCTCTTTTTTTCCCCCTTCCATTTTTCACCCTTTCGTTCCGCCGTTTCGGTTTCCCTTTTGCATTCGCCAGGGGATCACCGACACCTGCCCGACATCCAATTTCGTGAAGAAATTCACGGAAATTGAGCCACTCGGAATGGTTCGCCGAGCGGCCGACACCGTGGTACACTTATCGGAGGGAACTGGCTGGATCAAATCGAAATACCACGGCTGTCGTGCGGTGGATTCCAGCCTCGACGGGATCGGACCCATCGGAGATAAAATAGATACCGCCCCACCTTCGCGGGGCTGCCGCCGCTCTTCGCCGTTAATTAGGAATAAATTGTATCCAATCTAATTCGAATTAAGGCGGACAGAGATGGCTTTTTTCCTTTTCGATCGTTATCGATCGCTCAGAAATCGCGATGCTGTCCCCGTTCTTTTTCGGAGAAAAAAGAAGGATACCGTCGGATTCATCCCTACACGCCATTCACACTTTTTATGCTGATTGGAAAGTCGAAGCGATGGAGTTATTCTATTAAATCGAACCCTGGCCTCGTTTCCTTCTTTCCGCCGCAGATTCAACGGCGTGGCGTGTATGGCCATCGCCGGGACTGGTTCGTATATCTCTTCGTTGCATTGTAATCGGACGAGATTGGATTCGAGGCTATTAGGGGATCGAGGTTAGGAATATTCGTTTTGTTAAGCCGTCGTTTAAAATGATTCCGCAGGTTTCTGGCATTTTTAAAGCTGCCCAGGAATTTCGATTCCCCGTATGTAAATGGATATTATTCGCGCTGTTAAATGAAATTCCACCACCTCATCCGCCGCTGAGAAATACCCTGTTGAAATTTTAATTGCGGTAGCGTGCAAATAAAAATTCCTTGTACAATACATAATTAGATTATCGTAATCGTGTCTTCTAAGCTTTGCGAACAATTTTAAAAGCAAGCAGACCGTTGATCATTCTCGAGAAATGACTCCTGATCTAATTTAAATATTCCCTTAAAAAAAGACGATACACAATTTCATCCTTTACTCGACAGCGAGCATTCCGAAGCTGTTAAAGAAAAAAAAAACGACCAATCTGAACATCGAAACTATTACGATCCCACGAAAGATGCTTCGCCGTCCAACCACAAGCCCAAGTTTAATTCTTAGACCGTTCAGGTTAAATCTGCCCTCATAGAACCGCCTCGCTTTTCATTTCCATTGGGAGCGCGACGCGTCTCCGCCACCTGTGCAACCTTAAATCCGGTTACAAAAAGACGCAGCTCGAGCTAGGACGCAACCGGTAGACGAAGTAAAAAAAAAAAAAAAAAAGAGATGATGGGCTATGCAAGGGGTGGCGCGATCGCTTCAACTCTCACAATGACCGGTATTTTACCAGCACGCCACGACCACCCGTGGAAGCCTCGTTCTCGTCGCCGCGCTGACCGCGCTGCTGCGATACGAATTGAAAACGTATCCAACGCGATGGGGATTTAATTCATCTACAAATCCCATGATTCATGTGGCCGGCCGCCCGTGAGTAGTCCAGCCGGCCGGGCGAACATCGCCTCGGATCCAATTGCTGGTGGCTACCGAATCGAGAATCTTTGTCCGGACGAACCGACGGCCCTTTCCGAACGTAACGGAAACGTTGACGGATCGATCCCGAGTTCTCGAATCGTGGGAATGTTCAATTGCAATTAGTGGAAACCCGCTTGCTCGATTTATCGTTAGCGTAGATACTCACACGAGTGTTAGTCTTGTGGGTACACCGCTGGAACAGCGGCGAACGAGCTTCGGCTGCGGGTGCGTCGTCTTCTTAGTCTCACGACGTCACTCTGCGTGCAATTGCCGACAGTTCTCGGGAAGGATTGCTTGCATCGACACACCGTTCTACTGTGCGTATTATATTAATAACACGGCATGCCCACAGCACGCAACGTGTTATCAATCATTTCGCCCTCGCGCGCACTGCAGAAGGGGTTAACGAGGCGTCGAGTTTACTTGAACCAGTACTTTTGGAGCCGCGACACATGAACAAGCACTGGGAAGAGGAACGTTCTACAACCCCACTGCCACGTGGGGGGGTTTCGCACGCTAATTGGTCCTTAAAGATCGCCCGACTGGACACGTCACTCGTATCGGGGCAACCGATTGTACAGAAGAAGCTGTATGAAACTTCGACAAACGGTCGTACTGCGGAAAAGACCGAAGCTACGCGTTATTCCGTCACATTGGGACCGCCTGACTCCTAGAAGATGTAACGTTTAGCAAACTGCGAGATCGTGTTCGTTTATCCTGGCGGCCCGAACTGGGGATGCGTGCTTGGTAGAATAAGGTAATGATACCAAACACAACCATATTCGCACGATTCGTATTGAAATTCACAACACAGCGGTGCTCGCTAATAAGGCAATGTACGTATGTATACGCGTTAGACACCCGTAATTAAAACATTAATCAGAATCAGTTTAAACAATGTTTACACAGAGTTGCTACTTTGGACATGAATATTTTGATTGTTGAAGAAACGATTTGTCTCACTTATATTCCTCCCATTAGCGTTACAATACTATTCGCTTAATCATTTCGAAAGAGACCGAAATCGTGCTTATCCAACACAGCTGGCTGCAATTTTCACTCGATTTGGATTCAATGGTTCACTATAAAATGCTCAGTCCAGTGCTGGGCGAGCAGTGATATTCCTAAAGGTATAATATACACGGTAATCAAGTAAAACATTCCGAGGAACGATTTCATACACTGTGTTCCGTAAAAAGGGAAAGATAAAAGCCACTTACGCCTCCACACTGTGAAGCCCACAGGCCTCCCTTCATTCATAAATCGTTTATTCTAAAAGTCACGTTCAGCGCCGGGGAGTCGCCCGGCTTCAAGTTCTAGGAAACTCGCTCGCGGGGACAATTGAGCGGGCACGCGGTTGTCCGCTGCTGTGCCGATTCAAAGCTAAACCCTTTCCCCGTGTACCAGATCCATCGGCGGTGGTCACTGTTCATTCATAAACTCCACCCGGGAAAGGGACAATGGTTCCGGTGGCTAACTTGGCACGCCTATCCACCGGCAGCGTGCCTGGCTATCTAGGCAAATCCTTCGAGCGAAATAGTGTCCGGTGGTGTTCATTGAGCGAAGCCGGCGAGCAATTTCGTGGCGGCATTGACCAATCTCACTCTTTCTCTCTCTCTAAGGCGACACTTGCGGTGGTCGGTTCAATTGGCAGGAAGCCCGCGCCGCTTAACTCCGTTCTCAATGAGATTATCACCGGCCAACTCCTTTCGACGCGGCCACTCCGCTGGTATTGTCGCGTTTAAAATCGTTCGAGGGCCTGGCGATTCGTCAAACGGTAGCTCGGTTACGGTGCAATAGCCTTTTCTCCGTGATCGATCCGCTCGCCCACGTCTCGAGTGGATTCTCGATGGCAGGTGATACGAGCACTCTCTCCTCCTCGTGGAATTAGAAGCGAGAGAAACTTTTCCGCTGGCGCTCTTCAGTGGTGCTTTTAAAAGCGTTCCCTTTTTCGCATCGGGTGGACGAATTACTTTGTGCGAAGCACTTGGAGGATTTGTGAACGATGAGAAGCGGATATTGTATTCTCTAATAGCGAAGAAACTTGCACAGATCTTCGCGTGAAGGTGGTAGAAATATTCGCCGTGCAGAGAACGGTACAACTGAAGAAAAGAGTATCTTGAAATAAAGCTATCACATTGTCGCAGATCTCTGAAAACGTTTAAACGTTTCCCAAAGAATTTTCAATTATTGTAATACAGCGGGACCACGTGACACGCAGTGGGCTAAATGGGACTTTCGTTTGCTCATCGTTAGCGCTATCTCTCGAGGCAGCCGTGTGCGGTTTGCGTAGAGGGTTCTAATTCACAAGCAGCGAAGGGTTCTAATGGACGGCGAAGTCGAAGTGGCAGCCAAGCGTTTATCGCTAGATTCTCTTGATTAGCGCGTTTAGCGCATAGATCGACTGACCGCGTAATTAACATCGCGCGGGCCGATACAACAAGCGGACGTGTTTTCTTTGCTTAAGTAAATTAGAAGTGCGCGCGTACTCCACATTTTTATTTAGCCTCTCCTTTTCTCGCTTGTCTCGTTAGGCGCAGGCGTGCCTACGATGTCGCTACGTTTAAACACGTTGCCACAGGTTTATCGATCTCCTGCTAGTTTTGAGGCTCACGCGTTTGCACAGCATTGCCACGATGAAGCTCCTGTAACCTTTGCCCTTAGACCAGAGTATTCATGTGTATCAGTTTTTGGGAGGAAAGCGAAAGGTACGTGCTCGAAGGAACATGGAAGGCGATTATTTAAATTTTAATTAGCGATAATCGAGCAGCAGTGGCGACGGAAATTTCTGATATCGACAGGCTGGTGATTATCAGAAAACATGTCTCGGTATGTCGGGATATTGAAGAGTGGACGCACGGTCTGTTGCACAACTGTTTCGCAAGTACATCGGTTCAGATAAGAATAACGCACGGCAATTGGTGTTGGAAGAGAAATGCTGATGTTAATAAGCATGAAACTGGGGCATGCTGTGACGTAACTGTTTTGTGATTGCTCGCGTAAATCTGCAGAGCTTCATTCAATCTAAACAGTAATTCGAGCAATAAATTGCAGTACGTTGTAAGTAACTGCACAGATAATATGTAAAGGAAAATACGAAACACCCAAATAAAAGATTGTCTAATCTTTCCAATCTTCCCTTACTGAACCGCTGCATTCCATATAATTCCATATCCGACTAACAATTGATTCAACATAAACGGAGTCTCGTACGCGACGTTCGAAGCGACGATCATACGCCAGCTCGCGTTCTACCCCGATTACCCATTACCAATCATCATGTAAATACTCTCGTCCGTTTCAATCCGATCCGTCGTCCGAAGCCCGGCGTTTTTTCCCTGCCGGACGGTCTTATCTCTCGCGCAGATCCGTACGCACGTACACGCCGCATCGATTAATCGATTTAACACGACTCCCTCGGGTACCGTGGACGGATGTGTTAACGAGGTGTGCGAGTCGCGAGATAACATCGCGGACACGGTTCCGTCGCCGTTCGCCGAATTATAATTGGCCCGTAATTAATGACACTGGCCGATTATTGACAGGCGGAGGAACCGAACGTGAGCGGCGCGAATTACGCGCCTGTTGCACGGCCGCGCCCCTTCTTTTTTTCAGCCTTCGCTTATTTTCGGGCTTTAATTACCGGCGATGTTATGGCATAATCAGCGATCAGCCCCCCCTGTGCCCCGAACGCTATCGATCCCCGAGATATCGCTTATACGTGTATACTTTAGCGGCGTCGCGTCGTATACGAGCGTGCACGCACAATCGTGCACATCGGCCCGTGTACCTACCTGCGGCCCCACGTTTCCAGCCCCAAATTATCCGCGAAGCGACCTGGAGAGAACGCGTGTTACATCTGGCGAAATTGCTGGTAAAAGGAATTCACGGCTTCCGTTTGCCAAGGCGAGTTTAATGGTTTAATCGATCGACTGGTACCTTAATTGTGTTCTTAATTTTCGGCTGCCTCGGCTTTCAAAGGCGAGCACCTCGTTGCACCGTGTCGCAATCTTCTCGGATGTGGAGAACGAGGCATCTAGTGTTATCCGACGATTTATTATATTAATCTTGGTATGCTAAATAAAAAAAGGATAGAATTGTATAAAAGAAACCGAATTTGGTACGTGGAAGAATAATGCACACCGTTTCGTACACTGTTCGTATCATAATACTTATTATTCGCTAATGATACTTGTCCATGGCATGTCGTTTATAAAAACGCACGAATCTTGTGTGCGATTTGTGGCGTGTGTGAGAAAATGTCGATCGATACAGATCGGTTCAAATTGTATCGATGTGTGTGCGTGTGCGTGTGCGTGTGTGTGTGTATGCATACGCTGGACTGGAAACGTTCCGCAAGTTAAAGTTTAATTACGAAGAGACGAGAGGACGGGAGTATTGATACGATCGTATATATTATATTTATATCTTGTTTTTCTTCTTCGTTTCGTCGTCGGTATCGAACCGAAGAGAGAAGGACCGTGAAATCAACGCGAATGTATATAATGTATATATACAACGTCGTAACGTTACATGCCTTCCGATAATAACAGTTAGAAAACCTATTTTTAATCGATACAATAGTTTAACAAACACAGCCTCGTGGTTCGTGAAAACTTAATGGATTATTCAACGGAAGATCGTTTGATCGAACGTGTTTCCGAACGTGTTTCCGTTATCTCATTTCTCACCTTTCCTTTCCCTTTAAATGCGTCTCCCGCGGTATACTCAAAACACGTTAACGTATCCTCTACTGTTTAGTACGATTCTCGAAGAGCTTAAAATACGTTTCACGGATGTGAGCCAGCTACAAATGAAACAGGAAGGACGAGCACGCGCGCCGCGATTATCTTCTAATTTCAGCGACTATTACCTAATACCATTTAACCCTCATGTGCAGTCGAAACGTTGCTTCATTTTGATTCTCATTTTTTTGTCACATCTTATTAAATATCACTGTATAAAATCAATGAACCCCCCCCCCCCGCTATCCCCTTCAGAAATTCAACGTTAACAATTCATTCAACGGACCCGTAGACAACAAAGTAGAAGCCTAAATGTGTAAAAGTTCGTGGACGATCAGTCTTAAGCGTTGTCGATGGAAAACCCTGTATGAAACATTCACCCCCCCCCCATCCCCCCTCGACAAGAATTTCAACTGCACCAGGGTAATTGCATACACTAACACCCTCGAACGTGTCATAGATAGAACGGCATCGAGCAAACCGTTCACTTACCAAGTAACCACCGATGACAGAGAGCGGAAACGGGTGGAGAGAAAACATTTGGAAAGAGAGAACCCGAA
The DNA here is from genome assembly GCA_023838395.1 of Holcopasites calliopsidis. Lineage (NCBI taxonomy): Eukaryota > Metazoa > Arthropoda > Insecta > Hymenoptera > Apidae > Holcopasites > Holcopasites calliopsidis. Next base: position 2,953,595 of record JALHAQ010000009.1, read on the forward strand.
GCATCCCTAACAGCTCACACCGTGGCGAATAAGTGTCGAATAATGGAATGGAGCGAACCTCGTCGTTGAAAAATCTGGTTACACCGAGTACTCGCGAATCGGAGAGGGTTATCGATACGTTCGAGAATAAAAAAAAAAGAAAAAAAACGAATGAAGCGGCGACGCGTGTGTTACAATTGCGCATCGACGACGAGGGACAACGATTAGTTAATCCTATCCTTTATATGCCTCTATGCTTCGCCTAAAATCGATTGATACTCGGTTCTATAATGACCGCGTGCAAAATCCCGTCGGCGGTGGTATCACAACACAATTCGAATCGCCTTCACTTGATCTCGTACGCGTCCAGATTGCCCTTGCGCCTTCTGTAGACGGACGGCGGCCGATCGTTCGTGCGGTTCCCCGGGACGATCGATCGCTTCACGTTCGCCCGATACTCGTCCTCGTACGCGTGGAGGTACAGGTTCTTCAGGAATATCTGATTGTCCAGCTCGGACGGTGGCAGGAATCGTTTCGAGCGGCTCTGCTGTTGCGCTTCCAGCTCTTTGAACGTGAACAGCCTGGTCCTCTCGTCGTCGTACGCGCCGGACCTCTTCGCGATCCTCCGCTTCCTGTTCCGCGCGCTGCTCGTCGGCGCCAGGGACAGGAGCCTCCGTTTCTGACGCGGCGCCCCGCCGTCCTCGGACGCGTTTCTTATTCGCTTGCTTCGGTGCTTCGGCGCACCCTCTTTCGCGGGGATCTCGTTGTCCAGCATCGAGGACTCGTTACCGGGCAGCGTGGTGGTACGATTGTCGCCCGCCTCCGTCTCCGTCGGCGTCGCCGGCGTCGTGGCCGCGACGCTCGTCGTCGACGCGCTCGACGAAGCAGCCGCGGCGCCGGTCGAAGTCGCGGAAGACACGGTAGTGGACGTTTCGGGCGGCGTCGCGTCCTCGGTGCTGTTCAGCTTCGCCTCTATGATATGTTTGAAGAACGCGTACATCTGGCCCACGGTGAACGTGGTGCCGTTTCTCACCGTGAACTTGTCGATCTTCATGCTCCTCATCAGCTCCTCCGTGGCGTTCCGAGCCTCCAGCTCGGACAGTTTCTCCGTGACGTAACTGTTCACGAACTCGTAGAAACCTTTGTAATAGTTCTTACGATGCTTCCTCGCGTCCTTGGACTTTTTACCCTTCTCCCCGTGAGACGGGCCCTTCTTCCGCGTGTCCTTCCGATACTGCTTCTCGTTCCAGCGCATCGATTTATTGTAGAACCGCATTATTCTCTCGAATTCCCGTTTCAGTTTCACGAACTCCCTTTGGTTTCGGATCTCGAAGTCCGATCTACTTCTGCCGGAGCTGTTCCTCCGCGACTCGGACAGGTCCACGTGGAAGAAGTTCTTGCTCATAGCGTTCAACAGATCGTGCATGCTGTTGTTGGTGGAATTGCTCGATTGTCTAGCGTCGATCCGCTGGAGCTTGCGGTACACGATCCTTAGGAAGTCGATCATCTTCTCCTCGCGAAGGCGGGATCTATTTCCGTGACCCGAATGCTTCTTCCAGGACAGCGCTTCGGTCGCGTTGTCGTGGCGGCTGGAGTTCGAGTTCTTGGAGTCCGGCTTGTGCTTCGGGTGCTCCTTGCCTTTGTTCATCTCCAGGTGCAATAGCTTCTTGCCGATCTTGCGGAAGAAGTCAATGAATTTTCTGGAAGAAAGTTTGATTTGGCTCCTACGAATTTGCCGTGCACCGATAGTCGTCTTCTTGCATTCTACTATCGAGCTGCGTTCAATACAATTCCAGACACGCGGATGTCGATCGACGTCGCCAGAAATGAAACAGGTGGTTCCCGAATTATCGTATCGTAACGTAGAAATTTAATGATAATTCCAATAATGCCAGCAGAACAGAAAAGAAACAAATTTCGACTGAAGGAAAAAATTATGATGAGCTACACTCGGTACAGAAATCCTGAAATTAATCTCGAAATACGGAAACGCGTAACGAGGACCAAACTGTTGCACTCTCTATTAATATTCTCGACTCACCTGTAATTAATGGTCAGGTCCTCTTCGCTCACGGACCGTCTCCTCCTGCTCCATCTCAATCTGGGATGCTGACCAGGGATACACTTGGGTAGTTCCTTCGGATGCCAGCTTCCGCCGATGCAAGTTGCCCCAGTGGGACCGTCGTCCAACACGTAACCCTTGTCGCAGTCGTACATGATCTGCTTGTTGTTCACCACCTTTCTCACGTACGGCCTATAATCGTAGACGCCCATGTTCCCCATCAGGAAGACCTTTCCGTTCTCGATTAACCCGGGGAAAGGGCAGTACACTTGGATGCAGTGCGGTATATCGCCAATCCAAGTCCCGTACTGACACTCCACGGACGTGGAGACGTTTAACGGGCCGCCCCCAATTAATTCGTAGCCGTCCTTGCACCTGAACACCGCCTTCATACCGTGATCGGTCTTCGGCGCTATCACCATACCGTTCTTCGGCGGTCTCGGCATCTGTTTGCACCTGGCCGGCGAACAGCTCGGGACTATGGACCAGGTGCCGTTGTTGCACACCACCGGGGTGCTGTTCGCCGCGAACTCGTAATTCTCCTCGCAGAATACTAACAGCCTCTCCCCGTGCTCCACCACCGTCACGTTGTTGATGTGATCCTTGTCGTGGCTGGCCACGGTGATGTTGCCGTTCTCTATCTGCGGCACCACGCACGGCGCTAGACACTGCGGCAACGGGTAACGCCACTTGCCGTCGATTTGGCATACGGACGAGGTGTTCCCCTCGAGCTTCATGTGACTGTTGCAACGGAAGATTATGCTGGCGCCCAGGCCGGTACCTGTTGGGATGAAAGTAAGAACTTCATAGTTACGAAAATGAAAAGGTGATCCAATCTTTTTCATGGGTACTCTCGGTCGATCCTGGTAATTGTCACCTGTCACGAAATACATACTTTCGATCGGGTAAAACGATTCTCTTCCCGGCGATCTCGATTAACCTACTTCACCCGCGAGCTAGTTCGACGATCAACGCTGCGTTTATTCTCGTAACACGTCACGCTTATTAATAAACGCTCGGACGAGATTCTCCTCCGCTCTTCCATAGACCGACTCACCGGCCTCGATGTTCTCGATCCAACCGTTGTACAGGACACCAGGCGAACCGCAATTAATCTCCTGGCAGGTAGGCGTCTTTCCGGTCCATTTTCTATCCGCCCCGCAGCGTCTGGTCGCCGCGCCGATTACCGTGTACCCGTACTTGCACTCGTACGACACGATGGAATTGTACGCGTACGAGGTGTACACCGCCTTCCCGTTCACTGGATTCTCCGGTTTCGGGCATTGCACCGTTGTAACCTGCACAGAAAAAACGCTTCCTGCTTCGAAACGCGTATAGACGGGCGAACGAAGGGAGATAAAACCGGGTGGAAGGGACGTCGCGGACAGGCCATGCGTCTTTGCTTCAGCTTACTTGGACACACTGCGGTGATTCCTTCGGGGTCCATGTGCCGTCAGCCAGGCACAGCTTCTCCGCTTTGCCCACCAATTCGTAAGTATCGGCGCAGTGGTACGACACGCGGCAATCGTACGTGTAACATTCGCCTTAAAAAACAAAAGAAGAAAGAACATTCATGAAACAAACAAATATTTCATTCACTAGAAAGTCAATCGCTGATTGACTATTCTTGTTCTGCTGTGAAGATTTTGATGAACGAAGAATATTCGTATTCAATATATCTTATAATTTATCGAGCGAGTACGGCGTGTACAAACGTTTTACTGAATCTTTCTACAGAGAATTTGGCTTAAAGTGTTCTTTAAATCAAAGTACAATTATCAGATAATTCTATGAAACAATTTCTTACACGTACAAAATATCCAGCATTCTATTTGAACGAAACGACAATGAGAATCGTGCGTGTTAAAGGAAATGCATACCAGCGTGCCAGCCATTCGCGATATCCGCGGGAGGTCCGCAGTTCTGTGGCTCGCAGGTGATATCGGGCCCGAACCAGCTGGCGATGCCTTCCATCAACAGGCACTTGGCCTCCTTCACGCCGGTAGTCACGTAACCGTGGTTGCAGAAGTACTGCACCACGCTGTCCAGGTCGAAGGTCTTCTGTTCGGCGAGCGCGTTGTGCCGCGCGTTCTTCACTTTCGGCGGCTGAAAGCAGAAGGAGCCCACGTCCTTCTTGCAGGAGGGCGTCGTGCCGGTCCACTGTCCGTCGGCCCTGCACGTTCTCTCCTTCAGGCCCACGGTGAAGTAATCGGGATCGCAGGTGTAATGGGCTCGATCGCCGAAGAACCGTCCGGTCACCATCATGACGCCGTGCTGAATCTCGCTTAGTATCGGGCATTCCCGTTCCGGCTTGATACAGGACATCCCGCATACGCCGTCGCATCTGCACTTCTTCTTCTTGCTCTTGCAGTCCTCGTCGGTGGAGCACTTTCGCAAACACTTCTGGCCGAGCAGCTCCGCTTGGCCCTCGTCCCTCGGGCACATAGCCGACGGCGAGTTCCGCGGGTTCTTGTAAACACGCCCGTCGTCGTCCACCTCCGGTTTCATTTGGTAAGTCTGCCCGTCGTCCTCCCCCTCGTCGTCGTCGTCGTCGTCGTCCCAATCGTCGTCGTCGTCGTCGTCGTCGTCGTCGGCCGCCTGCTGGCTCAGCCTCGACTCCGACGCCAGGAAGAAGATGCACAGCAGGAGGAGACGCAACAGAAGGAAGCTGCCGGATCTCATGGCGAGGACGCTTCGCTGTCTGTCCGGTTAGGGTCGAAAGCGCGCACTCGCGGTTCGTTCAGCAACGCGAACGATGCCGATAAAACGATTCGCGAAGGTTTGAAACACTGTCGATCGAAATGCTATGTCCAACGGGGCTAATCACCAGACATCAACGGTCCATCGAACGGGGGACGTCTCTTCTGCGGCGGTGGCTCCCGTTAAAGTACCACTCTCATCCCGTGGCAGCCGCGGCACGAGGACGACGAACGTTTCTCCCGCGACCGTGACTATTAATCGAGTCTGCCTCTTCGGCGTCCAGCAGGATTAGGACGGGGTGTCTGTCTCTCTCTCTCTCTCTCTCTCTCTCTCCCTCTGTCCGTCTACCTCGTCGCCTCTCTGTTCCCCTAGCTCTGTGGCAATTTTTTTCTTTATCGTGCGGACTGCGGACCCGTGCTGCCGGGAATTCGCGGATACTCGCGCATCTCTGAACGCGCATTCAGCCTGTTCAATACATCTCCTCACTCGTACAGCTTCCAGCAGATGGCGAGGGACAGGGGTGGAGGGTTGCGAGTTGCGCAGAAACTCGCGACACTTCTCCCCCTCCTGGACAACCCCTGTGCGATCGCTGTCTCGGGGAGGGTGGCTGCGATACAGTTTCCTATACACGATCGCGTGTATGGTAACGAGCGGAAACATGATTCATTCGCCGCGATACGTCTGGATCGTATCGGATATGCTCATTCCATTGTAATGGATATTCCTTGTTTCTTGCTGGACGCGTACAGTTTTAGAGGATGGTATTTTCGGTGCACAGAATCGATTGCACGAGCATTCTGTAAAAGTACCACGACTTTATGCTGTTATCGCACAAATGTTTCACTAGCGTCAGGAGGAAAAGTGTGGACGAAAGAGATTTCGCCACGCTTCGTGCAAATGAAACTTAAAGGCAGGAATGCTATTTTCAAATACGCTACGCCCTTTTTACAAACAGAATTACCAGAATGCATTCTGCCGTTCGTTTTAACGCAGGCCGTTTCAGTAGAAAATTCAGAGCCGACAGTACGTCCCGCGGCGCTTTCAAAGCACTCGCAAGAAGACCGTTCTTTTAACCGCACTTTAGGCGACTCGTAAAATCTCTGCCAGTCGCAGTTGCATTTTTGTTCGCGTCGCTCTTTAGACGTTTTTACTTATTCGCGAGAACGGGGAATGAAAAAAACCATGTACTCCCTTTAGCTTGACGATGACATGCATCGGGCGAAACTCGATCTACGGTGTCTGTTCGCTAAACCAAGATCGTCGTCGTGAGCGTAAGACCGTGTACGCCATTGTCTTCGTAACGATCGTAATCAATCGGTGCGGTTCGATGCCTCGTTGCGAGCACCGTAGGTGATCCCCGGACCAATCCCGGCTATCAGCTCCATCATTCTCGCCGCGTGTCTCTCGGATGTCTTCATTTGTCTTATTCAAATGAGACTCCGAGGAGCTGCATTCGCGCGCATCGCCGAACCCTTGGCACCTTAATGGTAGTTATGGTTTAAGGGTAGAAACCATGGGAAATCCCTTCACGATGCTCCCCTTCATTTGTTATATTCCCGTTGGCTGAGATTCACCCGAGATGCGTTGGTGCGAAGGAGGAATAATATCGATCGTAAATTTCCAATTTATTAATGAGTCTGGAAAGATTTTGTTTCCGTACAGAAACGCTTAATTCATTGTTTCGTTTGTTATTGACAGGGAACCCGTGAATAGTCTTGACCTCCGGAAAGAACGATTTATTTCTTCTTCTTCTTCTTCTTCTTCTCCGGAATTGTATGCAACGAGTTCGTAGAACTAATTTTCAAGGCTGAATCTCGTTCGCGGTATCGTCGGTCGCGAACGATGCAGCTTTTCCTCTCGGTGACACGGTGAATGGCGACCCCGTGGGTTATTCATTATCGGGAGTGTATCTTCGCTTGGACGCGACTGTCAGGTGAGATTGACAGAGCGGCAGTAACTCGGTAGCTGAAAATGGGAGTGGCTGAAAGACGAGAGGACAGCTCCGCTCAGCGACATCCCCGTGCCGCCTCTTGGAGGAACTTCTCGAGCAAGAAGTAAGGACATCAGCGATCAGTGGCTCTCAAATTCTTTCGATCCATATTTGATTAATACATCATTTTGTTACATTTACCTCCGGATCGAGCTTCGTCCTGTATCGAAATAACTTTCGCCTCCTTTCATTCATATGTGACACTCTTCGCTCTTTTTCGGTCGTATGGAAAGTTAATTACAGTCCTCGGTATCGAGGGAATTCCAAATTAAATAATTCCAAGACCATAACTTTCATCGGCTACTTCTAGACGGACAATCAATCACACGTCAAACGAAAACGTTTCTCAATTAAAAATCCATCAAGCGGAAGTATTTGTTCGCTCGTCAGTCCTCGTGCCGAAGGAACGAGCCCTCCTTTCTTCGGTATAATGAGTCCGTAAGAAATGATCGAAGCGTGAATAGGCGAATCAGCGTCCTTATTAAATAAATGAAACGCGTCTCGGTCGGCGAGCTTCTCTGCGAGACACCAGTTCCCCTTTTCTCCTTGTTTCATCGAATTCAGGAACGACCTTTTTGTCTCGCAGTGGGCGGTACACGGTCGTCTCGCGGGCTGAAAGGACGATGAGCCCGCGGTGACGGCTTACAGATACGCCGTGCCTACGTTATTATGTCACGTTATCGTTTTTCATTTATCTACTCGCGATTGAGACAAAGGGATCCTGATAATGAGCGCAGCTCGATCTTCCCGAGCATATTCAACGGGACGTGTACGCTCTCGCGCTTCGTATCGACCGAGGGATTCCGTCGGATTGGAGCAGCGTGTCGCGCAGACCTTCGTAAGTCTTCGTAGGCAAATCGAAATTGCATAAGTTGTCTTACATGCTCCCTTCCGGGCTGACAGTAAGTTCTTGAAATCTAATTCCGAACGCGGCTTTATTCTTGATAGACAAGAGCATATTGCATACCCTTTTTTATATAACAATTCTCCTTTCGCGAAGACCCTCATAAATGTCATATTCGTTTTCCTTTTTAGATTGCGATGGGATCGTCGTATTAAAGGTACAAGGGGATTTTCTGTGGGGGTGATAAAAGAATTGCGTGACCGACCTTACGGATGTAAACTTAAGTGGGTGGCAAGGCTGTTGGATCCGCTGTAATCACTCCATTCACTGCAGCCTCTCCGTGAATAGGACTTCAAAGCAGTCAATTGCTAGCCTACGTCCAGCTACTGCACTGCTTGTTCCGTGTACAACAGAGACCGTGACAGAATATAGATGTGCATTCTGAATCCCTCGAAATTGACGTATCGAAACAAAAATCGGACTCTCATTTAATTATTGTTCACACTTCTATTCTAAACTCTTTTGGTATTACTAGTATAACCGCAGCCGAAAAACTATTAATCTCTAAGAGTAATCCTAGTGTCATTAAAAAGCGGATGCATGGAATAATCACAAATTGAATTCTCAATTAAAGAGACCAGTAATTCGAGAAGTTCCGAACTCGACGGCCCTCCCTTTCGAAATTTCTTCCAATCTTTTACACCATCAATTACATTTGATTAAACGCCCCGTTTCTTCTAATCTATTTACAGCGTCTATAATTTCGATGATTGCTCACGCGACCGGTCGATCGCGGCAGAATGCAATCACGCTCTAAAGGCCTAGTAACAAGGGCAGCGCGAGTACACTCGAATTTCCTGCCCTTTCTCGAGTGTGCTCGAGGGTGAACGTGTCGCGTCGTCGCCTACTCGGCAGATCCTTCGGCCGCGATCACGCTCTCTCCTTTGTCCGGCACTGCACGAAGCCGGATTTCACGCGGGCACACGCTTGTACGTGGCCACGAGCCGGACGGTTCGGCTCTGTCGCGACTGCATCCGACTCGCTGCCAATTGAATTCACGATTCGCCGGCCGCTACGGGTGCCGGGCAAGGATCCCAGCAGCGTGCGGCGGCTAACGTGCGTGACGCGTCTGCGAGCTGAGCGATGCGAGTGTTTAGCAGCGGCGTGTAACGGGAAGCGAGCCCGGGAAATAGCCGCGCGGAGAGATGCTCGCCGCAGATTCTCGAACTTCAACTGGCCGAGCGCGGCTGTAATAAACACGCTTCCGGACCAATAACGTCGTCGTTATCGAGTTAATTGTGGCTACGGTGCAGGCGCGCACCGGCGACGAGCTTCTCGGGATGCTGCGCGAGCTTGTGTACGCGCTTGCTTGAATTGCACCAGGTACACCGCTACCGCGGGATCAATGGACTTGGGAGATCGTTGCGGTACACGACGATCGGGAAATATTAGAGAACTTCTCTAGAGGCGCGGCGAAAGTTTCTGGCGAATCTGTGAATCCTCTCTAGGGGACGGAATAAATTCTTACTCTCACCGTTTCCGCCAGTTTCCACAAGGGTCTTGCCGGAAATATCTCTAGCAATCTTCGCGCCAAGTGTTACATTATGTTAAGTTACGTAAGAAGCCATAAAACATCAGCATAAAAACTTCGCTCCTCTTAATGCCTCTCAGGGTGCTATGAACAGAAGAAACTTTGCAAGCCCCGTTCTTTACGCTCAACTTTCGCGCAGAAGAAAATGATGTGCGCTTCCTAACTTCTCCTCCTCCGGAAATATACAGTCCTTCATCAATCTCGAAGGATCTAACGCAAGGTACTAAATTATAAAAATTCTGTGACAGTACCATTAATGCAATTCACTGTAAACATCCAATCCCAGTAAAATATAAATTCTACGTTCTTTCCAAGCGAATTGCAATCAAATATCGGATTCGCTAAAAATTCTACCGCAAAAGTACCAAACGAAAAAAAGAAATGTACACCGACACACGATAAATCAACAAAGCGCAACGCAATAAATAGGTCACGCAGGATTTTCCGCGAAAAGGCGTGTCTGCAAAAAAAAAAAAGATAAATCCGATTCGGGAGATGAGAAAACACTCAGTCGACATTGTTCCAAACGGCGCGAGGTCGTTTCATGGAAGTCGGATTGGTGAACAACGAGATCCGTAACAACGATCACCGCGGTGAAAGTTCCGCTTCTTTTGACGCGTTGATTGCGGGTTTTCCTTCACGGCGGCGCGCTTTTTAAGCCGCTCCGCGGCGTGGGTCATGCGAATCCGGCCAGTCTCACCGCGAGCGGAGAACTGGAGCACCGTGAAGCACGGGATCATAGTAATTATGCGGCTGCATGTAAAACGGATTCCCGTGGGCCCACCCATTGCCCACTACGAGCGGCGCATACGATTATTAAGCCGTCACGCGTTTGGGCCGGCCTTTAACCGACTCACGAACACGTCTCTTCGTTGGCACTCGCCTAACAAAGAGAATCGACGAGCTCTTGCCTCATTGGGTGTCGTTATTCAGCGACAAACCTCTAAAATAAGTGGGGCAATCAAAAAGTTCCATAATAATTGATGCAACAATAATTATTAGGAGAAAATACTCGATTTTATATTAATCACCTTCGAAATTGGAATAATAAACTGTTCCGTGGAAGTTCAGGGGAATCGAAGCTCCGAAAATTAATCAATACCTATCGAATCGCCTGTAATCGTTACCGTACAAATAACATCTTCACGAAATAAGCACTCGTGCGCGCCAGTTAATTGTCCATGGATTTAAACGATTCGATTAAGGGTGTAATCGTCACGACATCCGAGAATTATCGCAGCGGGATAATTCGAAGGCCGGCGAAACAACCGTTCGACGATTATGGAAATTCGACGCGCGTGACGACAATCGATACACACCGGGTAGGCGGTACGGTGAAATTTCGTCGCAAAACGATACGGCCCGAGCTGCGGTTTAATTGAATGTCAAATATAAGGGAAAGGGGGAAGAATTATGGTCGTTAATGACGCCAGCGTCGTTCGTATGTGCCGAGGCTCTGTCGATCGATTTATAGGTAATTGTTTGCCACCGCGTGTACGTGTCGTTCTTCACGTTCGCCAACGAGCACGTAGACGTACACCCTTGTGTACAGGCGTCGGCGTAAATCATCGAGCGAATTGTACAAACTCTAGACGCCGGGCTAAGAACGTCTGTCCGCTGGTTCGCGGTGGACGCGAAACGAATTTCAATCGGGAGCGTTCGACGAGGACTGGTCGGGTAACTTGGAATTCGGTGCAGCGGCACAATGTCTCGTTGCGCGGGGAAATGTAATTCGTTCGACGATGGTGCGCAACGAGAGACATGATGGAAACCGGCGGAATCAAGTGAACGTGAAGTGTACTGCGTTAAAATTTCACGATTCTATGCAAATCGCAGTTGGAACTGCATATGTGCATTGAAGGATATTTATTCGATTTCTTTCCTGTCGTTTTGACAATGTTACAAGTTTGAATTTGCTAAAATGATGTTAATGAAACGATGACGCAAGAAAGACCAGACCCTGGAGTATTTCGAGCGATACGTTATTCTCTCACGCCCCCGTGCATAATACGAACGGTGGTTGATTATCATACACCCGAGGCTCGCGTGTTGCATGCCTAAAGACCGACGTATTCAACGCGAGGGCTGCGTATTAAGAGCTTGTCTTAGAAACGTGCTGCATATTCATCGCAATCTCCTACCCCGAGGTGAAAGTAGAGCAGAGGGATGTCCGGAGCTGTTCCGCTAATCGTGTGTAACGTTCTTCTAAGGTTAATACACTTTGGAACTGTGCCTTGCAAATGAGAACAGGCTGCATATTCTGATTAGCTTCCAACTAGTCTAATTCTTGTTCGATATAAAACACTATCGAAGTAGGCTATTTGAAAAGTATAAAAGCGAAAGGACGACGCCGACGGGAGGTCAAAGAGTTTTCCAATCTCTCTATCGTTCGATTTTCAATTTCAGAACTCGAATTAGCAGTTACTCTTGCTCCGTTCACCGATTCCAAAATCCACTCGGCCGCTTTATGAAAACCATCGATCTCCGCGGAGTTCACCGAACAGCGCCCCAACGCAAACGTTCCCGGTCGTTACACCGTCGTTACCGCTAATCAATATTCCATCTAAAAAGATTTTCCCCGCAATCAAAGCCGCGTTTACCTCGCGAAGTAAAATCGCGAACGTTGCCCGCGCTAGAGCCGCGGCGCGGCGTTAAAGCGCCGAGACGAGCGAAGATAAGAGAGAAGAAAAAAAACGGAAGGAAGCGTAATTATTTATTTACTGCCAGTCGTTAAAGGCGACTAACGGCGCGGTGAAGATCTCAATTTAAGCCGAGCCTAAAATGCATTCACGCTGGTCCATGGGCAGCATCGCCGTTAAGTATCGTCGGCGCGCGTGATAAGGTGTGTCCTCGCGGTTTATGCGAGCATCAGCCACCGCGCGGAGTGATCGATAAAGTGGCGATTATGACCTGTTAATGGAAACTGGTGTCATTAAGGCGATACATAAACTTTCTCATTAACGCCGGGAAAGAGGGGCGCGACGGAGCGGGGCAGAGGAAGACAGTTTCGCGGCGGTGTCGCTTTATTGCAGGGGATGCGTGGTTACTCCGTGCGCGTTACAGCCGCCTGCTCGGACTCGTAAAGCCGGGGATCTCGACGAGTGGACGGCGAAATCTTATCGATGACCATTGGATTACGACGGTAATTATAATTAAACCGCGGCTCACGGCGCTCGTAAATGGCTAAATCTATCCCGGAGAGTGAAACGCAATTGCCGAGTTTTAATATGGATCGATATGGACGGATAAATCTTTCGTTAATTTATTTCAGTTTTGTAGCTGAATAATTAGAGATATTAAAAACGATTGAAAAATACTGTCTCCCTTTACGACGCGGATTTTCATGCTGTCCGACGATCTTTGAAAGGCGCCAAATATATCACGGAATTAACAAGTGCGACAAGCGAATGCGTATTTATTGCGATTTCACCGTTGCGCTGTTAGAAACCATGCAGTGTTTACATTCGCCATGGATTGGTGGCTATTTTAAAAAATCCATCGTAGTTATTCGAAATGCATCGTCGCTTTCCGTAATCGTAATTTGATAATAACGTAACTTTATTCTAAGTACAAGTCCATGTCCTCTTTTCTCTTTTTGCGCAAATTCGCTAAGAAGAGAGCGGCAATCATTCCCGACAATGGTATTCTTGGTAAAGGAAGGTGATAACATCTAACAATAATCAATCGATCAATATTCTTTTCTACTCCTTCGAGATGAATCTTTGTATTCGACGTTGATAATTATTCTTTTTGTCGTGTTACATCGTTGAACATGTTTCACTCGCTTCGTTATGGTCTATGGTAATTTATTAGAAGTGTGAGACCTGTTTTCACGTGAACGGAAAATAGAAGCATGTCCCACCGATAATTTTCGAAGCGCGCTAAAGGCGATATCGAACGCCGGTCACACTGCAGCTTTATCTACATGTGTCATCTAGACTTCTTGCGCATCCCGCATTTATATGCGCATCATTAGACGTTCAGTCTAATGCTACTTGCGTTCCCGTACCGCGTTTCCGCTTCCGGTTAGCACGTGCACTCGACCGGATCGACCGTTGCCACTTGAATCACCCGAACGATCATCGTAGCAATTATAATTAACACGAATCGTGATATCAAAAACTAAATAATACCAATGCGATTTCACGAAAATGTCCGATGCTGGTCTTCCTTTATGACGTTTAATAAAAGTAACCAAATGTGCTTTTTTAATTTCACTCCTTCAAACAGTTCCACTGTACAATTGTCAGCTCTCACAAATCAAAGAACCATTGATCAATTAACTGTCATCTACTTATAAAACAAAAAAGAAGGAAGGCGAGTACGATTCCTCGTCAAATAACGCTGACAAACGATGTCTCATACAAAATGTCACGGCGGAAAGCGAGGCCGGCGAAACTATAAATACATATTCCTTTCGTTCGTTCTATCGGGCCGCTAACGAAAGAAAATCTCTTTTATGCCTCACCGTGGACTGTAACAATCCCTCGGGAGGATAGCCGGATGAGTAATGATCTGCCAGCGATACAAATCGTTGCGATTCACCTGCGGCCGATCGAGGATTCGGCTCCGGGTCCAATTAAAGGAACACAGCCACGGGGTCAGCGGGTGACGTCCGATCGCTCCCCATGGGTGTCCAAACGTGCGCATATTCCACGGCCGCGGCGCGGCACGCGGATCGATGCGAGATACGATTCCCGATCCGGTGTTATTAGTCACGGTGCCCCGTGAGAGCAGGAACGGGAATAAAAAAAAGGAACGCGATCCGATCGAATCTTGCTCGTGGCTGGCATAATTACCGCGCACATCGTCGCTGCACGACGTAATTAGCGGTAAACGTCTGTTCAAGCGGCAGAGATGGTTAATTTGTATCCGGGCTTCGCCTTTAAAGCGTCTCGATCCTCGTGATACATATATATATATTTTTTTTTTTGTTCATCCGCTTCGCTTTTCCCTCCCGCCAAGGGGAGCAAGGAAATTAAGAGGCAGTCTCGTTGCGTTACGAGTACTTAACCCGTGCACGACGTTCCCTGACTAGTTTAATTGACATGTTAATTAGCGCCGCTCGTGGAGATACGATTCCGCTGCAGCAGCGGTGAAATCGTTCGGCGATAACGTTATCGGAGAAATCAGGTGACAGTGCTGATACATTGCTCGAAGGGTGTTGAAAGATGGTCACGAGAAACTCGAAGCTTGACCGTGGAAAGCGATGCTTTAGACCGAAATTGAACAGTTTCATTTTCGTCAATTGTAAACGGATTCCTTCTAATTGCGATCTTCGGTCCGATAGAGAGCTAAAAATATCATTAACTCTACGAATAAATTGGTCAACATTGTACCATTGTAGTCAACCTTACGTTTCCTGCTTCTTAGAACGAACATTTCAAAGTTTATTATAGAATTAGATGAATCTATCTTATAAAATGGTGTAACAGCAGCTCGACGAAACCAACCCACCTCAAATTAATCCCCGCGTTTCCCCCCCTTCCCTCGTCGCGCCAATGACCACGTATCAATTGGAACAAAAGCAGGGCCGGCGAACGTTTGCCAATTAGCGCGGCCCACGAGGCTGCTGCCACTCTGCCGGAGTGTAACCGGCACCGAAACGGCCGCGGAACGGACCAGAAGAACGTAGGCGCTCGAAAGCAGCAGATGCGCCCAGTGTCCGTACAGAAGAGAGCGAGTGGGAGATTTACAAGCTAACGGGGCTCGTCGCCGGGCCCACGTCCAATTTCCGTGGATAATCCACGAAAAACAAACCCCCGTCTACGTATCCGGTACCCTTCGACTCGGGTTTCTTGCGGCGCGGTCCGGGGACAGCGTTCGCGTAGGCGTTCGTAATAACTCCTCGCGTGGAAGTTGGGCGAGGCACGAGCGAATCGGCCCGCGTTTATCGTACTCCTGGAGTGAGAGGCGAGCCCGTTCGGCCTTTTAACCTTATATGGCCGGTGCACCTGTCCCTGCAGCCCGATAGGACATTTCCCATAACGCGTTCTTTCCCTCTTTATTCCTTCTCTTTTTTTTTTTTGTTTTCTTTACGTACGCTCGTACGAGCGCGCGTTATAAAACCACGAGACTACCGTCCAGGCTGCCGGACGATTTATGATCGAACGATCTCGCGAGATCTACCGGGAGCTCGCTCCTGGAGAAATGCTACAGAGCCACGTTCTCCGATCTTATGCCTGCTCCATTGCTTCTTAACCGCTTGCTTCGGATCGCCGGTTGGCGGTGGGAATTACTTGGTAGAATTATTTGGTAGCTGAACCGGTGGAAAGAACTTTAAATTAAATTACCTAATTCAATTTCCAATTAAATCAATCGCAAAGAAAAAGATGAAAGAAGTCTAATAATCGTTTCTCTTGTATCTCCGAATCTGAAAATTCACATCGGTCAAGTCTTTCCAGGCGCGGAGAAGTGTTATCGGGTCCTTCTTATCTTCATCTCTGGACATCGTGCGTGCACACGGACAGGAATAGGGGAGGGGGATAGAGGAAGAATCGTGTTTAGCCGAGTAGACGAGAAATAGAAGGAAAAGAAGTTGGAATTAGGTTTTGGGTCGCACGCAGGTGCTGGCGTAGTACAGGTCACGGCCAGATTAACCCCGATCATGTTACCCACGGCGTGGGAGTGCTGGCAGGTCCGCGTAATAATAGGATAGCTTAGGAGTGCGTACGGGAAGGGAGAGAGCATTGCCACGCAGATAGATCTCGCTTCGTTATAAACGGTTTCATCGGGCCCCTTGATTTATCTCCATGCTCCCAACCCCTACCCCTTAACCGCCGAAACATCTTTTTTTTTCTATCATCGAGATTGTAGGTTTTATATGCCCATTGTATCTATGGTAAATCCGAGAGAAGTGCTCGTTCCACGGAAAAACAAGGATCGACGGCAGTATGAAGTTTCAGATTTATTTAGCTGGCCCTTTATCTTTTCATTCTGGGCTTGAAGCGAGATGAAAAGCATGGAAAACGTTCGAAGATACGGCCTTATAACTTTTTCATCTCGAGCCCCTTTGAGATGGTGCACGGAATTTTTAATCAAAGTCCCGCTTATAATTAGAATATTCTGCTTGTACATCTTGATGAAGGAGCCTTCAATACCAGGAAGCTCGAAGTAGATTACTTCCATGGAAAATCTATATGAACTTCCATATTGAAATTTGTACAATCGATTCTCTAAGCAATGAATTCTATAACTTTAATAAATAGTTCACCCTCACGATAATTCCTACAGAAGCCCTTTAAACTCCGCCAACAAGAATCCCAGCCCTTATTCCCGCTGTCGTTAAACCAATCAATGAAAAGGCAAATCACCGTAATTTCTTTCCAAGCACCAGGAGCCAATTCTCTCTGCCCTGTCCCCGATGTCCCGCGGATTATGCCGATAAATCTGGAGCAACTGTTCGAGGAGAGTCGCGCGGCGGGCAAGGCGCGACCGCTGGGGGCGCACACCGTAGCCCCCGCGGCTTAATTAAATTCGAGGCGTGTCGGATGCCACGGGTAATAGCAAGGGGAAAGATAATGAATCGAAACGCAGCACGGCCGTCGCGTCGCCGATATCACAAAGGGAGGATTGCGGTGGACACGGCTGTTAGAATAAGACCGAATTAATTGGGACACCGCAGGGGCCGGCCCTGTTGGATTTATTTATTATGAACTAGGACAGAGGGATGCCGCTGACCCCCGCCGGGTTCTTTCAATTAATTTCGTTTTATCCGAAAGCACGGCACCGACCGGTCCTACGTAGTTTCTGGACACTGCTCCGGTTGCTCCTTTCTCCTGGATACGCACGTTCGATGTTGTTTGTGCCTCGTTCCTCTTCTTCGTGTTCACCTTCCTCTCTCCCTCTTTCTCTCCCTGCCAACCCTCAGGACTCCCATTCTGTGAGAACGAAACAGGACTCGTGTACACGCGAGACCGGGTGGACAGGGAGGGACGAGGTCTTTATTCGCCGCACGCCTGCTTCGTCGAGCTCGTTTCGCGACTGCACAGACAAAGGGCGGTTTAGATTTGTATTTGCGACCGTGCTTGAAGTACTTTCCTCTTTCTAGGTAATAAACGAAATTGCAGCATGAATACGATTAAGGAAACATAAATTAAGGTGTTCTCAAGGTATTCCTTTCGTTTCCACTGAATAATTTCCTCGCTAGGCTGCAATTATTATTGCGTCGCGGGGAATATGTCTTTGCACCACCGTTCTCGCCGCCCGGTCGGAAGAAAAATATTCCAGTCGCGATCCACGCGCAACGCGTGGAGAAATCTGCTCGTCGCGCGAGGTACAAGAATAGAAGGAAGTCTTCGAAATAAATCACGGATCTAGGCAACAGGTGTACCTGTGCACATACGTATCGCCTGGCGATACGGGTTCTTGCCCCGCGACTTGGCAGAAGCTCCATCCGAACCCGTCCACGTATGCCGCGCGATATATACTTTTCCTGAATCACCAAATACGCCTGAACGTATGGGCACGAAGAAAAGTGCAGCGTGTACAACGGACGGACATCGATTTCCGCCTCGGAGCCGTGGGATTGAATCGTAAAGATTTTCTTCGTCGCCGTAAAGATTGCTGACTTCATTCAAACTTTGAAGGCGGACATGACTGGTGTAATAAAAATATGAAGCTTTAATAAATTCGCCAGGCGTCGAAGGGCAATGCATCTTCGAACTGTTTATGAGAAAGGTAAAATTATAGATTAACATATTTATCGAACAAATCATTGAAAATGACAGTTAAGCTTCGAGTTCGAAGGATCAGTTTGACTTGAGGCGAAGTGCCACTGATTACGGTGTTCACCTTTTGCCGAAGGACGAACCGCGGTACCGAGAGAATAATTCAATTCCCGGGTCACGGATTCCACGGTGTTCCCCCGGGAGCAGGAACACGAAGAAGAACGAAGAACGGATGACATACGGACGGTGCTCGATCTTGTTCCTATTCGATTCGATACGATCGGAAATACGCACGAGATGCGTCCCCGGCGATGATATAATGGTGACGCGGAATGACAAACGGCATTCCTTGCCTGTCCATAAAGCCCGAATATTACTCGCTGCCTCGTTTATATCTCTCCCGGAACGGACGAAAACAATCCGTCCGAGATACGAGTCATCGCGCGATCGATCACGATTTTATCCCGCTCGCCAGCGCGCGTGTATGTATTTTTCATCTGAAACGGAGATTCAGCGGAATATTTTTCGAATAAATTACCGGGGAATATGTGTGGCTGAACGTTCGACCGAAAAATACCGGATCGAGTAGTGTCTGATAAACGCACGCAAACATTGGACTTCGCTAAATATTTCGACGCGAAGCTGCGCGTAATCGATTATACAACCGACGATAATAAGGGGAAATGCGATCGTTGCGAAATTTATTCTCGCTGTCGCGCTTAATAAAAGGAAGAAATAGTCGATAAACGACAAATGATTCCAATGCGAACCCACGCGGGCATTTCTCGGCTCGTTCCTTCGTGAACCCGCGGGTGGTTCGATGTGTCGTAACGGAAAGGGCAGGAGTAGGAGCGAGATAATCAGCTTGAAACTCGGGCAAAATTCGTCCGGCGGGAGAGGCTGCGGCTCGGTCAATCTACGGATCCGATCACGGTCTTGTAAAGGCGGTTGAAACCGCGGCGCAACGGTCGTACACGTTCTTAATCGACCGTAAATAATTGCATTTATCACACGTATCGTTGCGCCTCCGTCGAGCCGTTCGATACCGGCCGGCCCTTCTCGAAAAAGCTTTGCTTTCGCTGGCGAAGAAAATTGGCACGTTGCCAATCTCGGCTATCGATCCGCGGCGTCGTGGACCACCGAACATTGATTTATCGCGTTTGCATCACGACTTTCCGGACGATATTCCGCTTGCAACCCACCTGCCAGACGTGAGCACGTAACGACCTACGTATGTATACGTGCCGTACGGGCGAGCGATAATTACGGTGGCGGAGGGAAATGAGAGCGGCATTGGAAGCTGGGCACGAGGAACGCGTGGAAGAAACCACGAAATTGACGTTGATGGCAGTTTAACTGGCATCGCGTAATGGTTTCAGGGTTGGTGGTGATCGTGGATGGTGACGAATGCGTATAGGAAAGAGATAAGTGTATTTGTTTCGTGTCAGGGATTCGGAGAATGAAAACGATCTGTTATCAATTCAATGTTTGCAAGTAATTAATTACACAAAATAATTTCCTATGGAATATTCAGTATTGATAGAGAAAGATTGTACAAGCTCTGACATTTCTGTCCGAAGAACAAATTAAAACGCCCGTTCATCTCTTTAAATAAAAACCATTCGTCATACGCAGAAACGAAATCGAAGTAGAAACAGCTTTGAGCGCGGCCAACAATATTTCACGTTAAAATAAGAAAAGAAGTCACTCAACCAAACTATCTCCTGCTTAAAAGGAAGAAAATTTAAAACACCGATTCGCATTCCCTTATCATTCCTCATTCTACTCGCATCACCTTCGGAGTCCCTTTAAAAACCCCGGGGATCGTTTCGGCGGTCCCCCGTCGAAGAAGGGGCAGACAGACGAGATACTCGCTGTAAATCACGGCGGCGAATGGACGCGGCGATATTTCTAATGCCGCGACAAATCGGCAACACGGTCGTAATCGTTTCGCGGTGTAGAGGTGTTGCGTGAGGGGGAAAGCATTTCGACGCGTCCGGAGGATGTTTCCGAGGGGATCAACAGCGAACGTACCGTAGGCAGCGGCCGCCGTTCATCGCCGTAAACCACGTGAAAATGGGAGAGCCGGTAGAGAATAAGAGGCCGATTCGGCCGTGGCCCCGCGATCGTCCCGCGGGACGCATAAAGTATAAACCGCCCGCGACATAAAGCCGAAAGAGTTATCGCGGAGCGTCACCTCCGCACCTGGATACATCTCCCCGCGTGTCGAGGAGCAACCGGCCGCGACCCGTGAATTCGCCAGGATCTACACTCCCCCCCCGCCTCTTTTCCTCTCGTCCCGTCGTGTGTCTCGCATACTTAGTTTCCTTCAACAGCTGCTGCTGCTTTACTCTTACGGCCTTGCGTCACCCGGTATGTCGCTGCCTGTTTTCATCGTGCAGATCGCTTTTGCATACTTTCCGTTTCCTCGTATCGCGTGGGATAATGTAAACAATTTTGTATCGTCGATTTTTTGGTAATTTCCATATAGCTGAGCCGAAGGAGCGATTTTAATTAACCCCTACTCCCATCACTGATTCGCAGAGTGAACAAAATTCCAGAACCGAACTTCCAATTCACCGGAGATTCATTTCCGAGGGGTGTCGTTAATAACAATATCATTGATGAATTCGCCGATACGTGCAGAGTGGACTAACCCTTGATAAAAGTGAGTCAATCCTTTCCTACTTTCGAGCGTGCCGAAATGTTCGATCTTCCCGATCAATCCACATCTCCATTTCTCTCGGCGTCCTCTCACCTTCCATCCTCCTTTATCGCGGCCAGCACCAGCGTTCCCCTCGGCCAAGGATCTTTTTGTTCGTACCAGTCCGCTCGCCAACCGTAGATTATGGGAAACACCATGGCTCGGACGTTTATGGCCGTGGAACTCGCGATGCATGAGGCACTCAATCGCGGATTTGATACAACTTAATCGTGACCCGTCGGACACCCTCGCATACCTCGATGGAGAGGCCTCGACGTATCATAAACACAATCGTCGGTCCTTTCCGCGTGGAATTTCGCGAGGACACGCGGCTCAGAGCCTCTCTCTCTCTCTCTCTCTCCCTCCTCTATCGTTCTCCTTTCGTCTGGTTGAGCGTTGAGTGCACACGTGGCCGCGATTCGCATAAAGATCGAGTGCAATCACGCGCTCGAGGATTATTGCCGATGCTCTCCGCGTGAGAGGCGTTCTCAGCCTGGCCGATGACTGGGGACCACGAAACGTGCGGATTCGGTACGATATATTATGGAAATGACGCGACGTCGGAAGGCGAATCATTTTCGGCATGCGGATGCGTGTCTGGTTAACGCGGATGCGTTATTTGTTCCGAGGGTAGAAATTATTTTTCGTACGATCTACGAGTAATTGGTATGCGTGTATCGATGCGTGTTCGGGTGATATTTAAACGTCGCATTCTCGGGAGATGATTATCGTGTGGTAATAACGTGATGCAGAATAATGCGAACTGGTTTATAAATCTCAAATTCTGTCTCGGTTATTATATTGTAGGACAGGATAATTGTACCCCTCTTTAAGCCATTACGCGCGAAATGGAAGCGTATGTGGGTCGAGATAACCCGTTCCGCGGCTCGAGATTTAAGTAGTGGATACTCTCGCCCGGCAGTATTTATCATTGATCATTAGCGCCATATCTCATGCCTGATTAAACCAAAGAGCACCTCCAGGAGTGCGCGCATTACGCGCGAAATGATCACGCTGTTTATTGCGTTTCGCGCAAGCTGGAATGAAGATGAGTTTGAAATCGTGGCAAGCAGTGGCCTGGCAGAATGCTTAATTCCATCATCACGCTCCCGGTTCCATTATTCAAATAATCCTATCTCTCTCTCGTACATTCCAAGTACGCAACAATAATTATTAAACACAGAACTGAATCTCTGTAAAGTCATTCACCCTCCTCGTCCATTTCTTCATACTTTTCACTTCATTTATACTTACAAATATTCCGGCAGTGATCGATTGTACTAACTCGGAGGCTTATTACATTTATTGTCACGCATTCTGCAATCCATTCTTTTTACTCCGGTGAGTATCTTTGTTTTTTTCAAAAGTCCCGATTCGTTCTTTCTCCATCGTTCTCCCCGTTTCCCACCGTCCTGCCCGTTCGGTGGATCACGAATGAAGATAACCCTTATAAACTGGAGCATTAGTAAGGCGCGGAGTAGCCCAACGAAGAGAGTATCTCTGGATCTACACGCCGCAAGAAGGGGCGCAAAAGGCGTACGTTCCACAATGAGGTCCGGTGTATAAAGCATATCTGCATCGCCGGCATCCTCTTCGTGGCCTCTCGCCACGGACCGGAGGGACCACCGCAATGTTATATCTCGCGCCGCCATGTAGATGAGAACGGTGCCGACCGCGCGCTCGAGTAACGTCCGGATATCTTTGCGCAGCCATCGTGCCCCGACTCCCTACGTGAACTCTTGCCGAAATCTATGTAATTATCAATCGACCGGCCTTTCGTGGAAACCAGTTCGTTTCACTTGTATCGCTGTGCCGGCGGAATCCGCCGGGCGTTTAAAATGAGATATGCGAATTTAGGGAGGAACGGATCCCCATTAAATGGGAGAACGAATCGATGGAAATGCGGGGGTGCAAATAAATTATTAAAGAACTATACGAAGATCTTACTCATCCGGAAAGCGACAAAATAAGAACAGCGAGTACCGTCGAAATGAAAATAAAGAAAAATAAGAGCCGTGAGAGTGGCGGATGTGTTCCTACAAATTTCATCATATTTCTTTTGCGGTCACGACTCAGCGGCTCCGGAGCGAATAGCGCGCAGGAAGCTGGTTTCGCGTACGTACGTACACGGCAACTTGGGCAAAAAAAAAAGAAACGTATTCCGAGAGGAGATCTTATGGGAAACTCCGTGGGACACGAGGTCGTAGCTTCTTTCGCCGGGCGAATTCCAATGGAACAGCTCGGGACGAGTTAATTCCTTCCGTCAAGTCAGACGTGAGAAATCGTTAATCGTCGCTGCTCCAACGTTATCTGCCTCGCGGATGCGTTTCTCTAGAATCTCAGCATTCTGTAAGGCGATTCGGAATGATGGGCGCGGATACTTGACCGGTTTCTTGGATATATTACCGTGGATAAAATTTTGTGAGAATGATGCTACGAGAAACAACATGTCGCAAAATTAGTTCCCCCTTCTTGATCGAATCTCCTTAGATCGTTCCGTGGGATTTTTCTTTTTACAAGTCAATGCAAAGGTATTATTCATAATCCTATTTAGAAATCTTTTTCTACGACGTTACGTTTACCTTTCAATATTTTCAGACGAATTCCATCCATTCTCACGTCCTGTATCATACATTATTACCACATTCTCCTTCGATGTTCCGGTACAAGTAATTTCTATCCTCGCACCGAAACCTTTTTCCAAGCCTTCGGAAGGAAAAGAACACGCGAGATTAACTCGTCGAGAAATGCCACGCGCGATCTTTAACAGATACACAATTACGGACACGGACAAGGTCCGCGCAACGATGCTCGACGCCAGAACGGATGCGTATTCGATCATCCAACGCAGAATCGTGACGCGGCTCGCGTTTCACCGACACGTCGGTCCACACTTGCGATTAAGGTTAAAGCGCGGCCCCCGTGGCCCATCGATAAAGGTTCATGCAAGAATTTCCCGCGGCGGGGGGGGGGGGGGGGGGGGGGGGGAATGATAACTCGGTCGTTGGTTGACTTGCGAAATTAATAACCGGCGAGCGAGCGTGATCGAGGGTGGAACAGAAAGCGGGTGAAAGTCGACGCCGGCGACGTCTCTCCTCCTCGGGGTCACGATGCTCGAGATGGCATGTATCTCGAGAGCCTGCCCCTTTTTTCCCTTCGACGTAGCAGCGATAATTCAGAGGCTCGTCGCGCCGCGAGAGACACGGCGCCGTGCGAAACGTGTAATTTGACTTTGCCTCGCGAACAAATTAGTCGCGAACGCGCCTCGTTACCAGCGGCTCGGCCTCGTGGTAACGCCGCCCGCCGTTTTTGGCTCGCCGCCAACATTCGACGGTTCCACCGGCCGGCCGCTTCGACTTTTATCCACCGCCGGGGAGTCTCTCGTGTTTGAATCGATTTCCCGACGTCACTTCCGTCGCTCGCTCTCGCGTAACCGGCGGAAATTTATTGCGAACGCGAGTGGCGAATCGTGTAATTGTCTTCCTTCCACCGGCCACGGTTATACAGGGGAGGGTTAATTATCGAGGAAGTAGTTCTAGGAGACAGTGATCGATGCCTCTGTCGAACTTCCGCGGGTTTTCACGTTTATGGGGTAATATATATGTATCTGCGGAATTATATTGGAGGAATCGTAGACGTTATCGCTGCCATTGGATATCGTGCAATCGGATGCACGTTTAATTTAGATATTAGATTGTTGGACTATCGGAGCGCGTTAACGGAAGTAAGATGAAAATGGCAAATCTTGATTGCCTAAGAGCACTAATGATTGAAAAAGAATCAGTGCTTCTCGAAATCAACGACAGTCCTTTAATGTCATTAATCAAGGAAAATAGAACCAGCTTGTCAAAAGTATCAGAAGTTGCTTGCCAAGGGATCGTCAGGTTAATAAACATCGGAAGCAAATAGTTATTTACTAATTTAGCAGGTAGCGAGACATCAGTCGTATGTAGGTACAGTCTCGTCGAAGATTGTGCCGTGTAGTTCCTTTATTTGCGAAACGAAGGCCGGATCGCAGATTTCGTGGCCTCGTAAAGACGAGAGAAGGAGGATAGCCGTGGTCCGGTAGTGGCTACACGACGGTCACGAGTCGAGCGGTGCAACCGGTGCCCTTTTAATTACACCTCGGTCTAATTTATTGCGAAATCCGCACCGGTGGCAATGCGATCAGATAAAACCCACGACCATAAACCACGGCGTCATATAAAACTCCTTTTATTCCTAACCGGCTAAGGGATCGAGCTCTCGACTCGTTCCATCGTCTCTCTCTCTCTCTCTCGCCCTTTAGGTCTCTCCCTTTCTCTTCGTCACATCCTTTCCCCGTACACACGCGGATATAGAGGAACTCGGCTCCTTCGTCTTCCTTTTTTCCACCGTCTTCGCTCCTCTCTCTCTCTCACCGTCTCTTCGCCGTTTATCTTACCATGCTGTTCCTTTTCTACCCTCCTTCCCTCTTCGCCCTCATCGTCCCCCTTCCTCGCGGTTCCCCCCTTTTCTCGTGGTCGCTCTCCGAGCCTCGTGGCATACCATCGGATCTTCCTTCTCTCTCGCCGAGACGTGCGTCCTGCCTGCGGCCGCCCACGCGCCGACCCGACGCCCTCCCTTACGGTTTCACGTGCTTCTCCCACTGTCTCGCCGAGGCGCTCATGGGAGACGTACGCGCACGTACGCTGTTTCTCAGGTACAATTCAGGTTCTGGCCGCGCTGCTGGCGATAGTCCACGACACACCGTCCCCTCGCTCTCCCCTTTCTCTTCATGCCCGTTCGTCGCCGCTCTTCGAGGGTGGAAGCATCCCGATGCCTGTCGGGAAAATATTGCTCGTCGCTCCTTTTTTTCGCCAGCGCTCCGTTTTGTTTGGCGCTCTCGCGAATCGCTCCCTACCCTAGCCGGTTGGCCTACGAAAGTGGTCCCCGACGATTTTGGAACGCGACACGCTTTTGCGAGGCACGCACTCGCTGTACAATCTCTGTTGGCATTATTGGTAATTCGCGGAACGTTTCGAATAGAAAAGCCGCCCCCAACAGTTTCGATCTACAACCCCCCGGAATTCGTTCTCCTCCCATCCCACAGCCAAATCCCTTCCGAAAGCGAGCGAAACTGTTCTAAGAGCAGAATCGCCCGGCCGAAAACGCGAAACGGCAGATTAGCCCGAAGCTCTTTCTCGTGTTCAAGGACCAGGTCCGCGGCCGGTCCGCTTTGATTCATCTCGTTTTATTTTCACTCCCTCCCTCCTCCCTCCACCATTCGGCTGGCATCCTTAAGAGACGCCGAAGAGCTTAATCGTGTCGAGGATCATGCGGGCAACGCTTTTAAATATGACGGTCCCGGCCGCAAAGGAACATCGTCGAAGAATTGACCAGGTGGCCAGGTGGGAGGACTTGATTGGACCAGTAAACGTGCTTGTATTAATAATTCAGGTTCCACCGTAGACCAGCGCGCACCCCTCTATACCTGCTATGAGCTTTGGTTACTCGTTCACGCGCGCGCGCACGCGTGCCTTGATTTACAAGTGCGCTTATCGCGGCCGGAGGCGGCAGATGTGCTTTTACGCGAATCGTTCTCGTCCCCCCCCCCCCCCTCCCCCCTTTTTTTCCTGTCCCCTCGGTATCGCGCTCCTCTTTCTTCTTACCTTCGCGTTCCCCTCGGTTCGCTTGGTCGTAATACTGGTACATCCCGTATTTTAAGGAAGCTTCGTTAGGCCGTCCACCGTTTATGGAGATCCTAATGATTCGAAAGTCGTTCGTCCGGAGACGGACGGCTTAAATTTAAATCCACCCGGCTATACGAGCCTGCGCCCGGGAAGAGTTAGGGATCGTTTCTGCCTCGGCTTTCTCGTGAACAATCTGCGAGAGAAAAATCTGTCTTCCCTCGGCCGGATACTCTACTCGCTGAAACGGCCGAAGGCAGAACTTGTTAAAGAAGAGAATACCTACGGATAAGTTGCTTCCTTTAAGTCGCGCTCTCCGTGTTCAGAATTGATGAATAAATCGTGCAAGTCGAGCAATTTTAAATGGCTCACTGCGATTGCAGAGCTATTTAAAGAAGCCCCCTCCCGGTATTCACGACTGAATAGAACGGATCTGTAGATAGAGGAGGATGATTACCGTGAAAGTTCCACTGCTCGGTATTCTCGGACCTTTGTCGATGCTCGATTCATGAAAAGGAGAACGGTATTCGAGGATCTTTCGTCTCGATCCGGAGTGCTCTAAATTCGCGAAATTAATTGACGCGATTCGAAGTTGATCGACGAGATTCGAGGGCGCGAGACTCGCCTTGCTATAATCGCGATACGCGACAAACGGGCGAGCCGTATTTGTCCGCGTAAATCGGTAGCCGATATCGAGATAAGGGGATGAACGATGGTCGTATTTACGGGACAGTGTCGCTCGACGTTTGGCAAATTTCTTGGCTTGCGTAAAAGATGGAGGTAAAAGCATTCGAGACGATTCCTAAAGATATCTGTACTTCTTAATTAGACATTCTTTAGCCCCTTACGAAGTGTTCATCTTCACCCATTCCGTTCGCGTTTCTCGCACGATAATTCAAACGAGACAGACACGGCTCGTCGCAGCGACGAGTCATACTGAAATGCTGAATTATAAATAGCCACCCGAAGCGAAGAGTCCTTAAATCATCCGGTAATTAACGCAAGCGAGCGTTTCATCAGGCGAACGAGCAGCGGCGGCGCGGAACAAGAATACCAGGGGCGGCAATTAAATTCATTTGTCAATTATTTGACGAACGCTCGTCCCCAGCTGTGGCTCGGGCGGTCCTTCGCTTGTTCTCCAAGCGCGCCGCTTCAATTCACAATTAGCTCGCATACTCTTCCGATCCGATCCCCTAATTGCCACTTCCAGAAGGAGCCCGCTTCGTTCCACGTGTGTGGCCGTTCCGCGACAAAAAGCCGGCCAATGTATTTTATCGTACAATTATCGTGGAGCGTCAACGCGCGGCTGGATTCGGCGGCAACGTGTACCGGAACGGTACCGTTTTTCCCCTTTCAACGATCGCCGCAGTGGTCCCCCCAGCCGGGTCCGCCTCATCAACGTGACGATACTTAATTAGCGAAATTTACGCCGCCGCTTTTTCCTCCGCGCCGCCGCTCTTGGACACGGTGAACGGGACCAGAGTAACGGGTGATGCAAAAAAAAAAGCGGGAACGCACGCCGGTAATCGGGAATTAATTGAAGCGACGAGCGTGCCGCGAATCGATGGGCACGGAATCGCAGTTTTACGCAATCACGAACGAAACATATGTACGCATATTGACGGAATCAAAGGAATTGATTTCGCGACGCTCGAGGGAGAATCGTTTTCGATACGAATCGATTACTTCGCCCACGGGGAATGCTTTCTTCTGCAACACTTTCACCGCAAGGCTACCTCGTTGCTTCGCGATCCTCGCCAAAGGTGTTCAGTCGCATCGATCGCAGCTGCACGCTCGCACCGCGCGGTTCACCAGCGATGCGTCAGCGGTCGTTAAACACGATTAACTGCAGCATCCAGTCGAGCTCACCGCGGTACCTGTCCCGCCACGAACTAGGTCTCTTCAAGATTCATGGCGTTTCGTGCCTCGGCGGGCAGCGCTTTTATAGGGTTTTAAAAGCAGCGCGATTCGCCGTGGCCGAGACTCGCAACAGAATTACGATCCCGGCGAGGATCGATTTCTGCCTGATGATCTTCAATGGTTTCAGTATCGTCGAGCGCTGCTGATTGATCGTTAAAGCGAAGATAAACACGAGAGGATGGATGATTGTTCGGAGTCAGGTTTCCGATATTAATAGTGTAACGTAAAATTAATATCGGAAAAATATTCAGGATAAAATTCAGGAACTTTTAATTTCAACAGAATTCAAGCTATAATATTGGATCCAGTCTACCAACGAAATGAATTCCTTTTCCCAGCTGATACTTTTCACCATTGAAATCAATTTCCACGGGATTCTAAATATACCTGAGGGAATGTACAAATCTTTTTTTTAAAGTAACTAAAAGATTCTAGGCCAAGATGATCGGTGCTAACATATGCTCGGGCTTCCTCCTCAGGCATCGTGACGCGCTATCACGTTCATCGGTCTCAGGGGGTCGTGTGTGCGAACGGCCACTTCGCAACGCTGCGCATCAGTTGCAACGTGGAATGCAGCTCCACTGTGTTATACCGTGCCACCTGGTCTTACGGGCCGCGTCATATCGCCGGCGTATACCACTATCCACGCTCTCCCATGAACGCATGGGAACGTAATAGCTCTGGTAAAAGGATCCCGCGGAAACGAGAGTCACGCTCCGCGTTATTGCTTCTCGAAGAGGCTTTTCCACCTCGACCGAATCGCAGCCAGCCGACCACCGCGAGTATCATAAAATTGCCCCAGAACACAACACCTTTGCAATTAGCGCGCCGCGGTATCGTCGAGCGAAAGAAAATCAGAAGGAAGAGTATAGACAAGATCTAAACTTTCTCGTTTCGATTCCTCTCCGATGATTCCGACGAATCATACGCTTCACCAAATAATACCGGGCACCACGTTTTTTTTTCCAGCTTGCAATCAAGAAGACCCGCTTCTCCGGGGGCGAACGCCCGTCGCATAACCGCGGCTCCTCTGGCCGTACAGAGAGCGTCGAAAAACATCTCGCGCAGAAATCTCATCGAGCAAGATTGCCCGCCAACGAAAAGCAATAATTGCCCGCGGGATTGCGGTCGCGAGGTGGCCGGCGTGCGCGACCAAGCTTTCGAGCGGAGCCAAGCGGAAAACGGTGGTGCAGCGTCGAAGGGAGACAAGGAGACGGGTCAAGGTATAAGTAGGCGGTCGAAAACATTTGCTTTCTTGCCGCGCCACGGCGAGGGGCAATTTGCGGTGCGCTGCGAATGTTTCATTACCGTGAGACGCACCGGCCGAGCTACCGAATTTCGAATGAGCTACCGCCAGGCCCCTGCGTGTCTGTCAGCCGCTGAAGACTCGTAATTGAAATCCGCTGCCTCCGGGATCCGGGCTCTCTCTCTCTCTCTCTCTCTCTCTATGCTTCTCCAGCTGACCGCAAATCGCGCGAGCAAACACTTTTGTCCCGGGCCGCCCGCAATTTGCATCGTTACATTGTGCGTGCGTGCACGCGTTGATTGCGCGCGGGATACGGGCGACCAGGGGAGGATAGCTGAAAGGTAGCTGGGTACATTGAGGAATGGCGA
The DNA here is from genome assembly GCA_023838395.1 of Holcopasites calliopsidis. Classification (NCBI taxonomy): domain Eukaryota; kingdom Metazoa; phylum Arthropoda; class Insecta; order Hymenoptera; family Apidae; genus Holcopasites; species Holcopasites calliopsidis. Next base: position 2,983,316 of record JALHAQ010000009.1, read on the forward strand.
TGGGGCGCTGAAAAGATTTTGGAAAGAAGAGCGTCTTTGGATGCTGAGGATATACGCGAGACACGATACGAAGGGTTACTGCGAGAGGGAGGAATTTAAAGGGGGTGACTTTAGTTGCATACAGATTTTAACGCATTATTATTTCCATTAATCGCTTCCACTTATTTAGTCGGGCCGAGAATACCGTTCGTCGAAAGTTAACGATACCGCGTTATTAATATCCGTGACACGTTTTGCACGGTGCACGTCATCGTAGCCGCGAAACCCGTGGATATTAACTGCCCCGGCGAGCAGAAAAATTTCTCATTAAGACAACCGTAATAAACGTCCGCTCGGTACGGAGGAATAATTTAGCACGTTGCTCGTTGAATGAGTTCCGTATGCACAATCGCGGCGCGTAAAAAATACAGGTGCGCGAGGAACAACTGTCAGTCGTCGCGAGGAGGAGCCGGGATGAGCTCTCTTTAATATCCGGCCCCGGGCAAGTTGCTTCGCTTCGAGGCGAACCGCGCACTTCGAAAGCAAATTGAAATCATTCATAAAAATCTATTTCACCGGCGGACGACTGCCAAACGAGGCGACGCATGGAACAGAAACAAATTCGTTCGCCGGGAGAAATTTAAAGGCTGCGGGCCGTTCGAGTGTTCAGCGTGGCGATGATGCGTCTTTTAAATGACGGGAATTTATGTTGCGCCGGGGAAAACTATTATTATTGCAAAGTGAGAGGCGTAAATTTAGAGCTTCGTCAAATGGGGTCGCTTAATTACTTTAGGCAGGTGTCATTATGTTGGTTCGTCGAGTAGAAGACATCGAAGTGATTCTGAAACTATTCGAACGAGTACAGTAATTCGATCGTGTGTCTTGTAATTGATATTCCTCAATTATTGAATGCAACCTATTTTATTAAACCGGAACATATCGCGCTGTATTTTATTTTTATAACTCAGCTTGCAACCGGATCCAAAAAAAGAAAAGAAACAATCCTGCCTCTCTCGCGGAGGACTACAGTAATCGTGTCCATACATTATTACCAGTATTAAGTTCTCCGAAACCGTAACACGAAACGGTATTATATTATAATGCCGAAATCTCCGCGAAAATCCGGCAAAGTCGCGAAAGCAGCAGGCCCGGAATTATGATACACAACAGTATTGAATATGATACATGCTTGTTGAAGCAAAAGGGATCCAAACATGTGAATCCTTTTGCAGGAAATATTTCGTACGAAAATCTTCTTATCCTCCTGCTCTGTTCAGTCGTCAATAGTTTCTCATTGAAGTCGGAGGATCCGAGAAGCAGATAGACTTTCGCGGATCAGGTAGTCCGAATTTATGCCAGAGGATCACGCGGCAAGAACGAATTCGACGATTCCGCCGAATTCAGTGGCTTACCACTCTCAGACGCGGGGATTAACGACGTTCTCCACCGCTCTGTCGACCACCGTCTAATCTTTTTTCTCTCAGAAAAGGCAGCTCGTATCGCTAAAAACCGTGGACGCGGCCAAAGAAGAAACTGCCTCGAAATTATTGACAATCATCCGGGATTTGCGTGCCTCCCATTCGATGTTCTTGACAATTTCATTTCGAGCGAGCCTTGAGAGGATTTTTGCCTTTGACACGCCGCGAGATTGTATTTCTCAAATAAACGCGGGAACACTGTGCGAATATTTCCTTCGCTTCAATGAAATATCTTCAATTACAAATTCTGATTATGATTCAGTGACACGTTCATTCTTTAGTGTTCATTTCTACTAGCACCCAATTCCTTCTTCAAATTTATAATTTCAATTCAATCCAAACTTTGTATAAAAAAAGTTCTTAAAATTAACTTAAGCGGAATATTTGTATCTTTAATACATTATCATTAAAATAGGTTGCAACCTTCTGATTAATCTTTGTTCTGACTAATCTAGTGAAATAGGTCAATCATCAGTCAGCCCCAATTACCGCAAGCATTGACTAATCTCCATCCTCCACTGAAAGATTCACCATCCAGAGCGATCCGTGGTGCGGTAGTAATTCAGAATTAAAATGATCCGTAATCCATGTCCGCGGCCGAAGTTAATCATCGAAATTGCGGCAGCGAGACGAGGAAAAAGATGAGGGAGGGAGGGGACCAGTTTCGCGGATCATTTTCGCCCGGACGATCCCTGCGTTCGGGGGTTAAATCCCCTTGAGATATCGTCCCGGTATCTCGAGCCGCGGAACAGGGAAAGAGAATCGGAAGAATTAAAGTTGATGAAAGATCTTCCCGACCGCGATTTAACCCCCCCGTTGGGCTGGCGCGATATCCCGTTGCCGACCGCGTCCACCGCGCGGTGAAATATCGTGGCTTATGGAAGAAGCTGTGCACGCGGCCAAACCCTTGAATTTGTAGTTCGTAAGTTATATATCGTTCCGTCGCGTTCTTCCAAGGGCGGGGGGCCGTTACTTTGTGGCATCCCGTTAAATATCACCACGATTGCCTAGCATCTCGCGGGGTACGCGTATGAATAGAATGCGGTTTCGCATCTATTTCGGGAATCACCATCGGCGACAACTCGTTATATTTGATACACCGTTTTCGCCTGTCCCTTCCAAAGTAAACACCGACTTCTCCCCGCTGGCGTTGCACTCGGTATGCAGGAGTAACTTTCTGAACGCGTGCAAGATCGCGCTCGTACGCCGAAAGATGCCAGCGTTTCGCGTCTCCTTTATTCCCTGCCGAATATGAACAATTCAATTCGACCAAGTCCGTTTTGTTCGATTTCCCGTTACGACTTAATTTACGCGAAATCGCCAATAGAATCCCGTGAAGGAGCTCTCGCCGCGCGGAGGACCGGCCCTCGCCTTGCTGATTGGTCGCAAGTCTTCATTTGCATGTGCGGCTTTCGTTTATACCGTACGAACTTGCCGCGCAGGACCATATAAGGCACCACCGTCGGGTTCGGCATTCGGACTGTCAGCGAGAGGGCTATTGTCAACGACAGATGGACGTCCAATGGGCAACACGTGTTGCATACGACCGTGCGCGGGACGTGTGTATGCCTGCGTGTCCGCCGCTCCGGAAAACAAGACGCGCCGAGTCCCTTTTGTTTTAACGAGAGAGACCGGACCGCGTCGGCGAAGACTGCATGCGCGACATGTGCACTCCTTTTCGCTGTCACGGGGAAAAATATACCAAGGACGGCTTAGCCAAAATTGACAGCTGACCCCTTTCTTTCTTCCATCCTTAGCGTTGAATTAAAAGTTTCGATAAATAATACAAGTGTGTCAGAGGTGGGTAAAAATTAGAGATTCCTTCCTTTTCGCTGTTTCGCGAAGGTTGAGATTGTATTTTTCCACGTTTCCAGAGAAGGGTTCAGAGATTCCTTTCCACAAATCCGTGGCAGTCGCCCGTTGCATATAGAATCCACGAATCCCTGGGATCTACCGCCGCCATTCATTTCACCGAGGACACGCAAGCAGAATTAAGGATGTCCGTTCCCTGCGGCCCGAAAAATGTCGTATCAAGTTGCCCGCTATCGCATCGCGTTACCGGTTCCTAATTCTTCCTTAATTTTACAACATCCAGAGAAAGTCTCGCCTGGCCATTCCGAACACGCCGTCTCCGCGGACGTCCATTCCGGGCCACGTATGGATCCAATTAGAAGAATCTGTAAAAAAGAAAAAGAAACTCACTTGGCACGATCGACCGTGTTCCATTTACAAAATATCCTTTCGGTCCGGGGGTTGTCTCTCGGTCAATTTGTAAGACGCCGCGCTTATTAGTCAACCACTCCGGCGGCCCGGCAATCTCGTACAATTACCGCGTATATTACAAGCGATACGATTATCGCGGGGAGGCAGTTTAAAGAAAAAAAAAGCACCGATCCAATCCATTCGGCCGGGCCACGGTTGCCGTGAGACGGCTACGACGGGCTCGCCGCGCGGATGATACCCGGCTGGAAATAAAAACCGTGCAGTAATCGTCGAGCACTTAGTACCATTTCGTTGGGTGCCACGAGAACGAAAGGTGGGCAGGTGGAAATGTTCGCGTGTTTCGCGGCGGGCAACGGTCGTTTCGGGACGAGATCCGAATGGCGCGGGGGGGGGCCCCGGTTCGTTGGCGTTCCAGAAGAGTGGAAGATACACAACACTCTATCGCTCGTCTTCTGGGCGAGCATTTGTCCCTGAGTGCCGTTTATCTCCGCGTGGCCCCCCTTCGGTAATGCCCTGTAACCTAACACTGTCCTGGACCCCGGACAGATAATAGGACGAGGCGTTGGGCGAGTTTACCACGAAAAACAGGACGATACCGTGGGGGAGAATCGTGGCAGTATCCTTTACGTCCCGGAGACGAATACCGGGCCTCGTGTAATGGATATCAGGACGATGAGGACGGTAACGCAGCGCCTTGCGGAGGTGCGCCAGAAATGTTGCCGGGGGAAGAACTGGTACCTGTGAACGCTGATGATCCTCGGAGTCGCGCGGGTTATCCGCCCCGAACCCGCCTGGGAGGTAATAGTCCATCCTCCTGTATTTCCCGTGATCATTTTAACGAGAGAATTCACTCCGCTGCGGAACCATGGTGCACGCAGTGCGTATTGTAGAAATTTCAGGAAGTAAAACACGTCTAATTTCACTTTCAATGGTGAAATAAGAAATTTACTTAGACGATGCTTTCGTTTAGAATCGAATACCATGGCCGAGTTTCGATCTGAATATTCTTCGTAATAAACGTCACGGTTAATTGTAGAGTTTTACGATGCTCAGTTTGCATTCCTTCCACGGGGTTCCCAGGGATGGGATTGAATCTTGAGATTAAACGTCGCGTAAGAGATCCTCCGCTCACGGCGGAGATGAACTTATGCGACTCACGAACGCGCGACGGTCAAATTTAAATGCGCCGCGGCTTCGTTCCGGTATCGAGGGGACAGGTCACGTTCGTAGAGAATCCTTTTTTTTTCGAGATTTCGTTCCGTCCTGGATTTGGAACGGGATAGACGATGGCCCGTCGGTTGGACGCGTCAGGAAATGTGTGTAAGCCGCGTTGATCACGGTAAAGGAAAACGACTGCGCCGTCGCTCGAGGATGCCGAAAGCGTCGCACGCTTTAAATGAAAATAGCGATCGACGAACAATGGGACGGGAGTTCTATTTAGTTCTGGAAATGGAAAACGACGAGGAGATACGAATCCTGGCTCCTTTCAAACTCACGTCCGCTACGTGTCGCGTCTCGTATAGCTCTTTTCAGCGCTTCTTCGCTTCGATACAGTTTTCTTTTTCTTCCACTGGTGAATTGAATGTGTAGCATGCAAATGGGAGGCGAAGACCTTCGCAATTTTACATGATAATGTTTCCCGTAGAAAAGGGGTTGAGCTTGTAAAGTAATTACTTCGTCTCCGGCTTGTAAATGATTAAATACATTCGAATGGAGTTTTTAAAAGAAATGAGCGACAAAGAGGTGAATCATTCAAACACTTCTCCGCCGGACAATAAACTGAAATGTATGATATGCACTTGGAAGAATTCTCCCTTGAACGACGCATCCTTGTCCGTCGATAACATCTATGCGACTTTACAAGCCGATATTAATTATCATCATAAGAAATCTCAGCCCCCCGACAGGACACTACGATTTTCAGACACCTCACGTAAGACACAGTACAAACTTATCATTTACGAACAAAGCTGTCGCGCAATCTTCAGCGCCGGATCTCCCTCAGCCTTCTCCGTTCGATCGATCAAAGAAGAAGCATCGAATCCCCGTTACTATACACAACGTATCACTAAAGAGGCAATCTTCCGACGCGCTGTCAATCGGTTCGTTTAAGAAAGACAATTCTCCGCGTCTTCCTCTATCGCGATATAGCGTACGTGGGTCTCATTAAACGCGGATGCGCGACGAGCAATAACGAATTCGCGACAGGTGCCACGGCATCGTGTGTTCGACCGGACACAAACTGAAACTCGAGATAGGAGCTATCGGGACGGTAAAGTGGAAAGAGAGGTTCACGCTCGAATGACGGTGCATGAACCGTGGAATGCAGCCAAAGTACTCGTCTAATCTGCTCGTCCGACTCTCGCGGTGCTCGTCGAGTCCCATCGAAGACACTTTACGATCGATTAAGTACTATGTCCTTTGATGGATCACCCGCACAGAGACGCGGGGGGGAAACGGGGAGTTTACGACCGGATAGTTGCTCATAGATATTACGGCACTCCCTATTTATTCGAATCGACCCTTTTCTTCATTTCTGTGAACCGATTTTGATTCCGTTGCAAACAGAACGTTCGATCGTCGAAACGATAAAGCTACGCCAAGCTGTTCCACCGGAAACGAGAAACACAATCGCCAAGTTTTCAGCCTTCGAGTAAACCGCGGCGGGGAAAGTCATCGATCGACGAACCCCGTCGATCGTGCCAAACTGACGATGCTCGTGTTGCGTGAGGAGCCCGATAAAGCGCATTTGCGATCGGTACTATGTACTGTTATCCTCGTGGATTGCGGTAGTTTCGCTTTCCGCCGGGCTCTTATGATCTTATGAAAGCATCTGTTGGAGATTCCGATATCAAATAATTGATCGGGGAGCCACGTTCAATTTATAACCGTTCCGGAAGGCCGATCGTGACTGAAAATCGCGCAGCAAGCGAGAAACTTTTTCTTTCGTTTCGGTCCGTCCGATGCCACGGCGCAAGAGTAAATTGCATTTAGTGCGATTGATAAATGCACAGAGAAATTCATCTGTAACTTCATCCCGATAGATAAAAGATCTTGCATCCTCTGTTAAAATTCTTCCCCGAGGAATTCAGAGGAATGATTACGGTGATAAATGCGGGATGGGCTATTTATATTGCTAACTAAGATTACTTCTTCAATCCCCCCCTCCCCTCCAACTTGATTACCCAATCAAACGGTAAAGTCTTATAATTTGGAATCATTCACCCTAGCGCGCTATCTCCGTGCAAGGGATGAAGACAACGATTCCAGCTAACGCGAAATCGTTCACCTCTCACCTTATTACCCATCGGCCGTAAACAACTGTCGTTCGACAGATAAATATTCACCGTTCGTTCGGTCATCCCGAACCGATAAGAGGTGTCCCGCTATCGGAGGCAACGATCAGCCGGACCTTCTTTACGACCACCGCAAGCAAACGGAAAACAGTTGCGTCTTCCTAGTTCAAGTGGATGCTGCCGGGCTCGATTTTATGCCGTCGTACGGACCGGCAGTAAAATCGCCGGGCAACGGATCGGGCGGCGCGGCTATTGAGAAGCTGAGTAACGATAAAATATTGGAATGAGCGGCCGATACGATGCACTTGACGCAGGTTAAACGCTCCTTGTACGCGGGTTTAAGAAGGGGGGGAGGGGGGGGGGGGGGAGGAAGGCTCAGGGCAAGCGTGTGTATATTCCGAGGCCACGAAACGGCGGCGGTTCCATTCACGTCAACGACAAATCGCGGCCCTTTTTAGATTGTCTTTAATCGATCGTAAACGAAACTTTAAAAGCGTATACCGACGCATGCCGGGGATCGTACTAAAAGGCGGCACGAGAGCTATGTACAGCTTGGGCAGTAAGGTGAAACGTTAATAATTAATACTTGCATGCTTATGAACGCTGGTGTTGGTTCTTTTTCGTGCTTCGAGTAATTTACCGCTGGTTATAAATCGTTCAGGGATTGTCGTTTAAGTACCCTTTGCGCAGAGGGAAAGATTTGTGCGATGATTTTTCATTTTAGTCGTAATTTCGATGCGAATAAGCATGATACGTTGTATTAAATAAGAATATCGTGAAGAAACTGCTGGATTCTCTTGTCAATTATTGAAAGAGATAGATAAACAGATGGAGTATGTAAAATGGAGAATGGTCTTCAATTATTTAAATTAACTAACGAATATCTTATTAATTTCAGAGTCACTGATTGAGGATTTTTAGAAATGTAGCAGATTGCATCTTTAAGAGAATACACTTCCTCGCTGTTTACAACTTAATTGCATGCCAACGAGTAATTAGCATTTTAGTAATATGCTCTCAGTGCATACCCGCTGTGATTACTTCTAGGAACTTGTATCCTTTGTGCTGTTTCGCGATGGAAGTATTACTGGTGGAGAGTTATCGATGGCACTATCAATAATTACCGAGGTAACCACTATCAACAGCCATCGATAGGTTACTTGCACTATTGATAGTTATAGGTAATTCGATTTCGAAGTACAAATTTAAAAATTGTTCTAATTTATTGCACTTTATTATATTATACAATGTATTATCTTATTATGTAAATCTCGCATGAGAATCTATATAACCAATAGCTCTAGTTGCAAGTTAATTTATAAGTACAACTTATAACTAATAGCATTTAAGTTATATATCACTGCTTCTGTAATCTGTATATACACATCAAAGTTATTAAATAAATCTTAAATAAAAGAAACTTAACTCGTTACTCTTTAACACCTGTCCATTCCTCAGAATGCCTACTCCAATTCCTTAAACAAGGAATAACGGCGGAGGAACTTTAATTGCAAAATTCCGAAGCGCGAACCTTGCAAAAAGATGCCCCAATCCCGTATAACTTTAAATCTAAGAAATCCCTGGAAATGACGTCACGTTCCAGGAATTGGTAAAATGAACGACCTCCTCGCATATCATATTCTCCTGATACAAATTGGCAATTTCGAGCACAAGGGATTCCGTAAAATCGAGGTTTGGGAAATTCTTGGAAATGACGTCACATTCCAGGAATTGGTGACATGAAAGACCTCCTCGCATATCATGTTCTCCTAATACAAATTGGCGATTTCGAGCACTTTGAATTCCGTAAAAGCAAGTTCTGGGAAATTCTTGGAAATGACGTCACATTCCAGGAATTGGTAAAATGAACGACCTCCTCGCATATCATGTTCTCCTAATACAAATTGGCAATTTCGAGCACAAGGGATTCCGTAAAATCGAGGTTTGGGAAATTCTTCGAAATGACGTCACATTCCAGGAATTGGTGACATGAAAGACCTCCTCGCATATCATGTTCTCCTAACACAAATTGGCGATTTTCAGCGAAGGGATTGCCCGAAATTCACGATTTTGTATCAGGAGAACATGATATGCGAGGAGGTCTTTCATTTCACCAGTTCCTGGAATGTGACGTCATTTCCAAGAATCTCCCAAAACTCGATTTTACGGAACCCGCTTGTGCTCGAAATCGCCAATTTGTATCAGGAGAACATAATATGCGAGGAGCTCTTTCATTTCACCAGTTCCTGGAATGTGACGTCATTTCCAAGAATTTTCTAAATCACGATCTTACGAAAATCTCTCTTGCTCGAAATCGTAACTTTGTACCAGGAGAATATAATGTGCGAGGAGGTATTCTGTTTTACTGCTTCTCGGAATTTGACGTCATTTTCCAGGAAATTCTTGCCAGTAATTCTCTTAACTTAAATTATTCGTGAGCAGGACAGTTTTTACAAGTTACTCGCTTCGGAACAATGCATTTAAAGTTCCGCCACGATACTTATTCTTGTGTAAGGAAGTGGAGTAGGTTTCTTTTAGGAGTGGGTAGATACTAAAAAATTAAATCAATTGAATTTCCTGCATTAAAGATTTATTGAAAAATCTTAATTATGTACAAATTACAAATATGTAATGACATTTAAGCTTAATCACTATTATACTTATCAACTATTTCCGTACATTCATTTTCAGTACATCTAACGATAATCAAATAATAATTAAAATTATAAAGCTAAAATAATAACTTGGACCTAAGTATGTAAAGCACAAAAATGTTTTATGGAGTAATATCTACTTGTAACTTATTAACACATAAATCAAAGTACAATATATTTTATAGTTTAAAATTACAATTTAATTTAGTATCTGCTAATATAGCAATAAGTTCCGTCTTCCTCTTACGTATGATCAGATGCAGGATGCAGGTTGCAGGGTAATGCCCATTTCTTTTCCGGGAAATCTGTACACACAGAAAGTATATTAAATAGTCACTTATTTCATAGTTTATATAATAGACTAAAATAAAGATTGTTAACTCCATAATTACAAAGTATTTTACACATAACGCATAATAATACCGTGCAACAAATCCACCAGAAACGTTCTACATTGAAATAAATATATTCTCACCGCCATCGGTAACTGTAACTAAAAGCTGTCATTCGAATAGGAAAGTGTCTCTGTAACCAATTTCTGGCCAGACACTTGACACCCTCAGAAATCGTCACGCCAGGCGTGAGGCCGCATCCTGCCAGCGACTTAGCGCCATTCAGAAACGATTCAGAACAGCCTCCAACTTCACCACTCTGGTGACAGATCGGAAACGGGGCGCAGAAGTCTACGTCAAGTCGATAATGGTTCCTCTCTCGAAGCGCCTCGGGGTATTCAAGTATCCGGAAACCTTTGATTGCCCGCCGATGATGACGCCGGGAAAAGACTCTTGAGAGCACATGTGACCACTTGAGGTATTTCGCAAGTTCCCTCTGTTACGGATACCGCACACTTCCTTTTCCATCGTCACTGGGGAAAAAAAGGGGCACCGCGATTGATGCCTGCATATTGTCCACTTGAAGACTCTTATCACCGTCTTCGGAGAGCTTTGGCGTCCTCATTAACACGCCTCGAGCAGCCGAGCGTTCTAAGTGTCTCTTCGTTACGTGTTTGATTAATTTCTGTGGTTCATGAATCCTAGGATATTCTTGCTTCTAACCACCAGAATTAACTGTGTCTAAAGATACTTGAAACCCTTCGGAAGGGAGAGCAAGTCTCGTCGCCGTGCGAAACAAGAAAGCGAGGTGGTCAACGTATTTGGCGCAGTGGAAACGGATGGGATTCCGCCCACGTAGAGGCACTTCCTGTTTCCAAGGCGCAAGGATATTTATCTATTTCTCGAAAACCCTTGCCTAAAGCAACACCTAACGTACGAGAGAAAAAAGGGGGCGCCCCTACGGGGACCAGTGTATCTTCCCGCACATCTACTTGTCTAAATTCAAAACATACACCCAAGTGCCCCGTGCGCTTCTCTCGAACGGGGAAGGCAATTTTACAAACTACCTGTGCGGACGTTCCGTTCGAAACCGAGAGCCTGGGACGCTCCGTCCAATTCTTATCTCGTGACATCCTTTTTTTTTTCTCTCGGGAGGATCCTCCGTTACGTCTCGCACGCTCGCAGAGCGTCGTCGACTGTCGACGTCGACTTTTACCTGGCAGCTGGGTCCGATCTAAGGGCTGATCGGTTAGGTGACGAATTGGGTTTACCTCTCACGCTTTTCACGCCCTTGGCATTCATCGGGCACCGCTCGATTTTTACCGTTTAACCACTCCGAGTGAAAACACGATTCGTCGCGCGACTATTATCTTCCGGATCTCTTTTCTGCTTCAGTGTACGCTTTTGTTAAGGACAGAGGAAACAGGATCTTATTTGGCATTGTCATTTAATTCCACGGACGGTTGTAATTGTGGTATTATTATAATTTCCCGTTTCTTGGAACTGCTTAACAATTGCATCGTTTCTTTGCCGCGCGTCTTCATCGGGAATCTCAATGTCTCAATGTCGCGAAATTTGCATTTCCTTCCTCTCTATTATCTATCCCCTTCATCTTCACGGTCGAGAAACATCTTGGAACACCTCTCGACAGTCCAATGCAGAATCTTCTGCACCGTTCACTCACGCAACGACCGTACTGTTTTCTCTCAACCCCCCCACGCATCTCCCTTGACCCGTACGCAATTGGATCGTTCATTCCATTCGTCTCAAGCCGGACGATTTTCAACGTACAACGGCACGGAGGAGATTCTCTTATTAATGCGAATTGCGCGTCTACTGTTCCAACATTTCCCACCGCTCGCCGTAATGGAACGATCATCGGTGAACGGCACGAGGGCAATCCTTTTCTACACCCGCGAGCTTTACGAGCGGATTATTCAAAACGCCCACGACGAAATGGTGGGCATTCTCTGACCCCCCCGCTTATTTTTCGTGCGCGCGTACACGCAGATGGCAGAAGCTATACCGAGCAGAGACTACTCGGTGGTGTGTGCTATCGTTCTTTCGCGTCTGAACACGGCCGAGAATCATTGGAACGCGGCCTGCATTTAAATCCCGATTTAAATGTGAATCGTTGAAGCCGCGGTCGCCGGATGCTGCGATTTTAATTGAAAATTTCAACGGGGATTTCGAGCGAGTGATGACGGGCAGGCGCGCGGAATAAGCAAAGGGTGCGCGAATTGGTGTGCAACTATTGGAATTCATTCTAGGAAATTATAATAAGGTTAACAATACGTTTCTTTACTGAATAAATTTACGTTTCCAATTACGCATCCCTCTCCGTTTTCCACTTGACAGGACTGAACTCCACGAAGAGCCACGGCAGCCGCCCCTGTTCCTCCTGACGTTCCCCTCCCCATTTAATAGAAAGATCAAGGAGGTCTCGCGCGTGATCCACGCAGCCGGTATTATCACCGTGCAACCCACGCGTTCAAGCGGTCGCGCGTGACCGTACTTTTCGCCCCTCGCCGCGCTCCTATTTTCGTAGCGGGACGGATGTCAGGAGGCGAGAAGATCCCCGTGAGATCCGTGGCCGTGCGTCAAGACACGGCGGAACGACGCGGATGGGCCTGTCCGGGGACACGCGGGGCCGGGCCGTACGTACACCGGCCGGACACAGGAGGAACGGGGTCGGAACACGTCCGGGACGAGTGAGCACGACGCGACACCCACGCGAGGCGGGACCACACACGACGGTCCCGTCATTTGTTGGACACCGCGTGGCCGTGTCGTTGGTTCCACGGACACGGGGTGCACACAGCGTTGTACACCTCTTGCCGCTGTCCCGCGGCGTGTCGTACCTCCGCCCGGACCGTGCAACTTTATGGCTCGAGCGGATCGCGTGCGAGTCGAATAGACGGACGCGCCATGCGAGACTCGAGCCGCCTAGCCGCGGGACCAATCCCTGTATCTCTTCGGGCGAGCCCGATTATCGGGTGTAATTGGACGGTGGGATGGAGGTGTTTCTATTGTCGTTTCGATGGACGCGGAAGGGTTGCTTCCTCGCGACGTCTCTTATCGTTGATACTTTTAACGCGTCCATTTGGCAGAAAATTGGAGGAGTTATTATTGAAGCTCTTCGTCGGTGAATTTATCGCGAAGATTCAATGGGTGCCATTATTTACGGGTGGATTGTTAAGAACGCTTGAAACAAGATGAATACACTGTATGGTCCAGGGGATTCTCGAAGAGGAAATGCGAGAGGATACGAGCTTCACTCCAGGGATAGGTTATTGATGGTGTTGGCGCTGAAAGAATGGTGACTAGATGGTAATTTTCGATGGGACAAGAAAAAAGAAAGGACACTACGGTATTCCTCCGTGCGTTCCGTTCCCGCAGGATTGACGTCCTGACGCGCGAGGAATGCTGGATCAGCTCTGGATCTCTCCGTCGACCGACCATTAGCGTTACGATCGACGCCGCTCGATAACGAACCAACCAAGAAAAATTACTCCGTGTCCACGAAATCGGTAGAAAAAGAACAGAAATATTGCAGTCGCGTTCTTAATCTTACGAAAATAAGGAAACCGGCCAAAGTTACTTTGAAGCGTCAACATTTCCGTTTCGAGGACGCGGATTCCTCGATGAACCGTACGATTAAATTCAGAAGAATGCAATTAGTTGAATTGCTCCCTCGATTTTTGCCCCTTCGTCTCGTTTGCTTGGATGGCGACAGTTTAACGCCGCGATACCCGCGAAACGGTAGTTTTACTGGATGCATGGGAGCTGAAGGAAGACCAGGAGCAATCTTTTGACGACGACGGCTGATAAGATCGAGACTGATGCGGCTACTCGGCGTGCAACGCGCGCGAAATCGCGCCCACCCGGTATTGAATTAAACGCGCCGCTCTAAAAACATTAGGGAATTGATATTCGAGTGCGATTAAAATTCCACTTGCTGCACGGAGATCGGAAATGGTAATTAATGAGAATTAAAGTATTCGTCGAAGCTACTCGAATCACATTTGCTGTCTATTTAATTTCAACAAAATATACTTGTATTTTATAATTCAACAGAGGATCGCATGCGCAAAGAAACAGCGCTCCCCGTGAACGGAACCAGAAGCGTTCTCCACTGTGAAGGGACGGAGCAAAGAGGAAGGAAACCCTCTTTCCCGTTCCCGACAGCTCGATCGAAGTCGACGGAAGACCAGAAGCGATCGTTCGCCGATGCACGATCCAGAGATATCCATCTACAATGATGTTAAGGACCGAAGGGCCGGGCATTTATAATCCTGCGAGCGGGCTCGCGACCCGAAAGAAGGGAAGGGACAAGGCCAATTTATATATTGCGTCCTCGGGACGCGGCCGATTAATCCTGCGGGAGTCGCAGGACCACCCAAGTGAACCCAACACCCTTTCACCCCTCTGGCTGACGCCTCGTGCAAGTATACGTATAGCCCCGTAGGACCGCTTCAAGGGCCCGGGCTTAACCGAGGCGCAGCTGGCGTCGCGAGGATTCCGCTGCACGAACGCGCCAGCCGGGATCGTGGCTTTAATCGAGCCACTTTAAGGGTCGCGTGCTGGCGACGAAAAGAGGCGTCAGATATGGGCCGGGATGAGCTTGGAATGGATGATGGAGGTAAAGTGGGTTTGTTGGGATGGACTTCGAACTGTCCCCCGGGTGGCTATAAGCGTTTGAAGGCTTTGTCGCGAGATAAGCTTGGGTGACGCGTCTTGTCGGATTCCTCCGTGAACGTTGGGTACACTTAGGGTACTTTAGTTGAATTATATTTAACTCCGGGTCTGTGGAAAGGGATGATTACTCGGGAATTCAGAAAAGCTTAGCTCTTAAATTGTTATCAAAGAATATTTACCGAAGGAGATTAAGCCGAAATTAAAATCCGTCATAGCCGTAGCCAATCTTTAAAGCTGACAGCAATTTCTACAAAGATACGAACGAATAACCGAAAACTGCTCTTTCATAGACATTCAATTTATCCTAAAAACAAACGCGAGACATTAAATTGAATTCACGCCGAAATGAAAAGTGATTTAAGGAGACTGAGATTGATATATCCCTCTGGTTTACAGTGGAATCGTTTTACATTTCTCCCCGGACGTTCTCCACCTACGATCGAACGTCATTATGATAATACTTCGCGGGTCCACGATTTTTTTTTCTCATTACGCAGCGAGGTAGAAAGGGGCAGGGGAGGGAGGGCGAGAGCCGCGAGTCCAGGCCGCTAATTTGAATATTGAGTTGCGGGGGTGTCGGTAACGGGCAGCTGCACAACTCGCATAAAACATAAAACGTCTCTAGAAGCGTTCGCGTCTCGAAGGTACGTGGGTGCGCGGGGCTTCGAGAGATGCCCCGGCTTGTGTACGTGCACAGGCAGCAACGAGCACCGAAAGATCCGAGCGCGAACGACGCCCCGAAGACAAAACGCGGTCTCGCGTGTCCCGAACAAATTCCTCGAAGCGAGTCTAAACTCGTTTGCCGCCTTGACGGACGAGGAACAACGGCCAGATGCTTTTGAAAGGTCCACCTCTCGCCGTTGAGTGGACCACTCGGTGTGAAAACCGTGATCTCGATTACGATTGTCGTCGAGATTCCCCGAGAAAGCAGCGCGGCCCTCTCTCACGAGTTGATTTTTCCCTCGAGAATTTCTCGGCTGGAAATTTTCTCGACAGAGTTGCTGGCGCGGGGATAAGTTAAATAGAGTTTTGAGCGCTCTATTTTCTTTTACGGCAGAATCATTTTAATGAAAGTATTATTTAATTGCGTGTACGAAAGTTAACAAGAAAGTCCGATTAACTATCGCCTCTTTGAACCTAGGTGTACAGTTGCTGTCGTGAAAGTTTCCATCCAATAAAAAAAAAAGAGGATTAAAACTCGTGAATTCTCGATATTACATCCTTTTCCCTTAATGCACGTCGCGCCATTTAGGCCACGCGTCAATCACAGGTCTAAAAGCAAAACTTGTCCCCTTATCTGCCGACAACCTGGCCGAAAGTCTATCAATATTAATGCTATCGCTCGGCGAGCCTTAAGCAAGATTTTAAAACGCTATTACGCCTAGGCCTTGCCGGCCACGAAGAGATCTCGTCGGGAAGAAATCCAGGTTTCCTTTTAACAGCCGTACGTAATACGCATTAACAGCAATAAAAGCTTCTACGGCGGATCTCGATTAAAAAGTTATCTAAATCATTAAAACGGAATACGTAGCCACTGCAGAAATATCCCCGCCCCTCCAAACTGGCTGCCTCTCGACTTATTTTCTCACGCGTTAAATATAACAGTACAATGAGCATCGAAGGGCCGAGGGTCGTCCAGAGCAGCCCCCCCAAAGAAAGCCGGTGGCCCGTTAATTCTTAAAACGCGCCGTTTTCCTGAATTCCCCGAAGAGGAACAAACGCGACAGTAAATGCCGGAAGCGCTCGTTGGGAAACCGATGCCCGAGGGAGAATAAAATCGCGAGGCGACCGTGGTTCCTCTGAATCGGCCCCGATTCCGGTAAGGCCGCGCAAATATTATTCCGCAGGCCCGGTCGTCCGCGTCCCCCACCCCTAAGCGATGATACGGCCTTTGTCGTGAAAGGATTCCCACAAAAGGGCCCAATCATTCAGCCCGGAGCGTAATGAATGGCCAGCATTTACATACGAAGATGGCGAGTATCTTATTACCAAGGGGAACCAAAACGGGGGTGGGTTGCGAGCCCCGTTCGGGTTGAACCCGCGCGAACAATGCGCGACCGTGGTGGTCGCCGATGCGATGGTAATGCCCCGGACGACGCGACGCGTCGCCGAAGACATGATTAACATCCGTTAATAAGATGGATGCCCGTTGACGACCATTGTTGCGACCAGCTGACGTTGCCTGTGATTTAGGTGCCTCGTGACCGCGACGACGCTCGCGGTGTGTCTACGAGCTTTTTAAATCGTACACCGACCCTGTCACGCTTTACCTGCCCACGGATTTCTTGCAGACTCTCGCCTCGGCGCCGTTAGCTGAACGGCGGGAACAGGTGGACAACGCTGTCGTTGCTCAGAACGAGATCGAAACGATGCCCGCGGTGGAAGGCTGGCCGTTTGCTGCTAGAGTAATGGCAAAGGATAAACGCTCGAGGCGCTGACAAGGCGTCCCGTGGAAAAATCAATCGAGGTTGCGTCGTCTTTGGCTGCAGAACGTTTGTGGGATACTCCAATATTCATTGTACAACCTCGAGTCTCGCCGACTGGAAATTCTATTTCCATTTATCGATCGCTTTCAATTCTAGAGAAATCGCTCTGATCGAACCACTGTAGTCCTAACATTTTCCACGCGAGAGTAATCTTCTTCAGCAAACATTCCAGACGAAAGCATTGCGGGCAATTCGCTACCAGCATCCTTTGACATTTTCCAACGATACGATGCAAGAGTCGAGGGAGGATCTCTCGTTCCGCGTCAGGGTTACGGATCAACGAGATACAATGATAGCAAGCTGCGCGTAGCAGCTGTTGCCGCGTGATAGCGCAAGGGTTAATGTACCACGAAGCAGAGAGAGAGAGAGAGAAGCAGAGAGAGAGAGAAAGAGAGAGAGAGACGAGTACTGGTCTATCCGCTTCGCAGTTAACCCCTTCGCGCGCGGCATATGGCGTACAACGATTTTTCCGTCGGGTTAATTATGCGAACACGGCTTCGCGTGGCAGGCAAAAAGGGACAGTCGCCTCTGATCTTCCTCCTATCTCCTGCGCGCTTCCTCCTTCCCGTGTGTCTGCCCGTGCCATTTTGTTTCACGCTTGAAATCCTATTGCATATCTGTCGGGAAAATTGCACGGCGAACGGGAGGCCCGACAAAGGCGAACACGTCGGTGAAACGTCTTGGAAATTGCCCTCGTCTGCCGTTGGCAGTACGTACCGCCGGACGACGATGCAATTTTCGTGGATAATGCGGCCGCGGCGTGCTCTTTTACCGAGGGGAATCGTATCGCCTCGATCGGACCCGATAGAGCGTTCGCCGTAGAAAAAGGGATTAAGCTCTGGAAGTCGGAGCGCGATAGTCGTTTTCGGAAGTGAAGTGAATCCTGCCAGATTTCAAATATTGTGGATTCGTGCTTTATTAAATATGTCCTCGTCGTTGGCGTTCTTCGATGGGAAATTTTGATGTCTCCAAATAACCAAACGAGAAAGCTTCCACTTGATATACTCTCCCACCAAAATATGTCGTATGGCTGTTCGATTAAAGAATTCCGCGGGTGAAAGAGAATCGATATCGCGCAGAGTACCGCGGAATCCACGGAAAAGCTACAAAGAGGAAGGAACGAAGCTCAGCGCGACGGGCTTCGTACGATCTTCCAGAAGCAATACGATGGGATCGTTCGATAATTCTAAGGGATTCGATGGTGGAGAGATATCAGCCGCAGTATTTTCTAAATCTCGCGTTTAGCCCGGAGGTCGCGTGTACCACCGGGCTTTATCAATTTGTATAAATTACTTGACACGAATACGCCCGCATAAGGGGTGGATGCTTGAGGGTGGCATTACAAAGAAGAAACTCGATTGAACGTCCAACGCCCCCATAATACTCGCGGATGACGCGGTGTGCGCGTCACATAGGTGGGCCCCACGTTCCGTGCCCATCGTTCATCCACGATTTATTGGATCGATCAGTAACGATTGTAAAACGTAAATACCGGGCTCGATAAACGCGATCTATGCTTCCCGAGGAGAATTGATTTGTTGCGCAAAACTGAACGCTTAAATAGAGATGAAACTGGCGCGCTTCATGAATATGAATAAGTAGAAACTAAAGTTCAGGGAACTTGAGATCGTCCGACCCCACAGCCTGCGATCATTATCTGTAATTGTTTCGAGAGGCGGAAAGAATGGAAGGTAAACAGATGAACGATTAGATGGGTGATTAGAAGGGGTGGCCATGCGAGGGTGGTTGAAGGTACACGGGTGAACGATGCCTTTCCAGATTTTAGAACCGTTTGTTTTAAGTTTATGGTGATGGGGTGGAGATCTTCTCGACTTTGCAATCGATACCTCGCTCTCTGGTGAAGGTGTTGCATTCTTTACGAGTTTCGTAAAATTATGCTAATTTCTTTGCACCTGTGGTTATCGATCACTGGGAATGATCCTTGAGCAATTCCCTTGATGCTTAGAAAAATTGTGTTATCTGTTGCTTGAATCATTAGCAATGGAATCTTAATTATTTAAACGATTTCTGTCGGGCTTGGTAAATAAAAAACCATTTAGAAAAAACCAATCTCCTCCTTTTCAATCTCTATAATAAAATCCATGTAAGCAATCCAATCGCTTGCAAGTCTCCAAAACTCTGCAATCACATTTTCCAACTTCACTGAATTAATCTCGTCGTTTAAAATCTTGGACGTTCTCCGATCTCCCACGGAAAGCTCGATGAAAGTAAGATGATAAATAATCCACGAAATCGGACGCGATGAACAACGCGATGCGTTAATTACGATCGTATCGGCAGTCCTATTCCCAGCGGGATCGAACGTAACGCGTCGCGATTCATTGATACGACCGAACCACGAGAGTATCAGCCGCCGCCGCTTGAAATTCATTCCACCTGGGTATATCTTCGAACTTCTCTCGATCGCCTCGTATTTACAATGAAAGGGGGTGAATCGCGTGAGCGGTAGCAATCGCGCGACGCGGTATCGTCGCTCCGCCGAGGGCCATTAAGCAGATTAGCTCGACAGTCGAGTTACGCAGCGAGGTCCGCGACGAACGCCTTAATAGAGACGTAAAGCTTGTGTCCCCGACGAATGCCACCGGATTCTCTATCGATACGACGGCGAATGAACCCTCCCCCGACACTACCACGCGACGGGAATTGATTATATTATACGTGGTGCGCGGCAAAAGACGCGGGAACGATCTACGTGTGGCCCGGCAGCGTCCCCTCGAATCCGTAATTAGCGCGTCAATCGGCCATAACTTGTCGCGTAACTATCGCACGAGCACGCCGTCCGTGCTGGCTGTATATTTGGGCGAGGACATTTTAACGAAACGATTTCCTCTCGCGCGAGCAGGAATTATTTTTCGGGATACTCCAAATGGAGTCGCGTATTAAAAAGGCGTTGAAAAGGGTCTTCTGTCTGATTCTGTAGAAATTGTTATACTTGCGCATATTTCGGCGGATAGTTAAATTGACAATTCGTTCGTCTTAATCTATCGAAGTGATAGTATGGAAAAATTCATGGAATTATCGCGCTTTTGGAATGACAATGATTATAAGCATTTACTTACTCGGCACTGTTAAAATTCCTGACACCGTCGCGAGAGAGGGACAAAAGCTCCGCTGTCATAAAATAATCGCCACCGTCTGAAAAAAACGAATGAGAAGAATACCAATCGGAAGGAATTATCCTTGTTGGCACGAGAACGAGGAATTCCCCCGCGTAACGCAATCACCTCTCTCTGTGTCCGCGTGTCAATTAAATCTCTCGGATCGAGGGACCCATTGTAATTCGTGTTCAGCGATCGCGAGGGGCATTAATTACGGCAACAATGTAATATAAAAGGCGCGTGATAAGTAAAACGACGGCCCTCGATCCACGGGTCTGTCAAAGCTCGTTAGGTGAGCGCCGGGATGCGCCGTGACCATCTGCCGTTAGTTTCCGCTCCATCCGACGGAGAGAAGAGAAGATAATAAAAATAAGAAGAAAAAAAAAGGGAAAGAAATGAAGAGCCGCTCCGTTCGTCGGCGCAGCGAGGGCGAGGAGAGGGAAACAGCCCGCAGAAAGTTCCCCATTACGCGGACTCCGAGCCGTTCTTGCCCTTTTTGCGTTATTAAAAATAATGGTGACATATATTAGTTTTAACGAAGGAACCCGATGCTTTTTGCTACCGACTTTATGCGCACGGTCATTTGTTTCCGCCAGGTAAGCTCTCCGCCACCGAACAATGAACGTTCGCTCTCCTGCTTCGGTACCGCTGAAAAATAAAGAAAAGAAAAAAATAAAAAGGGAGATCGAAAGAAGAAGTCCCGTGGAATCGGGGGGGGGGGGGGGGGCAAGAGACGCGAGCGTGGCAAAGGAAATCTCGAAACGGTCGAGAGTTCGTCCGAAGTGAAATTCCAAGCCTCGACCGAAGCACCGAATGGTAATTGTTACGATTTTAGATTGTACGCTTTGAAACGTGGCCACGCGCCTTTCTCAATCTAATGCGGACAACATTCGCCAACTTTAAGACTATGATACATCGCTCGATCGTGAATAGTGTTTTACGGTAGATCGACTTCGGAACGCAACCGTGGGGCAAGTAGGATAATTACGCCAGCGTTTTTCAGGTGTTCGATCGTGACACTCGGAGATGGATGTGTGCGTGTGACGGGACGGAATAAAGCTATCTCATCGCGAACTAATCTGGAAGCACTGGTTGGATACCGTCGCGTTGCCGATTCTTTGTACGATTTTTATTTATTGGCGCGATCGCCAGGTAATCCACCGTGGCTGGACGATGATACGCGTGATCATCGACGCCGGCGAGACATTGCGGCGGATAATTTAGCGATGGGATTGCGGGAGAGATTGTATCAAAGTCAAACCGGCTAAGGGTAGAATAGCATTCTAAGTTACAGGAAAATGATTGAATAAAATGTATTCATACTATTCATAAATCGTCAACTTTTCCGAAAGAAAGATTAATTGCAAACTCAGCACGTTCGCGTTAAAATAACAAAATTGTTTCTGAACTCTGAATAATACCCTTTTCGGTATAAGCGTGTCAAATCCAATTAGCAGAAACGTTCCCCGAAACGGTAGTAAACGAATCGCACACCAGCTGAAAGGGGTAACACCGTCCGTGCGACGCGAAGGCACGAGGTCGGCGATCGACCTACGAACGAACAATCTTATTCAGGCGACGTTCCCCGCCCATCTAGGCTCACGAATTGCTATCGAACTTCCGGAAAACAAGCCATAAATCCAATTACATCTCACCGTGGGGTCGTTGAACTGTATCGTTGCCGCTGGTACTAGGCGAGGGTGAAATAGTCGCGCGTTCCTCGAACAATTGACTCCTTAACCGGGCCAAACTGGCGAACAATCGGCTCTCCGGCTACCGTGGATCTCCCTCCTTTCTCTCGGCAAAGGGTTAAGGAGTCACTTTATGCTCCCTTTGATCCCACAATATTTACAATCGGGCCCGTCCATCCGGGGATCGAAACGGAACGAAGCGAAAGGGTTGGTCGAGTGGCGTGGCCAAACAGAACTGGCGATTTATAACGTCGCCCCGACGGGGATCATGGAATCCTTAAAGGATTTAGTGGCGAGCTCATTGTTCGTTCCGACGGTAGCTACCTAGATTATAACGTCGGGACAGGGATGAATCCGTGGAAAGCGTTGAATTCGCGCGCGAACGAGATTTATTGCCCACGGTGGCCACGCGCTTCGTTCAGGGGGACACTCAGCAGCCCACGACGTTCGACTTTTTGATAGTAAACGCGGCGGCACCATTGATTTATGGTGTTTGCGGTGAGGCTTCGCGGTCGCCGGATTAACCCCATGGGGGTGCTCCAATGGTACCGCTAACTTCCTGGTAAAACTGTGGCCCAGCGACAGTCTGTCCGAAAGGGTTAAAGAGGGAGGGGGTCGATTGACTTGCTTGGCCACTGCCGGATGGGGACCGGAACGGTTACGGGAAGAATGCAACCCTTTCGGCGACGGTTTGCGAAGAATATGGTGTATTAGAAGGATTGCTTCTGGTAATTGTGATTCCTCAACAAGGTGGGCAATTTATGGTGCCCACAATATCCATGCACCATATTAAGGTGGAACGGAGAATCGACCATTTTATGTTTACTTTGTGTTAATTGAGTGTATAAAATAAACTAAAATATATCTCCACCTGATTAGAAAGATTACCATTGCGCAAATAATTCCTTCAAACCCAGTTCCTTTGGAACTTCCGGAGAATCGAGCGCTGAGATTGTTTAAACAATCACAGATACATGCATTCCAAGAAGTATACTTCAACTGTATCATGCTAATAACCATCGAACGATTGTTAATTTTCTACGAGACAGAAATTGCATTAAAACGTTCTTCCTTCGATATCGCTTTATCTCTTTCCAGAATCAAGAACCATTATCATCGCTGCGACGATGGTAAACTTCCGCGCAACGAGCTGTTACGGCTGCAACGACGTACAAGCAGCTTTCGAGATGTATATTGGTGCCAATAAAACACCGGAGCAGGACTGAATCGAGTGGGAGACACGGAAAAGAGGGATTTTATTGATTCACCCACGTGCGGCCTAAACGATCGATTTAATCCCGTGGCGAGATGCAAAATACGGGGAATCGAGTGAGACTCGTATCGGCTGTTATGGTCACTCAACGATACTTGCGGCCCTCTGATACAGAGATGTATTTATGGGGGGGCGCAGTGAATCGTGGATATTTTTAATTAATTCATTTCGTATGAATCTTGCAGCACATCAAATGTCAAATATCATAACATGAACGTACGGTGGATTGTCCGCATGTTCGAATCCTTCTTCGTTTTAATGATACATTTTGTTCTTGCACTGGAAAATGCTACGCTCTATAAACTACAAACATTAGAAATACATATTTCGATTCGCAACAGTATCCATTTGCTTGCAAAACCTTGTTTCCCCGTCAATTAACATTTATTCCGAGACATTGTTCACAGCTGCCAGTAGCTTCAAGAGTCCACTTTCAATCCAGCCGTGATCTATCTTCGTTTTCACGCTGAATTCCCTACGGCGTGTACCTCGCGTCCCTTATCTCGGACGGGGGCAAAGTTTCGGAAGCTCGGCCGTGGGGGGGTGCGCAAACCTCTTAAAAACGACCCGGGAAAATCAGCGTGACGAAGCTGGGGGCTTCCGCAGAAGATGATTCCGTTCAAGGACAGCAATTTCTCGGGATCGGAGGCCGGGTTCACGATCTTCCACGGGGAGCGGGAGTGAGGAAAAAGAGCGGGGGCATGGCTTGTCATATTTTGGCCACGGTCTGGTGTATTTATGGTCAGAAATATGGCCAGAAACGTTAGGAGGTCCGCCAAACAGACCATAGTCCTTGCGTTTTCACCGCAACGAAATCTTCCTTTCTCCCATCCTCGTTTCCCTCTGGTCACCGCTTAATACGGTCTCTTACTTTTCGTTCAAATGATATACAACGGGGAGGGCCAGGTTGCGCGAAAATGTACGACGGGCCTTCGGGACCCTCGTAAAGATATTATATATCTTTTTTTTCCCCTCTTCTTTACGCAATACCCCCGACGACCACCCCTCGGAGATTCATCTCGGCCAGGAGTAGACAGAGAGGTGGCCAATAAAATTGCATAAGCCTCTACTGTGCACCGTGGAAGATATACAGTCGCGAAACGTTTCGATTGTCCCCGGCCAATAGCGTCGGACAATTCGTAATAATGTGGTCGTGGCTGCTAGAGCGACCGTCGTGTTTCGTCCGCGCAAGCTCGCAGATCGTAAAGTAATTTTTGCCTTGCCGTAAACCGTTCACGGTCTCCGTGTTTACGCGAGCGATCATCAGCCGCCGGGAACCGAACTGTTTCCCGGTAACTTCGTTCCTCGATTTTTTTCTTTCCCCCCCCCCCCCCCCCTTGGGAACCTTCGGCTTTCGAATGATTTTATTCCGGGTCCTAATCCTGCCTCCAAGGACTACGAGTTTCCACGCAATCCTTTCGGTCGGTTACGCGTACGCGGCATTTGTTTGCCTCGCCTGGTTGCGAGGGGTAGAATGAACGTCGGTGCATAGTTTTTGTCCGCTTCGCCTTGAGAGGAAATTTCTTTTGCGACAATTAAGAAAATGTCCGAATGTTTGCCGGTATACTTATGTATCCTGAATAAATAAAAATAAATTGTGCCGAGAACATCATAATGTTATTCCAGTTTTAAGTATTGTAAGCGTTGCGCCTTGAATTCCATTCTTTGCAGGTTTAACGAACACATATTCCTAGCATTGGACAAACAATATAAAATGGAACACACGATCCCAGAACCTTGAAAGAATAAAAATAAATGCTTGCATTTCTGACTGAATATTTGACTTTTTATATTTATCCAATACCTTCTATAATTTATATTGCAATTTTTTAATATCCAGAAACATCCGCGGTTTGTAAAGGTGTTTGCACAGTCTTCTTGTTACCGTTCCAGGTGCGAACCAGAATTTTTTCCAACACCTTGCACACCATACAAGATCTAACAATCCCTCTTGTAGCCACGCAGTACATCTTTCCCTCGCGTCCAAGAGGCCGTAGGCTGCATCGAAGATCGGCAGATGACGCGCGAGCTGATTAGATTCGGTCGCTTTTGAAAGAGATCCAACGATGCCCGGGACCGTCACGGGTTTCGGATCGGCATTCAACCGATTTCCGCGCACCTTGGAAACGGTGATTTCGTCGCGGCAAACAACGACCGAGAGAGGAGAGTTCGCTTTGAAGGAACCTCTTTCAGTAACTCCGAGAGCTCTGTTGCGCGTGGAATTCACTCTGCTTGTTACCAGATGCGATCCGCTCGTGATCCGGCCGGGTCGCACGATTTTCCACGCTTTCCGCCGCAGGCTCCCTGTCTTTTTGTAACCAATCCTCGCGCACATGTGACTGTGACCGAGAGTATTGTCCGAACGGTAGGGCCGGTCAATGGTTTCCTCTCGAATTTGCGAGTGGATTAGAGATTCCCTGGGCTTCAGTGGTAATCCCGTGAAGATCGTTTCCCCTCGTTCCACGCTGTCGTTACACGTTCTTAGAATTATCGTGCTTCGTCGTCGACGAAGAAAGACAGAATTTTCACGTTTTTTAAAAGCTTTCAGGGATATCTGCTACTTTGAGTAATTTCTAGGAACGGCCTATTGAGATTCAATAGTCCAGAGTGTTTTTAATCAGTTTATTACATTCACTTGTTTGCCTTCGCAAGTGAGTTGCATAGTAAAGTAGAGTATTCACTTCAGTCTACCCATTTCGCGTAACATTTGCGATTGTCACAGAGACGTCGCGAAAATTCCAAGCCCCAAACTCATACTTCTCGCCCACGAACTGCAACGCGCGCCCGTCCGTACGATATGCGATATTCGCAAAGCCATGAAAACACGTTTCGGTTGCTAGAATGAAAAGACGAATGTCTTGCTCCCTAATACTTCTTACGATACCTTTCCCTCGGTTCATTAAAAATTGCCCTCAATTTATCTGGATAGGAACGCGCATGTTATAGAGCGTGGCCGTCGAAATTTTAATGAGACTCAAGGCTGTGGGCTATTCCCGGGACGCGCAGCGGTCGCAGCTGCCCTCTTCTTAACGAAGGGACATTGTAAAACGCAGGACGGAACGCGGCCCCGTGGGCGGAGAAGTCCGCAAAAGCCGCATCGGTCGCCGTGAAATCGACGATTCGACGCGGCGACGTATTTCTATAAGGCTCTCTCGGTCGCGCGACTCGGCCGAACATGAGGGATGCACGCTCTGTGTAGCCAGGGAATAACTGACCTGACACACCTCGGTGGACCTCTTTCCCGCTGATACCATCGTGACAATCCCGGACGACAGTTTTTCCGCTTGTAACACGTCGCCGATTTGATTCGCTTGACCCGCGGCGGTTCCCGTCACTGGCTCGCCCTTGTTCCAGCACGCCGAGAACTCTGTGCTCCGACACGCGGCGGCGAAGGGTGGCCGAGAAATTTTATGGTAATCGTGCGGACAGGTTGGGCGGATTCGGTTCCCCGTGTTCGTGATAGCTGAATTTTAAGGGGGCTCCAGATGTTCCACGGGGGATGATCTCAATTTATCTTGTAAGGGAGAGTTAGGCCTGGTTCGACTACGAGTACGTGTTTGGTTAAAGTGTATTAATAAATAGTGATAAATGGTATAAAGAGAAATTCTTGTAATATCTCAATTGGTGATGATAATGCAAGCATGTTTCTCAAGGAGAGCCTCACTTGAAGGAACAACCCGCTTAAAATAGAGGCAGTCGATGATGCTGCGATCAGCTCGAGTCAACAACAGGGAATAACAAAGTCAAGGGTGTGCTTTTACGCAGAACATTAAATAGAGTAAATTTCATTTTCAGCCCTTACAGTCGAGATTGCTTTTGCTTCGAATGGAAAACGATGTACCCTCGCAGAGCTGGATTTTTACCGAGGATTTCACATTGACAAGCTTTAATTGTTGGTTAACTTCCATTTGTTCCCGAATGCTCTGCAATTTGGCGCGCACTCGCTCCAATTCGATTTTATTAAACAACAATCTCGTTCTGTCAATAGTTAACGATTGAACAAGAAATGGAAACAATTACTTCCCATTCTGCTAAAATTAAGATAAATCGAGTTTCGACTCCGGCTTCTTTTTTTTCATTGAAACTACAGAGTTCTCACTCTACGAATATATTTACCTTTACGCATTCTTAACCTCCGAACGAGTCCGCCGAAATGTGAACACCTCATTGTACAGCTAACGAACCCCAGACGAAACTGAAACCCACCCCACAAATAAAAGGAATCGGCGTGACGCCTCTCCGTCACGGTTTTAAAAAACGAGTCGCCCCTGGGCATACTTATCGTGTCTTACACCCTCCGACCGATCATGCAGCCCGCTGAAAGTTCGAATCGATACATCGCCGAACGAATTTAAACAGCATCTCCACGGTGTGGAGTTGAATTATTCGTAGCACGCCCCTCGATTTCATGCCGCCGCTATGAATATTCCTGCAGCACGTATTCTCTCTCTCCCTCTCGAGGAGTTGGCCACGCAGACGAGAGAGCCGACCCTCAGTCGCAGCCCCCATAATAAAACACCCCTTACGAGCACGACGACACGCGGACAATGCGGTCATTGTATCGGGGAAACGTGGAAAAGCGGCGGCTTCAATTAACTTTTCGCACACTTTGTCGAACGATGCCAGCACTGGCCGTAGAACCCGCCCATCGAACTTGCCGATTGTTGTTGAAGCCCGGCCGAAGTCGTGGGAGTGAAGAAGGCGACGCATAATGCGTTTGGCGATGTTCCAGGTACCGACCACCGGCTGCCAGAAATGTTTATTAAGAAGATTTTACGAAGAAGATTTGAACGAGCCAAGATTTTGCGTTGAAAAACTAAAGATTGTTGGAAAAATATGAGGGATGAAAGTCTTACAGCATATAACTTAGCGATTTCGATCATTCCACAGTTAATAATAGAAGAAATCTGATTTGCAATGCAGCTAAGATTTTCCTTACACCTACCTTCTACGAATTACTGTTTTCGTTAGCAATATAATAATCGTTCCGCTAATTATTTTCCTCTCCATTTATCATTTCGAAGATATAACAAGTAAAACCCTCTCACTAAAAGTTTATTATAGTCGTCCAGACAGCTAAGAGAGGCGTGATGGGAAGAATTGAATCGTCAAGGAATGCCCAAAAACGTGCGAGTCATACTTCACGATTATCAAATCGATTCAATTACAAGTGGCTCGCAACAGTGAAAGGGGAACTGTGAAGTGCGCGACGCCTACCGAAGGGCCCTAAGATCCGCCGACAAAGATTCGACAAAAGGTAGCTTCTCAGGACCACTCCTTTCACGGAAAACTCTCTTTCAAGTTGCCGCCCTTTTACTGCCCCGTCTGCAGGCAAACGCGCGTCCCCTCCACGTTGTATTTCACGAGCGGTGGAACATTTTGTGACTTCTGGATCTCTTCCGCGGTGCCACGGGAACACGTTCACTCGGGTGATCCAAGTGAAACGCTGCCGGGTACGTTTGGAAATCGAGGAAACCATGAAGCCGGAATTCGATATCCATGGAAACCGATCGCATTCGGAGCAAACCAAATGCGAAGTGAACCCTTGTGAAAATAAAATCGAGCATTGATTTTCCATTGTACAATCAACAGGAATAATTATCTGTACATGGTGCACGAATAATATGTACCAGGAGACAAATATTAAAAGCAGATAATAAAATGTTCATTTATTACAGAATTTGAATAAAACTTCAATGAAATGTCCTTACATAAACTATTCTAAATTCCTGAAACTAGTTCCTCTCCCATCAACGAAAGCTCTCCAAAATCTGAAGGAACAGCATAATCTCACTTACCAGCGGCAGCAACAGGAAAGCGCTAATCGTTTTCATATTTTCTTAAACGACAGCAAACGCGTTTCCTGTTACAATTACCCTTTGAACGACGCGATTACACTCGTGACACACGTGTCTGGTGTAAATTACACGGGCACGAGGAACGGAGAAAAAGCGACCCCGGGGAACGGAAGTGGACGGCGCTGACGCTACGGGGCGCAATGACGATATAATGACGAGCAAGTCGACGCCCTTTACGGACAATTAGCGCTCTTCTGTTCCCGATAAATTCAGCTAGCGCCTCTCCGCGTTGGATTTCATCGAGCGGCCGCGCTTTCCGTTTCGGAAAAAGGCTTCCGACGACGTTAACACATGCGGCAGAAGAATCGTTTCCACAGTGTCGGGACCACGCTTTTTGTACATCTGTTCCACATGAAAGGAGAAAAGAGCGAGATCCTCCGTTTAGGAAGCCCTCTGTCACCGAAAGGGTGAATACGTGTTAATGATATTTAGGGAAGCCGGAGGGCTCTGCCCTTTTGTCGGCGACGCATGGATTCTTCAAAAGCGACAAATTCCCTGTTTCGTTTGGAACAAGTGCGCATTCTTTTTTGGGGAGGCTCGTTGCTTTTGGGAAGAATTTTTTGTCGGACCAAAGGGTCTTTAGGCTAACTTTGAGGAAAAATAGATCAGTGTCCATGCTGCATAAAATTAAAAGATGAATAAAAATGGAATAGGCTATTGAGAGAAAATTAAAAATCACTGATGGAAGCAAGGAAAAAATATTCTTTCAAATGTAAAAAATATGCAATGCCACGTAAATGAGCTTTCGAAACATGAGGCACACTTAAACTGGCCCAGACAAAAGTCGCATTGTAATTTAATTATTCCACTGCAATAAAAAGGGACCTTCGCAATTGTCCAAAAACGAAAGCCACCCATCCGGCGACCTTTTTATCGAGCACACGACCGTTCATCGGGGCCAGGTAATTTGCGAGGTATTACGGGAACGCGTAGCGGGCAATTACGAGTAATAAATATAATTGCCAGGTAAAAAGACAAGGCCGTGGAAGCCTCGTGACCGAGAAACAGCTCGGAAACTGGTCGCGTTCCGTGCGTCACGTGCGCGTTTCGCGCGGAGGAGACAGATTACGAGATCGATGACAACACGAACGCGCGGCGCAGCCCAGTGATTTTTACATTCGCGTTTTCTCCCTCGGGGGTGGAAGCATGATTGCGATGGCGAGAGTCGGCGATGATAACAAATAAAGAAAGGGCCGAATCGTCGATCCGCAATGGATTAGGAATCGCGGCCACTGGCTGTTTCTCGTCCAACGATTCGCTAATTTCAGAAATAGAGAACAGAGAGAGGGATGCTCCCGATGAAAAGTTGCGCTCCGATGAGCAGAGATCGTGCACCCGACGCTGCATCGAGATTCCTCCGCGGTTGGAAAACTGTTGCGAGCCATCGCTGCTTTTCAGAGTTCGTTACTTTTGTGTAGGAAGATTCGTTTTCTGTGCGAGTACGCGCGAAATGTTTCCTTTCAATAATTTCAATAAAGTTCTGATATATTATATTTGGTTTAAGAATTGTTTGATTTTTGAAATATAAATAGTAAGTGTATCTTTATTTTGGCAGAGAAAGAATTGTTTAGTGATTTCAGGAAATATTTGATAACGAGACGATTTGTCGAGCGATGCAATGAAGCAAGATTTCTATCGAATAATTAAGCAAAAGGTAAAAATGTAAATTAATCGATTCTGGTTTAAAGTCAATTTTCTTTCGCTTTCCTCTAATTTGTTCCAGTAACTTTTCTGATGATCGAGATATGATATTGGTGCATTAAATCCTGACTAAGATTGTTGCGGGAATTTCAAAGTTTTAATTGCACCCCGTTGATTAGAAAACGGAAACGACTTCCTACCAGAAGTATATCAAAAAAGTTAATTGACGAAGTTAATGCAAGGGGTAAAGTGTGTCCCACGCGAGCACTTTTCGAAAGATGTTCAACATTAGTTTTTAATTAAATGTTTAATTAAGTCGGCTGATTTTCTTGCACAATCAGTATAACAACCGGCCATTGTCATCGTAATAACAGGTCTTCGTCACCTGCCACGGCAAGAAATTACAGTTCATCACGACTAATTGCAGCCCTTTCCTTCAGCGCCGACGAAATTCGGTACGAAACGAACGAACTTATTAAGAAACGAGACTGAACTAATTAATCGGGCAAGAAATTTTATGACAGAGACTCTCTTCCTTCTAGGAATACTTTTCTAATCTTTCTAATGAAACGTTCTCCTTTGGGAGGAAAGATTGTTTCAATTAAAGTAATGAAAACAAACGACTTTATCATTGCATAAACTTTTATTGCTCCATTCTTTAGATTTTCTAATGGAATAATGTGAATACCCAAAAATATTCAGGTTTCAGTTAAAAGACATCACGGTTACACTGCTCAACCAATTAAGAAGCCAATTAAAGCGAACTAAAAAATTGTAATAATTGCAAAATGAAGCTCTCGGTAAATCGAAAAGTACTCAAGAGTCGACGCAACATTAATTACAATATTTCCGCTTCACGAGCGACAAGAAAACTCTTGACGAATCGAAGAAATCTCTCCAACCCGTTCCCACTCCCGATCGATCGAATATTCGTTAGCGTAATCTATCACACGGAAAATGTGGAACAAGTAGTACACGCCGCCCCGAGAGCATTCGCGAAATCCAATTTCCAGAGATTCGCTCGAAATACGATACGTTTCTCGAGTCCCAGACGAGTATACCCGTCTCGCCGGCGAGAGACTCTCAAGTAGAATTCGTGCCGCCGTCCCACTATATCCGATTCGAGGCAGCGACTCTTTTTCCCTTTGCCATTAACCCGTGCGCCGAGGTGAAAGCGAACGATGAGATGAATCGAAACGGAAAGGGAGCAGCGAAAGAAAAATAGTGGAAGCTAAGCAGTGGCAGGTTGCGCGCGGTGGCGGACCCAATAAAGTCCGGAAGGAGAGCACGGAAAACGACGCGTGCCACGGCACGCTCCACTGTCTGCAGGGGAGGAAAAAAAATTGCTCTAATAATAGTAAAAACTGGAGTGCCCTGTGAACGTTCACGCGTCTCTTGTTGGCCACCTTTTTGTGTTTCCGGTAAAACAAATTTTACAACGTAGTCAGCGACCTGACCGCCTCCCCTGTAAAGAAACGCAAAACAGAGGGAATCGGACAAGGAAAAATTCCACGGGACGATCTCCAAGAGGAACGATCGTTTCTTTTAGTGGCCGATCCCCCCGGGGGCCAATATAACATTACGAGCTTGTTTCATTTAAAAATGGCTCGAATATGGTCTAGTCGTTTGCGCTTTTGCGTTTTATTTGGGTGACCGTAATAACGCGGGAAACTGTACCGAAAAAGGCGACTAAAAATGGTGCGCCCCCGCCGACGAAACTGGCCTGCAATGAAAGGCGACCGTGACGGGTCTGGTAAAAGGTCGCGACGCGGGCTGGCTCTCTTTTGGGGAAAAATTCGGCGACCTACAAAAACGTTATGGCTCGTTCCTCTCGTAAACTGTCCGCTGCCAAAAATCGTAAAAATCTGTTCTAGAAACGAAGGCGTTTTTACCATAAAACCCCGCGGGGCCCGAAACAAGCGCAAGGGACCCAGGGGCCGGTCTGAATTACATTTGCCCGTATTTGTATCGGGGCTGCGTCATTATTGGTTTAATGGGGGGGGGGGGGGGGCATCCTTCGAGCAGGTCGACCATGGGGGCCGACCCCTGTTAACCTCTCGGGCTCGAGCGCAGGTTATCCTACGGCATGGACGAACGTCGGACGGTCAGGTATGCATGACGAGGGGGAATCATCGAGCTCGGATCGTTCGAATTTATATTGGCCGACTGTCCGGGTAATAAAACTTTATACGTGTGTAATTCGCGACAGTTTATTGAACAGATGTAATGTTGCAGGAAGCAGGCGGCAGAAGGAAGACCGTAAAATGCCCCGTGCCAATGATTCTTCTATACGATAATATCTGTATCGTCGACGACGACGAAATGGGAAAAGGCGAGCATTCTTTTTTTATCTTAAGAATTGTACGTATTCTCCGGATGCGGAAATGAATTGGGAAAATGGAAATAAGATTTCAAGAACCCGTCTTACGTATTTTCGTACGGCATTTCGTAATAGGAATCTCACCCTACCCGAGTTAACGAAAGGATTCTAAAGCGATCAGCGATCGAAGATTGACATTCGGAGGAGATTTAAAGCACCGTGCAATATAGTCCGTTGGCACACGATCGGCGTTTCCGGCACGACCCTGAGGAGAATTGGCCCAGAAAGAGGTAAACTTTCCCGGACAATGCTCGATATTTACGGGCGATCGGTCGTAGGCATTATTGGGCAACGCGCTGTGCGCGGCACTCCTTCTAGGAAAGCCACGCAAAAATCAACCCTTACCCGGAAGCGTTATTTACAACTGGAGCAGACACGCTCGGACTTCGTGTAATATCGGCCGTCCGTCCATAAACTCGTGCCCTCTCCCATATTTCAACGCAAAAGGGTGAACATTTTTAACCCTAACCCACAATTACGTCGTAAAGACGATTTTCCCTGGTACAATGGCGCGGCGTGCTCCAGTTGCATAAAATAATAAACTCTTGCGACGGACGGCCCAAGGCTAAGAATCCTTTTACCCCCGAGGACACCCCGTTCCCTCCCTTTCCTCGGGGTACGAACCCTTGGCTCTATTCAAGGGCCCGTAGCTGATTGAACTTTTATTCTAGACGAAGGGTAGCCAGTACCTGCTCCAGTTAGACGTCACGACGAATTCCTCGGTTTCACAGGGAAGGGCTACTGTCCCTCTGCGAGGTAACGAGGAAAGAGTTCAAGCTTACCTGACCCTCGTGAATGCTAACAATTTAGGAAGCTACTTCGAGCGCGATCTGCGTGACAAATTCGAGTGAAAAACATTTGCACCATGGAAAGGCACGATTTCAACGCGCAATAACTATGCTTTAGCATAATTGTTAAAGCAACAACGTTCAGTTGTGAAATTTCCAATAAAATTTCATTCGAGGGTTTCCTACAAATCATTCAATTAATAATCGTCCCCGTGTTGTCTTTAGTAGAAGGTGGATCGTATTCTACAAGAAATTATTACGAAAGTAATCGCCATCTGATTACCAAGCGCGAAGGGTTAATCGATGCTTGGCCGTTGATCGTGAAGGGAGGATCAAAGGAGAGTGTTGTCTTTAGTAGAAGGTGGATCATATTTTACAAGAAATTATTACGAAAGTAATCGCCATCTGATTACCAAGCGCGAAGGGTTAATCGATGCTTGGCCGTTGATCGTGAAGGGAGGATCAAAGGAGAGGACGTATCCGGAGGGAAAAATCGACGAGATCCAGGAAGAACGAGAATCGTCACCGCTGGTCATTTTTGCCCGGCTTGCGCAAACGGTGTGGCACGTTATACCGGTGCTCTAGTTGTAAATTTCCGTAGAAATTAGTTTAGTGCCTTTTAACCCGTTTCTCGGTACAGTTACAGAAAACGGGCCAGGAGTTTTACAACCGCCCCGCTCCGGGTTCGCCTCGTGTCCCAACGGCGACGACGCGACAGAGGGCTGGACGCTACGAGGGCGAAAAATAATTTACTGCGACGAACCGTAACACGGGCGCGGGGATCTGTTTCTCCTTGCTGTTACAGTTTAAATCAGTGTTCTTTGTCGGATTGCGAATGCCGGCCGTATTTTCTAATTTACGATTCGACCGGCCACCGGGGTCCTCTGTTTGTGTACTCCGTCTCCGCGACGGTGTTACACTTTAGACGAGGCGCTCGTTGTCCACTAACGGATGGCCCTGCTGTAATTATTTTCGGCCCCGTCGCCGTGGAACAGTTTCTCAGAAAGCATCACCGCCACCAGAAACGGTCGACTTACTCGCAATTCGACCGAGCTCTCTCTCTCTCTCTCTTCCCCTATCTCTCTTTCTCGTTCTCCGTGCTTTTGGGACCTCGGTGTCCTGAGCCAGACCGCAATTCGTTCAACTGTTCTCACCCCGGACTTTCGGCAGAATTCCCCTCTCGCGACATGAATCATTTGTGCACAGTTATCTTTACCTTTTTACGTGCCAAGGAATTCGCTTCGCTGCGCGTTAGTTGAAAACAGCCGTGGATGAAACAGTGGAAAGTTAAATCGAGGCTAGGACACACGTTAAGATGTTCGAACGAAACATTTCTATCGAAACTTTCACTTTCATTATTTTTCCGCCTGATAAAATGGTCAATCTTCGAAGATTTCTTTTGTCTAAAAATCATGCAGAAGCACAACCCAACCATTCTTCAGGGATTTACGTTCGATTTTCGGGCAAAGTATTCCGTGAGAAGATCCTGGGAACGGGACGAAGTACCGTTTTTCGAGTGCGACGAAAAAATGTGCCAAGCGTAGGATCCAGTTAACTTTACGGTTAAAAGGTCATGTTTTTTGCAACATTTTTTTTCGCTAAAGTCCCGAAGGAACGGTAAGGTCTAGCGGTGCACCCCAGTTCCCTGGAGAACGACTGCGAGGCGGTCAGTGTTTCTTCGCCCACGGCGAAAATAATAAAGTCAACGGTACGCGTATCGTTAAGAAGAAAAAAAAAGGAAAGGGTACAGAAAATATTCCGAAGGAAGTGAAAGTGAACGACGGACATGTTTTACAACTGGTCGACATTGCCGTCCGCTCTTCAAGCATTTTCGGCTATCCGACGGACCTAACTGTAACCCTTTCGAACGTTTATGGAATTCCAGTAAAACGCTAAAAGTCAACTGGCAAAACGTGGAAGTCGGGACGGAGCGAAACTCTTTCGGCGTTCCTTTCCTCGGCAGTTTTTTTTCCACATAGCTTTCAACCCGTTCGCTCGAGGGGAACCCTTTAACCCCGGGATTAGGGACAACACCCTCAATAAAGCAATATTTTGACTTGTTCCGGCGCGGAAACCTGGCATGGCCCTTCGCCGTGCCGTAACCCTTCCGCCGGAAGGATTTTGTAAGGGTTAAAAATTCCTCCCGCCATAAAAGCGCGGCTGACTTTATATTTTTACCGCGTCTTACCCCTTTTACCCGGAAGGGAGCTCAGAGGAGCAGGGAAAAAAAAACGCGGATACCGTAGTATTCCGGTAAGCGCGTAGGAACGAGTGTCCGCAGCCGGTAAACACATAAATCTTTATTTTTCCGGCCCACGGAACTAACAATAAGCCCGGCGAACGTAGAAAAAACAACTACCGTATTTTCACCCAAAAGTCCAAATTTTCGAAACGGTTCTCCCGAATCCGTGACTAACTGCTGTTCAGCCGCGACAACGGCGTTCCTGTCGCGCCCGGCGGCATCTCGAGTCTCCGGAAACGGCTTGCCGTGTAATCAATTAGAACCGCCGCCCCTCCGAGTGCATGCCTTATTGCCGCAGGTAACGAAGATTTAGAGCTTCCACGCTAAGATGTCTCAATATTGTGTTCCCCCTAGAGTTTTGCCAATATTGGCCAATAGATCGGACAGTTTCTTCACGCTTTTTACTACGGTCGGGATCGCAAAGTTCCGCCGCTGCGCCGTTAGGAAAGAAGGTTTTGCCGGGAGAAGGACTTAACTGACGTTGCAGCTTCTGCGATTAGAAATCACGATATTTCTTTATAATAATATCCCTGCTCTGTGCCTATAGTAATTATGAGCTTGTCACATTTTCTAAATTAACATAAACCGCTTCAACAGTGAAGGTTTATGTAAAAGCTCAACGAAACGCGAGACTTCTAATTCCCAGGGAACTTTCGCCCGCTCGTT
The DNA here is from genome assembly GCA_023838395.1 of Holcopasites calliopsidis. Lineage (NCBI taxonomy): Eukaryota > Metazoa > Arthropoda > Insecta > Hymenoptera > Apidae > Holcopasites > Holcopasites calliopsidis. Next base: position 3,020,120 of record JALHAQ010000009.1, read on the forward strand.
TCCACGTAATCTCGCGTTGCACCGTTGATCCGGGAAAAAAAGCGAACGATCAAATTGGCCGGAGAAACTGTAAATCCGAAAGCACCCGGGCAACCATGGTATACCAAGTCCACCGGAGCGAGTCGGTTCGATTCGATAATCATACACGTTGATCCGGAAGTCGGAGTCGCGAAACGGTTAAAGTGCAACGCGGCGGGCTGGAATGATTAAGTGGCTTGCACAATCTCGCTAAACGGGGCGCCGAACCTCGAGTCCCGTAAATCAACGGAACACCAGATGAAAATAAGGGAACGAACCACACTTCGACCAATTATATTTACACACGCGTGTGTATGTATCCCCGTAGTGCGATCTTTGTGAGAACGTTTCGTAATGACAAATCGATCGCTTTGTGAAGAGGAGGCTCGGTGCTTACCATCGGGGTTTACGACCCCCCGGCCACCGTGTCCCGTCGATTTTTAATCGTAAATTTCGGCTCGGCCACACACACGCTAGGCCACACACGTCGCTGCGCGCGCGCGCTCGCGCTGGTGAGAAATTACATTTTTATATGCGTAATCATCGCCGGTGCCGGCCTGGAACGAACGCGGACGAGAAACGAATAAATCGCGGGGCGAGGCTGAAAAAGCCTCGGTCTGAGAGAATGCTTCCGTTCTGTCGGACACCGTCGTTCGGACGTCATACCTGGGGGACACGTATCGTCGAGGGGACGTACTTTTCTTCTTTTTCTCTCGTTTTGCACGATAACGAACAAAACTGGCGAGCACGTGTGCGCTCGTTAGCGCGGATAACAAGCGGCTACACCTTTTACAATCAGCGGCTTCTCGGCCCGCATGGCAGGACCACCGTCTCGCTACGAAAGGAGGACCGCGAGAGCCAGAGTAATTATGAGGCTGCGTGAATATCGCCGCCGTCGGAACGGAACGCACCGAATCCGGTGTCTAACGAGCGTGCTTGACCCCGCCTTGAACCCGCCTGGGAATAATATCGCGAAAGCTCGTCGCGATTCCTTTCCCCGACGTTTTATCACTGCCGAACGATCGTTTGCGTTAAATTGGAAGCGATTCCGGTGGCGAGGGCTTTCGTTCGGCCGCGTTTTTTTGTTTTTTTTTTTTTTTTGCCGGGGAACACAGTGGACAGCGGATACTCGGCTCTTTAACGAGTCGGCCGGGAATATGGGTAAAGAGGAATGCCGAACGAATGCTAGGCATCTAGGACACTGTTCCGCATGGACGGGCAGAGTCGCCGAGATATTTTCGGAATTTCTCGCTTCAATTACTTTTTCCATTATATTAATATCGGCCGGGAGAGATAATTCTTGACCCGTGGCTGACTTTAAATCGTGCAACGAAGTTTTCAAATTAATGCGTCGAGGGGAAACATTGAATGGAACGAAAGCTCTACGAAATTCAGAAGAACTTATTTACGTTTCTCGTTCAAAGGAAAAAAGTTTGCAAAAATCTCGCGTCGCGACTAGGAGTGATCGTTCATCGAAAGTGGGTCAGAGAGATACAATAGGGACAGCTACAAGGATTTCCCAAGCAGCAACACGATATTGCGATAAACTTCCCATCGATCTTCCCCATTGAAACGCGGTGCCCACGCTGAGTGTGCGCGCGCGAAATAATAGACGTCGCCGTTTCAATTCGCATTTCAATTTCTAATGAACGCCGGCCGAGTGATATCCGCGGACGCGCGAACTGTCCGCTTTCGCAGCGTGCCGGCACGCCGTCGTCCCGATGCCCATGGAAATGAAGAATCCACGGAGATTCTCACGTCTGGTTGACCTCCGACCCCGTCGCGGCGTCGCGTGGGCCGTCACTCGTTAAAGTTAATACGAGCTCGCGACAGTATTGCAAGCGTTCGTGTGCCTCCTTCCATCTTTCTCTTCCATATTCGTCGGCGCGAGGCTTTCGCCACGGTGCTCGTTTCCCTTTATCCATTAATTTTCCACCGGTTCGGGAACGACACGATCATCGTCCATCACCATTCTTTTTTGCTCCTCCGTCTCGCCCGGCAAAGAGTTACTCCGTCCCCGCTGATTCCGTATGCATCGAATTCGAACGACACTTCATTCGACTCCTCTCTTTCGCACCCAGCACCGTACCGCGGTCGCGTGAAATTAACGTGAACCTTGACAAATGTCCCTTCCACGGTGAGACACGCTCGGGATGTAGCACTGGTGCCCAAACGGTGTGTCGATATCAATCAACCCGTCTCCCTCTTAATCGAAATTACTCATCCCTTCGCTCGTGTACGTTAACGTTACTATTACGTGACGTCCGGGGAATTAGTATCGATTCATGTTCCCCGCTTGTGGACATCTTTTAAGCGTTGATTGCAGGCTGTTGTTAGAAAGCAGATTGATACGTCTTTGGAAGATGTAGCCGTTTGGGTTCTTCGGTAATGCGTGGTATTTATTTCTATCCACCTTGTCGAGAACTGTGATTAACAACGGGTACTAGGAACTATTCATTATTTAGTGGTAACAAAGTGAAATCATTGAGATTTTCTTAATGTTCACGATAATGAGCGGCAAGATCTTACAAGTTCAATAAGTAACTTTAACACATGTCCTATATTCTTTATAGAATCGATTTTGCTAGCAATGAATTCCTACCGAAAAGAGCACTCCGCACAAGTTATATTGATAGTACGAAAACTAAAGTTTCCAATGAGATATCGACAGAGAATATCCAGGATTAACTTTGCAGTAAGACGCAATCGAGCGTGGCCGAGGTTGAACCGAGGCATCGAGCATTCCGCTTGAGAAGACTTCGATATCCGGATTAAAATGAAACTGCGACCCCTCCCAATAAACAAATAAGACCTCAAGCCGAATCCACTTCCAACAAGTCCTGCACCTGTGAAACTTTCCATCGACCTCAGCAAAATCTACCATGGGAAATGAAATTGATCAACCACTTTCGAACGCTTAACAAAAAAAAACAAAAAACAAAAATAGGACGGAAGAACTTTCACCCTAAACCAGGGAAATCTTAATACACGTGTTTGTTCCTTTGATCTGGGCTAATTGGTCGGCTAGCGAGATTAATGCCACGTCTCGTTCGAACGGACAAATGGAAGGACAATTTGGGAAAGGCAAACGGAAAAAAAGGCGAGAGGAAGTGTAATTAAACTCGGCTGTCGCCAAACGGCGAGTAGAGCCGACACGACGGAGAGCAGCAGTCTAGCGTGGCAATTAACAGCGAATGACTCGTGTTTATTTTCAGCCTGCTCTAATTAGAAGGGTGCTCGGGAATGAACGGAACACGACTCATTGCCGTGTGGTATCACCGGAACAGAGGCTGACTCACACGGCAGCATTCCGATTTACGAGCCCCCTTCACGCGGTTTCTTTTGCGACCGCGAGTGCGGTGACGTCACGCGGTGGCGTCATCGTCGTCATCGTTCCTCTCCGGTTCCCACACTCGACGACCTTAGTGACCCCTGCCGTTCGCAGCCGGTGCCCGACGGGTCCAGGATCGTGCCGATGACCAAACGCTCGCTTCGGGACAAGCCTTTTATCGTCCGGTCATCGACAATGATAAAAGCGTTCCGACGCAGGAATTGGTCGAGCTACTTTCTTCGTGAGACACCGTTAAGCTCTCGGCCTTCCGCGGCTCGTAAAAACTGTTACTTCTTGCACCGTGGTGCACAGGTTCGTTTGCTGTATGAAATTTGTAATCCAGTACGTTTCTACACGTGATAAGTATCTTTGGTAATATTAAAGGAGTGCTTCATCAAGGTTCATTTACTCCTCTGCTTGTTACAAGTTAGAAACGATCTTGCGGCGTCCTTAAATGAAATTCTCATTTCTACAAAGCTGCCGAATGGAATTAATAAAACTGCGACCGACGCTCAGTTATTCCCAGAATCTCGCTGTTATCACTCGCACCTCGTCATTCCGCGAGCACTGCTAAAAACTTTCAGCGAACTGTCAGCCGAAAAGCGTGTACAAGAGGCCGCGGATAAACGCGATTAAAAATGAATACCATTCGCGTACGGGGGTCGGACGAATATCGTCCCGGATCTAAACACTCGAAGAGCGGTCGGTCGAGGAATTCCGCGCACCGCAATTACACCGGCACACGTGCCACCCTTAAGAAGATGCTCTCCCCTCTCCGCGGCTGGTGACTGTGCGCGCCGGGACGCCGACGGCGGCGATCGCCGGTTATAAATATCAATTATACACTTCGTAATTCCCTGTATTAGCATAATTCGCGGGTGGGAAAAGGGAATTTATGCCGACCACCCAGTAGCGTCGGGCGGGCGCCCGTCGCGGTCCGTTCGAAACACTCCGGGGAGATCGCGCGAAACGGGCGATCCACTACATTACAAAGGAATAAGAGAAAGAAAGGTGGGAGAAACACGAAAGGTGATGATCCCTAAAATGCCTAAACGGGAAGATTACACGGGTCAAGCGTACGAGTTGCGGTGTCGCCGCGTAGTGCAACGCGCGGACGTATGACCCTGTCACCGAGGCCCACGATCCGCATAATCGTTTCGTCAGGCCCCGCTTGATTGTAGGCGGTGGACGCGCCGAAAGGAACAGGTGGCGGAGAGATCGATCTCTCACGGCGCTGGCTACCGAAGCGATCATTACGATCGCCAGATATCGTCCGTAGAAACGTGATGCAATCCGCAGAGGCCGCGGACGGTCCGAAAGCTTCAGTCAAAAAAGGAAGGATGGGGAGAGCATCGGTGCGCGAGAGGTCGGTGCAATTTTCGAGGTTTACATACCGCGACCGTAAAATTTGATTATCGACGGACGGGAATTTAATATTACACGCCGTTTTCTCGACACCGCAGTAGTATCCGGAGATTGCTGGCCGGCACGCGTTTTCCTTTTTTTTTTGCACGAGCTTCGGCTGGCCGTTGCAGCGAAATCAATTTACGATAATCATTTCACAAACGCGCCGTACCTGTTTTGATTAATTTATGATAATACGGCGAACGCCGCGGTCGACTTTATTTTACGCGCTTTCGCGTTGGCATCGAACTCAATTTCTTCCCGCACGACGTTTCAGTTGCGACGGTGACAAAATATTTTTGACGCACAAAGCGATCGAAGTGTGTCAAGTGAATTGATAATGTGGGAAATTGTACGGAATCGAAATTGAACGAACTGAAATTCAAAGAACTGTCATCCTTGGGTCTTCGCTAATACTGTAACGTCGAAATACCAAGCGAAATTTCAATTTCCCAACGATTTTCCGCCGGCACGCGAGATCTCGCTAGAAACAGGGAAATTTCAACGTATCCACGCTGAACTGTTCTCATGCCGGCAATTAGCATGTTCGTCGAACGGCGTGGAGCAGCCCTTGCGCCAATATTTACACGGCAGAATAAACACCCCCTCGGCGCACGGAATCTCTTCCGTGACTTTTCCCAGCAGCCGGCGACGAGACCTTTCCCTCGAATTACCATATTATTTCTATTAGACAGCTCGCTACCCACAATTAACGCGGACGTATCACGAAATTGACGAACCGAAACCACACGGCGGGGATATACCGAGAATGGAGTACGCCCTTTTTTTCCCTATCTTTTTCATCCGTCCCTTGTGTCTCCGCGCTGGAAACCTGTTCCCTTTCGGGAACGGGGTGAGAATGAAGGGACCGCATGAAGGGACTTGTCAGTGAAACGTCGACAGAAAAAAAAAGGCAGAGACGAAACGTAGTAATCCTCGTGTGTTATCCCTAGACGGGGAATGGCTCGACAAAACGTCGGGAGACTTCTTACGAAAACGTTTTTTTCTCCCGTCCCCTCGCGGAAAGGGAAGGCCACCGCTAATTAATGCGCTACGAGCGCGACGTTCGGCCTCGGCGTGGATAATTGGAATTATGTGAAAAAGACAGTCGTCGGAAGGAGACGCAGGCTCGGAGGAAGGGTCGCGAAAGAAGGAAAGGAAAAAAACAGCGATGCAAGGGAAATAAAAGAACGCGTTGTCGTCACGTGACCGATGTAATTGACGATCTCGCGCGCGAGACCCACCGGCGTAATTGAAATCACCGGCTTCCAGCCTTTTTTCACCTTCGCGAACGGTCCAGGGAGGGAGGACCGTTGGGCGAGATTCGAAGGGCCCCGGGATAATGAAAAAGCTGTACGCGGAGCGCCGCGTGCGTTAAGAATGCCGCTGCTGCTTGGCTGATTAATTAACGAGTGTACAGGTAGGCGCACCGGTGTGGCTGAGTGGCGTTAATGGTAGCGGTAGCTGGAGAGATTGGGTACCACCGCGTCCGTTGCGCGATAGCGGTTTTTTACGTCCGGTCGATTCGGAATTGAAATGCGGCGATTAAACTCGCGACTGCCGATGGACGATCGGCGAATACTGTTAATAAAGCCTCAATTAATAAGCTCTTAGACCCTAAAAATTAAATACCACCCTGCAATTTAAAAGAAACGATCGAAAATAATTACTCCGCGCTATATTAAAATCAAGCTACTCCGCGCCGTATTCCAATAATTGCTCCGCGCCGTAACAGAGATAGCTACATGAACCCGTAGCAAAGAAACAAAAAATTGATTTATGCAATTGTTTCCTGCAACCTTCAATTTTCTCTGGCCATTCCCTTCGGAAAGTGCCTTTTTCTTTTCTCCACCCACTCGCGGTTCGATCCGACTGCAAGCAGCTATGATTTTACCGCGCCTCTAATCGCGCTCCCTCGAGACCCACTCTTTTATTTTCTCGCCGGTTGCGTCCACGCCGGCCGTTAGCATAATCGATCAATTTCCATTCGGGGCCCGGGCAGAGGCAATCGGACACACCTGTAACACGCTGATCGAGCCACGAGCGTAACTCTCACGCCGGGGTCGCGCCGCTTGCGTTTCCACGTTGAAATAAATTCCCCGGTTCCGGCATGCTCTAAAGCGGCGCAATAAAATTTACATAACCATGCCGCCGATTAGATACGTCCACGATATACGCCGGCACCCCGTTCTCCTCCTAAAAGCGCCTTCCTCCCATGGGGTGAAACGTCACGCCAGCGTCTCCCAACCGGATACACCGTTTCCAGTTTTTAACGAAAATTTTCGTCTTACTTTAAATATCGTTTTCATGGATTTCCTCAACCATCGATTATTCTGCTTTTAGTGGTACAGGGTTGAAACTGAAACTGTTTCATTGTACTAGGGGGGTAGAATACTTGAATACACGTTGTACAAAGATAGATAAAGTTCTGTATAATATTAGGAATATTGAATTTTCGCGAGATTTTAAAGGTCGCCAAACAAAAATACGGTTTCTCCATAATTAATCTATCGAATATCCCTGCGGTTGTCTGTAAAATAATAAGTACCCACTCTCTTAAAAAGATTCGCGCCGCTCTAGAAGCTTCAACGTATTAAGAATAGTTTCTTTTTTCACAGGAAAATGAAATTCCACGAAGTTGGGAGACACTGTATTAGAAAACGACGTGCCGTTTGTAAAAGCAGCCCAGCCGTTTTTGGTCGGCGCGACACGAACACGGAGCCGTGTGAAACGTGTGCAAATGTACCCGGGTGTCGCGTCCGCGATATTGCTCTTTGACGATCGCCTCGTGGAAGCCAGAACCCGTGTTAGCCTGTATTTACGAGAGAGGAACGTTTCCGCGATACGCTTCTGGCGGAATCGCCGGATCGTGGAAAGAATACTCGAACGCGAGAGATTCTTTCTAGATCTACGCGCGAGAGCTGGTATTACAGAAATGATCGCGTTCGAAATACGCGCGATGCCATTTCGCGGCGACGCGAGTATCGCATCAGCCATATATTATACGAAACGCGTATGTTTATAGCGAGTCCACGGGATTTCTGGTTTTCGGGAAAGTTATTGTAGAAATAACTTTGTCGACGATCCGTGCACAATATATAATAAATACACCATAGGAAATGATAGAAAAATCTTTTCCCTCATGCCGCTAAATATCCTTAAATGTACAAATAATTAAAGAAGATAAAGCTTTCGATGCCGGAGGTAGAAATTTAAGAAAACACACTACTTTTATTATCCCCCCCCCACCCAAAAAAAAATCGCGATTCACCGTTCAACCACGAATCCCTCTCTCCCAGCATCCCCAAGTACACGGTCCATACAACTCCGTTCTTCGGTACGCTTCCAAGGAGCATCGCCGACGCGGGTCTGTCCCCTTTCGAGCGGTCCCCCTTTCAGATAGATTCAAAATCACGCACGCTAGTTTCTCCCACGATTTAAAAAGCGGCCTCCCCGAGTGTCTCTTTCCCTCGCTGGGGATGCACGCCACGGCTAGACGGGTCTTTCAAGCCGGGGCTGAATAAAATTATTATGATAAGACCTCGATTAATTTCAGCCGGTGGAACTCCGGTAGTCGTGGAGCGGCGCGTAAGCCAGCGGCGCGTTGAATAGGCTTTCAAGGGAGAACGGGACACCATAGACGTTCCCTCCTCCCGTCGCTTCTCCGCCCTCCACCTCGCTAACCCCCTTTCACGGTGTCTCGCTTCGGCCGAAAAGGAACGCGAGATCCTTGAATCGTGAGCGAGGCTCGCCGAGACGGGGGCAGAATCGACGGTCATTAATATTGTCGGATTAAACGGCCGCGCGCATTAATCCGGCGAACGAAGACGAAATCCTATTTCACGTCCGTGAGTCGCGCGACCCCGGCCCGCCCTTGTTTCGGAATGTTAGTTTCATTAGAGGCGGCCGCCCCGCGATCGAGAAAACGATCAAAAGGGAAGACGCGAAGGGAGAACGCGAGAGAAAGAAAAGGATGAATGGCAGGCAGAGTTCTATCAAAAGGGTTTAATTATTTTTGAACAATCGTTAATCATTCTCTCTTTGGAAGTTTCTCTTTTTTTTTTAATTGTCTCGTCCGTGCCAACGAGATCACGTCCGGCTGCTGTCTGTTCGCGTCGGAGATGCGATCTGCGTAATGAATTTTTCGGGGGAGAAACGCCTCGAGGCACGTTTCATCGACGAAAGAGTATCTTCTATTTGAATATTCTCTGCTCTTTATTCATCTGAATCTATTTTCTGATGAAGCGAAAGATTTGAATGATAACATTTTCCAATTGGAGATACACGTGCTCACAGTTTCGGCACTTTTCTTTTGATGCCCCGTGAAGAGCTTAATGCAGCCATCATCGTAACTAAAAGCTTCGAAATGCAACACGAAGAAAAATGGGCTAATAAAAAGTTAATTCCCTCTGGACAAGTTGCATTAACATACTTTACATCCACCTTTTAAAAGCCACTATATAAAATGCCTTTGGATTTCAGCTGCATCACCGCACCCAACAACAAAAAATCATTCAGACTTCCCTTCAAGTCGACATCCTAATTATTCTGAATCTTAAATCAAGCTTGATCGTTTCGACCTCATCGCCACCCTTCAAGGAACAATTGCTCCAATTACAAGAATGAACTGCACACCTTAAAGAATCAGTTCGTCGAACGTGATTTCGCTGTAGCCAGCGATAGGCTGGCTATCGTGGGCGCGCAGAAACTATCCCAGGCGACAATTTTATAAGGTGCACGCGTCTATTGAAGCGAAAGCACGAATCATTGAACGCGTCCCAGCACGAGCCGGGACTTTTCGTTCGGCCGTTTCGTTCTCTACCTGAGGCCCGCGGCTATAGCGGCGACTCTCTCGTTGCCGCTCGTCATTCGAGTAGTAAAATTAATTCTGTAAACACTTTTATTGTTCAGCGGTGCTTTATAGCAGCAGGACGTGCGAATTGCTTTTACTACGGGGTACCTTCCTCGACCGTGTCGAGACGGGCGACGACGGCGAGCGGAACCGCGTGTCGCGCGACCGGCCGCGTTCTTATTGCACGGGATCATCCTCTCCGTCCTCGCTTCTCCCGTTACTTTCCTCAACGGCTATGTACACTTTCGTTGTCGCACAACGATGGGGAGGTAGGCGTTAATTATTCCGAAGGCATTGAATCAATGGTAAATTGTCGAAACGATGAAGGGCCATCTTTATAAGTGCCAAAGACGCGAGAGAACGCATTTATTTCCTTTACTGCTCGGAATGCAAATTTCACGCGATCACAATTCTATTCGAGCATTCTTCAAGAGGATTCGAATGATAGATTTTGTAGAAAGCGCACTATCGATACGGCGTTCGTACTTTTGTGATCTTTCTCAATTTAGCCGGTTCGGCAGGATGCTATCCGATTAATCATCGAATCATAATTTTATTTTATTAAAACCCACGTGGGAGTTTCTAATCACCTCGTCGCGTAGTCCGGCTCGCGTTCCCATGAAGCGATCGACGCGGTCGTGATTACGTATGGAAATCCTAGCTGGGGATACCAGCTGGCGTAATAGAGAGGAGGCTCACACTTTCTATACGCTTCACACGCGCACTCGTTCTACGTGCAGTTCGCGAAGGGAAATCGAAATCTGGCGCATCCACCGTTTTTTCCTAAACTCCAAATTAACAGTAACAGAAGAGATGAGGTAGAGACACTTTAATCCAATCGCGCGCCATCTAAATGAACCGGGAACTGCGTCAGGGTCGAAAGTGCAGCCGCTAAATTTCTTGATAGGATGCGGAAAGTCTGTAACCGCGGTAGAAATTAGCGTATTCATCAGGGAAAGAGCGGAACCGAGCAACCTCTCGCGCAGAATTTAATTCACCGCGGTTTCTACCTCCGCGAATTCGATAGCATCGGGACGCGGCGCATGTTCGGTTGAAATGCACAAGCCGCGTCGATTACATCGCGTGGGCGCAAATTACAAGCGAAGATACATCCACTATCCGTTGAAAGGACGTCGATTCCTGTCGACGGTGTTGCAATCCTCTCTCTCTCTCCCTCTCTCTCTCTCTCTCTCTCTCTGGGCAATTTCTTTTTTTCATCTTCGCCGGGATAGTTTCACGGACACGCCAGCTGGTCGCGATCGAAACGTTTCGCGGCGTGACATTTCGTATCCCGTCGGACGGATAGTGGTTTTCCAACCGGGGAAGAATAACATGATAGAATGAAGACGCGGTCTTTGCTAATTGAACGTCGTTTGTCGCGGGGAAAAGGTGAGCCGAGAGCGAAATGCCATGGATCTGTTGTAATATCTTCGATATTACAATGGGCAGAGATTCCTGCTGGATGCGAAACTGAAATGCGATTGTTATAATGTTACTTTGAACATCCGAGTACGATCCCTGTAATAATTCTCTCGTTGCTTATTGTCCAGTCGTGTTTCAATCGAGTGCCACACGATTTATGTGGGAGGTAAAATTCTAATAGGAGTACCAATTTGGTCTTCGATGCAGATATTTAGTACCGCGCTTCGAGCACTGAGTTCTCGTGTTCTTACGTAGTAATTGCCGTTCATAATTCATCGCAATATCCAGTTTTGATCGATGGACCACCCACTCGTAAAGTATGATCAGTCTTCTCGGAAAAACATTTACGTATGAATGAATCGTTTCAAACAAAGCGCAAGAGGTCACCCGTACCGAGACAAAGAAGCGGGAACCCTTGACGTCAAGCATCGAAAATAATTCGAAGGCTACCGAAAGAGGATGAAAAAGAGGATCGTACGTCATATGCTTCTGCGCATCGTTTCGCATAAACGCTGGTGGCAGAAGATTTTTCAACGATTAAACAGTTATGCAAATTTCCCGCCCGAAAAATAAGCGCCGAACGTTTAACATCCATTGAAACAGGATCCATGCGCATCGCGAAACATATTTTGCACTCGCTGGCATCATACGATCCCGGCTGCGAGTCGCTGTTTCCTCTTCTTTATCGTAGACGCGTTCATCAGCGATCGACGCGTAACTGCCGACCACAAAGCTTTTAATGCACACGTTCGACAAATTGAAAACGCTTCGCCGAAGATTCCGTGCTCGCCGCTTCGCGCTCAACCCCTTCACCAGGAGCCACCAACGTCCGACGTTCGTCCGTCGATGTTCGATTAACGTCACGGAACCAAAGCCCGCACGAACGGTCGTTCTTACTCGGGTTCGTCGCCGGTCGATAACGATGATCGCGCGGGACAGGCATCGCGAGCGGTTATCCGCCACGTGGGACGCATCCCCGTGGGATCGCGAGCCCCGCGTTTCGCGTGCACGCGTGCCGAAAAAGTGGGGCAACATGATCTGAAGCAAATGAAGTGCAAATCGAGCAGACCACGCGGCGAGAGGCCCAGCAAAATCCGCTCGACCGGTCAGCCTGCGCGAGCAAACTCGTCCGGACGTGAGGGGCAACGTGATACCCCTTGCGGCGCGGACCGTGCGCCGCCTTATTGGTACCTATTTCCCGTCGAAAGTCGAGCACGCACTGGAATAACTCGCGAGGACGTCCTTAACGTTCAGGAGAATCGCGTGGCGCGATAGTGAATAAGTAGGGAGTGGAAGGGGTGGTTTTAGGAGTTTTGTAAGGCGTGCGTAGAATGGGAAGATTGATAAAGGAAAGGCGGGTCGCGGAGAAAATTAATTGGCGGTATTCTGAGAATAATCAAGGAGTGGGGTATGATAGAAAATGGGAGATGGAATAAGGAGAGATTCGTTTGATTTTGCAATTAATCAGAGGGCTATAGAATCTTATGAATTAATAATGCTTTGGAAAAAAGGAGTAGAGAGAGAGAGCGAAAGCAGATACGCGAAAAGAAATTAAATGTAAAATATCGATGTAACAATTCCTTTACGCATCGTCCACAAGTTAATTACTATGAGCTGGCAGTATTGTTCGTTCAAAAAGAAGGAAACCAAGGAAGGCGATAAAGGCGGGGCGAAGAGAGGATCGCACGCGAGAGCAGTACCAGCGCGGCAGTTTCGTTTTAGATACGCAAATTGAGGGCGTTTATCTTTACGCCGGGTCGTAAAGGCGGCGTATTTCCATTCGGAACAGCGATGAAATTTTGCAAAAAAAAAAAAAAACAGTGTCGCTCGCGTGTCCATTAAAAGGCGCGATACGCATAAAGAAATCCTTGTCGCTGGGCTGGCGCAAATCTTCGTCGGGGACTTGATCGTGAAAGTGTACGCGCGTTGCGAAACACCGGACCGCTTCTTCTTTTCGCTTCGACGGGGCTGTAAACAGAAAAAAAAGAAAATAAAACGGCGCTTCGCGAAATTTACAATCGATGCGGCGGAAATGATATCGCGGCCGATGCACGTACGGCGACGCGCTTGCGTTCGCGCGTTAAGGAAGGGGCAAATAAAACGAAGGAACCGGGAGTGTCGATCGAAGGAGGCAATAAGTACTAAAAACTCTCGTAATTCTGCGTCGATTGGTATAGAAAACCCGATCACCGTGAGCACGTTACTGCGCTGGCCCCGTTCTCTCGTATTTATGCTTTGCTTCCCGGAACGCTTTCACGAATATGAAAATCATTCGTGAAACGAAAAGGAAAAAAATCGGCGGGATAAAAAATACGGGCAAGGGATGCCCAATAATTTATAAAGTGAAGAGTTAAATGACCACAAATTGGAAGAAAGTTTCTCCTTCGTGCGTTGCTTGTATATTTTATGCTTGTTTAAGTGGCTGATTAAGCCCGGTTCGGAATGAAAATAATTGGAACGAAAGGGGGAGCGGATTTTCGATCTTTCTGGCTGCTTCAAGTGGCCGTATAAGCTTATAACGCATGCGTGAAATAATTCGCCCTGATAAAATTTATCGGTGGCATTAATTCCTTACAAACTACCAACTGCGATATCTGAAACGACCGTATAATAAAAGATAACAATCTCATTTGTCGAATTTTAATGACGCTCGGCGAACCACGCGGGCGGGGGAATGATAAGAATATCGATCACGCGGATTGTACATCTAAAAACGTTGTCCTAATGGACCACAAATTAATGGAACGAATGGTACTTGTCGTTCGCGAGCTGCGGTTTCGACAGAGTTTCCCAAATTTTATTTGCCCATTGAAGGGGGTAATATTTGTGGACACGCGACGGCGCGTGCCGATAACCCATCGTTTCTTTTTCAAAGGGTGGACAGAGAGAGAGAGAGGTAACCCCTTGAAAAATACAGCACGCCACAAAAAAAGGGTGTATTCGAGCGGGTTAAGCAGAAAGGATCGCTGATCACCAATAAAAGGGTTCACAGCGGCGGCAATTGCGTTCCAGCCGTTCCTTTTTAACCCTGCCACCGCGACTTAAGCTGCGTCGATTGTCGATGAAAGGGTGAACAGACGTCCGCAACCCTTTTACAACACCTCCGTCAGCGCGGCTCTTCGGCCAGCTTTCGAGCTGCGTAAAGAAGTGAAAGTCGAAAAAGGAGGAAAGGAGCGAAAGACGAGGAAAGCGAGAAAGAAAAAAGTAACCTTCGCGACGAGTCCGTAAGCCTTGACGATCGTTTTACGATCGCGAGGATGGTAAAAAAAAAAAATGAAGAAGAAGCGCGCAGTTAAAAAGTTTCCTCGCCTCTCGTCGAAGGGTTTACAATGTGCCCCGCCGCCGTCTTCGCGATTTTTAAGCTTTACGGGAGGATTTTCCCTTTGAACACTCCTTTTCCACCCCTTTTACAATCCTTACGAATCTTGACCCTTCCCAGGATGGGCTTATACTTTTTTATGGGTTTATTACCGGCGCGCCTGAACGGCCGTGGCGTATCCTCCAACCCCTTGCTTCGGCCATCCGGGGTTTGGCGAAGAGAGGGAAACGCTGGCCGACGTAAAAAATATGGTAGTCAGGAAGAATCTTGCGGTTTCCAAGTATATTGCTATATTGCCAACGTTCACCCCTACCTACCCTTCGACGGAGCTTCCCATTTTTTTCTTTTTCTTCCTCCTCTTTCGTCCACGAGCCAAACGAGCGGCTTTATGGTGGCCAAATCTTTCATGGCCGAAAGTGTTCATAGCCCGCTGCCTCGTGATGGGCGAACGTGTTGCTGTTGTGTCACCGCCAGGACCGTTTACCTGTCTTTTTTTAATGTCGAGGTGGTGTCCGGCCGCCTATCTTTTTACGACGAATCTATGAGCTCGTGTCGGGGCCTCGGGCGTTTTGTGCTTTTAATGGTTTGCTTTCGGTTATAAAAATTCATAAGGCGACTACTTAGCGTGCAGGGTTTTGCATCTGCTCGGTAAATAAACATCGTTGTTTCTCCATATTCTAATCGAATTCGTGGAAAAGAATCGTCGAACAGTGTTCGGTTGTACATTACAAACATTGTGCGACTTGTTAATAACATTAAAGATTTCTATACAATCGCTGCGACTACGATATTCACAAGAAAGATAAAAATTGCTCTTGGTACCCTTTCCAGAAATAAAGCTATTTATTTGAATGTTCGTTTTCGGCCTGTCTATATGCAAATGCGAATGCATAATAGAGGGGCGGGAGAGGGGGGGTGGGTGGATGCGCAACAGTCGTCCGTGAAATCAACACCCGATATTCAGCCACGGTCGAACGGCTGTAAAGGGTATGGACAGGCATGCCTCCCTCCCCCATCCATCAACTTTACAACCGCTATTTTGCAAATTTTCCCCTTCGCAAAGGCTTAAGGAACTGCCAAGGACGGTCGTCTGCGTTTTACGATTTAACCCTAATTAAAGAGGTAAGCGTTCGTGCCACGGCTGACCGTGGCCTCCGTTAGTTCCTGCGAGCACAATATTTGCCAAACATCGATGCCTATCGTGAACAATGCGAGGAGAATTTCGTCCCCCGACCGCCACTTCTGGCATTGGGAAAGTTGCACGGTTTCATGCGTAACGGGATGACGGTAAACCAAACAGGAAGGACGGATATTATTTTGATTAACGCGCGGCGTGGTGTTATTAATTTTATGGAGCACCGACAGTATAAATAATTTACAATATGCCTGACCTGAAACTTTGGTAGAAATTACTTCTTCGCCTTTTTTAATTCGCACGGATGAAGAAAAGGAGTTTGCGAGAAATGACACGTGAAGAAATGCATTGTTGGTAATGAAACAAGAAAAAGTTCTCCGTCTATGATCAATCGATTGCGTAATAGTATAATTTATATTAACAAGATTATGTCTCAGAAAAAAAGTAAGATGGATCGTCTTTCGTGTGACTACAAGTAGAAGCAATATTCTTAATGAAGTGACGTAAATGCCACGTAATAAAGAGAATAATTGGCTCGATTATTGCGTGCAATAATTTGCTGGAGAAAATTGCCACGCGCCTCATAACCCTTTCCGTTCGACCTGCTGACCGTTTACCGTAGATGCAACCCTTTCGTAGATACCCGGTTTCGGGTAATGATCACCGGGTGTAAGGATAAACCCTTTCACCATTAGGCTAAACATTAGGTGTATTTCCATTCTAGGCAAACACCCATTTCCCAAAACCCCCATTGAAGTGTACGCTGTGCATTTGGAAATTGATATACAAATTAATAATTAATAGAGGACTAAAGAGTTGACCAATTTTACAATTTACAGATAATAATTCATAGTGTATTAATCAAACATTTTATGAAATTAATTTATATCTTCATTTACTATACTGATTTTATATTACCCCCTCGAATGTAGATACAAATTATCGATTCGATAAAATTATTTCATCCCCTATGAATTGTTTTGTATCAAATAGTTATTGATACAGTATCCACCCCATTTTTACCAGCTACCTCCTCTATTTTATTATTCAAGCAAACATTCCTAACTGTATTTATTTTCACAAAACTACTGAACGTAAGTCGTAACGATTTTTTTAGCCCAGCAGGTAGAACCGTCAGACTCGACAAAATAGACTCGAGCGGAGTTCGAGTAAAAATTCCAAGATCCGTCGGACGAACCAGCAACCCTTTCAACCCTAATGACGGTCCGTCAGGCGGGCCGAGTTTTTTCTCGCGCACGGGGCAACATTTTCCCGATCCGTCGGTATCGCTTTGCAGCGAGAAAAAATATTTCCCGAGGCGAGCGCGCAATTTTTTTTTCTCGCGCCGCGTTCGACGTGTACGTGTTTATTGGACCCTTGCACTTTTTCTCCCGCTTTTTTTTCGCATCTTTTTTGCGAACGACTAGCCTTTTGCAAAAAATAAAAATACAAATAAAAACGCGACGTCGCGTTTTTTTCTTCACGTCACCGGTGCAGAAGTAATTTTTCGAGATTTATTTGCGCGGACAACGCAGGGAGAAATACGACCACTCTCGTTACTTAGCCACCGTAAATACGATCATACCGTGACTTGGCCGAGCCAAAACCTTTGTCCGCTAAAAAGAAAGAAAAAACACTACAATTTCTCATTTCACCTACCTCCGGCGTTTCCTTTTCTCCCAAAATGCGACTGCTTGAAATATCACGCTGCAATCGCTGCTTTTAATTCCACCCTCCGACCAAATAACACCCGTGGAAAGCAATGTCTTTGTTAGCGACGAAGTCGTAAAAAGAAGAAAGTTTTAACGTCGGATTTTTATTTATGATTGCCAGCGTGCCGGCGTTATAATTTAATGTCGTGTGTGGTATCTATGGTGTTTGCGTTGATACAGAATCGCGAGGTACAGGAAGTTCGTCAAAATTTTCCAATCGAGCCCCCCCATCGCTCGAGTCAATATTCGATAAGAAACGCTAAGTCGAAGAGTTCAATTGCGTCATGAAACGATTATCAAAGCAAAGATAATTATTTACACGATACACAGGAAAGTGCTGTGTCACACTATACCATTTATTAACTTTGCATTTAAACGTACCCCATTACAGAAGAAGATTTTCTCAAACTCAGCCCGAGCACCACTCTCGATCTACCTTTTAAAAACAATAAGAAGAAAGAGAGAGCCGTGGCTCTGCAATCCACAATCGACAACACTCGAAGTTTAAAAGCATGAAAATTAACTCTGAAGACAATGTATCAATAATTCCTTTCAGTAATGGAATAACACTTTCGACCTCCCGAAAGAACGAAACTGTATCGGGCTGAAAATAAAATGTTTCCCCGCGAGTAACGCGTTTCTTTCGATCGCCGGTCGGACGAAAGTTGTCATCGAAAGGTGCTCTGAAGAAGTTTCTCTCTAGAGAACATAACACGTCGGTATCGATCGCGTCGTGTATATGCATGCGGCATAGCCGAGGCATGACGGCCCGGTTTTGCGGAAAAGAGAAAAAAAAATCGAACGTCGAAAACTGCGCGTGCCATTCTGATTCTATCGTCGCCGGTGCATTCGAACGAGTTCGATTGGCAGCCCCGGGCGAGACATAAAACTGGCACGCAGTGTGTGTGTGTGTGCGCGCGCTCGTGTTGCACTCTCTGTCTGACTGACAGGCCAACAATTTGGCCCTATTATCGGTTAAGCAAATACGAAGCTGGATGCCAGAAAGGGGGATGGGTGGACCGCAACGGGGCTAAACTCGTACGCATTGAGCGTACGACCAGGTTCCTGGCATAAATAAAGCGTGCCTCATGCTAAACAATTTCCCGTCTCCGTCCGCCAATTAGAATGCTCGTGTCTCCGCTGTTGTTAACATTCAATAAAAGGCTAGTTGGCCCGTGGCTGGTCTTGGTATAATGACAGGGGTATGAAACAGAGCCGCTGCACGGAACCGCAGATCCCTTCCATGGAACTTGTTTCCTTCGCTTTGCTTAGAAATGCGTTTAAAGCGGAGTGTAGCGTGTGTGCAGCCGAGTGCACCGAAAATTCGATAATGATGAAGAAATAGGGTGGGCCTGCAAGGATTTGCTTCGGTCTCACGACTTTGGGGCCGGATGATACGGTTGTCTTCCTGTCCTCGGGGAAAGCGCAGCCAATTTACTCGAACTGCAACTCCGCCGCATATTTCGCTCGCCTCGGGATTGATTGGTGCACCGTATCATCAACAGGTCTCGTTTGAAACGTGTAAGCACTTGCGTGCGATTTGCTGGCGAAAGGGAAAATTAATGGGCGAACGCGGCAGATTTTTGGTTGCAACTTGCGTTGCGAATGAAGCATTCTTTCACGTTCATTTCAATTATCATGAAAGCGATTTCATTGTTTAATACGTGTATTAAAAATGAAGGATGAATGCTCATTTCTGCCTTTGTACACTTTTTCATTTGGAACCTTTTAAATTACAAATGATTGATCAATAAATTCATTATGTAGTCGAATAAAATACGTAACTGTTATTAGTACCATTAACCATATACTAATATCAATAACTATTATTGAATCGTAACGTCGACTTGCTGCGGGTATAAACGGACGTCAAAGGGTGAGTAATCCGCCGCCATAAAGTTAATGGGTAACGCGAATCCTCTTTGACATTAAGATTGTCGCTCTGATAGATAAAACGTTAAGACGGTCTAATAACTTCCGGGGAAATGCATTAAGGCGGCCGACAGCTATCGGATGCGTTCTGATTATTAATGTTAAGCAGTGTTAAGGTTCCCCTGAGTATTTTAAATAAATGGAAAGCAATTGGAGCGAAACGTTTCCTTGGAAGCGGAATATCGACGAATCAAGGCGGCCCCATTCGATGTGTGTTAAATACGGAACGAGTTGGCAAATGATCGATTGGAAAAGTGAGCGGAGCTAAGATTGCTAGACGTTCAATTGTTGTTATGCAGAGAGGGATTTACGTAGAGGTATCGTCTTAGATCACCATGCAAATGGGAATGGAAACGTTGAAAAGTGTAATAATGGAAACTGATTGTGCATCGAATAGGGTTTCGGCGTGGAGTACGCAACGTGGCGGAATTTATTAAGAGATTAACACCCACCGCGTGTAATATTCGAAGCATTACGATCTTTATCTCTTCGGCTGTCTAGACGTTACTGTGACTCATAGAAACTCGACGGGCTATCGAACGTCCGACACAAGAACCACGCGAATAAAGAGAAAATGATATACGTTGTGTTCTAACTAATTAAGCAAAGACTGAATTTATAAAAGTGTTATTTAAACTGTTAGATTAATTCCAGCTAGAAAAATCAATAATCGTACTTAGATTAAAGTTGCGATATTAATCTAGGTTTAATCGCAATGATGAAGGGGGATGAAATTCGATATCGAAAGCCCAAAGGAGGATAAACGATCCGAAGAAAAATTTTAGATCCCTCCACGATCCTGCGAAGATCGAGCGCGCCAGAGATCAGAGGGAAACGCCTGGTAGGATCACCGGCAGATGGAAGCACGCTATCGGCGCATCTCTCGACCCACCCCTTCCGCCAGCCGCATTCAAATCACCGGATTCGACCCTATAATTCTCTGATTAAAAGCTACGGAGAAATATGTATCGTTGCAAACCAAAAATTGTTCGTAAATAAAACAGAAAGCTTGTAGCAATTAATCGTTGAATATCCAAAGATTCGATTAATATAATAGTTTCGTACCAACAATAAATTCACCCAGCATTAATTAGTCAACCATAAATCAGGAATTTGCGATCCTTCGTTCCTACTGCTCCTATGCGATAGAACCTATCCCGCATTAGTACTCTACGAAATCATGAATAGTCCCTTAAATATCGCGCGAACCACCCTCTTTTCCATCATCGAACGAAAACATTTTAAAGATGATACAGTCCCTCGTCTCGTCGAACGAGTTCTAGATACATTCTACCCACCCTCCCGATGCATCATGCACTCCAGACACGACTCAATTCCCACCGACGGTCTAGCGCGCTCCAATTACGCCCTCCGTGCATCTACGACTCGGTCGGTGGTCCCTGGAGCGCGGCCCCGACTCCCGTCGTGCATCACGATGCACCCAATTTTCCGCGAGCTCGGCGCACGGTACGATGTACAACCGCGGGACGCACCGATCGCGGGGGCCGCAGGTATTCGCCTGCCGCCGCACACACTTCTTCACCCCCCCCCCCCTCGCCCCACGCATTCCACGGGATCAGAGCGGCCCCCGAAGAGCCAGCGCGGCCCACGCGCCGCGACGCCGCCGCTTCGCCGCTCAAAGTCGAATGACGATCGCGTCCCCTCCACCCGCGCAATCGTCGCGCGCGGCACGCTCGTCCTCGGGCCGATCTTCTGGAGGGGCACGAGGAGCACCAATCGGGCAGCGTCCGTCGTACGCCGCGTCGAATCTCGGTCACGCGATTGGCGGCTGCCGATTCTTCGTCTCTGTCCCGACCGCGGCCGAACCGCGTCGATCTTGCAAGCTCTCGTCGCCTCTTTCCTATCCAGGATGCGCTTTCCTCCTTGCGCTTTGGCGCGACGGTATCCCTTCGTCCTTTGCCTACCTTCCACCCCCATCCCCTTCTATCCGTTTCGACTCTCTCCGTTCCTCCTCAAAGAGACACGAGGAAGACCCCGCAGGCTATCCCCCTCTCCCGTCGGACCTCCCCGGCTTCTAGGAACTCCTGGACTTGCTTGCCCCCACCCCCCTGTCACCCTTTACCCGCTTCGTACCCTTTGTAGGGCGTAGAGTTCACCGACGGGAGTGCGTACTTTGGCTGGCTTCCCTCGGCGCCGGAATCATCCGCGCTCCGTTGATTATCTTCCCGCACTGCCTTTGACACGTCTGTGCTCTCAGCCGGAGACACCCCGCAGATAACTGGGGAATCGGTGTACCGGATGCGTCGAGTCACTCTTAGCGGCTCCGATTCGTTATCGGGGGAAACGCATTTTCTCGCAGCGAATGGGCACCGGGATTTGGGGAATTGCGAAACTGTGTCCTCCTAACAGGAGGATTTGGCTCGCTGGCATTTTGGAGTATCTCTACTTGCACAGATAATCGGGGGCCGTGATTCTCTTGGTTTAATTGCAGGACACTGTCTCCGGTGAATTACTGACCGACGCATCGACTTGTGCACTTGGAGACAAAGTGTCCGGGCTCGAATATATATCCATTTTTATTAAAAATCTGGAGGAAATATAGATAGATCCCTGGCAAGAGTGTTCCACGATGCACCCTAATCCCTAAACCATGCGACCCCACAAGTGCTATTTACCTAGAGTCGACCAAGTCGGCTGGGCGTGGATCGGTTCTATCGACGCGGAGTATCAATTACGGAGCGGTTGCGCGGCATCCAAGTGCCGAGCATACGTGCACGTATGCGCGAGATAAATGCCGCGGCGCGCGTTTAATCGGTCGCACAAGTAGAAAGAGTAATTTCGAAAGAGCCGGGGAGGGAGTAGGAGGCACGTGCCAGTGGTGAGCGCGTGCGTCAGTCCGCACTCGACGGCACGGTGGCACTCGGCTATTTTCGAAAGAACGTGATATAAGCCACGATGACGTTCGCGGACCGGTCGCATGCACGTACGCGTCCCCCGTCTAGAAATATTACCATTACCACTTCTCGATCGCGACGCCGGACAAAGCGGCCGGCTCTAATGACCTTTCGTCGCGCGATACGCGTCACGAGACTAATTGCCTCCGCCGCGTGGAAAACGCTGCATGCCATTGCTCTTTATCCTTACCGACGATCGCGCGATTTCCACCCCCGATTTTGGGGATTCTCTCGACCCCCTCGCAACAGTTACTGACTCTATCGGGAATTCTTGAATGCAGTTTTCCATGGAGGGTTACTTTAATTACTATGACTTCCAGTCCCCTTCCAACAGTTGCTAATTTCCGTATAATTAATAAAAATTACCTGCACCGATACGTGACGTCAAGTCACACTTGATCGACAAGTATCCGATCGCATTTTCCGAACAAAAAATCCGTGGGGGGAAAAGAGCGCCCCGATGACAGCGCAGGAAAATCCTATCGATCCAAGTCCGGGTTGTCTCCTGGTGGGGGTTCGCGCGAGGCAACCCGCCACGGTGCACGGTTCGAACCCAGAGTAGAGGGGCGGAGGGGGTTCCCGCTCCCAGAGGTGGGGGCCCTTAAAGGCAACCGGGTGCCGTTCAAGCGTTGGAATTCGGGCGGTGGAGGGAAGGCCAGGTTAAACCGTCACGCGCACCCCCCACCTTTGTCGGCTGGTTGCCGTTTCTCCCCACCCTTAAGGTGGCAGCGCCTCCACCGAGCATTCCAACGGGTGGCACGCTTCGACGGGACGACAGAAGACGTTCGTCGTTCGTTCGGTCAGTCGTGCTCTGACGGACGATCCGAGTGGTCGGAGTTCAGTGAGAGAGGAGAGAGAGAGAGAGAGAGTTCAGCGAGCGCATAGAGAGAGCGATAATACTCTGCTTCGGTCAGTCCGCTTGGATTACGGTATACCAGCCTAGCCGGAGAACAAGTGATCTTCTGCCACCCCGCTTGGATTAATAATATACAGTGCAGTGTAAGCCACTCGGCGAATCGTGGTGAACGATTTGTCGGTTCCGGTTTCATCTCGTTCTGTGATAGAAGAACTGTTCGGCCGAGATGGTCACCGGGGTGGGCGCGACGATGCCAACGGGCGGTGTCACCGTCGGTGCTACGCCACCGGCGCAACACGTGCCCCAGGAGGCCGGTCAACCCCCTGCGCAAACCACCACCGCAACTACCAGGAGATCGGGAGAGAATCGACGGGTTAGTGTCTTCAAGATTTAATCCGTTCCTTACCATGAAACATCAGCGAGACACGAACTTCGAGACTTTTGGTCCGAAGCGTTCGAGCTGAATACTAAACTTGAACCTGGTAGAAATTCTTATATCGCGGCCGAGCGTATGTTGAACAGTCAAATCGTTCGAGCTCGACGATGTTCGAAATAGAGCTTCCACGATTTGAAGAATCCTCACGTCCGGCCAGCAGTAAAACCTGCATTACGCTAACGTCGCATTGTCGCCCCGTTATTGTCCTGCGAAAAGGGCCACCTAATTGGAGTAGCTCCGCAGCCGTGTCTGACCTGGCGATACCTTTTCTGTTACAGAGCAATAAACCGATCATGGAGAAACGTCGACGAGCCCGCATCAACAACTGTCTGAACGACCTGAAGACCCTCATTCTGGATGCCATGAAAAAAGACGTAAGTATCCCGAATCACGTACTACCGATTCACCGATCCGTTCGCCCATCAACGATCCATCCCGCGATTCGTACGAGAGCCGGTTGCCTGATCGGTCGCGTTCCATATTTCTGATTACAGCCAGCGAGACACTCGAAACTGGAGAAGGCGGACATCCTCGAGATGACGGTGAAACACCTGGAGACGCTCCAGCGTCAACAGGTTGCCCTGGCCGCCGCCACCGATCCTAACGTGTTGAACAAATTCCGCGCTGGTTTCACGGAATGCGCCGGCGAGGTTGGCAGGTTTCCCGGTCTGGACGCCTCCGTGAAGAGACGTCTGATGGCCCACTTGGCCTCCTGCCTGGGACCGGTCGAGGCGAGCAACAACAACAACAACCCCGCGACCGCGCCGAACCAGCAGCCCGTGCAACCGGCGCCGCCGACCACGCAGCTCCAAGTGCACATCCTCCCGCAAGTGGACGCGACCCCGAGGATCCAGGTGCAACAGTCGAACGGGATCTTCTTCACGAACGCGAACGGCACCGGCCTTCAATTGGTCCCGACCAGGCTGCCGAACGGCGACATCGCTCTGGTGCTACCGGCCGGCGCGAAGGCTACCCCGGTCGCGTCGCCGTCGTCGTCACCGGCGCCTACCTCGCCGCTGCCGACGCTGATCCCGATTCCTCAGAGAACGGCGAGCACGGCGTCCGCGTCCTCCTCGACGTCGTCCGCCAGCTCGACGTCCACCTCCGCGGCGAGTCCCGTCGCGTTCGAGGCACCGCCGGCGGCGTTCCGCGAGCAGACCGTGTACACCACCGGCAACAGCCACAGGGACGTCGCGACGTCGCCGGCCAACGGGTACACCAGCGATCCGGAGTTCGACCCCCGCGTCTACAGCCCGCCCCTTCAGAAGCCCCTCGCTCTGGTCATGAGGAAGAGCGTGGTCCCGGAAGTCGAGGGCAAACCGTGGAGGCCGTGGTAAAGGAACGATCGTGGCCGAGGAAGAGCCGTTTTTTTTTTTTCGATCTTGGTGTTGATCATCAGAAATGAAGGAGCTCGCGGGTGTAGCCGTCTCGAGTGATATACGAAGACACGTGGATCGGTTAGTCGTTCGAGTCGAGGGAGATGTATACCGCCCGCGGAACACGGATCATTGTTCCTCGCGTAATCGCGTTTCTAGCAGTCGCGTTCTGTCAGGTCGAAAGGTGTCCCGCGACATTGGAAGGATCCCTTTTTCCCCGGAGAACCCGTGCAAGTTCGATATTCCCGAGTGTTACGTGCAGTCGGCCAGTAGCCTATGAGGCAGTGCCTTATACAGTGCCTTGTAAATAGTTATCCTATTTTATTGTTAAATCGTATGTTCGTCGATCATCCGGGAGAAACGTAAAACAATAGTCTTTGGATCGCGAACGATCCGTCGGATTCCCGTTCTTTCATTTTTGCGGAAATCAGTTCTATACTTCCCTCGCCGCGAATTTTGTTACGTTTCACCTTTCTCCTTTGTATATATATATATATTGTTGCTAGACGAATATCGTATTTTAAGTGCCTTACGCAACAAGAATCACCGATGTCTTCCATATTTCTGTTTCTTGTACGTAGAACGCCGAGCAAGTGTTTCGTCGTGTACATCGTGGTTAATCGCGAGGAAACGCCTAGTTTTTAGTTTAGTTAAGCGTATGCGAGAGATTGCGTGATATACGTATGCATGTGCGAGATTGTCCTAATTTATATTTATATTCGAGTGCAGAGAAATGAAATTTATTATCCCTTTCTATTGCGAGAATAGGAAAGGTCAACGCTTATCACTGCAAGAGTATCAAATAAAGATTGATCTCTTTGTCAAAACTTAAATCTGGTCTAACTGTCTGACGTCCTCGCCCTCCTACGAAAATCACAGCTTACGCACCTACTTCGCCCTACTTTTTGCTCTAACAATAATCAAAGATTCAACTTTCAAACAAGAGTTTTTTTTACATCTACATTTGATTTCGCGATAATCGTTATCCGAAATTGTAGTTCATAGTCGAATCGAGGATACAAAAATCTACGCATTAACGAGTCTCATAGCTTGAAGGCCTTTTAAACGGGAGCCTACGATAGGTCCGTATCGCTGCAGCCTCGAAAACGGACTGATCACGGGCCCCTTTTCGTACCTCCGCCAAGGTGCTGCCACCTGAAGGAGTCCGTCGAAGGTTTCCCATAGGGAAACCGGTCCCGGACCCCTCTACCCCACTCCCTTCATTGTCCAGGCGCCGCACGAGAGTCCCAAAATTCGTCCTGGCTCCAAGCCGAGCCAGGGCACGGGTCGGCAAGAGTATGCTGCCTCCCAGCGGTGGACCCTCGAACCTTCTCGGGCCCTTAAACCCCGACCCTTTTCCGTTTCCCGGAACAACAGAGGGCGTTCGCATCCTGCCCGCACGAGTTTTCTAACGATATCCCGTCAAAGTACGGTCGCGCGGAGCGGAGCAACGCTGGTATTAAAAATTGCCAGGCTACACCGAGGAATCTAATCTCGAGGCTGACTCCTCTACTAACCAGCGATAACCGATTATCACTTTCTCTCGTAATCGGCGGTGAGTAATTTTCCAGCGAGCCGCGCCTCCGGTCGGGAAAATTCGCACGGAACATCCGCGTGTGCTTGCGGCGCGGCTAAAAATACGCGCGCGTCACGCGGTGAAAGCATTCGATTCCGAGGGGACCCTAAGTATCACCGTAACAATTCGCCTCATCCCCGTTGGCGAGCGCGCGGCGAACGATCGCCAGGGATTTCGCCCGGTTGAATCATAGAAAGCTGTTGCTCACGATTCGTGACTCCGCAATTTCCCGTCGTATCCTGGCGTCCCGGGCCGTTTTCCCCGAGTAAATCCGCGGAGCCGGTGCATTACCGTTAATGCCGTTACTCCGCTCGGCCGATGGCGTTTCTGCCGCTGCGCAATTTGCATACGTAGAAGCGCCAGTGGCACGCGCGATGCAATTCGTGTGGCAAGATCCGTTCCGTGGAAAAGGAGAACGCGAGGCGCATCGAATCCGCCCGACGGAACCCGAAGGGACATCGGTTCCGACTAATTTGTGACATTTCAAGTACGTCGCAACGAGTTCGGGGTACGCATGGAAACTCCAATTCTACCCAGGGCGACCGCGTTGCATAAGCGGCAGACACGAGCAGGAGTTGGTGTTGCTAGTTATCTGCGCGACGGCGGGCTAGTTATCTTTTTCGTTACGTAAAGTCCTCTCCGACAAACAGGTCTCGCGAGATATAGCCGAGGTCTGACCGGATTCTTCTCCGTATAACCTCTCACGTAGATACGCGCGATTACCATGGCGACAATTCTGCCGCGATCATCGTTCCGTGGTGTCGAAACGCTGCTTTAATTAACAGTCCCCTGCCCCCCCCCCCAGGGACCGGCCTACCATCGTCCCGGGTGAACGTTCTTTTATTTATTAGCCTCGACCCGCGGGGCCACCTCTAACGGTCATTAGGATGATAATCGAGTCGCATAATTTTCAACGGGCAATTTAATTAAATCACCCGCGACTTCTTGTTTGCTGCGAATCCCCGAGAATATTCACCGCCGAGGGATAAGAACGAAAAGAAAAGAAATTCGCCGTTTAGTCTAGTCCCCGTTGCTCGGCTCGTTAGCCGCTGCCCAAAATCGCGCGGTACCGTCTGCTCTCGCCGCGCATGGAAGACGCGGCAATCCCGCTATCACGTGCTACGGGACAAGTCGACCGGCGCGATAATTATTCCAATCAGACGATTCATACGCGGAGTCTGTACAGGATGCTGTTCAGTCTGCGACCGCGTTTTTCTAGATCCCCGATCCTCTCCCTGGATCTTTGGGAATTTCGAAGAAGAGCGAGGTCTTTAATAATTTCATTGGACAACGTTTCCCGGATGTTGCGAAGCGTCTATTCGAGAAACGTGAACGCGACACGCGTCACGATTCTTTTGGACAATGATAGACATTGCACAGTTAAGTCTTCTGTTCTTATTTTTCCTGCGAATGCCATGCACCGCCCTTCCGCAGAGAATCATAATCACCATCGTCATTTTATGATTCACTTGGCGTCGACATTCGATTCCCGTGTCCCCGGATTTCCGGCCGAATTCCGATGGAACGAAAGGCGATTATCCGCGCGGTCCTGACGTCAATATCTAAGCGACGAGGATCACGGGGAGGCACGTGACGCAAAGCGGTCGCGCTCGGCCCGGTGGCGTCACGACGCGCAGAGGAAGAAATCCCCTCGTCACTACGATCCCAGACAGCGTTAATTGTTCGGCGGCCGTGCAGGACACGTGGAGGCTAGCGAAAAATCTCCCGCGACGGACCCCCTCCAGGAATTCCCCCCTTTTGTCGGCCGATCAGCTGATTCCTAGAACCGTGAGTACCGAGCGGCTACTGGCGCGGTCGCTACGACTTGGCTCGTTGTACGGTCGCGGTCGCGTGGTTTCAAGGACAAGGCAAGGTTGACACGCGCCGCCACTCGCGAACAGCAAGTGGGGGGTCTCTCGCTCGTACTCATTCCCTCCGCGTTTCCCTTCTCTCGCGCGCCGGCTATCGGTCCTCTTCCCTCTTTCCCGCCGCATCGGCGTCGCTCTACGCCTCGCCGCTCTTATCCCGCCGCGCTTCCGCGACGCGGTTGGTGACTGCCTCGCGTGCAGGCCTAGCCGTCAATCTCTAACTGATAAGTTCTATCCGGTGACACGCTCCTGGAGCGACCGATGATTATCGGGGCCTCGTGGAAGAGCGCTGCGAAGGTTCCTACTTCCTTTCCGTTTTTGTGTCGGACATCGTTGTCGCGCAGCGTGGAATCGAGTTGGAGTAATGTCAAGTGAGGACCTTCAAGTTTTTTTTGGAGAACCTTCGAAAGTGCACAGCGCGGAATCGAGTCGGAGTCGTTAAAACGAGGACTTTCGATTTTTCTGGAGAACCTTTAAAGGTGGTGGATCGAATGAGGGGTTGTTGATTATTGTAAGGGGTAGCCGATTTTAGATGAGGATCAAGGACGCGATATGGTCGAATGAGATACTCGAAGCGGATGGGAAACGGTATCCTTAATCCTTAACCCGTAACATTATTTCTGGAACCGATAACCAACACGAGAATCCAATCTGTCTTCGATCGGAGTAGAGGCACAATGAAACAATAATGTAAGTCCCCGGCGATAGGTAGTTCGCGAGCGAAGAACCCGCGCGACGCGGATGCCATAAAAAGTCGTCTCACGTCAGGCGAAACGCGAGGTCCGTCTAATGGTCTGACCGACGTCGACCTGTTCCACTTACGCGGCATAGGTATACGAGACACGCGTGGCGCCGAGGATCGGGAATAAATCAGCAATCGAGACCGGTCACCATAAGCACGATACCGAAGGGCCACGAACCCATCGAAGGGGCGATGCTATCGTCGAGGATTAGCCGTTTGTCTCGCGTCTCACGTACACGCGGACGTCTTCGAGGTTTTTTCCGGGGGCACAGCGTTTATCGTGTCGCCGTTCGCGGTCCCCTGCCTCGCGGCGCAAAAGAAGCCGGTCATTTTCGTGCGTTCCACGTGCCGCTGGAATGGTCGTTCGAATTTCTTCCCTCTCCGCCCCTCGGACTTTTGGAAGAACCGCGTGCACCTTGAGGAGGACCCAACGGTACCTTTCGCTCTATAAATATTTGCTTTTCTTTTTGGTTCAAAGTATATTTTCTTGCGAACTTTTGACTTTAATTGATTGGCGTACTTTTTTCTTTTGCAATCACCCGCTGATGAGTTTCTTCGATCGAGAAGTTTCAGGATTTCCAAGGCGGCCGTGCAGCCCTTCCGATCAATGCACGCGCGATAACCCGGCGAACGGCCTATCGACGTTTCCCTTCTCTGAATGGCGGTTTTGTATTTCGAGCATGTTAATATGACGAAGCGTCTGCTAACGGCGGCCAGACGCTGAATAATCAAACGGAATACCAAAGCGGCTCGAATGTCTTCGCTCTTCGGGAATGAACGATGTTTATTTCGCGGAACCGCAGGGCTTGCAGAATTTTCGATACGCGTCAGCAGTCGCGGTCCGAGAATTCCGCGCTTTCAGACATTTCGTTACACTTTTCCTGTACGGTCAACCTATTTTGCGCGAATGAGTCGATCGGAGCCAATCCTGCCACTCGCGTCACTGTTCCCCGTTTCTTTTTTCAAATTTAATATTTTGCTCGACTAGTATGAAAATTTCAGTACCCGCAGATTACAAAACACGTTGCTTTAATATACTTCGACCGGATCGAGCTTGCTTACAACGTTGCCTGCAGAATTCGCATAGGTTGGCCTGTGTCATACCCCGGGCATACATCGAATCGTAACGATCCACGCCAGCCACGATCGACCGTTGCTCCTGTAAGCTTTCTCGCGGCTGTGACACTTCGTTCGGAGACCTTGCTCGCGACGCGTAATCCGGTATTTACATATTTTCAAATGCTCCATTATGCATACACGTCAGGGGCTGCGAGTGAACTCCGCACTGTGACGTTCGCTTCATTTCGTGGACAAATTTTAATTGATAATTTCGAACGTACATTTTAGCAATGTTGAATGATACAATTGTTGGTATCCCAGGCAGTTAAATAGAACCAGTTAATCCGAGTCCAATGACCTCTCCCGCGACGAAACGCGAATCCCGTGCAGGCCAAATCGGACCGGTACGACCGCGTTATAAATCCTACCACCGATCGCTTCGATCCCCTCGCGGAACGTTTCCGAAAATCGCGTGGGATAAAGGTGCGCGACAGAGCCCAGCAATTTGGGTTAATAACACTCTCGCCGCGAAAGGCGTGACCGATGTCTTTTCGGTCCCTCCCTTTCGTCCTTCCCGCGCGATTACCCGCGATTACCGTCAGCGTCCACCTTAGAGAACGGGCGGCAAGGCGAAGCTCGTTGGCGTCGCGTGTCCCGTGGCGTGTGGGTCGACAGACCGGAGTTATTTATGAAGTTTACTCTCGCGGGGCTCGGCCGCTCTATCTGATGCTCTTATTTCGTTGCCCGCTCCCGGCCGCGTAACGCCGAGCTAGAAAAGCGCGACACGTGCGTTCCCCGTCCGTGTCCCGCGCGTCGTCCGTCCGCTCGTGCACGCGCCGCGTGTTCCAAACGGGCGGACGCGTCACGTGGGCGAGCGTGTGCGGAGACCGGCCGCGCCGGATTCGCCGCTTACCCGCGAACAATGCGGGCTTGTGGCGCACCGCTGTGCTCCAAGAGCCGCCGAACTACTCCGGATTCCCGCGGGACGGTTCGCCCGTCTCGTGACTAATTTCGGATAAGGGTCTGACGCGTTTTCGGATCGCCGCGAACGTTTTGGGACAGTCTGACAGTTGCCCGAACGGATGATTAGGTTCGATCGTTATTCCATTTTGGAGTGAAGCGTGGCAGAGATTTATTCGCCGATGCGGCGCTTCAGTGCTCGATTCGGACGACACAGAACCAGCCTGCTGCTTGACGATCTTTTAAACTCATCGTTCCAAAGTACAAGAACAGTACGTTAAGCGCGCGCTGAGTTCCGTAATTATTAATCGTCGCAACATTTCCAAATGACAAACGAGCTAAATTTACCCCGGCTATCTTCACCTCAAGCTCTCAGACATCCGGCCAGCCGTCAATAATCATCGATCCGTACGTCTGCGTGAAGCCTGATTCGACGGCAATTAAAAAGCGTCTGCGAGCAAGGTTATCGGCGTGGCGATTATTCATCGGACGGCCTTCGCGTACGATTGCTCGCGTTCGAAACGGTTCCACATCTTCGGTAGCATGACATTCGTCTCGATTCCCGAAAACCGGCGTTACCTTTCGGCGGTGGCGGCGGGACAGTGGTCCGCAGCTGTTGCAAGCATAAAAGTGGCGTGCACGGGGCTCAAGTATAAAAGCCGAAAGCACACCATTAGCGTATGTAAATATCCCGGCTTCGGACGGGAATCAATTACCCTGGTTCGTTCTCCCGTCGATCCCTCGCGCGCCGTTCCATGCATAGCAATGAAGGGAAGCGATGAGATGGGACAACGGGAAACCGTGAATGGTAGAACATCGACGAGAGGACGCCACTTAAGGTGTAATTGCGCGTGACGCGTTGGACGATTCCGCGAACCACGGCGAAGGTGTGAACGCGAGAATTTTAATTTGCCACCCGTTACGCCGCGCGTAAACGATCCCGGACGCGAAGCACTGACGTTTAATTTAACAGCGGGCCAAATGTGTCCTCGGTTGGCCACCGTTGCGATCGTGCACGACCGCTCTTCGCGGGGACAATTTTGGGCGAAGGGTGTGTTTAAGAGCGTGTTACGCGCAGCCTTACGAGATCGGCCGCTACAGAGTAGCAATCTCATTACCGTAATTTTCGCGGCATTCGCTTGTCGGGATCAATCTTTATTCGCTCGATTTTTCGAGCGGAAAATTGCTACATGAGACGTTCGGATATTATAAAGTAGAATTTATAGAACTTATGAAACAGCAGTTAAGAAAATTTCTGTATTCGTTGGCCTTTTAATTCGCAAACGTTTGAAAGTATTATCGCATGGTTAGTCAATTATCATGTATCAATTCTTCCTTTGATATCACAATCGCATGATACCGAAATCCTTGTCTGCATATTAATCACGCAAATTTTCTCCACTCCTCGCGTCTGTTCCTCTTTAACTCCAGATACGATTCCACGAAACGCGTAAACCGTAAGCTGAAGTCGAGGAGCGTGCACTGGCGGGGTCGGTGATAAACGGAAGCGCAGCGTAAAAGTTATTATCGGTGTTCCGTGCTGCGCCGTTTACGGGGCGCGGAATGAACGGGCTTTATCGCTTTTCGTCAAAACGCGAGTGCGAGATCTTGATTAGCGTACGAGGGGTTGGGATTTTACGACGCGAGAAGATCGAATTCAACCCGGTAGTCCGTGGACGATGCTTATTGGGCCAGGTGGGAATTATGCTTGGAAATCACCTTCGAAACAGCCCCCCCGCCCCTCTCTTTCTCGTGGCACGAAGATCGCGACGCTTTTACGATCCATTAAGCAGCCACGGAGCCGTTTATTCTTTGCTTTGGCAAACGCTGGCTACTGGCGGGGAATAAGGGCAACGAAAATATTTTTCGAGCCAAGGCGAAAATTTTAATAACCGCTTTTCGTTTGCGTCTTTCGAGGAGATCCTTTAAATCGTGAAATTCCTTTGTTCTTCTCTTCGGTTAGTGATACAGGGGATGGCATCGTTTCGGATAATTGTAATAGGAGACGATTATACTCTTATTGGCTGTCGATTCTAATTTTGATTAATATCATTAACTTTTCTCCGCTGATTCTTTGTTAACTTTCTTTACAATATCTCCGACGATTACACTTAATGAATTATTTATCGCTGGCTCGCAGTACCTTTCAAGTCTGATGAATATTTACGAAAATGTTCTCTTGAGAATCGCATAATTCGATCGGACTACGTTGCAAGAGCCCGGAGGGACAATAAAACGCTAGGGACGACGGAGCGTTTAATACGAGGAATCTTGCCGTTTCGCGCAAACAGCGGCTAGAATTCTGCGAAACAATTTGAATCTCGAACGCGACGACCCTGACGAGTTATTTTTCGACAGAGAAAAACGCGTTCGCGACGGTTCCCCTTCTCCTGCCTCTTATTCCATCCGACGAAGGCTGTGAGCGGGGAACGATCAAAGCCGCTTCGCGAGTCCCAAGCTGTCTGTCCGTTCGAAAAACAACGTCGAACTAGACGGACGGTGCGACGTAATAAATATCGCAGGTACCAAGAATGCCTACGAAATCGTAGCGCGGAACCGTGAGAGTCTACGCCGGGAGGGGGGGGGGGGGGGGGGGAGAGGGACATTCCGAAAGGTCCTGCCGAAAGGGGTATAAAACGAGAAGGAGTCGAGACATCAAACGAAAGCGATACGATAGATGTAGCAGTCGCGTATCTTACATTCGATTCCGATCATTGGACCTTCGATCGATCTGCGGCTAAAGGCTTCCGCCCGATCGGGCTGTCAATCCTCCGCCGTTCGCTCTCCTCCCCCCGTATCAGACTCAGATCCGCAACCGTGCTCGGGTCTCCGTTCCACGTTTCCCCCGACGCTAATCCGACGAACGGTCCGCTCGGGATCTCGACGGAGGAGGACGCGCGGCCACGAAATACGAGATCGCGAGGATCGCGCCAGCGTAGGACTCGCGGGGAACGCAACGGGAAACGAGTTCGTAGCGGCGCAAGATAAACATCGGATCGGTTGGATGTGTCACGGAGCGGAGGAGGCAGCCCCTCGTCTGCTCGGCTAACGTCCGTCAATCACTCCGCGCATCCGACGACAAACATGCAACGCAAGAAGCTGTCCCCCGTCCCTCCCCCTTTCCGTCCCGGGATGCTTCGCGGAACGGGCAGACGATCACGAGAGAGAAACGATTCGGAATACATTCCCGTGCGCAGCGGCGCGCCCGCTTGTACCACGGACCCCACCAACGAAACCCTGCGCGTGGCCCTACGGGTGAGTCACCTACGGGCGGACAGTTTCGCTTCCAACCCGAGGAACGGTGGTTGCGGAATCGTTGCGAAAGGTACACGGGGTTTGGAAGGTGTTTCTTTGCGGAGGAAAAGTTTCGGGTGGGTGGTGGTGTCTTGTTAAGTTTTCCAATATCTTGTCACTCCGTTTCCGGGCCGGTTACTCGAAATTATTCACCGGGATATCTTAGATACCCTGAATCAACGTAATTTCGAGTCAACCCCTCCTCGATGTTCGGGCGATCGGAGGAACCAGACGCGGCGATTAGTTTACCGAATCGCGGAGCGTTCCGCGTCCGCCGCGCCGCGGTAATTCATTCGCCGGCAAAAAGCTGATGAAAATGTGGCTTCGACAAGGGACATATTTGGCTCGAGCCCCGCTGGACCGCGGCGCGGCGTCCCACGGTTTGCCAGAAGATCAAAAAACCGAATCTAGATGAGATCCTGAGTCGGCGTCCCCGTGGCAGTCTTCCCCACAGAAGAAGGTTGCCCCTCCGTGAATCTCACCGACGACCATTGTCCAAAAAGAACAAAAAAGAAAAAAAAAGTCGAACCGTTTTCCATTCTCGTCATAAGTTTCCGAAGATGGAGCAACGGTACGAAGGTAGAAAAAAAAAAGGACAATTATCCGCTGTCGAAAATAAAAGAAACGATCGTTCCCAGGCATCGGGAACTCGAAGAACCACTCTCCGCCGGGTACAACATCTGTCAATCGTTTTGGCCACGCACGAACTCGAGCGAACAGTGTCATCTTATTAATATCTGCCCCCCCCCCCCACCCCCTTTCTTTCGAGTAGGACGTCGTCCAAGCGCCAGCCCCAGATATCCCCGCGTTCCCCCGGCATCGATATATCCACCGATCGGTGTTTCGACGTTCCTCCGATATGCCGGTGGACGACAAAAACCGGCAGGAATGCGGCGAGCAGCAAAATCCGGCGAAGGGGTGGGACGTCACCCTTCCGAAACTGGTCACAGGACAACAGCGGGACCACTGTTGTATTAAATATTGACTCGATCGCGCAGCCAGCTGCCGCTTCTTCGCGATCGATCCGGAGACCGGCCACTCCACTGTCGGCCCCCATTTCCGAATTGGATCTCAACTCCTTTTTGGG
The DNA here is from genome assembly GCA_023838395.1 of Holcopasites calliopsidis. NCBI lineage: Eukaryota > Metazoa > Arthropoda > Insecta > Hymenoptera > Apidae > Holcopasites > Holcopasites calliopsidis. The sequence goes on from JALHAQ010000009.1 coordinate 3,055,414, forward strand.
GGGAGACGCGCGAAGAGGCGTGCGTAGGTACTTCTGCGGATGCAGATGTTTTAGGACGTTTCGTTTGACTCGTAGCTAATTCATATGCATTTTTATGGAATAGTTGTTGTGCAATTGGTTTGAAGAATGTTTTGGTACTATTCTTATATGTATTTAGAGAAAGAGTAGAATGTGATATATCGGTCGAGGTTTGTATTGAACTGGAAAACCGAAAATGTAAATCATGCGTACACGTACTTAACGAAGAACGAATTTCTTTATTTGCATGACATTCGAGAGTATGATATCGCGTGGAGGATCCACGGAGGGTCGAATCTAACACCCCATGTGCCACGCGCCGTCTGGCAGATGTACTTCGACGGTACAAGGGTCGTCATTGATCAATTTTTATCGGACATGATGAGCCATAGTAGATAGATAATATTTTCAGCGTTCATCAGGGATGTCCTTTCTAGTACTTTCGTAACAAAAGACGGTTCCTTATACCATTTTACACTGCTACTTATTTTCATTTAGTTGCTGTGAGTGTCGAGAGATTCATAAGTAAAGGCTACGTGCTACCGTACTTCATTTTACTAGCCTTAATTTTCCTAAATCTCTCCCTATTTAAGAAATGTTCACGAGACCGTTCCAATCCTAATCCTTACCGTCAAAGCCAAGAATCCTCATACCATCACCGCTGTCAAAGTAACAATTCACCCACCGCGTGTTCATATTCCAACTTCATAACTAATTCAGATTCGAGCCACGTCCAACAAGTCCTTTATTCTCGCGACGATTAACATCCTGTAGCCCACGTGGCGCGACACGCGGCTCATCCGCGAGCCGTATTCCCGTCGTCTACCGACGCATATAAGGAGCACGAGGAACGCCGGGACGCCTAATTAGACGCTCGTAGGCCGGTCATTCTTAGCGCCTACCCCTGTCCTTTCGATCATGCGTCCCGCCAGAGCGTACGTTCGAGCCACTGCTCAAGTGGGCCGACGAGCTTACAAACCGCGCGTAGGCTTTAAGGAGACTTCCCGTCCTTTCCTTCTTCGCCGCGTATCTCTCGTTTACGATAAACGTGTCTTCCTTAATAAAAAGCCGCGGCGCGGGCGCGTGTGGGTGACGCCGATTCCTCTTGCGAACACGCCGGTTTCCGATCACGACCTCCGGACGCCTCTTCACCGACGGCCACCGCGTTTGAACAGGTGTCGTACCATGCTGGACGAAGACGAATTACGACATCCTCGTGGAACGATCCATCGATATTTCTCCGTCACTAGTAAGCAGACCAGAAATTGTACACCCTGCCCAAAGTTCGGAAGCGTGATGCGTCGGTAGCACGCGACGACTAAGAAAGTGGCGTGCACGTCAGAATCACAAAGTCGATCACGTGTCGCTTCAATTGCCCTCGAAGGCGCGGCGTGCACGAGCGTGCGACAGCCTTCGAGATTAAAGAAGATAACTTTCCATTAACCCCCTGAATGCCGTTGGCTCGCGTGACGATCGCCGTTCCCGACCTTGACAAACTAAAATAGTCTCGCTGCTTGCAATTATTATTAAAAAAAAAGAATGAGTAAAAAGCGGGTCAAGTATCCTTCATTATAATTATATAATACCTACATGTTCCGCGGATCGCCTTATTGCCCGTTATTGGCAATTTGATCGGCGAAGCACTGGCCGATTAATTTGTATCTCTTTCGCGGCGTGTGCACGATCTCGCCGGGTAGGCCGGACGAGCCCACGCGACCGTTTCCCGCCGCGTATCGCCAAATACGACCGCTTAAACGCGGCCGAACCCACACCTCAGCCGAGCCCACACTTGGTAACGTTGCGTTTCTGCATTGTCGCCTAGCACGGGCCACCGGCCATGATCTAGTAACCGATGCACACACGATATCCTGCTGGGCGCAGCCAGTCATCGAAAATTCCACCCGCGAGATCGATAATCCAACCTTATGGCTGTTTCGAGCAGGAAATAGGAATTTAAATGGGCGCGGATCAGCGAGGGAACGCGAGATCGTTCGGCGGTGGGTCTTCTTTGGTGATCTGGGTCGTTTACTGATAAAGCCGCTTGACGTTCTTGCTGCTTTTGCAATCGGCTGCTGCTTACCATTTAGGGAGGATCGCGGAGGATATTTGCGATGGGGATTTCTAAGTGAGATCACCCGGGCTTTGCTGCGAAAGTTTATAGGAATTTTTGTTCGAATTGGATTATCTGATACTTTGCGATAATAGATTCTTTGAAGCTCGGTGCAGAAATTTCAACCCGCCCAGAATTTTGTATAACTGAAGTGAAAATCGAATAATCCTACAATTATTATCATATAAGAAATATCAATTAGTGTCTTATTAGTATATCCTCGATTTCCCAGGATATTCGATTTGATCAATTTTCCGCTACTTTGATAATACAGTCACCATTCTAAATCGCTTGACATAAACATCGACGCGTCTTCCCTTCGACTCGTTCCAGCTTTCTCATTTCATTGAAAACAACGCGAGGACATTGCGGATAGTGTCTCGGCGAGATTGTCGGCACGGAGGTGTTAACGATCGACAATTCGTCCGGCCGTGGCCATTTTAGTCACGCGCCAGTCGTAATTTGTCCAGCCGTTCTAACTAAGGCTCCTCTGGCGGACCGCGTCGTATTTCATCGCGGGAACCGTTGTAGGAGTTTAGCAAACGCAACACCGAGATCTTGTACCGTGGACCAACGATATCTAGGGACGAGAGGGCGAGGCGGGGACTTGCGATATTTCATTCGATAATTTATCTTCTCTATGAGAGGGCCGTAAAATATCACGCCCCTAGAACACTGCACAGATTAACATTTCCAGAGGAGATATTTTTAACTTGAACCGTGGTGTACAATAATGGATTTAGAAATGTTATTGATACGATTTTTAATATCGGGGGAGGATGATTGAGAAGTTACGCGAAGTGGAGGTAGATTAATCATTACAGAGTTATTTCATTCTGCACCTTTATAATTGAATTTTCAAAAAATTGTGTACAGAATCGACGAATTAAACATTCCACGATTACATATCTCAATTCTCCCGAAGATCGTATTAATCGGAATTATTTCACCGACAGCTCACGAGCACTGGTAGCCAGTGCAGCGTAATGAAAACGTATTTGCTCGCGAGAAATCGTGCGTGATCGTCGGGGATCCTCGATCGGGACTCCGGCATCGGTGATCCCGAGTTAAATTTTCGATCATTAAGCTTCGTTCTGTCGGACGACGGTTCTGCTCGACATCGGCTCGACTAAATTTATCGAGCTCGGGTGAGACGGTGCGCCGATGTCGACAAGGGTCGTGTATCGTGTTCGCGTCGCGCGGCGAGATACGCGAAAAAGAGACGGGCCGAAGGTGCGAAGCGGATCAAGGCTGAACAAGAAGGGTGAAAAAATGAAATTGTAAATGCAGAATGCGCACGAAGGGCGGGACAGCGACGATAAATGATTGAGCGACTTTGCTGTTCAATTCCGTTTGACGTACCATTATGTGCGTTTGTTGATTAACATTTAAGGAGTGATTTTCACGCGAGATCCAGGGAAAAATGAAATTCATATGCAAACGAAAAAGATGTACAATACGATCGATCAAAATTCTTCGAACTTCTTTCCTTAACTTTCTCCATCTGCGCTCCACCGTTTAACCGGTCCGTTTATCGGACGTTCCGAGAATCGTCAGCGGAAAGCTATCACTCGTCTCGCGCGGAAGCGGCTAAGAGACAGCCCGCGAGAAAATGGAATAACGAGATATACACGGAGCCGCGAGATACGAGCGCTCGCATAGAAGCCGAGGCGAAAGAGCCACGGACTCCCACACGTCACGTCGCTGTACAGGACGCGTCACGACGACCGCGCCGGTGGTGGTGGACGCACACGACGTCTTCGTATCTGGGTAACGACCTGGACCCCGGCGTGGCGTTTGCGCGCACACTATGACGATCCCACGCGGACGGCGCACAGACGCGCGACATCCCACGTCCGTCCCGGACGACCCACCCCCGACTTTTGATCTTGTTAGCCGCGGACTCCGTTCCCGTACCTTCCGCGCGGCACCGCGATAAGGATTTCAATTTATCGACCCGTGGCCGCGCCGCGTTGCCTTCTGAACTTTGGGACGCTGCAGGACGCGAGCTTCCTCCCGCGATTAATTCGTTGGAAATATCATGGAGAATCCTTTGACCGCCGATTCAAACTCGCATCCTTGACACGTACAAGGATTTGAAATTTTTCTGATTCAAGTTCTCTTTCGTGAGATTGCTAAATTATTTGTCTATTTGCATATTATTCATTACTCTTTTTCATATATAAAGAAAGCTCACCCCGTACATTCTCTGGAGTCTAGTTGGACGGAGCTTTGATCTACAACTCTCCAAGCTCAATAAGCCTGATAATATTCAATTCTCCAAACGATTGGTTCTCCGCCCCAGCGATTCTTTAAGCTCATCAGCGTTCCTCCGTCCGCGTTAATTCGATTACAGCCTACATACTTTCCCGTGTTAATTAACAAGCCGGTGAACTATGTACATCCCGTGGGATTAATAGAGCACCTGAGCCGATGGCTGACGTCGTAAATCCGCGGGGGAAAAAAGGAGTGAATCCGAGCGGCGCAACTACTAATTAAGCAGTATATCTATATTAAACCGGTCCGCTTGTTCTCTCCCTCTCTCTCTCTCTCTCTGTACCTGTCTAGCTGTCCACGTTCAAAGCTAAATGTACGGTTGCGAAGGCAAAGAGCACGCGGAACGTGGCTCGTCTGAAATAAACTCGACCCAGACTGGGCGTCGTCCGCCTGTCCACCGCGAAATGAGCTACGGTTCCTCCTTTCTTGCCACTCGCGCGTTTTATTTTTCATTGTTACTTCATCGTGCTTTTTTCTCTCCTTTCGAGCGTTACCGCGATGCATTGCCCGGCATCGACCATTGTCGACGCGGGACCGAGACAGTGGACAGTTGTGGCTCGCCGCTATTAGACGCTTGGACAAGTCGACGTTCAAGGTGCATTGTATCGTGCTTTGCTGAGAAACAAAGACAATGTGGTAATTAAAGTACGTTAATGACTGTACGAGTGGATTACTCATAGTTTCCACTGATTTCTCGATGGGAAGTCTGGTGTCGGAGAGGAGCTAATGAAAAAGGATCGTCCCATTTAGAGTGATGTAACGACAGCCTTGTGATCTTGGCTAGCGGCCCCGTATTTGTTGCGAATATTCGCGTGTCACGACAAACAGTTGGAGTTTTGTTTTTTTTCTCAAATAATTGATTATCAAACTCTGGAAGAATCGCGCTATCGAAGAACCTACACATAGCTTGCGATCTGTACACTGTTTCCAGCAATCTCGGACAGCAATGAATCGCAAGGTATCGGTGAGACGCACTAGATACTCTTTTATTTGCGTTTAATTCAACGTCTTTACTCAAATACGGTGTAGAATAATAGCAAACTTGCTTTATCATCCCTTAAGCTGGCTGTGCAATTAAGACATCGCCTGATTCGTATGAGAAGAGGATTGCCAGAGTCCAGAGAGGCGATGATGGTAGAAAGGAGCTTGAAAAGAGGTGAACCGGGTCGTGATTCTGCTCCTACGAAAGACGGGAACGAGAGAGAGAGAGAGAGAGAGAGAGAGAGAGAGAGAGAGAGAGAGAGAGAGAGAGAGAGAGAGAGAGAGAGAGAGGAAGATACCAAACTTGGAGTACACAGCTGTCGCTCAGATTTGCCGGCGGATAATTGCATAGCTTTTCCACAAATGGTATCCGGGGGACGAACGCCGCGGCAACATTGTCAACCGACCGGCAGAAAAAAAAAGGCGAGACGCATAATTTCATGCGACACGCGTGAGCGGAATATCGTATAGCAGTGGCAGAGAACTATCGATGTTAAAATTAATTAATTATCAATAGTCATCGATGATCACCATCGTCGGAGACTTTCGATAATTTATTTTCGCTATCGATAGTTGTAGGTATCGAAAGCGATGGAGAGAGGAATCATTTGATTGATGAGCTCAGCTTATAAATGATAACGTTTCATCACTGCTTCTGTAATTTGTACATATTCACTTTATCAATCGAATCTCCTTCGACTCATTAGTTTCTCGACAAGTCGTCCTTTTCTCCGGAACCGATGGCCCTCCTCCCCCTGAAAGCATTCCGTACACCCTTCCAGCCAGCTCCAATAAACTCGAGCAAGAGAGCAGATTAACAATCGAATCCCCTCGCCACGACTCGCGTTAATTCGGGACAATCGTTCGAAGAGTTCCGCGCATCCATCACCGGCCGGTGAATGTCCATCAGCCGCTGTACCCTTTAACGAGCATTTTCATCCATCCAGAGCAAGACGTACGAGATCGAGGCTGTCTCGACGAGGAGGTCCTGGAGCTCGATGGGGACAAAGGGGGTACCGGTCACCTACGTCGCGGGGAGTTACTAACTTTCAGCTTCGCCTCGGCTTAGTCCCCGATTTGAATTCCGTTTTGGCGGGAGCCGGTCGTCGAACTGGCCGGCAAAAAAACGCAGTCGGGGAACGTGATTGAGGAGGGCACACTCGTGGAACTTCGGCGGGGAGGGACAAAGGAAGAAATTGGCGGTATGCGTGAACGGGACGCGTTCCTCTGTCGGAATCTTGAAGATATGACCAATTACGTGTTACATATATGGGGTGTACCGGCGACGCCGAAAAATCGGCCGCCGTTTTTGTCGTACAGGTGTATCGACAAAGGGACCTCTGCTCTTCCCACCGGGACGTGATCGCCGGTCGAAGTAAAATACTCTCGCCACTGCGGCGGTACCGCGTATTTAGACTCCGTTCGCCCGCGGACCGATGTCCGTTTTGGAACTTGTTCTTATTGAAATGAGGCCCCGGACCACTTTCCGCGCCGTCCCGACGATTTCGTGTTTCGTTTTATGCTGAGCTCGTCACGGGTGTCGCGGTCTACGACACGAAAGTTCGGATACAGCAGGAAACTTGTAATTAGGGAAACTAGTAGAGTCGCCTGATAATCGATGCATTCCAATCGTTTTTTCAAGACCGCCTGTATTTTTGTAAGGCGAATGAAAACGAGTGGCCATTGAACGAACGTTCTACTAACGATATAAATACCCTCCATCTCGTACACGTATATAATAGAAAATGCTGATAAATGGAAAGCAGAAATAAAAATCCAGCTAATCTTCGAACCGACCGAAAGGGCTGAACAATGATTCTCATCATCCACGGTATCAGCAACCCCCGAGAAAAGCGCATGGAGGCCAGGCTGGGATCAATCGATCGGCAATAAATTTCGCCTCGTCCAAGCGCAGGCTTTTTATCTCGGCGTAGCAGGAAGCCGGGCAAATATTTTCGTTACGTCACCGACGGACCGTTTGACTCTCTCGCGGTCGCGAAAACATTGCCGATAATCTCCGAAGCGCGGCGGAGGGAACGCGAGATCGGTCAGCGGCGAGGGCAGGGCTTCGCGGTGCTGCGAGTCGAGCACAATGGTTAAACTAATATTGAAATATTGCCAGACGATTGGGCACCGGCGGGCGTTTTTCAACGTCGCTGCCGAAGCGCGGCCGCCAACAAATGCGTCTGATTTACGACCGAGCCTCGGCCATTCGATACCGATGGTTAAATACGAAATCATTTATTTCATGGCTCGATCGTTACGCGTTCTAAAACGAAAAAGCTCGACCGTCGCTTCTGCCCATTCGAAGAGTGGCCCGCGTCCGGGAGACGAGTTCATTCCTCGCTGAACTTGCAATTAGACCAGCGTCGGATAAAGGTGAGACGGATCTCGCTCGCTCCCTGGGACGTTCATTGATTGCGAAGTACATGGGGGCATTTATGAAGACTCGCGTCCCGAAGCAGATAACGCGAGGCGCACTCTTGTTTTCGCGCTGTCACGTGCGTGCTGTGCTAGATAGTGCCACGATAGCGCACGGGGACACGAGTGTTTGCGCGATTCGTTGATAACGATTATCGCGCGGGAGGGGCTGGCCGGCGATCGGATGCGATTATCCGTTGAACGTCAGCAGGTGGAGTTCGATCTCCCAGTATGATTAACGAAATCGTCATTCGACGTGGATTTAACTTAGATTCAATTAACGTCCCGATTTCAAATGTAAATCGTAGACTTAGACAATATCAATAAGATCTCCGCTTAAGGTTCTCGAAATCGCGTTTCCCCTAACGACCACGGGCCCCATATATTGACTTCCTGCTGACGCTTCCGCTAATTTCAACCACGTACTTCCTTCAACCTCGATCTTCTCCATCACGATCGAGCGAACATCGAAACTCCGGCATCGTAGCATAGACAAGGACTCGGCTCGCTCGCTGTCTACCACTATCGCCGTGGGAAATCGATGATAAATCATCGCGCGGCCCGTCCCTTTTCTGTCACCGCGCACCGACGTTCATTCGCACGCGTCAAGGCTGCCGCGCTATTTTCTACGGAGATCGCGCCCACGCGCGCGTGGCGCGAATCCCGATTGAAAATTCCACGCCGTGTGTATTGATTCAGCTGAATTAACACTTAACACGTTCGCGCGGCGGCTGCCGCCGTGCACGTCGCTTCGTGGAACGCCGTGCGTTCGCGTACCCGGCGCGATCCGCCGAGGCCGTCGATGTACTTGGAAGTCGCCGACAAGACCTCGCCGGGGCGACGAGCGTCGCGCGAATTCGGAGCGAAGGAAATCGAACGCGGAGGCTAGAATCGATCGGCTCGGGCGCGGCTCTTGCCGGCGTGGAATTCAGCTTCGGCGCGAAGATTTATGGGAATGATGCGACGAAATTAAGAATCGATCGAATTCAGTTCAGTTGGGATATTCAGTTATCAAGTTAAGTTGCTAAGCTGAGCTATCACGCCAAGTTATTAGGCTGAGCGTTTAAGCGGCATTATTTAAGTAAATTTCTATTCTAATTTGCTGTAATTATTTAATTTCCAACACCATATGTATGTATTCTCGATCCCAAGCAGACTTCTCGATCCGGTCGAACGAACTCTCGCCGCGTGGATTCATTAGCAGCGGCTCGTTCGAGCCCGTTTGATCGACAGACTTCTACGCGGATCAAGACGATCCGCCGTGCGTGGTAGGCGGCTCTCCGCGGAAGCCGATCCCGATCGGCAGCCTTTGACCGTGCCGACGACGCACGATCGACACCAAACGCGGCCTTAATTGGCGCGTTTACCTTAACTTTCCATTTAAATGCTGTACGAGGTTAAAACGGAGTGACGCGTTAAGCACGCGAGGCTTCGTTCCAGGCGGCCTTAAGGCCGTTTCCCATCGCCCTCCCGCCCCTCCTTCCGTTTCTATACCGCGGTGCCGCGGGTTGCCCTCGCCGATGGCCATCGTCTTATGGCATCGGCACTTCTCCCACGAACCACTTACGAACGCTCGTGTCCCTTTTTTCTGTTTGCTCCGCATTAATTAGCAACGGTTGCGCGAGCACGAAATGTCTCCGCGCGAGTGGGCCTTCGGGAAACGTGGGCTAAACGGTCTTTCCATTGGGAAGCCTCCTTCTTGTTGGGCAATGCGGAGATACGTTCCGTGGGAAATATCGTTCGTACGCATGGGACGAATTTCTAATGAGATTCCGCGGAAATGATTAAGTACGACGAGCTTGCTGAATCGAATCATGCGGAGATAGAAAATATTCATTTCACTCCGGACAAGTTGATTGAGTAAAAATTGAATTCGCTAGAAATGCTTGTTTCTAATAACCTTGCCCTCTCACTAAGGAGCCGCTTCCCAAAATTCAACTTCCCAGAAGCCGAAGAGACCGCCACCCACTAGCGTTCGGTGTTACCCGTCCTCAGTCAACAATAAAAAGGAAATAAAAAAGACTGGTAGAGGCGTGTGAACTCGGCATTTCTATCTTGGATCGGCCGCGAGGTAAGGAACGCGGGAACGCTATCTGATTTATCCTCGATTCCGTTATCAATCCCCTCCCGACAAAGGGCGACGCGACGACGAGACGAGACGCGACGCGACGCGCGTCGGCCACGAGGAGCCACGAGCCGTCGCGTGGGACTAAGCGGCTCGGTACGCTCCCCCTTCTATTCACGTTGAAGAGTGCCAGTTCGACTCTTTCCTTTTTCTCCGTTCTCTCTACCTACTCCTCCACGTTCGTGTCCCACGGCACTCCGCACGCTTCCCCCAGGCACGCACACGCGCGGGGCTACACGCACGCAAGCGACCCACACGCGCTCCCGTAGGAGAGGAGAAAACTCGCCGCGGCGCCCACGTTCACGCACCGGAGGAACGCTCGCCCCGTTGATGATCGATGCATTTATTTGTTTAGTCGCTTTCAATTCCGGATCGCGAGATCTCGTCGGGGGATTTTCAGAATTCCCCCGAGAGGCTGCGAGGCGTTCCGATGATGCTCTACGGTGTTTGTCCTTCCGGTGTGCAAATATTGAGTACACCGCTTTATTCGGCTGGGTGGCAAAAGTGTTACTGTGGGTGGCGAGTCCTACATTCTTCCCTCTTGATTAGATTCCCTAAATGGAACGGTCAACAATATTCCCGAGCAAAAAGCGGACGCCAAGTCCTTACAATAAAAGGACAACGATTTCAGTTTAAAAAAGATGCTGCACAAAATATATCGCACCCTGTATCATTTTTCTTTCTTTTTTCTTTTTACAAACAATCCTTCTTGCCCATCTTAGAGCCTAATCCCAGCCGCACAATGGTATCCCGAAAGGGCCGCGAAAAGCGAAATCGATTCGCGGACGAATGGAGCAACGATGACCGTCGCGAGCACAATATACGTCTGCGGTCGTTTTTATCGCGTCCCGTAAGATTTCCTCCGCTCTCCCGGTGGGGGCGGACTTATCGCGCGTTAAGCGTCGCGAGAATTTACAACGTTTCGCGCGAGACGTTTTAGGTGTACGTACACCATCCCCCCCTGTGCTAAGAGATCCGACGGACTCCAGATATAATTCATTCGTTTGGGCGGCCGCCAAAGTCGTACGTCTGCGGCCGCGAAGCGTATATACGTACGCAGAAAAACGAATTAGCCCCGCTGCTCGTCGTTGCCAAACATCGCGTGGCGCGCCGCGTCGGCCAGCGCTCACTTTTACGCACGTGCGCGTGGGCGTCCTTTGGCGCCAATAATAACCGACGATCGTCACTCTGGTACGAGGGGGATGGAAAGCCGCTTTTGAGCCGCGCGAGAACGCGCGCCACCGATGCATCGTCCTCGTTCAATGTTTTCCCATGACGAATTCGTATAAATAGTCGGACCGCCGAGGCTTCCTCGAAACGCGACCACTTCCTATCGCACTCGTCCTCTCTCTTCCGGTTCTCGCGATTTCGCGACATCGGTGCACGATTAACCCCTGGGGTGAGGATGTTGAGCAACGCTCGCGGTATAGATTGCCGTTCAATCGCACGAGATATGATTCATAACATTATCTTTAATTTTACAAAGCATGGTATAGGTAGGTTATTTTATTCATGTTTATGGTGAACGGCGACGAATGGTTGTTCGTTAATAAAACGTGTCTGAGAACATTGTAAGGGTTGGAAGTGTTGGAAATTTTGAATTTAAATCCGTCTCAACTGTTCTAGTCTCAAGCACCAAACCAAGGAATAAATCCTAAGCTTGCAAATTAGTTGCATCGAATTCCAAAGCATCCGAGCTCTTTAATTGACTCGTTCTATCGTCGAACCAGCCTGTCGCGTGTCCAGTCGACAGCCTTAATGCCAAGATCGTGAACGGAATACATACTGCAATACCTCATATGCATTTTAATCGAACTATTTCTGAAGATTTTGCTCAACTCAGCTCCAACAACTGTCCACCTCCTCTATCGGTATCGGCTGGCTAATAAAAATTCGACTCGCGCGTTGCAGCAACGGACGAACGAGACGTATAATCAGGCCCCGCCTGGGCTCGCAATAGAGTAGGCCCGAGCTAGAAGGAGGCTGTAAAATTTAAATTGGTATAGGCTGCTCGTAGTTTCGTAGCGTGAACGAAGCGTGGATTAGCCTACTGTTCCGCGGTCTGTCACGGGCTAACCGGTGATTATCGTCTACGGGAGCCGTGCCACTGAAAAATTGTTGCAGCCGATGTATCGATTATGCCGGAGAGATGAAAGATAATAGTGTTACTTTTTATCGAGAGACCCCTCGACGTTTTATCGTGCGTCCGCGGTTTTGAATGATTATAGGAAATACCGAAGGTGAAGGCCATACGAGAATCACGTGAAATATATAAAACGCGAGAGCGAATGAAAAATTAGATACACAGAATTGCTTCTAATTCGATGAACGAGCAGAATGGCAATTAATTTGCAATATGTAATAAATAATAGGATGAAGGATCAACAGGATCGAGCGATGTAGATGAAGAAACATTTATGGTCTGTGCTTTCTTGAACAGACTATGTTACTCGAACAGCCATCGTTTTAATTATCCATATTGCTTTTAATTAACCTTCAATTATCCCCGCAATTATTCATCGGTGTCTCAGACACCGAAACGCCACGTCGGCTTTGCCGCGACCGCCGCTTCTTTTTTTGTCTCCCCGTCCACGAGAGACGGTGGCAAAAAGTTAATTAAAAACGCGATTACACCGGCGTCGTTTCATCTGTTTGCTCATTAACAGGTCCGGCGTGTCCAATCTGATGATTAGATAGCCTATGCCACCCGTGCCGCAATTTCGATCGACGATGGAGCCAACGGTCGGGCGACTGCTTCGACGAGTAATTACGTTGGCGTTTCGCGACGAGCGAGTAAGGAAAGGAAAATTACGAAACGGTCAAATGAAAAATGATCGATCAATCAAAAATCCAGCACGTTCCGGACGATCATTGACTTTTATATCGGGATGAATGTTTGTGATTCTATTCTAAGCGGAGGCAAATTTTTCATCGCGCAAGAGTTTTCGCATCGTCGATCGTCGATACGACGTATTAGGGTTCCTCGTCAAAATCGAGCCGACAAATTTGTCCGTCTGGCGAGCCAATTACGATCGCCGCGACCATGCATCGCGATTATTTATCGCTGCTCTTCGCTCCCGCCGATGCAGCTACATCGATTTTACATTCCACCGTTGAAAAGTATTGTTTTGCTTCACGCTAGTGGGTTGTACGATTGTTAATTTAATTGCCAGATGAAAATCCATCGTCTGGTATTGATAGAAAATAGTTTCATCGTTTGGGATATTATTTCTTAAATAAGGAATCATCCTCCAATTAAACCGTAAATTAAATTGTATTCAATTGTTTCCAACAACTAACCGTTCAATCGTAAAGTATATCGTTTCAATCATCTTTCCCTGCTTTTTCCAATGATGCAATTAACAATTCAACTGAACTCTCGCAACTCCCCGGACATAATCCAACAGGAAATCGCCCTCGAAAGGGCATCCTTAGCGGATATCGAGGGATGGGTTGGAAGGAATACCAAGAGCGCGGACAAGTGGCACGGGGAGACAAGGTACACCCGGTTCCCCCCAGCGGGTGCACGCGATCCGCAACATTCGCGAGACCAAATTTGGCGGCATTGTGAAGCAGCTCGCTCACAGTTAGGCGGACAGCTGGTTCCCAGGGTCGTGTCCGACGGGAGCACCGAGAGGAGCAACAAGACAATCCCGTATGATTTATATTTATGAGCGTACTGCCATTTAATAGCTGCCGCCGTGAGCATTGCGCTCACTGAGTCATCGAGAGGAGCACGCAACCTGCCTATGTCGTGCCGGCGACATGCCTCTTTCAAAGCGGAGGACTTTCGATCGTTCGTGCGCGAAACAGAAAGCAACGCGAGCTGGTCGAACGCCGAGTCGGAATGCGACCGATCAATTAATTGGAGTTCTCGATGATGCTTTCATGGAATGACGGGGAGGATCGGGCGTCTCGTATGTTTGTTCCCTGCTTTACGTTCCAAAAGTAGCGATGACCAACCATGCGAACGATGGAATTTTCTTCCACCTTCTTCCAGTTATATCTTATTTTAATTTCGAGCAACCCAATTTCGTAGAAGGCAAAGGGTCCGGATCGGTATAGAGTCCTGTCACGTAACGGAGACCCGAGCTCTCCCCGATGGCTCTCCCTCGGAAGGGAAGAAAACCAGGGCGCAGCATCCGTTCGATCGATCCTCATTATGCACGCTGACCCCGCCGCGACCTCGTTCCCCCGCCAGGGAAATTGGTTTTATAATTGAAACCAGCCACGACGGTAATCGAGCTGCCCCGGAATACAACTCGTGCGACGCCGCACGTATTAGGTTTCCAGCATTGGCATTCACGACACCACGGGGCACATACCTTCCTTTAGAAATCACTTTCCCTGATTGACACTGAATGCTGCCTTCGGGCATGTCCCGCTCGATTCGATCGTGCCCGTTCGTTTATTATACGGAACGTCTTCCCGTGGCATTTCTTTACTCGGAGATGTCTATCTAATGCCGCGTTTATCGGGGTCACTGATCGAGGTCCTCCTTGATCTGTCTCGCCTCTCTTTTTTTTTTAGCCAACAACCTTTTTATCCTCCTCGTTCGCGAGAGACAAGTACGACCGCTCACGTGGGAAGATGGCAGGTGTACGGAGCTTACGCCGCTCGTCTTCCTTCGCCTTTCATCCACGCGCATCCGTTCGAGTTGGACGGCGGAAAGAAAGGAATCAATTAGAAGCGAATTTGCATGGGAGATTATAGGGCGCGAGACAAGGATTTGTTTAACGCACTGGGTTAGATTAATCTTCTTATTTCCCTTTTCATTGGGACATCCCGCTAATGGGAGGATATGCCGTCGTTCTTCATTGCACGACTACGATAGAATTCTTTCAGCAAAGGAGCGGTTCAATGTGGTGCGCAAAGTAATTGCCACGTTTCATTGGAATAGTTTCTAATAAATCTGTGAAAGGATAATAATGCGTATATAAGTAAATAGAAATTTCGCGCGCCTACAGTGATATAGTATTTAAGTAAAATCCCAAACGATGTAACGTCTCCCATAATTTCCCTTCGAACGCTTCTAAGGACCTGGCAAGAAAGATTGGACTCGAACGGAATGCGGCTTCCCGTTTTACCATTACAGAAGTAGTGCGGCGAAAGACTGAATCGAAACGATTGCACCAAATTGCTGATTAATTTCAATCTTAAGCTCTCCTGGCGCTGATAGAGTCTACGGAATAGTAAGATGCCTACAATTACTGTCGATGCTCCAAGAATCGTGATTTACCGCAGCCCCCGTGATTATCGGACAATTTGCTGCGGTCTTAATAATATATTTTAAGTCGCTATTAAGCTGTTCCGAGACCACACGCGAGCAGAACGGAATTAGTGTTGATTGTCGTCCGTAAGACGGATCCCGTCAGCGAGACAGATGTCTGATTGGGGCGAAATTGATTGACGTCTGGTCTAACAGCGTGTCCTGCATTCTTTCTTCTTCATTTTTTTTTTGGATTCGTCATGGACCCACTGGTGACATTTCACGACAGTTTCAGCAAATTAGGATGCCCCCGGTTTAGATCCGTATCTTCCGTGGACTAAATTCGTCTCGTCATTCGTCTAATAGCTACCTAAAGCTTGACCGTGGAGAACTTGTCCCCGGATCGGCGGTCCTGTTTCTGCCCCTTCGAAGGGTTGATGATTGTATGCTTTCAAGACGGCAGCTATTTGACGGCACATTTTCGTGGGATAATTGTTTCTTCGTTGATTGCGAGTTAAGGAAATGACGGGTTCGTGGAGAATAGTTCACTAATCATTTGTTACAACATTTTTCCTATTCCCTGTCCCTACACCCTTCCATTGGATCTGTTCCCCGACGATTTTCACTAGTCGGCACTGTCTCGAGAACGAGCGCCACGCGTCCGGTTAAAATACACCTGTTTTCTTAAAACTGTCTCTAACACGAAGCAAGCGTTTCGTCCCGAATACCCGCTCTATGCACCGTTTTATGATGGCTCGCATACGCGCGGCTATTTTCACAGTCTGCCTCGGCGTGGCTGTCTATTCCTTGGAATCGAAACCAGCGCCATAGAAAAGTGAAGCGATAAACTGGAAAGCCTGTGGGAAAGCCGCCGTTTCCTGTGCACGGGGCAGAAAACTATCTTTTAACGTATCTTGGAACTGGCCGTAATAAAATGTGGAAAGGAAAATAACGAAGAGCGCGTTGGAAATGTGATTATTGTCAGTAAAAGATGGAGAAGAAACATCGGTCTCCAGTTTTATTATAAACGAACAAATCCGAGACCCCTTTTATTTTTCTAATAAAAAAAAATTTACTTTATCGTTCCATAAAAAGTCACCCTCGGGTACCTTATCGGAAACGCTTTCTTTATCTCCTCCTCACCAATCGACGCGCATTCAGTAGCAGTTAAAACGCGTCGAACAAACAGATTCGACGAAACCATTAGAGCGATCCGAGGGTACCTTGCGCCGGGGAAAAATCTGTTTCGACCTGCTCCCTCTTCTGTAGAGCACATGCTGCGGGATCCGGAATCAGGGTGGTTCCGGTTGTTTCCTTTATTCCATGGGAAAACCGAGCCACCACCAGAAACGATTCGGCGTCGCCTGAAAGGACGTCACCGCCCTGTCTACAACTCTTCCAACAAACCGCCACCGCGCTGGAAGGAAGTCTTTCGGCGGACGATTGCTCCGGGGGCGGGGGGGATGAAGGGAGAAGAATTGTGGCAGTGTGGTCCTGTGTTCTGGGCGGACGTCCGCCCCGCGCGATCCAGATATCGATCTCCCCGCAATTGTTCCCCCCCATCGAGCTCGTTATTAACTGTCATAGATCTGACGAAATACCGACCTGTCGAGTACGCCTTCCGCCGCGAGGCCCGCTCTTACAAATTAATCCATCACTAATCCATTGAGCGCTCTCTTCCTGTGCACTTGTCCCCCGAGATCGAGAAACTTCAATTACCGATGCATGCTTTCGAGCCCCGCTATTGTTTTCCTCTTATTTACGGGACGGTGCGCTGTACGAAATATGATTACACATTTGTATCACCGAACTATCGTTACTGCACCGAGGCATTTTTATTCCATCGAGAACGCGCGGCCATATGCCCTAACCGACCCAGAAGAAACGATCGAGCCATAAAAAGGAGGGAAATATCTGTTATTACTACCTCCACAATCGTGTCTGGAAAAGCCTAGCGGAAATGGAAGAAGCGTCTCAAAGGAGAGACCGCCCTCGTCGGGGCGCAACTCTTGCTGGAACCCTCGGGCCCCGAAGGAGAGGGGGGGGGGGAGGCGAGGGGGCGAACGGCAGTTTCTCGGATCCAGGAGCCCGGGGGTAGAAAGGAAGAAGCATACCCTCGTGCGGTGGTCTTCCATTCGGCCGAATGTCCGCCCCACGCGACCTCAATTTATTCGACACCTCCCCTAGCCTTCAGCGCTCGGAAACTGCTCCGAATCTTTTCGCGCGAGGGAGATGCATGCATGCGTGCATGGCAGCGCGCGTCCGAAATTCGGTCCGGCAGCTGCGGTCCGGCAATGGGCGAGCATACGCGCGTCCGTGCATCGTAAAAGAGTTATTATGCTAATGAACGGTGCGCGCCTAATTACTTCCTCGGGAAAGGGAAAGATCTTATCTGGCTATCTCTGCTGGGGCTTCACGGGGAACGAGTGATAACGGGGGAACCATCTCAAGGGAGGTGGGTCGTAAATCAGTCACACGGTTGATCGCGATGCTCTTGAACGGCTCAGCGTAATATCTTAATTCTCACCGATTAAATGGATGCTCCCTCTCTCTCTCTCTCTTTCGGAGGACAGGCTTTTTCGAGGCTTTCTTCTGGCAAGAAGTTTGTAGGGATTTTTCGTTCCATCGACCGGGAGATATTTAATAATCCTCTTACGTTGATTAAACGAATCCAACGAAGCTTTTATATACTGTCGCGATTTGGAATAGTTTCAAGTGCTCTCTTCGTGGAGCAAAATCGGACTTCCGTCGCGGGTGCGTAAAATTTCCCACGTGGACCCACTTCGGACACGTCGCCGTGTCCCTGACAGTCGAACCTCTCTCAGTGCGCCCGGTGAGTCTGGACCCGTGCCAGGCCTTTGCGAAAGTCTCGCAACACGTGTTCCGGGGCGGCCGGCACGTGTTGGTGGTCCGTGGAGGCCCGTAAACGTCGCGACTCCACGCCGGCGTGGCGGATGCCGACAAAGAACACCCCCGGCTCGCCTATTGTGGAGGATTTAAGTCCGTGGAAACTGGACGCATTGTCGTGCCTGCTTCTCGTCGGACACGCACGTCCACGGATTTATCCCCCCGAAAAACGGAAGGGAAACGGGGGATGCGATTCCTTGGATCCTCACCGCCATGCGCATATAATTTCTGCTTCCATTTCCTTTCGTTCAGCCTGCGCCGTTTAAAACGTACGCCATTTAACTGGCGGTACTCTACATTCTTCTGGGATTGCTCGGATCGTTGTTATTCCGTGGGAAAATTGCACGTTTCACGTATTCGAACTGCACCACCCTTTCGAGTAATAACACTTCAATAAATCTAGACTAACTGAACGTCGTCGAGCGTGTATCGATACCTAATTATCCTCTGATTTTGCACAAGGCCCACAACACACCACTTCACGGGGGTAGCGCAGACCGCGTGGCTATCAAATTCAATGTATAATGTCCGCGCAAAAGAAACACCTGGCGCTCGGATCATCCTTTTTATCTAATGCAGCACGTCGTAAAAAAAGTGGCAGGTTGGTCCTGGAAGCGTGGCCGTCTTGGGAGGTCGCGGACACGCCACCGGGGGAGATCCGCGTCCGCTCCTAAATATGTTATTAGTTCGATCGTATAACTGCTTCATTTTCGAGCGTGCGGCCCGAAGGGGATCGTTCCACGTTCGCGGGCCGTGGCGGAGCGGCGAGGCGGAGGAACGTTTTTCGCGAGACTAGAAGACGGACACGAGTCGCGACGTGGCCGTGGCCGCGCCCTCCCAGAAGTTTCGACCAGGGAGGCCTAGATTGTTTAATCGCCCCCCCCCCCCCCCTGCCTAATCAATGCCACGGCACCCTGTAATTTCGCGAAATTGCGGTAGGAGACTGCTTTACGGGACATTCGGGGCGAAATAGGCAGCAGCGTGATGGTAGGTCTTAATTTAGGTTGCTGTAAAAGCTAGTAGACTGTTAGCAGTTTCGTGGATCTTCCCAATTATACGGGATACACGGTACAGACTGATTCAAAGGAACACGTACACGGGGAGGGTAAAGGTAGCTCGTAGAAATTGGAATTATTAAGCAAACAGTAGATTTATTAAAGTAAGTAAGTGGAGGACACGTTTAGTAATGGGTGTTAGTTAAGAATAATTCTAAAGAGAATCAGCGGAACTTGTAAACTCTATAATAATTTACAAGTCCGCGTGAAAGAATATTCCCTTACGTACAGCATAAAGGAAATAAATACAACCTTCGTACAGTGAATGAAATAATTAACATCCTGCTATTCTACTTCTCTGCAGGATTCTTTTGAAGCATCCTGTACAGAACACAACCACCGTCGTGACTTTTTTCCCCTATATCCCGGAATTCGCAGGAACTCTCGTGGATCGTGGGAATTGAAACAAGAAGGGGCTGGAAAGAGACGGGGATAGAAATTCGACGGCTATGCGAGATTATGATAGGCCGATTAGGCAGATCCCGTCTGGGCGGGATGGACTAATGCGCGGTATTAAATATAGTGGTTCGCGAAGGCTTCTGTGATGATTGCGCCTACGTTGAACGTTATCCGCGAGCGGCTTAATGACCGCGTAGATTTGCAATATAAATCCGCCACTAATTTCAACGCTGGCCTCGAGGGATGCAAACTCGGGGAACGTTCGCGGCTTGTAAAGTACCGTTATTATTGAACTAGCTCGCCGGTTAAAGCTTGCCTGCGACGTACGCGTGTAATTTTCGCGAGGAGGATCCGAGCGCGTCTATGTATAATTGAATTTCATAAGCTTGCCTCATTTTTATTTGGCTGGGCGCCTCGGTGAATCAATTCCGGCGGCTGTTTAATTAAAATTCGATACCGAGGGATTAATTAATGAGCAGAGGCGATCGCTTGCAAAATCGCAAATAAGGCGGGGAGACGAGATATTTTGAAATAATACGGCGGTCCGATATGCTCGGCGTGGTTTCGCTGGTGGTCGCCGGTATCGAATTCTTCGACGATGAAAATGTACGATTAATCGATACGGCGTTTCTTTGAGACGTGCTGAACATCTTGGGTGGCGAAGCGATTAAATCTCGAATCGGCCTAATTCCCAGTTTATCACCTAAGATCGGGCCTTAATATGCACGAACGGAGCGTACGGTACGTCGGCATCGGCCACTGGAATTTCGAGATGATCGCGATTGGAAGCGAGGCAAGTCGAATCTCCGCTGAAGAATTTCCAGACGAGTCGCCGGGGAGTGACTACATAATTCTACAATTTATTAAGGTTACGAAGAACCATGAGAAACATTATTTGAAGTACCAAATTACCTGAACGTTGTGCCCTATTTCAGCAAATATAATTAGGGCGTTCGTCGAATAAATTAAATCGATCCAGTATTTAAATTCCTTTCGAGGTATTTATTATAACCATGGATCGGAGATTCTCCAAAAACAAAGCATTCATGTTGCTCTACGTTTCTTCCTCCTGCGGTAGCCGTCGAACGGCAAAACTGCTGGCAGCCGTGCATGGACCACACGCGCGTCGATAGACCCTTTTAAACGCCGTTTTGCAAAACCGAATACGAGCTGCCTACCTAAATGCTTGCGCACCGTGTGAACCCAGATTAAAGAGCAGATTCGACGTCCACGATTCGGGAGCGTAGATCGCCTCATCGTCGAGGTAGGAAAAAGAAAATAACAATGAACAGTGTTTCGATCCTAAAACGATTTCATCCGCGATGCTCTGAAGATTCTCGATCAGCTACGATTTCATAATCGCTATCAGCCACGACCTCGATCGCAGCTCGCCTCCCGCAATATGTAAAACAGAGTCCGCGTATTAATTAAGCTCCATCGCCGATCAACGTGGCGTCCGCTTAATTCGCGACCGATTCGTTTATACGTTGCTCGGCTCCGAAGGGGGCGGGGGCGGAGATTTTATGCAGAGAGATGGAAACGTGCGGCACGCAAGCGGCGATACTGAAGCCGCGTAAAAATAAATTCACCGTGCCGCGGTGGCCGAGGGTAAATAAACTTCCTCCGGCATTACGTCCAATTACGCCCTGATATTTTTTTCGACGGCCGCAACAGTATAGCCGGGAATGGACGCAGGGGCACGCGTTCGAAAGGCAGCTTCGCGTGTTCCGCTTATCGGGGATCTATACTCACGCGAGCCAATTTTATTTCCCGCGGGGTGGAAGGCGGCCGGACGTAAATACAGGCGTTGAAACCTCCAGTTTACATTGTTGCGCGTTAGACACAGTCCCACGGGTCGTGAAAGAGAGCTCTCGCCGGAGCAGGTGCATCCGCGGCGACGTATCTTTACCGATTATAAGGCTCGGGACCACCCTTTAGAAACGTGCCGAAGCATTGTTTTATTTGGAACGGGAAGGAAGTCTCCTTTGAATTTATGACGGGCCAACCGATGGCCTAGCGGATTGCTCTCGTGTGGCTGCGGTAATTGATAGGTCATGGCGTTTTAACGAGGCCCTTTCTCTTGCTCTTTCAGGGGGGGTGTAGTAAAAGGTAGCGTTGAGATGCATGGCAGGTAAATCGACGAGCATTACGCGGACAATTTGGTTGCAACGATCTCGCTGTGCCCGGAAAAGGAAATCAATTAATCACTGATATAGGATACTTCTCCGATGATCGTGAGGAAAGTAATCTTTCGGGAACCGAGGCGAATCTTTGGATGTAGTCCCGGCGCGCGTGGAAGCGCGGACCGCCCATGTCGAGGCGGTCTCGGCGCGGCGAAATCGTATTATGAACGTTTTATCGAGCCGGACAGCGAAGAGTGGCGATCCGCGAGTACCGAAACGCTAATTGCGATCAGCTCATTCCAGACTCTCGGCACACGTGGCCACGATGTACGCCTCGTTAAGGCGGTCCCCGAAGCGATCCTGCCTGGCCAGAAATTCCACTTTCCGCTCGATTCTGGGAGGGTGGCGCGACGAGATACGCCGCCTCGCGTATGTACTTTACCTGCTCGCTGTCTCGTGCGCACTGTAATTGGGAAAGGCCAAGCTTCGCGTATCTGACCGGGGGGACCCTGTGAGAGGGGGATCGGTGGAATTCAAGGGGGAGATGTTGAAAGTAGCGAATTTTTGTAGCTACTGAAGCTTCGTTCGTGAATTATTCGAGCGACTGGAATACCCATTGATCTTGCTTTACATTTTCTCGTTTAATCGCCCTTTGGTACCAAGTAAGGAAAATATTAAACATTATCCGAATAGTCAAATCACGAGCAAACTTCCATTCGAAGTGACTACATCTGTGTTAATACCCTCCTCCGAGAAGCCATCCCTAAACATGTACAAATCGTGTGTCCAGGCAATCCACAAAGATTAATTATTCTAAGCAGCGGGAAAGGTACCTCGAGTGGCCGTCCGTCCCCTGGCCAAATCCGGAAACGGCCAGACACGAAGGAAAGAGTCGCGACGCGTGCTTGAATCAATAGAACGGTCGTCTCTGTCCACGGGATCGCGTCAGACGTGCGTTTCACGCGGGATTACAGGGAGGCCCGCGTTTTCTGGCCCCCGCAACACGGGGCCCACGAGTGTTTTCCACTTATACAACAACATTCCGAAACACGTAAATACACTCGAGTGGACGCGCCGCGGCGCGCTGCTGTAGGTCCTCGTAGGGACCGACGACGGTCGGCCGGTGGTCGCGTCTAAACCGACGTCTGCCAAAGGACGACGGGACGTAGCCCCTCGCCGCTCGCTACTTGAACGTCGTCGTCGATCTCAAGGATCGTCTGCCGCGGATGCTAGACTTTTTTCCCCCTCGCCGACAGGGGCAGACTATGGAGGAGGCCTTAATAATCATCGGAATGAACGGCTCATTCGCGATCTTGCCGTTTCGTGGCACGCCAAGGGGATGATTATTTAGAACCCCCGAACTTGATTCACGTGAATGTTGTTATTCATAATTTCTCCCTTTAATAAAAGGATTTAGGAAGCTTTTGGTAACAATTGTTCCCTTTTTGCTTCACGCTTACAGAGACATAAATGCAATTCTGCCATTCCAAACGATCGCTCACGAAGGAACCAAAACGTTTCTCCATGGCGAGAATCTCTCGAATCTTCATAGAGCTGGGGATCGAACGGCGATCGGCGAAGACGGTTTAACGGATTCCAGCAGGCGACTAATAAATTAACCATGGTTTCTTGTTGCTTACCAATGATTTACGAGGAAGTTAATATCGCGCAAGGAATGACAAACCACACCCAGGCGACGACGCATTATACAGTAGTGTGATCGTAAAGACGGGCGTTTAATATTGAACACCTTTCGCGCCCATGAATGATAATTAAAGGGGTATACACTTTTATGGGCGTCCGTCGGTGCGTAATCCCCTTATAAACGGGATTACACCTCGGTGTACAAGTTCACCGTCCACCACACTTTATCCCGTTTAATGTCCCGCAGCTTCCAAGAATGATCGTCGAAGAACGATTCCGTGAGGAGCTATGCGGGATCGCATAGATCTCACGCGGAACAGAAGAAATTTACGTGTTTCTTCAGAAACTGTGGATTAATTTATGTCGGGTGAAATTATGGTCGCGAACGGCAGGTGGTTTTCCTCACGATTGAAAGTAATCCAGCGGGCACTTACATGCGCCGAGGGATTTTTCGAAATCGACGGATTATGATTAAGTAGGATTTCTCATGGTGTTTACGACGGATTTTATATTGGCCTGACGATATGGCGGTGAAAGTATTAGAGAGGTGTGATTTTCTTGGGGTATTAAATGGTGCTATACGTTCAATGGATTTCAGTAGCACTTACCGAATCTCAAATGGCTCAGAGATCAATATTTTGCAGATCAGAGAATCTATATAAAAAGAAGTACAGTTCTACAGCTTACTTTCATTTAGGTGAACATTTAATTTATGGAAGAATTAATATTTAAATGTCGGTAGACGATGAGTAGAAATAGTTATTAAATACCGTAGTCTACATTACATTAGTCTCAAAATAAATCAAGCATCGCTTAATACTTTTACCATTACACCAGTCTTCTCTATTATATCATTCCTTAATATTTTAGCTCCATTTTAACGTTCCTTACAACTACCAACGGGAAGTTTACATACAGTGTCAGAGTGCAAGGTTTCATTCGGGTTCAGTGGGTCGACCAACCGCAAAGAAGTGACCGGAACCGTATCCCGACTGCTGTCAGTTAAACTGTCCGTTTCACCAAACGGAAGGAAGTTGCACGGTACGCGAACAAAGGACCACCCGAACGCTGACGCATTAGGGGCAACACAGCCTTCTGCCTTTCATCTGTATCTTTTCCAGGCGTTCCGCGAACCGAGATCTACAGAAATCGCAAAATCGCGTTCCACGCTAGCGAGTGGTGAATTCTGTTTCCCATTATCTCGTAATTATCCCGTGCAGAGTACGCCGGAACACGCCTGCTCATCGACCACCGCCAAGCATCGAGTCGAGTCGAGGAAAATGAATACACCTATTTCGGAACACTGAAGTCTTCATGGGTTTTTAAGAAATCTTCCTTCGGGGCGTTCGACTTTCGACGTTTTAATTAGTGATGGTAGAAATTGGGGATTGTTTGGCAGAGCATCGGACAACTGACGCTTAAATCTTTCAAGGTAAATCGCAAATTCAAAGGGAGAGCCCGCAACTGTTCTTCTTCGAAATAGAAACAGAGAAATGTTTCTGCGATCTGAGCGAAATGTTGAGAAACCGATTGTTCAGTGAAACGAAAAAATGTTTAATGATGAAGTTAATCGTGTCACTATGAATTTATTCCTAATCAATTATTGATTCTATTATTGATTCTAATTAAGATCAAATGGTTCCCTTATTATTTTCGTCTGCACTTTTCCTTTAAAAGTTCAGTAAGGATGTACTAACTTAAAGATGTACCCCTAATTCGCAGTTTCCAAATTTCCACGCCTGATTTCCTGCGAGAAATCTTCCTCGTACGCGGACGAATTTAACGAAACGTCTACAGGTAATTATCTTTCGTTCCATCGAGGATTTCCCTGCTGCCAGAACACAAAAGCAAGAGCAGATCATTACGTTGGTGGACCAACCGAGCGGATTCGTCTAAAACAAAGCGATTATCGCCGGTCCGGGCAAATCCGAGCGGACAGGTCGAACGTAAACTTCCGACCGAAATGACGGGGATGCAGTCCCACTAATAATCATCAAAATAAGAAGATAATTACTTAATTACTGTTGTGAGTCATCGGAGGAAAGCCGGTTGGCGTGTCCCAGAACTGCTCGTTAAAAATCTGACATGCGCTCTAGGTTCAATCAAGCAGAAACAAGTTCCGAAACGTCCGACTATGTTGTCTGGATAATTTGGAAGAATCGAGGCTAGTCCGTTTAAGGGGAATATTAATCGTTGCAAAAAAGAAGAAATTTCATGCAAGTCAAGCGTTACCCGTAAATAAAATTAATTAACCACTCCGATCCGTGGCAATTTGTACACGACCCAAAATCCGCACCCATTTCGTGTAAGTACGTAAATACTTCTAATCGTGCGCTTCTGCTTGGTCAAACGCATCCAACGTCTCCACCTGGCCTCTTGCGCGTCATCCACGATTAAGAGTCCTCCAGTAACCCGTGTAAATCCCTGCAGGATGACGGCCACGTCTGTTCCGGGTGCTCGAGGTTTCACGTGAACCGCGCGAAACACGTAACGAGGATAAATATTTACCCCGAGAAAGAGAGCGGGCCCGGGGGTAAGTCCTGAATGGAGGGATGAAAACGGCGCGGCGCGCGATACAGATCTCACCGCGGGTGAAACTACCTGTCCCCGGACGCCTATGGTCGATACGCGGGAATCCTTGAGAAAAGCCGGACGGGTTTCACCTAATACCGTGGATTAGGGTTTAAGCAGGCCGCTTCAGCCGTTCAATGGACGGCACAATAAAACCGTGCCAGCTATTCAAAGGATATCCTTCGACGACACCGGCTGCTATAATAATCTGTCGTAATAGGGGCCGGAAGTGACGCGGGTGCAGGATGGCTGCGCCGGGGTAAAGGGAAACGAAATCTGTGCCAGTTGCGGCGGAGTGCAACCGTTGAAAGAGTTCGCCCGTCGAATCGGATGTGCATCGTGAACGTTGCCAGGCGGAAAGTGTCGTCGATGGAGCATTAATAGAGAAAACATAGTTATCGTTCGAATTAAACTGTTCAATCGTTTATAGAACGAATAGTGTGTATTTTTAAATTGAAAGTCCCAGAATAGAAATGATTTCTTTCTCCGTAACCTACCATCGTGCCCAAACGAACAAAACGTTAAACCCCTCGATCGTTACAATCCGACCCGCATTACATCACTCCGTCGATTAACATATCTTCGGACCGCGCAAGCTTGCATAAACCAATCCCGGGTATTCAATCAGCCGAGTTACAAGCGAGCGCACGCAGCACGCTTTCCACGAAACGCTGGCCGAATCACGCCAGGTGCAACCGGCGATACGACACGCAATTACGTTTCTTCGGGCATCGGATCGAACGTAGCCAGGACGTTCGATCATTATCGGCGCGCATTAAACGGCGAGCAATCACCGTACATTGTGGCGAGGCTTTCTCTTCCGCCAGATTTTGCGGAACGAATCGCCCGTCCTGGACATGCGATCCCGCGCCGAAAAGTCGGTCGGCTATGTATCGGCGCGCGGGCGGCTCGTGCACACCCGCTCGGGGTGCGCGCGACACCCGAGAGACCGTGCAGCCCTGCCAGACATTCCGTGAAACCCTATGGCGGCTCCTGCTGTCGACGGGAGGCGTGGTTGCGACGACATTTAACCCCCGTGGAATGATGCGTCGTTGGAAGAAACTTTAATATTCTTCGTCCCTCGGGGTATTTCGAGGGCTTCTCGTAATTCTGGGCAGGGAGGCGGTTTGAAGATTCCTTTGAAGGGATCTTTTTTAAATCGCTTTAATGCGTCTTAAATCTTGTCCGACGATAGATTGGTAGATATTTCGAAACACCTTGCCTGAGCTTTCTTTTTATAGAGGTAGCTTTAAAATGAGCTTCGATACTGTAATATTCCTGAAAGGGACAATGGAAAATGTAGAATTTAATTTCATCCGGTGAATCGTATTCTAAACTTTTCAACACTCTATTCTGATTATTGTAAATGCGTTTGTTACGCGCTCCCCCCCTAACTGCGCACGGAAATTCAACGCAAATTGCACAACCGTAAAGCGAACTCGTTCACGTTTCCCTTTCGATGAGCAATTTAAGACGCGACGCGCGCACACGCGTCCCCTCAGCTGGAAGACGCTCATTGTCCGTAGACACGCGAGATCGCGGCTCGCAGTTCCTCCCCTGCTCGTGCAACACAATCCCACGTGTAACCTCAGACACGGCCGGGGGAGGCAATTGTTACGCGTTATGGGTGGCAAGTCTGTGAAATCATACCCGGAGTGCCTAAGAAAACACCTCTGGAATGGCCGAGCCAGAGTCGAGGGCCTGCACCGACCTACCCCAATGGACGCGACAAGCTTGTTTCGAATGCGTCGCACGTGGCTCGAGAGCTTCGAGCAGCGCGCGGGATGATGGGGTGATCGAGGGTCGGAGACGAGACGATGCCTTGCCGCGTATAAATGACTTGGAAGCCGGGACGATATTTTGTTTCCACGTGAAAATTTGTTTGCTTCGTGATGGCTTGCTCTCCAGCGGCGGGGCAGGGACGCGGTTTGGAAGAAGATTTGTGGCTGGACGGTGATTCGGGAAAGCACCCCCGGAGATTTTATACTTGCCGAGGGAGGGATTGTTGACGTATCTTTCCATTGGGGTGATTAGTATGGAAATGGTGACGGTGGATTTTCGAGGTTCGCGTAGCATGGGGATTACATTGGGAAATGATGTATGAATATCCTCGGGAAAGCCATGGGATGTAATGGATCCAATGGTGTCGCAGCATGCGGTCGGGAGACAAAGGGGAAATCGCTCGGAATTTCTGTGTAGTGAAATTTTTCGGAGTTAATATGCCACTCCTTTCAATAACATCTTCATTTTTATGGTAATATCTCTGTAATATTTCTATGGCGAAGCGTGCACTGTATTTCCAAAATTGAAAACAGCCTAAGTCCAGAAACGACACTTAGGTATTAGATAATAATATAGAAGAAACTAACATATAAATATTCATGCGGCCCATCGAATTCCTTGCAAAATTATACAAAGTATAATAAAAGTGACATAATTTTCAGAAAGAGGTGCATATATATATTTATCCAAAGAGAAAGGGTTGAAATACTTTATTTTACTACTAAATAGGAACGATCATCGGTTCCGTCTCCACTTCCACACTACAACTACGTGTTTCATTCGCATCTATATTACTCTCGAATGATCATGAATATAATGCAAGGCGCAGGGTCACGATGAAAGTAGCAATAGAGGAACGTAAGGGATTGGAAGGTTAAAGGTTGCCCGTAGGCGCCAATGACGAGTTCGCCCACGCGATCTAGTCCGAAGGGAGGAAGAAAGCGCGACGGAATCCTTTCACGGGGTTCATTAATACCCGCGGGGATATTAATAGAGGACCACGCGGGTCGGAATAAAAGGATCATAAATACGTGGCGTTGTGTGCACGTGGGTGTTCGGTGGCCGCCCATGTCGATCGGTGCACGATCCGCCCGGAGTAACAATTTAATTACAGCCACGCCGTTCCGATATGTATAGCAGCCACCCAAGCTAAATTGATTTCGCCACGGTATTAAGCCACGAGAGCGTTCCGCGATTTATTGGAGCCCGGCAGCGTTGAACGGTAGTCGGCCGAATAGACACGCATTGTAATTAAGAAGTTCGCGCGGTCGGACCAGCCTAAATTTCGTTCGAACGTCGGTCAACGAGAGATCGATCGAATTATATTATCAGATATCAATTGAAATATTCGCCTAGGTTCCCAATGAACTCCGTTCGTTTTCCTGAATCAACTTCGCGATTCCCGATTCGTAAATACGAGAAACAACCGGTCTCGAGGACCTGTCGCCTGCACGGAGCGCACCTCGCCGAAGCTTCCAAGAACGAATTCGTCTCACTAAAACTGCCGTCGAGAGGGCTCGTCGACGGGCAAATAAATTCGCTCGGAGGCTGCTAATAGATTCGAGCCACCCTCGGCATGCACCCGATCAGAACGTGTTCCACCGGAAGAACACCGTCCACCACCGTTCGATATCTCGATCGACGCGCGACGAGAGCGTCGGGGACACGTTTCGTGGCTCCCATTAGCATCGTCGAAACGGCTCGCGCGTTCCGCGAGAGAGAAATCGCGCACGTGTCATAAATATACATGCGACCGATCGGAAGAGGGTTTGTCGTTTCTTTTATTTTTTCTCGTGAGAGAACCAACGGCTGGCCGTTCAGCTCTATCTCCCTTTCCTCGCTGCTTTTAGCTTATCTGCTCCGGGACGGACGGCCACCCCGGACGGGTGGCTGGTAAGAGGGTTTCGAGTGTCTCGGGCGGCTCTGATAATTGGAAAGGGTGCGTGAGTCCGTCTGACATTTTGTTTGGACGGCCATTATGTAAATAGAGTCCTGCCGGGCCCTCGAGAGGCGCCATAAAGTTTCATGGAACTTGGCCTCCCCCTCTGTCTACCTGCTCGTAGAAATCGCGGCAATGAAGCTCCTAGTGGACGACCGTGGCTCGACGCGAAAGTATAAGTTCTAGCGAAAGTGTGCGACAAATAATCAGAGAATCGTCCGACGTGAATCTATTAATCAGAGAAAGATGAGAATAATATGCTCCACGGGTGGAACTTCAAATCAATTTCTCGTCGCTGATGAAAGTTTCACATATTCATGCTTCCGCGTAATTAACTTCCAAACTCACGCATTGTAAACGAAACAAGGGTTGATTATCTCGAACGTTCGTGCATTCTCGTGATTCAATGCGATTAAGCGAAGACGTGAACGCGAACTCTGCCGGTTGACGATCGAAGAACGACAGCAGATGCCACCGAATTAATGATCATCGAGGGGACGATAAAACGTTATAGTGCCTGGTGTCCGCTTTGACTACCCGTTAATTGCATGCGGGCTTCTTCACGCCCTTGAAAAGAATCTCGATCCCTTGGCTCTTTGTTCTACTTGCATCCAATTATACAATAAAAAGAATGCCGTTCATAAAACTTCTGCTAAATAAGGGTTTCAATGTTTAAACATATCTCGCCATACAGGTATGAAATTTTAACAGGAATCCCTTGATTCCCATCCTCCCTCCCCCCCCCCCATAAATACCTTCATTACAAATACACCAATGCAACGAAGTCCATCAGACATACCGTCGCGAACAAACTGCATCAATTCCTCAGTGAGTCGTCGTTACAAAGAAGCCATCCGCGAGCTCCTCGAATGCAAGAAATTCCTGCGGCGTTCATCTTTCACCTTAATTTCCATCATACTTCTCCGTCTAAGGGGGACGGTGCGAGGGGAAAGAATTCACCCCTTCCTGATAGCCGAACGGCGACGCCATGCAATTTCCCCGGGTGATGCGCGCACAATGTACCGTAAAAGGTTACCTGAAAAACGTCCGGCGAGGTGCCTCGAAGGGGCCAACCCCCTTCAATTTATCTGTCGTAAAGCAACATCGTCGTGATGCCCTCTCCTGGACACGTGCATCGCCCGTTCGCGCGCGCTGTCCGCCGTGTAACGGTTAAAAGCAATTAAGCCGCCTTTCATCTCCCGAACGGCCGCGGTGGCTCGCGAGCCGCAATTTCGCCCCGCTTGGGACAAATAATTGACGGTGAACAACGACCGGGGCGAAACGACGGATGACTCCCAGGAAGAACAGCCCGTGGACAAATTGGACGAGTCTCGCCGCTGACAGATAGATCGTAACGCGAGCGCATCGCGTGCTCGGAGCGAAACGCGGGAACGTTCGGTAGACAAATCGTTCGGCGCGATATCAAAAGAGAGGATTTGTACGATTTGTGCGAAGCAAAGCTTTTCACATGTAGATTCTACGGTAGATCGGTGGTTCTGAATGATCGTTATAGTTATCGTGGTGATCCGTTGATCTGGAGGCTGAGTTGCGGAGAGTCGACGCGGAATAAACGATACGTGCGACAACTATAATTATTCTAAATGGAATATAGCCGAGAACTCCATGGAATTTGTCCGGGGCGCCGAGCGTGTTGATCGTGTCAACTCGAAAATTAAACCGATCCAGCCTAAAGACTTTCCTCCCGTATCGGCCTCGGCTCTTTCGCGCGACTTTCACGCGCGATATCTCAATCGGGCGAGGTAACCGAGAGAAGTTAAACTTCCGGCGAGCGTGCGCCGGTGGAAGCGTACAGCTTGCTATCAACCCGCTCCATCCGTGTCCGCGTGAAACCGGCGATTCGACACAGTTTCCAGCGACGAAGACAGCATAAAAGACACCGCGTGAGTTACGCTTGCCCGCGGCGCTTATCCGCCGCAGCTGGCACAATAAAATTGAAATCGCATTGTAACCGCGTTGTACTCCGGAGGCGCGGGCAATCAACGCCTGCTCTTTTATCGTTCAGAGAAAACGCCGGTACAGAGTGTTCGCCGTGCCACCGACGCCGGCCGTGCGTTTCAGCTTTATCTCCCCCGGGCTGCGACTTTTAAATTGTGCAACCTCGTTCCTTCGTTGTCTGGATAATTAACGACACGATGCAGGGGGCCGGGGGGGGGGGGCACTTCGGAATAAAGTCGTAGAAAGCCGGACGGTCGTCCAGAGCCGCAACGTGTGAAAAACGGGCAACCGATTACGATTATCGCGTCGTCGTTTTAATTGAGACTTAATTGCGACCCAGTGAGTACTTTTTTTTTTTTTAATCGGGGGAAAGCGTTTTAAGGTTCCTGTGGCACAGTGACTTTCGACCGGTTGGGTGCTTAACTTTTTAGTCTATTCGCGTGTTGTGCTTAAAATATAATGAAACGAAACCTTTTAGTAT
Source organism: Holcopasites calliopsidis (assembly GCA_023838395.1). Lineage (NCBI taxonomy): Eukaryota > Metazoa > Arthropoda > Insecta > Hymenoptera > Apidae > Holcopasites > Holcopasites calliopsidis. Next base: position 3,087,412 of record JALHAQ010000009.1, read on the forward strand.
CGTCGTCTTGGCTCCGTGTCCCTCTGACGAGTCCGTGTATAAGAAACTCCGCGGGGAAGAATAAAGTGTCCAGGATGAAAGTCACGAAGTCTGTGATTGAAGTCACGAAACGGACCCGCCTTGTTCTTTCCATTACGACGAACACTGATTGCCTGTGAAATAATCTTTCGAGCATGGGCGATGTTTTTGTATAGAAATGGAACTTTTTAGAGGAACATCTGCATTAAAATACACTAAGGTTCTTTCTTAAGTAACACCCTAACATCGATTCCAGCACGAACAAACGTAACAGAAAAGTGTATTGAACAAATTTTGTAAAAAGACATTCAACTGCCGTAAATTGATCTGCCGAGTGGCAAGGTTAATTGATGAAAATTGATAGCAGGACAACCGGTCGCCGAATTAATCCGCCGTAATCTCTCCGCTCCTCTTTCTTTACGCTCTATACATATTTCTTTTTCCGGCAGATAAGAGTAACGCGTTCAATGACGCATACCGTATGCAATAAAGTGTAATAATATTTTGATCGCCAGGCGATAACCGAGCGGCGTGGATAAAACGATCCGTTTTCGCGCGTCGCGACGGAACCCGCGGCTCGTTCTTTTAATTTATGCGACCGCTCGGCGAAACAAGTTCCGCGGAAAACGGGGACAATCTCTCGAGCGGCGTGGTTCCGATAACGTCGTGACGACAATAAACATCGTGCAGGCTCCGGATGGATAATTTGCGACGCGAGCGGCCCGATATATCTCTCTCGAAACTGGCCGCGTGAAACGGGGCGCGCGTGAAAAACGGGATCGCTTTATCGCCGGTTTCCCCCGATACCTCGTCCCGAGATAAACATCGCCGTCTTGGGGACGCCTTTACGATTTACCACGCCTTCGTAATTGATTAATCTCGGGTGATTACGGCTTCTGTTAGCGATGCGCCTCGCGACCGTCATTATAGGGACTACTGTGCTCCGAACGTAATGTGGAATGCATATGCAGCGAACCAGTTTCGGCGATTTAACCCTCGAAGCACGGTGACACGGAGCGCGGTGAGTACAAGGATCTACGGATCCATCGAATTCCCGGCCGTGTGTTCTGAATAGTTGGAGCCGGAAGGTTTTATCGATCGTCCACCTTTGCATTGGTAAAAACTGGCACGTTGTTTCTGTCGTACTATCGGTATCGGCGGTCGTCGGGCCAAATACGACGCGAGCGCTATTACCGGTTCCGTTTTTTTAGCCAAGCCGAGCGAAAAATCATTTCCAGCACGCTTGCTGCTTGCCTGGTGTTCATTGCTGTTCCACCGGATGATTTACTAAATCAGTCCACTATGATTCCTCGCAAGCAAATCGTAATTATTTGTCTAATAAATGATCGGACGAATGGTTAGGTTCCATGGCAAAAGTATCATTTACTGTTTAACAGTATTTAACCGCAGAATAAATAAGTTCTCCATTAGCACCCAAACACTATTCCAAGATAAATCTTGAGATCCATTAACAACGGAAGACCCATTCTCCTCATATTAAAATCGTGCTCGCCTCGAGTGGCGTCGCGTTAGGGGTAGCTTTCGAAAGGTATAAAACTGGTCGGACGGCCTTGCTGCGAGGGTGTTTAGGACAGTGCGAGGTTCTCAAAGGATTGGCCAATGCCGGCGGTGTTCCTTTCAGAGATCCTACAGGATCCTGGATAACGCTGGCAATGGAATTAAGAACCCGTAAAATGGTGCAACAAGGCAATAAATGCATTCTCGTCAGCTGCCTGCTTCACCCTTACATCGAAAATCTGTTCGCCCCTTCTGTACCTTTTTCTTATCCGGGATTCGGGAACAGTGTTTACCTGCGTTACATCACCGTAACTTTCGTCGTTTCCAACGTGCTCGACTATAAGGTAAACAGGAAACGCGTGCGTGCCATGTACGTGCCCCTGGATAATTGAAGATCGTTATCTTTTGGCCGCGAGAGGAATCCCAGAGGAATTCCATCGTGTTCTTGATCGACGAAATTCTTTCTCCAGTGGAATTTCATTCCGTGCATGGTATTTCGTATTTAAACGATTCATTTAATATTGACCTGCGATGGAAGTAATAATAAATAATTGTGCAGAGTATATTCCAGAGACTGCTTGTTCATTAATACAATAATTGATGATGCTCTCCCATTTATTATCTCTATCTATTTGTTTTACGATGCGAATATTAAACCGGCCAACGTATTTCGTACAAAATTCTGGCCTCGATTCCTCATTTCATTAACCACCGGGAGTAGGCTTAAATCTAAAAGTCGTTCCTTTTGTTCGCAAGATTGGCATCACAGGTGCTCATAACACTGAGCAAAAAGTGGAAGGCTGTCCGGCGTAATCGCGGTCGAACGTAAAGCCAGCTTTCGCCGTCGAATAAGTCCGCGAGGTGACGAAATGAAAATGCACGTGTTGCACGGGCGTGAGCGGTAATTTCGGGGCGAAAGTTGGCAAAAAACTGACACGAATTAGTTAGCGCAAGTTGCGCGGCGGGCGGGTGGGAGCGGTCGGATTAAATAGCCGCCGTCGAATGTGTTCGCGCGGATAACTGCGGCGCAGAGAAAAAAAAGAACGCCGCGATTCGCCGGCAAAAACAAATTTAATTTAATGCATAATGACACACGCGGCCGTCCGCTGTCTCCTTCACGCTCACGATTAAACCTGTCCCGGTAAGAAATGATTCCGACGAGGTGATCGTACGTGAGAAACGTCGGGACGCCTTCACAATTTCTCGTCCGATATCGTTCAATTCGTTAAGTTCCCACAGTTCGCATTGCTGCTTCTTATTTCTCTCCTGGGTATGATAATTGAGGGCGGCAGATGCTGCAGAATTATGTCTTATTAGCAGAAACTCGAGGTAAATTTCAGAATCGTAAGTTCGATTGAAAAAAATTAACATGGTTCATCGATACGTTACTAATATTTAATACCCGCAATTAATTAGAATTCTAAAGTAATCTTCCAAGATCCGATGAAGAATTATCTGCCCAACACAAAATCCACAGAAACTCGTCAGAAATGAATCCGATGAAAGATATGGAATACTGAACAAATCAACGAAATTTGATCGCTTCAACAAAATAATGAAAAGAATATCTAAATTAAACCACAACTGTATCCATCGTTCGAAAATCGCGGCGTCCAAAACGGAAGTCGCCGTTCCCGCTGTAATAAAGATAGATCGTCGTAACTGTAATCTTCCTCCCGAATTACGAGACCCGCGGTTCCGCCGAAACAGAATTACATTCCACCCGCGGAAACGTTGGACGCCCGTCGGCGCGGGCCGAGGCAACCCCGTTCGGACCCGCAGCCACCCTGATTCCGTCTAGATTAAATTACAGCGACGCTGCGGGGCAAAAGAATCATCCACGACGCGTCGGATGGCGGTGCACGCGGAACGGGGGAAAGCCGTGGGGTTAATTAATTGCACGGCAGAAAGGGGGGGGGGGCAGGATGACATGCGGGAGTTGTGGAAGTGGTGGACGGTCTCTCCCCGGTAGCTCGTTAAATTTTAGGGGCGTGTAGATCGGAAGAGGACCCCTCTTCGTGTTACGCTTACGCCGAGACGAGCCGTAGCAGCTTTAACTGGCCCGGCGGGTACCAGAGAGCGGAGGCTGATTGAAATCTATCAGCGAGCGCCTAATTTAATTAGGTGTGCTGCTCGTGGCCGAAGAACTTCAGCAGTCCTTCCGCGTTCGCTGATATAATTTGCCTGCGATGCATAATTCTACTTGGACACATCGAAAGAAGTATAAGGAGAATCGCCTTGGCGAGAGGGTGATTTTTCTTTTGCGGGAAAGTTTGTAGTCTCCATTGAGTTTGTTAGCATCGCATTTGGAAAGGGTTGATGTTGATTAATTTAAAAGAGTAAAATAAAGGAATAGTAAATTGACGATATTGCAGCTGTGTGATTGAAACCTTCCAGTAGTCTGATTATTTAGATAAAGCAGCATTAGTCGAACGAGTACCGCGGACTGAAGTTCATAGAATTATTATAGAACCTGTGCTCTGGCACGATCAACTGCTTCATCCGAATCCTCTAACGAACACGTTCTTAAAATAAGTCGGGTTTACTGGAACGCTGAACCGTCGTCTCTTCGTAATCCATATTTTGCAATCAGTCAGGCTTCCAGACAGTGATCGATCAATCTGATTTACAAATTGCCGCACCGCATATGGAATTCCCTCGAAAGTTAGTTTAAGGAATACGGCTCCTCCGGAGAGTATTTTAATTTTCCGCGATTGCATAAATAGCTCGCAGCATCGGCGACGCTTCGAGGATGTTCATTTCGAAAATTCCAGCGGAACGGATGGAGCGGGCTTTCAGAAAAATGAAGGGAGATTACTTTTGCTTACTCTGCGGCCGGCACAAAAATTCGTTACAAACGAACTTTTAATGCCCCTCATTTATCGCGCACGCTAGATTACCCTACAATTAACCACACCAGCTTCTAATTACACCAGCCCAGAAATGAAAAGGACTCGCAAAGAGCAATGATGAAGCCGCAACCGCTGTGTCTGGCAGAAAATTGGCATGCTCGAAAATAATATATTACACAAGCGTTAAATCGTTACGTTTAACCTCCATTACGCGTTCTTAATCGATGCAATCTCTTGATTCAACGAACTTCCAGACTGCTCATCGCGGAAACGATGCACGTTAAAAGAGCGCGGAGGAAACATTGACAGATGCTTTCGAATTATGCTTTCCCCGAAAAATTACACGTTAAGGGAATGGAAGTTTCGAAGGGATCCTTATCGAATCGAAGAGTTCCAAGTATAGTTATCATTACAACGAGGCAGGAACGAAATGAAGAAAACTCGACTACCATCGAAGTCGAGCAGACGGAACCGCGCGAATTAGGAAACCCTTTGTCTCACCGTTCACCCGCTTCGTTATCTGAATAGTCCGCGCCGTTCGTCCGGCTCGTTTATCCCGCGCCTCGTAAAAGGATAACTGGGAGAGCGGGGAACGTGGTTCCGGTTGTGCTGGTTCTTTCTCCTCGTGGCCGCGCGCACGAACGGACGGAGAACAGGCAGGGCGAGCAAACGTGCAGCCGGCACACCGTGTCACACCGAAATATCCTTTTCCCCGGGATATGATTCATTGTTATATGCCCTCGATGGACCACCCAGTGTATCATGCTCTGAAATGTTCGCCGAAGAAACTGAGATCGATACAACGAGCTGCGCCCACGCTCCTTTTGCCTTCGCGCGAGCTGATGCACTGTCAGGGACGGATTGACCCACTGTGCTCGACGGTTAATATCCCTCGACGTCTGCCCGCTGCGATTGACAGGGCTAAGGTACTTGTCAGCTAGCTAGGCTGAAGTGCCGAATTTCGAATCTACATGTTTCTGAACAGAAATATATCGACGTTCGATAATTGAAGCTCGAGGAAATACCTAGTAACTCTATTTAATAAATAACCACTCTTAATATTGAATTTACAATACTTAATGCCGGAATGAAAACGATCGGAGCATTGTACGATTAATTTGTCGAAGTTGTCAAAATGCTTTTGCTAAATCATTGCTTTCATTGTGCAATTAATTAATCTCTTCGTCCCAATGGAATCTTAATCGAACAACAGCGCACGTAATGTTTGATTACCAAGGGACGCGAGACAAATCGATATTATCCTTTAATTATTTTCGATCGTAATGAGAGGGTCATTTGAACACACGCCACCCACGGAACATCGTACCCATTCATCCGCCCCTGTGCACGCCGATGCTATAGAGAGCAACAGGCCCACCGGGAAGCAATCGATACGAAAGATATCGGGATAATCTCACGGCGCCGGCCGAATTAGACGTCTAGCGACTCTTTAATTGAACCCCTGAATAACGATCGCCGATCCCGTGATAGGAGGACAATCCCCGCGTCACGGGGGCGGCCGTCCTTCGTTTCTAGCCGACTTTTCAGATTACTATCCGACACCGGCTGCCTACGTGAGCCCATTCGCGGGCACAGAAATCAATCTGATACAGCTGAATACTGGCTCCGATGGAATTTATCTCGATGAAACTCGAAGCGTTGTTTGAATTATTAATTAGACGCGTGGGCGAGGCTTACCAGGTTTTCTCGCCGTGTAATTGAATTTTAAGTATGGGGAAGGAACTCGTTTAGGCTTTGCATGCTATTTATCAACTAATTGCGAGCGGTACAGTGGCGAAGGGTATTCTTCAATTCCTGGGCTTTATTGATGTTGAATCGTTTTCCGGATTATTAAGGATAGATAAAGTAATTCAAGAAAGAAACGAGGAACAGAAGAATTTTGATTACCAGTATGTAAAGAAAAGTGTACAGCTTTCAAGTGACAAACAAATCTTTTTCTCTTAATCGTAAAATCAATCCCAGCAATTTTGTATAAGTGAATGCCTAAAATGAATAATAACCCCGCGGCCTGTTAATCACTGCAGAAAAGAGTAGCGTTTTTAAAACCGGAGAGATGTTAAGCTCTCGAGTTGCACCGAATTTATCATTCTTTCCACAGAAGAAGGAAACCGGCACGGAGTCGTGTCGAAATGTTTTTCCCAGAGGCTAACGAGCGCCGGGAGTGAATTTCTTACTCCGCGAATCTCCTTTTAACGAGCAGCCAAGCTATGAATAATTACGATGGAGCATTGATAATTAATCTAACGCTTTCTTTACTCTATTAAAGAAAACCTCGATTATGTACGAGCACCAGGCTCCAGGGTGGAATCGTAGTACGCGATCTTGTTGCTATTGGACGGATTATCAATGGACAAGCCACGGGTTCGTCGCGTAATTAACGAACGAGTGAAAGGATTACTGCTTGCTCGGCCCTCCCAGGTGGGATCGTTCGGCGGACGGACTTTCGGCCAAACGAATCATGGCTGGAATCTTTCGGCCGCTATCGAATTAGTGCAGGCGTGTCCAGATAAAAACGTGTCGGTAATTATTCGAGACGCGACTGGCGTAATGAGAGCCAGTGAGAGCCAATGAGAGGGTTATACCCGTTCTCCGGCCAATTGCGGGCGGGAAGAAAGTCTGTCGCGACTCGAGAATCTCTGTACCTTGATTTGTAATGAATCTATTCAAAAGAAATGTCGCTAGAGATTGAATTAATAGTAAAAGAAGAAAACTGCGCTGATAGATTCAGCTATCACGCATCCCTTTCGTTCCTCTCTACAACTCGTCGCAGTTGCGTCATTTATACGGTACTCCAATCGCAGCGATCACATTCACGATTACGGTACCAGAGAGAGAGAAAAAAAAAGAGGAACAAAGGAGTAGACATTTAGCAAAGAGCAGATAAAAAGTCTTCGATATCCAAACAACAGATAGAAGCCAAGAGTGCAGTTATCTCGTGGTCTTAACGTATCTCAAGGGGTTTCGTTGCACAAAGAGCGCAGGAATCTCGCGTGATGCAACATCGAGATTGGAAACTACGCGTTTAGCCGTTTCAGAATTGATAATTCGTTAGAGATGGGCGGGTCGAACAGCAACGATCGTTCGCCTAAGTAATTAATCGAGCAGAGAAAAATTATGATGATCCGTTCGATATCTTGGTCCGGCATGGTGGAATTCTCACGGCAAAATAATTTGTCTCCACTTTAGAAGCGAATTCGTCACCGTTCTATGATACAATTAACGTCGCCACGATTGCACGGCCCGCGTTGATAGCATTAAGATTGCGAGCGAGAGATATCGAATGCTTGCAGCTATTTTATCTGCAGCCACGATGGCAGAACTTTAGTTGAATCACAGGAAAACGCGTGTGTTTGCAGAAAAATCGAATAAACAAATGACGCTGTGAGAGTACAAAGTTATTGACTTTACTTTTCCTTTAGGTATAATTTGAATTTGCTATATCTCGCGTCGTTCAAATAACTTCGATCGATTTCCCATTAATCGCAAGACACTGCCCTCCAATCCGGCCGGTTCGGAAAATCGGTTCGACGTTCTACTTTTACCAGCAGCCATAGCGAAAGCGCACACGGCAGCTTTTTGTCGCCAATAATTTCAGCGAGCAGAACGCGTCTAATTGCCGGCGGACAGTTAGCCGAGGATTTTTCTTCGGCCGCTGCCGTTCAGGCTACTCGCGTCGCGTGTCTAACAGGATCGCCTCGAAACGGCAGAGGAATTCCGGCCTGTCGGTCGGCGAGATGTGAAGAAGGAGAATTTTTACGGTGATTGGACGCAGGAGGAGAATTGTAAAAACCGGAAGCTCCGCTAACTTCAGTTCTTTCCAAGGGGAGTCGACCAGTCTTTTCACCTTTGCGCTCGCGGTGACCGTTAACTCGGATCGGGTGCGACCAACCAGATAATCAAGTCTAATTGTAACAATTAAGTTGCCCGGATAATAATTACCTGGGCGGAAAAGTGACGTCCCTTCTCTCGAAATTTTCCCACGAGCTTCATTATAAAAACTGATAGACCCGTCCAAAACTGTATTCACAGTTTTCTTTAAAGCTACAGCGTACTTCGTTTCGTTTAATTTCTTCGGTCGTTCTTTACCTTCGCACGGACCACGGATGAAATATGATTTTCCAGCCGCCGATCCGGCGAAGGTTGACGAAACAGAGGCGAGACCGCGCGCCTGCTTTTCTGCTTCCCGCTCATTACCATCTGGCGCAATTTCGGCGATAATTTATATCCCTACCCCGTGGCGCGCTACCCACTGCGCCCTTAATTCAAGAATTAATCCTCGAGCCTGTGCGATCGATTAATTCTGCGATCGGAGGAGGCCTGCTACCGATGGAAACGATTACGCCGGTCGTGTTCCTTATGATTGCAAGCCGTGGCAAGGAATTACTCGAGATAATGAGACAGTTCGGTGCGATCAAAGATTGTCCTCCTTCGTCGGGTGAACTACTTATAAGTTTGGAGAGAATTTGCCGTTAGGTATTGATTTCTTTATTCTTCTTTCTCGGTAGCAAGATATTCAAGCAATAACATTTATCAAAGAAATTCATATTCGCTGTATCATGCGTTTCCCAAAATTATTCCACTCCTTACGCTTTGTAGAAAGTTTAACAAATCTTTAAGAGTTCCCTTTTATGATTTTCAATAACTTTACTTCCCCGATGTTCGTCGGCTATCGTTTCATCCGTCGAATTCGCGGTGCGATTCGTCACGGTTCCCTTCGGAACGCGCCGCTGAAATTTCGCCCGTCACTTGGATCCCAGCCCACTGGGGCGGGGGTGAATAAAGGGGAATCTAGTAGGTGGCGAGCACGAAACGCGGCGCGGCAAAGAAATCCGCCGAACGAATATCGCGGGAGCCATTTATCATCGGCCGCATCATCCATCTCTCGCAGCTGGAAATCTCTATTTGCATCCGTAGCTTATCTGGCGTCAGGCGGTGCCAGCCGTCGTCGACGACGACGACGACGACGACGATTACGGCCAGGCTGTGTCGCGAATCCCGAGACGGTCGCATAATGAATCGCTCGGAAATTAACGGTGCCCTCGGCGCGCGCGCTCCGCCCACCGCGACGCCGTGATACGCGACTTTCTCGTTTAAACTTTGATTTAAGCATCCCCCGGCGTGTTATGAATGGCCCTGCATAAGTTTAGACGGCAGCTCGTCCTTTTGATGTATCGGGAAGCGTTTGATTGATCTCTGACTTACGTTTGAGAAACAGGAAATTATCGTTGGCTCGGTCGTCGAGCGCCTTCGTGTTTCGTGCATCGACTTCTGACAGGTCTCAGGCAATTATTGATTCGAACAATATTAATCTTTCATCGTATCGCTAGTAACTCCATTTTTTTTAAGTGATCGACCGACATTAGAAAAGTAGAGTGTAATTTAATTCGTCATTTTTTGTTCTATTATGATTATATATAATTTAGTTTCTTATATTTCCCTTTCTCACGAATAACATTGACGGTGTTTCTGTAAAAGTCCCTTTAAAGGAACTGTCGTCTCATCCCGATCGCGCAGCAACGAAATCGAACGTGAAAGCAAGATTCCTGACCGTCCGCGCGAGCACGCGTATTAATTACCGAGGGAACGTATCAAATTAGCACGCTCGTGTCCTCGATTCTCATCGAAAGCGCGCGGAATCTTCCAAACACGGTGGTGTTCTAAAAAAAAATAACCGCCGTCCGAAAGGAAATGAACGATCTTCACTCCTCGCCGTCGTTACCTCGGGTCCTGACCCGCGCGAAAACACGGGAGAACGCTCGAGAGACTTTCGGTTCTCGAGCGAGTCACCGAAACTCCTCGACGTGCGTGCTTCACAGAAGCGGACGAAATCAAAGGGGAACCGGTTGAACACGAGCGAAAGTCGTTGGTAAACGCTTCGGCGATCTCTTGATAGCCGTGCCCCGCCGCCGGATTAACTCGTAATCGCGCTCATTACCTTACAATTTCGTTTCGGCCACGTTCTGCACGGTTCTCGCGGTCGTACGCTGCCTCGGTGCTGGCGACGGTCCGTGGGAATAGAGACTAATCGAAGGAACGCGAGCAACTCGATCGCGAGTTTGCTAGATTACGGGTGTGCGGCGATCACGCTGCGGAGAACCGTCGTCGCAAATTAATCCGAGTCTCGCGACGGGGATGATTAACGAGACGCTCGAGGACGAATTATCTGTTTAATCCGATTTGACGGTGGCGCGTTTTGGGTAGCCACAGAAATCAATAGCCCCTCAAATAATCCGGAACCATCGCGAAACTCTTCTTTCGCTCTAGAGTCTCGGCTCTCTAAACGGCAGAATAGAGAATAGTCCACCGGACAGCGGCACGAACCGAGAGCAATATATCTCACGGAGATCCGCCGTGACCCCGCCTTTAATATTAATGACTGCTCCACGACCCCGCCGAAGATTGATAGAGGCTCGCGATACTCTTAGCACGATGCACGGGATGCAGACTAAACTCGTGCGACCTCGACCGTCCGTCGTTGGTCGTCTCGAGGACCGTTTTCGTACGGCTTCATCGATTAGCTCGTCACGCGACCGTGATCCTATCATGTCGACGACCCATTATATCTCCACTCTCCACATCCGCGTCTATGATCCCGAATTCGCTTCTCATTTATACACGTCTTCATTCCAGTTGACCGTCATTTGACTTGCTCGGCCCCGTTGAAAATCCTCGCGTCTTAATTGATCGCGTGGCTCTTGTGTTCATTCGTCATGCCGGGCCATAGTTTTCGACGAAGATGACAAGCTCGAGTTCGAATGTGGGCAGAATGATGTCATTGGCGGTAAAGAGTAGTGACGGGGAAACGATGGTAGTAATAGCGAAGTAGAATTATTTAATCGTAGTGGACTTCCAACGAATATCAATGAAAATCATTCGAACTGAAAAGCTGTCTGTCCAGGTTTAAAAAGCCGAACTTCCCAACCTCACCGAATTCCACGTCAAATTCCATTTTCCGAGGCTCTTTGAACTTTAAATCCTGGCCCAACAATTTCAGCTTCGAACTCTCCCCAGTCTGTCGATCTGGTCGATCATTTTTCTTCACGACTCGCGAGATAATCATCCGGAGGGCGAGTTCCTATCCCTGGCCGAGCTCTTAGACGACGGGGAAACACGCCGGACCACGCGATGGCTGCTCACCCGCTGCGAGAGGGTGCGCCGAATCCTCGGCGAGCCGCCTCCCGCGGCGTCCAGACGACCGGAGAACAATTTCCTCGTCACGCGGAAATAGTCCGACGCTCGCCAGGAGTTGTCGAAACCCGAGGCACGTGCCTCTATCCGGTTCCCACGTGCCAGTCCCTTCGTCTCCGTACGTTTTCGCTCTGGAAATAGACACCGAGGGTACCACTTTACATAACCGCGCCACGTGTGAGGGCGCAGTCCTACCGTCTTCGTCACTTGCCGCCCCCTTTCTTTTTTCTTTTCCTCCGCTAAAAAGCGTCAACCACCCCCACGCGACCGTCTTTTGTTCCTAGGGTCGTGTAAGGGGAGAGGGATATAAATTTGTAACTCGAGCGCGGCTTCGGACGAACGTGTTCCCTCGGGGAAGGTCGAGAAGATATGCCGTTGACCGATTGTCCTCGAGATTCTAGATAGGCGTTAACCTCTTGTCTTTCAATTGTACGAGGGTCAAGCGTGAAATTGTCCTGTTGTCCTGGCTCATTAGTGCGACGGTATTCCTGGCGTATATTTCTCGCGACTATCGACGAGTTTTGGACTGATTTCAGTTGCGTTGAAATATTCCCCCAACGTTCCTAGCTTTCCACGAATTTCGATCAATTTCTAACACGTTCCTCGACTACCCTAACCACTGACCTAAAGTACTATAATGTGAGTAGTATATTAAGATGTATTACATATAAAGGAGTTTAGAAGAATGGTTAGCAAGCAATAGTTTTTAGTTTGTAAAACATTTTTGTAGCATATTTAAATCTATACCATTATTATTCTGATTGAAATGTTCATTATTATTTAATTATAAGATGCATTGTAAATTAATTTATTGGAATAATCTATAAGAAGTAGTGGTTTAAGCTTAAATACTATCATTTTTGTAATTTGTACATTATTGCAATTTTTCAATAAATTTTCACAAAAGGAATGCAACTAATTTCAATTTTCTTAAAACCTGTCCAATCCTAATAATTTACATTAGAGATAAGTGCTGGAAAGCGACGTCAGGTTTCAGGAATTAGTGAAAAAGCATACTTTTACAAGATTGTTGGATCAAAAGATCGTAGTTAAATTTCGTAAAAATCCCTTTTGGCAACATTGTTGCTGACTGCTTTCCCAAACTTTGTTGGGCCAAACAACCAAGGAGCGTTTTCCGTAAACAAGGAATGCAGTTCTTTTAGATTTTATTTAATCTTTATGAAATTAATGTTAACGAACCCCTGAGATTTTTGCAATTAAAATGACACCAAACACGACAGAAATCGCATTGCTTGTTCTTAAGTTACAATGGTACGTCGCTCTAAAAAGAAAAAAAAAACCCAGACACGGCAGGGCGGTGTATAAATGGACCCTAACACAGCCATTACGACGCAGGGCTAGATCGGCGGAGAAGGGACGAGGGGGATGTTTCACGAAACGATTCTGCGGATCGTGATCGACCGCGAAACGTCGAGACCGGTGTCCGTGGCACGGGGCAAAAGGAGGCACGCGAAAACCGCTCGGTAGCCGACGAAAAAGTGGTAGTCGCCGAAGATCGGTCCGTCGATCGTTCCGAAGGAGGGAGGGACGGCGGATCTGCCGAGCGAACGGAATCGAGCCTCGCTTCGGAGCGACACTTACGATCCTGCGAAACGAATTAGCGTCGACCGCAAAAAAATCACACGACTATTCTCCTAGTCCTTGAGGCCTGAACTCGCCGGCAGGTGCGAGGCAGAGATATCCGAAAAGGAATCCCGTCCCTCCTCCGTCTTCCTTTCGTACACACGCCGTTTCGTTACGAGCGGATCGACTAGGAAGACCTTCGGGACAGCGAGCGAACGTCTTGCTCGGGCTATCTGCAAACACGGCCGTGAACGAGCACGCGAAGAGCCTCCGTCTAGTCGCGGGAGATCGTTTAATGGCCCACCTGCCACCGCCGCGATATTATTCGTACCGGTTCCGATCACCAAGCTTCCCGCCAGCGGCGAAAGAGAAATTCGCGTTGGCGTTGGACGGGTCAAAGGGACTCGATTTACGATCGGACAGGATCGTGTCCGATCGGAATAAAAGATTCGCTTGAATGGATTAGAAGCTAACCCTTCTACGGCTAGGAATTGAGCGATCAATAATTGTTGAAAGCGTGCGCCGTGTAGGTATGCTGAGTGCCAATAAAAACTCCTATCATCCCGTTAATAAAAAATGCTTTCAGCTTTGGGGATGCCTAAGGGAAGGGTTTAGCAGTTTCTAAATTATGCAAATTCGCCCGCGATTCCATTGAGAATGGCCCGTTCATTTTCTAATGTACTAAACGCTTAACATTATATCTAATGATCAATAAAATTTTATGGACAGTGAGCTAACGACTGGCCTCTTTTAACGATCCTCATAGAATTTTCTTACTAACGTCTTCCCAGCCGAATATTTAAACTCAGCAGTTCCATTCTCGACGATGAACATTTTAATAAACTTTCCTTTGTCGATTGAAGATAAGCCTCGTTCAAAAACAGGCACCCTATGAATCTGCCGCAATGCTAAAATCGAAGGCGGTCGAAATTGAAAAAAAATCCGGGCAAAATTTGCCCGTATTCTCTTGAAGCTCTCAGCGTTGAATCGAAGCACTCCACGGCGCATCGCGAATTCCTTTCCGCGCCGGAAACGCTCGCCTACCGTCGAGTCGACTACGGTCAGTCCGCGGTCCAACAACAAAGACGCCACGATCCATAACCCTAACCCATCGATTTCGATCCGTGATTCGGATCTTGGCTCACGGTTCGTCCCGGTCGACTGAACAACGGCCGAGTCCTTTTTCATCCGGCGGCGATTCGCGATATTTCGTTTCACCTGCCGCAAATGGCGACGGCGGAGTCAGGCGTCGGCCGACATTCGTGGGCTACCTAGGCGTCCTACGCTGCACTAGGCCACGCTTTTTGCCCGTCTCACGGCCGGGCCGAAAAAGAAATCGGAATATCTGCTAATACGTTTCTCGGCCACGGCGGATCACCTGCCGGCTCCTTCTCGTCCTTGGATAATTGCGCCGGTCAGGATCACGAGGGAGAGCGACGCGGCGGCATCGATCGGCCTGTACCCACACGGGCGTGCTACGATTCTGAAAAATCCACGGAATCCAGCCGGCCGAAGGCGACGCCGTCCGAAATCCACCCGCGATTATACCTACGTGTAATTAGCTCGAGATATCCGAGGGACGGCACAGTCGGCGAACGGTATCGACGAACTTTTTCACGTGGAACCGTCGGGATTGTTATGTAATTGGGGTGTCTCCGAACAGTGGGCGCGTTTTGCCGCGGTTTTTTGTTCGATCGGATACACTTGGATCGTTCGATGCCGATAGAGTACGCGATTAATGAAATAAATCTCATGAATTTCATGAACGTTAATTGGACGGCGGATCTTATCGGAGAATGAGTAATTTGATTTAAGTAATATTCCACTGTTCGGGCTTCTTGCCCCGAGGTTGGCAATCCAATGTTATCTGCGCGTCTGATTGAAATACCGACGAGAAGATCTGTCACGCGTAGCTGCATAAATTGAACGGAACGGTATTTAGGAATCCATTTTAATCTGGCGGGAAAAAATTCATAGCGTATTCATCGATTAATTTCGCACCTGGAAGAACTGGTCCGATCACGGGACCAACAGGCATCCAGCTCGTATAATTCGAATCCGATTTAAAAAGAAATCGAAGAACCGTAAGCAGTGCGGAATTAAATGAAGCACTTCGAACAAACGAATTTCCATTAAAAATGATGCTAATAATAATCACCATTTAAATTCCACTTATCAAACAAAAATAAAGGAACGATATTAAATTCACCGAGCACGTAACGCCCATTAAAAAGGATTCGTCGACAGAAAATAAAATCGCGTAACTGCGCACGATTATTATTACCCTGGCGGCAGTAATTCATCGACCGACTTGTTTAAATTATTCGATACGCTGCACGTCAACAAGACTCATGCGAAACGGTTAATTAAAATGAAAAGCATCCTCCCGGTTTTCGGCGAAGCCTTTTCGTAAACGGTCAACGGCGCACCGCCCGGCGTTCCCGTCGGCGAATTCGGAATAAGAGAATTCTTTATGCCCGCGTGGAAATTAATGGCGCACGATAAAGTCCGTTAAAGCTTGATCGGCGCCGCGAACGCGCGACGACCGATAAAAGCATCTCATCGACGGGGAATGATTTAAACGAGCGTTCACGACCGCGTCGCGATGCCTTTCCATGCGTTTTTATTTCGTTAAAAGGGAAGACCGTAAATCGAATGCCGACCGTGGCTTACGTTGCCTCGCGTGTAATAATTAAACGACCCAGTCGTGAAACGCGAAAAGGATTCACCGATACGAACCGGTGGCGGGGAGGGGGGGATTTTATCACGAGATTCTCAATCTCTCGCAGGCGGATTTTTCAGATGCCGCGGATACGAAAATGCCTTTCAAAAGCGGCGCGCCGCGTTCGTGTTCCGTCTTAACGACGTTGCACAATCCTCGGGGTACGGTGCACGCGAGAGAGAAATGTCTCGTTAATAAAGAATATAATTGGTCGGGTTACGTAAGTTCCACGGTCTGCTCGATACGTTATTATTATTCATTGGCCGGTTCTTAAACGCTCCGTTTGATCGCCGGCCGGGTAATCATAAATGACGCGTCGTAAATTGCCAGTGGAACAAGCGAGGGAACAAGGATTCGGTTCGCTTCTGGTACCGCGCGGCGATTCGACATCGTCCTGAGGGAAAATCATTGAACGTTCGCGTCGACAAGTGATCGGAATCGTTTTACTTATCACGATAAAGCCCTGAGAGACACGCGAATTGTATAAAAATGTTAACGGAATATAAAGTAAACAATAGAACGCAAATGAATGTAGATGAAATATTGAAATACAAGTGAATATAGAATATATACCGAAAGGTGCAAGGGAGAAGATCGTCGCGTCGTTGCGAAGCGAATCGAACTTGACGCATCGAGTCCCTAGCGACTTCCCGAGTCGCCTCGAGCTAAAAGGAAAAAGAGCGGTGCAATGACTGCGCCGCGGAATTTTAACAGCGTACGCGACACCTGCGAGCGCGCGTGTTACAAGCATAAAATAAAAAGTGGCAAGCTCTTCGGCCGGGGATCAGGCCGTTAGGTCCGGGGTTAAAATCCTGGAACAGGGGCAGGTACCGTTATTCTCGCAGCGTGAGGCGCGTGCCCGGCGTCAGCGCGCTTTCGTTCGCCACCTTCTTTTCGATCCCGAACCCACGCGGGCCACGTCCGCGCAGCGGATGACAATGGATAAAAATTTCGCCGGCGCTCCGGCCGGCCCCCCCTGCGCGCTTTCAGCCGCACGATCGAACCGCAGAAGCGTCGCGGCTAACGTTCGACCACCTGTCGGGAGAAAGCCCGTGTTCGCAGTCCTTCGCCCCGACGATCGCGACCAAACATTTACGGTAAATCACGCTTGTTCGCCCGGCGAGACCGGATTCGGGAGGATTTAATGGAGATCCTAACGAGAAGGGGAGGCGAACGTGCCTTTTGTTTTTCTCTCTTAAGGTTGAGAGGTGTAACTGATGAACCGGCTTGTTAACGATCCTTCGGGGATTCTTGATTCTCTTGGAGAAAATTTTGCGGAGGTACAGTTGAAGCTCGGTTCGCGGACAAGTAAAAAGAAGGTATCATTGTCGAGCACGGGTAGAAAGGAACGGACGAAGGCGCGCGAAGGGAAAGACTTGGAGCCGATTCCCAATCGTTCGGCCGCAATCACAATGTTTCCATCGGCCGAGCGTAATGGTCGAGGGTAACAACTCGAGCAAACTGCCCACGCAATTTCACCGGATCAGCTCGAGGCTTGGCCGATTCGTGCAGCATCCGCACACGTTTCATTTGCACGAGCA
This sequence comes from Holcopasites calliopsidis, assembly GCA_023838395.1. Lineage (NCBI taxonomy): Eukaryota > Metazoa > Arthropoda > Insecta > Hymenoptera > Apidae > Holcopasites > Holcopasites calliopsidis. The sequence continues at coordinate 3,104,856 of JALHAQ010000009.1, forward strand.
CGCACGCTTTGACTCTCCGCGCGCAAAAGCCAGCGTGAAGTCGTAACGACCGGGTCGCCGGGAACGCGCTACATACTTTGGCCTCGAGGTTCTTCCACACACGCGCGCGTATACCACCACGGGGTTGCAGTTGTGCTGGCAATTTTCAGCGCGATTTGCAGGCGAAGGAATCTTTGACGCATGGTTGTTGATTGGAGAGAACGATACGGTTTAGTGTTAAGAACGTTCATTATTGCAATAATGAAGATGCGGGAAAGTAAAATATCATTCGGATCGTTCATCTGAAATTAATTTGCGGATCGCGGACCGTGTGGGTACGTCTTCCTCCAAGAGCCGCGTAAACCCCATGCGGCCAAGGTAATGGGCAACGTTGCACCTGACATCGGGCATGAGTTTTGATTTTTATTCGTCACGAAGAATTCCGCACGACCACCGAATTCAGCGTCGATTATGCGCGTCCGATTATTCTCTACCGAAAGTACCGACCGAATCCATTTTACGTCCACGGGGAATAAGAAGCCCCTCCGTGGACGTCGACCGGCTGTTCCGTTTTCTTTTTACACTCGAGAAACGGTAATTTCGCGGCGGAGTCTGTCGCTAACGAACCGGCAAGGACAACGACGCGAACCGTAACGTCGTCCCCGCGTAAAGTCGAATGGAAACGAAGGGCTGTAAAGTTGCCAAGTGACAGCGGTACTAAAATCAAGGGACCGTGAATTAGCGCCGAGGGGTAATGATCACCCTGAAGCAGTGGGAATCGTACCGCGGCGCGGAGACAAAAGGTGGCGAGTGATTGCCTCTAGAACTACGGGACGTTACCCCTTCAAGACAACCGAGTCCAATGCCCTTTAGAAATAATTGAAAATTCCCTACGTACTTTTACATATGTCTTTGAATCATTGGAATTTAATATATGTCGCGATTATAATCTCGGCGGTACGCGATTGATTCTATTATTTTAGCGTTGGACAGCAATCGACTTTGTGAATGCTTGATTGACGTTTTATAATATTAATTGCACGTACAAAGGATGAATCTTATGGTTCGCCGGGAAGAGTAGAAAACACCCCTCTCATAGGTTTCGCTCGAGGAATACTGGAGACAAATAGAAAACAGTGGTGATTAATTATTAAATGTACAACAAGTTACAACGAAATACCGTAATCGAACGAGGAAAGCCTACAATCGCGCAGCTCCTTCTGCATCATTTCCCAGCTCGCAGAGGCCGAGCAACCGCTGGCATTTAACCATATCGTTCGCGGGAAAAATTCGAAGGTGAATAATAGAATGTACCGTTAAAAGAAAGCGTGCTGTACGCTCTATCCCGAGGCGCGTTCCTCCGACGATAAACCGCGGCGAATGATTAATCGGCTCATTGTGCTCCGGCGAAACAATCGGTAGTCACGATCGTGGCGTGTAAACGTGGCTTTAACGTGCGCGGGTGGGGATGTCGAAGCGTGGCGGAGCGTGCTGCTCGCTCGCCGAGCGGACGGCTCCGCTCGCCCGGAGCGAAGCCGTACCTTTCCTGGCGCGGCCGCATCAACCAGTTCGAGATTCGCTCGCACGCCATGGAACGAGCTGTCCTTCTCTTCCCTCCACTCCCCGCCGACCCTCTCTCTTCCCGGCGTCGTTCTCAGACCTAGATCCGCCGTCATTAACGTGCCCCGATCGATGATAGCTCTTCCCAACGATTCACCCTCGCCTCTTTTTACGAAGGATGCGCGCTATCGTTTGCTCGCGGTGAAACGCGGACCCGCTTCGCGCCCGTCCGTGATTTCTGCAATTTCCATCGCCGGGGAAGACGTTAAGAGTACCGGCATGTGTAGCGAAGAATTATAGGGGTTGGTAATGGCGAAAGTTTGCCGAAGCGTTCGTTGCATTTCATTTTTTTTTTTTTTTAATTGTGTAGAGTGCTTTTTATCGTAGATTATAGATCCATTGGAAGGGCTCGGATAATGAATGTCATTTTTCTCTCAATTAGAAATGCTATTAAAAGGATTACTTTACGTTATTTCATCCCCTCTGACGAGGACCGCGGTAACATTAATATTTAAAAGAATATTTACGTTGCCAAGCACAATCTGTGCATGCGAATACATGAACAAGTATTATCGCTATTAATTTAATCACGTATTAAATACTTAGGGAAGGTATTTAATTATTTTCTTTTTAAATTCAATAAATCACAAAGAGGAGTGCAGACACTTTCTTTGTCCGTAGCTTTTAAAAATTAAATCAGTCCACTGTTGCAATATATTTTAAGCAGAAAGATCTCGCGAACAATTTGCAAAAGGATCGTGGACAATTCTGCAAAACGTAGATTCAAGGCTGTACATTACTTGGGACGTTGCATTCGAGTCTTTCGCCGTGGATACTTTTCGCTGATGATGGTGATGGTGCACGATGCTTTTGAGTGGCCGATGCGCTACGGTGCTGTATTATCTTCGCGAAAAAAAAATTAGTACCTCCGGCGGCAAGGAACACTGGCCCCGTGCTTCGGCCAATGGCGATTTCGTACCCTTGCCTCGTTGCGTGCTTTCTCGCGTCGAGAGGGTGAATGCGTACCACGAAACTTCATAACGTTCCTTTACCATTTATTCAGACATTTTATTTTTAAATGCATTATTTTATGCCATATCTGAACTCCTCCTTTTGCACGGAATCCTCCACTGTGCAAACGGAAAGCGTCTGAAATTCTCCGCCCAATTTGTCCGTTTTGTTAGTTCTTTGATGACTGCACACAGCTCGCGAACGCCAACGTGAAAGAAGTAAAAGAAGAAGGCTTGACGCGGCCGCCCCGCCGCTGAAACTCGGATGTATTTTAGCCGGCCAATTTGGCGGCCGTAAAAGCAACATTTATTTATGGCGGTGCGCCCGTCGCGGAGAAAAACCGGTGCAGCAGAAAATTGTGCTGGTCGAAAAGCAGCGCGGCCTCGATCTTCTTCCTTTTGCGCGACCGCGAATCGTTTCGGGGTTCCCGGCGAATTTCGCGAGCCAACCTTTGCACCCGGTGGTGTGAGGTCGCCGCGGCGAACGTCACGATTAGACGCCGTGCGGATCACACGATCGTAATTATTAAGAGCGATTAACGCGAGGACGATAATTAATCGGCGGCGGTAGTGCGTCGAACACGCGAAAACCACCGCGAACCGTTCCCCGTGGGAAAGGACGATCCGTTTGGCCGGATTCCGGGATAATGCGCCTCCGTATAGGAACGAATGCCCCAGGACCCCGGGGGAATATCGCGTGACCGCTCGTGGGATGTTTGGAATGTTACTCGAGCACTCGAATAACCAACGGTTATGCGGCGCTGCAACCTTCGTTCCGTATCGTTAAAGCCTCGTAGGCCGCCGCCGCCGCCGCGTTCACGAGCGGATCGTGGAAGCTGGCCAAAAGCCCCGCGCGAGTGCACGCTTATCCGCGCCGCGTAATTTGCCGAATTAATTTTCTGCTGCATCGAGACGCGCATTCAAAGAGCCTCTCCCTCCCCCCTGCCCATCGTCCACTGCGGATTCCTCGGATTCACCTGCACGGCTTTAGGGGGCCCCTCTTTCTCTCGGTTGGACGACAAGTAGCCGCGACAGACAGACGTCGTGGGAAAAGATTTGGGGAGGACTTTTTTTTTTAATTGTAATTAGAATAATTTTTAGTGAAACTGTTTAATAGTAGATCGATAATTTGGGTGGGAAATTATCTTTGGTGATGCGAAGAATGCGGATGGGGTTATAGTGTTGGAAAGAAACATTTTATTGGAAGAAATAGCAGTGGAGATGATCGATGATTTTAGGGTATGGGAAGTTTCGCTTAATGTAGAATTGATTAAAATATATATGTGGAGACAGATATTATTAATCTGCAATTAAGCATGTATACTTTCATTAGGATCACGTTTGTTATTTTTCTTTGTCCAATATTCAAGTCTTCAATCGTTCGATCAATCGCAGAATCATATCTCCGCCACACTCGAAGAATTCCATCTTAGAGAGTCATATCGTGAATACAGTCTTCGAACGCCGCCGCGAGTATGATCAAAGCGTCCGATCGTCCGCTCGAGATCAAGGCTGTTCGATATTCCAGCCGGTACGTAGCCATAAGCACCCCGGGCACCCATTAAATCGCATGTCACCCGAGCAGATGGGCGCAGACCTCCGCGGATTTAATTACGGCCAATTAGCCTGGTCGTCGGTGAGCCGAAGCTTGCCACGCTCCCTCCGTTCCCTTTAACTTCTGCCCTTTCTCTGTCTCACCCCGCGCGACATTCTATCTCTCTCCTCTTTTCGCTTTATCGACTGTCCTTCCACCCGGTGCTCGGAGCGTATCTTTCTGCGTACGCCTTTTCCCTCGGTCGCCGCGGCGCGTCCGCGGTGGCAAAACAAAACGGTATGCCAGTTAACCGAGGGCATAATACCCGCAGCGAAACGGCGTGACGCTCGAAGGCCCAACGAGGGACCCTTTTAAGAGACGCGGCGGATTAAATACGGCCGGTATAAATTCTGGCCGCGGTGTTTATGCGCGATATTAAAGGTAAAACTCTTAACGGCTCTTAGCCGCGATCCGGGCAGAGGTGAATCGCCAGATTAAACCTCTGGATCACGCCACGCATCGCGGATAAATTCTCTTTTTTGCCACCTCGACGACGCGGCCGTTCAACGACACCTCCGCCGTTTCGACCCTTCCCCCAAATCGCAATCGTTCCTCAACGTCTCGGATCCTAGCAAACATCGTGAACAATACGAAACAAACTGAGTCGTGCGCAATTTTTCAAGCATACAAGCTGAACTATACTTGCCTGCAAATTACCGCGAGGCGAATCGCGTGTAACGTGCCGTCGAGCGCGAGCGCGCGGAGAACAATAATCCCGTCGAAAAAGGGGGTGAGCAGAGTGCGGCGTGCGAAAGCGGCCGGCCGGCCGTAAATCAAAAGTCACTCGATAATAAAGTTGAACGCGCGGGAATTAAAACAATGTACGATAATTAACATGCATTACCGATCGCCAAACATGGGAGCAACGGGGTCCCCGGGCTTTGTAAGGTAATACACGCGCGGTTGCGGCCATCGGTCTGGCCGTAAATCACGTTGCATTACTATCAACCGGGGGGGGGGGGTAACCGCGGGAAAGTCACGACTACCATGTTCGGCAATGTATTATGCAAATTTTCGGGAACTTTATTAGCAACGTAAATCGCCGGACCGGTACAAATCGTGATCGCCCGGTTGCATTCGACGATTCGAGCTCCTTATCTCTCTCGCACCGCCACGAGATCCGCGTCCCGGAATAAAGACATTCCTACCGGGCCGTATTGTGCTTGTTCCTCCCGATATGGGGACTTTAATTTCTTCATTAATATTCCTGAAATTTATTCGACACTTTCGTTCATTTTATTTTCCTGTGTAATTCACCGGGCGTTTCAGGCTCTTCGGTATCGGATAAGAAAACTTCGATGCGACGTTTAAGCGAGACCGGAGGAGAATGAATAAAACGCGCTTGCGGGTAATTTCATTTACGTAGAACGGAAATAATTTTATGCGAACCATTTTATTTTCGTCGGGCAGGAGATTTCCAGAATTCCCCGGAGCAAATTAATGTCACAAGGCCGCAGATTTGTTATTACTTTCTATTTCACTCGTACACGATAATCAATCAAACATCCCGAATAAGTTGACGTCAAGAATCAGAGAACTTTGCAAATTAATTTTCTCGACATTCCAGTCCATCTTCGGAGGACCTTTCACTCTGCAAACTTTCACACCGCACTACCATTATAAACCGCCAAGTGTCATTAATCAAGCCTGCTTATCAAAAATTCAAAAGCTGTATCAAGCGATGAATTTTGTACGCGAATCCGGTAACGCGAGGAATTCGATCGCACGTTCAGAATGTTCATCAGCGTCTCGCGAGGGAATGATGCATCTCACGGGATGCCTCACGGTTGCCGGGAGATCTGCCGGATGACCGAGGAGGCATTTGAAAAATGTCGGGGCATAGTCGGCAGTTTTACGATCGCAGCTGCGAGCCTTTCTGCGTAGAGAGGCATTTAAGCAGAATGTTTGCAAAGTATCCGGGCGAATCCATTAAATCTATAATTTAAGAGCGACCGGGAGATATATCTCAGACCTGGTCCAGGCTCTCACCGTAATCTGCCGAAACGTATTTTTACTATCTCGCCGTAAAATAACAGTTATATTCCTTCGCGGACATCGAATCAGCGCGCCAGCGACGGGAGTGAAACACGCGACAGCCCCCTGTCCGCGGTGCTGCGGTTCGAATTTTAATTAGGACCGTGTCTAATTAGAATATCCGAGCGGAGGAGAGGGAAACCTCGCGAATTATTGCCCGACTAACGTCGTCTCTCGACGCCTTCGATGATTTTTATCGCGATCATAATGGACCGTCCTTGTTCGCGCTTTAACGTCGGGACAGGGACGAGGGTCTCCGGATTTTGTTGTGGGTATACAATGTGCCCTTCGATTTGCTGATACGAGACTCCAACGGGAGATGCGATTAGAAATGTCTTAACAAGGACGGGCTTGAAAAGCATAAGCGTGTTCTCCGGATTTCTATGGATCTATCAACGCGACCTCGAAGGATCGAGGATTCTCTGTTTGGGATGGACACTAATTTGGCGCGAGTGGAGCATTTTAATACTCATGCATCTTTGCATTAATCGACAGAGAGGGGAAATTGAATCTGCTGATACAGAAGATAAATCCTTGGTAAGCGAATAATATACAATTATTTTCTCATCAACGTATCAGAATCTCTAATATCGTCCCTCTCCGTTAGAAGTGGAACTAAGAAGAGGTTACGCTTTCAAAGAAATTTCTTTGGATAGCCCCAATGGTATCCCGCGATTTTTAACGTCGTTATTAATAATCTTAATGACGATCAGGGGAAAGGAACGTGTCATCGGCGTCGCAAACGGACGTCCACCACGTTTGATCGGTCGGCAATTGTACGCGTCGTTTCTCAGAAAGTGATTCCTCATTCGGTCGGCGGGGTAAAACGTTGTACGCTCATTAGCATCCTTTTACGTCCCACTTTCGGTCATGAAAACGGTACGTCACCAGCTGGTCCTTTCTCATCGAGGAACTACCGTGTTACGTGCACCTGCCACCTCTCATCCCCGTTTACGTGTACGCGGTGCCGTGTTCGTCACCGGGACCGCTGCGCAAAGGTTACGGTACGTAAATCAGCGTCGAAAGTCGGTTTCTTTTCCGCCTCGGCAATCGTGGAAATTTCACCGCGGGATAGTAATTAATTCCGTGTGCAACGGGTCGCGGGAACAACTGACGAAACGCGTCGAACGAGGGAACCCATGGCTCTGCCATAGCTTTCGACAATTCAGGGATTTCTCTTCGACATGAAATACTTCCTGATCGATTCGCACTTTGCAGAATTACCGTTCAATTCTCTACGCGCGATATCACGGATGATTATTATCGTTGCAATTCGATTAGCATAGAATCCTAAAGTTTTATGCGAAGAAACAGAGGAGATAGAAGGAACTCCGTGACAAATGAATAAGCAATAAGATTACACCATCGGACGTGCCGCAAAGAAATTGATTGCGACTGCGACAAAAAATCGACCTTTCGCACGAATGCCAATACAAAATATCTGTAATTCACAAACGCGGCAGAGAAACATATTAAACCGGAAATACCCGATTTTTCTACAATCATCGTAATAAAAACACTATCGTGGTGCAACGAAAAGCTTTCAATAAAACTGTTGAAATTAGTGACGCGAGATTGCCGTATACGGAAAACGTCGACGACGATTTACAGAAATTGACCGTCGTTAACGGACCCGCGTTCGATGCGGCCCGATCAAATACGCCCGAGCCACGTCGGGCCTCTAATTTGCTCAGGCGGGATATTTTTATCGGCCGCGTGTACGCTACGTACGCTGAAAGACCGCGGTGTGCCGTCTCGACTTATTTGCATTCTTTCTTTTTTTTCGTCAGCAAGGTTTCATTAACCCCTGACCCGAGTCGGTGGAGTGTACCGGCGTCGAGCACGTAAAATAAACCCGACTGAATATTCATACCGGCCGGCTGTAAATATTCCAACAACGATAAATTTCGGGCTTCCTTTGCGAATTCCTCGATTCACTTCCCTCTCTCTTAACCCACTGGGCTCCTTTTCCCTCGTCTCTCGTTTCTTTCTTTTTCCTTGTAATTTGGCTTTCGCTTGGATGTATAAAACGTGATGCGCTTTACGAGTGACGATCGTTCGATGCTACGGCGGATTATTGGGGAGCGTAACGGTGATCGAGACCAAGTGCCCTTCTTCGTTGTCATTGAAACGTTTGGATAAAACGATGATTGAATGATATAGGATTGAATTAGAATGGAAATCCGGTAGATATACTTTTACAGTATAGCCGAATTTAATTACAGAAATAAGGCCTCGTTAAAGTGTTAAAGTTTGAAGAAGAATTCAATTGAATAAGTGTTGTCTTGATACAGTACAATGTTACACTAATTGTTTCTTTTTCAATTTATCAAACTTTCACACCGCGAATAAGGCCGGGCAACTATTTAACACAAAAGTTACTAATCAAAAGCAAAATTAAGGCTGTCAAAATAGCCACTTAGAAACACCTGACGACAACGGAGAGCAGGTACAAAACGCTTCTCGCGCTTTCCCACATCCCCTGTTCCATTCCAACCCTTCCGGTTTCTAATTTACCTCAATCATATTCCAAAGCCCGCCCTTCATTACCTGGCCACAAAACCGGTACGAAAAAAAAAGAAAAGGCATAAAGAGAAAGGACGGTCATTCTCTTTCAAAGGCGCAACGGAGGGAAGAGTAAAAAGGAAGAAGTAATATCTGGTACTGGCGGAGAACTATCGATGGTACTATCGATAATTGCCGAGGCCCGCCGCTATAGAAAACTACCGTGGAATAGATTATTTTCATTGTCGATAGCTATCGGCGATTCGATCTCGAGGGATCCCGTAAAATCAAGCTCTGCCAAATTCTTGGCAATGACGTCAAAATTCGGTGAATTAGTGAAACAAAAGACCTCCCCGCACATTATGTCTTCCTCATACAATTTGGCGATGGCTATCGATGGCCGACGGTCCAATTGTGGGAGACTATCAACAGTGCCTGCTATGGACATTTCTTTAGCGCTAATATCTGGAGAATTAACTCTGGCGACTTTCAAACGCCAGAGAGCCTCTTCGTTGACCGGAACTCTTTCTTCGTGTTCGGAGGTGAAATTAGAGGGTCGAAGCAACCCTTTCCTACGCACCCCCAGCGCGGTGCGCCCGATACAGGTGCAACGGTTCGCCTAATGGACCAAACGAGTTCCCGAGATACTGCTGCATCATTATAAAACGTTTACTTCGGCATAAAAGTCAAAGTGCAACGTTTTAGAGCAGATGACTCGCGAGTAAAATACTCGTTCCTTGTGGCTGCCTCTTTATCACACCATGATCGTCCCTTGTTCGACCTATCCGGGTCTTCTTCTTCGGTTTCTTTATTTTATCTTGCGCTCTGTGCATGTGTTCGTGGCCTCGTTTAAACGGATGTTACCAGCACAGATTAGCGATGAAATTTATTTACTTTATAGAAATTGTACAAAGTTGCAGCGTCTTCTATTCCGTATAGTTCGGTAAGTTCGGCAGTCAGTCGCTTCTCCACGAACGAAATAGATAAGAGAAGACAGAACGCAATGATATAAAATTAAGCAAGAAATTACGGCTAAACGATGTTGTATAATTTTACTTTAAGAATATACTGTTCTTAAAAGGCTCTTGAAGATCTTTATAATTAGCTCCGAATTCATTTCTCCCGACACCCTGTACACGCTATGTACAGGAAATGAGCCGCGAGCTCGGCGAGATGAAAGGAGAGAGCCGAGCACGACAGTTTCAACGCCCCGGGTAAAAACCATTGATTAGCGAGTGGATGCGACGAAATTTTACGATTTTTTATGCTGCGTTCTTTTCTTAAGGCGGCCAATTATTTGCTGGCGTCACGTGCACGGGCGACCTGTCGTAATTAAGCGCGGTGAGTTAGGACGGCTCGCCGAGTGGGATTAAGTTACGAGATTCTTGGCCGAGGCGCGCGTACGACGAAAAATCGCCTCGACTTCCGCGATCCCGAAGCATTTTCGAGGCAACGCCGAAGGGGCTGTATTTTATGTACGATACTTGCTTCTCCCTTTTCGGGAATATGAAATACGCGAGTTTAAAAGCGTTGAAAGGGTGCGTACTTCGTCCCGAACACTTTATTTACGGCTCGATCCAGTTTGCCCCATTGACGAGCCGAAAAGAAACGTGTCTCTCCGCTAATGTTTCTGCGAGGATCCTGTAAATCCTAATAAATTGAGCCTTTAACACAAGATTACGGAACATATTCATTAAACTCTTACGCGTTTTATGCTGTTTTTAAAAATATGGGTATAATGAGCTTGTAGGCCCGCTAATGAATGGATTGTGTCGAATATATCTTTCGCCGGCCGAACGAGAGTTTGCCCTTTATTCCATTCCATAAGAAACGATCAGAGGAGAAGTTCAAATGTTGTTTTAGATAAGAATACGTGTGTTATATAACGAGGGCTAAAGGCGGAAAGAAATTATTGATTGTCCTAAAGAAATAAGTGAATACATTTATGAATCCTTCCATTTCGACAAGAAAAGAGTCGGGCTAGAATGCAAAAGAAGGAACCTTAACTATGCTTTGGCTGTGCATCCGTTCGTTGCAACATCTTTCTTTTTTTTTTTGTCTCTCTTTACCGTATTTATCAGCACCACGTGCAGTGCTTCCCACATGTTACGGGACACCCTGTATTTAAAGTTTGCGCGGCCAGTCCGGCGCGCGCCCCTTTATTATGGCCCGGGGGAGGGGGCGGAGGGGGGGCCAAAAAATCGCGGAAGTTTCGGAGCGCATGCCGCGATAATCGATGCCACCTGTTCATGCGCTTCTTCGTTTTGAAGTAAACGCGAACCGGTCGCGACGGCCGAAAAACAGGGGAAGAGGCGGAGAAGGAGGGAAGCGGGCGATTCTCGTGCGTTTCGAGGGAACTCGTATTAAGAGTTGTTGGATCGTAAACTCTTCCCCCGGACCCGGCCAACGTTCGCCCCTTAATTGTGCAATCGCGTAAAATCGATTCAATGTACAGCGAGCGGTCGGCCCGCGTCAGAGCGATGAGGAGAAGGAATATAATAATAATAATACTCGACGGCCTGCGAGAGTACAATTTCACGAGATACTGTAACGACGCACGGAGTAATATACTCTGTGAGAAATGTGTGACGGCTGAATGGCGGGCAATTTTGATAAGCGTTGCTCGATTAATTATTATCGCGCACGCGGTACGTGCTTGCTTACAGCTGATGCGAAATTTTCGTGGAGGATAATTGCACCTGGAGACGACTCGCTCGGTGTAGATCGAGCGTTTATGAAGATACAAATCGAAGTATTATCCGGATTCGAGGGATCGCATTGAACGGAGGAATGCACGATAAATTCCTAGCGCTGGTTAAATAGCTAATTTAACTTCCAACCCCTCAAAAGGCGAGAGCTTCATACGTATGAAAAAAGAAAGTATCTGATAAAACTTCAGAGGCGAGTCAAGGAGGAAGCAAAGTGTTGCGACGAAAAGAGTGAAGGGTAAAACGGAGGAACCCGTTCCACGGATCGCGATGCACCGGGGACCACCTGCAGGCCCGACACCGGCGGGGCCAAACCGCAAGATGCGATAATTACGCCGGAGGGCCTAAAAGTGAAGGCGCGTTCGCGTAGCAGCGGACGGACACGAGATAATATAGGAAGGGAACACGAAGACGGTAAGAGGAACACGTATAGAGAAGTACGCCGCGTGACAAAAGAGGAAGAGGGGAAAAAAGTAAGTCGAGGCAAAACGGCCGAGGCGCATAAAAAAGAAAGCACTTCGAGGGAGCTGCGCGAGGACGAAAGACACTGGCGCTGGGATGAGAGGAGGATGAAGCAGCGGAACAAGGGAAGACGAAGTTGCGGCCACGGGTGCAGCGAGCGTGACAGTGGGTGCACCGCAGCACCTGCCCATTCTTGGAGAACTCTGCCGCGCGGTGATTTATGGAAACAAAGGGTGCCCTGGAACGGGAAACACGGTCCAGCCGGCTTCCACCGTGCTGACTTTCGATACTGATGAACCGGAGGTGGCCCTTGGACATGCATTGGGGGAGCGTTTGGAAGTTGAAGTTAATTCCCTTTTGGAGCACGCCGAGTGGGTGAATGACCGTGATTAGGGGTCGTCGAGGAATTTCTTAGGGAGAAGTCGATTTAAAACTAATCTTATGATTCCTGGTTCCGGAGGGTTTAACGGCGCTTTCATGTAAAATCGTATGCAGCTTGCTTGGCGGGGATCACGCGAGATCTAATTAATTAAAATCTATAATTCCAGTCGCAGGAAAACGATCGGAAACCTATCCTTGATGATACATAGATCAACCAGTTCCCTGCGCTTCCAAATATGTACAATTCACAGTCGAATAAATCACACTGAACGATTTACCGATTAATTAACGCGGCTCGACGATACATTCGATCCACCGACTCTTTTCCCCCTCCTTTTAATCGACCAACATCCCTCGACGTAATAACCGTTAATAAGCGTCTTCGCCGTCGTTAAGTATCGGCGCGTGGGCGATCCCGAGGGAAACGGCCCGCGGCAGGTTGTTGTTGGCGTTGTTTCCGTTGCATCGGCTCGCCTTGGCTTTTCGACCAGCACCGGCCACCGGTGGACCGAGATTTGCGGCTCGTTCGCGCGCCGCTGTCGGACAGGTAAAAGCCCGGGAAGCTGCGGCGCTTTATGGGATGTTTCGATGAATCTCGATCGATCGAGAGTAGAATCATTGAACTAGCTCATCGTTAAATAAATGTAAAATGTCTTATCGCTATCCCCTTCCTAAGAAGTAGAAAGATTCCTACGGATTATAGGGTTCAACCATCCCCTCTAAATATCTTCGGACAACCTTCACCATCGTTCACGAACCTCGACGCGAGAGCTTTAAAAAGCAAGCGTATCTCTATGCATGAAAACCTTGCTCCGCTCTAATTCTCCGATTCGTCACCCGATCGTTTTTCATCGGTTGCGATTCATGCGTGTCCGGCTATACAACTACCTGTATCACGTTCCTCTATAGCATTATAGTCGCAGGCCACGTGAAATAGTGTCCACGTCAGGGGATCCTTGAATCCCGGCCGAGCACGCCCACGCCCGGACAGTTCGGTAACATTACCGTTCGAACTGGAGCCGTGAAACGATGTTACGCGTCCGACGCTTCGTCTTCTTCATCCCCCGCGCGCGCGGCCGCGTGTTAGCTGCACGCGGACGGCGTCGTGACGCTTCGGGGCTATCGTCACGGTCCTCTCCGTTCCCTTTCCGCCCCGCCGCCGCCGCCGCCGGATCCTCTTCTGGACCACGCTCGTTTCTCCTCGAGAGCAGCACGAGCGCGTACTTCCTCGGTACTTACGACCGTCCTCGAGTAGTTTTATTCTGTCTGGCCGCGTGGGCGGGAGCGGGACGAAGCGGAGAACTTAGGGGCCATCTCCATTTACCGATTACTCTGCCTCGAATCTCTCCTCCTTTCTCCCTTCTGCAAAGGTGTCCTCCTAACTTCCTTCTCCACTGTGCAAGGATATCCTTCTCTTTCTAAAGGTGTTTCGTTCCCACCCGGGAACGCTGTCCTTGTCCATTCGATACCGCAAACTCGCCTCCGGTACGCTCGTCGAGCACTGTGTCCGAACGTTGCTCGTGAAATTGAAGGGTTCGCTACGTGGGGGCGACGGCGAGAGTCGCTCCAGTAAATCCTGTCTTTAACGAAATTGCCCGGGACAGGAATTTCCGCTCGATGGGGAGGCTGCACGCGCCGCGGACACGGAAAACACCCCCTATCGCTCGTCCTCCTCGCGGCGAATTCTCGTTCTTCGCCATTTTTTTTCGGTAACGGGGTAAAATACTGGCTCTCGATCACGTTGGAACGTTAAGCTCGACGCGCGATAACGATAAACCGTGTCTGGGATGCAGGGGATGCAAGGCCAAACGTTTATTTTCCTCAAGCCCGAAATTTATGATAGCCGGAAGAATCGACGATGGAATTTCTTCAATTGCAGCTTGCGCCCCCGATTGATTCAGCAAAGTTACAATCCAACCTGTGCCGGGCGAGGCGAGGGAAACAAAGAGAGCGAAATCATTGCGAGCCACGTGCTGACGGTAATGTGGCATCGCGCGTTCTGACGAACGCTCTCGGGGCCGCGTCAGTCGGCCGGACGAAGCAGCGCCGCGCCGTTTTATATGCTTGATGCGGGCCACGCGTGTCTTATATCATAATAATGCAAGGCAACGCGTCTTCCGAGCGGTTGCCGCCGCATCCACCGGTTCTGTTACACGGTGTATCTTAACACGCTCGCGTCTCTCCGGGGCCCGTGGCGAATTCTTAGACGAGATGATTTCCTCCGCGAGATCCCGCCACGGGACGCAATCTAACTTTCCACCCTTTCATGTTGCCACGCCGCTCTTCTTGGACGGGTTTCAACGCTTTTCTGATACCGATCGTCAAACTCGTCTCGTGACAGGAGCGCGGAACAAGATGTTTATACAAATATTTATTATAGATGTTCAAGTCACTATCGTAATTATACTTTCCAACCTGCCAAATGCCACCGCTTGCCCTCCCGCATCGTTTACGCAAAATCCCCGACAACCCTTCGACCCCCGTTTTCCTGCTCGAAAGATAAATGAATCGTCCCTCTTCTGAATGTATTATTCACCCAGGACCAGAGCACAGAAGGTTGAAAGAATGTTTAAAGGGCTCGTTTAACTCTTCTCCGAGAGATCCTCTCCGGCAGGGTCGTCTCACCCGTTGGTTATTTTCTTCTTTTATCTCTCGGTCCCGGGCAGACAAAGGCAACTCCACGAGCGGCGGGAAAGAGAGAGAGAAAAAGAGGACTCTTACTCGCGTGGGCCCGGAGGCGAGGCAGCAGTTCAGTTTTTGGCCACGCAGAGGTAACCGGAGTGTGCGCCCCCATGGAGGTTTCGAGGGCCACCTGCCCTACCAGCCTCTCCCCCGTATGGTACCCCCCTTCTACGTCCACTTTATTAGCTATTATTATACGCGCGCTTTGGCGTTGCTCCTTTTCCGTCGTTTTCTCCCGCTGTCCATCGAGGTGTACCGCCCGCGCCTGTTTAGAAATATTTCACCACGCGTCCCGCGATTTAGCCGGTCGCGCAACGGGTTCGTTAATCCTTTCGGTGTAGCCTAAACAATCCCGAAGGGGGGAGGGGGAGGACCCGCGAAACTTTGGGGCGAAACGGTTCGTGTCTCACGATTGGGAGACTTTGTTTTCGAAGTGGAGCACGCTTTTCAACTGGGCTCGAGGGAAATCTCGAGGCAAGGCGTTTCGTCGAAAACGGACAGCAGTATGTAATTAAATGCGAAACAATTCGAACACGTGTATCGCATTTTTTAAATTGGACAATGCTGAATTAATATCTATTCCGCGAAATTCAGAACAAGCTTAATGTATGTACGTATTTAGATTCTAAGTATTTTCTCAGCTAGATAGTTGCAATTTTTTTTTCTGACGAGATTTCAACGTCGATTCCAGTTCGCCAATGTAGTTCAACAAGTCCGAACGCCTCTGACGTCTTTAATCTTATCAGCGGACCAGTCGCTGTAAATTAACACTCGGTCTAAGTCGCATAATTAACTCCAAATCGAAGCAATACCAGTCCGCGCAGGGAAAACACGAACCCCTGCCAGCTGCATGAATTTCGAATCACGATTCGTTGAAGGCCCAGCTAAAAAGTGTTCATGAAATAGAACAATCGACAAACGTCTATCGAACATCGACATTTTATTCGTAATCCCCTAATATCATTCCAAGCGAACTCGCTCGAAGGAGAAGGCTGCGCGGAATGATGTCACGGGTAGCACCGGCGCCAAATGGCAATAAACAGCGGCGGTGCTATCAGCGAACGCGAAGGCGTGCAATTTGTCGCGGTTATCTGCATTCTCGAACTCGGCCCCTGTACCTGGACAATCAATATTGGCAGCAACCACAGTCTCTGATAAAACTGCTGGGTTCGCCTACCCAGTGGGGCACTACTACCTTCGTCGAAGAAAGTGTAACGGAACAGTCCACGTTCGATACTATTAAATTCTTTTTTTTGGTGGGGTCCAAGGTTCCCCGTGGTGGCATAAGCGTAGCCTAAAAAGGCGATGCTTTTTAAGGAACGAAAAATGGATTGAAAGGGTCGAGTAGACTTCCTTTTTCTTTTTAACCTTAGAACTTATTCTCTATTTTTGATTACTGCAGCGTTATTCGATCTGTCGATTTCGAGTCATTTTACACGCATGATGGAACGACACTGCGAATTGATTTAGACGCCGAATCGATGAAGGAACGTGCCGGAGTATCTCCGCCGCGCGTAGAAATACCAAAAGAAACAGGCTAGCGGCGCGCGAGCGACGCGAATCTGAAAATATCGGGCAAGGTTCGCGTGTCAGCAACAATGCCACGATAAAGTCGGGAGCGCTCTAAAAATACTCGTTGCACCGCGAATATTTTCACGTAGCGCGGCTCCGATTACTCGTGGCCGTGCGCCTGAAAACAAGTCCGCGGTTCTGTAAAAGAGAAGAACAAAATCGGAACGATTTATCGCGGAGGTGTCATATCGGTGCACAAACGTGGAAGCGGTGGAATCGGCGAAATTTTTGCCAAGCGGTTGCCCTACGGCTCGTGCATACTTTG
This sequence comes from Holcopasites calliopsidis, assembly GCA_023838395.1. Taxonomy (NCBI): domain Eukaryota; kingdom Metazoa; phylum Arthropoda; class Insecta; order Hymenoptera; family Apidae; genus Holcopasites; species Holcopasites calliopsidis. Next base: position 3,121,608 of record JALHAQ010000009.1, read on the forward strand.
CATATCCCACTTTTCAAAGGCAACGCGCCACGACCGAGTTTTCTGGTCGCGAGCACGTGCTCTACCGTGTCTATACAAGAACTTAAAAAAAGGAAAAAGGAAAAGGAAGATATCCGAAGAATCTGGCAATTGAAAGTTTACAGTTTTATAGGAATCCATTGAGGAATATTTCTAATCGAGATATGTGGTTTCAATTGAAATAAAGCTTTATCGGCTACGTGTTAGGTTAGTTTAATACACGTGGCTCGATTAGAAAGCAACGATTAAAAACGAGTAATAAACATTACATTTAACGAAACCAATGCAATTTATTCATCGCTGCCAACGCTAATTAATATACCACGCAGCGCTCGCGATGCAGCGTACAAGATCAAGCGATCGAAAAGCAATTTACGCAATCTAAAAAATCGCAAAGGTAGATGTGAAGTGTCTACTTCACCCCTCGTAAGAGGCCGCGATATTGAAACAGCCAATTCCTTGGGGCGATCGAATCGCCGATCGACCACCATTGATATAATAAAAACGATTCGAACGAATTTACCGCTCGTCGACCGGTTTTTATGCAAATCTCGCGTTTCATCGTCGCTAAACGCGTTCGGAGACGCATTGCGAATTCCTACGTGCGATCGCCGTGAGAGAAGAGGGCGCCGATAAAAAGCGCGGAGAAACGTTCGCCTTCCCGTTTTACCCATTGTGCCCGAGAAATTACACACGACCGTTCTCCCTGTCGCTATCCTTCATTGAACTCCGTACTAGGTGGCCTTTGCACGGGCGAGAGCTCCTTTCCCGAATGGCACCGCGGCCAGACTTTCAGAGGCGTGGCGCCTCCGACTTGCCGCGAGAATATTTCGTTTACGGTCATGTGCTCATGCGGGCCACGCGAAATCGCCTCCCCCGTCGATGTATCGCGGGCTAGATCTCGCCTCTTACGTTCAGCCGCGATGCGAGACTTTATATGGTTACGCAAAACGTATCATTATTCTTTGCTCCTCTTGGGCGAGATCGTGGCTTCTATTGGGGATCGGAGTAATTGCCGTTGGAAGGGATGAATCGGGGAGTGAAGTGTCGGAAGGATAGACGTTGGATTGCGTTAGCTTTCGATTAGCGAGATCTCGAACCGCAATGGAATGCCGAGATTCGCGCGAGCATCGTTCGCTCCAGATTTGGCTGGCGCGCCGCGTATTGGGGCGACGATGCAGATCCGCGAGGCAGCAAGTAGGCGAACCACTTCAGCTGGAGAATACCTAATGCGGCGCACCTTCTCGACTTAAGCTTAACTGACGTTCAATCGACGCCGAGTCCACTCCCGCGAAGCTCGTAAGCGTTCAACCTCTTTTAATTAGAATAAAATTACGCAAAACTGTGTATTTCAAAAAGAGAAGAAGATGAGAGGCAGGTTGTTCATTGATCAATCGATCGACTTAAAACGACGCGACGTTTGTGGCGTGCAAACCATTGCAAAACATGTCTCGAGCCATAGGATAATTTATTTCAATGAACCTCATGCGACTGGCGGTCTAACTGCGTGCCTTTGTAGTCGTTGATGATGAATTCTTGCGCGTCTCTTTCACTCGCGTGGCTTATTCAAAGCGCTCGATGCGCGATACTCTTTGATACACCCACCATTGATGAATCCGTCCTCGTGTACATCTTTCTTTATTCCTATTAAGATAGAAGAGCGCAAACTTGAATGAGCAAGAATCAATTCAAACTTCGATGTCGCCACAAAGGAAACGATTCGAAACTGACAAATATAAAAAGAAACTATAGTCTCATTTGTACCAAAAGCCAAATATCTTCGCGAACATTCACTAATTATTCCAACGGAGATCTCCAAACACCTGCGCGAGGAGATCGCGTTTTAATTATCGCTACAGCCGAAAGCGCTCCTCCGTATCCCTGATCGACGATTTACAAGCATCGCTCGAACGTGGAATTCACCGAAATTCGGTGCAATTTTTTGTAACCGGAACGCTTATCGAGGCGTGCACGCGCCACAAGGGCGGCGAGCACTCGTCTCTACTCGGCCGTTCTTAAAGGAAAGAGGAAACTGCAATCTCGGTCCGCAACAGGGTGCCGAGATAGAGGCAATCTGCAAACACGAATTGGCCATTTGGCGGGCGTGGCGTTGCTCATGAGCGTCGCATAATTTCCGTCGGATTCGTGACCGCGCTCGTTCCTTTTCCCCATCTTCCCGCCGCCTCGCCATCCGTTCGACTTCGCGCAAAAACGCGCCGCAATCCTTATAAAACCCGGCCGTTACCTTCGAGCCGAGAACATATTTCCTCTTTAAGGGAAAAGAAAATCGTTCTCCTTTAATTTACGAATATTAAGTCTCCGACTGCAGAGCTTTGCAAATTTCTTTCGCCTCGTAGATTCCGCAGGACGACATGTGCAATAGAAGTAATTAAGGGGTCGTTAACATATCGAAATATTAACGCTTCGATTATTCAGCGATGTTAATCATTAAATATTAATTGTGCGAAATGTTTCGTAAATCGAGGGGCGGAAAATCCAGCAGCGTCTTCGTTCTAGAACTCTAATAGTCTACGCGCACGCGGTTGCGTTGCGGCGCGCAGTAAAGGAAGGCGAAAAGAGAGCCGAGGGGCCTCTTAAAGCTGCCTTAACTTTTTGAGACTGGCAATTATACTGGTATTTACTGCCGCGGCCTCTCCCGAAACGCCATTGTGCTCGCGCCAACATTTGCATCCCCCTTGTAAGCGCGACTGTCGATTGTTTTAATGGCCGCTCCCGCGGGCCTTAGCCCATAAACTTCATTGTTTAGGCACGCCTTTTTAGGCGCACAGCGACCACGTTAGAATCGTATAACGAGGAATGATGTATGGATACACGGGCCGAAGGTACAAGAGCGTTCTTCGGTGCCTAAGACTATGAAAACAGGTCGAATCGACGGAACCTTTTATATAAAGTCTCTCCTCGCGAATATTATATTACTCAATTTACGCTTTTTATTTTTACGATATGGAAAGATAGAATTCACGACTGTCCACGGTCCAACGAATTTTGAATCTACTAGTTCGGCAGAGTCGCCCGAGAAAGGTTTCTTATTTCCCGAGCGGAATCCGGGGGATGCCTAGACTTTGAAGCAGATCGAATAGAAGGAACATTTTACTGCTCAATTTATGCTTTAGATTCTGAGATCATTCTTACGATCGGAACAATAGAATTCACGACTGCCCCTGGTCCGACGAATTTTCCTCTAAAAGTTCGTCAGAGACACTCGAGAAAGGTTCCTAATCTCCTGAGCGGAATCCGGGGGGTGTGTCCCGGCGGCCGAAATAAATTTCGCCCGATTGCTCAGGGGCACGCGGCGAGCGTGCAGCGGGACCACCCCGCTGCGAAAACTCGCAGTGACTTCGCGTGACGAATTTCCATTCGTTACGTCACAGCGATCATCGGCCGTGCTCTCGCTAGTTGGACATTCATTTCCAAGCCGCGGTGCGCGCGTCGCATTAATCACGACGCGCGGCCAAACATTATATTACGAATCGCGGGAGGCGCATTGGAAGAGTATCCGTACGGTTACGAGGATCGAGAGCCATTCGATAATTATCCAGCCGGGTGGGCGCGTCGTGAAATATTATCCAATTATAATATTCATTTGCATCCTGGCCTTAATTAAATTACTGGAGTTAGCGGTACATCGGGTGTACGCGTCGGGTATAGATCGTTCGGGGATCGAATGGAAGCGGAGCAACGAAACGGCGAGCGGAGGCTGCTAATTGTCCAAGAGGACCAACGGGTCCTGGAATATAATCAAGAACGATTTAAGACGACGGGAGCAACGCGACGGGGTGTCGGTCGCCTCCCGTCGCGACGTCCCTCGCGGAACCCGAAAACCCGTGCTGCGCCCGTCCACCGTCGCGAGGAACGCGTGCAACCGCCACCGACTGCGATTCACCTGCTCGGTCGAAGGCGTTGCTTCTTCGTGAAAGCGGCGAGAAGAATGCCGCTGAAACTGACGATTCTAATGAGCGTATACACACCCGGCCCTGTCGATTTGATCGATCGCCCCGATGGTGGGAACGTTACTTATCTACCTTCAGGAGGAAGCCCTTTTTTCTGCAGCATCGTTAAACGACGCTTTGAACCGTGAACAAGCTGATAGGGAACGAAAAGCGATCGGTGTCACTTGTTCCTCCAGCGACATGGATGGTTTTTCTTTTTAGCGGAGAAGTCTGTGCGTGGATGCAGAGAGTGTTAAAATTGGGAGAGCTTTTCGGTGGTTTCGAAGGATTAGGCGAGGCGTAGCCGTTGATGGATGAGTGAAGGGTTGGGGGGCAGGTTCTGGAACTCATTAGTACTGGAAACTCGAAGTTTTCGGGAAGAAAATTATAGAACTGCAGGCGTGTATCTTCCGTTTGGACAAATTAGGCGCGATGATTGATATTCCTAGGGAAAAGTCTACGCGGCAAATTGTGCTTCATTTCTTTCTGCATCCATAGTTGAACAAACGCGTTCATTAATTATTCTTAGAAACTCAAGCTTTGTATTAACTGTCGTTATATTGCAAATGGATAGAAAAAACAGTCACCCCTCGTCCCAGCCCTGAAAATTCGTTCACGAGCTCTCGCGCGCGATCCGCGAAAGAGAAAAGAAGTCCAAGAGTATCCCTCCGCGGCGGCGCTCATTAACGCGAAGCACCCTGATGAGGTGTTCTGTCCGAACACGGTGATGCATTGTCCGGAGAATTAGTTGGAGGCGCGCGCGGACGAAATTCACCTCGGTCACCCCCTTCCGGATCTCCCTTTCCTTTCATTTTCTGCACACGCAGAGAGACGGGCGAGCGGTCGATCACTTTAATCGATTTCGCCTGGCGCGGTGCAAGAACCGAACGGATCGTTAGATCGTCTTGATGAATGGCTGAATTATCGGCACGGAACCGCCAATGAATATCGTTAATGAGGGTGGCGCAGCTCGGGGCGGAGAGGTCGCATAAATTTATCCCCCTCTCTTGACGGAATTTAATTATTCACCGCTTCTTTTTTTTTCTCTCTAGGCCGTTTTTTCCTTCCCTTCCGATGGGAAGGAATGATCGATGCGTTGAGATTTGGTTCGAAAGGCTCCAGGGCTTTTTATTCGCGTCGGCGGGTTTCCCTTTCTCTCTATTAGGCCTTTCGGGGGGGTTGGGATCATTCGTGCGGTGTTCGTTTTTCGCTTGGGTTTGATTAAGTTCGTATACAGTGGCGAGAAATAAATCGTCAGAGGGAAAGGTCAAGTTCAGATTAATCGAAATTAATAACACCTATACGATTAGAGTTCAGGATCAAAATTAAGAACGGTGAAATTAATAAAAGTAAAATCCGCTCCGGACTAATTGTAACGTACTAAATAAACTTTGCACGGGAGGAGTAGAAAGATTCGAAGAAACACGGTTGAATGAAATATTCGCGTTACCTCGTTGCCGGGGGTCGACACGTGGAAAGTCGACCGCGAAGTCTCGGGACGCGTTTTCCAATTAAACTTCATTGTTCGTCGATCTACGCGAAACAAAAGAGCATCCGTAACGTGGATGTGGGCCGCGTGTAATCGAGCGTGAAACTAAGACAATAGGCAGAAAAAGCGGGTAGAATGTCGGCCGCTTTTGCCAGAAACACCAGCTTTTTCCCTCCCGTTCGCCGATTCGTCGGGGTGGCGGAACAGAAGTTACACGACTCGGTCAATCGGTGCTGAGATGCGCCTTTAACGAGACCGTTCCCTCTTTCACGAGGCAACCGCGCCTACGTAACCTGGACGGGGAAACAATAGAAAATGTGTGGGCAGGGATCGTTTAAGACAATGCAGGTGGTCGAAAATAGACGGCCCATGATGAATAGATATCCAGGCTGTTTCGTTCTCGTGACGTTTTGAGGGATCGTGTTGAGACTGGGACGCGCTGCAACAGTTGGGAATGAAATTGATCTTGAACGTAGAATGGAATAATAATAAATAAATGAAGCGACGCGTGAAAGGCGTGGAAAAGCTTGGAAGCTGTGCGATAAATTTCGTGCAGTAGATAACATAATCAATCCCTTACACAAATTATCAAACTGTAAGATAAGCTCTGTGCCAAAAATATGCTAAACGTAGTCTCCAATAGATTCATCTAGTAACGAACCGAAGCTAGCTATTATAATAATAGTGTTTTCCCAGAAAAAAGATTTATTTCCCACAGGAAAGCAGTAAAAAAAGAATGGAACATTATTGATTCCAATAAATCATCGTCTCACGACGAAGTGGCGAGCATTTAGATATTAATTACCATTGAAACGTGCTAACGTCGTGCAGTGCACGCGCGTCGCTCGCGATACCGTGTTCATGCCCGCATCAATTAACCGGCGGCAAGGATTCGGCGGTGTCCGCGATGGTACGGGATCGATAAGGAAGCGCCACAAAACGGCCTCCCTCTATAATGAGAGTCCGTTCGAACCGTTTGTGCGTTTCCACAAAAAACCGGGTGCCCCTTCCATTAAAAGTTGCAAACGATCCCGGTCTAATGAGATGCCGAGACGTTAATGGCCGTTTTAATTGGCCTGTTAATTTCCGAAGATGAATTCATAGGGGAAAAATGCGAAAGGCTAATAGCGGCTAGTGGGAGGAGCCGTACGGATTAAATGGGCTATTTTCAGACCCTTTCGCTGCAACCCGACGGAGAGGAACAACGGGGGCACGTCTTTTTTTTTTTTTTACCTAAGCCTCGAACGATCGTTGGATCTCCCCGCTGTGCTGGGAACCGAGAGACCCTAAATTTTTGTATCCCCTTTTACAATTCGACAGTCCGAAGAGTTTCTGTATCGTGTCTTTCGTAGAATATTGGTGAGTTAGCGTTGCGGGTAGCGTATTGTTCGAAGGTAGATAAGGTCGCATTCAATAGCAGATAAGATTGTGGAAAGCAAAGGAAGCGGGCTGGGACTCGAAGCTGTTCAAGCTATGAAATCGCAATTAGGCCACGGAGTTTGCCGAGCACCGCCCAGAAAAATTAGCCACTGTGGTGTGAAACAAATTGAGGGCGGAAAACAGAGGCTACCGAAACTGAAACAACGGGCCGAAGAGAGTACAAAGCGCAGCTTTCGCTCCATTGTCAATGATTCGTTTTACTTCGGCCGCTATTGTCTTTCACTTTCGATCCGACGTCCACGATAGAGCGAAATTAATATTATCGGTGAAACAACAAATGGAACACTGTCGGTGCTTCAAAGTAAAAAGTCTCCGCAAATCGATGTTAATCATCGAACGAAGAAGACCGTTATTCGAAATTGTCGAATCAATTGATTCTCCGTCGTCGCATCAATGTTGCCGTCAAAGTGACCGTCTCGCAGGAAATCGAAGAGGGGCTAAGGAATCTTGCCCGTTTGCGGTCGCCGATTATTCCAGCCCTGGAATTCCTCTGGCCACGACAAAGATTGAAAATGGGGGGGACTGGCGATCGTTCCAGAAAATTGAACGCTAAATATGTCGTAATTAATAACGCCGCATTCACCCGGTGGGAACCGGAGGTTGCGGTTTGGTACTCTCGCCCGATCCATCGCCCGCGAACAGTTCCATTAAAGATTTTCTGCGAGGGGGGGTTCGAGCTCGTTCGATCGTGAAACCGCGAAAGACCCTTTTTTCTTTCCTATTTCATTCCTTCGCCTTGTCCCCGCGACAAGAACCGAAGAGACTTCATGCTTCCTCGAATGTGAAATCGACGATTCGAAACGTTTACGAGCCGCTCGATCGTGAACGCGTGAACCAGGCGAACGAATCTCGAATCACGGACTGCGGCTTGTTTTTTTTTTCCGGACAAAGTGGACGCTCCGCGGCTCGTGAATGAGAATCATTTGAAAATGACATTCCCGGATTAAAAGTAAGGTTTTCCTTTACTTTTGCGAAACAACGAGAATTGAAAATAATTCAACGCCATTCATTCATGATAAATTATCGCTAAAGTGGATTTGCGATCACAACTAATCCGCCCCTAAAACCATCGATAAATCAAACCCAGAAATAGTGTCACGGACGCCTATACCGTATTCCCATTAATTAGCGATTATGGGCGTCGTCCGCTGGACGATTAGCAGCATCCAATTTAAGCCGTCGCTTAGCCACGGAATAGTGCCTGCCACAGTGCTGTCTTTTTCCACTGGCGAAAGGCGTGAAAACGTTCTCCTAATGGCAAGCTAGTACACCGAACGGAATAATCAGTCATCCGTGAGATCCTCGTGGTTCCGACAATCCCGCGTGAAAGCGTCTCCAGGAAAATGACCAGGAATCATCTCACCGTCGACTAATTATTGTTATTAAAACAGGTCTGGTTCGTTCGGTGGCCGCCGCACGCTTCCGATTTTACACCACGCGGCCCCATCATTAAGCAGGATTTCGATACTGTTTCCTTCTCCCTCGTTCGTACACGTGAAACCCGACGCGGCCAATTACGCTCGAGACCCTGCTGATTTTCGGTGTGATTACCAGCGTCGAGGGCGCGTTTGCTAGAAACTGAAGAAACGGTGTTCACGGTAGCCCGATCCCGAGGAGCCACGAGGCTAGTTATTGTTTCTCCTTTCGACAGCCGCCGGCTGGTCTTCTTGTACTATTAAATTCATCGATCACGCGGATTCTCGATGCACTCGATTTCGTTTGGGAACACGAGGATGACGTTGGATCGAATTCTTCGTTGCAATGTCGATTGCGGCTTTGATCTAACTGTTTCGTAGGTGGTGGATGGAATTTGTGACGCGCGATCAGTGAGTGGAAACCTAAATGAAGGTAATTCTTGCAAGCAATAATATAATTAGATGAAATGTATTAGGGACGAATTCACCCTCGCTGTCACTCGACGATTCGATTAAATTGTTGCGATCGTAATCGCGGCGATCCATCATGTTTCAATTGGTCGACGAATTAACACGTCACTTACAAAGCAGACGGCGAATCGGGGCTCGCTGTTAAGCCGTTAAGTCGTTAAATAATCAGTCGCGAGCACGCGAGAAACCAGATCGCAGTCGGCGTTATTATGCAAGTCAACGGACGGGTTGAATTCGCGTGCAATTATAACGCACCTGCGTTAAAGGCAATGCGCATACTTTTCATTTGCATTTGTCACGGTTCGGACATTTAATTCAATATCATTCCGGCCACCGCAACGATCGATACGGTGGCCGCGTTACGTGATTCCTTACCCGGTCCCCTATATCCTGGAGATTCTTATCTAATTTCAATAGCTTCCATGGGGGACACACCTATCGATAGGTCGGGCCGCTGGTAATGTGGAAGATCAAACAACCGGATGCGATGGAATTTGTGAGGGGGAATGAAGTTATGACGTGCACTTGTTCGGTGGTGGGAGGATGTTTGAGAATAGCTGGCTCGTATTTTACAGTGGCTCTCCGCTTTATGAACAGTAACACATGATACAATATGATTCGCAGTAAATGCATCACACATTTTTAATTAAAAATCATCTAATTACTGTCGTACAAAAGAAGAAACAATTCTCTTCGAAAATATCAAGAATAATGAATTCATAACATCTCCGACCCTCTCAATCCGGAAATCCAAAGCCACCCTCGTAACAATCCCATCTCTGATAATTCAACCACCCTATCACGATTAGATTGATCAATCCGCGAGTAATTAAAACAGGCCCGTTCACCTAAGCAGTTGATGGAAAAAAATTCACTCGGACAAAGTTTCGCAAGGGAATATAATTTCTAAGTGGCGCGAGTATAGGGATGAATCGACGCTATTACTCATTGTTAATATCGTGTGAAGGTATGGATACTTGTTCGGCATCGAAACAAAAGTGTCGAGTTCATACTGTTGACTTGCATCGATTCATCCCTGGGCGCGATGCGACGCGCTGGACGCGCCTCGTTACCATTCGGGTTAATTGGCCGGGAGTCGTTGGGCCCGAGTGGGTGCAGCGGCAGTGGTTATGCCCGCGCAAGCACGCCGACGACGTAGGCCCGTTCTGGCCGGCGTTGCTGCACTCGCGTGTGTCTCGAACGTGCTGCAATTATTCGCTGCAGTTTCGCGTTCCGCTTAAGTGTCACGGTGACGCGCTCCGGCTATGCCCTCCAAACGCCCGATGCATTCAGTACGTTCGTTACCTCCACCCTTTCCATCCTCTCGCTCTCCCCGTCCCGCTGTCCCACCGTCGTTTCGCTCGAAGAACGAACGTGACGTCTTCGAAAATCGGCGGCGGAGCATTACAACCTTTTCGTTGCTTTCTTGTTTCGTGCTGCTGCTGCTGCTCCTTTGCATAACCGCGTCGAACAAAGGAGTCACTCGAGCGACCAGTTCAGCGTCGAAATTTTCGGTGCCGCCTGTTCTTCGCACCGTGACGAAAGTGTGCAGGAGAAACAAAAAAAAAAGGAAGCGGATCCTTTTGAGGAACATAGGCAACACTTGACGAACGTCGACGACGAGCCGATTCTTTGTCAGGATCAGCAATGATTTTCCAAAGAGAGACAGCGGCGCGCGACTACCGGACGCCGTCGGGCGTTGGATCGTGGCAAATTTCATTGGCCCTTGGTTTCGGGCAGGTTCAATGCTCGGTTCCCTTTGTTCCCCGGCTGCACTTGGGGAATGGCTAATTGGGGCTGGCGAACATTTAAGCATAACGTGGACTTCGGAGAAGCGAATCAGTTCTGTTAAAGGAGGATTTCAAGTCTTAGCGACAGGATTATTTTGGTTATCAGTTCGGAGACAGCGATGATTGTAATTTCCCGATTTCAGTATAAAATGCAACAGGCCACGTTTTTCAGAATCGTTGCTATTAAAGGATCGTGGGTGTGCTGTTTGGATCCGTATCGAGGCTCGAGCATCGCCTTCCAGAACCCGAGGATTCGCTCGACTAGCTCTGCTAATCGAGAAACGAACGAGAGGCGAAGGAGGGAGTCTGTTGGAGGGAACAGTGCGAAGGAAAAGTCGTTTGGAATCACGAAGTCGAGGGGTCGAGACCCGGCCGATCTGCCACGTGCCCGACACGACGTGGAACGAAGCAACGCGTTCCGTCGTTATCTGACGGAATTTCCTGCGGTACAAAGAAATTAGAAATAGATCATTTTGGTAGCCGCGTTTCGCTGTATGCAAATAAAAGCGATCTTTACTTTCAGAAGCTACTTTCGGCTGTCCGTTCCAACTTACTGCTTCTGCCTGATGCATCTAGCTGCTTAAAATTCACGCCTCGAAGTTCATCCTACCGTAGTACTTTTCCCAGACCTAGCTACCATATCTATTCGCCTCTCATACCACGGACAAGCTATATCTTTCTACTCCTGACGAGGATTTGAAGAAGGCTCGTGACAGGATTCACGCTGCGGCCGGGCTATTAAAGCCTCCGTTCTAAATGTTGTGTATCATTAATATTAATAGAATGTACGTATTCTCGTTGATTAAATTAATCACATCACTCGTGGACGCCTTTCCTTAGTTTTGTATGCGAGAAACGTGTTGTAATTTACGTTATTTAACACGGAAACCTAGTAGCAAGTCGTTCCTGTTGAAAATTATGCCGGTGTACGATTTCCTTGCCTTACTACTTCGCCCCTTCGATTCATCGACCGAGAAATCTAAACACCATCCTCACGTTCGAGAAACGAAATTGTCAGTCAGTCACGACCTCCAGTAATTGAATTCAATGCAAATAATCACCATTATCCGATGCTAATGGCAATAAGGTATGAGGGATGCCATAAGAATACCGGTAGGCGTTTTAATACAAACTATTCGCTTTTTGTATGCTTAGGACGAATGTGTCCACTCGTATGCAAGACCCATGCCTTCCTAGCCCTACGCGACCGTGCACAGTTCATGCATTCCTATGCGTCTACGTGCACGCATGCAGCAGCCAGACAGTGCTCAAGTCGTCGCTCACGTATTAGACACCACGCGACAAAAAACCATAGGATCTACGCTTAGGACCATTAATCCTTCTCTTATCGAATTCAGTGCGTCTAATGATACGGTCAAAAAAAACAAAAACTGAAATACGTAGAAGCTAAATGGAAGTCTTGAAATATCTAAAAGTTTCATATTACACATTTGATCCATTTCAAATAATTTCAACACTGTTCGTGATAGAGCCTGGAATTTGAAATACTTTGATCTTTCTTTTCGACAATGAGAACGGATATACAGAATTCGGGAGAGAGCCGACGATTGTGATCGCAACTTCGCGTGTTCTGTCATGAAATCGCTCGTATGCAGATGCGATAGACACGAGAGATGGTCTCGATGACTGCACCATGGACGGTTCCGGCTAGTGGTGCGCAGTTCCCTTTCGGTCCGTATTCCCTGCAGAGCTCTCTCTTTCCTTCTCAACCCCCTCCGGCCCCGGCTTTTCCCTTTCGCTCGCACCTCGACGCGCTCACCCTCCGCCGCGATTGCGCTCGTAGTCGGACTTATACAGGGTAGTCGAGCTGCCTTCGCGCGCAACAATATTACTTTATCTTTGACAATTTGGCGGAGGCGAGTTCCCATCACGTAAAATTATTCCAGGCTCCGAGTAGTTGGATTGGAGTCACGTCAAGAAGGGCTGATTTCGTAATCTTATCAAACGGTAACAGATGTTTAAAGTAGTTTCTTTGTGTAAGCGTTAGGAGACTCTGAATATTATGCATTCTGGAGAACACCCAAGAACACTCTTCTTACAAGATGAAACATAAAATTGCTTTATGCCTAAGGTCTTTCTAACGAGGCCGCATCATTCTGTACTGAAGTCGCCCTTAAATACGCGTGTAAAGATAATGCATATCTTCAAGCTTCTTCAGCCCCTTCTAAAGATGCATTTACTACTTCTCAAGAGCAGAGATAGCAACCCTATCTCGTTTCTTTCTTTTGCTAAACGAATCAAACAAAATCTACTCGAAATCATTTTCAACCGGTCACAATTTCTCACGACTCGAGAGATAGAAAATTGCCAAGCTTCTGCGATCAACGACACGCGTTCGACGGATATCTTCCAATAAGTATCAACACGATGCGCATGGTATCAGAGATGAAAGGGCCACCCAGTAGATGAGAGGAGCGTGCACGTAAGCGCGTACATACATTCTTGCATGAAAGTGTCCGCGGGTATATCCGTGGCTGCACGTGTGCCACGGTATATACACGAGGCTACAAAGCGTGCCACGTTCCGGCGGGTGTGCTTCCTCCGGGTGTCCGCTCCAGTGGGCCAAACCAACCGGCCAGCCCCGACCACCGAGCTCCGACGAGCAGCCGGTCCGACGACCATTGAGATTACGCTCTCTCGTCGGCTCGCCATCCCGTGACTCTCGCTTTTCTTTTTCCCTGAAATGTCACGAGCACACGAGACGGGCTCGCTCGATCGCCGGCCCTGCGCCGATTTATTAATTTCACCTGACCACCGGACGATCGGCGACCGAGGCTCGGGCCTCCGGGATCCGACGATCGCGCTGATTGGTCAGTTGGATCAAAAGGATCCTTTTCACATTACTGTAATGTCCATCTAAAAAATCTGGAAACAATTACTTGACTGCCACTGTTCAATTGAACAAGGATGGTACAGCGACGAAGCAGGAAAATTCAGCAGCAAATGAAATCGATGCTCGAACTGCACCGTACAAAATTCTATCGTTCCACCTTCAAGATGCCAACGTCTCTGTACAATTTGTTCTCACGTCAAGGAATCAAGTTGGCCAAGCGAGGCTATCGAACGATGTTGCAACGGTTCGCCCGCAGACATTGCTATCGTATCTCTGGATCGTTCGGTATCGAACGATCGCGCGGTGTCCGCTTAATGATGGATGAATCGAGCGGTCAGTACGGTGGGGTGACGTAAGCGGATTAGCCGCGTTCGATTAGCCCCTAATCAGGCGCGGGGCCGAAAACTGGTAAGACCGGTATTTACCTGCGGCCAGATCGATCGCGTGGACAATCAACGGAGGGCTTCGTCGGAGATAGCGATGAGACCGAAGGATCGAGGATGAGCATGTTTACCGTGTACACGCACGTCGCTGTCACTGGGCCACGAGTAAACAGCTCCCGCGGTTTATCGCGTGAAACGCTTTCATTATCAGCTGGTTTTATCGGAATGAGACGCGAGGCTCCGAGTTATCTGGCCAACGTCCTTTCACTCCGACGGAGTTTCCTTCTTTCGAGAGACTTAGGAAAGGGCTGGTACAAGATTACGTGATCCGACATTCGCCCGTGAATCATCGGGAGCTAAGAGTCAATGCATGGAGTTAAAGCCCCTCGGGATTTTCGAACTCGCGAATACTGTCATTGGAAGATTGGACTGTAAATGATAGGCGCGAGGGATGTACAGGATTATATTTCAGATTTTGGAGTTGAGAGATAAACGGTGGTAATATTTGGAAATGATTGTTCGAGATTTCGAAAGTAACACGGAGATTGGGGACTTGAAGGTTGCGATTCGATAAGAGGTGGAATATTTCTTTGACAATTTTGAGAACGAGTGAAAGTGTTGAAGGGGCTTAAGAGATTCTATTGCAAATACTTGGGGGGAGATACTCAGATTTTATGCGAGGAAGGAAAAATTGTATTAACGATGAGATTATATTAAAAGTAGAGCGCTACATCACGGATATGGCCAAATGCAAATTTTGCAGTCACGTTAAAGTGGAAGGCACGCATATGAAACCTCGGAGCCATTTATTTGCAAATCTCAGGTCACACTTGAAATCGATGACTTCTGTATAATGAAGTGGAAATAACCATACCGATGCCGCTTTCTGTTTTCATTATCTTCCAATTTAGCATACGTACCGCGGAATATATGTATATTGAACAGAAATCAAATTACAACTCCATTTAATAAATGAAACTTATATTAAATTAAAACTATGGAAGAAATATAAAACGCAATCGATTCATAGTTCAATTACCAATATCAATACCAATGCGCCAACAATCAACTATTCTGTTATTACTGAATCCTTTGAAACTAACATACTATTGCATTAAACAAGTAGCACTATAAATGAACGATACCACTAACTCCAAATCTTCCACAGAAAGAAAACCCTAAAAAAAACTGCCTGACATAGCTCTAATCTCGGATGCTCATCGCCAAAGCCACTAATCAGAGCGAGCAACAAAGCGAGACTTGTCCGATAGCGGTTATCCGAGGCGCAGACCGTTCTACGTATAAGATCAAACCGCCTCGCTCCCAGTTCCCATCACTAGTCGCAGGTCTGGCCGGGTCACGAGGATGACCCACGGCGGTGACCCCGGCGGAAGGATAGCCGCGATGCCCCCTGCGCACACGCGATAACACGCGCGCCCCTAACGTCGTGTTTTTCGAGCCTCTCGCTCTCCCAGAGAAATAAGGAGCCGAGCCGTGGGTCATGGGTCAAAGATACCGGCGCACGCAAGCCGGCTTTTGTGCGCTGCCGAACGGACACGGCCTGGCCCCGTCGTGGACAGAGAAAAATGAACGAGCCACGCGAGGGGAGAAACCGGCGAGTGGTTCACGGGGTGAACCGGCCAATGGAATGATGGTTTATGGGAGGTGGAGGGAGTGTTTGAGGAATTTTACCGAGTGATGGGTTATTTGGTGGACGAAGCGGTATGGGATTTACAGGAATTGGTTTGGCGGACGAGGGTAGGGTTGAAGAACAAAATTTGGGATAATAAAAAATTGGGAATAGTGGGGGTGTAACAAGAAGACATTGGTATAGAGTTTCGAAATTCTAGCAAGGAATAGAAATTGGTAGTGCAGTAATGAAATGAATAATTTTACTAACGCACTGTTAATATTTCCATTAGTTGCGGGGTGGTATTAAAAGACAAATAATCATTTCAATGATTGACAAAAATAGGTTACTATCAGTTGAATGGATTCCATTAATAACGCAATTAAACGCGGAAAAGTATGCCAGAAATAAAGGAACGCGAAAGAACCGAGCCAGTCAAAACAGTTTTAGTCAAGACCCAATACGATAAAGAAAAATCGCAAAACTATCGGACGATAGGAAAATTGCGCAACACCGTTTGTGCAACAAATAAGAGATTACGGTAATTCTTGGAATACTCACGGCGCCTATACGTATCCGTAACAAAACTGGCAAAGCAATTCATTCGTCTCGTACGCAACAGATTTTCAATGAACGAAAAGCTACAACGTGTTACCGTGAGATGCATTAACATGGTTGAGCAGGGAAAGGTTCGAGAGGAGGATAGAAGGAAACGCTCGAACGAGCGGAGGAAGAGCGAAGATAAAGAGAGGGAGGCGAGAATCGTTCCGGTGATCCGACGGCGACGTACTACGAGAGGATCGGTCCTATCTGCGGCGATTCTTACGAGCGACTCGCGTATGCGTCGATAACACGGGGCGGAGGTCGCGGGAAAGAATACCTTTTAGCCTCTTCTATCGAGCTCACTCGTGCGTCAATGGCGGCGGTGGCTTCTTCCACGGAGATAATATGCCCGTCCTGCCGCGCCGCGTTCAAGAAGGCCGGACGGAATAATCGTTTCTGCGAGACACGAGCATGCCCCGGCGGTGCGCTGCTCCTCCGCGTGCACGCGATTCGCTACACGTGCTTTATGCCTCTCTCGATACCGATTTACGCCCTCCTTTATCCGCCGCAAAAAACTACCGCCAGCGGATGCGGACTTTACGAACTTTGAATCACGATGATTTAAATGAACCGACAACGTCGAAGAACGCGGCTCTGGCTTTCGATCGATATCAAACGGCGAGCACGAGACTAAATATACTGCAGACCGAGGTGTGCAGTAGCTGAAATGATGTACGTTAATAAAAGTAACTAATTATAGGAATCTAAGTCGACTCATTCAACTAGTAGATTAGCAGACTAACTTGTTAACCGCCCTTTTATTCATTCTGCCTCTCGCCGAAAAATCATGCGTACTATTTAAATCGCGTCCGACTCAGAAAATACTAGCTGAGTGGGGTACACTTTTGAAACGCGACGATTGTACGTGCATAAGAAAAGCGCGTTCGCGGCAGAAATTGGTTGCTGAAATTTCTCGCCGTGTCCGCGTTGATGCGCGGCCGAGGGTGCTTAAGCGTTCGTGAAATACGGCGTACTAACGAAGCGTTTTCCAGCTCGTTTCAAGGAGTGACTGTCCACCCTTGGAGGGGTGGGCGAAATTGCTGCAGACACCGAAATGAATACGCGCCGACAGCGGATATTCATCTTCGAAACACGGAGACTGCCTTCGAAGAGCTGAAAGTTCCCCCGACGACCTCGGTGTGTCGCGTTTCCAGCTGATTACGCAGCAGCCGAAAAGAAAAGGGGCAAGCAAGAATTGGTAACGCGAGTCTGGCGGAAATTATCGAAATAGAGCGTTCTCGGCGGCTTAATCTAATCCGAGGAAGGAAAACTCCGGCGCTCTATCGGCCCAGATAACCCCTGAGGATCACGCGTGCAATCTGAACCTTTCCAAGAGAATCGACGATTCGGCGTTTGTATATATACAGGCCGGCAAAAAATGATGCGTGGAAAGTTATCGTGCTTTTATAACTGTAAAATTAATTGGTCATAATTTAGACGGAAGAATGAATGGGAAGAGATAACGAAGGCGAACGCCGGCACGTTTCGTAAAGGACGAGAACGAAATTAGAAGTAGCAGAAAATAAAGATGCATTTGCGTCGCGTGATAATGAGTGCCGCTTAAATACATTAGTCGCTTGCAGATTTTTCTAAATCATTTTGCATGAGATATTTATGAACAGGGTAAACAAGCCTCGGCTGAAGATGCGTTAGGAACGGGTGATCATTCGTTGGACAAACGGTAGTATTTGCGCAGGAATAAATTACAGTAATTCTATGGTAAATTCGTGTAATAGTTACGGCATTAATAAGAACCTGGAACGCGTTCGAACGATTTTTAATGAAATAACTGTTTGTAAGAGTTCCATTTAATCAACCAAAACGTTGCGCTGAAGAGTATAACAATCGGTCTGGACGAGCAGAGGCTAGCGAAACGCCGCACGACCACGAGTTCACCGGGTTTTATTGACGAGCGCCGTTCGATCGGCGCGCCTCATGGGGACTATCACTGATAAACGTACGAAGCTCGTGCGCTTCTGCCACGCAGCCTGAAAGCCATAGAAAGTTTATCGTAGCCCCACACGAAGCCGGCGCGCCGTTTGCGATTTATCTTCCCGCGACACGTAAACACTTATTAACGCCACACGCTCATTAACAAGGGAATCGTGTTTGAGCCGCATGCAAAGGTTATCGCGCGACGCCGCGGGCAAAAGTGGCGGTATTAGACGCGGAATTCATTCCGATCGAACGCTTCCACGGAATTATTGCTGTCGATTTCGTATGTTCAATGCGCCGGTCACTGGTCATTTAATTGCGGATCGAAAAGAAAACGTTCGTCTCGTTAAAACTGTCTTGACCGTACGACAAGCATCATTCGTACCCGAGACTTTCGAAACCAAATGACAATTTCGTTCCTTCGCTCGCGCCCGTATAAATCATAATTAAATCCGAATCGCTTTTTGTACCTGAGGCAGCAGCTGCCACAACGTTATCCAGCATTCCGGACGCACTTTCGATCGCGATGCATCGG
Organism: Holcopasites calliopsidis; assembly: GCA_023838395.1. Taxonomy (NCBI): domain Eukaryota; kingdom Metazoa; phylum Arthropoda; class Insecta; order Hymenoptera; family Apidae; genus Holcopasites; species Holcopasites calliopsidis. Next base: position 3,140,121 of record JALHAQ010000009.1, read on the forward strand.
CGAAGAAGAGAAAAAAAGAAACCAGTTTTCGCGTAGGTCGAACGATTACGCGCGTTCGTGCGATTGTCGCGAGGCACGGGCGTGCCACGATCGCGAATCCTTACATGATTAATCTTAATCTTTCCGCGTCGATCGATTCGCACGATTCGTCGTGTCATTTGTCACCGGTCCGGTCGATGTTCCATCGGTCCGACCGAGCAGTTTCACGTGTTTTTCAGCGAAATCGCGGCCGGTTGCAGCTGCCGGCGACGTAATCCATTTATCCTTGACATTATGCGTGCGTTACCAGAATCGAACGCGGCCGAGACTTACGAAATCACAACCGCGCGCGCTTTGTTTTTTTCCTGCCACTTTGCCGATTCTCAATCCGCCTGCAGCTAGGGAATGACGAATGGTATTGGATACGGCGCGGCGTTTCGTCGGGATCCGTTATTAAGCTTACGCAACCCGTCCGCAAGACTTTTTCCAGTAGTCGTTCATTAACGAAACCTGTTGTTGCTCGAGAAACGAAATCGGCGTACGCTACGTACGCACGCTCTCGAGATTTAATGCGCGCATACGCGGCAGATGCAGCTGTGCGTAATGGCAGGACCTGTTTCCTGCCGCGGAAGTGCGGCGCGTACGCGTTCCGTAACAGGAAGGGTTGAAACTTCGTTTACCTTTCTTCCTTTCTTTCTTTCGTCGCGTGCAACCTTTCGTCTGCATTTGCGGCGAGTATCGGAGTAGCCGCGGATTCTTCGTTTCGACGGTATGCGATTGTTTGTGGTCAAGGGTGACAGAATTGTGTCACTGGAGCATCTTGGAGCTGAGGTCGATATAAGCAACATGTTGGCAGAAATGTTCGATTGCATTGTGAACAGTCTATGATCAACTTTCTCTATCAACGATTGTAATATCTTTTGGAAATAGCACATTCGCAAAGAATCCGATGTATTTGGACTCAAGTATTTTTGTTTGTTATACGAATCGAAGTATATGTTTGTTAAATAAAAGATAATTTACATATTCAATTAGACCTAGCCGATTTCTTACATCAACTACAACAGTGACTAATAAACAATGCTCATTTCCCACCGAGGGATGTCTTCCCAGATTTCGTAACGACCAAACCGTCAACGGTTTCACGTGCACAGTTAATTGCATTCATTTTCTTCCGAGGACTAATTTAGCAGGCGACAGATGCACCTGTTACGAACGACCGGAACCTGACACGGAAGCGCGACAAGCTTTCCAGCAACAGGAAGGGATGTTCCCCGTTGCCAACTGCAACCCCCTGAAACTCATCGAGCCGAGGTTTCCTGTCGCAGGAAACGTTCGAAGTTGAAAAGGGGCGGCCCCCGTCGATGCGTGACCGCCGTTTAGACAGGTTGCACACGGCCGCGTGAAAAGAAGTTAAGTCGTTGTTGGTTTTACGGGCGTTCGAACGTTTAAATGGTTTCGCTCCGAGGTAAATTGGTCGAAGCTTTTTGCACTACACGCTCGATTTCGTTCGATATATTTACTACGAACCACCCCTGCGTGGCTGAAGTTCTGAAAACTTCCGCAGAATTTTATAGCAGTGTTCCTTAATTATTGTTCCATTTGTTGGATCGAAAGGAGATTTCATGAATTATACTGTTGCGCGTCACTCGTAAAAGAATATTATCATATAAAGAAGGAAGCATTAATTTCTGCTATCTTGCAAGAATCTTAATTTAAGGATCTACATAAGTTAATAATTCATGGAATATTGCAACAACTGAATAATCTTCTTTGTTACGTTTATCGAGAATATTTATCTAAAATTGATAGTAGTCTCAGATTAATTACCCTTTTCCTATTGACACACATTGAATGAGAATCAGAAAATATTCCAATTTATAATTCACCTTCCTGTATTAGCCATATAGAATTAAATTTGACGAACAACACTTGACGACGAAGAATCATTTCCCCCTACGGTTAATTATCAGATTTCCGGTGGCGTCGTGACAGTGTACGCATCGAATGCAAATCTGTGGGGAAAGTAAAGACCGGAAATAGGCCTGCGGCCGAGTGGCTCCTGCGGCCACCTGTCCTTCGATATAGAAATCAAAAGCGGAAGTCTGCCACGGCACAGGAAGCATCGAACCATGTCAGTAGCCTCTTGTCAGCAGTGTCGCTTCCTTTTTTCGTGAAATCAACCTCGCGATAGAGAAGAACCGGCTCGAGAACTACGGAAAGCGGTAACTGCAAGTACGCTTATGGTGTCCAAATGACAGTCCCGTATGCCATAAACATCCATGGAGCAGAATCAATGATTGTCTCAATTGCGGCGCATCGCGTTAAAGTAAAATGCTGAATAAAGCAAAACTTCTGGAATTTACAGAAACAGAAATTTCTTGAAGATCGTTGCTCTTCAGAAGTATTTAGCATTTCAGAAAACTGTGAAGGGGATCGGTTTTTAACAGATCACTCATAAATGCAGGGCAGTAAGAAAAATGAATCAAAGCTGTGCATAAGTCTTTCTTTACGAAAAATTCTTATTAAAGTCTTCTTACCAATAGCAGGGATCGATCAACGTGACCGCGATCCAAACCTGGGCCTGGTTTCCGTCGCGAGAGATTGCGTTTTAGGCGTCCGACGTCCTGCCGGCCGAGGAATATTAATGCGCGCATCGATGGAGACTAATTGTCGGGCGTATATGAGGCCGCTAATGCGCAAATTAAAAGTCGGCGCAACGTGATATCGCGCGGACGGTTTTTGAACGACGGTCCATCCGAACTCGTGGCCCTCGCCCCGATACCTCCCTCTAGGTAGATTGAGCAATCAGGCAACCGATTATTTTCTTCGCGTCGCGAATAATTACCGCACCTCGATCCTATCCACCGCGAGCCATCGATAACTCGCCCCGTGCGTGGCCCGGCTAATATACACCGTAATGGCCGATACCAAATTATCGGTTCGGATCGTGTGAACGTAACAATCGAACGCACCGCCGCGGCTGAGTAATGATACTAATAAGAATTCATGGGATCTGTAGCGATACCGAAAAATAAGGTGCAGTTCGAGGGAGTAGCAAAAGCAGCTCTATTTATTCGCTGCTCCGTTATATTGCGAAGCGTTGACTTGCAAGAGGAAAGCTTAATGATAAAAGCAGTTCTTGCGATTAATCATGAAGTTTCATTCAATCTCTCCCACGCCGATATTTTTAACTTGAAGAAACAGAAGTTTGCCAAATTGATAAATTAAAGAATATTGATAAAACGTCTTTGTAACGTTCCGTGCACGTTTTTTACGAGCATCCACCGACTCGACCTGCACAGAGAGATGCAGGTACTTTCGTTTTCAATTAGCCCCGAGTAATTTCACGAGGACACGACACAGAACGGGCCGTGGTGGCGAGTAATGCCGCCGCGCCGTTGGAACGAGTTTCGCGAAACGTTTTATCCGTTTATTTATCATCGCTTCCACGGAATTACATTCTCCCGACGTCTCTTAAACAAGCCTCGCCGGCTACGAAACGATAGTAGCACCTAACAACTTACGACGAACCACGGCGGATGCTCGGGTGGTTCTTTTGGCAGCCGCTGCCGCTCATTAATTCGACTCGTTAATGATAATTGTATGGAAGTATGAAATATACCCGCGTACCTGACCAACTCGATGCTGCTCGTTTATTTCAATACCGGCTTCGATTTAATTCGACACAGATTACTGTAACGTATGACGAAACTATGGAAAAATGTCTGGCAATTAAAATGCACAGACAAAATGGTTCTCATGTTCTTTTTATTAATTAGCTAAAGCTGAAGCTTCTTAATTTCTTTTTTGTTAGACAGTGAATAGTATCGTGATCCGATGCGGATTTGTCAAAATAAAAGTAATACCCGAGCTACTTTGTGCGCAGAAAAATATCGACGTTTGCGAAAAGATTGCAAGCAGCTACGATACTCCTACACCTTTAAACCTTTCAACTAGAATGAAATCTACGTAATGGTTAAAGGCATCCACGTAAATTTTCTTCGCGACGAAAAGTATGCACCTATCATCCACGCATGAGTTTCCGAACATTACCAATGGAATTCGCGTTTAAGTTACCGTAAACGCGGCACGTAGGCATAAGTATCCTTTACGCCAGAGATACAGAGGCGGGGGAAAAAATCGCGTAGACTCGTATCTAGTGTCGGCGCTAATGCGGCCGATTGCCGGCTACCGCTGGGACACATACTCGTGTTTCAACGTTGGAAACGCGTGGGCATCGACCGGCGGCTGGTCTTGCCGGCGTTAACTTCCAATTTTACGGCCGGGCTCGTTGTAATCCGTTAGAGAGAGATTCGATTTCAGCCGTTTCGCGTTTTCCGTCCGATCGTTCACGCCGAAACATTATCCGCTTCTGTCCTTGCCGTTGGCTCTCGAGCACTTCGCCAAGGAAGCCTCCTTTAATTAATCACCCTGAGCTGCGCTACACCCAAGGGCCGAAGCGTCGTCCCGCTTGTCCTTCGAAGGGACGAAAAACGCGGAACGAAGGAAGAAAAAGGAGGAATTACGGTGCACCGTACGAAAATGATTAATCGCACGCGACGAAGAGCGACCTTGCTTGCACGCTACGTGGCAGAGCAGCGCACACGGCAGCGTGATACTTATCGGCATGATTTACATCGCAGTTAAAACCGTTGACACGCCGCGACTTACCCGTCCGCGTCGGGCGAAATTACACCGGTTATCCGCGCAATTAGACGCTTCGCCTCGCGACGATCATGGCTCAATCAAGGACGACCGTGGGATTTTTCGTGGCGGCGATGCCCGCCGGGACTACCGTGCGGGGGGAGCTTCGCGAGGGCCGGAGACGAGAACGAAATGATCCGTCGCCCTGAGGCGAATCGAACCGTCGGGCGGATTCTCCAGAGGGAAGGAGACGATTTCCCGACCAGAAGCTAAGGATTCCAGGTACACTCGTGAACGCGACTGACGAGACAGATAGTTTGCGTTCAAGGGTGGATCCTTGAGGGCCGAAGCGTTGGCCAAGGTTTTGGGTAAATTTGAAGAAGCCCCGGTTGACTTATTTGCATTCGATAAGGGTTCTTAAATACGCGTGTATGATTTTCGCTCGGGAGAGACGGAAACTGGAGTTGATATGGAAATTTTAATTGCAATCGAAGTGTAGCGGTTTCTCGATGCAGGAAAAATTGTGCACTCATACGTGCTTCTTTTTCACGGTTACGAAAACAGTTTATGTAACGAGCGTTTATAACGTCTTACGTGTGGCGAAGTCCGATTTGTCAATAATAAATATTTAATCATTCTTTAATCGCATTTCATATTTCTTTCGACAACTTTTTGTTAACTGCATGAGTTGTATAACGTTATCGTTAAGTAATATAGGTCACTCAACAAATTTTAGAAAAGCAAGTTCTTCGCCTTTCGCCACGCACAAGTCAAACGTCGTTTACCAAAGTTCATCTAAAAATCGGCTGAACTCAAAGTTGCGTAGTTAGAACTTCTAGGAATTAGACACTCACGCTCCAAGTCCGCGAAAGGCAGCGAAACGTTGCCCCGACCATTCTTCTGCTCGATCTCGAATCGAAATTAACCGAATCCCCGGAGCCATGCTTGATGGATCCACGGGCCGAAAGTCGTTAACGTTTTCTTTGACCTAACTCTGCTAATTGCGCGGGCAGCGGAGACGGCGCGCGGCGCCTCGGGACGGTCTTCGCAAAATCGTTGCTGGAACACCGTAAGAGATCCTGGCCGTAGGGCGAAGCCGACGCGACGCCTCGGGGCGGCCAATTAAACGTGATTATCCTTCATTAAGGATGAATTCGAAGGACGGGGCACAGGAACGCGGTTGCGTAATTGTGGGAATGAATCGTCCCTTTTCTCTTTCATTCGCATATATGCATCACCCGTATTATTTCGGTTCACGTGATGGTAGCTCACGAGCCTCGCGTGCACCCACGCCGAAAATCGGCTCGGAAAGCCCCGCAGCGTTCGTGAATACGGGGAGGATGATTGTTCCAGGTTGGTGGAAAAGTGAGCGGAAGAGGGCCTTGAAGGTTCGGGTATACGTTAAGGCTCACCTTCGATTTAGAGCTGGGAATGATCCTTCGATGTCCGAGAAATATAATATTTCATCTGTGACGGGATAGAAGATTCTTGTCGAAGAATAAAACATGTGAAAGATCCAGCATTATTATTATCAGCTCCAGCTTCGGATGATAGAAATGGAAATACTCCCACCCGCACCCGCATCGGGATTATTAATGCTGCTATTAGTATTATAATACTATTACCATTTCACTGTAATTTTGGCTAATCGAAGAAACTTTCTGTCCCCAATTTTATATTCGACTTGCGACAGAATATCACAGACCAAGCAATATTGCTGCGACAATTCCGTGCCATCGTCCGACATATCCGATCCTTCAATCGAATCATCGTGAAATTTTTCAAACATCTCCTCACCTGACGAACAGCGTTTATTGCTACCAATACTTGTCTCCGCGTCTCCCGGCCAGCGGCTTGCATTTTTATCTGCCGTTATCCGGTGTATCATTATCACGACAGGTTGTTTGTCTTGGGTGGCGAAGGGGAAGTGTTCCCTACCAAATGTATGCCACGAGTCAACACTCGGTGCGCGTGGTTGTTTAACTGTTTAACTTTCCCAGAGCAGAGAGAGGAGCGGTTTCGAGCCCGTGCAAGTACGTATGCTTACGTATCTACCTGCCCGGCTCAGGTTCTAAGTTTCCACAAATGTTGTCTCAGCCGGGTTAGATACCACACGTCGCGTCGCGCACTTTTCAACCCTAGATAACGCCGTTCGTCTTCGAGATTAAGTTTCTTGCCCGCCTACTGGCACACCGTTGATGGAGCGATTTAAACAAAAATTCCTGCGCCCTACCGGCTACCCAACAAATGACTACCTTTCCCTTTCTTCTTCCTCTTTTTCAGAGCTTTTTATCTGTGCAAGCGTAATGGAATGTTGGGCGAGCGGTTCGTTTTCCTTTCGGAACTCCTCTGCTAGAAAATTCTATGTTGTAACGGTTTGTTGGGCTTTGCAGAGAGAAAGAGAGAGAGAGAGAGAGTTAATGACGGCTTTGATGGAAAATTGAATTGTTATTCGTTGGTTGCTGGACAGGTGTGCATTAGATACTCAAACTGGTCAAAATGATATGCATTTTATATTGCTGAGAGGGAAGCCAATATAATGAACATCGATTTTTGTTCACTTTAAAGCTCAAACTCTATTTTACATCCGATTATTTCGGATATTGTATTTTAAAGAACCTGCACAGAAGTCAGCCCTTATCACCAAGAATCACTTTTAACGCGTACGTCTTTTCATACAATCATTACGCGCGAATGGCAATTTCTTGCCCCCGCATTGTACCGCGATTAATTGTGCAACTTCAACACCGCGAATGCCACAATCGCAGCTCGAGATACCGAGGAGCATGCAAATTATTTCATCGCTAGCAACGTACGTGTTCCCGGCGCGCGTATCGCCAGCGACGTTGACGCGTGTGTATCGGCGACGGTGACGTTCCCGTCATCTCACCTTCGGCCTAATCGCGCGACGGTGGCCGGCGAGCACGTTTCCAACTTTTATCAACAGGCACGCGGCACTCGCGGCTCGTAAAAATTCGCATAGCCTTAACGACCGCCTACACGACTATCGGCCACGTGTAGGGAAAAATGGAACGCGACTCGGTGGAAAACATTTCGCTTTCGAACACGAGCGACACGACGCGGCGTCCTTTTTCTGCCTTCGCTGGAAGGGAAATGAACATTGCTGGAACGTTCCTGTATTTTCTCATTCTCTTCGTACGGCGCTCCATTACGTTCCGTTCGCGAATGAAGAGAAAGGGTGGAGTAAAATATTGTTCAGGGGTGCTCGTAGCGGAAGTTTAATTAGAAGATATTTAGTTAAATGACCATGGGTGTGTTTCTTTTTTAAATAACTGGAATAGTTTGGAAATTGTTTTCAGCCCCGGATATTTTAATCGAAGCACAGGAATTTCCATTACGTTGCATTTAATAAGGTGCATCGTCCATCTGACCTTGTTGTAATGCTTGTTGAAATTTGAACAGATCCATCGCGTTGGCGCTCTCCTATTTGTTTTACATGCCATCCGTGTGCCTGTCGCGAGACGGCTCAACGGATCATGGAAACGACCTGACGTCGCACCGTGTGTGCACTCGAACACGTTTTCCAGCGGAGACGCTCCAGGACACGGTTTCTTCTCCCCGCTCTATCCGTCGCGTTTACCTAGAAGCGGCCGCATTAGAAAACTCGTGTGACGAGCCATGGACGACGCGGTGCACTCTGTTCCACAGGAAAATACAAAAAATTCCAGAAGCCCGAGGGTATTCTTGGTTTAATTGGCGTGTTTACTAAAAGGAGGTGGAATCTACTAGTCTTCTGTAGAAGCGTTTAATTTGTACGAGAATTCGGAAGCTTTTCCGAAGTTGTTTAGGACTTTTGTCTGCAGAGAAATCTTTTGGAAGCTCGAAGGCGGAAATGTGAAAGTTAATGTTAATACTCAATTACGTATTTAATGCGCCTCTGAAATGTATTTAGGGTCTTTTTGGAAAACGACCGATCGTTTGGTACATTTATAGAAACTGATGTTAAAGAGTTTGAGCCGCTCTTTTACAGCAAATGAAATCATTTATACGTTTTAGCCTTCTTTCAAGTGTCTTTGCTAGATAAAGGGTCGTCTGCATTGGGACTCCATAAATGGTACTCTGCGTTCGTGTTTAACATTCTAAATGTAGTTCCTTATCTCCATATTTGCATTTCGATAAATAAGACGACGGTGTGTCTCAGCTGAAAAAGAGCGTTCCATCAATTTCACGTTAAGGATCCACCAGATTAACCGAACGAGAAACATTAAAAGAGCCCGCTGCAATCTCCGCACTTTCCCCAGACCTTATGCACATCTCCAAAGAAGAAGTCAGCGAAACGTGCATTCAATTAACCAACGAAACTGCCAATATCAAGTTTTAAAACCCAACATTGCTTCCCGGCGTTCATTAAGTAAAGGAAAATTCGAGCAGGTGACTGGTGCGCGGCGAATCCACGCGCCGATCCTCCAAACTTTTCCCCTCGGAGTAATAAGACGCGGAGGTATCTAATCTTATCAGGTCAAATAAAGATCGTAGATGTGGTTATATCGTGTCGAGAGCAGCTTCACATTCACGTGATAGCCGAATACGATCTATATCGATCTCCGATCCGATAGACACACGACGTCGCGCCAAGATCGTCGCGTCGACAAATTCGATCCTGTTCATCTTGTCCAGTGGATTAGGCATAGCCGAGCCGCTCGGTTTCCGATAAAATTCTCCCCGGCGACGGTGGCCGACTTTACATTTTACTTCACCGAATTACGCTTCGATGATTCAAGCAGCGAGCGCAAACGAAACATTCCACGAGGCGGTTAAAACGTACAGATAAAACGGTTTTCCGTCCCGTTGTCCTCGGTTATTATTTTTTGCGCACGTCGCCAGACGAGCGTTCGTCGCCATTAGGCCGCGCCAGATAAGCTAATCGGCGTTGTAAAAAGCACAGTCCACGGATGACATCGTCGTTTCGTCGACGATGCCGACAATAACCGCGATACGGCACGGAAACCTTCGATGCGCTTGTTGTAGGGTTGCATCGATCACGCGCGGCGCGCCGACGGTAGCACCGAGAACGGGGGATGGTCTTGTGCCATCCTTGGGAAGATTGCAAGGTTTTATACGAGGGAAAGGATTTCATTTAGAGAAGATATATGGGAAGGGGTTAATAAAAGATATGGATCTCTATTCAGCTTAATTATTCGAGGAGAAAGCTTGCTTTCACACTCGGTGTCTATGAATAATAAACGATATTTCTCCGAATCAAAACTTTTAGTAGATACATCATTTTTTGAAATAAATGAAAGACACCAATAGTTTCCTAGGAGAAGAAAGACGTTAACCGCAATATCTACTTATTCGATCCACCGCGCGATTCCGCACGGTTCGAATTTCTTCATCCAAGAAGCGTATTGCCGTAACACGAGGACCGGCCGAAAATGAATCGCGTCCAGGGTGGCCTATTATACCCTCCTCAATGACAGCAGATTATCCCCGGTCCGCCTCGAGGCGACGCGTTTCCGTGCAACGGCCAACAGCCTAATTTCCTTTTAACCAGCCCGGCGCGCCGCGTGTTATCAGGCTCCCGCGAGCCGTCTTTTGCCACGATCATTTGTCCAGGCGGACAGGTGGCGAAATGGATGGACCACACCGCGCGTTCTTCAATTCACCCGTTACGCATGCACTGAGATTTTCGTGTACGCGCACACCCGGATGCACGCATCAGATTTTGATCGTACGGGGCGGCGAGGCGCTCCCGCAATTAGGCCGATTGAAGCGCAATCACGTTTTTCTTGCTGACTGTTGATGGGCTGCGCTTCGGCCGGACTATTGTTGGCGCGATCCGATGCATCGGGGAAAAATTGCTTTGACTCGGGTTTGATACAGGCGCAGAAAGTATGGCGGTGGGGAACGGTCGAAACGAAATAATTTCATTTTTATTACCCGTGTAATTCCATTGGAGCTCCAATCGTGGAAAGAAGTTGGAATGCCAGGAGTTAAGGAATTTTCCTTGGATGAGGAAGCAACACGATTAATAATGAACCGTGGTAAACAGTGTATAATAATGTTACATTGGCTTTCGCAGAAACAAAGTTGCAGATATTCTAAAGCGCGTTTAGGGACCACCGGAGGAGAATCGGTAATTTCCTCGAAACTACGGTCGTTCGGAAGCCTTCTCAGGGCGGCGGATACCATTCACGATCGTTAGACGATTCGCAAAAACGAAAATCGGCCCGCAAAAAAGAATCAATATTCCGGGGCGTACGGCGAATTGAGATGCAGGGTAGTTGACGGCGATTAGAGCCACCGGCTTGGCCCGGTTCGCGCGGTGTAGCTAATCTGTAATTGCACGGGATCGCGATGCATCGAGCGGGGAGACATCCCATGCGATCGCTACCCTCGAAAATGCACCCGTACCTGACGGTCGGGCAGGCTCGCTTCGGAACATGTTACTTTGAACACGCTTGTGGTGCGAATATTTCTAAGTAGACTATAGAGCGATGGCAGGGCATTTAATAATCATTATTCGTTTAAATTGAACTGCTAAAAGAATTACAGAATTTACATTACGCGTGATATGATTTGATTTCTGCGTGCAATTCTTCTTGTTGAATTTTAATCAATCACTTTTAGAAAGTGTCTATTAAATCCTGACCTTCGTTATTAATAAAACAATAGAGTATAATTCATATGACACCTCATATAGTTCAGAAGAAAATTACTTTAGCCATGTAGAATAAAATTGTTACGACGATAAAACCTAATAATTTGTACAAACGTCCCAGCTTTTAAAATATCCTCTTCCTTGAACATCGAATGCAAGGGTCCCTCCCTAATCGACGCTTTAAAGCAGCCCGATTACTCACACTTTAATAGCACAGGCCTGGTCGATTTCTCTCGTCTGTCGAGAATCCCCTAAGAACAGATTGTCGGAAGAGCACGGGTCGCGGGCGATCGTCGCGGTCGTGGTTGTCCTATTTGAGAAACGCCAGGAAAGACCTTCATCCTGACAAATGATGCGAGCCGCCGCCGCGGCACCACGGAATAATTACGTGGCCCTGGAAACACGGGGGACCGGACGAGGGAAGAAAAACAGCGGCGATCATGCCGCGGTCAAAGCTTGAAAAATTAACGCCGAGTGTCGCTGAATTGTCGAGCTTAAGAGGATATCCCTGCTTGACAAATGAAGAGAGGAAAGGAAACATCGGAGTCGGATATACCGGTCGACTATGCTGCTCGAACATATTGCACACCCTCGAGCACATGTACTAAATTACGAAGTAAATGTGATCTTGATTTTCGGTTCGACGGACAAGAAAATGCGTATGGGAATATGGAAATATTGTTTACCGTGTCCGGGAGAAATTGGAAAATTAATAACCACTGTGATTCTTAAGTTTCTTTTTAGTGATAAGAAAGTTCTCTTAATAATCTTAATTAGTTCCGATATAAACATGCGCCTCTTTATTTCTTATACACGTTGATACGATTCTAATTGAATCCCATTCGAATTTCCTTCATGCTGCCTTCTTTGCAACAAGAATAAACTGAATATCAGATACTTAATCACGATAATTATATTCCGTAGGAGACTCCTCCGACGAAACCGTGATACTCAAGACGAGACACGGAATTCTTGAGCGAAATTAACCCGAAGACCGGCGCCTGGGTGAACGCGTCAAGGGGACGTGGAAATTGCGTGTTTTTCAGTCGACGACGACGAGACGAAAGAGTCGTTGCTGCGGGCATCGAGTGGAAACGAGGGTTCCACCGCGCGATGCCATTGTTAATGAGAGCGCGTGGCGTAACTCGAACCGGATGAAGCCGCGAGGGTTGGCACCGAGTAACCTCGATAATTATTACGAGGCGGTAGACAGTAATCGATTCTCCTCTCCTCCCGTTACTCCTTTCCTTCGTCCGTTTTATTTCCCCGTCCCCGTCCGCTCGCGCGGCGGTGCATCCGACTTCATAGCCGGGAATTACGAGCAATAAAACGCACCTGTTTATTCGTGACAGCGCCGATTTATTTGCGATACCGATCCACGGCCCATGATTATTGGGAACGGCCAAAAAACTGGCCAAATTACCCAACCGAACGAGCAGCGAATTGTCCCGCGTGTGTACATACGTGCGTACGGTTCCCCCCGCAACGAAGCTGCGATCGTAAAACGCGTATCGATCCTCCCGATCTTCCCCCTCGGCGGAACCGAGTAATAAAGCTTGCACTTTTTATGCAACCTCTTGCACCGAGGAGATACATACGTACTTGCGTACCGAGCGGATACCGAACGATCGCAGTACGTTTGTTCGATTTGTTCTTTTTTTTTGTATGGATAATCGACGCATTAATTGAGTCCCAATTAGGCAATGGGAGTGATTAAGTATAGTGTTTCGTTTGGAAGGTGTACTTTTCGAAAACTATCGACACCTAAAATTGCATAGCGATTACAATTCGTTATCCTCGATTTTCACTCGCGTGACTTAACTACGTTGATTCCATCGCGAGTACAGTGACATTCCCGTCGCGCAATTGTCACCTGCTCGTTCCACGTATCCGCAGCGAAATAATAACAGCGTTTCGTTACTGATGCCCGTCACGTGAGACGCTCGCTCGTTTAGCTAAACAGCGGTGCATTAGAGAAATGTTAGTTATTAAGCTTCCGTTGCGTGACGTTCTTGGTAACTTCATTATCGCCATCACGAACGCGGCCCCGATCCACACGTGTCTAAATATGCGTACGCGCGGCGTTCAATGAGAAATGCCCGCGCGACGTAACGCTGTTTTGAAAACGGCTATGTTAATTGCTCGCCATCCGGCCGCGCTAACGCGTGCTTCCCTTTTCCCTTTCCCTGTTACACCCGCCGCGGCGGCGCGGCCTGGATAAAGGGGCCACGAATTAGGGAAAGAGATTAATTGTTGCGTCGCGTACGCGCCCCGCTCGCCGCAATTCGGTTGACTGATGGTTCGGAAGAAACGACGGAAATTCGTCGCGTTCAAGTGGCGGCGATGCAGTTGCCTGTTAAGGAAATCGTCATTCTTCAATGACTGCGTTCGAGAAGCATCGCTCTTGTCGTTGACTAATTGCTAGGTGATTAGGGGCGGAGTAAATGGTATTAATTATTTAGTAATTAGACCATGTGGAAATGTTTTTTCGTAGATAGGGTATTCTGCATTGGGAAGAGATTTTTGGTAATTACAACATTCTAGGTCTCACGTGTGAGCTCTTAAATTTCTGATCAATGATAAGTTATCACAATCTTCTTACTATTAATTATAAACCTTTGATTACAAACTAAAAATGCCAATCAAATGGGTACAAGCTCGATTCGCCCGTGATCCATTCTTCCCCTACGTTCCAAAACTTTCCACCCTTATCTCCATCGCGCATCGACACCGCGCGATAAAAAAAAAACCGGACGTAAGAGCCCGTTTCCTAATTCCACTTCAATTTCCTCCATCCTCGACAATTCCATTTCCTGCTCCCCCGAAACTGCGCCTGGCCGTACAACGGAATTTCCACTCTCCAAGCCGTATCATGAGTTGAAGCGAAATTCGTGCGTCACGGATATCACCCAGCGCAACCCCTAAATCATCCAACGAAACGATCCCCCGATGATATGTATCCCCGTGGTTCCGCCGTGGAATATCAGGTTCCACGCCGGCGGAATACACACGTGTGGCAAACCTGACGCCAGTTTGCATGCGTTCAGAGCGCGGCCAGTCCTTTCTCGTGCGGGGCTCGCACGCCCGTCGCCCAGTGGCCGACGGTGTGCGTGCGCGTGCAGCGTGCTGTGACTTTTTGAATGTGTGAATCGGAGTGTGTCGCGGGGGACGAGCGCGAGGGGCGCCGCCGAGCAGGGGTAATGACTGGAGCTTCCTGCTCTTCACAAACTGCACGGGAAAGGGACGCGCGCCCACCCCCCGTGCAGGATATCCGACATTTAATCTGATTTCTGGATTACGACGTCGCGTCGCTACTGCGTGGACGAAGGCTGAAACGAAGCGCTCTCGCTCTCGCAGCTGGCCCCCTCCTCATCTTTACGCCCCCGTTCGGAACGATAAAAATAATGCGTCAACCCTTTACGGAGAGGCGACGTCTGGATTAACGCGTCGCTCCACGGGGGTTCATTGGTGCTGATCGGGAAAGATAGATGGACTTGGGTGATCGGATGTTAATGGGTTTGCCGGTGGCTTTGAATTAGATACGCGGAGATGCGGTGAAATTCTCAGTGATGAAGGCACGGTGGTCGAGAGCCTCTTTAATTTCGCTTTCGCCTGTAATTCAACGATTCGCTTGAAACTAGAACCCAGTGCGTTAAAATCGTCGAAGAAACGAATCTCCATAAATCTCAATCTCCTTCCGATAAATAATATTACCCGTCCTCTCGGATTTCTAAAAAAAAAAAACACGGAATCCGTTCTCCAGCCGCAAGTAACCGCATGCCGTGGCGAAGAGTATATATTCAATGTTCCCGTCGAAGATCGTCGAAGGGGTCTTATCGAGGGTCTGATCGAGGGATCGAGCATCGTTTAAGCAAAACGGTGTGAGTTTATCGTTCCTTTTGCGGGCCCCCCTCCGATTAACCGGGTGGCTTCCACCGCGTTGTCTTCCGGTTTCACGACAACGTTCCCTCCTTGTCCCCCGACCGTGGGAGATCGCGTGCGATCTACCCGTGGCGCGCGGCTTCTTCCCGCAGCCGTGGTTAATTGGTCGGCAGGCTGGAGAGACGCGGAGGCGAACGCTTTAATCGCCGTTACATCAGCGGAAAATAAGACTATCTCGCGCGAGACGGGGGACCGCGATGAAACGTAGACGGAGGGAAGGTGCATCGACTTTTGCCGTCGCATACGCGTGAGCACGTCTAACGTTCTCGCAGGTAAAACGACACGCGTTCAGCGTTCGATTCACGCGACCGGCCACCGAGTCCGCGGGGAGAGACTTTTGTCCTCGCGGTGGGCGAAATCGCGTGCCCCCGGCGCGCGCGCGCGCGGAAGCCAGGTGCGACACTTGGGAACGATATCGCTCGAACGGGCAATAAAATTCAGGAAATTTATTATGGAGTTTGCATAAGGAAGCGCGCGACTGTGTGGGCGTTAGCGAGGATTGGCGCGCGTCGACTTCTCCCGTGCAGAGCCCGCTTTTGCACGGTTTCACACCATTAACGTGCGCATTCCTGGGACATCGTTAATAGCGTCCTTAAATCAAAACAGAGGCTTTTAATTAACGCGTGTAACCAGACGGTACAGGGGGTGGCTCCGAGGGAAATTAATTTACGGGCGGTTCTTTCGCCAGCGAGGCGAAGGTGTTCCTTGGCCAGCAGCCCTTGTCGTTCAGAAGAAAACAAGTTGGCAAAGTAATTTAGGAAAGGATTCTGAAATCCTGTTACCATGGATACTGTATAGCGACTCTTAGATTGCAAAAGAAAAGGATTTCTGAGGAGACTGCCTTGTCTCTGGTGATAATAGGGACTATCCATACGTCTAGATATAATTCCACGGGTCGTCGTCTTTTTCCTACTCCTTCGAAGGCAGACAATGTTCGCGCCGCTTTGCCCCTCGTTCCAGCCGGAATGCAGAATTTATCGCGCTAACGAGCTGCGAAATGCAGCCTGTTTCGAAAATTCGCCGCGGTGAATTGATAGAGTTTCTCTACACTTGTTAGGGACTTTACGCGTTACGGTACGGAAGCTTCTCAAAGTTAATCAATCAATAACATTAACGAACGAATTCGTGTTGCGCACACCTGAACAATGCGGAATACAATTTCAAAATCGATTTTCTCCATTTACCAGATTCCCCGCATACGGAAGTATATACCTCGTTGTCGATGCAGTCAATTAAACTCCTTGCATTGCTGTTTCACGAAGGAAGTTTTATTTTTTCCACCCGCGTACCTTGTCCAATAGAAAGTACCTTCCGCTTACGGTCACAACAATCAAGAGGAGCTCGTCAAGCGGCGTTAATTGAATTTCAAAATTTCCATTACTCGCGACGTTCTTATCGTACCTACCGAGGAAATACGGAGAAAGATCGACCCGCGGCTCTCGCTTACCACGAGCCCCGCTGCTGTAGGGTGTTAAATTCAACTCGTTATAGCAGAGGCGATTCATTCATTTCGGTCAACGTCCCGTGGGCTCGGATTCGCGTTGCAAGTATACGCTGGACGCCCGTGACACGTTCACATGACCCTTTTCCGCGGCGTCACGATTCTCATGAAACGATACACGAGCATGTGAATGGGAGACGCGTCGTTACGATACTTCCGGCGAACAGTCAGTCCCCGCGAATGAAATTAAAGCGCAAATACTACGCGAACGGTATGTGTACTTGAAAGGGGCGTAAAAATTACGATTCCTGAATGAATTTTTATCCACAAAGAGAAGAGAAAGATAAGCGTCGATTGTATTTTTTTTTCTCCTTTTCTTTTCTCTTCGTTTCTGGAAGTTTAATGTGTCCTGATCGAGACTTATAAGAATTTCTTTTCTGTTTTGCACATGAATATTCCTCGAAGTTGTGGAGTTCCATTCGAGATGCTTCAGCACATCTTTTTAATCGTCTCTGTTGAGGAGGATTCGGCGTGACGTTACAGCGGTTCGAGTTACACGTTACACGGCACTTTCGCGAAACGCGAACTGCGTTAAACGCAGGAATGGGATGAATAACATTTATAATTAGAACGGAATGTTCTACGACGTTAAGAAACTAAACTCAACGGCCGATCTTTGTAAATTCATCGAATTGAAGAAACTGCTCCGCAAAGGATGTATGAAAGGTACAACTAAAAGTCAAACGTTCACCGGTAAATTAATAGCGCAATGTTAATGAAAATGCTTCGCGTGAACCAAACGCCACCGAAGATAGGAACGCGACCGGCAAGGATGATTGAAGGGAACGGAAAGACCAAAAAGAGACGGAGGAAGGAAACGGTAGTCGCGGAAGCGGCGTCGTGGGAGTAGCCTGTCCCGCGGATCGCGGCGGATATTACGTAGTAATAAGAACAAGAGTCACGCGAGCAGGCATGAGAAGGAAAATTTACGAGGGCATTACGAGTGAAACATCGCCGGCCGTGTTCCTTCTGCGCCGTCTTTCGGTCCCACGTCGGCGTCGGCGTCATAACAAGACTTTCGAGTCACGCGTTCTCCGTGTCGGGAAGTCGGCCGGAATCAGCGAATTCCGGGAACTTGATTGGCGACACGGTCAGCCGAAACCGGAAACCATAACCTAGCGCAAGGCACGGCGTATGCGAGTACACGCGTGTACATACGTGACTTGCGACACCTTGACGCGCGCAACTGGCCTCGGCGACTGACACGTCATGTACGATCGGTCCGCATGACCAAGGACGCCTTTCAATTACCGCGGAGAGGCCGAGAATGCCGTCGATAACGAGCCTCGTGCTAAATGAACGAAAAAACGAGGGAAGTCAAGATTGGCAAAGGGTACGGAGTGAACGGGGAGGTAAATTAGAGCCGCGGCAAAGCGGACGCACTCGTTTCAGGATTTATTCGCTTCATCGGCGAGGGATATTGTTCCATTGTGAACTTCGCCTGCCGGTAATAAGCTCGAATTGGTTACTGACAGGGTTGAGGGATGAGCATCGATGTCCGTTAAACGCGATTACTCGCAGATCTGAGTTCCTCGAGTAAATCAATTTACAAAAGGCTTGCCGGATGGAAGAGAGTTTTGTAAGGAGTTCGACATTGAAGGATGGAATTGAATTTTCATCGTACTATAGTTGAACCAAATAGTTGCAGAGTGTTTTAACGAAGGAATTACTGATTTATTAATCGTGGAATTATTATCAAGAAATTAGTGGTGGTCTTTATTAGAAATGTATTGCGTTATGACGTCTGCCGTTTGCGCGCGATCATTTTAAGCGCGTTTCCATCAGTTCTTCGTCGCGGCGCGTTAAGCAACAAATTGCTTCACTGTTCGAAGTCAGTGTCTGAAGATTAGTGATTGATAAAGCTGCTCATCGGGGAGCGTCGGAGTCGATGGAAACTTCTGTGCCGGACAAAACACGACAACGATACGCTGCGCCACTCTTATTTTCCTAGCAATTATCCGCGGTTTCTTGCGGGGACACGTGTTTAGACGTCGCTCGTTTACGTCCGCGTCGTGGCAAAGAAACGAAGCGGCAGGTAACGAGGCGCCTGACATCCGTCGAAGAACTGCGGCGGGGCCGACGATAACGGTGCTCCAGAAACGATAACCAGTTCGAACTGTCTGGTTTGGTGACCAACCGCGTTCATTGACTCCCCTTTATCACTGACAATGACAGCCTCCAGATGTCCACTTTGCCTTGCAGCTATTCGCAAATGTTTTACTCGAAACTCGAGTTGCACCGATAAAGTTACTCCCGGTTTCGTCGACCCTTTCGATACTGTTCAATCAGTTCGACAAAGCTCGCTGCAGTTGCTTTTCCGGGAGGATGTAATCCGAGGATAGTTCACACGATGCCATAAATACGAGATAAGAATTTTCTGACAACCATTTCGAGAAATAGAAGTAGTAGCGATCCCCGCTGATTATCGCCGCGGACTAATGGAGCAAGCTCAGCGAATTACAATATTAAATGTCACTGTTTTTCTAGGGGCACTGTCCATTGCAATGTTAATCATTCCACTTGCGATTGCGTGTGTTACGCAATTTCTTTCCTGGGATTCGTATTTACTTTAAGTCACCAAGCGCATGAATGTTGCATGACTGAAATGATTGAAAAGGTCTCGGGCTTCGAAGAATTGCTTTTCAGTGACAACGAGTTTTGCATGATAGAACGAACTTGCCTGAAAGAGATCTGTTGGTGTACAGCTGAATGTATTCTTTAGTCATTTAGAGGGCCAGTTGGTGTGCCGTTTCACTTGCCGATTCTCCTATAATTATTTAATCAACGATATCCGAGCAATCGATTGCCTACGCATTGCCGTCAATATTCCAAAACGCGGTATTCCGTTCATAAGAAAAATTCCCTACAAACGATCTTGCCGAGTCGGTCAAAGCGCGCATGGGTGTCACGCGCCGCCCAATCGTCCAGCATCGATATAAAAATTGAAACGCGTACGTACGTTTGACCGAGCGGCCCCCGTTAATCGTTATCGATTCAATTGCCTTTATCTCCCCTGTGAAGCCTGTTGCAAGAGGTCGACCGAGGCCGCGGAACTTGAACGGGGATCACGAGATGCTCCGTAGATTTGTGGCGTGGGCGCAGAGTCAATGCGAACACGGCACATTGCGACTCCCTTTCCGCGGAGAGGCTCGCGTTTTATCACGCGCCGCGGCTAAAACCGCGTGAAAGCAGGGAAGGGGCGGGGGAAGGGAGGAACGGCCACCCGCGTTATAAATTTCCACGAATAGAACGACGATCCTCCGCTGTATCGAACGATCACGTTCGCGGGCACGTGGCCAAGCGTGCCGTGGATTATTTTTGAAGGCGCCTCTCCGCACGCGTGCGAACTGATCGATTAAACAGCTGTTTAGAGGATGGTCGAATGAAAATATGTCTCGTGATTCGCTTTCTTATTTCCTTAACAATAATGTATGTAAAGTCTATGTACTTAATCAAATATTTTACGGTACACTATAAATGGAATTAACTTTCCTCTCATTTTCCATTCAACGGTTTCTTATCAATTTATGATTAATAATCACCAACAAGTGGCACCCTTTTGATAAACTCCTAAAACCATCCAAGATATTCCGCAAAATCCTTTCGAAAATACAACCTCTGCGCTGCATCTCGGAAATCGCCAGAACCAGTGGCCACTAATTGATTTTAAAAGGCGGTAATTCGTGTCTGGTTGATCCAGGGCAGCACGAGCCGGATATTTCCCGAGATTTCCAACGCGCCTCCACCCCGGAGGTCTGTCCCTCGTTAATTTACATCGGACGCGCGTTGAATCCTTCGAGCCCGAAAGCGGTCAAAAGCAAATTTGCACAGTCCGGTCACGCGCGAACCGCTCCTCGACACACGCGTTTCGTCGTTCCTGCGTTTACCCGTGTCATTATTGCCTGGCTAGGGTAAATCGTGTGTGCACGCCGGTCGGTTAGTGGCAACGGTAGAAAGGAAGGCTGAGCGAGAATATCTCTGGTCTCGTTATGTACATACGCGCCTGTGCCGACGTCATTTGCGCGGACACGTGCTCCGTGGCTCGCGGAAATGTTTTCGAAAGGGATTAGGAAGGACGTCTTCATTATCGTGCATGCTCCTTTTCTATTAAATGTTTAACACACATTTTCAGACCTTCCCCATACGTCCAATCGAAGGGAATTGAAAGTCGAGGAAGATCGAGCTGCTCGATAAAATTCATTCACGGATGAAATCTAAATCTCGACTATCTGCTTGCTTGCTAATCGACAGCACAATTCCAATGATTTCTTACGCTGAAGATAATGTTCAGCCCCGGTGAACATTGTAGACGATAGTTAAAGGTCGTCCGGCTAAACTATTCGCCTTTTTACGAGACCCTGCATTAAATCTCTGGCAACGCCATAAAAGCTGATTATCGATATTCCTCGGGATGAGGCAGGACGGTCCACCGCCTCCATGCTCATATAACCGACGTTCACCCTTCGATCTTTTACGATTACTCCACGCCTAGGTTTCGAACAACAGACCGGAGAGAAGGAGATTAAGAAGAAAGAGAGGGCGAGACTGACGTTCGAAGAGACGTGCGCGTGCAGTAAAGAGCGAAGTTTAATTGCCAAATAATAATTAGACGAGGTAAAACTCGTGGTTCGATATAATTTACGATGCTCCTAGCCTGCCTCCTACTGACGATAATCATTTCCATAAAAAGGTTACAAGCATCCCTCAGCACGACTCCCTTCATTTTGCTTGGTAACGACAATATCTCCTTCCCTTTCTAGGTTGCTTAATTTCTGCGGTGCTTTATGAGAGGCCCTCGCCCACGGCGATAACTTACCCTTTGCTCAGGGACAGCTTGTATCCTCGACGAAACGTCGTTTTATGCGCGCATCTAATAATTTACACGCGAGTGGAATATTTATTTCGTGGATATCGTCACGCGATATCGTGAGCGATTATAATCTCTTTAATTTGAGAACACTACATTTAATTGCATTAAGGGCGAAACAATTGTCAATGCATGTGAAGCAATGATCAAAGAATATATTTTAAATTGATTAATTAATATAAAATTGAGGGTCCGTCCCCGATGTAAATTACATTCTGTTGCTTAACATTCTTCTTTATCTGCGAACTTTAAAATATTACAAAGGATAATTCGTTGAACGCGCCGCGTATGAAAATAATGTTACTGAGATAAATCTCGGAACGCGTGTGAAGAATTACGAACTGCGCTCGAGATGTGCAATTTTGCACGAATCGTGTCATATGTCTGTTACTGTACTGGGTGGTCCGTGTGATATGATGAACTACCGCTGGTAATGATCATTGCGATGAATTCGCAAGTTTCGAACACTTGTCGGACGCACTTGAAGCGAGTCTCGTTTGTGCCAGCGCATTTGTTGCTTTCGCGGTGAAACGCGCTACATTCTTGTAACAAATTGTATTCATTAAATGCAATCTGAATTGTCTTCTAATGTCATTGTCAGCGACTTCAGACTGTTCAGCGCATGAGATTATTTAAATAGCTGATTCCCATCGTCGAAAATAGTTTTACTGGAGAACACAACAATGCCACGAAATAATTGTATCACTGTTCGTTGCACGAAAATGTATCATTCCCTGTCTAATAATTATTCCTTGCAAATTTGTATAAAAACCGCGATGTTTATGATAACATTCCCTTTTCTTCGTCTCCGCACCAAAGTTTTCCCACGTTTCAGACGGGAAAATGATCGTGCCTCGTTATTTTAAAACAAGCACCACTACCAGCGAGGCACAGACGCGCGTTATATTTCTCTTCACAGAGGAGGCTGTCCTCGCGCGTTCCGCGTCTTTCGCGGGGCTTTAATGACCACCACGTGGTGCTATCATCGGAGGTAGTACGTGAGAAACACGGGCGAGTATCATCACGCGGTGACTCGCTAAAATTATCCGTGGCTTCTCTTTCGAGGCAACGCCGAAGGATGAGAATTAAGCCGGTGCAAAAAAAAAAACAGCAGCCGGGAACCCGCGGAGACGTGCAGAGAGACGGTCTCCCTTCGGTTTCACAAAGGACTTCTCCTGGGAAGGTAGTCAAGTGGAACCACCCCTCCCCCTCGTTCCTTCGCGGACAATGTTCCCTTTTGAGCATTTTTTTTCCCCTTCTACCGGAAATTTTTTCCCGGGGTGCACGGGAGATGCTTCCTTCTTTTCGCTGTTACCCCCTTTGTCGGTGCGCTTTTTGAAAGTTGAAGAATCTGCTTGCCTCGGATGCGACAGAAATTGAAATGGGAAATATTAAGGGTCATCGAAAGTATTCGGCATATTAAGTAGACTCATCGTTTTGTCGTTGTACTTTCGGTTAAATGAAATTTGGGAGTCAGTAGTTGAGCAGAAAACCGGTATTAATTTTGGGTGGGAATTGGTGCAGAAATTTGTAGAGGTTTATTTGTACTGCATTTAATCGGGAAATTGGAAACAGATGCAATATGCAGACTAGGACGAAACCTCGACGGTGTAATTAATTAATCAGCAATTAGGATGTAAGGCCGTTATTTAATTATGCAGCGAGAGTTCGGAGACGATGGAGTGACTCGAAAGTAAATTATTGAAGGATCGTCGATTGGCGTGGTGCTCGTTAAGAATCTCTGATAGGAACGATGCGAACGCTTAATGCATTCGCGCAATCAGAAAAATGTCAGGAGCATCAATCGAAAAGTTGTAAAACTGAAATAACGTGGATCAATTTTTTTCAGATGTATAAAAACATCAACCTCGAAATACGTGGAAACGCTCTTGTACTTTCCAATTATGAATTTATAGCATGACATTAAACGACGCGGCCGTTGTTTTATTGGAGAAATATCGAAGTAAAACGCAGGGGTCGATGCGAACTTTAATCCGTGTCCCATTAACTCATTCCAATTATTGGATCGTTCAGGAATATCTTTAAATCGATTCGTGTTGTCCTTTCTGTTTGCCGAATCGAGTTCGTCAGCGGAAAGCGTGATATTTAATTGCTCGAGTAGCTATTAACCTGGCGGTCAATACGCACGATATGTCTTATGATTAATCATTAACGTGAAACGCGAGCGGAGAAGTAACCATGCAATCGGCTCGTGGAAAGAAATCGGAAATACTCTGAATGCCCATGGTAATTAACAACCATTGGTCATGTTTGCCGAGGACTAAATTGCGCTCATCAATCGCCGGATATTTTAAGAAGAATTTTTGCATACAAACGTATTTGGCTTACTTTCGAGAATAATAAATGAATAAAACTTCACTTCTACTACTGCTTACATTTCCTCTAAAGAACCCTTTCTTTTAATACCGCACTACTGTTCTTTTTTTTTCACATACTGTCAAAGCATTCATACCCCTCAATACAATATGCACAGCGAATCCAAAAAGAAGTTGACCAGAGAAATCTCTAAAATACGTCAAAGGCTTCAATGCTCCTTAATGTATACAGCAGCGATCAGAGTTAACCCTTTGATCTCCAGCTGAAGATCGCGAGTCCCGCGAGGAAGAAGGAAAGAACGGGGAGGAAGTGCAGCAAAAGGAGGAGGCGACGGGGGCAAAGGAATCGGCGAGTAACAAGTCGGTGTCTGGCACAGGAGAGCAGTACTGTCTTTCTGGACCGGTAATGAGGGCCCTGACGTACTGCACTTATAAGAATGCTACCAGACGCGTTTCGCGCATCGGCGAACGTGTTAAACACGCCAGCTGCCGGTGCAACGCTCGTGCACGCAGCTTCTTCCCCTTTCCATCCTCGCGTCATTGTTCCGTACAGAGTCCTCGTTTCGCACTGAGGCCTCCCGTTTTCGGTCGATCGCCGGTGGCTAATTCGTGAATCGTTCGGGGGAAGGAAAGGCACACGTGCAATCTGTGCATTTGCATCGTACCGACGCATGAGCGCGTACCGCATGGTGATTATATTCTGTTGCCGAATATTCTTCATGCCCGCCGCTTTCGTTCGAGCTTTTCGATAGGGGGTTGCTCGAGATGTCGTTGCTACTTGTTCCGTAATTTTTAAAGAATATTCCATGTTCCCCTGTCATTTTTTTCTACACGCTTCCCGATTTGAATCTACACCTGAAAAATTGGGGGACGCTGGGATTTTATTGAAGCTACCGCGCGTTCAACGACTCCCGAGAAGAAATACCGCCCGAGCCGGCGGTGTCGCGAAACAAAACGCGTCGGCGAAACGGGGCCGAAAATTGTTCCAGGGTGTCGCGAGCGGTAGAAAACGCGCGACGCGTTCCGAGAAAAGCGCCGCGCCGCGTGCACGGTTCAAGCACAAAGGGCCAACGCGGGAAACGTACAAGCGGTTATACATTTTTACCTTTTATCGGTTCCGTTCAGCACTCTGCGCTCGTATCGCTCTTTGTACACGTTATTGTCCCGCGTGCACGAGGCTCGTCGTGCTTTCGTACGACCCGCGTGCACGTACGAAACACGACGATGATACGCGCGCATGCGAGGGGAGCGTATGTTAACGATGCTCGAAGGTTCGTAAGTTGTTCTCGGAACATCGTTTTAAATAATATCCGACAAGCGCATCGCGGAACGGCATTTAGAATGATCACAGGATAGAAATCCCCGTCTTCCGACACGATTCCGAATCTATTTACAGTGATCGATCGAGAAACAGTATGATAAATTAAATCTCATTAGTGCGTTACAACATGACAAGATAAAATTCAAATATCAACCGTTCCATAGGAAAATCTTTCAGAGAGCTGTCCTCGCAAGCTTCCGCTCGATTCGACGGATCCTATCGAGCGCTAATTTCGTAGGGCGCACCGGAAGTGGCGAGAAGACAGCGTACATACGTAACGCGTAGATGGAAAACCAGCCGAGCCGCAGCTTCTCTACTCGTAGGTATTCTAAAACGAGCTCGCACGGGATAATATTAATCTCCGGTCCCGTGTCGCGGCATGCGCGCACGAAAGGGAAAAGAGGATCTGTCGGCAGCGGGAAATAGTGCTCGCTCCTAAGGCCTCGGGGGTCACGTGCACGCTGCATGAAGCATCGCGTGGCTCCGTGGGATCGTGAGCGCCTTTCTTTTCCTCCTACGGTGCACGCAGACACGGTGGATTCGTCTGACCGGTTGCATCCTCGAGAACTTACGCAACGCCGACTGTCGATGCGACGGACTCGCGATGCCCGTTCGAACGAGAGATTACGGATTCCAGTGGCCGGGACAGACGCGGCATCGAAATCACATCGATGTCATCGCGATACCATTCGACGTAGTTGCGCAAGATATGTATAAAGGCGGCAGCCGAGCATATGGGCCAGCAATCAGAAACCAGCAGTGGCATAATTCTTGAACGATCTTATCGCTCGTTAACGGGAGGGGCGGGGGGGGGGGGGGGCAAGCACGAAGGAAAAGGGTGGACGGAGCGAAGCCATCGATTTCCATCCGTTCGCGTCGCATCGCGGAACATTATCATTTTCGTCGAGTTTATCCAGCGAGACATCGTCGTGTAATTTCCAAGCGCAGATTATATAGGGGCGGACCCGCCGATCCCGATTCTCGTGCCGCGAGTCATGATTCGCTCTAACCGTTTCTCTCGGACAATCGTAATTTTCGTTGTCCCGGCCGATCCATGATCGCGATCCTTTTAAAGACGGTAGATGGGACGGAGTTTTCTTTATGCCTTCGCACAGGGTCGTCCGAGCGCTCTAGAATTATCCGTTCGCGTTGTAGACACAATTTATGACGTAAGCGAAACGTTTTTGTTAATCTCGCGCGCTTTGAAAAGGCAAGAGTTGCAGTGTTTTACTCTCGCCATACTTCGACCCTTGCCTCCGGTCTATAAATCCCGAAATCAATCTCGCACCCCTCATGGGACACGCGTCGCACCCCGAAAATGTAGCCTCGTTTCTCCGCGGCAAAGCGAAGGACCCCGGAATCGAAGGAGGCTGACGATCGCGCCACAGGGTGGAACCGTTCGATCGGCAAAAACCGATGGGTTCGAGTTATTTATTGCCGCGCTCGTTGGGGGAAGAGAGGGCGAAGAGGACCGAGAAGGAGGGGCTGCACGGTGGACAGAGGCATCGGTGCCCAGGACACGGAGAGATATCTTATCTGAGACACAAGTGCGCGCCGGGGAACGCGCCGCGTATACTCGCATCCTCGCCGTGGGCCTGATACCACTCGCTGATAACGGAGACGCCTCTAGTGTATCTGATGTACGGGCGAAAAACAAAAGGAACCACCGATGGTCCAACCCCCTACCACTCTCACCTCGTCGCCGTTAAAGAGCCTCGAGACCCATCGACTGTTACTCCGACACGGTGGTAACGAGGATCGATCTCGTTGCGCGGCCCGATTTGTATCGCTGGGGAATGTTTTATGTCGCCCGGGAACGGCGTCCGGGAGGAAACCACGGGAACGCGACGCGTTATCGTGAAAGCCGCGGGGGACTCCTCGCATGGCGGACTTGGACCACCTCAAAGGTGTATCGCCCAACGATCGCAGGTGCAGAGCAAACGTGTGCAAGGGCTGCGAAGTAGTCTACCTGACCGCTCTGGAGATTATGCAATAGGAGTGTTTGTCAAATTATTGGCGGAGAAAGGAATTATTGCCATTGCTGCAACTTTCTGTTCATAATACTTAAATTGTTTCGATAACGACAATCATTTTTTTGTACTCTATCAATCTCACATCTGACACTTCAGAGAATTATTCAGACTTATTGGTAATTGGATGAATGATTAACACCAGAAGATAAATCCAAGATGGGAGCACTAGATAAAATACGTTTCAAGCCATTCTTTTCTTTGTACATCCGGAGCAAAATAAATTTTTAAGGGAAAGCAGCTAAGGGTTCCGAAGCTCCCACGCCTTTTCTTTGAAATAGGAGGAGAATCGACTATCGAAACCAGTTTACACGATCTTTCAGAAAAATTGAAATGTTTCTCTGTGTCGAGACTAGTTCGCAGAATTCGCCGGCTGTGTAGAAGCTAGCGAGAAGCAGGCCGATATCTTGGTTCTGGCAACGGGGTATTTGTTCTGGTTAAGACTATCGCGGGCGTAAATTTTTTTTCGCGATAATCGACAACGAGGAGTGTCTCCGTTATCGAGGCGCGAACTTATACGGCTGTAGATAACGAAAGCTAGTTCTCGCGTGACACGTTTCAAACTCCACGAGCGCTTTCTACAAATGCAACTATATCACTGACATCGAGAACTATCTCTGGTGCGTAAGGAGTCATAGAGGGCAAATTACACTCATAAAAGGGTTCAACGAGAGGTGGCAAACCATTTGAATCGTAAGGCGAAAGAAACAGTAGTTCTGTTCAAGACATTCGGTAAACAGAAATGAAGAAACACAATTGAACGCACCACGAAAATGCATTCTTGTTTCAGAAAAATACACCAGTAAATTCCGCTAATTATTTAAAGCGTGTTCGACTTAATTGACCTTTCATTTAGCACGATCCCAGTATAGATTGTTGCAAGCACAATTTGTATACTCCGCTGCAGACCGTTGCTCCTCCACATGCGTTTCCCTCGACGAAAGTACGGTACGTGGGTCGAAAACGATTGCATCGCTCGAAAAGTAAGAGAGTACCACTAAAAGTTTTCGGGGCGTGGGCAATAATTTACGATGCCGCGCGGTAACTATCCGCAAGTACCGTCGCGGGGCAGCGCTAATGCTCGTCCGCGCGTGGACAGGCGAGCGCGAGTGCAAACCGAATATAACGAAGAAGGAACAAAAAGGGTTGAAGGGGAGCCAGGCTTTACTACGCATAAATCTGCGGTCTCGCCCGACCTCGCCTGGGCTTTACTGCTGTTCCACGAAAACCGGCGTCGGCAGCAACCACCGCGATGTAGGTCTCTGTGTCTCCGGGTTGCGGTCGCTCTTTCCTTCGAAGAGCTCGCGGATTCTTCTGGCTTAGACTGCTCTAGTCGTGTCGGGTGGAATGCACAGAATTTTACTTTTGTTCTTCTTATTAATAGAGGGGTTGGTACTTTCATCCCTAAATCCCATATTCTAATCTTATTTATACATTTTGTAATGAAATATTTCAAACGCTATTTAAATTATTATCAGTTAATGGTATCGCAAACCTTTTGCGATTACTGCCGGGTAAGTAAAGTATAATGAAACATTGCGCGCTGAAGGAAACCTCGAATAATAAATGATTGAACGTCATTAAGCATCCCACCGAAGCTGGACAATTGTAATTAAATACGTTACACAAAATTAATCATACCCAGCTAATTAAATGAAACGCGGAAAGCAATCTCACGCGACCAAAGGGTAAATGAATTGAATTAACGGTGAATACTTCCTGCCTACTATGCAATTCGAACGAAGGCGGATCATTAAAAAGATTCTGGGTCCTGATCTTTACACCTTGGAACCAGGCAACGACGCGCAAACGTAATCAGGTATATTAAATCGCGGCAACTTAGACAGTTTAAATTGCAACAACCTCCGATACACAAAAGTGCGCGTGGCAGATCTTTGATCGAATCTCTCCATGTTCGCAAGCACCCTTGATTCATGGATTCGACTCTGATCAATAAGATCCAGCAGAGAGTGCAATTAATATCGTAATTAGACTGCGTGGCATTTACACGAGGTACGACTCCACCCATTTTCGTTTCGGTGCTCGTTAACGATACTTGTACAGGGTTTATGCAACGTCGAACGTCAGATGAGAGCATCGTGTCGGAGGATGAAGGTGCGACAGACGCTACCTGATGCTAAGAAACGCTTGCTGATAATCGATCTGTGTTCTGAAGATGGAATTCTCGGGGAGAATTGAATTGTGCGCGTGATAAGATTAAAGGAGTCCGAGCTTGAGCGCGTTCGATGAGGTTGAACAATTGATTTGACGATCAATCGAAAAATATGTGAATAATTGATGGAAATAGAAAGACGAAGAATAAAATACAAACATGAATCCGCGTTCGTTTCTAAAGTAAATTGTAATTCAAGTCCAATTTTGCCATTAAATGCAAGGCTCGAATTCATGAGAATTCCTTGTTCCCTACCTTGTCCACTGACCTCAGCAAGAAAAAGGAAAAAAGCCTGAAGTTCTTTCGCGTAACGTTTCTAGCAACTGTCGATGCACATTGATATGCAGGTGAACGTAAAATCACGATGGAATAAGAGCAGACCGGAGGTGCAATTAAACTAACGCAACGACGAACATACGAACTATTGCGAATGAGAGGCAGAAACGTAAGATATGCAAAACGCATGGGGTCCACACGGAATATTATCGATCTCGACTCTATGGAATCCAGCCGTCGCCATAATCAGAACACATTTCCCATCGTTCGCTTTACGAAAGATCCTCTATCGCGTCAACGTGAGAAGCCTCAGTGTTCCCACAAAACGTCGAGGAAACTTGGAAACTGTGCGACCTTCGCGTCGCCGTCGTCGAAGAACGGCTCGCGCTCGATTTACAATAATACGTATCTTTAAGTTGTCGATGGAATGAGAACGCGGAGATTGCGATTCCTAATGGAAATTTCTCGCTGCGAATGCTACCCAGCAGCGAGCGGGGAAAACGGAATTTGTTGAGCAATCGAATGGCTCGAGGAAGCTGGCATTTCATTTCCTTCGTGGAAAAAAAAGAAATTATGCAGGTATACGAAATTCCCATGTTTGATCCAAAGAGAAATAGTACGTACGATTAGAACGAAAGTGAATTAACAAAGTTATTGAAAACAGTGAGAACCACAGGAGTGTGAGCAGCACATCAATTTTCATACACCAAAAATGATTCCTCAGTGAAATATCTTTTAAAACCCAAGAATTGCTTCCACCTCCTCCCGACCATCTCACCCTTCTCAGACTAAATGCACCCTCCGCACTGGTTTGGTATCCATCCGTACCAATCGAATCGAACAAAAGTTATCTACGCCGGTACAATCCAGCCAGCATCTTTGGAGATAAAATCTAGCTGCAGCCGGTAGCCGAGTAAGTTCGCCTTTTCGCCGATTAATCGGGCAAAGCTCCGGCGTGGTCCTTAACAGGTAATAACGACAAGCTTCCCGCGGTCCGATAACAAAGGATCTTGTCAGAGGGCGAGCGAGGAGGAGCGGTGTGCAGGGTGAGTGAAACGTACAGGACCGGGATCGAGAATGAAGGAAGAACGAGCGGCCACGTGGGATCAGCGGCGATCGTTAAAGAAATATCGACGTCGCGTGAGCGCCTCCATGCGAGCGATCCGCAAGCGAATACATACCCCGGGACGGGGTATCTGTAATGCGATCGCTTTGGCACTGTATGGCGATAGCATCATTAACCCTCCGTTGCGGTGAACACTGAATAAGATCTTGTTACGCGATATCCGCGCGCGGAGGACCGCGGTCGCCCTCTCGGTGCACAATACTCGCTAATTAAACGACCGATCGGCCCGCCACCGCAGATACCAGAGCGCGATTGCTTTGTCTTCGCCCAAGCGGGACCACGGGCACGCCGCGCCGTCGCGGCCGAATTAATTGGCGACGAGGAAATAAATGGGGGAAGCGGGCCCGAGCCAAAATCTGGTGAACGGGTGCACGCCCTTTATTAACGCAAGTCGAGAAAGTTTGGCGATATCGCTGAGTTGATCGATGCCGGGCTAGCAGGTTTTCACTCAAGTGCTTGCATGTTTTTGGGGGAGGTGGAGGGCGGTTTAGAGGTTGACAGGCATTTGGACGGACAAGGGATTGAAATTGAACGCGTAATTGTTGGTAGCGCACAGATGTCGACTTTTGTGAAAATAGAATATTCCTTCCTCTTTGCATAGTTTTGGTATTTCATTTTTAATAAGGTTTAATTAGGTCCCGCGGTAGAAGAATGATTAGAATGAATCAGGATTCGTACGAGGACTTTCACTTTTACCAGAGTATTTATAAATTAGAGCCATTCACTTGAAGCTGCTCGATAAGATCTACGCGCTCCGCGGATTTTTTTTCCCCCTTGTAGTATCTTGTATCAGATAAATTGTTACAAGCGGCGAGACTTCCTAGAACCGCATTCGCCATGAACTTCCTTCCTCGTGTTTCATAAAAACCTACTCTCAGTTGATCCTAAAAATCTCCATCGATCCAAATCGCTGATATTTTGCATTATCATCAGATCTTAAGTGCTTCCTTTTACAAAACCACAATTATCAAGCAAAATCGATATTATATGCCTCGATAAACCATCAATTTTCATATCGCTCGATAAAAAAATCGCTCGCCATCGAATCACGAATAAAACTACTAATAAGTAGTCATCTGCCTATCCTTTTATCCAGAAGAAATGTTATCAAACCGCTGTCCAGTTCTTATAACCCCGCGATCGGGAAGCTCTCGCCGGTCGATCCCGAGCTTCAACCTGCCACAGCCTTTAAATTTCACGGCGAGCATCAGCGTGCTAATCGCGCGGGAAGACCGAAGGGAACCCCCCGGCGGAATGAAAACATTTCCAGCCGCGGGATGCCAGTCTCTGTCCGAGAAAGGAGTCTCAACCGGCGATAAATCGTCGTTCGATCGCGGCCGAGGTGCGCTTAATTGGCGGTATCGGCGACTGGCTCGCTCAAAGAGTCGTGAAAATCCGCCGCGGCTTGTCGCCCAGAAGCGGACTGGACGCACGTGTCACTTTTTTTTTTTCACCTTCTTGCTTCCACCTCTTCGTCTTCCTGGCGGACGAGCCACGAGTTCCTGGATAGAGCTCGTAGAACGCTCGAGGGACAGGGACGAGCCGGCACGGTTCTTCCTCGGGAAAGGATCGGCTTCTTTCCTTTATTTGTTTCTCTCTTCTTTTTCTCTTTTCTCAGGTTGTTTCCAGCTGACGAGGGCGAAATTGCCCGGGTAAAAAGGTTCGGACGGGTGATTCCCCTGAATCGAGGGGGGAAGACTCATCGGGAGACAGCGTGATGCGGTCGGACCCGTTGTCAAGAATGTCTCTCTTCCCGTGAATCCGCTGAACTTCTACTGGCGTGTATTACTTCCTGATGTGGAAGCGCGGCGAGTGTTCGGGATCCTTGGCATTCCACGCAACTATTGCGTTATGTCAGATCGAACGAGAGCTGTGCATTATTGATCGAGCCATTTCATGAGGTTGGTAGTAAAGAAAAAATGATTCTTTTAGGTTCCCAGTGCTCGTGTAATTCTGCATTGAATTTCAATGTCTGGTATTAAGTGTAAGAAGGAGGATTAAGCATGTAACTCTTTTTTGTCATTCTGCAAAATGTAGAAAGTAAACTGCTGGCTTGGAGGGAAGATTTGCAATGCCTCATGGAAATGATCGTCCTTTTTGCCACTGTTTACGACATCTATTCCAGGAAGTACAAGGTGCGCTATCATTGCGATAAATGATACTAATGTTTCCTTCAACAAGTGATACATCGTTTTATCCATTCCTCGTAACGCAAGATTCTGGTTCATTCTTCCTCAATACTCGATTTGCCAAGTCATTTTGCATAATTTTAAGCAAACATTAAATACTCCGTCGACGTCTCGCTTTGAAGCATCAATCACTATCCGCATCGATATCGTAAATGTAAATCCTCACAATAAAAGAAATTACGAAATTTCATTTGACCATCAAATATACAATTTGCTCCTCCAATAAACTGTGCCACTTTCAAATGATCGAGCCGCGGGATTCCTCGCATTGCTCGCGAAGCAAATGAAAGATTCTCATCATCCTCCCAGACCGATCCATCCATCATTCGAAATCAACGCGGTTCGGGGTCCGTTTGACAGAATCGATAATTAATAAAACTAAGGCGCGGCTGGATTCCTCGACGGCTCGAGTCCGACGGAGATCCGCCTTCGGCGACAAATAGGCGCGGCTGCCGCCAAAAGATCGCACAGCATCGTCGCGCACGAGTGTTCGGAAACAGGTGTTCGAGCGTCGACGGTGACGGAGAAAGGCGCGTTGGCACCGTTCGACACGCAAACGCGTTGCACGTTCGTCATAGTCCAGTAAATCTAGCGCGTTTAGGCGACTTCGTGTCTGGGCTATTTAAAGGCCGCGCTGTGGTCCTTGAATTTACCTGGCGGCCTTCGTATCGAACGTATTCGATACAATATTAATTTGAAGTGTCAGCAGAAATTTAGAGTTCCTTCAAACTCTATTCTTCTCAACAGTAATTAGGAAACAAATTTGGAACTGTGGAGCGGTTCCGCGTGTCAGGGATTTTCCAATTTCTCCATTTGGAAACCCAATGAGATATGATGGCTTCCTCAGAGATTGTTCTTCGTCATTTGTAATGACAATTGAAATTTGTAACTCTGAGCGTGCCTACTTCGCACACGAGTACCCTGATTTTCCTTCACATCTCCGAACAGCAGTTGGCATACTTCGAATGTTCGCAACACACGATGAACAATTAATTATAATAAAAAGATCGTCGGATAATTAGCCGAGCGAAACTCGTATCGCTTGTCATGCGAAGAAAGTAAACTCTGTAAATATCCCATGCACGATTTGGCAGAAGAACAGCTCAATCTTAATACCAATTGAACGTAATCTTACACGAATCCCGCCCAGAAATAATTCCTCAGCATTCCCGTCACGAATAAAACGCAAAAAGAAATCTTCCCGAAAATTGTGCTCAACGAAATTGCATCCAGAAGCCCAAATTACATATCTCGCAAATGAACCAATTATTTTCTGTTTTATCCGAAATATCAAGAGGCCCGTTCATTAAGATTTAACTCCGAATATAATCTTTCGAGGAAGCCCTCGGGCGGCCGCGGTCGATTCGACGAAAAGAAAAGGAAAACGTCGTTAAAGCGTTGTGCAAACACTTGACAGCAGCGGGGTCCGGCGCGATGGGATCGCGGTGCAAAAATGCCGAGGTTGACTTTGCCTCGCTGCGAAGTCGACGAACATATGTAAACGCAGCTGCGGGGCTCTAAGGGGTCCCCCTTCTCGAACGCGAGCAGCAATCATTGACGATGCAATCGCGGGGGACGCAACGATCCGCGAACGAAGCCCGACCGTACCGTAGCCTGTACTTAGGTCGCGCGGCGACCGAGTGCACCCTCGAGGATTCGCCGTTGCGATGGTAATTGCGAGCCTCCGACTTCGATGGGACCGAGAAACCGGATCACCCGTTCGAATCCAGATCGGGGATCATGGTCGCGTTGCGGGCCCTTGGATGGTTCTTTGCTCGTGGTGAAGGGTCACGAGTACGGATCTTTAAAATTTTACCCTTCGTCTGTGAATCTTTATGGTGTTTTAGTTTATAAACTTCGGGCCCGAGGATAAATTAATTCAACGACATTTTTACTGTGCGGTTAATATCAAGTATTGATAATACTAATTATTTCTGTCATCAATTTTAACTTGCACAGCTGAACATTGCTGCTAAATAGAATCGCAATTTTTTAATCAGTTGGATCTATTTATATGTGTACTTTAATTTTCTTTAAAAGCATATCCCTCTTCCTCGTGAGAACGAGATTTACCGTGTTTGCAAAAGATACCAGTACGCGGATCCGCAAGCAAAGCAGCTAGAAGCTTGTTAAATGTCAGGTAATTTGCCTTGAACCTTGCCCCGCGAAGCTTGCCTCGTCTATCGTGGAAAAAGAATGTTAAAAGTAGCCACGGATGGGAAAGGAAATTACTATAATTACGTTTTGATAGCACACCTTGCGCAACGTAATCGACGATGCCTACGATCGTTGAGTTTTATTTCACATTAAATATCGCACGTTTCTTTATTTCCGCGTGCACTAATGTCGGTATATAAGTTGCGAGGATTCTATGGGACTTGAATCCACCGTAGTAAAATGTAAAATATACCTTTCAAATGTGCATCATTTTATGAGAAACATTTTGATTGAAATAATAATGAAAAGTATCCGGGAATGATCCGCGAATAAATGTCACGAGCAAAGAAAGTGAAATAAATAATTTTCTCTTCGCTTAAAAAAAAAAAGGGAACAAGCCGGACCTTCCAATAAGAGAATAATTTCTCTCGTTTAATTACAAGAAATTCAAATATCCCTACATTTTACGAGCAGATTCGTTCAGTCGCCTGACCCAATTATTTCCCCGAGCAACGAAATGAATTACAAAAATGAATTCCGCTCGGTAGTCCGATAAAAAGAAAAAAAGCCGAGCGCAAATAATAAAAACGCAAACGGTCTTGGAATTCCAGTTCACGCGGGGCATTAATGGGAACCTGTGCATCAAATAGTTCAATCCGATGCAGCAGCGAATTCAATCACTTTTTTTCCCCTCCATACTTTTTCTCTCGTTCGACGTTTTTTTCCCTACCAGCTCGCCAAGGCGCAAGACAAATGGCCACGTGAGCGGAACGCCCGTGGCACGCAATCTAGCTCGATACAATACGCTCATCCGTGAACCGGAATACGTCACGAGTTAATGGTCCACCTTGAACCCGTTATCCTGACGACTCCATTTGGGCTGCGGCAGGGGGTCGGCGAAAAGAAAAAGGAAGAAGCGAGAAAAAGAAGCGCGTCTATGCCGGAGTTTCAAGGGTGCAGCGAGCTTACGCGTGCACGCGGTTGCAGGTTGCAGCAGGCAAAGGTCGTCGGGAGGCTTCGAGGTGAGGAGTTCCCACACTTCGATGCTGCCTCGAGCGGCTAGAAGCGCATGGGTCAGACGCCTGTGCGCGCCTCGAGCGACGATCGTGAGCCAAGCAATGTTACACGAGACGAGTTTCTCGGATTTAAGAGGATTATATGCAGTCTCGATCGTGGGTGGAGCAATTTTCATATTGATAATAGAGCTTCGTGAAGAGGAGAGAATTAAAATATTAAGGTTTCACTGATTCGTAGCATCGGAGAAATTGCAATTGAAAGTGGATGATCCAAACCAAATTCAACTTGCATGCGTTTCGATAAATAACTTACCAAGTCGAATGTGAATTATTTTGAACTGCCTATGAGAAACGATATGGACCACTTGAACCCTTTGCAACCGCAAATAAATAGAAGACAACTAGTCCTGTTCATCCTTCATGCGCAATCCAGTAACGCAAATCCGAATTCCCACCTATGAGAGTTAAACGAAATCTAACGGAGCCCCAAAAAAGAAGAAAAACCAATCGCAATTCATCAAATGCGAAGTATATAAGGAATCCCAGCAAATTATACACCTAACTTCTATCCCTTTTGACATCAGCAACGGATCCCAAAAGATCCCACGTGCGCCAGGGTCGCGTTCGGCCGCCGAGGGAGCGAAATTCCCGTCGCAAAAACGAACTTTGCGCGTCCGGAAGTGACGGAAAGGAGAGCTCCGGTGCCTCGTGTAACAGCGTCCGAGAGTGGCTCGGGGCACGGCGCGTGCAGGACGTGATTGTGTCGCGGCCTCCACTCCTCCTTCTTCATCGTCCCAGCATCCGTATAGAGTTCTCTCCGTTCGCCGCCACCTCCCGCGTTCATCCCCTACCACGCAGACCCGCGCCTTTTCGCCGTGCGGTGCTCCTTTTTGCTTCTATCGCTTCTCCGTTGGAGAGGACGGGTCCCACCGCCTCCGCTCGACCGCGGCTACACGGCCGAGGCTCGTGCTTGCTTTTGCTGCTCTTGCTGTACCTAGCAGACTCCCATTGACGTAGGTAGCTCACGCTTTCGGAAATTCTCCAGGGGCTTCCTGGATCCGCTTTGGATCGCAAGTAGGAAATTGGAATTTCTTCGGCTTCATGCTGACTCGTCTTTTTCTTTCTTGGTACCGGGAATATTCGCTGTTGCAGAGATTCGGTATGTCCGTTCTGTGACGTCTTTGGGTCACACCGTTCGGAGAACGTTGCTTCGTCGTTGCTGAATTCCCCTTTCTGGTATCGCAGAGTGGAGGGAGAGACTGGTGTCTTCGTATCCCCTTGTCTCGTTGTCAAATAGAGGCAAGGTGGCAATGCTATTTGGACTTTTAGCATTTGTCCATTTATTGTGATACAGTTTCATTAATCTATCCCTACCGAACACTTCAATTTTCGTCATCCCCCTCAATTGTAAAGACTCCATCGATCCCAAGAACGATCTCTCTCCGAATATTCTCGATCCTTCTGCGTGCAATTGAACGCGAGTCCACCATGCCTCCGTGGAGAGAGGCCGCAAGAAACGTGGCGGAAATCCTGCGAGCACCGTTTCCAATCGAAACGCCCGTCGCCGCAGAGGGTAATTCAGCGTGTGACGCCCGGCGACAATCGGTCCGATCACCGCGCTGGCATTTCACGACCGATCGCCCGGGTAATCGTCATCGTGGTCGACGCGTTTTCTTATCGGGCACTAAGAGCGAGAAGGCGCTCCTGACAAATCGCCTCGTTACGGCCGCGGTGTAGTTACGCCAGTGCTCCTAGGCAAGGCGCGTGGCCGGAATGCGGCGAGACCGTGTTGTCGCGAGCGACTGTGAAACACGCCGTTGGGCAGACGGGAAAAGGAGATCGAGAAGCTGCCTTTCCGACTATGTAACCCGGCGTCGAACCGTGCGATCTCTACCCGTGGAACGAGGCTCTCTCTCCTCTTCCCCTTTTTGCTGTTTCCTTTAACGTTGGAAAGGTCGGTATTGTTGTTTAGACAGATTAGAGACCGCGAGGGCCGAAGCGGGGTGGATTATGGACAAGACGCTTTACCCTTTGCTCTTTTAATTGTGGTGTGCGAATCATTTATCTATCGTAATTCTATGCACACACTTTTTTTATTGAATCTTCGGGCATGTGCTGGGTTTCGAGAGATGATGGACAACAGTTTCCCAGTCCAATATCACAAATTCATTTCTCCTGCACAAAACTATCCCGGTTTAATTACGTTAATTATCTCAAACCAAGCAGCGTTTAAAAAACAAAACTGCCAGTCCCAATTCATTCTCAGAGGACTACATCATCGCCGTCAGCTGCGCTTTAGCTGTCCCCTAATCAGGGACACCGTACATATATTTAGTGCACGGTGCTTAATAAGAGGGACCGACTTAATTACGAGGATATATGGCGAACGACGTAGACAGGAGTCCCTTCGAATCTGCGCACCTTGGTTCCCTATATCGAGTCTAGAGGCTCGATTTGCATATGCCCGACCTCCGCTTCTCTCTCTCTCCTTCTGCTCTCGCGAATAAACGACTACTAGTCTCACCCCTTTTCCCTCTTGCCCTTCATCGCCGTATTTTTACGCACACTTCGTCGACGCCGAGCACCCACCCCGCAAGGTACAAATATTATTTCGAGCCGTAGAAATTCCGGTGCACGCGCCATTTCTTCCCGTCTTAACGATCCGCCTAATGAACGTTAATGTCTAAGGGCAACGGATTCTGCGATTCCGGCGCCATCGCGAGTTACGGGCTGCTCCCGTTTACGCTGCTTCAGCACCCCTTTTCTCGTCCGGCCAGGATTTCACCTCCGGCTTGCCGTTTCCGCGAGCGGTGGATGCTGCGCGGATAACTTTGGACAGGGCTGGCGCGCGAGTTTCGCTTCGTTTCGACGTGAAAATAATTACGTATTTGCAAACTGCGGTATTCTAAATTCTCCCGAACGATTTCCTTACGCGACAGAATAATTTTCCTTCGCCCGTTTTAATCGTTCCGCTCGTGCCCATTATTTATCCTACATTTTCCCGCGAAAGTAGAATCTACAATGGACGATTCGAATTGCTAAGTGGACGTCGAACCGTGGGACTTTTATCGACAGCCCTCCGATAAAAAGAAGATAAAAATAGGGCGTGAAGTATTTCTGGGCGAGACACCTACCCGGCGAAAACGATGCAACGGCATCGATGCACGGCACGAATCATGATTTATGTAGTGGCACCGAGCTATGTGGCCCGGGGTGTATCATTGTTGCGATCACAATGGCACGAAATGCAATACTCGTACTCTATCGGGTGCGCTTTCGCATAATGTGTCATAAATAGGCGGCACGCAACGCCGCGCGCTCGGATCCACCGTGGTGAAACAATAACCATTGTGGTGGATGGTGGCCACTACCTATGGCCTCACCACCATCCACCCAGCACGCGAAGCGCAAGATTTTTATCTGAAAAGAGCCTTGACGCGCAGGTGGTCTTATCAGCTCGTTCAGAAACACCTCCGTTCGCCGACCGTACAAGCGACCAGCGCTCGCGAAATCGTTGGATGGCTTCGTTAACTTTTATTTGCCCTTTGAAAGTATGCGCGCACTGCAGAATGTGCCATAGACATGATTGAAAATATTCATCATTGCATCTATATGTATCTTTTGCAAACGCCAGACAATTGGAACATGAAACATTTCATTATTGATTAAGAAGAATCATTCTGTATTGAAAAATTCAAGGATTCGATTTTTCTATTTAAGAAAGATCCACAAATATGGATAATTAAAGTCCACGGAATTGTGGAAGCAGAAATAAATATTCTTAGGTTGGAAATAAGAAATAACGAAACTAAAAATAATAATAAAAATGGGTAAAGAATATTTCTGCCTGACTATCCCGTATCGAACTACATTCAACTTCCATTACCAACCCTTATTGAACCAGCACCAAAAATCGTTCGATCGATTCCGAGTTCATTTCATCGTAAAAATAAATTGCAGCGGAACTGAAAGTTCCATTTAACGGTAAGACGCCTGCGGTCGATCGCTTACTTTTGTTCGTGATCCGGCTTTTTGGATGTCGATCGTGTTTTGCGGTTCACGAGCTAGTGGCGCGTAAACTTTCCTGTCCGGACAACACGCGATCCTCCTGGATCGTGCTACGTGTTACAGAAAGAATTCACCGGCAGCGAATCGCGGAACTTGGATGATCTCGCGACTTTTTCCTTCCCCTTATTTCCTGGCTGGGAACCGCGGCCTTGTATCTATACTTTTTGCTTCGTCGTTAAAAGAAGGTAGCGCATGCGTTCGATTCTCTATTTTATCATCCTGTAATGCGCCGAAGACACGATCGAGGTACACGGTTTCGATCGTAATGCAATTCCGCTCGGCGCGCACAAGCTTCTTTCATTCACGGCACTTCGTGTTCGCTTGGATTATTTTTGATGCTTTAATTCCCTGACTTTGCCATGGCATTTCTCCTTTTTCATTTCGAGAGGAACTAGAAAGCTGCTTATTAATGATCATGAAATTACATGCTTCAGTAACGCATTTTCATTGGGTGTACACAAGCTTCTTTTACTGATAGCGCTTCGCGTTCGCTTGGATTATTTTTCATGTCCTAATTCCCTTGTTTTATCATTGCATTTTTCCTCTTTAACTTGGAGAGGAATTAGGTAATTGCGTTTAACCTTTATACGGTTAACGTTAATATAATGTCCGGTGCAAATTACTCTTGCATGCAACGAATGAATGGGTTCTGACCAAGAATAAGCGGAACCGTGGATTCTCATCCCCTGAGCTGCCGGTACGACACATCCTCGAATAATCCTTTCCAGTGTTCGCAGACGCGTAATCCCCGCAACCTCATTCCCATTTCCAGCTTCTACGGCCGCGATGTGGGAGTCGACTGGTGGCCGACTGCTGCGAGCTCTCATCCGTGGGCGTTGGAATCCTTTCACGGATGCTGAAGATAGTTTACGAGCTTGCGAGACCCCCGACCTTGTTCGCCACGGCTAAAGGTCGGAACACGGCCGTGCGCAGCAAGAATATTAGATGTTATCGCTCGCGGTTTCGTACCGTTGTCTCTTCGCGGCGCGCGGCGAGGAAGCCCCGACACTCGACGGTACGGATTATGAAAGCATACTGCAAGCAATTTGCATCCATCCGCCATGCGTCTTCCGCCCGTCTCTACGCCTGTTTCCTTTGTGCCGTTCGGTGTTGTCGGCTTGTACGGCTCGATCGAGACGGGAATCCGGATGGCGTCCGTTCGAGGATCAGCGGCAGTGAATGAATCGCGGCGTGGGAATTGGAATACCGATAGGGGAGGAAATATTTCGTGGTATCGGGGGGATACGCGGAGACGCTTGAATATTGAAAACTTCGAAATGTGCGTTTACTACAGCCATTGAAATGCTGGATAAAGATTACTGGCGTGCGAAAATATAAGTTTTGGTGTACTGGGAAGATGTAGAAATATCGAAACAGCAGAATTGGCAGACTGATTAACGGAAATATTGGATTACAGCAGAAGAATTGGTATTAAATATAGAAATACCGGAGAAGCTGCTTGAAAAAACTACTGATGCTCCAAAGCGTGGGTGACGTTCTTTTTTTTCTTTACTCGTGCGAATATTGTGCAGAGGTGTGCATGACGCACTCGTCTGAATGAAATTTGAGCTGAATGGTGATTCGTTGAAATCGCTTACGGAAGGCTGACTCACGCTGTATCAATGAAATCGTACGCATCCTGCAAGTTTCTTTTTAATAGAATCCTTTTAAATTCCCTGACGATTATTCTTGTGCGCGGGCATTTCCTGCTCATGCATACCGATACTTAGATAAATCGAGGAAGTTTTATGCCTCACTAATGCTGCATTAACAATAATAACGTCAAGCAATATGTGCGCAAATAAGGAATAATTTTCCTCACACTTTAAGCATATCCGAGCCACCTTGCGCAATCGCATTATTCTTCAAAGGCTTCTCGGACCGTTTAATCCGTACATCTGACATTGCAATACACTTCCGAGCATTCATAGGGCTGAAAAATAATGTGACAGATAACGAGCATGCCCGAAAGTATCTTAGATAACTGCTAACGAACCGTTCCACTGATCCCTAAGCTAATGGCC
Source organism: Holcopasites calliopsidis (assembly GCA_023838395.1). NCBI lineage: Eukaryota > Metazoa > Arthropoda > Insecta > Hymenoptera > Apidae > Holcopasites > Holcopasites calliopsidis. The sequence continues at coordinate 3,182,395 of JALHAQ010000009.1, forward strand.
ACGAACGATAACATGGTAATAAGCGTTCCGGTCTGAGCTATCGCGGGACAGTTATGTATGAAAGCAAATTTGCCATGCCTCCGGCAAAGAAAACGAGCAAAATATTCGTCTATGCGGTACGAGTGCCAGTGAAAGTCTGCGAGAAATGAAAATGCACCGAATAAATTTATATTCTTTCTATTCAAGGAAGAAATTGGGAAACGAATCTGTCTCCGATCATTTCTTACGTATATCTCTTATACCTTTGCGAAATTGCTGCTTGGCATACGAGGTAAAATGGGGATTACAAAAAAAAATCATGATTAACTTCCCGAAAGAATGTAAAGAATGCGGTGAGTATTTCTCAGATTCTTAAAATGGTAGAAAAGAAAATTATAAGTCTGACGTTCAGAAATCTACAGACTCTTAAATATCATTGCAGAACCTTGGCCCGATGATTCAATTGTATCGTCAAAGGAGTTTACTCAACTTTTTCTTTTAATAGTAAATTGATTTGCAGACTATCGAATTGGAATTAGCTTTACAGCCAAGTGCGCAGCAAAGTTTCTTGGAACAACACTAAATGCTTCCCGGAAGTAATTATTAGTATTATGAATATTCCGACTGTCTTCGTAGTAATTAACAATCAATTGGCCACGAACGCGTGTGACTTATACATGGAATATAGATAAATGGGAACATGATTCAAGCAGGGTGTCACCAAGGGCCGTGCTGGCGTCATCTACCGCGCCGATTGACTCATGTGCGTGGGCAAAAGTATGCGAAATGCGTACGACGATCGAATGTGAGAAACGACACGGCGATCCCTAGTTTTCTGGGACGCCAATAAATCGGCGTTCGCGCGGATATAAGACGTCGATGACGCCAATCCTTCTAAGCGGATCAAAAATGAAAGGGCATTGCTTTGCAGGGAAATCGAAAGTCGTTTCATCGCACCATCGGCAGCAATCTACTCTTTTATAAAATAGAAATTAATTATTAAGATTGGGATCGCACTCTCTTCTACTATTCTTTTACTGTAGTCACGTAAAATCGCAACTAGACGATTTACCATTAAACAATAATTACCTTCTACTATATCAAACATATTTTACCTACAAATATTCTTAAGCAGTGTAAATATTTTAAAAAGCTAAACGATGTTATTGTAAATGAAGAGAGCATTAGAAATAAATGATCCGTCAGAATGTTCAAAATTCAAATATCTAAGTGTACCATAAATTCTGTATCAAATTCTTTTTAGCCAAGTCCACCTCTTCTACGTTTTTATAAATCAATTTTACCAAAGACAAGGGAATGCTTCTCAAACGGGAAGACACTGTGCCGCGACTGACATGCAAGCCAGGTTGCAGGAACACAGGCGCCCGGTTGTTCTCCTCTGCCCCAAAAACACGCTCTATATTCCAAGCATCGTTCTCGAGCCACGACATGCACGTACATATAAAATATACGAATATTCAAATCGTCCCGTGAATGGCGTGCAGCAGAGTCGGGCACGAACATTGCCCGAGTGAGTCACAAGAGAAATGGGAATTGAATTTTAAGGTTGCGCGCAGAACGCGATCACGACGCGGGTTCCGCCGCCGATTTATAACGGCGACCGTTTTCACGATTCGTGGGTGTGAGCAATTCTCCGGTTCATCTAACAATTCCTCAGTAACTCCCACACGATCCCAGACCGGCGGCGACGACGCGACTTCAGGCGTCGACGCGTGTTCCCTTTGTGTTCGACCAGCGAGCGTAACAGAGAAACCGAGCGCGCTGACTTTATCTTCCAGCGACACGGCGATTCCTCCTTCTTGACCCGCGTCGATCAATTAATCTCTCCCTGTTCAGGCCGAACCAAAGAAAAAAAAAAGAAAAAATGAATTGTGAAACGAGTCGGACCCGTGCGAATATTATTTGCCCTCGCGTCGAATTAATTCCCCGGCGCATTCTTCCCGCCCGTTTCAATACTGCGAGATTGATGAAGGGACGAATGCGTGTGGGAACCGACAAATTAATGGATCGTTCGAACGAGATGAATTTCAGATAAGCCTCATTTCTCTTCTTTAATTGGTCCGATATTTTGATTAGTCCCGATTTTGGGACATTTCAGTTGATGGGATAAATTATTCAGCTAGAAAGGTCTATCCTTCACGGTCTTTGATGCTTTCTGAACATCCCGAGTGAAATGATTATAAGCTGACGAGTAAAAGTATAGGAAGAACGTCAAGTGGCGAACGCAGAAGGGAAACGAGTACATGAAAGAGGCGTTCAGCTCGAAGCTAGCGAGGAGCGTAAACCATATTCCACGACAGCAGAAAGACCACCAAGAATCACTGGACCTGGTAATTGCATAACTCTGGAGGTCGGGTCAGTAACGAGTGTCTCGTTTCTCGGATCCTCGGAATTGTAAGCTTTAATCAGGTACGACTGGTTTCCTATCTCATGGTGTATCGCCTTGTTTTTTTTTTTTTACTTCTTTCGGTGTTTTAACCATGCAAAGGATTTAAAAAAGACACGACGTTTCCCCAGGTAATCGCCACACCTGTATATACTGTCCAAGATGTTATCAACAAATCAAGACTGACCACTCTGGTTAAAGTAAGAGAATGTACTATTTCTTAAAAATGGAAGTTAGTTTAATTAATATTCAAATGAAATTAATTTTACTCATCTTGCAATAAATATTAATATTTCCGTGCCTTAATGTATATGTAATCCTCCTTTCCAATCCTCTCAGATTTCCCTTAAATTCACAATTTTATTAATTGAGTTTATTTATTACTCTTCCTTGGACGGTCAATTTCCGATCCAACCTAATTGCACAAGATTTACGCGTCGGCCGGGTGTCCATCGACACGTTACACGCGCGTACACGATCGCGATAGTTTCTCCGTACAATTAATTCTTACGGTTTCACGCGATCAACGCGATCTTTATTTTCCCCGGAGAACGAATGGCCGGCGGTCAAACGTTCGCGACCACATTTCACGCGTGTCTCGATAATTTCGCGGAATCCGGAGCGCAACGATAAATCAGGCCGACATAGACGAAGTTCGTCCATGGTAAACCTGTTCGAGCAAGGCCGACGTTAGAGCACGATTTGTCATAGCGTTTCGTCAGTCTAATTGTACCGTGGCCGTGCAATCATCCGGTGCTTGCCACTAATTTAGTTGATTGAGACGGTATAATCGACGCCGCGCCTCCTTCCAAAATAATTCCACCATTCACCATTCTATTTTACCTTTCTCCATGGGCTTCTCATCGGCGAGATATACAGCGGAGCGAAATTCGTATGCCGTCGAGGCGGTTTATAATTATATCCCATAATTGCGGGAACAGATTTATGTCGCGCCGCGCGAAATTTCTACCCGGCTCAAGTGACTTCCTTCACGCGAAATCGTGAGAACCGGCGATGATTTCCCCGCGTTCCGGGAAAGTTGACGAACGCGTTCCCGCGACCGGGACCTGTCTCGCGCGTGCAACGGAGGCAGTTTCTTACGATGGCTTCTTACAATTAACGTTGCGCGCGTACGTTTGGATTATTTGGAAAGTAGATTTATGCGGAAGTTGAGCAACGCGATCGAGACTGTTCTCTTGAAGCCGGTCTTACATCTGCTTATGAATGTCAGAATGTTTCTGAGATCGATACGCCTGTGAAACCGCCGAGGAACATCAACCGTCCTGAAGAGGATGCGAACCAACCACCTTGGAACTCCCCCGCGAACGGGCTTCGCGTTGTCTGATAAGACACGAAACCGTAACCGGTACCATTTACCAAGCCAGCCTACCTGGCCGAAGATTTACGGTGTCGATCGCGGCCGCGGCGCTAGGGATAACCGAGACAATGTAGCCGCGATTCGATTACGATTCCGCGGTTCGTCCTTCTCATCGCCGCCTACGGGGCACCGTATCGGGCGGGAGGTACGGCCGTCTGAAATCGCCAGCACGCGGTCATCTCGGATTTATAAAGGACCGGCCCCGGGCAACGGGAGAGATCCGATCTTGTCGATCCTCTTCGGGCCTCGTTTCGTGCGAGTGTGTGTCAATCGAGTCGCCGCGCGCGACTAGCACACCGCGCGCGTTCCCCGAGAAGCGAGCCCTCGCTCGCTTCCCATGAAGCCACTCTGTCGGCGACCCGCGAAAGAAGCCGCTTCCCTCATTGGTATTCCGCAGCCAATCTCGCCTCCTCCCTGTCCTCTATCTACCTGCGACCTGGAGTACTCTATTTTACGAGGGACTCTATATGATGCGGACAAATTGGTCGGACGGCGTGAAAATATCTCATGGGGTTCGCCGGGTTTTTTCAACGACGGGCTGGTCCGATGATTATGACAGCGGAATTTCGGATGCCGGGGTTAACCGGCACGCTGGTGGAATCGGTTTGGAGCCTGTATACATTTTTCGTTGTCCCGGGAATTTATTGCGTACGGACTTGCACGATTTGGAACGCAAGGTTGGGTATCTTGAGTAGCTGAATTTTTCGCAAGGGGAATCATTTGGAAATTGTAGATTAGTTTTAAAAATTACCCGACTGGATATGTTAATTGAGATAGTTGAAACAAGAATTTTTGTGTTTGCAGTTTAGCATTAATTTTTCTAGCATCCCTTTGTAACTAATTATTAATATAATACACATCGGAAGTACATGGATGATGAAACTCAATAATTATACAACGGTCTGATGCTGTTACTTTTAGAAGGGTACCCAATCGTTGATTAGAATTCCTTCATGAACAAAGACGTCACACACGAATCTACCATCGAGGCTCGTTTCTATTCACATTCTCGCGAGAATCGTAACGGAGCAACGAGGAGTTGATAAGCAGTGGCTGCGGCAGTCACGACGCCGATGAAGTGGCGGCTGGCCTAATTGGCTTCCGTTGCTCTGTTCATAGACCGCTGCTTTTCCCATAAATTAACTTTACGCGACGCTTTAATTAAGGCAGCGCGCGGGTCGCGAACCGCGAGTATTTCAGCAGGGAAACGAGAGACCTTTCGACCGGATCGCATACCTTTCATACTCCTGTCTATTTATCACGAACTCTGAACCGAGTTTCAACAGCTCACGGATGCATCCCAAAGGTTTTCACTCCCTTTTCGTTATGGGACTTTGCGGACATGTCAATTTCGTTTCCTATTCTCGAGGGCGAAGGTAATAAAGGGACGGACGCGATCGTATCTTTGTTATTTCTCAAGTGCTTAGCGCGGACTTTTTGTTGAACTGTTAGAATGGTAAAATACTTTGTGCGTTCATTAAATTAGATTCGCGGACACGAATTATCTGTTCACGAGATCTTTCGTTTCTCTCGCCACTGAATGAATTAACGCTCGACAGAGATCTTCCCGTGGAACTTTCGAAACGCAGGAGCGACCAGTTCCCTTGAACAACGTTTTCCAGTTCAAACGTCGGAACGTGTTAGCATTCGACGGATGATAAATTTATCTTCGCCGGCGGCGTAAATTGAGAATTTTCAAAGAGATCGCGGCCGGTTAGACGAGCGTGTCAGCTGGTGCTCGCGAAGAAAGACTTGTCCTATCGAAGGACCTACGGTCCTGTATAGAATTCCTCGTCGATACCGAGTTAACTTGGACGAGCCACTCTCGGTCCACCCCTGTATCGAGTTCCACGCTACCGGCATACACTCGAAGCCATTCGATCTCGCCCATGGTTTCACCAATCTGGCCACCTGTCGTCAGCACACGCCTAATCCGTTGACGTGACACCATTAAAAAAAAAAGCACGATGGCAAAACAAGAAGTGGATCATAAATTCGAGATTAAATTCCTTTCCCATTCCAACTAGCTTTAAAATTCATGAATTGGAATCATCTTAGATTTACATTTTGATTCGTTTGCTTACGCTACATCACTGATATCTAAAGATAAGAAAATTCACATGAGATTGCTCGAAAAAAAAGAATAAAATTGGTCCAAAGTCCAAAACACGGAATACTCGTAACGAATTATTATTAATTAATTCGCTCGAAAAAGGAAGAAGTTGTATGATCAAATAAAACGCACACTTCATCCTCTTGCCCCCTCCGACATATAAGATTCATTTAAATCCCACCTCCCAAAGGTCGCCCTTCAATTTCGTTTCAAGAACTTCCTCGTTCAGAGTCACCATCCACCGGTTCCGCTTCCAAGAAACATCCTTCGAGCTTCTCCCGTCCCTTCCCCTGTATCAAACCACCCTGGCCCGGTTGGGCGCGTTCACGAGTGTGTGGCTCGGCTTTATCCTGCGAAAATCAGGGGCACCCGCGCACAGCGTGCATCACGGTCGAGATAAAAGTCAAGGGGAACGAGCGCGCGGCCGCCACGAGGCCTGCGAAGGGTTGAACAAGGACGTGACGACGGGTTCCGGAGTTGAAAATGAACGGAGATCGAGCGAGAGATGGGTGGAAAAAGACGGGGGCGTGGGGGAGAAGAAAAGGTAGCTCAACTACCGTCCCGCTACCGCGGCGATAGCGGGCCAACACGGTGCCCAATTAAGGGAGCTAACTCGGGGCCCCTATCTATTCAAAGGAGCATCTCTCGTCGCGCGGCGAACTTGAAAATGTCAACCGGGCGGACGCGTCGTTAGATCGTTAAAATACCGCGTGCCTGCGCGACCGCCGAAAACTGGAGCCATTCTAACGTTTTTCAAGATCCTGCTTCTTTTTCAACAGTTGCTCTCTCTCTCTCTCTCTCTCTCTCTCTCTATCTCTCTCTCTCTATCTCTCTCTCTCTTTGTCGCGTAACTCCGTGATTCAGATGTTCGTGATAAGGTAAATTCATTTTCCAACACTCGCCACGGTCGCGAAATTTTGTCGTTGTCTCCTGGGATCTATGGCGCTTCGTGAGGAACATTCCCCGGTGAAACGGCGGGGAACGGCATGTTAGAACGCGCAACAGTAACGAGCGATACAAAGTTATAATACGAGGACCGCGAGGAAAGTGAAGAGAGGAGAGATACCGTTGGACATGCGACTTGGAGTTCTGCATTACCACCGGGCAAAGAAACTTATGAGAATTGCAGGGAATGCGGAGAATTTTTTGTCGAAATGTTGGACATTTTAGGGGGCTGAGAAAGGTAAGCGATAGTTTCGCCGAAAAATATTATCCGTTATAGTTATTCGGTGCGTATCAAAATGTCCAAATTATCGAACTCAATTATTTAGCATTACATTTATGTACACCTGCCAATACCTCGATTTCGTCTATGCTACTTTATCGAAACTACTACTTAAAATTGAAAGGAAATCAGCCGAATCCCTTCCTAGGCCGCGTTCCCGAAATCCGAGGATATTCGGGGGCCGCGGTTATTTATTATGCAAAGCGTGGTCAGTTCGGGGCCACAGCGGGCTCGGTCGTGCTCTCTCAAATTGAAATTCTGGCTAGCCCTTCCGCGGTGCCTTTACGGTACGGGCGAACGATTAGAAGGTAATGAGTTTCTCCGGAGCTGTTCTATCTCTATGCTGCATGGTAGCACGGTAGTAGTCTCTTATCTTGCCTGGGATCCAGTCCAGCCACTCCTTTGTCTAGTATCCTCCGGGCGTCTTTTAGGACGAGGACTCGAGGCCACGTAGGACCCGTACACGCATACCGTTCCGCTGACAAAATTTAAGACGGCCCGTTTCTAAGCGTGCCGGGTCCTCTTGGGAAAGGACGAAGAACATCACGTGTGTACATAATTCGGTTCTAATAAATTTAACGCATCCTCCTTTCTCTGTCGGCGTTTTAAATGCGCACGACCGTTGCATTAACGGTCCCACAGCAAAGTGTGCTTCTTTGGTTCAATGGACAGGACGTTCGAACAATCGCGGCGCGAGTCGACGGGCTGATTCCTCGCGTAAAATTAAATGAAAAAGGATGCTTATGGACGGAGACGTTTCTCTGTATCCAGCGGCATTCTCTCCCGCTCTGCTTTCGAGTCGACGACGAGCGCCGAAAAGTAGCATCGTGTACCCGAACTAATTTGGCAATCGCTCGTCGCATCCGTGGCAACACGCGTCGTTCGCTCCAGTTAAGCCGTAAGTCTTCTGGTACAGGTGGTCGAGGGGAGCACAGCGGTGGCGCTCATGCCAAGATTAATATTTCGGGCACGCTCGCGCAAATACAATGACTGGCGCAAAAAGGCCCAGGTGAGGCCTGACGTTCCCCGCAACGTATCGCCGACGAACCGACCGTTGTACAGGAAGAGGAGTGGAAGCGGCGAGGGCGAAGGAGATGAAGGAAGGCTCGCGGGGAACGCGGCGTGCAAGATTGTACCAGTTTTTTCGATCGGCTATTGATACCATTGAAACGGTCCCCTCCCCTCGCGCCCCTGTGTATGCATGAGCTTGCGAATTTCTTTGCTGGCAGCACGCCCTTCGTGCCCGTAAAACGAATCGCCGGCTCTACGCGCGCGGCTTTATGCGCGTTTTTCGACGATTCCACGTCAAGCTGTCCCCGGCAAGATGGCATCGAAGGGGAAAAGAAAAGGTTCCGGAGATACGATCGATCGGTTCTTGCGCGATGAAATTTAAATGTCTCCGCGTCGGACGTGGGCGATACGTTCGATTTGAAGATGCTGCCGTTCCTATGGGCATCTTTCCTTTATTCGGCGTGCTTTTTATAAACCGATCGGAAACGCGCCGTGCGATCGTAGGGAGAGGAACAGGTTGACGTTTAGTCGCGGCGCTTGATTGAGGGGGCGATTAAATGGCCATTGTGCTGGGCCAGGAGCGATCGTTATGAAGCGCGGTGCGTACGTATAGAGTTTCGAGGAGTTACGTACTTGGAGGGGTGGGTCAGCTAAGGGTGGGCGTACAGGAGTTATATTCTTCGATACAGTTCTGCCAGATCTTGGGAGGCAGATGAAATTAGAAGCAGGAACAATTATGGCAACTGAATATTCATTGCAAATACTAACAATAAGAAAACAAGTATATTTTTTTCATTAATACAACTAACAGGCTGAGAAATAAAATCAATCTGTAAATTATCATGAAAGACTTCTTCGAGCAGTCACCATGGTCAACAAAGATCTACGAATCCACGCTAAACACGCCAGAACAAAGATACTCTCCAAAAAAGCATTTCGGAAGAAGCGAGTCGGCGCACAAATTATGCTAAAAAAAAAATAAAATTCGCAGAGAACCGTTGTCCAAGGGAAGCAAAAAGGATGCTGAGGGCTTTATCCGACCCGGGTAAACGTATCAGAGCCACCGCTCGTTAGCTTATTCGATCTCACGCGATCCGAACAGGCAAGACTGGGCTCGTTTCGCCCAGGAATTAAGGTTTATCCATTGGCGGCGGGTAGAAATAAATTCTCGATGCTCGACACACCCAGGAGCCAATTATTCTTGCGGCCGGCGAACGTAGGAGCTTCGGAACCACGCGCCCCTTTGTGGCCCCTGATCGGCTTTGTGCGCGCAAAATCTTGCGTGAATCTTTGCGCTCGCGAAACGAGGCGAGTTCCCGACACCTTCGCGGTCTCATTAACGCCGCCGGTGTTAATTATGTTCTCGAAGAACCGCCTAATTGCCGACAATCCTCCGGACGGCGCGGGGTGGCGCAGGAGGTGAAGTTTCGAGTTCGTTTCCAGGGTAGGATAGAGAAGGAAGCGGCTTGGACTCTAAACGAGATCGTCCGACGTGTTTACGTGCTAAGCAGCCTAATAGACGGTGATCCGGAGACTGGTTACGAGCGAGATTTCGGGGAAACGATGGACGGGGGGGTTCTTTGGAGATCGTGGGTCTCGCGAATGATGAGCGAAGAAGAGATTTCCAAGGGGCGGGATAAACGGGAGAGCGAACGAGAGTCGACACGGAAGTGAAGAAGAATATTTCAAACATTTCAAAAGACCGAAGTTTCAGATGATTATTATTTGATGCGGACGCGGGTTATTGTTTAATTACTCGTCAAATGCGGTGGGAAAAGAATCGAGGAAGCATTCGATATTCCAAGAGCACACCTTTCGCACTTTATGTTATGAATGCAAGATGACAAATGATCGTTCAGCATTCGATCCCCCAGTAATTTGTAATGCAAGCACATTAAACTTTACTGCTGACGCATTAAATAAACAACCGATGCCTGAACGAATGCAATCATTTCATTCGCCGATCGGGCCGAATACCGATCGGTATCGATACAAAAACCTCATTTCATCCGCACATTCGATTTCTATCGACGATTTGACGTGCGCCACGTGCATCATATTTCGCGGGGCAGCCTCGATGAATTAAAGATAGAGCGCAGGTGTCGATGGGATCTTTCTTCAACCTCTCCGGACACGATTTCCGATTTGTTCATCGTATTGTGCCTTGTACCTTTATTCAAACGAATTAAAAGACGACTGCGCAGATATACAATTCATTGAAGGTAAAATATTAAAGCGTATCTCAAAACTAAACATTTCTTCATTTCCATTTAAAAATTCTTTTCAACAGAAATTCCCTCTAATACAAAATCTAAGCAACTAACAATTCTTCTATAAACACGGAGCATCGTACCACTGCAAAATGCAATCAAGCGATAAGCAACCATAACACAGGATAAACAGAAATTTGTATTAACAGCAACAACAATAACGCTCTCAAGCTCTACCCTGAATTCCTTTCTCAAACAAGCCCAATAACAATTTAAATCAACTTGAAACATTAATAAAAACTCCCTTGGAGAGCCTCATCCAGATACCTGGACGGCATTTATATCGGGCAAACAAGAAATGCAAACGAGAGGAACAATCTCAACACTCGTAAACTTTCGTATCGCTCGCCCCTTGAAAAGTATCTTGCACATTAGAGCGCCAGAAGGGTTCGTTCCTTTTTTCCCAACAAATTTCTCTCGACTTAAAATAAAGAGACGCCGTTTATCGGCCGGTCGATTCTCCGCGCGATTTTTACACCGAGAAGCCGCTGCCGATATCCCGTCGAAATTGGACAAACCGAGGGGACACGGCCCGTTTCGACGCTTTCTTCCCACTGTTACGAACCACTTCGAATTCATTAGAGCGCGCGATCGGAACGAATTCTGCCGTGCACGAAATTCCGCTTCACGCCGTCGCGCGCTGATCGGCCGTGAAATTTTCGCGTCCCAATTAAAGCGAACAGACAGTTAGCCCTCTTACCTAAATCTGTCAACGATACGAATCGACAAGAGCGGAAGGATTCTGCGGGCAGTACTGCATTTCTTTTTTTTTTCTTTTATTGTTCTAGCGTGGCTCGTCAGCTCGTGTACGGGACGCGAGCGTGACGGCGTTCTCTCGAACGATTTCTTATTTGTGGATCAATGATCGTACCTGTCAAGCCTTTCGAAATCGAGGGTCCGATTCTCACCGATGGCCAAGGGATATAAACTACACATTTGGCGCCTGTCAGTCGTTATTAACGATGATATATGATCTTTAAGATCGATGAAGTTTAACGGTAATGATTTATGTAACTACCTTTTAATCGTTTGAAAAATTCACGCCAACATAAAATTCATAAGTTCACTAGGGGGAACGAGAACTGTGATAAAAAAAAACTAATTGAATAAAAAAAAATATGCAGAATACACCTTCTGTGTCGCAAAAGAAATTCCTAAATTCCTGAATAACCAACCACGATTAACGAAATAGAAACCACCTGATCGTACCATCTGCAGCGAACGATTTGCATCGATGAACCAAGGAGGAACGCGTCTGATGAGAACCAAATTATTTCAAATTATAGTACCATTCTCCCGCACAAAGCCCACTTTCGAACCTCCTAATCTTCCGAACGGCGATTATATATGCCATTGTGCCAGTGGAATCTATTCCAAAAAGAGACACGCATTATCACATGCCTCGGCAGGTTCTAGAAATCCCTTCTAGATGCCTGAACGTGTTCGTAGGTGAGATAAAAGGACACGCGAGCGAGCCATTCACTACGATGGACGACAATTATCACGGTATAAAATATTTTCGAGTTGGGTTATGGGGAAAGGGATCGCAGCTGTTGGGTCGATTTAGAAAATTGCTCGGGTTCTTAAGCACTGGTTGCACGTGACGTGGCGTGACTTACGCACGCGACCGCAGCCTCGCGATGGCCATTCGTAATCGTTTCCTTTGAAAAAAAGAAAAAAGAAAAGGGAACAACTCGTGCCGCCCGGAGCTCTCTTTATTATAATACGAGCTACGATCTTGACAGGGCGACGTTGCCTGACGCGGGCCACGCGACTACGAATTAAATTAAAGGGACCGCGAAAGGGATTCGTCCGTATCCCTCTGTTCTTCGTTCCGAGGCTATAAGAGTACTCTGGGGCCAGGATTACGCAAGCGGAGAGTTACGCAAGATTCTGAAACTTTGTTTCGTACCTGTCGAACGAAGATCGAGAAGATCGGAGCGTTGACCCGATGGGAAAGAATGCTTTAGAGGAACGTATCTTTCTCAGGATGTGGTATCATATAAAATTATCTTCCGTTAAGGGTCGATCGAAGCAAAAAGTACGACCAGATCTCTAAACTACGAACCGCAGAGAAGCGGGGTAAGCAATTCTCAGACGACCAATCATGGGATCATCAGGAGCACCAATATGGGATGCGATTCCTTGGTTTATGTTCGAGTTAGTTCGGTTTAAGAAGCGCCGTGTCCAGACGGAGTACCGGCGAGACTCGTCTGGGGTAGAACGGGTGTTCTTTGCACCTCGTTGTTCCCCGCGAATCCTCATGCTCGGCAGCCCTAAATCACCGAGGCAGACAATCGCTCGGGTTATAAAGCCCCGTCCCGAGATAGCCTCGCTACGGGTACGCGCGCGCTGATGAAAGGATGCTGCCGGCTGTAAATAGCGTGGAAAAGGGGGCCAGGAAAAATGCTGCCGATAGTCGAGAAAGTACGCGGCACCGCGACTTCCTCCATGCGAGAGCAGACGTTCTCCCGTTAATGGGCTCTCGCGTGAAACAACCTCGCAACCAGCGTTTCTTGTTCCAGTTTCGTTAAGTGTCTCTCGTCTAGGGAAGAATCGCGCGAGTGGATTTTTGTTTTTGCGCAATTAGAACGGTCTAAAGCCGGTTCAATGGATCGTCGTCGATTATTTCTTCGAGGGTTGAATGAATATTTAGAAAACGGTCATACGAGATTCGTTCAGACGAAAAATCGCCGAATGTGTCTGAAAGCAAATTTTCACGTCCAACGGTAAACATATATTATTTAACAAGGCCAGGAATGCTCGACACAAGGGAACACTTCGCAAGCTGATTGGCACTAGTTTGTCGCGAAAGGATGTCATTAGGTGGGCAACCAGTTCCTGACAGGGTGCATAATGACGTGAGAATACCGACGCCAAAGGTAACAGGGCAGAGTAAATTAAAGGCCGAAATGATCTGAAACTCGGGGCCATTTATTACAGGATTCCGACTTGTCTGCTTCGAGTGCAGGTGATGAATACCACAGAAATGTTTAGTAACGAGGATATCAAAATTACGTTCATCCATTCAGCTCCACCTGCCCTCCGGTGTCCAATTTAAACTTGCCATTTGCAACATCGAGATTCATATTTTTACACACATACCTAAATCACGTCTGTCCTGAACTTTCTACCGGACCATTTTATTGATGAACTCTTATTATACCAGCTATCACGGGAGGCTTAATGAATAAGTCTTCATGGAATGTACAAGTAATATAATTTCCCTCGTTAGACACAAACAAATGATTATCTTCCTTCGAGTTTCGTTTATAAATTTCACTGTGGAAGATGTTAATTCGGACATAAAGTATGCAGTTCGTTTATCTTCGATTCGAAATTATTAAAACACCAGAAACGAACATTCTGCATTTCTAGTAAAATATGAAAGGCTTCGAATAGCAACAGCAACACGCTGTAACCTGCGATCAGTAGATCGAAAAGCGCCAGAGCCTAATGAGCACATTTTATCTCCCCCTCGTGAATCTCGCACTTTAATCAGCGCTCAAAATACAGAAGCCAGAAGCCGTTCGATCGATCCGCGATCACAGTGATCGAGAGCCATTGGACGCTCCCATAATCGAGCCTAAACACTCGTCTAGTCTCTCGGCGTCGACATTAAAATTGACACAATTAGCCGTCATTGGATCCCGTTCGCGCCGCCCAGGACTCCGCTTTATTGACCCATAAGCATTCGAATCAGCGCTGATAATAGACCGCCGCGGCAGCGCGCGGATGCGTTCATTAGCAAATCGGCTCGGGCGTGATTCCGCGAAGGGACAACCACGTGGAACGATATTTAGAGTGTAGGGCTGCCCCTTTAGTCCAAAGTGATTTTATGCGAGAACCATGCATTACCTCTCGCCGTGAAGCCTCGAATTTCCACCGGCACCGAACGACGGACACTTTTAGACGAGGACTAAGGGCGGAGGAGGGGGAGGACAGTGTCTGACTAACAAGGGTATCGAAATTGCAGCAGCGTCGATCAGCTTGCTAAGTAGCGAGAGCCCAGAGGGGCCGATATGCAAACGGCCACTTTGAACCGCCTCGGAATCGCATTCGTACCCTCGTTCGCCGAAAGACAGTACCAGACGCCCGGCCTCCTCTCCTTCTTCCTCTTCGTCTATCGTCTCCTCTCGCTGCAATCATCTCGCTGGATTCCTCTGGGAGCTATCATTCGCACATTTGCAAGCCCAACTCGGCCGAACGGTGTGAAAATTACAGGCGCGAGCCCCGTTCAACGAGCCTGTCCGCTGGGCACGGCTTAGAACTGCGAGATGATTGCGCGAGCTGCGACTCGCGTGGCCCCGAGTCCGAATTTTGCTCGGACACGTGGGTGGTTTGATGTATGAGAGACGTGAGGCTGGTAGAAATGTACCTGGTTTAATAATTAATAATCTGTGATTGAAGGGTTACTCTTGCTTTTGTGTTCAGGGGTGGCCCCTTGGGTTCGAAGCATTTTTGAAAAAAAAAACCGATCTTGTCAACTTTTGAACGTAACTGTTGCCGGTGAAAGCGGCGGACACAAAGTTGACCAAACTCGTAAAACACCATAAGCATCGTGGATGCTGTTGGCGCGGATACTGGTTCGAAGCCGGGTATGCAAATAGTGTAAGTTACTTTGGTAATTTATTACGTCAATTATATGAATTACATTAGCGGGCTGTATAATAAATTATCGAGCCCTGTAATTTTCATAGTCGAGCCGGGACGTTTTAGTGCTTCGATCGGTTCTGCTAGAAAATATATCAATGCACGTAGCTCGAAACGAAAAATCGGTGAACGACAGTCGTGTCATGCCTGAACTTTATTACCTGCCTGACCTTTCCACGTGCGCGAACCGTTGCGCAAAGTACTGGTGGATTTTTGGAACGATTCCGCTGCCGAATATATTAGATAGATACTTTTCGTTCTGTCGAGAAGAATGACAAAATAAAATATAAGAATTCCAAGTGGAACTTTTCTAATACAATCGTAGATCTTTCAGCGGAACACTTGGTACCCAAGAGTCGACTGAAAACCTGGTATAGATTGCATAATATTTCTGGCAAAATGGGTCCTGTCAGGCGTACGATCGTCTACACACAGGTGGGCAGAGCTCGAAGTTAACGATAGCTCGAGAAACAAGGTCCTCCCACCCATCAATGACTAATGAAGGCGGTAGAAAGATCGACAAAATCGAACGTAGGAAAGCATCTCTGGGTCAGTGACGAAGCGAAGACAATTTGTCAGCGACATCGATGCGACCCTCGAGGATCCTTGCGTTCTGACGAGATCCAAGGATTCCTCGGATCCTACGAAAATATACCGGAGAATAATGGATCCCGATCAGTGACTCCTCACAGTTTTCCCCCCGCAGGCTAATGATCCCATTCATCCCTTAGGACCGTTCCTACGAGGCGAAGGAAAAACAGCAGGTCCTATTCACCCGTTGCTCCGTATCTCCTTTCTCTTTCGCCATTGTCGACCCTTGGCCCTGTGCGGCAGGTAGTATTGTCCCAGCGGCCACGGTCCTCGCCCACTTCGCGGCCGCTCGGCCGCATTTTTCATTGTACGCCGCACAATGAAGGGAAACGAGGAAGAGAATCGTTTCGACAGGATTTGCATAGTCTTCAAACGTCACGCCAGGATAAATTCCTTTTGCCAGACGTGATCTCTTCCGCGGAGAGTTCCGAGTGCTATCCTCCCGAGTGGCATCGATCTTGAATCGTCCAAGATTTGTTCGACCGTTGCCACGAGAACAGGTGCTTCAGAATATTCTACGTCGAAAATCGTGTGGAAGGATACTGAGAATACCGAATAGAATTTGAATAAATCGTGGCTTGGTCGACCGCGAAATATGCTTCCCCTTGCTCTTTTTCATTGCAAATCTTTAATAACTACAAGGTTTGTGGAGAGCCGTTGAATGTATCAAATATCGAGTCGCTTGATATAAATATTACAAAAGCATTCTAAATTAACTTCAGTATTCCCTGGTGAAACTGCAGCAACTGTTCTGTGCCCATATTGCAATAAAAACTTGGCAATGATTAATAAAAACTTGAACACCCGTAAAATGTTCACCAATGGACAGACATAAAAGTAAGAGTAGACAGAACGACTTCCATTCGCGAACCGATAGCAGAGCGCGGACTGAACGCGTGTAAAGGTGATCCATTTGGCGGTCGTTAAGAAGGCGTATTGAAGCCACGGTGAAAGAAAGATTAATTTCATTGTAATTACTCCATGGGACTGGCTTTCAGCTCGCGCCTCCGTAATTTTTCATTGGTAAATCGTCGGTGGTGTACCGTTAAGGTCGTTCCTTAAACTTTCTAAACCGCGGGCGATTACGGTTTGGGCAATACGAAAATATGTATGTAAGAACATTTGTTAATGTAAGACGTGAATATGCGAGCGTTTTATTAATACGTTGTTGAATCAAACGTGGCGTATTGTTGGTATGCTTCGAGGCTGAAACGCGGGCAGGCTTCTTGCGAGAGATAAACGCCATTTGTTCATGTCTCCTTTATGATATTACATGAACCAGATGATATAATACGAAAGGAAGAAGATGAAAATTGAGAAAAGATGATTGTTACGTAGATCGAAATTCAGTGAAGGATATTTCATGAGAGGTAGTTTAAAGCTAAAGAAATTTTGGAATATGAAATTATAATTCTTTTAGAGATTAAAGCCATGATATTATTTTTACATTTGAATGTAGGTAATGTAATTAGGGTTAAATGCATTGTACAAGTACATGGATACGCATCCGGACATAATAATGTAAATTAGTATTAACGACGGTGCAAGCCATTCTCTATATCGTGTGCCTAATGTCATTACCTCCAAGAACCTTGAATACAAAAAAAAAATACAGAGAACCCAACTCGATAAGCATTTAGTGGTTGTGTAAAACATTCATTAAAGACTCTTCGCTAATTATTGTCCTTATCGAGTCGCCCTTCACTTTCTACTACAAGAAGTTAAGTACGCTTCATGCACGTACATATCTCCTTTTAGTTCGAATTTAAATTGTCTTGAAAACATTTCCAAGTTGAATATAATTCTACTAATCTTTAAGTTAAATTCTCAATTGTAGGCCCACAGCCCAATCTCCTGATTTCCCTCCTCAAAAACCCCCTCGTACCCTGTGGCGCATGTGGGGCGTGATTGAAAAAGAATATGCATCGAAATCGTTCTGTCACAACACGGTTCATTAACGAAACGTCAGCAAGTGATTACAAGTTGTCGCGACGCGAAATCCTCGACAACCCCTTCGCGTCTGCACGGCCCACTGGCTGTTTTACTCGATGCACTCCTCGCCTACATACGACTCTGAATGATGTTGCTCGATCATCCACGTGCAACCTGCTGCACACTCCTACGTAGGAGTGAATGCGTAATGCGAGATAATCGTATTGAGACTATGTGCTGAGACGGATATTAACGGTACGTTACCGGCGTTACTCGCGATGACGTTATCGATATCTATTCATTAGCTGTCTTTAGCGAGGAATGGTAATGGACAAGATAACAGAGTGTGAAGCGCTGACGGAAGAGAGTAACTAATTTCACATGGACAGATGTACTAATTTAGAGAAAAGGTATGCCTGTTCGAGATGTTCTCGTGGTTACTCGTTCAGCCATTCTACTGAAAGATTTTCCAAAGTGTTTGAAGATATTTATTAGCAATTTATACTAGTAGCTGTTATGCTAATAGCTAGTTGAATAAATTCAACAGCCGAGAAAATATAACTTTAACGTACAGCACAGCATTGCTTAACACTCGGGAAGATTCCATAAAAATTCATCACTGTCACAATCAATCCCGCCTCCAATATTCCACTACCCTTCCACTTCCATACCAATTAACACGCTCCGCTCCGCGCCTAAGACACCATCAACCAGCTCTATCCAATTTATCGATAATCGAACCAGCCATTCGCCCATCCAAATTACATACACTCTTTCATCTAGGATCATTTAGCGTTAGACACGTCGGAGGCCCTTCACGCGGCACGTACTTAGCCAGGCATTCCGAGAGCAAGCCGGAGCGTGTCGATGCACCAGCCTCATAATAAGTCGATAATAACAGTAATGGCGACGATAAGGAGGGTGCCCTAAACGCCCCTAAACGAGGTCTAATTACGGGAACAGCGTCGCCGTGGTAGTTGTCTGGCCGAAAATTGAAGCGAAAGAGAAAGCCGGGACGATCGTCCGAGATTTCACGGGCCGGTGTCATTAATTTGAACCAGCCCTCCGCTAAATCGCGACCGGGCGAGAGACCGCGGGACGCGTTTCGTGATCGAAACGAGGGCTGCTGCACGTCGTTCCAACGACGCTTCCAAGGAGATAATCTGCGGCCCTAAGTGGCGGGTACAACCGCTTACGCGTCAGAGCATATACAGGTGGCACTCTCGCATTAAGGACAAAGTGGCCAAGGGACGTATTTTTAATAAAGATTATCTCCGCCCCTGGGCCTCCGCTCGATGATGTAAATGCGTGTTTTTTTTTTTTTTTTTTTGCCGCGGCTGGCCTCGATTCGCGTCCCTACCCTGTCGGTGGCTCCGATCGAATCGAGGATCTGTTACGTGAGAGATGGTTCTCGAAGTTGGTGAAACGATTGACATGTCGTTTGGTCATTTAATAGTAATTACTCGAGAAGGGTCGCTACGGGTTTATTAATTTTGAGAGGTGCGGACCAGTGATTGATATTTGCAGACGTTCGAGTTCGGCTGGATTGTACACGTTGCCGTTCGAACGACTGGAAATTATTAACGATTTGCGTTAAATGTATCGCTAATAAAGAAACAGCGATGGAATGAACATTGGGATATCGATTCGGCCATTACTGGTGTGATATTACAAGAGTAATCATTCAGCCTCATCGTTCCAGGCAAATTAAACCAGGAGAAAGACCTATATGGCCGGGAGATTCTTGGCTGCCGGGTCCACGGAATTGATCATTTTCTATCCGCTCGCGGGCGTATCTTCATTATCAACGATTATCGTACATTATCGCATATTTGCCCCATAAACGGTCCGACCGATCGGCCTTCTTCAAGGCGTTTCGAAGTGCTTCATGTAAATTCAATGCGCCGCTCCCAATAATCTTACACGCGACACGTCGAACGTACATCATCAATTTACGCAGGTAATTTCTATTAGAACCAAGTACGCAATTCACTTTTCATTGTAATATGTAAATTTACTACCTTCCGACTCGGGGAATAATAACATTTTTATCGTAATACAAATGATGCCAGAATTATTACAAAATAAGGATTAAATTGCAAGACTATTCCTGGCAAGTTCATCGAAAAAGCTCGTTAATGGTGAACATAATGAGCGTCTCAAGCAAAACTACAAATCACTGAATCCCGAGAGCGCAGTTTAAAGGCGGGCCGATAAAAATCTCGCAGCACCTCGGTGACATTGGGCGTGACTCCCAGGGGGCGGGGGGGGGGGCGGAAAGCATTTTCTATAGAACCGACCCTGTTCACCTGCCCTGCAGCGGGACTAGTACGCGAGACAATGAGACTTTGACGAAATAAAGGCGAGAAGGTGCAGCCTTGTGGATCAAGAACATGGACCGAGTGCCCTTTGTTGTCTGAACAATAAGGGTCGGGGAGAAAGTGCGGAGGGTGTGATGCAAGGTGCCATGACCGGCATTGTTTCATTCCAGCTGGACAATGCTGGTCGTTCGCGTGACACTGGCTGCCTTCGGGCGGCGATGGATCTTTAAACCAGACGTTGCTCGCAAACTGGGGGTTGAAAAACTTTGACCACCGGCGGCGGGCGACAAAGAGATTCCGCCTGCGGTTTTAGCCACATCATTTGGCGTTCGTCGTTTTTGAATTTAGTCGAAATGCAAACCCTTTGATATGGTTCGTATGCGACAACTAAGATAAATTGAGAGGCGGCATTGGGAAAAATACATTCTCCGAAACGCTAAGGGTAAGGGTAGTCAGGACGTGAATGAAGAAACGAAGGATCCCGGCCACCGTGGAACTGTTCGCTGAATGCATTTGTTCCGCGGGCTCGAGACGCGCTCCACCGTGAAACAGGACTGGATTAGTCCGGAACGTGTAATTTTCGGAGATCCTTCGGACAGATAAATCGCGACAAGACCGCTAATCGAGATCGCGTGGTCTCTTATCGGCGAGACCGCTGTAGCTGACATGTTTCTTCGGATCAACGTCGTTATGCATCTTGGTGATTCGTTCTTACCAAGGGATGGAGCGGACTGGGGCGGCTTAAGAAAAAAAAAACACAGGTGAGTGAAACGCGCTAGAAGATCACAGTGATTGTACTTCCTTACTGACACGTGATAATCGTGTAACGTATCAATTTATTGACAGCCGATCGACTCGTTGAAAGGATAGATAAGAAACGGTGGATGATTATTAGGTTACTGAACACATGGACGCTCGATGATGGTGGCGAGACATTGAATTTTAATCGGGTCCACTGATCGAGTGGGCCGACGCGGATAACCGATCATCAGCCGCGCGGTGTGGCAGCAAATTGAATTCAGTGAGGATCCATGATTTAGACATGCAAATTTAGTAAAATACCGGGAATTTCGGTGCAGTTTGGCAGTATGTTAAGAGGCATTAAAGGATAAGTAGGAAAATCGAAAAATGAAAGCTGGCTTGTCCCCAAACTAGTTTCGGGCATTCACCAATGTAAATTTTTGTTTATTACAAAATCATACTGCCTGCGCAATGCGGTGGAAATGATTCGTTTTAAACTTCGAAGAATTAATTGATGAAGAATTAACATTTATCTACGTTCAACCCAGAAATGAAAATTATAAATAATCTTAGTACTTGTCAAACTAATTAATTAAAATTCTAAACATGTACAAATCATTCTCAAAACCACAGCACAAGTAAACCCCCCTGAAGAATGCGGTACGTAATTTGTCCAAAACTCTCCCAGCAGTGTTCTCAATCAAAATAAAAAACGAGATTCTGCTAGTCAGCCATCAGGACCAAATTGATCGAATTAAAGAGCCGATCGACAGGGACTATTCGACTCAGCCTAGCCGCGTAAATAATGACCACTGATTAGAAGCCAAAGGAGGCGATAATAATTCAGAAGGTGGTGGTTACGCGTGCTTCCGTTGCCCCGTTCTTTCTCACGTACAATCGTGCGTGGCCTCGTTAAGGGTCGATCCCTTCGTGAAGGGTTCCCCCGGAGAAATTAATATTTCGGCGAGATGAAACGGCTTTCCAAACACATATACGATGTCAAAAGAAGCAACGCCTTAGCCGCCGATGAATACGATCTGTGTAATTAACGTGCAGGCTCCTAATGACCCTCTCCGATACACCTGTGCGTGTCGGCTACAACGGCACGAGCAAAGGTGATTCGAAAGCGTATTAAGCCGAATGACTCGCGTCTCCGACAACGCGATCACCCATTACAGTAGTCTTGGCGCTTAATATCTAATTATTTCGATGATCAGGACCACGGTGAAACGTATAGGAAACGACGGTTCCGGGATAATCACGGCGTTCGAACGTGATACGACAAAATGCGGAACGTGCACCTGTAGTTATTAGACGGTACAGGTTCCCCGTGGGGTATACGATATTGAATTGATGTGACTTTAAAAGAGGATTCGACAGGTCTTCTTTTTTTCATGGACGATGTTCAGATTGGATGACTCCGTTGTAAATGTTTGGTAAATGATGTTCCATTTTGTGGAGTATTATTAGTGGCCCAGTATATTTCGTAGAGGCTATCAAATATTATTCCGCAATGTTTAATACTGAATTGTTATTTTCCTTTTCGCACAATCCATTTATTCTTTTCAATCATTTGTATCTTCCTTTGTAAGGTGGTTTTCGACACTTGCAAAGTAGAAGCTTCCACATTGAATCACACTACTCCAAAGTAAAATAGAAGCAACCTCGCGACCCTTAAGAATTCCTTTATACGAACGTCCAACCCCCATCGCGCTCGCCAACAATGACCAATTAAACGATAAAGAGAAATTCACCAACCCCCTTCTTTTCAAAGTACCCGGGAAAAGCGAAATCCAGTTCTGAAAAGCCTGAACCCAGGCCTCCGCCTCACCCTTGACCCAACTTCCAACAATACTAAAAATGTGAATCTGAATCGGAACAAAGAGCGAGTCTGAAAGGTTCCGCGGAACGAAGACGTCAGATGTTCCCGGCCACGGCACTCCTCCCGTGATCCGTTCTCCGCGTCTCTGCCCGAACGAATTTGTTGCAAGCACGGTTTATTGTAAACTGTCCGGGGTCCACCAGCTGCCCGTAATCCGCCACCCCCTCCAGCCAGGCTCGGAGGAGCACGTCAGAGGTCTGTTCGCGGTGAAAAGAGGGGTTGTTATCGCGGTCCTATCTGCGATCGGTCGCCGTGATATTTCTAACAGGGCCCCTGGCTCCTAGTCCGTGGCCCCATAGATCTCGCCAGATAAGGGGTACAGTGTTCGCGGGGCCCACCGGGGGTCCACACGGCCTGTCCATTGTGCTCTGTGTCTTCTGCGCCCTCCGCAGCGCCCCGTCCTCCAGGCCCTACCTGGTACGTACCTCTTTTTTTTTCTCCAACTGGATCGACGCTGATTACTCGCGCGCAATTACATGTCTGTTGAATCCGTATCACGAGGATACGTACCGAATTTTTTTTCATTTTTAAGTGGCGGAGGTTTCGTTGATCTTTGTGGCAATATTAATCGTTGTGGACGAAGATTAGTCATTCTTGTAGGCAAATACTTTTTTTATGTTTCGCATTTTGGTATCATTTTTCAATTAATTATATTCTTTGGTATCGTTGGATGCTGTCCATTTGCAAGTATCATATTTAAATAAAATTATATCTACTGCATGCTTTTTGTTCGGCAAGCCAAAAGTTGGATAAAAATTCAATAAGATGATATGATATAAATTCTTAATATAAAACTCTTTCCATTAGAAATTCTGCATTATCTGACAAAAAAATTGAGAACTTGAAATCTATTCAATTGTTTCCCTATCGTTATAGTCCATCTCCGACACACTTCCTCCTTTCGAGATTGAGTTAGAAAGGACGATCCGTAGAGCCGTCCCCACGACACTCGCGTTCCCCGATCCTTTACGATTATCGGATACACAAAGAACCAGACCGGAGGGCAGGATAACAAGGAACCGCTAACTGGACCCGTATGATCCCGGAGTCGATTCCCCGGAAAGGATCGACATAAACAGCGCGGCGCTGATCGGAACGATCGCCGACAGATTTTTTGCGGCTCTTACCGCGGTGCAAATATAACCGTATTCAGCGAGATAACCGCGAGAGGTGTTTAAAGAGCGCACGGATCCAAAGATATCTCCGAACCCCTATTGCTCGCTATCTTAGATCGCAATCACTTTCGAGAGAGCGTGGGCGCCTCAATGATGTGACCGGTCACGATGCCGATCAGCAGATAGCGTTCTTGACATTGCGACAGTTTTTGCGTGCCGCCTTGACGGCGAAAATCCTACCCCTCTTCGATCTAGTAAATCCTGAATTCAGTGCTCTTAACAATGCTCTCTCTCTCTCTCTCTCTCTCTCTCTCTTCGTTTATAATCAATCTATGAAAGTAAAGCATTTTAAAATTAATCTTCTTATACTTATGATTAAAGGATTCATGAAATTCACAAACATTCACATCGTCCGCAAGTGAATAAAAAAAGCATCCTCAAAGTTAGAATATTATATAAAATACTACAGACCAGAACTTTCCTCTAATCCCACTTAAAATACAAGAATACCTTAAAATAGAAAGATCTCTTGAATGAAAATGATCTATGATATCGTTGATTACACAGGACATATACACTCACGTATTATAGATTTCGAGAGGATTTCAGAGTGCGTGGGCCTATTGCTGGAGTTGCTCGAGTGTGTCCGCTTCTTCACGGATAATTCGATCTCGTTGACGATAAAGCCAGTACAATACCGGTCAGCCATCGACGATCAGATATCTCGATGGATAACGGCGAGATTGTACGAAGACTAATTGGTTAAAGTGCCGTGCAGACGCCGCGTGTTTCGCGTTTCGAACGCGGAAGCGCAACGAAACAGGAAGTCGTTCGATTTAGCTACGTTCACCAAAGATCGAGTTAATCCCTGCTCAATCTCGTGAAAGGGAAATGTGCAAATTACAGCAAACAATATAATCGTGGTATTTTATCATTAAAGTAACAAACACGTGTTTCTTCCCAAAGAAAAAGTAATAATTGTCACGTTGGCTCCGTGACACATTCGGTTCGTGGAATCGACTAAATTGACGAAAGAGCGGCAGCAGAAGAAACCGATACGAGGGCTAATGCGCGATTTTGGGAAAGAACGCTGGCTGCTCTTGCAGGAGAAAGTGCACGGGAAGCAAAAACCGTGTTAATCTGTTTCAACGCTGCAACAAAAATGATTCGACGCGTCATCGACTGTTGCCCATACGAATCTTTTTAAATACTGGGTCACGAACGGGCTGCAATTATCCAGATTGCTGGCAAAAGCGAGCCGATGAGAAAAGCAAATTGCGAGATCGTGATACGGTTGTTTGCTACGGGGCGATAAATAATAAATCTCCGGACTTCCCTGATAAACTCGTAATTGCACTCTGATTTTAATTCCATGGATATTAAGAGCGTGTAATAAGTAAAAAATCTCGGCCTGAGACCATTCATAATCTTCGAATTGCATTTTCGATTATCCTCGCATATTTGCATAAGTGATCCAAGCAACCGAGTCGCCACTGGAATTAAAGTCATCGCCAACAGTTGAATTTTTACGGGGACGAGCCGTGAAGGAACGCGAATTTGATACCGTAAAGCGTGGAGGCGCTTCATTAAACTCCGTGAAATTAATTATCTCGCAGATGTAGACGAAAAGGTACGAAAGCGCGTAATATGGTACTTCCTTTCTAACGCAATTAAAAACTACGAACGCTGCTCCGCGCCACAGTAACACGTATATGCCTCGTTAAAGCAAACGAACCGACTGAAATTTTTTTAAGCGTTCAAATAAAACCGCTGAATACGGAGCAGAGTTTCCCTCGGACCGGAAATTTAAATCTTCTACGAGGCTGGCACGTGCCTTTACGGTCGGCCATAAAAATCTTCGGTCGGAAGGGGTGGACCCTGTGGCGGAACGAGCTCGTTTCGGCTTGACAAAGCTCACGTAACTCGGCTTCTCACGATTTCGTTCCTCGGCAAATGTCACGCGAGATTCAAAATGTAAGAATTCCTTAGATCGCTTAAAAGAAATAAATCCTACCGTTGCCTGCAGTCACCTCAAATTAAAATTCACACAAGATACTGTACGGAGAGCGAACAAGAAACATGCGAACGTATGAGGTAGTAACGTCATGCTTTGACAGCGACAAGACATTTTAAGATCTTAAAAGGGAAAGACGACAAATCTCCGACAACGTTTTCATCCCCGGAGACGTCAGAATCGCGGCGACGGAGAAAAGTAGAAAGGTGTCTCGTGTTGTGAGAAATAAGGGCTAAATATTTCCTCCGGAATAGAATCGACGACAAGCGACACAATAGCCTGGACAATGTGGAACTTTTAACGCGGTCGTACGACAAGCACGTCGTACAGGCATAATCCGCGGGGTTCCCGGCCGCTATCTTTGCCCGATCTTGATCCTGAATCTTCAGGCTCTAGATCGCTCCAGATAGACCCAACATCTCCTCACCAGCTGCTCTCTGGTCGAAGTCGAGCACTCTATGGTCGTGGCGAAGAAGTGAGAGGAGATCGGCAAACTATCAGATTCGATGATAAATTTCAACTTTCAAAGTGGAATACATCAGATTTTGATGGAATTTTAATCAATGAGAATATAATTTCTCTCCTCGGTGTCCGATTTGTCTCACGTTAGCGATTGGTATATTCGCTTAAATTTTATATCTACCAGCGTTGGGGAATCGTACATGATTTTCTTTCAAGAACAACGATAATAAAATAATAACATCGGCAGTCCTAGGTAACGCTTCAACTTTAAACAACGTAAATCACTCTGCATCGTAAATCAATTTCTAAAATTCCAAACTAACAATTCAACGTTTTATTCCCAGGTTACGATTCAACCCTCCATCGCCCTCAAACCATAAAAATCTTCAAAACTATAACTCCATACCTCCCACAAAGGAAGGAGACCAAAAAATTCCACCGAAGAATTTACAACCCATTCTTCTCCAGAAATTTATCAAGTCTGCTTCCACGATATTCCCAACGCCTTACGTAACATGCACAATCTCCAGCCGACAGTGTAATCGTAAGGAGAACCGCTAAGGAGGATCCGTGTCTCTCCTAAGCCTTTATGACATTAATACCTACGTCCGTGTTCTCGGTAGCCCGGGCCCGGAGAACACCGCCGTAGATCTCGCGATCATCGAGCCACCGTTTCCTCCCCTGCCTCGCTCCCCTAACGAGAGGGGAAAACACGAGGGCCAAGGGCCTGCTCGCGTGTACAACGGGCGCATTACGCGAGATTTAAGGTCGCCCTTAGCCATCGACGGCGAGTCCAAGGGCCGCGTGGAACAATGGCTGACCATTTTAAGAGCGAGCCCTCCCTCCCGAAGGAGCATTTTATTCCAGAAGCGTAACGAGCGGTACACGACGCGGCTCCTGGAGCCGTCACGAGTTCCAGAAACGCTGGGGATTCCGAACCATTCGGAATAAAAGCAGAGAAAAAGGGGGGGGCGGGAGAGGTAGACGCCTTGAGTGTTTTTGGAATTCGAATTCGACCCACCGCTGTTTCGCCGCGGCGTGAATTATACGCGAGACGGGGACGGAACAAAGGGGCCAAGCGATATGCAAACAAACGTTTCAATTATTCAACGCTCCCCGGCCGAGAATGGGTCGTTTATTCGTTTCCTTAAAATTACCCCGATTACAGGCAGCGCAATGTGTCTCCGTGTCGGGACCAGGTGATTTTAAAAGAATACGCGGCGCTGAAATATTTGCATAATTACGGGAGAATTCGAGCGTACCCCTTCTGTCTGCCAAGAATTTTCGGCGAACCCGTGAGACCGGCACCACGGTGAGAGGGCTCCCATCGTTCCTGATTTTAATGGGTGGAATGAGGAGGATGAATGAAAAGTTAAATAATAATATATAACAACGTCCATAAGGATGGATTAAATAAACATTATCTCACATTCTAAAAAATCATTCGAATACTTCGATCCCTTCATAATTTCATTATAAAACTCCATCGCATTCCAACCATTAATAAATGAAAACAGTAACGATTTGTCGGCTACAACAGGCATCACTAAAACAATAAACTGCATGAGCCAGTGCGGTACCAACCCTTCCCAAAAATTCGTAGTCGCTCGAAATCTGATATTGCTGCTACCGTTCGAAGGGAAGTCTAAAAGTCTCCACGAAGGAAATGCTTTCCGAAATCCAGAAGCAAGCAGTTTCCGTGTCCGCGATCAGATAGCGTAAGAGGTTGGGAAAGCATCCAGGATTATCCATCGCAATCAACGGCGCCGATCTCTGCGACAAACGGACGAGCAGACCGGAAACACGTTCTTTGACGCAAGTGTATCGCGACGCATCTGATGCATTTAGGCAGATGGAGATCACGAGCACGAAACGTTTCGAGATGCTAAAGCGTTGACCTTTGACGTTCAGATAATCGCCAGTCGATTATCAGCCGAGCGAAACGCCGCGCTTTCGTTGAGGACTCAATCGACCGTTCACCAGAAACGACGCGCTCCGCGGAACGGGAGCAATCCTTGCAAAAAGGTGAAACTGAGGGAAAAGTTGCCGGGGCATTAAGGTTACCGGCGCGACGGATTATTAATGGTTCCTCTCGTGATCGCGCCGCGACAGTTTCGATCACTTTCACTGAGTCGTGTGATACACCGTATCGGATACTAATTTCGCGGAGCGTTTAATCAAATTCCCGAGGTCGAGAAATCTTATAGCGATGTAGCTTCGACAAGTTTTTGTCAGGGAAAGAAAAAGGATGGAACAGCGATTGGCAGTAATTTTTGCAAGAAATGAAATGTAAAGTTTACTATTATGAGAGAGGAAAATTAAACAGGACCCATCGCGTGATTCTAGAAAATTGCAGAAAAAATCCGGCGCACCTGTGCGAATCAGCAAAATTACTAGTCTTCCAAGGATCTCCATGGATTCAACAGCATATTGGCTGCTTCGAGCACTACGGAATCGTTTAGACGTCTTTAAATCTAAAAGTACACGAATCATTGATAATCCGATGAACGCTGATTAAGGTGCGCTACGGTTTAAACAGGTCTCACGTGTTTCCGATGTTTCGCCGTTGTTAACCACCTTGCGGCCTCGTTCGCAACACCTCAAAGAGGGGAATGTATGACATTAGCGGTCGGAATTACGCGAGGTAGATAACGGGCTACGTGGCTGGTCACCCTGATGCTGGTAATTTATGCTAATAGCCGAGCAGAAAATTTTAGGGCCCTACGAATTTGGAATCGGCTTGATCAGCCGCGGTTCGATGATGATTGTTAGATCTGGTTTCGATCCATCGAATATTACAGGGAAACCCCGATCAACGGAACTGTGCTTTGTGCTGGTTTTAAAACCACTATTCGAAGCTACAGAGGATCAAGGTGGAAGACTTGAAAACGTGGAAATACGAACATTCATTTCAAAACTTACTAAAAATAAGTAATACACAAATGATATACTTTACTATTTATATTAAAAATAAATGAATCTAGGCGATGTGCTATTTATACCTATAAAAATATCCCCTTCTTTCACAAACTTGAAAACATCAAACCAAATAATCCAGCTCCGAACATTTTACTTCCACGATCAAGCACAACCATTACCAATAGTATCAATATCTCACTGTAATTGATTCTGATAGTAGTCCCCCTAGAACAGGGATCGATATTAGACTATACCTGCAGCAAGGAGTATGGTAAACGGGGCAAAGTTACAACAGGGGGCCGCCCCCCCATAAAAGGAGCAGTGTATGAAATTCATAATGGAACGTCGGCCCCTTTCAAGGCCTGGTCCAGCGTGATGTTCCCTCTCTCCCTTCTCCAACCCTATTCTTTCCAGCATCGACGAAATACGAAAACGGAACCCATCACGCGAATAACCAAGGACCATCGAGACACAGAATGAAGGACGAGGGAAACCCCTGGGCCCCATTAAGCAAATTCGAAATTACGCTTGCAAATTTGAAAATGCAAATGACCGGCGCGGGGAGGGGACGACGCGTCTACGCTTTTTGCGACGATAAATTTCCGCTTTAATTGGATCGGATTATTGTAATTCCGTCGGTGGCTTATTTATGAGACCGTTCCAGGCTTTAAACTTGTTCCACACGGCAGCTCCTTTATACTCTCTCCCCCTCTGCCTTCGCGGGGCAGCCCGAAAACTAAAAGGCCGAATCGGTTATTAAATTATGGTTAAAGCTCTCGCTCTCGTTTTTGTCGGCAGGTGAGCAGAGACCTGCTCCGAGCCTCCCTATGCACGCCAAGGACGGGGGAGCTTTGTTAAAGGCCAATTTATGGAAGACAAGGGGAAGGAGGATTGTATCGGCCGATTCTGATGCTGTCGTGAATCAGGATCGAGTCGTGTCGATGCCTGATTCTCGCCCCTGACGTGTCCATCTTCCATCACGAAAGAACACGCCAGGCCTTTCCTCCTATTACACAATTTATTATGTGCGTGACAGTTTTAAGAGGTGCGAGCCAAACAAGTGGACAACGTATTTCTACATCATCGCAAAAGTATTACCGAAGGCCGGACCAATTTATGAACAGGTGTGCTTTGCATTTGCACGTGTGTATACTTTTGTACGAAGAGACTGATCCGCGTGATTGCAATTGGAGATTGGAGAACGAGGTGCACATGCGAGAATGGAGTTACTGCAAAATTGTTTTATGGTCAGGGGATAGTTTTTTTTTTACGAGTACGGTGGGACAGTGCGAAATTAAATAAGCACGCCACGCTTGTTCGAATGTATTTATGATACTACTCCTTGTGTTGCTTTTTTAGGGGAAGATTTTAGTAATTCTTCTTTGTAATTAATTTAGAATCATTTTTACGATTCTAAATTCTTTTGAGTAACACTGTATAACATGATTATTTTCTCATGTAGACATTGATTAATAATTCAGATAGACAATTCTCAAATATTCTTCACCAGACAGTAACGAGAAAAAGATTTCTTCCAGCCATTAAGCAGCTTTCATCCACACTATAACGGTTAACGTTCTCACCTTTCTGATGCTCACGAGAAAGTTTCGCTGCTCAGGGTTTAAAACGTGTCGCGGAGAAACGAAACATTGTCCTGGGCTACTATTCTGCATGACTAAACACCTGAACAAAATAGCTGGAACCCTTTTACAAGCCATCAATCAATATCGTAAGAGAAAAGGTTGATCGTTGGACGGTGTTATACGAATTTTGTCTTCCCCCCGTGTAACTCGTGCGGCTATCTAAGCACTGGTCTCTTCCCATAGTGACTTGCACCAGGAAACCCCGTACGTAGGGAGAATACGAAGGATGCAGGAAATTTTAATAGCGCCATTTCAATCGTTTAGACACAATAAACGTCAAGAGAGATCGGGTTGCGCCTTCCTTGCCGAATTTTCTTTCGCTTTTATTACCTGTTTTTTTTTTTGCGTGTCATTGTAATTTGACGGCATCTGCCCGGGGGCACGGAAGTCTTTGGAACCCCCCTTTTTCTTTTTATTATGCCACGCTGATATTCAAATGCGCGAAAATTATAATGGCACCGTGATAGTCGAGTTTCGTTGAATCGTTCTAACGACGTTTCCATGGAAAAAGGGTTGCTTCGATGAAATATTAAAATTCATGAATGCCAGGGAATCGGACGGGGCCAGAGAATAGATGTACCGTATGTCGATGATGCTCTTAATGATCCTTTCTTTTTGCACGTGGACGTAACGTCGATTGGGTGGGGAGGAAAATAATCATGCAGATGTTGCATGTGTTTGGAAAATTTAACGTATCGTCATGATGCTTCTTCTTTTCTTTTATATTGCCAATGAACTGTGGTTCTCTTTTCCAATAGTTGGATAATAGATTGTTAAAGGGGGTAAGTGTATGACTGATCCTTTGATGCCATTTATCAAATTTATCGAATGGAACCGTTAGCATAATATTAATGTGGGTCAACGTGATATTCCTTTCGGCATATTTGTATTTTATTACATTTCTACCGGTTTCCATCGTAATTTATAAAATTGTATACGGTTATACAAGTTATTTTCCAAGTTCCCCTCGAAGGAAACTTTTATACCGGGATACGAGATTACGTATACGAAGCGACTGGACTAGCGCCAACTCGGAAACGGGAAGCATGCGGACGAAGAAGCAAAGGGGAAACGGTTACATAAGAAAAAAAGGCTCCGTTCACTGCATTTCGTTGCGTCTACTGCATAGCACGGTCTATCCTTCTGGTGTTTTACACGGGTCGGTGCATCGATTAACCTGCATTACGAGGGGTTCGACGCTAGTCATGCAGGCTGCATCGGTAAGTCACGAGTGCACAATGTGCATGACAGGCGAACAAGCAGAAACTGAAGACCATCGGGGTCTACAGGATGTTCTCCAGTCTCGCCTCTGGAATATTTATTAAACGCTATCATTTGAAATTTATATCTTTATGAATAAAATTCTGGGAAGAGATATTGTTTCTATCACAATATCACACTGTTGTAATTTATGTATTTTATTACCATCCAATACCTAGCCATTTAAAAATTGTGAAAACAAGTATGATTCACATTTATATTCCCAAAGCGATCTTCATAAAATTCCTTGATAAGATTGCAGAGAAATGCACAAAATAGCAAAGCTGTATAAAAATATCCGAAACTAAATGGCTTAAAGGAAAACCTCGAACTGTGCCATAAACGAAAAGCTGAAATATTGCAAAACCTACAAACTTACAGAAGCATCGATGGCATCGGGCAAATAAAATCTATCCACGTATATTTACAACATCGACTTCTCTGAAACAAACGGCACCCGGCTTTACCTCTGCCACCAATATCCATCATTTGCAATCTCCGTCCTATCGGACGTGGAGCCCGGGGACCCAGCATAGTGTACGAAAATGTAATAAATGGACCGACCCCGTTTCTCGACATCGAGATTTCGTTCCTGGTTCCCCCCGGTGACCGTGATCGGAATGGGCCGGTTAGCTGAGACACCGCGAATCCGACAAAGGGCCAGTCGAAAAGGTTGAAAGCTTAATTTATGTGCGATTCCGTGGTCGCCCGCGTCCTCCCGGTACCCCGAAGGAACGAGGTTCCTTCTTCCAGCGTGTATTACAGGGAACTGATTTCGATGCAGCTATTTCGTGGCTGCTCTAGCCCTCGAAAGTCGACCTTTTTCGTTTCCCCCGTGTGCTCCGTGGCGGATCGTACGCCTCCGATGCTAATAGACCTCGATTTCTCCCGATTATTTCGCTACGTCCGGGGATGAAGGGACGGAGGAGAGACACGATAGAGAGATATGGAACGGTTCGAAAGCCACCCGGGTCGAGGGCGAAATACCGGGAAGGCAGATGTCGAAACTCTTATATGTATGTCTCCTATGTAGCTGGGATTTGCATACGATGGGAAGGGCCACTTTGCTCTAGGAGCTTACGATCGATACTCGCTTTATTTAGCCAGCTTTACGGGCCGAGCGTGAACGTAGGTATCGTTTCCACGTTTCTGCTTTCCTCGTTGAATGGGTAATGGGGCTGGAGTGTGGGTGGAGGTAACTGCGGTGTCGAAGGGAATGATGGTCGTTTGGTAGGTGTTGCGCAGCATTCCGAGTTTATTGAGCGAAGTTTGTTCGATTCGATTTGTCCCGCGATATATTTCGCGCGAGGATTTAGCCGTAGGGAGAAGTGGTACAATGAAACTGTGCTCCCTCTGAGTTGAAACATACTGGCTTTTGATAATCATAATAATTATTTCCGCAACGAGTGTGGCCTTGTTCAATTATCCTCCTGTTATCGCACAGAGCGATACGGTTTTATTAATATACCCTACATCTTTGAACAGCCGACAACAGTCACACTTTTTGTGGGCCACGGTTAAACGAATCGTTAAATCTGCTCAATATTGTGACGCGTTAGAATGGGGCAGAATTTACATAAGAGTACGTTAGGTGTATCACAAAAGGCGAGCCCGTCTAATGGTGGAATATTGTTATTCAAATAGCCCGCCGATAGAACGCGTAAACGTGGTAAAATAATCAGTGGATGATACATTGTATTTTAATGACGAGTCACATATTATATGCAAATCGGATTATACACTGGCCGAACTGTTAAATACCTAACTGATGAAATAAATGAGAAATGGCCATCTTTGGTTAAGAGCTAATCGATCTGTGAGATCAGTTGCTTATGCATGGTAAGCATCGATCGCTGTGCGCTGATAAATTATTTTGATTCACAGGGAATCAAATTAACCCTTATTTGAGCTCGTCTTCTAAGAGGATTTAGCATTGAAGACATAATCCTACCGCGCCTGTAGCTTAAAACTTGTGCGTGAAAAGAGATGAAATTTTTACCGGAACTTATCGGAGTTCAATGTCATCCTCTTGCAAAAGATACAACTATTCTTTCATAAAAATTTCCAATTAAAACTTTGAGCGTAAAGCGTGCAGTTTCACTTTTCCTATTTTCTACCCACTGTTCCTATCGAAGAGAACTTTACGTCTTTGAATCACTGACTGAGGAAAATAAATTCCGCCGATCTGAACACGAGTATACGAGGGAACGTGTTCGCCGGCGCATCGTCAAAAGCACGAGATGTAAAATTCATACACGGTCACGGTGCAAGCACGGTGTGCCACCATAAAATCGCGTTGTACAGCGTTGCATATTTACTAGACCAGAACAAAATCTGCTGGTATAAATCTCAACGGCGTCCTTTCTTTTTTACGACACCTAAGCGATTCCAGCGGAAAAAAAACGAAAGGGTGACACCATAAAGATCCCTCGCATCGTAGCACACGTGTCACCGCACCATGATGCCAGCAATTTTTTCCCTCGTCACACGTTTTCCCAACCCCTGTCGTACATTTTTACTTCGCGATCGTCGCATTTGATTAAGTAGACAAATAAAATCTATCGCGTGACATCAGATTTTAAGTTTTTTTTTTATCTGCAATCATTTTCTGCCAATTCACCACTTGCATAATTGAACGTGTTCGATTTTTATACTTCCAACAATTTCCATTTGAAGAATTTCTTATCGGTATACATATCGATTTCACGTGACCCCATGCGAATATTTTTTAAGGCTATGGTAAGTCTGCATTAATTCGCATCACGATTCGATTTATAGATTGTTCTTTGCAATAGCGACCGGTGAAAATAATAGCGCGAGTCGTTTAGTGTTTGTCGGAAGGCAATCTGGAGGACAGGCGT
This sequence comes from Holcopasites calliopsidis, assembly GCA_023838395.1. NCBI lineage: Eukaryota > Metazoa > Arthropoda > Insecta > Hymenoptera > Apidae > Holcopasites > Holcopasites calliopsidis. Next base: position 3,217,172 of record JALHAQ010000009.1, read on the forward strand.
GCTTGGTGGTAGGCCCGGTTCCAGGGGCTTCGTGCATGCTAGCTTTCCATAGTAGACGCAGAAGCAATTATTGAAATAAAATAATAACTCTATCGATCCTATAACAACAATGATTCTGTTTTACAATCTGGTCTACGAAACATTATTTCCCGAGCCAACGGAACACGCCCAGGATCCAGGGCTATTTTAATAAGCCACAAGGTAACTTCCTGCTTAAAGCCCCGTGAAGAATTAATCGGAGACTATTTTCTGGTTGACCTCCGTAAAAGGGATACACTTAACGAAATTATCGAACAAGCGTGCTGCCCTTGGTCCGTGCCCAAGTAAATCCCTACCTTCCGCGAGCAGCACGATAATTCTAGCCTGCCCGGACACAAAAGTGGACCGCAAACTGTCCGCCCATTAATGCCGCTAATGACGTGGCCCAGATCTGCGCGATTTTCACAATATCGCACAAACATCTATGCAAAAGTAAAAATTCTCGGAATCCGTTCGCCGACCCACGATATTATCCTCCGAGTTTCACCTCGACCTCCTCCCTCTCCAGCAACGCCTCGTTCAACCCAGAAACATCGGGCGCTCGCAAATCTTCAACTTTATTCCCAATCGAAGTTAAGAAAAATCGTGCTATTTGCTCGAGTTTCACCGGCGGGCCCGTGCCCCGCCAAAGAAAGACGAAACTTTCGAAAAGAAATCGAAACGTCGTCTCGGGTGTCCCATTGACGGCGCATTGAATGGCACATGGTAGGCGTCTTGCGAATCCGCGCGGTTCAAACGGGACCACGCGCATACGCACGTCAGGTGGGCGTTGATTTACGCGTCCCCTAATTGTTATACCTCCAACCGAGCCGTCAATTAACCGAATATGGCTCTACCGCTATCGTGTCCCTTTTGAACTATCATTGCCCTCCCGTGTAGGTAGCCTCGAATACGCCACTTGTTCCTGCCACACAAAGCCCGTACGCACACCGGGCCGGGACATCTCTGTGTCTCTTCTAGGAGAGAGCCTGTCTAATGGGTGGTGCACAAACTACGTAATTGCATCGAGATTATAGGGCAGAGAGACCTCCTTCGTGGAGGCAGCGTTGCTCCGTCGAAGGTAGTTAAGCTGCCTTTTCCCTCGACGTTGCACCGTAATTACCGCAAGGTGCAAACTCGGAAAATTTTTCTACTCCGCCGGCTTGTTTCGCGTAATGCTGGACTACACGCTCGTAGGTCGTCCCTTAATGAGACGTTTCGTCGGATTGAACCAGTTTACCGGACGATGGACGTTTAATGCCAGATTGACTGGTTGGGACGGACGCGTGACAAGCTGGCAAACGATGGGGTGTGTTGGTGTTTGCTTCTTCCTGATGCTGAAGCGATTTTTCTTCTTGGGAAATGTTAGGATGGTCGAGGAAGGGTTTTTGGGACGAACAGAGTTTCTTATCAAGTAGATGTAGAAGGGTGGAAAGGGTTTTATGTTGGACGAGGATCCGCATAAATATGCGACAGCAATACTTGTCCGATAATAAATTTTGGACGAATCGATTTTCAAAAACGTAGAGGTGAATATTGATCGAAGTGATAAGCAGGGACGATTGCCTTATTGCTTGCGTCCACCAGTGTTTCAATATGTAAGCTGACGCCTGCATTTCCTCGCATTTGATATTTCCGAGGCGTATAGACGAGACGTCCTTACGTGTCAGCTGATTAGCTTAAAAATGAGACTTTTGGCGCCTCGATGGCTGCGCCTCGAACGGACGTCCGTGATGGACATTCGTGTGTCTTTCAAAGGGCATCAAGGAGGGTTCGTTTCGAGCTCCCTTTAATGAAATTCCAGTCTCGTGCTGCGGGACATTCATATGCCCGTAACTTGACTCGAGAGCCGTTCATGCGGAGAAAACAATGGTTCTGTGGCTTTTCTATAAATCACGAGGAATATTAATCGGGGGGGCGAACAAAACGAAAATCTTCGACGAAGAGTAAACCGTGAGAATCGATGAACGACATTTTGCCATAATTCATATTAAATATCATCAATTTGATCAATTTAATCAAGCACATCCTGCATGAAAAACAAGTTCAAATTCTACATTCTAAAAGAATGAAATTCGAAGCTAAACTGAAGGGATCGTCAAGGGAGCTCGGAAATAGCCACGAAATTAGTGCAATTTAAAATTAGTCACCGTAGGTAATCAAACCTTTAAACGCACGTAATTACGGCTCGATTGGTTGGAAAAAAATTTCCGGTCCAAGGGGTTTAGAACGTGGATTCGTCCAAGGGGAGAGCGGTTATCGAAGAATTTTCGAACAGACAGCTGCCACTTACAGTGGCGTCACGACTTTCGGCCCTTCAGGACCGTTCTAGGGACTTCTTTTCCCACCCTGTAATTTCCGCCTTCCCTGAAACGGGATATTTTCTAAAATTGCACATTCTGGATCACCAACCTGCAGGCGTCGCGTCGTGCCGCCTCGTGGATCGCTTTCGAACGCTATGGTTTTTAAACCGTTCAATTAACCCGCCGCGATCCCTTTCCACGGAAACGAAGGATCCTTCAGGAAGACATTCTTATTAGACAAAGGAAATTTTCAGGCAGATTAGGCGATATACGATCCGTTGGCATTTGAATAGTTTCACCCTTGGTTTAATTACAGAAAATCATTTGTTTCGATCAAGGGGATTATTTCTGTTTCTAACACTCTTCAATAAATGAATCTTGAGAACTCAATTCCACTGAATTTGTGGAATGGCTGGATTAATACATTATGCATCGTCCAGAACAGTAATGAAAGCCTTAGGATAATAAAGTATGGAGACCACTTTTGCCATCTCTCGTTCGATACGCCGATATTTTCCAAAGAGTTCATTAGGCGGATAATCTCTGAACGGATCTGCCTGAAACTCTGAGCAACCCAAGAGCTAAAAGAAAGTCAAATTTTTAAATGGAAGATTAACATCAGGGGGCTAACAAATTTGGGGAACGATTAGTCAGCACTGTTATCGTTGGATCTCTGCAGCGACTCAGAGAGTCGAGACGTAGTCATCTTAAAGTCAATTTTCTCACAAATCTCGGACAAAATCTTCGTTCAATGGAAACTATCGCGATGATTTCACGTGAACCTTTTACATACACTGTGCATCCGGGTGATGCATAAAGGATGCAATGGAAGCGGCAGGGTTTACCTTGTTCTTTTTTTTTTTACGGAAGAAGATGAATCATCGCTCGTAAGTCGATGTCGAACAACGCTTTTGCAAGATAAAGCTCCTTTCGATGCGACCGGCCAGTCGATTACACAGGCAAGCCGAAGCGTAAAACGTTGTACGAAATCCAGACGTGACTAATGTTAACGCGTTTCGTGCAGGAAATGGCCCCGCTCGGAACGACCAGGCTTTTTCATGCCTCCTCCGCCCATCGTCCTACGTTCGAAGCACCCGACGATCTGTGCCCCGAAAATGGGAGTGAAGCACCAAAATGCGATCAACGAGCACTCTTTACAACATCTACCGAGACCTTTTTTTTTCTTTAAGGAACAACGTGTCGACATGCGGAGGTTGGAAGGAACATTCGAAATTCATGGGCTTCGGATATATTATTATCATAACGATAATGAGGAAGGTTGATTGAAAAGCTGATCGAAAGAAGATCGATTACAAAGGTTCTTGCGTTTTACAGTTTACTCGATGGCAAAATAATGGAACTCCCGGTCTCTTAACTCTATGTACTTTTTTCCTACTTTACTCCGAATGTTAATTCGTTGCTCGTCAGGTAAACGACGATTACATTATTATAATTGTAAGGAATTTCATCGACAAATTAGTGTCATATTATGAACTCCAATTATGCAGTTAATCTTTAAGTCATACAATCAATCGTGGAATAATCAAGATGCGGCTTGTTAGCATTCAGCAAATTTTTCTGAGCCACTCACGGGCCAATGCGCTTCGAGTGCCAGGTCGCATTAAACGCAACACGTACGAAACAATTCGACCTGTTCACGGTCTCCTGTTTCCATTGTTCGATCCTGACAAGGCTCCTGGAAAGCGAAGAGCCACCCGGTAGTGGTGCTTCGTTACGATCCCATTGGAAAATATTAGATTACACCCTTTGACGTTCACCGACCGTTCCTAATTCGTTGCTCACAATATTTTCTCCATTGAAATTCTATCAAACACCGCGTAATTAATGTACCACCCATGGCTGTTGAATAATTTAGAAAAACTTCAGTCAGTCGTACGATAAAGTTATTGTACACCAAGTATTCTGCAGGAAAAATGTTGCAGTGCAATAAATAAAAAGTTCATCAGATTTGTTATATATAGATCGAAGGGATTAATACTCCACCCCGTTTCATTCGATAACTAATAAATATTTATCCATAGAATTTGCCAAACCTCGTACGTCGAAAGCATAATATTTTCCATAATAGGTATCAGACTTAATATACACGGCGACCAGGAAAGATTTACCGCCTGCGGGGTGGATGATTTACGCGTGGAAATAAAAGGCTTCACCGCGAGACGCGTTCTGGCGCCTCGGCTCGAGTTCCGGGTCCTCGTGGGCACGATAATTTCGATTGAAGTCACGGGGGCGAGGGTTTCCTGTTTCCGTGATTCACGATCCCGACGCGTGACGGGTGCTTCCTGGCACCCACGACACAATGTGTCCCACGCCAGACATGTCCAGGATGTCCAGGAGCCAGTGTAGATATCGTCGCGACGCGTGTCTGGATAGCGATAACCGTTTCTTCTTTCTTTTACCAATTCGTATGCAACCGTAGACACGTCAACGGTAATTCATTAATAAATGGTTTATTGCGTGGAGAACTCTCGTTATTCCATGTTGGAAACATCGACGAGGCAAAGATTCCACTTCGAAGGCTCTACGAGTCAGGAAGTCGTGTTTTACAGGGGTGCTAGCTGGACTACCACTCGCGACATGATTGGACTTCGGATGAAGGAAGCGCGTGTATAATTTGAAATTCCTGGGTGCGAGTGACAAGGGGAATGATTTAGAAGGGACCATAATCTTGGGTGATATTTCTGTAGCTACTTGAATACGCTTAATGACTGTGTTAAGGGGTATTTAGAGAAAAAGACAAGAAGCATCTTTTTATCTTTGTCAAATTGTCTCGACGCGGCAAATGTTGATAACGAGCGCGATTTAAATGGAAGGACGAGCTTTGGGGCTCGATCCACCGAACCGAATCACCCGAGCCAACGAGAAAGCCCTCTTCCACTGAAAGTCCCGTATAATAGCTCCCACTTTCGGAACCCCCGCGAGCCACCACCTCGTCGCGTCCGTCCGTGGCGGCGAAATTGCGGCGCAAAATCGCGCGGGGTCTAGTTATAAATATTCTTTTACAACTTCCTATCGTCTTCCAATAAATCTCTGGCAGCAACTGCCCGCTTGAAACCTATCCTACCACCATCTTCGCCGCGTTCGAGGAGAGAACCGGTGCCCCTTGTATCGCTCGGCCATTTACTCGGTGTAAACGTCTCGTGGACTCTCGGCGGCCAGGGAGGGGGCGGGGGAGGAAAGGAAGGTGCGAGAGGCAGCCCAGACACGGGTTCGAAAGGGGGCGTAAAAGGGTCGGGGGCGACAAGGGGAGCGCCCGCGGGTGCGGGTGTCATTGTTGATATACAACGCGGTAAGTACGCGATAAGTAGACCCCATAAATTCAGCCAATCAGACGAGCCGCCTCGCGCCGTGGCCTGGCCACCCCATACTCCTCCGCCGTCGTACGCACACCATGGCGGAACACCACACGTGGCTCCGCCGCGCGTTTTACTTATGTGCGAAAGCAACCGTGTGTATAGGTCGGTCCACGTTACGCCGCGCGTTCTCCAACGAGACTCCCACGCGATCGCAACTTGCTCCGGGGATTATTTATCTCGAGCGCGGATCGATGCTGTACACGGTGCTCGATCTTCGTGCGATCTACGCGAGAAGACCGAACGGGGAATGGTAGCTGTTCTCTGTCCCTTTACGCCAGCGCGGTGCTTGCTTTATCACGGCAATTAATGGTTCGCTCCGCGATGGATGGGTTAATCAAGAAATTTAGATGAAAAGGTTAATCCGTGGGTGATATATTGTTTAAATTGAATCTCACGTCTATGTAGTAATTAAAGGTTTTAGAACAGCAGGATTTTCCTTTCTTTTTTTTTCAACAAAAGTAAATTAATTATCGCGATCCTTTAATTAATAAAAAGACTTGGATAAAATTGAAAAAAGCTCCTTCCTTCCATCCTCTCCTCCTTTATCGCGAGAGGCGGCGAATCGCCGCGGCCTTTCATCCCATGATTAAAGCAATCGAGGCCAGAGGTGGCTGAGAAGGATTCGATGCTTCGTGCTCGCAGCGGCGATAACTCAGCATCGTTAAACCCGCGGGCGTATTAGTAACCCTTAACTCACGTGACCCCGCGCCGCGATATCTCTCCTCATTAATTGCAATTAAGTAAATCCCCGTGGGTCCGGCCACGTTGATCCATTATATCGCGCGCATCTTCACGCTGTATCATCCTCTTCGCGCGGTCTTCTCGATCGAACTCCGAGAGGGTTGCACTGCACTATCCGCGCTTCATAGATATGCGTTAATTACGGGGCAACCAAATTCTTATCGCGAATCACGTTTCGGATAAACTGAATCGAATTCGTGGCGCGGTCATATTTGCCACAAAGCTTCGTGGACGGACATACTAACACCTGTTGGAACAACGATCCCTTCTAATCCGATAAGAATTTTGCAAATAAGCTTGCCTCGAGATAACAGTCACCGATTTTCTCCCTGGGATTTATTTGGTTACACGAATCCCTGTGATAAACGTGGAGGATGCATAAAAAGAGGAGCCCTCAGTATTTTATTTTTCACATTCCTTCATTTTGAATAATCTATTTTTTCAATTTTCTTTAGAAATAGGGAAGCTTTTGATCATTCGTGCTAAACACGGTGATCAAGCTGCCAGGACACATTTTCGGAAGATCATTAAACGAAATGAATTGTACCTAGTAATTTTTCATTCATCGTTTGTATTTCGATTGCTCGAAGACTATAGCTAGCATAACTTACTGTTAGTAGCATTGATCGAGTATACTTTAACTGGCTGCAAATGGGATATTTTTCACTGTCAGCTGAAGGGAATACAGATAGAAGTGAAATCGTGCGGCTCGAGCCGAGCAATTAGTAAACCAAACAAAAATTCTCATGACCCGAAGCATGATCGATTAATCAGCAAATTAAATCAATGTACACTCCAATAACCAATTATTTCATTTACTTCTCTGAATCAGAATATTTCAACCATTCATCATAAATCTCCACGTGGCTCGTCGTTTTCCCACTTTTTGCCTAGTGCTTGCTTATCGGCAAGCATTTTCAGTAAACTTGTGGAAAGCTAACAGGTTCGATGCACCATGCACAGTATTTCGGATAGGGCTTAGTCTAATCGCAGTGGATAATCCGGATAGAAAGTATCGTGGACGATACACAAGTGTTCTCCTACTTGGTCGTAACCGTGTGTTCAGGAAATAGAATGCACGGAACACCTGGCGATGTGCAAACATTCGAGGAATGGGAAATGCAAATCTTTCGATAGATAATTATGTGTACGCCTGCTCGTGCTATTACTCGTCCGTTTGTTTTTCCTGTTCCTGGCATCCAATCCTCGACCACTGTGCGCGCGCTGCATCGTTGTGCATTATTCGCGCACGAAAGAGAATTGTAAAATAGAGGAATAATTCGATACATTTTAATATCAATTTAAATTACCCGGTGCAACTAAATAGAAACTAAACTTAACTGTTACGAAACGATTACCCTGCACCCTGTATTTATCCACCCTCCTCCCAAGAATTTTGCACACCACCTACCTATCTTTAGCATTTCCAGAGTTTCTCTGTGGCCAAGGCCGGGCCAAGCCAAAAATACGAAGAAAAATAAGAAATCTAATTCGCCGTTTAATAGATTAATTCCACGGCCTCGTTTCCCCGGTCAATGGATTACGCCGCACGTTTATCAGGCTGTCGTTGAGCGTATCGGGTGTCCCGATGGCCTTACCTGTCACCCCGCGCGCATAGAAGTTGCGTGCAACACGCGGTTAATCTACGGGCCATTAGCCACGATCCCCTATAAGCGGCACACGCGATACACGCTCGGCGTATCGAGTGTCTCACGGGCAGAGAGAAGGAGCGAACGCGATCGAGACACTCGAGACACTTCGTCGTGCGAGCAGCGAGTCGCATCCTTTCATCACCCTTTTTCCCGTCCCTTCTTGTTCTCTTTTTTAATCCAAAAGATTCTTCGCGAACCGAAGAGACGCTCTTTCACCCCCGGGGGCCGGCAGCGAAACGCAAGAGGGAGACGACCGACGGAGCGGAGACGAGAGCTGCATGTGGCAGCTGTGACGTGGCCCTCGTCACGTGGCGCACGTGCAAGTGCAACGAGAGCTTTAAAAAAAAAGGGGGGGATCTTGTTTGAAACGGGAGAACGGGACCCAGCCTGCGGCGGACTAGGTCGAATATTTTTTACGGGGGTAAAAAATGTGTTACACCCTTCGATAGCTGTTTTTTGGGTACCAATTATGCTTCTCCAGGCTTTTCCTAAATTTCTAAACTGGTGCATTCGTGGGGATATTGGAACGTGGATTTTAATGGACGACACTTGGGTGTGTATTGAAATGACAAATGAAAAGTTATCGTTTAACCCGAAACTTCTAAAAGGCTAATATTGAAACCCTTTCACTTTCACAACTTTCTGATAAGTACCGCGCAAACCGCGGTGTAGCATTATCTTCGCAAAGCAGTTTCCATCGTTTCGCGATGATACTTCCGCGGTTCACCGGTGCAGCCGCCCTTTTTTACTACTCGCTCCCCACGTGAACCCCGCGGGTCGAAATATATAAATTAACGCACTTATGTAGGCACCCCGGGGCCGTCAGCCCTGCCACACCTGCGTTTCAGGGCGCTGAGCGCTGACAATTACCCGGCGATCGATGTATGGGCCTCGGGGGTGAAGCTCGGCACCGAAAACAGCCACGAAATCGAGGAACAGCTATTGTAGCCCGGAACGGAAGGGCGAAGGGTGGGGGCCGCGGCATACACGGCAAATTGCAGGTAATTGCTAGCCATTTGTTTGCAGGGCCATCTTTTCTCTCTCGTAGCATCTCCCCGTTCTTCCACCCTCTTTTTTACATCCTCCCTTTACATTCTTTTATGGGCTTTCCTTGGGGATATTGTTTCCCTCCTGCGTGTTCTATGCCTGCGCAAATTGCTGCACAGGTTAATTGTTATGCAGCCAGAAAGAAGCTCGAATCGCTTTGGTACTTTGTCCGAGGGAATTGCTCGCGATTAGCCCATTGGATAATATCGGTAGACCGTCTTTTTACGCTATGCTATATCAGGATGCTGTTCGTCTCGCTGAGGAGTAGCAAGGTACAGCAGGTTGTAATCCCTTTTTCTGTCGGCAAATCGCTGGCGTGTATGGGATCACTGGTTCAACGCGGAACTCCAGTTTTTTTAGGGGGAAAAAGGTGGCCGGCGGATCTTGTTTCGAGAATGCATACTCCGAACCGTTATGGATAGGGTCATGAAGTAGATTTTCTATTAGCCGATTACAGATTTGCAATAATATATTCTATCGAGATCACTTGAAGAACGTAACGACGGCAAGGGGAAATTGATCTAAGAAAAGGGAACATTGCTACAAAAATATGGACTCGATGGAAAAAGTGAAGTTTCGAAAATTCGCGCGGCAGTTGTATTCCAAGAAACTGAATGACGCGACGAAGAACTCGTTTATCGTAGCCGGACACGTCTTTGCACGCGAGAAGCACGAACTTGAGGAATCACTTAAGGCAGACACTTTCGAGGCGTGCGCTTTGCATATGACATTGTAATATCTCTTCCGGCGAGGCGTACGGAGAATGCAAATCGTCGACGGAGAGAGGAAGAGAGAGAGAGAAGAAAAAGTACGGGCGAAGATCGAATTTCTGCCGAGAGATCGTCGCCTCGACGATATTTTAACCCTTATCTGTGGCAAAGCGACAGGAGCGAATCGGCCGTGACTTTATTATCGTCGCGTGGGTGTGCCCCCGGTCATTCTGGTAACTATTCGCGTGCGCGCACACGAGCAAGTACGGCTTCTACAGGATTCGATTCCAATAACTGTAACTATCGTCGTGATCGTACGAGCTTCATCCAATAATCGTACTCCGAAGGGAAACCTGACCTCATATACAATACTCCACCTTCGTACGTTTTCATTCGATTGTTTCATCTTCCAATATGAAATCAATAAAATCACGACGGAGGAGAATGTTTTCTTAAAAATAAAAGTGAAATTCAACTATGTACATATGTATAAAGCACTTGGTACGCTATCTCAATTAGAAATTATTCGGGATAACTTATTTCAATTTGTCAGTGGAAATGAAATAACTTCTTCAGCCACGAAAATATTGAATGAATACTGGTAATATCAAGTATAAGCATATTACTACAAGAAGATATATTAAAGCAATATGCAATAGAAAACGTTAAAAAATCCTCATCTTGTGCGTTCATTTTACATACGCAAAATATGCTATTTTTATTACAAACCGAAGAAACTATAGGTTAAAACAAAACGAAAGATGCAACTCAAGAGAGAGAAAAAAAGAGTACCTTGAAGATTGGCTCACACGAAACAAAGTACCGTTTTACGAGTTCTCTCTTCCCCGAATTCGCCGTCGCGAATTTCAGCTCGCCGCTTGGCAGCAGGACGAATTTACAAAGCAAAACGCGTGTCTGTTGGCGCAGAGGAAGCCGACGGAGGGTTTCGGTCCCGTGGCCCGTTGGGTAAGAGTGGAACGACGTTGCCCACGCAACGGGCATCCATCAAGGGGCCCGAAACGGCAAAGGACTTTGTCGAGTAATGGCGACTCTAGAAAAAGATTCGAACGCGAGGGGCAGCGAGGGGAGACACGCGCGGATGACGCGACGGGACGGGGCCGAGTGCAAGTGAAACGAAAAAGAAAGGGGAACGGAGAGGGGGGGGAAGGGTCCCTGGGACCATTCTTAAGGGCCTCATAAAACCGGCAAAGTGCCACGCTGCCACCCACGTGCTTTCTCGAGAAGCGAGAAAATACGTCCGAGCAAGACGAAGAGCAGCTGGCGTGTATCGACCGCGGCCGGTCTATTTGATTTTTTTAATTTCGACGATACCGTGCGCCGTGGACGCACTGTGCACACTGTCTGTCGGGGCGGAGTGAAAGATTGCGCTGCGAGATGTACGGCGAAAGGGTGCATGGGGTAACAGCGCTTTTCGACGCGAGCCTGGCGAAAATTAGCATATGCTGAGGGTTTCGCGGTAGAATGAAATGATTGAATGGGGATGGAATTGGAGGGTTTGGTATTTAATAAATTGTACAGACTTCAATCGATCGTCTATTATCGATGATCTTAAAATACCACTGACTGAATTGATTAAATGGGGATGAAATTAAGATGCCCCGGTTTCAATCAATTAAACAGTTTTATAATTTCATAATCTACCGCATCACACTGTAAATTTAAATTACTGTATTCTCTGATAAACTTCCCCTCCAACAATGTAATCAAAATTTCCATGATTATGCAGCGTTCCTGGATAAAAATGATTTCCCAACAACATTATTTTTTGATCTCTTTTAAGTTGAAGCAAAAGCAAGTGGCCAAACGGTCACAGATAAATTTCGAGACTATTGGAAACAGCTCCGCAGCTTGTTGCATCTCGTGAATACGGTTGCGACCGTGCACTCGAATCTCCGGAAACTGATTCTTTGCTTGCCTTCTATTTGTCATTTTGAAACGGATCGTCCGTCGCGTCGTCCACCTCTTTCGGACAAGCGATCCTTGAGAAGTCGCAAGGGAACACCGGGGCGCGTCAAATCTTCAGAAGATCGTGAATGAATTGCCACTACAGTGTCTACTCGACGTAGAGCTCCACGGGTTTCGCTGGTTTCATCGTACAAAAGTGTCCCCTGGCCGATGGCCCCATTGACACCAACGATCCCGTGGATCTTCAATGAACCCCGCGCGTTTCCATTCGACTGAAAGTGCTACTTTTTGTACCTTTTTTCTGCCCGAGAAAAGGTACGCGACAGTGGAAAGCGTAAGGAGAGCAACGGCGAGGTCGTGAAACGATTATACACGCTACGACGCGTCCGCCTCTATTCTTTTTTTCTTTTTAAAAGGAAGCTTGAAGCGTTTGTGAGTGAAAAGTAATTGCAAAGGTAGCGGGAAATGAGGGGATACGTATATGGAATAACGTCAAAACTAAGCTTCCGTTGCCGCTATGGAAAAGTTCTTCAAGAGATTCTTCCAAACTTGAAAAATACAGAGATTACAAAATTCAGATTTCACACGATGGAAGGCTTTAAAAATTGAGAGGTCGGTGAAACTTCGAAACGTCTCGCGCGATTCTATTCGATTCTATAATCACAACGTTCCTCAGTAATTTCTCTCCCATTTTCTTTTTTCCAAATATTTTTAACTCTGAGGATGTCACTAAAGCGAATCTCTGCGATCCTTTGACCGGCTCTTCCAAGGAACCGCGGTACGAATTTCTCTCAATGGCCAGTAAAGTACGGTATAAATGTAAGGACCGGCAGAAGTGCCTTTAGAAGAGGAAAACTCGACTTCCCAATAGCTTTTGAAAAGATGTCAATGAAAACAGCAATAACCATCGCCCATTCCCCAAAAAGCCGCAAAGTAAGAGGGGGGGGGGGAGGAGGGTGGATACCAGATTTCTTGGGAATATGCCGCGCGTCCGACAATTACTTAGCCAATAAAAGAACGATGGGGGTCGATTCGCTCCAAATCGTTGTACAATGCGGCATCAGTCAACGGCGGAACGTTCGCTCGTTGAAACGAGAACGCAACAAAATGGTCAGTCGCAGATGGACCATTCGTCAAAGATGAACTTTCAGCATCAATGAACTCCGAAAACCAGGGGCGAGTCTCGACTTGAATGACTTTTCATTCATAGGGATCCTCAACCTTTTTCGCGAAATACAAATTTATCCTCCATTGAAATTTCCACTTTTCGAACTAAATTTTCAATAATTAAGAACTTTGACGATATTAAATGTGTATATATTTATTCCTTAAAAATTTAAGAAAACTCATTTATGGTTGTTCGATAATGTTAAAGGATATTCGATAGAAATTAAGCTAATTTTAATCTAAAAGCAATCTTCTTTCATTTTTGAACGGTGAAAACACGAAGATCAATTTATTCTGTAATTAAATGATTCAGCAGTCAAACATCTAAAGACTATCTATGTTGAATTTCTGTTATATCGAGGTAGATGTGGGTGGAAGGATTTCCAGAAGAAAGAAGAACCACTGCACCCTCGAGTCGCAGAGGTAAGATCTAGGGGCATAATATCCTTTGTAGCGGGCGAGCAAATTGAACGCGCGACAATGGAAGGAACCGGAACGCCTTCTCGACTTCGCTGAAATTCGAGTGCACTCAACTTCGAGTTTCGTGACAATGCAAAGGCTATATAACCCTGCTAAAATCGTCGTTTACCATACACGCTACACAATGCCCTGGACTTCCTCGATGCATTCAGATACAATATGCTCGCATAAAAACGAACACACAAAACCAGATCGAAACCCGTCATAAAGGATGGTAGTACTTGTAATCCATTTTTACTGCAACTTTTAACTTATTAATGTGTAATACAAAGCGTTGAATAAAACTCCAAATGGCAAAGGTATAAAATTTCCAAACTGACGTACTTTCCAAGAACTTTTAAATCTTCTCGCTCGAAGAGGAAGGAAACGAAGAAGAAGAAGAAGATCACGATGGAAACAATGGTTCGATTCCAGCGAGAAAACAGGGTGAATAAAAAATTCTATTCTCCCTCGTACGGCTCTGTCTCTCCCCTAGCGAAGATGTTTCGCATATTTGTCACATTCGAGTAATTCCATGGTGGTGTGCACCTGTCGCGGCACAGGACACCAAGAGGATTCATGGTGAACGTAGAGAATAGGTAGCCAGGCAACACGCGCACACACGCGCGCTTATTTGTTTGTTCGGCCCCGTATCTCTCGGTCTAATCGGCTCGGAGCCAAAAACTCGCCGAATCTCGCTGGAATTTTTTGGGGCAGAAGTGGATCCTGATAAAAATCATTCCGACGTGTCTGGCCCGGCAGCCCCGGTCTCTCATCGTCGTTCTTTTGCCCACGTGGAGGAAGAACAAAACTGATGAAACCAACCGGAGACGAATGCTCGCGATGCGATCGCTCGTGGAAAAGTATTCGAGAAACATGCGATCGTCGAATATGCCGTGCTCGAGCCTTGTAATCAGATGGTTCAAATAAATATTGCGCTCGTTACAAATTAATTACGATTGGGATTGGATTTAAAGGGTGCAAAGAATTTATCAAAATGAAAGCTAAGGGAATGGCCAGTTATTAAATTACTATTAATACTGATGTTATTATCATATTCAGATTAAAAATCCACCCCACCAAACGTGATTCGTAGCCAACTGATTACTAAAATTCCGCAATTCCTTCCGTTGAATTTCTTCTGCCAATCAACCGTCCAAAAACATCCCCAAGCCTTGCAACTTGCAATATCTATCACAATTTGCTGCTCGGCGAGGCAGAGACGAATAAATCCCCGCACAATTTCTTTCCCACACGAGACCATGAACCGGCGCGCACTCGGTTGGCGACTTCTCCGCGGGACAAGAATTCGCCGGCTCGCCATTTAAGGACACCGATTAGTCTCGTTGTCCTAATCGGTCGTGACGCTTGTGCGTAAAATAATTGCCGTCTGACGACGCTTGGAATCCTCCTCGCCGCGGCGCGTCGGAGTCGATTATCCGCGCGGTGCGGCGCGCCGTTCTACCCGCGACAAACCGCGAGATCCTCCGCGAGCGACACACGAGTCACCCGGTATTATACAGCCCAAATCCCTGGCCAACCAGCGAAGCAAATTATTCGAAATTCCGCGACAGGAGATGCCCGACAAGATATACGCGCGTGGCCGCGCTGCGCTCCTCTCCATGCGCCTCGCTCCGTCCGCCGCGGACCGATAAATGCATTCGCGGTTGCATTGTGCGATAACATACTACGCATACGCGATGCCGCGCCGGCAGCTTTGGCGAAAAGAGCTCTCGTGATTCAACGGGCCGGCCAGAGACGCCGGGAGGGAAACGTGAAAGTTTGCGACGACGCGTGGATCTATGGCCTCTTTGTAAATACACCGGGTCCGTGGTCAGGCGAATTTTCGGTTCGGGAGAAAAGAGATAACTTGCTCGGACTTGTTGAAAATTTATTGTAACGGGGTTGAGTGGGCACGGGATAGCTTAGAAAATGCGTGGTGGAATTCGTGTAAATAAATTTGGAAGAAGTAGAAGTAGTTTGTTTTATCTATTATTAGGAATCAGAACTTTTTAGAGTTACCTTAAAATTAGATCCTCAATCCTATGTAGTTTCCTTCAGAAAACCAATAAAAGCATAAATCCCTCCTGAACCCTTTTCAAACGCGAACCAATCAACATTTCATCCCTTCGCCATAAAATCCGCCACAGAAGTGTCTATCTCGCGTCAAGATTTATTCAGCCCATTCACGCCGGGCAAGAGTTTCATCCTTTTCAAATCGGAAAGGCACCGTTCACCACCTACTACACAGTTTCCCTTGAATCAACAAACCCGAAAGGGAGTAAAAAGAAGATAGTGATGTTCCCAAGAACCGTTCGATTCTCGTCCCTACCACAGTAGCCATTAATGACTTGTACAAATGAAGTTTCGGTAAAAAGGAAGGTGAACAGTTCTGGCGCCCACGGTGCAAAACGGCAGCCACTTATCGCGACCATGATTGGGAGCCTCGGAGGAGGCCGTGAACGGTAAAGAGGACTGAAATTCAACATCGTTCCCATCTACGAGATTCCATTTCACGGTATAACGCAACCTGCATCCTCGTCGGGATGAAAGCCTTCGACTGGCTAACGAGATACCCGCCGCCTTCGTTTATTTTCCCACTTAGAACATCCGATAATGGGGCGAGCCTGTCGGTATTGATACCGAAACGATACGACTCGATCGCGATGAAGACCTTAACCGCCCGAAGAGAAGCTACGTCGCTGCAATATAACCAGCTACTTTGAAAAGAATGCTCTCCGAGGTTTATGTACATTTCGGGTGCCGGTAAAAGCCCGACAATGCACCTGCAATCGTCATTGGCCGTCGTAACGCGTGTAAAGGTGTACGAGTACGATCGTCGTGTTACGAGGGATGGTTTTAAAGAATTAGAGGACGCTGTAATTAAAATGAAAACATGCAAAGCTTCAACCTTGTTTGCAATTTTCATTTTTGAAGGAAAACGTTTAAACGATAGCGGAATGCGTGAGAAACGGCAATGCAAGATAGACTTTAATTGCGAGCCATAAGAATCGTCAGAGGCTGACATATGTCTGCAAGGCCGAGACATCTTCATAAAGTTGAATCTCTTCTTTGCGAGCGCGGACTGGTTCACCGAAAAACTTACAGTCTCCGCGTTAATCCAATACTAGTTTTTACGGTAGCCAGCTTCCAACGATGCGGACGATCTCTCATTGTAAATCGATAGGTCGCCTCGTCGATTCCGAGCAAAAAGCGAATCTGGCTCCCTTCGTCGAGGAACCAGACCGGCGAACGAAGAAATATTTCCCAGGCTGGCTTTGATATTACGGAATTCGACGGGACAACATCATTCGTGCAGCTGCGCGATATCTTGGAATCGAAGAGGAGAACAAATTTCCTGTCGGACGTGAGTAGCGATGGAATCGAGCGGGAGTTCATGATCGAAAATATAAATTACAAATATGCGGGTGGCAAAGGTATGACGTGTTGGAACGAATTGATTTTCAATTCTATGATTTCCGAACGATCCAATGTTTAAATCCTTAGGATACCGACGCGAATTATGAAATTTTTAGAAAATGAAACGAGAGGAAGTTGAAGGATTCTTAAGAGGATCTAAATTGAATCCAATTTCTAAATTCTGTGAATAATCACAAATCAATAAATTGTATCGCACTCACGATACATTCGATCTCATCGCTTCGCGGGCCAAACGCAATTCTTCTCTTTCAATGTATGGCTGTTCCGCCAAATTTAACGATTGTCAATGGACCACGCAGCAACGTGTCCCTACTACAACCTCGAACTACCACGATCAAACAGTAAATTCGCAATTCCCTTTATACATACGTATCGTGAAAAATTTCACGGTATCTTCCCCCCTCGTGCTTCGTTTCCGTTTCTGCTTAAAAACCAGACTTGGTCACATCCTCCCCTTGTGGCACGTCAGTCTAAACGACGATATAATGTAGCTGGATAAAGGGGGGGGGGGGGGTCCCTCGATCCAGAACCACAAGCGAGCAATTCGTATACAAATGTGATACTTAAGTGGTGACACTTCATAACAAGGCGATACGAAAACTGGTCCGGAAGCGATCTCCCCTATATCTCATTTCGCCCCAAGTGGCGTACAGACTGACAACTAGGGGGACACGGTAGCTTTTTTCTCCTGTTTTTTTTTTATTGTGATACAGCAAGTGTAACGGATTCGAGATACGCTGAAGGAGTTGAACTATTATCTGGTGAAATGTACTCCGGTTGTTTCTCTGTCAGCGGGGTTGGAATGAACGGCTGCGGCTTTTGATCCATCGGGGGATCTTGGTTAGATGGGTTTTGATTCTTTTCAGTGGATGGGTCGATGCTTGGATATTCGATTAAATTTGTTTTCGCGGAACTTTTGCAGGAAGAACTTGAAAGGAAGTGGTCTGTGCATGATTATTTTATATCTCTTATCGCATAATGATATAATCTGACTACAAAAGCATTTTCGACAGTTCGCTTTTCAGAGAAAAGTAATGCTTCAATTTTCAATCTTTCTTTCAACATTAAACATTGATTATCCTGTGACATGTATGCATTGATCAGTATACATTCTTAAAATGTCTATTAATGAACGAAAACGTTTCCATGCAAAAGCTTTTCATTCGGACCCCTCATGAATATTGAAATATTCAAATAAAATGACAAGATTCTGTTCGAAAAAGGGCACGCATTTTACACGCTGCTGGCAACGCGTTTGTCGTGAATCGAGAATTGTCACGTGCTCCATGAAAGGAGATTACCCCACTCGAAGAACGAGTTTCGTCCAGGTAATTTCACGTTTGATAAATGATACGTGTATTCAAATAATTTCAACCCCAATTGAACCAGCTGGCTGCTGTTTACCGTCATCCTTTTTCCCTCCTCTTTTTTTTTCAGCAAGTGTAACGGACGGGAATACATTGACCAGGTTTCTTTTCGCCAAAAGTGTCACGTACACGCGAGTGGCAAAAACTTTGACTTCATTATACATTCGAATCGCTCCTCGGGACTTTCGAGCATCAACTGTTGAAATACGGAATATATGTTACAAATTACATGCTCTTCGCATTAATCATTGCGACCCAATTTTCTGCATTCATCGAGGGGAGGGGGAAAAAAGCAGAATGCAGAAAGAAATTTCTGAAATTCGAAACTCCAATACAGATTAAGAAATCAGCAACACTAATGGAAATCGAATTTAAAATAATAAAGGTCAGAAGCATTAAATTTCCACTAAAGCCACGCGACCGCCAAATGAACCAACAATAAATTTTAATGAACCCCGATATCTTGCACTGCGTCTGTCGCAAAATAGAAAAATATTCAAAGTTCAAGCGCACACGATTAAGTAGTGACACGAAACTTTGTGCCCGAAGCGACGTTAAACAAATAAACCCATCCCGTATATTAATCGCGAAGGGGAAGCCGATTCTGCGAGAGACATCTTCCCTTTCTTTACGGCGAAATGCTGAAAAATGGCCCTGCGACGTCGGCGTCATTAAGCTTCATTTACAATCCACACCTCATTATAATACAGCGGTCTCCTGGCACCTGGAGGGGGACACATCCCTCGAGATTAGTTTGGGAAAAAGCAGCTAACGACTGGCGGCGTCGTCGACAGTGAGAAAAAATTGCATTGCAGCGGCGAAAAGAACCGACGAGCTGTGTGCTCTTACCCGGAGCAATCGCTCATGATTTCATTGGTTTTTGCTCATCAATTCAAGCCGCGCCGCTCCTTTTCGCTACCTTCCTACCGTGGCTCCGACTTGATAGTCCTCGACCGTATTATGCATTCACCGAACGTGAAAGCAGGAATGCTTCGGGTCTGGTGAGTGACAGAATTATTGTAATTTGTATTTATCGAGGGTTGTGCGTTTTGAATGATCACATTCTTGGAAAATATATTATTTGAAATTAATCGAAACGAATGCAACTGCAGTTATGTGATAGGATAACAAGTAATTTGAAATTCCATGTTTCATTATAATAGGAGTTCCTTTTAATAGTAGATCGCACTCAATATCAGATCAATGAACTCGCAACTCGCGATGCAGCATCAATAGTCCTTAATGCAGTTGAGCAACCTTTGACTTTCACGAACACCTGATCACACAACACTGCGGTGTCTTTTATTCCACCGCACAAAACGTAAGAATGGGTTACGTAACGAGGAAACGGACAGCAACCCCTGCGAGAGAGCTCAGGTGGTCGAACGACGATTGTCAGACGGGGGTATTCACACCCCGAAGGGGCCATCGAGGATATTCATAAGTTCCCCTGGACATGTGTCCTTTCTCACGACACCCCAAAGCTATCACCCTTCCGTCTTATTCTAATTTCTTATTCAGACACCCCGTCGTCCCTTGGTGCGCCGCGCCGGTTATGGCCCCCCATCGATTCGGATAAACCCGTTTAATTGAGATCATCTTTACGCGTCACAGAGTCGATCTTCGGACGGATTGAAAGCCGGGAAAAAAAGATGAAACGCGAGGAAAAGATGACTGAAGGAAAAAGAATGTTTTTTTTTCCGCATAGAAAGTTACTCTTGAATACATGCACTTCTATTCTTATTCCTATTCCACTGGTTCTGGAACTCTCAAAGAATAACTGAACAAACCAACACGTTTATTTTTTCTTCCGTTTAGCTTGCTGTATCAGATCAAGTAAAATGCAATCGAGTCCGCGGGAAAAAGTATCTTTGAACTTATCCAGGGGTATCAATCTTCGTCATTTCAAGAGCCTGACACGATACCTTGTCAGATGGTAGTTTCGAAATAAACATATCGAATCGTACGAGTGGCGTGTCATGTAGAAGCGTATCGTTCTTAAACGACACGTAGCGAAAGAACAAGCGAAATTGAAGATGTCAGCCACGTCTAGACGCTGCCCCGTCAAACTACCCGCGTCGACACTTTATCCAATTGGCAATAACAAGTGTCATTGCATCTGTCAGCGACGGAAATGCATATTATCCTACGGCAAACCTTCACGCATACTTAACATGCGTCGGAAGCCACGAGGAGCGCATCGATTAACGTAATCGACAATTTCTTTTCGTCGCTTCCGCTACGAATTTCGCGGAGCCATTCATCAATTCCAAGCACGCGGAAAAGCGTGTGATTGCAAGGCAGGCTTCCGTGTCTCGGGATCTTCAAACGACAGACGGCTCCCGTGCCTTCTTTTTTTTCTGCGATGGAGACATAATGGAAGAATAACGACGCCGTCCTACGCGCAGCTCGCGTATCCGCGGGCTTCATAAATAACGTGGATAACAGGTTGCGCGAGGCGGTCTCGCGCACGCGAGCCGGAATTTAACGTAGCTCGAAACGGCGTGTAACTCGCGACAGAAAAGCCTGGGCGAGCCGAACGAGAATCAAGGACAAGGATTAAAATAAAGGAGATACGAGCGAAGAAGTGGACAGGATGAAACAGAATCAACGAAGGACCGTGTGTGTACTTGTAAAACGGAAAGAGAAAGACGGAGAAAAATCGGCGATTTTATCAGCGATGTTCAGAGTGGCGCACGGTATACGAATATACCGACATTTTTCCAATGATATCTTCTTACTTCTCCCAATTTGTAATGCAAGTCTTAATAAATAAAGTCCTCGGTGGCCGGGGTCCGCCGCTTGTAAGCCGAGAAGATACGCGGGCTGAGATTAACGGAAGCAGAGGAGAGGGCGGCGGCGGCGGCGGCTGATGGAAGAGGGGACAGAGTGAAAGAGGAGAAGATATCCTGGTTCGAGGCAACCCGAAGACGAGGACACGAAGGAGCAAGGGAAGAGGAACGGCCGCGTAATCTACGTTTCCATCTCGTGGCGCGCGCGTGTCCGTCCAGATTCTCATCCTCGCTGGGGCCCCGTGAGACGAGGCCACCTGCCGGCTATGGGGCCCCGTCACCCGTCCCCACCCTCTTCGTCGCCCCTTTTTCTTCCTCGTCACGGACCGCTCGTCGGTCAGGAGAAGCGGTGGGGATAGTTCCATGGGGTCTTACTATGGGGGACTGACTTTAACCCCTTCTGGAGGGACACACTCTGCCGCGCACAGCATTCTCGCGTTATGCTCGCGACCAGGACGGTGATCCTCGCGAGTGATTACGCGCCTCGAATTTTTATGTCACGTTGGGATCCTCGGAAACGATGTTCTGCTCAAATTAATTGGTTCCGATGACTTTTGAGGGCCGGATCGATCTGATGAGCGCTTGGGTGGTACTCCGCAACGATTATGAAGAAAATGATTTTTATAGAAGGGCACTCCAGGGATAGAACGACTTGATATTTAGTTGTACAGTAATAAATTGATAATTCCATCAGCCCTTCAAATATTAATTTCAACTGAATGAATTCGAAATGATTAGCAAAACATCAAATATTTTAGGGGAGGGGTCAGTAATGATCAGTAACGTGTTGACTCTGTTCTCCTCCCTTGCGTCAAACGAAAGTTGAACTCTCGGTTTCCGAAGGCTCGTTGAAAATCGAAAAGAGGGTCCAGAATGTTCATGACAGGGGAACCCCCGCTAGGGTGACCCCGGGCACCCAACGCAGTAAATCCCGGTGGTGGTTGCAGAAACGCGAGACCCGTAAATTACATACGTACGTACTTTTCTCATGCGGAAAGGATCGCGTTCAGGTGAAGAGGTCGGCAGAAATAATGACGGCGTGCCCGCGGAGATGATCTATCCCTTAATATCTTATGGCGTGGCTCGCGTGCTTATCAAGTGGCACTTGACTGGCCTGCCACTCGCGAGCATTTTCAAATTAGCTTCCCGGTCTTTCCTCAATTCCGCGCGAAAGGGTGGAGACTGATTAATTTTTATGAGCGTTGAATTAATCCGTACATTTTTCTAATGCCGTGACAAGAAACATGCCTCAGGTTAAGCGCATTCTTCCAGGACTGCTTGACTTAATAATAAAGTCGCCGTTAACTTTCAAAGTACGGCCGCAATAAGGAAGAATTAAATTACGGTCAAGTGCGAAGGAAAAGAAAAAAGAGAAAATAAGGATTTCGTTCGGAGGTCTTTTTATGTCAAAGGGAAGGGTGTATCATCGTTCAGGTGTATATCGCCCGACGCTTTCCATGGCTACGAATATCTCTCGACACGTTTAATAATAAGGCAAAAACGAAGTGGCAGTTTGAGGCCAGTTTCTTTCGACGTTACATACTTCTCTGGTTACCGTGCCCGGCTTAACAGTTCGTTCGCGTGAACATTCTTTTTCATCACCAAACAGCCTCGTGCCTCATCTGATGACGTGACATCGCGATTGCACGGAAAGGAAAGGGTACCGGTAGGTAATCACGAAGACTATTTCTCGTGAAACGTGCACTAGTATAGATTGAGAAGCCTTAATATTCTTTTAACTGCGTGATAGAAGCGTGTCGCGACAAACCGAAGCAAGCAAGCTTTTATATTCCATAAAAATAAAATATTGGAATAAGTGAGAGAAAGATAAAGGGAGGGAGGGAGAGATAGAGAGAGAGAGAAAGAATGCTGGCAAATATTTTAATGCCAGCGATAATCAACGTTGATCTTTGATTAATTAAATAAATTCCAATCGGATTGTCAAATTTATTTCGCGCCTGAAGAACTGTCAGATAAATATCTTAAGATAAATGCAACTGCAAGGGGAACTTAGTTCCTTTTCCACATACTTCGAAACGATACAACAAACGATTAAAAAAAAAAACATTTACGTTACGGTGAAGGGGATTTGGTAAATTCATTCGCCGGATAAATTTTACCCCATTGACGCGACGCGTATGAAAAGCTACCTGGATCGGTAAACAAGGGAAATATGTAAATCCTTTTAAGGAAAAAAAGCTGCTCGTCCTAATCCATCCGCCGCTGACTGATTGGCGTATGCAAATTTCTTAATGACGGATCAGCCAGAATACCGCTGCGACGTGTGACGTCATGCTGCGTCGAGTAGGTATCAAAATGATTTTGATAAATTCGAACGTTAGATCCCGTCCTTTTTCGTGGCATCGAGGAGGCTGCGCCTCATCTATCAATATTATACCGAGCCGTGGGAAGAAGACACGGGATAACTCCTTTACGTGTACACCTCTAATCGATTCGAATCGGCCGAGAAGCTGCTCGAGTCGAGAGACATGCAACTAGCTTTCTATTTGCAATCCTAATATTCCTAGAGCAGTGAGCAATGGAAGAAAGGTAACTATGCGTTGCAAATTCTTTGTACCTTTTTAGATTTATAGAAATCGAATATTGGTAGGAATATATTAATTCAATAATCAACCCCCTCACACTGGAAAAAGTATAATTTTAGCAATTTAAAAGTTCAACAACAATTAAAAACCAACAGATCCATACTTGCAAGTAATTCATCCCTTCACAAATAACGCATCCCTCGTTCCGGGAGCACACGTATCTCGATCAAAGACAACACCCTCGGTAACTCCAGCGAAACAAGACGAACGAGATCCAAGCCTGAGAGAAATCGATGCAGACGGGAATGTAGAGCGTCGCCACGTGGATCAACGATTCGTCTCCCAGTTTTTCTACGTACTCCGGAAGTCTGTTTTGCATTGAAGAAGGAGTTCGTACGATCGTGAAAGATCGACACGATATTCCAGGGTGCCTCGAGTAGGCGACAGTGATTTACATTTGAATAACCTACGCGGCACGGGGGAAACGAGCCCGGAATAAAAGAGGGACGAGCACAAGGGGGTTGAGAAAAGGGGAGCGGTAAAAACCGGAGGATCACCGGTCCGAGGTCGTCGCGGACTAATAGACGTCTGATTGCGGTTACCGCGAGTTTTGACTGCTCGTCGGTACAAATATTTATCTTCGTACCTGCGTGCGTTCGCGCACAGCGTGCACCGCTCTAAGGCGCCGATCGCGCTTATCGATGCATATAAATGCATTAATCTTGATCGGTGCAGGCTCCGTCCCGCGCGGGCACACGCACGTATTCGTGCCGCGTACACACGCGGCGCTCGGTCAATATTGAAATTATTACTATTGACCGCCGAGGTGGGAAGATTAATGGAACCCCAGCTCTTTGCCCTGGAAAACGTCGACTTTCTGTCAATGGAGTTTCGTCCAATTCAAGATTCCTATACAATCGTGCCTACCATGCTACAGTATTAAAAAAAAAAAAATAGAAGATCTTGAGCCGTATAAATATTCGTAAGGGTTGGCTGGAGAAATGACGTTTCAGATGTTAATCAAACTTTGAATAACTCGTAAATTGGAATGCAATCGTAGGACGAATAATTGTGCTACACGTTTGATAAAATTGATATATGCCGCCTTTTAACCCGGATCAAGTATTCACTTGACTATCTTCCAGCACCCGAACGAAACAAATCCCGTAATCGCGCTTCAGATCACCGAGCGTCACTGGCCCCGCCGTCGAGATCGGAATATTTCTATATAAGCTCGCCCACGCGAATATTTCAAGTATCGGGGCGCGATCTTAACGCTGTCGCGAGACAATCGTCGGACGTTCTATCCGTGGCAGTGTTCCAGGAAAACGTACCACCGTGCACAGAAGATTCGCGCACCCGCTCGGTTTCGTGCTCGTATATTTTCTGCGACGAAGCTCCACGGCGAGCATGGAACTTTATCGTCGACCGTGCACAGTCTATGGGCGACCTCCCTCGCTGTTTATAGATGTATAGTCGACTGAATTTTCAGTTTTCTTTTTTTCCTTCCACCGAGGAGAACCAAGCCACGAGGAGCGAGCTCTCGAAGTGGCCGGGAGTATGCATGCGGCGAGCATGTTACGCGGTAGCGAGCCAGGGCCATGTCCGGGTCAATGTTGCATACCTGTAGGATGCACGTCGATGCGCATGCATGCGCCGGCCAGTTGCCCTCGCGTATGCAACTTTGCGAGAGGGATCCGTTGGTCTGCAGAGAAACGTTGCCCGTTTATAGATCACCGCATGTCTTTATTATGTTGCGGCTATTGCTAGCTGGAATGCGGGGCGGTGCAATACAGGATGCATCGGTGATTCTCCTACCCGTTCCCTCTCTTTCGGATGTAGATTTTAAGTATTCAATGCGTACGATTGGAATATCATAATTTTTCTTGGAATGAAAAGCATTGCAGGGGAGTCGGTTTGGAGTAAATTTTACCAGTGTGCTTTTAACCTTATCGCGTTGTTGTAATATCGAAATCTGAATGTTTTACAAGCTCTTTAAAAGCTATCCAAAGCTTACAATCGTTCCATGTGTCCATTCAGAAAACACACCCGCGTTCTCTAGAAAACGCGACGGTCTCGCAACCGTTTCAGAATCCTGTACACGTACGCCACTGTATCGGCGTCTCTTGAGGATTCACCGAGATCTTTGAAAATCAGCCGTCGAAGGGGAGACGATCGAAGGATCGCAAGAAAAAGCGTGCATTGTCGATGCGCTTTCGGGACCCTGTCAGCCATAACAAATTGCGACTTCGGTAGCGGTAGGACGCGGTGTTGCAGCCTCGCCACGGTCGAGTGATTAATTGTAACGTCGCGGCCGCATGGCCGGTCGATTTTTTCCAAGGAAATTATTTGCATGTCAAGTCGGATTGATGGCAAACGGAAAGGCAAGGGAATCCGAGTGCATCGCGCGATGACCACGCGTTCGAATGCACACGCACGCGCGCACACCAGACAGCCAGGATCGTGTAGCACACGGGCGCAAGAAATTCCCATTCCAACTCGCGGGACATTTAACTTTCAAATGCGCGCCGCAGCTCGATCAAACGCGATTCAGCGATGTAGCTGAGGATTTTTTAGAGTGCACAATTTCCACTTGAAATTTCCACGACGCTCCATATGCTGCAGCCTCCGAGGAATTAATCGATAGATAGGAGCGAATACCGAAGCAGAGAATAATCTTGGTAGATGATAATTAAAAAGAAAAAAAAAAGAAAAGTGGAAGGGAAACAACGACTTTTACATAAGCGAATAAAAGCTGTTGGGAGTGCAGAAGGTAGCCGAGGTAGGTGCACGCGACCGCGAAGAAAGGCACGCACGTTTCTGCCGTTCGATTTCTTGCGCTATTGGCATGGCGCGCAGTCGAAGATTCGGGGCCCCATAAAGAACGGCCGGAAGACAATGCAACGACACAACTCACAAAGAGACAAAGCCCCCAACTGGCGGTCGGCCACGAAGATGATATCACATGCTTTACGATCGTTCCACGGATACTTTATGCCCCCCCCCCCCCCGCTCGCGGACCTCTTCCAATGCTTTTCGACGTGTGCTTGCGTTTCCTTTGCCTCTCGAAAGTCGCCAGCCCTGTTTGATGCATAGGAATATGCAGATATCATGAAATATCTTTCGGACCTTCTTTCCTCGCTGCCCTTGGCCTTACTTCGCCACTACCACCTTCTTGTTTCACCTTGCCCTTCCTCGGTAGGCTGGAAAAGTTACGCGCCCCCATTGAACCACCCCACCCCAAGGGAACTGACGTTTCTATTTGATATAAGGAGTATCCTCGGACACTCCTTATGTTTCAGAAAAGATGCGCGATTTACGTATGGTACTCATGGTATATGCAATTGCATATTTCGACAGTGATACTTTGTGTACGGAGAGAAGCTTCATGGAACGAACAGGGAACACGTCGAATTCGTGAATACAAGTGTACAAATCCAAGTAATGGATTGTCGATTACAAATCTTCCTTTTGATCCTTTAAATATACTTCTTCCAATCGTGCTAATTATCCTCCAAACTATTCTGAACTATTAAGCAAACTTCAGAATAAACTGCCGCACCCAGATTTAATGAATTCCACTATTTTTTGATTGTATACAACGAACCGCATGGAGCCTTGCCACGCGGATGAAAATAAACGTATCTCCGCGCTCGTGTAAAAACACATTCTCAGCAAACGCAAGGCTACACGTACAAAGAAAATCGACAAGAACGACTCGAAGTGCCGTCGCGCACATTAATTTGCACAGAGAGCCGTGCGTACGATGTGAATCATCGGTTCTTTGATGCGCGCCGTTCATGTTCCCCTGAAAAGAAAGATTCGCGGCACCCGCGATCCCTCAATCGATCCTTCAATAATGAAATTCCACGGTGACGTTATCGTGTAGGAAATGAGTTACGTGATTGTCATACAATCCGCGAGAGTAATACGGCGAGATGTCGAACGTCCTTTCGAGGTTGCTTGCTCGCGGCTGCTGCCTCCCGCCGTTGTCTATTGTAAGCTGTCCAGACGCACGAGAGGAGGCTCCTTGGGAATAAGATTCGTGATGGAATTCATCGCGACTGTCATTGCTCGAAACGTTTGATCGGGAAGAGCGTGATGGGGGGGATGGGTTTCAGACAGCCAGTGGTTCTCCCCGATATTTATATTCAATACAATATTTTACTAACTCTTTACTTTCGAGGCTTTTGCATCGCTGTTTCCGAAGGTAATGTCAATTTTCAACTAAACACGCGTGAATTCCCAAGACTTGAAATCGAATCTAACGCATGCTGTCTAACCACCGTACCGCAGAACGGTTCGTTTAACCCTAATTGCCAGCACGACATCTGGTCTGGACCAGATGTGCCCCTAATTTCACCATCCGAAAATGATTAATCGAAAAATCATGCGCTATTCAATATTTCAACTCCGGTACATGACAATCCTTTTTTTTTCTTACGCTTCCAATCGATAAAAACCGCTGACCATCGAACGACACAACTGTCCGCAAAGTTAGAGATAACAAACACTTGCTTTTTTTAGTAGCATCCACCTGAAAGGATCCATTTAACGAATAATCGAGACTACGTTTCTTCCTCGAGTACGTCGAAAGAGGGGCCCCACTCGAAGGTCTGCCAACAATGGATCCTCATCGTTCTCCCTTGTGATTCGATATGCGTTTGATGGACGTGAAGATGGTCCGGGGCTTTCTTTAACCTCGGCTCGAGAGACCCTTTCTTAACCAGCTATCAGTGAGATATCACCTGCTGTTTGGAAAGCCGGCCTTGAAATTTTTCGGCACGTTGGTTGATTTTGACGAGCCGCGTGGAAATGATTCAATGGGTGAAAGGTAACATTTAATCATTCCAAGTTTCATGAAAATCCCAATCCTAGTCTGTCCAAGGACCAGACAAAAGACTTAACAGAAAAATGGAACAGTACCTACTGCAAGTGATTAATTTTTATGAACATCACAAAGGAGAAATTTACAAATATTTCTGATTATCCTCAAAATAATAAACGACAAGCTTTCGCTAGCCTCGATGGAGTCGTACCAGATATATCGCAAGGAACGAGCAGCTTCCGGTTGCAGATACGAACCGAAATACGCTCGTAGATCAGCCGAAGAGCCGCGGCTGTCGAACATCGTCCGCACTTGAATTTATTAAACTGCTCTTAATGCGGTGCGCCTAGTAACGTGGAATAAACGACCGGCTACCCGATACTCGTTCGTACGCCCACGCGAGACTCGGACCGGTCGTTCCACGCCACGAAAGCGTCCCGACTTAGCAGCCTCGTGCGCGACAAGGCGCGGCGAAGTGAGATATCTAAGATAGCTGGAGCAACATCGGCCAGCATCATTATTCTTTCTAGGCCGTAAAAGGGCGTGATGTCACCGAGGCAGGAAATACAGAAGCTGTCCACCGCCTAAGCAGTCCCACCCACCCACACACACACGCGCGGCGCAAACTGTCGTTCAAACCTTTCCTCTGTATTGCCACTTAACACGATCTGTCGAAACTTCCGACCGATTTCCGGCGGGAGGAGGCGATGTCTCGTCACGGAGATAACCAAGAGACATTTTCTGATTGAAGGAATTGAAATAAAATGGACATGTTCTTTGGAGCTGAACAAGATTTCCACGTTGCGTTCCTCGAGAGGTGGATTTAAGGGCGCGTTTGAGAAGCTCAGAGGGATATAAATGGTAGGTGATTGGATGATTGAAGGAGTGTGAGTTTTACGGAGGACGGTAACGATGCTGAATGAAGCACTTAATGAAGGATAAACATTTAATTTCGAAGATGGACAGGGATTACAGAATTACTGGTCCCAGAAGATCTTTTCGTTTACAAATATTCAATTAGATAATTCAACTCGACATTAACATTAACTGCGAATTCACACCTTATAGAAATTCTTAATATAAAAGAAATCATAACCAAAGAATGAATACCGGATCAAACCATTACTCAATTGACGTAACCGAAACTGCTCTCCCTGCTCACTATCGCAATTTATCCCCCCACAGCGGAAAGAGTGAAAGAAAACGCGCAGCCAAAGTTGACAAGTCAAGCTACAGGGGTCCAGATGCAAGAGCGGGACCAAAGAAAGAAAAAAGTGGAAGCGGAGGTGCTGATCTCGTTTGACGACGTAAACCGCCTTAATAACCGGGACTATCGAGTCTAAATACCGGAGCGAGTCTAGCTACATTCTGCCGCCATGGCGCAACGTATGTAGAACACCAACGACGAGGAAAACCGGCAGCACAGAGGCATAGCAAAGAACGGACGCGACGCGGCCGGTCTGCCGAGCAGAACGTGCGTCCGTCAAAGAGTTTCATTCATCCGAGCGGCGAACTTCAGTCGTATAGACACGTGTGCTCTATAGGCCGGCATTGTAAACGAGGATTTATGCTCGTTTGCGCGACACTGGAACTCCTCTATTTTACGGGCTTCCTCTGTCTTCTGTTTTTCTACTTGCGAGATTTAAATACCTCGAGAGGCTATACTGCCGTCTATGAGAGAGGCCTTTGAAGATTTCACTCCTTTACGCTTTGAAATATGACCCAGAGAGACGGAGGAAATCATTTTTATGGGATAGAATCAAGACGTTCGGGAATGTGGAGATCTAATTGGAAAGAATGAAATTTTATCAATTTTATCGATATTACTTATTTTAGGAAGAACAAGAGAATCATTTGAAGTCGCGTCAAAGTGTGATTTAAAATTAATCTGAACTCTAAAGCAATTCTAAAGCAGAAATGTTATACCAAAATGTTTTCTTCTTTTCTAACGCAGAATCACCACCTGCCCGGTTGTACTACGATTTCCAGCCCACCATATATACATATTCTTATCGATTGAACTCACATTTTGAAGCCCCGTGTCTCGATGCTCTTGCTTTTAGAATTGACTCGAGAACAGACAGCCAGTGACAATGGTCTTGGATTCCGGCTGCGTTATCATACTTTCTATCGCTGGGACGAGTGACTAATTTATTTCCACGTCTGGGGACACGTGGTCGTCGTAGAAAATCATTTGAGGGATTAGGCACAATTATTCGATAACTGCATTGGGGATTAATGCTCTCCTTGCAAAAGAAAGGAACAGAGAAAAACTGTTGCGTAAGAAAAATGAGAAAAACCTCTGGAAATTCACGAAACCACCCCTTCTCTAAGTACCAAACGATTAATCAGCACCCAATTGGTCCTCTTCCTATTAAACCAACAATTCCAAACGTTCAAACGATCCCGGCAAATGTCTCGCCGCGCTCATTACCAATCGATGCCCACGGAAATTATGAATTTATATTATAAGTTTCGAAGTGCATCAAGCCGCCCACGCGTTCCTCCCGTTTTCCGTCTCTCGCGTGTACCGCTTAAATTCCAGCGGCGCGAGCGCACTGAAGCACGGGAACGTTAATGAGTAAGCGATGCTGTCGGCTCAGCATCTTTTATTCATTTCACGAGGAGAAGCGAAACATCGGCCGCCGCTTTTACGCTACGGCTCTGCTCCGGCTATCTCTCTCTCTACGCGTACGACTGCCCACGTGCGCCGGCCGTATTGCATTTCCGGTTCGTGAAATGTTATAGAGTTTAAGTGGTGCGTTCGGCGGAATCCTCGCGCGCCTGGCTATCGCCGTTTCCTGTCTGTGATCTGTCCAAAGCGGCGATCCTTTTGTGTACGGAAGATCAGATCGCTTTTCGCCGTTTCTTCGGTTCCCTATCGGCTTCCAGTATCGTATATTTTTCGGGGATTCTCGTTGGGACGCGATTTCAAGATGGAACGGAGACGAGCACCGAGTATTTCAGATTTTATGATACTGCATTTCGTTTGAAATTCTTGAAGGAGTAAAACATTGATAAGACTTTCGTCCTTTATTACTATTTTAATCTCGCTACTTTCCTCTTTAATTTCATTACTTTAATTACGAAGGAAGAATGTGCATTTCCTCATATTGTTTTTAAGCTTAACTGCAACATGGGAATCAAAACGAAGAAACTAAAAACTGCAGGGGGATGACTGGCGCAAAGTGGCTGCCCCGATAAGATAGGTTTTTGCCGTGCACATCTTCCCCGCTCTCGCCAATTGGAATTAAATACCCCGATAGATTCGATTACACGAATTATGCACGCACGTTTCGAGCATGTGGAGCGACAGGATCCATTAGCCGAACTCGAGCGGGATCATCGATTTCTCCGCCTACCCGTGTGCTTTCGCCTCTTTCAGCCGAAGCGAATCGCGGCTCAATTTATTCGTTCGAGCTCCCGTGACGGTGTGTTGCGTGGACCCTCGTGTGTCGTGAGAATTCGAGGGAATCGAAGCATCGTCGATTTTACAATTAATCATTGAAAATATTGCATCGTCGTTATTTCATATATTTATAATAAAATATTCAATTCATAAAAAAAGGTCGCTTTCACAGGATTACAAAATCCACCCTTCGGATTCAATCTGGGAACATTCAAAGAAAGTAACGTCCCATCATCTTCCCTCGCGATTGGAGACGGTATCATAAAAACGGGACGCGTGGAAGAAGTGAAGAAAAAAGAACGAGATTTCGTTGAACGGCTGGTCCGATGATTCCGGGACAAAAGGTTAAACTCTTCACCGGTGTGTCCGATTTTCGAAGGTTTTCACGAGAAATCGGCGCACCGTGTACAGGGGTTGTCGGTGGAAAGGGAAAAGAAAAAATTGTCCGGTTGAATCGAACGCGGACGGGATAAAATCACGCACAAAGCCAGCATTGTATCTGGAATTTTTATAAGGACTCTTGAAGACGCTCCATTGTGCGAAAATTGGGGGTTTACGTTGGCCGGGAATCGCGGAGGCGGAAGGGGATAGCGAAACGAGTCCCACGATCAAAGAAATATTGTATAAAACAAAAAATTGATCTATGTTGGATGGGGCAAAATTCTGTATAAATAAAATCAGTGGAACAAGAGTGACTGAAACGAGTGCAGCAAATTGTAAATGGCATTAAAGTAGAGAAATAGGAATTTATCGAGGATGTACGTTACGGAGAAGGTTAATCGATTAGCCACAGGGAAATCGAATAGGAGACAATCAATATTTAGACCTGTTTAGATCAAACAATCGATCAACATTTCCAAATAACCGGTTAACTGAGACGCGGTGAGCTCAATACTTTCGAACCCTTACTTTCCGGCCAAAGAAAGGAGCGAGGGAGGGAAAAATCCTTTCGGCGCTCGACAATGGCTCGTCCACATGAGGTCCCATGTGTCGCTCCGTATCGTACAAAGCGGCATTGACGAAAGGTATAATATAGAATTTCCCGAAATCTGGATTCCTCGCGAGAGAAAGGGGGAGAGATCGGGGTTTCTTAAGGGTTCGATGCTTTTTCTCCTCGGTGAGATAAAAGGGTCGGTTAGCTAGACGTTTATCCAACGCGCCACCTGAAAGGAAGTTTCCGTGAACAGGAACGACGTTACGTGAACTTTCTCACGCGTTCACGGGAAAACACCATCTGCCTTCTGGATCAACCCTTATCGGTAGGTATCGTGGATGCGACCCGATTACAATACTGACAGGATATTAGACGGACTTCTTTGAAAGACGGGAAGCGTAGGTAGGCGAAGTTGTGAGAATTTAGAAATTGTTGCCTTTAAGTAATTCCAGCGTTAAAAGAAACAGGTAGAACTTCTTTTTTAAAAGGTCTAATTAACATTGATTTTTAGGTTTTCTTAAATAAAGCATATTGTTATTAATCAGCAATTTCGTAGATCATCCTTTACAAATTCTGTTTCTTCCACAAAAATTCGGAAAGACTAAAATATTTTAATATCATCAAGAACCTTCGACTATGCACAATTCTTATCATTCCTTCCCCTGAAGCCTTCGCAATAACCTTCCTCCGCACTTTCTGAATATTTCCGTACCAACCCTTAACACTTCTCAAACTTCCAGGGTAAAAACCTGTATGAAACACTGTGGTCTAAGGGGACGCGTGTAAAGCGCTACGAAATTCTTTCTCCCTCGAACTATGCTTCGGGAGTTTCGTTTCGCCACGGCGCAATAAAAATTAATCCGTTCGTTAAGAGCCGCTGTAACTGTCGAAATATACGATTCCCTGAACGCCAGCTGAGCCGAAACCCTTCACGACACGGAACCGCGTAAAGTAATTACACGAGGAGGGACCGAGATCTTGGACATCGCATGGCGGGGTGGAATGTGTCGAAGAAATCCTCCGTTTGCAGCCGGCTAATGAATGAACCCGAGCATAAATGTCCGTGACACGGTAACGATCCCGTTCGCGGTGAAAAACAACGCGGAATCGGCGAAATAATTGGTCCTCGTGTCGAGAAGCGTTGAAACGTACGCTGTCCTCCTCCCGAGGGAGGGACAATGATCGGCTATTGAATTTATACGCGGGCCTCGTGGCGCGATGTTCGCGAGCAGCGTAAAGTACAATTTGTTTTCCTGTGCTGGCGGGGGAATGAGAATCGTGGAAACGGCCGGGAGGAGTTTAATCGGATGCTGGAGAGTTTGATGTGCTCGGTGGAAAAATTAAATATGACAAATTAAGAAGGAGATCCGTTGCATAGAGATCAACGGCATAGAATTAATATAGAAGAGTAGATTTAGTTAAATTATTTAGATACTTTATTTTTGGGAGTATTAACCTTTGAAGTATTTTAGTATTAAGAAGAGCTACTATAAAAAGGGCAAACACTTCTCCCGAGAATGAAACCCGTTCCGCGTCCGACTACAAAAAGCGAAACCACAGTTGCAACCGCAGATTTACAATCCATCTCCAAACGGATCGCACTGAAAGTAAACTTTACAACTAAGCACTAAACCAACCGAGGATTCCAATTAGACACAGACGGGAGAACCTCCAGTCCGTCATTTTTAACGACTGTTACCAAATACATCAATAAAACTGGTGCACATAATTCATCGATATCTTCCGCGATATAAACTCTTGAAGCCTGGAATCGACCACCAACTATGAAACACTTTTTACTACAAAATTGATACTATGAACGGCGGCGTTCGCCAAAGGGTCGCGTCTAAACGAGAACCCGTATGATTTACAGCCACGAGCAGTACCGTATATGTATACAGAAGGAAGAAAAGAAAAGAAAAGAAACGGAGAACTGTCTTGCACGCGTTTTAAGCTTCCATATATTTCCATCTCGTAAAACGTTGAGACGGACTACAAATCCGGCGTGAAACTCTGAATTCAGTCTGGTTACGAATTAAATCGCTTTAACCCACGTGTTGGCCAGGGCTTAAGGACACGCACGCAGTCGTTCAAAGGCCACAATGGGAATAATAAGGGCGCGGTGGTTATAAATGCCTTGCGCGATAGTCGATGGATACGAATGAAGGCCTCACACACGCCATAAACTACCCTCCGTGCGACGAATTTGTAATATTTTATTAGCCAACGTGGCGTCCACGTCCGTGCTGGCGAACACTGCGAAGCTGCACTTTGTCGTCGAGAATGAGCGTTTTAATGGGCGAACTTTGTTCTCGTGAAGGGCGAAGGGCTCCGCCGGGCTGTTATGCCTTACCGGTTGTTGCATTCATACGCCGGAGATTTATGCCCGATATTCGAGTGCAAGAGGAAGGATAATACCGGGGACACGTCACTTTTATGATCGGTTTTGTTACAAAGTTCGGTCTTTATGCCTCGCTTCTAGGCACAAGGACGACGGAAGAGGCCGAAACCCCTTTCGCGAACGGAGGCTGAAGAATGAATTCGCGGTGGTTTATGTGCGACGAAAAAGTTTATGTGTCCTTTTTGTCATTTGGTATCTGGTAGAGATCGAAATTGGTACAATAACAAGGGGTGGAAATATGTTGATAAGTAGAGAAAATTATTGTAATTGAAGTTTGAGTAGAATAACAAAAATTTTTAATTTTCGCCATTGAGTATTGAGTAAGATATTCATTTTTTGAATGAAAATGTATTAATATGAAGAATGTAAAATCGGGGGTGGTACAATAAAATAAGGGGTGAATATCAGATTAATGGAATGTCTACCACCTAAATTTCAAACATCACAAGCGATAGATCAGGTATTCAATGAAGAAGAAAGAAAAATTCGTGTTCAAATGTAATTTGGTTCATAAAAACGACACCTGATTAAATTTGTCAAGCAAATTCCAGGTACAAAAATCAGCGAGGCAGACGATAATAAAACGGCGAGTAAGTATGGCTAAAAGCCGCTGCAGAGATCCAGTTCTTATCTGCTACACTAATTTCTTAC
This sequence comes from Holcopasites calliopsidis, assembly GCA_023838395.1. Taxonomy (NCBI): domain Eukaryota; kingdom Metazoa; phylum Arthropoda; class Insecta; order Hymenoptera; family Apidae; genus Holcopasites; species Holcopasites calliopsidis. The sequence continues at coordinate 3,252,941 of JALHAQ010000009.1, forward strand.
TTCCAGCGACAAACGAGGCGATCAACCTACCAGTTTCAACGGAACCGTCCTGTGCAACTTTCTTAATTGACATTTCATGAACGCGAGCAGAGGTACTAACGAGGACTGATTAACATCGAACCGACTCGATACCACAATTAAATACACCTATCTCGCATCATATTTATCCTGAGTACAACCATCATTACACTCTCTTCATTTTTTTTTAATACTGAGACGATTAATATTTGTTGCGAGAACCGGGTTATTATTACAAACACTATAATAAATGCGATCTATATTTTCAAAAGCAAAAAATCATGTACGGGCTGTTCCAAACTTAATTACGAATAAAATAGAAAGAACGGGTCTTTATAAAACTGTCTCATTCCAAATAAATCCTTCGATGTTGGAAATAATATTAACGAGCTACAACCCCTTTTATAGAAACTCTAAAAGCCACAGCTCCTTATTACACTAACTGCTCGAACTGTAATTAGTTGCACACCATTGTCAATAATCTCGATTCCACTGGATCATTGAAAAAGCAACGCAAGGGTGCGTGGATGAAGGAAGAACGAGAGAAGCGCAGGGAAACGCGGTTAACGAGCGATTCACCTGCGATAAAGTCATAGGCGGTAAGGGTGGGTAGCTCGATATATATTAATGCGCGATACGTTTAAGGGCAATTACGGGCTAATTCGCGCCTTCGTAAATCAGCCCTCGATACTCTCCACAGAAGAGAGATCGTGCACGAGGATGCCTGCGGATCGTTCGCTTTTCGTTTTCTACGTGACCGGTTTTTGATGAGATATTACGAAGATACACCCTTACCTGTTCACCGTGCCCTTTATCTGATTAATGACGCGTTTTCATCTACTGAGACGATACGTTAACGATCGTCTGTCTGCTCGGCCTGTCGTATAGATCGCGAACCGATCCCTTTAAAACGAAGCCAGGAATTAATGGTCGATGATCGATACTTAAATTTTATAGCGTTACGGCTGACTGTAAGCTGTATCAATTATCGAACCGTCTCGTCGGTGTACGGTTAAATGAAACTGTGGGGTTTTTACTTGAAAATCTGGAGGCAGCTGTCCGGAGGGACGATGGAATCTTTTCAAACAACTGGGAAGTTAAAATAAATAGGGAAGTGGATACCCGAATGACTATATTTTATGAATTGTAGAATTTTGTTTGGAAAATGAAGAATGATTATACGCAAATAATATAAGATATGATTATTCACTGTGCTTGCACACGGCTGATGGTTTGCGCTGCTCTGGCGTGCATTTAATATATAGAAGAACCTCTAATTAACAGCAGTTCCTTTTATTCGCGAAAGGAGTAAAGAGCTGGCGTTTAAGGGGCTGCCTTCGCTCCACGGCCGACTCGTTTCGCTACATCCTTGTTAGCGTTTGCCAAATCTGCGTCTCAATAAGAGGCGCGCGAGGGCACGATCGTAAAGTTCGATTGCAAGAGAGGAATTCCTTTTGCGCGGCCGATAATTTATGATAAGCTGAACCGGGTCAAGTCGTAACCGAATATCGACGGTAATTATTTTTGTCACGACCAGGACTAATGAACCAACTGTGCAATCCACAAGTCAATCGGACACTTGCTATTTGGTTCAATAAAAACTGTCTACTGATTTTAGTGAAACGTTGTATCAAGAATATTTGATTTCTTATCGCAAGCGAGAGAGCACCAGTGCTATGGTCAGATAAACAAAGGGCATAGCCATCGAAAGAAAGCAAGATAAATATAAACTGAAGAGGAACGTGATGTAAAGCAGGGAGGAGGTCCGAAGGCAGCGAGGGCGAGAGCGCGAGATTTCGCGCTTTAACCCATAATTACATGATGCTGGGAATTCATTAGCGCGTTAACCAGGTGTGAGCACCGGCCGTCTGATAATCAAGAGAGAGAGGTCCAGGCACAGCTCGCCTCGAGTCAGGCTGCTCGAGAAAAAAATTAATCCCATCAGATTAACCGACCCATTATAATTACGTAGTAGGTACGTAAGCGTTAACGCGGCCGCAGCTTCCACGGGCGGGTCCGAATCGCGAATAAAATTGCTATCTTTCCTTTTGGTTTCCTCGTTCCACCGATGTTCGAGGAGAGTTCGTCGGTACGAAGTATCCACGATACGTTGGATTAATTAGGTATCCCCCTTCCCCTCTTTCATTATCGCCTGACCGTCTGAAACGCTTTTAGCTATCGAACGCAATATTTCAATCGCGCAAGCATTAAAATAATCTCGCGCTTGGTACACCTCGCGCTCCGAGCGAAGGGGCCTCTGTGCGTATCGAGACACCGGGATAAAATGTTAATTTACGACAGTCGAAAGTTGGGCCGAAGAGAGTTAATAAGCTCGCGCGGAGGTTCTCGAATCGCCTCGACCTTCCCGCCGACCCAGCCATCCAAGGGTGGAGATTCGAATCGCGGTCTCTGAGCGGAGGATCGAACGGTACCTTTGCGAGAAACGCGGAGAGAAAGGTGTGAGGAATTTATTGGGAGGCGATTAAATTGGAATGCTGATTGGAAATTATTTCGCTGGGTTTATCGTGACTCTCGAATTCTCGGGGGTGTTGTTCCATTGTTAAATATACTTCTTGTACTGCATCTCGCATCTTGCGTCCGAAAAAAAACCTCTCACACTCTACGTATCAAGTATACCAAATCCAACGACCCGACATTAAACGCTGCAGTGCGAGGTCGTAAAAGTTTTACGACCGAGGATACACCCCGACGCGTCGGATCGAACGATAATTACATCCAGAGACGAAAATCGTTGCTCGATAAAACCTTGGGCGACGCTTATTACTGTTCCTCATCGATAAGACGATCTCGTCACGAATTGCACTAGATATTACATAGAATAATATAATCCCCTACGTGTCAACAATGAAATTGAAGCAATCGAAATAATTAACTCTCTCATGGCTGATTCGAAAACTGAAGACATTTGTATGCGGAAAGTAAAATTTAATTGAAAACATTTATTTATGTTCGATTATGCAATCCTATACGATTTCTGTTTCCACTGTATATGTAATATATAATATACAAAATGGCATAAATTACATCGTATTCTTCGACGAATTTTCTTATACCCCACACTGCCTTCACAACAAAAACTGTCGTCTACAATCTACAATATTGACCTCTCGTCGATCGACTGTGCAACCAACTGGTCCATGCCAATAAGAAAGCAACCCCCGAACGTATCTCGACATTGTAGCAAGAAAAATCAGAACCGAACGCGAGCTCGTAAATTCGTATCAACCCGGTATCGATCGCGCTCCCTCAATGGGCCTCAGCGCGCGGCGAAATAAAGAGTTTAGCGATCGATTGGCTTTTTATCGTGCGATTCGAACGCGGTTACAAGAGAGGCAGAAATCTCTCTCGCGCGAGCGCTCGCTCTCAGTCTGCGGCAGAAGCGAGCGGCGCGGCGACGACGATTTATGCCCGCAGACTTATTTGGCAGCATTGTTTACGGGGCCGGGAAGCAGTTTGCCCTCCGCTCCTTTTTTGCGATATAATTGCAGATTCTGCGCGTCCACGCAGCCAGGGCGGTCCTTTTTTGCGGCTCGATCTTTCTGTCCCGGCGCGCCGTAAGAAGCTCGCTCAGCCGCCACGCTTTTGCTCTCACCCCACCGGCCTTTGCCACCCTCGTTGTATATACTTCCTTCTTCGCCGTACTTTATCACGACGCCCTCCCCTTTTCCTACCATTCTACTCTCTCCAAACTACGCTTTTACGGTAGCCTGAACCGACGACGTGTCCTGATTTTTCCCCCCGACTTCCTCTTTGTCCCCCATTCAACGTTTCGTTCCTTAATCCTTTCACCGTTATTCGATCGGGACGATTCGATGGACAGAAACGGAGAAAGCACATATATCGGGGAGAACCGAGGATCGTCTGGTACTTAAATAACTGGGTGGGGCTGAGACAATGGTGATAAAATGCACTAAATCGTTGTCGATCTTTTATAAGCTGTAAGTATAACAATATAAAACTGGTCGCGAAGAATCGCGTATACCTGTAATCGAACAAATTTTAAGAAGTATACGTTAAAAAATTTAGTAGAAAAGCAGGACTAAAACGACTAAAAGTTAAGCAGGAATCAAAAAACGCTAAAGAAACACCGTACCGCAATATCACACTGTTGTCAATTCTTTAACGGGGTTAATTCATCGTTTTGTTCGATAATGCATCGACGAGATACTACTAAATACTAGCCAGCCACATGGGAGTTCGACAGATTCCCTAACAAAACAGACTCCGAACGCAGGCTTATTGGGATAGATTTGAACTATTATAAATTTATTGTTATACTAACTAGCGACTTGTAAAATTCATTATACTGCTACAAAATTCGATTATAGACTAAAAAATGTCCCGATTCATTCATCACATGCCGGATGCATGTGACGCGCAGCCAATCAGCTCAATTATTCACTATATAGTAATTAAGCTCATCTTGTCCACTTTATCAAATAGTATAAAGACAAGAATAATAATTATAGAGCGAATAATTGATTGCCCAGGTCTCACCACGTGGAGGTTGCTGCGACGGAGACCCACCCTACCCACGTTTAAACCACGTCCCACCCTTCGTTTTCGAAAGAACTAAACTCTACTACAATTTACAACAAAAAACCCTGCTCCTTTTGTTGTAAGCTTGCAGAGCGTTCGTTAATTAAATGTCCTGCAAGTCAGACAGCAAGAGGAGGCCTTGAAAAATTCTCGAATCAGAGCAAAATGGAAGAATTGTAAGAGAGATGGAAGAATTAAAATCCCTTAACTTAAAAATTAACTTAATTTTACGTGGGACACAATCGCATTACAGTAAGACTGCACCATTATTCTCACAGAGAATGGGTGTGTAGAAAGTATTCGTACATTCTTCAAAACGAAATATGTTTTTCTTAATCGATCCAAACGACTTGAGTTTTTACAAATAGATAGAACGGCTACTTTACTATACATGCATATATATATACATGTATATCTTGTTTTCGTCGTTTTGAAAAAATGGGTTTACTTGATTTATTTGAAGGGTGTACGAATACACTTCCTATACTCACTGCATTTACATAAAAAAAGACGAACAACGACGTCTGACTGTACTTTAAAGCACGAGTATCCCGTAGCGTAAATCTACTTAACAGCTAAACGAACGTGCGCTTAATTACTATACGCTTAACTATACTACTACTATATGCTTAAATCTTAACACTAACGTGCCTACTTGCGCACTGCAGTGCCCAACACTGCTGATATCTTACAAACTAATATCATAGACTAAAAATATACGTCCTACTTAATTAAAACTTCAAAGCTACGCATCCTTATCTTAAAGTTAACTTATAGCTATTAACAACCACCTCCCTAATTAGAAATCTAACTTAATAACCTGCCTATATAAAAATCTAACAGATACTTTCCCATACACATACGTGTAACTGATTACCCTTCTGATGATACAGCGCTGTCTCATCGTTTCTTGAAGCAGACTGAAACTCACGCGAAAAAAGAATTGTTAAATCCTACCTATGCACAATATCTAAAAATGTTCCAAGTCCTGCCTGACTAAAGATCTAATGGTTTCGTTTCGTGTAAAGCCTGCCTATGTAACAATCGATTATTTTCGTTCAAATAAATCCTACCTACATAATGAGCTAAACATTTGTTCGATTTATAGTTGGGCCTACCTAAATGATCTTTTCAATAAAATGGAAAACAGGGGCTGGGGCGGGGTGAGAAGGGGGTGTACTATATGTACGTAAACACCATGAATCCTCTTCGTTGAGTGTATATCAGTTGACTATGTCGAAGTTTCTGAAACAGATACTAACTGGAAATGGTTAATAACATTTCATTAAAAATAAGTTTTCAAACCTTGAGACAGACTGAAACTTACGCGAAAAGAAATTGTTAAACCCTACCTACGTAAAAATCTAAGAATTCTGTAAACCCAAATACATCCTACCTACATAATGAGCTAAACATTTGTTCGATTTATAGTTGGGCCTACCTAAATGATCTTTTCAATAAAATGGAAAACAGGGGCTGGGGCGGGGTGAGAAGGGGGTGTACTATATGTACGTAAACACCATGAATCCTCTTCGTTGAGTGTATATCAGTTGACTATGTCGAAGTTTCTGAAACAGATACTAACTGGAAATGGTTAATAACATTTCATTAAAAATAAGTTTTCAAACCTTGAGACAGACTGAAACTCACGCGAAAAGAAATTGTTAAACCCTACCTACGTAAAAATCTAAGAATTCTGTAAACCCAAATACATCCTACCTACATAATGGGCTAAACATTTGTTCGATTTATAGTTGGGCCTACCTAAATGATCTTTTCAATAAAATGGAAAACAGGGGCTGGGGCGGGGTGAGAAGGGGGTGTACTATATGTACGTAATTACCATGAATCCTCTTCCTTGAGTGCATACCAGTTGATTATCTTGAAGTTTCTGAAACAGATACTAACTGGAAATGGTTAATAACATTTCTTTAAAAATAAGTTTTCAAACCTTGAGACAGACTGAAACTCACGCGAAAAGAAATTGTTAAACCCTACCTACGTAAAAATCTAAGAATTCTGTAAACCCAAATACATCCTACCTATATAATGAGCTAAACATTTGACCAATTTATAATTAGGCCTACCTAAATGGTATTTCTAATAAAATTGGGTTGGGGGGGGGGGTGAGAAGGGGGTGTACTATATATACGTAATTACTATGAATCCTCTTCCTTGAGTGCATACCAGTTGATTATCTTGAAGTTTCTGAAACAGATACTAACTCGAAATGGTTAATAACATTTCATCAAAAGTAAGTTTTCAAACCTTGGACATTGGATCAATGAGGCTCAGATTATGTTCCATAATTTCCACCCATCTTTTAGTAATACTCCTTGATTGCCATGGTATATTATACTTTCGAGCCTTTTATGTATTCACGTCTCTTTAAAATACTTGGGATTTTATTTAGAACAACTGGGATCACCTGTGGCTCTGTAACAATCTCATGCACCAGATTAATAGTCTTCCCAACCCCCCCTCAGGAAAACAGAGAATAAAATTACAGCTGAAAGAAGATCATATTTGAAACAGGACAATCATTTTATATCGACACTTTAATAACTTGACTGCGGATTTTTATGCATTTATTGAAAATTTAAAGGTGCAAAATTCCACAGGATGCACTTAATATGAATACATATAAAAATTATTTAAATTATATAGCGTTTTATAATACCTGGTAGGTGAAATTCCCTATCAAAGCTCTGCCTTTTGAACTATATTATCACAAATTTGAATTTGCACAAAAATTCGCAGTGTATTAATAACAATATGACAAATCAGTAATTGGATTTTGGCCAAGGTGATACTTTCTTAATAAAATGAATCTGGCATCAATCTAAGCATAGCGATACCAAGAAAAAACGAGAAATTTGATTCTCATAGTTTATTTCTTAGTAATCGGATAACTTTGTACAAGCTATAACAATTTAATATAAACTCTGTTTAACGAAAAACTCAGAATTGAAAGTAATCACGTTTCACTGCATTTATTCTATTTTGCTTCTACGAAAAAGAAGCAGCAGACGATTACGCGAAGGCAAAATACAGTACTTCTACTATCACCATGGCCTGTCCCAACTACAGTCAAGAACATTTTTCTTGCAAGGATTCTCATAAACATGGACGGATATCGTAAGTAAATTTTTATTTCTGCACAAGCAGATTCGAAAAATTGTAACAATTTCCCCTACTAAAAAAAAAAGTGAAAATAAAAGTACAACGGTTGAAGCAAAAATCTAAGAACAAAACTCTGTCAATGAACAGTCACTAGTACTGTGTCTATGAACTGAATCTACAAACTTTAATTACAACTCTATAATCTATTCTGGTTTGTAAAATGAATTAAAGAGAAATTCAAAGACCGTAATGTAATATTTCACTACTTAAATGAAATTTTGTACATGAAACTTGAAGTAATTATACTATTATGGCTAATCAGATATTCAAGTTTTTATCAGTATTTCCAGTAACAGACGATCGAGAGAGAAAAAGATGTTGAAAGAAAAGAACAATGATTAAGAATAGGTAGCGAGAAGAGCTACCAGCAAGTCCACTCGTTCAAACCGTGAGTGAAAAATTATCTTTCGCAACACTAATTAAACGCGAGTGGTGCTTCAAATATCAATACCAAAATGCAACTCTAATTCAACAGATTAAACTATAATTAAGAAATGATGGAATATTAGCAAATTCGCGATTCGACGCAACACTAATAAAATACTGACTCTATACTCTATGCACCGATTGTTTAGTAAAACGCAACTCTAAGGGGGTGAGGGGGAGGAGGTGCAGCCGTGGTCTTTGGCTATCGATGATGTGCCACCATCCAGGTGACTCAGGAACATGCCACCATGCAGGTGACTCGGGAACACGCTCCTAGATAGGAGCAATTGGGGAACTGGGTTCGCAACTCTGATTACAACAAAAACGAATAGGTAGCCAGAAGGGCTACCGACAAGTCCACTCGTTCAAACCGTGAGTGGAAAATTATCTTTCGCAACACTAATTAAACGCGAGTGGTGCTTCAAATATCAATACCAAAAGGAAACTCTAATTAAAAAGAAACAAGAAATATTAGCAAATTCGCGATTCGACGCAGCACTAATAAAATACTGACTCTATACTCTATGCACCAATTATTTAGTAAAACGCAACTCTAAGGGGGTGAATGGGCAGGGGGTGCAGCCGTAGTCCTTGGCTGCCGACGATGTGCCACTGTCCACGTGGCTCAGCAACGTGCTCCCAAAAAGGAGCAATTGGGCATTTGTGTTCGCAACTCTAATTAAAAACGCGATCTTTGTTAAACGCAACGCTAACTGGAACTCGCGATGCAATTGTCTCGCAACACTAACATTTAAGAGTGGCCCTGACAAAATAATTCAACAAAGTTGAACTGAAAATTCTCTGAGAAATTAACTGAAAGCTACTGTACTATTATCTCAGAAAATTAGATATGATAAACAATAGGCAAATGCAGTTGCCGCAAGAATTAGAAGCTAATACAAAGCTAAAATGTAAGAAGAACAAAGTTGCAAAAACAAACGCGATATTTTAGTCGCAACGCTAAATAAAACGCGATCTCCATTTCATCGCAACTCTAAGAAAAACCGTCAAGAGATCTATGCGCAACTCTACCTAAGAAAAACGCGATATTCATATATTTCGCAACTCTGCTGTAAGCCGAGGAATTGAAGCAATCGCAACTCTACCTAAAAATCCGCGAAGTTGGTCGCAACTCTAAGAATACGCGAAAATCAAATATCTCGCGACTCTAATTAAAAATCCGAGTTTCATGTCTCGCAACTCTAATTCAACCCGTTCTCAAATTTTGCGCGACTCTAATAAAAACGCGATTTTTGCCCAGGGGTCGTTGGGCCGCAACGGGCCAAGCTGAAAATACTACTACATGCAGCTAAATCAAGCACAGTGACAAAGTAGTAACAGAGAATGACTCTCCATTCTTTTTGAGAATGCAGAGCCATTAGTAGTTGCCCTCTTGAGTGGCAGTTTGCCGGGCCTCTTCGGCCTGTGGCCTCTTCTTTTTTTTCGGGCGCGATGCCCGCTGAAACTTAGTCTAAGCTCGAGACTCTATTCGGAAACCAAGGAAAAACACACAAAGGTGAAATAAAAATGTGAAAACGCGGATCTAGATGGAACACCCGTGGACGAATCACGACCGAGTATAATCGTAAAAGATGCCATTGCAGAAAATAGCAAAATTAACGATTAAATTCAAGAATCGTTCTTCGTGCGCACGAGCAGTCTCGAGCCTGAATGCGAGTTCGTTTCGGGGCCTAATACGCGACCGCGACCGCGGGTGGAGTTCGAAAAGTCAACGAGCAAAGCCAGAGGCGAACGCATTCTTCGCTCGCGCCCAGCTAAGACGTGACTTTTCAATCTCAGATTTCCTGAAACAGGTTGAACACGCGAAAAAGTGGGCCTACCCGATCAGAGAATGTGTCAACCTGCCCGGCCCTACCTACTTATATTTAACACACAGACCAGACGGTAAGTTACCTATCCTACCTCACCCTATATTTAAAAATGGCAAAGCACACACACCAAAAAAACATACGCTCCACGGTTCTCACACAAACACCCGGGTGCAAGGGCCTACACTAGGGAGGACGTCCCGGGACGCCTCCGACACCCGAGCGCGAGCATACATCAAACACACTCTAAGGTACGTACCATTTCACTGAAATCGACTGGCAATGCCTGGGATCTTTGCGTTCTCGCGATAAAAGGCAGATCGACGTTTTAAAAAGTTAATAAACTACCCGCTGTATCGGCAATATATTTATAATGAGTGGCAATTTATTTCTAAGGAATGGAGAGATATTTGTAAGGAATAGCACAGTTTGTGCAACAATTGGATGTTCAAAGAATACGAATGCGGTACATTCGTGATTGAATTGAACAGTGAATTTACCAACTACTATTTCAAACGAAACGACGCAAATCCACAGCCTAACCACACACACAGTGCGGAATGTACGTCGTGCACGATACACCAATGCATTGCCAGCCGCCAAAAACACATTATTAGCTTAAAAATTAGGGTCATCATGCCCACCGCCTTTTTCCCAATCAAGTAGCACCTGGGCACGTGAATGCGATCGAGGCAGTGAACACGGAAGGGGTTAAACCTGAAAATCCTCATCTACAAAAGTGATTAATACATATACATTTTTTAACGGGCTAAGCATTTCATCAATATGACTTTACTTTATTTGAAATGAAAGTTTAATGACTCTACTTTATCAGAAAGTTAACTGAACGACTCTAATTTATTGAAAAAGCAAACCAATGACTCTATTGTAAAAGGATATTCAAGTAACTCTACGTTAATTTATTATGCAAGAATTCTGAACAAGAGAATGACTGGAATAAATTGAACAAGTTAATTAAAACATCCTCGGGCGTTCCCGTCATCAAGGCATTTCGTCTAAAACGCCAGTTTGGTGTTAAGATTGCTGCCTTGACTTCGAAAACTACCCGTCACGAATTGTCTTCTTGTACATTTTGTTCGATTTATGCGTCGCAAGGAAAAACGAGATACCGATGTCTTTATACGCTAAAGATTCTGGTATGGATATCGAATAAACTCAGTTATTCGATCATTCCGATACGCAGAGAAGAAATTGATACGCGGCAAAATTCGAAGAGAAGATATACTCATTGTCGCTACCACAGCAATAATAATATGCGTAGATGTTATCATTGTGCAATGGTTACAATTATGAACGAAGTCGGAGGGTATCCGACTTCAAGGACTAAAAACTAACTTCAATATTCATGTCATTTCGTTTAATATTCAACGTCACTATGCATTTAACTAATTATTTCATACTTATTCGAGCAAATACTCGAATAGTGAAAATATATTTTTCAATTGAAAGGGATTCCTGTTAATTGTCAGGAATAGATATTCTTTTATACTAAATCCCGAATTGAATATTACTAAAATATGAAAAATCGCGTAGTACAAGAAGACCTAGCCTCATCTAATATAAAACAATGAAATAATGTTACTACTCATGAGTATATTTGCATATACCCACGGTCACTGTGCTTGGCAAAAATTCTACGTAAATACAACCAGTCACCCGTGCCGTTTCGGACCTTTCGTCCTGCGACATGATTGAGTGACCGGAGGAACTTAAAATGCCCAATATTGGGGTACTCACTCTAGCCATGCGATGATACTGCAGGATGTCATCAGGGAAGCTCCGGGAAGCCACCAGGGATGCCGTGGGAAGTCATCGGGGATGCTCCAAGAAGCCACCAGGGATGCTGTGGGAAGTCATCAGGGACGCCGCTGTAACATATTAAAAGAAACCTCATTTGTAACTCGTTATCGCAATTGAAGCCTGATAATAAAAATTCAATAGCATTAAAAAGAAAAGAATTAATAAACTATGAAGATACTTACGTTGTGGGATGGTGCCGCATTGCCCGATGATCGTCCTGATCACAGCTTGTAGTCGACGCACTCACTGACTCTAATATCGCGTATCACTAATAAATCGATGCACTCACTGCCTCTAATATTTCATATATCATTACTAAACACAACTTGTAATCGAAGCACTCACTGACTCTAATACCGCGTACCATTACTAAATCTAACTTCCCTCAGAGCGGCTGCGCTCTTAAAGCAATGCAAAAGAACTTTGAACGGATCAAACACTGACTCTACCGATCGCATTGCGCGCGATCACCAAAAGTTGCCAACCACCAGAACCATGGAGGAACTGGAAGCCACTGGAAAATAAAAGGAGCGAAATTGGTTACTCATTTGCCCGTACAATTACTTCTGGATAATGAAAATGCAAGATTATTGAAAAAAGAAAGGTGAAGAAACTATGATGATACTTACGTTGCTGTCTGACGCAGCATGCCCGATGATCGCCCGATCACAGGAGCAGGACACATGACTCTAATACCGAAACGATAAAAAAAAACATAGTCCTGTCGCGACCGCTTAATATTTAACATCGGCGAACTCACTGACTCGGTACAAGAAAAAACTTGAACGGATCAAACACTGACTCTACCGATCGCATCGCGGGCGATCGCCAAAATTGTCCAAATACCGACGAACCGAACCCGCTGAAACATAAAAGGAACGAACTTGGTTACTCATTTGTTCTTACAATTAATTCTAGATGATGAAAACGAAAGATTATTAAAACGAAAAAGTAAGGATTAATAAACTATGAAGATACTTACATCGTTGACTGATGCGGCATTGCCCGATGATCGTCCTGATCACTGGAGTAGATGATGCTAAAGGGAGGGGGGGGGGGGGCAAATCAATCGAGAGAGATTTGCATCTTATTTCTCCTTCTCGTCGTCTGTTGAGGAAATACTGATATGTTTTCGATCAATGCAGAAATAATATTACTATTTAGATCCAAATACTTATAAGTATTTATGAACCTTTTAATACCCTGTAATTTCATATTCCTATAATGAAGACTGTAGGTAATGCGATACATTTATCAAAACTGTACCGTGAATGTTCGTTGTCAAAGTTTCAAACATATTCGCGTGCCTATCAATGAACTATGTCGAGTTAGTACAAATTCTCGTAATACTGCTTGTGTAGGAATAAAAACTCGAAAACTACCATGCATCAAGGGCAAGGTTACAACTACGCGGCACGCGGCGAATCCTGCGGCGAAAATACGACTCGACCGTACTTGCGACCGAGCGTAGAGATAATAACAGTGCCGAGGTAAACAATGACGAAGCTACGAAGCGAAATCGGCCGAAATACAGTGGTACATGAATATTTCAACTGTTTTTCGTTAAAAACTTTTGAGATATTCATTCACTCGTTTGTACTGTTGAATTTACAGATCTTTGTTCGTGAAACATACGTCAGTGATGTATCACCCATTACCAAAGTCCCATTATAACAAAAAACACATTTATAGATAACAAGATTATACACATGAGCAAATATGTTAATTAATTTGTTACCAATCCACCAGCATAATACTTTGTTATCCTGTGCAGCTGGATTATTATATGTATTCCTTCTCACTTAATCTGCAACTTAATTTCCATCCCTTCTGCACCAGACCCGTAACAAAAGAAAAACAACTTCAAGAAATCGCGCTACAGTTAGCGAAATAAATACGTATTAGCATTCGCAAGGCCGTTGGCTTGTTAATCGAATCAGGCTTCTAATAGAATACACGTATTCTTTAACTTCTGCGAAACTCAAATGCTCCATCATTTAAAAACAATAAGACCGAAAGAATTGTTCAAGTAATTCCAAAAGTTGCGACGATTTGTTGATTAACTTCGTATGGAATCTAACCTAGCCGTCGCTACCGAAAGGAGAGACGCGTTCGCCCATGATCGTACATACAAGCCACGGACAAAAGAATCTCGAATAACTATTCAATCTACTTCCGGAATGCTAAAACGAATGCTAATTAATCCCGTATTAGTAAATTGAAACAAGTTTGAGCGTACGTGGTGATAAAGTGAAGCCAAAGAATGGATATGTGCCGTGGCGTCGGTACGCAGCGATTGTTGACACGTCTGTACACTACACGACCCAAGTGTTAATGACGCCGCGCCCCCCTCGTTTACCGTAGCCTTGGCGCTGTTCGCAATTCAATTTCGACAAAAACTTTCCTCGCGCGCCGTACCGACGTCATAGACTAATAGTAACTTCTAATAGAATATTTACAACTGTTTTCCTATTAAAGAGATTTAGCGACGGCCGATCGCGTAAAAATTTTAGCGACGGCCGTAGGCGAAACCGTTTAGGAATGGCAGTCGGATTGTTACTCGAATGATCTTTCAATAGAATGTACGTAGTCTTTAATTGTCGCAAAGCTACTTAATCTATTCCCCTGATGTTAAAACAATTACTAATTGATCGCGTACTAGTCAATTGAAACAAGTAAACGTACGTAGACGGTGATAAAGTGAGGCTGGAGAATGCGTGCTTAGGTAGCGTCCCGTCGGACGAGTCCATTATGCACGATTTGTCAAGACACGTTCGCACGATACGACTACTCAATTGGAAATGGCGCTGATCGCGATTCGGATATCGGAAAAGCGCCCCCCCCCCCCCCCTCCTACACTACAATCTGACTCAATGCCTCGGATTAATAGTTACGACTGTCTTTTTAATAAAGAGATTCAGCGACGGCCGTTCGCGTAAAAAGTTTAGCGACGGTCGCGGGCGAAACCATTGAGCGACGGCCGTCGGATCGATACTCGAATGATCTTACAACAGAATGCACGTATTCTTTAATTATCGCAAAACTACTTAATCTATTCGCACGATGTTAAAACAATTGCTAATTAATCGCGTACTAGTCAATTGAAACAAGTAAACGTACGTACACGGTGATAAAGTGAAGCCGGAGAATTGGTACATGCTTAGGTAGCGTCCCGTCGGACGAGTCCATTATGCACTATTTGTCAAGACACGTTCGCGCGCTACGACAACCTAATTGGAAATGGCGCTGATCGCGATTCGGTTATTGGAAAAGCGCCCCCCCCCCCCACTACACCCTCTGTCGATGTCTCAGATTAATAGTTAAGACTGTCTTTTTAATAAAAAGATTCAGCGACGGCCGTTCGCGTAAAAATTTTAGCGACGGTCGCGGGCGAAACCATTTAGCGACGGCCGCGGGCGAAACAATTTAGCGACGGCCGTCAGATTGATACTCGAATGATCCTTCAATAGAATGTACGTATTCTTTAATTGTCGCAAAACTACTTAATCTATTCCCCCGATGTTAAAACAATTGCTAATTGATCGCGTACTACTCAATTAAAACAAGTAAACGTACGTAGACGGTGATAAAGTGAAGCTGGAGAATGCTTGCTTAGGTAGCGTCCCGTCGGACGAGTCCATTATGCACCATTTGTCAAGACACGTTCGCACGCTGCGACAACCCAATTGGAAATGGCACTGATCGCGATTCGGATTTCGGCAAAGCGCCCACCTCCCTTCTACACCCCCTATCGATGCCTTGGATTAATAGTTACGACTGTTTTTTTTTAGGTTAAAGAGGTTTAGCGACGGTTGCCGGCGAAACCATTTAGCGACGGCCGTTGGCGAAACCATTTACCGACGGCCGTCGGGCTAATCGAATGCTTCTAATAGAACGTACGTGTTCTTTAATTGTTGCCAAACCGAAATGCTTGACTAATAGAACACAATAAAACTGGGAGAATTTGTTAATTACCCTCGCGTTGATTCGATTACCTCCGATCGATTCTAACCTAAACAGTGCTATCGAAAGAAGTAGCGCGATCACCCTCGATTAAAATAATCTCGCAAAGCTATTTAATCAACTCGCACGATGCTAAAACGATTGCTAGTTACGTATTAGTTCGCGTATTAGTTAATTAAAACAAAACAAGTAAACGAACGTACTCGATAATAGAGCGAAGCCGAGGTATATGTAGACACTTAGCGTCCCATTAGAAGAATGTGTGCGTGTGTGACAAGTTCGCACGGTGCGACGGCCGAAGTGTGAATAAAGTGCCCCGCGATCGTTCACCTTGCCCTTGTTTACGATCACGAATTTGTACGGATATTGGCTATGCCTAATACGAATTACTTGACAGGCCAAAATGTCTGCAATTACATATTGGGGCGAGCGGAGTGGCGAAATAAAGGTATTAACTGATATTATACATACATATACTATCAACTTTGCCCTTACAAATATTGAACAAGATATAATAATAAGTATATTACACAAATAAGTATTGAATAAAATAGACGACAGGGCACATAAATCAATTTGGTTCAAATCACGAGCGTCTAACGTTATCCTAATTGAAGTTCGTATTCGGAGAAGATGACATATCTTGTACGGGTAATTGGAGCAAGATGTATTTACACGATGAAACCTATCATCCTCCCTCCGTTCAGCGAGGTTCAATCTCGATTCGATGATAATTGATGCACACTTAATAACGCACGTGGCAAGGTAATTAAGAGGATGCCCGTGAATTTATCAAGATCACCTGGGGCATGGTATTAACGTCAGTACGTCTTGAATCGAGATATTTAAAGTGTTCAAACTCGTCATCAAGGACGATTACGGGGAAACCAGTCCCTGTAATCGTGCCCTTTTTGGTTGAATTGTATTTTATCGGGATAGCATAAGCTGGTGTTTAAACAGTAGCACTTTACAGTGGTTGTTTGTGGTAGGAAATACGTCAAGCTTTGATTTAGATTTTATTTAATTGGAAGAGTTATCTGTAAACCGATTCATTGCATTGCCCTATTGATAATGCAATATTAATTATTCAGATTGATAGCTTATTTTAGAAGCTTAAATATTATTGACGAAGGAGGAATGAAAGTATATCGAGCAGTGTGTACAAGGTGCGAAATAAAAGGGTTCCGAACATTTCATCTATGCGAAACGGTTCGAGAGTGTTCTGGTTACATGGAAACCTCGAGGGAGGATGGATAATCGATGAGGGGTACGAAGTGTCTTGACCATAGCGGGGAATTGGCAGACAAGGCGCTATCCTAAAGGGAATTCTCCTGGAGAGATCGTGGTCTCCCGCCTCTGCGAAGAAGCCGAGCAATAAATTCGCGGATACGTCGCCGACAGAAGGATCTGATAGTGGCGAAACTTGCCCGTGAAAAACTCTTTTTTTTTTCTTTACCGTACACCGAAGATGGAAACGCGCCTCCCTTCGTTAAAACAATTCGAATATCCGTATGGTATGTAAAGAATTTATTGAAAATTAAAGAATTCGGTAAGAATTAGGTTTTCTCATTCGTTTCATTATATTTTATTGCTATATCCGGTTGTAATGTAGAGTACCGTAATGTAGAAGCAATGCAATTTGAGGTTTTTATTTATTTTTATTGTTTTATTTATACGAGTTCTTTGTTGAACTGAAATTCAAATTAAATAGAACTATATGCCAACTAAAATTATTACAATATGAAGATGGAATGAATTAAATCCTTTTATTTTTCAATTAATTTAGGTAAATAATTTAAATAATTTAAAGACGTACCAGATTCTGACATCTATGATAGTCATGCTTATGTTCTATCACGATGAAAGAAATATCTTTCTTTTACCGCCTTCAGATAGAAAACCGGCTACGTTAGCAGCGATTGATATAGAAGCGTACCATTACCATGTGACGTGATGGAAGAAAGTATTATGTTTTACTTCATTGCAGACTATATAATCGTTTGTTGTTAAAGTGGGCTGTCGCGAAAAAATGCACATAATCTTTTGCAATGAATAAATTAAAATAATTCACGTTGCAGTTTGCCTCGTTACATTATATTACTAATATTATAACTGTATTCGACAGAGTCCCAAACAAAAGCGACTCTAAACGCAAGCTTGTTCGGGCAGATTTTAACTACTAAAATATATTCTTATAATAATCAACGACTTGTGAAATTCCATAATATACTAATTCTATCCAAAGATTTTTAATTTATTCAATAACATGTCGGATACATATAACGCGCAGCGAATCAGCTCGATTATTCGCTATATAATTATTAAACGCATGCTTTCCGCTCTATCGAATAGTGCAAAGACTCGAATAATGATCATAGAGCGAATAATTGACTGCCCAAGTCTCACGCACAAAGTGTGCAAAAGTTTTGAGCGACAGAAAGTTTAAGTTCGACACAGTCACGAAGGCTGCTTCGTCGAAATCGCTTCGTCGATCCAACTCCCTTCTCCTTTCTTTTTTCTTCGACATATCAACCGGAAACGAATAATAATTTAACATTGACCCACGCTACGACAAGCGTTTATCGAGCAAGCAAGTGCAGCAGCTTCAGAGTTCAGTTTGAGAAAGAAAAAGCGAGTGAGATCATTGGCGGACCAAAGGTCGAATGACCCGATAAGAATACGTTCATGGTCGCACTTTTGTGGAATTTACAACGCTTTACGTATTTTTCTTCGACACACTTTGTTTGTCCGGATAACGATCGGTACATTTCCTCGTTGTCCGTGAACAATGCTCGCCGCGTCTTCAACTTTGATTCTCGTAGCGTACCTTGAGTTGTAACTGAGGGATATTTTTGCATCTGGTACGAAAAGCTAAATTGTGTTAATATTAAACGCGAGTTAGTGTTACAAATTTATTTGTGATAATAGAAAACAGTGGATTTCTGCATTGGGATTGAAAGTGCAGAAAGGATTATAAAAGTGGTTGTGCTGGAAATCATTTGAATGACGTTTTAACATCGCAAAGTATGTGTTACTATCTTTGTATATTTTCTGTATTGTTTATGATATTTATAACGTTTGAAGAAAATTTGTACAAACTCACTTGTTTCATGTAGTTGCCTGTTTCAGAGAAAAACATTCTGCAATAAGACAGTTTCTTCGTTTTGAAACCAATATTATACCAAATTCTTCGGTATGCATTATTCATTGATAAAATGTTTCTATTTAATAAATTATTATACGCGTGAGTAACGTTGGTATTTTTGTGACGAATATCTAATAGATTTTCGAGATGCGATGCTCTGACAAAAAACCTTATCGTTGGAAATACTTGTATCTTGCATCTAGATTTATCGCTCGATCTTTGACAAGTGTCAATGATAAATTTCCCTGTTAAATGTTATCGTCGTTCAATATTAAGATAGAAAAGCTATTAAACTGTTTAAAGGAAAGCGGAGAATTTAAAAATAACAAGTGGATGAAGGCAAATTATCGTTTTTAATATAATTAAACGATTCTAGCGAGTCTTTCAATTAGTTATTTTGTTTCATTCACAAGAAGATTTGTAATAGTGCTTGATCACAATATATTTGAAGTTCATTTCTAGAAATAATTAAACTGTTATCTAGAACAAATATACTGACAATACAGTGTGCTTTGAAGCGAATATCACAAGCTACTTATATGCTTGAAACTAATAGATACTAAAAGTATACATTGCCACAGCACGTCAAATATTTACATATTTTTTTTAATATGAATTACATTACTCGTATAAAACTTGCACGAAAAGTACTTAACAATTTTGAAACAGTTTTTAAATGCCTTCCATGGTAATTCTGCGCGTGTCAATGTGTATACAGTGCTTTGACCCCGCTTGAACTTTGCGGATAACTAGTTTCAAGGTTTCTAAGCTAGCTCGCGGGAAATTGAATATAGCTCATCTTGCGAATTCCTTTGTAAAACATTTCATTCCATTCATGCAATCCTAGCAACGTAGCCACATTTCATTGATTAAAAATAGAAACAAATATAGAATACAATTTCCCGTTTGATCAAGCAATTTTTAATGCAATTCACTTAAGTTCATACAAAATTCAATAAATTATGTTTGTAGGTGAAGCAACACATATTTCTTTTTTACAGTATCTTTTTCGATTCTGAAAACTATATACACTTCCGTGAATGGAATGCAATCAACGTTAAATATAATCGTCTATTAAATGCGAGGATTGAATCCAATTAAACTTTAACTGTTCACAGAATTTATCATAAAGTAACGTTTATCGTGGGAGTCTTTAAAAGTACGAAGGTAGAAATACTATAACTATTATGAATAATAGTTAGAAAAATTAGGATAATTAATGAATGATATGTTTAAATAGATGCTACATCGTATCTCATTAATTCTAATTGTTAAAGATTGATCAACAAGGATAATACTTCGCAACTTGCAACAAACATTTGCTTCAAGATATGTGTGCTCATGAATAAATAATATTATTCAAGTTGTGTAAAAAAATATTATTCCTATACCAGTGAAAGTGTAACAGAATATTGCACAATGTTATCTTATCTGAAACATAGCCTACTCATTTAAAACTATTTTCAAGTAGAACGGTGCATTGTTTAAGAGATAGCCAGTTCAAAATTTCATAATATGTGATCGAACGTTTGGCATACAAAATAAAATCGCAGAAAGCAGGTATCAATTTAATCGAACTTCTAATCATTCCGAAAATCCGCCTATTAGCAAACTCACATTATCATCAATAATATTCCTTTAAACGCCTTCATCTTCATCCCCTGCGGATTAACGCCCGCAGCTACAGAATACTACAGAATTCCCAATTCTCTTAAAAACACTGTGCTAGGTCAGTTTCTTGACCATTTCACATCAAAGTTCCCACCGAAAACGTTTCTCACCCTTCACCCTTAACGCCCAGCAGAATTACCACAACCCGAAACTCCCCCGATTCCTCTAGATCAACGAGTACACCCTGAAATCAACCATCCCCCCAAAAAATTCGCGGACCTCTGAACACTAAACGAGGAATTTCCTTCAGCAATCTGCGCGAGCCCTCAAAATAACAGTTTTTCCCTCACCAAAGGACTGAAGCCTCCGAAATCCCTCCATCATTATACCACGCTATCGATTAAAAAACACAGTGAAGCAATGACCAAGCCTGGCTCGCTCGATTTCCGAACGCACCAAGTCAGAAAGCAGACCAAACCAGCATCCCCACGCTCCGTTCCTTCCCTTTCCCGCTGGGAACCAGTCGGCTGGAGGGGACTTGAAGCACCGTCCTCGTGCTACCGTGACCCGTAGAGGGAGAACGATACCACGAAGAGTGGAGGGGAACGTCAGAGATGGTCCCGGGGTTCGATAACGCAGGCCTGCCCCGTCTAATTATTCGTATTTACTCGCAGAAGAGGAGCGACACGACGACACAGCGGCGTAGAGCACGAAGGGACCGGGATAGCAAGCCGCCACGACGAAGGTCGTCCGCGAGGAACGAGCAAGGATGGCCCGGCCGGAAGCGCCGGTCACGGCGCTCGCCATCTCCCTCGTCTACCTTCTGGCGCTCTTCGGTGAGTTACCAGCCTAGGTTGGCCCGACTGCTCTCGCTACCTGAACACGAACATTCCCCGGGGCAACATTTCTCCCGCTAGTTTCGGAGCAATTTAATAGTCTTCGTTAACCCTTTGGTGGATTAAGATCGGAAGGGGTGAATCTGCGGCGCTCTCGAAGAACGCCACCTCTTCTCTTTTTAATGGGACCAGCGTGGGGCAAGTTGATGCATTGTATTGTGTACTAAGTGATCGGGATCTGGAATTGAAGAACGTGTACAATTTAAAATGGGGTTGAATTCTTTGGGGATGTTTTGTGTAAAGTGACTCCAATCGAGGCTGATGGTACTTCCGGTGGACGTAAAGTGGAGGAGATATGTTTTGTAAATTTAAGATGGAAGTGTAAAATGAAGATAAGGAGGATTATTAATTTGGTAGGTTTCAACGGGTGTTTTGTGTGATTGGTAATTTCATTTTCGTCTGTGGAAAGCTGGTAGCAGAAATTGATACAATTGGAAGAACACTGTAATTTGGAATGATTGGAAGAGGATTTCAGCTTCTGGGAAGACATAAAGTATTTACTACTTTATATTATTAAGATTCTTCGAATGTCGAAATTGTCAAATTCGATAGAACTTTCCCTTTTACTTTATTTCTAAGCAAAAAATGTAAAGGCTACTCCATTGTTGGATATCTTTATTTTCTATTTCTTTCTCGTGTGTATTTTTGTACACCCAACAAAATATCGTTGCTACAGCCTTCGACAGTCTTAACTCTATTTCGTAGCTTGGCTAGAATAATTATCGTAATTAACAAAGTAGTAGGTAGCTGATAAACGCAAGCTACAGAATACAAAATTACTTGGTACTTATTTCTGAATGGAATCTAATGAGAACTTTTATTATTTCAGGTTCCTACTGTCAAATGGCACCAGGTAAATTTATTTCTTTTCGTTTAAATACAATCGGGGACGCAACTAAAAGTGCTGATATAAAACAGCGAAGGCAAGCTTACTATTTTGCATCCGCTTTTCGTAATTCCGAAATTCTCTTCTATAAACGTACACCCGTAGAGAATTCTACATCTGCGAAGTAAGGAAGAATTCGAGCCTGTTTGACGAGATAACTGATCCTAAGTAACCTACCGCACACTGCTGAAGTTTCCCTGATCGGTCTACATTCCGTTTGACGTTGGTATTTTCACTCGGTGCATTCAGATATAAGTTATGAATATTCAGAATTAAAATAGAGCTGTTCGCCGACATAAACATATCTCTTATAGAAGCAGAGAAATAAAACTCGAGACGTACAGATTATCATAAAGATTAATGTTACATACTTCATTCCTGATATCGGAAATAATTTTCATATCTCCTCACGTAATAGTAACTGTACACTCTTCATTCTACTACAATATCCAACATCAGAAACCCGAAATCGCCCAATAATAAACATTAATAATAATTCAACAGTCACTTTTTCAATTAAAGAAAAATTCCGAATGTCAAAATTTTTATTTAAAAAAGAAGTAACAAGTAACTGTACCTATTTCCTTTGCATTAGCAGTTGCAGAAGGAAGTTGATATCTCGATTCAAAGAAATGTTCGTTTTTTCAACTAATCTGTCGATTAATTATGTGAGTTTATATACCATTTCCGTGTCTTTATCGTGTAACAGGGACTCTGTGAATTAACGGTGTCTACCATTAGATTGTGTGTGTGTGTGTGTGCACACATGAATACTTGCGTAAGTGCGTGCGGGTACGTACACGTAAAAAAAGGATGACGGTACGCATGCATTTCGCATCGCCAAGTTGCGTGGTTCTTCTCTTTTAGAAGAACGGATCCGGCCTGTAACGATTCCGTGTTTGTATATGTGTGCGCGTAATATGCACACCGGGTGACTCGAAAGTATAAGCTTTTTAAATAGAATGCCAGAGAAACATGTGTAATTAAGTTTTTAATGAACGAAGAGACTGATGAATAATCATACGTTTGATTAGCCTTATGGCGACTCTACCGTATTTCCCAAATAATTTCCCAAAGAACGTATCACAGGTTGATCAATAGATATTTGTATTCGCCAGAAAAGCGCACCGATTCTTAAGAAAGCTGCATTCAGTATTAAATTAAAAATCTCTTCTCACATCGACGATTCTAATAATATAATATTTAAAGTCGCACGATTTATTATCTCAAAAAAGAAAAGAATGCCGCCATACACTATTACAATCTTTAAAAAAAGAACTCCGCCTACCGAAAGACCCGACGATTCTCCGCGCGAACGCGATGGAAGAATTATTATATTTCATAGCTCCGTAATCGCTTCTTAATCGTATACCCTACACGTACACAGCGGCTACACGTGAACGGCACGCACGCACATGTACATCTGGGGTCGAGGAGTCGCCGCACACTACCGACACACAGGCAATCCGGTATCCTGTGGCTCGTCGGGTTAGACGGAGCGATACCAGCAGACTAACAATGTTTGTCAGTCGCCGCGAGACTCCCGTCCGGTCGCATTCCAAAATTCGAGAGCGTGCACGCCGCGCTGGAATCCGTTCTCCTCGAGAAATAAATTTCGGGGATCGAGTAAAATAGGTGCGCCCGGCTCGTCGACCATGCACTGGAAGCTGTACGTGATTGTTGCAGCGGTGGTCGGGGCCACCAGGGGCTGGGAATTGGGAACGGGCTTGAAGTACAAGCTGACGACCACTTTGCTGTTCAGCGAGGCCGCTCCGTCGAAATCCAGCGGGGACGTTGGGTTCCGATTGACCGGTGAGCTGGACGTGATCGCCGTTTGGCAGAGGCCCGACGATTTGGACAGTTTTTTGCTGAGAGTTCAGGTGAGAACGATAATATTCTCTTCGCCCTTACTCGGCACAGTGTATTTGTTGTGCTTGGCGTTTGGGAATTCGAGGAACGACGGTGTTGAAGCTGTAGAATAAGCGTACGTAATTTGGAAGAGGGATCTGTAGAACTTTTTACAGCAAGACCCAATAAGAGATCTTCGAAAGATTATATCGAGAAATAAATTGCGAAATAGAAATAAATTAAAAAAAGCAATACAATGCAATTGTACTGTTTTAATCAATTTTAAACGTTGGAGAGTCTTGGAAAAGTATTATATTCCTCGTTCGCTGTTTACCTTGAAGTTGAAAGTATAAGTTTGCTCTCATAAATGGCACTTTTATCAAACGAGGGCGATAAATATAGGGATTTAGTATCGTCAATGCAAAGCTGATAACCTTTCCTTCAAAAGTTTAGTAAAGATATATTCATTTGGATATTTAAAGACTTTCATACTTTCAGCATTAATTCAATAAAAATTACAGTGTCTCTTAGATGTTGTCGTAATTGCTTATTATCGGTGATACTGTTTATTATTATTCATATTTTCCAAGCTTTCGATATTTAACACATTATTTACCAAACCAACGTTATCGTTACTTGCAACTCAGAATTCTTTCGTTCAACAGAGAGTAGCAATCTTCTTCTGATTTTCAAACAGAGTTAAACCTTGCACCAATTTGATCCAAAAGGAGGACGCAACGCTCGCGAATATTTGCACAAAGCTCGCAATTAACAATATCTACGGTGCTCATTCTACTTGACTGATCATCTAAATTCTCCACAGCTCCGACAGCCGCAGCTATGGATAAAATCCCGAAGAGCTCCAGAACCGGAGGGATTCGTGGAGCATTCCTCCAGGGTGGGTGCGCTCGCGGAGAATCCTCTCCTGCTGGTCTGGAGGAACGGTGAAATACACAGCATATTCATGGACAGCGCGGAGACGGTCTCTTCGGCGAACCTGAAACGAGGCCTGGCCAGTTTACTCCAATACAGAATATTCGACGACGATGTGCAGGAGAAGGACGCCGCCGGTCGCTGCAACGTGACCTACCATTCCCTGGGGCCGAAAACGGTGGGGAAACGGAAAACATTTTGCGAGCCGGGCGATCTGTTCCCAAAGAGACGGCACGCGAATCCGTTGTTCGGCGTGAAACTCGCGAGTGCTCGTAACTCCACTTACGAGTTCACGCAACAGCTTCTGCCTAGCAAGATACGCGACGCGGAGTGGCATAGGATGATGCTGACCGCCAGACCGGAAGTGGGCACGATCGTCGCGTCGGAGAGGACACTCGAGCTCCTGCCCGGAACGCTCAGCGCAAAATCTGTGCAAGCCGATACCTTGAGGCAAGCCGTTGTCGCTCTGCAACCCGGGGCCAGGGAGACTGGCATCGAGCTGCAGTTCGAGCCTGTTTCGTGCCCCGACAATGGATGCCCCACCGTCAGTATACAAATGCTGTTTGGAGCTTTTCATTTGGGAACAGTACCTTTTCATTAATCGTAGAAAGCACCTGTTGAACAGTTCTCCTTAAGTCTTAATGGTTCCAAAAAAAGACTGGAGTAATTTTCATGAGCGACAACTCTTTTCCGAGATTTGGATAATATGATAATTGTTCGCAAATAGTGTAGATTTACAGTGTGTAATATTCCATTATATTTGGACGATTATTAGACGAAGTATTTCGAAGCATACGCTCGTATCGATCTATTTTAATTTGAGATTTAGCTGGCTAGCCTTCGGCGATATTTCGCAAACGTTTTATATCGATATAGAAGCTGCTTTCTAGCCAAGATCAATAACGCGATGTTTAGATACATTGAAATAGTGAAAATTATTTTCGTTTGTATTCATAACTTTGTTCATCCACTGTTTCCTGTTTCCTTTTTGTCTATAGATAACAAACGACAGACGAATGTTCTTTGGACGATTACTTGGCCAGACTTCAGTTATTCTAGTTTCGCCTAATTTGTAATTATCCCATTCCAGCTGGAGCAAACCGTCGAAGAATACCGTGGTGCCCTGGAAGCCAGCACGCTCGGCACAAGCAAGTCCGCCTCAGCTTTCCTGAAGCTGGTACCTCTAGTCAAATCGGCCTCCGCCGAGGAACTGGTGAAGCTTTTGAAAAGCCCCCGCCACCGCCAGATAAAGCAACAGCTACTGGACGTCTACGGTGCGGCTTCGACACTGGCGAGTCACCAGGCGGCCATGAAGATCCTGCGGCAGGATGAAACCGGCGAAGACACCGAACGATACCTCTGGGCCCTGTCCCTGTCCCCGACGCCGAACGCGGACGTGGCGAAGGATATCCTAAAGCGGTCAGAGGAAACGCATCCCAACGACAAGGTATCGGAAACGATTGCCTTAACGGCCGCAGCCATGGCCCGTCACTCGGAATCCCCGGTTGCTGTCACGAAGGCGAGAGCGAGTCTAGAGCTCGGCTTGGACAGCTGCACGGGGGAAGAGTGCAAGCTGAAGTTCCTCAGAGGTCTGAGAAACCTCAGAAGCAAAGCGGCCATTCCGACCTTTCTGTACTACGCGTTGAGCGACAGCAAAGCCCTCAGCGTGGCAGCCTGGAAGGCACTGGCAGCTCTTCCGAAAGATACGATCACTCCTGAAGTGAGGAAAGCAGCGAAGAACACCTTCTTCCAGATAGGAGGGCCAAAGAGGGACAGCAGCTCTAGAACCCTAGCTTTAGACATTCTTTTGGAAACGAAACCATCCAAGGAGGATCTTATGGAACTGGTACAGTACTTAGCCAACGCGGATCCCGCGTACGAGGTGAAGAAATATCTCAGCCAGCGCTTGGAACAGCTTTCCGAGAAGTATCCTCAGCTGTCGGAAGCTTTGGACGAGGTCTTGAGATCCGCGGGTAGGAATGTCGTGAACTACAACGTGCTGGCGCAGAAGGGACTAAGCACGGCCTTCACTAGAAGCTTCCTGAAATCTGCCGACAGCAACGGATCGCTGGTCACTGTTCAGGAAATTAATTCAGGACTAATGAAGAGAGGAATAGTGGACGTGGTGCTCCAAGTAGACGAACACGAACAGGCGCTGTTCTCTTTGGGCCTGTTCGCCGGTGGTCTGGGTAGTTTCGTATCCACCCAGGAAGACAATAGCCAGGACGAGGAGACAGCCACAGCTGGGATGGAGCTCGATTTCCTAGGAGTCGGAATCAGACCGTTCGTCTTCTTCTCCGGTCAAGGTGAGCTGATGGGACACGTCTGGTCCGGAACGGCTTCCGAAAGGACGCCAGCCTTCCAAGCTCTGGCAGCTGTTCACAATCACAACGAATACATTCCCCTGGCTTCGGGGGTCGTCGCGGAGATCGACGTTCAAGGCGCAGTGAGCTTCGACCTCGCTGGACAGATTCAGTTGAGCCTGTGGTCCAGGACCGCTCAGTCCCTGGTGGATCTGAAAGCTGGGCTCGTGGTGCAGGGCGGAACGAAGGTGAGGACCGACTTCGTGCAGAGTATGGCGGAGTTCTCGTTGACCATGGAACCGAAGCTGGAGCTGGCCACGGACGTGCACTTCTCTGGACCGGTGTCACTGTGCATGAGGCTCAGCCAGCCTGAGAACATTGTGAAGCATCAGGTGTACAAGGTGGAGAGAGTGGCCGGAAGTAGGCATAAGTTGAGAAAGGCCAGGAGGA
Organism: Holcopasites calliopsidis; assembly: GCA_023838395.1. Classification (NCBI taxonomy): domain Eukaryota; kingdom Metazoa; phylum Arthropoda; class Insecta; order Hymenoptera; family Apidae; genus Holcopasites; species Holcopasites calliopsidis. Next base: position 3,280,813 of record JALHAQ010000009.1, read on the forward strand.
TGAGGCTGTACAGTCCTGGAAGGTCTTATCTGTTGAACAGGAAGAACAACGAGATGTGCTCGAAGGTGTTCGAGTGAATGCTGAAAGACTGAAGACTGTCGTGGACGGTTTATCTGTGAGATTCGATCGAGTCCACGAAGAGACAGTTCGAGTGTCAATGTTGTTTCATTTCTCTTCACCCGTCGTGCGGTGTGGTGTGTATCGAGAAAGGAAAGGATATTTCCTGATGCTGAGTGTTAGATCATGACTACGAAGGTGTATAGGTATTTTTCTACTGTGTACTTTACGAATTCGCGAGGGAGGGCAATTTTATTCCGCGGAAACTTGCATATCGATCATTCCAGTTTTGTCAGAAGATTTATTCGTTTTACAATTTGATTTTCAATGGTTATACGTGCAGGTAATCCTTTACGATCGAGATACTATTTTGTACAGAATTTAGAGGACAGCGTTGAAGACAAGTTGGACTATGAATCATTCGGAGACCCTGTGATTAAACGAACATATTATAGGATAATGGATTATAAAGGGTTAGCAGCGTACTGTGTTACTTATTTTTCTCACCAGTTTATAATTTATAAAACTTAAAGTCAAACAGCAGTTTTGTACAAGAAATAGTTTCGTCTGAATATTGTTCACTCAGAAAAGGCTATATACTATGAAATATTATATTTTACGATGTATAGAGCTAAATGAGATACAAAGATTTGCTACTTATAGATTGTAATACAGAAAATGAATCGATATCTACACTTATATTTTCTAAAACAAATTCTAATTCGTCTATTCGACACGTGATGTGGAAAAAACATTCAAAATGTTCCTATTTGGAGAAAGACACGCAGAATGAATTGATGAAGTTGATCGATTAAAATGGGTAACTTAATTTCGAAATGGCATTGTTAATTTTGTACACCCCTCTGCATTCTCATTAAATTCGTTAAAACGAAACGAATCAACATTTTGGCATTTCATTAAATTAACACGTGGATACGCGAATGAATCCACAATCAATTTTCTAATCGATACCACAAATCATTCATCGTCGAATTCAAGTAATATAAAACACTGAACTATCGTAAACGAATACTGACGTTTCCGATTCTACGAAATAACACGAAATACAACTTTAACGAATAGACGTACAATGTATCCGGATTATATATTTTACACTCATTTATTTATTAATTCTTAATTCGTTAATCGCTCGTCAATGGCCTTTGACTCTTTTTCCACCTCAACGACAGCCACATTCAGCGACAACCATATCGTCGTACCCATACCGATACGTCAAAGTGCCACTGGCATCCAAGTACAAGAGGCTGGTAGGCGCCAGTCTCGTAGGAACGCAACAAGCCCTCCCAACCGGCTTACTTCCGCTTTCAACACCCTGAAGAGCGCCGTGAACCAAGGTCTGCACTATCGCGTGTTTCGTTGGACTCAAATGATCCCCGAACGGATAAAAACATTTCCCTGAACACTGGTACGCCTCGTATCCAGGCGGAGCGACCACCCATTCGTCGTAAGCGATCAGCGAGAAGTCCACGTACAAGGAGCGCCTTCTGCAGGAATTCTTGCGCCTTCTTCGAGGCCCGTCAGCCTCGTCCGACTCCTCTTCTTGAACGGAACGCCTTGGACGCCGCTTCTTCGCTGTGCTGTAGCTCAGCAGTAAAACGGGACCGTCCGCACAGGGGTGGTAGCCGAGACTTCCGTAGACCCGGAGCCTGACGATGTTGCTGCTCCTCGTGGCCACCGTTGCGGTGACGTTGAACGCTCTCCAATTGTCGTCCCTTCTCGATTTGCAACAACCAGACGTATTTGTGTCGTCCATACGCACTCGGAGAATCGATCCGGCGACTCCTAGTAGCTCCGCCGCTTCGAGAGTTTCTTCGGGGTCCACCGGAGGCACCGAGAACTCAAAGATCCTGGCTCCGTCGTTGGTCGGTATCGTCACGTGGATCGGTTGCAGGGCTCTGACTATGTCCACGTCCGATTTCCTATGATACAGCTCCAGCATGTACTTGGACACCACTCCGCGATACTTCCGGTGGCCCTTCTCAACGGTTCTCCGGCTTGTCTTGTTAGAGAACCGATGAAGGACCGACGGGGAAGAGGCCGGGATGGAAAGGTCGAACCGGATGGACGCCTTCGCGTGCACCGTTGACGTCTGCCAGGATAGCGAGCCGGTTCTCCATAATCCGTAAACGCAGAACGTTCCGACGAAGAGGAGGAAGAGGTACTGGGACGGGTTCATGCCGGAGAACACTGACGAATTCGTTGCGGCGGAGCGGAGAGCGACATGATCTCAAAGCGAAGTCGATCGGGTTGGAGATCGAACTGCTAATGAATCGTCCGCCGGTGGGTGCGGCTGGAGGACTAATTTTAAATAACATCCATTAGGGTGGGGGATCGAAATTGCTGTTGGATTGTTCTTTATCAGTTGCAGAACACCACTCGACGTTCGGCTACCCCTGAAGATTGTAACTTGCGTCGGATCGCCTGTCTGAGGAATGATGTTGAGTCATGGTGAGATGTCTTCAAGGTAGCTTCTACTTGTTAAATATCTACTACAGCTTGGGTCGATACTAATTAAACTTTGTGAATGTTTAAAGAAATCGCGTGTACTGATTTCTTTTCTCAAAGGGAGAGAATGGCATTTTCGATATATTTTTATCAGAAATAAAATAATGATGGACGAGTAAAAATTTATTAATATTATAATTATTACATTTCCAGGTACATCCATTCTGAAAAGCCAACTCTGTCATCACAATTCACCCCGCTAATTAATTTCCAACCCCACAATTCCATCCCAATAATTCCAACGCGACGGACCACAAACGTCAACTCAAAACAGCTGATCGAGGCAACAACACGATCGTTCCCCGAACACCCGGCCCCCGCTGTCTTCGCGATTCACGGAGGAATCCCTCCGGCGATCGTTTTTAGTCAGCCCGACGTCAAAGCCCCCGTTGTTGATCGATTTTTTTCACCGCTGGCGATCATCCAACGAGTTCGGTGGCTGTCGAGGACGACGCTCGCACCACCAGCTCGGTCCCACTGTATTTAAATATAGTCGAAGAGATCGTCGTAGAGAGAGGATGGACGACGCGCGGCTAGTCTTATGCGCGAGCTGCTGATAGCAGCCGCTCCTCTCGGTGGAGCAGCAGCATCTCCGACAAGCGAGAAGTGATCGAAGGGTGTGCTCAGCCCGAACAAGCTCCGTCCCAAGCGCGTCGTAGTGTCGGGCCACGATCTCGCGTGATCGCGTCGATCCCGGGTGAAAGGGGAACGCTTCAGCCGAGGGCAGCATCCGCGAATCGGCCCGTGGCCGTTCGTGCAACGGGCTACACTTTGCGCCCGAAGGGTTCGCGAACCGGCCAAGAATATGACGTCCAGCTGCTTCTCCCCTCCGCCGATTCGACCACCGATCGACCTCAACGATCAGTCCGACACGGTCAAGGTGCAGTGTCCTCCTTGGTCCTCCGTTTTCCATTCTTGGATCTAGCTTCGCCCCGTTCCGACCTGCAACGCGGCCCCGGATCAGTGTGATCGCGGTTCAATCGATTCAACTAAACTGGCCCCCTGGACAAATAACTCCCAATTGGTGTCCCTTCGTCGCGCGTCGTTCGCCCTGTGTTGTTCCATATCAATCCGGAGGGGTACACTGTATCGCATTACAGATCCTGCGGATTTTCCCGATCTTCGCTCGTTGGTATTCAGTTAATCGAAGAATACTTCTGACGAAATCTCGTCGATACCCCATACACGGGTGTGTGCGTGTGTGTGTGTGTGTGGGTGGACAGACTTGTTGCACAAGCCTGTTGGCGTCGTAGAAACGTCGCGCGACGACGAGGAACGTGGCTTTGCCCTTCGACTTCCAGGCACCGTTCGTCTGCCACCACGATGGCGGAACGATCGGTGAACAATCCCATTGTGTCTCCGGTCCACTATGCAATATACCCGCCGCGGGCGTTATACTTAGATCTGCACTTGGCATTCCGTTACGTAACGCGACGAGTGTACGGCGAATTTCACGTGCGCAAAAGCGTGTACGTGTGGCTTTGTTGCAGGGTACCGACCTGATCCGTGTGTCGAGGTTTTACAAGGACAGCAAGGAGGGAAAGTTCGTCAGCTTTGTGCACGAGGACACCAGGACCCTGTACGACGGTTTCCGCAGGGGCGCGAAGGAGTCCAGTAAGTTTCAGATGCAGATACGCGAAGCTGGTAAAACCTTGGACAGGGATCGATGCGAGCGAAGAAAATGTTGCATGGCAGATGGTATCGGAAAAATTTAAGAAATTATTGTTGGCATCCTGGAATGAGATGAAGGAATAAGAAAGATATGAGACTGAAAATGTTGCTGATGATAGAATTAGTTTGGTTTAAGATAGTAGAAAACTTGACTGTTGCAAAGTAATTGAACATACTTCGGTAGATCATATTACGCTGATTGCTCTTTTCCAAACAAGAAATCAATTGAAAATAATGCTCTTAGCTAATTTAATCGTAATATGTCAGCATTAGCGAATCGCAAGCGTACCAAGCTATCCGCAACCACTTCAGCGATGATTGCACAAAATAAAATCCTCATTTAAACACGATCGATCATCATCTCAACCGCGCCGTTTCTCTTCGCCAAACGCACTTAATCGCTCGGCTATCGCGCAAACATCTTCGCGAGATATGATCTTCCTCAGCTTTAAAGAAAAAAAAAAAAACAGTTTGGCGCGTGGCGACAATTAAAATTCCTACGCGAGCCTCGGCCTCGACTATTCGCGCTTCCTCGACGAGTATCGCCTCGAAATCGCTGCAAGCTGGCTGTTCTTGTGTCACACAGACAACGGCCCGTGCCTGGGCTGGCGAGACGGGCCGAGCAAACCGTACCAGTGGCTTCACTACAACGAGACACTGCTCAGAGCGAAGAATTTCGGTTCCGGTCTGGTGTCATTGGGGTTGACGCCAGGGTCGCACACCCTCGTGGGCTTGTACAGTCAAAATTGTCCGGAATGGATCCTCACGGAGCAGGCCTGCTACACGTATTCGCTGGTGGTGGTACCGTTGTACGACACCCTGGGCCCCGACGCGTGTGCCTTTATCATTAATCAGGCCGAGATCAACTTGGTCGTCTGTGAGAATGACAAGAAGTGCAATCTGCTGCTGGACAAGGCGCCGAGGTATGCGCGGTCATGTTGTTTGCGACGTGTGATTAATTATAAGGTAATATCGGTATAACGTAAATGAACGGAATTGCCGACAGGCATACAAGGGTGTGGTGAATTTTAATGGAATTCGAATTTTCACCGGGGCACTTTTAGTCCAACGAGTTGTCATGTGATGTTGAGATAGAGACATCTTCTATTTTCGTGGAAGAAGTTTCGATACGCGGTAACAGAATGATGCGTAAATTGCGAACGAAATCTGTTCGTCGATATTGATCAATCGAATCGAAGTTAGGATGGACAATTCGGTCCTGCTGTTAAAAAGAGGATAGCGTTTTAATACATTCTCGTATGACCAGCGATACAAATGACATTTTTAATCATTCTGAATCACGCTCACCTGAGAGCGCAACACTTGGTATGCTGTGGCATTATGCCACGAATGACTATATAGATGCCTCTTCTACATCGACGCGTACACAATTTACAAATCTCACGCGGTATTCGAGACAAATTTAAACATTCCCGTGCAATGTCCTGAAACGCTTGGCACGCCGGAGTAACGTGACTTTTTATTATAGATCCAAGTGAACGTAAGGCAACCCAACAGAAATAGATATAACAAAGCTGCTTATTCGTCATTACCGTAAAGTCATTTAACATTTTCCAGTAGTCAATTATTATTTTCTTCATTAATCGTTCGGAGAAGAATTTTACCCAAAAGCTAACGCAACGTGTATAGTCTAAATGAATAGATGATCTAAATGATTAAACTGTTTATTAAACTAATGTTTATTCGATGTCTTTCTGTCAATAGCAGTGTTTATTGCGAAAAACATTCATACACTTTATATTCGAAACCGTATATATTGTTTGACACGTTGCACACCAGTCGTTTTATTGCTGGTTATATCCAGAGCCAAGCAGTTTTATACTCTGTATATTTAAAATTCATATCGTAAACACATTTTTATGATCCATCTTCGATGCGTTAATATTCGACTAGTGGTAATTTAGTACTCTTCTTCTTTATCCCGGGAAACACTTCCGTGTCTCTGTAATATAAGCTTCATTTGTCAATGAATCGATTAACCAATGAATGAACATTGCCTAAGGGTTGCCTACAATCACAAGCGTCTAACGAAATAACAAAATAATAATAAGATAATGAGCACAACGATATGACAATGAAATGAAATAATCCAAATTTACCTGACAGTACGTTCTATTTCCGGTCGCAGATGCCTAAGAAAAATGGTGGTGATAAAGGAAGCGAGGCAAGCGACGAACCAGAGGGCGAAGAACCGCGGTATCGAGATATTAAAGTACGAGGACGTGGAGCGGTTGGGCGCGCAGAAGAATCATCCGGAAGTCCCGCCGAAGGCGACCGATCTCTGCACGATATGCTACACTTCCGGTACCACTGGAAACCCAAAGGGGGTGATGCTGACGCATCAGAACGTGATGGCCGGCGTGTGCGCGGTTTTGTTGCAATTAGGCGAGCACAAGCCCTCGTACAAGGACACGATGATCAGTTTCTTACCTCTGGCACACATGTTGGAACGTTGCTGCGAGAACGGCATGTACATGGTGGGCGGGTCCGTGGGCTTTTACAGCGGTGACATCAAAAGGTTGCCCGAGGATATGAAAGCCTTGAGGCCTACCGTGATGCCAGCGGTGCCGAGACTCTTGAATCGAATGTACGACAAGGTGAGTACCGTTGATTACGAAATCGACCAGTTTCCCAATCGTATAACCCTCCACCTCCTCGAGCGCCGATTCCAAATTCTTCTTCTGACGACGACTTACTATACGTAAAGCAACAGTAAATGCATTTCTTCCTGTGCAAACGGGAGAAGCTAAATCTTCATCAGCAAAGACAATCTAATAGTTCAGCTAATTTAGCAAATCCGTTCATCTAATTAGTCATCCCCTTCTTGGGATTCTCGCTATCCAAAGATTCCGATTACGAATATTTCGTTACAGAAATTCTGTATCTATATAAATATATAATTTGGCATAGATCGCGCACTGCGAGTTTTTTAAAGTAGAGAAAGTATTATGTGGCAAGTTAAATTGTCAAGTGTCATTAAGTTGCGAGTATCTTATCGGAAGGATGCACTTTGCGGCGGTGTGTTTAGAAAAATTTCTTGTTTACCATTTCGAAGTCAGCGGGGCGAAGTGCTCGTATGATATTCTTGGCGATCAAAGTTTTGCCGGAGAGTCGGAAGACTGAGAGATATTTTCGAAGTGTGCTCATCGAGGTGCAAGGTTGCGTGTTCTACGGAAGCCGCGGCGTCTACTCGTCACACCGCTTCTTCTTTTCTTTTCGCGGGTAGAGATCTACGTGTACGATATTTTCACGCTCGGCAAAGTGTAAAAGTGCGATTTATCAGCGGGACGAATCGCAAGACGTGAAACGTTTAATGAGTCTCCTCTTGTATCGCTTGCCAAAAATAATTTTGACGGACCCGTGAGCTGCGGCGGTTACGGCCGAGCTTGATGGACAGTTGCATTAGCGAAATTGTCCAGATGTTCTTGTCTTTCGAATGTTTTTTTTTTATAGTCACGGCCATGGTGGGAATAACAAAACCATGGAAAGATAGAAATATAAATATCCATTTCACGAAACGAATTAATCGAATTTGCAATATTTGTGATAAGTTTTATTCCTTTTTGGCTGTTTCAAAAATGTTTAACAGGCTTGCAATAATTGTTCTGGGAGAATTGTAACGTTGTGAATCATGTGGATAACGGAATAGTGCCTACTACTGTTTCACTTTATCCTTCTCATCGTAAAACGTTTTGTTTGACAATAGACCCTGTTCAATATTTTTATTTGAAAACAAATTTGCTGTGACACTTTGTGGCGGATCGATTTGCCATGTTTGAAAAATGGGCTAGATTATTCAGTTCTGAACTGACGTCAGAAAATTGTATTTCCTTCAAGCAGTTCGATTTTCATCCACAAACAGCAAAACTGTTTTTTTTTTTAATAGCTGTGTTAATTTGAGTCAATCCGCATCACCGCTTTTAATTTTAACTATATCCTCCCGATGATCCTTGAGCATCGCTGTATCTATAAATATCCTCGATAGTATTAGTGCAAATAGAATTAACATTAATCACCTACGTTCCGTTTTCCAACGATTTGTGGAAACCTTAAACTCCATTAAGCAAAATTTATTGCTACCATTCATTTCCAAAAGCCCCAATGCCGAGGTTGTGCAAACACAATGAAGTTATAAATGAAACAAGACACGTACGCGCCGTTATGAAATCAAATTAAAAAAAAGAAAAGCGGCTGACATATTTGGAAAAATCGAGAAATTGTTGCACCTTATATGAAAGGGGAAAACTGCGTTTTATTAAAGTTTCCACGAAGAACGAGATGACAATAAACCATGAAGTATTAAAAAACAATTGGTCGCCGTCTGCTATTGAGATTTTCACTGAATATTTATTCACGCTTATTAAGATCAGTGTCGCGCAATATTGTTCGTGGTAAAACTGGCAAATGCAGATGAAAGAGTGACGTAAAGAGCACGACGGAACAGGTGGAAGAGATCTCGCCTCTTCGCAAATAACCCTGAAATTCTGAATGAATGGAATTGACGCGTTTCGTTTGTACACAATAAATCCACACATCACATGGCTGAAGTTAATACACTTGTTTCGTGTATTCGCGTTCGCTCCACTTCCGCGCATCGCAATAAATTGCACTGTTCAGCGCTGCTTTCTCAAAAAGAAAGGAGGAACCGAAATCCTTCGTGAAATAAAAGCTTCTGCAATTTGTCTACATCGCAGGAATTATCGTGACATTTGAATAACAGTTATGGACAATTATTTGTTCAACTATTAATATACGCACATACTCTTCAAGCTAATTTAAAACAACGAATTCAGCAGGATGCTTTTTCTATTCGGATGAAGGGCACGGTTGACCCTCAAGAGCCAAGAACGTATTAATCTGAAGCTGCCCACAATTTCAGAAATAAAGTCGTCCGAAAATAGGTCCCCTACGTGCCATAAAATCCCATAAATTTCTCTCACGGTGAAGCCAATCCGCTTCAACTATTTCAGCGAACATTCTAAAATCAATCATCAGCTTCTAACACTTCAAAGCTGCTCTTCCAATTTCAAAGCTGTCAGAGTGATCACTGTACAAGTAGGCACGTCTTCTGGCGGCCTTTGATTCCACGGGCTGCCGCGATCGAGTGCTCCTTCCGCGAAATCAAGTGATCAGCGGGGATCGGTCGCTTGGGCAAGTTATTGATTTATCCATCGCTTAGCCGGGGACCCTAGCGTAAACGCATCCCTCGAGTCGATCCACTCGATCGGTCTAAATATAGCACGGACGCGTATAGTAATCTATTGGTATCATCGCAGGTTCAAACGGAGCTTCACAACTCGTGCTTCAAGAAGCTGGTGTTCAGCCTGGGCATGCGGGCGAAGGAGGCGGAAATCAAGAAGGGGATCATTAGGAACAATAGCGTGTGGGATAAATTGGCCTTTGGGAAGATCAAGGAGTCTACTGGGGGCAGATTGAGGCTGATGGTCGTGGGCTCCGCGCCCCTGGCAGGAAACGTACTCACGTTCGCCAGATGCGCCCTCGGATGCTTGGTCGTCGAGGGGTACGGTCAGACGGAGTGTAGCGCGCCCATCACTCTCACCGTTCAGGTGGCAATTCCTTAGAGTTAATTTCGTATTGCTTCATAATTTGACGAACTTTTTAGAGAATGCACCGTGCGAAATTGCTGTCGTCTTTAAATGCTGATCATTTCTTTCTTTTATTTCGCAAGCTTTGACTTTTGGCAGAAATGTGCTGCGATGTATTCTAATGTGTTCAACAGTGGCCTTAAACTCTTATTAAATTTATAGCGCGTACTAACATGATCGTTACAGGGTGACCACGTGCCGGAACACGTGGGGCCACCGGTCCCCTGTTGTTGCGTGAAACTGGTGGACGTCCCGGAAATGGAATACTTCGCCAAGAAGAGCCAAGGCGAGGTGTGCGTGAAGGGTACCAATGTGTTCGTGGGATACTTCAAGGATCCCGAGAGGACAGCCCAAGTTATCGACGAATTCGGATGGCATCACACCGGCGATGTCGGCATGTGGTTGCCAGTAAGGGCAAATAGTATTATGCATAAGTTAAATAATAATGTTGATGGAAAGTCAAGTCTCTTTTCTCTCGCAGAACGGAACGTTAAAAATAATCGATCGAAGGAAACACACCTTCAAATTGTCGCAGGGAGAGTACATAGTCCCGGAGAAGATCGAGAACATTTACTTGCGCAGCCAATACGTGCACCAAGTGTTCGTTCACGGGGAATCTCTGAAATCTTGCGTCGTTGGGATAGTGATACCGGACGTGGATGTTGTTAAATGCTGGGCCGTGGAGAACGGTATACCCGGCACGCTAAGCGTGTTGTGCGCTAATCCGCAAGTTAAACAGTTGATCATGGACGACATGCTGGCGTGGGGAAAGGAAGCTGGCCTCAAATCTTTCGAGCAGGTAAATGAAAACGAAATTCTCCGATGATACGTATGTTTATTTACGTCTTATACAAAGAAAGGATTAATAAATAAATTAGTTTTAGTTACAACGTTACACGCATCACACTTAGAAGTTTAAAGAACAAAACAGAATCTGAGATCTGTTTGATTAACACATTAATTTACCCTGACTTATTGTTTCTGTAATGCAAGGAGAAACAATTGAAGATAACAATTGTACGGGAATACGAACGCCTTAAATACGAAAGCATCTCCTTTATTTCAACAATTCGGGAATTACACGCATTATTTTTCTTCTGTCGATACCAGGTGAAAGACATTTATTTACATCCGGATCCATTCTCGGTGCAAAACGGCCTCCTCACGCCGCAATTGAAAATGAAACGGCCTCAGTTGAAAGATTACTTTAAGCCGCAAATAGAGGATCTCTATCGGCAATTGGACTGACCAGACTGAGCATCGATTTTAATTAATTAGCACTTGGAAGCAGCAGACGGAGACTCGTTCCCGTCGCATTCATGAAGAGGTCATCGGATATTCGTTTACCCCGCGACACTTTTATTATATCATTTTCTTCACAAGCTTACAAAGCGACGACAAAAAGAAGAATGCACCGTTTAGGCTGCTAAGGTAATCGTTAACATTATAATAAAATGAGTTGTTATTAGGCGCGTCTTATTTTCTCTTGACTATAATCATTCTTCGATACGTGTCACGTGTATTTACAGTCTTCTTCGACCCCCGTTTCCTTGTATTTTGATACAGACTATTACCGCTTTCGCGACTCATGTAACGGTACATCATCAACGGTGTCGGGAGATGAATCGTGGCACGCGCGGGTAAGGAACAATTCTTTACACAACTCTTTTGTATGAAGAATGCTCCTTTACCCGTTTATACCGCGATTTTCTCCCACCCCTGTACATGCATATTTTTATCGATAACAACGGTTAATCGTACTCTGGAGCTACGATTTAGTACAAAGTAGAATATTCCACCACGTGTATATTATTCGTTTCAAATGCAATGAGACGTGTGTGCGAAATGTAAAAAGCAAAATGAATTTACGTAATAAATAGGTGGAAAAATTGCACAATTTCAAAGATAATAAAGGTGTTCCTAAGTATCCTGAAACATTTCACTAAATTAGTTTGTGAACGATACTTGGTGGCATCGTTATTCAACAGGTGAAGTATTTTGTATTCGCTAATAAATTTAAGTGTTTCTCGAGGTGCATAATAAAAAGAGATTTCCGATCAGATACGAAATCGTGATTAAAAATTGGAGACACAGAATGCTTACATTACGATAAAAAGAAATGCTCGAAATTACAAAAGGGCAAAGCGCGATATTACTTCGATGTATGATTAAATAATGCCCTAACGAACGCTGCACTCGATGATAAACACTCGAAAATTACTGAACAATAAATATGACATTCCTGCCGATACGTCGACCGAAGAAATCGATCTACTCGCGTCTTTAGCTTTTCGGTCTGAAACTATAGTACATGACGATGCAGGCAACAACTATAAGCGTTAACGCTACTGCAGCTAAAATGATCCTCTGTTGAAGGCTTCGAAAAATCATCCCTGAGAGCAACCGTGACCCACGACCCAACTCTGCATCCGTTTCCCTTAACTGAAAGAGTGAAGGAACGCTTTAGAACATTACCAAAGGCAATAAAACGATCGTGCAAAGTTTTTACATGACGAAAAATCCTTAAAAAATCTATTGTATATGTTGAAAGTGATATCTTACTCTTCCTCTTCCTCTTTGGATCGTTTCCCTTTGCTCGTGCAGTTCTTTCAATACCTGAGAACCGATTTCTTCTGTTTCTAGTACCATTCGGTATCCATTCTGCAAGGTTCTCCCTGAGCGTTCTATTCGTTCCGAGGTATCCAATAATCTTTTCTTTTGATCCTCTGTGATATTGTTTTCCCAAGAGTCTTCCCTCGTTATCTCAATAGTTTCATCCTTCGGCTGTTTTGCCAAGTGGAATTCCTGTGTCAGTCGTTTCAATTCTGCCCTGTGACTTTCTACCCGACCACGTAAGCGGTCACGAGCAGCACCGTTCACCCCACGAACCTCCAATTCCATTTGCTCAAGCTACAAAGAGGGTATATGAAAGCGAACATTGAAAAATATTCTTTCCTGGTATAGAATCTAACCCCACTACGCAAGCATAAATTTTACAAAATTCAAAGTAGACGGGAAATAATTGATCTCTTGAAATTAGGAGAAAAGACAATTGAATTTTACCAATTCTTGAGCCTCTTCGATTTGTCTGTCCACATCTTGAGTGAGTGTTCTTCTTTCACCTAAAAATTACGTCACGTGTATCGATTATTGTTGTTTAATTATGCCGTTGAGTAGACAACAACGTTCGTTTGAAGAAAACAACGATCGATGCCTCGAAAAAGAAGGGATCACGATGATCCAGACTTTCTTGTACTTACTGCCGGTTTGTGTTCTTATTCGACCGATTTTTGCAGTAACGTCAGCTGTCAAAACGGCGTATTGTTGTTCATAGTTGTCAATGAGCGACGCCATCTTGAACGTATTTCCATTGGAAACGAGTAAATGGGTGAGTAAAAGCGTTCACTGTGTGCACTGAATGACTTGGGAACAGCTGTGTTCTGAAATCAGCTGACGCTGGAGGAAAATGTGCTGCCGATCCTTGCGACGAATATTTTCGTAAGGGAGAACAGAAAATAATTTATCTTTGACATAATCAAATACATGCGAGGATTTATAACAATTCGATCAAATGAAGTAAACAGATCTATTTCGTTTTTAGAAAAAGGAAATTCTTAACTCCGCCCTCTATTTTCCAATCAGAACCAATTGAAACCTATCGAAAAATTGATTCTGCTTAAACCTCGCAGCGAAAATTAATGTTAATTATAAAGTTTCATTTGCCTGGAAAGTAATTTCAAACGTGTTATGTTCATTCATAAAATCTACAGTGGTAGTTAAGTCTTATCAACACTTTATTCATGATAACGCCATATTCGCAGATGACACGTCCGCAAAAGCGGACACGAACCCGAAGCGATTAAAACACCTGGTAGGAAATAAAAAAAATACCTCCTGACTGATTACTTTACCGTGCCGAATATTGTAACAAAGAAACTTGCGTACAAACGAAATATTAGAATAAGAGAAATGTGTTGGAGGTGGCAGGATCTTTGAAATGTGGCTATAGAATTGACACGTCAGTGATAATACACCAATCAAAAGGGGAATTGAAAAGTGTACCGGCCAATCGCTTGGCCCAGCGAACAGGCTCGACCACGGTCAATCTACTTTCGATTCAACAGTCGAAAATGAAGATGGCCGCCGAGGTGAGGTGGCTTCTAACTTTTCATATATTTTGCGTGATACACGCGGTACTCAGCGAGGTACCACATCGGAAGTTCGAATATAAATATTCCTTTAAACCGCCGTACCTTGCCCAAAAAGATGGAAGCGTGCCTTTCTGGGAATACGGAGGAAGTGAGTAAAATTCAATTCTAACCAAACACCCGCGACGCGTAAGACACTTCCGTATGTTATTTTCTAATCGTCGGCATTTCGATTATTTAAATGAAAAGTGCTGTTATTTCATTTGCTGAAAACAGTTTCACACCGGTCCCATCCGCGTGAACTCTTCGCTGTGCGAAAATGATGGTATTTACTAGACATAACCGGACGAAACTGTCACCGCGGCTGTGCATGTTTTTATTTACACAGAAAGTTTTAATTCACTTGCAAAATTTATATAAAATCCGTTTCTGGTCGCTGGGTTCCGTATATTATTACTATTTGAGTATTTCTTATTTTACATTATTATTGATTATCATAACGTATATACGAACTTATTCGAGAGCTTTCATTTCGTTGCATTCAATTTTCCATCGTCCAGTTGTTAAAAAAATGCAATTTTATTTTCAGATGCGATTGCGAGTGCGGAGAATGTTAGGGTGGCTCCATCGCTGCGAAGCCAGAAAGGTATCTGCTAGAACTTAGACTATAGATTTTAACAATTTATTGTAGAATTAAATGAATTACATAATTAAAAATTACGTTGTATATTAAGGTGCTATATGGGTCAAGCAACCAGTTACCTTCGATAGCTGGGAGGTCGAGCTGATCTTTAGAATAACTGGAAGGGGAAGAATTGGGGCAGATGGTTTAGCGTTTTGGTACACCAGCGCCAAGGGCGCTTACAACGGCACTGTTTTCGGAAGCTCAGACCAGTGGAACGGTCTTGGAATCTTCTTCGACTCGTTCGACAATGATAATAAACACAACAATCCCTACATCATGGCAGTTCTCAACGATGGCAAACAAAGCTTCGATCACTCCAAGTAAATTACATTTCTCATATTTTTTTTTCGTGTGTAACAATATTTCCAATAAATTACACATTCTCGTAATTTTTATACAGCGATGGAACAATGCAGTTGTCCGCTGGTTGCTTGAGAGATTTCCGCAACAAACCGTTTGCCACGAGGGCAAAAATCGAGTACTACCAGAATACTTTAACAGTAAGCAATCTGTAGTATGTTCATTTTTATTACTGATTTATTATATAATCTTGCTATTTAATTAAAGGTATTGTTCCACAATGGTATGACGAACAACGAACAAGATTACGAAATGTGTTTCCGTGTCGAAAACGTCGTTCTACCTAAAGGAGGCTACTTCGGCGTTTCTGCTGCAACTGGTAATTCTTGTCATAAGAAATTTAGCGTGATATCGATTACTAAACTTTTCTACGCTTTGTTTAGGCGGCCTGGCTGACGATCACGACGTCTCGCACTTCTTAACGCATTCCCTGTACCCTCCCGGTCAGTTGAGAGCAGACGAACAGAAAGTGTCTCTGGAAGAACAGCAAAAGCTTAGCCAAGAGTACATGGACTATCAGAAAAAATTGGAACAGCAGAAAGAGGAATACCGCAGGTATGTACTCGGAGCTTTGGAATTGTATTTTGTCCAAACACAGATTTGTCTGAGAAATATTTCGATGCAATAGGGATCATCCTAACGAGCACCGCGAAAAAGAAGAATTCGAAGAGTACTTCGAAACGGACAATCAACGAGAACTGCGCCAAATATTCTCCGGTCAAAGCCAAATGTTCGATGCGTTGCGTGAACTCAATAGAAAATTAGACGAAATCGTGGGAAGACAAGAACGAACTCTCAGCTTGATGTCCCAGCTTCAAGTTGGAGGTGGGATTCCATTAATTTTGGGAAAAAATTAACGCAAAACGTGTGCTGCATGTAAATAATGGTTATTCTTTCTCAAGGCGTGGGAGGGCAACCGGGACAACAAGTGCAGTTGATCGATACAATACGCCGGCAGGAGGTCGAGGCGTTATTTACCAATCAAAACGTTATACTGCATACAACCAAAGAAATTAAGTCCTACGTAAACGAGGTGCATTCCAAGACCGAGAGCATTCTGAACAATCAGGCTCGAGCCCCCACTGCCCAGGTGCTTATCGACGTTCGGTATTGTTAATTGAATTTTAACCTGTTTTGTTAAAGAGGAGTATTGTCTAGGTCCAGCCGATGGGATACGATTATCACTCGCTCGTCGCCGAAATGCGAGACGGCCTCAATTCGTTGAAAAAAGATATCGGACAGGTGACTGCCAAAGGTGGCGATTGCCCGACAGCGAACTGTTTGACAACGCCGATGTTCTTACTCTTCGTGTCCATTTTGATGATCATTTTGTTCGCCTACGGCATGTACCGGTAAACATTTTACTTCATAGCATTCGCACTACGGTACATACGCGGAATCTGTGTCTGCCAATTCTGTTTCTACTTACAGGGACAATAAAGAGGCACAGGCGAAGAAGTTGTACTAATCCTCGTTTTCGATCTTACAATACAGAAGTGAAGGTATAGAAGTAAATTTCTACCTTTGACTTGAAACATTTTTATCACTTGTTAATCGCAATTCGTAAAGTATGCATTTCTGATGAACATTTGTACAATAAACATACATTCTTCATCCACGATAGACCTAAACGTGTCGTGATGGAAGAGCGATCAGTTCGCATTCTTCGGGCACGATGGAATCACCGACTATGCTCAGCTTGGAATAACTCAGTAATTTTTTTTTTTTTTGTTTAACATTTCACCGAACCCGTGGTATTTCTCATCACCGCGAGAGGCAAATGTAGAAATAAGGTGTGAACCCCAAGGGATAATCTAATGGCTGTTTTGGTGGATCTTGGAACGTGACGATTTTTGTCGTGCTTTAACGGTTGTGTATAATATATATTTTTTATTGTCATTCGTCTATTTAGAATGTTTCGCGCCACGCGCGCATCTTTTTTATTAGTTTCGTTCACGGGAATATATATGTATATTTTTTTTTAACACAGTGATTTATTGGCACGGTTAAAATAAAGGAAAATGGAAGAACTTGTAGAAATGTTTGTACACTACTTTTATATCGGAAACTAGCATGTATCGGGTATCGAAAGATTGTTCTGTCCCCAACAAATTTGATCGTTCTCATCGCTAACGTAAGACGAATATCTGGTACTACATTTCCATAGGCGAGCGACGTATTACGCGTCGCTGAGAAGTTCTCCGCTCGGGACGCTATCGAACTCCCCGTCTTCTTCCTATGGGATCTCTTCTCAGCAACGCATAATAGGTAAGCTCGCTGCGTTTCTATCGAAAACACGGCTCTATCATCGGAATTCGCAGCACAAGCATTCCGTGCGCTATGCCGTAGCGTTGAACAAATGCAACGTCGTCAAAGTTCTTATACAATAGGGCGACACTCTTCGTTAAGCGAATACATACTTTGTAACAGTAACACGGTGTATCCAAGTAGCAGATCTAGATAGGGAGAAGCTAGAATGAACCGCAAGGCTCGGTGTTCTTGTCAACCTTATCGCATTTGTAAAAGTTTATCGAAGATTGTAAATGTATGATGGAAATATATCTGATAATAAAACTACCACTGGAAAAAACAGTTTTTACACGAGTAGAAGGTGAAAGGGTATTTCTATTTTTTTTTAATAGAAATTCGTATAGGTTTTATACAGATATTAATTTTCTTCTTATTAGATTTGTTAGGCATAAAACGTGGAAAACAGCTTTTTAACGAGAATATTTAATTATTCGGCTTATGTTTCCATTGATCCCACTGATGGTCTTGTTATTAGTTAAATGTACGAAAATCAGTAAGATTATTAAAAGCTTGCTCTGCATGATTCAAAATTTATCAAAAATTTAATAATGCTACAGAAACATCATGGATCACGTATCTTTTATACCGTGATCTATAATATCGCTAGAAACGTATAAATACTAAAACCACGATTATCCTTTTGTTAAACGAAGCACAAAGTTTGTATAAAAAGTCGGAGTTGCATCTACGTCGGATGATTCCAATGAAATATGTTTCCTAGCTTTAATTTCACGACGCATATTTTTGGATGTTGCGGTGACCGAGAAACACCAATTTTAGCCGACGGAAATTAGGATTTATAAGCACGGATGTACTATCCTTTATTCATTCTAGGGCAGCCCGCGCACTTCGTAACAATCAGCGTTAAACGAGGCGAGGTAGGGAAAACGGGTCGTGGTTAAATCTTGCGAATAATTCGGTAAAGGTTCAAGTGGTGTCTCCGCGAAATGAGCAAGATTCGCGTAAGCCCGCATTGCGATAAGCGCGATGTCTTCATTCATCATAAGATGCGATCAGAAACAAATTTCTTCCATTCTCCTTTTCTGATAGAACAATATAAAATTAGTTGGAATAATTCCTATCCTTTTCCGCAATAATATCAATAAAATAAGAATAATTTTCCTTCAAAGCGTAAAGGGAAGAGATATAAAATTCATCTTCTCAACATACTTCTTCCAAATTTATAAGTCTATAAACCATCTACAATATTGCAGAAATTCTTCCTTTTTTATAAAATAAGCCACAGACCCACCTCTTTCCAATGGCTATTCCCATCTTAATATAATAACAATAATAACAATAAAAAGGAGAGCCATTGAAACGTTGGTGAGCATTGTGCAATCAAGTAAAACGCAATAAGAGGCGAGATAAAAATTGGAAATTCGGCGTATTTTGTCAGGTCGACCATTTCTGAGAACGTTTCACCCCCGCGTAGCGGTGTACCAGCCCCTTCGGCGAAAACGCGACCAATACGAACGGTTCTCTCGCGGCGCAGAATCCGTGGAATTCAACCCTTGTCGCGGTGAACAAGCTCGATTGGCGTGGTACGATCCAATCGCAGCCGAGCCGATATTGATCCCCCGCATAGGGGTTGAATTGTTCAAACTTTTTTTTTATCGGAGAAGTTGTAAAGTGTTTTATGGCCGACGTTGGAAACTGGCGGCGACGATGTTACGCGATGACCATGAGTTATTAAAATTGCCAGGGGCGTTTCGATGCCTTCGTTATTTCCATCTCGATGCGTTTTGTAAGTTTTGCTTTCCTATGTAAACGCGTCATCTTGTTTAATCACCGCGATCTCGAAAAAGAAACGCATTTTCCAACGAATCAGTTTTCTTCAAATTACGAACGAGGAAATGCAGTTTCCCCGGCAGAAATGATTATGTTCGATTTTCTTTTTAATTTTATTCTTTTCATATATAAAAAGGATAATACTTCTTTCATCCTTTTTTTTTTATGTATTCGCTACTTCTACGCAAAGCGTAATTTAAAATCGAAAAAGGAAATGCATATTTTATTTCCGCAGAAACTTCAGTGATGATATCATGCGAAAATACATTAGTATTATCACTGAAATGAGACTTTAAATTTATCTTGAAAATATTGCTTCATACCTTGGATGGTTCGGGCTGTTATTATAGCGAAGTGGATATTCTTTAGCGGAGTGCCAGGAAAAAGCAGCCCTAAAATAACACTTCGCAGAAAAATTAGCACCACTTTACTGTGTAAGCAAATCTTACCCTTGCTGTGATATAAAAGTTATGCAACGCCCATTAGCATGAGAGGTTCTGCAAAAAGTGACAAATTTTCTTTCCGAGAAAAAGCTGGAAGCACAGTTTACATTTCGCACGTAAGAAAATTGCTTTCGTTTTCGCGATGCCCAGCGGTTGCTACTAGACAATTTAATCACATTCAAACTTGAATCCGAATTAACTAATTAACATTCAAGTCGGGAGTAAAATTAGTCATTGCCCTGGCAACAGATGATTTCCTTATGAAAATAGGATTCTACGATATCCATTCTTCCCGCTCAAATGAATCACAGCGAAAGGATAACAATCGCGCGAAAACACCTCATTTAAATTTAATTCTCCCTCGAAGGAGGGAAACGCGTCTCGCGTCTAGCTCGCTGCAATAAATCAGAAAGCCGGTTCCGCGTGTCCAATCATCGATAGTGCGACTCGCGCCGAGTACACCGGCCGTGACAAATCGAAATACATTCTGTCACGCGTGTGCATCTGCAAGGGCGGCGGTGGTTATCTTCTAATAGATTCATATAGATGTACACTCGTAACGCGAATGTGGAGCAATACACGAGGCACGATTTATGTAACCGGTCGTCCCAATGCAAGGAGGGTATGATTTAGGATCGCCGGGGACAGTAATACCACGAGCGATTTGGTTGATCGAATTGCCGAAACGCGTCCATCGATTCGATTGATTAAATGCTCGCCCGTACTTTCGGGTCCGATTGAAAGTCACATTCGAACGGGGGGTGGGACTGCGTTTTGTCCGGAACGTGTTATCGTTTTTCCTATTGGGATTAACCCCGGGGACGATCAACCCCTGATTTTATTCATGTACCGTTCGGTTATGTTGGACGTTCGTCGGTACTGAGACGATTAACGCGCGGTTTATTCGTTTAGCGAATGTCGAGTAATACGCGAGGTATTGATGTAAGCGGATGGGATGAATACTAATTGGTAGGAACCGATACCTTTGGTCGTAGAAATGAATTTGGAGGGACGGTGGAATGTATGAAGATTAACGAGAGTCGGATTAGTAGAAATTAATTTTTATTTTATTTTGATATTTTTTAGGTACACTTTACAAATGCATAACTTGGAAAAGTTGTGACTTTTTGTTTTCTTTTTTTTTCAATTCGATTGATATTTTCATTTCGTAATAAGGTATCAGATAATTTTATCCTTTCTTCGATTCCTGTAATCAAGCCAAATTCATTATGAGCAGTTCTATAATAATTGCGTTAAAAGCATTGAATTTTCAATCCATCGTACAATATTGTTATACGATGCCCGATGATATCGCAAGATTCCCCACGCCGAGCAAAAAGTATTCTCCTGTAGCAAAGACAAAAACTTGATCACCCTCGGAATCGGAAGCCTTACATTATACTCTGCTCGTCAAGGCTCACCGAGCAAGTAACAATAAGAATTTATTGAGCAAAAAAGAACATCGGCGATGATGACATTTATAATCCTTCGTGAGGAGCATAGATCAACGACGCTTTTGCTCGACTTACAGGGGTGTCTCCGGACACTGAATTCGATTTTAATTATTATTAATTGTCTTCCGTCACCGAGAGGGTTCCTCGGACCATACCCGCGCCACATTCATGCTAATGCTCCTTCACGTTAATTAGCTTTTAATCTCTGCGATGCAGAAATTCGACTTGGGCAAAATACGATTGTGTTGCTCGAAGATGTTATTCAGATTATTTCACATTACGTTTTCATTTAGCTTTCCATTCTAAAATTAAGTCGATTAATTATATTTGATTCTGATCGAAACCCGTCTTCACCCTCTATCATTAAACAATCTAAATGTTACTTTTCGTTATTTCAATCATCGAAGATTCGAAAACTCGAAATCACACAAATCCAAGCTTGTTATCATTTCCCTGACCACCCAGGACTAACCCATTGTTCCCTTCTCGTTACAGGGGATGAACGATCGAGAACGAAGAAATGTGTGCATCCAGTGCCGTCACGAAAGACACACGAGACAAGAAAAAAAGTAGCGACCACTTAAGAGCCAGGAGACTATCGAGCCACTTAGGCGGTAATCTGTCGAGGAGCGTCCTCTTTATTTGGCCCCTGTCAGGGGTGGTTTGTGTACACTGGCCAGCCGGAGCAACCCTTGTGCGTGGGGCGTATCCTGTGCAGCTCGGCCGCAAGGGTAAGTACAACTTTTGTCTCTCCTGTGTACGCGCGATTCTCTCGACGGGGGGGTTGCTTTCACGAGAATTTCGACGCAGAGATGGACGCCACTCAGAATGGTCAGTTTATGTGGTTTCTGGATATTTATAGGGGGGGCCGCACGAACGCTCGAGGGATTCGCGCAACCCTGCCCGGCTATATATCGTACAAATTGGACGCGGAAACTCGTGAAAATGCGAGGCATTGGCGTGATTGAATTTCCGCAGCTCGTACGCGTACCGTCTATTGACCCCGCACGAATACGAGTAATCGAGTTTAATGTATTCGAAGAGATGTATGGTTTTCTATTTGCGACACTTTTTAATGGGCGTGACAGCTTGGCTTTACAGACCAGGGGAGGAAGTGCACGGATTTGGATGGTCGACAATATTTTTGGATTCGTTGAGACGATAAAACAAAATGCAATGTTAATAATTCCTTCATTCGGCAATGCCGTGGTTGGTCGTATTTTAATTTATTTTATCTTCTTCTTACGAGAATTAGTAATCGCCATAATTAGATAGATTTTTCATTCGTACAATCAGTCATTTGATAGTAGTCCCTGCAATATTAATTAACCAAGAAGAAACATTGAATATAGCACGTGTGGGGTTAACGAAGTTTTAAGGGGGCAATGATTCATGGTCGCGGAAAAAATCTAGATGATTAACACGAGGTAAATGGCACGACGAATTACAATTGCGTTACGGTGCACTTGTAATTTAATAGTCGCACCCCGCGAACGCATTCATTACTTAAGTCCGCACCCGGCACGGTGTGCATCCCTGCGCTCGTATATCCATGATCGTTCTACCAGGACTAATGCACCGTGTGGCCAAATGTTCGACGCGATTTAAATGCTGGGGGATAGTTAAGTATCCCGTCTACGCCAGTTAACACCCTCGATACCGGTTTGCTCCAGACATTCCCCATTCTACGCTTTGGCCTCCAGAGGCTTGTTAACCGACGTTTTATTCCAGATCCACGTCCGCCGTCGCGTGTCTATATTCTTCGACGCTCTAAGCTTACTTATAGGTGTTAAAGTAGAAAAGCGAGAGTAGGAATTTATTGAAAAATTTATTGATTGACCTTATTATCATTAGTCGTAATAGCACAATTTTCACTGAATACTGTGTGAAATGGAATTTGTTTAAATCTCAACACCTTTCATTGCTGTCTAATCGTAGTTGGACAATTATGGACTGAGATTTGTTTTGATCGTAGAATTATTTGAATAATGACCGGTATCTTCACGAATTCCTCTTCTCTCCACTGGATTATTGAGCTACATAATATTTCATTTTGGTGGTCACTGAGGGAATTCCTTGCTCTAAAACGTGTTACTAGCGTCACATTTCACGAGAGGGTTAATTTAACGAGGCAAATTACGAGAGACACGTGCGCCAATTCGAGTTTATAATTTTAATGGCGTGTAAAGAAACGATGGGACAATTCTCGCTGATTTAATTAACCCCAGGGGTTCCATTTCGTGTGTCGTTTCATGTAACCGGTCCTCGAAGCGTCAAGAGAATGGCAATGAAAATAACAAGTAAATGCTGTGAATCATTTATTTAGATTTGTTTAGTTTAAATTCATTCAACTTTCTAAAAATCAAATATAACGAATCGTTTTCCATCAAGAGTGTTTTCCAACGGGAATAACGAATCGTACACGCGCAGCAGGCAAATAGATAAACGAAAAATAATTATCCGAAACTCTCGAGAATATTTACGACGACGTCGAACTGCCTGCCGCGGCAGAACCATCCGAATTAATTACACTTGAACGCGATTTTTCTTCGTGCCGGGGATAACAAATCGCAGGAGAATCCGAGAGACGCGCCTCGGCCTCCACGGTTCTCCGAGTTTCGCCCTTCCCGGCTGGGGGGGTTGGGTGGTACCCCGTCGTGGTGCTTCCGGCATCCGGTTCCGTCGGCAATTTTTATACGAGAGGGGGCCGAGCCACGGAACGATGATTCCACGGAATCTGAAAAGTCACTGAAGCGAAAACGACGGGCGTACGAAAAGGGAGGACGAGTGCAGCGAGGGAAGAAACAGTTACGGAAGAGATAGGGACAGGGGGGAGAGAAAGGCCGGCGATACCTCGTCACATCCGCTTGGACGAACCACGAGAATCACGACGTGTCATTTGTCAGCGGAACGCACGTGTCGCTTTTTCCGGAAATTCGCCATTCGTAGGCGAAAGTGACGGCCGTGTCCGCCGGAAGTCTCCGCACTAATCGCTGTACAGAATAAGCACACGCTTTTCACGTTCGTGATACAGGATTGAATGACTCCTACGAGGGGGGGAGATAGAACGGTGAAATATTTGGGAATTTTATTTTCCCGTTCTGACGGCTGATAGTATTCAATTCATTGTGATTTCATTCGATCCCGAACTATGATTGGCAAAGAAAGGTATGCGTTATGTCTCCCCATTTCTAAATTCATTTTACCTGAAAGGAACGCAGAGCATGTATTTCCCCCAAAAAGTCCTCCCTTAAACAGTTAAAAAGTCTTACCCTTTTCCTCCTTTCCATTAATATCGCTAATGAAATATCGAATTTAGTTTAAATTGGATTATAAATCTAATATGCGATACTACACCAGTAAATAGGAAGTCTTCCATTATTTAATAACATCACGTGCTCGTCATAAAGTTTAGTATCGAGTGTAAAAAATTATACAGCCATGGAGATTAATATCTACGTTATTAAAATCATTAAGAATGCAACGATTTGAAAAATGCATGGATCCTCAATGCTATAAGCTATAAATCATAGTCTCACGGAGTACTTGAGGAAAAATCGTTCTGCGCATTAATTTCTTTCGCATTTACGACTCACGGGTTCCCGCGTCAGACATGGGTGCCTTTTTATGGTGATTTCGATAGCCGCGCACGCTTCACTCTTGCCCCCGGCGGGCATCCCCCATGTAAATATACGATCGAGAATTTGTTAAATCATCCTCGGCTGCGCTCGCGAGGGCCGTCCTATTGTACTATTCCAGGGGGCTTATGATGTATCTGTACTCCCTTTCTTCCGACGGCGAAAGGATCGTAAACTATATGAGGTAGAAACATCTAAATACGAATGAATTTTGTCGCCCGAATATTATTGGCGGTCGCGTGAAACTCGCGAGGGGCTCGTCTCCCGAGGGGTTGCGTTTTTCTGCTTTGGAGTTTTTGGAAATTGGGATAGCGCGAATAATCAAAGGGTCCTAAGGATATTTAGAAAAATAAGTTACAATATTTGGGTAAAAGAAGCTTCTCACCCTTTTCTCAATATTATCAAACTTTTAAGTATTCTATACATTTCGAGGATATTCACGATGGTAACCAAGTGGTTAATTTTACAAAAGCACTTAATAAACGCTCCTCGCATCAATTTGTCTAAGGGAAACCCTCCAGACTATACCACGAATGTTTCCAGGGGATGTTTTCCCGGGAATCAGTCTTCTATGTAGAGAAGTATTTCTTCTCTGTCCTGCATAATGCGTAGCTTGTATCTTATCGGAATATCTCGAATAATAAGAATCGGCGGGGTAAGCATAGCCCGGGTCGAGAGGAATCGAAAGCTTTCAGAAAAATGAATTTATTCCGGAATTTATGTCCACAACTTGCCGTCATCTCGGTCATAAATCATCTCTATCCAGGATGGAGATGAACGCACACATAGCGAAACACGAGGAACACCCCCCTTTGTACGATTTTGGCAAGTTTTCCCTCGGCTGCGCTCGGAATCCTTGGCGATCCCGTCTTTCGCCAGCAGTTAATCCCTCTGCGTTGTTGTACGTCACGCGAAACGTCTTGTCATGCGAAAGAGTTATGAATCTTTTAGCGAAACCTAGTTTTCCTCTGGGTAAAAGTTCGCCAAACAGTTGATCTAGTGAAATAATGAGTAATGATTTCAATTCTGCAGCGATATCGCGTTAATTAAATGACGATAGTGTTAATTAAAAACCGTCTCAAACGTCATAAATGAACTGTGAGCTATATTTATCTGTTGATTCTATAAATATTATTAGTGTAGCAGCGAAACAAATATCATTTCAACCAACGTCTCAAAAGTTAACTATCTCAAGTTCCCGCTAATTCGGGCGAATGTTAATGAAAGGTGTAACGAGGAAACAGAAAATTCGCCGGTAGCTTTCGGAATGAATCCCGTGGATAGAGAAGTTTAGTTGGAATTGACAGGAACTGGGAGAGCCCGGGATATTGGCTCCAGACCCCCTGGCGCCGTCGCGACGCTTCCCAGCTTTTGGCAAAACACATTCTACCCCGTCGTATCCCAGAACAGGCGCCTAGTTTTTTTTTTTATAGCCGCAGCCAGCACGACCCCCGGTACCAGGCTCCCGAGGATCCACCATAAAATCTCTTTTCCTCGTTGCGCCGGGCCCCGGACGGTTTCACTGTTACTATCTCGTTGCATCCACCTCTCCACCAACTGCTCCTCTCTTCCTTTCCGAGGTATACTGTCGTCTCGGTAGCGGAGTCTGTGCCCCTGGAATGGGGCGCGGCACGTGTCGATCTGGTAGATTAGTTTCCAAGTTGGACCACGCTTGGTTCTTGATCAGTAAACCGCTAGGAAAGATATTCCAATTTGTTATGTACATAAATTAGACTGTCGAGCGATTTTACTTGAGAAGTTTGCTGTGATCATTATGCTTTGCACAGTCTTATCACTTTTATTTTGGTGTTCTTCAAGTTTGTACTTTGGGAGTTTAGTTTTCATCGGTGAACACGAATTTCTCCTTGTGGTTCAATCGTAGTAGAAACATTTCTAACTCTGCAAGTAACTCTGCAACTTTGCAATCTAATTAAACAAGACCAAATCGATCAGTCTCAAATTACAATTTCAATAACTCCACTCCAACTGAACAAAGCTTATTACAAAAATTCCAATAACATCAAAGGCAATTGTAGCCTGTAATTCAAAAACATTGTTCCCCAATTTCATTCAGAACAACTGTGTGTGTGTGTGTGTGTGTTACCCAAACATACAGCACAGGAAACTGCGCCATTTTATGCTTGGAACCATTCAGGCCGAACGTTAAGACGTTATCCAGTTCGAGTGGTTGACTCACCCTTACGATTTCCATGTATCTATCCACCACGAGGAGATATCAATCTGATTCGGTGGCCGATAAAATTTCTCTCACAGATATAATGGTGAAACTTTCTGGGATTCGACGACAGGGCGAATCGCGAGCGACGAATAGGACAAAAGGGGCGATAAACTTCTGTCTGGGAGGGGTGGGAAATTGCTGGAACTGTAGACGGTACCAGGGGTTGCTTTCTATATTTATTGCCGTCCAAGGGCGGAGAAACGGTCGCAGTATCTCTTGGTTTACTCCAAAAATGAGTTGTCGGGAGATCGGCTGACAAATGATCAACTGATTCACTCGCGCATCCAAGAGACACTCGAAGATGTTGATTAGGATAGCGTATCGGCGATGGATGCCGCAATTACTGCGCTCCCGTAGTTTTTAACGTAGGAAAGGGGAGACAATTGGTGATGCTTAACTGTACAGATCTTTCTTAAGCATTCAGTCAGAGAATCTTTATTTTTGTAATAATATGATACAGGGTTCGCGACACCCCCTTTAATAATCAATCATAATTTTACCCTTACTCGAAATTCATTTTTACACAGATATATTTCACGCATCTTTTATTCCCAATTAGAAATAGCATATCAAAGAGTCTTGTGCCCTTATCACGGATACAAACTTCGTTATCACTGCGCGTAGGGGTGGTTGCTCCATCTTGGAGCTCCCGTAGGAAACGGATGATAAAGCAGGCCGACACAGCCGTTTCCCGCAGGAGGAAAAGCTTTTCCCACGCAGGGTAAAAAAGCCGAAATGAATGGAAATTGCATTACGAACGCGGTGCTGGCAGCTGTCCAGCCGGAACTCGACTCTCGGCCGCTGGAAGCACGAGATTTATCTCATGCTATCTACTGGCGAGTCTATGTGGACTTGTCCTCGTTTCCAAAAACCTTGGACGCGTCCTCGATCCGTGTTGTTCACTGTATAAATCAGTTTCCAACGAAATGATAATCGTGTATAATAATAAATTGATGGTTTATTCCTTCTTTGATATACATATACTTCTGATCGTTAGTATGTACGTTTTAAATGGTTTAAAAAGTGAACAGCTACAGCAGGGTTAATATAGCGCGTGGAGGATCTCGTTAAAACTGTGACGACGTTCTGATGACAAAATGAAGATGGTTGTTAAAATTTTGGCAGCCAGACGTTGGCCTCATTCTTGTTTTCTTCGCGTCTCACGTCACGCATCCCCGCCAAATGGACCGTGAATCTATCATTCTTCATTGAACTCTAACTATAGGGTTTTTGCTCTCGCGAAACTATCTTTTTCATAACGCTTTTATATCTTCGAGCATAACGAAAATGCTGAGAAGCAAATTTTTAATACAAAAGTATACAAAAAAGGAAAGGTGTACAAGTGACAGAAAATGAAATAGAATGTAGGACGTAATTGTATTAGACTCGCCCTTACAACTAATCGCTCAATTGAATCGAACAGGCGAGTACGATTAAACTTTCCACATCGCTTGAAAAGAAATCACGTAAACGTAGTCGGCATGTCCTCGACTGGTTCGAAATGCGGGTCGTGCCCACGTATCGAAAGCAGTTCCCCCGGTATACCGTCGCCCACGGTTTCGTCGATTTATGCACAGGTGCATTCTGTTCGACGATAAGGTGGAAAAAGGCGTCCACACCCCCGCCCGTCTAACAACGATCGAACTCTCCTACCTTTTTCCTTTACCTCCGACGCGACAGGAATGCGAGGGGCGCGTGAACTTTTACGCGAACCCGTGGGCGGCTCGCGCGATTAGATGAAGCAAGGTAGCTAAACGGTTAATCAACGTTCACCGGTTGAGTAGCGACGACCCCGCGCGGTGTCGATCGCGAACGCGTTTGTCACCGCATTGCAAAGGGAACCGACGACCGCTTCCCTCGGGAGTGCGATAAATACCGGAAGATCCCCGCGTGTGTCACGCTTTTATATGCGTGACGTTATACAATATAATATTCGCGCGAGCGGCGGAGGCCGCTGTTTTGGGAAGTTGCGTTTAGAGTGGTGCTGAATTTCTGTACGTGCACGGAATTAAATGAACGTACGTTTATTTGCTATGGGTAAAATGAACTGACCGCTGGCAGTCGAACTGGTTAAAGTGATACTGTATGGTGAGCGGTGCATTTAGAAGCTTTACCTGGTGGATTTAAAATGAAACGTGAAGATCTACGTTTGCTCGGTGCATTTCGTGTGCGTGATTATTGTTGTGCTATAAGCGGATCCAGTTGAGACGATTGTGCAGTTTGCGTGAATGGACGCTCGCTGGTTCAGGAGGGTTTCGTACAGTTCCCAAAGGTAGGAGGTACTTTTAGTATAATAATTGAGGAGAGTGTATTTGGATTAATTTCGTGAATTTTGCATCGAGGGCCGCTCGACTTGTCTGTGCAGGAGATACTGTTTCATCGCAAGTATCAATGGCAGTTCATGCGATATCAATGTTTAATATACAGTGGATGCTGTTGGATCGTGTAATATTTCAATTACACTTTGAATTATTGATGAAAATGAAACCGTTCGTGTGGTATTGGTATAATTGCGAATTACTCACTTTATGTAAAAATATGATAAATCGTACGGTACTGAAAATAGTAGATATCAAAATCTTAACATACTTTTTGTTCTTAAACAGAATTCACGCTTAAAGAGCAATTACAATGTGACGTGACTATCTATAGCTCCCAGATAACGGCCATTTAAATTTACTACTTTTCTGCACGTAGCGCAAACAGATACCATGAAGGTATTCTAAACGATGTACGTAAATATGTGAGTAATACGCGATACAAAAAAAAGTGATGTCATCGATGCACTCATGCTCTTCCGAAGACTACGTACATATTTCTAAATAGACTTCGGACTCGCGTTATTGTTCATTGCCAGCTAATTATATATTCGAGGGGGGGAGGCAAAGCAGGATGAATAACAGGGAAACGGAGATTCTCTTCCGTTTACCTTCACTTATGACGTATTTTTCGTACGATTCTCTGGAATACGAGAGACACGGTGTAGCGTAAAACTCGTTACATCATTGCTTGTACTACGAAACACACGGTTCTGAATGGAGGCTGGCATGACCAAATTTGGTGCGGTCTCGATTCCGTGCAGGATGGCCGATTTATTTCCAAGCTTTCGAAAGAGTAATTACTACCGTATTGATAATACGATTACATATTAAGCTCTGATTAATTTTTCGAAAGAACAATTTCGAAAGAATTCTGACCGAGGGGAGAGACTTTCTTTCGAAATGTTTGCTTAGGATCGTTGGAGTTTTCAGGTTTTTAGGAAACCAGAGGCGTAAAGATCCTCCCTCACGATTTTTTCTTCGTCGCGCCTGCGTTCGGATCGTTTTATTTTTAGAGGAAACTCTGTTTATTTGGATTAGTTATTTGCATGGAGGCAGGGGAGTAGTGTGTGCTACGCTGAGACCGTGAAATTGTTATCGATTATTAAAATTTAGGTGAAATAAAACGTAATTGTGCTTATTTATTACAATTTATTGCAATCTTTAATTCTCACTTACTTCTATTTTAAATTTTACCATTAAATAGCGTGGAATATATATATTTTAATTTACTCTAACGAGAGTATTAAAAATACCAGATATCTTTAATAAAATAACACGTTTTACGAATATAATATTCATATCTCATATGAATTGGATTATAAGTAATGTTTCTGATCGCAATTATCAGAATTCTTCCGAACAAAAAATAGATATTATCATCAATAGAAGTTACTATCCGAGTTATTCTTAAAATTATTAATATCGAACGTAAACATTTTCGGTGTAATAGGAGTTGTATATTAATGTTCTCGGATGTTAAACAGTTTTTAACGCAGCCACGAAACCCCGCATAACGACTGCAGTCCTCCCAAATGAAATTTAATCGATAGAGAACAAAAATAAAAAACGAAGAAGAACGATTCTCCTCCACGTTAAGTGACGCGGGCACTCGAGGCGCCTTAATATTTCGTAGCGCGCGCCGTCACTGACCTTGAACGAGAGGAACGCTCGAAACTGAAACGGCGGAGTCGCAAGAGTGTTGTCGGACGTGTGGTTGTGGCCGAAGTGACAAATTGATTTTGTGCAACGAAATAGGCCTGCTTTTCCTATCTATGGATATCTTTCACGGTGAGTGCAACCCTTTCATCGTCCGAGCGCATCTCGAAACCGGTGGCTAGCGACGATGCCGCCGGTTCCTATTGATTTTTCCATGATTTCCGACAGATGGGCGTGCTGCCCTCGTTTAGACATTTCCTCCTCGTCCCGTTCGTCTTCTCGCCGTAAAAAAGCGACCGTCTCGATTACTTTAATGATACTTTGGGCACGGTGATCGACGCTCGTCCGTATATGACCGTATACGAACGAGAGTCGGTGCGGATTACGGGCGAGCTAACCTCAAAAAACGGGGAGGGTAGGACCACCCAACGGGTGTCTCCGAAAATAAAGATGATTCACAACATCGCGCGAAATTGACAGCTCGCGATCAGCCCTGCTCGTTCACGCGACTACGCTTTTCACGTTTCACGGATCGGTCGTCAGATATTTTATAATTCTTTTTAACGTTCCGCTCTATAGCGATCTCTATCCTTCTCCCGTTTACTGTCGCGTACGTTTCGTTAAACGCGCGACGTGCCAAAACAATAGGACCGGAGAAAATCAATAGGCAAGCTGTAAGAGGTTAAATAGGGAAACCCATCTGCTACACACTGTGCACACGGGGCATTATTAAGTTTCTGCGTTTGGCTAAAAAATCCCCCTTTACTCCGGGCCAGTAAGATATTGTTTGTCGTTTCGCTACGACTTTTTAATTCGCCTCCTCCGATTTCTACCAGGGGTTTACCGGGTTTTGTTTATCTCTTTACTTCCGTTCCTTTTCCATCGGGGTAAGTCTACCGAGGAATTGTGGGTAGCACTTATATTTAATTCTCTTTTCTTTTTGTTAGGTGAGAATTTGTATATTCACGGTTTAACTCGCGCAGCGCGTGACCGATGCTCCTTCGCGGATTTATTTCTGTGGAATTGAGCCAGCCACACACAATTTAATTATCGCGATCCACTTGGAGTCTGTTGAGAAGGCTTTAAGGCTTCATTGCATTTATCCGAGGTGGTGATTTTATTTTCCAATCGTCACGCCCCAGGAAACTGAATATTTTATACAATATTATATATTATAGACAAACGTGAATTTGCATCGGTACTTTTAGATATTAAATACGCTATTGTAAATCGTAATTATCCTATATCTCGTTATCTGAAGTGCCATTTAAGTTGCACTTATGATATGGATCATAAAATTTCAATTTTTATCGAGGATCAGCATTATGATCGTATTACACGCACGATTAATACATATTCGTAAAGGAAAGCACAACTTATTCAGGAATTAGACAGAAGATTATAAATGTGGAATTAGGTGTATTTATTTTTAGAAAATCCATAAGAATCGTTGCGTCTATTTTTGGAAATGATTGCGCAAGAATGAAGACGGCGGCTTCATTACCGATTTCTAAATGCCATCATTGAGACACGCGATGCTATCATTCATAAATTAAGTACAATTATTCATGCGATCGATTACGATCACTCTGGTAACATTAATCGGTTACGTTTGATTTACTTCATACCGTTCATTAACTGAATAACACAAGCGAATGAATGGATCGGAAAAACTCATTAAGGCTGCTGATAGATTCGAAATCAACATAAAGAAATAACGGAAATATAAAATGAGATGAAGTGCTTTATTCGGGTCACTAATTATATCTAAATAAAACAGAACTTGAAACTGTTGTTAATCTTTATTAGGATAATCAATTATACCAATTACAATGTGCAATTCGATATCATCGATAGAGGTAACTATCTGCGTAAGATTTCAAAGAAAATTCAATTCATGGGCGATAATTAATCCCTCGTTTCTCATAGCGTTCTCATCTCTAGAAATAGGTTTGACACACATCAACCAATAACGTAGGCAAAACAGAATAAGCTTGTCTCCTTCATAACACACGAAATAATCCAAAGATCTTTCACCAAATAATTTTATTGTTCATTTAAAATCGCATAAAAATGTGCCTGGATCAAATCTAAAAATCACCATAATGCACAACATTGAAACACCTACAATATCTACGATTAATATAATTAATACAAAGCACTTTTTACTCACAGTCGTGCACAATACTTAATACACTTCACGCGATTATACACAATAAATGTATATTTAATCAAGCACAATTTTATTCAATGATCCGGTGCTTCAATTCCGATGAAAAATCCACCCTCAACGCACAAGACACAAGTGATTCAGTCAAAACACACGCGTCTGGAAAACGCAGTTCCGGTACACGAGCCGTATAAATATAGGCGTGCGTATGTCCGGCGGCTGTAGACTACGCGATACTTGAAAATAGTATCGCGTTCTTCGTGTACGGAATCTGTACGCCACAACACATGTGGTTGAAGTAGGCACACGGGGTTGCTGTGTGCACGTGCTTCTACGAAGATCATGGAGATACGTGATTGGGGCTATATCTAATGACGATGCACAGTAGGATAAATTCAATGTTCTCATAGACTTGACAGAATAATCGTTGTAGTAAAAGATATTGGAAAGAGTTTAATTAATTGAGCGAAAAGTTACGACAATTAATTCGAGGTACTGCAAGTGGAGATTGTGAGAGTTTTTCGTAGAAGCGTGAACACTGCATCCGATTGTTTGGTCTGCTTCATCGCTGTTATCTACTTCCTCGTTACATCATGGTAACGTTATCATTGTCGTTGTTATTACATTACGTGACATTCCTTTTATTTTTGCGCTCGCTTTGTCCCATGCGTTTCATTTTTCTAGTTGAAACTTTGTTCCCTTCAAGGGAACAGACAGAAGTTCTATTAGCTCGTAACACGTGGAACATTCTTTGTAAACATACTGGCTGTATTTTAATTAGTTAAGTAGAAAGGACGAGATTGGAAGAAAAGTTATCGGATAAAGGGCAGAAAGAGCAGTACTGTCAAGAGACTGGAGGTGACAAAACTTACCTTTGTCATTTTTATATTCTACGTAAACGTGAAAAATGCAAATGCATAAGCTCTGAAAAAAAAGGGTAGAATGCAAAAGCATCCCATTATCATTCATCCATAAAACAAGTCTAGGAAACTAAAACACCTGAGGCTTGATCAGGCTCGATTCACATGTCTCTATGAATTTAAAAGACTGTCATCAAATATTTTCATGCTACCTATGTGAAAGATCGCTGCAATTTTCGATAATCATGCAATTTCACGGTCATTTGCTTGTATCTCTTCCTGGTCGAATTTATATCCTTTCTGCGAATCCGCGTATCCCTCGAAGGTAACAAACGACTTCGTTACGGGATCATTATGATGATTGGTGAAGGATATTGGGGCGAAGTGGAGGTTCAGAATTTATTGCATTCCTTGTTACATTTATTCTTAATTCACATCAATTATACATATAGTTAGTGTTTACGTGGCTAGCGTGAAGGAATAATAAATAATGATACATGGAACGTATTTTAATAAACGTGTGGAAGTATTAAATAAGATCAAATAAATCAATAGCCATGAACGTGTTTTATGAATCGTCTGAATCAAATAAAACGCTCCACTCTTACATTATCAACTTAATCAATAGGAGACGATTCAAACTCAAAAAGATAAAACTCATTTATTCAATTTTACGAAGAGTTTCATTCGCGGTAGATAAAAACCAATTATCGCCAAAAGATTAAACGTTTCAAAGCGCATTCGTTTTCTCGGTTCAAACCTGACGTGAAACAGCAAGAAAAGGTTGAAGAGTGAGAACAGAGCACAGACTCAAAGTGAAATCCCAAGAATCCATGCATCTGTTCTCCCCTGCGTTTCCCCGGCAGCTGTAGAATTTTTCCCGTTTGATTTGCTTACGGTCAATTCGGTCCATTTTTACACGAGCAACCGCAGGGGTTGCTCGAGCGATTTCGACGAACACGCGAGCGAATCTATGTTTAAGTGAAACACCAAGCGCCAATAAATCCGTCGCCGTAAGGATAGGATGGATGAAATTATGTAAAGATCCGACTTCATCGCCGTGGTAAAAAGAAAAACCGTGTCAGGATTAATCGTTGACACTTCACTCCGGCGCGTTGCGTTGTTCTGAGAGGCACTGCTCGTCACGAATGCACAATTTTCTTCGATGCACGTGGGGGGGGGGGGGGGGGAACTGTATGGCTCGTTACTTTTTCTGCTACATTACGCGGCCCGTCAAGAAATTTATTTAAACGCCGACGATTGTTCCGTTGAATTGCCTTTACTTGGTAGTCGAGTTGCATCGGTGCTGCAAACGACACGGTGGGGTCTCAGTAAAATTGGAGAAAGTGAATTTTAGTTGTTGAAACGTTGCAGCGCTTGGAAATTATTCTTTTGTTAATTATCAAGTGTTAAAATATAGAAAGTTAAAGATTGGTTGTTTGTATTGCGTTTAGTTGTTGCATTCTGTTAGGATGAAGAGAGAACTAATAACTAGTGCATAATAGCATACATTATAAAGCTAATTGTGCTGATTGCGTTAAGGATTTAATGACATTAAGTCATAAGATCCTCTGTAATAGGTTGGAAGAATGAATGAAAATGACTCAGTCCTTTTTGCATTTCCTCGTCGATTTGCTTTCGTTTTACTTCTGCCTCATAAACTCGTCGCTCTCAGGTATATTCATATCTGCTTTCGATTTTTCGCATTTCTCATTCGCATGGCCACGTAAATTATACGCCGGTTCCTTCGTTGTAAGTTTGGCAGGGTTCATTTATACATGGCAAAGCCATTGATCGGGAATCGTGTGTTTCGTTGATAGTGATAGGGAATGATAAAATATTTCCATCGGCCATAATCAATTATTATTCACTTCTAATCGTATAATAATTTCGCAAACCAAAAGTTGAGGCAGTCTTACCTGTTCAGGTTTTAATGAATTGATAATGATCGAGATGTGGATATCGACCGAAGTGGTACAGCCAAGATTCGGTGTTCAATTAATTCGTGTTACGCCTAGAAGTTATTGGCAGCCACCCGCGCAATTAAGTAGAACGCAAAGTATCTGGCTAATTGCTTTCTCGATCGTACTAACAACTGCTTTTGCTGTACGTGCAAATCAATTTGAACGAGACTGCAAGGGATACAAGGTTCTCACGTAGTTCAGCAGGCAAACGAAAATAAAATAACTATTAGGAAATTGTACGAACAATTACAAGTGATAGTAATCAACTAATTCGTAAGAATTAAAAGTCTGTTTTCTTATTAATTAATGAAAGCAGGAGTTCAACATTTCATTTCCAACAAAAGTTCTTATTTCCCATTTATATTTTCAACGACAGTATCTCAGTAATCGTTATCGAAACGGTACTTCGTATAAACGATACGAAGTAAAATTCAGCGAACAGTTTTGTTCGTCCTCGATACTGGCTAATGACGATATCTATCCACCCCCATTGTTCCTCACCTGTGCCTCATGCGTCTTATCACGACTTTCTTCACGGCTGTGCGCATCCCCCACGGTCCATCCACGTCCGTCGCATTTAATCCAAGATCACCCTTATTTGCGCAGTTTTGGGTTACAACGCGTCTAATGGATTATCCGTACATTCAGCACCCCGTGTACTTTCCCGGCCGTGTCATCGATTCAATGGAGGTCCGACGTGCTGCACACATAAAAATAACAATGATTCTCTATGTTTACCCAACTTATTAGACGATTTTACCGCGCGTCGAGATCAGGGTGGAAACGTTCAGCTGACATTTCGATCCTGAACGTGGAGGAAGAAACTCAGCCCCCTTTAGCTCTGACCAAAACGTTTCGACGTGCGTCCTTTCGTCGAAAGTGGTCGTGAAATTTCCCGTGTTTAACGGTATCTCTTATTACTTGATGGAGAAAAAGGTTCAAGAGCTTTTCGGGAAATCAAATATGGGTTTGAGAATAAATTTGTTGGGTTTATTTTTTAATATTTCGTTGAGGGGTGAAAATATAACGTAAGGAGCTTGTATAATTGGTAGATGCAAAAATGAGAAGGTAAATTGACTGATAAATGGCGTTGAGGAGCTCGATTGGATTCAATGAATTCTAGATTAATTAAAATGTTGGCTTTCATCAATTATTAAGAAGTCAACAAAATTGCAGAAACAATTTCACAGAATGGACACAGTTCACATTCACTTCCTTTACTCGGCTTACCAAAATCTCTAAATACCGAGGTTACGATACCAGGATCAGAAACGTAATTGTCGTTTATCGAGAGATCATTTATCCATCGTCCGATGGAGGCCGACAATTAATCTCAATATTTCGCGGAAACGCGCAAGACATTCGGGGATGAGATGACTACGAGAGAGGGTGTGAGGGTCGATGGAACGGAGCGCGTGGCCGATTGATCGGATTTAGAGCCCGTTACGATTCTCTCCCCGGTAACGTTTGCTACGTGTGCAACGAGCCCGTTATAAGATTACGCGTTATGAGCATCGCGCGGGGCTTTATTAGTTGTCTCTCGCGTCCTTTTTTTTTTTTACGACGACCGAAGAGGGCCTTTATTACGTATTGTTCACTCGGTCATTTCATCGACCGCGCATTGTTGGTCCCGCTCCTTTTGACAGCCTCGTCACCACGTGGAAATCGTACGCTACCGACGATAAACGGCCTAGGAACTGAAGTTTAACGATGTATAAATAGACTTGAGTAAATTACTGCCAATAGCTTGAGGGTGAGAAATTGTGTTATTGCTGATTGGGGGTGGGTTTGTATGTACGTACAAGTTCTTGTTTGCCATCGATAGAGTACTCTTTCTTTTGGATGATCATTTCTTAGAGAGCCTACTAGCTTTTGAAATCCTTCGAATCATTGTTATACATGCAATATGTATAATGAAGCTTACTCATAGATACGTAATAGTTCAGATTGCTATTAGTTCAGATTAATACCGATTATTATTAATTTGCAGTTATATTACATCTTTATTGAATTACAGTTCAGTTGTATCTTTACAAGATGCAAAGCTATGTAAACAAATAAACGTTTCAAGCCCAGTGCGATTATAAAACAATTTTGCGAGAGTGCTACAATCCACGGTTCGCCAGGCACTTCGTCGTCGAACGGAATTTCCGGGGTGTAAAATCGACGGTATATTCCCTATTCTGATCCCAGTGTTCTGGGGTCCGGTCTTTCGGTACTCGGAACACCGAAACAGACAGATAGAAGATGCATAGAGGCAAGGTAAAAGGAGGGGGAAACAAAGTGTATGCATGTGAATATTGTGCATGTATGCGGGGGAAATAGAGTCTCGAAGTTTCATTGCCGCCGCGTAGTTACGTGTACGTGAATATCGTGGAAGGGAGAGAACGGCGATAGGGGTTGAGATGTGTAGGTATATGGAGCCAACATCACCGGAGCGTCTCGGCGTTGAAGGCGCCAAAGCGTCGCGGCGCCACCCCCGGCGCCCGCCATAACGCCGCCAGCACCCACCCTCGACAACTCTCTTCAACTTCTCTCTACCCTTCTCTTCTTCCTTCTCTCGTTATTCACTCCCTTTGCTTCCCTCTTCTTTTTCCCTTTTCTCCTCCTGTTCTTCTTTCCTTTGTACGTCGTTCGATTGTTTTTTTTTTCATTTATCCGTTTCCTTCTGTGGTCATACTTATTTCTGAATTGTTCTTCGGTTTCCATCCCTCGTCCTTGTGTTTCATATCTTCTTCGTTTAGATATTGTTCTTGTGGCTTTTATTGTTGGAGATGGTTTCGTCATCAGGGTTTATGTTATTGATTCTTCGTATTTTC
The DNA here is from genome assembly GCA_023838395.1 of Holcopasites calliopsidis. Taxonomy (NCBI): domain Eukaryota; kingdom Metazoa; phylum Arthropoda; class Insecta; order Hymenoptera; family Apidae; genus Holcopasites; species Holcopasites calliopsidis. The sequence goes on from JALHAQ010000009.1 coordinate 3,319,552, forward strand.
CAATCGTTTTGCAATGCTCCGTTTTATTGTGTTCTTTGTCTTTCATTTTCTTTAGGATTCTCGTTAAATGTCGATACACTCTCTTTCCCGTTGGCCAAAGTTATCCAACATTAAATTATCCAGTCCCACAATTCCTACTTCCATAATTAATCATATCTACAGTATAAGCTTCATCTGCTAAGTAACTCCACCCAGCTTCCGTTACTCGTATTTGCTCCAAAGGGTTCTGATATTTCCGAAAATCTCGATGGCGCCGTCTCGACCGTTGTTCAGCAGCTCACGAAAATGGAGCTCCTCGGCCCTATGACATTTCAGCCGATCCGTAAACTCTTGGCCAGAGCGACACTTTTTCCTCCTTTCGTTCGTCTCTTCTGCCACGTGCCGAGAAATCGGGTGACACCGTTCCCTTGGAAAAAAGAAATTTTCCTCGACGCTAATGCTCGCTCGATGCTCGGTTATTATTAATACGATTTCTTCCCCTGTTCATCTCTTCGTTCCGGCCAAGAATAATTCAACGCCCCCGGGAATCTGTTATTCAAATCCTCCCCGCGTTTTTCTTTCCCGCGCGCCACCGCCCTTGAAATTTAAATCCGATCGACCGCGCGATCGATCGATTATTCGAAATAGGAGTAATGTTATAGAAGTAACTAAAAGAAGCAATATATTACAGAATATCTAACAATTGCGTTGATTTGTTTAGTTGTCAGAGAAGCCTGAGAGACGAGCCACAACAGTTCACACTAAACGGGAGGGAACGAGGTACACGCAGCGACGCAAGGAAGAAACGACTTAAACTGTAAGTACAGGTCATTCGGGAGCTCTCTTCCGATTTGCAAATCGCGTGTTCGTTCAAGACGGACTCGCTTTCGTCGGGAATCTCGTATAAACTTATACACCCATCCGCGCCGCTTTTCTCTCTCTCTCTCTCTCTTCATCCCTCCGGAGCGACTATGAGTCAGACAAATCGTGAAAGTGTCGACTGCACCCCCTCCGCAGAACCGTGTCATAAACTCACCCCCCTGAACAGGATCCAGTCGAGTCCACGAATTTATCTTTATTCCGCGGGGCGACCGGCCGCAGGATCCTCTTACCCTTGTCCAATATGGAATACTTCTGGCCCATAAGCCCGAAAACGCGATACTTAACTGCGACAAACATGACCCGTAAAATTTGAATAGGCATCCGGCTGATGAAAGAGGGGTTCATACCGCGCGTCGCACCTTTACGGTGCGGATCGCTCGAGTTTACGTGATTTTATGCGCCCGCGGATTAGTGGTGGATCTGTTGCGCCGGGGGTTACTTCGGATCGCTTTGGGACGGATGGAAGTTTAGGTGGCACGGTGGACAGGGATAAGGGCGGCGGGGGTTGAAGTTCAGGTGGAACACCGACGAGTTTCGCGAAATTAAATTCTTGAGGGAAATTGAAATTTTCTGCGGTGAATTGGAAAGGGTTGAAGCGAGTTTTAGGGATCCTGCTTGGACATTTTTCGAAGGGACCTATCCCTGAGTGCCTTTCTTATTTTTTTTTAAGTTTTTAAGTAAATTGAAAAATAAACGATCCTTGGCAATGTATACCAATCTCAATTATACAATTGTCAATTTAACGATCAACTGGAACAGTCAGTAGAGCTCACGTGGTGGCCACTTTCCCTAGCAACGTTCACAGCGATCTTATCAGTAAGGGCATCTTCTGCAGCGATACGAATTGGTCAGCACAATCGAATTTTCCACATGGCACTTTCCATAAATCAAGCGGATCGTAAATGAACCATTTCGAATGTTGTGAAAGGGCGAAGATCTCTGTCGACTGATTCCCTTCTTATCTCAGTGAATTATCTCAGAGAATTATTCCTCTATTCATGACTGGTGCGATCTACGCATCTGTCGATATGCAGCTTGCAGTCGCGTTTGTTTTAATACTTCCGTGGGTTCTGCTGTGATGTTAGGTTCATTTGTAAAATTTACTTAGAATTCCCTTAAAAACGCGTCTTCGAATCCCTAACTTTTATTATCCGCAAAGTAAATTGAGCTGGATCTGTACGCTATTAGATTTCACAAAACCCTGTGTCCGTTGCATATAAAGTTTAAAAATGTTGGGTTCGTGACGGAGAAGCTTGTAATTTAGTTTAACACGGATGCAATTCGACACATTGATTTATCGTGATGCGCGAGGACAGCGGTGCCTAGAATCCGCGAATTTCGGAGGGGTTAAACACAAGCGCCCAATAGTAATGGGCCAGACATTTTGGCGCCGATGATACGAGCTGTTATACAAAGTCGTCTACCAACAAACAAACTACCGCGACACGTCTGATCCATACTGTGCTTCCGGTTTCGCTGACGGCCAACCGGAAGATGGGACGGCGAGTTTGCGTAACTGCGAGATCTTCCTCCGCATTCCCTTTCCTTTCCGTCTTTTTCTTATTCTTGTTAAATTTTCCTTATTTAAACGTACAATTATAGCCTTAATATCTGCCTTAATTATATCCTCGTTTATGGTTGTCTCTGTAGAACGAATTATTTGTAATTACAGTCGATTTCTTTTTGTTCGGTAACTTTCTTACTTCATTTATTTTTATTTAATATAATTCGTGTGATTCAAGTTCTTTTTCCAAACTCAATTTTCAAAGGACTATTTATTGCGGGTATTAATTTCACGCTTTTCGTAGCTAAAAATTGACGATGACCTCCTAAAATCTTTTTGTAGAAGCTTTTACTATTCTTTCAACCCTTGCCTCTTTCTGAATCCCATCAGAGCGTGTATCGACTTAAACGATGCAGCACTTTCGGTAACCAAAAACTTTGCATCAGAAGTCACGTGGATACGGGTGGGCGGTGTAAGTTGGATCGACGGGCGCATTGTCAGTGCGATTAATCGAACGATAAGTTGGACTGTATACGAAGAGAGTGATTGACGCTACCAAAGATAAGGCTTGATGGCTTTGGGAGGAGAGGGATATTCCAATTCGGAAAATAAGGGAAACAGAAGGAGCGAAGAAAAACCGAGAAAAAGCGATACTCGCTGCGGGATTCTTAGCCTTGTCCCTAAAGGGAAACCACCCTGTGTGCTTTTTTTCCCTTTCACTTTTTTCTCCTTCCTTGCTTCCTCTTCTCCACTGATCCCCCTAGATTCTAATAGAATAAACCATATCCACCCTTCTCTTGTTTCGTAATTGTTTCGAACCTTGTGGCTTTCCCAAAAATGTTTTGGCAAGTACATTTTTTTGCGGTTCGTGGGAGAAACAGTTTGATTTCTTTCTGTATGGCGTATTAGCTTTTCTAATTATTGCTCACGGATATTATTCTTAATTATAATTGTGATTTATCTTGAATGGCCCCCGAGATTTATTTGTTTATTCATTTCCTTTGGTTGGAATTCTCAAATTTTATTGGAATTATAACTGTTTTTATTTTGCTTTATAAATGATACCAAGTTACAAATTTTCTGCAATGCGAAGATGATTGAATTGTTTATTACGAGGAAGAGATAAAACGGTCTTCGCTGTATTCACCGCGAATATTACACCGCTTCATGGGCCTATTTTCTCTGTTTCTCTGGAACTAATTCATTTTTGGCCCTGGAAGGGTGAATCATCCCTTGTCCCGCGGCATCTCGCTGGCTTTCGTCTAAACTACTTAATGAATAACAGGAAATACGTAGAACGTATTATGTGAACAATTGTTGTCCGCACAATGATTTTATTTAATCTGTTGTTCAGGAAATAGAGTCTCGAAGCCAAAAGTGATTTTATCCCTTAGTTTTACTCACTTATCGTATCAATTATAAGCGTCTCAGTATCTACTTCAAATTTTATTCTAGCTATTCTTACGATTATTCTTTATTCTAACTTTTATTCCAATTATTCTCGTCTAAAACAATCCCTTTTGTGCACATAACAGAAACTATGCTATAATTTCTGCTATAACGAATAGACCTCGTTTTCATATGGAATACTTACTCCATTAAAAAGAAAAAAAAAGATTGATGCAAAAGATAGAGAAAAGGAGTCGCACGTTAGGGGAAGGAAGTTCGATTCTCGGCTTCCAAGCGAGGTGTTATCATACCCTTGCTGCTTTGCAAGCATTCATTGGTCAGCTGGCTGACTTCCGAACGAAAGTGCCGCTGCATAAATTGCCTGTACATCTCAATTCACCCCCCGGTGATGGTGACCATTCTCTTACACGTCGTGCTCCTGAGTGACATACACCCACCCCTCGACGGGCGATCACCCTCCTGCGGACTAGCATTACCATCCCTTTGCTTCCTCCCCATCTGATAGGGCTCGACTTTCGTCGGACCTTTTGTACGCGTGCTTGTTTAAATTCGATCCCGAGGAAAATTACCGAAATTGTTATGAAAATTTCCTGTCTATACCTCGGTGCCTAGTTGATGAGAGATTAATCGATTAAGATACTGGATTTGCAGGTGGCTTTGTTTCGTTGGTTTGGCTGTTGAGTGCACTCGATCTTTGCCAATATTCTTGCTTTTTTCATTTATCAAGAAACAATTTAATTATTACCATTGCAAAGTGAAATTTCTACTGGCAATAGGAGAATTTGTATAATTGACTTGAATATAATTGTCACCACTGTTAAACCAGAAAGTCAACTACATATTATTATAATTAAAACTTTGACAAACTGCTTCATGAAGACTACTCGTCCCAAAATTTCTCATTTAAAAGAATTTCGTAAAAATGCGGTGCAATTGTTTTTACCTCTTCCTGCACCAAAAAAGGGGTGGACAGTATCAAAGGTCAGACGGATACCATGAACAGCATTTTTGCGAAAACAGTTGAAATTACAACTGCGCAACCTCAAACCGCCGATCGTTCAACGCAATTTTCATTACTCCACAAAAAAGGCGTAGTGTCGAAAGATAACTATTATTGCCTAAAGTTTTAACAAACGCCCTGTACATTTATGTGCACGCACGTGTGTGTGTGTGCCGTGCGCCACGGATATTCAAGGGGGGTTGCAGAAAACGAACCAGTGGGGGTAGAAGGAAAACTACCACCATGGATGTCGACCAATCCCCGTGTTCAATTCGTAGCATTATATTGGCGCATGTGCATCCTCCCTGGTGGTGTCTTTGGTTTGGGTACCGCGCGCAAGGCCGCAGACCTATCACTTCTTTGGCGACAGCCGTCGGGGTAACATCCTTGTTCTCGCCCTAGTCCTTATCCTTGTATCATCCCCTGCACATCACGCGTCGCATATTCCAAGTTCTGAATTTCTGTTCCCAACACCGATCCTGCCTACCTTCATCCCTTTTGTTCGTCGCTATTTTTATTCAGTCACTCCATTATTCTTCCGTTTTCATTTCGGTCTTGTCAATCGTTCAAATTTTATAATCGAGTAGATTCCTGCTCACCCTGACAGATGCAAGTTCGACGCATCGTTCGATTTGTTTTCTTCGTTCGCTTCTACGGGGTGAATCGAGTCTCGAGTTAGCAAATTTTCTATTTCTTTTTTTTAGTTCACCGTTTTTTTCTTATCACTTTGTGCTGGAACCAGGTGATGCTGGTTTGGAAGTTTGGAAACTTCTCCGTTCGAGATTTGCTACTGTCTTGGTTCTTCACACTTTTCGAGGTAACAGATCTGTAGTTCTCTTGCGAACATTTTCACAACTCTACTATAAAATTTTGTTATATTTTGGATGTTACATTACTTCGTGTGAATTACATTTTACCATTCTTCTTTTAGTTCTGTTTTGTAACTCGGCAAGAACATTCGTTTCCAAGTTTCCAAGCACAGAGATGCCGGTTTCATTCAGAAGATTTCTCCGCGTTGACCCCACTATTGCTTCCGAAGTAAATTTCAATGTCTACAATTTTTCAATATTTTAGTATCTCATATTTTTAACGTTTCAATCTTTTAATCGTTAATCAGCGTGGAACGTAGCAGGGCTGTCGCGACATGAAAACGTCCCTCGTGCCTTAAATTGCCGTCCAAATTCGACCCGGTGACAATAAGCAAACGCTTTCGTTTCGCCTTGCTTTTTCGACCCTCCGCGAATCCATCGTGATTTCTGGAGTCCGGTCGGTCTCGGAGCCTTAACGAAACTGTGATCTTTTCGATTCATCGACGAAAATCCGTCTCGACGGACAGAAACGCTTTACCCTTTTTCGCTTTACCCTTCGAGCTTACTTTTTTACGGATTGGCCTCGTGCCCGCCACGCGCCAAGTAGTTGCCTTAATTCGAGTTTAAGAATCGTTGAAAATTTCATCCCTTTTCCCTATCCTTCTATTTCACCTTCGATTTTTAACGAATTTTCGATGAAAACATCGTCCGTCCCCTCCTGTGCCTTCCAAATTTCTAAAAAAAACATCCTTCTCTCTCTCTCTCTCTCTCTTTGTTCCTTAATTGAAAACTAAAACGAGTGTCAAACGCGCGCATTTTTTAAATATATATATATAACGATATCGTTGTCGCAAAGAAGGAGGAAGAAGTATCTTTGAAAAGTTTGAGAAGCTGCTTTGTGCCGTTTCGTTCGAAAATTCGGCGATGAGCAGAAGAGACTCTCTGGTCCAGACTGAAGTCGAGACGATCGGGTGCAACATGCGTTTCGACCGGTGAGTAAGAAACATTCGTGTTTTACACGTGTCCATTGCATTTTTCTTTGTGGTACGTGAATTATCTACCACAGAATTTTATTTTTGATCGACGTTTAATTTATTTTATGTACGAGTGTTCTATGCTTGTTAAATTGCTTCGTAGAATTTGTACGATTCTTTGGATGTATTAAAGGGGTAAGAATTTTGTTATTAATAGAAAGTTTAGGAAACAATCTTCAATGAATTGCGCAAGTGTTTTATTTTTAAATATCTGCGGAATATTTTGCAATATTTTAGATCATGTAATTTTCAGTACATTTATTTTAGCGTATTTTAACACCGACAACTCTTTGTAATAATGTACAAATCTCTATATCTGATTTCCTAAAATTCGGTCCGTTTAATAATATATTCCACGAATACGCAAGCCACGTGATTGCAAAATTTTTCACCGGTTACGAATATTAAAAATAAATTTACCAGACAAGCGAGCAAACGAGACTCTTTCACCCGGATAAAGCAATTGATTGCCGTAAAACAATCATGATAGGGAACTCAATTATCGAGGGGGGTGAATCACGGCAGAGGATCTCGATGGTCTCGAAATCAGATAGTATAATGCAAGGGTCAACTTACCCTCTCTACGCCAGAATTGTCGAACACACAGTGTATTAATGGCCACGAAGGGAATTTCCAAGGGTATCTTTTTTACACCGTAATTAAGTCGTTCTTCTGAATATATATATATGAAAATAGTGGGCATCATGTCAACCGAACCCCTCTGCTTCTGTTACCAATTAGCGGTTTCAGAACGTAATTATGCCACGTGTATTGTGTTTCGTGTAATCGTTTGTAGGGGTTGATATGTATAATTCATTGGCACGATTATCTACAGATTGATTTCTTTGATCGATGTTCTAATATTCCCTTGTTTCTCCATGTAAGTACAGTAATATAATATTTATGTGGAATTGAATTTCAGATACTGGCAGGTTTTCAATTCATTTTTCCAGTATTAGTAACATCTTCCTCCGGATGAGAATATACTAGAAATTTTATTGGATATCATTCAGCAGGATTTCTCTTGAAAAATGAAAAATCTGATGTAAATCATAGGGCTGAAATATCGATCTCCACCTAAATTTTTCTTCACCTTGTCGATTCGAAAAATTTCTAACAAGAAAAATTTCCAAGCCAAAGGAAAAGATAAAGAGCAATTATTCCTGTTGCCTCAAATACAATATTTCACCCCCACCCTCAGGAACTAAATCCAAGTTAAAACCCAAGCGATTCTCCGACGTATCCCCCAAATTCAATCCTTTCATCCCGCTTAAAACTGCCCCACCAGCAGACCAGGCGTCCGGAATGTCCGAACTACCCGAAAATTTTTTGACAGACCTATATGCTTTTCGAAATTCCATCCGGCGCGTTTCACTGTGACAGACTCGCAGCCGGCTTCTCACGCTGGCCCAGCGAAAACACAGTGAATTTGTTCCAGCTTGCGCGTCGCTCGAATTTTCCACGGCTTTACGGAGGTGTGTTACTGGGGCAGTAGTGCGCAGAAGCTCCGCCGAGAGCATCCCCGATGCGAATCCACCAAGAGAGAACCCTCTTGTCGACTCGTTTCCTCCCCCACCAATGGTGTCTCTCTGTTGCACCCCTGTCCCTTTGGCTCCCCCTCGCCCTGCCGTCATCCCCTATGGAGCGAGGGGTGGTTACCCCTCCAAAGCTCTCGGTTACATTCGAGCCTCGACTCGGACCTCGACGCATTCAGTTTCCGATCGTCCGTGAAAGGGCATCCTGCGCCGTCTTCTCTCTGTTATTTCGACAAATAGTTTGCGCCTCTCGCGTGTACCTTTCAGTACAGTTCGAATGATTCGGTTCGGAAGAATTATTATGAATTATTGCACGTTGCTCGGAGGATCGTCGGGGATGGTAACATTGTGATGGGTTCTGTGAGAAGAATTCGGATCTACGATGGATCGACGATTGTGGCACGATCAGGTGACGATGTATTATTGTACGTATCACGTTGCACCTCGGTTTCAGCCGTGCCGTGGGGTAGTTTTCAGTTGTGCGCGATCATGGTGCAGATGGGGAGGTTGATTGATGAATTGGGCTGCTTTTAAGCCCGATGAAGTCTGCCAGCTTTTTCGTCGGTTATACTTATTCCGTGGTTTCGTTCAATTTTTTTTTCACATTCGGTTGGGTTTGGCTTTTGGAATTTTAGGTGGACTTTTTATTGGTCCCTTGGAGCAGGACCAAATTAATTGAATCGATTCGATGCTGCGTCCGATATTTTTCGAATTATTGGATTTCTTTTTCGTTATTCATTTATTTGGTGTGCCACGGTTTTTTTTCTGATTAAAAAAGACGTATCGCGTATTCCAGTCGCGTGACTCACCTCACTCTTCAGTTTAATCCATAGATGGGCATGCACGGAAAAGTATATTCAATTTAAAAGTAAGATAAGTAAAATATATTAGGCTTCAACCGGGTCAAGGCATTCAATTAAATGTGTATCTTAAAAAAAAAAATCATCCAATTGTTTTACCAAGCCCACACCTAAGTTAATTAATTACCAAGTATGTAATCCAAAAAATTATAAATACCATAACTATGTTTCAATAGAATATACCCCTTTAACATAGTGACACGTATCACTGTCAAACTTTTCAATGGCCAGTTACCAAAATAAATGGTTACATCGTGTTCCTATACATTCATTAATAAATCCTGTATATAATTTATTCCCCATTCAGGAGGACTTAGAGTTCGAACAATGTCAGTCACCGTTTCGCATATTTCCAACTTAAGATAATCGCCATTACCCTTGAAAATAACGTAATAGCCGCTGAATATGGAAAGCAACAGAACGATTTAGAATCTGTACGAAGACAGTCTTTTACATTTCCCCGCGTTTCCGTCTTATGCAGGGTTCACCGTTTCCGGTCACCGGTTATGTTCTAGCCTGAATCGTCGATCGGGACTTCGTTAGACCGCTGACAACGGATAAATACAGGCGAGTGACGTTTATGAGTCGATCGATGATTATATTTAACAGGCGGCTGTCACATCGGGACGCATGGAATTGAATTGAATATTGCAAAGATTCAAGTGCGATAGAAGTCTCTGCCGTGTCCTGATCGTGTCAGAATATCAGGTGGTTTCGCATAATCGTTCGAGAGATAGAAGGGAAAACGTAGAAAACGAACGGGTGTCTGTGCTGCGACTTCGTGGCGATAGTTAATTATCTTTACGCGAGAAGCCTGTAAGAGAAACGAAGGCAGTCGACGTCTTTCGAGATTCCGCGATCTTGGGTATCAGAGGGGAAACCAAATTTGCAATTAAATGCCTCAGATGCTGTTTAATTAAAGGGCATTGGCTTTGAGCTATTTAATGAAACGTTAGTGTTATCGGTTTTTATTAATGTTGCAGCTGTTTGGCTTTGTTAGCTGTATTATTGGCTAGTGAATTGCAATTGGAGGTCTGTTTAATAGTCGGGTGATAAATTGTTAAGATTGGAGGAATTGTGATTTAAACGAGATTTAATTGTTGATGTTGCTAAAATGTTACACAGTTCATAAGTGATTTCTGTAGTAACCTGTTACATTGCAATGATTGTTTTATTAATTCCGAGATTCATTGTGATACTTTGAGCAAAATAATTAATAGCTGGAATAAGAATTAGTTTTGTTAACGTGTTTTACTTTTTATTAGTCATTCAGAATTATTGTCGATTCCGATCTTAACAATGTAGGATTAAAAGCAAATGAAATATAAAAATTAGGAATTGAGGAATCAAATGAATTTCCTTGTTAATTGCGACACTGTTTTATTATTGGAATTGGTGGTAGGATGCATGGGAATTTGGGATATCTTCTCGATCCCGTAATAGAATTTTTGCGCCCCTAGCATTGTGCTGAAACACGCGTCTTTGAGGACTTAATGAATGAAATTAGATGCGTGCGGGGTGGAATTTAAGTGAAAGGGGTGAGCCTTCCTTTGAGGGTGCGGGATGACAATAAAGTTCAACATACGCTATTAACAAGGTTAAATTGGCAAGTAATACGGTAATTAAAGTGTCTGACAGATTATTCGCGTAAGTTTATAAACTGAAAGCAGACTTCGACTCCAATTATTTATACGATACAATTCTATATAAATAAATTAATGTCATCATGCCCTCTGGTTAGAAAATCAAATATCAAAAACAGTTATATTCGATGAAAAGCATTACTGAACCAAGTATAATCGATAAGTATTTCAGCTAATAATAGAATCGAACAGAATAGGAAGTTCGTTCAACCATCTTAAAGCTGTCCAGGGATTTCCCTGAAAAGAAACAGTGGGACGTCGGTTTTCCCAGGGGTGCGAGTTAATAAGTCATTCGAACCGCTCGCCAAAGGGTTCGGGTTTTACGGTCGAGTACGTTCTTCATAAAATCCAGACTGTAAGGGGTGCGTAAGGAAAAACTGTGCCATTCGACACTCCGTTGTCCGGTCTAATTAATATCGTCCCGATACTGCATCGATCCTAAATCGAACCAGGGCCGTCCAGAAATTGATTCGACGCGTCACTGCGCCGTTGACCGCGATTCTTTCGTGACAAAGCACCTGCGATACGACAGGAGGGGATGATATCCAGTCCGCGGTGGTTCAGCGACAAGGGTCGCAGGGCGGTGTACAGCTTTGGAAAAAGACGAAGCTTCATAAGGCGGCGATGAAGTTAAAAAAGCTGACGGCGTTGCTTCTCACGCTTCGAAGAGAACGAAGCTTAAAAAGTAGAGCTCGGCCCAGGGGGAGTAACTCTGTCCGTAAGTGGTTCCCGCAATCTCGATGGTCTTTGATCGGCGAAAAAAGCGAGAAACAATCTTCCGCGTTTCTTCCGTGAACCTTCGCGAGCGGAAATGCACTTTCCGCTATTCGGTTTCGTGCCTTCTATTGCTGCCTCTTGTTTCCTCTCGATATAGGGCGCAATTGCAATTTTTCAGTGTTTATCTACAGTTCGTAGATAGAAATTGTATTGTGCAATTTTTACCTATTTTCTTTTTCAAACAAATTCACCCCCTTTCTTGTATCGCGATCGCCGAGACACTTTGGATACGGAAGACTATCGCTCACCCTATAAATGAATAAAAAAAAAATGGTGTTTGATCAGCGGGTTAAACGAGGGTTAAGTAAAACGGCTGTTTTCCATGGTCGCTGTATCAACAGCGGGAGTCCACGTGATTGGCACGTATGCCGGCTTCGATTAAGAGAAGCGAACCCCTGATTACCGAGTCTTGTAGAGCGTGCATAATCGTGTCTTCGTTTATCTCGCAGTGATCGGTGAACCCTCGCAATTAGTTCCTGTCAGGCGTCATCAACACGAAAAGAGACTGACGTTTAAATTTGGAAGCCACGATCGATCCGCTTTTGGTTAACGCGCAAATCGTATTGCTTCCTTTTTAGTTTCTCCTCGTCTTTTCCCTCCCCGTTGATTGTCTGCTGACATTCTCGTTAGCGTTGCCACTTACGCGGGGTTTATTGCTGTTTCATGGGGATCGTGGCATTGGACGTTGTGGATTTGCTTCGTTGCAATCGGAAAATTAGTGATTACTGTGTCTATTTTTGAATGGTGGCCACAGTTTTCTTTTTATTGAACTCTTCTTCAAACGATTTGAGACATTATTAATATTGTAAATATCGAAGAATCTTTAGTTGGCATTACAACAAATGTGTTTCTTCTACGTTAATAATTGGATAAAACTTAATTATGCAATTATTATCACTACATATATAAATTTACAAGTCTTGCCTAATTCTTCGTAGGTCAGCGTTCTCTTTTTCCACCGGCAGCCAAAAATACTGCTGATCCGCTTTTTAAACGATGAAACGGCACATTTAATCCGGTGAGCAATTTTTTGCGGGCTGTCCCTAAAATATTCATTCGTAACGTTGTTCGAGAAAAGCCGTGACCGCTTCACACGGTCTACTTAAAAGTCTTGACGCCCGTTTGGCAGAATTTCCAGATTACATGGCAACTCTAAAAGTGTAACACAATATGTAAAACGCTTTGTGGCTTTGGCACTAATATTCGGTTGTTAAAAAGGTGTGAGAGGTTTAGCCGAGTCTCAGTCTTCCGCGAATAATAGAAATTATCATATTCCTGGAAAAAGTAAAGTAGATTTCTGTTATACAGATATCTGAAATAAAAACGTTTCTTTTTCGTTTTGTAAAGTATGCGAATTTCGTATGAGATATTGAACGTCTGAAGAACCATTCGAACCACGTCGAAGCGCATTGCAGTTGCATAGTCCTACTCATGAAGTCGACCCGATTGTAGCTAATGAGGTCATTTCTCTAAATACATACTATGGAAATTGAAAAGTGACCCACCACGGTCCAGTGCAGCAACTTTATGAACGACAAACCAACGCTGCTGCAGAATTTTATTTGTTCCACGCACTAGCGCTAATCAAATTCATTATTCGTTCAATACAAATTTATTAAAAGCAATAGACACTCTGTATCTCGATTTGTCGCTTTCAACAATTCTAGATTGTTGTGTTTTATTAAATCTATTCTAATTTCAAATTTTCATAATAGCCAATAGCAGTTCTTTTAATTTTATCATTATTTTCCTCAATTCCCTCGATATCATATTTTGTTGACTGTTAGAACCGTGAGTTCTCTGAGTAATTCACGAGCAAATGTTGTTTCACGTGGGAAACATTCAAGAGGATCGGCTATTCGCTTTTCTCGCTTACAACTCTCACGACTGTCGAGCAGTTTAACTCATCTGAGGATAGAGTTAAACCAAATTATTAGTCAAGGAGTTCTACAGTATCATTGCATACATTATCAGGGGGGTCGTTCTTAAAACGAACTCGCTGCAAACTTTCGCGTGAACTTCCACGATTATCAAAGCAGATTCGAGCGCGTGCAACTCGAGAACTTATGCATTACTCGGAGAATCTTCGAGCATCCTCCTCGAAAAATGAAAGAGTATGGAAGTGTTATTGAAATTTGATAAAAAGATAACAATCCAAGGGGTGACAACCGAACCAACAAAAATAGGAAAGAAAAATAGTTTTTGGACTGGTATGGGGAAGGGATACTAAACATATAGTAACCGATACGTGATAGATGAAAGAAGGCAAGAGAGGCCAGTGAACGGAGAAGGGAATATGAAAAGAGAGACGCGCAAAGGGGTGAAAGAAAGGAAGAGGCGGCGGGCTCGTGAGGAGGGATGGTTTGGGGTGGTTGTGCTTCAGTTTGACACAGTCAGAGACCGACGTTGCCAGGGCAACCTTTAAGGGTGGACGTCCACATTGGCGTAGGGTGTGCTTGCAACGAATTTATGCGCATGGACCACCCCCCGATCTCCTATCGAGGCTCGTATTAGAAAAAGGAGTAGAGTCAACGAACGTAACAGCCTGTAATTGCTGGTTTCTGCTCGTTTAGATCCTGATAGTAGATCGCGTATCACTGTTTGCGTGGTTGTAATATTGCATTTTTCAAGTCAAGGGGTAGTTTTTCTTTGAAGAAGTTAATTACGATGTGTATCAATCGTCTATGATGAAATATTGCAATAAATTATAAACGTTTGTATTGCCAGACAAAGCAATACTTTTCTTTGTATACTTTGCGCTTATAATGGCGTTAATTGAAGAGTGGCATTTTTTTCTTCATCTCTGATTAATTGTTACTATTAAATTCTTGGATTTATTAGCTCCTGCGAGTAGAATTACGCTACGTCAGAAGTAGCCGGTAGACCGTTCCTTCTTGGCTCGAACTATTTCATCAAGAACAGAACTTCCTAATTAATCAACTTTCCAATTAACATAACTAAGACGGCCGACGGTCTTCTCGTTCTTACGCGAAGTACTTTTCGCGAGGCACAAAGTGCTTCGAACCGGGAAATCTAACTTCCGAATAGCGAAGTGTCCAAATTAATTATTATCTACAATAAGATTTTTAAATAGGATAGATGAACCATCGGATCCTTCTTCATCCACCTGATGTGTTCGACGAAGGTATCGGGATTATTGGTAGCTTGTTAATGCAAATAGAACACGGCGCGCATTGTCTTTCTCCGCGGGTGTTAAATGAGAAGGATTCGTCTCCCGGGTCGATTTAATTAACTCAGAGCCGATGACAATTTATTTTTATTAGCCGAACGCTGGTAGCGTGGGGTGGGTTCTACGCCTGTGCCGGATCCAAACGCTCCGCACCCTGTGGCAAATTCTATGGCAAATGTAGCATACCACGGAAGATCAATATATAGACAGAAGTCCCACGGTGGCTTCCTTTTTCATTCGGCAGCGTGGAATGTTGAATGCGGTACTCTGCTAAATTCTCTAGGAAAATTCATATAAAATGATATCTATTTCATACCGTTTTTATTTGTCATTTTCCATCTCGCGGATATTTAGAATGTACTGGCCGAGCGTGTAGTACGGTGCGAACGATATAAATCCTGCCTGAAGCAGGCATAATCGACGACAACTAATTAGTTATATATTTAGATTCTAATTTTACCGTACCCGCAATGTAATCGCAGATATTAGTCTTCGCTAAAATTAGAATTACGTTTCCAAATTTAAGCGTTTGCTTCGTCCGGAATTATTCTCTATTAGACGGGGCGCTTGAAAGGCATTAAACTTCAATTATTGCGTGGAAATGAGTTAGGGTAGCGAAACGAAATTAACGAGGGCCTCGGATGTATCGCGCACCGCCACGGGCAAGAATTATCTGTTGTTTTACGATAATGTGCAATTACCCGTATGGATAGCACGGCGGGCGAGCACAATGCTCGGACCCTTGCTACTTGTTGCATTTGATTCAGCAGTAAACTTGAAATTACCATATCCGTGCGAGAATGCTTCATGCTTTTCTTAATGCTGCGAATAATTCGAGGATCGTGCATTGTATTATTATTTTTATCAGTGTTTCGCTCTGTAGTAATAAATGCAACAAACACAATATACATATTTAACAAAACGATGAAATTTAGTTCGGTGATTGATGTTCGATGCTGTTCTTCACCTGAACTGTGTTGACGTAACGAAATTGTCAGTTCAATTACTTTCTGTCGCGCAAAGCTGTCGCTTTGACTCATTTCACTAGAAGAGGCTTCACTGTAGATACTGCTTCCAATATCTATCCGCTATTACGAAATGCAAATTCCGCACAAAGAAACAAACATGATTTGTTAGTCAAATCGTATATATTTCTTCAAAGAAACGCGCTGTATAAATAAAACCAACAACGTTTTCATTTTCAACAGCAATTTCTATTCCGCACACTTGCAAAATAATTAATATCGATCGAATATTGATCAATTTAACAGACGTTTCTGGCTTTCAAATTTCGATCAGCAAAGTTTTTAACTAGATAAAATTGATATAAATAATAAAAATATACGATACGTGGTAATAACATTTTTTAATGTGATCGATATCAAGTTATCAGTTTATCGGATTTCTTTGATTTTGGAGCCAATCTCCAGGAACATCGCTAACTCGTAAAGCGTTGTTTCACGAACCAACAGAAAGGTAACGATAGAAGACATTATTATAATAATCGATGTTGTTTCTGCTGTTTCAGTCGAGTAACTCCGGTGGTTTTCGTGCACGCAGAAGATCGCCCCAAGCAGTCGCAATGTCCACCCTATCCTTGCGCATCTCCATCCCGGAGAAAAATGCCACGAAGATGATGCAATTCGACCCGAGCACATCCGTTTACGATGCTTGCCGTATTATCAGAGAGAAGCTCGCTGAAGCGAGTAACATGGGCCAACGTAAGCTCCTACTTGCACCTAAATTATTCACCAATTTTATACTAACGAACGCACGAATTTACATTTTTTCCCCTCTCCCTCTTTTACCACATCTTTCGGGTTGAAATTAAATTTCAAGATAAAGTGATATGATCGAACTAAGCTGATATGATTCACAAGGGCTTAAAAGTTCACTTGGAAGTATCTTAAATTGCAATGGATCACTTGACAAAATCGTTGGAACAATTTATTATCGTATAAGCAAAAATTACCCCGGTACGCGACTCATCTCGAAACAAACCTTTGCTCATTCAGCCCCTAAAAATCGAGGTACTGCATCATCCCCCAGCTTCAATTACACTTCACAAACAACTTCAACTATCCTCCCCCCACTTTCCGAAACCTCACCATCAAATTATCAACTCACTCTAACTTCTTAATCTCCACCGCCAGCCATCTCACATTACTTTCCTTGCGGCTAAATCTCTTCAGCCCCCTCCGCCGGGAGATCAAACATCCCTCCCGGATCGCAACGAATGATAAAAAGAAAAGAAAAACGAAGCACTCCCTTACGCCTCATCCCGAATTTAACAGAAGCATAATAGGCGAGAACAATGATAATGACCACGTTTTTCTCTCCCCTCCCCCACCCCCGAAAATCGACGCGCAGCGAAGGACTACGGATTATTCCTTGCCGACGAGGACGCGAAGAAGGGAGTCTGGCTGGAGCCAGGCCGGAATCTCGATTATTACATTCTGAGGAACGGCGATCTGCTGGAGTATCGGCGTAAACTGCGTACCCTCCGCGTGCGCATGCTGGACGGAACGTTGAAGACGTTGCTCGTGGATGACAGCCAGCCCGTCGCCAATCTCATGGTAGTCATTTGCACGAAGATTGGCATCACGAACCACGACGAGTACTCGTTGGTACGCGAGCTGCCCGAGGAGGAAACGGAGAACCAGAAGCCCGGCAATTTCGGCACCCTCACCCTCAAGAGGCGGAAGGAGGAGAAGGGCGAGCGGGACGCGAAGATGGATCAGTTGAGGAAGAAGCTTAAGACCGACGATGAAGGTGGGCACTGTTTGGATTTTAATCTGGAGCCGATCGAGATACGGATTTTAGCAACCACTTTTTGATGGGAGGATTAATGCAACTTGTAAATTCCTTATGTTTATTGTATAATTTTACATGATGTTAAATCGGAATCTTTTGATGTGGTTTGGTATAGAAATAGTGCAATTGCAGAATTCTTGGAGATTGTTGTATTGCAGTTTTTACTTATTTATTGACAAGTGCGTATTTTGGTAGAGATTTTCTATCATCTCATGGTTTTCCAAATTATTCTATCTTGCTTTTGCCGATTTTTGTTATGTCCAGTGGAAATGAGGAACGGCGGATAGGAATTTGGTCAGTGTTATGGAAAAATGGAGATGAAGCAAATTCCTTTGGAATTTTTAATATATCCTGTCACGTGGATTGTTTCTAAATAGGGTTTAAGCAACGCAAACGTCTGCTGTAATTAAATTTCTCCGCTCACATACATAAGATATTCCTGCATTCTATATCGTTCCAATGGAGGAATACAAATATTAGTAAAACACGAGGGCACATTTTTGCTTCGAAACATCAGTTTTATTAAAAATCTACATTGATCCACAATTAACTGGTGCCATTTAACTGTTCAATTTGGTACAAGCTCTTACTAAATCGTTATCTTCAATTCAATTCTATTTGCACATAAAAACGTCGCAGATTTGTCATTTCTTGGACATGTCACCCCTTAACGTTATCCAATTTCTTTATCAACAATCGTTCCCCTCGAGGTATAGATTTTTATAAAAGGGGGAAAACTTTCCATTCTTCTTTCAGTGAATTGGATAGATCCGAGCAAGACGTTGCGGGAGCAAGGAATAGACGAGTCGGAAACAGTGCTGCTTCGCAGAAAGTTCTTCTTTTCCGATCAAAATATCGACAGCAGAGATCCGGTGCAATTATCTCTTTTATATGTCCAAGCAAGGGACGCGATTCTAGATGGCACGCATCCGGTTACCCAGGAGAAAGCTTGTACTTTCGCTGGTATACAATGCCAGATACAGTTCGGCGATCACAAGGAAGACAAGCACAAGCCGGGCTTCCTCGAGTAAGTTTCCAGATAAGAATTATCGATTTCTCCCTATTCCCTTTTATTACAATATTCCTATAATAGCAAGCAAATGACAAATTACAAGTAAAACAATTTTAGACATTTTTTTTGTTTATATACGTTCCCATATATTTTTTTAAAGGGACTGATTGGGACTCATTGTATATTATTCCCATATCATTCATCAATAAATTTAATCAAAACGTTCGAAACGCTAAAAAAAAACAAATTTGCAACTGAATGAAAAACGTTTTTCTTTTTTCTCATTTACCCGCGCAGTCTCAAAGAGTTTCTACCTCAGTCCTACCTGAAGGTGAAGGGTATCGAGAAGAAGATCTACGCGGAGCACAAGAAACACGTCGGCCTCTCCGAGCTCGACGCCAAAGTGTTGTACACGAAAACGGCGAGATCGTTGAGCACCTACGGTGTCACGTTTTTCCTGGTAAAAGAGAAGATGAAGGGAAAGAATAAGTTGGTGCCCCGTTTGCTCGGCGTCACCAAGGACTCCGTGTTGCGACTCGACGAAAGGACGAAGGAAATATTAAAGACCTGGCCGTTGACCACCGTCCGACGTTGGGGCGCTTCTCCGAACACGTTCACCCTCGATTTCGGCGACTACTCGGATCAGTATTACAGCGTACAGACCACGGAAGCGGAACAGATACTACAGTTAATTTCTGGCTACATCGATATTATCCTGAAGAAGCAGAAGGCCAAGGATCACTTTGGCATCGAGGGTGACGAAGGCTCGACGATGGTTGAAGACAGTGTATCGCCTTTGAAGTGAGCATTATTACGTTGTTACGTTCGGCTGATAATTTTGTTAATTGAAATTGTGATCGAGGCTGCGTTAGAACAATTATCGATCTCGCTATAGCTTGGTACTTACCTTTCGAAGCTGCTTAAGTTGTTCCGCGTTGCTCTTTGCATTGTGCAGTTTGATTATGAGATTCTTTCGCGTTGGGATTAACGAACGGCAGGATGGAAGAGTTTTTGAGAAATAGACAGAGAAGCTACGTGGCTAGGAAGAAAGAGTAAATTTCATACGTACACACTTTCATTTTGTAACAGTTTCTGTATGCTATTACTATAATTAATACGCTGTGATGCTTTTGATAGAGCAACGATCATGCAACACGAAACGAGCAACGTTGGCAAAGGAAACGTGGAAGCCGTGTCCGTCGCTATACCTGCAGTAATGAGAGCTGGCGGGGATGGTAAGTTTGTTCAAACTTCTCAAATTGTTTGGCGTATCCAAAAGTCAGTGCCTAGTACTATGTTGAACACTCCCGCGTCTACAATATTCTTTTATCATTATATAAATCTAATGAAAGAACTTGTGCGAATCTTGTGAACGAAGTTGCAAGTCCTCCAGATTTGCTGTCTTCTCAGTCGCCGTCCCTTATTTCACAATAATTTTGTACATACATACCCCTGTGTTCTTCTTTTTTCATTTTTCTTCTCATTCTGTGCATAATAAACAATATTTGACGCTTCTCACGACGAATGATTTCGCTTCGCAATTCACGGAGACGATCCGTGCGGGAATATTGCAATAGCTCCTCGACGAGCGGGGCAATTGATCCCGCGGATCGATCCTTGTAAATATCACACGGATAGTTGCATGATACGTTTCGCAGGGGCTCGACCATATGGGACCGGGCACATGGGCGGTGCTCAATACACGACTGTCAGCGGCCAGGTGAACATCGCTCACGCTCCACCGATGGTAAGATCTATCAGAAACACGACAGGCTCTTGCTCACGTTGAATCCTCAGCGTTCCGCGCGTGTCCCAATCACGGGATAGCTGCATTCGTGACTTCTCCTGTCAGCTGCGCTGAACTCGCCGCGTTAACGCCTCCCCTAAAATCACGTACACGCGCTCCCGAATCTTTTGCAAAGCTCATATTATTTATTGGTTATCGATCGATGTTCGAAGTGCCATTGATCTTTATTCGCGCTCCGTCCATCGTGATATATTAATCTCTATATTAATCTCTATTCCAAGCACGGAAGAAATTCGAGATGTTCAAATTAGTAGATCTCTCCTACGTAAGCAAATGGTTTGTTGGTCCGCTAAAATTAGAGTTAAAGGAATATCGGTCACTTTGTTCCGATTCGTCCTTGATGATCGTCTTGACTGACGTCAGGACACCAGAGGCAGCTCTGAGATATGTCATCCGTTCAGGGGAATGGAATTCCGACGTAGCGATACATCGAACATTGTTGAGCAATGATTTTGAAATAATTAAATTTGTACGTCGCAATGGGATGGATCTTGAAATTTATTATGGGGCTACGGTCGAATGTGTAGAATGTTCGTTTCAATTGTCGCGTGGAAATTCTTCGATGCGAACAAACTAATTAAGAAGGAGATTCGGGTCGGCCAATGTTTATTGAAATGTAGTACTAGTGATAATAGTAGCGGGAGATGAGTAAATTAATAGTACTCCAGTGCAATAGAATCTCTCCCAATCCGGGATACGTAATAGCGCATGTATAATCGCGTCTTCTGATTCTAAAATTAGATTACAAATTAGTTTTATTACATTTCTAACGTGATTCTCTAACACTCGATGAATCTTTAGCTACTTGATCGATTTTCCTTTAATTTTCATCCAATTGAAAATTAATGCCCTTATGCGTTTACATTTTGATATTAAAATATAATATTATCTTATATTTAACGTAACTGAAATGGAAGCGCGTAAATTATTTTTCAGAAAATCCAAATATGCAATTTTTGTTTTTAAGGTAACATTGATCATTCACTTGAGCAAGAGTCGTTCGATCGCTTTGTCTTAGCAATAGCTTATTATCGATCATGTTTGAACATATATAGCAGCGAATATCGACGGTACATTGAAGTTTTAATGATCAATGTAAGATAAACGATTTCTCGTTTGACGCGAAAGATATTTCGCAAGATTACTAATTGACGGTTACATTTATTTTCATGCTAGGCGCCTTCTATTGCGGACACAGAGTAGGTACACGTTGATAAAAACCTTCAGTTACTTGCCATTGGCTGTGGAAAAGCGACTTTTATTAGGTTTTCTCGTTTCTTTATTTTACTAAATTCTATCTTTATAAATGACACGCAAAGGATGAAACGGAAATGTTTCGTTTTCACAATTTCCATTAATTTATCATCAATCTTTGTATCGTAAGAATTTCTTTGCGTAGCGTCATTTAGTACGTTTTTAATTGTTACTGCAAGTCTGTTATCGAGAGACGATTGTCCAGTAGCCAGTGCTAACCGCGGACAGAAAATGGTCATTCGAAAACGCATACTATTTTACATATTCAATACAATAATCCACTATGATAAGGAAAAAATCATATGCCTACAAAAATTCAAAATATCCCAAGAAGGGGGTCAATCGTCGAAATCGAGCGTCTTCGAATCTCCACGATCACAGCGCAAATAGTTCACCGAGCGCCGCTTCTTCGCGCCGAGTGCGATCCCGTTAAAATAAACTCAATCGGAACCAGGTGCAACAAACCAAAGTCACATCCGTCCTGTCCGAACCACAACGTGCCTTACTGTCGACGATCACCGCTGGCCACGAGGTGATCCACATCGCGGAGACGGAGCTGTCCTGCAAAGCTCAGCTCCCGGAGCTCGGCACCGATCCGGCCTCGTTGAAATGGATCGAACAAACGATCGACACGCACAAACAGAACGTCGGCTCGCAGATCGCGGCGATGAACGCCGCGACAGCGCAAGTGGTCACCCTGACGTCCGGCCCGGCCGACGACGTGGATCATACAGCGGTGGGCGCAGCGATCACCACGATCGCCACGAATCTTCCGGAGATGACGAAGGGCGTCAGGATGATCGCTGCCCTGATGGAGGACGACACATCGGGAGACAAGCTGCTGGACGCCGCGAGGAAGCTGTGCTCCGCGTTCTCCGATTTGCTGAAGGCCACGGAACCGGAAACCAAGGAGGTGGGCTATCTACTTGTCTTGGATGATGATACATTTGTATTATTTTCTTGTTCGTTTCGTGACACGAAACAGATACGAGATATGAATTAATGAACTTCAAGTAATCATTTTTGGGATATCACTGGTAACTATATCTTTCTGTGCAGCCTTCCTATGTAACGTTTACTTCCTTCGAACGATACGTAAGCACAAATACCAGAGAAATTCATGGAATGTTGCAATGTATTGCAGATCTTAATTTATTTAAATTCATTAAGTATATTTCTATTTGTGTTTAATTTTTACTATTCGCACAGCATAAGCTTCCAGTTTCATACAAACATTTCGATATACTCTGCTGTAATCTTTCATTGCTACAATGCAATTTCATTTGCCGTTTCTTTTAGCAAGATGAGAAGAAGAAAATATTTTATCATTCTGTAGAAAAGGAATGTTCCCTACATTTGTAGAGAAATTGTTTCTCCATTTATCACTTTGGCTGCATTCACTTATTTCTAAAGTTCACTTCACACTCGTATCACACCGCCGCGACAATCATTCTTTATCCAATCGCAGCCAAGGCAGAACTTGCTGAACGCCGCGTCCCGAGTCGGCGAGGCCTCGCACCAGGTACTAACGACCATAGGAGAGGAGAACGATTCCAATCGCGAGCTCCAGGACATGCTGCTAGCCTTGGCCAAAGCTGTGGCCAACTCGACAGCCGCGTTGGTGCTCAAAGCGAAGAACATCGCAGCTACCTGCGACGATTCGGCCACACAGAATCGCGTGATCTCCGCAGCCACGCAGTGTGCCTTAGCGACATCGCAACTAGTCGCGTGTGCGAAGGTGGTTGCACCGACCCTGCACTCTCCAGCCTGTCAGACCCAACTGATGAACGCCGTTCGCGAAGTGACGAAAGCGGTCGAGGGATTGCTGGAAGTCTGCAACGAGACCTGCAGCGAGGAGAACCTCCTGAAAGAACTGAACGCTGCCGCTAGCGAAGTTAGTAGAACGTTGAACGATCTGTTGAACCATATAAAGACAGCCACCAGAGGAGAACGGGCCAAGGAAACTATCCAGGAAGGAGCAGTCGAGACGATCCTAGTGGCGACTGATAAGCTGTTCGCCAGTTCCGGAGACGCAGGTGAAATGGTGCGGCAGGCGAGAGTCGTTGGCCAGGCGACCGCGCAGTTGATTCAAAGTATAAAGGGGGAGGCAGAGAGGCAAACGGATTCGGAACAGCAGCGTAAATTGTTAGCCGCTGCCAAGGTGCTGGCTGACGCCACAGCTAGGATGGTGGAGGCCGCCAGGCAGTGCGCTAGCAGTCCGCACAACGTCAAGATGCAGGACCAGCTGCGCCAAGCTGCCGAAGAACTGAGAGCCGCGACCACTGCCGCTGCCACTCCAGCTTTGCGGAGGAAGTTGATCAGCAGACTGGAAGCTTGCGCCAAACAGGCTGCGTCCACCGCTACGCAATGCATCGCCGCTTCCTCGGGTGCCGCGCATCACAACACGAATCCCAGCAGCCAAGAGGAGTTGACCGCGGAGTGTCACACCATGGCCAAGCACATTCCGCATTTGGTGGCCGGTGTTAAAGGCACCCATGCCCAACCGGACAATCCCACCGCGCAGTTGAATTTGATCAACGCCTCGGAACAGTTCCTGCAACCCGGTACGTCTGTGGTGAAAGCTGCAAGGGCCGTGCTGCCGACTGTGACGGACCAAGCCTCCGCTATGCAGTTGACTAACACCTCGCAGCAGTTGGGTACTTCTCTGACGGATCTGAGGTCCGCTGTGACGCGTGCTAGGGAAGCCTGCGGTGGCTTGGAATTGGACGCAGCCGAGGAGTTGATCAACAGCTTGAAGGACGAGCTGGGAGAGTTCTACAGGGCTGTCGAAGCTGCTTCCTTGAGACCTTTACCGGACGAGACCACAGAGTCCACCGCTCTTCGACTGGGTGCCACATCGAAGAACGTCGGATTCGCCATGGCCCAGTTGCTGTCCGCTGCTAAGCAAGGAAACGAGAACTACACCGGAAGTGCCGCTAGGGAAACCGCGTCCGCTCTCAAGGACTTGACTTACGCTGTTCGCGGAGTGGCCGCCACTTCGAATCAACCGGATACGCAGAAGAAGGTACTGATGACCGCCGACGACGTGATCCTGAAGTCGTTGCGACTGGTTAAGGAAGCCAGGAAGGCACTGAAGAATCCCGATAACGTTGATAACGAGGCCAATCTCGCTGCCGTCGCCAAGGATGTGTCGAATTCGTTGAACAAGTGCGTGTCCTGCTTACCTGGACAGAGGGACGTGGACGAGGCCATCAGGAATATCGACGACATGACTCAGGTGCTCGGTATGAACGAGTTCCCGCAGACCAGCAAGAGTTATGGGTAAGTACGTTGCTCTGGATTATTGATAAGTTGTTATCAAGTAGAGCAAGTGGCATTAGTATTCCAGGCTTTTCGTGTAATATTTTCTTGACGTTTCGTGACACGCGTTCGAGTCGTAAGAAATGATCGATAAATTTTAACAGCGTTGAACGTTCAACGAAGGATAAAAGTATGGCATTTTGAAAATTGTATTTTTACTATAGTTTCGCTGGAATCGTTTCAAAGATAATATTACCAGATATTTGTTCTTCCACCGACATACGTCTCAAAACAGTGTTGTATATTATCTATTCACAGACAATTGCAAAGCGATCTAAACAACGCGGCCGCGCACCTGAACGATGCCTCCTCAAGCGTTGTGTCTTCAGTTCGTTCCCCGGTTCAGCTCGCGAGCTCCTCCAAGCAATTCACCAATGCCTTCGGTGATCTCTTGGGCGTGGGAATGGAAATGGCTGGTCAGACGACCGTGGAAACTCGCACGCAGATGGTAGTCTCTCTCAAGAACGTCAGCATGACGTCTAGCAAGCTTCTGGTGACTGCCAAATCAGTGGCCGCGGATCCGAGTGCTCCCAACGCGAAGAACCAACTCTCAGCCGCTGCAAGAGCAGTGACGGACTCCATAAACTACCTCGTCGACGTCTGCACTTCGGCTGCGCCGGGGCAGAACGAATGCGACAACGCGATTCGCAACATCCAGTCAATGAGATCGCTCCTCGATAATCCTAGCGAGCCGGTATCCGACGCCTCCTACTTCGAGTGCCTGGAAACCGTGATGGAGAAGAGCAAAAGTCTCGGGGACGGAATGACGGGAATAGCGAACCACGCGAAGAAATCGGAACACGAACAGTTTTCAGTAGCAGTCCGCGGGGTCTCCTCGTCCATCTGCGGCCTGATAGAAGCAGCTGCTCAAGCGGCATACTTGGCCGGCGTGAGCGATCCAACGTCCGTGGCGGGTAAACCAGGCTTGGTAGACCAGGCGCAGTTCCTCAGAGCTGCCCAAGCCATTCACACCGGATGCCAGAGTCTAGGAAACCCCACGAGTAGCGAGCAACAAGTGGTTTCCGCAGCCACGATGATCGCCAAGTACACCAGCGCTCTGTGCAACGCCTGTCGCGAGGCTTCGAACAAGACCAGCAATCCGGTAGCGAAGAGACACTTTGTGCAATCGGCTAAGGACGTTGCGAACTCGACATCCGCTCTGGTGAAGGAGATCAAGGCGCTGGATCAGAATTATTCTGAAGCGAACAGAGAGAGATGCGCGGAGGCGACGAGACCTCTTCTGGAGGCTGTCGATAATCTGTGCACCTTCGCCGGGTCTCCAGAGTTCGCCAGTCAGCCTGCGAAGATATCTGTCGCGGCAAGAGCTGCTCAGGAGCCAATAACCAGCGCTGGCAAAGCTATCATCGATGGCTCTTGCGCCATGGTTCGAGCTGCCAAGAGTCTGGCAGTCAGCCCGAAGGATCCTCCGACCTGGCAGCTATTGGCGAACCATAGCAAGAGCGTAAGCGACTCCATCAAGTCTCTAGTCGCTTCCATTCGCGACAAAGCGCCCGGGCAAAAGGAGTGCGACGCGGCCATTGAGAAACTATCAGCCAGGATCAGAGAACTGGACGCTGCCTCTCTGAGCGCAGTGTCCCAAGCTCTCGTTCCGCGAAGAGAAAACACCGTTCAGGGATTTACCGACCAGATGGAGAGTAGCGCCAGCGAATTGCGTGAAAAATTAGAACCCCTCAGAGCCGCCGCTAAATACGAAGCTGAAAATGTTGGTCATGCCGTCAATCAGATCGCTTTGTACTGCGAGCCACTGGTTTCCGGCGCTATTGGAGCTGCCTCGAACATGGTGCACTCGAAACAGCAAATGGTGCTTCTAGATCAGACGAAGACCGTCGCCGAGTCCGCGTTGCAGCTCGTCTGTGTGACGAAGGAATCCGCCGGCAATCCGAAGGCTATCAATTTGCATACCGAGGTGGACGAGACCGTGGAGAGTACGAAGGACGCGCTGCAGGAGCTCCAGAATACATTGGAGACTATCTCGACGTCTAATGGAATCGTTACCGGACTGATCGATACGATTTCGCGGGCTATGGTTCGTTTGGAGGATCACAGGATGTCCACTATTGATACGGTGGACTCTTACGTCGACTATCAGACCAGGATGGTGGAAGCTGCTAAGGAAATTGCTAGACTGGCGCAGGAAATGGTAAGAAATACTCGTAACATTTCTTTATCAAGCTATGAGATTTGAAGCGTCAATATAATTTCCATTTTAAACTGGCCGTTGCAGTCAACAAAGTCGAGCACGGATGTAGCCAGACTCGGTCCCCTCGCGGTGGACATCTCTCACAAGTACACTCAGCTAGCCCGAGACACTTCCGGCGCCTCGGCAGCCGCCTCCAATGCCGACGTGTCCGCGAGGCTTCGCACAGGTGTCCAAGAATTGGGCAGAGCCTGCGCCGACATTGTCCGCGCCGCCGGGAACTGTCAGATGTCGCCTGGCGATGCGTACGCTCAACGAGAAGTGGCGGAGCACAGTAAAATCGTGACAGAGAAGGTGTCCCAGGTCTTGGCCGCTCTTCAGGCAGGTTCCAGGGGCACGCAAGCCTGCATCAATGCTGCCAGCACTGTCTCGGGTATTATCGGTGATCTGGACACCACGATCATGTTCGCCACTGCCGGCACCCTCCACGCGGAGAACGAAGGCGACACGTTCGCCGACCATCGGGAGAATATTCTTAAAACGGCCAAGGCCCTCGTGGAGGACACTAAAACGCTGGTAGCTGGTGCGGCCTCTTCTCAGGAGCAGCTCGCTGTCGCTGCGCAGAACGCAGTCTCGACGATCGTTCAGCTTGCGGAGGTAGTGAAATACGGCGCTGCCAGTTTGGGCAGCCAGAATCCGGAGGCTCAGGTGATGCTGATCAACGCTGTGAAGGATGTGGCTTCTGCGCTGGGGGATCTGATCCACGCTACGAAAGCCGCAAGCGGAAAGCCTATCAACGATCCCAGCATGGCTCATCTGAAGGACTCCGCTAAGGTAGGATCTCTTGGAACGTCTTTGCTTTGTTCGCGTTCGCGTTGATGTGCCGGATAAACGAGACTTTTGTCGTTGGCTTGTATTAACCGTGTCTTGAAGAGACGCTTAAGTGGTGCAGGCCTGTAACAGGATGGCTGCGTCGACGCGTGAAACTGGAAGTAGAGCTTTTTCGAAGGATCCTTATGTGACTAAGCTGGGAAGCATATATGTATATATATTTTTTATTTAGCAATTGGGAGGAATCGAGCGGATCAAGTTTGGAAAGATTTTATGCGATAATTGTTGTGCTTGGAAGTTTTGCAACATTTTTTTTCTTTTGTCATCATGTTTGGGACAGACCACCTGAAATCCCGTCATGACAAAGCTAACAGCATTTACCCCTCGTCTCTGGTTATAACAAATACTAAGCTCAGACTTCGGATTAACCACGAACAAGCATCCCGTTATTTTTTTTTTGGGTGGACTTTAATCGACAAACTTTGCCATTTCACCTCTAACCGACTAAATGAAACAACGAACAAGGATGAGAACTAAAAATTGCGCAAACAATACCGAACCAATTCGCTCATGAGGTATTCGGTAAAAAAAGACGGTACGTGGCACGACCAAAAAAGTTCATTTACAAAAAAAAAAAGAAACCATTAAAGTCCACCTTTGCATTCTCCCATTCTTCGTTCGATGTAGCAACTTCTTTGATTTTCTTTTTCGTGTGTGTGAGACACTGTACTCGATCTGTGCTCCCTTTGATGGAAGATGTAGATGTACCTTAGCTGCGCGAGGCAAAGAAACGATGTCTTGCTTCGTGGACGACACACGAGGGACACTCTAGGCTTTGTTTTCCTGCTTGCTGAAATGAGATTTACACGCGATTGAAGTAGCGAAAGGGTGTACATTACATTTGCAACACATTTTCTCACGAACACGGTGGACTTTAATTGTGAGTTTTCATTTGACGATTTTGGTCTGGCCGGTCCGGATATAGGTGTTAGAACACCAGCTACACCAGCAGCTGATGCCTCCGAGTGACGTCGGCGGCTCGGAGTCCGAATGGTTCGTGTCCGATCAAGAGGAGGAGCTGATACGTCTGCTCTCGGCCTCAGAGAGCGAACAACAGCCGCAGAGAACTTCCGATCTGCTGTTGCTCATGTAGCGGAAGCATTGATTTCTTTCGATTAGCCTCCCTTAGGGTCGTTTTTATAGGATTCCTTTTGGGATAAACGCTGCACATTACCCCGTTGATACGATACGCATGATGGTAGTCAAAGATCTGAACCGTTCGAGGTCAAATTTGATTATCATTTAGGAAGAGGAGTATATTTTCAGAAAGTACTATGAAAAAAAGTCATAAAAGTCTGTTGAACACTAAATATTGGCGATCGACTTTATATTTCTACTCCATGTTTCCGTTCAATGACTTAATGTTTTAATTAATTGTATGGTGAGCTTACAGTCAGTGATGAACGCGCGACTCAAACGCGACAGTTCGCTTTGCATTTAATTATCCAAGTTACCACACACGCTATAGCATTTATAGTTTATAATTCCTCGATCACAAGTAACATAATAATTCAGCAGTTCGTTAAACAAACGAGCAATAGCTTCTGCTGTATTTTTTTATTAATTATTTCGCACGCATTCGTATCGCAGACATCATTCTCGCGATATGAACAATAATAATTGTATCGTGCTTCGGTCAACAATTGTTTGCTGTACTTTGTACTATACGTTTCTTTCTTACAAAGATCCTCTTTTTACCGCCTTTCTTTTTGTAACGACGAAATAAATGATCGAATTTTGTATCGCACTACGATAATCGTCCCTTTTACGAACTTAAACTCCTCGTGGCAGAAATTTTTAAAACTATGTCAACTTTTTAGGTACGTACATTCTACTTACGAGCGTGTGTGCATTAACAGTTTTAATAGCACCGTGCTTAATGCTTCATCGACTAATTGGAAATTAATATATTCAACGAAAAAAGTAGTTTGGACGTGAAATAACAATTTTGGAATTTTTTCGTACGAATGGTCCCATGATTAATAAAAAAAAAAGAGTGCATACCTAAGCAAATTTTAAATGTTTAAGAAAGATCTTACGAATTAATTTCGTGCTTCATTAATTCTATTGCAAGGTGTAACCCTGTCCCCAATGTTTCAACTAATACTGCAATCCGAAAAGAAATATAATTAATAACGAAGGAACTAACAAATGTCTATATAGACTGTGGATTATTAATGTTTGTCATAGTTCTCGTACAGCAGAACGTCTTATCGCCACACATTATGCAAGCCACGCGACTGACAACCGATTATTAATTCCATAACACAATTTCCATTTCACTCATTGCTCGTGCAATATTCTAAAGATCATCTATTTAAAAAAAAACAGCTTCAAGCGAAACAAGCATCGCCCGAAAATTAATTCACTTAACGATATCCATATTCAACGTGTTATGAGTACACAAGGAACAGTACCCAGCCTAATCGCATTAAATGCCGCCGGAATAAATTTTCCATCATTTTCTCCTCCTCAGGTGATGGTGACCAACGTGACATCCCTATTGAAAACCGTGAAAGCGGTCGAGGACGAGCACACTCGTGGCACCCGGGCTCTGGAGTCGACCATCGAGGCCATAGCTCAGGAGATTCGTGCTCTGAACTCCCCGGAGAATCAAAGGGCCAGCGTGACGCCCGAAGACCTGGTCCGTTGCACGAAGAGCATCACCGTCTCGACGGCCAAAGCAGTCGCCGCAGGAAACAGCTGCAAGCAGGACGACATAATCGCGGCTGCGAACATGGGACGCAAGGCCATCAGCGATATGTTGACCATTTGCAAAGGAGCGGCTTACAACTGTGCCGAAACAGCTGAGCTAAGGGACAGGACCCTTCAGGCTGGACACGATGTCGCCATTAATTACAGGGAATTGTTGCAAGCTATCCTGCAAATAGCTTCGAGGTCCGGGGATGCGAAACACACGTTGCCTCCGATCAGCAGAAAGATCGCTCAGAGCGTCACCGAATTGGTCGCTGTAGCCGAATTGCTGAAAGGCAACGATTGGGTGGACCCCGACGATCCTACTGTTATCGCTGAGAACGAGTTGCTGGGTGCTGCTGCCAGCATCGATGCCGCCGCTAAGAAGCTGGCTAGCTTGAGACCTAGGAGGAGTATAAAGGTAAGCTTTTTGATCGATGTATTATATGATTCGCAGGAGATATGCGAATCGTACAGTTGGACGGGAATGATGCGAGTTACGGAAGGTGTCGATTGAAAATCATTTCGCAAAGAACGAAGCCTGTGGAGTTCCGATTTCCGTAAGATATGTTTGATATTCTTGGTTGTTTTTTTAAGAATCGACCAGGAATCAAACATATTATTACGGCGGTTAGGAAAGTCGACGATAATTGTGTGTACGGTAATGTAGACATCAGTGGAGTTCATTGTAGGAAATTCGTAAGTTCTGTAATACATTCTCCACCCGTTGAACTCTTAACGTTTTCCTTCCCAGGAGGCCAACGAAGACATGAACTTCGACGAAATGATCCTCGAGGCCGCGAAATCGATCGCAGCGGCAACGTCGGCGCTGATAAAAGCGGCCAGCGCAGCCCAGAGAGAGTTGATCGCGACGGGAAAGGTATCCCGCACGCCTTTGACCAGCTCGGACGACGGCCAATGGTCCGAAGGATTAATTTCCGCCGCGAGAATGGTCGCGGCCGCCACGCACAGCCTGGTGGAGTCGGCGAACGCCCTGGTGCAAGGCGTTAGTTCCGAGGAGAAGTTAATCTCCAGCGCGAAACAGGTCGCGAGTAGCACGGCTCAATTGTTGGTCGCCTGCAAGGTGAAGGCGGACCCCGACAGCGAGAGCACGAAACGTCTGCAGGCGGCCGGAAACGCGGTGAAACGCGCCACGGACAACCTGGTGCGCGCCGCGCAGCAGGCTATCCAGCAAGAGGAGGATAGATCGTTGATCCTGAATCGTAGAATGGTCGGCGGGATCGCGCAAGAGATAAACGCGAGATCGGAGGTGCTCCGTATCGAGAGAGAACTGGAGGAGGCCAGAGGAAGGCTCACGGCGATTCGCCAGGCGAAGTACAAGAACAGACCGGACCTGGCCGATACCGACAACGAAGCGGATCAAAGCGGATACGAAAGTTACACGACCAGGTACGAGACGAAAGTTTACGATTCCCAGTCGCAGGCGAACCACAGCTCGAGCCAATCGCAAGTGAACCACAGCTCGGCCCAGTCGCATGCGAACCACAGCTCGGCCCAGTCGCAGTCCTCCGCGCACAATCTTAGCTCGTTCGCGCCTGACAGACAGAACCTGGTCAGCCCGGAGAAAGTGTACTCTACGCAGAGTACCTTGGAGAGGAAGATGAAGGAGTGCCAGTATCGGTACACCATGGAGAGCACGTACGGCTCCGTGGAGAAGAAATACGAGAAGAAGTACACGGAGAGTCAGTACGATAGGCGGTATACTACGGAGAATTCGTAAGATCGTTCTCGACCGAAACACGAGTGTTTCGTATATTATTAGGACGATGGAGGCTAAACGGTGTAAATTCGCGAGAGTAAATTGTGGCTTTGCAGGTGTCGCTTATTCGAATGCATTGTATAAAACTGGGGCTACACTATGAAACAGACAATTCAGAGTTTGAGGATACTTCGAACGCGGTCTTGATGTCAATGAAAGTTTTATATTTTGTACAGAACCACATATATAATAGTAATTTTTATTGAACGCAAATCGTACGGTTCCTGTTGACGAAACACATTCTTTCACGGTCATTAAATTTCTTGTGCACGTAATGACTAGATATACAAAGTACACTGATAAAACAACGATATTCGAATGCCTAGCGAGGAGCAGGGATAAATAGGAATTGACGGTAAATAAAATTCAGCTGCGAAGTTATGAATTTTGTAGTGACATCAAGAATATCACGGCAAAATATATCAGAAGTAATACCAACAGTAAATGTTTACCTATGCGTATAAGGTAAAGGAATTTAATTTCTTAAACAATGCGACAATCGTTGATGCGCTTATTCTTAATTACTTTTAACCAATGGTACGATGCGCGTTTAAGAATTATATTTGTTAACTGGAAACGTACGATTTCGCTAAAACAAATCACGTCAATTAGAACGATATTCCTCGGAAGTACAAGTATCGACTAAACAGTCGATGCAATAATTCTACTCACAGACAATTCGTCCCAGGTAAATGAAAACAAAAAATGCATTTTCAGCGCCTTTATAGAATAATAACTTTCACGGCGAAACGACAGAGAAGTGCCCTTAGATAGAAGTAACGTGTGCTTTCAAAATTAGACTTTACGAGAGTTTCTGTCGCGATGGACAATGAAACCGTCCATTCCGTCTACGAATTGATGTTAATACAATACGAGCCACGTTACACAAAGTCATGCCATGATAATACATTTTTACTATACAAGATTTCGCATCGACAATTTGAATGTTTTCGATACGATATTCACTATTGGCCTTTCGAGATGCTTCTTCCAAGATTCGCTCAAGGAAGTAATTAATATTACCTGCAATCGCACGTGAAGTGTAATTCAATTTTACGCATATTTATATTGAAAGGGAATTAAATGATCCAACGTGTAGGACAGGTGTTTGTTCAAACTAATGTTTCTCTTATCTATATTTTTGTCTAATTAATTAATAGTCGCCGCACACTTTAAAGATGGTACACCTGATTTAATTTAGATCTAATTTATGATAATTTTAAGTTTAAGTCCACGGATTAACAAGAGAAGCAACATATCATTTTATTTTATTCACTTTTTCGCATCGCGCGGCCTGGCCCTGCCGATGCACCGAAACCCCCATTTTCCCTTAACATTTTCCGCTTTCTTTTCCCGGGATTAACATTAATGTTTAAGTGCGTACTCGTTCGTTCCGAAGAGTTCTTTGTTGCTTAAACTTGCAGTCGTCTTATTTCGCGTTGTCCGCTGTTTACCATCTCCTCGCGGTGGCTCTTTCTCGTTGATTTTCCTTTCGGGACTGTCCGACTTCAAAGATTCGCAAGGAATTGCAGGAATATTGGGAAGCATAGTATCAACATCATTTCATCGTGAATAAAAATGAGTAAGAATGATTTGTATGTGGAAAGAAATCAAAAGCAAAGTGAAAATTGGGTCGAATAGTTAATAATAGAAATACTTTAATGTAATCAACTTATTTATTTAACTTTTTCTTTTGCTGGCGAAATTAATATTGAATGATGCTTTTCAAAGAAAGGAATTGACGTTACGGGATTATTAAAGGCCCAGTAAAATATGTACGGATATATTAACAACAGCATTGCATATTTCAACAAATTTTGTTGCGCTTTTACGCACGAAGATCTGTTTAACTCAATTTGTTAATTCGATTTTATTAATATTCTATTTTTCCATTATACGAATTGAATCGTTGCTCGAAATTGAACGTGAACGAAGAAGTATGAAATCGAAGATTAGAATAGTGGTGAAAAAATTGTTCGGGCAAACTACAGAAAAATGAAAATGATCTTGAAAAATGTATATGGTTGGACAAGTGATCGATTAGTGCAATTCTTATACTTAGTCTCTCGATGATAATTGAAGAATTTGTAAATAGATGTTAGACATTTCACGTAAAACTCGATGTCTTCGCGAATGATTGATGAAATGCGAAAAAAGTGCCTGAATCTAACGAGCTGCCGCTTTTCCACGTGCTCTTAGCGATCTTGTAGGGTTTTTCGAATAGTACCAAAAAACAAATGCTTTACTAATGTTCGATAGCGTAATTATGACACGAATAACAAACGTAGAAAAGAAAAACTTCTTTATGCTAAATAAGATCGTTTCTGAAAGGAAAATACGAAGAGGCAGATTTGTTAAGTCTCTTCCAAAGGAATTCGTATAAAAATATATGAATATATGTATGTATATGTATACATTATTGCATTTAGTGTCATATATTTTTAGAACGATCGCCAACAGTGTTTTTTATTTTATATGCGTATACATATATATCTATAGGTGTGTGCCATGATATATAGAAAAATATACATATAAACGAATGAAATTATACGAGACAATTATATGATAGATTCTATATATATATTATATGTTAACATATTAAACAAGAAGATAAAGTGCAACGAGAGAGAGATAGGGTTTTTACAAGTTCAAGCATTTCTAAATCATTGTTTTGACGATTCAGATTTATTATACAGGATATATTTTAATCGTTACGTTTAGTACAATCGATTATATTAAGTCTTATCGTGGAATGTTACAAATCGTAATATTATATATATTATTACTTTCTCCACTTATTATTAATTACAATCTATTTTACGTACAGCGACGATGATTATTCCGATGAATATCATTTCATTATTATTATGTTACAGCGAATATTTGGCAGATATACATATTAGCCTTAATCGTATTCGGATAATAAAGAATTTTAACATCTCATTGTTATATTATTCAGAATGTGTATTTCTATGCGAGGTGAGAATGATCTGTTTGTCTGCAAATTTTGTGCAGAGCACTCGAATTTCTCGTACATTTTATTTTCGGTTTCTCTCAATAGAAAATAAGGGGAAAACTAAATCATATAAACCTAGATAATATAAAAAGCTCCAAGAATGTTAAGTGATTCGAGGTAGTTCAAGTACACGCGATAGCGATATATCGTCATACGTTAAAAGTCTATTATCTTTCTTGTTTGAGGTTCAATTATTGTTAATTTCGAAGATTAGGTAGCCGTCGGTTTACCAAGTGCCTCGTCTAGTTTCTTCGTTATAAACCTCGGAAGTACGAAGGCAGCACGGTGTACCGCATCGTCGTAGTATTTCATGCTCATTTCGTTCAGCTCGCTGTCGCTGAAAATTTTCTTTGGCTGTTTGAAATTCGTTTCCTGAAAATGTACGCCACGCTTATTCGACGACAATGAAAGTTATGAAAACACGTTGCATGTACATAAAACGATAGTATCTCCTGCAACGGCCAGATTTGATCGTTCCACTCACGCTGCTTAATCCGCCGAGCACAAAACCAATTTGTCCCGTGGGATAGGTAGGTACAGAGGCCACGCCGTAAGATGCAACCGGAAATAGAGATTTACAATGCTTGAGAGTTTGCGTGACATGGTCCAAATTCGCCCACGCGGTTCCCGCTTGACTGCAGACGATCCCGCCAGGTTTCAACGCGCCTTTCATCATACTGAAATACGATTTTTGGAACAGACACTCCGCTGGGCCTGTATTTAAAAAGCATCTCCACGGTTATATTTATTTATGGCGGAAAAGGTTGACACCGTTTTTAATTAAGAGAAGAGAATGCCCACCAACGGGATCACTGCTGTCCGTGATTATAACATCGAACTCCCCTGCGTGCTGCTTCAAAAATTCGAAACCGTCCCCTACGTTGAGGGTGACTTTAGGGTGGTCCAATCCGACGCCCATCGCGGGCAAATATTTCCGCGACACTTCCAACACCTTCGGGTCGATCTCGACTTGCACGATTCTCTCTACCTGGGGATGTTTCGCCACTTCCCGTGCCACCCCGCCATCACCACCCCCGACCACTAATACCTGGTAAAATGTTCAATCGTGGTGTAGCATTTTTACAGCCTACCGATTACTAGATCATTACCAATCACCGTTTAGTAACGTCTTACGCTTTTCGGATTCGGATGGCTGCACAGGGGTAGAAAAGCAATCATCTCCTGGTACGAAAATTCGTCTCTCTCCGTGCACTGTATGATACCATCTAAAATTAGCGCCCTTCCATGTGATTTCCTGTACGTATGTAATTCAAACAATTTGCTTTTGAAACAGTGGTAAATATAGTTTACCTGTTCAAGTGCGATTCATCTCTTTTCGTTCTAATTCGTTTCTTTATATTTTCCCTCTCTCTCTCTCTCTCTACGAATTTATTTTCGTCATGAAAGCTTTGCGCAAGAGGTGAATACGTATATTCTTGTGTGGCTACCATTCACATGGCGAAAAGAACTCCTCAAGCGGAAGATTAGATATACCGAACAATTACGAAAGGCGATAATCTTTTAAAAATGAATTGTGAAACGAATCGATGTACAGCGGGAATGGCAACAACCGGCAACTAAGAACTGCCAAACCAGTTAACACAACACGCTTATTATACGTTATTATCAACGGTCTCGTGTCGTTTAAATAGAACCCCAAGATGCTAAGCGGTATTTTATCGTAACTTTTATCCACACCGAATTCCATCGTCCTAACATTCATTCTATTCTCGTATAGATTAACTTAGAAGATGATACGATCAATCATTATTCGCCGATCAAAGAGTTCAGATTTCCTTCTCCCTCTTGTTTACCCCTAAAATCTAATGATAAACTAAAAGACAAAACTTGTCTACGATTCCAAAAGAGTTATCGCTCGATCCGTAGCGCGTCGGAATCGAATCTCTTCCGCCGTCCGCCCCTCGCAACTTATAAATCTGCGCACTCGGAGATTCCACGGCCTTCGTACACCCGACGGGATCCAGAATTCCATGGGATCTAGCACGATCCTTCACGCCCGGCAACTATTTTTACTTCGTTCTCCCCTCCCTATCGTCCCACGTTCGACGGGAATAAGAAAAGAAAAAAAAAAAAAAGAGTATGATACGTACGTGTCGAGCACCATCACGTCCTGATACTGCGATCGTTCGCGATGAAGTATCCTGACCACCTCGAGGGACAACGAGACGCCCGGCCATAGATCATTGATTTCGCTGAACCATCCAGCCTTCATCGCGTCCATTTCTTCACCTCTCCTCGTGCGCCACGGGGCCCGCACCGGTGTTGCGCCTCTGCCGCGTATCACGGTTCAACTGAAAGCGAAAGACCCGCACCGGTTCGCCGGTTAATCGTGGACGAGGAAAATAAAAAGTGCCGACTCCTTTATGCGGCCAGACATGTTTCCGTCCGACACGCGGGTCCCGCCGCATCCACTCCGGGCTAGTGCCGGTGGAACGAAAGAAGATGAAAACGGCGAAACTCGTTTGTCACCTGCGTGTATTCGTGCCTGGTAGCGTCCGGTTTCTCGGCACCGCGGTATCGCTTCCTTTAAACACGACACTGATAGGTGGTGCGCCGTTTGTCAAATTGCTGACAGAGACAACAGGTGCTGACGTTCACAGTAATAGTTTTAATAGTTCTAGTTTGGAGTGCTCGTTTCTTAGGTAGTACGTTGCGGAAAATATTTTCCTTGGTAGAGATGAGAATTGTATTGCGATCGCGGCTGCAGGGATATGTATTTGTTCTTCTGGTGCGGGAGGAAATGGGAAGACGCGTAATTTTTAAGGGAAGAAGTAGAAGAAGATGATTCATTACACTTTCGCTTCGCGAAGTCAATTAACATGCACTGAAATGGTTTTCGCAAATATCTCGTTATCTGTTGACTGTACAACAAAAATAGA
Organism: Holcopasites calliopsidis; assembly: GCA_023838395.1. NCBI lineage: Eukaryota > Metazoa > Arthropoda > Insecta > Hymenoptera > Apidae > Holcopasites > Holcopasites calliopsidis. The sequence goes on from JALHAQ010000009.1 coordinate 3,357,822, forward strand.
TATTGCCAAATTTATAGCGCAGGGAATTCTCTACAAAATAGTCTGAATGGTTTTTTCAAAGAAATAATAATTACCGAGATGATAATATTCATCTGACTTTGGATGAACGTTAAAACATTTGTAAGTTAACATGCACTGAAGCGATTTTCGCGATTATCTCGCTATCTATCGACTGTATAAGAAAAATAGATATTATCAAATTTATAACGCAGGGAATTCTCTACAAAAAAGTTTTAATGAGTTTCTTCGTAGGAGTAATTCGTAAGTTAATTTTCTAGCATCGCGCTGTGAGAAATATTATTCAACAGTTCTGTAATAAGATAGATTAGAATTACATTCAATGCTTGGTATTCACGAGACAATTAATTCAATGAGCAGAAGTGTAATGCGAATAGGTCTGATGAAGTATACTGAATTTCAGTTGTTAATTGTAAGTAACAATAGTAGAGAGTCGGGTAATAAACACCTGCTTCTGGATTTCGATGCTGATTGTATTCGATAACATATGTTTACTCAGTATTTACGTCCTTCAGACATGCTAAATATTACAGTAAATTTGGATGATGGGAACGAATTTAATTCTTCCTTCCATACAAAGTATCTTCTAGTCCCCATTAATAAAATGAAATTAATTTCCCCGAACAGAAAGGAATACAATTAAATCCAAAGAACCACCCCCAAACGTGCCTCCGCAGTATTCAATATTCACCATCATCGAATTCTTCAATAATTAAAAAGAACATTACCAGCACGAATGATCAAGAGAACCCCTTAAATTTTATCAAATAAAATCGAAAGAGCAGATCGGTGCAAGTTCGTTGTTATAAACAAAGTCCCGCGAACATGTTTAGTCGAAGAGAGAAATTCTCGCGCAATAAAATAGCACCGGAAGATTGAATTTCTTCGAACTTTAATTAATGTAAAATTGTAGATTATGAAGAAATAACTGAGGGCGTACCGTGTGGAAATTGCGACGAAAGCGACGGACAAGCGTTCGAAACGGAAGCACGAGCGTGACTGGCGAATGAAAAGTTGGCTACAATTTACTTGCCAAACGGATGATGGCCCTTATCAGGCCCCGTCCCTCGGCTCCCTGATAATGACAGTTCAGCTTGCGGCAAAGATAACGCGCATACGCTGTATCGTACACTGATGAGACAAGAATTGGATGTTGGTCGTGCCCTAGCTGGAGGAAAATTCGGACAATGGAGTTATATCCCGGATCGTGTTGAGGAGAAACCGATAGGTAAGAAGATAAAGAGGAAGCTTAGGACACCTCTCAGCTTGATAAGAGAATTATGTTGGCTGTAGCGACTTCTAAGAAGCACGTGTTTTGCGAGAATAGCGATTTAATGAATCGTGCTTGAGATCTAAAAAGGAATCGTCGAGAAATCTAATTGTTGCTGCCTCTCATTTTTGTTCAGTTTCTAAATTAACTTATTCCTTGTACATTATTCGATTATTAGAAATCTCATTATTAGAAATCTTATCAATATTACATTAAATATTGCGTGAAATATTACATTAAATCTCTATCAATGTTACATTATTAGAAATCTCGAGTATTGATAGATTTTGAAAATAGGAATGTCTTTATTCTTGTGAATAAATGTATATAAATTTATTGCTTCTTACGTTCTCGACGAATTTATTATAATAAATACAGGTTTCGTAGTTTTATTGGTTCCATTTCTTTTTATTAAATGGGATTGTAGACTGCATCATCGTTTTGTTATGCATAAAAGATTTTGTAAAGCCGTATATGTGTTCGAAAATAACTCTTCTTTAGATACGTTTTTATCTTATAGTTGCAATTGAACTTGAACCTCATCAGTCCTTGACGGGAATTTGAGATTAAAAATCTATTCTGTAAATAACATTTATGTGCCTTAGTGTTATTCATCGCTATTCAGTATCTCTTTATGTATATTTGATAGTTTTATTATTCGCTTCGGTAACTATAGAAGATAATAATATAATAATGATGATATTGTAGTACAATAATAATAAATAAATAAAATGTAATTTAAACTTGTTTAAAACAAGTTTCAAATAGATATTATGAGATTTGAATTGATATGTATTATTATTATTATTATAATTAATATACTACAATATCATCATTATTATATTATCATTTTCGGTGACGTGTAATTAATGACTATTTAATATATTTTTTGTATGTGCAGGTTTTGTGGAATGGGAATGGACACTGCAGTGTGATCTACATATGTATCCTGCATCTCATCGTAAAGAGGAGGAAGATGAAACTTATTGTTAGCAAAGTAATATTTAACATTATCTACGTACACTAGATTAGTGACACGCTACATTACACTATTAAAATGAACTTATGCATAATTTCACACATGTAAGCATTACTCCATGAAACATTTTTGTTACTTACATGCTCAAATCTAAATATTATTATTTCAATATTGTAATTTAAATTATTATTATTATTAATATATAGGAATAGTTTATAAATAAATAGCAGTTAAGTTCAAATATCATCACTATTGTAATTTCCACATGATTAAAATCTTACAATAAATTTTCAGTCAATGAAATTCAGCTGACTTATTTTTTTGTATGCCTGCCCACTCCTAAAAATTATGTTCTTAAGGAATACCTCCTTACCTATCATGTTCTTCTGATACAAATTGGTAATTTCGAGCACTTGAGATTCCGTAAAAGCAAGTTCTGGGAAATTCTTGGAAATGACGTCACGATTCCAGGAATTGGTGAAATGAAAGACCTCCTCGCATATCATGTTCTCCTGATGCAAATTGGCGATTTTGAGCACGAGATTTTGTAAAAGCAGCTTCTGGAAATGTTTTGGTTGTGACGTCATCAATCATGAACTCCGGATACCTCCTCGCATATCATGTTCTCCTAATACAAATTGGCGATTTCGAGCAAAGGGGATTCCGTAAAAGCAAGTTCTGGGAAATTCTTGGAAATGACGTCACATTCCAGGAATCGGTGAAATGAAAGACCTCCTCGCATATCATATTCTCCTAATACAAATTGGCGATTTCGAGCAAAGGGGATTCCGTACAATTCAGTTCTGGGAAATTCTTGGAAATGACGTCACATTCCAGGAATTGGTGAAATGAAAGACCTCCTCGCATATCATGTTCTCCTAATACAAAAACGTGAATTTTGGGCAGTCGGTTTGCTGAAAATCGTCAATTTGTATTAGGAGAACATGATATACGAGGAGGTACTTCATTTCGCCAATTCCTGGAATGTGACGTCATTTCCCAGAATTTCCCAGAACCTGCTTGTACGGAGTTCCCTTTGCTCGAAATCGCCAATTTGTATCAGGAGAATATGATATGCGAGGAGGTCTTTCATTTCGCCAATTCCTGGAATGTGACGTCATTTCCAAGAATTTCCCAGAACCTGCTTCTACGGAGTTCCCTTTGCTCGAAATCGCCAATTTGTATCAGGAGAATATGATATACGAAGAGGTCTTTCATTTCGCCAATTCCTGGAATGTGACGTCATTTCCAAGAATTTCCCAGAACCTGCTTCTACGGAGTTCCCTTTGCTCGAAATCGCCAATTTGTATCAGGAGAATATGATATACGAGGAGGTCTTTCATTTCGTCAATTCCTGGAATGTGACGTCATTTCCAAGAATTTCCCAGAACTGAATTGTACGAAATCCCCTTTGCTCGAAATCGCCAATTTGTATCAGGAGAATATGATATGCGAGGAGGTCTTTCATTTCGCCAATTCCTGGAATGTGACGTCATTTCCAAGAATTTCCCAGAACTTGCTTCTACGGAATCCCAAGTGCTCGAAAACGCCAATTTGTATTAGGAGAACATGATATGCGAGGAGGTCTTTCATTTCACCAATTCCTGGAATCGTGACGTCATTTCCGAGAATTTCCTGTACTTAAAGTTGTATGGGATAGGGGCACTTCTTTTACAAGATTCTCGCTTCCGAATTTTGCAATTAAAGTTCCTCCACGTTATTCTTTGCATAAAGGATTGGAGTAGGGTTTCCGAGGAATGGACAGGTGTTAAAAAAGAATGCGTTAAATTCCTTTTATTGAAGATTTATTTAATAAGTTTGATATATACAAATTACAGAAGTAGTGTTATAACTTAAACGCTATTATTTATAAGCTGTGCTCTTAGTTTATTTAACTTAAAGCTACGGTTTATTCCAATACGAGATCTATAGATACATAATAAGCTAATACATTTACACAATAAAGTAGACTCAAATAAATTGGAATAATAATTAAAATTTGTTTTACAAAATCGAAATATCTATAACTATTAATAGTTTCTGATAATTAAACAAAAGATAGTGAGAGAATGAGAATAGTAATAGTTAAAGAATACATGTACGGAAAGTGTAGAGTGTACATATTTTATGCATTTATATTTATTTATCAGGCTCGCTTAACAGTTGTTATTAACAAGTGGGCAATGTATGTTCGTGAGTTAATGAACATTTGGCGAAATCATGTACGTGGCGCCATCTCGTGTTTGGAGTCGGACGAAATGTCGAAAATCAACATTTTGGGAACGTCGTTCGCAAAGTGGCGAAATCGTGTACGGCGCCATGTACACGATTTTGGAAAATTTTTAACAAATGCTCCGTCAACACATGACACCAGATGGCACCACGAAATGTTCTCGTGTGGGGAATTTCTTAGGTAAAGAGATCTAAGAGAAATAAGCTACCTATAGTTCACAACCGCTACTGCTTAGTATCTCGTTTGTGGTATTCGCACGATGTTTTCCTAACCAATTTCTAAATACTGGCATAAAACTGTGAACGGAAGAATTAGAATTATCGTAGATAGTAAGTGGACATTACCACTAATTATCTTTCAAATGTAAGTGACATTTTGTTAACTAAGCCTCATACGATAAATTAATAACATGTCGATGCTTGCGGAACCGCGCCGAAAACAAAAGTGGGCACTAAACCCCCGAGGAAAACAATGGAGCGAAGGTAAGTCGATATTCGTATTCATTTGATAAAGCTAAATAAAAGATCGAATGTTCGATGTAAGGTGCAAACATGTGCTCATTTTTGTACAGATTCAAACAAATTTGGGCAAAAAATGCTGGAAAAGATGGGTTGGACAAGCGGCAAAGGACTCGGAGCAAACGAACAGGGTATGACGGAACACGTGCGTGTATCGTTAAAAAATGATATGGGAGGTAAATATTATTAACAATTATACATATATTTGTAATTTCAAAACTCCCCACACCTCGCGAATTCGTTCCTATAGATTTCGAAGTAAGCTTTAAGATGCACTGATTTAGATTTATCCTAAAAATGCAAGAATGTACGTTCGATACATCTATTTTCGAGAACAGAATAAACTGGTGGAAGTTATTCACTTATTCCCAGGTATCGGATTCAAGAACGATGACTTAGACAAAGCGTGGACAGAGCACCAAGATAGTTTTAACGATTTCTTGCAAAAACTCCAACAAGATACAACTAGCAATGTAGTTCAAACAGAGGAAAGTAAAAGCGAACTTAGTGGGAAGTCATTGGAGTTGAGATCTAAGCAGAGTCGTGCTCGCGTGCAGTAAGTATCATATGCAATGTATTTTACCACATAGAAACGTATTCGTAAAAATATTATCCTCTCTCTCTGAATTTTTATTGCTCTTAACAGCTACCAAAAGTTCACAAGAGGAAAAGATGTGAATAAATATAGTTCGAAAGATTTAGCAAATATATTTGGCCAGAAAGAATATACTGTAAAGAGAGACAAGGAAAACAGGGAAGGCGAGGAAAGTTCTGCCCCAATCGGAGCTCAGGACAACACAGGTGGCGTTATTACTATAAACGGTGGTAACATGGCTGAATATTTTATGAAAAAAGGCCAGGACTTTTCTGCGATATCTAGAAGAAGAATACAGCGGGCTGATGATTCGGAGAGCGAGCCAGAATACGCAGGCTTTGGATTCGCATCGACATCGAACAACAAAGGAAAGTCCGGCGACGATGTTGAAAATAAAGAAAGTCAAGGTGCTTCCAATTACGCCTTTGAAAATCCATGCATAGAATATAGTAGTCCTGAGAATAGTCCAAGTCCTAATAACGGGTACTCAAACTCGTACGCAACTTCGAAGAAGAGAAAATCTACAGACGACAGTGAGATTAGTTCCTCTACTAAAAAGAAAAAGTTCAAAGAGGGTAATGTAAATGGAAACGAGTACAAAAACGGTATTGTGAATACCGGTTTGAATTTAGAATGCCAGACTGAAGAGGTATGTAATGGAAAAGAGTTCGAAGTGTCCAGAGTGCAATTCGGTCTTACGAATACGGCACTAGATTTAACCGATGAGGCGGACGATAAGAAGAGAGTACGATTCAATGATCATGTTGAATATAGTACGGATTCCGCGAAGAAGAAAAAGGGTAGATCAAAGTTGGATAAATTCGAGGTTGAAAATAAGAAAGCGAAGAAGAAGAAGAAGAAGAAGAAGCAGCAGCAGCAGCAGCATAACGATTGCGAAAATACCAATGCAGTAGTGTCTGGGTATGTCAACGAAGCGCTGGTTAAGGCAGAATCCGAGGAAATGCTAGACAATGAATTTAACGAACGTATGAGTAAGAAATCTAAGAAGCGAAAGAGTATTCGTCGATTGAATCTCGAAACGATAGTCGAAATGCCGGAAGAGGACAAAGCGATTTGCGAGGAGGAATCGGGAAATAATCGAGCTAGAATGGAAGATGATATACCTGAGAAAGATGTTACGAGTAAGAGGAAAAAGAAGAAGCATAATGAAAAAATGGATGGAGTTGTTGAAGATAATTATGGGGAAAGCGCAGAAGTAGAAATAATTTTGGAAACAATCACGCTGGACAAAGAAGAGCGTGAAATTGAGGGAGATCAGGAGAATGTTTCCAAGAAGAAAAAGAAGAAGAAGAAGAAGGGTAAAGATAAAGATACCGAGCAAGATGTAGAGAAAGTCGAGAACGGTCCCGAAAGCAATACGGAAGATCAAGATACTCAAATTGCGGAAGCAGAAATAACGGAAGTTGAAATCGTGAAAGAAAAGAAAAAGAAGAAATCGAAGAATGAAAGCGATTGTGATAATATCGTTACTAAGGAGATCGATGTGACGGACGAGAAAGAAATATCCGACAAAGAAAACACGAATAATATGCAAGAAACTGAAACGAAGAAGTCGAAGAAAAGGAAACATAGAAAATCGATGGATGAATCGGAAAATAATGATTCTTTGCATAGCGCAGAATATGTAAAAGAAGGAGGTACGATGGAGTGTAGTACACCGTCCGAAAGTACGAGTAGCGAAAGAGTTAATAATAACACATCTAGTCCGTGGAATCGTACAGCGAGAATTCCGAAGAGATTGCTAAAGTCCCTTTTCCAAAGAAACTCGATCCAAAGCTTTCCCGGTTCTAATGTGCACGAGATAAAAGGATACGGCGCGGGTGTATAGTACCAAATAAAAAATGAAAATGTTTTTAATATATCATGTGTAATATAAGTTAGAATTCGATTTCATACAATCTATCTACCACGGTATTTATTTTCGAGGACCTGCTCGCTTTCTGCTAATGTACAGAATTTCTTCCGTTTATTTATTTTTTCCGAAATGAGGGAAAACGAATTATGCCATGTAATAGTAATCTTACTTTGCGACTTCCTTCGTTACGATTATTTTCCGAGGTGTATTTATAAAACAAAAATGTAATAATAACTATTTGAATAAACATTGGTACTCTCGGTTCAATATGCTATATTGTCTTCAATTTTCTTGATTTCCGGAATATCTTTCATAAGCTTTTGTTTCAATTTATCTATAGTTTCCAGTTCTTTTTCGTTTAACTCGACCACGGTGGTAGGTATGCAAGTATGCTCCAGCGACAGTATAGAGTATCCTAAACTCGTCAATCGAGTTATGGCCTTCTCGGGGAAGAGGAACTCAGTCTTGAACTGCAACAAAAATATAGAATATTAAAACAGAAAAATGGTTCTGTTTAAGTAAAGTTCATATGACTCGCGGAATATTTTTATACCTGGAAAAACGTTGTGTCTTCATTCTTCACTTCCTCCACATCTTCCGCATCGACCTGTATCGCATCCTCCATAGCTTGATCTAAATTGCAGTCTTTAGAAGCAATAACATAGCTCGCACGTTCAAACATAGTTAATGTTGCATTGTCCGTGGCCTTAGCACTGTATGAATAAATTAACTTAATTAATAAGTAAGCAAAGAAAAATTTTAATTGAAACGGAGTAGCAGTTCCTTACTTAAACTTTTTTACTATGTGATTAATATCTAACTTCAGTTTGGTAAGATTATTTGTTGTTACATATAAGAGAAGCACAGCTCCTGAAGACGTACGGACGGGTACGACATGTATTTCGCCTGTTTCTGTGCGACTGCGTAATCTTTCAAGGATATTGTTCAGGGTAGATATTGGCATATTAGCCTTTTTTGCTTGGTCGATTAATCCTGCCAATTTAGGATTCGTAGTTGGGTCCGCATTGCCAGCTTCTGCGAACACAATAAATGATAAATATTGGTCATTATAAAGTATTACTGATATTCAATTTTTTCAATCGATCTGCAGTTAAAAAAAATATTTGTTATTTTATTGAAAACACACCTGCCACCGCAACTTTCATTTTGGATGATAGACTATTAAATAACATCGACCTTGCGGCATCCTGCTGCTGTTTAACTGCCTTGATATTTTGCCATTTACTGTGACCGGCATAATTTCTCGTTTCCTGAATGAACACGTTCCTGCACTTGCTGTAAATTAAACAATTTAACCGAGACTTCATTGCGAAGAACTAAAGAGGTTATGTTTTTACGATACTGGTGGGGACATTTAACATTTGGCTTTGGTGCCAATCATTTCAATACAGTAATTAGAAAGAATTAAATATTTGATACGTATCGAGTTAGTGATCGACAAGTGGCAGAGAAATTTATTCTTTGAATATTTCTCTGTAATATTTTGCAGACACTTATTGAACGAACAGCGTTTTTGAAAACCTGGGGGAGAAATCAGGACAAACTCCCTATTAAGGCGAAAGCCAATAAGAACTATATCCTCGCTTCCGGGATTTGAAACTTCATTTAAATGAGGATCACGTAGATGAAATGAAGAAAAAGATTTCTATGAATTTCACGATCGTAGATATGATAAAACAAAGTATATTTATAATATTTAAACATTAAACTTAACATTGATTTTGTCCTTTCATTATATTTATACTGTTTTATATGATCTCGATATTTGTTAATTGCGCAAGTATCGTGAACCGAGAAAGCTAATCAAGAGGAATATGCCAAATATTCATTGCATCATTGATTAAAAAAATCTTTCAGTTTATAAGTATTCGCAACGAAGTACCGGTAATTATGTTTTAATCAGATTCATTATAGATTCCGCTGTCCCATTAAATGTCCTCCGCTCTAAAATCATTTTACTAATTGCCATGGTAGAATTATTATGCATTCGGAATTTTACCGTTTAATATTCTCTGTCTAGGAAAACACTTCGTGCAAAGTGAAACTACCAATTGAAAAGCAGTTTTCATGATCTTGAGGGTGCATGAACTTCGCTGACACTGAACGCGCTAATTTGTAATTCGGGGGGTTGCTGGGGGGGTTGAAAGGCGGAAATTGGGGATGCGACCAAGCGTAAACCACAGCCCGATACGATTTCAAATTCTACAATTCGTCGTGGTACCAACGATAATACCCATCGGTTGAAATATCATTCAGTTTCCAATTATACTTCACGTCTATTATTCCATTATGCCATTATCGGTACGAGCGGAGCTCGATTTGTAACTGGATCGGCGTACTTGAATCCAAGAGGGATTTACGATACGAATAAATAACATGGAAAATGATTTATCGCGATAGGTGTGCAGAGCTTTTGAGTTAATTAATTTGCTCGTTACCTGAAGGGCGATCGAGAATTAATTAGTTACGTGTTTTACGAAAACGCACACGTTTGCTTTGTTATTTTACGCGTTTCGCATCTACGAATGAAATCAATATAGTTTGTGCTTCATACGTAACAACTGTCGAATGTTATTGCAAAATGAAAACTCAACGAAGCATTTTTTAAATTCACTCTACGGCCGAAAGTCAGAATCTTTTTGGAAACATTTCCATGGAAAACGGTGGAAATGTACAATTGTTAATTCCTATACGTGACGGAAATATACGCGTATGAATAATTCGTACGATTTTTCGACTGCAGCGATATTTCACGTTAGTAGAGCCGCGTTTTGCATTCGCAGTTCAATTTGAAAACAACGATGCGCCTCGCGAAGCCTGGCAGAGGAAACCCGATGAAAAATTCGTTTCTGCGAATCCCGGTGAAATATTTTCGAAGCTAGAAACAACTTGCAATTCCTGTTTTATTTCGTTACTAAAATGTAATTACTTCCAGGGATTTTACTACGGTTGAGCGGGTCTCATAGTTGCTCGAACATCTGGCCGAATTCTTATTCATATCGCAAGGGTTTGGCACAGAATTCTTTGGCACCCCTTCGTTCCGCTACAAATCATCCTCATAGCGTGCTGCGTACAGTTCAAGTACATGTGTAGAATGCACATGAATTATTTATAGGCCCATTTATTGAGACGCGTTTACTGTTCGTTGCAGATATCGTACTATGTGAATACAAATATCAGCAAAAGCATTTTTCGAAGCCTTTACGAAATTGATCAAAATGTTGCGATTCTTTTAAATAATTACACACCACGTTTGTTTCTGTAGAAGTGCATATTACATTAAGGATGATAAACATATGATGGATCGGCAAGTAGGTTGCCGCATGTAACAAAGTCTTATTTGTTGTAGAAATAATTATCTCTCGATGAACTTGAATGAATTCGCCTAATTCTATCGGTACTATCCTCTTTTTATCGCACGCGAAGAAGAAATAAACCACTGAATCATAAAAGCCAGGCGTCTCTACTTTCATAAATATTCCGCGGTTAATCGCAGTACCAATCGAATTAAAATCAGAATTGATTATTAAATGTAAAAGGGCCGTAGCCCTGCGTAAAAGCGGATCGATCAGCGTTCACGTGTCTCCCGCAAGCACATTCGTTCCTCGCCCAAATTCTAAATTTAGTCGAGCTGCTCGTGGTCATTCTTTCTAATTACCCTCGGGCGCCTTCGCCAGGACGGAATTTAACCGTGTTTAATTCTCCACCGGCCGGCCCCTTTGACGCGCTGGGTGTACAGGACATGTTCGGCTTGTCGTTGCCCTCGCTTCACGCGGCATACACAGGCTCGCCGCTTTCCGGACGGTTAACCGGACAGGGCGAGGGAGGGTTTTAATAAATTTTGCACGAGAGCTCACCCTCGAGCCTCCGTTCTATTAAGACGCGTGCATAGACGTCGCGCGAAGGATATCCATTCTATCGTGACATAGGATCGCGTGAAGCTTTAGCATACTACTAATATGCGACTCGGGTTTAATGGTTCAATGGTCATTTATTGCAACTGGAAGTAGTTGCGTCTCTGGAAAAAGAGTTAAGCTAACTCGCGTGACGAAGGTCGACTTACAGCATTATTCCCTTCACGGTCTCGCATTTTATCCGATTGGATAATTTGTATAAACGAATGAAATCGAGGGAAACGAAGTATATCCGAAATTATGGCGCAAACGAAAGGGACACAAGTTCCGTAAAAGCGGGTCCAAAATGTAGAACGAAGCCTAAGGATGTGACTATTTGATTTCGATTTATTTGAAATATTTCCAAGGCGCTGATTTATTCGAGGCGCTCTATGGGGTGGCCCGATGAAAATAGAGCGATCGATCGTCAGCTCTCTGAGAACGGAACGCGTTCAAGGCACGATTTTGAATAGAGTCACGGAAGTTACAGGTCTGGAGATCATTCTTTCTTCTCAGCCTCCTTTTTCTTTTATCCAGCGGGATGGGATTATTATTTATGATTTTCCAGTGAATACCTTTCCCATGGATTTATTCGTGTATTTCCGCAGCGGATATTGAAAAGGGGAAAGACATCAGGTAACTCTCGGATAACAACTTTTCATAATCCCTTTATTCTTATCGCGAATTAGCGTACAATTCGCAACACGCCGCAAGTCTGGTCGGCGCGTTAACAGTGTAATGCTCTCGATGCAGTCGCAACACTATCAGCCCCGATAGAGAGGGAAGTTTCGGCAATAACGAACTTGCAACGTTATCGGTACAATCAAACGACGTTGAAACTCGCGCACAATGCCGAAAACGGAGTCTCCCTGCGTGCTGTTGCGAAGTTTACAATCTTTCACGGCAGTGATTCGTCGTTTCGTCGGTTAAGTGGCCTCTTTATCTCGAGCGTAGCCAGTTTGCAATCTCATACTGCTTGCGCGTGGCTAGGGGAGAGAGAGAGAGAGAGAGAGAGGGGAGTGCATAAACCTAGAAGTCCCAACAAGTTCTGGCAAGCTCCCCTTCCGGTGGGACGCTTTTGATGAATTAATTGCCTGGGGTAAACTCGTATTTAAATGGAAATAATTCGCCGGATTATCGTTGTCCCGCCCGGCGTTATTACTTTACCGTGCACGATTAAATGTTATTGGACGGGCAATTTGTTTGGTAATCGAGTTTCAAACGGCGGACGATTGTTTAACAACTTCGCCCCATGATTCTCGGACTTCGATTCTTGCGTACAAGATTCTCCTGTTCATGGTGAACGGAAGGGATTCTTCTGGGGTGAATTTCTTTATTTAGGTGACAAAAATATGGTAGAGACTTTGTCGGAGTTCGACGAAGTACTGAGGCGATTAAAAATGTCTTTCCAAGTACAGAAATGGAATAAGCTACATTGCATCTAAATATCTAAAGTATTTAGAAATCGTAGATTACAAAACGGCCGCAGTTCTTCGCGCTAGCGTTCCATTAACGTCGAGATTTTGAGTTACAACAGATCCGAACAATTGGAAGAGATATTTATAAAATGGAAGTGTGACAAATTTACTTGACCGGATTCACTGGTCGATTCCAACGCACTAACACACCTGAAACTTTGCTCACCTTTATCTTTTCTCCAAGTAAGAGAGCTCGAGGGCCAGGTAAAAAGCAAATTTCAGGCGTAAGAGTACAGTTGAGGATCCTCGAACGCTCGACGCGAATTAAAATACCATTCAACGAACGATTGTTCGTTGTTCTCCGAACTTTGCTCCCCGATTGCTTGGCTGGACGCGTGGAGAGACACGGGCAGACGACGGCGAACGGTCACAGACACACCTGAAACTTTGCTCACCCAGCGTGAAAATGTACGGGCAGAGCAAAGAGTCAGGCCCGTCCGTAACGTCTCAGGTCTCGCAGCACAAGTTCCTCCCTTATAGATCCCCTTCGCTCCTCACCGCGCGGAGCGATCGTATTCGCCGGAAGGACGCCGGAGAATAGAGGACGCCGACTCTTCATCGGGGAAAGATCCGAGGGAAGCGAGCTGCTGGCAAGACGGGGGATCTCGAGAGCCATTAGAAGCCTCGGGACGATAGGCCGCTGGAAGCTGAAAGAGAGAAATTCGCCGGGAGAAGAAAGAAGCGAAGAGAGAACTCCGCGACGCTCCGCACTTTGCGACGACCGCCAAGGAATCGAGATCGGGTCCGCGGTTCATCCTACTTTCCGCTTTCCTCCTGCTCCCACGGGAGACGACACTCGAGCCTCCATTGTTCGCGGTCCAGGGCTGAAACAGAATTGAAAAGACGCGTGTTATTTACCAATAGATTTCATTCAGACCGCAAATATTTCACGGGACGACGGGTCGGAGGAACCGGGGGGGGGGAGAGTGGTTTTTAATCGTTCCACGGCCTTTATAGAATTCTACAACTGTGTTTGATAACTGATAAGAACTGATAAGAATCCGCTTGGGGCGCTTGGTGGAAATTCCGTGAGCGACTCGGCCAAGAAGGTATTTCATGCGATTTTAAAAAGATCGGAGAAGAACGATTTCATGAAATAAATAGAAAGGTTTCAATATACGATATTAAACTTATATTCCTTCGTGAAGACGAAAAAGTATGTATAATTGTATCATAAAAACGGTATTGTAATACTATTTGTAAACGGTTTAATAAAATAGTTTGTTCGATTATTGCCGCTGTCAGAAAATAATTGAGACTATTTGAAAATGTAATAATTGTCGTTGACGAATTATCATGATCGCTATAATTATCACGAAAATATGATATGACAAGTTGATTTGCAGCAGCTGGATTCGTTTCGTTCCTCCAACAAATTATTCCTTTTTTTTTTTAGGCAATATTACAGGTATACTATTTCCCTCGTGTCAGAATTATAAGCGACCTAATCGTTACGCGCACTTTACTAAACACCTGATCGACCGTGAGCGAGTGCCGCTAAACGGATTATCACAGTTTATGCTGTACGGTACAGTAACAGACATCAATTTAAGTGCGCCTAACAGCAACTTAAATGTACCCGTGAGCCTGTTCAAAGATCGATCTAATTACAAATTAATCGATGGATATTAATCCGCTACCTCCGATAGGAAACCGGAAATTGTCCAGGAACGTGTAATTAACCCGAGCTACGTGCTCACGCTGTTACGTCAGCGCTCGAGAAAAATAATTCGACACGATAAGTATCGCGAGAGCAAAGTTTTTTTTATCTCCTTTGAAATTCTACAGCCGAGGAAATTTATTTACTCTTACACATTTTGTTTTATTTATAGGTTCGGCCTGTTCGTTGGAAATCGAATTTGCATCGCATCCCTCCTGGTAGGCACAGGAAGAGCATATTTATACCTGAATTCGCAAACGGTGCATGCAATTGTTTCGCAAACGACGCTCGAGATAGAATTGTTAAGGAGCGAATTGGCTCGCTCGAAGTAACTGGAGAATTTACTTAATAAATGTCGCTGATTTAAATGTCTAGGTAGATACGCGGTACGAATACTTTTATGCAAATGGCATGCAAAGTTTAACTCGCTATTATTTGCTACAACTGTATAAGCACTCTATTCTTTTTTTTTTTTAGACATAATTAATTCTAGATCAAATTGATGGATGGATCATTTCGGCTCATCTGACGCAACACACTGTTGGCGCACACACCTTTCTCTTTCGTAGAGCTGTATTTTAAATCTCAAACAATAGACTTAGACGAACAAAAGTGAAATGTATGTCAAAGGAAATTTAACGTGTCACGAGGGTAACGAATGATTAAATCTTCCGAACCACGTGCAGACTAATGTTACAGCAACATCTACTAACATGAAATCTCCGAGAAACCCGTTCCGAAGCGTCGCCAACTAATTTCCCAATTACATTCACCCGTAGAATCCAACGAATTTCGAGCAGCGGCCCTCTCATTAATTTTTCATGGCTCTCCGCACCGTATCTCCTCCCTCTACCGATTTCAGGCAAACGCGGCTTCCTCGGTGGCTGGCGGCGAAGAAATGGAACGGCCAGCTTCCACGCACCCACCGGTTTCCGCGAAGCCCGGCATTTTTTCCATGTTATATAAAGAGATAGACATCTGGTTGTCCGACGTGTTCCGCGGCGGCAGCGTGTGTACAAGCGAAAGAGAGGCCCGGCAGCGAGCCGCGGAGACGCCAGCATCCTGTCAGAGGGCAAACTCTCGGTCCAGAAGCGGAGAGTATAGCGTTACCGCTGGATGTCAGTGACCGGAGCATAACCCCAAGATAGTTTCACCATTGCCCCGGCGTCTTCCTCGTCGTCTTGCTCCTTTCTGTCGACCTGTATATTCCGCTCGGTCGTGGGCCGCGAACACCTGAGCGTCTCCGCTTGCGAATGTCCATGTGAACCCAGTTGCTCGCGGCTAGCGAACATCCTCTCGATCGAATGGATCTTTCGTTCTTTACGAGCTTTATCATATTTCTCGAGCGACAGGACTTTTCGTAGTTGCCCGTTCTTGCTTTGACCCGTTCGTTTTCGTTAAAAATCTCCTGCTTGTTTAATGAAAGCGAAGAATTTATATACATCAAGCTTGCTTTTCATCCACAACCGTTCAGAGGCATTTTTAAAATGTTTATCTTCTTCATTGGATTAAGAATTATCGTGGAATCGTTTGTACTATTCCCTGTTACTGATTAATTTAGGGGATTGATTAATTAATTGGTTGCAGGCTCGATACGTGGCTTCTATCCTATTGTGTTTCATGGTACAATTTCCAGGGAGATTCACGTTTTCAGTTTAATGAGAGGTTCGTGATTTTCATCAGCGCAGCTCGTTTAAATTAGATATGAGCCACGCAGCGGGCTATACCTGGTTTGGGCCATCGTCTATCTGATTTTAATTCAATTAGGAAATGTACAATCGATGGGCGAATAAGGCTTTGGAATGTTTCATCGAAATTCGACGATTGCCCTGCTTTGAAATTGCGATTTTCCGAATACACTGGCTAATCACTGTGCCAGCCAAAGGTGGGCTATTAAGAAGTTAACAGTAGTTATATACATCATTTACAATTCGATCTTCTTTTCAGTAACGCTTCCAAGCGCCTACACGTGGAACGACGAATATAATGAAACATCTAAGTGAATCGAATTGCGCAATTTATGGTGGAAAAAAAAAACTCCGGGGCAACCTGTTTCGTATTACACGTAACGTGGTAGGTGATTCGATCCAGTTGGATCTCGCGTAATTGGCACACTTTATATCACGTTACTTTCGTACTAATACCTTCTCGTGCATGCTAATAAGGATCATATGGAATTACATTCGATTGAAAAATTCCGCGTTTTTGCAACCGCAGACCTTGCCAGAAGTATACCAATCCACGACGAGACTTGTGTATTCGTGTAATTTGATCAACTATAGAATCGTAACTCATTCGTTGAAATCAAAAATACAAGGGATAAAAACCTTTCCGTCCCATTTCGTGATTGGAAATTCGACGTACGAATCGTTTTAACGAGCGGATCATGAAATCGGGCTTAAGGCCTCGCGCGACGTCGCCGTCGACGACGTCGACGATCCGGCGGGCGAGCTTCAGCCGTGCTGTGGGCGATCGATAGACACCGAATCGTCGAATCCGTGCATCGTAAAAGGGTAACGACCGCTGGCAGTTTGGCAGCATTCGTGAAAGTGCTCTTTCTTCGAAGTAATGCACGGCCGGAGTCGCGCGATGACGAGGGCGATTATGCGCGTGCCAACGGACGGAGGAAGACAGCGCACGCTTGCGTTTGGTATGCGTGCTTGCGTGGAACGAACGAGGGACACACAGGCAACCCGAGAGAATCACGGTGAAGCAAAGAGAAAGAAAAAGGGGGTAGAAGAATGGACGACAGAGAGGAGAGACAAAGAGGGCACAGCCAGCAGGAAGAATGACATGGTAAAAACAGCAGAGGAGAAAGGAAAGTGGAAATGGAAAACAGAAGAATAGAGAAGGACGGGGTGCGAATGGAAATGGAAATAAACGGGGACAGACGGTGACGAGAAGCGTCCGTTCGAATGAGGAGGAGAAGAAGATGGGAGGAGCGGTGATAGGGTGATACGAGGCAGGAGAATGCGAAAACCGTGCGAGACGAAAGGGGTTAACGTCGGAGCTCCGATTTAAATGCCCGGCATCGCTGAAATCGGTCCGATACGACCCCGACACGCTTGTCTACTCCGTCCAAACCCTCTTCTATCCATAACCGGACACCGTGAGGTGCTCGTCCGGGTAAAAAGCTGGACCGCATGGAAACGGGAGACAAAGACGGCCCCGGTGAAAAGGGGGGGCCAACAGCACCGGAAGGGTCTCGGCAAACATTCGTAATTACGCGATCATTTAATATGTCCGGGATTTCCGGACGGCGGCCGTTTAACGCGACGCCAAAAACGGATTGCCGTGTACACGGATTACGAGAAAAGGGTGAACCGTGGTCGACAGCAGTCTCGAAACTTTCGTCAATACGGGATAGGAGAAGGTAAGTAGATTTTAAAGTAATCGCGGATACGAAGACAAGACTAAATCCTTTCTATCGTTGTGCTCTTTGGATGGGGAGGATTGCAAGTAAATTGCAATTGAAATTCGTCAAAAATGATCCGCTTCGAAAGAACAACTCAGCTTCCATCCGAAACACTTTTCTACGCATCCAGCAATTAAAAAGAAACAAATGCGCTCGTTCTAATCCATTGTCTTGACCACGCAGCCTCATACAGAAACATGTGGATAATGTCTGAAGCGCAGCAGAAAGAATGATCTGTAATTACACCTATGTAGTGGTGGCGAACGAGATTTATCGATCGTTTGAAGT
This sequence comes from Holcopasites calliopsidis, assembly GCA_023838395.1. Lineage (NCBI taxonomy): Eukaryota > Metazoa > Arthropoda > Insecta > Hymenoptera > Apidae > Holcopasites > Holcopasites calliopsidis. The sequence goes on from JALHAQ010000009.1 coordinate 3,376,066, forward strand.
TTCACAGACGACAAGCATCTGTACAGTTTCCCAAGGCTTTTTCACTGGACCGTTCACGGGACATAAATCATAGTTCTCCCAGTGATTTATTTGCGTTAACGTCCGGAGTGTCACAGAGGTGTGGCACGAGCGTGGATCCTTAGCGTCTGCATTTAATTGAATTTATTACTCCCATGAACGATACGCGACAGCATTAAGGAGACCTAAGTGAATTCTTCACGCCCAGAGATTACGCTTAGCAGTGTGTAATTGCATAACACTTGGTCGCGCGTTCGGATAACTGGTATTCAGTTTACAGCTATATACATGTTCGCATAATATTCGTATCATCTGGTGTGCCTTACGAAAACTCGATGCAGAAATTCCGTGATACTATTATTACTAATTCATTGTGCTGTCATTGTTGGGATTTAATAAAAAACATACTTTTTTGGGGGGTATTATTGAAAATACAATCAAGTTTCCGAGACGGGATGATTCGAAAATAGATCATCGCTGCTTATTGCAAAGTCGCGATCCGCTAAAACCAATATTCATGGGCGCTCTCATGCACACCGGTTACAATAATACAATTTTGGAGAAGTACGCATTGAAGTAAAACCAACATTATTGCGCGAAGCATAATTGAAACTGGGTTAACAGCTTTCGAGCCGAATCTAAAAGCGTATTGTCCCCTTCGCAAAGTGCCTTCGACAAAATTTTCTCTCTTATCGCGCATCGTAGCGCCTGCTACCTGCTACGCTTTTATTACTCATTTGGAAACATACAGAAATGCTTTCCTTCGCGCGCGAGATTTCTTCGAGGATAATTTACGAACAGCGTTCGGATAAATATTAAAGTGCCCTCGCGGTTTCGCGACAGTCCGAGATCCATCTCTGTACGTGTGAGATAAAAAAAAAAAGAAGAAGCTACTATGCCGGGGACGAGATGGAGACAGAAGGGGGAAAAAATGAAGGTGAAAGAACGCCAGGAGACAAAAGGGGATTTGCTTGGAAAGTTTCAATGAGAATAAACGAAACTGTGCGCGCCCTTTCGTTCGGTCGCGTGAGCATTCCTCCCGCCCGTGTGCGTGTACAAGGATGCGAGAGAAAAGAAGAGTTCTAGAGAATGGGGAGACAAAAGGAAACGGAGTACGGAGAGCAAGAAGCACTAAATCTAATTGCCCGGCGACGTCGTGGAAAACGAACGACATGGTGGAGGTAGTACTCTTGTCCTACATTCGCTTCTTTCTTTCGTTATATATTTGTATCTTATAAATGTATCGTTTCAATAATTCATCGAGCCCCCTTTTGAATATAAATGGTATGTTCCCACTCGAAAGCTGCTGTCTCGCGATCTCCCGGTCTGGCCACGCGCATATACTTAATCGCAATTCAATTTATAACTTTGAGAGCATGCATTTGCTTGAAAGCTTTCTTTCCATTCTAATGATTTATTGAGATTTTCCTTCAGGTGGTAACTGATTGATTTAAATAACTCTCGACATTATGTTTATTAGCGAATGCGATTTAAACACGAGCTTTAAATTAATTTAAGGATCAGCAAACAAACGGGGCGTCCAAATGAAATTAAAAGCACCGAGGTGCACGTACATCAAAGATGGAAATTAGCTTTGCGCAGCGGCCGCGTAATTCATGAAAGAAGCTGAAAAGTAACAGGCTTTGCAAGTGTTACCCTTTCAGTGATATCTCGACAGTATGGCTTAACATTTCCTTTTTTCTACACAGCTTCGACTACATTTTACCAAGTTTTTCAACTAAATTAACTTTCATTTCCTAAGTGTCTCCACTCGGAGCTCTCTGAATCATCAAAGGCAAAACGCAATCAAAACACTTGTACTTTATCTCCCAGCCTATCGATTTCGTTTCATGATCGGCTCGATTAATCTTTCCCTCCAATATCTCTCTTCAAAATGTTGAAACTCGATATCATCGTGAAGGCTCTATTAATAAATCCATTTCGACGAAAGCAACGTTGCAAAAGAAAAGTAAGATTGAAAAGTCACAAGACGTTTGATCAATCGATTTAATGAGCACAGCGATTAATCTGACCGCACCACGAGCGATTTAAACGGCACAAGAACCGCGAGTGCCGGCTACGTCTTCGAGGAAGCGGGAAAAATGAAATGCATACGGGATTTAAAGGAACAAGGAACAGCGGGGTCGTTCGTGGTACGCGAGGGGAATCACGCAGCAGGCACACGTGACTTTTGCCGGCAGCCTGTGCCCGCTAAGGCGGCCAGCAGGAACAAGTTTTAATTCCTCGCGTCCCGCGCGGCTCATGACCCCGACGGAACACCGTACAGTCTTTTTTTCTTTGTTACCGCGATCGAAGTAGGTCAAGCCTACCTCCGCCTACTGTAGCCGGTCTTCTCCGGCTACCATCATCGTCATCGCCGTCGCGACCTATGCTACTCATCATCGGACCCGATTCGTGGGAGGAGGGAACAGACTGTGGATGTCTTCGCCGCAAGAGAAATCACGCAGAATCGCTGGGGAATGAAGCGAATTAATAATCATTGTTTCGCGTATACGTTTCGTAGTAATTGCAAGTATCCGATTGTACGTCTCTGAGTGTAAATATTCTTTGACTATGAACCAATAAAAATGCGATTACCGTTCTATCTGATTACGTTTGTCCTTTCAACAATAATTGGATTCCGTATCTACGAGTGTGGAATTAATTACCGCTGATGGGGAACGCAGTCGGGCACAAACGCCGACTTGTTGATTCCAAACGCCGCGTTACGTATCAGTTTTAAGATCAAACTGATGTGTTATATTCGAATCACCATAATCGTGTACATAAGTTGCAGAGAGATCAGCCGGTACTGTTCAATCAGAACACGTTGGTCAGATCGTATCGTGCCTACTGATTTGGAATTCAATCGACTGTTCGATTTGATTAGCATCCAAGCTACTTTTTCCAAACGCGATATCCGACGACTGTGAGGTAATTCGTGTCATCGTTTAATAATCTCCATCCGTTCAATTGTGTCGTTATTTCCGGTAAATATTACTATTTAATTCGAACGAAAGCTCGAGACAAGTACCTGATCTATCTTCCCCCGAAGCGAGATACAAGCGAATCCTTTTCCAGTCGCCTTCGACGCCACCGGAAGTGTGAACATCACCAAAATCCGTCGAGAGCCAGGAACTCCGTCGAGACTCTGAAACGGACGAAGGTACCCAGTTAGAAGCGAGGAGAACTCGATATCCTTCCAGCGGGAATTTTTTCTCAAGCTAAACGAACGGCCGCCGTTCAGAGTGGTCGATCCAGGTCGAATCGTCATTTCGCCCGCGGTCGCGTCATAAATCACGTTGGCAAACGCGTAGCTAAACGCCGGGACCGCAGCGTAACAAACCAGCCGTGCACGAAGCACGACGCGACGCCGGGATGGAATGGTTCACGGTTTTTTAAAGCCAGCTTCGCGTTCCTGCGGGCCGAGGTGGGAGCCCATTTGTTATTCCGAATGCCGCCGCCGCCGCCACGAAATCGCGGACGTAACGCGCGCGTTACGCTTGCACGCGGCGACGCAAGAACACGTCCATTATTTTCCGTTCGGATGCCCGGACCGGAATAGATAAGAAGACAGCGTTAGGACAAAACGAACATCGCTGGTTGACGTGTAAATTTTAAGAACCCCCCCCACCGCCCCCACCCAGCCCCTCGACAACCGCCAACAAAATGGATTCGAACTTATCTCTCACCCCGTTTCGCACCCACCGTTCGCAGCTCTCAAGCTTCCGCTATTTCCCCCGTCCAATTTCCATTTTCGCCCATCGACTTCTGTGGCTGGCGCGAACGCGGCACGGGAAAAAAAAGAGAGCGAAAGCCGGGGTAGAAGCAAAGATTATACACCGGGTGTACTCGAAATCGTGGCACGGTCGAAGGAGACTTTTAATAAGCTCCCTCTCCTTGGAGGAATTTACATTGGAGAATGTATGAGTTGAAATGAACATTACATTGGAATTTGTTCGTAGAACTGTTGAAGGAAGAATTCGTTATTGAGTGTTCATGGTTAACGAAAAATTAATATAATATTATCGAAGAATTAATGGCATGTAAGACCTTCGTTATACAGAGGACAGTATTTAACGTCTCTTAAAAAACGTAAGAATAGAAAGATCTGCCCTTTCTCATTCCGGTAATTTGAAATTCAATGTTTCTTTCGCTAGTAATCTTTGCCCAAACATAATATATTCGTTCAAATCGTTTTATTCCTTTCGATTCTACCAATTGCACCATTGCTCATCGTTGCCTTTTGAACTATTCCGTAGAGGGGGGAGAGGGGTGAAAGTCGAGAAGCTTTTCGCGGTAACTTCATTCTAATTTCCAACGAGAGCCGGCTTAAGGGAAAATAATTCAGCGGATATTTTCGAGTAAATTTCTCCTCACGCAATAGAAGCCCTTTGGGGAGAGGGGCAACCGCGAAGGGGAAAGAGAACGACTAGGTGTTGAGCGGCGCATTTTTTTCCATGGGGGTGTAAATTGTGCTCCTCTTGCAGGCTGCTACGCGAGCCGTTTTCACTCTATCCTAAGCTGGCCCAGCCAGCCGTGTATTTATGTTGCGAAGTTATTAAGAGAAAGTTTCAGGTTTTATGCCGACTAACGTCCCACACGATACGCTCGCCAGAGAAATGGCACACCGGTGTCCTGGGCGGAATTAAAATCTGAGGCAGAGTCGAATTGCAGCTGCAAAGTTATGAAATTAGAATTGAAAGAAGACACCGATCTCCTGCAATTATCCTTTCTGCGAAGTTTCCATTATTAATGACTGTCTGATTGCTTATCAACTAGATGTGCACGAGACTCTTGTCGAGGATATTTCCAATTATATTGTCGCAATAAAGAGAAGTCCTGTACAGTGGGAATTACTTGAAAAACGCCCGGCGTATCCCTTTGAAACCGCCAACGAATGTCCATCGAGTGACTCAGCTCTCCGGATCGACCCCCGTGTCTTTTGGGGAGGAGAAAATCGATCGATCTCACGGTAAATAAGATTAAAGGGGTGGAGCGATCGTAAAGGAATACCGCAAACGCTTCACCTCTGGATATCCCTTTGATAACAACGATCGACTGATACGCAAGAAGCCCGACGTGCAAAGGGAGTGCACAACAGGAAGGAGGGATAGAACGAAAGGGATGGAAGGGTATCGTGTAAACTTTGCGCGAGTCGAGTGAATGAACGCTGTTCTTTGTACGAAACTTGTCGATCGATAAGATCGAACGATCTTTCCGGAAAAATGATTGAGGAACATTGAGGATTGTTGTAATATCATTTTCTTCGATGGAACAACGGAGTAGTCGATAAACGAAGTTTTCTACAACAAACTAAAGAACTAACTAAAGAAAACTAAAGAACAAACGTGTATATAAAACACAACGATGTGGAACATACCTTTATGAATGTTCCAATTAAAGAGTTTCAATAAAAAGGACCCAATTTAATTGAACTACCACCCTTCTCCTCTACCAGTGCCATTGATCCAAACGATAGTGTGATCCAGGAAAATAACTGCCATAAACGAAGCTCGGAAAATCTCCAAAACGAAATAAAAAGATAAAGGGAGAAGGATAAAATCGAGGAATAGTTCGAGACAGAATAAAATTCATACACTCACGCGTGTTCACCGTGGAGATCCAAAAAGAGTGGCGTCGACGAGAATAAAACTGAACGACGGGAATTCACCGGGATAATATAACATCGAGGATCTCACACGTTTGATTGCGGGAGAAGGAAGCAGGGCCAACATCCTTTTCTGATATATTTCCGGCTATCAAATCGCACGAACTTGTGGTTTCACGACGCTCCGCTGTTCTCGTGTCCGCGCAAACTTCACTACTACTACACACGCCGCCATCGATGACATCGTCGTCATCCCCTTTCCTTGGTTCCCCTTTTTACTGCCTTCTTAATGCCACCGTAACAGGAAATGACGTAGCCAGCATTTTTTTTTCCTCTCCAGCTTTGTCCTCCTCGACTCTGTTACCTGACCGAAGATAAGTGTTTCCATTTCACCGGCGAACCGTATCCCGAAGGCTCAATTAGGAGACGTTCGTTTTTGTCACTGGGTAGATCGGTACACAGAAAACTACACTGCTATTAGCCTGCCGGGATTAATGCAGCGTCGCCTTGGATGAATGCAACAGCTTCCCCTTTTAACTCCTTCTTTCTGTTACCCCTTATATGCCGGGATTGCGACAAGCAGTCACACTCTGGCGTAAGGTTGTGGTTATTTAGACATCAAAATAAATTCAACTAATAATTACTAAGGGTGTAAGGATAAATATCTATGGATTGACGTTACTTTAATCATCAATGAAATCATTCGACGGATCTCTAAAAAAGTATTTACCTGGTTTTACCGGTAAGATCATTCGACCAAGATAAAAGTAAAGGGTCGACGAACCAATTTTCCGGCGCAAGAAGCGCAAATACCTGCGTACGACTCGAGCATGGCGCAACTTGTCCGCGAAACGCAAAGGGAAACTTTCCTTCCCACCGTCTTAAATCGTAAACTTTATTTCCTTCCATAGTTCCCGCGAAACCCCTGGGCTTGACCGAAAAACTCCACGCGCGCAGATGGTATCGGTTCTTAATTAAAATGCAACCCTCGTGCAAATATTCGTCGAGCCGAGTCGGTGCTTGCCAGCCAAAGAAGAAAAAAGAAAAAGGAGAATAAAGAGGAGGTGGAAAGATGAAAAGAGATGGCCGGATAGAAGGTTCGCTCGTAACGGTTGAGTTTTGGAGAAAGAAACGATCGTCCGGCTGATTTCGACTGTATGACGCACTTGCGCCACGAGCATAGGTCCCGAAGGGGGGAAAAAAGGCCGAGGTTATCATGACCGGCATGACAAATAACGATCACAAGAATTCCTTTCTTTATTCGGGGAACAGACATCCTTTCATCTTCTTTCTTCTTTTTTTTTTTCGACGATCTCACGGAACCCCGGACGACTCTTTTCGGATGCTAATTGAAACGAGCGAGTCGACGGCGAGGAAACGCTCGGAGAGCCGCCTTCTCGATTTTCCGGATTTCTCTTTAAATACCGTACGATCGTAACATTTGGAGAAGATAAGGGAAACACGCGTTCTCCAGCCAACGTCAAATATTAGATCCTCCAATTAGAGTTTCGACGTATGTACCAGCTTTCGCGCAGCGGGAACGCTGTTTTAACGATTATTGCGGAGATGGAGTGTCACGTTCGAGTGCAAAGCAGACGTACGATATGGAAGGAACAGAATTCCCGAAGATATTGTTAGAAGGAAGAAAGAACGTCATTAATTTGGTGCTCTGCTTTAATAGAATTTACTGATTGATTTAATTGGCTGGGCGTCGAAAAGTCTGCAAGTGCCATATGTTTAATAAATTGAAGAATGTTGTTTTATTAATTGGCAAGACTTGAAGATATTGAGGCAGCAATAAGATAACATTTTGGCAGCCAATATTTAAAGAAGATTTTTCAATTTGAAGATTTTTCAATTTGAAGATTTATTAAGATATAATATTCAACATTAATACAATTCCTGAATATGAAAGTTTTAGCAAAATACTGAGCAACTCTTCTCTCTCCCGTGATTCTAACTTCGCAGAAACAGCAGATCCCATATGCGCGAATCGTCGAACAGCGTAGAATCGAATGGGGACGAGTTGCCTAGCTCGAAGCCTCGTTACCGAGTCGCAATGAACAGAATCGCTTCTCTCCCTTCTTTAAAAGTCAATAGCAAAGCAAATCCTGTGTCGGCGCGGAAAGAATCTTTTCGATTGGAGAAGCCTCGTTACGACAGTAGACGGCTGGCCTTTCACGCGGTTCTTCACGAACGGGACTTACGTAAATGACAAATTTCTCTGAACTTTATGGATAAAAAGGAAGGAGAATACTTTTTCCTATGATTACAATACATCCGCGCGTATCGTAACGAACGCGAATAGTGTTTCGAGTTGAGCCGAACGTGTGCTTGAGAGCGGAGGGAAAGTTGGAAAAATAGAGCTGACAAAAGCAAGCGAGGGGGCAAAGAAAAATTCTCTCTCGTCTTGGGAAAATTTCCTCGCGTGTATATTCGACGAAGTGCTACTCCGCGTTCAATTTCGCGTGAACACGCTTGTGAAGCGGGCGGTTCTTTTTCCTTCAATGATAAAAAGATTCCATCGTGAAATCGTAGGGAAAGTGGCGCGAGCTTATTTCTATCGTTGATTTGGTGCTCGGTGAAAAACGGGAGACATGTTGTGTCTGTTGGAATTTTTCCCTTGTGGAGGAGTAAGTCAGTTTCGAACTGAAACTAATATCGATGGCGACCCGAAGTTGGAAACAGGGACGGGTTGGAGAAAGAAGCCTGTGGCTTGCTATGTATATGGGGTGTCCCTTGAATTCACGAATTGTTAAATATTCCATGAAACGGGTGTACAATTTGTGGGAGAAAACAACGGCATAAGGCAAGACTCTGTACCTTGACAAAAACATTCAACCCCTTCGCAAACGCATCGCCAAAACGGGAAACCACCATCGCATAAAATTAAAAAAAAAAAAAAAGAAAGACAGAAGAGCCTACAAAGAGGGACCAAATTGAAGCGAACCCAGCCGAGATTCAGCTACCGCGCGCATTCGAAAAAGGAGGATCGTTTTGGAAAACGTGGGAATTGGATAAGGGTCGTTAGATAGGACACCCTGTATACCCACGTAATACCGCAGAAAGCCTGTACGTATCGTGTACAAAGGCAAGGGAAGAGAAAGAGAAGAGACGGTGAAAAGGGAGTAGCAGGAGAGAAGGAGGTGAGAAAACGGGATAGATAGAGAAACGTTCCAGTTGCGCGGAGGGAGGGAAGCACTAGTAGCGAAAGAGGAAAAGGGAAAGAGAGCGGCGCGCACTGCGCCCGATAAAAAGCCCTGATTCCCACGAGCGTGGATAGCCTACGATGAAAACCTCTCCAGCTCGCCGACCACGGCACGGCATTAGAACGGTCCACGAGTACCGTGTCGGATTTTTCGTCCGCGGACACAAACTGCTATACACTGGAGCAGCGTGTAGAAAGGATGGGCGAGAATGATGCGAGTGGAAACGGTGCAGCGATGCATATTCGTTCTCCGCGTAGTGAATATAGATATTCACTTACCAGAGCTACGGTAATTAGGTAATCACCGGCAGCCCCGGTTCGACCCATGCCCAGATTTCCCGCTCTTACGTTTGTAACGCACCCCCGATGACGGCTACGCGGGCTGGTAAAGTACATACCGCGTGCTCGCCACTGCTATCGCGCGAAATGGTGCGAAGCACGGTTTGCACGAGATAAGTATGTGAGCGCAGGTGATAAATGGGCGAGCCGAGGCTGCGAAGAATCGTGGAAGACTTGCTGCTTTCTTTGAGCGATGGTAAACGCTGGTTTGCGGTTGCCAGAGGTAGAAATATACTATTATAGATTATTCGAGAAATAAAAGATTGACATCCTTTTCATTGTTGCATTCCTCGTTACGGTTGATATGTATGACTCTGATAAGATCATGGGCATTAACGAGTCACGTGAGATGCATTTCGGAGCAAGTGTATTAATTGTTAAGGTTAAAGCTTCAAACGATATTTTCTTAAAATCAAATAAATTATAAGTACCTGAACTACAAGCATTTATTATTCTCTTCAACCGTTCAATTACTCCCAATCCCATGCACCGCGGTGGAGTCTGCATTTCCTTTGCCAGCCGTTTCATCGAGGCGTTCAAACCGACGAATGTACGCATTGTCCCGTTACACCTGTCTGCACAAGCGTGTCAATTTTATGCCAGCATCCGTGGCTGAATATGCATCCCCGCTGACGCTTTCAATCGAACAAGGCGCGTATAGACCTTGCCGCATTATCCTACCAGCTCGGAATCGACGGTGCCTTTTATTTTATCCACGGTGCCGAGGAACCGTCGGAGCATCGATTTCACGGAAGAACATTCTGTTCTCTTGCCAAGTTATATTGTTACTCGAGCATCAGCTTAAAGGGAGCGGCGTTACGTCGACGAGACAAAGCGATTGATTGTAACACGATCAGTCGAGGGTGTATATAAAAGGGGAGAGAGATCCCGGTCCCTCTTCTTCTCTGCAGAAGAAATTCACAAAAGAAATCCGGCGCAGTGATTACAGGCAGACGCACTCGAATCGGAATAACGCTCCTAGAGAAATGATATCTCTTCATTCGTCCCCTGTTCTCGTTCCTTAATTCCGAGCCTGCGCGAACCGATCGACATGCCTCATCTTCTTTCCTTTCCATCTGTCGCTTTGAGAGTTTTCCCTTAAACGTATCTCGTTGAAACCGCGCACGTTTGACGGACGGTAATGATCGGATGCCGAATCGCGAGCACGAAATTGCACGCTATCCCGCGCGTTGTGAATTCGCGGGAACTGGTCCCCAGACGTTGTAATTCGCCAACGTTTGTTGGATAATCAATCTCTCGAGAATCCGGCCACCGTTAACTCCGCAAGCATGGGGTAATTTCCTAATCACTGTTATCCGTGTAATTGCACGGCGTTTACGCGTCTCGTGCTCGCTTTAAATGCTTGTGGGCTGGAAAGAAACGCTACTGGCTGCTTGAATTACGCGGGTGGCGCGAATGAATCAATTGTAGAATCGGTGCGGCTAGAATTTTACCAAACCTAATCTGACCAACTATTCTCTATTTCAAGGAAAGCCCGCGTTAAATCCTCGATCGTCGACGATCGACCACAGCAGGGACCGAGAACAAAGCGCATCATTTTACACCCGCGAGGGTAATTATTATCTCCGCCCTCCAATGTTACGCTCCTCTCCGCACACTCAGCAAAACAAAAAAAAAAAGAATTCCAAACCCCATACATACCCCGAAGCAGCATCGAATAGAAATCGCCGGGATTACGGGCCCTCATATCACCGGAACAGCAAAGCTCCGGTCAAGACCGATCGGTCGTCCGATTCCGAGGCAGCTGGTGTCCGACCACCTTAACCGATGTTAAGGATTAAAGGTTCGATGGAAAGCGATCAATCGTAACGCGGGCAAGCACGAAAGGGGAGAGAAGAGAGCTCGGCCCCGTCCGAGTTCCGCCGTGGAAAGAAATCTGGTGGCGTGATTACGGGGCAGACACGATCGAGGAATTGGAAGCACGCTCGAACACGGTAGGGCCCGTTCTTTCTAATCCGCGACGAGACAAGAACCGGTCGATAAACGCGCTATATATCAGAGGTCTCGAGTGCACCGCGCCGACGGGACGAGAGAGAAAGCTGAAAGGGACGACGCGATGGGGAAATCTGCAGGCGTTTGCCCTATTTAACCCTTTCGACGAAACTTTTTCATATTTCATGTTACGGTATATGCACGCGTGCACGCCGTGAGATTCGGGGACGCCGACGGAAGCGGATTGCAGCTTGAAACATCCGGGGACTTCGAATTGACAGAAGGATCCAGTGAAATTTAATACAGATACACTTGCATAAGCTGCTCGGAAGCTACGCGGCATTAAATAATAAATCGTCGGTTACTTGAATATTCGCGGCATTCAACGTACTTAAAAGTGTGACATCGAATCTGCCAGTCTGAACTATTCTAGTTGTTGAAATGATTTTGCGCTCGGTTGAAAGAATTAGCAGTTTGAATATCACTTTCGAGTGAGATTTTGTTAGATAATAAGCAACGACAGTTTCCCGCACAGTCAACGATAAAAAAGATAACGTACGTCACAATATACGTATAAACTTAATAATTCTTCGATTATGGTCAATCGAAAGTGTTCTGTCGCATGATAGAACTTCAAGTTGAAATTACGTTCCTATTCACCAAACGATTAAACGATTCGTCGAGCAAGTATCAAACATTTCAGAAGAGGTATACAATTCTCGGGACCAACCATCCTTTCGTTTTCGGGTTTACCGCCGCCGAGATTGCACGGCACCGGAAGCTGTGCGTTCAGGAAAAGTGTGCGCACGATGATAAAGGCTTCTTCACAGACTCCAAGAACGTGGGACGATCGGTCACTACGCGTTGTATCGCAATGTTCGTAAGAACGAAGTGTCTGCCGCAGAGGGCCACCTCCTTCTGTACAAAACCGAGACGAACGTTATCGATCCGCATCGTCCCAATGAGAAATAATGCATCCTCCGGAGGAACGGCGTTGTTGCCCCCCCCCCGATGCAAAAGGTAAAGTATTGCTGCGCGCGAGCTGAGAATAAACCGTTTCGCATCTTTTCTCCTTTGGAAAACACGAGCAGTCGCTAGCCCCGCTTCGGAGCTCTTTCAGCCTTGCCGGCTTGCTTCTCAGACGCATCCATTTGTATCTCAACCTTTCACCTGATTTCTCGGCTCGTTTAATCCGCTGCGTTCATTCACTGTACCTATGTGTATGTGTGCACCCCATTCCACGTCTGTCTTTCACGGGAAACCGATTGATATTCAAATTGGAAAGGGAACATATTTGTTCTTTGTGAATTCGTTTCGCGAGGAAGAAAGGTTCGTTTCGCTTTTTGTTTTAGGAAAAGCCGTTTACTAGTGTGATTATGCTGGATTTGTATGATAAGTACACGTCTTCGTACGTTAAAAATTATTGATAAAACAGGATAGATTAACACTTTGAGTCAACCATTCACTGGCTTACAATAAGAAAAGAATCTCTCCTTTAACTATAATATTACCCATTCGATTACCAACAATTTCATCAACTATCGAAGTTCTCCGGCGACCAAACTTCAAGCCGGTTCATTTTAATATCAAATTAGAGAAGTCGATCGGCGTGGACTAGCTCGGCGAGGGAGCGTTTCCGCGTAAAGTAAACGAAGAATATTTGCTCGCAAAGAAATACAATGGCACCGGTCCTGGAAAGCTGACCGAAGTCGATTGTCCCGAGTCCGGGCAGACAGCGGGAGATCCAAGAATTACTCTTAACTGTAAGTGGAGTTACCCCTCCAATGAATTTATAGAGGCCGGCTTAATTTCGAGCGTCAGCTTAACTCGCCGGCGGATGGTGAATTAGATAGAAGAAGACAGAGCTCTGTTCCATAATTTAATGCGAAGAACCGCGTTCACTCCCGATGCTTTTCATTTCAACCACTCGGCGCCGGCACGTTTTCGCTGAAGGAAAATTGAGGCGCGTTGATAAATCGAGATTACGGGCTAAACTCCGCACTACGTACGCCGCTTTCTAAACGGAAAAGTGGCACAGATAAAACCGTTGCCCCTCTACGTGTGTAGGGTGAATTGTACGGGCACGATGTTACCGTCCACGACCAGATATAGCCCCGGATGAATCGTATGTGTGTGTGTGTCTTGTGGATTAAGACGGAACGATTATGTTCTTGTTGCCGAATTTATTACGTTGTTGGGATTACTAACCATTTCGCAAGTGTGATAAAATAGTGAAATACGATGGAGAGCGGGTAGAAAATTGTTATGTACATTTCTGATAGCGGAGATAGAAATGGAATTATGGACGCGAATTTTGCTGTATCCGAGTAATAAATTTTAGTAATTACGTTGCGTATGATGGAATTTAAGATGGAAAGTACGCGGCAGTATTAGTAAAAGGGGTCTAACTAGAATGTCGCATAAATTGCGATATACTTGTGTACCGTGAGTTTCGCTGTTTCAGTTTCCATGAAAAATTCGGTAATCTATCGGTGTCATTGTCCATAGTCATAATACAAGATTTACATTTATATATATCTTCAGCCTTTTTAACCTGACTCGAAAATTGTATGGCCAAAGGATTGCAACAGCGACCAGTCTCTCGAATCGGAACGCATTATCATGAAAAACAGCCACTTTACAATACATAATAAAGAAGACGAAAAAAACATTTGCATTTATCTCGAATTCAAAGGAAGCCTTGATTAAATTAAGGATAACGCTTGACACAGACTCGGGCCTTGCGCAACGAGGAAAATTTCAATAGGAGAGGCAAATACTCCGGGCAAAACTGTTTTGCGGTTGCCAAGCTGTTTTGTAATCACGTTACATGAATTGAAGTATCTTGTAAAGAATGATCGCGACTCTTTTTTTCTTCCCCCGGTGACGCAAGTTATGGTTCAGCCTCGAAAACTAGATAAACCGTGTACCTTCCTTGAGAACATTAAGCGAGATCACGAGAGAATTTATTTTTAACCGCTTACGAGATCGGGAAGAAGCTCCGCGAGATAGAATCGGTACCCGATCGCTTCATTATCCGCGCTCATTACGCCACGAATTTAAAGTACAATTGAATTTTAATCCGCGCTCAGGCTGCTCTCCTTCAGTATTCGCCTCTTGTTTCGAGCGTGGTTAATCTGATTAAAGAGATCCATTTTTTTTCGGGTGGGAGGGGAGGATTTCGTATAATTCTTGTATTAATAAATTTGCATTAATTACACGCGGATGCTGCTCCTGGTCCCCGTCATTGAAATGCTATTGCGACAAACGTAGAAATTTTGCAATTTTAATGCACAGCGTAAAATGGAATGGATAGAGGCGAGTTAATTCGTGCGAATGCGAACGATTATAATTCACCATTATGCGCGTAGCATTGTTCGTAATGCATACGCCTCTACCTGTGTGAATCTTCATTTCGATGTATATTTATTTTTATATAACGCCGCACATTAAGGACAATTATTCTGTCCGGTTCTAAAGGCCTAGATAAATCTGCGGAATTTACGTTCCCATTTTTCAGTGCTCGGCAAGTTTTCAGCACGGTAAGAAGCATAATTCTTGAAATGAAGATTGATCTTTGGAAATATTTCGTGACACGTTCGTTTACATTAGTTTTCATTTATTTTTTTATAGCATCAACCTGTAACATGTTAGCATGGTGTGTTTTAAACACTTACCGAAAGTGTAGCACAGTCGTTGGCCAAGGATTTCATTAGTTAGTTATATCTGTAATAAAGAAATCAATCTTTTAATTAAAATCATCCACGTAATAATAAATTAAAAACAAAATCGAAATATTGCTTCAATTTATAATTCTACTTTTCTAACAAATAAATCAAACAGTACGAGAAACTTCAATTCAACACCAACGTTACCGGATTTGCTTTACGCTTCATAATATCATTCGATCACCATCAATTGAAAAACGCAATTAACTCCGCGGAACGTCGACCAATTAACGAGAATCAATTCGAACGGACTACAGGTCATCGATTGTTTATCCACAGACAGCATTTACTAATGGGAAATGAATGACATCGACCATCCTTTATCTCTTTATATTTAAATAATGTAACGCGAGGATATTTATTACTGTTCGATAAATATCGACAAAGCTGCAATCGTGACCGAGCACCATTAACGCTCGAACTTTCGTTTCCACGGAATCTTTCCTTCCCGCAGATTTTATTAGATATCCCTGCCATTGAACGGATCACGAAAGCATGCTATTCAAACCGGCGCGGCGGATCGATTTCGAGAATATCGAAGGTATTTCGTTGCATTGAAGAAATACCACTGGAAAATGTAATCAGCCGTCGAATGTATTCGATCATATTCCTCGGGATAAATGTGTTCTGTTTGATCCACTGAATTATTCAGATGTTTAAAACAGGTTTTCGCCCCGTTCGGAAAACTTTTTGACAATATTTTTGATCACAAATGACGGATCCAGTGATAAGAATAGAATAATCGAAGTAGAATAAAGCCGTCTTTGATAAAAAGAAAAAATCGTAGAAATATTTCATTGGCAGATCAAGGGCAGAATCAACAACGAGAAATAACATTTCCTCGAACGGTGCAGTGGCAACCTAAAAAAAAAACAACAAGCAAACGTGCTCGCGACACGCGAACAAATCCGGATATCACTTTGGTACATATTTCATGTCTCAAGTCCTCCTGAGCGCATCGCGAAACTTCTTCCTACAAATTCGATGCAGTTTGAGACAGCACACCGGGCAGATAACAGAGGAGTCCGCAGGGGTAAAGCCGGGCAAACGCAGCCGAGAGAAAAATCCACGTTTTCAATTTCCTCTAGCATGTACAAGTGAAGAAGAAACGTGTACTGGTGTACACACTATGCACACTTTCCACCACAAGCGATTCTCCCACGATTTTTCCCCTTAGCGTTAAGCGTACCCTTAATTCCTTCTTCTCTTACTTTTTCTCGGCGCAGATATTGTTCTGAATTCGAAATGGTATTACGGCGCGGCTTAATCAGACCAGTTGCTTGGGGGAACGATTTAAAAATGCACTGAAGGAGTCTATTCACCTTTGAGGAGACGTATGTTTGCTTCTGAATGGTGTGATTTAGCAGCAGAATCGCGTGATTTAGTTTTGTTCATTTCTAATCCACTTGTTTCTGATGACAGGAGATAACTATATTTCTTTCTTTTTTCTATTTCTTGTGCAAAAAATCGATGCTTTTGCATGCCACCCTTTCCTTAAACAATGTAAATTTAAACGAATGTCACCAAATCTTTACAATTACTAGCGATCTTTCAATTCGGAGAAACCGACGCGATTCTTGCAACCCTTTCTATCTGGAACTAAATGAAATTTCGCTGGAGAAATTCATGAGGCGAACGAAAGAAGAGAACTCGGTTCTATACCGTACCGCACGCGAACTGTTCTACTTTATCGGTTTCTTATGTTAAACAAAACCGTAAATAATGGCACGCAACTCGTTCCTGGACGAAATCGTTGGACGCACGTGCCATCACTGGCTTTCAGACGTTTCCATCCTCTTATTTATGACAGCACAGCGGAGGCTGACGCGAACAGGAAAAAAAAAAATAGTAAAGGACAACAGCCATTCGCTGCGAGCTCGCGACTGGGGGTGGAAGAAGAAAGGGTAGCAGAGCTTATGATAAAATCGAATTTCCTTCGGTCGGGCGGTATGTAAGCTACGGGAGCAAATAGAATATATGTATGTATATCCTCCGGAGAGAAATAATTTTATATCGAGCATGTGCGGCTTGCACGGCAGTGCCTCGATTTCGTCGCTTTTGAATAATTCACTAGCAACCGCTTTATGCCGCCTCATGTATGCCGCTATTTATAACGTCAGCAAAGGAATATCGTCACCTGTTGTCGTTTGCGGGATTTTCGGTGAGTTACGCGTTAATTTCTCGCGATTGTTTACGTATTTAAATGCGTCTTGCGTTGTATAAACGGGAACGTAAGTCAGAGTCGGAATGTGATATAAAAGATAGAAAAATACACCAGTAAAAAGCAATGTAAAAAGCTTAAAGGAAGAAAGATGCGATCATGTTAAACAGGAGCGAAGAGAAATTGATCGATCGCGTCTCTTCGCACCTGGTAAATTGATTTCCGCACCTGCGAAACAGCGTGGCGCATTAATTGCAATTTAAAATGTGACAGCCACATTTCTTCACGGCCCGTCTTCAAAGCCAATGAACCTCCCCCCTTGCATTCTTTTAATGAGCCCTTTTAAATTCAGGGACTGGATGTTCCTACCATCTGCACTGCGAGGCCAGACATTGGTTACTTCATAATTACATACGGAATACTGCTTCCGCCGTTTCGTTTCTACCTTTTCGTTGTTGAATTTCACGGCGACTCGATTTTCATTTTAATCATGTGCCGCGTCGTGTCCGTGATACATTTGTTGAAGAAAATTGTAGCTTCACCGCAGTATCCGTTTTGTAAAGTGAAAGAACGCTAATTCGGAACATTGCGTTTTGTTGGCGGAATAGGATTTCGATTGTCTTTCGATGGAAATGAACGTGTTTGACGTTTCGGCGATTTCCGGACACGTTTAAGACGCGCTTTTCCTGCATTTAAATCTAATTCTTCTAAGCTATTTACCAACATCTCTATCTTTGACGCAGAAGCGTTCGCGGAGAAGTTGAAGCGGGTAAGATTAAAACATTGTCCGCGGTATACACGAATATGCATTTTCCCGTGTTAACCGTAAAGGATAGCCGACACAAACGTGTCCGTTCCAGTCATAATTCATTTTATACTTCCTCTGTTTCCTGTTAACCAGAACACGCGTGCACAAGCACGTCGCAATATTACAGCACCCACGTGCACGCATATGGGCGCGTGTACGGGCGCACAGACGCAAGGCTCGCGGCGAGATTCGCAAAAGCGTAACCGAATTTCCCTCGGTCCTTAATTTCTTGCCTTTTCCCTGGACAATCTCACGGCAGCGAGCCGCTTTGTGGATTCACCTCGACTCTCTCCATTACCGTGCCGGGGAATCGGTCCTGTTTTCATTCTCTTATTTTTATACCCTCCCGTGTCCCGTTTTTTCCTGGGCCATGGAATCACGGCGCTCGAGACTCGGGAGGGGAATTTTCGCGATGCGCAACTCTGCAGTAAGCCTGCATCGGAACTTAATCGAATTCTCGGTTTAAACAGTGTCGGTGATGACGCGCTTAACGTAAGCACTGCGACTAATTCACCGCGACGCGCGTTTCGTAACTGTGATCAATTCGATTCTGTTGCTGGGAAAAGTTTCACGAGATTTCACTCTTTGGTGCCCGATTTCATTGGAACGAGCTTCGAAGCGGCGTCGGATTATGAACTAATGCTACTTTACCTGGGTTCGACTATTTCGCTCGACATCGAAGGTTTCCATGGGGCCGACGTTGACGGAACCCCGACTCCACTCGAGCGGAGTCGCGAATCTTCCAGGATTTCGTGAACCCAACGCGACGTATAGCCTTCTGGCAACATGACGCGATCCACGAGAGCGTAGGATGCGTGCTCCGGCGCGTGTTCAACCGCAAGCACGGACGCGCGCACACGCGCGCGCGTTTTCACGTATTTCCGCCCGCATCCGCGCCGGCTGAAACGAGGCGCGCCCCGAATAACGGCACCGCTTTGTACGCCTGGAACACGCGCGGTTATAAATAAGGTTTATGATGTCATCCGGCTCGCACCGCGGACTCTCGAAAACCATTCCGCTGTTCCAGTTCCTTTTCTCGCTTCTTATTTCGCTGCGTCCATCAGCGACGCGCCACCGGCCGCGTCTTCCTCTTCCGGTCGCTTCGCTACGCTCCCGAAATGACCGCTTTAATCCGCTGCCGCGAAAACGTTTTTACGAACGTCGTTGCTTGCTAGTCCCGATTGTTCGATACGATGGCCGTGGTCTAATAAAGAGCATTTACTTTAGAATATTTCTCGTTGCTACTAAATTGAGGATCATTCATTCTTGTCCGGCATGATTCACTAAGCTCTAGGCTTCAATCTGAGGTTCAGTTTGTTGAAAAAATGTTGCTTGGGAGTCGTGGAAACTTCATTACGAACTCGGCGAAGCAGTGGAACTGATAGGGAACAAATTTAATTTTCTCGATTCCAGAGCAGAATTTTTTTAATAAATGAGGGCTCAAATAAAAGCTTAGATTCTCAGCTACGATCCGGTAGAAGAGTTTAAATGATTCCCCGTTGCGTTCAATTGTTTACGTCAATTTAAAGCAGAACAGGATTCATAATGTAACTACAGTGGTTTATATTTGAGACTCGTAGCTTTATTTCGATTCTACTTAATTATTTTCAATCCTTTTCTAAAATAAGTCAAATACAATCCACTGTTCCCGGTTCTAAATAAAGTTACGATAAATAGGAGGTAATTGCTGTGGCGTGTACGTTTCGCAAAGTGGCTAGTCGAAATCAGGATTGTTTAGCATTCCACGGTTAATTGCGTCGTGAACGGTTTCCGCGGTGGCGGCAGCGACGCAAAGTCGTGATTGTTATTTTTACCTTCCGCTGCTTCTCGTTCCCACTTATTCGACGTAGCAATTACGCGAAATCTAATTTTCCACGTTGCCTGACACGTGCGGTATACTCGTGGCCACCGAACCAGTTCCATTTTATAAAACTGCCGTCCGATTATCCAGAGAACCGATAGGATACGTGATAAAAATTCCGATAGCACGCACGCCGGCGATCGGCGGCTGGTCGCCGGCTAGATAAACTCTTAATTAAATGCTATACATAATTAAGATCGAAGATTTCGCGCTAAGGCACGAGCTCGAATATTTCTCGCTGGTTCGCAGCAGCCGAGAAACAACGTTAGAACGAATTAAGGATTTAAACGTCGCAATGATAATAATAAGAATAATGCTATTTTGTTTCGGATATATTAATCGACGTTAAAATTTCATTGGATGAATGAATCGCTTTTTTCTTGAATCTTCTTGGAAGCGGTTTATAAATATTTTCACGTTCAGATAATATGACAACGTACTAAAACAAATATATACACTAATTTTTACACGAGATCGATAATACTCTATTCTTTTTCAAACTAGTTCATTACATTTCCACCTTTCTTTATTCGATATCGTCCTCGCGACGAGACACTGGAGAAGAAGATAATAATCGAACGACCAGCCGGCGTGAAGTTAGAATTCGTTCGAATAATGATCATGGACAGCGCGATGGGAAGGGAAGAAAATTGCACGCCCACGCAGAATCGAGAGCGGTTATTCATGTTTTTTCTTCGTTCGAACGCCAGGAAGATTAATCCCCCTGAATCGTGACCGTGGTGGAAAAAAAAAAAAGATATGGCGCCCGTCCGTACATCATCCGGCTTTCCTCCCCCCCCCCCCCACCCTTTCCGTCGTCGAACGCTTCGAGACCAATTGAAATTTTAATGACGAATCGTTAACAGCTCGGCATGAATGCGGGCGCATCATCGTATCTGGCGACGAAGAAGAATAGGGAAGGGCGAAACTCATCGACGACACCAATATTATTTGTTCCGTTCGTGAATGTCCGGCAGATAGGAGACGCAGAAAGTTTATTAATGATAAAGTATTCGTTGCATATAGACGCTGTTGAGGAAACATTATTAATAAGCAATTGGTCGATGAATAAAAGAAGATACGCTTGTACGGTAAAGTGATATCGTTAAATGGAAGGTAGCCGCACGAAGTTAATCAAGGACAAGCCACGCGTAACACTGTGATAATAATATAAAACGCGTGCTGAAGGCCAAATTGTTAATAACCACATGGCGAAACGATGGAAGATTTCATTTGCATACGTACTGACAGACGTAATCAGCGCGAGGCTTCAGCGATATGCGCGTCAAAGTATTAGAGACATGTCAAATGCAAAAGAATCACCGATCGGAGAACAATTAACTTGTTACTTTATCAACGTGAAAATCTTGTTTGGGATACTTCTGATTTCCAGGAATAACAGAGAGAATTTTTCAATTAATGAATATATGAAGTGTTTCGTAAATAGTTGAGAAAACCATGCTCTGCTCAATTTCAATTAGGAATTGTTCAAACTGTTTGTTCCAGCTGATTAAGTTTCGAATTAATTTCTACAATACGCTTTGAATCAGCAAAATCTAGAATCTCCTTTTTATTCTGGAGTATGGAATTTATTACTGCAGCGAATTTTTCGCAATGATTTTAATCAAACTAAAAGACCCCTAAAGACTAAAAGGCTAACGCCTTCACGAACGGATTTTCTTTGGTTCTTTGTAGCACAGAATTCATTAAGCTTATGCAAGATGAGTAGACAAGCGTACGAATTGATCGAAATAAATTGTAACGCTTACACACGAACTAATTCTTTCCCGAGCTTCCTTGGTCCAGATTTTTCTGTAACAGCCGAATCGCCGCGGCCAGATGCCGCGTGTAAGCGCGAGTGGCCAGCCTCGTAAATTACACTTAAGTGCCAAACAGCCTTGTGTTAAGTAACGCACACAAGCCAGACAGGAATATTCCTCTAATAAACAGCGCACTGTGCGCTCGAATTCCATGGATTCGATGCTCGTGAATCAGCGCGCCAAGAATACTCGAATTGAAAATTTCATACGTACCGGTGAAGAAAACAGGCTTCCGGAGAACCCTAAACCGGCTGAATCTTTGAAGCCGCGTTGCTCGTTAATTAACACCCATCTCCCCGACGAATTATTCATTTCGTGCGCTGCACTAGACGTTCGCGAACGATGTTCGAATTCTACCGTTGCTGATTTCGATTCGTTGATCGATTGTGGTACTTGTAGGTCCGAGGATAATTCCGTTGTGCTCAACGTGTTCGATCGAATTCTCTGATATCTGAAACGAAAAATAATTTGCCGGTTAAAGATATGTGAATAATATGATAAGACAGTTTTTCAATCATTTCTGTATTATTAAGTTCGAGTGAACAACGCAAGTGGAGAAATTTAACTTGTCGAATACAAAAGAAAAAAAGAATGGTGTCTTCCTGAAACTTCCCTGATCCATTAAAAAGTACCGTAGCAACCCCTAAAACCTTTAAAATTTATACGAAACTAAAAGCTCTAGCAATCCACCGGGAGCTCTCTGCAAAATGTCCCTTGGAGCCACTTTTACGACACGTTAAAAATTTGATACACAAATTCCGAGTCCCGTCAGAATTCCATCCGTTAAAACAGGAACCAACAAAAGCAACAATCAAAATAAACTAAAACAAGAGCAATAGAATTCTATTCTCCGAATAACTAGAACCATCCGCACTTGAAGAATAATAAAATCCGTGAAACGGAGAAAACGTTTCCTTATTTACTCGTCAGTGCGCTATCTCATTTCCCTTCGTTTCTCTGCGCATCGAAAGAGACGCCCGTAAAAATTCATATCGCGAATCAGTTCCCGCGTCGTCCCTGTCCAAAAGGGATTACGGATCTGGTTAACGAGCGCCGCTTTTACGCGCTGTCCGACGAGATTACCGTCGTTTACGGCCGCGTAACCGGTTGCTGTGATGCAGGCTGACGATCAATTACAATGTACACCATAAGGAATTATTACTTAAGAAATCATGCCGCCATCACGGGGCCCCGTTAACGTCCGATCATCCGGATTTATCGCGTAATTCAATTAACAACGCTGAGCCACGAATAATTAGATCAAACGTTCTTCGACGGCTCCATTGATGTTCGACCCGTCGCTACATTCTTGCGGACGCGTCAGCCCGACGAATTATTAGGCTAATTAAACGGATTGAACGCCAATTATACTTTGTCAATGGCCCGGCCTTCAGTCTGGCTGGCTTAGAGAATTAACGCTGCCCCGCGTTTCTTGCTCGGTGCGAAAATTCCTTTTGAATGATTTACGCGCTGCCAATGGCGTTTCTTTGATGGTTTCATTCCTGATGCTTTTTCGAGAACCAGCAGTAGTGCCGCTGGAATAGTTACTTGAGCAAAGCACACATTGCTTTCTTCGCAGATTAAAAGTCAAGAGGAATGAAAACATTCTTATTTTCTTTGACTCAAATTTAAACTGTATTTATCTTCATTTCATTTACCCCGTCCCAATCGAATATCCCGTTTCTTCATACATCTGTTGAAACATCCAATCGTATCGATTTTTGAATGAATAAATCCAAACATTTTAGACGTTTATTAGAATATTCCGAGAGACTCCAAGAAGGGAAAGCCGTTCTATGAAAGTTTTTCTCATATGGCGCCACGATGGACACGTTAAGTTCATTGGTCGCTTCTGTTGCGGTCGCTTTGGAATATTCCTCGAGTCTATTCACGTACAGGCGGGTATAAGGAAGCCCGTACTGTTAGATAACGTGACTGCCCGTTTATGATTTCATGTTCCAACTGAATCGTAAACTGTTTCGTGGAAGTTCTGTTTGGGCTGCCTTCTGCCCACACGAGTCCTCCAAGGCGGGGACCAATCAGAGAATTAATTTCCATGCTTTTAGCTGTTTCAAGTTTGTTACTGGTTTCTACCTGCATGCGGGATGGTGCGACAGCCGGTGACTAGTTTCGTGTTGGAACGCGGAAAGGTAGATTATACCTGGCGCTGAAAATACTTTTTGTTCGTAATTAAAAATAGTCACCGCTTGCTTCGAGCTCATCTGTTTTCTTTTCTATTTAGAAAGTTTTATAAAACACAACATTATCAACATTTATGCCAAAGTATGATATGGGATAAAGTGCTTTCTTTTGAAATTTTAATAATTTTTTGTTTAGGTGTGCATGGAGTTATTAACTTGTATCATTCATTTCACTAGCAAATAGAAAATATATCACGTTATCCGCTCACTTGCAGGGCATCCCGTATGTCTGCCCACCGCATTTCAAGACGAGGATTTTTCCTGGAAAGTACTATCAGCCCACGAAAGAGGCCTCGAACCAGTTCAGACGTATAGCAATTATATCATCCGACTGATTCGCTTAACCATGTTAAGGTCTCCTCCTGTACATACTTTATGCACATCATTCATACAGCATGAAGTTGAAATACGATTGCGTAGGTTGCGAGAGCCCACGTAATATCGGTAATTATCCGACGATTACCTTTTCGATGCAGCGGAGAGTCCTCTATTTCAACTCCTACATAAAGTTCAAGGTGTTCGACTGCTAAGCTGCAGTCTTGCAGCTTTAATTTAAGCAATTTTATATTGTTAAGATCCGGAAGCGATTTCGAAGCGATCGTCGATATTGTTTGTTAACTTTACGATCTAATTAAAATCGAAGCAAGCATCTCGAAAACTCGCAATCCGCTTGAATCCCAACAAACACCAGCTCGGCACGAATTATTCTGCAGCCAATCGAACAATCACGCAACAGATAAGCAGCCGGCGTAAGCCAGAATATCGTAACGAAACCCAGCCAACTGCTCTCCCAGCTCGAACACATCATTCCCACTCGAACACCTCTGCAAATCTCCGCGAATCTTTCGTAAATCTAGATAAATCTCGCCCGTAGGCAGGAGTGCTTAGTCACCGAGAGCGAGGTCCACGGCAGAATGCAAATTCAGCCACCGTTCTCCAGCTTCGGATCTCCGTCGATCTGGCGAAACCTTCAAGACGGATCGTCGTCGTGTAAAAACGAAAAAAGAAAAAGAAAAGAACGTCAAAGGGCGAAAGTCATCGACTCCGACGGGGTCTCGTTGCTGCTGCGACGACGATGATAGGCGAGTCGTACGTGGGCGCGGTTCGCGTTACCTCGACAAAGGGGAAACCGCGTTGTTTGGTGGCTGACGCGTGATAGATCCATCGCGTCGCTCCTCCGATCCTGATTTACATCCCCATAAATAATGGCCCCCTTTGCGCCTCCGTTGCGATTCTGTCACGGGCATCTATGCACAGACGCGGGCAACGAGCGGGTCGATTGACGTTGCACCGGGTCATCGATCCGTCAAACTGTCGATCCGTCCGACCCGCAGCCGTGCTCCACACCGTGGAAGATGCGTGTCACGAACGGCGGACGCGCTAAACGGGCGTGTAAAGCGTTTTCCTTCGTAGCGAGTGGTATTGATCGGCGATATTACGGCGGCGATAGGAAAGACGGTAACGTTAGGGAAATTGTTTATGCGAACGGCGGCTAAACGTTTCTGGAAGGTAGTGTCAAATTTAACACTAATTCAAAAGTGTTAATTGGCTTCAGATAAGCGAGCACCCTTAACTTGTCCCAGGCTCATGATAGCATCGAAGTGTGTTATACATTTCCGACTTCGTTTTATCGCTTCGCGAGTCCAGCGAAACCGGATTCGACTAATAAACGTGTCTAATAACACGATCTCGCTTGATAGGTAGCACGTGAGCAGATGTGTATTTTTTTTTTTAATGTTACTTGAGCGTCTCATTTGAATTGAGTCGCGATGTTTGATATGCTTCACTTTATCTTTGCACAGTAGTTACTTTTTCGTTTTCACTTGAATAGACTACTTCGAATTACTTGTCAGTAATTTTATTATACCTCTGTCGTCGGTACTTGGAATTCTCTTTTACCATAAATTGCATTCGACGTTTTACTCCTTCTTTTTTGTAATGGGATATGGGGCAAATGAGTAAACCGTAATTGACTGAAACTTATTAAACGTGCACTTGATTTTTATACATCAAGGAGTATAAAAAATATTAGTACATTCAGAACATGCACTTGAAGGAAAATTTAAACATGCTTCCCATTGAATTATCACCAGCACAGTTAGGTCCTCCGTTCGCAATTAATTAATCGATTTTACAAGCAGACGAAACAACGGATGCTTGAAGCATCAGCTGACAATAAAATGTGTTTGCAACGAAACACAGTGTATCCATTAAAACGAGGGGAAAAAAGGTTAAAACGATGCCAATATTGAATCGAATTGATATTTATTGCGTTCGGCCGTCCGTGAGCGCGTTCA
Source organism: Holcopasites calliopsidis (assembly GCA_023838395.1). Classification (NCBI taxonomy): domain Eukaryota; kingdom Metazoa; phylum Arthropoda; class Insecta; order Hymenoptera; family Apidae; genus Holcopasites; species Holcopasites calliopsidis. The sequence continues at coordinate 3,402,071 of JALHAQ010000009.1, forward strand.
ATTCAATTACTACCCGGGGAGTGCAATTAATCACGATTTAACAGCGCATAATGACGTAATAATTTTGCGCACTGTGCACCGCGATCGATCCGCCGGCGACCATTCCAACCGGTTGCACCATAATAAACGGTCGCCGATCTTGCGAGGAAAGTAATACATTCGTGGACCAGAGATCGTTAACTCGTTCTCGCGAATAAAATTACATGAAAACCTAGGGATGTGTAAGCTTTTTACGGCTACACTTTCCTTCCATTTAATATCCAGCGAACGTTCAGACGGCTACTAAAAAAAAAAGAGAGAAAAAGAACACGCGGCATTATACCTCGTACCTCAACGAGCAAGCTTGATTACACAACGATTAGAAGACAATGCTGCAAATTTTTGCAGGTGAGAAGAATCTGGCGTGAAACATGAATTTTACCAAAAGCTACGTTGTGTACCTCCTGACCGTTTACTTTCGATCGTTCAGTGGTTATCGTGTAGGATTCTCTTTTAGGCGTGCAGCCAGGAAGTAATTATAAGGGATTTGTACATTGTAATTTCAATTTGTAAGGTGTTCGATATAAATAAAACGATTAAACATCTCTTCTCCCATTACTAACGTTGTCCAACGAAATAATTCACCCCGTTACCTTCACCGAGAACCCCGTAACACCCTTAGCGCGATCATCACGGGAAGTCCGGAGAGCCCAGAAGGAGAATTTCCCTTCGTCCATCGCTATCACCGTCCGGCAACACCAGCGGCATAACGGTCTCGTTAAAAATTTCATTGTGGCCCAGCCGTTCCTTTAACTTTACGCGCCGCACAAAAGCACGATCGCAATGACCCTCGCATTGTAGTCACATCGCCGAGGCAGCGAGCTTCATTCTTATCTGGCCATCTTGGCCGCCTTCGAAAGCATTAATCAACCGGAGTATCGCGGCGGGGGAAAAAACTTATACTTTCCCCCCCATTTTGCCTCTTCTTTCACAGAAACGAATCGTCCGATCGAACGATAAGACACTGCTCGCCATACTGTCACTTATTACGTATTGCGCGATCAACAAAAAGAAAGAAAAAAAAGCAACAGGATAAAAGGTGTTGCAACCGCACCAGCTGGTCGGATTTCGAGCTTCCTCTATCCTCTATCGTTCTGTTCTTTTTTTTTCTTTTTTCGTAGAACGCACAGCGACCAAATTTTACTCGCCTTGCACCTGTCCCGAACAGGTGACGAGCTTGATCCTACTGTTGCCACGTGTCCCCGTGGAAGTTCCTGTATCTCGTTAGATGGGGAACGTCCGTCTCCTCTGGGTCGTGAAACGAGAATAGGCAATGAAGCTGAACAAAGAGCCACGTGGCTCGTATTTCATACCGGATGGAAATTTTTCTAGTTTTATTTCAGACGCACAGCTTCTTTCTCTTTTCTTTAGTTACGGTCGCTTTATTCGTGAATGTTCTTATTGAGCTTGCGACAAGGGGTTGGTACTTGGAAATAAAATGTTCGATCCAGTGTTTTGTTAAGTAGATGGTTTCTTTTTATCATGTCTAAATTGCTTCGGCAATGTAATATATTGGAGTACTAAATATTTATCATCATTTGCACTTGATAAAGTTTCATTTCTATTACTGGTGCTGTTACTTATCCGTCAAGCAATTAAGCCACACGCACATCCTCGCTGTTACTCATTTAATTAACTCTAGCACGTTTAACGATTACCATATTCCCGTTTATAATCTCGTTCTTCATGGCCATTTACGATAAGCCAATTAATCTAGCCGAGGGTAAACGCGATAATCGCGTCGGTATCAGGCATCGGTCGAAACGTTTCATCGCACGGACCGTTGGCACCGGGGATCGCTGTAGACTGCCAGGCAAACGCACTCGCGAAGAAGAAGCGGGGTTCGTTGCGTTCGAGAGCGAGAGTCGCGAAAGGAAGAAGATAATAAAAAGGTATGTACGCGGCGGAGGCACGGAGGAGCGCAAGTGTTCGTAACTCGACGTGGGTGTTGCCTGCAAGGACACATGGACGCGCCTCGTGTAATTCCACTCGAGCCACGTACGGCAGAAGGGAGGAAGGGAGGAAGGGGGTGCAACGGTGAAGAGAAGAAAAAAAAAATGGTATCTCGTATCGCGATATCCCGAGCGGAGCCGGACCGCGAGAGAAGCAAGAACTTCTGGATCTCGATTTACTGATACTTAAAGCACACACCCACGAGTATAGTGTTCTCCAGCAGGAATTAATGAAAAAAAAAAGAACTTCTCGGTATCGATTATGGCCGACCTTGCGCCTCGTTACGCGCGGTCCAATCATCGCGACGGGAGTTTTGTTCGATCGGCAATGAGATTTATTTTCCTCTCGTTTAAATGGCACTCTACGTAATTTTAGAAAGGTAGGAGCAAAAATGAGCCGCCTTTAAACGAATTTAAGTAAATTATAATTTAAACGCATGCTGCGTTTGATGTATCTAATTTTGATTAGCTGTATTTAATTCTTTAAACAGGAATTGTGTCAAGATTTTCAATCTGATTAGTAGTCCCATGGGGCGAGAATACTATTTGCTATTTAATATATTAAGGTACCAAATGTTTCACACTCTCGTCATGATTACTTTTTACTCGATAAATTAGTATTAGAATTTCATTATGATTGTTTCTTTTCTAATGCCGCTTGGTTTAAGGGAATGAACATCAACAATCCGATGATTCCTTTTTCCGAACACCGTTCCACGAGCAGCTTTCACTGAGATCCCGAAATAATCGTTTGCCAGAAAATTATCTGCAGTTATAGGAAGCGGCATAACGATGCTAATTCTCTGTCAATATCCCCGGCGCTGTGTTTGACTTGATGTAACTTGCACCACGGTGAAATCGACTGCCTCGAAACGATTAAGCAACCAAAGTGGTCACCTCGACTGTAGGAACAGTTAACGGGTGAAACTGAGTTACCCCGTTGTTCCGTTAAACAACTGAAAATGTGTCTATTTAACACCCGCGGAGCTCAATTGCAGATTAGCCGCGCCTGTGTTTAACTTAATCGCCGATGTGGCTCAACCAGCATCTCGAAACTATGTGTAGCCGGCGAATTTCCTCCAAGTTCAACACCTAAATTAACGATCTTAACTAGTTCATCCAGGGCTTTAGAGTTTCTTCCCGTTGTTACAGGAATTCACCCGAATAATTATAATTTTTGGAGATGATTCAATTTTCTTTTAATTCTGAAGATGAAAGCTGTAGTTCTTGCTGTAATATTGAATTACCCGAATGTTTCGTTGTCCAAACGGTTTCTTTGCTGACTTCTTTTTTCTAACTTATGCAAATTGAAATTCAATTAAATTGCGAAATGATTGAAAATCCGGAAAAATGTTACAGAACCGAAATGAATATTTGCGCACTTCAGCCAAGATGCAATTCCACAAATCGGAAACGCATACATTTATATTATTTTGTAATTATTTACACCACCACCATTGTGCTAATCATTTCCCCACTGAAACGCCAATGTTCGCGTTATCCAAGTTTCCTTCGCCAGTCCAATAACGAAGCGTCTCCCGTATCAAGGGTAACATTAAAATTCCCATTCCATGGTCGGCTAGCAGCATCGAAAAGCAAATATTTATTCGCCGCGTTTTACCTCGCTCTTTTTTTCCCCCTCGGCCTTTCGTCGAAACACTTGCTCGCTCGCTGAGAAGTGTTTGCACGCGTCAACCGCACAAAGTTTCCACCGGAAATGTTCGTCGCTTCACAAGCGCAAAACCCGGCCGCGTTATCCGCAGCGAATGACGTTTGGCGAAAGAAAAAAAAAAAAAAGAAAGGAACGAACCGCATAGAGATTGTTCGATAGCGGCATCGAACGGCGTCGAATTTAAGTTTAACAATGGAATAGCCCATAAAAGAAGGGCGTGTGCACTGTTTCTTTAACTGGACACTTCGACGCGAGCCTTTTTCTAATACACGGCCGAGCCGAAACGCGTAAATGTTTCGCTTGCTCCTGGACGCGTAACGCGTTAACCGACGGACAGGCAAACGCAATTACATCGGGTCCCATGGCTTTGCCGGAAGCGCCCACATAAACAAGCGCTCGTATCCGCTCCGGCTGCGCTGGAAGGCTGTACCCCGCATACCTGGCGCATGACGCCAGGTTTTAAGAGACGAGGGACCGTATCAGCCGCAGATTTCCAGCTGGATCGTACATTGTGAAGACAATTGACACACTGCCGCCTCGCTTTGAATTTCACGCTCCGCCAGCTCGTCGATAGCATTACGCGCCATTAACCCCGCGAATCACGAGGCCCTGGGGCAGGCTGCTGTATTCCCACTCGCGAACACGATTTCTTAGAAGGATGCTTTTTAAGCCGACCACTTACGTAGGTACAAACGAGCAAGTTGCGTCTAAAATGAACGTCGAGTTTGCTAGTCGTCTTTACCCGCTGGTTTAAACAGAAGCGGAGGAATTAAACCGGAGATACGTGCGCGATGCTTGCTCGCGTTTGCTCGAATATCGCTGCGGACGTTGACATAGATTTGATGGAATTAGAATTGTCGACACGTTACATTGGACACGAAAGCTGCGTGGCGTAATAGCGACGTGATTGGACTCTTGGTATTTAATATCTCCCTGGCCATCTTTTTACCTTTTAACCACAGCGTCGAATGCCCATTTACCTACCGACGAAACGATGAGAGTATAATGGAACATAGAAAAATAATTCCACGCTTCTATTCAACTGAGATTGCCATCCATTCTTCGCATCCAGTATTCGCAGAATTCTTTTTACCTTCACGCAACCGATTGTGTTTCTAATTTATGAAACTCGCCGAATTACGTCGAGCGAGTAATTACACGCCAGGCGTTTACGATCTCTTTTATCCTATCGCACTTTTATCCCTCCCCTATTTCATTACCAGGCGATAGCGTAGCGCAACAGAGGATATCGTACGAGAATTAGACGCGCGTGGAATTGATCGCGTAGCCGTGAGGCGTCAAACGGCGCGTGCATTTAAATGCAAATCGCGAATATATGTACGCGTACGTACATCGGCATTTGAATGATTCGTCAGTGGCGGTGATGCTCGGCCGCGTTTAACGTCGAACTCGCGGCGTTTCGCGCGGCGGAGAGCACACGCGTGGAATCACTATAGCGTGTTACGCAATTTGACGAGCGGAACCAGTGAAAACGGTGATGCGTATAAAGCAACCGTGCCTCATAACGCACCCACGCTCGTCCGACCGAGGAAAAATCGATGCCGTTCACGCTCGATTCTTCCGCGTGCCTCGTTACGCGGCGCAATTAATTCAATCTCCATCGAAACGACGCGAAAATCACGGTGAACGGAGAAACGTCGTAACTTTCGAATATTTTCGGGGGTGAAATTATTTGCAGTTAGACTGCTATGTTTTTAGATCGCGGTTCGTACTCGATTGGCTTGAATCTTTATTATCTTCGGAATTATCATTCGATTCAATGAAACGTTTAACGAGGAAATTGGTAAATGTGAAACAGAACTGTAAACTTTATTGCAACACGAGTATCTCGCAAAAGTTCATGTATTTTAGCAATCTTCAGGAATCTCCACGATTTCTGAATTAACTCGAAAGCAAAATATCCAAAGAGGAATAGACGATAGACACTTTGATCTGCGAGTTACTGCATTTTCTAATAGAAAGAAGACCTTGTACGATAACTAAAAGCCGCGAAAGTGACACGTTTACGACAACTGAGTTCCGTACAATGGTAACTGCAACGAGATCTGGGTAGAAATAATTTCGCAAATGATCATTTACGATTCCACGCTCGAAGCCTAAACGCATGCAAGTGGATTCTAACGAAAGTATGAGAGAACAGAGCCGAGGGACACTTCAAGCGTGTACAAGCGTATTCATAACGAGAGATAACTTCTATTTGCGAAGTTATGCAAGGTGGTGACGTTGCCATGTATTCTCTCTTACATACCAGAACTCTCGTTCACAATTGCTCGCGAGCCTGGTATTCATCATTACGGTTCTTTTTTTTTCCCTTCCTTTCTGTCACTCACCATGAATTCCAGTAATAGGCTCGTCAAGGATACACCACGATAGCATTGCACTCCACCAACAACGACCCTCTTGCGCGCTACTTAAGCGATGACTTAAGCAACGGTGACCGCGTTCTAAAAATGTCTTTAACGTGACTTTACGAGCTTCGAGAGGAAATGCACATTGCTCGTTACGAGGCGAGATCGATTTGCGAGCTTGGAACATCGACGTTTCGTTCTACCAGCAGGTAATCCGATCGTGGATGTCTTTAGAATAGATTACGATTATCGAGTTGGCGAAGGGAAACGTTGATGAAATATTTCCATGGGAAGCGATGTCTATTATCGCTAATCAAATCGAATTATTTGCTAACACTTCCGCGAAGGTAAGGAACGGGAACATCTTTTCCATAAAACACCAGCCGAAAATGTAGATAGTGGCGCGTTTAAGTCATCCAGTGATCGTCTGTCTCAATTCCTCGCCACCGAAGAATGAACTCGATTCAACGACCTCTGGTCCAATTATTAGCCGGGCAACAACTCTCGTTTGCTCTGCTTCGTATTTCACGTAATTGTGCAATCCCGCGCAAACGACGGCGAGCCTTGAGTGTATCCTCGGTAAAACGGTCGGGTGACAGAACAACGAGTCATTGTGATCGTCGAAACGAGCACGGCCAAGCGCTAGATCCGCATAATGGCCGACCTGTGTGTAACACGCTGACGACGACCGGTTCCCCGTTACATATATCCTGTTGGAGCACCGTGAATCACCTCGACGTGCGAGAAATGACGAATTAGCAGCGCCGATGAGCGGAAACATCGTTAGTCACTTTTCTGTGGCATTAACACCTTCGCTTCGTCTGTTTCGAATCATTCCCCCTACGTTCCCCCTTGCTAAATCCTTCCGTGTCCCCCCCGTTTCGAGTGTGCCCCTATTTTTCTGTGGCTCCGTTCCGCGCGGGATACCTTACGTTAAGTTAACTAGCTTGCACGAGCTAATAATCCGGAATAAAGAGAAATTAAAAAAGGGTCTAACAAATACTTGATCATTCGCCAATAACTTATCTGCTCCATTTTATTTAATATCCTGTAAACGCCTCGCTGAAACCCTCCGGTGATCCCTAATTTCGCAAACGTATTTTATTAACGCGCGGGTGACGAGAAAGTTCACCGAATCTTTCTCCCGGCCCGATCCGAGAAACTCGATCGCGTGTATGCGGGAACTTATCAAACTTCGAGATTGCACGAGAACTTCATAAACGTCTTGGAAATTCGTGACACCGAAGACAAACGCGGCGCCCTGTCGACGCGGGAGCGCGTCGTGTCTACGAAACGGGCCGCACGGTAAAAACTCTTTCGACTCCTCTGCATCGAATCCCCGTGAAATTCTCGTTCGACCCGGCGTGTCAAGCGCGCGGCTCCGACGGGCTGTAAGAAGAGGAACGACCGGTAAGTGCCGTCTCGAAGGGGATAATAAAAAGGAGAAGTCTCCTATTCATGGGAGCGTTAATCCTGTCTGCAGGATGGCTGCCGTCGCTTTCGCCAACGTCCTCTCGTTGTCGAGACTCCGGTACAGAGCAAGCGCCGTTCGGGATCCTTTCGATCGAGAGATAGTTGTCATTTCTGACGCTGTTCGTCGAAATTTTCTGAGATTTAGATGCTTCAATGCTTCAATCGTTTCTCGTTTCGACATTACTTGTAGATCCTGTTTCGTTCTTTCATCTTTTCTTTAAGGATGCTCATGCATTTAAATGTTGTTCTTTTTTTAATAAAATCCAGAATTTCCCACAGTTATTAAAAATATTCACGAATCATCTCGAGCCGAATATAATTTAGGTTAAAGGGTTGAGTCGTTTGTGTATTTGGCGACGTTTCGCTGGAGAACAGTCGGTTTCTTGGCTTCCGATGTAACAGGGGCCATAAAGACGTCGTACCGCCCCTCTTTATCGCCAATAAATATTTTCCTGTCAAGAAATGAAATTCTTGCCGAGCTTGCAAGAACTTAATGGCACTCGACCCTCTACTTCCGTTGCACATTTTTGTTTCTCCCCCGCGAGAATTCTCTCCCGTTCGCATCGCGTAATCTTCCAAAGTACAGAAGTTTCGCTGTAGAAGAATGGCCACGGCGGAAGACCTTTCGAAACTATAGTCGTTAACACATATTCGCCCGCGAAAATTGGCGAAGAAGGATCCTCCGTAAGAAATCTTCCGGGGATCCTTGAAACTTTCATCCCCCTCAGTGGGATTGTTAATGGAACGATCGGTGAACATTGAAATTTTTAATTGGCTGCATTCGGAAAGCACTTTGATTTCGTAAGAAATGAATGCTTTAAAAATCGTTACTGCAAGAATATATCCTTTATTTCTTATTAATATATGTATATTTAGAAGTTCCTAATTACTTCCTAATTAAATTTGTCATTTATATTAAGATCCATGGTACAAAGAACCGCAAACAAATATTTGCCATGATTTTACGGTATTTTTGCACACGTTTGCATGCGATTTCAACGAACGTAGCGTATCAACACGCAGATGTTTAACTTCAATGAAAGTATTTACTCTAGCAGTTATTGAAATATGTACAACATATAGCGCCGAACGTCGAGGTTTCACCCTCGCTTTGTTTCCAGTGAAACTGCATCGCGCAGCGAACCTCATCTTTATGCTACAAGTGCAGAAATGTGTTTACACGCAGCTGGGAATGAACGTGAACCGTTGTTAAACAGTTATACCCTGGCTGAATCACGATTTAAACAACGATGTCGACTTACAGCAGGATTAACATAAAAGATATCAAACATCCATGCGAATTTATACCTACAGCAAAGAGCAATCGATATATGTTCATTGATATTTGATTCGCTCTCCATTTCTTCGTATAATTCGTGCGACCGATTTCGTATTCCACTCGCCTCTATCCATCGAGTCAATTTATTATATGGACGTGCCGCGTGGCGAATACGCAACGCGTATTTAACGCATCGCGTGAAAATTCGAGTGCGACACAAAAGCCTCGAGTGACCCGAGGTTTTATATTTTATAATCGCCCGTCATAAAATGCCGACAATTTTCACCGTGTCCGAGCAATAGTTTATTCCTCGATTAAATTTCCGTGCGATTCGTGTACTCGATTAACGCATTTTCGGCAGTGTATTTCTGCGAACTTTAGCTTTCGTTGTGATTTCAATCGCAACGGAATATGCAGTAGTTGGGAAATTTTAGGGGATGATTAAATCGATAACTGCAAGTGCAAGTTTTCGAGTTTATAAAATTAATATTTGACTGTCCGCAGACTCTTTGATTATTATACGCTAATCGTTGTATATTAATATTTACTTTTGCTCGTTTAACTAAACCTAAACGAATAACAAGCATAGAATAATTAATCAGACTGTCAATCCGTTCGTTCTACCAAAAACCACCCCTAAATTCTTTCTTTTAAGAGAAGAGGAGAAATTAAAAGTAGAAAGGTAATCGTCATTTCCACTTCCAATCGCAATTAACAGCGGATCACTATCCCGGTAGAACTGGTTGCCAATTAAACACCTTGGAATTCGCACCGCCAATTATCCCAACGATGACTGCATAAAGTCATCGGCACTGGCACCGCGAATCGCCCGCGGCCAGCAACATTCTCTTCACCGACAGCCGATCCACCAGCTTCGAACCCCTTTCGCACCCCTGCTCTTCGTCCACGGCCACCCTCGTCACCTGGCGGCTTCGTGCCGCGCCGCGAAACTTTGTTCCCTATGCTAATTGACTTCGCGCGGCGCAGTTTCGTTCTTCCTGACGCCCGCACACACTTTCCGTCCTCCTTTTCCCTCATCCCTCGCATTTCTCGCCCGTTTTATCTGCCTCCGTCCGTACGGTCGACACTGTAAACCATCGTGGTTTAAAGTCAATTAACGCCTTCCCCGAGACAGCTCGTTCTGACCTTTTCGATCAACGAACGAGCGCGGGCGCAGCGTCGAATTCCATTGTTCCATCGATATGCGGCCGGCGAACAGTCTTTTTTTTTCTTTTTTCTTCTCGCGCCAACCCCGAACCAACGCGTTTGATGAATTTATTTTCAGCGTCTGGATTCAGCTCGTCTGATTGGGTTATTGATTTTCGTCGGCCTTCCCGAACGAACCGACGACGGTGCGCCCGCGGAAATTCTGGTTATGACTGCTTTTTATAGAGATGTAGTATTTTTGCAAGAGACTCGCAGCTTTTCAGGGGTGCGAGAGCTTTCATCGAGGATACGCGGCTTTTAAATTCAACGATCGTGTTTTTACTTTTGGCAGATCGATTTGTGGAGATTTATATTGCTGTGATTAATGGGGAAATTATTCCATTATTGATATAATGATATTTATATTATTTAGAATGATGATTTGAAATTCGTAATTATAAAATTATCAGTGAAAAGTCTATACTTCATTTTCCAGTCGAAACGGCTGTAATCCTTTAGCAAATAATAACATTTTACACGATCCTACTGTTCTCTTCCCTAAGCTTTGGCTTTCGCCATAGTTTTTAAGTTCCATTTGGAAGTTTGAACTGCACGAAGCAGTGTGTACAGCACTTGGTACGTTCAAGTTATATACTTTTGGAAGATGATCGATTCGACGAACAAATTTCATTTCATGTATTCTCTATGTTGAAGAATCGCCGGACTTCATCAGAGTTTATACCTACCGCACTTTCTACATTAATTTGAAACAAGATTTCCTGCCTCGCTCGACGTGCCTCGACTTTCGAATAGCAGTTTCGAGGCTCGCGTAATTTCTGACGTCGAAGTTGAGGAAAATCCGAGCTGCCAATATATACAACACATCGATGGAATCTGATATAATCGATCCAGAGGTTTGCCATGAAATAAAGCTGGCCATTTAATCTGAAAGCTAATTGCCGAACCCCTGCGTCGGACGATAATTTGTATCAGAGATGCGCAGGGGCACCCGGACGCCACTTCTGCAGCGAATATTAATCGATAAATGGACAGTAATAAAGTTATTAAGCTTTGAAATCAATCCGCGCCGGCAAAGTCCGAAAGTTGAGTGAAACAGCTGATTAATCGTCCCGAAGTTTCGCAATTATAAATTGCGCACATAAGACCGTGAAGGGTATAATTGAATAATTAAATCGAGCAGACGCAGCCTCGGAGTATTTTGTATTTCAAATGATTTCTGGGGAAACAGTTCCTTGTGCAGTTGAAGTTTTGATTATGCCTTTCATTAGCTAGCCTAGGAACGGTTAATTAAAAATTCTTGTATATTTCGTTAAATTGTAAAGGGAATATTTTTCTCAAGATTTTGCTGAATTGCACAATAACTGTCTCCTAATATTTACCAAAGAATCTTCTCAGGCTTTTAAAACCCTTCTCGCAGAATTGTTTCAACTTAAATTGACTAAATGTTAAAGTGGAAGTAAGAAATAGAAATTACGAAAAGAGCGAAACACATTGATCAACCAATATAAGTTTCGAAGTAAAACACCTGAGAAAATCGACAAATTGAATGCAAGCTTCAAGGATTCGATTCAGCTGAACCAATCCAATCGGAAACGCGGTTTTTACTGGAATACAGAAGTTCATCATACGTTGAACCACGAAGTGAACCATGAAAAATGAATCATCGACGCCCCTTAAAGATCCCGTCGAGGAGAGCCCTCGCGAGGGTCTCGCGTGGCGTAAGGGCATCGATGCGCAAGCAACGCGAGAGAGTCACACATTTCTCGCCAATTCAGCGAGTTACAAGACTGACGTCACCGGCTCGACATAATTCGATTCAATTCGCTTAATTTCGTGAAAATTGCCAATCTTCTCCCGGTAGCGCGGGGCGGCGTTAGCTCCTTCGTGACGCTAGCCCATCCTTCCACGATCCTTTCGTTCCACCGCTTTTAAAGCCGTTCATCGACCCATTGAACGCGTCTCCTCCTTACATCTTCGGTTCTTCTTTATCAGCGCCACCAGCGATTATCACCAAAACACACACGGGATTCTTCAATCCCTTTACTTCCTATCAGCAGTAAAAGCTCGTACATGTTCCACGTCTTCTATTGCCTCGCCTCCGAGCAGCTATAATAGAAGTAAATGAATTAGAGGAGAAACGGAAGTGGAGGGATCGAACGCGATCGGAGCGATTCGATTTACAGGCTTTTATTTCTCTCGCAAGGCTTTGTTTTGAAAATGGATAAAAAAAAAAAGAGCAAGTGATCCATGTGTCTAGAATATCCTACGAATTTTGTCGACATCTGTGGTTTTATTTTATACGCGCAGCTTTCGCCCCCCCTTTTAGTTGGCCACTTTTGCGTCGCGGTTTTCGAAAAATTTTACAACGTTTATTGGTTCGAACGGAGAGAGATAAAGTTGATTGGAAAAATGACGAGGCTGGCGGCAGCTTTTGCACGGTTTCTCTTTTTTCCCCTTTTGGACCGTGGTTGCGCATGCCTGCGCTGCCGCCATACCGCGCCACCATTAGGGTCATGGGGTCAGAGTCTCGCGAACCTGATATTCCTTTCCCCACGAACGATTTGGTTCAACGTCGCGTCCATGCTTTTCCGCCCCTTCCTAGCTTCTTCCCTGCTCTTGTTTTAAGGGCGAAACGCCATTCGATGGGGTTGAATTGCGTCAAATTTCGTTTAGTTAATGTTTCTGCTTTAAAAGTGTGCTTTAAAACATCTCAATATATTCCTTTTATTTGCGGTTTTCAGCAGCGAAACTATCATTGGATCGTCTTGGAGGATTTTTGAAAAATGCGCAAATTGGAAATCAAGGACACGAATTATTCTAAGTAGAAAGCAAAGAGCGTGAAGCAGATTCCGACTACTTTTTACTGGGTACGTATATTACAAAATAAATGTGTTTTATCACCGAGCAAATATTGGTTAGACATGATGATTCTTGAGATGTAAACTTTGTTATTTAATTAACAGGTAAAAACTAAGTATTGCACAAGGTGTACTAACGACGTAACTACTAGTAACAGTTACAGAGAAAACAAAATAGAAAAGGATTAAATGGTCTTGCTTGTATTCATTTAGTAAATCATGTTGTTCAAGCAAATCCGATCAGAGCTAAACTAAGTTTTCCATTTCTGGCGAACGAATCGAGAGCAAAGTAATCGAGTTACCGCCTTTTTGCCCGCAGTAATGGGAGCACGTAATTCGAGGATCGAAGGTCGTGCACAGTGAAGTTTCGATGCCAGGAAAGAATCCCGTCTGAAGAGAAAAAGTTTCCGTTTAAAGGGCGCGAGTTTCTTTAAATTTAAACCCCATCGAATCGGTTCGCGTGCGCTTATAGGATCGGGACTCGCGTATCATAGGATTCTAAGATGGTCTGTTTGCAAACGTTGATTCACTCTTTTTCACTGTTTAAACAAAATCCGCCCACGCGACGTCTTTATCCTTCGTTTTCGACAGAGGCATTCGTTTGCTCCGGCAAATATTGCTTCCTCGTAGCGCACGGGAAACTAGATTTCTCATTCGATGCAGAAAAATAAGACGCCGGTCTCCTCCGTTCCCTATTTGCGAGAAACGAATGAGAATGAATGATATTCCGCGACGCTGTGCCTTGCATTTCTACGAACGTTCTGGTAGAAACTACAAATTTATTATACTGCAAGATATTACCGTCACAATTTTTCCGTGTCCGGTATAATACTTCTTGATTGCAACGTCAACTTCGTTTGCATGAATATTCGTGATGCAGCGAAAGCATTCGCGCATATAAGAAAAAGAAAGGGAAAAATCTATATTTTAACGTGGCACCGACTGCTGAACAAGCTACTCACTGCTATCCCAAAAGACATTCCAAGGAGATTCCGAGGACCAAAGAAGCCATTCGACCTCAAAGATCTTCGAACTTTAAACTCCCTTAGTTCACCCTCAATCGATGGGCGGTCAAAAAGGGTGTATCGATATCGCGATGGACGATTCTTCCCGAGTACTAGGCGCCTCGATAAAAAATCAGTCCGGAAGGGGGACGACGAATCGACGTGGGATGATCAGATAATCGAGCCTTTCAGCTCTCTCTAATCTCTGCTACTTTCTCGAGATTACGCTGACTCAAGAGTGTTTGCATCGCGTGCAACCGGCGAGACATTTAGCAATCGGAACAAATTGGATTCCCTTCGTCTCTCGTCTTGTTCTCAAGAAACAAAAAAGAAAGGAATACGCAAGAGAGGAGAGGAAGAAGGAAAAGAAGCATCGACGAGAGATGAGATCTATTTACCAGCGCGCATCCCGTGTGCGCGACGATTCAATTTCCCGGGAGGTGCTCTTCGTTTCGAAGCCTTGCGAACCACCCCGACGTGGCTGCTGCCAGGAGCACGTAGGCTGGCACAGACGAAAATCCTTTCAGCACCCGTTAGTGCGGCAATTTTTATTCTGTATATAATTGGTGTAATATGTATCGAGCCGAGTAACAAGTTCTGTCAACCCTTTTGAAACGCAATATCAAACATATTTCCATTTATCACAGACCGAACGGAGGGCGATGCTCGAAGCAGCGATATTTTTAAATTACAAATATGCTTCAGAAATCACGGTGGACGCAGCGAGTTTAAAGGAATGAAATTAATCGAACCCCGTGCTCATCCGCGTATCGATGTTGAGCCGAGCACAAACGATCAAACAGTGTCACGCTGTTATTATGATGCATCGCTTGGACACGACGCATGGAGAGCTAATATTTGGTACCGAAAGCAGTGCACGCGATTATGGACGACGATGGTGAAATATTTGGACTGGGTGCTTCCTGTTGAGATATCGACAGGACCTTTCTCGACGAGGGAAGCTTGCGCGAGGAATCGCGAACCGGGGTGAAACGATGTCAGAGATAGAGCAGCGAAATCATTTTTATGATAAATGCAATTCGCTGCTCCTACTATGTAAACATTTAACGCGAATAAAATATTGTTAGTTGAGTGTAGTTCTTGAAATAAGATTACTGACCCTTCCTACAATTCATTTTAGATTAATTTAATGGATGATTTAACTAATTTTGTAAATCTGCATACTTTTTAGCGTTATTTTATTTCTGTTACCATAACTTATCCAACCGCAGCACTGTCATATTGTCTCGCTTTACTTTAATAAATTAAATGGTCCAAAGGATCCGTCAGTCGCGTTTGAAGCTTGCAACGAAATAATGAAACAAGTAGTTGCGCAATCTGCTTCTGTATACACTTACAATTCTACACAGCACGATATCGTTTTCTCCTTTTATCTCTGCCTCTCGCCAATATCGGTGTACACAGTTTATAGCCTATCAATTTGCCAAAGCTGGTGGTCCTTCTGTAGATATCGGAATCGCGCGTGTCGCCCTGTTGCGTCTACAGCTCCCACCCCGTGTGTAACCAAGGGTCGGGGAGGAGTTCACGCTAAAAATGATTACGTTCCGTACTCACCGATCTCGCAGGCACGTGACGAAGAACGATGCTGCTCCTCGTCTGTTTCCTCCGCACTTCGAGAGAAACGTTCTCATCAATCCTCTTCCCGATCACTCGCGAGAACTTCAGCCCCCCCGTGTCTCCCTGAACCCAACCCCGCGCGGATCAATCAGTTCTATTCATTTTCTCGCACTGCCGATGAATTCTGATTCTCGGCTCGTGACGCCGGCTGTATCGGGAGACCATTTTAAATTGTACCACGATTGAAAAAGATAGAAAGGCAACTGCTGCGCTTTAGGTAAAACTATATCGCGCAGTTGATTCGATTTTTTTTTTTGTTGGGATAGATTGCCTGAGTTATTTCGTTTGACTGATTGGCTGGAAAATTGATGCGATAGGTTCGCGGAAGAACGAATTTTTGGTGCGGCTATTCAATTGGCGATGAAAAGTGTTTCTCTTTTTTTTTCTCTCTCTGAAGATTGATTTGGGATATAAAATTCTAAGTTACGAATTCGTTTCGTAGTCGATAATGAATTTTTGATGACAAAAGTACGCAATCTCTTGCACTCTGTCCCTTTTATTCAATCAATTTAGGATCAGAAGTGACACACGTGAAAAATGTATAACTGCTAAGGTAAACGAATATGGAATTTGAAATATGTAAAATCACAGATCATTAAGAATGAATTTCTAAGAACCATGGAAAGCCTATTTACCTATCGAAAACCAATGCTAACGAGAAAGAAAGCATCCCTCGTATAATTCAAGATTCTTCACCGGTTCAAGAATCAGCATTAACGCACGAAACAAATTCTCCACGTAGGAAGGCAAAGTCCGAGGGAAAGAATGCCAGCTAGAAGCGTCTATCAAGCACACGGAAATTATCCGTTCTCCGTCCGATGACGTTTCCACGATCAGAACCACGAATTTGCGGCAGAATGGCTAATTGATCGATAAACAGTCGCGTCGCGAACCCGTCGATTCCTCGCTCGGAACTCTCCTGTGCAACAGTTGACGGCGAAGCCGGGTCGGGGGCTAATTGGGCTAATAGTCGCGGAAAAGTGGCCGACGATGTGTATGCGCACAGCAACGTGTTATTACGCCGAGTAAGGAATTACCTTTTGGTATCGCGTAACGAGCCCGCGACACGGAACCCAGTATCAACCAGCAATTGCAGAATCTGCGTATTGCCAATTGCTATTTATCGACCCTGTCCCGGACAAACCGTTCGCTTTCGATCGAAATGAATCTGTACAATTCGTATTTCACATTTCAAACGTTTATTCGTATTATTTGTCGGCTGTTCATTTTTCTTATCAGCATAGCACCTTTTTTTTACTCGCACTTATTTTCGACAGCGGCTTATACAGAAAAAGCTAAACAAGCTGAAGATGGGAAATGGTTGATTTCGAACTAATTTTACATTATTAGACTTTTGCGATATTATTTCTCTTTTCTCCTTTCAAACAGAATTCCTACATTTCGCAATAATATACGATCTGCATCAGTTCTAATCAATATACTTTCCCAATTATAACAGTGTCAATATTTTCTATATTCGCAACAACAACAAAAATGGAAGAGTTCCTGCGGTGACGAAACAAGGTGGGAAGAGTTTAAAACCGTCAGATTAACTGTCAGAGGTGTGAAAGGGGGCCAGCACACCAGAAGTTTCGCGTCGAGCCGATAATTCGCGCTCGCGAGAGCGTCGCCCGGCGCGGAAGAGACGGGGATAGGCCTGAAACGATCCTCAAACAATACAACTGGAACGAGAAGTTCAATATTGAACGCGTCGCTGCCACCGCCCCTGGCTCCAGTTGTCGCGTTAATTCGCGCGATTCTCCGACGTTTTCCAAACTGCTCCATTTACATCTTCTGCCTCCCAAACGTTACCATTTAAGAAATGAATAACAACGGTCGAATTCGCTTAAAGCAATAAAATGAAGAAGATCGAGACTGTTGAAACTGTTAATAGAGAAATCTATCGACAGCGAATCGTTGGAAGAATTCTAAAGGCGGAAGTGTAATATTTCGAGTTATTTCCAAAGAATCACAAAGACTGATAGCCCTTTTTTTTAGCATTCCGGCCAGGTGATGGCCAAGCATTTCGTTCCGTAACATCGGCTTTAAAAGCTGGCCCATCGTGCAGCACGTAGCAACAGCGTTTCGATGCCTTTCGTGTGGACCAATCGCGGTGGAGAAACGGGAAAAATGCATTGTAAAAGTGCACCTGACGAGAGCCCTATGGGCTCTTTCGCGACCAAACCATTCGCGACGATAGCTCTGTATCATCAAGCTACGTGATTTCTATTAAAATTGCCAATGTCACTAAGAACAGCCACTATTTATAAGATGCAACTACAACGAAGCATAGAAGAGCGGTGAGAAACGTGGTAACTTCGTCAAGACTTGGGTCTTATTTCCATCCCCTATTTCGTAATTAACTCGAGCAACGCGAAACGCAATAATATTCCACGGTGGCGGAACGACAGAAACGATTTCGATGAAATCAATAATTCCGTGTCGCCTACTCGGAGGGAAATGATACAGTTCCACGACTCCGCCAGGGGAAGAAGAGGGTCGAGGAAGAGGAATACGGTCACCGTAAGTAACGAAAGATTACAAGAAATATAATTCACCGATCGAAACGTGCTTTTATTGATCGATGCGGAGCCGCGTGAACGCACGCACAGTGTCGCGAGAGCAGATCCAAGAATCTCGTATCCACGAAGGAGGAAAGGCTTGGGGGGGATATTATAGGGGACGATGATCGTCGTGGAAATTCAAATTCGATTTACATAATGCGGCTGGAAACGTTCGCGTTTGTCCCGCGCGAGAGAAAAGTCAACAAGTTAGTCGCGAATAGCCTATAGCGATTCACCGGAGGTGAAGCCCTTGCGATTTCGAGTAACACCTTCGGCAAACGGCTCCTTCGGAGCGAAAAGGATTACGGATGAGCAGGAAATCGACCTCGCTGACGGGGATCCCCAAGTGTTTCGGCTATTCGTTTTATAATCTCTTCTGATCGTCGGAGGAGGAGGAACGCTCGCAGGGCACCTAGGAAAGACCCCGGGGGGTTCCAACGAAGCAGCTGACTCTGCCGGCGCAACATTGACAGTCCGGCCGAGTCCATTCAAGCGGGTCAACTCGGAGTACACGCGCAAAGACTGAACATTAATCCAGACACACCGTGGAATATCGAGGAAAACTGCGGCGAGTCCTCGAAACGAGGGAACTCGGTGCCCAGCAACCCGCTGGCACCTCTTCCTTCCTCCGACATGTAACACGCGAGTGCCGAGGAGGAACCGCGACACCCATCCAGTGTCCAAATAAAACGCGAACCGACGCGAGCCCCGCGGATGTCAAAGTCTTTGTCCCTCGCGCGACAACCCTCTGCGTGGCCCGATCCGGCGACGCGCACGTTAACCCGGGGACAAAGGCACGAACGAGAGGGTGGACGGAAGAGCGGCTGTCACTAAACCGCGAACGCCGTCCGGTGTCTTCGGAGTGCGAAGCGGTACGCGTAGCCGACGAGTGCGGCTGGCCCCGGCCAGCGCAGACTACTAACTCCGGACACACACCACACGGAAGGAGAGACCACGGTGGGATGGCAGTTTAAATGCAACTATGCCTCCTCGGGTTTGGGTTGAGCGCGCAGGGTCCGCGTCGGCCTGCCTCGGTTCTACTCGGCCACGCTCGGATCTCGTCGATATGCCCATAGAGACACAGTGTATATGTCTACGGATATGCCGTGTACTGCTCTCTAGCCTCGTGTAACCACTCTGTGCCCCCTCGCCCCTCTTTTCGTGCCGCCGCCCCCTCCTCCCCTGCCCCGCCGGAATAATTTTCCTCTGTCCGTGTTCATTTACACCTGTCCTATCTTCCACCTTCATCTTCCGTTCTGTCCTGTTTCACGGTATTCTTCTTCGCCGCGGACCGTCTCGCGTTCGAAGGAGTCGGGGCACCCGTAGTATTGGTCAGCGGAAAGGTGGTGGAACAGGTAACCGAAGGCTCTGGCGAGAGTGTGCGGGGGTGTAGATGGTTGGACGTCGGCGGCGGAGAGACGGGGGTGGACCGATTCTGGAGGGGAGAACAAGGAACGACGGGGGAGTAGGATATCCAGGAACGGGGGGGTAGGGGAAGAACTCGCGACAGAGACGGTCATATGGCGCCCGAGTCGGAACGGGGATGTCTTTTATACTGAAGCAACGATAAATGATGAGACGATCAGAAATCTACATGTGCATGTACAAAGAAAATAATAACAAACGTATTTCCGTGTCTTATGTCATTTCTTTTCGCGACATTCTAACAGGTGTTCCGACAGGGTCTCCGTGGCCTTAGCTCTGTTGGGGGCGGCATTTTCGGAACTGAACCTTTTATCATTTCGATGCTAATGCGAAGATTGCCAGGCTTGACCAATGGAGGGGATTTTACAGTGCACTTATTCGAGGCGAAAGATGTTTGCGGAATTTTTCTTCGGCTTTTCATTCCGTTCCTTATCGTCTTACTACAAGCACTTCATGCTCTCTTTGAGGGTTGATCTCGGTAAGAATTTGGGAAACTCAAAGCTGCTGCTCTGATCTCCGTCAGATTAGATCTCTGTAACAATTCTAATGTGACGTGATTCAATTGTAATCTACTTCTGTAATTTGATTTAAGAGCCTAACCTATCCATTTTTCCCTCCAATCTTCGACGCCGTCCTCCATTAATAAGATTACCATCAAAGCTAGCCGCAGAATCGCATTAGCCGATGGCAAACCTGATGCACAATATCCGCGCGGCACGGAAATGCTGCCGATTTCGAAACGCTCATCCACACGCGTGTTCCATTATTCATCCCCGATAATGACACACTTCTACAGCAGCGCTATATTACGCGCACCGTAGGCACGCGTGGAAACTATTAATCGTTTCATTCAACTAATCCCGGCTCGATTCATTTTTCGGTCTTCCTTTTTGAAAGAGAGGAGCGTCGTCGTGTCCGAGGAATTTTCAAAGCTTGCTCCCCGGAGCGTTAATCGGATAGCTTCCCTCGGATGCATCATCCTCGAGATCCGCCGCCACAAGCGTGGACTCGATTATTATAATAAAATCTAATTGGAACGCCGAACGACGGCCGCTCATCGCAGCCAACGGCCTCGATTTCCTCCTGGGCTGTTTTTCCTTGGATCGTTTCGGTTTCGTTCCGGACGAAGCAGAAATCATCGTTTGGATATCAGTTGTACTGGGAAATTGGACCGCGGTAAAAGTGGAGTTTTGATCTGTACTGCGGAGACTTCATTTGTTTTGGAGAAAGTTGAAGTAGCTTGGAGATCGATTGGTGATTTTGTGAAATAATAATGATCGAAGAAATAAGCACGAGAAAAAAAGAACAAGAAGGAGATTGAAGATGGAATTAATCCCCGATTTGAAGTAGATAAACTATATTAAATACTTGTATGAAAATTTTGTTTAAACAACGATTTGTATTAATAATAATTATTTCCCTATCAACAACTTCCCTATTTACTTAAAAAATAATTCTCCATAACCGGAGAGTGCTTACGTTTTGTATACACGATCTCATCAATTTTTCCCTTGCTCGAAAATTTTGTATATTGGAAGGCTTTGATAATACGTTTGATTATTTCACAAGCAAAGATGCAAAACTATCGAAATCTGCTGACACGGGATAACGACTGGTTTCGAAGGAAACTCAGTGGCTGTAGAACGCGATAACCCAGATTTCGATGTAGCCGCGTGGCATTCGGTGTAAGCAATACAAGTATTCATCTCACCCCCCCTCGGTTTGGGGAGTTGGAAACTGCAAAATTAATCCTCGGATCCTAATATCGTTCCCCAGGAATCATACACTTCCGGTCAAATTGGTAACTACACCAGTCGATCCACGTTTCCTACTCTGTACTTACTGGAATAAATCTGAATAATGCATCTACGGTCAGGCTACAATAATGCATCCACAATCTCCTGGAGATTCACGAACGATTATTGCAGGGTAGCGCCAGCTTACAGAGAGGGATACGTGGATTAAATATTTTCGCGAGCGTGCCGTAACAAGTGACACGAGATTGATCGATTGCTGTTCATTTGTTCTAATTCGAATCGATGCTGCCTTCTATCCTAATTCAATGAATTCGATCATCTTGAGATATCCGCGGGTGTCTAATTGAATAAAAGCCCAAAGCCTCAAAGCGACATTACCTTTCTCCCCAACATGTGTATCTATCCAAAAGAAGAATGGCAAAAGTCGCATCGACCCAAAAATATACATAATCGCAGGAGAAAGAAACATTACCGTCGTAGCCAGGGAGGCCTAAAGAGGAGTTCCGTTGAAAAAGCGATAGAGCCCAATGGAATTTCACGCGTGTAAAGGGTTGAAGTGCGTGTGCACGAAAGGGGGAAGCACTCGAATAACCCAGATTTCGACGCCCTCCCCCAGTCGGCGCACGCGGAGACTCATTACATAACTTTTGCGATCGATCGTTGCAACGGAGAGCTCGACGCTTCGTTCCAGCGGCGTGTGTGCATGGTGTAAACGAGAAAGCCGTATTGGTATCCGCATATGCGCTACATACGTATACATATGTATTTACGAGGACGTTATCCGGCGAACGTTCGACCGGCTGATAAAAGCTTCCGCGCAAAAGAAGAGCCGCGTTTCATACAGTCCGACCGTTGCGGCGGAGGTGTCTTTTTCTTTTTTTCGCGAGCGCGCTTCTTACAAATCAACCGTGTGCAGTAAGCGTCTATCGTCCGTGAGAAGAGGCGCGGAATCCGTTTTACGGACGCTCGTTGAACGTCGTTCCACTGGCGTTGCAATTCTGTCGAGGATGCAGTTCTCCGCGAAACGAAGTTCCCCTGGCGAGGAACATGTATCGCCCGTGCTATAGAGGAAATCTTTCTTTCTTTTTTTTCTTCTTTCTACCACAGAAAGAGCACGCGCCGATAAATGTTATTTACTGCAATGGGTTTTGCTAGAACGGGGAAAAAGTGGATCACTACACGAGAAATAAATTAACATGTCTCTCTCTCTCGAGAGAGAGAGAGTTTCTGAAGGGATTGAGTTTTTGGCGATTAACGAAACCGAACGAACAGCGAAGAGGTAATTCGATTTAATGACGATTTCGTTGGAAATTCCCCGGCAGGAAAGGGGTGGAAAAATGGAAGATATTTAATCTTTCGCGTGCCACTGATTAATGTAGAAATTAATAAGTCCAATTAATTTCATTGCAAAGCGGTCGCTCGAAAGCTAAAATGAAATATGAGAGTCGCTTTAAAATTTGATACAGCCATCATTTAACAGAAATATCGGCGAAGCTCGAATTCGCGCGGCTCATCGATGAACCGCAATACCAATTGCAGATCGGACAGAGCACAGAACCATCAGTTTCGACAAAGTAACACTGCATTACGCGGATAATAAACGTTCAATGACTGTCGCTTAGAGACATGACTGGCGCGATAGCAGGCCGAGACACGCTCTGAGCACTATTAATGCAATTTCCGCGCGATATTGCGCCCGCACTCGTACAAGCGCGCTGTAACCCTTTCAACCCGAAAGGATGACAGACCTTTCGCATTAACCTAAAATTATACGCTTTCAGCGTGTAATATAATTCTATGCTGTGCTCTGTTCAAAAACAAAAAAAAGAAAGAATCTCACTCCTCTGGTTGACCTAGATCTTTTGTCAGTGCTCCCATTGATAGAGAAATTTGGTGGGGCTAACATAAATACCGCTTCTTGCCTTTTACGAAAGGTACGGTATGAAGTAACATTGGATAATTGAATAAGTAATTATAACGGATGCTAATTTAAAAATTATTTCTGGAATTCTTATTTTGAAGTTTAACGAACCTCTTGGCGAAAATAAAATGAAAAAAAAACGCGATGTAAAAAACTGGTTCAGATATGAAAACTAAAAACACCACGGGCTAAGAAATTCCACTTCGACTTAAAAATGTAAATTGCGTTACGAAGAAGCAGCTAAAATAATTCAGAAAATATTTTAACTTGAAATTTCATCAAGCCCCCATCCTCTGAAAAAAAGAATCAAATACAGCTCCATTTAAACCTCCACGATTAAACAAAAAAAAAACTACTTCACCGAACGTTTCATCGTGAAAACTGGCAGCTTCCAAGGAATTTTTCAACTTAATTTAGAATCATCCTGCAGCATCGCATATTCACGAGCAATGCCGCTTCTCCTTCTTTTTTTTTTTTCAACTATTATTCTCGTTAGTAGTGCATTATTTAGTCGGTGGCACTTTTGCGAACGCTAACAACGGCGGTAGATTTATGGACAATGGCCTAAATCATAATCTGGTATGCTGAATGGTAACACCATTAAGACTACATTTCACCGGGGCCGACAGCGAGCGGGCACGTTGACATACAGTCACGCATACAAAGTTCCAGCATGTTTCAATGGAATGCGTTCTGCATTATATGCATCACGTCAGAATTCCACCGGCCAGAATATGATAGCGAGGGGACGACTGGAAACGAACAAGTGGCTGCTGCGCCTCGTCTTTAGCGATTTCCATGAGAGACTGGCGGAACGCTGTTTCGGTAAATGCCGCGATCGGATGAAGATAAATTGACTTTAATGCGGGGACGAAATGTTCGTCCGTGAATACGCGTACGCGTGTGTACGCACGCTGTATCGGTCGCGGCGTATGATCACTATTTGTCATGCTGAGAACGAAACAACGTTCTCGCGTGACAACGAGCGATAAGGAGAACCGGCTGGCATTGTTCGAATTTCGGTCTTTGGCGAATTAAACGACACGGAGTGGGGAAAAATCATGGAATTCGAGATTTCATAAAGTTTGAAAGCTAATGTTCCTCATCATAAACATTGTGGTACATTGAAAATCATTTCTACTTTATGCGTCTAATGAATATTTCATCTACTTTAAACTTCATCAAACTGTACGTACAAAAAAAAAAACAGAATAAGAAAGAGAAATGCAATGAATAACTCACACGTTGGAAACTGAGTATTTCTGATAATTCGTAGACACTGCAGAGACCAGTTGGAAGTCCTGCTCAGCAAGTATCGACGACAATTTCAAGCGATCCCTCGACGGTGTGGAAGGGGGAATATAGAAAATTGTTACAACCGAGGTAATTACGTTTCGCCGGGGCTTTAATGGCTATAATAGTTGGAACATTTGCGAAAGCAATTCTGAACGCCAGAGTTGTGTACTCGGAGTCATCGAGTGTTCCTAAGTAGCGGATAATTAACTGAACTTTTCCCGTTGCTTGCGGTTTCTTTGTAAACCGCTTTACACGACCGCGGATCGAGTTCTATCGATCTGCATAGCTTGTGCCCGTCGAAAGCATTATTGGAACGGTCGGATACGAGTTTGCACTTTCTTAAACTTCGCATATTGGACTCCAACTTCGGTTGCATTTAATATAGGAATTATTACCGCAACTTTTCGCCGCGCAATTATTTTTTGGGGGCCGACTCTTGCGATGCAAAGGCTTTGCGTTTGAATACGAAGAAAATCACATTGGTCCTATGTTTAGCAACTTGTCTAATAGGGTTTAGCCTATTTCATTTTCCGTTAAAGCTCACACGCGTGTGATAATAACGGCCGCAGGCCACGATAGATCTCGTGTCGATCTCGTGTCAGTTTCGTGCCGACCCGAGGAGACCACCTTCGAAATTGATGCCGTCGCGCACGTTTTATCGCCCACAGTCGAATTTCTACTTTCAATTTATTTGAATGATACACTCGATTTCGTAGTGGGAGTCGTTGCGCTTTGGAAACCGATTTTTGGACATTTATAATATACTATAGAATTTCCGGAGGGTGAACGGCTTTGTAATTTTTGAAAATTACATTGGAACGGAGTGCATCCAGATATCTCAGGAGAGAAGATCGCATATACTTCAGCCAATATAAAGTCTTCCAAACGAAAAATACCGGCGGTATCAATCTACCCAAACTCTAAGCACATTGCCGCGAAACTCCAGCAAGAACTCTCGCGAAACTCGGTTCGTCGTACAAACATAAATTTCCTCCTCGAAATGCCGCTTCGTGTATTCGGTTAACCCGCAGCCCTTGACACAAGAGTCATAGAAACGCTTTCAGTCCCTAAATAAAGTTATTCCGGCGCGTAAGAAGAGACGCCGATGCACGGCGGGTCGAAGTAAAGCGGAAGATCGGCGAGTAGAATCGCGGCGAAAAACGCGAGAGTTCAAGGAGAATGCTGCATCCCGAGCCGCGAAACTATTTCATATTCGTTGCGAAGAATGCGACGACCGAAACGTTTCCCGCGGATCATCTCTATAAAGTGGTTGAACGAAATTTTTACTTTCAAGCCGCCGCATTATGCTATAATGGACTGTCAAACGAACGCGTGCATCCGTTTTCCGGTTGCTGAAGCGCGCGCAAAGGGAACGGAGAAGATGACTACATGGCGGTGAAGTTGAGAGAAGGATACGAATAAAAAGAAATATATTAAACATTTCTCATAAGATGAATGTCGAATGATTTCGGAATGAATCTATTCCCTCGAATTACAGGGATAAAAGAAGCGTTATTTTTTTGTTTTACAAAACTGTATTCTTTCCTTAAAGCATGAGCTTTCCAAAAATACCAAGCCGTGCGATAAAATATCATGCAACTGAACTCTATGATTTTAGAAAACTATCCATTATTTTCTCCATAAAGAGTGTTCTTTCAACGTTCGTGGGTGAGGAAAAAAGCGACTGGAATAATAAGAATCCGAAAAGAAAGGCGGAGGAGGTAGACGGAGAGAGAGAGAGAGAGAGAGAGAGAGAGAGAGAGAGAGAGAGAGAGAGAGAGCGAGAGAGAGAGAGAGAGAGAGAGAGAGAGAGAGAGAGAGAGAGAGAGAGAGAGTAGGATGGCATAGATACAAAGAGTTATTCCTCGTGGAAGAACTCGAGAAATTCAAGTGGATGCATTTCCGTGCATACACGGTTTCTTTTGAAATTCACCAGATGATACTTGGGATCCTGTGTCTCTACAATTTCGTTCAGGATGTAAATTGCAATAACCTGTGCTGATTGTGCGTCGGTACAAGGTGTACAAAGAACTACTCATTAAGACAAGTGATCGTACAGGATACTCTGTAATGTACAAAGAACTCACGAAAGTGTAATTCAGAAATCTTCTATTTCACATATTTCATTACGAAATGCATTTAATTAACGTGCACGATCAATTGTCATCAATTACAAAGCGGATACTCGTTCAACCGATTATATTCAATATTATCCCACGAATCGATGAGAAAATTCAATTCCTACGACAAATCTCGCACGATTCCGATGAAAATGTTGTCTCTCGCATCTTAAAACGACGCTCCACGACTTTCTCATTAAATCCGGGTAAGGAAGTAGCGCGAGGGATGGTAAAGAAAATTCGCAGCAAATCCCTCGGTATCTTTAGCAAGGTCGAAATTACAATTTAAATAGCGGCTCCCTTATTCATCGACCGTCAGATGTGAACGCTCGCGACTTAAGGGAGCGGGGTGGCTATCTTTTCCTGAACCCCGTTCACTCTCGTCGGTGGAACCCGCGAAATGCAAAAAGGGACGGGCCGAACGGGAAGAGATAAACGCGAGAGCGAGACACGGTCGACGACGACGTGCCTGAGAAACGATAGCGAGAAAGAGGTATAGGGCGAAGGGGGAGTGGTAGGATGAATTCGGGTAGGGTTGAAAGAAGGTAAAGAAAAGGGGGAGGGGTGGTATTCTTTGTGATGGGATTTGAGAGGCGAGCGAGGAGACGTTCTTGACTCAGTGCTGTCCTTAAACCACGAAAAAGCTTCGAGAAGTCCGAAAGCCAAGGGCTGAGTTCGCGGAAATGAAGATCCGCCGTGGTAGCCTTGTCGGCTCTTGTTCTTCACCTTCTCCGGGTTTCGACGAAACGCGGCTACCAACGACCCTGCCTCCTCTCCTACGGTTTTACGTGCGCTCCCTACCGACCACGGGCGACGAACTTCGAACGGGTTTCCGAAATAATGTCGAACGCCGAACGAGCTCGATCCTTGCAGGCTCGGTAAACGAAACTAATTGCTACCTTGGAACGACACGGATGTGCTATTTTCATGGCTGCTTTTTGGCAGCAGCTCGCTGCTTCAATTCGTCTTCGCTTCTTAATGTTTGCCGAGCAATTAAGATCGAGACAATTGTATCATTTGATAATTATCGTTCTTTTGGGGAAAGTGCTTTTCTGTTGGGTTCGGTAATTTCGCTAGCGAATATAACTTTTCATTCGGCTATCTTTCTGAAATAAAATGAATTTGTCTTTTCGTTTTAGGGGCTGCGCTGCGGGTCCTTAGGTCAAGCCTTTTACCCAAAGCAAACAGCGGCGATCAATCGCATCGCAGGGGAGAAAAAAGCCATGCAAAGCAAGCCCATCAACAGGAAAGCATCCCAGAACAACGGGAAAGCGATGCGGGATCAAAAGCAACGCATCCGCTCGCATATTCATCACCCACGATCGACCCGGCAAACTTCTGTCGGCCGAAGGAAAAATCGATATTCGCGTCCAATCAGTCCAATCTACCGAGACACCTAAAAACACGACCAGTAGACAAGGCTATACTTTTAAACCGTCCTTTATGCATAAGCTTCCCTACTCCCGTGCCGTTCTACTGCAACAAATTTCAATTTGTGCTCGCGCAAAGCTAGGCATCCGTGATTTCTCACGCAGATTTCGTTCCCGTGTACGGAAAGAGAGCGACGCTGCTCGCGAACGTCGACCTCGAAAATTGGATTTACCACGGGGATCGATGAGTCGTGTTATAAATCCGTTCATTATCGTTCCGGGATATTTCTTGCACGAAATCATGGGAGCTGCGCGTGTACAGATTCTTTTGGTGGCGGATGCGCTCTAGAGATTGCCATCAGTGTGCAATTTTAAATGAATCATTCAAGTAATGGAGGAACGTTTATAAATGTTCAAGAAACTATCTTTCTTTGATTTACTTTCAAGAGCAACGCCTACGATCATGGCACGGTTTGATAAGTAACATTTCCGCAGTTTAAGTTTTAATTCAGCTACACTTTGTAATTGATTCCAATACGATAATAAAATGTGATAATAAAATTACTGTTCTTCTCTAAAATAGAATTAACCTGACCCTGTCTTGAAGAGCTCCCTGAAAACCGTTCATGAAACACTGCTGTCAAGCGTATCATCTCAGATATCCACTGATTCGAAGCAAAAGCGATTGGAATACCTGTCCGTTTTCAATGAACCGACAGCAAATTCAAGATCCGAAATCGTGAGGCAAGTCTAGAGGGTGTCGAAAGAAGAAGAACCGCGAGTCGAACGTGAATTCGGCGTCATTCTCTCCTCCGTTTCCGTTCTCCTTCATCCTTCATCATTCCTTGGCACCTTTCGGCACCCGCCTCCTCCCTTGCTTTCGTCTGGTCGTCTCCTGGCTAGGCAGTCCTTAGCCTTGGAGAGTGCATTAAAATAAATTAATTTTCATGAGATTTTCTCGCAGCGAATGGCCGTTACGGGACTTAAAATAATAATTCAACCAGCCGCATGGGCGGGAATTTGCATTTGCACGTCGCGGCACGCTTCTGCCGGCCGACGGCGTAGATCTTCAACCGGGGAAACGGAAATCGGGATGGAATTCAGAAGACGGCAAACCCGACTTGTGAATGGAGGATGGAAACGGCGTGCGAGAGCGATGAAGCGAGGCACCGCAGGGGGTGGGAAACGAGTGAAATCGCTTGTTTATTGGGGGAGAGGTATTCTTGGTGCCTTTAGTTGGAGAGATTGAAGTTGATTTGTTTATTATGCGGAAATATTGCACATTGATAAGCGATGTTTCAGTGGAGTTTTCGTTTGTATTGTAAAACCGGCGAATTGCATCTCTTTTCATTTTGTATTCTCGAGCGAGGTTGTGTAATCTTTGTAGATTAACATTTGTTTATCATATAATACATTTTGCAATACATTTACCGATGGTGGAAAACACTTCTTTTTTATTGACTCGTCTGCTACGATTTTCAAAAGGCGACTTCCCTTCAATCCGTCCGATCACGCTGTTACGGAAATGAAAAATCTTTCTCTGCCACACCGATAATGGAAGAATAACATCATAAGGCAAAACTACGATCTAACATGAAAGTCCAGGAAACAAAACTCGGTTGTTGAATAACCCAAGATAAGAAAATCGATAATTATTTAAAGCTCTCGAAACGTGCAATAGTCGCGGGAAAGCAGCGATCCAGAAGTCACGATCTCATTTAAGGACATTCGGCATATCAGATGGACCGCTGGCGTTCGCTTTTTATCGGGCCTCGTAAACGTGCCGGGTGGAAGAGCCACGTTCACTGTCGCGTTTATTCGCGGTAGACTTTTTCGAGTCCGAAAGTGCCTTTCGCTCGTTGACCAACCCTATGTATCTCTCTCTCTCTCTCTCTCTCCCTGTTCGATTCGAGAGTGGAACTCTTACTTTCTTTGATCACCGTACAGGAAAGAACGTCCACGCGAAATCCCGGTGTCGATTAAACCTGAGGAATTTCGCCGCTTTTTGCTCCGCGGACGGAGTCGATGTCCTGCGACTGACCATCATCGCTTCGTCTACAGGGTGTATACGAGCAAAGTCTCACGCGTTTGCATTTGCCTTGTATTTCGTTGAAGACGAACTTTTTATTAGAATTCGAATTTCGAATTTTAATTTACAGAATACAGAAATACCGCATTCATTTTCAGAAACATATTAATGCTTTATTAATTGTAGTCAGTAATATGTAGCATTAATGTGTCGTTTTATAGTATTTTTTTTTTAACGTTTCTTTAATTGTATTATTATTATTACCACTACCGCGGGTCTATCGTTGTTCGGTTATTGAGAATACATGAAAGATAAAAATTCACATGACAAAGTATAATTTCAATTAATTAGTATATTTTCGCTTGTAGTAGTAGTTAAAGTTGCCACTCATCGATTGCAGAATGTAAAAGGGACTTGAGAGAAGGAAGCATAAATTTGATTAAAACTTGCGCGAAAAGTTATTAAGTTATTAATCTGGCAAGTTATTGGAGCATTGAAGATAAAGGTTACGAATCTCTTAAATAATAGCCCGCAGTTGTATCTTGTTACTGCAGTCTCCGTTAATTAAAAACTTCTTATCGAAACGAGAAGTAGGTGACATACATTTGATCCTCCACCGTGAAATATTCCAAGGGATGCTATTTCGTTCTGTTCTTTGCGGCACCGATGTTAATTAAATTAATTAAAAGTAACGCTGCCTTGTCCACCGAATCGAGGTTCAAGAAAGTTTTATTTGACTAACGAGTTTCTGGGGGGGTTTAATTAATTTTTGTGATAACAAAAAAGAAAAAGACATTTCTAATTAGGTAAATAAAAACTACTACCCAGTGAAATTCTCCATATCATTCGATCCACTTCTAAACAAAGCTCTCCCTTCAATTACATAAACAATACATCCGCTTCGCTCGATATTAACCGTTATTATACGAAACGCAACGATTTCCACCTTAAACCCTTGCACTCCACCAATACGATCCAGCAATTCCCGTCGACTTCTTCCTCCGAGCCGCAGGGGTGCACTGGAGGAACTAATTTCAGTTTTAACTAATGGCAGCGCAACACACGGCCAGCGCGGCGGCTCGTTACGATTCCTCGAGGGTCGGTCGAAGTCTCGAGGAAGGTAGCGAAGCGAGTCGAAGTGTCGTCTGTGATCCATAAACACTCGAGGGAGGGAGAGCTTGAAAAGAACGAGCGCAAAGGGGTGAAGTAACGGCGGGAGGGGGGGTAGGTGTCGCAGCGGGCTGGAATGGTGCATCGGTTTTTAGGGTCGCCAGGGGAGGAGCGAAGCTCGCGGGCCCGACACGCTCGTTTTCCTCTCTGGACCCGGCGCGACCCCAATCTCGGGAAGAGTCACCGGGGACCGCTTCCGGCTACTTCCTGCCCGCGTATTCCCAGAAACGAGCTCCAGTTCGTTCTACCGGACGCCGGGAATAATGGCGCGGCGAGTCTGCGCGAATCAACGTGTCGCGGCGTTAATTAATCAATGAAAATGAATAAAGAAAGAGACGTGTTTAGAACGATCGACAGTTTGAAGATCTTTACCCCTTGTATTTATAAGCTTTCTCCATCGAGTCGCAGTTTACTTTGAAAATAAATAGAATGCGATTCTGTGCATTTCTTTATTTCCACCCTCCTTAGATATAAAAATAAAAAAATTTCCCTCCGTTTGACTATAGGCACTTCCATTTTCGTTCTTCCTTCTCTCAGCTAGAAGTGGGACGAGACGGAAACTAGTTTCCCCCCGTTCCCGTTGAATGTAACAGCTAAAAGAAGCAGAAAATTCGTCCGCGTTTTGTCGGACGGCCGGGCAGAAATTCCGATGGTCGATATGATTACCGGACAAATGCCGGGAGCGGCACTTTCCTAGCGTTCTCGTTGCCTCGAATATCTTTGATCTTCCAAAGCGTCGCATTCGAGCGACGCATCTCAAATGGAAGGGAACAATGCATTTAAATGGGGACGATTCGAGGCGGAAGTCGTAGCTAGGTCACGCGCGCTACCGTATTACACAAGCATCGGGCTACGAAACAATTCTGTATACAAGTTGTCTAGCTGCGACTGCGCAAGCAGAGAATGTTCCCTTTCTTTTTCCGAGCCACTTAGAAACATTACATTTTACGTGCCATGGGAAATTGTTGTTTATTGTAATCATGAATGAATGGAAGGGGAAAAAATGTAACGGCACATACGGACGAGGAAGAATAATTAAGAAAGGGGAATCGCTTACTCTAGTGTCTCAAATGTGAAAGTTAATATGCAATAAAACTGCGTGTTCGAAATGGAATAAGAAACATGAAAGATAATCGGAGAGAATAAGAATAGTCTGACTTCTCTTTAAATTTCATAAAATTCCTTATTGCCAGTGATGAATATTATAAAATACTACCGATTTTTGCAAAGTCTTTAACAACGCCTTTCAGCAGTTGATAATTAATAGAGCGCACACGATACACATTTTAATAAATAACACACTTCTCTCTAGTAATATCCCTGCAGATGTATCTATTATCTAGCCAACAGTAGGCAGCGTTTGACAGAAAGCTGGTCAGCCTGAATCCCAGGCACGCTTCGATTTGATAAACCGATAGTAGCCAGTCGAATGCCAAGCTAGTCGCGTAATCATTTCGATGCGAACATTAGAGCGCATCATCCGGGTGCCCTGATAAATCAAGTCGGAGTGCCAAAGGTTAACGACGCGGCGTGCTTAGCATTCGACAAAACTGATGGACTCTATCATTCTGGCCAGCGATCTCTCCCTTTAAAAATAAGGGAGCCACGTGTTTCTCGCGTTTCATCGGTTTCTACTCCAGCGAAGTATTCGTATGTGTGTAGCGCGTCCAGCGTGATTTCCCTACACGAAAAACGCAGTTATGTTGAAAATCCGGCTAGCCGGGAGTGGCGAACTTTCGCAATTCGCACAAACGCTACGGAAATGTCAACTGGAACAATCAGCGTCGCCCTGTCCCAGGAGCGCGATGAGCATTCCTCGCAACACTGCCTGGCCCACGATTTATTATGCATTCCGTGAACAACGGTGATTACGAAATTGCTAGATGGAAATAGAGGCGGTGGACGAATCGTGTTCGAGCTTAGACTTCGCTCGAGTCTCGTGTTCGTGAGGTTTACAACGCCTCGACGACTCGCTTTTGACGGTTACAGGATTCTAGATCTCGATTTTCTCGCGACTATTCTTTTTTCCTTTACCGAAGAGTAGGAAAACACTGAGAAGCGTTGACGAAATCGAGAAATTCATTTAATATTGACGTAAAAATCGATCGATCGCGGTAAATACCAAAACGTTGAACGTGTTCGTATTCGAAAGGAGAGAAGAAGCGGCCTGAATGCCCAGGTTTCTTCTCGGAGATTCATTGATTCCCTTAGAAATTGTTCTATAATTAAATTTTAGTCCCGGAATCTGCATTACATGTAACGCGAAGCGGAAGCGTAATAGCTGAACCCGAAGTTGCCTCAATTCCTTCAATTCCCGCGCTTCGAACGCGCTGACTAGCGGGGAATAATTTGGAACGGTGTGCAACTGGAGCTAGCCGAAACTGCCACTTGAATCGCAAATCGTCGGCATCCTCGTAAAATCTCGATCTGCTCGCTGCAACGAGCCGTGGAACGGAACTTATTTCGAGGCTCCGCGCACCGAGCCGTTTAGGTGCTACCATCCGAGTGCTAATGCTGTTCAACTCTGTACGGTGTGTTGTTCGACGATAAACGAGAGGCCGGGCGGAAAAGTGCGAGCAGCCGTGGTATATTGAACATTGAAGAACACATCGGTTCGCAGGGAGATGGAAGTGTCGCCTGATACTCGGCGCGCGGTTTTCCAACATGAAATTCAATGACCCGCTTTCCAAGTTCGAACCGCGTTTCCATCGGTCGCATCTGAAAAGTTCGAAAGTTGATATCGTCGCATTAATTTGGCGGAACGCTTTGTAAAAGCGAGACGTCCCCCGGTTTTCTCCGATTCCGGCCGGACGGGCGTCGAAAAGATAACAGCGGGTCGGTGAATATCGATCGTTCGGTTCTATGGAAGTTTCGGGAGGGCGGATTCGACCGGGTTCCTAGTGGGACACGATTGTACGCTTGCACGAACTGTTCCAATAACTATTCTATAGAAACATTTGAATAAATAAACGAAGAAGCTATTATCGTTTTAATTAAAATGTCCTTGCGGGGAGTGCTAAGACTTGTCTGTCTGACTGTAGATTACGATATAAACATGTATCTTTCTCAATTTTATACAACAATTCCCTTCCCCGCAACAACCGTCCTCTTTCCGTAATAAAAAACATTTCGTATCCAAGGCAGCCGTTGCTGGGAAGGCCTGCAGTCCATGTGCACAGCTGATGGCGTTCAGTTTTAAAGGGAGGAACACCAACGGTGGCCGAAGGTGGGAAAGGAGGGAGCGAGAATGTTTATCGAAGTTATTCCGGGGACCGGCAGACCGAACTTGGCTAACATAAGCAAACTTCGCCGTGAAAAAGGGTCAGCTCTAAAGCCGATTATGCCTCTGCCCGTTTTACGTCCTGGCGAATTAAGACGGCCTGGGCCCACTCCTCTCGACGCGCCTGCTAATTATATTTTTTTTCATTAGCAGAGTCGTAACCGGAGGGAAACGTCAATTGTCTCGCCGAAGCTACTGACCGAGAGGTGAAGCTTCGGGAGAACGATCATCCTTGGAATACAATTCAGTACGAATATCCATGGTGAAATGCTCTTACGCTCGTTTCATTTATAGCGACACATTCCTTAGGCACATTAACACATCTGCAGGCAACCGCAATTTTATAACAGATTTATTGTGAAGGTGGAACGTTATTTTTGTCGAATGCACTTTCTGCTACGGTAGAAACAGAAATTGCTAATTCGCGATTTCCAAGAGTAATCGCTGTTAGATTAATTAACACGATCCTTGCCAGCGCAAATAGAAAGGTAGCAAAATGCAACGTAAAATGCATATTCTCGTTTCTATTAGCAGCATACTCCGCAATGTTTAAACAAGAGTTCCTTCGTCATCCGCGCAATGCAAAATAACATGCAGCTGTTTTGAATATTTCACGCAAACGTAATCGAATGCCGTATATTAAATGTTATATAAGCAACTCGATCGTGGCGATATGAAAATACAAATAAATAATACATTACAGTACAACAAAGCCCCTTAAATAGTCCAGAATGTCTCGCGCAGTAGCTTCGATTACAATCCAAGTGAATTTGTTGCATAATTCCAAAATATCGCAGCCCGATTTCCCATTTCAAAGATTAATTATCGAATCGTGTCGTGTCCGAGTATCTCGCACACACTTCTCCGCCGATACGTCGCAGGGTTTTATTTCGATTCGGTCCGGCGTAACGCTCCGATGTCGAATATTTTAATATCGTAACACCGTTCGAATTGGAATCGAATTTAATCGGTCGATCGGTAGACTATAGAACCAGCCCACTTACGATTTTACTGTCACATCGTTCGAAATTTATACGCCTTTGAACAGGCACACGGCCGTATTGAGATTGCCAACCGATACTTCCGGTTATATCTACCCCGTCCCGCCCGCCCTAAAGCCCGATATGTCACGCCAGGCTCGAAGGACCGTAAAATTATCGACAGTATCCGAGGAAATAAAGACGTTCCTTCGGGCGAGAGACGAAAGTTCGACTAAAAAGATCGCCGGATTCCACGACGTCAGCGAAACGTTCGTAAAAGACGTTTTCACGGTGAATTGTGCTTTTACATACATGTGTAGAGCCAACCCTTTCATACTTCGGGGTGTAGATTTTGTGGAATACGCGTTTTATATCCCCCGAGATACTGTAGCTATTTAAAAGTTTACGTTAGACGCGGTGATTATACGGTATTGCAAGGACAAATTGTTTAAGAATTCGAATGATTTGTTTTTCGAATACTGTTGAGTGCTATTTGAATTAATTTACAGTGACGTAGACTGCAAAGCTTCATCCGATCTACCTTAAATAAAATCCAAACTTTTTATTACTTTTATATGCAGTTCCATTTTTTTCTGTTGTATTCGTTAGGAAGTTTTGATCTATGAAAACGCGTTTAAGTAAATGATTGTTCAATTAATTATTTCACCATCAAATTCTTCTCGTTCCTATCGCACGCTGCATTCCGGAAATGTATTATGGTACAGTTTTACATTCACCATTGCATACGAGTTAAAATAATACTTGATCGTGCAATAACTCACTGTAATGTAGAATGGATTCCATTTTTCAGTAAAGGTAATGGTCGGCCGAGAGCAATATTCTCGAGGCAGGTGTTCGACGTGTGAAAATCGATCGCGCTCAAGCGAGTTCGGGCGATAAAACTAGCCCCGTGTGCGTCAATCGGTGCCAAATTTAGGCTTGGCTTGGACCATAAGCCATGCCGGCTAAATCTGTTCGTACGGTGTTTTGCTTTCGGCTTCCTTCGACGTTTCGCGTTTGATAAATTCGGCCTCGCGCAACAGCGGGTTACGAGTCCAACATCGAGTCGCTCTGCCGAACTTTATTATTTCATTCTCAATTAAATAAGAACGCGCAGGTAGTTTGTATTAATATCGATAGAATCGTGCTCAGCTAGTTTTCGTATTTCTATCTAAAAGAAAGGATTATGAAAAGTTTCGGGCTCGAGTTTGTACAATTACAATTGTTTTAATAATTACGGAAACCAATATCGGATACAGTATCCCTGAACAAATTTATAGATACGTTTTACTTTGATTCACAATCAAAACCATCAGATACGTCGTACATCCTAATATATGTATCACAACGATTTCATCATTAATCCCATGTGTCCGCTATTTAAAAAATCGCTTCAGCTATTGCCCTCGTCTCATGTTCTCGGCCTACACGGCTCGCCAAACGTGTCGCATCGCGGAGCATATGTAAGATCCTCGCTAGCCTCCATCGGTAGACGTTGATCCACGATCAACGCCGCCGATCAAAGAGTTCGTCCACCGGATCAAAGAGGATTACGCAACCGCGGCGATGAGAATCGGTGGAAACGCGTATCGAGTCTGCGGCTTACCAACGCTCCGCGGCCGTAGCTTGTCCCGCAGATAGCAGCGACGGTAACTTGAATTTGAATAGGGCGCACGCGGCCGTCTGCCACGATGCATAATCGTATCCTTTGGCTGTGCCCCGATGATTTCGCGCGGTGCACGCGTAAGCAGATAGCCACGGTGCATCGTGTGTATTTAATCCTATTGCGGTGCAAACGAACCAAGGGAGTGGCAGAGTGGACTCGTGCGGCATCGCGACGTATGCTAGCAACATTACCCCCCGTTCAGTTTCGCGGATCAATTGATCCCTCGGCTGTCTTGTTGCTAATTGATATGCCAGCTGTCGCCCTGATTCAGTTGGGATTCGAATAGACACTTACAGTGGATTCTTAACGGGTAAAAATCGGAGGCCGAAGAGTTTCAGTTATCGTATAGACGCGGCGAAGTTGACGATTGTCACTTGTGGATTGGACATTTTTACTTATCGAGAATCGACTGCGGTCGGTAGTTAGTAAAGTGTGACGAGACTCTAGGATTCTTAGTTATCGCGTTGAAGAAGCGACGTCGATGATTCTCACGTGTGGATAAGAAATCCTCACTTATCAAGAATCTACTGCGTTCGGTGCTTGGTAAAGCGTGAAGAGACTCTAGGATCCTCAGTTATCGCGTTGAAGAAGCGACGTTGATGATTCTCACGTGTGGATAAGAAATCCTCACTTATCAAGAATCTACTGCGTTCGGTGCTTGGTAAAGCGTGAAGAGACTCTAGGATCCTCAGTTATCGTGTTGAAGAAGCGACGTCGATGATTATCACGTGTGGATAAGAAATCGTCGCTTATCGAGAGTCTACTACATTTGGGGCTTACAATTAGTAAAGTGTGAAGGGTGCTAGAATCCTCAGTTATCGCGTAGAAAAGATGAAGCTGACGAGGTTGTGCTATTCGAGAGGATGCTCCGATACATATCCAATTAGCGGAAACTGGCCACTCGCCGGAATAACGAGCCACTGAAGGGAAACGAACGGCGTTCGCGGACTGTCGTGGCTACCGTTCAAGCCCGAAACACCCTGTGTGCATCGCGCGGAAACGTTATTGCCATTGTCCGTAGTCTCTGGAGGCGAGAAACGATAAGGACGCAAGGCTGGGACGGCTACGTGACATTTGAGGATTGACATTAAGGCGACTAGAGGAGGCCGTTCAGCCGCGACTCCCCTATTCACGGCGACATTTCGTTAATGCCAGCAGCCACGGAGCCCCCTTTAAGGGTGCTCTTTACGGGCAAATCCGCCGGAGGAGACGCGCCGTGTTTCTTCCACCGCCGGACACTTTGGCTGCATAAAGCTTCGGGTAACTACCGGAAGTGACGGGACAGCAGGAAGACGCGACAGGGGAGGTCTCTTATGGGACAACTTGTGGGGATTGCCGATTGTTTACAGACGGTCAGTACCTTCTTGTGAAATTGATTTTAACGAGGATCTGACGACGGAAGAGACATTCTGAGGAAACATTGCAAAGCTGATGGAAAATGTGTGTATGTGATTTTACATAGAACAATTAATAAATCATTGTTTTCTTTATAGTTTCTACTCTGTTTTTCTCATCCCCCTATTATTCTGTTTCGTTCTTTTTCATTTTAATACCTCCCTCTATTCTCGTGCATGTATGTACGTATGTACGATAGTCCTGAGCAATACGACTCTGCTTGCCCCCTCACCGTGTCAGGGGCACACACCAGCTTTTCGAGAATACTCGTATTCGGGGTTGAACGTTCCGGAGGAAATGATTACCAATCTGACCGAGTGTCACACCGCGTGAAATTTTATCGACGTAATACTAGCCCCGGTGACAGGTCTATAACGGGAACGAACACGTGCCGCGATTCAAGTTGAGCGAAAAAATTCTGTCTGACAACGATCGCGCCAGTGCTTGCCGTCACTGAGATTCCATGAAGATTGATATAATAATAGTTCGGGAGTGATCGCTTCAAAATTCATTATATTTATCAACTGAATATGAATCTGTATTATTGTTATAAAAATATTCTAGCTTTCATTCCCCTCGCGTATCCGTATTTTTCATACTATTCATAAAAAGACATCCGGTGCATCGTATCCGCATGAAACGCGCACTGCGCAATGTTGCAACAACTAAATGGGAGAAGAAGAAAATTCGCAACCTGATACCCGGGGCTAGAATGAAGTGTACATCAGCAGCCTACATATTTAATGCCCGGTGTCAGACTTCGTAACAGCAGCAGCGTTATCATTGCTCTTGCAGAAAATTCAATGTGTCACGGTAACTTGAATACCGACGCGTATGTACGTACAATGTATGGCCAAGTGTTAAAGACTGAATTACACAAACGCTGAGTGCCCTTAATTAAACCAGGATCCGCGTGTTTCAAGCGGTGGAACAAGTAGTCCGCGATGCCTGTCATAATCAGAATGAATATCTCTGTTAGCACTGTCACTGGCCTAGCACCCTTTTCATATAGGGAAAAAAAAACGTGATCAACAGGTAGAACGCATTCTTTTTAATTATTATCGGACAGTAAACTAGTGGAACTAATTTATTCGCTAATTCTGAGATAGTTATGCACTCCGTGATTAATACCCTTGGACTATTTATGCGAGAAGCTTTCGTGTGAATAATTTATGTCTGCCAAGTATCAGGTATCGTAAGGACGCATGATTAAATAGCACGGATAACTCGTGCAATTAATTAATATACGCTTGCGACATGAAAACAATTTCATTGCACTCTTCCATTATCTGTTATCCCCAATCGAAGCTCGCAGCATCCTCGTCGTTTAATCGCGTCCACCGTATAAAACCACGAATAG
Organism: Holcopasites calliopsidis; assembly: GCA_023838395.1. Lineage (NCBI taxonomy): Eukaryota > Metazoa > Arthropoda > Insecta > Hymenoptera > Apidae > Holcopasites > Holcopasites calliopsidis. Next base: position 3,441,855 of record JALHAQ010000009.1, read on the forward strand.
TTCCAGCGCGAAGCGCAGCCACCGAAGACGAACTTCAAAGCGGCGAACTTCGGCCCGTGCCTCAAACAAATCCGTGGGAAATTCCAAAAAGGCGAAATAAATAGCCGGCCCGTTTTCCCGTTCGTCAAACACGCTTGAAAGTGGCGTGCTCGACTAGCCGGCGCGCCGCGCACTAAAATATACAGAGAGCCGGGCTCTTCCTGTGCAACAATTCCCGATTTTACGCACACCCCCTCGTGCCGGGCTGGTTTTAATCAAAACGACAAAAACGGCCACCGCGAGCGAAAATAAGAGCGCAACGCGTACGTATGTGTATACGTATAACCGCGAAGCGTTCATCCGCGAAAGGACGCGCAACGAAGCCGCGTTTACAGTTTCCTGCCACAATGGGGCTTCCTCTTTGTGCAATCTGAGACCTGGGAATTAACGGAATCGCGGGAAAGCCGCAGTGATTACCGCTCTTAAAATATGTTTTATTTGTGATTCTTGAATGCATCTTTCCTTGTGAAATCTATTCATTAGACTCGACCCTTTATTTTAGTTAATAAAATTATTTAACCCTTCATCAAACTGTTATATCCGAGTCTTCAAAATGTTTGTTAAAAATAAGAAAGCGGAGTCAGTCCATGATATGAAGACATTTCTCAGCATCCTCTTAATAAATAATGATCAGGGCATCATTTTTACGGCTTTGTGTGTAAAATATCTTTCACAAGTAACATATTTTCGCCAAAGTTTTAATAAAGTTTCCACCTTTATCCTAGCAGCTTCTTTAGGGCTACTATCGTGTATTACACCCTGCTACACTTTGGTCTAGCTCGCAAAACATCAATCTCCAATATCCTTTTTCAAGAAAATCTCTTGACCTGAAAACGTGAATTATTTATGGCGCATGCTCTTACACGTTTCTCTCGTAACGTACACCAGCTTTAGCCCAAAATTCAATCGAATTATTCTATCGTAGCACAGCAAGTGCATCTTTTAAATATGTGCAATTTTATTCTATCAAACAGGAAAATCCAGGAAGAGTATTGTCCATTTAAATATTCCAATGTTGTTAAATATTTTTACGTCAGTTAATGTTTTAATTTTAGTTTCAGTGTAAAACGATGGAATTCTATTTTCAAATAAATAATATTGAAAATTAGTAAAGGGCTCATTTTAATTTACCAAATACTTTAGAAAGTGAAAGATAATAAAAATGAGCTTTTTTTAATTAATTCTAAGTGAATTGGCATCCAACTTTGCAACAAATTTACGATAGAGCTCACAGTATACAAAACAGCTACGAATATGAAGCTACCTAAGGGGGTGCAGAGTATTGAAAATCGATTAGGGGTATCTACCCTTTACGAACAAATATTTTCCAACGCTCTATCTTCTCCTTCCATTCTTCTGTGTCAGCTTCGTTGACTACCATCATTTTTTCTCCCTCCACTCTATCTTCGTGCTGACTAGAATCGACTTTTCGTGCAAGGAGTATTTGGAAAAACAGAACAAAATCATAGGCAATTGTTAACTACAATTACCTAACAGGTTTCCGTTCCCTTAAATCAGCGAAATATTTTTGTTGAACGAAAAGAAGAATATTCGTGCTATTTTAATATTATCAGTTATCAATCTTTTTTATGAATTCCTCGACCAACTATCTTTTTAGTTACGGACTATTGTAAAGCGTGTAATAAATCGCACGACATTTACGTCGAGTGATTTAGTAGAACCGGTGAATAAGAGAGGCAGCTTTTGCAGCCTCCTGTAAATTCCCCTAATGAAAGTCTCTCAGGGACTTTCCTCGGTAGGATAGTATTAAACCTGGAACACAAGCTAGGCAACCATGGAGAGTATCTTGCACCGAGACGTCAGACATTTCTGTGCTCTAGCAAGAATCCTCGTGGCTCGTGCTTCTTATTAAATATTGTATCCAAAATATTTTCCACCCTTCGACCTACCCATATTTCCCTACGCAACTCGATTCCACATATTTTTTTGTATACTTCCAGCACATATTTCGAATATCGACACGTTCTCTTCCATGATAGTATCGTTTTTAAAATGTACCCTTGTCTCTTGCATTGGCGATGTAGCCGTTAAATCTAAACCGTTTTCAAATTTAACTGATCCTTCAATGGTCCATTTTCCCCGCCCCCCAAAAAATATTTCATAAACCTCACGTCCTAATCACGTACGCAGATACCACAAAAGGGTTCGTCTATTATCCAAGCTCTGGATGGTCCCCATCGATCCACGTGTTAATGTACACGCGTGTGTACAGTATCTCTACGTGTCCCCCTTATCTATTCATCTATCCATTTCCCCGTTTACCTCCTGTCCCGTCCGGCTGTCGATGACGGCTTATGCAATGCCGGGAACCGATCGGATTCATTGGCGCGGGTAATAATATTTTTCAGGGTCGAGCAGGCTCGTTCAGTCTGCAGGACGGGTCCTCGTCTCGTGAACAAGTCGTATCGATTAGCTTCCCATTTCCCTTCCGCCCCCTTTTATCCATCTGTGTGCTCCACTTCTTCGTTTTCTTCCGCGTGTCTTTCTCGCCTAATAGTCTGCCGCTTCCCGGCTGCACCCTTACGCTCGCGTCGGCTCCTGACACCTTCCGCCGCCCGGCCCTCGGTTAGTCTCTTCCGGCGTCGGATCCAATGAAAAAAAAATTGTCTCCCGCTCGCGCTCTCGTCCAGCTGATGGATAATAGACGCTCCCCCGGGTGGCTGTTTGTTCGATTTACCGGCTTAATGGATAGGAAACGTTGCGCGTTGTTTGTGGTATCGTTTGGTGTATCGGTTTACTGCTGACGCTATGAACCAGATGATGGCTCTCCTTCCGAAGGTTCTCGGAGATTTTCGATGGAGAAAATAAATAGACGTGTGTGCTCGGCTGTGATTTAGGCGAGGACGGTGGCGAGAGAAGGGGTCGTTATATCGTGAGACACGCTGGGGTAGAATAGTGTTGAAAAATTATAGTTGGTAGGATTATTTATCGTTCGTTGCAGATTAGTTTAATTGTCAGTGAAATCGTTATCATTGATTTCTTATTTCCAGTTTGGCCCGTTTCGTCAACAAAGTTTTGCCAATAAAGCGCAGAGCCTGCAATCCGTGAACAGCCTACGAAGTGTGTGTTTACGATTAAACGCACACGTTGACAACATCGCGTGTGTCTGTTTAATGATCTAGGACAACGATAAACCTTGAAACGCTTGCTGAACGCAGAACTTCTGGACCCAATTCCAAAATTGTGTCGCACAGTATCGGAACGCGTGAAGCTTTCCAGTCGACTAATCCTGTATTGCAGTTATCAACGTTCATTCTGAACATCAAACAAAAACAATTGCAACATTCTGCTCTATGATACACTGATCGTAAACGCTGCTCGACAATACGAAATTGTTTTCGCTAATCAATTCCTCGTCGATAAGAAGCAACTTTTCTTCGGTTCATTAAAAAGTGGGGATTCGCAATGATATAAAGATAATTGGAGGAATTACGGAAATACACCTTTTATGAAATAGACCAAGACTGGAATTTGCTTGCAGTTTCAATAAATTATTTCATGAAGTAAAAACGCTAAAATTATCGATCGCTACATTTTACCATTTGTATTCGCACTACATGCTCGCCTCGCCCGATCAGTATTGCTCCTTCGCTAAAGTTCGAAAGTACCTCCATTTCCCAGTTTCCGAGCTAATTTAAATTGGCAATGCATATTGCGTCTCCCCCGGACTCCATATAAACCGTCAAAAGTTCTTATGCGTCACGCATCTATTTTAAATCTACCGGGTAGCCACGATCGAGTAGCGCGCTATAAATTTTAATGAAAATATCCAGTACAAATAAGACGACAGCTAGGCACCGTCTTGCCGGGAATTATTCCTAGAGAAATTGAAACTTATCTCGAGGAATAATGTGAGAAGCTTGTGCTGAAAATTAAAAAGCCGCCGTTACAACTTTTATCAAATTCCCCTTTATTTTACTCAACTTTATCTTGCATTGCGCAGAGGGCAATATCAACATCTTGGCTAATTAAACAAAAAAAAAAAATAACCTTTGCATGTCATGTATCTTTACTGATCGGTTCGATTCCAGAGACAAAGGAAACATCAATTTGAAATGCAAAATTTCTCTGCCAAGCGTTGAAATATCTCCACTTTCAAATGCAACATCCAAGAAAATTTTAATTTCAAGCATCCACCTTTTCCGGCAGCTTTCAGTATATTAACTTTCAAGTTTCCTCGGCGGCACCGAAGTACCAGTTGAAAAAGCAGATACGAACATTTTTCCGACGGCGGTAACTTCGTAACGCGAGCCATAAGAACATCAAAGCGTCGATTTTAACGAAACCGATGCAGCCGCTCATTTATGAGAAAAGCCTCGTCTCGTATTTCCCGGGCAACGCGGCGCGATGTAATTTCTTTCGTGGCGCGTGTCGCTCTGTAATTTCCATCAGACAAACGATGCGCTATTGTTCCCGGCGTACCAGAGGCAGCTTTCTGCAGTCTTTTCCTCTTAGGCGCCTCAAAGTCTGCCACCGCGATGAATGGCGCAAAAATTACGCGAAGCATTGTGAATTTCATTTAGAACAACGCCGTTAAGCATTCCGTATTCAGACGCGGACGCCGGCTATGAATAAACTTTTATCAAAGTTATTAAATAAATTGAACTCTGTCCTGGTCGCGTTTAATATCATGCCTTTGCATGTTTCCTGGCTCTGCACGTTTTTTGCAATATGGTTTACAGAGAATGAATGAAATTTTCATTATGAAGAATTTACTTAAAGTACAATTAAATATGAATGCCAAAACTATTATCTGTGTAAATATGAATGAAGATGTTCAGTTATCGAGCGGATCATCCAAGGAGATAAAATTAGTTTGACCCTCGTGAAAGTTTGCCATGGAAAAAGATTTTTTTTTTAAGATTGCGAGATAGATTGTTAATTTCCGTAGAAATAAATCATTGTTGACTACATCCCTTTCGGACACAGTTCAAGACTCGTCCTTTATGCTCCTCGTAGCCGGCTTACGTGCCGCCCTTTTACTTGCAAGTTCGCGGTACGTAATACGCTCGAAATTGAAGCTGACTGCTGACAGGACAGTCTTTGTTCCCAGGACGCCCGGTGTATGCACGCATCAGCCAGCAGCTGCAAGGCTCATTGTTTTCGGAAACATGCCAGAAATACCAGCACGAAGGCCGCGTGATTATTTGAAATTTATGTCTATACAGATTCATGTTTCCGCTAGTTTACCCGGAAATCCAATATTTGTTTAACTATCGCACGCATTCGACCCTTTGGCTCTCCACATTTTTTTCCTCCCTCCCGTTTTTACGTTCCTCTGTCGCTTCGCATGAATTTCGTTCTTCCCACGAATACCGTGCGGTCATTTCCGATGAATTTCGGAACATCCGAGTGTCTTGTGGAATTAATTTCATGTTTCATCAGCTGTTCGTTATCTTGTAAATCTGTTCTAATCTGTTATTTCTGTGTCGCTAAGAAATTAGTTATTAATTGAACGACGCTCCTTATTGGACATCGTTAAACTGAGCTGCCTCCGAAAAGAAAAAGAGGAAAGAAAAACACAGCCCCGTGACTTTGATCGGCGATACGCCTTCAAGAAGGGGGTGGAACATGCGCGGGTTCCTGCCCCTAGAAGACTCTTCAATTTTACGAAGAACGCCGGAAGTATATCACTCAACGGCTCAGACATATTGACACTTTGCGCCCGCCGGGCTTGAGCTATGGTATGCCTTATTAAACTCGCTGGCTAAATTATAGCAACCCACTATCGTCGCCTCTCTGCGCTAGTCCCCAAGCATTTCCCCTGTCTTTATCCACAAATTTTGTCGCGCCACTTGACACCGCGATGTCGAAATAAACGAATTACTAGCCCTATTTTTGTTTAACAGATGCGACGTACATTGTATTCGTTTTATCACGGAACATTTTTAATTACATTTTGCTATTTAAAATTGAGGCTAGCAAAATGCACAATAAAGACCTTTTATTGATACCGATAAAGAAATTAATTGTTTGGTCTGTAGGTAATGAATTAATATGGAAAAGAAAATTGTAAATAATTCAATCTATTTAATTTACTATTCAAGATAATTGTATTTCAGAATACCGACATTTCTCGCATGCTAAAAATGTTCCTTTTTTTCATTCAAAGCTCTGTAAAGCACTCACATTTCCATGCAATCGAAATATTATACATGTACTTCCAAGGCAAAAGTTCTTAAATGAAGTCATGGAAAGATGGCAATTATATTTGCACGAGAATTCGTATCGAGATGAAACTACGGAAATGTCGATTTCCCCAGGTTTTTATTTGATCGGAATTTTCATATAGGTCGCCGTTCGATTGGTGGCTGAAGAAACAAGCCGTTCTTCCGTTCTGAAAATTGAGATGCCGAACGTAAAACTGTGCTCGCTCCACTTTCCTTTCCTCCCCTTTCTTCTTCCTCCTTTTCTCGAACTTTGTTCCGCCCCCCTGAATTGTGCTTCTACGAAGGCGTTGAATTTTTACCTCGCAGAGGAATAATCCGATTGGCCACAAAGCCAGTCGAGAGTTCGAAATTAAATCGTAACTGAATTTCCCTTCGTTGCGAACTCGAACGTGGCCCCAAAAGCCATGGAAATGTTCAAGTAGTGGGGGGGGGGGGTGAATCAACTTCAAAAGCGGTTGATCGAGTTCACCGCGAATTCATCTGCACCATTTCTTTTTTTTTCATAAGGGAATGTTATTTTTTTCTTTTTCATGATTACCTTACACCAAATAACTTTCCATCGTTCGATATCTGCTTTGTTCTCACAATTAAAAGTAATTACGTTAGAGTGATAATAATCTGTTGAAGAGCAAGCATAAAGTTTGCAATTTCTCAAGTCTCCAGTTTCTCGAGTCTACGGTACCGTTTGTTCTAAACTCAGACAGAGAAAGAAAAAAAGATCGCCACAGCCCATTTCTCCAGTGAAGTTCACCCATAGATCTCTAGACTAGTCACCGGGGAGAATTTTCGCATTTGCGTTAATATCAAGCACGGCACGACGGAGCTTAATAGCTGCCATCATTAATGGACGATTCGTAATTGTCGTTCGACCGAGTTTCCGCCGTTCATGCTTATTTATAATGCCCGCAGAATCAGCGAAGCCGATAAATTTTCCGCGTCGACAAGTCCTCGTTGTGGGCGGGCCCTCTCGTTTTGTCGGGAATTCAGCCTGCGGGCTTGGTTCGACGTCACCCCTTTGCTTTGTTATTTTAGGACGCCCGGTGGACGCCTTAAATACGGCTTTCGGATTATCTAATCGAAAGTGCAGCAGCTTCCGGCACGCGACCGTTCTTCCCTTAATCGTGCTTAGCCAAACGTTTACCTCAGAATGATTATTATTATAATTATTTTGTGTGAAGTAATTTCATTTTTCGCATCACAGTTTGATAATGATATGTTTATTTTGAAGCCTTAAATACGGCTTTCGGATTATCTAATCGAAAGTGCAGCTTCCGGCACGCGACCCTTCTTCCCTTAATCGTGCTTAGCCAAACGTTTACCTCAGAATTATTATTATTATTATTGTTTTGTGTGAAGTAATTTAATTTTTCGTATCACAGTTTGATAATGATACTTTTATTTTGAAGAGGGAGTAATTTGTTCGTCGTAAAATACACTCTGTATTTCATTTTAATTTCTTTAGATGAGGATCAAGTTTTTGCACTGATGAAGTAAATGGATTTAAGTAATTCTGTACTGCGGTCTACTTTAGTAAGTGAATGTATCTTGAAATTGTTGTATTTACATAATGGTTCAATGGGAGAGCTCGAACATATTGCGGTAGAGGTTCATGCGGGAAATAATAAGTAGGTGAGCCATAATTTCAAGGTAGATTAGCATTTTCTAGTGGAACACCTTAAAAATAAAGGAGTAAGGCGAGGAATTTAATCCCACATTGCTCCTCACGTATTCGTTCGAAAGCAAAATCAAAAGAGAAATAAATGTTAGCCTGATAATAATTTTCTGTATCAATTAACCTAATTTTAAACAAGAAGGGAGGGATTCCCTTTAGTCTTGGATACATGGAAAATAAGTTCAAATAATCCCAAGTACACGAATACATAGATATTTGTACACCTATTACATTGCATCCCCAAAAGGGTCCAAAAGCATCGCACAACCCATTTTCGCCAACTACACCCCAGAAAATATTTATTGACTCAACAAAGCCAAACATAAATCCAACCCCCAATCCTCCGCGTCTTGAATGACTTTTCCAAACACGACCACCCCACAATTTCCCGAAAGCCGATCCATCATTTCGAACCCGCGAGCACACCCTTCATACGCAATCACAATGAATCATAATCGAAACCCTTGTTTGTCAAGGTCGAATAATATGGTCTATCGAAAATGGATCATACAAGTCCTGAATTGGAAAAGGAATTGCAGCACAAAGGCAGGGAGTTCCCCAGGATGTATTTTCGTCGCGTAGGTGAGACCTCTCGGTAATATCGATATCCACTTGGCGGCCGTAACGTCGAGTAATGTAAACCGGCCTCACCTGGCTAACCACGACGCGGGGTTATTTTACAGCGCCGCGAAATACGGCTGTTTGAACAGGTGAGCCGACAGCTGTTGTGCGCCAGGGCGCATCGAATCGGGACACGCGTCGACGAATACGATAATTGCTTGGTCAAAGGATATTTTTACTAGATTTAGAATTCAAATCGTTATTACCGGTACTTTTTATCTCATTAGAAATTGTTTGCTGTTAAACATTTCACTTTGTTATTCAATGCTATCCATTGCAGCTGGTTTCTAACGTTATTACATTCTCTCAGAAACACTTTAATAGATAGTAAAATTCCAGAAACAATTTTCCAAACCATCAACCACCCAAACCTCGCCAATTAATTCTTTCATTTGCTTCGATCCAAAGAGGGGAAAGAGATAAAACCGCGCGCAATTCCCCGCCAAACATCCCGTAATCCCACGAATCAACCCCGCAGCCGCGCAGTAACTCCTCTTATTAACAATCCACGCCAGAGAATTACGTGTGAAAAGAAAGAAGACAGAAGAACGCGGTTTAAAAGCGACAGAGTTCGTGTGACTGTGTTCAACGTGGAACGGCGATACGTTTTACGATGACCCCGTGAAAGTTAACGTCCGCGCGAGGGATGGGCTGGAGATGAATTGAGGGGGGGAGAGCGGACGGGCGCAGCGAGGGAAATGCCACGGGTAGCTGGATTATATACGGCCGTAACTCAGCGTAACTGCGCTCCGACGACCTTACACGTATGCTAAGCCGTAGAATGAAACGTAGAAAGCGCAAAGTAGCCTTAGCGCAACCACCCCCCTCCGCCACCGACCTCAACCCCCGTTGGCCCATATCACGGTAGAGAAGACTCGACGCGGGGTTAAGCGATGAATTTCATTTTACAGGGCTGACGCGTCCCGCTTCTGCCGTTTCCTACGGGCGATTTGCGTGACGCTCGCCGCGCAACTTCCCTTTGGGAACAACCGGGAACAACGTGTGCTCGGTGCACTTTATTTTGATTCTTCCTCCGCGTCTGGGGATGATTGTGAAATCTCGGGGAAGTTTTTGTACGCGCAGGATTCATCCTGTATCTGTGTGATTTGGATACAGTGTATTTAAAAGATATTGGGGGTCAATTATCGATCGGACGGACAAAATAATTTGTTTAGAATGATTCATAATTTTATGCTGAAACTGGATGAATTCTTGCGAGGCTACAAGTACGATATTTAAACAGATCAAGTGACTATTAGCCTCTGGAATATTTATTTCGAGACAAAACGTAAGCGGAATTTTTCAAACATTTGTTAATTTATAAAATAATGGAATGGATTACGAATGAATGATGTAAATTAGGGAGTTGCTTGCACGGGCATGATTCTACCTTTCTTTCCAAACTTTCCATCCTTAAATTCAAGGATGATCGCATTAGAGAATCTTCCCAAACGATTCGACCCTTGAAGACGTTATGGAACTGAATACAGTAGCAACAGCCAGTTGCCACGATAATATTCAATAATCGGGTGGCACGCATAGGCGCGGGGCGAAAATTTCGTTATCGCCTAAGCGGGCGAGCGGCTCTCGAAATTCTGGACACGTAGGAGGCGAGCACTTGTGTCGCGGCAGGATCGAAGGCGCTATTATCAGCTGGCAGCGCGTGCCAGGGCCACGTGCACGGGCAGATGGCACGGCCCTGTTACACCTTGCCGAGCTCCGACACAACGGTACAAGCCTTGTGCGGTTAACAGCGGCCAGAGGCATCGAGACGAAAACGCGGTGTGCAGCTGTCGTCACGGCCCGATCGATCGTAATCCAGTCGTTCAGGGAATATCTGGCCCTTGAATCTGTTATTACTCGGGTGTCTTCTCTTATTTCTTTTTAATTCGCAATCGATTTTATGGAGGGTGTCCCGTCCACTGAAGACCATTTTGAGGATTGAAGACGATTTGTGGGAATCGTTATTGATGGATGGCACGTTTGGGGTAGTTATGAAGTTATTTTTAGGGTTTGCGAAATAAGCATCTGGAGGGTTGATCTTGTACAAATCTACTCGTGAAAATGTGGTTGTATTTTATTTTACTTTTCATTATATTGCGAGCGTATATGTATTTTTTTGCCAGGAAATAGGTTTATGCAGTAACACAAATTTCCTTTGAGGCATATTTTAGTTTTTCAATTTTTCCTATGCATTCATTCAGTGCGCTTTTCATTTCCTTTTTCTATAATTGAGGAATACATTGTTAGCGCTTGTGGGAGGAAAAGAATATTGCAGTACACATACCTACGCAAATACTGCAGCCGTGGCGGATATTTAAATGCCGGGACGCAACGAGTATCGCGCAGCGGAAAATAGCGGAAAACGCAAACACTTGCATTCTTCTATCAATTTTAATGGGAAAATTGGAATTCTGCTGAACGCGGAGGTTTCTGTAAATAAATTCATCGCAACATCAGCAGGGTGGTCTTGCCACTTCCTCCCTTTCTCAACGAAGTAAATTACACCCACCCCCTTCGCAATGAATAGCGGCCAAAATAAAATTACAAACACGTCGCAATTAAAAAGAAAAAATGGAACAATTAATCTCCGACCGCGAGGAATTCCATTGCTCCCCGATTTCAAGTTTCCACCGAAAATTCGTGTCGCGGTTCGTGGAAATGGTAGGGAAAAAAAAAAGCGGAGATCACGAGCGGAGGCGTCAAAACTGGGTCTCGTCGCTCGAATTCCCGAAAGTCAATTTTCATTAGAACGAAATTGGGCTCGATTCGCGACGGTCCGAATCGAATAGAGCCAACGAATCTGACGAACGAGAATTGTGCGCCGCGGAGAAAGATAGGGGGACGAGGCATGCCAAGTTGCGTGAACCCGAATCATAAGTTCGAACGGCGCGGCGCGTCGGTGAACGTCGGTGAACGTCGGCGTAGCGCGGAGTTAATTAAATTCACTCGATTAATTAGGCTATTTGTCAGCCGCGCCGTCGATTCCCAGACCTACCTGCCGGGACAGGAAACTAATGACGGAACGCATGAACGAATGACTCCGTTTCGGGGGGAAATTATTAATCGACGGTGGTACCAACGATCGAAGTACCACCTCGATTTTTCTGTCTCATGGAGATGCATACTTTGAAGCTCGCGAGATCACATTCAAATATCAATTAATCACTCATACCAAAATATTTTCCATATTGAAAATGTTTTTATTGTAATATTAAAAATTCTAAGCCCAAAACGCTGAGGGTCCTCTGCTCAAAAGCTCGCATAACAGCTTAATTTAAAATTGATCAATATTAAACATGCATATGCAATCATTTCTTCAACTGCAATCGCAAGAATATTAAATACACTTTTTCCTAATATCAAACTTATACGCTCGAAATGAAAGAGTAACCCGATCAAGTTGCTTCCACGCTTTCCATTTGATAATCGTGAATCCTCCACTTTCAAAATCTCTCTAGCAGCGAAATTTTTCGTAAGAAATTGTAGAACGTTGCGTTGAGTACAATCCGATATAAAATCTTAATTCGCGTGCGGGGAGCACTGCCCGGTGGCACGTAGAAAATTCCCTGTTACCGCGGGAGCGTAAAATTTAAAAAGTTGCCCAGCGGAATGTCTCGCGTTTCTCAGAATTGCAAGATGCGTTTGAGAAACGCCCCGAAGGACTCGTTGCGAATGCAGGGCGAAAAATGTCTAAGGAAGAAATTAAGTTACAGTAATTTTCAGCGTCGCCAAAGATCTTTCGAGACGATTTAAAGAAAGAAGATAATCCTTGACAGCAAAATGAAGAATCGCAATCCCTGTTTCGTTTCTTATTAATAATCGATATGCATATTCTTGTTTGATCAGTTTTCAATTTTGCCCGATCTTCAAACAGGCCTAATAATGTTGCCCGTCAATTCTGCAGATTAGTGCGTTTCAGAAGAGACGTCAGCCAGCGAAAATGATCGTAAATGATCCAACTTTAAAGTCACGTTACAGTTCAATTCATTTCGAAATGCGAAGCCCAAACAGACCTAGCCCTTTTGCCAGTCTCACGATGGGAGTTGGTTACATTAGAAGGAACGACTATGAGTCACGTATACGTGTTTGCATGCGCAGTATATTGCTTTAGTCTGGCCCTAACTATGGTCATTAAACTCGCAGAAACTCCAATGGCCACCGCACCTTGAACTCCCTTTCGGAATGTCCAGTTGCCATTTGCAATCGAAGCGTATCGACACTACTACGAATGGAGATTAAATAAGATTGAAAAATATGGGACAATTGAATCAGGTTGCAAAGGCCTGACAGCTTGCCCGATTTATGGTTGATCTGTACCACTAGTAGGATCGCCCACGTCGCTGTTCCTTATCAATAAGGCCGTTATTTATTGCTACAAATGATTCATACCGCTAATTGCTGAGTATAAACTCTGAAGCGAACTTTGAAACAAACAATACTGTTTTATAATTAATATTAATGCCTCTGCGTCATAAAACGAACAATACCTACAATACGAAGCTAAATGAAAGCGAAATTCTGTTCTCATTTATATTTCAATTTCGCAAATACGTACGCTAAGACTTGCTCAATTAACAGCAATCAATTTTTCTCGCAATTATATATTTCAAAAACGTTTCATTAAGAGAATCAACGGTTTCAACTCTGAGCACAATATTTCGATCGTCCGTTTCCAGCGCGAACTCAATTGCTCACAACGTTTAGCATTTCCGTCTAATAGAATTATTCAACCGCATTTCCAGCGAATATAAAAACAAATGTCCCGTCGAAAAATAACATTCCGGCGAACTACGGAAATTCATCGGCAATTCGCAAAAACAAAGGCAGAAACACCGATGGGAACACGGCACGGCGGCGAAAGCCAATCGAAACTCCATTCCACCATCGAAACTTTGTTTCTGAGTTCATCTATCTACCGCCGAGGCTCGAACTTGATTATGACGTAACTCCTAATATCCGGTAATCACCGGTTCGACATGACCCCGAAAAAGGTTCGCGGATCGATAAAACGCGGCTGCTGCTTTCGTTCCGGTGTACTTTGTTCGCGAAAAACAAATCGACTGCTAGCAAAACTTTCTTTCCTTCTAGAATGTTCATTTTTCCTGAGATTTCCTAACACATTAATATATTTCGAAGTTATAATAAGTATGATATTTTTTACAGAAGGGGGGAGGGGGTAAAATGTTTCAACTATTCTCTGAGGGTTATGTTTTACATTTTGTTAATTAATTACAAGCCCCAGAAAAATTATGAATAAAATTTAAGCGTGAAAATGAAATTTTTGAATATTAAAATTGCTTGACTATTTATTGATGTATTCGAAGTTAACGAGGGGTAATCTTAAGGGAAGAAAGTTTTCTGCTCATCTCGTTTCTGCAAGATCCTCGTACAAGCGCATTGTTGCACGCGCTATTACGGGCATGCTCCTTTTAGAATGTGATTTAGGTTTAATTAACATTGTAATCGTATAACCAGTGTATTACTGAGGCTTGTAGTTAGAATACAGCAGTGGCGAAATTGCTGGTATCGTTGGTAAGCAGCAGTTATGTAGATTCAGAATGGGATGCGAATCGTAATTAAACGACCCCTTAATAGTATGCACTTAGATATCATGCGGTGTTAAAGATTAAAAATCGAGATTGGATTGAAAAGAAGAAAAGTATATTAGGGTATTGCAGATGATAAAATGTTGGCTACATTTCGTTAAACGTCCCGCGTTTATTTAACTTCCAAGACCCGCGAAAAATGTTAATCTCCATCATTGAGAAAAAGCAATTCCGCCGGTATTAACATCCGTAGATATAAAACAACCGACGCTCGCCGAATTCAATTTTCTCAAAAGCGCGGCGTTCCGTTCGGAACGGCTCCGCTGAACAATTTTTCCTTTATCTCCTCGCGCGTGGAGTCACCTGGCGCCCATAGAGACCCTCCTGGCTAACAGCGAACCCGTTCAACCTGTACACGTCGCTACGTCCGATATTCGTGCTATCGCGACGCGACGGGATAGTCGCAGCCGGCCGACACGCATATCCCGACGGATGAACGGGAAGCACGATATTACGCGGACGCTCCGCTGGATAACCGTGCGACACGATAAAGCCCCGACCCGCAGGGGGGAGGGTCACGGCGCGTTCGAGGAAACGAAGCGAGGGGGTGGATGGGATCGAAGAGCGGCCGACACGGTAATAAACAATTACTTAAGGCAGCGTTACGCGGCCGTGCCGGCACACCCACGCATTAGTCCAAGTAGAATGCCGCGCCCATCCGTGATCGTGGCCCGTGGGCTTGGTTCTTCATCGGTGTGCACAGCGATCTGGTGGTTTATAGGGGTGATACAGTTCTGGCGATGCGCTTCTTCCCGTGCGGGTTCCGTGTGAACCCGGGTATATGGGAGGGATTGAAGCGAATCGTTTGAAATCGATTCGTACGGTGACGTATTCAAAGTGTTCCTTAAACTTTTCAGCCATGAAATTATTCAGGGCAGGAAGGAATGATTGCTTTCCAGTTGTGTATTTAAGAAATTCAAAGCATTCGTCAATGTAAAACAAAAACGAGAAACGATTGATGACAAGCATTTCAATCAATTAATCATCAAGAATTTTCTCGAAAAATTGCTTCCCATTTCAGTTACGAAAAACGACCACAGCCTAAGGCAATTTCAATTCCAACCGTCACTTTAGAGGACCCGAGAACATCGAAACGACAACTCGCCGACGCGGACACGCGTGTACACCCTGTAATATTCGCCCCCTTTATTCCGGGATTGTAGCTACATACGTCGAGTCACGTGGATCACGTGTTTACCGCGTGCAAACCCAGCACAGCCAGGCTAATTAGCCGATACGTCGTTTAATTGTTTTATCTGTTAATGGGCTCGAAAAGCCTTAAACCCGTCTGCCTTTCTCGGCGCGACAATAGCGCTAATCGAGGCAACAGAGCAGGGCGGACAACGGACGGATTCTGTATATTTTACATTGACTGAAAAAGATGTATGGAAATCAATTCGCATAGGTGGCCACGTGGGGGCTATTCGGCTAATCGACGTTCAACGGTTGCGCAATCCTAATGCGAATGTAATCGTGCGATCGATAATTACATAAAGCTCGATACTCCCTCGAACAACGATGGATCGGAACGTTGTTATGCCGGGGGCGGGTGGGCGAACGGGTTTGTATAACGTGCCGGTTGTTTGAACGCGTAGCCTCGCGTGCAGGAATTAACAATAAGATGGAAATTGGCTACGATTACGTTCGAATCGTACGTAATTAGAAGCTTTGTGACGGCTAATGAAAGTATTGGAGAGTTCGTTTAGCTCGTTTCGGTAGGTGTAATAATAAATAGCGTAATAAATAAACGGTGGAGCAACAAATTCACGACTTTGCACCACTGTTACAGCGAATGGCAATTAAATGACAATTACATGTGCGGAGACATTATTTCTACAGTTCCAACTAATTATTCCCAGTCGCAAAATGAATTAAATGTATTGCCACGATTGTGTGAGAAAATTCCTACTTTGTTACGTCGATCTCACTAAAAGACGGATACTGTATTCTGAAAATTATGACTTACATAATGGTTGCAATTATTGTACAAACGAAATAAAAGAGATTGTGCAGTCTCCAAAACATCTGTGATTCACGAAATTAAATATTCTGCGATAAAGTACGAAAGTACTAATTTATTGTAATTAATAGATTTTTGTAATTTGATATCTAATATTGTGTAAAATAATGCTAAATTATTCATTTCAATATTTGTACCAATAATTGTACCAATATTGAGCTTCACATATCCAGTGGAATGGAATCAGTAGAACAAGTCAATATATGGTCAGTCAGAGGAAGCAAATAATCAATCATTTCTTTTGCCCTTATTTTAATTATTGCTCCTGTTACAATAATCTTTTTGCAGTGAATTCTGTATGGATTTTAGTGTTTTGTAACGCTTTCCATTCTATTGTTTATATTATAAGCCATATATTATATCATAGGCCATAGAATTTCATCTACGTAAATGATACGTATTCATCTACGTAAATGAGATGTGTTCGGTCATTGTTATTCGGGGGCAATTTGACAGGCAGTGATGGAAAATCGTCTTTCATAATACAGCCCAATTAGAGTAATTCAGTATTGTTGCGCAGCTGTACGTGTAAAATGATCATTGAATAAGTAAGGGTCCAAAAATTCATACATATGCATGTCGGGAAAAATACATAAAAGAAATATAGGAATCTTGTTCAATTATTGTTTGATTAAGCAAATGGCAAACTCTTATTATTAATTTTTATCAAAGGTAATATTAATCTTTTGCCTGCATATTTTCACATCGCACTTTATTTCTAAATGGTTATTATCTTGCCAATAATTATGAATGTCATAAATATTAATTATGTAATTAAACTCACGCGTGGTATCATTTTGGGAGATGACAATGTGATATTTAACAGTGGGGAAATATAATAAGCGTGCACCGAATATTCAAAACGGATACTGCGCAATATTAAATGAAAATATGCAGGCCGTTAAGTAATCTCACAGATGAATAGTCTTAATGTTGCTACATGTTTCCATAAATTCCTATAACTTTTATTATTTTCGTATCCGGATACATACATATGCAGTTTATATCAATAATTGACAGTTTGAAAAATAATTGCCATCATTACAGAAAAATGGGGACCAACATCAACCGCGTATTAAAACGCTGCTTCCTGACAAGAAATTTGTTCCTCGCAATCTTTAATTGTCAGAAACGTAACATCAGGTGTCGCGTATGATAATAGGCTCCTGTCCTCGTCCACTAAACTTCATCAGCTACTAATAAGCTCGTTGAAACGATAAACTATGCGCACCCTGTCAAGCAGCGAGACTGCTAACTGTCCGGCGCACGATGTTAATTACAAAGACCTCATTTTCACGAGACTCGATACGGTCATTTATTTGCCAATATGTTTAACACGTTAATTAGTTTCTGAAGCGTGCACGAAAATGGAGCCCTTCACTTTGTTCAAATCTTTTATCATCCCTTCGTTCTACGGCGGCTTTAATAAATGGAACTTTCGCTAAATCGATACTCTTTGATAACGGAAACAAGTTAATTTCTCTCTTTACCAATTACGATGCTAATTAATAGGCATGTGATTAATTTTAAAGGCAATGCCGATTTATTTTAACCGTCCCTTGAACAAATTTGCCAAAGTGCCGAAATTATTAAAACAACTTCCAGCCACATTTCCACTTTCCCGTCTTACCACCGCCCACTCGATTAAATCCGCCCTTAACAAAATAAGATTGGAAAGCCAAAAAAAATGCGTGGATTTTGTTGCGATAACCTTGGCAAGCTGACAGAGGCCAGGTGGAAGGAAGGAAGACGGGAAGGAATGTGCGACGAGTCGTGACTGGCGGAAGGCGGCCAGTCGACGTTACATTTCCGGTCGCCAGGGCCACTTGAAGGCAAGTTTGCCCCTTGGTCGTGGACAATGCTGTGGGCGAGGACCGCTCGTTACACGCTAGATGCCCACGAAGGATACGGATAGATGCGCGCGGTCTCCGAGCATTTGGCATTCGTGACACGCACCATCGATGACGTGAGCCACCATGGGGTTCGCTGACGCCACGGGGACGAATTACGGTTCCCCGTGGCCACGTTTATGCGCCGGAATCGATGCCGTACCCCGTTATTCGACGTACATGCCATTCATGTGTACCGAAGTGTTTCACGCGAGCCAGCGATTTTAAGTATTCTTTTTTTTTGTCTTATTTGCTTTAAAGATAGATTCAGAATCTGTTTGTTACATTTTTCGATTAAAAGCTACTCAGGTATAAATATTTTGGAGATTTGGAAAAGGATGGATTTACTTAAACATAATTTTTGGTAGCAGTAGTAAAAATTGGCGAAGATGAATTGAGTTGTAGCATTGCAGTTGATAATTTTAATTATCTTAGTTTTCTATCATTTTTTGAAATAATCATTCAGATCCAATTTATATCGATTCAAATGGTGAAATTTTATAGTCTAAAACAAAGTTTACCTCTTCATTTAAAAACGAAGATTTGTTGATTACAAGACCGACACTGTATTTTATAATATACATAACATTAAGGTAATCACTTCTTTCCCACGAATAACTTATTTTACACAATTGACCGGAGCCTTCCGTTACAATGGCTGAGTCTGACGAACAACAACACAAAGAGCCACTGAAGCAGAGAGAAACAAATTATCCCGTTGCCTTTGAAATAGCCGGAAATAGGGTTGCGAATAAATTACGCCCGGTTCCTCGAATCGCATGGAGTATGTAATATTTAACCCTTCGGCCGCTCCATCAGTATACAGTTTAATCTTGTAAAAAGGATCGAAGAGCTTGTCATGCTAAATCATCCACCCCACTTTGCCTTATCGTGGCCTATCCAGATATCATCTGGACATTGATTTTTCGAGATTGCACAGGAAATAGGATCCCGCAGCGATAAAAAAGATTGCGGCGAGGGGATTACGTAAACCTTGTTAAAATATTCAAAGCTCCACATAGAAATTCCAATGAAAAAGTGATCCGAATCGTGTACTTTAAGAAAGTGATCAAGTCTCTCAGAAATGATTGAAATTACATTACAGATGAAGCTGTAAAACTAATCTCTCACGTAAAACTAATTTCTCGCTAGATTGATCTCAAATAGAATCGAAACATCGGGAGAGTCATTCTTAAAAGCTCCACTTCCCATAAACTATGAATATGGATCTATTCCGATCGACTGTAAAAATTTCCCTCCCAGAATACAATTTCTGCTGTTGAATTTCTTTGCGCCACATGGGTAAGCTCGGGCACGATTCAGAAGAAACATCGAGAAGCTTAATTTAAAAGCACTTTCGTTTAAATACGATTTGAAATTCACGATTCTACCGTGGATACCCTCAATCGTAACAGTGTCAGTATCGATAATACCAGACCTCGTCGTCCGTTTTCCCTCTATCTGTCGGGGCCAGTTACTTTCCTTCGTTTTCCCCCTATCCATGTCTTATTTTTTTTCCTCCTTTAAATTCCCATTTACCCTCCCTCCTCTTACCCCTTTCAGCCTCGTTCCACTGCCACGTAGATTCCACCCCCTTCCGTCTGTCCAATTTCTTTTTCTTCTCACTACGTCACGCTCCCTCCTAGGTCTCCTTCTTTCGCTGCCTCTTCTTCTCTTGATTATTCTTCTGCCTCACATATCTGTCTTTGTAAATTTGTTTTTCTACTTGGAAAATTTGCAGCATCAACTTCTATGTGTACAAGGTGACGTACTTTTATCCTTGTACATATGCAAATTAATGTCTTGCTCCTAGTTTCTACTTTAAAAACTACTTTCCATCTCACGTTTCATTTTCCCGATTCATACTTTGCCGTAAATTTGTTCATAATGGTTATTTTATACTTTTTTTTTTATGCAACTTTTCCCTCGTGCTGTTTGCTTATCTCGCGGTGCATTTATATTTCTCTTACCTTATCGTCCTCCCTTAAAGTTACAATTATCTCGAGGCACCATAGCGGTTTATTTTTCGTTCCTCCTTAAATTGTTCTCCAGTTTCCTCTGATTTTCCGCTGCCACTATCAGCTCCAAAAATTTTTCCTTTTAACCGTTTCATTTTCCTACGTCCATCTTCATTTCTTCTGCCCCAATCCTTCCACCTTCTCGTCACGACGAATTTCAGTTCCTTCCTTCCTTTATGACTGCCCTCTTTTATTCTCTAATTTGCATACGTTCCCATCGTTTCTAAAATATGTACTTTCTATTAATTCATCCTCGAGAGAGAATCAAAATTCTCCTTTTTATATTTGATTCAACTCCACGCACGAAATTAACTTCCCTACACTCTAAATCTTTCTTCGTTTAGTTCCTTCATCCTCAATTTCCTGCTCATTTCCTTCATTCTTCTTTCCTGCATATTCCTCTCTCACCTCATATCCCACATTACTTCTATTTCTCTTCTTTCTTCAGTCTTCTTCAAATCAGCTCGCTTCCACTTCTATCCCATTCTTTCTCATCAAACTTGCACCATTCCTCTCCGCTTAATCGTCCATCGCACAATTTCTCCACTTCCTTCCTCCGCGGTCCATCGTATATGTTGTCACGTCAAATTCTCGTCGTCCTCGTCCATCCTCCTCTTCCTCTGTCACGTTAAGATCCTCTCCCCTTTCCTCAGTCCTCTTCTTGTCTCGTCAAATCCGCCATCCTTCTCTATTTTTCTTCGCCTCTCCTCCCTGTTTCCCTCGTCGAATTTCTCCTGCCTCCTTTCCCTTGCACCAGCCCCCTTTCCGTCCTCTCTGCTGCAGTCGTGTCCCCCAAGGGAGTGCCAGGAAGCGGCGCTATTAGCCGGGCGCAACTCTAGCCTCGTCCGTCCAAGGATAATTGCGCGGGCTAATGGTTCCTTTTTTCCCGCTCGCCTCCGAGCATCGACTAGGTAAAAAGACGTCTTCCGACCTAGGAATTTAAACGCGCGCCACAGGGGAGGACCAAGCAGCGATATCCTTTCGTTACGGCACCGGAAGGGACGCCCCTCTTTTGCGTACGATCGCTGCATTCGAAAACGGACACTGCATTTCTAGCAGTATCGCGGTTCGTTCCCCTTTAATTGGCCGACGGAACGCTGCGCTGCGCTTGTGGGAACGATTTTCCAAGAGATTTGTAAGAGGTTTCAATCTGGATAAATTTATCCGTGATCCTTTTGAACGCGAATACCAACTCTTGGATATCATTCAATTTTAAGCCGAATAAACAGAGTACAATTGTACATCTTTAAATTCTATATCTGTGGATTACTCATTTCAGGCTTCGTGTTATCTTTCGCCTCGGTTCATCCTACGCACCTTTGATTTCCCCGTATCCGGCGTTGAAATGTAGAACACGTATTTCGATGAATAGCGTCCGCTAATTCGCCGGCGTATCAAGCCCGCGAAATCGAATTCGCCGTGCAACTAATGAGATCGTACAATTCCGCAGCGACGAGGCGCGCCATATTTCAAACAATGGTAGGAACGCAGGAACAATTACCTCGGTGTATGCGACTTTTATAAAGATAATACAACGCGGTACGGTCGCGGTGCTACTCTCGCGTTAAATAATTACCCCCCCGGAACGGGCGGGGAGTAAATAATTAATTCAGCCGCGTTTCTGAATGAACGTTAATTAAAACGGCAAGCGACGAGCGAGGTACCGGCCGCGTGAAATTTTCACCGGCGCCATGGGAAGTCGAGCAGTTATCGTTTCACCGAAAACACTTGGCAAATAATTATCCGTTTTTAAGCTGCACGGGATATACGGTCACGGACGCGCGATGCAATTCAAATGAAGCATATCCCCCCCTTCCGGTCGATCTCAATTATTAATGAAGGATTATTTATTCGTGGCGACATCAGTTTCGTGATCAGGTTTCGCGTCAATTAGGTGTCAGCAATGGGTGCAGCTAAAAATGATAAAAAGTCGATAGGACTCGAATAATTCTTTTAACGATATAAATCATTCGAAGCCCAAATGAAGAAATAGTGTGAAATGAATATAGAACACATTTTTACTAAATGCTCCAAGCGAAGCTAATTTGAAGGAGCAAATCTTCAGTCTGCTATTCTCGCGTTCGTCCAGTGATATCATGGACCTGTGGATTATGGGATGGCTCTGATTGGGGTTCCATAGGTACATCGAACGGTGTCGCGGTGCCCGCCCAAAACTGGTAGCCGTATTACCATACAGATTGCCGCCGACTGTTATAACCCAGCGACCGGGAATCTATGAATCCGACTAATCATAATGGTACAACTAACCGTAGGCTAATCTGCCGCGCGCCAATTCGGAATTTTACCGTCAGACCGAAACACGATCGGCATCCGAGATGCGAACAGGGAATGTTTTCGAGGCATCCCCGGCATATTACGATACGGTTAAGGATCCGGTTATTGGGCTGGCAATGGTCAACGCGCGACCATCGACGGATTTATCGCCGAGTATTGCAACGAACGGGAGAGAACCGAGGACCTCGTTCATGGATCCGCTATGTATTTCACATGCTGTGTTATACTGCTGAATTCAGTTTGTAACTTGGGTAATATAAAGCTAGTATATTTGTAGAAAAAAAAAGAAAATTGGAGGTATATTCAAAGAGTTGTTAAAAATTTACTTTTTCAATGCCATCAGAGTCAAGAGTTAGTTCTTCTCAATCTTTGAATAAGTATCGATATTCATACATCACTATTCTACAATTTCTTAAACTCATTCTCGTGTCCTCTTCAACATTCTCGAAGCGCAAGAATTTTAATTTCCACCGAAATATTACCCAAGCCCTTCATCCGCGGAAGATTTTAATCTCAACACAGATCGCGCAACGAAATGGCACAGTTAAGAGACCCGCGGAGGAAGGTACAAAAAGTGGGCAAAGACAGTGAAACTGGCAAAGAGCGTGACATTAAAAAGGGGAAGGAAAAAGAGAGAAGAAGGCGATCAAATATTAAATTGGCAATGTCTGCCTTGTTCTCCCCTTGTGACACAGGTTGCTTGCCGAGGGTTGGCCGTAACCCTCGAACATAACCGAGGAAATCACTTGGAAAATCCTCGATGAATTCACAATGAACTGGCGGTTGGTACAACATCAGTCATCACGACCGAGAGAACTCTATTTCTTTTTCCCAGCCTGTGTCCGTTCACGTACGTGCATCCTTCTCATTTCTTTCTCATTAGTCGAATTTTTTCTCTAATTCATTCTCTTACACATTTGCTCTTCAACCATCGTTTCACTACGATTATCTATTTAAATGTCAATTTTCCACGTACTGTAAATGTGCAACCATTTGTTTTCTTTTTGTTATGCACAAGTAAGAAACTGCACATTAATTTCATTCCACATTGTACTTATAATAAAAGAAACAGGTTTAAATAATTGTAACAACATCATTCGATCGAATTTCCATTTTTCAAATTTGTAAACCATGAAGTAATTAATGTTACTTGAATAAAATTTATAGTTTACCTTTTTCACAGACAGAATGCTGAATGTACAAAGAGAACAATGCATAGTGGAATAATTTTTTGTACGAACATCGTTCTTGAATAGGCTGACGAGAGCTCGAGCAATATGGAAATTGCAGCTACTTTCGTGATCGAAATTCGCTCTCCTTTCACGGCTTGACAATACGCAAAAATTCACGCTTCAACTATCGGTCATTTCGGAGAAGCATTCGCATTGTGGGATACCTACGTGGGTTCTATTTTCTGCGAGAATGGGAACTATGCCGAGATAAGGATATTTCTTCTTTTTTCTTATCCGACTATCGCTTTCATTTATTTCTAGCTGCACTCTTCGCTTCATTAATATTCATCAGATACACGATTGAGCAACAGTTACTAATAAAATTATATGAATACTTGTATTAAATTTTGTATAAAACCATTGCAAAGCGAAGTAGTTAGTAATTCCTATACGTAAATTAAATATGATTATATTTCGAAACATTATAGAAAGAACATTATAATTGCAATTTATTATTTGAATTTACTTATTACAATCTGCGTGGGTTAAACATTTCACAAACTATTAGAATATATCATATCGCTTATTGCAACGTTTTCTCCATTGAGAATTTTTCTTTCAAAGACGTAATCGATTTCGCGTCCTAACTTAACTCTTTCATCCTTCGTATATTCTTCTCCTCCACCCTTTCCCTTTTTACATTTTTCTCTCGCAGAAGCGATGTCGTTAATCACCAGCTATTTTAATACGATCTCCCCTCGCGTTCGCTCCGATCGAACGCATTACTTTTACCCGGTCGACTACGTGCACCGATTTTAACTCATTCTTTTAAAATGCATAATGCAGCTCGGTAATGAGAAAATGCATTGCCGATGCGGAATCGTGCGTAGAAACGAAAGAGATCAGACTAAATCTTTCATTTACGTGATCGTGATAAATTTCCCGTTGGGCGATTAGATGGCTTTCGATCAGTAAAGCCTGTATCTCTATTATCTTTCTTAATTCTCCTCAATTAAAAATTGATCCATTGAATTGAATGATGTACAAACTTCATAATATATCGAATGTAAAATACGAATTAGGGTAGATTTTAATCTTCGTTGAAGTATTTCTTCTCAATAATCGACTGAGGTCGTTGATGAATATTAAAAAAAACAAACTATTAAGTGTTAAAATTCTGAAGTGAAATCTAATCCCCTCCAAAACGAAGCTAGCGTTAATTAACTAAACCACAACACCAAAAGCCCATCGAACCACCCCCGTTAAAACCCCCGAGTCCTTCACCAAATACGTCCAGTTCATTTCCAAGTTTCCAAATAACACCCACGCTTCATTACCAACAATGACCACCTCCTCATTCCACTTTCCCCTCTCGCTGCTCCGCATGGAGAGTATCGAGACGACATCCCCTGCCTCGTGCAACGTCGATAAACATCCCCCGGCTCTCGTGCAAGCCCTCTCGACTTTCGTCGCACGTAACGCCAATCTCCGTTTCCATTGACCGAAATTTGCGACGAACAACACGACTAAACGCTCCGGGAACGTTCTCCTGCCTACCGATGGGAATGCGAACCAATTCGTTCCCAAGACTTTCAGGCATTTCGATGCAATTTAGCAATTTCAGTGACAACGTGTTTAAAAAAAATAAAGTACTTCCATTTAGAAACGGCTTTCA
Organism: Holcopasites calliopsidis; assembly: GCA_023838395.1. Lineage (NCBI taxonomy): Eukaryota > Metazoa > Arthropoda > Insecta > Hymenoptera > Apidae > Holcopasites > Holcopasites calliopsidis. The sequence goes on from JALHAQ010000009.1 coordinate 3,467,056, forward strand.
TCGATTTGAAATAAAGCATTTATTTTTGCAATTTGCAGTTGATATTGCCGCTCGCAAAGTGAGGGTTCATTTTTGCATGGAAAATTGTGCTCAACTGGCCAAAGTGAAAAGTTATCTTTTCTTATATTTGCTATAGTACGATTCGATCATTTCTCAGAGAAAAAATAAATTATTCCTATTGTCCCTCACAACTGTGCTTGATTACCAGAAATTCGTAACAATTCAGAAGAATCTTGCCCGTTCCTACCTTACGCAACCCCTTCCAATGGTTTAGGCATGAGCTCGACGAGGACGTAATCGTACACGAATTAGGAGACGTTTTACGGCGCAGATTTTCACCAATGCTTCGACAGAGACGGATGACACGCAAATTGAACGAACGTTTAGCGATGCTTCGTCGAGCATGGCCAGCTGCAGGGTCATGTCAATATTTAAATTAATCCTCGGCCAGGGGTGGCTGTCGTTGAATTATATTCTCTTCCGCGAGCCTCTTGCCGTGCCCCCACCCCTTCCCGCCGCCGCATCGACTTTCTTGGTTCTATTAATTCCGGCCTCGTTGACTTCCTGTTCCTTCGCCCGTCTGTCGTTGCTTTTGTCGTTCCCTACTTGAGCACCTTGTCTCACTTCCTTTTTCTGTTTCTTCTCGTTCGACTTGCGATAGTTCTCGTTATATTCATAGACGAGCGATATAATAAGGTAAAAAGTTACCGCAAGCAACATAGTAAAGTGAGACAATTGATAATTAACTTTTCAATCAAATAATTGTTGAATATTAAACATAAATTTCCAATTGAATTAGGATCGTTTTTGTCAAACCAGAACCGAAAGGGATGAAGCTACGCACGTCCAACCATAATTAATTTCAATCAAATTAATTTGCTTTCATCAAACTTCACTTAACTATCTTTTTTCATTGCAATAAATAACGTTCGTTAGCTTTCCTACAATTGACCGTGCGAATTCCACGCGTCCAGAGCGGTACGATTATTTTCTATTCCATTCGATTTAGCTTCCTTCTTTTTGTGAACAATCCGCAAGGAACCGGCTGACCGTGTAGAATTCCTGATTTCCCCGTTCCACCTCGCCTTCTTGCCATCGGACAAAGCGATCGGACAGCTCGAATTTCGTCGTCGTTCGCGTAGTAATTCCATATGGCCGCGGTGTTCGACTTCTGCCAATTGAGTGTGCCGGCCTCGACTCTCAAATCGAATCGAATTACGTCCCAGCGCGGTCGCAGTTTTTCCTGCCCGTGCATTTATTTATTGGGAAACGCGATGGGCCGGTGTCGCGGCAAGTTCCGGGACCGTGAAATCAACCAAACGGAAAAGGAACATGCTTCTTTCGAGGGAATTTCAATTTCCTCGTTACTCGATGTCCTCTACTCCTTGGCAACTCAAATATTTTCAGATGCTATTTCTCATATTTTTATACTGAATGCTGTTTGTGAGAGGAAATCGATGTGGAAACGTTTAATTATCTACTGATCAATTGCTTTCATTCACATCTCATTACATTTCTACTGTATACGATACTGGGTAAAACTTTAATGATTTTCGTTATTGAACATGCGATTGATTGACGAGATATCGGGGAGAATACTTTTTACATACCATTTGTGTTCTGTGTATCTTGCAATATACATTAATTTGTATTGCACGTTTTTTCATCTGACTAACAGTGAAAGATTAGATATATACCCTGATCTATTTTCCTTAGACTTTGACCAATGCCACAGCAAAAACATAAAACTTCTTCAATACTAAATCCTATCATCGTATAATTTACAATAAAATTCCAATTAACGAAAGAACCCACCGGTTCGTAACATCCCTGAAATCCTCAAAATCTTGTTTATTGCACAACCAATACTTTGCACGTACAGCGTGTGCATATAAATTTATTGGAACTCCTGAGAAATAAAATGAGAAATCCCCCCCCGCGCGTGACGCATAAATATCCTTAACGGAACAGTGTCCCTGCGTTCTTATTGCCTGCAGGCTATCAATGCGATTAGCCTAACACCATCGACGACATGATAAGTTGAGGCACAGGAAATTAGAAGATAACTTACTAAAACTGCTTCCCGATCGATTCTTGTCAGCCTAAGGCTATTTGTGACGAAGCCGTTTCGCTCGAAAAAGGGCCGTCCATTACACGTCATTCCGTTCAAAATAACTTCGCAAGACCTGTCGCGCAAAATCTTTTTATAACTCCCCCATCGATTTCGCATTTGTCCATTTTTCGAGCACTTTATTTGAAAGAAACATTTCTCTGCGCGTGTTTTATTAAAGTTAGAATGGAATTAAAGTGTGAACATTAAAGTGTTCCAATGGAAGAATATCAATTTTCAACAGTAACTAAATTCACTCACTATGTTTCTTATCGCAGAAACATTTCCCACAAAAAATTTCATTCCTCCTGATAAACTTTTCTGCTACTTAATATAATTATATTCCTAACGCTGATCATACGTATTCAATATTTTATTCAATGATCATTTTCATCCCCTTTATTGGCCCATATTCACAATTTCCAGTAAAAAGAAAATAAACCTGCACCAGTTTCTTTTTTGTTCCCAATCAACCCCTTTAATTTTCCTTCCTTTCAAATAAGTAGATCTCCCCTCACTCTCCATTTTTGTCAAACTCTCACGACTCCATCGTTCCTCTTTTCTAACGTAACAGTTAAATCCTCGTTACGATGTCGCCCATTCCAGTTTCAGCTCCTTGTACGGCCCTCGAACCACTATAGTCACCCCCTCATCCCATCTAAAACACTCGACCCTGCTGCTGAACTTTCGCGAAGCCAGGCTAACAGGCTCACCCAATTAAACGTTCGCCAAAAATCGTTGCCAAAATTCTCGTCGCCTGCGCCGCATCCCCCCAGCCCCGTCGATTCGAGTCTTGCCCCCGTCTCTCCGTCGCGTGTTCACGCTCGTTCGCGGGGTAAAAATCTCTCGTGTCGATCGCCGCCGCGCTCGGCCACCCTCCCCCTGGTCAACGGGTGGGTGAGAATTTTTGGAAAACTGCCTCGCCGCTGCGCGCAACATTGTACAGACTATTTTAGCCAGCTGCGTTCGGTTCGATGTTGTACCGCCGTCTATTGATCGAAGCTCAGAGAAGCATAGAGTTACAGGCTAGTGGCGTCAGCCCATCCCCTGCCACCCCAGCCCCATTCTCTTGTCTACCTGCCTGTCTCCTTCTCTCTCTCTCTCCCTCTCTCTCTCTCTCTCTCTCTCTCTGGATATTTTTCAACCGGTGTCCCTAAATTGGTTTTACTAGTCCAGGCAAGGTAGTTCTACAGATTACCACTATCGATTAATTTGTGAACGAAACCTTCTAAAAAAGAATATTATGAAATGTGCCTTCTTTCTCAATTATTTCTTACTCGCGATATTTATAATATTTGCCCCGCTGCCTTTCTAATCTCCTTTTCCTTTTCCAGCTCTCTGAACTTCAGCCCTGTCCCTCTGTCGAAAGGAACGGGACTGCGCTATCCGAATTCCATTTCCGTCCAATTACAATTCATCCCCGTTTCAAAGCGGCAGTCACGCTGCGTTCATCTCTGCCACGTGCTATCCAAAAGCAATAATTTCTTTTCTTCGCTAACCCCGCCGCCGCCCCCCCCCCCCCGCGCGCGCTCGTCATCGCCCTTACCTCCCGCCCTGAAAGACCGTTTTTCGATGACGAATGCTCGATTCCGTTCGGAGGAACGTTTATCAGCGTCGCTAATGGGAAGGTATCGATTCGAGAAGAACGGCTAATCGAGGGACACCCTTCGACACTTTTTCTCGTGATCATTTTAAGACTCCTTTCTTGGCGGACGCACGTTAATGTTTTTCTCGAGAATGAGATAGAACGGGGGTTGAACGTTTCGAAGAACTGTCTGGATTCTGCATTAATCGAATCTATTGTTAGGATGAAATTAATGCGAATCGATTTGGAGAGTGGACGAATATTTGGAGAAGAATAAATTCGGATGTGAAGCCTTTAGAATTACTTTAATACTTTGAATAATAATACTTCGAAACGGGAAATATACAGTACGACGAAGTCGTGTATACCGAGTTTTCATTAAGCACGAACGCGTATACACGTTTGTATTGTACATTCAACGTAGATTTTACATTTTGTGTACGCGGGATAGTTGTTGAACTTTTCAAAACATTGCCCGCTCAGATTTCAATTATTCGACGAAACGGATGGCTATCGATATATTTCCCCCTCGGTCCGTTGAATCTCGGTCTTTTCGCTCGGCGATCATTTTTGGAAAAGCGACGTGTGAAATGTATGCGCATGCTGATGCTTTTCGGATCGGGTTTGGATCGCGAGCGTCGTTCACGCATAACGTGCGCAAACAAAATCGACAATGCGACGTAAACGAGTTTCTTTAGCCAATGCTTTCCGCGCTGTGCGTCGAGATTGTTGCGTGAAACATTGATTACATTGATCTCGATTTAATATTTCTACTTCGAACGTTATCGTCTCTATCGAAAAAGTATTCAATGCTCGTTCAATTCAATAATTTCAATTATTAACCGTACCAGACCGTATTGTTAGCATGATTATACTCTCTAGTTTATGTTACAAATAAAATATGCCTGATTAATTAAGCTCGTTTGACGATTAATTTCCCTAAAATACGAATATCAAGCATTTTTTCCAAAAAGATTTTTTCATCCCTTTCCTTTCACCCAGGCCATCAGTTTTCTTTCAGCATTTCACATGCAAAACCACCGCCTGTTCTGAACAATGAACCTCGATGCCGAAAGGGATCGACGAACGATCCTCTCTGTGCTGCTTTTTCCCATCTATTCTGTTTACGCCAATCTATGGTCGATATATCGCCGGGCCCAATCATCCAATTAAGTGCCCACGCTTGTGCCTGGGTCTTTGATGAAAGAAAGTAAGTTGTTGATTGGCCGCCTACACAAGTCGAACCATAGTAGGATGCACCAGCGATGATACAACGATCATTGACTCGGAATGGTTTTCGTCGGCTCCTCGTGAATGATCGCGGTGGTTAATTCGATTCCGCGCACACAGAAAAATACCGATTTCAATTGCGTCCTAATGCGTTGCTGAATTCGGTCGCGAAATTGCTAGCAAATTGACGCTCGTCAAACGAACCAGAGAGAGAGAGAGAGAGATGTAAACGATGATGCTGGAACGTTATCGTATTGGATAAAGGATAATTCTATTAGGCGACTGAATGTCATCGATTCGTTCCTCGAATTGGCCTCGAATTACAATTGAACCCGGCGAAAGCGCATATTTCAACGCGAAAGAATGACGTATACGCACGGTGCATCGATTACGCGGCGTAATGGAAAATTGTTAATTCAATTACTATGCGGCAGCTGCGTGAATCGCGTTTCGATTGTAGTGTCAATTTTGGAGAATACAGTTTGCTTGGAATAAATGCTGATTGCTCGTTGAACGATCCTTCACTCTCCATAGATTAAATTGTTTTTTTCCGAACAATAATCTGATCGTGACACAAAATCATTTTTTTAATTATAACGTTTCTTATAAGTCTTTGTCGAACTTCGAAGAATAAAGAGAAAGTAAAGTTAAACGTTGCTACGTAATACTGTATTGCAAAGTAGTTTGGTAATTAATTTCACAATTTACAAACTTATACTCAGCTTTGTATCATTCCTTAATAATAGTGTATACAATTTTACTAGCTTCATAATTAAATAATTACTGTGCAAACATAATTAATTACTGTGTCAGCTTTTACCAAGAAGAAACGTGAATGAACGTAATCGATGACTAGATCGAACGAAATTGATAGAATTCCACTCTATTGTGCAAGTCAATCACATACATGTCACATTCATTACTTAGAACCATTCGCAAAATTAGCAAAAAAAGAAAGACCTGAATCGAAATTGCACCAATCCATACTGACAAAAGTCAAGTTGCGTCCGTTCGAATGATAACGATAGTCTCGCTGCAAAGACACGCATCGTTCGACCAATCAACAGCCCAAGCAAGCCTTGCAACACCTGATATCGGTACACATCCGTTTTTAGTTGGATTATGCTGATCGCGTTACGGCCGTTTGCCCCCGTAATCTGGCGCGCCCTTTGCAGGCGCGGCTATGATTGCGAATTCGTGAGCAGTCGAATCGATAATAATTGATTCGAGATTACCGAATCGGTCGCGTCGCCTTGCCACTGTTCGTGATTGGTGGGAGGGAGAACAGATGGCCGTTACGTTCTATCGAGCCCCCGGAGAAGAAAAAACCGTGCTAAGTGGTTGTCGCGAGGAAATTACCGGGGTGAGCAACCCCTTGCTCCCTTCTTACATCTCCTCGGCGGGGCGATCGATTGGCTAAGTTAGTTTAATTGTTTCGAGATTGCGCTGGGAGTGGCTGACGCATATGCGGAGCATTGAAACTGTTTTCTTTTATTATAAATTACGTAATAATGTATGGTGGAAAAAGTTAAAGCAACTTTCAAGTAAAACACTTGTATCTTCTCTGAAACGCGTGTGCGTTTTTCTAAGCAATTAGCGCACTTGACTCCACCGAATAATATTCAAAAGCATTAATTTCTTAAACGACGAGCAAGTCGTGCCAACGATAAAATCATTATTAAACTTTACCCCAAGCCTGGGATGCAATTTTACAGTCGCTTCAACTAAGAGATGCAACAACCATATCATCGTGTATCCTATCGAAAAGCTTATTCCAAGATAATAATATTTCTCTCGAATAATGAACGACGGGTGCGCCCGTGTATTGTTCCGCCTGTTAAATGATTCCACGGCGACCGTATGTACGGGGCTCGTTATGGATTTCCAGCAACGTTCCGGCCGTTTTCGTTGCTTCGAATCGGGGAGGCGCAGTCATTAAATTGAAACGCGGCCGCATAATACGGCGGTGCAATTTAGTTTCGTAGTAAAGTTTATTGCGCATCATGCATCGTGCACCGTGAAACGCGCGCCGGTAACAGATGGTAGTCGCGGCTGCCGAATGTTGCCATAAATCATTATTATGCAATAAGAATGTTTCGATGCTTTAAAGAAAAAAAAATTGCATTAATGGGGATTTTGTGAATGATAAACATTCTTTTGTTCACATTTCTTTTGAAGTCAAGCTTTGTAAATATATTGTGTCACCTTTGATTAATAATTCCTAAGAAGTCAGAAAAATTCTCAGTTTTTCACTAATAATTACCGCTGTGATATTATTGAAAAATGTAATATTAGAATAATAATTGTGCACTGACACTGTGATACCGTAAAATAACTGCTGAATATTATCCAGCACGTGTAAAAAATTTATATTATCTCACTGAAGCAAGTGCAAAGTATCTAAATAGATCCCAAGTAGATCCATTATCCCGATAATCATTCTAGACTCCAAAGAGCTCTCGACAATCCATACTTTCCATTCAACGCAAACGAGCCGACTGAATCAAAGTTCTTCAAACCACGCGCACGTTTATTCCATTTCATTACCGCTCGATTAGCGATTGATCGGTTCCATCTGCGTTAACAATAGCTTCTGAGCGGCTCGCGATCTCATTCACGGCCAATTATCGGCGTCGATAATTAGCGCGAATCGATGCATCTCGACGCCCCGTCACAGCCACCGTCGCAAACATTCTGCCATCATCAATATTCGCGGACATTCTTGAATTCAATTCGAACGAAGCTTCTTGTGCACGCGCGAAGCGGAAGTGCGCAGTTTCTCTTTCTCGGGTTCTGTGTGTACACGCGGCCTGTTTGCGACTCTCTGTGCATACTGCACGCCAAGTTGGTCGGGTTGTCGCAGGAGAATTCGACGGAGCCGCGTTTAATTGGAGCTTTCGGCTTCCGTCTGATCACCGAGCGAGTAGAATAAAATTTTCAGCGGAATCGAGTGGCAATTGGTTTTAAACCGGAGAATTTGAAGCGTCGTTCGACGTTGCACTCGAATGAAAGCGGCGGAGCGTCTTCCGGCACAAGGTGTTTAGTCGAGAGAATGAGTTCGATGGAAGTCTAAGATGAGTGCGTTTTGTGTTTTAAGGATTACTTGATTAGAGGATTATTTATCGAAGAATTTACGGTATACTTTTTACTTGGAAGGAAATTAAAATGTTTCTCCTGCCCGTGTTTCCGATTATTATAGAAAGTGGTTAGAATTATGTTAAAATTACTCTGTTCACTCTGGATTTTTCTCAGAACGAACCGTAATAACGAACCATTCCTGTTAAGCCGTCTTTGAGCGTCCACGCTGATCGTCACGCTAGTTGCAAGTACTCGGAGTTTCGTTAAAGTTTGCCAGAAAGTTAACCGAGCTCGAGGTGTCTGATAAGTTCACAATTCTCAAGTTCAGAAAAGTTCGAGTGTAGTTAGAAGGCTTGATTCCGACGGATCGAAGTGTACCAGAAAACTGGAAACATCGATCGTGTGTCAATTCGCAAGAACATCTCACCGTAAGGTACACATTGTTTTAATTTAGATTAAATCAATTTCCGCGTGCATCAACATTGAGTTAACGATGCATGCAGAAATTGATTTAAACTCCCCGGATGTACGTACACCGTAATAGGTGTTAAATGATCTGTTACCTGGCGCAGTACGAGCATGAAAAATATTTGGCTAACAGAATAACGCTTGTTCGCGATAATGCGAAATTCCATTTAATTTCAACGCATTAATTTAGCTTATGGAGCCATCAATGTTCGGTTGTTATTGAGAATAAAACTGCAGCGCCCACGTGTCTATCGAGACAAACCGACCTTCATACAAAATGCTTGATTCCATCATCGCCTTGCTTTAACTTAATTAAGCACGACTTTTTGCCACCATCGCTGTCTTGATTGATATTTTACGACAGCTTATTGTCGCTTAATCAATTTAAAATTCAAGGGATTATTAAGAAATTCCAATTAATGTAGTTATGTCAGATCTCCAAGTAGATATAAGCTCTTAAGTATTATTTCAATGTAAATAACTGTTCGATAAATATTACTAGACATGCACGTAATTTAATATCAAATTATTCTACTCGATCCAACTCCCTCAAACATAAATGTCAAACGATTGCCAAACAAACCCCTCAACCCTTTTCCAAATCTTCCAACAGACTTCTTACATCACCTTAATCTTCGACTTTTCTTACAAGCAATCCCAAATTGAAGATCCACAGTATAACCATCGTGGGTAGAGCACTCGACGATTAACAATCATCATAGGACTCGTGGCTCGTATAAAAGGAGCGTATCGGTGCGTAACTGTTGAACAGTGTTTCGTGTGTCTGCCTTGCGAGGAATCGATCTCGCGTAACGGGTTACCTTCGATCCAGCCGATCCCATCTCAACATCGTATAAAAGATGTCTCAGCGGGGACAAAACGGCAGTGCCACGTGCGAAAGCACCATGTCCACGTCGAAAAGTAGCTCCCTGTTACGGTTGAACCAAGAGTGTCGACGGGCATCCGGTGACTGGCAGGACCAGGACACCGATTCCGAGATCAGCGAGACCGATTTCCTTACGAAGGGCGCGTTCTTACTCACGCCGAGCCACGAGCTCACCGTCGAGAAGGCGGCTACCATTTGCGAGAAGATGAACTTTCGGTAAATTAATGTTTTGTAAGAAATACTTTGCGGGTATTCAAGTTTCGTTGCGAAAGTGAAGACGTGTATCTTCTTTTTAAGTCCCTCGGTGATGAGCTTTTTGGTATTCAGTTGCCTAATTTGATTTGGGCTGGATTTTATTTTGGATAAAGAGATTGAAGCTTTTGGATTTGTTTTACGTTCGAATTAGAGATACTTTTTCTTTATTTCTGCGACTGGAAACTTGAGCTTTTGAATGTCTTTTAGTTGACGATATTTAACTTTGTGTTTTTAAGAGACTCTAAAATGTCACACGATAAATTTCAATCCGAAACGAAGATACTTTGACCGTTCTTAACATAATGATAAATTTGATACCGTGAAATGGCTCTAATGATTCGACCAACGCAAATTATAATAGATACAAGGCAGGAGAGAGAGGTGCCTCATTAATTCTAAACGGAGACAAGCCAGCGTGACGACAGTTTAATTGAAACTCTCGTTGCCTCCAACGTTTCCATTTTAACGGATGACCAAATAACTAATCCATTAAATTGTACTGATCCATTAAATTGCTTGGAGATACAATCAGCACGCGAAAACCACACAAACAATTGCCTAGCAAAAAGAATCAGAGCAACGATTTGTCTGATAAGGGAAAAGAAACAAAACTGTACACACGTGGACATCTTCGAAGAAAGTAATAACGAATAAATTATTAAGTAAAACGAAGTAAAAGGGAACGGGTAAAGTAATAGACGAAGAAAGAAATTTGGTTGTCTTGTTACATGAACAGTGGCGCGTTCTCCCTGACGAAGACAGCCACCGGTATACTCTTCAAGTTCAGCAACATCGACGATTTTCAGGCGGTCTACAAAAAGGGCTTCCACAAAGTCACCGGGGCACGCTTCTACAAGAAGGTACTTATCTTTCGGTACAACACAAAGGACACCCTCCACTTCAGAACGCCTCTAAATACGACGTTTCGTATTCATGAACGCAGGTCGCCATACCCTGCAGACCGGCAAAGACATTTACCGTCTACGTTTTGGACGTACCTGAAGAATTGCCCGAGGAGGATATTAGGCACGCCCTTTACAAGTACCGGTCCATAGTTGAAGTTACACGACTGCCACTCAACACCGGCACTGTTCGTGAGTATTTTCATCAACATTCTGACGTACTAACCACTCGTTTCCTTTTTTTTTTTTTTAAGAACATGATCGGACAATAGTCAAGTTCGCGTGGTTATCTATATTATATCAATTTTTTTAAATTTCCGTTGTCTCATAATAATGAGAAGGTAGTGACAAAATGATTGCAACTATGAGATATCGAAATATTGAAAGTGAGTAATTCCTTTAAAGTGGCTGCTCATTGGAACGTTATTTTCTTATTTTATATTAAAGTAATGAAATCGGCGGATCTAATCCGTAGATCGATTGCGTTGAAATCGCGAGTCGCTCGAAATTGGTTCAATTAAACTCGATCGCGGCCTTTAACTCAGATCGCGGTCGATGGAATTAATTCTCCTTTTTTTTTCTTTTCACCGCTCATTTGCGTGACCGCGGCGTTTGCTAAACCCTTTGTCTGCTCTGCGAATTAGTAAAAGCGATCAACGACAAGCTGAAGAGCGACGCGCACAGTCACAACGAGCCAGCGACGATTTACACCGGACCACCGGTTATAAGGGTGACTCTGGCCAGCGTGGGTGAGACCTCGATGCTGCTCAGTCGTGGTCTGGATTTTTATGGCGCCACATATTTCCCCACAGAAACGCCCCTTCCAGCGGCTCAACCCCTTGCCAAATACAAAAACAACAGGTGGGAAACGAATGTTTGCGCTCGCGATTTCATCCCCTTGCTACTGTTCGGCTGAACCATTTCATTCTTCTATCAAATAAGCATCAACTCACTATTCAGTTCGGTATTTTGACAAGCAATTCCTGATCAAGAAATGATCCATCATCGAACATGATTCGAATAGTCTATACGTTTGTTCGCTTCTTCCATAAGTACTGTACTTTAATCTTCTTAGGTGATCATATTTCTTTTTTCGAACAATTATGTAGATTTGTTGGTTGAAAATAAATGAAGGTGTAATAAAAACGATCCATTCAGTCGCTCTGCTTGGCTTCCATGAACATGTATACGCGTTAATTATTCGAAATTACGCAATGGAGTTCGGAGTAATGGAACTCGGGGCTTATATTGGCTTTTGAATGATTGAAACAATCGTGCGGTATTTGCAGTACTCCGTTAATGCGTAATATAAATAAATTGAAACAATGGGATAATAGAATCGATGCGTGGCTATAATGATATTTATGATTAATATTTACCGAGTAAATGAATGCACGTATATCATTTCAACCGGCTAATTGTGATTATGGAATGTAGTATTATTCACTTTTGTACCTTTACATTAATTACAGAAGCTCACCAAGGCTGTATCTAATTGAAAGAACTTTCGATTTTGCAAGAACCTAATTTTATCTGTATCTTTTTACCAGACAATTTACTTTCATAAATTCACGTTTATACTATAAAAATGAGAAAAATACATCCTCCACTTGCCATTTCAATTTCGACAAGAATTTCTTTTTTTTTTATAGAAAAACGAAAATCAAGTTTTAAAAAATTAACACGGCATTCGACAATGCTAAACACTAAACATGAATTCCTTAATATCTAAACGAACGTTTCTATCGAAAACGTGATATAATCCAACGGTCAGGAAGGTAATAAAGATCGAATGGGAAGCGGCCCATTTTTCAACCGATACCGTCATCGTTTCAGATGGCTCGAGCTGGCAGCCATCGGCGCCGGACAAAGAGTCAGGGACCTACTTCCGGTCTTCGACAACGCGGGCTTCAACAAATTGCCACCTCCGGCCAGCCGGTTGATAAAACCGCAAAAAAACTGACACGTTCCACGGCTTCTTTCAGCGGTCCATCGAAATTCTGCAGAATCCACTGACGACTTCCAGCTTCGAGTTCCATTGAACTTGAGGCAGGAATGTCAGGGATCGATTCAAGGAGATCAAGAACGCGTTTAAGAGAAACTCTTCGTATAACGGAAACGCGAGGAATTTTTGTTTTTACTTATTTGCAAAAGTTCTGGCCATTTTTATCGACGAAACTATTTAATCCAAAGAATATCCTCCATCATTTGTGATAAAGTTATCTTATATTTTGGTAAAAAGATTCCGATATTGATATATAACGTGTGATGTTCAACTGATTGCATTAGGAAATTGTGCATGCAGTTTGAATGCAATGGCCATTATTTTTGCATGTACGTATTAGTTGAGTAACCCGACTGTTGGATTAATTTGATAATACGCCAGGTAGAATAATCTCCACAGTATAGAAATGATTTTTGGGACTCACCCTTCTCGTAGAGAATTGAGTCGCGTTTGAAACTGTAACACACTGCTTCAGAATCTGGAATCATAAATAATTGTTAATTAACATTTGAAAGTAATAAAGTTAGTCCGATGCAGAAATCATATTATATTAGAGAAGATTAATATTATTTATATCTTTAATGTTACTGGAGATAGTTGCACCTGGCTTCGATTCTTTTTTTAATAAAGTTCCCATTCATCCTTATTTAACGTACGATGAAACTAAATGAATAACAGCACGAAAACATACAAAGAAGAACAGCAAACTAACAAAGAGGCCACTGATCGCAAAGTTATAGGAGAAAAATATAGAAGCAGAAGCATTGAAACGAGAAGCAATGGCTAAAGTCCGTGTAACGGAGAAGGGTGAAAAGCGCCGAGGTACAAGCGGCAGGGACAAAAGAAAGGAGCGGCCACGAAAGCGCGGAAACGGCCGGCGCAGCGCGGCGACTTGACGGGGGCGCAATAACGATAAATGTAAAGTTTGCGTACGCATCGTTAGTACCATTGCCAGGCCCGCAATAATCGTTGCTGCCAGAGAGTACGACCCTCGTTCTGGGCTTACTAACTACTAATTGTTACCAACTTAGCGAAACGAAGGATCCTCTGGCCGGCTTCTCGCGTTATTTCTACAGATTAAAGAAATTTCACGTCCGCCGGTCTGCCCTCCGGGCGAAAAAGCTCTGGCGTTCTCTTTATACCTTGTGCAAGGTAAAAGTGCACGATAGAGCGCAATGAAAATTATCCATGGATCTTTCTTATGAGGAATCGCACTTTGCAGATCATGCATTTTTTTATTCGATTTCGCGACGCGCAAGGTATCGTAAATAAATTTTATGATTCAAACAAGTACGATACATGTAAATCCCTTCGAGATCTTCCATGGGAGAGCCAGGTTGAATTATTAACACTTATCACAGCCATTTACCTGCAGTGTAATAATTATTCAACTACTTGTTGTGTAATAAACTTGCTGAAAGGGGCAACTTTGAGCGAGGAAGCGCACGGTTATACGCATTACGTTATTCTATGTTAATCTTCTGTTCGCGTCGTTACGCTTAAACGCTTCAAAGTATTAAAACCAGCCTTCCCTCGGGGGTTTTCCATCGTTTAAGCGATTCTACTCTGATTCAGGGTTGTTCCGAGAGTTTAGCGGATCTACACGCAGAGACGCGCAACGCGAATCATATCTACATGCATTTTCTTAATGAAGAAATGAACAACTTTCGTGTAACAGAAAATGAGTACTGTTTTCCCGTTTGAATTCGAAGCTATTAGAAAACTTGTATCTTCTTATTACTCGGGGAAGTTTGTGTAGTAAACCAGTAAATATATTAACCAACCACTAAAGTAATCATCATATTAGTCACTTGTTGACTCGTATGAATTAACCAATTATTTTTGATATTTAATATTCCAATGCACTGATACGTCTCGTTTAATAAAAAGCATTTGATCAAAAAGTTACTATTCGTCCTGACACTTTTCAAAGAAATCTGCCAATTCCACCCAATTTCGCATCCCCACCAGAGAGCACACAGAACGAGTAGTATAAGTTTAATTCAGATCAGCCACTCAAAAATTTCGATTAACCATCTGTCTCACGACCCTTTCATTCTCTACATATTATTAGCATGTGAGAAGCATATAAAAATCGTACGTAATTATACTTCGTAATCTACAAATATGAAAATTAATATTGTGCCATAAAGCAAAATCATGTTTTTTCTTATATTTATTATCTGACGAACGCGTACAATCTCTTTTACGAATGCACCTAGATCTTTCTTGAGGGAGAACCGCGAGCAATAATTTCAGGTCGACTAATAATATTCCCCAGGACGAAGCCGCGATTACAGCGTGTCCATGAATGCGCCTGGTGGAACGATTACACGCGGGTACGCGCACGAAGGAGGCAGAACACTCGAGTGACAAAACTCGAGTTCGTTCAGCCTTGCAGAATTATAAGATACACTCGCCATTATCGTTTACCAGCCCCTCTCGCGCGTTTTTGCGACCTCCGGTCGTATCGCCGAGCTGAGAGGGCGGAAATTAAACGTGTACCGTGTCTGTAGCTCACCGGGGGGTGTTCGGGCGAAGGTGGCGTAGGGATGAGCGGGAGACGCAGAAACGAATTGGGAAAGGAGGGAGGGAAAGGAAGTGACAGAGGATTTGAGGGAGAATGTGCGAGCATGAGACAGCAGCAAGTGCCAATTGCGGAAGGGAGCTGTGGGGGGGAAACAGTAAAGTATGATGCTCTGGCGAAGAGATAAGGAAGAAGGTGAAGAAAATCTAATGGAAGGGACGAGGATTGAGCCGCGAGGACTTGTGATGTAATTATTACGCTGTAATAGAAAATTACTGAAGGGGGAAAAATATATGAAAGCATAACATGTTAATTTTTAACTCTACTCATACTGAAAATTTACCAGAATATATCGCATAAAAAAAAGTCTAAATGATCCCCCACCACAAACATAATTCCATCATAAAGAATAGCATCTAAAAAATACTAAAAACAAGCCATAAGACGTATCTCGTAGCATCCCACGTAACGAACCCAAGTGTAACACCTAAAATACCGAAACTATAAAATCACAGCAAAGAGCCCAATGAAAATTCGTATATTAAACAAAAAGAAAGGAGCTCCAACATTGCACCCACAAATCAACCCCACAACAAGAAGCTTCTCCCCAGCTTCCAGACAGAAATCATTCTAACTGAAAAACATGGAGGCAGTTCGAAGCAACGCTAAGGAGACGAGTCACGATACAAAGAGCCAGCGAAATGACAAAGGTACAAGGCAACGAGACACAGACATCTCGAACGATGGACGCGAGAAGACGAAATGCCGCCTCCTCGAAGGAGGACCACGAAAAATGGGATCTTATTCGCGACGAGGTTTCGCAAGGGGTACGCGTAATAGCCGAGGGACCCCATTACGTCCCGCTGCGTCCTCCACAGCGATATTACGACGTAATACAAGAAAGGGTGGGCAACGGGGGGTGGCGGATGTAAGACTCGTTCGTGGGAAAAGATGTTGCTGGATTGTTTCACTTGCCAAACGCTTTTAACCCAGCCTCGTCATGGTGTATTTAAGAGAACGTGCTGCGAAAGGCGTTGGAACTCCGAGACACGAAAGCATTTCGGGGAAAGTGTCGAGGGAGGATTAAAGTTCGATTGGCGTGTGTCAGGGTCGGAGAGAGCTGGGAATATTTTTATATACTTCCTGGAGATTTCTTAACGTTAATATTGGATGCAGTGGAATTCTTTTCGATTAGTTGGATGGTTTTTGACAAGAGGGTCCTCAAGGTTTTGCTGAATTGCAATTCATGAAACTTCCAGTGCACATTAATTGAAAGGAAATAATCACTTTTCCTTTTCTATGCCAATAAAGAGCATTAGTAAGAAATACAAATGAAACAAAGACATATTGAACAAAAATTCCCTGTTCTACTTAAAGTCCAAATAAATCTGACGAAGAATATCCAACAATTTAATGTCCCTCCAACTTTAAAGAGCACAAAAAAGAATGAATTGTCTGTAATTCATTCCTCTAAAGAGCTACGGAAAAACAATAAATCAGCAGAGGAATGCAAATTTCTAAAGAAAAAGCGTGCTCCGTAAATTCTCTGGGCGAATCTCGGCGGGGATCGATCGACGCGAAGATGCCGGGCATCACGTCGAGCCGATTAAAAATGTATGCACGTTGCCCGTGTTAAGTAGCAGATACTCTCTGCGGGAGTCCTTTAGACTGGCGAATGACGCGAGAGAGTATCGCGCGGCAAGGGGATGGAAAAGGGGGGGCGCAAGGCTGGAAGGACGCTTACCGGTAGGCAAGCTCGAATATTGCAAGCGAACCGTAGAGAGCGGAACAGAGACAGGGAACGCCTGGTAAGCACCTCTGAAGGGCCATCCTCAGCAAGCTTGCGTTCCTAATCGCATCGGAGTCATCTATATTATTACGGGCTCGTGCATGTAACTAGTCAAGAGCAGAGGGGAGGGAGGAAAGGGTTACCTTCCGTGAAATCGAACGACGTTGCCTGGTGACGACGTTCCTTTAATGCTTCCTTCTTTTCTAATTCCTTTTCGAAATTGACATATCTGTCCTTTTTGTTTTATTGATAATGTCCTGTTTTTTCTGTTCGTCGTCTTTCTCATTTATTGAGGGTCAATTATAATGGAGAGGCAGAAGAAAAAGTAAGTTCAAGACATTTACGTGTCCCGCGGGAATAAACATTAAATGAGCGAGAGTGGAAAATGATTGTTATTTAATTTTCATTTTTCTAACACCCCGAAACTCCTCAGCTATTCCGGAGAACGGCTCGCGGTCGTAGCCAGTTTATCAGCGAATTTCCGAAATGCCTGACTTTCGGAACTATTCTAAACTAACGCTCCAGTCCCGAAATATTCCAGACTATCCAGTTAAGCGCGTGAAGGTGTCCGCCGAGTTACCTTCTATTCTTCCAACGCGATAATCCGTGATATAACCTCTTCCCCCCCTTATCACCCTGCAACCCCGGTTCCGTACTATTCTCCCTTAAACTTAATCCCACGCACTTCCTATGTGCACACGTTACGCTCAGCCCTTCGGAAATTACCAGCCAGAATTTCCGCGATATCGCCGATCGCCGATCTTTGACAACGACGAGCGGACTGCGATAACGGTTCGCTTGATAGAGAAATCGTATCGTGGGAAGGGTGTTTCCGGCTGGTGTGTTCGAACGAAAATAGTTGAGCGCAACGATCGTGAAAGTGGCGGTGTACCTTGGGGGCGAATGCGATATGGTTAGTTTAAGGGTAGTGTGATATCGTTTGAGCTGCTGGGCTTGAATAATAACAGTAGTAAAGGGAAAAAAGGGTGTGCAAATAGTGTTTTGTAAAATTTGATAGCACAATTTACTAATATGACTAATTTTATCATTATTTTACTTTGATATTGATGAACTTGTTAAATGTCTATTTATGGCAGTATGATTATGTAATGCTACAATGTTGAAGGTTCGCGTAGATTATAAATTTTATCTGTGGCACAGCAAAATGAAATTACTTAATTATTTTAGTACATAACACACATAATGTATAACATGAATTTCTCGAATCCAATGTCACTGTAAAGAATATTGATAGTAATTTACTTAAGCTGAATTACATATTAAACTTCGAACATATAAAATTCACTTGAAGCATACGAAACAAAGAGTTCAGCGAAGGACATGTCCTTCGTTGAAAGAACTTTAAATGATGAACAACGCAGCAACGAGAACAAATGCAAGCTACACTCGATAATCGAAATCACGAGGCCCCGTTAATGAGTTCCTTTGACGAGTTAAGGGAACATCTCCGAAATGAAAATTCAAGGAGCAAGGAGGAGACCAAAGGGGATAGCAGACACGGCGTATGGCAAAGTGGCAAATAGATTCTCCGCGAGAATTTCTACGGGGCGAGGCTTGTCGTCATTAAAACCGGTACTCACGACGAAAGCCAAAGTTCGGCTTAGTTCGTACGGAGTTTAATTAGCAACTCCACACGGGCCTTTTACCGGGCAATCTATCCTGCGATGTCCAATACCATCCTCGCCGTACTATCATCGTTGCTCCACTAATTAAACAAATATGGGACACGAAGGAAACGTGCGTGTTACGTACGGATGTGCTCTTTCGAAAGCCAGAAAAACAGTTCCGCACAGGAACAGTTTTACATGGCGTTGTTTGGCAAACTATTACAATATTTACTATTGTATGATTAATTATACGTTACATACGATACATTATTGCAAGGAATGCCTGTGGACATTGTTTTACTAAACAGTTGATAAATGTATGGAGGATGTACATACGCCAAAGGAGTTAATAAAGAAATCAACAGGGAATGCAAGGACGGGATCAGTAGTGTAACTTTAATTTAGGTCAGCCAACTGATTCTCCTTCCTCATAGCATAAAGTCACATCCCTTTCGAAGCCAGTCCATTTCCAGTTTCCTTTTCCCAATTCTTCTACTACTACCCACATGATTACACAAGGCAGAAGTCAAAGAATGAAAGAATTGCAGAAACTTCTATACCCAGAAAGGTGTAAGTGTTCCGCGTCGGGGGATGAATATTAAAAAGTAAATTTCTCGGAGAATTAATTGCGTTAACGTCAGGATATTTTCGTACACACGCGTCGTTTTCCTTCCCTCCCCCCTCCAAGCTACACCTTGCACGTTTTCTCACCTTTCCCTCAGGGTCTAGAACGGGGTCTATTTTTTCCATCGAAGCAGCCAGCAAGCGGAGTCCCGCGCTGCTGAATATTCATTAATCTTGCTTTTCGCCGTCTAAAATGCACGCCTTGAGGAAAAAAAGAATAAATTTACCCTGTGGCCCAACCACCGTCAAGGGGGTGGAAAGTCGCCACCCTTTAACTCGGTTCGCTTTCCCATTCGCATTCTCCCTGAACCTAGTTTTTAAGGTTTTACCCTTTCTGGATCGAAATTCTATCTGAACTGCGCGCTGATATCGCAACGCGACTATGAATGGATGAACTTACACGGAATACTTGTTCTCCGGACGCTGTTTTGAGTGGGTACGCTTTTAAGAATGTATTCGTTTCTTGTATGGCGATGGGCAGTTAAGAATATATTTCATACTCTTAACGTAAATAACGTAAATAAATGAGTAAGAGTATATTCACTCGATGCGCCACTGTGATCGGGCGTAGAATCGCATTTGCACTTTTTTTTTTTACAGTGAATGTAATCCTTGGAATGGCTGATTAATTTTACGATAATCCAAGAAGTTCATAATTTTTTGTTCGAAACACGTACATAACAGTATTGCGAAGCCAGACAGCACGGCGACTCTCTAAAAAAAGAAGGAACATTCGGTATCTCGATAACGAGACTCGTAATTCTCGACTGTGTCTAAACGGAACACTTAAAACACGCAGCCGGTATATGCCAGTTATTACATTTACGCGATAGATCATGTTAATTGCCTAGGAGAGCGAGACACGTTCACCGTAACTTATACTGGGCCACGAGTTTGCACCGGATACGGAGCACTAATCTGCGGAAATTACGCGGAATTTATATTTCCGCGGCGAAGGGAAAAAGGAAAGAACAGGACCGTGGGCGTAGGAGAAGAAAAGAAGGACGAAAGAAACGGAACACTCCACCCCAGTGGGCTTGTGCTTTATAAAAGCATCGCGTCGCGTTTCCGCGGGAATTACGGGCAGAATTTTTATTCGAAGATTCCCCGCACGAATGAAAACGCACGTGGCTTACCTGGCCACACACTGTCGCCAGGAATTTATTACACGTTCCGCCATTACGTGGTAATATTGTTTCAAAATGTAATTCCGGCATTGCTTCGTGGGACGGAAGCCTGATTAAAAACGTTTCGGTTTAACGCTGACACTGCGCGATAGGCTGACGTGTAACAGAGAGATTACGACACAGAGCTTTAAACAGTGGATTATATTTTATACTGGTGGATTTCGTGCAATTTAAATTACACGAAATAATCTCAATGGTGATTTAATCGGTGGATGAAGTTCTTATCTTGTTGCGTAATCAGATGTCGTTTTTCTATTGTTCCAAGGAAGAAGACTTCAATCTAAAGTTTTTTAATTAAATTTGACAATAGCTGTGACAGCACGATACTCGATACAATGCACGACGAGGTATAAAGAGATAAAAAATGTTTAAGCTAAGTAAAAAGTATCTAAAAAGGAACTGTGATTCTGTTAAGATAAATCCATAAAACTTCCTTCATAGAAAAAGTCGTCCTATTTTATAGAAATTATTGCACGCCCCATAATTATTTTTCTCCGCTCGTTCTAATAACGCAGAGAAGTTAGATTACCAATATTTGCTTCGAAGTAATTAAAACGTAAAGCAAGAATTACTGCTTAATACCCCGACTGTAATAAAATCTTATGATTAAACGCAAAGGCATTTGAGAGATGGCAATGCTCATCGAGTGTCTTACTAATTCGCAAAATTGCACGAAGATTACATTGCTGCAAAGCTATATACGCCCCTGTGCTCGCTATTCCAAAGAAATATCGTCCCACTTCCCTCGAAATTGCAGCACTAATTTTGCTCTGCCATTACTATACACAAACGAATGCTTATCGTGTAATTATGCTGTTAAAACTCCATGTGGAATGAAAATATCTTATATCTTTTATTCTTTTTCTTTTTTGCGAAATTATGTGGCCGACTTTATGCCTAGAGACTTACATTAAGCGAGCAAAAGAGCTAGCTATACCTTCCCTTGTTTAAACAATATGCTCTAATTTTGGGGGGAAATTATGTACTTGAATTGTTGCAGATGTAAAATACCTTCAAATGAAGTGAATAATCATTAACTACCGAAGTTTTCAAAAGAACAATGAAGCAACAGAATTGAATTAATATACGGAAAGAAAATTCTTTCTTTTACATTATTACATTCACTGCCACCGTCATAATATCTTTCATGTCACATCTTATTGTTTCGACAGTATTTTTCAGTCGTCACGTAATCACGTTTCATAGCAAATGGGCCATATATCTGGAAGGGTAGAGGCCAGCTTCGGGATTATCAACGAACCAACGCAGATACATTGTTAATTATGAACGAGTCCAGAGGAAAATAACGTGTCACGCGACGACGGGGATGACAACGATTATTTTGCGTATCAGCGTCACGTGTAACACGCACGTGCGATTCTCTGTACGTCCACGAATGCGAACGACAGACAGGTACACGATCACCTTATGACCTCCAATTATTATGTAAACCCTGGTCGGATTTATGGTAAAAATACTTCTTTCATTTATTACTCATCAATGTGCGTGGCAGGTGTTCTAATTAATTTTAAATCCAGAAATTACAAGCACGGGATATATTTCTGTATTGTTAGAGTATTGAAAACTACTTATTAGAATTTTGAAAAAAAAAATTTGCGTGACCGTACACATTGTCCTATAAATTCTATGAAAAAAGTACGGATGAGATCAAAGTGTCGATGGACACAATGATATAAAAATAAAATCAAAGAGGGTGAGCTCCATAAATAAAAAAAAAATATCCATAAATACGAGGACTTGGATAAAGTTAAGCGATTAAAAGCGAGTTTAATTGCAACCTGCCTTTAATTAATACTAAAGTTTCAAGTTCCATTAAGTCCGTCTAAGAAATAATTGTAAACTAAATTACACATAAACAAATACGATATTCCCATTTTTGAAGTATTACTAAAATTAGCTCCTCATTAATTCCACGTGAAGCAAACTCCACTCGCCTCGAACATAAATTTTGATTTCGAATTTCCATTATGCCGCGAAAATTGTGAAAATATCGCCACGGTCGCCGATCGCTACTGCCTCTAAAAATATGCTGCAGTTAAAATAATCCACGGGACGGCTAATTAATTATTATCAAAATTTCGAATGATATCGAACGCGAGCGTACGCTGCTTTGCAACGACGATTAATTATGCTTCATCGTGTTACACTCCCATGCACCTGCACCTACATGACCGGTCCTTAGCCCGCGATGCGCCCACATGCATTATTCCACTTTGATGCATGCAAATACGCACGGCCTGTTCCCCTACCCGAAATCTATATTTGATGATGGCCGCGTGAAATCACGCGTGACTTTATGAAATTGGAAATCCATGCAGAAATGGAGCAACGAAGATTCGGATTGCAGAGTCACAGTGTTTGCTGCATTTTTCTACGTGTCTTTGTATTTATATGTACTTATGGATTATATGTATTATTCAATTATGAATAAAACATTGCAGATAATAGTTAGTATAGTCTAATTAGCAAAACACTTCTACCTATTTTTTTAAACGATCTGTCTTCACAATTTCTAAAGGAGTCGAGGTGACCACGTGGCACGTGGCACGTGCAAAGCGCTATGTATGTACAAACAAGTACACGAACCATTAATTGTCTCTTGGCTGTTGTACAGCTGTGTGCAGTCGCACGTAGATTGATCAACCCTTAACTTGCAATGTATCAGTATGCATCAGTGCCACGCGCATAAATACTGTGCACTCGTCGGTAAGTAAATTTTGACAAATTGTTCGCGATCGTTCTCAGTGCTCTCGCGAATTGTGGCTATTAACGTCGCACAGCGAAATGTGCATTCAGTTTGAAATAATGAGCTAAGCTTGTGCCGGGTGGCATGAAATTGCTCGATCGAAATGTTGGTGTATGAAAAATATGTCTTGGAGGATCTTTAAAATACAGTTGTTATGACTATTTCTATCATTACTATTATTGATACAATTTACTTCATTCTATTCCTCCTTTGGTGACGTACACAAGTTCGGTGTTAGCAGCAACTTTCGAACGCTTTGCACAGAGGTTTATGGATCTGTACTGTGACTGTCGCTAGGTCTATATGCTCGTCAACTATAATGCGTATATTAGGTACGATGGCTGAGCATTACACGCATTTCGCCGTTGCATATTCATGCATCCGTGTACCAACGCCATGTACGCATGTATACGCGTGCGTTATAAGTACGAAGGCTCGCGAACATTGTATCTGCTCTTGCATAAGATGCAAGTTCAGCTATACAAGTTAAATCGCTGTGAATTAATAAAGAATTGTCCTGTCTGGAATTCGACTTTTTAATTGAAAATATAATATAAGATCAATTTCGATTAAAAGTGATTGTTAGGTAGCATGAATACATCTTTCTAGCATGTTTTACGATTTTCCACCGATAACATATTGTTAGATGCAAATCTATATTACTATACTATTCACCGATATTCAAGCAATTTCGCATCCAATTTTAGTAAAACATAACTCATCAATGTTTTCCTATCTGAACTTTATCTCGAGTTCGCTTTTCCTTTATTTTCGGGAGGGCGTTTTTTCCAATGGATGATTTAAAATTCATTTTCTAACAAGATTTATAATTGTGTTTCATATTGTTCAATTTGCAGCGGTGCGAAGATTAAATGAAAAATATGGAAAGTAGATTCTCGAATAAGATAATTACCAAATTGCTATTTAATGAAAGAAAATTTGTAGTTTTTATACAAAGAAACTTTCCACAGGGAAACTAATTATAAACTAATGATCGAAAATTTCCATGAATTCAAAAACCCCTTTCATGGATGTTAATTGGTAATTGCTCGCCAAACAGATAATGAAAACGAAAGGCCTCTCGCCTGAATAATCGAGTACTAGTTTCACGATAACGTTCAGGATGAATATTATACAATGAAATTCATTTGAATACTCGGCGTCTGTTTCGAGGAGCAGTTTTATATTTAATTAAGTCGACTCGACTCGGGATAGAACGTCCCAGAGATCTGATCAATGGTCGCATAATATTCTTTTCGTTATTCCATATACCACGGTAATTGCAACTGAATGCAGACAGTATCGTTGTAGAATTTATCGATTAGCCGGTACGTTCCCCCGTGTCTCGGTTATTCCAATAATTGCAACGGAATGGTGGTCCTGTTCAAAATTCGACGAGAGAGGAGAAATACGAAAAACCAAGAAAAAAAAAACAAGATAGCTTTATTAGAGATTAATGACGCGTTCAGCAAAAAATTGTTACTAAGATAAAAAGAAATGAGATGTTCATGGTCATTAAATTATTCTAACAATTCTCGGTAACTTAAAATAATATTACGGTATTACTTTATCGAGTTACTTAGGATAAAGGGTCTTTAACTATCTCGGTCTAATAAATTCTTTGTGCGCTAATTAAACGTTCTAACTATGCGAGCAACTTGTCTCGCTTTTTGCGGCCGCGCAAGTTGGTATAACTGCACGATCCGGCACGAACTGAAACGCTTTAACTACACAGAGCGGGTGAACTAAATGCACGATCTCGAAATTCCTTACTGATTATAACTCTTCCCTGTCGGCGTCTTGGTTTCCAGCTTCTCTCAATTTCTCTAGAATTGAACCACTTATCGACGTTCGCCTGCTAACTATATAACACGCTAGAATTCCGTTGGCGAGTTATTTCACGACAGATATGAATACCTCTCCTTAATAAATGTCGAATAATTCATTTATATTTTGATGAAACTTATGATGAAATATTTTAGAAATATTTCAATGATCATTAAATTATCGACTGAACGCATCCGATCGCCCGATATATTATTATTGCGTTTTCATGAAACGTCAATTTATTTGTATCAGCTTGAGAATCAACGGTTCAATACCTTTTTCCATGATAAATGCTCTTGAAAAATTGCCGTTCCAATATTTAAATACACCGTCGACAATTCACTTGGATTTCCGTTTAACGAACGATCGAATTATTTGTTGTCGCGTGAATAATCACTATCTTTCCGCGTTAAAAAACGCCTCGGCTTCAGAATCAGTAGAGATGTCGAAGTGGTAGCGGTGGTAACGACGCAGAGGGACGAGAGAACGTACAATTAGGACGGTTAAAGGCGATCTCCTGGCCAGCTATCGAGACACACGGACCAGCAAACCGTACAGCGGCTCACGGTGGTCAGAGGATCGTAAAAGGGGCGAAACGAAGCTCTATGATCCACGCATGAAACGGCGGGCTGACAGGATGGCCAGGGTGATCTAGAGCTCGAGCTTTATGACTTTACCCACTTTACATTAAAAGCACTCTCGCGGTTAATGGACGACTTCTCGTAAACGAACTCCGCTGTGAATTATCGGCGTTCGAATTCCTCGATGAACACGCTCTCCCTTTCCGAAGTTCTTTCGGCTGGCCGCCCCTTTGGCCGACCGATAAATTATCGTCGCCGATTAAAACTTTACCGCGAGCACAGTAAACGTCGCGTGCAGTTTTCGATAAGGAAATTTCGATCCACTCCCCGTCGCAACCCCGTCTTCCTTCTTATTAGAACGCCCTTGAAAGCGACAGGGAACTTTCTGATTGCAGTATTGAACTGTCTTTGGGAAATTATGCGGTCCAATACGTGTATATTCAAATAATCAGTAGGGATAATTAATTTATAATCGCCAGAATAATCACAACAGGAAGAAGAATTCTAAGGGTATTTAATAAATAGTTTGAGTAAAATGTTGGGCGTTTATTTTTATGTATAAAGTAAATGGAAAAGGAATAATCGTTTAAGTATTTCTAAGACGTGCACCTGCATGCACCCAAGACCGCCCATTGTTCCCCATTGCCTCGGGAAAGAACGTGCATTTACCATTGTCCAAACAGACATTGATTCCTTCAACTCCACCGCTTGCACCAATAGCTTTCGCTTCACGGGACACGAGCTATACGGCCAGAGCCTTGATATAAAAGAGCACCGGCTGAAGTTATTGGAAGGATGAACACGAAAATCGTGACTAGTGTTTGGACGAAAAACACCGGACCGGTATACATACACTAGAATCACATCCAATCGAACGTGCAAGCTCGAGCACGGTGCAAATTAAAAAGAGCGTCGTAATAAAAATTGAAGTCGTCCGTCCGTACGTATATGGAAAAATCGTTCTTACAATTTGGGAAAAATCGCTATTTATTTATTACACTTAATTGTCATCGATCGAGGGTGCCTATTTATGATTCTTCAACATTATTCGAAACGCTGAAGGTTTGCTTTCAATACTTCATGAGAATCTCTTTTTCCAGAATTTCTTGATCGATATCGGTTCCCGCCAATAGCAAACCACCCTTCATCCAACCCTTCACCCATTACAGGCAACCGTCTGCTCGCTTTCGACTGCATAAGCGCATCGACAGCGTCGCATTCCACCGCACACGGATGCAACGGATGCTCCAGCGAAGGAAAATGAAGGGGTTGCAAGAAGAAGGGTGCGGGGTTGCGGAGCGAGGTAACGGAAGAGGAGTAGGAAGCCAGGCGGCAGACGATGCACGCCGTAATTTGAATTCCGAGTGAATTGAGTTCGAGGCTTGCTCGGCCCTGTCGAATAACGCTGCCACCCAGGCGTGTCCGCTTTTAATGGAACATTTCCTTTGACACCCCTCACATCCACCCCCACGAGGAGTACCGTATAAATAAATAATTAAGGCTGAACATTGACATTTTTTCGGACCGATTTGCATTTCATTTCGCCCCCGTTGTCTCCCGGCATGAGTCAAGAGATTCCATGAACAAACCCCTTCGCGCTCGTGTTGGCAAGAAATGTTAACCCCAGCCCCTTTTAGGCTGCTTTCGAATTGGACCGGAAGAATTCGAATGGGAATACCGGAGACGCTGCTTCGCGGACTTTGAGAAAAATATTCCAATTTAAGGGAAAGTGTGCAATTTTATCGCGACGAGGGGATTTTGTGGAAAAGGGGGTAGTTTTTTTTGCATTTACAATAGAGCTGCATATGCTAGAGCAGAGAATTTACATTCTCACGAATAAGAGAGGAGAATTTCATGGCAATTTCATTTTGCAACGTTCACAGATTTTCCTATCAATCACTGAAACTAATCGCGTCCACTAAACGACGAGAAACATCCAACAGTTATCCTGTAAAACCCTTTGCGCGAGTGTAAGGGATGTAGCAGAGTCTTCCCGAGGACGCGCCAGTAGAAAATGACAGACTTTCGTCAGACAAGTGGCCGCCATCGAGGCCCTCCTTGGACCGCACTGACACAGACACGAGAACACTCGAGAGGCACGAGAGCGCGACACGGTGTCTCAAATTAAAGCGCGCTCTCATTTCCGCTCGGCGCCTCCTCGCCACAGCGACGCTTCCTCGAGACGACGACGGCGACACGAGACGCCAAAGGTCACGGCGCGTTCCAACGGCTGGCCGTGATTCAGTCAAGATCGATCGAGGGGTAATAGTATCAGTAGCAGACTTACACGAGGGCGACTACGAGACAAGTTTCTGGTCGATCGGTGGGCTTTGTTTTGCTTTCCGCGTCTATCCGTCCGAATTGCCACGAGCTGTGGCTGTTCCATCTTTATGGAACGGGGAATAAGGGATGACTCGAGGGCGGGGGTGAAACAGAGGGTTGAAAGAAACATCAGACGTCTCTTGCCCCGAAAGCCTCGCGAAAAGATTTATCATAAATTCATAAAATTCATCACAAAATTCATCAGAAAGATTTCCTCTTCCTCTGTCACCTTTCTCCGCATCGGGGGAGGGAAGTTTCAAGGGACGGACGATTCGAGGGCAAAACACACGGCGCACAAGTATCCCGATGCCTGGCGCGTTGGCCAGAGGGCTCGGCTGATTACTCGCAACAGCGTGGACGAGGCGCTACTTCAAAGACGAGAGGGACGCTGCGCGCGGCCGAATTAAAGAGGAACGAGCCCCGGCCACGGGGTCGCCGCAAGCCGCTACAGTGCCGCCCCGGCCCCGGTTCAACCCCGTTACCCGCGCCTTCAAATCTAAGTTACAGACTTCAACCCCCTTTCGCCGGATGGAAGTTTTAAGCGGCAGCCATCGGCGCCTTTGAGCCGCGGCTACAAAGAGTATTAGAACGAGAATTATAGTTGTCGAGACCGCAACGGTTATCCTTTGCTGCAGGGCTCGTCGAGCTTTCCGCGTTGGTGCGGGGCTTGGTTTCGTGAGTATTTTATGGTGGTCATGATGAAATTTTACCATTGAGTTTACGTATTGGGCCCCTGGGTAAGACTGTAATTTTCATTGTATTTTCGTGTGTATGGAAGATACAGTTTCGTGTTAAAAATAATCTAGCAATTTCAGTGTAAGGAAATTATATGTTATTATGTATCCTTTAATATGTTTAATACATCTCCTCAACTAAAGACGTCAATATTAAAGTTATAGAATCTGTATGAAATATTTAATTTAATTTTCTGTTCTACTTACACTGAATTATATACAAAATAACTTTCAAATTCAAACTAATTCACGCTCGACTATTGTAAAGCATCGACCGAGGAAACTACTATACTATTGTGCACCAGTGAAGTACAGAATTAATTTAATGAAAATTGAATGGCACATTGCATGTTATCTTAGATGTCGAATATCCGATGATCGCGCCTGAATAAATTTATTTGCGCACGACTTAATGATGATGTTCGCAAATGACCGTGCCTGTGTTTAACGGCGCCGAAGCTGCCGCCCCGATTAGAGTCCCAGACATCCGTAATATCAACAGATCTCAAACATCTTTGATGCCTGCGCATTCATGTAAGCTGTCATACTGCATCGTTTACACAGACGAGGGCTTATGTAATCAGACCGTGCGCGAAATCAAAGTGACCTTTGAAATACTGCATCTTACACTGCATTCCTGCCTTTAAACATTTCTAAGATACCTCGGAGTATAACGATAAAACATCGCGCAATAATTCCATTACACTTGAACGAATTAATACGTCGATTCTCTTTTAATCTAAAAGCCTCTTTTGTTAAAATTATTGAAACATTTACTGATTGAAGGTTATTGAAACGAAACAAGTAATTATCGAATACTCAGGCAATGAAGAAAAACAAGGTAACTATAATGAACAAATGACGAACAATCCATCGATTCTGAAAATAAGAAGAGACCCTAAGCTTTCTACTAACTTTCGACAGTTCCAAACATTTGCATAGTATTATATACTGCGCACAACAAAACTCCAGCTAAAGTTTAAGATAAAGAAAACACTCTTCTCGCCAGGTTATCGTCTTCCAGACGGAATCTCTTTCGGGACACCGAGCCCACGATTTATTCTCATCCCGATTCGCAGGCTCCAATCAACTACCGTTTTGAAATCCGCGGCCCATCGGTTCTCCACGACGCGGTAGCTTGAGCCCCGAATAAAAAGAAATCTGTTATCCATCTGCGCAACCCTCCATTTCCTTCCCCAAGCCTATGCACCGTCGCCTATATACCAGAATTCCTGGTAATACCCGGCTCTCGCTTTCACCCGCCCGCACCGCGCCCTCCCCAGCCCTATCTCTGCCTGTCGAAACTTATATTTCACATCCAACTTTTTTTCTTATCTAGTCGCGTATTCGCTGCGAGCTATATCCGCGAGCCAGCCCCGACTTGGCCTCCTCTATTTCGTTTCATTTACCAGACCACGCACACTTCGCGGCTGACGATAAAGTTCTGTGGACGGTTACTCCGCGCAATGGAGAGTTCGAGAGTTTCATTAAATCAGAAAACCGTGCCGGCTATAATACTGCCGGAGAAATGTGTACTTTTTAGGTATTCGTGAGAGATGGAATATGTTGGTGAGTTTATGAAACCGACGAATGAATTGGTTTTTGCGAGGATACGTAGGTGCATACGTGGAGCTAGGGGACTGAAAAGTGTGCTTTTATGGGATTTTGGGGGTAGGGGGGAGAGGGCATTTCGGTGCTGCATGCGGAGATTACAATATTATGTTAGTAGTCATTGCAGTTTGATTTGTTGTACCGTAGAATGTTTCTTTTCATTTTGGTTTGGAAATGGCAGATTTATTCTATGTATTCTATACTATTTACTGTTTGTCTTCTGTTACATCTTCAGTTTTCCAATGACAATAAACTTCCAATAATTCCCGATTAACAAAAACATAATGAAACAATTGCCATTGATCGATAACCCATCGTTCAACCATAGCAATTTCTCGTGTATCCCGTTTTAATATCGAGGCACGCGAAATGTTCGAGGTATCGCGTATGCACGCGCATTCCAAGGAAAATAAAAATCAATCAGCAAACAGCTCTAAATCATAACCGAGCTGGAATATTTGAAGCCCGTGGCATTCCATCGCCGACATTCATCGGTATTCTCCGACTCCATGTCGGCGTTCCCTCAACTTCCAAAGCGGCGACGCCGAAAGATCGATCGGCCACCCTCTGTCAGATAGTCGATCATTCATAGTTTTCATTTGTTACTCACGAATTAGCAACGAATAGAGCCGAAATTTGTCACGATCTCCCGTAAGATGCAATCTCAGTTCTCTATTAATCTTGTTCAATTTCTCGGGAACTTTATCGACAATGTATACTTTATGAGACATTTTTTTTTTGTTTTAATAAAGGTAGATTTTGGATACATTGTAGGTTTCAGACAAGCAGTTAGAAGATTGTTATAAAGGAATGATTAAGGAACTTTAAATGTTTCTAGTACGATGTTGCAATTTAATCAAAAGCAAAATAGCATAATTAAATGGAATGAAATAAAGTAAATAAAATAGAATAAGCAAAACGACGTTTTAGTAAGTCTAATAAAATAAATCTCGATAAATCCTACTGGCAAAATTAACAAAATCTATGTGAAAATCGTTGAACTAAAATTTACTGTATTTTATGCGAGATATATTTCTATACCTTGTCTCATAGTATCAAAAAGTTTAGGCGACTATTAGAACTCGCAAAAGTCATGTTAATCGTCGCAATAAAAACGGAGAGACCTTCGAAAATTTAGCTGAACGTTTCATTTCACAGGGGCCAATCGAGCCGGGGTAATAATTGAGAGCGAAGTCGCAGCAGTGCGTGGCGATTGAATACGAATCGGTTTTCACTCGATTTTTCGGTCGACCGATTCCACCCGGGGTTGGTCGTTGTTCCTGAAAAAGCTGGACGAGAGACGCGGAGGCGGATGGATTTTCGGGCGAAAGGCAAGAGCGAATCGCGGTTCACCGAGTCCGCACAATTCTAATCGACGTGTAGCATCGATAAATTCGTTCGCGTCACCGGCGACGTGGTTCGTGGTCGAGCAACGATAAGCTTTCTCGTCGTCGCTTTCAGAACGGTTCCGCGCAACACGCTCGCGAGCGCAACGTTACTCTTATCGGGGCGTTCGTGTGACCTACTTACACGCATCGCACACGCTTTTGGAAAAGTTCAATATTAGATGGAACGTAAAGATCGTTGAAATAATTGCTAAGCCGTTAAAAAATGTATTCCCCGTCGCGCGGGGCATCGAATTCGCGTGACGTGACGGGAAGTCGGCTGCGGCAGGGAATAATTGAAGGGAAAGAAATTTCTGGCTTACTCTGACGAGCCTCGGATCGAGCTACGATAACCTTTTAATACGACAATCGTACATCTACTTTTTCCAAGACTGCCGCCGCAGTGATAGCGGAATTTCATCGTCGATCGGATTTCACCTCGGGTATCCCGATGATCGTGCGCTATAATTCAAGAGGCCGAGGCGAATCCTTTTAAATTAACTCCTGCGTGGATGGAAGAGATATCGCGTCACACGGTATTCCCCGATAGGAACCGTAAAAATAATAAAACGAAGTGAAATATAGTAAAAAGTTATACGGAACATAACAGATATAACAAAATGAAGGATAACAAGAATGGATAAAATTCGCGAAAGACGAAATGGAGATGCAATTGCATCAACAGAACCAACCAGCTAAAGTGAACGATTCAGGAATCAGAAAACTCGGGAAAATTTCAAAGGGAAGCGAAACCGTGTCAGTGTGTTCCCGTCGCGTTTTCCATTGACCCGAATCCACCGCTTTTTCTTTTTCACCCGCACGTTTCTCCTTTCCTATCGGGGAAACTTTTCGCCGTCTATTCCGTACCTTTTGTATCACCGCGCCACTATCATCGTCGTATTTCCTTTTTGTTTCGCCTGATTCCTTTCTTTTTTTCAAATCTATCCGTACCGCGTGGCGCAACGGGGGAATGCGGAGGAGCGTAACTATCAGCAAAAGTTTTTCCCTCTCGCGCGCAATCTTTCCCCAGCCGTCAACCATCAACCCCTGCCGGCGTTCCGGGGGCTTGATGTCGCATCAGCGCGACATTATTTTACGCCCGCTTATCTGACGTTAGATTTCACCGTTTACCCCCGCGCGAGAACGACGAACGTTCCACTGAATCGTCGTGTATTCGGGTCGCGTGTTACTTTTTACTTAGCGTTTTTCGCCGCCTCGCGTTCGAACGTTCGACTTGAACGACGACTCTGTGCCACGGATGTTTTCAGAGCGATGGAATAATGCTTGCGGGAAATGTGCGGTAATTTTTCGGAACAAACGGAATCCGTCGTTTTTCTATTTCTCTTTTCGTTTAAGAGAGCAAGAAGGAATTTTTGTCAATTATTCAGAAGCACAAAATACACGGATGTTTATCGAAATAACATTATCGACATTCCCCCATTGTAATTATCATAATTGGCCGTCGCACTAATGATTTAGCGACATCCGTTACGCTCGATATAATCGATACGGAAACGTGTTCCAGGCAGCAATTTTCGTGTGCGAGGTATAAATAAATTTCCAACTATTCCCACGTGAAAAAGCGAATTAAGGATAGAGGGAGAGAGAGAGAGAGAGAGAGAGAAATAACAAAGGGGGAGACAGAGAGATAGAAGACCGATCGGTTCAATGCGTTCCGTTCGTTTGCCAATTAATGCGTTTCACGTGGTTTCGTCAAACGTGGCTAATACTAACCAGGCAAATGGAAATTGACATTTGAGTAGCTTCGTCTATTATCTCAATCAATATTATCGGGAATTACAAATCAACCGTTTACCCGCGTTATTTATCTGAACGTTCGCGCTACTCGCGTTCCCGGTAATCAATCTCTCGCGTCGAAAACGTGGGACAGATGGATTCTTTCGAGATAACTTGTGGGAAATAATATTAAATATTTCATTGTAATAACCATAAAGGAGTTTCAATTCGATTGAATATAATGCCGGTTGGTACTGTTAGATCGTACAAAAATAGAACAAATTTTAACATAGACAATTGCGAACTCGTAAAAGATTCAATTTTACAATAAATTTCATTGATTTCGTGGTATCGTTTTTAATCTTTTATTAGTTCGCCTAAATGTTTTGTCACAAATGATAAGAAACGAATGTTACTTACAGGTTCGCTGCTCAGGGGTAGAAGGTACCAGCAGCGGACAGTTTTTCTCTACCGGACTCGAGCTTCACACGCGCACAGTACTACATAAAAACACTTGCCTCTACTATGTAAAAACGCGAATATTTGTTGTTGAACTCGACTTTCCTTCGGTAACAAGTAAAGTTCTTAAACGTTGTAAACTACGTTTGGTCGTTTGCTCGCTGTTTACATCGATGCTTGGAAGAGCAAAATATCCGAAGTTCACGTACAACGTGCGTATAATACTCCAGTGAAATGTAATATTCTTATTATAGAATATTAGATATGTACTAAGAATATTCACCGAGCTCTGAGTTAGACGTAATTTCAGTAAATATGGATTTTCGTTGGCAGGACATTATTAATATAAGTTGGAATAAATTAATTAAAAGAGTGGTGTGAAATTCTGATACTTGGAACTTAGTTACTTTTCTTTTCATAAAATGAGGTTTCTAATATGATACTACTAGTTTATATCGAATTTAGCAATTCTATTGAAATCTTAAAGATTGTACAACAAACACATTGCTGTATGTGTAAACCAATAAAGAATTGTACGCGGGTTTCCATTAGAATCCTTCCCAATTGAAATAGAGAAGATTAATACTAAAATTACTAACAAAAGAATTGATACCCTTAATATCTTCAAATCAAGCCTCTTCAATCATCGATACCCTGATAATAAGAACAATAAAGGACGCTATCCCGAAACGAACTTAACGAGTACAATCGAATAATTACTCCCACCTTAATATAATCTATTAAATGAAAACTCTGCGTTTGAAGATTTAATTACGCCAAGCAAGTTTAGTTATCTGACAATTAGTTTACCGATTAAAGCGACCAAGGATGCCGATGAGAGAAAAATCACTTCGGCCCGCTTCCGTTCCGCGCGACTAGATGTGTACGCGACGACGATCACACGAACACTGTGCTACGCCCCGCGCGATTTGCTTTCGGGAGAGGGCCACACGCTTTGTACACCGTGTCCCGGAGATAGAATGTTGAAAAACAAAGCAACACTTGTAGTAAGGCTTGCTGAAGTGTCCTCGAAGAACAGTCGAGCTACAATATTATAATGTCCACGGTATGTAGGCAGAATATTTCACGCTCGCCTGATACCTACGACGTAGATAAATTTCTGGAAAGTTTCGAGGTTGTTCCTGCTTGTAAGTGAAATTAGTTTAAGCAACCTGTGCAGGTAGTTAGCTGTAGCATATGAAGTTAAACGATAATTTAATGAAATAACATTAAAATTTTCCAACTTGTAATGTTTGGAAATATTGATAATTGGTTGTCATCGAGATACCCCTGTTTTCTAAGTACTGTTAGTAACAAATACACGCATAAAAGCATGGTATATTTCAAAAGCTTGTTGAGTTATTTTATACTTGTTCATAATGACAAATAACAAGCACGTTCATTAGCTACAGCTGGACTTAATTAATAATCTACAATTACTATAAATTGGATTCTAAATAGAAATCATTGTTAAATAAAGTACGAATAAGAAATTATCGTGGTTTCAGTAATGTCTTACAAATTACAACATACACTATGTACTATAGACACGTGTACAATATTATTCTTTCTTAAAATCACATTAGTCTCCATCGAAATCTCTTCGAAGTAATTTCTCTACAATCTCGAGACGAAAAAAGCGTACGAACTGCTGCCTCTCTATAAAAGATACGACCCAAACAGAAATAAATAAACCAAAGGTTTTTTTGCGAAACGCTACCGGTTGCTAAACCATCCATTCGTGCAAAATATCAATCCGGCCAACTGTACAGAATATTATCATCGTACCGGATTTCCATGAGCGGTTTTTTACCCGATAACCCAGATTAAAAAGGTAAAACAGGCTGCCGTGAATAGGGATTCTATATGTATAGGAGTTTCCATTTAAATGCCTCAAGCTAAATAATAGCGACCCTCGATTTTCGTCCCTGTTCAACCCTACGACACGGAAGGAAGGGTAGCACACGGTCCAATAAATTAGTCGGATGCGATTTGCTCGCGTGCGCGTCATTGCGTTTCAGGAATTTTCGCCGCACGGTTCCTTGCAATTGAAAATTTATCTCCGCTCTTCTGTTTGACGAAAAAATTGTCGGCTAGCTCTCTCATCAGTTGCGTTCTTAACGAACATAATCGTTTGCCGTATCCAAATATGATTACGTCCACAGTATCAATGGAGAAATCGTTGAAGAGAAAAATTCGGTCCAGAGATTTTAGTCCCGACGATGATCAAGATTGTTGATTGGCGCATTTTCGCGATGCGATTCGCTAATTCCGCAAACGCAAATGGAAACTGACGCTCGACCGGTTTTAGGATTATTCTCGCGACGAAATATCGTTTCTGTACCCGCATCTGTACGCTCTGCGTAAATCGAGCCGATTGTTTGGATTAGATGTGAACGATGGGTCGACGAAACAGCGAGAAAAGAAAAGATGGAAACTTAAAAATAAAAAATGATAGGGAAAACCTTTTGCTCGTGGAATTATCCCTTTCGTTACGAGGATCCTGTATTTTGTACCACAGACGTTCAGTAATCGCTGAAAAAAAATCTGTCTGGGATGAAATAAATCGAAAGGATTAAACCATAACTCGCATTTTTTTCGCTCGCCCTTTGTACTCGTTTCACATGTTATACGATCGATTCCACTAATGGGTCCCCGCGTTCCGTCGATCGATTCCCGATGTCGCTTTAATTAAAAGTTCCCAATTAAACGCGGCATATAATTAGGAACGACCTACCCCCTGAATGGACTTCGCGGTGGCTAATAGGCCGCGTATTTATCGCCCGTTTTCCAGCGGATCATTTACCACTGGGATGGTTGGAGAACCGATCGTATTGTTTGTTCGGTGCTTGTTAGAGCAGAGAAAGTAGGCTTCTGGGGTTTAGCTAATGATTCGACCGAATTATTAATGATAAATAATGAAGTGAGTAATGAATACACAGAATGCATGAAAAAGGGTGGGAAAGATCTGGATAGAAATTGAATAAAACAATCAAATAACATTCTAGAATATACAAATACAATACTTCTCGCGATAACAACAAAGTATCGTTGCGCAATATGAAAAAAAAAGGAGGAACAGGAGCAAAACACGTAGAAAAGTGGCGCAACTGCGCAATCCCATTCGACTGGCGAATTTTCATTAGACTAAGGCAAAGTAACGATTTCGTTGCTGAAAACTCGTTCGGCGTCGACATCGGGGCGCACCGCGGAACTTTTATGACGGCAAGACGAGCCCCAGTCGATTAACTTAATTAGACAATCGCCTAATGAATTCCAGAATGGTGGTCCATTAAGCGACCGACGACCAACTAACGCGCATCCTTAATCGTTTCCTCGTGTACGATGTACTCGGAACGGGCCGTGCTATCATGAGCCTCGTAAATAGACCCTTTATCGCCCTTCGTTTGCCGCCCCCCCCCCTTTAACCGCGACGGCGACGCTGGCTAAATCTCAGATTCGAGAAGCTCGACGATAGTGTATTGTAATGCGAGATTAGCTTCGTGAACAACGAAATATGATAAACGATCGTATTAGCGAGGCACTGTCGCCGGATGAATGAAATCGAACGCAATTTCATTCACTATAAAAAGAGGAACGAAAAATGTTAAATTAAAAAAACAAGCACAAGTAGAATAAATAGCGCACTTTGACCCGGTTCTTGTCCCAAATCGATACCACGATTCGTTGCCGAGATGTAGGACATTGAAGTTCGTGTAAAACGCGCGCGGAACGATGAATGACGGCCGAAATTCCAGGAATATAGCGTGATCTACATTTCTTCCTGGAATCGCGTACAGGCGTAGGGGTAGTGGCAAAGGGATGCTGACGTAGCAGCGTCTGTGACTGACCAGCGCAACCGTCTGGTTTCTTGGGGTGGGTCAGCGATCGCGTGCGACAAGGACGTAGATGGAAAAGTGTCGAAAATTATGCTTTGCTTTAAACAACAATATCTATCGAACTGGATGCGATATCGATTTCTGTCTGCGGTATTTTAAAGAGGACCCTTCCCTGCTTATATTGACTTATAATAGGAGATTTGTGAGCAAACGATTCTGTTTCGAGTTGCTTTCCATTGAATAAATGTCAATGTTTGAATGTTTCAAATAATTGATCATTGCTAGAGTATCTTCGTTAATCTGGGAACTTGGTGGTATTTATGAGTTACTCTTCATTCGCTGAATTGCCCTTAACTAATTTGATTAATCTAATACTTTCATTGCGTTCAAGTAGCAAGTGCATCGATAACCCTAGTTTTCTACTTTTCTACCTTTTTAAAAATTCTGATCGGGTTGCATAGCAATTGAGATCATGCATTTTCATTAAACGAGGGCGAAAATATCTGCCACAAGTTAAGCACGCAACGGAAAACGGCACACGGTGGATCGATAGCAACGCAGATAGCCTCTGGCCTTTTCTTCCCGAAACTTTATTCTCCCGGTTGCTGAGATCGATGGAAAAATTGCTCGTTAAATGAAATTCCTGCGGTGGCATCATCGCGTTGCCTATCCCTCAGCCTCGTATAAAATCAAGCAAGCTTCAAATTGGATCGAACTACCCCCTAACGGGATCGTGTCCGTATAATCAAACGGGATAAAGAGTTTTGTCCCTTTAATACGATGATTAAAATAATTATTCATCACAATAATTCATGGTAATTGTTTTAAATCATATTCAATTTACGAATTGTTCAGATATTAGAATGAAATGTTGCAAAGAGCACGGTGATTATTCAGATACGTTTGATAAAATTTGCTGGTGAATGTTTAACCGCGAACATGTGATGGACTTTACTGAGAATTAATAATTCATTTAATTACTATCCATTTGAACGTCAATAGTAATTACAGTTGTTTGGAAAATGTAAGTCAGGCTTGTTCGCTTAAGTTTTCGATGAAACGTGAATTACATTGTACATTGCAATTAAATTGCCCACACAATAAAATCATCATTGACTCACCACAGCTGCCATACAGATTTTCTTGTCTTAATGGATCTAATCAATGAGCATACCCTTTATTCGTATTATCACGACAATCTATGGTCCAATAATCGTCTTCACGAAACTGTGGAGTATCTTGATTCACTGTATCTGCAAATAGAAACATGATTACTTAACAAAATGTAATTTCACTCGCTACACCGGCAAAATCATTGCAATATTAATAAACAATAGCCTGGTTACAGCACCAAATTAAAATAGCCACCACTAAAGAGTAAAGAGAAAGTGCACCAACACAGCAGAGCACAATTCAACCCCTTCACTCAAGAACTTCATAAAAGCTTCGTTCAAGACGACAAAAGTAAGGGACATTCCCGAAGGCGTCCGCCAAGCGTTCACCATGAAATTCCAGGACGTTGAACGATGGCATGACCGGAATTTTGCATTAGGCTGCACTTAGAGCGAACAAACAGCTACTCCCCCACTTTGATAAAATTCATGTCTATATGAGTATACGTTCGGACAAACGAAAGCGCTTTTTCTTTTAAGTGGGGGCGAAGGGTCATATGTTTGTTCGGTTTAAATGCACCCTTAAATTAACGGCGCAACAGGTCGCGTATGGAGCGTGTCGAACAGAATTGTTTAAATGTTGCACGAAAGAAGGTGATCTCTTTTTTTCTCCACCCCTCCCTCCCTTCCTGCGACCATCTTTCCCTGGCATCGAATTAACGTGCAACAGGTGAGTCCCTGCGCTGTCCGCGCATAACTCAACTAGACGGATATTTCGAATTTTTCCCCCTCGCGACGACGTTCTGTCGTGTTCCGCGTTCGCTGAATGAACGAATGAACCCTTTAGTTCGAGCCGTGTCGAGGGTGACTGTTATGGAGCGATGGGGGAGGGTGAGCGAGAATTGCGATACGTTGTATGATGGATTCATTTCGCGTTTGGTGTTATCTGGCGGTGTAGAATAATTTGATGAGGCTGTGTATTACGATAGGGTGCTGGTTAAAGGGTTTGTTAATTCCTTTGGGTTATTCTTCAATCTTTAACAAACGCGGAAATTATTTGTGGAATTTGTTTGCTGCCAGAGGAAAGTTACATCGTATCACTAATTTTATTTTTAAGATAGCTTCCAGTACTTCTTAATTAATCTCCAAAAAAGATATTAGTAATATAAAGAACATTTCATTCGAAGGAACAATTACAATTGCGATAACTCTTTCTTGTCGTAGTTTCATCACGTTTCTCTTGGAAATGGGAAATATGCAGGTTGTCTATTCAAACGACGACCAGGGGAGTCAATAATCCAAGAGACTTCGACTGTCGTTAAAGAAACGGAGTAAGCGAAATATTCTCGACAAACGACGAGATGAGCTTTCTGAAAGAAGCAAACTCGACAGGACTGAAACGAATGAATTTTCCTGTCGATGTCAAAGGAATATCGATGAACAGTTGCCGCGGGATAAGATGCCGCGGCGCTCGTAATTAAAATGGAATTAATGTTAAGACAGACGAGTGTATAAAGGACAGAACCGCAAGAAGTAGAAAGTCTAATTAACTGAAGGGATTTTAAGTTGGTCTCAAGAGAGGACAGAAGATGGGAAGAAATTATTTTCAACCGAACAAACGCAACAGCTCACGAAGGAAAATTTGGCAACTCCACAAAACGAACCGTTTTTTCCGTATAAAACCATAAATAATTGACAGAAAATATGACACAAATCTCGAAATAAGTACATGAAACATATTTCACCACGAAATTTCTTCTTCTACACGCGCACACGCACAGATCTCTTTCATATCGAAATTAGGTGCATACCTGTGCGCAATAGTCTGCACCGGAAATGGAAAAGTAGCAAAGATCCGTGTCGACCAGCAACAAGTTGCGAAGCCAGCAGATTTCTTCCTACGCGTAGACGCGTGAAATTTTTCATTCGCCAAGTATACTCTTCACAGATCTCTCCTTTCCCCTCTCTCTCTCTCTCTCCCTATCTTTCTATTTCTCTGTGACCCTTTTTCATTCGCGATTCTCCAAAACCGATGGAGACTATCTAGTTTTGAGATGCTTGGTGCAACAGGTAAAGACTCAATATCTTTCTACTGGACAGAATTAATTTCATCGACGTCGTGGACGTTCCTCAGGGTGAAAGAAAAAGGAGAACTGTGTATCAGTCTTCCTTGGGAACTTTGCGGAAAGAAGCAGAGGTAGAAAAAGTTGAAGAATGATGTATCTAGTAGTTAAGGGGGAATATAGTTAACGAAAAGTGGGAATTAATGGACTTGACTGCACCTTTCTTGCAGATTATTTAATTAAAAATGACATTCATTTTTGTAAAATTATTCACGAATTGAAATTTCACCTTTCAAGCTTGTGGAAGCATAACTTTTCAATGTCTGATAACTTCTGTAGGCTTCAGTTAATATTTCTGTGAAAATGAGCTTCTGTAAAATGAAGTACAGCTTTCAATTACTGTCTGTCGTTTGGCTTTTAATCGATAAATATCCTTCGTTAAGTGGTCCAAGAAAGATATTAACTTTTGAAGGAGCACTTTTATGAAATGCACGGTGTTGATCGAACACGTAAAGGGATCAGGTGAACAAATGGTTTCATCGCGCAGCTGAGAGATGCGCCGATGAAAAAGTACAAAAAGTATACCGATAAAGGTTGTAATCCCACTGTGGCACGTTTCTGCACAGGATTACCGTCCATAGACAGCAATGACAATGTTCAATATGTCGGTAAGGTAATTTCCCCTGGAAGCAACGTGCAACAGGTAGAGAACATCGTCTGAAACACGAATCCTGTAACGCTGGAAGTTTCTTGCATCGAATGGATAAGCCTCGCCCTACGGAATTTTATTAATCATTTTTTAATTACTTCTCTCTATACGCGGACAGGCTACATTACTG
Organism: Holcopasites calliopsidis; assembly: GCA_023838395.1. NCBI lineage: Eukaryota > Metazoa > Arthropoda > Insecta > Hymenoptera > Apidae > Holcopasites > Holcopasites calliopsidis. Next base: position 3,508,606 of record JALHAQ010000009.1, read on the forward strand.
CAATTGCTTCGTGTTAGAAAATGAGCAACGATAAATTGTGCTGGAATCAATACAGATCGTAATACAAGTTATTACATCTAATTTTGAGGACACCATTGAGTGTTTAAATAAATTTCAGTACGAAACAATTCTATCGAAAAAAAGATTTTAGGAGAAATGATGATGACAATAAAATACCACGAAATACAGATGCCGATGTTAAACGGACAGAGAAGAATTTTCACGATATTAAGAAGTAAGCTGTTTAATGAATTCAAGTCATTCAATTTTTTTAAGAGACTCTAATGGGAGAATAATATATCTATTTGGAACGCGAATCAGTCTTCTAAAATGAATAACACAAGGATTGCGTACTGGAAAGTCCACCATTGACCAGCGACAGTTCCTGGCGCTTTAAGCGGAACGAGTCAACCAGTGATCAGACCGGGAATCGCGTTCCAACGTTTCGTAACGATTTTTCGCGCGAAGTGGATGACCCGGCTATCGGCGCACGCTTTTTAACGCTTTTAACAAATGGCCAACGGCCATTGCACCAAAAAAATTCCAATTCAATCGCAAATCATACTTTCGAACGCCCTCCAATACCAAAAAAATTCCTTTTCAAATCTCACAGTGCAATTAATTCTGTTTTAACTCCCCTTCAATCATCGAACCTTTACAAATTCTTCACGAAGAAAAGACAATCATCCCGAACAAAAAACTCACAATATATTATAAATTGAGCCCCATTCTTGCTTCGATTAAATGATTCCTTATATACTGAATAAACAGAAACCCTGCTGGAAGAAGAAATTTAGGAAACGCATTAAAATCACCACATCGATTTCCAGCGGTTCTAAACTGTCCACGAATCGTACGAACGTGCCCGAAAAGGACAAAATAATCGGAGCACCGATCAGAGAGCAGAAGTTCTCAGACGAGTCTGCTCGTTTTTAGGAATTTCGGATCGAAATCCCCTCGAATTCACACGGTGCAGTCCGGCCACGGTTCTAATTACGCGACGTGTCAGCTGTACTTAATCAAAGAGCTCAACGGAAAGTAAAGGAGATGGAGGGACTGACCAAGACTCGGAGAGAGAGAGAGAGAGAGAGAGAGAGAGAGAGAGAGAGAGAGAGAAAAAGAGGGAGATACGGAAGCACGCGCGGACTTAGAAAGTTTCGCGAGACGTGTTACGTTTTCTCGGTACCTCGGACGCAGACGTCGCAGCGTAGACCGCAACGACACATGTGTCGTTCCATTTTCACACAGACTCGCGACGGTCGCGATCAATTATTCGCGTGGCCGCATGTTTAATTAACTTCAACGGGATTTTAATGAAACACAAAGAAAAAGAAGAAGAAACGGGAGAATGTGAGGCGGGTTAAGAAAGGGTGGATTTCTGAAATTCGAAAGGAAAAAGGACGAAGAGAGAGTGTGAAAAATAAGTGAAGAGCGCGTAGCGATTACGGAGGTGCCAAAGGACCGTCTATGCCTGTCTTTTTCTCCGTAGGTACTGAAGTCCAGTTCGATACCAAGAACGGTTATATTCCTACCCCTACCACCCCTTTATCCGAGCGCTACGCATCGCAAGATGGCTGGCCGCGTTTGCAAAATGGCGCTTGCGCGTGCAATTCCTGCTTCAACTCCCCGTTCGTCCCTTCTTTCCTTTTTACCCTTTCCAACCACCATGGAATAGCGATGGGCCCGATCCGGGTGGCTGCGTGCAACTTTTCATCGATCTGTCGTCTGAGTGGTTTAAAGATTTTTTGGGGATGAATTTTAAAGCGAATGCACGAAGCCCTGTTTCTTTCATTCTTCCAGACTTATTCCTTTTCACGTGGAATTGTTTAATTTACAAAGGAATTATGGTTTGCGATTAAATTGATGAAGGCAATTGACGTATAGCAACTTGAAAATTAGTTTATTCTTTGTAGCAGGCAAAAAATCACGCTTTGCCTTCAATTGTGGAATTTCATTAAACATGAACATTGTGAAGGCAGTAAGATTATTGTCTGTAATTTTTTTGACTCAAATGACAGAGCAAATTACAAATTCAACATGGCGTGACAGAAATAATAGCACACTTGGACACTTGATTTATATTCGAATTAAAGCTATTCAAACGCACGGGGAATTCAGTCTCGCTGGGAGAAATCAATTACAAAGTGGGACAACTGGGTAAATTCATTATGTGGCTGTAACTTTTCACTTGAATAATATATTAAGGTTGTTCTTTAATATCGATGTTTGATAGAGTTCTTACTACAAGAATATCATTTCTCGAGAATTAAAAATACGAAGGGCAGGAAGAAGAAGAAGAAGAATACGAAATGTTAATGAGAAAGTCCAAATCTGCATGTCGAGGGGTAACGAAATTATTGCAGAGTGCGATAAATTTCCATGTGTATTGCCGAACAAATTAAGCCAGCGGTATAGCTGGAAAACCACAATTAAAAGTCCATAATCCAAACCAAAACATTAATCTAACAAAATGTATAATTCGTCAGTGCCTACAAAATTATCAGAACATGTAACATTACAGTAATGCAAAAAATGTGTATAACATATGAAAAGTCATGAAAAAATATATTAAGATCCACGAAGAAAAGCAAGATACCAGTACTGATTCCTCAAACATCGATCGAACGATGACATATCGATACCATCTGAGTCACGTTTGGTCCCATCACTAACAGAAACATCCCCTACCCTCCACCACCGCTTTCCTGCGACCATCTTCATCCCTCTCTTCTTTCATTCGATCATTCCAATCCTCTGTCTCCTCCCTGAACTATTCTCGCCTTTTCTTCCAATTCTTCGGACGGCTGATCTTCAACAACCCCCTCGTCGATACCTTCCCGAGCGCTTCGTCTATGATTATTTCGCACTGTACTGTGGGTTGTCCCCGTTCGACCACCCAATACCATCTAAATAGTTCTCCCTTTCCGTGTAGATTTTAATCGACATTATTCTCCCAGCATGCTAGGAGTTTTTGCAATGATCGCGAGCAGAGAAAATCGTTTGCCGAAATTGATAATTTATTTGTAGCACTATCTATTAGGTTTGTTGCTTGAAATCCTCAACATCGTATTCGATGGAGATTTTTATTTATCCTTTCGGTCTATCATAAATTCCTACTGTGAATAATTGATTACGTATAAAAATATTCCGCGTGAGTCATACCACGAATCCGTGTTAAAAGACCATTTCGTACAGGAAATGTTCCAGAATAGTTTGGAATGATTTCATCAGGGCTAATGTAGTTATAATGGAAGAATCGATACCCACGAAAGCCGTGATGACGAAACACGTTCAAACATCTAGTATGATGTAACCAAATTGCAAATGTCTTTATAGTTTCGTCATTTATTTGATTAGTTCAGAGCAAAGATTTCATTCAATTAATTGCAACGTTTATTACACTGCGCTTGAATTCTGTGAAATTAATTCGTCTTCATTTATCTTTGTACTATAAGAACCATCCAATTCCAAATAATAAACTCGATTAAGAATGAGAATAAATTATTAAAAAAAATTGCTTTAAACTTAATCCGATAAGTGCTTCACCATTAAACTGCATACATTATATGTTAAATAGATTATACTCCAAGCTTTTCAATTATGCGCATAATTCGAACGAGTAAAATACAGGCAGTCCGATTCCCCCCGGCTAATCAAAGGAACGTCCGTCTCACGTTTACGAATTGGACGACTTAAGTAGGCACGTTCCACTGGCTAAGTACCCTAAGTAACATCGTAACACGTGGGCTAATACAGTGATACAAATATAAACGAGACACGGCCACGATTCTTGGAACACAGTCCCTTTGAATATTTGTCACTATTATGGTGCGTCCTGGCGCGGATCAATAAACGCAACCGCTAGGCAAATCCTTTGCCTGTGCGCGATCATTTTTATCCGGTATTTATTACGCGAAACCAAACTGAATCCAGCCAGTATAAAAGCGTTGGCCGACCGTATTCGCGCGTTATCGTCGATGCTTCAGTCGCGATTGGATCGTAACTCGAACAATCATTCGAGGGTTGCGAATGGGAACGAAGTCAAACTGCAATAAACAAACTCTGCTTTTTTTCTGTCAATTGATTCTATGAATTACTAAGAATGTCGCCTTCTTAAAATGTTCCTCAATTCCTGTTCGAAATGCTGATCTTTAATTTTTAACTTCTATCTATTTTTATTAGAACAGAGAAACATAAAATCACTTTTCCAGTTTCGTCTAGGACAAAAGATAGATTAACAGACATTTATATATAATAACAGTTTCATGAAACTAAATGCTATATACATTTCCCCAATATCCAGAACAATATTCTATAATATCAAATTGATAATAATGGTTACAAATCTAATACGTATTAGACATTTTACACTTCCGCGAAGATTACTCATTTTTATGAATCGTTTTTCATAAGAAGCTAGGACATACGAATAAACGGCATGCAATTCCAACGGCCGGCGAACGGGTTAGTAACTCCTCCCTCGATTTCCCCAATCCCAAAAAAAAACATTATAATAAACAGTCTGCCCAGGCCGTTGAATCGAGAGCTGATAGGCGATTCTAGGAGCGTGTCACGTCCACGAGCTCGTCCGTACACGAGCGTGCCGAGGATATCGAACGTGCGCGCTCCTGCTGCTCCTTTTTCCGCTGTTCCAGCTCGCGGCCCATTACACCGACCCGGATATCTAGTCCGAGAGGATCTCTTTCCGGAATACAATTAAAGGCCGGAAGCGTGAGAGCCATCCCATTGTCCTGAACCCTCTATCTACGCCTGTATACGTGTGGCGAATTGCTCTGTGTGCCCGTGAAGGAGAGCGAGCAAGCTTGCAAACGATTGCACGCGAGGGGGAGGACCAACCGAGTTTTCTCGGCCCCTTAAATTTCGGCTTGGACCACTTGTTGGTGGCGCGCGAGCTAGCAACAGATGACACCAATCTTCTCACCGTGTCCGGATTGCAATTGGATCTTTTGACTTGGTTCAATTAGCGTACTTAGCAGCGTGAAAACATGTTCATTGTATCTATCGGACGTTTGTTCCTTTAAATGTAAATAGATAGTGGTGTATACATCTGAGAGAGCAATTTCCTCGAGAAAAATCTTGAGCTCCTCTGTATTCTCAAGATTTTTCCCTCGGTTATTATACGGGGTGTATACGCGTGGATCCCTCGAGGGCCAACTTCCATCCTCCAACTCACTGGCCAGGTATAATATTTTCAAAGTTATTAGCCCGTGCAGCGCTAATTCGCCGATATCAAGTTGGTTCCGCGTCGCAACCGAGGGACAAGTAACGGTAATGTCGTTATAATTGCCCGGCAGCGGGAACTTCGGCTTTGAATATTCAATAGGCGGAGGAAGCCAGTAGTTCGAGTCAGCGAATGAGTCGACCTCTTCGCGACGACCACCACGCCTCAGTTTTTCCACTAGCTAGCTCGGAGTTTTAAAGAATGTACGCAATCGTTCACGGATACTTATTGCGTGCGATATTTAATTTCAAGTGAAGCGATTCTAATTCGTTTAAAAAGAAATGAATGGTTGTTAAGAGAACAATGAAATATTATTTAGATATCTTGAAACGCAACTCTTATTGCAATATTTCATGTGCGATACTATTACTGAACAACTTTCAGTTCTACTGTTACTGTTAATATAAGGTATATACAGAATATTTCATTTATCTGTTTCTCCGATTAACATTAATAATACTTTAATCAAGCGTACGTCGGATATCATTGAATATAGGAGGATGGAAATTAATTGATTGAATATTTTGAAGCACGACTGAAACTTTAACTGACTTCTTCAGATTTTATGAATTATTCAGAATGCACCAATAAGTTTGCATTAAATGAAATGATGAAATCGATCTTTCAAGTCCTTAGAAAAAATACTTGTTTAAATACTTATACAAACTGATCGCAGAAGTTGTTTGCAACGAAATACATAATAATCCTGTTTCATAACTATAACCGAAAAAAGATAGAGTTATCGAATGAAATAATTAAACGGAAAGACCGATCCGAGTGAGCACTTCACGATCACGTGTATGGCTATCTAAAGTCTCAATTTCAGTAACTTAATTGCATCGATAATAATTAGTACGTAAAGTAACGTGACTACATTGCGTACCACAATCATCTACATACTTTACCCCCTCGTACCGAATTAATAATGGAGTTAAAAGGTACCAGCCTCAAATTTCAATGCATTATCATTGAAGAGGGGGTGTGACATAGCTCGTTCGCTAGCTAGAAGATACACGCAGCGGGTTCGATAATTAGCCTCCGCTAAGCTAATTATTTCGATCATTATTATTACATTAAAATAATTCGACGATACACAGTCTAATTATCCGGCTCGTTAAAGTTGAATTTATCATACCGTAAGATCTTGCGATTCATGCGAGTTATTTAAATTCACCAGCTTCTACGTGAAGTGGAAATTATACAAAAGTGAATGAGTGCTGGGTCTATTTTTTTTTTCAATGGGGTCAAACATGGGCGCGACAAGAGTGTTTCTATAAAATGTCAGATCACCATGTATGTAAATGATTAAGTAAAAAAGGATTAACAAGAAACAATCAAATATCGGTATTCACACAATTTAAAAGCACAACTAATCACTACCAAAAAAAAGACCAAGCTATTAATTAAGTCAATCGGCTAGCTAGTAAATTCGCTTTCACTACTCCGTCTTACGGACGATTTTTCACGAACCGCAGATTATGATTCGGATAGCCGCGAGAGCGCGAATAAAATCAGTGGGTATGAAGATGAAAAGGGCTGTGAAAGAACGAATGAAAGGAAGGGATACATCGGACGTTCGTATCTGAAGTGGGCCAGTAACGTTCGATACGAGCCTTACACCGTTCTTTGGACCTTTCCCTCTGCTTCGTGCAGGTACTTGGTGCAAACGTTCTCGTCTATGACCTCGTCTCTTTGTACTCTCTCTACTTATCGTTCAACGATACCGCGAACAAGTATGTGCAAGTGCTACTGATGCATCGTCGATTGAGCCACGCTTTTTGCATATTGCCTTCCAATTTTCAACAGTGTCGTATCGGTAGACTTCAACAACGACGAGGATCTTCTTTATTAATTTAAATAAATATGTTCTTGAGCATCTATTATGATACTTTCTTTTTACTAAATTTCTAATAAAATTCCTTCGCTAATATTTAATAAAATACAATAAAAATCTACAGTTCTATTTTCTCACTGAAGTGCAGATTTACTATTATAGATTTACGTTTAATGTAAAAATAAAAGTCCCCTTTGAACCTAAAGTAACGTTACATTTTCAAGCAGTACAGTAATAGCGTAGTAAATCCATGTACAACAGCGAGAAAAAACGAAAAATTTCCATTAAAAATACACTCTGTAGCGAGGGCAAACGGGACGAGTAGATCTACATACGCGACGACTGTTCCCTAATGAAAAAGTAAGTCGAACCAGTGGAACAAATCGTTTTCACACGTTGCACGCTTCATTTTTTTTTCCCCGGGAGAATCGACTCGGCGTCACTCCGCGCCATCGATTGCAATCATTTCGCCCGTGTCACCGATATTTCGGCGCGCTCTAATTAAACTCACCGAAGGAGACTTTCATCTCGCGGCTAGGACCACCGTTTCTATGCCGTTCTCGCAGCGCCGCGTCTCTCTTCTTTTTTTTTAACCGAGAGATAACACACGAGGGCTGGAAAATTTGCTGAGGGTAGAAATGAAAAGAGCCATCACGACTTTGCTCTCGCCGTCAGTCTGGTTTAACGCGCCTTGCTCCCATTGTGTGTTCTTCGAGATAATTATTATGCTGTGTGCTAATTATAAACGTTGATACGCTGCGGGGAAAAAAGGAACGGGGTGGTTTGATTAAATAAAATAAACAGTAGAAAGCAGAATATCGAAACAATCCTCTACCTAAAATAATTCTTAGTAATATTGTTACTTTGAAAAATCAATATTATTATGTCCTTTTTACTATCTATGTTACATTCGCTATCTAGTAGAACCATCCGCTACTAACGCAGAGAAAAAACGCTAGCAGCAACAATAAGGGATTTGCGGTGTCTGGACGATGGGGTTCGGTTTCCAATAAATGTGTATCATCGAGATAACCTAATTTTTCGATTACACCGAGGCCATCGTGCCTCGTAGGTACTCGAACACCCTGGCTTTTCTCCTCTGTCGTTAATCAAAAATCGATTGCCTCGTCCGCCTTATTCCCTCGCGTCATTCTCACGCACACCGCTCGCCCCACGGAAAAGCATGTAATGCCTGGCTACGCGTACCCCCGCGGGTTTTCGTCTGTTTCGAAATGGCCCCGCGCTGTGAGCTGAGTGCCTCTAAATGCGATCTATTCACGTAGCAATATCTGAGGAATGTCGGGAGACGAAATTACTCGGGCCCTGCTGCGACTTAATGCACGCCGCAATTTTTATTTCACCATCTTTTCGGTGCGCTGCGATTTCTCTTGCTTGCAGCGAGGGCGAAGACTGGTAGGATTCTAGATCGTTCAAATAGCCGCAGACTTTACCAGAAATGCTGCTGGACTCTTGCTGGAGACAATTTCTTTTTAAAATTTTTCTCTAAATATCCAAAGAATTCGAAGAAATCGGATATTTCCTTTTAAATGGAATTTCGTTATAATTTTTGATGAATCATGATTACCTCGGCGTTTAATTTCTGCCAAATGTCCCAGTATTTCTCGGGTCCTTTCATATTTTCTTTAAGTTTTAATCATTTGAGTACTATCAACACCAGCTATTATTTTTCTTTTAATTGCATTTGCGATAATAATGATTATACCTTAACTGCGAAAATAAAGGTCGGCTGTGTGAGTGGAGCGAGAGACAAATCTCCTTGGCAAAACCCTGACTACTGTTACCTTCGAATTAACCCCGTAGTAATTCAGCCTTTAAGTAAATTAACTTCGTCGCTGAAGGGACCACGCGACGGATGATTAAGGCGTCGTGTTACCCGACCAGATAAATTTCTGCGGTTTATTCGCGGTTCGTTCTCAGCCGTATATACATATGAGCGCATTACGACTGCGTGAATGCAAGATAAACAACATATCCCGTAGAGAGTAATATAGGGAAAGTATTCACGGAGAAGAGTATCGTTCGTACTTTCGCGTACAAGTTGGATTTTCGGAATTAAAGGCCACTCCCGCGGAGCTTCTTTAATCACCGTCGAAAAATCGACGCGAAACAGAGTCGCTGATTGCGCGAAATCAAAGAGAAGAGGAGAAACCTCGATGCAATTTGCTGTCAAAGCTAATACGCTCTTCTGCTTCGGTTAAATGACAGATTACCGGGGATGTTCGAAATGAAAAAGTTCCCGAGGAAGTTTTCGTCGCGAGGCGTCATCGAACGATGAACCGAATTATGATGAGGACAACCGTCTCGGAAAGGATCGGCGATGGAAGGAGGAGGACAAATTACAGACGAGGACACGTACTGCCACTCGAAAGGTCTCTTCGTTTACGTCATTCTGTTCCGTTTCCCTATCGCAATTCCCTAATGTGAAAGTATTTCATTAAGCGTCTCTTCTTCTTCTTCTTCTTTAGCAAAGACCACTCGAAAGGAAGCAGCAATCATTTCACATCGAACCGTGTTACTTAATAGGTTTGATTAACCATCGACGATTTACAACAATGTTGAGGATGAAACGAAAATAGATCTCCGCAATTCTTTTTACGTTTCAACATCGTTGCACATTGCAAATGCATAGTTATTCCGATTTTTCAAGAACACCTAAGAGCCAAACTCTCCAAACACCTTTTTTTCCCCCAGACTTTCGATTTTTCTCTTTTGAGCATTGAATGCTCTCCCAACTTCTATCATTCCCTGACATTCGCCAGCCTCCCTACCCTCCCGCCCCCCATGCCGTTGTCCTCCTTTTGGCCATATAATCCGCAAATTACTAGCCTAACCCCCGCGAGCGTCTTAAAGACGGAGGCTTGTTCGTGGTAGATTCAAAGGAGGTAATACCCGGCGCAGAGACTTGGCAAGGATCCGGCTGGAGAAAGGGGCCTGAAAGAAGGATGAAATACTTTTCTCCTCGCTACCCGTTTCCTCGTTCATACGCGACCAGTACGTGTACCCTCCGTCTACCTTTTTTCGTCGCGAGCTTGGGTCGTCGTCCAGGATGCACAGACTTTGGCAAATAGTTTTTCATTACACTAGGACGATACGATACGAATTTGATTAATGTGAGAGCGAAGTTTATTATTTCTTTCGGAGAGTAAATATCGCTCTATCTATTTGGAGAACGCAGAAGAATTTTGCATGAGTTATCTATTGAAACATAACAAGCTCCGAGCAACGAAAAAGGAAGAAGAATATTCTAAACACTAACCACATTTTACATATTAAAGAGAATAAATTGTATATTCTTGAATTCTCGAATAATCACGTTTACTGATGCCAATTTGAAACGACTCCGATTTCGCATTTCTCGCGGTTCCACGCCGATGCAATTTCATAGAGCCGATCTCGCGGAAATGAAAGAAGCACACGCATCTAGACACAGGAGATTCTGTGTTTCTGGTACAGGAAAAATGTGCTTAAACTCGGTGTTCCGTAACCCTCTAGGATAGCGTACTACCCCCGGAATGGACGGTATCGGTCGTCTGAGAAAAGCAAATCCACCATATGGCGTCGGAAACAACGGCAAACGTCTGAAAGCCCTGTATTTGTACTCTTCCCTTTCCTTCGTTTCGCTTTTTCTTTTCATCCCCGTCTATGAACCCTGTCGAACGCATCCAATAAAGGTAAGGTTAACGATGGATCGTTAACTTAATGAACGATGGGAACACAGCGTTAAACGCCCGTGCCCACACGTGTCGCGAGTAAAAACGTCTACGGAGAAATTACAGTCGACAGACATTGTCCTCGTCGTTTCTCTCGTGGCTGTTATAATGGTCGATCGATGGGAGAACGATATCGATCACGCCAGGTTGAACGCAGTTCTTACAATTATAATCCTTTGCCTTCTTCTATTTTCTATTTTGCATACGATCTCTTTGAATTGATGGAATAATAAAAATTGAATTTCCCGAGAAACCACAGTTTTTGAAATGCTGAATATTAAAATTATTATATTGAATACCGAATATTGTGTAATTCCTATACTAATCGAAATTGTCTTACGTTGAAATAGCATTTTCATTTAACAATAAATTAACTCTACTCAGTTCCTCCACTGCGAATAATTACTACAATTTCGCTGAAATTTGTCTACCATTTACTATCATAATATCGTTTGGATCCAATCACCGGCGGCACCAACGAGATACAATTTTATCATCGATAAATTCCACTCGTTTCTTGGCCTCTAACAATATCCACCGTCGCGCAATCTCTTTAAAAATTCCATTTCGCCGTCATTCGAACCGCCACCCTCCGCTTGGGAACTAACACGGCCAGGTGAATGAAAATAATTTCCAATTAAACGCTTCTAATCCCAAGTTTTTCTACGGTTGCAAGATCGTTGTGAGCAACGATCAACAGGGAGGGCGATTATATGATTGCTCGATAAATTGCGTCAGCTCGAGACTCCTCTTTCTCTCTCTCTCTATCCTAGATTGATTCGATATAACCGATTTTACTGCCTCTTCGAGCCGAGATCCCTTTCATTAAGGCTTTTACTGCTGGCTAAATACGTTGAAACGCGTAGGTACTGTCGGCCTTGGGTATCGATGTGCAGGGAGATAGAACGAGAAGAGATTCGTGAAATATTGTACTCCCAAGGAAGAGGCAAAACAATCGAAAGAGGGAGAAGTGGAATCGTTTTAAGGAAAGTACCGTTATAATATTTAGATTGTTTAAAAAACTATTCTAACTACACTCTGTTACGAAGAGATATACTAGACTGATATTTTATAGTTTCTACTTTAATTAGTTTTAAGTCGGTGTTAAAAAATAGCGAAATGAAAAGACTCAGAAGGGTGCAACAATAATGAGGGGGTTGATGGGAATTGTTTACTTATCCCTCCCCCCCCCCATCAATCTGATGGAAGAAAACAGAAATAACTGACACAAAAAAGAGGCAGGGACAAAAAGTGAATAAGGGAAAACGAAAGGTAATGAAGAGGAGTAAAGGGTTGAAGAGAAGGGAAAGATCTGCCGTGTTCGTCGATTGTTAACCTGAATCGCCGAGCAGCACCCGTTTCTTCACCCTCTCAGCCTCATTACAAGCGACTAATAAAGTCCCAACGAGTGCGTGCATCCATCCGTTCCATAATACTGCACCAAGGTTTCCATGAAATCGCTTCTCGCTGACTCCTTTCAAAGCAATCGGGGCTGTTCGCGAGATATAAAAGTCGGCGAGCACGCGAGCGTCTGCAATTAGCGAGTGAATGACATTCGGCCTGACTTGAAATTGTTCTGCTGGAAAAAATCATCCTGCTTAAGGTTACCATCTATTTCCAAGGGTTATCAGCAACGTTAATATCCTAGCATTGAGTTGAGACAATTTGCGTAGATTAATAATTGAAATACGCGTCGATTAATTCCACGCGGAAGTGGCCAAAAGATGTTTCTGGATAAAGCGAATGAAGATTTTACGAATGAATGGTTAGTAATTGTAAATAATCACAATTGAGGATCTATCGGATGTTCTCAATGAAACAGCCAAAGGTGGTGAGGCTAAGCGCCGCGACGCTGGTGTTATCTCAAATCATCCGGACGTTCTACGGGTATTTTAAAAGAACGACCACTTTGTGTCAGTATGCGCCTCGAAAGAGTGAGACGAGGTCGTCGTCTATGTCGATATAGGACGTCGAGAGGAGGCCATAGGCGTCCAGACGGCGACGTCGTCGCCGGCGCCGAGCGCCGTACTAACTAGCACCCCTAGCGCACACACCCACGCCTTTATTAAACGTCGCCCGTCGCCTCGCCGTATACGTTTCCCCTCATAAAATTGAACATGGCGTACATACCTATACGCAATTGAAGGGCACGAAAGGGTGACGGCAAAGAGGCGAAAAGTGGAAAGGAGAAGAATATCGAGAGCAGAAATGGCCATGGGGAAATATTTATCAATATTTCTTCCAATTACCAATGTTTTAAAGCTTCATTTCAATGTTCAGAAATCAGTACTTCTATATTCTATTGTATAGAATAAAATTGAAATGTTTTGCCCAACGTAATCTACCCCATTAGCACAAATTAATTCCCATCGTACACCGTTCATTCGTAAATTAACGGAACCTTCCTTTTAGAATAACGAGAATCGACAATATGATTAATCGGCTGTCGGACAAATTTACGAAAAGCGAAAAGTAAATATTGAAATTTCAATAGCACCCCGGATGAACACCTTTGCGCGAGAAAAAAAAAACAGCACGAGCAAGAATATACATATATAAATAAAGTAGCCCATAGACGAACTATAATAACGAATATCTCCGCACTGCATGGAACAGGAATAATAAATTTCGTTTTAGATCGGCAAATTTGCAACAATATGGTCCGCTATGCTAGCTGGCTCGTTCCGTCCACCAGTTTCACCGGCTTTATAGCGGATAATTTGTCGACTGGTTCTCGTGGCACACAGAATGCATAAATCTGTCGCCTCTCAACCCCTTACTCTCCGGTTATCCGTAACGGAGTAAATTAAAAGCTTGAATTACGGAGGATTAATTGGGTTGCGTCCTTTATGGTACTCGATACACGTTGGAATTTTCCGTTTGCTAATGGGTGAGGAAAAGACAGAGTTTGGACGTTTGGAACTGAAGAAGGACCACACTCTCTGAAGGATACATGTTACTGCTCGCGAAATAAATTACAATTTCCCTTAACACCCGTGATTTCTTAATGTATTAATACGATTCAATAATAAACAGAAAATCTTAATAAATTGCACTTGACGTTTAACTATCATTAAAAAGAGTGTACTTATTAAATTTGCGCTGTGAATAAATTAATGTATCTCGACTTCTGGACGTACTAGTTAATGATTATGGACTTAAAGTTAAAGGTCCAAGCTAAGCACAGCAGCAACATTTTGAAACGTTGTCTCAGTCGTTAATCGGTGATATCATTTAAAAATAGTATACAACTCACTTAAAAAGTCCTTGGCATTTAAATCTCGACAAGAAACCCTCCCAAAATGTCCCCAAATAAATTGGCTAGTGCCATAGCTAGTGTAAAAATGGGAAAACCACCAGATAGTGAAATACTTTCGCAGTTGGCAAGAGAAGATCCGACACATTGTGATGAATTTGGAGTTATGCAGCCATTCTAGGGCATTTTACTCTAGATGCATCACAATTTTGAGCACCAGCTGAAAAGTCAGCCTATGGAAATAAAAAATTGGTGATAAAGAAACGTTACGGATTGTCCTAACTTTCCTTATTGACAGCTAACAATCGTAGTTCGCACACGTTGTAATTAAAAATCGCTATCATCGTTCGTACTGTCATTTCGTGAACTCATCGCGAATTTTGTTCGAGTGTCATTTCTGCGCGACGTCATATCTACGATGTGATAATTTCGGTAAGTCTAAACGTTGTCAAATATAGAGATGACAAACATTCTACGTGATACACTGATATGCTAAATTCTCCTTGTTTTTTTTTAATAGCATATGAAACGTCCATACGTTGATCATACCTATTAATGTGATTAACTAATTTCACAATACGTCTATTTACGATGCAATTTTTAAACATGTGCACATCTTATTATTGTTATGCTTTCTATAAACGAATAATTGTCCTGTCATGATTTAATTTCGCCTTTACCTTTAAAACTGCATCGTTTTGCACATGTTCCTCGATTTATTTAGAATGCCTAACGATAAATTTACCAGCACATTCGGAATACTTCGAACCGTTTATTTGAGCCTTCAATTTTCAACCTTTTTCCCTCCCATATCTTATTATATTGCAAAAAAATTATGGTCGAAAGAAAGATCGGGAAAATAATGTTTTCGTTACTTTTCAGTGCAACTGGGGAGCAGAAAAATAAATGCAGCACAGATACAGATGAATTTCTAATCATGGGATCGAATGAAAAAGATAAGTCTCCAGTATCAGAGCAACCGGGCGAATCATTGGCCATGAATTCAAAACTCTCCATCGAACCGGAAAGCCATTTGCAAAGCCTTGGTTTTACCATGAACAATGGGAAAGCCAGATTTAAATTAGACGAGGATGCACCATTATATTCCGATGCAACATCAACAAATTTTTATCCCGCTGATGGGGACGAAACATTGTCGTTTGTGGTACTGAGTAAAGACTCATTGGATTGCATACAACAGTCGTCCCTTGCAACGTACGTCGATATTCAAGAGAAGTGTATGTGTATTGTATGTATCTCTTAATCGAATGAATAATTATAATATTAAAGATTGGATAATTTTGTTATTTACGTAATTTATGTTGTATATATGCAGGACTATAATTCCATGATAGCATCCTTGGATTCTGCGGAAGTACATCAGAAGCTAACTGAACTGTTACAGGAGAATACGAAATTAAAGGAAACCTTGAAACAGAACAATGTAGCCATGAAACAGCAATTTAACACATTGGCCACATGGCAGGAAGAGATTATGAAGGTGCATCAGAATCATAAGAAAAAGTTTGCTCAAACCAGGGGGCTGATAAATTACCTCAAGAAGGAAAATGCTGAGCTAAAAACGAGGCTCAGTTCGGACCTAACCAGTCACACAGAATTGGAATACGAGGTTCGAAATATTCGACTTACATACGTTGTTTTTTTATCCTTGAATGTTAGTATCGTTCATTTTTTGTGATTCACACAGGTTGTTCAGCCGCACGATGATCACGAATACTCAAAGGAAACGAACAAGGCTATATCCGAGAATGAAGCTAGTTGTTTCGGCCTTCACGATTTGGAAACGTTGAACGAATGTTTCCAGAAACATGCAAGTATTGCGAATCCGGACACCATTCAGAGGATTGTGGATTTGGAGAAACAAAATAACGAAAGTAAAAGATTATTGGACGAAGAGAGAATGCAGCTCAATGAAGAAAGGGAAGGTCTAGAAGAGGAGAAGATGATGCTCGAGAAGCAGAAGAGAAATCTCGAAACGGAATACAAAGCGCTAAACGATATCAAGGAACTTTTGCAGCAGGAGAGAATAATTTTGCAGGACGAAAAGACGTCCTTAGATCTACAGAGCCAATTGTACGAAACTCATTACAGCAGCAAATTAGAAACGGAAAGGAAGAAGTTCGAGGAGAAGTATGAGCAGTTAAATGCTGAGCTTGGTATTTTACACGAAGGTGTAGAAAGGAAAGAGGCAACCATAAAGGAACTGCAAAAGGAATTGGCCCAACATGTGAGTAGAAATTACTCGCTAAAACTTCGCCACTGATGAATTATTTTCAACGATAATTGTGAAAACGTTTTGTCCTTTATGCAGAAAGAAAATATCAGTTTATTAGAAACACAGTTGAGTACTTACGAAGAAGACTTTAGGCAGGAGAAAGAACTCAAAGAGAAACTGTTAAAAGAGAAGTGTACACTAAATGTGGATTTGCAGAAGCAGATAGAATTCAACGAAGAGTTGCAGCAGGAAATTAATCGTCTGGGCAGATCTAGTCAGGTATATTTTCATACTATTCATACGATTTATATGTATATAATTTGTTGTTGTTAATTATCATGTAATTTGAATTTAGGAAACTGCAACAGAATTGATACCCCCCACGGTGTCGTCCTATTCATGTCCAAAATGCGATTTGAAATTTAGAAACATGAAATCGTTGGAAAATCATATTCATTGGTGCTTAGATGTTTAAAACGATGAGAAAGCTTCCAAATATTTTGTTAACTACACATATGATTATAAATCTCGAAACATGTATAGAAAAAGCATTAGCGACCTGATCGTAACGAGAAGCCTATAAATTTTACCTGTAGTACGTACTGTAAATACAATTACATAAACTACCGCACCTTAATTTTAATGTTCGAAAATAATATATAATTTAGATGTACATAATATGCATTATATTTTGTTCAACTAAAATTTCTCTTTTTACAACGAAAGTTAAAGATTTTTAGAATCTTGAACTTTTGTTGCAAAGGCAAACTTGCTATTCGTCTTTGCGCCAAAAAGTGGCGGGAATGACTTATACATTATAAAGGCATTTATAAACGTGGATAATAGCAAACGTTTTTATTCGAATTTGGAAGAATGGTATTGCTAACATTAACTGTTTCAATTTTATTGAAAAAGAAGATGAAATCAGTTTTTGGTCCAGGATTGCAAAGTGCAGTTAGCCAAAATGGCGCACGCGAACCGCGGTTTCGAATTTTATGTATTTTGTGTAATAAATACGAAATACATTAGTGAAAATTATACGTTTTCGTGAAGCGGAACAATCACGGAAATGAAAATAGTATAATATAGAAGTTACTTACATTTGAAAGCAGATGAAATGATTGTTGAAAGCGGAGCACAAATTTCCACCTCACAAAATTCAAGCGGCCCCAGGCGGGAAAGGATGCTCTTCAAAACTACAAGACGTACGTCACTTCCGGTCGATCGATTCGAGATTCGATATCTTTTTAATATGATTTGCAACATTTATAATTAATACTGTATTCCCATCTTACCGTTTCTTACAATATTATTGCATATTTCTCATTAAATACCATAACATTGCAAGTATAATAAAAATGAAATAAAACCGTGTTAAGGAACTTAGGGAGTTTCTTTTCATCGTGCTTCACAGTTGATGGCGCTGCAAATCCAAACGGTAAGCAACAGCGCCGTCATTTTAAATTGTTTTCCGTTGAAGAGCGATGTGAAACGGTTAGTCATTTACAGTATTCTAAACTTGACGCAGAATCCGTTTACGTGAAAGAAAGATGCCAAATTTTCGGCAACAATACAAATACAAAGCGTTCGGTTTTGGAAATGTCGAGGAACGTCGGTACATACGAGCCGAGGTAAAGGAGGAGTCGCGCAAGAAGCAAAGGGCGACTACGTTCAACGAGAACAGAAACACAACAAATACCGCGCCGAACACTCCGCAACAGAAAGGTATGTTTAAATCATCATTGTTTTATCTTGATAAAGTAACATAGACGACGTCGTTACTCACGATGGGATTACACTTCGACTTCAGAAGCGCAAGAAGTGCCCACGGCGGAGGATCGCATGAGCAGGCTCCTCAAATGGAAAGCCGAACGCGAGCGGCGTAAAAAAATGGACCAGCTGAAGAAAAAACGACCCTTCATTGTTGGAGTGGTGCATCACAAAGTTTACTCTCCCCTGAACAAGGATGACGCCACTACCGTGGCTACGAGTAAAAAGGTGTCTAAGCCAGCTGCTCCAGTAGCCGTTGCGTCCCCTAAGAAGAGAATTACAAGAGCAACGGAGAAGAGGCTAATGAGTAAGGCGTTCTCAAAGGAAACTACGTCTACGGTTAAAAATGCGAATACTATAGCAATGAAAGATCCGACAAACAATACAAAGAAAGATCCGATGAACAGTACGAAGAAGGATCTGGTAAAAAATACAAAGATAGATCTGGTGAACACTACGAAGAAAGATCTGATGAACAATGCAAAGAAAGATCTGACGAATAACACAAAGAAAGATCCGACTCCAAAGAAGGCAAATGAATCTTTCGCTCCTGTGAATCACAAGTTCCAAGCACCGGCAGGACTGAACTGGCAGGACCTTAGTTTGAATCATAGGCCATTGTTTGGCCGTGTGTTCACGCATAGTATGTCACCTGCCAGGATGAGCGAGTCTGCTTCAAGAGTGTCCAAGGGGAACAGGAAAAGCAATATGGCAAACATCACAATACCCATTGTTTCAGACGGAAACACTACGGTATGTTCGCCGCAGGAACCAGTTTTCTTTTCACCTTATGTAGTCACCAGTCGGGGAAAAAGTAATGCCAGGAAGGAGGAGAAGATGAAGCGTGGCTTCAGTCTTAGTCATTCGTTCACCGATGCTATTCCCACGAAAGATACCATTATGCAAAATTTGAACATCTCAATCGAGGATGAGGAACGTACTGCACAGTATTTCCAATTTCTTTTGAACAGGGAGATAGACAGATTAAACGAGTTGTGCGACAAATGGACGGTAATAAAAAAGGAGTCTGGAACTACAGAGGATGGACAGTACGAAATAAATCAGGCAATTGGGCAAACGAATTTGTTGATAAGTAAAAAGTTCGAGCGATTTCGTAAGCTGGTTACTGACTGCGAAACAGGAAAAGGGGAGATGTTAGTTACGTGCAAAGACTTGCAAGGGTTTTGGGATATGATGTACATGGAGGTAAAGGACTGCGACGTAAGATTCGAGAAATTGGAAAAGCTTCGGTCGAAGGGCTGGGTCGAAGAGGAAGCCCCTGTTAACAAGCCAGTCATTAAAAAGAAGCCCATCGCGAAGAAGAAAGTTGTACCCTCGAAACCTAGTTCTCTTAGAGCTTTCTTGGCGGAGAAGAAGAAGAAGATGGCAGAAGAAAAGAAGAATAGCGAGAATAGCGAAGAAATCGATATAGTCCAGATTTCGACTAATAAAAGCGGAAAGACTGAAAGTCCCATTGCGAAACATAAACCGAGAAGATCTACGTCCGTTGGTCCCACTGAAAAGAAATTCACGCCAGCTAGGCCCGATAAAGTGAAGAGATCAATGTCTATTGGTCCGAGTGAGAAGAGATTCACTCCAGCTAAACCAGACAAGAGATTAAGCCTGCTGCAACAGGTACAATTGTCCGAAACATCCAAGAGACTAAAAAGTCCATTGACGATCATGAAGGTGAGTCAGATGTGCAAAACTCCAGAGGTACAATTGGACGATACAATATCCTATGTCAACTCCGATCAGACACCTGGGAAAAGTATACTAAAGCAACCGAAGGGCTCTAGTCAAGTAGAATCGCGTGCAAAGTCTGTGAACAAAGTCAATTTCGATGACCATGTAGTATTAAACGAAGTACCGGTTGATGAGGAGACACAGACAAAACTCGACTTAGCCGCAGCGTTATCAAGGATAGACAGTCTCGACTTCGATGAAGCTGACGAAGTTCCGATCAATGCAGAACGGAAGCTCGTTTTCGAAGATAACAGTTCGGATGAATCGGAAGGGGGAAATAAAGCAGATTCCAAGTGCGATAATCATTTAAATGAGAGTGTTCTTCTAGTACCATCTATAAAAATACAAACTGCAACACCATTACCACAATCGATTGAGAACTACGGTACACGTTCAGCAAGAAGAATCTTAAGAAGACAGAATGCTGTGGACTTGGATGATGATGCTCTGCATAAAGTATTACCGCACGAGGATGTCGACATAAGCAGCGATGAAGATGAACCAGAGGGACACGATGGAACACTGAGAGTTCTGAGGAACAGAACGATTACCTCGACTGACACACCAAAGAGTAGAAGATCTTCCAGAAAGATGTCTATGAGCGCACAAGAATCGGAGCAAAAGGAGAATAAAACTCCTTCGAATAGAAGAAAGAAGAAGAGTTCTCTGAAAGCCAGTAACAAGACCAGCGGAAACGTCGATTTATCTAATTGTCTTCATAACTCACATTTGGAAGAAAGTAGCAATAGGAGGAGGTCCACCAGGAGCGTGAAGTTCGTCGGTAAATATAATTTCTTGTAAATTAGATATTCATTTGCTGTTTGCAGCGCGATCACGATGCTCGCGTTCTCCGTTGGAAATCGAAAAATCATCCCCGATGTACGATTGGTGCACCTTTCCCTATAACCTGGAAGAAGCGTGATCGCGTCGCTCGATGCTTTTCGATAAGATGACCCCTGGCACCCAAACGGCCCACCGCAACATTCTCCGTATCATATCTTATTACAGACAAGGAGTGCAGTGGTTGCGTGGAGACCAAACCATCGCTACCTGCGACTCCACACGTTCGAAGGAGTAGGCCACAGTCCACCGAGAAGAAGAAGAAGAGGAGTATAGTCGCAGAAGACCTTACTTCATAGGATAGAGTAGAGATTTGATAGAGTAGTTATGTTATCGTATTCCTTATTCGTGTAATTCTCTTAGCAGCTCTAGAATATTCGATTTACAAATGGAAGGAACAATTTTATTTCACACGTGGACAAGATTGGAAGATCATAAAGTGAAAAAAGAAAAACGTATGATCCTCGATCTTACATCTCAGCTTTTACGTACAGAACGTGACTGCGCAATTAAAAGTCGAACATATTTTGTATGCCATTCAACGAATTGCACGATGATAATTTATTTTTATTTAGGTAAAATTTGTTTAAAACGTTTAAACGGTTTCTTTTTCTCTAGGGACAAGTACGTACTTTCGTAATCGTTCAACGCGAGGTACAATGCTAAGCACGAGACGAAATTATTCGAACGCTTGACTCATGCTCGGCATTATATTTTCACGAGGGGAATTCATATATATGTGTATACTGTACAATAATATTTGTGTTAGCGAAATCGATTTATTTTGTCACGTATATGCTTGCAGAATGAATAAAATTTCTTCTATACATTGTATAATGTACATCGGTGAACGTCGGTCGAACCGTACGTCCACGTGAGTTCGTCTTTCGTTAGTTTATCATTTTATGTACATAAGTTTGGTTGCTGTACTATGGGATAAGCCCCAACGAAAGTAAAGTTATATTGAGGTACTTCCGAAATAAATGTGTATTTTAACAAATTCTGAACATACTCGTAAATTGGTCAGTGGGTACGAATTACTTATCTCTTCACTTGTTTTCTTGCTAAATTCATTAAGAACGATTATTCGAAACAATCTTTTATATACGATAATATTCGCCAACACTTTTCAATATCCAGTATGTTCATGTCAATGAGCTAATTGGCACCATGCCAGCAAAAATCATCGCGTGGCCTCCAATTTCACCCTTATTGTTCTTTGAAAAAAACAAAACAAAAGAAGAAGCACAGGCAAATCTTGTTAAATGCGGCAATCTTAAATGTTAAAAAATCCAATTCAAAATTCATTCGGCGACAAAGTAGCAATAGTGGCGTTAAATCTCCCTCGTTCAAGGGTGCGTCGATCGAATAGTTGCGCGAAGCTCGCAAGTTCAATGCCGGCAGCTGCTCCAATCATTTCGCGAAATACCGAATAATAAGAAAGATAAAAGAGAAAAAAAAGCGACTGCAGGGAGCAGTAAAGATAGCATAGAATTGGGCGAGCGCAGTTGCGGCACGCAAGCACGCCGGAGTAAGAGCGCAACTTCGGGACCGCGTGTAGTAGCGGGTGGGAGCAGCCCTCCGTGAGTCAAGAGAGCGAAGAGTAACCGAAAGGACGAACTTCTACTCAGTCTGTCCGCGACCGTCCGTCAAGCAAACGTCTGCCGACTCTTGCGTGCCCCACCTCCTTGGTTCGCTATCCGTCCGTCGTTCACCGAGTGTGTCTGTTTCTCTCGCAGTGTCCCGGGAGCCTCGTGCGAGCCATATGTCGTCCGTAGTGCTACCACCGGCACCCTGACCCAGCCACTAACCGGGCCCCCCCCTTCGTTGTAGATCTCGCGATAGATCGTGGTGCACCGCGTTTTATGACAGTTCCCCGTGTCGGATCGTTGGTGCACGAGAAGAGAAGAGGACCGAAGAATACGTGAAAAGTAATATGTGGCCCGCGAATTTCTTCGCCGGCCTAATCGGTCTGCTGCTTATCGCTGGTGTGCCCCCTCGCTGCTCCGACGCGTTCAACATCGAGACGAAGCATTATGCGGTGTACAGAAACGACAGCACTTCTATGTTCGGATTCGCCGTCTCGGTTTACAGGGACAGAAACGGTCGAGGATGGTGAGTCCTTCGTTCTTATATCATTTATAAATTGGTCAAAGGTGGAACTTAGTACCGACCTTGATATCGTATACGAGTTCTTCGTGATTATTCGTAAATACCCGATGGAAGATTCTTTTTTAATGGTACACTCCAAGTTAGCTTTTTTCTTCGTTTGAGCATGATCGAGAAAAGTGTCTCGTTTCGATGGAGTTCGAAGGGGGTGCAAGGGTTGAACTGAAATATATACCATTACGCCGAACCGCGTAATTCCATGCGAGCGCGTAAAATCATGAATGACTCGTATCGCTGTCGACCGCGGTGACAGGTGTGTTCATAGGATTTATTTAATACGAGGATGCGTAACTCGATGATACGGAGTATTCCAAGAAATGTTACGTATCGATCTGTTTACCGAGATAGTATTCACCCCGTGAATCGCGACTAAAAATTGCGAAAAAATAGAATTGCCCATGGAATTTTACGGGGGAAAAATGTTCTATTATCATGGAACGTACGAAGAGTACTTGACGTCGGGTCGAAAGCCGTTTCTTCCGCCAATTATGGTATCGTTGATTCAGACCTCTGCGGTACTCGCGCTGGTCGCAGCGAATTTTTTTTTTTTCGTGGACAAGCAATGACCCACATAATTCCAGAAACTCGTGTATCGAGCGATTCTGAATCATCGTTATTCAAAGCCGCTTATACGTACGTGGCCCCGGTGAAGAAATGTTATTCTGCTGACGGAAGAAACATTGACACGCTACGTAAGTCCTATTTCTGTAGGCGGCGTATCTTCCCGTACGTTCCGTTCGTCGCGAACGAAATCGAGAGTAACGTGTCGTTTTAACACAAACAGATGAGGGAACAATGATTGCGTCGCATTTTACGTTAAGAATATTATTTTGTAGATAGGACATTTTCGTTTCGGCCAGAGATAACTATGAACAGTGGAAAAAAAAGAGTGAAACGCCCGGGCGTGACAATTCGGGATGTTTATCGATACGTAAATGGCAGATACACCCACGAGTTTAGGAGAGCCACGCTCTCCTTTTATGTCCACGTCCCAGAAAGAAACATAACAAAGTGACCTCAACCGATTCGTCGCGTTGGTTGAACCTTCGGCAACGAAATATCAACCTTCGTTTGCCCACGACGTCTTCGATAGTGTATAATTTCTATTGAAAGCGCCTGGCCACCGTTGAAACGTTTACTATCGATCTCTGTAATCACGGTGCAATTTGCTTTTCAAATCGAGTCGAGTTAAGTTTGCAAATGACTCGAAATAACTGCTTGGTCTTCGCTGAATTAATTATGAGCGTTGGGTTACGCGATGCTGGAGTCATAGAAGCGACGTTGGCAATTTGTTCCCTTCTTTTAATACATAATGTTGATCAATCTGAGATGGTTTTAATTCAATTGCGATGTCAGGAATGAAATAGGATTGGTAGTAGCGTACTCTGTCTAAGATCGATCTATTCGAAAATGGTTTAGATAAAAGTAATATCTTCCGAAGGAGGATACAATAATCGAAAGACTATCACAGGAGAAATATCTCAGCAATATTAAACTTTTTCTATAAATAATTCTCTACTATTAGAATACATTATTCCACTCTAAGCATAATCCTCCACGATAATTGTATTAATTCCCATTAACACCAGCACTCCGATCCGTTATCCATGACAAGGGCTAATTACGATCGTTAGCATTAAGATAAAGAAAGTTTCTCGCTGCTTGCGGCATCTCGTTAAACAGTCAGCTCCTCTGATCAATCGATTTCCTCGGGACGACCGGCGAGACACGGGCCCCTTGGATAACAGGTGCTCCTCCACGAGCTTAGAACCGTTCTCCTTTTATGTCCCCCTTCGGGAGCGCAAGGCGAGTGGGCTCTCTCCCGTTTCACGTATACGCTCGTAACCGTTCATTCTAGTGTCGATCAATTTTCATCAACGATAAGCATAATTCGGTGTCTCCTCTCTCTCTCTCTCTCTCCCCTTTGCATCGAAACTTCTCTAAGTAGACAGGGGTTCCTCGCAACATTTTACAATCTCGTCCAATGTAGCGTTAGAAGATGCGCACGGTGTTCGTTTTCGTTTCGTGCGAGCCTCGTGAGTCACGCTGGCCACGAATAAACGTTTCTGCTCCAGCTCCTTCGGCAAACCACGTATATAAATAATGTCGACAGAACGAGGAAACGCGGGTAATGGCATCGGCTGCGTTCCTCTTCTCAGCCGTAGACTGCTCGCGGGATAATTCGCGCGAAAGGTCGGCCGCGAGTTCAAGCGGTATAATTTATTTGATACTAACGGAGGTTGAAGCTGCCCCGATGGAGACGCGCCATCGACTTCTGTCCCGTACCCTTGCCATGCATGCAAATCGACGCTCCCCTCGTACACGATTCCCTCGCGATCGTGCTCATCGTGTTCCGAGACTGGTCGAGGTTTGAGCGAACCACTCTAAGGAGTTATCGTTCCTTCGGTAATTGGACTGAATTGAATAATTTGACAGGACCGAGTGATTGGTGAAAGGTTGTCGTGGTTCGCGATCGGCAGAAAAGATCGATGACATTGTTTGATCGTCAGCCAGATAATAAATTAATGTTATATTAAAAACGTTATGTATCAAAACGCGGGGGTAGTTTCCACAATCACGTTCATTTACTTTGCTAAGTTCTTAAACGATCCCTTATAAGTACATCGTTTTCCCGAAAGACAATAGAAGATACCTGGGCCGACCGTCATCGGCTAATTATCCATTCGGAATATCCAAGGCGGCAGGAAGTACAGATTGCACCGTTCGTTATGAGAAATTTCGTAGGCCGCTTATATTTAGGCCAGCCTCGGCGGAGACTTTACTGGCGTTCGTTCTTGTTAAATCTAACGGCGGCGAACGCATCCGGATCGCCACCGTGGTTGTTACCGTTCCGCTCTCGCGTTAATTCCCGAAATAGAGTCCTACAATGATATATAGAATCGAAAATCGTACCGCGATCCATCTTCGTTGCCCATAAGCTTTTTTTTTCTTCATGAGATTTGCCGATCCTGCGGCGCGATTTAAAGAAGCCTTTTAGAAACGTTTAAAGTTAATATTATTGATTACGATATTTCAAATATTAAAAGTACATTTATTTCGGTCAGTTTTGTTTTAATATTGAAATTAGGGGTAGCTCAGCATCTCTTGCTTCTTATTAATAAAACGAATTCTAGTCAGTGCATTCAACAGGTGTCGAAGGAATCACATTTTACAATAATTACACATTCCGTCTGTTTAACACCTGTCGAACACCCCAATTTCTCCAATCGATCGATTCCCCCATCGTCTCCACCCTTCACTTTCGCTCTCTTCCTTTCCCGTAATCGTCTCCCCGTATCGAGGAGCAGGTTTATAAAGCTTACGAAGCGAGAGCAACACCGTTCGACGGATTCAGAGCACGAGGTTGGCTGTGATACAGGATGTTAGATCATCGTTGCTCCGTTACGTGGGCGGCCGGTCGTTCTCGCTTTGCTCTGATTAATACTCCCGTCGATCGTCGTGTTCGATCTGCTATTTCACAAACGCCTCCTCGCCGTTTCTCAATGAACCCGCGTTCGGCCCTTAGCCGTCCGACAATTGAAATCGCGGTTCGTGGAATTCGGTACTACGGCACGACCACCCGTAACGTTCTCATGCATACGAGCGTGCGCTTCGTGAAGATGCGATCTAATCTGCGGTCATATCGTCCCCGCGACGTCGGCCAACCGCGTATAATCTTCCTTATACATATCTGGGCCAAGCGACACTTCTTGTGCCGAGCTATTTGTTCGCGCTCACGTGTGCCGGGATTATTGTTGGGCCAGGTCGGAATTGTTGCATTTATAAACGAGGACGAAGAGATGAAAAGACGAAGTTAATAGGTAGAGTACGAAGTTTTATCTATTTCCAATTCATCTGACTTCGTGTACCATCAGGGGCGAGATTGAAATTTAGATATACCTTTGGGAACAGGATTTTGGGAGATATAATTTCATGGGCTTGCAGTTATTTTTGGAAAGGAGTTCAGCTTCGACTGAATGTTGGTTATTTATATATAGGCAGGCCTGTGACCCCTTTACTTTTCGTTTCTTCCCTTGACTCATTAATTCACCAGAATTTTCCCAAACCTCCCTCAATCTTCGCATAAATGCTTCACGTTTCCTTGCAAAAGAAAGGAAACGAATCGACTGTAAATTGGTTATTATTACCGATGGCCCGCGGTAGGAACGCGTTTCTCAATCATATGATATCAGACTCGAAAGTAGCCACGACCACGCGAATTACTGTCGCACGAATGTAACAGCCTAGAGGCCAACAAAAGGTAATTTTAAACGTGACGAACAGGTTGCAGAGGTTTACGGTGCACGTGTACACATTTTTACACCGCGATCATCATCTCGGCTGCAACCAAATTATGACTCAGCCTGTTTCGTCCTTTTAAAAAGTCTCGCCGTCTAACTTAACCGTCTCTCCGTTTATTAAAGAAAAAGAGGAGGGCGAAGAAGGAAACGAACCAGGTGCTAATCGAAGCGTGACGTGGTTTCATTGCACAGCTTCGCGGTGACTCGATCTTTTCCAGGATTCCATTACTCGCGCCAAAACTGACGAGGTCCGCGTTAAATTATAAAGATTATTTCACGAATCGGAGCCGCGGTAATACGAAAGCTATGCTCGAGCGAACGATAAAATTACTCGATTCCGTTTCAACGTTGAAACGAGCAGGAGATAAGATAAATCGTTGTTTCGTCTTGTTGCGATTCGATAGAATTAATTAATGCGCTTCGGCGAACGTTTTTCTTCGGGGAGGAACTAGTCTTCTCTCCCTTTGTTAAATTTCTATTATGCGTCGGGGCGGATTTTTCACCGAGAATTCCGGGAAGCGTGTTGCTTCTTATCACAGCCCTCCGCCTCCACTTGATAACGCGTTGCCACGGTTCGCGAATTGCCGTTCGTTTGTTACTTTAAGCGCAATCTCGCGCCACGATAACACCAGTGTAGGAAATTTCACGGTATCCATGTATTTTCTCTTCCTGTTTATTTGATTTTCCACTGGACGCACTTGGTACTCGTTGCCGCGAATAAATAGACAGGGATCGTAGCCTGATTAATGCGAATGAAGAAGTACGACAGAGTGATAAAAAACTGTTTGAACTTGGAAATTAAATTTAGCAAAAGTAAAAATTTCTATAAATTCCTTTGCTTAATTGTTCTTCATTATTGTGTAGTATTTCGTATTCCGTACATGTACGCTTCGTTGCTCTGTACTTATACGTTTGAAGCTGCTGCTTACGGAGCGTGTCCGTGGGAGAGGAAACGAGGATTCAATTTCCTTGTTTCCGGTCGGCGAGACGCACAAAAGTCAGGGTGGATCGGCGTCTATCCGGGCTCTTTCGGCATTTGAGTAATTGCTATGCGCCATTCTATGGTTCTTCCCATTACGAGAACACTTAAGGAATGTATTGCCCTGAAACGAAAGAGTCAGAGATGATTTTATTCGGTCGCTTTCAGTTTACGAGACTCTAGTTAGAATCAGCTGAACGCAAAACTTCTTGGATTAGTTTTTTTTTTTTCGAGGCATCCGGCGCCAAGCGAAGGCTCGTGCCTCGCAAGGCAATAAAAGCATATGATGTACGGTGATCGTGAGCGGAGGAACGAGCCCAGAGCGCAGCGCAAACGAAGATTTAAACGGTAGCCGTGAACGATCGTGAGCAACGCCGTGATCTTTCAGGCGAGCTAAGTGCATACGACGATCCTCCTAAAGACAGCGCGTTATTCAGCGCTTTTTATTCTCTCATCCGTCTTATCCCCCGGTTGGCCGCCCACTGTTGCATACCTGGCACACCTACCGACGATCAATCATTATCGATTCGCTGGCGATTGGTACTGATGAACATTGACTATGCCCATTTTTTTTCCGTTCTGTCTTTGTTCGCGATCTGTGGAGTCGCGCTGTAATTACAATGTATAGAAAAGCCGGTTGTTTTCTCATGTGTTTAAGAATCAGAATTTTAATAAGCAGTCGTTGGTCTTGCCAAAGCTTTGATCAATTAAAAGTGTACCTAAACACTTCATGTTGTAGTTTTCTAATATTTTAAGAATTAATGTTCCAACAAGAAAATCATACTATGCAAACAGAGAATCAACATTTCACTCGGGCATAAATCTACATAATTCGATTGAAGTAACCACTGGTATCCAAATTCATTTCACTCTCCAACAACAATTGTTTGCACTAAGCAAACGAGTCAATATCGTTGACTACTCTAAGTGACCACCATGGTGAATCGATAGAATACAGAGAGAGATAGTGGGAGAAAGAGGATGGTGTACGTACAAACCTCCTCAGGAAAAAGGGAAGTAAAAGGGAAAGAGGGATGAGAAGGGGCATCGAGATAATGAGGATCGCGTGAGGCACGTGCCCCGAGCTCTGGCCGTGTCATTATCCCAGGGAACCGACAGCCTCGAGCCTATTACCTTTACCTGGATGCATGCAAACACGTGTGCAAATGTTCTTACACACGTGCACGACACGTTTGTGCACTGCTGACGGCCAGTTGGGACGGCCGTTAAAAGTAGAGGGAAAAGAAAGTTTTGCAAATGAATTACTGCATCGCTACTGCTTTTCCTCTTGATCTTCACTCGCATCGAGTGTATGCACTTTTGGGTGTAGCGTGAAATGTGCAATTTCAATGATTCCATGCATTTTCTATTTGTTTTGTTTCCATTGACAATTCAGCTATTTAGATATTTTCGATTGAATTCGGGCGAGAGGAATAATTAGGGTGAGAAGCTTGGAGAAAGCTATATTGTTTTTTCTTCTTCTTAAGATCGAGCCGGCGTTTTAAATTAATGATCGAGGATTGTAATAAATCTTGAATTACGCAGACGACCTTAATCCGTTTCAATGATCAGGCATGGACCTTTTTGTAACATTTGAAGATGTGAGGAAACATTAATAACGTGAGAACAATTTCGTTAGACGCACTTGACAATTCAAAATAAATTGCTTTTCCTAATTTTAATTTCGTGCAATTGTGCAATTTTATTATCGAAGTTTACGAAGAAGAATATTATTTAAGCATTCGTTTAAGCTACTACATTTCCCATTTACAGTTCATTAAATAATCTTGTTATCAATTTGTATTTCCTTAACAATTGCATAACTAGCTCAATTTGTGGCCAATAAAAAAGTAGACTTTGGAGTCACAAAATTTAATCATTGTCAATAATATTCCTCGGTGTTTTCCCTCTTCTTACTTAACTTCTATTAAACAGCCCCGTAAATTAATTCGAGAAGATCCGCACGCTGCAATGGGTTTCCGTGATCAATCGCGGCGGTCCGATGCTCCATAATTATTCTTCAAGGCACTCTTGGCTAAACGTGACTTAACAGATGATCGCCAGTGTGTATTTACGCGATTTTTCCATCACGCGCGTAGCGTAACTCGTTTCCTAGTGACGCGAGTGACGTAATGACTGGTACGTGAAAGTCATTAAGCACCGGCAACGAGAGAGCGCAATTGAAGTGGCTCGTTAAGTGATTTACATGCGCGCGCTTCCGACCACCCTTCGTTCAACCTACCATTAAATATTACCATTGTTTCTTTTTTCTTCTTCCTTCCATCGTCATTTTCTTACGGATCCTAGATCATTCCTCGCGAACAAGACAGCATACACGTTGCAATCGCGGCACGACGATCCGACCCGACGCCCACGTGTTCGTATATGCACGTGAGTCAAGGTTGCTTCTTCGTGTTTTTTTTTTTTTTTTTTTTTATATCAAATCGTGGATCACTGACGCACAGGGTTCATCGACATATAGTACATAGGAACGGATTGACAACGAGTATCGCGTGTCGGTATCGCGTAGTGTGCTACTCCGGTGATTCATGTTACGGTTGCAATCACTATTTTGCGGAGTTACGGACACAACGTTGGCACGGGAATACGACGGTCTTACGTGTCATGTGCAATAAACATTGCGAGTAGAATCAGCGCGTAGGTGTGGCGCTCTGACTGTTTCCATCACGCCGCGTGCCATGCTGCTGTTTCCGTAAGTCACAACAGGATTGCTTCTTGGAAACAGAGATAAAAATGATGAAGGATCAGTTAAAATTAAAGGAATCTATTTAGAATCAATATTAGCGGCACTGCTTGATCAGTTATTCTGCAATGAATGATTAACAGTACTGGTATTCATGAAATTATCGAGTACATAATAGTTTCACTTTTTCGAAATCATAAATTGAAACAAAGCTTCCCGTTTACTAATCCTTTTAATCAAAACTACGGTCATCGACCCTGTAAATTGGAAACGAGACCCCGACACATCCGGAAACAAGGAAACTGTCAAAATTTACAGCCACATGATATATTACATCCGTGGAAATTTCAGGGTTCGTGAATTTCCGAGTGTTTGCTCGGGGGCGAGGGGGAGGGTGGACCGGGAATCTCCAGCGTGTCGATCCTCTATCTATCTGTTTCGAGTTCCACCAGTTGTTCTGTCCACCATATGGCGGCGAAATGTTCACTTACCACCCGCCACTCGTAGCCAAAAGTTGCATTGTTACCCGGCTGGACGTCGAGCTGACACATGTTTCCGCCGCCGCAGCTGAAGTGTCTCGCAAATGAAAATAACGCGGCCGGGAGCAAGTTTTCCCCGAGAACCCGGGAAAACCGCTTTACGGGCGCCAAGATTTATAGATCCTCCCGTGCGCGTCTCTTCTTATTACACGGATTCGGCGACGGTAGGTCTGAGGTAACGTGTCCTTGTGTTTACCCAGCTGAATTGCGTTTCCCATGGCTATGGGGCGGTAGAGTGATTTTTATTTGAGAGGTAACTGGAAGCCGGAGAGAATGAGCGAAGGGAAAAATAGCGTAAAATATTGGTGGGAAGAAATAGGCATCGCAGCCTTTTGGTAAATGTAAAAATAAATCTGGGTGACAGAATCGATTCGTAGCGATGGAAAATCGGAAAGAAACGCAATTAGGGAAAAGCTGAACAGGATCGAAGAAAGTAGAAAGAGGAAAAACATAAGAATTATAGAAGGCGGTTTCTCAATCAGAATGCAAGTAATTAAAAAAGAAAGTAATGGGAAAATTTCCTGCGCTTAATATTTAAGAACAGAATTTCTGATATTGTATTTTTGTTGGCACTATCGCGGATTTATTTTTAGCTGTTCGTTCAACTCCTCGCGATTAATAACGCGGAAAGAAATGCACTTTCTATAGACAGGGCGCAATCGTTTCTTCGAAATCAATAATAAAAGCATAGAGAGTTCAATCGTTTAATTGGTCGAATGTCTCTGATAAGAGAGACAAATAAGAGATGCCGTGAGCGTGTATGCAACTGCGGTTGCATTGTTCGTATGCGACATGTGCATGGAAGTGGGTCGTTGCGTCGTGACCCCAGATGGAGCGATGCTGATTAATTTGTTCTCTCATTAATACGATTAAGATCGGTCAATTAATCTGCTCGTCGGGACCTAATTCCTCTTGTGATCGATCCCGTTGCATGTGCGCTACGAATCCCGGCTCTGCGTGCTCGATCATTCGTATTGCGGTCATTTATTTATTGCACGATGCAATTGCAGAATCGATTACTGTAATTTCCCACTGATATGTCGTTCTTCGACTTGTATCGTGAGATCCACTTTGGGAATCTTTCTTCTTTCTCCTCGGACCATTTATTTAACTTCCAATTTATACTTGTTTTGATTTTCTTTTAAGTCGAACCATGGATACAATATACAAACGTTAACATTGAATAAATAGAACTTAACGTTTTCAATATACAAATATGATTAATAATTTCAGTCTATCTGAAAGAAAATGGGTCTTTTAAAGAAGCTCGTAAATGATTTCCGAGACTCTGCCACGAAGATATCAGTTATTCTCAAGGCGCATGACGCAATTGTGCAAATGCAGTTATCCGATAAGGACAATACCAGAGAAATATACGAAAACGCGGGTTTCAAGTGCGACCAACGCGTCGCAGTTTCGTTTTACGAGTTTTGCCAAATCTGGCGCCCACATGTTTCATCCTCTGACCATTCTTGGCCTATCTGGAAAAGCTGCTCGGCAGTTCTTGCAAGTATTACCAAAGAAATGAAAGTCGAACACCTACGTGATTTTCTCGAATTTTAACGTTTGTTGGGACAGATTTAACAGTACTCGACACACTTAGCCGAAATGCAGGTTTTCTCCAGATGTTGCAACGAATACAAATAAATCTTTGAGATCCTTCTAGATTTTAATGTTCAAATATAGAATTTCTCATTATTGTCGAATTTACACAATCGAAGAATCTTCTGCTCATTATTAAAACAATTGCTCTTTGTCACAAACGGAAGGGAATTGTGCGTGGACGAGCAAACAGTCGTCTTTGCACGCGCGAGCGACACGAGCGAATTGCAAATCCGCGCAAGAACAAGGCACAGTTAATCTTGATCGCTAATCGAAGCTGCTGAACGGCCTTGAATTCATTCAAAGACGTTCATACGCATCGTTTTGCGTGCCTACGCTATCGCCAGATGCAAATTACGCTCGGGGAATATTCAATTGGGTCTATAATTGCTCGTGACCGGAATAGAGCGCGCAAGGCTTTCCGATTCTGGAAAGCAGAATTATTCGTTCTCTCCTGAATGAAATTCGGCACGAAGTAAATTGGTCATTTTAGAGAACGTACGGTGCGCGAGACTATTTTGCTTCAGCTTGGAGTAATTTCAATATGGAATGGATGGAAATTAAATTAGCGATCTCACAATTTTTATTGAATTAGGGATTTCTTGGTTGATCATGTTTTGGAGAGGCATGAAGCGATCGTGTGGTATAAATTTATGGTTGCGAGGGAATAATCTTGTTTGGATTGCAATCATTTTAATGGATATTGCGGGAAAATTGAATCGTAAGTTATGGGCATGGAATTTAGGGATGATTGCAGATTTCTGGGATGATAGAAATTCTGTGGAACTTAAATAAGCAGGAATGTATTATTTCGAAAAGATTATTTGAACGTTTTCGAAAGTAAAATGTATCTGAAATTGGAAACAATCTGAGGAATCTTGAGAGATAAATAATTTCAATTAATTTCAGAGAAATATATAATTTATTTCAATTTGTTTGAGAATTACCTATACATAAAAGAGTTCTTGGTAAAGAAAGATTGAATTTGACACGTTCGGGATTGTTCTCTTGTATGGCACCGCAAAGGGAATATTAGAATTCACCTTCGATATAGATATTTCCTGTTGGTGACATCGACATATTACCACGCAGCCTAAAATTTTCTCTTTGTCGGCGCCCAATTAAAATACAATCCGCGCGTGGCGATGCCAGCCTGATAACACGGGGATTACTTATGCGCGATTAAGGAGTGAATAGTAATTATGCACCTGTCGAAATGTTGAGTGCTACGTGTTAAATTAAATTATACTTTACATAAACAGTTTAGAGCATCCTTAGGAGATTGTTTCTGACGTTCCTCTAGTGATCAGATTGATTAACTCTGTTATAATGTAATTGCGTATCGTCTTAAAATTGCCACGCGATTTTCAAACGATCAAACATCAATTTCTATTCATAGAAAGAAGATTGATCAAGTACGTAAGGTTGCATCGCGCATCGATTAAAAAGAAAGGAATCATTCCTCGCGTCAGCCGTGGATCAGATCTATAAATCGGCGCATTTTCATCAGAGGATCGTACGTCAAGTAACCTGTCACACGCTCGTATAAAACGCGATTTCGCTTCGGGTGATCGAAGTCTTTGCTCACAGTGAAAGCCAAGCTACGTTGGTGAGGAAGTGCTCCTTATAAAGTAGCGGGGCCTCGGCGTCGATACGCCTCCGTTCGGCTTGCGTCATTGATTGATCGTACATACGTCGGGACGCGTTGCGTGCCCTTAAAATTCCTCTCGCACAACGGAACTCGGGAATGATGTGTGAACATTCCACTTGCGTTTTAGATTTTACAAAATTTCCCGTCGCATCACTGTCAGTGGAAATTGGGTCGCGAGGAGTGTTACTCCGAAAGGGCGCATCCCTTTAACATCCCTCAGTCACATTTTATTTCCTAAATTTTAAAAACTATGCCATTTTACTTGGAATATACTTGTCATTGATATGTATAATTATTTGTCGTATATTTATCACGAATCTATAGTAATAATAATTTGTAATCGTCTTCAAGATGTTCAACCCTTTGGCATATCGTAATTTCATGCTGCTCTTTGATGCTTCTTTCTGGCCGTTACGCTCTACCTTTTGAGTAGATTATTTTATAGAAGCCGATTTCGAAAGTACTTGCATGGCCACGGTGAGAATTTTTCTTCCCTCGGGCGTGCATGCATAAATTGAAACGAACATATATCTCGTGGCGCGTTTATTGCCATGCTGCACAGTAAACAGGAGATAAAGCAGTATCTTAATGCACATTCGCGACATTTCAAATCGATCCGGAATGAATTAATAAGAACCGCTGTATCGTATAATATTTCCAGATGAATGGTACATAAAAATTAAGTGCAACAGCTACGTATTAGCATTAATCATTCAAAGACATTTCTATTTAAAGCATCAGGATAAAAAAGATCTTTGTCGAGCTTCCATCAGATTCATTTTAATCCCTCGAATACCATTTTCTATTGATGCATATGATTAATTTCTACTTGATTTATCTGCGTATACTAAGCCAATCCACTTCTGCTCGTTCTTGGAATAATTAAGTAATTGCCCAAGTCACATTCGAGTTTCAATCTCCAAAAGAATTTATTAATACTCTATTCCAATTGTTCATAAATTTCAGTTCCATAGTAGTGCAATCAAGTTGTGCACAATTTCGATTACAAAATTCCTTCGCGCGAGTTTGCTAAAATCTCGCCGAGATAGACATAGGTGATGGCATGAAGAAGAGATTTCGCAACAATCCGACGCAGCTGCTTTAACGGAATTTCGTTACGCTCAGCGATAATGCATCCGAATTGCATGTGCATATTGCACGGAAGGCGTATTCTATCTGGCTTTAGATTTCTCAGCACGTACAAACTCATTACCATGTGCACGTTCCTCGGGAAGATCTTGAGTTCGCTGAACCCTACACTTTAATCGTGAATTTTATGCCGAAAATTGGACGCACGGATGTTTTCAAACGTGACTGATCCTTCAATTGATTAATATTGATACACCTGATTCTGGAAACTGCGCAGGATTAAAATAGTAGACGATCTTTGGCGTACATAGCTTTTCTGTACTTCCTTACTCTAGCACAGTATTTTAATGTCTGTGAATTTCATTCTAAGAAAACATTTTTATAAAATGTTAGCATTTATATTATATCAGAGTTGAGAGAACATAGAAGAGAAAATACCTTTTCTGTGTAAATATTATCCTAACTCTCAATTAATGCTGAATTTATTATTGTACTAAGGTATTGATATATAAAATACCAGCCTTTCTATTTCTTTTCTTAATTTTATTGAAGCTCTTTGGAAGCAGTTTTATTGTAGCTTTCATGTCCTCTTTTTTCTTGTCAAATGTAAGTCTCATGTATGTCGACGACTTCACTAACGAAAGAATGAGAAGGGCAATTCCATGGGAGAATTGATTTTTATAACTGGCCCACACTTCTCGAGCGTTCTTTTCAAACGGACTGTACGATTATAAATGGAAATCGTCTTGAGGTAAGACAGTACGAGATTCGACGTGACTTGTCAGGTCCTACGTACGTAATGCTTTCCGTGGTCGTGAAGGAGGCATTTCCCTTTGTAGGGTCTTAAAGTGTTACGTGATTTCCGGCTTGGCATGCTAAGGCTGAATTACAATCGTTGCTCCTTATGCTCGTACACGTGTTTCTTTGATTAATTATAATACTTGCGACGAAGGGATAACTATAATATTATAATGTGTAAGTAATAATGTCCGTAAAAAAGATGTTTAACACTTTCACTCGTGATCTTGATTCTACGTTTATAATCTTTGCGTAAGATTAGTGATTCATCTTCACGCTTGAATCCTAGATTGAGACACACCGTCGTTACAAGAAAGTCTCAAACAATGTGTGAGAAATTTTATTAAATACAGACAATTGTAACGCGAAATTGCATTTTATCTTTCTTCGTATTGCACTATAATTTCATTAAATCATTTTTGAATAGGAGGAATAGATTAGCCATTGTGCTTGATGCACAACCTTGGATCCAATTAATTATTTCTGGTGGAGGCTGTTTAAACTCCATTGTTTCACCCGACATCCACGATCGGCGTTGAAATACCGTAGAATCTTTATTACTTGAATCGCCGTCATTGAGATACATCGATATCGAAACAGTTGGCCGATTATTTAAGCGATGAATACAACCCCTCAGTTTCCTTAATTCAACCAAAAGTGTACAAAGCATAATTATATACCCAAACATAGAAAAGGAACGATTTGCTTCATTCTCAATTGAAGAGCCTTCAGAAAATTGCTATAATACATTAAATCATGAAAAATTGGAATCTAAACGCGAGCCCAGTCCAAGCGAAGACATCGAACCGAACATGACCTACAAAAGGCGGAAAAATTATGCAGATACAAAGTTATCCCGACGTCCAAATCATGAAACTTCGTCCCACACTCGATTCCGAAAACCCATAAACGCGAAGCAACTTCGAAAGCAGCCCAGCATCACGCGCAACGCGCCTCCAAGCCCTTTTGGCCACGGTGATCCTTTCGCCTCGCCTCGGCCGCCTCTTCCCACGCGGGCGGAACGCGTATTATAAATTTGTCGCGCGAACGCTCGCACACGGATTCACCGGGGTTTTCGCGAGATCAGAGCTCGGCGATCTCGGCGTCCACAGAGCCACACGGGGGTCGCCCCCGTTGGATCGCCGCGGTGTCCGCGAATGGAGCCGTCCGATTTCGCCAAATACGGCCTTTACAAATGCGCGTCTCGCGATATAAGTCAATACGACGGCCTCGCGTGCCGGCGACGCCAAAGGGACGCCGGCGTTGTTCGCCAGCCTCTCTCTAATTCATGCACACGCGGACGCACAATGATTTTTCCCCGCGATATGCCTGGCGATTTTTGCGCCAAAGACGACGCTGTCTGTTCGCGCAAAAGGCTACGAACTTGTTGCGATACGGCGATGCCTCTTCGTCCTGGCCCCGAGGATGGATTTATATTTATCGGTCCATTCAGACGTTCGTCCACGTTGATTGCGCGGCGGATGCGTGAAAAAAAAAATGAGGCCTCCTCTGTCTTTCCGTGCGTACGAATGTTCGACAGCGATTTATGCTCTCGATTGCGAGGCACGGATCTTCGCTTCGAACGAAAACGGACGGCGATGCGTTCTGCGATGGGAATATCATATGAAGGGGAACGTTTATGAAATTCGAGATGAAACATGAAGACCCCTTGCGTATTAACGATGAAAGTATAGCTAGCTCTCTCGAAATTGTAAGTAAATATGATTACCACGAGTTCCCGTCAAGTTTGACGAGTAAGGTGAAGTCGCGGGCAAATTTAGAATACGGTAAATCATTATACCTGCACGCAGGTCGATGCATCTGCGGACTTTCGTTAACACGTTCGTACCTAGGCCATAGGGTGCGACAAATCTGTAACTAAATAAAACGCACACTTGGGCGCAACCTTATAAACACTGTAAAAGAAAAAAGAGTTTACAATTATCGCCGCAGTTTTATGAAAGTGTAAGCAACGAAACGTTAAGTAACATAACTGTATGTACCCGCATGATAATTTATCTGAACGGTTGCTAAGTGCTGCGACCGATAATGCATA
The DNA here is from genome assembly GCA_023838395.1 of Holcopasites calliopsidis. NCBI lineage: Eukaryota > Metazoa > Arthropoda > Insecta > Hymenoptera > Apidae > Holcopasites > Holcopasites calliopsidis. The sequence goes on from JALHAQ010000009.1 coordinate 3,547,149, forward strand.
GACACGTTTCACATTTTTGCATTGATTAGTGAATGCAACTATGCGGCACTGCAATTGGGTCACTATCGGAATTATTGCAAATTGCAAATTCTTATTTCAGGTATCTTGTCCTTTAATTTTCGCGTATGTGGTAGTTTAATTAGCGTTGAAGATGTTGCATAAAGAAACAATGTGTATCTCGAAGTACACCGTGGTATTATTTTAAGAGGCTGGCGATAAGATAACGGTGTCAGTGCGATATTTCGTGTGTTGCCTCGAGAAGGTGAGTCAATATGCAAATTGAAGCAAATTAACTGTTATCATCCGAGGTATATACCATTTAATCTTTGCACTTGGATCTCGCGTTCTCCGTTTCCGATTTCCAGAGCTTTACGTTTGCACATTTTCTTTTGGCACGTGAATTAAGAACTTCAATGTTACATAAACTCATTCATCAATACTATAATTAATTACTGGCATTCGAACAGAATCTTCATTCTTGTAAATTTCTAATACGACGCTTTTTCTCTGATACCGTCAAATAATTTATAGAAAAAGAAACAGGGTACTGCAACCCAGATGTCAAATTTCGAATGCCGAGTTCGTCCGAAACCTGTGATCATTTTTATCGTCTTCCATAGACAGACAGAATCCAGTTGGGTTCGGATACAAAAAAAAAAAGATCCAAGTTGTTCTCCAAACTGAACTGGCATTGTGTAAATCGACGTTTAGTTTCAACTTTCCCTCGATGCTTAGGTCGCCTGTTCTCGTTTAACTTGCCTCTCGTCGAGCCATCTTTGCCGCCTACTGTTCGCCGAGATTGGCACACCTAAGTGTTCTATCGCCGAATCCCGTTTGCTCCTTGTGACAACGGGACTGGCGGGGAAAACAGAAATCGCGTGAATATTAATTTGGAGCGAACGTGAAAGTGGAAGTTAATGGTATACATAAAACGTAACAGATCAGTATTAAATAATGGACTTAAATGTCCAGCAGAAAAGAAATCATGGTTATATATAGTCAAACAAAAATAATTAAAAGACGTGTACGCAAAAGTTACAAATATCAATGATACCGTACAAAGAACAAGGTCTTCAGATGTTCATATTCGTGGCATCCCGTGAGACCGGTTCGCCCCAGCGTTCACAGATCACTGACTGCAGTTCCTCACGATTATAGTAAAAAAAAAAGAAAAGAAAGAAAAGAAGAGTGGGCGAACTTAAGTCCTTAGGTTCGACCCACGTTTGCCATTAACACGGCACGTCCGCGAATCCATTGAGCATCGAGGTCGTGAATGAATCGAATTTCCTGCGACAGCTGCAATCCTTAATAATAAAAAACGAGGCCCATTATTCGTGATACATCGTTAAATGGCACGTGTCACGCGTTGACAAGTCGATAATATTAATAATTCTATATCGCGGCAATTATCCTATCGGGAGGATAACAGAAATAGGCAATTTAAATACCGTTCACCGCGCAACCATACATGTTTTTTAGTTCCTGCGAATCTTGATGCCCCGACGCATTAATTGACTCATCTGCCCGATACGTGCGTCAACTGGTCGCCGCTTATTCTTATCGGAGCGACACTTGGCAATTCCAGCGATGCGTCGCGTAGATTCGCGAACCGCTTACATAACTCGCGTAATCGTTGCTCCTCTCCTTCCAATCGTTGTCAGTGCACGCTTCTGCACGCACGTGTGCGCCACGACTTTTACCTACATACACACTCCGGTTGCAGCCTAGAAGCTAGAGTATGCCAAGGTTGCTCTGTAAACGGTTCCATTTTTACGCTTTCAAAGGGAGACCGTGATCGTCTTTCAGACAAAAGCGTCTCGCAATCATTTCCCTCGGAGCTTCGAAACGGAGCAAACTATTTTAGATAAATTCTTGATGAATGAAAACGTTGACGATCCGAATGATTTGTAAAAGGTTTCGGTTAATGATGGAAGATAGTTTCGATTATAATCGTTGATTAAATTGAATTTATTATTTTCGAAGGGGTCGAAGAAGGAGGTATTGATAGATTGATACAGAAATATTGACACGGCTTTGGAAAATTAATTTTGCTGCCTGCTTCCAAAGAGGGACGCTCGAAGAAAGTTTGTACAAAGATTGTAATTCATTTAGTTGAGAAACTTTCTGAATGGCGTTGTTCTTATTCGAGGGTAGTTATCAGTCTTGTACGGGAGAAATTTATGGGATTGCTTCTTCCAGAATGAAAGGTGGTCTTTATTCCGGGCTAAATGCAATGGATCGGGCGATTTCTCTGACATTTCTTCCATTGTTCGATGATGAAACGCTACGCATCGTTGATCAGCGTCGAGCGGGATCGTAATATCCGAAAGTTGAGAGTGTAGTCTATGTTAAATTATTGCTATCAACATTAAACGAAATAATTCATGAATTCAATTTCTTCTACATTATTTTCGCCATTTCCTAGTTTTCACAATGAGTTGCAATTTCCTTCAAACAAGCATAGATCGTAGACATTTTATCCTGGTGAATTTAATTCGTCATTTAATTATTCCAATGGCGAAAAGAAAGAGACATTTTTGTTCAGGAAAGTTCAAGGCAAACCAGAGCGTTGCAAAACCAGTACCTCAGAATTCCTCGCGGGAGTTTAGTTTCGGTCATGAAGCTTGAACTGATTATTTGTAAAAGGATAAAGAAAGTCGTATAGTTTCTGATTTCGTAACACGGGTAGATTTTTTGACACTGCAGACGTACTTAATCTCAATTTAGGTAACATTAATCAAGTCGTAGGTCAGGGTGATTTAAAACTACCACCCGAGCCGGGCGCACCCTTCCAAGATAATTGCACGATCTATTTACCATGGCCAGCAATCTTCGTATTGCCTGCGCGCGTCTAAATAAAATGATTTAGCGATACAAGGCCATGATGGCGCATTATCACGATGCCTTGCAAATTAATAATACTTAACACTTTCAAAGCGCACTAGTTATTAATCATAAATGCAGAGACACGCGATTAATACCACGAGCTCAATCGCGGTTCAATTAAGTAATCCCATGAGCACTTCACCGGATCATTCTACTACGACGAAACCAGTGTCCAGCGTAATGCCGTGCTCCATAAAACCGAGAAAAATTGTGGTGGCAAATGTGCTACCTGGTTTAATAACTCGTCGCACGGTCGGATCAGTTACTGACTCTTGCGCCACTGTTGAGAATAGCCCGTGACCACTGACCTCGATCTCGGAAATACGTTCGCATCATCGGCTCTCCTTTAACGACGCGATAATGAATATCTAACGATGTTCTGCTAACACGAACAAAGAATGGTCTTAATAATGGTTACGCAATTTACGCCGACTTTTCTTTACAACATCGATATTTCCGTTTGCAGGGCGATCGTGGGCGCACCAGAGGCTGAGACCCCTCAAGTTGGCGTTTACAGAGGAGGTGCTGTTTACAAATGCGACATCGCTGCCGATGATCGATGCACGATGATCCATTTCGATACCAAAGGTAAGATCTCTCGATTAATTTAGAATTAAAGAAAGATTGTCCTTAATTCTTAGACTTTTGGATTATCAACGTAATGCCGTTAGACATCTTCGAATGTAAACCACGGTTTACTGGACGTAGATACATTTCTGCATTCTAATTACTCATTGTTCTGATTATTCATATTACGTGATAGTAACGTGATTGTCAGTCACTCGAGAGTAATCTTACAAATTTTCCATCTCGATACTCAGCAAAATTCCTCCAACTACCCACCCCAAAAGAATGATCCAGCTTCGTGCAGATAGTCCAAAAAAAAAAGAAATGACAAGCTTATTGCAAGGAAGTATCGTATACCGGAAACACGATCAGATTAACTCTTTCAGCATTTCCCTCCGAGGCTCAACTCGATATCTGTTTTCCGGTTCTTTTTTCCGCTTGCACTGTTACACTTGCCGTGGGGCATTGAAAGGTACATAGCGCCAAGCCACAGCGTTGCTAGCGAGAAGGGTTCGTATCTCGTGTTCCGCTGGCTTTTCAAGCCGCTGACCCACATTCCGCCTTTCCACCCGCTTGTCAGAGCCCTCGAGGAGCTTCGTAATCTCCGCTGCCGAGTAACCGGCCGACTGGTTATAGACTGTTCTATTTCGGTCCACCTTTTCCGCACCACCCTGTCGTTGACCCTACTCGACACTCACACCTCGCCCGTTTATCGCACCGAAGCGTATTGATTTCGAAATTTTTTTCGAAGATTATTGAACAGGTTTGGGAGACTCTACCTTGATTCTGCATTCGATTGCGGTCGGGGTGCACTATGATCGTGGGGAGAGAGGTAGTGTTTCTTGATAGATGCAAGGGATCGATTGAGATGTTACGCGTTCGATTATTGTAAGTAGTTTTTGAGAGGAAAATGTGGAGCGCTTTTTGTATTATTTTACTTCCCTCTCTGCATCGTTCCTTATAGAAGGACAAATACTGAAAGATATTTCGTTTATCACAACAGTTTCCGCTGAAGAAATAAATCATAAGTGGACTAAAGAAAATTGCACACATTAGGTGCCATAAATAATTGATCCAAGAAACAATAGAAAGAAATCCTCGAATATCTTATCTCCCTACGAAATTCAAATCAACGTTCGCCACTTAGATTACCCCCGACACATTATAAAAATACCAGCTAATATTTTATATTACGGAAGTTATAAAATATTCTATTGTACCATCCTTCATATAATCGTACGCAACAGATACAAAACTAACAAATCATTACGTCCAAGACGACGCATTATTTCATTATACAGCGTTAGCGATCAATCGGACTCGGCTTGCCGTAGATCGCGAACAGTCCGTACGGTTTCCTGCAGATTGCTTACGAGCACAGTCAATTACTCTCGCGCGGGTAAATTACGGGTCCGGAATCGTGCGCGATCCGAGCAGATACGATCGTTACGAGGTGTGTAAGCACGTCTAATTCGCGGCGGCATGATATCCCGCTAATTTGCATCGGGGCTGAAGCGTTGAATCCCGCACAGAAACGTTCTCCGTTAAAACGAAAGATCGTATCGCGTGTAATTACGCGTACTCGCGCGCGTGATTATTAATTTAAATCCGTGGCTACGTGGAAATTTATGCACGCCGCTTCTTTGGTTCGCTTCAGCCCGTTTCTTTTATTTGAACAAGTCTTCGCAACTGAGTCGTTGTAATTTGTTCTTTCAATACGCATTAGTCCTCTCTTTGTCTCTATTTGTGGTGATGATAGTATAATTACTTGATAAAATATCAGAATAGGTTGTACAATATTTGTCTATTATGCATTCGTCTATAATTCTAAAAACATTGCTTATTACAACTCATAAAGGAGCAAGAAACACAACCCCTTCTTTGAAAGCAAAGTACTGAGCTCCCTCTCACATGTCATGTACGATAAGTGCTCTCTTCCCTTTCCCCTTTATTAATTCCGTGTCGCCAGAAGTATCCTCGCTTGATACAGATACGTTTACTCAGACTACATGCATGCACAAGATTCATGCTACATCCAATTAGTCGGCCCTTTACCTTAGTCAACGTAACTCCACCGAACACTTCGCTTTGATCGATAATTAGTGGGATCGTATGCTCGATCTTGCCTCGATCCCGTCCAATTAGAGTCACATTCGATCGTCTTGGCCATTTGTTACATTCGTTACCCATGGATACGTTAATCGGCCACCGTTTCCCCATTAAATTTCACCTTTTTTTTTTTGCAAATAAAGCATTATTTCAATTCCCGACATTCTGCTCCCATTACGTTCGGTTCTGAATTCAGCACATACTTTGTTTCGCTAGAAAGCCGGAGCGCTAATCCAATTTTATTCCAATTCAATGGAAAGATTCGACTTGGTTTCAGTTTTACTTTGAATACCATTTTATTTCATTCCGATTTTGAAATAAAATATGAATGTCTGGTGGCAATTAAATTGTTTCATTGCCCATTTGTACATTTCATTCAACAAACAGCATCCCCTTCGTCCAACTCAACCCTCATTTAAAAACCCCGCCCTTCCATCCAATGATCCATGACCAGGCAAAAGCAGCTACCCTTCCGATACTAGATCTTATCTGTGCCTCCCCAAGATCACGTTCGTTCCTGATCCACGATCGACAGATCTGCCGATCTTTGCGGCAGGCATCCGTATCCCAATCGCTCGTTATCTAGAATCCCGCGTGCGTACGAGGAAGCGGCTCGTATCTCGCGCGGTTCTCCCGGAGGTCAGTCACTTCTTCGGGTTTCTCGACCGAACATTCTCGTTGTCGTCGAGGCGAACTCCTCGCGCGAGGCGTAGGTATACACCCTGCGCGGAGTGGCGTGGCTGCCACGGGATACCTGGAAGCCCTGTCCTCCAGGCAAGAAGTCGGTGCTACCTAATACAGAAAACCGTAAGGTCGTTTCTACCTACGGGCCTCGCCCAGCGGTGGACGCAAGTTCGGCGTTTCTTGCGGGACACCAACCGCGGAGCATCTTCAGGGATGGAAGGTCGCGCGTCGTTTCGTCTGGACCGCGAACGCGTCCTTAATTGACGCGAGCTTTAACGAGCGCGGCGAAATAATTGGGCCGCGATATTCGGCCAGCGTTCACTCCCTACCAATAATTTATAATTGCTTCCATTCGGGGTTGATCGGTGGATCGATCGTTTTCATCCGGCTGGTTGCGTGCCGCTGCGTGCTGTTTTTTTTTCATAGAAAAACCATTTAATCGTTCCATGCATCAAATAGAATAAAAGATAGACTTTATCTGAAACTTTTCGTCTGGTAGCTTTAAAAGAAATTTCACTAATTTTTCTGTAACAAAATATGCAGACAAAACTTGGATCTTGCATGATTTATCTTTATAAATATAATCTCTTATTATTCTAACTAGATTGAGCATTAATTACTTTTGAAATTCTTGTAAAATTCAATTCGTTTAACAATTTGAGTAACTGAATGATGGTTGCTGAAGGATCTCTCGATTCGCCGGTTCGACGCGTCCACGCGTCTCCGCGCGTTAAGGGATAATAGGAAGCGAAGGACAACTTCCGTTTAAGGATTACAACTCACCGATACGGCTAACGGGTTCATTCCATTCGTAAAATCGAGAAAGAAAAATCCGAGGCGTACTCACTGAGAATTCTTCACAGTGACACCTGCTCGCGTCTCGCTTTTTACATGAATATTTCTATGATGAACTAAGAAGGGGCTCTTGTTTCTTGGAAACTATTTAATTTTTGTTCTTTATGAGAAACTGTTTAATATTTGTATCTTAAGTGAAACTACTTAATTCTTACTTCTTAAATGTAATGCTCAACCTTTGTTTCTTATAATATAACAAAGAAGTACGAATAATAATTTCCTCTCGTAACAATCATTTTCTTTTTTGTATGAGAAGAATTTTTGTGGAAGTTGTCTGAAGTATTTACGAAAATGGTTGAATACTTCATGCTTTTATCGCCACATTAATCATTTCGTAATGGTATAATCACTACCGTGACTAATAAAGAATGGTTTCCGCTTCCAGGGAATAACCACGTCAGAAATCCAAATGCGCCGGGTGGCTTGAGTCAGATCGATAATAAAACCCATCAATGGTTCGGTGCCACGGTCTCAGCCTCGTTAAAAGATGGAGGCCCAATTATGGTGAGTGAATTTATCAATCGTATCATATTTATCATATTTATTTACCTGACACTTGAATATCATTTTCATTAAATATCTATTTATCGAATGGTTACATTACAATCGGAAGAACAATTTCTTGTCCATTTAAGCCAAAAGTATACTTGTGGTTTTAGTAAAAATTACAGTTGATAGATTGTTTATAGCGGTCCGATTTATAGTAGTAATAAAAAAAAGTATAAAAGGGTGGAGCATGTAGGTATATACTGTTACACAAGATACACTCCTAGAGCTCCCTTTTCGCGTGCCGGGGAACTTGTAAAGGTACAAACGCCGCAGTTACGAACAGACGAGAGGGGTCTTGTGAGAAATTACAGGCGTATGTTCTTAGAACGCACCTTCTATTTCAGGAATCGAAAACAAACGAATTCCGGTTTCCTTCGGTGTTTCCTTTGCCACGTCTAAACCCCTTGCCGTTATATCGTGCCACGGATAGTTACTCTAGCAACTGGAGTAAATTCTACTAATTAAGAAAAGCGATAGAAGTAACAGTATAAACTTTCGAATAGATCACGTATAAAAGAAAAGATATCGCAAAGGATTTATTACTAAATCTCTTTAATAGTTCAAAATCATTTTGATAGTTATTTCCGTGGGATTGATACAAATAAAATAATAATCAAAATCTCAACTATTTCACACATTATACAACTCCGTCTCCTTCTGCTCAACTATTACCATTTAAATCCTTCCAATTTCTCCTTTTTCTTTGGTTAAAGAAAAAATAATTCAACATTTCCGTTTCGCCGCACTCGATAAATTCCATCCGTACCACACATTCTTATGCAAATTATTATTATTGCGCACGTGCTCCATTCACACTTCCATAGAAGCGCATCGCAATCAAACAAGACGAGTGCGGTCCGGATACCAATCTGAGCGCGAAGATCTCTGCGCTTCGAGAAGGGTCGGTTCCCTTTCCTTTTTTTCTTTCCTTCGAGACGCGGTCCCTATGATGTACTGCCGCCCTTATCTTTCTACGCGTTGCACTCGGCCAGGTCTATTCCGTACGCATGTGCGGATGCACATCACGCACGGTTGCGGTGCGTGCCGGACAGGATGATCGAAGGAAGGGAAAAACGAGAAGGGCACAGGGTTTACCGGGATTTTTGGACTGACGCAACTTCTGGAATTCGTTTAGCGAGTTCATGTAATTGGGTCCAGAACTCGGCTATTTTATTCCATCGTTTTCCGTATTTTAACATGCGTTTTGGGGGGTGCGTTTTTATAATACAAAGTATCTGGAGGGTAATTCCAATAAATTGTAATTTTTATTGCATCCAAGAATTTGAATATCTATTCCAGTTAAATTGACCTCAAGTTTATTTGAATTGAATTTCGATTTCAATAATTAAGAATTGCAAGAAATCTGTAATTTTCTTTTCCCCAATGAAATTATGACGAATTTATACAGAACACCTTGCTCCGAAATTTAATATATAATTTAATACTTTTTCCCAATCGATTTTTTTTTAGAATACTAAACGATTCTACCTGGCCACGCGCGGGAACAGAAATTTCTCTCAATCCATCCCCGTTCTGTCCACGATTATCCGTGACACGGTTCTTTGATCGAGACAACACGATCACCGTTCCGCCGGCGCAATGATACCATATCCGAGATGACTAAATGCAACCGGCGGCCAAACCGTTCCGCGAATTCGATTTCCGCGTGGAGAAATCGGCGGTGTCTGGTTGCGGAACACTCTCCCCATAAATAAGAAGCCGCTCTCCCCCACGTGAGAAGACGTATTAGCGACGATTATCGTGCCCGTGCTCGCGTAATTTTCGCATTCCCTTTATTCCTCCCGTACGCGGCCGAGACGCTCGCATCCCCCTTGGCCAGCGCGGCGGTATCGTGCGGGAATTATCTACTTACTCCAGAATGCGAGTACACGTCCCGTGGTAAACGCCGCGCCGTTGCTTTTTCTCCCCCGGCTTCCCCGCTTTCTCCGTCGCGGACAATCGTGATACGCGGATTACAGATTGCCGATTATTCCGCAGGAAGCTGTCCTCTTTTTGTCCGCGGCGTACGTGCTTGATGGGAATCTCAGATTTTCCGGTCGATAGGGAATGTTGGTCATGGGAGTTTCGCGGTATTGTTGAGAAGCAGGTAATAATGTATCTTTGTGAAATATACTCTTAGGGATTTCTAATTTTTCCCGGCTTCTCCCATTTCTTTTCTTTTTTATGAATTTCTTCTGGTGACGTTAATCGATTAAGGTTTTCGAGCATTTCGATTGTCATAATTCTTCTTCAATTATCAAAAACTGAGAATCAGCGAATACGAAACATGAAGTGATAATTGAGACAGTAAATATGGCAAAGATATAGTAATAATACATTTTTTAATCCCACAACAAGAAACGGTAGATAAATTCATTAAATCATGATATCATATGATAATTTTATTAGAAGAAAGATACTCGTTTTCTATCACAACGCATCTGTTCCATCGGTGCAACACTTTATTGCTACATTCAGAGGGGGAGCCCGCTTAAATTGCAGCTCCACGGTAGTTACGCGACCGCGAATTACATAATTCTCCTCTGCCCCCACGATCGACGATATTATCGAACGTTTATGCCTGTCAAACAGAAGCGTTTATTCACGCCGCACCGTTCGTGCATTCTTCGCGGTGTTTCTTGCGTGCGATCCGATGCACCGGTGTGAATTATTTCCATCGAGAAACCCGAAGGCGCCCCGCGGAGATCATCGCTGCTTCGGTCGTGGCATCGACAGGTGATGGAAGAAATATCCTCGCCGATATTCTTCCATTTATTAGTAACGCGTATGTACTCGTCCCGTTCCCGTTGTCGACGTGTAATGAGCGACTAATTCGTTCACGATACTCTGTAAGAACGGTAAAGGTTTCTCTGCAGTTGCAAATAGATTTAAAAGGGACTATAATGGGCGCATAGAATGTCTTTACATTTTTTGTGCTGTTGCCCAATGTATAAAAGTGATTTTAAAGTTCCGATTTAAGTAACGAACGATTGTCGAACGACTGGGGGCTTGAACCGTGAAATTTTGCCTAATTAACGAGCCCTTTCATGGTTCGAGGGTTGACGCTTGTCTTTCGGCGCGGATCAAACTGTCAGGTAGACGTCACGGAATACGTGACACGAATAAGATATTCATTCGCCTATCGTTTTAGCACCATAGGACGTCGCGTCGAGGCATTCGGCAGGATCACGCATGTACCTCACGTCTCCACCTCCGGTCGTAAAAGGAGACAGGACGGCGTTTCTATACTCAGTCACACTATCAATTAAAGAAAAAAAAAAAGACTTGAATCTCTGTACGAATGTATCATCAAATCTTAAATCGTTGCATTTACGTTTTCCCTCGCGAATGAACTGCTCTCATATTTTCATCGATCATTGAACTTTCGTGTTGTTGTTTTATCTTTTTTTTTTTGCAATCGTCCAATTTGGCGATGCTTTTTCACCCTGTTCTTCGGTATCGTACTCCTTTCGAGATCCGCCGACCTTTTGAAGATGCAGCTTCTTGATTGCTGCCAGATGTTTCGCGCTTCCGAACCTTTCTCTCTTCTCTCCTTTCTCCAAATAAGAGGATGGTCCCTTTTTGCCACGCTCCAGGCGAATCTTTGTCTGCTCAACGCACGGACCGTCCGAAATGCGGAATTCGTAATTAAAAAGGCGGAGACACTTTGTTGCGTTGTGGTGATTGATTTCAATTAATTGTACAAAAGCATGTCCTGTGTGAAATGCGAATTGTATTTCCCGAAGTGAGAAATTAAGTATTGCACTTGAAGGTAAAGCAAAATGGTAACAACATCATTAAAGAGAGAAGCCCTCTTGATTGACCCCCATTGCGAAATCAATTGTAACCAATCAAAATATGTATCTCCACTTCGCATTTTATACATCAAGACCACCTGACAACTTGTGAAATCATCCTCTTCGGATCTCCTCAAAGGAAAGCCTGTTAATTGAAAACACATAAATTACAAGTATAATAACAAGTCCAAAAACAAGACACCGTGCACTAATTTTTATTAATACCCCGCGATGAAAGACTTGGAAGTCTTCTTCCAAGCGGACTGCACTCGAGCGGCGGCGGCGGCGGCGGCGGCACGCTTCACCTACTTTCCTCGGCGAGACAGCTCGCGGGTTCGAAAAAAGGAGAAGCACGAAGCGACAGGGACAATGAGGGACGAAGCAAACAGCCAAAGGCGGAGGAAAGAAAGCCCGAAGAAGGCAAAAACCGTGCGCGCGCTCTCGCACGGTCCATTGGTCCCGGGGAACAATCGGCGACGATGAAATACGACGAGCCTACTGGAGATAAAGCCACGTCGTCGCGAGTCCTTGCTGCGAGACCTCGCGAAGAATTCGCTGGTAAAAACGCATCGATTAAAAGGCAAAGCGAACGACGCCCGGACCGAAAGACACTACCGACCCCGGCGACCCGCTCTGAGAGCGTAATCTTGTATGAAATTCGTGTTCCCTTTCTTGGCCGATTGAAATATTTCCGTTGCGAACGAGAACGAACGTAGGAATACCATGGACGCAGGATTCGGTCGATATTTTCTTTGCAATGCATTATTGGAGATAGATTTCTTTCTTGCTGGTATTCGGCTGATTTTAGGAAATTGAATTCTTTGGGGTAGTTAGTTTCCTAATTAATTTTTCCGGTGATTTTCTTTGTGCAGGACGATTTTTATTATTGCCGCTCTAAATATTAACCGATTGCCAATAGAATTCATGAAAGCATTTATTAAATATATCAAACACAACGAATTCGGATACTCCAATAAATATACCGTTGACAATAAACCAACAATACATTCGTAATGAATATTCTACTAACCGTAAATCAATATCCTTCGGTAAGTCAGCCGATTTAAATGTCTAGCTTATTCATAAACGTCTGGCATCCATTTAATAAAAACCAAAACAAATATGAATCACTTTTATCTATCGACTGTCCATCCTAAGAGCAGAGTCTTGTACACAGAAAATTCGCATCCTCGTTTTCTTTGGCCTACCAAAAAGGGCGTCCTTTTTATGGGAGGGACCAGATGGGTACCGAAGTGTCCCTCGAAGCCGCTGGGATCGATGGAGCCAGAGGGAGATCGAACGTTTGTCGGTCGGCGGAATGGAAATACCATTGTCAGGGTGAATCGATGGGGGCAACGTTTGAGAAATTCTCCCCGTGGTCGCGCGAGAGATACTGTGAGAAGCGGTTGATCATTCTGTCCCTGGCCTCTCGAAAGGGTGTGCGGATATTGCTTCTTTTTATTTCTGCCTCGGTTTTGCTGGTGGTACGCGATCGCCGCGATTGTCTGTTCCCTTTCTTGCTGGAATTTCGTCGCGGTTCTGCCTGGAATCATATGGCCGCTTGCGGTTACGGGGGAATTAAGCGGACGTTGGTGACCATTTATTGATGAACGGTTAAAGGTTTTATTTTGTTAGAATAGCGGTGGTGAGGGGATGATTTGGAAGAATACAGCTAATTCGAGTGTGCTTTGTTTCTTCAGACTTGTTTGAAAGTGACTTGAAGCTTTTCTGTTCTAATATAAAATTGAGACAATCGCGAAGAAGATTGTTCTGAAATTATTCTGTGAGTCAATGATCAATTTCGCCAAAGTAATCCGTGAAAAAGTAATCTGCCAAAAAAAGATTAAAATCTATGAAAACTCTGTAAAGAACACATTCCTCGGTGTATCGTTTACTGTCAAACGAATTGCCAAATCATATTTCTCCTCCGCCCACGCGATCCACCGAACAAGAATCTATTAAAACAGCCCCTCCCCCGTTGCCAAAGGATTAGGGCCCGAGTAACATACAAGCGCCCTCGCTTTATCCCGGATATTGGTCACCGCCACTTACACCACTGGCCGTAAACGCAACGCGTAGCTCAGCGATCAAACGTTACACGCCGCGGACCAGTGGGGGGTGCGATAACTCACACCTTTCTCCCCGCGGATCTGAGATATTGCCACCCCCGCGGTAATTCCCGACATCGGGACGCGATCCGCGAAAGCGCAGCACTCGAGTCGCGCGCTCCCTCCTCCCTTGCCCGTTCTCCCGACAACTCCTCCCTTTTCGCCGTGCAAGGAGTTGAATTCGGACCTAGCTAAAACCCCCGCATCTCCTCCTTGTTGTTCGTGCAACACGATTTATAAATAAGGCAGTGACTCATTGTCGGGCGCGGGGTGAGTCAACGGCGAGCCGAAGAGTCTTCCGTGCGTGTGCGCCTCCGCTCTTTTTCTCCTACCTCCGACAGTTACCCTCGCGTAAATAGCCGTCCTGTCTCCTCGCTCTGTTATCCTGTCACGGGACGCCGCTCCCGATTCGGGGGCGAAGCCAGGTGAAAAATATCACCGCGTTGCGCAGGGACAAATTTGTCTGGGTTACTTCATCCCTGAACCACTGCCGCCGCTTCTCGTACTTTTTACTTTTTTATTTGGTGGAAGAAATTGTAGAAGCGGTACGAATTCATGGAAATGTTGAGAATGAAGTTCTTTCGCATCTTCCGTGGTGTTTTATGATTTAGGGAAAGAACGATTGAATGTACTCATATAACATTCAATGTGATTATAAATATATTCGATTTTCTGATCCCAGGGAAATATTTCATAATCCATACAAGCTCGTATGTTAATAGATAAATAATACATAGATATATGTATGATCACAAACTTTTTTTTAATCGCAATTTTTCATCTGTCCCTTTGTCGATTCGCGGTAATCCAAGCCACTTCGGCTTGTTTCCCCCCCGCGAGTCAGACCGGATCGAGGAAGATTATGCGTTACATCGCGCGTTAGACTGCAGTATGACAAATCGGATTATGATGGGGACGCAAATGGTAGGCTCATTTGAAGGTATGTAAAAGAAATTCGCCGTGAAATCGCCGCGTTACGCTTGCGAGAGGAACGCTCGTTGGGTAAATATATTGGGAATTATTAATATTTCTTTGAAGGGGACGCAGTTAGTAAAAAATGGTGTGGGTCGACGAAACAGGATTTTGTTCAGAATATTTTATTGCTGAATCGTTGAACGAGTGTTTATCATTTTGTTGGTATTGGAAATTTGTTGTGTGGCAATTTTATATGTAATATCATTATTCATTGACCATATAATTCTATTATTAGAAAGTTTTATTATTTCATTTACTTGAAAAACATTTATTCATTCTGGAAGAGTTAAGAAAAGTCAGCCAATAAATTTATTACAGTTCCCCGTTTTAATTACCTGTAGAGTTTAATAATATTTTGGATGCTTGGAAATTATGGTTGAATTGTCCATTTGGCAGCTATTTTTTAATGTATTAATCTTTCAAAATGCATCTTCTTAGTCTACGTATACTATATTCTCTTATATTTTGTTAGCATCTTCAAATAACATTGAATCGTGCATTATTTATTATCCTGCATCATTTATTCTATTATTATTCATTCACCATGTACCATTTATTCTCCAGCGCCTCGCAGAAAACGTATCTTCAGCCACTTTCCCCGAAAATTAGCCACGATTCCACGAAAGTCGGCCCCGTATCGACAGCTCGAAAATATGTACAGCGGATCTATCCCTGTTGGTTAGCCGTGGCTCACAGTAGCCGACCCGAGATGACCTCATTCGCGTCTCAAAAATAGCCCACTGTCCATACTCGTTCCCCCCACGAACTATACGCGTTCGGTCAATTTGTTTTCCCTAAAATCTATCGGGTATCGAAAGCAAGAAGAAAAAGAAAGACGTCGAGAGAAACCTAAAGGAAGAATTAGGATTGAAAAGGGAAGAGCGAAAAGGTGGCGAACGTTAAAAGGACAACCGCCGCGATAAAGGAATCCATATTTCCTAAATAGCCGGCGACGAACACTCCAGTTAGAATTACCACCGTGTTCCCACCGACTCGGTTACAATGGAAACGCATTAAGAATCGCGGGGCACTATTGCGACGGATAAAATAGTGGCGCATTGTTTTAATTTATAGCGGCTCGCGGGAGATACCGCTCTGCAACCGTAATGGTGCTTGTCAAAACGAGAGTCACGGGATTCCCTGCGCGTGCACACGTGTGTTACACGTTTTCGGAACAATAAAGGTCAGAGAGACGCGAAAAGGGTTTACGGTAGGCTGGCCAGTTTCTCGTCGGCCTGCGCCCGATCGACTCGCCTCGTAAACTTTGATGCAGTAAGAACCCGCTGCTTGCACGCGGACGGTCGCCTTTCCCTGGAACAAAAAATATGTTTGGCTCGTGATTTACTTTACGACGGGGGTGAGAGGGTTTTAAACGATGCGGGTCGATGCTGCACATTTTTGGTAATCTGTGATGGAATAGTGTGAGATGAAATTGATCGGGGAAAATTAATGGATTTAATGGTGCCGAAAAGGAATGATCGTATTCGGAAGAGTTAAGGGGATTGGTTAATTTATTTCGAATAAAATAGTTTTCCCCTTTTTTTTCTCTAGACACACCAGAATATATTTTTGACCCGCAATTGGAATGATTCATCATTTATTCCAGTACATAGGGTTTATCCATTATGTCTAATTAAAACATCTAAGAAAAAATTTTGTACAAGATTTTCCTGCATTCAAAATTAATTTTTTAAGTAATACTTAATTGTTGAAAGGAGGAAGGTACGAGTGCCTCAATCTTACAATTAATATGAACGAAGACATCAGTTTCGGATGTACAAAGTGGTGCTCCTGAATTTATGGCCGGATGAGGACACGCTTGGTGATAACGAGTGAAATATTAGAATAAAATTGCTGCTGGTGGGCAGATCATTTCACACTGCCTTAGATAATCTCATTCAAGTATTTTTAATCACTTCATGGCCCGAAAGATAACTTTTATCGTCACAATACCCACTTGTGCAACGTTACTCTCGCGTTGAAAGGCCACGAAGTGGTCGGCTGAAGACATTGTAAAGGAACCGTACCATTACGCAGCTTTAAGATCTTTCGAGTGGTCCTTTTAATGAAGAGCGAACACGCGGATACAGTCGAGGCGAAATCACTGCTGAGGAATATAGTAATAACCAACCGCCGAATAATTCCATTCGATTTTCTTCTTAAACCCCCACTTTCCTCCGCGTAATTAGAGGTACGCAATGTTTCATCGCTGCGTAACCGTGATACCGTTTCTCACGATCGTGAAAACGCTCCGGGAACGTGTCATTATCCGGCTTTAAACCCTTCCGGAAATTTTTGACGACGAGCAAGTTGCTTTCGCCCCGTGCCGGTCGCGAGATTCATATCTTTAAATTCGTACGCGATAGGCGAATGGTTGAAACAAGTAGAAATGATAGATTTCCGGATGATTTGACAGTGGGTGTAAGCTTTCAAGTTACTAGCTCATTTGCCATTTCGAAAAAAGTAAATTCTTAAAGCGAGGCTTGCCAAGAAAGGATCGAGAACGAGGAAAAATTCGCTTGTTCATCCGCTTCTGCTACGAACACGCGTCGATCGGCTGTCGTTTCCTCTATACTTAACCGGTATCGCGATCAAGATACATCTTCCCCTTGGTGTCTAGGCGTGAGATCGATTTACTTGACGCGGCTCACAATCAGTTACCATCGATCCGCGAGAGCAGCTGTAACCCTGATAATCCCTGGCTTCCCTCTTCATTTCACTCCTCCTTCGGTTCTCCATCCCTCTTCTTGGCCACTCGACGAGCCGAATTCAAAGGGCTCCGCGAGGACCGGCTTTATTTGGTACGTCCGATGACCAAACTCATTCCTGTAGGTACTTCTCTACGGTTGTCCAGCGCTATTATATTATACATGATTCGTCTCTCCTAGCAGCTGTTTGCTCGGTTTATTCATGCCTCCTTTTATGCCATTTTTATTTGGCCTATTATTTTTAACAGCTGGACACGATTGGTAATTTTTCTTCGGCGAATTCCCTCTGTGGCTGTTATTTAGGCGTCGTTCGGATGACAATTCAATTGACCGTACTTTCAACAACGGAACACTCTTCTGGTGTTTGCGACGATTGCCTCCGATTCGAAAAGAGTTCTACGCGCAATTTTGGGCGGTGATCTTTGAACGGTTAGTCTGATCTTGCGCAATTAATAAATTGCGATACACACGCCGACGGGGATGTCTTCTTTTTTTTTTGTTTCACATTACTCATCCCTGTCCCTCGATCGAGGAACGCAACCGGTCGTTACGTTCAATCAAGCCGCGACTCGCGACAGTTTTCGGACGTTTCTTCGGTCGGTTTCAATTTGCAAATTGTACATATATTACGCGGAGTTAAGGATATCCTTCTGGTGCATGGGGAACGAACATTTTTTTGTCCTTGGATCGTAAGACCTTTCACGTTGCACGTCTTCATTCAAATTATCTTGTTCAATTTTCAATTAATGCTGGCGTAGCGTCCGATTTCACTGGCAACACGAGGCGACGTTGTAACGCACCTTAATTGGCCCGCAATTAATAATGCAATGTTGCGTGCACCGGTCAAGCTGGGATACCTGCATGAGCCCGGCGCATGTGAAATCAGCATATACCGCTCGTTAGCGTTCATTTACACACGGGGTTAGCCTTGGAAATTGATTAAAATGTTACCGAGCCGCATCTCGCGAAGATATTTTCTATCTATCCGCCTTTAAATCAACGTTAAAATACAGCGAAATCGTTTCTTATCATTTTCAATTGTATTTAATTTATGGAATTGTTAGAACACCTTATCAAAAGGGTAAATATTGGACGGGGTAAATGAATAGAGCACACGCGACAAGAGGATCAATTGATTAATTAGTCATTCGCGTTATTTCGCAATGAAAATCAGTACGGACGCGATCGAAAAACAAAAGCTGCCATAATGTGTCGCTGGAAACGTAAAGAATGCGCAATGATTAATGGAAGCATAACGACCACGAAGCAACAGGAATGATCTACACGTTTAACGAGATTGACATAGCGCGGTCCATTAATCTTGCTATCGCCTTCGAATTTCCACGAATCCAATGATGATCTTAATTTATTAACTGTGCCACTTCTTCGCGTACGCACATCTGTGTATCAGCCACGCAGCATAAAGAACTATTAGCCTGTGATCAATTCTAAGACCTTTGTTTTTCAATGCAATTTTTATTGAAGAAATACATATTTACGCAGTAGGTATATTTTATTATTCGTACGCTCCGGTCAAGTACAGACGATTGACGTTAATGCGTTGATTATTGTGCGCGTGGAACCTTGTCCCAGGATTTGAACACGTGAACTAGATTGAATTGCGACTCTGCAGCCAAAAATACGAATTGCTTCATTGTTACGAGTGGACCGTGGAGGAAGGTGATAAAATGTGAAGTTCCGAATTAGTGTGAGAATGAAATGCGATACGAACCAACACGCGTAATGCTAGGCATTTTTATTAGAAGAGTTTGTAGGCGGGGAAGATTCTCCGTTTGCGTCGATCAATGTTTCTAATTTCGTAAATTTCAACGTATGTTCTATATTAATTTTAGGACCCACATCTTAGTGTTTTAGTTTCTAGTATTGTTTAAAAAGAGGGGGGAGGTCGCATACGTAATGTGATTTAAATAACAAAAATCGTAATTCACTCGTCGCACGATATTAAATAGGAAGATAGAGTTTCTGGTATTTTTCAGAGGAAAAAGGAAACATAAGAGAAGTTAAACACGTGGAATGAAACTCCTTAAAGCGTACAGTAGTTCCAGCCCCCTTTTTCCTAAAAACATCTTCCAGAAGCAGCCACTTTTAGTTCCAGTAAGAGCTTCTGTCTAAACATGTAAGAAGATGCTATTGAATACAGCGGTCTCATCGCCAATAGATAACACTTTCGTCGATAAACAAATTGCTCCGACTTTTCCCTGCTACATGAATAAAACGCAAAGTACAATAATGTTTGAACTGTGCGATTCTCACGAACTTGATGCCGCGTGCAAGCTGATCCTCGCAAGTGTGCGCAATTTCAATCGGTACGGAAGTCTTTGCGCATCGGAACAAAGTGCTCTTAACGAGTGGACAGGCCGGTCGTTAGGTCTAATTGCGATGGAACGGTCATTAACAATACCGGCGAGAGGTGAGCGACGTTAAAACGTTCCTGTTTTATGCTCGCAGGCGTGCGCCCCGAGGTACATCTGGTTCTCCGTGTCTCAGCCGAAGTACGATCCCGACGACAATCGATGGAGCAAGGACTCAAATGTTGGGAATCGAAGGGAACCCGTCGGCACCTGCTGGGTGGTCGCCAATAACTTCAATGAGTCGCAGGAATATTCGCCCTGTCGGACGAGTAAGTAGATGTTTGCCTTTCAATTATTATTTTTCTTTACTTGAATGTATCCAATATTACAAAATAATGTTCACGGAGAATCGGGTATAATGTCGGACGAAATGTGCGCATTGGAATATTATTTTTATTCGAGAGAACAGCATTGAATCACCGAACGATCCTCGGAAACTTCGAATCTTCGTTTTGGCACTCGTATCGAACGATAATCCGAGAATTTATAGAGTACGCCTTGCGAGTGTTCCAAACTTAGCACGGTGTACGAAATCTTAAAATAAAAAAAAAATTGGGAGTGAAGAAGGCACTTTGGTAAATCCTGAGTACGTGTCTTCGGTCCTCGCTTAAGACCCCGCGGGAAGTTGCGAGTAGCATCCTCAATCCACTGTTATCGAATTCAGTTTCTGTTTCTCCTCCCTGCGCCGCATGTCTCCGCAGGGTTAAAGGGTGGGTTTCGTTTTCTCGAATCTTAAATCGCACGTCCTTTGAAGAATCCCGTGGGACGAGTTTTCCTCGGGAGGACAAGGAACCGAGCGACATGTGGCCGTGTGTTCTGGACGCATGGTGACCATAAATACGTTTGGTAACAGGATATTTCCTGTCGCCCGTGCAACCCTGCCCTGCCGTTTTAATGGCAAAAGATGTATCGATTTTCTCGCGGAGACAGCAAACCCGCTGCTTCCTTTGTGGCGAACTGAAAAGCATGACTTCCGAATAGCTTATTTCGGTTCTGCGATTCGTTTGTCTTTGACTGTCCATTTCCTGCGATTTTTTGTTTTTAATCAATTGAACGCCAGAGAAGTGGATTTTAGGAAAGTACGACAGTCTTCGTTTATTTCTTTAGAGTTTAGAACAATACAAGTTGGCACCATGACTTTTGCAATTTAGCGTTAGTTTATTGGCTCATGGAATTTATTCAATCGAGGAATGTAACAAATGAAATTCTTTTTCGAATGGTAGCAAAATTTTAGTTCAGAGTGATAAAGCCGATCATCAGAAGCGCATTTTCTTCTGTTCTTCGTGATAACATTCATAGCATTGTCGGAAGATAAGTTCCTTTAGAGTTTTGTTGCATTTCTCTGTTATCTACCGGTTATCACCGGTCGAACACTCTCGGCGCAGATTTTGGAAGCCATTTACTCGTGACATAGTCTCTCCCCCACATTGCTCGGATGTTTCGGAAGTCTTTCGGGTTAATCATCTTTCGTGAACGTGAGACGTAAAAGCAGTTGATGCAAATTATTGTTGGTCCATCGTTACTTTTTATTGTCTATGGATATTCTTTACTGAAAGGAAAAGTAACAACGTCTTCAGCACATCCCGTAAATAATTTCCTGCAGTTTTATGTGATAACTTTAGTTATCTCTCGACCACAACGGTGATTTTTTAATTGAACAATTAAATAATATATTTAGACCATTGGCACTTAAAATGACATAATCTCAAGATAATCGGTCAAACAATAATTAGCGCAATAGAACAGCATTCAACTTTAACGATTCGTCAACAAAAATTTCATCCTGCCACTCCCCGTTCACTATCTCTTCCACGAAAAAAGAAAACGATAAGTTCTCCTTTACAAAACATCGGCACAACCGTACAGAAATTGTCGTGGTCCTTCAGAAAACCTCAATATCCTCGCGGAAGCGACTGGTATCGCCGACGTGTGAGCTCATCGTCGAGAAATTCCGCCATCGAGAGCGCGAGCAATTAAACAATTTGCTTCGGGCTAAGCGAAGGAACATTTGCTGCCGCTTTTCCCGAGAATCGTACGGTGGATCCTCTTAACTTTAAATCGCTCGTGAAATCCTCTGAATCGCTTTTTATTTTATCCAGTCTTCCGCTCATCGCTACCTGTGCTGATGAAGACTTCTTTAATTACATTATCGAGCTTTATACATCGAGTATTATATATAATTATTTTTGCAACAATTATTGTTTGTCCTCTTTTTCTACCTTTCGCTTCTTCGATTGTATAATTGCAAGGTACAATGTTTGATTGTTAATTATCTGCTGTATTCCTTACATCGGCTGTATTAATAGTTTTCATGACATTTCTTTTTTTATCTCGCTTTGCACCTCGCGTTTCACTTGCAAGACATTCGCAAACATCTGTGCCTACGTAATTTTTATTTCCGTACATTTGCTCACGGTCTCGTTTCTGTTTGTCGTAAAGACGCACGGTAACACCTATTTGAACGTGGACGTGCAAATATTCCATTCACTTGCAGCGGTTCATTCGAATAATAATCGCAAATAAATGGATTAATTCAAATTACTTTTCAAAATAAACAGGCGACACGAAATAATTAATTGAAGAAATACCTATCTGTTCATTTTTTTTTTAAACACCTCGTGGTGGTATAATTACAATTCGATGCCGAATAAAAATATCGTACGATTTTGTAAAGTTCCAACCGATTCTGCAAAAATAATCTGTCATCCGCAGATGTAATTACTTCCCGCATGAAATAGTTCTGCAAATTATTAACTCTCATCTTCTATTTATTATTTCACGCGTGCTTATCGCATCGTGCAATAATTTTCTCGTTCAAGTGCGACGCTATTAGAACAAGATTATCACGTGCGAGCCGTGATAAGAAAAAGAGTACTCGCTACTTGAACGTAGATCACGCGATATCTTTCCCTCTCGGTGCAAAGCCAAATGGATGCGATCGGTTAGCTTCCTGCTAATCTTGCCGGAGACTCGCTGAAAAATCGATTAGTGGACTAATGGTCGGCGAAGTGTTAAGTGCGCTCCAAGTAGAAGAAATGTACGGTTAACCGTTTACTAAAAAGAGCTTTTAGAGCCACGACGGAGGTCTGTCGGTGCAACGTGGACGACATTTATGATTCACACTCTGTCTATTACCTTCGATGCCTTCAGCTGATGATTACAGAGCAGAACGGGCTCGATCCATCCTCCTTGAAACCTTGTTTCCGCAGAAATGCGCCTGTTATTACGGTCCGCGATTTCCTACGCTTCCCCATATGTACAGATACGTACAGTGATTACATCTGAGTTTGGCATCGAACCAAAATCGTTTCCTCTTACGTCGACCGGGAAGTAGAATGTTTTTTTTTTTTCTGACACTCGTTTCTCGATTTAGACTTCACATGCATTCACCGCAATTAATTCCAAGAGATCAATTACGGCTGACGATAATTAATTTACGATTAAGTTACGATGGAATTCGATGGATGCTTTCGTTTTCTTGTATCGGATCATTTCATTAAAGACTAGAGGAAAGATTGTCGAGTTTAAAAATATGTGCAAACTGTAAACTCTCTGCTGAGAAAGAAAAGTGAAGAGAATTATTAGTTGCTTGCATTCTAAAATAATTTCAAATTCGTATTTGCCCTCAGGCTAAAATAAAATATACAAAAGAAAGAAAGCATTTTCCACACAATTGTTCTATGCTATTCAGCTAGCAATTGCCAGAACGATTTCCCACATCTCTCCCCCTTTTCAAAGCATTGAAATTACCCAGCTCTGTGCACTCCTCGAACGTGTCTACTCTTCTCGAACATAAATGGCGAGGACATTCACTCGCCGTTCCGCAGCGCGATACGGTCGCCACTTAGTCAATAAAACATCGCATCGCACAAGGACCACGAGCACCGCACTGTCAGAAGTATCCCGTCGTCCAGCGAAAGTGGCGATGAATCGCCACTGGTAGCTGCGTTCCCCGATGAAAGCCGCCCACTCGTCAAAGCGATCAACGAGGCCTCGTAAAGGAATCGAGAGGAGAAATCCTAATTAGAAGGCGCCATCGCTTCAAGCTTACGCTAACTTACACTACGGTCCTAACAGGGCCAATTAGCACTTGATCCTGCTCGAATTACGATCGCCGGCTACCGATCTATTCATTTACTTCGCGTTTATACGTTTACGCTAAAACGATTCGTCGACGCTGTTACTCTGTGCGCGCCCAATGAAAAATCACGTCCACTTTGTCCAGTGCACGATGTATTAAGGGCAAGAATGCCGGTGACAAGATCTTGAATTCCTCGCTGCAATAAGAACGAATCCTGGCTTATTGCGATTTTATTGCGGCTCGCGCGTTCAGCGAGCGCTTGAAATTGCTCCCGACGAGACAAACCTCTGCTCCGTTTCGTTTGTTCACGCCGATTTTCTTCTTGCCACTGCGTCTTCTTGTGGATGGTGAAGATGTAGTTTTCTTCATCTTGTTTATAGTTTCTTCCGTCGTCGAATTTCTTTTTCGTTTGCTTCGAATCTTTGAAGTTATGGAAATTTAAATAGTTATACGTATTTGTATAATGGAGCAGATAGACTAAGATCATTTGCAAGATTTAACGCGAAAGACAGTACGTTTCTAGGACAGCCTTTCCACTTCTTATTAAATCAAATATACCGAATACAGGCCTGCTTAAACACACACGGACGTTCACGTTCGTGTGATGGATCAGAATTACAGTAGCTCCATTCATTCCATGCAACTCGATCGAGCATTGAGTGCATTATACGACATACATTACGTATTACATTATTTACATCACGAACCTTTTAATTTCAGTGTACAGCTTTAAGAGATTACAAAAACTAATCAAGCGATTGTCCGAAGTTAAAAAGTTCTGCTCTCCCTTTCATTAGATCATGCATAACATATTCCTCGTAGTTCTGAAGAATTCGCTTTTGCACCCTTTGCAAATTGCGAATAGCGGCTCGAACTAGATTTGCAAATAACACGTTGAACCGAAGGGAGGATGTAATTGCCGGCGCAGTACTCGTTCCCTTATTTTCAGCAACGCTTTCTGCGTGAAAAACATCTCCCCGGCACTTGTCGCACGGTGCAAGTTCGAGTGCACGGCACTCTCTTACTGACAAGAATAGCACCCTCGCAAAGCATCGCGACACGGTGTATTATAAATAGCTCCAACCGACGACGATATCATCTAATCAAACCTGCTCTTTGTTACCTAGCACATCAGGGTCTCGTTGCTTCTCTCGATAGAAAAAAAAGAACCCCCGTGAACTCTAAAAATAAATAAGACGCTTTGATAGGATAGTGAGCAGCCCCTATTTATTTATTGCGTTCTCGCCAGACACAGAATTATATAGAAACGTTCGGAGGAGTACAATTATTAATTTTCCCTTATTTCTACTGTGCGTAGAGATCAAAGAAACGCTTCGATACGACGATGACCAACCCCTGTCCGTTAATAAGTATACAAAAATATTCAGACGAGTAAAATCTATACCATTGTGAAATGATTAAATTACACTTCTTTATTACTGTCTCCGACTTAAGGGAAATCGAGTCACACTTTGGAAAATTGATAAATGTCTCCTAAATAACTTTGTGCTACCAGTTCTGTGGGAAAAGTCTATCGACATGCATAATGTGTCTCGGTTGAAATGGAACGCATTCGCGTATGCACAGGGGAAGAAACAGCGGCCCCGATCGATGTCGTGCGCTTTTAGGTCTCGTTTTTCCTCGCTCGCCACGGCTGGATCGGTCGTCGACGACCGATTGATGTAATTGCGTGACTGGCAGCTCGTCTAAAGTGACCGATCGGTCGTCGGGAGGCCCCGGTTCGTCGTGCTCATAACGTATGTACGTAGATACGACCGTGTGTAGACGTGCTCACGCTCCTGGATCCCACACCGGATATTCTCCCCATACACGCGGCGTTTTCTTACTGGCAGTGTCCGTCGAGCATAGGAGTTCGCTGGTTGATACGATTACCCGGTTGCTCGTATGTAGTTCTTTCAGCGAGATTTGGTAGGCTTTGATATAAGGGAATTATCTGGGTTGCTGCTGGAGATGTGTCGATTTCGTATTTTCAAGATCTTTTATGTTACAGTTTAAACACTTCTCTTATAATTGTATTTACTATAATTCATTGATCAAATACTTGCCTGATTGACACGTACAATTGTGAAATCGTACGCGTAGTCGCCTAGAAAGCCAGTGGCAAGCAGAGAAAATATGAGTTCATTGACTCAGGATCGATCTCCTATGTACCTTCCCATTTAGCAAGAGTTAATATTTAATTCATAGAACGCCTTATTCATTCATACGGTGAACTAAATTTAACCCAGACCATAAGAAACAAATACTAAACCCAACAAATAAATTGTCATTCACTTTCAGTGAAGGAATACAAATACTCGTTACTATCTAACAATTAAAACGATTACACTGATACACACATGTATATAAATTCAACGTCACTGTACTTTACATGTACGTGTACTCTGATTTTGCCTCTTCCTAATCACACATCTTCATAAAGTTCCATTTTATAACTGTCAATCGCAATCAAAAGCGAAAGCTTGCAGAAGGGCAGGCGAAAGGTGTGCGTATGCATACCTACGCTTTGTAAGTGTACCTTTCAATTGCATTTCTGCATTCACATCGCGCGCATTGATGTACAATGACAGACCGAAAAGAACTTCCGTACGGGTTGAGACTACTCGATGGAATGGCTTGCACGTGAAACGAAACCAAAAACCGTCTTCTCGCGTTTCACATCTTTTACTTCCTACCTTTTTGCCTGCTACGTACAGGCAACCCTTTTCCAACATTTCTACAAGTATTCGCGTTTCACGTACGTACACGGACACGTCAGACCATCTAATATAGTAATGGCCAGGTATCGTTTCTTTTAATTAGGTAATCAATTCTGCACAAGGTGTGCTTCAATCGTGCTTGCACGTATATGAAATAAATAAGTAATGGATAAATTTGCTTAAACTTTTAATGCTGTTACCGTGTGAGAGTGTCGGAATTACAAACTGGACGAAGAGATTTATTAGTACCTAAATAATAAAAAAAGAAGAAGAAATTAAAACACCGAATCAGCTTCCCTTTCTTCCAATAAAAAGGAAAGAGATCAATTAAAAAAGAACACGCGGCGAGTAATGCAATTTCATCGGCCACTGTTCCGCTTCTCCCGCCCCGACGATCCTCTTCGAGCAGAAAAATGAGGAGGCGTGGAATATTTGCGCGATTGTAAAAGGGCATTCCCTGCGTCCAGGATCGCCGTGGCGGAAAGGGAGGATTACCAGAAGAACGTAGGCTGTAATAACCACCGCTTTTTCCCGATGACACGTAATTGCTCCGGCCAGGAGCACGTGAAATGGGGTATCAGTCGCGGATATAAACGCTCGAACTGGTTTACGGAACGGGGTGAAAAACGGAAGATTGTAGGAAATCGCGAGCAACTCCGGTCGCGATAGAAAAATCGTAATCGGTGGAAAAGGGGGGGCAGGGCCACGATCGAGTGCCGTGGAAATTGATAACTGTGAGAAAAAGTCGATCGCTCCGGATGAATTATTTATTTAGAGGAAACAATGGAGTAAGCGGTGACGTGCTCTGGTTACCATTGCTGCTTTCTAGATGACTTGGGCGATAGGTAAATAGAATGGGGTAAAGGATGAATTAGCTTCGTTGCCATTCATACAGGGTGAATTTTCAAGCTGTTTTACTTTATTGTATTCGATAGGAGTTGTTTAATTTGAACAAAAGAGCATCGATTTGTACTCTTTAATTTCTTATCTGTGATTCCTTTTAGACTTATTATTAGTCCTACATTCTGATATTACCCTCATTCAATTTCTTATTAATTCTAATTTAATTCGAATTATTGCTCGCAAGTTTCTACGATGAAACAATATCCACAGGGAAGACCAGATACTCATCCTTTCTCGCTTCACTTCAAACGTATCACGATTAAACAATAAAACATTCATTGATATCGGCAATTGCTCATTGACCTGATTCGAGTGTAATTTATCTGGAACGCGAGAGCGAAACGGCAATCTAATTTTAATTAAATTCAATCTCGTTCGATGTTAAGCGAACACGAAGGTCGTGAGGATTTCCTAGAAGCAACGCGGCGGTGGTTTCGAATGGGATAGCCTGATGGATCGATCGGGGTACGATTCGTGATAGACAGAGAGGGAGAGGAAGACGAGCCGCGAACGCATGTCACGGTGCAAGATCGATTCAGGATTAATGATCCGTGTATTCCACGGACGTGTGCGGGAGTGCGTGGCAATGGGCTTTTAAAGCGATGCCTAACTCCGCTTCCTAGTCGATAGATCGAGCCGACACACTACCTCTGTACAGCACCACGGTACAAGACGTCTAACAAATGCGCGCGCGTGAAATCTTGCAGCTTCCCTGACACGGACTTCCCTCTTGGAATTCCTTCTTCCTTCTCGCCGAAAGATAGATACGATCGTACGATTCTCTTCCCATTCTGAACTTCAATGTTAAATCTCCTGCAAATTGTTACGGCTATTGTAGACGTTTTGCTATTGCTTCGTTTCTTTTTGTTTTTGATAAAGTTGTGGAAGTTGTAGCTCCTACAATAGAATAAATGAAGAAAGTTGTAACAATCAAAGTTAATGCATATCTCTACTATCTTAACAATTGATTTGTGTAAAATTATGCGGTAGATTGTGATAGACGGTTACTAAAAGAAATACGGGGCAGTTTTATTGAGCTTCGATAAGAATAGATTAACGAAGATATTAAAGAAAATCATAGATATACAACTTAAAATTAAGAAATTAATTAAATGACAGAATCATCGTTGATTCAGATCAGATTGATAGCTAATAGAGATCACTGACAGCAATGCATCGAACAGAAAATCTACCAGCTTCTCCTCGTGAAAGAGACAACCATTAAAGTGTATTTAAACGCGACCCACTTAAAACCATAAATCATTAGAATCTCATATTTGTTTCTAAGCAACATGCCACTTCCGTGCAACGACAAAGTAAGTCATCAAGTAGTTAAAACGTAAATGGCATAGGCATTCAAGTAACAGGTTAAACGACCCCGAAATTATCTTTCATTTGCCCAATGTAATTACGCGTGAAATCATACCGAAGGGTCATTCTACTTCAAAGAACATTCCCAATTATTATCGAGGGCTCCCGGTGTGTGCGCGGACAAAGGTCCGCTCAAACGTAAACGGCCGAGATATGACGTCTCTGTTTGGAAGACCGGAGAACGATATAATATAATTGCGTACTTCCGTTCCAGGGTACTGGGGCTACCATAGGCAGGGTTCCTGTCAAGCTGGATTGGGCGCTTCCATATCTAAGGTAAGTTCGATAAAAAAAAATATATATTAGATACATGTAATATTTATTTGTCATTTGTTGTTATTTGTAAAAACGATTTAAATGTTAACAGACTCGGGATATTATTATTGCACTTTGTCCTGAGTTTGCTTTTTCCTCGTATTTAGGAATTGTATTTCTGGGATAAGATGTTTGTTGGAAATGATTCTATTCTTGTCAGATAGATTATTACAGAAAAAACTATTAATTAATCTCCACTCTAAATGAATACGATACCGGCTACTAATCACTTCCCCGAAAGAATGCCCGATCGAGACACAATCAAACTTGCAGAAAAATGAAGAAAACCCACGAAGGTCTAAATAAAAGTTACCCCATCCCGTAAAGGAAGACCTACCACCTTCTACGCCCACAAATTTTTCAATCTTCGATGAATGAAAATGTTCGCCAGAAACATCTACACAGCGGTAGGGCACGTTAGCGTTACAAATCACCGCTTCCAAACAAAACCAAAGGTTCCACCTGAATGGTGGTTCCCTACCCAGGGGATGATTAAAATGCATTCTTCCTCGAAACTATTGAAGTCAACGAGTACGTCCAAATACGCGGCTCCCTTACTATCTTTAACTGTTTAAATCGCTGGCTGAAACACAGGCAGAGGGTTGTTGGGCATAAATACGGTAACCCCCGGTGTCCCGGCGATTGCCGCGTCGTGAAAGAGTTAAGAGGCGACACGAGGGGTCGGCGGCGTAGCCGAATATGGGCAGGAATGTGAATTCCTGCCGTACGCACCTCGCCACCCCATAGCCATTCGTATTCCCGTGGTGGAAAGGTGTATACAGAAAACCGACCACTCCTCCTTCGTATATAGATCCTCTCGTGTATACGTAGATCCTTCGTACACGCTGCATCCGATTGTCTTGTCGAGAGCTCGATTTTCAGGCCTGCCAGAAAGATCCCGTGGACCGATCGGTCCCTGGAACCACGTAGGCGTCGACCTGCGGCCTCTTTATTTATTTATTCCGCTGTTAGGTCGACTCGTGCGCACCTTCGTTCTTTGCACCTGTGTCGTCCACGGTGATGCCTTCTTCGTGTCGCGATAAGTATCGCAGGGGCCGATAGGTACGAATCCGAAATTGGTATGTCAGCGGTTTATCTCCTTCGGTCTCGGGTCGGAAGGGGATGGGATGTTGCGCGCTGCGCACGTGAAACGTATGAAAAATACTTTGGAGCTTGGAAACTTTATGGCGATGACTTAATCTTTCGTGGGAAGGTGTGGCGTTTTTGGTGTGTGGAAGTGATTTCTTGAGAAAAGTGGGAGAACCCGTGAAAAGTTGAAGGTACTGTGAAATGGAAGTATTTTTTACTGTTTGTCTGAGGGGGAAGATTTGTTGGGTTCAGTCGAATGTGGTGTTTTGAAGACTTTTCACAAGATATTGTGTTTGTATTTTAATGACTAATTTATGCAAAATTGTGGTCCCTGTTTAAGTCATCTATTTTAGTCTTCTCCATTTAATCAATCCCTTAATCGAAAAAACATGCGAACCACCCCCAATCAAATCCACCATCAATATTAAACAAATAAATAAACCAAAGTCTCCATCGCAGCTTCCATAAAATAAAATTCAGCCACACTTCTTCCCTAAATACAAAAAATAACCAATATTTCCCAATCATCCTTTCCCCCCATTCCCGTCACAATGCAACCCCCTTCTCGCCCGCACTTCCTTCATCCCTCGCTCTTCCGTGCTTGCTGCGTGACCCAGAGACTTCGATTTAATCGAGAGGCACGGATTAAGGTAGGATTTCCGTTCAAGGGAATCCGAATCCACCGCTGGGAGCGGCGTTATCGCGCAGCGGGGGACAGCTTCGATTGCCCGGAAAGAAATAGTGGGACAATTCCGTGGCCACTCAGGCCCGGGCTATCTCTCCCCGCGAATGTATAATTCAGAATTGTCCGGCTATATGGCAGATGTTTAATGCATGTCCCGTGGTCAGACTCTAACATTGCCACAGCATTCAATGTTAATACCCCGCCCCCGAACGGTCAATCGTTGTTTCCTTTACCCACGGTCCGCGGTCTCGTGAAACGACGACGGCGCAATGATTTTAGGCAAATTCGATTCCTCTCCCTCCTTCTCCGTTATCTCTCCTTCTCTCTCACTCTGGCCCATTCTCTGGTCGATCTTTATTCCCCGTTTTCGGAGTCGTGTCGCGATTCCAACAGCTGGCCACCGCAGGCGAATTTTAATCGGCCGATTAACTCCCCTGATGAAGACGTGGGTATCTGTTTTTTGGGGGGGAGGATTTCAAACGGTATTTTGAGCTGTGAGATTTCTTTTTTTTTTAGAGCAGGAGATTGAGGAGAATTTTAGAAGCCTTTGGGTTGGACGAGTGTGTTTTAATTCAATAATTCTGTTCATGATGTAACATAATAAATAAATAAAAATTCATTTAGAAAACTCCGCTTCGATGGCATAATTAATAACACTGTGTCCCAAAATTTGCTGCAAATGAAACATTCTGGCTCGAAATATTCTTTTCAAACCAGAATCTCAATGTATGAAAAGAACAATTATCATTTAATATTGAAACCAGAATATTATTAAGTGAATGCTAATATTAGTTCTGCTTAACGTAAAAGATCGTCGGCTTTCAATAGTTTCTTTGCCCCGGTCGAACTGTCCCCGACTAAGTACATAACATAGACCTGCGAAGTCGCCAGAAGAATTCTCCAAGTGCACTAAATCTCGAAGCCAGTGATTTAGAAGGCATCCCGACGTCATTGAGTATGCAATCCGCCATCGATCTTCGCGTTAAACCGCCGCTCCCGGTATCTTCCTCCGCTGTATACCTGGTTCCGTGCGCGTTATCCCTCGATCTACAGGGGATCTATTCAAGCTCGATTGATATCTGGCCGATACCGATCTATACCACTTCGAACTCGATCATCGATCCTCTTGCACGACGAACGAGGGAAAGGGTGCATCCCCTGTTCCGTCGGTACGAAAGTAACTCCGTGGTGGTCTTTTCCATGAAATCATAATGCTACGCTGGTATACAGAGCTCGAGGAAATGATTTCAGATCGTGCCCGATACTGAGATTTCTCTTCCGTGATCGATTGGGCTCGATTGCTCGGTTCGGTGATATTTAAATGTTTCAAAATTCTTTCGTTCTATTTATACAAATTTCGGGAATTAGGTAAACTCTTGTGCTTCAGCCAATTTTCGAGGATTTACCGCCGATGTAGCTTTTGTGAAAACTGCTTTAGAAGATTAGTAGAAGCAAGGCCATCAGCTTCTGTACGTCTTGAAACTCTTGAACTAGCCATTCAACAATACAAACTAAGCAGGACACGTGTCCACTTCAGTTTTAAGATACCATACTTAAAAAGGGACCACCCTCAGTTTTGCGATTCAGAAAAATCACTTCCGTTCGAGCGGAGTTTCTTCCCTTCTCTACACAAGAATCAAAACCCTTCAATGTAAAAGCCCACTTACTAATTACCTTAATAAATAAACATACTCATTTCCCGACAAGTGCTCATACACCGGCAAGCCCCAATCGTTACATTCACGAAAAAGAAATGAAACATTATTGAACATAAGCCAAGCATTAAATAAAATTAATTAGTATGCATATAATACAGATGTTCGTACGTTCAACTTATTCAGATTGATAGCATAAGATTGCCTAAAATTTGTATTACTACGAACATGCTTGCACATGATTATTTTACTTGATAGTAAATACCAAATCGATATTCGAATTAACCCCTTCCTTTTCATTTCCGCCATGTAGCAACGTCATGAACGTTCGATCCCTTCAAAAGTCGTCGCAAGAACCCTTCGATAACTTATTGTTCTCCCCGGCCGTGCGCAAGAGCCGGAGACGATGGCATAAATTTCAGTATGCTCCATACATACATATTTGAGCGACCGGTTATATTTCAATCTCGGATGGCGAGTTCGTCCCTCCACCCCCTTCGCGATCGGCGCCAGAATACAACTCGTGCCGGTCGTGTTTCGTGTACGCAGAGACCGCGGCTTGGATCCCGACCGCCATTGTCTCGATTGCAAATTTTTCGCGTGTAGAAGCATCGGGGGGGCAGCGCTACTCCATAGGGGGTACATCGTGTCGCGGTCCCTTTTCCCCCTTTCCCGACCGTTGCGGAACCGCTTCTGTGTCCGGCCGTGTCGTACGAGCTCCGCTCGACAAATGCACGTATTTGCTTCGCTACCGGTTCGCTAATATCCCCGCTGTAGAAGCGGCTCCGGGTACAAGAGGGTTGCAAATTTCGTCGGGGATGGGAATGCATGGGTACCGGTTGTAACCGAAAACCATTTCCGATCATTTGGGATCTTGGAATAGTTATATTTAGGAATATTTTGCTTCGTCGCAAAAGAGCTTTGTTCCATAAATTATTAAAGATAGTGCAGGAGATTTAGTGGAATTTTTCTTACGCTTCGAGCAAATTAAAGTTTCCTTCATTACGGTTAATAGTCCGGAATGATTACCTTGAATGATTATTGAGAATCGTCTTTACTGAATTATCCTGATTTCTATTATTATCAAAAGACCAAAGTGCGCCCGGTTAGCATGAAAATGGACTAAAACTTGCTCGAAAGTGAAAGAAGTCCTCGTCCGCCGGAAAGTGGATGGCGCCAGGCAAACAAAAGTCACGGTTATTGCACCCGTTGCACGCAGTGTGCATAGGGATCGTTGGGCGTGCACACGTGACTCTCGATGGTTTTGACATTGTTGGCCGACGAGGAGGGTCCATTGTTCGGCGTAGCGTGCGAATCGGCCGCATGGTCGGCTGCCTCACAAATAATAACATTTCCTCGGGGCAATAAATAAAAGCGGCCCCTAAAGTGCGGCATCGACCTGGCGCCACTACGCTGCGTACACAGGGAGAGACCGGCTGCATGCACTCGATGCACTGACGTAACCGAGATGCACCGCAGATACCGTCGAGGACTTTATGTCGTGGCCCTGTTTTTGCCTCGAATTAATGGGCCGTGCCGTAGAATGCGCATTTGCATATGTTACGATTCTAAACGCATTTAGAGGCTGGAGAAATTTGCTTGGATGTATATTACAATTTATGCTTTTTAGTTGGGATGATAGGGCTGATATACACTTGGTTATTAAGCATTAATATAGGCATATGCTAGCCTAATACGATCGAGATACTTAATGTTGCAACATAATACAAAAGTTTATTAGATTCCACCGATTTTTCGTATGTAGATGGTAAAAATAGATCTTTCTTCTCGTACAGAACTTTGTATGGGATTTACTGAACATCCCACGTGGCCTGTTATTTAAGAAAACAATCAGAAGCTAATAAAATCGGAAGAGAACAATCAGTTGACTTAGAGATAATTTTAGAATCTTACTTTCTCGTACAGAAGGAGAAACAATTATAGAAATCCGCGTTGTAATAGTCACAGGTCGCAGGAAAAGAAGTAGCCGATGCAAATGCAGTGAGTCAACACTATAAACTGCACTATCCGGCAGAATTACAGAGCGAGGACTGTCGTTTATTACACGACAGTGCCTACAAGTATCGTCCGTGCGGGTCCTAATGGAGCAAAGATTACTTATCTGAGGGCAGTGAAAATGCATTCCGATTATTCTTCCCCAGACTTAAAGTTACGTCCTCGATGCTACTTATATTACCACTAATACTACTGGGACCGCTCTTAAAGTTACCTGCTGGGACGGAGAAGCTTCCATTTCGAGCACCCGATAGGTATAACAATAATAATCATCATCATTATTAAGAAGTCTATCAGGAAAAATTTTTCAGTATCAAAATTAAATGAATGAATTAAATCTGCCATCCGAAAATGTAACAATCAAATCAAGAGTTCTTAAAAGTAAAAATAAGATGATAATGAATACAATCATAATGAAATCTGAAAGATCATACATACATTTTATTTTATTCAATATTTTATTGAATATGTTACTCAATTTTGTACCGAAATATTTTATTCGAACGTGCCCTTCTAATCGATTCAGAAATCCAAGGAAATCGTGACAATTCCCTTTACTAAAAATGTCATAAAAATCGATCAGGACCTAAAATTACAAGAAGAGGCCTCGATTAATGAACTCTTACGTTCGAATTGCAACGCGGATTTAACCAGCCCTCGCTCACCTGGTCGTCACGCGCGCGTTCATCGAACACACATCCGGAGCGGAAAGGGAAGGAGTCGAGGGAAAAGGAAAAAGGGCATTCGCGACACAGCAGCGGCGGCGAATAGCAATAGCAACGACAGAAAGAGTCTCGGGTGGCCATTTAAGGCACGGACGTTTCGTTCTGTCACCGTGCGTTCACTGTGCCGGCCAGCGTCGCGAAAAGGCCACCTACGCGTCGCTGCCTCCTCCTCTTTTAGCGGCTGCATTGTTTCATAAACGGCTGCCGTTTCTCATGATAAAGCAGAGTAAAACGAAACTAGACACGGCCCTTTCGCCGCAACTAAAACCGCGGAACACATTGTCGTTGTATTTACGCGTTTTAGTTTCGTACCGGTGAAACCATTCCTGTTCCACCCCCTAGAACGAGGTGTTCTCCCCTTCTCTTCGTATTCGATAGAAACTAATTTGCTCCTCAGGGAAAATTGTATTTCGTACTGCGAATACGTTGTCCCAAAACGAATGTTCATCTTCATCGGAAGCCCTGTGCGCTTCAGCGTGAAGCATTCTATGTACCCGCGTGGGCGTAGAACTGCATTCTGAGAGGCCACCGCAGCATTGTCCAGCGATTAACACTTTGATCCCGGTGATATTTAAGCGGATACTCGGCCAGGGGCTTCGTTCAAAGGTCAGCCCAGTGGATGATATCTGTAAAAGCTTGCTATGGGTAGCATCGTGCGACGCACACACCGGGCAGGACTATTGATTCTATTGGGGCAGATATTGACGCGTGTGGCCGTTGAAAAATGTTCGACTTGTAAGCGGTTTGCATACAACGTAGCCCGTTTATAGTCACGCTAAAGTCAGCCCATTCTTGGCGCACAGTAAGTCGCTTTAATAGTCGTATTACAATTATTTACAGCCACTCGTAATCGCCCTGCGGTTTATAACCACTTTTTATAGTCATCGTATTCTCGGCTCCAGGCAGTCATCGCCTATTACCTTACTGTCATCTTAAATTGCTTAAGCGGAACAATAATATTTCACGTCTGAGTGGAAAGATATATTGCATAATTATATTAGACTGCTTCTACCCTATCTGATCTGTTTGAAAGCAATTTGCCATTCGGGAACACACGAACCTTTATTTCCCACGTGTATTCATGGCCCGCCGAATTATTTATTTTCACTAGACACGTTTAATTATACGAGAAAGTGAAAGACAATTAAGTACAAACGTTTCGCGTATTATTGACCACGGCGAAAGATCTGCACATGTCAGGCAAGCGTAAAAGCTGGTGGCAAATCGGTGTTCGCAGCCATGGGAACGACCGATAGGGAGGTTCGGCCGCGATACACAGAGGTATGTCGATGATCTCGAGTGGCACTCGAGGAACTCGTGTACACCGAATTAAGTGCGCGGTCGAGTATCGAAGCGTGTGTGAACTGGTGGCAGAAGAGTTATTTTATCCGCGACCACCGAATGTTGAGACCCATTCCCTCGGTTCACCATTCCTGCTTCGGCTGCTTCGGTCCGACAATGATCTTCAACTAGGCGGACGGGCTTAGGATCGTCGGTGGGATCGCGAGGGGCAAACACGCCAAATGGATTTAACATGCGCGATGCGAAACTCGCTGCATAAGAACCGCGACCGGCATACATACGACCGTCTGATTTATCGCGTCTCGCGCTTGTACGCGCGAGCCACGTCCCCTTATCTACGCCATTATCTTCCGGATTGAAGAAAAATTGAACTTTCGTGGGTGCGTCCGTTTCCTGGTTGCACCGCCCGCAGCGTGGAAAAATAAGTGGCTCGGCAATAGTGCTTTGCCTCGATCCTACAGACGCTTGCCTCAGATGCGTTTCATTGATAGAGAAATATTTGAAAGTGGGAGAAGAATAAAAGTATTAATCACGGTTGCTTTTATCTTTAACGCAATTTTTCTCTTAATTAATGCATGCATTGGTAAAAAGACAAAAATGGGAATCACTTCCAACAATGTTTATTATTATTACTACTCCTTGCTAGTCAAAACAAATTTTTACGATACCCACGATTACGATTGCATCTATTTTATGGTACTTATCGTTGGCACTTAATTTATTTATTGCTCGAGAAAAGACACTGGTTAGTCAGAAGTGTACAGCAGGTGGGAAGAAATGTTTTACGAAGCCCATTACAGATTAAGAAAAAGGAAGAAATTCTTCGGATAAAAAGAGGCATCGTAAAGTGCTTCTCACCGTTGGTTACTAGACGTCGATTAATTTCTTTAATGGTGCACCTTTCTATTCGTTTTAGAACGGTGAGAGGCTCTTCATCGGGGCACCAGGAAGTTGGTACTGGCAAGGTAAGATATACTTTTTCAATCCACCGCTTCTCAAGCACAATCATTTAAGTCGACAATTTCATAACGGATGAAAAGCAACGCCTTACTTGATCTGTAAATACTTCGATCAATCTTATTCCCATTTAATTCGATAGAGAATATTCGTAGAAATTAAAAACGTCCAGGAACGGAATGTTATATTATTATTGTCCCTTCGGATATCAAATATTAACCCTCTGGAATCAAAATTTCACACGATACAAAATAATTCAGTAAAATCCATAAAATATCAATCTTTTAAAGAACCGATAAATCACTTGATCGCAGTGACAACAGTATTGCCTATAAATATATTTAACTGCGACGATTATTTATTTTTCTATCTTCTAAAAACTACATCCGAAATCGTTAATCGTTTCTCGTTGTTAACTTTCCGAGGGTTGATGAATTTCAAACTGGCTGATAGAAATATAATGGAAATTATTAAGTATGTGTAGAATAAAATTGTACGAATATTGTAAATACCAAGCGACGAATCGGGCTTTCAAAAGATACTCGAACGGAAAAAGCTTCTATCGAATTACATAAATTAATCCCCGCTAATTGGACGGTGAACAGTCACTGGGCCACTAATAAAGGAAGGCTAGAAGAAGCGATAAGGTTGATAAGCACTCATAACGCCTGGGCGACGGAGACCGGAACACATTACTCGTGCTCTGTGAACCTTTCAAGTGATTTAGAAGCTTTCGTTGAACGATTACAGGTCAGATATACTCGATCAGCACCGCTATGAGGTTGAAGTTCGTAGCGACGATGTTGTTCACCCCCGAGGCAGAAGCATCAGGTACCGCGTATCTTGCAGGCGTCCTCAAACGAGAAATAAAACCTCGCCGTCGTTTAAAACCAAACCCCGCACCCCTTTTAAACACTTCTAATCTGTCGACAATTTTTTTAACGACGGCATTTATTAACAAAAGTGTTGCTTGCCGGCCCAGAAGTATCTTTGCATTGAATTTCTTGTAATTGTACAGCTTCCAGCATTTTAAGGAGCTGGAATAATTAATTTAATTATCGTTGCTATACTTTTAAATACGCTAAGGAATATATTTTTGAGAGTAGGTGCTATAAAGAATTTTTTTAAAACTTCTTCAAGCTAAGTTTCGGAATGGTTTAATAGAAATGTTTAGAATTTTCTTAAATCGAAAATGTAGATTTTTCTCGTTTCGTTTAAATGATTTCTGTAGCGTTACATTACCTTCAGGGATATTTTCATATTTTTAATATTAAAGCAGAGATACTTATTGCAAGCTCCTCGATGCTTAATCCTGTGCAAGGAATCATCGACAAAAATCGACCAGCATATTGATGGTACTCGAAGACAACCGTAACACCATCACGATCTTCATTCCCGTTTTCATTTTGCTTGGCAGTGGCCCCAATAATTAATTTCCAATAATTACTCATTCACGCAGCTTCCATTCATTAAGGATTAACTAGGCGCCTGTGATTAATAATTCGATCTTCCAAGATACACTGCCACGCTCAAGACTGTGGTGAATAATTCTTAAAAAAAA
Organism: Holcopasites calliopsidis; assembly: GCA_023838395.1. NCBI lineage: Eukaryota > Metazoa > Arthropoda > Insecta > Hymenoptera > Apidae > Holcopasites > Holcopasites calliopsidis. Next base: position 3,586,139 of record JALHAQ010000009.1, read on the forward strand.
TTAAATTAAGAACCATGAAGCTTGTAATTAGCGTAGAATAGAATCTTGTGTGCTTGACAGTTTGAGGCTTGAAACACCTCTGACGGTCTCCCTCTCAGTGATTAATATCCGATTGATAATTAATGCACCGTGTGCTATGATTACCCATTAATTACCGCCACGCGAGTCGAAGGTGGCTGTGTTTAACAGGTGCAGGCCCGCAGCTTCTCGCAGCTTCGCGTTGCAGCCAAAAGAAAATAATCCGGAGGCTAGAATAATATTTTCTAATTAGACTGAAGTGTCTAATTGAGCGCTGCTAATTTAGTCGCAGTTACCTGGCTGTAACGATAATCGCAATATAATGTTAACGGCGCGGATAGAGCTGCGCTTTAGAAGCTAGATTAATCATCAGGACGCGGCTTCACAAACGTTTTTCTTTTCCGACCACGATGTTCTGTATTCCAATTTAATCATCGTTAGAGGAAAATCGGATTCCTCTTAAAATAGAAATTTGTGTCGTTCAAGATCGAATTGTAACTTATGAACCCCGCCAATTCCAATGGCAGCTCGATGTTTAATTGTGTTTCGATGTCGGATATCCTACTCGTTGTCCCTGGTCGGAAAAGAGACACGTTTTAGAAGGTACGCGTTTGAAATCACAGGTAACTCTGCTCGATCGACTCTATCGATTGCCGTTGCTTTACAGGCCAAGCATTTTCACAGCCGTTGAACAGTCGGGCGAGAATAATGTTCACGAAGGAAGGGCCAGCCACCGAGGACGATAGCTACATGGGTTACTCTGTCACGACCGGGGATTTTATTGGGAACGGTGACAGCGGCACAGCCGTAGGCGTACCTCGTGGCTCCGATCTTCTCGGCAAAGTACGCTCTCATGAAATATTAAACGCGGTAATTGAAAAAGAAGAAGCCGCGCGATCGAAACTTCATTCTCGTCTAGAGAAAGTAGCAACCTGTCGAGGCACGACTTATTCCCTGCCTTTTCGAATCCCTTGTGCATATTTCAAACGAGTGATTCGATAAATGGCATTTAATTAAAAAGCATCTTAAATTACATGATTAAATAATTAATTTTGAGGGGGGCAGATGAAACTTTTTAATAGCAAACGATTGAAACTGTTCTTTTTCTCCTGGAAATTTATTGAGCGACTTGTATCAATTTTTATAGTATCGCGCAGTTGATTTCTATTTCGATTAAATGAAAATGAATGATAAAGGAAGCGATTAATTAGAAATTACGTAATGTACAAGTAAGTAACAATTTTTATTTCAAGAGCTATTTTGTAGTTAGTATAATATTAACAATATCGTGTTCCTATCAGGTGGATCATTAACCCTTTAACTTTTCTATGAATATAAGAAGGCACAATTGATCGATAGACTAATAACGAATCTAATTATTATAGGTAATTCTATTTACCTCGAACATGACGAATCCCCGCAACATTACCGGTGAACAAATGGGAGCTTATTTCGGGTACGCCGTTGCTTCCGGCGATATCGATGGCGATGGGTTAGACGACCTTATAGTTGGCGCCCCTATGTACACGGTACCGGAGAACCCGGAAATGAGCATCGAAACCGGAAGGGTGTACGTCATCTATCAAGGCGCCGGTCCTGAAAAATTCCGTAAAGTTGACTTCAGGTAGTTCATTCTATCCCTTTAATATCGCAATGCTTTTTACCTCACAAAAAGCTTTTCCCCTTTCCCGGACACATAACTATTTACTTAGATCCAATATTTCAATTTCGTTCTTAACAATATTTTCTTGCCAGGTGCTGCATTCTATTGCAGCAATCAAACCTGCCATTTAATACATATCATTAATATATTAATACAACCCAGGTTTCACAGTTAATCTCCAGTCATATAAAATCATCACCACGCTTCCATCGTGGAGTCATTCACCTATAATCCTGAGAGTCAAAAAGTTCGATCAGAACTCGAGCACACGCGCATACACACGCGGCCACGGAGACCGTTGAACTTTCGCGATAATTGCTTATCGTTATCCAGGGACGGGGAGACCAACCGAGGACGATTCGGTTTGTCACTGGCCTCCCTCGGGGACATCGACCGTGACGGCTACGGTGACTTCGCGGTGGGTGCACCTTACGGCGGGCTACGCGGCCGGGGTGCTGTCTACATCTACCAGGGATCCGCAACCGGTGTTCTCGATAAATACTCGCAAGTGATCTACGCGGAAAACCTCGACGTCCCCGTGGACACCTTTGGGTTCTCGGTGGCGGGCGGCCTCGACCTCGACGGGAATCATTATCCCGACTTGGTCGTAGGCGCCTACGAGTCCGGCGCCGCTATGCTCTTCAGGGCTCGGCCTGTTATCAAAATGGACGCTTTCGTGTCCTTTGACTTGGAGTCGAAGCTGATCTCGTTGGACGATAGGAATTGCACATTGAGGGACGGTAGCAGGGTCACTTGCTTCCCTATGAGGGCCTGCTTCAAGTACAACGGCGAGGGCGTCTCCTCCGTGCAGTATTTCAACATTCAATACGTCCTGGACGTGAAGAAGACGAAGAGCCCCAGATTGTTCTTCCTGAGCCAGGAGGGACAGAACACTATGAACAACACCTTCGTCGTTGGCAGGGACCAAGAGTTCTGCCGCACTGTTCAGGTTAGTGCGAATAACATACGTGTATTTACAGTTTCTCCGGACTTTCCATAACCCGGCGTCTTAATTCACAGGTCTACGTAACCCCCAACATTCGGGACAAGCTCACCTCCCTCGACGCGGAGATGCGAATGAGCCTGGACAGGAAGCACTACGAGGACAACGGACCAAGGGATCCCAGGCTATCCTTGCGGCCGATCCTCGGCAGCACCACGTCCAGAAAGGACTCCCTGTCCATCAGGAAAAACTGCGGCCCGGACAACATTTGCATCCCCGACCTGCAGATGAACGTCACGTCGAACGTGCATAAATACTTATTGGGGTCCGGGAAACGTTTGGAGCTGGACGTGCTGGTGCAGAACATGGGCGAGGACGCATTCGAGGCGACGTACAATCTGAAATTACCCACCGGTATCGATTACATCAAGGTGGAGAAGATCGAGACCATGGGGGTGCCTGTCCAATGCTCCGCGCCTAAGCAGTCCAACAACAATACGCTGCGCTGCGATATCGGCAATCCTTTGCAGAAGAACGGATTGGTCAAGTTCCGGGTGTTGCTGCAACCCGTCACGTCGCACGGGATGAAGCCGATCTACGAGTTCGACATGGAGGCGAATACAACGAATCCGGAGAATCCGTTCACCACCGTGGACAATGCGTACACGTTGCGGCTGCCGATTTGGATCGAGACCGACCTGCGGGTCGAGGGGGAGAGCAAACCGAGGGAGCTGTATTATAATCCCGATAACTATACCAGCGAGGCGAACGCTACCACGGAGAAAGAGTTCGGACCAACCGTGACGCATAATTACACTATCCGGAACCAGGGACCGTCGGAGGTGATCGAGGCGGAGGCGTTCCTCGTTTGGCCGGCGCAAACGTTGGCCGGCGATGACCTTATGTACCTGCTGGAGCAGCCGGAGACGTCTGGACCGATCGCATGCGAGCCCGCCAACGCGAATTATCTTAGTCTAAAGGTTCGTTTGTTTTCTATTAACGCGAGTTCAACGCCGACCGGGCGAAATTGATTTCAATAACTTTCATTTGCATTATTGTCCGCCAGTTGGACCAACGCAAGAGGGTGTACTCCCATCACTCGGACGCGGCCGGAGTGATCCTGGACGAGTCCCAGTCTGGTCGAACGATCAACGTCCAACGAGGATTCGACGTTGAGAAAAGCAAACTCTCCCAAAAGGAGGATTCCGAGATCCACACCGGGGACAGTTCTGGCATTCAAAAGTCTCGGCACTCCTTCCCTTCTTCCTCGGGTGTAAGCGCCGGCGAGACCAGGAGAATCCAATTGTCCACCACCGGGGATAAGCCGGACGTGTTGGTTACCACTTACACGCAAAATAACTCGGGTAGCAGCTCGATAAACGCTGGGGACCTGTCCTCGGGCAACAGAGGCGTAATCTTCCACACAGAGTCCAGTGGATACGGTGGCACGACTACATTGGGCGGTGGTTTCCGGTCCAGTGAGGACAGCAGCTTAACAGCGAGGGTGCCGAGTCTGGAAGAACGTCAGGGAACGCGTGTGAATCATTCCGAAGGCTTCGAGAGTCGTTGGGGAGAGACCAGTGTCTCGAGGGGAAGTCACGCATCCTCCTCGGACACCTCCGACGCCGATCCGAGGTACCGAGAGTGGCTTAGGCGAGAGGATCAACGCAAACAAGAAGAGGAGGCTCGATTGGAACGCGAGAGGGTGAGGGAGCAGCAGACGATTCGCGTGACAGAGCCGGAAGATCGGTATTACCAGCGAAGAGTCGAGGAGGAGCGAAGGAGGGTCCACGAAGAAGAGGAGAGAAGGCACAGGGAGGAGCGATTGAGGATACTGGAAGAAGAAGAGATCCGAAGGCGACAGGAGGAAGAACGCAGGAGGTCAGAAGAGGAGCAATACAGGTTGGAACAGGAGAGACGATACGGCGGTGGTACTTCCGGGGGAAGATTCATATCCGGCGATCGAGAGGAAACCGTCCGGGGCGGAGAATTCGGCCTCCAATTACGCAATGCCACTTCGACTCAGGAGCTGCAGAGAATATTCGGATCCCTATCGAAATCGTCGACCGGCTACGAGTTGTACCGAAGGCAAGGGAAACAGTACGTCCAATTCATGGCGAGGTTCAGAACAGCGGCGGACCGGAGGGAGTACATAGAGTTCCAGGACGGATCCATGTTCCCTCTTCAGGATCGTTACGGTAGCCAGAGCTATGTTTCCGAGTCCGCGGAGCCTAGGGACAGCAGGTTCCTAAGGATAGAGGGAGAGCTGTCGGTCGAATCGAGTGGAAAAGGTTACATTGTATTGAAGGACGGACGCAGGTTCCCCCTTCAGGGCACTTTCACCTACACCGAGGAAAGGACGTACACTCTGAACCCCCAGGGTGGAGGGTACGAGGAGGGCAGGGACTACGAGTCGAAGAGCTACAGCAACGCCTGGAACGGAGAAGCCGGTCAGGCGGGCGGGCTGGAGAAGAGTTACGAGTCCAGGTACAACAGCTCCCACGAGGAGAAGAGAACGGAGAATAGAAGGGTAACCAGTAGAGTCTACGGAAGGGACAAGGGGTACGACGACGAGCCGGCCGGAATCCCGCGCTCCGACGCGGCCTCCAGACACAAACGGGACAGCGACATGGTCGAGATGAGGGACTTCAGGAGGTTCGAAAGACTTCGCAGAAGGCCTAGAAACCTGGACGATGATCCGCCGACGGGCGAAAGCGAGTTCGACGGTAAAACGGACTACGATGACGACCCGAGGACGCAGGAACCCGTTAGCCCTTGCGACGCGGCCAAGTGCGTGATGCTGAGGTGCGTTTTGGGCCCGCTGAAGAAGGACCAAGAGGTCTGGATCGGAGCTAGATACGCGGTGGACGCTAGGACGCTGAAGAAGGCCGCGCCGTTAGAGAAGGTCAAGGTCTCGACGAAATTGGTGGCTCGGGTCACCAAGCAACCGTTCATCGGCGCACCCGCGGAGCAGGTGATCAAGAGCCACGAGATCAAGACGAACGTGGAGCCAAGCTTAACACCCTCCGCCCCGGACGTTATCCCGCTGTGGGTAGTAGTCCTCTCTGCCTGCGCTGGGACGATCATATTGCTGCTGCTCATCTTCTTGCTATACAAGGTTCGTTCGTGGGAATTACTTGGTACGAGTAACATGGTACACTTGAACAAGTTCGTTTTTATTTATTGGGGTTGCTTACACTTGGGAGGACTGTGCTTGGAACGTATTCAATTGGATCCTCGAAATTGTTTGGAGAGAAAAGAATTCAGTTAATCAATCAATCGTATAGACATTCGTTTTCACTTTGACTTGCTGTGAAACACGACTACTAAACACTTTTCTTTCTTCGACAGTGTGGCTTCTTCAAGAGGAACAGACCGTCCGATGCCCCAGAGCGGCAACCGTTGAACAGGAACGGCCACTTCCACGGTGACGATCACTGAAGAAAACGGACTTGGGAATTCGATCAACGAAGTCCAATTTCGAAAACGGTCGAACGATATAAAAACGAAAACGAACGAGCCAGGATGTGCCTTGATCCTCCACGGATCACTTCTTCGACAGGAGTTGAACTGTGCGCCCTGGTTAAACGCACGGCTCGTCGTAACTGTAACACAGCACCGTGGCGAGTAACGACGTTAATGATCGTAATTAAGAAAATCGCGAGTGCCTTTTCCGCAGGTCAGAACGACGAAGGGAAGAAGAAATGGTTCTGGAGCGATTCGTTTCTTACTGCCACTGAATACTCCTTCCAGCTCCTGCAGCTCGACCATGCAAGTTTCTAGTCAGGAGACGTTTTTCTTTTTATTATTATTATTATTTTTATTAATGTTGTCCGCCTTCGTCCGCCTGGAAATGGGTTCCAGGAATGTTCTTATTATTTATACACGATATCTGAAGTGCAGAGTGTACTTTCTTACTCCATTCAGAATTTCCTTTTGTTTTAAGGAAATACCGATCTTGGAAGTTTCTTAAGAATAAGATCGAATGAGAAGTGATTTTATCTTATTGGATAGAATCGCGCAAAATGATGTGCTGAAGCGGATTTGGTAAATTCTGTTTTCCATTAAGGAGGACGTTTGACCGGTTCGAATGCAACGATTCGCAACGTCGATGATAGGATCTCATTCGTCGCCGAGATCGGCAGTCGATTTGCATATTTTATTTTTCTCTTCTTTTTTGTTTCTTGAAACGAGAACGGAAGTTTTCGGTTATTTATTAAAATTTCTACATTATTATATATATGTAAACGTATCGTACGATAGAGCGGCGTAACATGAAACCGGGTTCCACCTCGGCCGTATGTGTGTACAATCTTGTAAATTTTCTAATCGTATTACTAAAACCGTTCAGAGAGGATATAGCTAACGCAAATTAATAATTGTGTAGAGAGCAAACGAATTCCCGATAAAGCGGGAACGTAGGAACTGACTTGTACATACAGACTTAGGATGTAATATTAAAAGAAAAAAAAAATATATATATATAGTATAAAATATTATTAAGCACCACGTTCTTCAGTTCTTCGTGAGAAATGTAAATTAAAGCAGTATGCGTTTGAATTTTCCTATTTGCACCGTGAAGTGAAAAGGAATTCATTGTTTGGTGCCATTATTCTTATAATTCCCCCGAGTTCGTAAAAGTATTTGCAACATTTTTAATCACCAATTTTTCTTTCGGGCATTTTAGCAGAAAAGAATAAGACGGTTGAATTTTTCATACAATCGTTTATTTAAAAAAAAAATCACAATTACGCAACGGTAGTAGACAGACAAGAAATGCATGGTTGTTATAAACGATCGTGTGCCACTGTTTCCCTTATGACAGCTATATTTTTCCGATTGGCGTTTTACATCAATTCGCACGCAAATGATAAGAAAATCGTTTCAGATATAAAAAAAAAATACGCTTGGTGTAATCTTGTTTCCTTTGATAAAGATTTGACAATATTTCTCTTCTCTCAAACCCCGCACTCGCTTCTCCCTTGCTCTCTACTTTCCACCCCATTGTTTCCGATAAAATGTATATAAAAATAATCTATGAGTACAATCGTTTTGTAAAATATATCACCGCTTTTCTTATAACACTTTTCTTTTTGCATTTCGAGAGCTTCGAAGTAGAAATGGACCGTTTAGAAAAAATCTAGATTCTGACGCTTTCAATGATTGAGTGTTCTCCATCGAAAAGCGGCGTATGTATAGGTCTCGTGAGACAAACTGAAATCCGTCGCGCTAAGTAAATCTTATAAAACGTTTTAATCCTTTGAACCGTAGTGAGCTGTCATTGATTAAAACGCGATGCGAAATTCGATAGTAAAAAGAGAAAGATTCCATTAGAAAGAAGAGACAAAAATAAATCGCGAAACGTCTTTTTTTTTTATTCTCGTACATGTGTACCCAATCCGGAATTATTGCAGAGATACGAATTATCGTTAATAATTATATACACGAACTGTGGGCGCGGTTTATGAAAATCGGATGGATTAAAAGGAAAAGTAAAATAAATACATTCGATACACACGCGGTCGCCAGGCAGTGGAGGATCGACGCTGCTCTCCAAAACGCTAAAATATCGAACAATTATATACACGGAGGATAGCAGCCACTGATTTTCGCGGCGATTTACGTTAACGATCGACCCAACAACGATCTCGGGTTTAACAAGAATTTTAGTCCCCCATCCACGAAGCTTCTGCTCGATAATTTACAATGATCTCGATGGTAGCTAAACTAAACGATTCACGCTCACGACGATTGATTTACATTCACGCGATTACCACGAGCCGGTAGAGATAAAAGAATATTAAAAAAAAACACGAATTGCGTACCCGTAATCATTAAACACTCGCGACATCACAATCACAATAATTAAACAAGTTCGAAATTTGCCTAATTTCTATGTACGAATGATTGGACTTCCGCTCCTCCTTAAAACGACGGAAGTACACGATTCCACAGGACGATGTATTGCTTCGAAGTATAGTTTGATTTGATAAATTCGATTGAAACTGTCCATCGAGATTGTTAACTAAACGTCGATGTCGTTGCACGGTGGAACTGAATCGTGTACTTCTTCCTGTGGGTTGTCTTGGTATCAGCTGTCGGGTACCTATGAACAGATAAATTGTCATTCAACGCATGCGATTGCATTTTCTTTTTAAAGTAACGAATCTCTATTTCCCGAGTCCACAATTGTCAGTGAATGGAACGATATAGTTCATCGTGCTCACCTTCCATTGTAATCGATTGCCAACGCTGTAAAGTTCCTTCAACGATTCAGCCAACTTTCCAGAGCTCTCTAATTCTTTATATTTACGATACAATTCCAGGGCCGCTCTGGCGTCCTCCGCGGAATCATGGGTTTCCGATTGAATTTTCTTGCCCAGGAAGTGCCAGGTGAGAAAACGCAGTGACACCATTCGATGATGAGGTAAATGAAACAGCAATACCGTGTCCACGATTTGTTCTGGTTGCACAACTAGATTTATCACCCTGACCATGTCGGGGCAAAGAAACATGCACATGATTTATTTTTATTTGAAAAGGAAAAAATGGAATTCAGCGCAATAATAATTAGTTGATTACCTAAAGTCATTCTTCAGACCATGACCAACGAAGATGATCCCATTGTCAACTAGGAACCGTAACTTTTGATACGTCGATTTCAGAGTCGTCAGATGCTTGCTACTGAAATTCGCGTCCAAATCGCCCGGTTGAATCCCGCTGAATTTCGTTAGATAATCCACCACTTGTTCTTGGGTGCTTATGTAATCGTCTATGAAGGGGGTTCCTTCCAGGGGACCTTGCCTGTTTCGAAAATGCAGAAAGCATATTCCCAACTTTATTGGTTAAGCAAAGAAGTAATTATCGAAAGGGGGAAGCAATTGGTTAATAATTTTGCGCACCCGCGGATGCAAGTTATACGCGCGACGGACATGTGGCTCGGTTTTATGGTGGACATCTTCCCATCGCTACGAAGCTCCGCCTCCTCTTGATTCAATGTTACAAATTCCGCATCGATCCCAACGAGTTCTCCTATAAAAATTAATTTCAACTCGTCCCTAGTATTCATTTGGAAATTCCAAACAATTCGTATAAAGGCATCTATTCTAATCGTGTACCCTTTTGCGGCATTTCGTCGGATGTTAACGGGGTGAAGGTGATACCCCTTGTTCCTCCGCTGCGCGCGATGCATTTGTCTTCGCCGAATACATCATAGGTGAGAGGACTGACGAGTGGCGCCGGTTCCGGTTCCGGCACGCACGTGTAATGGAGAACGCAGGGGACTTTCCAGTCGAGATTGAACCAAACCGCTTCCTGCGGCGTCACCGCGGATATACTAAAAGGAGAAAATAGTAATAAAAATATGTAATATCAATGTGGAAATTATGATTCAAACTCTTAGGCCTCTTAAGAAATGATTATCGAAGGACATATACGCCAGGAAGAGAATATAAATTCCACTGCAACGCATCGTATATAATAATTTTCAGTCTCCTTACTATTTCTTTCAAGAAAACGAATTCTACGTACCAGAAATCGTTGAAAATATACCACTGCGAAACCGCACTGCCGGACGATCTTTCATGATAATGCGGTCCGACTCGAAGCAGCGCAACAATATTCCTTCGATCTTCATTAGTCTTGTCATCGATGTAACAAATCACTGCACTGAGGCTATACTGCATTTTGCTCGACTTAATCTCCACAGTATTCTCCTCTGTCTCCGCCGCCTCGCCATCTTCCTCCGTGTTAACATGATTCTCAGCAACCTTTCCCTCGGAATCATTCGCGGTAGTCTCTGCTTCCTTCGCGGTACATTCCGAATCCTGTTGCACCTTGCCATCACCCTGTCCATTCTCCACCACAGCCTCCTTGGCGCGCTTAGCATTCTCGCTGGTCGCCGGTTTTGGAGCGCTAATCTTTTCCACGGTCAATTCGCCGTTATTTAAGGATATCTCAATGTTGTGCGGTATCCACGAGTGGGAGTAGTACAAGTGGCTGGGAGGGGTTGGCACCGCCGCTGAGGTTGTCGTGGGTGGAGTTGCTGGTGGCGTTGATACGTTTTCTATTGAGGAATTCCATTGGGATGATAAACAGATAGTGACGAGGGTGTCTAATAAGATAAATTGCGGGTACCTGGATCTCTACCAATGTGCCGGAATCTGCAACCGATTCGTGTGCAATTCTTACCGTATCGACACGGTTTTACGGTAACGGGGACGGGACTCGATGATGGACTACCCTCTTTGCCGCTTAACACCTTTTGCACCACTATATCCATTTGCGTTTGCCAAAACGTTTTGTCCTGAAACCGAAGCGTTATTTATGGATTAACGTTTGTACGGATCTTCGCGTACTGGGCGATCGCGTTGGATATACCTGTTGCGTGTCTAAACCACAGTTCAGGGCCAGTATTTGCGGTAGCTTGATCAATTGCCGAGATTGCAGGGTGGGTGTAAATTTCTGACAACTGTCACACCATGCGGGTGTGATTTTCTCGGGTTTTAAACTGCGGGATAGAACGCTGGTAAACGGAACCTCCTCTGCTACAGAGAACAAAATTTTTCTTCGTTTCCATCGGGTAGACAAAGTGTGTGCCGTGTAATAATAGTTGGTGTTATTATTATTTAAAGCAGACGTATATAATTCGAAGAGCGGCTTACAAGAGTGGGTTAATTCCGGATAAACTAAGTTGCACAGCAACATGATGGAATGCTTCGTAGCTTCTTGGCCACATTTCAGGCAACGATGTATGTGCATTTGTTCGGACCCAAAAAGACGACTGATTTCCGTCTCCTCGTCTCGTACCTCGTTCTCCTCGATTAACTTCTTGTTAGTTTTATCTATTAGCGATAAATTACGTGTCTACATTTCATTGATATTTAATTTCGATTGATAAAGGGATGTTAAAGACATATACATATAAAAGAAAAGTGTAATAGTCTTTGGCGGATGCCTATTCGGTAGTGTCTTGGCGAATCAAATATTGCAGGAAATGTTATTTGTATCGGAAATGTATTATTAATATATCGAGTACTATATCAATCAGATCGATTGACATTTAATTTCGAGCAGCTACTTTTTAAACTCCGTCTTATTTAAACACACCGTTACTATTTCTATTAAAAATTGTTAAATATCGAAGCATTGCCGACACAGGTGGGATTTTTACAAAAAGACCGTGAAAACAATGCCCTTTCTCCTATAAAAAGAAACGAACGAGTTAAATGAAGTGTATAAAAAAATACGCTCGTGCAAGCAATCTAGAAGCCTTCTATAAAAAAAAAGAAGCTTACTGTAACAAAATCGACAAATTTCTTAATCGTGGTATCCCAAGAATGAAAATGCAAAAATATTCCATCTACATTAAAAAAAAAAAAAACATCTATAAAAATATGAAACTGAGTTTACTTCGAATATTCTTCGGATACCATAAAAATTGTGTATCAAAGTGCGATGAAAAAATCACATACAAAATGAAAAATAAACACAAAGAGTGCCCACTAAAAAGGATACACGTGAATTGTGTTTACCTTTCGATGTGATCCACATATATTTACCATCCTCCTCTTGCTTCCTCCGCTTCTTCCTCTCGTCGTTGTGACTCCTGTACCGGGAACCGATGTTCTGTAAAATGCTAGGAAAATCCTGTTCGTTGTACACGAACTGCGTGCATTTCGGGCCCGATTTCAAGCGAGCCGCTTCCTCCTCCTCCTGCTGTCGTTTCCTCGTTTCCAACACCTCGTAATGTATTTGATGCAATATGAATCTATTCCAACTCTGCAAGGATATTAATCGAATGATGCACGGAACGATGATGTTCCGTTGAGCAAAACACCTTTTTCTCTTCACGGTAGGATAGTTGAATTATTAGAATGCCAACCAGTTTACTGCATCCATCGATATACCTGTATCAGTCTGACCAAGCTCGTCTTCCTCTTCGCTTCCGGATGCAAATCGCTCAAGATCAGTCCCAAAGCAGCCGCTTCGGGGACCGTCCTGAAAGCTCGAAGGAAATTAGCAGCCTGGCAAGGCAGCCCTTTCGACGTGTCCAACATGTGGAACAGGAATCCCAGCTCGCAGGACAGACAGAATTCCCTTTGGCACGAATGAGAGAGCAACGCTACTCTCACCGGCTCGCAATAGTAAAGTAACTGGAACATGTATGCGAGTGAGGGACAAGTGTTTTCCACTTTCGCCGACGTAAAGAAAGGGTAGTCCTTGCTCACCTGCAGCATGGCGTTACAATAGCTGTTGGGAAGGGTCGCTTCCAGGCCGCAGAAGCTGGTGCGGTTGTACTGATCAAAATCGAACTCGTCGTAACCGAGGCGCGAGTATTTCACCTCGATTTTACGGTAACGCTTGGGTATGGCCACAAAGGTGCCGTCGTCCGTTTTCGACCGTGAGTCTCCCGCGAAAAGCTTTCCGACTACGCCCCGTCGTTTTTCCAAATTGTAAGGTATCTGCAAAAGAGGTATTATTTATTTTTCATCAATCAATCGACCGTCACTCTTAGCTTTCTCTCTCTCTCTCCGGGTTTATTTATTATTTCTGACGCGAATATATAGTTATATCGTGAGAATAATTTGTTGCGCCGTGTTAACGCGATCTGGAGACAGTGAAAAAATAAATAATACCTATTGTATACGCGTAGGACCGAGCCAATAATGTTAGGCCTGCGTGTAATTGTCGTACAACCTTTATTTCACTCAGATACAACTTCGATTGTTACATTTTTCGTGAAATTGTATACTCTATATAAGGTGTACTAAAACTATATATCATTCGATTGGAAGCGCATTGTGCTTCGACGCGGAATCACAGGCAGTATGTAAATCTCGCGACAATCACGGGGAAATTAATTTTTCTAAATGCACACATTATTAAGGAAATAGATGACGCATCCTTTTATTCATTTAATGGGCTTCGAGCCTTTGGATTTCTCAAAAACTAAAAGCCTCGAGTTTAAAATAGAACTTGTACTGCGATTTCCAGTCGAACTCTGCATTTTACAGCACAAAGTGATATATTTTCGTCCCTGTTGTTATTAAAATAGATCGACACTGAAGTGATCCTAGATCCAGATTTATAGAGAAGATTTTAAATAATCCGTAGGACTACGCGTATCGAGTGAATGATGCGATGCAGTTATATGTACAATGCTTTTGGAGTATGTTAATTAGTTCATCCTCGATTGGCACATTGTTGATGTACGATAAAATAGTTATTGCTTTTCTTTTCATTGAAGAAATCGAGGCAAATGCAATCACTTCTCCCGGATAACTGCAATGTTTCCGCAGTCATCAGGGTGCTACCATCGCGTGGGACTTTAAAACAAAACTAATATAAATGCTCCTTTGAATCAAAGAAATCGTAAAGAGAAAATCGAAGCAGATATGTAGACATTTAATATCTTCTAATGAGAATCTGCAATATCGTAAATTTACGATATCGGAAACAAAGTAATGAGATCAAGTAAATATTACTTATCAGAGATTTCTGATTACGTATTCTCCTTCAATATTCTTTCTTTATAAACAACAATATATATATTATTCTAATTGAGTAACGTAGTGATTAAAAACGGTTAACGATCGAACTTTAGCTCGGTACACGCGTTCAGTGTACTATTCAGGTCTTATCCTCTCGTTAAGAAGAAACTGTTAGAATGCTGTAGACTAGCTTATGAAAATATATCGCGTTCTTTAACGTTGCTCCTGGACTACAATATTTATCACGAAACATTATCAGTCTTAAATCACATCGTATTATTTTTGGCAATTTTCTACGGAATCAAAAGCTTCGATCTCATCGAACTCGATTCAGTTTCCTCTGCGGCGTGTTGCTTCGATTGATTGCATCAATTTACACACGAAGCCAAAACGAAATGCCCAATAGATGATATACCTCTTAGGTGTGTATATATATATAATTAATGTTAAGTGTATCATTAATTCAATTAACAACACAACTCGTGTGTTAACAGTACGTATGAAGTACACAATTGGTATCCACTACCATTGTGCAGTTCACAAACAGGCAATAATAAATGAGTATTTCTCGCAACACTCAACAGCGACAATTCGTTGCGTTTTACCATCTCATTTAACTCCAAAGTTAAACACAACGTAGTTAATATTACAAAATCTTAACCGAGGATCACAGGGGAGACATTCGATGATGAAGAGAAAACGGTAAGATGATTTTAAGAGAGCTTTAGGAGTGTCGGAGTAGAATATTGTAGAAGAGTGGGAGAATATTGTTTCCTCACTTGATTTCTGCGAAATGCCTGAGGATTCGGAGCATAACCGATCGTTCCTTGCATCTTCATTGTTCGCAGTATTTCGGGGTCGATTGACGGAGTTTTCCTGCAAAAGCATATGAAGAAAAGAACCATGTCCCGTCAATTTTCCATTAAAAATAAAGCAAGTAATTTCCATACGCCCTATTAAATACCTACCTGTAGACTTTTTTCAAATATTCCTCTGGCCAATCGCTCAATAACTGATGCCCAGTATAAACGATTGGTATCGTACTCAACGGTGTTTCATCGTCATCGAACGATATAGGCTGAACTGATTCTACTGGATCAGCAAATTCTGTTGGCCTGGATAAATAAAAACCAATGCATTTTACACGATTCCCTTTCAAGTAGATTCGATTCGTTATTTCTGTGGCTCCGATACATTTACTAACCGAGAGAACGTATTGAATTGGGGCTCGGGTGTATTTGTCGACATAAGATGTATTGAACCCGCCGAATCCCCGAAGCACAGGCACTGAGACGTAGAAGACACGTCGAACGATAATATCATTGCTCCTCCAGTTGCAACCTAACGATAGAAGAAACATTTATGTTCAAACAGGAAGAGAAATTCATCTTCATCGTAGATCGACTAGAATATTACCTGATACAAGCACGTCATGGCCGGTTGTACGTTCGCATAAATGGTATCAAGTAGCTGCATTTGTCCCAGGGGCGATACGACAGCTAAACGGGTAGAGTAGCTGGGTAGAAACTTCAACAGGAGAGGATACACCAAAGTCGTAACAGGGCTTAACGCTCGCATTTGTCTCAAATCGTATGCCATTAGGAACCGATCTACCGACAGACCCTGACGACTGGATTAACGAGCACAATTAATCGAAAATATTCATTCTATAGAATTATTGTATTGAAAAATGTTTCGAATCTTACCTGTTACTGAAACCGCAAGTAACGAGATAATTCCCTTGAACATCGAAATCGCTGAGGGAACCGCTATGGGTATCGAAAGTATGCTCTATCGATAACGTATTCGGATCTCGGAGATCAATTCTTCCAGCAGGATTACCACAGCATATAAGCCTGCTGTGCTGCCTTAGGATCGCACAACCGTTTTCTCCTACGTGTACCTACAAATGCGCGATAAAATACTGATACACATCCGTACGATTACGCTGTTCTCTACGAAACGTGTCTAAAAACTTACTAAGCCAGTCTCTTTTCCTCTGCTAAGACTAAAATCGATTATCTTCTCCTGATGTCCGCCCATAAGCAATCTCGTCGGCGAGATTTGCAGCATGCATTGCATGTCTATCATGTTCGACGACCTACAATAATATTCATTTTTCTAAGATTTCTAAGATACAATGCATTTACATTGAGAACAAGCATCGCAAAACTGACATACATGTGTGTAAAGATCGGTATTCCACGCCTCAGCTGACACCTCAGTAAACTTTGGGTTAGAATTAAGATTCCCTCATCTAGGGGTTGAATGTGCCGAACTTCCTGCGTGGCGTGAACTTGAAACGAAGTGTACTTCTGCAAACCAACTCCGTAATAAGATGTCACGTGACCCTACAAAGTATTTTGCTTGGTCAATGCCTTGCAGGCTCTTTACCAATGAATATACCTTAGGAAAATACATATTACTGAATGAATATCGCTAGAGGCACAATGCTTCAATGATATTTTAACGCATACAAGAAGGCACATATGATTCGCTGACTATAGAATAGATCTTAACAATACCCCTTGATTCCCCATCCACATAAGTTCTTCGACATTATCGAAAGTGGCAGTGGAGACTCCGAACCTATCGCCCCCATCAGCAAGCAAAGTACGAGTCTCGTGAAACTCAGCGCCAGCAAAGTCCTCTCCGAATTGCTCCGCCGCAGGCACATACTCATTGCCAGGTAAAACATAATTCGGTTCCTCCCCTGTAATGAGAGACGGCGGAATGATTGAACATAACTTTTTACGACATCTCAATATCAGACACAGATCGCCACCGTTTATTAACATTTAAAACGCTCTTTCGTATAAACTATTTCAGAGCAGATCTGATCTTAGGTGAAAACGACAACGTCACAGCTGATATTCCCGTCGCGTGACTAACACTTGAATTTTACGATCGAACAGCTGATCGTGACTAACAATTAGCATCACCCGTTAGAAACAAAGCAAAGGACGGGCAGCAGTCTCAATGTTACTTTTGGCGCACAAAATTTATTAATCAGACAAAACATATCGTTTGATACTAACAGTGGGTAGAACGCCATATCGCGTAGCTAGGGAACGAGTGTCAGGGAAGACGGGGAAGAGGTTCGCGCCTTTCTGGATCTTCGAATCTGCCAGGAGAAAATTCATTCTGCGGTGGGAAACGAAGCACTTCTCGGCGCCTTTAGAAGAAACAATAAGCGTTAAAAGAAAGAAACGAAGGGTACTTACAAAGCAGTTCTTGCTCGTCACCGCCGCTCTCGACCGTGGCCTCTACGGACGGGTCGTAGTGGCCCAAAGTCGGGTAGTCCATAATATATTCCCGTCTTCAGGTTGTTCGTTTCTCAAGCATGAAACTGGCGTTGATAAAACCGTGCAATCTACGTTCCGATAATCGTTCTCCTTTCATAGCATAGTTTTCTGCGACACGCACAGCACGCACGCACCTTAGTCGCCTTGGCAACTGTGCAACAAGCGACACACTTCCTCACAAATATTCACGATTTCTACGTTGCCGCACGGTTTTAACGATGGAACTAATACATAGAATAACACCTCTTGTATTGTTTTAACACAAGACGTGGCCGAACATGTTTATCCAAGCACCTTTAATTCATGATTCCACTTTTCTGCTCGTTTCACCCATGTAAGGTTGTTTAACGGCCTTGAGCACTAGGGTTGGGCGATACTACTCGATCATTTCAGAATCGATCGATTCTTTTTTTCCACAATCGATTATTTTACCGATTATTTCAACATTCGATTCTCAACACCTCGATTATTTTTTAATGACGAATTTTTTACAGTTTCGCAGTTTGTCAGTCTGATTGGCACTTCGACACTATGGATAGTTTCCCCTAGTTATACTTCCTGGTTAGAGCTCTGGCTGTGCCAACTCGCAGCGATAACTTTGTGTCTGATGTATTTATAATGTATGTATATTAGTATGGTACAGTAACAGAATAACGCCATATTATTAAACTATTCTTATATTAATTATATTTACATTCGTTTAAACAATTTGTGTGTTAATTTTAAGGTGTATTATAAATGAATTTATAACATTTGTCAGTAAGTAACAGTTTTTAATTTCTAAAACATTTTTACAGCATATGTAAATATATGCTATTATTATTACTGTAATTTTCACCATTATTTAATTATAAGAAGTATTGTAAATTAATTTATAAGAATATAAGTAACAGTCCTTAGTTTCTTGTAAATCTATGCTATTGTTATTATTGTAATCTTCATTATTATTGAATTATAAGATGTATTGTAAATTAATTTATAAGTAAATTAGGTAATTTATAAGAATAATGTATAAGTAATAGGTTTTAAGAAACATTATCATTTTTGTAATTTGTACATCATAGCAATTTTTCAATAAACCTTCACAAAAGGAATGTAACTTGTTTCATTCTTTAATACCTGTCCACTCCTAATCATTTAAATTAAGCATACTCTAGTTATGTCTACTACTAGTAAGTAATATTGTTGCTAACTGCGTTCCCAAAATTTTCGCTGTGCAACTTTGTTGGGTCAAAATATCGAGTTAAATTTTGTGAAAACACCTTTTGGTAACATTGTTGCTAACTGCGTTCCCAAAATTTTCGCTGTGCAACTTTGTTGGGTCAAAATATCGAGTTAAATTTTGTGAAAACACCTTTTGGCAACATTGTTGCTAACGGTGTTCCCAAAATTTTTGCTGTGCAACTTTGTTGGGTCAAAATATCGAGTTAAATTTTGTGAAAACACCTTTTGGCAACATTGTTGCTAACTGTGTTCCCAAAATTTTCGCTTTACAACTTTGGTGGGTCAAAAAATCGAGTTAAGCTTTGTGAAAACACCTTTTTTGACCCAACAAAGTTACAAAGCGAAAATTTTGGGAACGCAGTTAGCAATAATGTCTCCACAAGGAGTTTTTACAAAGTTTAACTCGATTTTTGGACGCAATTAAGTTACAAACGTATGCTTTTTTATTAATTCCTGGAATTTGACGTCATTTTCCTGGAAATTCCGGGAACTTCATTACTGTAGGGGATTCCTGAACCCTAACGTCGTTTTCCAGCACTTATCTCTAACTTAAATTATTAGGACAGTGTTAGATAAATGAAACCAGTTGCATTCCTTTCGTGAATATTTATTGAAAAATTGCAATAATGTACAAATTACAAAACTGATAATATTTAAACAAACTACTACTTTTTATAGATTATTCTTATAAACTAATTTACAATACATCTTATAATTAAAGAATAATAATAACATAGAAATAAATATGCTACAAAAATGTTTGAGCAACTAAAAACTATTACTTCTAGATTATTCTTATAAATTAATTTACATCTTATAATTAAATAATAATGAAGATTACAATAATAACAATAGCATAGATTTACATATGCTACAAAACTGTTTTAGAAACTAAGGACTTTTACTTATAGATTATTCTTATAAATTAATTTACAATACTTTTTATAATTAAATAATAATAATAGCATAAATTTAAATATGCTACAAAAATGTTTTAGCGACTAAAAACTATTATATAGTTCCCATATTCAAGATCACTCCAATGAGGGCCAGAAATTCCTTCCACTTAACATCACTCCATGTATTCCATATTCATCTCTTTGACAACTGCTTTCCTCGCAGTTTTGAATTTGTATAGTCATTTGTCTCTTTATGCTGTTACTCTACTATACTAATACATTATCACTACATCACACACATCATTGCATAATCATTTATCCCTTTATGCTGTTACTCTACCATACTAATACATTATCAATACATCACACACACAGTTATCACTATTCAAGGAGGCACAGGTAGAGCTCACTTGTGCTAATGGGAGCCAAAACCATTAATAAAATGGGAAACACTTCTGCGGGAGCTGGAAATATTGCTCGAGGGAGCAATTCTGAAGCATCACTGTGCAGACATGAAATAAACGATTATTAATTTATTAATCACAAACATACAATTTTAAACGAACGAAAGAAGCCTTAACCAAACAGCAGAGAACTAGGTGCGAATGGACGTGGTATCCACGGGGCAAGAATTAATGTTTAAAAGCTATCTTTATAAATTGACTTACAATACATTGCATAGTTTGAATTCATACAAATTTTACAATGAATAACTACAGAATTATTGCAAGTAAAACCAGAATTTCTGTAGTTGTTATCTATATGTCGGAGAAAGCTCTCCAAATATACTGTCCTCCCACCTTAATATTACATCACTCCTTACGTTTGGGTATTCACAAAGAACAGGTTCACGTAGATACTTTTAAAGGACAAGCACTAAACTATTATAACAACATTTTAATTGCTCCCGATGCGAAAGAATTAAGTAAAAGTGTGGTACGCAGAAGTCCATGGTGGCGATACACCATTTTGTCGCGTGAATAAGTTGTTTCCGTTTCCTCTTCGTCTACGGCTCGCGTTCTCTATGGTGTCAGCACTGTACGGAGACGTTTCGAAATAAGCGCAAACTTCAACACGTTGTATCCGTTTGACAAGTAGAAAAGAGAGAGGGGAACGTGTTGTTCCTCGCGAACGCGAACGGTCTATGTTCGTTGTGTAGTATTTTACAAATGATCGTGTCATTTCATGGGAAATAGTGAGCGGAATATTTTTCAAGACTGCAGTTCGTCGGGTGATACTGCGCTTGAAAATTACCACGGCAACGGATAGTACAAAAAGATGAAGCCTTTAATCGAGTTCGACGAATGTTTGCGGGACACGCCAAAGTTTCGGTGAGGGAATTCGTTAAATCCTTAAGCATCGTTGTGTCGTTGCTGCTTTTGCGTGCCCCGTTCGATATCACGACATTATACACCGTCGCGATTAATCTGCGGAATGCACACCACGTTGATAATGCTCTGCTCCAGACAAATTTCTTAAAACTAACACACGTCCCGCTTTTTTCTTCCAGATCCTGTATCGAGGAAGTGGAGACGAACGTCGATTTGCTCGAACAAAAATTAGACAAGGTACTGCTAATCGATTGAAAAGAGAAAAATGCGTACAAATTTTTTTTTTTTTGTTAGCAATGTGAAAGTGGTGTTTTATTTGCTGCTGCTCCGAAACAAAACTGTTGCCTCTGAAACAACACTGTTGCGGGGCATTTAAATGCAGAAACTTTCACTGCCAACTGGTTATTGTTTAATTTATCGCGAAATATTAACTTAGAGTTGGTGCAGCAAACTATTATGGTTATCACACGTCGATTACAATGCCTTGAAATTAAAAAAAAAAAATTGTTTCCAGGTGTTAAAAAACTGTAGCCAGATGATCGACACTGGTAAACTATTTGTAGGACAGCAAAGGTATGTCACAGCGCGTGTAATTTAAGTAGACGCGATTAGAAAGTCATGAAATGATTAAAAATCTGGTGAACTTCATTGATACAATGGAAGAGCAAAATTCTAAAGTGATAAAGAGAAATCCGGAAATGTATGTGAATTACAGCACTGTTAGGAGTGACTCATGCATATGGTACCCAGTTTAACACAATAAGGAGAGTGAGATTGTGGTTCAAATGCTTGCTGTTCAGATTATTCATCTTCCATTGAATTTTTATGCTGGTCAACTAAAGAATATAGTTTTGAATAAAACAGAATTATTTTCCTATCTGATGCATATTTTACATCTGAATTACTTCCCCCTCTTCTTTTTTCAAACATGTATAATAATATGTAAATTTTTCAATGTACATATAATTTTGAATATATTCCATTAAGGAGTTAAAGAGAAATACATATTTCTTTACAGCCAATTCGCCAATAGCCTCTGGGAGTTATCATTATATTTCAACGATGATTCAGAGATAATGGCCTTACTGAACAAACTAATTCATGCTTTACAAGAAATGAACAAGTTTCACTCTATTTTATTAGATCAAGCCTCTAGGACCGTAATTAAAGATCTGAACACGTTCATAAAGAGGTGAGTCTATCGAAAAATCCGCCAAAAATACGTACTGATTCCAATTTGTTTTACCAGCGACATCAAGAGGGTAAAAGAATCTCGTCACTATTTCGAAAAGATCTCCGCGGACTTGGACATAGCGTTGAACCGAAATTCGCAGGTCCCAAAGACCAGGCCCACGGAGTGCGAGGAAACTTCGAACATTCTATCAGCAACTAGATCGTGTTTCCGGCACACAGCGTTGGATTATATACATTCCCTAACGATGATACAGGCACGCAAGAAGCACGAGATATTGGGCACTCTACATAATTACATGAACGCGTGCATCACTTACTACCACCAGGGTAGCGATCTGGCCCAAGATTTGGATCCGTTTCTAAAAGATCTCGGGGAGAATTTGATCAAGATGCGGGCGGAATCGGTGAAGCTCGAGAAGGAAATGGAAAATCGGCATATCTATGTGACGAATCGGGATTTGATACCTTCCCCGACGCCGGGTAATCCGCGAATGGAGGGCTACCTCTTTAAACGCACCAGCAACGCGTTCAAAACGTGGAACAGAAGATGGTTTTGTTTAAGGGATCACCAATTTGTGTATAAAAAGCGGACCGGTGATAGCGATTTTACTATTATGGAGGAGGATCTTCGTCTCTGCACTGTGAAGCCAGTGGTCGACTGTGATAGAAGGAACTGCTTCGAAGTATTAAGTCCTACAAAGTGAGGAAAGAGAAAGTCGAATGGAACACGATGGGATTGTTCGGAATATTCTTGGAGAATTGGCGGATCTAAATCTCGAAGAATATTTCGAATATAGAGTTATACATTGGTTTATCAATCTTCTTCATTTCTAGGAGTCATATATTGCAAGCAGATAGCGAGGAAGCGTATTTGGCATGGGTAACTGCCATGCAACAAGCAATTGGTGCTGCCATTCAAAGAGGTATGGGTGCTGGAACTGTAGTTAGTATTCGGGAATCACAATCGCAAAATATTAGGGGATTGCAGAGACCGCAACCGAAACCAAAGTCGAGGTAAAAATTAGCGAAACACAGTAAATCGAATGAAATGAACTTTAGTAAAGGGGATATGTATAATCGCCTTTTTGCATTGCAGGGTCTGGGAGCAACTTCTAAAGATCGCAGGGAATGATACATGCTGCGATTGCGGTGGTGCAAATCCGAGATGGGCCAGTATCAACCTTGGAATTACGCTTTGCATAGGTGAATTTTTGTATTCAAGATCTCGTAAAGCGAGTATATATCCTTAGGGATCGGTTATTGAAATTTTCCCCCGTCTCAGAGTGCTCCGGAGTGCACAGAAGCTTAGGCGTTCACTACAGCAAGGTTCGATCCCTGACGCTGGACGACTGGGAGCCGGAAATATTAAAAGTAATGGCTGAACTCGGAAACACTGTGGTGAACAACGTCTACGAAGCTCTGCCGATTCCTCCTGACATTATTAGGGCCACGCCGAAATGTAACGGGTACGTAATATAATGTAAAAGAAAAAAAAATTGCCCTCCCCTGACCATTCCTAAACAGAAAAAAAAAAGAATAGATCATCTCGAGTAGTAAGATTTCTTTTTAAATCGACAGTAACATACGCGAGGCTTGGATAAGAGCGAAATACGTAGATCGTAAATTCGTGAAACCATTAAGCAACATGGTATCCGGGACCGGGCAACATTCGAGCCGCGACAAAATGCATTTTCGCAAATGGAGCGTTCGCAAGCTGCGTCGTCGGCCGCGGAGTTGCGACAAATTCGATAGCATTAATCGTAACAAGACAACGACGCTATCGTCGGTGAATGAGGGCCACAATTCGACGAGCTCGGACGACAGCAAGCACACGTCGATCGAAAGTCTAACTTCCACTGACAAAACGAAGAAAATGGAGAGAAATTCCTTGAGCTCTGACGATAGCGCGAATCTAGATCTGAAGAACGATTCTACCTTGTACGGGAAGATCTTGTCACGACCGCGTGGCGATTCAAACGAAAGTAAAAGCATCGGTAGCAATAACGAGAACGAGCATAATGATCCTGAGATGAAAGACGATACTACGGCGGCGAACAGTTTGTCGATAAAAAGCGAAGTGTCCTTAAGCACTACCGAGGCATCCGAGGTGAAAGATATTCCGGAGGATAAAGACAGCGGCACGGAGAAAATAGAATCGGACGTGTTGATGTTCGGTTGCGACTTACCAAAGCCAACGATCGATAATAGTTTAGAGTTAAGTTCCGATCAGGACTCGACCGCCGGCGAGGATGAGGAATTCACGGACGAGGAGGATATCGAGAATTTGCATCCGGAGATGTTGCTATACAAAGCTGCTGCCGCGCACAATCTTCCGGTGATGTGCGCGGCATTGGCAGCCGGTGCTGATAAATCGTGGACGAATGTTAATGACAGAGGAAGGAATGCCCTGCACCAGGCTATTATAAGCGTAAGTATTAAAAGAGAAGCTTGTATTATTTCAATACCAGGATCATTAATTTTTCACCGATTATTCAGGGCTCAGTGATGTCTTGCGAGTATCTAATACTAAACGGCGCACGGATCAATTGCCAGGATGCCGAAGGAAAGACGCCGTTGTACTTGGCCACAGAATTAGGTAGAAATTCTATTTTATTCGTAATCAATGGTTTCCGTTTAGAAATTATCTAATTGGAATATTCCAGGTCATACCGCGCAAGTTTGTCTACTCTTGAAACATCGTGCTGATCAGCACATCGAAGACGAAAGTGGTATAAAACCTTTGTCGATAGCTGTGAAAGAGGCCAACGCGGATATCGTTACGTTGTAAGTGTAGAAATGAATTTTCTCCACGATTATTATATTCATCGTATTCACCGTATTTGTCCCAGACTACGACTTGGCCTCCTGAACGAAGAGATGAAGGATTCCGAGATCGGGATCAGCGGCGATGAGACGTTCAACGACGTCGTTCGCGACTTCAGCCAGCTGGCCTGCTCGCATCCGGAGCGATTGCAACGACGGAATGAAAATAACAATGCGCCCCAGCCGCCCGAATGAGGTTTAAGAAATTGCAAAGTCTATTTGCAATCCTTCAAATGCAGGCTGCGACGTAAGGCGAGGAGGGAGAATGCTACATCGAGAATATCGTCTTTCAGTTCCTTGCAGGGTAACAAAGTTAATTACGAGTAAGCACATACGAAGGTTTTCAGCTTTACGATATACGGTAATGGACACGAGATACCCTTAAAGTTGTGTCTTTTACACACCGATCTCCATGGAACGGAATTCAATTTAAATTTATTAGTATTTTATATTTGGCGAAGGAAAGAGAATGCCGAAGACCGCTCGTATGTTTTGCAAAGGGAGAGCATTATATTTTGCTTAAACACGAAATTTCGCGCAGCCCAGTGATAAGATGTTAAGATGCCGCACCTTTCCTTCGAATTTCCTTTAAAAATTACAGCAGAGAAAAAAGATCGCTCTAATACTTCCCATGTGTGCTTCGTATATTTTAAATAAAATCTTACCGATTATAGAAGTTTCGAAAAAAAAAAAAGATACACATAGCGTAAATGCGAACTGGGATTCGTAAACTTTTGCAAATACTTTTAGCAAGGTGTAAATTCACTCCTAGTAGATAAATTTCTATGTCTCTCTGTGTGATACGAGAAATTCGACGAATATAATATGGTCTAGCCGGATGTGTCTTCGAGTACAGCAATTTTATACGCGTATCTGTTTTTATATACTTAACATTATCAGCTGTGTATATACAACTGGCACTAAAAGTAATTCTTTCTTTCTTAATCGAGAATAATAGCTCGATACTATGCATATTTAGTGTCGTTCCGTGACATTCTAGATGCATAGAGTTATATAGTTTGTCATAGAACTTCCATTTATAAATAGCTGTAGACTATAGAAATATTAGATTACCAAAATAGACTAACAATAGAGGCCACATGTTATCATAGCGAATTTGTTGCCAAAAATTAATCGTTTGTATATAAGAAGAAGAACTTATAGATCTGACAACTAATCCGAAGTTGATCCCTGAACAAAATACTTTATTTCCATCGATCGTTTAGAGTTATTCATTTGCTATGGAGTAAGCGTATTTGTATTTACTTTTCTTTTTTTATAAATACCAATCTTGTTCTTCCACGTTTTATGCGTACGAAACGAATAATTTCTTTCTTCATTTGTACAACGAATAATAATAAGTTACGCTTCTCTCTGTGCGTATTTTGATACAACTGATTACGATCGAACAGTATTTATGGGAAATCCTTAACGTAATGCATGATTTTTAGTCCACTTATACGGTAGTAAAAGTAACTCAGAGATGACGAGAAGAAATATTAATCATTGTTAAATGAATATTTTCTATCATTTACCGTAGTAGAGAGGCTTTATTCGTAGTTAGATTTGAAAGGACAAAGCCGTGATCAACATTTCCGTAAAAAATTCTTCTCAACGATCGTCTGAAAAACTGATTGATGCGTAGTTTTTAGATTTGATACATTCTTTTTTCATTTCGATCTGCTCACTGCGGGTTTGTCTTTCGAATCTGGTATTCGATTTGATACAAGAATCTTTTTCAATGAAGCATCGTAAGCATGACTAATATAATGAGATACTCATTGTTGCACAAGCGATTAGCAACAAAGCTCGCCCTTTCTTTTGTCTATTTATAAACGTCCACGGCGATATTTTCTTATTATCGTTTACATTAATATGGGGAATATTTTTGCTGCGCGGAATAATCCTGGAAAGGGATCGCGCCGCTTCGTAAATTATTGTTGCGAATCACCTTTTTCCAGCGTGACGAAAGATTTGTTCCCCAATCGAATATCAATCCGATATTAGTACTTGTACTTCGTACTTAGACCTTTTTCTCGAACGTTTTAAACGTGTACGTAACGTAAACGAACGACGCGCCAAACGTTCGCCGCAGCAATAAATTGCACAGAGGAATTCTCCAATTAAGCATGTAAGATTGTCTTCCAACAAATGGAAATTTCTTCCCCGAACATTCGCCATCATGATATTATGCGAGACTTATGATTTTCCGATCGCAGAAGCAACGCGTCATCCACGTTTTGCGACATAATCGATTATAGTAAGCGCACCAACAGTTACTGCCTAATTGTGAAATATTGTTACAACGATCCATGTACGTATGTCTATAGACGTGTTATGAACAAATAATATTGTTTTCCTGTTACGCGCGAAAATTGTAAACAGTTCAATTGATGTATCATACTGTACCGCAGACTTTACGTCATAAAACGATGATTATGCAAAGTACACGAGCATGTGCACGTTTAGCTAAACCTTTCTCTTCCAGACCGTATCCATACGTGCGCGGGAATTTCGCGAGTATTATTGCAAGTGAAAAGAAGAAGAAAGAAAAAGAACGCAGAAGAGTATTCTGCTTTTACGAATACCGCAACTTCGCGATAATCTCCGAATTGTTTGCCCCCGTTTCGACGAAGATTTAGAGGCGGATCGTTGTTGAAAAAGTATCCAACCGGGAAAAAGTTTGCGCAATGAATTATTCCTTGCGATATGGATTGACGTTACGGCGCAATTCGTGAACTGCGTAGATCGATACGATCGAAAGAAACGCGTATGCATCCGTGGACGCACGCATAATTCACGCGACGCTCCCTCGCTAGAAGTTGCGTAAATTAATCGCAAACGGGTCAATACCCTATCGCTGTTTATTCATCGTTGCGTATTTCCACGCGCATCTGTGCGCGATCGTCCAAACCGATGTATCAGGAGCTTTTCAGCGGATGCTCCACATTTCGTTACTATTCAGCATTCGCAATACGCGCTCGTTACTCTACGAAGATATAAAAGACACGGACGCGTAATTGTGCAAAAGGCTTCTTTTGAATGCCTAGATCTTGGATCTAAAACGTTGCAATTCTATCGCAAACGAATTCTCTGCTTCCCTAATTCGTAAAGATCCAAGAATTTGCCTGCTCGATGTAAAATGCAACTGGATCGCGCTTAAATAATATTTGGAGAAATTAGATTGAAGGGAAACGGAGAACATTTTCTGCGAGTCAACAATCAATAATTGTAAATGAACGATTAGTTACCAATCTAGGACCTGTTCTACGTTACAAGGGGAAACCGCGGTCAGCCATTGTTGTTGCACAGTTATCTTCCGCCTATTCGCCGGCTTGCAGGCGCGAAAATATTGTTCACCAATTGTGGATTGGGTCGATGAAGATATACCGGCTATCCGAACGAACGTGGTCTTATTGGTTCTCGATTCCTCTGATAACGGCATTTGTTTGTCGGGGTATCGATGATTCGCGTTGGGACACCCGTGCGTTAATCTCTCGACGCCATTCATCCATCGCGCTCACGCAATTTCTGTCATTATTTTGCTACTTTGTTTGCCAACGATGCGTTCATCAACAGCGCGATTAGCATTTATTTACCGAACTCTCGTGTTCAGTAGAAAGTTCCGATCGGCGAGGAAGAAATACGACCTGGGATCCGCTCACGATGCACGGGGGTGGAAAGAAGAAATGAAGAAATAGATGAATTCCTCAAAAAGAAGCAATGGAGAAGATTTTTATTAAGTAAAATGACGTACAAGTGAAATGATATACAGCTTCCGCGGTCGAATCCTTGTTCAAAGAGCTCGCGGATAATGATTTCATCTATCTGCAGCTATGGCGGCAGGCAGTCTACGACGCCTAGAACGCAGCTCCTATTTCGAACGATTACGGCCGGTCTCGTGGCTGCATACGTACGTCGCGCCTGGCAGCTGCATTAATTCCACTGACAGATACGAACAACGGGCGACCCGGTCGATCATTAATCCCGTGACCACTTTCGCGACACGTTCTTTGAAGGGACGTCACGCCGGAATTACGAATTAACATCTGAACCGGCGGAACGATCCTTCAACTTCCACACGAGACGAACCGCGAAATCACTTATTCGGGATCCGTTCGCTTCCGAGAACAACGCCGCGCAAGGGTGATAATCGATTGCGCGTGGTACAAAATTTTAAACCCCGAGCGGCCTCGGAGGCGAGAAACGAGTAAGCTTCGAACAATAAGTACCAAGGTGTTTCCTGGCCATTGTTCTTTCTTTTCGCGCGCGGAGCGAATCACGGTGAAACGCGTGGGGAGCTTGCGAGGGATTTGCAATTGATCACCGGAGAGTTCGTTCGATTTTATGGGCGAGCCCGTGATCGGACCCGTTCACGGTAAAAGCGACCGACTCCCCTCGGAGTCTCCCCCGGTGCAGTTTGTTTATTTTTTCCTTTGCACGACAGCCCGAAAGCAAGTGTATGAATTATAGCATTGATAAGACCGCGGGGCCCCTTTTTCGGCTGAACGCCGCGTCGTAAATCAAGACTACCGGCGAAAAAAAGTTTTAGCGCGACTACAATTGAGATTGGCCGTGGGCCACGAACGAAATTTCTCGCCTCCTCTTATTTCCCCCGTGTCGCTTTTGCCGTTCTAGCCGTTCGAAGCGGGCAGTAAAAATGTTAAACGTCGGCCTCAGCTGTGCGGCGGCAGAGACAGGCTATCAAGAGACCGGTCAACTGTTAACGAATTGAAAGGTGAGGGCTCGAATAGAAGAGCGTCTTCGACAGCGTCCTCGAGAATATCATTGTGCCTAACTAATAAACGCGAGCAGGGATTGTCATGAAACTATTCCGGTTTGTAGCTGAGATTCTCAGCTTTAATTTGAGTCACGGTTGATGAAAAAATTCCGTCTCGAAGCTGAGAAAATTGGATTTGTTCGAACAGCAAAAACGTAGACGATCAGTTCCATCGTTCCATCGCGAGATAGTTGTAGCGTTTCACGGCAGCTAACTCCAGGGGCGTCTCGCACGGGGGTTCAAGGGGTGCATCGCATTATTTTCCGACGGAATCGTAAGGAGCTACAGAAACAGGCGTTTAAGTATATTTATATACGAGGGCACTTGTTGCGTTCTCGATACAACGCCAAGTGCGTAGATTCGCTGTCGAATGGAAGCGACCGCGTGGGAGATTAGAATGAAGCGTGAAGTCCGACGTCCGGTCTGATCGACGAAATTAGTATCGCTTACTCACTGTACTAATCACACACACACACACACACACACACACACACTCTGTCTGCCCTGGCTTACGAAACGCCGCGTTCCTCGTACGCCGCACAAAACAATTTTCATTCCCTTCATCGAACGGTGCCGCCCGTTTCATTTTATTGCGATACCAAACAGCGGGGACGGCGAGGCGCGTTATAAAACGAGGAGGAGAAGAAAGGTGGTCGATGAATAAAGGGGAGTAGGATGTTTGATGTTTCGCCACCTATGTATTCGATTCTCGTTAGGAGCGTCCGCGAAAGAGAAAAGCACGGGGAGAAAGGGAAGAAGCGAACAGATTTATAACATCCAGAATCCCCAGACGCAACCGTCTTATGAAACTATTTTTAGGCGTTTTTAGGGCCTCTCGAATTTAGGCCAGGTTTCTCGGAAATCGGAGGAACGAGCGTGCGACAAACGGATAACGATACACGCCCACGCCGGTTGATTACCGCCTTCGATTCACCTGTTCGTTTAACGGCAAATCATTCTCCCCGATGATCGTTCCACGTTTTCTTTAATTATCGCTCGCGTCACCGAGGGTTAGCTCGAATCGCTCCGCACGGTTATTATCCGCTTCAGGGGCGATCGTGTAGAAGTCTGGACATCCGGACAGGTGAACGGATTGTTGGAGCTCGCGGTTTCACGCTCGCGATTCGCATCGTCCGCCGGCCGGAGGCAGACCCCAGATCTAGCAATTTTGCGCTACCGAACCATTAACCCAATAGCGATCGATTGATCCTTATTAAAATCATTCGCGGCGATCTCCGCATAGCGGGCATTCCACGTGCGAACATCTGTTGACGATCCGTTCGCGATGCCGATCGTATGAACGGAATCGTTCCCGATCATCGCGGCCACCAATTTGTTCGAAAGAAATTCAATCTCCGAGCGGCGGACGTAATTTGAAGAAACGGCATCGTAATTGCTAACGTGTCATTAACGTTCCCCGATTTATCGTCAGTTACGTTCGTCGGTGGAAAAGATCAAATTTTACAACCCACTGGACATAAATTTCATTTTACGGGCAATAACGAGACTTTTAAGCAATATATCCTTTTGGCTCAGAGGAATCGCACACCTGCCGCACGGCAAGCGCAATAGAAACAAGAAGCAATCCGGCGTAATAACGGCGAAGAAATATTGACAATTATCGATGCGCGCTACTATCGACAACTGTCAATAGTTTATATTAATTGCCAAATGCATTCGCATCGCTGGCAATAACTATCGACGACCGACGGTCCATTTATTGAAAACTATCGACAGCGCCGATTATATATTCCCCCCATCACTGCTGTACTCTCTATGACAGATTACGTCATTTTCTTCAGGATAGTTGAAAATCGATCCTACCAGCGTACCAGATTGATGGATCATCGCGCGCACCTGCGCTGCGGTTTCGATCCAATTTCCACTGATCAACCGATACGCGGCACATTGCTTTACTGCGCCTTTTCCCGACCGCGATTTCGTTGATCAAGAAGCGAACAGCGTGGGAAATCGGTGATAACGCTTTCCGCGGCGATCTATTGCGCTGCGCGCTACCGCTTACCAAAGGACACCGGGAATGATCGTAATACGACCGACGATCGAACGCGAATCGAAATAGGAGAGAATCGTCGACGGTCACTGAACCGCCGGCTGACAATCAAATTCGCGGGAACATCGAATGTCGTTCGAATCAAACAATACGCGATTTCCGACCTGGACAATGCGTCAAGAATATTCCGCATCGTTCACGCGGAATTAGATTAAACTCTTCCAGCGAAGTCGATGACAAACTGTGCACGACCACGCGATTGTGCATCGTTCGTATAATTAGGGATGGTATGTGTGTGCGTGCACCGATGCAGAAGGTTGCAGTTCGTGGAAAAGAGCAACGGGACAACAGACCTTGGGCCCCCGTGTAGTACGGTCCGGTCGGCGAGTGAAAAATAAAATGATAATTCGATATTATTGCCACTCTATTGATGGCGAACAATTGATCGGGTCAGCGTGACGTTTTCGGCTTCTTATGCGCAGCTACATGCGTGTACACGCGCCCGATGTATCGTACGCCATCGGTGTGATAAACAAATTCCTCGCTCGTTCAGGCGATTGACGTTCAATTCGAACCACGTAATGCTAAGCGTAATCGTTACATCAAGGTACCGATCGGGGCGTAAAGAGGGATGACGAGGGACGCAACGACTGCGCGCGGGGGGACTGAAACGAATTCAGGTCCGAAGATGCAACGATATCGGCTGTTCTATCACTCCCCGAAAATTAGTCGAGCAGCAATACTTCGCAATTCTCTACGCGATAACGACGTATAACGCGAGAATCACTTCCTAAATAGCCCCCCCCCCCCCCACCCCCGCCCCGCGCTGACGAAGCCGCCGCCCGCCTTTGCATCAGAAAACAAGCATCCGCGAAAATATGAAGCGGCGGGGCACGATGACGAAAGTGCATTCGTCTATGAGATGCCGGCCGATTAAAATAAGCGTCCGCACACTCGGAACGGGAATTACATCAGCCGCGTGACACGTCCGATTAGAGCGGGTCGTTCACGCCGGGCCGAGTTCCAGCGGGAAGCCGTCTGTCTAATTGCGCGATTCGGGAAGAACCGGATAACTGAACTGTCGCCGACCATCGCCCAAGCTTTGCCTCGGCTTCGAAATTCGGATGCGTGCACCGGGGTTTCGGTCTCCTCGCCAAGCGGCTGTGGTTCGTCCGTGCCACGTTTCGCGGCCGATCATTTAGCCGATGCCGCGCGGCTGGCCGAACGCAAGGGCGTTCTTTGATTCAGCAGAGTACGAAATAATTCGTAGGCGATTGCGCTCCCATTCATGCGCGACGTTCGGGCGAGCGATTTTTATCAGACGCTGCTCGATGGATTCGGAAAGGGCGGAGAGGGAAAGAACACGCCGCACGTGTGTCTTTTTCTTTTGGAATCATGGTTGGATTTGAAGAATAATTAAATGTACATGCTCTAGAGATTAATGCGACAGCGATGACCGAAGGAGCAACGCCTAGCGACACCCGAATAATTTTTGCGGGAAGAATCGGGAGGGTGTGCAAGTCTACGCCGATGCAGGACTGTGTATCCCGTGTTATTCGAGGCTTCCGGGTATAAGCCGTGTCCATTGGAAATTTCGTTTCCTGATGCTAATTGTCAGTTATCAGCGCGTCCCTCAGACCCCTGACGAAGCCGACTGCGATGTCGGCGAAACGTAGGAACGAAATTTCCAATGGACACGGCCTGTACCCGGAAGCCTCGGATAACGATCGTAGTGAACCCCGGACGGCGAAAGCCTCGGAACTCGCCCAATGTAGACCACGGTACCGAATCTTGAAGCCTAGCGTGAGCGATTACTTGAAACAAGGACTAGCCGTTTCTCGAGACCGGTCGAATGACTGACAGGGTGTTCCTTACTCCGGGGCGCAGGGACGATAGTTGTTGGTTTATTTAATTATAGCCTCGGAAAAAGTGGGTGGTCCTCGCAACAATGGTGGTGGTCTTCGGGGTGACAGGCGATTTGTGCGTCTAGACAAGTCCCCGTGTGCAGGAGGCACTCTCTTCTCCTTTGCCGTGTGTGTTGATTCAGCGTAACCGATTTAGCTTTAACCCACGCGATGGACACACTTATCCCGTCTTTCTCGCCCGCGCCGATACGCATAAATTTCACGGACAGACGAAACAATTCTGGGACGCGATGCAAAGCCGCACGGCGGAGAACGCCGATCGGAGTGCGGTACCGCCGTGGCACATCGAACGTGTTCTATGGCAGAGTCGTACGGTGGATCGACGCGAGATCAAGGGGAGCAGGGACGGGAAATGGGAAGAAACACGGGGAAACAGAAGGCAGGCTTCATCCGGCTTTGTCTTAATTCAGAACTGATAAAAAGTCCGCGTAATTGTGGAGTCGCGGAGCTTCACGTGGCGCACCGCGTGTTAATGACTTACCAGAGTCGCGTTTCGAGTTACATGTAAGGAAATTTGACCGAGAGCCGCTTCGCCGTCGGAAACGAGTTCGAATTTCAGCTGCGATCGCAATATAATGTAACGAATCGGGCCGTAACGATTCGAAAGCTTGAGCACCAACTGCCCCGTTACTAACGATCGGTTCAAACATCAATGGTACCAATGAGAGGAGAAGCAGAGGGCACGAGACGGGGCTAAAAAGGGTGTCGCAGAAATGAAGCTGGCACCGCGTGTCGGTTTCGCACGGACGGGGCGGCGTTTAAAGAAAAAGTGCGCGCATACGATCGTATTATTTCCAGCGGCGGGATCGTTTGTGAGGAATAAAAAAAGAAGCATATCGAAAGCAGCAACGAGGGCCGAAAAGAAAACGAGAATCCTATGGCGCCGCGACAACTCACGTCGACAGCTTTAGAATTGGCGGGCACGGGCGAAAAGGTATCGTCTCTTGCCAGCCGATATCTTCGCGAGAGAAACGCGCGGTGGTCGTCGTAGTCGTCGCCGTCGTCGTCGTCGTCGTCGGCGGCGTCGTCCGGCTCATCTTTAAGAGGTTCCTCTTGACTCGCCGAGGCGCCGGCGTCTGGCTAGGTAAATATGCGTAAATTCGGTGGCGATTATCCGCCCGCCGCCGTCAAACGTCTTTCGCCTTTGAATAAAGTCGCCGCATCCAGCGTGCAGCACACAAGTAAATATATCCACGTGTGCGCGCGACGCGGCCCGACCCGAGCGTCGCGTCGCCGTCCCTCCCGTCATGTCACCTTACATTTTCCCGGGTTTTTCTTTGTTTTTTCTTTCTTTTTTTTTTTTTGCTTCGAAACAAGTCTGGCGCCGCCCGCGTTAATAACCGTTCCGCGTGAAACGCTGCAGCATCGATAGCGGCGGGGACGCTTGACGATAATTATTGCGTTTGGCACGGGCGGCGAGAAACGAGAGAGAGAGAGAGACAAATACGCGCGAGGGGCGAGCGAAGATGCGAAAATAGCGTTGACCAATACCTGGAAACCGCTCCCGCCCTTCGGTCGATCGGGGTTGATTTTTATATATTTCTCGTCGCGAAGCTTACGCCCGACGATTCGGTCGAGCGGAGGTAATTGATCCCAAGCGCGGATTGGCGAAGTCGAAGATGCAATGATTGAAGTAACGAGCGTGGAAGTCTTGAATGTTAAACGAACCCGTCTCGTAAATTTATATTACGCCGAAAGGACGAGTGGCTTAATGCCCCGGCAGACGTGTTTTAGGAGCTTTCGTCTGGGAAAACAATTAGCGGATGAAACTGTCCGCGGGGCAATGATATGATCCGGTGATTGAACGTGTCGTAAAACGGCGATAAAACGGCATTACCCGTTCCCCGGCGGAATATAGCCGCGAATCACGGGACGGCGAACGCCGCGATAAACCCGGGCGGGTCTTTAATCAAGCTGGTTTCCCTGTCTCCCGCCCCGTTCACGAACGTTTCGAGGATCGGGAGCTACGGCACCCCGATCGGGGGTCGTTACACAACGCGTGTACGCAGCTTCTCTATGCCACCGCGAATAGACCCCGGCCGGACGCGGGCGGAGAGGCGGCGCCGCGGCAGAACGTCGCGCGGACAGGACGCTATGCGAAAACGTCAAGAACAGTGGGACGCACCTGTGCGACGACCCGACGACGTCCCATCACACGGACGCAAATAAACGGCGTCGCGCCGTCTGCGGCTCGGCCGACACTTTGGCTCAACCGAATAGCCAAAGGCGACCCAGGCATCCCCCTTGCCCGCCGCCGCCGCCGATCGCGGATATTCGATTTAGGAGATCACCTCTCCGTCGTACGATGATAATTAGACCGATTCACGAACGCGTAATCGCGCAATCGTTCGATCCAGTGCCGAGAGAGACGAGCAAGAAGCTTGGGCAACTGCCCCCCTCCCCCTGCCCACCACCGCACTTCGTGCACACGCTTATTGATTACGAGGGAGTAATGTGTATTAATGAAGAAGAAAGTTTGCTTTCCTCGTATTGGTCGCGATGGGTGGAGAGCGTAAGGATGACACCGTAGTCCAATGGGATCAATTGTAAAATTGACGAACGCAATGTGTGCGGCAGAGACGAGCTTGAATTGAGCACGACTTTTAGGGAATTGTTTGACGAATTAACGGGTGTGTTGCGCTAGGCGTTGATCAGAGAGTAGCAGCGGAAACGTTTTATGAATGAACATCAAAGAAGGATGCCTGCAAAATCTGTCCCCGTTACGCGTAGTAGTTGAGTTAATCTAAAAAACAAATTCTTCTGAATGACATAACTCGATAACACACGGTGAAAAAGAGAAAGCGACTCGCGTCAGTCATCGTGATCGAATGATAAATTGCCGTACAAAAGGGTTGGCCGCAGCGGGAGCAGCGAATTCATTGACACGAATCTTAGTCGCCGACATGTATGTAGAGCGATGCGCGTCAAACTTGTAACTCGTGTTACCCTCGTGCCACTTTATCGGCAATTTATCACGCTAAGGCGGCGCTTTTAGCTTTTTACAACGGCACGACACACGCACCAGTCAGGACGTTTAATTAATGCCCCGCGTGTCGAAATTAATCACATGTTATCTAACAGATACGCGGCCCGCCTTATGCGTAGTTCTCTCCATCGGCTTCCACCCCCAATCGGCCTTTCTTTTTTTTTTTTTTTCGTGGAAGTCGTGTGCGTCAGCGTGGCAAGCGTTACGACCGGACCGGACCGGTCTCTCAGAAAATTTTCGATGCCGGCGTTTTATAGCTGCGTGAGAAGACGGGAAAAAAAAGAGGTAGACTCGTACGCGTAATGGTTTGTTCGAAAGGAAAAACCCATGCGGACCAGCTAAAAAGCTGTGTCTCTCGGAATGAAGATATAAATCGGTCGACGTCATATGCGTACCGGAAGCCATAAAAATAATGGGGATTAATAGAAATTATCACCGAGGTCGACGACTCTTCCGAGAAACTTTTCCGAGCGGAACAGTTTTTATATTTATAAGCGACACACGCGAGTAACACGATAAGCGAATGCAACATAAATTGCACCAAGAGATTAGCAATAAATCACCCGGCTTGAGCAACTTTGTCCCTAACCCGTGATAACTGCTATTCGTAATAACTAGTTCACGTTCAAGATTGTTCCAAGTTGCAGCCTCCCCCCTATTTTCGTGCAATTTGCCATCGATTATAAACAGATTATTATCACCGTTGGTAATTTCGCAGCGTGAGAATTACAGTTGGCCGGAGCATCCAAGAGCTTTCTCCTTAGTGGTCCGCGGATCGCCGGCGATCTCTCTTTTTTTTTTTTCGTGGAAATTCTCTGCTGTCCGGGGATGACGTTATTATGAAGACCTACGATAATCAGCGGGCTTGAAACGAACTCGAAATTCCTCGTAACAAAGTTGAGCGTACGTGATCACTGTCGTACGACCGCTTTTCGTTGGTCTTTCAATAACGCGCCCCTAGTGGATTACATCGGGCGCTTTTTATCGTGCAATCGAAGCGTTACTCGCGGACGAATTATTTCGGAAGTCTAAGATTTTAATTTATAAACAGGCTCGGTGGCATGGGGTTTTTCACATATTTGCATGCAATCAGAAACTGCCAGTACAGTGAGAGAAGGAGACACCCCATCGCCCAATTATCCTGTGATTTGAATGGAACCGTGATTAATAAGAGCTTCCGCGTGTAATTATCATTGGGGAACGCAGAGCGGAGACCCACGGGTTCGTAGCGTTAGAAACAGGAAAATACTGGAGCTGTCGGGACCACGCAAGTTTAATGGGGCCTGTACGCACGGCGATCACACGTAACTGCCTCTGTACAATTATATCTAATTCAAGCCATAAAAATTCCAAAAGGAATCACACGGCCCGATTACGTGACTGCTCGTACGAGCTCGCCTGATTTGCTTCTCGGAATACGCACAACCTCCTACATTGACGGGCTGCAAAACCGAAACGTCGGACACGCGAGCACCGACGACACGATAGGGGCACGATCGTCAAAGGATCGTTAATGAAATGACTGTTACTAAAAATTCAGACGAGAAAACAAAACTGGCAAACATTGGAGATAAAGCAATTGTACTTTGGTAGCAGACAATTAGGAACATGTGCGCGGTAGAGATTATTTTCATCTCGAAGCCACGAAAATGCATATTCGCATATCATTTGAAGACGATTCATTCGAAACGACCGGTCCGTTTGTCAAGATCAGCAGATCGACTCCGCTAATGCACCCCGGCAACAAGATCGGGCGATCGGTGCCGCGTATTTCGGCGGTGCAACGCGGGTGCGTGGATGCTAAAACACGACGGAGTAATATTGATTGGCTTATACCGATGGATCGTGATGATGCAACGTTATTCGATCCCGAAACGCATTTCGGCATTTGCCGCGACCCGCTCGAGTGTCACTGCGCGGGTGGAAAGTTTCCGACTGCTGAACGATCGGCCATGCGAAGTCCTGAAGGCGCACACGGAACTGTTCAGCCGAATTTGCAGGCGCGATGCTTGTATTACCAAGGCCGGCCGAATCGATTACGAATCAAATATTAATCATTTAGCAACGCGAACTGCCGGCCCTGTCGACGCGACAATCGCTCGCGATCGAGGTTGACGATGATAGTGGTCCAAAATGCGGAAGGATTACGGATAATAACATATTCTATGGGACGCCGCATAAATTGATGAGGATAAATTGTATGGTATAATTAAGCATCCCTTTGATAGATCCTTTTGTCGAGACTTGGAGGGTCGAAAGGGATAATAGAGGGTGAAGGGATGAAGGTAGAAAACCTGTATTCATGCGCCCAGCTATTTTTCATCGAACTTTTATGCGAAGAATATTTTTTCAATGTCAGGACAATGATTAATTTCTCCCGCAAAGGGCAGCAGATGTTCGAAAAGCTCTGGGAGAAACTCGGAGAATTATTTTCCCAATAGACTATGGAAAACTTAGATCACGACGAAGGGGGCTTGCATTCTTTTTGCAGCAGCCTGTGCAGAAGTGCTTTCCGCAAGGTCCGGCTTAAATATTCCCAAACTTGGAACCACTGTGCAACTTTGACGAACTTTAATGCAAGGCTGACTTTTCTCCCTCGGGAGTATCGCGAGGTTTTAACGCGAAGAACACCGGATTCCACGTTTTTTCCTTGGAAAACGTAATCAATCTTGTGGCCACGAAATTCAATAACGCGCTTTGCTCGGTTTTATTTTATGCGCCCGTCGAATTGTCTTTTTACCAGTCAGCTTGTTTAAGGGTGGCAGACTTTCATCGGTCTCGGAGTCTCGTGGAGGAAACGCGAGATTTGTTCGCTGCGTTCCATCCACGATAGACGACGGGAGATCGACGGGCGCGATCGGAGCAAGTCAATGGGGCTCGGTAGATCGTATCCACGAGCATGTGATGCGACCAGGCGTCACATTGAGAGCACTGTGCCATTGGTCGGGATGCTGACGGGCCCCCGGTTAAGCCTCTGCACTTCTGACTCACGTGCGTTTTATCTGCCGACGAACTACAATGCCCGTGGGCGAGCCTTCGTCTGAAACGAGTAAATAACACGCTGCCGATCTGTCGTTCTGACCCCCTGGACCGACGGACACCGAGGACCACGTCGATCTTCATCGCCGAAATCGTCGGACCGATGGAGAGTTCGAAACGTTCGCAATAAGAATTGTTCGTTCTTAAAATATTCTTGAGATTTAATGGATAAGATAATGGATAAATTTAATTAGGTGTACACGAGATTGATGAGCGTTTTCTTCTTCATTCGTATGGTGGGATACTGAGAGAAATATTAATTAAGAATTATTGTAAAAGTCTAATCGATTGCTTGTACGATCGGATAGGTTTCATTCGGGAAAAAAGAGTTTCAATGAAAATGATTTTACGGATAATTGACGAATCCGGACAAACGTTGTTTGCCTCGCTGATAATAAGCGACCCGAGAAATGACCCCGGTGTATTTTTCGTATCGCTTCTAAAAGATATCAGAAAAACGCAACTATTACGCACGTCGACTCCTGGACAAACAGGGGTAACTATAATAATTCGCTTCAGGTGACGAACAGCAGACAAATGGCAGAAACGCCGAATCTAAGAAGGACCAAAATATTTTTTTGTGCCGCAAAGCATCGAGGCCGCGCGAGGAGAGCTTGACGATGGTAGACACAAACCGATGATCACACAGACGCGACGATACTACGATTCTTTTGCAATGTCAAACCGCGGCAAACGTTTCGACGCGGCGAAGCTGTTTATCGGTCGACAAGGAAAAAGATCCAGAAGCAGTGCTTCCTTCCTCGAAACGCGTCGATTCTTCCATCCCTGAAACATCAAATGAGATCATTGGCGAGAACCGTTCAAAGTCGTCCGACACGTTCGCCCTCCGATCGAAAGAAAAAAAAAAAAAAACTCGCGGACGACGAGAGACGTCCGACTCGCGGTTGAAGAATCTTAACCCGATCACGCCCGGAGAAACCCTTAACCACGCCTCGATCCCAAAGCGATGGGAACGCGCGTCGCAAATAGTTTCCTATCAATTCGACAAAGTCCTGGCTCCGATTTAACCCCATGAACGATCTCTTATCGAATCAGCCACGGTGGTCCGAATCGACCGACGAAGAATACGCAGATGTCCCCACCCGCGCCGGCTACTAGCCTCAGCCTATATAAACCCGCGGCATCTCGCAAGTCTGTTCATTCTATACGAGGCGTCGTCAGTCTCTATGTATAAAGTCGAAAGCAACGCGAAACGACAGTTTGGCACACGGTAGCTGGCCACCGAACCGCGGACGCTCCGTTTCGAATCACCAGGCGAACCACTCCGCACAGACCGGCGAGGCATCCAGGGGACGATCGAGCCGCGGGGGATCAATCTTGCTACCTGGGCTCTCGGTTTGATTCAGTGCCGCGGGGCTGTCCCGCCTCAAGATTCGTCGAGGGCCGGGTTCGAAGGTGAAGAGACCGTTCGCACCTTGACGGGATCCTGGAATTCCGTTGGGAGGAGGAGTGAGGAAGATCGAACGGGGAGAGAAGAGATATACCGTCGAGAGGAGATCGTCTCGCTGTCGCCTTCGGCGGTTCGTTTCAGAGGATCGAAGAGTATAAAACCGCGCGACAGCATGAAGCTGGTACTGTTAGTGACACTGTTGGCGGTTTTTTGCACCGTTGACTTATCCAACAGCGCGGCCGTCAGATCTGAGGTGAGGATTCATTACGATAATCGTTTAAGTATAAACGCCTGAACGGGTACGGACGGGCGAGGGGAAGGTAAAAGAGATTCTGAATGCTTGAGAGATCCGTTAGACCGTTGGTTCCTGAGAGCATTCGGGACACTCGTGAATCATTCCCTGTCCGTCTGCGCAAAGTCGTTTGTACTACTGGATGAATATGTTGCTACGTGGTAACGAAATTTCCGAAGCAGAGCATTGAAAACGATTTCACGCGCAACGCTGTTCAATTAATTAATGTACAAACGTTTAAAGATAAAGTATTTATTCGGAAGTCTTGCTACGATCGTGAGGAGTTAAATGGAATTAAAGGAATTCATCAATACTCCTCTGGCTGTTAATGAATTTCATTTAAAGCAGTGTAAATCGATCATCCGAACGGACTATTTCGATTGCATTTTCAAGATCAAGAATTGCCATAGAAAATCGTGATGATACGTAGAATCGTTGTAACTCATATCTCTCTGGCACCATTTATAAATCATAATCCCCGACGTTACTCTGTCGCACGATTGGGACTTTATCGTTTAATATGAATGGTTCGCACATGTTTGCATGCACGATAGCGTAACTCGTGAGAGAATCGAGCTCCGGCGTTTTTCTTGGAAATGCGAAATCGATAGCATTGACCCTAACTGCGTCGATGATTTCGTGCGTGACGCGTAAAAGATAATCCGCGACGAAGATTCACCGTTTTTTGGGACATTGTACATTTCTGTGCTCGTACACTGATCAAAGTTTACGAAAGGTCGCGAAATTCAAAGTGCTCTCGCTCAAAGTTTCTTCATCCGCGTGGCATTAAATCATTTTTCATGCATCGCATGATTTTTCGAAATTATCGGAATCAATGTTCTTCCTCCGGAATTGGGGATAAAATCGATGAAGAAACGTTCGAGCGGTGCATTAAACAAACAGCTTGACAGAAATATTCAGCGAGTGGAATTTGACGGAAATTGCTGTCGCTACAATTCACAGGAGTTCGCTGAACAATTACGTAAGATTGTTCACGAAATGCACCCTGACAGCCTTAGAACGCAAAGAGCCACCGAGATCGGGAACGAGGATCGGCCGAAGCGGAACTGCTACGATACACCTTGCGGATGGAACACTTACAATCCTGTCACTAGGCGTAGCACTATCTTCATGCCGAATACGTAAGTGTGTTAATTAACCGTGAGCCGCGTGCAGTTGTTAACTGCGAATCGTTAACAGCGTCGGAACGCTGCGCGATCGCACGAGTAACGAATGTTCTTCCCTCAGGTGCAAATGCCCTGACGAAACGTACAAATGCGTCCGCACAGGGGAGAATGTGTCGATGAGCGCGTACGTTTACCACTGTCGTCAGAACACGACGGCGGACGACATCGAGGGGGAGACCGCCGACGACATGGACTACCTCAGCTAAGAATCATTCGAATTTACCTTGAGTCTGAAACACCTTGTCCAGTAAGCCTTGATTACGGGGGTGTCACCGTCG
Organism: Holcopasites calliopsidis; assembly: GCA_023838395.1. Taxonomy (NCBI): domain Eukaryota; kingdom Metazoa; phylum Arthropoda; class Insecta; order Hymenoptera; family Apidae; genus Holcopasites; species Holcopasites calliopsidis. The sequence continues at coordinate 3,628,940 of JALHAQ010000009.1, forward strand.
GTCCTCGTTTTCTCACCCGTGTCGAACGAAGCGATCCTCCCTCCTCCTCCCCCCCCCCCGTCATCCCTCATTGCCCGAGGATCGACTCGCTTCGCGACGCTCCGCAAATGGTAAAACACCGTTGCGCGGGGTCATACTCCGCGTGCACGTGGATCTACGGAAAGAAAAAAAAGAGCATGCTGCAATTGATTATTGGACGGAGATGTTAAACGGGGAATTATGTTGCTGTCGTTCGATGTTTAGACGCGCGGAATATACAAACCCGTAAGCCGATCGAAATTATTTACACTGAAGTTAATCGTATAGAGAATCAATTGATCCTGTACGGTGATCAAGCGATGACAACTAACAACGAGTTAATATTTTATTCATTTTAACCAGCAATAGGTTGCCCGCGAAAGGGGGTGAATAGGCGATAGGAGCAATGAAATCTTTTTAGACCCGATCGATTTTAATGATGTTATTCGACGACCGCTTTCGAAGTGTTTGCAATTCTCATTCTTACAGGAAAGCTATTTAAGTATATATATATTGTGCAAGAATGAATAATGTCCGGTCTAAAAGGAATTCGAGTTTGTATCAAACTTTCAAGGAGATTAAAAAAATTTCTATTCGTAACTCTGTTCTTCGGCAAAGATTCTTCCGCAATCGAAGCGGAAGTGTGTGAGGAATAGCAGGAAGTGTAATACGCCGAATTTAGCGAAACATCTCTACCTCTTTTGATCGCTATCACAGTTAATGAAATTTCTTCCGAAGTACCGTAAAAACGGTATTTTCCATTGATCGCAATATAAACCATGGGATGCTCGATTCTCACGCTCGATCGCAATTATTAAACATCAGTTACGAATAAGAACTTTTTATCGAAAGCGCTCATCCGCGATTAACAATTAATTAGTCTTAAGTTAATGTACACCTTAGGAGTACTGAAGGTGGTGTAAAAGTAGGAAAGATAGGATACAGTATTTCGATAAGGCACGACCCGCAATTTTGTACTTAACGGGAGAAATTGTCATGAATTATTTTTTTTTTTTTTTGTACATCATGATCGATTATTTATAACGTGCGAAAATGCAATAGTAACTTATATTTGGCGGACGAAATATAGCGGGGCTGCTGGATTTATTAGACATACAAATATATCATTTCGTACGTGTCTGAAGAAGCGAATGAAAAGAAAAGAAAAAGGATCTTATCAGATAAATCAGTGCCGGGAGTTCATTTTGGGCCTTCGCTGTATTTATTCCTTCGACTATAATTATGAATATCATTTATTCATCCGTGTGAATATCATGTAGAAATTTGTTAATCAAAGACCAAAACGGGTCTTTGTCCCGTCTATTATTTTCCAAACGATCGATCTTTCGCATATCATTAATTACACACCGTCTTGCCAATTGCTTCTGAACAATCTCGTATAGAGATATTGATAAATATATATGATAAAACGGAAGTATCGATAAATCGTCGTGCTTCCAATTGCACCGCAGTAGGTATACATGTACGGAACGATTAAACAGAAACGTAATTATATAGAGCAATCTTTCTACACGTTTGCGATTTAAATTCAATCGAATTATAGTAATCGTTCGATCATTTTCCATGTATAATAATTTAATTTATCAGGAAAAAAAAGGGAACATTTCTATCGCTTGCAATGCAAAGATATCTATTACCGTCTCGGAGAAAACGTGTGGAAAATAGAACAGGCAATGTATTTGTATGCAGTATTTCACTTAATATTTAATACACAGGAAGGGTAAATTATCTATAGTTGTACAACGATTATCAATGTTATCATTTTTAATAAAAATAAGTAATGTTGCCGGAAATATTATTCTCATGCCTTCCTTTCCATACCAACTTATCCACTTACCTCAATTCGCAGTCGTCGTATCATGATTATTCCGCTTTCATCAGTTTATCTTTCTTTTTTTTTTGTTTTCATGCGAAAAATAAAGATGAATCAATTACGGAATAACGACGCCCCGAGAATGGTATATCTAAGAATAATAAAACGGGCATAATATTAATGATTTATTAATATTAATAATGATTTGTGCAAAATATATCAACATTAAATTATTATCTCGAGTAATAAAATTGCCTGTACATTCACTTTTGATACATGGACATACACTTTTAAAATTAGCAATTTCTCGATAAAATACACTATCATCATCATCATCACCAATAGTCACAAGTACTAGTCGTGCGTCGGAAGACCGCGTCTCTCTTTTCTTCGTTCACCTTCGATAAGATACACAGCTTTCAATGTACAACTGCGGCGCGAATTGCATAACTGAGCAGCACGGTGTCTGTGTGCCTTTTAATATATATACCTGGTTGCTTGTAAAAGCATGTTTCCACAAAATTATCCCGCAAAAAACAGAGACGCGAATACTTCAACGAAATCTGCAGTTATTAGGATAAAAATGTGTTCGATCTCTCGTTCAATGCGCGCATCATTATCCGTCAAGCATTATTCTTCTTTCCCCGAATGTCTATACAATCCGAACGTCCGCAAAGTAGTTACTCTCCCTTCTCGTACCACGCACGAATTTCTTCGCGCCAGCTGCTATATCTCTTCTTCCGCGGAGACAAGAACGAGTAACTAAACGCCGCGATCGATATCGATGACAATATAAAAAATAATCGCGTTCTCCTCTAAAGAGGTAGCGTGAAATAATAATTATAGCCGTGTAACTCGTGCGTGGCGAGACAACGTGTATCTTTCCTTTCTCCTTCAAACGGACACTACACTTTGATGTTGCCAGAACAGCTTTGCGCCGTACAGGAACACCGCGCGCGTATTCCAATATTTCACATAGTTCCTATCGCGTAGCCTAAAGATCAGGTAAAATGTAAGGCCTAGTGTGTTTGCTTTCGATTCGTATGCGTGTGCATACACGTACGTATACGACGTACATGCATGTATCTGTACGTACAGTATAGAGAGAAATCAATTTAAGGGGAACAGAGACTAACGATCGTGGCGTTCGTAATAAAACATAAGCGAACCGAGTTGTTAATGAAAAAAAGTATACGACTTTGGCCGATTTATATGCCACGTTTTCATTTGCTGCAACTAAAAAAAAGGGTACCTTTGAATGGAACAGAACATACGGCGAATTGGAATTTCAATGGTTCTCTTTAATAGCTAACAGCGGTTTAATAATCGAACGACAATCACGCGCGTCTATAAAAATAAAATGTTTTTAGTAAAATAAAATTGGCCGAATCTGTGCTACGCTTATAAACGACGATTACATTACGTTACGAATATTCCTGCTAGTTTTATTAAGATATTACCGTAAAGTACCAAAAATGTTTACTCCAACTTTACTCTATTATATATAAATCTTACCTGGAAACTCTCTGTGCCTAATATTATCGACAATCAATCGGCTCTTTCGTTTCAACCCTTTAAATATCTTATATTACCTGATCACAAGCTTATCCTTACGATACAACCAGAAATATCGCCAGTTGCACGCACTCTTCTTTTTCTCTCGCAACAGTCAATTCGATAATTAATTTATTATTCTAAACTCTGCATTAAATCATTGGATTTGAACAACAACTTCAACAATTACGGCAATATTTCCGTTTGCATCGGATCATTCATATATACCTGTACAGTTAAAAAAAAAAAGAACTAAAAATATGAAAATTTAATGCAGCAAAGTTTAATTACACGATATCGTCCTCTCGATACCTTCTATCTTTATCACACCACTTCTGCTCTACCGTTTCGTCCGCGATAAACTTCATTGGCAAAATAAAGACGTTCTCTCGCTGTACGCGCCCCGTAAGACACCTGTGTATATCAAGATTCGGTCTCAATTCTGCCTTCTCCGTGAAAATTCACCTCCTCTCTCTCTCTCTCGCGCGCGCGCGCTCGCACCCCCATTCATTCCATCGCTCGTTCGCTTACCCAAATCTGAATTACTTCGTTTTATTAACAGAGAAGATATCCGTGAACGCGAGATTATCGAAACGGGACGTTTCAGTGAATAATTAATTGTATTCTCAGAGAATGATACGGAAATGATAAGAGGCTTAAGATTATACACATGGTTCCGTGAGAAGGTCGGGCTGCAAGCGTTCCACGCGGTAGCGATTGTATTGTCGGTAAGGGGATCTCGTTTGATCGTTATCCGTGATCACCCGTGTCTTATGCGGAATTAAGTTCTCGTAACGTCCCATCAACCAGTCCTGGCACAGTCGGTGCTGTACGTCGGCGACGTTCTTCGACGCCCAGGACGCGAGCCACTGATGGAACTTCGTGTTCAAATGTTTCGTCACGGCTGGATGGCACTGTTGCACGAAAGGGAAACATTAATAGAAATTAGTCTAAGGTATTCCAAGTATGTAAAGGCAAAAATTATGGTTCCGCGGTACACACCTCTCTGGCACGGCTGAACGAATTTTGCTTGTACAGAAATGCTTCTTTGCTGGCGACGTAAAGCATTTGGTAACTGTTTGGATTGAACCGACATTGCGTTTCATCGGAATTGATCATGTCGGATGCGTCCGCGGTATCGCCTAATCTTAAACCAGGAGGCCGTTTCAGTAGCACGTCTACGGCGTCCAATGATTTGTCTTTGTCTGCTGACCTGGAAAATAGTTTATAGAATGTTAATATCGCGTTTCATTAAGTGATATAAAAATGTAAATTGTAAGACAGTTTGAGGGATACTTACTCCGCGCCCTTCTCGGGATGATTAGCGTTCGGCGTGGATGCTGACATCATTCTTGCGGCTCGTTTCCTCCACTGTCTAACATTACGGTAGAGAAACACAGGTTTACGTCCTGCCAAGATTCTGCCTAAAGAACTCCAACCATTTCCATCCATCTACAACAATCGTTTCATGTTAACTTTCGTAACGAAATAGGATTTAATGTGTTTAGATTACAAAACTACAGTGATATTATTTGCTATAGTATCGCGAATAATTAATACTAAACTTCATATCGTATACTTAAGTTAATAGGTATGATTACGATATAATTGTACAATTATTTATTACAAAGTTTAACACGCAATGTCGAATCATAAACAGTCTCGTTTTTAAATACTTTTTTGTTCTCTATTCGTGTAATAGTATTAAAATGAAATCCGGAATAAAGACTGATAAAGTACGAGAGTAAGTAATAAAAAAACATCTTTAAAAAATAATATTCCATGCTCCTTTTTTCGTCTTTTTTTTAACAAGTAACTTGTAAGTTGAATGTGATTGCACACTGACTAAGATGTAAATAAAACTGAGCGCTTTGGAATAACTTGGATAGATAATAGGAGATTTTGCAAAGATCACAAAGGAAAAGTATTAATGTTTTGCAGCTGATCTAGAAAACAAATTGCGTTTGCAATAAAGTCTCCCTATCTACCGTTCCATTGTATATTTAAAATATTACAGCCACTGTATGCGAATAGCTAAAAAAAATAATTAGTTACTTTAGCCGGCGCGTATTACTAATAATTTCATTGACTGTAAATCGCAGGGGTCTAATGAAGTTTCGTTCACGACTTTAGTAGCAACGATACTTGAAGTTCTCGCTAATTTCGTATGAGCAAAATTACTGAGCAACGCAGGATGAAATGAAAGGAATGAGTTTAAAAGAGCAAGTCCAGGTTCAATCTTCGACCTATGTACCAGTCGCAGATGATGAATGAACTTCTTAATTGAAAGCATAACGAAAAAGGCGAAGTGTCGGCACATTTCAAGTTGAATTGTTTAACAATCCTCAAGGTACGACAGCTTTGCTATTTTAATCTATGAATGTGTTAGAAAAGAGATATATTACTCTTAATATACATATAAATTTGTCACCGTTTCATTATTCAAGACACATGATATATAAAATCGAAATAACAAAGCAGAACAAATCGAAGCTAAATGAGAGAAAATATCTAAAAAAAAAAGAAAGAAATCAAATCAGATGAGGATAAATAAAAATGTCAACATCTGAATTCAATGTTTGCATGATTGTCAAATATTTGAGAAAAGACAGTACATTGCAAAACATTTCGATCTCTGTTTCGTTCGTAAAAACATAAGCAAAGAAGATTTTGTTTTTTTTTTTACAGAAAAAAGAAAAATCAATCAATATCATCGGAGAATCAAAGTAATAAATTTAGTGGTACAAAATGATGTTAGACAATAATGTTTAAAAGCATTGTTCATGTATTTCAATATCTCTCTTCTATACAATATTATTGTTTATCTATTATTATATGTATATTCGTTTCATATACAGATTACAGTTACAAAATATATATATATATATGTCTTATATATATATAGAGTTTAAAATTCACTGCATAAAGTGAAAACGGAGATATGAGCTTAATAACAATCACATAAAATCTGTCTGCACATACGATACCTCATAGTCTCAATGAAACTATATGTATATATTACAAATGTCACAGTAACGTTTAAATCAGATTATCTGTGGCAACAATTGTTACATATATATATTCTTTTTATATATATATATACGTATGTATAATCCGTTAAATTAATGAAACTTGTGCCACGGCATCTAATAAAAACGTATTTGAACTGTTTAAATAAACGAAAAAAAAAAATATTTAGACACACGTACGTAATGGTACGTGTGAACTTTCTCTCTTTATCTACCTCTATATATATAATTAGCGCTTAAAATTCCATGATGCAGAGCCTTGTTTAGGAAATGCATGTTTTACATTTTGTACAAAATGCGAAGATATATCAAATTCGAGTGAGGAGATAACGTTGCGAACATTGCATCTGAAAATCCACTCGCGTCAATAAACGTGTAACAACTATACAAACACTACGGCAGAGAAAAGTAAGGAACAGCAGTGCTTGTTGCCCGTAAAATACACAAAACGTGGCTTCCCTTCTTTCGACGTCAAAATAATAAAACTGACAAAGGTATATTCGTTAAACGTTGTCTAATTAAAAACAAAGAAAGAAGTCCCGAAAGCGACAAACTGGACAGAATTAAAAACACGCGTTCGAGTTGTCCGAGCCTGGGAAAAGGAAAATTCGACAGATTCTTTTTCGATAACAATTGAAAAACCGATGCTCGATGTTAACCGTTTCGAGTGACAATCATTTGTTCTAGCTTGCAACGACGTGAAAGTGCTCACACCTCCGACAGAACTTTTACCATGTTCAAATGGGAAGAATATAATAAATCGAATGAATCACGTTCACCGGATGTACACCCCAGCCGAAGAAATGGACAAAGAAAAAGAATATGGAGCTTGGTAATGTAAAGATCAACAAATAACGACCGAGAGAGCTAAAAAGAAAAAGAGAACCGTGAAACCTTTGGCGAATATTCGAAACCACCATCGTTAGGCGGAGGGATATCAACGCTTCGCGCTGTTACGTTCCTTTTTGATTAGGACTATGAATTAATCAGACGATACAAGTGACTTTCTATTTACACGCTACACCATAGTATAATCTTTGCTTCACTACTTATAACATTAGTATATACACAGCAAAGAATTATATCGTACACGTGCGTCTCACGGTGGCGCGCAACAGTTAAAAGCCGGGAACACACTTTGGTCCACGCCGTGAATAAACGCTACTTCCAGTATAGCACGTCGAATCGACAAATATATCTCTAGTTAATCGAAAGAAACAAACAAGACAGTACATTGCCCTAGGCATCGCCGACAATTCATTTTTCCTTCTCCAAAGAATAATCTCTGAATTGTTTAAATAAAAAATCATACAATTTCGGTGTTTCGTTCGTATACTCTAAGGACGAAAAATTTCTCAATCGTCTTCCCCTTAATTTCCGTACGGTACAATTAAGACGCGTCGCTTCGAATTTGTTTGAAAAACGCTCGAAATCGTTTCTACGATTCGTTAAACGATCGTGATTCGTTTCTTTTTTCTTTTTTTTATATTGACAAAATTTAATTTTGGAGCAATAGAGATCGCGCACGGCGCGATGTGGCGTGGAAGTAATGTGTTCACGAGTCAATATCCATTCTCTCCTTTCCAAAGGCTTCACTAATAATTCGAATGCAATGATAGCGAGAGATTGTGGAATTCTACGAGTTAGTAGATGCACGCTACTGCTAGTAGTCGACCTAAGTTGAGTATCAAAAACGTATGTACAAATTTTTATATCAAATATTTACATGTCTCTTTAGTTTCTATGCCTCGTTAGTAGTAAATCCTAGAAATTATCATTCCTTAGCTAATGTATAATAGTAGCAGTGGTAAGATGAAAAACGAATTAAACATTAAGAATTGACCGATATCAAACGTTCGTTCGTTTATGCTAACATTTTCTTTACATACATTTATGGCACTGCTCGGATGATTTCGTGTTTTTTTTTTTTTATGTATGCCGTGTCCCCGTTGCTGTACTTCGTCTACTTTTTTTTTCCTTTTTGTACATTTGCAAAATGTCCTTAAGAGATACTCGTCAACTATTTTTCTGTTCATCTCGTAACTACACTTTCATCTAACTAGTTAACTTTTTGTTCGTTCTCCTCTAAAGAAATTGTGAAATAGGCAGACAATATGGTGATGAGTAACACCGTTAATTATATTATACGAAAATCTTTCCTTGTTCGTTTCGTTGACCCGATAGCGTTTTAGTCAGGTGCGACAGATTCACGGGGAAATCATGTTTTCAACATGAAAATTAAGACACCAATCAGTTTAGTACGTAATCCCTACATTTTTATAAGCTTTCAAAAAGCTTTCTATCCATTTGCAAATTCTCCTTTCCGTTCCAAGGGAGAAACACGGAACACGAATAGGAAAAATAGTTAATATAGACGATCGTGGGTCCAATAAATTATAACGTGAAATATAGAATAAAATTAAAACACAACCGAGAAACATAGAACGCTTTGTACGCGCAGTTTAGACATCGCGCACTTTCCTTCGGGAACCGTGAAACGCGCGATGTGTATCCTTCAACCTCGAGTAAATGATTCCAATAATTAAAAAAAAAAAAGTTATCACCGCGTGAAGACAATAAACCTTTAAACCGACGACTGTCCGGACGATCGAGTTTTAAATTATTCACGCGATAAAAGAAATACGAGGAAGCAAAGCAACGAAACGCGAAAGCAGTAATTGTTATTATGCATCTTCTGGCGATTTGGAAACGTTGCTATTTGAAATATCGTTGTCCTACTGTAAAAGTCGATATTTAAAATATAATTCTTAATTTGTCGCGTAAAGTCTAGCAGCGCGAATTTACAGATTAAAGAATGGGGAATCGTAGTACGCTAATACTCTCCTAGCTCTCCTCTTTTTTTTTCGTTTACTTAATTTACAGCACCGCTGTATGGACGCACTGAGATGAAAATCATACCTCTCTTTATCTCTTTTAAACGTTACGAAAATAAATATATGACTTTCCATATCTCCTCTTAGTTCCTTCCCATCTTTCTCAAGCATTTAAAAGAATATTATTATTAGTCGATTCTGCTTATGTACACAAAGTTCTGCGCGACTTCTATATGATGACCAAGTACGAACCAGCGCTCTGACCCCGTTCGCATGATAAAGCATTGGCGATGGCAGATCGTATATACGACCGAATGCGTGTAGCTTCCTCGTATTAGCGAACAACCGATATTATATATGCTGCAACGTTCGATCCTAAAATATTTCCTACTTCTTTTTGTTTTTTTAGCCTGTGCTTAAGGAAGTCAACGGAGATTCTCTTGGAGACCGACTTTGCGTTTCTCTCTCGTTTTCATTCGTTTAGAAAAGTGCCCGACTGCGAGACCGAACGTTTCACGCACGAGATACCCATCTGGCATGTTTTATAACTCGTAACACGATCAAACGAAATGATTAGAAGAAAGTTTCGTTCGTTCGTTTCCTTCTTTCTCGTGAGAGGACTTTCGTGCCTTTGGGACACTAGTTGTACGCTCGAATGGCGACGGTACAACTTCCAATCACAGACATCGAATTACGTAATGAATGTAAACTTCAACTGTTGGCAATGATTTTATGAAAAGGGATGTGGATCCTATACCTTCTTGCTAATGTCAGTGTTCTTGCGCTTTCTGCCCCTACCCCCCCTTGCTGCCTGGTCGTTACTCACAGGATGATTGGATGTTGGCTCATTGTCTGTTAAGGTGGGGGTGTCTTTCGGGCTAGTCTGTCCAGCCGGAGCAGAAAACCTCTCAACATATGTCGACCATTTTTCTGATACCGTAACTCCTTCCCTTTCCCTTTCCCTACAACTGTTGTCCATCGCCTCATCACCCTCCGTATCCAACAATTCCATTGTCATTTTACAGTCCTTCTTATACTGCAACAATAAAAGATTACACTTGCAGAGCATCATCCCTTCGATCTATTAAAATAGAGAGTTGTATTTCTTTTATTTAGCAGTTTCATAGTATAATAACGTCGCGCCAGCTGTGTGTAAGAAAATATTAATGTCTGTTACTAAATAAATAACAAATCAATGATATACAACGATTAGTGCGCGTACATCTTTTAATTTTGAAAAATTCATTCCGTCTGCTATTAAATAATACTTACAACGTATATTTTGAAACAATTCTCGTCCGCCATAGCTTTCTCAGCTTTGCGCTGGTACGACATTTCCGCACCGTGTCTCATATACGCGGTAGCGCACAAGCCACCCGCGCCGTTACTTTCTTTCGGTTGGCGTTGCTCGCGTTGGAACAGCTCCATGCATTGCTGGCATATAGGATCCGAAACTAGATGCTGTAACTGAGAGTTTCGATGTTTTACGTTTAAAAACCTTCGTTCCTCTTGTAATATTAAGCTTCGACAATGAAATATTTGTGTACTTACTTGTCTTACAGCGTATGTTACAACCTTATCTAACGTGAAAGCGATGTACGCGTGGATACCGAACATTTCTCGCAAGGTATCCTCGTACGCGGTGCTTTCCATATTGCCATCTAAAACGTTCTTAACCATGTCCAGAAATGCGGGATAATAATCCTCGATTTCAATCTCATCTATTCAAAAACAAAACAAAAAACATAACAAAATATTAGCTTACACAATACACGAATAATTATTTATTAAGCAACGACCAAACAAACACGTCTTAAGTATTTACTTTTGGGTTTTAATCTCAGCGCGACAGCGGTGCTCTCCTTCCTCTGCTGTTTGTACCGGGATTCCTCCTCGGCCAGAGCCATAGCCCGTTCGTACATCTTCGTTAATCTCTCGCAGAGAATATGGTGTAACCTCAGGAAGAGGTACCAATTGTTGCTGCCCATGAAAAGCGTGTACGCCTCCTCGGGATCGTTCGACATGGCATGGACCGGCATTTTCACGTCGGGTTCTGCTTTAATCGCCGTGGAGGACGGGATCGGTGATACAGGTGCCTTATTCCTGCTCGCCTGCAGCCCACCGCCCAGAGGAGAGGTGTTCATCGTCACCGACTGAGAATTACTACACGCTGCCACGTTGATGTCTTCTTTCTCGTCTAGAACGCGACATATACGTAATTCGATATGAATTTCCTGGATGGAAATGACGACGTATTAATGTACAATTGTAGAATTTGATAGAATACCATCTTCGTCCCTCTCGTCGTCGCTCAATTCCTGCCGCGGATGGAAGAAAAGGTCGGGTATGAAGTGTTTCAGCAGAAGCTTTATTCGTTGCTTGTCCTCCTTGTGGATGGCCGTTTGACGCTTAACGTGATGGATGAGCAGATTCGCCGCATCGTCCAGAACGGATTTATCTTTGTAAGGAAGTACGAGGTGCGGACCGCTGTTACTCTGTCCGTCTCCGCTGCCGTCGTCCACTTGTTCGTGTCTCTGTAAAATCGCGTCCTTGCGAATAACATAAACGAAACGGATTTATTTAGAAGAGAAGAGAATTTACCACGAACCTCGTCGTATATCGTTTCGATCTCGTTGAATAAGCTTTTAGATCGCAGAGCCTTCACATCGTTCTGCTTGAAGTTGATTCCTTGATGATCCAAGGACTTCAGATAGTACTTCTCGTTCTGCTCCCTCCAGATCTTATTGAAACCCTTCTGCGCTTCCCGCCACTCCTCCTCTTTGCTCTTTAGTCGACGAAGGACCACCGGTACCGCTACCACGGGATTCTTCTTGAGACCGTCTATGATATCAGCGGCCTTATCGCCGTATATCCTCTTGAGGGCTCTCTGATGAATCGTAGGAGAACAACCACCCAAGCAATCGTCGAGCTTGAACTTCTGAAGCTCTTCTTGGCTCATTCTGCTCATCTTCTTGTGCACGCCCTCCAGGACTCTGATCGTCGACGCGTTGGTTTCGATCACACCGTCCAACTCGAATCGCTCGTCCTCGCAACGATAGATAAATTCTTCGTATTGAGTTTTTCTGGGCATGCAAATTAAATAAATGTACATTTGTTTCTTAGCAATAGACAATTATTTTAACCGGAAGGAAGCTTAACAAAATATACAAACCGTGATGTGACGAATGTACTATCCTCTGACCAAGTTGGAAACGAAACCCATGTATCGTTTAGGACCTCCTTGCACAACTGCGTCCTTCCTGTACACTTCGGTTGAACGTATGACTTTGGTAACGCGCAGTACGATGCACCCAAGCGTTTGCACGCCGTGTAGTCTATTTCCATCGCCAGATCACCCTGCGGTCGCTCTTGATGGCTTCGAACAACATTGTTCGGTAGCGCCTCGATGTTCAAGTTGCTACCCGTGTTGGTTGTACCAGTGTTCGAGGATTCGGGCAGATGACCCAGGAAATCTTTGAACCAACGCAAGAGTTCGGGAAAGCGGCCGAGAAACGGCGTCACTAATTGCACCAACTCCGATTTCGATACGATTTCTTGGTTGAACAGAACCAAACATCGCAGGAAATTTTCATAGACCTCTTGCGATCTCAAAGCTTTACGAACCTGAGAACATAGAAATGCGGTTTCGTTAATACGCATTTGCTGTATTATTTTTTTTGTTTAATTTCGTAGTATGTTAAAAAAAAATATTACTTTATCGAAGAAGGCATAATCGTTCAGGCTTCCGTATTTTCCAGCCTCAGCTATGGTGAGACATTCACGCATTGACGACACCTTATGCTTCTTCAAGGGCGGTGGACCGTGCTGTATGTGATGCGAGTTTCCAGCCGTGACCGAAGGCGGGAACGACGGACTTCTTTTCAACTGTCCGGCATTGTGGCCGAACTTTTGCACGCTATTAATATCTCGTATACCAGATCTGTCCCGTTCCCGCTCGCGATCTCTGTGATCCCGGCTCTCCCGCTCCATCGTGCCCGTGCCACTCGACTCACGAAGATCTCGCGAAATGTTTCCCGAATTATTGTACGGCGCCTTGGGTCCCAATGGCTTTTTGACTATTGTCGCATGATCGTTAACTGTAGCAGTCTTGTTACTCTGAAGTAATACAAATAATACATTAAGCGACCTTTCCTTTAAAGTTTCTTCTCGATTAAATCGTTCGCGACTTACCAATGAGCTTTGTTGATTAGTAGCATCGGGCAAAAATTGTCCGAACTCTGCAAGCAAATCTTCCTGATTTTCGAACAGCTTAGCGACTTGGCTGTAAACTTCAGCTTCCGTCAAGTGTTTCGCTCCGCCGGATGCACCGGACCCGCTTGTACCGCTCATGTGACCGGCTTCTTTCAAATTCCGCTGCTCTTTTTGGTACGTGTGCAGAATCTCTAGAAATCTTTTATACTTGTCTGGCTGGCCTTGGAAGCGATTCTACAATTATACAAACGATCGGGTAACTCTTGGAAGGCTTATTTATTTGCTTCGCAGTCGCTGGAAGAAAGGGTGCGAACCTTTATTTTGTTCACGTAATTAATCGCGTGGTTGAACTCTACCGGTTGACTCTGTTGAGTCTGCCCACTGGTAGCTATACCGTCTTGTGCTTGGCTCAACGCTTGACTCACGGCTTGAGCTTGAGCCGCAGTAACGTGCGAATTGTTGTACGCTTGGACTGGGGGTGGCGAGGGCGCGTGGACCGTCAAACTGTTGTTGGAAATGTTGTTCGCCAGAGAATGGTGTATGTTACCAGACCTGATTGTAAGAATAAAATGCGGAAAGTTGAATATCAATCGTCTATCGAGTGAGTCTACCGAAAACGATGTAACTTAAACGATCGTCGTACCCTTGCATTATTTGTAGAACTGGAGGAGCTTTCGCCGGTTGCGTCGGAGGGCTCGCAACGGGGGGTGAACCGACGTTCACGGTGCAGTGATGCTGCGAGAGGGTTGCGGTATGCGTCGCCGTCGGGCTCGGCATGCTGACCGACACTTGAAACGCGTATCCCTGCTCGTTCGCCTGCACTTCTATTTTATATCCAGGCGGGAGGAAGGTATTGAAGCCGACTATAAGTTCGGGGTGTCCTTTAAATAAATGGCTCACTCTCGTTATCACGCCCGGTGTATCTATGCTTTGCGATTTGAATTCTTTCATGATATCCAGGAAGTCATTGTAGACCTAGAACGTGATATATGCGATACAATTATTAAAGTATTCCTCGAACTAAATAATCGCGTTATCCTACGATCATTGCGCCGTACGTACCTGAGGTTGATCACTGAATTTGTACTTTACTTGATCCAAATAGGACAATGCATCTTCTACCTTTAATCTCTGAAATTGCTGCGACCCGCTACCACCGCCCAGGCTTGAGCCTGGCGGGGTTGAAGCCAATGGAGTTACATTTCCAGAGTGAACCTGCAAGAGGGAGAACGGTGTTTTTGTTGCAATTCTCATGTCTAAATGAATCCCAATAGTTTTATCTTTATAATACGAACCTTATGCCTTATTGTTGGTTGCTGCTGGCTATGAACTTGACTTTGCGCTCCTGGTGCAGGCTGTTGGGAACCCATACTATGGTTACTCCCACCACCTAGTATTCCAGTGTGTAACCCTCCGCCAGTGTTCACACTGCTGCTGCTACATGTAGAACTAAGCCCTGTAGAACCACTTCCCTGTAAAAAAAAAAGAGTTAATAACAATTTCACGATCTGTAAACGGTACAGAAAAATTTGCATTGGATGATAAACCATGTAAAAAATAATAACAACGGGATTGCATCACAGTGGTACAAATTTATTAACGGGGCAATTAGAAACACGTGCTAGGCGAACGTTTAATTCGATAGGCTTTTAAACGGATTAATTGCATGCACTCTCGTATCGCTTCGTTCGTTCGTTTATTTATACAGTATGCAAAAGATGATCGTAAATGATAATTCCGCAGGGGGGGAACATAATTAAATACGGCAATAAAAAGAAACATTGGGAAGTCGGTGGGACATTATGAAAAATAGTAAAACGATGTTGTGATTGTTTTAGCTGGTCGGTTACTATGCATTGCTACAATAATGTGGATAACACGCACCTTGATGGGGGACGGAGCAGCGGTCGGCACTACAATTGCTCCGGTGTATTGCTGCTGGGCTTGGGCAGTCCCAAATTGAATGCTTCCCGGCATTTCTTTCGAAGTAACTGATCGAACCGCCTGGCCAGGTACAACAACGCCTATTCCGCTACTTGAATGGTACTCCAAACCACCTCCGCCGCCGCCGCCGCCTAAGCCACTTCCTGCACTCACCGATGAGTGCTTTAACGTTGCTGCTGCTGGTGATGCTACCTCGTCCAGCCCGCGAACACGTTTCATCGCAGATCACATTGGAAATACTGGGGATCGAAAGACGTTGCCCATCAGATTCATCATTCACCTGCTCCGTGCGTTTCTTAAGTTTACAACGGGCCATCGTGTACGGAGCTAAGTCAGTCATACGGCGCGCCACGGCGGAAAAGGTGTAACAGCGTCGGAACGTGCTCGGTATTGTTTCGTTTAAGGTGATAAAAGTGACGCCGGATCGACGATGCGTTCACCATACTCTACCAACTAACGACGCATATAAATACTTATGCCGCGCAGGCGAAGAAAGAAAAAAACACTCCGTGCCGCAAACTCGATGCCGCCGTCGGAATTTTGAAAGCGGCGCGCTTGGGGCCGTCGTGTGACAGAACTTACGGATCACGTCCAAAGTAGCGCGATCACTTTCCCGTAACACCGAACCAGACGGAACTTTTCCCACGTAAAATGTGGGAATAGTCCCGGGAAATTCTAGAGAAAGGTGCAAATTTTGTGTTACGTTAGCGAGATTGATCCTTCGTGGCTTAATAAATTTACGGATTAGTTTCGGCAAGTATTCCCGTCGGCGCGAACACGTTGTTACACGGGTGCACAAAACGTGTTCGAAATTCTTTTTCGGAAACCTCGATGCACGATGACTTTGTTCAGAATATATTATTCAACGTTGTCACTGAATTTTGAATAATTCGTAACGATAGCGACTGCAGTCTCACTCTCCCGTATTTAAAGTTAAAAATAATTGAACCACTCATACTTGCAACTGCTATATACATATTGCATAATATTAAATAATTAAAACACACGTGGTTGTATTTCGGTTCACGTGTAATTCCGTGTATGCAAGGGGATAAATTATGATCTAAATATAAGTGCATTTTCTAGGAAATTTACTTTTTTAGAGATATTTAGGTAATATAACCTCACACGAGAAGCAAATCATTGGAATGATACGTGGAACAAGAAAAACTGTCTTTCGATACATGCCGATACTTATCATCATTAAATCCTATAATTTTATCTACAACAATTATTACTCTTACAAATATTTGTCATTCTTGTACATCGGAAGCTGCCACAGCATGTCTTTTAGTTTTGTATCTATTTTTCACACAATAAATGGAAATTAAATGTATAGAGGTATACATTGCTAAAATAAGCAAAATGCTTCAAGATTCTACTTTATATAAAGCTTGATTTTCTATGCGCTTTATGTAATATTTGACTTGGCTTATACACACAGCGGAAGAAATATTTCTCAAAGATCACTCATAGTTATAGACAAATATTTTCTTTTACCGTTACTCATTACTTGAATTTATACATGCATCAACTATAATAACTGCAGAGGATATATTTTCCACTTGCATTAACTTTTACACATGAATTTCTAATAGTGAAACAGCAATTCTTCGCTCGCTGTATCTTCTCCGATCATCTATTCTAAAACATTCCCATCTTTACTGTATTTCTAGCTTCGCTAAAATAAAAATGAGAAAGGGGATACAGCACTACAAAAATCAGTGCGCGTTAACTGGTATAATATGTTGAAACGTATGATACCGTTGAGTCTCAGGGAACTAAGAGCGGAGCTACGGAATCACAGCGATCCGAAGAATATTGCCTTACAAGAATCGAAGGGAAGCATGCTGAAACTAAAATGTGTTATAAAAGTAATTATAACCTAGTGCTTCTATAGGACACAGAGGCTACGTCCACATAGTGCTCAATAATGACCTTGCATGGGCATAGAAATGTCAGTGACTTAGAGTAAAGTAAAAATTTGGTGAAAATATCATGGAATCACGTACCAATTTCCATCTGAAGAGAAGCTGAACGTTCTTGCACCAGGTAAAATTTCGCGGGGGGGACTTCTATCCAGAAGCACAAGTGGTCGAGAGGTTGAATGGGAATCGGGCTGCGACGAAAGTTGTGCTGCTGCTTCCACGAGGAGGTACGAGCGTCGGCGGTGAGTTTGTTTCTTCGGTAAAATTTCGATCGCGTTATCGAGCCTCGCGAGGGGAATTTCGCTGGGACAGGAGAGGAGACGAAATAGAGCCGGTAAAGCCAGCTGCACACACGGACGCGTACGGAGAGCCGTGCTGCTACGAAGTCGTCGAAGCGAGGTTTGTCAGTGTTGCACGTTTCCAAACACTTCCCGGCCCTCGACGTTACGCAATATTCCACGTAAATACATAACACATTTTCCCGTGAGCTCCAGTGAAATTATTCGTCCTGCGGTGCTCCTTTTACAAAGGAGTCACCTCGCCTGTTCGTACGCGCACTCGGCACACCGCTTTTCGTCTTATATTCGCGGCTCTCTCCTCGAAGTTATCCCGACTGACTTTCCGCGCACAAAAGCTTCGGGCTCCCGTTGTTTTTTCACGACCAAAAAATCGACGAAGCCTTAACGGGCCGGTCGGTCTGCTGATCTTTCGGACAGGAATTCACTATGCTCCCTTCGGCTGTCCCTCTCAGAACCATCGGAATCTCGTCGTGTGTGTGAATAAACTCAGTAAAATGCACATTTTCGCGAGCACTTCGATGGATTACCGCACTTTTTTAAAAAAAAGGCAAATGTAAAAGGCATACTCGCACTCTCTCGAGGTACAAGGCAAACTATTGGATTTTGTATGGCAAACAAGGAACTGACTGGTCGTATAGCGGGATGAGGAAGGTGGAGGGGATCGCGCAGGACCGTATTCATCCGCTAAGCGTCTCTGTTACCAACCACCAGGGTACCTCCTGCAAAGCGTACGCGCCGTGCCAGACCTCACGAGACTTCTCTCCAAAGAACTTTCATTAATTGTGCATCGATTATTCTTCGCCAACTCTTTCCACTGTCTCCCACGACAAAGATATATGAAGCACTTTCAACACTTTTGTCCGAAGTCACATGGAATGTATTCGCTCCTCGAAGAAAATCGTCTTTAAAACAATCTTTAAAATGACAATTGTACACAGGCGTGAATTTCTCGAAGTCCTTTTTCTCTCGACGATTATCGTTCGACCGCGCTTTCCAGACGTTCACTGACAGTTTAAGTCCCGTCGGATACAATTTTCATCTCGCTCACTGTTTATCCTGTTTTATCTCTTACATTATCGATATATTTTTAGGCAAATATTGTCTCACGTGTTACGCGTAGTAAGTTAATATTCAAGATACAAAGAGTTTCTTACAAAACAACTAATATCTATAGATATAAATACATTGAAAAAAGAGCACACGAAGGCTTTCGACCACGTACCGCCAAAGTTTCGAGCACTTCTCCACTGTATGAGCTTCTCGTAAGTCACATGCGATAATTATCCGAGGTGTTAACAACGATAAAACTCCACACTTTTATAACTCTTTCTTCCTCGAGCACTATTGTAATCTTTACAAACATATGGAATTTTAATCACGCCATAGAGGACGGTGATCGAACACTGTCCGACGGGATACGTATAGTTTTATATTAATTGGGATAATAGTGCGAGGCATTTCGTGCAAATACATAGCACGCAAAAGGAAAACAGCCAGATAGCATGATGTATACAAAATCGCGTGTACAGAACCACTATTCTTTTTTTTCCAACAAGATATTTTTATGGTTTCTGTATTCCTTTGGTTTTTGGTGAATTATATTTTGATCATATGCGTCGACGTGTTGTGGCGAGCAACACTAATAAGTTCGAGTGAGGCTCGTTTCGGAATTCGCTGCACCGCGTCCCGATGAAAATTCTATCGAGAGCCGCCTAATGTGTTGTGACTGGGTACAGCCCTGAAAATTGTGGCGGCGAAGCCGCCAAGAGGCGCGCGCAGTCCACGAAATATCCAAGCGTTTCCCCGCGGCCGACATCTTCGCGCGGCCAACAGCTGTTCCGAAAGGCGAGCGAACTCCCCATCGTAATCTGGGTCATGGAAACTGCGCAAAATGTGTTGCACTTGCACCGAAATCGCGCATTTCCTCGAAAATCGCCGGATCGTCTCGAAAATTTCGCCTGATCCTATGGACTGAACTGCCACGCGATACGTTTCTATCCACACTAGAAAATGCCATTCGAAATATGCAAGCTCCTACAACCAGCCGTTGCATATCTGTCAACGTGCTTGACTGGTTCCCGACGCGAGAGAGCCGTGCGTCGATTGGCCGACGATTTTCGGACATCGACCTACCGCGCGAGCCTCGAAACGTGTTAACCACAGGAAACGTACGGGCGATATCTCGTCGTGTATCCACGTACGCGTAGAAAAATATACGCCTTTCCCATTATTCGAAATTTGTCCCCGCAAAGTATTCTTTTATAGAACCATATTTCTATATTTCTTAATGTGTCGGAAGGGCGCAGTCGCCAAGTACGTAAACCGTAATCGGAACCATTGAATACGCGTAGACGATACCACGTGATCGATTCGGTTCTCCTTTAACCTTTAATATTTCGACATTTGTAAGTTCCAAGTTCTTTTTAGAATATTACCATTATGCTTGTACGCATTCAATAATTATAACGCAAGTCAATATAATTAAAGAAATGTTCGATGATTTCGAATGTTAGGATAACTTTTGTTACACAATCCTCTCCTGCAACGTGTCAGGCACCTTGAATCGATTACAAGTTTGTTTATACTGTATTACTTGTAAAATTCCCTTTTAACTATTTACAGATCAATAAAAAGAAGCTAATACGAAATTTGTCGAATAATCTTTTACATTTATTACACCATACATATTTATAATAGAATTTTTTAACAATGCCACTGTTATAACAACAATGTATAAACTTGCTTTTAATATTCTCGATATTATGAAACTCAGAACATTATTTGCAAGTTGTTTATCCATTACTTTATTTTAACAGGTTCGTAAGAAATCACGTGGCCAAAAATTTTATGAAACAAAAATTGACGAACAGGACAACATTCTTAATTAACAAAATTTAAGACTAATTACTATGATAAAAAATATTTCGAAATGTTCAAAAGGGTAATTGTTGGTATATCTGGTGGAGTTGATAGTGCTGTAGCAGCACTACTTCTAAAAAACAAAGGTAATTTATTGGATACAAACGATTTAGTATTACATACGAATTGATAACATAAAAAAAGTATTAAGACTAGAATTATCAAAGGATTTAACGTCACCGGAGTGTTTATGAAAAATTGGGATATCACCGATGAAACGGGTGTATGCCAAACTGAGGAAGATTACGAGCACGCACAATGGGTATGCAAGAAACTAAAAATTCCTCTTGTCGAAGCCAATTTTGTAAAAGATTATTGGACTAACGTTTTTAGGTAAGCGTTTCCAAGCATTTCGTTTCAAGAACAATACTTTATCATTACTAAATTTTATAGCTATTTAACAGAGCAATACGAGAATGGATATACGCCAAACCCTGATATCCTCTGCAATAAGCACATTAAATTCGATAAATTCTTCAAATTCGCTCGGACAGAGCTTCAGGCAGATGCTATAGCAACTGGTCATTATGTTAGGACCAGTTTTGGTCCTTATTTGGATTATTTTGTACCTGATACAAGTATGTACATTATATATTTCTTATACAAGTACATAGTACAAGTATATTATATTTATAAATTATTTCGAATGTTCTTTCAGATGTTAGTTTACTCAAAGCCGAAGATGAAGGAAAGGATCAAACGTTTTTCTTGTGTCAAGTACCCCAGGAAGCATTGCGGTATTCCATGTTTCCACTTGGAGGATACTTGAAAAATAATGTTAAAAAGATTGCTAAGGAAGCTGAATTGGACATAGTTGTACATAAGAAGGAAAGCATGGGTATATGTTTCGTGGGGAAAAGGAATTTCCAGAGTTTTATATCCGAGGTAAAATAAAGCATCCCCGGATAATATACTATCGTCACACTCGAGTTCGTGATATTTCCAGTATGTACCTGATAAACCTGGAGACTTCATAGATTTGGAAAATGGTCAAGTGGTTGGAAGACATATGGGTTTTCATCATTGGACTATAGGCCAAGGGGTGAAGCTTGGAGGATTCCCAGCTGCATACTTTGTGTATAAGAAAGACATCGAAACAAATAATATTATTTTAGTACGTAGAAAAAATTCTATGTACTAATTATTTTACGGAAGCAGAAAATTAATACCTATTAATATTAATAGGTAGGAGGAACGAATCATCCAGCACTGTACTCGGACTTTATGATAACAGGATCACCCCATTGGATATCCTCCGAACCGAAAGAATTCAGTGGCTTTTCGAAAATTTTCAATTGCGATTTTCGTTTCCAACATAGGGATCCATTAATATCCTGTACGGTTCATAAAAATGTAAAAAATCAGCTACTGATTCAACTTAGTCAACCCGTGAGAGCGCTCACGGAGGGACAGGTACGGTATCTTTATACGCGATCTCTTTAAATAGGGTGTTATTCACGAATAACATGTATCTCGATGTTTTCAGTTTGTCGTTTTATATAAAGGACAAGAATGTTTAGGCAGTTCCGTAATTTCGCTTTGTGGACCATCCTACTTTTCCCTTAATCGAGAAGTACAAGTGTCGCACTATCGGAATCACGATGAGAGGCAGCAATTGGCAAACGCGAGTGCTTAATATTTCACTGTCATTTGCAGAAATGTACTGTAGATAATTGTTTGTTAATAAAAAAAAATAAAATATGCTAAAAAACTCTATGCAATCTTCATTGATCATGAATTTCTTCCATCGTAGATTTAGGAAGATTTACCATTAATCTTCAGGCTCGATCGCATTTTCGGAGTTATCAAAGATTCCTTTATTTTATACAAACAAAGAAAAGCCATCCCAGGGAGCAACTTGAAATCAGATCTAATAGAACTTTTTGCCACCTGTCTATACTCTTTGGTTAAACCGCCCCGTTGACGTAAAGATGAGGAAATAATATTATTCTAGTGATTCAACCGGGACTCGAACAATCGTATCTTCTTCTCGAAGAAGAACGATGCAGCGATCATGATGACCGCCGAGGAAGACGAAATTTATGGCTGCAACATAGTGTATTGGAATTTTTTATCGAACCACGATGACTGCATTAACAGAAGGAAACCACGTCTTTATGGTAAGCAAAACAGGAGCCGAGGATACATTTTTACAAAATGATCCACGCTGACCGTGAGCGGATCTTCTGGATCACGGTCGAGTTGGAAGTTCAACAAGCATAAAGCGGATGAAAATTATGCAATTATATTGGCGACGGTAAAATGTTCTTCACCATAAGGGACTCGGTAATGAGTCGCGTGTACGGTAACAGCAATTGAACGACGCGTGACGGAGGAAAAATCGGAAGTACCCGGGTGACGATGATTGCCCCCGTTCGCCTTTAGAAGACCCTACGTTCATCTTGAAACGGCAATCGGTGCCAGCGATGAGAAAAGACATTAATAACGGCCGTGTCACGTATAGAATGTAAAACAGCGCGACGCGTTATTGAACGATAACTGCAAGTTATTAGGGTTGATTGACGAGTAACTGGACGTAAGGAGCGCGTAAAATGCCTGTTCGCGGTGTGCGTGCACGTATACCGAGCAACGCCTCGATTGTTGTTGCCACCGCGCGTTGGCCGTCGACGTTACATATGGAAATTGCTCCCGTGCAAATGCCGCTGGGACTAATTCGACCGTACGCGGGCAATGTTACATTAACATTCGTGCCGAGATCGGAGGAGCCGCGCGAGTAGTTCCAGTCGCTTCTCCTCTTCGCGGCCGCGCGGTGTCAGCATCCGGAGCGTGGTCCACGCGATTTCGTCCTAAATCGATTACCATTTCACTCGGTGATAATTATCAAGGCGAGCGGCAATATCATTTCGGCTTGGACTCGCGCGCGCCCCGTTCGATTCGAGGGAGAGACATGTGAGATCGTGAGAAACCGGAAGCGCGCACCGTCAGCAACGAGTCGGTTCGATCTCGCTTTGCTGCAATTTTGTGACCGGCCTTTGTGTTACGATGAAGTAGAATAATTCAGGGAGAGAGAGAGAGAGCGAGCTAGAGAGGTCCGGACTGAGAAGAAGGGGTCGACTTGCTTTTCAGACAAGATGAGGAGCGCGAGCAGTTTGGACCAGTACAACGACGACGATTTCTTCAGCGGTGGCCCGTGTCCCTCTTGTCGGTTGGCCATCAACAAGGAGACCGGTCGACTCAAGTTCGTAAGACGTGCCAGAAAAATAATCGTTTTAACAATTTATCCAATCGAAGGACGGAATTTTTCATTCGGGGGTGGGTGGACGATATAGGTGGTGTATGGGCGGAAACGACACTTGGCGCTTCCGCGTGAAACTGATGCTCCTGATTCCCGCTGTGTTGCTGCCGATCACTATAATCTTTATCGCTCTGTCGCGATCGCAGGTGATCGGTAAGGCACCCTATCATCGCACGTACTTGGTCCACGCGACTAGAAGGCAGGACGAGAGAATACAGGAGGAGACCTTCCCGCGTAAGTCTATCTTGCCGGTGCACAGATTGCGTGCGGGCTCGTCAAGTGAACTTGATATTAACGACGTCCGGTTCGTTGGCTGTTCACGAAGGTATCTGAATGGCGAAATAAAGCGCGAGGCGCGTGATCTATCGATCGTTACCAGAGAAACGCGATCCGATGCTGAGTGTCCGTTCGGGCGATACGATTCCTTTTGCCGAATCCCGCTCTGACCCGTAATATCTTTTGTTTTTTTTTCTTCATATGGAAATCATTTTAGCACCGACCAGCCGCAGCGATACGGAAAGGGCTGGCGAGGAAGAGGAGGAGGACAGGATCCTGGTACCTGGGATGAAAACCAGCTACGTTCCCGTGGAGACGCTGCTTCCGCCACGACAATTGCAAAGACGAAAGAGAGATCTGAACGGGGTACTTTATGAGAAAATGCGCAAAGTCTAAATGATTTGAACAATTTTCCTGCACGATCCAATTAATCGATATTAAACATTTATACCGCCTATTGTTTCCCCTTCATCCCTCTTTCATTCTCACGAAGAAACGACAGTGAACGGAATTATAACGAAACGTTCACCTTTTACAAATCATTAGCTTTGATATCGAGTGTGACCGTGGTTTTGTTGATTAAGAAGGAAAATTCCGACGATAGAACGAATCGTTTTCAGGATACTAAAGTATCTTCCTCGTCTGGCACACTGAACACAGCATCCTCCAGGGTTCTGTATCCGAGTCAATCTGATAGAAGGATCGGGGAGTGGCGAACGGAGAACGATCTACTCGGGTCCGGGGTCAGTGACGAGAATCGCGAGGGGTTGTCGCTGGACGAAAGTGAACGAACACGTGTGAGCGATGATCCGAGTCTATTGATCGATTAATAAAAAGCATAGGCAGATCGCGATCCTCTTACCACAAAATGAGTCCCACGTAATTGCTACGGTAAGGAAAATTTGGCAGTGAGACGACCATTGATGGATTTCATCAAAGAAACCGTGCGAAGAAATGTTCAAGCTTGGTTCAAATTAATAAAGGAATTTTTAATGGTCCCTTGCTGGAGCAAAACGTTTCAGGGGGACACGAGGCACTTCTAAGTAACAAGTGCCGTGCGCAGCGACGTTAATTAGTGTTAATCAACATTAAATTAGTATTACTGGTGCACTGTATTATCGATCGTCTCACCGCCAATCGTCTCGTTTCGTCCAAGGGCAATTAAACTTGACATACCTCCTTCTTCCAATAATCAAAAGAACTTCGAGACAATGTTCAATTCACTCTTTCACTCGCTATAGCATGCCGTTTAACTCTTCCACGACAACAAAAAGACGGTTTTATAAAGCTTAACTTCTATACAAATATTCGACGTAGGAGCAATTGCCGGAGTACAACGCCGAAAAGGAGGAAGATCAGAATTCAGAAAATCTTGATAACTTCCTGGACGACTACTATTCCGAAGTAGACACCGACGGGACCAAAGGGAACTCGGAAATACAGAGCAACGATTATCGAGAGTTAGTTATTGCATTACGTCCACGGCTAGCGCTTTAAATCTCCATTCACTAACATATCCTTTCTCCCACTGCTTTCGAACCCTCGATAGCACCCGTCAAACTCTCCTCAGAGCTTTCCTTCTTCAGGTACAGCGAACGCGCGCACGACAGTCGGACCAGCGAAGAGCTGCGCTCGAAATTCTTCAACGGGAAGCACGACGACACCGAGGAACGTTCTCAGGACGAGTCGGACGAGGGTGAGCAGGGCGGAAGACATTCGATTTCCATCGACGATTCGATCCGGGAGGATCGTCGCGACGATCCCGACGCCGGCACGGATTTCCAAGAATTTTGGAAGGGGGAGGAAAACGCGTGGGCCATCAGGGAGGCTCAAGGTACATCCGCGGATGCCGCCGCTCTAATTACACGGGCGTAACGTCTGCTCATACGCTTTTTAAGAAACAGATGTTCGCCGCAGCAAAAATCATGCTCAAGTACATGGACAGGAGCACCGATCCGTGCGAGGACTTCTATCAATTCGCATGCGGCAACTGGGCGAAACACAATCCTATACCGAAAGACAAGGCCGCCTACGACACGTTCGAAATGATCCGGGAATCCTTGGACTCCGTGTTGAAGGAGCTGCTCGTGGACGCCGTGCCGAAAGAGTTTGACGCGAGCACCGACGACGCCACGGTGAAAGCGAAATACTTGTTTCAAAGTTGCATGAACTACGGTAAAGCCTTTTTCGATCGGCCGATTGCCGTTGGAATAAGTCTCTGGACGCGGTGGTTCTAACATGAGACATGTGGCTAGAGATCTTGGAGCAACGCATGGAACGGCCGCTGATACGGCTCTTGGATGAGCTCGGGGGTTGGCCTATCTTGAGACCCGATTGGGATCCAGAGAAGTTCGATTGGCTCCTTTTGGTCGCGCAACTGAGATTGTACAATAACGATATTCTTATCTCCGAATGGGTTGCGCCGGACATTAAGAACAGCGATCAGTATGTTATACAGGTAGAATTTTTGTAAAACGATGCAGGACATAATTCGAACGATCCGGGGAAAACTATGAAATGAATAAAATTCAAGAATCTAATTGCAGTTCGATCAAACGTCATTGGGCCTCCCGACAAGGGATTACTTTCTCCAGCCGTCGAACGCGATCTACCTGAAGGCTTACAAGAATTATTTGATCAAAATCGCGACACTTTTAGGGGCGTCTTTGCAGAACGCCACTATTGACGCCGATGAATTGATAGAATTCGAAACGAGACTTGCCAAGGTGCGCGATTATTATTAATGATTCATTCTCTCTTCCCCTTTTTCTGAAAAACAAAAAAAATAACATAAAGCCTGTCGTTTTGTAGATCACGTCTTCCCCAGACGAGAGAAGAAACGTTTCAGAATTGTATCAACGAATGAGTATCGGAGAACTGAGAACTCTGGTGCCACAAATTAATTGGCATCGGTATTTGACGATCGTTTTGGCCCGGCCAACGAACATTTCTGAGCCCGTGGTTGTCTACGCGTTGCAATATATCCAGGATTTAGTAAACCTACTGTCAAAGACCAGCCCACGGTATATTTGCTTAAATAAATACTGATTCCCGCACTTTCTCCTAAATATTTTATGAAACACTTGCAGAACCATAGCGAATTATCTCTTGTGGCGATTCGTCAGGCATCGAGTGAACAATCTGGACGATCGATTTCAAGAAGCCAAACAGAAGTTCTATTACATTCTCTTCGGAAGAGAGCAAGCGCCTTCCAGGTGGAAAAATTGCGTGGCGCAGGTCAATTCTAACATGGGCATGGCTGTCGGTTCAATGTTTGTAAAGAAATATTTTGATGAAAAAAGCAAGAATGATGTAAGGACGCTCTTTCCTCCGATTAATAAACATTCGTCGATTGTCCAAACGGGATTCTTCCTTTTTGCATAGACACTAGCTATGACCAGAGAAATCCAGCGATCGTTCAGGGAGCTTCTCAATCAAACATCCTGGATCGACGACGAGACGAAAGAATTGGCCACCGAGAAAGTGAACGCGATGCTCTTAAGAATCGGCTATCCCGACTTCATTCTGCAGTCCGAATTGCTGAACGAACGTTACAAGGATGTAAGAATTAAGTGGCCAACTAGTCGGGAGATTAGATAATGGCGATGACAGACGTGTGCAAACATAGTTTAACTCCTGGTGGAACTTTCAGATTGTGATCCGTCCGGATAAATATTTCGAGAATACGTTGAATATTTTACAACATTTGACAAGGGTGGAGCAGGACCGTCTCGGCAGCCCTGTTAACAAAACCCTTTGGAATACCGCGCCTGCAGTGGTCAACGCTTATTATAGTCGCAGCAAGAATAGGATAAGTCAGTATAATGAAAAACGAGAGGGAGAGAGAAGTGCAACGATGAAAATGAACTTTGGATATGATTTTGCTAATTACCGAAATTACGTTTCACTCGCAGTGTTTCCAGCTGGCATACTACAGCCGCCCTTTTACCACAGATATTTCCCCCGGAGCCTAAATTACGGCGGGATCGGCGTCGTGATCGGCCACGAGATTACTCACGGTTTCGACGATAAGGGTCGGCTATTCGATAAGGATGGCAATCTACATAGATGGTGGAAGGACGGGGCTATCTATGGCTTTCACGAACGGGCCCAGTGTCTTATCGGTAATCAACGCGACATGGGTCCCTTTAAGCTGTCAGCTCGAAAAACTAACTGTTTTATCTTTCAGACCAATACAGTCAATACACCGTGAGCGAAGTCGGAATGCAAATTGACGGGATCAACACGCAGGGTGAGAACATCGCGGATAACGGTGGCATCAAGCAAGCTTTCCGCGTAAGCAATTGATAAATCGTGCGATTAATCATTTCTGTATGAATTTCTACAAAGGCTCGGTTTTACTATCAGGCTTACGAAAGGTGGTCGCGGGCCAACGGAGACGCGGATGAGACTTTGCCTGGCTTGAACGCGACCGGAAAGCAATTGTTCTTTTTGAACTTCGCCCAAGTGTGGTGCGGCTCGATGAGACCGGAGGCGACCAGGAACAAATTGAAGACCGCGGTGCATTCGCCTGGGAAGTTTCGCGTGATCGGTACCCTGTCGAATTCGAAGGACTTCGCTGAAGTATTCCATTGCCCGCTCGGTGCGCCTATGAACCCGATTAACAAATGCTCCGTTTGGTGATAAGCCGCTCGTTAAACCGTTCATGGAATCGAGTATTTTCCTTCCTGACGCGAATCAGGATGACACGAGAACGATGGATAAGTGATTGCTCGATTAAATGAGAAAAGAAATGCTCGTCAAGGGGCGAGTGTAATAATTCGTGTAAGTGGAATTAATATTTACGTTCCCGGGCGTACTGTCGGAGTTTCGCTGTCGAACGGAGGTATAGTTTTGTGCTTTTGACGATAGGCAATGCTGCGTAGAGCGTACGATTCGCACTGAAACTAAAGAAAAAGAAAATATATTACGAGAGAGAGAGAGAGAGTAATAATAATAATTATCGTAATCAATTGTAAGTAATCGTTAAATCGATAGCGGGCATGCAAAGTAGTACAACCAGTACTAACAGAATAATGTCGCGTAGCGATAAATGAAATTTGTTCGGACCGGAAGTAACCGAACATAATCGCTCGATCCAACGTTAAAAACAGCTGCGCTGTTCTGAATCCTCTTTTAATGATGAAATTGTAAAAGAAATACCAGATACAATAATAATTTCAGACGGTCATAAAAATCTTTACAATCTATTTCCCTGTATATCCACACACTACTACATGTAATTGAATTCATCTTTCGTCGTTCTATTTCTTTTTTTTTCTTACCTTACGCCTCGCGTAAGATCTTTACCTGGATCTCGCGGGTATACAATCTGAGTGAGCCTCGTAATCATTCGTTACATCCACGTAATCCGTACATACTATGGATATAAACTCGTTCACGTTACATCTTCGCGAGAGTCGCCGCGAATAAAATAGGGGGATAGAGTAAGATCGTCTGTCGGCGTTCGTATTCAGGCATACACTGTCTCGCAATATCTTCACGAAACACGCACACACACACACACACACACCTGAGGGAGTTGTTTAATTATCTTTGTTGTTCAAGTGAACGTGTCACTCCGCTCTTTTCCTTTCCTTTCTTCGTATTTTCCTTTCCTTCTTTTTTTACAAATCTCGCAATTATATTATATTAAATAGAGTAAGAAAATCGTTGAACGTCGTGAATAGCCGCAACCGCGTGTACGCGCAAATCGTGCGCCAGGTTGTAGACTTAAATGATTAATTAATAAAAGAGTTCGCAAACATTCGTCTCGTAGAGGGATAAAAAATACAGAGGGGGTGAACTCTATCTGGTCTGTAAATGCGATATCGATTGACTATCTTGTCGCCTTGTATTATGGTACTCTAAATGTTTCTCAGTCAGAACAGGGCTCGAATACGTTCCCCGATGAATAGAAATTTATTCGATCGCCACGCACTTCCCCTTTTCTTTTGCAACGGAGGAGAAATCAATGCAGCGCGATCACAATTGCTCGTAGAGGCTTGCACACAGAACCGGAGAAGAGAAAGTTTCATCAGTTATAATATCCTATCTTTACAATTTATTTACGCATTGCCTGTCTGTGACGTGTAATTGATCCAGATAGCATGGGGAAAATAATAAAATCGTGCACACGCATCAGCGATCCATAAGTTGTACTAATAAATCAGGGGTCGGTCTCGCGGATATCATTTCGTCATTACTAATTTACTCATTTTCTTTTTCTTTTATCATAGGTAGAATCGTAGTTTCGACTTTTACGCCTTGTAAATTTGATGTTCATATACCCGTATAATTAAAAGTACCGCCGCATTAAAACGTGGTAATTAATACAGAAGACAGTTCTTACGAAAATTCCATGATAAAGTATACCTCTTAAAATAAACGATTTCACGATCAACACAAGGAGTAAATTAAAACAAAAAATAATAAAGGAACATTAAGATCGCCATAAGACGAATGAAAAAAAAATTACAACAAAAATATTATCGATAAAACACGTACATCGAATTAATGAGGATCTTTTTTTTTTGTTCAATCTACATATGCACCCTGCGTTATAAAAGCACGCGTTTCGCCATCATTTGTCTCTCGAAATTTATATAAATCGCATTATAGACATTCTCGAGTGATATTAAATACCACAGAAATTCGATGGCCTTAATTCTATCCCTTTTTATGTATAGCCATTACAAATTATTTTATCAAAATTTGTCTATTATATATAAATATATATAATATATATATATATATTTACGTTCCGCTTGTGCTACTTCTCTCTGTCCACTTAATCCAAAGTCAAGTGGAAATATATACCATCGTTTCCTTTCAACCCCCAATTACCACCGTTACGTATACGTATTGCATTAACAAGTATCCTCACTTGTGCAGAAACTGGTACTCCAAAATGTCCTCTTCATCTGCAAAAGAGAAATTCGCGTCTTACGTTTCACATTCAAAGGTGGGTCCTGCTATCAGCAGCTGCACTAAAAGGGTGGGTCTGGGAATGTCTGAAGTGCGACACAGCGGAGATTGCCAAAGGTGTATAAAGGGGGAGAGATTTACGATTGTATACAGGTTGCGAAACTACGTACGTATTCTGCCTTGTGTACGATTAATGCAAGAGCGACTGCAAACTACCGACAATACAAACGAGGCAAGTGTTCGACTGCTAGATTACGTAAGATACATTCACAGATTTCCTTTTTACAGATACTTGGATGCTCGTACGATGCATTCGAACAAGCATTTAGGGTGCAAAACAAAAAGTTGAATTCGAGCTCGAAGACGCATCTTCACCGTGATAATGTTACTTCGAAATGGTTTCTTTCGATGGAGACCCTACGGTTAAGGGACGATATCTTACGAAGCGCAAAGCTTGTGAAGCAGAAAGAAGTTACATGGAACTGTTCTGGTTGTTACTCTAAGTTGACGGTGGATACCAGTAAAATCAAAGATTACGTTTTAATCGTTCAGATCGATAGTACAAAGTTATACGAAACAGAAAGGATTAACGGGGTGGTCACCGTTCGTGACAAAATAAAATACACTCACAGATATTGTCTCTGCTACTGTTGTCCAAATCGCTAGTCTGTGTGACAGTGTCCTCGTGCATACGCCGTTCTGCATCGACCGCCAGCGCAGCACAAGGCACAAAAATTGGACTCGATTACGTCTTTCACATGGTGCAATCCACATGCGCTCAACGTAAGTTGCAAGGGGAATTGAGTCGTTTGTTTGATTGTTTGTTTAGAAAGCACAGCGGGTCCTTTCAGAGCGGCGCAATAAATAGAAAATAAAGTAAAACGAAATTCGGAGCATGTTTGTGAATCGCAACATTTCCATCTTCACACCGACGCGAATTTCTCGGTGGATCTCATTGATTACGCGATACCGAAAATTTTGCGTTTCTCAAGCATACTGTACAACCTGGCTGCAACATAAAATATGTATATATTTTACAGAATAGTATATAATGGTTCGTATCATAATGATAACGATAAATCAGTTTGTGTAAACTACCCTCTTAAATCTCCGATTACATAATCGATTTGCAGCGAAACAAAAACGTTCATTGAAATTAACGATTAAAATGGCAATGCGCAATTTTCCAATTTGCTGTACAATCTATGCGTTATGTGCTTGTCGAATCGACAGAAAATTTCTTGCCGCGTATAATTAACGTCACGCTGCTATTTGCTATGGGGTCAATGTAAGAAGTATTTATAAATGTCGAAGAAATGGAGGAGTAGAAAAAAAGTGGCTGCTCTTATTTTGGAAAATTGCACGATTTAACAACGAAATTTCCAAATATGATTGTAAATTCTATAAAATTTTATCGATAATACTTCGCTAGAGTATACGTTTGATAAATATTAGAATGGAAATAGTTCGCCAGTATAAAAATTGGTAAAGTCAATAGAAAAAGAAGACAAAGTTAAGTTATTTAACTTTCTCGCGAAATGTTTAGAAATAACGTTACACCATATTTGAAGTAGTCTTATAGTGTTACAACGCCAATGCATTTTTGTGCATCGAATGCAAAAGACGAACGTTATTTAGATACAACGTGATATGCTAAATAAAAATTTATGTAATAATAATAACGCAACGGCAAGACGCAGTTAAATGTGATGAATGTCTGTTGAAATTAAATAAGCTTGTTTTGTGTGTGTGTGTGTCTGTCTGTGGTCTGTGAGAGAGATGCAGAATTTGTATTGTGAATAAAAAGGACATCAATGAACATTAAACAGATAAAGAAATGCATACACCTGGAAAGCTTGAATATATATATATAAATTATATACGTCGCAGTTTTCCTTTTCAGTACTCTCTAACACTGATAAGATGGCACATTTAGTATGAGCATAATTCGATTCTATTTACATATTGTCGAACCTATGATGCAATTACCACACAAAGTAATTGTGAACAATTTCTTTTTCTTCATCACCGAATAACTTGCATTAGTAGGAATACAATAGAAAAATTTGTCCTTCGCGCATGGACAGTGTCGTTTAAATGATTCACCAATAATTGCCCAATACACAATAACATTTCTATTGTATATTTTCTTTGTACATACATATATCTATATATACTTTTCTTCTTCTTTTTTTTAAACTCCTTTTAAAGTAGATAATACTTTAAACAAGAATTTATCCACCAAGCAATAATTAGTGAATCCTTTAATATTTCGAAACAATATCCTCTCGATTTTAAAGAAATAGCTGCCCCATTGTCGTAGACAATCCTAGAACGCAAGCAATGGAAAAATATTAATAAAGATACGTACCTTTTTTTTTTCTTTATAAAATTATGTATATATAATTTACATGCATTACGTAGCGAATTCGTTGCAGTGTTCATTACGTAAATTCATATCGACATAAAACCGTGTTATTTACATGACCATGCTTGTGCTCTACTTCATATGTGCGATCGTGCTTTACATCACAAGTAGTACACCGTAAATATATTTATAGTAAAGCGTGCAGTATAGTGTTGTACGTATAATGAATTATCGATATTAAATACTGAGTTTCTCGTACATAATAGTTGTACTAGTCTCGTTATTACTATATACGTTTATAAGTATGCTAAACTTCAACGCAGCAGTCGCGTAATCTCATGCAGAAAATTGGAAATTGTTTCTCTGTTTTTTTTTAATGAGATGCCATCTTATTTTTTAAAGGTTTACTCGTACTGCCTTATCATAAAGGTTTTGTTATATTCGACGATAGCTTTATCATGTATATATAATTACTTCGGAATGAAAAAGGTAAATCTTCAAATTCGTACCGCTCAATATTAAGAGTAAACAAAAAGAAAAATAGAAAAGCAATTATAGTCAACAGCTACAAGAAAAAACTAAAACTCTAAAAATAATTCATCATTATGGTATTTAAAGAATACCTATTTTGCTTTTCTTTTTGGCCTGAATTTAAATGTTACGTTCCGATGCAACCTTCTTTGAACCGCCCTAGTGTGTACATTTTACACGTTGCATGCGAATATTTCGGACGAATGTAAAATACATTGAATGGAGACGAACTTTGAAGAGTATTGCTACTGTCAAATACGGAATACAAAGTGGAATGCAAAGTTGAAACGACATATATGAACAAGTTGTTAAAACCTCGAGTACGAATTATATAAACCTGAAAAATAAATTGAATCCGGCAGCGAGTAAATACTTTGAAATATCTCTGTGTGTGAACTGATCAGAAACATGCACCATCCGAAATAGATTGTTTTTATATTTACTTTTCGAGCTGCATTAATCAAATTTCATAAAGGATAAAGAAAGAAGCATTAATTAAATATCGTAAAGGATAAAGAGCGTATCTATATTATTTCTCAGAGCTAGCAATATCTTATTCGAAATAGCGTATAAACTATATTTCAAAGTATTCATTCGAAACGTTCAATTGTATGCTGCTCTCTGCAGAAACGTATAAATCATCTATTTACAACACCGGCATCTACATAACATCAACAAAGAATTCACAAGGATTGCCCATCGCAATGCGAAATGACTGTCTACTACCAGATAAGTCTTGCTGGTTCTGTTGATTGCCTGAACCAGTTCCTGTCTGCACGGACTGTTCGGAGCCGCTGGAGCGACTGCGGCTACCGTTAGACCTCTTCCCGTTCGAACCATTCCCATTGCCCGAATTCTTGCTCGGCATAGTTGGCACAGATGGAATATGAAACTCGGATTCCGATGCCGAGGAGCAGGACTTCAGATCGTGAATCGGTTCTTTACAAATGTGCTCGCTACCAGCGCTACTACCGCCTGATTAAGATATATTATTTTTATACATGTACCGAACATCACGGATTACACACTAATCATGCTATGCCCGCGTGTCTCACCTGAACCGCTGTGGATGCTCTCTTCCCGGTGATGACCGTAGACAGTCGACTCGTTAGTGAAATTAAACGGCATCGGACTGTAACCAGTCGCCGAGTGAGGAGGTGCGTACGTCCCCGAATAAGGCATGTCCCAGGCATTCGGCGGAGGCAGTGGACCGACTGTATCGCAATCGAGCTTCATGCCGCTCATGGCTGAGCACAGATCGCCGAATATGTAGTAGCATTGCTCGGAGAATGTGATCTTGTTCACCGTATGCCTGATGAATCCAGCCTTCAGCATAAGGGACGCGTATTTCCTCGCGTCCCGGCGATCGATGAATCCTTCCACGTGAGTGTTAAGCCAGTCCACGACATCCGCCCCGATAAACGCGTTCGGTATTACTATCTTAAGCCACATACGATCACGAATCTCCAAGCCGGAGTCAGGTCGAGCCATTGCTCGCACCACTGTCGGCATATCTGTGTTCACCGTGAGGTGAAGCTCTTCTAATGGTCCTAATCAAAATTTCATTCCTTACTTAATGTCCCTTACGTCTAGATCGTTTATTCCGAGTCTCCTTAACTAGGCGCAAAACTCACGTTCCGTGTCGGGCAATGTGCTCGCAAGACTGCTCGATGTTGATGTTAATGTCGTGGCACTTGGAGGGCGCGGAGGAAATCCTTCGCCCCTTATGGCAGCCGTGTGTGCCACCCAAGCACCGGGATCTATAGGCCGCACGGGCTCTGTACGTGGTATTGTGAAATAACCCTTCGGATTTGGATCCCAACATTTGGCCACTACTAGTTTGATTGGTCTAAAAATTGCGTTCATTCTCGTAACGAAAGACTCCCCATAAACTACCTCTCTGTACAAATTTTTGTGAGTTATCATTCGAGACCTACCCTGGTTTCTGGACTACCTCGCGTAGCACCTTAACTGCCTCGTCGTTAGACATATTTTCGAAATTAATATCGTTCACTTGAAGAATCATGTCACCAGGTTCTATTCGACCATCTAATGCAACTGCTCCTCTATGTGTGTTAAAATGTACTCAATTAGCCGCTTTTTCGATTATATCGAAGGCATTTTTTTTGTTTCGGATACTCTGTTCTATCATTGCATTGTACAGAGCTGTTCGTACTATTCGAAATTCGCTAGAATCTAGGACGTACCCTTTCATTATTGACCCCACGTAGATCCCTCCGTCACCACCCTTGTTGCTCTGACCAACAATGCTAATCCCGAGGAAATTAACAGTGTCCATGTTCAGTGAAACTGTTATGATGTTTAAAGACATTGTGCTGTCTGTGATACTGCTGAAGGATGATGTTCTGGACATCGGTGGCAATCTATGACGCCTTCTTCTCTGTAGTCTACGTCGATCTAATATTCGAATACATACGAAATTCATTTGCTGCTCTAAAACGCAGGCATCTTTTTTTAAATCGATATTTACCTATGGTCGCTCTGTCAACTGTACTACTCATATTGGTATGTCTACCCGTCGTTGATGTTATACGACTACTAGCATCATCGTCTGACTCTAGAAACGTCGTTGTCTCTAAATCTGAACTTAAAATGGATGCAGTTTCATAACCATGGCCCGATCTGTGCTTCGAGTGACCATTTATACGCAGTCCTGAGTTAAGAAGTAAATAATAATCGATTGAATGATAGTCTTACTTCCTCTATTCTTTGTGATAAAGATACTATCAACGGAAAAACTGCACACCAATAATGAACATACCATTATACTTATTGAATTTCTCATATTTATCTGAGTGATGTCTCGAACTTTTGTGCAAATGATGCCCCTGTCGACTACTCGCAATACTTTCAGTTTCAGTTAATGTATCGTCATGAGAAAGTGGCGGTGGACCACGATTTGTGTGGCCAGGCGTGACATGATCAACACGATCATGCTTTGCCTCGCTGTGTGCCACGGATTCTGTGCACTGCGAGGCACCGTCTGACACATTGCTGCCCTCAGCGGAGACCAGCTAAGCAGCAAATGGATTGATTTCTTTATCGAGAACTTTCTGTTCCACACAATCTTAGTCGATAGTTTGAAAATTTATATTAAATGAAACGTATATCTTTGTGTGAAATACATCATTTTGGACGATTCACAAATTCTTCCCTATTTTCTCGTTAAAAAGAAAAAAATTATTGGAGTACACATGCTAATAACTAATATAAGTTTTGTGGATACAGAATTGATCACAAAACTTATCAACAATTCTTCAATTAATATGCTTAATTAGAATGTATCTCTGAGTGAACGATACAAAAAATAAATTATCCCGTGCATTTCAAATATTCATGCCTGAGTGTGATCCTTTGAAAATCAAAATACAAATCTTACTGCGATTCAATTGAAAAATATTCGAATCTTACCCAAGAAACAACTCGTCCATTAAAACAGGGAAGGTGGGCATCGTCGTCCACAATTTCTTCCTTCACCACACTATTTAGAGAACAAAAATATTTTTAGTAAACCAAACATTTAATTCAATTAAAGATTAAAGAAATCCACGAAATGTGTAATTTAAACAGCTTCTAGGAACGATGAAATAATCCGAGGAATATATACGATGCAAAATAATACGACAGAGTTGAAAATGTAAGATACGAGCTTATAGTAAACAAATGTGTAAAATGTATAATTATTGTTTGTGATAAAGAATCCAGTGTAAATGTACGATATTACGAATATAACGATTATGGAACAGTGAGTGAAAATAAATCGCAAATGCCTTATCAAAAGCAAACACAAGACAGGAGATAATTGTCAAAATGTAACTCTATCCCCGAAGCGGATACTGTTTAAATCGTAGGGCATTGACTCGAGTGAAAAGATGAAAGATAATGTCTCGCGGCGGTGACAATCGTTAACCCGTAGGTTCAGGAAGGGATACGATCCTAACTTATATCAGATACGCGTACCGGTGTGACACTTACCCGAAATCATCGTCCATCGATTTGAAGAAATACTTATAATTCGGCCGATTCAGGACATTTTTAAAGTCGGCTAGAGTGACCCTTTCCGGTGAGATGGTGAGCTTCACCAGGTAAGGGGTCTCCTCGTCGTCGATGTGATAAATGATCTTAGTCTCTTCCATCGTCGGAATATTATTATGCTACGCGCATTTGCGACGAAAACTCTGGATTCACCCGAAAGCCCACTAAACAATATGAACAATTTACTCCTCTCAAACCAATATGGCGCGTCACAGCTCGAGCCAAAGCCCTCGCGCGTACGATGATCGTTCGTTCATGAAGACTATCGAGCTTACGCGAACTCCGCGGCGCGTAACATTATTACGGCTCGGCGCGGCGAGTTACGAGGATACCGTTGACATTATTCACGAGGCTAACGCGACGCGTATTCGTTGCTTACGACGGGCTGAATTAAACGTCAACATTCTCGTCGACATTACACACACTCGCCACGGTCGGCTCGACACTCGACAGTACGCTTGAGAATTGGAAGCGGAGGAAGATAGAAAGACAGTCTCGGCCCTCATTTTTACACCCCCTTCCGCTAGATTCCCTGTCTCCGTCGTCAGATGGCATTGCCGCACCATTGCCGAAGATGGCGGAGAGATCCGAAATCTGTTATGCGCCGCGCTCTTATTTTTCAAATTACTACACGAACTTGTATGTGCCGCAGTGTTGAGTTTTCTTTTTTGAATAAGGTACGTGTTTCTTATGCGATTTTTCTTGGTGAAAAGTTTGTACGGTAGGAACGCAATCCCTGGCCTGCGTTTTGAAGAAATGCATCTCGCACGCGTCCCGCCAATTTGCAGGGTACAAATTACGGACTTACGCTGTGGTATGTTTGATTATATTTTTATTTTATCCGTATTATGTTGACTGATTAGGAAGTAGTATTACAACTTCATTGGAATCGCAGTCGAGTTGTAATATCGTTTGCATAAATTTCCACTTAATTATGTAAATGAAAATGGAAGAATTTTTATCCATTTATAAAGAGACGGGACGATGTACCCTTCCATAATTATGGCCACAACCTTAAGTTACACAATGTAACTTACCGATTAAATCTCGATTCAGTTTAAAATGCTCTTTCATCGGTGTTAACGCGTGTCGCGATACAAAGGAGACGATTATCCTCCGTCGCGTTACTTTAATGCAGCTTTATCATTTTCGCGCCCGCACGCGACGCTCAGTCCCATTCAACTTCCGGTTAACAATTCGAAAGCGGGAGGTAATGCTTGCATTCGATAGACACGCGCGGTGATACAACGCGATCGCACCTCTTTCAGTGTGGTTAATTTCCACGTACGGTTCGCACACCACGTCATTAAGCCCGTTTCTATTCATTATCTTTTTTTTTTTACGATGGACAAAAGGGAAAAAGCACTGTGTTACGATGCCGGGCTTTGAATCGCGCCAACGAGGTGCGTCGCACTTAATTATACGGTTGGTTGCGCCAGCGTAAGAAAAGAGTTTTTAAATGAAATTAAATCACGCGCTCGCGCACAAGGGAGCCGGCGGGAATGCTCCTACTGTAAATCGGGTGCTGTTTTATCCTTGAATGAAGGAAATTATACCGGGAACCGGTTTCATCTCCGATTCATCATCGGTAGTCATTAAGCAATGCTCAGGTGCACGATACGAATGTATATGTATATATATACATAATACACAAAATGCACACGATGAACAATTTGTAAATCGTATAAAACAATTAGGTGGTCATGAATGAAACGGGATTTTTTGTTTATTTAAATGTCTCGTTAATTCTGATGTATATATATCTAATGGTATCAGGTATCGTAATTCCAAATCTTCGATAATGTTGAACAACGTACTTCAGAAAAGGAGTTTAATTAATTGCTATTAATTTATAAGGCTAATACATTTGATTAGCCACATCCTCAACGAACGTTTGCCATTTCTTTCGCCAAATATTTAGCGCGTCTTCCACCTCAGTTTCGTTCATGCTACTGTAGACAAGAGAGTTCATAGCTAATTGCTTGAGACTTCTAATGTCGGCGTGGCCCGACATAAGACCCATGAAGGCTTCGTAAAAATCGTAACTCAGAGCCCTTGCGCCCCACAATCCGGGATCGTCGTTGGAGATCACTAACGGATATCCTCCGGAGAATAATGATCTTGCAGCGTGATTTCTTAGATCGTCGACTAGCTTCAAAACTTGATTCGAGATCGGATTTATTTCGATGGCGATGTCCATTCGCCTGGCGATCTCTAAAAGGAAGGGGTGAGAGGATAGGGCGTATCTGCGAAACAAAAAAAAATTGTACAAAATCAAAAGATCGGAAAATATAGTTATCGTTTTGGAAATTCGCGTTCAGCTCTTTGGCCTCGAGGTATTTCGTTTACTTCTTTCGATCTGGGCGGGATGATAAGATAAAGAAATAACAATCGTCCGCGAAACATTGTAAATACGAATGATGCCAATTGAAACGCTTTGATAGGAAAGCGGCTTTACCCGTGACCAATGCGTCGTGTTTGCAACAGAATCGCGTCGACAAGATTCTCATCGGTAGAAGTACCCAACCATTTCGTCTCTCCCGCGTGGAAAAAGAACTTGATATCGTGCTCTTCTGCGTTGGTCAATATGTCCGAGAAATATTCAAGGGTGTTCCCTTTATCTTCCTGGCCGACCAAATCGAAGCCAGCTACGAACCGGGGATGCTTCTTCTTCAATTCCTTCATGATCTTCATGTAACTCTCCGCCCCTTTGCGTGTACAAGATCTCACTGGCGCGTAGATCAGTTTAACTCCCACGAAGTCCGGATGATCCTCCTTGAATCTACGTAAATTTCATTGAAGAAGAAAGTGTAATAGGATTTTCTTATCAGAGCGCGGACGCAGGAACCAATCAGTCGCATTATCAAAGAGATTTAGAGCAACGAAAGAAAGAAAACAGCAAGTCATACTAGAGGAGCGAAGACTCTCTCTGATATACCTTTCAGAAAGTTTCTCATAGATATCGACCACATCTTCATGTCTGTACTCTGTGCCGTCGAGATCGTACAACTTGGGCAAGGTAGATCTGAGTTCGAGATACATCACGTTATCCTCGTACAGTTGCGCCAGAGCTTCCAGGAAGTGGTCCTCGTACACGGGTCTATAGGTCAGCAGGGGACCTATGAACTTGAAGATATCCGTAAACTTGGCCCAAGCTTTGTCCACGTTGCTGTACGTCGACTCAGGATCGTCGCATTCCATCGAAATCCCCTGCTTGATCATTCGATCTACGGCATCGCCACGTCTTGGGTCCTCGCGAACTTTCTTCAGCAGCTCCCACTCGCAGGTATCGTCGGGTTTCCGGAAGAAATGTAGCTTGACCGTTTCGTTCCTGATGCAAACGTACAGATCGTCACGGAACGTGATATTGTGAAACAGGAATTCGCTACTGACGATCGAAGTATCGTGGGCATGGAGAACCGCGCCTTTCGGCATGCGACGAAGCAGTTTGAAGACTTTCGATCTTTCGATGTCTCCCTTTGCTTCGAGGAAATTTCGCGCGGGGGCGAAGAGCCGCGGATTCTTAAAACCTGCAAGAATTTATTTAAAAAAAAAAGAACAATACAATTGAAATGGAATAATATTTCTCAATGATGGCAGTTCTTTATCGCGGACAACGAAGATGGAAATCGAAGTAAGTGATGATCTTCATTGTTCGCAACGAGAAAGACTTGTTTCCGATTAAATGATCGCGGGATTAACGGATTGCACCGTGCCGTTCAATTCTAACGCGGAATGCGTGAACGGAGCACGTGCTACGTATCAAACAGGTTTCTAATTTTTATGCCGTTGCGAGTACTGCGTCGATCGGAACGATCGAGCGTCCGTTGGTTTTGTTAACGTTCTAACGAGAAAACGCACCAGCACTCAGCTCTTCCGCTTTCGCCCTCATCAGAATCTTGTTCGCGGCTCTTTCAACGTCGTTCAGGGTCAAATTGGCGCCTATCATCAGCCGTTG
The DNA here is from genome assembly GCA_023838395.1 of Holcopasites calliopsidis. Taxonomy (NCBI): domain Eukaryota; kingdom Metazoa; phylum Arthropoda; class Insecta; order Hymenoptera; family Apidae; genus Holcopasites; species Holcopasites calliopsidis. Next base: position 3,670,883 of record JALHAQ010000009.1, read on the forward strand.
CTCGTACTCCAGTATTTCGTTCCGTAGCGTCGTGTAATTACCACGCGGGAACGCGACATGCGCTCTCACACAGAGAAGCAGTACTATCAGTGGAAGAATTAATTCTCTCATGATGCCTGATTACTTCAGACGAGCACGCCCGATCCGTTTGATGTTGTCGCGCGTAACACAGCAATAATTCTAGCCCAACGACCCGAACACCTCGACCGTTTGTACTCTACTGACTGATCGTTTGTGCCAAGCCATCGTAATACCTTCTCACAGATGTGTCGAACACATAAGGCTTATGCTTGTTCAACTATCAGTGCCCCAATCACACCGGGATGTATGTCCTCTTTTTCTCCAACCAATTCGTGCGAATACGCTTCAGGCATATTTCATGAGAGTGTTTCTTCCGTCCTTGTTTCTTTTTTTTTTTTTGTTCGATCGAACATGGATGAATTGGATTTTCGACGTTGAAAAACCACTTCCCGTTGTCCCATTCGCATGGTGCTCCGATAGGATTGAATAACTGGAATCTTCAGTCTTCTTAAGTTTTTAAGAAATCGCTGAGTCATATAACTTTCTCGCGAAGGTGTTTAGAATAAAATGTTGCCAGACGTGTACCCATTAGTGGAAAAAGTTTATTTCCGGTGCGAACGAATTGTTTCGGTACAAACTACAGTTCGATTGAATGGAAGTAACAAATGCACAATTCGTCATGCAAAATACAAATCGCTCACGATATCTACGCTAATCATTTAATGTTTAATCTACGAACCGCATCTACTGTGTGCCTAATGGAAAAAAAATACTTTTTCTTAAGGATTCACTCGAAATTATCGGGGTCTGTTTCTCGCAGGGGGAATCTTACAAAATTGCCGTAAGTTTCTGGTTGAATCGTAATAGCAGAACTTAATCTAAGGCACTCTCCGCTGCAAGCACCTTTGTTACATTATAAATACATATACAGCTGTCAGTCGTATTATTAGTCAAGTACGCGTGTGTAAGTGTAGACTTTCGATACTTTAACCGATCCTTGATTTTATACGAAGTCGTTCTATCTTCCAGCTCGATAATACACCGACGTACATGTATCTCGCATCGCTGAAGCATATTCATTATAATTGATAGTAATATTACAAACACGATACTGAAAGTTGCCTAAATTCACGAACCTAATGCCCGCGTATATCATTCAATTTTACGCCAATCCGTACGAATTCGTTTTAATTCCACTGCCTCAATGTTATCCGCGAAGCTACCATACATTATTTCCTCGTTCCGTTGCTAATAGTTTATACAATGTTCATTATTATGGTTGATTATGCACTAGAAATAAATAACTTAGAACCGACGGGCATGTTCGAGGTGTTTAAGCATTTTTATGCTTATCACACGAACGTGCGTCTGCGTTATTATTGTCTTACGTTATTTCACGAAGATGCATACAGACGATCGCGAATGCTATTCGTAGAAAGCGAGCATACATTTAAATTATTTCAGACTGATATTAAAATGATTCACCTCACTGTTAGTGTATACGATTACAAATCCGATGAACGTATTTGTTTGTCTTAAAGATATTATTATTGGACCATCATCTTTTTATGTATTTTCGCGTTACAAAAATTAAGTGTAATCAAGATTTTGGTTCTCACTTTCGCAAGTATACGAATAATATAATGTGATTATGTCTTATATAAATATAGCACAACCCAACTTAACGTCGCGTCAGTTTTCTGGAGAAATATTAAATATCAGAGAAAAAACATTTGTTCCTATCGGTCTTAAATGCCATCTTGGACACAGTCATTATTTGATATATTATACGATGCACGAACTATCGGGAAAATAAATGTAGCATCAATTATTTAACAAAAAAAAAAGAATATGCGAATAGATTGCTTTTTGAAGAAATATTTCTATTATAGAAAGGATGTACCCTTTGAAAGGAATATAATTCGTACTAAAAAAGTTCAATATCCTGACTCGTGATACAGTAATAAAGTGATGCCTGCCTCATACTATTGATACGTAAATATTTTTTTGGTATGAACGAATTCGGAGGTTACATTTTCTTCTATTCGTTCTAAGATTAAATTTTCCACGTACCGTTTTGATCATTCAATTTCATGTTCACTCCGTCACTTAGAGTAGTGTTTCATTTGATCTGAATAGTTATTTGACCAAATAATTGCATCAGAAGTGAGTTTCTTTTTTTTTTTTGGAAAACCAAACGAAATTCCTTGTTCATACATCGTTAGTAGTAATGAGAATATTTTCCGACACATAGATCACGTGAAACACCTTATATTTTCTATTTATATTCAAGAGGTTCCGTGCGTCTCCATTATTAACAGGTCTCAGTTCTCTTTATTATAAAATAATTAAGTATTACGCTCAATGCTTTCGACCAGTCCACGAAGTCTACAAAAGACCGGACACTCGTTTCGTAAAATTGATCGTTGACAAGTAGCAGAGTTCCTACCTTTCGTTGACTGAATTTTTATTAGTCCTTCTAACGTGACTCTACAATCGATATTTAACAACATCCCTCTATCGCACCGCTGTATCAAAGATCCCTGAGTAAGAAGCGTCAACATGACCAGGAAATTAATGCAAAATATAGCTTGTTCGAAATGTTATGCTGGCGTTCTCGAAAGCTTTGCAAACGATTCTCTTCGGTCGCACATGTTATCGAAGCAATCAATTCTTTTCTCCCCGAATAGCCTTCGGAAATATAGAAATGTCGCCTCTATATTAATTTCCTCGCGGTATTTCGGGATTGCCGTTGATCACAAACGCGGCGAACCTCGAGATCGTTGCACGCTAAATTTCACGTTTAACGTGTAGCCAGTATAATTGCCTGGGGATTAAACCAAGATTGAGTCGCGTGCGATCTTTAAACAAAGATCGAAGCTATGAATTGCGCCGACTGACGGCCGGCAATGCTTTACTTACAAAGTAATCAATCAGTACAGCGAAATTAAGTTACGTTAAGAGGTTTTCAGCGATTTATCCGCGTGAGCTAATGTCAGCGACCCTACGAGAGATACCAGGGTACGATCTAACCATGTGATGGGGTTCGGATACAACAGGCCGCCTTCGTAGAATCCCAAATGCCCGCCGTGAGCTAGCTGTATGTACAACGTGTTCGGATGATTTTCTGTAACAGAAATCAAAGAACGAGATTCGTATTGAATTTTCTATAGTCTCATCTAACGTCTGCTAATGATAATTGAAGAGGGATTATCATTTACTGGCGTGCTCCTTGATGGGCTCCAACAGCATCTCAGGAACGATAGGATCATCCACTGCGTTGATGAATACCATAGGCGTCGTGATATTCTCGAGGTAGAACAGAGAGCTGCTCCATTTGTACATCTCTTTCACCGATCTGAAGTTGTGCACCTGCACGACAATTAAGATTGAAAATCAATATCGTTAATACGATCAATTTGCATGCCGACGGAAAGATATTCTACCTTTCTCGTATAGGCTTCATCTAGCTCCGGTAACGTAGCTGCAGAAATGATGTCCCGTTCAATGAGATTATGTCTCTGCTTAACTTCCTCGGACAACAGGATATTCTTGTGCTTGAGTATAATATTCTTCACCGACTCCGACATTATGTAGAGGTAAAAGCGGCGGAAGTTCTGCCAGTTAAGTAGGAACTTTGTACCCCTGCGCGAGCGGATTATTCAAGATCGTAAAATCGTTTTAAATAAGATACATCCTTTTACGAGCAAATTTATTGTATGCATGCATCATGCCGGTAAGGAAAATCGTCCTTACTCGATCGCGTTGTATCCTTGGCAGATAGATATACCGCCGATGATATTGGATAATTTATTCGGACCTCGTTCCCCTAAATACTTTGTCACAAGGTTACCGCCCAAGCTAAAGCCGATGCAAATGATTTTAGTGTTCGGATGCTTCTCTATCAAACTCTGGAGCATCGTGTGATAATCGTCGGTGTGCCCTGGAAAGTTCAGGTTGAACCAAGGATCAAACAGACATTCAATTAACGTCTTGTCGATTAAGGCGTGCCCGTGATCCTTGACGCTTGATCTAACTTCGTCTAAAGAAAATTATTCAAGGCTTGCATGTGTAAACATGCGTTCTTTTACAAACAGCTTATTAAACATTGTTACACAAAATGAGCCCCGAAGAATTCTTTCGATTCTTCAGCCCTTTTAATTGATCAGCTGATCAAACTTAGTACACAGTCATCATTATACAGTTCACGATGATACAATAGCAAATACATATGTACGTGTTACTCGAAAGGTCTTTTACGTTCTTTGGTGATAATTGACAAGTGGAACCAGTTTATATATGGAAACCTTGAACCACTTGGTCAGGAGTTAGTCGTATCGAAAGTGCAGTAATTTTTGTTTGCATCCATCAATTATGCAAAATATATTTACTCACGATAGTTATCATCGCGTGCTAAAGCGCGCATGCACATACCATAAGTAAAAATCCGTGGCGCAGTAACCTTTACACTGGACAGAACGCCGACGTGGTTCAGTACTGCACATCGGTACCCATGGCATTGGACAAAGTGCACGAAAGTTCTGATGTAGACACTTTCGGAACTGTTGCAGATTCCGGGGCAGATGGCAATCGTTACATCATCTATATTGAAATGATAAAAAAAAAAGAGGACGGAAGAAAAGATCAGTCGGTTGCAAACGACGAGTCCACATGATCCGTACACTGCATGCGAAGCATTATTTTCCAACATATACGCGGACGGGACGTAAACTTTCCGAACACATTATGAACGACTCTTACAATTGTTTGCGCGGCGTACAGAACGATAGCTCTAATTATAGCACGAGTTTATCAGATGGAACACTTCTGAAAATTGTGAAAAAAAAAGTGGTTTTATCTAGACGCTACTGCGCGCTACGCAATTCGAGGCTTCTTTATTGTTCGATTTGATAGTTTGGGGTCAAAATGATTTACACTGTTCGTACAGTGCTTCATATCGATTCGTACGCTATCATTTGCCCGCGACTTCTTCCGCTGAACCTCTAATCTCCATTAAACTTTGAGCAACATACAACAGTTGAATCATCAAAGAAACTTTACCTTGAACTAGCTTCTTACATTGGTCTTTGTGGTTTATTCATTCGTACAAAATGATGTAAAAACGTTGACGTAACTATTTCACACGGACTGTATAATTTTACCAATTCATACTGCAGTCATTTATGATTAACTGTCAACAAGAAGCAACGAGAGGGGAAACGAGGTTTGCGTAATACGTTCCCTCAGTATCAAAAACCTAATGAATTTTTTTTTTTGCGATCTTTACTTTAGTAGTTGAGGATTACGCTCGAGATAACAAACCTTCGTAATCGTTTGTCAGAGGTTGATAAAGATCGTAGGTCAACGTGGTATCATCCGGAAGTCCGATGTATACCCGTTCACCAATCGGCCAAGGGCAACGGACGCGTCCAATAACACTGTGAATGATGGTCTGTACGTGACCACTGAAACCCCATAACCTTGTTGGCTTGTACCTGAAAGATGCAAATTGCTATGATGCAACGTTTCTCCAGTGTCACGGTCGACAAACTCGCGACTTTCCTCATCTCATACACGACAACCTCACGAAAACTGAACATCCATATATCCCCAACTAAAAGTGCAAAACAAAAACGTTCTGATTGCATACACACACACACGCGCACACAAAATAGAGAGGCAAGTAGCCCTCGTGAAAAAGGGTGAAAACGGGTCACGATGTTCGACGACCGTCGTAAACTATTTTCAGCCTGCTTCCAACGGAGGATCGTAACATTTCTTCCCTCGAGACACGTTTTGCATACTTCTGTCTTATTAACCCGTCGAAACGCAATATTCTTTTTCAACTCCTTGAACTAGTTCAACATCCACGGTGTACACGCGTGTCGGATTTAAGTCAGTGCACGGTGGGTAACAATTGTTTGTTCACCGTTGTGAAAGTGTGTTTCTTCTCCTCGCAGCAAAATTGCCTATAATTTTTGCTGTTGGTAAAAAGCGAAGTTGTACACCGGCCGCGGTCTGTCGTAAACATTCATTAAAACGTAGGAGCGGCAGTGGATCAGTGGAGCATGTACGAAACGTAAAAGTGGCTAACGTTAAACGCACCCCACGCGTGGAAAATACGTATGCTCTGTAGTTTTCCCATGTTAGTGTCACACGGCAGAGACAATCGCTCGGTTATTTCTTGTCGCACGGTCCAAAAATGTCTACGACACGCCTGAGTCGTTAAATGAACTGCGCCACGGCATTATTTTGTTGGGCAAAAATTTCATTTGCTGCTTCCTAGATGTACAATTTTCGTACTTCTTTCAGAGCTATATGTATTTATTCCTGTAAGTTTAGCTAACTATTTGCCATGCGAGACACATTAAGCCACGCTGATCCGGAATTCTTCTCGCACTTAGAATATACGTTTGCAACAGCATTTTTCCGACGCATACGATTCTTCGTGCTCATATTAAATTCCGTTTCCTGTGTCTAGATTTTTGTAGTATGCAACAGTTTCAAAGTGAACGTTGCTCGTCTAATTAAAAGCTTGGATATAAGGGTATTTAAACAAGCATTTAGGTGTTCTTATAAGATAATTTAAGGTAATCTCAAGTTGCTGATAAACGAAAGAAGATACAGTGACTTAACGATCGAATGAAATTTATGAAATCGCAAGCAGGTGAAATCTGTTATTAATAATTGCGAATTTGTTGTCTCAGCGAAGAAGATGAAATCGTTAGCGCTCCACATTGTTTGTCAAATTGGAATCTTCTACGAACCAGTGGAAAAGATTAGTCGAAAGAGTATTAGTCAGTCACAATTCTAATGACATGCGAGCTCTTAACAATACTCGCAGAACGATTAACAGGCTTATTAATTTTAGATTAGAAACTGTACGGTCGCATGCGAAAAAAATTCCACGTCTTTCGTAACTGTGTACTTTTTCATGCATGCGCGAACGCGAAGGAATTATATTCCTTATGCACTTTTCCAACTTATAGCACACCTACAGTCACGGTCAAGGCATAATCGATCAAAACAGGTCATTAAATTTGTTTTCTAGATTTTTTTTTTACGTTTACAAGATAGTGAATCGCGTTGCAGACGCGATTACGAATCGAAATCGATCGATAAAGATTACTTGACATTTGGACAAAACGTCAGCGGAATGAGTCATTATTGCCTTAATGAAACAACATTTTTTATTGGGCACTTCTCAGCTATCAAAAGATTCTGCGGTCATCTCATTATAATTTACGATACGACGTTATTTATTTTAAGGAAAGGGCACAGGTTTGCGGCAATTAATTATTCCGTTTTCAATCGATCAGGAAGCAACTCGTTCGATCGAAGTGCATACGTTCAGTGGAGCGGTATTCGATTATCGTGAAACGACACTGTCATGCATTGGAGATGATTCCACGGTGTACTGTGCATCATTGCGAAAAGGGATTTCGTTTTTCGTGTGGATGTAAAAGCGAAAGCAGTTTGGCGGGAAATCAGTGGTCGTTCGATAAAGTACAGGAAGTCTTTTAATGGAAATGCACCGGCTGAACAGTCGGCTATTACTTAATATTGATTCGACTATTTCTAAAATTAACACGAACATCATTTGCATTTAATGAATAATCGAACAAACCGACCGACAAGTTTTTCTTCGGATTCCTCTGCGAAAGCTCGCAATATTCCATTTTAGAACATCCAACTGAATTACTCAAAGACATATCTTCCGTCCTTGCAATGATCTTTTCAATATTTATTTGCTAGTATATATAATCTTTCGGTTGAAATATTTACATTCGAAGGACAATTTAATGCAGACAATTTGCATTATTCCTTATATAATTACATCCTATTGCGATTCACGGAAGAAATTTGTTCCTCGTCCATTCTTTCTGCGCACTTTCGAATTGGCTTTTCCAAGAGAAATTGCTTTATTCTTCAAGTGAATTCACGTCTGGGCGTTTGGTCTAAGCGACAATTCAAATTTCCATACGCATTTTGCATTTGAAGTCGGCTCGACCTGACTGTATTTGTTTTGCTAATTGCAAGGAGGTCACTATTTCTTATCGTGAGAGGCTCATTCGTTCACTCGAATTCCACAGAGAAATGATGGTTTCCAAGTAATTGGGTAATTTGTTCATATATCAATAGCGTATTGGAAAAATGTACATCATCGCGTTGGAAACGAATTCGCCACGTTGTAAGATAACGTTCTGTTAGTCACTCGCTGTCGATAAATGTGATGCAGGCATGCTGAGGCGGTCTCGTTCAATGAGCTCATAGCCAAGATCGGAACGAATCATTATGCAATACCCAAAAAAAGGGAAGTGCAATGTTAACAAACGCATTGTCTTCGCCGTTCTCCAGATATCGATTCGATACGTTCACGTAACGTTTCCTTCTGCGACGTGCTCTACAACCCTTTCTAAACTTCGACGATGTTCGTCGCAACAATGATACCGTTCCGACTGTTGAGAATAAACGATCTAGCGCGATTCGCCTCGAGTGTACGTGAATGTAATTTTAAACTAGCGTGCAACATTCCGAACACCGCTGCGACTAATTAAAGGCCACTTTACTTTTTTTTCTCCGTCGCAGAAAAAAAAGCTACGATTTGCAGACGTTTCATATAAGTCAGAAGTATCCGACGAAATTCGCCTTAGGCTAGGCTGGCTTCTTGCATCGCAATTTCTTGGGAACGCGAATTTTATCTTCACCTGAATTCTTCTCAGTTGTTCTTTGGCAATTTTATTTCGGCAACTTATTGTTACCGTTGTGGCAATTGTAAATCGTTGATCAAACAAATAAGCAACTAAACCCACTCATAAAATGCAGAATGTTTTTCTCAGAATTGTATTGCCAATGCATACCCTAACAGTTCTGTCTATTGTTACATTGAGTGAATTATAGAACCGATACAATATTAAAACGTCGAGGGAAGAGCGGAGCGATACGCACCGCTGTGTTGGCATTAATTTTCCTCTGGACACGTATCTCGTGACACAATTACAAAGATTGGTAGGGTCATTGTCGGTTAGCGAAAAACTAGATCGCCCCCCCGTGCTAAACGAACATTATAATAACGCGGGTTTTTTTCGGGAGTATTCGATTTCGAACCGATCGGTAAAACGTTTTCGAAGCATCTCGGCATCTTGTAAGATATGCGACGGTTCAACCGATTTAAAACATCTGCCACATGCGACAGACTTTTATTCGTTTGCCGTCGGCCGACGGCCGTCGCATAGCAGACGTACGAAGAAAGCTATCCGGCGGCTGGACCGTCCTAACCTCAATTTCCCATAGCGTGTACACCCCGCGTAATTTCGTATGCTCGAGTCGTATAAAGCAAATTTTACAAGTAAAATGATTCGTCAATGCGAGAACTTACGGTTCGGCGATGACAGGTGCGATTTTAAGGATCGTCGTGAGAAACGACTGATCCTGACAGACGATCAACGGTTTCTGCGGCGCACTGTTTACGTTCAATATCCTGAACAGGATGCACAGGATCACGGCGAACACAGCTAGCAACGCCGTGGACATGTTTCCCCCTTGCCTCGTCGTGTCACGAAAATTCTGATTCTGCCCTTTAATTCCGGTTCGCGTCGATATCGCACACACGGCACGTATTATCGACGCCAAGAGAGGCAGCGCGCTCGTCACCGCTCGTCCGCTTGTTGAACCGCACGCGGCCGATGTTCACTGTAGGCTTACGAAGGACCACGGGCGCGTTCTTCACGCTGGCAACGCTCGAGAACGTGCAGACCACGGCGAGGACTGTATGCGACTGTATTTCGCGTTTGTTTTACCGGCACTTCTTGACGGTCGATTTTGCGCGTGCCTATCAATAGTTAAGTTCGCGAAACCTCCATCTGTCCGTGTCGCTCGAAGCTCCGATACGGATTAAACGGCAGGCCGGAGTCGGACCAGCCCCGTGACGGCACCGGCGCGGTCGCAAAATATGTATATCTGCGGACGTCTTCCTCGTCTAAATAGAGAGCCGTCGCATCGAATGCGGGCCATGAAACACGACCCGCGGGGACCGATTTGCAATTACTGTTACACAGAATCCGCTAGCGTCGTCGGACCACTTTTCTTTCTTTCGCCGGTTACGCGCACCGCGGCCCGGTTAGGCGTGCACGTTATTCCTCACGCCGTAACCCGATTCCAAAGCTGACTATGGTTCTTTACACGGGTTTCCACTGGAATTGGTGGACGCCTCCTTTCCGACGGTTAATTGTTCGCTCTTTAACGATGTCGTATTCCACAATCCTGTCTCGTTAGATACGATATGATCTCACAGAGATATTTACTTTGCTCCATCGTTTGCACTCGACCCGGTAAATTCTACAGATTTTCAATGATTCGTACGATACGATCGACAGTAATGCACGTTCCGACGGTGAAATGTACCCGCGTGCTCGGGACAAGAGAAAGGCCCGATGATATGATCGAAGTTACGAGAGTCTTCTCAATGAGATCAAAGGAATCTCGTGTCATCGACCTCTTCATTTCACCCAAGGACGTCCACGGGGATACTGGAAGAACTGCTAAGGTCAAGGCCGGGCAATTTACCTGCTGGATCGATATTTCGATTCATTTGATCGACGCGTAAACGATCTCCACTTTGCGAATCGATATTTAACGGTGCGATTGCTGCGCAGTTTTGATGGCCGTGTCGCGCGCGATGGCTGAACTCCCCGTCGGTCTTTTACTTTTATACAAAGAAAAGCTAAAATAATTCCTGTCATAACTCGTTTAACTATGCGAAGTGGTAGCATAAAAGTATTTGAGTTGTTCGCTTTACTTGAAACATGTAACGTGTTTGTGGGATTGCTAATAAAAGTGAATTTAATACTGCGGTTAGGTGATCGTTTAAAGTGCATGATGCCGCCATAATGGGAGATGGGTAAGGCGGTAAAACCAAAATTTTAAGAACGATGTATTAGCAAAATGTGCCAAGGCGTATATTTACATCACAATTCCTAGTGCTTCATAGTACCGAGAGACTAAGAAGATACGTAGAGCTCGTAATCGTAGCAGTATTAAGAATATCGATGTAACCGAATCGTGGCAACCATTATTGAAATAACCTTGCACGTAGAAACGGGTTGTATATAAGGGCGATGATGGTCGGATCTTTCATCTTTTCTTACTGTTAACACCATCGCGAATAATTCGACGCTTAAAGGAACAAAATGAGAGGAAAGGCGAAGAAGAAAATGACCAGTAACAATGGTAAAAATGGAAAGAAGGCAAAGAACGAGAAAAACGGTGGACGAAGTAAGGGATCAAGGAGATCAAGGAAAAGTGGAGGAAGATCGAAGTTCTCCATGGATATTTTTAACGAAGAAGTTATGGAAAATGCCTATTACACGTGCCACAATATCATGGATGTATTGAAATGCAGAGGATTCCCCTGGCCAGAGGCACAAAAAAAGAAGAAGAAGAAGGGGAAGAAATAAGTAGGGACTTGCAGGACAATCAAGTAATTCTACGTTTAGGTATGAAAAATATATATACATATATATATTTGTTTATAGTTACTCCGTAATACTAAACGTTTTCGAAAAATATGTTCTGTATAAAGAACAAACGATATCTGTTTGCAATTATACAACGTTAACGTAGGTACTTTGGCGAGGCTCAAGCATCGGAAATATCTTAACAATTAATCATCGTTCACGTTCTGTTTTTCCATTACTTGAACGATATGCTGGCAATAATCGTCCATATCGAATTCCGTATGGCCAATCACGAACGGTCCATTAAATACGCAATGCACTGTTACCGTTTCCGAGTATTGCAAATCAGGTAGCAGCTAGATAAAAGAAATTCGACGTTGTTGGGTACTCAGCAATTGTTACGTATGTTTTATTGCAAAAGAATCAGTAGTACAGCTTACCTTTGGCGTGAGTAAAAAATACTGAGAACTATTCCGCCTACCGGTCATTTTGACCAGTAAATTAAATACCCTCCTTTCGTTTACCGCGTCCATCCCCTATAATAAGGATATGCGGTAATAAAAATAATAATCAAACAAAGGCCTGTTAATGTTACCTGGTTAATTTCATCCACGCATCGAAAAGGTACTCTCGATAATTCCTGCAACGAAATCATATAAATGGCAGTGGTCACTGCTCTTTCTCCACCGCTTTGGTGATATCTCGTTAATTCCTGCAATTGGTCTGCATCTCTGAATTTCACCATGATCTTCAGGCCATATTGGTCAAAGTCCATCTGTGAACATTTTTCCTTTAGATTTGTCATTAGATCTTAACACTTTGCCGGCCGCACATTTATCGGACCGCCGTTACGGTGCCGTCGGCGAGATTCACGCAGACTCCACTGCTTGCCGTCGGCAAGGTTCGCGCGGATTCCACCGCATGCCGTCGGCAAGATTTCCGCGGATTCCACCGCTTGCCGTCGGCAAGATTCGCGCGGATTCCACCGCTTGCCGTCGGCAAGATTCACGCGGATTCCACTGCTCGCCGTCGGCGAGATTTACGCAGACTCCACTGCTTGCCGTCGGCGAGATACACGCGGATTCCCACTGCTCGCCGTCGGCAAGATTCACGCAGATTCTACCGCTTGCCATCGGCAAGACTCGCGCAGATTCCACCACTTGCCGTCGGCAAGATTCGCACAGACTCCACCGCTTGCCGTCGGCAAGATTCACACGGATTTTACTGATCGCCGTCGGCAAGATTCGCACAGATTCCACCGCTTGCCGTCGGCAAGATTTCCGCGGGTTCCACCGCTTGCCGTCGGCAAGATTCGCGCGGATTTCACCGCTTGCCGTCGGCAAGATTCGCACAGATTCCATCGCTTGCCGTCGGCAAGATTTACGCAGACTCCACCGCTTGCCGTCGCCAAGATTCACACGGATTTTACTGATCGCCGTCGGCAAGATTCGCACAGATTCCATCGCTTGCCGTCGGCAAGATTCACGCAGATTCCACTGTTCGCCGACGGTGATATTCGTGCAGTCGTTCGTAACATAAGTAGTTACAACATAATTATTATTAAAAAAGGCATTACGATAACCGTTACAATTGAAACCAGGGTTCCCTGTTCGCCAATTGTTCCTCTGCAACGATATGTTTATCCATACAAACATCCAAATGAAGCATCACCGCTGGCGAAAAGAAGTCACGCGTACGTGACAGCGGCCGGCAAAGTGTTGAATCATAAACGAACCGCCGAATCCTATTCGGTCGCGACTCACTTTATTCTCTGGCTGTGCCAGGGTAACTTCACCAGCGCATCCCATTTCCGAGAAGTACATGCTGAAGTTGGAATTAATTTCTTCTACGGTTCTCGACAGAGGCTCCAACCATTTTTCCTTTAAAACTTTCATTCTTCGCTCGGACGTTTCCAACTCGTACGTTTTCTTCTGAATAAACTCGTCCAAGCTATGAATTTCCTTTTCCAAATCCTCGTAATCACGTAACACCTGGAATCAAAATAATTCGCGATGATTTTTGGTTTTTACAAACAGACTTTCATGTCCAATTTCGTTATTTCTATCGCTCACATTGTCACCGTCTATATTGTTTCCCACGCAATACGCTTTCGCTTGCGCAATATTTAACTCCTTATTTATTTCCTCTACGGTCGGTGGTAATTTGTTGAACACTTTATTTATGGGCGCGAACGCTTCGTCAGAAGGATGAATACCATCGGTGGTTTCCAACGCTTCGCGGTACATTATTTGTACTTCATTCTTCATCAGCTGTAGTTCTAAGTTAAGTCGCGTCACCGTATTCTCAGCCGTTTTAAGTTTCTCTCTTAGGTCCTGAGAATCGCTCATTTTTTGGCTTAACGTGCGACTTTTAAACGTTACAGTTAATTCGATCTTTTCTTTCGCCGTTGTGCATTTAAAACATTCCTCCATTTCTCTGTTGTACATTTTGTATATTTTTAATTTCTTATTCAGCTTCGCCTATAAAAATAATATGTGGATAATTTAAATGACAATAATATACAAACTATATTATAATCGATGCTAGATGGCAACCTTTATATCGTTGGCAGTAGATTCCTTTATTTGATCAATACTGGTTCGCCCGTTTTGCAAGTCCATAATCCTTTTCTGTATCATGGAGATTCTCGATTTAAGTGTTTGCACTTGTTGTAAATCTTGTTCATACTTCTTTCTACTAACTCGATATTCATCCAACTCAGTATTTTCTCTATGCATTTGCTCCTCGACTTGTTTAAGGGTTTCCAAAATACTATTTTTCTTTTCGCGTAATACTGTCAACCTGAAATTATATATACATATATATCTTTGTGAAATATTCAACAAAATTCCGGTTTATATCCCGTAGAAAGATCAACCTTTCTTCGATATTCAGCAGCTTGGACTTGTCTAAAACAATTGACAATACTCCTGTACTCGACACTGTTTGCATACCGACAGACTTTGCACCCGTGTACTTCGATTTATTAACAGAGTACACGTTATTCCCTGAGAAATTCAAGTAGAAACTAGCATCGTCAAGTTAATTGATTAATATACAACGATTTTAACGCATACTGATTTACTTACGGCTGAAATAGCACCGTATATTATTAGGTATATTCTCCATATTATCATCAACGTAATCAGTCCCAACGGGGATGTTATTCAAGTTATACATGGATACTAGGTATTTCAAAATTGTATCCGGCGCTTCGATCAGCGATGCTAAATAATGCGTGAAGCCGAATCTTTTAATGACCTCTAATGGAATATTGGGCTGCAAAGAGACATGTCTCGCTGGATCAGAATGTACCGCGTTCACTTGTAAGCTTTGCTCGCCTCTCAAATAATGCAGCAGCGTGTTCATATCACGTTTATCTTCGCAAACGAATGCTATTAAATCGCGGAATGCAATGGTATTTTCTAAATATTTCGCGTAAGCGGCGTCTTTCACATTTACGTTCAGCATTATTGGCTCGTACACTGCGCCGGAAAATTTGTTACGGTTTTCCCTCAACCATAGCACCGCTTTATAAGTGTCCATACTTCTCTCTCTTAGCACTTGCAATCGTTTAGCCTCGATATTTACCGTCTGCAATTCCGCCTCTTCCCCTGCAAACACATTTGTGTTACGTTACGGAGAATAAAAAGGAAAACGAAAGAAGAACGAACGGGGATACAATCTTTACCTCTAATTTCAAAGTTTAAACGTTCGTGTTTTTGCTTCAATCCGAAACTTTTACTCGTTAACGTGCTAATAATACTTCTTTTATTTTCTATATTCGATTCCGCCTCTTGGCGATGTTTTTTCAGTTGCTCCTCTGTAGAAAGTATGCATTCCAGATTTCGGATTATTTGAAAGTTGTATGGGTATAGTAAAGATAAAGTACATACCAGATCCAATATCTTTCAACATCAGCAACAAATCGTTATCGAGTTTGCCCTTTTGTTGTTCCGCTGATCTAATATCGTTATCTCGGGATTCCTCGGCTTGTATTCTCTGTTTGCACGCGGTCTCGCTATCCCGAATTTTATTCTCGCATTCCAGGATATCGTCTATCATCCCCTTTAGTTTTACAGTTTGCAGTTTCACCTTATTATTCTGAAATTATAAGTCGCGTGAATACGTTATCGTATTTCTCAATCGTCGAGAAATATCTTACGTGTTCCGTTGCAGATCCTTGCAGGGAATTGATTTCCGATTTTATTCTATCTATCGAATCGTTAATAGGTTTTATATCCGCTTCTAAGGACACCAGTTGCGCTGTTGCTTCTTCTTTTTTATTCTTTAACTGTAAGCATTCGTGATCGTCGAATGATTATTCGAAATATTAGAAGCAACGAACGCCAAATGTTTTCTTTTTTTTACCTTAAGTAATTCTCTACGTTTCTGATCGTACAATATCCAGGCTTTCTTCTGTTTTAAAGCAACAATCTTTTGTTTTATCAGTTTCCTCCCTTTCACCCTGTTAACACTTTCTTTCAAGCCTTCGTGTATCTGCTTCTTCGATTCTAATATTTTCTTCTTGCCTTCAATCTGTTTCTCTAACTCTTTACATTCTGTTCTCAATCGTATCAAGTTCTTGTGATGTTCCAATACTACAGGGTCTCCGACAGATCTTTCTGTATTCTCCAGCAATTCTTGAGGGTTCATCTTTGAAAAATCTTGGACTTTGTCTTGTGGAAGGAACTGACACAGATTATCCACCTAGGAAGTCAAAACAGATAATACGGAATTTCTCATCGCATTGATGCCTTTCACACGTTCAACAGCCAACAGCTTGAATGTATAATTACCTGAATATCGAAACTCTTTGTTAACTCTTGTACTTCTTTGAGGTTTGCTGGCTTATCGTTAAGGAACCAATGGGATGTTCCCTGTCTATTAAATACTCTGCGAATACTAATATCACTTGCTTTCCCATTTGTAAGGTGTATCTCAATTTTTGCTTCTTCACATCCGTTCTTTATGTAATCAGCAACATGAACCGCACGTCCGATGGTACTGGGCTTGCCACCCAAACCAAGCACAATGGCGCAAACAATTGTCGATTTACCGGTGCCATTTGGGCCGATAATAACATTTAAATTTCTACCAGGTTTAACAGAAACCTTGTTGTAAGTTCTGTAACAGGATATTTATTCAATTTCATACACATATTAAAAAAAAAAAAAAATTAGAAAAATTTTAATACTCACACGAAATTTTCTAAATAAATATACGTAATAATTCCTTTGTCAATATAACTGCTACTCATGATGCTACTTCGTAATGCCTATTTATGTATCCACTAAAATTAGCTCCTTATTATAAAAATTGTACAACGTTGTTCTGGCATCGTTGCTAGATATATCTGACACTCATTTATTAAGCGCTGATAACTCTGTACTTGTACTCTAGATTGCACGAAACTTTTGGCGGCACGTAATCATAACCTATCCAAACAAGTAAACTAAATATGTATCCGTCGGCCGTCGCTTCAAGTTTGAACATGCAGCATGTGGCCACGTGTGACTGCATGGGTACGCGCCTCTGTGCGTCGCAATAGTTACATATGCATACCGTAAGAATGATTTAGATTCAAAATAATGAACTAAAATAATTGAAAATACTTAGAAAGTCGTGTAATATTCGCATTTATGAATTAGCATTCGAGCGCAAATAGGTTTGCGAAAGTATTACTTGTAAACGGATTGATTGAAAAATAAATCTGTTAATAGGAGATATCGATTTTGTTCGTTCAATTCGATTTTCATAGACTTCTATGTTATGATTTCATTGATTTATTGTGGCGTTCGAATTCCTGAAACATCTGTATTATTACCCGCCGGACGAGCAAACAAATCGATGACAAGTTATGATACGCTACGATGATAGATGGAAGCAGGTAGCATCGGGAAAATCGTTCAGCCGTCATTAGTTCTGTCGATTAATTTTAATCAAGATAATACAGTCATTGTTACATCGCGTGCAGCCCTTTAATCTTGCGAAACTCTGTCCATTAGTGGATGATGTTATCTTTCCCGTTAGATGCTTCAATTAGATGATTAAATTTTATCGCATTTACACAAATGTTTATTCCTTTTATGTTTGCCTTGTCACGCTGTTGCAGTCTGAGGCTTTCATCCTTCAGAACAGTTTAAAATAAGATCGTCTCGCGGACTGCCGTTTTCCAAAGTTATATCATCATTCGTCCAAAGGACTCGATTGATAATCTGTGTACAATTATAGTACAATCTGGAAATGGTCCGTCAATCGACGAAGTTCGGAAACAGGCGGGCCAAAGATCGTAAAACATGGTCACCGTTTCGTGTTACAAATTACGCAACATTGATATACCCTTACGCTTTTGCTGGTTTCCTCTTAGGATTTCTATCCTACAAAGTCGTGTCGTTGAGAAGTGTATCGGCGACAATTCGTTTCGCCGTATCGACGCCCCAAATAATCGCATACATGATTCTTATAACGATGTCGGCTCGTATAATTAACTTCAGCCTCGTCAAACCGGACACAAGTGTTCTCCTATACTTTAATTTCATCTTACTGTTCGGCCCCGTAATTTTTATCACGGCTTACCTCGCGAATCGGTCAGCAGTGCACGCGATGCAAAGAATGTCCAAGGTTTCCCGCATGTTGCCGCCGGAAACTTTTACCAAATTAGCCAAAGTAAGCTGCGCGACCGGTGCGATAATGTTCAGCCCGCTATTTAGTTACATTTTCCTTTTCGCCGTCTCGACGAATCCGCAACCGATCCTCTCTTGGACATGCTGGCTCACGTTCTTTGGAATTTTTACCCTAAGCCACTTGTACACGATCAACATATACGTGCTCGATGCTTGCTTCGAACAGATCAATGATTCTCTGCTGCAAGCGAAAGGGACGCTGATTAACGACGAGCCGCATCTTCTCAGACGCGTGTATCACACGCGGAACAATCCTGCGCTGCTCGCGAAATTTCGGAATCTTAAGAAACAACACCTCGAGATTAGTAACGTTGTCGAGGTCCTCAATAGTTCGTTCGGCGCACAGAACATAGGTATAATCGCATTGCTGTTTGCCCAAATTACGTTCAGCTTGTACATCTGTATATTGCTGTGCACCAGCCCCGAAACAAACGGGGCGACGCTCTTTATACCCCTTTTTTTCGTCGCCAACTATGCCGCGCAAGTGAGTATCATAGTTTGGGCTGCTGAATCCGCCAAGGTTCAAGTAACGAAAATTGGTACGAATATTCATCGGATTCTCATTCGTACCTTCGACGAGCAAGTGACGACCGTGGTAAGTTTAATCAATTCACCGATTCGTATTGGAAATTGTTCATGTTTTATTGAAACACGTAAATCATAGTTGGAGCTATTCTCCGTGCAAGTTTTACAAAGAAAGAACGAGTTCTCGGCGATGGGGCTTACGATAGATGCAACTCTTCTGACGAAGGTGAATAAACGTGATCGATTTAGAATTATTCTTGAAGGAATTATGGAACATTTCTCGACTCCTGTCTTTTCGTTTGCAGATGCTGCACGCTACTTTCACTTGCGTGCTAATATTGATACAATTTTTAATTGTCCAGCCTTGTTGAAGCAAAGATCGTCGGGAAACTCAATGGACAATTAGGTTCGATGGAAACCCATTTCTGAGCAATGAATTTCTTTTGTAATAAACATACGAGTGACACTTTCAATTGCGTTAAAAGCATTTTTATCGAACGGTTGACCCTTGGAAAAACGATACAAGACCTCGTCATATTTTTTCATCCACATCTCATTATCGAAATGCACTTTTTCTCGGTCTGCTTCAAATATCATTAACCTAAGTGCTTCTTCTTCAAGACCACAATTCCCGCATACTGCTTCGTAACGTGGACGTTCAATTGATCATCGCGCAATGTTCGAAGACAAGAGGAGAGTTGCTAAATGGAGAAAGTATATAAAGTGGAAGTTACTAAGTGCCACGGATTTTTATTCTTTAATGCAGCCTTGTCTTTACATGTGCTGGCTAGTCGGACTTTTCCCCTACAAGTACCATCCTCCGAAATACACACTTTTGAAGAATCATTTCGTTTTCTCCACGTTTATGATCATCGTTTACGCAATATCGTTGCTCTTGGCAATCTATGAGATCAATTTCTGTGTTTCGATAGATCAAAAAATAACAGAGACATTGCACGACAATGTGTTCCTGTTCTTGGAGGGAACCGTGGTCTTAGTGTCATACTTTGAAACTCCTACACGTCTACGCGTTCTTCGAAGTCTGTCCGAGGCATCCTCGTTTTTATCGTCGACGGAATTCAACGTTATGGCAAAAATCGTTCATACGAAAGATGCGTGCGGCTTCCTGTTCCTCGTCGCTCATATTCCAAACTGTTTCAAGCAGCGCGTCATCTTAACCGTAGTAAATTTGATCGGCTTGTACATAATGCTGGCGAATTTTTCCGCAGACATGTTTTACATGAACTGCGTTTGCACGTTGAAGGGGTGTTTCGTGAAAATGAACGAGTGCCTCCGAGATTTAAAGAAACCTGCGATCGCTGGCGATGCGCTGGCAGAGAAATCGACTGATCACGGAAAAGGGAATCCTCTGTTGTTGATGAAACTGAGGAAATTCGCAGAGAAACATTTGGAGATCAGCGACGCGATTCAATTGCTGAACAATACGTTCACCGTGAACATTATAGTTCTCTCTGTTTCAACATTCACCGTCGTTACTTTCAAATTGTACTTTTGCATTCTCTATTATTGGAGCAGTTTCCCGGAGAGCGTAAGGTTTTGGTACGCGGATTTTTTCACACCGGCAGCATTTTATTTTGTCAGATTCGCCTCGATGATTTGGGCTTGCCAAGCTGCCACCGACGAGGCGCAGAAGATGAAATGCACCCTTTACGAGGTTTTCGGCGACAGCACCGACGCGATCACGAAACGCGAGGTAAGGATAATCAAAGTCTTCAAACTTAGTCGTATTTGATCGATCTACTAAATAACCCCGTCGCAGGTGTATCTGCTTTCCCTTCAACTGTTGCACAGGAACAACACGTTCACCGCAAAGGCGATTGATATGAACGCGAATCTGTTGGCGCAGGTAAGATCAATTATTTTATTCGATCGAGCATGACGGTAATCGATTTCCTTTCAGATCGTAGGAAGCGTTTCGATGTACATCATAATACTTTTTCAATTTCTGTTGAATTACGTGATATGCGGCGGGTAAAAACGATGCAGCAAGATTTTTTTTTCATTGTGTCGCGATTCTGCGTGGCTTGTATGTTTCTTATCGATTGTTCGACGGTCTTGCTACGAAAGGTGACACGGCGCGTCCATGCTCAAACGCTTGTAATATTTCTTGTCATTAAAACTGTCGCGTTAGATTCGTGAGTTTTGATAATTTTTAATTTCTCTACCGACGATACGTTCATGGCAGCGGGCCAACTCGACGACAGTTTCGTTGGCGTATTTTAGAAAAAGCGGAGGTACGCCGTGGCTCGTTGCCGCGGCGTAATTTTTCGACATTGAAAATTACCAGTTATCATTGTAACAGCGAAGCGTTATGATGAATGTCGCGTGACCCCGTGGACGCTACCCATGACTATGCTTCTCTCGTTCTTCATGATTCGTCTTCGTGTCCAGCGTATTACAATCGTATCCGTCGCTTCTTCATAGTGTTAGGAGCGCGTTCACGTCGCGAAGTATCTTGTTTTCGTGGCCAGGGTTCACGCGAACGAACGAATTCACTGTTAATCAGGAACCTTATTTGCTAGAACAGCAACGATTGATCTTCTCCCGGGGAAATGTCATTCTCACTTGTTAATATGGTACGGAACCGTGGTCAATCTATTCTTTCCAAGGTCAACGCGGTGACCAGAGATAACGCGCGATGGTAGCCGGCTACTTTTCTGCTAAATACTATCACGCATCCGCGTTATTAACAAAAGAAAGAGCGTCGAAGATTCGCCGTTGTCATTTCCCGCTGAATATGGATATTCATCGCATTCTGCATAAAAATAACCCCTTCGCTCGATTCCATTTGCAAACCGCTTTCGTTCTAACTGAACGCGCCACCTAAGTTTCGCCTGGGGGGGTAAGTTCTCAGAGACGCAAAGATACAGGGTGGAGGTCGTCGTCGCGCCCGACCCCGACGAATTGAACTCCCAGTCGAGTCAATAATCAGTCTTTTAAACGACACCGTTCGCTCGTTTTGTCTAATTCCGGCGGTAAACAGGCTGCCGATTTGTCGTGCCGGCGATCACGCGACTGCGCGAGTCATCGCACGCTCAGAGGCGCCGTTAGCATGACCGATACGCACTTGTTCAGTGTTGCTCGAACAGCGGTGCGGTGAACGTGTTACGCGGGCGTCCGAGTTGCGTCCGTCCGTTCGTTCGGTCGCGTTCTATCGGTGAACTATTATCAGTAGCGCTTTAACGAAACATTGCTGTTGCTAACATTTCACGCGATTCGTTCGCGCGTGGACGTGGACAAAACTAGTGGAAGATTTAACGAGCGAATTCACGAGCGTCCGTTTCTCGCGAAATGCCCGAGATGATGGTGCTTGCCCCTACGGGGGTAAGAATCGTCGGAACCGAAACGATTCTCAGGCAAGGACGACGCGTCTGTCGAATTTTACTTCGGCGTTCCATGTAATACGCGCGTGGGCGAATATACGATCTAGAGAAAGAAAAGTACCGGTCGATTCGTGGCGCGTGCTGGAACGATTAGATAAAGGGGACAGCAAAGCTGGAAGCGTTTAAAATTCCACGAAACAGCGAGAAGCCTGACGTTCGTGCGACGCGTTGTTCTCTATTTGTGCGATGTTTTCGGTTCGCGGGGGGACAAAGTCATCGGCGTGTGTATACGTACAGCGGATTCGCGCATTCCACGCCATACGAAGTGTGCCCTTAACTATGTTTTGATGGGTTTCTTCGGGCGAGAATAAGCCGAGGACGAGCGTGGGATTGCGAGCTCCGTTCCTGCGTAATGAAGTAAGTACACCCTCGGAAAGAGTTCCGTTTTCGTTCACGTTACCTTTCATTTTACGTAATTTACATGAGAAACTAGCTCTCGAGTATCGTTTCGCGTCGATCACAGGACACGCGGCTATAAACAAATGACAGGGAATACTATGTGTATAAAAAGACTCCTCAAGCTGTTCGACCGGAATTTATGGGTATCGGAGATTAAGTCCGTTGCGATCATTGCTTGTTTACCAAATGACTGTCATTTCGTTCTCCGCGTACGACATTCGTCCTCGTCGCAAAGTGCACCATACGTAATTGCGTTCGTAGGTTCGTAAACAGCGTGCAGATTCTAGCCGAGTAGGTCGCGAAACAAAGCGTTTTATCGAACCCCGAAGCGTAGCTCGTTTCACGGATAACCGATAAGATTCCGAATTGTACGCGTGAACGAGCACAATGCGCGGGGCTTATTTGTTCCCCGCGACGCGACCGAAAGACAAAGATGTTTTTGAAAGTCAGCTTCGCGTCGCCTGTATCATCTCTGCGCGACCAAATATTTTTCGTCCGATTGCCGCGAGAAGGCTATCGTTTCGCGAAACATTTCTACCATCCTGTTTTTTTTTCCTACCCTTTTTACCTGTGCGCACACGCGCGCAAATCAACGTCCTGCCGTTCGCGCGTTTCAAGGTTCCTCCTTTCCCGTTTTCGAGTGTTGCAAATGGAAACGTAAATATAGCGTAACTTCCGAAGGAAAGGAGAAAAGAAAAGAAGAACGATCGCGAGAGCGCTCGAGCAGCGAGTTGAATAGCGGGCGAGAGAAGAAGATAGGGAAAGTCGGCGACTTTGCGCGCGAGGATCTTTTCACGAGGCTACTTTCACGAGACGTTGGTACTGCTGCGTCTAATCGTAAGAAACGAGTACTCCGCTTCGTGGCTGGCGGTGCACGATTTCATATCGCGGGGGAATGCGGCTCGTCGTGAATAGAATTCGATACTTCTGACGGAAGAATCGGTTTTACTTTTTCTTTTGCCTCCTATCAGTCTCGCACGACCTTGCCACCGGCCGCCTTCTCCGCCGCCTCTCGCTCTCTGTCTCTCCCTCGCTTCTAGGCCATTTCTTGACTGGAATCCAGCGACCTTGCGTATCGATAGTCATTGTCACGGTACTCCGCTAGATACCGTGGTTAAATCGCAATAGTTATAGCGTATGATATGCAAAAGAGACTGGTTCTCTTTCGCAGTCGACGTATGCAGATTTATTTGTGCGGCATTGTCTTGTTGTTTTGCGATTTCCATAGAAATCTCCCGGCTCTGCCGTTGACATCTCATTACGCGATTACGTTTGTACGTACGTTTATCGTTTGCCTCGTGTCTCTGCCAATTATCGTTGCGCCTCGCGAAGCGACTATTGCATTTATTTTTCTTTTCTTTTTTTTGTTAACGAAACCTTGTTGCTTGGTAGATTGTAGATTGACTCCGGCTGCTATATCGCGCGGACTGCTTAAGTAAGCTTTTTCCTAACGGCATGTGACGCGAAAGTTATGTAATAAATTTGGAATATTCATAAACGTATTTTCCGAATACATCGGTTTCGCTGCGAATATGCATCCTCGTGCGCACGAACGTGCTCTCCATCGTTATCTCTCGCCCCTTTAAAGATTCTTTTCACTTACGTTACAAATTCTGATGAAATACAATTCCGCTGCTCTGCTAGTTTCACCGATCACACAATCAGCACGCCGTTACATCACTTTCGAGAGCGGTTAGGGGGAATTTTTACTGATTAGGATATCAGTCTGTTCCCAGATCGTATATGAATCATTTTCGAAGAGCAGACATGACTAGCACTTCTATGCAGGAAATCTATGATTCTTCCCGTTGCTGGCTAGCTTCTAACTGCAGTGAAATTCCTCCAAGATCGCGTCCCGGGTTCTCGTTAATCGACTATTAAGTGTAAGCGGACCGATATCCTGTCGTCGAAGGATTTCAAATTTATGGTCAAGATTCTGGTTTCTCTCCACAGCGCGATTGATATTCCTATGTCTCAGTAACGCGAGGGAACGTGGCTGCGTCGCGCGACATAGTTTCGCAAGTGGGAGAAACCAGGTTCGCCGTCTTCCAGCACCATTGCACCGTCGTGATAAAATCGGGCTCCGAAACTGTGAGTCAAGCGTCCAGCGAGCTGGAAAGACAAACAGAAGTTCGTTCCGGTAGCCTGGATTTCGCGATGAGATTCTGCCAACGGTACCGGAAACGGATAGCTTTATCTAGGCACGGTGTTCTTTCGGTCGAACGGCTGTTACGTCGCAACTGGATTTCCCAGAGTGCTCGTTCACGCATTATACGTCCCTCGATTCGTCACGTCTATCGTCTCTTATCTTCTTCGCACGGTTTAAAGGCAAGTAGTTTGGACCATGCGACCATCCATTCATCGGCGTTGCTCTCCGCTGTCCCTACTTTGTGGAACAAATTTGTAGTTATTCTCGTCATCGACTCCGCCGATGATGACTTTCTCGAGCGACGAGGCATCCACCGCACGTTGGTGTGTGGCGGTCGGTGACTCATGTTTGGTGACTCTAGCCATGACGGTGCTATTTTTTGACGAAGCGTCTCTCCCCCGTCACAGGGGGGCTGAGAAAGACGTGCCTCGTGGCCGGAAGTGTATCGGGTGGATTCGAAGCAGTCCGGTGCAATCATAATGATACACGTAACAGCGGAAACAGTACATTTCATGCTCTTCATTGAAAGTAGAACGTGATAATTGGTGATGCAGCAGAATCGCATGGGATATGGTCGGGCAATGCGCTGGATATCTATTGGGGTGCGATCGATTCTATTTCCTTTCGTCCTCTTCTATTTTTATGATCTACCCATTCGACAAGCTTAGATACAAGTTTATTAAGCTTCCGTCGATGATTCTTTGTAAGGCGACAAAAAGTGGTTTGTCCACGCGTGAACCGATTTAGATTTCATTATGCAGAGCCACAAATCAACCAGTAGTTTGCATTCTATGGGAGTCACATTGATAGGCACGGTTCTTTTTTTTTTTGTTGGATTTTATTAAACCAACCTAGCACATTTTCTTTCATGCTCGAATGTACCTTTAATAAGAAATCTATTCGCTGTCCGAGGAACTGCGCCGCGGCCAAAGATGGTGCAGCGAAGATCAGCTGTTCTCCGCATCGTGTTTTCATATAACTGTAGTGCAAGCCGCGTACTTTCTGTCGACCTTTTACAAGTCGTAGCTCTGATTTATGCATATGTGTATAGCTGTATGCTTTCGCGTTACGGACGGTCATTAACGGCTGTACCGAGGGACTCGCGTGTCAGGGACGCTGTGCACGCTTCTTTGATCGCGATGCCGAGGAAGCATACTTTTCATACCTACGCGTTAATATAGTTGTACCCGGCCGCTCGTCAGAGTTGTTCATTAACGTGGCGGCGGTTGGGCGCAATACGATTATCATTAAATCGGTACCGACGACCATAATAACTCTTCTCCCGTTTCGGCGCTACGTTTCACGGGTCGATTATCATCGTTCGTGGAAAGAGTACACGCGAACGAGACGCGCCAACAGAAGTTATGATAGACCTAGGATATTTCATGCATGGAAAAAATACCGTGGAAATTATCTGAATTTCTTTCCAATCCGATTCACCCCGCGTAACATTACTATCGAGGAAACTCGAGGCAAGCCAAGCAGTTTTCACTCCCGAATTCACTCATTCTATCAGCGTACGAAAGTGCGGCGATCATTCGGGGGGGGGGGCCTCCTCGTTCTGCCGCCCGGAAATCTTTAATTTTGTCGCCGCGCGAATCGCGGTCGATGCCGATCGTGCACGGCCTTCGTGACAATTCCGACGCAAATAATGTTCGCCTGCGCGTGTACACTACATGCTGTCGCAGCAACGCGTGTCTTCGCGCATCTTACCCGCCTATTTGTCCCGTTAGCAGCGCGCATCGGAACCGAAATTTCCGTTCGCGTGCCAAATACTTCTTTCAAGGGGTTGCGTCACACGGTTTCGAGGATGCACTGGCATAATCGAGCACGCGCCGCTGCGCTAGTAGCGTCGCAAGAGACGTTTACCTCTTGCTGCCGCTCGATCGGAGTCATCCTACGTTTCTTTTTCCTGCGTGCAAGCCGACGCATACGCGTTGATATCTGTGCGCGCGTAGGCAATTCCATGCTCTGCCGACGTGTGTGCGCGAAGCAACACGATACCTTCCACCCACTGTCTGCCCTGGGCGAGGACTGCGGAGTCCAAGCCCGGCCTTGACACCCCGCGATCGGTCAACTAGCTTGGTACCGCGGTCCCTGGGTTCACATCGGCACGCAGGAATTCCTAGGCTGTCACCGATTAAACTCCTGCATAAACGGAACGCACGTAATCAGCTGATCGTGTTTTCTCTATTCCCTGGCAACCGTACAGGAGATCGAACGACGCGCACAAGGCAGATATAATCGCCGCGTAGAGGGACCCACATGATGATCCTAGGCACGAACATGAAACTTGTTTACAAGGCAGAATGCCGGCCCGCCGCGTTGCAACCGTGCGCAAGTTTGCAGTTATTCAACGAGCCTTCATTTCATTGTCGTCGTTGGACGTGCATCTCCTTGACGCACGTCCGTGTTCTGCGTTCCGCGATTGCGGTTGGCAAGCACGAAGGGTAATTAGCGGCAATCGGTCCCGGAGGCATTTTCCCTTGTCGCGTTGTTTGCGTCTCGAATGGATGAATCAAGGCGGAAATTTCGTTCCGCGAAATGCATGCCTGGATCAGATTAATTTCGTGCTCGTATATTGTAAATTGCCGCGCGGAATGTGCGATACGAATAATTTTAACGCTCTAAACTTTCCTTTTGGTCGACGTATCAAAACATTGGGAATATTTGGACATTAGTCGACCGATGTTTTGCCTTTATGCATTTTCCTTTGTTAATGTTTCGCAAACAC
This sequence comes from Holcopasites calliopsidis, assembly GCA_023838395.1. Taxonomy (NCBI): domain Eukaryota; kingdom Metazoa; phylum Arthropoda; class Insecta; order Hymenoptera; family Apidae; genus Holcopasites; species Holcopasites calliopsidis. Next base: position 3,698,257 of record JALHAQ010000009.1, read on the forward strand.
GCTCGACGCTATTGAAAAGCAGTTTCTCCCCGCGTGTTGCATCATGCGAGATATTCGAAGAATAATAACCCAGCGAAAGTATTTAACGATTAAGCAGAAAATTACTTTCACCATGGTATCCAATGATCGATTTTGATCTATATGAACATTCGGACCTAGTTAATTAAGAACGCGAGGAGAGCCCGCCAATGCGAAATTTTTATTTAGGGCGATCGTCAAAGAGCAGAATAATCGATTCAGTCGCACCAATATTGACGATATTGCTCGGGCGAATGCGGCTCGATGTCTCGAAAGTTGGAATACGGGGATCATTAAAAGGTTGTTTATTACGACCCGACATTCCGAAACGTCTGTCGTACCATTAATCATATTCGATACAACTGGCAGCCGGTATTTGTGCGCCACGAGGAAAAGCGTTCGACGGAAGGGTTAATCGTAATGTCACAATAAGACGTTGCACCGTATTTATGATTGGCTAAGAGGCGAGATAAAATCGATCGAAACGTGCGCATCACCAATTATCATTGCATCCTTGTTTATCTTATCTTGTCGCGTGGGTGGCCGAGATCAATATATCGGCGCGAGACCGTGTCTGATCAATAATTCGATTGCATCGCGTTCATCAATGGCCGCTGCGAAAGAATCCTGACAGAATAATTACATATTTCCATCGTCATATCACACTAAAATAGTTCGTTTAAATCTAAACGTCGAGCGATAGGAGCAATAAACTTTATCATTATTTATCTGAACACCTCTCTAAACCATGATATCATCTGCCGCGGTCTTCATCGCTCAAAAATTTTGTCCTTTCCTGTTGCAAAGCTGATATCGCCGAAAAAATCTTGTTAATTTATACACGATATAGGATACATTCTTCGAGCCTTCTTATTCATACAACGTACCGATATATTTTTTGCCAGAAAAGTCGTAAACCGACGTCTAGACTTGTCTCGGTAAAAGCAAGCTATGGCAAACAACGCCGGGTCGAGTTAAAAACGTGTTAAGTTGTGTTCAAACATCTGTACGATTTCGATTGCGGATAACAGACACTTGTTTATCGACATCCCGTCGAGCGGGGACATTTCAAAAACGATCGCACACGTCGGTCCATTTAATAAAGTTTGCGACTCCGTCAAACGGAGATGAGAAAGTACAGCTATCTAATTATAGGAGGCCCTTGGATCGATTTTCACGATCACCGGCGATGATTTTCAAACGAACCCATGTCGCACGCGGGATCGAAGCTTTTCCTATTAGCAGAAGGAGGCAAGGTTAGCCGGTCAGTGAGCTCGAGAACGATTCACCAGGTTCGCAATGCGATGCTGTAAACGGTATCTCTCTTACAGTTGCTTTCGTCGACCGTCCTACTGTTTGGAACACGAAATTCTTCCGTAATTTTCACCCCCCTTCGGCGCTAAGTGTTGTAACTTTAGGTAGAATTTCGAAGAATTTTAGAATTACCAGTTTTTCCAGCATAATTATACCAAATACAATTCTTCACCTTTCTTGCTCTTCGAAGAGCAGGTCCAATTCTGCGTCGTCGTATCAAAAACGAATCGATTTTTCGCTGTTAACCTTAGCGACTCCACGCCGCTCTTTCGCGCACAGTGTACAGAAGGGTTATTACGGCAAAAAAGCTGATCGTATAGCGTCTCGTTTGGCCGAAAACCGAGTAAGCGAACTCCGCGCTCGCGTCTCGGAAACGGAGTTGGCCAATTCTGGGTCGGATCGATCGACGTAAATCGGTGGTCGGGTTGCGATTGATGGAGAGCAAGAGTCGCGACAGGCAAAGAAAGGGATCGACGGATGAATGCCGACAAGCGTACATAATATCGGTGCTCGCTATTTTGTGTACACGAGCTTGATGGTCGATTAGACTCCCGTCCGCTTTCTTTCTTCATTGAGAAATCGCCATGGCTATTTTCGGTCTGCCCACGTCGCTGTTTATCGTTTATTGATTAGCGTGCGTTAGTCGGGCTTCTGCACAGGCAAACAAGTGTCATTGTGACGTCAATTCGCCCGGGTGAACAACAGCGAACCGCGCGTTTCGCGCGTACTTTTAATCGACGCGGATGGAAGTTGCACTTACGCCTGTATTTAGGCATAATTACAAATCATGCGATGCATTTTAATGGGACGAAGAACCGTCCTGTTGTCCGGACAAATTATTTGCTGCTCGATCGCGGCTAATTGCGTTCGGTTCGATAAACACTCCTCGCTTCACGATCTTAGGATGGGAAACACCTGTTGCACTGCATTCGATCGATCATCTAGTAATTTTCGTACGTCCGGTTAATTGTTGGAAGCGAACCGTATTAAGCACGATATAAATATAATACGCAATCGATATCTCGGCTTGATTTCATTGAACGTGGAAACGGTCGGTGATCCAATTGAAGTATTATTGAACGCTTCTTTTTCGTTATCACTGCGCCAGAGTTTCTCGACCGTTTGCGAAGAAGTTGAATGAGTCGATCCAGCGAAAAGTGTAAGCGTGTACAAAGCGTACATTCTGTGCGGCAGAAGCAATGTTAAAATATTCAGGAAGCTATTAAACGACAACCATTCATGCAAAATCAGCGTTTATTAGTCGAGTAACTGGCAGCCTCGACTATGGCTGGCCAGCCATCGTTTAACGCTCGAACGAGCCCTGATTGCGTTAGTGATTCGATCGTTTCCATGAAAGAGATTGCCATTATCGTGTCACTATATGTTCAAGTCGATATCTACCAGCGTCAACAGCGAGAAACGGGGCGGCTCTTTACACACTTGTGTACTTTCGACACTGTGCAGCGGATAAAAAGGAAATAAGAGATCGGCGGCGTTTAGCCGTAACTGGAAGTACTGCATCCGTCGGGGCGCGGAGTTTCGTCCGTTCATGACGACGACACCCGCTGATGCAAGAGAAGAGTTTCGTCATCGCGTGTGCGTCGTCGTCGCTGCATCGCGCTTTATCGGCACGCTAGCAAACACGATTAAGGCGTGTTGCATTTCCGTGTCGGGGCGGGAGAAAACAATTGATAAAAATATTGTGTTTCGCCAACTCTCTCCCCTCCTTGGATTTCCACTGGTGACTTACCTTTATCTCCTTTCCTCCCGGATCGTTCCGTAGCGGGTATTTGACAAACGATGTTGACACGAGGAGGAAACGATTAGCTTGCACCGGCGCTGTCGAAACATGTTTTTTCCACCGAAGAACAGCGAGGAAGATAACGGACGGAAGAAAGGGTGGATATTTCCGAAGCAAGACAATGTGATTGTTTCTTTCTTGAACGTATTGGGGCAAGATAATAAATAGATAGGTCTTGTTTTTCCGTCATTACTTGAGAAATGAACAGTAAGCGCCGAAGGTAAGGGGTTGCTTTAATCCACAGATTTCCATTTCCAAGTATTTGGATTTTATCGTAAGCTGTGTAGAATTGCTGTGCAAATATGAAAGTAGGTTTCATGAAACCTGCCGAAAGCAAGGATTCCTTTAAAACAAAGGGGTGGTTTACCTCGAAACTCGAAAATCATTATTTCATCTTTAGTCACCTAGTGAGAATTTCCAAAGCAATGAAATATGGTAGTTAATGAAATCCCGTCGTGTGGGAATTCGTTCTCGCATGCACTGATGCACGCGTATTCCGCTCAGGTGTGTTTTTCCACGCTATCAACTACGTAGCAAGGCCAAGCGCGTTCTCGTCAAATAATAGGAAGGCCAATAGCACCGATACGATTTCACGATACACGTTTCTTTCATTTTTTTTTTACTAGCGGTTCCTGCAAACTTCGATCGCAGTTTATCGCCTCGGCAGCGGTATTTCAGTCGAAGCTTCTCGGTATTCGCCAAAGGGCAGCGCGTATGGAATTTCCGAGAACGCGCGTAAAACTGCGAGCGGCGATGACGCCAGCGTATATTGAAAGTTCCTGCCATTTTCCTGGAGTTGTTTTCGCCTAAGAGATTCCATTCTTGTTAAAAACAATTTCCCTTTATTTTCCTCTCCTCGCTATTTTTTGGCGTTCTTGTTTTTTTGTACGAATATGATCGAGCATATATGAAAACTCTGTCTTTCCTTCTGCCCTCTCTTTTTCTCATATTGAATCGGCTTCGTACATCGCGCAGGCTGCGTAATAATCTCAATGGATTCGTTTATCTATTCATTCGCGTACACGAACGCGCCTTCGCACAATGCCGCCTGAATGGCTCTGTATCCCAGAAGATCTGTTTTTCGCTCTAGAAATAGATGGAGCATGACCCCGGCGCTCTGTGACCAGTAACCAATCCGACTTCCGCATGATATCGCTCTAGATAAGTAACCTCGAGCGCTCTATGATATCAAGAATCTTTCCAAAAGAGATTCCGAATCTCCGTTTTTATTCAGAACTTGTTCCCATAATTTTTCCTTTGAAATATTGAGCGGAAGTTTTTTTGCAATAACCGTCCTCGACCTTCTTCCGTCTTCTCAATAGAAGATCTACCCGCTCGATGCGAAAGAGCTGGTCTCGCACTGCAAAGAGCATCGCGATCGTAAGAGCGAGGAGAAGATAGGTCCTGGCCACGATAAAAGGTTAATTGAATTATTCCCACCGTTTGGCCGGGACCCACTCCTATAATGAATTTATTCATCGACGATAAAGTGGGTCGTAGGTCGGGGCATGCTTTAATTTCCCCAACACGGTAAATTGCGGCCAGTCTCTTGCTACGTGCGTGCAGACTTACTCTCCTGCGTCATTTCTCGCCCACCTAGAAGCGCCGAGTCGAAACGCGTTGCTCTGTAACCCGTTCGTTCGTCCGGAATGGGGCACATACGTCTGACGCAACGACGATGGAATTATCTGCGCTAGTTCCGACAAATCGTTCCAATAGCTTTCATTTCTGCAGCAATTTCTACTCGAGATAATGATCAAAGGGTCCGAGAATTCGGCCTTGGAAGAATACGCCCCAACGGGATGCAAAAGCGTTCCGCGAACGATATAAAGGCATACGTATTCTATAAGCGAGATCATCCTCGTGAGAAGAGCCGAAAGGTTCTAATAAAAGTGTTAGAGCGACGATCATGCGAGGCGATCAAAACGGCGCAGTTCATTCGCCCACGGGTTAAAAAGTCAAAGGGGCCGAAGTCGATGCCATCGTCCATGGCTAAGAATAGCGCGTGGCGATCGTCGCTTATTGTCCACCTTTCGTCAACGTCGTCGCCGTCGTGCGACGACGGGTGGCCGTTGCTCGTCGCCGTTCCAGATAAACGATACGCACTGGCCCTGACACTTGGCTCTTCTCTTCCGTCGGCGAGCTCGCTGCACCTGTCCAAACCTACCGGTGATAGATAGAGGGAGAGAGGAATCGTATTCTGTCTGTCGCGCCTAGAGAACATTCCCCTCGTCGCGCGTTAAATTTATCGCGCGTTAATGCAGATCAGCCATCGGCGGTATCGTTGCCGGCTATATTTATACACGCGGAGCCGCTGCATTGTCTGCTGGGTTATCACCGCGGTGTACGAGCCTCGTGGATTTAATTGACTCCCGCGCGAGCGCCCATTCAACAGCGAAAACATGTCGTTCGTCGCTGAATTTCGTGCCCCTCGTTGACAGGTACATACGTATATCGTTCTGCGATCGGTTCCGTTGCAGACAATGTGAAACGAGAATTCAGTGGAGACTGTGCGATGTTTCCTGCTGCGGTTCAGTCGACGAGGCGATCTCGCGTAAAGCTTGATCTTGTATTTCTATATCGAGTATTAGGCGTTTCTTTTTTTTTTTTGTCGAATCCGTTGCAATTTTACTCGCTTCGAATGTAACGGTTTCCGGACAATGATGGACGGTTTTGTTTTTGTAGGAGAAGAAAATCACGATGCTAAAAGCTGGATCCGTATTGAGCGTGTTGGTCTTGCTGATCATCGCGAAGATCGCGGTCTCGAATCGCTGTCTGACGATGCTCGAAGGTAAATCGCGCCTGGTCCGATCTGCGACGGACCTGTTCCCCTTAGGCACACGCGCAGCGGCCTGGACTAATTGAAGAAAATTAACACTTTGACAGAGGTTAATCCGAAGAGGGTGATTCACTTGGACGGCCAGTCGTTGAATATTAACTTCGAGGTGTCCCGCAGAGTTACGCAAAGGCTGGCGACCAGGATCATGAAGATCTTTCTCACCGAGGTACTGGGATACACCGGGGTGTCCGTGTTCGAGATAGACGACGAGTTCAGGACCGATGAAACCTTCGGCAGATTGTCCGACGATGTGTCGTACAGCGGGCACAGGATGTAAGAAACGATTATACTATTATTCTGTTTATCACTGCAGTATCGTAGAACGCTCGAAGTTCGCGTCGAACTTTCTCGGAACTGACCAACGAGAGGTAGTTTGGGAAATCGCAAATGTGTCAGGGTTCAAGATTGATCAAATAATAAGGAGGACGGGAACGGTTTTTATCCATTTCGTACCATCCATCCACGGCTCGCGACGAGTTGACACGTCTTCTAAATAATAGGGATCCAGTGTCTATGGTGAACATGGAGGTATGGATACCGCCGCAGCTAGACACGATGCCGTTGTTGAACGCGCACGACGTGAAGGAATGCGGATCCATCGCACCGCCGGGTCATTTCGGCTGGTTCGTCCCGGCCGCGTTGTCGAAGCTCGGCGACAGTTGGATCACATTCGCCAACAGCGAGACCGCGGCCCGGTTCGACGCGGACGAGTCCGCGCTCGACGGGATCAAGAACTTCACCATAGACCCGGACACCAATGCCCACTATTGTACGGAACCGTTCTGTCAACAAGGAATGTACGTTCCCGAACAATGCCGGGAGAAATCGTGCGCTCTGCTGTTGGCCGGTTACCCGAGCGTCACCGACTTCGTCAAGGACCACATCGACGAGATGAAGCTGTACGTGAAGGTGGCCTGGGTCGGCTCGAATCTGAAGTATCTGACGGAGGCGTTGACCAAGGAGCTGTCGGATCGTCGGACGTCCACGGCGCCTACGACCGACAGGTATTGCTTGGCGTATCTTTCAATGCATAGTTCAACGCATTTTTCAATGCATAGTCGGTGGTTTTCTGCGGAGATAAGAAACACGATGGATAATTTAGGGAAACATTGGGCAGGTAATTGGTAACAGTGGCAAGGCAACGCTATTGGTATCATATTCGTTTATCATAGATCCATACACTTGGATCATTTGCCCGAGGCTTAAAGACATTCATTTAACAGCCTAAACCAATTACCATTCCATTGCCAGTCTGCTGCAGAGCGTGCTCTGCAATAATCGATACAATTACAGCAATTTTCATAACCCGTTCACTTAATTTCATCTCTGTTAATCGTACGTCGTTAAACGCGGCTTACCTTGTTTCTAATTTAACGCGTTACAGAAAAGTAGACGGAGAAGCGGTCGTGTCAATTTAGAGGATTGAAGAACGTTCTTCTTGCAGCCGGGGTCGCATATTATTTACCCGATGATCTTACCCGCGTAATAAACGTTTCCCCCGAAATAGAATCGCGCATCGAAAATACGGCGGCATTCTCAGAGTATTTCACCAGCCACCACGTTTCTTTTATTACCGGGCCATCGTTTGCAGACACCGCTGTCCTGTTTTTCTCCCGCGGCAAACGCGAAAAACACACGCCACTTTTTTTATAGCTTATTATTGCGCCGAAAAGAAAGAAAAAGAAAGAAAGAACGGCCGTGTTCCCGTTCCGCAGGTCTCTGCTGATCATGCACTGGACGCCGAGCAGCGTGATTCCGAACGAGAAGAACTTCACCACCATCGAGTTCCCCCGTTGCGGCACGAGGAACTCGCTCGTCGGTTGCAAGTACGAATCGAACCGGCTGATCAAATTGGTCTGGGGCAGATTGGAGTATATCGCTAAGCTGGCGTTCGAGGCGATCAATCACGCCAGGTTCTCGCGCGAGATGTACGAGGATCTGATAAATCGTCACAACAGATATTCCGGAAGCATGGACGAGGAGGAGATCGCGTGCGACTGGTTGAAGGACAATCTGAACTACACGCTGGACCTATGGATGCCGAACAACGCGGACAAGAATATTTTATACGTGGGCGGGATATTTCCCATGAGCGAGGCATTCTACTCGGGGAAATCGATCTTGATCGCCGCTAGAATGGCGAAGGAAGCGATCAACGTGAATAATACCGTTCTGAGGGATTACAATTTAACGTTGCTGGCGAACGACGGCCAATGCAAGTCGGACATGGTGATGAGATCCTTCATCGATTACATCGTGCACAATCAGTACGAGAAGTTGGTCGGTGTGTTGGGTCCTGCCTGCTCGGAGACGGTGGAGCCTTTGGTCGGCGTTTCGAAGCATTACAAGACGGTGGTTATCAGTTACAGCGCGGAAGGCTCGAGTTTTAACGATCGCACGAAGTATCCTTACTTCTTCCGCACCATCGGGGAAAACAAGCAGTACAAGCACGTCTATCTGCAACTGTTAAAGAGATTGGGATGGAAGAGGGTGGCGTCGTTAACGGAGGACGGGCAGAAGTATACGGAGTACATATCGTACATGCAGGACATACTGAGGGATAATGGGATCGTGTTCGTGGCGAACGCAAAGTTCCCGAGGGAACGGGAGGCCGACGTGATGACTAAGGTGAGGATCGTTTTATAGTTCCGTTTAAGCATCCTGCTCGCAAATCGTTGGGCGACCCGATCGAAACGACTCCGACACGCCAGGCCGGTCGATAGAGCGGAACATTATGATCGCTGGCTGACAGTGAATTATTCCGTTCGATGAATAAATCGCGGGGAAATGGTTCGCGGTGATAGATTGCCCATGCGGATATTATGTAGAATAACCGTCTATGTTGAGTAACGTTATCTCTATTTAAGACACGCGAGATTAGTTCCCGAAGTTGTAATTCTTGTGAATAATAAAATTAATCATTAGGAGATCGATTATTTCACCAAATATAAATTCTAAAGAAATGTCGTCGATTATTAATCAATAGCCCGGTGACACAGTACTTGGAGGAAAACTTATTTCTTCAAATAAATGATGAAATACTCAATTTTGCAGTATCTGCAAGATCTCAAACAGAAGAAAGCGAAGATTATCATAGCTGACGTGTATGACCAAGTAGCCAGGCAAGTGATGTGCGAAGCGTACAGACTAGAAATGACTGCGACACAGGTAAGTGAATAAAGTAACGAACCCTAATTTCATTGAAGAATCAATTTCATTCGGATTGCATTGTAAAAGCAACCTTGTCCACTTCCAATATTTCCCACTCGGAATGTATTCAAATCCCGAATCCAGGGTTACGTATGGTTTCTGCCACTCTGGCTCCGACCGCAATGGTACGACACCGATCGGTACAATCAAAGGGGTGAACAGGTGCCCTGCACGACAGCGGAGATGGGCAAAGCGATAAACGGCTATCTCGGTCTGTCCCATGCGTATTTCGCGCCCGACAACGATATCATGCAAGAGGGAATAACGGTCCGCCAGTGGCGAGATCGTTACGAGCTGTACTGCCAAAAGAAGCGGCAACCGCCCTCTAATTACGCTGGCTTCGCGTACGACGCGATGTGGACGTACGCGTACGCGATGAATCAACTACTGCGAGAGAATCAGAGCTACGTTTTCGACCTCCATAGCGAGCACACTATCAACCGGCTCACCGATATCATTGGCGATACAGATTTTTACGGGGTACGTGAATGGGACGAGCGTTTAATATAATCCTTGTACGCATCGTGTGTACAAATGAAACGATTCCTTTCGATTCAGGTGTCGGGGAGAATCAAATTCTTCGGCGGCCCCTCGAGATACTCCGTCATCAATATCGTTCAATACGTGAACAACGAGACACGACTGGTCGGCAACTTCTACCCGAACGTCTCGGAAACGAAACACGAGGTCGTGGGTGGTAGGCTAGATCTGAACGAATCCGCTATCGTTTGGTTGTCGCGCACCATGCCGGACGACGGCTCCGAGCCACCGCAGAGATGCGTTATCGCCGGTTTCGCCGATTTCTTGAGCGTCTCCTGCGAGGTCGCATTCGTGATCGTCAATATCTTCGGCTTCAGTTTGCTGGGCGTGATTCTTATCATCGGTTTCATCATCGTCAAAAGAAAGTGAGCGAAACTCGTCACGACTGTCATGAAAATACTGAAAATTCCTTAAACGAAACGCCGCATGATTTGACGTATTATTTGTGTAACAGGTACGAGGAGAAAGTACGCTTGCAGGAAAAGTACATCAAATCCCTCGGCTTGGACTTCTCACAGATGGACACTTCGGATCTGGATAAATGGGAGATACCCCGGGACAGAGTGGTGATTAATAGAAAATTAGGAGAAGGAGCTTTCGGAACGGTTTACGGCGGCGAAGCGCTGTTCCCTGACAAAGGGTGGCTAGCCGTGGCTGTAAAGACGTTAAAAGTTGGTAGCTCCACCGAGGAGAAGCTGGACTTTCTCAGCGAGGTGGAGGTGATGAAGAGGTTCGACCATAAGAATATCATCAGACTGCTGGGCGTCTGCATCAAGGGTGAGCCTGTATTAACGGTTATGGAGTTCATGCTTTACGGCGATTTAAAAACCTACCTCTTGGCGAGAAGGCATCTCGTGAACGATCACAGTTACGAAGACTCCGACGAAATATCCAATAAAAAGTTAACTGCTATGGCACTGGACGTGGCTAGGGCGCTCAGTTATTTGGCCCAATTGAAGTATGTCCACAGGTGAGTGAGAAAATTGATCCCTTCTCCTTTCTTTATTTAATCATTTTCTTTCCCCTTCGAATCTGTTGCTTGATGTTATTTCTGTTTTCCTCCTCAGAGATATCGCCTCTCGTAATTGCCTGGTGAACGCCCAACGGGTGGTGAAGCTTGGCGACTTCGGCATGACGAGGCCGATGTACGAGAATGATTACTACAAATTTAATCGAAGAGGTACGGTCTCTTAAAGTACAGCAACAATTATTTCTTTTTTCTTTTTTATTCTAGCAATACTTCGAGTGATGCGATTTTGGTTCCAGGCATGCTACCAGTCAGATGGATGGCGCCGGAATCCCTGGGTCTCGGAATCTTCACCCCAGCCTCCGACGTCTGGTCCTACGGTGTCCTCCTCTACGAGATCGTTACCTTCGGTAGCTTTCCCTATCAAGGGATGAGCAACAACGAAGTGCTGTTCCACGTGAAGGCTGGAAACTCGCTGGTCGTTCCCAAAGGGGTGAAACTTCCACTGTAAGATCATCCACGTTTCCTCTTTACTTCGATATACACCATCGGAGGTAACGCAAACACTTTTCATTTTACAGGGAGAATCTAATGTACTCCTGCTGGAGGACGGACCACACGAAAAGACCAACGGCACCGGAGATCGTGGACTTCCTAGCGACGAACCCTCGAATACTATCCCCTTGCCTGGACGTTCCCTTGGCTAGCGTGCAAATCGATCACACGGGACAATTAGATTTTCAGTTGCCGGAGAACATGAGGAAGTTCTCGTTATCCTGGCCGTCCCAGAATCACGCTACAACCAGATCATCCACGTCGGTGTCCAGTCCTGTGGAAGTAACCATTCCTCCCTTGCTCGACATAAACTGCCAGGACGACGGACAGAATCATCAGGACTCTCTATTAGGCGACGTAACCAGCGAGGAGAGTTCGAAGCCGTTGCTGATGAACTCTGGAGAGCCGGCGGTCAGTCTAGCCGTGAGTTTGCACAGTCTGACGCGGAAGGACGAGCCGGCGCATAGGTACATGAACATTCAGCCGGGACTGTCCATGGGCAACGATTACCGGAAGCAAAGCGCTGGGGGTATTCCGATGAAGGAAAGAAGCGCGATGCTGCCGGAGAAGAGGAACTCGGAAGACGTGTCGATTCTCTGACAGTCGGGCCGGCGTTCGATTCTGCGGCACTAATCGACGGTGCATTTCTACGGGTGCGCTGAAGGTATATTTGGAAGGTATACGACGAAGTCCTGTAGGAAGGCGAGCGTATAGGGTCGATGGACCGCGCTCGATGGGCTGCGTGTGCTTCCGATCCATATGATTTCTCCGGAGGTGAAAGAGCAACGATTCCTTAAAGGCTTTTTAGGAACGGGTTCGATTCACGTGGAGATTAGAAAAGCTGCCGATTTAGCAATGATAAGACGGAGATAACCGCAGGCATTAATCATACAAAGAAAGAATGATATCAGTCCAAGCGAAAGCAGAAGCGTGTGATGATCTCTCGAGTCCAGAGAAGCGAACCGGCTCCGTAGAATTTTCGCTCAAATCAATTTTGAGACTGATAGAAAAATTAAGTTATTCGACGCGACAGTGTTGGAAGTTTCCTCGAGGAAATAACAAATATTTACAGTTTTCGAATTCTAGAAAATGTCTCTCTACCGTGAAAATGATTTTATCGAATAAATGTTTAGCAAAGCATTTTTTTTTGTTAATCACTTAGCGTAGAAATTTCCATTGTTTTCACGTCGAGGAAAAAAGAACGGGGAGGAGGGCTGCTTCCGTCAGGTATGCCGTATTTAGAGCGACAGGGGAACGACTGATGAGCCAAAGCAAAGTGCGTCGTCTTCGCGCAAGGGAAAAATTAGGATAGCAGCATTTCTCTGAACCCGCAATCAGATTTCTTCTGCAGGCAATCGTGTCGATAATACATACTATCGGATACTTCGCGTAACAAAGTTCATGCATTTTTTTTTTTTTCTAATGGACAAAACTAAAAACGGAAACAGAGCAATATTTTGCACGAGGGAATGATCGAGCATTGATGTTCACGTGTAGCCATGACATTTATATATGAAACTCACCACTTTTTACGCGAGAACGCAGCTCGTGAACATTAAAGGTGGAATCGAAGAAATTAATAACGGTTGGCAATGATCCTTTCCAGTTCCACGCGTAATAGTATATTTTTTTCACCCGCGTTTGATGGAACATATTTAGGAACTCGAAGGGAAACCGTGACTGCTGCCTGGTTACTCGCAATATGTAAGCGAAACGGTCACTAATTATTGTATAAAGCAATCGCACACCTAGAGACTATTTATTGAATCCGAGAAACAATTCCTCTCTTCTCGTACCTCTAATTGAAAGCAATTTATTTTTATTTATATAGAGAATAGAAACGTGGCGCGATGCGCGAGAGCGATCTGCTGTTTACTTAGGTGCAATGACATTCTGTATGTACAAATAAGCTGTCGAAACAATATATTATGTATTACTAAATGTATATCGAGCCGATCAATCGTGATTAAAGTGAGGAGTATTAAAGGGTGTGCCAGAAAATTTATTATAGAGTCGTTAGGAGAAAGAAATTATTGTGTAGGAAAGTATACAGGTTGGCTGAATTTTGCTAACAGTGACCAAAAAGGATATCTTCCGTTCCATTTCGATAGCATAATTTTTTTTTCCTTTAATGGACGCTTTATTGATTTTCGTATTTATTATGAAGATAAATATCATTATCGTTTCGTTGCTCACTGTTCGACCACTATTGTATTTAAATGCCTCGCGTTTTTATTTTGATGCAACTTTCTAACGAAGCGTTTTGCTTTTTTTCTTTTACCTATTCCAAAGAACATGTTCCTAATGTTTGGTCGATTAAAATCCAGACATCCTGTAATACGCATAGGAGCGCTTAATAATTTACGCGTGCAATATCGTTGTTAGGGAGCAACTGGAATTCTGTCACACGACACGACTGAAGCAAACGATAGAACGTATTTTCTTAATTCTCACTTTGATTTGAAAATAAAAATGAGATCAATCGCGTTACGTGTATACGTCGTGTCGAGCATCTGTTACGCTTATCGCAGTATTTAGCGATCAACAAATAAAAACTACATATTTCCTTTCTTCTCCTCTCTCCTATGCCCGGTATGGATGAGATATGATGTTTCTGTAGACATTTCGGGCGTTTTTCTACATTGTATATATAGGTAATTAAATAAAGAGTGTAAAGCCAGGACAGTACAATCCTTCCTAAGAATAGCTTCACGCGAGAGAAACCTATTGTAACGAATACCGCGACGCTATTTATTCTCGAATCGTACACTTGTAATTTTATATTCGTTGTAGATGTTGAGATGAGTGCGATACTGCTGTGTACTGTTCTGTACAGATCATTATATCTCTCGAATATATATATATTTATTACGCTTTCTCGAATTAAACCATACGAAATATTATTTTTTTTTTTTATTTTTCCGTATTCTATGAATCGTTTTCGATGCTCGCTGAGAGCATTTTAACCCCGGACGAGGGTACAGAATCTGTGGACTGTGCATTTTCTTATTAAATTTTTATTGATTCAGCTTTTTGCGTATGGCTGCAACACGCGATTGGACGCTAAATTGGTTTCAAGACAATTCCTCTGTTTTCATAGCAGCTGTAGGGTGGGTCACTTACACCCCCATTCATAAGTCGAACGCTCCATAAAATTTCATTGAATAATAACTATGCTGAGAGTCCCCAGTGGCTTATGGATGGGAGCGTGTGCGTCGTAGCAACCTCCACGTGGTGTGACCCGGGCAATCGATATTATTTACAATATATTATCGTTTATTCATACCTCGTCTATCCTTTCGGACAATTGTCCAATTAGATTGTAAATGATATCGAGCTAATGGCTACGACTGTCAGGTACACTTAAGATTATTCGTCTGCTTTTGTAAGCGTGGACGGAATGAGAGTATTATTAATATCATCGATCGGGTTTATTCAAAAAGTGTTCCTCGCAAATTATTTACATAATACTCGAAATATGTACAGTATTATATTTTAACATGCAATTGTCAATTAATGAAAATATACACCGCAATTACGATCATTGGAAGAAGACGGTGCGCGGTAACTTCAGCGGCCCCACTTAGATACCACTGAAAGAATAGTGCTGAAAGAAAAATGACGATAATTCGTAGTGGACAAATACCGGATTTGCAGGAATATATTCACATTCGACTTCTATCCTTACCAGTGTCATCGCGACTTGTAATCCAACCAACCACTGGTTCCATTTTATTTTGGCGTTTCAGCCACTGATTCAATGGCTCGAAATACCTTAACACAGCACCGGCGTCCATTCTATCTGTTCTCCCTCTCGTCATTTGTCGTACAACATATTTCCAAGGCTTGGACGACCCCATCGAGAGTATGTCGCTGAAGAGAAATGATCAAATGAACTTTTACTCGATCCGTGTAACAACTTGACTGCGGTGATCGTCGAACGTACGATAGCAATCTGCCAGCTTCGCGTGATCTGTAGAAGTCGCAGGTGTGTAGATCACCAGTGTGACCTGCTATGTCGCATAGAGACTCGAACAATTGAAATTGCAAGACGACCCCGACGAAGTATCTAGAAAAAGAAATAGGATCGCATCGATTCCCTATGAAGTAGAATTCAGCTCCACAAGATTGAACTAAAGGAGGCCGTTTTGTACTTTGCGTAAACGGCATCAGCCGGGACGTGATACTTCGCGCCTGGATCAAAATCCCTTTCAGACCGCGGTACCGGCGGCGCGATTCCTTGATACCGTAATCTCATCTCCCACCATTTGTTCGTCATGTCCGTGACACCCTCGTTGAACACTCGCCATCGCCACTGTTGACATTTGCAAAAGGTTTACGCGTGTTTCGTTGATAAAGAATAGCGGCGATTGTGATTCGATTATGCGTCGAACCTCGTCGACCATGTAAGCGAACGGCATGTAGGCAACTTTACGAAGTGCCATCAGCATCAAGAAATTGATCTCGCTCCCATAATCGTCCGTGGAATTATCGTGCAATCCGATCCTACTGAAATGTTGAGGCGTGAAGACGGACAGTTCAATGGCATCGCTGACTGCTTCGAAAAATCCTAATTTATGAAAGAAACAAGAATATTGGTATTTCGTGTTCAGGTGGATTGAATTCTCGCGTTAATGGTACTCTACCTGGGACTGCCTCGTTTCGAAATAACAGCGGTTGGTCCCTGTATTGCAAATAATATTGCAATCGAGCGATTTCGTGATGAGTAGACAGTAAATCTTCCATTGTGACTCGCGTGCATTGCTTGATCCTATCAAGTTAATCCGTTCAGTATGCCCAATTATAATTTATCGCTTATCGATAGATACCTATAGTCGATCCTGTTACAAAAATCCCAAGCACTTGGTGTGCACTTGACCTCTCTGTCAATGGGCTTCTCGAACATCGAGAATCTCCAGAATTCCGGTGGCATCGGTTTCATTCCGAGAGAAGTGAAGAACTCCTCGGCCATTTGAAACATCCTTCAACATTCGCGTGTGAAATATCGATCTCTAAACATTAGCATCACGAGCGAATCTAGATAAGTATCATTATCGCGTTGGATTACCTCAAAGGTGTGAAGCCTTGTATCATCATGTCCAGAGTGACGTCAAGCTTTTTGCTCGCTGGGAACGGTTGAACCAAGTCGAACAGTTCCTCCCAATTCTGCGCCCATACGTTCCCCAAAATGTGCGCCGGAAGCGGCCCATCTCTTCTAACTCTGTCACCGTGTCGTTCGTGTAGCTTCGTTCTCACGTAGGTGAACAAATTTTTATACAAGTGCATGATCGCTGACATTACGTCCGCTGTATTTTGTCGAAATTGTTCGTCCTCGAATAATTCTCTCATTTGATCACCGGCGTCCTCGAATCCTACGGGACGAAGTGATGCCACTTGAACGATTCATTTACTCGAAGCGATCCCCCGCTCTCTTTTTACTCACCATTTAATCTGGCGGCTTGATTCGCCAGCTGCACATATCTCATGTACTTGTTCTTAAGCTGCGGCCCGGTTGCTTCGTGCCAAGCGTGCCAGTAATATAATAACTCGTCATAGTCCTTTGATCGTGCCATTATCCTGTTGATGTCTGATAAAATAATATCGGATTACTTGATGCTCGTAATTAATTTGCGCGCAGATCATGAACTGACCGTGGTCCAAACTTAGGTCACAATCCGCTCCTATCCCTTTGTAGGGGCACAATCGTGTTCTTGCGTATATCTCTTTCATTTCAAGGATCAAACTGTGTAACTAGAAATTATCGTCGTGTATCGTTTCCGTTTCCACCAGTTATCGCGATAGGATTTTCATATCTAGATACCTCATTAAATTTGTCATCGGTCAGCGAGTTCCGACCTTTAACAGCAATCATTTGGAGCTCCCTCTTGGCGAAGGGATCCGCTATTCTGCTCCAAGCAAAACTGACGGCCTTTCGCCAGGAAATTCGATCGAATTTCAACTTCAACGCCTGTTCTTCTAACTAACATAATAAGAAAACAAATATATATATATATATATATATATATATATATATATATATATTTCATTAAGTCCAGTGGCCTTTCGTAAAAGTTGTAGAAAATCTCCACCGTACCATTCTTCGACGATTAACTTCGGTCACGTTCGTCGCGAAATTCCATTGCGCTGTCATTACTCTCGTGCACATCGCAGAAGCTTCACTGTCGTATTCCCTAATGAATCGCATAGCGTCTCCTAAGTTCACGTTCATCCCCTATGTTGAAATAGCGATCGATATAAATATTATTTTCTTCTGAGCTTATTTTCTTTTTTTTTTTTTACTTTACATTCTCAAACGTAAAAGCATCCTACTGGCCTAGAAAGAACGAGCACGTGCCTCGGGATCTAATTGGAATGAAAAATCTGACCAATATCTTTCTGTAGAATGAAATAAGCCAACCGTGTCGGGTGCACGTGTCTCGATCGAAGTGTACCATCTCCACGATACCGTTAGTTTAGTAAAAAGGTAATATAACTTCCTCACCTCTAAATACTTGCTACGGTTTTCCTGCACGAGGAACGCACAAAGTAACAGAGCCCCGACTGCTTTCCTTACAATCGACATGTTCGCAATTGCTCGAACGGGAATCCTAAAATTAATTAGATCAATTGAACAACTCGTCGGCCCTTCCCGAAAAGCTGCTTCTCATCCTCATAAAAGTTAGAATGCAATTGGAAAGTCAGGATGTTGACCAATCACTTCTTCGTGCACCACCGGGCATAATCCTGCCATTTCAGCGACACGTTCACTCTTTGCACATTAGAAAATCCAGTCTTTCACGGGCGACTCGTTATTAATACTCTAGTTACTTGACGAACCAAGTTCTTTCTCCTTTTTGTTATCAGCACACTGTATCTGCAACACCCAGCTTTTAAATTACGGACTACAATCTTCGGTCCAAATGCCTCGCATAAGACTTCACTACGTTCGATGAGGAGATTCTTAAATGATTGAACCGAGAATTATTTAGGTAAATTCTAAAGTGGTATTCTAGCTGATCGGCTATTCGGTACGTCGATGTTGTCGTCGCGAACCTGAATAAACGCAGAAAGAGAAACATGGTCTTCCGGGACGGATATTCCACGGGTAAAAAGAGGAAGGGACAGGCGTCGTCGGTGCGTGAAGCATGACCACCCAACGCACCGTGGCACACGCCAAAATCTTTCCCATCTTCAACTCGATTCATATTTCATAATGCATTTACAAGCTCTACATGCACACATGGTTCTCACGACACAAAGATACCTTTTTCCACCGCAGTTAAACGGTGCAGATAAGCAACGCTTAGCCGTCAACAATGTTAATCTCTTTTCCTTTTGCGTACATCGGTACTGAGATGAAACTGCTTTTTACTAAGCATCGGATTATTGGGGAAAGATTATTACAGAACATTTTATTCATTCCAAAACGTACTCTTTTGCGTTTAAAATGATCCAACCTTTGCGTTACGCGTGGATTTATTTGTCGAGACTGCTCCGAACGAATTCTATTTCATAGAAAGTATAATTTTCATGGAAAGTGGACGATCGTTTCACGCTCCCCTCGTCTTCCAGACAAGCACCGTAACTCCCAATTATCCGACGGCGTAACCGGTGACGGTACGCGGAGCTGTGTAATCTTTTTTTTACAGATATAATTACGCCCTCGCGTTCCACCGAAGGTTTTCGTGGTCGTCAAGTCGGAATTGCTTCGGGAGCCACGTGGTCTAAATGTAGGTGAACGTTTTAGAAAATCGGCGAACCCTGCGATCTACTCCTCCCCCCGCTGAAAGCGTCGCTTCCCTTTGAACTGTCGCTGCTTCTTATATTCCTCGTGTATTATCTTGTCGATGTTCCTGCGCCGTTCCAGCAGCTTGTACTTCCGTTGCAATTCCGCGTATCGCTCGTGCAGCTGCACAAAGTCTAACACGTCCGGGGCCTGAAGAGAGCGTTTCCACCGGAACCAATCGATAACATTGCAAACTACACAAAAGAGAAAGGGAGGATGGATAAGTTACATAGCGATTCTCCATCAAATCCAGCAAGTCCGTCAACCGTCTGCTCGCCCGTTTCACCCTGGCGTCGACCGCCGCGCGTTCGGCGTCCAACTCTTTCGTCTGTCCCTGCTTCAACGTAGTTTCCCTCTTCAAGTTGTTCAGCGTGACCAACAGGTCGTCCAGCTTTTGCTTCTGTTGCGTCAGCTTCAGATGATAACGCCCTGGAACGCAACGATCGGATATTACGCGTGCCCCGCGACGGAGCTCGCGCTGCCGAAAGGACCGTTCACCGGCGATCGTTTTCATGTCGATCACGTAGAGGCTCTTCCCCTCGAGCGTCTTCAGGAAATCCTGGTTCTCGATGCTCAGCTTCTCGAAATCGACCGCGCGAAGAGTCTCGCCTAGCTCCCTTCGTTGAACGAGCTGCCGTTTCGTCTTCCCGATCTGCATCCTCGCCGTCGCGCTCCTCAACCTGAGCCTCTCTATTATCGTGTTCGCCGATCTCAGCCATTCGGCGACGAATCTTTGCGGAACAGTCGCGCGGGCGCGGTGAGAAACGCGTTCGCAACGGTCGCCGCGCCGAAGCGATACGGGCCGCGAATCACCTGATCACTCGCTCCGCGGGGATCTTTCCCGTGATAGGGTCCACGCCTTTCGCGACGACCTCCTCCTCGAAGTCCTCCCTCGTCTCGTACACCTCGTTGATCCGAACTTCGATCTCCTCGATCTCCGCCCTCATCACCGCTCTCCTCTTGCCGGCGATTTTCCTGAATCGCGCCAATCTCTTCTTCATCTCTTCCACCTCTCTCCTCGACATTGCTATACGATGCGCCATCGTGATCCTAGGCGGAATCGGTGTGGATCGCGTATCGGCGATGGGTGCGAATAATGGGGAAGTGTCATGAGTGCGCTAACTTCGGAGCGTCGGCTTGAGTGGCCACGGTCAAGAGGCTCGGCGTCGCGAACTGACTGATGGACCGAAAGCTCGTCGCGCTCGGCGTGCTGATAACGCTGGGCCGACCTAAGCGTATATCGTGCATGCTCGCTATGCTCTCGCGAAAGCTCATACGCGACGATCTTGGCATCGTGCGGGTCACCCTTCGCGCGTACTTCGCTCTTTCCAGCAGGCTGTTTATCACTTAATATGTTTTTTTGTTTTCATTTAATTTTCTTTCGTAGATTCTCTCAGGAAGCGGTAGGCGTTAGGATTCGAAAGTTTATACTTTTCACACTTTGAGGATCTTGCCGAGTCAGGTACCGTTCGTACACGTCATTCTCCAGGGTCAGCGTCCAGATCTTTTGCAAGAGGTCATCTTGCGTTTCGTTCAGCTCCTCGAGAGACATGCCTGGAAATGTTCGTTCAGCTTTTAGGAGTGGTAAAAATCTACTTTCTGATACGCACCATCGAAGTCCGCATTATCGTCGGGCCTGTAGAGCATCATTCGGGAACCGATGCTGAATATGCTCCCCCGAATCGACATCGCGATTAATTATATTCCCGTACGGTAAATTAGGAAAGAAACATGGGACTCGGGTTAAAGATTCTCTTCAGTTTTCGGTCGGAATATTGCCGGGAATGATATTTCTCTTTGCTAGTTTCATACGGGTAACGCTAAGAACGCTGAGGTTTTAATTCATCGTGATTTTATTTCCGCTATGTACAAAGTGTAAGGAAAATTCGTGGCACGCGAGACCATGAGCAAACAATCTAAAAATGGTCCGTCAGATACGGCTAATTTCCTTCTTCATCTTGCAGCAGTGCTTCCTTTTCGATTTCCACATCGTTGATGTACAAGGTGTACGCTATCCCGATATCCTTTTTGCCAGAACTGCACGTTCGGATCGCTGCGGGTAGATCTCCCACCGAGAATAATATTTCCGCACCATCGTCGGTGAATTCGTTCTGGCGAAAAAAAAAGATTAGATTAACATTCGTCTTCGTCGCAGAATAACTAGTCCCTCGTACCTCGGTCTCGATCTGTTCTCCGTTCACCCAAACATTTTGCGTCTGCTTGTCTGGAGAATAGAACGTTTCCTATGATCTCTGCTCTATAGATTAAAAAAAAAAGAAGTCGGCTTATCCTTACCCAACACTATTCTATACTCCTCGCTCCCAACGTTCGACGACCAGGTTTCTAAAATCTTCGACTGCGATTGCACGAAGTTCCTGTACGATTTCCCGTTCACCCAGAGGGTGTAGGAATACTTCAAGCCTATGGAGAATTTTCTATTACAATATTTGTTCAGTTTGAAGATGGTCGGTTTGGAACATTGTACTTGCCTGGGATCGGGTCGATTCTAATCACGAACTTGTTATCATTGAACTTGAACAGTTCATCGCCGACCAGATTAAACATCCAGTCCCTGTGAATCAATTGTTTGCCGTCCACTCTCACCAATCGGCGGCCGGTCGCCGTGCCATGCTCAAATTCTATCACATGATTTCCATCGCTCAGGGGAACGTTCCATTTCGCGGTTGGCCCGTCCAAGGACTCCAAAGTGTGTAAACTCCTAAAAGTATCAGTTTTTTTTTTCTTATTTGGGAGCGCAGTTGGAAAGCGTATGATATACTCGTAGCGCGTTCTCCTATTTCTTTCTTTTTTACATGAAAAAGAGTATACGTTAATTTCTTGTGATCTACTTACTTCAGCAGTATAGCAGCCATGTTACCTGAGTGCTCGTTTCACCTGCACCTGTCCCCGCTTGCGTTTATATCGATTGAATTCAGCACGGCCGTCCCGCGGATCAATAATCCACCTACTCTACGTCGCGACGTAAATGTTATCGCTAAATGAAACAGGCGTCGTGCACAAATACTTTCGTCGGTCGTTTATTTTTTTCGTCAGAAGCGATTGGACAAATCGCAGGCAACGTAAGAATTACAATCTGAGATACGAATATACGGAAAAAATTAATCGTTACAAGCAGCCAATAGTTTCCCTGAGCACGGACCGAATCCGATTCTGTATCCGTCGGCCGAACAGTATCCTGGAAAGCGACGCGCGACTGTTAATCATCTTCTATATGGAATAATAAAATGTTGAAACGAAATTGGCCAGCGTACCGCGAATAATCACTTCGTCACCATCTTGAAGGAACTTCCGGTTGCTTCCGTCTTTTAACGGTATGGGCCGGGTACCTTTCCAAGACAGCTCGAGCATGGAACCAAAGGAATCGGCAGCCTGAAATCGATGGAAATGCAAATGGGCAAATACATTCAATGTAATCACCGACGGATTTCGTTGGCAGATTTCAACGGGCAAATGTTCGGAACGCACCTCGCCACTTATTGTGCCGGATGCCATTAAGTCGCCCGGATTGATATTGCATCCGGTTACGGTATGGTGGGCTAATTGCTGTCGGGGTGTCCAGTATTGGAATCTATAGTTGCTGCGGCAGACGGTGGTGAGTACGCCAGTGGTAGCTATGAAATTAAACAATCGCAGGATTCGCGAAGCGTCGCAACATTTAAAAGCGATTACTTAATGGACCGATGGGTATGGCTCACGTTTAATGTCGACCTCTAGCTTGATATCAAAATTGCACGATTCGGTGTGTCGCAAATAGGGGAACGGTGTAGGATCTTGAGGCGTATTGTCTACTTTAAAGGGCTCCAGTGCTTCCATAGTTACTACCCATGGGGAAATTGTGGTCCCGAAGTTTTTCGACCCGAATGGCCCCAGTGGAACGTATTCCCACTTCTGTATGTCCCTCGCTAAAATTAGTTTCCGAATCAATCAAGCCCTCTTCCTCGTTTATTCTAATATCACTTTCCATTGTTGATTTTACCACTCCAATCGTTCATGGTGACCATCCCGAAAATGTGATCGTAAGCTTTCGATGCTGGAATGGTATCTCCCAAACTCGTCGCCGGCCCCCCGACAAAGAAGGCCACCTCCAATTCGAAATCCATCAGTTTGGACGGGCCGAAGGCTGGGTCCGCGCCTTCCACCGGAAGTGTCTGTCCGCGTGGTCTCCTTATTGGCGTGCCAGATACCACGACCGAGCTCGCTCGTCCATGGTAACCGACCGGCAAATGTTTCCTACAAACACATCATCCTTAGCCAGACCACAGAACGGTTGAAACATCAATCCATTACCAATTCGGCATCAGAGCGTTGTCCTTTCCGCGAAACATGACGCCCACATTCGTGGCGTGGTGAAGCGACGAATAAAAATCCGTGTAATCGCCGATCCTTGCTGGTAGATGCATCGTTGCTTCATCTCGCTCGACGAACACTCTATAAGACAGAGATAATAGTACAGACGAGCATCCTCTTCTCGTTACTTTGAAAGGGAACAGCTTTTTTCGTCTTACTTGGAACGTGTACTCGGTTCCTGTAGCGTAGGATTATCAGCTGAGAGCAAGTGTTGAAGCTTGCCTCGTGCTTCCCTCCAAGAGGGCCTCCCCAAAGCCATAAAATCGTTCAGACAATCGCGACGGAACGCGTCTTGATGATTTTTCAACAACGGCCCGTCGAACAGATGCGAAATCGCGGATAAGTCCAAAATTTCCTCGCCTATCGCCACCCCTATTCTCTTCCGCGGCTGGAAGGTTTCGAATTGATCGTGGTGCGGTACATTGCCGGCGTTCGATAAAAGACAGCAGGCAGCGCATTGGCACGCGGAGCAAATTAAAGCAGTCGTCAATTAGAAATCGTGCACGCAATAGACTGTACGATTTCCAATCGCTCAGGATAATTAAGTCTGTTGCTGATCGAATGATGGAAAGAGTTGTACGGTTTACGGGGACTCTATGCTGCACCGTGTTATCGCGATACTCACGTTGTTCAATGTGGAGAAAACGCCATATGGAAGATTTTCGATCGGAAAATCGGAATCCGGTTTATATTCCACGAACGACTTCATGATATCGAATGTTCAGCAACGACTGAAGCCCGAGACGTTGCGTCGGAATTGTACAGAACTGTATGATAATCGCGTGGAGGCTGGTCAAGGTCGACCAGCCACTGCGAGATAATTTATTCACCTGTTTACTGGCGAGCCCCCGGTTTAGCCGGTTGCCAAGCTTTTAATACCGTTTTTTTTTTGTGTCTCTTGTCTCTTGATCGCAATGTTGAAGTAATGAGAAACGCGACGAACCATTCGATTACGAGTTGGTGCACTTGCTTAATGATATGCATCTTTTGGAATCGTCGCGAGATTCATGAAATTTATTGTTATTTAAAGATGAAACATAGAGGACGCAAAGAGAATAGGAAAGACAGAAAGTTTCACGTAACATGTATTGACAATTTTGGGATAACAGCAATTTATTAGACATTGATATACAGTGGATAGTAAGGTCGATTAGATGGATAAAGTGGTGCTTGTCGTGTAACAAGTACTGCGACACCAGTTACATCTTTACATAGTCCATATTCGTTCGCTCGTCTCAATGATCAAGAGAGTTTCGCGCACACATATACATATTTATATAGAATTATCATCTCACCTAATTTATACATATAAATGTGTTCTCATTTTATCTCTTTAATTACGTACAATGTATATAAGTCAGCTCGACGAGCGCGACGCGTTTGTCTAGAATCTCGATAATAACTCTCTCATCGTTCTCTTTCACTTGGAAGACACGGGATTTTGTTGTTTCTCTTTGTCTCGTCGTTCAGCTTGAACTGATAATTAAAGATCATGAGGTCAGGGTCGGTCCACCCGGACTAGTTTCATAAATCGCAAGGAAATGAATTGGCCAACGTTCATTATTACTTGTGCCTATTCCATCGATACTCTACTATACAACTTATAATAAACCTCCCACGAAATGCGTTGTGTTAAAATGGAAATGATGCGATTACATATCGCACCGTTTATAACAACGATTCATTAACCAAAGTATGGTGTATATACAGCAACATGCTGATCAATAAAGTGAACAACAATACCGTGTAACGGCACGAAGTACGCGATAACAATATACCGCGCGTTAAACAATTCTAATATTCATATAAACGGAGTTAACGAGTGTTGACTAAACGTTTTAATATTACTTCTACGCATCTGCGACTTCTCCGAGCCTGTCCGAGAAGAAATGGGCACAAGAACAATACACGACACGTAACGCTCCTTACATGTACATTCCTAAGTTTGTTAAGGGTGAGCGTGTGCAAATTAAATTCTCCGGTCGATCTACTTGAACAAGATCATTGAGTAGCTCCGTCGCCTGTACAAATAGATTCATTGTTTCTATATATATGTGTACATTTCTGAGTAGCACTTGATGGTACACGACGTTATCGTCATTCTCGTTTCTCCCCTCATCGGTTACAATAGAATACGCATCGTCGTGTACTCGTCCGCTCGGTCGACGTTATCAACGATCGACGGAATAAATGAACTTTTAACGCTGATAAAATTGTGGATAATTATCAACAACGGTTTCATAGAGTGCCTCTCGCAGGTATCGGTACTGTGGTCAGACGAAGCATCCGTATTTCCCTCGTTCTTCGATTCTTTGCGAAAAATACATAAATCCCCTTCCTCTATTGTCTGACGCATCGTGATCGATGTTACATTGAATTTCACGCGAAACGTAACAGCGACGGATTCAATGAAATACTTGACCTCTCGGATCCTGTTTCATTTTTAATCTATCCATCCTGATTTACGTCGACTTTCCCGGAAGAAGAAACTTTTGATAAATTCGTGAATTTACAATAAACACATTTACGTTCCTCTTATTAATATACACGTCGATTTACTTACGCTTATTTCTTCCTTTCTTACTCGTAGACGGGTGAATTCTCGAAATCTATATAAAGTCGTTCGGTTCTCAAGTGGTTTCTCTTTATTGTCAAACGGATTGATACTTCTTCGTCGCTCTTTCACGGAGCAAAAATACTGAAGCGTCTTCATTTAAGGAAAGCAATCATCGTTTTACAGTGTAGTTCGTCGGCTGCTGTATTACGTAATCGATGAAGCGAATCAACGCGCGAGACGTGACAGGCTAACGATCCTAAGAAATAGTCTAAAAAGTTCTTTGGGACTCGAAAACGTTTCGAATCGACGAAACTAATTTCTAACCGATTAATCAGATCGGTCCTCAACGATAATGTACAAAGGAGAATGTAATCGACGAACTAAATGACAACCGTTCGCGCGAACACTTGAAAAAGCATGTACTTTCATGGGTTTGTGTCTTTGTATTTTAAAATCTCAACGCTAGATATATTTATATTTATATAATATACGCTTTGTTCTTCATAAATATCATTTATACCTTTTTTTTCTTTTTGAATACATTTATACTTTTTTTTTTTAAGTTTCCTATTTATGTATATATTACTTACTCTCTGTTCGGTGAAGTTCATCGGTAACGAATAATAAATAACGCGCGTACATTTGTATATAACGGATGTGGCCCATTCTCCACTTTCTCTCTTATAGCTTTGCAAACAATCGATAAGTAACAGATTCGTTTAATCTCTCAATGAAGTAACAGGCAGCTTCGTTTGTACACTTCTAAGGGGAAAAGTATAATTAACGCCTATCAGCGCGGCATTTGTTGCGAGTAAAAATATTTTGTACTACCTCCGCGTTCATTTCGAACGGAAATTCATTGAACTCCTTGCAAGACTTTGCAATTACCTTGTCTTCTCTATCGTGCTCATGGAATTCGCGTAACTTTAATATTTGAATTGAGATCAAGTGCAATCTTTCTGTTTCTTTTTGTGGATCAACGCCACTTTCCCGTGGAAATGAAAGGCGGTTTAAAACGGAACTCGATATCTACAAGCGCGATTACTAAATTTTACTATCGTATCAGTTTTGCGAAGCGGGTTAACGCGTCGTTCCTACTTCCCCTGCTTCCCTTACCCATCCAGCGAGTGAGGCTTAGCGTCGAGGAATGAGAGCTAACAGTAACATTTACGGCCGGAAGCATCGCTACAGCTTTGTAACATGTCGTTTCGTTTCTTCACGGATGCGCTGCACGCTTACACCTAGTAGAACTTACACGCTATGAGTATCCGTCTTCAGTAGATGTCTCGTAATACGCGCGGCAAGCGTTTGTCGTGCTATTTGAGAACGATGATTCAGGGACCGATCTCTTCTTTAACTTCGAGCACCAGCATTCGTCATATTACCTTCCCTCGGAGATGAACGAAAATGTCCGAACGTAATTCTTTATCAATCGAATAAAAGTATTGTCATTCAAGGAGAAAGATGAATGCGATGTACGAAGGGTAGAACGTCGGTGCTCGATACTTAAGTAACCCATGATCGCGACCCTTGAACTTGGCCTCCGGTTCTTTCCTTTTGTACACGAAATGACACGCGACGCGGTACTCCTGCTTGCCAATGAAACTCTCTAATATCAGCGGGGACAACTTTCGTCGCGATTCGCACAGCCATGTGACCGCGGCTGCGACTAATTAGCATTGTAGGCAGGTTTTCTTACAGATCGTGGCCTAATCGGTCCATCTCGGCCAGCAGGAAGTCGACGTCGGCTTCCGTCACCGCGGCGCTCGAGATGATGTTCCTAAAGAAATTCGGTCGCCGATCGTCCGGTTGGTATCCAACCATCAGCGTCCCGGCTTGCATCATCCGGCCCTTCAGGATAGGACAGATCTGCGAACAAACGGTATTCGTTTCCCGATTGGAAAATTATGTGTCGGAACATCGGCACGCCGGTATGTTCCTTCGGCGGATAGGGACGAAATTAATCTCACATCTCCGAGGATCTTCACCCTCTCGGCAGTGTGAGGCATGTTCCTCACGCGTGTCGGCAGGTACCAGAAGCAGACGTTCACCATTTCCGGTTCCAGGATCAGATAATATTTGTCCGGCATCTGCTTGATCCGTCTCACCATGTACTCGGATAGCTCCATCAGTCGATCCATATGCTTCTCGAATCCCTCCGTTCCCTGCGCAGAAGACCGATACAATTACCCCCCATTTCTGTCTGTTTCTCTCGTCCCTTCGGAATTCGCTTTATCGGAGTGCCGTTCGCACATCCCTCGCACTATCCCGCGTTTTTCTATCCGATGACTGTGCTTACCTTGGCTCGCCATTGCAGCCACAGCTTAAATATGTCGTTGTGACGCCCGCATTGAATCACCTTATCGCCGGTGTCGTACTTCACGTCGTACAGCTTGTCCGTCATGAACAAATACTCGGCGGACATTTGGTTGCAGCTAATCAGCAGTCCCTGGAAAATAAAGAGGTGGACGCATCGGAGGGGGGAGAGTATTGTACTCCTGTTTCCCTCTTTCGCCGCGCCCCGTTCCGCGGGGCCGCGGTGAACGTTCCCGAGCCCCGTTCGGGGAACGCTTCCGATTGACAGACGCGAAAAGGTAGAAATAAACGGAGGGACTGGTCCCGGGTCGATATGGGCGCTCAACTCATGCGCAGGATGAGGGAAACTGAGGATATCGAATTGGCAAAATGGCGCGACGGAAGCCCTGCCACCCTTTCGAGCGGCCATGCTACGTTTACGATCCTCCGCGTCTCGCGGCGTCGTAAAATCGTAATTGAAATCTCGCAGTTTAGTCCGTTTACCTTGATCGACCGTTTGCGCGGCGCGAGAGAAACGTTTTCGTACCGAAAACCAGCGAGCTTTCATCGGGGTAACATTTGTCGGGGTGGTTTCTTTCGGAAATTAGATTCAACGATTCGTCGGGAGTCGGTGGAGCTTGGACGATAATCGATCGACGTGTTCGGCCAATGATTTCAAACCCCCCTAAATCCTTTCCTTGCGATTGATAATGTTTTCGAAATCGAACAGTCCGCTATAGCGTCCGCTTTTCTTTACGAATGCGCGAGGGCACGTCGATATTAAGGGAAAGAAACCGGTACAGTTTCCCTCGAAACGTTCCGCGGCAACCGGTGCGCGGAATTTTAATATCCGAGGGGGAAGTTCGGAGTTAGCAATAACTACGCGGACCCACGGAGGGGGAGAATAAACCCTAGGGCAAGCCGTCGCGGCACGGCCGGCAACATATGTTATCTCTTAGTTTAATTAAATTCCTGCAGTGCTGCGTTCCGACGTGCACGTCTACCCTCCCCTTGGAATGCAGCCGCTGTTGTGTCATCGCCCTTACGGGATTCCCGACTCGGTCCACGATCCTCAGCCGTCGATCTTGCGAAATTTATCGTACGCGATCGAGACGAATCCGCGCGAAAGAAGAAAAAAAGAAACAGGCAGCACTCTTTCGTGTAATTGCGTTGCTGTTAACCAACGAAGACGTTTAATGGAAACTTACATCCTCTTTGAAGTGAATCGTCGAGCATTGAAGCAACGCCCCCATCAGTTTGTGAGGGTTCCAGGTGACGGAGTCGGCACTGTGAACATTTGTTCATTATTTCTGGCAACCGAAGAGCATATATAGATTTCTAAAAGATATATTAAATGGTATCCTGGGTGTTAGATAGATCCTGTTTCTTTGTTTAATTCGGTAACGACAGGCGATGAATCGTCTTTCGAGCACTTGTTATCGGCGACCTGCCGAGAGGAGTGGCACGAAGGTGGCTGAAAAGGGCGAGCGAGCCCAGCTGGCAGTCGAAACGTTTATCCACTCCCGCGGGAACCAATAGGGGATAAAATATGAGTTATCTTCTTCCCTTCGTGCAACGCGGGGGTCCATCAATCCGAGAGAAGAGCTATTAATATAGCCACGGGATTGGATTTAACCCTCCGCGCCTAAGAGAGGCACACACCCCTGCGGTAAAAACTCTTAACCCTTCCTTAATCCTTGCCGGCTGCGAAACGCGAGAGCCAGTGTGCTTGCTTGACGCTAATTTGCGATGCACGCTCGTTCAACAAGTGTCGCTTGTTTATGGTATTCGAATGAAACGCCACCCTGTCGTAACCGAATCATGTTCAAATTCCTTCGATCACGAGTCATCCACTGTCGCAATTGTCGTCTCTTTAATGCGCCGCCCAGACGACGCGTCCCCGTAGAGTAAATGCATTCTCATTGCAAGCAGAAACGCGCGGACAAGTATGGATGCTCGCTGGATGACAAACGTTATCGATACTTGGCAAGTGACACATATATCGCGACACCAGGCCTCCCCCCCCTGTCCGTTGACTGCTGCGAATGATACCGAGGGTACTCGAGGCGGTCAGGAAAAGAGATTCGTGTCGGGGACAGGCGTGTTTGCCATTAGTCACTCTTCTGCATCCTCTTCAGGGTACAAGTTTATCGTGCCGCTGTATCGCCAGCATTTCCGCTAGCGTTCATGCTATCCAATGTCTCGCGTATTTTGCAAAACACGCGTACTCTACGCGGCCTGCTTTTCGTCGTGCACAATCTTTCATTCGGCCCGCATCGTATGGCGATCAATCGAAAGAGTTACATCGAGGCACGCTCACCTTTAAGAGAATCGAACGTACAAGCGTCTGCTTTGATTTTCTATTACTCAGATAGTTAAACGCACAATGTCCGCGTATAAAGCCTGATTGATTAATGCGATTCGCAGCTGGGGCTGGCGCGTGCAGCCACCCCCCCTGTTCGCTCTCAAATTCGTCCTAGGTGCCAACCCCAAAGGCCGCGAGATGTGTATATATATATATTATGAGGGTTGCTAATTATCCTCCCCCGTTGGCGGAACGGCGTGGAAGAGAGGGCGAGTCGTAAAAGAAAGTAATTTTTAACCGATACCGTCAAACGCATTACCGATTAGCAGAACGATTAATCAATCGAGAAAGCCTTGACTCGATTGAAGACAAAGTACGAAGAATCTTCTCCGCCCGATGCAAGCTTTTCCCAGCGCAAAGGGCTGAGATTCATCCCGTTGGAAGGACGACGTGAACTTTCAACTTCACTTCCGCTCAGAGGCCTCGCTCGATCCGGGGGGGCGCTTTTATGCGTAAACATTTGTGACTTTATCGCGACGTCCGAATCACGATTTCCCCCCTTTTCTCTTCTTTTTCGAGAACCTGTGCCGTGCTGTTTGAAGGAGGAACAACGCGATAGAGGAGAGGGAGGGGGCGGGGGGGTGAGGGATCGACAGTGAAGACAGACAACGGGAGAATGGGGGAAGCAGTTCCCTTTGTACGAGTTTAATCCAGCATTGTCGAGGCACGGCCTTTTATTTCAGTCCCGCGGAAGGCACGGCACGACGCGGAGGCGCGTCGATATATAAAGAGGAGAGTTCTGTTCTGCAAATGCGCTCCAGGGAACTGATCCAGCTGTTGCTGGCTCGTCCTTCGGACTTTTCGCTTGCCATTTTAATCAAGACCTTCCCGCAGGAAGGAAGTCCCGGGGTACAGTTCGCGTAGACAAGGGGGCGTCGGAATTTCGCCTAATCAAGGTTCTCCTTTCGGGCAACGAAGGAATGTTTAAGCTTGACAGCGCCCGGTCGAGGAGTTTGTCAAACGGGAGATCGGAATCGGTATCCGCCTACTTGCAGAGAATACTGCAAATCATTTTTCTGACGGCTAGTTCTCATATCTCGATGCCCGGTGAATGTTCGTAGTGAATCGCACGACACCGAAACGTTACGGACAGGACAGCGAACGTATTATTAGAAATCCATGACTTTCCGCCGGGGAATCGTTTTCACGACAGACCTCTCGCCGCGTTTCTCGGCTCGCGGACCGTCTGAAGTTGAATGAAGGGAGCAGATGCGGCCGGATGCAAATCGTGGATTAATCTCGCCAACCCCATCCGAGCTACACGCTCGGAATCGTCCCACCCCTGACCCCCGATTGCATCGCGAGGGGTTGAACATCGCTCGGTCCGCCGTACATGCGAAAGTTCGCATGTGTCGGTGACAGGAGTCACTCCTCTCCACCCCCTCGATTCTACGGGTTACGACGCTGTTCGGGAATAGCCGGCAGGTATATCCTTCCGCATCGATAAATTGATCTGTGCCGATCCTTGAATTAATACCCGACTTCGATCGATCAACATTCCTAGGATCCTTCGAGCCACCGAATTTTTACGCGACGTAGATTTCCTTTCTCATGCAAAGCGATCTTACTGAGGTTCGAGGTATTATCTTCCTCTCGCGGCTACTTTAGGAAGTGCTTCATCGGCTCCGCCTTTCTTCCCGAACGCCTCCATCAAACTAAGCCTCAATAAACTATAAAGTACGAGGATTAAGCCACCCTTCTGGCGCGCACATGTGGAGGTGTTTGCGGAGGGTGAAAGCAGGCAGCGATCTTAATGGTGGTAATTTAAAGGTGATACTTTGATTATCGCACTCACCGTTCGATGCCGGTCAATCTGGGATGCCTGTATTTCCGCGAGAGGAGCAGCCCGCCACCCCAAGCCGCCTGGAACGGAAACATTTCACGAAATAGAAGCACGGAGTGAAGTAATAGTAAGAGCTGCGTAATCGTTCACTAGTCAATCCGAGGATTTTCCGAATTTCCCTCTCGATTTAACCGGACGAGACCGCCCCCCCGACTACATGACGCTTCTCACATTTATTATTTACGTTAAAGCTCTTACGCGTTTGGCATTTATCGTTCGGCTGCCGAACTGATTTGAATAAGCTGTCTGGCTAAGCGGGGGAAGCTCCGTTGTCCCTTTTTAGCTTCGAAAACACTTTCATCTACGGTATTCGATGATTTCATTACTTTACGTGTATACATAGATTAATTGCAATGCTTCAATGTCGTTCCGCCGCGAACGTGTGCTTCTGGTTTATATTTATTTATCGGTAGCATTGATTCCCCTCACTCACGTCGATATGCAGCCAGAGCTTGTGTCTCTCGCAGATATCAGCGATCTCCGGGATAGGATCGAACGCCCCGATGACGGTGGTGCCGGCGGTAGCGTTCACGAAGAAGGGAATATGTCCTTTAGCCTTGCGCTCCAGAATCAGCTCCTCCAGCTTCGACGGAATCATACGGCCTCGATCGTCGCTAGGAACCATCACGCAATTGTCCGTACCCAAGCCGCAGACCGCGGCGCAGGATTTCACCGAATAGTGGCACTGTCGAGAAAATGAATGAAGCAATAAATTACAGAAGAAAATATGCATATTCCATCGTGATTAAGAAGGAAGGTATCGCTTAAAGTGTAACGCGTGGAATGTGTTGCGAGTAGTACAACACGTACTTGGTCGGACGTGAACATGACCAGCTGCCCTCCGATGGCGGAAAGTCCGCGCTCCTTGTACGCGGGGAACATTTTGTGTCTGGCGGCGAGGAACGCGTAGAGATTGCTGATTGAGCCACCGGGGGCGAGAATGGAATCGCCGCCGCTCCACCCGATGAGTTCTCGCATTTTCTGAAGGACCACGTGCTCCATTAGAATGAAGACCGGCGCGATCTCGTAGGTGAACATGTTCGTGTTCGCCGTCGCCGTCAACCATTCCCCAGCCATCGAGACGAGGTCGAGGCCGCACGACAGTTGATTGAAGAAATGGGGATGACCTGAAGCAGACGGAGGAGGATATGGATTCGTCGAATAAATTAGGAATTGTGTGGCGGCCGCTTTTAATTCCGGAATCGTTTCGCTTTCGTCCCGAGTGAATCATTTCTCCGTCTAAATCCAGAGCGGTGTTCTAATTCTGTCGCGAGCGACGTGATTGTTCAGGGCACGGTGTTCAACGGCGGGGTAATTAATAACCGTTGACGCCGGCACGTGGCGAAAAATTATTTAGCGGCGTTCGCGGCACCGACAGCCGCGGGTAGACGTTAAAGGCACGCGGATAGAAACAGGGAGGAGAGCTTTAAGCCACTCTCCGAGCACGTTGTCATCCGCTCTGCTGAACATCGCGCCGGGATCAGGGTTAATGCTTCTGTTCGATGGGAAGTCTGCCTTCTGATGCGGATTGGGGTGAACAAGTGCTGGGATTCCGCTGTTTCTCATACGTCCACCGCATTTCTACGTACCGCTGACACCGCGTTTCCGCGACGAACTGTTTTATTCTTAATTTTATACTAGGCGCAGCTTCCAGTAGAAATTTATGTTCCCAACGATGCAGGAACTTTGTCCACCCTACATCCCATCGTTCTCTGAAATAACATGGATCCCTTGATCCTGAGAATTGATGGATTCGCTCTATTGAATATCCGGCCACGAAGAGACTTTTCTCCCCCGGGTGCACGATAACCTCCCGCGCTCCTTGATAACCACACGAGCATCCCGAGAGAAGTCTTCGCAGTTACGTTACAGTTCTTCGCAGGATACCGTTCCCCGAACACCGGGGCCCAGGGATGCGAATAAGAAGTTCGAGGGTGTTGCTCGGACATTTTAATCTTACGGTATTACGTAGTGATTGACGTATGACGCCGGTCCTTGCGGGGGTAAATTTGCCCCTTGGCGCAACATCTGGACCACGAGCTTCAGGATTTTCTCAATAACGTACTCTAATCAAGGATCGGAGTACACTAACAGCATCTTTCGTTCCTCTTGCGGTAGACCAAATTTATCTATTCCATTATTCTTCGGAGTAAAATGATTGACGGAAGAATTCACAGCGATTTGCAACAGTTCTATTATAATTAAGACCTTATTCCAATATTAGAAGTTTCTTTAGACAATCCACTTTATTCGATCGCTCCATTTCTCTTTCTTTTTACACCCCTTATCTACCAGTGGTGTACCAGAGGAATATTTATCACGTTTCTTTTTATAATAATCCTGCGATCCCTATCGGAATCCTCAAAGAGACCGTTCTATCTGTACTCCGAGGAGAAAAGTGTCCATCCCAAAAAGGCGATATCGGGGCAGCGGTGTCCCAGCCGTTTGTCGCGACGCTATTCGCAATTATCTTGGTCCGTGGATCGTGCCACGCGTCCGGTTTTGGGGTGTGCAAGAAGACGGCTCTCTCGCCCCGTTTCTCCCTCCCCCCTCGCCGCGATTTTTCCAAGAGTACGAGACTCGTGGTTCAGCCAAGGGTGGAGGAGGGTCGATGGTCCGGAGCGCCCGCATTTTGCGCGTCACACGCGTCGCTGCGCGACTAGATTGTTTGCAGAGGCTCTCAAACCGGCCCGAACACAGAGAAAAAACAACAACAAAAACCATTTCCACCAACTGGCGCGAGATAGATCGATCTGTATTAATCGCGACAGGGGGAAACCGTTCCCCCGGACAAGTTTCCCTGGTTTGCGGAAATTCGGAACGGTTCAAACTATTTCCCAGCCCCGGCGAAAAGCGCGTGGAGTTTCAACAGGGAGGGAAAGGGAAAAAAAGGGGGACGGACGTGGAAATTTTCCGAGCAGCTTTCTTTTTTAAAGTTCAGCTCGACGATGCGTGCGCTTACGTTCGTGCGGCTCGCGGGCCGATAGGAAAAACAAACACGAGTGCAGTATGCGGCGCGAGATAAGCCGAGCGGGTTGGAGTATTATGCAGATTTAAGGGTATGTTAATTCCGCACGAAGCTGCAGGGATCTTCGAAGCGGATCCCCTTACGCTCTTTTCCATTACCGCGAAGTAACGGCGAAACAGTGGCTCGACTGTTAAAAGTAATGGATCGCAATCTGTTTTCTTTACGATACACTTTCCACTCCGGTGTAGATCCGTCTTTTGTTCGTTTGCATAAACCACCACTATGAATTGAGGTTGGATTAAATGGTGAACAGATCGGAAAATGTCCGCATTACATTTCACGTCGAGCAAATTGTTGATATTTGATCTTTTGTATAAAAATCTAGAGAAGATAATTGTTCCACGCTCGATGCAATCGAGCTCGCGATTTGTTTCTCTCACTGGATTGCCCTTACGAACGATTACAACGTCAGAGGGTATCATTTTCCGACTAATTTGCCCTTTTCCCCACGCGGGAAAAGAGAAAGGGAACAAGCTCGACCGTGGAGAACCTGCTCGACGCAGACTGTGGCAATATATTACAGGGCTCAGGATTTTGTATGAAGAGAAGTGTGTAACCCTGGCTTAAAGCTAATACCGTGCAATCAATCATACGGCGAGAAGGAGAAATATTTCGAACGCGGTCTTGAACTTGAACGGCGCGCGAAGAAAATAGGTTCTCTCATCGCTAATCTCTTCGTATGTTCATTTGTTTGACGTAATTTAAAGAATGAAATAAAATTGGCGAGTAATTAAAGAGGCGTCAGTGGCGATGCCAAGCGTGAGGAGTGCAGCAATTAATTCCTATTTATCTCGTTGCGAAATGGAGTTAGTTTAGCAGCCGATATTTGTCTGCACTTTGCATTCGGCAAGACCGAGATTTGCAGCGCAACAAAGAAATTGATTTTTCACGCCGTAATGGCACGGTGCACATGCCGGTCACGTGACGTAACAACTTTTACGTTCCATGACGAAACGATTTCTGCATTCCGTGTCTGGCCATCGATACCAATTTAAATTCCACCGGTGGGTGTACCCCGATGCTCTCGTGACGAAAGTTCACGAAGGGTTCGCCCTTATAGCGCGCGGTCCCGTAGCTACCCCCGTTTGCGTCGCCCCTATTTACTATTTCCCCACGACCCCAGCGGGGGGAGAAAATCGTGTAGAAATGGCTCTTAATTACACCGATCCTATTGAATCCGCCACCCTGCGCATCGGTGCCACGTGCGCTGACGCTACAACGGTGTTTTTCGATGGGCACAAGTTTGTATTGTTATCCCCCCACCCCCCCCCCCTCCTCCCTCCCGGTTCGTTGTTTGTCCGTACTCGAATTCCAGTGATTTTTCAACGAAAGCACGTGCAGCAGTTTCGGTATTGAATACTGTCCTTTTTTTTTTCTACCGTTCCGATTCGGAATGATTCGCCAGTCCTGCAGCCGTGGCAAGTCTAACGAGAATTCTCCGGGACGAACTGTAGCACCCGCGTTCAACGTATCGACGCGTTCGGTTCTTTTCAGTTTTGAATAGAGGAAACTCTCGATCCTCTCC
Organism: Holcopasites calliopsidis; assembly: GCA_023838395.1. NCBI lineage: Eukaryota > Metazoa > Arthropoda > Insecta > Hymenoptera > Apidae > Holcopasites > Holcopasites calliopsidis. Next base: position 3,735,268 of record JALHAQ010000009.1, read on the forward strand.
CTCCGCGCTCTCCACCTTCCTGGTATCGACAGCGTATCGTCTTCGATAAACACGAATCAATCAGGAAACGTCGATACACCGGCCGCGGAGCAATCAATCACGGTCCTCGCACGTATCTCGCTATTAATCAATATTAATCTCGTGTAACCCGGTGCTGCTAAGAGAACGGACATTCTAAGTACACCCCGAATCTCCGCAGATTCAATTCTTTCCGTGAACGATTTCGAAACGTTGTATCCCCGTTCAATACCGCCGTGCATTTTCATTTCTTTCATCCCGTGCCATATTTCATTGCGCCGTCATCGACCTTCTTATCATGCAGCCCGGCCAGAAAAAAAAAATACACATATCCCTGCCTATCTGCAATCTATCGATGCCGCTGCCGGAGGGGTGGACAGTTCTTTTGACGATCTCGAGGAGGAGAGCCGGCCTGTCGCGTTACTCGGAGGGAATCTCGTGGCGTATAATCTAATAACGACTTTTTGTCGGCGCGTATCGTGCACGCGTCCTTCGATACACGAGGGGTGGCTTGTCACCGCCCTGTATTCGGCGACGGTCCTCTGTAACGACACTTGCCCGCCAGACAAGCCTGATTTCTGGCCCGAGTTCGGTTAGCCCTCTCCCATTGTGCATCAGCGTCTATTCAAGCCGGTAATCGAATCCCGTCGAGATAGCGAACTTTCGCGGGGGATTTGCGGTTGACTTTCGGCATTTCCCGGCCTGGGAGACTGTAGAATGGTCTAGCTGCTGAACAATGTTACGCACGGCAGGCTGACGCCTACGCTTGAAACGGTGACATTTGTGCACTGGATTCGGGCGTGGGAGGATTTCAATTAATATGCAAGCGTGCAAATTAATTCGATTGCTTCTCCTTTATAATAGAACATTCAGAAGTTTCTATAAATTCTCGTTTTTATTCAAAATAAAATGCTTTCAATTATGCAGTTCTTATCTTACTTTTAGCTTGTAGAAAGAATGAACGGAAACGCGGGTTGAATTTCTGGCGATACACGCGTTTTTTCGTTTGGTAAAACGTGCGATAGATGTTGCACGCAGATATTGCACGTTTTTTTTTTTTGTTTTGCCTGCTGCCGGTCCCCCTCTGTTCATTTATCACGAGCGGGAGGGCTACGTCTGTATATTCTGGGGGAGGCTGAAGCCGACGGAAGGGCTGGAAGTGTCTCCAGTCACCTTATCTACACCCAGAGAGCGCGTATGCTAAATTGAATATGAAATTATGTGGCTTATCACCCTCGTGGATGCGAGGAAATGCGATAGGACTGTGTTAATTCGTGGGAACATCAGTTAGGACCTTTAATCTTGCCACCGCCCCAACCCCCTCTCCGCCGTGTCTTCCGTACCAATTTAATTTGCACCGATTGAAATATATTAATCTCGAACTTACCGGTTCTCACTTGGTACTTCAAGGTGGTGGAACAGTCGATGAGAAGTTGCTGCAGCGTCAGCCCGCTGTCGGGTATTTCGAGGTCCAGTAAACGCATCATTTCCGAGGGATGATGGAAGTCGAGCACCTTCGCGTTTCTATCGTTCGTGGATTTAATGAAATCCAATAGAATGTCCACCACCTTCATCAGGAACTCCCTGGTCGCCGGGTAACCCTCGACATTCTGCGGCAGGATATCTGACAGCAACAAACGGTTGACGTTTAAGAAATGGATGCCTGCTAGTTTGGCAAGAATAATCTTCAATTAATTAGCGAATGAAAAATTGATTTCTCCGCAGACTCTCTCTTTCCTTTTCATTCTCGAAATTAAAACGTTTTCCTGTCCACGTTACACCTGAACGTTTCGCGCGTAGAACCAGACGAGTTCCAATCGGAAATAATTTTACTCTCGACTACTCTCGTCTACGATGACTCTCTAATTGTTATAATCAAGTGAAATCTCTTCTACGATAGACATCGATTGATTTTATACCGTCTCATCGAACGCCACGTCTCGCTGACGCGTCCGTCGCATCGTTTCGACCTGCCGTCGGCCCATCCGACACCCGTCGTGGAAAGGGTCAATTATTAGAATGATTTCACCTCATCAAACAATTGAAAGTATAGACCTATATTGACACACTCTCACTTGTTTGGTGGGATGACACCATCTCACGTCGTCGTCCTCTTCTCCTCGTGTATCACTGTTGGCGACCGGCGACGGTGTTTCACCGTTTCAAGCATTCACGTGCGACCGCGTGCATCGCGGGAAATGCAAGCCATCGTATCGTGCAGTTTTTACGTTACGCTTTGAATACATTTCCAAGCCCGAGCATCGGGCTTCCTCGCGAGTGTACGAAATGCGTTGTCCCAAGACGGAAATTTGTAGCCGTGTATACAGTGAAGATAACGCAAACTATCTGCGGCGGGGCGTTTCATTGTGCTCGCGGCAAATCCTTCGTAGATTGAACTGTCTTTCCCGTTGCACGGCGACCATAAAGTATCTCGCCGAAGTAAACCGCCCCCTCATTTCCCATTGCATTAAGGAGATCCCGTGGATAAACAGACGGACGGCCAAGCGTCCCTGCCTTAAAGTCGTTCCCTCCTCGCTGGACCAGTAATACATTTTTTCAATGAAGAAACGAATTAGTATTTGAATGAAAACCGGAGAAGGTTTAATATCCTTTCGCGATGCATAAGTAGACGATATTTAACTCAACATTTATCGTCACGGTAGGGATGCCTTTTTTTTCGCAAAGAAAAGTGTGAAGCCCTCTCAGAGGGATAAGTGTATTTTTCAATAATCACGGGAACGATGAATGAGAATCGAATGGGGGAAAGAGGGTCGCGTGGAACGTTATGGCGAATCGTTCTAAGCCCATGGTTAGACAAGGGAAATCCCTGGCTTCCAAGGGCTCTGCTCCAGCTAATCCAGCTCTATCAATCTAACGTCCAAAAAGACCGACGGACTCTTTCTCTCGAGGTTTATGGCACTCTTGATGGGAAAGAGCGATCGGCCGGGATATATGGGTGCTCGTATTCCGATTAATCGACAGCGACAACTGTATGATGCGTGCCCCATGAAACATTAAACGGTGCACAGTTTAATCGTGCGAGAAACAAGCGCGTGCAGTTCCGACCGCTGGTCCGAATTACAGCTTCCAGTTTAATCCGCGCGCGTTTGGCACCAGATGCACCGAACCCTCGGCCCCGTGGCTTTAATCAAAACGTCTTCTTGGGTGTTGTTACGCGTGGCAATTAGTTTCCGCGATTTATTAGCTGGATTAGGCGGTTAATTTATAGTTACGTGCCACAGGAGAGCGCAGGTCGTCTCGATCGTCACGGAAAGTACTTGGCAATTGAGACGGTGATCTATTCTTAAATCGTCGATTGACAAAGTTTATTAACATTTCTCTATGAAAATAGAACGATCTCTGCTGTTGAAGTTCCGCGACGCAGCACGCATGGTATTTGAAATTGAATTTTTGATGTCGAAGGTAACTCTTATCGGTATCCGACACTTGGCCAAGTGCAAACAGCCTCCGAACAATAAACCCTTCCGCCCTTTTCTGCGGCGTGTAATCTGTCCTCAGCCATTCGTCGACTACGAGGCCCCTTCAGGCCGATTCTAAATCCTCTATTATTATGCACCCTTCCGAGCCGCGGGTCTCGCGAAATCAGGACAATATTGTGACTACGGGATTTCGTTCCCGGGAAGCCAAGGGCCCCGTTCGGTATCGGGCCACGCACGAGGAAGTGTCTCGGTAAAGACGATAATTTAATCTTAAGCAGGGATAAGTGAAATCGGAAACATATGCGAGTACGTGATCGTTGATCAGATATACAATAATTTGGTCACGCGAGAACCGACATTTGTTCGGCTATTAGTTAATTGCTCTCGGTTCCGTGCGGTCGTGCAATTGATTCCTTCAATATCTGTATATTTGATAAACATGGGAAATCGTAACTTACATTTAAACGGATAGAAAGTCAATCGTACGCACGGTCTATTCATTAGAGATCACGCTGCATTGGTAAAATAAATGTTGGCATATCTTCAAATGGAACTTACCCGAATATTTCAGGTTACAGTGCTCCTTGGAGAGCGAGTACGTGTTCTCGGAACTCATTAGCCTGGTCGGGGAGTGTGTCCGGGCGAAATTCTGAAATCGACAATGAGAATCTGTGTCCGTGGCGCCGATAAATAAAAGAAGCAAACGTTCGCCGTAGTTTATCGCCGACATTCCATACATCGTTCTATTTATCGAACAGCGCAAATTCTACCGTTACAATAAAGAGATCTCTCTGTAACCTGTTGATAGAAGAAGATCGTAATAACGAAAGAGATAAAGAAATTAGACTGAAAGAATATCTATAGTGAGAAGAAAGGATTAGAAAATGAAGAGAGAGAGAGAGAGAGAGAGATCGAAAGAGGGAGAGGCAAGATGAATGACGTGCAGCGAGATGGGAATGGCTTACATATAAGTATTCCTTGATCGCTGTGATTTTAGTGCCGATCATTTGCACATTGTCCATGTCTCTGCTTGTGCCCCTCGCCTCAGTCCCTACAACAATCAACAACAGTGTCCAGCTTCAGTGTCGAGCTTCCCGAGCTTTCTTCATTTTTTTTTTGTTTTGTTTTATTGGCAGCGAGAGCTTGCGAGAAATTGCACAACTGCGAAGCGAGAGTTAAACGCCGAAGGAGCACGGCAGGCGGAGCGACCAAAGAAACATGGACAGAGAGCATTTCTGTTTTCTTATTCAGAGATTGTAATAGTGAAACGTATCTTCCGTTCGACGTTATGAAATTCATGCGTCGTTGCTCTCTGAACCGATCGACCGGTCCTTGGAGCGAATGGAGGCAAGCGATAGATCGTCCTGAAGAGATTCGCGAGGCGCTCTATCGGGAGACAGTGATCAGATAGAAATGTGCCGATCGAATGATAATGAGAAGAGAAAGGATAGCGCGTGCGGATTGCGTGCAATTTTAGCGACTCGCAGAGAAAAAGCGAAATAGTGTAACCCATGCAGGTACGCGGATTCGAGAAATATTATACACGTGTGGAGAGTTCATTTAAAGCGTTCGCGAGTTGTACGACACCGGTCAAGAAGAATGAAGCGAGAGTGAGAAGAACGTGGAAGCAAGGGGCGTTTCGAGCCAAGAATCGAGAGGGTTCCAAAGAAACGTCGGCGAAACCACGAAAGATTGCTACCCCTCGGCTTCTAAATAAACTTTGAGTATTCCACTTTTAAAACCCTCTCGGCCCTTTGGTCTGCCCGTGAAATAATCAAGATGACAAAACAGGGGGTGTACACGGCTGGGGGTTCCTCGGCGGGACAACACTCACCAGAATCCTCCTTTCCCGAGAACGGTGCTCGACCACGGATGCGATCACGGGGCGTCCGCGACCGGGGGATGAAGTTGTCCAGCGGTAGGAGGACTTCGAGGATGGATCGACGATAGACTGGCGAAGCGGCGACGGGCTTCGGGGTGGTTTCCAAGGGACTGCTTCCAGTCGAAAACGGCTGGACGACTCTCCGAACCTCGGCCTGACTCGGCCTGCCTCGAGTCGGCCTGACCCAGTTTCTCTCTCTCTCGCGCAACCCACGCAGCGACCCTCGCGCGGTCCACCTGACGGGGGTTGTTTTCGCGTGGGCGGAGCGTCCGGCCTCGCCGAATGCTAGGGGGTTGAAGGACTCGCGGACGGGGGTGGACGGGTAGGCGTGCCGACCCTCCGCCAATCCTCGGTCGAACGTCGCGCTGACGTCAGAGGGTTGTATGACGTATCGTTCGTCGCACTCCCTTATCTGTTTCGTCTACGTGGGTCGAGATAGCGAGCTCCCTCGCGAGCGGTTTTCGCCGCGAAGATATGCCGTAGCTTTCGCGTGTTTACGGATGCACTTTAACGCGGAGCCGATGGTTTCCTAGGAGCTACTTCGCTCGCGAAATCAACTTTGAGCGGAAGTACACCACGGGGTTTGCTGGAGCTTCTCGAAGCGGGCTCTTCGACTTTCTTTCCGCGACATTCGTACTGCGAACCGCGGGTGATTATTTCCCTCGCTGCGCGGTTGAGACTGGGATCAGCTTTCTGGGTAAACGTTAGTGGGTCGGAGTCTTAACAAATTATTTGTATCACATTAAATATGATATGAAGTACTGTTAATATCCAAGCCCGAGAGCGTTGAAATTATAGGTACTATGTGGGATTGAAATTCCTTCCCAGCTAACGCAGAATGAAATATCCTTAATTGACACCTGCCAAGAATCTACGGCGTGTCCGTGACTCGTTTCGGAACAACGGAATCAACAAATGGGTTTAGCGATATCAACCTCGCGAACGGGAAGTTCCTGATTGCTCCCTTTAAAAACACCGAACGACGGAGGAAAGAAGGGTCCGATTACCGTTTTCTTTCGCGGGGAATGTCGCCACGCATGCGTTCCTTTTTTCCTGCCATTTCTTCGTCGAGCACGCTTTCCGACGGTATGGAGGAAGAGAGGCGAACAGGGACATCGGGGAAACGACGAACGGCGGACGAGGAAGAGACAATGCCGGCCGCGGGTGCGGGGAGGGTAAGAGAGGACAAAATGGACGGCAGCCAATCGGACGGCGAGACAAAATGGCCGACGGTGAATTTAATCAATACTTCCCTCCGTCCTTCGCGCGAGGGTGGAGGACAGGTTGAGACCCAGAAAGCGCCAGGGACGTAACAACTCACCGTTGACCGAGCGTGATCGCGTCGTTCGGATTGATACACCTTCTCTCCATTTCTCGTACGTTCTTCGGACACCCGGTACATGCGCCGGAGAATACGACTTTCCTCCTTTTGTTCAGCGACGTCCCTCGTCCCTCGATCGTGCTCGGCAGGCCTTAAAGCAAAGGCTGCCGTGAAAGGGTGCAGTTCGAAGAATGGAGATCCCTTTGTTGAACTCGCGCGAGAGCACTGCTAATATTCCCCCGCGATATTTCCTTTGTCCGGCAATTTGTTACTTCGTCAAAGTGGAGCGCGCGAAAGTCGCGATTTCAATTATCTCATTATCATCGAGCTCGTAACGAGCCTCGTGGAGATAAAACGTCTAGCGGCGATTAGGAGCGTGTTCATGTCGAATCGATATACAAATCGTGAAATCTACCAAACATCTAGGTCGAAAAGCGTTTTCATTTTTCTAGACCCTTCCGATCTCTGCATAATTATCCTGCCGTTTAAATTCATTCCCGTGTACTCGTCAAACGTCGAGCATACCTCTCGAACGGAAATCAATGGTCACCGGAGGAATTCTATTTCGAATCGTGCGATCGCGGAAGGACTTCGTTTCCGGATGTAATAAGAAAAGAATTTCACGGATTCCTGCGCCTGTTGTCACATCACGGGGCAAGTTTAAATTGAAGCGATTCCGCCTGGAGGCGACGAGGAAAGGGATGGCCGAACGCTTCGGGATAAATTTCTCAACAGCGCCATCAGTTCGGGGAATGCAAATCGCTTGCGTCCGAGTTCTTTCCTCGGCTGCCTCCCTTCGTGCTGCTCGCAATTCGTCTTTTTGTCTTCGCGCGGGAATCGCGGGAGGAGACCCGCTTCGATCGAGCGGGCAAAGTGCGTGCTCGTTTGAAACGCGATAAGACAGTCGCCTCGGAGGATTTCGTTGTTTATTCGCTTCGGGAGAACGTCGCCGTTAAGGCGTAAGAATTTGTCACATGACGCGCAATCGTGTGAAACATGATTCTGAGATTTCACTTTCTGATTAATTTGCTAGGGAATCGGATACGTTTGCGGTTCGATAAAAGACGATTGCTTATCTGCGACCGCGGAGACAGAAACTCACCCGTTCGGAGGGATAATTGGATAATTCCACGTGTACGCGATACTGTACATCATATTCGCTGGCACGCGCATATATGCGAAAGGGTTACGCGTGAGTGCGAATATTCATAGAGGCGGACAACGCCGCTCGTTTATCGCGCGGAACGAGTTTCGCGTAACCTAGATCGAGAGCCCGGCGTGTTTCGTCCGCGCGTTTGTCTCGCGCTGGATATTTTTCATTAGGACCCGCCAGCTTTGCGAAAGAGTAGATGTCACGAAAGGGGGATGGTGAAAATTTCAGTCGAACGGACGGGCACGATACGTGTGCAGATCGAAATGGATGCATTGTGCTTCTGACGTTGGCGGAAATATTAATCAGAAGCGTAGCACGATTGAATTCCAAACGAATTCTCTTATCGCAAAGGGCTAACAGTTTCATGTTGCGTTGTCCCCGATTATCGTTATCAGCCTATCGCGATAAGCCTCCGCGATCTAAATAGTAATGAAGTTCAAACGTAATCGACGATTCCCTCTATGGAGTATATAATTCTGTAATCGGGTATCGAGTGTACGACAATTAGACGATAGATCAAGTACGACTAGCGATTTCTTCTCAAATGTCACTCGAATTGCACAATCGTTGCAAAGTGTTGTCCCGATGAATAAAGAAGAAGGCAAAATAGAAAAGTTCCTCGCTACGGTCAACTTCCTGCGTGACGACTCTGCTAATCTCTCAATTGTATTTCATCGGCCGACGATACTGTAAAGACGTGCCTCGTAATCATTCATCGTTGACACAAGATATAGATACCTTAATCCACTCCGTTCATCCAGTTGTCCCTTGTCTTTATTACCGTACGCATGTGCCTTGTATGCCACACGCGAAGGATTGAAACTCGTACGAGATTATCTGTAATACCGAGAAGCATACAGTACGCGGAAGTGTAAATGCACTTGTGTTGTTCGATCATTAATTTTCCTGTACACGAAATGGACAAGTGGATGTTTCATGTATAATCTGCCCGACGAGAAGGAGACGCGTACAGGAGAGCGTTCACCGTGTTATCTTTCATTAAACTCTTTTGATACGTTTGACACGTAATCGGACAGTGCCAATTGATACAGCCGATGATAGTTAATGCGACACGCACTGGCGGTGATCAAACAGTTGGCTCAGCGGCGCGTGTCGTGAAGCTGCAAAATCCATTCTGTCCATTTGCAGGACGGACGCATTGTTGTTAGTACGATTCGAGTAAAACGTGAGTAGTATTATTTCACGCGTTGAACTGATTAACACTCCGACTGTGCCATATTTTATTCATAAAACGAACTCGCGATATTTTCCTTGCCAACGATTCCGCCATGAATATTCCAGTTCCATTTACACGCGCGCGTTCGTCGCGTAGAGACCGATGCCAGTGCGACGACCGATTCCGGGAAAATCGACTGGCGTACTAAAAACGCGTGTACAGCTACGGCAATTCGCCGCTTGTCATTTTAATTAAAATCATCCGCGAGATCGGACGACGAGACACAGCTAATAAATGACTGTATTTCGCATGCGGAAACGATTACAGAGCGCGAAGTTCGTTCCATTCAAGATCCTCGCGTATAAATCTTGGATCCGAAGGGAAGTTTGAGCGGGGACGAAATACGGCCGATCGTTCGCTTAAGAAACAACAATCCCTGCTGCGACAACTAGTGGGATACAATTTTGCCGTTTCCACGAGCGGACACGCGAAGCGAAATGACCGGTTATCGAACACGCCGCTCACCGAAACCGATAACGGACACCGTGATACCGGTGTATTACTCTTTTCGCGTGCCAATCGAACTGCCGCGACACCGTGTGCCCCGTAATACGTTACCTAGCGGAAACGAAGCAAGACTTTAAAAGGAAAGGCGAATTAGTAGCACCGGAACACGATTTGTCTACGCACGCCGTCGCGTTTGTTGATTTACCAAACGAATGTTCGAACCGCGGCGAAGCTTTCGCAAACGCTGGAACCGTCCGAGATCGATCTCGAGCCACCCTGTACATCGCATAGAGAGCAGTCCCGGGGTCGCAGGAAATTCCCGAACGCCCATAACCGATCCCTCCGACGCGGCGGGTATCGGAACGCGGCGGGTTCCTCGTTCAGCTATCGTATTGATTAGCCATCACTTTCAGATGACGCCTCCACCACGGTGGGTGTTCCTGGCGATGCTGTTCCTGGCCCCGGTGGCCGCGCACCCGTCCGATCACGCATGCGTTCGCCTGTGCCGTGCACGGTACACCGGCCCGGGGTGCGGAGGAGTCCGCGAGCATCGGCAGCGGCTCGTCCTTCAGTCTGGCGGAGGCCGGTTCCCGGTCCAGCGCCTCCTCAGCATCTGCCTTGCCCCGTGCCACGGCGCCGCTGGCGATCCTCTGTCGTTCGACGACAGTCACGCCTGCCGCGTGTTCAGGGAGCTCCTCGTCAGACAACAGGGTTGCTCCTGCGACAGTCTGCACCGCGAGAACTCTGGAGGCGTTGAGGAGGAACGACGGGGTGTCGAGGTGGAGTTCGAGGGGAATCAGTCGAAGGGAACGGACGGGTCGAATATGTTGAAGGCCGACGAAGAGGAGGCTGAAGCAGACGCCGAGGATCGGCGGCGCCGGACGGACGGAGAGGATACGAAGACCGGCGAAGCGGACGAGGACGAATCGAGCGGGGCAGAGTCTCGGGACTCTGTTAATTTAAACACCGGTTCGCCCATGGAGATCGACGTTTCCGAGGAGGCGTCCATAGACTGGGACCGATGGTGCATGACCCAGTGCGACAACGGTCTGGGTGGTAGCGCCTGCAATTGTGACATAATTCCGTGAGGACTACGGGACGGAAGGGGATGAAGAGGACGAGAAGGCGATGACCCGCGCGGGCACGAATTTACATATCCCGTAGGTTAGTCGGCGCCCGACGGCACCGGTAGGCGTAAGGTTAGTCCCTCTCGCATCGATCAAGCTTCTTTCTCTCGTGCTCTTTTCATCCCGATCCACGCGCTCCCTGATAATCCGCGCGACGGCGGGACGATTCGTATCCAGCTCCGCGCGAAACGGCGTCGCGACGAGGAGATACAAGGAGGAGATGCTTTCGAATCGGTTGACCGTTTTCAATCGACGGATTGAGGTGGTCGCGACGGACGGTGGAATTTCTTTTTAAAGACGATCGCCGTTAGAGATTATCGACCAGGTCCATTCGGGCGGTTTCATTGTTTTCCTTAGGCTTAAGACTTGTCTAGACGCTAGAGTCCGGTTCACGCGCTTAACGGGGTCAGCTTAACGTCCTCGCGCAAGGAGCTCTTCGCGAAAGCGGGCAATTAGGGGGGGCGGCTCTCTTGCAGGTAAAAGGGCTGGTTCGTTACGTTGCGACGTACTGACAGTTTCGCTCACAGACAATACAATGCCCTTCGATACTCGTAACAATGTTCGCGGTGAACTCCACACGATACACGATTCAATTCGGGTTTAATCGGAGGCGTGTGAACAGGGACACCGACGTGCGATGTGTGTATTATGCAATAAAAAGATATTTATACGTGGCCGCGATGCTGCGTCGGATGCGAGCATCGACGGGTCGAATACCGTCTAGCTTCGTAAGGCTTCTCCCATTGTAAAGAGATGTAATCTTTTACGCGACGATTATGTATTTAATAAGGGATCAGCCGTTAAGGTATGTTAATTAAGCGAAACCAGACAAAATCCAAGTCTTCCACTTTATAGTAAGTACATTTGCTACTACGCGTTTCGTCGAGCCTGTAGGAATAGCCAATTTGACAATCTCACAGGCGACGATAGTTGTTTAAGCGATTTATTTCTTGAAGCGATCCGAATCGCCACGGTGGAATTCGATGACGGATATTAAAAAGTCCAAGATATCCTCGAGTTCCGTCGTGCGACAGGGAGAAAGGTGTTGTTCGTTTAGGTTTTATAGTGTGCCGTTTAAAAGAACGTTGTGACGCGACAATAAGACGTAGATTTTAGTATGCCTGTGCGATGCAACCTTGTCTTTCGCGCAATCTCCGCAAATGCTATCCGTCTGTTTGCACGTGATAAATATCCCTAACCGATTATCGACGCCAGTTTATCGTAATGAATACAGGAAATCGTGGAAATAGGCCTCCGCGAGGTACATACACGGGCTGCGCATCAAATTGATTTCAAAGAGACACGAGAAACGCGCGAAAGACTCGTATTCAGCGATTTGTTATCTGGGCTATATACTGTATAGTTGTAAGTGAAATAATTCCTTTGTACATATTTATACGATCAATCTGAACGGAGATTCTCTATTCAATTAACGATAAGGTCAGAAACAGTGGGGTACCGATCTACGAAGCTAGGAGTAATCTGCATACAATTTATTCACTGTTAACATTAGGAATATATTATGATAGCGGTGTGTAAATTTAAATATAATCAATGCATATATGATTGCTGCCAGCAGCAAACGTACAATTAATTCGTTATCTAAGCTAAGAGTATACTGATGATGGATGGATTACGCTCAAAGATTTGTTCGTGGATAAATTTACAAACTTAACAATATCCCTAATGTATTCATATTATTTATGTTTACGATTGTACATTGTGTATATATGATGTAAGTGGGCAATATTCATATTATGTTTTGTCATACATCGTCATCATAAACTCCTTATTAAATGTAGAACAATTAATATGTACCTTTTTCAAACATTAAAACGATATTCTGCGATAATTTATTCAAAAAGGGTCAGTCTCTTCTACAGTAACCTGAATTGATTACACTTGAATTACGTAATAGATTTTGCCTTGTTAAATCTAATGGAAAACGAAAGTTGTAGTGGGAAATGAAACTCTCTAACATCCCATTGCATTTTTCTACGTTCCTTTTATACCGACTGTAGTCAGTTCAGAAAGTGGAGGATAAGTTATCGATCTGTACCTACTGTAGGTCTTTCATACTGTCCACTTTATCGTTGGTAGTTTATGTAGAGAGCCGAAGGTACACGATTTGACGTCCTCCACTTTCGACAGTGGTATGGTAGGGATTCTTAAATCATTAGTTGTTACAGCGTTATAAAAAGAAAATATTTCAAACATATTTGATTCAACTTGTACAAATATTTTATGAAATTTCTGCAACAAATTCTTTGATTATGATCGCAGATCGATTGAATAGTAATTTTTAAGTAATACAACTGTCCTCTTTGGCATCTAAGGAACGTGTTCGTAAGAATGCAATATCGAAAGACTGTAAAATTAATTTGTAGTGGATTAAAGATATTATGTGCCCATTCTTCCAGCATTCCCGATCCCCTCTGCGTTTATATGTCTTCCTCTTTGCCGCCGATAGATTGCTATTTCCCTCGGGATACAGGACAATCAGGAGCATCCGCAATTGGATTTCTTTCGTGATAGCTTGTAATGTGATTCTATAACAATATCACGCCGCATGTCACGATGCACTCTGTCGTCTTATAAAAGCTGGGCCGACGTGTGAGAACAGCAGATCACAGCCATCCTTCCTTCGAAGAAGACACTTCACAGCTTCAGGTATTATCCAAGATTATTATTATTATTATTATTATTATTATTATTCCATTCTTTATTTTGTAAAATGTTTTCTTACACTTTGCTACCCGTTCAGATAAATGTTCCAAGCACTTTCTACTCGCCTTAAACTTCTATCGTTCTACATTTCCCTAAAGGAATTAGGATATTTTTCCGTTTTATTAACAGTGACTGATATCTTTTTAATATTTGCGCCAATCGCCCTCGGTGTACAATGTATTTTGACATTTTGCCGAATCGATTTCGCCTTAAACGAACTCCTTCGTAAGTTCGTTCGCAAATAACGCGAGCCATCTGCATTTGATAGGAACATTTGTCTTCAGTTCTTTTCACTCCTATAAAAGCTCGAGGCTCTAGCCTTATTTACAACATTCGCCGCACGACTACCGTAAAAGTATCTTCGTTGCCTATAATTGTAAGTAAAGCTGGCTAGAAAAATTCTTTCCTGTTTGCAACGACCGAACTGATTTAGCGAATCTTTTACTCTGTAATAATTGTAGTACTTTTACGGTCTGGTTAAAAACTGGTTTCGGTGAATAACTACCGTTTGCCTTTTTATTACAAATAGCCCGCAAATCAAAATTATCAAAATGGTGTCCACTCGCCTCGTTCTCGCCATCGTCGCTGTTCTCTTCGTCCTCGCTGTCACCGTCGACGCTGCCTACAGAAAACCTCCCTTCAATGGAAGCATCTTCGGCAAACGATCCAATACCATCACCGGTAAGAATAAATCACTCGTTCTAAAGTCCACGTATTCTCGATATAATGCAAATTCTCTTGATTTTATTTTAAACTATTTCAATGGACAGCACTCTTTAAACGTCTTCTAATTTATTCGATAATTCTGTGCAGATTACGAAATCACCAGCCGCGCAATGTCTTCGGTTTGCGAAGCTGTCACCGAGACGTGCAACGCCTGGATCTCACGACAGGATTCCAACTAAGGACACAGAAGCGGCCGGGATTCGTTTGAAGACGTGTAACTATGGCTTAATCATCTTATCAACATATAATAACTCTACGTTTATCAATTTGTCCGGCGCTCTGGGAAATCGTCGCATCGTCCAAATCACTCGTCCTACTATACTAATAATGCAGCTTGGATTATAATTAACCGATGTGGTGCTGCAAAAGTTGCTGGTATAATAAAGTATAAAATTTCATAAAGTAACCCCAATAATATTTAGTTCACCCTCTTATGTTCTTATTAGAGATAAGATTCTTATTGTACATTATCAAAATTATTCAATAAATCTACAGTAAAGGAAATTCAAATGATTTAATTTTTTTTTAATGCCCGTCCACGCCTAAAATACCTACTCCGCTTCCTTAGACGAGAAATATCGTGAAGGAACTTGAAATGCATAGCTCCGAAGCGAGAAACTTGTAAAAACAGTCCTGTTCACGAATAATTTAAGTGTAAGAAGTATTGGTGGGGAAATTCCCGGAATTTCTTGGAAAATGACGTCATATTCCAGGAATCGGTGAAGTGGAAGACCTCCTCGCATATCATGTTCTCCTAATACAAATTGGCGATTTCGAGCAAAGGGGATTCCGTAAAATCAAGTTCTGAGAAACTTTTGGAAACGACGTCACATTCCAGGAATTGGTGAAATGAATGACCTCCTCGCATATCATGTTCTCCTGATACAAATTGGCGATTCGCGAGCACGAGATTTTGTAAAAGCAGCTCCTGGAAATGTTTTGGTTGTGACGTCATCAATCACGAACTCCGGATACCTCCTCGCATATCATGTTCTCCTAATACAAATTGCCGATTTCGAGCACGCGGGATTCCGTAAAAGCAAGTTCTGGGAAATTCTTAGAAATGACGTCACATTCCAGGAATTGGCGAAATGAAAGACCTCCTCGCATCTTATGTTCTCCTAATACAAAATCGTGAATTTCGGGCAGTCCCTTTGCTGAAAATCGCCAATTTGTATCAGGAGAATATGATATGCGAGGAGGTCTTTCATTTCACGAATTCTTGGAATGTGACGTCATTTCCAAGAACTTCTCAGAACTTGCTTTTAGGGAATCCCAAGTGCTCGAAATCGCCAATTTGTATCAGGAGAATATGATATGCCAGGAGGTCTTTCATTTCACCAATTCCTGGAACGTGACGTCATTTCCAAGAACTTCTCAGAACCTTCTTTTACGGAGTTCCCTTTGCTCGAAATCGCCAATTTGTATCAGGAGAATATGATATGCGAGGAGGTCGTTCATTTCACCAATTCCTGGAACGTGACGTCATTTCCAAGAATTTCCCAGAACTTGCTTTTACGGAATCCCAAGTGCTCGAAATCGCCAATTTGTATCAGGAGAATATGATATGCGAGGAGGTCTTTCATTTCACCAATTCCTGGAATGTGACGTCATTTCCAAGAATTTCTCAGAACTTGCTTTTACGGAATCCCTTGTTAGTAATAAAATTGCAAAGTTGCTTGAATGCTCACATACATACTTACCTGCATACTTACCTTATGTAATTTAGTCTTGTGCATTCCTGTACGTTAGAGTGCTTTATAATGTAGAGTTTAAGGAATTGGCGAGGAGTGGACCGGCGTTAAGAAATAATGAAGCAAATATCTTTTATTGGAGATTTATTTAATAACGTTGATATACAAATGTATGTAAAAATTATATGTACAAATTACAGAAGTCGTGGTATAACTTAAATGCTATAACTATCGATAGCTCCCCAACGCCAGTTTAATGAAACTCTCTTGAACATCTGAAATGCAGATCGATCGGTTTGATATGTGGAGCACGTTTCATTCACCCGCAGGTAGAAGGGTAATTCTTACTACCATGCGTTTGACGAAAAACAATTTCGTCAGAACTAGCGGAAAAATAATTGACGGATCAATGAATATTTTCGTGTGACTGAAGACTAATAATAATTTCCTAATGACTTATCAATAAATTGTCACAGTATCCGCTACTGAATCAACGCATTGTAACAATAAAAATTAATTCTAAAATCTCATATATCCGCTATTCTAATATAATGTAAATCACATAGTAATAAATATGAAAATCTTGAATGAAAATTCTTCTTATTAATAATAAAGTGCCACCTTTTCCTTCATTTACTTTAATCCTATGAAATTGCTGAAAACCTCCTGGAGACAATAATTACTCTGAAATCGATCGTTCGACTTACAATTTTCGACACGATAGGGGAACAAACTGGCACCCACTTCGATTCACATAAAACTCTACCTGATTGCAATACTTAATTAATTCTGAATTTCCCTATAAATAGAGAAGACACCTTGTGCTTAGAATTGAGTGGAGTTCGATCGCAGCAAGGTAAGCGTGTCGCCAGTTATACAAATATCAAAGGAGCTCTCTCTCTCTCTCTCTCTCTCTTTCCATTTCTGTACTGTATTCTATTTTCTTCGGCTTCATCCCGGTTGCACCATAAACCGGGCGCGCTACATACGCGTTCGGCGTGCACGGATCTTCTGTACTCCACGGGAGACGAGAGTCCGAGCACGCGGTTGCCCCTTTATAAAAATTGAACGTGTCCGATGTCGATTGAAGTGGCCAGATCGAGCACGCTGGCACGCACACGCGGCAAAGATTTTGAGCGATCATCGGCGCGGATGCCATCACAAATATCCGGGATATTTAAATGCGATGGGGCTTCCGCCATGCAAACTCTATTCTATCTGCCCACGATTCTCAAGTATTCTGTCCACTCTCCGCGATAATGGAAGAAGTCCTAGGAGAAATTGCTCAGTTTTCTCCGCACGGTCGTGGAACGCGTGTGTCGCCGTGCATCGTTTCCCCTGGCCGCTTCGAGATTTCACGAGCGAGCTTCCCCGCGGAGGATCGCGATGGTCCGGCGAGCAGATCTATCCGCCGGATACGATTTTTAATCGGGCCCACGGTGTTCAGCCGTCGTATGATTTCGCTGGAGAACCGATAACGGTCGGACCGATTCAGTTTGCAGATTCGAATTGATCGAGAACGATGGCGATCACGGGATCTCTGGGATCCGCAAGACGTTTCCTCGTCTACGGTGAGTTGAAGCTTGCGTCTGTGAGAAACAAATTAAAGAGCGTACGATATGGTGATCGGCCGTGTTGTTAAGGTTTGATAACGATAAGCAATTTATCGGAACGATTCCTTGCGTACATTACAGTTCTCTCTATCGGCGTTCTGACGTTGCTGATCGGCGAAAAGGTCTCGAGGGCCGACGAAGTGCCGGCATTCTTCCTGAAGATCGCGAAGAACATTCCCCGTGTGGGGCGCAGCGACGGCTACGATGATCTGTTCAAGTCCCGAAAGAACGTCCCGAAAATTGGAGGACACGACAGCGGTTCGCAGGTACTCGTAATGAAAAGAAACCAAGTGTCGAGCTATAACGAAACATCAATATTTCTCCTGCACGTATTTCTTTTAAGCCTGAATCCTGGCCATCGTATGGCAACGATGAACCCTTTTCGAGGCCAATAAAGAGGCGCGTGGATTATCCGCAAGTTGACGGTAAAACAACCGCGCGTCGTATATTAATTAAAACAACCATACAGAAACGTTCGTTTACGGCTAAAGCAAAATGTTTCATTACCATTAACAGATGCCTGGTCCTGGCAGCACTTTCCTCTTGCGATAGAAGGACCCCGTGAACTCTGGCGAACTTTGGCCGGATATTCCAAAGACACGTCGGACGAGTAAGTTCTGAAAGAAGACTTATTCACGAAATAATTGAAACCGCGCTTCTAATCGGATGGTTTCACGTGTTCTCTTTCACGAAAAGCATCGACAACGAAATATGGGAACGAAAGAAGAGGACGGGGAACGAGGCTGCTGCTTCGGACGGGAATTAACGTGAATGAAGCAGTGCAACGCAGTAAACGGTGCCCACGAATGAATATACTTAATGACTGTCCGGTGTAAGGTGTTGGGAAAAATATTCAGAACAATAAACATGTAAATAGGAGATGCGTTTTTATTCCAAATATCGGCCTTCCTCTCTCCCGTGTATTCGCGGTTAAACACATGCCTCGCAATATGGGGAAGTGCAAACCCCAATTTCGTGTGCGTAGCTAAAAACGGTTTTCTTTTGTGCATCTTGTGTTGGTGCAGGTGCAGTGTCGCGTATACTAAAGTAATGTTACTGATACACAGAGAATCCGACGGGAGTAGAAATGAATAGTTGGCATTTCTATGTTAATTCATATTTCGGAATCAGGAATTCATATTTTAGAAATGTTTCTAATGTCTTAGCAATATTATAATATTTTTCTTGAACTCTCTCATTGATTTCTCTGCAATCGACGCATGCACGAATCCCTATTATCCCAAGGTAAAATTACTGACAGCAGTCGCGGAGCAAGGAATAAAGGACAGCGTGTAATTTCCAAATTTTCGTTGGCAAACTTTTCTGGCAGATGTTTCTACGTGTGCCATCGATCGCAACCCATACAAAAATTGACGACCGGGTTACGTCTGTGTGTGAGCACGTGGCGGAATCGAACTGCACAGTAAAATATGAATTTCATAGAGCTTTCTGCAATTGAAATAGAAATACTGTACTTGAAGACATATCGATGAAGAATTCTAAGTTTATTAAAAGACTGAATTTCTATTCCTTCGATCCTTGTATAGAGAATAACTTGATATAACTTCCCAGTAGCTTATCCAATAATGCACTAAAAACCGTTTACACAGCTTTTGCTCAGTCTTTACAAATAGATATCTTAATAAAAAAAAAACAATACCTATTCCAATTGCTTCCTGGTGCGTCCGTTCACACGCAGCCTGAAAAAGGAATAGGTCAATCGACATCAGTCCTCCGAGGGATCCTAGCAGCACGAAATTACCGTTTCAGGCAACCCCTGTCGGTCGTCATGCGGAGGATAATTTCCCTAAATGTTACTCGGAGCGTACACGTTTACTATCTATAGGAGAACCGAGTCTCGAGTAATAGCCGATTACCGACGTCAAGTGACATGTGTAAAAAAGTTACAGAGGGAGGGGGCTGGCATAATGAACTGCAATCGTGAGTACGACGTAAAACAGAAAACTACCCCTTTCCTCGGGGGGGACAAAGAAAAAAGTAGGAGAATCCTTTCAGTTGAATTAATCGACAACAGAATCATTCCCTCCTGAATTGATGCACGATTCTTGGAGTCTAAGGGGTAGCTGCGTCGTTGCGCAAAAAAATGAAATGGATTCGCGTGAATATGAAACACGTTGCCATCCCCCGCGGGGTGTCGCGACCGTGAACACCGTTTCTCGTTAGGAACGACTCCATAGAATCTGCTCAGGGTCGGTACCCGCGGAGCGGTTCCGATAATGGGGAGGGCTTTGATCCAGCGCGTGATCGTTTGCCACACGTGCTGGTCATAATGCGGGTGGATCGAGCTTCGCGGAAGAGCTACTCCGATATCACTTTACAGGTGCCTCCGTCAGGATCTACCGTCGATAAACTATCCAGCACTAGTTTACCCAGCGCAAGGTTCGTGCAGCTTTTGTAACGAAATATTGATCGATATCTCCCTCATAGCTGACGATGATGTGCACAATAATTATTTCAAGTTAGTAACAAGCGTTTGAAAGGGGTGGTTACCGTAATGGATCGTTAGAAAGATTCCTAGGAGACTTATCGATAAGAGTTGGTTCCGTAAGAACATTTCTAAACTCTATATCCGTCGGATTTGACAATTGTTTAAATCATTTTTCATAAATAAATTTTATTAGCCACGCAAAAGATAACGCTAGATATCGGAAGAGAAACACCGGCTTGGTTCGTCGGCCGAGAGCTGACGCCACCGATATATCTCGAGCGACCCTCTCCGTTCTACTCTGATCGGCCGAAGCCCGGGGCAATAGATTGTTGTAATTACAATAATCCCGGTGTTTAAATCAATGCTCGGCGTTCATTTGACCGGTCATTTTAATTCATTACCGAGCAATCCGAACTCGTGCAAAACTACGATCCCTCCCTTCCCTTCTCGTCCTCGCGCGAATCTAGATACCCATTCTTCTCGCGGGGGAGAACAATGGGACAGGATGTTCTGGCGATTCCCGAGACGATCCCTCGAGACCTACATTCCATCCGCGACAGGCTCGTCATCGATAGGCTCTCGTGCAGCTTTCTAAACGTCGTCGACTAATTACCCCGCGGGGCCGAGCCCCGCGATCCTGGAAGAAGCGTCTCCTCGACAGCAGCCTGCGTAATTAAAAGCCGCGCTCTCCCGCCCGCGTCCCCTCGAACGAGCGACCCGTACGTTCTTGCCCGTAAACTTTCCAAATAATTGCACCGAGTATTATTCGATTCGAGTAACGACTACCGCGGCGAGACCGGGTCGCCGTAACAGCAACGCCGATACAGAAGGAAGCGCTCGAAGGATAAAGAGCAGATTCTGCTCTCCCTAGTTGTTCCACGGTTTCTTCCTCTATCCTCATCTCTCTTTCTCCGCTCCCCGTGCGCCAAATCGCGCGCACGACGTTTTCGCCTCTCCGCGTGGTGGCCGGCGGGTCGATTTTTCCTCGAACAACCCCTCGCGTTTCCGTGTACTTGTGGAGGCGTACAACGCCGCGCGGTAACTCTCCGCGCGCGAGACGCGTCGAGAGATGAGGGACGACGATGCTGCCCCGTTGCACGGGTAGACAGAGGACGCGTACGTACGTTGCACCGCGGAGGCCCGGGCTGGTTTGCACGTAGCAATTTACGGAAACCGCACGGTAACGCGCGCCTACCCGTCAGCCGGAGGAGGCGGAGAGGCCAAGTCGACACGAAGCGTTTCCACGGAGTGTTACGTAACGGAATCGGCGCTAGATCGCCGGCCGGAGTAACTGTACCTTCGAGGAAGAGGCCTCCTCCGTGGCCGAGGCGAAATCACGAAGCAGAAACTTCGCCTGTGGGATCGGGACGGCACGGCGGCGCGACGCGGCTTCTATTTTCCCATCCGTGCGCCGCCCGATTCTTTCACGTCCAGGAAAGGAGAGAGGAGGAACGTTCTACCGCTGGGCACCGAGAGTCCTTTCGCGCGGATCGATCGACGCTAAATCGTTCCTAATATTTAACCCACTCCGCTATCGATCTGCGAGCTATACCAATTCACGGATTCATAATAATTCCCTTTCGTCTCGCCGATGAGAATCTTCGCCGTATATCGCCGAGCGGCGAAAAGAACCGGAACACCGTCGAAGCGGAAGTTGCATGAACGACGCGAACAATACCCGCGTCCCGCGACCGGTCGTTTAATAACCCTGATTTGCCGTTTACACGGGAGGTCATGGAGAACGTTGCAGGGAAAAGGAGAGACAGAGCACGACGCAGGGGAGCGGAGAACGGAGAGAGAAGGGTTGCGGCGATGATGGGATCGAGGGGGTGAGCATCGGGATCGCGCGCAACAACCGTACATAATCACGTAATGCGGTTATCATGCCAATTGCGTAAATATTTGAGCCAATTTGTGGCATGCAACGGACCCGCTCTCTCTCTCTCTCTCTCTCTCTCTCTCTCTCCTCGACCCTCGTGCTCCGCGGGACCACCGCCACCGCCCCCGATCGGCGACCTATTACGAACAACTTGTTGTCGCCGTACGCCGTATATCCGCTATGGAATCTCCCTCCCTCGTTTCTCTTATTCTTTCACGCAACAGACCACCGTTCCTCTTTGCGGTGCTCGCTCATGCCAATTTAACGGAGTCGCCAAACATTTCGACCCAGTGGCCCCGGCGCCCGTTGCTCGAACGATCGACTGGCGACCGCGAAACACCCCCGCGCGGCGACATTCGTACGCGGTGGGAAGCGAATCGATCGCGTCATACGATGAAAGCTGCACCTCCGAGAATCTTTGCCATGCTTGAACTGGGCTTTGAAACGTTTCTGTATCGAATTTAAGAACAAGCTCCGATTAAAAAAAGAAAAGGGAATGAACGTCAATTTCAGCCCGAAACTGGCACAAAGAAATGAAAAACTGTTGGCCACGAAACGCTGCATCGGAGACGAAGAACGAGAAGACAAGTCCTCCTTCGAAGACGTAAGCCTTTTTTACCCACGGGGCGATTCGTTGGCAGTAAACGCGGGGCCTGTTCCTGGTCGCCGCTCCGTTCCACCCTGCGAGACTGCCATGGCTTTCAGCTTCGATGTTCCGCGTGTGCAGCGGCCGCCACGGCCCATGTCTCCCCGTCCGTGTAGCCGCCTTCTCATCCCTTGCAGGTAGAACAGTCCGGCGGCCACGGATCAATTAGGCGAGCGTACAAGTGTAGGACCTCGTAAACCTGCGGGACCTGCCGGTCAGACTTCCCCCGGGGAACACGAGTCGTGTGAAAAAAAGAGAAGTCAGATACACGCCGAGGCACGACAAAAAGCGTGGACGAGCGAGCAAGGGGCGATGATTTTTCTTGGAACAAAGTCCTACGTCACGAAATCGTTTGTTCGTTCAACTCTCGCGGCGGTAGCTCACGATTAGAATTCCGTTGGAATCGGAGATTCACCGATGTTTAACCGATCGCGTCGCGATCCTTTCGCTTCGAAGTGATTTGTTGAAAATAGGAAATCGACATTTCGAGGATCGGTAATATCCAATTGCTGGACCAACTTATTGATGGTACATACACCAATCTAGGCAGTGCTTATAGTCTCGAGACAGCGTTTCGTCGTCGTCGGCTTTTATCGCCGGTGATCCCCTCGGCCCCTCGTCGCTCCGTTCACAATGCGGAGACGCGGTTTTTTGAAGAGGGTTGAAAGGTTATCGCGGCGCGCGGCGGCGTGTAGAGGTAAAGACGTCGCTTCCTCCCGCGTCGAGTCTATCCTGCCGTTCAGAAGCGTGTGAAAAGGTGGCGCGAGAATGGAGAGCAAGAAAAAGCGGCGAGAAGTCGAGGGGGCCTGGAACGGAGAGGCGCCTTGTCATGCCGTGTAATGACGACGAGGCAACGCGACGCCCCGTGCTCGGAGAGGAGCAGAAACTCGACGAGAGAACGAACGCCACGGGGAGAGGAAAAAGGAAGAAGGGGAGGGGAGAAAAAAAAACAATTACCATCCTTTATCTCGCTGCGAGCCAAGAGAAAGAGCACGGCCAGGTAGTACCGAGGCTGGAGTCGAAAGAAATAAAAGACGCCCTCGCTACCGTCTCCACTCTGTATCTATTCCTCCCTTTTCGTTCGTCCTCCATTCTTCTTGCTGCACACGCTCTTTGAACCAAAGTGTCGACCATTAAAGTGTCGGCTGGAGCGAAGCTACCGGCCGGATATTAACGGAACGCCGATAATTAAGCGTGACAAGAATTTTGCGTTCGCCCTTAAAAGAATGATTACTGTAGCGACAGTTTTATATTTTATAATTGCAATTAATTCGCTTCGCCCGCAATGATCTCCGGATCTCGCTCCGAGGTGTTTCTCCGGCGGGGATTCTTGACAGACCGGTAAAGCGGATGGGAGATAGAACGTGCTGGAAATTGGCTCGTAATTTATCAGCGAATCGAGAGCTCGGAAGCCGAACGAATTTCTTAATGCAGCCGGTCCGGCGTCGTAATTTCTAATAAAAATCGCGTCGAGGGTGTTAAGGCAGCGTGTTTCTCATGCGTTTCGGATAAAAAATGAATTTTAGGTGGAGCGCGTCGTCCCGCGGAATTTACGCTCGCCCCAAATCGATAAAGCTGGACGTTAACGAGGCCATCGAATTCATTTTCATTACCGTGGCGAAGGAAAGCATCGGCCTGGCTCCGCTCCTTCCACCCAGAGTCCCTCCCTTCTCGTCCTTTATGTTCTCGACGTTTCACGTGTGAAGTGGCGGGTACAAGCATCCATAGAAATACCGCCTAAAAATGAATTAAAGATCCTTCTGGCTTCCTGACGGTGTGCAGCAAGAGGGTTGCCGGCCTACCGTTTCGCCCGGCGCCGAGGGCAAGTGCGAGGAAACAAGCGAGAAGGGGGTGACCCGCGGGGCTCACGAGCCCGTGAGGGACACTCGATAAACAACCCCCCGCGGCGAGCACGGCAGATACAGGCGTTAAATGAAATTAGCACGGCGTTTAGTTAACTTGGCCGGCCCGTTTGGTCGGTCCTTCGGGTTATAAATTATTCCGAAATGACTTGCACCGAAGCGGCCGGCGGGGCAGGGTAGACAGGGAACGAACGCCGATGCAGCAACGTAGAGCAAGGAGGAGAGAAAGGGGTAGACGATACGATGCGATTGAATATAAAATAGATGTACACTGTAATGAATGAATAAACAGCGAAGGTATGTTTCATTGATTTAGTAATCGTGATCGCTTACGATTTCTTTAAGACACCAGACAATAATCTTTAAAGAACCAAAAAATACGGTGGAAAGTGCTCTTTACTCGACGCTATCAACGATCGTTGCGTAAAAAATGTTCCCCGGTGGGATCGAGCGTTGGAAGGATATAATTTCCTCGAGACTTGAAAATCATTAACCCCGACGAGAGGCGCGACGCGCCTCAGGACCCTTGACTACGCGACTGTACGAAAGAGAAGGAGCTCGAACGGGTCCGTCGAGGAGGCGTGAAACGTTGGCGCCTGGCGCACGAAACGGGGAAAAAGGGTTCCCGGACAATTCGTGAAGGGTGAACGGGTTTGGACTGTGAAAACTGGACTAACCCACCCCGCGCCCCTTGACCACGAAATCCCGCATCGGTTCCAGCCCCTTTCCGTCGAATATCGATCAACCGTGTCACTGGTTCCGAATCGAATCGAGGAGAACGACCGCATCGGACGAGCTTGTTCCTCGTTTCCACCCTGTACTTTCATTGCTCCTTCTAAAATATTTACCATCCCGATGATCAAACTGTCTCGAGATATAACTACTCCTAGATTCTCCTCTCGATAATTTCCAATCTCCGGTTTGATTCATCGAAAGTATCAAAGGATGATGCAGGGGGGGAGGGAGAGATATAATAAAAGGACAGCAGCCCGAAGAAATCGTATATATCGGAAACCTCGGAAGCAATTATAAGCGGATCCCTAAATAACCGAAGGAACAAGCGGTGGGGTCTTTGTCTGTCGCGTACCTGTAGAGTGTCGGCTTGTTTCACAAACGAGGTTAGCCCGAACTACAAAGGTCGGCCGCTACGTGCCGGCCAAAGAGACCTCCCTTCGTTTCTATGAAAGACACCGGCCGGACCCGTCCGGTGGCCTCTAGCCGCCGTGGATCTTCGGCCGAGACACGTTCTGCTTTTTTCCTTCTCATCAAATATTTACACATTTTTTATTGGGTGCTAAACCCATTCAGAAGTGTTTCCGGTAAGCGATCTCTATCTGCGCCAGGCACCCGGTTGCGCGTTTCGTTCGACCGACGGACGTGCGACGGAATTCGACGATCGGTCGACGGTCGGCCGGGCAAAGTTTATTTGCGCCGGTAGCTACCCCTCGGGGGGTGTTGCACGGCTACCTGTGACAATTTTCTTCTCTCTGCTTTTTACGACCTGCCACGCGACAGTGCTCGGCCGGTTGCTCGGACTGTGAATCGTGGTGAATCGTCGGTGACAGAGCGGCGGGTTTAGAGCCGAACGCTAAAATGAATAACTATTCACTACCGTCGAGGATCCCGATTATTCATAATTTTACAAGAAATATACGAAACTCTACCGATTTCAACCCCTGTCTTCGGCGCAGTGGTAGTATAGAAGATATCGCCGATTCAGCGTTCGACAGGATCGTTTGCGAATAAGATGAAACGGCGGAGGTCTATTCGAACGACAGTAATCAGCGGTCATAATTCAGTTTCGAGGTTCCGACGGTCAGCGCAAAGGATGGAGGAAAAGGAGATCCGAGAGAGTGGATGTTCTTCGTGTTTAACCTCTTTCGGTCGCCTCGGGGTTCGCGTGATCCTCGGCGTACCCTAGCTGGCCTAGTCAACCCCCGGAGAAGGTCTTTCTTTATTTTTTCTTTTTTTTTTCGAGAAGATCGAGGACGCCCGAGGATTCACGGGGGCCTGGATCCTGAAATCCGGGACACGCGAGCCTCGCGGGAAATTCCTGCCTCTACGCTTCTCGGTAGAGCGACCACCTCGCCTTAGGGCAGCTTAAGAATCCCTCTGCCCGATCTTCGCTCGAAGTCTCACCTCTTTTTCATTTATCGACGGGCCGCTCTCGTCTATACCCTTCGATATGTAATTTTACACGTACAGTCCGGAGACTTTATTTCTATCGTACGCACGACCCTGGATCCTGACGAAGTAGGATGCTCAACGAGTGCTCGTTAATAACGAGCGGCCGAGGTGTGTGTGTCACGATATCGAAACGGAACCGGGCAGAATCGCGCGTTTCCGTAATCAATCTTTTCGCCGTGGTGTCTGATTATACACGACACGCGACTCGTTGAGCCGAGTGCGGTAATTAATCCGCTAGGCCGGGGCTAATCGTGTGCACCGTGGATCGCGCAATTAGCCGGGACCGCATGATGAATCGTGTAATTACATTCGCATTAAAAACTGGCTGGCCCGCGACGGACTTTCCACTTGATGGTAATCCGTCCATTTCTCCGACTGCGAGAGAGACAGAGAAAGAGAGAGAGAGATTGAAAGAGTTAAGGAGGACCGGCGCAGTCAGCGTTTCATCATCGTCGATGACGAATATCTTCGAAGCTAGACGAAGTTCAACGGGCGGCCCGCGTTGCTCTGGCACCGAGGGGGAGATTCGACGGGCACTCGAAGTGGCGCCAGGAAAAGGCTCGCTGCTCCTTCGGGCCTCGAAGCGTCGTCCGCAAGGTTTTCGATGGAGGCAAGAGGTAAAAAGAAGAAGTTCCAGGGCAGAGGCACTGGCGCCGCATGCGGCAGCCTCAAAGGGATCCTCCGCACGCCCATCTGTCTCCGCCCCGCCCCCATTCCCGCGCACCGTATACATCATGTACGACCACGATGTACCCCTGGTCGAGCATCGGGCCCCGACATCGTGTCAGGCCACGTCACACGCATCACCACTGTCCCCCGAAAACTGTCGAGTCCAGCCACGCGCTACCATTCGCGGTTGCACGCTCTCTTTAGGCCCTTTAGGTTGACCTGTTTCTCGATACACCAAAGATAAACGAAACTAATCGATCGTGGTGTAACGTTGAGGACGAACAATAATGTGTTGCAAGCGGTTCAGAACGGGGGTGAGCGAAGAATCGATTAACGTGGGGGGGGGGGGGGGCTGGTTCCTGCTCCTTTAAGTTTCGAGATTTCGTTCTGCCATGTACTTCGAGAAGAGACGCAGAGCGAAAATGAAAATGGTAAAATCGTCTGGGGATCGTGGAGATCGGTGGACAGGCTTCAATTATTGGTAATTGGAGGACACCTCGACTCGCCAAAGTAGACGCGATCAATCTCGATCCCTAATATCACTTTAATTACCGTAGGCAAATCTAGAAGTGAGACATTCATGCAGAGAACGGCCCCGTTTCTCGTTTTAATTAATCGACTTTTAAGCGGTCCATTAAAGTACCACCAAGCTGATGGGAAGGTGCGTAAGAGCCACGTGACAGCGATTTCTGCACGATCATCCGGCGACGATCAATCGGGATCATCCTTGCACCGTGCCGGTCCTTTATGGCCGAGCGTTAGAGCACGGGCGTTACAGCTTACTTAGCAGAGCGTGGGACGATAGTGTTTAGTTTGATGACTAATGAACCTGCGAGATCCGAGCAGTCGGCGGAGTGCCCGACTTTCGTTCACAGGGTTAAGAAGGTAGAGATGCTGAACAAGATGGATGCTGCAGCGTTCGTTCCACAAAATTTCTACCTGTATCGGATACTTATCTCTTCTAAATAAATAATCTTTATTTAAACGAAAGACTATCTTTTTTATTCAACTAATATAAATTTGGTCTATCTGAAAGACGGACGAGCTTCCAGGAAAGCAGACCATGTCGCGCGGACTTGCATGTAACAGTTTTACAGGGAAGTCTCTTCCTTCCGTCCGTCGGTTTGATTGATTGGACAGTAACTAATGAGCCCCGGCTAATTGCTCTCGGTAATATTCGCCAGCAAAAACAGGTCAAAAGCACACATAGCTGACCCGTGACTTCCCAAAGATTACAGGACTATCCACGCCGCTTCCTGGCCGAGAACATCCGCCCAACCGTCTTCATACTTGCCGCTAATTATTTCGACCACCCTTTCATCGGCTCCGTTTCTGTCCTTTCCATTAGATTCCCCTTTGTTCCCCGGAAGGGCTATCCTTTGATACAACGGGCGCGCCGCGATCTTAATTTATTAACCCATCAACCAGTTTCAACGAGGAATCATCAACACCGTTGGATATTCCTTTCATATTTATCGGCATATATATGTATCTATAAAACCAATGGACTATAAAATTCACGCGCTACCGTTTCCCCGAGTTGAAAGCTGTATATCCACCGTTTCTCACGCTTCTTAAATCAACGGCAGCTACGTTTAGAACGATCGAATTCGACTTTTATCGGATCACCAATAAAATACCGGCGACCCAGAGATCGTCGGTCGAATATAAAACGCCAGTAAAATTGGACTCGCCCATCGACTCCTAGAAATCCCTTCTGGCACCAGACTAGCGAACACTCGCAGGGGCCAATTATGGTACGGTGGAAAGGGGACGAGAATCCGCCAAAGAGATTCTCCTCGATTTAGGGTCCAACTGGATTAACCCTCAAACCCAGCTCCCTTTTACCCTCGAATGCCCCACGACGAATCTTCTCGCTCCTTCCCCTTCCGCCTCTAATAATTCCATGCACTTGCTGCTGCGTGGCAATCAACGGTATCGAGCAGCAATCCTGGACCACCTGATGAGCGAGCCGGTACCCTGCTAACTGTTGCTTTTGCTGGGACGATGCCCACTTGGGAAATATAAAAATATTGAAGTCTTGCTTTTCCCATTAAAAAATTCTATTTTATAAAATAATATATAGCAAAGCTTTGTCGAGTTTCATAGAGTTGCTTACCCTAAACAAATTCGGCCTCCATTTTGCAGGGTTGAACGGTACCACACATCCAACCACCCTTTGACCCATCGCTGTCCCCCCCCCCCCCCCCAAAGTCTTTCCCTCTTTACGCAACGCGGATATACCTGAAAGGCAAGCCCCGGCGAAGGAAACTCGCGCGAGAGATCGGCGAACGATGATGGCGTGACAGCCGAAGGCTGGTTAGGCAGATGCATGGCAACGAGTTGACATCGAACGCTGCGGGCTAGCGTGGCTAGAAGCATGGCTGTCTTGCGGCACGCACGTACGAGCGCACCCCGTGCTTTTGCTTCTCTCCTCGGGAAAGAAAAAAGAAAAAAGAAAAGGGAACGGAACACGGCGAGAGTCTAGAGGCTCGGTCGTGCGCGAGCGCGTGTATGCACGCACGGGGTTCACGGCACGCACACACGACCTGATTGCCGGCCGGTTCCTGTTGCCGTTGCACACACTCGGCGCGGACGGGGAGGGTTACGCGACTCCTCCACCGCGACACATGGAATAGTAATGAAGGACAGAGAGATACACGAGGCGGACCTTCCACCGCGGCGACGAAGGGAGCCAAAGCCGACGGGGTATCGGAGCGGTGTCACGCGAGATCGCGGCCAGCTGACGTTCTCTCTCGATACTCTCTCCCTCGGTGTTCTCCATTCCTCTCTCTCTCTCTCTATCGCCCTTTTTCCCGCCCTCCATTGTCTTCCTGCTTTTGTGCGCGGCCACGAAGCCACCCTTCTCCCACGGGCTCGAGGAACCGGACGATATCGAAGCCCGGCGAGAAGGTAACTTCAGGCTCGATGCGAGACAAAGTACGAAGGGCTGGGGAATGACGATAGTGATGTGGTACGTGTGAAAAATTAGGACAGCGTCTTGTGTTTGCCTCTTTCCGTGCGCCCTACGGGTTGCCTAGAGGAGAACTCATTTCTCCGGGCTAATTTGGGATCGTCACTTCCTCTGCGGAAGACCCATTAGATTGAGAAAGGTGGTCTCCACTGTCACTCGTCGTGCAACGGGTCTCCCGTAAGATCGCCCCCTGTAATTATACAGGACCGTTTCCTACTCTGTCTCTCACTCGTCCCCTCCCCCCTTTTTCCCTTCGTTCCCTTTTCCATTCCATGCTCCAGTCGGTATCACCGTGCCTACCACACTTTTCCTATCCTTCTTCCCCCAAAGAGATGGAAACGGAGGGGAAACGTTCTCTTGCGGTGGTCGCCTGGTAGGTGAATGGACGGCAGAAACAAAAAAGGTTGCCGCCTTTTACTATATAGCTATGTCAAAAAGTGACGATTGCGTGAAAGGCGGGGAACGCCACCGTGAAGGGTGTGGCGGAGCTCCCTGCCCAAGATAGTCCCTTCAATGAGAGGTTACAGGTGCCGGCGGATGTTGCTCCTTTTTCCCGATCGGTCTACCTCGAATCTAACGTGGGAAATGCCTGGCAATCTTCAGCCGCACCGATTTTCTAGGACGATCATTAAAAACCTGTATCGCGAGGCGAACGGGAAACATTCAACTTGGACTCCGAAGGTTCGTTCACCCCCAATTTTTCTTCCGTCGCACGAATCATATTTATCGGACTGGCCTATTCGTCGAGTAAAGTGATGCTTATCGTAGAACTATAAATCATACATTTACGAAATAATGTAACGTAGGTGTTATTATCAATTAATTAAATAGTTTCGTCGGGGAACAACTCGACTAGTCTGTTTCTAATCTCTACAATCCTAATTGCAAGACGTTTTACCTTTTCAACCATTCTCCACGTTCGCCCACCCTTCTTCATTACCTTCTTTATTACCTTCCTTATCCCGCGATATCTGTGAATGTTTCTTTATTCACCCCTCGCGCTCAATCGCATTTTTACACAGCGTCCGCGCAACTTCTCGCATTTCCATAAACACATTTGCATGACGGGTGTTCGCTTCATTGAATATCAGCGAGATAACGCTACCTTCGGCACGAGCGCCAGTCGTTCTTCGCAGGCATTCCACCTTTGTTGTTTTCTCGTCCCGAGATCAGCACACCGCAAAGCCGCGTACAGCGTCGAATTAAACGAAACTGAAATTCTAATGAGCCGGATGTTCCAGCGATCTGGTGCACCTGATCTATAATTTCGTACCCGCATACGTGTACGGATGCCTGCATGCACCAGGTATTCGCATTCGTGGAAGAAAAAAGAAAAGAAAGGAAAAAACGCAAAGAACAGGCGTACGTACATGTTTGCCGGTCGTGTTACAAGCGGAATGAAACTTGTCCCGATGAGTTGCACTTTGTCAAAAGAATTTGTCAGCCTTCAAGTAGGCGCACGGACGTGGCCGTTGTCTCGAGCGTTTCGCAACGAACGAGGGTGGGTCGTCGTGGTCCGCGGCTAAATATAGGAAACGATTTTGGACGGGGTAATGCCGTGTGGAACACGGTCGAGCACAATGTTTGCGGGCAACGCCCACCCATACATGTCCCAGCTTTTACTGCCCGGCAGTAAAGAACGGAAATTACGATCGGAGCTTGTCACTGCTCCGGGGCGTCGAGCGACTCTCTCCGATTGGCCGCTCTCTACCCTCCCATGCAGTCTCTCGTTTCGTGGCGATGCACATAATTGCGATTATTGAAAAATCCACAAGGGGGATAGAACCGTTTTTGATCACAGTAAATGAAATGCTTTAAAACAAAGTGTAAGAGTAATTGTAATACATCCTTTCCATTCTTGCTCGGCTTGAATTTATTAAAAGATTCTGTTATTAGTGAGGTTTTTCAAGGAGCCCCCTATTTTTCTTATTTCTAATTTTTTAAAGGATCTACCTAAGGAGCTTCTAAAATCTGTTTTCGCGCAAGTACTGGGGAGTGGTTGGAGCGATTCGTTGTGTACGATCGAGAGATAGGATTGTTGGTAGATCAGGTGATAGGTAACGAATGGAAGAGCGACGATCACGGGAACTGCGAAACCGGAGGCGAGAGAAAGTTCTCGTTTCGCGAGATGCGAGCGCAATTGCACTCGGATGATAAAAGCGTTCCCCCCGCGCTGTAATTTAGAAATATTTTCACCTCGTTCCGATTCGGCCGGGGAACGAGTGCCCCGGCGCGGAATAAAACCGCCACTTCGACGAGCAATTCGCTCGCGAGTTTCAACACCGTCGCGTTCCTATTTATTTATTCTCCACTATGCTGCAGGTCTTTGTAAATTCCCCTCTCTCAATGGCGGAACCGTGAAATTGCTCCATAAAAACGAAAGCTGCGTTAAGAAATCTTGCGCCGCGTCATGAATACATTTCAGCAAGCGGAATTTGAAAAACTTCTCGACAAATAACAAGGCCACTGATTACTCGTCAATCGATGTTTCCTCGCGGAGTCACTTTTAAAGCGACAAAAAAACATTCTCGTTGACGACAGGATCTATCGGCTTTAGGACGGTTCTGCGGCGGCCTGTCACCGGCGACTAGTCAGGGAACGGGCGAGCAACGTCGACGCGGGTGCCTGCTGCTCGTCGCCTAATTGAATGGCATTTTATTTAGCACAGTTCCCCGCACTCTGGATAGCCGCCATTTACCTCAATTACGTAATTCACCGTGCACAGGCAACCGCATAGCTATCCACCGTGGGCATCGCACGGCGACCGGCTATACCGATGCTGATAGCGGTGGTCGGTGGTGGTGGTCAACTGATGACACGTGTTTGCGCTACCGCCGCCGTGCAATTAGCCCCCCAATGTAATTTCGCGCTGCGAGAGCGTGCCACGCTCTTTTGGCCTAGTACCGTGGCTGAGGGGCGCATCGCAGCGCCGGGGGTAATCCATGCATTACCAAGAGGGAAGTGGTTCTCTTCGGGAGACGTAGAAAAATTCGTTTTTAAGTACCACCACCGCCGGGCACTTCCCTGGTTACTTTTGCATCCGGCTATACCCATCGATAAAGGATCCTCCACCCCCCGTAGTTATCCTCGATCCTTTGACCCACTGCGTAAAAAATCCTTCACCGTTATTCGGCTGCTCAGGGAAATCAGTCTTTCCATGGATTTTCTATTTCGTAATTAATATCACCGATGCCTGGACGCAGGTCGCCGGGAACAGATATATTCGCGCGATTGGAACATCGAGTAGGTGCGCGTCGGTGGTACGTGATGCAATGTTAATGAACGGTGTATTATCCGGCAAGTGGTATCATTGCGGACGATACCCACCGTCGGGCCGGTAATTGTGCTCGGCGATGCTGATCAGGCGTAATTATCATTCGACCGAAGAAACGTCGCTGTGGATGCGACGTCGACGGAATTGGGATTTCGATCGTCCGCTCCCGATTCCCGTCTCGTCAATTCTTTATACCTTGCAGCTCGGGTCTCGGACAGTAGCCGTCTCGTGATTAATGAAAATGATCGCCGATCGATCGCGCGGCGTTAATAATGCTTATTGGTATGGCGAATTTACAGGGAGGACAAAGGTTATCCGTGGGCGAGCGACCACGCTACGGATTATCCTCGAAGGGGAAGCAATCCTTCTCCTGTCCACTGCAGCGCGCTGCATTCGCAAAGATAGGATCTCAGAGATACGAGATTTGCTAGCTGACTTGAATTTTTTTCTACCGTGCTCGAGTTGCCGCGCTGTGCTGAACGGGCAACAGAAAATTGTACCGATAACGAATTCTATTACCTATAACGCGGCCATCGTGATTAGCATCTTTGGAAGGAAATTTAGGTCACACTTCTCGACGTTCACGTGGCTTTTCACCGCACGCGATCCTGACGAATATTTTCGACGGACAACAATCAAGGAAAAGGAGAATAACGGAAAGACGTAAGTTTTGCGGTGGACGGCTCTTCGAGCTAATGTAGAATTCGCACCTGAACGGTCCTGCTTTGGAAGGAGAACCCGAGCAATTAGCAGCGACGTCGCGTGTACAGTAGCAGGAAAAAACGTGTCGTTTGGGCCGTTCCATCTCCAGTTGCGGTCCACACCCTTCGCGGCGGGTTAATGGGCGGGGCCAAGGACGTCTGTTACACCGAAAGTGTCACGATGATGTTCGACCGCCTTTTTACTACATCTCGTTTCTTCATAATTCATGACGACTGATCCCGTCCTTCGGGTCACAAGCTACTACTCCAAAGTATAATAATCCACGTGGCGGCTGTTGCAAGGTTTTAAGTTTCACCGATTATAATATCGCGATTCAATCAGGATCAATTAATCCTTGGTAAGGTTTAGAACGTTCCGAAGCAACATGCGTCGCGCCGCAAAGTCCAAGTGTTCCGGAATCGGCCGACAAACCGAAGACAACAGGCGAAAGCGATCTTTCCCGTCCCAGATGTCATCGTCACCCTCGACCCTCGTCGCTCGTCGAACTCACGGTCGATAGGGAACGGGGGTGGCTCGAAGCTCCTCCGCACCGTGTGCGTACACGAGCTGGTCGAGCGTGGCCTTTGTGTTCCTCGGCCGAGTTATACCCCCGACGGAGCCTGTCGGGAATAGCGGCGGCAGAGTAAGTCGGCGCGCGACGAACGAAAAGGGACCCCGAACAGGTAGAGAAAACACCTCCGCTGAAAGGTGCCCGGAGGGTGTCTGAACATCGTGGGCGGGGTCGAATATAGTCCCCGCCCCTTTGGCCACCATAATGGCCTCCGCTTGTCCAATCAGCTGGCTAGACGTCACGACCGTGTGGTGGGGGGACGGTCGATGGGCCAATCGCGGGGCGCGATAACGGCCAATGTGGGCGGGGCCTCGAGTGGCGCCACCGCGGCGACTTTCGTAAACCGTGCACCGGGCTCCGGGGAGAGGCTCCGGCTTCATTATGTATCATTATACCGGTCCGCGCCGCGCGGTGTGCACTGTGCAGTTACTGGGCCAGGCGCGCGTGTGTGCTTTTCTCGCTTCTTCGTCGTCGTCGTCTTCTTCTTCTTCTTCTTCTTCTTCTTCCTCCTCCTTACGGTGGCCGGCGAACCGTCGTGACCGTTCTCTCGTCGACAACCACGTAGGCCGAGCCGCGATCCTCGTCTCCGTCGAGTAATCAGGCGTCGCGCGCGGAAAAAGCACTTGCTGACTGCCGCCGAGCGAGTACGAGCGTGCGCGAGCGCGCACGTTGTGTGTCATCCGCGACGTACAATTAAGTCACACAGTTCACGCGGGTGCACTGCGACTATCGCGCGGATCAGTTGGGATCGACTGTGGTACAACTCTATTCTCCCGCCGGTGAGGCTGGACCAACTTTGGGATTTTCATGGTGTCCAAAGTGTCGTCCCTCCGCCGGAACACGAGTATCCCGCGGATTCTGGCTCAGTCGTGATCTCGGCTGTTGTTCTGGTGGTGAACGTTAGTAAGGTGATTTAAGAGTGACAGACAGGAGCTTCGAGGGGGGCGGGGGGGCCAACAGCGCACCGTCGCGCAGCGACAGGGACCAATATGTCGACGGCCAGTTCGTCGGGTCGTGGAGAACGCTTCGCTCCGAGGTGCTACGTTAAGAGCTGACGCGTTAAACCGCCCTTGTGTCATGCGAAACGGCCAGTGACTTTTGTGTACCTCGTCTACGCGGGTGAAGTGCTGTAGTGATCTAACTCTAAAGTCAGACCACTTCCGAAGGATTCTCGAGTAATGTGCACAGGTGGGATCGGTGAACACGCGGTGGGATCTGCGATTCGGCTAGACCCCTAGTTCAGTGACAATTCCGTACGTCCGAACACGCCGATCGACCCTCTGACCTAAAGTAATCCACTCGACCGTCCTCCGCTGAGGATCGAGATCCAATGCCGACGATCGTCAGCGCGACCGCGACACCGTGCTGCTCCTGATCATACGACGACAGTTGTAACGGCGTGGAACAGAGGCCCCAAAATTCGGGCCCCGTACGGTGTTCGCGCGACGGCGGCCGCGACGTCGTCGGCGAGTTTGTCCGCGAGAACCGTGGGTTGCGGCGGCCGCATCGACGTCGCGACTAAGGTGGAGCGTCCGGGCAGCACGACGACGCTCAACTTCACGGATCTGGGGAGCCCATTCGGGGCGGGCGACCCCTGTCCGTCTAGCACCCCGACCCCGAATAGTATGTCGGGTGCCGGTGGACCGTCCGGCGACGGTGGTGCAGGCGCTGGTGGCGGCGGTTCCGACATGGAGCAGCATCTTCATCACACGGGTCTGGGTTCGGTGACGCCCGGGCCGGCCGGCGGTAACGGCGGCGACAGCACGACCTCCAGCACGCCGGTCTCGCAGAGCGGCAAGTCGGCGTTCATCGAGCTGCAGCACAATAATTTGTACAATCCGGCGAGCCTACGCGGCGGTTACCCCGGCGGGCACAACGTGCCCGGCGCCCATCAGTTCTCGCATCAGGTCGGCTCGCTAGGTCATCAAACGTCCGGGCCGGGCAGCGGGAATCAGCAACACGCGGACGCAGGATTCCCCAGTCCTAGGTCCGCGCTAGCCGGATATCCGTTCGCGCCCATGCACCAGCACAACGCCTACGGATATCACCTGGGATCGTACGCGCCCCAGTGCCCCTCGCCGCCCAAGGACGGTGAGTACCCGAACTGTATGTATTCGCAGCCTTTTTTATTACTACTATTAGAGAATAGCCGATAGTTAACCCAGCATCCGCGCCCCGGGTTCGTAGAAATCCGATGGAATCATCTCGATTCAGTGTTTCGTACGCGTCGTTCGACGATCCGTCGAATTCATTGCGAGCAGATCGAGAGATTCTCAAGTGTAGCGTTAATTTCTGCGAGCTCGGAGCTGCTGGAAGGTTTACGGAAAAGATCGGTGCATCGTTCTTTGATGTTTCAACCGTAGGATCTCTGTGGACGTGTATCGAATTGGAAGATTCACTGATTCACCGTAAGCCTTCCGAAACGTAGTTTGTAGTTTCAATGTTCCCTTCGTGTAAGCGATTCATCGCGCCAGCCTCGCGAGCATAATTCATTTTCCGTACCGCTCACCGACGAGTCAGTTTCGACAAGCGTTCATAGTCCGCCGATAGATTTATACTACGGCTTTGCTATCCATCATCGGATGTCACCAAGCCAGTAGTTTCATTAGATAATCTTCGATCGGTTCCCCCGTTCGGGAGGTCGAGTCATCGACTACGCATCATTGACGCGCGAACGCGTGGCGATGAGGCGCCAAGTCGAACTCGTAAACCTGCTGCTAGGTAGGTCGATCGTTGATTCCGCCGCGCGGTGCTCGAGGGAAAGAGGAACGAAAAACGGAAGAGGGAATCTGGAGTAGCAGGTAGTGGTCGGTCGACGGCCCGGACGGGCACAATAACGCCGAGAAGCGGAATAAGATATACGACTAGGAAAGAGAATCCCCCTTGGGATCCGAGCTAGTCCCCAAAAGTGGCTAACGAACGAAACAAAAAGGCCTCCTCCCGGCTGAATGGAGAATAAGGAATCTTCGCGGCCTCCTTGTCTCCTCGAAATGTGCCGCTAGATATTGAAACAACCGAGCGCACGCAACTGTTCTCCTTTCCCGATTCTTCTCTCCCGCCTTCGTCTCTTTTAAAAGAGACGCTTCGCTGCAAGCGGAGAAGATAGAATTCCGGTGTTCACCGCGCGGATGATGCTCGAGAAACGCTGGATTAATCGGGGAAGAATTTACTCCGGTCGTTCGCCTGAGAGCACGCTTACTGTCTCGGTCTAAGGGGACAAGCCCCTGCGAGAATCCTTTCTGCGTCCGTAAATGAATAATGACCGACGGTCCTTCTTTTCCACCTGTCTTTTTATTCCCGCGCACGAGACCCATCGTTTCATTTCCACATTACGATAACCGCAAAGAGAGCCTTTCATCCGCTGAAACCACCCACCAGCGTAGTAGCTCTGTGCGCGAACACATCGGTTACGGGCAATCTTGGATCGACACGAGTTCGTTGAAATTGCCGGGGACAAGGAAAGGGATAGAACTCACGATGAGAAAGAATGGGTTCGTCCTCCCTCCGGGGGTAGTTTACGATGCGTTTCTGCATTCTACCGTAGAAGAATCCCATGAAACATCGAGGGCTGCGCGCTGTCTGCAATTTCGTTCCTTCCTCTGCTCCCCGTTTGAAATGTTGCGAATGCTTGACTGTCGGTGAATAAGATATACTTTTCAAAGGTCGCGATCCGTAATGGTCGGCCGCGATCACCGGTTCGGCGGAATCGTTCTCACAGATTATAGATCATTTCCCCTCATTAGGATGACAGTCCCCTCGTGCTCGCTTTTCGTAAATCATTAGGTCTAGGGAAGCGTCGCGGGACTACGACGAGCTCCGTTCGCGTAAGAACTGGAGAGTGGCGAGTTGGACAGTTTCGCTGAAGAGTATAAGCTTCTTCGCTGGAGAGCCAGCGACGACGAATTATTGCGATGATCGCGCCGTAACGCTTCCGCGATCCGCTGTCGTTAAGATTTTTTTTTTTGTTTGCGCGTAGTTGGGATACTGTTCCAATTGATTCATCGATCGACAGACACGTGTCACAGCGTCGTTTATCGATCGCTCGCGATCCTCGTAGATCATTCGGACGCTGTGCTCTCCTACCGGCGACTATTTTCTCTCTTACCTTTCATAATTGCCTCGCGATGTTAATTATAATTGATCGTTACGAAAGTGTTGCCTTACAAAATGTGACAAATTACCATGAAAGAATTACGGCCGCGCGATTGAATTAATTAAATAATAAATATCGTTTCGAATCGCGATCGAGCAAACTACCGAGGAACACGCTACTGTTTGCGTATCCCTTTCAAGCCGCGGCTACCTGCCGCGTGTCGTTTCCGCTTGGCGAGTATCCTGCCAAACTACTCGACATCCTTTCAGTCAACATCTCGCGCAAATGTACAGTCCAGAGTCATTCCTATTCGACGAACGCGAACACATTTCTCCCGACGAAGCGATCTCTCGGCTGGGTTTCCAGCGAGCGTTCGTTCCGGCGATCTCGCGTACGTCGCGTACACGATCCTGCGGCGCACGATTCTCACGACTTCGACGACGCGCGAACAGTGGCCCGCGTAGGTGGTGAACGCGTGCGTATCGGCGAGAGCGATCCGATCGCGACGGCAAACGAACACCCGACCATCAAGAAGAATCGCCATCCTCCGTTCTGTCGGCGACGCCGAATCTTCCGCCGAACGACTCCCGCGTCACGGCGAAAGCGGTCGGGGGACCAGAATCCAATTAGCGTTAGGCTACCTTTACCGAACTCCACATTAGTCACCGGACCGGGCTACCAGCGGCCAAATTAATCCGGAACGGTCTCAAAAGACAATGCGCCTTCCGCCCGAGCAGTCCTGGACCCTTAGGACGCGGCTGATGGATTAGGTATTAAACGGTTGTTTTCACAAGGATTAGGAACACCGACCTGGAGAGCGCGCCCGGCTCGGCGGTGATCTCTGCACCGCAGACGAGCCCGGCGTTGCGCTCCACCCTTCGGACCGATGGCCGGGCGACGATGACGGGCTCTCTTTTACGTCCGATCAGAGGATTTACACGGAAGTCGTGTTTTCTCTAGCGTAGATACATCCGTAGATATCGTGCGGCTGCCACTCAACCGGATCCTGGGAATCCGTTCGTACCCCAGCTGACAATGAGAAAAGTAGGGTTCGAATGGCCGTCACGCAAAGTGCAGCGGTCGCGGCTACCTCCAACGATCGACGATAAACTATTCCACTGACTTTGCTGTTTTCTTTTTCTTTCTACGGACACGAAGAACTTTT
Source organism: Holcopasites calliopsidis (assembly GCA_023838395.1). NCBI lineage: Eukaryota > Metazoa > Arthropoda > Insecta > Hymenoptera > Apidae > Holcopasites > Holcopasites calliopsidis. Next base: position 3,775,124 of record JALHAQ010000009.1, read on the forward strand.
TTTCTTTCGATCGGATTTTCGACGCCTGCGTCGCTCGCGAAACTTTTCATTTTCGTTTTTGCTCGACGAAAGGTTTATTAAGACTGCAAATTACATTACGCGGGGAGGGGGGGAGGTATATAGGTCGGGAAATTGCTGCCTCGAGAACGATCGTTCCCGTTGAATATAATTGCTGGCCATGGATCCGATCGATACACGCGAAATTCTCGCGACTTCGGGAACGGCGAAGGAAGTACCGAGAACGAAGTACCACCAGTCGCGAACGAGCCTAGCGAAATTACGCCAAAGTAGCGGTTTCACCGCCGTCGGAGCGGTTTTCAAAACTGCCGCTTTGCATTGCAACGCGCGTTAATCGCTGCGAGCTCTCGCAACCGCGCGTACACTCGGCGAAGGAAAAATGTATCGTGAAACGGCGATTTTTCTTAGCTTCTCGAAGGCTACGCAAGCCACTCCTCTGTGCACCTCTGCCTTGTGCTGTTTCATCGGAGGCTGCGACTAGAACGCGGTCGGCACCACCGAATTTAACGCGTACCTTCGATCTGTGGTGGCGATTTACGAAATAGCACGACGCGTTTCGCTCGTCCACTCGTGCGCCACGTGTCGGACATTAGTTTTCCGCTGCATTCGTAAACGAACTGTGGAATACCGAAAGTTGTTTCCGCACGAGAGATAACGAGACGGCAATTTATCCGTCCTAGCTGACACGACGCATGCATCATGGCTTCGCCCTGGTTCGCCGTGGAAAAGAACGATAAAGCACCGAATATCGCGTACAGCCGACAGGAAATCGCGTAGGCTAATGTATTCTCGGCGATACTATATTCGCGACAAACGCAAAGAAGGCCTCGTTAAGCGAAGGACATCGTTCATTGGCAGAATCCTTGTCGATCGGAAGCCCGTTTCCGAGCGTTAACGCATGACCAATAAGTATCGTGATAATTACCGTACGGTTGCATTTGAATCGGCCGTAAAACGACCGTAGGGTTTCCTTCGTCGTTATCATCCGTCGCGTTACGAACGATCGAAATGTTCTTTCCCGATCGATCTCGCGACTCGTTGATCCTCGGGTCAGGATTCCACGCCCCCGTTGCCGGTGACACCGCCGGCAATAAATCATGAGAATCATGCATGTGCGCGCCGCGCCGTGTGCATGCTCGTTCGCTCACGGTAAATTACGTTAATTAATAGTCACGCTCATTATCACACGGGGCAAAGATTCCGCGTGTATTACGGTACAGTCGTACACGACCGATTCCAAGTTTCGCCGTGAACGTCTCATTCGAACCCTTTTCGCGTTCTATACGCAAGCAGACGCGACGCTGCGGTCGATTTCAAAGCGCATACACGGGGACGCGGCGACGTTCCCTCGAACACCGCCGCGGAGAATGACAAGGCCCGGCCTGTTCAGATTTCTAAATGACTATGTTACGTTCAAGGATTCACACCCATGCGCGATATTACGCTACATTGTAATTAGGGTATAAACATAATGGCGCGATCGTACGTACGATAGCGCTGGCCGGGCTGGCGCGATGCGTTTATTTAGTCGCCACGTAATTATTCGATGATTAATTTATAACAATTCCTTTTAATTAATTACACCGCGGTTAGCACTCCGATATTGTTCGTCGCGATAAGGATCGCCAGTGGCAAATTGCGTGACATTAATTATGATTTACGGCGGCTACCTATTATCATCCCCGAAACATTGCCGTGTATCCCTTTCCCGTCTATCATCGCGGTCCTTTTGATATCGACTGTAGCAAAATTCTCGAATATTGGCGGGAACGCCTCAATAGCGTCGGACGGGCCAGACTTTTGTTCGATTTCCTCTTTAGTTCGTACGCAATCGGTGACGAGGACTCTGAAAGTTGATGTTAGGGTGGTGCATGTTCGCAGACCTCTCCCCGTTGGGCGACAAGGGTGGCAGCCTGGTGGACGAGCTCGGCGGCGGCGGCGGCGGTTCCTTGAGGAACGGCAAAGGCAAGAAGATGAGGAAACCGAGGACGATCTACAGCAGCCTGCAGCTGCAACAGCTCAACAGGCGGTTCCAGAGGACGCAGTACCTCGCGCTACCAGAAAGGGCGGAACTGGCGGCGAGTCTTGGACTGACACAGACGCAGGTGAGTTTCTTTTGTTGTTTCTGCTCCCCTCCTATAATTTTCCTCATCCCGTTTCTGCTCACTCTCTCCCCCCCCCCTCTCTCTCTCTATCTCTCTCGCCGTCTGTCGCGGAAATGCCGATTCGCGTACGGTATTCTCACGTGCAAAACAAAACTCGTGCGCAGGATTCTCGGTCGGATGATGAGCACCGTACTCGTCACGCGAATCAAAACGCGGCCCCATGTTGTTCCGGTGACACTTTGCAGGGTTTCCTTTCCGTTACTCACGCCAATTAAGTGTTGGTTTCCGTGGAAATTTTCGTTCGGCTTCACCTGCCAGGGAACTGGTTGCATCTCGCGACGCGACGGTCAATATCGAAAGGAGTTATTATCACTTAAACGTACACGCGACGAGACATTGATAGAATTCACGTCCGTGTCGGCGATTTTTGTTCAGAGAAAAATGAGACTGTGGTAGCTTATCGCGTTTCTTGTTCATCCCCTCGAATCCACGGGCGCGTGATCGTGTTGCGCGGATAGTCCAGTGTAACGAGACTCCCGATGGCCGGCGACTGTCAGCATTATCGGGACAAATGACTTTAGTAAATCACCGATTCGCCACGCCCTTGGTCACCGAGGGATAGGGTTGCGCAGTGGTAGCGCGCCCAGTGAAACGAGAGGGCGAGATTATGCAGCGAAACGCTAACGAGACGACCGTAAATATCCCGTCGGCCGGACGGTCTCGGAGTTTTTCAGCTTTTCTCGCGGGGACATCGGCAGGCTTTTCGCTAATTATCCCGCCTACGGTTTCCGATGAACGATTTATTAGACTGTGCGAAACGGAGCCGCGGTCGAAGGGTAATGGTCGCTCCGAGGGCGCGAATTTCTCGCGGTTAGTCCCACGGTTTCCAATTAACGATTTATTAGATCACGGATGGACGCTATGGAACCAATTGAACTGAGCGCAGATTTTTCTACGTCTCTTCTTGAAAAGGTATTCGAATAGCCCCCTAATTATGATGAGCCTCAATATCGTTCGATCGTATTTATCGTTCCGAATCGTTCCATCGAGATTGACGCCAAATTGATGTATTCGTACCGGAAGCCAAGAGACGTCGAAGGGGCAAAGGATCTCCCATAGGTGCAAACGACGTGATACGTAACTGCGTATCGCGTAATCACGGTATAACTGACTGTCGTAGTTGGCTGATGTCGTCGCAGGGGGTCCCAGACCGGATAATTTCATTAGCCCAAGCTCCGCGGGAGTCGTGCCCCGCTCTGCCCGTTTGGAGAATCCGGCACGGTCGCAAGCTGGAGTGAGTAATCGCTGCAGCGCGTCAAGTTGTGTACAAAATGAAACGGGAGAATGCGGCCTCGGCTTTGATTCTCGCTCGAACAATCCCGGACTAGCGTTCCATTTTTTAAGTCTCGCCCGGCAGATTTGCCATCATTTTTCGAAAGCTGATCTCTCCTGGGATTTGTGCAATCATTCTTTTAAACAGTCGGTACGTTTGACCCAATTCTTATAAGGGTAGCTTCTGCGAGGGCTTCCGCGAAGGTTTCGAACAATCTTGAGCGCAGCTCGATATTTCCTGTTTACACGGAAATTGATTCAGTGGCAGCTTCGTCTCTAAGAAACTGTGTCCCCCGTGCATCTCTTCGGGGTGCACCGTGTATAATCCGTAATCGGCCAATCAAGGCGTCCGAGCATGCACCTCTGGTTGGTCTCGCTACCGTCGCATCGGGTTTCTTGTCATCGCCAGCAACATGGCGCCTTGCAGAGCCTTCAAAAGACTCTTCCATCTTCCCTTCGTAGCCGGCCGCCACCTCCTACTCGCTTCGCCCCCCGAGTTCCCGTCCCTCTGCAATTTCTCTCCCTCCACCGTGGTTGCTACGTTCGACTTCGCCGCGGAAAACGACGAAGACGCTCGCGGAGGGAAAAAGAGGAGGCAAAGAGGATCGGGAGAAGTGAGGCCACGCATCTCTTTTTCTTCGGGGCTTCAATTTGAGGACGTGGTAGCGCGCGTTCGTGGCCGCTTCGCCGGCCGTGGAAAAAGAGGGACCCCAGCGCTCGTGTACACGCGAGGTACACACGAGCGGAACCGCGTGTACGTGCGAGGGATAGACGTTCGGCTACATAGGTACCAATACGAACGGCCGCGTTCCTGCCACGTACCTTGGGCGTGGTGGTGATTCCTTTTTCTTCGTCTTCGCCGACCAACGCGGCCGATCTCTCCTCATTGGCCCTGGGAATGCCAACGCGTCGGGACGAGATTCGAAAGTCGCGCACAACGAGGGAAGCTGCACGCCGAGTGAATTCGAAATCTGAATGCCGGTGGCGCGGACGTAAGGAAGGAACCTCAGCCACCCCCCTGGGAAGGTTGGAGGAGCGAGACGTACTCCACGCTGGCTATGAGAAAGAAATGTACGATTGGATCATCCCTCTGCATGCCTTCCGCTATCTATTATTGAAGGAGGCATATACGGGGTCGCGGTATCGATAGAACTGCAACCGGCAAACGATCGAACAGAACTACACCGGTATCGATCGGTTAACTCCTCTATGCTTCGGGAATAAGACGATACTGTCATTCAAGGGGGCGATACACAAACCCGGCGATCGATCGACGGTGTAACGCCTCTCGGTGAGTTTAATCGCGCCGCGATGGAGCCCGGCGAATTCCAGCGACGTTTTTCTATTCTCCGGCGAATTGCACTGTCTGCAAACGCTTTGGATCGTTAGATTTGTCCGCCGATTCGTGCAGGAGTGCGCGAACGTGCAGGCGTGTACTGTAGGACGCATTGCAATATTCGTACGGGAACGAAGCTGAGACTACGGTCAGGTGCGAGAAATTTTACTTGAGAGTCTCTCGGCAAATAAACCGTTTGACCAAGATTTTCTTCTCCATGGCATTTTGAAATATGCTAAAACCTCTTGCTACGCATTTTTCATCAGATTGTCCACGTGTATGCAGTCTTTCTTATCAGATATGAAAGCAAATTTAACGCGCGGCTCGATTGCGGCCGAGCGTGTCTTGGCTCTGTAAGTCAGATGCATTAGATAATGGCAGTTCGGTCTCCAGAACAATGGCTCGAATATAATTGATGATTCCGTTGGACGGCGCGGCGTTAGGCGACGGCCGCGTGAAAGCGGTGCGCCAACTTCGACGCGAATGTTAGCTGCATTGTGCTCGCAACATTAGGCGGACTAAATGGCGACAGTAATTAATATTTACCCGGTTTACCAGTACACGTGCGTCATTTTATTTGCGCCCGGCTAGTTTTGTCGTACAACGTCCGGCGACAGCGTATTCGATGGCTGCGACGCTGCTCCAACTTTCCCCCGGATTCGACGAAAGTTGTTGAACACGATGCGACGTGCCGGAGGATTGATGTTTCCGTTGTCTAATAGCCTACGTTGTCGTTATAATCATACGTCCTCGGATTTACCGCGCGCACTTTCCTTCGCCCAGATACACCGACAGTCTTTGCTCGATCAACGTTCTATTATACATAAATGTTGCTACAATATATACGACTTCTTTTTTCGTCGCATAAAGTATTCGAATTGCATTACGTCAACCTTGACCCTGTGATTGGGTTTAATTAAATTTCAGATATCTGTTTCCCACCCCCTACATTTATGGCAAACTTAAAATGACAAATTTCATTCGTTCCATATCTTCCATAATGCGCTTTCGATCTTCGAGTCTTTTTTTTTCTGTTCCTATGCAGAGGAAACGCATTAAACATTCCCCTATCCCTCGAGAAAAACGTGAATCCAGTACTACTAGTTTTTCTATCGGACTACGAAACTCCGTGCACGCCGTCCGTTTCGCCTTCCGTTTCGCGCGTGTCGTACGACCGCGTTGACGCAATTATGTCGCTGCGTTCCCGCGAGATGAAAGATACGGAAAGTAATTAACAGTGCTCAATGGGGCGAAGAATAATGTTACGGAACTCCGCCGTGCCCGCAAACTTCGAGCTAATCCTTCAAAGTAGTTGCCTACTTTTTCCCGTCCTCCATTTAACCACCCAACTTTGATTAACCTTTCCCTTTCGACATTTATAATTCTATCAAATCTGTCGACCGCAACTCTGTGTGTTTCTAAGGCGATACCAACGCGATTAGACGGCGAACGAATGTTTGTAGAACGGCGCAGAATTCGGAAGGTCCTGCGATTGAACGCACAAACGCCTGATCGAGTTTAGAATAATTAAGTGCAGCCTGATCTCATCTCTGTGGGTCGATAGTCGTGGTTCGCACACGAGAGGAGCACTTCATAAAAAAAAGGGGAAGAGGCAGTTCGCGCTTTTCCAATTGGAGGAAGGGAAAGGAACGTGAGGAAAGGCGACAGAAACTTGTCTTACCATTATCGATGGCTGCCAGGGTGCAACCCCCTTCTTTCTCTCTTTAGCGGTGCTCGGTCGTTGAAGAAGCGGAGAAGGCCGATAATTATTTTCACGCAGCCGCGTGCGCGCCGTGTATGTACGTGAATCGAGAGAGCTGGCGTGCCTCGCGGGACCTCCCACAGTGTCTCAAATACCAATAATTACCGGCGGACGAGTTCGATGTTTGCAGAAACGCCGGTCCGCCGCGATTCTTCTTGTACGCCACGCGAAAAGCAAGAGCCACCGTGTCGACGGGAGAAATATAAGGGGCGCCACGACGAAAGGGGGGCAGGGGCGCCTTTTTTTTTCACCCGGTTCTCGCGTCGCGTGATTTCTCCGAGTCGACGCGCGTCTTCAAAGGATTCCTTTTTGCCCGACGATATTCTATAGCCGACGAACTGGCCTGAAGGGGTTTCTTGGAAAACGTGTGACGGGACATGCCACGTCCTTCATTCTTGTGTACACGTCTCCCGATGCAATTGAAATGACTGTTACGTCGCGATTCGTGGAATTGCATAATCATTTCTGCGCTTCTGTATTTTCCTTTAATAGATTCATGCGGAGTACGGAATGTTGCAGTGCGCGCTCTCGCCCCGTCTTTAGTCAATGGACCTCGAACGCGAGAGTTCGGTTTCGAGCTGGAGCGAGCAGTAAGAGCTTCGCATAGAGTCGAGGATGATAAGTGAACGCAGTAGAACGGTCTCGGCTAGATAAAGCGTACATTTAACCTACTTCTTTTATCACGTTGACACTACCCCACCGGTTACGTAAGCAGCATTTCGCTGTGCCAATTGAAGGTTAATGAGTCCAATCACGGAGAAGGTTTAATCCGTCGACGCTGTATAAACGCGTGTGCGGCAATTAAGCAGGAAGCAACCCCTTCGACCGTGTCTCGGTATCCCGTTCAACGGAACTATTTACTGAAACTTCACGCGGATTCTACGCGTTTGCTCCGTCGAATGGGCCCGGCGATAATTTCCGCGCGTCAATCTTTTCACCCGAACGTGCCCGGATTCGACGGAATCGAGAACAAAGGAGCGACCAGGGGCAAATATTGCGCTCGACTTTCTCGGAAATTATTACGAGGTGGAAACAGAACATACCTGGACGCGGTTCGAGGCAAACGCGGTCCCTCGGGTGGAGAACCACGGCGGGGTCGAGAAGAATTCGCGCAAAACAGGCTCGAGGGGTTTCGACTCGGTAGAGAAGCGCGCCCTCCTGCTTCTTCCCTCGCGCGAGGAATCCCCGCGCCGAGAAGGGAACGAAAGCATCCTCCCGTTCTTCCCCGCCTTCTTCGAAGATCTTTCAGAAAGATCACCGGCGGCGCAATGCGCGTTTCGTTTGTGACGGGCGCGCGCGAGCGCGCGCTTGCACCTGACCAACTTCGCGGCGAGAGAGGGCACACAACACCGAGCCCGCTCGGATCAAACATCATCGGAGGCTCTTTTTGCTTCGCGTACCCCCTCCCCCCCCTTTATACGTACATATTATACATCTGACGAGGCGTAGAGAAACAAAAGGAAGGAGTAGGTGGCGATGGTTAGACCATATAATGTTGATGATAGCGGCGGCGAAGGGTGGAGAGAGGGATACACCTCTCGCGATGGTATGAGAGTGGGTCAGCCATGGCTGGAGCAAACTCGGGGTACACACACACACACACACACACACACATTATTTCAATGTTGGCAGTAATGCCTGTTATTAAGCGATGATAATGATTGGTATTATCGCGGGCTGGAAGCAGCACTGGTAGCAGCGGATATAAATCATCCTTACTTCCTTCTTACTGGCAGTGGTCGAGCTCCGCGAGAGCTCACCTCCATGCCAAGAAGCTGTAAATAACCCCGAGTTGCAGCGGCGTTTGCACGCCGCCGCCAGGAGGCAAAGGAAAAGGCTTCCTCTAACACCGCTTTTGTGTGTCGGTGAATCGGCCTTAGATAGGTCTCGTAGCTGCGTACAGGCCTTCTCGGCGTTCTCTTCCTTACCCTACATGGACTCTCCCTTGCTCGACCGACGCTAGAGCCAGCCCCATTGGCGCATACGCTTCCGTTCTCCTTGCCGACACATTACGCATCTCGTTAACGCTCGGCGTTAACGACACGCAATCCACCAACGCCGCCCGACACTCGGTTATTTTACTTTGAAATCCTCGCGATCGTCCGAAGACTCTCTTGGATTCACCCCCCCGGCTAAGGGGGATGATTCACGTCCAGTCCGAGCACCGTGAACTGCATGTCCGCCTACCGCGCAGCGTTTCGATACTTTTCCCTCGGTTTCCCTCTTTCCGCCGCTTTTCTTCTTCGTCCTCTCCTCGCTCGAAGTCCCCCGCCTTCCACTGGTCCATATAAATTATCGTTGGGCGCCGACGATCGAATATTCGCGATAACCACGTCCCGATCTCGGATTCCTAGAACGGCAACGTCTCGGAGAGGAGTTTCCGAGTTTCATCAAGCCGTGTCTGCGATGATCCACCCTCGCTCTTTCTGGCCACGGCCTACGCGTGTGCGTGTGGCCCGTGTTTCTCTTCTTCGTCGTGTCTAGGTTAGTTTAGACCGCGCGCCGCGACGTTCGAGGAGCCTCTCGTGCACGTAGCTAACGGTAGAGGCCAAAGGGGGGGCACGTCCAGGCACGCCCACGCGTATCTCGATCTAATAAATCCAACATTTCGCCGGTAAATACAAGCCCTTCCTCGTGGCAGTCGCGCACCGATCTTCGGGAAACAGGATCCGAGTGTTCGAAGGACAGGAACATCCAGGATCCTTTCGTTCGGGAAAGGAACAGTCAATTCTTTCCGGTCGATCTGTGCCGAAGTTGCTGTCGTTCGGCCACCGCGAGAAATCTCACGATCCGTTGCGTTCCGCTTCACCTTTTCCGAGGAATCCTTAAATAACGGGCACGAGACAACAGTAACAACCTGAAGGGAAAGGTCCCTGAAGATGCCCTATAGTGACACCAGAGCCACGAAACGTTTGGAACGCGCAGGGTTACCGAACTCCCGTGGTCCCCCGAGCAAGAACTGCGGAATTTGCAAAAATGAACAATTATAGGAATCCAGAGTAGCCGTCCCTTTCCTCGGCCACTGTCCTTCTTCCTCCATCCGGTTCGCTCCACTCTCGCGGCAACCGTCTCGATGGATGTGGAGGGAGGACGAATCCGCGGGTCGTTTGAAGTGGCAGCAGCGTCCCCGCGCTTTTGCTTTCTCGGTTTCTTACCGCGTGGCCTTCTTCTTCTTCTTCTTCTTCCGTCGCCCTTCTATGCGCCGCGACAGCCAAGCGACGACTCTCTTCCTCTGTCTTTCCCGCGGGTCAGCCCGTTCGGTATTCGTTTGTTTCACGGCGGTTCTCCTTCGTGTCTCCCGTTCTTCAGCCTCCCCTTTTCGCCGTGGTGCCCCTTGATCCGCTGCGCACAAGCTTCTCGCGTGGTGCCTTCTGTAGCCGGGGTGAGCGTATGCACCACCGCATAGTTGCGGCATCGCCTGGAGGGCTGGAGGCTCCGTTTTACAGCCCTGCTTCGCGGGGAGGCGCGGCCTCCGTAAACGTTCACCAACTCCGTGCCACGTGGAATAACCCTTCGCCGAGGAGAGTCGCCTTCGATGGATTATTGGCGAGAGCAGGTGCGCAGCTTGCCCGATTCAGGTTACGCGACGTTTTAGTCCTGCCGCAAGAATTTCCGCGAGGCAAGGACCGACCTTGATTGACAAGCCATGTCGGTTCAATGCATCGGCTCTAGGCGAAGCGTGTCTTTCTTCCGACCGCTGCGAAGAAATAAATTAAGCCCGAACGCACGTTTCTCTTCGTTCACCTGAATTCGCGTCTCGTTTTTCGTCGATTTCTGCCGGCTTGGCCTCCGGAAACGGTGACGTTAATTGAACGAAAAAACGCGATATCTATAGAATCGCGAGGGGAAAACGAGCATCTGCGGTCTTCGTATCAATTTTAATGCACGATGCACTCCTTATCCATCCCTTTCCGTGCCTTTTTCGTCATCGATTTAAGTTTGCGGATTACTTCACCACGAAAAGAAATCCATTGCCGTGCACTAAGGAATTCTATTTGACTGCTTCATCGATTTAATTTCCGCGTTTACGTGTTCTCTCCGCCGAAAGGGGCGCGATGTTCAATGATTCAGGAAGCCAACACGAGTCCACGAAGAACGTGTCGCTAGATTCCAATGGTGATGACAAATGTGTCGGCCAATGAATTCGCCATCGTCCGTCGCGGCATCGATTATTCATTCGGTACATTGTAAAAATCGAGCAGGCAAAGACACGTGGGCCTCGGTTAGGCGAGCTACAGAAGCGGGCAACCGAACGTCCGCTTCATTTCGTATTCAGGCAACGCATGCGCCAGTTGTCACCGCTGACACATCGTTCGTCAATCCGTTTCTGCACACAAAGCTGCGGAAGAATAAAAAGGACGAGCCGGTCACCGCTGCACCCCTCGGGGAACGTCTCAATCGGCATTGATCGCCGATCGATCGGTCCACCGACGTCTTCTTCTTCTTCGATCGACGTGCAGCACCTCGCGAGATCTTTTGCAATGAGTCCTGTCTGAATTCACGATGCAACGGTCACGAGGATGCCCGTCGATTTCTTACGGAAACGATCCACGGAGAAACTAGAGTGCAGAACCCGTGGACTTTTTTTTGTCACATTTAAATTTTCCTTACTGAAAATGCGATATTCAACAATTTTAAGCATCATCGCGTCCAGTCAATATCAATCATCGTTAGGAGAAGAACTTCCCGTGCTGAACTTGACAAGTGTCGCTGGAAAGGCCCGCAGGCGTAATTATCGCCTAGCCGGCAGGTGGTCCGGCGCCACGGTAGTACTGCTCGCGACTCGTTTCAGGCGTCGGTTATTATAGCTGGACCAAGTGAAGGGAAGAAAAGGGTGATTTTAATGCGCCGTCGGAATCAAGCAGCTTCGGCCACGGCCGATGGTATCTCGAGCAGCTGCCGTTTGTTCCGTTCGTTCCCGGGAATCGTCCGGACAGCACGCGGCCGAAATATAACAAGCGCGTACACGCGTGCGGGCGCCTGAATACTTTTTTATGCAATCGCCGGCGCTCATTTGCCGTTTCACGAAAGGTATAACGCGTTGATGCGCGTCTACTATCTATCTAAGAAGGTAGAGAGAGGTCGGAGTGGATCGCCTTGGAGCCCAAGAGGCGCCCCGCCCACCGTCTCGTCTTTGCTCCGAGCCCTTTGCGTTTTGTACTCTTCCTCCAAAACCGTAGGATCGGGCCCCCTCTTGCATTAAGCCTGTCTCACACCAATTAAAATCCTCCTTGCAAATCTTACGCAATGATAATTCTGCTGGGTGTATATTTGGAATTGCTGTGCTATGAAAACAGGGCAGGTCGGAGATGAATAGAAATGAGAGCGAGAGACAAACGATTCGAATGCGCACGTATCTTAATTGAAACGAATGCTTAGAAAATCACACGGAGGATTTCACCGCTGACTATAGAGAATCGGCACTGCTGTTGTGAGATTCACCGCTGCAGAAAACGGAGAGAGACTGTAATCTCGTCAGGTGCGAGTCAGGCTTAAAGGTTTACAGGCTTACACCCCGGTATCATACCCATTCGCGTTTGGGAGCGCGTAAACCACACCACGAGCCGACCGCGATCCATTCAACGCAAGATCCCGGCGGAGCCTATCAGATGCCCTTTGTCGATCGATCCTCTTTGTGAATCGGGCCGCGGTGGTGCTATCGTGTTACCCCTCTAGAGGTATACACGTACTAACCAGGCCATACCCGTTGGAACGCGTGGTCCTAATTTCTACATACGTGAAACACGGCAGTCCAGCCACTCTAAATTACACGGCAACGACTGTCGCCGTAACGTTAAGATTCTCCCCGTTGCTTTTCATCCCTGGCAAATGTCGGCCACCACAACGATAGGAGGTATCACAAGGAAACGGGTTCCCCGCAAATATGAATCGCGGCAGATTCAATTAAGCGAATTCAATTTAGGAACCCACGACATTCCCCGCTGCCAACGATAAAACAACGACAAACGTAAAAATCCGAATAGCCACGATTAGCAGTGAGGTCTATCGGGACTGTGGCGAGCTCGGTATCGGTTTCACGGACCGTTAATTTCATCGTTACAACGCGGACCGGGTAATGGTCTCCTGCAAAAACGTCCGAGTCGCGGAAACGTTTCATTTCGAATAATTCCCCCGGTGTCTCGTACTTTCATGGGGACAGTGAGAAAAACGGTGTGACCGGACGCGGGGAAGAGCTGAAGAAATCCGATACGATTTTCAGGCGGATAGTAAACGTGCAAGAAAAGTCTCGTTCAAGTAGCGGAATCAGGGAAACGTAGCAGCAGTTATGAATATCGACGAGTATCGCTGTAGTTTCCAGCTTGGCGTCGAAGAAGCTGCCCGGTCGAGGTTCCTACGTGTCTCTCGCAGGAATACGTACTACACTCATATCGGACCGTCGATATCAATGATTAAGGATGACGTCGACAAGGCTCTAGCCCGCCGTGGTTCGATTCGGATTACGTACAACAAGCAGCAGAGCCTGCCAGTGCACGCGGACTGTACGTACTTGTGCACAGCGAGTTATCCGGCAATTTAAATGGCAAACTTTTTCCTTGCACGACCGCGGTGACACCGGGTAGCAGCAACGAACGACGATAGTAACGAGGAGGAGGATCGACGGGACGCTCCTGCTGACAATTTCAACTTTTACTGCAAACCCTTTTACGGCAGCGTGTGCAACGACAGGGAAACGAGGGCCCCGGTTTCTTTGTTATTATTAACTCATGCCGGCACTTGGTCGATACACCCACCATTCCAGAATTAAACATCGGATTGACTACTGGTAGATAGTTACACGCGACTGACACCGACCTGGCAAACATTCCTGGATAACTGTTACCAACTTCTTTCGTTCGGCTTACATTTACTTCTTCCTTTCTTTAAGGAAGCGTGTGCGTACGCATCGATATTTCTTCCTTGGACGCGTTTGGTAATCGAACGCAGATCTTTCTGAAATTACGGAAAACTCAATGTATCTATTTTAAATAGAGAAGATTAGTTTTACTTCGCTCGTCAGTTGCAAGCTGCCGCGGTAAGTGTTTAACGTAAAAGCCGCGAAAAGGGTGGGAGTGAAACGGAAAGAGAGAAAGAGAGGCAGAGAGACATTCACAAAGGCAGGATGCCGCTGAAGCACGGTATGCCGACCGCGAACCTACGAACCCCGGCGACCTAACTTTCATATCTGGCCTCACCTGCATAATTCACATCGAGTTCTTACCAACGTCACGTAGGAGTCTAGGCGCAAAATGATTGCGGATGTAACCGGATTCCTATCCCAAAATCAATGGAATACGTTCCCTATTTAAAATTCGTGGCTTCGATATTCTTAACAATATCATACTCTACGTATTCTTGAACATGAAATCTTGCATGAGATATCGAAAACCGTTCCCGGGAAAACGTTTCTCGATTTCGATCGATACGATCATTTTCTGCCCGTGAGAAAGGCTTTCGTGAAACTGTTGCTTTCCGTCCGACAATTTCTTTCTCCCTTTGATAAAGGAGAACTTGCTCTTCTTGACCGTGGTCGCCGCCGCCGCCGCCGTTATCCCCCAAGGCAATTTCGCTGTTTTGTCAAGGCGGACACGACAGGTTGTACGCGAGGCCCCTCGAGGAATCCTTCCTTCCTCTCACAGTGGTTTTCTTCCTCTCCCTCTGTCCCGGTTCCCTGAACTCCTGTCCCTCTATCGTTCGCTCGCCCGAGTCCCGGGGATTAGCGTAGCGGAACCGTAGAAACATACGGCGGCTGTGGGAAATAATGACAGGGGCCCCTTGCACCTCGTGCTCGCTCGTTCCTCGCCCCGGACAGGCCCTCGACCGAGCAGATCCGGAAGCGGCCACGAAAATTTTTCACCACGAAATCACCTCGTCCTTAACTACTTGCGCGTTCCCCGTTCGATCGTAGTCTGGACATCCGGTTCAGGCCTGTCAGAAAATCGTTCGAAGATCGTAACCGGTCGCTTCTGAACCGTGAACCAGTCCCAGCGAAGTGGACAATAATCATTTTCGGGGACCTGTCCCCTAATGGGACCGGAAAGGGGCCCATGCTTCTTTTTTTTTTTTTTAAGTATAACGCTTCGAGGATCGTGGGCACCGTTCTGTGTAGGAGGACTGACGAGGACAATTGTAACTGTAACGTTATTTCATACGAAGGAAAATTTTGGGGGATTCTTAATGTCGAAATGTTCTCGTAAGCTCTCGAGCAACCATCATTATATCCTACTTGCTGGCGTCATTTCAGTAACGCGATCGCGTGATACCGTGCATCGAACGTCAAGGGGGGTAGATAGTCGAATAGGGGGTAGTTTTGTCCATCCCGAATCAGTAGCATTCGGCGACACTCGTTGCTGTACTCGTAGATCGCCGAGACTAAGGTGTAAGCGAACCGCGAGAGAAGGAACTCTTGCAACCGGGACGACATCGAGGAAGAAAGGAGAGGAATCGGATGGATACGATAAGCGTATAAGGGAAACGGGCAACGGAGAAAGGAACGGCGTGTACAGGCAGAATGAAAACGAGAGAGAGAGAGAGAGAGACGAAAAGGGAGAACGAGCGAGCAATATTAACGGGAAGTTTAATCGTCGGCTGGTCCGGGCTGTCAGCTCGGACGCACGCCGGGTCAGTCGGGCCCCTGAGGTCAATTAGTGCTGCTCAACACTCTCCTCTTGTTCTGACCCCCAAAAACAAAAGCAACTCCGTCGCGTCTCGTTTAGTTGCATCCTCTTACAAAAACAAAAAAGAAGGAGAGAAACAAATGTTCGACTCGTTGTGCCTCGCCTTCCTTCGAGGAACCCTCGTCTTCGTCTTCAGCGATCGCATGGGTGTTTGACGATTTTTTTCGGCAGTGGTACTTTTAACGAAGCGATCCGAGAAAAT
Organism: Holcopasites calliopsidis; assembly: GCA_023838395.1. Classification (NCBI taxonomy): domain Eukaryota; kingdom Metazoa; phylum Arthropoda; class Insecta; order Hymenoptera; family Apidae; genus Holcopasites; species Holcopasites calliopsidis. The sequence goes on from JALHAQ010000009.1 coordinate 3,790,554, forward strand.
TGACTATGTCACTTGCGAGTAAATGATAAAGTTTGAAATGTGTAGTAGAAGGGAAAAGAGAGTTGCTCATTAACGTGAACATAACGCGAAGAGAAAGATGAATTTTTGTTTTCTCTGCTAGGTATCCCTCTCGTTCTTCCGGTTACAGACGATAGATCATCGCGGCAGAATTGATCGTCCGATCGCAGCAAGGATCGGCAGCCGGCGTAGGAATAATGGGAAATCTCGTGGGTAAAAAAGGAAAGGTGGGAGTGGTATCTAACCCAATTACACGTGGAAAGCAGTTACGGTCTAGCATCGTTCCTCTCTTCTTAACGAAGCACGACGAGCTTCCTCTTCTGTGACTTACGACTTTTTTCCCTCGCTTCACGTACCATTATCTATATGGTGGTCAATTATAGGAAAAAAGTAGCTGGCCCATTTCATACATACCTTCCCTTACTTCTCACCCTCCTCGAATTCGAAGTCAATTTGAATCAGGACTTCGTATTTAATATCTCCACTCAATATGCGGTTACACAAGAAATGAAACCACGATTGTTTTCGCATGCTATTGAAACGATGACCGTTTCCACTTGCCTGCGACTGTATCTCTTTTATCATTGCGAAAGCAAAGAAACAGGACAACGTTCTCATACTTCATATTCCCCCCCCCCCCCCCCCCCCCCCCAGCAAACGCGCCGTATGTCTTCATTCGTTCTTCCGTTTCGCCGGTGGAAAAAAAAAGGAGAGGAAATTCTTCTCGCTTGACGGATTTCTGCCAAGACCGCGCGTGTCAACCGTGTACGCGCGGTCGTCGCGAAACGATTCTTCTTCCCTCGGCCTCCATGGCGAATCGATGCGGCGTCTTTCCGCGGGACGGGAGGCGTTTTTCGCGTATAGACGGAACGTCTAACTGGCACTTAGCGGGCCGCGTTGCACGCGTGTATATGCACGTAACCACTGCAAAACTGCACGCATGTTGCAGCACCTTCGTGGCCTTCGGGCGTCATTCACTGGCAGGCAGCGGCCGGTTGCCATCCACTTTCGTTATGCCTGTGTGCGAGCCGCTCGCGAGCGCACGCCTTTAATTACATTTTTGCATCGCGACTGGTGGGAAAAGGAGAAGGAACGATGGAAAAGAGAGACAACCCGTGGGAGGGAGGGGAGGTTGATCGAGGGCATAGAAGAGATACTGAGAATCGTTGGCGCTAGGGGTCCGAAACGTGAGAGTACGATAATCGCGTTATCATAGAAAAAGAAAAGCCATTCATTTATCATTCGAGGCTATTACGAGACTCTATACGACGTTAGATTGTACGCATTCATGATTAATAAGGCTGTAATTGAATTTGTCTCGCGTGACAGTGTCACTGGGTTAATCGAAGTTGAGCAGGAGCATCTTGCTGAACGTGTGCCGCGCAATTAGATTTCCCGAGACGCTTATGCAGAGCATAATACTTTCCCAGTCGTTAATAATCGTGTTCGCGTTACGTTAAATGCTCGTTAAGCGCGGCTTGGAAGCCGTTCATACAAATCGTCGGATTAATACGCGCGATTTGCAAGGAGCCGCGTGCCACCGGGGTTGCACGAGGATTCCCGTCAAATAATCTCGATTAATTCGTGACTGTATCGGTATTCGCGAGTAGTCAAATCAATCGGTGAATGTATCACGGATTCGTATCCAGCTGGCACGGGTAGTAAATGTAATTAATTGCGCGGCGCGACTCGTTGAGCAAAAATGGAGCAGGCTGTAAAGAAGGTGTCGTTTAAAAACCAAGTGTCGGTCGCGTGTCGCCGCGACGAAAGTGGCGGCCGATCGTCATAAATAATTAATAAACCCATCAGTCCAGATCCCCGGTATACCGGTGATCCGCGTTACCATCGTGGCGCGCTCGGTTTTACACCGTTCTGTATGACGTAGCAGCCGGTAGGAAGAACACGTTCTCCTCGATAGGACAGATCGCTGGATGAAACCCGCGATCGCGGCTGGCTTCATTGATTGCTATTTACATGCAGCAGCAAACAAGCCATTATGTAATCCCCCGCGAGTACACTCTCATACATAATGTACAAGCGCGGCTCTCTGTGTCCCCCGCCGTCCTCCCCGTCGCGCCGTCGATGTTCTCGTCGTTTCGACAATCGGGTAGCTCGTCCCCGTCCCGGACCCCCGATGCTCGATCGTTTGTCTCGCCCCGGAGACAGTTTTACAATTCCACGGTTATTATTCCTTGCCGTCGTTTCACCCTTTCGCTCGCCTCTCAATTTTCCTCCGTTTCAGCGACTATTCTGTTAGACGGGGAAAGCTACGAGTCGCCTTCATGCTTTCTACAATCGCGACTGTTCATTAGGACTACTGTGACTTTCCAATTAGAGCTACACGTGTCCGTTCATTCTATATTATCGTAATCCGTACCGTGCTTTCAAGAATTTCATCCGCGAGAGGGCTGATAGGAAGGAACCACCCCGAATCGGGAGAGAAATGGTTAATCTTCGGATACCACTGTACGATCTCGTTCGGCGAGATTGTATCAACGTGTAGCGACAGGCGCGATCAGTTATGGTAGCGGATTATTCAGCTGGCGAGGAACGAACGCGGTCGTGAAGGTGCGTGCGGCTACGAGCGGCGCCGTTTGACCAGCAATCTGTTTCAGCGAAAAGTAGTAAGGGGCCTCAACTCGCGCGGCCCTGAGGTGCTGCCCACCTGACGTCACGCACCTGTTCTCTCTCTCTCTCCCTCTTTCCCGTCGGTGGTATCCTGAGAACTCGACCAGCTCGGGCCCATTATAAGGCCCCGTGGCTTTTCTCTCGTGGCGGCGATTTCGCGCCTTTTCAGAGGACGCGGCGCCTCCTCTCGTTCCACTTTTCCACCCTGCCCTCGGAGTCGATCGACGACGCTGTCTTCGTGTTCCAAGCACGATAATAATAATGAATCGTCTAACAGCGAGAGTTGTCCGAAAAGGACTTCCTCCTCTTAGCCACGGTGAATATTTCCTCTGCCGGCGCGATCCTTCCCTCCTCCGCCCCCCTCCTTTTGTCTCTCTTCTCAGCTGAGTTCACGGTAGAGTGACGACATCGGCATTTCGAGCAAACGACAGAAACGAAGGCGACGGGCAACAATGAACGTGGAACGAGAGGCGGCGCGGGTTATGTAAGAATTCCGCCGCTGCGGATGCGACGCGTCAGGGGATCCCTCGAGCGTGGCAGTCCATCTCGCCTCGAGGATAGTTGGCAGTTCTTGACTTCGCTGGCGAGGCAAGAAAAAGAAGGCCTCCTCCTTCTAATCACGATAGAACGCCACCTACGAGTCAGAATTTTCCTTTTGGTCCCGTCGTAATCGGCCGCGATGGTCACGCTCGTCTTCCCTCCGCGGCCTTCGATCTCTTCCCTTCTCCCTCGCGCCAGCCCCTGCCCGTCCGTCTCTCCCTCTTCCTTCTCCTCTTCTTATTTTTGCTTCCCTCGCCTGCTGCGCCTCCGCCGGTGCACAGCGAGAAAAGGGCGGCCGCGGTACGCGCAGCCTTTCCAGTTACGCGAAAAATGCAGCTCCGCGATGCTGCCCATGGTATTCCGACGCTCCGTCGGCTACTCGCCAAGCTGCGATCATTACGATGCACCTATACAAAGATCCTTATGCTTCCTTCTTTTGCCCTCTCGATCCAATGGATTCAGGAACATCGGCATCTCGCCGCACGATCGTCCCGGCGGCTCCCTGGACTGATCTGTTGCCGCGTGCACGCGGAAAGGGTGATTCCATTACCCCGTGGAAAACGTAGCTATTTCCTATGGCAAGCGACTTAAAGATACTCAGCATTTACTTATCGAGAATCGTATTTTGCGAATACAGAGCCGCAGTTGTCCTTTGCTCTTTTACTGATTTTCTGCCGTTACGCGGTACCTGCATAACTTCCTGTCGCCGCAACCACCAGGAGCGGCTTCAATTGTCTCGGTTAGGCAAACATCGTGAATACGTTCCCTGATAAGAAGCCCAGCATTCATAATTGTTGCTTCAGCGCGGCTTGAGTGTACCTGCGTGAACACTGACGAGTTCCGAACTTGGATGATTCAGAATGACGGTAACATCTCAACATCGAATCAATGTCAGCTGATTCCGAAATATCAACGCATCGATGCGATTCGCTCCATTTCTTACGCGAACGCTTTTATATAGAGTTACGCAAGCTTTTCGTATCCCATTATCATATCATTATTATTTTATCACGTATCCTCGCGCGTTTCTCATTTCTAATATCAAAGTCTACGGACGGTCTTCGATGCACGCGTTAAGTAGCGAGCGACTGCATATTTCATACAGCCTCCAGCGAGACGTTGTTTTACGGGCGAAATATTTTATCACGCTGACGGTGCTCGCCGCGATTCCAAGCAATTACGCCGGGAGCGCGCGGCGCTTTCATTTGATCGCGGCGCGTATTAAACGCGCAAGGGAGAACGGGCGGCCGCTGCGCGCGACAAAAGGGGAGAAAAGGGGCAAAAGGGAGAGAAACGTGTGGCGATCGGTAGCAGTCGTCTAGGAGAACGCTGTTGCAGAACCACCTGTAGCGCGTCGCCCTTCCAGTTCTCCAGGAAACGCGATGTCGTTAGCGGCGAACGCGGTTAGTCGAGAGACCCCTGCATCCTCCATCCCCCTCGGTCGTGTTCGCGTGGCAACGAGACGATAGCGATTCGATTAGAAGATATCGAAATATAGATGACGACGGCGATTGTTGTCGAGAAACTCGTCGTCGCGATGCAGAGGAAAGATCTGTCCGTTTTTCTTCGGACAGTCGAGGCTAGCTCCTGGAATAATTGACGGGGAGCCGGATCGTGGAACAATGCGGTAGAGCATTGTGTGCGGTATGAGTTCTGCGGCGCCAAGGAATCCGGGAACGGGGAGAATTCATCGAACGGATAGAAAGCTTGAAGAACGGGCTCCCGTTCGCGTGTGACATATAGAGCGCTGGCCATACGTTCTTGACGTGACGCGGACCATCAATGACATACTGACTTCGCGCGAGACGCATAGCTGGAATATAGTCCGCGCGCCGTCGAATGATATTTGTTCGATTTTCCGTTCCGCGCAATGAAGTCAATCGTATAAACGTTGTCTGTCCAGTGGCAAAAAAAGAATGCGGGCAAAAAAGACTGGTGATTAAGGAATGACTTTGTCATCGCTGGCGCGGTAAAAAGTGAAAAGAGGTGAACCGATCATGCAGCAAGGAAAGGGGGAAAAAAAAACTTGCACGTTTTAAAACGCAGATATGGATTTTCTGAAACGCGTTGACGATTGCGCTTGAATATTCAGTAGCAAGCTTCCCGAGCCGCTAACGCCGATGAATCAGCGATTTCCTCCATCAGCTCGCGATTCAATTAACGACGCGTCCCTCGAGCGAAATCTCCCTCGAGCTGTAGGATTTTTCTTGAAGGAATTCGAACGAAGAAAAATTCCGTCCCCGTCGCCGAGGTGGCCGCGTTAACGAATTGTCGGATTTCCGCGAAATGCTGTGCACACGCAACCGTCGCGCGGCTTCCTCTTTCAGATGCACGCGCGTAGAGACGGCGGGCAGCCGCGCGTCGGTCGCGAGTTCCTCCGAGAAGACGGAATTACGTAAACGGTTCCCCACTTCCATGCGGCGAGACGTCGACGTACTATCCTTCAGTGCCACCGTCGTTCCCGTCTTTCTTTACCCGCGCGCGTGTTCCACTGTCGTCGACACGCTGACGGCGATGACGATACCGTCCACACGGTGACACGTAGCGATACGCGGTTGCGTAAGAGACTACCACGGCCGCTACGACGCATCCGGCCCTTTCAGACGCGACATAGGAAGGACCGGAAGTCCTTTGACTGGGCCGATGGTTCCAGCAAGTCGCTCGCTCATCGCGAATCGTTACGATTAGGAGCGTCGACGTGTTCCACTCTCTGTCGGCGATTGTTTTCGTTATGCTGTCTGCAGATCGCATGGTACTCGATCATGAGAATTCGGAGAGGTGATGTGTTTAATCGAAGACCGATGGACAATCCGTCCGGATTGTTACGGATTGTTATTGTACCTTCACGATCAGTGACTGTACAATATGTAACCATTTTGAAATGATATGTAGTCAGTACCGAGTGCGTGATTATTAATGCCAGCTCGAAGAGCATTAATAAAACATATACGATTGATTGCGCCATCCTCGTCAATCTCTATTAATCACAGTGTACTATAATTCCAATTTTTTCCCAGTTTCCGCGATTCGTCCTTCGCTTTTCCATAAGACTATGTAATACATCTGCGCAATAGTAATCGGGTACGGATAATCGTAAGATCGATCATGTTTTAATAATTCGTAACGTGGAATTGCGATTTTGTTGAACTCAGTTGTAATCAATTGAAGCTATCATCCGTTTCAATTAACTACAATTTGTGTAACTAATATGTTGCTGCTGCAAGTTGCCTGATAAGCGACATGAAGTCACAGATAGCCTTATCGACAAACTCTTAATAATAATCACACGTGGATGAAGAGATTCCCTATCGGAAGGCTGATCATAATGATTCTCTTAATCGCAAACTGATTTATTTTTCTAATTCTGCTGGCAGCGACGGAAGTTCACGATTCATACACGGGGAGCATCCTCTTCATGGATTATTTCGTGGAATTGATCCTAGAATCCTCTTCCAGCTCGCGCGGATAAAACGAAAATTTCGTATCCGAGCGCAGCAGGTCGGCATAAATCGCGTTCACCGGCTAATTAAACCGTTCGCTATCACGACGGTTAATCGATCGCCGTTTCCTTCTGGATGCTGCCGGGATACCGGTTCCCTCCCCGCGCCTATCACCGTTTTCTCCACGAGCCGCAAAACCTTTTTCCATTTAACATTCTCCATCTAATATTCCACTGCTGACTCACTTTCATTGAGAAGGAAGTGTATTTCTTTGATTGAAACGCTTTTTAGCGCACAACATAAGTATCAGGCCATCCGATCAAGTCTATTGGAAAAAAGCAAAGAGTCTCGAAACGTTCGCAGTTCCATTAAACCGCGAGACACGCGTGCACACGTGCACCGTGCTTGCCCGAGGATGAATATTTATGTGCAATCGCGAATGAAGAAATGCACCGTATTCGGGGAAAGATACGAACGAGTTCTGATTTATATCCGCGGATCGGTGCGAGTATCGGTGCCGGTCAATCGGCCGCTCGCGTACCAATCGGTCCCCGTCGAAAAAAGATCGGTATCGCCGCTCTACGGCGTTTATAATTTATGCGCTTCACCTTTTGCCACCCTTATCTCTAATCTCTGCTCGCCTTCTACGCGTGTAATGCTCGATTTTTCGCCTGGTAGCTTCGCGGCCTACGCGACGCCGATCGCAAATTGCTACGTGCTCGAATACAATCGAGTTACTCGAGTTGCTAGGTGGGAACAAAAATTCGGCCTCCCTTGTTGCGGGGCGCGATATGGAAGTTGAACGTAATTGATTCTAATCGATTCTTGATCAATTCTTTCCACCGATGCATTCGCGTTGCGTAATCCAAGTGGAATAAGTCAACGCTTCGACACGTGGCAGAACGTTCGAGCGACGTTCTGATTTGCTATGTCCATGGATCGATCGAACGGGCTTGGGTCGACTTTGGTCAACTTCGAATCGGCGTTATCCACAAGCACGTTAGATCGCTATCGCGTGGCCACCGTGCAATTTACGCGTTTCCCCGGCTGCCCTTCTCTTTCCCTTTCCGTTCGCCCCACTCGCTTCTCGCACGATTCTTGTCTTTTATGTAATTTGTGCGGACTGGTTTGCGCGAGCGCCTTTGGCGAATCGACGCTCAAGCTTTTTCCTGCGAACACTTTTTCTTGAACACATGCATCCTGTGTGCGCTCTTTTTTTCTGTCTGTTCAAATGAGATCCCTCGTGCGTGTATATATGTAGCAATCTTGAACTTTGATAATTGTCGCGGCCGTAACAGCAACGTGACCGTCACGTGTTCCATAAAACGTCAGAAAAATGGAATCGATACGCTTCCGTCGCTATATAACTTTCTTCCCGCTTAACGAGCAGCACGATAAGTAAAAATAGCTCCGCCATGCGAACTCCGAGTCCTCGCTTTAGCGAAGCTCAATCGGTCGTTGCTGGAACACGCGATCCGTGTCCGCACGATGGAAGAAGCGGCTCGGTAACGAGCGTGTCGGACTTCTAAAAATTGTATCGCATAATCAAGATCCGCGGACTTTTAGCGGTGAACATTCTCCATGGGGTGATTTTCACCACTGATTCGGAGAAAATTGCCTCCACCTTCTCAGCCACTTCGGCCCGGCACACACTTGACCCAGACGAAAGCACGAACTTAGCTTCTATTTTCAGTTGTACAATTAAAGCCGAATTATCATCAACATTACTACTTGCATGAAGTCACAGCTATTTATTTCTTGACGGTAGATCTGTGCGAGATCCCGACCCGATCCCGAAATCCCGGGATCTCGCGCGGGCCTACTCAAAAGCCTAGCTAATTAAACTTGCCGTTAGCAATTCGATGTCGAGCGAAGCGTCAAAGGAACGTAAAAGCTAACGAAACTGGATTATGAAGCTTTCGGACCGCCCGGCAGAGAAATCTCGCCGGTCCATCGAGGCCGTTCATCCGAAACATAGCTGGTTACGCTATTGGCAGCGCGTAATTAACCGAGCACCCGTTAACTGCTCGTTAAACGGCCGGCCGCGAATACGTAGGATCACCATAATACTTGGCTCCGTTACCTTCCTCTGCTCTGTCGCGAAACGGCGTTCTCCGGCGTACCGCGAGAGCCATTTGCACGCCTTTATTTCCTGCTGAACGTCGATCGAACCGTTTTATAACTCAATCGCGCGCGGATCGTCGGGTCTGTTTTGCGATCGCGCACCGTAGCTGCCGACCAAACGGCACCTTTTACTTTCCTCACGATCGGCATCGGCGTTTGGCGAACTCTCGTTTGCTAAGACATTATCGGGTTAACCGTAGTCCGTTTCGTGACACAATTTATCCATCGCGAAGCCGCCTGATGATGCTTTACGATTGTTGAATCGTTGGCGGCGTTGAAAAATGTGGGATTTTCCAAATGGCTGGATTCGAGGTCCTTGACAATGTGGCTAATTGACGAGTAAGTGATTGGTTCCTTGTATTTGTAGGGCAGCGATTGGGTAACGCGGCGATTGCACAGCGAATGGTAGATTTAGAGGCACGGTGTTGCGAAATTATTGAAGTATGCATGAATCACGCGGAGCACGTGAGCTTACGTGAACGAAATGGCTCGTCTTCCCCTTTCCTCAACCGAAACGTGCAAGCTTCCCGAAAGGGGGTGCGGACAGGGACCGATTTCCGTCACCTAATAACGACGTTTTTTGCACGTTTGCACCCTAATAGAAAATTAGTATCGTCTTACTGCGGCAGTTTTTGGAAGCAGCCAGACCGCGGGACTGTGCCTAAACACGAAAAGCGAAGAGAGCAGTATATAACGTCTATAGGTATATGGGATGTGCCGAGGTACGCCCACGATGGTCCTGCCAGTGTTTCTCAATACAACATTGTACCAAAAGTAAATCAATAATTTCCGTAATCCGATCAACCTATAAAATATCATGGCACTCTATCTTGTTCCAACTAATCGGTGCAAATTAACATTGTCACCTTCCTCGCCTCCCAATAAATCGGTCGAGAGTTCGTATTAAGTTGAACGGTAACACAAACCGTTCATAACGATTCTTCGAATAAGTTCCGATCGCTTTGGATCGTTGGTAAATTAACGATCGGTGCTCGAAGATAGAAGTTTGATCATCCGTTAAGTGGCAATCGCTGCGCATAATGCAAATGAAAAGTGCTAAGTACCACTGTGCCGCGGAGGATCTGAAGGGGGGAACCTTGATGCACAGCCTGATTTTTGGCAAGAAGGAACCTCCTCCTTCGTCATCGGTACGAGTTTTAATGCGTTTTACGGCCTCGGCTAAAAACCCATTAAGAGCCCGTCGGCGGATGGGAGGACAAATGCCCCCTTCTCCAAGGACGTGCCGAAAATTATTTCTCCCACCCCCCCCACCCCCACCCCCATCCGCCCGTTGTAACAATGAACCTTGGTACCTCGATGCAGTAACCATTTATTTTTTCTTTTCAAAAATATATTTAAATTGACCACGAATTAAATGGCTGATAAATTATTCAAAGCGGATTGGAAGGATACCTTTGGCAACAGTTGGCAACCAGCAACTGCCTCCGCCGGCTGGTGCACGCAGTTCCCGTGCTCCCGAATTGCTTTGGAAGTATCCCTCGCGTGTTCCGGAATACATTTCGTTCGCCAGTCGAGGGTAATCGAACGCGAACCCATCGTTCTCAGTCGCCGCGATCCGAAACGCTGAGGATGTTTACAAAAAGTCTATCCGTATAATTTGCCATTCGCAATAACCAATCGCCCAGGAATTATGTCGGAGATACAATGTATTATTCTGTTTAAGGGAATTGATTTTGCAAATCGATCGGTCATGCCGGATACGCAATGCGTCCTGACCGTAGTCCGCATAGTGACGCGTGACATTAAACGTAACATTTTATCCTCCGTGACAAGTAACTCACGTCGATCCAGATACGTGGGAAGCTGCGCACGACGGGCGTAGGAAGTGCGTATTACCCACGCACGTAACGTGTACGATGCGCCACGTAGAGACCGTTTGGTAGTCAAAGTACAGAGAAAGTCGGGCGACCGCGATCGATCGTCCCATTCGTCCCGATTAAAAATAATCGGGTTGTTCGTTCGATGCTTCATTAGCGAACGTAATCGACATTCGCGATGTGTCTATCGAGCACTTTGAACGCCGTTATCGATAGATCGTGTATTTGTTTAGCATCGTTTCTCTCTCGGTGATTTATTGACAACCCTAAAAGCGGGAAACATCAACGACGCGTAAACGGCTAAACGCTAAACGCTCATTACCGAAGAGCCAACTGTAAATTATTCTTACTTAAACACTCATAACGATAATTACGCCGTATTTCAAAATTTCACGACGCCAGGAATTATTCATGAAACGGAGCAGCGCGACTGTGAATAACGCGTGCACGTGTGTTAGCGCGCAGGTTGCGATTCCATTGGCCCCATCAACGATATTCCGCGTCTCGTTCGCGGCTAATTATTAATTAGAGACACGATGGAGACGCACGGTGAGCTCATGCAAATCGCGACGATTATGTATACCAACTCCGCGGTTACCGGCACGGCGATAATCAATCTTCCACCGGGCAACGTTTCCGTATCAGCCCGAGATCAATCATTCTTGCAGTACTTAGCGCGTACCCGATAATGCACACTTTTCATTTTCTCGTCGAGGGAAATCATTTCTTCGTTGCATCCTCGATCGATCGGTGATTGTTCATTGAATTTCATCCCGATTTATTTCACGCTACTCTTACTGTCGCAACACACAGGACACGACGTATCCTTCGTTCTCTTTACTTCTTTCTTACCCGTCGGGAACAAAACAAAAAAAAAAAAAAGAAAAAAGAAAAAAAGAACGACCGACAATTCAGTCGGATGCTGTCGTCGTTCATTACGCGCGAATCCGCGCTTTCTGCTCGCGCATGCACACGCTTTTCTGCGAGCGTACACACACCGGCGTTCGTGTACCGTAAACAAGTTTTATCCATCCGCCGGGGTAAAATAAATAAATGGCGTTCGTGATGCAGTCCGGGCCCGGTTACCTTCCTCTCCTCTCTCGAGCGGTGCATACCGGGTGTTCACATCCGTGAAAACAGGCTCCGTAAATATGCACGTTTTATGCATCAATACCGGGCACTTGCTCATGCTCCTTCTCTACCCCCCTCTTCTCTTTCCTGCTTTCCTCTTCGCCCCTCTATACTAGATCTCTTCCTTGCGAGAAGAAGCGAGAGGTGTATATAAAAGCAGAGTTTTAAAGGGACGAGACGTAATACCTGAGAGGCAAGGGTTATGTTTAAGTTAGGAAAACTATGAACTGATAGAAAGAAATGGTTCCCTTGATTCCTTTTATAGTCTATTCCAACCGCAGCACTGATCGCAGCATCGCGCTAATTAATTTCGCGGCATTTGTTTCGTGATACAGTCATCACGATTTCAACGCTAGCATGAACCGTCTAAACGAATTGTAGCGAAGCTTCTTATTAATTAGCATTGGGATAGAACAGATTCGCTAGCGCGAAAGTTTCATTATCGCGAACCTCTCGTGTCATTTCCTCCCCGCGCTGCTTCCACCAGCTGCTTCCCGCCTTTTCTCTTTCGTCCAGTGACGGGCTCCCGTTGCGATAAGTATTCATAAAGCGAGATTACCCTGTGGATGACGTTGTATCAGTTTCGCGGTAACCGTGTTTCTGTCAAAGCGTCGACAAGCCACTTAAAACCGTGCCGCCGCGCCGGTCTTTCTCCGCGGCGTGCAAGACGCGAGAGTAAACTAGATATTAATGCGGAGCCGTTGCACGTCGAGGGAGAGTAGCATTATGAATTACGCGACCATGTATATGTATGAGCGACGCTATGCATATTCATAAAATAATCTCTTGACCCCGCGAGATCGGTGGCAGATTACGAGGCGGCGTGCGAAGCGAAGAAACTGCGCGAGGCAAAACCGCGACTTCGCGCTACATAGAAGCGTGACTATTAAAAGCCCCACAAAATTATATGGTGCTCCACTTTATGACGCGTATTTTTGAAAAATCATCCGCGCCATAAATCATTTGATTCATCGATAATATCTAGAATAGGAAAGCGGCAATGAAACAGCGCGGAATCCCGACACCCGTGATCAATAAACAAGCGTGAAATTAACATCGTTATTGGCCCGTTTAACAATATTCATTACGCGCGAATGTCAACGACAATCTGACAAGGTGCAAGAATTGGCCGAGAAACTGTTAGAAACGGAATGACCGGGCAGGGGCAAGACTTTTGCCGTTCGTTCACGGTGCAAATCGCTTTTCTTAACTCAATTACAATGCCGGTGGCTTTAATGACGCCCGTAATTACAGCGGCTATGTCAAAGTTAATTAAAGTTGCCGGATCGCTATCTTACTTTCGTGCCGAGTTCATTCAGCGTGGCTCTTTGCAACGGGACGGGACCTCGCGCCAACTATGCATCGGGCCCGCCGCGAGAGAAAAAAAAAACAAACAAACAAAAAGGGGAGCAAAGTTTTCGGCCACCGGGAATGTCGTCGGATTCCGTGACGATTCCCTTTTACGGCGCACGACTTATATCCCTGCGATGCTGATTTATCCTTACGCTCCTTCGCGGGAAAAGGAAAGGATCAAACGGAGTCCGAGATTTCGAGGAAAATGAAAAGTAAGATACAAAGAGCACCGCCAACAGAAAATAAAAAAATGATAGAATCGAAATTTGCTCGTGCATCGCCTGGGATCGCCGCATCTCATTTCCTCCGTCGAGTGGCGGGGTTCAGCGTAAAGGGTTGAGAGAAAAAGTGAATTGGCAAAGTTGCAGCAGGTCGACGGAGCGCCGAGGTGAGAACACGATAAAGAGAAAAAAAAGACACGACGGGCCCAGAATGAGGACGAGTTTTACAATCGGTGCCGGGGGGGGGGGGGGGGCAGGCAAAGGGTTGAAAAGCCGCGATTTTACGTTCTTCTGGGACGCATAGAGCCTACGCTCGTTTCCAGCCCGCTGCATGGAAATCCGTGCTTGTTTTTACTGCTCGTTGCCGGTCGCTTATGGGGGAAACTTTATGGTTTCTGCTCGCTGTATAGGCCTCCACGCCCATTTCGTTCTTCCAACGCGGTGCGCGTTGCCCGTGCCCGAGATCGACAAGGAAGACACCTGATCGCCGTTAGTGGCCTCTCCTCGAGTGTGGGTACAGCTCGTGAAAAGTGGCCTGGAAACGAGCGACTCCGTGCATCCGCTCTTCCGCACGCTGGAATTAACGAGCCACGGACGCTGCACGCTTCGGGAATCGTATCTTTGGGGGTGGGCTCGTTTTTCCACATTTCTTTTTTTTTGTATGCGAGCCTTGGCTTCCTTGTTATTAGCACCAGTGGGCGAAAATGTTTGGAAACGCAAGAGCATGGGTGCCGTCACGAGACTGAGTGATTCGCGCGCTGATATGGTGTTGCGCCTTTCGTAGCATTACACGGCTCCAATCTTCCAGGCATTCTTTCTTCACGCTCGATCGTTCCACGCTCCGATTGGCCGGCCGCTCTATCCTCCGTGTCACGGTGAAACTAAGCGTGCTTTTAACGAAGCCCCGGTATTTGATCGATCCTCGTCCAATACCGGGGCAAAGCTGTGCCCGGTGACGACGAGGTATGGCGTGTATCGTGCGTATCGTCGCCTTTCTTCATCGTTCACGATTATCCTCTAAGCATCCGCCAGCACGAGCATCTAATCATCAATTCTCCCATTCTGGCCAAAGGTCAACGAAACACTCAATCGCTCGCTAAATTTTCATAAAGACCATCGTCGCGGAGAGCGGACACGTGTTACGCGCAGAGTTACAGCTCAATAATCCAATTACGAAAGACAATAAATTCCGGGCGGCGCACAGCGTGCGACCGTGAGCGGAAATACGCGCGGCTCGGCGCGGCTCGCACACGGAGCCACCGCCGGCCCCGCAGCAGACGAATGGCCAGGGTGGCAGAACGAATTTAATGCCGCGTCGTCGGACACGCTGACCGCTTTCCCTCGGGAGACGAGGACAGTGGCCACGGGAACGATGAGCCCCGGTGGTAGACCGGGGGCCTACCCTTCCGGACGGCCGACAGACGACCAACGGCACCGACCCTACCGGGGCATTGGTGCGTGCGAAAAAGCGCACGCATGCCCCGGCCGCGGCGAACGCGGACAGACATTAGGGAAGTATTCAAATGGACCTGCGCCGAGGCCCATTGTTATTCTACCGTGAAAACGGCCGACGTTGTTACCTTTTATTAGTGTAATTTGTCCTGCTAAACGTTTCCCAGCCACCACCTTGTAACGGTTCTATGACGTCCGTGCGCTTTCCTCCGTCACGGCGAGGAAATGTTCCCAATTCGATTCGAGAATCATTCCGCGTTGGCCCGCGCGTCGATGAAACTCTTCTACGGCGAGCGATTCGTCGGTCACCGGGAAGACGAAGAAGCTTCTTAACGTGGAGTATCGAAGTGGAAGTCGCGGCTCGGCGTATTGTTCGAGATCGCCCCGATCGATTCAGCGGCGTCGCGTGTGTTCCTCTGCAACTACGGTCCCACAAAAATACGACCCACTTCGCTTCAACCTTGCGTCACGCTTTCCATCTGCCCGCGCCGACGTCGCGTCGCCGTCAATCCGAGAAATGCACGCGAGATCTCTCCGTGCTCCATGAGTAATATCCATCGTGAAACAAATGAAAGTTTCCCCTCAGAGGTTTTTTTAAACGAAAAATGTTCGGGAAGCGGAGGAGGGAAGGTCGTGCGAGCCCCGAAGAATCGAGGCAAAGGCGGGAGCATGTAAATACGCGTTTGTACATACGGTGCATCATAGTTAGCCACGGTGATCGTACGGAACGATAGCATCTTCTCTGCCCCCTTCCTCTTCTTCCTCCTTCTCCCGGCCGCGTCTTTTTCGTCCTCTCGCGCCTCCACGGCTGGAGGGATTGCATAACCCTCACCTTGCCGTTAAACGTGAAACAATGCTCTCGCGTGAGACAGCACGAGGTGGCGGAGATACGGGATCTTCCCGGTGCGCCTGACTCCCGAAGCGTACTAATACCATCGTCGAATACCCGCTTGTTCGTCGCGGTTCTTTTGATCGTTAACCTCTCTAATGATTCGCGGCGACTTGGAACGCAAACCGGACGACGATTCCACCGGTTACCGCGTCGCGACATTTCGACCAGACCGATCCGTGACGGACGAGCCAGCGGGTGCTGCGGTTCGTTACCCTTAGGATCACTGATCTCGCGTCTCCGCGTTAGTTACCCGTAATTAAGGCTGGATTCTTTGTTCGTTGAGATTCATCGATGACGAGGACGATGGGGATTAGAAATCGAACGTGCGTTTCGTCATCGACGTCCACGGTCGCAGCAATATTTCATTCCCCTCGATATCCCTCGGCCGCCCTCCCCTCCTCATTTGGCCCATTGTTTCCACCGTGTAGGCTCAATAGAATCAGCAAACAATTTATTACGCCCACACCCGGGGCGCATCTATACCCTTATCAAAGATCGCTGGTTGCTTCTTACGAACGATTGCTCCTTCGAGTCGAGCCTCCGACGAGCCCACGGCCGACGCTGACTTCGGGGCCACTCTCACCCGACTATTCCCCAGCAACCTCGGAAGCGAATGAAATTTAAAGAGAGCATAACAGAATAAGAGACGAGGAATTATTAAAAATGTTTCATTGATAATTTCACCCCGATCCAGCGGGTGTAGCAGTCGCAAATCTTCGGCGGCGAAGTTCGAAACGCGGGAATGGCGTACAACGGTGTGTACACAATATAGCGAATGCATGCACCAGGCTGCATAAGCGTTCATGCACACGACAGCAGATTTCTGGGCCGATAAAATCCCGCGAGCGAGGAAGTCATGTCCCGTAACTATCTGGATGTACGGTCTGCGCGCGGTTTTCGTGTGCGCGCACCCACTCGAAGGCCTTTGGCGAAGAACGCGACAGACGAGGACGATGAATGTGTACCGTGGCGGAGCGAGTACGCTACGAGGACGACATTTTCCACGAGACCGAGCCGCGCCTTGCTAACCTGGCCGAGTAAAAGCGTGAAATTACCGGCAACCCGGCTAAAATTATCCTCCCTTCGCTCCTCACGCCCGACCCCGTCGCTGCTCTCTTCTTCCTTCTTCGATAGCCAGTTCGCGGAAACCACTTGAAAATTGCACGTGCCCGCCGGAGAGTACTTACGAATAATGCTGGTGCATCTTAGGGGTGGTCTATACTCGATGGCAGGTGGACGGGGTGGGTTCTTCAGAGATGGCATTCCCTTACTTCGATTAACAATTTCGAATTACTCCATGATGTTTCATTTAAAGATTAAATCAGTTCATTTCATTGAACGTTAATCCAATCGTTTTTCGTCGCGCGTATAATTTGAACGGAACAGCCGCATAGCGAAGCGTTCAGTTTCCCAGCGGACGTACCCTTTCTTTTTCAGTCTCGTCCAAGACAGGACCATGTCCAAATCTAATTGCAGCGCACCGCGCTGTTACAAATAATTTCATACGCGAATGCCTGCGGACTTTTTCCGCGCACCGCAACATCATCCGAAGCATTTCGTTCCTTCCTCGTGGTGCAAAAAAGCTTTTCGATCGGCGTACAAGCGACGACGCGCACCGTGTCGAGGGGCTCGCGTTTCTCCGCGGAGGATATCCACAGCCGAGAAAGACCGGCGATACGCCGACGGAAAGTGCATGCACGGGGCTCGCATGCAATTTATCATTCCGCCGGCACGTCCGTCCATAGAATCGCCGGGACGGGAGTGGAATAGGTCGGTTATAAATTTCCCTTTAACGAGGCGGATTTTTGGCTCGGGAATCATCGATCAGATATCATCGAGGCTCATAAGCCATCTGTTTCCCTCGTACCGACGATAATCGCGCCGCTGATAGAAATCGGAATAAACGCGTTTCCTCAGCCCTGGAATCCCGATTAAACGAGAGAGTCGGTATATTTAATTCGTCGCGATTTTATCAGCGGACGACTCCGGACGATCAACCGCGACATGAGAAGACGGGCTGCGTTTGGGATTCCCGAGGGAATCTGGTCAGCGTGCCGCCGGTTCTTAACGCGATCGAATGGAGATTTTCTTCGGTCGCGTCGCCGGACGCAGTACGGTTAATGAAGATCTAGGATTCCCCCGGCTTCGGATCGCGGATGTGCTCGCGATGCTTTGACGCACCGGTCAGAGCGATAAGCCTTTATCTGTCTCGTCGTCAGCGTCACACTTCGAGGCTAGGATAATGCACGCGTTCACGATGCACGCGCGATAGAAAAACGCGTGCAAGTGCATCCGCGGACCCGACCACGATGCGACTCGTGTCCCGCAAAGGAGAGCGCGCACTTCATCATCCCGCGAACGCGCACCGCGCGCGGAGCTTCGCGGCGATGTCACTCTCCCCGTGCTCTGCCCTCTCGTTATTTATTACCGTAAACACGAGCGACCGAGTGTCATTTTTGCCGCCGGGACATCCCGCCACCGATTCACGTACGCACTGCGTTTCTGTTGCGACTCTGCACTTCTGATCGTGAATGTAGATTGAATCCCTCCCGGATCTGCCGGATTATTGGTCCACTCTCGAAATTGTAACATTCAGAAGTGCTTCGTTTCTTCAAATTCCTAAGAGTGGATCGTTCCATCGAAGGAGAGGCGTCAGGCATGCCGAGGAACAAGCATTCCAGGCATTTCGATTTCTCAGCGTTCACCGAGAAGCGCGTTCACGATAAAAGAGAACACGTGGCTGGCTCGTTTATCAGCCAGCGCTCCGATATCTCAATTCGCTTTCTTCTCTTTTTTTTTTCTTCCCCTCCCTTCGAGACAGAGAAGCATCGTCCTCGTTGAACGCGCAGGCGAAAGCGGGGTGCGCTCGGTGTCGAGTACGCTTATGGACGGGGCTAGGTCATTCGCCACCATAGGCCGAGCACTGTACATGGCACCACCGTGCTCCCAGGTTCCCGATTTCCGTAAAAGTCCAGAAACGCTCTGGCAGGCCGTCGGAGCGCGAACCGAGCGCGCTTCAAATGGACTTTACGGTTTCCACGAAAGAGAAGTAAAAAAGGGACCCTGGCCCCGACCGGTCGACCTAATCGCGGTCTAGCCGCTCCGTGTTACAACGCGTCGTTTACATCTTAATCCGCGCACCATTCCTCCTCTTCTCTCCTCCCCCCTCGTGGAAATGTCCGACTCGTGTGCGCGCTTATCGACGACCGTTCAGCGTTTCCACCGCGGCTACAGAACAAGCTGCGTGGACAGGTGCGATTTCGAGGCGCGAAACGATCGCTGAAGCGAAACTCCGACAGGGTACGCTCGATCTTATCAGCTGTCGCTTTTCTAGTGTCTTTAGGGATACACCCTGTGCACGGGGAACAGTGGTCGGGCACCGATGCGGATCGAGATACGAAACGCGCATTGTCCGCTTCTACGAATCAAATCCTTGTGACACTTGTAGTAAAAACGATGGAATTCCCTGGGAAGTTGTTCTTTGAAAGGGGAAGAATTGCGCGGGAAGCTGAACGGAAAGTAGAAAACTGCCACATTTACATTCGGGCACTATTTACAATTCAGGATTACAACTCGCGATTAACTTTTAAGCCGGCAACGGAAATCTTTGCGTGTCGTGGTTTCGGTTTTCGCCGTTTAATAAATACATCCCTCGGCACCAAAGGGTTAACGTTTAGAAGGTGGAACAGAGCGAACGAGGCGACTCATTTGTTTCTATGCGCCGGTGCAATTTAAACGCAGTCAGGACGCGAATGTAAACGTGACCGTGGCTTAGTGGGACGCTGACCACGGCGTAGGAACGACCCAGGGGACGAGGATCTACACCTCGATGAGCACAGCACGACATTCTCTTTGCCCCTTGCCTCCCTGTTCCCGGTGGTCCCTCGTTTTCTTCCTCCGCGGCCGCTACCAAGAAGAAGGTCCCTCTCTCTCTTTCTCACTCCTTCCCGCTTCTTCTTCGTCCCCTCTCGCCCCCGTCTTTTTTCCCTGTTCCTTCAGCAACGCTTCTTCCTCTCCTCTGTCCTGTCTCCCGCTCATCGTCCTCGAGCGCGTCCACCACGATTGTCCGGTAAACCATGGTGCGAACCGCTCACCGTGACGAAGGTGTATCCACCTACAAACGAGGACTCATTCTACGACCGGCTCGTGGAAACTCGCGAATACAGACAAGGGAAGCCTGACCGGGGCTCGCCTCGATGTTGACTCGCCGTTCATTATGCCGATGACGCGAGGCCGAAACGAAGCGTGGTGGTTGTAAGGTTTTCTTTTAATTGGAACACAGAAGGGGGGTGGGGGATGGAAGAGTTTGATTTAGTTCGCTATAGGTCTCGTTTTCCTTTTTTTAAATATCCATTTGCAAAGTAGCACATTCTCATAATTCCCATTGAAATCGGGATCTGAGGATCTTTTCGCTACGTCGCGAAAAGGTTGAGCAAGCGAAGAGGTACTCGTCGATGCAGAGGATGGCGCGAAGCGATGCGAGGCATGCTGGAAGCCAGGATCAATTCCTGTGCATACGATTGCATGCGGATGAATAGGGCCTTGTGTCTTGCGAACGACAGTCAGTACCATATACAATAACGGTTTTCCCTTAGATTTCTCACGTAAGCCAGGATCTGCCCGGAGAGAGACAGAGAGAAGGATTTGGTTCACCGTTTGCTCCGGCGCATCTGAGTTTTATCCTAAAAGCACGCAAACGTCTAACGGGACATTCTCTTCTTCCTTCGAACTTTCCTCAAGCTCTTTATCTTCCTCTCCAAATGTGCGTTCGTAACGTGCATTCTCCGCTAACGATTCGATTTAGATGGGATAGAGAACTCAAGGAAAATTGCGACACACCTGCGCTTTGCAATATTAAAAAAAAAAATAATGTGCTTGTAATGTCGAACATTCATTGGCACTGGTTCGCTATATTAAATCTCACTTCCGAATTCAGGCTGGGTACACGGGTATCGATGAACGGTAACCGGTACTAGATGTGCGTGCCGGCGCAGGTGGAATGAGGGACGGGAAAAAGAGAGAAGGGAAAGGCCGCGAGAGAATGCATCGGTACGCGATGATGTAACTGCGTTATGAATACGTACGAAATAACAAATGGTCCCGATACAAAGGGACGGTGACACACGGGGTACCGCGCGTGTGTACCGCTTCGCGTTCTATGCGCTACGTGATCGCGATGTAAAACGCTGTTTCGATTTCAGTCACCCGTCTTTCGCCTGTTTCGGTACGCATAACAGCGGCTGGAGAACCGTCGAGATACAGGGGATCGCGTAGTAACGTGTCGGTGATAGCCGCGTTTCCGATCAAGATTCTTCGGGGATCTGACGATGGCCTTTATAAAATCGCGGCGGTGACGAAAGGAGAAATAAGGGGAGAAACAGCATGCGTATGGAAACGCGACGTAGAACGATACAAAGCGTACGAGGAGCCGTTGCACCACTGGGGAATTTCGTTGTTACGGTGGCACTGCGCATCACCGATGCCAGGCAGGAAGTAGGAATCGCCGAAGCAGCGAGGGGGTCGGCGCAGGGGCACGGGGGAACCGACGTTACATTGTGGGAGTGAGCGGGCGAGTGAAATAAAAAAAAAAAAAACGGCATTATAGCATTATGCGAACGAACGGGCCCCAGTGACGCATTTGCGCGGCTGTTATTATCCCCCTCCTTGATCCCCCCATCATCCCCCCTCGCCTCTACCACCCCTCGACTAGGCAGGAATCGTAGGTATGTATGACGCTTGCTCGCATACTCGAACTAACGTTCGAGTTTAGAAACTGTGACATGTGTCGTCCGCTCTTTGAATATTCATCGAATGCCAGATTTGTCGCTCGACGATTTCCAGAAATTATCCGGACAAAAGTATTATTCTAATAAATGACGCGATGATTCTCCATAAAATTGCAAAGAAAATTTGTCCTCTTCCTTCGCACGCTCATCCCAATTCCTCGCCCCCATAAAGCGCAGATAGTTCCATACAGGTCACGTTCCCGTTTCTGTGTCCGTCGATTCGCCGCTGATTGCTGTCCCGTTAAAAAAATAAAACCCTTCAGCGATTCGCACCGCGCGCCCGCTGTCCGGGTACCAAATGATGGATTAGTTTGTTACGGCTTTCGGCTTCACGGAGGGCGCAGGTAGGCCGTGCCCGATACGCGTGATTATTTATTGTGCGGACAGATTGGATCATTCAGAACACGCGGACGGGGGTCCCGGCAGTCTGTGTGGACAGGGATCGAGTCCGCAACGGGACTATATAACTCGATCCGACCGGCGATATAACCGCCAATTTTCTCTCAGCCAGACCACCAGATAAGGGGGGTGGTCGTTCGCGAGAGTCGGCCGAATTATTCGCAACTCTATTTCCCATCGAGGTTCGCTCTTACGCAATACTCGACAAATAGGATTAAGATCCATGTCTAACCACGTTCCATCATTGTACGATGCGAGTTGGGGATGGTTTTTTAACGATTTAAACGATTCGTCCGATTCGGGGGCGATTATTTTATAAGATAATTTCCGCGCGATCGCCCGATCAGATAAGATTCTCCCAGAATTATTCTCGTCCAAAGCAATAAAGAGGTTTCTAAAAAGATAACAGTTTCATGATAGCTGCACAATAGCTGTTCGTATGTGCACATCGACAATCGTAGCTGACTGAACACGCGTAAACTGGTTCGCCGATGCATTTTATTCGAAAACAAAGTAATTACGCGTAGATAAGCATCGCGGCCGTTGGACAAACGGAATGTGTTAAAATTGCGGGGAAAAAAGAACGTGTGCGCGCGCGGCGGTCTTATCAATGCAGGAGAAATTACGACTTCCAAGCCATCGCTCTATTGGTTTCATATCGCGTTTATTGCTCACGCAGAGACACCGCCATTAGAGTAATTGCGTTTAATCGTTCAGCCCCCGTTTCGATTATTCGAGGAATGATACAGCATAGGCCGCTAATGGAATAGACAAACCGTCGTGTGTGACGTTCAGTCTGTCCAAAACCATCGTTCGACGCGATCTCTGTACACATGTTTTCATTCCAGGAATTCATCTATTTAAGTATGTGTAGCTTTCAGGAAACGGAAATTAACAGTCCGTATAGCGAATAAAAGATCGGATTTCTTTGGATCGGTTTAGTATCTAATATTTTTGTACAGAACGAACGCGATCGGTCGTTTCGAACAGCATGTCGGAACCTTCCGAAAGTTTCGTCGTCCATACTTACAGCCGTCGTATAACTAGGTTGTGACTACGGTTAGTGGGACTGCGTTGAAACGGAGCGTCGCTATCGGCTGGTATTATCAAGTCAAGGACTACATTTTTTTCAAGCACCCATTATGGCATCCATGCCGACCGTACGTCACTCAATAACTAGTATCAAACTTTACGGGCATCGACTAGAGTCGTGTGTACCCGTTACCAACCCCGCTCTCGCAAAATGTATTCGGCAGTTCATCGAATTCACTCATATTATAGATTCCAAGTAGTAGCGGTCTATACGTGGTCAGACGGAAAGTCTAGATTTACGAAAATCCTATACTACTCTGTGAGATCTTTAGTCAACTTGCCTTCTACTTATATAAATGCACATTCTACGCGTGCAATTATCGCAGCCGTAGTGATACTAATATAATAAGTACAAACACTTTCTGAAACGCGTTCTAAGGTATCAATTATTTTACTACCTCCTAATTATATGTCTCCGATACAATTCAGCTACGATAAAGTGCCCCGGATACGTAAGCACGCCGCAGAACTGTCCAAAAGTGAATCTGTCGAGAACAAGATGGCAAATGCATCTGGCCCGAGAAAACAAGGGCGCGCTCTCCGCGATCTTGTCTGGGTGGGAGCGTTTTCATTTAGCCGTGCATAGATTATTCCTAGACGCTTCCCTCATAAATATTAAACAAGGCGGATCCTTGGATTTACGCAGGCGAAACGCTGCTGCCGTACTTTTTTTGTTTCTTACTTTGAAACCTTGCCCCGGCTGCTGCTGTACCCCTTTCCCTCTTACCTCGGCGCGCCTCGCGCCTCTTCACCCTCCGGCGTCGATCCGTCGCTCATTGAGTATTCATCGGCGATATCGACAGGCGGGGGGGCTGTTACGAGAGACCTCACCGTTTCGCCAGAGGCGGACGTCGGAAGCCGTCGCCGGGTCCCGGCGTACAACGACGCGAGCAACGACATCATCCCCGTTCCTCCCGTCTTGTTTTTCGGGAAGACTCGCGCGACCTCCAGCTGACAGGATCAAGCAATTTCTCTCGTGTGCGTTCTCCGGGATGCTGGGGGAGGGAAAAGGGATAACAGCAGCTTGCCCCGTGCGGTTCCAGTGGCCATCGGCGTTACGTTCGCCCCTCACACGCCTGCTCCTCCTCTTCGTACTCCTCTTCACGTTCCTCGTTCTTCTTCCACTCTCGCGTGCTCGTGCGGTTCCGTCGCGAGGCGGTGCCGAACCGTCACGCGCATTTGCATACGTTTCGAACCGCGGTTTCGCGGGCTCGTGCAGGCGGACCGATCGCGATCATCGAAGTACGTTCTCGAAATACGATAACAGGATGAAAATAGATTCCTCCGCTATTTAATTCCGTCGCATAGGAATTACTGTATCGTCCCCCCCAAGAATCTACACCTGCGTCGAGCTACGGCGAGCCATAGTACCACAATTCCGAGCACGGCAAAAACAGGATGCAGCTCGCGAACAAAAGCTCCGCAACCCCCGTTGTTCCCAGCCGTTGCGAGCCTCTTGCCGGTGTTCTTCTTCGTGTCACGTTGGTTGTAAATATCAATAAACGAAGACAGTGGCCGGTGGCGGACGCTCGGGGCCGAGCCGACAACGAAATAAACTGCATCGGGATGAGGTTTTAGCGTTGGCTCCCTTTGTCGGGCGCCATCCCTTGCGCGCGAGCACGCTCGACTTTCTTCAGCGAGCAATTAGAAAGAGATTTATCTGCGCCGGCACGCCGGGCGCACGCTCGCCAACTAAGCCAAGGGAAGCCGCGAGACGCGAGTGTTGTTGCAGCACAATACTTTTCGGCCGATACGTCGTGGCCATTTTTCTGTTCCCGGCGCACGTATGCTGCAAGCGCATTCTCCGCGCATCTACTCTACATACCTGGTTGCGGTACGACCGACAGTTTCAGCGGGCCCATTCGCCTTTGCGAGACGTGAAGCAATGCCGCGGGAGTAGGGCCGCGTTCCTTTCGGGGGTTGGACGAGCTGCGGTTTTAATGAACTCGTTTTGACGTGACGACGCCCTCCGTTCTGTTCCTCTTCCTCTCCCGTCGCTCCAGCAAAACCCTTCGTTACCCCCTGGACGTCGCTGCCTCTGGCTTTGCGCTCGCAGAGCCGACTCGGTCGATTAAAGTAACCGTACGCTTTTTGATTGGCGCCCGAGGCGTTAAAAGAATGCATCACCGGGATGCGTCCTCCGATTACGCAATGGAAGACCGTCTTGGAGAACGAAAGATAAGGCGTAGATCTTTCCACGTTTTTCGAATGATCAGACTCCGATCGAACGCATGAACACGTTTCTGTTTGTACTCTCGAATTCCGACTAAGGTAAAGTTACGCAGGGTGCCCCTGTGGAAGAAAAGAAGGTTCATATCCTTCGCTTCCTGTACACTTCTTCCCGCGCAAGGGTTACCGCGCGCCGTTTACGCGGTTCAACTCGCGAAACACACGAATCGTACATTTTCCTCCGCGCTTCTCACACACGCTCCGCTCGCCTAGCCGACCCGTGCTTACGTAAGATTGAACAGCTCGTCACGTGCACTCGGCACACGTACAGATCCCGCGGAGGCACAAAAAAATACCGCATGTGCAATCCTGACAGCGGCGCGCGGTGCATTAGTATCCGTTGCACAGGCCGAACTCGGCGTGTAGGCAGAGGGACGGGCAAAAGGAACGATAGTTACGAAACGAGCGGGCTCCTCGTTCCTTCTTCTTCTCTCATTCCATCGGTTTCGACCCGGTGGCGATGATGCGCAACGTATTATGTAGATTCCGCGAAACGCGGCCCAACACGCGCTCGCGACTATGTACTCTATATATATTCCATCTGTCTTCGGTAACTCGTATCACTGGTTGCATAAAAGTGTCTGAGCGTTGCGCGTCCCTCGCGGAAAGTATATATATATATATATATATATACGTGTATGTACAGCAGGCGAACAAGCGTGTATCATTACGCGCGATGCGTACTCGCAGAAATTCGTATCGGGGGCTCTGTAATTATCGGATGTTTGACGGACGGAAGGACAGCGACGGTAACAGAGACAGTGAAAATTGCTGGTCTCTGGCGAACGGCCGCGTCATCCCGGTCCACGTTAAATAGTACATCAACCTCGCGCGCGATGCGCATCTTCTTTTTATCCTCTTCCTCGACCTGTCGGTGTTTTCAGCTTTCCTCGTTTTTCCCCTCGCCGTTTGAATTTCTTTCTCTCTTTTTCTGTTCGCCAATAGCTACCGACAACTCGCAAAACATGTTCCGCCCGACCGACCGTTCCTTTGATTTTTGTTGCAGGTGAAAATCTGGTTCCAGAATAGAAGAAGCAAATATAAGAAGATGATGAAGGCAGCGCAGCAAGGAGGCGGTGGCGGTGGAGGGCAGCATGGCAGCCTTCTAGCCGGCGGGACCGCTCTACCCGGAGGACCGTCCCCTCAACCGGGTCAACCCGGAAGTCTCATGCAAGGAGGTACGTTGCGCAATAATCGTTTGATGAACGTCAGTGTAATAAAGGCTATCGGGAAAAAAAAGATCGTGACTGCATTCGGGTATAAAAAATAAAGCCGTGCAAATATCATGTCAGGGAGCTTCATTAATTAATTGCTATTGCACGATTTCCCTACGCTTTTAATGTCGGACCGACACATCCGACGGCCGTTGCGAGATGATCTCTTCGCTTGCGTACGGCGGACGTGTTTGCGTTAATCAAGGGAGAAAAAGGGCTACGAAAAATCCTGCGCTGTTATCTCTACGACACGAACGTAACTCACGAATACCGAATCGGAAGATATAAATCAATTAGCGAGATCGAATCGTAACGCCACACTGGCACTGTACCGTTCGAAAACCTTGCCGATCCACATGTCTCAACTCCAGCTCGCGATAGGACTGGTTTGATCGATGCAGATCACGAGATTTTTTTCTTTCCTTTGTCTAAGAACTTCCTGCATTAAATAAATTGTAAAAAAAATGCAAATAAAGCCTCGACCTGAGCTCGTTCGAGTCGGCAATAAATTGTCGAGTCGTGCAAATATTTCGTGGATCAGAAATAAATGTTAAACATTTGTATAGTACAGTAAATGAGAATCGACTCGAAGGGGTGAAAAATCCACGGACCCACTCCCAACGTTTTTCTCCCGCAGCGATAAATCAGTCTACCCCTCGACCTCGATCATCCCCGCAACGCGCGTCAACGAAACGCTCCGTCGAATCGAACTCCACCCCCTCGTTCCGTTCCCAGCAAAGATAAGTCTATATCTGGAGGATCGATCACGACCGTTCTCCGTTACGTTTACAGGAGGCGGAAGTTCCGTGTCGGGCAGTCCGACGACGGGCTACCTCGGCGGCATGGGGGGCGGCGCGGGGGGTCACACCCCCGGCAGTTCGAGCCCTGGAAGCGAGATGTCGCCTCAGCACAACGAGAGCCCACCTGCACCCTCCTGGCCGGGGGAGATGAAGCACCATCCGCATCCGCACGCGCCGTCACACACCCACCATCACCCCCATACGCCTGGCCATCATCCACCCCCGCCGCCGCCGCCGCCGCATCACGCGGGTTACATGCCACAGTACTCCTGGTACCAGGCGGATCCTAATCCCGGGCTACTCACGTAAGTGTCACTTTTCATAATCAAACAAAGGATTTCTGGTTACTCATACTTTTCTTATGGAGATTCCGCGAGTTGATCAATTTATACTGTGTAATTTGAAATAATTTTCTATTCCTCTTGAACTTTCCAATTTGTCGCGATCAAACGAACCGTAAAAATCGTACGATTCCACCACCCCCTCTGTTCCCCAGCGGCCTGGTTCGAACGGTTGAGTTTTAATAGGCCGTTCGTCTGTCGTATTTTTCAGGGTGTGGCCGGCGGTTTAACAAAGATGTCCTTCGAGCTGTGTTCAGGAGGAAGCGTTTCTTCGTAGCACCGCGGCCGTGCCAGCGCCCCTGCCCCAACGTGTGAATACGTATAGCACCTGTCGCGATGGAATTCGCGTTCGATGTTAAATAAATTGTTTCTATCGCCAACGAAGCCGCGCTCGGGGCGACGCGAAACGGAGCGTCGCGGATTCGTGTCCCTTAGGGAAACCAAATCGCGTCTCGTAGTAAGTTAGAGAAAACGCTTTCCGAATCGTCCAAGACGGATTCACCTCGTTCGTCGGAAGTATTTCGCTGGAGCATCGAAATCAACGGGCGATCACGTGCGACGGTAAGAGGCGTCCATCGAAGAAGACCGATCTCAAGGGACGAGAAGAAAACAGAAACGGCTGGCAACGTTCAAGTAAGAACAACCGGACGAGTAATCAATGGTGAATCGTGATTATCGATCGGCTCTTCGTCGTCGAAGCAGGCGTAAACGGGTCCAGGCCGACGGACGACCGATCTAACAGCTCGCGATTCTAATCCTCGCTAGAAACTCAACGATCGCGGAACGATCGGCGCGGCGACCTAGGAACGGCTTCCGACGCTTCGTTGAATGCCGAGATAGCGCTCGATGCCTTGCGAAACTCGGTGCAAAGAATTATCCTCGGAGTTCCTCGATCAAGGATATTTTTTCGCGTTCGAACGTTCGTTTCGGTTCCCCTTGGTGTAAAGGTCGGTCTCTCGTCGACGACGTTAGATCGGGTCGGTCCTCCGCGACGGTCGCCCAACCGGGGGCACAGTTGACCCACTTCGCGCCCTGGTAGCTGGATCCCGATGGATCCAGCGGCGACAGAGGCGAGAGAGCGGAACGGCGGAGAAGCGGAAAGGGTAAAAACCGCGAGAAACGGGGACGCGAGTCGGACGGACAAAAAAATAAAACGCGCCGGAGAAAGACAGACGGGGAAAGAAACGTTGCGCAAACTCGTCGTCGGAGAGGCCAGCCCCGAGGCGGTCGGAGGTAATGAAATCCTAATGACATTTTCGTGAGTCAAACGATCTCGGCAATCACGGGTGGCGGGCTGTAATCACCCGGCGGGCTTCTCCTTTCCGGATGAAGCAACCGTAACACGGTGGTCACCTCCGAAAACGAGCGGACGCAAGGGGTATGCGGCGTTTTCTGTCGAATCCCGGGACACGTAAGACGGTAGAAAAATAATTATCTCCGACGGTCATGCGACGCACAGTTCCGACAGGTATCGTTCGATCCTTGGGGGAAAAAATTCGCGAAAACACGTCTGAGTCGTGAAACAGTGGTTCGGTTGAAACGCCGAGTGGAATTATTTGCCGGGGACACTCTCGACCCGCTGTCCCCCTCTCCTCGATTTCTTTCCATTTTGACACTTTCCAAACAAGATGCACTTCTGCTCTCCCTCTGCGTCTCGCTGTTTTACGCTGTTTTTACCGTTCCACGACCGGCCATGCCGGGTCACCCTTTTGCCATCTTGCATCTCGGCACGGCGGTACAGCTAGCTTTCGAAGAGACGCCACGAAACCGCAAGGGAAAAACGACGCTTGCGGTTTGGGCGAGCAGGGGAAACTGGGAGGGCCGGCGGTGAGCCCCACCGCTGACCCAAATCCTCTGGCGTGTCGGTGTAACAATGGTCGTCTCATGAGAACGCGGTTTCGCGTAGTCCCTTTACTTCCTGGTTCTGCCTCCTGTTTCGCGTCCCAACGTGCCACCGTCGAGAACGCTCCGGGCAGTCGCTAAATAAAATAAAAAAAAAAGAAGAAACTTCGTCGAAGGAATCTTATCGAATCAATTCTATCCTGAAAAACCTACCCGTTCCCTTCTACTTTAATTAAATTATTACCTTCGTCGAAATTCCGTGGAATAGCACATATATGCGTTTCGCGTTAAGGTTGCTTCGACGAGGCCGCATTTCGTGGCCCCCTCCCGACAATCCCCGTTAGAGTATTTCCTCGAGCATGCCGCCCGAGCTTTCCCGTCGTGAAATTCTCGACATGGGAGCAGAGTACGAAGCCAGTTTCACGCCGCTGGACATCTGGAGCCGTCGCGTGTTACCTCGAAATCCCGCGAGCAGAGGAAAAGGGAAAAACGAGCGGAGAGCGTACAAGACCGCGACAAGGATCGTCGTCGACGTGTCGCTTCCGTTCCTTCCCCCTTCTATCCCCGCCTCGTCTAGGATGAAACTTTTTTCAGCGCCTTTCGAATCCTCCGTGGTCGGTTGTCGCACGGCAATCGGGACGCGCGGTGTCACACGCGCTTCAACGCGATAATGACACGAGAGATGACGAGACAACGAATACGCCCTCCCCCGTGTATACTTGATACAGGTGCCGTTAGATTCGACCGCGGAGTTACGAGACACGGCGGAGCAGAGATGGAGAGGCTCCCGCGTTTAGGTTCGGTGCAATAAGGAGGCGCGCGCGTTTATAATTTAAGACGAAGCTCCCCCCCGAGTTCCTAGATTGCGCGTTGAATTGCGAAGAACAGCGTAAAACGATTCGACGCGCGGCCAGCTGAGAGAGAGAGAGAGAGAGAGAGAGAGAGAGAGAGAGAGAGAGAGCGCGCGTGGCGGTGGTTGTTGGGCACGAGGAACACTCGCGCGATACCGTTACCCGAATTTTTTCCCTAGCGAATTCGTCGCGCGGAAGCTTGCGAAGGATCGAGGAGCGACGCAGAGGTACGTTCCGAGTGTCCGTCGCTGCGAATGAAGTCGTGCAGCGCGTTCCGGGCTCGGCATTGTCACGCTTTCGTCGCGCGTCACGGAGAACTCCGACGGCGACGATGGTTTCGCGTGAAACGGAATGACGATTGAAGGAGACGAAGATCGGAGTCCGTAGAGTTTACTGTTTAGCGTTACTAGCCTCGGTGCAAGCCAAAACGGGGATCGAGTCGCGCGGCGTGAACGGATATGTAAAGAATCGAGCCCCCGTGCGCGCGTGTACATATTGCACCGAGGCCCACCACCCTGTTTAGCCTGTAAGCCGTAAACAATGGAAATCTGTGTAAAATACGATGTTGTGATAAGAAATGTAAAGAGATGAGAACGGAGGTGAGAGATCGTCTATATACATATTAGGTTGATGACACGGCAGACCCCAATTTATCAATTTTACCGAGTACCCTTGTACGAATATACAGATATTACGAGGACTAAAATACCTTAATTATGATTACTATTGTATAAAATATGAATAATAACTAATTAATTCAATTGAAATCGTCCATTGTACGCTATCGTTTATTACCCTTGGTGAATCGTTTAGACGGGGGTGCAACGGAGTACGCTTTTTGCGAGAAGCAAAACCGGCGAGGTCGATTATCTGATCGTTCGAGGGGAAACTGCAACTGCAGAACGGACTTCCAATGCCCTGACGACGGTAGGTTCGCGTTCCTTCCTTTTCTTTTTCTTTTCTTTTTCTCTTTGTTCACCGGGCAGCGGACACCACCTGCCGCTCTAGAGCGCCGACACACGCATGCTCTACTTTTATGGATAACTGTACTCCTATCTCGCTCGAAGCGAAGCCACCTATTCCGTATCCCGTGCATGGCCTCCGCGTGGCTTGAAATTGCAACGACCGCGAAATATTTTCCAATTAGAAAAGGCGAAATCTCTGAACCACCCCCGTACGGCCATCCCCGAGGAGTATCTGTGGATCCGATTCCTCGATACCATGCCTATCCTGCCCGATCGCGATAATCGCGGCGACGCTTGATAAGCCCAATTAGCCAATCCGACGGTTAAATCGTTCATTTATCCGAATATTGATTTTTCATGAAACAAAGGCCGCTCTTCCCGACAAGAGCCGGCCATGTTCCGGCAGCCACTCGGCTAGCCGCTTTGCTACGCGCGACTACGCTTGCTTGTCCGTGCGGGACCGCCGCACCGCGCCGGCAGAAAAAGGTGTACCGATGTTCCGATGAATGCGGTACGCGCGCATCGCCGCGGTTTTCAAACGTAAACTTATACTCGGTGAAAAGGGAAAAAGGTTGGCAGAAGGAAGGGGAGAGAGAGAAAGAGGGCGAGAGCACCGTTGCACGACAATGCAGCGGCACAAAGTCTCACAAGACGCACGGGGAAACCTCCTTGCAACCGGGGGACAAAAACCTATAATGGACACAATGGTCGATGGATCTCGACTGTGGCCCTTCGACTGGAAGGCGCCGGTATTCATTGCGGCGTACCTTCGAGAAGATTATGTCGGATGCGTGTTCGCTTCTTTTCAGTTTTCCTAACACAGTACGCGTTGTTTTACAACGACCTGATCTTGAAATTCTTCGATATCTTATGCCGATGGATTAAAAAAAAAAAAGATATCGATTCTCCGTGGAAATTTATTGGATAATTTCAGAGCGACACACCTTGCGCAAGCTACAGATGCAAAGTAGTACGATCAGGTCTAACGAGTTCGTCGCATGTTCTCAGCGTTATCGCTGGCCTGTCGATTCTGTTTCTGTATCCAACATAGTCTCTGTTCTTTTTTCTTTTTTATTCTCTATCTACCAGAACGAATTTATAGCAACAGGTTTAGATGGAAATTAATTACTAATTCATTTTATACGTACAACATCGCGATACTAACAGACGCTAGTAAGAAACTTTTCATACCAAAAGAAGGGCGAATAAAGAAAAAAAGAATTTCACGTTCAGATATTTTACCGAAGGGCGCAAGCTGTCAAGGCAGGAAGTGAAATAAAAATTAATGGTAATGGTAAGGAAGGGGGATTATTAGTATCGTGCGAGGGGGTCAGGGGGGAATAAGAGCCACGGCCAGCTAAGACGGCGGACGATATCGAATAAACAAACGAACGAGTGGGAGGCGGAGGAAGTGGCGGATATTAAGGTCTTCGTGACGGAACTTTGCCTCGTATTATAGCGAGCTAAGTGAGGAGGCCTCCTCGTCTGGTCGAACTAATTCTATTACTTCGTTCCCTTCCTTCCACCACCACGCATCGTTTCTATCTGCCCGAGGTTCGTCGTTATTAAACCGCTCTCTTTCGCTAGATTGTCTTTGGGACAGTAGCATTGTGACAAGATCCGTGACAAGCAGCTGATAAATGTGTCCTTCGTTTCAATCTCTGCCCTGGGAAATTCTATTACGGAAGGGTTGCGGTCGATTCAACTATGACCCTTAAATTATCTCTCCCCCCCTCGTCTTAATAAAGGTTTCATAGAAATCTGTTACGATTATTCTTTATCATCTGTGTAATTCTATTATCATTTATTGGTAATACATCGTTCACTTCCCACCATCGTGGTCTGTGATTTCAAATTCTTCAGCCTTAACAAAATACCATCATAGACGTATGTAATTGTAATCTACGATATCAATCGTGTGATCAAAGTTCAGCAGCTCGACGGGGCAAATGCTACGAGGGTGGTCCACCCAGGGAGAGCAGAAAAGGAGGAAAAGCTAGGGGGAGGAAAGTTAGGTGGAAGAAGCAAAGAGGTGGTCAGGTTGGGGTGCCAATTTGCGATTCCACGCAGCAAGAAGGGCGTGGCGGGCTCGCGCATGGGGTGGCTCGCTCGTTTGCGCGACATTGTCGAACAACCCTAACCTTCTGCCTACCCCTGCCGTCTTTCTCTCGGCGACCCTCTCGCGCGTTAATCCCGTAATTCTCCTGTGTCGATGAAAACCAATGAATCTGGCCTTGAAGACGAGGAGCGCAGAAAACGATGTTTATAGGCTGAACGAGTTTATTTACAGCGGGGACTTTTTCCAGCCACGATACGAAAACTATTACTATAACATTAATCATAACAAGTTATTCATTGCATCCCCATAAATTGATTCAATTAGAACAGTTTGTATACTTCAATAAACACTTCCTCGAGTGTCCCATACGTGCAATAGTGCCAGCTATTCCTATATCCAAAGGGAAAATATTCAAAGTCGATCAAGTCTATCAAACATTGAATTCGAATCATTTATAAGGAGAGCGCAACGCCGTTAGCGTACCACAGTATAATGGTTGTAAACGTCGAATTGTCGCGACGCCTTCTGGACATCCAGCTGGCGAAGTTACTCGACGCGGAGGCACAAAGGTCGAGAGGAAACGAACGCAGAACTCCGCCCAGCGGATCGTTTGCCTCGCAAGGGTTGAAGCCACGTGGCGGAAAGGCGCATACACAGCGACGTTGGATTAAATAATCGGGACGATCTGGCGTAATGCAACGATCGACTGAGACAATTCTTGCATCGCACAATGCGATTACAGACGCGATTATTGCGTTGCAATACAAGGAGGAAGGGGAGAAAAAAGTATGGTAGATGAATCGGCATAACGCGGTGAATATATCGGACAAATTGGTTTTTATTGGTCCCCACTGTTCACGGTGGCGAGTTATGCGCATCGCGATCGTCAAGGTGATTAAGAAATCACGTGCCATTAACGCTCATTAAAGAGCCAGGGCTGATCCCATCGTATCGAGTCTCGGTCTCGTCCTTATTTCCCATACTCTTTCCTTTCGTGTATAGATACTTGCCTTTCCACCCTCGTAAATCTTCCGCGAATCAACAATTGCTTTCGATTCAAAGCACAATGACGCTACTTATCCATAATTTCTCTGCACCAGAAAATAATCATTCGTGGCTTCCTAAACACTTCCAACCTCGTAATGTTCATACGTAGGGACGTCGAGCGAAGCCAATTTGGAAGCACAGAGACACGCCTGTCGATATTACTGTTCGGAAAAGTCAAGTGCGCCGAGCCGATCTGTCCACATCGGCCTTTATTCCAGGACGCTAAGAAGGGTTAAGGGGATTAGGATGAAGGGACTCGGCGGAAAGGCCGTTCGGCGGGCACGAGGCTACTTTCTCGGCACGATGCTCGCCGGAAGAACGGACCCGGTGGGCCTACCTGTCGGCTAAAGCCGCGCAAAAATAAACAGATTTGCAGGAACGTTTATCCGGCGGGGGGACGGTAGTCGTAAAGCCGAGAGAATTTAAAGGCCATTCGACAGCGGTCGCGCGTCCGACCCTCTGTGACCCACTCCCGTCGAGTGGGGTCACTTCAGAAAAGGGCTGGTGACACTAATCCGACGTTAACGGGCCCTGCGGTGAATCTCAGATCTTATCTGCCGGCGAACCCGGAGCAAATTATCAGAGCCCCGATAAGTCGGAAGGTGGAATTTCGTCCGCCATCCATTTCTCTGCTAACGTTTCCTATTCGAGAATCGAAGGGAATCGCACGATCTTATCCGCGGATGCATCTCCTTCTATATTTCTTCAATTTACACCCCGACTCTTTGTCTTTTCGCCCACAAGCGACGAGAGAGTTTCATCGCGAACCGCCGTCCCGACGTGTAAACTCGAGGGGGTTGAGACCGTATCGTACCACTCCGGCGTAAGGCGTTCTATAGACTCCGGCAGAAGCACCCCGAGCGTCTTCGTGGCTCCGGCGACAAACGGTGGACGGCTGAGAATCGTGGTATCGAAAGAAACGAGAGGGGAAGGCAAACGCGCGATTACGCGTTGAATAAATGATCGGCAAAGTTGGGCAAGTCGGCGTTCCTTTTTTTCTTTTCGTGGTTCAAATCAAAGGAAAGGAAGAATCGAAGGATACAATTACGGCGTACGATACTCTCTTCTTTTTTTCGCAACCGATTATCGTACGGGCTATTATTTCGTACGAGGTGGAGTACTTTAAAATGCGACAAAGACTGATGATTCAATCAACGTGTCGTGCTGAACGGTGCGAGCGAAGGCGAAATACTTTTTAAGGATAGAAACGTTGAACGTATAATTTAATATAAATTGGATAATCTGCATGAGAAATTGATTCTCCCGAGGTAGCAGTGTGCATGGTGGAAGTTCGACGCCCGTTGAAATGCAAGCTCGCAAAATCCTCTCGATCGAGTCGCCAGCTGGACTATTCGCGGGCACCAACGGTTCTTCGGGGTGCTTGTAAATGCGAAAAACGCCTCGAGGCCAGTGCCGGCATCGGTGAGTTCACGCCCCCGGTGTCTCGGACACAATCGCGATCGGGCGGAGGGTTGGAAAAAAAAAGAAAAAAGCACGCGCAATGAAAAAGCCGACCGGTGTTAGAGCGCAGGGGTACTTTACAATGTGGGAGGATTTGGTGCGCCCCCCCCCCCCCCCGTAAGTTTTTTTTCACCCTGACATTCCTCTCCCTCCTTCATCTCTCGTCTCCTTTCTCTCCATCGATCTCGGCCCGCAACCCCTGACGGTAAGTCGGCCGCGTGTACCGGGTGCTTCCGGTGTAACCGGATATCGTCGTTCGCATTGACATTAATTTATAAAATATTCCTGGCGACACCCTCTCTCGTGCCACGCCCGTCGGCCAGAAAACGTTTCGGAATTCCTTTTCTCCGACCGGCTTCGAACCGTGCTTTTTGATCCCGCATTTTTTCCCCCTCGATTCAGAAATATTACACGTCGCCGATTGAAATTTATAAACACTACAGAACGTAACGCGTGTCTCTACATCTTTCTCCGTCAGCGAAGTGAACAAAAGGGGTCCTGCGGGCAACGAGTTTCCCCCGTTTGATCGCATCGGTTACACGGTGTTTCACATTTTTATACCAATCCGCATAATTACGCGTACAGACTGGTTCTCCAGGTACCCCTATCTCGCGATACTTCTGTCCGACTTCGAAGTGTCGCGCGCGACCAAATGCCGCACGAACACGGGACACCGGTCCAAGCTTGCGGGGCTAAGATACGGAACATCGGCTCGCTTAGACGCGAAGCGTGGTTGCGTGAACAGCGATGATATCGGGGGCGATCGGAATTTAATGCTCCGACGTGTCCGGCGGCGAGATGAAAAATTACGGGGCGGCGTGTACGGGGTTCCCCTATGGTTCGTCCCGATAACGAAACAGTCAGAGGTTACGGCGACGGATCACCGTTTCAACCTATCATCGCCTCCGATTTCAGGGTTCGGCTGGCACGCGTTCAGCCCCCGTGCTGCAGCGCGCCCTTCGACCTTTGTTCACGCACACGCGTCGCGCGTTTCATTCCGCGGCCTGTCATTTACGAATTTGTCGTACGACAGAATTTAGCGGGACGCGCGCGGCTAGCGGCTCATTAACCGAAGGAACGACAGAAAGGAGTTTAGCAAACTTCACCCCTCCTGCGGTAATTGATTGGGGAAAAAATGTCAACCCGACGATTCGCTTGTAAACTATCCAGGTTTCATTTGAGTACGCGAACCGCTCGGTCATGCAGCTGATTAAAATTCCCCTTGCACTCCAGAGGTTCCATTACAAGCGCACGTTTTGCCGAGCACATTTCGCCACATCGCACCGAATAAGGCTACGAAGTGCCCTTATTACTTTATAGGAAAAGAACGTTTCCAGGGATGATTCGCCTTATTTCGTTATCCCAATAAATACCCGGAACCTGATCGGGGCTATCCTCGAGCACACGCGAAAGCTGCTTGAAATTCTACGGCGAGGCGGAAATTCATTAGTGGCAAATATACGAATCGAATTTCAGCATACGCGGCCAACGGACGGGTTAATCGTCGCAAAACAGTGAGCGAACTTTTTCCCCACAGGTCCTGCCGATGCGGCACGGCGGAGGACGAAGGCACTCGGGCAACCGAACGAGAAGAGCACGCGACTCGAATGTAATTGACGCGTGGTTTCGTCTGCAGAAGGCTAGCTGGCTAGTAAGAACAGCCTCGTTCCGTAATACGGTTAATGAGGGCCCGTTAATTACGCTAATGAATCCCAGAATCCCATCGGCTTATACCTGGCGAAGCAGAAACTCGCGCCTGCTACGACCGTCCAAGCAGATCTCTTCTCTCGTCCACTCGAACGGCCATTATATTCCTCGTCTCGTCTCTCTCTCTTTCGCTGTAACGAGTCGCGAAGCACGTTTCGATCCTTCGTTTCTCGCGAAACGAATCTTTTTTCGATGCCC
Organism: Holcopasites calliopsidis; assembly: GCA_023838395.1. NCBI lineage: Eukaryota > Metazoa > Arthropoda > Insecta > Hymenoptera > Apidae > Holcopasites > Holcopasites calliopsidis. Next base: position 3,828,182 of record JALHAQ010000009.1, read on the forward strand.
TTGTCCGTATCGTTTATCGTTGCGCGAGCCGGCTCAAAAGGACGACTGTCGCCGTTCGACTCGCTTTCCGTTATTTACACTCGCGGCCTAACGAGGGCGGTCGCGACCAACGCAATTAAACGTTCGACCGCTTTCATAACACGGCGAATCCTCGTTCTTCCCCCCCTTGTCACTTGACATCGCGCCACGCGTTTCGCTCCCGCTCGGCCGGTTATCAGTTAGCCGAGATTCCGGGGAATCACCTTCGTGAACGTGTAGCTAAACCCTTGTCGTTAGGGCTGCCTCGTTGCTTGGTATTATCGAAAGGCATTTTCCGGGTGCCTCACCGCCGCGCCCGGAACGCGGGGAAGTATTCGCGCGGTAACAACCTTTGACCCAACACGTTCCGTTTACTCAATCTCTGGTCTGTAGGAAGCTCGGTTCGTGTCCCTTCGTTTAAGCGTTCGACAATTTATTAACGTGCTGTGCGGTGGAGAATCGGCCAAGATGCAAGTCCGGAGGATGCCACGGGCACGAGTGTATCGTGCAGGAGTAACAATGGCCGAGAGGCAAATTGCGTCCGCGTGGCTGGTACGTAAAGGTAAAGCAGCAACCTTGAAAGACCTCGCGGGTTCCTTCGGTAACGTGGGATAGAGGTGAGAGTAAAAGAGGACGAACGAAAAGGTACGCGAGCCGCGTGCAACAGAATGCACGCTGCTATTTTTCCCTCGCATTCCTCCTCATGCTCGTAGCGTCCTTTCCTCTGCACCCTGGTCCCCGTTTCTGTCTGATATCTCTACCGGACCTACTCGTCGTGGCCGCGCGCGAATCGCGCATGTGAAAAGTCGATCGACGAGCGCGAAGCAAAGAGACGCTCGAGTCCTTGACGGGATTCACGGGAAAAATGTATGTGCGTTCGCGGGAAAACCGCCTCTCATGATTTCATCTGTTACGCAATCCACGAGCGCCTCTATCCTTTTTCTCGTCCGCGCGTGCGGTATACACGTCTGCGTGCTAATGCGATTGCCCATCGGCTTTTAATCATAATCGATTCCTCGGCGTATCGGGCAGGAACTGAACGGACAAACTGGTTGTCGGTGATCGATTAGAATTCCACTACTAATGAAGTAATTACAACGATTCCACGAGCTTTCCGCGGATATAAATTATCACTGACTGGCTCTTTCGACGTGTTTACGGACAATGTTACGTATCACCGTTCCGGGCACGACGATCGTCCGGAATCGTTGTTCTCCCTTTTTCTCGCGATAGGTACGCGACCCGTTCCTATTCGATCACCCAGTATTATCGCGTGGTGTGACCGTCAATTGCGTGGGCTCGCGTCTTTACTGGCCGCTTCCGACCTTCGTAACAATTAGCCGCAATTAAAGTAGCCGCGGCAAAGGCCGAACGCCTGCCTCCCGTCTTCGTTTCTGAATGAACTTCCTGACGGCCAGACACCAGGATGGATCGATACGCTCGAACTCGGGCCGCATTCTTACGGTTCGTACCGAAAGGGCAACCGGGGACACGGTTGATTGTACGACAAAGCGTACGCGACGGATTAAGTACCATGAGATTCTATACGCGCTCGGGGGAACTTGCGTCGGTTTCACGTAACTCTATCGTTCCTCGTTGCTTCGAACTGTTCAAGAAGTTGGAGAACAAGCTTTTCCTCTCCTCGGCCTGCGATACGAAGCGCATTAGTTTGTCATTGGTATGTAGTTGTTGCAACGTTCCGCAGAAGGAACATTATAATTACAGTGACGAATATTTTACGAATTTTCCTATATCTAAGTCACTGTTTCGAACTTCGAAGAAAGACTCATGAGAGATACTTGTTCCACTCCAATAAATATTGCGAGAATTCTGTAACAGCAATAACATTCTTCCGATCCTATGAACTCAGACCGCTCTAATTTCTCGCTGCGCCTGATAGTTCGGGGCAAGATATCGCAAGAAGCGCGCGAGATCACGCCCAACCGCACCCCGCGGCGCAAACTTTCAAACATCCCCTCTTTGTCACCGCGGGTGTTCGTCGGAGCACACGTTTTCCCGTGCAACGGATACGCACGGGGTAATCCCTTTCCATTGGGACCGGTAAACATCGGCTATTGAGAAGGGCATCCGTCCGCCCTCTGTAAATCCCTGGGCACGTTTAACGCGATCATTCCGAAAATCGGATTTAGCCCCATTGTCCCCACTTAAGGGGATGACACCGATCTCCTGCCCTCCACGGGTAAGCTACTTTCGTTTGCTGATGCATACCGCAACACGCCGCGACAGCGGACCAAACGTTGGACATCCCCGTGGACCGGCCTCGCGCCGTACGCTTCCATTTGCGTGGATTCAATGCTTTCCGAACCGTGATTCCGCGGGGACGAAGGAAAATTCGTATAAAGAGAGCAGTTGTTGCCTTGTAAAAGAAACATTGACAATTTCTCTTGAACGAACACGCATTCGTTGTTCGGTAGAATCTTTCTACCGAGCATTCGTACAATTAACCAAGCCAGTTTCGCTCTTCGTTAACACCGATTTCTCTCCGATGTTCCTTTCAATAGAAACGAGACGCGACGGTGTCAAGATGTAAAACGCGCAAGAACGTCGATGGAAGAGAAATGCCACACGTCGGATGGAGTGCGCGGAGCACGCTTTCCAACGTGATGCACATAAGAGTGGCGAGAGAGCACTTTCGAAAATCTCGTGACTCGCCTCTTCCCTGTCACGGTAATACCTTCTAGGTAAAAAAGAAAGAAAGAAGAGTAGCTGCAGGAAGGGAGGGAAGGATGGAAAGAGATAACCACTGTCGCTCGTAAAAGGAAAACGGAATCGAGGGTGAGCCAGAGCGTGGCCATTTTGTCTGTTTAGTTCCACACGGAGACACCCGATGTATGGGCTCCGCGGTGCGTATAATCGCTAATGCTCGAACCCCCTTATCCAACCCCGGGGGAGGGTTAAGGACGAACCCGCCGCTAATCTCATAGGTAGCTCTGCCTCGTCCTTTTATGAACCCCGTGAGATTTTTGAAACGCCATTGGTCCCATTTGTCTGTCACGCTCTCCGCGCGCTCTTGCGAATGCATCGTAATTAATTTGCATCTTGATGAAGGGGTGGCGTCAACCCTCGGACGAACGGGATCAAGTAGCTGTCGTTCGATTAGACGTCGTGGAACCAGATTGAGGTTGCGTCGACGGTGTGACCGGAAGGTGTATATCTACGAGAAACTTGAAGCCTGTCCCTTCGTTTACCTCTTTTGCAGCACGTCAGAAACGATGTTCCTGATCGACGATTTCGAATCGGGATCAGTGAATGGATGCTGCTGTCCAGCCGTTAGGCATATCGCCCCTCTCCCTTCTCGCAGAGGATCGTTGCAACCATTTTGCGGGCTTTTCGCGGCCTTTTGTAAGAGCACGCCGAAAATCCACTCGGTCCATGTCACAGGCTTCACGGACCATTGGATCGTAAGCTTATAGATGGTGCTTGTCGTTCGCAAAGGGCAGCGAGCCCGAAGAACAGATCGAATTGGCCTTTTCCCATTTTCGCTTGCCCCGTCGGCTTGTCGTGCGCATTTGCCAATCGAAAAGGCGGAACGCATCACGGTGGACATTAAAAGGTGCTCAATATTTCCCTTCCTTTCTGTTCTGATAAAGGGTATCTTTGAAGAGTGTTTCACAGACGAACATGTCGGCCGGCTTTCCGTTTTCCAAGCCAAAAAGATCCGAAGGCGAGGTCCCTCGGTCGATCCGTTTAGCCGTCAGAGGAGTAGTAGTAGGTACTCGTCTCTGGTCGCCGTCGGCCTCTGATTGTCCTTTATTGGGTTAAATTGAACTTCCTTCTCGTGATACGCGGCTCGCATCAACTCACTCGCTCTGAGTAGTTGCTTAGCTCTTAAACATCTGTGTAGGTACGGGGTGTTCTTCAAGTATCACGATTTATCTTCGACATCCCGGAACGATCATTCTATGGCAAGAAAAGGAGAATAGTGAATATTATCGAGGTCAATTATCCGCCCATTCATAATCTCACCTCATCGGACGAAAAGAAATCTTTGATCCTCGGTAATCCTCAAAATTGTTCAACCTTCCTTCAATATCTGTACAAATCTCTACAAGTACAATATTCATTTTTCCCTTCGGAGGAACATTGTCCTATGAAATCTATCACATTTTCCCTTCAGAGGTTCTCTACTTTTTCTCTAATTGAAACCCTTTGAAAATCGATATAACTTGGTAAGACTGACGTTAAAGGACACCCCGTAGATCAGCGAGCGAGCGAGTCATGCGAGCTGAAGAATTAAGAGTTCGGGTTTGCGCTGCGCAACAATTCGCGAGGGGGCGAACCGCGACTCAGGAATTCAGAGCGGGTAAATACGGTGGGCGTCTTCTTCTTACGTGCGGAGAACGCGAATCCCGCGACCTGTGAACCACGCTTAGTACATCGTTCCGTACACGTCAAAAGCGTTGCTCTTATAGACACGTCGAGCTTAACAGCGTTAACCATGTCGGCGCTTTGCCTGCGTGAAGGTTTGCGTACGAATTACACTCGAATCGAACAGGATAATCGACCCTAAAATTCTCTGTCACGCACAAATATTTGTCCCGACATCCTCCGTTTCGCCGGCAAGGAGGAGGACGATACCCGTTGAACGTCATCGTGTTAAAGCCTCGTCACGTTTCACGAGCAACGCGGTAATGATTCGATAAGTCTCTCTGCACGGGGGGGGGGGAAGTTTGCTGGTCGCCGGTTGAGAATCTCTGCCTGAGGGAATCGTACTGATAAGAATGAATTATGCAGATGAATGTTGCGGCGATGTCGCCGATGTATCAAACCGCCTCAACTAGCTCATTCTCCTTCGTTATCTATTCGTTGACGAGCCCGACGTGATCGTGGACCAGAAATCCGGACTGTTCCCATGTTCCACTTATGGCATTTGGTCCAATCGCACGCGTCTGACTTTAGACGATGTCTGATAGCCATGGAATCAACACCGGACTCGATCCTGCTCACGCGAATATCCTATCAGCCAATCTCCGCGGACGTAGATTGCGCAACTCCACTCATTCGTACGCGCTCGTAACTTTCGGTCGGAATCCCTTCGATTACAGGTACGCACCGAATCGAGAAATAAATGATCATCAGCCTGAAACGCATCCAGTAAGATCCAGAAACATATCCACACTATCAACGTTTCCGCAGAATAGAAGATACCGTGAAAATTTTCGCCATCACCGGTGACAGGGGTTAAGCGTAGCCAAAATGCCTGACGCTTAAGCGGAAAAGGTCGACTCGAAGCAACGTGTCCGTTAATGATGTTCAAACAAGTCGCGCGTCAATGTCCAAGCGGGCAATTCGGTCGGACACCGGACTAACAGGTGGATTAAAAGTAACGAGGCGCAGGTCGAGCTAGGCTGTGGACAAGGTAAAAAGCCGGACGAACGAGCCGGCGGACGAAGGTGACGATGGATCGTTAGGCGGTTGACTCGGTTTCAGCGAAGGTGGCTAATTACCGCGGCGAGAGTTAATAACCGAGCGAATGAACGAAGCCAGGGAGAGGGGCCGCGGGGTTGGCGCGTCGATGTTCGATTATACACGTCGCCGGGAAGAATTTCGACGCGAGTTACAAAAGTTCGCGGCGGAACAGACGAAGGAGCGACGGGGCGAGGGAAAGGCGAGGAGAGAGGTGACTTAATGACGCCGCATCCGGGAGTCGCCAGGACATTGTACCGCGCAAAAAAGGATCTTATAACGCGTTCACAGCTGGACCCGCATTCTACGTTCCCCGGGTCCCGAATGGGAGACCCCGATCCATTAACGAGCCGACGCAAACATTAATAATCCGTGGCTTCGCCTCGATCGCCGTGCGGACGCGAGCTGCAAGGTGGGTAGCCTTGGCCAGGTGACGTAATAGTGGCCCGATCCTTCTGTCCCAGCTTCCTGGACTCGGATCCTGTCGGGCTTCAGCTACTTACCGATGCTAGTTTCGTTGGGAATTAAAAGCGGGCATGGCCGACGAGATGGAGAATTCGTCACGCTCGTTCGGAAGGGTTATTAAAAAGGGATGCTAAATCATCGGGAACGATAAATAACAGATGAGATAGATTCGCGTAGAGCGGAATTGACGAATCGACGAGACAGAGCCGCGTAACGGATCGGTAGGGCGATTCGGTTCGATTTCAAAAAAGCATCGGCCTCCCGCGGCGGGCGTTCTCGCTCATCCATTCATCCAGCCGCGAGTTACGTTGTCTTCCGGCGCGCGCGTTGAAAGACGAGGACGACGAAGCGATGGAAGAAACAGAGGCGGAGGAGAATAGGGCGTACAATCTCGATGAGAGTAGCGGCCCTGAGGTACGGAGCCGCGAGTGGAAAGGCTCCCTGGCTGCCAACCTAATAAAGCAATTTGTCACGGTTGTCGTCCGAATGCCAGCCATACATTAACACACAATCTCGCCTCTGTCCTCCTCCTCCCATGGACCATCCTCCCCCTTTCCGTTTTCCTCCTTTCCCGCCGCGGCTTTCTCCCTCTATCATCTTCGATCCTTTCGACACGGTCCGGGTGATCACCTGGACTACGGTGACCAGGTTAATCCATCTGGCGGCAAAGCCTATATAGTTAGTTAGCGTTTCGCCGTTCGACCGTCCATTTATCAATCGAAAAGAATAACATCATTAAAAGAAAGCCTTTGATCTGACGCGCGTGCATGGATTAGATAGACGACTCTGCTTTTTTAATTGGGAGACCGACTCGGGAACATTTGATTTAATATTCTCGGGACATCGAGAGTCGATAATTTGTCCGCCTTTTGGCGGTTCAACGAACGATACGTGGCTCGGTGTACAGCGTCGGGAGCAAATATTATCTACAGCTTGTTCGAAGAGAACGGCCAGGGGATTATTACGTAGTTTTTGCACCGCGACCCTGGAACGGCCGGAGGCCGACTCTCCAGGATGGATGCTGACTTCCTCCGCGACGTCGTTGCGAAAGCTACGAGAGGCTCTGCGCCCGGCTTCTTGCTACCGGCGAGAAGCAGCACTCTCGAGGCGCGGGACATTCGTGATTGATGGATCCTCTCTCCGAGTGGTCTCTCCGGCGCATCGGCTACACTCTCTCTTCTCCTAAGGTTCGCCCGTGTCCAACCATCCTCCGTTGCTTCGCGTTCTTCTTCACCGTGCCCGGACGCCTTCGCATCCGATGAGTGGCGACCGGCTTTCTAATTAAGAATTATTGGTCACACTCGACTTCTGGTCTCACCGTTGTCCAGCAGCCCGGCTGAATACGCGTGGACGCATCTGGAGTTGGGTAGAAAAAAAAAAAAAAGAAGACACCTAAGGTTCGAGGAATCATCAGCGGACATATATGATAATCAAATAATTATCGTGGGAGGCGGAGAAAACGGTCGAAGCGATCGAACGCGAAGAGTTAAAGATTCCACCGAGAGGTGGGTTTTCGTGCCAGCCAAGTTGGCGCGGATCTACCCTGTCGTCGTTTCGGGATCAAGGTCACGAGAAATCTAGGATGCGTCGCATGTTCGAAGAAAGCGAACGACGACGATACGTATCGGCGTTCGGTGGTCGGCCGCATGGCGAATTAAGGGTCAGCCCATTACCGATTTGCCCTCGGATGACCCGGCAGTGTATACAGAGCTGGTTGCGTGCCGCTTGATTCAATTAAACCCACGACACACGAACACACCGATGCAGGACACGCGTGTTGCACTCTATGCATACGCGGACGCGTTTACACGTGTGGTGGGACCGTTTGACCGGAGCGGTCGAAGTGCCCCCGACCGATGCCACGACAAATTGGCGAACCTTGTTTGTCATCGCTTAGGGACAACCGTAGGGAAACCGGGGCGGAGGACTGAATCTCAGATGCGGCAATTAAACGATCGAATTGGGCTGGTGCAAGGAATCAAGACGCGGGTGTATTATAAGTTAAGAATAGCCGAGATCGAGAAGAGCCTTCTCCGAAATTCTATGTCGCACGGAAACCTCGAAAGAGGTTGCAGGAGAAATGAAAGAAGTCGCGCGCGAATCGTTCCACGTGAAATTGCGGGCTAATTTAAATATAGTATAAATACGTATGCATAAATAAATTGTTCCCTATTAGCGGGTTAACAGGCGTGTCCATTGCCATTAACTGGAACGCTGGCGAACGGAACGTGGGTGTTAAACAGATCGGGCAGTCGTTCGTGGATCGATAAGCTTAAATCGTTCTCTCGTGTTCCGTCTGCAATTTGCGAAAGGACCTCTTAATTCGATGCGGTTTTCTGAGCTCCCTGAACCGGCGCGGCGCGGCGCGGCGGCCAAGCACGAACAACGTGTAAATATGTAACGAGTTCATTAGGCTTCTGGTCCGGCGAACTTTCGTGCCCGCTAATGTAACAACGATCGTCCCGCTAATTATGCTTTCACCGAATTTCCTCGGTTAACAACCCCCTCCCACGGGTGCGTTCGTTCGCCGCCCCTTCGAATGACGGACATCGACGCCTTAACGATGAACTTGCCGTCAACTCATTAATCGTCCCGATCTCACCTTTCGGTCGGTGAACCGAGAATCGAACGCGGAACAAGCAGGCGTGTACCTGTTGGTATTTAACCCGAGCCGAAACGTTCAACGAAACTATTAATTGAACACAATATTTGGGGCCCTCTTCGTGCGGCTAGAAACAATCTGGCCCCGTGTAACGTTTATACGGAACTCGAACTTGCTGCTCTTTCATTCATCGAACTACATTTCGTCATGAAAAAAAGAAACCTGTACAATAGCTTCACGCGAAATTGAACAAAGTCTATTAAATTAATTTTCATTCATTGAATTCTTTTCCATTTATCGTCTGCGCGCGGACATTCGTAAAGATATGACCGAGGGTGGACGACAAAGAACTTTCTTCTAGCTCGATTATTGTCTAATAAAGGAAAGAAAAGAAGCCCTTAAGGAGGACCGAGTTCGTCGGTGGCTCGACGAGACAATCGGCCGGCGCAATCAGTATCGTGTTTCCCCCCTTGATCTTGTTCTGGTTCCCTTTTATGCAACGTGAACGCCCAACAAATGGACCTCTCGACTTCTATCGCGTCAACGCATTTGATAAGAGGCGAGGTCACCCGGTTACCAGTCAACAGATGCAGCCAATTGCTTCGGTCTAATGCTGTTCCAGCGTAGCCGCCAGCTTGCAGGCCACGAAACAAAAAAAAGAAAATACACGCACTCGCAACACGCAGGGTCACGAGATTAAAACATTTCAAAGCAATACTTGTGGGATCTCGCAAGATGCGTGATTCGTTCCAGCATCCAATTATTTCAAGACAATTAATTACCAACGAAATCCAAGTTTAGTAAATCTAAAGGACAGTTCCATGAGAGACAGATATCAGTAGTCGCGGGATGAAAACTCGTTTAATCCCCTCGCACACCCTCTCGTGACAATACGCGCTCGACTTGTTACGCGTGCATCAACGTGTATGTACGTAATCCTGTTCAACGACTATCCGTGAGTGTAACTTAACTTAACGCGCGTAATGCACCCCACGATATTAGGGTATACGTACACGAGCAATCCGGCTGTACTCTAGGCGTGCACGCATTTACCGAGGCCCTTCGCGTTTGCACTTCAACCGCGCCGCCTCTCCCGCAGCACTCTCCCCATCGACGCTGAATTCCCTCACCCCCTGAACCCCTCGGCGAACCACCTCGCGGCCCGATTGAATCTACTCCACGCGGCTTTTATTTCGCGCCGTGGAAACCCGAGCCAATCCCGTTCTCGTCCCATGAACCGCGGCGCGCCGAAAGTCATATATTTTGTTACCGGAGTTGCCCGTCCGTCGAGATTTTTTTTTTTTTTTTATTCAATTAGCCACACTGCTACCCCTCCGCCGCGCGAAAGTGCTTTTGCTCTTTTCGCGAACCGTTCCACCACGCCGACGGAGCTTCTCCGTCGATGGAACGTCGAACGAGCGCGATTGAACGGTCCTGTCCGAGTACATGCGAGTCGATTCGTTTGTAAGTCTATAAAAAAAGAAAGCTCCACGCGAGATGGATCAAGGGCATTCTGGCGTGTCGCTGGATCGACGAATCGCGGCGGATTCTGCAATCGTTCTCCGCTCGAAGTTTCGATGTCACAAGTTTCTCCGGGATGTCGAGAGCGGTTGTTAAAAGGACATGTCGCAATCGTGCTGCTGCCTCTGGGCTTCGCAACCTCGCGTCTTTCTGAAATCTCTCGGCTACACGAGCGCGTATTACGCGTGTACACCTGGTCTACACGCGACGCACGTCTCTCTCCGCGCGCGATTACAACTGGAACTGGCGATATACCATTCCTGACTGAATCGGGGGCAGTTATAATTTTCGAGGTTTACCGAGCTGTCGAGGTAGATATTTCTTTTTCCATTTGCACGTGCAACCGCGCTGCGTAGGAGAATTACATTTATCTTAGTGAAGCTTCTTTCTAGGCGATCTTCTTTTATTTGAGAAATTCAGGGTACTTTGATTCTATATTCTTTATCTCGAGGAATCTCGAATCGGACTCGTTTGCATTAGTGAAACCGTTATCGTGAATTACTTGTTGGCGGGCTGAAAGCAGCCACGAGCCACGAAATGCTTCGCTATAGAAGTCAAATTGCGGATTAAGCCCTAGCAGCGGGGTGCAACGAAAACATGTTCACCCGACCGGAATCGCGTGCTTTCCCCACGGAATTCGTTGCCGCGGAACGCAACGTTAATACGGCGAACGTCACCCCCCAAGGGGCAATTAAACTCTATCCCGTTCGATAAGTCGACTCGATCCTCTTCAGACGCATTCACGCTCGCGGAACTATGCGAACGCGCATTTGCCGCTCGAACGCGTGCACGTAAACACGCACGTGCTCCCCGCGAACTTTCTGTCCGTCGATCGTTTCAACTCGAATTCTCCCCTGAAACCCTCGGGAATAATTCAATAGGTACCGTTTATTAATCGAAGAAGCCGAATCTATACGTTTGTGGTCGAACGTGGAACGACTCCTTCCGAAGACGATCGAACGCACCCCCGTAAAATCCTCGCCGACCGCGCCGTATTAGGCTAATCTACGCGACGCTTGGACACAGGGAGAGAGGAACGCGCGTGGGGTGCCGGCGAGAGAGACTAGACGAGAGAAGAGGGTGGAGCTTTGATTGGTCCATTGAGGACACGTGCTGGCAACCCCGACGCGGGCCAGCCCTCTGGCTGTGCATCTCGTTACGAACTCATTCAGGAACTCCAGCGTCGCCGATGGCGGAATCAAGTGGGATTGTTAACAGGAGCACCGTAGGTGGCTTGAACGGTGAAAAGGCGATAGAGATCGAGGCTTAATGACAATCACGAAACATAATCAGATAAGATAATTCACTTTACATGATCGCGCGGTATCCCCGCGGGAATCCGGAGCAGCCCCATCCTAATATAGGGGAACGGTTCGTTCCATTGACCATCGGACTCTCGTTTCCTTCCAGATCTCACGGATAAGATTTTCGTCGCTGGACAAAGGCATGGTTCTGCCGATACCAAGATTAAGGGGTGTATGGTAATCACTTCGGACCGTAAGTGTTGCTACGAGTAGATTAGACGCAATTGCATTCTTACGGAAGCAGAGGAAATTAGTAAGCGAGAGAAAATAGAGCGAAGGGGAAGAAGGAGACGGAGGAACGGGTATGCACGGTCGTCGACGGTTCCCATGTGTTCCTACGGAGTCGATCAACCTGGTTTGTTCGAACGAGCATGTGGGCCAACAATGCCCACTTCGGGGAGCAACCGCGACGCACTTCACTTCGTCCATTATTCCGTCCACGTTTCCATGTGGCCGGGGGATAGTACCCCGTCGCCGAGCGTTGCCAACAACATCGTGGCCAGAAACTATACCCGGGCCTCCAGCGGGTATACAACGAAGGGTTCTCCAGCGCGCACCGGCCACCGTTGAAAGACCGGTTGAAGTGCACTCCTCGAAATTCGCTACGCGGCAAGTAGCGTCGAGTCGCATGGCGCTACCTGCGTACTCGACCGGTGATGAAGTCGAGGGAAGCCCCTTCGGGCAGACAGAGGCGGGAGGGGAAGGGTTGGGTGACCAAATTTTTCGTTACCGCGGAGACTCATCGCCTCCTTCGTCGTGTTCGCGTCCTTTTCGTACGGATTACAAGTCCACGGTGCAAAAGTGCCTGGAAGCAGTTGGAGGGGATGGCCCGTGCAAATGACTTTATTGTTCCGAAATCTTCGGCGCGGTCTGTTAACGTCGAAGTATTTTCTATAGCGGTGCTTGCAACTTTTTCGATACCTTCAATAATTGGACGCCTCTCAATTCTGTATCCAGACCTGTGTGGAATATTTGACGCTCGTTACATTTTCAGGGGTTACCCAGGTGTCGGCGTTTGTTGTTGTTATCATCGTTCGGACCTAAGGTTACCTAATCGAGAGTGAACGCTTCGCGATCGGCAAACGAGAGTTTCAATCCTCAGCAGGCCGCGACCCTCGAGTTACGGTGCTCCTTTACGCTGGTAGGAGGTGCGGGCACGGATGTGGAATAGAACTTCGCGTATGTACAATTCGTCGGTGGCCGAACGAAGGGTGAAACAATAAGCGCACGAACGACAATGAGGATTTAAGTGGCGACCTCAATGATATCAACTGCACGCTGGAATAGAATTCAATTGAATTGAAGGAACAGCAAAGGGGAGTAACTCCTCCTCCCCTCCGCCTTTCTGTCCCTCTTCTGGACAACGTTTTGTAAGCACTTCATCAACGTGTTTGGTACTTTCCACGTAACAGACTCGATGCCACCGACGTGATTTCTCAGCTGGAAACTTGATTTACAACTTCGTCTTTAATGAACGTAATTGAAACGATAAACGGTTCACACGAATTACAGATAATCACCCGGGATTCTACATTAAAACTAATTGAAACATCTTGTAATGCTATATCGCAATTTATTAAATCGCCATCGATTAGTCCGTTCAACGTTCCCCTCAAGTCTCGAGTGTGTAAAAACACGATCGGCTATGATTGTCAGTTTTTTTTTCTTTTTACACCGCGATTCATTAACAGTTCCGTTCCGCGGGTCATTTCTTTTCAGAGATCATTGAACGTAGCTCTCCCTTGGTAAAACACGTGCGCGGGAATCGGTTGACCGTTTCCAGCACGGATTCATGATGCAACTATAGCTTCGTCTACATAATTAATAGATGCGTCTACGTGCAAAATAGAAACGGGGCTAGCATGTGATTAACACATCGTGTCCGACGATCGAGCACGATTACGATTCCATTGCTGAAAGTTACATACACTTTATCGAGCAACGGAGAGGCATTATCAAGCGTGTGTCCAGCCGTTGACTGAGCTCACGCGAAAACGAATGAGCAACATCGAAATGGAGAACTATGAACGCGTTGCATTTACATGTACCCCCTTTGTATTTGCAAGGTACTTTATGTTCACTATTTTTCTTTTTCTAAATTACAATTAAAATGTGATGCATTAACGCTGGAACAGAGAAAACAAGGGTCCGCTAGTAGATTGTGGTATTTATTTTTATATTGAAATATCCTTGGATGTATCAAGTGCAGGGGGGGGGGGGGGATTTATCATTCTTCAAGTTTGATACGTGAAGTATGAAAGTTGTATTGACCGCTATAGTGGCGCCATCTCTTCAGGAAGTAGAGAACCAGACCCCTGTGTATACCTGAATTGGATCGTACCTGAACGACATTCGGTTTCATGTAATTTTAGAATAGGACTCATGAAGCCTCTAACGTCCGTGGACCAATCTTACAAACTTCGTATCCGCATCGAGACTTTTACCGATGCCAAAGTAGCCGAACGGCTAAATGCAGTCGTTTGGCACCGATAATTCATCTTACTACGAATCGAATATTAAATAGGACATCTTCGGGTACCAATCGCAACTGCGCTCCTCAACCCTTCCGACTTAAAATTGAATTGGATCGGATCTGCGATCGCTCCGTAGTGTTCTACATCGAGTCGGAGGTTCTGAACGACAAAAGCAGCGTTTCGCGACTCTGTTACCCCTGTACCCGAAATCCTTGAACCGCGGTCCCAGGAACAGCGTTTCCCCGATAGTAACGGGACAGACGAGTCTCTTAAACGTTTCCAAGCCTCGCGACACGGCCGGGCACCGTTTCGTTCCCGCCAATAGTCGAACCATCGTAAAACTTGGCCGCCGCGAGTTGGCCCCCGAAGAATGTCGAGATCGTCGTCTTCTTTTGAGGGAATCGAACGCGGCGCGGCGAGTCGTGCGGCTTAGAGGCGACGACGTCTAAAAGTCGTCCCACGAGCACCGGCGATCCCTGTTGGAAAGGACCAATGACCGATCGGAGGCCCGGTGGAAGGAGCCAATCGAGGTATAGGAACGCGCGGTATCCAGGACTCTCGGTAAAAAGCATCAAACGAAGCCGCCGGCATTCACGGAAAGCGTCCGACCCCCGGCTGCCGCACCCTCTCCCGCGACCGTGTCCACCGCGCGTCTTTCCTGCCGCATCGACCGCATTTTTTCCGTTGCCGTCGATCCACAGCGGCGTTCGCCATTCGCGAAAAGGATCGTCGAGGGAAAAGGAAAGCGGTCGCGAGCTATGGACAGGGGGCTAAGATCGGACGGACATCTCGAGCTGTTCTTCTCGCGTCCCGTTTCTACGTTCTCAGTTCTCCGAAGTGTCCTCACCGAAAGGCCGACCGACTCGGAGTGGTCTCGAAAGCTCCGTTTCGATTTCCGCGCGTCTATTTAAATATCGCGTCGTTTCGTTGATGCACGCAGGAGAGCCGCGGTCGTTCGCCGTGTAAAGTGAAGGAAAGTACGGTCCGCGGAGTTATAAAATGTTTATCGGTCGGTTTACTAGCTGCTGCAACGAATTTCAGGGCCGCCATCGGTGCCGATCATTTCACCGACGTTGGTGAATTTCAGAGAGTATCCTTTCGCTGTGCGCTTTGCTTGAGGGTACCGTTGGAAAGGACAGAGTGGCCGAGTCGTATCCGTCCGCAGAATGTTTTCCCCGTTTTCCGACGGATCAATTTCGAAGCTGGAATGTTGCCGGCGGGAAGCTGGCGAGAATTACAGTATTATCAGCTTCTTGATCGTTCGCGGACGGCAACCCGGGACGTGTCGTTATTTATTAGGCGAATCCGCAATTGTTATGTAAGAATGCGTAGCTCGCCTTCTTCTTGCAGCGTCGGTTGCATTCTTGCCGTCGCGTCCATCATGCTGCTTACCGGAAAAAGCCTTGGTGAAATGGGAGACGGGCGACGAGACGAGCGGCGATAATTAATGTGTTACACCTCTCGACGCGCTGCGTCGACATTTTTTTCGCGAAATTCTCGCATTTTACTCCGGATTACGGTTGATGACGTTAGCGCGACGTTAAACGGACGTTGGGCTCGCGTGGAAAATATTTAGTATCGGAATTTATAGACAAGGAGAACCGTACGGAG
The DNA here is from genome assembly GCA_023838395.1 of Holcopasites calliopsidis. Classification (NCBI taxonomy): domain Eukaryota; kingdom Metazoa; phylum Arthropoda; class Insecta; order Hymenoptera; family Apidae; genus Holcopasites; species Holcopasites calliopsidis. The sequence continues at coordinate 3,843,604 of JALHAQ010000009.1, forward strand.
TCTTTGATTTCCGTGGGCCCCGGAATCCCCGAGGCGAACGGAGTCTTCGACGGACTGCCATTACGGGCAAACGAGTCGGGCTTTAATGTTAGGGTCGGTGAAGCTGGATCGATTCCAAAATTCTCGACAACGGTACAGACAACTGTCGCGAGAGGAACGCGAACCTACCATGTTTAACAAATGCAGTTGAATTAATGTACAGAAACAGATATGAAAGAATAGGATGAATGTACTGAATGAAATATTAATTACAATCATGTGATAATTAGTTGGAATGAAATAGTGGGGCCGGCGATACGAAAAAGCTGCGCAAAAAGCATTATCATATTTCTGGCGATCGAAGGATTTCGGGCAGGGTCTTTCGTTGCCCTTCCGCGCTCCAAATTGCTGTCCGATAATTCACAAGAAACCGAGGCTCACCGCGGTGTTCACTTAGCGCCACTTAAGCCAGCGAGACGTAATTGCATAGATCAATTAGGCTGTCCTTGCCGTTAAGTTTAAGTGGAGTTAGCCCGCAGCGAGAACTGACGCTTTTACACTATCCGCGGGCATGCGTCGTGATAAGGTACGATGGTTTCTATAAATATAAAAAAAAAAAAACAGTAATTCCTTGCGATGTTTAAGCATATGCACCTCGCTCTACAATAGTAATGCATATTGAATTCTTTAGTATTTAACCAACGGCGAACATAAAAATGAATATTTATACAACGAAAAGGATTGCTATCGTGGCTCTGTAATTTTCCACAAGAACGAGTTGCCGTTTATTAAATTATTGTCAGATTATACCAGAATGAAAGAACACGACACCTCGCGGACCGACGTTCGTAATACGCGAACGCACGACAATGATGCGACTGCAACGCGTTGGTATAATTAAGATAAGGATAATGAACTTTCTAATTGGCGGTAATCGAGAAAATATAGACATAAGGTGACGGTACGAGAGATTAGGAAAGTAGAACGTTTGCGCTGCTTATTTAGTTAATTGTCACGCGTTGTGTGATAGGCGCTTCTGCGCTGCCACGACGACGCACGCTTACTGTGAAATAATAATGCTACACGGTGCAAAACGCATAGGTAAATATTGTTAATCGGCCTAGGGGACGGTGGGGATCGATAAATTCAGAACGGAAGGTAGCTCGTACGGGAAATTGTTGTCGCATCCTGCCTCCTTAATCGTTTATTATCCAACGTTATATTTATAGGTACGTTTGATTCAATAACACAATGACATAGACAATGGTCGATGAACCAGATCAGAATTTCATTATTTTTCGCACCGGTCTGAGACACAGAAAGATTCGAATTCGCACAGTGCCGTAATCGAAGTGTCGAAAGTAAATAAACTTTACCGACGAGGGAGCTTAAGATATTTATGATACATTATTTATTAGAGTTTACCATCCATTTGCTCGTTTGTTGTCTCTCGCGCGTCGTTAATGAAACCTCCTAGTTTGAGACCCCCATCGTTAAACGTTTTCCGGTTTCGTGGGGATCCGATACGAGCAGGACGGAACACCATAAACCATATGAGCAGACCCATAAACGCCGCTTTATACATATGTACGTACGTCCACATGTGACGCTTGATTTTTAAATCCGAGGAAGGATCGAGCTCCTTCTGCTTTGATACACAGCCGGCGTGTGTCGTGTATATTTATTGGGACGATAAACCGCAATTACGGCCACCGTATAACAGACTAACTAGCCGCCCTTTTGTCCCATTCTCTGCCCCCGACACCGAGACGGAGCGGAAAGATTTTGCTCGGGCAGCCGGCGGCCGCTGATTAACGGCAGCTTCCCTATAAATAGGCGCGGCGATGAAGCATTTTCGGGACGACCGAATTTATTTCGGAATTACGAAAAACAGGGCGGAATGTCGTTCGGAGTTGGAGTCAACTAATCAATCTCTGCCTAACGGCGAGCACGGCGAGAGGCTGCGAGGCTCCGCAACCCGCAGCGTCGACCGAAGGATTTAATGATTTGTTACCGCGCCGATGATTGCGCCATAAAACAACATATTGCTTGTGCCTGGTACTTCGGGACGTATGAAACTTCAGCAAACTCGTATAACATCCCGGGCGATAATAGACCTGCCCTCGTTTCCGGTTGTTCCCTTGTAGTTGCCAAGGTGTAAACTTCCACGATTTTACCCGCTGGAACGTGATGGAACGGCGCTTAGAATATTCATCGGAGGTGTGAAAACGCCGGAGCAATGATCGCGATCGCGACTACCGCTGAAATTCCACTTGACGTGCCAACGTCAGCCACCCTTTACATAGAATAACAGACATTCCCTGAGAGACACTGAAGTTTATTAGCAATCGCTGGATTACGTTTCCATGAAGACTCTTGTTTTTTTTTTTTTTTACTGAATAAATTCATGGAGGATCGAGTGTGAGCGCCGCGCGCAGGCGGATCGAATCACATGATAGCTTTACGCTCGCGCGGGAAAAAGGAGGCCGTCCTACGCGGCGCTTCAAATGAATTCTTAATTTCTTTGCCCGGCAGTATGCCCGTATCAGTTATCCCACAAAGGCTGCTGGTTCGTATCGCGTGTTCAATTAATTCAGGGCGGATGTTGTAAGCTGGCGAATACACAGCGCCGGGGTTGCTCCTCGTTCTCCAAACAAGAGCGCAACCGTGTACACGGTATGTTTAATTAATGGCGATGAAGACAGAAAGTATATGTACGCTGCGCGAAGCGTACGATCAAAAATGCGACGGATGGTAGCGAGGAGGTGTCAAGCAATTTCTTGAATTACATCTAAAAAGGGATGCGTGAGCGCTGCCAACTTTCCGACAGGAAGTAGGTCAGTGAAGAGAAAAAAGAAAATGAAGCAATTCAATTCCAATTTATACAAAAAGGTGAACCTTTGTATTGTAAGAAGGCAGGCGACGTCAAGTTGTCGCATGTTCGGGTCTAACGGTCAGTCGAGTTGAACCTACCGAAGGATAAGAACAACCCTGAAAACCGGGACACGTCAACGTGGTAAGAAGGAAGGAGGAACGCGAGACACGATGGGAGAGGGCAACGACGATCGTAGAAACGGCCGCAATGCCACAAGAAACCGACTAACTGGTAATTAGCATATTTCCAGAATATTTCGGCGGCACGCGATGTTCCGGTAACTCGTTCCGAAAATGCGAGATCCCCTTTGTGCGGATTCCAACGAAACGAGGCCTCCGACGAATTCATAATGTCACAGCGACGTCTGGTGATTCTATTTTTACCCCGATTCGAGTTACAATCCAGAGAGAGACCATGCCCTATCCTCGTTCGATCCCCTTCCATTCCACGTTCATTACACGTACAATTTATCTCCTATCCGTTTTATCGTTGCAATCGATCTTGCAAGAGCGGCCAAGGTCGATATTCTAACCAGTCATTCGCGGAATAATCATTCTTTCATCGACGACGGTGGCCGATTATCCGTGTCGGTAATTCAGCTTAATTGGACATCGATCCGCGGACATGTTCGATCTTTCTCTCTCTCCGCCCGGCGGCATCGGTCGTGTATGAAAAAGGATAGACCGTTATCGTTAGGAGCCGAGATTATTACAATGCTAACGACACGATCGCTCAATTAGCAGGCGACACACGTCCAATCGGAATTCAGGCGCCTCTGTAGCCGATTGTCTCCGCACGCCCATTCACGTTCCATAATCCATGGGACCCGTGGCGGCGGCGGCCACGGTGTTATCATTTTATATCCGTTGCATCCTGCGCGACGCGGGATATCGAACGTGGGCCGAACCGATCGCGGAGGAGTCACGAATCCAAGCGTTGGCCGGCGAACGTACAGATCGTATCTGGCATTATGCGCGCGCTATTAGGATGATTAACGGTACTCGTGTGTAATCGAGTCACGGGGTATTGTCCCGCTGGTGTCACCCGTTCTATCTCATCTTCCTTTCTGATCGCTCGACGTGCGACCTCGCGACGCCTCCTCGTGTCGCGTCTTCGATTTTCATTGCAACGCGGTTCTAGGATAGTTCTATGTAGGTGCAGCCACCGATTCGTCTTCGTCTTCAAGATTCTTCGAGTTATCAGTGGGGTAAAATAAACGATTATTTCTTTATTCGAGCAATGCGTCGTTGCAAAAACGAGTCCGATTGGAATCTTCAATCCGATGGACAATCAATGGACAACTGTTATCGAGCAGGTTGAATCGATCGTTCAGCGATATTGCGAATCCTTTTGTTCACAATCAGAAACAAATGGTAACATTCGATCACCTATATCCTGCCCCGTTGGTAGACTTAAGATTCTGTCCGATTTACGAGTGGATAATTTCGTGATTCGCGGTGTTCTGGGGAAACCGCGGAGCGCGATCGCTTTCACTCCAACAACGCCGTTTACGATTGGTTCAAGGTTCCGGTTGTCTTTTTTTCCCGCTGCCCCTGCGTCGGCACTGCACCTGCAACAGAAAAGAACGCGGAAACGTGATTACCGTGTCGACGCCCAGCGCACGCACGCGTCTCATTTTCTGTTCCGAAACGCAACGGTTAATAAGGGAGAACAAATATTTTCCATAATTTTCAAGAGGACGTGATCAGGTCTGTTCTTAACTTTCACCCCCGGTCAGGAATATTAATTACCGTGCACTCGGAAGGAATCAAACTAACTGGTCGTGAACTTACAAACAAGCTTTAATCACCGTCTCGTATCGCGACGGGAAAGCACGCGGCTCGCGCGAAAAAATAGAGTAGCGGGAGTTTCAGGGGAAAAAACGCGCGTTCCGATAACATTGGTTTGCATTTGGAAGGGAAGGTGGCGGCAACCGATGTGGCACGCGATCTGAAAATTACGGTCACCATCGATCAATAGCCGCAAAAAAGAATCAACCAAGGTGCGCGCGGACTGCATCAATGGCTACACCTACTTTCCGTTTTCCTTTCTTTCTGTTGCATCTCATAAAGGGACACTGTGCCCCTTCGAGAAAGAAACAAGGATTTCGTATGCGAAACGATTGACACCAGTTCGTTTTCAATCAAACCGTCGAGTGGATAGTAGCTACTAGCAAAGCGTTCATCAATGAACTGATACCGGTGTACTTAATTAATGATTAACAGTGTCACTGTCCTCGTCCGCGTAAAAATCACGGATCTATCGGACTTAGGATGAGACATGCGAAAAGCACATTGTCACGTGATTGTTGTTCCGGAATACACGAGAGTCACACGATCGCCAGGTAATTATCAAGCTTTTCCTTTATACTTTTTTTTCCACATTTATAATTCAACGGACTACGTATGTCGATAGTCATCCAGCGAATTACAAGCGCGAACATGTAACTTTACACGCGGATCGTTTTTACAAGATGAATCGTAATTTCTCTTTTTTTTTTCATTTCGCAATCACACGGCGGAGGGAAATCACTCGCTGGGCATTGTTAATTATGTAGAACCGATTTATCGATGGTTCAGCGAGTTTCTTGGTCTTCACCCACCTCTACTTCCCACGTCTTACGGACGTACCCCGTAATTTCGAGTACTCGAGAGGAATTGCGAAACGCTCTCCTCGGTATTGACAGAATCGACGGGATTGCTCGCTGCGCGGTTAAGCAGCAACATAGAAGAATGTAATTAGCGTTCTCGACGTATCGATGGCCGATAACCCGATTATTAGGACAGCAGCAGCGGAGGCTGCGTAGCGGAAATCCAAGCGAACGATAATGACGCTGCGACCAGGCATCGGTAGAAGTGTGTTCAATGCGAAACATTCACCGCGGAGTAAAGTCAGAAATATTCGATAAAGAACAATGACTGCCTACTTGGAAGTCTAGGATCGAGGCGGTGCCGAAGATTCGAAACTTCGATGTGCTCTCCAAATATGTAACGTCCCGATAACTGTACAGCCTTGCCGCCCCTCCGGAATTCGCGATTAGCGGTTTATCTCGGCGTCTCGCGTGGTCCCAAAACGAAGGCAGGGCTAAGTATAGTGAAGGAGTGTACCCTTCGTCGCCAGCGACGAGTATCGCGAGGGTGAAGGAGGTAATGACGGAACAACGAAGGCAGAGGAGGAAGAGGACGCCGAGGGAGAAAATGTGGAAGAAGAAGAAATGCCTGACGTCGATCGAAGAGACCGAGCCCCACCTCTTGCGAGAGCGATGCCATGCCGGGACAGGCCCGTCGAATGTTAAGGAGACGCGGGGAACGGATATAACCTCCGCTAACTTAACTTCACCTCCACTCTCGGAGGCCGCCGCGAGGCCGGCGATGCCGCGTATGATTTCCAGTCGGCCTCTCATTGGCCGACTGGTTCGCACGCGGTTACCGCCTTCGCCATTAAATAAAACCTTGCGAGAGGAGAGCGAATTTAAAAAAAAAAAAAGACAAGAAAAAAAGACGAAGGGTCTCAGGCCCTCCTCGATACATTTTCGACCTTTCCCCGACGCCGTTTCGGTGGCTCCGCGTCGATTCCGTTTCGCCCCGCGATCAATTGGCCCCAACGCAACGTTTCGACTATTTCTAATTGTTCATAACCAATCAAATTAATGAGCCGTCGAATTCAGGATCCGAGGGGTGCACCACTGTTTACAGAGCAATGGGGTGAAGGAGAAACGAACTGGTGGCCAAAGATTTCATTAGGGGTGGAAATTTATATTTCGAGATAACTGCCAGGAAATATTACAGAAACCAATATGGACTTCGGATCTCTTAATCGGTTTAGTCGGAGGACCATAACTGTTGATCTATGTTTAGAGAATTTTGATTCCTCCGAACTACCCCGCGGTTTAAGCTAACGAGAGCGCCACGCCACCCCGTCTGAAAGACAGCTGGCTGGCTGGAGAGGGTTCGTCGGTCAATTTTCTGGCCGACAGACTCGCGAATCCGCGTCGCCAATGTACATACTCCCCCGATCTAAACCTTCGGCCTCACCCTCCATGCACCTTTCTTCCCCCTTCATCCCATGAACCAAGACTCTTTCTCTCTTTCTTACTTTCTCCTACTGGCCCGTAATTGATATTATTATGGGCCGGTGAAGCCCTCCCATTACGTTATAAATGTTACACGGGTCGATTACCGCTCTTTGTTCCGGGCATGCTTACAATGTCCGCGAACAATGCTGAACCCTCTTCGTTCACCGGCCACCACCTTCTTCGTCCGGCTCCTTCTTCGGCCTGGTGCATCGTACACGAGCGCAGGAGACGCCGACGAAGAGTTAACCCCCGGTTTAACCTACGCGATAGGGATAGGAAGGAATGTTCGTCAGTTGGATCGTTCGACCAATGGTAGACTCTACCACGTTGATCTTTAAATGATTTTCGTAAAGAACTCTTATCCCGTCACTGATCGATGAAATTTATAATTGAATATTTCACACTAATTTTATTCCTTTTTCTGTTCGAAGAAATTTGTGCGGTTCGATGGGACCAAGGTTGGTTACGCAGCCGCCATTTTAAGATGGGACCAAAGTTGAAGCCGCTTCTCTCTGATCTTTTTTCATGGTCCGTTCGTCGTCCTAATCATTGTTATTACGACCGGTTGCCCGTTCGCACACGTGCTTTTCTCTCCTTCGTTCATCCCTGCATCCCTCGGCGTCCTCCTTCTCCCCCTTCGGTACCGCGATAGATTTCGGTCGGGCCAATTACATTTCTTCCTCGGCCGTGGAAGGAGCGAGGCTATGATACGGATCGGTATCGCGCCGATCCCCACCTGCCTTCCCCATCGGTGCAACCTCGAAAATGGTTTTCGATGAAAGAAAAGAAAAAAAATGGACAACTCGTAGGCGCGACAGACCACGCTTAATTCTAATAATCGTGCGGCCTCATTATCCGGCGAACCGTGGAGACGTTTAATCTCTCGATGGTGCCTTATGAGAATCTTAGTCCGAGAGGAGAATGCAATGGCGGAGGGGTGGCAACAATTTCGCGCGAGTCTGAAAATCGTTCAAACCGATAGCTCGAAACGCTCCGCCGCACTTTAGAAAATAAACTCCAAATGTCGCGGCGAACGATCCGCAATGATCGTGCTTTCTCGCGCGTTCGAAATTGTCCGCGCGATCCGTCGATTCCGCGCGCTTCCGACGCGAGTAAAACGCGCGGATGGCGTGTGTGCCGACTTTCTTGCAAAACGCGAAGAAAGTGGATCGCACGCTCGTTGCGTAATGCATTCAACGGCGATTTTCTCCGCTCGTCGTTCCTTCGCCCTCCCGCCGTTCCTCCGATCCATCGAGGATGGTTAAAAATGTCCGAACAAGCGTTTCAGCTTTCCGAAGGCGAAGTGCATTTCGACGATACGGAAAGGACGCGCGCGACCGACGCTCTCCGTGTAAAAACCGCGATCAAGAGGGTGAGGAAAATAGGGGGGGCAGGAGAGGGAAAAGAGCGAACGAGCGTCGCAGTTATGTCACTATTAAAAACGCATTAATCCTGAATTCGCCTTGGATCGGACCGGTCGCTTCACCGCGGACTCGTGCGATTATAAACGCTCGGTTTCCCGGCGCGCGATTTCACACGTTGCACGCGTATTACCGCCTCTCCCCGTTTTTACCAGGCCGCGACAGTCGTCGGAGTCCGCTCTTTCCAGGCGAACGGATTATCTCTCACCAGACGCGGTGAAATGAATTTTAAATTGTCGAAAACGTTCAGAAGAAATGAAATTCACCTTAGCGCGAATAAAATAAGAAGCGGGCGATGTTTAAGGTAGAGAAAGAAATGGATTAGACACAGGATTCGGACCGGGGAATAAGGAAAATCGATGCAGCAGCATACCTTCCTCCGCCGTGGCTCGCGAAACGGATGCGACATTACGAACGTCGTTGACGCTAAGGGGACAACGAACACCGTCGACGACGTCATGTTGCTGTACTCGAAAGCTCGGTGATGCAACGGAACGGGAAAGCTTGTGGAAGCCTCTAAAGTACTCCCTGCCGCCGCTAATGGCACTTCTCCGGGACCGACGAGGGGGAGATTTTAAGCTCGTTTCGCGGAAAAACTGTTGATTTTCCGCGAACGAGAAATTACTTTCTCGCCCGCGTTCTCCTCCCCCTCTCGTTCCGCGTGCTCTGAGAATCGATCGCGCGAAGGGAAAAGTGCATTATGAAATGTAAAAAGCGGCTGCTGGCTGTCGATCCACTTTAGAATCAAGAATTTACTCTGCGGAGAACGCGCCGCGCATTTGCCCGCCGTGTCTGTATCTTGAAAAGCTGCAACATCCCGGATTGGTGACCGTCGATCTAGTCAATCCCTTTTGTAACCAATTAGAAAAACGACCGAACAATATCTCGTCTAATATCGGAGGGCTCGGGACGCTTCCCTGAAACGGCGTTTAATATCGGACGGAAAAGAGGAGTAAAAAACCTTGTCCACCCTTTCGTTGTAATGATGCGGCCCCGTGGAAAGTATATCGAGACTCGCCGAAAGGGGGAAAGAGAAAAAAATATATTGTCCGACCAGGGGACGACGATACGGTGTATGGCAGCGAACGGAGTCACCCGCCTTCCTAATTCGATCGAAGCCTCATTATGATCTTAGAGCTCGGTCCACGGGAACCTAGCATTAGTATAAACACGGATCGAGAGTACCATTATACGGCCCTGGCGGTGGCCCATTTTGAATACGAAAGGAGCAACGATATTATGTTAATCGAGCCGACGGTATTACAATATAGTATCGCCACGCTGGTCCCGAAGGGCCCCCATCCCATCCAGACTTTTCGCCTACTCGTCTAATCAGGCTTGCATATATGCATTTTGCTCGTCGCGACGCATTAGAAGTTGGCGAAAGATCATTAATAAACAGGAAGGCAAAGGGAATAGCGGTAGTAGCGCCAGGTAAAAGCTTGTCCTAGCCCGTGAAAGCTCATGAATATTTATTTAGGTCAGACTTGTCCGATTAAAACGACGACTTGTCGCTTCGTTAGACCCCTGTCAAAGGATTCAGATGGCAGCCCTTTTTACGGCTCCGCGCTAATTAGACTTCGTCAAAAGGACGGGCTTGGTTACTTGTCCTTTCCCAGAACTCTATCTTCCACCCCTGTATTATGAGATTAAAACACCGAGGGAGGATCGAATTGGCAACGGAAGAGAATCAGCTGCACGGATATAAATCTATGGAGCGCGGAATATTTGTGCAGCAGTATGTTCGATCGAACGACTGTCATATTCTCGACAGATTCTCCGTCCGGCATCGCCGAGAACGCGCGTATCCTCTCACGAAAATTGCGTAGTGGCTGTCCTCGGGTTCGAGCGGATCACAAGGGTGGCAGAGTTGAACGAAGGGTGTAGGAGGGCTCCGGCTACTGAGGGATCGTTGTTGCCATGGCGACACCAACCCCGTCCTCCGACGGTTCACCATTTCCCCGAGCGCTACACAACGATCCCTCCGACCTCCGGGGAAGGCGCGATCCATATCTGCTAACGCGAAGTCACGTTTCAATGGCCATTTTGCGCTGGGACGCGAAAGAACCGACCCTTGCGGATCCCTTCGATTTTATCGTCCTACGACCGACACGAATGATTCTGCATTCCACGAACGGTGTGCTTCTTTCTTTTTAACGATTCCCTTTTAGCCAGGCAATGTTTGTCGGAATGGCGCGAAAATGAAACGTAATAACATGCATTCAAGCTTAACGCGTAGTGTAGTTACGTGAAATATAAATTCACAGGAGAATGAAGTCGTTGAAGATGCAAACAGTAACCGCGGCGTGGAAACAGAACGTCACATGGAAAGTACAGCTTCGGGTTCGGGTAATGAACGTGTCGAAGAATGATGATACGCTGCGGATGCCTGGGAATAAATTGTTTAAACAAAAAAAAAAAGCGCGTACGATGATTAGACACAATGCTCCGTAAAGGTATAGAATTAGCTGCATTTACGTAACCCTTTCAGCGCGCAGGCTTCCGTTTAGTGCAATCAGCGAACGCAAAGGAACTTCTTTTTTAATAACTGTAGATCAGTAGAAGTGGTCGCAAAATAAGCTGATGAATATGAAAGGAATTCTCTCCGAAGAATTAGTTACAAGGTCTCCATGTTACGCGAAGTGCTTTCGACGCATTCCTGGAGCACTCGAATCCACCCCATGCGTAACCCGGCGCCCTCTCGATGGTGCATAGGGGTGTACTGTCGCGACACTTGCGCATTGGTCGACGAGGACCGATTCAAGAGTCACGGCCCCTTCAGCCGATTACAACGTTAAGAGGAAACAGCGGTCTGGATCGGTAATTAAACGGCGAGGACACGAACGGAACGGAGCACTCGAGGCTGCGCCGTGAAACGCATCACTATGCACGAAACATTGCATTCATACCGCATGCACGCGTGCAATCAATGCACGCTTGTTAAGCTACGTAAATGTGGGTGCGAAAGATCCATCAGCTTTTCCCAATGATAGTTGAACGCGTCGTGTAACGAAAGACGCGTCCTTGTAAATCTGTTCGATGCCGCGTGGAAGTCACGCATCCGGAATCATCTGCATTCTAATTTTCGATATTACCGTAATCGACAGCGTGGGGAGGTTGAATACCGTTTGCCACCCTTTACCGCCGTAACAAGAATTCAAAATGGAGGTGAGCCGTGCGCGCGTGCACATCCCCCCGAGAATCGAATTTCGCCGTCTACCTATCTCTCGTCGGTAATTATTTTTTTCGCGAAATCCGGGGATCTCGATCGGGCGATTCGGCGTCCCTCGTCGAGGGCGCGGGCGAAAGGGCGTACATATCCTCTCGAGACTCGGGGCTTGTGCGGCGGAGACCCATTTGCGATGCAGGTAACCCCGCACACACACACCACCCCCCCGCGGGGGAATCTTTCAGCTTCGGCTGGCCGCTTCCTGTACGTGTGCGGCCCCGCGTACACGGACCTGAACGCGTTGGCGCACATGCACGGATACCTCTCGCCGCGTTCGTGGTGGGACGATGCACATGCAGACACCGGCGAAACCTATCAGCCATGCACGATCGCTCGGTTGTGCATATAAGCCGAGACGCGCAGCACGTCATTACGCGGGCAGAAAGCAAAAAGACGATACCCTCGCGGCCGGCCAATCGCCGTTCGCGTGCTAATGAATCTGAACCGACCCGACCAATGGCGGTACCTCGTACGCGATCGCCGGTGAACCCTGCTGTAACCCTCGTGGCGATGCCCCGGCACCAGAAAAGCCGGGGTGCGGCGCGGCACGATCGGGAATCCTCCTCTTTTTCTGCGATCGGTGAATCGCGAACGATCATCGCCACGCGGCCGCGATTTTTTCTTCATTTTCGAAAATTTAAAATGGTTATTACGCAACGAACGATGCTCCCGCCGCCCTCTTTGGTTTAATTTATCGACGCGAACAAATCTCGGAGCGAGATACGACCAAAGATTAGCCCCTATAAGGAGACCGGCCCGTTTATACTCGTGTTTCAAGCGCCGCGATAGCGACGGTACCGGCAATTTTTATATGAGCCAGCTTGTACTCGAGATATTCTTTGCAAAGTTCACGTCGTAATTTTGCAGTTTCTAAGTCTACGAAGATTCTCTTACGGTGCTTCGAACAGCTCCGCGGTAATCGTTCCCCGGTACCATCGCGAAGGGGTTGAACGAAAATTTGTACAATCCTCTCCAAGATATTCACCCTCGTGCGCCGAGCACCCCAATGCGCCATGTGAATACAAAAATTGAAGGAAAGGGGCGAGGTTGGCGCGAGGAACGAGTCGCGGGCACGACAAGGAACACGCTCGTTGCTTCCCTCCTCCTCGAGTTCTACTCGCCGGCGACACGTAAAGTGCGTGCACGCGTGCATGCGTGCCTGCGTGCCGTGCAAGCGGCTCGGTTCATGCGCGCACGGCGCGTACCCAGCCGCGTACGTATGTAAGCCGATGCAACGTGCACAACGCGGTTCGGTGCACCGTGTACCGGAGTCAGAGAGCCGCTCAGGGCTATCATTATGGCGGCAGTAGACACTCCCTCCTTATCGCTGGTTTCCAACGCGAGTCCCGGCCGAACGAAGGAACGCTCGCAGCTCCGCTCGCCATCGTTATATTTTCCGCGGCGAGAAAGAACGGGAACGCGGCCAGAAATACGCACGAGTGTACACGCACGCCGAACTGCGCGCCTTTCCGGACGGAGGAGGCGGGTGAACGGGCGAATCCGGTCGTCCGACCAGTCGAAATTCATCACGCATCTTTAACTGTACCTCGAGACTCTGTTCAACCCCCTTGGCGAAGCAAGATCGAATGGAACCGGAGGCCCGGCCTGAGCGAAACAGATCCTTCTTTGCAGACAAAGATTGATAACAGAGCGACTTTTTGCTTTCGTAAATGAAACTCGTGAAAGGATGGTGCGATTCGTAGCGCGATTAGGCGCAATATAGAAAGGGGTGGCTTCTCTGTAGACCTCCTTTCATACAATGTATTCTCCATTCATTCGCGAGAACCTCCATTTACGCGTGTAAGCCCAATTATCGAGGATTCGCCGAAAGGGGGTGAAACTGTCAGAGACGTGTGCCGACGTTCATTGAGAAGCGTCTCTCAAACGGACAGCAATTTACACTTTTTCCCCCGTGAAGTATCCCTCACTTCGCGGTGTTCAGAGGCGTTTTCTTTTTTTCTACCCCGCCTTTCCTGCAGCCTGTTTCTTTCGATACCAGTTAAAGCCTTAACCGGTCCCGCGAGCGACGTTCTTGCCGAGCGGAGATCGGGATTTCGCGTAGAATAATCCGGATAACTCGCGAGATGATCGATTCTCTGTCGTTCTCGGGAGATCGCGGGATCCCGTTTCACCTTCGATTACGGACAATTATCGGCATCGAGGATCATTATGCGCCGCCATTGGAACGCTCGAAGATTACGCTCGTCCGCCGAATCTGGACGGTGTTCTCTTTCACATGAAGCGGCCGTCGGTTTAGGAATTCGCGGCGAACAGGAAACGCGCGGTTTTCAAACGACAATTAGCTACCTAACTCTGTAAGTCGGTTGCGCGGAGTAGTTTCGGGTGAACTTGGCGCGGTCTCCAGCGACTGACGGTGCTAAACAGCGAGACGATGTGTTTGTCGCGGTAAAAGTGGCGAGCAGAAATAAATCGATTGACAAGTGTTAGATGTTCAAGGGATAACGCGTGAAACATGTATCTCGAGGATCTATAGATCATCTGCTGTGCACATGAACAGCCACGTGCTCGATCGACCGCCATATTTTATGTGTTCGTTCACCGTCGCATTAAAAGTTCTCGCATGAACGTCTTAATAGACATCAGATTCTCTCTCACTCACAAACGAAATGAAACATTTCCTAATAAATATGTTGCGTTTTATTTACGAATATTTTATACTGCACTTCTGTCGCACTGATGTTTGCATCACCTTCGCATCCGTCGCTTCGTGGACCAACGTAAACACTCCGTCCGTTTCATTCGTCACTTCGATGGCAGCCCCACTGCTCACCTGGACACACTCTAAACCGCTCAGGAATTCCATTCGGGCCCGATCGCACAGAAGATTCACTGATGATCAACCGGATACAGTATCGAAATGAAAAGAAGCGAGCTCGCAATCGTCGGCCATAAGTTCAAGGACTTCATGCTCCGGACGTGCACTCGTTCGAGAGCCACCTTCAGCGGCGTCGAACATCTTTTTTTTTTCACCGGCAGTCCAATTCGAAGGGAGATCGCGAGTAAAAGGGAACACCGCGCCACGGCAGGAGCATGTGACAATCCGTTCGCATCGAGGACCGAGGAGAGACTCTATAAGGTGGTTTCCATCCCCCAATAGCGGCTGGCGCGCTGGCGGACCCGACGCTGCAATCATTCCCCGTAATGATTGTCATTACCGGGAACCGGGAGGGCGAGCGAGCGGGTGGACGAACGGGGCAGAGGGATTGGCCTGCATTGCGATTGCGTTTCTGTCTGGTCCCATTGGCCGACAAACTGCGACTACGAACGAATCTCTGTTCCGGTAGACGACGACCTCGGCCCGTCCGAGATGTAATTTCGCCTCCCGCTATCTCTTTCGCCGCTAAGAAACAATTTTCAGAATCGATTCTGCTGAATCCTGATTCACCTTGTTCCTCGCGTTGAACCTGATCGCGTGGTTCTGTGACGGATTCGGCAAACACGCCGCGCTCGCAACGATGCATCGCTCGTAGACTGGATTCGATAGACAGTGCCTTAATAAGTTCAGTGGGTCGAGAATAAGTTCGGGGATGGTACTTGACCCGCTCTTAGTGCCGAATTAACTGTTACCTGTTCCCTCTTCTATTTTGTATGATACGCGAACCATGTATCGGGGGCGACATACAAAGTTACAGTCAGAGAGGCGACACTTGAGATCGTAATAAAGCAACGATCGATAAAATCTGGAATAGCCCCGCGCATCGGTGGAAGGATTTAAAGTGTCGCTGGAAAGAATGGATTTTTCAAGCGTGCAGCTTTGGGAGAGGACATCAAAGCAGCAGATATCGCCGGTGGGGCCTTTCATGGCTGCCATTATCGCGTTACTTCCGCGTGGCCGCACGTCATTTGCCTCACACCCCCGTGATGATTTGAGGGCAACCGAGCCACCGACCCAACCCCCTCACGGCTTGTTGGAGCCATTATGTCACTGCATCGCCGCAGCTCGTCGAATGCACCGATGCAGATTTCTGTTGGCCGCTGCACACGGGTAAAACAAGTCGACAAACGTTACAATCTCAACAATCCCCGCATTTACTATCCGTACATCTATCATTTTAACTTCGTTTAATCGTAAGTAGAATTTTCAACGATCAAGCTACGAACACTCCGTACGCCCAGCATCGATAAAACCCTCAACCGTCGTACCAAACCCCATTTACCAAGGAGCGTCGCGAGAGGAACGTTTGGAAAATATCATCGACTTCGTTCCCTCGTCCCCGATAAATCAAGCCTGGGAAATGATAACCGCGGTCCTATGGAAATCCGCGCGACGAAGAGAGCCGCGACGGTCGAAGATCCTCACGGGCGATTATCTTTACGGACGACATTACCGGGGGACCATTAGAAGCGGGCGACGAATTATAGTCGTCAGCTTCCCGATGACAGTTTTCGCCGCGCCTCTGACGTCAACCAGCTTCGAAATCCACCGTAAGCGGGCACGACGGAACGGCTCGTTCTCCCTTCGTCTATAAGAGCGTCTCGCCCCAATCCTGGTCCTCCGCCACCTCGACGACGGCCACCGCCTCGCCTGCTGCATTAAGCACTTCGCAACGACAATTTGCGATACATTTGCAAGAGCGCGGGACTTCGTGTTCCCATCACGGCGGAAAATTTCTGGAAAACCGGGCGAACCTGAACACCGCCGTGGCTGTGTATGGCGAAAGAAGATATCGGCACGAGAGCGACAGAGGAATTCTACGTCCGCTATTGCTGAGAGCGTTTCATCGAACGATTCCGCGGTTGGCTAAAGCAGTCACGTTTTTATTCGTCAAGATTTTTACTTCGTCACGGTTCTCTGATCAAAACAACATCGATTTGCGTCGTTCGAAGTGACAAATGATTGTAAAGCTAGGGAACATCTGGACAAGGCGGCGCGAACATTTTAGACGTAACGATTAATTTACAATAAAAGCGTTTAGAAGCGGTTTATTAAGAAAGTTTATCGGCGGCAGTTGAATTACAGAACTCGCTTCCAGCGCACCGAAGCATGAAATCCAGACGAAGGCGGCAATTTAAGCAACGAGTGCGTTCGTGGATCGTTAATTAGGATCGCAACTTTCGAAGTAATCTGGAATCGCATTTCACGGTGTACCGATGTGCCGCGCACGAAGTCGATTTATCAGCGAAGCCAACGGTTGTCATGGGGATCCGACCCGCCCCCTTAAACCGACTCGCAACCCCCGTGCAAACTGCGCATGGAGTCTCGAAAATATAATCCTTCCTCGTTAACGAAACGAATATCTATTCCTTGATTAATTCAACTAATGTAGCTCGATGTTAATACAGTTGAAAGGACAGAGATGGATCACGGTAAAAATTCCGTGGGCGAGTTTAAAAGATTACCAACAATTTCTCACGGCAGTCAATGATTATCTGCAAGAACTGCTTCGCACGAGGATTTTTCCGGATAAAGATCTAAATAGTCGATCGTTATCTAAACCGACTACTAAGATGTTCGGCAGAAGAGGCTTTCTCCTCTTCTCTGCTAAAACTTTTGCTCCAATCCATTTCGATAGTCCCAACGTCTACTGTATTGAATCACGCGAGGCTGCTTCCTCGTCGAGTAGCTAATGGATCAACCAGAGCTAATCGGGACGGTAGCCGACGATGGAAATCGTTCAGATTCATAATAACTCTTTCGCGAGCGATCGTCGGGGAACATTCGCTCCCGTTACTTGCGACCGTTCCTAATCGAAGAACAATCGCCATCGTTCAAGGAGGCTAATTATTTCCCCACGGCAAAACTATTCCGACCAATTTCGGCTTTCGAGAATCGCCCACGCGAGGAAGTCGTCCCTCGTTTCGATTTCTTTCTCCCGCCGTCACGTTACGGCGGTCTCCCACGGCTCGACACTCCGCGAAAGGTATACCGTACACGGGCACTCCTACTTAATTGTTGTTTATATCAAGCGATTCTTTTCCTTCAAGCCTCGCCGCCCTGTCGTTCACGCACATCAAAGGAACGCGTACCTCCAATCATATTTAAAAGGCTGCTCGTTCTCGCGACAGCGGAGGCTCCCTTTTGTCGTGGAAGGCCGCATTTTTAACCTCTGAACCCGCCGCACCGGCGGATCCCCGCCTCTTTTGCATCTCGACGTTCGCGAACGCTGCTTCTATATAATTCCGTGGAGAAGTGAATGAAGTGTTTTCCCTTTCTCCCTATCGCGATTGCACGCCTTTTGTCCACCACTTTGCTCAGCGAGAGATACAACGTAAGCCTCATCTTTCCCATGCCACTTTCTAATTATCTTCGTGCACACGTAAAAATTAACTATGCACACTTATAATGCCTCGCAACGATGATCTTTTCCTTTTGCCCCCCCCTCTCGTCCGTACAAATGGGAACTAAACGACGCACTTAATCGATGGATTTGTCGAAATTCGACCTGACAACGGGAACCCGCGGAGAGACACTATTGCGAGTAACATTGTCGAACAGGTGAAGGGAGATGGAAGAGCCAGATTGCCTTTGAATTCGTACAAATGGAAGCGTATCGCTTCTTTTGACTCGAGCACCATCTCGAACGGAGGTGAGAAGAGCCCCCCGCTGCGTGTTGTCCGCTACCCGGCTACCTACCATTCCGCTGGTCAGGTTCGCCTAAGGCCACGCATTTATCATCGCGGACCACCTCCGGTGACACAGCTTGCCACTTCGGACGACCATTTGATTCCACGAGAAGTCAAGAAACCGCGCCACAATTAGGATTAACATATATTTACCTCGAGCGTTCCGGATATCTTTAATCGGACAGGACATGTTCGGTCGAGGGCCCCCACCCCTACCTTTTTTTCTTTACAAAAATTTATTCTAATAGCGTTTAATTATATTGTCGACTCGCCTAAAAACCGGTCGGCGGCACCAGAACGGAACAGAGGCAGAGATTGATGCCCCGCGACGCTGTTAAACGTTCGATTTTTTGTCTTGCCCGCGATACCGTGTACCGTGTCCCGTGTACTTACGTACGCGCGTAATTTCTAATATGCATAAATAAGATTGATGATCACCACGTGCACACGGGAATCTCGATGGGACTTCCGCGCGTCGCACACTCGCTTCCAACGTGTTCCGCCCCGAGGGGAGACGAAGCGGAATCTCCATCGGCGGAAGAGGCTGCCGCGAGCTGGAAATGAATCCCTCTTCCAGGATTTTTCATTGTCGACACCGACCGCATCCTCGTCCAAAAGTCATTCAATAATTATGACGCGCCGACCTTGTCGATTAGAGGTTGCATCCAGAGTAATGGAGGAGCTAAGAATATCCGCGATCGGTACCTCACCCACTTTTTCATTGCGACAATTGAACGATATTTTGTCAATGGTCCGCGAGTGAGACTTCGATCGCGCGTTCGAGGCTAGAGAGTGAATCGTTTCGCGGGAACGGCGAGACAAGAAACACGGTTGGCGATTTCGAAATGCGAAGGCGAGAAGGGTGGTCTCGAATTTAAAGTCCGCGGCGAACGCAAGAAAATGTCCAGTGACGAAAGACTCGGCGAGAGCTATTATTACGCCGACGATTTCTCTTGGTCCTTCTCTAACGGCGAAAGGTACATGGCGCGAAATCGTTGCGTTCTTCGCAGGCGGGGATCAGTCCGAACAGGAACGCGTTCGCGAGGAGGCAACGATCGAAGGCGGACGGTCTTTACTCTGGTAATAAACGCAATTACGAATTTGACGCGTTCAAGCCGACGGCGCGTGGAGTCGCGCGTTCCTCTCTGCGAGGAATCTGTACGCAAATGAAGCGCGACGAATCGTGGAAGAATCGAGCGGCAGCCCCCCTGTCGCGGTATCGTTGCAGCAGCGAGAGAACAAGAAGTAGACAATGTTCCTTTAGAAGCGGATAAAAAGAAAAAAGGAAAGATGGGGAGAGGATCGAAGGGACCGACGACACGGGAACAAAAGGACGACGACTTAGTTCCGCATGGACCTTTCACGAGCGCCGTGTCGTTTGTTCTTCGTCTGATTCCCCGTCTGTTACGACTCCTTCGGTATCTATCATCCCGCGCTTCCGCCGCGAGTCAGACGCGCTGCCCGCAGAGATACACCGACGATGATGATGATTAATCGTTCTAGCTTTGTCTCGCGGTAATGAGATTTTCAGTTTGCGCGCTGGGCGCGTCCGTGGGAGCTTCTCCTTTCGTATGAAATTCGTCGAGCATCTCTCCTCTCGTCGGGCTTCCTCGACGTGAACCACCTATCGGTCGCTTTCGATCAATCGGATCAGCGGGGTGGAATTTTGGAACGGGAGCAGATCCCGACGGTGCGCGCCAACTTCGTGACGCGTGAAACGTTAGTGAAAGGTAGTTGCGTAGCGGCGACACGTGTAACCGCGGGACGAAAACGAGAAGTTACTGTTAGGGAAGCGGGCAGGCATGTGCGTACACGGGCACAATGGCCAGACGGGAAAGCAAGGGAGCGTGGAACATTTGACTACGGCCTGTCAGAGTGTCAGCCAAGCCCATCCTCTTTCACAACGTAGGAAATATTGTAATTGCCCGCGCGGTGTTTCCTCTGCGACATACGCCATGCCGAGCGTTGCCCGATTCGATTCCCAAGAGGTTCGAAAGCCTTCCCGGCCTTGACCGAAAAGAAACTTGCATTTTTGCAACAGGCTGATATCGAGGATACTTCGATAACCGTTATGATTTTCATTACGCGCATACCTTCGAACGACAATTTACCCAAGGAATTTTCGCGGAATCGTTTCATTCGTTCGCGTAGACACGCGTGCCCCCCGAAGAAACGAGTCGTACAAAAACGGACCGCGAACAAAAGGGTGGAGAAACAGAGAAAGGAGAGGACGCGGAACGTGGCGGGAGAACACGGAGTCCGCTTGTAGAGGCATGTCGCAGGTCCGATTGTTCTTCCCTTCTCGGCCCTTTCCCGTGGCGGAACTCGCGAAGTTAAGAGATCCACCGGCATTACGGGCGTGAACAAAGCGATTCCTCCAGCCCCGGCAATCGATTGTCCGATAATATCGGTCTCATTTGTCAGCCGCGGCGAACGTTTCAATGCGAATAGGGCGAAGCGACCTGAGAAAACGTCCGCGAGCGTCCGAGCGAAAATTAGAATCATTGCGGAGGGCCAGTAAGCGTTGCGCGAAACTCTTGGACCACCTAATATCCTAAAACCTTGCTTTATTACTAAAGATTCTTGTAACGATGCTTTCCGCTCGAGCGTTCTTCATTCATGCTGAGGACTGAATACCCTTCGTTTCCATCGTAAACATTCAGATACCGAGGATACACTCCTTTTCTGCGGAAGAGGGCAATTAAGCTTCTCCTCGTCAAATCTGGACACCTGTTCTCTCCTCTTTCATCAACCGTGGGTGACCTGGAGAAGGCAGGAGACTCGGCCATTGACGGCTCCCTATGAAAATAATAAATTATCGCTTGGGGAGGGATCGCTCTTTCAAAGAGGAGCCGACGATTGTTGCACGGTGTGCGTACGCAGCTACTGTTAATTACATCGTGCGGGCACGGTGAGTACCTTCGCGAGGTAGACCATCATTATTATTCTACGATTCGAACGTTCAGCTTAATTACTCTGTAAAAAAAAAAAAAAAAAGAAACGAGCGGTTTCGTCTTTGAGATAACGAACGACCCACGGTAGTAATGCTGCTCCTCTATTTGATTTTAAGGAAACCACGCCCCGAATGGAGAAGATTGTGTTTAGCGACCTCGAGATCGATCCTGGGTCGTTTTAACTTTTGGGGGAGGAAAAAATGACGATAATCCGATTGGCGGGGCAGGAAAAGCGTGGAAAGCGTGACTTTCGATCCTGTCACTGTCTCTGCTGGTTCTATTGTTTCCTGACACTCCGAAACGAGGATCCCGAAAAAGGTCGCCAGCTATGCAGATTTCGACCTGTCCGAGCGTTGCGAATTTTCCCGTCCTCCAAGGGAGGCGGCCGTTTAGACTTTCATTGTACGCCTCGCGCTACCTCCGAGAGCGTGAAGAAACGTCGAATACGTAGAATAAGGATCATGCAATTGGGTCACGTTTCAAAACGTAATTCGGTAGAACTGTGTCAGGGCCATAGTTTTTCTGGCAGGAAGTTATACACGCTCACGTAATCCATGACGCAACGTGAATGCCTGTGTCAATTGTGGACGCCACACTAATCTTTTACTTGCGCTCGGAAAAGTACGATAGGGATTTAAATGATCGCGAACACACTGACTTAGAGAGCAAAATGCGAAGCCTGCGTGTTTCGCGAAGTCTACGGTTACCTGCGTGTACGGATAGATATCGAGGGTGGTCAGCGGCGGAGATGAAGTCGAAGAGAAGATGGGAACGAAAGGGGATAGGGAGCTGGCCAAGCCAGCGGCGGCGGCTCGATTGATTGCACTGCAAGAAGTCAGCCCTCGCCTCTTCCCACCGATGCTACGGGTGGACAGATGGACGCGCGGTTACGTGCTACAGGTGCTGTCCAAGTAGTCGCCCTCTTCCCTGATCCCGCAGGAACGCGAGCCTCGCGATATCCCCGCGCTGTTCCTATCGGCACCGCCAAAGCGGGGGAAAGGGACGTCGCCGCTTTTTCTACGTCCCACATTCCGGCCACGCTGGGCATCGGCGAGGATTTTGCTTTCCGCCACTCTTTCGTGCGGCTTTGATCGACGTGTCGATACCAACCCGTAGCCGATTTCATCTCGAGCTATACGTTATATCTCCATTCAGAAATGCGAACGCAAAGCTTCGCGAGGAAATTGTAAATTCAATCTCGGACGCAGATCGAGCCTGAATAGGCGACGTCGAAATTGAGTTCCTCTAAAAACAGGCAAATTGTCATCTATTAAAAATTCCTTGGTAACTCCCGCGGTTCCAATTAATTTCCGTTATCCACCTTCCACGAACCGCCGAAAGAGTCGGTCGCGCGACACGCTAGCGTCCCTAGCCTCCCGCCCCGACAGGGGTGAATGTTCAATTCGCGGGGACACCGAGATGAATTGCGGAACGAAGAGCCGGGAACGCGAAGCGTCCACGAGGAGCGGAAGAGGGACGAGGCTGTACGGTAGGACAACGCGAAAGGAGGAGAGAGGACAGGCCAGAGCGAGATCACAAAGGTATTCAGGGTGGCGAAGGTAGCGGCGGCCACATCAAAGCGTCCACCGACTGCCGGGCTTCGGCTTCGACTTTCCGCGCGTGTTCCCGCCTGCGTGTGCGTACGTTCTCGCGGGAGATCGAGCCGCGGCGGAGGCTGGTGTGCTCCGCGACGGAGCTTCGATTCCGGTCGAACCGGTGTGCCCTGTCAGCCGGCGTGCGTGCGATCCTCCTGTAGACACATGTGTAAGTGTGCACGCACGTGTTCTACACGCGGATCCCTGCACTCGTCTTTGTTACGCTTGTGTTACATGGAAAGGATAATGTAGCGGCATCCTTCCGAACACCGTGGAACGACCGTGTCTCCGCGCCACCGAGCATCTCCATTTTTTTTTTTCGTTCCTACTACTTTGGAAGACCGAGGGAAGTACGATCGAGGGAGGAAGGAGCTCGCGCGAAGTACGATGCATCCGGAACGAACAGGATACGCGTAACAGTTTTAAACAAGAATCGTTTACGTGAGAATTACGCGCGATCGCGGCTACGCTGTTGAATATTGAACAGTCGGTTGGTTAAAAAAATATCTTGACGGGGCCCGACTGGCTCGTCAGGAAGTGCGCGCCACGGCCCGACACGTCGAAGAGCAGCTAATTTGTATTACCAGGTGAATCGAAAGCCACCGCGTGTCGCGCTACGCGTCAAAAAGATTACGGGAACTCCTAACAATAGTAATTCACCGTAATAACTCATTCGCATATAGAGACACTTCGAATAATGCCAACCGTGGCCGCACAATTGTTGGGAATCCTGGAGTTTCCGTAGCACGGCCGGGGCACTGCTATATTTCTGTAGCGGCGACGATTAACAACGGGGTAAACTCGCAAATTCGTCATTAATAATAGTTCACGGCCGTCTCGTTGCGCAATATGAAGTAGCAACGGACACCAGACATGATTAATTCATCAAATGATAAATTCGCGCTTTATCAAATTGTTCCATTCAGATCATTAGGGAAGCTAGTAATTTCACGCTAATTACTGCTTACAACATTTAGAACGATTTCACACCTTGCTTCGGTAAAGCCAGTGGTTACGAAACTGAAGCGTAACCGAATATAAATCCCATCGCCAATCGATCCGTTTCGCGGCAACGCGAAGAGTTTATAAATTCACGGCAGCGGCGCATCGCACATGGGCGCGCGCCTGCCGTTAATTTACCGAAACCAGTAGAGAGGATAGTTGCAGCAATGGAAATGAAAAGAAACGAGTAAAACGAAGAAAGGGGGTCGCGGATAGAGATTGATGTGGAGGACGCGATCCTGACCAACCACCCCGGGTTACACCCGATCGTAAAGTAACCGAGGCGCAGAAACCCGACGAAACGTGCAATTGAAGCGTCGAGCGAGCGTGATTACCGTCATCAGCGAAGTTCAAATACCGGTGTAAACGCTTCGCACTTTCGACTCGCTTGGCTATGCGATTGTGCGGGATCGTGAGCGGCTCTCCGCACTTTGATCGAGGACCCGTATTACGGGGAATCGTTCGCGGAGCCGTGCCGTGAACGGGGAACGGAGAGAAATTGAAATCGTTTCCACGGCGTAAAATCATTTGCTACGTCTCGTCGATAAACCCTGAGGATCCGCGGAAGCGTGTGGAGTCTACGTAGCGGTTCGTAAAGAGATCCACGCTCGATGCCCGTCGATGTTGCGAACATCGGGATGGGCGCAACGGGCACTCGGGCCTCGTTCGCACGGTGTTAGCGAAATTCTAATATTCGAGATCGCATGCTGCTGCGGCGAACACGCGTTTTCGTTAGGTACGTGTTACCGTAATAAGGATAGCCGTAATGGATCCGCTAAGAGCGCGGCGATCAATTTAAACACCGCTCCAAATTACTCGAATTAGTTTTTCAGTTACTCCGCTGTAATGGCGACACGATAAGTGATAATGACAGGAGTGCGAAAGAGCCGTTCGACTGGAAGATGTTATTACTTTCAATTTTCCTGATCATTCTTTTAGTTAATAGGAGTAATATCATTTTGTGCATAGACGTTTATTTAGTATTACTACATTCCCTTGTTTAATTATCAATGTTAGAAGTAGCTATTCCTTTCGCTAATTAAGTTTTATCCGCGCCAAGGAAATTGGTCATACTTCTAATTTGATTGTACAACGTTTTCCCGGTTAAGGGAGATTCCCGGCTTTCGACACTGTCTGGGCCATCTGCCAGTATTCTGCCCAAGCGTGCATTTCAGACATGCATCGCAGAGTCCTCTGAAAGATATCCAGCGAAACTCTTCGGTAGCAAGCGAGGGAAAAGTATTGACCACATTTAAACGAGCAGCCTTAAATAAAAATTTCTTAGGATTCTCGAAATCCCACGTCTAAAAGTGAAATGCGAACAACTTTTCGCAATACAGAGATTCAGGAAATTGAATCCAACTAGAAGAGGGCAATTTAGAATCTTCGTACAAAACTTGAAAGTATTCCCTTAATTAACAATTTCGAAATTCCGAATTTTAAATACACGTACTCAGTGAATATCCCCAAGCTTTTGCAATGTTTCACATTTATCGAATGAACGACGTTTCACTTTCCACTTACCCTGTACTACAATTACAGAAAAGAGCGCAGCTAAACGATCAATTTCAATGACCAGTATTTACTTACGATCAATTAGCGTTTGCAAGCTGCTTAATAGTATAATGATCAATTTGTCACGATTAGCCGCGGTAATGATAGCTTCCGCGGATAATTTATTGTTAGTTATTTCACGAACGTGTATCCCGTCAAGCGTCGACAACTAAATTGATAACTAATAGAAAATATTGCCGTTGCCCGCAATCAGTGGAAAAATTATCTCACCGTCGCGCTGGCCGCTACTAAACTGTTAGCTGTATTTAACCCAACCCCACCCTCTTTACGGCGCATCGTAACAACTCTACCTGATATTACGTGGCAATTAGATTATCTCTGCGATCGTCGGTAGCAATTTGCTGGCGGCGTTAATTGTAGTAAAATTTAGTGGCCGCGAGATGGAAAGAATTGCGGCCTTCAATGCAAGACGTAGATCTCATCTCTGTCCGTACAGCTGACAATCCTTTAAACACACGAAATCACTCTTGGAACAAAGCGTAAAAAGTTGATCGATCTTATCTGGAAACTGGTTACATAGGTGTGCTAATCTTTCCATTGAAAAGTTATGCGATTTCCTAGTGGCCGACCGGGTACGATGCGAAACTAGTTGATCTCACTTTGCTGCTCGTAACAAATTAGCCGCACTAACGCGAATTAAAATCGGTAGACTCGATCCTTTATCGTATCATGCGAATCAGAATCTGTTCGCTCATTATCGTTGATCCATTCTACTTCCGTCTTTCGGTAGTCTTTGCAAAGCATCTGCCCCTTCTGGCATTCTTTTTCCCGTTCACGGATTTTCAACGGCAAGCTCGCCTTGAACAAGTACCGTCCATGCGCTTCTTGCGTGCAACACCGTGGCTCACCGCGCCGCGTCATGACGGCCAAAAGAAAAAGCGGGAACTGGCATTACACGAGGTGCGCATAAAGTTCCATGAATTATCGCGTCGCTCGGCGTGCCCCGAGAGCGGCGGGACTTACGTGTTCGGGGAAGCAATGCTCCCGGTACGGCCGTAAGATGGGCTAGAGTTCCCGATCCAACCTATACTTACCGTCACTGAGATAATCTAGCGCCGGTCTAAACCCACTGTAATCCGAACGCCGGAGAAGTCGGTGTCGAGGACTCCTCCGTTCCTACTCCATTCCGTTAAGTTACGCTTCCACCACGACCATCGCGATGGGTTTAGCAATTATTTTTACGCCGGTAAGCGTTTGGTAAATATCTGTCAAATTGTTACAAGTTCACGGTGCAACGACGGGGCGCTGGATTCGAACATCTGGTAGCCGCTTTAATCGTTATTCTATTAATCATAAATTCGCAGTACTAGCCCTTGAAAATAGCTTTGCTCGTTGCGTCACATTGATTAGTAAATCGACGAGCCCTTGCAAGCCGGTATATACTAGGCAGCCTGTAGAAACTTGGCAGTGACCTGCGAGGGGGTCCCGCTGGCCGTGGGTGGTGTGGTACCTTATGGGTGAGGAGGGTTCAGCCAATGGGAATGAAACGTGGGTGGTTGTGCTGGCCTGAGTTTTCTCGACAGCCTTTACCTTCGCGTGGGTGTAGGTTGCACGGCTCGCAGGATGCACCATCTTTGAAAATGGTGGCCGTGCCCCCCTCGTGTATCGCCGGTTCCCTTCGCTCGATACGGCCGTTGTTGCTGAAATTCTCGACGGTGTAAAATACGAACGTAATCGTGGAAATTATTCCCGTTTGCACGTGCGACGTGGCACGAACGTTGCGCTCGCAGGAATATAAATTGGTTCCGAGAAGCAATACGGTATCAAGCCACGATATGTGCGGTCTCGACCGGTGATTCGCCAACGAGAGACCTTCCTCGCGATGCGAGAATGGAAAGAAATAAATTCTCTTTGGCTACGAACGCGACGATATGGATTTCCTGAAAGTACGACAGGGTTATCACCGCGCTGTATCGATTTCCCGGTCGTTGAAAATTGAAAATCGTAATCGTCATCGCGACGAGTCGATGTGCAAAGCCAGAAGCATTCAGCTGTTCCTTGTTCGGCTGGTTCTATAAATAAATTGATACTCTGCGAGTCGAATCGTAAACACGGATAGGCTCGCGTTGATCGCAAAATTGCACGGTACAGATAACAGTTTACATTCCACTATCCGCGAACTGTTTATTTTATTACCAAGAGCTTGACAATCTTCTTGGAGACCCCGTTGATCGCTTTCGATCGATTACTTTCGACGCTCGGGAAAATAGATAGATCACTGGCCAGTCGCAAATAGATTTTCAAGTCAATAACTATACAGGGTCTCCGATAATTAGATGAGATCATCCTGATTCGACATCGCGGTGAATTATTTTCACCGGAGCTGGAACTGGTTTCTAGGAGTTTTTTTCCGAATCCTAATTGCACCTTACACGTATCACAGATAGGCGCAGAAATAGCGTTCTTTATAGGCAGACTTGCTATCTAATGCCATCATGATGTAATAAGTACGCGGTGCAATTGGTAATGGGCGTGCCAAGATTGAACCAGATTGCTACCATTCCGGGTTTTGCTGCCCTGAAGCTTGTCTCTTCAATATTTTTCACATTTTACATACGCGTTATGTTATAACAATAGTATTTAAAAGAGAGGCAGGGAGCGATACATTAAAAGAAGTTAAAAAGTCTTGAAATAATGATAAATATATATATATATATATATATAATCTTCGATAAACACAGTTTATTATTGCATGAATCCAAAGACATTGAGTTAATATTTTACATAATTACTTTTATTTTCTAATCATCGCAGCACCTTGCAGAGAACCCCGAGGAACGCACCATAAACTCAACGTGAGGAACATCTGAAACAGAAGGGACGATATTAACAATGATCTTATAAAATTGAACGATCGAATGCTCATATTTTATCGTGGATTATCCAGCCAACGGCGAATCGGAACGTATCTAATCTCGATCTACGCGAACGCGCGCTCGCTTTTGCAAAAGTTGATTCGCGCGTCGACGGAAATCTAAAAGACCGCGGTTCCTCCGTGTCGGGAGATTAGAATCGGTCGACGAGGTCGTGACTAGCGGCACTATCGATGGAACGTCCTGTAGAAGGCAGCTAACACTTCGACGTTCCCAGGCAAGGTCTTCGCCATGTCGGTTCCTTGGAAACAATTACGCCCCGTCGCTTGTAATAACGATCCGTTCTACTGGAATCGTAGGTACATTCGTATATGTGCAATACACGCTCACGGGCCTCGGCCTTTTTCACGATTATGCGCAGCAAGTGCGTACTAAAAGGATGGATAGCCTCGTAAATCTATTTGCCAGAACGCGTTCTTTCGTCTATATTTTTCTTTCTCGTTTTTGGCACGGCGAACCCCGAGGCCCGTTCGTTTCGAGATTTATCGTCTAACGTCAAAACACCACGGGCATTCGAGCCAGATTGAAGTGGAGCGAGATTGGCTCGGTTTAATTAAAAATTCAGGGGTCCTCTTAATTATCGTTAGTGCGGCGCGTACATCGTTCTTACGAACTCCCACGCAATCTGGAACGTCGCAAAGATGTTGGAAGTCCATACGGCACGCGGGTCGAACTTTCCTTACGCAGGATCCGTAATAACCCAATAAATCAGTTGCAGCCTGCCGGTGCAATTACGTCCCGCGGTTGGAACTCGGAGAACCCAACCCTTCTCGTAAATACTGCCCTCCGCGGCGGAGCAGTATCCTCTCCGGTCTGCGTTTTTCTTTTCTCCGCCGTTCGATCCTTCCTTTTTCTCGCTGCTCTCACGACCCCGCCGCAACCGCAGGAACTTCGCGTACCCCGTGCACACTCAGGGTTGTCGACGATGTCCGTCCTCCAACGTCTCCCCTTCCCCTCGTGTATGCCCAGGTTTCCTTTTTTTTTCGCTGGCCATGAACCGGGCGCGTAGCGCAACCATGGGAACCAATGGGGTTAGACTTTGGGGGATTTAATTGCCACCGAGCGATCTGTTAATTCCCGAGTGTCAGCTTGAGAAAGCAGACCGCGAAAGAAATACGATGGCGTGCGATAAAAGAGCAGGCTTGAGGACCGTACCACGGATATCCTACCGCCCCGCTAGCGTACGCTGTTTCGCGTGATGGATTACAAACGAAAAAAAAAAATGTTGAACGATGGAGCAAGATGTATCCGAACGGCGTCTAGTTTCTGGCAAGTGGTAAATGCAATAAATATCACGCGTTGTCCGGTCAACCTGTTACCACGGGGCTAAATGAAGATCGACAACGTGGCGCTCGCATGTCTGCGACTGAAAGTATATAACGCTGGTTAAGCGACCGAAATTACAGAGCCATTACACTCTATTGTGACATTTATTACCGCCGGATAATACCGTGTCATTTAACCGCCAATAATAACGTGCATCTTCTTCAGCGTTTCGTTGCGTTATCTAACGATTTATCGCCTGCACGAACATTGGTAAACTAGAAGATTTACCAAATTACTACACTTTGTACGGCTTCTTGTTTGGTTCAATTTCGAGGTGCGTTCGAATGTTTAGCTGAATTCGCACAGGTCCGAGATTCTTTTGTTTTTAATCGAATAAAGTATGTAGAGCATTCCGCGTACACCTTCGCTTTTGCACGCAGCAAATAAAAGGAGCGGCAGTCGACATCGAAATTATACGTATAGAAGGCATTGATGTATAGCCGAGCTGGTTTTGATAGACCGGACGACCCTCGCGGCCGAGTATAATCGTGCCGGATCGTTTCCCGCCGTGTCGGAGAAGTCCTCCATTTTGAGTCTGCGCTTGGTAACCCCGACGACACGGATCGTGAAGGTAGCTAATTATTCTTTGCCGTTATTCTATGAGACAAGTGGCCAAGCTTTATCATTTCTATATCTCTCCCTTGTTCTTTGGTTCATCTCCTTATCGAACAATAATATCAAGAAACTGTTATTACTAGACAGTACAGAGAGGGCTAAGTCCCAATTTTATGAATACATAGTTATTGGTCATGGTGGCGCTAGTTGCATCGAGAAGTGTAATATCAACTTCATTCACATTCCATGGGATTTTAATTTGCTAATGGTGTCGCACTTCAATTGTCGATACGTATATCAGAGGACAATAACCATTACTCGACGATATGCACAATACTCGACAGTATTCTCTGGTGGCGTGTCTAGCGCAGGTAACGCTGTAACAAGCGAGTCCGTGGAGGAACTTCGGCCTCAGGATATAAATCTTCAGCCGACAGATGCGCCGCCCTCGACGTTCACCATCGACCAACCAACCGACCAGAATTTCCGAGGGTAACGCCCTGAAAAACCAGACTCGCCTTGAATGCCCATTATATTTGCATGTCATTTCGTAAGCGATCACAACCCATCTCGAATGCACCGTAGAATATTTAAGAAGAAACTAAGAAAAAAAGACCTATTCTTTACATACGCCCCGTTTTAACTTCGAAGTATATCCATTAAATTACAACGAAGTCCAGGTTTCGAAACGGAGGAGTCTCTCTCCTCGTCCTTTAGGATCGCGTGTTCCCGAGGTATCCGCGAATCCGCAAGGGAGAAAAATGTTCATGCATGTATACAGTAGCGTGCGTATTACGCGGTGCTACTTTCGCACGTAACGCGGACAGACGTTGCCTAGATAATATTTCTCGTATCGTGGAATAGACACGCATCCCGGCAAGCTCGGCTGTCACGAACGGGAATGCTGAGCCGCGACCGCGGGGAATTTAACACGCGATCCGAGCTTCGTTCCGGGGTCTCCTCTCACACTTTGCGATAATTTCATTAGCGTTATTAGAGAATAAATCGTGTACCTCTTGAGGAAAACATGAAATTATAATCAATGAATCCCTTATTCGATAATGGGAGATTGCTTTTCCTGTTGCACGCCGTGAATCGTCCATTGTATGTTCAAGCCGCGATCGATGAATATTCAGGAGGCGAACGAGCCCGATCTCTCGAGGAGGCCCTAACTCATGCGCACTGTCCGATTTTTCATTATACCTCCCTGTCCGGGATAAAACGCGGACGCACAGCTTTCTGGCGTCATAATTCTCGTCCCCCCTCAACGACCGACTGCCAACATTACTTTTTTAAAAAATCGATCCCTGATTTATACACGCCGTTACCCATCTTCTTTTCCCCATCTTCTAACAGCGAAGAATAGAACAGTTTGCCAAACGAGTCGACGCTCGAGTTCATACCCATGCACGGCGGACCAATTCGTTGAAATGGTTCCATCGGCTGGTCACCATTTTATTCCCGCCGGTTCGTATGCAGTACCGCGGAATTTTCGTGCGGCGAGCGCGATCGTCGAGCGGGAGCTTAAGGTCCAGCGTCGGCTCGGCGGTCGTGCATCACCGGAGTCTGGCAGGATAATAGCTCCCTCCATCGAAAAGTCTTATTGCCGGACCATGCGCCAAGTGATTGATAGGCACCGAACTATAGAGCCCTGGGTAACGTGATATTTCGAGACCTGCGCACGCGGCTTGGCGAGCAAGCGGAGGGCGCTTACCCCGTAGGAGAGCGACTACTTTCGCATGCGGGAATTCGCATCGAGAAATCAGCCACGGCACGGCTAAGTCGATCAACTTCCATGGGGAAGCGAAAGTTCCTTACATTAAAGCATAATGGGAACAGTCCGCAACGGTGCGCTACCGTAGGAAGGTGGAAATGTTACTTTTTCCCACAACGAAAGGGAAAAGAGATCGCAACGGTGTACTTATGTTAAGTGCATATAGTAGAAAAAAAAAGGAATATAATCCGGGGAGACGTATCGTTTTGACAGCGCGGAATATGGACTCGAAGGCGTATAATATTAGCCGGATTGGTCAGCTGCTGCCTTATTTCGTTTTACAAGCCAGGTGGAGCCACGCGACAGACTGCGAATACCACAGACATCTCGTATATCATGTACGAAAATTGTATTCAAAATGT
Organism: Holcopasites calliopsidis; assembly: GCA_023838395.1. Taxonomy (NCBI): domain Eukaryota; kingdom Metazoa; phylum Arthropoda; class Insecta; order Hymenoptera; family Apidae; genus Holcopasites; species Holcopasites calliopsidis. Next base: position 3,875,784 of record JALHAQ010000009.1, read on the forward strand.
GTAACTTGGGCGTGCAATGGCGAATTACTGTGTACACGCGAGGATCGTGCGAATGCCACTTGACACGTGATTCAAGGGACAATAGAAGGGTTGCGATCAAGCAAAAGCGCCATATGCTTCTCCTTGCGTTATATACTTTTTACGCGCAAATCGAGAAATGCGTTTACGTGAGTGTACAAACAAAAATATCGGCGTAATGAAAGTTTCAAACGTATCTACGTCAGGGTTGGTCATCGTTGCTACACTTCGAGCTGACACGCGTATCGACCCTGGGCGTGGGTGTCGGCTCGAAAGCTAGAAGCTATCGCCGGAAACCATTCCTCCACCGGCCGCCCTCGCGGTACCCTTTCCGGTGCGGAGACTGTAAATCTTTTCCAGCACGCCAACCGACACGCGGTCCGCCCGAGTCCTCGAAACTGCCCTATTTTCATCGTTTTATCGCCCCTTACCGTTCCTTGCCGCTTTAGATCGCAGGAACGATCAGCGAAAGGTTAGCAGATACCGCCGAACAGCTACACCCCGAAAGCAAGGTGCTCCGTCAGCTTAAGGCAAGCCATACCGCGGTTAGACGGTTTCGGCTGGGTAGTTATGAATACATTATATTCGTTTCCGCTTCGACGGATCGGTTAATATCAGGTATCGCATACCGTCATGGATACGTCTAATTACACGCTAGTCCAACACGATGTTTGCTGTGCGGTAATCGCGAAGGTTCACCGAGCACTGGTTACCCTGCTAAATGCAACAGTGCTCGTCTGTGACTCTCGTTATTCCTCGATCCTCCTTATCGCGTCGATGGTTATCCGATATGCGGTAACAGAAACAACCAACGCGTCAACCCTTCGCGACGAGTTGGTCGCATGCTTTGCGGTCGCGCGGTTCGCGAGCGAGCCCATACATCAGAAAAGCGAAACGCGTTGGATCGATTTGTGTTCGATGCCAGACGCCACATAATGGATCGTTGGTACACATCAAAAGTTTCTCCTTTCCAACCAGAACCTCCTCGTGCTTCCCTTTGTCCCCTGTTTCTTTTCAGGGGGGGGGGGAGGGTTTACGTGAACGTTTGTGGGTCGCGATGCCTCGCGGTGGCTCTCGCGCGCCTCTTGGCCCGGAGGGGCCCCGAAAACCTAACTTCAAAACGCACGCGGATAATTGGGGATAATGTCGGGGTTTGCCTGGCCCCGTAATTGCACGAGGCCAGGCCCTTTCGAGGCTTCCCTTCCAACCCCCGCCCACCCTCCTCAACAGTTCCTCGTTCTTCGGCACGTTAGGCCCTTGCGCTAGCTGTCTGTCCATCCGTCTGTCGACCGCTTTCGCAGAACCCGATAGCACCTAATTCGTCGGTTTGTTTCGTGCTGCCGTGTTATTACGCGGCTCTGGCCCGTGTTGCTCTCGCTTATGCGATCCATTGGCCATTCCACGATCCGTCGCGAAAAAGACGACCGGCTGCGACCTCGAGAGAGGGACCTCTGAGACACTCGCGTATGGAGCATGAGGTTCGTCTAACCGGCTGAATTGTAATTATCGGTTCTAAAACAATACCATTTGCACCTCTGTCGTTAGTATCTGCCTCTTAGAGAAATGATGTACGTTGGCGAAGGAACCCTTTGCTGAATAACCAAAATTTCGGAACGCGTACCGCACAGGTGGTCCCCCGGCGTCTTCTGAACAGACGGCGTTAGGAATTATCGGATAATCAATCAGCCGAAATTTCCGGCGCATTTGGACAAACAAATGACAGAAGTAGACACGCGCGGCTCGTAAAACTTTCGATAATTAGAGGCTGCAGGACACGTCGGGCGGGTCGGGTCCGAATTGTACTACAGATCTTCCTCCTTGTGGACATAAGCACCTCATGCGTGAAACCATGAACTTCAGCTTTCCTATGCCAATTCAAACGAATAAATTCATATTTAGCTCTGGTTGCTTCTTCCGATATGTTTGTTGCTCGTTTACCATTTTATCCATTATCGGATCAACGAAGCCCCGAACCATGAGGTGAAGTTTTTCGAAACCCGAATGCGTCTTCCTTGAAGTGGGACACCTCGGCACGTTTAGGCTATCATTATTCACATCTGCCGCCGCTGTTCCAAAACATAGAACAGAGTCTGTAATTATTGTCCTCTTAAACGACGTATGTTCCTTCATTCTTACATCTTGGTCTTTGTCTCCCCATTTTTTGGGGTCATCGTATTGTCGTTAGCGCCCTTTGCGGTTAACCCCGTTAAGGCCACTTCTACGAATGTTTCTTCATGAATTACGGATCGCTGTTCCTGATTTCGTGGAAATAGAACATCAAGGTATCCTGCGGGCGCCGATCCAATTGCTCAATCTTTCCGGTTCCCATTTGATTCGATTTAATTTCAAGTTGAAAGAAAGCCAGAGCTCGCAATAGCCTCCAGCCGTCGGACAAGTACGAGAGCCCTGCTCCACCACGAATATTTCGCCGTTCCGAGGACGGAGGCAGTTCGAGGAACTATCGGCGCGCACCAAGGGATTTTTAGGAAGAAGCGTCCTTGTAGATGATCAAGGCCACATTTCTAACGTGCAACGAAATCGAAAGGTGGAAGGATCGATTCCCCTGCGGGAATATCAAAAGCCGTGGACGGGTTTCTGGTACATCGATGGTGAACAGGAGTCCGTTCGATAACTAGGAGGATCTTATCTCCGGGGCTCCCAGTTTCGACGGTCCTCGTACCTCGAACTCTTAAAAGGTGTACCCTCGAGGGGCGATCGTGCTTTGAGGGCGCCGCATCGCGCCAACCACGCCTCCTCCACCGTTATTTACCTCCGTCCTTTTCGCCCTTGCACTTTTATTGCCTCGACCTCCCCCCTTTTTCAGCGTTGGTCCAGCAAGCCCGGGAGCGATAGATATCCTCTGCATCAATAAGGATCCGACGGCTACACCGATTCCTCGATCAGCGCGCAGAACCGCAAGGAAACAAGGTATTCTTCGCAATTTGGAACGGCTGCGACTTGTAGAGACGATTTTGTCAAAGATTTCCTCGTTTGTGCGCGTTCGTAAAGCAGAACGTGTGTATGGAGGCGTCTTCCGTTCAGGAGGAAAGCAAAACGGCGACTAGATAAATAAAGAAACAAGTATTTTACGCGCAAAGTGAGGCAGCATCGTACGCCCGTGCAGGCACATGCAGTTTTCAAAGAGTATAAATCTCCCGTGACAGTGATGTCTGCGCCCGCGGCATGTTGGAGGAGTAGAAGAATTTATCTGGAGGATGAAGCAAAAGGAGAGAAACGTCTTTGTGTGTAAGAGCTTGCGGTCGGGGAGTACATTGCTCAGGTTGTTCCTTTGCGTCGCAGTTTGTCTGTAAATTGCGCTCATGAAGGCTACTAATCACACTAATAATCTAAAGTGGAAGAAGATTGTGTTCACCAAAATGGCGGCCACTTACATTTTCAGTACGCGTTTAGATAATCCACGATGGTTCACCTTAGAAGCAGATCAAAATCAGATCAATGATATATCATTCATGAAACACACTAACCGCACTTTTTTAATTATGCACTGCAATCTCAGTCTGTCACTTGCATTAACGTAAGAACAAGAACCGGATTGTGTCCACAGCTTCGACGAAATCTCGGGCACCAAAATGGCGGCGATACGAACGAATGTCGATAGATCCAAAGGTGGACATTGATCTCCGTCGCCTTGAGATCCGTGGCAAAGCGAAACGAAAGGGAATAAGGGGACAAAGGGGACCAGAACTCGTCGATCCGCGGCTCAGGACGGAACGCACGAGACAGGCAGGTGTAACGCGCAGCGGCAGTAGACACCAACTGATCTCACATAACAACGGCCGATAAAATTGTTGCGTTTCCACCAAAAATTATCCTCTTTTTTTTCCCTCGCGGTATAAAAAGTACAAAATTGTGGTAATTTAACCCCCACCGCCGTCGCGGCGATGCTCCGCTCGCTGCCCACGGGGAGGAGAGAGGCAACGAGTCTGCGGGTGCGAAGAGGAGAAGCGGAGGGAACAACAGAGTAACGGACAAGGATGGAAAATGTTAGAGACGGAAAGGGAAGAAGAGGGGGCGCGAAAAGAGAAAAGCAAAGCGGGGCCCTTTTGCCCGTGAATACACCGTACTAACGACGCGGGACAATTATGGTCCGATATAGCTGACGTTAGTACCAATAGCTGGGGTCGACTTCACACGCTCAGCTTTCTCTCCTCTTCCGGGACCGAGAAAAAATTCATTAGGAATCCTTTCGCGAGCATAAGTTTAGCAAAGATTATCGCGGTTCAAGCATCGCAGCAACGTTTTCGCGTGCACGTCGAGCCATGGCGGGCGCAAAGGCTATCGTCCCATTCCGTAAAGCTAGATTGTACACTTACCTAGATACTTCTCCTGATTCACCATCGATGCGCTAGAGCAGATTTGCGTATACGCGCGAAAATCACTTTGTCACAGGTCCTAACGAGCTCTACGAGCGTCCTTAGATTTTGCTAGCACAGGCTACTCCTCTTCTGTACTGCTGCTCGTGTGAACTCGACCGGTGCTTAAGCCACCGGGAAGGGGCATACTATGAAATTAGTATAATCACGATCGAAATTACTCGCACCGGGTTGTGCTGGAACAACCAACCGCTGCTCAAATAACCCGCCCCGCCATCGCCAATCAGCGATCGCAAGTTCGCGGCCATTTTGCGCGATGCAGCATGCGCATCCGTAGCCCCAAATTACCACAAAAGTGGATAATCTTTGCTCAAGAGGTGCATACTATACCGGCGAGACTACGCGTTGTCTCGGAAATCAAAAACGATTCGGAGATTTTGTCGGTGAAGCTGTCCCGAAAGTATATCGCACTATCCAAACAGGACACAGGACTCCGGTCTTTTCTATTTAAATGGTAATGCTGTAACATCGACTTTGATCTAAGTCCTTGCACTTAGCACTGCATATAGCACGGCTGCGTTATTCTTTAACGCTCCGAGAAAGCTTTCCTTTCCGCGCGCGGTGCGCGAAAGGAAGCTGCACGCAAGCCGGGACCGCGAAACGTAATCGGGCATCGAAGTCTCTCGCGCAGGCAGGCGCAAGGTTGTCCTCTTCCACTTACGGTGAGCACCGTGTGATTATAAAAACAAAAAATATTTAGACTGCGCTGCACATAATTGTACGAATGTCTAATTAGCCCTCGTTGCTTATCTTCGTTGGCACTGGATAAGCCTCGAGCAAAGTTTTCTTTGTCTCGCGTACTACAAAACGTATAGATAGATGCAATCGGGGAGGCGCGCATTCATCTTAATGCGCACGCCTCACCCCAAGGGGGTTTTCGAAGCGCCATGTTACGTTTCCTTACGTTGCGTCACGTTGGCTGGCTCCCCTGATTACGGTCGTTAATTATCGGTGGCTGCGGCTCACCGAAATTAGAGGATTCGAGATCGCTACTCCTCTCGTTATTAACATGAAAAATAAAACTGAGAGAGAAGAACATGTTCGAGTTCATGTTCGCGGTCGTAAGAGAGGAAGCTGGGACTAGTTTCCTCCAGTAGCTGCGATACATAAAAAACGTCCATGAATTATGATACACCATGATCAAATCCGGGAGTAGTCACATTCCGCGTTCGTAATGCACTTTGGGAACAATGAACGATGTTTCCACAAGATTTCGCCAGGATCGTAGAACATGTTAGCCATGGAGATTTGCTATTGCTAAAAAGTAGATAAGAAGAAAGGGGCGAAGGTGGAAGGGCGTAGCATAGAAATTCCTGCCGGTTCTTCCGCCGTTCTTCGAGACGTATACTATCTGCTACACCCGGGGCACGAATACGAATTAGGACCAAGTCGCAGCGGGATCGAGTCCCGCCGATTTCGAGTATGCTGGCGCCTTGGGCAACGATAAGTTGCTGCAGTGGGTCTAGCCACTGATCTGCCCCCTGTAATTATACCTTACACAACCCGAGCGTTGCCTTACTCTTTCCTTCTGCGTCACTTTCGCCTTCGTTTTCCACCGTTCCTCTTCTTCGCCGGACGCTTCTTATTGTTCAACGCGTGTTTCGCCGACCGAGGTCCCGCCGGGGGCGAAGGTTGCGTTGGAGCAGCCGTCTTCGAGGCACCGTTCTTCCGTTCCACCCTTCTCGGCTGCTTCGTTCGCTTTATTCCTGTAACTGCGCTGTTCTCTCATTGTTTTACAACGATCGCATTAGCCGCGCGCAATTAGTATGAAACGCTAATGAATGATTCGTTCATTAAACGTATGGTTACGCGTACGGTTGCTGCGCTGGATCACCGGCAAGCATGTTATTTCCATCCTCGATATTTGAAAGACGGTAATTGATTCAAAAGCGGCGTTTCCTTCGCGCGATCACTAGGATATATGTATATATGGATATCTCGATACACATCTCGAGCAGTGTTTCGCGACTCGATCGCGATTTCAGATCGCGCTTTGATATTCGTGAAAGAAGCAAGCCGCTCATGGCTGCTTGCCGTCGGGCGATCCGTTCCACGACAAGCTTCCTTATCCCAGCTTCCTATCCACGCATTTATCTTGTAAATTACACTCGTGCTCCTCTGTACACATCGAGCCCTCTTATTTGGTCGGTCCACAAGGACCATAACCGGGCACACGTCGGTACGGTAAACGCTGTACGATAACGTTGATCCATTGATACCGGTTTGCCCAAATAAAATTGTTGACCAGTGTAAATCTTTGTAATGCGCCCAGGCGTACAGCAGCCTCGATCAATTGTAGTAATCTCGTGTAAACAACGTGACTCTTATGATTGAACCCTATCCGCGAGCATTACGGAGGATGAGTAGTGGACATTGTTGCATAGGGTACCAAGCATTGCAACGTAGATACACGCGTATGAATCTCGCGCGTGTACTAATGCAACGGCAATTGCCGTGAGTCAGTGTACCTCGATTTTCCAGCCACGCACGCTCACTGACCGTGAGATTTATGATTCGTTATGTAACTCTTGTAAATTCAGTTTCGCATACGTGGTACATGTAATCATTTCACAGACCGGTGAACGCGCATTGTTCGAAATATCCGATAGGAGATAACGTACACCGTATACACAAAGGGCAGATATTCCTTTCGGCACGCGTCTGAGGCGCCATTAGATTATTTAGGCAGCCTGAACACATTGTTTCGTTTGCGCTTCATTTCGTGTGCTCGTGTTGCTTAATTTGCGAGGTAAATCGACGGTCGCACTGTCACCGGCGTGTCGCCATTTCAGAAACATTGTCAGCCTAATGGCGGCCACTTTTGGGCGAGAAAAAGGCAAGCGGCGACCACGAACTTCATATAATATGCAAACAGTCCGACCATCGCGTACACCGCACGAAGAGATTTCGATCGCCGAAGGGTTTGCGTGTAAGACTCTTGGCCGATCAGCCTTAGAGCGTTAGTAGCAAGCGTGATACCGCTTTTCGCTGGTTAACCGACGTCGAATACCACGGCATGCTAACGGTCATGCGATACACTGGGTCGGCGAAACACGCGTGCAAGAAGGATTGCATACGGATGCAATGCCTCTGCATTCGCAAACAACTTCAAAAGTGTTCGCCTAATGTCTCGTTCGCTCTTTTCGCTTTCGCCTCGCATTTGGGGCGAAAGGAAAAGAGTATCAACCTAAGAGAAAGTTCTTCTTGAACGTGGTGAATTGTTGAGGTGGAAGGGCGCAGAGGTAATCTATTTTCTCCGTCACACCTCGTATGCCATGTCAGATATTGATTTTGCATTATGGACACCAGTAAACCAAACCAATTGGCTCCCTTTCGTACGAAAACCGAGAAGCGGCGGTGTTTGTATTTGTACGAAGGGAGCAAGGTTTAGCATGGAAGGGAGGGTGCTGCACGCAAAGCCGAGGGCGGTGGCAACCGCAACATTAGATTAATGGCGAGTGTACTTCACCTTCGGTGCAATATCGTTCGCCGACGTGGATATCGTCGGAAACGAAGCTTCTCAAGTGGCATCGTATCAGTCATACAAATTGAACATTGCCCGCAATTATAGAGTGTTCATCAATTAAGCGCGTCTATTCCACATCGTACGTTGCGGCAATGAATTTTATTATTAACGTAAGAATCAAGTCACCCAAGTTACTTTATCTCGCATCCGCGATCTCCGCGATAAGCGATGCTGATGCTTGGCTAAATTTTAAGTGATCCCCGATGTACCACATGACGACGTATCGTTGCGTGGTATAAAGACGCATAAATCATTGTGCAAAAAGTAGAATGGCTATAGTCACCGAGACTTCGGGGGAACGTCTTTGCTTGAACAAGCGGCAACACCAGGATAGCCCCGAGGGCCGAGCGAGGTGGAGGAGTGCAGAATGGGAGATCCCGAGCCCTTGATCGTGATAAGATACAGCGGCGTCGTCGGTTGACAAAGAGTTGTAGGAACGCCTCCTCAGATCCGACGTGCAACCGCTTGCGGGGGCGTACATATTAAAATTGATCCCCCACTTCGGACCCTCTATCAACCATTTGCCGATCTTGTTTATTGCTGGGCACGTACAACCGCGTCACCAGAAAACAGGATCCATTTTACCGAAAACTTCCGCCCTTTCTGTGTGCGCCAGCTCATATTTTTCTGTGGAAACCATTTCGCTCTATTTTATTAAGTTTACTTTATCTTTGTTTCATTTCGGTAGTTTAGGAAATAGATTACCTCTTCGTGTATCATGCTCCCCTTTCTTTACGAGCGAACAAAACTTTTCCCGTCGCTGTTTGCTGCCGCTTCCGAGTAGTTCGCCATTCTACCGACAGTAAAAGTGCAGAGCAAACGGTAGAAGGTGCTGCCCCTTTAGCACGATGTCTAAAACATCAGTCGAGTCTACCATCTTAGCTGTTCTGCGTCGCATTTTGCCGCGTGATTTTACGGTGCGAATGCCGATTTTGAATTGGGTCCTGGTTGTCGAACGTACTTGTCAGAAAAGCAGCAACAATGTTTCCACAAAGTTCGCAGAAAAGGTACTGGATATTTAGCGATGAAAATGATTTGGCTGCGCTCAGGGAAAAGACGAATGCAGAATTTATCGAAAGACATGGTGCGAACATGGCGGTAAGTCCCGCTGCTTTTAGCGGCTAGTTAACCGTTCGTAGTTTGTACATTGATTTTTAATCAGAAAGTTTCGTATAACTTTCGATTGATTTATCTGGAAAAGTTAATAGCGTTATAGGTTATGTATACGTTTATCTCCATCGATGAACAGATTTTTAAGTTCGAACTTATGACTTTATGTACACACTATTTTCTACCATTCCTTATTCTTCGGTCTTATAATCGATATTACTACGAATCACCATGATTTTATGTTGATTTGTAATAAAAAATGCATGTTTTATAAAGCCAGAGGAGAGGGAGGAATATTTTTTATCCCATACGGAGGAGCGTACACTGTTACGTTTCTATGAATTACAATTAAGAGATTTTTGTCGTCGATTTACTCCATCAATGCCACGGGCCACGGTAGCGACCGCGTTGCATTACTTCAAAAGATTCTATCTGAGGAACAGTGTCATGGATTATCATCCCAAAGAAATTCTAGTCACATGCGTCTACTTGGCTTGCAAAGTAAATTATTTATTCGTCAAGTAAGATACAATGGTCTGCAGTTTGTCACAGTAGTTCATTTTAGGTAGAGGAATTCAATGTTTCAATATGTCAGTTTGTCGCTAACATTAAAGGGGACAGAGAGAAAGCATCCGATATTATACTTAACAATGAGTTGCTTCTCATGCAGCAATTGAATTACAATTTAACTGTGCACAATCCGTTCAGACCTGTGGAAGGTTTGATGATAGATATCAAGGTATATAGCTAGATACCTTTATATCAATGTCAACTCATCACACAGAGGCATGTTCATCATATGTACTTTTAGACAAGGTACACATCTCTGGAAAACCCAGAAAGGTTGAGACCGTATATAGACGAATTTTTAGAAAGGGTTTTCTTGACTGATAGTGTCTTACTGTATGCGCCGAGTCAAGTTGCACTGGCTGCAACTTTGCACGCTGCATCCAGAGCCTCAGCTAATTTGGACAATTATGTGACTGACATCTTGTTCTCCAAGGAACACTTAGGGTGTATAATAGAGGCAGTAAGAAGTAAATATCGGTTTTATTTATTTACTTCCCTTAGAGATATTTCTGTAATACATTGTAATAAAATATGTATTACAGAAATAAGATCTATGGCAAAATGTGTGGACCCTCCCTCGAGGGATGTGGTAAGGGCTTTGGAGAAAAAATTGGAAAAATGTAGGAATCAGGAGAATAATCCTGACAGTGAGATGTAAGTATTGGGTAGAGTAAGGGAATTTTTAAGAAGGCAGGATACTATGCCTCACGTGGTTACAGCTACAAACAGAGGATGCAAGAAATGTTGGATGAGGAAGACTTACAGGATAACGAAAAATATGCGAAAATTATACAGGACCAAGCGGCTCATGATGAAAAGATTTTGGGTGTCACCAAAGTTCTTTCCCCATCAGCTTTGTAATAGATGTTAAATAAATCGTTTCCACTTTGGTTGGCCATCATTTTTTATACCTCACGCATTGTACGGTCACTAAATAATTTATTGATTGACTTTTTTCTATAATCGCACACAAGGAAAGATTGCACTATAATTTATTAATAGTGTATAAATGTATTAGGTTACATAACACAAGATGGTTATCAAAATTGTTCGGTTTATATCGCACTCTCCCCCCTGTAATAAATGCAAGTAAAAAAAATCTTTATTTTTCAGCGTCTTCTATACATTTTTCGTTATTTAATTATAAATGTTTATTGTTTCATAATTTAAGCTTCCAGCGTGATATGTTTTTGATCACATATAAACCCCAAGGCTTAATAACTCAATCCTGCACTCCAATTTATATTACTTATCGATCATTTCTCGATCAGCATATAACATGAATACTACGATCTCTTACGTCTAAGAATCTTGATGCCTGAAGTCCAACCTTTGACTTAAATGATATGTTGGATTGCTTGACGGGATGTTCTGAAAAATCGACGTCTGTTGTCCCATCGTCAAGTTACTTGGTAACGATTGAACCATGGGCAAGGCAGGTGTCAGCGGAACGGTTCTTAAATGTTGCGGAAAAATTGGTGCTCCTGGTTGCAATTGTGCTGGGTAATTAAAAAACCTGCACAATGTTTCCAGATTTGAACGAAGTCAAATTTATAACACAGCTGAAAATAAAATATTATCTACCATAAACGATCTTCGACGAAAATTGGTCGAGGAGCAGGTATTCCTAGACTGGAGTAGTATTGCTGCGCCAGTAGCTCTACATCGTTCGTGTATTTTCTTTTCCATTTCGTGCGTCTGTTTTGGAACCAAATTTTAATCTGTGAACAAATAGTGTGGTATACAAATTTAACAGCGACAAGAACAGTGCGAGTGAATAATACTAATCATTTATTAGTATTATAATAGTAACAATGCTAATCATTTATTAGTATTATAATAGTGATAATACTAATCATTTGTTAGTATTGTCTGTGGTGGATGATTGGTGTGATTTATTTGAAAGAAACGACTAGTGAAATAATTCACTGGTCGCATAAGTTGCAGTGTGTCAAAGTTTTGAGCAAGTTTTTTTGTTCAGAACCAAAAATATTTGCCCCGGGTGAGGATCGAACTCACGACCTTAAGATTATGAGACTTACGCGCTGCCTACTGCGCTACCGAGGCACTTGCGAAACTTTCAGCCACAACGTGTGAAGCTGGAAGTATTGCAAATTAACATTTTTTTAGTGTGTTTGTGTTTTTAAGAAAGTCAGTGTTCAGCTGGTAAGTATGCGAATCGAACGTCACCGTGAGAAAGAGAGCAAACACGTGAAGCAGTGCAAAAAATGACGCTAGCATCTTGTACATGATTCCTATAGCACTTTTTGAAGGGGAATACCTAAACCGGACTCGAAACATTCAAAACGGCAATATATCCTAATTAAAAAATCGACGCCTCCTCGGTCCGTCGCCTCGGGATGCTCTTGTGGCATGTTGGAAACGCACGCACGAATCGTATAGAAGCAGCAGGGAAAGAAGAAGGGAGACTCCCGGAGCTGGCTCGTTAACTGTGAGAAATATTGTGACAGTTATGTCTGCGCCACGACACGTCTCCTTCTTCTCTCTGATCCGTCGTCTGATCATCTTTCCCTTTTGCTGTGATCGCGAGGATAATTATCTGCCTCGTTCAACGGTGCCGCGCGATATTTCTACCCGTTCCAACAATTACCACGGCTCGCAACATTGCGGGCCTGGTCCGATTGCGATCCGCCTGAACGGAAAATATCTGAAGCGTTATCATAAATTAATTAGTTTAAAGCTGTGCAACTGAGATCCACGCTCCTTGCGTTAAAGTAAATGAGAGAATTATGTAACTGTCGCAATCCATTTTAGAGCTTTGTGCAGTTAACGCGAGGATTAATCTAAATCCTCGTTGGACGCATGCAATTCGAATCGCATGGATAATATTAGAGGGTAGACGCCAAATCGTATGGAGACACGAGCAAAAAGATTGCGGTGTTCAAACGCGACACTGTGGGAGGCAAAAAGGCTACAATTTCTAAGTATAATACAATTTATATGCGCCGCAGTGATTAATTAAAGGTTTCCGCGAAGGGAAGAGCTAAATGCCTTGCACCCTCGTCCGTCTAACCACCAGCAAGAAGAAAGGGGGTACAAGTGCTAATTGGTCCTAAAGGGCGATCTTCCCCCATGGCGCCATGGTGTGGCGCCTACACATATGGTGTCCTTTAGAGTCATAATTCAGCGGTTAGACGATTATGAGGAACTCAGGGTACAAGAAACTTAAACTATTTCAGGTGTCCTGGCCTGCGGAAGTCACAGACGTTATCGCAATTTATTGCGTGTTGTGTATCTTGTTCCGAACGACTTCCGCGAGATGCGTTTCTCCTTAATAACAGGAAGAATCTTGTTTCTAATCCCAGCCTCTCCCATTATTATTAACCATAACGAGATAATTTTCCTCCCCCCAAAATAACGGCGCTCGTAGGCGCAGCACTGGAAAGTGTAATAATATAAATTATTATGAAACACATACCTGAGTTTCAGTCAGCTTCAGACTCTTGCTGAGCTGCAACCTCTTCGCCACGCTCAGGTATTTGTTCCTCTCGAACTCCGCTTCCAGCGACTTGATTTGCGCTGCCGTGAACGCGGTTCGTGGCCTCTTCTTTCTTTCATCGTCGCTAATGGCGCTGTCACTTTTTTCTTGAACTTCTCTATCCGCACCTGTCGTGCAATTGGCACCGCTGCTGCTGGTACACGCTTCTGGTAACACCGTGGAAAAAGGATTACACTTCCCGTTGTACACCATCGGTGATAGGAATGATAATTAAACAACGCTTCCTTATCGTCTTATTATCGAGTAATTGCGCGATGCCACTCGTAATTAAGTGAACTTTAACGCGTGTGCCGTGTGAGATTAAACGGCAGGCAACGGTAACTTGTTGTATTGAGTTTCTGATGAGGTGAGCTAGATTTAAAAAGCGATGACAAAAATCTATTATTAATTATAGAAGATTGTGCTTAAGCGAGATTGCAACTGCGAGCGCTGGCTCTTTTAGAATTTCAAACGGCCCAATTAACCCTGTGAAAGTTCTTTCCTCATCAATCTCGAAACTTTCCAGCTCGTCGAAGTTGTTTATATTTATATTTATCTCTGGCTTACAAGCCGCTCGTACAAGACGTCGCGCGTCGCCCATGAGGAATGTCTTTAGGGTCTCTTTTAGTCGACTGGTAACAGGACCGGGCTCTAAGCAGCGGGGATCATCTTCTAATTATCTGCCCATTCGTCATCCGACGAAAAACCGTGGCAGCACGACGCTTCCACCGCTGAATACGTCTGCTACCACGAAGAAAAAAAGCACTACGCGACGTAGTGAGCAGTGGCGAACATGCTGCGCCCCAATTTGATCACCTTTGATAGCACATCATAAATTGAAGATATTATAACTCTTCGTTTATCAAATGGAGCATGTGTTTCTTCCATCGTTTATATATAATTAATCATTCCCGTACCGAATGGCTGGAAGAAGCATCTTCGGAAGGACAAGACGAGCTCATCCGTCATGGCATCGAACGCGAAGAGGACTATTTTGGCGTCGATAAATCGATGAACTAAAAGACCTTCCTTGTTGGCGAAGAGAATGGATCGACTCGGCCGACCCTTGTAGTCGGAGGAGCAATAAATATCTCGAAAAAAAAAAGTATTTGCGACTTGGTACCGGGACCGTGGAGTGTCGTTTACCGGCTACTAATTGTCAGATGGCGACGTAATTGTCGCGTTTCTCGCACGTTTTTCGAGGCTTCTCTTCAGCTCGTACTACAGAATCGTCGGCTAAAACTGTACCGCCTCTAATTCACTCGGCGTGGACCACGACGTGCACACGCTTGTGCACGTGTAAATTCAGCAAGGATTCCAACCCGACCGCCGTGGAACAGTATGCGCAGATAATAATACCAAACGATACCTACAAGTTGCACGTGTTTACATTTTAGCATCGCATCTGTTGCATTAGCATAATGCAGTCTTAAAACGTTGCAGTTGGCGAAGTACTAAATCCACGCCAATTTACTCCAAGGGAATGCACGAAGTTCCGATGGTGAAATATGCCTAATATTTTCCTATGGAAGTGACGGGGCTGTCTTCAAGCGCGATATTCTCTGACCGGAAGCACCCGAGCGAACGGAAGAGGAAAATATTTTCGGAGGGTGCTGTTCTCCGGCGCGGCTCATTTGTCGTCGAGTTTCTGACTCGGTTGCATTGACGAACGAGCTCCGCGAAGAAGTAGGAGAAAGGGGTTGGCGTGAAAGAGTAACGGTGCAAAAAGGAGCTTCGAAACTGGAAGAAGCGTGCGGAGGAAGCCGAAGAGGAGCACCACGAGAGTCGCCGAAATAGAACACCACGCCCTCTAGTTTACCTAATTGCCGCGAGCCTCGGTGAACTTGTCTCCTAATTATTCGGTGATGAATGGCGAGAGCACCGGTAGAAATGCGCGATAAAGCGTGGCTAATTTTCATTCGTTCGGCGTTGCACGATTTCACGTTCGTAGCCAACTAGCAAGATAATTAATCCGTACTTGCGAGTCGGACTCGATTCGACACTTCCGGATAGACAGATGACTAGATCCTTTGTTATGATCTCAGCTAGCGTTTTGCGAGATTCGCGATGAAGAATATAATTGCGCTCAGTGACTTCAATGAAAGATATTACGCGTTACTTCTTCGAAGGATTATTCAAAGGATTCTGGGCAGAATGAATCTGTGTGAATCGATAAAGATGCAGGATAATAGTATATTCCAGAAAGGGAAGTATCTCATAAAAGCATGATCGAAGCGCAGAACAAATGGCTGGTTAGAATTCGAAAAAGTGGGCCCGTTTGAAGGGAGCGCACCTTTTGGATGACTTTACTCGTTTACGGGACTGCTTTTGCAAAGATTTACGCGTCGCGTTGACGGCTTTGTAGTTGGACGCGACGTCTCGCATATCTCAGTCCGAACGCGCGGCGCAAACCGAGAATTGTCCTTTCGTTAGATCTCGAATTTATCGCGGCGGCCATTATGCCGTGTAAATCACGCGAGACGAGGATCCTTGGTGGAAATTAGCCGTCGAGAATCTGCAAACTTTCCTGGTAAAATGCATCGACGGCTGCTAATAAATCTTTGCCGACGTATAAAGGCACTAGTGCCAGTGATAAATCTAGCGTAAGCAAGTAATTATCAAGTATTTATAAAAAGTAACAAACGAAAGTCGGATAGAACCAATTGATGAAGTGCCATCGAATGCTGATTCTTCGTGTTTTTTTTTTTTCATTCTGTACTGGGTACCAAGTAGCGAAAGCACATTTTGCTGCATTTCCACGGCAGAATTAGCAGGAGACAGATAAATAGTGGACGAGGAGCAGGAACATTGAGTGGGCGTGGACCCCGCAGGAAGTAATGGATCAAACTCACGGGCAGCGGTCCTCCGCGGAAACTCACGAATTCGTTGCCACATGAAGGAAGCATGTGGATTCTGTAACAATCGCTCCCTTTCGCGTTGGTGACAATATTCTAATTAAGTGAGGCCAATTACGCTTGCGCGTAATAATCGCGATATTAAAAGATACAAGGTAATCTTGATCTGTCGAAATCTTTGCGCCGCTCTTCATTGTCCCAGATTTGGCGGCAAGTTCATTGATTCTGTCCGCAGGATTTAATGACTGTACGAAATGATAACCATAATCTCCATCCAAAAAAATCGATTGTACTCACCGTAACACATGTCCGGATCAAGAGAAGCTGAGCAAATCATATCGGCATCATCGTATTCGACTTCTTCCGTTACGGACATCGATGAATCTGGCGCTACCAGTTTCCGCCCTTCCGAATCGTTTGCTATTTTAAATCAATATCATTATTAACTTATTTCCTTAATTCTGCCAGAACGGAAGAGCAATTTTCTTTACACTTACATTCGTGGCCATGCAAATACACCTCGGTCCGAATCGGTATCCGATTTTCTTCTTCGACAGCCTTCTTGCTTGGTGCTAAAAGACTTTCGATACTGAATGAACATACTCTTGGACTTTCGACCAGTTCGGTCGATTCTTTGCCGATCTCCGAAATCTTCACGCGCTCTTCTGACATCTTAGATTTTCCCGTTCTCAATTGCCTTATCACAGCTGGCTGCTCTGATCGTGGAACGATCAAATCGATTAGTTGTCCTCTTGGATACTTAACGATACGTATCTACCGATCCTCCAAGAGAAGCACTTAAAATTCACTGCACATTGTCCACTGATAAATAATCACTTTCTTCACAGAAATACTTCTTGTTTATGCGTTAAACGCCAAGTGTACAGTGCGGAAGATTTATGCAACAATTTTGATTCTTCTCAATCGAGGGGTGTGAGAATGAGTTTAGCGATGGTACAAGTACGTTGTCGACTCGGACCATTCATAGACACCCTGCGATCCGTTCGCGGGATCAGAGTTGAAACCAGCGACTGTTTGTCGGGGTTGCTCGCTATGTCCAACAATATTTTTTTGGCAACCAAGTGAAATTCTTCCTTCTTCGAGGCGGTGTCGAAAAGCCACGTGCTCCTGACGTCATCGTAGATTCAACCAACCCAAAGTAAGTTTGGGCGGTTCTTGGCAAGCACGTGCGTTTCTGGAAGGAGCCACTCTAATGATCTCGTACAGTAAGACGGCAGCAGTCACTAAACGATGGTAATGAGGTATCCATAAATTTCTGTCACCGCCACGAAACGCTATTTAATAATTGTCTCGACAGAAGTCGAGCGCGATTCTATATCAATATTCGATCTGTTGCAACTGCATTGAATACGTTTGTAAGAATCCTTTGGCTCGATCAAACTTGGGTTGCATCTTGAAAAAGGTTTCTAGTCAAATAATCCTAAAAATATTTAAGGGAGGAAGGATGCTATGATAGGGAGCAATTGTTGGAACCTGTGAAGAAGTGCGCTGAATGTATCAAATTTTATTAGGGAAATTAATATGAATTTGAAGTCGGCGAGCTAGATGAAAAACTGAGTGACATAAATGTATTATTAGATCTAAGCCAGCACGCTGCAACGTCTAAATTCCAATGGGCGCGTATAAAACTCGGGGTGGTGTGACAAGCGTGTCATTTATATCGCGAAGACACGTATAATCGGGCCATACGTTTAATGAGATTATTAGACGCACAATCGCGTGTATTAACAAGACGATGAAAGTCATGATAGAATGATACAAGAACTGTTGACAGATGTGAAACTTGGCTGCGATTATGCGAACCAGCAAAATACACTGCAGAAATTTGTTTCTGCTGGCCAAGTCGCGCTTCTTCTGAATAAATAACAACCAGAAATATTTACCGGCGAATCATTCTTTCTTTTTCTAAAAATTCACATTCTTATCTTTATACCAATCTTTTATTTAACTTGACAAAATAACAAACGGGCTTGAGTAAAACAAAGTCAAACTCTGCGGGCCGCAACGTGATGAATGCATTAGTACAAGGCAGTAGACGGTAAGCTGTTGAAAGGACTGGTAGGAGTGTCCGTAAGATCACGTTACCCAGACGACACACCTCTCGCAGGTTCCGCGATATGTTATATTGCCAGAAAACCGAAACCCTTGACGGAACGGGACAGCCAAGGTGTTTGTTAATTTTACGCTTAATTGGAGCCACAATCGACAGCAATGCGGTAGGAAGGATGTAAATTATCGGTTCCTCCGTACGTGTCGACCGCGATCTAAGACCGTCGGGACACTTTCCTGGCGTTTGTTATCCCTCGCCTTGAACATATTTTTGGAATCGTGTTTCGTCAGACGAAAAATCACACGCCACAATTCCATGTTCTCGCCGTTGGAATAAACTGCCCTGTATCATTTTACTTCGTTAGTTGGCGTCAGGAAGTGGACGCTCCATAGGAGCTGCAGGACAATAGTCTCAGGAAGTAATTTTTTCACGGGATAGAGGTTCTAATGAAATGAAAACCACAGGCTTCGTGCATTTTTTTTAATACGATTTTTATTCGTATACCAACAGAATAAAAGCTTCCTAGTCGGTACATCTTCCCTTTCATCGTAAAATAAAACAGAACGTATTTGTTACTCCTAGTACAATTCATCGTACCGGAAAATAAAAAATAGCTGTGATTAGTGCAAGGTAACGAAATAACTTCCTTCCATCAGGAGGGAACCTCAGAAGATTTATGTTAAATTTCAAGTTTTCATAATACGAATATGGGACACGTACTCGAAAGTTTCTTCTCGATTTAAATTTCTCTATTGATTTGCAGTCGCAAAAACTACAATTGGTCCTTATATCACTTGTAACTTATTAAAGAGATTATCAATTTAATATTTGATAAGGTGACGTCGAATTTTGATGGGGCAAATATATTACTGAATCGTCTTTCTTAAATAAAATGTCTTGCTGCTCAAGCATCGCATGTCCTTTGTAATTCCAATTACAAAGATACCACACCAGATCGTATTACGATACAACGGAAAGGTATAAAAGTTTAACAAAATATATCTCAAGTAGAAGTTAGAATATCTGCTGTGTGTGTCTAACATTCTTGTTAATGAAATAATAAAGCCCGCTGGAACTTGATCGATCCGTAACGAATCTACATTTGTTGCGTAGAATTACCATTCCATGTATTATTTTCGTCACTGTCGTCCCCACCTGAATGCAATCTATGGACATTCCCGTCGTTTCTGATGGTCGTGCTAGCCCTATTACCCAAGTATCTTCTAACCAAGCTAAATTTCATAAATAATATTTTAACTATGCTGAAACGTATAATTGATCGGTGTAAACGTTTTTCTACATTCGGAACCTACCCCGATGTGGTGGCAGCATTCTGAACGTTCGACGTAACTACGTCCTCTGCATTATTTTCTGTCTCTTGATTTTCAGCAGAAGTGCTCGGTTCTTTCGGTGCGTCTTTCCGCGCACTTCCGGTAAAATACCCTACTATATAATAGTATACAGCTGTGAAAATTGCAAACGTAGACCAAACGAACCGTGGTATAAGGCCGACATCTTTCGTAGACGTCACTGTCGTAGTGACGTTCGGCTAAAATCATAAATGGAAGGCAACGATGAGCATTGCGGTCCCGATGAGAGTGTAAATGTTTTATCGAAGCGGAAATTGAAATTACGTTTGTCAAAGGCAGTATCAGGATCACCGCTGTAGGAACTAGTTCCAGTTCTAAAAGAGTTTTGTCGTCCTCCTCGTTCGTCAACTCCCGTCTAGGGAAAGAGGTGGACATCGCGAATTGACGGAATGGTAAAGTAATATTCTGAACAACGTAATTACGCAAGTCGCGTAATGTACTTGTCGGTTCGAATTGTCCAACATATGGATTACCAGACGGTAAGCGGAATTGTATTCTACTGACAGTCGCCGCGGATGCGGACAATTTAGACGATTCGCTTGCTTCCTGATTTTGTTGCTGCACTTCTTGCTGCAGTCGGCAAGATTAAATCTTGTTGGTATATAAAAATATCGTTTGACGATTATTCAAAACGGAAAGTGTACAAACCTGCTTCGCTAGATCTCTTTGTTTCCGTTCCAACTTATCTTGAGCGATTTGTTGCAAAACCTTCTCCCTAGCCGCTGCATCGGCAGCTTTCTCCCGCATTCTCTCCTCGTAAGCCTGTTTTATTTCCAAGTCCTGCTGTTTCTGTCGCAGCTTTTGCACATCGCGACCGACTTTACGACGCTCTATCTCCCTTTCTCTTTCTTTCCTTTCCTCCTCCTCTATACGCTGCTTCCGTTGTATTTCTATTAATTGTCGCGCTCTTTCGACTTTTTCCTGCGGATATAATGTTTTGTTAAAAGTATTCACTAATACTCTAGTATCTTTTATCCAAGTAAGGGATCGTGAAATGAAAGTACTTCGGCCGCTAATTCTTTCGCGGCTGTTTCCTTTGTCTCGTTTACTGGTGTCGGTAATTCGGTCGGTTTCGAACTCGTGGGTTGTTCGTCTTTTACGTTGTTTTCTGTTATTTTATTACTCTCATTTTTTAACGCTGCTTTTGGTTCTGATTCTTCTGATTTGATTGTACTATCATTTACTTTATCTACGTTAACCTTTAAAGTAGAACTAGTAGCACTGCTGGCAGCAGTGGCCTTCTGTTCTGCATCTATCAAATTGAGGGAGGCATTTTTATTTTTTCCTGCTTTTGATAGGACCAAGTCAATTTTAGTTGCTAAATCAGCTGATGTTGCACTGCCAGCAATAATTTCCAATGGTGTCCCATTGTCACCGATGAAGAACAAAGATGGTACGGGTACCAATTGATCTGTTCAAGGCCACATAGGAAAATACCAAGTGTGTAAATCTTTTGTGATGGCGATAGTGGCATTTTATAAAAGGATACAGATCTGAGCAAAAAATCTGTAGGTCTCTGATCCACTTTCCAAGCGGATGGCTACAAACTCCTCTTGTTCCAGCCGACAAGAAACTTCTGTTGCATTGATTGCTTCAGCAACTTGTGTAGATGTGTCATCCTTACCTATAAATATGTTGCAAGGCAATTTGTTTAATAACATTGATAAAAAATATACATTATATAAATTGCTGAGGGAAAGTCACGCAAAACATCGAAGAATTTGCGAAATTATTTTTAGTTGGATGTTACGCGCTAGTGTTAATGAAAAAAACCATGCATTAACAAATCGAAAAATCACTTAACCTAACAGTAAACTAGATTCGCACCTTCGATGAATACGACGAAAATTGCTTTCTTGGATTTCGATGTGGCAACTGCTTCATTGATGCTACCTTCGAACCACTTCATCTTTTTGCTTTACTGAATTGAAAAGATATCCGTGTACTATTGTGCCAGCTATTGATAATGACGTAATGAAAAAGTGGTTTAATCACTAGAAATTTTCCTTACAACTTGACGTTTCAAAATCTGGCCAAGGTTTGGGTAGGTAACTGTTGGATCGTTCTCAGGAATTAGTCCATTCGATTGATTACGACTACATTTATTTCTATGTTAATTCGAAGAGATATACAGTGGTTAAGTAACATAAGTAACGCATTAGATAGTAATTTCATATGAACGTGTAAAAATAAGCCCTACTAAATACAAGTTAGTAGTCGCATATCGTGACGCTTTGGTCATCCACCAATAGCATTTAAGTTTCACTATTAAATCGATGAAGTTTCCGCTTGTTGAGAACAGCCTTAAAGGTTTAAGGCTAAACTAGAACCGGTGGATACGAACCATTGCAGGGTGGACAGTGTGTAAATAAGGATGTGAGAAGAGACGTGTAGAAAATATAAGTTTCGTGTATGAATCATTTATTGCCTTCGCATTGAGAAGAACACAAATAGATAATGGCACACTTTGTGAAAAATGGTAAGCATTATCAATGTCATTCTCCTCTTGTTGTACTTAAAACGCATTTCCTGCCATGTCGAAACTGGATGCGATCGGTGGGCCTGTTCTGTTGGCCACACTGCTTGTATCGCCATGTTTTCTCGCCTTCCGTTGGCTCGCCACTAGGAACAGTGGAATAGAAATGTGGTAATGGCCAGTGCGTCTGTTCCGCATATTTGATGTTGTGATAAAGTTGGGCGTACGCGTCCGCCTTATCAGTCGTGACAAAGTTTTCTTTTGTTCCGAGTGTGCTCGTTTGATTTCGTTGTACACGGGTACTTTCTGAAGGAACGAAATCGAGGATAAGAAGGATGAAACGTTGAGTGTCCGATGTCGGTGATTCATTATCAGAATATGGAAGTGCACGACAGATAATAGAATATAATCGTATTATACGAGGAACATTTACGCTTCTTTTGCATTCCACGTGCATTCGCTTCGCCATCGTGTCCGCTTGGGGGATGAGCCAGAAGTAATTGGGACAGTGCTACTGCATCGGAAATAATCGATACGCGGCCGCCAACGTATAACAAGAGAATATGAAATCGGAGCGAGCATGAAGGTAACTGTGTGCTTCGAGAACGTTAGAGTGGTGGTTCCTTGCGGCGATGGAACCCTGCTTGTTAAGGATTTAATGCACGAGGCTATTCTAAGATATAAAAAGGCGACTGGAAAAAATGATAGTACACTAACCATAAATAGTCTATCCTCCTTGACTGGCGGTGGCCTCTTGGATCCGGACGATAGGTTATGTGATGTAGCCGATGACAGAGAGCAGATTGTTGCTCACTTTGTAAGCACCGACAGCACGCATGCCGGTGGTGATGGGGCAAGTTCAGTTGGAACGAACAGTCCTGACTTCTTCCACTCGGATGGCAAGGACCAACCATTTTCCATTGACTCACATTCCTCCATACCCATTAGTGGTATCAAAAGGGAAAGCACCAAAAGACTATCCATGCATGCACTTTCAACCAGAGAACCATGCCTGACCACCTACTCCGCTCTGTCCCTACCAAGGGAGTCCCGGCGCAGAGAACCATTGGGTCAAGATGCCAAAGTGTCCTTCGAATATATGAATGCCAACATAGAGCCAGGAGACCAAGGGGAGATCAGGGAAATTGTGATAAAGAATGAAACAGGACCACTGGGGCTTCATGTGGTGCCATGCTATGATTTATTGGGCAACGATCAGGGGCTCCGGGTTGAGGGTGTTGAGCCCAATGGCAGAATAGCCAGGGATGGACAGATCGACTTGCATGATAAAATAATAAAAATAAATGGGCACAGTCTGTTGCATATACCATTCTCCAAAGTGCAGGAGATATTTCGTACCTGTATGACTGATCCCTGTTTGAAGATCTCTGTGGTGAAGCATAAAAAGCCACGAGAGAAATCTTCGCATAAAAATCAGGGCAATACCAGTGGGGGATCGGAGAAGGAAATCGACGACAATGTTAAAAGACTGCAATGCAGCAATTATAATTTACTGCAGACTGCTAACACGCGTAAGATCGGACGTATGATAGAGATAGAATTGACAAAGGGTAGTAATGGCCTCGGATTCAGCGTCACGACACGGGATAATCCAGCGGGTGGCCATTGCCCGATATATATTAAGAATATATTACCGAAAGGTGCTGCGGTCGAGGATGGTAGATTGAGGCCTGGCGACAGGCTGCTCGAAGTGAACAATAAGGAAATGACGGGGAAAAGTCAGGCGGAAGTGGTGTCGCTTCTCAGGAGTATATCACCCGGTGGGAAGGTGAGGATGGTGGTATCGAGGCAGGAGGAAGCTTCCTCTAGCAACCCGGACACTAATTCCCATGTCAGTCCGACGAACCAGGCCACGGAGACTACGGACAACTCGAAGTATTGGAACGCATTGAACGTATCGCCGATAAAGAAGAATACCGAGGAGAAGATTAGTCCGCGTACTTACGATAAATGCTCATTCAAACCAGTGAAATCTCCGACCGAAGATATCGTACTGTCGCCGCGCAAGAATCGAATGATATTAACATTAGACATACCGGTTCACGATTCGGAGAAAGCAGGCTTAGGCGTTAGCGTTAAAGGGAAGACCACGAACACCGACGAGAACACTAACATGGATCTGGGAATTTTTATTAAAAGCGTACTTCACGGGGGCGCAGCTTCCCGTGACGGACGACTGAGGACCAATGATCAATTGCTCAATGTTAACGGGGTATCCTTGTTGGGACTGTCGAATTCCGACGCGATGGAAACTCTGAGAAGGGCAATGCTCAATACGAACAGCTCTGTGACAGGGGTGATTACACTTACGATAGCCAGGAGGATATCCTCTTACGATGCGGCTGACAAAAATTTGCCCGACAACCTATCCGGCCATTGTAAAGTAGAATCCGCGAACAGTATATACATATCCGATTCCACGAAGGGCAACGAGGGTAGAGTGAAGGAGAAGAACAATTTGAATTCCCAGTCGGACATCCTGGACAACGGGGGCCTATTATCCTGCGTGACGGCCTCTCCGTGGAATCCGGTTATCGATAGACTAACGGAACAGTATAATAAGAATAGTTTAAGGAATGAAAGTTACTGTATCGCGACCAATAAGACGTGGATAGAACCCGTCGGCAATGCGAAGAAAATAACGAAAGATCAGCGCGACGGTCGCGCGGAGCCGGCGTTGCTAGAGGAATCCAATGATTCGCAGTGCAATGAAGCCAAAAGAAGCGCGGACGATAAAGATAGTCAGTATTCCGGGGACCCCACGTACGATAGTCAGTTATCCCTCGAGGAGTTCAGCTCCTCGTCCAATAAGTTCTCCCGCGACGCTTTAGGTAGACAGAGCATGTCGGAGAAACGGCATGCCGCCTTGGACGCGAAGAACACCGATACTTATAAGAGAAATAAGAAATTACGGGAGGGACGGGAGAATAAGAATCAGGAACAGGCGAATGCGAAACCTACGAATCAGTCGACGGATTCCGAGGATCATTGCGATAAAAGTAAAAGTAAGAACATCAGCAAGGGTAGTACCGCGAGCGATGGCAGTATGAAACGATACGAGAAATCCGTGGATCCTGCTCAGTCCGAATACGTGTACACCATACCCGGCTGTAACAATAAGTTCACATCGCCGCGGAAACATTGGCTTGTAGACGATGTGCACGGCGAGATAACGAACAGCAATAATTTCAAGGATGGTCGCGAGGGATTTCAGAACGCCCGGGGAGACGTAAAACAGGCGTCCCTTAATTCAGCATTAGATGATCGATATAAACGGTCGAGGAAAAAGGGCGGCATCCGTTCGATGCTTCGATTAGGGAAGAATAGGAAATCGCTCAATTTCGGTGATAGTATAGAAGCTCGTCATGAAACCAGTAATTATTGCAGCGGAACGATCAACTATATCGCATAATATTTCAAAGGGTACTTATAGCGTAGACGCGAAGTTTAAGATATAAATGAACCTACTTGTGCATAACATCTGGGGCTACCATATATTATACACGAAAAATATACACACCGTAATACCCGTCGCGCGTACACGTATAGAGTATATACTTGAATCATGTATTATTTGTTCCAAAGTGCCTTATATCATTGAAGAAAAAGCAAACTTTATTCTGTATATATAATTTTTGTATTCCGTCTTTAATTCGTACCGATCATGTATCTATTTTTAAAATAAAACTGTGCACGTAATCTAAGCAATGCGTAAGTTGAATGACCGATAATTTTCAAGCGGAAACTGTTCCATAGTTCTCGACATTAGAGAGAGATTTCTACCATGGTACATCTACAATTTCGATAACGTTAGAAAGCGTTTGTAAATTTTAACACGTATACACGAAAGAATCAACGTTCGATACAAGCAGTGCGCCAGGATATCTGAGAAAATGGTGGTAGGTGGATTAATTAAGCGACTGCGGAATTTACATTTGCGACAAAGGAAAAACTCTCTTCTGTTCTAGCATTCCAATTAACACCGAATCAGTTGCTGTTTCAACAAAAACGATTCAGGGGCAAGATAAACATCCGGAAGCCGAAGATATTTTATAAGAAAGCAGTGCTGAACGAACTTTTAACACCCTTCTTTATCAATCCGAACCAGGGCAAATCCCTGGAAGAACTTTGCTTGAACACGAATGTAGGCAAAGCTGAAAATGTGCTTGGACCTTACGATCAAATCTTGGTGAGGGAAGTACGCAACTGGTTCGACAATTCAAATATGGTCGCATGCTTGCACGTGAACAGTATCAGCGAATTGGACAAATTCGATACGAAAGTTTTGCTGCACAGAGCGAACATGCACTTCAAATACTACGGGCCTCACATTGTACGCGAAGCCATAAAAGATTCGCCGTACGAAAATCTGGAGCCCTTAGTTTGCAAGTACACTTCATTCGTGTTCAGCCCTGAAATCAATATAACTACCCTGCAGAGCATCATCAAGAAGAACAAAAAGATGTGCATGATAGGTGAGCAATATCGATAGAGGATTACAGGATGATTTTATTATTCTGTTTATTGGTTCTTCCAGGGGGTGTGCTCGAGGGACATGTTTTAAAGCTCAGCGAGTTTCTAAGATACGGTGAAATGGATATCACGACGGCCCAGTCGAGTTTGGTCCAATCGTTGCGTGCTGCAGGCGGTCTTAACCTGAATCAACAGCTAACGCATCATCAGTCGATGTTTGTGTCACGATTGAAACAGATCGGCACAAGCGAGTCGACCTCCGACGATAAGCAATGAACGATCGGTGCCTGTACAATAGCAAATCCACCTGTATCTATAATTTATTATACATTCACGATGCGCACGTGGCCTTAGCCAAAGTACAACTCATTCCCCCGTGTCCTACGTTACGATAGAAAATAAGAACGCTCATTCAAAACTGAGGTATCCGCCTCCTTTATTAATCTTGTTACTTCCAAATCCATGGAGGACGGTTTCCGCGATAAGGTTAATCATTGAGCAAGCAGCGTATGCGATGTATACGTACGTGAACTTATCAATATCAGCTTTACCGATGATCAAACTCATTAATTAAATAGATATCAAACCGTTGACGTATTGACTAGCGTACTCGTACCGATGCACCGGCATGTTGATAACGATACAAAAATATCTTGTCTCCCGGGCACGCCGCGTTTCTTCTCTATTGTGGGCAACCCTTTTGGCGACCCCCTTGCAGCGGGTCATGCGTCGTTGCAGTAATTGTATCTTTTGATGGTTCTCAGTGACAGTAATTGCAACGAGGATGACACTTGACTCCATTCTCCCCGCATCTGCAGCCTCCGGATGTGTCCCCTTTTCCCTATGCGTGCCAGAAGTACGATCAATAAAAAGTGTAAAACAATGAAGCCATAACAATATGGATTAATATTTTAATCGTACAGCGCCGTTACGTATCGATTACTTACACCTGGACCCCAACGCGGACCTCTCGTCACCCAACATATTTCGGTCTTGCACATCGAACAACGTAGCCAGTCGCAACCCCATTTTTTCATCAGGACAACCGCACAGGTTGGACAAGCGAGTGCTTCACCCCTGTCCACCATATCTTCCAGCATTTCAGCTGTCCTTCGTGACTCTTGATCCGTTTCCTTGGACAATCTTAATTCTTGCTGGTACTGCTTGCAATTTTTACCAGCGTGTATCACCTGACGTGTGAATAATACTTGAATTAACATTCCAATGATATATTAATCTCGAGGTTCGTAAGCGAAATAGAATTAATTGCCAGTTTCTGACCTGACAGGTGAGACAATTGTTTGCCCTGCACACGGGGCAAAGGAAATTGTTCACATCGTCATCGTAAATGCACCAGCCAGGACAATCCGGTGTTTTACAATGGAACGCGTTGTTCCCAGCATTGTTCTCCGCCTGAGCGATCGATTTCGCTAGATGTTGCTGGTAAACTTCCGGTTCGACAAGCTAAGTATACGAATCATACGATAGAGCCTTTCGAAACGCATTTCTTTTCCACAATCTACACTTACTGCTTTAATTTCACGCTCCTGCAGTGTCGATTCGCAGGTGTACTCCGAGTCTCTGTAAGGACATTTCACTTCAGCTTCTTCGCAGTATCGAACAGTATTAGCAATACATGACCTGCAACAGATTAATCATCAGTAACTTGTACGATATCTGTTCCGAGTTTTCACGAAGGAAAATTAGTTTATACCTGCAGAACATGTGTAGACAGTCCCTCAGAATTACTCCTTCACGAGGGCCGTATGTAACGAAGCATACGGGGCATTCGATTGGCTCGGAGTTTGGTATAACATCGCAGTTCTCCAGAGAAATTAATTCCTCGTACCTGTCCATCTTCGCCTCTTCTGGTCTGCCACTTTCCTCTGTCTCCTGTTTTTAATTTTCCAAATAACTTGCGAAACAAATGCTTGCTGAATTGAATTCGATCAATTGATTTCTACCTGAGGTTCTTCGACTACTTCCTGATCCTCTTCCACGATCTGGAGCACTTTCGTCGAAGTACTCGCTTCATCGTTTATCACAGTCGGCGCTTCCTCCACGTCCCTAACTTTTTCTACTTGTATCACATTTTTCTCCGGTCGTAATTCTGCAATTAAGCAAGGATTCATTTTCAGGCACTACTGTCACGCATTTCTTTTTTTTTTTACCTGGCGCCACGAGGTATAGAAATACGGGAGACCCATCTGCAGCCTGCAATTCGTTCAGAGTCGCCTCATCGCGATTCGCTAGATTCTTACCGATGATCCACCGTTGCACATTCGTCGGTATCTCGAATTCTGTGTGTACCTTCGCCTTCAGTTCGGCCACCGTCATCCCGCTCGGCAGCTGTTATCATGTTTTGATTCGGTAAGGTATCCAATATCGTCATAGGAGCAGGCAAACGTCGTCCAGCTTGATTCGAGTAGCAAATAGCGTTATTTACCTGAAGAGGTATCGGTCCCTGGTGAGCAAGCTTGTCTTCAATGTACATATTGACTTTAATCAACTGATCTTTGAGACGGGCTGATCGTTGTCGAATCACGGAACAATGGATCTTGAGCCGTGCCAGCTCCTTCGCCAAACCAGCTGCTTGTTGGTGATGGCCAGACGCAATCGCTGCCTCCAACTTTCTGAGTAATCGGTTTATGGCCAGTGTGTTCATGTTCTTCTCCGATGGATTCTCGTCTAAAGCATGCAGGCACGTAAATTGCGAACAGCGTAACAGGGAAAAAACATTTGACATTAGGTATTTTGAAACGCGTGATTCATTCAGGAAAAGAGAGCCGGTTATTTTCAACAATTAATGTTACCTTCGCCGCCATCCCCGGAAGTGTCATTCTTCGCGATCAATGTTTTTTTAACCGCTGGTGGTGTCTTCAACGTTTCATCGATATTTCCTTTTGCATTCGTTTGCACAGAACTCGTGCGTTGCTTCGGCGAGGGTGGAACATTCGTGTTAGCGTAAATCGATTCTTCGATCACATTGGCGTAAGGGTTTTCGTCGCGTCCGCCCTTCGTCGTCTTCGTCGCCTCGATTTCAGCGAAATCCCGCGGCCGTATCAGCTGGAACGTGTTCTTCACCAGCCCAGAATTTCCCACGCTCTTCCCGGACGTTTTGTAGACAACGTTCTCTCGCTTCCATCCCGAGGTGGACGGCTGTCCCGCGGACGTCGAGGGCTGATTCAATCTCCGTACGTTACCACTGGTTTGCACGGAACAGGACACCTTCTGCTTATCCAGCTCGTACTCGGTTTGCAGGCCAATATTTTCGACCCTCGTCACCGCGGAAACAAAGTACGCGGCATCGCCAGGACCAGTCACCGTTTCTTTTTTCGTAGTCGTATTCTCCGTCACGTCAACGCTATGCGTCACGGCTTTTTCTGGTTTCTTGCGCTTCGGCAACGAATGTTTCATCTCCTTCAGCATCTCCTTCAAGTCCACTGTAACTGGATCCTCCATCGTGTTCAACACCGGCGATCTAGGTTTGGCTGATTTCGTCTTCACGTTCGGATTGGTCGCACGCGGGGCATCTTCAACGGTTATCGATTCTTCCAGCAGTGGACCGCTCTTTGTCTTGGCATCCTTCTCTGCCTCCACCAGGATATCGAGCACCTTAGTTACCTTACTTGATATTCCGGGTTCCTCCTGCTGAACTTTACTTCTCTGATTAGTGGCGGCCGCGTTTGTGCGGGCTGCCCGACGATCGATGAATCTCAACTCCTTCATACGTAGCTGTTTGTCGATCTCGTCGAATATGTCCGAGAATTCCCTCTGCGCACCCTGGAGACGTTGTCTGTCCATTATATTCTTCGGCCCCTCGAAGATGCTCGACTTCGTGTTTTCTTTGATATCCTCGGATTTACGAGCGAATACATTTCTCCGCGGATCCTCGTTAATCGTCTTCGCTTCCTTCTCTTTTCTCTCGGGGACGACTTCCTGTCTCGATCTCATTTTTTCCGCCATCGCTACAGCGGCAGTATCTTTCTGAGCGTTCGGATCGTTCATTCGATTCGCAGCCAATTGGCTCTGCAAGAACGATATTCTATCGGAAGTCTCCGTAACTAGTCGATCGTTCTGCTCTTTGACGGAACTGTTAATCTTACTTCCCGACACTTTTGCACCCATTCCCGTAGCGTCCAATTTATTCTTAGCCACCTTCTGCTGTTGCGGAAAGTATCTGGATAAATCTTTCTCGATCCGGCTGCTCCGCGGCGTTGCGGATTGGACCGGGAATCTCGGATGCTCCTTCCAGTCGGTAGCATGCTCGAAGGCTCTCGCATTCCTCGCTACATCCCTCTCGAATTTGCTCGTTTGCTGATCCCTGGTGTTCCTGGCAAAGAAGTTCGCGTTTACGGTGACCTTGGTGATATTGCTGATGGCATTGAACTTGGATATCAGAGCGCGCGTGCCCCTTTTGGGCGACGAATTCTGCATCGCCGACGCGACGATGTCCTGAACCAGCTCCTCGTTCGCTTCGCTCCGTTTCTCGAACGCGTCCGCGAATCTGGAGGAGTTGAGCAACATCGAGGCTCTGGCGCGCGCTTGTTCCTCTTGAACAATAGCAGCCGCCTCCTTGTCGAGCTCGCTGATGTTAGTCAGAATGGACAAACCGGACTTCCGTTTGGCATCCCTTTTCCTTTCGTCCGTCTGCCCGCCACGATGGAAGAAGCCGAGCCTCGACAAAGACGCGTCCACGGAATAGCTGGCGGTGGAGGCTGCGTTAGAGGAGGCGCATTCTTCTTTTATTTCGATCGACGAACTCGTAGGCCCCCGGAGAACATCGGCCTTTCTGGACGCCCCGGAATCCCGGGAATGCTCGAAGACGCTCCGTTTGTACCAAGGCCGTGGCATGGCTGTGCCGAAAGTTCCGATGCCCGGGACCGTGGTCGGATTGTCCTGAAGAATGCCAATGTCCGACGAGCCGACACTCGTGTCCTGCGTGTTCCTCTCCCTCTGTTTGATCTCTCTCTTCGAAAGAAGCACACCCCCTTGAAGGACCAGCGTGTCGTTGCTAAGGGTCTGCACGTCCTTCACGTCCGTTCGCCTCTCTACGTCCATTCCGCCATCGGTGATGTTAGCCTCGCTCGTTTTCGCAGTAGAACCACCGTCGACGATCACCCCCGGCGGTTTCGGCGCTCGTCGCTTTCGCCTGCCGCTGCTGCACCTCGTTGCTTCGCGCGCGTCTACCTCTGTCGCTTTTATCGAGGGCGCGGGCGGATTCGGCGCCCGTCGTTTCCCCTTCACGTGTACCCGTCTGCGAGTGGAACTCGCGTCGCAGCGAGCTCCCCGATCGTCCAGCCTCCTCAACGATTCCAACAGCCGTCGATCCGGAAGGGGCAGGTTCCCGCAGGAGTTGTAAGTAGCCGATGGCTGCAAAGAGTATCTGGCAGTCAGGTCGAGTCTGCGAGAGTGAACGTTCGCTGGCAACGTGTACGCGGCGTCCGCGAGCTGGTTCTCCTTGTTGGCAACGGTAACCTTTGACGCGCCAGCCGCGAAGGGTCCAACCTCCGCTGCCTGCTCGAGTATGTCTAACGATAGCCCATCGCGTCTGCCCAGCGTGCCGGCGTGGAAGGCGAAACTGCGAACGGTAGTGGTGCTGTAAAACGTGTCTACGCTCTCCGCGCTCGACGAAACGCTTCGCTGTCGCCCGTTGTCATCCTCCTGGCACCTCTCGACGATCCCCCGCTGTTTGTCCGCGGTCGACTCGCGATTGCTGGACCGTTTGAACCACTTGAACAAGGAGAACCTCGCGCCGCCACGTCCCTCGTGCACGGTACGCGGTACGTGGTCTACGGACGCTTCCGTCGAGACGACGTCCGACGTTCCTCCGTCGCGGTCGCTGATCCGCACGCCATTGGGAAATGCGTTCGCCTCGATGCTGCATGCGGCTCGCTGTACCATTCTTACTCACCGCATATTCCCTCTCGCAGCCAGCTCCGCCCCACTGCTCATCCGCTGCTCCGCATAGTTCTTTATTTAGATTCACTTGAACGCGGTTTTAACTTCCTTCCAGTTCGTCTATAGGCATGGGCAAACTCGCGGAACCTTCGAGGAATCTTCCTCCAACTTCGCACGCCAGTTTTCACGTCTTCCGCAGCGTCGCCTTGCCCTGTTCCCCGATCGAACGACCGGTCCCATCCGCTTCTCTATCTATAACCGTGGTCTCTCTGGTTTCCACCGATGTTTTGGGTACGTTAGGGAAGCCCGGCGCGAGAGGGAAATTCAGCAGACAACTACGACTGCCGGGTACGGACGCAAACTTACGCGGAGCATCGTGTTCCGATCGAGTTACGCGTCTCCCCGGCGTGTACGTGCGAAGAATGTATCGCGGAACGGTAAATCGACTGACGAATTTCGCTGCGAAACCGACGGGGACGCTGGCGAACACTCACGACAAAGATACTCCGGTGGTTCACTATTAATAGGCGGGCCTTCTCCTGCCGCGGGTTATTTTCAAGTCCACACTTTGCTGTCTGCGCGGCCCGCTTGTCTGAAATCAAAACAGAGAAACACGCGCAGGCCTTTCAACCGCACCGTTCGCATCACGTTCATTAATATTTCTACGATTAGCGCGGCCAAATTTCGTTTATCATAATTCAACAAAGAAATTGAATCGTGCAGATATTCGATAAAAGGACGATACTTGCAAAGTATTGTTTCAGGCATCGTTCCTCTACAACCTGTTCTTAATTTTTAACAGCTCATTTACCAGCGCGACAACGATGCACCCTAAAATAGTATCGAAGTGTCAATCACGATCGGTGTGATTACTTAACAGACCATGCACCGAATTTATATACAAATTGCTTGAACAATCTGATTTACATCGTCGTGACCATTTCTACCATAATATACGCAAACTTCCCTACCACCCACGGTATTATTTTGGGATTTGACTAATCCCGTGAGAGGGCATGGACCAGCTAGCCGATGATCAGCAGGTCGTTTTTCAGCTAACCCCTATCTACTTTACTAACGAGCAAGCTTCGTCGTTGTGCTTTGAGAAGCATTCAATTTCGCATTCCTCGCCAGATTATTACGAATTGAATGTTCCGAACGAGGAACGATCGGGTTCACTGACTCGCCAGTCGACGTCCATCGTTGTCGTCTACTGAAAATAACGTATCAGCCCCTTTTCGGTGATATTTTCTATCGCACTGCTAAAAATAAACAACGCTTCAGTCTCTACCTTCTAGAAATAAGATTCCGGACACGGTTATTCCTGTTACGTCCACTGCTCGCAATAAGATCGCAGCGATCCTCCCTCTTCCTTCATCCATCCTTTGCTTCCTCGTGAACGCGGTTAATCCCGCGGTAGGTTTATCAAGTTTCTTCTTATCTAATATCGCGCGCGGTCTGCGTACTCGGCGTTAACGAAAATTTTCGGTAGTAACGCGTTTTCCAGACGCGCGCCGCCCCGTTTGGAAATTAACCGAGCGAGCATTTTTAATTACATTTACACACGGAATAAAGGGGACGGTAACCGGCGCCGGTCTTTAGCCACCTAAGTACGTTTGCTCAAGAGTTCACCGCGGCTGGCATCCTCGAAAGCCAAAGCGGTTTCTCCGCGAGCACAACGCGGGGAGAGTCTCGCGCGGATGCGTTCGCGTGCATTTACGCTCGCGCGAACGGCAATGAAGCACAATACCGACGGGAAGCCACCGGCGAAGAAAGATACATCCGCGAAAAGGGACAAGCAAGCGGCATGGGACGCTCGCCACGTGTTTTCCGTATTTTATTTAATTACTCGCGACAACGTTCAAAGTGCTTTCCTCCCGGAGGATCGCGTTAAGGGGTTTCATTTAAACGAACCGCCCGTATTTTTACCCCCCCACGTGTCATTCACGCTTCGACCGTCGTAGCGTACGGACATGTATTGGCACGGAACGAATAATACAGAATTATAATACGTACTTTTTTTCTTTATAAATATTGTTTTATCGACGTACAGCAGGGAGCTCCTTCTTATCTTCCTCGCCGGTCGCGTCTATCAATCATTTTAATCCAGAACAATGGTGCGCTCGTGCCGCAGCCATGGAACATCGGTCGTTACAGTTCCGAGCTTCTGATACGGTCTCTATGAAGCACATCTACCCCCGTCTATGATATCCCAGCGCGGGAATTATCATTCGTTCTCAATTTCGTTCGATTACCGCGAGCAATGAGACGGCGAAGAGCAAACGACGACGCCGAATAGAGTCTCGGGAAGGACGGCCTCGAGTGTTCCACCCCGTGAAGTCCACAATTGCGAGCAGCATTGGCGCGTTCACGGATGTACGATGCGACGACGGTGTTCACGTGTGCGTGGCCTTAGCTCACTTTTATCGTCGGAAGTCGAACTAGAGCGTAAGAGTCTACAACTACCCCGGACTGCATCCTCTTCTCGCTTCCCTTTATCATCCGCCCTCTTGCTCGGGAGTTTATTTCGCGAATCCACCCACCGCCAAGCCCGCTTTGGCTCGAGCCCTGTTCCACCGCTACACAGCCACGGCATATCGCGTCCTGAATACAAATCGCGACGCTTCCTTTCGCTAGCTTCCCGAGGACTTTCTGAACGCGATCATTACCATTAATGAAGAAGTCAACGGCAGCGGCGCAACGTGGCTTCTTCCAGCTTGACCATCTCGCCGTCTCGTTCGAGCGATTCCTCCCTTAGGGAGCCTTCGCTCTTCGTTCTTGTACGAGTCGGTTCCTCCTGGCCCACGTCTGTACGAGATTTCATCTTCTCGTTTAACATATCGGTGGGCTGAGTGAAAGGGGGAGGAGGTTTCGAAGCCCGATGGTAATACACGATTATTCCCTCCGGTATCGCGGCGCCGTTATATCCGCGATTTACAATTTTTATATCGGACTCCCGCCGCGACAAGACGCGGACCGAATTTTCGGCTCGCCGTTGAACTTTCGTAAGGTCGCTGTTGCGGCGTCGTTGCTTAAAATTTAGCTGCCCCTCGGATGCGGACCGATGTTTTATTCAGTTACGCGCGCGGCCCCGGTTTTCCCCAGGGAACTGGATACAAATTAATCGGGATCTCCGACAATTTTTGCTCCCACCCGGTCGTGGGAAAAAGCCTTCCGGTATGTAAAACGGGACGTCGATCGCGACGACATAATTTAGGCGACACCGCTTCTTTCGGTCTCATTCAATTTCAATTAAACGAGATGTTCCAGGATTCCTTAATCTTCTTTTCTGGTAAATTTTTGTTTGCAAGACTTAGTTCTCGCCAGGAATATTTTAAAAATTTAGTGGCACATTTTTCTTGATGAATTCTAAGTGATTTGCTCTCGCACGAAGTCCCCCTGTGGAATTTTATTACATCTCCCGTCGCCACTATAGAATGTATAGCGTTAGTTTAACACGAACCTACCCGCCGGGAGATATGCAAACGAACGCAGCCGTCGATGATTCTGAATTCTCAAACTGTTTGATAAGAGATCGCGAAGCATTCGATATGGAAATTTTATCACATTGCCTGTGGGCACTCTCTTTAACATCCTGTGGAAAAGGCACACGTCCGACTTGTTCAATTTTTTTTTTTATCACTTTCATTTCACTGCAAGCTCGCGTAGAACAATTCTCATGCGAGCATAAACACCGTATGCAATACGTAATAATCTTACTTACTTTCAACGCTGCACAGAACTGATTCGTATCTTAATGTTAAATGCCAATTAAACTTTTTCTCTCCACAATATTTCTAAGCGAAAGCACGCCTCGAGCTTTGCAGATATTTCTTTAATAACATTCTTTGCTGCTCCGTGATTATATTTCTGGAGTACGTAGTTCGGGAGCAAACAGATGTAGGAGAGGGCGGAAACGTTGCCACTTCGCTGGATCTGTGAATCATAACCCGGGAGCCAGAAGGACCTGTGATACGTGAGGGGAAGCGGTTACTTAGGCGGACTTCGACTTGTATGCCGACCCTCGAACCCTTTGGCTATCTCCTTAGTTACACCGTTGTTCCGCACGTGAGCAAGATAGTTAGATTGTCTTCGCGAAGTTATCTGCCGTACGCGAGATTAGACGTCGACTTCCCTCTGCTCCGTGTCCATACGTACCGCGGGCTGCGAGTACGCTTCCGCAATATCAGGCAGCTGCACGTTGACGAGCACACGCGCGGCTGCTTTCCCGTGCGTTTAGCGAGAAAACCCGGCCGGCTGACGCGAGGATTCGCGAAATAATTCGCTGATACGCGCGTGCCAAATTACATTGCGGCGCGAATTTGTTTCGCGTGCGCGGCGCAATAAATTATGAAGTGAACGCGCGCGGGACCGTCGCTACGCTCCCTCGCGAGGAAAATTTCATTGCCCCGCTGTTTTAGCATTTTCGCATTCGACCAATTACCGTTTCGATAATCATCGAATTGAAAGCGGGCATAATCGGCAGGTGAATTCCCATCGAGGAAATCTTCTCCACGTTGAACGCGAATCAGAATTGTACCGTACCATCGGAGCGGATGGTTTCATTGAATTTTATCAAATTTACAATGCCGGTAAAAGTTCGACAACTTCCGCCAGTTAATAAGTATTATCTTAGAAATTCTACAATCATCTTTGATTAATCCTTGAAGATACCTTGGATCCAGCTTCTCCGAATTTCCTCCGTGATATTCCAAACGCTTTCTCCCCGGGCATCGTATCGATAGCTTCGATCGGCTATGAAATTGATTCGTGGTAAATCTTCCACTTCGATCCCGCGGTACACTTTAGCACGCTTTTTACGCCTCGTACTTGCGGGATCGTTGCTGGTCTTCCGGGCGTATTACGTCAGGACGCGTGCGATCAGCGAACGGCCGGATGGTCATTTATCAGAAACACTAGTAGATCGATCCTCTGATAATCGGCGAAGGGTTGCCAGCCGGGGTTAAATACCGTCTACGAGTGGCCGATGCATCGGAGAACGTAATCGCGCTTATCGTACGTTATTTGTTCTGTTTGCCGATGGAAACAGGCTCGTATGCCTATTATTCCGGCGTTTGTTACCGACAACAATGATACTCGACGCCTCGCGGATAATAATCAGGCCGAGGAGCGTATGTGTTGCGCTCTGTTGCGTTGCATGTATGCGCGATCGTTTCACGCAGCGCTCGTTCGATCTATCGGTGCACGTTTGTCATTAAATTAATTGTTGTCCGGTGTATTTGTTAAAATGCGGTCCCTTACGAATATCGCCGATGGAATACGTTTCCAGTTAAACGCACTCGTTTCCACGGGGGAACGCGAAAGGTGAATGTTTATTAATAACATGCGGTTACATTCACTATGCATAATATTAATCAATATGAACGATACGTGGCATATCGAATGATATCAGGCTTTATTATTGCATGACGTCGGAACAACTTGATAAATGTTAATGATTCGTGCAGATTCTGTTCGTTTCATTAAATTTCAGCCGAGGGAACGCTTCTCTAAAATATAACTTACTGATTGGTGTAATTAAGAATGGAGTATTCGAAAGTCGAAATATAAAATCGCTTTGCATATGCGATGTAGCTATTTGTAAATGATCGCGGGGAAACTAAATAGTACAGCGCGGACCGTTTTAGCGCTTTTGGCACGAAATAGTTGTACTTGTATTGCTGCTGTGATCGGCCTGAATTAATCAACGTGAATGGACGTGGTGGATTCAATTAAGCTTCTCCGTTTTTTCTTCCCTCTACGTTCATCCACGGCACTTTTTACGAGGAGGATGCAATTGTCCGCGTTCCAATACCACCGAGTCCTCTATACATTTATCTCTTTATCCTTTTTGCAACGGGCAAATCGCGACCCGCCTAGTTATACAGCGAACATCAATTTTAATGGAGTTTTCGCTTCAGAATCCATCGCTGTCATTCTTTCTTGCGGTCGTCATGCATGATACTGCTTAGACAACACTTCAACCATTATGCCAGGCAATCGAACGGGTCGAGACCGCGTGTAGCATGCAAGCTTTCGATCGTCAAGGGTCGAATGCGTTAAGCTCTCCAGCGGAGTGAGATTGGTTTAATCGGCAAATCCCAGCAATTTGATATCCGTAAAATAATACAGTATCCCGTGCTATAATGATATGGACAGAAGATCGATACGTTCTGTTACAGACACCGTGCACCGCTAACCGTTACGGTTATCGGCCGCAAAATCGTGGCACAATTAATAATCGAACATGCTTTTAGCACGGTCGCGATCCTGCCACTCGCACGAAAGAATAAGCCATTCGGTTCTTTTTATAATTCATCGGCTTCACCTCGTTTTGGATCTTACATTAACCGCGAAGGACACGTGGATGCAGTTTATTCTCGTCATTCTATTCGGCACAGTGCCCTCGTGTCATTTATATCAGAAAAGTTCACGTACTCTTTACTGGAATGCTAATTCACTTCCTCGGACACCATTGAAACTATGAAGCGCAACTTATGATATTCGCCGAATCCCGATTAGACTCTGATTGTGCGATATTCAAGGTTTACAGATCGAACCATCGGTTAGAATCCGGGTTTAATCGGTGTTGGATTTGGGTTAGTCTTCGGTTGGTTAAGTCTTAGATAGCTTTGGGTTAGGCGATAGTTACATTTGCGTTTGTATACGCAAACATGCATCGCGAATTGGAGCTTACACGTGTATCGACAGTTGTTACGATCCATTCACGACGCGCTGGCAGTTGCATCAAAGAATGAAAAAGTTCCTTTCTCGCAGAGGGAAACAGGAACCACCGAATTTTTCTACGCCCGATTTCGCGTTTCGCCGAGCGTTCGTTCGTTCGTGCTCGACCGTGCCGTGGCATTTTATGCTCCACATATTTGCAATCCTAATATCGCGCAAGTATACCGCGCGCGCCTAGAAGATCCTGAAACACTGCCCCGCTTCCTCTAGGCGAGCTCGGTTCCTCGGGATGCAAGTTAACCCACCGTTTTCTACGCGCCGCGATATATATTATGGGTTTACCGCGAACGCACCTGCTCTTTGTCGGGGAACTGATTATGGAACTGTCTTGCTCCATTTTCCCATGGTACGGCCGTGTGCAGCAGCTGCCGTCGCGTGTCTTTGAGCACGGGTTGAAATGAATTAAGGGACCTCGAGATTTTCAAAGAACGTGGACGAGCATGAGGAATTTATTTAACGACGGCAACCTAAGAACAAATCGAGAAACGCGGACAATAGAGCGAGGGGGAGGCAGGAAATAACCGACGGAAAGAATTTTTCTGCTCAGCTTTCATGCAGAGATTCAGGATATCCGCGACGGGCGGCGTTCGTTTCCAATAACGCAACCGTGAGGGATCGATTTTCAATCCAATCATCAGAAAATGCAACCTGTAAACCGCGGTGGAAAGTGCAATATACTTTCATGAGTGACCACCTATGATCAGGCAGGATGTTGGAGCGGAGAAGGAGCAATAGTACCGTTGGTTATGCGGCTGCAGGGCGGAACGCTTGAAAATCGAATACTCGAACAAACCCTTGTAGCGAGCCCCGGTATAAACTCATAATCCCACATTTTTCCGTCTCCCGACCCTCGCGCCTCTCCCCACTCGTTCTCTCTGTATTCCCTTCTGCTTTTTACACCGCCGTTCTTTTTCTCCCGCGAGCATTTCTCTCCGCCACATGAACGACAATGTGCCGATTTCAATTTTTCTTTATCCAGAGGTGCGCGAGGCGATCCGGGGAGATGCATAAGTATTCCATTGAACGAAATAAAAAAAAGAGAAAAAGTTGAACAATACCACCGACACAAGAAATACAGCTTATGAGAGTTTATTCTACTTACTCGCATCCTATGCGAATGGTTTGCTACTTACCAGTTTCGCCGCGCGATCCCTCTTTCCTTCGCCACGATTGGAAATCGCTTTCCTTTCTCTCGCGCTCCCCTCAAGAAGATTTTCGTTCCGGTTCCGTTGTGGAGACACGGTCTCTTCGAGCTCGATTCGCTTCTTCCGCGAACGGACCCGAACTTACGGCGCGATGCCCGTCGTCTAGCAACGCGAAGCTAAGCCTGCCAGGCTGCATTAAGCTAGGTGCACAGGCCATCCGTCGAAATTCCCTGGTATAACGAGGGAGAGAAGATCGTGGAGACAGCCGGAGTTAGAATAAAGTATGGCTTTTAATGGACCCGCGGAGACGATAGATAGAATAGAAGGAGTAAAGTGAGCGTAGGAGAGAAAGGCTACCGTACTTTTTACGCGGAGCCAAGAAAAAGAATGAAGGCTAGCTACTCGAAGGAAAGAAGAAACACGGTTCTTCGAAAGATTACAGAGAGAGAGAGAGAGAGAGAGAGAGAGAGAGAGAGAGAGAGAGAGAGAGAGAGAGAGAGAGAGAAGGAAACATTTGTACACAGACTTAGAGGGAATGGGGTGGTTCTGGCTGCAGTCTCGATAAAACATTCAGTGTTCGAAAAATGGTGCTCCATATGTATAAATTCCATTCGCTATTATGCCATGCAATCTTCGACTGGATATCGGTTATTGCTACCACCAGCCATATTGTGGCTAGATTTACGTACAGTTGCTTACGATATCACCCATCGTACCGTGTCCCGATTTGCCACTTGCATTTTTCAAAACGTTATACGGTTCGCCCCCTTACAAATCTTGCCACTCGCTAAGGAGAAGCAGCAGCATCGCGTCAATATCGTTGCAGTACAATATTTTATCGGTCAAAGCGTGGAACGCATTAATTGCACCGTTGTAGAAAGAAGGAGGGAGAGAGAGAGAGAGAGGAAAGCAATAATTCTCCATGGGCGAACGAACGGCAGCACCGAAAGCGCGGCACAATGAATCTTTTCCAACGGGGGTGGCCCGATTCCCGGAGATTATACACCGGGGCATGCAAGTTTTTTACGATGTGTACGAAAGAGCCTAGAGGGCAGACATTTAGCGGACCAAAGCGTGGCGATCCCGTGGCCGTTATATACGACGAGGAACGACGCCGGTCAGCCGTACATTTTTCACGTCGCGACGCTTCGAGACACAGATCTCTCTTTCCCTCCAGCTACCGCCGCCGCGGCTCTGGGTTATGATCCTCGGCGAGGTCGACCGGAAAAATGAAAATTCCGCGTATGCGCAGGCCTCCATTATGTTTGCTCCTTCACGAACGACCACGATACGAGGTCCCCTTGTACGTCGACCGAAAAGCGCGTTAAGGTGGTCCGCGTGTAGTCTTGTCCCGGCGTTTTATGCGCTTTTTACGACGTCGTTTTTCCTGGAAGAATCATGCGACGCGACGCGTCCTCTTAGGTCATCTGCCTATCGCGTATGCGAGCGTACGGCCGCGTATTCAGGCAGGGAGGAACATTGAAAAGAGTCGTAGAGGCCGGAATGGCCGAACGACTTCGGCGAGGAAACATTTGCTTTTCTATCCGGCAAGCAATATCGGTGTTTTAAGCGTTGAAATGATATTGACTCGTGCTACTTGATAGGTTTTATTAGAAAGGGGGCGGTTTAAGTAGTGCATGTCGATCAAAATATTCATTCGCTTCAACATTCGAATGAAATCGATTCTAATAAAATTTCTTACAAAGGGGTTTTATTACAAAGCTTAATATTGTGTTTAATTTTGCATTAGCATTTCCTGATCGCAGCGAGTTTCCCAAAAATCGACACCCATAATCGCAGTTCCTTGAATGAATGAAATCGCGTTCATCGTTCGTTCCTCTATTGGAATTTCCCGTTGCATTTGCAAACGCACCGTTTCGCGCGCGCACTAATAGTTTCGAACGAGAAAATATTTGCTTAACATGTTTAATTACAACGCAGCGCAGTCGTGTAAGCGGCGCGCGTTGAATTCAGTGGTACAGGCAAACGTACGGTCAGACGGAACGCGGTATCTCGCGATCCCAGGTTCATCGCCAGCTTTTAAAACATCATCGACCATTTTACCGCGAAGCAAAATTCATCTTGATAACTGTCCCCTCCCCAAAGGATTAACCGGCCTTCCTGTTTCTCTCCGCCGTTTTAAACTTTAAGTGGCCGCCGCCCAGCAGCAAATACGTATTAATGGGAAAATTATACGAGAGTTATCTCGCCGAGCTGATCCAGGCTGCCAGTTTTGATCCTGCCCCCGTCGCAGCCATGAAATATGGTGAATACAGAGAACCCTGGAAATACCTATCTATATATCCCTGTCTTATTTAGAAGCGCGTTACATAAACGCGATGGCGTGTAACGGGTGGCGCGAGTCAGCCGGGCGGACATTTTTGCATCCTGGCATCCCGGGCATCCAAACCACCCCGTAGGAACAGAAAGCCCCGTTTAGAATCCTTCCGTCTCTGGAAGATACTGGTACCCCTGACCCCCTGTGCGACGGATAACTGTACCACAGTGGAGGACAAGGACCCTCTACCCCCGGGTTGCCGAGACGCGGAGGATCCTTTCCCCCCTATCCTCGGTTCTGGCGAACCACCACTGGATCGAGTCGCGGGGTCGATCAGTAGGACTAAGGGTTCGCTCTAGCGTGGTACCTGGCGGATAAAACCCAGTTGCGCAGTAGATTTAAGGATAGGTCAACGGGGTGTAGAGTAAGGACCGCGGCGGTCTGACCTTAAGCGAACGGCTCGTACTGGGATAACGATAGATTAGGCTTAAAGGGTTAGATACGAGAGGTAGGAGTAAAAATACAATCGAAGTCCCCCTTCATATCGTACGACCGATACAGGCGTAAACGAGAGGAGGGCCATTTCCGTTCGCGGCGGTCGCGGTCGGAGGAATGGCATTAGGTGTTCCGTGGAAAAGCAGGTTTTTCTCCATGCACCGAGGCCGCCGCACCGGCTGAAAGTCGGTCAAGCAGTAAATCACAAAGATATGATTTTTTCGCACGCCGGCTGCCGGAAGACGAGTATCCGACTGGAAGGGGGCGAAAAGTTCCTGCTTACTCGGCACCATTAACGCGGATCCCTCCCAAACACTGAATACCATTGTCTCGGGAAAAATCGGGGCAAAATGCTTGCTTAATGAAATACGAAAAATGTCAATGAATCATCTTGGATGTTTAAACATCGAATACTCGATTACCGTGGACCATTGCTTAATTAACACCGGATTCTTCTCTTAATGTGATTTCAGATGGACTGAATATCCACTAGTGGTCACCTGCGAGGCGTGCACCGACAATGTCGCCAGGATGCGTTTTCCTGCGCACGTGTAAAACATTTCGCGGGACGGTGTAGGCATGCCGGTGGATCGACGACGAAATGAATGACATTAAATTTAACGCTGCCAATTTGTCGACGTGCACGCACCGGAATCCTGACGCACACGTGGTAGACGCGGGGCTTGCCCGGGTACATCCGTACTAATACCATCGGACCAGCCGTCGCACAGAGAA
This sequence comes from Holcopasites calliopsidis, assembly GCA_023838395.1. Lineage (NCBI taxonomy): Eukaryota > Metazoa > Arthropoda > Insecta > Hymenoptera > Apidae > Holcopasites > Holcopasites calliopsidis. Next base: position 3,919,465 of record JALHAQ010000009.1, read on the forward strand.
AGCAGACAGACGCGTATGGACAACGGCGTAAAGCACGGCCCTGCAAACACGTAGGTATCATTTGAGGGGACGTTCGATGTGCTGCATAATATATGGACTGCGGCATGACGCCATCGTAATTGATTGTAGCGCCCTGCGGTTTGGCACCCGGTGGTCGGAAGTGTTCGCAATTACTACAATGGAATCGCGAGCAAAGTTAATGGTAAAATTTTCATTTCCGCGCGCGGTTACTCGCGATGCTGGTCCACGCGAATCCGTGCTAGCCGCGCGTTTTCGTGACTCCGATAGCTGCTTCCTCTTCGTCGGTGGATCCTGTCGGAAGCGAACCGTTTCGCGCTTGTTCCCTTGAATTTTGATGGGTTGATTACCAGCTAGCAATCATCTCACGCGCCTGCTACCAGCGGAAAGTTAATTCAGACGTTCCGACTCGTCGAGGAAAGTCGGAGGGAAATGTGCTCGAGCGGGAAAAATGTCTCTTACCTTTTGCTACAGCGATAAATAAAATAATAAAAAGTGTTTTATACACGCGCGTTTGACGCACGCTATTTCGGCGTCGTCGCGCAGTCGTGTAAAATTTAAGCCATGCGCGAATTTACCGTCAACCAATTACCAGCATGGAACGGACATTAATCGTGAGTTTAATGCGCGGATCAATTTTGCAGCGGCGACTGTGCAAACTGCGGATTCTTTCACGATGAATATGTTTCACGTCGAGCACACACGCGTCCGCTTTTCATTGATTCCCCCGGCACGGCAAATAAACGTTCTTTGATGTCAATAATCCGTTTCGCCTTGTAACGAGTGTCAACCGCGGGACGGCTCGTTCCTGGTTTGCACGGGGAATCAGCGTAAAGTTGTTTTACTCGCTGCCAGTGGAAAGCGTTTCAAACGCATTGTAGTAACAGAAACGCGCGACAGAACGCGTTTCGCGTAAACCAGAGTCGAGTGCGCTTTTCGTAAGGACGAATGAGAAGAATAGCTTGTGAAAGGGGGACAGTTTGGAGAACTCATGTGAAATTGCTGGCTTAAAAGCGCTCGCGTTTGCATCCACCGTTGCATTAGCGGTGGACAACTATCAATGGTACTATCGATCATTATCGACGGTAACCACTATCAAAAGCTATCTCTTAAATAAAATACAACTATTTCACTATCAATAGCTCATTTTCAGCGCAACTTATAAGTACTAGCATTTAAGTTGTATAATTACTTCTGCAATTTACACATAATAAAGTTATTAAGTAAATCTCCAATAAATGGAATTGGACTTATTATTTTTTAACACCTGTCCACTCCTCGGAAACCCTACTCCAATTCCTTGTTCCTAATTCTACATTGTAAAGCACTTTAATCTACAAGAACGCATCAAGCTAAATTGAATAAGGTAAGTATACGGGTAAGTATACAGGTAAGTATGTATTTAAGCATTTAACAAAAATTGTCAACTTCGTTCCTATCAAGAGATTCCGCAAAATCATATACTGAGAAATTCTTGGAAATGACGTCAGATTCCAGGAATTGGTCAAGTGAAAGACCTCCTTGCATATCATGTTCTTCTAATACAAATTGACGATTCCGAGCACAAGAGATTCCGTAAAATCATGTTCTGGGAAATTTTTGGAAATGATGTGACATTCCAGGAATTGGTGAAATGAAAGACCTCCTCGCACATCATGTTCTCCTGATACAAATTGGCGATTTCGAGCAAAGGGAACTCCGTAAAAGCAGGTTCTGAGAAATTCTTGGAAATGACGTCACATTCCAGGAATTGGTGAAATGAAAGACCTCCTCGCATATCATGTTCTCCTAATACAAATTGGCGATTTCGAGCACGAGATTTTGTAAAAGCAGCTCCTGGAAATGTTTTGGTTGTGACGTCATCAATCATGAACTCCGGATACCTCCTCGCATATCATGTTCTCCTAATACAAATTGGCGATTTCGAGCAAAGGGAACTCCGTAAAAGCAGATTCTGGGAAATTCTGGGAAATGACGTCACATTCCAGGAATTGGCGAAATGAAAGACCTCCTCGCGTATCATGTTCTCCTAATACAAATTGGCGATTTTCAGCAAAGGGACTGCCCGAAATTCACGATTTTGTATTAAGAGAACATAATATGCGAGGAGGTCTTCGATTCCACCAATTCCTGGAATGTGACGTCATTTCCAAGAACTTCTCAGAACTTGCTTTTACGGAATCCCCTTTGCTCGAAATCGCCAATTTGTATTAGGAGAACATGATATGCGAGGAGGTCTTTCATTTCACCAATTCCTGGAATGTGACGTCATTTCCAAGAACTTCTCAGAACTTGCTTTTACGGAATCCCCTTTGCTCGAAATCGCCAATTTGTATTAGGAGAACATGATATACGAGGAGGTCTTTCATTTCACCGATTCCTGGAATATGACGTCATTTCCAAGAACTTCTCAGAACTTGCTTTTACGGAATCTCCTTTGCTCGAAATCGCCAATTTGTATTAGGAGAACATGATATACGAGGAGGTCTTTCATTTCACCGATTCCTGGAATATGACGTCATTTTCCAAGAAATTCCGGGAATTTCCCACCAATATTTCTTAAACTTAAATTATTCGTGAACAGGACTGTTTTTACAAGTTTCTCGCTTCGGAGCTATGCATTTAAAGTTCCTTCACGATATTTCTTGTCTAAGGAGGCGGAGTAGATATTTTAGATGTGGGCAGGCATTAAAAAAATTAAATCATTTGAATTTCCTTTACTAAAGATTTATTGGAAAAGTTTAATAATGTACAAATTACAACAGTGATGGCATTTCAACTTAATGACTATTATTTATAAACTATTTCTATAAATTAATTTGTAATCATACATCTTATGATAGATTAAAATTATAATGAAAATTACAATGTTGAAATAATAACTTAGACTTAATAGGTATGTAAGTTACAAAAATGTCTTGTGAACTAATACCTACTTGTGAGTTATTACGATAAATCGAATTACAATATATTCTATAATTATGATTATGCATTATTTAATGAAAAATCTACTGATAAGTTCCGTATTCCTCTTTTTTTACGGTGACATGCAGGATCCTTGACCACGTCCATTCCTTGCCCAGTCCTTGTCCATTCATTGACCAGGAAATCTGTACACACAGAAAGTATATTAAAGAGATAGAAGAGGGACTGGCATAAAGACGTAGATTATTATCATTTGAAAAAAGATATGCCTCTCTTTGACACAAAAGAATATTGTCAATCAATCGACGTCGATTATTCAACGACAGATCCCATCGCGGATGCGTCTGAAAGCGCCGACTATAAAGTTACGAATACGATATTTTTCTGCCAGCGATAGATAACGAATCTGGAAGCGTTCCGATTTCTCTGACGCATTAATCAAGATTCGAAATCCCTCGCTTTAGCGCGGCACCGGTCCTGGATGTGTACGCGGCTATAACGCGGCTCGAAACTTCACCCAGCAAACTATTCGTTCGACGAAGGGAGCCCCGCGACAGAAGCGTTTAAACTTGCGTCGAATCCTTCGTGTTACCTGGGCTGGGCCAACTCTGACGCGCATAAATCAGCCAACTTTGCATAACGTTGAACGCCGTCGACAACCGGGCTCGTCTCGTAAAGTCGGCCCCCGGCGCGAGCTGTACCCACGACGTGCCTATGTCGCGAGCAACTTTACGATTTTCTACCTGGAGCTAATAAATCATCCATGCATCACCTTTTGGTGCGAACTGCAATTGCGAACACCTATGAAGCCCGTATTTAATTAAGATTATGGTAAAACGTTCGAAATGTAAGTCTGCACGGGGTCGACGATATCAATGTATTGTTGAAGCTTCGATTATTCAATCAACATTGACAAATCGCGTTAATCGAGATTAAATACTTACTTCTTTGACGATCGTAGGTGTTCCAAGTACGCTTGCTCCCAGGATGATCTACCCACGAGTTTCCCCCCTCGAGATCTTGCACAGTTAGCTCTGGCTCAGACCTGTTAGCGTATCGTTGAATTACTTGGATCACCAGCATCGTATGCGCTTCCTGTCAGACCAATCTGCTACCCGGTCTCGTTATCCGCTTTTTCCCGTTTCCTCTTCTTCTTTTTCTTCTCCTGCCTCGCCCGTGGAATGCTATTCTCTGTACAGAACGCGTACGTCCTTCTCCACCACGTGCTCGATGCTCGTTGCTAGTAATTGGATCTCTCGTTCGACCGAACATTTCGGCTAATGAACTGTAATCGCATTTCAATTTGATCATCCCATCGTTCCCGTCGTGGCCGATGCACCAGGTATTCCGCCGAATCGCCGAAACATTTCGACTATTCGATCGAACGTGTGGATTATTTTTCGTTTACCGGGTGCGCTGCGAAGGAAAAGAATTACATTGCATCCGGAAAACTTGAAAGTATTACACATAATTGTAACACAGAGGTATTTCTTTTTTTCTTTCTAATCAGAAGTGGTAAGATTGGGAAATTTTTAATCGTTCACAACTTTTGATCGGAGGCGGATCAAACTGCTTTACATTAATACAAACGAACTGTGATGAACGTGTTTAGGCGATAAACCTGTTACACGCGATTCAATTTCTGCCTTCATGATCGTACGATACGCGATAGACGTATGATTAAGGATTCAAAGCCATCGAGCGAGTTCATTCAATCAACGTTCCTCATCGGGCGGATTCCACGAGCACCGGCGTCGAGGCAGGCTCGCGAATTTACGGCACGCTAGACAGATGGGTGAGCCGTTCGATCCTTAGCGACGGGCGTTAAACGTTTCGAAAGTCGTTAAACGGTATACATTCGATGGATGCCGCAGAGCGACAGAGCGTTTCGCTCCGCTATTGTTGCAGTGGTTTAATCTCACGATTAGGCATGGCGGGCTTGGTCCCCCCATGCTCGCCGGGAACCACCCGACCGATCTGATGCTCGCGGCCGGAAATCCCGGCGGGCGCGGCGTGGACATTTTCCAGCGGTGCTGGTGCGCGAACGAGCGCGAATAAAGTATAGCGAGAATAAACAAAAAGCATTATCGCTGGGGAATGACGAGGGAAAAAAATAGGGGTGGGACGTGCACCGTTACGCGATGGGTGTAAGGGTTAAAACGGGACAGGGGACAACGGAAACGCGGCGATGATGAGAGACACAAAAAGCAACCCGGTCAATATTGTTTCCCGCCGCGAAATTTTAACCCACCGCGAAACCTTCGTTACCGTCGACAGGATTTTCCCGCCGGGTTGCACTCTTTGTAACGCAATGTAACGGAGACCCTCGCCCACGCTCTTCGCGCGTCAACCACGGGGGATGAGGGGGGTGGGGGGCCAGTTTCCACCTGCACAACCCGAAAATCACCTCCTCTCTCTCTCTCTCTCGCTCTCTTTGTGCACGAAGATTCAACGATGCGCGTCAGACACGATCGCACACCGCCCACTCGTAGCCGTTCCAACCCCTTCGAAGCTCTCTGTATCGCGTAACGTAGCTTCATAGCACACCTCGACGCTGGTGTTCACCTGAATCACCTGGCCGTCGTAGGATCATCGCGACGCTGTTATTTTATTTAGCGCCGCAGGAAATATGGTAGCGATGCCACCGTTCCTCTCTGGAACGATGGAACACGGATGATGCGAACCTGCAGACGAGACGGTGAATACGTGTTAGCAGAATTTGGTTTGTATTTATTCTACGACTCGTGGTAGTTTGCGAGAGGTCGAGAGGACTTGCGCGAATTAATTAACGCAGGTTTGATGTAGTTCTTCGTTCTCCAGTTTGAAAATTTACTAAATTAAATCTCTTTCCGCGGTGCGCCACCTGCGAGGATATCTTTTTTTCCCTGCAAGACGTGAATCTTCCGGCATTTTATCGCGAGCCTCTTTTTATGCAGATGAGTAACTTGATCTCTGAAATTGCTTGCAATTGCAGCTCGAGTTCAAGCTCGGCTAAAAGATCTTCCTTAACATTGTTATTACTATGTTCCCTGGATTACTTTCTTGGATGTTTCTTTTCAAGTATTACGTAGCTCAATTGTAGAACGACCCGTATAATCTTATTGCGGGGCTGCGGAGAAAGCTACGGAAAACATTTTCTTTTTTTTTTTTATCACGGCGACGCTGGTTGGAATAGATCCTGCATGGAACCAGGTTAGAATGATCCGTCGCATTAATTCGTCTTCGAGATTCGCCTCCTCCGTTCTGTTCGGTAGCGAGAAACCGTGTTGAATGCTGCGGCGACAAGTAGTAATGGTCAGTCACGGGTCAGACGCCCTTAACTCGCGAGCCACACTCGCCGCTTGCGAGGCTAAACTCTGCAAGCTTTCGTGATCTCGATTCCGCGCGAATCGCGGGAGTTCAAGCGACCGATAGAGCCGGTTCATCGTGTGTCGGTCATAATTCGCACGCGAGTGTATCAGAGGAGGATCGGGCCGCGTTGTGCGAGCTCGCGCCTGCCGCTTTCCTCGCCTACGTTAGCCTCACCTGAGAGCGCGCGAGTTCGTCGTTGCCCGCGTCGGGGTAGTTCGAGTAAAAAGAAGAAGGGCGGAACTAGAGGCGGAATAAGGGAAGAAAAAGAGAATATTAGGGGAGCCAAGGTGGAATCGAGCCGCGCCATAAAACCGCCGTTACTTTCGTATAACCCAAGCACGAGCGGCTTCTGCCGCGGATCGATGAATAGAAATCACCCACGTTTCGCGCACACGTACCACCGCGAGGATGATGTCGTGCGACACGCGTGCAGAATATGGGCGCCCATAAGGCAGAGCTCTCCCCGAGCAAGACCTCCGCGCGATACGTGCTTACGCGTTTCCCTTGAAATCGAATGATTTATCTTGATGATTCTTAAAGGTCGAATAGGAATCGATGCAAGATGGAGAGAGAGAGGGAGATATTATACTTGCAGGTGTATGACGTACGATACTCTTTTTCATTTGCAATGGAAAACGATATTATTCGATTGCTGCAACGATTTAAAAATTGGAGACGCTAGTGTGAATAAATTATCCCATCTGAAATACTGCCAGCTTAAACGATGAATACAGCAGGTTAAAAATATTCCTTGAATACCTGAGCCAAATTTTCCCATTCATAAGGCAGGAAACGTTCGGGAAATCGATTCAAAGAAGTCAACGAAGTAATCCCAGTTATTCCAGCATAAATCGTGCAAGCTGTTTCGCTTCAGCGCTAAACAAGAAATATTCTCGTTGACAAAAAGGCGAAAGATCGTAGTACCAGCAGCGTTTTTTCTCTCTCTCTCTCTTTCTCTCCCATCGTCCGATTCCTTTTCATCGTCTTCCCTCTTGGCGCTCTCCGTTTGTTTCCGCGGAAACTCGTTAGGCATTAAGACACGGCCCCTCCATCCACCCTTCCTTCTTTTACGCTCTGTTAAGGCATAAAAGAAGTGCCGTAAAACGGGCTATCGTAAATACAATCGAGCAAGGAGCGTCTCGCGTATCTCAACATTTCCGTGCGTTATGCCGCTTTTATGTTGCGCGGACAATCCTGCTCGCAATGTTGGCTCACGTACACGGGATACGCCGCGCCGTCGGATTTACTCGCAAAGATACACGATGAGCACACTTTTTTCTATTTATAGTTCCTTCGAGCAGTCCTTCTTTCAATTTAATTGCGCTCTGTATGATTCCATAGGATCGTGGCCGAGTAAATGTTACTTTTATTGCGCCGCATCGGCGGGCGAAAGCGGTCGAGTAATATCAATGAATCGGCATCTCGCTCGTGCCCGTTCCCCCTCGCCGTCTCGATTATTTCCATCGTGATCGAGGTGCTGCTCGATTCCTTGGCGCATCGGTGCCTTTCTCATTTTTGTAGGACCATGTGTATCGGTCGTGTGACCGTTATACGGGTTACGATCGTGCGGTTGTAAGTCTTTTGCAGCCAGCGTCGTGCCGTCGTGCGCCAGCAATAAAAAGGGACCGGAAGACGTGGATGGAGTGCAGAAGCGGCGAACGACAATACTTCCCTGCGGTCGCAAGCTACCTGGCCCTCTTCCTCGTCCTAGCCTGATACACCGCGCGAAGTCATAGAAAGTTTTCCCTCCCTCTTACCCTCGTCGGACCGCTCGATCCGACGACGATCGGGCGGCAACGCTTCGAGCTTACTCGTTTCCTGTTCCCGAGACTTCTGTAAATACGAGCCTTATGCAAAAAAAAAAAATCAATGAAAAATGTATACACTATATGCACAGTCCGCTTCATATCCGCCTGTACGCAACTTTCTCCTTTTCATTTAAATACGCTGCACTTCCCGTATGAATATTATTCACCGGCCGTATCACCTGTGTCGCCCGAGCTTATGAATAGTCATAGCAGCATTCTATTCCAGTGAAGGATATTAGCTTCCTTTGGCCACGGGACAATGCATCTGCCCGTCACGTGCATCCTTCCAATATCCATCGTGCGTCGTTGACAAGCGTTAGTCAATCATTCGATGGAATGCCAGCGCAAAATGTAAATCTTATCGAAGGGGGAAGTGGCGGGAGGGTGTAGGCTCCTGATACGCCACGCGGAAGTTACGTTTGATATCTGCGTCGGACGAACACAGCCGGCCATTCATCCCCTTGCCAGGTTTCGGTGGCGAGGGGGCGGGGAGGTTTATCTTGGCCAGAGGATAGTGGACAGGCCGCGATAAATACCCACTCGATATAATGGATGGTATGTGTCCACCAATAGTGGGTGGCGGAATAAATCCTATTTGTTTCGCGAAGGTCCATCGGAGGGTGAGAAATCGCGACCGATTGCGAATTCCGTATCATTGGAATTGATATCACTGATAAATTATCTACGCTATTCGTGACTCTTCCCCGTTACTATTCCCAGCCGCTTATTATATTTTAATTAGGCGCATTCGGACAGGGATCATCGTACCTTCGTCGAAGTAGCAAGGATAAGCGATTCGTGCAGCCAGAAATACTTTAAGATACTTCGGTTATTTGCCGTCGGCGTAAAGAATATACTCTCGAACCGCTTAATTATTTATCAAATCGATCCCCATTCTTCGAAAGGAAATCGAAGGGACTCTAAACCGTTTCCAGAGAATTTAAAATCAATTCTCAGTCCCGTGTTTGCAAGCGGTTCCCGGTTACACGGTCGAATACCACGGCCCATTGAGTTTTCCATACGATACCCCGGACAGGGGCTGTTACCCCTCGCGAAATCCTTTCGAAATCGTGCGGTAAGCGATCCCCTGATCCACCCGCCGCGTACCAGACCTATAACTCTGCCAGCACGGCTTGGCCGGTTTCCATTAGCGGAAACACCCCTGGCCGTCACCATAGAACGCCCTGCCTTGGAAACGGGGATCGCGGAACCTCTTGCAGGGGGTGGCCGGCGTTAGGGCTGCGGATAGTGGCGTGTTTTGACTAGACACTCGGTTTATAACCCCCGGGGTCAATTCAATCGACTCGCGTTTCAGATTTTACGACCCGAGTGGCACCGATATTCGTTTACGATCGAATAGGGATAACACTGTTATTTACTAAGTACCGGGAACTCTGGAGAGATAATGAAATTAGGAAGCAAGACAGGCAACGAACTAGACTTTCCTTTCGACCGTATTGCTCCGCAAGCGATGCTGACCCGAGGTACAGCAGTTTTATTCTGATTTTCAATTTTCCGAAACACTAGTTGCGAGCGGAAACAACGGCGAGATCCGTGAAGTTTATATACCGACGTTTACCATAAACGCAGAAAGTCGGCGACGCGATACGAGATTACGTCTTGCGACTAGACGACTGCGGCTTATGATCCCAGACAGCCGTGTCTTGCGTGACGTTCTGTTTCTCCGCCAAGACCGTCATCTCCCCTCGTACTGCATCAACGTTCCGACTTTTTAATCGCTTTCCGAGAAAGCTGGTCGTATTTCGAAATACGCTGAGACAATGTGGGTAGCTTGAATAATTTTAATTGCAGTCAGTGTTTCCGTGTATTCGTCCATTTCGCGTCGCGGAATCGTTGATAAACTTGACGATACCGGAGCCACCGGTATCATGCGACGAAATATATTTACGGTTCGCGAACGAGACATGAAAGCCGACCAGGAAAGGAACGGCCGTCTGTAAAATCGAGAGGCCTCGTAATAAATATCGTAGCCGGTAATAAATTAACGGGAACACTGGCCGTACCGTGGATTGTGCATTCAGAGGAACAACGTTTCACGCCGTGCTGGCTTGTTTATAATATACGGTGGCATCAGGTTCTCCCTCGCGCCGCTGGATAAATTAACTCTGTGCACGCTATGAAATTAGTGATATCAACGTTAACTATAATACCGCACTAATCCACTTGTCCGCTCAATCGGCGCTGCGATTACCGAACACGATTTATTCGCGATAATTAGAAAGGTGACTTTTACTTCTGAACGAATTCGGAGAGCCAAAGGGCGGGCGGATGAAAGAGATATGAAAATGTTTAGGATCGGATAAATTTATGCTACTACCGTTTCTCATCAATACCTTTTATGCCTGATGGAAACATGATTTATGGTTGATTTTATGACACCATCTTGCTAATGTCTCTGCAATAAAATAAATTTACGATCCCCAAACTTTTTCCTGGGGTCTAGAGGAAAGTACGCGAGCAAGTTCTAATTTAAATGTTGACCGGAATGGTATATTTTACGAGCTTCGTTGGTGCGCGCACAGTTGATGTTTCGAATGTTGGACCAATCGCTATGCTGCACTTTATGGTATCGTCTTTACGAGGCCAGCAGCACCCGACCAACGGCGCACGTTGTTACTCGTCTAACACGGTTCACGTTCCCCGCGTATTACGTCGACAACCCGAAGGTTTATCTGCTGGGAAGAAATCAGTCGTTCGACTTCAAGACCCGAATGTTCGTCCATCGAAAATTTTCCCCACGTTTCCGAAGAGTGGAGGACGGACAGATTCGACCCTTACAAACCTCCGCAGCCCTGATTCGAGTGTGCATGCGCCAGACATTTATTAGAACCCGCAGCGATCGAATGAAACAGATGATATTGCTGAATTTCTTTTAAATATATTATACATTCATCCGATTGCATTCTTTTCTTCGTCCTCGTTGTTGTCCCGACAAAGAACGTCTGGCGTTGTCCGTTGTTCCTTACTTTTTCGGGGATATCGCCTCGCCGCTTTTGGCACGTAGCTTCTGGACGGTCTTTCGGATTGCACGGAAAATCCACGAGGCTGACATCCGGCCAGCCTGAACATCATAATTCTTCCTTGTACCGTAAAGCGTAAGTACGCATGAATGACCGTGAAAATGCGCGACAGGGATCGGGCGAACGTTTTTCTCCGCCGGCAAATAGCACGAAGTTATTTTTCCGGGTGATACAGTCGCAGTAGTAAAAGCGTATCTTGGTCAGACGCCGATGGTCTGTTTTATGGGATGATCCAGACGTGATCCAAGAAATATATTAATGGACCAAGGTATCGCATTTTGCAGTAATAGCATTAGAATTATTTTAATGTTTCAATCGATCTGTGCGTAAGAAAATTGTATTAATAAATAACTTTCATAAAATTCCATTCTTTCCTCTATGTTCGACTTTTCTCGTCCCTGGGTCATTGTCCGTTCAGTTTCGCCCTTTTCAATTGCCATTCCGAGTGCGCCCTTATCCTCGGCATTCCTTCGCACATCTTTGGACGGTACAAAGATCATAGAGCCTTGTGCGGAAAATACCAAAGCTTCTCTGTGGATCGCTAAAGGATCGTGCTGAAAAGCATACCTGGCATTCGAGGCTACTATTTACGCGCAAATAGTATTTGCTAATTTTCCAGTAACACGGGGAACGAATCTAAAGGAAGTTCGATTATTAATATTGAAAGATGAGAAGAGAACGGATCCGATGAAACTTTTCAATTTCATCGAATCGGAATTCTCTGCGAGAGAAGTTTAGGGAAATTTTATAATACTCGCGAACTGTTTTCCGCCTATTGTTTTTCACCAACGAAAGCAACGAGAAACGGGTTCAAAGGGCGAATCTCTGAATCGTTGCGAGCCACTTCTTCGCTCCCAGCACGATCCACCTGCCACGATTGCCGTATAAGCAAGACGGGAATTCCTGTTTGTACGAATGGGCGAAAGCGGCCGCGAGAGCTTTTCGAACGGGCGGCGAACGCGTTAAGAGCCGGCGCAAAGAAACAGTACCGGGCGAGCGTGGCCTGGTTGTGGTTTCAAGTAAATTCCAGACGCGGTCACTTGACTCGAGGCATGCCCCTTTATCCCGCGGTAAACACGGATACACGTATGACCACGCGTTCTACCACACGTGCCGATCCCTTTGCCCCTTTCCGCGATCGATCGTGCCAGGAAGCAAGGGGGCACTTTCACAATGACACCGCGCCACGCCGCGACAAATTATTCACTGGTGGCCGATGTCTCCGCGTGAATGATGCACGCTCGTGGTAGAGATACTCGGGACGATAAGACAGCGCTGGGTCGATCGTGACATTGGTAAGAATCGCCGTCGGAAATCGGATGCGCATCGATACGTCTTCGATTAAAGGGGATGAGGGGCTGGGGCTGTGTGTAGAATCGTGCAAGCAATGCCATGGAACGTACTTCGCTGTTATTGCGATTCTTCAACGTGTTCGAATTTATCGGCGGTGGATTCGGAATGATACACAGGTATCACTTTGTAAATCTGATACGCGTGTAATATCCATTCAATATGGGTGAGTCATTAGTGTAATTACAGCAGCATCGATAAAGGGGAGCCACTGTGTGTGTGTGTGTGTGTGTGTGTGTGTGTGTGTGTATATAAATCTAACCAAATTATCGGCGTGTTCTGTACAGCACAGCTGCGCTGTCCTGGCGTGCACGGGTTTACAACCATGTAGGCCATTACATCGATGATGTTTCTTCTAATAAATAATAACGTTGCAGCTTCGTGAATTATCAGAGAGGCGATCACCTGCGGAAACCTATAATTAACTTTTATCCCGAATCGATTCTGCTTCAATAATCGCCGCGCGACGATTCGTTCGAGCGCCACGATATGTTTCAGCGGAACCGATCGGCCAGATATTGATCCAAAATTATGCCACAATTACAGTCCAGCGTAACCGACTGCCCTCGGTAAGGCCAATCAGGCGCTGTGACTTTTCCTGACAGCTTGATTAAAAGTGGAATCTCCTCTCAGTGTGTCGCCTCCTGTTGTGTCCCTACTCTTCGCCGCGAATCTCGGATTCTTTCTCCAAATGATTTATACAGTCGTTCGCTTATACCTGGAATCCTCTTGTCTGGCCTTAAGTCAGATCGATGACACTCATGATTCGAGGAGCAACGGGTCCTCGAATCGGGGAAAGTTTTTCTTTTTTTTTTTAGCTGGCGTTGTCAAGAGAATAAAAGGGTCCGGAGAACCTGAGATGATTTCTCTCTTTTTCCACCCCCGAATGTCTATCAAGCCTCCATTTTCACCGTTGTCGTTCTGCTTCTCTACGTAACCATCTCCATTCCCGGGCTCACCCTCTAAGAATTGGGGATTTGCGGTTTGCCGGCAACGTCGCGAACGCCAGACGCAAAAAACAAATGAACGAGCCACGAAAGGGCGGTCGAAGTGGCGGGAAAGAAAGTGGAAACCTGGATCCGGAAGCTCGCGTTGTTGCTTTTTTGTGAAACTCGTTTCTCCCTCTGTTCGCGAACTCGCCTCCACAGCGGAGGAGGTTTCGCTACACCAGAAGAAACACCTTTCTTCTGTTTCTGTTTCGTACTTCGATCTCGACCCACTCCGCCACCGATCGGACTACCCTTTGGAGCCTTTGGGTTTCACGAGTTATCGGTGACGACCGATAAATTCGAACGGAAGGAAAGGAAAACGATGGATGCTGGAATTTACATCCATTCTCCGATTTAACGATTGTTCAAAGTTGATCGAGATCGATGTTTATAAACGATCCGGCCGCCTATTGTTCGCCGCGTGATCGGCGAACAGCTTAATTGATCCTTCGACTGGGAACAAAAGTGGTTTAATGAACGCAGCGCTGTAACCCGATACCGCGTTATTATCGATACCATAGAAATCGTGTCGTAATTTCGAATTTAGGGAACAATCAGATGGGCTTTTGATCTACTTCAATTTAAAGGTATTTCAAAATTCAATGGCACAACAGAACGATGGGGAAATGATTCCGCTGCAGCAATGGGAGAGAAAGAAGGTACATGGTTCGGCGAGTAGTAGAATCAGCGTATGGTCAGACGTGCGGTACAGAGATACGCAAGGCAAAGAGGATACGGTAAAGAAAACGGTATAGCCCCGTAATGTACGGCCAGGCTGGTAATCTAAGAAAATCGAGTACGAGCCGTGAAGCCAAGGTGTGGCGAAGCAAGTAGTAAAACCTGAATATAATGAACCTATAAGTTTCGCAGAATATATTCCGGATTTTTCAAAGCGAAGTGTAGAACAGAGGAAGGCAGGATAAATAGGTAAACGTTTATTGCTCGCGCGTATTTGCATGCTCGGTGAGACGTTGCTCGTAGCTCGACGAGAGTGCATCATAAAAATGTATAGACGATCGTAAAATCGATTGGCTGCGACGGGCGTTCGTGAAACGAAATCCGTCAGTGGCCAGGTCTCTTCTAAACAGGAGACCGGGGATGCAACGTCGATAAACACAATCGTTCCCTTTTTTCCCCTCTTCTCGCGTCGGTTACAGCGAAGCCCAGTAAGATCCGCGAGGATGCATTTCCCTAAGTCGTTGCTTCGCATGCCAGCTACGGGGTTAGTATCTGGCATGCCTCGAGATTATCGATTCCATTCTTGGACTACAAACGACAAACCACTTAGTCTTCTTGCGTAACCCCTGGCCGTGCCTTTATTGGGTTATTACTTTGATTTGTCGCTTCTTTGCGTGGTTCCGTTTATAGAGCCCCCGAGATGTAGCCCGGGTTTCTGCCAAGTTTCGAGTATTCTTGAACATTCGCGAGGAGAGCGTAGGAAATTATGGAATGCCGAATATTACACTTGCGGGAGGGAATAATTCATCCCCTCGAACGGGAGTACAAGGTAAATCAATAAATTCCCTGGGAGGACCGCGAAGTGTCACGGCTCGCGTTCATCAAGAATTCACCGGTTTCTTAATGTTCATGCCTCAGCCGACTCACGCTTTCCCCCCTGTCCGCGAAACATCGTCATTCCCGCGCGTTCCGCGTTTCGACCCGGCAGATTGGAAGACGAAGCGTCTCGCGGAATCCCGCTAATCTCTCTCGATTGTCCAGGGAAAGTTTCGATAAAAGCGCGAGGGAAGATTCACGGGATACGGTCATTAGCGCGCGCGCGCATGTATCATTCATAACTTCGCGGAGAGGGAACGAGTGGCGCGACAATTAGCCAGCTTCCGTTGCCTAGGTCCCGTGCACGATCCGCTGGCCGGTTAACAAATCCCGGCACGTTGGGAACGAGCAGATTTTAAGCTCCACGTGAGACGCTAACCGCCGGCGGTCTAATTATGCAATTTAAATTTGAATCAACGCGCTCGCGTGTTGGAGGAGCCCCGCATGTGTTAGCGAAAGGAGTAACGTGACCGCCGGAAGCTGCTTAGTTTCAGACTGTTCCTTTCCCTTCTCTTTCCTTTTTGGACTTCTTTTACCGAGTTCGCCGGACGAAATTGGTAAACTAGAAGGCGGAAGGGGGTCTTTGCGACGAAGATAACGATGAGACGTGATATTGTTGTTCCAAATTAGAATTCCAAATTCGAGATATGAAGATGGGAGGAATCTTTTGGAGACGGTGAATTATTTGGATTATTACGCAGAGACAGAAGAATGTATCTATTCTGTAAATTGGATTCAATGAGGTTCGGTAAGCAGTACAAGCATATTCCTATATCCTTCATTTTGCATACATCGATCCTGCGTGCCGCTCCGAAAATATTTTTCCGTGTCATCTCCAAGCTAATACTGGCGAAGCTAATCTCGAAACTCAATTTCCCCGTCCGTCTCATAAATAATTTAAGCCTTATCCAGTTAGCAGCTAAGTTGTTCCAGCATCCATTGAACGAGTTCCGCGAAACTAACTCAATTTTTCCGTAACACGTAAAACGGTCGGGGGTGAGAGGGAGGTCGGTCGGTTTTCGAAGGGGCGCGGTGGAACAGAAACGAGACGCGACGAAGTAAAGGGGAAGAGGGGAGACGGTGGCAGGTCGAAGCTGGCAACGCTTGTTGTACGGGGATGAAACGTGCGGATCCCCTGGCACAGTTCCGGCTTACACGTTTGACAGCTGAGGAAATTATATTTCTCAACTGCCATTTAAGTTTGCGCGTCGCTTCGTTCATCAGGTCGAATAGGCGACCGGCATCTCCCCCGGGTGGATCGCAGCCTCCTTCTTCCTCCTTCCGCGCCGCAGCCGGTGTCCCTTCCATTCGTACTCCCCCCGGTCGCCCGCGTTTCCCGTTATCCTCCTCAGATCCCCGGCAATCCAACTTCGTGGCTTAATCCCTTGATGGTAACACGATCCAGATCTCCGCCTCGCGCGAAATCCTCACCGACGTTCGGGCCTCGTCGCTACTGACAATCGTATAATATATCGTGATGTTACTTCGTCAGGGGGGACACGATATGCCTCCAGGCTGCCCCCTGTCCGGTTTACTTAGCAGCTTCATTACAACGTTAATGAATCGCCTTTTGTCCAACGAAATTCACCGGTCCACCAATTTCTCCTCGTTCGCGGATACGAATAAATGTACTCGAATTATTAAAGCATTGGAAATGTCGATAAATAAAGTGTTTATTTAGAATTTTGCCTGGCCCCACCTTATTCTCCGTCCAAAGTTCGCTTTTAATCCCTGAAATGCCAAGCACGTTTTACTGTCGCGCGAACAAAGTCTACTTGTACGACCCTAGCGACGACTGTATTCAAGATGGAAAGACCAGTAGCCGGTCGCCCAATGTCGATACCAAACAGAGACATAGCCGGATCGTAACTCCGCCTTTTAAGGGGATGAAAGCTATCAGCATCGCAGAGAGGTGTCATCGAATTTAAACGCGAACCCCTCTCGTCCGTGGCGGGCGAGCGTTCTTATTGTGTAGCGTTTCACAGGAACGAGCGGAAAGGTAAAACGGCCGCGCGGAGCAATCGATGCAACGCGGAACTGAGACGTCTAACGAACTAGGGGAAAAGTGCATCGTAAAAGCTAGCCGGCTTTCCGATCGTAACGCGGCCTTTTGGGATAAAGCCTGACGCCCGGAGTAAGGTTATTTTTTCGGTAACCGTTCTAAAAACGACCGGGTCACGTAGCTGCTGGAAATTTAAAGCCGTATCCGTCGCATTGTCCCACGAACTTCCACCTTCTAATCGATACCACCTGTCACGCCGTTAATTCCGTACCGTATCGTTCCTCGCCGTAAAAAATAAATGAAAATAAAAGTCTCGTATCGCTTCCACAGGCGGGGGGGGGGGGGGGGGGGGGGGGGCGCACACGTTCCTCGATCGTACCTCTCGCGATTTTTAATTCAACCAATGCAATTTTCATCCCCGGACGGTTCTACTTTCGCTCGCGATTAGCATACGCGAAAACATCGGAAGGCGAAGATCTCGCCGTGAAGTTTCGCTGGACAATTTAAGCCGGGCCATTCGTATGCAAAGCGTGCACTTGCCCCATCGCATATGTTACATGCTTAGCTTGCTGTCTATCTAGCCCGCTGTACCGGAATTCCGCGTGGATCTATCGGCCAGCTGGACCTAATGGTCATTTCACGGACGAACACGTACCTGTTTCGCGTACAGTTCCGCTTAAAACTCCCCCGGTCATCTCTCCCCGCTCCCGGCCAATTCTAATCAGCGTGAAATTAACTGTCTCCGATGCCGGCCGCAAACTCGAATACTCTGTTACGCGACTGCGAGGAGGGATTTTAGCACGAGAGGAATCCTGTGCGCGCGATGAGTCCTGGATGAAGTTCGCCCGCTACGAAAGATCAAAGGAGCGTGTCTCGTCTTTTGGGGGCTGTGCGACTGTCTGTCGTGTACGGTGACACCGGTCGGGATCGTAAATGGGCACTGAGCAAATGAAAGCGAGCGATGCATACGTCGTATGGCGGATATCCGTTTGTTGCCCTAACAGAAATGATCGAAAATATGTTGCTCCCGTTCTTTCCAAGCGGTATTAGTAACAAGATAATTGACCCTTTTACAGAATATTCCACCAGCACGGTTAATATAAATATGATTTTTACCAAACCTACTTCTCAAGCCAGTATATTTTATTCACCTCAGTGAAACGAAGACTCCTTCGAATATCGCCCCCGTACATCCACCATTTTTTTGCCGCGGCAATCGTGTCACCCCCTGGGCAAGGGTCGAAACTTACGACCATGAACTTGCGAGCCACGCCGTTTACCCTCGCGGAGAATAAAACACAACACGTTCGGAGAGCCTTAGGGACCGATAAAAAGACTCCGGCGCGTCGCAGCTACGTCCCGAAATTTACGGGATGTATATTCTTCGTCCCCTCGGCTGCGTTTCACCGCGCTTTATGAATCTCACCCTCGATCACGACTCTCGATCGCTTTCACGAGGGACGCTCTCTATCTGTCCGGAATGACCCGGCTGCGGTATTTAATGCCCTCCGATGCGTGCTCGTGCCGGGGCAGTATTTTCGCTAGCCATTACATTTTATTGGCTGTTACATCGCGGCACGCAGTACCCCCTGGAAAAAAGGGGTTGCCGGTCCAGGGATGCATCGGGGGATGGCTCAGCCTCGGTTAATGCGTCCCTCGTGCGAGCTTTCTTGTCCGGGAAATTACTGGAAGCTCCGCCTCTGCAAGCTTCTTGCCCCGAGTCTCTTCCTCCAGCCTTGACGATGTTTCTCCAGCGCGCACGACAAAAGAGTTCTCCCGCTGTATAGTGACGAATAGTCCAACAGAGGGAAACGTGATTCGCTTTTGTCCGGCGCAACGTGCGCGTAAAATGTTGTACTGAATTAAACGCGGGACGTAGGACCAAAGGGGCGAACGACACGCGGTGGAGTGGAACGAATCGCAATTAACAACAGGGCAGAAAGAAAAAAAGAAATAAATAGCGGACGATCGATTCGTTCGGTTCTCCGTCTGGTAATAAAGATCTCCCTTTTGCCCGCCCTTATTACTATACGGCGTCTCGCGAATTTGCATTATTGGGTTTCGCGAACGTCGAAATTCGACCGGATATCGATTATTCTTTGGAACGAGCCGCGCGTGCAGCTGTTTCCTTAGGAACCGACAATTTCATGGATCCTTGGCTAACGCGCATCGTTTATCGGGATATCAGCAATTTCGTTCCGCCGTCGCGCAATTAATTTCCGATGCACACCCCGCCTGTTTAATATCCGCATATCCCTTTCTTTCCATTTCTTTTTTTCACCATGGCCAAGCTCAAAGCGTTCTCGATAGAAATTACCCTTCGCGGATTATTCTTCTGCAATATCTCCCGGGGGCAGGGGCAAGTGTTTTTAAGAACGTTCCGTGCATTTCCATAGAGATTGACGAACTCCCTTGTGGATTATACAAACATGCAAATTCGCTTTGTACTTCTGCCAACGTAATAATAAATTTCCGCGTGTCTCTCTGCTTTTTGTTCACCCTTAACCGAGCGCGTCCCCTATATTTTAAGCTGTCCCGAAAGACGAACAGCGCAATTCACGCGTCGCGGATACAACGCGCGAAACCGAAATGAAAAAAAGAAGATCCACTTGAAGTATAAGCGAACCCGTTCGTCGCGTCGCGGCACGGCGTACGTAACGAACGGAATTGAAGTGGTGCATGGAAACGGCGGAGAGACACTTCGTGACAGAGACGCATACGTACAGGCAGGGAGGGGGGGGGGGGGGAGGGGGCGACGACGGTTCGCGTCGCGACGCGTCGCGTGAGCGTTGGGACCGCGGCGTTCGAACAGCGTCGATCGATTCGGAAAATGCCCGCTCGCCGCGTTGTACAACTTGGTACGACGAGGATGGTATTTTATCAATTTTTACCTTCGCCACGCGTCCACGAATGCCCATGATTAATCGTTCGACGTCGCGTGCCGGTACCGTCCATAGGATCGGTTAAACGGAACGACGAGCTGGAAATGCAAGCGGCGAGATGCGTAATCATGCCCGCGGAGAATTACGAGCCTCCTTCGCGGCTACGTAACTGGGAATTTATGTGGAATAACGTGGACAACTGGTCGCCTCGAGATTAGATTTGCATGGCCGGAGATTCGTGTTGTATAAGGGAGCTTTACGGATTCTTCCGTCGCCGCGGTTTCAAGACTGAAGAATTTCTTTTCGCACCGTTATTTATTGTACCTTCTAAGTGCAATTAGCGGTATACCAATGCTCGAAACTCTATTTTAACAATTACGTTTTTCCGTTTCGCATAAAAAGTCGAGGTTTAGTAATCGCCTTGAGTAACGATTAAATGCATTCAAAGTGCGGCGAAGATTTTGCAGCGTGTAATCTATGGAAATCGCGAAAGATTAATTTACCAGTCGTCCTCGAGGCGATTAGCAGATTACATTGAATCGATTATTAACTTCAACCTTTTACTTCCTACTTTTTATCCCCCCGAGGTTCCCCGATCTTTTTAGCCGAGCAATTATGCCGTTCGAACAGAACGATTACAACGAGAGGGTCTCGCGACAATCTTGCTTTGTTCCCGGCGGTGCTCGAACAACAGCTCCTTGGGCACTCGGTGAAACGCTTTAAGTCCTTGACAGCTTAAAATCGCAATTACTACGTGGAGTTACTAAATGTGGGTTGAGCGAGCACTTAACCGCGGATTCGTACCTAAAACAATTGCTCCGGTCTTTGAGTTACGTTCCGCGGTGCAAATGGTCGACTTGCTTTTAAAGAACGCCTTACGAAATAGTCGTTGGTATATTCCCTAGGAATTATTCCTCGCACAAGCCGAGAATAAAAGTATATTTCTCCTTCGGTCAGATGTCCTTCGACTGATACACTGAACTTTATCTAAAATAAGTATATTACCGCTCTTATGCGAGGAACACACAGAAATGTTGTGCAATTTAAAAGGTAAGAAGAATATTCAAATTCGCATCGCGTTTGTGCAATTTTCCGTTCGTGCGCCGTAACACGAATACAGAGCACAGATTTTTCGAATTCAATCCGGCGAATGTTTGCATCTCTCTGTCGAAGAGGGAACGGATGATCCCGGCGAAGAAGGTTCACAAACAACGGCTGCCCTAAACGTTCCCGGAACGCGATGCGCTCGTCATCCTTTAAATTATTCCATTTTCCCTCGGGCATCGCAAACCTATTCCTTATTCATTGACAATATATCCTCGGCATGGTATTTTTGCTTTTCTGTGAGATGTTTTCCTGGAATATCTTTGTGTCACGTAACAAGTAGTCCGTTTGGCGAAACAAGTTAACGAACCATCGTGCACTGAAAATATTTCGGGCGCTCTCTCCCTCTCTCTCTGCAATTATTTGTATTGTAAGTGTAAATTATAAGTATCAAAGAAATTCCTTGACAATTGGCGATGGGTAAATTAATACAGTTGTACATGAAATTAATTATTCTGTAAATGGATGCAGTAACGTGAATTGAAATTCCGTGACTCGTTATCACATATCGATTTAAATAATACGGAAAAGATACAACTAAAATCCAGACGAATCGTCAATGGAAAAGAACCTGTCGAAAGTGCAGAGTACAGCTGACACGCAACAAATTTTCGCCGTTCGATGAAAAACGCGCGTGCGGTAAACGAGCTTCCGCTCATACGCGTACCTCTCTGCATTTTATGGTTTATTAGTCGTTGTGCGTTTGCCGTAACCTTTCCCCGGGATTTCGCGCAACTCTGTTTTCGAGCTTCCCTGATACCGTTTATGAAAAGCGCATGTATTTCTCCTTTTCATTTCTGTACAGCCGATAAGCGTTCACGCCGCGGGAACCACGCGAAAAATATTCGTACACGTCAAAAGGATCGCCTCTTTGCCTCGGATTCGATAGTTTCGCGCAGCTAGGTTCGACGCGCGTTCCATGGAAAAGTTTCCCCTCGTCAGGAAATATCGAATATCGCGACATTTCCTCCGATTCGACGGCGCGGCTCGATACGGCGATAAAGCAACAACCGAATAAGATTTAAATAACGGTGGAAAAGATGAAACAGCTTTTTCTTCCGCTCGCTCGGGGCATTTTGGATGTCTCGCGCGCATTTGTAAAATGCCCCCCGGCGAATAGTACGAGGTAAATTTGATGTTTGGAACCGTGGTAAAAAAAATTCCTTTGACCGACTTTATTCGATTTACGTAGAACGGAATTGTGTAATGGTTATAAAATATCGAAACTGCCTGGGCTCCATAGGCGCTAACATACATTGCCCTCCATGTAGTCGACACGAAAGCTCGCGGTGGTCTATCAGCCAACGCGGTTTTCGATTATACAGTTACGCGTACCGTCAACCGTTTCGATGGCCAACGAAGGGAGCGGTGAAACGTCGGCCGAGCGTGGAAAACGCATTGGCGCACGATAAAAGCCGCGAAACATTCGAAAGCGCAACGCGCTAAAAGGTAAAACCGACACGCCTGCGTTCCCGTGCCAATCGCTGCCGGCTTTTACCGGTCTATCGTCGACGAAGGGAGGAGGAGGTAGGTGTACAATGATCGCGTATCAACCACCCTTCGAGCAGAGGGTCTTCAACGTTTTGGAAATTGTCGTGTGCCGATGCAATTTATTCCGATAATTGAAAGAAGGGGCAACACTTACCTCCTGTTGTCTCTTCAATCACAAAGCTCTTTACTAGTACCTCAAGCTAACGGAACGTAGGAAGAAAGTAAAGGGAGCTTGTAACGTTTAGAAGGAAATCGAATGGCAGGATTCTAAATAAGAAATGCATTTAACATTCCATGTTAAATCATTGTATCGTTCCACTCAATGGTAGATCGAATAATATATTGGGTCGAATATAGAAACTGGTATAGGCTTTGTATATCACGTGATATTTTTATTCGAACGTGTTCTTTATCAGGTTAAGTACATAGTTCCAAGCTTATTGTGTCTGACCATCACGCGCAATCTCACGGCCCGTCACGCCAGAGAACAAAGCGTGTTAAAAAAGTGTTCAAGGAGAAACGACGGTTCCTCTGACGGACGGCCTCTCAACGAGAGACTCTCCACGGCCACGATCTCTAGGAGTTCAGGAGCGTGGTCCGGCGAAACGACAGGTATTCCTGTCCGTATCGATTTTTTTTTTCGGGACATGAAACGAAGCACTAGTATTAAATCGAATATCTCCCCGACCTAATTTCCCAAAGGACCTCATCCTATGTCTCTCTCTCTCTCTCTCTCGTATCAGTAAATTTCGAGCGTGTTCCCTCCAATTTAGTCTATCCGTCTTTAAAGGATCTCAAAACTTTGTACATACAGAGGGAAAAAAAAAATAGATGACCGATGAAGTAAAGTTTGGGGATGGGTATGAATATGTTTTAATGAGTTTTAAACGATTCTAATGTGACCCAGGGAAAGTTTCGGCCGCAAAGTTTCCAAAATTTCTCGTCGACCAAAAATTGCGGCTCGCTCCTGATCTCCGGCTCTCAACGCGTCAGGGACTAGCAGCGTCGAAGGAACCCGAACTTTCGACTTTATGCTCGTTCACGCCGCCCATACCGTCAACGGGGGGGGGTGGGCAGAGTGTCTGCGAGCGAGGGTGTAACAGGTGGCACGTTCCCTCTCGCTCTCGCTCCACGCTCGACGACGTGCGATTTCACGCGGCAGCGTCATTATTGACGCTCCCACCAACGACGGTGGGAACGTTTTCGTCTCTCCTTTCAACCCAACCCGCACGCCTTGCCGCCGCTTTTAAAGTCCTCTCCGGAGGAATTTCCCCGTTCGTGCTCTCGATCGTGATCCCGTGGCTCTCGCCCCCGTGATTCCGCTCGCAATAAAGCTTCCGTGAGCGCGCGCACCGACCGGAATAGAAATCGCATTCTCGGTGAACGCTGGGGAAACGATGAGACTAATGTTTTCATTGCGACGGGGAGATTTGTGTCAATCGGCGGACCTGCTTGGTCGATTCGTGGAGCGAGAGGTGGAGCGGGATAATTGTCTACGAAAGTATCTTAGCGACAGACGTTCGATTACGCTTGTAAAGTATTTCTAACAAGTCCAATGTTACCGTGATTAATAAGCAATCAAGTAAGCTGTTGTAACAACGGAAAAAAGAATGGAAGAAGGAAGCTTTGAAAGCTTCGAAAAATGTGTGGCGGCGAGCTTTCGCTCGGACACCCTCGCCCGCTTGGTAGTCGATTAGTATTCCGCGGCTGGCCGTGGCCTGTGGAGGACGAGGATCGGCGGCTCTTCTACTGGACGACGCCAAGCGTCGAGAGCGGTCTGGAAACATAATTCCACGGCGTCCGATGTTTCTGGTAAACAGCGGACGTTGAAATATTCATGAAACAAACTGCCGTCGGATCGCCTCGCCTTTTCGCCCCTCCACGATCGTTCTCTCTTTCTCTTCCTTTCTCTTGATGGTCCCTATTGTCTACCCTGTGTTACACGCGCTCATCTTCCTCTCATCTTTCTTCATTTCGACGGACACTCGCACGCAACCTCGTCGAAGCGAACGTTTCGCAAGACCGGTAAACGAACGCGACCTGTTCTGCTCTTAGAAAGGATTTCGCTCACCCTCGACGAGGATTCCCTTTCGTTCGTGGCTCGTACAGAAATCATAAATGGACCACTCTCGGACTAAAACTCACGCGGCTCGCTACCGCATCGTAGCCGGGATAGATTTTGGATCGATGATGCCTGATTAGTCGATCGGAAAACGTTGCATAATTCTCGGACAAATTATTCTACCCCTTCGCGATACCCTTCCAAACTCTCGCGGGACATCACGATTCTGCGTGCTTCGTTACAAAAAGTCGATGTCACATTCGCTCATGATTCGCTATTCGTTGATCTACCTGGGCTTTGACCATCGAGTGAGCTCGGGGTGGGAGGATTCGTATAGATTCGGGGGTTATTAGAAAGGAGCATTATCTTTATCGTTTTACGTACCTAAACCTGTTCTTCAATCACAACGCATTTTCATTTCGTAATTTATACCGGCATATTTACAAAATTACATAGATGTCGGGTATCGCTGCAAACGAGTTTCCACGTGTACGTGACCGGTGTGTGTGTGTGTGTGTGTGTGTGTGTCACAGATGTGTGTGTATACGCGTATTCATGCGTTTCGCGTGTACTTAAGCGAATAGGCGACTCTCCGCCACGTGCTCGCTATTGTAGGAAATCTTCTAAACGTTACGATTTTTAAATGTTACCATTCTCCCCATCCGTCTTATTAAATCTAAAAACTACGTATTAGGATCGTGCCCTTTAAACAGGCTACGCGTGTCCGTCCGCAACGTTCGCCCGTTCTCTGGCCGCCTCTCTCTCTCTCTCTCTCTCTCTCTCTCTCTCTCTGGCACCGTTTCTATCGGCCGTGGCCAACCGAAATCGCGGTGGAATCTATCGTAGAAAATTTGGCAGGAATTGATTCACACCTCTCTGCTCGTGATTCATCGCGCGTCCCATAATCTGTACATCCGGACGATGATAAAAAGGCAAAGCAGCTCGTACGGGAAGAAAAGTATTTGCTAACGAATCCACGTAAAATAAATATCCGTGAAGAATTGTATTCCCCAGTTCTGTCATTGAGAATTTCCCTTCGTGGATGAAAGCAAATAATTACACACCGTCCCCCGTTAACTCTATTCCGATCGCGTCAGATCAATTTGGCCGCGGTCAGAGGCTGCCGAAGCGGGGAACGAGAATGGAAGAAAGGTGAAATTGCAACGCGCCTCCAACGATTCTCGGCTAACCGTGTGATTCGCTCGATCAGCAGGCGGGGCCTCTCCCCACGTAATTAGCGCGTGCACTCGCTCGCCGATTAGGCGGTCTATCCGGTCCGGTAATTAACGTCGGCATCGTTAGCGCGTTAGTCTCGTTTAGCATCCCTCCATCCCGTTTGCTGTACCAAATAGAGAGACTGAAAGGGCCACGAGTGTACTTACGTCTCTGTGTGTCTGTGCCCGAGTAGACGAGCGGGTGATGGCTCATCCGTTTCGTACGGCTTAAAAATAATAAGCTACCTGATCCCCTCCCCCACACCGTCCTCCCTCTAGAAACGCTTAAGCATTTTATATTTCACTTGAAAGAGAGCCGCGGAAAAGGCGCGAGTTAATTAAAACTGTCCTCGAAAAGGAACGCCGAGATAAGGGAAGGCGGAACTTTTCTTTGTACCACTTTGAACCGAGCTTTATGACTGCGAGCTTCCGAGCCGCTACAAATCGACGCGTTTCAAAGTTCCTTTTCCTCCCCCCCCCCCCCCCCCAAGTATAATGCGTACCATCTGCATAGAAGAAAAAGAAAGGAAAAGGGAGGACTCCGGTTTCCGTAATTTCTCGGTGGCACGCGATCGCACGTGCCTCGTACGCGACCGCCAACTTTGTTCCGTATTGTTGGAAAAACTTTCGAGGGATCTTTTAGATTCTATTCCGAGGGAACGAGATTCTCCCGAGTAAACCGTTTCCGCCTCCTCCCTTCCACCTGATGTTTCCCGTTAATGATGTTCCCTGTATCCCCGCCGAATTTTCTATTCCTCGCCTCGCGTCGCGTCCATTAATCCTCGGCCCTACCGAGAAGAAAGCGCAGGGGACAGGGACCGTGTTCCGGGAGACTCGGCGTCGAAATTGCGCTAATTCCGATGATTTACACGGCTACGGAGAGCGGCCTGTCAGAAGAGACAGATACAAATACACAGAGGCGTCCCTAATTCGCGGGAGGCACGCGAGCACGCGTGCGTGTCCGCCAACGACGGCGTTCATGGACTCTCTCTTCCTCGTCGCTGCACCTTCCTTCTCTGTTTCCACCAGCCACTTGAATTCTTCCCTTATTTATCTTCCAGTAACAACCGTTCCCGCTGACTTCCTCGACGGTGCATGGTGTGTGCCCCGTGTCGGATGAAAAATCTCGGGCTCTTGACCCGTTTTATCCGGCCAAATAGACCGCGCAAAACCGCACGGAACGGAAACCGTTTCTTGCTCTTCCTGGAGAAACGAGAGCGGATCTTCGCGCACCCCGCCCTCCCCCGTAGCACAGTTGCTCCTTTACTTCGAGTGCTCCTTTGAAAGAATTGGACGTAAACGATGCTCGACCCTCTCGATTAGGAAACCTTGCGATCTTCGAGACTCCGTCGGAGAAGTAATTGGAAAATGATTTTGATGAAAAATTGTAGCTCGACGTACGATGCTTCATCTCTTCGAATATATTTCCCCCTCGTTTGTATTCCGTCGATTGGAGAAGCGTTCCGTGTTCGTATTCAAGATCCTCCCGGTTCCTGGCTTCGTTCTAGGAAGCCAGAGAGATAGAGAGAAAGGGCG
Source organism: Holcopasites calliopsidis (assembly GCA_023838395.1). Taxonomy (NCBI): domain Eukaryota; kingdom Metazoa; phylum Arthropoda; class Insecta; order Hymenoptera; family Apidae; genus Holcopasites; species Holcopasites calliopsidis. Next base: position 3,946,792 of record JALHAQ010000009.1, read on the forward strand.
ACGACCGGCAACGGGGAGGATCCCCGATTTTCTGCTCGAAGCATACCGCGCGGCCGTGAAGACGCTTCCGCGGCATCCGAGCGATCCTCTGCGGGATCGTTGCACGGTGAAATGCCAGCAGTCGGACGTACCAGACACGCGGCGGATGCGGTGTTCGAGGGAATAGCTTTTGCTAGCGCCGCTGCCACCGGTATGCCCGCTGTCGTTGCTGTTGTTGCCTCGCTCGTTGTAAGCCAGCGATGAACAATGGGTCCTGACGGCTAGGTCGCCAGGTTCTGCAACACACAATGACACGCAATGATGAACGATGCCTGGCTGCTGCGCACTCGTTAAAACGGTTAAAGCGCCTAGTGCGTGAAACGCGTGATTTCACCCGCGACTTGTCCCTCCCCGCCCCAATCCTTTTTGTTTCGAACTCTCCCTCTCTTTTTGTTCACCCTGCATTTCGTTATTTCCTTTTTCCCCCAGCCTGATCGTTTCTTTTCTCTTTAGCACCGTTACGAAGAAGGCCAGCACGCCGTGCGTTGTGCGCGAATTAAAGGGACAGATTCCGCGTGGAAACGAACAAAGGGAAATCCGCCCTCTTGAACGACGCGAAGGTATCCGTTCGGTCGATGAAATAACGCACGACCTGCCCTCGTTTAAGGCCACTAATTTGCGGGCTCGTTGGTGGCGTTCAGCGGTCGAACATATATTTAATTACGTTCGTCGTGTGAAATTCGTGATCGAATGTAAAATAAAGAATCTGCACGACTTCCAAATCAATTCTACGGCTTCCACAATTTGACTATCGCCACAGCGCCTTTCTCCACTTGCCTGAAACGCAACCGGATATTCCCGAAGACAATTATCGGGCGGCCGGGACCGGCCGGTGAATTCGTCGATAAAAATTCCTGTCGCGGAAAAATGACCAGCAGGACGAAGAAAGAGGAATAGAGAGATCGCGATACTACTGTTCGTCGACTAATTTTGCCGCGGCGCAAATGAAAAACGGACATCCTATAAATCCTGTGTATGAGTCGCGCGCGCGCACGCGTCCACCGAAACGAAGATCTCTGTTGCCGATCGCAATTTGCGCGATCCACGATATTGCTGCCAGCTCGTTTCGCATCGTGAGATATTAACGCCGGGGCTACGGAGCCCTCTCTCCTTCCTGCTGCTCCCTATACCCGCCCCGATACCTGTACTCGGATGCATCTCCGTTCACCGTCAAACCCCTTCGGCGTGTATCGAATACGTCTCCGTTGCGCGGCGGCTGAATTAACCGTTAGCGGAGACCGATCTGCGGCGGGTCAAAGTTCCACCATGGACTGTACGCAATCAGCTGCTAATTGGGAAATGATTGGAGCCACCTCCGCCGATGCTATCTTGCATGTAACTATCCCCCGGTTCGTGTATAACCGCTGTAGCCGATATAAATGCCCCCATAAATGCCAGGGTAACGTTTGCGCGCACACAGCCGGCTATGTCTGAATCGAACTGCGAAACTGGGGACACGTCATGCATAGCCGCTGTGTCCAGTGAAAGCTCTGCTTGCTCCGCTTCTCCCTTTATACCACAGTTTCAGCCCCGAAAGCTTTCAACCACCCTGTTGTGTCGTTTCTCTTCTTTTTTTTTTTGTTCCACCGTCCTTTATGGGAGTGTAACTTCGTGAAAGATCACAGGACGGGAATTAAAGAAATTCCTTTGAGCCGTGCACGGTCCAAAGGGTCGCACTCTCGGAATACGTAATTGACATAAATATTTACCGTCACGCAGCCCAGCGCGTTGCGAAACATCCCCCTGCTGTCTCCTGCTGATTTTTCTCCCCGATAAATATTTCATGAGACTGCTAATCAAACGAGGGTCGGAATCAACTCCTGTCCCTCCTCACCCACCCCCTTTAATTCCATAGAAAAAGAACCCGGATATCGGACCATCTGTTCCGGCGAAAGCCTTCCAATCGTTTAACGATACTCGCCCCGGTGCATTCGGAAAAATTTCCACCGGGCAACCTCCCCGCTCAACGGCTTAACATATTCGGCTCATGAATTCTTAACGAGCCGCCGCGAAGGAAAATGGAGGCACTGCGACTTGTCTTCCAGACACCCTTCCCCATAAGCGAATTTCCGGAACGATCAGAGGGCAGGGGAAAAAACGGGGGCGTGGGTGGGGAGCGTGTCCGTGTAGACACGGCATTAACCTTCGTTACGCGTGTTTGAATTTCCCTACGACGCGACGATGGGGTAAGGGAGAAAATGGAGTTCCTAAAGAGGATGATGACAAGTTTCCCGTTTTCCAACGGGAAAGCGGGGACGATGGCGTAAAACTAATTGCGGGCGAACGATGCAACCCTTCGCTTCTATCGTCTTCACCCTCGTATTCTTACAAGTCGACGATTTTACCTTTGCAGTTTTGTGAAAGAGGGAAAATCGTATTGCGTTAAACGGAAGTTCAATGAGAGCGTGTATATACACTTCGATGATCCGAGCTTGGCAGCTTTCTGAAAACGTTTATACGGGTCTGTCGCAGTCAAAGGGTTAATAACGTGCGGTTATTACGGAGGCGGCGTGATTATACGCGCCCCTCTCTTCGCTCCTGCCTATTAAATCCCTGCCTTCCCAATTTTCACCTATTTGCTTTGGCCGAACGAGAACCCTTGTTTCGTCGAGTGTAGTTTCGGTGCCGAGAACTTCGACGCAGGCTGGGCTTCCGCGGGGACGGGGGGGTGAATTTTTGATAACTAGTGGAAGAATGGCGATGAAATTACATTAATATTCATCGGGCACTCTAAGTTATTGCGGCGCGCTAAATTTGACGGTGGCTTCCTGCTCGCGAGCGCATGAATCACCGGGGCGCAATCGTTTTAGCAATGGAGCAAGCGGTGCATGCTTTGCTTGTCTTGCACGACGGTCGCGCGATGTTTTCCCTGCCGACAACAGAATAATATCCTGAGAATCTTTCGGATAAAGCTGCTGCGCGCATCCAAAGAATGGGCCACATCGCCGTGGGGGAGAAAAAAATAATATATGAGAAACGTTTGAATTATAAAGTCTCCTTCCTTACTTTTTACATTAGTCTTTTGCATTCAATATAGAACCATCTCGATCGAATGTCCGGCTTTCACAAGTATAATACTCCCTAGTCGGAATCGAGGAGAAAGAAACTTCGCGCTGCGAAAAGATTCTTCGGCCTCTAAATTAAAATATGCCTTCCCTCTCATCTTCCTCGCCGATGCGAAACGTATTTTCGCTACCGCCGTAGCCGTACAGGCACATCTAGTTAAAATTTATTCGAATTCGTTAGGGAAGGCTTAAACTTTGCGCTTGGTCGGTTAGTTGGTAATTACGCAGCTCCAAGACGCACCCGGAGAACAAGTTTTCTCACCCCCCCCCCCCCCCCCCCTCGCACTTCCCCTGTCTTCTTTTCCGCGATTTACGCGGAACCCCGTCGACGCTCCGCTGTTCCAGCGACTGTTCGACAAATTGCCCGGACGATTATTCGCGAAATTAACTTCCAACATTCTGATACGCATTCCGGGGCTAATTATTTTTCCGAAGTTACGGCGTTTCGGGCCGACAGCGAATAAATAGACTTTCCCGTTCCGCGCACAGTTCCTGCGGATTACCAAAGCGCATTGTTCCAACGCTTAATTCGTGCTAAATTCCAAATTTATACCATCGTTCGAGCTGTTGAATAGATTTATTTGTATGCCACGGGCTTGATTCAAAATGTAATAAGCAATTCTGCGCGAAACGCGTAACTGTTCACCCCGATAAATTCAAAACCGCACGAATGTATAGAAATGTCTAGGAAATTCCAGTCCCACTGCCGAACAATCTGCAGTCCGGTTAAGATTGCTCTTCGTTTCCTAAAAATTGTCAAATCGCGAAAAGGAAGCTTCCCAAGCAATCCTTTCTCATCAGCGGAAATGATCGTCGTTGATATAACCAGCTTCTGGGTTCTTCTCCAAAAACTGATCTTGACCCAATTGCACGGATATTCCCGGACCAGCGGCTGCGGTTACGGTTATCTTCGAAACCGTCCTTCTGGCACGAACAAGTACGACATGCAGGATATGTGATTGTAGTGCCAACTGTGCTCACCTCCTAACAAGGTATCCCCAGGCCGATAGATAACGGCTGTCGCGACTGCGTGCTCCTAGCGTACTGTTTCGACGAGGCCTGCCGCGGGGTTGTAGAACGAAGGGGTTGCGAACAGATATAATCATGTTGATAACATGTTTCACTGTTACAAGAGTGGGGGCGTTTAATTGCCCAAATTAATAGGGCGTGGCGCCAGAAACGAACCAGCCTCCGCACGTACACGCTTCGTGTACTTCTTTGAAAAACACGCCGTTTTCGTTCGTCATAATTTTACGGAAAACTAATACGAAACTTACGCGCCGCACCCTACATTCTAAAAAGCTGCAAGATTAAAGTTAAGTTCGTCAGAAAGTAATTCCATTTCGTGGAACAATTCTCTTCGGATCGCTCGAGAACCAATTCCGCATTCGTCAACGTCCGGTGCCGTTTTTCCAGAGCAGAACGCGCGGCTTGTTCTGGACGAAAGCCGACGGTAAGCATCGCGTGTGCAGCAACAATTCCTTCGCCGCGAGACGAGTGAACAATTACAGCCTCGGAAACGTCATCGCGTACGCGGAACAGTAATTAGAAATAAATAGTCGGTACGGTATGTACCGATTCTCGTTCGTGTACTTTTTGTCCACGGTTAAAAAGCGTCCGAGCAGCGGGGCACGTTGCATTCTATCCACGCGAGGATTCCGGACGGCGAACAGGCGAAACACGCGACACTGCGACTCCCCGGCTCACGGGGGCTAGAATAAAGCTTTCAACGAAGGAACGAAGAGAAAATGTTCCGGGCGAACAGCACGATCGTATATAAAAATCGAAACTGATATACTTCGACGCGGTGGTCGTTGTAGTTCAGCGTGAAATCTCTTCGACGTCGATAGAATCCAATAATATGCAATTTCAAGTTTGAAAGTAACTCGGACGCGGTCTACGGGTCGATACGATACAGAGCATCCATCGCCGAGGAACTTTTCATTTTAGCCGTGACAAAGAAGTAAATATAACGAAAAAAAAAAAGAGAAGGAAGAAAAGTACCGGCGAGGAGCGAAGGTGTTCCGAACAAACGAAACCAATAGCGAGTTCGATAATCAATTTTCATCCCCGCCCGTTTTGTAACTTCGTTATGCGTCCGTGTCGCGGAGCTTCAAGTTCGCGGGGTCTACGCCGCTCCGGTTGTGCCGATGTTTCGTTAGAATATCCGCCAAGGAGCTGTGGCGGGTTTCGATTATTTCGTGATGGTCGACATCGACGAAACGATTTATCAGAGGAACAAACCTGGAACGGGTACTCGTTTTCTTGGTACGTTTAACAGATTGATGCGGTGCCCGATGCAGCGAATATATTGCTTACTCTGGGCGAAAGATGTTTGGAGCATGCGACTGATTCGAATATCGGTATTCCGAATGCGCGGCTTCTTCCCCTCCCGACGTATGCTTCAGCGACGATGATAACGACAACGTTGGTGCTTTTGGCTACGTGCCTGAATCGACCGGAAAAATTCACGAGTGAACGAAATGCGCGTCGCGGCGATGAACGAAGACGAGTGGATAGAATGTTCGTCGAAAAAAAAAAAAAAGAAAGAAAGACGGGAAACATATTTAGCGGATTTTCGCGCAGCTACTTTATGCGATTGGACCGGGTGACTCCTACCACTTTGAAACAAATTTTTGCAGAAAATATAAATAGAATTTCGTTTAATACTCGCGATATTTCAACGCACGGCTGAATCAAGTTTTCCAATTTCGGCCTAAAGCAAATTTCGTTCCACCGATGTGATTTGAAAAAATATTAACCAAATATTTGCACGGCAAACGCTCTATGGTTTATTTACGTAAATTTTCATGGGGTCACGTGCACGCGTGCCCGTAAGGGACGAAATGAAAGCAAATAAACTCGCGGAAATCCGTTTGAAAGTGAATTACGCGAACCGAAACTGGGTTAAACCGACCTGCAAGGTGCAGTCAAGTATCTCACGCAAGTGGGGCCTGTTTCTAGAATAATACAGTTGAAAATAAGCATATTTCCTGGGATTTAATATGCTGAAAATCTCGTAAAACTGATTCAAGCAGAGCTGGCGGAGAATTTTGCTAAATAATTTATTGTTTGCATTTGGAGAAAAAAACTCTCGCAGTAGATACCGTTCGATATTTACAAGCCTGAAAATACCGAGAAATATCACGGCAAACAATATTGGACACAGAGCAAGCCGATTTTTGCCGCAAAAACCCACCGAGAACGTATGGAAATTGGGTAAACTTTGAACGGCTGTCACACTCCCCAGTTACGCGAGATTCATGCATCTGCCTGGGCTCGTTAGAAGCGCTGAACCTTCTCCTTCAAAATGCCGTTTGGCTCGTCGCGATGCGAGATCCGGTTCCGGAGATATCGCCGTGTAAAGAGAGGGGTAACTTCTACGAGTTTACTCTTATCATCGCTGTTCTTTTGCACACTTCGGACTCTCCCCCTCGCACATGTCTTCTTCGTTGATCTACCCTTTTTAAGCCTGGAATGCAAGGTGGTCAGAGACAGACGCTGTGTCAGCATTTTTTCTGTTGACTCGGTGCGCGTACGCATTTCCAGGAAAAGATGTGGGTCAAGCCGTCTGGTGTATTTCTGAATGAAAGTATGCGTATTGTAATGCAAATTTGACAAGCTTGATATCTCCGAGACGGCTTCAGGCTAGCGAACTGATCGAAATCTCTATTCAAATGACAGACTTCGCGTTGCCCTTCGAATGTGTAGTTTCGTGCAAAAATTCGCAATAATTCGTGCAAAATATTTTATGGTAAAATTTATTCTTCACACGTCTTTGTATCAAAAGATGTTCGACAGATATTGTTTGATTGAACGATGCGAGTGCGTTAATCGGGAAACATCGAACGTATTAAACACGACTAATTGCAAGCTGCATACATTTAGTAATGAATAAACGGCTCCGATCAATGTTCGGGAGTTATTGTGAGAACGAGTTAGTGTAACGCACTGTGAAAACATGAATTGCTTGAACGAGGAAGTGAATTAAATACTTTGGACGGGCAGTGCCGTGAAATGTAATTATAGAGATACGCTAGAAGCTGTTTTATCCTTCGTTGCAATTGTAGCTAGCGGTGCGCGTTATTTATGCATTATTAGAGGGAGGGGGGAAATGTATTAAGCGGAAGTGGCGGAGTATTAAATAAATGCGACAGCGTTCTGCTAACGTCCAGTTTCGTTTCTACTGCTTTGACATTATTACATTACCCGATCCTCCGTTTCAAGTTTCATGATACTAATTACTTCCACTCTGCCTTCCATTTCGCGATGTAAAATGTTTATTTAATTGTGCACTGTAAAAAGTGCCCGTTTCCTTCAATGTTTCGTGCTTGCTGTACTCCCCATTTATGCAACGAACGACTACAATCCTACCCCTCGCGTAACCAACCCTTATTCTCACATTAGGAGGCGCATAATCGCGCGTAAGAGGTTGCGGCGTGGCTGCCAGCATCGACGTTTCACAAGTGCTGACGTAGAATCAACGGGAGTAGTTTGTATGCTACACCTCCCCCTGAAGGGACCATGAGGGGTGGGACCATGGGGCCGTGCCTTTTGATCGAGCAAAGCCGATCGAACCGTCTGATCGCTCAGCCGGACAGATATACCTACGCATGTATTAGGCCTGTGCCAGATCGAGAGATTTCGGTCGCAGTCCTTTCGTCATTACGTTTCCTCTTTGATACACCGTGGTTCCTCTTCTTTTAAAATATATTCAAGTCTATTATAGAAAACTTTCGTATGTAGAGATGCAGTCGCATAGTTTACCGGTCCCGAAATGTTTCCGGGACTCCGACCGATCTCGCTCGACGTTTCCCAACCCCGACCCGATCCAGAGATCTCGGGATCTCGCGCAGGCATGATACGTATATGACTGCCCCCGAGATAAGAACGCGCTAATGAATTCCATGCCGTCAATACGCGGCAACGGCGCGCTTCATGCATATTCTAATATTAATTTCGCGTCCAAGCTTACGACCGTGGCTTTCACCTCTGGATATAACGCTCGACGGTGGGTTCGTCGTCGTCGCCGATAGTGGGAAGCCTAGTAGCATAACCTTTCGGGTAAACGTTACCCACGCCACACGTTGGAACTGCACAAAGGGCCGCGCACAACACGATGTCCTTTTCCCGCGGAACGCTGATCAAAGGAACGAGAGGGGACAACGATATCGGGGCACGAGGCGCACCGAGCGTAATACGGAAATTTCGCTTCCGGCCAGAGGTGCGCTTGGAACGCGCGACGCTGTGAAAGAAAAAAAAAATAGAAAAAGGAAGCGCCTCCGTGGTCTCAAAAGGCAAGAGGGATCGGTAGTGGCGCGCTGGAATTGTCATCAAGGGATTCGCCCTGTGGCGTTAAAATATTTCCACCGGCTGATTTCTACTCCGGTTACGTACCATTCTGACCAGTGTTCCCTTTCTGTCCTTTTCACCCTCATTTACAACCGGTCGCCTACGTTACTGCACTGTCTCCTCTTTCTTCGCCCGGCCTTCTACCGCGTTATCAACCGCTCGTGAACCACTGACGCGGCGACTTCTGAGCTTTACGGATGTCTCGCCACGGGGGGAGGGAAGTACTCGAGTACGCCGTTCGATCGTTTGCCCGTACATCTAATCGACCGAGACAGTAATTTTTATTTCATCTCGTCGCTCTTGATTCGCGTGTTCCAATTAGCATGGTAATGCCGTAATTAGCGCGCGATCCCAACCGTCGTTTCGGAATCGAACTTCCCGGCGAAAGTTCACGTCGATCCATTGTGCCGCGCCGCTGCGCTCGGCGCTCCAACTTTCTCGTCCAATGACGGCGGGGCGAGTTAATTAATTATCGCGTTCTATAACGTCGCGGGGGTTCATCGGGGATCAGCGACGCGTATCGAGGATACGAAGCTCGAATTCACAGCGAGCGATCGCACGGTCCGAAACGTGCCCGTTCTCCCGCGCGACCGAACCCGAACCACGGAACACTGTCCCGTCCGCCTGTAATTACACTTCGTCCAACGAGTTTCGCCGGCAATTCTCGCGCGATCGACCGCGCGTTTTGCCCGATGCACGCGCTGACGCGCGACAGACAGCGCGCGTGAAATTCGTTTCCAATTGAACGCAGTAGAGTGGTCGGGAAGTATACTGGAAACTTTTTTTCTCCGTTGCGTCGAGTTTAAGCGTTTCCGCGAGTGGAGATGACACTATCGTTCCGCGAAACGACCTTCGAAAGAGGGAGGCGCGTTTGAGCTTGACGAGCTTTCGAACTGCCACTTCACTGCACGATGCATGCAACGTACGGGGGGGCGGGGGGGAGAGAGAAAAAAAGAGATAAAGAATATCGAAGAGCGTTGAGCGCTCGGGACGGTTGTTTGAAATTCATTCCGACGAGCAGCTTCGTTGTCCCGTGTTCACGAAATATCATACATTTAATGTCCGACAGAAAGTTGAGCCTCGTCGTGGCGCCGGCTGCTATGCTTTCGAAACGGGGAGGGAGGAACAGATTTCCGGCTTAATTAACACCCCTCACTGGAACTAGGAAATCGCAAATTATGCAAGAAGCACCCTCAACGGTGAGAAGCGGCGGAGCGAGAGCTTCTTTTTCTCCCAGGCCGTTTCTTATTACATCGTTCCGGCTGCTTTCATCAAGAATTTAAAGTCTCATTCTGCGAGCACCGGCCGCTCAGACGGGCCGTGAGCTACTACCTTGTACCGGGGCATACGTAAAGAATAAATAAATCGTCGATGAAACGCCAACGTGAGAACCGTCATGCCAATGGTATTATTCGGCAAAGAAAATACAGTTCTGTGGCGTGGTATTGTAATATCGCTGTTATGTAATATGTTGGAAAAGTCGAATAAAGCTACTAGAATGAATTATGCGAACTTCTTATTAATCACTATTTCCCTACTGCATAGAACAATAATGTTGAAAGAATATTCCACTCCTTAATTGTCCTTAGGCGCAACAATTTAATATAACTTGCAAATGCATCGTCCAGAGCAGATTCAAGCGAGCTTTTCCCATACCTCGCACTGCACAAGATCAAAAAAGAATCTCGGAGCAGGCCTTTTAAAATAGCTGGCCCACGTGGCAAGGTGCACAGGCTGGTGCATCGTCCCAGCTTTCACCCTTCACCCTGCATCAGCCGTTCTATTTTGCAATACGTGCACGCTGCTTCACGTCAGCACTTGCACCCTGCCGGATGCAAGAACCCCTTCCTCGCAGTCTCTCTCTCTCTTTCTCTCTCACGCTCAACCTTTCTCACACTCTGTCTCGCCACCCCTTTCCACCATACGGTCGACCCCGATTGCAGCTGCTGCCAGATCCCTACGTAGATCGGTTCGAAAGCTAGCTGCTACTGCCTGGCACCGATGCTGTTACCCGGCTCGTTTGGAACTCTCGTCAGGCGAAAACGAAATTGTCCGTCGCGCTCGTCTCGTCGTTTTATCGCTTATGGACGGCTGAACAACGACGAGAGCGTATTTTTACTTCGATGGATTGGCAAGTAAGGGACTTCGATGTTTCGGCCTGACGTTTAAATACGAGCTTCGAAACGTAAAGGGTTTATAATAATGGTATTTATAATTTAGAGACAAATGTTAAGACTAAATGAATGTAACTGCAAGTATTAGAATAGAATAAATCCAAGTGTTGTACATGATCTTTTACATCTCCCTTGTGCAGTTGTTATTTCACTTCTCTACTATCTATCCCTCCCCATCGAAGGGATTTACTTTTCCCATTTCTGTAACACCAGATATTCCTTTGTACTCCCCCGAGGATTGTTAAGGAGCACGCTCCGCCGACGTAATAAACACGAGTTATAGGCAGCATCAAGCGCAACAAATATTTGCGCATTGTAATTAGCAGTGGCGTAACAGTAACATTAGCCGACTCTATTACGCGGTTATGGTATAGCCCACGGAGAATACAGAAAGTGGACGTGTAAAAAGAGATTCTAATACCCGGATTCCGGGATCTAATCGGGTTCAAGGCCATTTAGCCGCAGCATTCTCCGCTAGTCTCACCGGAGGATCCCGGTCAACGGTGTAGCACGATTTTCGGGCTGTACCTGCAGCGACCCGGGAGGATAATGGAGTTCTCAAGTTCCAGTAAACGGAAGACAAAACCGCCCGCCGATGCAACTTCGGTAATGGTGTCGTTTCAAAGCTACCGTGGTATCGATAAGAACGGTTTATAACAAGTATCGACCAGGCCGGACTAATTAACGGGCGCAATTCACGCGAGGTTAATAGCGATACCACCGATCGACGAGAAACTTGGCTTGTTTATAGTGGCCCGCTGTGCGGATACCGAAACATTTGTTGATCACGCTATTTAATGCATTTCTTTTTTCAATTCTGTTATAAGTGTTGGTACTTAATTATTCGTTGCTTCATCGGAATACATTCAAAGATCCTCTGGTTTCTTTTTTCATTTAAACTCTATCATTCCATAATCGTTAAGTCTTTGGTATAAACCGGTATTTTAAATCCCGCGATGGCTTACGTTCCACGCGACGAATCGCGGCGCTTTAATTAAGAATACATCACGACTACGACTAGAATAATTCACCGCGAACGGGGTAATTCTATTTGCTGCATTTTGTCTTCCGCGCGTCGACGCTGAATTCCGGCGAATCTCGCGAAACAACTGGGAACAAAAGGAGCCGGGACAACAGCTTCCATCAGCTCCTATGCGCGGCGAGTACGCGCTGATAGCCCGCGCGGAACCTTCCTCCCTCTCTCCCCCACACTCGCGTATTTGCAGAAACTCTAATGGCAGTAAGAATATTTCATAACTAGCGGCAGTGAATTGCAGTAATGGGTTCGCACGATTCTCCGCTTATTTTGCTATTTAAGCGAACCCACCCCCTCTGTCCGCAGCGCGATATTATTAAATTACTCAAGCCCGTTGAAAAGAAAAGGGCAAGCCGTGCGATCAATTCCAATCTCGCGGAAACTTTTGTCGATGGTCCCGTATTTTTCTTAACTCGCCAAAGTGGCGATATATCATTTCTGTACGAACGCTGGGCAATTGTTCTAAGCTGAAGTCTCGCGGGAAGGAAGCAATGAATCTTGTAACGCTGAATGCAAACCTCTCGCCGCTGTAGAATTTAAAATAACCTTCTGAACGGAAAGCAGTTGAACGCAATAGCCTCCGTACAATTTCCGCTGTCGCCTCCGAATCTGCCGACACGGAACGACAAGCACTCACGCGCTCGTGGGTGGGAAAAAAAAAATTCAATCTCTAAAAATCTCGACGCCAGCCGTAAATGCAGAATTTAGCTGAAGGAAAAGGCGGCGGCGGCGCAATACCGTGTGAAGGAAGATCGCAAAACGATATTCGATTCCATATCCGCGTTTAGCACGCGCGCCTACGTTTAAGGTCTACGTGATCGCGATTGTCTCTCGGAATATCGAACAGTTGCCCGTATCGGGGTAAGCCTCGACTGTGCACAGCTGCTGCCGCATTCTGGATCGGCGAATAAAAAGATTGTGCAACATCCGAAGGGGGCCCGGGAAAACAGAGGATCGAACAGCGGCGCAGTAAGGCGAAGGAAAATAAGAAAAATCCGAGAGGATGGAGAGGAGCTCGGGGTAGAGGTGAGGAGAAACGGCTTCGACGCTGGGAAAACATCGATGCTGCATTTACGTTGCGAATATTCCTGGCTAACCGTGCATCTCTAGGAAAGGGTGTGCAGCGTGGCCAAGGGCGGTGGAGAGGAAGCCGAAGGTAGGACACACGCGTAGGTTTGATACGATACCGGTCTATGGCAGCTTGCTGGCAGCTATATCAAGTTACGCTCTAGCGCCCTTCCGCCACCCACTCGATCCAACCCCTGCCACTCACTCTTTCACCACCCTGAACCCTCTCTATCTCTCGCCTCCTCTCGGCCTCTCCCGTTTTCTATTTACGCTCCTTCTTCCTGTTTCCTCTTCACTCTCACCTCTTCGCGTCGCCAAAGGTTCAACGTTATCGCGGTACAATATCGCGACAACGTCACAGATGATATCGAGATGTTTCATGGACCTTAATTCCCATTGGCGATGGATATGGCCAATGCACCGGTGAACGCCGGTCGATTGGTAAAAATGGGAACTCCGACTTTCGAATTCTGAGTTTTCAGAATTGATGAAGTTTCCTTCATATCAGTTCCGAAGAAAAATATTTTCCTTGATCAACGTGTAACGATCCTTGCAGGATCGGTTGCCTTCGATAGAATCATCAATTCACTCTGTGAGTAAAATTTTACGAGACCTTCCGCGAAAACGAAAATCCGTCCCCGTTTATCCGTCGCGGTTGAACTTGGAAATTGGCCCCCTCTTCTGCTGAAGCCAGTGAAACAACGAATTATTCCGAGGCAGGCGAACTTTGATAATCCCGAACCTTGATAAAAGCCACGCGGCGCGTTGAATATCGTCGTCGAGTTTGCGAATAAATTGACATTCGAATGGCTGACTTTTTGCTCGCTCCGATAACAGAAGGATTCACGGAACGATCAGCAGCTGTGACGGATCCGTGCTTTCCCTTCAATCATCCTTCCGTTCACCTCCGCCCCTTCCCATTCTCCTTCTCCCTTTCACAGAGTAGTTTCCGGCGCGGTAATCACGGAAACGGGATTTGAAATTCGAGTTCCCGCTAATGGCCGGTGACACCCGTCCACGGGTCGCACGGTAATCCGATCGACGTGGCTCGTTCGAAAGCGTTTCTCCCATTTGCATTCGTTTTTCTAGTGTCGGGCGGCGTCGCGACGCTCCGCCGTCGTGTCCCGCCTCCTCGGATACTGTGACAGGCAACGAAACAAGGTCGCGTGGGGATCATTTTTAAATGCTCGAACAGGATTCCTCTTTTCTGATCGAACGTTTTCTATTTCTCTCCGTTGCTACTCTACAATTTCTCGACCGGCTTCAGGAATAGATAGATGTTATCGACAATTTTGATGGAGTCTGGTCCAAGGTAGATTTCGAGGGAAAGTGTGCTGTACAAATTGCGACTGAACACTGAAGCAATGAAGGGAAAGTGCAGCGGTCCGGCCTGTATGAAATATACACCCGTGCGTATGTTCAAACAGCCATGGACCGACCGCGATTGCTTGCATAAAATGTATGTAAACCATTACCGATTTGTGCCATGCTCAAGCGCAAGTTCGTGCCCCGATCGAATGTTAATTTCCAGGCGTTTCAGTTATCGATTCGCATCTCGCATGCACGCGTTCGCTTCCGATTTCGATCCGCGTTTACTCCGACGATCATATTTTATGAAAATCCAATTACTCCGATAATAAATGAACTTTCATTGCCCAACATAAACGAGTACGTTTTTTTCTTTTTTTACACTAAAATATTTGCCGCATGCGAGTCGGTGGTCGGTGCCGGTCTCTTCGCGTCCGCGTTGATTAACCAGACGCGGCGAGATCGAACCGCACAACCGCGGGGCAAATTAACGCATTAATTAATTACAAGGCGCAGAGGCAAATCAGCCGCGACGGGAATCATATTCCGGGCACGACTGACGGGCATCTCGCACTACTGTCCGTGGCTGGTTGGAAATTGCGCTGGCCCGTGCGAATCTGTCCGCGGGATCGGCTGATTTCCAGTTGATTCGCGTGCGAGCTACGCCCGACGGCGCGCGTTCTACCTGTCTTCTCTAACGAGTCACGCGAGTGCACGCTCATACGCGACAGTACACAACGCCCCTTTGTGTAATTGATCATTACGGCCTGGGGTGCAGGAGGGTGACCTTTCGCATGGGCGTTGAGCATTTACGAGCGACGTGTAGTAGGTTTTATCTTCGGTCCACGGCTGGCCTTTGAGCAACGGAAATTTGCTACGATAAAATTGATCGAGTTGGGAAACTTAATAATTATCGCATGATGTATAAATGTTAAATTTCCCTTCAATAGCTGAACCGAAAAATGTTTCAAGGATTATATTAGAAATAATAATAATATTTCTCAGGGTTTCTACGGTAGAATAAAGTTAAGAATTGTTGGAAAACCTTTTATCCACGATAGAACCCGACGACAAGAAAATAAGACAAACTATCGTACTCGAACAGGCAATCACGTTCGTTGAAACAAATAAAGACAGTGATGGATATATCCACTCGATCCTTCGTATGAAAAACCTACTTCCTCGGATATATCCGCACTCTCCATCTCCGCTTAAAGGGTTAATTCGAGGACCCTTCAGGGAGGATTTTCTTCGTGACCAAGTGTCGTTCAACTACGAAGCACAAACATAAATTGCAGAGTGGGAAGAAATCGACCGGTTCGATTGCTTGGGCGAAGAAGCCGGGGACTCGTATTTTTCTTTCGCTCTAAAGCCGAAACTTCCAACTTGTGATTTCGGAGGGAAAAAGCTCGATTGGATAAAACGTGCATATTACTAAAAGTCATTGTAACAGAATTAACGGGCGACGGTAGTTTAATGAACATCAGAATTATCAGAAATTGAAACGTTTGAGTTTACGTTAAAAATGTTCGAGTATTCAAAAAGGAGATGTACGTTATTAATCAATCAAGTGGCTAATTCCCGTCCAGTTACTTCCAATTTCGAGCCAGTCAAAAAATGTCAGCCTAGTGCCCCATAAAAATAGATTCCCATCACCGTAACGTTTAATCGCGATCCAGCCATGGCGGTACACACTTTTTCGCTCGAGCAGCTCCAATTAAAAAATATATGCACGCCCCCCCCGTTCACTCTCCCCTCGGGGACCGAGGGGCGAACGAGCTTTTTTTATTTCGAGGCTAGGGCTTCTGGAAATTATTGCGATCGCACCAGCGTGACCGGCATTTCGAGAAAAAAAAAACACCCTACAGGCCAATGCGCGCGTGTGTTATACGTGCATATATCTATGCGCACGTGTGTCCAGGTTGAAATGGTTGGCCAGGGTACGTTCTCCACGCATGATGAGGAACGAACGGAATCATAAATGTCCGCACCGCGCGGCACGGTTGCGGGACCGCAACCAAGTCGTGACATAGCGAGAGAAGCTACGATCTATAGGGCTAGGCGAACCCGGAATGAAAAGGAGGGTGGAGTTCCAACCGCCAGAGATATTTATACCGTCCCTGTGATGGGATTTGACGGGGGGTAGACGTGAATTTTCAACGTCGAGTCGTCAGCTGAAACGCGTGGTCGGCTACTAGTCCTTTGTGCCTATTGTTTCACTCTCATTCTTTTTCTAGCTTTTCATCCTTTCTTTCCCTTTCACTGCGTAATTGTGTCAATCTTCGTCCACGCGAATGTTTGCCTATTCTATCGCCTATTCATAGACTTGTCTATACATATCGTCCGACAATACAGAGCTACGAAATAAAAATGTAACCTGGATGCTCCCGACTTTCCTAATTAAGCCTTAGTATTCGAACATTGTTTATTCCCTAAATATACCCAAGCACAGCCATTGAATATCGGCCTACTTTACATTTCACGCTTCATCTCCGCGGACGTGTCCCGTGTATCTCGGCTCGTCTAACCGAATATACATGCAACGTCCATCAGGCGTGCAGAGAGATAGCGTTAACAGGCTTTATATAAGCAATGGCCCAGAGACCGATCCGCTCGTCGACATCAAAGAGACTCTCCTCTGGTCGTGTTTCCTTGCTCCGGGTCCGGTCCATCTACCTGCAACGGCGAGAGGGCGAGCCGAGCTCAAGGAATCAGCTCACGACCAAGCTGGCGCGAGGTGTAACGGCTGGCCAAAGAGCGATCGTTGAATAGAGGAGGGAGAAAAGCTTTTCGGGGTTCGATTCGCTAACGTGTCGAGAAAGGTTTCGTACAGGAGCCCGGGGGGAGGCGATGTTTCTGACCGCCAATCAGCCCGGTTGGCCCCGACGATGATCATGGGACCCCGACTTCGTGCCGCGTCAGTGAAAATCGCTACCAATCCCGGCGACCATTCAAAGGGAGGGAGAACTTTCCAAGTTGTGGTTATTGCAACCGATCGATCCCCGCGTAATCCCGTGTACAGCGCCTTTCCCGAGGAGAGGATCTCGGCGCGGCGAAGCTTGCTCCGGTCCGGAGCACACGCTCGATCATCGCCGCCGAACCTTCCACTCTTATCCTCGCACCCTCCTCTCTAGGATATCCTCCTGCCGCTTCGACCTATCCATCCCTCTTCACCCCGAGGGGACAATGGTGGCTGGCATTCCCCGGGGAATATCGGAGGGCGGTTGGAGATAGCAACGCTCCGCTCCTCTTGCCACTCGGCGCGAATGTAGCGACTCGGCCATTGGCCAGCGGTAAGAGAGCACTTCCTGTTAGCCTCGACCCTCGTCCGCAACCAGCCACAGGCCGCAAGCTTTGGCTCCTGCGAGCCGTAACCTCTAACCTCACGCCGCTGTTCGGCCTGACCTCCTGCCGACAGCGTAATTGTTTAGAAACCCCTTGATCTGTAATTTCAGCGCCCGGCCTCCTCTCTACACGAAACATCGTTAACACGCTTCTCTCGCTCCCCTTCTCCTTTGCGTCGTCCTCTGCTATCTTGTGACTCGGGCCCAGAGTTTACTTCGTTGCCTTGCAATCTTGTCGTCGATGTTCCCTCTTTGTAGACACGCACTTGTCGATAACTCGCGCGTGCACGTACCGAACGCGCCGTGCGAGGAAGGTTTTCCAGAAAGGGAATACTGAAGCGACAAAGTAGCAGGAATAATACAGTAGCCGCTGTTCGCTTTGAAATTTCATAGGGGATGAAACATGAGGGGTAAATTTTTTTTTGTACCAGCAGAAACATCCGGATTCAGTTGGTGCTTCCGCCCTGACTGCACGATGAATATTTTCGAGAGATGAAAGAGGAGATACGAGAGGGGACCGGCGAAGGCGATTTCGGATCTCTTTATACGCAGGTCAGCGCGTTCTCTGTGACCATACCTTCAAATTTCCCTGCGCCTGCACGCGCATTAGCCAGCAACTTTTTCTCGTTTACGAGCATCCGCGCCGTAGCCCGTACGCGCCTAATTCGCCTCATCAGTATGTATAACGTTAGCCCGTGACAAAGGGATTTAAAACGGCCTTCAATTACCCTTTTGGCTTCCGCACCCGTTTGAAGGTCCTCTGTTAGAGAAAAAGGAATGGAGGGGGAAAAAATAGCGTGCCCGTTTCATTTAAAAGAAAACTATCACGAGAGCCTTTTGTCCCTAAAAGATTTCTGCTGCTGGAAAGTGGCTGCGGTCGTTTATCTTTAACTTTTCTCGAATAAAGCGACCCAATAAAGTGTGATGTTGTTGATTTCAATTCGAAAGATAATTTAGTTCAGAATAATTGTTCCTCATGTTGGAAGAATTGTTTGAAGTATCGGCTACTCTTATCAGGTGGAACGCGGTGAAATAATTCGCGAAATCTCGCAAGAGCATCGGCAAACATTCAAGCTTATCATACATAAGTTATGAAAGCATGCCGCGTAAATATTTGAACGGAACTAATTATGCAAGTACCGTTTTGAGCCGGAATTATTGAAACAATAAAAACCGCTTTGCGTAGCGAACAAAGTTAGCATATGAAATATTTGCACTGGGATCCGTTTTATCAGCATCCTATATCTCGGCCGGTTTTGAACAGTTTCAAATAAATCCAAACCTAATAAAAAACGACACTGAATTTAAATAAAATAGTAAATTCAGTTCTGTGGGAGGCCCAAAGCTTTCGCTCATCCGCATACATAATACACGTACTCGCTTTGAAATAAATTTCGCTAAAGAACCGACGCCTTCGGTTAGCAAATTAATTCGGGAGTCCTACTTACGATCTCCTCCAGCTTCGAGCAGCCTTTCCTCGCGGTGCAGGCCAGCGCGACGATCACACCGCCGCCGAACATCAGCAAAAGGAACACCGCCAACTTCCATCCGTGATCCCTTTGCGGAATAAGCTTCTTGGCGCACGGCAGCTTGGCAACCTCTGTCGTCGGGACGCCGAGACGGGACGCCTTCACCAGGATCGCCCTTAGCCGCCTGGACGCCTTCTCGCACCCCATTTTCGTCGGATTGCTTCTGGAGGTCGATCTCGACGATTTCGCGTGCACCTGATCCATTCTTCCTGATTTACGCTCGAACGCAGCATTTGCACGCACGCATAACAGTACTCCCGAAGTGGAGCTTCTCTTTAAACCTCTAGTATTACAAAGGGAAATTTTCGATAGACTCCGCGGAGAAGGTATAAAAATTTCGCGCCGATAGACTTTCCTTTTGTTTCGAAGCTGGAATTGACGATAATCTTTATGGCATTTTGTTACGATTTCAAATGCTTCGCCACAGGTGTGCTATTTGGACTTTTACACCGACCGGATTATGCAAATTTCTGAGCGACGGGAATGTACAATGGTCACGTGAAAGTGTCTCGTCCTCGCAGTACGAAGCATCGATCAAAAGGATCCTTTTCACGACGAACGCGGGTTTCCAACCACTTCACAAGACGTTTCCTCCGGGCGATAGTTCTTCCAGGAAGTGATCCTCGCCTATCTCGCTGGATACAGTTGTGCAACCGTCGAAAGTGGCCGGCACGAACGCGCAGTGTACCATTTCCAAGCGTTGGAACGTCGACGACGGCTTTACCGCTCACGTAGATGGACTCTTCTGCAGGTTTTATGAGATTATAGAGGCCGATGCTGCGAGTATATCGCGCGGCCCTCTGCTCTCTATCCCCTTCACCCTTGGATCTCCAGCGGCGGGCCCCATAAGCCGAGTCAGGGGCTCGTTATATTTTTATGCGCACGACGCGGGCGGATGTGAAGCGACGGGACGCTCGTCGAATGGAAATCGGCCGAGATAAAGGGAAATGAGCGGTGGCATCCAAATGAAACCGATGAACACGAGGAGAGTAAACGCTTGCTGGTACACCCTTTCCGCGTGATTCTCCTCAAGTCGCTTTGGCCGCGGCTCTTGGAACGATCATTCGGAACGGTTATTTTCACGCGAAGGGATTCGATACCATCTCGATCGATCGGTCGCTGGGCACAGGTTAATAATACGTTTCCTACACTTCTCTTTCTGCTGCCGCTTCCCCCTCCTCATATTTATTCGATGGCTCTTCGATAAAAATTCGTTCCCTCCTTCATGATCGAGCGCTTCGGAGAGATTTCACTATTCCATTCTCTCGAACAGCATTATCCAAGGATCGCCGTTCTCTCTTGTTTCTCCAAAGATTTCACCGTGGATTTTACGCTCTGTTTAGAAACGCTTGCTTGGCGAGATGGGAGTCTAATGGTTCGGCGATTTCTCGCGTCCGTGTAGCACGCATCGTACCAGCCTCGGCTTCATCTGCGAATAAAAAACATCGGTCAGAGCGTCGTAATTTTGGCGTGCATCGTGAAACCGAGCTTGATTGCGGGGCCCTCCTGATTGCCATGCCGCCGGGAATCGCCGCTCGGTTTATCCGCCGTGTTCCGCACGGTGTTACATGTTGTTTTTATTATGGATACTTGGTGTGCGGGGAAAGCAAGAAAAATTGGGCGGAAATAAAGACACGAGGATAAAATAAACGCAACGCTGCCATTCCTTTTTTTTTTTTAACCATTTCGCTGACGGTGGCAATTTAACGGAGGATTTAAGAATAACCAGCGAAGAATTATGTAGAAGAAAATAGCGTTCAAGTTCCGCGAATATACGTGGACCGACAGAAACAGGATTAAGTGGACAGAATTCGAGGAGCGGGATCCATTTAATTCTTGTTTAATCCCCGGACACGGTCCTGCGATGAACCGTTCGCTCTAGTTCGACTCCGACGGGAGTATTTTCGTCCTCGATATCACCCGTCCAAAGATAATCTCATCGCTGATATTGCCCCCATCTTTAATGCACTGAAAATCCATCCGGAGGTTCGTCCGGCTTCAGCAGAAACGAGATCGTCAAGGTCTACATCGCCGGACGTACGTTCTCCTCTGAAAACTTTCCCCTCGATGACCGTTCGGCAGCTCTATCGATCCTCGACCGATCTCTCATTTATCGTCCAATCGTGAAGAACGATTCTTATTTAAATAAAATTCCACTTTAACTAGTATAGTTTTCATAGGCGACTTAATAAGAAATAAAACATTCAGAAGAAGAAGAATGCATTTATCGAAGTTTCCTAACCCTTCCCATCGATCGGGGTTGACGGGGGTGGTCGTATCTAAATCACTTGGCGCTAACGATTATCTCGATCCGAGGGTGTAAGCTTAATCGCGGCGAGCTAATTCTCGCTCGAAACTCCCCAGACTGCAATAGTCGTAACGTTCGCATGAAAGCCCGCGTATGAGGGAACGTGCCAAGAAAGCTCCACCGTTTTGAGAGCCTTCCAACCGTTCTTGGAACTCGCAAGTACTTTCCTTTTAATCACGAATGTATGTAACTTCAGGTTAAAAGCATGTTAAAGGCTCAGCCAATCCACGGGGCTTGGTCTTTACCGACCCCAACCCTAAAAGATCTCAAGCTCTGAATCCCTTGTGCGTGCTACCGCGCTCTCTCATCCCACTTTTCTACCCCTTTCTACAGACGTTGGCTAATTAGCGCGATCCGATGCCGACACCGGCCGATTCCGCTACAGAGTTTCCCGTTTAATTCGGACAGACGCGTCGGCCAAATCTTTCAAAATTAATCACCGTTCGTGCAAGCTCGGAACGCCCACAAAGTCAGTTCATACGTGTCTGCGCGGGCCTCTGTGCTTATGTTACGCGAAAGCAAATGACGAGTAAAGTTCTGTCATTGAAACGGCGGATCGCGATGAAGGGGTTGCTCAAAACTAAGGAGTAAAGAGGGTGCGAGGATTTTAAGCTTGACTGGCTCTAATCAGATTTATATTTAAAGTATCCCTTCTCCACGGTGCGGATTGGGAAAATATTGAGACTGTTATGGTACCATTGATCGAAATTAAATGAAATTACCAATTATGAAGAATCGAAATCATCATCAAGCCCTCGTTCCGCGCAATAATTAATAATCACGATCAGCTCACGCGGTATCATGATTTCCCAATAGGGAAAGGCCTTTCCTAATCCTGGATCCGATCGAAGCCAATTTACCAGAGCCAGCGGACACTGCTAGAACGTATCGCGAAATTCGGCCGCATTGTTAACAAGATCTTCGTGTCCACGTCCACGACCTAATTCGATTGCCAAGTGTCCTGCAGCTCGGCACCAACGAGAGCTCGCTCCGTCCGAACTAAACCCGGCAAGACGCTTTTCGCCGGGCGATATCAGTCGATGTTGACCGCCCCGTGTCTGGTCGCTAAGTGGCCTGGCCAGAGGGATCGTATTTTCCAGGGACGACGAGAGATCGGCGCGCCTTTATTGGATAAAACTCGATGAAGAAGTAGCGGGAGCCATCGACCAGTCGGCGGTTGGCCGCCGAAGAAAATGAGATACCTTAATAAGCCGGGCGCGGTGCGGCGCGGCGTCTCCGGGTCTAATTACGCGTTCCAACTTCCTGCTCGCTATTTTCGTGCTGCAAGTAATTAGAATACCGATAGCTCCGACGTAGCTGGCCCCCTCCCTCCTCCGCCGCCCCCGCGCATCAGGTCAAATCGTCTCTTTTTACTTCCGGCAAGAATGCGTCGAGCAAGATTTACCAGGAAATTTCGTTCGCGCGTGCAGCTTCTTCCCGAGTCGGGATATTGCGGAGTATATATAGGAGGATGTTTAAGAAGGGAACCGAGGGCGGATCGAAAAGCTGCATTATACGTACACACGATATCTGCAATTTCCCCTCTTATCGCCTGGCGGCAGCGTGGAAGCAAATTAATTACCCGGATGATCGGTAAATTCAAGCGATCCATCCATCGTCATAGGGACGGACCTCCCCCCCCCGCCGGCGAGACTCAAGGGGAAGCGCTTGGATATTTTTCTTTTTTCATTAACCGGGAGAGAGTAACAACGATGTCGCGACATCAGCGAAACGAATGGGAGAAGATTAATCAACGCGTTTGTGTAACACGCGACTGCATCACCGTTTCCCCCCATCGACCGCGCCACCACTCGCTAGTTAATGCGCTGTTAAAACGTGTAACACATCCAGCAACGCGGCGCGCTGTTAAGCGGCTCAATTATTCGTGTTTACAAATTTCCTCGGGACTCGCGAACAGGGTGGAACGCGGCCGTTTCACTTCGATCGCGGTTGGTTTCGGCAATTGAATTTTCTTAGCTTGCGTTCAGTTCCTTCTGTATCGGTGACGGGACTTGTTCCTTTTGTTGCGCGGAGACCTAAAGCTTTATGGGCAGGTTCTGGTTATCCTAATTAAAAAAGATAAAATAATGGACTATTCCCAGTTTACTGTAAATCGTTTCATTATTCCCGGCGTAACGTCACGGTTATAATCGCGCTTGAAACTGAAACTGCGGAAGAATATGGTCGAGATAAAGTACAGTATGTCATTCGGATCGAAGGAATCGCTTCAACTCGTTTCACTGTACTTCGTTACGTAGTCATAAAGAAGGAACTGCGAAACTGCCGTTACATAAAAATTTACGCCCCGCTTTACTTACACTTAAACTTCCCCATTCTTATGATGACTTTATTAAAGTCCGAGTACGATTCTCTCTGTTTCGCAGAAAGATTCGGAAGCTTTCGCCGAAAGTCGAAATCGTAACAATAACCGCGCGATGGAATAAATCTCTGCGCGCTGATATCTTTGACCCCGTGCCATTTCCAACGCCAACGTCGAGGTCTTTTCGTTTCGTATCCGATCTGACGCGAGAGGAGTTCACCGCGCGCGCCGTAATTCTCTGCGCTCTTTCTCCGTTCCCGTTTTCTCTTCGCCGCCCCGGCACACGATTCGTCCGTAAGGCGCGCCCGCAACTTCCCCGAGCACTTTTTCCCCCGTCCGTCCGACCGGATCTGAGGCTGGGCCCGTTGCCACAATGAATAAATAAAAATCGGCCGGGAATCAGCCGGCGTAATTTATCGACACGCCGCTATCGGGGCTCCCGATCCCCGAGAAGTGTGCTCGAGAGAAAATCGAGGACCGTTTCTCGTTCGGCTGTACATCAGGAATGCGCGCGCTAGAATCCGGGAGAAAATGGCAGGGACGAGAGATATTTCGAAGCGATACGGTGCCGCCTGTCACTTGGATTTTTATTCCATCTATTTCTCCCCTTTCGCGTTCCCTCTCCGATGGGGGATTATTAATGCCTCGTCTCTCGAATCCCTCCGGCACACACGAGAGCCGACGGGGGAAATTGTATCGTTCTCTCGTTAACCGGCCACCCGCATCCGCGTTTTGTTGTTCGCCGCGACCGAGCCATTCATAATGATTTGACAGGGAATTAGTACGCCCACCGCGAAGGAGGCTCGTCCCGAGACGCAGAGATACAGGGGTCGAAAGAGAAATTTGTCGAGCTCGCCTCGTGTCTTCTATCGGATCTACCGTTCGACGGCAACCGCCCCGGTCTCGCGCGACTTTGAGGGCTTAATTTGATTTACAGGGAGGGGGGACGGGGTGAGTACAAGTTTCACACAATGGACATGGTATGCTTCGAAAGCCCTCGGAGAATTATTGGATACGTGACGTCACGAGTTACCGCCAGGCAAGCTATTGCTCCTAGAAGGTGGACGAGAATCGATAAGGTACCGGGTAGCGTGACGAAATAACATATGCCCGACGTGTCAGCCTGTGTCGTATAATCAAATATTTCCACGACCATTGTCTGCGGATCGGGTGTTCGTATGGTGGTCATGTTCCGGCAATTTTCTTCTTATTGCCTCGTGAAACGAGACACGATACACTCCGCTAACGTGTATCGGAAAGGAGGAATCTATTTCACGACGGAAATGTGTGTTTTTATGTTTATGAGTGTAGAGACGATTAAAAGTGGGGAACGTCTTGTAAGTCTTGTTAATAAATAATATTGTTAGTTTCTAAGGATTCAAATTCATTTGATTTCGTGCATTTGATGCACTGTAAGTGATCAAGAGATTACTGGTTGAGTTACGTTGCTAGGGCGCAAAATGAGGAATATCTGATATATCACTGACTTGTACTACTTAAAGATGGTAAGACACAGTGTTCGTTTAGGTGGCAGGCGTGCTTTAGTACTAATTACGTAGGTCATCTGATTCGATTGAACAGCTCTTTTGGTGACAATTAAACGATGATATTTACCTATTGTGCCGTGTTAAATGTTAGGAAAGTTGTCGAACGCGAAGCAACGCTCGATCGGATCGATGTCTCGCCGTTCGAAGCAAAGTAGTGAGGCTTCGGTTCCGAGAAAGTCACGCTTTAACGAACTAACTTTACTCGGGCTGGATCTTATGGAACTTTAATAAACAAGCTTATTAGAAAATGTAGCTTTAATAAGGTAATCTTTTGATCCGCCCCTTAATAGGAATATTATTCAAGGGTATAAGCGGGGAACGTCAAGCTATTTAAAAACGAACTCGATGCTGCGACAAACACAAGCTCGCTTGGGCTGGTAGTATCGAAATTATACTTTTCGCTCGAGATAGATTTTTAATTAAAGACTCCTCGTTCGAATTAAAAAGTCTACTAACTCGTCTTCATTTTGCTTCGACGTACATTCCGATCCGTCCGATGCTTGGATTTCTGTTTCAGGGGTAATAAAATGGATTTATTCGCGCGCGAAACGCACGGAGAAAGACACTTCTAAGGGGAGAATCTCTTCGACCGTTGAAAATCGCGATGCCAGATGCCGGTGTCGTTTTCGAGCCGTTACTTCCGCGCCTCCTGTCAACGCGTCGCCTCTGGAATATTCTTTTAATACATAACTCACTTTCGGACCATTTAAAATCCGCCCTCGAAACATTCCAACGCGCGTGTGCCGTATCGCGAAAAATATAGTTACGGCGTGCGCGTAATTAAGAGCGAAGTCAAAGTGGAAAAATTTCGATCGATTTAGCACACTTCGTGATTCAGAAGCGCGCACCAAAAAAAAAAAAAAAAAAAAAAATAAAACTACAACTCTAGTGGGTCCAACAGGCGAAAAACTCCGCCGAATTTCATCTCGCTCATTGTTTGATCCGCGAATTGATGACGTTCGGAACGTAGCGAGATCGTTCCGTTTGATCGCGGGGAATTTTACGCGACTTTTTCACCGCGCGACGGACAAGAAGCACTTCAGCCGGAAACGCATTACGGTATGCACGGCTCGGTTCGATTCGCGGCGTCGTCGATCGAAACAGAAGAGCGACACAATTCTAAATCGTCGACTCTTCACGAGCCGCGGGCCTCGACCATTTTTACCACCTGCCCGTCGTCCCTTATTTCTATTTTCTGGTTTTCAACGCACGCCATTTCCGTCGCCGCATCGGAGGATCGAACGTGTCTGATTCGAATATCGTCGCCAGCCGATGGCTAGATCGAATGAAAATAAACGGGGACGATTGCTCGTTGTTTCGCGTTTCGAATTTCAACGGCAACGCCTCGCGCGTGCATCGATCCCGATCCTTCAACCCCTGTGTGCGACGCGTTCATTGCATTTTCCGTCGAGTCGAATCGATTATCAGATACTTTTCCATCGATTCGCCGTTTCATCGGCACGATACAAAAGCCACGTGAAACGGCGTGTCGCGATTTCCCCGACGAGGGACGAGGGATGCAACGGCAAGCGACGGTTCCCGGTAACCCGTCGATGACGATCTTAAAGCAGCCGCCGCTCACGCGAAGGGTAGATTGCGATCAAGCAATAAAAATTTACCACCGCTCGCTCGCCTCCCCCTTGCGTTCTCTTCCCGTTCCCGTTTCCAGCCCGGTATAACTTAATTACCCGGCCAGAAAACTAACGGAACAGGCCGTGCTTTAGCGTCGCGTCGGTGCAGCGGCGCCGCGGAGCGTTCCAATTAAATCGAATTAACGCCGGCTAATTTCACGCGGACGAATTTCGCTTCGACAAATATTTTCTTCGCGTCGAAAACGCGTCATGCTGTTCGCCAGCCCCGTAATCAAACGTTCGCGTTCATCGATTTCAAACAAATCTTTCCGGCTTCTGTCTCGCTGATCAAGCCCCTCCCCGCGAATGCATGTATCTCAAAGTGGATGTTGTCCGAACCGAAACGAGATCAATTTGCCGCGAATTCAATATTCTTAACGATCCGCCGGCTCATCTAACAATCTAACGAAAATTACGAAATATTCTTCATTTAATATACTCTGTCACTTATTACATCGAAGAACGCAGAATTTGAAAGTTATTGCGAAGCTGCTGGTTTAGAGTAATCTCATTCGATGGAAAACAGTGTGTCGCGTTCCTCGATGCGTCGATAATGATTCCGCTAGCAAAAGGGAAGAAAATATACGGGAATTCAAAAGGAAATAGAGGGCATCGGCACGAAAATAAAAATGAATCGTCGTCGCGGGGAGACGATAGATCAAAAGGTAGCTGCGGGCCAAGCAGCGGCGACCGAGTGGGAACAAATAAAAGAGAATTATTGAGGTGAGAAATAAATCAGGGCCCGGGTTGTGTGCTCGCGATGCTGCTGTTCCTCCTACGACCGTGATGTTGTCAGAGAAAGGGGCACTCCATGGCTCGAAACGAACGCGATAAGAGAAACACGTGTTGAGCACGCTTTCTCACCCTCCTTCCTTCATCCCCTAGTGTCTCGATACACAGACGCACACCCCCTTCGCCCCTCGATCACTCCCATATCGCTCGCTCGATTATTCTTGCGTTCTTTCAGCTTGTTCTTGAAACGCATACCCGCCCTTACGTGATGACACGACCCAGGTCTGTGATAGGTGGGGAAAAATGGCAAGAAAGAATTTTATCCGGCTTGCTTTTTTATGCTATGGACGCAAGAATCATTCGAATTCGGTTTACATTTATAAATAGCAGGTTGGACATCGCTTGTACGAATCAATCGTTCTTCTGTATCGAGTTTCTATCAGGCCTCTTTTTTCCCATGCTTCAATTATACATTCGCGGATGCAGCATGGCATCACTCCCTTACATGCAGCTGTCTGCACACTTTTGCGTACTAAATAATATAATGTGTATTTTAAACCACAAATCTGGTCCAAGCTGTATCCCGTTGTATAGTAATGATAAAAAATTCGCATCACCGGAGAGGAGCCTAGTGTAAAGACTGAACTCGTTTCAACGTCGAAGCATTCTATTTCATTAAAATAATTCGTTTGGAAAGAAAATTTCCCGAGGAAAACTAATAATTCGTGTTAAGTTACATTCGGGATGAAACTGGCGAAAAGCATCCCAACGCGTACGATCTTATTAAAGCATCTCGTCGTCAAAAGAGCGACGATTTTCAAAATGAACGCGATAAGAGGAACACGTGTTGAACATGATTTCTCGCCATCCCTTATTTCGCTCGTCTTTCTACTTTCTTTTGTCTCCGTTTCTTCCACGTTCGCGTCTCCTTTCCCACTCTATGCTCTCAATGCATGAACCCCTCAGCCTCGCCTTTTCCAGCTGCGTTCATTCGACGTTTTTCCGTTTCGATTATAAGCAAAGAAGAAATATGTCAATTCTTTTTGTTTGTTGCGAGTGGGCCGTCGAGTGACGAGAACATTGAATAACTTGCTTCGACAAACGGGTACCTGCGCGCGTGTGTTTCATCGATACCAAATTAATTCAGTAATTAAATCTGCTGAACGATGGGCGAAATACCATACAATATGCTGGATGTAATAAATTGGAGCGAGGCAGAAAATCGGTGAAACTGAATCATTAAATGTGAATATGAGGTTGCTCTTTGTTATCGGTTTTAAGTATTTATTTCGGGCAAGAATTCAGCGCGAACATTCGGATTGAAAAATTTCGATTGTCTGTTAGACGATCGCTGAATATGTTAATAAGGTACGTGTAACATGCAAGCGTTAAAACCGTTTAATATTTCAGTAAACGAAAAATCTTTCGCAAGCTTATGAATTTGATATCGCGCGGAAATATTAATACGGAATTTCAGGAAACACGTTCGCCAATGAATTACATACAGAATTATTTCCCATCGTCGTGTCAGACCTCAATACAAAAAAAAATTACACGACATTCATGAGAGCAGGAACGCGTCCAACGCTTAGCGCTTGACGCAAAATAAACTCGCGGACTCCCGTGGAGAAGGGGTTGCGGGCGAAAATGGGAAACGGAAAACAGCGAGGCATTTCAGGTGGAGGGTACGGACCTTCGGATCGTCCGCAAACTTTGCCCGCGCGTTCATCAAATACGCTCCGAGTCTGCGGCGTTTAACTTGACTAATTGGCTTCCCGCTCGAGCTGAATAATAATTGAATAATAGAATATTGAGAACAAGCACGCGAGGCAACGGCGGGGGCTGCAAAATTCGCGCGCATTCGCCGATTACACTTGCTTAACCTTTCAATCTTTTCAACATTATAAATACAATTTATTACGACGTTCACTTGCAATTAGAAAATGGACGACCGCTGGATGGAATCCCTGGGAACAATTCCTCGTGGAAAAAGGGGGTAGCGAGCTTTTTGCGGTTTTACGTTACGAACGAATCAGCGTAATACCCGATTCGACGAGCCACCATTAACACCGTGTAATCTTGAATCGGCAATCAGGGATTGCAAACGTTCACCGGCCAACGATTCGACGTTTGACGGACCGGAAAGTTTTTACCCGGGAGAAAAAAAAGGACGAGAGGAATGCTCGTCGCAGAAACGCGAATCATCGTGAAGGAGAATGTTCCACTAGAAAGTTCGACTGAATGGATTTTAAATCGACTACAGTGCATTCTATTAATATTTTCATCGGGAAATGTTGTTTTTCGAAGTAAATTCGTCGGCGTGCGTCTCCTCTGTTTTGCCGTGGTACGCTCTTCAAGTTAATGGACTTCTTATTAACTCTTTCATGAGATGTTCTTTAAATTATCGAGACTAATATACACGCGTGACTACGAATAACTCTTCCCTGTCGCTGACAGGAATCGCGCAACGTCACGGTTTTCACGTACGTACGAGATATCGCTGATCATTCCGCGAAAGTTCGAACAGCGAGGATCGTTTCAATTTCCGGTGCGTCGGCCTCTCCTGTCCTTCGCCGGGCTTTGCCGTATCATGACAGCCAGCCGAGTTGCGAGGCTCATTTTTCTTCAACGCGAAATTACCTCTAGTTCCTTAGCAAACGTCGAGTCATTGTTGTCGGCGCGGGCGAAAGATCAGCCGTCTCCCCCCCCCCCTGCCTTTTCGCCATAACCGATGGAGACCGATGTTATCCTTGGTATCGAAAGGAAGTAAATGAAGAAGTGAAGAAGAAAGTTTTCACGATGCTGAGAAACGAGAAGAACGCTCGATATAAGTTAAGAATATCCTATCGCGCTCTTGTTAGATATTATATCATTCGCGAAATGATAGAATTATTCTTCTTTTACATCGCTTGTACCAATTAAACGAACGTTTATTCGGCGTTTCGTATGAATAATTCATTGGGGAAGCCTTGCAGAGGACAGAACAACGGCGATACGTTTTTTTTTTTTTTTTTTGAACGAATCAAATTTTCCAATTACACGAGAGTTTAATTGGCGTGCAGCGCACGCGTGACTGATTGCTGTTAGTTTTTACAAGGACAAATTTGGACGGGAGCGGAACTACTGTTTTCTAAACATGACGGAGAAGCTAGAGAAAAATATTAACCCGCAGATGCTGCGGCTGTCGATACGTTGCACGCAACCCCAAATTTCCTGGCGAAGTGCAAGTGCTTACTTCTATTATTGCATCGCTGTCACATACCTGTCTCTGTCCAGAAAAATCACGCACGTTGTCGGCCACGGAAGCTCTCGCCGCTGTCAGATCATTTCCGCTTCGTACACTCGAAACCGAGTCGCGGTCCCTTCAAAAATCAGCCAAGTTCCCCGGTTCGTCTTTACACAGTAGCACAATAACACATATCACGCTCGTCCGTCAGAAGTGAACCGTCTCGTGTGGCCGGCAGTGATCGAACAACAGTTTCATCCGACGCGTCTCTAAAGGCGTCGCGGCGCTCACTGCGGAGACTCGGCTGCGTACCCGCCCTTATAGCATCGTGTTGCGCTCACACCGTACCCCTACCCTCGCTCGCCCCTCTCTCCGGGAGAGCGTTTCTCTTGCTCCTCACCCTCCGTTTTGACCCTCTGCGCCATACCGCGAACCCCGTGCGCGCCACCCCCCCGAACACCCGCACCGCCTCAACACCCCCACATTTCACTGTCACCGGCACACTACCAGCCACCTTACAGGATAACGCAAGCGTTCTGGAATAAACGTTCAAAAGACTAGCCGATGCATTCCTCGCGTATGCTTCGACACCTCGTGCGAGAGGATCGAACGCGAGTCGCGAGACGAACGTGTTCGAGAAGCGGTATCGAAGGGCCAGAATATGTTTCTGTCGGGATGACTATTTGTCTAGCATTTTTTTTTTTTCAGGAACGCTTAATGTATTGAGTGTTTGCAAGGGGTTGATAATTAATCAGGATTTTTTGTGTGCAGTGACTCATGCAGGGGGTTGAGGTTTGGTAAATTGATGGTAAGATTGTCTAGACTGATTCTAATTTACTGGAATCCCCTGGCACTCGCGTTATCCCGTTGTAAATCACTTGGACCCGCTTCGGTGCTCGTCATACCGCGCGTGAACGTCACGCTAACCGTCCACGATACAGTTCGACTTGGCGAGGGTGGCTTTCAATTTTGTGGGATGCTCCGGAACTTACTGTTAGTTTCGTGGAGAGACTTGTATTTAACAAAATTATTTACCGCGGGCGTTGATATAGACCCTGCATCCGGTTTTCGATATCCACGTTTAATTAAACTCACCGTAATCCACATGCACCTTGATTAACTCCAGCTAGGATTCGTCCCCGATTCATGCTGATCTCCAGCAAGATCGACGACGACTCATGCCGACGTTCTTTCGAACGCCTCCCGAATCGACATAGACCAATTCCAACTCGCGTGAATAATCTGGCACGCGGTTCTACTCGCGCAGAACCGTTCCAACCCGCCCCGGTTATCCTGCTCCTAGTACGTTTCCACGTTTGTCACGTACCTGAATAGTATATAACATCGCGTCTCTGTGACGCGGACGTATGTCCGACTGTCAGTGGTGGGCGCTCCGCATCATTAATTTATCCATCGCCGGAACCTGCTGCATGGGTAAACGGGTCGTGACATCTGGGCTCATCGGGCAAGCAGGAAAGCCCAGGGGATGACGGCTTGAAAAAACATTGCTCTCCAAGCGTCTTCATCCGTGCCCACCATTCTACTTCCTTTCCCCCTTGTTTCGAACGCATCCGAGCGAGAACGATCCTTTCACCCCGTCCGTTCTAGCTTCCATTCTTATTCTTTCCTCCGGCACGATGGCCAAAAGAAGTTTCAGGCGGAGCGGAAGGTGTCGTTTAAAAAGGTGACACGACTTTTAGAAGACACCGAGGCGTCCCACTGACCCCTGACCTGTTTTTCGCTATCAAGCGTAGATACGTGGGGGGAAAAAGGGCATATTTCAACGAGGTGCAAGGCTTTGCAATGCATTTCAAAAAATCTACATCATCTGTGCTGCCTTTGGATTTGTTCGGACACACTTTTCGTTATCAGTTCTAGTATCTTAAGCTTGCAAATCCTCGGGAGATATTCTTTACAAATATTATATTCTTTCCAACTAATTATTCTCCGATATTGAAGTTTGCCCCTTTCTCAACAGTTGTCATTTTCATTTTTAAGGGAAGCCTTTTGGGTCCTCTAAACGCGTCCTGCTTTGAACCCCCAGAGACACGAGCTTCCCTCAATTCTTCTTGCAAGGGACGGAACGAAACTTAACGAAGCTGGTAACAAAGATCTCGTTTATTACAAAAGCAGTCGCGTTCGTCCGGCACGTGGTTGCGAGTACAGGCTGAAATCTAGAGAATCGTCTCTGTTCGTATACAGGTGGTAGCGGAGTTGCCCAGTTAAATCCTCGACACTCGGCATCTGCTCCTTCGTGAACGTACGCAACGGTTCCACCGGTATATTCAACCGGACCGGTTATACACGGTATAATTCGAATAAATTTATTACGGCCAATATTCTCTGGATGTGGCCCATCCCCTTTCCGGTCCAACCAGTAAAGCATCATCGGATAGAAAAAATATGGAGAATTATTGTCTTGACGCGCGCATAATATTGCCGTTCCAGTTAGCGCACCATTCGCGAAGCCGAGGCGAATTTACGAGGCGAATATAAAATCGTTTCAAATGATAAAATACATACTGCGCGATAATGTACGTTCGTGATCGATTAAAATGACCGGCGCGTCGACGCGTATCAATTATTCGCTTTCTCTTTCTCGCGATCTCGGCACCATGCAACGTTAATAAAATATCGTGATATCCGCGAAACCACGAACGATCGAGCATCCGAAGGACAAGCAACGCGCTGAAACATCTGTGAAACCTCTTAAAACGCTCGTATCAAAATGAGTAACAGTCTTAATCTTAACGGGCTAAAAATATCTGCGCGAACCGTTTCGAGTGGCTCGAGAACGATTCGACGAACAACACCACCGACACCATATCCTTGTTGCACGCGCAACAGAAACAGTAGAGCTAGGCGGCACGATGCCACATCGTAGACAGTAGTCGTGTACCGTTTTAATGTTTCGTAAAATTCGCTCGCTGCACGGATGGGACCGATCGATCGGGGGGAGTCGTGCATTCGCCGCGTAAATGCTTGACGCATTCGCTTATGATTTAGAGGGCCGTTTCCATCCCGGCCGTGTGGACGTGTCGCCGTTTTCCTTTCGCGCTCGACGGAGTCGGAAAAACGGGATATGATTCGCGATGAAAAATAGCTTGTACATTTATACGGCTCGGTAGAAAAGACGATCGATGGTACGTAGTGACCATCGTTGCATCCTTCGTAAAAATTCTTTACACTCGTCTGACATCTCTGATCGTCGACACGCGTTCGACTGTGCATCCCCTATACCACGAAATAATCCTCCGCCAGTATCTTGCCGAAATGGGTTATCAGGTAATCGTGGTAGTACATCATTATCAAAAGTGGTTGACCGATAATGAGACTCGTCCACATCATCAGGTTGCCCCATTTGGCGCCGCAATGTTTCTCCACCTTCTTACTTAGCATCGAGAATGGTATCTGGAAAATCAATTAAAAAATGTTGTCCTGCTGATGCGAGTCCCTCGACGGTCGGATCGTTTCGATACGAGAGTGTTTTAATAAACGGGTGTCTCCGCGGTAAATAGAGAGTCAGCCCTGTTTTAATTCGTGAAAATTGTACCTGCGACATCATCCCGAGGAAAGCCCAGATTTGAAACGTCTGCAGCGGGACGCTGACAAGATACTCATGGAAGAAGGCACTGATGAAAAATACGGTAACGGATGCTGTCACCTTCCCGTAGCCCATCTCGATAGTAGGAATATACAGATGCCTGTAACCGTTCGAAATAAAAACGTTTAACGCTTGTGATGCATTAAAATAGGATCCGTTTCTAGACTCGTTTCCCCTTTACCATGGCTGGTTCGGCCATGAGACACTCCGGAGAATGTTTCCCATCCGCCGGTAGGCCCTCCTATTACCGTGTCGCGCCACGATGCAACACGGCGACCATAGAAGAAACTCGACGTGGAGGGAAAAGCGTAGATAAGAAGCACCGCGTTTAAAGATCAGCACAGTCGGAGAATCGTCCCGAAAAATTAAAGCAATGCTCGTGCAAGTTTGCCGGAATAGCGACGCCTTCGGTTTTTTTCAAGGGGGCAAAGCGAAGCGGCTCGGGCAGGAAGAGATCGTTAGCCGGCTTGCTTGGTTATCAGTGGCGTTGCATTGGAAGGAAGGAAAGCCCGGCGAGGGAGAGAAAAAGGAGAGGCAAGTGGGTAGAAGTGGAGAAAACGGAAAGGAAGCAAGGAGATTCAAAGGTGGAGACGTCACCGAAGAAGAGGAGATCCCTTTCTTTAAGGATGCATTTTCTTCGTTGCGCCGCGAAACACCACCGCACCCCCACCTCTCTCTCTCTCTCTCTCTCTCTCCCTCTCTGTTTCGTTTTTACCTTTCGCGTCGTTCATGGAAAAGACGCTTCGAAATATCTTCCAGTTATAGTGGCATTATAAGTGCCGCGGGGAATAAACAGCCTTAAGTGCGCGCACCGC
The DNA here is from genome assembly GCA_023838395.1 of Holcopasites calliopsidis. NCBI lineage: Eukaryota > Metazoa > Arthropoda > Insecta > Hymenoptera > Apidae > Holcopasites > Holcopasites calliopsidis. The sequence continues at coordinate 3,981,890 of JALHAQ010000009.1, forward strand.
GATGCGTATCGGCTTTTCCCATTACGAACCTGAAAAGACGCCACCGTCTTCGCCGACAGTCGTCCTCCTCCACCTTTTCCGTCGCCCGCGCCCGTCGTCTGCGTTCCCTAACGTCTTTCCCGGTACAGCTTTTCCATTTTCACCTCTCACGACTCGCCCGTCTTTCTGATGCTGCCGCGGTCACATGGCCGCGTGCCAGTTCCAGCTCGCAATTGCAGCTGCATATCTCGAGCGTGATGAGAAAAGGAAGAAAAAAAAAGGACTGGATGGAAGAAGGCGAGCTTGGATGCATGCGGGTAGAACGAACGGAGAAGATCGGAGGAGAAGGAGGACCGATGAAGTTCGAGGCTCGAGAACACGTCGACGACCCCGACGTTTCCGAGGGGCAAAGCCGATTACTGTTTTTGCCCGGTTAATTATTCGGAATCGAGTTAATTGCAACTCGATGAGATACGATCTGGATGGATCCGCCTCGAATCGAGGACCTGAAACGTCAACTCGATCGCGAGTCCCTCTCCAAGTTTTACTCGAGCCCCATCGCTGTTCTCCGCGGGACGGTATTTCTTTAGGCGACAAAGAATGATCGTTTTCTCGTGTATCTTTCTGAGTGGAGCCCATTCGATCCTTGGGATTTCAACCCTTCCGCGTACCCAGACACTCTCTCCTCTCCTCGCGGTCGCGCAATAACAACTTTTCCACCGCTACTTTTTCGTGGATTTAAACTTTCCGCGGAGCTACTTTCGAAGTAAAAAACGCCGCGACGCTGAGCGCCGTCACCGCGACGGTGCGAGTTGTTAGCAGCACGCGCGCCGACAAAACCGCCGGAAAAGTGGAAGCTTCTGTATAGAAAGTTTTTCCTAACTCAGCCGATTGTATTGAGCGGACGATGCATAATACAATGGAACAATGACGGGCGAGACGTATAGGGGTAGAAAGCTTGCGCTTGTCCGTACCTGTACCTTTGGAGATCATCCAAAAAGGATTGCCTAAATTGGTCGTATGAAATTTAATATCGGGCACATCGAATGGGAAACATTTTTAATTAGAGAAGTTGCCTGATTTGTTTGTTTTGTTCTTGCGGCGAGTAAATAAAAGCCATCGTTCTAGCCGTGCGTAGGATGACAAAAATGAAAATGGAAACGAGGAACGAGGTGAAAAATAATTAATTAAAAGCGTCGCGATGCGACGTATATGTACATGACCGCGGATTAATTTCTCGAAATAAACGTCGCGCAGAAGATTTCACTGCACGCGAAACCGGCAGGTAGTTCCATTTCGCGGCACAATAGTTCTAAAACACGGACATTAAAAGTAGTGCTTAGAGTGGCAGCAGTTATACGTATGTACAGAAGAGTGTAGAGCAAAGGTGGAGGGGTGCACGGTGGAAGGTAAAACAATTAGCCCGCGTAGCAGTTTCCACGGGGGTTAAAAGGGACTGGTGGTCGAAGGGGGTGCGCAAGGTACGGAGAAAGTCTCTGATTCACGGAAATTTCTCTTCCCTTTCGGAGACCGGACAGGACCGGCGTAGCGTTCTCTAGCGAAAAGTGTAATTAAGTCTCCTAAAAACGGGGCACATTCGTTAACGAAGTTCAGCTGCTTAGGCGGAAAGAAGCACGATCAAAAGTGACACTCCTGGCGGCCACGGAAAAAGCAGCAAGAGTTGTAGATTCATCCGAATTGCGAGATATGATTTACAATAATTCCGGATGTGAATAAGCTATATCCGTACTGTAATGCATTTTATATTCCGGTTCAATAGTCGCGAGTATTAATTATTAAGATGACTACTCTCATCGTTATGGTCTCTCGAATAATTATATAACTCTGAAGCGGATTTTCGCGAACCTTTGTTGCGTTAAAACCTTTTCAATGAAACACCAAAGTCTCCTGCGTGGGAATTTCGAATTCCACTCGAGACGGTGAAAAATTCGATAACTTAAAGTAGCTAAATTATATGATCTCCGCCGAATGTCCGGGGCTAGAATCGAAGCGGAGCAATCTACCGTAGGCTATCGGATAAACGTAAACGGTAGGCGCATTCGGGATCGATGCAAAGTACGATCCACCACTTTGCACAGAAGTTTTTTTCGATCGGGTCGCAGCAGGAGTATACACGCGAAAGCGTTTACTTTGCCGAAACGTGGCCTGTGGTAGTTGCAGAATCGAAATTCGTCGGCGTACATAGGGAAACATCGAATCGATGCACTTACCGTACAGCCCACCGATGCACAGGCATGTTCCATGTTCTCCAGAAAATGTCGATATTATTCGCGTTCCACCAGTCGCAGTAGAAATTCCGGTCGGCGAAGTGTAACAGCTCGCCCATCAGATTGAGGAACGAATGGAACAACAGGTAGAAAAGGCACAGCCAGATCAGGTGGTTCGGTATCTGTAGGCACACGAAAATGTACAGATTTTATTTAAACAAAAATGTCCTGAGCATTCATTTACCTTCCTCAAACTGATTAAAATCAGAGGAAATAATTATTTCTCCATTTTTATTCACTACTTTGATTGTGCCAATATCTCCGAAGAGTTGATCTACTCTCCGTTAACTACAAATCGCTTTCATAATTTTTTCATTACCGCAAATGAAAGGCTTTTGTACAGCCCTTTTGTTGATCGTATTGCATACGTCAGTCTTTGCTTGTTACAGAGGTACACACACAGCAAGGGAACGGTATAGCCGGCGGCTACGGTACGGCAAATATTTTATTTCCTTTTGTTTCGTATCTTGATTCAAGAGGTGGACCCCGTTAATCCAGCGTAAATTTACGTTTCTCGATATTCTATTCCCGTAGCCTCCAGGCGACCGTGCGATTTCGCGTGATTCTTGACCAGCGTTAGCACATGCGTGCGAGCAACGATCTAGAGGAAAAGAAACAACGGAAGAAGGGAAGCATGATAGCCGTAGAAGCGTAACTACCGAGAGAACATTGTCTCTGTTTCGCGTTTCTGAAATATTTAAAGATAACCTGACAACGGCGGCGACGCAAAGGACTGCTGCGACACAGAAAACAAGAAATCGGCATTCTCCAAATCGGAAAATTGCGAAAGAATAATATCTCTGTGAGCGTGATAATAATCATCGCGGAACGAAACACAAAAGACAAAAGAGAGAGAGAGAGAGAGAGAGCAATCGTAACGAAAGATCGAACGGATTCTTTCGGTGCAACCGTCTACCCTTCCGGTTGGTCCCGGCTCGGTCCGACGAAGAATTTCGAAGTTATTTCGTTTCGAATGTCTTCTCTAATTCCCTCGGGCGAATCCTTGTAACTTCCGGCAGCTTTTACGCGCTCCAAAGGACTTAATAATGTTGCCAAACACAAAGGTCAAGTCTCTTCTGCCTGCAGGCGTTCGCGGCACTTTTGTGAAAAGGGAGGCCGACTCATCCCTTTCATCAACCCCTTTCGCTGCCACCGTTGCCCTTCCTCCTTCGCGACCGGTCCACGTACTTCGCTAAAACTTACCTCGGCGTTTTAATTTCGTTTACCCCGGCATGCTACCGGCCGGAAGGTATAAAAGGGGTAGCACGAGACCGATGGGAGAGGGCGGGATAAAAACCTCCGGTGAACCGTTTGAGACACGCCGATGATACCACAAAGGAAAGAGCGACCGTGTAAACTTTGAGCTTCGGTTTCCTGGCCAGAGGCTATTCCAGAAACGAAACGTCTTCCGTTCTCCCTTGATCGGAGCGCTTCCATCAAGGGTGAGGAATCTTGGTGGATGATATGTGACGCGGCGGAGCGTAACACCGGCGGGAATTTATAATTTTCTCGCCTCGTTTCACCCTGCTCGTGTAACAAAGTTTTCCTATTAAGCCTGGCCTTTTCAATGAGCCGCTCTTGGCCACGTCACTTTCTTCCACCCTTTGTTCAAAGTATCACAGTACCTTCGCGAATAATTTATTATTGCCTCGATGAGATTTTTCTTAATTAATTGTAAACGATATTCTTATCGAATTGGGCTAGATATTTAATATTTAATATGTAAATGCGTGGCGTCAAGAAACGAACGTGCTCGAGCTTCATATCAAATATTAGCACACTGTACATTGTGCCCATATTGAAGAAATATTTCTTTTAGGGTATCCGCGTGTAGGCGTCCTTGCATCGTGTACACTGCTGGCGGAATAATGACAGGGTTAAAGGATCCAACAATTTTTATGTCATCTCGACACGATGTCTATAAAGTTTGCTCAATTTTCCTCCCGCTCCTTTTTGTTATTCTTATATCCCGTTCTTCATACGATAACAGCTATTCCCTCTCTCTTCCTCTGTAGATTACACAGACCTTACTCGGCTGCTGCAGTAAATACTACGTGACGTGATCCCTCGGGGCCAACGGTGAGCGGGAAAAAAAAATCCAGGGAATGAGAGAAGAAAGGTAGAATATAACGGGATCCAAGAGAAAATGGAAAATATCGATTAACAAAGCCTGGCGCGGTGCCAGCGTATTATCCGTGATAAATAATATTATTTATCCTCGCTTTTAATTCTAATATACACCTTTCTGCGTTGCTGAAAATTTTTCGTTCATTCTTCTCGCATCAATTAATCATATAATGCACATTCGCCACTTCCGGCTGGCTTTTTTTTTCTCACGAGATCAGCTAACGATACGAGCCTCCGTGGCGTGTCCATATTACATTCAGCCACGGGTAAGTACATATATCGGATATTCAATGGACTCTGCCCGTCTCGTAGTCCTGAATCCAATATGCCCGCATTATTGATGGAAATCGATCGATCCATCGTTCCGCATATATGCATAGAGTATACACACGTTTACAGGCTAATGCAAGGACGAGCTGCAGAATCACATGTATACACGAGGGCCACGGTCTGCGCAAGGTCGACAGGTAAAAGAGCAGATCCTCCGTGCAGTGTCCCTCCCTCACCTGGTCCCTTTTTCTCTTTTTCATCGGAGGGGTTGTCGCGCGTCAAAGGGACTCCAAAACGAGCGACAAGTGGACGGAGCGAAGGGACGCGCTCGTATAAAGCAAATCGATCTAAGGAAACGACCTCGTTGGCAGCGGACTGCAGGAAAATTGCGTTTCCCCATTACGACGAGATTAAAGTCTCGTCCTACATTGCACTTCCAATCCCCACCCGCCGTTTGCACCCCCGTGTTCCCTGTTCGTCGATCCATCCCCTTCGTCGAGCAGCCAGCCATCCTCTGTCTTCGAAGTTCAGCCGAGGTTCGTGTATATAAGAACCGCAATTAACCGACGACGATATCACGGTCCGTGGTCGATGCGACCGCAGCCTCCGAGTTATTTGCGGTGCAAACGAAAATAAGAAGTATTCGTTCCCAGGGGACTCGCTATTCTTTTCTTTCTCTCTTTTTCTTTTTGTCTAGAAGAAGAAACGTCCACTCTTGTCGATTTCACAAAAGTCGTCGATCGACAAACAATTATTTCTTCCACTTTAACTCTCACCGCGAAGGCTGGAAAATAGGAGAGGACAAAAGAGGCGGCTCGAGAATGAGCAATCCTTCTCGGGGCGTGACTTATGAGATTGGAAGTAGAGCTTTCGTTCTGCACGCCTCGAGGAACGAACCACTTGTAATTCCTCGGCTAGAGCTTGCGTCGATATCGTTTCACGGGGGTGGCCATTTAGAAGCTTCGAATCAGAACGCGTTCACGGTGACTAGCTGTTGGAAATGACTGTTTGATCGTTTGTTCCCTGGGGAAAGTGGTAGCCTTCTCGATAATCGAATAATTCTTGACGATACGTATATGCGCGTACGGGTAGAGGCAATCGATTCTTCGCCACGGGTCGCCAGACGGTTGTTTGCGCGCCTAGCCGCAGACGTGGATAATTAATGACGCGATGGGTCCAATTAACTGGCGATCAGCTAAAAACTCGCTAACTAAACTCGTCGATGCGTGGCTCTTCGGACCGGCGCTTTAATCGCGAACGGCCAACAACGCGGGACCAAACAGGGAAAAGGGTGCGCGGCGTTATACACGCTCCAGAAGGACGGTTCGCGGTAGTCGCTTTGGGACCAAGTCATATAATTGAATTCGGTTCACCGAGTCCGGCTCACTGATCGAAACACTACAGTTGGCTAGCTTCGACCTGGAGCATTCGGGCTAACGAGAGAATAACGAGCACGAGTAACGACCACCGAATGGAATCAGGCTGCGCCGGGCCTCGCGGACGTCGCGGTGGAGTGTCTCTCACACAACTGCGAGGGTGCGTGCAAATGTACAGGCTGACCCCTGCTAAACGAACGCTTAGCCTCCGAAGTTCGCAATCGAATCGTTGAGATGAAGCTTGGAAATGTAGTTGTTTAAGACATTGTGGTCAAGTTAATGGCCGATGTTAGGAGTACAATTTTATCTGACAGTTTAAAATCACGCACGGTGCCGTTCTAATGTAAAGAGTAGGAAATATTGCGTCGACGAGATGTCTTTAGCTAATCCTCCAGTTTAAGGGGAATCTTTATCGTCCGTTTTTTGAGAACCGCCCTGTACACTCGGCATTATTTCATCCACGAGTGCTCCTGCACATTTTCTCCGGCTCCGAGCGCAGAAATATATTCTTTTTTACGAGCCAATTGATCTTTCGTTCAGCGAGGGGTTCGTTTGCCATTCGATTGGACTCTCAGCTGTAAATTAGACCGTCCGTGCTAAATATGAAATGCTTCTGCAATGCTCGACGCATTTGATGTATCAAACGTTATCAAACATTCGGCAAATATCACGTCGGGAGCACAGGTGCCCCAGAGAAAATTAAAATCCGTGAGTAATAAATTCCAGTGCAGATTCCTTCGTGTCCGAATTAAAAAATTTTCCCGTCCATTATCGGTGACAGAGTTTGCTTATTTGCGCGACACTCTTCTTTTTTTTTGTTGTTGTTGCACGGGTCGGAGCTTTCACGTTGATACAGGAAAATGTTGCGGACAGACGCGGTACTCGAAAACCCATTTTTCTGATTACCCTTGCATTAATGTGACCACCTCCGGCGCATACACGTTTCACCGTCACGCCGCAGGCATTTCATACGGATATAACACCGTTCCGCGATACGACATTGTACAAAATTAATCTAATGGTTTTTATCATTGATGACGTCGCCACTTTGATACGCGTCGCGTGCGTACATACACGCGCGCGCATATTTCGCGCACCGCGCCGAACCGTCCGCGACGCTTCGTACACACGAAGCTGCACGCCCGTTATCGCTGTAAAATCCGAGTGAAAACTTTAATTAACGCATTGAAAGCGCGGAGGGCGAGGTATCGGATCGCGGCTCTAACGGCATCCGCAAATGTTACGTGTCAAATTATGATGCTACGTTTCCCGAGATCACGTCGTCGATTATGGGATAACGCTGTTACTCTCCGCTCGGAAGTCGATAAAATCTATGCGCCTAGGATCAAGCACTCGAGCCTTCGCGAACAAACAAGGCCAAGGATCGTGATACGCGCCGATTTCGGTAACTGCATTGGCCGGCTAACAGAGCTGCATTAAATTCGACGGGAAAAGCGTAAAAATAAGAGTGCAATCAGTTTCTCTACGTTCAGCTTAAAGAGACTACAGTGATGGACTATAATATTGTACAACGCCTAAAGGGTTGAAACCGGGATAGGAGATATAAGATTTCTAAGAGGATTACATATACGCAAGTGGTACGTACAACATCGTAGCTTTCACTTCCGGAATCGACGGAGCAAACTTCGAACAGCAGCGTTGCCTCCGGCTCGGTAGCGGAAAGAATATCTTATTACGAAGGGGAAAAACCTGGTACTCCCTTCGAGCAATGCCCCGATCCTCGATTATCGACAGAGGAGGCCAGCATGTTACAGGAAAACTTCGTTAAACATAAAGTCCGCGACTTCCGTTATAATTCGGATCTGATTCCTACGCTACGGGAAGTTGAATCATGAATTCGTACGTTTCCGGCTAAGTTTTCGAACGCATCGGAACGCCGCGTTTATGTAGCCGCGCCGCGTTTCACTTGGATACGAGAAACTATAAAGCGTTTCGGCGTGTCTGTTCCCGGTCGGGGCATTTGCAACGACAACGACGACGACGACGACGACGACGGTGTATTAAGGGGCACACTTATCGGCGACACGCTTTCCGTCGACGGCAGAGATCGAACGTACGCGACGCCTCGCCAAGTTCGCGTGCACAACGAAAAGGAGATTGAATTCGCAAATATTGCTCCGAGGCTTTCCGCCTAAGAGGTCTGCGACGATGGGGAGAACAATTCTGAGGGATCAAGCCGGCGAACACAGGTGCAATAACGTGCGCACGGTTTACGTAGGGATGGCACCAGACTTGTTCCTAACGGGAACAGGAAACGTTCATTCTAGGAGAGAGGATTAGTAATTCTAATCAGTTAGTGATTTCCACGTTCGCGAACGAACTTTTGCTTTGACACAATAAACTGGTTAGAAAAGATTCGATTAATACACGGATCGAGGTAGATTTGATTTAGATCGAATAAGTCTGGTACTCCCAGTTATTAACGAATATCGAATATCCTCTTTCGAATGCATGCACTGAACGTCTACTCACCGCCAGTTTCAGCAAACGCTCCGAGGCCTTCGCCACATCCATGTTCTGAAAAATAAATAAAGTCCGATTGTTAATTCAAAGAAAGCCAGGTAAGCGGTAAAATACAGCTGGAATTGGAAGTTGTATTATAGGAACACGGGGCGGAGTGATTTGGCGAAACAAGGATACGAAACGAAAGTTCGTAATTGGACTGAAACCCGCGGAATATGTAGCGTGAATTCGCCAGTTCGCGCGGAAATTTTTACACAATGAATGCACGTTGGGTATAGCTGGGTGCCGCGTGATTAAAACATGAAAATAATTAACGGGACTAGAGTTCTTCGAAGTTCGCATGATGTAAGTACCTCCTACGTACAGCGGTGGTCAAATTTCGTAAACGCGAATGGTTCCGGCGAATTAATATTCGACAGATATCGGGGAAATATTTATCACGGTTATATACGAAGAGGCCAATTATTTGCGAATACATGCGTATCGCGCTTCGGTATTTTGTATAAAATATCGTCTGTCCGGGTTTCCTCTTTTTTTTTTTGGAAAAAGGTTTCTCGTATTTCTTCGGTAAACGAGCTAAATATACAGACAGCAGCTATCAGTATTTATGTTTATTCATTCCAGTATAAATAATCTAAATATATCTCTGAGTATTTGTCACGCTTCGCGTTGCATCTGTTTTCAGTCGAAACGAGAATGCAATGCAAACGCAAAAGCCCGTACACCGGGGATCCGAGAGAGACCGCACTCGTTCAATACATCTTACGATCATTAAGTGATAACTGAAATTACAAGCCGAAGCATAACAATATTTATGCAAGAATTGGTATCGACTGGAATGGCAATTGATAAACCAAATGGAGAGTCGGAAGTTGCATTGATTTAACAGCTTTCGGTAACTGGTCGCAGCGAGTACTTGCGGTCGCTGGAAAGTATCCTCTTGCTCTCCCGCCCCGTACACTCGAAAACGTCGAAGGAGCTTTCCAGCAATGGAATTGATATTTCGTGCGGTGCGCTAATTGAATACAGGGGAAGGAAACCACCCCTTCGGCTTTCCGCTTAAGTGGCGGTTGTCGGGGTCTCTTCGAACGGCAGAACACGAGAACCCACGGTGCTTATATACCCGGGCTTACAAATAAATACCTAAAGGGCCGCCTGCCGATTTCGTCACGCTATTTGCACGCGTACGTACGTACCTGCGAATGCAAATGTAAACACGTGTGTGGCCTGTACACTCGTGGATGCATAATGCAACCTCGCGATATTCAAGGGAAACACGAATGAATTGTCAGGGTAAAAGGGGGAAGGGCAAAAATGTGGAGAGCAAGCGTAATGGAAATCGTTGTCGAATCCTGTGAAAAACTTTTAATTACTTGCGTTCCTTCGCGCAAACGGAAAAGTTATTCAATTGAATCGTTTTTGAAGGCGAACATTTTTATCGATTCTTCACCCATTAAAGCGAAATTGCATAATTCTATAAACTCGGAATATTGTACTATGATTGTAGAATTCTTAAATTCCACCATCGTAAGATAAAATGTACGATTTCAACAAGCCGCTACCGTACGTGGTTATTTGAGAAGTACAGTTACGGGGAGAATCCTTTCTCATTTATTGCTCCCACTTACTATTATGTTCCACGAGTCCTTACCCTTTAAGCACCCTCTGTAACTCAGCTCTGCGGATGCAACAGGACATCGCGGTTCTCAAGAAAATTAATCACTCTGGTGTGGAGCTTTATGCCAGCATCACTCTACCTCGAATTCTTTATTCTCGGAGGTGTGCGCAGGACGTGAGGAATCGTCCTTAAAATTCTCCTCAACGAAATGCTCGTACAAAAGGCCGCTCTACCCCTGAAAGATCTATCTTTCGATTCGACGTGGCACGCTAAAAAAGAAAACCTAGACTGGATTTATCCAAGTTCTTGGAAAAATCGTTGTATCCCGAATGATCGCGTTTCCAGTTCCGGTTGAAAGGGTACTTGTTTAGCTCGAGAATCTTCGGGAATGAACGAGTGCCGCTCGAATCGCGAACGGGGAAAGCGGAGTGCGCGTCCGAAATGAAAATAAAAGCCGGATGTATGGTGAAACGCAGTGCACCACTCGGCGAGCAACGTTTAAAGCAGCTCACGTAGGTGACACGCCGCGCCGAGCGCTCGTTCGTTCTTTTCTATCCGTCTTCACCTCTATTTCTCTCGGCTTCTTGACCGCGGTAGACGGTGGCGGCGCCGATCGATGGTCCCCGCTCGGATCAAAGGCCAGAAGCCTCCGCGAGGGAAACCCTAGTGGGCACAAAGGGTTATAATAAGCCGTCTCGGGCGAGAACGCGAACGCTCTCGTGGCTGGAGCAGTCGTAACTCGAGCCCGCGAGTCGCGTTGTCTACGCCATTGAAACTGAATACCGTTCCCCTGGAGCGGAGCGCGACGAAATCTTCGCGAGTGGAATTGTAAGCGCCTTCCACCGATGAAAAGAAGATGCGAGAAGAAAAAGAGGGAGAATAAGAATGAGAAACGGCTGGAGAGAAAAGAAGTTTTCTCCTTCGTACTACCCCCAAGAATCAGGACAGGCCAGAGGCCTGAACGTTATCGTTTCCTCTTCTTTCGACATCGTTTCAATTAGCGGCCGGAGATTTATCACTTTGCATTCGAGAACGCCTCCTTGTCGCGCTGCCGTGAGAATCCTCGAGATGCTGGCAATTCGCTGGCATCGAATTGAATTCCACGAGCATCAGCAGCGGAGCAAGGAGAGAGACAGAGAGAGAGGGAGAGAGGAAGAAAAACCTGAGAATGCTAGCATGTGTGTGTTTGTTGTATTTTCCCTTCATCTTGTTCTGTCACTCGCGGCAGAAAAATTAGGGGTAATTTCGAGAGGAGGGTGTATGGCACGTCTGATGTTAGCCCGGGCAAACGACGTAGAAAATTCTGCCCTCCGCGTTTTACCTCTTCTTTTTTCTCGAATCAATCCTGCTGCCTCTTGTGTCATTTATGAAACGTCACAAATGATACAACCCTATCGCTCAGGGACGATTTTCGATCGGCACAGGTGTTGAAAGGTTTTTTTTCCGGTCAATCCTGGGAATACGTTTGCAATAGAATTCCCGTCATCTCGTACAAAGTGTAATAGCTCTTATTTTCTGTCTGTCAGTTTTACGATGCTGCTATCAAGTGCCGGGAAACGGATGAAAGTATTCCAGATACGTTTTCCGTATCGGTTGTTCCCGAGTTGACGTTCAGTTACACTTCGCTACTTTCGTTGATTGCTACCACGCGATGTTTAATGCGAAGGGAATATTCATGGAATGTCGTTAACGATCGAGTGAACAGGACCTCAATTTCCTGTCGGAGAAATCAGGAAACAGCGTCGTGACGACAAAATAGGATAGCGTCTTCTTACCCCTGTCAACAGCGAAATTATCAAAGATTTCTCCATCCGTCTGTTTCGAAATCGATTCTGACTTGTGCCCACGAATAAAATTCAGATGGAACTATTGTACACGTTGAACATTCTTTTCGTAGGATAACGTTCGTCCATCGAACTTTTCTGAGAATCGAAATGGGAGAGAAAGAAGAGTGTCTCATGGAGAATAAAAACATTACTTGAAAGCTACCAACGTGCAGAAAAGTCGGACACGACTCTTTCTTTTTTTTTCTCCTGACTTCCACAGTGCTCGCTGACCCTTGTGCATTCATGGTCTCCGAAGAAGAGTCTCTGTACAATGGCGAGGAAAAAGTGGAGGGAGGAGAAAACAGGTGGTACCCGTGGTAGGAGGTAGGAGCTATTCACGATGGGAAATCGATACGATATTTCATCCGTTTTGCTGTCAACGGCCCCGAAGATGCGAGCAGCGAAGTTGCAGAAGCTGCGCGCCCGTATCCCACCCCACTATGCACCCACTAGCACCCTCGAAAATCCTTTAAACGTTCATCCCTTTAGGGAGCAGCACGTCGTCGAGCCGATAAGCCGACGCTCGACGCGACCCCGACGTCACTTTTCGATCGGTCGATTGCCCTACAATGTGAAGCCGTCCGTGTGCGCGCTGGAACGCCGGGAAAGATAGGGCGAAATGTACTACCGGTCATTTGCATTTCACCGGCAAGAGCAAATTTTCGACAATCTATAATCTGAATTAATATCGTCCCTCCTCGGCAGGTCGGTTAACCGCGATGGTTATCCGTTCGCGATACGCTGAGAAATCTTTCAACATCGTTCCTCATGTTTTTTTTTTTTTAATTAATATGGTATTCTTCACTGCGGCAATTTCATGAACGTTCTGCGATCAGAAGATTATTTTCCATAAAGAAATCAACGGATGGAGGAATCGATAAGCCGATAGGACACGGGAACGAGAGACCGGTATCCGTTGGGAGACAACAGCCTCGTTACCACCACGTCTGAACAACAGGGAAATTAATTAACAAACAACGTGAACCTCGGCGGGGACGAAGTGGCGATTAAGTTCCATTAAATGTAGACTACGTGCAGAATGAATGCCTTACGGTGCATGCACGCGCGATACAGCGTCGATAGCTGTGCATCATGCTATTCAATGGTAATTAATTGAAATAAATTGCACAACGGATTTGCGTAAGGGGCCATCGCGAAGAAACGAGCAGCCTCGGGTGTATTAACACCCGTACGAGTAAGAAATTTATTAATGGAAGCTCGTCGATGCTGCTTATAGCTTAATTGGACAAAGTCGGCCTCAATATTGATTGTTCTACTTCTCCGTTCGCCCAAAGAAATTTCCACCGTCAACTCTTGATTGTTAATTAAGAATCACATCGACTAAAACGTACCGCTTTTAATTAGCAGCAGGATATGAAGAAGTTAACGAATGAGATTTCATTTGCAGAACTTAGAAAAATTGAAATTGCGCGGTAAATGTTGAAACAATTTTCAAACGTAGTCGAAGCGCTGCGTTAGATCTTGAACGATGGTGGTAATAAAAAAAAATAAGGTAACTTCAAGATGGATAGTTTTAATAGAAGAAACCAGAAAATCTTGCAGCGTACTTTACCGAATAGGTGACTCGACAGAATTTCTGCAGAAACCTACCTTATACCGAAAGCCCTAGGGTGGTATCAACATTACGAACTCGAACCTAAACTTGTATTTAAGTTGAAGCGAAAAGGTCGAAATGTGATAATCTTAGAAACGCAATATTTGATTAACTGATATTATAAATGTATTCCTATCTAAATAAACTTTAAGCACATTTTTACTTCGACCACGTGTATAATAATGTTTCCCTTTCCCGCGGCTGTCAACAAAGCAAGCCCTAAATGGAAGTACAGCCCTAAACAACTGGAACGGGACACTTGGTCGTGTAACTTGATAACAGCAAAGGCCAGCCCTCGGCTAGGAACTTGCGCATCCCGAATTGGTTCTCGTCATCTTCTCAACCCCCCCGGATGCTTTCCGAGCGATCCCGTTTCTATTCTAGTTGCTCGTCCGCCGATTATTAAGCGTTTCCATGGGATTGAATCGAACGGTTCGGTAAATGCTGGTGTTCACCGCATCGGAACAGATTTCGTGTCGATGGAGGGCAAGCGGCTGCCTCGTGCACACGATTTTTCAAGCGGGGGCAAATTACTCCTGCGAATCGTTCGACATTCCCTGAACGACTGAAAAAAAAAACTTAACAAAGGGACGACTACGATCATAGGGCAAAGGAGGCATTGTCTTTGCCGCTAATTTTTTTTTGTTGGGTTCACCTTAAATTCGCGATATCGATCGAGTAATTACCGTGCAGGATGCGCAAGAGTTTAATTTCAGGCTGACAAGTCCTTTCTCTATCCATCTCCACGCCGCGTCCGCTTCGTCATTTTCTCCTCTCTTGGCCATCCGTTTTCTACGTTCTGCCCTTCTAGCGGACAAATTGGATTCGATAATTGCGAAGTCGCGATAACAGAGAGACGACAGTCGCGTCGGTGATCCGGCCGGCCAGCCGGGCAAGGTGGGAATATCTTCGTCTTTCGATCCTACTTGGCAATGGTCCGTCACTGTTCGCGAGAGCATCGCGACACCGGCCGGGAAGAGATCGATTCCCGTGGATATTGCTTCCCTCCGCGAACGCCGCCCGCCAACGAGTCGCGGGCAATTCCGCGGGAATTGATAACTGCGCCCGGTGCTCGTCGCATCGTAATTACGCTCGCCGCCCGCCTTGTCTTTTGTTTTTCACGCCGCGACGACACACGCCCCTTGCACCAAGATACTTTTGCCAGGGCGAACCACTTACCCGTCGGTACTATCTTCTTGTTGCGATGCGCGGCGAATGGAAGAGCAATGATACGCGATGGCAGCATCTTAATCTGCGTGTGTTTTTCAAATTTCTCGATACCTGATTATCGCATAGGGATTATTCGCGTATGCGCGTAGAACAAGGAAACCATAAACATTCGCAACTTTTCGCAAATGGCGATGCATAGATAACAGGCGACTACATTTTACACGGTTCTCTATGGATATGGGTGGTAAACCGCGGACGTCCGGCGCGGATCAGTCGTGGTTAAAACTGTCCGCGTAAAAGGATCCATTTAAATTCACGAAGCTGGCCGAACAAGCGTAGGAAATTTCTGCCATCGGCGCGCGCCAACGGCGGAACTGTTCAACTCCCTCGTTAACGGACAATCAAAACCACAGTGTGGTTGGATTTTTTCCAATTAATGTCACAGGATTAAATGAATAAACGTCAGCCTGTTAATTATCCCTGTAATCTCTGCGGTCGTTCTATGAACTGAACCGTCTGTTACTCAATGTGGCTGGCCAGGCGAACGGAGTTACGAACGAAACGGAGGAAGTCGAAGTTAAAACCTGAAGCGGAAACGGTGCGAAGAAGGAAATATCGGAGGAAAATAGTAAGCAACGTCCGTTTGCTGTTACTCCGCTTTGCCGCTCGCTCAATGTTAATTTCACATGATCGCTGTCGGCTAATTACGCGCGCGAGATCAACGTTATCGTTATCGCAATGACCGTTTCCCGTCCACAGAAATTCTGGATTAAAAATCATTCTTCGCCGTTATATTCGCTGTTCGAAATGTTCACGCTAAATAACGCGAACGCGATCGGTGGAACGAGCTCGATTCGATGACGAATAATCCGGCAACAAGTAAATCGACCCATCGGCGAGACTGAACGAGCTTAATTGCGAGCTCGTAGATCTCAAGTTTCACCCCCTGCCAATCGTCGACAGGTTCCGGAAACGGGAAACACACTACGGAATTATGAAAGACGGTCTCAATTATCGACGGGGCATTATTGTCTATCAGTGTCGCCGCCTTGTTCGCCATTATCCTCAACCCCTGAACCGACGTTATTTCCCCTCCCGTGCCGTTCTATCATGAATAATAAGAGACATAATCGCGATGCGCTACAGCGCGTGTTCCATCCGAATTGTCCGAGCGGCGCTTATCCGTGATATTTACAGGCGAAACTTGATTACGTTCGGACCGGTCGCGCGATACGGCGCGGATGGTAACACGTAGCATTTCTCTGCGGATTCTCACGTAGGGCCTACAGCAATGTTTCCTAACAAATGATCCGACCTGTCAAATATAAGCAGGAAAAGAGGGACGAGGAGACCGCTTAACAGCTCGACGAGATAAAAAGTGATGGGTCGTCAGGACCATTACTGTGCGGCGTGCGTAGAGACACATCATTACTCGGGGGGATGGGGGATGCACGGAGGATTTTCTGGCAGAACGGGGGGTTGCGAGAGGCTGGTTCGTACACAGGTTGGGGTCGGCGGGCCATATATTCGTGCGTATCGTAGCTCTAGCAGTCGGGGAATTACGAGAAAGATTGATCGTACCTATTTGCCGAAACCAAATTACACTTCTGTTCACCCAATGCGTTCTCTCTCTCTCTCTCTCTCTCTCTCTCTCTCTCTCTCTCTCGCTCTCTCTATCTTAGAAGCTATTTCGCTACGGCTGGCTGGTCTCCTAGACTTATTTATGACCGTCTCGATAAATAATTAGCCCCGTTAAAAACGATCACGATACACGTCGATTTATCGGACGATAGATTATTATTTATATCGGCGGAAAATAAAAGAGGTAAACGCGTGATGCATGGCGTCGCGATACTGCGCCACCCTGCCGTAACACATGAGAGAAAGGATAAGGAAGAGGGGAAAATTGTTTCCTATGATGTATGAGTTCGGGAGGCTCTTGTTCGCAAGATCTAACGAGACTTGACCAACGCCGCGCTCGTGTACCGGGATTTCATAGGCCCCGCGGAGAAGGGGATCAAATACTTACCGAAAACGGCACCAGCGAATTCTTCACCGAGGGAATCATCCATTGCTGAAACAGCGACATGACCACTTGGCAACCGACGACCACCTCCAGGATTCTTTTAATGAGGAATCTGTGCAAAGAAATGAAACGTTTCTTAATCAAAGAAAAGAGGAATAGCAGCTTTTGTAAGGCGTATACGGATCGTTGCGAGCGACTGTATTTATGTGGATGACTGCAATGAATAGTGCACGAATTTCGTACAAAACGTGCAGAATTCCAATTTCAGTGGAAACATGAAAAATAGAGTCGCCTGCATACGCGTTCCTTCCTACAAATAATGCATTAACCAAGCCGGCTGCATTTTTCTTATCGTGTGTACTATCCACGTACGTGTACGTTACAAAAATTCCCCCTTTGCCTGACTGGGCAAATCCAAAAATATGACTCGAGAAGGAAATCAAACGATATGACGTTTCTTTTTCCATCGCAATTCGTCCCAGAGATTTTCCCGGGGCCAACCGCCAGTGGCAAGAAACGTCCTCCAACCAGACTCTCCTTTCCCGATGCACTCCGCCCGACCATATACCTCTACCGGGCTGCATGCATCGTCGAAATAGTACGTACATACATGAGGCAGGGGGAGGGAGGAAAGTGTTCCACAAAAATCTCCGGGATTCCGGATACAATCGGAAGCACGAGGCCGGAAGCACGGGAAGGAATACATCACCTTAACCCGGCAGTCCGTGCAACCTACCTACCCTCTCCCTATTTTCCCAACAATAGCCCACTTAAATCTAATTCCGCGAACACTCCCGTTCGCCAACTTTGCCTTTTTCATCCTCCGCTTCGCTCCTTGGGAAGGGAGACTGAGAAAGGAGCCAAACTCTTTTGGGGAGGTGACTCCAGGAAAGGGTAGGACCATGTGCGTGCGTAGAAAGTTGTGTACACTCGAGCGATCAACGGCGAAAGCAACTTTGAACGTTCTAGTATCGGCAAGAAAAGAAAAAAAGATGGAAGTTAGGAATTTCATTCGAAA
Organism: Holcopasites calliopsidis; assembly: GCA_023838395.1. NCBI lineage: Eukaryota > Metazoa > Arthropoda > Insecta > Hymenoptera > Apidae > Holcopasites > Holcopasites calliopsidis. The sequence continues at coordinate 3,999,687 of JALHAQ010000009.1, forward strand.
ATGTTTCAAATTAAAGACCAATGAATATTTGGAATTTAATGGTGGAGGTATATTAAGCTCGGTTCATGATCGAATTTTACATAATCGCCGCATACCTTTTCCGAATTCTTTGCGTCCGGGGGAAGTTTAGCTCGTAGCAGAGCGTAGGCGCCAGGATGAAGTAGCAAAGATCACGGAGGTTCAGGTTGTCCGGATATTGCACCAAGCCCGTGGCGGCTCTGTTTGCTTCGTGCTTCGAGTCGCCGACCTCCGCCTCGTTCTGCTTCATCCTCGAAGCTGCAACAACGAATCGCGTCCGCTTTAGGACTAGGGCAGGGGAAGAAAACGCAGATTACGACGATGAATCACACACACACGGCTTGACTGGCGGGGCAACAGAAATTTCGCGAGCCCCTGGGCCTCGCCTCGTGGCGAGCGGCGGCAGCTCCGAGCCAAAGAACGGGCAAACAAAAATCGAAAGTGTGAAAGCTACGCCGGAGAGTTTGATGAAAAGGTACCAGGGAAGTTACTTACTCCCCCCTCTCCCTGTCGTGTGTTCCTAGAATCATTCCGAGCCTCCCTAAGGAGCAAGAAATCCGTGTAGCTTAATCTTACCGGGGGAAAAAGGAGGAGGTATTTAAACTTGTATCCTCTGTGCGTTGTAACTTGAGACTTCTACGCGATGTTAATCATCGTAATATTCTCTCCGCGATTTTAATGCGGATTCGTATCTTTAACTAAGAAAAGCGAGAAGAATAAAATTCATTTTTGGCAGGACAAGGAAGTCACGAAAATATTACAATGATTCTCAATGGATTATCTTCGCCGTTCCATGCCAGAAGGCATAGCCAATTGATAGAATCCCTTCGTTCATCCGAATCCGTCGAATAATCCAATCTGGAATTCAAATAAGCTCGGTCGCGCGCCAGCTGTTAGCAGAAAAGCTATGGGACAAGCCGATCACACGATCCTCCGTTTCATCGCAACATCGCTCGGCGTTCAAACCCCTTGTTCGCAGGCAGCAGAAATCGACGTCGGCTCGCGTGTTTCATCGTCGGGGACGCGACGGACCGACGTTCGAGCGACGCGACGCCTGGCGACGTTCCATGGGCCGCGCGAACACCCTTCGAGAAATAAGCGCCGAAGAATTTGTCCAAATTAAATTCCTGCTGCCTCTTTTTCATTCATCTCGTCGCCGCCTCCGGTGTCGGAGCCTCCTGCCTCTATCTTTGTTCCTCCCTTTCACCAGCAGCCCCTCCTGGCCGCTTCGTTTATTCTTCGTCGCGCCATTTTTACCCTCGCGTCCGCCTACTACTCGATACCGAGAAACACGAAATTTCCCGTCCCATCGGGATCGTTTCTCGAGTTAATACGGAAACGCGAGATGTCGTGCGGATTCTACGCGGAATATACCGTCGCGTAGATGCGACAGGAAGTTTTCATACACCCATCGAGCCAGCAGTCGCTAAAATTAGCCCATTGACTTGTAAACTCTGTGTTTTAATAAATCGATAGTTGTTATTGGCGAGATCGTTTGAATTGGTACAGAAGCAGGGGGCCTGTTTGTCGAACTTATAACAGGATCATTCGATTGCTTTGCTAACCAGTATCGGACGGGTAATAACCGGGCAAGAATCGAAAAGTGTCGTTAAACTTCGCGAAACTTTCGGGAATTTATCGCAGACGATAACTGCGCTTTCCATTCGGGACTTTGTTCTCTAATTAGCATACGAATCAGCCTCGGACAACTCACGGACACAGGCAATCGTGGAAGCGCGCGTTCGGAATTTCGAAAAGAAAGTGTCGTCCTGCGAGCGACGGCCGCGGATCGGAAAACGTCCGTCGGGCTAATGAATCACACCAACGTTTCGAGAATCCGGCTGAAAACACCTTCCAGTTTATCGGGCAAATAAATTTCTGGAATTAGATCTCCGTGTCGGCCGGGAAATTGTGGCCAACTGGTATCGAGACAGTCGGGGGTCTGTTAGGCTCGGTTCGCGCTGTTCGAGGAAATTTACGAGTCCACCGGATTGCCCCTTGTCGAAGATTGCAGCCAATCCTATCGGTCGGATAGCTTCGTCTCTTGTACCGTTCAAGCTTAATTTGTGAGATTTCTTGTTCACCCCGGCGATCCTTCCGTTCGACCGTTCTCACCCTTCTTTCCCTTCCGCTGCCCCGATTCACCTCCGTTTTCACACTGTACTCTTTCATCTTTTAACAATTCGATACTGTACATTAAATGTTTTCGAAGCTTTACGACGAATCAAATTTTACTCGGCCGGAATCGAAGCTATGAAAAAGCTAGGAATTCTCTTCCTGAACGAAAGGGTCGACAATATCCTGGGAAGTATTCCACGGATAGGGCAGAGGACAGGAAAGTTGTCGAGCGATAGAGGAATAGAAGAAGATTTCAGGCGCGCGGGTACTTGCACGAGTTCGCGGTATGAAATGTTGGACGTCAACGGAGTAATAAATTAGAGGGAAACTCGTCTGACAGTAGCATTAGAAACTCTCTTTCCCAGTCGTGATATACGACATCGCGTTTAACCTTAAGTATTTAAAACCGTAAGTGATGGTTATTCCGAGTTTCACGAGTGTCGGAGAAATTTTTCCCGGCCAAGAATTTTGGCAAGCAAGTACTTCACCACGGAATCAATTACGACAAATTGCACAGAAAGGCGTCCGAGAACCTTCCCTAAATTGCTTTGCTATTCCTACATTATTAAACACGTCCCCCGCAACAATTTCCAAAATTCTTCTCAAATACCAACCAGGCGACACTACCATTTGGTTCCGGGTAAAGTGACAGAAAAAGGAGCTTCCCGACGAAACTACATTCACCAAAGGAACCCGCCGATGTGGAATGCCGTCGAAGCACGCGAAAGCACAGGCCGCGTAGCACGTTTTCCCAATGGCTGGCCCGTTTCCGCCTTATTTTTACTCGCACGGGTCGATCGGTTTATTCGTGTCTGCGAGGAACCGTGTTCCGAAAGAGGATTTTTTTTTGCCCCCGTCGCGCCGACTAAGAGAGACATTAGAGGAGATTGCTTATTGAAAAGTAACGCCGGTCGTGGGGAGGCAGGCCGTCGAACTCGATTTAGCGGATCGATCGACCAGGTTACCGCGACACGAACGGGCGAAAAGCTTCCGCGAAAATCGCGTACACGCGGCCTCGTGAAAGCGCGCAGAAGTCAACGCCGTCATTATACGAGACGCAATAATAGAACTTGCCCTCCCCGGCGTGCTGGCGGCGGGTAGAGAACGAAAATTACACGGCGCACGGTGCGCGGGAGGGAGGGATTACGTACGCGTTCGTGGCTTCGAAAGTTAGGGAAACGACTGGTGTGCGATCGCCGATCTGACGAACCGATCAATTAGATCGATCCATCACGCTGTTACCACAATGGGAGCGTATTAGCCTGCAACTAGTTTTTACACTCGGCTTGGCGTTGTCCGATAGCTGGAGATCAAAGGGGTGGGTTTAATCGAACGAGGGACTGACAATCATCTTTTCGAAGTGTAACTCGTGGATTTTGTCTTGTATCGTTAGTCAACCTGGTTTTGTACTTTGCGTACAGCAATTGTTGCTTCATACCTGTTTCACGAACTTCCGGCAAAGGTATCAACTCCCGCGATGCACAATTCACACGCATCCGCTGTTATGTCTTCCTTTCACATTATCTTGGCATTGATTAACGACCTTCGACCGTGTAACAAGAACTCAGGAAACGACGAGGGGGGCACTATGAAATGGACTTGAATCGAATTGGCAAGCAGGAACAACAGATGCAGCGTTCTCCGCGATGTCAATGTCGATAGAGTGTCGACGAGATAGACGCTCTGTTAATTAGATCACGCGGACATCTAATGGCGTCCTCCTCTTAAATTAGATGTCTGTAAAACGTTATCAGCTTGAAGGAAGCGATGCAAAATTAGAGCCATAATTCTGAACGGAGGATTTTCCATAATTAAATATTAAATTTAGATCTATCAAACGTGAGAGAACTACCTTGACTCTAGTATTAGTTCTTTAAATGCTTGAAAATCGATGAGAAAGTATTATTCCTTGGTACATAAAAATAGAAAAAGTGATACTATTAACTGCGATAACTGAGACTAAAAAATAAAGCAGCAAGATTAAAAGCTGGAACCTCCGAGGAGCTGAAGGCGAGTCTTTTCTCGGACCGATTTTTTTCCAAGTGGCTACTCCAACCCTCGAGACTTCTTTTAAAGCTACTCCAAGGAACCAGAAGGGTTGTATAACAGATTTCCATTGCGCGAAAGAGGGCCATAACGTGTCAAAATGATACATGAAGTCCTTCCAGTGCTACATTTCTCGCCGAGGAGAAAGCTCGGAGGGCGAGAGCGGAGAACGAAGGGAGACCGCGGTTGCGAGGCTCTGAGAAAGGTTAATATTCCATGTGGCGAGTTTATTGGGGGAAAGGTCGCTCGTATAATTTGACTTTGCCGAGCCTGAATAATCGATATACCACCACCACCCCGGTCGCCATTACCCGGAAACAGAGGCGAAAGCTGATCGAGAGTTTAAATTGGTTGGAAATTATTCTGCCTCTTCCACCGCGGTCCTGTGTCCGCAGGCGGGGCAGGGGATGTGCACACGCGTGTCGTGGCCAGCCACGACACTGTGTGTATGCACCTTCAGAAGCGAACAAATACCCCCGGCACAGCGAATCGGATTACCGAGATGAAAAGGCGTGTGTACATTGCGAGCACTGTATCTAATCCTCTTCTATATCACGAGCATTTCTAATTTAACCCGCTCCGTTTAAAACAAGAGTTGCGAAATTGTTATTCATCTCGTGCCAATAAATTAGAACTTTTCTTTCAGCATCCTCCAATTAATTTTCTTCAAAACGGAAGAAAAAGTCTTGCCCGATCGCATATCGTGCTTTTCAATAGAATTGTATCTTCAATTAAAAAACTTAACGTAAAATTAGAAGGTGCGACGCGAGAGCGCGGAACGATGCAGAAAGAACACAAGAGCAATGGTTGTTATCGAAAATGCCAGAGCTGCACGTTTCAGGAATTCCGGAACAACGTTTGTCCCGATGAATTGACACCGTTTGATGGAAATAAACGAGAGGGCTGCCCTTCGTATTATTATGCTTCCCAGAAACCGATATGAAACGCGTAGCGGAATCAGCCGTGAAAATGCAGCGGCTCGTGACATTCTACGCATATCGTATGTACTTACATTGTAAATTATTGTAGGATAGCGATTGCCGTCGCATTCTCCCCTGGTTCGCTGCTTTTCTTCGGCTGTGCAGCCGACACCACATGTTCACTTGCACGTAGGACCATAATTTCAGGAACAGGGTGGCGTACAGCATGCACACGTACATGAAACCGACTGCAATAAACAAACAGAATTAATTGTACGCGTAATATAGCGACTGTGTCAATTTGTCTTTGAGCCTGACCGACTTTGCCAGAATTTCATTAAACTATTGCGAAGAGTGGTCCGCGTTCGTTATCCCTCGTGCGGCGTTCTTTCCTAATTAACGAACGAGAACAAGAGAGAAGGGCAAAGGAAAACACGGACGATAAAAAAGGGCGAGACGCGTAAAGAAAAAGGGAAGGGAAAAATGGTGTGTCGTGTAAAGGGTTGTGCGCGACGTGCAAGTACATTTTAATCATCGCAATTTGACACGCCTCCAGAAACGTGACAGCGGATACGTCGCCCGCGCGAATAAAGCATACGTTGTTACACGTTCGTCGTGCATGCCAGAATGTGGCAATTAAAGGGTTTATAAAACACGGTATTACGTATTCACGGCCACCGCCGGTTTCATCCGCGCTGAATTTATACCCGCTTTTTCTTCTCACTTTTTGCTTCGCTCTTTTTCCCAGATGTTGCACACACAGACGTGTACACCGTGGATACGCTCGTACAATGATTAAAGGTTGAAAAGTACTTCTGGCAATTTTCCCCCTTTTCGCGGGCCGGAGTGCATCGAGAGGCGAGCACGCGTTTCTTTCCCAAACGCCGCTTATACGCTCCATTCGACGTGGCCGTGTTTAATTACGGCCAACGGTATTTGCATCGCGATCTCAAGAATTCCAATTATTATTATTATGCGGTGCCGTTAAAGGCTGCTGCTACAGGTAATGGCACGAAATTGTATGTAGACGGTGACGGAACTAGGCACGTCGCGATCCTCATATTTCCCGATATTTCTATCGATCCCTCCTTCGACCCGGATCGTTCGTGTCTTAATTAAATCCCCGCCTGGTACCACGGTTATCGAGGCGTGGCCAGATTCCACGCGTTAACGGTGCATACATCCCACGGGGCGAGATGAAAATAAGTCTGCGTTTTATTAATTTACTGCTGGCTGAACGTGGACGAAATTCTCCTATGTATATGGTTAACATCAAAGGTATCCCCCGTTTCCATCGCCGTGGGCCACCCTTTTAATAAATATTTATTTGAATCAAGGTTTTATTTGCATGTAAATAACGCGGCGAAACATGGTACGGTCGCGCGGATGAGATAAGACCGCCGGCGAAACATCATCCCTGCATAAATATTTAATTCATGAATTTGTTACTTTTTCTGGCGGATAAACTTGTGTATTTCTTCGACTCGTTTTGTAGTCACGTAAATAATTAATTGCAGTTGATAAATACATTTGCTCGCGATACTTTCCGTTTTCTTGGGCTTGAGAAACGACAGCAATAACGATAATATAATGATTAATAGTAATTATCATGGGAAATCTCTTTTTAAACAGAACGACACTGTGACCAACTTGCCTTAGGAATTACATGGCCGGACCTTATTAAAAGTTGCTACTTCTGAACTGAAGAACAACAACGGTGGACGAGGAGAGCAACGGAACGGGAATGTAATTTCAACGAGACCGTGCGCGCTCCTATTTCGAGTTGATCTTGCCCAGCCTATCATTGCCGGGTTTTTAAACGAAACGACAGCGTAACAGCTTCCGTGCACTTTCAAATCATCCGCCACGGGGCGAGGGAAGCTTAAAAGAACACCGCCGGCTCGCTCGTAACGTTCACAATTTCCACGAACTCATTCTACGGTGTGCAATTTTTACCTGAGAAACACCCTGATCACTTCTCGCCGCCCGTTCCTTCTAACGTGAATTCTACGTTTAATCCAATGACGGCGGACATAAAGTAAAGAATAATATCTCCGAACGCTTGAACGATACGCTGATGAAATTATTCCAAGGAATAATGATAATCGATGCACGAAAATTGAACAGTAAGCCTGGCGGAACGGTGCTACGATAATGGGAAAGCTTGTAACAAATACCGCCGACCGATACTATCTTTAGTTAATGGCCACGATGTGCAACGACCTCACGGAAAGCCGCGGTGTTTCCACGAAATATGCACGAATTCGTGGACATTGCCACCGTTTTCAGGACCGCGTACGTGTTTGAACGAGCCAGCAGTGTAACCACGAGAATGTCCTTGCCTTGACTAAAGTGGGTATTAATAACATATTTCGTCCGCTGTTTCCCGCTTTTCGTTTTACAGCCTGCACTTTTCTCGTCCTTTAAGCCAGACATATTTTCTTTGTCACGTGATACGTGGAGAAAACCTCCACAGAGGTGCTAATTAGAGGGATTCTCGTATTCCTGCGCGGAAACCACACGTTTAAGGGCTCTCCCAGTGGTGGAGGAGAGAGGATCGCTTGGCTCCTTTGATGTTAATGACATCGAACGAGTTCTACCTGGAGAGTTACGGCATAGCTAAATAGCCTTCGATACTTCTCTTTCTTTTAACGCAATTTCCACAGGAATTTTCTCAACAGCTTCTCCGTAGACCCCAATGTTCATTTGCCGCGAGGCTCGAGACCTCGTTCGTTCGCCGTTCATGAAAAAGTCATCAGTGTTACAGAAATGTTAACTTCTCGGCTTGATCGTACCACTGTCAGATTAATCTTCATCAGATAGCGAGCGATTCAGTTCGATCGTAAAGTCAAGCGGGCAGGATCGATCCGCGGCGCAGAAAGGAATGCCGCGTGAAACTGGTAAAGAGCAAGCGTTGGAGGATCGCGTGGTGATTATCATGTGGCGAAGGAAGTACATCTGCGTCCCTGTTTGTCGCTCGTATCCACCTGCGCGCATTATCGCTCGCACGAGAGTTTGTGCAAGTAACCCCCCTCGGGCGTAATGCATGTACCCGATCTACCTGTACGAGGGAAGATAATTGCCAAATGCCGTGACGCGCGTACGTGTTCGCTCTATTTTGACACCGCGCACGTTGGAGCGAACCCTATCTAGCTGAGGGGTACGCCGCGTCACCTCCAACAAGTGATGTTCGAAAGGGTTGTCAAATTCTACGTGGAAGTAACTATAGCGCGACAGATATTTGATAGATCGAAAGTTTAGATTCCGAATGAGAGTTCTCCCTTTCGTTTCTTCCATTCATGAAATCTTGATTCAACAATTTCAATTTCCTGGGGGGGGAAAAAAAAAATTGAAGCCACGCTATTTTTCACGAGTACCTTTATGTCTCAATTGTCTCGTAAGAACGGGAAACATATAGTAGCCCCCGGTTACGTCGATTGAAATCTACGTTCTTGCACGAGTCATTACGCCGGAGACACACGCCTGTACGTTTTTCGTGTCCCGCCGCAATATACGAGCACGGCGCAATTAAGTCGCGACAATTTGTCCGTGTATCGTTGGATCGTAAGGTCCTCCTGTCACGGCAGATTAACGCTGGACGATAACCGTAACCGAGTAAATTTTTCATCGACGGAATTAATTCATGGTAGATTTCCAGTCTACGATTATTACACGAAACTCGGGCCGGGCAATTGAAATCGTCCGACAACGGAAACGAATGTCTTTCCTATTATTTTATATTTCCATCCGACACTTCCGTACCGATCTATCGACACACGAACAATGGACAGTTATAAAAACGTCGGGACAGGAGGGACCACAGCGGGCGTACACTATTTCCATGCAAACACGGCCTTTCACGTGGCCGGACTACGTATCGATGATTTTATTACCCGCCGCACTCGATTCAACTGTCCGCGAGCGAAATAAATCCTCGATGATACATCGTTTTGTGAAAAAGAATTTTCCAGAAATTTTTCGAGACACCGTCGATGCATCACCGCCGGACAATGTCGTTCATACAGCGAAAGGGGGCAGAAAGGAAGCTTCTCTTTAACGTGCGGAATTATTTGACCGATTCGGTCGCTAACGTTGCCGGGGGTAACAACGTTCAACGACGAACCAGCGAACTGTATTGTGCAGCGTGTGTACGACAATGGCGGAAGTTCCAGGGCTGAAAACAGTTTCCCCATTTTCTTCGGCCGCCACGCGAGCTGAGGTATTGCCAGGTTTCACCCGCGGACCCCATTGTCGCGACGGTACAATCTCGAGATCCGCAACTCTCTTGATCTTCGCCGTCTCATTTCAACCCCCTCTCGTGTCCTCTCGATTTCAGCCACCCTTTCACCTTCGCCAACCCTCCCTTCCTCTTCGCCGATCGACAGCGTCCTTCTCGTTTATCCTTCCGCCCTCGTTTCTCTCGCTCGCCCCCTCGCGTTCGATCGCACTGATAGCAGAAAAAGCAGGCTGATGCATTTTGATCAGGATCCATTTCCGCGTGCTGCCTCGAACGGAAGACTCGCGGGCTCTTTCACCCATTCGCCCAGGAAACGTGTCATCGAGAGCGTCCTCTCTTTCAGACCCGTTCATACCCTGGGTCGACTTAGTTTCTGCACCTTTTATGGGTTCGCTTCGCCTCGACGTCTGTGGGAATAGCGTCCGTTCGACGGGAGGATAAACGTGGTGAAAGGTCGGGTCACGAGACCTCGTACTGCGTTATGCATCAACAGGTTTTCATTAATCGATTAGAGTTGCTTTCGATTATTGAATGTACCGTTGGTGACGTCTGCGACCAAGCTTATAACTATAATAATAGTCTAATATGAAATGTTTATATTTTTCTATGGTCATTGATTGGCCATGTAGCTAAATCTTCAATTACTTTTAACGAAAGTTCCTTGAGTCTGGCAACGACACTTTGATAGACATCACATTACAGCGGACCTTCACTAGAGCCGGCTGAACTGCCGCCAGTAGTACAGGCACATCACTAGTCAGCCCAGCCGGCCGGGAAGGAAACATTTCAATATTTCCATATACACGCAACTGTACAAATCAAATTGCTTCGACATTTCTATAATTGTTCCGTGCCTTCCCTTATGCATTTTAACTACATTTTTTTTTTACCCAAGGAAATTCAAAAACTCATGCATATGAAACTGCCGCAGCGGACCGAGAATAATTGATTGAAATACAAATTTCAAGCTCAATTTCGTGTCCTAATTACGAAAGCGTGCATGGACCATCCAGCAAATTACGGAACAGTAACATTCATAAGTTTGAACGACTCCCGAAAGTATTCCCGGAATGATGCAAAGAAGCTTTCCCTTCTCTCGTCAATCATTCGTTGCATCGACGGCATTAGAAGTTAACCGTTAATTCGGGGAACAGAGTTGCGGGCTACGTGGAACACGTTTGCAATCTTGTTTCGCCTCGCGTGTCGCGTTCAGCGCGACAACTGGCTACGTGCAATCGAGCAACGCATCTAAGCAGCGCCGTTGTTGCATAAACTGAGCGGCCGGAATGAAATAATCGAGCAACATGGAAAAACAAGAGGAAGGCCGAGAAGAAGGGGAAAAAATGGGAAATGGAGTCTAAAACGAACAAACACGATTCCGATCGCGTACGCGACACGACGACTTCACCTACGTACATATTATATATGCTCGATTCGCGATCGTAATCAGAAACGACGACTGCGTTCCCCGTTCTACGTATTTCGCTTCGCTGCTACTATTCCGCCAGAATTCGCGAGCAAGACGTTCGTCGTTATCGTCGTTAAAATTTCCGCGATATGTACACGTTGAATTTCGATGCGCCGCGAGAGAGTTCCGTTCACTCGAGTAGCTACATATCTGCTCATAGGATTCATAATGGAATCATGTTACACAAAATAAAAAAAAAAAAAGCTAGCCATAGCAAAATTATATTAGTAATACTAAAACAGTTCGTTTACGTGGAAAACACGTATGATAAAGAATAATAAAATAGATATATCGTTTCTGCTTTTATTCCTGTCACCCCCGCGCACAATCTATCGAGGCGGAAATTTATTGTCTCAACCTGTTTTACGCCAGAAACTTTTATTCGAGCGCTGCATACACGTGTCTGAATCGAATAAACCCTTGAAATTACGATTTCATAAAAATCCCTAATGCTCGGAATAAAAGTGTCAAAGGTGTTTCACGGATGAAAGACGCGCGGGCCCGTTGCCGCCACGCGTGAATATGCACGCCAAGAGGGTGGTGGGAATGGAACGCAATTGTTTCCTTTCATTTTTCCAGATACAAAAGACAACTGCTGAAATGTTCTTTTTTTTTCAGTCGGTTGCGCGTGACCGTAACTATTTCCATTAGCCGGTGGAACGCGATTCACTGTCACGACTTTTTCTCCTGTGTTCTAGTCTTTCGCGGCTGTGAATGTTGAACACGTTATATGTTCTGGCGGATAGAAGTATGGTTTGCGCTCATTAACAGTAATTACGCTTGCTGTTTCATTTATGCGAGTGAAATAAAGTGGATCATTCTTGTGGACTCTGCTGGGATGAGATTCTAGTTCGATCAGTCGTTCGGGAATGACGAAAGTCTCTGCTATCTCGGTTTCCGGTTAATTATTTGGCGGAACGGATCGCATCTTGTGCAGTTAGGGGTCGTCGTGTGAGCCAGTCGCGTCAATAACATTAATTGAATGCTTCTCCATGGAATAGACTGAAAGCAGCGTGGCAATAACACGGAACAGTTATACCGATTCCGCGATATCGACGCCTGAATCGCCGATATTGGGTTCCCCCGCGACGCAACACTGTTGCTCGTGTCTCCGTGGAACATTAATTTTAAGAGGTCATTGTTCCGAGCATCGCCACACACTTGATTAGAACGACTAAAGTGTGATGCAACGGAATTCAGTTCATTTGCACATTTGCGACATCGGGATAAGTGATAGACGGAACGGAATTATTGAAGTGCGTGTGACGAAATCACGATACCGCTGGCTAAAAATATTTTTAAAGATATTGCTATATTTATTTCGGCGAGAATCTGTCACCCATGAAGATTCTGTCGGATGTAATTATATTTCCTTGAATAGACACATCATTTTATATCACTAGATAACATCCGGCAACCTATTCTTAAACAGAAAATCAAATCGCAGGTAGAATTATCAATGCGCTCAAAAAGTCAAAAACCTCGAAACCGACTTGGGAATAGAATAGAAATGAGAAAATTCGAATTCACCTTAGAACGTCTGTTTAACTTGATTACGAATTGGGCTAAGTGTGACTATAAATTAACTCGGTTTGAGTGAAATTGAATCATTAGCTTCGCTTTGAAGAATTTCTAATAAAAAATGAACAAGGACTTCCTCTTGCTCGAGTCTATTTGTCCAAGCGAGCAAGAAACGCGCTGCAGTCTTTATTTTTCAAGGATGCCCCCAATAAATCTATCCAAAGAGACTCCGCGCACTCGGAAGTCGTGCCTTTTGCACAGACGTACTTCGAGATCGATCGCCCGCCCGTAATTCACCCGGCACGCGTAATTCCCTACTTATGCCCCGACGATTCCTTCGCCTGTTCTCCTTCGATTCCAACGAGCCGGCCCCGGTCCGTTCCCGTCGCCCCCCAGAATATTTCTGATCCTGGCACGAGATCCAGTTGGCTCGAGCTTGTAATCACCCCGCGATGTTACCGTGCGTGAAGTTCGGATCTTGGCAGGCGGCTTGCATTCGTTTCACGCGTACAAGTGGGGAAATCGATTCTTTTTTTCGCGAAAATATTACTCGAATTTTCTGAACCGACGATCGTTCACGCTGTCTGCTCTGTTTGCCCGAAAGAACTCGCGCTAGCAATCGACGCGACTCGCTGACGAAACGGTGCTTCAACTAAAGCGAATTCGGATTAAATTTGAAGTATCCTTTCCTACGATTCGTGCCTTGCGCTTCTCCCCCAGTCTCACGATCTTCCAACGCAAAGTTGGATCGACGAATCTTCCTCGAGGGTATTGATTTCCTCTTAAACTCTATTCCCCGACTTCGCAGCTAGCTAAAGATCTTACGGTGTTGTTGCAACGAAGCCGATTTTCCGAGCGCCGGAAAAGGGAACAAAACAACCGTTCCTGCTCACAAGAGATTGCTTACAGACAAGGGAGCACGTTTCGATGAATCTTTCAAGCATTCCTCCAACTAAGACCAGGTTATGGTTAAGGATGCATTGGATTAAATCGTTCAAAAACAAGGATGAAAGTGAGACTCGCGTATTCTCCGTGGTCTTGAACGTGGCCACATTAACGCGCTTTCGTACGGCTTAACTTCGATACCGGGTGTACTCGTGTAGACGTCTATCCGCAGGAGAAGCGACTGGAACGCGAGACTCTTGGCTAGCCGAATCCCTTTGGAAATTCGGGATATCCGTCTGCAGAACACTTGCGCTGCCATCTCTGTATCCGAGGAACTCAAACGTTTGCGGGAAGGATGCCTCCGGTTACAGGAACTGCTTGAACCTTTGATATCTGGGACGTTCAGCTTGATCTGTGCTATCTCTGATTCAGTATTTGTATAACAAAGTAATTCTTACTCTGCACTGCTGAGAAAGATCTTGGTTACAGAGGGAATAATGTAACGCCTCCAAGTGGGCAAGTTGTCAGACAGGTCTGTATTAAAACGAATCTTGCGTATCGAAGATAACGCTGAACGTGAATCGTCCGTCGGACGAGGGGCGTCGGCGACGACTTTAATATTTCAGTAGGAGAGGCTCATTTGCCCTGCAGCGTTACAAAGGGACTCTCTCTCTCTCCGTGTGTCGTTGTTATATCTTCCCGAGTATACCACTCGCTGGCCGGAGAAGCAGCAGTCACAGGCCAGCCAGTTCAAGCAGCGTCTGCCTGTATCCACAAAGGCTGGCGTCCGGTATCAAGTCAGCCGCTTCCGACATGCAACTCGCGACATTCCCCCAGCGATGCTGCACGGGATCGTGACTTCGTTCGCATTACTCGCGTGGAAACCAATTTACCATATTAATTTCGCGCGGATTATCCCGTATAAACGGGTCGCCCTTTGTGCATTCGGCTGCCACGAGCTAGTTAGCCTAACGCCGCGCCGCTTCGCGTCGGCTGGCTAGACTCCGGTCGTACTCCGATCCCCCGGCGGCTCTATACCCATTCCAAAACTTCCGGAAGCTATGCATGGAATTCTTGCACTCGAGGATCGCCATTACGCGGCGCGAGAAAGCAAATCGAATATGTACGGGAGCACGGGCGAGGCTGCTTCGCTCCGTTCTGCGCCCGATGCTCGTCCGTCCGCGTTTTCTTTCGCCTGGCTCGGCCGTGTTTCACGCTACGTCGAGCCCCGTGCTCGTTTGAAGTCAACGAAATTGGCTGCGTACTCCTCTTACAAGGACTGACGGTTCGGGGGTGCGAGAACTGAATTCATCGCGCCGTCGTCGTTTAATTTTTTTTTCCTTCCTCTATCAGCTTCTTCTTCTTCTTCTCTCTTTCTCTCTCTCTCTCTCTCTCTCTCTCTCTCTCTCTCTCTCTCTCTCTCTGTCTCTCACTCTCTCTCCGTAGTTTGTTTAAGGTAGTCTGTCCTTTTTTATACCATCGGTGATTTTCGTTTCCTTCTCCTTCGCCCTCGTCTGATCCTATCGATAACTTCGTATTCCCGGTGTTCTTTAGAATTACAAATTATGCCGTGAGTCCTACCCGACTCTGCCGCAGGATGAGTTCCTCAGGAATTACAAATCACACGTCCAGACACCGGTTCCCCCGGCTACGATGAAGAGAGCGGGGACCGCTGTTGGTTTAGGCAGGAACGAATGGGGTAGGTCGGAACAAAGGAAACGCTGGATCAGATTTAGGATCTCGGCGAGGCTCGCGCAGCAGCCAGAACGGTCGAGCTCTCGGTGCACGGTGGAATGTAAGGGGCAATCAGTGTGTTTGTACGTCCACCGTGCGCGGAGACGGGGAAGACAGAGATTCGTCTGTAAATAGCGGGGCCGAAGAAAGGAGACTTTGCATAATTTTCCGGAAATATCCTCTGAACCCTTCTCGTTAACTAACAGACTTCCCCTCGTTCCTTCATTAACTTTGACAATTTCAATCTCGCTAATGAACAGGAACCGTCGCCTGTCTTCGTAGTCAATTAAACTTGCGTGGAATCCACGATCTGAATGACACGTTTATGAATTTTAATGCCATTGAGCCGATTCTATTCCGAACCGATCGAATACTGTACATAAAATTGTATTAGAACGGAAATTGCATTCGAAGGCAGCGGAATATACATGTAGCAAGATGAATGGGTTTCTGCGAATTTTGAATAACAAATCGCGGTCCGTCCACTAATTCGCAGATAACCTTCCTGTCCTCTCGTTCTTTGCTGGAGACAGGTGTAACCGGAATATCTACTTCGTTATCATTCCGTAATCTACTAGTAAAGTGAGGTTTCTCCCAAAATTAATTGTACGAATTCCCCTCTCATCATTTATCGAACTAAATATTATCCATTTCTTTTCTTTTTTTACCGTCTAAAGTGTTTCTCGCTTCGTTCCATCACTTTTCAAGGCACCCCGTATCGTACACCCGATATGCACTCCGCGCATTGCATTCCTATCCTACGTGAAAACTAACGGCATAAAATGGCATCGCGAAGAGGCGTCGCTTATTCCAGGCACGATTGTGAAATATGTCGCGTAGCCGTTCCTATTCCGGATGCCTCCCGTCTTTAACGCTAACATGTCACTCGCTTTAAGTACACGGCGCTACACGACGACGGCGACGATTAAATTTCCCGAGCAGACGAGACGATGCCGTGTGGCTCGATCCAAAGAAGCTCCCTGTTTCGTTCGTCCCGTTATTACGTTTCTCGTCTGGTAATACGCGCCAGCATTTTATGGCCGGATAGATGGCCCTTGCGTTGGTTACAGCTCTGCGTTGCGAACGACGACATATCGAAACGGAGGCGCGTGCAAAGTGCACGCTTCGCCGCGAATTTATGGGGCCGA
Source organism: Holcopasites calliopsidis (assembly GCA_023838395.1). Taxonomy (NCBI): domain Eukaryota; kingdom Metazoa; phylum Arthropoda; class Insecta; order Hymenoptera; family Apidae; genus Holcopasites; species Holcopasites calliopsidis. The sequence goes on from JALHAQ010000009.1 coordinate 4,015,782, forward strand.
GGGGTGAAATCGAAAGGGCGGAGGCGCAGAGAGAGAGAGAGAGAGAGAGAGAGAGTTACTAGAACCTGACTGCGCGCATTGTGTGCTGGTGACAGGTGGAAATGCAAGCAAGAATCTGCGAATGTTGGATCGGATCGAAGTATCCACACAGTAGCATCCTTAATGATGCTAGGAGTGTATAAAAGTGTAAATTAATAATTAATTCATTTCTTACTTTCGGCCGAGTTTAAAGCTAATCCAGAAATTAAACAGGACGATAACGCAATGTGGCATTCGAATAAACGTTCATCCGTCGCTGTATTTAATCTTTCGGTGCAATCGAATAATACAGCCGGCGTCGCATTAAAAACGCGGTCTTCGATATCTGAGCGGTACAATAATGCGATTATATAGGCGTGAAAATTGTTTTCGCAGTTGAACATTCCGCGTGCCACGGACGAACACAGTAATCCCCGACCTAATTAATTTAGAATAAAATTGCGATTCATTTCGAGGCACCATTCCCGTTTTCGATTCGATTTTTTCTGTTGTCCCTCTCCTTGCCCCTCTCCCGTTGATCCTCACCGGTTCAACAAGAAATCCCGAAAACTCCATCGAATTGCGGGGGTGTCGACTGTCACGGTTTACACGCACGTCCAATCGCGCTGCGAAGACGAGAATGCTTGGCCAGCGACAATATGATACCGAGTGCCACTTAACAGTGCGAGTAAACACTCGACGCCTTTTATTGCATTTGCCGGTGGCAGCTATGCGAATTGCCTGGCGGAGGGTATAGGGCGAGAGAAACACCGACGAGAGGTGAACGCGGATACCGCCAAAGGGGCGCAGGAAAGAGGGACGAGGGGAGGGACAGGGAATCGGCCGTACAGGTCGATAGCTCGATGTCACGTTTCAACTGGGTGTCGCATTCCGTGATGCCAAAAAGAGAGGCACGATGCACGAGGATACTGGAGTAGAATGGAATTCGATGTCCGCCGTTCATCGATATTTCCCTGGTCCCGTAATTACGACGGTTCGCTCGTCGTGTTTCGAACGCTGCGAACGAGATCCAACGCTCGCCGGGACACGTTTTTCGACATCTCGTTTGCCTTTTACGCTCAGGCTGCTCGTCGTTGGGAACGATGCAGTCGTCGAGTGTCCCAGCACGAAAATGAAATCGTCGATTGGCCTGTTTTTTTTTTCCCCCCCGCTGAACGCTTGCGGTTCCCGTTCTCCGGCCGCCGGAAGCGATCACCTCAAGATACGATACGTAGAGAAGCGGTAATTACAGAAGGAGACGATTGGACGCGATTCGTTCACTGAAAAACTCGACGCGAACCGAACTATTGGCGTTCAATATTCAACGTGATTGGCCGCAATATAGAAGGACGTATATAGCTGCAGCTTCTGCTCTACTTACACTTTAATAGCGCGGTGATTTTCCAAAGAGCGTTAATAGAATAGATTAACTTATTACAAAGTTGCAGAATATCAATTTTCCAGGTTATTAATCAGTTTTAATTAATCTTCTCTCCAAGTTAAAAAATTCCGACAAAAGTTCTAATTAAATATTTGAAACATAATCACGTAAACGAAGGGCTGGCTTTAATTAAGACAACATTTCGCCGTCTACTCGGGTAACTGTTAACAAAACCGATCGGACAGCGGGTTACTTAGCCGAAGTTCCAAGAAAAATCACCGCCAGCTTTACGCAATTTCAAGCGGGACCCTCGCGACAAATGGATGGTTCGTTTCATTAAATTTACGGCCGGCCGAAAGACGGTCCACGCTTTTCCCGGCGACGATCGCTAAGTGGTGAGCATTGACGTCTTTAATTCTGGTGCGCTGGCAAAAGGAGCCCGAATAAAACTGCTCGTCGATAATTACGAGTACCTCGTTTTCGCGTCCTTTCTGCTTGACAATCGAAAAACAAAAGTGCTTTGAAACGCGGCAGCGCGATTCGCGCAAAGGTATTCAAAAAGGATCTCCGGGCGAGCGTGTCCGCGCGAGTCGAGCCACGCGCTTTTCTTTTCGAGCGAATACTCTCCCCGGCGCGTAAGAGAGTTGTTTCGCGGTGTCGAGGATCCCTGACGGAGCCGCAGAAAAGAAGCTGAGGAGAACGGGAAAAAAAGAACGACGGGGCAGGAGCACTCGCGAGAGAAAAAGGAGGCCCCGACCCTGTTCTTCTTCTTCTTCTCCTACTACTTCTTCCGCGCGGCCACTCGAGCTGCACTACTTTTAGGCTGCAGGCACACTCGCGCCAGATTTCAGAACTTTTAAGAAGCGCTTGCACAACCGGACGTAGCGACTAGTTGACGTATGAATCTCTACGTGACTCACGCGTCACGCGAACACTTTTTTCCCTGCAGTACAGATTGGTCCGACTCGTCGAGCTGCATTTTTATATTTTATTCATCTCGGCGTGACACGGATTTCGATTATAAATTTAAGGTCCGGACACTCTCGAGAGTTTTCAATAAATGCATTTAATCTTTCAAAAAAGTAGTACATCTTTAAAGATAAATATCCGGTAGAGTAATTCATTATTCTTTTTATCAAGTACAATTCAAGCAATATTCATTGATCAATGTAATTGCCAAATTTTCGATGTACTCCCTTCAAAGTTACAAATGTTACTAACTAATTGAACTCGAGAGGAAATATGAAGTTAATTATCCGTACGTCTACTAGCTCGTAAAAACGAAAGTGGCAAGAGCTGCGGAAATTTAATATTCACACTGAAAGCAGAAGTTTTTCGTAGTCTATAATATAATAGACGATTCAGGTAAGGAAGAAAGGCAACATAAAGGAAATCACTGTAGCAGCATCGACGAGAAATGTTTCTAATGGAACCATCTGCCTGAGACGCGCCCACCCTTCTTATTCCACGCGGCAGCAGCAGCCTTCGCTTACTTTCATCCGACGTTCTTTAATCAACGCGAAAAATCTGTCTTCCTTCTTCCCTGTGAAACTTTAAGCGACCCTTTATGACGACGCATGCATCAGAGGAGGCGAGGATCGAGTTTCCCAGCGCAATGCCTCGCGCCGTTCATGAAGGGAGAACCCGGAATATACGCGTGTCGACTGCCGAAGATGTTTTAATTCGAAATCCTTTAATTAGCGTGCCCCGTCCGCCCCCCGGATTCTTCGATGTGCTGCTTACTCTTTAATTGCTTTTCTTCGATCGTTCCCGGCGTGCCTCGCACGCCTCCTCCCGGCTCCCGGAAGACGTTCCAATAAAATCTCTCTTAATTGAGATTCGCGGGCCGCTCCCAGCGATGAACCAGATCGGCGAGAAACTTTTTTCCAGAGTTACTCGCCGAGCTCTCGACTTTAATTATTTGTTTGGGTTTTTCCGTAGCTACAGGTAGGATATGGATTCGCGTTTCCACGGCTGGTAAACAGTTTAAACTCGGTCGCCGGAGAACGGAACGATGAAATTCGCGCTGAACATTCGATCAACTTGCGGTCACGCAAGTTTCCGGAATTATTCGCCACGGAATTATTCAGTAAATAAACGAAAGATGAAAGCGCGAAGCACGTTGATTACACGATATTCTAAAAACAACGAAACCTCGTTTCCTGGATAATACAATTCACCGAGTGTCCCGATACGATCGATCGATCGGTCGTGTCGTGGATCAACCGGGGCATCCTGTAATTGCATTCGTGTGCACGACAATGCTTGACCATCAGATCTCACGGGTCACCGTGCGTATTGCATTTAAATAGAATTTTTGATACGACGCTGCGGACACTGTCGGGACACCTCGTATCAGAGTGTTAAAGCAGCAGCACGAAAACCCCGGCAGAAGACACGACTAATGAAAATTGAAAATTTCCTGTTAATGAGCACGGAAGACGTTTCGTCGATCGACGCATATTGGCTATCGGTGCGAGCGCGAGAATGGTAAACAGCGACGAGGGGCAACAGCACGATTTATGATGGCGCAGTTAATTAAAGAAAGGAATTAAAAGGAACTGCCATTGCCATGCATTTAAATGGAACTCTTCGTTGGAACACAACAGCCAATCGAATGCTGTCGCGCGATACTGTTCGCGCACGTCGTCGTCGTACGGGTTTCGGTAATTAAACAGCTCAGCGGGCACCAATTTTGCGGGAAAAGAGAAACGATGCCCGAAATTCAGGGAATGCTATAAAGTTTCGTTTCGGTCGAAAGTTTCGATTCGACATTCCTTCCTTTGTACGTTGCCCGCCACCCCGAGCTTTCGCATTTTTACAGTTTGCACGGGGCGAATAATCGGAGAATTCGTCGAACGTAATGCGCGGGCTGCACAATTGTAAACGGGCTTAGAATTCTTCTGGACGCGTGCGATATTCTTTACACGAGGACACCATTATACGGGACCGCGCATTTCTCCTTGCGGCGTATTAATTTTCGCGACGCCGTTACTCAAGGATCGCGCGAGGGATGAAATGATACGTAAAATGGCGCTTACAGACGCTGGATCCGCAAGCCTTCACGTGGATGACCACCATCGGCACCAGTACCATCACGATGAGGTTTACGACGTGGAACACCATCCCTGGCCCATGAGCTATGATATCCTGCGGCACAAAATAGAGAGGTACAAGTTACGAGCGGAAGTTGCTTGCACAGAACGCGTGGCGCGCGAGGAGGAGTGGGACAGCAGGAAAAGGGGATGGACCACGGCACCCTCGCTCTCAAAGGGGGTGAACGCGCAGAGGTAGTAGCAGTGGCCGGGGATCGGCGAGCTTCTCAAAATACGAAGGCTGAAACGCGGTCCGTTGAACTACCGAAAGTCGTTTATTATCCATGCAACCGCCCGGCATCCGGCTGCGTCTGTTGCGAAATCCGCTGCGAAACGAAACCGTTCTTACCCCTCTACGAGGGTTGCTTATTTAAATGTACCGCTACGGCGACTCGATTTCCAGGCGAATTAAAGAGACGTTCGACGCTTTTGTCGGCGCGGGTAGTATTCATTTTAATTGCTTCCTCTGTTATATTCGATTCCCCTTTTATATTCCGCGGAGAACGATAGAAATAATTGAGCTCAGTATATTATAATAGAAAAATAATACGTCATTCGAATTGATGGTACGCGAGTTATTATCAGCTATCGATTAACATTGACCGATTACTTCAAACACAAGTTGCTCACCAATTTGCAGTACCGCAAAAGAATAAAAGGCATCGGTTTTAATAGGATATTACACTTGGCCGACGAGAATGCATGCCAGAAACAAATGGCGCATCCGCGATGAAACATTTTCATCTAATATAAAATATTCCGCGGCACGCTTCAACGTTATATCATCCGACGACGTTCGCGGCGTTTACCTTGCCCCGTTTACTTGCCGTTAGACCCTTCCGAGGAGAGGATAAAAAAATATGTAAGAGGTAGCTATTCATTGCGTATTCTGTATTTACGCGCTCGAGGTAGAGACTCCGACATGAATTGTGGACAGCGAGACCAATGTTTTACGAACCGTTTCACCGGACGAAGGCTAAGGGATGCTTTTCCTTCGAGCACGCTGGCGAAGGCTGATCTTTCAAGTTTCATGCACCGAGCCGGCTGAATGATCGGCGAAGCCTTGCGTCAACCGGACGGCGGCGAATCGGGAAGGACGTTTGTCCGGTCCGCAATTGAACCGACGGCAAACGGTACGTCGGAGCAAATATTTAACGAAGCGCTTGACCGAATTACGGCCAGACAAAAGAATACCATGAATTCTCAAACGGCTCGGGCAACAATGCACAACATTCGCGCGGATGCAATGGACACTGGTGCACGGCAGTCTGTCGCTCATCTTCGCGGGTACAAAGAGGGAAAACCCGTGGGACGGGGAGGAGGCAAGCATGATGATTCCTCTGTCGCTGACTCTTTGATCGGGACGGGAAGGTATTAACAGGAAATGGAATTCCGCTTGATCAAATTAACAGGACACGGCAATCGGGACAAATGGATTTGTAGGGATAATCAGGCAGAGTAGAAGCCACGATGATGCTCGTCCCGTAAAATCGGTCGCGTTACTTACGACGCGCCCGTCACACTCGACGTTAATAAAAAAGCAGGCCATTTGCATTTTAATTAGCCGCCTGCTTCGATCAGCCACGATTTTTTAATATCCACTCTCGTCTACTTTTTCCTCTATTTAGCAGATTCTTTTTGCTCAGTCTAGTTTGCTGAATATTTGATTACACCCCATGCATGATTTTGTAGAGTTTACTAAAAAGACGGATATCTTGGGAATTTTGATAGGAAAAGATTGAAAATTGCACCGCGAGTGTGACGTCAGTTTTGTGGATTAATTTGTCATGTATTATTCAAACGGAGGTTGGGGAGGGGGAGGGATTATTCGTGTCGTCAAATTATTCATACCGGGTTGCTACCGTGCGATCGTCATTAGCCGAATTATTACGCGATTAGCGAGGTACGATTAATCAGGCCGCGGTAATTATCAAGTTCAGCCGGCTGTCGAGGCGAGTGGCGGTGCTGTTTGTTCCAGCCAGCAAATTAGCTTCCTGAAGAATGTAATTTCGACCGCTAACTCAGGGCGCGACATATCAATTATACGTTAAAACGTATCGTTAGCAAGCGAACCGTATACGTATGGTTGGCGAAATTTAATTAAACTACCCGCGTTTCGTATAAAACGTAAATTGAACTACGGTAGCATGAACGCGAGCTTGTGACGAGAGTGACAGAAAGAGGGACCACTTCCTATCCTTCTAATTAAATCTATGTTGATACAAATAACGATCCTTGATTCGCCGTGGCCGTGAATGATACGAATACTTACAATCATTTAATATCAATCAATCCCGCCGCGCGACAAATATTATCGGCGTTAGCTGCGTTACCGCTAATTCTCATCGACGTACAGGGAAGAAAGAGGGAAACGTTTGACATTTTGCGACCCGATAGTCACGCCAGGCCGACCGTCAATACCGTGGCGAACGTTTCATCGGCCAGTTCGACCATCTTTTTATAACCCCGCGATAAGGGAAGAAGCTTTAGATTCCACGTTAAACTTGCTACTATCTCCACAGATAAAGTTCCGTCTTTCATGACGGCATAGATCGTCCTCTTCGCGCCATAGAGAAAAATAGTGTCGTTTATTCGCACATCGGCCATCCAACTATCGATTCTATTGATTCAACTTTATATTATCACTTAACCGTGTCCGTAAACTTTACAGTGTGAGATAATGAATTCTCCGATGAACCGTTTCTGGGTTGAATAAAATCAAATGGAGCAAGAGTTGCAGGAGAAAAAGAACATTCACACTTTCGATTCGTGTATCGGGAGACAGTACTTTAGATAGACTTCCCAGAACCTACCTCAACTGAATATCGTTCGGGCTGGATAAATACCAACAAGCTTTCACTTTATAAACTTATTTCATTCACGAGTTCCGTCCAATGTGTCCAATTCATAATCAGCCAGCTACGCGCAAGAGGTTGCTCCGACTTCCACGCTGATCGAATTAATCAGATTTTAAAGTTTCACCCACTTGCTGACAAAAACGTAGATACGAACTGAACTTTGTCAGACGCGTGGCGTGAATTGAATCACGCGTTGGTCCTCGAGGATAAGAAAAATGTTAGCCCGAAACGGAACTAATTTCACATGGCTTTCTCCCCGACGAGTGAAAAATAATTTTCGGTAGAAGCAAAGTCGCCACCGGCTAGGTTCTCATTACGTGACACGTACAGAGAGCCAGTATATTCCTTAGGAACGGTCTGCGCGAGTCGTAAACTCATAAAGTCGCCAAATTACTGACCAGGAAATTGCCCTCGTCGCGTCGACACGGTAAACGAAAAAAAATTTCATTTCCAAAACGTAAATAGCAGCGTCCGCGTCGGTTTTTATGGCTCTCGTCGCTCGGCTAACCAGAGTGTCCATGAACGTGCCCCCTCCCGTAGAATAGAAATAGAATTTAGAGATTGAATTGCCAGCGGAAAGCTGTAACGCGATAAGTATCACGGGACGGATTCGCGCAACGACGACGCGACATGGAAACGATGGTTTAGCGATACAGGATGTGAAAGGTGTTCGGACGCAAAGTGGCCGGGGGCTTTGATACGAGAAAAATGCAACGTCCCCCGGTCTTGTAAAGTTTCCGCGAGCGACGCCATATGCTCGAGATATTATTATTAGTTTAGTTTAGCAGCGTCGCTTCTTGCCGAAAGAGGAACGCAGGACGAAAATGAGCGAAGCGAAACGGGCGAAAAATATTTCTCCAACTTTCGTGCGCGTTCGCAGTGGCAACTATTCCGCGTGTACGTTACCCACCCTTTTCGACACTGCGCTTCTCGTCCGATTTACTTTTTACGCCGCGCGCGGCTGCTATGTGCCTCGCGGAAAAATGTACAAATTTTTCTGCACCGTTCAGCGGAAAAAGTTTTTTAATATCCCTGCGCAATCGCGTGTCGTTGGTATTAGCCCGGTGGAGTGCGCACATCTCTCGTATTTCGTTCGAAAATTGTCCACGGACGTGATATTGAAAGGGTTACTCACCACCGACAGGCCTTTCTCGATCAGCAGACAGAGGCCTACAGGCACTACGGAATCTGGAACAGAAAAACGTCGGATCGGATAATTCGTTGACCGAGATGACGAGCGTCGAAAGGGCCGGTTCGCCATAGGTTTCGGTCTCTGCAACTTGCTTCGGGCAACGAGTGATGGACGTCTGTCGCACAATGTGCCGTTTCCGAGGCAATCGAAAGAGGGAAGGCAATAGGGAAGGAGAAAAAAAAACATAACAGAACGCGTGGCAAATAACTTGTGGCTGCGCAGTTAGGAGAAACGTGTTACTGGGTACTCGGTAGGCTCGCTCGAAAACAGAAGGGATAACACTCAGGACAGACACGTGTAGAGACGGGTGAAAAGGGAGGGAGCGGGGGGTAGGGAACCGATATCGAAGTAGCAATGATAAATCGGCCAAAACTAGTTGTCGCAATAAAACAAAAGTCGGATTGACACTGCGTGTACCTGCATTTCAAATGCGTACATATATCTTTTTCGTAATTGCAAACGTAATCATTTCCAAACGATTTGCAAATTTCCGAAATTACGTTTTCCCCTTGAACTATTTTCCTACTTCTTAAACTCCCGCTGGTAATACCCAGTCTTGTTTTCATTATACCGTAAAGCTTCTTACCGCAAACGAAAGTTCTCTATCTTTATTATTTTCTAACCGGCTTCCGGAATCCACCTCGGTAAATTATGCGGGATGGGACGCGAACAAGTGTGATAGCACAGGTAGCTACGTACGTACGTACGATTTCATTCCGAGGGGTTCCTCGTCCTCATACTCTTTCAAGTATCGTTCGTCCCCGCGGATAAAATATGGCGAAACTTAAATAAGTTTAAGAGATGCAACCGTGCGATAGGTACACACACTCGCGAAATTGAGAGTCGGCCGATCCTTGTGGAAAACAGGTCGCGGATCACGAAAACAGGAACGTTTGTGAGAATCCTTTTTGCGCCAGGAATATCAAGGCGAATTAAACTGCGAGGCTGTAATTATGATAAAAGTACGGAAACATGACTCGGCTGATAAAACGACCGTCAATTATAAAGCTCGGCTAATGACGTAAACTCTATAATTACATATTGCACCGTATCGAATAATCGAGTCTGAAAAAAAAAATGCAAGACTTGATCAACGCGCGGATGGTTAATCGATTTATGGTTAATCTGCTTACGATAGCAGGCTTGCACATTATCGGTGAACACGAAACAGATAATTAGAACCGAATTAAAGACTGTTAGAGGTTTCCCAGCAGTAAGCAAGAGTTATTTGTTTTATGGACAAGGCAAAGTCGACGTGACATACCATCCGCGATCGAATTTATGCCAGAAAGAGCATATCGTGGGCGAGACGGAAATGCGGTTAATATCTGCGGCTAAGCTTCAATTGCAAATATCTCGTGAAATATTTTTTTTTTGAACGAATATTCAGACCTTTGTTAAATTAAAATACTTTCGCGTACGGTTACCTTGGTCATGGCGCGTTCATTTTTCACACCTGGCCGCTTTCGAGTCGATTTCGTTCAGTGAAAAAAAGGTTGCAACGAAAACTGTGCACTTTGTCGAATGATCGAGCAATTGGTACGAAAACGTGGCCAGCAGACCGCGTTATGCATAACTTTTTTGTTCCGTCAATGTTTGATCTGTTCCCCGATACAGTTCGTGCTTGAACGTTGCGAAGAACAGTGGATTCCAGGTGAGTTTATACACCGTCACGACAAATAGTTCGTTAATAGACGATACCAGGGCGTTTCGGTGGAAATGTCGAGCCTCGCTCGTTCGAATCTCACAAAGCGACGAATAAAAAGGATAAAACAAAACGACCGGGTGCAGCAGGAGAGGCACGATTGTTTCACCATGGCCGACACGTGTTCCCGTCGACTAATTACGAACTCTTTGAATTCGGACGCGTTTCACGAGTTTCCAAGCATTTTTCTGACCCGTGCCGAGCGATCCGAGAGCGCGCCCACCCCTTTTACCGCGTGCACGGAATTACACGCACGTGCGGTTCCTCTGACGAAGGGAAGACAAATAGACTTGATCGACGAATTAAACCGCGTTGCGTCAAGTCGAAGGGACGCTGAAAACGTTCGTTACATTACAGAACCGTCGATTAATGCAATAAATAGCGTTCGCGCGTGTCAGTATATTTCAACCAGAAGTGCCTGGCAGCGCAAAAGGTAGGAAATAAAATTCTTTTCACATGCGGCTCGTTAGATTCGTTGAAATTATTCTACGCATGAGACGGGATGGACAAACTTGTCATTGTTCCGAACACTGTGCATCAAGCCTCTCTGATTCGCGAAAAAAAAATATGAATCCACTCGGAAAATTAAAATTCAAAGAGCTTTCCATGTTACCGATGAATGAACTTTCCATTCCTATTATTCGAATGTTTCTTACGTGTAAAATTTGTTTCTTCTGGTTAAATTAGTACTAGAATTTAACGAACCAGTACGAAATTCGATTCGATACAATTATCGGTCGAGAAGATACCCTTTAATCTGGTTAATGTACGACGAGAACTTCGATTGGCAGTTTTATTCCCGTGTGAATAACATTTTTAACGATTTCCCTCTGTGGTGATGATATTGATAATTGAGAAAGATAACACTGACATACTGCCATTTCAGTGTCCCCGAGACTTAACGAGGACAAATGATTGTTCATATTTCAGAGTGCATCTCCCGTTCCTATTGGGAACCCTTTTAGCCTCGAACTCCCTATGAAAAGAATACCGTAGTAAAGAAGGGAGAAAGAATAAATCCGAGTGACGTCGACCAGGACCTGCTAATAGATATTAATGGGAGCCTCTCTTCCCGGAAAACGCCTTTTTTACGCGAACGAACAATTACCCAACTTTATCGCTTCGCTGGAAAGTGTGAATAAAAGAAGCACCGTCAACAAAAGAGATAAATCGAATTCAAAAATAATCACCGCAGAAAGAAATTACATTTTCGAAACGCAACGGAGAAGGAATATTCTAAATTTTACCTAGATCTATAATATAAAATAGCGAAGGTATAAAATTTCCGTCGAATTTCATGTAATAGAATCGATTCACGTGCGCGAAATATTTTCTTTGATCTCACCGGTGATCCTATTGCATCGCGGTGAAAAAAATATTCATACCCGCCCACCGTTAACATGACGAACGCGTCAAATGCGTCGGCGATGCACCGTATTCGAGTCGACTAAATGTTCCGCGGGTAACGCGAAATTTGTTATATATTTCCCCCCCGTTACGATTGTAATTTAACAGAAACACCCTCTGTCGCGGCGACACTTTTGATTTCACACCGTAACGATCGTGATAAAATCAGATTATAAGTCCTACCAAAAATCTGCCCGCTTAAATAGCCGACCGCTGTTATTTTAATGAATAATTGTGCTGGACGATAAATACATTGGCGAGCCATGAAATATGCAGCTTCGCGTATCGGTTTACGCGGTTAGTTAAATAAAATTCTGGTACGAAGCGGAACGATTATTAATGCTCGCGGATCGAGTGGCAATTTTGAAACATCCCGCGATGTTAATACGTAAATTTATGAACGCGTTATATCGTTGTGACTGAAATTTCGCACGCATTTAACACGAGCTTCGAAGCTTTTTTTCTCCGACCGCACGATTCTTTCCGCGAATCTCCTAACGAGCCACGACGGTTTGTTCCCTAACGAGACGGCTGTCGTATTAACGCGACCAAATTTTTCCGCGAATATATCGGGAAGTTGACGAGCACAAACGAAATTTTCTTGTTTTCTTTTTTGGAAAAACACAGTTGAGACGAGCAGTGGCATCTGAAGCCTCGAGGGTAATCGACCTCCACTCTTGAGCACCTCTCTGATCCCAGCCGCTAATTAAGACTTTTACTTTTTCCTTGGTAAGTCTCTCCTCCACCTCCTCGAGCGTCCGCGGGGAAGCAGATAGCACGACGACAGCCGGCTGGTCGGTCACATAGACGGTGTAAGGTTTGTGAAAAACCGCCTCGGCCGAGGTGGCGCGGGAGCACAGCTGTCGGAAACGGGACCAAGGGGGTTTCGCGGGATAAGATCAAATCTGAGCAGGCGAATTTTAATTATATCTGGTGGACATCGAGTTGGCAACGTTCCTTCGTTTTTTTTAATAAAACTTTCGCGAGAGGAAAGAAGGAAGGCAGCTAAAAGTGGCGATAGATACCGAGGGGATTTTTCATTCGCCACGGTCTCCATGCAATCCGTCAGTTGTAATTTATAATTTACAGCCAATATCGTGATGGGGATGACTGTCGCGAGGAATAAACGTTTAAGAAAAGGCGGCGCGGAGGATGAGTATGAATAGACACTAGGAAGTAGGTCAGACTTCGCTGCAAACATGGAATAATTTATCCCCTAGCGCGTCGAATACGAACAGTCTCGCAAAAATGTTGAAATTATCATTAATAATATCGCTGTATCGTCGTAGACCCGGAGAATGAATACCACGTCGGCGGAGCGCGCAGGGGATTGTATCAATTCGAGGCGCGATTTATCATTCCCGCAGTTTTTGAGACTGAGAAATTACTTTGACTCCCCATGCGTGCGACATCCCACCGTGTCAAATAATGGTGTAACCAGGGATTCGAACGGTACTTGTTCCTCCCCGTGGAATCGTCGGCGAAGCCCCCACGATTTCGATACCGTAGTCGTGATTCTAAATTGCGCGTATAAATCTCTGTTGGTGCGCGGCTCGTGCGAGACACGAAGAGCGGAGGGTTAAGGTCGTATGAGACCGCGAAAGCCTTTATTCGAACTCGGTGCAGGGATCAAGGTTATATACGAAGAGGTATAGAGTGGAAGAAGAGCCGCGACTAAAGAGAACGAAATACGAAGGGAGAGGAAAAAGAGGAGCTCGAGATATAAATGCTCGCTTCAACTCGAGAGATGAGGAGTGAAGGCAACGATTTTCTGTCGGTAGCTTCTTTTACTCTCCCTCCTCTTTCGTCCTTCTTTGACCGGCGTTTTCTCTGTTCTCCCATTGCGAGCAGGCGGCGTCACCAGCAACCAGAAGTGCTTCACGAGTACCCTAAACCGCGAGATGCCAAGTGCTAATTACGAATAATTAAGAGGGCTAATTAGGACTTTCCCTTTGCAAGGGCGCATGAAGTACGAGAAAGGACGTATGTGCGTATAATGCACGCGTGTTTTACTGGGCGCCGTTAAACGAATACCAACACCATAGAAATTACAGTTGCCCCGATCAAACGGATCTCCTCGTTTGACATTCTAAATAAAATGGAACCCGCGGGTAATTCTCTACATCGGTTTGTTAATCGTATATAATTCCCCAACGCCACTAATTGGGGTTCGACTAATGCGAAAAGCCTGCCGATCGTATCGTGCAATACAAAGTGGACAACTGTTTGCGATAAGCACGGTGGTCAGAGGAATACGTCGGCCACGATAGACATGTAAACCGAACGCGCAGATGACGGATGCGTGCAAGGATTTTCACAGGCGCAATCTCGCGTTTAATTCGATTATGATACCTCGGCCTGGGTGTAGGCTAGTGGATTAAGCTAATTCATAAATGGATTCAACACATAAATGGTGTCTCTCCCGTTTCCCATGCCTTCGACCGTCTAACACCACCAACGCCATGATTTTCATTTTCTCCTGCGCTCGAAATCTGTCCCGATGATTTTCCTACTGCCGCGGGAAGCACGCGGGCCACGTTTAGACACGGCGACCGACTAACCGAAGCAGCACGACGACCACTGCTGCGGGAAAATAAAATCAGCTGCTGGAACGGCGGAGTTCGGTTCGCCGATATTGACGGTGCAGCTTTCCGTTACCCGACTTTAACGACGGAATTTCTGCCATATCCATTTGTTCGAATCACTTCGACCGACCTGCGAAGAACTTTCATATTCACGTCAATTAGCAACGGTGGAAAAAGTTCAGCATTCAGCCCCGAGACCGAGGAATAATCACTGATACCTGCCAGCTATTTTCCCCCTTTGTTTCTACCATTTTTCCCCCTACCCCCATACGCCTTTCATTCTGCGCGACTACACCGACGAGAGAAAGTTCCTGGCTTCGTAAATTCAATTCGAAAGCGATTCCTCCCGCCGGTCGACTCGGTTGCCCGTTGTACAGAACCGAAGTTGAACTTTGTCAAGCAGTCGATTGTTTCACGGACCGGCTATCGTTAAAACGACGAGGGATGATCGGCCGCAACGGGGGAAGGGCATTAAAAAGAAAATCATTTTCTCTCTCAATAGCCGCTTTGCGGCAACAACTTTCAATCGTTTAACGACGCTCCCGCGGTTTTCAATGGCGGAATCTCTCACAAGCTCCGCGACGGCGAAAATAAATTTCAATAGCCCGTGTTCCTGGATGCGATAACGCGAACAGAGCGTTAATGCCGCTCTGCCATCGCCGTGGCACAAAAATCTGTTCCAAGTGGCTGATATGTCTGATAATTACTTCAATTTTTCGCGCACGAGCTGCTCTCGATAGCGGCACTGATCTGGGTCAGTTTTGTACGTAAACAGGTGAACCGATGCGCCGATGCGTTTGAACGCTGGAAGAATCATCGATTTCATACGTCAGTTTATCTTTGTTCCCGTAACGTCACGTCCAGCTTAATTTCAGCTGAATCCGTCACTCGAGTTCCCCGATTTTTGTCCAACCCGAAAATCCTCGATAATGGCTGTAGCCATTATTCTTGATATTGACGACGCGAACGTCGTGCGTTTAGCTGCAATTAATGCAGAAGCATTGTACGCGTTTGCGAATCCGAAGAAAGGGACTGTTATTTCGCTGCGGCCGAGCTTTTCGTTGGAACTCAATTATTCTTTCAATGCATCGCCACTGTTTTATTCTCCTCGACGATTTCGGAACTCTCGCAACGCGTATACAGAATTGTTCGTGTTGAGCACGAAGAAAAGCAAATTTGGAGAGTGGCTGAAACTTTAACAATGATGTCGTAACGCATCACCTAACTCGATAACCCTCTCGACATCAATTCGCGTGCTCGAGTGCAGCGAAATTGCATCGCGCCGCGGCTGTGAAGCATGCAATTAACGGTTCGCGTGTGGGCATGAAAAATACATTTCTCGCAGTCTGCTGTCAGACACCGGTCCCGGCGTTCCACCGAATCAACGGAACAGTTCGTTGTGATCGGAACGCGAGCCGCGCCAGTGGGTTACGAATAACAATGAAAACTCTCTTTTAAAAGAAATCTCGTGGAACCATCTTTTCTCCACTTAAACTTCGAAAAATTAATTAAACTCCGGAAAGTAGAAAAGGGGCGAAAGGAGAGGGAGCGGGAGTCGCGAAAGAAGTGTTTCGGACGGCTAATCAACGTGGGCCCAGGATAAATCGCCGAGGTCAACCATTAAACGGTATAATTCGCGCTTCATGACGTCCACGGAATAATTAATCCCCTAATCGCGGAAAAGCGGCCGCGAACTCGCGGAGATCCTGCCCGGGACGCCGTTTAAAAAGCAATCTCGGCGGCCAGGCCGCGTACAGGAGCCGTGAAAATTATTATGCGAGACCTCCCCAGCCACCGGATACCGGGGGCAACACGCAGACGGGGGTGGTGTACTCGCTCCAACGAGGGTATTAAAAAAAAGAGAGAGAAAGAGCGGCTGGATGTTAAGGCCTCGCTGGAAGGAAAGAGGGGCCGCGACGACGAGGATTCTAAAATATGAGAGCTATTAAGCGTACTTCCCTTATAGGCATTACCTTCCCTCATGCGTAAATAATGCACGCTACCACCCCAAGGTCCCGCTGCTACTTTGCAGCCCCAATGACGTGTGCCTGCGACCCCCTGCACGTGCGATCCGCACCGACTTGCACACGCGTCTGCAACCTGCCGGCGCAGCTGTGGAACGAGAGTTTGAACGCATTCACGGGTTCGGTGCTCCTCGAAGCACCGAGACCTACGGAATGCGGAGGGTGGTCGCTCTTTGCAAAGACGTAGAGGGGAAAGCTCGAGGGTGGGGCGGAGAAATTAATTGCGCTATCTAATCGCGGGGATAATTAGGCTCGGCAGTTGGGAAGTATCGGCGAATTGGGCGCAGTCTACTATCCAGACAATTTTAGTGGGTCACTCGAGTGCACGCAACTTGTCGCGTCAGTTCCAGGGTGCAGCTTACTCTGTAAACTGGCGATGCATTCGAAACCTTGCGTACTGTTAATCGAGCGAGTCTGGCACGTCGTGCAAATTCCCCGCGGTCGACTCTGCTCTGGGAAAATTGATGACGACATACAGGTTGTTAATAAATTCCCAAGTTTGCCAGCTGAGGGATAGGATGTTATAACGAGTGCTTCCGGGCAAGTTATTCCTGGATGATTACTTTCCGAACAACTACAAATGTAGACAACATGCAGCTATAAATTAATTTCTCATCCCTCCTATTCCTTATCTTTATCCTCAATAAAGAAATATTGAACTTATATACTTTCCCACGATACCATGTGCGCGATATTTATTTATAATAAATCGCAGCTTCCGAAAATACGTGTTATCGCAGCAGTCGCGTTCGACCACGTTTCGGCAGCAAAATTAGGGGCCGAGACCGAGCATTTACGACACCGCAGACGACGAATGTCGTGGTTCCGGCGAGAACGCGGATAACCGAGTGCATCGCGCGGCAGTAAAAGGACAATGCGTACGGGGTGCGGAGTTCCCAGTTCCAAAAGCAGGCTCGTCGGGGCGTCGAAATTTACGCGCACCACCACTCTCCGCCGCGTCGCGTTAAATTTCGTGCCTTTTAAGTCGAGCTTTAAACGACGGTTTACAGGGTCCCCGTTTAGCGATAAATTTGACTGCACTCGTGGATGGTCGCCACAGGTCGCCAGCTTATCTGCGAGCGGAGCCCATGCTGGCTCTCTCCTCCGGGCACTTTGAACGTTCGCGTTGCAATGAACGGCGCGAAAGCGTTAAAACACCCCCTTCAGAGTTACGCTCGGAGATCTTTGAAATTTCAACAATTGCGCGCGTGCACGCGGGGCATATTATCGTGGAACGTCTACTGCACGTGGGCACGAGTATCACGCTAATTACTAGACTCCGGCTTTTTATACGCTTATAGGAAATTTGAAGATGCTCAATCGTACATAATGCGCGTAATACGAAAAACCATGGGAAATGTCAAAATTACAGCGCTTATTAAAATGCCTGATAGGTGAAATAATTTTCTACTGAAGTTCTACCATTTTTGCTATACTCTGAAAAACATGAATTTGCATGAAAATCCGCAGTCTACTAATTACAATTTTACTTTTACATTCAAATTAGCTGCTTCTTTCGCATACCTCGTCCATTAAATATTTCACGAGAAGTCAGTTTCGCGTGAAATTTATTCTGTTTCTCGAGTAATATATGATGGATCTGTTGCGTTTGCGATGATTTGGCGCTTCTTTTTTTTTTTAATGAAACACGTGAAGCCTTGTGCTGGTTACCGAGAATTTCGCGAATATGAGTAAAGGGGTGACTTACATATAACGAGCAGAATGGACAGCTGTTCGTGGCCGCCTCCGTATATCCCACCGAATAACAGAATCCACTGCTTCGGGTCCACTCTGATTCCGTACCTGCGACAGAACGAAAGCGTGTAAACACTTCGAATGGGAGATAAAAGAAAAAAGAAGGAAAGATGCCTCGTTCGTTATTATCATTCTTCTGTCATCCCGGTGGAAGTTTTATCCGCGATGTCAGGTGAAGCGAGTGTCTATATCGCGACACGGGTCGAAGGGCAAAGGCGCCGTTATTAAAGTCCGTCTTCGGCGTGATGCTCTTCATAGGTCCTCGGCAGAAAGGGAGAGACGAAGCGGGGAAGAAAAAGGTAAGGGACAGGGCAAATAAAACGTCACGGCTCCCTTCATCCCTTTGTTCTTCGGGTAAATAATAAACGTCGGTCTGTGCTCGCTTTCTGAAATTTAAAAAGGGGCTGATGGACATGGTAGCGAATGGAAACGATCCCTTTTCTTCTCTGTTGAAGTAAATCCGCGTTCGATATATACTCGGCTCGCAGAAAAATATCCTTCGACCTGCGTAGTAACTCTTTCGATCCTCGGTCCATTGTCTATCAAACGTACCTTCGGTTGAGAAGAAAATCGGTTTTCTCTACTTCGAAGTGTATTGCATTCTGACGACCAATTTTTATAGTTCCATATCGACGTGATTTATCGTGCACCATCGTATCAATCCCAGCTATCGGGAACGTTTGTTGCACACCACACGACTACCGGCCGATCGGGCAAGACAAACGAACTACATTCGTAGTCGTCTGGTAAAGGGGGAAAAAAAAAGGCACGGAGGGAAACCGACACTAATGGCTTCAGGTCGAACGCGTCCGCTAACGATGATGAACGAGGCTTATGGACGAAGTAATTAAAGTATTTGAAGTGAGCGAAGTTCGACAAGGGCCGGGGTATGGTGTTTATTGCGACGAGGTTTTTCTCCCCCGCAATCAAGCCCTTTCCCCTTCTGTCGGCACAAACGCAGTCAGTCACGTTGACGCGGGCCATGATAATTGAAGAGCGTGCCGAAAAAAATCAAACGTTCATAATTGATAGCTACTGCAACTGCGCCCTGCACACACGGTAAAAGTAGAAATTCAAAAGGGACCACCAATCCCCTTGTAGTGCCGTCTGGTAAATCGTTGGAGTGGCTGACGCATCGCGTTGGTGTATCTTTGTACAGTTTCGCCGATTGAATTGTTAAGCACTTTAGCGAAACGTCGCGCGGCGTGGGAAAAATCGATACACGTCACCGTCTATCCCGGTGGAAATGAAACATACAATGCCGCAAAGACCTCGACACATCGGAAATCACTTTATCGCGCGACGGGGGGGAAGGAATTGGTTGAATGGATTGACGTGTGTAACTCGCATGTGAAAATATTTTGTTTGCAAAACTAAGCATTGGATTCCATTGACGATGAGACAAAATCTTTTTCTTTTTTCAACACATATCGGTAATTATTATTAAGTCTCGCTCTATAATAAGACAAATCTCCGGAATTCCCACGAACGAAATACAGATAAATTAATCGAAGAAACGATAAATGAACAACGCCTAAGTACGTCTACACTTTTACTAAAGTCCATCAATCGTGTACTGATTTCGCACTATCGACCTCGAACACGAAAGTACACAGAAAAATTCCAATTACCTGTGGCCGGGTTCACAAACGCGGGCTCGCACTTTCGCGGCGTAAAACTTGATTGGATCTATTGGAAGCACGGCGACCGGTGGCTGTTTATTTCAGGATAAGCCTGATAAAGCAGCCGAAACGGAGGGTGTGCGGCGGCCGTCGAAACTCATCGGCTCGAGGCGTGAGTGAGAACGATATTAAATTTCTTCTCCCGAAACGAGGATACTCGTTCTGATCCGGGTGTACACCCGTTAAATCCGCGCCCGTTCTTCCCTCGTCGAACTTCGTTAATACAGCGTCACGATCAAATCCCCGATTCCGCGTCGACTGAGAAGAAGAACCGAGTCGGATCGAAAGGGTGAAGTGGAAAAATGTCGGGTACTCGGAATGAAGGCATTGCTTCGGAAATTGTGGACGAGTTACAGCGACGATATGAATGGTTCTTGAATAGGAGCGAGAGCAAGTAATAGTTCGGGTTGAATATTAATAAGTGACAACAGTGTACGGTTTATCTGCATAGTTCGAGCAGCTCTTGAGCGTTGTTATTTTTTTTTTATCGTTGATCAAAAGAGGAAGACACAGCTTACTACATGCTGCAGCATGGATCGGTGATCCGATAATTTGCCGCGATCGCGTTATAAATAAACGGAGATGCATTGACACACATCAGCCGGCTTCATGAAACGCGAAACGATGCCGGCAATGTTTTTTTTTTCTCCTTCTAAAAACGACCACGGGATACAAATGGGAGGGTGAAAAAGTCAGTGAACCGTGCCGCATCATTAATACGATTCGAAATCTCCTACTAGACGGGATGTAATCTGGCTCGACCCCAATTTTGCTCGGCGTCACACAATCATCTAATGAAATTTCAAGTTCATAGCGTAATTGGTGCGATCCGATTACGAGTACAAAGGTTTATCCTGCAATGTGTCAGTTTAAATCACTTTCCGCGGGATTGTTAATCGGATTAAAGTGCGAGCGGAATGCGCATGCAACTCGGCGTAAACATTCACCGGCGGCATCCTCAATTACGCTCAAAAGCGTGTCCACGATGACCGGTAACGCAACCGAGTTATCGGCGGAACTACCTCTATAACTTATTCCGAATGCCGATTTAAATGAAACCAAAAAAAAAAAAATGGAGATGAAATCGGGTTCTTTATACAGGGCGTACGATTTTGTTTGCAGGGTTGGTTTTAGGGAGTAGCTGAAGCTCACCGTCGCACAAGTCCTACTAGACTTTCCTCAAACGGAATATACGTGTTGATAAATCTGAGCGGATCCTCTTAAAATAAATTTAAAGCTACGGACACTGTAGCCTGAACTCCAAAGCGAACTTACCTCGCCAGGAAAATGCACTTAGAATTTATAAGGATTCCTTCAAATGTATTCAGAAGAAAAAACTAAGAATTCCACTTAAAATGTATACGGAAACGGGTCGATGTCAGTTTTTACGATGCTGCAAGATATCAGACAACGGGGTAGTGTCGAGGATTCTTCGGCTCCAGCTCGTGTAATCCGGATTGACGAATTTTATTTCTGGGCATGACGCCGAGCCCTTGCGAAAATCGCGGACAGAATGGAACGGCAAGGACGAACGTGACACGACGGATTCGGACTGTCTCTCCGCGGCACGACGTGCACCCGATATCGAATCCCTGAAAATTTCCAAAGCTGCGCATTGTAATCGTTTCTACGAATATAAAAAACTCGCGAGCGAAGCTTCAGAAAACAACGAGCGAAACTTGATCGCGAACCGATACTTTTATATCCATGTTGTTCGAGGGTATTTGTTGTCAGACGGAATAAAAATACGTGCTACTATTACTTTTCTGCATATTCGCGTCGCATTTCCAGCCCGGTATTTTTAACAACGGCTTCATTTATTTAAGACGAGTTTACCGATACCGGAGAAGTTGAAAAGCGGGGAACTCGTTTCAGCTGAATCGTCAAAGTGCTGACTTAATAAGTCGGATGTCGTCTGTACATATTTCGTACCGTTTCATTTTTTAAACTTGTTAATCCCCGCAAGCGATATTAAATACAAAGAAAGATCTGTCCATTCTATTTCATCTTTGATCCCGTCCGGTGGAGCTTTCACGAATCGCATCGCCGTAAACTCGTCCCATTAAAAGGGCTGCGCAGGAGCTTCGTGCAGTTTCAGTTTAAGTGCATAAATTATGAGCAGATCGCGAACCTTTCGGAAAGTTTCCGAACCGAATGCCGTTGCGAAAAAGGACAAGGGAAAAGGAAGAAACTTCGATACCACCCCTCGGTCTCTCTGTCTCCAAACCTTTCCACGGACTTTTATCGATGGAATTCGGAGTCCTTCGCCGAGGGACCGATTAATTGAGCTCTCTTTCTACTTTTTTTTTTCACTTCACAGAAAACCGTCCATCCACTTTCTTACTGCCGTGTCTCTTTCAACCCCCTCCCTACTCACGTTCCCCCACGTCGATTAATCTCGACCGGAGTGGAATCGCGTTGCCCGCTTCGTATCACAACGAGGATTCGATCAAACCCCCTTCTTGCATCCTGAACGAATTTCTCGCGAATTCAATTATCATGGAAAGCGTGGAAATTAAGGGACGAGAGCGAATCTCCTCAGAACACGCCAGTGCATCGTTACAATGAAATGTGCGTATTGAAGTGTTTCTTTAAAGATTGTGTGCCGGCTTTCCTGAAACGATGTCACGAAGCATCGCAGCGAGATAAAATGTTCCACGGTATTCTTGCATCGAGGAATAATTCGTCCTGGTTCTTCGGCTTTCGCCGCGACGGTTCCTGTTGCTGGTCGCGCGTGGAATCACTTCCACCGTTCGTCCGGAAAGCGACCCTGCAGGCCGCGTTTGTCTCGGAAACGCTTCGAGACTGGCCCGAGCAATTACGTTGCGAAACTTTCTTTCGAAAGTTTTTTTCCGCGCTTAACGAGTGTGATAAATTCCTGTTACGCGACACCCCTGCCCCCCTCCACCAGGAGCCAGGGGTGCGGAAGCTGGAGTTTACAACGGCGATAAAAATCTCGTTGAAATTATTCATGGGCCGAGATTGTACTTCGCCATTCTCCATTCAACGGGCACAAAATTGGTGAGCGGCGAAGGGGAGAGAGAGAGAGATCGTGTGTCCCTCGCGTGGCGAAGAAATCTCCGAGATCGGACTCGCGACGCGCTGTTAATTTTAATCAGACCAACTTAAAAGGGTTTCCTCTCTCTCTCTCTTTCACTGCATCGTGCATAAATTAATTAATTTTTGGCCGACTCCCCTTTTGTTCCATTATTCTAATGAGTATCTATAATTTAGAAGAACGGTACCGTCACGTTTCGTGAAAATCGACGGAATAATTTAATTGAAACTCGAGCCCGGTATAAATAGATTCCACGCGCCGTAGGAAACGTATTAAACACAAACGTTATTGGTATATAATTTAATTAATGCACCCCCCCGCGTCTATCTCTGACAACGACCTTTATAAGCGATACAAAGGTTTTATCGGCGGCTACAACGGCTATTGATAACGGTGCACTTATCGAAACAGATTAGACCGTTACGTTGGTGATTTCGATCTCCGATGAGACTGACATGAATAGATCCAGCACCAAGTCTACATTGTGTAAGAACGACAATGGGAATCACGTTTTTCGCTATCGATTCTATTGTTCCTTTCTCTTGTTTCCATCGATTCCGGTGGCCCAATTTCTGTTAAAAAGCAGCTTAAGAGCAAATTTCATCTATCAAAAGTGTCGCACAATTTAATTCAATTCCATTCGTTCCACGGCAATTTACTTCTTCCCTGGTCCAAGACACCATGACAGCTTAATGAAGTTGTCGTTTTCCCGAACGTTTCACCCCTGATTGTGGTATTATTCAAGGATCAAGCGAAACCGTTCACATTTAAGGGTCTTGCCCCTTCTTCACGCTTCACCCTTCGACGAGTCGCATGATCGAAAGGTGAATTGATAGCCCCTCCCGTAGAACGTCGGAAAAAATACGCGAACAGAGACATCAGTGTCACGAGATGACGCGTGTGTTTTTTTTATCAATCGGATCAACGATGCTTGCTAAGTAAATTCTTGCAAGAAATATAATAGAGGGGCGAGACGTTAAAAAATCTTTCGAGTGGTTTTCACTTTTCTCGCTCGTGTCATCCCACTTCTAAATCAATCTTTCTCCCTAGGGTTACCAAGTGATGGACTCAGTTGCATGCACTCTGAATCAACGCATCAGAAATCTAATTCTTGCCATTCGCGGGAATGTTCGATAGAGATACGTAAAACATATACTCACTTTATGAAGTTTTCAAGGAGCAACCGGATTCCACCGATGCCCAGCAACAAGAAGCCCCAGTTGACGAATCCGGAGAAGTTGTCGAAGCCCGAGCTCCAGGAGAACAGACTATCTCTGGGCTGATGACATCTGCAAGGAGAAAGGGCGATCCATGTTAAAAGAAATTCTCATTTCGATTCGATAGCATGCCCGTCGTCCGCGATACAAGGGAAGAAAGGCGCCATAGAAACGTCGCTGGAATAAAAATGGAACAATAAAGCCGCTTCCATACTGCACGGTTATATGCATATCCATTTCAATTTACGAAGAGACACGCGATTTATGCAACGTATTGAAAACATTCGCCCAAGCTTTCTTTATTTTCCCTTCGTACCCTTCTCCTCTATCCAATCGCTGCTCGTTTCTCCCCCCCAAGTACGAACAATCCTCGATCTGTATCACTTGAAACGAAAATAGATACAGGCATGCTATGGCCAGGCTAGCGTGTTGAGGATAATTTTGTTCGGCAATCTCCTTCGCGTATACCTTCATACGGATAGCAAGAAACGTTTCAAACATTAAGGAGTCCTTTCACCTATTAAGTGGACAATGTTAACAATACAGCGGAGCACGGTCTCGCGAAATTTCAACGGCGTATACAGCATCGTGTCGCGTGGCGAGCACAAAAGCCCCTCGTCGTCTTAGGTATCTCGCGCGCAGATAATACAGAGGGTGAACCTGAGTAATCGGCTTCCACGGACTATTGGTATCATCCCTTCGTGACTGCGAGCAGGAGACAAGGGCTGACAAGGACCATCGTGTAAACTTTTCAAAAGCGTTTTGTCTCGAAGCATAAAGCGTTCGAGGAGACCCCTGCGCTCTCCTGCGCCGGATAAGACGTGCTTGCCTGAGTGTGAGAATTTAGGGGGACGAGACAAAGCGCGAGGTGTTCACGACTTTGCCCAAAAGTGGAATATACAATAAATCTGGTGTCTATGCTTCGGATCCGTTAGAGAAGATTCGTGAACTTTTCTCCCACTATTTCACATACTAATTGCACGTTGCAACTCCAGTCTTCCAACTATCTCTACACGGCCTTGCTACCTTTTTTCTTATATTACGACATGATTACGGTCGAAGGTGGGGCTTCTAAGCCGCGATCGCAAGAAGCCACGAGTATTTACCGGGAGGTTCTGAGAGGGACTCGATCGGGGAGTTCAATCCTTGAGGAAGTTAAGTCTTCCAAATCTCAAAGGAACAATGCGATGCTCGCCGAACACACAATAAAAAAAAACAGCGCAAAGACGATACAACCGTGGATCAGTGGCGAAGAAGCAGTTGCGCGGCCAAGGTAAGCGCACAGATAAAGCTGCGAAAGATTAAAGACAGGGAAGCCCCGTTTCTAAAATATCGTGCCGTTTGTCTCTCGGTAATTGCCTGACAGAAGTCCCTTTATAGTCCGGCCAAACTATGTGCATTTAATGTGATCGTTTAACCTAGCCGCTGTCTCCAGTAAATCCTAACTATTACACCGAATTTATGGCAGATCCTAGTAATTAATAGAGACACGATAAAGCCAGCGGGGGGCCGGTCGAGAACGGTTGCGCGCAGGAAGAGCTATCTCACACTTCTGATACCGGCGCAGGCCTGTATGGCAGGATCCAAACGTGTCACTGAGAACTTCCATATGCATGAGCATGTTCAACCGTATACTGGGTGTTCAAAGTATCCCGTTCAACTTGGCTGGAAACGTCGGGGCAGAGCAATAAACGCGTAAACGATCTCTCGAGTGGTTGCATACGGTTAGAGTGCTCCAGCGGGAATTATAAACGTTCTTCAGTCGAGATCCTGAACGCTCCAACTACTGTCGCGGTAAATTTTTACCATCAACACCGCGATTAAGTGCGAAAGCTTAATTAAATACCATGCTTGTCACGCGCGAATATCTTTTACATTAATTACAAGAATTTTGTTAAGAAACTTGGGTCTGAAGTTTTCGGAGAAATTAATATCTGTCAATTTGCTGATATGAATGTTGGGTGTATTTTTTTTCTACTCGTTGGGGGGGGGGGGGGGGAAGGAATATCTCAGAATGGAACATCGAGATATCAGAGCTGGTGTATTTCGGCGAAGCCAGAGGCGATCCACCCCATGACCCGACAAGAAGGCACGAGTTACCGTCTACTTTTCAAACTCCGTATCCCTGTCATGCTGCTTTGAACTGGCACGCCTGTTTCTTGCTACCGAAAGCGAACCAGTTGTCGGCTTCCTTCCGGCCAGGCGCGTTGCACTTGCACAAAAAACGGTTTACTTCCAACGGAAGGAAGTTCGCGAGAGACGAGTTTTCGATTATTGACGCGTCGCGAAGGATGTCGGGCAACTTTGTACATGTATGCGCATCACGAGGATAGACACTGCCCGCGTATATAGTTATTGCACCGCTAATTTAGAAATGCGACGGATCATTGTTTTCCGCATTGAGAGAGGTCGATGTGCAAAAATCCCTCGTTCGCTATTCGACGCACCGAGAGTGCTGGAACGAAAGGACAGAGGAGGAGAAAGGAATAATCGGTGCATACCGGCCGCGCGAAACGAAATAAAGAATAAAATCACGTTTTCGCATGGCGCAGAGACCGAAACGAAACGACGGACAGTGTTTTTGATACGATTATCCCGAGCATGCGACGCGCCAATAATATGATTCGAAGCGAATGGATTTTTGCACGAACGCCACGTGGACCGTCGGAAAGTTTGCATCATTGCCCTTGTCTCTTGATTCTCTATTTGTCCGTATGCGCGCGTGATACCCCTTGGAAACACCGTCGTATTGAAATGTTACGGGATAGTCCGAATATCGATATACGTACGAAGTTATTCCACTGAACTCCTCTCTAAATGCAGTCTAGTTTTTTGTTTTAGTTGAAATTCAGTCCATTCGGAAGACTCGTGACTTGCGAACGGCGTATCGTTAGTTAATTACGCCGTTCGTTAAAATTATCGATATTGATAGCGCACACTGCGTCCCGCCGCGACGGTTCGCAATACCGCTCTTAGTAATTGTAGTTCTATCTGTATAATTAATATTCCGCTCGGCGCGGCGGGGGCCACCGACGTTTTATTGTTCGGCGAATAATGCGCCCGTTTTGCACGCATCGGAGTCCATATTCGAAGCACGGTAAATCGCAAAGTTAATACACGCACCGGATGCAGCAATATTATATCGCGAGATACGTATGATGAACCAAGTCACTCTTATCCAGCCGCTCGTAACTCGGTGCGCGCGATAAGGGACGGAGTCCAACGACCATTACCTAAACCCGGAGAAATCCATGAAAATTACATTACACTGAGCCAACATTGTCGTTTCCATAACGAATGCATCAGCAAGATTGAAATGGTGCCAAGAATATCGTTTGCTTCCATATTAATAATTCGATCAAAATATTTCGTTATCGCGGGAAGCGATGTTGGTTTCCCGAGAATGATTAAATGCGTCAACCACGAAAAAATGTTGATAAAACAGCAATGCTCGAACTCCGCATATACCGAATACTGAATAAAATATGACAAACTAAAATTATCTGGCAGTCTTTATCAAAACCCGCACGTAACGCTCGCTACGCTCTCCGAATCGAGAGACAGGGACGAGTCTCGGGGTCTCTCAAAAGCGAGCGCGGTACTCGTGATTCTCTTGCATCCCCTTAGCTGTTCCTCGAATCTGAAGTCGAGCCCGTCGGCTGCGGAAGCAGAGAAGCCGTTGTACATACAAGGGCAGATACAGGGATAAGAGAGGAGAAGTGAGTAAAAAGAAAAGGGTCCGGAACGAGAGGGCGAGGAATGTCAGAAAGGGGCGGCCGGTTTATAGGGTTCCCGTATCTGTCTCGCGAATCTTCCTGACACCGGAACCCTCGTGAATATTTAAACGATAGACGGATATACATATATTACCCGTGTAATGAGGGAGGAAGCTCGCCGGCTACCGGCGCGGATCGAGGACGAACGAAGGAGAACGAACAGTGGCGGTAACAACAGGGGCTAGAAGAATAACCTAAATGATTCATGAAGGAAAATTAAATGGAGCTTTAAACAGGTCCTCTTGCCATCCTCGTACCATCGCCTTCCTTCCGTACCTGTCCTGTTCTCCTTGAATGTTCTCCGGAATCGATTACCAGAACGTTAGCCTTCCCATTTTTGTCCCGTTCGCTGTTTGTTCTCTTCCGTGAGAAGCCTTCGTGATGCCAGAAGTATCACAGAATCATTTTTATGCGAGGTCGAATCATGAGAGCCCACATTTTCCTGGTAGCTCCAAAGCATTCGTGTCAACTACGCGTTTCCGTTTTCAGCTTAATCTCCGTCCCAGTTAAACTGACCGTTTCGACTAACTACAATCGATTCTAACAAGTAGATTCCACGATTTCGGGACCGAATTGACCGCAAGCGTGATGTGAATCGTGCGGGGGTAACACCGGAGCCAGCCTCAAACACCGCAATCGTCTTTGTGTCTAATCCGCAAACGCTCGTTCGGGGCTCCCTAACGTAATCGTTCCCCATTGTTCTTCCTACTGATTTCGCGAGCAAGATTCGACTCTGCATTCTTCGGGGAAGAAAAGGGTTCCGCGATGAAAACGGCGGGTCCGAGGGGGAACCGGATGGGGAAGGCCGGATCGACAGCACAATACCGTTAATCCTCATCCGTTTCGAAGTCGCGTCAGCCGAAACCGCGGCGCGTCGTCCAGTCGCTCGGTGACGAAGATTAAAAAGTTTTTGCCCAACTAGGCGAATCGCGGGGGAAAAAAATCACGACGAAACGTGGAGGGCGAATAGAGAAAAGGAAGGTGGAAAAGCTGTCGTGCATCGCGAAATGTATGGACCGACAATGAAAAATGTCCAATCAGGCAGGTTCGATGACAAGTTCCGACCTTTATTAGCACTTGCACAAGTGAGCCATCTCGAATTGAGGGATTCGATTTTTTTGTTCTTTCTATTACACAATTCTTTAAGCCACTTAAAAGAATGATTTATATTGTACTTGCATAAGGATTATAGTTTGAGTTATTATATTAAATCTTTTTCGTACGTATCCCTGGTAATTATGCCAGAAGCGAGGGTGACGATGGTAATGAAGAATAGGGGAGAAATAGGGGAAACCTGTCATGTCTCCCTCGTGAGATGTTCAATATCGTATCCTGGATGGTTGTTCGCATTCATAGAGAGGGGAGTATCCTCCTACAAAACATTGTTCGAAGTTACTAATGATTCGAATACCAAAACTGCTCCTCCGTAGGAGATTCCAGTTGAGTAATTGGAGGCGTTGCAGAAATATTGTTGCAACGTGAACCAATAACGTCTGAACAAAGATCGGCGCATAGAAGAAAAAAAAAGAAAAGGGAAATACCCATTATTCGTGTCCACCTCTTGTTCAACTTCATGTTTCCCAATAATTATCAGTGGCAGGTCGTCATTTCAAACTGGCGGCGCTATTGGAAAATGTTCCTGAAGAACGTTAACGGAACCTGGATCGCCTACATTCGCGTGTGATTGTAGATCAGGTCGTCACGAGAATAATAAACTTTTTCTCTCGAAATGAACGTGGTTGAATATTTTAAAAGCTGCCAGGTTGCCGTGCTCCCTCGGGTAGAATCCGTCGAGGATCAGATTGAATTTGGCTCGAGCCGAAGGATGGGGTGAAGGGGTAACTTGGAAATCAATTCAGAATCGAAAGATCGTACGAGGCCAGACGTGGCTTTCCACGCGCGTTCCATCGAGCAAAAGGGGTTCGGGATCGTTCGCTAGATGCTCCCGCGCGTCTAATTGCAAAGTTGGCGAAAACAAGAAGTACCTGACAAACACGGAACGAGTAAATACACAGTGGGGTTCGTTTGTTTAAGAGATGGAGGAGTGGCGTGCCATCTCTGATTCTCGGGTATAATGGACGATCCCGGAGCAAGAAAGCAGAAGGGTGCGAAGATGGGGAGAAGAAACGGCCGAAGGTAGGAAAGGCGTGTTCCACTCCGAGAAGGGAGGGAAAAAAAGAGAGACTATTGTTTGCAGGTCGTTATAGCATGTCAAAGGGAGAAGACGACTTCAGTGTTTTTTTCCTTAATAAACTCTCGCTAATAAAACCTAGCAATGTTTAGTTGTCCAATTGCTAATTAACGTTCGATTGCGCAAAAATAGCATTGTACAACGTCCCCAAGATCACATTGATTAAAACTTTATTTACAGGCGGATTAATATTGAAGTGGCGCGCGGAAGCTCATAAATCTGGACGATTGAGATTCTCCTGCTGCTCCAACATTTCCGACCGTTGACCTATCCTTTTGTTTACGGAGAAATATTAACGCGGATTAGCTGCAGCTCGTTACTCTTGCAAATGTTTCAGTATTCTTTGATCATTAATTCCGATTGCAGAACTCGCCAAGCCACGAATCCTATACCGCGAATTGGCTGCATCGTGAACCGATCATGAATTAACGATGCTTCATCGCTCGCAGGAGGGCTCGTAGGAACTTTACAAAGTATTTTCACGATCTATCCGGTTATCTTGTTAATCTACCTCGGCCTTTTTTGCGGGACCACAATTTTCTGCCTCGTCACGGGAATTAACATTTTAATTAGTAATCGCGTTGACCGTCGTGCAGCCTGGAATTCGTCAGCAATTCTAGTTTGTGCTACGGAGAAATATCTCCAAATTATGATACTTATTGAATATAGTACCTCGGGTTTTAGTTACTGCATAACATCGATGGATTAAACCTTGAAATTCAAAGCAAACGATACGATACTTAACTGACTGGTAGACGAAGACTCGTTGCCGAGTAGTTCGATAATGACAAAGCGATCGGAGGAAAAGGTAAAAGAAAAATTAATTAAGCCGCGCTTCCCGCGCGAGAAAACAGGCGAGGGGTTGCTAATTACGGCGCTAATTACAGAGGCATGTGTTTTGCCATCGCAACGCCTAAGGGAATTATTCTGTAATTGTCACAAAGAGAATGCACGGCACATCGTTGTTTCGAATCACGTTACTCAAAGCGTGTACACGCGCCCCTGTGTGACTAGGCTGAGCGTGGTTTTTCAGCGGTTGATTGGTTAATTAATCGAATCTGTTTCCGAGCACGGGCCACGAGGAACGCCGAAGTATTTAATATCAAACGATCTCCAATTTCTGTTGCACTACGCGTCAATAACTTCCGTTGCTATTTGGTGAAGCAGCTTAAAATATTATTCGAACCTTCGCTTAACGACTGTCATGTACTCGCAAGACGGTTATAATGCAACTGTTGCTAAACGAAAGTCGCCGCGGGAAACGGAGCATTTAAATGTTATGCGAATTATCGGTAAAACGTCATCTGCATAATGTATAAACTATATTAGCAGGTAAACGTTATTCATTGCGCAGATATCGTTTTAACCACTGTTTTGAGCCCGGCGAGTGCTTTCATTATCTTTCGATACGTAGCATTGCATTTTACCAGCGGTATGCCAGTAGAATTAATTCGATCGAGCAGAATGGCAAATGTCGCCGGGCAAATTTATGCAGATATGATAGTATCATCGAGCCTTGCAATAAAATACCATCAACTTTGCGCGCGAACAAGTTTCTGTTTGCGTAGCGGAAGCGGCCCACGAACGGACCCGGTACATCACTATTTATATGTAACATCAGCAAACACCGATCTAGCGGCGTGCAAATATATCTCGAGACGATTTAGCGCATAAGCCCACACCGTTATCGGTCAAACATAATTCCGTGTACACGCAGTCTTCTGGCGAGAGAAGAGCAAGCATAACTTCAGGATTATTAACGATCGCAGTACCTCGCCATCAAAACGATCAGAGTTCCCGCAATGTGCGGCGTACAAAGCGGCTCGTCATTGCGTGCGCAAACTCCAAGAATATGACCTTATGCCACTTTTTAAGCTTAATACAAAAAATTCAAGTTCGTTCCGTAGTAGGGCAAATTACATGCAATCGTTACCGTGTCATTATCGGAGCAGTACAAGGTGCAAAAACATTAAATGCTCATGTAATTCACGTCACTCCAACGTTTTCTACGGTTTCTTGCAAGCACAAAGTATCGGCGAAATTAAGATTCGTCTCGCGCGCAGCGAACAGTGAGGTCTGATTTATTACAAAACGCCGGTAACAAGGGGAGGGAAACGGTGTAGCCAGGACGGTTGATTAACGCGTTCTGAATGTTCATTACTTATTCTTACTGTGTAACAGGATCCTATTGATCGCGAAAGTTGGAACAGTTAATTGTCATTCACTTCGCTGGAACTTTAAATGAAGCTTCGGCAGACGTTCCCATTGTTTTTGAGCACGAAGCCCGGGAGTATCGTTGTCGACTTCCGCGGGTCTGATATCGAGAACAGTTACTCGGTTGCAATGGAACGCGAGCAACGTTACGACAACGGTTGGAAGCGGGAAAGTGAAACCAATTAATATTCAATTGCATTATAACGACGAAAAACTGGGTTTACGCATCCTATTATTGTCTGACCTAGCGTGTAGTCCTTGCTCTTTTCAATGAACTTTGTTCCATTCTTTCGCGCCTTTGATTTCATTTCCGGAATGGGCAACGTCGCGGGAAGCATTGGTCATGACTTAATCACTTTCGTAGAAGCACACCGGCCAGCTAATTGCGTCATCGACCGGTAACGCCAGTTCGTAAAAAGTTGTAGCCTTAGACACGTGCGAACGTCTCGAACGTCGATGTTCTGCAGTGTGCCATGCACGACACTGCCAGGTTTTCTTCTCGAAAATTGTGATGCTAATCTGGAGTAGCAACACGACGTTACTCGATATTCTTTATCGGAACCAGTCCCGATTAGACAGCGAGCTACTTGAACCTCGACCCTTCCTCGATACTTGTTTGCGTGACGTTAGCTAATTTGTGATTAAAAGAGTAATCGCGACAGAAAGAACTGGCTCGAAAATGATGATTCGGCAAGGCCGGGAGACGAAATAAGGAACCGTCTCGAAGGAGATAATTCGGCGGCAAGGCCAAGAGATAAGGACTGCCGAAAAGAAAGTCGTCATCGACGGAAAGTATAATAAGCAGATCAGGTTAAAACGCAAAAGAGATGAGGTTCAAATTCGCATTCAGGGTTCAAAGCAAGACAGAGAGAGTGTTCAGTGTTCAGTGCTAGTTGTATCGTAACTTCTTAGTGTAAAATGAAGTAAAAATTTTTTTTTAAACGAGTACATTAAATTGACCGACGTTACACTAATTAAAAAATAGGCATTTACGGTACAGTACTAAATACATTAGGCGTTCCAACGTTATGATACTCGAATCACACATTGACCTTGCGATGCAGACGTATAAGGAAAACTCGTACGATATCTACGCAAACACAGAGCTTAATGGTAAACGGATAAAGAAGACGCCTTATCATCGACGCGCAGGGTCCTTGACACCTCCCCACGTGAGATTCATTACCTGAGGAGGACGTGAACGGTGTTATGGAACAAGCTGTAGGGAATCCACGCGCGTCATACTCTACCCACGTTACCGTCGCATCGATTATACGCGGGATAGAAAGAAACGGGCAATGTTGAGATAAAACGAGAGGAGGAATGTATTGCTGGGAAGAGGGGACCAACAGCTGCGCTCAATCCAAAGAGGAACGCGCATGCGTATTCATTCGCGAAATCCGCTGTTACGTCGAAGTGCCCTGAAGGGGACCATGAAAATTCCCTGTGATCGTGCATCTTGTCGTCGAACTCGTCTTTCGAACGTTTTTTCGTCCTCGACGGTCTCCCACACAGACCGTCGAAGAGCCGCGTTTCGTTCCCTAGCCGGAGCAAGAGGACGCGAGCTGAAGCGGCGAAAGCGGAGCGTGTATCATGGTCGTGCGTTCGGATGGGAAAAAAAGACTTACGGTTTATCTGGCTGGGATCTGCGCACCAACATCTCGGCCTTCTGGATCTCCTCGGCCCTCGTGACGCTTTTGGTCCTCCTCAATCTCACCCTGGTGTCGTTCTCATGCTCCGCCGTCATGTTCCGCGAAGAGGGACGAACACTATTTGCGAGCTAGCTAACTCCGTATGGTTGACACACCGCGAGCACTCGCTGACACACACGCAACACCGCGGGGACGCGACTTAGCGAGCCGACACAGCAGCCGGTTCGCAATTGCACCGAGAGAAGAGAAACTAAGAACACGCCGATCGGCCGGAGGCTAATCGTTTAACTTTCACTACCGTCCAAGTCCAGCGCGACAGTGCTTTATGGTGGTGCGACGCGTGAGGTCCCTAACTACTACGATCCTCCCGCGTATCGGTGCCTCACCTATACCTTCTGCCCCGTCTCGCTAAACACGCGGATGATCGTGTTTACGAGCAGGCAGTCACGGTGATACTACCAGTTTTCATCGGTCACCGTTTCCCCAGACCGGGCTGTGTGTTTATCTCTCTCCGTTTCTTATAGATAACGACATCGTTACCAACCGCGACACGTTCCTACATGGGATCGTTACACGTTCATGGTCATCGGGTCGCGTATTATTTTGAGAATAGACGGCGCTGGGATTTTTTACGTTTTTTTCTTCTCCTGTGGATTGTACAAGTTCCGTTCGGCGCAATCGTTTGCTTCATAGAAATGGATCATAGGGGTGTACGATCCCTATTGACTCCTGTGAAGACTTTCGGCGACTGTATAAGAGCTGGTATCTCGTACAACTTTTTTACGCTACTCCCAACTGGCCATGAATAATTCGGTTCGAAACTCTTTATCGTTAGGTCGGAGGTACTTTCTACCGGTTCCTGATCAACGGATTCGGAACACGTGCTGCTGGGACAAAGAAGAACAACTATTTTTAGCAGCATTATGATACATTATTTTTGAAAAAACATTTCAAACGCAAATGGTTGCTTATACTCACGATGGTTAAATTCTGCGGATCATGCTTCTGACAAGGCGTCGGTTTTTATTCACCTTGTCACAGAAAATTATCCACTTGCCAGTTGCAGCGCGATTCATTTAAAAGAGTTGTATAATCGTACCGCGCCTCTGCCACGTAACTTCTTCGGGATTATAATTTTAAGCGCAATATACTTTTGCATATAAAAGGACCCATTTAATGGTCGTTAAACCACGAACTTCGCGTAACGAACTTTGCCACTGTTTATGATCTTTAGAGGAAATCAGGACTTTTAAATGCCGGGTCGATGCGCGGTGGTTCTGAACACTTTCATTTTTAACGTCGATCGAAATGCGGCGGATACGGTCTGCAATTAAAATGAACATCTTCCACCGTATCGTAATCCGGCTTTACAGGCTGAAACCTCGTACTTTGCAGTGGTAGTTACAATCTGATGGTACCTTTATCCCCCACTGGCCGTAATAAAATGTAATTCCCTCACCTGCGTTTCACGATCGACCAAGAAAGCTAACGACACGTCCTACCGCTATCGAAACCGATCCCTTTCACTTGTAGCGTTCTAAAATCGATACGGAGAAATGACGAAGTGATGAACAGGATGAAACGTACACCCGTCGCTACCAGACATCGCGCTCGGATTACCTTTTCCTAGATCGCAAACAAAACTAAACGATCAAAGTGATCGGTAGTCGACACGGATTCCTTCGCGCGTACACTCGTGTGAATATCGAGTTACCACAGAACATCTCTCTTATTTAATTCTATTTTAATGAATGATATACAAAGATATCAGCTTAATATTAGTAACAGAAATAAATTTTCAACCGGTAATTGTTCTGTCAAGATGTCCATTAAGATTTCGGTAGTTGCGAAACTTTTCGATTCCGTTTGTTGGCAACTCCATTCCGTGGGAAGCGGAAACTCCAGTGATAGCTGGAAAGTTTTGGAGTATATAAACCGGTGACCAAACACGTGAGACAATTTCGTGCGTCAATTACGCGCGGCTCTCCGAATCTCTCATCGAGCCGACGGATCATTGACCGAGGAAGATGGACGTGGCAAGAAATATAAATTAAAATGGCAAAAGATCACTGGCAGATGTACATATACATTATAGAGGAAATACGTATAGAAGAAACTCGCCCTGATAAGCATAGCGCTGATATCCCGATGCATCCATTTCCTACGACGCCCAATTAAACGTGTCTCTAGACGAGCATCGTCGCGGAACGTTATCAAGCCTCTGTTACTAATTACCTCCGACCACGGTGTATCAAAGCACGCAGGGCTAAATGCAACCGCATTGAGTCGCGATCTCTCGTTACATCACACTTTCGCTTGAAGCGAATTTACGAAACCCAAGTAAGATGCGGCGCAGAGAATCACCTAATTCCCTTTTGATCATAATCAAGGTCTTAAATAACATAGAAAATTCAGTAACAGCAGAAGTGTTCGTCGTCTAGAACTGTGGAGAGAAATATTTCCTGGATTCTCATTTAACTTCATTCTCAGGAATTCTATTAGCTCAAACAATGTTAAGTTCATCTATTGCGCGAGTTTGCCTATCACTCGAGAGAAATGCTATCCAGCGCATCGAACGGACCTATATTTATCGACGCGACACCAAACAAATTTAGCCGGTGTTTTAAAATAAAGAGAGGGACAGCTTTTCGCGCGGAAGCTAGTCCGTTGGCACGTACGATAGGAAGACTATATTCATTCTCAGTTTCGCGTCGCTTTTCCACTGGTGGCATACAGTCAACGTGTGCACGTATAGTCCCGTGAACACATTTCCGGGTAGTCGTTGGCGCGGTGGGTGGGTCGAGATACAGGAGAGGATGTAAGCCGTAGCAGTCGTTTGCGAACTCCCTTTATGACCAACCACGGATATTACTGAACACGGCGGCAAGCACGTTACTCTACATACATACGTAGTTACGCGTCGGCGGGATCTCCGCAGGCATCTGCTCGCGCGACGCGACGCAGGTTTGTAGGATTCCGTTGCGACGCTTACGCTCTCAGGGCCGTTTTACTGTCCACTTTGCACCGGCCGCGGGATCTAATATCCCGGGACCAGTGTCCTGAATTTTAAAAAATCCTGTCACGTAACAACCGTAATAAAAGGGGCACGGTCGGAAATGGGGGAATTCAGAAAATCAAGCGGCAGGGAAAAGAGCGTCGTTACCGGGGCCGTTCGTGGACGCTCGTCTCCCTCGCGAAACCGCGGACGGTCCATTAAACGATACGCGCCGTAAGGGTTGTATCCCTTAGGGTATGTTTTCCAGAGACCTGCTTTAAATTACTTCAGACGTTTCGCGTCCCGTCGAACCGCGAAGAGAGAGGAAGGAACTCTCCGATGGTGTAGCGTGATTTTTATCGAGAATTCATTTCGGTGGCGCTTTATCGGAATCGCACTAGAGATTGCAATTTGTGACGGCGACAAAAGCTAGAATGGCTAGATAGAAGCAGATTGTACAGGCTCCCTGTGTCGTGATCGCGTTATTCGGGTAGTAATCAGTTCGTTAAACAGCTTTTACGGCTGTGTCTCGAGTAAATTGTCTTCGGGAGTGATAGCACTGTCGTCGCGATCGTTTACAATCGATTAGGTACTGCACGATCTCATGTTGATTAAACATCATCGCGCCTTTATTTAAGAAAATAAAATACTGAGACTCAAATGGATTATGAATAATCGCCAACCTACAGTTTTATTGATCCCAATTTATTAATTCCACCGAGCATATATTGGCACAACTTTCCCTTTTCCATTCATACGTCGGTCGCAGAGAAAAGAAGGATCGACTGAACTTTAATCGACTAGAAACTTGGGTAAGGAAACTTTCGCAATATTGGTCGAGGCCCTCCCATTCTTGGATTATTGCCTCCATGACTGTACGCGAGAAACGTGATTTGTATTCGAAACGCGTGTCACGAAACGTGATATCGGTCTACGCCACCAGGATGTCAAGCTACCCCAATATGAGGAGCCATCCCCTTTGTCCTATCGATATCGTCATTAGAAAATAACGAATAAGTTATACTGTCGCTTTTCCATTTTCACCGAGAACCGAGGGAGATCTCCATAGATCTGTTTCGTCCCCGGGGCAAATGTAAATATCGCGCAAGTTCTTGCGGTAACAGGTTCATTTGTACGCGCATCACTGGATACGAATAATAGAATGAGCGCGGGGAATGAAAATCTGTGGCGGGACTCCGGCGAGAATTTATTGCACTCGATGCGCGGTAGCTCGTTTATGAGAATGAAAATAAGACTGCGAGCGAGTTTAATCAAGCCGCGGTTAGATCGGTTCACGGCGAAGAGCTTTCGTTAATACAATTATTAACCTAGCTCGTTGGAAATATCCTAGATTTCTAATACAATGTTTTCCGCGTTCCGTGTACCCTGTATATCAGCATCCCGATACAAGACATTTAAGATCGGAATCCGGACCGTTATCCTTTTAAAGAGACAAAGAAAGGTGGCTAAAATCCAATCAATCATTACAGTTAATCCATCGATGGCGTTACGGAGGGAGATTGGTTGTTTGCAGGCCTGGCGTGGCTTAAGGATTGCACCAAGGGCTGAGAACGTACGTCTAAGTCTTAGAGCAAAGGAGGGTGCGGCTGCCTGTACCATGATCCTCCCTAAGCCGAGGCTAAGAGGCTATTAGTTAGCTCTGCGAGCAGCGACGTAACCCCAAAGACTAACACGGTGCTTACACCTTCCTGCTTCGTAGAGATCGCAAGATATTCAACCAACTAGTTCTGAGAGTATGTTTGCACGACATACCGTAGGGTTAGACCGGTGATACTTTGGGGAATAGCGTCGTCTGGCAAGATCAACGATAAGAAATTAATATTAAAATAAACTTCGCGAGCATCGGTTCCAGAGCTTGCCAAGAAGCAATTAGAGATACAATCGACTGCTCTCTGTCGGATTACATGTAAATGAATTCCCGAGGGGATGAACTTGCTTGAAAGTTTAATACTAATTGAACAAAAAAAAAACAAAATCGAAATTGAAAAGTGTAATGTAGTTTAGACAGCAGCCGAATCTTGATTTTGCAAATAATATGGAAGAATGATCATGGGAGAAATTCGCAGGAATAATTCATGCAATTTAACAAAGTATCCAACATTCCGCTCACGTTAACTGTAAGTTTCATGTAAACACATACATATATACCCCGGGAGGATGAACATTATTATGAATCGACTTGCTATCGGGGGACCATATATTATGCACAACTCCTGCAGAAGTCCGTCGCAACCATCTAATCTTGCCCTTTGACCCGTCCCCTCGCAGCATTTAACCCATATACCTGTTCGTACATCAGGAAATCTCCGCAAAGCCGATTAGTAATCAAAGCACGTTCGTTATTAGCCATTCGGCCGGATACGGTCTAAAACTACTGAAATGAAACTTGCATCTTGCGAACGATCCCCGTGACTGACCTTATGTATACATATTATAACGCGTGACGTATGGCAGACACTCTGAAACTTTGATTTCATACACAACTTTACCGTTACCTCACGAACAAACGATTTAATTACAAATATAATACTTGTTTTCTCCGGAAATCTTTACTAAGTTTGGTTGTTAAGCAGCCTGTTACCAAAGCAAGTTAATGCCGTAGTACAATTGTGTCGTAACCCATCTGGCGCCAACGACGACACCATTATGTATCTATGTATAACAGAAGGTGCTTCATCATAGTCGACGCATAATACTTCGTGCGATCTTCAAGTTCTGTCACCCCCGTTGGATATAATCAGTACGACGACACCTTTTCAGACTCGGGCTATTCGGTATCATTATATTGGACACGATACCGTGCAATTTACCAACAAAGTTCCCAAACTATCAGACGCAAAATGATCTAATGCCGCGAGTGCTATGTTAGTTCCGTGTTTAATGGAACAAGCATGAAAGCGGGAACCAGAAGAAACGAGCGTAACAAAAATTTGCCAGGGTGCGCGATCATAGCGAGTTCGCGCTCCGGCAAAAAAAAATTTAAATGGTGTGAAATAATTGCCGAGATGGCTGGCTAGCGCGCAGCTGCAAATGGATCTGCATTAATTAAATTAACGGTCAGTCGTAGCCGGTTGCAATGGCTGGTCATTGGTACCATGATCGTGCCCATACACCATACGAAATGGTACGTACATACGTAGCTGCGTTATCCACCTTTTATTCCTTCGATTTTTTTTTGTGCAACGCACTCTACGTGCGACGATACTTGAAAAAAGAAATATAAAAGAGACTTTTCTCCACCTTCGGCACTTCATGGATGTTTCGTTAGATTTTTAAAAAGAAACTTGCACTTTGCGATTTCTTGCAAAACGCTAAAAAGTAACGAGCGTGGCGGAAATCGATAGTTTTTGCTGATGTTCAGCACGTGCGACAACAAATTTTCAAGCTTTGCCCCAGGGGTGTCGGGAATATTTATAAAAGCACGTTTAGCGAGAATAGCAACGCTTGCGCCGAGGAACGATGATAAGGGGTGAGCGGTAAGTTTAGAAGCAAGCACGATCGTAAAAGTTGCAAACTTGAAGCTGCGCCGCTGGCCGATGAAGCGAAAAGCGGGTTGGACCACCGCTAAATATGAATCATAAAAGGAGCATAAAGATAATTGTATGCTAATAAGCGGGGCGTATGCGCCACGTTGCCCAGGAACCGCTGAACATCTCCCGTTATTGCCCGCGTTATACTGCACCTACACACCGGCGCCAATTCGTCGATCTCATTGTACAGTTTCACTGATACGACGTTGACGCGAATGCTAATTCTGTATTATCAATTTTTCCAATAACGCCAACGCTGAGAGAATACAGTACGATCTTCTGTGGGCCGTTTTAAAATTGTAACGCCGTGGAATAACTTTCCGCATCCATACGCTTCGTTCATCTTCCTATTCCAATGAATTAAACTATCTTTTGCATTAACGTATTGCATCAAAGAATTATTTTCACGCATTCGTGGTATCGGATGAATTCAAATTGGCCAACTAATCTAAGTAAGTTTAAGAAGAGTCACGTATTCATGGAAGCAGCAGAAATACCAAATTATAAGCGTTCGTTCGCGCGCGGAGGAATTCAAATTCCGCGGAGTGCTAATCTCGTTTATTGGAACGATTCATTTCACTTAAAAGATCATTCTCGAAGCTCTCTAAAAATTTCTAGGGGACCGCGTGAACTTTCTAAAGGATTCTCGAATTAATTCCGAGAAAGGGAATTGGGCAGTCGAATTTACTTCGATGAAAACTATCCAAGAACAATTCGCCGTCCCTCGAGTCGAAGCAGGAGCGAAAAAGCTTGGAAGCAAAAAGGAG
This sequence comes from Holcopasites calliopsidis, assembly GCA_023838395.1. Lineage (NCBI taxonomy): Eukaryota > Metazoa > Arthropoda > Insecta > Hymenoptera > Apidae > Holcopasites > Holcopasites calliopsidis. The sequence continues at coordinate 4,056,905 of JALHAQ010000009.1, forward strand.
ATGGTAATGTATAAGACAGTGACCAGGAATATGTGGAGTGCGGTTTTTCACGAGCTCGTGAATTGAGAAACGGGAAATCAAGGAGGATCTCCTCTTGACCGTATCGTCGACTTTTACAGTCGATCGTCCCGAGAGCTTTTACGAGCCTCGACGAGAGAATACTGTCGCGATGTGTAAACCATGAGCCCCCTTCGGCGGCCCGCTCACGAGCTCCTTTGAAGCTCACTTTTCTTCCGGCATCGGAAGCTAAAGGAATAGGAGATGGAGCATCGAAGGACTACGGCCTTGAAAACCGTATCTCATTCGAAACTCGAAGTAGCTTTCAAAGGGAGCATCCCGGATATTCTCAAACAATTTAACACCAGCTTCAACGATTCGTTCGACGATACAACTAGTACAATGTGAAAGAAACTGCCGACTGAGATTCGCGTCTTATCACAATCGGAATTCAATGACGGAAGTTTGGGGAACAGATTCAATGGAAAGAAGCACCGATTACGCAGAGCGAAGGAGCATTAACAGTTGGATAACGAGCAATCCTTCGTTCTACCGCAAACGATCGAACGTTCCGCCACAGGATAAGGAAGCTGCCTAATCGAATTTTGAGCAACTTGTTATGAAGCGATTTACCTAGGAGCTCTTCCTTTGATGGCGCGTTCGTTCGCGAGAATACCAAAGTGAGAACCGTGGAGGTAATTAAAGATGAACAATGGCGCGGTAAGGACATCGACGTTCCTCGAAACTATGCACGAGCTTAAGCTCAGCCGCCTGCACTTCCTCCCGCTCAATTGGCCTAGCTATTTGGCCCCACGAAATTTCCACGGGCTCAGGTTTTCGATGGCGAATTTCGCGCTCCGGTCGACGTGGCACGAACGTACCACTGACGCTCATGATAAAAATAAGGCAAAGGGAAAATCGCCACTTTGTTCTCAAAGCGCGGCGCGCGACGTCACGTGCAACCGATAGCCACAGGCAAGCTTTATGGCAGCAAACGAGGCCACTTTAATTTGCGAAAGTTGCTGGACATGCACGTCCAGCGGGGACGTTGATTTACTAACGTACGGGGGACTAAGCGAACCGATTCGACGGGAAAACCGAACGGACATCGTGTGCCTCGTGTGCGTGAGTTAGCTACAAAGGATACCTAGCTGCTCTGTGATCGGAAGCTGTCAATATTTGTCCATGTCCGGTAACCGAGTGCCGAGCGATGGACCGTAACGTCATCAATTATCTCTTACATACCACCGGCCGGAGCCCGATGTCAAATTTCGTCTGTATCCTACACCGTTGCGCGATTCCCTACAGCGGACCTCACGTGCCATCCTCTCATTCTCATTCACTCGCTCGCCGCTTTCTCTCTTTCTACTTACCGAGAGATGTGGTTAGGCCGGGCCAGATTTGAGTAAACCGATGGAAATTGTCTCTAGACCGCCGAGAACAATAATGACCCGTCCGAAATTCCGCCGCGCTGGAAATTGCTCGAGCGGAATGTCGAGGCTGGCCCTCCATTGTTGAATCGATACACACTTGGCCCGTGTGCGATGCGAACGTGTTTCGTTCTCAACGCGTGCTCTAGTACTCGCTGACTCGCGAGAATATCCCCTGGTGAGAATCAGAAAAGAATGGAGGTGGCAGGAGGGCGGCGGGGACGCAGGAACCAGGATACATTTCGCCGCGGCACGATTGCAAACGATATCGAGCAACCACCTAGGACAACGTTCGCCCGACGACGGGTCGAGGATTTTTCGTATTTCCGTTTATCGCCGCTGACTATTACCAAACCGGCTCGAACGGAGACGATTTACCTCCAGCTTATTATAATGAGACGGTGATCAGAAGTGACAGAAGCGTTTTGCTTTAAAAGTAGATATATTTGAGTTTTCATCATCTCCGATTAAGGACCGTCACAGAGTAGACGAGCCCAAGATGTGGCTTGGATTCTTATCAATTGACACCGAATGCCTGTGCAGTAACTGTTACATATCTTGAAGTATTTGACTCGATGCGTCCTCTTATAATTTAAACCGCGTTTAATTGCTAAATTAAATAATCACTATCACTGCAACTGTTGCACAAGTTTCGCGTGAGATATAACTGAATATGAAAATAATCACATCGGTGTGCTCGCTTATTTTAAACAACCACGGGAGAAGCACGACACACAGATCACGAAGACATCTTTCGAAGTGCGTAATGAGCAATACCATGGAATTGCTCGTCAGTTGCGACGCTCAAGAAAGAACGAAACTTAATAAGCGTTTCGTACAAGTATTGAACTTTATAGACAAGACGAATAGCTTATCGTTTAGCAGATACCATATACTCTCATACTTTCTCTCGTTTCCTTTCTAGTTTAAAAAGTTTGCTTCCAGTACCGTAATGCATTTGTAAGAAGCTGTTCCGCCAGAAGAAGTTGCTCCTCGTATTAACGTGCGATATTGTCAGACGTTTCCTTTTAAATACACTAAATTGGTTACCGCAGCTAACATCTCTTTTACTAAAGCGACTTTCGCGGAACGATCGCCGACACAAAGCTTTCCCCTTCGTGTATAAACGAGTGTGCAAACGTAAGCTTCGTACTTTTACTGGTCCATAGTGCACATTTGTTTAACGACAACATATATGAGAATTCTTAGACGTTTCTACGCTCTGGGGAATACACCAAATAATTGTAAGATTCGCATTAACGATATGGATGCCATGAACTTTCGACGAAAAAAAAATTGATAAGATTAGATCATTGACTACATAGTACATTACGTAGGCAGTAGCGTAAAGATCTGCTAATTCAATTCCGCTCGAGCGTATGTTATTTTGCAAAATTAACATCGTGTCGAAGGGAATTCTCATTCGTCGAATAATCTCACTTCAATCGCACCATCGAAGATCTACGGGAGCATTAGTTAAAGAGATTGAAGCTAACGTGATATATTAGCTATAACTTCGGTATCGACTGCGACGGTGGTGGTACCGTCAAATTCTGAAACTCGTCGAACGACTTTTTCGCTACGTTCTGAATATCCTCCATCCCTTGTTTCGTGATAGTCGTGATGTCGTCAAACTGACGTCGCGTCTGATTAAGTAACTCGTCTGTCGACTTCGCGGCAGATGACGCGATATCTTTCACTTCGTATTGGAGTTTCTCGATGACCCATTCCATCGCCTGTCGCCCCTGAAACGGAATCGGACGAAAACGCATTGTTACCGCGCGAAAGCAATTATTTCGCACCTGGCACGAATGCACTGCTTGGTATCCGCACATCTTTCATATCTCGAGCTATGTACGAAAATTTGTCTAAACTATGCGAGCTTGAAATGATTCACCAATAAATAGAATTGAGATTAATTGAAATGCTGAGAGATCGAACAAACTACTGAAATATGTGCATGTACTCTTTCTACCTTATTTGCATTCTGCTCGATGGTGTGTGTCAGTAACCTTTCCAAATGATCGATAAGAGGCACCCCTTGGATAGAAATGACGGCTTGTTGCGTCAGAAGCGTTGTCTCCGGCTTCTCTGGATGGGATGAATACGTGACTACCTCGCCGACCGAAACATGCTTCCCCAAGCTTATCTGGAAGGAAAGAAAACATAATGCGAGCGGCGGGACAAGAACAATTTCTCGCAATGCTTGTCATTAGATGCTGAAAGTCTCTCATTTCAGTTCCACTATTTTCCGGGATCGATCGCGTGTTGCGCAACTCGCGCGGGGTTAGCAACCTACGGATAGATGGTTAGCCTGCATTATCGAGATAAAACGTTTCCGCGAAAGTAACGTGCCGCCTTTGAATAATCGATGGAACAGAACAAGGCCTGGGCAGCGTGCTCGCGACGGGGTCCTTGCGACAGAGCGAAATCGCTGTTTCGCTGACCGTTTCGCCGACGTTGTATTCCAAATCGTTCCGGGCCACGTTATCCCGTTCGCCGATCGTTAAATAAAACATTTCCTGCGTTTTAGAATTATTCAAAAGATGCTCCTCCGTTCTCGTAGCGTAAAGCGGTACCGGCGCTTTGCGCGGACCGATGGGCTTCGATCAAACTTTAATGCTCGCCTATGTATTGTACGTACCCCTGTGCAAATGATAGGATGTAGACGCATAATAAATGCGCTCGATTTCACGGCATCCGCTCGGATCGTTTAACAAAATACAGGGATGGAACGGGGAGCAAAGTAAATGCAAACGTTTATCGGTCTTTAACGTTCATCTTAGTGCGATTTAGAAAAGCAACTTTCCAACAAACTCGTCGAAACGATCGTGTGTTGCGCGTTTCTCGAGAGTTCCCTTTCGGCGAGAACGAACACCTCATCAGAGAGCAACGACAATGTGATGCGCACCCACCACTTCGACGATTACATCATTATGAACTGCATACGACTCGTTCACGGCGGTGCGGCGCGAAGCACTATGGCCGTGGAGCTGGAACAATTGAATCGAGAGGGTGCAATACGTTTCACGGGGGAATTAACGCCCGCGGCACATTGTAGGTCCATGCTGATCGAGACAGAGAGAGAGAGAGAGAGAGAGAGACTTCGGGTCCTCCATGCTCTCTGCCATATTGGCAATCAGTGAAGTCGACTGTGTTACATCGCATCCACCTATCTAGCCACCGCCGGTGCTTCGCGGAGTTCCTCCAACTGTCAATCTTGCTGCAGCCCTGCCCCATCTCCGCCCACCCAGCTACGTGCAAACGGAAAAGGCCGAAAAATTAACGTCACACTTCAAATAGCGTTCCATCGATCGCTGGGATCGAGGATTAGAGAAAATGCGGATGGTTTAATTCGTCAGCCAATGGGCATTGAAACGCGGTTCAACGCTGTCGAATGCAATTCTTTTGTTCTCCACTGTCACAGCAATTCCATTGACGTTACACGAGCGTTACGATTGTTTGCCTCGTTTCGTTCTTTTTTTCCCATTTGGTGGAAAACGTAAACGCCTCCCCGCGTTGATGCGGGCAAACGCCGCGTTGCATTCGTTTCTTTTAATTACGATATTTGCGGAAAGTGTGTTTATTCGAAGAAGATTCAACGTCTTCTGTCAAGGCGATACAGTTTTCACTCCTCATGAACGCGTAGTTGGAAGTAATTTTCTCGCGGGGTGTGAACGGCGTTTCTTTCCAGTGGAAGTAATTAGCGCTTGGTGTCTCTTATCATTTGAACGTTCCAAGGCATTGGTGGTCCTGGCGGCTCGAACGTGCACGGAGGGTAATAAAGGAAAAGGAAAAGGAGAAGAATACAGATGGCACGGACTATAATTGGCAAGACGAACGGTTTCACTGTAACTTCCGTAACGAGCTACACCGAACGTGATAGGGTTGAGGTTTCATCACTGATTAGACTGAAACGAAAGGAGCATCCTTCGTCTCCCAATAATAAATTTCATTAAATCCTTCGTTCAAATTTTACTCGAGCCTCGTAGTAAGACCTACGGTAAAAGAAGTTCGCTGTACTTTCGCGCGATCCTTCAAAAGTCTCAGCCTTTTCTCTTCTTCGAAGTGATCCTTTTTCTTTGATAAAACATCCGAAGAGCAATCTTTGCTCGCGAGTCCGAAACGACCATGGACGATGCGTATGTATCGTCGCGACAAGGATGAAAAAGAGGAACGTGAAAGAGGTAAACGCCTGGCGTGCGATTTAATCCTATCAAGCGTGCTATCGATCCCCCTTCTGGTCTTGGCGTCAACGACGAAGTAATTAATTTTCACTTTTTTTCGACCGGAGTGGAGAGACTACGAAAAGCGTATATCGTCGATCTCCCTACCCCGCCCATTTCGATCAGTGCATCGGTTAATTGAAATTTTTCTGGTCAACCGCGTGTCGAAAGCGATGTTTGCCAATCCCTCAGTCTCCGCGGCAAGCACAACGTTTGCTTTTCATTTACCGCGGCATTGCGGTACGGTCACGTTTAGAAGCGCAGTTGGGTTGATGGTAGTTAACCAAAGTTGGCAGCGCGGTGTGAAAAAAAGGAAGAGATCGAAAAATGTGAATACGGGTGTGAAGGAATCGGACTGAATCTAATTCCTTGCTAGACGTATTTCGTTCGACCGATTCCACGATCCTGCGATGAAAAATTTTTGCGATTCTATTTTATACTTGGGCAATAGTAACGGGAGAACGAAGGGATGGGAATCGGGCACTCAGAGAAATCGTTCCGCTGGCTAAAGAGCCTTCTTCAGTGAGCACTGGCGACTAATTAGCATCGCCGAATAATTGAGAGGACTTAACAGAGAGCCGGGTTGGAGGCGCGGCATTGTTCAAAATCAGGTATGTTCTCAATCCGACCGTGGCGCACTCGATGCCTCGGCCGGAAATCCAAATCTGGCAGGACGTAACGCCGGAGGCTGGATCGACCTCGAATGGAGCGGCGGCTGGGCCTCGAACTTTCTCTTCCGCACGGTAATCGTCGATTTCAGCGAATTTCGGAGAGATTGGGAATCGTGTGCTGACAAATCCGTATTAGACCGTGTAAACGAGAGCTCCTAGTCATCTGCCTCTGCAGCCGAATGGATACGCGCGGTTTCCTTGCACGTTCAATTCAATCACTTGTTTCCACGTCTATGTACATTTCTGAACAAACAGTGCCGCGCGCTTACAACACGAGTCCGTACTCTCTTCCTCGACTAGCGATTTCATCGGTAGCGATGAAATATCGGAAAGTGTGCCTCGAAGCGAGACCCGTGCCGGTGACAAAGTACTCGTGAAAACGCGTACCTTAACGCGTCCGCTGTCGCGCTACCATTAATATCCATCCTACGGAACTTTCCCGACGAGTCGGTGGATCGGAGGCACGGCGAGGGACACATTTCAATGGGGTGTCGCGTGACAACACGGTCGACAAGGGTTCAGCGGGATCAAGGGGTTGAAGGTAAAGCGTGTACACGAGCATCGTACAACGCGCGAATCCGGTTACCCTGAAGTTACCATTTTTCATTAAGGCTACCTGCCGCCGCTCTGACGCTATATTTCAATCGATTTAAAAAGTGCTGGCGTTGTCCGCTCATACGTCCGTATAAAAATACGTAAATGCCATGGTGGTACGCAACCCGGATTGTACGAACACGAGCCAACAGCGCTGCGCGCCGTTCAGCATCGCGCAATTTGTTGTTTTTATGATTTAGAGGTCCGCGAGCACAATAATTCAGTCGGTGGCGCATCCAGCGTAACGCCATCCAAACGCGACCAGCGCTCCAGTTCTCCATCAGGAAAGTCCACGGGGAGTCCCCGAACACGGCCAGGATACATCACCGATACATGCGCCCGTTATTAATTCCCATCCGAAGCCACCCCTTCGGGCCTGCACCGCTATCCTTCTCTCCCGTGTCTCGGCTTTTCGCGCCTGCACGCACGGAAATTCGTGTCAGGACGGGCGAAGGGTCGTTAGAGGGAATACACGAGTCGCCGCCGGTAAAATATCGTTCCGCTTTCCTTCGTGTGTCTACGCGCCAGAACAGTGATACCCTTGCCACGCGACACGATTGATCTATTGGCTTCGAGTTTTCTAGGATATCGAGAAATTACAGCCGACTGTGTATCAACGTCCAAGGATTTCGAACAGCTTGCTTGAAGAGCAAAGGACTGTTCCAAGCGAAATCTATTCTGTTTGAAATAAACTATGGTAGGTTTATGACAATATCGAAGCCAGAGCGGGCAAAGAAAACTACCCCAGTTACTCCAATATTAATGTTGCGATTTGTACACCAGCAGCAAACCATTCGCGCGAACATCATCGTAGCCAGAAAGTCGGGCGGGTTGTGCGATAGCTTTTAAATAATAACGTGATTAAGTTAACGCGATCGACCGTCATATGTTGCACGGCTGCGATAAATCCGTTTGATAATCCGATAATATCCATCCACCTGCACCACCGGGAGAACGTTTCATCATTTTTTCCCGCTGAACGCTCGTATCCGCGCTGGAACGCGCGATTCCCCAGACGCGAAGCGCGGGCATTGTTTTAGATTAACGGGAAGCGATTCTATAACCGCCGCGATATTTACAGTTCCGCTGCCCGTACGATCTACGCCGCGTCGAAACACCGATCGACACCCTTTATCCCTTCAGGAGATTCATCTCGTCTATCGCGCCTACCCCCCCCCCTCCGTCCCTATCCCCCTCGCCCAATCCATTATCAACTCCGAAATATTCAACGAGCAGCGGCGGAGTCTGACCGGCAGCAGCAGAGAGACTCAAGCCCATTATGTTCAGCTTATACGAGATGCATACAACGCCGGATGCGTTTAGGTTCAACGATACGATGCGGCATTACGTTCCAACCACCGGATCCGTATGCGTCCCGTGTAACGTATGCAACACGGCCTGCTACGGGGGGGTAAATTGCTAAAAGATATCCCCCTCTTGGGATTCGGCGGGGATAGGTTATAACCTGGCCCGGACTCTGCGAGCTTATGCGGAATACATTGCCTCCGGTACGTTCCCGTGCGCGCGGTGTCCGTTTGGCTAGGCCGCGTAGCCCGCATGTGCGTGCACATTTCAATGCGCAAGAACACGCGTGCACTCGCCGAACAGACGACCACGACCGGCGAAAGCGTTGACATCCCACGGGGAATTGTTCAATTTCAGCTGAAGCTCATCTCTAACCCTCGACCTGCAGGAAAACATGGGAACGCGTCGTTCCCGTGGATTACGCAGGCGTGCCACGATCAGCAGGGAAATATCCGCCCGGCGTTCCCGACCGCTGTCTGTCCTTAATTGGAAAGACGACAGCTCGAAAGAGGACGTCGAGAATCGTCAACGTGGAAACCTGCCGTTCTCTGCGTACCCTCGTAGAACGCGACAGACGCGTTGAGGACATTCGACATTTATACTGGTATCTGAGACCGCTATTTCACTGTGCGTGGAAAACGTTAAGCATTATTCCACTTGTCGCGTTATTTCAATTTGCTTTAGCCGATACCGCGTGATTTTTATATGGATACGCGTATTGTATTTTTAACACCGGCGTATTTCGCCCGATACCCCGAAATTACTTCTGGGAATTCTATCCACCGGGGTCCCATCGCGCGAGCTCCATTTTTACAAATTTATCGCTTCCGCCAGGCAAAATAACATTTCGAAACAGGCGTCGGCGCGAAATAATTAATTCCTTTTAAAAGAAACTGCACGGTACATAATGTATCTAAACATGCTAGCCCAGCGATGGGCACGTATCGCGGGATTCGTGTTGTATCTCGCCGCGCAGAAGCCACCGGGTTTACACTTCATACGTGATGCATAGGCACAAACAGCGAAGTTACATATAAATCAGCTAACAAATGGGCACGTGGGAAACGCACCGCGTTTCCCCGTTAATATGTATTTGGCCAGCGAAAATAAAATCTTTATGATCACAGTTTTGGCGGCGGGTTAATATTTTCCTGCAAAAACATCCTGACACAGATATCACACTGAATTAAAAATGTCTCCCTCTGTTTTATAGAGCAAAGCTTTTGTTTCTATCAGGCAAAAGCAGCTTCCTGTACAAATTTACATGTACACGCCAAAGCAGCCTGTGCTACGATATGCGTCTGGACTCGATAAAGAAGGACGATCGACGCGGCAGCTCTTTGCAAATGGAAAGGTTGCGCGTTTTTCTCGGGCCACCTGCGGATCATTCATCATAGCGGTAATGCATCTAGCACCCCTGTTTCTTTTTTCCCCTCTATTCTTGCCGAGGATCAAGGGAAGAGTGCAGGTGAACGATCTTCTACGCTTAGAGAGATAGAGAGCCGCGAGGAATGCTTCGTTCCCTTTCCTCCGCCGTTTTCCACCCTGTCTTGCTGAAATCCTCGCAGCACATCCCTCCGAGGAGACCGCGGAGCTGTGCAACCCCCCCGGTAATGCGAGCATCAATAACCTATCATATCCAACCTAGACGCGATGCTATGCTTCCGACCCTGGGATGCACCGATCTTTTCGTGCTTCTGCTCGAGTGAATGTATATTGTACTTGCTACCCGTACTGGATGCTGCAGCATCCATGATATTACAAGCGGAGCGAACAGAGGAGCTGATAGTTTTACTGTTTACATTAATATTTAAAAAAGAGGAAATCGTACGATATGCAGACACTTTTTCGATTACAAATCGCGTTAGGGATATACGTGATGAAAACGGGGCGAGGGAAAGATCGAGTGTAATTCTACAGGTGAAATTGCATCAACCTATTTTCCAATTACTCTTGCTGATCTCGATTCGAATGAAACTGGGAATATATTGATTGTTCGATTACACGCCCGCACCCGGTGACCATGTGTACGCACGAGCCGTATTTCGATCACTAAATTTATTTTCAACATACCGATGTATCGTTAATTCAAGCAAGGACATCGACCATATTCAGATCACGGTGAAATACTCGTGTTTAAAATTAAAGGTGCATTCGGTACTCGAGGTTTTTCAAGTGTCTATCACTGAATTATCTCTTCCTATTGGATCGATGCGTTGCATACATGATTCGCTACGAATTGCCAAGCGGGATCTGCATGTTGCATATCGATTTATTTGTTCACCACTTGTTCAGTTTCACGAAGATAAATTACAAATGCGGTCAAAATACTCTGCACCGTAATACGTGAATAATGAAGAGGAAGTGTAATGAAATTTTCGTAGAAACGTGCCTCGCAAGAGTTCTCGTTCGGTCTATTGAGTACCGTGTATGATATTTCAATTAACCATAGAATTTAAGGTGAGAACGGAAAGCAGGAAGGCTTTGACGCATTAAAAAGTTTAGATGCTTGTTTTATCGGCAAAGATTTATCGGCATGAATAATAATGATGTACTTACGTTTACTGTTTTGACGACCATTTCTTTGGATTCAGGATTAACTTCGCTCCATTCGCTGGCGTAGTATGGTCCTCGATGTCCAAAGAACTGTAACAATTGATTGACTTTTAGACTTGGATCGATATGTAATAGGAAAGGAAGTAATATCGAACTGAACATCTGTCGATTCAATTACCTCAGGCATGACGTCGATTTATGCCAACGAAGATGCACAGTTCATGCATAAGAATAAATCACGGGAATAAATCAGACATAATTAATTCATGTGACCCAATTTGAAAGACGATATATGCATCAGTAAATATTAGATTAATTGACGATTGCTAAAAAAAATCCCAGCTATTGGAGATCTTTGCTTACTCCGAACTAACTAGATTGCTTTAATTAATTACATTTTAAATAAATGCTAGAATCTCCAACGAGTGGTATTAAATGTACAAGCGCATCCGTTAATTAGTCAAGAATTTCTGTCGATGCAGCATTTGGCTCGACAAGCGCATTGCAAACGAAGATAAAAGGGGAAAAAGAATAAAGGAGAAGTAAGAGGAGGCAACTAACTCGAATCGAAACGAGGCTTTGCACTTTCCCTTCCGTCAAGTAATTTCAAGAGTGCCTAAACGCGAAAACGATACCCTTCCACCTCTACCTCTCCCGTTCACCCCTACCCTTCGTCGACTATACATTCGTTATATACGGGACTGTGATTCGAGGCATTCGAACGAGTGAACCAACACAACAGGACGGCTTTGCAAAATGGCCAAGCTTATAGAAAATCCTGCGAAAGGAAGCAATTCGCCGAGCCCAAAAGGATTCGAAGCTCGGATCCCTCCCGTCCGTCGGCTGGAGAAGAAACAGGGGACGAGGGAGGGTGGTTGGGTGTGTATTCCAAAACGCAAGCGCCTCTATGGATGATTGCCAAAGAGCGTAACATTGGTGGGAGTTCTCATTATGAAAGTTGATACGTTTGGGTGTCGTTGTTTTGTAATTCTCTGCTGTCTCGAACTTTACCTTGTCCCGCACCTTCTTCTTGCTCAAATTTGTCGAAAGTTTCGAATTTCCTACGAGCTACTGCCGCTGCTTGTATAGATTGTTTAGTCTAACGGCGGGAAGCTGTTTCGTCTACAAATTGGTGCTCCACAAAAAAAAGGATAGATGCATAGCTCTGTCTATAGAATAATTTTTTCTGGTTTCCAGCTTCGATACAGTCTGCAGGTTCTGGACGAAATTGAATTAACGATAGTACGAACATACTTATTATGTCAAGATGACAGGCGCACGACCAGTTACGCAACTGATATTGCGAGTTATCTAATTGTGGGTTTTAACCAATGCCTGATCATGGTGGTACCTAATCTAATTTGGAACATGGTAGGAAACGCCGGGAAGACCTTGCACGCGCCAGACATAAATCTGTACAGTTCCTAAGTGCATGGAACTGGTGGATTACGTAAGTTTGGGCATATCTTGTTTACTTGCACCCGAACGGCATTTCGCCAATTGTTCTTGCGTATGCAACGAACGTAATTTCGCTCGTGACACTGTGTCTTCATTTACTAGTTATACGTTCTACTAGAGACGTGTTCGTGATTCTTTGACATTCAAAATTTATCTTAAAATAATCGTGTTTACGAAACAGTGAAAGGGGAAAGGGCCATTTCGAACGGATCAAGAAGATATTAATAATTTCGTAATATGTTTACCTAGGATCACGATTTATGATCGATAACGTGACTTATATATTAGTACCGGAAAATCAACATTTTCCAGACCATTTCCTTAATATTTTCCTATTCTTATCGACTAATAAACGTACCCTGAACTAGATTGATAATTCCACTGATACCAGCGCTAAAGCGACTGGTATTCGTACTAAACCGGACATGCTGGAATATTTAGAACCACGAGGCGAATGAAATTTTACGCTAAATATTGAACTACCTTAAGACAAACGCTTTTAAGTCGCAAATGTATACCCTAGCAATACATGGATTCTAATGCTTACAACGAAATTCCAAGGGCTGTATATGAAATAACTTAAATATTGCCATTGGCAAATAATTGTATACCGAAATAAGAACACTATATTTCTTTTAACTGACGTAGCTAATTGCAAGCTCTTTAATGACTTCTTAATGAAGGAAGATATTATGGAGATCGTACAAAGTAGCACATGTGCTATATTGTTGTATTTGCTATATAATCGGGTGATCACAAATAGGCATTTAATAACTGATTACAGTATACAAATCATGTAATCAGTTTGATTGGCATACAACGAACTAAATCTTTCGATCTAATGAAGATTCCTTTGATAGAGGTTAGGTTCAGTAATATGTAGGGCAAGTAACGTTGACAATTATTATTAACTAAATATCTTACCGGTAACAACCATGTGGGGAAACGCCATTGTGTGGTAACCAATCTGTGTGAATAAAGAACACCGTCTTTTACTTCTCTGTCGATGACATCCGTGCCCAAAACGGACGGGTTTAAAGGGTTCGGGTATTTCCTACATGCTGCTTTCACTACTGTCTCCCATGGATGACTGTGAACAAGAAAAACAGCAAAAACTTTAAATATCATACGTTTCCTTCCTTACAAATAAAAGGGTGTCATAAGATATATTTTTACATCCTAGCCTTGAAAGACACTAATGGCAAAGGGACTTCTCTAATCGACACTTACTCAAAAGTGTGATGCGACGTCCACAACCTCATGTTTCGAGAATTTCTCCTATTCAACGTTACGGCTCGAACACTAAAATTTAAACTATTGCAATCACACGAAAAGACACCACACTCTGACACAGAAAAGTGCGTCTGCTGGCTCGAAAACCTGGTGTAACTTAAAAAGTTTGCACGAGCAGGTCTCCAATGAACTTTAATCTTTCATCGTATAGCGATCGATCAACAGTTGGCATACCTGCTTTCGGCGGCCGTCGGCGTGAATAGCCACGGCGAGTCGCCGCCGGCACTTGCGCCCTATTCTCTGCCGATTCAAAATTTAAACTTACGCGCGAAGTTATATTTATTTAGCAAAAGAGTCGATTGTTAATCCAGCGAATCGTTACGTTCTTTCACGCTACATTTTTCTCGTTTCTTTGGACAATCTAGTCAAGCCGATCGAGCTTCTCGTTAATTCTTTACAATTATTTTTCCCGTCGGAAACAGATCGCGCCGTCGCTTCGCCACACGTTCGCCGGAACGAAGCGATTGTTGTGACGCTTCGCGAATTAAATAGTAATTAGAAGTGATTAATTAGCGTTTATACTTTAATTTCTGACGCTGAGTTGTTGTTTTATGATTTCTCGAGAGATCCATCAATAAGTTCGCGTTTCATATCATTCGAATACCGTGTTTGCATATTGTGAAGTGGACAATGCGTCCGTCGGCAAGGCGATACCATTGGAACGATGACTTTTATTTATAAAAGTACTTTACTACAAAGTGCGTGGTGCTTAATCGTGTCTCCGGGAATAAATCTGGCCAGCAGAGAACATGGAGTTCAGAAATCTTCGCGAAAGAAATCGGCATGTCGTAAATCGAAAGGTAAGTGGGTTGTAACATTTTCTTCTTTGCGTAGCAAGTTCCCTTCTTTTCTTCCTGCAACAAATAGCAAGTAAAGATGATACTACAATGCAGCTAACAATGCATTGCTTCACATCTTACCAAAAGCAGCATTAAGTTTGCTCTGTCCCGATCTATCTCTAATATGTAACGGAACCAAAGGTTGCGGACCTTTATAATTCATAATAATATCTTTGGCCGATTGTAACGCGTTATACACGAGCCTGGATTTCGGTGCCCGAACTAAATATACAACACATTGCCCTAAAAGCAAATCGCATTCAGGCATGCCGATCATCTGGCATCCGTGCAAAGTATGTACAGCTATGCCTGCGATCAGAGATCATCAATTATTTACAGACTTGCGTGTTTCATATTATTCCAAGCCTTTCTTTAATGTATACCTAAGGCATCAGGATCGGCTAAGCCAACATCTTCGCTGGATATTCTCACCAATCTTCTGGCTATATCCACTGGATCTTCCTTGATTGCCATGATCCGTGCTAGCCAATACAAAGATGCATTCCCTTTCCCAGCTTTTATTGACTTATGTAATGCCGAATATAAATGGTGCGCGTTATTACTTTGCTTGTCTGAAAGCATGTGCGCTTGCTTAAGACTTTCCTTAACATCCTGCAGAGTTATTGATGCATAATGGGTAGGGTTTGATATCCTAGATTTAACAGCTAGTTCTAAGCTGTTTAGAGCAACGCGTGCATCACCATCGCAAACTTCTGCCAGCCATTCAATAACTGATATCTCGATAGAGAAATGTGGCTTAGAACCAAAGCTTAGCTTGCCTTCAGAATTCTTTGACAAATGCTTCTGTTGCAAATCGCATACTTCTCCATTGATAAATGTGACAGCTTTACAAAGAATTTCTACAATGTTGGGTGTTGTTAATTTATTTAAGGCAAATACACGGCATCTGCTTAGCAAAGCAGAATTTAAACTATAAGAGGGATTCTCAGTGGTCGTGCCAATTAATGTAAATGTGCCTGCCTCGATGTGTGGCAGAAATATGTCTTGCTGGAGCTTGTTAAACCTGTGTATCTCATCCATAAACACAATGGTTTGCCTCTTTAATTTCGATTCATTTTTTGCTTTACTAACAACATCCCTTATGCTGCTAACTCCTGAGGATGTTGCTGAGAGTTTCACAACATGCACTTTGTCCCTGTGAATGTCTTTGCCTAGCTTTGATACTATGTTGGCCAAGGATGTCTGAAAAATGTTTTAGCAAGTCTATAGAATCAAAAGCTCTTGGAATGTAATGTTTGCATTACCTTTCCACATCCTGGTGGACCCCATAGTATCATGCTAGGAATATATCCATTGGTTAATAATTTCTGTAATACTTTATCAGAGCCAATAACTTGTTCTTGACCTATGTAATCATCAAAGCAGGATGGTCTCATTCTCTCAGCAAGAGGAATGTGATCCTTGTTCGATACTGTTTTCTGATCATTCGTAATTTTTGTATTCATCCTTACATTCGGCTTACACTTTTTTGATGGGTTTATTTCATTAGTTTCCTGGTAAGGGAAGGATCTCTTTGATGCTCGTGATGTTTCCTTCGAAACTGAACTAATTTGTGGAAGACACAAATCAATATGATTTTCGATATCACTGTCGGGGTAGCTCTTTCTACACACTGGGCACAGCATAGTTTGATTTTCAATCTACATATTGCTCACGATCGAAATAATTCTTAAAATGAAACGCGGTAGATAAAGGCGGTTCACTTTTCGAAAATTCCATTTTTCCCTACGAGGTATTTCTGAGTAAAGCCGGCGATAAAATAAATTCTGGCGCCATCTATCTTTGGTTAATTGCGTTTTACTTATGAAGAACCCATGTGCCGCACTACCGAGTGTCTTGGATTATTCTTCAGTTTCACACGATAAACAATATGCATTTCGAGAGGCAAATCCGCGAATAATGTTCGTCCACGTAAGTTCAAAGTACTGAAACAAAATCGTCGTCCCATGTTATCGATAAATATTGTTCTTTCAGAGCGTTATTCGTCCAAAGGATTGATTGTTTCTTCCATAAACATGTCTAATGCTTGGCATAAAAATCCTTACCGCCAACAGCAAGAAGCGTTCGTTTCTGGCCATGGTGGAACAACGTCCAGAGAAGTTATATATGCCATTATGCCGAATATTTGTAGTATTCTATTGACTACTACCATAACTGGTCTTTTGGGAAGGTTTATTCATAGAAATATCAAAATTCTATTAGAATTTGCATTAATTATAATCCCATCTATATTATGCTGCACCGTACTGTCTGAGTACGTAGCTACTGTGTGCTGTGCTATGTTGCTGATATCTGTTATCAATATTTTCTTATTGGGAATTAACTTGAAAGCTTTCCCAACTTACAACATTAGATCTGCTCGCAGCAGAATGCCTTTCATCACAAATTTCAGAGCATTGACTAATATATTAACGGCAGTCTGTATATTGGCCATAGATTTTCAGATTTTCCCCCGCAAGTTTGCCAAAACCGAAGTGTTTGGCTATAGCTTGATGGACACCGGCGTGGGACTGTTTATATTAGCCAATGCTCTTGTGGCTCCAGAGGCTAGAGACTTTGCTCCCAAACCCAGAATAGGTTTTTTCTATACTATGTCCAAAAATATCAAACATTCGGCAAGAAGTTGTATTCCATTATTAATATTAGGCCTTGGAAGATCTGTCTCCATTGAAGTTCTGGGTTACCAGAAACATGTAACAGAGTATGGGATCCACTGGAATTTTTTTATAACTCTAGCGTTTGTTAAGCTATTCACCAGCTCTATAACGAGTACCATTAACTCAAGGTACTCATTGTTATCGGGCATGTGGATATTGGGAATGCATGAATACGTTCTAAGCACTAAGGGGTTGAAGGAATGGGTTCTAAGTGATAGGCCAAGGGATGATTTTGTATCCGCAAACAGGGAGGGCGTAGTATCCGTGCCTGGATACGTTGGATTATATTTAATCGGTGTAGCCGTGGGTAGATTGATACATTCCACTTACAAAAATTCGCAAGCACAGAATTCATTGCGACAGAAGTACAAAACTTTTCGCGTCAAACTCTTCGGATACGAGTTTGACGCCTGTTACGAAGAATCGATGATCTTGTGTATCAAATTGTCTCTGATATCGGCCCAAACTTGCGCGGCTACCTTGTTCTGTGATTCATATTTCGGGGTTTCACGGAGACTCGCAAATGCTGGCTATTGCATGTGGATTCTTACCTTGGGCGTAATGGTACTTACCTTACTATTATTAATAGAAATAGTTTCCGATATATTAATACACGCGGCCGTAGATTCGGTATCGTCCGAGAAAAAAACGGGAGCGCAGAAAACGAACGTGACAAATAGACGAGAAAGTGTGTCGGATAAATGCGAGAAACACGCGATTAGAAGTGGCATTGAAATATTCGAAGCTGTTAATTATAATGGCCTGCTCTTCTTTGTTTTGGCGAATTTGATGACTGGCGGTATTAACATGCTGCTTCGCACATTATACGTAAGCCAATTAAGGGCTTTGGGTGTACTGATCGCATACATGGCTGTGAATATTGCATCTGTTCTATTGTTGTACAGAATGCAGATACAAATTAAGTTGTAAAATGTACGATCTGTGCATTAATTGCACCTCAGGGTATATAGTTTTAGTTATAATCTAAACGCGGCGTAATTTCCAAGTGTTGGCACTGCCACTACCTAGATACATAAAATTGTATTCCCTATTTATTGAATCTTTTTTTTTATTAAAATAAGTATGTACATATATCTGTAGAAAAATAAGCTTGGTTGGTAACAATTCCGTCTCCTTTACTCAACATTAACTGTAATACTTATTAGTCCATTCTAAACACTTTGCCCGCCGCTGTCACGCACGCGTGACTTCTTTTCGCCAGCGGTGATGCTTCGTTTCGATGTTTGTATAGATGAACATATTGTTGCAGAGTTATCTTAATGCCTTTTTTAATAATAATTGGGTTGTAACTACTTATGTTACGAACGACTGCGCGAATATCGCCGACGGCGAGCGAGAGGAATCTGCGTGAATCTTGCCGACGGCAAGCAGTAGAGTCCGCGAGAATCTCGCCGACGGCAAGCAGTGAAATCTGCGTGAATCTTGCCGACGGCAAGCGATTGAATCCGCGCGAATCTTTCCGACGGCAAGCGGTGAAATCTGCGTGAATCTTGCCGACGGCAAGCAGTGGAATCCGCGTGAATTTTGCCGACGGCAAGCAGCGGAATCCGCGAGAAGTTTGCCGACGGCAAGCAGTGGAATCCGCGAGAAGTTTGCCGACGGCAAGCGGTGGAGTCCGCGTGAATTTTGCCGACGGCAAGCAGTGGAATCCGCGAGATTCTTTCCGATGGCAAGCAGTGGAATCCGCGAGAAGTTTGCCGATGGCAAGCGGTGGAGTCCGCGAGAATCTCGCCGACGGCAAGCAATGAAATCTGCGTGAATCTTGCCGACGGCAAGCGATTGAATCCGCGCGAATCTTTCCGACGGCAAGCAGTGAAATCTGCGTGAATCTTGCCGACGGCAAGCGATTGAATCCGCGCGAATCTTTCCGACGGCAAGCGGTGGAATCCGCGCGAATCTCGCCGACGGCAAGCAGTGGAATCCGCGTGAATTTTGCCGACGGCAAGCAGTGGAATCTGCGCGAATCTCGCCGACGGCAGCGTAACGACGGTTCGATAAATGTGCGGCCGGCAAAGTGTTAAGTGTTTCATGGTGTTCGAAAAACATTGCTTAGTGCGTTAACTATAATTCATCTTTGGATTGTACATCAGGTTTCAATTCATTGCCCTGTTTCGATTTACGTGATTGAATTCTCTCGCTTTCATTCGATGTTCCGGCTTCGTTTTTCACTTTCGCTGTCCCGCGCTGCGTCTTTTTGCTGATAAATTCACGAAAAGAGTCGTGATTTTTCACGTAATCCGCAGCTTGTGATACTATTCGCAAGAATTCTTCAACGTCGAAACTATAGTTCGTGAATTTCGCGTGAGCTCCGCCATCAGGGTGTGTTCCCTGTATAAAAATTAAATTATTGTCTCAGCAAAAGTTAGATTAAATTCTACTTAAATAGAAGAATCTCTTACTGGATCCTGCTGTACGAGTTTAGATGCGTTCTCCCACGTGAAGTACCTGACACCTCGTAAACGGGCTAGATCCTTGTAACATCCTGGATCTTCGCAGTTGTAACTGAACGATAATCACACATGAAATCCATTTTGCTTCGAAAACAAAAACTATTTAGATACACTTACATCTCAAATACAGCTGCCCAATCTGGCAGGAACATTAAGTGAGTTAATCCAGCTCCGTGTATGCCAATAAAAATATCGGAGTTCCTTGTAATTTCCAACTGTTTCTTGAATGGAATTTTTTTATTATAGACTACCTAAAGGAACAATGTCTTTCCTTACTGTGATCATTCTATATGTCATTTAATTCCATTCATTTATTCTCACCTTCCTCACTCTGTACTCCGGATTCTCCTTTAAAGCATTCACCAGATCGTCCTCGTTTAAAATTCGTCTGTACTGAGTGTCTCTGCTTAGTAAGGTAACTCGTATCCTTTGGTTCTTTCGTTCACGAAGCGGTATACGTAATCTGTGTAAGACGTGATCACCAAATGCTTTGAACAGCCCGCTCCTCTCACAGCCATAAATCTAAAAGAATATGCAGGAATTAAAATCCGTAAATATGTCATCCCCAATTTCATTAGGAAACAATTTAAAAAAAATCTTCATACAAGAGGTGTGTTATAATAAAGCCCAAAAATCATTCGCGGCAGTAGAGGGAACACGAGATTCTTGAAACAGACAGTCTCCCCGCGAAACGTCTTTAAATCCCACAGCGGGTTTCTCGTGAAAGCATCGAACGTGTCCTGGAACGCGGAGCGATAGCTGAAAGTAAAAAGGAACTATTGGTCTCTAGCGTTTCGTGGTCTTTCTGTTGCGCCGGTGTCGATTACCTGTAGCTCTCCCAGATCATTATATGATTATCAGTGTCGAATGCAGCGGGGTGCGAGAGGTTTACGTGCAATGACGCGTACAAGTTGACAAAGTCGCAAAAATGATGATACATATTTACTACTGAAACAAAACCACTTCGAGAAATGATTCGCTTGCTCGTCGATTTATTATACACGGTGATTCGGTCATTGTTTGTTTGTTTTTTTTTTACGACTTACTGGCATCGATTTTCATTATGTACGTTGGCTTCTCTATAACGATATCACAGTCGCCGTTCACGATCGGTGGTCGAGGTAGCTTTCGGAAATTTCGCAGTTCAGGCCCCCACGATTGGAGTGGACTTATGTGATCCGCATTGTCTTGCAGTCTTTTCTCGTTTAATCTGAGTAGAAAATATAGTGTGATAAAGTATTACAATCAAAGTATTATAATATTTCTCTTACTCACGTGCAATATCCACCGATTTGGCCCTCGCTTAAAACATCCATCTTATATCGTATGGGTTCTTTTCTTCGGGCTAGATCCGTGAAATTGATCATTATATTCCTTGCCCGGCAGAATCTCATGTGTTCCGAACACTCTAGCGACGAATCGTCCTGTGGTAAAGATTGCCGAGGGAATAAATGTCAGGGAAAAATATTATTCTTCTACTGGCGCGACATTTACCAGAAACAATGGCTCACAGAAAATAGACATTTCTTTCCGTTGGTCGCGCACGTAGCCGAAATCTCCTTGAGCATAAAACGTCTCTAGTTGAGCCTTTTTCGTCGTCACCCATCCTCTGTGATCACCCGGACATTGAGGAACGGAAAAAGAATGCTCGTCTTTGCAATTCGGCTCGTATCCCCAGCAAACTTTGGCATCAAGGCTATCCTAAGTTTTCCCAGTAAGAAACAAAAGAAAAAAAAATGTATCGTGCAATTAATTCGAATACACTGAATATTAAATTCGATGTTAATTGATTATTCCATACATCGACGCGTGGTCAATAACAGCGTATTACCTTGTACGGACAGGCGATATTATTACGGCACTCATCGGCCACCGTGGGAAAGGAGTTGAAGTAATACTTGAGGTGATCCGACGGTAGATCAATGTCCGTGTAATTACTGTACGTAGCCGTGACCGCGAACACCAGCACGAACGTCACTGTGCATTTGACAGATAACACGTAACCGATCACCATAGTGGGGCGCACTAACGAAAAGTCGGAACTGGGATTCTCCGAGTGAAGATGCCGTGCGCTCGATCTACGGAACGACTGTACTCGGCCGTGTGAATGGAGGAGAGGGACCACCTGTAAGTCCTCAGCCTACCGTGCGCACTCCGCGTCGTGCAGGGACGAATACCTGTACACCCACACACGATTACCAGATCGTTTCCTTAAAAGAATCGGTGAAAGTCAATGCTAGAGCTGAACAGCCGGTATCTTGCATCATTCGTCTATTCGGTACCGATGCATACCTCGTTATCCTTGAGAATCTCTCGCGACAGGAAAATCCATTCGACGGGTCTCCTTTTCTGATTTTCGAAATCATGCCGGCATTTTCGGTCCTGCCAGGCCAATCGGTAATACGGGAGCGACTATTACAATTGTCTCATGAATCTTCGGGTACTCACGCTTACGGAACGGATATGCCGCTCGTCCTCACACCTTTTGCCACTGTGAGACAGGAAACTGCGCGCGGGTCTTCGACTTCGCTCTCGCCCTGCTTGGATATTCTGTATAGTTTCAATATGGCTGAACATTGTCGTTACTCGGGGGTAGACTCCGTTACGCATGAGGGAGGTGTTTTACACATTGTTAACGTTATGACGAACAAATGAAGACTGTTGCACCCCGTACGGACGGGTAAGGATTCTGTTGACCCGCACTTGCGGCATTTTG
This sequence comes from Holcopasites calliopsidis, assembly GCA_023838395.1. Lineage (NCBI taxonomy): Eukaryota > Metazoa > Arthropoda > Insecta > Hymenoptera > Apidae > Holcopasites > Holcopasites calliopsidis. The sequence goes on from JALHAQ010000009.1 coordinate 4,079,139, forward strand.
GCTTTCTTCTGGCTAACGTTACGACGCCTCGCGCGTGACAATTTTTATTTATTCATGGCCACCTACAGGAGGCTTCACAGAGCAATTTCGTTCTTGTGCGATTAATACAGCAGATGAAAACGTACTTACCTATATTTCCAATATTCGATCGTGGATATCCCTCCTGGCCGCTTACGGGTAGTCCATTCACGAGTTCCCTGTATTATTGCAGGCAGGTATCTAGAGACTACTCCGGCCGGGGCGCCTTTTTATCAGCGCCCGATTCAGTAGAGCAGCTCGGGTAGAACGCAGCAATTTACAAGAATAAAGAAACGAATCCTTAAATGCTGCAGGATTAAGTAAAAAATCGTAGCTACATTCTTTTCGCATTCATATGTAATGAATCTTCAAATTTTCATACACTTAAATCGATCGCAACGCTACACGCGCAAGGCGTACAGCAAATTGTCTTATGAGGGATCACTCCGCTGCGTTAGAACTATCGGCCAACGTCAGTGCAGAGTGATGCCTTCCGTTATACACTTTGCCTTTGCTAATTCTTGCAGATATGCAGATATGATATGCTAATTCTTCGTGAATTCGTGAAAAATCGTTTCGACGTACACGGTAGAGACATTTCGATCCTCTCTCAAGGCGTGGTCGACGTAGATTCTATCTTTGCAGTTTATACGATTTTGTTCGTCGTACAGAGATTCGGATCTAAGGGTTTCGACGTACGCTGTTTGAGATACAGCCAGTCCCACACTCGGCTAGGCATGAATCCTTACGTAATCTGGAAGACTCGAGTAGCTACAGTTCTTGTTGCTCTCGCAGGTGTCTTTATTGGCTCGCACGAAATCCTTTCTGTGCAATTAAAGCCGGGCACGGAGCAGGTTTCATTGTGCTCGACGAAAGGAGTAAAAGTAATGTATGTGAAACGGGAAAGTTATTTACTTAGCGTGCAACAGCTCCTTTCTAATTTGATTTCGTATATATGTATATATACATCACGGTGTAGGACCGTGGTAAAATGGATAAACGCTTAATGCACGCGGGAATACACATTGAAATCGACGTCTGTGCAATGTCAAATCAAACGCACCATAGGAATCGTATTTCGTAATTTCTAGATGTCGGAAATTCACGGATCAATGCTGATCGATGCAGAGGAACCAAGGCATCGGATGCGAGGGACAATGGAGTAGATACCCCCGGCATCAACCTGCCACGGCGTGACTCGGAAACGAATCGTGTTGGACAAGCTGGTTCGTATACCCATAGAAATACGCGAATATATAGCTGGCGGAGACATACCGGACTGGTCGGCACGGATTACCGTGGATAGATGGAGGAGAATGATCTACATCGATCACGAACGCGGCACCCTCGGCCCGATCTGCACGGGCCCCGGTTCGGTTGCAACGGTACCTCTTCGTTCACCATTATCGTCGAAATCGCCGTCATCCTTCTTTCTGATAATTTTATCAGACCGAATCGGGCCTGGCCAGTTCTACGGTACGATCCGATCGGTAAAGCATTTATTATACATCGGCGGAGCGGGGATGAAAAATGCTGCTGCGCCGGGGAAATTGCTGAATCGAGCCGCGGCGACCCACGCTCGGACGAATGGAATAATGGCCGGTAACGGCACATTTGTATGATCAATTTCGCGACAGGATTGCGCAACGGTTTGATAAACGGGCCTCACGTGGAAGTGTAACACACGTAGAAATCCGGCGTGCAAGTTGTAAAACGGGCGCGCGTGGCATCGGTGTAACGCGGATTGTCCCGCCACTGTGGCGCCGGGCCTCACAGGCGACACGATGCAACCTACGCGAAATTCAGCGCTATAATGTCCCTCATAGAGCTCTTGTAGGGTTCCTCCCGTTGTGACACGGAGAAAATCGTGGAGGCGGCGCGTCACCGTGCGATTGCGACGGGTGTCTTGCGAAACCAGAACACGGAGGCACCCACGCGAGCCGAAAAAGAAACCCCGGTACGGACACAAATTTCCCCGGATGCGCGTACTTTTCGTTACGCTGCCCCGATACGAAAGAATCCCGTGTCCATGGTCGTGGTCTACGAATAGTTGCGTCTATCAACCTGCGCGAACCGAGCGACGCGTCGTATATTATCGTGAATCTACCTGCGTCTTTTCTCTTTGCCACCCACGCTTCCCATTTGAATACGTATACAGACATAAAGTGTAACGATTGTCGCGTCCCTTCTGGCCGGGTAAAACGCTCGGTTATCGGTAGACAATGCTTTGTAGATCCTTCAAACAGCAATCGTAAGTGCATGCGTTACTGCCTGTGTAAAGTAACGAGCGTAAATCGTGATTCTTTCCGATTGCAATGCTACGATCCATTGAATGGGCATCCGGGCCCTTCGCAGTTGTACGAACGTTTCTGCTTGAAGATCATTGTAACGTTCGAAGAAATTGCATTCGAGAATATCAAATTTATACTGCGAATAACGATAAAACACTGTCGTGCATTGGATAACCGCTCTTCAATCGTTTTCCAATGATACATCGAGGCAGGGATTAAGAAACCGAGATTTAATCTGTCCACATTTGTAATGGATTTAATTAAGATCCGATTATTTCGATTGCTTCGGACTGGCGACCACGAAGATAGAAATTGCCCGGCGGCGTTAGACGCGCGGCAAAGAAATTCCATCACACGCTAGCCCCTCGTTAGTGACGCTGGACTAATCGCTTAATTAATAGATGATAAATGCTTGTAATTCCGCAGGTGAGTCCCGAGGTCTTCTACACCTATGTACCTCGTTACCAGGACGAATTAATTACGCACGGAAGGTGATTAAACTGGCGGACCTGATACGGCGGACACAAAAAAGTCGACTCTTGAATCACCCCTCTCGTAGGGTCCTCCACGAAATTTTCTTCGCAGCCTCCGCGCACGATTTATCCTCCTGCGCAACCGAGGTCATGGGGTTATGGTTCCTGATGTTGTATGCATGAAAAAAATGCGCGAACCTTAAAATATCGCATGGGGGCTGGTTAAGTGAGTTTAAGGTTTCCGTCGTCCGCGGAGGATCCTTAAATTCAAGACGCAGCACTTTCGAAAGCCTTGCCTTCGAATAACTCTCCGAGCGCGCCGCGCATAAAATACTCCTCCTTTGAAATTAATTTCAATTGCCTGCTCCATCTTTGTACGCAAAGTTAACGGCGCGGATCGGACCTGCATAATGGACTGACGCAAGAATCCTCTGCACGAAGAAATGCACTCGCTACCTTGATGCAACACCAGTGAGACATTGCTCGGTTCATAGATGAAGAAGCGCGAAAAGCATGGACCAATCGATCGTAACGTCTGCCGAATTGATTTTGTCTTCCGCAGTTGCACTTGACACCGATTCTCAGAATTTTACGTATATTTGTATGCATGAGTAGCGTAAACGGGAGTAGGCTTGGCCGCATTAATATTGTCTGGAATCACAACGGCGGCAGGTAAGAGGAAGACTCTAACAAATTATTATCACAAGTTCGGGACGATTATGGTGGAACCATAAATCAAAGCTCTGTCACATCATTCATCTTAAAAGTGTCTTAATCTCCTAGGGACACGGCTACCACATTAGCTATAAGATGTACATTCCTCTTTGCAATTGAAAATTCTAACCCAGCCTCACGCGGTATCGTTAATTCATTCTGTCGTTCGGACAGGCCGATTGTTCTTCTAACTGTTCATATCGGGAGGATAGATTGGTGAACAGAGTTGAAACGGTTTGACGAATAATGACCGGCCGCTGCGTCCTCGTCTATGATAGACGTGCAAGCCAGAGGTGAAGCAGCAATAGCGGACGTTTTTGCCAACGTCAACGACAACTTGTCCCGCGGTGTTCACGATTCGACCTGGGCTACGACCTCGGCGTCGTAAATTTCGTGTCATAGCGGTTGTCACCGACTCACCTTTTTACGAGCGTACCACGACTCGTATTCACGGCCCTGCCGAGACGTATCCACCGCCGCGGAGCTCTTGCTTCGGTCCAGCAGTTGTTAAGAGGATCCTCCGGTTGGTAATCTCTGACAGCGACTCCGGTGTCCCTTTCAGGTTGCCTCTCTTCTCGCGCCTTCGAGAGTACGACCCCGTCATGAATCAAGCGGATAGTCAAAGGATACATATCCCGCGTAAACAGTGAAATAATAGACGGCGGATTGAATGTTTTCTGTTTTCTGTCTTTTCAGCTCCACGAATCTGCAATAAGATAGAGCTGAGCACATAGTTGGTTCGCAAGATAGCTGCCCCGACGGCTTCAAGAGGTTGGTTTTATGTTTATTCTTTGACGCCCACTGGAAGCAATGCGTCAAGACATAGTCCTGTTCGATTTCTTTACGACCATCTTTACGCGCGCTTAACTCTCTGTGCACTCTCGTAATCCAACTGCATGTCGACCTCGCGTGTCGCCGCACTTTATGGAGTCTGATCCTGACAGCGTGGTGTGATTTATAATATAAACAAATTATTCTAATCATCATCACGCCACGGAGGACTTTTATGGGGGCAGGATAATCTTGTAGCGGAAGCGCTCGCTGTCGTGAGCCCCCTGCAAGTCCGACGACTAACTCGTACAGCAAAGCGACGCAGTCGAACTGTGCCAGGCTACACCGAAATCATTAGAGAACCCGTTTAAATACGCTCACGGTTTTTCGATCGAAAGTAAATGGAGACGGATTGGACGTTTATCATCTGATAAGTACGCGAGCTTTCTACATGCGATTTGTGTTGCGCCGCGGTGTGGCTCGGCTGAACGTAATCAGGTGCGCGCGCCCGGTTCCCCAATGCGCGTTCAGGTCTACAAACGGAGCGTAAGCACGGCCGGTGATATTGCATGCGAGGAATAGGAATCGTGCAGGTGCGGTCTGACTCGCGAACCGTACGAGAATTCGCGTTTCCCTCTCTTTATTCTGTCCACCTTTCTCTGTATGCTACGGAGCATGGAGCGCGAGGAACCGATTCGCACACTTCTCGCGTTTCCATAAAGAGACGAAGAAAGTGCCGTGCGTTGTACCCCCCTTACCGATGCGGTCTATATGGGAGAACAAAAGAGTGGGCAGAAGAAGAAAAAAAACGAAAGGACACACCTGCGCAGGTCCTGTCAGCGAGTGGGTGTTCCCCAATAGAAAGTGTCACCAAACTGTGCCACCCTTCTATTATTACACATCTCTCAATTAATTGCCTCGGTACCCTATCCCGACATGATTGTACCTTCAATTATTGTCCAAACATTTGATTTTATCGCTCGCATAATTCACGTAGCGTGGTATTTTTATCCGAATTGTTCTGCTTGCTCGGGAACGACTTGACAGAATTTATTCGCGGTCCAGAAGTCGTTTGTCGTACGGATCACGGGATTAAGAGTCGAAAAATCGGTGGCGCAGCGGGTTGCCCGTGGCAGTATCCGCGCCACATTCCGGGTCGAGGCAGATTGGCTCGACATCGAAAACGATTCCGGCCGAAAACTGCTCCACGAATCCCTACATCAAGTGCCCCGGTTATCGGGCCGGATCGAAAGAACAAGGACAGCCACGGGCCATAATCGTGGATCAACTTCTGGCTATGGACCTGCCCCGTAAAGGTACGAACACTCTGCAACGCCGACCCCGCCTATTTGTGCTTCATTGCACATCCTTATACAGTAATGCCCAATGTTTGACGCTTCGATGAAATTGGATGGTCGAGCATCGCGCTAAGTCGTAGCGCGATTACGCTTTTCGATGAAACTGTTGCTTGAACAAATTACAAGTGTCGTAATCAGCCTAACTATCGGAGCTATCGCTGGTTTTATAGCGTGTTAAAACATAGAACGGCAGACACCGAATCGCATTACCGTCCGATTTGGTATACGAGCGTCATTGTTAATTAGACTGGATGATGCTCCAGCCTGTTATCTCGAGTATCTTCCACTGCGGATAACTATACATTTGATGTTACCATTAATGGACATCAGAATGCAGGGATTATATAGCTTAATTAGCCTTACCCGCCACCGTTATCTCGTTTATGAAATCGTTAACCAACCTGTACGTGTGCTCCTTATCGAACGTCTTAAAGACACCGCGCCTCTGCCCCTGCGTTATCTCGTGCCGACTGTTAGTTAATTACTTATAATCAGTTTCGCTGACTCGATCCCACTTTTGGATCGTGTCATTAAGTGACCACTACTGTTACCTGCTTCCCCGGGGATAGATTCTAACGAATGGTTGCTATTACAATGATTAGTTCCTTCGATTTTCAGGGGGATGCACTTCACACGAAACAAAGTGGCCGAAGATTACGTTACACCTTTGGACACCTCCTCCCAACGAGCTCCGAGACAAGTGTCTTCAACTTGCCTCGCCTGTTATCTCACGGTGTCGATCCTGGAATTACGTAATCGGAGGTGGATAATACTTTATAGTTAATACTTTCGCAGCCTTGATATTTGTATCCGACGCTCCGGGATGACCAAGCCGATTTTCGCGTCACCTACAAGCCGGCACAAGCTTCGACACGACTTTCTATGCATTGGGAGTGCCGTGACAAATTTCGAACGTGCGAATTCCTCTCTTACAGGTGGCTGGAACGAAGTGACAGAGCAACAGCTGTTTAACGCAGAATTACCGGCAGTACCGATCGCAATACCTTCCCATTTAGTGGAATTCGCTGTGCGATTTGAGGGACGCAGTTGCTGCGGCGCGGGTCTACGAATCGCATAGGAGCAAGAAAGGAGGAGGCAGAGCACAATGGTGGTAAGCAGGAAACGCGTGTGAGAAGAAGGCGGAGGAAGAGACACGCGGAGGTCGGTGCACTATGCAGGAAGGCGAAGGAGAGACAGCGCGGGGCAACCCGAGCGAATCGGGGTGGTCCCGACATCAGCGTTGACTAACTGCGACACGACAAGCTGCCATACTCGCTTAAACTCTCCCGGGCCTCGATCGCGTTCGACGTGGAATAAATTAATGTTTCCTCGCGCTGCATCTAGGTCATCCGGAATTTCTGGCGACTCTTGCATCCAGGAAGACCGAACGCGCTGCGCGGCGAAAACGGGCATACCAATGACGAGGCGATGAGACGTAACGAAATACCCTCTGCACGAAGACGCGTCCCCGTCGGACACATGATACGCGGGTATCGACTGGTAAGCGCTGACACTCAGCTGATGGCAGGTGAAGTCAACACCCACGACAGTCGAATAACTCCACGCATGCTCACCTTCAGTGGAATCGCTGATCAGGTACCAGGTTCTGACATCAGGTACCTCGACGGAAAATTATGCAAGACGTGCGCCAAGCAGTGGGAAATAATTGATCACCGTAATATCTTTCATACATTTTAATGTATCTACGTTTAATCGCTGCCATTTCCAAGCCGATTTCAGAGGGTAGGGAATCAGCCGAGCCTCGGTTACCGCAATAATTACGATCCAACGCGATACATTTTCACGATTCTCTGACAAGATCCGGCGCAGAGGTCGCGCAGAGACACGATCTGTAATTACATCGGTGCACGTGAGTTCAGCCGGATCAAGTGGATCGCAGCTTCGACGCATGCATTTGCACTATTCCCCGAATGCCGTGGCGCAACGACCCAAACGGGCAGCGAAACAGAAGTGACTCACTCATCGCGGCCGGCTAAAGCCTCGAATTATTGCCGCTATTATTTGCCTAGCGGTCGGCGCGCGCTGAATCGTTTTACTACAGTTTCCAAGATATGAGCGTTTCATTTGCAGAACTGTCTGAAGAGTTCCGGCCTAATCAAGTTGATCCGACGAATGGCAGGGATTCGGATAAGCACCGGGACACGATGAACATTTGCAGGCGGCTTCTCCAAAGAGAAGCGGCCGTACTTACGGTCGTTTAGATAAGAGCCACGATGGCCGATATGCATAATATGTTGGCCCATATTGGGACAACCGAGCACCGCGCGGGTTCGAGTTGCGAGAGACGTCGGGGAGCAAGAGGAATGAAGGAAGAGAAAGGGCGCCGACAACGCGTGGAACATCGCGCCAGGGATCGGCCTGTTACTTGGCTGTCAGTAATTCAGTAGCCTCTTCGGGACCTCTGAAGATTCACTGATGCCGCCCCTGAGGAACCGGTAACCTGTCTACCAAATCGATCAACCTGTATCTCGTTCACTTTACCCTCTCTCCTTGGCCGCCTTGTCTCCTCTTTCGCGATCGTATCCATCGGCGGTCTACCTGTTTCGAGTATATATGTATATATTAATCATCGTTCAAGCAGATTTATCCTTTCTTCTATTTTTCGTTGATCTGCAATTAAGTGGGGGATTTATTAAGGAACGATAAGAAATTATTGTAGTAACATCTTCGATAATTTATGCTATACAACGTGTCGGCTCCCTCGCATGCTGCACGCATATCAGATACGCGTATGCGCCTTTCCATGTTTCTTATCCCTCGGTAGCGGCGAATGATACCGTGCCAGCAACCGTAAAGTAACCACGATAATTATTCGCATTCGTCCGGTGTATCCGCGGAATAAGACGTAGCCATACGTTCCCGAGGAGTTTCCTATTCGCCCGCAGGATTTCCCATGTAACCGGCCCGCGGTGCTCGTGTACGTGCTTTCTAACGGCAGCAGGAATTCGCCTCTCCTTCTTCGTCCCTTCGGGGACGGTGCAGCGTACGATCGTCGGCGTACAACCGCGTACCGCCAGGTGCAAATTCTTCTGACATCATCGTCGATGTACGTGATGCACACGTTGCACTTGCACGGCCGGCCAGAGGGCTGCCGTTCCGCGTGCACTATACCACTACGCGTGTACGTGCAATCTCTTTCAAGCCGCACACACGCGCGAGAGTGCGGGCGGGAGTGCGTGGCGCCAGTGTGGCGGCGTCCAGCGGAGCTCCACCGACAAGGATCGTGCAAGAGAGAAGAAGGAGGAACCGGAGGAAAGGTGGAGATAACGTTCCAAAAGGAACGAGGAACGGAGAGCACCGGTGATCGGAGACATTCTCTTTACCATGCGCGCACCGTCTACTTATTAAATCACTCTTAAATCGTATTACGGCTCCTCTCTTGGCGGGACACGCCGCCGTAATTTCTAATGTACCGTGTCAACCCTTCCTCGCCTCATCGTCTCTCGCAAGTCACGAAATTCCTGCGGACACGGTTCACAAAGTTGCATTCGCGAGCCGGACCTGGCTCACGTGGAATATCGTTTTTGGACGTAAATTATCTCCAAACTCCCGAGATGCCAATTGTTGGACGAAAGTCATTTCGTTGAACGGCTCCAAGCTCGCCAATTTTCTTCCTGCACGCGAGCTGTTTTTGAAATGACATTTTTCTTCACCATCTCCGGGCGATCTGTAACAGGCATGCGTTTGCGCGCGGTCTCGCCCTCTGCTTGCCGGCAATAATTCAGCCGATCGATTTGCCGGGCCGTAACTTATATTTCGTTTGACCCTGATTATTTCGTCGTCTCGAAGAAAACGAACTCTTTTTGTTTCACAGCAAGAAACGAGTATGGCGAGGTTGAGAATTACGTCGGCGAGAGAGAGAGAGAGAGAGAAGCGTCAAGATTGTTATAGCGGAGGCGATTTTATGGTACATGTTCTAGGCATCAGCTATCGGCCGAGCCTCCACCACCGTCAAGAATAAAGCCCAGACTGGTCCAGCGCGATGTATCGATGCCTCGAGGTGGTACCAGATTGGAGAAATGTTTGCATCCTTCGTTACACCGGTCCTGTCGGATTACCCAATCCTTTATGCAATCTCTCGTCAAGAGTCCGCGCGACAGTCCGGTCACACTACTCTCAATTAAGCTTAATCGAAGATCTTTGTAACGGTGTTATGTTCGATCCCTTGTTACAGAAGTTATTCGAGATACACAGCTTCCTCGAAGACTATTTTAAATTCATACATTCGGATTATAACAGAACGTTGTGTTATATTTTACAGGGCCACGGTGGTCGTGTAATAAAATGTGACATAATCTTCTAGATAAGATCAGAATCTACATGGAAATACTGGACGGTTTTGTAAGTAAGCTGCACGATGCACAGAGCCTGATTAACGTTTCGAAAGACTTTTCTCTCGATCGGAGCTCGCTCTAAGTTTCACGTGGCTCTCTTCCTGCATCGCGAGATCCAACCGGCCCTGAACGAGCCTGCCAATATAAGCCGAGCCACACCCGTTGATTTTATTGACGTACGAGCCTAGCATGGCGCGTGCTCTGCATCGTGGCCTGATATCGTTTTACCTTGCACCTTGACCCAGGCGCAGCATAAATTCATATGTTGTTCCGTGAATTTGTCGATTCCGGACACCTGCCAGGGATTTGTTTCCCGTGAGCGATAACAATGACTGTGTTCCCGACAGAAAAGTCCAGGTAAGGAGCGAGTGCCCCGAAAGGGGTTAAGCGTTACGAGTGAACCTCGACATCGAGCGCTGATCGAACGAGATCGCACGGCGGTATCGTAAATCATGCAACCGAATTCAATAAAGCACCATGCCCTTTCCCTCTAACCGGTGCCAGCAAGTACAACCTGAAGAAATCCCGAATGTGTCCATAACTCAGCGGGTCTCTCCGCTCGGCCCTCTGGATCTACCTTTCCGCGACGTGCGCGTTCACCGTCTTTCGTTCGTTTTCTTTTTCCTTCCGCTGTTTCGTCTCGAGCCGAATGTACACGTAAACGCGTTCTTACGTGTCCTCGCCCGAACCCTCCGATAATTGCAATTTCGTGTGGTTCGAAGTGATCGTAAGTCATGAAAATGATCGACGCAAGAAGGAAGATGCAAGAGGACAAGGACGAGAAGAAAGGGAGAACGGGGTGCAGTGCGCGTAGAAGTGGGAACGGCGTTGCGTTCCAGCTGACAGCAGGAGTCTCGGGTTAGGGACTTAAATCATCGGGTAACAACGACGATATCGACGACGGTGACGATCGGCGAGACCGTGGCCCTGGATCCCCGCATCGATCACCCGTGAGAAGAGATCGATGCACGAACGGGCACGGGGTTGTAGAAGAGTCGACGTTCGCCGTCGGAAAATATATAACCGTGTGCTGCGGTGACACGAGAGGAACACGAGAGACGCATCCGCGTCTCAATTCTTCATCGGTGCACGATGAAACGTGCCGATGCGTCGAACATCTCGTTTTTTTTTCAAACACTGGATCGGAGAATCTGCTTATTCTTACTTAAAAGTAAAGTAGGCTCAACTATAATGGAGCAGTGGCTCGCTACGTGGCGACCCGTTGGCGGCGATCGCGATCAACATCAATTAATAAACGGCGCGGATCAGAGCGAGCAATTAAGAGAGACATCAGGCGACTAATGAGGTTGCACGGCGACGAGCACCGCTCCTCGGCAACAGCGTCGGCGTGTACGCTGGTGTGGCACAGAGGAGACAGAACTCGCTTGTAGGAAGGAGCAGGAGGATTCGGTCACGCGTGGTACCAGTTCGTCGGTTCGAGGCATCGGAACAACGATACCGAATCACGATATCGAGGGCGAGCGATTCGAGCAAAGGTTGGGAAGGAAGCCACGAGAAAAGAAGGAGGGAGATATATATATATATATATATATATATATAAACGACGGATGGATTTGAACGATCGGAGCTATAAGAACACTGCTGCGGGGCAGAAGACAATGCGGCATAAATCACGAACGGCAGCAGGACGTCAGCCGCCGTGCCGATCGGTCGATACACTCCGATACACGCTCGACGAACTAATTGCCCGTTGTGCGCCTATGGTAGGGTAGAAATCGCGGTCTGATTGCCACGGGAATTGAGGAAGGAAGTCGTGTGCTCCTAGCCTGACGATCCTCCGGAGAACGGATAATCATCTGGCACGGAGGTGCGGCTATTCGTACGAGGTTCATCCTCGTAACAACCTCGAGTAGGAAGCCGAGTGTACGTGGCCGATCGATCGAAGGATATTGCTTAATTCGATTCGCTGCTTATTGTGTTGCGTCTCCGACCAAATTGACTCTATATATCGTTTCATGGCCGATCTTATTACCTGCAATTTACCAAATGCCAGACGAGTAATATCCAAAATTCAATATCCTCTGTCGATTCCCTCCCAACCGATCGACACGATGAACTCCGCCTTCGAGCAAAGAAACCATGAAACCCCTATGAGCGATCGTAACCGGAAAACGAAAAGGAGACTCGGAGGAGGCAGCCAGCGCCTTACCCTAGGATCAGGCTCGCGAGAGGCCGATAGAAACCCGTTTCCGGGTAGAAGGATCCACCGCTGTGGTTAGCACGATGCCCCAAAGCGGGTTGACCTCGAAAGACCGCAACAGTCCGTAAGGTCCAGGACGATCGGATGCCGAGAGACCATCGGTCCCTCTAATCTTGCTCGTTCCTGTGTGTATTGTATGCTTTACAAGGACCCTTCTTCTCTCCTGCGAAGAAGAGTTGTACAAAGTTCGACGGCTTCGTTGGAGAGGCAGCGAAAGAAAGGCGAGGAAGGAAAGCAGGGTACGAAGAAGAGGACGGAAACAAGGGGGACGAGCGTCTGGATCACGACGGACTGTCTCTTCGGCGGAGACTGGAAAAATGGCCGCGGGTTGGTTTCCGGGTCACGCGTTCCTTGGTACGCCTCGAGTATCAGGTGTCATTACCATTGCCCCGACTCGTCGCTCCGGGCTCGATACGACGCTGCAGGGACGTCTCTAACCCGAAACGGGATTCGCCGCTGAGAAAACGACGAGTACCGTATGCTCTCTGTACGGCCACTGGGGCACGAAACGAATCCTAGATGTGGAACGTCCAAGTGTTCCCAGTCACGCCCTCGCACGATCTCGCGAATCGTTTCTTCGTTGTCGCAATGTGCATCCTTGTTTTTGTCACACATTAAGACGTTGCTCCGTGAAGCTGTGTAGCAGAAATGATCTTTAAATGCTTCTCTATGGTTTCACCGGCGCGAAGAAAACGATCCGAACTCTGATCGCCGGGAATGTCACGGGCACGAGAACAATGATCAATCGTTGGAGGAATCGTCCGGGTTAAGTCTGATCGTTCGGCGACCGATCAGAGGTCACGTCATTCCGTGGAGATCGAAGAGATGTCATTCGCTGGACCGTTAGTCTCGGATACTCCTAGAACTGTTCCTCGGGCTGTTAACCTTTTCCTTTTTGCACGATGAGTACCTCGCTTTTAACGAAGCGAGAGGCTGAAGGATTCGCCGATGCGTCCTTTGAGCTTCAATCTATATTTACCCGAGAAAATTGAGCCGGGTTCATTAGATAAGGTATCGCACAGCGAGGAATTTCATTTCTAATGGGACATATAAGTGGACGACGCTACAACCGGTTTCATCTCGGTCTCGCTGTCAACTCTATTGACTGATCAACGTGATTAGCGTTGCATTCTCGTCTCCGCGAGGCATACGGGATCGATAGGGACGAAGGTGGATCCTCGGTGGTCCCGGACATGGTGATTTAAATGTTAATGGAGTCCCGTCTAATGTTGTCCGGTAGCACCGTGCCAGGCAAATAACTCGTTCATCCGCATCGTTTCCTCTCTTTTCCCTTCTTTCCTGCCGCCACTTAATGTTGCCCCCTGCTTTCGGATAAGAGTCGGCGAGACATCATTGACGAGAGTCAACCGATTTCGTGGAATAATATCAAACGAAGCTGGAAGCGATCGACGGACTTTCGCTTCTGGCATCGGCCGGAGCGAGATGCATGCTCCGTTATCGTTTTGCCGTCTGGTACGTTCACATCATTCAAAAGCGAGAGAGGGCCTCTTCGAGCCCGTTTGCCCGTTCACACGAACGCGATCTCTCACGATCCGAAGGTGACACAGAAAATTGGAAAATCCTGGACGCATTGTAACGGCGGTTCACGTGACACTCATTCAGCGGGATCATAAAAGGTCACTTTACAAGTTCCACCCACTTTATGAAATCCTTTGTGCCGCGGAGATTTAGCTGGCACGCTCGAGTGCTCGAGCACGAAAACAGGCCCGGGGATGCGAGATTTATAGGGAAGGATCTTGAGACTTGATCTCGCGTGCACAATAAAAATCTACACGCGTGACTTTTTACCCCGATTCCCCTTACTTTCAGTGCTCCGATTCGAAAAATTTCCGATCGCCTCAACCTTTTGACTCTCGGGCCAACCGGTGCTGTCTCATGCATTTTAAAAACGCGACCCGCCTGCTCCTTCGTCGCTTACGCTCTCGTACGTCCAGTACGGTATCCGAAAATGTACCATTAAAAACTAATGGGCTTCACGAGGTTATATCTTTGCACGGTTGTATTACGTGGCCGAGCGGCGGAGGAATGCGAGGAAGAAGAAGTCGTGAACGCGGCGGCAAGTGGGAGGAGAGGACGTCCAGGTAAACACGGGTTAGGAACTCCAGAAACTCCATAATGTAACCCGACTTTGGCGGAGGGTCGCGTAGGTAACCTGCGACCGTAAGAAGCGAATAATAGTTTCATTCATCCAAGTAACGAAAACCTCTCTAGGACCATTATCGTTCCTGATACGTCCGCGTTTGTAAAAGCATTGTGTCGATCACTGTAACCATCAATAGGGGCTGCATACCATTCCCTGTTAAGCTTGAAGGCCGTGTAACCTCGTGCACTGCGATAGAGAGCATTACGGGGACACCTAAAATCCTTGGCCGATCTAGTATAACTTGCTTCGATCTCTATCGATTCGAAGTCACGGAAACGTTGCATTTTTCAGTGCGCACGAAGCCAAGAGGACGATCGTGGAATCACCGTGCCGTTAGTACTCCTGCGCAGTCTCCGAGCCTCGTTTCTCGTTACGGGAACATAACTCATGAACAATGGCTACGCGAATCTCTCTCGCAGTCGGATGAATAGCATTCCAGCCGCAGGCGGATTCGGACGTTCGTATTTCGAGTCCCGCTAGCTGTACGCGCGCCTTGGTTCGTGCGCGCCGCTCACGAGCAGCGCGAATTAACGAATTACGATTTATGAATGTTCACGGGATCGGTAATTGGCAGCGGGTGTATAGAGACGCTCCGGGCTGTGTGGGCGTCCCACCGTCGTCGTCGATTTCGTCCTTCGCGGTGCACGATCCGCGCGAGCGTCGATGAGAGCTCACGAAAGGCTGACTCCATAAATCACTCCGGATTCCTCGCATTCCCGGCATTGTGGGCCGGTACACTTGTTCCGGCCGCCATTCTTTCGCCCATTCATAGCCGCGCGACAATACCTTGCACCTTACGTTTCCCTACAGCCTCGGATGTAGCCGATACATAAAAGTATAGGTCTGCACACGCGGGCCGAACGTTTCCATTGAAAGCGTAAAAACGCTGGTGAATAGAAAAGAATCTCCTTGCACTCTTTAGTTCTTCGTCCCTCTCTCTCTCTCTCTTTCTCTCTCGATCGTGTCGTCATAGTATCGAGAATTATCTGGCACTCTTTGCGCCTCTGTTCCACGCTCTCCAGCGTTCCTTGTTGATTTTATCGTTGTTTATACTTCAGGGAACGTCTTTTTCTCTTCACGCTAGACCTGTCCGTTCG
Source organism: Holcopasites calliopsidis (assembly GCA_023838395.1). NCBI lineage: Eukaryota > Metazoa > Arthropoda > Insecta > Hymenoptera > Apidae > Holcopasites > Holcopasites calliopsidis. Next base: position 4,094,601 of record JALHAQ010000009.1, read on the forward strand.
TCTTTTCTTTCTTCCTTTCTTTCCATACACGGATTTTACTTCGCGCTGCTATTCTTACGAAAGAACGCCCCCCCACGCCGTGCACCGATGCACCACGGATCCTTCTCTCCCCCTGTTTTGTCCAGCGAATCGAATAATGGACTACGCCGACCTTTTTTCCTTCGATGAACCTGCGCAGGACAATTGTATAAAGGAGAGAAGAAAAAATAGAGCTCGCTCTATAGACGAAAAAGCTGGCTTATCGCGACGGCTACACCTGATACGATCTCTTTATTTTCTTTCCCCCGCCCGACTTTCCACGTTTCTCGTCGCATTTTTCTTTTTTAAGAAACTTTTCCTCGAGATAATCCAGGGATGCTTCGAATAACATACGTCGCGAGACGTCGGATTCTTTACCTCCCTCGCCGGTTAAATTTGTGAAGCAAAAATACACCCCCGGTTTTTATCGTATTAGAGCAAATTTGTACACGATCCAGTCGGCGGACGACGCTGGATCCGTTCGGAGCTGAAACATCTCGCATTCCTGGCAACGAGTTCTCCAAAAGAGCCGGGCATTATTCAGCCGGTGGACTGGCTTTTTTACCAGTCGAGCTTCATTGCTAATCTCTCGTCTCCGACACCGGCATCTCCCTGTCCCCCCATCTTTCCCTTCTTCCGTACAATGCACTTCTTTTTTTTCCTGCGAGTTTCGCTGTTGACAAGTTTTTTCCCCCCCAAGTGTGTCGCGCCGTGCGCATCGCGAAGTAAGCACCACGAGCGAGGAGGGTCTCACCTCATCCTCCCGTAGCCGCGTCCTTTCGCTCCGCTTCCCCAGCGCCTACTCGAGGAGGTTGGCCCCGTTTCGGGGCCCCGTCGGACCCTCTGAAGTTTCGCCGCCGCGTTGTCTATCCGGTGACGAGTTCGCTTTTACGCGGATTCGGCTCCTTTGTCGCTGGGATATCGTGACGACGGGGCGACACCTATGCAGAAAACGCAAAGGGACCGACGGCTACACCTGATTCCCTGCCCTCCTCTTAAGCCTCGAGGAATTTCAAATTGCGTCCCGGAATAGGGGCGGTGGTTATGTGAAAGTACAGGAAATCGTGCGGCATTCCGGCGGACTGTATTAATATTTATTCAGAAAAATTGGACGGACGGCTCCTTTTCACGACGGAATTATGACACAGAGTGAAATGTTTCGCTGTTCAGAAATCCTCGGGGAAGGGGTAAAGGGGAGCACTCCCTTTTTAATTTGTTCGATTAGTCCATTTCTTGAAAAGCGTCGAATCCCCTCCCCCATTTGAAGCAGCCTCTCCTCGAGACTCCATTGTCCTGGCGAATAATACTAGAGCACCGCAGGACACCGGTGTAGCGTTCATTCATTCCTTTCCCACAGAGTTGCCCGAAACTTGGAAGCCCGTCCTCTATTCTCTCCGTGTTTTTTCCGTCCTTCCCCTTCCTGTCGAAGAGCCAGAGGACACTGCATGGGAATGCGGAGGAGAAAGACGTTTTCCCTGTGGCTTCCTCGCGGTGTATAGGCCTCTCCTTTATTCGTACGAACTCCGGAGGATCATCTTTGATGCCTGGACGCTGTCAACGTGACGCCTTTCGCAATCCTTTCAGATTTTCACCTGAGATTCCACGCCTTGCTTTCACGCTCCAGCTCCTCCGTGGGAGTGTAACAACCCCGCCGAGGACGGGCAAACGAATGTCGATAATCTTTCTTCCTCACCGTAATCTACAGCCCTCTCGCGCGTTGCTTCTGTGAGAAACGGGAAGCAGCCCGGGTAACGATGTCGATGTGCATTATTCCAGGATCATTTCTTGTCTTCTAAGACCGCCTTCGATACGCCTTAAACGGTGGCTAACAATGATTGCGGTTGCACTCGGCGACCAGCGATTTGATACGTCGATTGCTCTAAAAGACCCGAAGAGGGACGATCCACCTGGTCGATTGCTTCCACTTGTTTATACGGCCCACTTAAATCGCCACGAAATCGGAGTTAACGGTATATGGGTAAAGGACCAAAGGCGGTGCTCTCGCTAGTCGTTGGCACGGAAACGCAGAAATTATTCTAACCGCCGTGCCCGCGGGCTACGCGATCAGGGTTAACGGTCTTTACACGCGGAAATGGTTTTAAGGATCTCCCGTGAGAGCGCCCTTCGTTCTCTCAAAGGTCAATCCTTTTCTCTCGTCGAGGAATTAATGAAAGACTGCGAAGTAAACGCCGTGCTGGAACTGTTGGAACGCTGAACGAATCTGACTACATGTAGAAACATTTTTTATTTATGAAAGAAAAAGAAGATATCCTCAAGGATGCACTCCGGCCTGTGGTTTCTTAACCGCTTAGTTATCTAACTAACGCGACGCCTCGAAAAAGGAGGACCAAAGAGGGTGCCGAAGAACCATATGGCACGTTGGGGTCGCGTGACACAAAGAGAGCGGCGCCGTTTTTAATTGCACCATGTGGCCAGCCCGAGAAAGCGATGCCGACGTAAAGGCGCAGAGGCTCATTTGTAGCCGCAACTGTCATGCCTATGCCCGACCGTGTATTCTCTATTTGATTTTTACCGACGACACGGTCACCAAAACCCATAATTAAGGTACATGTCAGCTGGTGCAGCTTCCACGTTGCGATATCACGATGACGTTGCACATCGGCTGAAATTGAACCTGCAGGTTTCCACGAATGTCTCTCCCTTCCCTCCATTCTGCTACAGCATCGGTATTGTCGAAAAAAATGTCGGGAAGACCATCAGTCGAAATTTCGACGATCTCAAGAATAACCAACAGCAAGCGTTTTTCATTAATTCCTGTTTTTTTCCTAATTCTCCAAGGGCCGCCTACGATGCACGATTCTTCGTGCGCATCCCCGACGCACCCCCGCAATATATCATAGCAAGTTCAGCATCCACATGGCGCGTGTCTGGCGCTATATCGGCCCCTCTAGGGAACACGAAACGAGCTACGCGCCACCTTGCCAATAATAAATAGATCCTCGTGTCGGGAAAACGTTAGGGCTTATCCACCCCCATGAGTTCGACCACCTTGCTCGTACGCGACTCCCTCGATCGATGACGAGGGTCCACGGGGTGAAGGAGGATCTTCCCTCTGGTCATCGGAGCCCACCTGCTGCGAAGATCGCCCCCAATGTTTTCCGGATAGGTGGAAAACAACTAGGGCCGCCCTAATGGACTCTTAGCATCAGGTTGAACACGTTCTCGAGGAAAATGTCTTTGTTTCCCGTAAAATTGTCTAAACGATTCTCTCTAGAGTCGCTTCAATAACACCCCTCGACGGTGTTCCAACTGAGACGAACAGCAAGGCGATCGTCTCGGTCCACTTTTTCCCGCGTGGCAGAAGTCACGATCCCAGGCCGCACCTAACAGCGTCCCGTTCCGAATTCAGTTGTCTTCCGTGATCACGATTGCTCTCGCACCATGGCTGACTCTGCGCTTTCGTTCTAACGGAGTGCGTGGGATCACGAGTGCGATGAATTTCGTGCGGCAACGCGACACGTTCACGCAGGCCACACGCGTCGCGCTACAGGCTACCTACCCGGGGCGAAGGATTTGCCATGAAACGAGCGAGGTTGTAAGCACACGGCGCACAATGAAACGCAACGTAAGAGAGAACTCTGGGATTTACAACCTTTTCTTCGGGGTTCACTTACGCGTACACCACGCGGCCGCGCATAATAGCACGTGTTTGCGCGACCGCCTAGCTCTTGCCACTTGTTTCGCATCGCGGACGTGTACACGGCCGACCAATGTCCCGGCAGTTCGCCTTTGATTACGCGATATGAACCACCCGGACGTTGTTCCGCGTACCGTTTCGCGGGCGTTGAGCTATCGGGGCACCGCCAGAGTTTCACACGGGTCCGCTTTGAATTTCATGCAGTGACCGCTGGCCACGGGAGACGCGCTCCCGAACGTATCACGATCCATTGTGATCACGTAAGAAATTCTCGCACTTCTTTGCGGGACTTTGTCTTCGGTTGATTTTCGGTCGCCAGTGTTGCAACGCCGCTGCATCCCTTCGTCATTGTTCCTCGGCAGGGCAGTAACCTTCTGGCTAAGAGAAAGAAAAAACCCGGGGGGGTTTCCTTGAACTCATTGTGATATAGTCGTCCTGTCGGAGACGTGGCTTTCAATGTACACTCGAGGACAGGAGACGACACCCTTTTTAAAGCGATTCGAGGGAACGAACGAAAGAGTGGAGTTAGACGTCACCTCCGGTCGGTGTCACGTCGGAGGTGTCCGACTTTTTTTTTTTTGTCCGATCATAGACTTTGCCCCCGTATAGTCTTGATCCTCCTGCGCACAATGGCAGGTCCACGATGCAGTCGGACGATACTGAATGCGAATAAATGACCTCCATTCATGGCAGATCGCCCACCATTCCATTGAAGGAACACGACCCCGGCTGTGCGCCTAACTCCACCACGTTCAGACCGCTAAGGTGTAGGTGCATGACCAGAGAATTACTTGTCGAGTAACGAGGGGACTTCGGCCCTTTATTATTATTATTATCATGCATCGAGAAAACGGTCCTTTGTTTCCTGACTTTCTACATTTCTCCATCCCGTATCCATCTTATTTTTTTTTTGTATGTCCCCGCGACACGGATGGCTGTATTCCAACAAACGATCTACCAGAAAGGGAAACGGTATTACGATTTGCCAAACAATGGACCAGACTCGGCAACGCGGAAAAATTCCTTAACCAACCATGGGTAAACAATCTTCCCGGTTTTAATGAACAAGTGCAGCCGGTGTACCGGCAAAGGACCTCGGCCGGTGCAACGATGCATGGCACTGCAAACGAAGGCTGGACGCTGTCCTCGTCTCCTGTCTTGTACCTGACGCGCGGAGACAGCCTGAAAACTGTTAAATAGCTCCGCCGTTGGATAGTTTGTTCTTAGAGACGAAAGGTGCCGCCGTCTCTTTGCGCTTCCAACAGTTGTTGGCTGCACCCCCTGTGTTTTCTCCTGTCCGCGATCGGAGTCGACGCTCGGACAGAGTTTCGTTTCGTTAATTAACGTTCAGCCGTGCCTCTGATCGGCTAATGTTAATTGCGCCGAACGGTTGGCCAATCTGCGTCGCCTTGTCGGTAGGCGTGCCTCACCACGTGTCTGTAACGTCTCGTTCCGTATATTCGCCGCGCGCTTTATTCTATAGACCTCGACGAGCCTTTTCGCTGCCTCCCCGTGGCACACCATATTTCCTGATTACTTGACGCGCTCCGTGTCCAATCAATTTTCAGCCAACAATTTCCAAGCATTACGCCTTGCGCCGATTTATTATGCTTCCTCCAGCGCGAGATACATAGCGATGATGCGATATCAAGAATGGCCCCTAATCATTCCGCATTCTTCGCTCCGTTACGATCGCTTGATCGTTTTTAATATTAACCCCGGGAGACACCGGCGACAAAGCTAACTCCACGATAAAACCCTCCATTAAACGCAAAGGGAATCGATAAGCCCCCATCGAACGCTAATTGGACTCGTTGAATCTGCTTGCGATACAAGAATTTGATGCGAAAGAGTGTTCGCACGTGGAATAAGTAAAAGGATAAGGGAGGCGAGCGTGGCGATACAGGAATAAAGTATACGGGTGGTCCGAAAACGTGCCGTTATAATTGGTCGCGCTTTATCCTGGAACCTTGTTAAACGAATGACTTTTCTTGACCCGGGTCCACGTGGACTCGATGAAAATCAAGGATCACGTACGTTTTTTATCCCGGCCGGGCAGCAACGAGCGTGTGCGCGCATTCGTTGGCCGCAGGACGACGAAGGGCATCGACGAGGTTGCAGTTACTGTATGCCAACCACGGCCGATCGGCTATCTGCGACTAATTAACACGGCCCGTTAATGAAGCCCACGTATGAGCCGCGCACGTACCTAGTCGTTCTCGCTCTCCCTTGTCCTCCTCGTCACCCTTTCTTCCATTCTCCTTCTCGCTCCGGACGTATGGTACGAGGACTTCGCTTAGCCATAATCACGGCGCCCGATATATACCGACACGGTATTCGCGCGCGGCGCCTAATTAGCGGTTCCCGTCTCCCCCTCCCAATCCCTTCTTCTCTCCCCGGCTCGGCTCCCAACCCTTTTCGGTCTTCTTCCTTTTTCGTTTCTCCCCGGGTTTGTATGAAGTTAACCGGGCGTACAGCTTCGCTTCGCACTTTCGCGGCGGGACGCCTGGTTCCGCCCAAATTCAAACTAATTGCGCAATTAGCGTTAGCCGGTAACTCGGGAGCACGGGCGAGATTACGCGCGCGTAATATTCGGCGAGGAGAATTATGAAAGTGCCGCAATACTCGCATCGTTCATAAATTAGGTGTCGTTGCGTCGTATAGGATTTCTCGCAGCCATGGGAAAAAAATTGTGCAAGCATCGAAATTAAAATGACCAACTCTAGTGCGGCTTTCCTCTGGAAGCTTTCCGGATAATCCCGTACTCCGGAAAATTTCTTCCTCGCTAATCTCCAAGCAACCTGCAGGCAATCGATGCAAATCGTTTATACCAGGTATCGCCTGCAGCATTTGCGAGACCGTGACGAAACTGCCACGGGGCCGCACGGTCGCCCCCGGCCTAGAATGGTCTTAATCCAATTCCAGAAGTATTCAGAGCGAGTCCCGTTTCCTGTCCATTCGCGCCGTACCGACGAAATACAGGAGGCGTACATTCACACTGTGCTGCGCGCATAGGCTTGATCCAACGTTTACACGTACGCGCATACGTCCATGCAGGTTGCGTCCAGGGTTTCATAAACTGGATTACGCATACGGAGCGTCCGCCCGAGACGAGAGAGCATCCGGCTCTCCGAAAGGAAGACGGCCATTCAAAACGACTCTCCTCGCCCTTTCCTCCCTTCGTCGGCGACCTCTTCTCTAGCCATTTTGGTGTTCCCTCTTTGTCCCTTCGCCTCGCGTTTCACCTCTTCCTCGTCCGCTCCTTCACCGGCATCCTCTCCTCGCGCGATCTTGTTTCTTTCGCGGAGACAGGATACGGAGACTGACGGACGGGAATCACGATCCCCTTTGTCCGTCCCGCGGGCTCCGACGTGGAAGCCGATTTCAGCCCGGCATTCCTCTCACGTTTCGAATGTTCAGGTAAAACACCGCTTCCACCGGTTGACACGCCTATCATCGGTATCGTTAAACCGCGCGTAATTTCGCCCCTGAATCGCGTTTCCGCGCGACGGTGAATATTTCCAGATAAGTGGAGGTCGTGGCGAAGGGATCGCGGATGGATAATTTGGTATTGTGGCCAATTTTATTGCGCGATTCGTGAAATGCCAATTAGCCAGGAGTTCCTGGAAGCACGAAATTGGGAAGGTATCGCCGCACGGTGGACGCGTCAAGACGACCGCGCGTACCGGCTCGATTGCTTCGTTTTGTCTCGTTAGGATACACGATGGGGAGACACGCGTCGCGACCTGTTCTCAATCGACGCGGCTGACACCTCGAGGCTGTAGGTACGCGTACAAGGTGGACGGAGGTAACGTGTCCGGTGACACTGCGCCTTAATAAATGCGATTGGTCCGCACGCGCGTACGACGTGTTCGACGGAGGGCTTCTCCCTTCCCGTTCGTTCGCCCGAGAAAAAGAAAAGGGAGGGACAAAAGGAACGCGGCACGGAGGATTAAATAAAACGATGAGATCGAAAGACGAACCGGAGAAAGAAGAGGAGGTAATCGTAGTGGAAGGAGGATATATCGTTGTTTTGACGCTTCATTGAGTGACGTTCAGAGATGTCGCGTGACAGTTTCTCTTGTCCCCTTGTGACTCGCATCTGGGATCTCGTTCCTGACGCGCTCCGCGGACCGTCCCTTCCCTGTCACTCTTGCTTTCCTTCCCGGTCGGAGGGGGGTAGGGGGCAGGAAAAAGAGGATGACGACGGCGCGGAAGAGCGAGAGGAAGAAGAAGAGGAAGAACAAGAAGGTGGATCCATCATTGATGCCACGTTGCACGGGCCATGGGTGGAATTTTAAGCAGCAACCTCTTGTCCGGCTCGGGATATCGGCCCTTTTTTGCTCGATACGGCCCTAATTTCGCGCGCTGGGTGGCGTGTCGGCTTGTCAAAGAGTTTCCACGGTAGCGGAGAACGGTCTACGCACGGTACCTTTCACAAACGGTGACCGGAACTCGCGTGCACGCGCTCTCGCTATCGCACCGTGAACCGTGGGGTCGTGTCCTCGAACCGCCGCGAATCGAACCGAGCGAACTTTCCTCTCGACGCGGAACTGCCTAGATCCCTAGCAAAATTTATTAATAGAGATCAAACAAAGAAGACACACGGTTCCAAGCGTGCGAGAAAAGTAATCGTCCTCCGTACTTGCTCCATTCTCGGTCTCCCCTCCGGTCTTCCTCGTCTCCTCCGTGCACTCCTTCTTTTCGTGGCGAGCGGGAGAGATTCGTGAAGATAGCTCGGCACGGTAGCTCGTCAGAGGGTTGCGATGAACCTTCCGTGTGCCGTAGCACGTGCGTGTTTCCGCGATAGCATCGCTCGTAACTCGATATTGTTTCACTCAAACAAATTAGGGGAATCCTGGTGGCCGGGGGTAGAGACCGCGGCTTTCCAGGGTTCAAGTCCACTTGGCTTTCTTCTTGGAAACAGAAGGTAGCCACATTCTTGGGCCGGTTGCTCGCTATAGAAAGAGTTACGCGGCAAGTCGCAGGTACCACGGACACGGTTTATCCTCTCTCTTTAAACTCTTCATCTCCCGGCCCGTCGCATTCGTGATTTTTTCACATCGCCGAGCGACAAACTTCAAAGAGGTCACCGGTAACGTCATCACTGATTGCGAATTATCACCTGACCGCGCGGTAGCCTCTACCGTTTGAAGCGGGGCGCGCGTTAAGGGCCAGCCCCTTCCCTAAATTTCCTTTTCCTTTTTGGTAGCGAAGGTAGCAGGGCTTCCAGGAAACGTCTCCGCGTTTCAAGAACGGTCGTGCCCGGCGAGCCGGCTAAGGAAGACGGCCAAACGTTGCAAAGCTTCACGAACTCTCCTTATAAATCACGCCTAGCCTGCGGCGGTATAATTGTCGGCGTTAATAAACCCGCGACGTCGACGCGCGCTCGCGTTTATGCGCCTTTATGCACCGTGTCCACGAGGCTTTCCGAGGGCGTTCTCCGCGGCGTGTTAACGCGAAACCGCGCGTTAACTTCGTACCTGCCGGTCGTTAAGTTAATTGATCCGTAAGCTGAGTCGGATTTTCGACCTCTACACTGGTTCGCACGAACACGGATCGATCAGCTTCGTTACGGCAATGTTTAAACAATTTTCAATCGCACACGTAGGAGGCTACTTTTAACGCGTCACGCGTTGCAGTTCATTAAACGACGTTTCGTTAAACGCACTCGTACGAGGCTGGCGCACGCGCGACGAGCCTGTCCGGTTCATCTTTTCTCATCGATCGAACGAAACAAGTTCAACACCCGGCATCGCTACGGGGTGATGAGACTCGAAACGTGCCCGCCACCCAGGTTGTCACAGCTCACTGCCCCCATATTCGACGAGCACGCCTTTTGACAAGTTTGCACTGCAAGCATGCGCTCCGCGGAGCGTTAGACTCGCCGGGCGTATGTTCACCGTGAGTCTGTACGCATCGTGTTCGCCAATGAGACGTCGATCAGGAAACGGTGAATACCGCTAATCTGCATACTACGCGCAAATAGAAAACCGCGGACTTTCGCATAAAAGGAAAGCCTTTCGTGGAAATGCGTTCGTCGTTTTCGCGATCCATATGATAGAAGTCGAAGGAAGTGCAAGTTCTAAGAAACCTCGCGATTAACGCGGTGGTCCAATAAGCGCAACGCAGAACTCGCTGCCTTTTGCGGAGCGAATGAAACGGGGGGAAGCGATCGGTGCCTCCCATAGCATGGCCAATAAATTCATGCTCTGATTGCGAGTAAAATCAGCAATTATCGGTGACCATGATCCGTGAAGATAGCACGGCTGAATTACACCCCGGTCAGACCCATTTCCCCGTGCCCCAGCGCGCGCGCGCGCCTTCTGTGCCGTGTGGATAGTCCTTTAAGGCGACCGAAAAATGCACGTCGGCCGTGGTGCAACAGCGTAGGAGATTACGCGCGCATACCTGCTCGAACGTAACGCCATCCGATGATCTTATCAAGGAACGAGTTTGATCGTAGGAAAGTCACGTCGAAAGGTTAGTCGCGGACTAACGCGTATCTCAGGCGGGCTTCTGTGTTGGCTTAACGAGATTTTTCGTCTCGAAAACGCTCGTGATTATGCGACACCGTTGCGTATCGCATTCACAAGTTTCAAGGGAAATTATTCCACGATCGAGTGGTCGGAAATTGCTTGCATTCTTTCCTTCCTTTAATCTTACCGATCTCCGTCCCTGCCTTCGTGCCGACGGATAATGTATTCGTCTCTCCATCGAATTACGTCGCACGGATATTAACAACTGGAGAGCATCGATTCAAGAGCCGATTTCAAGGGTCAAGACGCGCACTCCGTGAACGCTCATCCGTCGAGAACGTACGTAGGTGCAAACGGAAAAGGGTGAGACGATGCTCGAGGGCCGATCGCGATAATGGTGACGGTGATCGCCGACAGGAAGGTAGTTTGATTGGACGTGCACCGATCGCGTAATTAGACACGCCTCATATCTCGTCGATGGCATTGGCCAGCCGAAGGCGTGGACAGGGGACTATCGAGGTGAGGCGAATCTCGGTGATCGGTCCCGATCCAAAATGGGAGAGAGACGGAGAGAGCGAATTGGTAACCACGCGTCGCGAGTACGTACGTCGATGTCCACCCGCGTGCGCACGTAGGTGTTCGAGCGTGTTGCCCGTGTGTGTCTTCATTACGGACAGCCGTGAGAGCATTTAGATGATATCGTAATGGCAATTACCCGGCTGATCCCTCCGGCTCGGTGTGCTGGTTCGCCAACTCCTTTGCCGGACCCTGGCCACACCGACTAATATTGGTTCTGCTCATTATACCGATCTCTCGCCGGTCGTACCTGCACCACCGTCGCCGTAGCAGTCGTAATAGACTTCGTCGTCCTCCGCGCCGTCGTGGGTGTGTGACCACCGGCCGAGTCCGCTTGGACCGGACTCTTCCGGCACCCCGTAAACCTCCTTTAGCGATCGGTCGAGTGCTCTTCAATAAAAATGGTTATATTCCTTGCCACGGAATTCCAGTTCTTTATTGGACATCGCGGGTTCAGCCGGAACGCTTGGCGTAGAAACGAGACTCGAATATCGCGTCTCTCGCGGCGGGAGGAGAGGGTGACGAAAGAGTGCAAGGTGGCCGGGGCACGGCGTCAGGTTGATAGTCCTCCGTCCTTTTCCCGTCCATAAACGCGAGTCGGGCTACGTTTTATCGGTAGAACGCGATGGAAGGAGAGAGGAACCTAATTGAGTGTCCTCGCCCTGGGTGTCCGATGTTGTCCGGCGTTGTCGCCGCTACCTGAGGGCGTGGGCGCCCTGATATGAGTTACGAGTCTGTCGTATTACACGGGAGAGACCACGGCGCGGTCATGGTGGTCCTGCTCGTCTCGAGATTACGGACCATTTATACACAGGTATCGAGCAAACGAGTATACGGCACCCGTCGCTATTCGATTTGCTCTACGCACAGTTTCGATCGAATATTATCCTTCTCATAGACTCGACTCGAGTACGCGAACAGAGTTTTGCCCTCCCCCCCCCCCTATCCCTGCAATAGAACCTCTAACTAACATTAGATCAGTGGGGAGGGTAATTAAATCACTCATCTCTGATAGTTGTACGGTGGCGAGACGTCTAACAAGCATACGCAACACTAATCTTCCAACGGGAAAAGGGAACAGCGTAACCGAACGACCTCGCGCACTTAATAACCCATAATTTATTAATATTGCCCGTTCGGCATTAGCCCGGTGAGTAAATCAAGGCATCCTTGTTTTACGGTTCGCATTCATTACCGGGCAGGTTGCACTCGCTCGTATATCTCGCGTGTTCTGGGGTAGAAGAGACAGCAGGGACTATTACCGTAGAAAAATGTCCACGGGACGGTGATAGGGAGCCGGAGGAAATATACCCCGTTCGAGTCTCATCGACTCGCTCCGTTTGCAGTGCATATACATTGTTAGACGGTCGGTTTACGAGGCACGTTTTAAGCTCTTTACGCTCGCGTTTACGTCCCTTACGCCCTTACGGCTACGATCGTTACAGATGCCCCTCGCGGCCTTTCCGCGACAACTCCGGGATCAACGGGTTTCCCAGCGCAGGGTTAAGAGCGTACCCCTCCGCGACGTCCTCTAACCCTTTCCCAGCGGAACCTCCTCGCAGTATCTCTAAATCCTCGTTATCCCTGGGTGGACCTGCTCGGGAATTTATCGTCCTACGTCGACGACATCCGAGATCCGACGCAGAGCTTGGGAGCCTAATGACCTCTCGCGTCACGCGGAATACATAGTGGTTACCCTTCGGTTAGGAAGATCGATCTGAGCTGCCTTCTTCGCAACGTCTCGCTTGCTTTACGCACTCCTCTTGCCTGTACGTATCATAGCAGCTAGGGCACGCTTTCCATAGGAGGATGTTCCGTTTCGAGGTTCACGAAGAATTCGGTACACCTGTTGGATAGAACAGGTTGTTCGTTCGACGGCCAGAAAAAAAAAGAAACGGAACAACGCGTAGGATACGGACAAAAGATCGAGGAAACGTTTCTCCCGGTTTCTTCCTGCACCGTGTCGTTATCGTGTCTGGTTGTACCGTGTGTATGTAACAACCACCCCGGAAGTCGATTCTTCTCCCGTTATCGGCGATCTAGCAGCACCTGTGAGGAATCGAGAGCACGACGGTAATCGTCTCACGCTCGTTTTCCTCGCTGCGCCGGCCCGTTCTCTCGTTCGCGCTTCATTGTGTCCCTCCTTGTTGGTCGGTTCACGTTCTCGCCCGCTTTTGCCGGCGCGGAACGGGACGTGTATACGGGAGAGATCGGGACCGGTACCGCCTTTGGCGCAAGCACGCATAATGAGAGTGATATAATAACGACGGACACCAGCGGCTGGTACCCGGCGACACAACTCATCCCGACAAAAGGATACCGGCTCCTCTTCCCTGGACCCCGCTGGAAGAAGAGAATGGTAGGTCGAGGAACGGGGGGAGGCGGCTCGAAGAGGAGCGTCTTCAGGAACGGGCGGACGGGACGCGGAGGAAGCGCACGCACAGGGAATGTCCACGAGAGGAGGAACGATGTAACCAGTCGAGTTAATTAAGAGGATCCAGCCTTGACGGACGTGGCCATTGTGCACGCGCGGCTCTCCCCTTCTACCTTTTTCCTCCGGTTCCCGGCGTGTGATGCGTTCCTAAACGTAACCGCATACGTACACGTCGTCGGGACACCGTCGCTCTTCGTCCTTGTTGTCCGTTGCACCATTTACGGGCCGCGGCGTCTTGCGCTTCTCTTTATCGTTGCTAGTCCCGTCCACCCTCTCCCTGGCGCGCCGGCATCCGCGGGAATCGTTTGTCTTCGCATTTGCACGAAAGAATTCAAAGGTTGCGGCATCGAACGGGCACAGGTAAAGGTTATCGGTGCGGCGGTAGCTTGCCATTTTCTTGGTCGGGACGCGTTCTTTCTCGATTAATCGTTCGGCAAGACTCGTGCGAAGGGGCAACTATGGTGAAGACATCAGAGTGAATTATCTGCGGCTGTGCCACGATATTATCCGGGAGTTTAGAAGCGGCCGCGGTCTTTACGCTCGCAGATAACGACTATAAAGCGCTCTCGATCTCCGCTCTGCTCGCAGCTCATTCCGGACCATTATTTACGTGTTCCCTTTCCGCCCGACGAGCACCGACGAAATAAACTTTGCAGCTGATAGCGCGTTACAAGCGGCGCATAAAAGGTGCAGCAGACACGCTCGCGCTCGCATGAAACTGAGGGGGCGTCCTGGTGACAATTAACAGGCCAGCTCGGTCACAAATCACCGGGCGGCGAGCTCTAATCACAGCCCGCTCATTTCTTTTTTTCCGTGCCACATATTCGTCCATGCCTGGCTGTGTAACACGAGTTCTTACCTGGCTCCCTCCACCTATTCGTTGTATCGATTTTAAGGAGGGGCATTAAAGATACCGCCGACAAAGGTGTTGATAACGCGCAAAGGCAATCGACCTGCAACTTTTTCGACCCACTTTCGCGTCTTATCGCCCCGCGGTGGTGTCTCCGTGTCCGGCAGAGTTCACGGCTGACCACAAGTCCAGGTGATAAATTCAAACCGGTGGAAAGCTTTCGCATCGCCTCGTAAATTATCTTCGAAACGCGGAAGCACGGTGGGGCGGTGTATATTGGCGGAACGATGCGAAACGGCCAATTCGATCGCGAATGGACGATAATCGAAACGGCTGTTGTTCTCGAAATCGCCCCGCCCCGTCGCTGATCGAGCGCGAAATTCTTGTCGCCCTAATGAGAAGTAATAAACACACGTGCCAGTGGATTTTTGTTTAACACAATTGAGGATACATGGCCCGCCTGCGAATATTATAGAGTCACGCATGAGTTACGGCGCGTTGCACCCGCGAACCACAGAGGGACCGCCGCGTTACGAGCAAAGTATATCGGGCACACCGATGCATCGAAGTAAGAAAGCGCGGAGCATTAGAACGGTCTCGGCGGATGCGTCACGATTCGAGCGAGTTTAAGCCTCGAATGTTGTGCACGAGTGAAGGCTCTGGACATCCGTATAGCTGCGCGGCCAGATTGCTATGCTAATTCCGTTAATGTCGCATGAGTTATGACCCGCGCGTAGACGTGCACGCACACGTGCTGGAACTGCCCGATTCTTTCGGACGAGTCATGACGGGCGGAAGAACGGGGTGCGATCCTTTACGGAGGCGGAAGAGGCGACGCCTCCTGCAAGTAGCCGCGGTCTACGCGGCCGCTGCCACGAAGAAATGATATTCCTGCACGCCTCGGTGCTGCATATCTTAAGACCCGATAAATTGAAAGCGCGCGAGCGGAACCCGAGAGCGAAAGAGAGAGGAAGAGAGGAATAGAGAAGATCGGTGGCAGAGAGCGAGAGGGTAAGTGGTATCCCTGGCTGCGGCAGTCATAAGCACCTTATCGGTGAGGCGAGTCGTGGGCAGGCTCGCTCGCCGGTACCGGTAGCAGGTGAAAAAAGCCTCGTAATCTCCGGTAATTGAGATTCGATACCAATTAAAAGCGAGCGCGCTGACCAATAACGCCGCTAAATGAACCAAGTGTTAAAATTGTCGGCGGGCAATTTTTTCTTCGACTGGTCCCGGAGATAACTGGCGTTTTCGATCGCGCCAACGACCAATGAAAGTGCGCGTATATCGTTTCATTAATATTTTTATTCGTCCATTTATTCCTCCCGTAATCGGCGTTGCTGCGAATAAATTATTGCGGGGGGGGGGGGGGGGGCAAAAATTCGCCGGGCGATTGCTTCTTTTCTCCTCGACGGTTTTCACCGGGGGTCGCCTGTAAATTTGCATACAACCTGGGAATTAACATCGACGCCAGCCGTTTCGGCGACGCGAGCACTCTCTTTCCTGCGATTTCCTTCTTCGCGTGTCGTTGGCGTTTGGGCCGTTGGGCCGAAGAGAGGATTGTACCTCGTTGCGGCGAATAAATTTCGGATTAATCGAGAGTTACGCTTTCAATTAAATATCCGCCGGATCATGATAATGGCAATAAATATTATATTCGATAGCCTGCGGAGGAAGTTTCGGCGACCGAAAAAAATTGGCTGAATGAAAAAAATGGTAGAATTTATTGCTGCAGGGAGTACGCGTACAATATTCACCGTTTCCATTGCGTTCCGCGTTATTAAACATCGTTACCGGTGCCCCGTTTTCCTCCGGTCGTTTAATTTGCACCCACGCCTCGATCATTAACGCCGCGGTCAGGCCTGCCTCAACACCTCGCATTATGCGCTCTCAATCATGATACGTGCTCAGGGTAGTCTCGTCGCCCGAAGCGGCTCGTAGCTTCTTTCCCCTTTTCCTGATACGCGTTCAGATATCAATGACGTTTTCCACGAGCCATAAATAACGGTGATCGTCGGTAATTGTATTAGATGAGAACCTGTCGCCTGCTTCGTGCGCGCGATCGTTCTGAAAGAAGCGTGGAAAGGGGGAGAGGAGTATTCACCGTGAGGGTAACATCACGAGGCAGAGGAGCAAAGAAAGATGAGGAAACCTAGGCGAACGATAAATCAATAGCATCACTCGAGGGTCGATTCCATGAAAAGGATCGCGAGCCAAGGGGGAAAAAGTGGAAGATGAGGGAGAACGTATAACACTGAAGGGCTAAATCATCGGCGATCGTGACAAGAGTAGTCCACACTTTTTATTCTCGAGGAATCGCTCTCCTACTATTTACCCTCTGGCGCTTCTTCTGGATACATTGCGTACCTGCGTTACCCGCTCCCACCCCACGGTGGAAGATTTCCTTTTGTCGAACGCTGGACCACCGATGTAGACGTCGAGTCCTGGTTCAACGCTGAGGGGAACCGTCGGACGATTTTACGCGAGACCTGTTTCACCGAATTACACGTAGGCGAGAAAAGAAAAATGTAATACCGGTTCGATCGGTATTAGAATCGAACGTTCACTGCGGGTTGCTCTGGTAGTAATTATTATTTAGCACCGATCGCCGACAGCGACGCGTTAATTACGACTCCCCTGCGCTATCGTCGGCTCGTCGTTATTGACGATGGCTGTATTATGTCATCGGTTGATAAATTCATTAGTGTACCAAATCGCTGGCAATTCATCCTGAATGAGTCGAACGGTCTTGCGTAATTTTCACGTGTCACCGGCTCAAGTTTACAGAATGGGGTCGCCGAGAATGAACGAGGGACGGTGATTCCCCTATCGGGGTAAGTTCATTCCTCTCCGTCCTAATCGTGCAGGTCTGAAACGGAACGAGCGTAATTTATTTCTTCTCTAAGCCTCGATAAGATGAATCTGGTATGCTTATGGTGGTGACCGTGTACCGGGGCTCGGTCCACCTAGGAATCTATTTATAATAAGGCGATGCTGCAACGCTACCGATCGCCCAGGCACCGCTACCAACTCTCCGCTGCTTACCGTTCGAAGGGGACGCGACCGCGTCGACTCATCAGCGCGGATCCATTAGTCAGCGGTTGACACGCCGACGGCTACCGTACGGCGCGCTACCGTTCCCTTGACAGACCGAAGATTCCACCATAGCGGTGGCTGACCGTGCGATCGTCCTCTTCTGTAAATGCTCCGGCGAGTGCGCGAGCAACGACCAGTTAATGCTATGCCTTCTCGTGTCGGTGACACTAGCGGAGAAAAGCGTGCATTATCGTCGCGGGCCTACGGAGAGAGGCGGGAGGAAGACAAGAGGGGGCCCACTATAAACTACCGAGAGGTCCACGCTCCGAGATCGAGCACGCAAGATGACTGCGGCACCCGAGCATTTATTACGAACCACCATCGCTCCACTGCTGCCATGCGTCTTTCGCCTAGACTCGGACTCGATTATCGGTTGAACCGCGCGCACACCATTAACGCACGATATAAATTGCGATAATTTCAACATATTCCACCAAGGAGCGCGTAGCTCGTAAATCGTGCGAGCGGCGAAACTCCCTCGCAGCTGGCCACATCATCGATGATGTTTCAGGTACGGCGAAGATTTAATCCCCCGTCCTACAGTCGGGGTATAAAATGGCCCGTGCCACGCGGAACGATGCAGTAGATCGTCGGGAAAACGCTTCGCGCGACTTCAACACCTTCGGCTAATCTCCGCGCTTGGACAGCTAGAAGATGAGATTTTCATGGGGCGCGTAGGTGAAGCTGTGCCCGCGCGTTGAAGCGCACACACGCGGGTCCTCTTCCAGGCGCCGTTACGGTGCCCCCGGGCAACCAAAGGGGCCGTGGAGTTATGTTGGCAAGCGGGCACTGCGGTATTTATAATGGCATGCTTAATTGTTGTCCGTAGATAAAGCTTGTATCGTAACTTCTCCGGAAACTCGGGGCGCCCACGTGAGACGCACCACGTTCGGTCGCATAATTTCTACGATTGCCGAGGGACAGTGACTTTTTCTCTTCGCAAATCGAAACGGAATTTCCACCTTCCAGCTGAGGAAAGGCAACACCTATCGAGTTCGCTCGTTGCGTTCAAGTTAATTCGCCCCTCGGGGCGGATTACTTCCTGCTTAACTGTTAAAGCGCAAGTCTTAAATCGCTGTTACGCGTTTCGAACGATTCTCGCAGCCCTCTTTAAAATTCTCGTCCCAACTTTCCCCACTGCTACTCGCGACCCGACATTTAGAATAGTTCGCCCCTCCAACGTGCGGATGCATCGATACCAATTTTATAGCCCGTGTCGTGACTTTATTTAAACAGATTCAGCCGGCAGCGGCAAGGTAGTACATAAATCTGCCAGGTTTACGAGAAACCTCGAACATTAGTGCGTCCCTTGGTCGGCGAGGAGTTATAGGTGGCTACCGCGGCTGCGTGTCGGCAGGAACCTTAACCTTCGGCCGAGCGAAGACGACCGCCGAGTGGACATCGCTCTTACGTTCCGTATTCTTGCGCGTCTCGGCCGGATGTATATCCCCTAAGTGTGATTCTATGTACCAGCCACCGGCTGGCCGGACGCGAGCTTGTGTCGCGTGTCAATTGCCTCCCTCTCGCCAAAAGAAAACGGACGCAGGGGGCGAAGGGGGGCTAAAGGTTCGATTTTAGTTCCGAGTGAGAAAAAGACGCTCCTACCATCGTCGGAGTGGAACGTACGTTCCTCACGGTACGAGCTGGCTCTATAAATCTCATTACGTAATTCCGTTTGGTGGCGAGAAAGGGGCAGAAGAGGGGGGGGGGGGGGGGATTGTCCGCGAAGTTTCTAACTAACTCTACCCGGCTGTTCCGAGGCGTACCTCGCGGTCGTAATTCCAGCGGTCCCTTTTAGCAGTCCGATGATTCGTTTTATATGGAACACAAAGGGTCCGCCCCGAAGCGTCGCATAAACGCGCGCACGCAACCTGTGCCGCGCACGATGCACTTAACGCGACGCCCGCAACAACTTGCGCCGGAACGTACACGCGCTTGCATGCATGCCTCGCGACTCTCTTGGTCTCTGCTTGTTGTTTTCGACACCCGCGCGCCGCGCGTGGAATTCACTTAAGCGGAGAATGCGAGGTTGGTGTGTGTCCCCCCCTCGTAGGCATTGCTCGCCGTCCTCTTCCTCGACGTGACCGATACGAATTCCGGTCTCGCGCACAGGTGCGATCGAGAAATCGTCCGAGATAAAAGCTGCGGGACACCCGGCCTGCCCTCTCGATGCGCCGCGCCCCGCGATCGCGCAACTTTGACGAAACTTTTCCGCCGAGCGCGATAGCAGCGAATACCGATTTTTTTTTTCCCCCCCGCTAAAGGGAATCGGGGCGGAATAAATGAGTTCCTTTTTCCAGTGGACATGCAGGTCAGATTGAGTTCTCGATGCATTCGTACGTGTCTTTACTATCGCAGCTGTACGTGTCGGTGATAGGTTGATAAATATGCTAATGCTATCAGGCGTGGTTGCAAAAATATTCCGGCGTAATAACCGTGATCGTTTTGTTTGAAACTGATTTTTCGCTAATCGTCCGGGATTGCTACATAATAGAGTGGAGAGAGACCATGGGGGGGGGGGGGGGGGGTTAAGAAAAAAGTCAAGTCCAACGATCGCCATTGTACCGCGAGGCAGAAAGTTACAATTAGCCGGTCGCGTTAGTCACATTAGAAGCGAGGCAGGTCGATTATCATTGCTCCGAATACGGCGGGAGGGAAAAAAAAAAATTAATTGTTAGCCTGACCGCCTGGTCGGTAGATTTTGATCTGACATCGTGAAAGTAACAATGCTCGTTGCGCGATACAGTTACACGCGTTCGTTCGATTTCCGCCACGTGGGTCGGTCGGTTAAGCAACTTTAAAGGAGTCGAAACGACCACCCGCCTCTAAAGAAATATCTATTCTCTGTACCTTGGCTTCCTTTCGGCTTCGGTGTTCGCCGCTGACGCTCGGGGAACCGATCTCTGGCCACCGTTGCTCGCCGGCTGCGGTATCAACATGGAAAGTAGATAGCACTTTTCTTATTGACCGGCGTTTTATAGTCGAGTAAAATGACCGCGGACGGCCGGTGTATCGACGTCGGTACACGAGTACTGCATTACTCGGTTCGGTAAGAAGCTACTGAATCACGAGATACGCGCCGGCCACGGTTCCTTTCTTCCATCTCGTCCAAGTGACGGCCGGATCCTCGTGTACGCCGATAACTAACGAGAACGAACACGCCTCAAGGCGGCCCGCGACTAATCGAGCGTGGAATCCCTCTTAATTTACTCGCACGATAGCTATGCCCAGCGAAAGGGTGTACACCCCTAGCTTAAGCGATCACGATCTATCAAATTACGAGGAAAATAAGTATTAATTTCGCACACAGAAAAGTACAATTATAGAGATACGCGGTCGTGTCGCACTCCGACCTGGATATTACTTTCTTTCTCTTCTTGGACGCACAAGACCCTGACATGCATACGCGAATATAATATGCGGTCCGGGTGCAATTCCAACGACACGGACGCGAGCTAGCAGGTGTGCGCGCATGGACAACCGAAGCAATAATATCTATCATTAATTTTTCGTGATATATCCTTATCGTATAATTTATCATCGCATCTAATTCGTTCCTCTCGCGGTCCGTGCTCACCTGTATAACAGCCAAGGAGAACCGCCGTGTCGGTGTTCCTTTTCCTTTTTTCTCTTGCAACGGCGAAGGACAATCGCCAGGACCGTCAATCGTCCACGGTGTGCTTCAGGGATGAAGCGGATAGGGAGGCGGAGGTGGAGGAGGGAGAAAAAGTCGAAGAAAAGCAAAGAAGTCGTAGGCGTTCCGAGCATACAGGTGCGACGGCACTGAGAACCGCGGATAACATCGCTTAATCACACGTGACTCAAGCATATGCGCTCCACCCACATCTCGTTCCGTATCTCCGCCGGATTATCTATGCAAAAATAAATAAGCTACTAAGTAACGACCGGACGGTCGCGTCTACGGATCGGATGAAACGAAGAAAACGACGAGGGGGGGTGGAGGGTGAAAAGAATCGGTGAAAGAAGAATCGTTCTCGCCGCGTTACTCGTGGCTATCGAAATGCCTTTTCTTTCTCGGATAAGCTCCGGCTCGTTGCGGTGCCACTGGCGACGAGGTAAGAAGGTGGTTCCATTCGTTTATTGATTTACAGTTGCAGATATCTTCGGCCGCGATTAAAATCACCCCGATCTATATTGCACCGGGCGTGTACGCGGCGACGTCTATTCCTTATTACGCCGCGTTTCGCAGCTTTCAGATGCAATCTTCCATCGGGCCGGACTGATTAATCGTTGCAAATTAAGTGGTACACGCTTTTTACCGCCGTTTAAGCGTATTTCTATCGCGCGTACCTATCTTCCTCCTGTTGCGCTTCGTTATTCACCGCCGCACGGTACAAAGAAACGCGGGGAAGAAAGTAATCGCGCTTTGATGCTTACCCCCCACCTGTACGCCCAGTGTGTTCCGCTCGTTGAGGCGTATCCTGCCCTGTCGCTTGTAGTTTTTGCTTTATCTGTCACCGAGAATAATGATGATAGGATTGGTTGCATTGTGGGGGGTGGTGACACCCATGACACAACCGTCACGAATACACCATAGATGGGTATATATACCTGTGGCAGCAGCGCGCTATCCCCGTATTATGGAGGCTTAAATCAGCTCGAAGGAATCTCGAGAGACATGGGTGTTCAATTACCTGGCCGTAAACCTTTACTAGCCCACGTCCATGGGCGACGGACGACGAGTTCGTTCGCGCGGTGTGCGCGCCGCGTCCGCGCGAATCCGCCTCGTACGATTCCTCATGGACACCATGACGATCCAATAGGGCTTTACTTTACGATCTCGTAGGAACCCTCCACCTTGTCACGGCCGTGTTAAAGATCGTGCCGGTGAGAAGATACCGGTACATTTTATCGTATTTCATACATTTTACCATCCAACGATAAAACGAGCGAGAAGTTTTGCGACTTACTTCCCCGGCCACTTTCCCCTCGGTGCCACCGCGACGGTGCAAGTAGGCAGACCGGCGCCGGAATGGACAATATTGCGGCCGCAGCACGCGAGTGACGAGTAATCCTTGAAAAGAATGTATTTATTCCAGGGAGTTCCTCGAATCGCTCTATCCAACCATGCATTTATCCGCGAGGATTTAATAGAAGCGCTTTATTTATCATTCGCGTAACAGCGCGCCCACAGTGCGGTACGATCGTATTACGGTTGTAACCGTCGGATGCGAAATGTTCCTCCGTTTCTCTAGCGCCTCGGTGATTTTAATAATCGTGGCCTTATCGTTCTTCTTTTTATTTCCTTAGCCTTTACAGTTTCAGCTCGCCGATCGGTGCTCGTAAATTCCGATCGGCGCCCGTTAAGGTCCGCGCCGTGTCCGAAAATACGCGGACACACACTTCTTCCATAATCCCGACACGTTTATTACCCTATCGTATCGCCTATCGCCGCGGCTCTAAGACACAGAGTTCCCTGCGACTTTTAATCGTTTCGCGCGAGCCGTTAAAATCTATTCGCTTTATAGCTACGCCGTGCCACGTCGTAAAGATAAATTAAGCGTAACGCGGCGCAAGACCTTGTAACTCCCTTTGATTCCGCATCGGGGAGACGGCCGCGTAATTCACGCCGCCGCCGTTACACGCACGCGTGTGGCGAAATAGAAAGAATCCGACGAAATCCCCGCGGGGGGAAATTAATTCCGCGTGTGTTTGTCGCGCGTAGCCTGCGGAGCTATTAGACGTCGCACGTGAATACGTACAGCCACCCGTTACACCTGTTTACAGCGTCGAACGCTCGAGCCACCCACGATATCCCCGCGGATCGAGGCGCGGACGATTCGATAAAAACGGTGAAACGAAAGAGACGTATGCAGAATGAAAAGGGAGAAGAGGACCCGTTCTCTTAGCGGGCAAATCGAAGCGACAGCTTCGTGTGAGGTAACGACATAAAATCCCGAGATCTTACTTATATGCACGCGCGAGGTCTCGCGCCCGGTAATCTCGAGGTCCCTCTTATATTATTTAAGCGCCACATTTCTTTCCGCCGCTTCGGCGCGGCGGCGGTGTTCCTTCTATCGGGGAAAGTGGCCACCTAACCGTCGCTCGAACGAGCTCGTTCCACGTCGCCGCGTCGACGTTTATTGCATTTTCGAGCCGGCGGATTTGTTCAGCCGTGTGCACGCATCGATACACGGAGGAGCAACGTTTATTCGCGGACCCCACGTACGGCCTTGCCCGCTTCTACCATCGATCGAAAATTCCATGGCGAAATAAATTTCTTATCAAGGTACTACTACACCGGCCTTCCCCGTATTTGCATATTGGGTAAGAAGTGTTAATTTCACTTTGCAGCGTATACACGCCTGATCGCTCGGCTGGCCAAGCCTGTTCTTTTCGTTTAAATGATAATTTGATAACGCGCATCTCGAGTGGAGCATTAAGGAGGGAAAGTGTCTTGCCTTTTTATGCATTTGAGAGAGGTCGATGATATTTCGGCGCGTCTTCATAACCGAGCATTCCTTCTCCTCTATATGGTTTCATATCGAAGCGATATTATTCGCACTCTGCCCCGTGCAATATTCGGAGAAACCTTTTTTTCCCGACCATGCCAATAGTTTCTCAAAGGTGGTCCAGGGCTCGTCATACCTAAGCTTTACCGTCTCGGCGTTACCGACTTGCTACCCCTCGGACAGCGATTACTTGAGATCTCTCGTGGCTGGTCGGTCCACCGCGAATTATCATACGGATATTTGAACGGCGGGCTTTGCAAACGATGCTGCGCTTCCCATCTCGTGATTGTGCTGGATGGCAAGTTGGAAAGCCTCGTTCGGGCTCAAGAATCACCGGTCTTTCACTCTAATGCAAAACACGCCAAAGGGAATCGTCTTGCCGTTTATACGATTTAAGGGAACGTGAATTTCTAGTCGAATGTCCCCTGGCTTTCGGTCAGTTAACGCCTGTAGCTCTCCGAATATTTCATTAAGACGAACGGCGAGTGGGAAAAATGGATCGTAGACAATGCACAATATAACTCTCGTTTCGCCCACATGGCCGAGATCACTAGGAGGCGTGGGTTTCTATGGGTGAACTCGAATTTTAGTGTCTCATTTTTCTCCCGACTTACCAGACATCAAAGAGGAATTAGTTGGTTTTATTTAATTATAAACTTGCATAAGCGTCGCATCAAACGATGCAACTAATCCTCAGAAACGTGCAAGCCATCGAAGACAATAAAGATCGCCATCTGCGTTCGGTATTAAAATGCAAGACATCGCTATTAGAAATAAATGGTAATCGTGTAGCATTCAATTTGGTTGGCAAAGTGGGAGGTCAAGCTTTGTATATCCCCGTGGATATCGTTGGCCGTCGGCTCTCAGGACCCCGACATCTCAGCGTTGCGTACGTACAAGCTTCCCTACGAGATACCGTGTTTGTTTAATCGAATGGAATACATTAGCCCACGCCACGAAAGGCGCTCCGCGGAGAAAACATCGCTCGGCTTGCGTACAACGCGAACACGGAAAGCGTATTGTCCGCCAGGTAGTAACGGAACAGCCGGGAAACGGGCCAGGGAATAAAGTTGTAGGGAAAAGTAGCCGTTTCGAGATCCGCCTGGTCCTGGATTCCCGCGATCACCGCGATCGTTAAAATTAAATCAGCTCGCCTTTGCTGAGATTCACTTTCCGTTAGGTGCCTCTTAATGGGAGAAATCCGTGAACGATCGTCTCTAATCGGCCCGCGGTTTTCACCATCGGTCGGCGTTGTTTCGCGTGCGGGAAGAGAGGCGCAAGGGAACGGCGCGTCTACCATTTATCTCGTCACCGTCTCTCGGGATCCGTAGCCGGTGACATCGATAAATCAGCGCTATCGGGCCCTTCCATCAGCATTAATCACTATAATGATCCCCGTGCGCACTCCCGGCGAGGATCCAAATACCGCCGCCGGCCTCTGGCTCGAGATGTTCACCGTCGTTCGGTTATCTCCCAAGACCTCGGATCACCCTGGTCATTATCAAGTTGTTATCTCTCCGCGAAAAGTCCTGGACACTGTTCACTTCCACACCGATCGCCATCGTTCTCCTCCTCGCGTTCCTAAGGCAACGAGAAACGTAGCCGCTCGCGAGGGTAGACACGATGGTCAGTGGACACTGATCTTTGAACCTGCTTTATCTCGCTGTCGACCAGCACCGTCATCCGATTCACTTCGCAGAAGACGACAGCCTGCCCCAAAATTCTTACGAGAGCCTCTTGATTGATCCATGATCGTTGATCAACGATCATTTCCTCCAACTTACCTTTCAATTGCACTCCGATCGTCCATCTTTCCACGGAAATTAAGATCCCTCGAAGCCAGCCGTTTCCCATAGAGGCGCGCTTCGCCGCGGACTGGGGATTCCCTTCGAAAGGGCAAATCTTGCGACTCTTTATCGATCCCCGCTTCGCGAAGCCGACGTTCGTTCCATTTACGCGAGGCTTTCCCAAGCAGAACCAGCTAGACGAAAAGAGCGAGATAAGCAAGTTGGAGCGGGTTGCTGTATCTGCTTCTGAGACCGGGATTCCCTCGTTTCTTCATCTCGCTCTCTCGGTCTCCCTCCCGTTCAACCTCTTTTCCTCGCTGCATCGTTTTTCCTTCTCTCTCGGTTCTTGCCGGCCCTGGCTACAACTTCTCCAGAGCCGAACGAGCGTCGTACGGCAATCTGTCTCTTGGCGTGTGATAAATCAATCCTCCTCGCGGACGTGCGAGACACGATCAGCGGCCCTCGCGCGTTTACCGCGAGCACACACTCACCTGTATGCGCACACACTCCTACAACCTCTCCCCCCCCTCTCTCTCTTGAAGCCGCTGTCAACTATCGAGCAGAGGAAGAAGAGGGAAAATCGTGCATCGCCGTATCGTCTCGTCGTGATCTAATAAGATGACCCGGAAGACCGATCACTCCTCATTGTTATAGATAACCGACCATTTACGGGCAAGTTAATATCGATATGGCCGAGCCCATGGCTCGTGTCCATGGGTGACGCGGACGTATGGACACTTCCGGACACTTTTCTCTCCCTTTTGCTATAAAGATGTTAGGAACAATGCCCCACCCACGCGACAGATATCGAGACGCGGACTCGTTTCTCTGGCAAGCGACGTGAAATCCTAGATTTTATGGACTGGTCGCCACCAATCGCCGGTGACGATGGATACCCGGCTGAAATATTGCCCAGCTCGGATAATGTATCGAGACACTTGGCGATAGAGCAGTTAATTCACGAGGTCCCAGCTTGGACAGGCGCAATTGAACCTTCTACAGTAGTATAGGTCTACGATTCAGGTTTATTCATCACGCAAAAATGATTGGAACGACAATTGTACAGTACCCAAAGAAAAATCTACTAATATAAATAATTAACAACGATTCAGCTTGGCTCGACACGCATCTACGAATGTAGCTTCGCTCAATAATCACCGTTAGCGAGCAATCTGTCAGAGCTACCGTCCGCGAACGATGGAAGAAACGACCACACACATTCAGACGAACGGATCCCGGACGATGATCGGGACCCTCACCGATCGGCCCAGCATCCCGGCAACGAGGCAGTGATCGCTCAATCATGCGTGCTAGGTGCCGACGATAATTCGTGCTCCGATGGATGCGATCGAGCGCGAGGTCGCGAAGGTGGTTCGAACAGGTTGCGCAAGACTACCGTTGTCGTGTACACGTTCGATTGAGGAGCCGATAAGTGGTAGTCCGGGAGTCCGTAGTTGCGGAGCATTTTGTCGGTAGTCGAGATACTCGATCGATCGGCGGAGCCTATGTAATCATCGCGGGATATCCCGCAATACCTCTGTCCGTCGAATGGCATCTATCGATGCTCCTTCTTCGAAACGCTCGCTCGATGCTTCTGCGGTATTAAAAAAAAAATAGCACGACGCGCATACGCGTATACGAGTGGCGGAAAAGAAGAGTCGAGTATCGAGTTGCTGGTCCCGGGAGCGAAAGGCGTTAACGATCGGAATCTGTGTTTCGCGCGTGCGGCGAGCAGGGACGAGCGTAGCCAGCAGAGATGAATTCATCGCGATTAAGAAGATTGCCGGTCGAGCCCGAGCGGAGGACAACTTGTTCCCCTTGTACCCTTTGGTAAATTAATTTACGGCCGCGGTTCAGATCGAACTGCTCGGGTTCAGGCAACGGTGCGTACACGCGCGTGTAAGTGCCGCGTGCACGCGGTTTTGAAGCTCCGGCCGAAGCAGGTTTCGCGATATGCACCATTGATCCGACTGCAAGGATCATTGGCTCGGCGACGTCTAAAATATATCATTAGAACGCAGGAACGTTTCTCTTTCCCTGCTTAAGAATTCCTTGGGAATATAATTAATGTAGAGCGGGAAAAAAGGGACAACCGTCGCGGTACATAATATTTCCATTGCGATACCGGACTACCTCAGATAACTCCCGCGACCTTTAAATCGCAACGCTGGTAGCGAGCGCTATTATCTTGCAAATTAGTTTATATCCCCGTTTGATATAACGAGGGTCAAGTCGCGCTTTACGTACCGGTTTTGTCGCTGCTCGCCGCGACCCGCGGAGTTTCGCGGATCGCGATTCCAGGCACGAGAACCGTGCACCCGCGATACCCTGGCCGATACCTCTAAAGCAGCACGTTGTGCCAGGACCGCTCTGTTATCGGCACGGTGCAAATTATAGAAGCTATAAGCCGAGCCGCGTATCGCGACGCACGCAACAGGGCCCGATGCATATTCAACGGACCCCCTGGGCCAGTCGATGCGACAACAATCAGCGAAACAAACCCACTTATGATCAACAAGGGTATACGTCGGCCGTTAGAGCCGCGAGCATCTCGCGGACAACTTGTCCGCTGAATATTCATGAGCCTCTGCCATGTGCTCGATGGAACGAGCGAAAAGTCCGGATCTAGGAGGTGCAACGGAGAAAGAGTTCTGCGATCCCATCGATCCGTTCTCCGCTACGTCGAGGAAAATGTATCTCGTGCGGTGAAGGAAAAACATATGAAAATCGCTCCTTCGATGGTGATGGACAATTAGATTTTAATGGCTAATGACGAGAGGATTTTCTTCACGCGACTCGGCAAATTGATCGATTCAAGCGATTCGTGAATTGAAACGATCAGCGGGGACCCGTGGATCGGGATCACGGAGGCAGAGGCGCGATGTATGACCGCCGGTCACGCCAGCCTATCACTCTTCAGTACTTAATTACCCCCGGCCGATGTAGCCGGGGTGGTCCGCGATCTCTTAGCGGTGGATACCGATCATTCGATCCATCTCTTGATTATATCGATCCCGCTGCGTTGATGTCTGCCGGTTGATCGATTAAATCAACCTTGAGCGGATGCTCCGACCGATCACGGATTCTTCCTTACTGTAGAACAATCTTTTACCCCGTGAATCCTTTGGGTCTTCTGAAATTACAGTGTAACGTATCGTTGACCGTTTCCACGTCATTTTGGTGCACCGTTTTACGAAGATGCACGTCGCGTGCCCTCCGCGTACTATCACGTTCGCGAGCCGTTTCACGGCGACGTCGTAAAGATGTTACACTTGGAACGGCTCGTCGTTTATTCACGCCGAGCAATTAAGATCCCCGTAATCGTTGTCGCGAAATTTACAATCCACACGTGCCACCGGATGAACTCCTCGAGACGTACAAGATGCATCTCAAACGCGTGTCGATAATCCGTTGTCCTACGATTTTCTCAGTTACCTTTTTTTTTTTACATCGACATTAATCTGGCGCCATCGGCCGGAGGGAGACTCGATGGAAAACTCCCAGGGAGCCGGGAAGGATTAATAACCACCGTAAAAGCCATTACTCTTGCCAACATATTCTGTTGCGCATAACAGTACCTGAAACAATACCACACGGAATATGCACTGTTCGCGAAGCGTGTCCGGTGGATCGTTTCCACGCTCGTGGTCGCGATGCACGTTCACGTGGAGATGGCAGAAGGCAACGTCGGGTCGTCCGGATCTCGCCCTTTCCGGACCGTGCGCGCGC
Source organism: Holcopasites calliopsidis (assembly GCA_023838395.1). Lineage (NCBI taxonomy): Eukaryota > Metazoa > Arthropoda > Insecta > Hymenoptera > Apidae > Holcopasites > Holcopasites calliopsidis. Next base: position 4,123,698 of record JALHAQ010000009.1, read on the forward strand.
GCGGTTTTCGTGCGACCCCGAGGGAAAACGACAAGAGAAGGCGAGGCCCGAAGTCAAGGTGGAGGAGGAGGGCGAAGGATCCAGCGGAAGAGAAGCGCGGCACAAACGTATGTACCCGTGACTAATCTTTCACGATGAGGAGTCCCGCGCGTGTCCCACTATCGTGAAGTTCTTGAATTATTGCCCTGTTATCTTGGCTGGTTGCACAGCGTGGGAGGGGCGACGGCCCCCTTCGGATCCAGTTTCATGAAAGGCGCCGACCGACGGCGCACACCGACTTCGTACGGGGAGAAGAAACGCGTATACCCGTTTCTAGTTCTAATCTGTCGGCCATTTGTTAGACGGTTATGACGTCCACCGGGAGGGTGGATGCGAGCACCCAGTGTGCAACAAAGTGCACGGGGTGCGTGGAAGGGGTATACGATGCGGAGCACGCTGCCCGTGTCGCCCGTTTGTCCTCCGTTCGGTGTTCAGCCATCGGGACCACCCTGCAACTCGGCAGCACGATCTCGATGGATGAACAACCTGTGTCATCCAAGGCTTCTATAATCTTTTTTTCCCTCCGTCTGTGATTTAGTGTTTCGGCGTGGCGCCACGCATGGATTTCTTGGTCCGGAAAGGAATTAGAGTTAGGCTCCTGGCAGAGATCACGGTCGCTTTCGATTTAGTGTACTCGACACGGGGTCAGCCCCGTATTTAGTCCAATGATGTATTTCCCAAAGCTCTCGCGAGATAGAATAACAAGGCAGGAAAATCGGTAGTCGCACAGCGTGTAACGGTATCGAGGTCTGCCGGACTTTTTATCGAACTGCGAGCTGACAGCTAAACGATTCCGCAAACTCTCCGGACAGGCTCGATCGCTCCTTCCTACCGTAGGCTGGCAAAATCAGAACGATTCATCAGGAGGTGGCGCGTTTTCAGGAAAAGTTGTATCAATTTCCGTAGCTCGTACGCGTTTGTATTCCGTCGACCAAACATTTGTCAAGCGGGACAATGGTTTTATAAATGATACCGACCAGTTCGCGCCTCGTAGATCCCGATCCCCCGATACAATGGCGAGGTATCGGTCAATCGAGGGTGCGCCAGGAAATTCGATACTCGCTCGTGCATCGCCGACGGGACGGCGATTAATGATCCCGAGCGCAACCGAGGAAACTTCAGCCCTCGCACGAAACACGCGTGTCGAATGATCTCCATGGCGATCAGCTGCGTGTTAATTAAAATCATTAGATCGCCTTCCGTCGAGATACAAAAAATTAATTGCATCTTCTTTACGTCGTTCCTTGAACAAACTGCGGTATCACCGAACTTGTACATTGTAGGGACGATTTTATTACACCGAGTGCACAGGATGTTTCTTGTTATAATCGGTTCACGGAGCCGACGGATTGGCGGTGCTGGATGCGCCGCAATAAAATACGAATCCGAACGAAACTAATTGCTTGTACCTGTTCGACAAAAGGAAACTCGCCGGGCCCGTGCCAATAAACACGTCCCTTGTATTCCCTCGTCTTGCTCCGCTCCGCTTCTCTCGTTCCTCGTCCAGCCTGCAGCGACGCAAGGTGGAACGGTCCGCGGTTATCCCAGGGTGTAGGCAGGGGAGCCTGGTTATTTATCCGCGGAAGGGTCTATTAATTTCGAGCCAATAATAACTCGGAATCCTCGTACTAATTAATATATGAGCACCATCGGCCGGCGAGGGGCTACAGCAGGTTCGTCTCGCGGGACGATCCTAAAGACTCGTCCCCGCCGCTTCCTCGTACCCTTCTTTTCCTCCCTTTCGTGCTCGCTGTCTCTCTTCGGGATTCGTCTCGTCCCTCTGCTCGTATCGGCAGAAGGATGATGAAGAACCGGCCCCGCCGACAAAGATGCCGCGACATGAGCCATGCGCTCTCCTTGCGCAAACTACTTCGCAGAACTCTCGGCTCTGATGGAGCACTCTGACTGGTCTTTGTAAGGGCATCACAGTCGTCACAGAGATGCACTAAATAATCAAGCTTTTGCTATAAAATGACGGCATTAAGAACGTACTGTACGGCATTCGCGCAAGCGGATCTGAATATTATCTGACAGGAATTCTACCTACCTTTCATAATGTCGTTCGTGCGAATTTGAAATCCGAGCAGCTTGAATTAATTACGAAATCCTTCGATAGACGCTTTAATATTGTACGGAGGGATCAACGACAAGGCCGGCACACGAACAGTTTGATCAAGTACCCCTTGGCTCGCCGCGTGACCCCATGGCCGGTCGACTTCCATGAAGGAAGCTCGCTGAATATGCAGATACGTTGCGCGCGAGAGAAGGAAAGCGCGTATTTCCATCGTAGGTGTGCCCCGGTGTCATGGACTCGTGCGCGAAGTAGCGGCAAGTTGGCACGGTAGGTGCACCGGATGCAGTTTCTTGCGACGGTTGCATATAGGTGTCCGGGGGTCGTGGGGCCACGGAACACGTGTATGCCACCGTGAAGCACGTACCAAATTGCTCACGAACTTACGTCCTCGTCCGTGCACCGCACGCACAGATATTGCACTCGATCGAAGTGTTCATGCATACGGTTACGAGTTCGCGTCACGCCAGAAAAGCGACGAAACTGATTCCTGGGGCGTAGTCCTGGCCATTGTCTCGCGACAGACGCTCTTCCTATTAATATAAAAGAGGGATCTTCGTGACATCCTCGACTGCCCTCGTTTCCTGACTTGCCCAGGCACGTACGCGCGCGACGTCTACTTGCAGCATTCTCGTTGAAGCGTTGACGACGATATGGTCATGTGCTCTCTTCCTGCGGATAAGTGCCCACCGGAAAGGCGCGGAGATGTCGATAGAAAAAGTCCGGACCGACTGGTGAAAATGAACGGTTCGTTTGCCACGAGCCTTAATCACGCCCACGTGGCGCAGTAAACATTGTACGAACATAATTTCATCCGCTGTACACTGATAGTCTTTAAGTCTCTCGTAACTCACGTACACCCTCCTTTCGGTCCCGCCGCCGAAACGAGTGAGACGGAATCGTGTCAGTTCGATAATCGATAAAACGCGAACGCGCGATAATCTGCTGGAGGTTTTTATTAGACCGTAAAACGCAGCCCGGCGAGAGGAGCCTCGCTTATTTCGACGGTCGGTATCGATAGTTTCGCCTCGAAATCCTCCGTCGGGCCACTGAAAATCATTTTATGCACGTGATATATTATAATGATGGCCGCGCGTTCCTGGCGTTTGGCCCACGGCGCACACATTGACGGCGACGGTATTACGTCGTATATACGGCCGCCTACGTTTCGCTTCGTAGCAAAGAGGCGCGCGTTTCTTTTCCTCGTCCACCCACGTCGCGAAATAAAAATACCCGGTGCAGGTGGTAGCGAGCCAACGCGCTGCACGCGCGCCGTTTCTACGGGTCTCGCCAGATTTCGCTTTCGTCCTTTCTCTTTTTGCAAATCATTGCTCCGTCTACATATAAATTGGCCTGCGAGCACCGTCGATTAAGGGTAGCAATCTCTTATCCGGCTCGTATCAATCCGTACGTGTTTAACACCGGTCATTTTGGTCTTCCACGTTCAGAGTGGCGAACAAAAAAAAAAGCAGAGATTGCAGGATGGTCGAGGGAGTTTGCAAGAAATTGCGAACAATTTCCTCGCAACTTAGCAACAAAGGCCGCAGCAGCCGCGAAAGCTATCTCGATGCATGAAAGCGAAAAAGTATCGGGTCGGAGAACGAAGGAGGGAAGTCGCCCTTCTGTTTAGCATTCGCGATGATATCTGGATGGAGTCCAGAGTGGGCTTAACGGGCTGTCGCTCGATATGGGCGCGGTCGCCCCTTCGGGGTTACGACTTCGTCCGTCGTTCTCCGCGCTACAAATCGTGCTCTTCCTTGCCTCTGCCCACGTACGACGAACAGGTGCTTTTTTCAAGCACCTCGCAATTTTTTAAAGGGACGGCCTCTACGATTCGTTTAGACGCTACAGCGTCTGCATTATTTTATTACGTATTTCAGACATTCTGCTTGCTGGGGTCAAAACGATCCTATTTCGACTTTCACGTCGTCATTCTCGTACGTGCAAGTGGTTTCCGCCCAGGGGATCAGGCCTTCACCCCGCGACGTATCTCTTTCCCAAGATACAGCCGGTTGATAAACCGACGAAAACATAAGTTTCGCGGGGCCTGTTACATTTTAGAGCGATATGCAACGAGTACATTGTCATCGCAGAGTCTTGGCGTCGAGTTCACCGAGAGTGACACGGCTGTTTTCCGATTTAAACGTGCGGATACTTTCGTCTACTCCGTCATCGAGGAAACAGGAAAACGATCAATGACTAGTTCTGCAATTTATTGATCACTGAGTACAAGAATGAATGTCGACGTAATTAATTTGCGAAGATGAAACGACGCGGCGGTATCATCATTATGTCTTCAAGCCAGGCGACCGTCAAGCAACGATATACTTATTCAAATCTTATTCTAGCGTCACGGTCGGCCACGGCATCGTGTATAATATCTACGATCGCGAACCGTGAATAGCAGTCCGAGAGAAGCTCTCTCTCTCTCTCTCTCTCTCTCTCTCTCTCTCTCTCTCTCTTTCTCTATGTGCATTGCGAGCGCAGGCTCACAGCCGCGCTCTATAGGGATGATCGAGCGAGTCAGATAAGGACGAGGCTCTCGCGGGGGTCAATCGTTAATTTCTACGGAATTCCACGTGCTGACAATACGGGGAATACAGGTGGACGGTAGATGAGAGATAAGAGAGCGTGGCCGGCTTGCACACGAGCCCCTGACGACGCGACGCGAACGACGACACGACTCGAAACGAGGAACAAACGAGAGCACCTTGACTTGCTCTCCCGAAGCGAAACGAAACGAGGCGACTTGGACACACGTGGCTACAGCCATCCCTTTTACTCCTCGTCTCGTTCGCGTTCGCTCGGCTACCCGCTTCCATCCTTCTTCTCCTCCATTCGGAATCCACGCCACCCCGTCGTCCGTGAATTGAGTCCAGCTAGGTCGATCGTGGCATACGGGACAAGACGCGGACCCTACGAGTCCGGGACGCGATATCCTTGCTTCTCGGAATGAGCGGAACCGCAGCCGCTGCAACCGGCGCCGCTGAACTCGCCCGTGCAACCACCTCCGTGCCCGCATGCAGAAACGTGTACGTGTATCTGTGACCAGCTCGTGCTGCGCATCGTGCTGAACACGAGGAATAATTTGTGGACAGGCCACGACGACGATTGGAACATTTACTCCGCACGCTATGCTACGGTGTGCCTTTGGACACGATACGGGATCATCCAGGGCGACGGTGTTTTCAGGCCACCGCCTCGGTGTCGCGGCCAGCGTTTCCGCCCAAACGCAGCGCGCTCGTGATGGAAACATCGGTCGAAGCCGCATTCATTCATAAAGCGGTACGTTAATTTCGTAGCGCCCCTTTGGGAAGCTGGGTCGAGTTTCATTAACTCATCGTTCATTCATCTTGGAATATCGACATTCTATTTTGAAGCAAGAAGAGCTGTCCACTATGATTAGCATTTTCTGCTAGATTCTTTTCAGACTTTCCTAACACTGAATGTTAAACGCGGGATGTTTCGATAAACCCAATTCATTCTATCTTTGTTATAATTCAGGACGAATGTATTGGTCCCGTTGGAAGTATCAGCGCGGACCCCCTAAAGCTGACGTACGAGATCTCTTTCGGGATTATCGAGCAAGAACATTATGCGCCCAGATACGTATATGCCGTTCGTACGAGGTAGGAAGGCGAAGTCCAGCAGTGTCCGCTTTTCTTTGTGGCCGACGAGGCTCGTACATCGTCCTCGCGGGATGCCTATCGACATCCGATGGCGTCGATTTAATTTCCACGATTTATCGTCCGTTTCCACCAACGCGAAACAACCTGTCCCATTTGCGGCACAGCCACGGCCCACGGGGCAATAATTCCGACACCCCGAGGTAATACGTATTCCACGAGGCGAGCCGCGACCACGTGCGTGTCTGCGCGAACCTCTCTTCCCCCCCTCTTGTTTCTCACCGATACTCCTTTTCTTGTACGAGGGATCTTTATTTCTCCTTTCTTCGTGTTCTCCACCTTTCTTGCGCTATGCCACGAGCTCGCGTGTAATCCCGCGCAACGACGATTCTAGTACGCCCACCCTCGATGCCCGCGAGATCTTAAAAGCCGCCGCGATCATCGTGGTGGTACGTCATTTTCAATTATCGCCACCGACGAAATTGCGACAAACGTTCGTCGACGAATCGGTATACAGCAGGTTTTTCATGCGCCACCTTTGGATACAAAAAGTTTAACCCCCATTCAGCTGGGGGTTGAATTCGTTGACTGTATGGTAACGAGCAGTGGCGCGTATTCCGTCACATGTGCCTTTTTCAACTGCGGCACGTGTCCGATGCTAAGGGTGTGCCTGCTGGTGGCGAGAGGGTAGATAAGCATCGGGAGTCATCTGGCCTAGACGCGGCGCATCATTAAAACGTTATACCCCGAGTCAGGCGGCCGAGGAGGGACTGATTCACTCATTGAATTAATTGGACATGCACGCGCAGGGGATCCTTCCGATGGAGCACTTTCGGTTTCCATATTGTTAATTATGCGCCTTCTCCGAAGAAGCAGAAGCACAGCTATTTTTTCTATTCTGTTGTTGTTATAGAAAAATTATTAACGCTCTTCCTGGAATAATAGTAGGCTTGCAGGAAGCTTGTAAAGGGTTGATTAATCGAAATCAGAAATAAATGATACCCTAAGCAATAGTAGCAGCCCTTCCGCTGCACCCACCCTCTGTGTTCTGTTAATTCTCGTCGGCTGGCTCTCTCGTTAGGTGACTCATCCATTACCGCGGAATGACTAAAGCCAAAAGCGAATAGGATCATTCGATATCCATGCCCATCTAGCCGAGGATACACGGAAAGGTAATCGTCAGAAGCGCATCGACCGGAAGATTGGTTAGAGTGTCATCTGGTCAGAGGAGTCAGGTAGACGATGGTGCGGAGATAAGCTGGACTCGTCACGATTACTATCCGACGAGCTGATCCGCTGGTAGCCGATGCCCAACGCACAACACGCGTCCCTTAATGACGCCGGGGAGGACGGTGAAGGTGGCATTACGGTGTTCCGCACCCCCTGCCGTGAAACGATCGAGCAGGTAGAGCCGCGGTTAATGCTCGTCAGCCACCGGCTGCACGCTAGTCGCGCGTTGCACGAACGCGACGTTACCCCGTCGTCGTGGGCTTCCCACGAGTCATCCGAATCATATGCGTGTATTAAACGTGACGAAGAGTTGGGTGGCCGAGACGAGGATTTAATTGACCGGTATCGGGGGCGATAATCCATATTTAGAGCGGTCGTCAGACGCGCTCGAAGGAGACGTTTCCGTCGACTTACAAACTAACCATACGTAAAAACGTATCGACGTGTCGGTGTATCATCTCATAAACGCGTAAATACGGCTCGGTTTACGAGTACATAAAATCAGTGCCACGCCGCGCGCCGGCTCCGTGGACGACCTCGAGCTTGTTCCGCGAGGCCGTTCCATATTTTTTCCAGTGATCCAGGATACGGGGACGAGGAAGATAAGCGCAGGATCGAGAGACGGGGAACCGTTAATCCGACCGGCGGGCAATAAAAAAGTCCCCAGCGAAGTCGCTCGTCCGATATTTTACGCGCCGTAAGCCGGATTCATGGTGACCCGGGGCCCGAAATTGCATCACCGTGCAAATATTCTCCACTTTTCTTAACCATCCTACCCTCCCTCCTTTCTCGCGTAGCCTCTGCCTTTTACTCTGCGCCAGGTAGATTATCCTGGAAGCTTGTCAGTTCCTCGCCTTCCGGTGCTTTGACAGAACGTCGGAATTCCGCGCGACGGCTAAGAGGCGATGGGGGGGGAGGAGAAGAAGCTGTGTGTACGCAAGGAGGTGAAAGAGATGGGAAAATGCATAAGGGAGTTTGGCAACAGCGTTTAAAAGGACTATGGATTCATTCCGGGGACTCTTATTGTGAACTCCACGGCCCATTCTCTATGGCTCAACGCCTACAATAATCTCGTTACGATTGGAATCAGACCGGCCAGCGGTGGCCCTCGGGGCTTTGACAGCCGCACAATGCAAGGTGCTTTGTCCGGAATGCGGTCCGCGGACCAATACCGACCGGTGGCATAACGTCTACGGCGCATCTCTCGAACTGTGGGACTTTTTTTTTTTTCTCGCGTCCCGGGGGCAAGGAGAACGACTCTCTTTTCTCGGCGATGCAACTTCAGCTACACGCTATTCTTGTGTCCTGGTCGTTTGTCCGAAAGTGTTTCTGGGCGGTGTGTTGGGAAAATATGGAGATGTCTCGCAGGCATGTTCCCCGGGGAAAATTTTTCCGATGAAACGCGCTCACCACGACTTCCACTCTCGACGCTATTCTTCCGCTCTATGTATGTTTTACCTTTGCTCGCTGCGCGAGCCCGCTTAACACAGAGTTCGCCGCGGGGCGAGATTCTAATGGGGGACTCGATCGCGGAAGAAAAGAGTCCTTCGTGGAAAGATGCATCGCGATTGATTTGTCTGAATTGCTCCTTCGGGCGAGGCTCTTCTCGTGGAACTAGCGTATACCAACTGAAGACATGAATTCCAAGTTTTGTAGTAGCATGAAATTTGTTTAAGCAGCCCAATCTATTGTTTCGGAACTCGACCAGTAGTTTCCCCGCTAATGATATGCGCCCACGTCTGTTGGTCGGTCCCGTTCGACTCGTTCCGGGCGATAATTCAAACGCAAAGGGACGACCAGCTACGCGCCATACGCGTCTGGCACGTTTTCAAACGAACGGAAACGTACCGTCGTCGCAATGCACCGCGGTTTTTGATCGCAGCATGTTGCGTGGCCAACTGACATGACAAGCGCTCGTATTACGCGCACGAACCGTCTAATGCGGTAATCGCTGGCCAATTAATTTCACGAGAGCAGCCGGTTAAGCGGCCCTACCGTATCGGCCGTGAAATTGATTTTAATCAAACGCCTGATATTCTTCGTGAACGATGACGGGTGGCTAAGTCGATCGATCCGTCAAATAACATTTTTTACAGCGCAGATAAATTGGTTCATTATACTCCCTCAGCTGCTCAATTCTTCTAACCACGTGCTCGTAAAAAAAAACCTGGCGTTCCATAACCCATTCGCTAACGAGCAACAATCAAATTATTCATGACAACTCGGCTTTCCACCGAAATCGCGATAACGCCGCGTCAATTGTGCATCTTGCCAACGCGAATATCCCCCGCCAGGAGTTCATCAGCGGCAGAAAATTTTGAGAATCCCCGCGAGTTAATATCGAACCCCCCATGATTGTAGTCAATCGAAGAAGCGGACCTTATCAGATCCTGGGCGCGTGCCCATATGCCGTCTCCCACCACATGGCGCCGATCGTCGTTGCCCTCGTGGCGCGCTATGCCACCGCGAACGGAACAGAGATGACCGTGGTGTCTCTCCCTCGATGCATGGTCTCGTCCTAGCGCAGGGCGGCGCGGTGCCATGGTGGTGGTGATCGCGTCGCTTCGGCGTACGGTATGCCACCACCGCCGGTACGCTGCTATCACGGCGATCTACAAATATATTACGCGCGTTATGCGTACGCTTCTATTTGTGCGTTCCGTGGCCATGTCCGCCGGCGCAAACGTGGTAGTCCCCCGGCCGCTTCTAGGCAAGTTGCCAGCATATGTCGCGCGGCACGATAACCGCTATGCAAATCCCGCCGATGCAGCATCCACCGTCGCGACAACCGGGAATCGCGTGTACGCTTGACGAACTCTGCGTAAACTTTCCATGCTGCGCGTGTACGCGCAACGAAATCGCCACGCTACCCGCTAATAAACGGTCCCATTAATTATATCGTCGTGAACCTGCTGCTACGGCATTCCCTATTATTTGTCAGACGATCACGCCCGAGGCTGCTGCCGGAACGCTGTTGTTCCTTCGCCTTTTGTGCACCGTCGATGCGAAGCTCACGTTTTCCTGGAAAATTCAAAGGAGCTATGTAACGCAGCGGGTGCACGCGGGGCTACGCCGCAACGATTTGTTGCGCGACTGAGATTCTCGCTACCTGGAGGGTTACCGGCACTTGCTCACGGTGTGGCGGAGATCGAGGAATCTGTTCAGGCGCGAGGTAGTCGAGCGTTAGACGGACGCAGAAAACCGGAACACGGTGAAAAGAGTATCGACGCTGCGCACCGCAAGGACCTGACACTCGAACGCGGTCGAAGAGGATCGAGGGAGGATAAAGGTAGCCACCACGAGGAATTCCGCGGCACCCACGTGAAGCTATCAAATGTCTGACGAATGGGCAAGAATGCCGTGCTATCAAAGGATCTGGCCTCCCCCTTCCTCTTTCGTAAATACGCGCGTGCAAGGAAAAAGAAGCGGCAAGGGCTAGCCGGCTAGGGGCGAGTTCTGTGAGAGGGACGATGTCTTAAGACAGGTAGCGGGCACAAAGGGAACCGGACACTCGCCTACGTCTGGCTATTTTATTCCTTGCTTCGTGCATCTGAAACCCCCCTCGCCTTGCATACGGATCACCCTGAGGGAGTACCTCCTCACAGGTGCACCCGAATGCCCAACTAAATATCCTGTAATTATATGCCGTCCACTGACAGCTTCCATCTACCTGCGCCAATCTCGGGTATCCGCGCGATGCAGGAGATATCCGTGAAGCGATCGTCCCAGGGGAGCTCTAGCTAGACAATTCGGTTCACGTTTAATTGCCGGAAGACCTTAAACCTTGAATATTATTTTATAATCCTCCCGATTCGAGTGTTACACTCGCAAAAGACTCCACCCTTTCTCCCGTCAATTTCCATTGGAATCGCGGTTGCTTATTTGTCGCCTAAGCCGGCGAACGATCGCGTTGCCCTCGATCCGTTTCGCCTGGCGGCGCGAACGCCGGGCTGGACGTTACTTAGGCGAGCGTAAGTGCAGCTCGTGGCCGCGGTTACGTGTCCGCTTCGGCGTTTACTACTTACCTGGCGAGTAGGCCACCCACGGCGCCATCTTATCCAGGATCTCTTTCTCTCTCTCTGGACAGCGCGAGGAGATACGCGCGAGCGTTATGAGTCGGTGCTCATCCTCCGCGCCTCGCTAGCGGACCGTTTAACTGACCGTCGCGTCGGCCAGCCGACTTCTCAAGTTCCATATCCTGTTCGGGAAGCCCGAGAATCCCTGGAGCATTGTTTATCTTCGTTCAGGGTGGAGGTGAGCCCGACTGGCATGATACCAGTTGGACCGTTTTAAGTGTTGCGCAATAACGTTCGCCAGCATCGCGGCCGCTCCTAACATCGTCGTTTTATGCCGGCTGTAAGGTCCCGTGATCGTCGATGCGCGTGTCTCTTACCCGCGTTACCTAAGGGTATCTATGGGCGCGGGTAGGTTTCACGTGTACCGAGGGAAACTCTCGACGAGGCAGAATCGTTCGCCCTACGGCTCTAGGTTCCAACGAACTATCCCCCGTTTCGTTATCTTTCCACTGCATTGCCCGTTAGCTCGCGAATGAAGAAATCATCCCTTCTCTCGACGCCCGCAATTATCGAGGCGGTCATTATGCCAGTTTGTCACATGCAAATAGTTTACCCTGATCCGCGTTAGGAAAAATGTTTATTTTATTGCTCGCATATTTTAACGGCGCATATAAATACGTAATTAACGAGGTGTCCACCTTTTCAATCGGTTTAGAGACAGAGAGAGAGAGAGAGATCAGAATTAATCGATAGGGAGCATAGCTTGTATTCAGCAATGTGGAAAAATGGATACACGGTGCTGGTTCTGGGCAGCCTTCGGGTTGAGAAGCCTGGAAGGTGCTCGGAAAAAGAACAATCTTCGACCTCGATAATCGCTCGCTACGTGACACAGTTGCGCACAGTGCCGTCGTCTCTCCTCCGGCTCTTTTATCAGCCGTGGAATTTACGAGAAACCACGCCTCGTTCCCCCTGCGGAGGATCGTAATTCGGTTCGGCCGGTTGCCCGATACAGACACCGCGCGGCGGATGAGTTAAGCGCGAGACGAGGCGAGAGAACGAGGCGTTTCCATCCATGGGGAATTAAAATATTTCGACGCGCCGACAGAAGGGGTTATCTCTCGGTGAGGCGGAGGTCTTACGGCGCACGCCGATGGCTAATGGAACGAGTACCATGAAGGCACCGCTCGTTCAGGTGGTTACAGGAACGTATAGGAACGTACGCCGCGGTGGTCACGCTGCAAAGAGATCTCTATCGCACCTGCAGCAGCGAGAAACCGCTTCTAGTTCCTTCGTAAGAATGCGTGATTACGATTAAAAATTATGAAATGGATCGAACAACTGATGATCCCCTTGAATTGATGGATTCAAGCATGGAGAGATTAATTTATCATTTACTTTCTATTACGTGTTACATGTTTAATTAGGGACCGTAACAATCAGCCACACAAATATTCGCTCTGCGCGCGTGGCTATACATAGATCATCTGCTCCACCCCGGAACGTTCAGAAATTCTGATAATCCCTCGGAAAACACCATGTGGGCTACGGTCGCCGGTAGGCCATTTATTAACCGAAAGAACGATCCCAGGATCGTTGGCCTTGGCCCGGCGTAAATCGATAGGTCATTTTTTGGTAAACCGTGAAATGCGGACCACGCGCCGCGCTTCCCTTTTCCGATCTCCTGTAAGTGGTAAAATCGAGCGCCGCGCAGACGGTCCACGCGTTGCACCATGCGCGCAGAACCGATCCATTAACACCGTGTCCAACGTTTAGCGTTCCTCTCTCCCCAGCGACGCGTCGTTATTTCCCTGTTCGTCGAAATCAGAGAACGATCATCTCCGAAGGCATCCAAAGAAATCGAGCCTTAAGGGAAATAGCAGGTAAACTTCCCCGGAGGACTTTACGAAGAAAGGAGTCTCCGTTTATCTCCCGATGCGGGGCTCGGTGTTCGTACTTTCCGCTGCGAGTTTAGGCGAAAACATAAATGGAGATTCCTGGCAATATTTATGCGATGAAAGTTTCACGGAAAGATCCTATTTTCAGCGTTCCCTCTTTTCTCCCGGCAGCGTTGAAAGAACTCGTTCAACAATGAGTCTTCGATCTTGCCTTCTGACTAGCTGCAACTAAATTCTATTTAGAGTCTCGTTGAGCCGCGTTCCTAGGACGGTACCGCCCACGGTATCGGACAATGGTCAATGGGACATCCGGTTTGCCGTGGCACAGGTGGGCCTGCGAACCCTGTTGCGTATTCCTCCCTTTCCTCGGCCTCTGCTCCCTTTTAAGTTCGCGAGTAGTCCAAGTAATTTTCGCCAAGTACATTCGGCCTGCCACCGTGTGATCCGAACGTAACTCCATGTAGCTCGCCGGGGTACGTTTCCATACAGCGACACGGCGTTGCAATGGCGCAATCGAATGAACGGAACGTAATCGATCGTCCCGATTGTGCTCGTCCGACTCGCCTCTCGGCTCTCGAAGGCTACGTCTCTCGCCTTGCGACGTGGAAGCCACGGAGCAAAGAGCGGGGGTCGAACCGGTGCCCGTCATGAAAGGCACAGTAAGTGCGCGAGAGTGTTAAACCAAGTTTTCACGCCGAGTTGATAGGCAGATCGCTCTAGGATAGTGCGTGGACGCGTGGGCGTCGGGTGGTAAAGATACCGGTTTACGATGCCACTAAAGTTGCACTCGCCGCGTAATCTGCAGCTTTTTTTCCCCTCCCGACACGCCTTTCCGCGTGCAACGCCGAGAGGTCGAGCGCGGCCAGACGATGCTCCGAGGTCCAATCGAATCGAGGGCAACCCGACCTTTTTTTTTTCTCCCCGTTGGCCTCCTCCGGTACTGGTACGGGTGTTTCCACCGTATCTCTCCAGCGTCGAAGGCTGAACGTCGTAAAACGTAGCGATCAAGGCTCAGATACACGCGACAAATGATGTCTTTCTTCTTATTTAATCACCTGCCGCGACTTTACAACTACCGATCGTCGCTGATATTTACGATCTACGAGGACACCCAGCCCGGCTTAAGTAGTGGTTCCATCGCGGCGGGATCGAGTCCGGTCTATACCGTACCGTACAGGAATACCACTATCCTCGTTTTCTCTCTCTCTCTCTCTCTTGCCGTTCGTTGGACTGGGAAAGTTAATTGATTCGAAATCGATGCTACAGATCCACTCGTTGTACGTACAAGAGGGAGAGAAGAGCGCTCTCGTAATTTTTTTTTTTCTTTTTCACCGGACTTATCTGGCTGGAGTTCCGCGTGCGCGCACGATGTACCGGTGCAGCGTTACAGGTACTACAGGTACCTGGAAACGGCGGAACAAGCCGGAGAGAGCCCCGGGGTTGGCCAGGTTAGAGTCGTACCTTAGCCAAAGATATCTTTATCGGAACGGAGCATCCGCGTAGCCGCGTTACGGCTTGATCGCAGCCCGCTCTCTTCGGCCACGTTTTGCTACGTTTCGATAAGGCCGCAGGCGAGTTCTAAGGCCGCTGCACAGCGGAACGAGGCGAAAGAGGTGGAGCCGGCGATGGCGAACGGAGAGCGCGGCTTCGACCGATGGAACACCATCGAGCGGAGCACTCTAGGCAAATACTCAGCTGCGTGCAACGCTGCTGCTGCACGTACGTAGGCATCCACGCACTCGGTGTGTAGGTGAGGGATCCAAGGGACGATAGACTCCGTGGAAAAAGGAGCAGAGGGGCCAGAGTGGTCCGCGAGGAGGATGAAGACCTGGTCGTGCATTACCTTCTGAAGAAGGCGCGATTCCCAACGACTCTATATAACTGCTTTAGATAAGGATTGAGTAGACACACCACTACGTGGAATGCCGTTTTACATAAACCCCCTATGCGTCCGCGCCTCCGTGCTCTGCTCTTCCGCGCTCCCTTCGATTTAACTGGAGCATCCTTCGGCCACCATCGAGACATGCATGCACGAAAACCTTTATCGAATCACCGGCGCTCTAAGGGCACGTGCGTCGCGTAAGTGCAGCGCGTTAAGTCTCGGATCGCTCGCCGACACCAGAGCGCAACCACTTCGGAATATTTTCCGACCACCCCGCGGGAACATCCTGGAATCCCAGTTGCTGGTTGAATCTTGAAGTTTCATCTATGTCTACCGAATTATTACTTCTCTAAGCAGCTGCTTTGAACATCTCGAACACTGTCCGCTCTATAAGTTATTCTAAATTCAATCTGGCGTCATGGCAGATATTTTATCTCGAGGGTATCATCGGTATACGAGCAATCAACGACGTGATGCTGCCGCGGAATCCTAAGCGAGTCGTTAGACAAGATTTCATCAATCAGTCATCGCCTCTCCCAGCGCGTGGGGGAAGGCAATTGAAAAAAATGGACAGCAACGATATCTCTTCCTAGTTTCCCAAGACCCGCGCGCGACGAGCGGGTCAAACGAGGGAGGGGACTTTACATTTAAGATGAAGTTTAGGATCGGCCACACGGTGGTACGATCGTAATCGTACCCTGCGATCAGGCTGCTAGATCTCTCAGGATCACGACAGCCTTCTAATTGCTGCATTATAATTACAAATCGACGGCTATGCGCACAGCGTGGTGCAATAATCGTGGCTTCGCTCGGAATTTATTTATATTTCCACTTGGGTGTCTTCAGTGTATCTTTTCTCTGCTTCCGCTCTCCGGACTCGGTCGAATCGACGTGACGTAGAGAATCGACGCGACACCGTGAATTTATCTATACGATCTCCACGCCCAAACGGCAGCCAAGCTTGGAACAATAAGGCTGCGGAGAAATCTCGCGGGAGATCACTCTATTTTATACATTGATACCTTCTCAAAGCTGTCGTATACCTTTATACCGTCTGCATACGCGTTACGACGTGTACGTGCACTGAATTTTAAAATTGAATATTGATCGTCGCATTAATAGGTTGACTATGAAAGGCGTACAGTTGCATCGGGACGAATGAACCGCTACGTTCCCTTTCTTGTACTCTTGGTACCTTACCCGATGGAATTCTCGTTCCGTCTCGATTTTGCCGTTGCAACGCCGGGAACGGCGAGATTTCGGGGCGACAATATCATTTGGCTGGGCCGGGTGATCGAGAGGATCGAGAATTCTGGGCGTGGGCCCGCGACATGCGCCGGGATTCGCGTCGACCAGATGGAACATCGTGCTCCTTTGTGCTCGCACGATGCTGCGTGTCCCTCTCGTCACGGCGGCAGTCGCGAAAGCGAACGAGAGAACGGGTAACCAGCTTGACATTATCATTTAGAATGCTTCTTTTGTCCTGGCGTATTGCTCTGAAGTCAATTAAAACTTTAGAAGCGTGGATGTAGATGTGATTCTACAGATGCGACGAATGCAAGCGAGACTTACGCGCAGGTGGTTCGGCATCTAATTTTATACCGAGGGATGCACCACGGGTTCCCGTGTGACTAATCGGTGGATAAATTAAGAAACATGTAGCTACGCGTTAGTATTTATAGAACCCTCGTTCGCTTCGATGCATCAGACCCAGATTCGTCTGCCTGCTGTCTAATAAATCGTACGTCTCTCCCCGGGGATTTTCGAATGCGTTACACGACCACTGTGGCTGGCGGGTACACGTGCGGTATCGGGAAGTAGCTGCCAGGAAACGGTACAGCTCTCTACATACATGTAACATCTAAATCCTGACGGCGAGGGTGCATCATCCCTGTGACAGCGCGTGCCACGGGGCGCCTGGCATTGGCGTCTCTCCTTCCAGCGAAGCAAGCCCCCGCATTAGCCTCCTGATAATAACAAATTCTCAGAGAAGCTAGGGTGGAAATAATATGAATAGAATCATCCATCCGGGATCGCGATTCCGTGCCTCCTCCGATTCTCCTGGATCATTCACCTGTTCACGCTCGACCCCTCCGAACGTCCGTTCGCGCTCGTTGAAATCGAAGGAGGCGAATCCTTTCGTCGAACTCTCCTTCCTCCCTCGCAGCACCGCGCATCGCCTCGGCTAGAGCCCGTAGCGAAGCCGTAGGAACGAACTGATTTACATACTGGCTACGCCACTGCTCTCTGCCTTTTTGATGCGGGGGAGAGAACACGTGTGTGCGTTTGGCGGTAGACGAGTGTGCATGCAGCAGTAGTGGTTGAGAAATATCAATAGCTTTCGATGTTAGCAACGAAAAGTTAGGAACGCAGTTTAAGGTGTCGGAGTAGGCCGTCCGTGGAGTGGACAGGTGTTAAAGAACAACCAGATGAATTTCTTTTATCGAAGATTTATTAAATAACTTTGATGTGTAAAAATGATAGAAGCAGTAATTGAACTTAGTTACTATTATTTAGAAGCTCATAACTCGAACTGCTTCTCGTTAGTTCTCCATCACTAGTCCGCGTCCATGTGTGTGGGTGTTGGGCCCTCGTCATGCCCGGAAGGCGCGGCCCCAAAGGTTCAAGGACTCAACGCCAGGTGCCGCTCGAGGGGACTTAAAATCGAAAGCACGCGCGAGCAGGTCCTGGCCCGAACCCGTGATCCTGTAGGAGCCAGAGCAGCGCTCCTTTCGATTTTCCGCCGAGCCGGTCCGGCTCGCTGTCGGCGCCTTTGAATCGCCAATAGCGGCCGTTCAATAGCCTGGAAACGCCTTCAGAGTTTGGGCCTGTTAATTGCTGAGCCTATGGCGAGGCCGGCTTGATTTATCGATCGATTCAATGAACATCGAATTTGGATGAATCGGCGGCTCTCCTCTCGCGAAATGAGACGTTAATCCTAATCGATGTTAGATAAACGGATACTTAAGATAGCTGCTCGACAGAGTACCATTGTTTCGTCGATATTACGCGTTCAACGAATGTCTGGTTTTACGCATACGCGCGCGTCAGCAATTCAGCGATAATCTTGTTGCCGGTGCATTAGGGTGCTGATAACAATGCAGATATCAGGCAGCTAGTGTATGTATACCTGGCTCCGTTCTTGACGCGATTACCTGCGAGACCGGCAGAGCGAGGCGAGTCCTTGCGAGATTATACGATCTGCTTTCACGTGTAACGTGTACTCTAACTTTCTCCGTAGCAGGAGGAAGAACGGCGAGGCTCTCGAAGGAAAAATACGAAGCCGATCCTCCTTCGCTTCGGTCGACGCACCCACACGTATCAACGTCGAGCTCGTATCAAGCACGGATCTTGGTAATCTGCCGGCATCGACATTATCCGGCTCCTTTTGCCGACGAGGATGATTCATCCCGAGGCGGTATAAATCACTCCACGGGTCCCGATTCACCGCGGAAGACTTATCGAAAAGGAGGATTTCTCTCGTTTTGGCTTGCGCCTACGGTGCTTCGTTCGTAAACGCTCACCGTGCATTCGCCTGGGAATAATAGGTGACGGGACACCCTGCAACATTAATAAGAAAACGTTGCATGTAAACGTATTTTTAAATAAGAAATGCCACCACCTTGAGTTTTTTAATTTTCTACACCCATGCTTCCCCATACTTGGAATCCCTGCTGATTTTAAACACCCGACGGTCGTCTCCGGGCAAGGAAAGTCTGCTGCGGAAAGACATGCACAGAAATAGTCAGCGCGTGTGCGTGGCACGCTTCCCTGCTTCGGGAAACGATCTGTCAGTAGGACAGATGCAAAGATAAGACGAAAAGTGTCTGAACCTTAGGTCCTCTGTGTTCTTTCCGCTGCTGCTGTCACGTGTTCACCACAAAATCATGTAGCCTGTCTTCCAGCTAAGTACAAAACAAAATTGAGCATGAACCTAGAGCACCAGACACTCCGGTGGTCAACTATCAATGGTAGTGTTGATATTATCGACGATCACCACTATCCAGAACTATCTCTGAAATAAAATACATCTATTTCACTATCGATAGTTTATTTTCAACGCAACTTATAAGTACTAGCATTTAAGTTGTACAGTTACTTCTGTAATTTACACATAATAAAGTTGTTAAGTAAATCTCCAATAAAAGGAATTGGACTTATTATTTTTTAACACCTGTCCACTCCTCGGAAAGCCTACTCCAATTCCATGCTGCTAATTGTACATTATAAAGCACTTTAACCTACGAGAACGCATCAAGTTAAATTGAATAAGGTAAGTATACAGGTTAGCATGTATTTAAGTATTTAACAAAAATTTAGATATTCCGCTAAATCATGTACTGAGAAATTCTTGGAAATGACGTCAGATTCCAGGAATTGGTCAAGTGAAAGACCTCCTCGCATATCATGTTCTCCTAATACAAATTGGCGATTTCGAGCAAAGGGGATTCCGTAAAATCAAGTTCTGGCAAATTCTTGGAAATCATGTCAGATTCCAGGAATTGGTGAAATGAAAGACCTCCTCGCGTATCATGTTCTCCTAATACAAATTGGCGATTTCGAGCACGAGATTTTGTAAAAGCAGCTGCTGGAAATGTTTTGGTTGTGACGTCATCAATCATGAACTCCGGATACCTCCTCGCATATCATGTTCTCCTAATACAAATTGGCGATTTCGAGCAAAGGGAACTCCGTAAAAGCAGATTCTGGGAAATTCTGGGAAATGACGTCACATTCCAGGAATTGGCGAAATGAAAGACCTCCTCGCGTATCATGTTCTCCTAATACAAATTGGCGATTTTCAGCAAAGGGACTGCCCGAAATTCACGATTTTGTATTAGGAGAACATAATATGCGAGGAGGTCTTCGATTTCACCAATTCCTGGAATGTGACGTCATTTCCAAGAACTTCTCAGAACTTGCTTTTACGGAATCCCCTTTGCCGAAAATCGCCAATTTGTATTAGGAGAACATGATACGCGAGGAGGTCTTTCATCTCGCCAATTCCTGGAATGTGACGTCATTTCCAAGAACTTCTCAGAACTTGCTTCTACGGAGTTCCCTTTGCTCGAAATCGCCAATTTGTATCAGGAGAACATGATATGCGAGGAGGTCTTTCATTTCACCAATTCCTGGAATGTGACGTCATTTCCAAGAACTTCTCAGAACCTGCTTCTACGGAGTTCCCTTTGCTCGAAATCGCCAATTTGTATTAGGAGAACATGATATGCGAGGAGGTCTTTCATTTCACTAATTCCTGGAATCTGACGTCATTTTCCAGGAAACTCCGGGAATTTTCCAGTGATGTTGTTAACTTAAATTATTCGTGAATAGGACTGCTTTTACAAGTTTCTCGCTTCGGAACTATATGCATTTATTAAAGTTCCTTCACGATACTTCTTGTGTAAGGAAGCGGAGTAGGTTTTTCAGGAGTGGACAGGCGTTAAAAAGATTAAATCAGTTGAATTTCCGTTACTGAAGATTTATTGAAAAGTTTTAATAATGTACAAATTACAATAGTAATGGCATTTGGAGTTAATCACTATTATTTATAAACTATTCCTATGGATTAATCAGATATATATAGATTAATACAATCGTACATCTTACAATAGTTAAATAACAACCAAAATTACAATGTTGAAATAATAACTTAGATTTAATAAGTGGTAAGTTACAAAAATATCTTATGAACTAATACCTACTTGTGAGTTATTGGGATAAACCGAATTACAAACGATCGGCATTGTAATGTTTAAAGAAACGCTAATTAAACGCAAGAACGTTTTGTAATAATCCTATACAGTGCACTGTTAGTTATCGTGTTTCTCATTTAACAGTTCGCTTCAATTAGACGTCAATTAGATAGCCAGCATCGCAAGGTATTCTAACTGATTAACGACTGGAACTAGTCAAATCGTTTAGTCGACATCAAAGCTCAAAGGTGCAGCCTGAACGAACCGTGCACACGTAATCCTGTCTGAACTTTCGTAGCAGTTTCAGCACGCGCGTAGACCACGTGCGTATATTTTAAGTCACGGCATGCAGTCATCGAATGTCGAGCAACCAGCGGAAATTTTCAATCACGGAATGGTCTATTATCGCGTTTCTATCGTTTCGCTTTCCATAACTTTCGAGCCGCCTCTTTCTTTTTTTTTTTCTAAACTTATCTAATTATCACGAGTTCCCACAATCCGCAACACGATCGATAAGCATGCATGTCCATCCGTTTCTCTCTCAGTCAGTTCTGCGACGTGTTTTCTCTCACGGAACCGTGTGGCGGGATCACGAGCCGTACAGAGATCGGCTGGCAATCGAGCCGCGACTTAATTTAGAGCTTACCCAAGCTCGCTGAATCGCCGCAGCTACTCTCTAATTACACCCTCTTCCCACTGGCGAATTAATATTCAGCATGAACCGTTGCCTCTGGCGAACGCAATCGGGACCAATGGAAACGGTTTCGATTGAGACACGTCACGAACGATTACGTCCGTGTGCCCGTCGTTTCGATTACGATGAGCCTCGACACACGTTTATCGCTATTGTCGCCGGCAAAATGGGGACACAACGAACATACAATTAGCAAACAAATTAATTACGTCGACGATCATTATTTCTGCGATTTGTTTGTTCTTTATTCGTCACAGGAACGGACCATCCAGTTGCTCGTGCCGTACGTTTCGAAAGCAATTAGCCAAGTAAAAGGATAATTACGTTTATGTAAAGTCGCTGTGTTATTGTCCCAGGGCGGCGCACGCGAGCCGCTTTTTCGTCGTCGGAAATTACAGATTCCTTTTTATATCCGGCGAGAACGTATCGTTACGTTGCACACCGTTCGATATTCGGCCTTTTCGCCGCTGCCTGTTCGCAAAGTTACAATCGCTAATAGCAGTAATTTCTGTTGGCATTACCGAGCAGCGATTGTCGACGGCCGTGCTCCCTTCGTGCCCGCGAATCACGGCCGGCTAATAAAAAAAATTCTTTATTGCACGAGCGTTCCCCCTGCTCGAGCAAACGTCGTTCGTCCGTCGGCTTCTCGAAACGGTCTACTCGTTTGTCTTGCTATAATTCTTTTTTATTTTACGAAATGAGGCCTTCATCGAAGGACACGGTCTTCCTGGAATTTTTAATTCGAGATGAAAAGGATTGTAATAATTCAATGAATAAACAATTTCTCTGCTTCCGTCATACGGATACTGTTGCTCAGCGATGGAGGTGTGGGAAACGATGATCTCGAATGAAATTGTAATCGAAGCCACCTCTGTGTTTCTAGGCAAGGTCTGAAGGAAGTCGCAGGCACCGAGACGCGGTTTCTGTTCTAAACTTCGTTTCGTGACCGGCCTCGGTGTCCTACAAGACGTTTCACTCGAGCACCGGGTACGCGTTTACCGTGAAACTATTGTCGGTTTCGTCGGCCGCGGCCCTATCAGTGAGTCGAGACAATAATTACGCGTTGACACAACCGGTATCCTTTCACATGTGAAACGGTCTGCTCCAGATTCTGAAAGACCAGTCGCGGGAGGGGTCAGCCTGGTAATGATACACCCATGCAGCCTCCGTCTGACCCAACCCCCTTTAACCTTCCATCAGCCCCTTCCCTCGGTTCTCGTTTCCCCGTGAAATGTATTCAGCACGATTTCGCGGACGCCGCTGCGACTTCCGTATCACAATATAATAATGACAATAAATCGTCATTACCGGTGTCGGAGGGATATCATTGATGCAATGCGAGTGAAAGGAAAATTAGAATACTTTGTGGGCGAATTTACCAGCATCTTATCACAACTCCTTTGAACGTGGCATAATACTTGGGATTAATATTATTTCATTACGCTTCCGGATTTATACTTTATTGTGAGCGGAATATCGAATGAATTTAATTTTACGTTCATTCCGTATTCAGTGTCGCGTTGCTTTTCGTGGGCATAACTTTGCATTTATTCCTTACGAGCAGAAACGTCGTGTTCGTTGCAAATGAATAATGCACACGAACACCGCGGTAACATTGAAATATGAAATTACGGAAATTCCAGTTGGGTGGAAAGTCACTCGCTGTTCCGCGATTAAAAACGATGTCGATCCTCCGGCTAGTTTGTCGCTGGTTTATCGCTAGATAACGCGTACGACAGGTTTCTAACGAAAAGTCGGTCCTCCTTTAAGCGGATTCCTACTTACTGACTGGCCGGTACAAATCGATCCCATTATACGGCTCGATCGAGCCTGATTTTAATGGTCGGACGTAAAACGCGTTCGTTTCACCACCTGCCGTCGACTTTCACGCGTGTTCCTAAATGGCGTTAAATCTTCTGTGACGTTTCGGCCCGGTATGACGCTCTATCGCGGATCTCCGAACCGAATGAATATCTACATTCGCGGTAGAATGCTTAGAGAATAATCCGAAACTCTTGAGTAATAAATGTTAAACAGCAACGGACTCGATGAAGAGATTTTAATTCGGGCAACAATGTGTCGAGAGTCGTGGTGTGTAGCCGTGATACAGGCCGCGGTCCATCGATCTTCCTGAAAAAGAATATCAACGATCGGGACACCTGCGGTGAAATCGGCGCCGACGACCGACGGCAGGACGATCGATCGAATGATCGCGCAACGGTTCCTCGTATCTACGCGATCAGCTTCCACGAAATAAAAAGCAACTCACTGGTTGCTTAAAATTGGAGCCAGGATGTTGCAATTTTTTCTTTTTTGTATCGGTCATCTTTCGGAACGATCGATCGATGAACCCTGATAAACTCTGCGAAGAATTCGCTGCAGCGTACCGACAAGCCGTTTCAATGCAATGAAACCCGAATGACACGAAATCGAAATCGGAATGCCTGTGTCAGATATCTATCGAGAGGAAATTGGGATTTATTTGACGCCAGCTTAATTACACTCGTGCCTGTTGGAAATGTAAATGTATGCTTTTATCTGGCGCGACCTCCATAAACTGATTCAATTACGACGAACTGAAAGGCAGGTTGCGAACGGAGCCGCATATTTGACAGAGGAACGAATAATAATCAATGGATAGATAACAGCTAACACCAGGCGGAACACGAATCCTTCGCGTGATTCGAATTCTGCACTGTAATTATCCGGCTAAAAGGGGCTGGCCGATGGAACGTAATAGCAAGCAGGCTGGCAGAAATTGCCGAGCTAATTGCTAGAAATATTCCGCGCGGGAAACGTATGCGCAACGTGGAAGGATCGCGATTAGGGTTACGGTCCCGCGAAAACTCCACGACCTTTCTTTCTCGCTTGAACGATGCGTCGCGTGCAGAGCGGCGGGAACGAAGGAAACGGGATCGCGGCAGGTTGTTTGAAGGAAGAATTTAGGCGCACGAAAAACGAAAGCATCGAGGCCAGTTTGTTGACGTAATCGACGAAAACACCTCCCATGGCGAGGCAGGCGAATCGGGTTGAGTGGTCGAGTGGCAGGCCGGTGGTTATCTTCAATTTTTCCATTAAGCCACAGGTTGGTCGCCTAATGGTCGCTACTTGCTCCTCCGGGTATTTCGGCAGTGGATCTCACTCTTGACAAGATAAAGAAGCTCCCTTTCATTGCCCTAGAACACGAACGGGTCTGTTCATAAATGCCTCGCGTGTTTTTCATTACTCTTTTCTTTTTTTACTTCTAGTTGATCTTACGATTGAACTTACGGAGTGTTCGTATCTCGGTGGAAGGTTGAAATCGATCGATAGGATTTCGTGGTACATACGAGTGCGGGTGCCGCACTCGCGCTGCACCTTCGCCTTCGAGACGATGGCACATAGGAAGAAACAGGTTTGACAACCTGGAGTTGGGCTCACCGGGGCCACGTGCTGCGGCGCATTACTTATAATCCCATCAGTGTCTCTCCTTCTCTCTCTTTCTCTCTGTTCGTTCCTCTTCGTCTCCCTTTTCATCTTGCCCCTGCCTTTTTCTTCCTCTCCTACGCCTCCGCCGTTCTTCCCATTTTATTTCTCCTCTTCTCCTTCATATCCGACTCCTTCTCTTCTCCCCCGCGTACTGCAGCCTCTTTTCTGGAGTCTCGCTGCGTGCCCTGTCCACCCTGCGGTTCGCGGTGCAATAAACGGTGAACGTTCTATATTCTCATCTTCGATTCCCCCGCCCGCCCCCGGGTAAAGACGAATAACTCGGATTCGTTTCAGGCTGCAATAGAGGAAGGAATATCAGAGTGGAAGGGGTGCAACGAGCGGTGCAATATAAATGTACAGATACTGTCAATCAAAGGGAATGAAAGTGCGAATTTAGTGTTCCGGCATCGGATCTGTCTTTGCGCAAGCTGGAAAACGTCGAACCTGTTTGTTCTCGCGACCCAGACCGAGGCAGGCGTTTCTAATTCGTTCGGCATTTAGCGCGCCGCTAATTCCTTATTGATTCTCGGCCACCTCCGCAGCGTTGGACGCTTTCTGCGTGCCGCGCCAGACTGACGCGGTCTTGTTAATCCATTTTGGTATCAGGTGAAACGAAGGTGAGGCGCTAGGAAAAAAGGAAACGATGAAGAGGATGGCGCGAGGGGGGAGGGGGAGGGGCAAGATCGTCCCTGGGTCATCTCGCGGCTAGATGGCCTTGCGATTATTGACTTTGCCGCTGACGAAAGGCGGACGGGAAACCTGTTCCATCGTCTCGAGCTTCTAACGTGACCGTGCGATATTTTTGGACACGATTCGTCTTGCATGCAATTTTCCGATGATGCCCTCGGGTTTTCCATTTCGATGGAAATTTCATGCTACGCAGGTGGATGACTGTTTCTACGTTGCTTCGACCGTTCGATGAATTTACGAGTGGGGAAGATCTGCACTTTACCGGACGGCGTGTAACGAGCACCGGGCCGCCGGTAATAATTAGAAGGGAAGAGGGTACAGTATCGGCTAGTGGCAAGAAAACGAGGAAGCTGGAGTCGAGCCGTGCGAGCCGGGACTTGAATAATTAAAGCATATTCACGTAGCATCGCGGTTATCGTTTTCTTGCGCGATGCGATCTACTCGATCCTGATCCGATCTAAGCGCAGCCCTTTCTTTTCTCTCTGCTTATCCGAGGCACGACACGAGAATGAAACAACAGGTGGACACCGGTCGTAAAAGATATTGCCTACGAACGTTCCCCGCAAGTGAACCCGGATTCGTGCTGTCGTTTCCAGCACTACGTCATCGTCTTTCGTTCAATTTGCACTTCTGACCGCGAGTAGGTCGATACACCGTTAACGCAGCCCTCCCCCGTGAAAAGAAATCGAACGAATAAAAGGAACCGAGAGAGGACACACGGAGGTGGACCACGGTTCGTCCTCTTTCGCCATCCCCGGTGGAGGGAACAAAAGGATTTATTGCTCCCCGTTGGCAAATGTAGCGTTAATACACGTGTCCTGCCGTCGAAATTTACATAGTTGCGTTTATCTCGGAACCAGTTCCTCGGATCACGTCTTCTTTGCTGATCAAACACGCGTCTCTCCTTTTGTCCTCGCGAGGCCATCGAGCCTTTACGAACGAAGAGAATGAAAAAGGAAACAATTGTTACCCGCCTGACTCTGGTGCAATTAACGAAAAATCCATTGCAACTAATATGTTCCTCAGCGAAGCGCGGATCTGGCAAAGAATGAACTATCGCTCACTTGTCTCCACTAATTGCTCCGGTAATAACTCTCGCATTAATTTATGTCGCATGAAAGGAACGCTGCTGTTCGGTTTTCTCGAACGCTGCTTCGATACTGCTACTCCTTTCTCTAACGCCGGCGGAAGTGGCGGGCCGGTCTTCTCCAAAGACGAGGGAGTAGCTCCTCTCGGCTGTCATGTAGATATTCTTTCACTCGTGCCGGGCCGTTACAATCGCTCGGTAATAATACACTCTTGATAGAGGCAAACACGTCTCAACTTTGTACGCGCTTCCATATTAGCGCACCACTGTCGCTATCCTTGGACGCTCAATTCTTTTTCTCTATGGCCCGGCTTGTTTCCCCGGGAATAGTTGCGACACGCGATGATTTATGCCTTCGTCCGTCTCATTGTTCAACAGATACACTGTGTGCGCTCTTTCGTTGCGACCGGACTAACGGAAGTAGAGATCCTTGCAAAATTCTGACAATCAATTCCTTGGTCAGAACGTAATCTTTCGTATGTAAAATTGTAACGAGGGGAAAGCGAGATCCGATAGAAGTCGCAGGCGGCAAGAAGGAATGACACAATTGCTCTGGGCGAATAAACGTTCCCATAGCGGGGGAGTTGAACGCGCGCACAAGGCACGCGCGTCGTGCCGGTCAAAGTTCTACCCTCCTTTAGCAATAATTCAGCCGAGCCTGATTTAGCCGCGGCTCCTCGAAGTCCTCTGCCTCCGTGCGGCTTCGTTCTCCACAATTCTTCCATCGCTCGTCTCTCCCCCTCCTTTCTGTAGCCCCGGTCCCTTTTCTCTTCTTTCTTGTCCCCGTTTCACCGTCGGACTCTTTTCGGAGTAGTTACGTACACGTTCGTAACACAACGTGCCAATATCGATAAGTCAGCCGGAACAAAAACAAGCGAGGGATCGGTTCGACTGTGCTCTCCGTTGCCGCGGTACACCCGGTTACCTGCCTTCCCATACGTCTCCCGTTCGGCACGCCGCCGCGATCTCTCGTTACACGCGCTCGTACCGCGGCGAGATCGCGAGGAGGAAAGAAAGAGAAAACCGGGGAGGGAATCAGGAGACCGCTCTCCTTTCTATCATGCTCGCGGCTCAACTTTATGCACCTCCCTCGAACCGTAAAATTAGAGGCCTCTGCAGAGTGGAGGGAACGCGAGGAAGTGAACGCGCGTTTGTCGTATTAGCTTGATCGACTTGCGCCCGGGTATCGGGCGGTATCGAAGATTAAGAACAAGGCGCTCTTTTAATTCGATGATAAACGGAAATTAAGAGAACATCGCGCAATTAATTCTCCATTATTTATTTCCGCTTCTTCCCGATTCCACACTTTCTATCCACCATGCCACAAATCTTCTCTGGCTACCATCGTTCCAAGTAGTCGAACAACGTGTCGGTAGCTACCGTTGGGCGCATTATCTTTGTCAATTGCAATCAGGGAGCGTATACGAGGGCCGTAGGAACGAGCGAAAGTTGGGATGACCCACGGGTGAACGAAGGAGAGACGAAAGAGGAAGCAGCGCTGCCGGCTGTCGAGTTACCTGGTCTTTCTAGTGTTCGCCAATTATCTCGAAGGACTAGACGACTCCTAATTGGACTTTGCTCCGGTGGGTGGGATCGGGGATGCAGGCTGCGGGAGGAAAAATCGCTACTGCCAACGCGTTCCCTGCGATTGCACGCCCCAGTGGAATAGGAACGGATACGTGAATAATTGGCCGAGGGCAGAGGGACGATTTGCTCCATTAAATCCGGACACCGGCCTCTCCTCGCGACGAGGCAGAAAGTTCAGCTTGTTCCGACTTGTTCGCGTACGATCGTATCGCTTTCGGCCGCACACCTCCGGCTACCGATCGATATAATAGAACGATCGCATCGATTCCCGAACGACGCTTTACAATCTTTACCTGGAAGCTACGCTACCAACGGCTTCGCGTCCCGTGATTTCTCACACGTGTCCGCGTTTACCCGGCGACCATTAAATTCTTAACGGCCGGCCGCTGCATCGATGTATTACGTTTCCGCGATTCAACCGTGCGCGTCTGACGTTTCAATCGATCCGCCGCAACCCTACGCGGAAAAGCGACAGCTTTCCCTTTTGCGTTCTAAAAACTCGCGCGATTCGACGCTGACGCGTCGTATATTCGCGGCGAATGTACAGCGGTGCGGGACGCGTGAAAATGTACCGCGACAGGAGTTTTATCCTTCAACAGTTTTCATCTTTAACGATGAAACATTTATCCATATTAAGTTTCCGGCCTCCCCTGAGTAATACATGCACCAGGTATTCCAGAATTATTTTATTCCCGGTGAATAGTCATATTCTTCCGGAACCAATCGATATTTCGCAACGCCTAATTGCACGGAATTACTCAACAACGTGTCCTAGGAGAAAAATAACTTTCGTCGATTTCTCGCGGGAAACGGGTGGACGGGCGTGGAACAGGACGCGGCGAACATTTAGCGTAGACAATATTCGCGTAAACACCCACACACCAAGGCGGCCCGTATCGGCTTCTCCCGCGTGGCGATTGAGCCACGGCCCAGCCGTAAATCTTGCACGGGCATAAAGCAATCCTGAAAGGAGAACGCGATGCAACGGGGTATCCATTTCACGAGCGATGGAGACATCGGGGGTACCTCGTTCGATTTCAGCCGTATGCTAATTCCCTTCTGAAGCGGCACGCTCGTGGCGTCGTGTATCGCGGCGGCCCGCGCAGAAATAGGAGGAGGCCTTCGAGGACACGTTCTTTGCCAGCATCGTGTTAAATCTTCCACCCCCTCGATTTCACTGAAATCACTGTTCCGCTTCCAAAAAGGATCGATGATTTCGAGGCTTCGATGTTATCCTGGAAATGTCTCCTGAAAGTCCCTCTTACCACTATTACCTTATTACTACTTTATCGTCCAAGATATTTCTCAGCCACCAAAATCCACCTGGCTGGTGGGTTTGCGTCGTAACCGCGTACGCGTACACCCTTCTACACGCAGGACCTCCCGCAGAGGTTTCGAGCGACGACTGATAAAAATGTTCGTACTCGATTCTTCCTCTCCCCATGTTTATTCCCTCTCTGTTCCACTACTCTTCCTGTCCGTCTTTATTCTCGTCTTATTTGGAACGAACGAAGAACGGGGGACATGCGAGATTACTGCAGCCGCGGCGTACTGCCCGTTGAGACGCGCCTGTCGAGACGAGACGAACCGTGCGGTAGGTACCCCGCGAGACTCCGCGGGATGATAAACCGTCGGGGATGAGATCGGACCTCATGCGACGCGTAGGACACTGTCCTCCTGTCGTTTGCGATCCGCAGCTTTCGCGGATCCTGCAGAATCTCAAATCGTTCCGTTCCACAGCGTATACAAATGTCTGTGCGTTTCCCATAGGGTCTTTCGGTTCGTTCTTTCGCTGGAAATATTTTAGTACAACTAATATCTTTCAGCGTCGTCCCGTCTGTTTCTCAATTTCGGATCGGGCGTAGAAAAATCGTTGCCCTTTACCGTTCTCCCGCGCAACCCTTTCTTTTTCACCGCTTTTTTTCCGTCACAGTCGTCGTGACGCCGAGGATAATTTATGTAATTCATTCGGCTAATATCGGCGAACCGTGTCGTAAAGCGCTCGCATAACCAATTTGGCACTAAAGACTCCGCCACGGAGGACCCTTTAGGGCCCCCTCCTCGCGGTGAGCAGTGCCATAATATTACGGGTTACGAGTCTCTCTCTTCGTGCACCGTGGTCATCCTCCCCGTCGCCGTTTCTTCTTCCGCTCCTCTTTCTTTTTCGCCCGACCCCTCTTTCCCGGCCTACTCGCGTCTCTTTTTCTCCGCGGCCGGGACGGTGCACGAGTCAGGTGGAGAAACCGAGCTTGATGGTGGATGATATTAGCATGGTAACTGGAGGCCCCAGCGGGCGCCTTATTAAATTTGTACCATAAGCAATATCGCGTTGCGGCCGAGGACCGTTTCAATTTGCCAGCCTGAAAATTTAAGGGTCGACCGTGCTGCCCGCCTTTTACCGATGCTACCGCGTGACAGCGTCGCGTTAACCCGCGCTACGGTCTACCCGATGGCCCCGAAGCCCAGGGGAATTTATAATTGGCGCGCGAAAATGAAATCGTCGAAATTGTTACATCGCGGTCGAACGCGATTACTTTGGCCAAGTTGGCGGAGGACAGGAGTATTTCTAGCATTGTTCTCCGCGCGCTTTAAACCGCGCGGCGATATTTTAAGGGTACGCTATCGCAAGGAGAACACCGCAGGTATGCTTCCCCCGCGTCTCGATTAATGAATCCCAACTGTCTGTAATTAAAATGTGAGCAGTCACCTAAATTGTACAAGCACGAAGCACGCTCTGAGAAAAAGCAATGTCGGCCGGTCTCTCGTTTCACCATGAATCTCACGGCTGCTTCGCGAGCAAGGTCGATGTTCGCGCGAATCTTTTAATTGCGCCGCAGCTAGGTGCATGTAGGTATATGGAACACGTAAATTGGCGAAGCCTCAAGGGGCGGGGGACGCTAATTTCAGCTTCGTGCCAATGGATCGTGGATCCACATATTAGCCGGTTTATCGCGTTCCGGGAATTAAATATCCTCTCGTAGATACAGTACTGTAGGCTACTTTACTACCGTGCAACTCTGTGCACCTAACACACGAACCATAGCGGTTGCAGCATCCACGGATTTGCCGCTAACTCGCCTCGCTACGTTACAGGATGATCGGTGCTTTTCGTGTGTTTATCCGCGAACCGGGCAATTGTAAAGCTTGATCGTGATTTCAGAAAGCAATCACGGTGAAGTGGGTTAATCGTTGCTCTAGCGAACGGTGCATGCATCTCAAAGTGTGCCGAGAAATTTATGCGCACATTTTTACCGTTGAGAAATAAATTATAATAAAAAGAAAATAAAGAAATACTACTATTTGCATTAAAAGGATTAAAATTAATTATGCTGTCGATTTCGCATCCCCTTAGATGGAATCTCGAGGGGGGGGATTTGTTAATTAAACGAAGGTGAAACCTCTTTGTCCAGGTGATAGGATTCTCGTTCGGGTCAGCTTAATTCGACCCTTAACGCCAATCCTTCTTTCTTTTCCGCTGACGTGCTTAGATTCATCATCGGCCTGGCGACAATGGCAAATACACGCGGCGGCGCGTCTCCTCGGTAAGAGGCGGATGAAAAAGTTGACAGGGAGCGGGAAGACAGAAAGCAAACGAACGAAATGAAATGACATAATAAGACGTTTGTGCCAACGGCACCATGGCGCTAATGATTACAAATGGCCGTGGCGATGTACTTGTGCCGACGAAAAAGACAAGCCGAGTGATCGATCGCTTCCCCCCCAATATCGCTTGATTCGATTTAGGACCCATTCGTACCGTTGCCCGAGCTCTTGGCCAGCTCTCGCTCAGACAAATTCCTCGCCGTTTTGAAACTTAACCTATTAGAATAAGGTAAGCAGACTGGATGATATTGATCACATTTGATAAAAGAGGACCAAAGTGAGACGTATCGAACGATTAAATGATCGTATACCTTGGAGCATTGAGGATAGTTTTGTCGGAGTTAGATTGAATTCCTCGCGATTGATGATAAGGGGTAGTTTAACCAACAACCTTTTATATACAAATGTTTAGATGCCGCGAGAAGCAGACATTGCGATATTAAAGAAGAAGAACAAGGTGCACGTTTCTAAAACGTTGAGCACAGTAAAGGGTTGGTACAACATTGGTCCGATCGTCGCTGAACACATTGCTGGCCCAGATTACATACCCATTCCTCATTTCCTCGATACCAACGCCTATCAGATTGGTCATATATTTGCCCAAGGGGGTTCCGAAGTGATGTCTATTTAAAACAATTAATTAGGACTCCCCGTCCAACTAATCACTCCCAAATATTTATGCTACAGATACAATGCTTCTGCGCCGCGGCGCAATTGAAAGTTCTCGGTCCGATTCGCGACTTCCTCGTGCCCGCGAGAAGCAGTAAAAGGTGGCTAACCACAGACCTTCCCATGATCAAGAGCACCGGCGACAACGTGCACTTCAAAGTGATTAAATTCCGTTTCCACCCTAAAAAAGAATTTTCGTAAATTACCCGTAACGATTGAAAATTATATCGAAGGTGGAACTCGGCACCGGTAAACACACTTTAGAATTCACTGCCTTGGATTGCTACTTCCTCGACATAGCGCCGGACATGAAGATCGAAAGAGAGGTGATCGTAGATCGCTCGTCCCACGAAGGTATGAATGGCAGTGCCTTTCGTGCGAATAAGACGAAGCCGGGTCTTTTATTCCCTCGAAATTATAGATAATAGCAGCTCGGGACAGTTCAGCTCGAACAGAAACGATCATTAGAACTGTACCGAGGTTTTTCTTGAAACGCGTGCTCCGTCTTCGTTTCAGACCTGTCCTCGGCGCATTGGTTCGGTCTGATCACGGCGGTGGTGGTATCAAGCGTCTCGGACATCACCATGAAAAGGACCCACAGCGAGAGAAAGTTGTTCATCAGCGAAAAGCCGCACACGATTCTTTTCAAATACGTGATCTGCAAGATGAACAGGGCCGGCGGCGTATACGAGACCGTTAGTTTTGTTAAATCGCGTAACACGCTTGCCAGCGTTGATGAAGTTTACGGGTTCTTTCAATTCAGTCGGCCGGCGGGATGGAGTGCAAATGGCTAGCGGTCGCGGAAAGGGACTTGGACTCGTTGCCCCTCACCGAATTCGTAAGTCAGTCGAACAGAATCAAGTCCTGAATAAATTCTCGTCCAGCTCGTGCTACGGAGAATGTGCTGCTGCTTCTTGGACTTTATTTACTCGCCGTTGTGACAATCAGAATGAGGGGAGGCTCCTTAATGCTTTCCCGATTATTGGCCGCAGGCGAGGCTTGAATCGCGCAACGCGGACAGCGATGATTCAATTCGTTGCCTCCCGCAATGGAATAGCCGCGTGTCTTCTAATTTCCTTTACGCTTCACGAATCGAGTCAAGCTGGCCAAGAGAAGGTCCGCGACGCCGACGACATCGAACACGCTCGCAATAGAATACAGCCCCGCATGATTTATACTTATTTCCGCGGATGGAGGCTTAGCAGTCGCGCGCGTGTAAGCGAGCACCACGCTGCGGCACGCTTCGCCGTGGTTCACCCAAGTCAGATCGTGTGCCGCGATACGAGGCGGGACCAAGCGGACGCGCGCTTTGCTCGCGACTGCTCTCCGCGTGCGCGCGAATCGCGCATGAATTATTGCGAGATCGGCGAACCGGGCAAAATTCAATAAAGTTACCTTCAGCCGGCGCGGACCAGCCAGCGGAGAAGCGGGCCGAGTCGGGGGCGGCGCACGATTGAATTATCGACGTTAAATTCCGCGTTTTACGCGTACGACCAGGCTTGTCAGCGCCGCCCGATGGAGACATTATAAATGTTAATTGCACGAATCGCACAGCTATCGCGTCGCGGTCTCTCCACCCTCCTCCTTCCGATGTTTCTCTGGCAGTTTCCAACCGCGGCGTAACTTGGACCGGAGCCGGTCTCTCTTTCTCTCGTACACTTTCTCCCTCCCTCGTGCGCGAGTGGTCGAACGAAGATCGTTGCGAGGAGGGGGAGGAAGGTTGCATTTGCATCTCAATCTCACCGTTGATTTAGCAGTCGTCCGGGGCCATCACTCTTGCCGCGGGAAAGGTCGACTTTAGTATTTTTAGATTAGCCAGTCGCGATACACAGCCCCGGCCACTTTTTCAAGGTGGCCAACGATCCCCGGTGGACGGGGCCAAAAGAACGGACGAGCTGAAAGCGGCGAACGAAGCGAAGGTGGTGGCTTGGCTTTCCTTGTGAAAGAAAAGAAGGTCGTCGTCGTTGTCGTGGATCGCAACCGTACTGCTTCGAGTGGCTCTAAATTAAAGCGGTGAGAGATGGGCAGGCGGCAGGAATCCCGGAAAAGAGCCAGAAGGAGGTCGACTTTTGTCCTTGAAACGTACGACCGTACAGGGTGGCTGCGTCATAGGTCATCGAACTTTTTTTCGTAATGCAGCCACACCGGGATACCTTTTACCGCTCGCGAACATTTTACGCCGGCCTGATCGAGGATGAATCTTTATACGTCGTAAATACGTACGCCCAGGCTCGTACGAGAAGGGGCCATATCGTATTGACTTGCTACGAAGATTCCGCTCGATCTTTGTGAGCGATATTCTCGCTTAGTTGTGCGCCATTTTTTTACATTAACGACTAAGCTACGAATGGATTTTACTTTAAAAGAATCCTCTGCAAATTAAAAAAGAAAAGGTCTACGCGTATTCGGTTTGCGCTTAATGTATGCGCGCGCTTGAAAGCGGGTGTATCCAGAATGCAGGCTGCAGTTGCTCGTTCCGCGTGTAGTACGACTTCCGGTACGAGGGGCGGAAATTGTCATTGCCGGCGCGTGCCTGCCACGCGACCTCCTTCATGACCGTGTTCCACGTCAGCAGCACTCCGTCTACCTGCGCGACAATTGACGTTAATAAGAGTCACACTGAATAATTGCGCGATCAATGCCAACGCCTTTGGGCGGCAATAGGCAACGCTTATCTAGGTCGATGACGAATGAAGTCGCATTGTCGCCTGACTGGTCATCGATTAAATTATTCTCCAATCGAAAATTACTCGTTTCAAACTTTAATCAGCTGCAACTCAATCGCCGTTAATAATACCTACACGATCCTCGAGCTTGATCTCCAGCAAATGAAAAAGAAAAAGAAGAAAAGCCAGAAGATGAACACTCCCGATGCAAGGTGTAAATAACAACTTCTCGGTAACACGCTAGATCGTGGATCTCTAAGTGCAGCGTAGCAGCGGGATGATTTATAACGCGTTGCAGCCACGGGACTAAAAATAACCGAAAACTGGTGGGCGTAACCCCGTTCGTATATCGCCCAGCAGACCGCACATAAAAATGCGTATCTGCTTAGGGCAGGATAATTACGAGAGTCAACCCGTTATCTTAGAAATCGTGCGGGTAGTGGGTTGCGGTGCAACGATGCAGCTAGGAGGCACCTGCAGGCCGCGCGTGCCGACGCATGCACGCGTGCAGCCACGGCCGATCGCCGTGACAACGGGCTGCACGCGAGCTTCTATAACGTCGTTTCAGCACTTACATACATAGTTCGTTGTTTTAAAGAACGGTTGCTACGGCTGGCGGATCGGAGGGGCGCGCGACACAATCGTGACACCTGATTTTAATTATCTTTCGAGGGCTTCATCGAAGGAATTTGCATATCTACAATTTAAAGGCACACATCGAGTTCTACTGCAATGCAATTTTACGTAGAAGTGGAGCTATGTTACTACAGAATTAATCGAAACAGTTGTCGCTTTCGTGCGGAGGGGCCCGGGTATAATTAAACATATTGTGCCGCACTACCGACTGTTTAATACCCCCCCGCCTGTGGGCTAAGCGATGTGCCCCCCCTCGATCTAAACGAGCGGATGCCCGCGTGGTATGAATTAATTTCACTGTTTGACCTAAACCGACCCCGCTGACGTTTGTATGCTTATCCCACGGGTTTTGTCTGTTTGAGCTTCTTCGTATTACCTACCGGTGCATCGACGTGTCGCGTTACGTTTTCGTTTTTTTTTCCCTTTATCTACATTTTCCTCTCTTCCTTTCCCGACATCCTGCCGATACGGGTACCTATTACCTTTCCTTCTT
Organism: Holcopasites calliopsidis; assembly: GCA_023838395.1. NCBI lineage: Eukaryota > Metazoa > Arthropoda > Insecta > Hymenoptera > Apidae > Holcopasites > Holcopasites calliopsidis. Next base: position 4,159,746 of record JALHAQ010000009.1, read on the forward strand.
GAATACGTTACAGAGCACTTCCGCTAGGGGTCAAAGAAACACTGCAGTACCCGTCGAAATCCACGTTCAACTCCAATTAAATATTCCACTGAGCTGGAACTCTATATTAAACAGCAGTTTTTGCTTTTAAAGCCTCATGAATTTATTCTTGCTTGGCAATAAATGTAAAATGAAACGCTAAGAATTCTAGAGATAAGTTTCAACCCTTTGTCATATGATAGAACAAAAATTCTGTTAGTAACGCCGCACGTTTTACCGTTCACCATGGTGGTAAGAAAACGGTTTCCCGAAAACCTGCTGCGAACAAGGTGGCGGTTTAAGGTGCACCACCACCTGCAGCCGAGCATCTTCGCGGTACAACCTGCGGGGTGGCAACCCAACCCATCCGAGCATGATTCCTTTACATATGTTCCACCTTTCGTCGGTGGAACACCGGCGGCCGAGCTACGCGTGCCCCGGAGGACTCGCTGGTTGGGCCCTCCGTGGAGGACCTTCCAGGACTTGGAATCACGCAACCATGAATCCGCCGAAGGAGGTCTGCTGCACCTGCAACCCCCAAGACAGGGTGCTTCTAGCCGGTGGCCAGTCGTGCATGATTCCTTGGCACATGACGCCCTGCATTCCACCACTCTAACCAGCCACCTGAATTTTTAATTCGGAAGACGGTTTAGAGAGAGAGACACGAAGGAGAATCGGAGCATTTTACTGGAATACATCTTCCGTAAAAATGTTTAATTGGAAAAACGTGGCTTGAAATTTAATTCTGATTTCCCCCGTTTTTAATTTTTACTTCACAAAGTATTTGTAGAGGTGAATAAAGGGTAGGATTTGACCGGGACCTATTCTGAAGTTTCGTATTTCTCCATTCGTTTATTCCATTTCCATATTATTATGCAGCTGCTACAGTAATTAATTTACTAATCGCCCGAGCTAATAAAGTATTCCGCTGATCCTAATAGTGGCACGAGTCAGCTCCAACGAACTCATTTAACTACTTTAACCAGCCGTCGCACGCTCCTCAGCGAGGAATAAATTTTCTCTCGCGAATGAAAACGTTTCGAATTAACATCGGCGCGAGGGGGTCGAACGCTTCTGGCCTCCAGCAGCAGGTCTTGGGCGATCACTCGGCCGTGTCTCCTCCTCGTGGAGGGTGTCCAGGAAAAGTGGCGCGCACTCACGAAACCGTAGCGGACAGGTGACACGCGCCGGCCACGCGCGCGCCAGCATTCATTACGTCGACGAACAGTTGTGGAAAATGCACAACCATCGCCGAGTCACTTACCGCTGACATTTCTTCCTTCCTGCGTTCTTCCGTTTACTCTATCCAACTTTCCTTTGCGACGCCCACGAATCTTGACTTTGCTCGTCCGAGCGGCGTCACGTGGCCGGAAGTGTTGATTGGAGAGCGGTAAATTGCACGCGGGGATGCCGATCGCTATTTACATCGTGTCTCCTCGCGGCGAACCGCGGCTGTTCCATTACTACCGCCCGACTAGATCGTAAAACTCTAACCCTACGATTCTGATCGCGGCGTTTTCCGCGCAATAAAATCGCGCTGAACACACGCGTCCCGTTAAGAGGTAGAATAATTATGACGGATAAGCGAACTACCTTTCGCGTCGAGTATATTTCTGTTTTCCCGGAAGCACTGGAGACGGCGTCTAGACAGACGGGAAAAGGGAACGAAACTTTGCAGTAATTCAACAAACAGGTTTACATATACTTCTATCGTGTAATCGTAGACGAGCGGATCGTGGCCACGGCGCGATCGAGGGTGGCGCGATTACGCCCTCGAGCGAACGGAAGTATCAAGATCGAGCACGATAGGAACCGCGAGACGCTCTTATATCGGTTCTCGATACAGCGGCTCGAAGCCGCGGCCGGTTTATCCGGATCGCAGATAATCGACCGATACGCCGGCCCCATTGGACAGGTGACTTATCTCTCGTATTCGAAATATGCATCGGACCCGGCCGGCCAGCCACCTTTGCGCGCGTTTGATGAATTGTGGCATTAAGCGCGTTTCTTGTCGCGGCGCGGTAACGCGATATCGCTTTCTAAAGAAGTAACAAGCTTTCATTTTTCTGCGCGGGGCGACTTCGCGCGGCCGGCGCGAAGGACGCTGATATCGATTGTATTGAATTCATTGAAGTTCATCGACCGTGATATTTATTGGAATTACTCCCAGAGGATTTCGAAACAGAATATGTAACAGTCTGTCTGAAGTCATTTCACTCGATATGCCCGGGTCAGAATTGGGCTATTGGTATTGCGTCGCTCTCCAATCTCGTCCATAGAACTGCCAAGCGTACCGTCTAGTCATCGTCGTGAATAATTGACCATCAATTACGTGCAGCATTCGAAACGAGCACGAGGATGCGACAGTCCGTGAAAAGTATCGATCATCGTCGAGTCACGGCGTTACGCGTTATCTCGATGAACCCCCGCCAGCCTCCCCTGGGAAACTCCAATAATCCACGAGCCATTGTTCCATCGGTGTAATTCGTCTCGCGTGGTAGCCAAGTACGTACTTCTTCCATCCGCCGTAGGTATAACTCAAAACGCGCCACCGTATCGGCAAACGATCTGGCCATAGAGCTCGAACTTCCATGAAACAGTATCCACGAACAATACGAAATTCCGCCATCTCGCGCGTTCAATATTCCCCGCTGGAGGAAGGGTTCACGCTCGAGGGAGAAAAACGTATCCGCCGTTCGCGTACACCGGTGAGACGTGTGTGTACGGTTTTAACAGCGGATAAAGCACGACGCGACGGACTCGCGGCCGTATAAACCTCGGTAGTAAGGTACTCGGCTGGATATCCATAAATCTATTTGATAGTAGAAAGTCCTTCCATTATTCTCCGCAGTCCATGGACTTATCCGTTTCAGAGCCGACACGCGGCCCGAGCTTGATACGTAACTCCCGTCGGGCAATAAAGGTACCTGGATCACGCTATCGCGAGTAGATTGAAAGCTCTCTACCTTCATTCTTCTTTTTTTTTTCGTAATGGTATCGCGGTAATACCATGACTTCGATAGACAGATTATGCAAATGTGTCGAAGATGTAATCGTTACATCTAGCACTCTCCAGTGATAACAATGATAAGATTTCATACGCGTAGCTGGATCAAGTTTGTCGAATGATATACATGTAAATAATACTATATACAGTATCTATCTATAAAAACTACAGTAGGATAAATGCTCTAATTCAAGCATAATGATTGATTCAGTGACGATGCCTCGCCTTGCTCCATGGCGCAGAGCATAATTGTAGAAAGGGACGTTGCGGAAACGTGGTTTGTAGTGACTCGACGGGCAAGCTCCGCCAAACTTATCGGGAAGAGTAATTGTTTCAGCCATTAAAGGGTTCTCCGATGGGACCACCGATAAATCTCGGGCGAAGTTATAGGTTCCCACTGGGGGCAGCTTCGAAAACTGAAAACTCCGGAGAAAGTAACGAGGCAACAATAAGCGAGGCACGTCTGTTGCGTGACAACGTTGCCGTTGGCGAACCGACATTACACGAAGAAGCGGATGATCGCCCTGTGTGGCTGGCCGCGTCTCTCCTACCCTGCCAACATAAAACCATGCCATTTATGGGATTGGTACCACCGTAACTCACAACATTGTCCGTCCGCGTTATTTACAACTGGCTTCGTTACGTGGCGAGGAGGGACTCGGTTTCGTCCACCAGCTTCAATTTCGTTCCTCTCCTCCAGTTTCCTCGCGGGACGATCTGCCTGCGTCCGAAGATCCGCCCGACGGTTTCCCGATTTTCCTGACCGTTCCACGCCAGGATACTTGTGACAGTCGGCCGTGTTCTAGCACCGAGAGTGGCGTACGGTGATGCAGGAAATATCGAGTTTCCTGCACGGCTGTCCGGCGGTGCGCGACACGTTTGTTAGGCGTCGAACAATGCGGCATGACGCTGCTGGCGCAAGGATCGTTAAGAGACTGCCCTGGTGATCAAGATAATTTAAGGCCTGGACCGATGAACGAGTTGAAACCTATGAAAGGCTTCCACTTGATCCTAAAAAATGTATCGATGGCTAACCCCATGTTTTGGATTCCAGAATATTTCTCTTTAAGACAATCACGAATTAGATTTATCTCAGCAATTCACATAAGTGAATTAATCCCTGAACGCCCTGCAAAGATTATCCCGGAAACCGAGCTCGTATTTAACCTCGCGTATCGCGACGTCGGACCGTGAAATTAGATCAAGTAGCGCGGTGGCAAAGAGACGAAAACGTGGGAAACTAATGGCAGGCATAAATCGTCGGAGCAGCGGTGACGTATCGCCGCGATCCGCTGCTGGATTCGCGTGGCGGTTACGCGCCGAGAGTAATTTTCGCTAATACCGCAAGACTGATGCACTAGCCAGCGGAAGACCCACGCGATTGGCTCGTGATCGGTCACATCGGCGACATTGCAGCGGGCACGCAGCCGCGAACCGATCACGGCCGTGCATCTGCAAAGAGGCTTCTGGCGTGCTCCCGTTCTTTTTCTCTGGCCGTGACTTAACGCGAATCATCAATGGTGGAAACGCTACGTGGCGTGGAACACGAGCGATAGGGTCTCCTCCGGATAGCGTTGGATGAACAACGCGAATTACAGAAATAAATAGAGCCGTCGAACTGCTGGTTCGACCGGTGGTGACTGGAGTCACTGCGGGGAGAAACGGTGGCAAGAAAAGAACACACGCGCGTAGGAAAGGGAAGGGGGATGGTACGGACAGCAAGAATGGCGAATAAGAAAGAGGCGGAGGAGAGAGTAGAGAGCGTACGTACTCGCGTGGGCGAGGGATCGAATGTCATACAAATCGCGGGTAACCTAAGCCAAAAGCAGCTCGGTGCGCGCGCCACGCGGCTCATCAATAACCAGCCCCTGCATTCGGTATCGAAGGATCGAACGTTCTTAAACAATCGGCCCGGCGTGGCGCGGCCCGTCGGCAAAAAGTCCGCGACGAGCCTCTCGCAGAGGAAAGAATTTTCGCGTTGGAACATTACACCGTGGCCTGCTCGGATGGTGCGCGACTACTTGATCGTATATCAGCCCCGTCGATGCAGCCTCCATCTCCGGCTGACTAATAACATTGCTTCGATCATCAACGCGACCGCCGTATCTATACTATACACGCGAGATACAAGGAGAGAGGGAAAGAAGCAGTCGCATATTTTCGTAGAATTATCTCAACTTGAATCTGGATTCAATCGTAATTTAAGTAGCATCGGTAATTTACACGATCAGTTCGGACCACCAGAAAGACCTCCGGGTTGAAATCCCGCTTCCCGACCTTCCCTTTTCCCCGAGATACCTAGAATATATTCAATTTAGCTTGTCAAGTAAATTTCCAAGGAACGCAAAGTGTACAAGGAAAATTATGGATCGGAAAAGTATGAAACAGTGAACGATGGTAATGGTTGGTCGGGGTACATTTAGCAGTTAAATAATTATCGATAGTAGTAGCGACGTAACCCGTGATTTTCCCATAAGCAGGCCGACCTTTGCGTGTCCGTGGTGCCATACACGCTCGGCGCCGTATCCACGTCGCCCACGAAGCGTCGTCGTCGTCGGCGTCGTCGCGAGCGAGATACATCGAGGCTCGCGGGCTAGCTTATGCAAAGCCAACATGACGGGCGTGTCTGAGATGATTGAACGAAGTGGCCCGTGGCCCGCTGCTTGAACCGACCTCGTATTTCGTATTCATAGAATTGCCTGGGAACACGGCAACGGTTCACAGTTTATTCGCTGCTCGCTTCTCTCGTTTACCTATGCAACGAGTATCGGAATCTGCGAGCCCCTGGGCCCCGCATCGTCGATCCACGTTTGCCTCCCTTCGTCGACCTTTGAACGGTCCATACACTTTCATCGACGGTGATCTTTCCCGTCCAGCTTCTCGTTACATATGGAAGATAAATCCAAGAACGGATAATCCGCGAAGGATCAATCGTTGGTGCAAGATCCTCGGGAAAATGTAAAAAAGCATTCGCGGTGAAAGCAAACGGGTTTGGAACGAAAGGGCCAAGAATTCAGTTCACTGAATTCACGGTCGGTCTCTCGTGTGGTCGATCGTAGCCGGAACGAGCAACGCGCTAACACTGGGTTTCCATTAACTATCATATTCCGTGGACTGATGGTAAAAGGGTTGCTACCTCGAAAGCAAAGACAAGATTGTCGGTGGCCTCTGTTAGGCGAGATTACAGGTCTGGACGTCACCTCATCTGACTGGGGTCGTGCGTCTTGTACCTGGACGGAAATGCATTTTCCTGGCGGTAGGTTCCTCCTGCGTTTGCGGGAATGGCCTATCGTTTCCGTATTAGCCGAGATATTAACTCCGCGAGCTAGTTATGTACCGGGCTGGCGCCGTTCAACTACGAAATCTAGTTGTACAATCGGTAATCACCGGTGTACCGTTAGGGAAACGAAGCAAAAATCATCAAGATTACGATAGTTCGCTGAATAACTGGTATACGTGGGCATTATAACCGTATGTTCTAAATAGTCAGGAAACGGCCGAATACAATCAATTATGAACTGCCCGAAAAATTACGATGCACCCCATCGCTTAAGGGTGCCGGGTAATAAATATCCCGTTCTTTTTGCCATTATTATAAGCATTCGTCCGTAACAGTAATGTTTGGGACACGCCTCTGTGCGTCCAAGTCACACTTGCTTAACAGTCGCCATTATTCCGACGAACGGGTTAAACCCATGAGAGCAGGAGGCGTTATAAAGCCACCGGCGCGTTTCTCACCATTCGTGGAAACAATATTGGTATTACACAAGCGCGAGGAGAAATGCAGCATCTCCGTGGAACGTTAGCCGTGATCTATGGACGGGTTCTCCCCTCGCGATGGTGTATTGAGCCATTAAGCCGCGCATACGCGACGCCTGGAAACGCTGCACCGTCGGGATAATGAATAGACAACATACTGAGCGGCTAGGCACCCGCTCGCGTGTTTATCGCGTATTATCGGTAATAAGCGGTTGCCGCGTTTCGCGAACGTTAACGCGAATTCGGCCTTCGCGATGAGCTACAAAGCGCTGCCCCACGAGGGATTGAATTTCGTTGCTGGCTGGGATAATGATCGAGTTCGAATAATTGCCAATCAACATCTTGTAATTTTATCTTCGATCACGAGCGATCGCGTACTCCAAGTAAAGGGAAAAAAGTAAAGATTTAACTCTGACTAAAATATTAACTCTATTCTAAAAATCCCCTTTCGTCCCCTGCGGAGCAAAATGATGTCCAAGGCAAAGCTGCTAGATGCAGGTGATGCGATAGCAAGTGATTCTCCAGGGGTGCCGTTCCTCGATGATGCTTAACGGAGTGCAAAAAAGTACGTTACCTCGTACAACCATCCCCTTTGCTTACGGGGGTAAGAGAAGTCACGTGGGAAACGGGGCTTAATTAAGACTGGATGGAAGGCATACCCCCTCCTGGCTCGAGCACAAATCACGATACTCGACCATTGTTGGCCCTCCTTTTTACTACCGCCGTTTTTCCCCCGTCCTGAAACCATCCTACCTTCCACGTCGCGATCCGTGACCGTTGAGATGTTATCGTATCTCGTACGATTTTCACCGACATTATGCGCCGCAGGGGTAGCTCAAAGGAGTAAGATCCGAGGAGAAGGGGTTGCCCGGGAATAGACTCATTACGGTTTGTTCGTCTTGACTCGCACGGATCTTGACTACGATTTAATCGGGAGGCATTATAATGGCCCGTGTCGCACGAGTCCACGCATGAAATACATGTATGTTTCTGTCGTTCAACGGATGTCTTTGTCGCCGCGTTGTTGGAACATGCTCGAACAAAGAGACTCGTCCCCTGAATATTTCATGGTATTCAGCATTGCCAGCGAACCATTCCTCCGCCCTGTTTGTCCACCATCGTCCCGCTTGGAATTCGGTCTGTCGGGAAGCCCTTCATCGACGCTGTACAAATTGCTGCTCCTCTATTTGTATGGAACCTCATGCTGTTGGTGGTTTCGTCAGGGTTCAATCGGTTACATACGTAATTAGATTGAAAAAGATCATTTGCAATTGTGAATGCCATCCATTTAATATTAGTTCATACGGATTGTTCGTGAAACACAACATTTCATTTCAAATCGATTCCATCGGAGACACGAACGTTTGTCCCGCACACGTTTGATCTCTTATTCCGCAACAATATCTCTTTCATCTCCGGCACCCCGTAAGATTCGATCGCATCACGGTCGATTTTGCCAGGTGGTTGGGCTCCCGTGGTGGAGTCGTATCAAGATGCGTCCTCGAGTGGCAATTAGATGGCCGTTGACGTTTCCCTTGCCGGAGTCTCCTTCCGTGGGGCGGCACGCAGCAGGGGGATGCGAGCCACTTGTCCGGCGGCGTACTTACTTTCCGCTCCCTCAGCTCCCTTTGATCCTCGGTGCATGTTGCCGCGTAATGCGGCGCGCGGAAACACCGTCCCGTAGGTACGACCACCCTAAAAAGTCCTCGAGTCGATCGCGATCTTTACGCGCACGTCCGGAACCGGAATATAATAAACCCGCATTAAGGGTTGCGTAGCTCGTGGACATATATAAAAGAATCGAATCAGCCTGAGGGGGGCGAGGAGGAGGTAAAAGAGGGGAAGCACGAAGACGCAGGGACCGCGTGGTCTTTGCATTGTGAAACCGGGGAGTCAAGTGGCGCGGTTTTGAAAGGAAGCTAACCGGCGAAGAAGTTTCTCGTCAACGAACGTCTCGAAACGTCGGACGCGAAACCTTCGCCGGTCTGACGTGTAAGTGGAACGTCAAAACGATGGCGCGAAATTGGTTTCAATGGGTTAGGGGCACGTACGAGCTACCAGTGAGAACGTTATTTAATGACCCGAAATAGGGGTGAGATTCTTAGGACAAGCTTCCCTTCGTGAGAGAAGTACAAATTTTAGTGGACAGAATTATTTATGAATTTTGTCGAAATTAATGATTCACGCGAAGAGACCAGTTGAATGAAATTAGAAAAGGATTCGTGGGGAAATTTTTCCAAGCTCCAGATTTTATCTGCATCGTCCGAGATTGAAAGATGTCGATTTCCCTCATAATATATCTCGGTGTGTCAGAAAGTTTGACGAGCGAACAGAGGGAAGCAGACGCTGGATTCTGCACGGACAAAACAGAATACATTGAGACGCCCAATATAACATTCATGTATGCCAAGGGATATCCGGGCTTGACCTAACCCTCGCCCACATGATACCGCGAACCTGTCGTAGCGGGAGCAGAAAGAAGAAGAAGAAGAAGAAGCAATTCCGACAAAGCAACGCGCTGCTCCATTCATCCCCTCGACAGACTTTTTCATATGTTAAAGCGTCTTGTGCCCCTATGAATGGAGGCCGTGAAGAGTCTCGCGACCGAGGCGTGATACTGAATCAAAGCTTCCTTAATAAAGGATGCTGCGATCTAAAAGGACCGTGGGATCATTTTTGTGCTGCCGTTATATTCTGTAGAAACTATATAAAAGAAAAGGTCAAGGGGCACTCGGGGAGATCCGATGCATACGAAATCGAAAATGAAACGAACGCGTGCAGGAACGGTTTACAAATTACCAAACGATCGTTCATCGATTACCGTGATTCGAGGTGTGCGCCGCGGTTAGGCGCGAGAACCGTGCTACCAAACACCGGGAGAAAACGGAAACAAGGAGATTAGTCAACGTCCCGGCGATCGTGTGTTTCAGTATCGTGCATTTGCTGCATATAAGAACGGTTCTCGAGTTCCATGTTCGGAAGACAGGCAATCCCCCGCCCCGGTGGCTGCGCGCTGCTAGAGAGCGAGGTTTTAACTTAACAAGGTACAATGGCTCGATTTGGTGCTCGAGTAACTTAACCCGCATAGTACAAAGCGCGTGCTGACCTCGTCTAACCGACCTAAAACGGGGTCCCTCTCCGGTTCTGCTTGTGTCTAATGTACCACCGTCTCCTACCTACCACGGGAACCAAGCCTAGTCGCTATAAGAATGCCATTCGCTTAGTTTAACAGCGGTAGCAACGAAAAACTGCCAGCGGTTTCTTCAAAGGGGCCACGTGTAAATAGACAAGGAGCAACGGGAAGACAATGGGAAGCTGAAACGGATAGTACCGCAAAGGATCGGCGGCCCGGGATCGTCTTGCGATATAGAAGAAAGACGAGGAACAGCGGTGCAAAGGGAGTGCAACGCTTTAAGAAGATTCCCCTTTCGCGGTTCGTTTCATTTCCACGTCGAACGATTCGGTTTTTCGCCTGTTTTCACCGGCTTTTCAGCAAAACCAACCCCTACGCTTTTCTGGAGGAATCATCATCTTCGGTCTCGAGGGTAGACTGTTTTTTTTCCATTCCTTTTCTTCGAATATGTACGGGGATGGCTTGCGGGAGATTACTCTGCCGATGTGTGCTCACTGAAGGATTCCAGAGAAAGGAATTTTTTGGGGGAATTTTATTCGACTCCAAGGCGAAACGCTTCATTTAAATAATTTCGAAGTAAAGGTACGATCGTCGTGAACTATGCAGTAGGTCTTAGATGGACGGCGTAGAATTCCTTGCGTTGCTAAAGAGGCCTCCGTAATTACCCCCTTGCGCGCTGCAGAATTTTCAACATGAACTCGACTTAAAAATCCGGGGTAATTGTAACGTTCAACCAGTATCACCGTTTTATTACGTTCACCCTCGTCAAACGGAGATAGAAGTCCTGCGGTAACATTATCTTCTACCTGCGCGCACGAACCGTCGAGCGGTGTGTGTCCGACAAAAGTTCATACTTTGTACATACGAGCGACGTTGTGTACGTATGTATCGCGGAGGGCATGGTCCCTCGGCATGCGATTGCTTGCAATTTATTCCATTCGCGGTGCGTTTAGGAGCTTCGGGGAGTCACGAATCCGCCTCGTGTGAATGACCAGCGCCTCCGCGGGGTGGCTGGGCATCCTCGTTTTCGTCATCCACTGGCATCGCGAGCTTACGCCCGTATACGCGTGTGCATGTGCGCCACCAGCTCGCCTTTAACTCGCATCAGCGTGGACGTTACAATTAACGTTTACTTTTTTTCCACGCCGCGCCAGTCGCACGACGACTGGTTTATCGATCGAATAAACAGCCGGACGGAACGAGCTGTAAACTTTCGTTTAATTATGCCCCGAACAACGTTTAATTGCCACGGGAGCTCGTGCGCCGCGCAAACAACAGTCATCATCGGTCAGCAACGAGAAGGGTGGAGGACAGAGGAAGGAGAGTCGAAACGAGACGCAGAATCGATGGCGGAAGGATACGACGGTCAAGCCAATATTTTTAGATTAATCGGTCGTTCGTGTAGCGACCGGATGGGACCGTGGTCCACGCGTAATCTACCTTACGACGATCATTACCGGTAAATCTCGCCGCGATGGCCCTTGAACGGCGATAACGCTTTCGATCGCCGGAATCCCGAAGATTAACCTGTTCCGTGAGCGGCCCGACACCTGAGCACCGAATCGCACTCGCAACTTCACCTGCGGGGATCGTTACTTCGCCGCGCACGGCACGTCAATAAATGAGACGAACGTTGAACGACGTCGTTTCGCGATACTCTTTTTCCATCGCCGCTGGATTTAATGTTATTGTCCGGCGTTTCGTCTCGCGCGGAGAATCTCTGCGAAGGGGGCCAAGTTTTACGGGAGTCGAGGCACTTCATTTCGTCGCGTGACAATATTCAGTTTGAACGGAAGCCAGAATTTCGCTGATTTAACTTGTCGCACGGGGGAAGCGTGTCCACTCGTCATCTGGTTTGCTAATATTCGCCGAGTTTACGCGGAAAACGTATATCGAGCGGCGCCACGTAATCCGTATCGTTTAATATTCGGCACTTTTGTTCGTTGAACAGCGATGCCATCGTGCGCCGGTCGATTGTAACGGAGGAATGATAATGAAGCTCAGAGGAGGAGGAAGAAACAGGCGTCACTGTTTTCAGGCCGGAACCTCGTTAACACGAAGCAGCTTAGCAGGGCTTAACCCCGTTCCCGGCGAAATAGCTGGCTCGGCTAGAGGCGATAAGCTAATCCAAAAAATTAATTCCCTTCTGGAGTGCCAGGTGTTGAACCTCCTTCCAAGGATACAGCATCATGTATATTGTATATGTGCAGGGATGAGGTGGGCGACTATAGACGAGGGGAAAGGACCGAGCACAGTGGCCTGTTCACGTAATTAAAACAAACGTGACGAGGTCTAAACGCTTCCGATGCCGCGCGATGGGATCTTGAGCCGGAAGCTGGGTAAAAAAGTAGTCGGCTCGCCGATGATGAAACATCCTGTGGAACTGTCGAAGGTCGACAACCTTCTTCTCATGTCGTTTAGCTAAAATTAACAAAAAAGAAAAAAAAAACAACTAATACCTGGTGGTACGTATTGCCACTTTGCAATATTCTTGGCGATAACTGCAGAGGAGAAGCGACAGGATCGCGAGAAAGGCGATGAAATAAATAAAGCGAAGCGCTTCTGTCTACAACCGACAGCATTCCGGGCCCGTTTCCAAGCTTCCAATATCACCTATCGTAATAGGCATTCTCACGAATCTGGGCCCGTTAAAAAAATGCGTTTACGACTTGTTGCGAGCGGGTACCGGCCGGCACGGCTAACCGGTGTACAAGAGACACCGACCGTCACAGTACTATCAATTAGAATGAAATTGCGCGTTTCTCGAGGCGAACTAGCTACGCGTAGGTGGGACGAGAGTGCTGGAAGCAGTCCGTGGAGAAGAATACAAGACTGGAGAGGGATCGAGAGGGATATCTATTATGCTCCGTGGCGGTAATCATCCGCGATTGTCTTCGTGTCAAATGCTATCAAGAGGTAGCCTGCGAGTATTCAAATTTTATTAGACTCCGAATATGCGGACAGGGTACACACACGCGCTCGCGCGTACACACAGGGATGAGTCGACGATGATTTTCGCAACGATGACGGTATTATTTCTGTCGGCGGACGATGAAAATGATAAGTGTGCCTTTCGCTGAATACGCGTCTTAATATCCTTGGTATTTATTTGGTTTTTATACTCCGTCCGGAATGCAGAGATTTCACTTACAAAGTAATTCAGGTAACGAGCGAGCGAAGTGTAAAGAGTGGATTGAAATATTTCTCAATCTCGCCGTACTCTGCAAGGGGGTTTAATTACTTTTAATAATTTCTTTACATTATAAGGTACTCTGGACTTCGTAGAATTTAACGAATGTTACTCCAATTATATCTATCGCCTTTCAATCAGTCACAACACTGTAGAAAAATATTATGCAATTACCACGCCTATTATTAGACACGAAGGAGCACAAAGCTGCTTCTCAAACATCTGCCTGTGAAAAGATTCTCAGGCGTACAGAGAAGTCAGGTCAACGACTGCGCCGCGGTTGGCAGAGCTTCTGGAAAATCAACGAACGGTGCCCCCAGCGCGTGGTTCGATTTTGTCAGGCTTTCCCTCGGTCATGGACCGGGTTTTCCGCTTCCGTGGGAAGCGCAGGTTGCCCTTCCCGATCGCACAAGGGAGCGAAAGGAGCGAATAGGGTCGGACGGATGCAGCTCTGGCAAGCGACAGGTCTTGCACGACCTGGGCCAAGGTTCCCCCTTGCGGGATTTCACCTTTCGTTACACGACGAAGGTACCTACCTAGGTTCCCGTGCCACAGGTTGAACAACGATTATTCCTATGGGTCGTGCGAAAGTGATTGCGACGTGATCGAAACGTCTACCCTTTACATACGCGCAACGATTAAGTGTTATTAAGCGACTATCAAATTGGAAATTATAATCGACGTCGTTCACCATCCTGTTCCGATCGGTGTACCACTTTTCCCCATAAGAACGGCGAATTCGTTCTTGATCTTGGGACGATCACCGTCGGAGATGAAAGCTCACGAGCTCGGCAGCTCTCGCCTTCCCATCGGCCGTGTCTTTGGCCCGGGGAAGAAGATGAATCAGGGCGGAGGGAAGAAAGCGGGCGCAGTGAAAGAGGGAGGGAGAGGGAAACGCTTTCTCGTAACCCCGTGAGAACTAGAGACAGCGTCGGCCGCGGCCTCCTGTTGCCATTGCCAAGCCGCTGTTCCGTCGTGTCGTGGCTCTGTCGGACGGATCTCTACGGGTCCGTACCTTTGGCTCTTATACGCTCCAATTTACCCACACACTCCCCTCGACGTTGATTAATTTCATCTGCAATCGCAACATCTGATAAAACGAACAATACCTACTCCATTGCTCTGCCGGTTTTAACAACGGCCGCCTGTGACTACTTTTATTTCATTAGAACATCGATGTACTCTATTATCGTATAAACAGTAACCACTGATAAGTATATTTACGATGTTTAGAATTCTCTTTATCAAGTATCATATTCGTATTATGTTTATCAAATGAAATTAACGATCACGGCCTCGAGCTTTCAGCGTACCTCGTGTTAAATGGCAAAGTTTCACATGAGCCCCCTGGCTCGCTAACGAAACGTGCCGCGTCGTTGACACGCGAGAAAGGAGATCGAGACGTCCGTGGCAATTATAGGCGCAACGGATGAACGTTTCTTTAGCCAGCCCGATCAACGGTGGCTGTAAGCGTCGTGCTAAGCGGCATCGCACAAAACGTTGCCGCAACGCTTCACGTGGGAACCGTGGAAAAAGGATCGATCGGACGGATAGCGCTGCTCCAATTATCGTAGTAGGAGGAGCGGGAATTAATTATCTACCTGTTATCGATCGATATAAACTACAAGATTCATAGTGAAATCTCTTTGCCTTATTTTTTCCACGGCGGTTCCCCTTTCGAAGTGATGCACGGTAGCAGTTCGGTTCAGACGATCCTCGTACAGGGAAGGAGGGATTTCCAATGGGGCGGTGACCGTGAGGCAGGTGCTCGTCGTGCTCGCGGGACCCCATGGGAGCCTCGTTTGGTCGGAGGTCCCGGCCAAAGGGTCTGAGAAACTCGATGGACCACCTTGCGGTCACTCCATGGGAAATGCAACCCTATGGACCCATTACAGGAACCGATGCTGCCTTGAATATCGGATTCACTTCCTATCGGACCCCCTGTGATTTCTTTATACGCGGTTTCTTTTGACGTTCTCAGAATCGTGGACCGTTAACGACTTTTTTTTTAAAGACTTTTTAATGACCCCGTTTCTGAACGCCAAGGAAGTCAAGCTCGTCTATGTCTTGAAGGTTGCCTCGGCATCGAGAGTCGTTGCGACCCTTTTAAGGGCTGTTATGAATACATAATATACATACGTATGGAATGCGATATGCAGAGCATCGTGCCAGACACGTTTAATTATATGTATATTAAAGTAGACATTTAAGAAACATATCAACATTGCAGAAATGATATAAAATTTAATTATAGAATTAAAAACAATTCTACAAATGCCACGAGTTTTCTCAAATTCTATTATTGCATCGTGCGTATTGTATTTAGAATGTAAAACCATTTGGAATAAGAAATAGGTTCCTGAGAAAATCTACTTCCTGCACGAATCTCCCAGGATCGATGAGAAGCGTTGAGAGGGAAGCCGGGGAGGCACAGGTGAAGCGGAGAGTTTCTGTAGCCGTGGATCACTTGTTTCGGTGGGAAAAATCGTCCGTGGCCCCGGGGACTTTTGCATATATTAATCTATTTCAAGGTGGCATCCTTTCCTTCCGTGCCGAACGGGTCCCTTTCACGGATCTCTCGATGGCTATTGACGCTCGAGACAGCGTCGAAGGATTCCTACCTGTCGCTCAATGGAAACAGGATACCTACCTGTTACTTTTTGTGGGAAGATTTCCTCTCGGCTGCTGGTCCTGCGCCGCGTGCACGTGAGAGCCTGCGCTGGGATTATCTGGCAGGATTCCGGCGGGTAGTTTGCGAGGGTGGCTAGCGCGTATAGTGTTTCAAAAGAAAATCGGTCCACATTTTCGACGCTTATCTTAGTATACGAAAATAATATTCGGCCATCACTTTGATAATCTATAGAAGTTTAATTTGCTTCGCAACAAGTGGAAGCGAATGGTGGGAACATATGAGATATCGAGATTGGAAAATGTAGGGGAAAAATGGCGTGCATGGCAATTAACGTAATAACACCGACGAAATCGAATCTCGGATCTTATCTTCGAGACGCGCGGAAGATTTACCATCCGCGGGAACGCGTTACGCAGGTGAACAGCTCAAAGCAGATGATTCGTCCGAGTTAATGCAGGAGTAACGTAGAATTATGGAGCTGATGCCTCGGGGCGGTCAGTTCTCGTGTCTAGAACTGCCTCGCGAGGATCGTGATAAAAACGCGAGCCACTTATTCGAGCGGAAAGATCGCCGGTCGGTGTATCGAGGCGGCGATTGCCAGAAGAGTGGCGGAGGTGTATGGAGATTAATACTTGAATGAATGGAAGAAAGAGTTTACCTCGTGCGTAGCGGAAGGGAAAATTTCATAATAGGAGCAAGATGATAAATAATTAATTCATATTGAATCTTTGTAAATTGCGAAATACGCGACCGTGCATAAATCTGCCCTCCCAACACCTGCGACGCTCTCTTATTTTCAGGCACCATCGAGAGCTCTCCACCTGATCGTATCTCCATCGTGGCTTTTCCACCGCGCATTATAAAGTGCCCGGGATTTATGTCGATTCCTGGAATCGAGCCCCGAAAGGTTGCGAAAGAGAAAGGGCCGAGGGAGGCGAGAAACTTTGGACGTTCCTCTTCTTTCCTGCCTCCGTTCCCGCTTCCTTCGTTTTTATTCTCTCGCGACCCCACGGTACTGCGCACGCCGTGGCTCGCTTGGGTTATCGCGAGAACCCGATAAATCAAGTTCGCGCGGGCGCCCACGAGATGGATATCTGCGCGAGCGGGCGAGCAAGGCGTAACGTTACTCGCGCGTGTAGCAACGCGACGACGCGCGTGTGAGCGCTTTATGCGACGCGAGTACTTTATCCCCGTGGCAATTGAAACGACGGCCGGATGATCGGTTGCAAATGGGCAGCGGAAAAATGGCGATGGGAGACCGATCGGAGGCGGCACGATTTATTATGATTACGCCGAAAGAATTTACGAGCGGCCGATGGGACCGGGGCCGAATTCTGCGACCACTGGGCTGCTGGGTGGCCGGGGCCACGGGACTCCGTTGTTCTTTCTTTCCTTCCCGCATCTCCCACCATCCCTCTGTCACGTCCTCTCGTGACTCGCCACGTTGGATTTCTTTTTCTTGATGCCTCAGCTGAATTATCGCGAGCCCGTGTACCCCTTCCGATTCTATCGTAATTGGATTTCGAACGAATCGAAGTATCATCGAATTGGTTTAAGGGTTTAAAGAACATTCAGTAAAGCAAGTTCCTTCAAATTGTCACTTGCATTCACTTTATCATGAAGTGAACACTCGATACCCATTGAAAAGTGTTTCGTAACTTTTCCTCCGGCACCACGGGATCTTCCTTAGAGGGTAAATTAACCGAACCATTAACAATTATCTATCTGCACTCCCTCGCAGCAGCATAGATCAACTAGTTGCTGCATCTCGAACACATCAGGAGCAGCAGCACGGTCGTCGAGCCCCGGAGCCGAAACCGGCCTCTGCTTTATTTTATGGTTTTTCGAGACAATGTTCTCGCCGGCCGTTTCCGTTGGCGAAGGGCCTCCCATATGGGCCATACGCGTACACGGGGCCCCATTGTCTTCCACGAGCGTGGTCGCTACGCCGCGCCGCGCCGCGCCGCGGCCCGCGACCCCATCGACCCGGACGCTACTTTATTCCCGCATTAAAACGGGCCCCGGCGGAAATTTCGTTCCGAAATTCATTACGCAGTCGTGCACTGCGGTCGTGGCCCCGTGGTAAGTCCCTAAGGAATATCACGGGACCGAGACACACTCCACCGTCCTGCTGCGCTCCTCGCTCGCGGCCTGTTCGCCTTTTTATCGCTAAACTCGCAAGCTTTATCGCGACGACGTGGATCCGCGTAGGTGTACAGGCACCTGTGTCTCTTGCTCTAGAATTCTCGAAACTTTGGCTCGTGAAACTCACTGCAGTCTCCACACAGGGATTTCTAATTGGACGCGGCAATTGGAACGATTAGAGTATTTACGATGAGCGACAGAAAAGATCGGGTATTCACTTTCTATTTTGCAGCTGAAGTTCGCATCAAAGTAGTTCGCCACGCAGTCTCGGAAACTGGAATACTTTACTCGTCCATTGAACTGTTACTTCTTTTCAGCCTGGCTGTTTTTTCGTGGAGCGGCGTTAACCCGGCGCTTCGTTACCTCGTGTCCGCGATTTGATTAACATTGAATCAGATAAAAGTGGCGAGTAGCATCCTGCATATGTAGATTCGTTGCGCGACGCCGAAGAAATACGCTCGGAATCTGCGGAGCGGACGCGAGCCGTTCGGCATTCGCCAGATAAAATCTAGCGTTACTTTATGAGCTGCGGGTGATTTTTTATGGCACGCAAGCCTCCGCGCAACACCCTCGCCGCCCTGCAGCGGGGATCTTTTTAGTCATCCTTCTCGTTTTCGTCGCCGACTGCGCCGCGTTGACAGAGTCGAACTTGCACGAGGGCCGCGTGTACACGAACGGCGGTTTCGTGCCGGTGAGCCGCGAAATTCCACGCACGGGTAAGCGATACCATTGCGCGAGAGAATGACCGGAGAATTTCCGTGAACCTACTCGCGTGTCGGTATCATCTTCCCTCCGTCTACAATTCTTTATTCCTCCAATATCGCGAAAGCAACGGTGAAAATAGTTTTCTGCGCGTTATTAAATTTTTCGTACAAGAATATATGAAATACTTGAACAACAGTACGGTTTCCTTACAAACATCGAACTCCACCTATGGAATATTTGTCATCCCTAGCCGTGCTTCCTGTGTATCACGGCTGTCGCATAGATTTCCTCTCGATCCCCGCTGACAGGACAGTTTACATCCGACCATAAGGAAGTCCCTGCGACCGTAGAACGACACAGGCAGATGATCGCGAGTCGGGAACATCGGAGGGCTGTTCGTTTCGATCGGCCGGTCACAAATCTGCAGGGAGCCAACTACTGTCTTCTCTCACGCCTTGGTTAAACGAACCAGCACAGGGCCATGCCCCCGTGACGCGCTCGCCTCTTTCCCAAATTACGTTCGGACTTCTCTTTAAAAATTCCCATATTCGAACAATCTGTATCAGCAGACTGCGATCGTTAATTTGTTTCGCGTTCACAATGTTATATTTCCCAAGCTGTTATCAGCGCGTCCCCGTCGATTTTCTCGGGACCTTACCGCCAGCAGTCAGTGTCGGCGACCGTTAGCATCGTGTCGAACGATGTCGCTGGACAAGGGAGAAGAAGCCAGGAACGTGGACGAGGAAGCGATACGTTCTCGCGATCCAGGTCGCGCTCTACGGGTCCACACCGTTAATTATTCCACGGTCGCGCGCGACCAAGGCGTCTCGGCCTTTCTTTTTTTTTTCTTTTTACTCCCCGCAGGCCCGATGGAACAGCGTCGCCGGACGATTGAGAGGTTATCGGAATCACTTAACAACTAGCTCACGACTTGGCGCTTCGCCTCCGCCCTCTCCGCGGCTTTCCTCGCTCCCACCCTCTCACGGCTCGATAATTGCCGTTTTCTGGATCGCACGGGATATCGGGCCAGACAATCGCTCGAGGGGGTTCGTTAACTTACAATGTTGCAACGTTCATCGAAAATCACATGACATTATCAGGGTACCTATTACTCCTACGAAAAAACTCATTAAAACTTTTTTGTAGAGAGTTCCCTGCGCTATAAATTTGATAATACCTATTTTTGTTGTACAGTTAATAGATAACGAGATATTTGCGAAAACCATTTGAGTGCCTTTTAACGTGAACCGTCACGAGGTGTGTGGCATTCGGTCGCCACGCTGGAGTGTCAACGTTGTTAAGATTAGCGGCCTGATAGATAACTCAATCCGTGCGCTCCTGTCGATGGGAACTATTGCTAGGTACGCTGGTTCTCGCGAGAATCGTGTTCTGTACTGCGGATAAGAGTATAGGACAGACCGTGCACACAATGCTTCTTTTTGTCACCCGAGAATGGGGTCTTAGAACCCCATTACCACTCAAGGAATAGAACCAAGGCATCGGTAGTGATTAATCTTTTGGCGGGCAGATTTTTGTAATTCAGCCCTTTCGGGATGGAATGTTAATTAGGCAGCTAACCCTCATCGAACTGACGCGCTCTTGATTAGTAAAATTTGCAAAATAAATTAATTCTGCGTCTGGCTCTCTCATGTTTCCCTCAGGATTGTTATTTCGCTGTTCAGTGGCAGCGCTCCGTTTCCCTCGAACGACGAGAAAGATGGATAACAGTGATTTACTAGTGACACGTGTCGCGGTGTGAAACTAAAGGAGGCGATATGCATCATGGGAGGCGGAGAATGAGTCCGGCTTGGAAATTTTCAATACGGTGGCTCGCGAATCAAAGTCAAGGTAACTGTCACGTTCGATCTGTGCACGAAGGATTCTTGTGGTGGCGCGGAACAGCCAGTCGAGCATCGTCTACGACACGGGTGATGACTGCGAGGCCAAGGGGTACCGTGATACACACGTGCAAGTAGTACTTTCTGATGCGACCGATACGACGTTCGCCGACCTGCTCCCCTAATGGATTCAAAGATGAATGATCAGAGAGGAAGAAAGAAAGCGGCATGCGCTCTGTAGTAGTGGAAAAATCTATCCTGACGTGAAACTGGAGGCTACCACCCGCGAGCCAATCGCGACCATGAGAAAAATCCCTTCCTCTCGTGTTACTTCGTTGCGCATTCTAAATAGATCCACCGAAAATAAGATCGTCGCAGGGTCTCGAAAAGAAAAAAAAATGTTCCCCGAAGTATCGTGTACCATTTCCTGGAACTCGGATCGCCTTGATATGAACTAAAAATACACGCTCCGTCTTCGCTGCATCCTTGACCGTAAATTGTAATTTTAAATAATCGCAAATACTCCGGGGGAACATCCTGCACGTTTCGACTAAAACTTTATTCAACTGCATCCCGGCGAAGCTTCATCGATTCGTCCTCGATTACGGATTCATGGCGCGAGTGTCCCGGCGTCTCTTCCTTTTCGGCGCATCAAAAGAGATTCAATAATCTCGGTCCCGATTCACGGAATAACAAGTATACTTGTAATCGCACGATGAATTTCCCCGTGGCAGTGACCGGCGATAAATCTCCCGGAGGCGCATTACCGTGTACATTTTTCAACGCCGTCGTTTTCGTTCTTCTTCTTTTTTTTTTTCTTTGTTTTCTTTTTTTTTTTGCCAGCTTGCCAGCGGTGGACCTGTCGGGGAAGGTATGTACGAAACGGTGAAGAGGGACACGCGCATAACGTATTATTGCACGAAGGAGAAAGAGAAGCCTGGGTTAGACGTGTAAGTACACGCCGAGCGGAGCCAGTGGCCTCTTTAAGATTCAGCGTATCAGCCCGTGGCCCGAGTCTCGCGCAAGAAAACGCACGGGGACGGTAAATTTCGCGAGAGCCGGTGAGCACGTCACAATTCAAGATTAGCCGAAGACGAAACGGAGAGCAGCGGACGACGTGGACAGTGTCGTATCAGTGGCTTACGAGTGCCCTGGACCACTCCAGGCCGTTCGCTATCTGTTCCTGTTGGTCGAAAGGGAACGAGAGAAAAGGGGAGAGCCCGCGACACTCCGTCCAGAACGAATGTCCGTGATAATACGGCGAACACCATGCCGGCCTGATGATTTGCTTCTTTTCTGATAAGCACGCGGTGCCGTGCGTACACCCCCGGGGTGAAAAGTGTTATATTATAGAAGAAGGGAGGAGCGAAGCGGGGATTCTTCTTGGATAAAATCGAATCTGATTTGCCAGATCGTCGCGCTCCGTCTTGTTAGAGCGCCTGCTGAATATAGAAACCGTTCCTTTACCTTCCTGGGTAGTTTAGTATTGGGTGCTGAATTCTAGAATGGGGATGTTGTCGGCCGAGGAGAAAGTGCAATAAGCTGCTACTTTTAAATACACTTGGTTATAGAGAAGACATTACGTATCGTCAAACATATCGTTCTAAAATGAAAATTTCTTAATCTTTATCTTAACATAATCAATTACGGATGCACCCTATTTGAGCAAATAGTTTCATCGCGTCCACATTTTCGCGGTTACTTTCCAGGGCGTTCCAAACCCCGTGTCGCCTTCGAGTAATCGCGTAAAAACAATTAAAAGAAGGGGAGAGCCATTAAAAATGTGATTTCGGAGCGCGACGAATCCTCTTAGGCCCGTTTTCCCCACCCGTCCCGGGCAATCTCGCCGGGAACGTTGCCTTTCGCCGGGGCCAGGCTGCTGCAAGCGCCAAGGCGTTCTCGCACTTTGTGCAGCTGCGCCGTGTGCCGCCTTGTAACGACATTATCGAATTTACGAGAGGAATTCGACGACACGGGCGTTAGGCGTAAAAGGACTTTAATTGTAATTAATTTACAGTCATGCCCGGCCGATTCACGACGCTAAAGCGACGTTAAAAACGTGTTCCGTGACGCCGGGAACTCGGGATAAATCACACGCGATGTCCGGGGAACATTAATTGGAAAGTATTAAATTATGCCCCTCGACGTTCCTCGGTCTCATTTTCTGTTCCGTGCGCAGAAGATAAACGTATTGGGTGGGTTAAACGAAATGGTTTTCGCGAAGAAAGGAATTAAACGAATTGCTGGATTCAACGGTAAGATAATAATCCACGTTGATCAGTTGCTGCATTTACTTTAAACAGTAAATTTTGCAAATTTTTCTTCCCGGTCGTGCCTGCTACGAGAATTGCAATACGAAAACTTTCTCGGAAAATATTTTTCGCTTTGCAACCGCCTTTCTCCCGAGCTTGATACCTTTAAAAAAAGCGCCCGCTTCCGAGAATTGGCTGACTTTTACAAGCGAATGGGCTAAAGTTACAGCCCGCACCGGGAATGGTTCTTTAACTTCACGCTGCTTTTATAGGACGATACGTCAAACGACTTTGGCCCGCCCCACGAAAGCAGCTCTTCGAAGCTGGATTGGAAATTCCGTTTGACCCAATTTCCGTTTGCCGTACCATGATTACTGCAACCGTAAGTGGTGCATACTGGAATATAATAAAACTAGATCCAATCACGTTTCCACTGATCTATTTATCTTCTTTTTTTTTTTTATTGCCGCGACAAAAAGGAGCACAGATCTCTCCGTACAAGTCCAATCCTCTGTGTATCGTTGCTCGCTCCAGTTTTAGAATCATTGATATTACCGTCGCATCTTCCACGGGGTCCGTTCCTCTCGAACTCGTCGGAACAATGTTTTACATACCCGGTTCCGCCGGCTCGGTGGAAGAAGCTGCGGGGATGCCGCGCGGTCCGCGGATTCCCTATTGCACTCCGGACGCCGCGAGTGCCGGACCACACGAGCGTGTTTGGGTTTTCAGTGCACGAAATCGAGAGTGGCCGGCGATCCGGTGGCGTGCGCTAGAGCGCGCGTCGCCTGGAATTCCAAGAAGCCGCGTGCTGCACTGATAAAGAGCAAAAGGAAGAACAAGCAAAAAAAAAAAAGATAGGGACCGAAGAGTGTAGAAGAAAAAAAAAAGAATCACGCGGAATGAGAAAGGAGTAGCTTGTCCAGATCTCGAGATAGGTGAAAGAAGAACACAGGAAGGAAATGAGGAACGTGGGAGTGGAGGCGATGGATAACTGAGATTAAAGTGTATCAACTCGTCAACTAATTTAAATAAAAGATACCGTATAATTATTATCTGGTTGGAATAATAGGGTGTAACAGTATTATGGCCCGGGCAATGTCTTTCATTCCTTAAGGCATGCATTATAAACCTTTCGTAATCTGCTACGTAAAGGGTTAATTAAACGCGGATACGCGTCGAACACCGGGGAAGAAAGAAAGCTGGTGCGTGGCAGGAATGACGTAGCTGGACCCACCGCGTTTATGATACGCACAACTGCAAATTGTGCGCGCTATTTCACCCGAACCGAACTGGTCCAACACTTTATGATAGTGCTCGCCATATTTGCGTTGAATAGGCCGATAAATACACGGGTTCGCGAGACAATAGACTTATAGTTATTGTCACCCGCGAGCGCTTGCACGCAGCTCAAGCCGTTCGTTGCCTTCTTACCGATATGCACGCGTATGCGCGCACGCGGATACCTTTGGCAGCTATTTAGAGAGCATTGTGAGACCCGACGAGCTTTTAATTTAATGCTCGAATTTGTATTTGGAAAGAAATCGCGGCGGCCGGGTGAACGCGATCTCGTTATACCAGTGCCATGCCATGCGGCGGCGCGTATCGTACCGAATGGAAATCGTAAACGATCGCGATCAATAGGCATGCGCTTGGCGACCTGGTTCCCGCGGACAGCCGCGTGTAATCGTAAAACTTTTTCCCCTTTTCCTTTTTTTTTTTTGCCAAACGCGCCCGCGCGCTCGGTGATTAATCGTACCGCCGGACTAGATAACGCGAAATTAAGCGAGCGCCGCACGGACGGATTGCGCGATCCACTAAAGACCAGGCTTTTTTCTATCGTTTTTTCTTTCTTTTATCTTTACTTTCATGTGCAGTGGAGATAAAATTTCCTTCGATCGGTTACTCTCGATCGCCGGGGATACGTAACGGTCCGCGGTTGCGATCCTTTGATTTCGAAACGCTGCCGCTCGGCACTGCCGCCTGATTTGAATTCTTCGTACAGTTAAGTTGTGATTGACAGAGAATAATAGAGTCGCAACGGGATTCGTCATATTTCATCGCGACATTTTATGATATATCGTCATTTTCAATATCGTAGAAAAGTTTCGGACACGAGTCCATCGATTCGCCAAGAAACCTTTCCACCGTATAGATAGAAACATTAAACATTAAGCCTAACAGAACGTGAAATCGTTTGAAATTCAACACTTCCACGAGTTTTACGATAGTCAAGCATTCTGGTACACCATGTTCGCTTAATTTTAAGGCCCGGCTACAACATTTTTACAACACGCCAAGTTCATGCGTTTCGTTTTACACGCATGTATTCGAAGATCTTCCAACTAACACCTAGCATAATTTAGTATCGATACGATCGGCCCGGTCCCATCAGGAGAAACCTTTCGTGCGTTCGTTTCCACGATGGAACCGGGATACGGATGTTATCGACAGTCGTCGAGCACCGGACCGATAATTAACAGCTAATTAATAGCCAGCGTAAAGCAACGCCCACGTTATCCCTTTCCTCTCTCTCGCTCTCTCCTTCTTCTTCGCGGCGCCGAACTTTCGGTCTCGTCGAAATCGCTCCGACCAGCGACCGCATCGATAAGATCACCCAGGCACCACTCAAAGTTTCGACTCGACCGAAACGATTTTGTCGAATATCCAGATACTTATTCCGAAGATTTTTGCCGGACCACGAACGCCCGCCGGTCCGCCGTATACGGTCATTTGTACGAGAGACGGTAGCTGGATGGCGTCACGCCAGATTCTGACCCTGCTCCCTCTCTCTCTGCCTTCTGTTTTATTTATGCACCTGTTTCCATGTGGAACAGGAATCCCGAAATGCGTCTAATAAATTCTCCCCAATAGGTATAATTTTCAGCGCACGATCGAATTTTATCGAGAAAAAGAATCGCAGAACTCCGAAAGTGATTGAAGGCTGCGTGTATATAATTGTGGGCGTATTTATTGTAGCCTCGCGTCGCGCCGTTCATCTAACAGTGGACAGACATTTTTATAATCGTTTTACGGTGCCATTAAACGTCGCAGCGACGACTTATTTCATTCCGATTGAGCAACGCACGGATATTTACGGTGAGATCATGCACCGCGTGCATGCATTTCGATCATGGAAATGAAAATATGTACGATCCACGAGCGATTAACGTCCATGCGTGATTCATAAGGATGCGAGAGTTTCCAAGTTTTATCGGAGAACCGTGTGTAAAAGCGAAGATCAACATTTTTGGCCGGGTATCGAAAGGCTCAGGTCGAACTCGATCTCAGCCCGATAATATATGGATCAGGGTATAGCAAAACAGAGCGAGCAGGTATGAATTATCCATTCGTTCGGCCCACCCGCGCGTCGGCTTCTTTTCCCGACTTTGAAAACGGTATACGCCGACAGAAACGCTCTTATCTACCGCATCGTACACGGAAGCGGGCATTACTCCGCCAGAAATGTCTGACTCTACTAGAACCCTCGATACATCTTTGGGGCTCTTCTCGAAGCCTTCGAAATCAGATCAACGATGACAGCTGGCGCTTCAACGTTCTTAACGATCATGGAATACATAATTACTCGCAAGAAACCGCGACCCTTTCAACGAAAGATCTTATCTCTCGCATTGATTACCCCGAGAAATTTTTCCGCTTGAAGACCAGCTGGAAGCAATGCTCTGCGATTCGCAAATCCCTAACAAAGAGATAAAGATTATGAGCGGGGTGTGGGGGGAATGGAGAAGCTGTCGGAGCGACGAGGCATCGGCAGGGGAATTTATGCCAATTTGTTTTGACTCGTACGAAAGACTGGCAAAGCTACACGCGCTGCAGGGCCCTCGACGCTCGCTTTTGATTTGTGCCCTCGTTATACGCGCTGTTTGCGCATGCCTCGACCGCCTAATTTCGTATTCCCGGGCCACGAGCGCGTAATTCCACCTTAACGAATCTCGTGAACAGAGAAAACGAGAAAGAGGTACATATAGCAGCATCGACAACAGCAGTATCGACTGGCCGAACCTCCACCGGTGCTCTGCGAGAGTACCAGAGATAGAAGAGAGAGAGAAAGAGGGAGAGAGAGGGAGAGGCAACCGGAGGGGTACGTAACGAGATGAAGAAAACGAGAAGAAGGATTAAGAAAAAGTCCGGGCAAAAAGAAAGCTGGAGAGAGCGACGGGGGTGGAGACGGAGCTTCCTGTTCGGGGGCTCGTTAAATCCCGTCCTGGGCATACCGAGAGGCGAGCGCTAACTCTGGCCCAATTAGCATACACAGCGCAGGCTACATCGCGGAATACACCTGCTTCTTGCCTCGTCCGCGTTCCTCCTCGTCCAGCGTGCATGCAACGGACGTTCTCCAGCTTCGTCACGCTCGCGGTCTCGCAGGTTGCCCGCGGTCTCCGTGGCGCAGGTGCCCCACCTGTTTCGCCTTGGCGCGTTATACGCCGCGATGGGCCAGCGATTCACGTCGCTCGACGAAGAGAAAAAGGCCACCGTTCGCCGCGTAGGTAACGATCGCGAGGCTCCTACAACCTGTCGTCATTACACGCGGATATCAAGCGATCGGATTAAAAGTTTACGAAGTCGTCATCGACCATTCGCTGCCAGCTGAACGATCGACAAAGACAAAAGGAGGACATGGAATCGGAATCGAGAAGAAACGAGCCTCGTCGAGAGTTGTCACGTCCGCTCCCTCGAAACTGCACAGTAATTCGCTTTCGTATCGGTGCAGCTGAATATTGCCAGGTAAAAAAAAAAAAAAGAAGGAATTCCTCGAGAGTCGCAGGTGAATGCGAAGGTCGAGCGCGGATATAGGGCGAATTAAATTGGAGCACCGAACGAGCCAGATTGCAGGTTGCCGTGGTTGCGGCAGGTGCTTCGAGCCTCGCCGTGTACTTCAGCGATCCACGGTTTTATGTAATTGGCCGGTGAAAATCTTGTCCGGAGAAACAATTACGTTTTTCTTCGTGACCATGCGGTTTCACGTCCCGCGTAATTATCGAAGGTGGAAAAGGAGGAGGATTACTTTTGATTGAAAAGAGGTGCTTAAGTATCGATGGGAGAGGAACATCTTTTCTATGACGAAAAGAGCGGAGAGAGTCGCGACGTGATGCTCGAACACCGAGCAGAGTTGAACTCGCTTGACCCCCGGTGTGTTCACCCACACTGACGGTGCCCCGAGCCTCGTGTCGACTTCTTTGCCCCGTCTCTGTTCTTTCTTCCCTCGTTGTTGGACCACGTCGGCCGGAGAGTTCTTTCTGGCCCCCTCCCTATTCCTTTCTCTCCGCCGCGGTTTCAGACACGCTGCTTCGTTTGCTCGCTTTTCGTCCGCGTCCAATTTCTTTTTGCCGCTTTTTTCTACTCCCTTCCTATCTGCCTGCTTCGGTCACCGCGAGCTCTACAGGTGTCTGCCGCGCCTACTAGCCCCGGCCAAGAAAAGACGGAACGAAGGAGTGGCGGCAGAAGGGATAAGATGGGGCAGAGAAGATCGACACCGGGGCGACGCTGGACGCGAGGGCGGCTGAAAAACGGCGAAATAGAAGAGCAGAACCGGACTCTGCCCACAAAGGGGCCTAATAATGAATCATAATGAGCGCGCGACCACAGTCCCCGTGGGTTTTGCGCCGCCGCGACGGCGAGGGGCGTCACTTTCATATGCAAAACGCGTAGAGGTGAGGCGCGCGTCGCGTTAAGCCCATTACGCGACGGGGAAAGTCGGGACGTGAATTTTAGCCACGAGTTGGACGCCGAAGATGGATGGAAGTTGCTTAAAAATATTCCAGATTAAATATATTAAATGTCTCGAGGTGTCTTTTTGGAACTACTCTGATATTATCTTTCTTTTTGGCGAAAATGATATTTGGCTGTTTGAAAAAGAGCACCGATTAATTAGTAAGAGGTATTATGAATAAAATTAGACTGCATCGCCTATTCCTTGACCGTTTAACCCTGTAACTCTGTTTGCCCTCGAGGGACCGATGACAAAAATCCCGTCCCCGTCGATACGATCGAAAAATCGACGGAGGAACGATTTCCTAGATCCCTGAACGCGTACAGGGTCGTGTCAGATAAGATCGACGAATTTATTCAACGCTTCCACGGTCGAGTTCTTCCGCTGAATCGGAGAAGGAAGATACACACGGCAGATTACATTCCGACCGGTGTAATGAGCGGATTTAAAATCATCGGCGGATCGTTTACGCGGCGTTTTCGTGACCGTACGATCGAGCCTTGGCAAGGGACTCTCTCTCCCTCTCGCCTGTTGGGATCGTTTTGGCGTATTCCCTCGTAACGATAATATGCCGATGATGCATGGTTTAATACGTGCTGTGGGCGATTATCGATTGGCCACGCGCCTCGATACCGCCCTCGGGCCGATCGGCCAGAAACAATTCGGCCGAACGCCCATAAAAATCCAAAGAAACGGTCCCGCGGTGCGAGTTGCGCAAAACGCCTACGACCCGAAGATCCCAGGTCGGATCTGTTCGACGGATAATCGACCTTTCGGATTTCACCTGTGCGTTGATGTATTTAATGCCTGCCTTCAACCTTTCTTCCTTGTACCGTCGTACACTAGAATGGCTGATCGATCGGCGGGAATTGTATGGAAAAATGCTTAAGACGTTAGTGAAGAAAGATTTACGCTCGAGACTAAATTTCTTTATCTAGCCGTGTTGGACAATCGAGAACACCTGCTACCCCTATACTCGAGTAACGCGATCATCCGCAAGATTGTACGGGAAGCGTTACGTACAGGTGATAGACGCGCAGGTCACAGAAGTGTGCATATTTCTTTCACAGAAGTGGTGGAGGTATTTAAGACACCGGCTGCGTAGTTTTATTTCAATTGTCCACAAATTTATTCACCAAGCACTGTGGAAGTGTCTAGCGAGAAGTAGGCAGATGGGTTTAATCACCAATTTCATTCCAATTAGGGGATAGACAACGATCGATACTGTCGTCGAAGCGAAAATAGGTGTTCCGCCAGCCTATCACGCGAGCACACGAAACTTCGTGCGAACCAGACAGCGGTCGAGAAGTAGCGATAAAAACGGTAGCAGACGTCGGGGAGTAACCTCGAAAATAGCGTAGTGGTCTCGCTTTCCCCTTGCGGAGCTGGTAATTGAGGCCCGAGCCCGGGACGGTTCGTGGTGGTCGTGCGTTGGCTGCCATGCCGTGCCAAACTCTACCTTGGGGCCACACTTAGCACCTTATCCACTTAGCCGCTTCTCACGGGCTGTTCTTCCTCATCTTCTTGCGCTTCTCCACGGCGTGTCTCGTTTTATAAGGATTTTTGCTCCGGGGGACGTGACACTGTCATGCCTCGGCGAGAGAGCCTAAGCGTGGAAGGGCGAACGGAGAAAGGAATAGACGCGGCGAAAAGGTGCGGAGGGTTCGACGAGAGATCCGTTGATGGCCCGGCGCGCGCTCCCTCGAACGTCTCGGCGAGCAAAACCGGGGAAAGAAAAGAGAAGGCCGGCAAAAGTTTCTCGAATTAATTCTCCCTGCCCGCTTTACCTCGCTTACTTACCTCCCGGCCAATGCCTCGACACTGACACCTCCCCCGTTTCTTTCTTTCAATCTCGCCGCGCCTGGAAATCGGAGGTAGAAATTTCTTCGCATCACCGTCTTGTAAACCGCCTCTGGGACACCCCCTACGTTGCGGTGTGTACTTTTATTGAAAAAAAAAAAAACTTGTTTCAAGCATCGTGCACGCTTGACGTTATTTAATTTAATCGGCGAGGCGACTGGAGGAAAGAACGACGGGATCGAGCGCGTTGCTAACATGTTGCGAAGTACTTTAATCGTGTCTCGAGCGTGCATACGGGAATCCATTACACGGCGCTGTATCCGCAAGGGAATAAATTTCCATAATATTTGGCAGGTTGACACGCCTCGCGGAGGCGGACTGACCCCGCTTCGGGCAACGCGATCTTTTCTCTTTCTACCCCTCGATGATCCGTATCGAAAACGTGAGCCTTTCCCCGTTCCCGATACTCGTGAGTCGTCCCATTCGCGAACCCGCGCGTGAGATTCTCCAGGGAATCTCGAGACGCGGGATAGAGAGCGTATGATTACGCGGGGCCAGATTTTCGTAATCATTGTTCGCAGGTAGAGGGAGGGGGGGGGGTCAGATCGGCCAGGGGGTGAATTAATAAGCAGAAAAGAGAGCCGCGAGCAGCGTTTGACCGGCGTACCCCTAATTATCCGTGCGGCTCGCGCACGGGCCGTTAATGCACGTTTCGTGGGGCAACGAAAGCGTTGTGTGTACGAGCTGGCGAGCGCGCGCGTGGGTCGGGGGGGGGGGGGAGACTCAAGGGCCCCGTCTTTTGTGTTCGGATGTTAATAATGTTAATGGGCCGGAGGTTAAGCTTATCTGTCATGCCCGGACCTCAATAGAGAGACGAGCCGCAGCGCTCCTCCTTCGTCCTCTCCCTCGGCTCGCGGACAACGGTCTCTGGCGGAGGGTCGATTCGAAGCAGCCGGTGGATAGTATTAATCTTGACCAACATTCGCGTAGCCCATTAAGTGGACACGAGCTTCGTGTCGGGGGTGTGCGCTTTCGCGATGCCTTGGGAGATTAATAAATACACGAGGGTGGTTCTCGTTCGGGTAATGATCAGTCCTCATATCAAGCCGGTGAATTATTTCCGATACTAATTGAGATGAAAATCGAGTTTATCCGAAATTCCCGACGGTAACAGCCGTTTACTTCTCAGCGAGATATCGATGTTTCCTCGTTAGCCTGCGGCGGGTGGCCATCATCGCTCGTCGAATTCCGGCAATTCGGCGATGAGCTCTTTGATCGTGCGTACCTTTCCCGACTGTTCAGCCCGGGGGGCATCGTCGCAACCTCTGGGACCTCTCGGGCCCCGTCGTGGCAAAGGGTTGCCGCGAGCCGTCGAATCGTTCGTCCCTCTCGATGCACGCTCGTGAGCCGTCTCTCGATTTATCCGGAATCCGCGCGACGATTGAAAAATCGTGCTCACGGCCTTGCCCCGTGGCGAAGAATGCGTGAATCCGCCACGCAGACAAATCGCCGACGACTCCTTTCAACGGGTCGAGGCACCGTGGCACAAAGCTGAAGATGTATCAGTCTTTGCGTTCCAACGAGATCGCCTAATAGTGGTCATTATTTATGTGCGGCCCGCGTTAATGTTATCCGGAATCGGCGTGACCGTGGCTCGCGCGGACTCGCAGCCGATCTTCACGACGATTATTGTCGACTGATTGCGACTTGGACATCTCGCGGTTAGACACAATGCGCCGTATTCTACGGAATGCTTAATGGATGGGATGAAATAGAAGATACGCAGCCCTTTCGTGGAACATCTTCCTGCGAGGTGGAAATAATCAAGCGGGAACTGATAATGGATACGAGTGACGAATGATACGTTTAAAGAAAATTCTGAACGGCGGTTAACGATTCGAAATCTTTATCCAACCTCGCGGTGGCTAAACGTTGCATTGAACTTACATGTGTCTCAATAGCTAGATAGTTGAACTGGTCGAGTATAATCCCACCGATTACTGCGAACCCAGTGCATAAATCGAACTAACGGTAGAGCGGCTGTGTTCTCTAAGCAAAAACCAGAATCGCCCTTTGTCGAACTTTGTTCCATCGTAAACATGATATTGATGAAAATTACATTAATTCCATTCCGCAATTAACATTTTCTCATCGGCATTTCCACCTGCGACAAATCGTCCACGCTCGATTCGATCCTCCATTCGTGTCCTGATTAACCGCTTTGCATCTCCCAGAGGACGCTCTGCCCCGCGAAAAGCTCCAGCTGTCCCTGGCGATAAATCAAAGGTTTCTCCCCACCTCGGGTCCCCATCGAGGGAAAAGCCACGGGCAGGGACCATTGCGCTTCCCCGCTAACGGCAATCAGCACATGCTAATACGAATAATCCTAGGCCGCACGCTGGCAGGTAATTAGAATGCTGAGGTATGTCCACGAACCACGTACGCGCAAGTCGTTAATCGTCCCCTCCGTGTTCCGGCTGGATCTCGTTCGTCCCTGGAACGCTGTCCTTAATCTGGTTCTTTGCTTCGGCTGTCCGCTCAGCGTGAGCGTAGTTCAAGTCACCGCGCGTAAACTATGAAACGTCCAGCGTTTAAGCATTCGCGTGGAAAAAGGAAGAAAAGGAGGGTAATGGAAGGAACGGTAAAAAGTCTGCTAAAATGCTCGCCGACCGTGTACGAATTCATTCGGCAAATACATCGTTTGCGGAAGAAGTTGCTCAGTTACATACTTGCACTGTCGCGCTGGTACCTAAAAGAGCTGTACGCGTAGAGGAAAGGGGACCCATGTCAAATGCATTCCTGCGCGAAACATTTCTCTTCCCCGTGGCGGACGAATCTTTAATGCTTTCCTTTGACTCATTTTTATGCGAAATATTTTCTCCCATCTAAACTGGGTATTATACAATCGGGAGCATAACAAATTCCTTAAAAGCGAACGAGACGATGAGATCTCTGTTTCATTCGGAGATATTACTCCCCGCCGCCCCTCAGTAGCCCCCTAGCCTGTTTCTTCCCCGTAAACCTTTAGGTGCGAAAATTCAGCGTCGTAGATCAAAGGGACAGCTTAAAGGACATCAGCGACGATCGATTATCTCTTGCGTCTGGTCGGGCGCGGACGTAGCCACGAGCTGAAAGAGGAGGGAAAGAAGCGAAACACCGGGGACCCCGTGGCCGTCATCCGTGGAATGTATAATCAAGATTCCGCGGGGCAAAGCACACACTTGTTCCTCGGCTGCCTGTTTTGTCTCGTGCCCCGATGATTTTAAATTACGCCAGTATCGCCGGACGATCAGTGCCACGGCCACGGAGGTACCTGCTGGACCGGGCTAAGAAGCTCGGGCTACGGCTCTTTCCAGCCAAGGGGTACCACGATCCGCGATACCAGCGACGTGTTTAGACCCCTCGGAGCCCCCCCGAATCGCGTATCTCGTTTGTCGCGCGCGGACTTTGATCGACCGTCCCGTCTGTCCACGGAAATTCTGCGATCCGTCCGATGGATTTTCAAATAAGGGTCTCGCTTCGATAGGCAGGGGTAGAAATTTTACGAATCCGTGTATAAGGATGTAAAACTTTTCAGGTAGATGGAGAATGATGTTTGTCTCAGTTCCATGACTAAAAATGCAATAGTTGCGATGCAATATTTCGTTCAATAAAACCAATTATATTTCATTGATGACCCTGCAATTAAAATGTCTTCCGAATTTTACCCCTTTCTGCTTGAAATCTTCTCCGGTATCCGTAGTTTTCCAATATATAGAGCTCCCCGGAGAGAAATTGCTTTTTGGAAAAATAGCGCACTGAAGATTCCGCGCGCGAATTTATTTTCCAGTGAGCCACGGTTGAAGGGGTTTGTACGCTCCTGGAAAAGGATGCCTGGTACTCCCGGATCGCGGTAGTGGGAGGCGGGGGAGTCGCGAGTAAGAGAGGCGAGCGAGTTAGGTATGTTGTTTAAATAAGAGCAACGCGACTCGCCCAAGGGCGAAAGTTGTTGCAGCTCGGCTGGCCGGTGCACACCGCGTGCCATGCACGTACCGTCCGGCAAATATAAATGTGCCTGCTATCGGGGACAAGTGGCACGGAATTTTCGGCTTCGAAGGAGGCCCCCGTATTCAATGGAACATCGTGTACAAGATCGAGCGCGTAGGTAAACGCTTATCTCGCGATACGAATCCTGCAATGTCGATATTAATCAAGGACGAACTACTTCTACCGCTAGATCCACAGAATCGTTTGATAGACGTCTAGCTGCAAGCGCGATCAATTTGTTGCAGATCCGTGCTAGCCGGATCTTGCGATTTAGGATTTTCAGCAAGAAAGTAAGATTTCGTTATTCGCTGCCGCGCGACTCGTAAGTTAGCCGGGACGTTACCGCGCTTTGTCCGGGATGATAAAACATTATGACTGTTTTATAGGCGACCGCGACAGTGGGGTAAATCACTGGTCACGAGTAACTCGAGGCGCGCAGGGAATGATTTTAACGATCGTGTCACAGTCGCGACTCATCCCGGGCTACTTTTTGCTCGAAGCAAACGAGCGGCTTATCACGGAATAATTTGGTGCCGCTCGTTGAGGAAAGGTCGCGGTTTCTCACGCTGCTTATACGCGTTCGTACGGTACGGTGGCTAGTCGAGTAATTGCAGCCGGATCGGGGAGTGCATCAGCGAGGCAGCGACGAGGCAATTCTGGGCATAACTATGTCCGAGGGCCGCGTGTAATAGAGTGGGTAGCCACTCTCCGTTTTATCGGGCATACCGTGCGTGCCTGGATTATTATACGTCACGGCGAACGACGGGGCTCGAATTACCTCTCGTACGCGTCAGATAATTAGCGTGCACGCTCGATCAGCGACTGTCGTCCGACTGTACTAATGACTTTATCAATAAAACGGCGAGCCGCGGTGTCGTCGCGTATCATGGGAGCCACTTGTGTAATCACCGCGATGCAAATTCTTCACACACTTTAAACGGGTCTGCGTCGCTGCTAATATTCAGATCTCGGGAATATTATTTCGCTATTTATTCTAATGAAACAAGAAAAGGAACGACGATTGCTCCACTGATTCTGTAACTATTTAAAGAGACATATTAATGTCTAATTAGAAGGGAAATCACTGCTGGAAAATACTGCTTCGAGGATGTTTCCACGTACACGAGATTTTCCCAGGGATTCAACTCGGGACTCATGGGGACCGCTTGTCTATTTTTCTTCTTTATTGACGCACGAATCATTAAGCAGGGATTAGGAGATCTTCGCAGGACCTGCTCCCCGTAGGGTGCACGTTCAGGTGTACGTTTAATACTGGTTCTACTCGCTATCAACAATATCGTCTAACCGCATTCCCAATCGCTTTATCGTGCGATCCCTACGGCCGATAAGGCGCCGCCAGGCGAGAGAAACCATCGCGACGTTGTTAGTTAGCCGCTAGATAACTTACTTACCTGCGCCTCCAATTACCTGCCACGGGAACGGCCTATTTTTGCATGACGTATCGGTTCAATCCCCTGCGCTCGCCAATATCACCGGTTCTTATGGCGTTTAATACACCGCAGGCATAGCTTCCTGGGTCACCGTGGTATCCTGCCGCGGGAGGCAGTCGTTCGGATATTAAAATTAGCCAGATAAAATCTCCGGATGGATAGAGTGGTTCAATTGGTCGGTTTAATGCTTCCATGCAAGTAGTTACGTCTCAATAAGGAACCCAGTAAATTGTCCTTGTAGTCTCCTGATTGTTTCTCCAAGTTTCTCACCGGGAAGACGAGAATGTAATTAGATGGTAGATTTACTGTTCGGAAAAGGTAAAACACATTCTCTCTCTCTCTCTCTCTCTCTCTCTCTCTGTTAGAATTATTAATGTTCACCATTAACAGTTGGGAGAATAAACCGTGGTTCAGTGACCCTCGAAATAAAACTTGTACGCTGTTCCGGATCCGAGAATCGGATACACACCGAAACAGAGCTACGCTCTTACGACACAAAGAGAATCGGCTCCAATTTAAATTATCCAGCATCCCGGTCTAGATGCATCAATCAGAGAAAACGAGATACATAGAAAAATCCCAAGATCGAACAATGAAACCTAGTACAGAACATCCTCCATTTAATTCATCCAGGATCCTGTTCCAGGTATCATAAATCAAGGTGAACTTTTTGAACCAGTTAGTGCGGAGAAGCGAAGGTGCCAGGCCGAAGAAGAGGAGCAAAGTGGAGGCGCCTCCTCCTCTTCTTGCTCCTCTTCTGACCGACATCGGCTCCCTCGACTGTGGCTCCGTTCTCGCGGTTATGATCGGACCGCGACCATTGTTCGAGAGGTAACCAGGGTCGGTTCGTTTCTCGTTATATGAGTGCAATGCTGGCATAGCCGAGAGATAAACAGCCCTATGGGGGCTCCGCCGCAATACGAGCAGAGGAGCGAAGATATCCATATAGCTGGCCGTGAGAGGTGCATCTAATGGGGCGACAATCGCATATCGTTAGGGATACTGTCCCCGGCGAAATCGTCGCCACGGCTTCGTCGGAGGTCCGATAGCCGGAGCGCGGCGTGAATCGTTGATTTCCATCTGTTTAACCCTTTCAGCTGCACGCTGCTACGACCTCCCTGGGATAGTACTGTCCGATAAAATTATTTTACATGCTCAGAATATGCGTATGTACATTCAAACGGTTTTTGTACATACATGATTATTAGCTCTTGCTTTCGAAGCAATCAATTTGTTGTATCACGTGAATGTCTGCATACAGATTTGATATTATTACCAAGGTCGATATAAGAAATTGTTTGCAACATTGTAAGACACTGACCCATAACGATGCCAATAAGACTTATTTAAAAGAATCCAATGCGTGTGTAGATAAATATACGATTATAAATATTTCCATGAATATCGGCATCTCCCTCTATCCACGCTGCAATTAATTCGTTCGCTCGTGCATATCCGTTGCAACACGTGCATTCCATAAAATTGCGTAATGATTCTGTCCGATCTGCCATTTGTATTCGCGAACGTACCGACTACCTACGTGAAGCCTGGTCTGCGGATATTAAAACGTTGCCGATTCGTTGGCCGGGCGCCGAGTCGATCGTGGTCTTTCACTCCTTTCATTAAATCACATCCACATCATCCGCGAAGTTTACATAAGTCAGCCAAAGTGGCTTCGCTAACGATCCGGAAGAAGGACCACATCAGCGAAATTGCAGTTAATGGCACAGCTCGACGCCCACCGGCCAGCTTTTTGCTCGGGCCAAGGTGAAAAAGACCGAAGAAATATGAGACTTTATTCACCCTCTCCCCCGCGCCGGTGTAACTTACAATTTAATGAACCACTCGCCGGTCGAATAAAAGGCAACGTTACCTTTAATAATAGGGGAAAATGCTAATGTTATTAAATCCGCTTTCCGTGTACCGGACGAATTTACAAGATAATTGATGCGAAGATGGAACGGCGGGAGAAACGCGTTAACTAACACGCCGGTACTTGCAGCTCGTGGTCAGCGGGAAAAACAAAAAAGGGAATAGACGGGGATTGGTATTATCGTTTTATGAAAGAGAGAAAGAGGTGAGAAGCGCAGAAGGGTAAAAGGGAAAACGAGACGGGTTACCGGAGAGGAACTCCATCGAAATCACGGTGATCGTTAATCACGCTGCTTATCGATGCACACGTGTCTGGCGCAATAAGCAGCTATCGAGAACCCTTTCCCGATCTACCGATTCTCGCCGAGGTGGGAACAATGGCGTTGTCCAATTATTAAGAGAAACGAGACCCCGTGAGCGGCAAAAAACGCCGGCGGAGGTCGATCAAGTTTTGATAAACCGTGTAATTTCGCGGTGGTATCGCGCGAACAAAGACGTGCACTTATCTTTACCAACAAGGAAACTTGCACCACCCGCGATACCTTCTGCCTTTTATTCTCACGATTTTTCATCGCCACCCTCCTCCCGATACCGCGGGTACTCCCGCTTCAACCCTCCGGCTTCATATTAAAATCCTCTGTATCGCTACGTTCCATGCATTCCGAGTTATATCATCCCCTTCACTTTCTACTCGTCCCGCCATCAGCGCGGAACACCCCGGCGCACCTCCTTGCTCGCCGAGCGCGCAACACGTACACGGCGACCAGTAAGTCGAGCAAGTCGAATAGGCCCGTTTTGGTGGGAACACGAACCAAAAGCGGCGGAGCGCGGCAACTAATGACCGTCGTAATCGTGCATCCGCGGAGGAACTCGCGCGGTACACACCTCTCTCGCCTCGACACTTTCTATTATCGCGTCGACGAATCCAGTGTGTGGAGTACCCTGGCCACGGGGGGGTTGCGGTGGCGCAGGCTTGTGTAAGCGTTAGATAAGTTACGAGCGGTTTCCCCGTCGCGGATGGAAGCGGGCGCTCTCGCGCGACCGTCCAAAGAGGCGGCGCATGGGGGTGGCCATGTACGGAATATCGCGGCGGTTACCGTTCTTCCTCGTCGGGAGAGCGGCCGGACCCGCGTGGGAAAAAATGTCACATTATTCTCCTATATGGTGATGCAGCACGCCGGTCGCCTAGAAATTTATCCTCTGCAGAACGCGGTTGGCCCCGTGCCGTCTCGTTCTGGCGGAACAGGAGGATATACCCCGCTTATACGGTCTTGCGAGAGTTTACGGGAGCTCGTGCCCGCACCACGGACGGATCTACGAAGATCGCTCTCCCCCAAGGACGGACGGCGATATATTCGTTCGATTCGCTGGCAATACACGCTTCCTGACACCGCGCGAGAAACGAACGATCCTCCTTACGCGAATTCCCCGCTTCTCGAAACGCGCTGCAGCGAAACGTTTCCTTGACATTTGTCGGCGGATTAGGTGCGGTAAGGCGATCTCTCCCTTTTCGGTCCAAGAAGGATTTGCGACTGGGCACTGGCTGGCGTAAATCAACGATTGCTTCTTTTTTCCAGGCGTAATCCTTTAGCATGCGACCTTCTTCGGACTGGTTACGCTGATTAATTTTTTTTTTGGGGGGTGGGGGCGGGGGGCTGTTAAAAACCAGTAGCTGGGATGAATTTGCCTGTCATCGTTCATTCATATGGAAACAGGTTTTTCTTTTGTTTCAGAGATCTGTTAGATTTGACGATCACTTATTAGGTTGTTGATGTTCTACTTGCACTATCCTCGACATTTTACAAGCGACGACAATTTCTAGGAAGTGA
Organism: Holcopasites calliopsidis; assembly: GCA_023838395.1. Taxonomy (NCBI): domain Eukaryota; kingdom Metazoa; phylum Arthropoda; class Insecta; order Hymenoptera; family Apidae; genus Holcopasites; species Holcopasites calliopsidis. Next base: position 4,199,131 of record JALHAQ010000009.1, read on the forward strand.
AACGCGACGTGAAAGTCGCGGATAGAATAGTTTCGACGATTCCTCTCCGCGATCGGGGAGTGACAGATTGGACCGAAGTCATCCCATATCGTGTACGTCTCCCAAGGATCGACACAGCGAGACGCACCCACGCGATGCGTATCGTGCATTCGAGCACCGCTCATTCTCTTCCGTGTATTCTTTTCTGTACAATCCTTGGGCTATACGTCCTACATCGCATCGTGAAGCAAATCCACTTTGCATACATCTCGATCTCGCTTTTTTCCCCCTTCTAGACACCCTGCTCGTCATACTTCAATCATTGCAAACGGTGACAGCTGTTCACAATATTTGTGCGGACAATTAGTTTAGCTTCGAGACTAATAGATCTTCGTGGATCTATGCTTTCGACGATCTAGACGATCCTACCACATTTTTCTCCTGCCGCAAAGGTACCAGTCCCGTTTGTAACAATAACTGTCGCCGCCCGACGGACGATCGATAGAAAGTGGAATAATCTCCGCTGGAATAATAACACGGCGGGCCGACAAGTAATTAAAAGTCACCATCCATCGGGAACCTGTCCGTCCGATACAAATTCGATTGCGTCACTGGCTGATTCGAGGGCGTCGTATCGGGCGGATCGGTTGATCGATCGATCCGATCTTCGTTCCCTCGTCCCTGCTGCTTTCGATTGCGTCACCTGACCGAGGACGAAGAAATTATCGGCACCTTCTGTCCGTACTCTCCATGGACGGACAATCTGTTGGCACGATCGACGAACGCGATCGACAATTATCTTCGCGTCCGTCCGTCTGTCGACAGAGAACCTCTCGACAGAGGGAACTGGCCAACATCGAAAGACCCCGCTCAGGATATTTATTCCCCGCGAAGATATCTTTGAAGGTATCTTTGAAGCGAGGAGAAGTTCTGGCGCGGCCTGGGCAAATCGAAGATCGCATCGTTTCGTACAGCCAACGGGCGTTCGCGATCAAACGGACATGAACCTCGAAATAAGTTCTGTTGTATGCACGAAAATATTTGAACGAGGACAGATTGAAGATTCATGGTAGATCGTGTAGAAATCAGGGGTCTATTAGACTTTATTCGTCTGCAATTATTAGCAGAGCAGGAGACGTTGAAATATTAATCGTTCACCCGCGCCTTGCGAATCGAATTTATTAGCAGATTTGCATTATCGCGGCGATAGCCATAAATCTTGCTCGCTAATTGCGATTTCATTCCACGAAGGTAACGATACATCGGCCCCGCTGATCGCAATAGTATCACTCAACAGGCCTGAAGATTTATGTCCCGCGTATCCGGGAAATGGAAACGAGAACTTCACTGAATTACCTCGCACCCATCGAAACGTACGAATTTTTCAATCACCCGACTAAAGGGATATTGAAACAGCATTAACGTTGAGTTATTATGATCGATTCCGTGCTCATTGTCAGGTGTAGTGCGGACTTTAACAAATGGCCAGGGTACTGTGATTATATTCTTAAGCTATTACAATTTTTATTGAGCTGCAGGGAATTAAAAGGACTCGAAACAGCAATCTCTGTTAAGTCTTTAAGTTACTGCTTCCTTTTTTTTTTTAACTTCTGCAGCAACCTTTTCAATATTTGTTACAACCAGAGGCAAGAGGGCTGCGTTGAATTTGTTCGCGCGATTTATTAAAGCCAAGATCAATTTTTCACCGGCCGCAGCGCAAGGTGCAGCAAACCGTCGAGCGAACGTCACCGCTGAGTTATGACGATAGATTCGACGGCGAGGCGGCAACAAAGCGACGTAATAAATCGACAGGGGCACCGGTGCCACTCTCGGTCTGCCCGGTGGTGGTCTACCGCTTCGATATATCGAACGATCTCGCGCATGTAGGCGAAGCAATCGTAGCAGGCGGGCACCGGTTTGCATAATACGACCAGACGCCTGGGCCCCTTTACACCGACCGTGTCACGGACCCGCCGCCACCTTTCGCGACAGTTCACGACGCGGCACGAATCGGAGATATGCCACACGGTCGTCGACGGAGAATCGCCGGAGATCCGCTCGTTAGCGTGGACGCTTAATGCTGTATAAATACCGGAATCGCTCCGAGCGATGCGAGCTGCGTGCTCCGCATCCGGATGCCCCCGGGGAATAATATTTCTCTCCGAGACACGCGAGGGGGACTCTCGGATCGTTCCGTCTGTCGTACTGCTGTCAGAACCCCCCGGTGAATGGACAAATTTACCGCAAGGCACGATAGTATTTGTATTCCCCTGAGAACGGTAATTTGTACGCTTGTGAAAAACCATTATTTATTCTTAGATTATTACTTCGGGTTCTGTACTTGGATTTCTCGTACAGGTCGATGTGCATCCTTGCATCCCTTTGAAAGCTTCACCCCTTGTTTCGGGTTTCTATTCATAAACCCAGAGCGTTATTTATCATTCGCACCGCATCTCGCGGCGAATTCCAACCCCGGCCAAAGATCGCCACAGAGCCCGCGGGAAGGGTCGCGGTTGCATCGCAACCATTCGCGCACAGAGTCAGCCTATTACCACCCAAAGCGTCCTCACGTGTTAAGGCAGCGCGGATTCCACGGTACAGCCACGCTGAAGTCTTATTTATCGTGGCGCGCGTATACGGCCGGTATCGGGCCGAGGTCGCGTTTTTCTCCACCTATTCCTGGCCGATTATCGCCGCGAGTTATTACGTTCGTTCTTTCAACGGCGGTGAAAGGTCGCGCTCATGCTCGATAAGGGTCAGTCGCGATGGCGAGCGTACGGGGCCTGCGCGAACGGTAGATACGGCCGCAATATTTCAGATAACGCCGCGGCCTTTCTCGGATGCGCTGCCCAAGATCACGGGCAACTCGTATTCTTACACATACCACTGTGCGTAAAGTCACGGACTTGACACGGGCTTAACTCCCATCGACGAACCCGGATTGGAGACCGACGATGATTGGCCCTAGACCGCGCTCGCGCACACCGTATTGTACGTTCTCGATTTTATATGAAGACCCGATCCGGCTGGAATGCGGCAGTGAGTGGATCTTTTGTGCGCTCTCCATGGCAGGGTTGCCTGTTGTTTTGCGCCGGGTTGATTGCTACTATCCGACTAGTAGGGATACGATTGTCTGCAACCCTTTGATGCTCTCGGGGGTGGAGTGATCGAAACGGGATGACTTAATTTCTCATAACCAATCCCTGAATCGTTGATGTTTAGCGCTTGGTGTTGATACCTTTGAATAATCTTGTAGTTTATAGTTTCTTGACCAATATCCATTGAAAACCTGAGATACGGAGACCAGTCGATACGTAGTTCTTCGTTTGCCTTCCACTCGACCGACTCCAAGCCATTCGAATAAAGATTTCCGTGCCATTACCGATGATACGCTCACGAGATTATGGACGATTCTCGGTTTGAACGAGACCGAGGGAGGACGTGAGGGAAAAGGAAAAAGACGAGGGAAGAAAAGCCGCGGATAGCTTTTGAATCGCAGCGGGAGGCTAGTTTCGCTGGACGTGTGCGTGATACTAGTTAGAGAAATCATAACGTACTTACGGAGCTTGTACGAGTGCCATTAAGGTAAACCGAGCAAGGAATCGATTCTGGAGCCTTTATCGATCGGCGAATGCTTCCAATTGGAAAACAGATATCTCCTGCATTGCGTTTCTTTTCTATATAAGAACGTTTGCTGAATATCGTTATGTATTCTACAAAAATTGATGGATGATTTTATTATCAATTGTCCGAAGTCGATTAAATTATGTCCACGTTCCAATTGCGCCAGGTTGTTGAGCTTCATTAGACTCGCGAGTATAGCCCGCTTTTCTCGCCACTCGAATTCCTAATATGTTCGGGTTACGATGGGTCAGGTAAAGTTACGGGGCCGGTCGCAGCGGGTGGTCACGATGGGTGGAGAACAGTCAGCAGCAGCCATTATCGGGAATTAGTGCTGTTCCGAGAAGCTCGTCGAACTCGCGTCAATATCGTAGGTGAATCCTTGGCCCCAACCCCCGTGACGATTGCGACGTTTATATCTAAGAGTTCCCCGCGGTACGACAGCGTCCTCTTTTACGACTGGTGTACAATGGGTTCGTTAATGTCACGTCTCCTGCCCGAAACCGAAGATATTTTCTCTAATAAAATCAGCCGGCGTCTAAAAGATGTTTTAATGATTGGAGGATAATTGAGTGGTTTATGCGAGTTTACGGAATTCGGTGCTCACATTAAAATAACATTAAGGAGGCAACCGGTCGGAAATAAACTCCTAGCTAAAAGAAGAAGAAAAAAAAGCATAACGCAAAGAATTCTTCGAGGATTAGAAATCGGGATTGCCAACCTCGGCTCGCGCCGCTAAATCGAGAAGCTTTAAAAAAAAATCGTGATGACCCACGGAATATTTCACGCGGCTCCAAGGACCGCCGGGCAAACTAGATAAAAAAGTGCGGCCGGACTGAAAAGCGTGAACCGGTCCAGGAAGAATGACAGGAACGCTCTTTCGCGGCGGGACGAGAGATAGTTTATCGAAGGGCAGCTCGCGAGAGGGCGGACGCTCGATATCTCATTCAAAACGCGATGGAACGGCGCGGGTAATTTACGGATGGGCCTGCCGCGAGCTTCGGATACCGAATGCAAATACAAGTGTGGCGAAACCGCAGGGGTCCTTACACCGTGCCGGGGACAAGTCCGCTGAAGATACAAATGGACCGTCCCCGAAAAAACGCCGCGCCGGGTCACTGCCGGCCCGTTTCTTTTGCCGCGAACCTCACTAAAAGGCCGACTTACTCGCGATAATACCTGCTGAAAAATCGTCTTATTATTCATCGTGTTTGCGTGCACCCAGAACTGCCGGGCCGCCCTTGCCCGATTTGGAAATCAATGGACGGCGGGCACAATGCGTGATTACTGGCCGACGATTATCTCGCTCGCATTAAAATCGAATATTTCTTCATCCTTTGGAAAACACTCGGATCACCGACTGAGATACTACCAAAGATTGCCAGCTTTATATTCTTACGCCCTCTCGAATGTATTGCGGTTAAAATAAAAAGCGGAGACTGAATTGCGGAAAATATCTCATTGGCGTAACGAGCAAACTAAAATAATTTACGCTGCAATTTGCCTAATTGCATTACGTTATCAATGTTACGTAATATATAATAATAATACTTAAATATCATACGTAACTATAATAGTAATAATAAATGAGTCAGAGATTCGCTTCGTGACATGCGTATAAAGTAATTAATTAATGCACTGCCTAGTATCATGAACACTGACTAGCAATTTCATTTGCCACAACCATTGATAATTTAAGGCACATTATCTCGTGACGACTGTAATATTGTGAATGAATCGCGAAGGCAACGAGGTTCTCAATAGTATTTAGCGAAGCTAGTAGAGGGACAGGCATAAGGAAATGGAAAAGTACGCTATCTGCGCTGTCCACAAAGTGCTGAAACAAGTACATTCAGATACTGGTATTTCCATTAGAGCCGCGAGTATCATGAATGGTTTTACGAATCGGCCAGCGCATTACACGCTGCAAGATACGATCCACCGTCCCTTCGAGAGACAACTACAGTCTCGAGACACCCATTTATGAAACTTCAAACTTTTCAATAAATCGATTCTCGAATAGAGAAATAGGACGGACAAAGGGAATAACACGTTTCAAACTAAATCTGTTCTCTTTTGTCTCGAACAAACTATTCTTCCAAGATACTCTTTCGAGAAACCCTCAAAACGCAACCCCAACAACGCTGCACGCTATCGAAGGAGTCCAGCCAGTGTTAGCCCCGTGGTCGTCCGGGATTTTTTCCACGGCTCCTTGTAGTCGGCGACGAGGATCCTGAGTCCTGTCGTGACCGGTGCCACGCGTGGTATCTGATGTCTACATGTGTACGCGACCGCTTGGCCGGTGCTCACGCGATCCCAGTCCTCCTTTATACGTCCACGGCTTGGCAAACCTTAACCACCTGTGCATCGAACCATTCTCTTCTCCTTTCGTTGTTTCGCCGTTGATACCCCTTCTCGCGCCGTGTTGTCGTTCCGTTCGCAAGAGCAAGATCGGTTGGCCGCGTGTCGTCCACCAAAGCGGGCAAGATCTATCTAACCGTGTGCTCACCGGTCTCAAAGGAATCACGGGGAATCGCATGTCCTAAACCATTTATCAGCGTGTCGAACGACGAGCTTCGCCCTTCGCGGCACGCTCTCTGTCCGATAAGGTCTCGCGTCGACGACAACATAATGAGGAAGGCGAACGCTTCTGGAAAATCGTGTCGACGATTCAATTTCGAAATCGGGAGAGTCGATGACGAGAGGCGTGCTCGGTACCGTGCCACTCGTCGCAGAATTCTACAATAAAATCAGGGAAACTGCAAGTCTAAGCGAAGCAAACTATCGTCGGATTTTTTCATCGCAAGATCGTGTACACAATGGATGCCTCGCGAGCCCAGCCGCGATGCAAGCGTTTTCTTGGCGATAAAATGAATCGCGACACGGCTTGCCACGTCGATGCACCTTTTTCGCAGCGCGACGATAATGCGGCGGCATGCGTGCAGCTTGCGCAAACGTTCTAACGTTTCCCTCCAGCGGCATCCGCACGGACTGGAAGATATATTTTTCCGGCCGTCGGGATCGCACCGCCGCTCCTGGAATCGATTCGCCGTAGAACGATTTCTTCAACCGTTCGCGCTCATATAGTTTCTTCGCTGCTGTTCTTGCGATCTTAAATTCGCAGCTCCCTTTAAGCAACGCTCTCCGGGGTTTCGAGACGAGACGTAAAAGGTATGGTACAATGGTGTTCCCTCCTTTCACCGTAAAACAGAAGAGGCAGATAGCTGGTGCCAGCCATTTACACCACTTAGCCACGGTGTTACGTTAAAACCGCTGCGCCGCAGCCAAAAAGGTCAATCGTTGCTCGCTACTATATAGCCAACAATAGTCCTTATAGCGATTTTGGCCTTTGATCGCACACCTGCTCGTTCGGCGAGAGGCCCTTTATCTTGCGATACTCGCCGAACCCTTTCTAAACCCTAACGCGGCAGGATTAATGCGACACCACGAGGTGTCTCGAAGCTGGTTACGGTCTGAGGCATCGTTAGAACTTCGTCAATCGCTCGGCGATTGGACGCATTGACACTTCGGTTCTGTAACTATCACCCTAAGCTACGAATAATTGGATGGATATAATTGGTATCCTTGCATGCTTCGAGCAGCGAAGGGACCTATGCTCGTCGGGAAAGTATCGCACACGATTCTCAATACTATTTTTACGAAAAACAATGTTAAGGCATACGCAAACGAGGACCACACCCGCGGAGATCGTGGCAGCGGAATAGCAGGCAACTTGCAATTTCACGTATCGTGGATTGAAACCAGGTGCATAATAAGTAACAATTCCTCTCGACCTTTTCACGAGGGAACCGTCACGCATCGCTCCAATCAGCGGCTCGTAAAACAACGTGCCGAGCACGGTCTCGGACGTCCCGATCGCTCTCGCGACTCCTACTCTGGGAAATGCAACGGATTATTCGATGCAAATGAGCGGCCAGCGCTCGACGTTACGTCAGCGTGCACGAGTACGCGACGTAAAACTGAAGGCCCCACCGTGTCGATATTGTACGGCGAATCTTCGTGGAAGATCTGATAGGTGCGGAATCATGAGTGATTAATAAGTGCTTGAACCGTTCATGTCGGATGGTTTAGAATTTCATACGGTACTTCGTTGGTCTACTTGCGTCGTATGTCATCTTCACTCCGGATACTCACGGTCGTCGTTTGGCCAACGCGAAGAACACATAGGAATGGACGTAAACGTGTCGTAGGATTTTTTTATCTGCCGCATCCCTGATCACGTTGCGGTACTACGATGCTCTCGTTAACCGACTTGCGCGCATCATACTCTGCCGAGTCTCTGTGTAACGATCGCTTGCAGGAAATCTCTCGCGGCATGCTGGACTCGCGGAGAAAGAAAAGTCGCACGCCGCGGTGCAAATGATCGTGAAAGGGAATATCTTTCACGGGCAGGAGTGATCTAAGTCCTTTAGTCAAATAATAAATAAATATAAAGGAGAGAATTCGTTGTCTCGAACGGGCAAGCCATAGATTTCTTTCGCTCGACCATTTCCTCCGTGTGCTCTCCACCCACGTTATCCCACGGGTTACGTAAGCTGCCTCCACAAGGGAGTAAATTCAACGGGGCGAGCTTCGAGGGGAGGCAAGTGGAAGCGCGGCGTCGATACTCGCGGAGAGAGTTCACTGGCCGATTAGAACGCAAATCATTCAGGTGCCCCGCTGGTTAGGTAAGCCAAGACCCGGTCGTCTCTCGAGATGTGGGATGGGCCGCAGTCACGTGTGGCGACGTAGCTTCGCGTTAGGCGAACGCGGACCGCGAGGAGTCAGAACGGTGCTGACGTGGGGACAATCCAGTGAAGAGAACCAGCTCACCGGGTAGGCAACGCACGCGGTCGCGACGATCGAATCGGCGAGAGGAACCGAGAGAGAAGGAGAGCGAGTCGAGATGAAAAATCGCGCCGGTGCTACGCGGCCAGACGTGCAGACGTCGCAACGCATTTGCGTTATCCTAGCGACTCTGCTCTCTGGTCTAGGGAGCTGTGTCTTCGCCGAGTACTCGGTGCGGATTATAAGCCTGCACCTTGTTGAAAATGAAACGAAAAATTGCATGGTCGAGAAGAAAAATAATGTAAGCGAAGAATATTTAAAGGTACTGAAAGATATCTGATCAATTAAACATTCTATGGTTAGCATGTAACAATTCTGTCGCTGGAAGATGTAGACCTCAACGAATAAATAATTTTCATAAATATCGAAGCTAGAAAGTTTCGACAACCGCAAAAAAAAGACAGTTTCGATCGAAACCTACAATCTACTTTAATAACACCGTTTATTCAACGAGGCCGAATAAAATGTTCCCCTGAAGGAAACCTACACTGACGCTTCCTGGCCACCTCCGCGACAACGATGGAGGCAGAGGTTCGGTGAAAGGTCCAAAATCGACACCAACGGCAACGCCACTGAACATCCTATGCTTTCAGTATCAATAAATCCACCCCCGTCGAATCTCTCGCCTTCCATCGTCGACTCCTCTATGCTGAACCGTTCGAGAAGGCTAGACAAAGAGAAGCGTACGAGTGAAGGAGGAAGAGGTGAACGGAGGTGAGAATAGCGAGAGAGGGCGAAGCGAGGCCGGGGTCCTCTTTCCGGTCCATGAATCACGCCCACGCGACGCGACGCGCGCCCGCTCGATAATTAATGCTCATTTAATTCGGCGTTCATCATCCTCGCTGGAAATATTTACAAAAGTCCGGACAACGCGCGGGGTCCGTGCAGAAACGAAACCGGAGGACCTTTGCAGCGGACCGAAGGGAATACCTGTGCCCCGCCGGTCAAGGAAGAGGAATGGCCGCCTTACGATTCACCATTCATCCTGATTGTCACCGAACCCGCGGCCGCCGCCTTTTAAATTCTCCCTCCTTGCTCTTGGCCTCGAATCAACGATCAACGCCGATGATCTATGCGGCTTCGTAACGGCCGTTCATCGACAACGATCGCCGGTAATACCTGGTAGCGAGCACCGTGGACCGGTTCGAACCCGGGGCGGAGAGAAATCGGCTGCATTCCGCTTATCACACGGATCTGTCCGATTCGAAATGCGTTCGTTGGAATTCTCCGGGCTTTCCGGCGGAATTTCGGATCATGATGGGTGGCATTGATTACAGATTGATATTCATTAGGGGGGGAAAAACGGTTTACAGTAGCCCGTATAATTACTTTGATCTCTAATGAATAATGAATAGCGGTTTACATTTGATCTTTTCCATTCTGATTAACATGCTGCATATACAGATCGGCGATAAACTCCATAAAACGTGCATGCTATGCGAGATCGAAAGGGGTAAGCCTGTGACGATCGTGAAAATTCCACAGACACGATAACGAACGATGCCTTTTCCTGGTAGAAGCGACAGAACCTCATTCTATCCCCGCGTTCCAACGCACGCTTGGACGATGAACCTGCCGCGCCGAGATGACAAGTGGAGCAAGCATTTACGATTCCGAGTGCGTCGCGTTCCAGCGTAGAATGCGCCTCTTAAACATCTCCCGAGCTGATCCTACGAACTCGAGCCTGTATCAAAGAGAAGTTGAAACTGGTTCCTCTCTCGCTCTCTCCCTCCCCCCGGGGTGGGACGCCAATGAACGCTTTACCGCCGTTCGATGACAATGCCTTACTGTGCGTTAAATAGACTGGTCAAACTGAAGCCACTTGTGTATCCTCTTCCACGAGCTCGTTCGATTATTACCGATAAACGACGCGACGCAGAGAAAAGGAAGAGGGTTAAACGTACTATAGATCATTGATCATTGAACTGGCGGTCACATCTGGACAGGCAAAACGGTTTATCCGCCGGGCGGAGCATCCCGCTTTCCCTGGGTATAACGTTGCTTCTGTTGAATATAAATCTGTGATAAATCCCGGTAAATTCCTTCGATGGACGCGTCGTGTGTACGCTTGACAGCCGAGAGATTAGCATAAGCGTTAAGAATGAATCGACTGTAAAACGCATGTTTTATTCTTTCTCGCTGAGATCCTCTGGCCACGACGCAGGGGTACAGAAGCGAGAAACAGAGACAGAGGGGCGACACCATAGGAGAGCACACTTGCGAGTATACGCCAAAGGTATGGCGGAGAGAGAATGCATTTATGCAGGCTGCTCGGTATGCGCCGCGTTCCGAACAGATTCTAGATAGGGTCCTTTTGTCAACATTGGCGCTCGTTATCGGCGCCGATGAATTTCGATCTTCCCAACGAGTGAACGTCTTTCCACGCAACGCGTATGATCCCGAGAGGCGAGAGGACTCGAACGCGGTCATTGAGCCGCCTCCTGCTCGGTCACGAATTAACATACTCCGAGATGCGTCATTCATTCGATATGTACGTATGAAAATCTGCGGGAAAGGGTAAAGATCTCGCGACTAATATCTTCGAGGATAGAGACAAACTTCTTCTATCCCTGTTCACGATAAACTGCGATATCAGGGTGCCACCACGGGATTCGTCCGAACGATTTTCCAAATGAAAGTATCCGGAGGTGGATGGATGTTGGAAAGTGTATCGAGCAGAACGAAACATCTGTTGCGGCGATCCAGCGTGTAGGTTTTCGTGTCGATCTTTCTTAGAAAGTGACGGGGCGATCGTGTGGCTATGAAGCATGGATGGTTTTTAGCGAGATCGGTGCCACACTGAAATCAATGGATCGGGACCACCAGCCGCGAGAGAAGCGCGAGTTTTGCCGAGTCTCTCGACCCGCCGCGGTGACCTCCTCGCCTTGACGTCCTGTCTTTCGATCATACCGCTCCGACCCTCGTTGCACTACACAATCCGAGCCCCATGGGCCACGTAACCACCGCCACGAATTAAGCGCCTTTAAAACGATGTACGCAGATCATCGGCGGATCCTCGTTCATTTGTCAATGGCCTTTGTGATTAATTGCCTGGCTGCTTCGAGGCTCGATACATTCAGTTTAATGTCCAGACACAATCGTGTCGACGTGAAAAATTATTGCCGGTAATCTGAGAATATTTCAACTACGATGCGATATAAAAATAATTCGGGGTTGATCTACAAAAACTACTTGGCAATTCGTAGGAAAAGGATTTTTAATTAATTACGAGATAATATTCTGCAGAATTTGAAATTTAAGAAATATCCGAAACACCGATTTGTGATAGTATCGTACGCATGTCCCTCGTCGATCATTCAGCTTTTCCGTCAAGGCGGTTCGTTGACCTTTCTCGGGGGTGGGAACGCGTCAGGGAGGGACGGACGGAAGTCGCGGGTGCAGCCGTTTCCGCAGCGACAGATGTAATCTTGCACTGGGTAGTGCACGGCTAGATCTCTCTGCCCCATAGCCTGCCCTTTTTTTTTAAAAAGGGTGTACCACTGTCAACAGTAAGAAATTACTATTGATCGAACACACGGAAACAAGTATAAAAAGGCTCGATGTAGATGCAGAAGAACACGAGAAACACACTGTTTAGTTTGCCGGTGAATGGAGGCAGTAAAACGATTGGGATTGAACAATATTTGACCAAGTCTATGAATGGGATTCAGAAGCAGCCGATTTTCAAGAGTAGTAGAATAATATTTAAGGCAAACACCGCGGGAAAATTTAGCCGGTGCACCTTCCCTCGATGATGTCTGGCTGCAACTTCTTTTTACTACAACTTTTTCTCATTCACCCTTTGTGTGGGAAATCGTGGAGGACATTACTTACTCTGATTTATCTTTCCTGTAGTTTTTATGAGCACACAGTAGCTATCTAGGTCGGTAAAAGTTTCTACAAAATTTCACAGCACCTTATCATACGATACACTATTAGAACCTTGAATCCCGGCCCAATCTGAATCTAACAAACAAACACCAACCACCATCTCGATCTCTCCCATTCAACGAAAGAGATGACAAACGAATTCACAGCTCATCGATACTCTCCCATATGCTTATAAAGCGCCATCCGTGAGTCGAAGAGTGTTTGCGGAAGGGGGTCGCTTTTTTGTGGGACGTCGTTTCCAAGTGGTCGACATAGGCTGCGCTGGGTGCAGCCAGCGAGATCGGTTCCCACAGCTTCGTTCGTGTGAAAACGTTCGGGAAAGTGGACGCGACAAGTGCAGGAGCCGCTTCTACGGAATCTATCGGAAGCGCGTCGCCGGGGAAAAAGTATTTCACCCTTCCTGCACAGATTCTGCACAAAATCCGCGAGAAACGGTCGTGGTCCGGCGCAATTACGCAAGTCGCCCCGTTCTCATCCGCTTCACGCTGTTTTATCTGAATCGTCTCGATGCACATCACCGGGGGCGGCGCGGCTAGACCGGCTATCATACCTTCAGCCCTGTCCCCGCGCAGTAAATTCCGTAATAGAGCGCCGAGTGCAGCGTCTCGCAGCTCGTCGCGCGTACAGTTCTTGGTGGAACATTAAAGAGAAAATTATGGACATTCGGCTTTACACCTGGACAGCGTCTCGGATTATTACGCGTTATATTATCGATATCGGTTATTGGGCAGATATTTACCGGCGTTACGGAACCGTGGTGGCGTCATTTCATGAATAATTCATCCGCGATTAATTGGATTCTTAAGAGGAATCATTCCGGAGCGTAGCGCGAAATCGGCGTTTATTACCGTGACGTTAAATGCGTTTCTTTCGCTGTTCGGTATATATTTAAGATCACCGGTTCCTGCGTAATTTCGCTTCGATTACTTTCCGTGTAACGGCTTTAACAAACTGAAACTCGTCCGGGATTTTTTGTAGTTGTACAAGTGGACGCTAACGCGTTAGAAATATATGCTGTTTCAAGTATGCATATTATTAATAGTATCAGCAAGGTATGGTTAATATCCTCGGTGAGCGTGCATCCTCGCCGTAGTTCGCGAACTGTAACAAGTTTGCCAACTGCCCTTTGGTCAATACGCTTCTTTACAGTTGAAGAGTGTAACAGATGGGAACATTCTACGATGCCCTCCATCAATGGAACATCCTTTTTCCACCCCCGCGGATCTTCTTACGTCCTCGGCGCGAAAGATTGGCGCGTTGCAAGAACGCAAAGCCGCGCGCGTATAAAATCGCAGATAAGAGCCACCGCGTGTAACGCACGAACGAGGCTAAACCGCGAGACGGCCGTGCGTCGAAACGAGATGGAAAAGCGAGCGCGGACAGAGGGAAGGAGAGAAAGAAAGCCGCGGCAAGGGCTGAATTACGAGCGGCCGACGGGCATTAACATTTTTGCTGGACGCGCAACAAATTAAAGCAATCTGGTTCGCTCGTGTCCCTCGTCTCTTGCGCTCGCGGCCAGCTCGACTGTCGTCGTTTCTTCTCTTTCCCTTTTGCCCCTTTCTACCCTTCCCTTCTTTTTTTCGTTGCGCGCCGTTCCCCCCTTTTTTTCGCATACGATTTAAACCGCGACTGCTGTTCCACCCTCGTCGTGCTCTTGATACACGACGAGGAGGAGCCGCGGCATTACGTGCTCCTGCTTGCCTACCTCTCGGGCATCTGTTGCATTTTTGTCTGCTCGCGAGTACACTTGTGCCCGCTGCCCTAAGCATGCACTTGGTAGATGAAATATTGCTTATCAAACGGTGAAATCTAACTGGTGCAACTGAGAGTGATTCGTGGTGGAGCGTTAGAATCGTGGACACTTCTTGAAGGCTGTGCGGGAAAAAATTAATATTAAGCAAAAGATAGGATTCTAGTAAAGATGAATAGTCGAAGGTTTGCCGGAGGATACATTTAAATACTGTAGCCTACATATGCGCGGGGTGGACACTGTAACAGGAGCAAAGGATCTCCAGGATGGAAAAAATGGGGGCGAGGCAAAGTGAGCGAGAAACCCATGGGGATGTGGTATATCGGGTCTGTCGCCTCTGTAAATCATTGGTGCTCGGTAACGCCGCCACCGTCAGGCTGCAGCGTAATCATCGTCGGGGCCGCAGGTCCAAACGAAGATTCGTGGAAAGCGGCGAGCGTCCAGCACGCAGCTCTGCTTAATAAAATTAACACAGCATTTCCGATACACCTTCTTTCACGATACATGTGCTTACTTAAGGAAACGGGAGGACCATTTTGAAGATTGCCCACGTGACCCACGTTTCAAAAAATCCGCTTTCGCTTGGTCAGACGTATTCTCGTATAGACTTGAAGTTTATCGAAGTGGGGGGAGCGAACAAATATTTGCTTGTTCGGTTTAAATTCACCCTTAGGCGAATCTTATGAATGTTTATGTTCTGTAACCTATATTAGCGATTACATTCATGAATGTATGTTTATATCATATAAAAAAAGAGATCCTTACGAAGCTGCTCCTCACCGTTCGAGATCGCCTTTGTGCGCATCCCTTTCCCATCCGCCTTTCTTTTTCTGCTTCTTATCCACGACGCGACGTGTCCCGAGTCTGTTACAACTCACGGTCCGCACTCATCATCCTATTGTTCTCTAATGAATCCGTAGATGCTGACGGAAGCGCGCCCCTACCCGCAAGATGCATGGGACAGGTTGCATCTCTCGGTGCCTCCTTCTCTCTCCTCTTCTCTTATTCCGTCGTCGTTTCCCTTAAATCTCTCCCCCCTTCTTGCTCCCTCGCCCGTCCGAAGGGAAGAGCGCGTTGAACGGGTATAAACGACGAAAAAAGTTATTTTAGGCATAACGAGTCGGGGCTCTAACTCTCCGGGCCTTTGTGAAATCACTCAGCCCGCACTACATCACCTCTAGCCAGGAGAATTGTGGTGGCTAAAGAGAGAAACGGCTGTTGCCCACCTTGCTTTCGTTAGAACGGAGAGAACGCGTCGGTATGACGATGATGAAGCACGATATCGCAGACCCCCGTCAGTTACGCTTGACAATGAGAAATGTCTTTCGAGAGACTGCAGGACGTCCGGTTCGCGGTCTATATTAATATTAACCCTTCGAATCAGTAAGGGAAATAATCGTTTAATTCCAAGAACATTCGTCCAACAAATCTGAACGTCTGAACGCGTTCCAAGTTGCGTTCGTTTTTAATCACTAACGAGAGTGTCTTCTACCTAACGGGTCCACGCGTCACGGGGACAGTTTCCCGTACGTTTTTTCCCATCCGGTCGAGATCCATTATTCACGTATCCGATCCGAATTTACCTGCATCTACAGGAAATCTCGATCTTGATCCGGAGGCAGGGTTGAGGGATGGCACGGCGGCCGATGCGGGACGACAATACCGTGTATCTCCAGCGGCCGTTTTATGGAAATTCGTTCGGCGGCCTCGTCTCGATACAATGATCGGTGGCCTCGATACGATCGGAGCTGTAACACCTGTGCCCTACTACGTGTCGTTCGCTGCCACCTTAGGCCACGTATGCGCGAGCTCACGTCGGTGGAAGGATCTCGCGGGTCACTGGCCGGAGCTCCTTTAAATATGGAAGAGCCGAGGGGGGGCAGAGATCACGATAAGGAGGGTCAGAAGCGGGTTACGAACCAGAATTTCGTTGTCATGTAAATTAATGTCCCCGCGCCGGTCTCTCCTCCCTATACACGGCTCTAACTAAGCCGAGAACTCGATGAATTCAATCTCGGTGTACACGATTGAAGAAATCTTCACGCCGCCTTCTCGCCCTCCGAGAATTCACCGTGAGATCGCCTCGGTGCTGCATCGAATAATCGTGTCTCCTCGTAACGAAGGTATTGTTCGTTATTAACGCAGAAGTGAAGGTTCCTTTTCTTTTTTCTTTTTTTTTTTTACCCTTGTCAGGATACCGTGAATCACGAGTGAATTATGCGTAAATAATTCGAGGCATAGAATTGTGAATGATGCCGCGCGCTTCGTAAATTTATTACAAATCGACGAGGAATATTTCCCAATCGCGGGGTATAAAACAAGCGACACAATTTAATGTCCACAGAGACACGTGGTCATTTATAAGACGCGGTCACTGAAATTCACCACGCGTCACGTTGCCCGTGAAAGAGGGCGGCCACTAACATTTCTTTCCCACTCACGAGTCCAACGATGCTCGAAACCTTAAGATATCAAGGAAGGATCGTTCGATCACGAGGATGAAGCGTATTTCACGGTCGCCCGTCCGCGAGAGAACCATAGAAACAATGAACGCATAGAGAAACCAGTACGGGCCTTTGGTTTCGAATGAATGGTTTACTCGTAAGATAAACAGCCTCGGCCGGTGAAACGAACGATCCTCCGGACCACCTTCGCGTCCCCCCCATAAAGAGGCCGTACAGCCGTGGCGGCGGAGGAAACAGAACGTCGATTTCCCTTTTAATCCGAAAGGGTCCAGAGCGTCGAGGTGATAGCTAGCACGCGTCGTCCCGTCCGTCCGACGCGCTTCGCCGTGTCCCTATAAAACGCCACGTTTTGTGCCCGGCTTTCCGATCATAAAGGACCGTTTTGGTCAGCCGAGGCGTGGCTCGTGATCCGCCTAGGTGGCCAGGCAGTAACTTACACGCAGCCATCACCAGGCCTATCCGAATAACGCCAGGGTTTATCTTAAATATCCAGCAATTTATGCGTTTACAGAGATTATCTTGCCGCGCCTTTACGACTGGTAGTTACTTAATCACGTTAGGCACCACTGCTGGCCTCTAACATCATTAAACATCTCCTTTTTATTGGCTTTGGTAAGGCGTGCGGAGGGAAACATTTTATGCGCGAATCAGGTGTTAACTGTGGGTACGTGGTTTCTAATGGGGTATTTAAACAGATGACGATTAGATATGATAGATTTTGTAAAAGTCATTGCAATTTCATTTGACGACGGTTCGTAGTTGTATTTTACATTCAGATCAATCTCTCGTGTTTCATTACCTTGGGATCTTTTTGCGACTTCAAATCCACTCGTCATAACTGTCTGGATTCTCTCGCAGCACGGCCAGACGAGTGCAGCTTGCGGATCGGTAACAAAAAGCCTTTTAATTGGACACCTGACTGAATCAAGTTTTTCTTCATCGAGCAGATATTTCGTATCGGCTCGTAAAAGTCTTGACCCTCAAGAAACGTTCGATAAAAAATAAAAACGGAGAAATGCAGTGAGTTTCTTCAAATCGTTCGAACTACGTGGCGAAATAAAATGATCGATTTTCCCCACGGTTCTTTTACCACGGCGTAAAAAAGGAATTCCCGAAAAACGGGGGGAGAAGGAAGGTATAAAAAGAATTCCTTCACGTGATCCGCCCGAAACGAGCCTGTGGCCAGCTTTCCTCCGGGAGCGTAACGAGGCGGACGAGCGGCCGAGGAGTATATCACGAGTGGTACGCTTTGGAACGCGTGTGCGTGCGACACGCGCTCGCGTCCACGCTCGGCCGAAGATACAGGTTGCCGGCCGCACCTGTAAACTCCGCTCCCGCGCGTAGGCGTCGGAGACCACAGCCAGACATCGGGAAGCTGACGTGAAATTGTCAATTTCAGCTTATAACTTTCATTATGTTCCGCGGGAGGATCCGACGCAACGACACGCGACAAACGCCCGCGTCATTCCGGTATGGAAAGAATGTAGAACGGAAGGGGAAGATACAAGTGGGATACCGTTGATCTCATCTACGCTGATCCATGTAAATCCAAGACAGCCACGAAAAGCGTACTTTCGCAAACCACCGACGTTCATTTATTCTCATCTGGATACGCTAAAATGTACGAAGCCTTGTTTCTCTAGTAAGAAAAATACTACCGCTGTTACTTTCGGGATAAGAAAAGGAATTAATAAGGATATCATTTTTTTTTTTTGTCTCGATGAATGAAAGTATCTTGTCCTATCGTGACGGCTCTCTACCGTGCGACGCGAGCCGCAATAACTTTTCCCCCCCGAACTGGTTCGCCGGACGGGATAATGGTCAGCGTAAGTTAAAATTTCGGCCGATACAGGCGAAAACAGGTGAGTTACGGATGGAATTATGTGAGTTAAGGCCAGGTACGCGCGTATCGGTCCAACTGGCGAACCGGCCAATTTTATTGGCAATTTGTCCCGGGCCATTGAATTTATCGCGATCGCCCTCTCCTTCTCTCTCGGATTTTTCATGTCCTTCCCGCGAATCTGTATTTCTCAATTAACACCAACCAGCCTCCATTTGGCGTAATCTTGTTTGCGTGTGTTTTAAACATTCCTCGTGCGTTACTTTGCTGGCGATGATTGGCTCTTATGAAGAACGCATACAAGGACACGTTTCACGCATCGTGCATCGTGGGTGGAAATTTGCGAGCACAGTGATGAGCGTCGATTCGGGATGAAGCCGATTCTTCTTTCCCTGAAATCAATAAATTTTCTCTTGCATTTAAAGATACGGAACTACTACCCTTCAGCATCCTCTGTTTACGTTCCCAAAATACGGTACGCCGAAGAAACTGAAATTCGTGAGAGAAAATTACAAATACCGGCGTCAATGCCAAGCAATTCTTCGCAAAGCAATTAACCTTTCCAAAGGCAACGAAAAAATTCCAACTGTATACAGACGGGCCAAGGCGTATTCGACGGAACCGAGTGTGTCCATTTCATCGAAATGGAACGCAGACCGGTCATCATGGAAGCTGGTCCACGCCACGTATATCTGTCTACCGTGCCACTCTTCTGGCCGATGCGTTTTACGTCCACGTTCTTTTTTCTTTTTGCTCTGTACCGAAATTACCAGGTCTGAAGAGGGCCTACACTCGCGCGCGCGCGCGCGCGTGTTTTGACGGCCGCGGTTCACGATGAGGTCAACAGGTCTCGCTTTCTCGCGAGAGGCCCGTGTCCCGTCGGAGGATGAGGCCCGTCAGAGGAAAGGCGAGGGCCTCGAGTCCGTAATGACCCATCTCGGACAAATTACCACTCGAGTGGCATTGTGTGCGAGCATCCCTCCGCCTTCTCGGTCTCGTGGATCCAGTGACTCGCGTTGCGTCAGATTCGAAGTTCGCTGTGACACTCGTGGCTACCCACGTGTCGTGAAATTGTTAAGAGTATCATGGACAAGCGATTGGTAATTTGTCATGCGATAGAATGAAAGGTAAAATAAGAAGTTCGTTAGATTAGAGGGGAAGAGGATAATTGGTCTCGCGGAATAATTAAGTCAAATTACTGCCACATTTGCCATTTGGAATTTGGTCATGTCTAAGGGGAAAGGAAAATTTCATCGGTCCTCCAAAAGCGGCAAGAAGCGAACGGCAGCAAAGGGGTGCAAGGAGGGATCGAAACTCGGATGGAGGAGTATTTTTAAGTCCGCGTAGACGCGATCGGTGGGCTGGCGAGAATTACGGCGCCGCGTGTCTCCTGTAATCCTGGTTTATATGCCTCGACCACGCCGTGGCCCGCCGATTCCGCAGCCTCTCGCCACTTTTACATCCTCCTCGCCGAACGTAGAGCGGATTCGAGCCGGTGGGCTCGAGACTGCTACGAGAAGCCCGTCGTCCTCGGAAGCCGACGTGCTGTACGTGCCGGAGCCTCGTCAGACCCCACCGCGGAACGAGTTTCAGCACGGCGGTTCATCCGCCCACGCTGTGCAGTAGTGGTGGAGAATTATCGATAGTCAGCACTATCGATAGTTTCCCATAATTGGACTATATAGGTCATCGATGATAACGAACGCTCCAGATTTTCGCGCATTCGGAGGCGAGTCATCCTTCGAACGATAAATCACTTCGCGTCCCAGGAAAATAGACATCAACGATGGGGGAACGATTTCGTAGGAACTGATTTCAGTCATTTATTCACCAAGTCGATATTTTCATAGAAACGTCAGCTCGAAGGAGTCCAAGATTGATCAGCTTTTTAGATATCGATCAGTGTCCACAGGCAGGAGACGTACCTAGACGTTTTCCAATTTGCCTTTACCCGTCAAACGTTTTACGATCTCCACTAATAATTACTCGTCTCATTATAGTTTAATTGATACCGGTACCGCCCCGATTCCCGCTTCATTAATGCTTGCTTACGGGGCGCTCATTATATTTAAATATCATCGAATAACTCTCGTTAAAGGGGAGACGAGCAGTCGCGCTACGTAATCGTCTTTACGTCTTAGCGTGCCCACGTATGCGTGCGCACCGTAAACGATTCGTCGAGTTGCATATTACAATCGAGAGAGGCTCGAGGGCAGTGAACATTAACTTGTGTGCACGCGGTTAGCCTCACGGCCGCGACAGGTTGATGCAGACGTACGACGTAATGCGTTTCGACATTTATATATTTCCTCTAATAAGACAAACGTCGGGTCCACACGCCTGGACCCTTCCGACATGGGAAAACCGTTCCCCTCGCTCGAGCATCGTGGAAACTTTCTGTTCGATCGTGAAACGTGCTCATTTGTACAAGATTCAGAACCTCCGAACTGAACCGTGATCTGCATACAAAAGAATTTTTGGATTATACATTAAATTCGTGACATTTCATTCTTCTTGGCAGCGGAATTCCCTGATGCGATGGAAAAAAGCAGAACTTTGGACTAAAATTCGAGAGACACATTAGGATGTAATTAATGGTAAAACCGCGGCAGTCCCGCGCGAAATCCGTACATTCGCCACCGGGCGAGACTCGCATTCGTGCCTCTTTGCGTATCCACGAACGCATCACGGCCAATCGCCGAAACCACCGGGCTTCCCAAGCATCGGCTGTGGTTCGTTTCAGAAGATAATAAGCATTGCGAAAGGCAACGATGACCAACGCGGAAAGGAACCAGAAGAAGACGAAGCTGTGGATAAGAAACGGGAAAGTGGAACGGACGAACAAAATCTCCTTACACCTCCAAAGTCTTCTTCACATCCTCGTCGATTCTCCTCCATCGTTTCTCCCCGGAGATTCAACAGGTGGTGCGTTGCCTCGTGGCAGTTCTACGCTGTCCCACACGTCGCGTCGGTGCCCACGTAATTCCGTGCGTATGAGTGTACCCCATGAGCACCGCGTGTAGGAAGTACTCTGACCCCTCATCCTCGTCCGCTTCGCGGCCTCTCCGTGTTCGCTCCTCCGTGATATGCGGACCTGCAACGTCCGTGCGCACATCGTAAGAACCTGCCCTTCTTTTTGTTTCGTTGGCTCGCATAACTTCCCTGTGGAAGTCCAAACGCGAACTCTGACAGCGTGCGGTGCGAGTCTGTGGAAGATTCGGATAGGAAAACAGTGTTACGAAAGTAGTGATTTAAGGGATATCCTCCTAATTCGTCTTGCAGAATCCCCGAATAGAATAAATATAAATGTCCAATTGTAATCGAGACGAAAGAAACGAGCGAATACAATGTGCAAACAACTGAAAACATTCCCGAGCAGAAGTATGATAAAAAAATCAGCCATCATTGTCACGGCGCGGCGTAGGAAGTGAAAAAGTGCGAAGGAACAGGAGGAAGAGGTGAAGGAATTTCTGTCGTGAGAAAGGAAACAGGAATTCTCCTCGATTCGTATCGAATTTGGCGTAAAACGACGCCCACCACCTCACGGCACCTGCCAACCATTCAAATTGCTCAACATCCGTTCCATTCTATGAATTCATCGCGACCGATCTTTTACCCACTCTTCTCCGATTCACCTACACAAGTAAATAGAAGGAGGGGGGGAGAGAGGGAGAGATTCACGAACACATCGTCAACGGGAGAGTTCGAATTCGAAAATAGATAAGTATCGTGCTGCAGGGATATCCTCGATGGATTTACATACTCGATATTGTTGATCGTACCACGACCGCTTTTTTCCTATTCATTTTTTTTTTCAACGGCGAGCGATCTCGTGCATGGTGGGCGTTCGATGTATAAATATTGCTACGTATCTCCAGGAACGTTTCAATTAAAAAGCAACGTGAAATTTCCGTGCATCGTGTACGACGTGTGTAACAAGCTATCTCTGTGACGCTCGTAAAAGAAGAGACAGATCTTTCTTCTTGTTACATTTGTCGAAACGTTCGTATTACACGAAGAACTGGAGACAATTAAGAAATTGGCTAAATGATAGCAGGGGATGAAAATAAAATAGGTATAACTTTATTAAAATGCTTCGAAGGATTAATGGGAGACAATACATTTCTACAAACTAGTTGGTAGTCCAAAGAAAAAAAGGTAAAATATCAGAAATCTTCAATCATCCTTTAAAAGAAAAATCCGTCGCTCAAAACTTCTCAGATTTACGAGATTGCCGCACGTGTTTTACGCTTTAATAGCTCAACCATACGTGTTCACGAGTGAACGACAAGAGGCCCCTTTTTTTCCGTGGCCGATGGGCCGGCTTCCTCTTCCGGTGATCGACGACAGGTCAGGTGTCGCTGATCTTAATCCTTATGGACGCCTGTCTGGGTGGTACACAGGATACAGGATGTTCGAAGGTATCGACAAATTTCTGATCCTCGATCACAATAGGGAGAAGCGCGCCCCAGGAGTGCGCATAATTCACGATAATCATCCGCGAGAGACATTCCTTCGGTTCGGAATCTAAGAAATGCGACGCTGTTAACGCAATCTCGACTGATGGCCCCCCTTAAGATATAGCTCGATCATCCCAACGATCCGATTCTTTGTACGACCGGGGTCATAGATCACCTGCGCCTAAATTCCGCTTCACGATCTAATAACCACGGAGAACGACGAAAGAACGTGAACGGACAAATGACAGGTTTCATTGTGCCGCAGCGGAGGCATTATTTCATCGCGTCCTGGACAAAGCTTGCCCGGAGACGAATTTATAAAATACGGAACCTTAAGAAAGGAAAGAGAAGTAAGCGAAGGAACCGGCGATGATGGTGAATAAAAGATTCGTACGTGGACGGGAAAGAGAAACGGAGGTCTTCCGGCATTCTGGAGGCGTGATGTCTGCAAGAATGGTGGCTCCGTTTTTCGAGAGGAATTTATATACCGTGGATACAAATCGATTACCCGTAGATATCCGTGATGTATCGTGACGGAGGCTGGTTCGTGACAGGTGGGAGGGCCGATTTCGAATTCCACTTCTTGTCTCCGTGATATCTACGCTCGCGCCACGTCGTGCATACATATGTACATACATGAATCTACGCATGCACGAAAAGTGGAGAATAAAAAAAGAGATCGAGAGAGAGAGAGAGACGTGATCCAATGAAAACTCGCTCAGATCGGGGACAGATCTCCGATTGGATTTTAGAACGTCACGAATCCGGTCGACCGTGTACACGACAGTGTAAAACGTTGACACGAGCTGCTTTCGTTGTTCCATCGGCAGGCGAGTGATACACGACCTTTGACAGGTGAAGCAAGAGAGAAAAAAGAAATCACAGAGATCCCGGGGGACCGTTACGCTCCGCCACCGGAGAGCCATTAATTACAAAGAACGAATTCCTTTTTGTCATTTATATCCGTTAATTAATTTCTCATTCCATCGATTAGTAACCCGTCACGTCGCTGCTACCTTCAGTGAAAACCTTTGCATAATTTTGTCGTTTCACCACGCGGGGGATCGATCTTGCCCAATGTGCAATTAAGCGAGGAATGATAGGATTTATGGTAATCTCTACGAAACACCGTTCAGATATTGATCATTCATTACTTATTCAATTCAGGAAGCTGCGAGAGTGTTTTAAGGATACGTGTCCAACGTGTTCTTCCCTCTTCACCCGTTTTCGTGCGCCGCGTTCAGCCACCTAGACCGGCCTCCTTTCTCTTCTCTTCTCTCTCATCCACCCCCACGACGAGCAGCGTAATAGCCCACTTGGTTCGCTGTTACTGTTATGCAAGATATAATAGGGTAATAATGGCACGGTCTGGCCTCTTTTGGCCGGTAACACAGGGTGGAGCCAGTCACGATCAGAAAACTGACGTAAGCATTTCGTTCGTTCCTCCTCTTCGTCTCCTGTTCTTCCTTCTACTCTTGGACCGATGATTGCTCGGTACGAGCGGCGACGTGGACCGCTTCGATCCTGTAGCGCCGTGGCTACTTCCGCCCACCGATCGCTTGGAAATTGTTGACAATATTTTCTGGCATGCAACAGGAAGCGCTGGCCGGAGCAATTTGCAATCACGATAAGGATGACGGTCGCGCGGCCAACGATTCGATTATTTTATTAACGAGTGGATCGCAGTAAGGACTTCTAGGTGTCTATTGTCGGATCGGCTAGAAAAGAATTTCATTTCGTTGCTTCCAGACGACTTCGTAATCGATCCGCCGCTGTGCCTGCAATTTAGATTGCTCTTAAACTGCTACTTCGGTCGACGGATAATTTCTAAACGTTGCGTCGTTTGTTCGGTAATAGGTATCGCGGGTAGGGTCAGTCACGAGTCTTCGTTTACGCAAGACGTTTTCGAAATTAATTCGTCCCATCGACAGCGAAAGAGTTTCGCTGTTAATTAGCCCTGTGATTGTAATTTATGGAACCCCCACATCGACCCCTGAAAAATCCTTCTGCTAACCTAAATGCACACCTTTCGTAGCGTAGGAATGAAACATCATTGACTGAAATGCCGCATTCGTATAATCGAATTTGCGAGTGAGTCGTGTTTATGCAAACGCGCGTATGTAAATTTTCTTCCGGCAGTTGTAAGCGGATGGGACAACGCTTACGAAACAATGATCGTTCCGACGTCGCATCGGTAAATAGATGGCAACAGCGTTGCGATCACGGGGCAAAGGTAATTAAATAGCCTTAATTAAGGCGCGTGCACATTGTGTGCCATGACTCGACACCTATTCGACCATGAGGCCATAAGGTGTGCGACAATGTCACTGCTTTCATACGGTACGAACGAATCGAACGAGCGCCGGCCGACGTTCGAATCCGCCAACACTTGATTGCCCCCAAACAGGATCGATTTCTTTTGTTGACACACACTCCTACGAGATTCGTGTCGAGCACGCACTTGTCGCGGAGATACCACGAATACCGTTTTCCAAAACTATGGGTGGCGCGAGGATGATTCGACGTTCCTGGATCTCGCCCCCTCGTCGGGCCAAACGCCCGATCCTTTATCTCCTGTCTGTTTTCTCAGGTAACTCTCCTCGATGTTTCACTATGGAATAATCGTCCACGTTCGGCTGCAGTTTGTATGTACAGTGGAACAGTAAGTGCTTGGGAATGGAGATTTCATTTTACGTAGCTTCTTTCTTCCATCAAATGAAAACCTACATATACATTTATGTATATACAACGCAATTACCCCGGCCAACCTTTTGCCCGGAATGATTAGCAGAAACCACAATCGATGCTGCATAATTTTCACTCTGCCGAACCTTTCCTCTCCCCCCTACACCCTTGTCGATCAGCCAAGGAAACTGCATTGGAAATTCCATCGCTGAATATGCGCACTTTGTATTAGTAGAAAAAGGCCGAGAGGATGGTTTAACATAGAACGCATAGCTAGAGAGGATCGAGCTTGAATGACTGCCTTCAGATAGAGGCACAATGATGATGATGATAATGATGATCATAACCAGACACCGGCTCGCACTCGCTTCTTCAACCACCGAGAGTACCGGCTGGTTCCTCGTTTGCCTCGGTAGCGCGGCAAAGTGATGAGGCGTGGTCGATCACCTGGTAGCCATCGGGTTCAATCCGATCCTCCGTGAGAGGTCACGACCCGTACAACCTTCGATCACTCCACGATAGAGCTATTTCGAAGGCGTAGAGAAGGTATCCGTGGATCCGCTCGCTTGCTCGGCCTCTAAAGATCTCCTTATTCGGGCCTCGGTATAACTTATGCTCTCCGTCTGGTTCCAGGCATGCGGCAACGGTAGTTACCTGCAGTATTTGCAGAATGGAAATTCTTGTCAGGGGATGCGGTTTAATGATCGTCGATATCTGATAATTTATGATTTATCGAATATCAGAAGCTATCTGTTCTCTCCTGCGCTTGAACGTTCATTCGTCGCTTTGAGGGAAATGTATTTTTTATCGAAGCTCTACAAGTTTTTCGTGTAACAAAATAACAGAAGAATGCATGGCGAGTGAACGTCAATGCTCATTTATCGCGAAGGTGTTTCTCCGTTTGCTGTGAACCGTTTCGCAAGCGATTCTCGCGATCGCAAGGTTTCACCGCATTTCTTCCCGAGCGCGGAACTCGAAGCTCGTGGCCCGGGTATCGATAGCGGTGCGCTTATCATTTAGATTGCCGCGTTACCTACCGCTACGTAAACGATTCTTCTCTGGAACGGTCCCTCGTAAATTCCACGGTACCGGAGAAAGTCCGGTTTCTCATGCGATTATGCAGCGAACGCGATATCGAATTTCTGACGTTTATCGTTCGACGGTTAGCCGCTGATTGATCCGTTCTCATTAACGATTTTTCGTCTGTTCACGGACGTTTAATAGATATATACCTTCACCTTCCATAGTAAAAATCTAACAAAAAAAAATACATTCTTCCCAGACACCTCAATCAACTTTTCCACGCGAAATCCCGTCAGACACGACCACGCGGAGGGAATCTATTCGCGCGAACAATTCTCGTATGAGAAATGATAATTGGTCAGCCGCGTGAGCGCGAGAGAATCAAACAGGATCGTAAATAAAATTTCTATCAAAGATAATTCCTCGTGACCGTGCGGCCTGAAAAAGAAATCCGCGGCTTCCCTTTACAGCCAGCCACGATGGAAATTGCTCGCGAGAGTACGGGAGGTAGAAGGCAGCAGCGGCCGCGTAGATGAAGCTATTCCGTTCGTAATTTATACAGACCTGGTGGAAAGTAACGAGGAAACCATTCGTTAAATGTCGCCGTCTCGCCTCCCCTGAACCGAAGTGTATTCTCAATGATTCCGGCAACGAGAACCCGTGTGCGAACGCACGCGCGATAAACTCTCGCCGCGGTATTCCCGTTTACCCGAGATTGCGAAATAATTATTGCTGTTTGTGAGCAACAGACAAAGCGTGACAGACAAAAGCGTTCCCGTGGTGCCGGGCACACTGGAATTGTTATACTGTCCGGCTTGCAACGAGATCTCGCGAAGGTGGGCGACCCCCGAGACGCTGTCGCAGTTTTGTTTCATTGCTCTTCGAGGACTTCCTGTTTGGGACAGAATCTAAAGAATCGAGGAAGGTGTTGCTGCTTCTTGGATGAAATTGAATAAATTAGAACAGGCTTAATTTACATTCGTACACTTCAATCATCAACTCCCCCTAAAACGCCTCGAAGGAAAAGAATGGGAATTTCTTGAGAAAAGATTCTACTGTCTGCGAGAGACGTGCTCGTTTCGCTGAGTACACGTACTGAAACGAAGCGAATCATGGCGTATAAAACAATCAAGCTCGCCGCGTGTTCATAAGGGAGTCCGGAGAAGATTAGCTTCTCGTTTCGTACCGCGACTTCCTTGGGCCCGTCGAAGGGATAGGGATAAATGGAGTACACGGCGGCAAGGGCCGGTAGCTCATCCGTGAGCCAAGGCACGCGCGAGCCGAGCCGTGCACACCACGCAACACGCTCGTGCCCTGTGCGCGCGTATGCGTGGCCCTCTTAGAGTGTATCACGGGAGGAGGGCAACGGCGGCGAGTGAGGGAGATTATATCATCAATGTCGTTACTGCGTTACGCCTCTTTGCCCCCGGGGGCAAGCCCGGGAGTTGCAGAAGAAACTCGCTAATGTCCCGCACGGCGACAACGTTCCGACAAGCACCATACGAGTGATCCAACAACGTGCAGTCCATCTCTGCTCTGACTGGCTATCCTTTCTTTCGTGGCGCCACGATCTTTCGATCCCCTTAGTCCCGATGGGCTTTCTTGCCCGGGTAAACGACGGGTGTCCGGCTAGGATACGTGCTCCGAGTGATTTCGAGGATTCTCTCTCCTCGCCGTTCGCTCGTGCTACCGGGAAATGGGAATTGCAACTCGTAAAGAGGGGTCGTTGATTCGCGTAGAGGTTCTCCGATTGAAGAATAAAGCACACTTTCTGGATGGAAGAACTGTTTTGGGGGGGTTGATGAACCCTATCGTTAAAAGAATGATAAAAAGAAATAGCGTGTACTAAATTAACTCGTTCCACTATCCGTTCCGTTCGAATTGCAGAACGATAGCTTAAGGCAATCAACGTATGTCGTAACGTGGACGACGCGCATGAATATTAGTGATATCAGTAACTCCCCACGCATTCACTCTACACCTGCTGTACGCGGTCACCAACGTGGGCCAAGGTCCGGTGACCTCACTTCCTTTCTACGCTCGCCTAGGGCCCCCCCCCAAGTCACTTCGTTTCAGCATCGATTAAGTGGCCGTCACCTGCGAATCGTTTGGCCAACTTCCTTGCAGCCCTTTTTTTCCAGGGGGGTTGGCCTGGGTTCACCCGGTCCCTCGTATATTCGTGCCCGCTTCTTATCTGGCTGCCCCCACAGGCCACGTCACACCTGAGCGGTTCACGCCACTTCCAGAACAGGTGATGTCGTGGTTTCGCCGCGGCGGAAACGGATGCGTGGATAAACTACGTCACCGAGCCGAACGCGCGGTGCTTCGTGGTTGGAAACGGGTGTCGTTTCACTGCTTTCCACTGCTCGACATTTCATTTCGACTTGTTGAACAGGAGAACATTTCTTGACAATTATATCGTAATTGTAGAACTTTTATTGCACATTTTCATTTACGGAATTTTAGTGTTTGTCTTTCTTCGCGATCCAGCCATCGAGAACCTAATGAAACGCGCACAAAAACCAGCTGTATTTCTCCGGGCTCGAAAAATCGCGGTAGCCCGAGTAATCCGCCGCGAATCGGCATGAAATATCGTGTTGGCCCAGACGTTTTATCAGGTGACGCGTCCAATTGGAGCCATGGCAGGTTGGGGATACCTTAGGTTACCAGTTTTTATGCCGAATATGTGGGCCATGCACCTGCCGCATGCAGCAGCAAGAGAAGCTCACGGCGTGCGGAAGCCGAGACCGTGCGCCGCTCGGGTTTCATGGATCTGGTTTTTAGCCTTGAGCCCTGTTTCCTCTGTCTCGACTATTCCGGCGCGGAACGAACAGGAGGAAACCGAAGGGGGAGCAGCATGCATAGAAACAACAATTATAACTACAGTTCCCTCATCAATTGTCGCACACGATTGCGCAGTTCTCTGATTGCCGTGGACGAAAAGCGGGTCAAGATGGAAAAGGGCAGAGCACGCGAATAAGAGGAGCGGATCAGATCGACGCAGCTGCTGCAACCGGTGGAATGTTTACGACAGCGCGTTAAACCGCTCAATTAAAAGGACGTCGAACACGAAACGCGGAGGCTCCTCTCCTCTCGTTCCGCTTGCACGAGGCTGCAAACGGTAAAGAAAAGCAGAGGAGGCGAACGCTCGTAACTTACGCGCTTATTTCATGCGAGTACATCTTCGTGCGCGTACAAAAGGGGAGTAGGTGCCTACCCGCTGTACCGAATATTAGCCGCAATATAGGGGACATTAAGATGGTACTTTACGAGTTGCCAAAACGAAAATCTTTCTTATTAACGATCGTTTTATTCGCGGTACGACGGTAAATCAAGAGACGGAAGCGTGGTCCTCCGACTGTGCGCATCGATCGTTTCCAGGAAAGCCAACCGCCGCGACGCGTCATACGTTTTTCATCCAGTTTATGCCCGTCGATGTTAGTGGGTCGTTTGTTAATAATTAAAAAAGTATTCGGACGCGTGGCCGCGAGACCGGCCGCGGTCGCATGATAATTAAATTTAACGAGTTATCATCCGTGGCCGCCGTAACGGGGACGAATTTTCTGAATTACGACCAGATGGATCCGCTAACGATATCGTTGGATCTGGCTGCGTTTTATTGTGGTGTAAATCAGCCGCGGTGAACGGGATAAGGATATACACGGACTTCCGTAAACGCCCTCGCGACGTTACGCTACAGAGTGTTACAGAAATGGATCGTTAAATTTTACATTCGCCTGGAAACATTGTCCCCTTATCAACAGATAAACGAAGAACAATTTGATAAAAGGAAATGATTCTATAATTAAACGTTCCGTCAATCTTCTCGCCGCGAAGAATTATAAAGCAATATCCTTTCATTTATCGTATGAATAGATATACAAAAAGTGTACGAAATAGATATACACTAGGATCAACGAATTCATCCCGAATGATACAATAAATATTTCTGAATTGCGAGCAACCACCTATGGACCGTCCTGTAGGCCAGTCTTCAGGATGAAAGTGTCTCACTCCACCCACCCTGTCCGGGACGCGTCGGCGTCGTAATTTCCCGGTTGCGTAGAGGTCGCGAGACGGAACTTTCCAACATCTTTCATCCGCGCGTAGCTGCGAGTTGACGACAAATTACATCGGCATGGTACATCCACGAACGTGTATCGGGGATACGATACGGTCGTCCTTTCGTGGCCTCTCGTTTCCGGGACGAGAGCCGGGGGGGTGGGAGATCTCGCGCGTCCTCGCCCCGAATCTCACCCGCATCTTTGGCCTCAGCCTGGCTTAAAAACGAGCACGGTGATCATTTAAAGTGAACGAAAGAGAGGAAGGGAGAGAGAGTGAGAGAGAGAGAGTGAGATCCGAACACGACCCCGGTCGCACTTTCTTTCGCTGCTGGCGCCAGGCGTAGGCGCCGTTCCCTAACACATACGATTACAAGCGTGCACGCGTGTCACGGCCGATATAAAAGGAACAGAGAGGAGAGGGAAGATGGTCGAGGATAATTCGGAGAGATCGACGCGGATGGAGCAGGAGGATCGATATTACTTGTGTCACGGGGGCCCGGTCGACCGGTACCGCTACGCGACCGAAATCCGCCTCGAAGGTCGTCGTGAAAAGAAAGGAATAGTAAAAGTGCTGATAACCACCAGGATACGAGAGCGCTCAATTCTTCTCGGTCTCCTATCAAGAAAGATCCCACCTATCTCGTGTTGTCTACCATTGAATCTCACGTTGAATAAAGTAAACACATGACTGCGTTTCTTGAACACTTTCTATCGCCAATAATCGTGGGAGCGTGGAACAAGTATGTATCTTAACTATTCTACCCCCTTCCATCCCCTAAATCAGACTGACGGTTGTACCGAAACTGCTCTAGCTTATCCTCGTTTTATGCAACTCTAGTGACACCTGTACGAAGAATATCGTCATGTTCGAGCAACCACAACTACTTCGACCGTCATCGTCATTTCTATGACATTCCTGCGGGCAAAAATCTACCAGATCCGGGCGAGATGTCTTCGCGTTTCTTGCGCGGGGGGGAACCTACTCCCCCCGTTTACGAGGAATAGACGTGGACGTCACGCGTGTAATTTCTCTCGTTGCCCTCTCGGTCCTCCTTAGCCAGAGGCCGATATATGTATCCAGTTTATATTACGGGGAATCGCTCGCGCGATCTGTGACGTCGAGTGGCGCCACGATTACC
Organism: Holcopasites calliopsidis; assembly: GCA_023838395.1. Lineage (NCBI taxonomy): Eukaryota > Metazoa > Arthropoda > Insecta > Hymenoptera > Apidae > Holcopasites > Holcopasites calliopsidis. Next base: position 4,230,896 of record JALHAQ010000009.1, read on the forward strand.
TCGAGAGATTTACGGAGCGAGGCAGCAGCGCGAGGCCGCGTCGTCGAGGAACCCCCGGTACGATTTTTCGGTGAAACGGATGCGCGAGATCGATGCACGTCCTGAATTTCAGGGAAAGGGAATTCGCATACGCACGAGGCTTTGCCACGCGCCCGCTTTTGGAGCTGTTACGGAAAAGCTGCGAGGATGCGTCGCGGAAGAAAGAACGAGAAAGTCTTGCTATCGATCCGATCTCACTTTCAACGGTGTCAATGTCAAAGTTTTGTAAGAATAATAACGGAGTTCAATGGGAAACGCACCTCGGCGCGACGATAAATATGATAAGGAAGTAATAGGAAAAATCTCCGTCACTCCGAGTGTACATTTCCAATGTTCAACCCCCATAGGAAACGATCGAAGCCAACTATCCGTCGACGTCCAGATAATACCACGGCGATAATTTATTATTATCGGCCTGATAAGCTTGTCGCTGCACTTCCTACCAGCACGGATAATAATAGCGTCCGTTCGACGAACAAGGACAAAGACAGAGAATGACCATTGGGGGGCTTAGTGGGCGAAGGTAGGCTGACAGGTAGCCGTAACATTCCCATCGTGGCCGGCACAAAACTCACCTGCTACCGGTTAGCTCTCCGGCCTGTGTCACCATATGCCGGGTCTCGGCAATCCCGAGTTTTCCCAAGCCCCGGCACTCATGGGGGGGGGCGAGTTTCCAGGCGTCGTTTGTCTCTGCGAGTGTTTGCCAAACATGTGGATCGACGTATTTCAAACTATACCGTAACGGCAAACGTTTATGGCAAGAAAGCGATGGCTGCTGAGGTGTGTTACGCATATGGACGGACTTTGCGCGGAAATATTGTCTCGGGCATGCTTGTGTGGGCGCTATTGAAAGGCTTGGACACCCCCGGAGGTTCCCTAATTAGGAAGGCCTTAACACTGATCGCATTATCCTCTTTCGAACCTTTATTATGGGGGAAATTAACGACAGATCCGTGGCACGTTCATGGAACGTACATTTTTCTTATTGCGGCTGTTATTGCGCGAGCGCGCGGTAAAACGATATAATGAAACAAATTAACAATGAACGAGATTGTCGAGCGTGTGCTACGCAGCCGTTGTACGTGACTTTTTCCCATATTTCACGGCATGCAAACTGAAACGTGCGTCGGACCCGGTCCTCCCTGAACGATTTCAACTTCTTATGGCACCCATGGTGAATTATTTAAAACCAGTGAGTCGCCTCCTATCTAAGGTTTATCGTCCTTTGGAATCTCCTGTTTTCGTGGACACGATGTAATATTAACAAATCCATATGTGTATAAATGTTTAACCATCGATAAGATCCGAATACCATCCTCGGCGTAGAAGATAAAGAAAAACAATAACAATCGTAAAAACTCCCAAGCAAATAAACTCTCCCTCTCTTTTAAGGAGACCTCTCGAGCACATTTTCCCCATCGGAACATTCCCGACTATTGGATGTCGTCAAATACACGGGAACCCTCAAAGGGCTCTGGCACACCGAAATCCTGAGACAGAACAGAAGGGCCGTACCTAATCGGCACTTGTTGCCAAAGTTTAGAGGACCTGCTACTCGAGTTTCAAGGATGCCCGCGGCTCGGCAGCGGAGGCGTGGCTGAGTTCGTGAAAAAACCCAGAAACGGTCGACATTGCCGACCAAGCTGTGCGCCTCCTGTTACTTGAAACAATTGCCGGGGAAAACACCCAAGCAGGTCATGATCGAAGGTATAAGGTGCAAATTTGCCGGTGAAGCACGTTCCGGGCCGGGCAACACGTGGGCCGACTTTGCTGGTGGCGCATTCAGCCTGCCCCTCACGGCAATAGCTGGTGGCGAATTTTATTCGGATTGCTGGCTGCTGGTGGCCGTACTGTGTTGTCCGTTAATCCAGCATTGCACCCGTAATCACGGGGAAACCCAAAGCTTGCTACGAACGTGTTCACGCTGCGGCCACGGGGTGTTGCGTTCAGGAGAACTTGGATTTTCCCTGAACCGAGCCAAGAAAAATACGTCGGGCCCCGTACAATTGCGATTCTAACATCTGGGTCGCAGATATTGTCCCATTCACAATTTTATTGCGAATTAAATCTTTTTCACTAACACTACTACGAGATTGGTATAGGTGGTTTTCGAAAGGCGAAATTCTGTTGTGACGAATGATATATTATGTCTATTAGAAACTCCTTTTCTTAAAAAAAAAAAAGAAAGAACAGAACATTTTATTAGAATCAAGTCATCACTTCAACAAATATCGAACGGATATCGTACACTAACAAGCTCTATATTTAATAGAATAATACTATAATATTTTAGCAGCCTAAATGCTACTCAATAATTGACAATCTTACTTATTATAAATTTAATACTTCTCATCCCGTCGTACAACCCACTAAAGTCATGCTGATCCCCGATTAAGAACCCTTATCACTCCCCTTCGCCCCCGAACGATTTCCCCAGAAATAGATTATTTAAAAAAAAATCATTCCCATAAAAGGAGATCGCTTGACTTTCACGGAAAAAAGTTCACCACGTCTCCGATCGAGGCCTCGAAATCGGTTGATCGCTCGCGCCGTGTCGGGCGGCTTTAAACGCATTTTAATTCAATCGTTCAGGCCGCGAGTCGCGGCAGGGTCAGCGTACAGGGTCAATCGTATGCTAATTACCCAGCCGAAAGACGAACTCGCGCGACTCGAAGAACAGGAAGAGAGTTTCGCCTCGCCGGTGGTGGAGGACGCGTTCGCGATCGAGGTGTAGCCGCGGAGAGGTCTTTGAACCTACGCGCCCCGTTGGCCCCGTAATGCACCGTTGTCGTTGAATTGTTCTGCATAAATTGATGATGAGCGAACGTGAGACGCGCGAATGCACGCACCGTGGGACGAAGACGAATCGTCCTGGAGATGCCGCGAGCCCCCGGGGGCCACGCCTCCGTTCGACGTTAATTATCGGTGATCCGAGCGGCGATGCTGCGAGCCGGGAACACGCATCCTCAGGATCGAACGGGGATTTATAGCCGTGAAGTGAGAACGAGCGCCTATATCCCAATAGAAATGTTGCACGCATTTATTATAATATTTCGTAGAGACCCTTTCCGTTTTTTTTTGTAACGTTACCCGGAGTGCCACCTTGAGCCACCGATAATCCAGGCAATGAATAAAGTTGGCTTCTCGTGGAAATAACAATTAGCAATATCGTCTCCGTCCAATTAAAGAATCTCGGTAAAGAAGCAACAACCTCGAGGCGAGATAAAATGAAAAAGGCTGGTACCCTCGAATGGTATCGAAACAAGGTGGACGTGTACGTAGTCCCGCGAGGCCGCATACAACACGCCGTTATATCCACCTTCTCCCGATTTCTTTTCACTACGTTTTTCTTCCTTTTCTTTTTCCCCGTCGAGCTTGCGCCTTCCGACATGTGCAGCACGATCACCTTCCGCGCGTCCTTGGTGGTACGTGCCCGGACCCGAATCCTGCATCAGGTCCCGGAGGCTGGCCGTCACATGTTTTCGGGGCGCTTACCTGTTTGCGGCTGTAATACCTGCGACACACATGGCGCGCACACCGTCAAATCCTTGAAGCGTGAGTACACGTTACGTTCCTGCACCTGCATTAATGAGCCAGACGAGCATTAATAAAGTGAGGCCACTCGCACGTGGATCGCATATGCGTCTCAGCGACGATTCGCCTTTGCCATAGTGCTCGAACGAGACCAATTGGCCATCCCTGCGAAACTGCAGATGGTATAGAGATTCTTCTCCTTGCGACGTATGCGCGGGATTTATGTGGGGTGTGTTTAGGTTCCACAAGTGAAGTTTGTTTTCCTTTTAGAGAGCGTTGATAAGGAATTACTAATTTCGATTTCCACGGGAATGGAATGAATGGAATTTGAACTTCTTTTCCTCCGAGAGCTTTCTAGAAAACGAAAAGGAGAGCGCTCGAGATTCGCGATCTCAGTACCACTGCGATGCCTGTGTCCATAAATTTTAGTATTTCGCAATGCCAAGTATTCAGGACGCATCGATCCTTTACGACTCATTTCACCTATCCTCCGATGCGAAACTTTCTATCGATGCACGCCGCGTTCTCGCCACAAACAGGCATCGACGGTCGGTTCACGTGCAACGTGGCCAGTGCGTTCGCTAACCGGATCGCTGACTTATTACTCATCGATCCTGGCAATTATCAATCCGGCACCATATTTCTTCGCCCCAATCATTCAGGGGCGAGCCCATAAAAGTGAACGCGAAACGGCTGGAGATCGATCGCAAGTTTCGTCGATGCAAATGAAATCGAAATTGCGTTTTCTCCGCGCGTCCGTGTAACACCACTCTGCACCTGTGTGCCTCGCGAAACTCTTGGACGACCACGAAGGACACGCGCGCACGCTGAAACCGGTACGAAGTTTATGCTCGCGGACACGTTCACCGCGACAGAAATCGCGGCGTCTGCGGTTCGAGGAAGTCCACCGAATACAACATCGGCCGAATGGTATTGACTCAGGAAATGAGGTCATCGTGTGTGATTTCATTGCGCCGCGATGGTACATCGGTCGCTGATAGGGAATGAAGACGTGAGCCACGGCCGGTGAACACGTCTAAATTCCGCGTACGAGACGCCGTACGTTGATACATTGCAGCACGTGTTCCCGGTGGCGACGTGCGAATATTGGGTTGCAGCAAGTGTATTTTAACCGTACGGCAAAGACCTTCCTCTGCAGAGGAAACTGTTTGTTACAGTTAAGCGTTTAGTACGGTCGATAGATTCTCAAGTAAAATCCTTATCTTCTTCCCTTTCAATACCTATCTCAATGAACTCTTCCGCTGAGAATCTCCTACCTCAAGCTATCCATACGCACCTTGTACGCTTTTCAACGAGGAATTCGCGTACGAGGCAATTACATGCGCGCAGAGACGATTTACGACCGCGCGAATCTACCTTTACGAGAATAATAAAATCAGTCGCTGTCATAATTCAACCGGACGCGTCTCTATTCGATCCATCAGACCTTCTCTGCCAAGCAGATCGATATCCCATGTCGGGATATCCCACGGTGTGAACGGTCCGATAAGTACTCGTTACTCAAACGAGTGGACTGTATCAATCCCTCTAACTAAAATTCTCCCACGGAATCGTCTTCAGGATTTCTTTTCTTTTTTTTTTCTACGAATCCGTTGCTGTCGAGGCAATACTTTATGCCGATCTTATACAAACATCTTAGCAGCTGATACAAATGGAGAGTTGAAAGCTCGCTGTGTCTGTTTCGATACGGTCCATTGTAAACAGGTACTTAACAAACCGATAGACGAGAGTAATCGAAGAAATCGCTCTTGTAAACCCCCGGCGTTCAGAGAAGCTTGTTTCTAGAAACTCTGCCTAATGTAGACATTGTTCGACACTCTTGGTTGGCACTGCAACTATGGGTGCTCAACTCCCGCTAAAGATTTTGAAAAATTTGTTGGAGCAATCGGCGAATCGAAGAAAAGTCTGGCATCGGGAACGTTCGAGTCAATGGTCGGCTAGAACCGAGGTCGAGTTCCGGTGGCTTTCACACCAATTTCGCAAAAGCAAACTTTTCGGCGTAGCGTGTATCTTTATCCTTCTCGCAAGACCGTCGACATGCACAATCAGCAACGATATTGGAAAGGAGACACAGAGAAAGTACTTACGCAGGACTCGTTCCCTGGGTTCTGTCTCTCCCACGTATGTGCATCTCGAGCATGCAACACGTACGATCCATCGATTCATCAGTTTCGTAACATTGCCGGATTGTTTTCGCTCCGTTCACGATTTCGTGGTGTACCCGGTGGACGGTCCGATGGGGTTCGAATTAACAGCTTAAACGTAGGGCCTATAAATTCCTCCAAAATATCCGTCGTATAAATACTTCGGTCCATCGATAAATTGAAGTCTCGAAGAAATGATACTTGACACTCCATTACAGCAGTCTTCCTTTCCAAAAACTTTATAGTCCAATCTTTCGCTCAATGTGACATTAATTTTCAATTACCCCGTTATCACGATTTATGACATTATCCTTAATTGCGTGAAAGGAAAAGAAGAGAAATGTTTAGACACCCGATATGCGTCACAAATTGCTTACAAATCACACGACCGTGATGATACGATTTTTATCTATGCTTATAAGCGTGCGGATCGGAGAGGAGTTCGGCGTGAGCACCTCTGATCCCGACTCGCAGGAATCGAGCGAGAGCGTGCGCGCGGGTGGGCCCAATGGACCCATGAGTCCCACGCGGGCCCGCGTGCTCGCACCACACACGCACCGGCATTAACACCTGACCTTACGCTATCTACAGAGTGTAGATTCATTATCGGGCATAAATTACGCCGGAAAAACCTCGGAGAACTCGATACGCAGCCGGCTCTCGGTTTCGCGTTTTATTGGGAGTCCGACTTCTTGGCCGGTCCACCGGAGCGGCTCGCTATTAGATGCCACGCGAAACCCCGTACCCGACATTTCTCCTCCTGTTTTATCTAACGTTCAAGACGTTTATTCACGTAGGAGACGCAGGAGGAAATCAAGTAAGGGAATCAAAAGCAAAAGGAGTTATGAATAGAGAGGATAGAATAATCAGTTACGATCGAATGAAATTATCAAACGGAATGAATGATTTTCCACGATACCAAGGGAGGGCAAAGTCTTCGTCGCTGTAATTTCAAAATCTTCTATTTATGCCGGGGAATCCACAGAAAAAGTTCGTATCTTTGTCACCCGGATTGTTGGAAGAAAAATTGAGAAATCGTCGAGCAGGTAACAAGTCTGCCGGACAATTAGCTTGGTTTTCCCGGCCGATGAACGGGGCCGGCCGAGATTTTATAGTCTCTCCCAATTGTCAGGTCCGATCGTAATGCAGTAGGAAGAGTTCCCCGGCCACGGATATAAACGCAGGCTTCGATCGGCCAGGCTCGTGAACACATGGAAATAATGCGAACCACTAAACAATCGGACGTATCACGCTGACCGCTCTTTAACGTCAGCCGAAAAGGAACAACTTAATCTCCGACACGATATTACCGTACGTCGTTCCTCCCTCGATCACGACCGTTTCCTCGAGATCCTTCTTACCTTTCTCCTCGGGAGGGATCGAAAACCGTTTCCAGAATTCCTCGGCGAGCGGTGATTGAAATTCAACCGTAAACGAGAATGATCTCGCGCCTTGTAGAGTGCCACGAGCACGTCCGATGTTTGTTGGCCGAACGGCGACCATCGAGGGCAATAAAACCGACGTATAAACACCCACGTTCTTCCCAGACGAAGCCACCTATTTTCCAACAGACGAGGCCACCATGAGAATTTTCGAGAACGGGCTCTGAATTACGGGGATTTCCAATATCCTAGAGACCGCAGAAACACATGCGAGTCTTCAAGCCGAATCACGGTGGTCGATTTTTGTAGGGACACGAATGTTCGGTACACCCCTAATTCGCGTCCACTATTGTACGAATGGGGTAGAACTTTTGCTGGATTGTATAATGCTTCAAACTAAAAATTCTGATTCAACAAAAAAGAAAGAAGAAGGATTGGGAAACGTTTCTCAACTGTTTAAGAAGATGTTAAATAGAATGTGTTAATTAGTTGCGAATTATGAAAGAGTAATTCTTCAGTGATGTATGAAGAGTGCGTGTACTTCAGAAATTAACACCAACGATCATTCATGGTGAATGGCGTAAGTTCAACAAATCAAGATCCTCATCAATGGTGCCCATCAATCGAGGATTATCACTCCTGCTGTTTCCCTTGGCGATTCCAAAACCGTAAATATCCGGCCGACAGCCTGCTGCATTTTATGCGTCGTAAATATAATTGATTATGATTTATAGACGTAGATCGATCGACGCAATAAAATCATCATTCCCGTTTATGTAACATCGAAGCAGGTAGCAGCGCGGCATTATGTGACAGAACAATGAAGCCACGCGGCATGAATCAATCAATTAACCCTTTAACGTCCATTCGCATCCACCTTCTACGTCAAGGTATACTTTCGCGTATATCAACCGTGCAACCGTGCCCGCTTCGCCGAGTGTGCAAAGAAATTTCAACAGGACATAATGCACCGCGTTTGCTATATAGAGGGTATCCGTCGTGAAAGAATGATTTTTCGTTCTTGGAAGAGCGCGCGCGCGCGCGCGGTTTCTCGCGTCGCGTTTCGGCCGCGGGGGTCGCGGAGCCTTTCGTAAAATTTTGCGAGCAGTAAATCCTCGTGTGTAAATCACCTGTCCCGGACGTTAAGAGGGAGAGACGGAGTGGCAAAGCGAGAGGAGGGGAAAAAAAGGAGACGGTGGTTGGCGAGGATGGAAGCTGGTGAAATCGTAGGTGCGTGACGGCTCGAACAACGGGCCAGGGACATGTGTTTGGAAAGTTGTGAGGGACAAAAATCGCACCTTGTGCATCACGAGTCCCGCGTATGGCGAACACTCGTTCGCAAACAGCGTGCACACCTCTTTGAAAAACGGACAGCTTTCCCGCCGAGCTTCGGAATTACACGTAAATCCCATTATTCTGCTACGTATCTGGAGAACACATGGTCCCCCGGTGCACCGTCTTAGACCATAAAACTCGATGGCCGGAATTCCACGTGCCTCTGACCCGTGCTTCCGTATCCTCTCTATTCGGCAAACGCTTCGATCTTTGTCCACGCTGACCCTGCCGACAGAAGTGTCCCCGAAACGTTGCGAGCAATTCGGAAAAACCTGTACGTCGAAAACACGCGGAGGAGATCGGAAGAATTACCTGCACTGTGTACTACACCTTTTTTCTTTATTTAGCAGTGGGATAGAAAAGTGTGCAATTCGAATAGATTACTGATTCCTGTCGGTCGATACTATTTTCTAGCAATTAGTCCCATCTCATCCCTCCAAAAAAGCAAAAACAGTACGCAAAGATTGAAATCAGCTTTGTATCATTGCAAGGAGGGTGCTACGAATGGAAGGCAAGCGCTGTCAGCAGGTCCGCACGGCTCGATAACATCTCGGCTTTTAGCATAAATTTGTGTTTAACGTGGGCGTCAATTAACACAGTAAATAACGCGAGAACTTTTATGCAGCCCCGCGGCTCTCTCCTCTCCCATCGAGTCACGTTAAAAGCAGCCGATCGGGGTTCACGTCGCGTCCTTTTTATTTCTCATTGACGAACGATTTGACGAAAATAGGTTGTGACGTCGCTTGCAAACCGCGTCCAAGTGTTGATCGACTCGGTGAACAGCCGCGATTTAATGGAGCGGACCGATTAACTTTACGATCCACCGCGAAATCAAGACGTTCCTTGGGCCCTCGCGAAGATCCACCCCGTGCCAGCGTGCACGTTGAATTAATGCGCTCGAAGATCTGGCATGTCGATAGCGTGGAACATGTCCGGACTGTAGGAGATACCGTGATTTCTTTCGCTACGCTGGATAACGATCGGCTTACCGTCGATAGCACGCGAATCGATCGGCCGGTTCGATGAGGTTTTCAAGGGTTGATTGCGATTTTTACGGTGGGATTTTGTATCAAGTATCGGGTCGCAACTTTAGGGTAACGAATATGATAGCCTTGATCATGCTGTTCAAAGGAAAACAGTGTGTCCATAACTGCTCTTGCACTTTTCAACATTTTTAACGCTTGCATTAAACAGGAAGTAGGCTTTTACCGTTCACTGTCAATATTCCCATGCAATGGCATCGCAATGTCATTACATGAGTGACTTGTATGGGAATCCACGTTGTATATCTAGAGCAGGTGACTGGAATCGATTTTTTCGAGCATACTGTTGCGTGCATGCATCGATGGTATTTTTGTCACCAGGTGCCACATCAGTTTCCATAGTAATTTCTAACAACCTACGAAATTTAACGAACATTGCAGCCTACCAAACGTTCCACGAAACAGGCACACGTGTATTTACTGTTCCAGCAATACTCTGCACGGCTAATTCAATATTCCCGCGAGCCGGTCCACCCCCGTTCCACCCCCTGAAACCGCGGCGAGACGTCGAAGGGCACCGTAAACTCTAATCCTTCGGGACATTGACTGATTTACACCAGTGACACATTCCCGGTTGCGCATGCACGCACGGTTCGCCGCGAAGAATGAAAAAAAAAAGGATTGTACTTCGCGCCCTTCGCCCAGTCTCGAAGACCCTCGGACTCTCTCTGCTCCGCGTGCGAATAGAAACGGTCGTTCGTCCCAACGGATCCGCGTTGAAACGTCTCTAACCGAAGGTGCAGAGTGTTACAGCGATGCAGAGGGAAAGGACCTTGGCCAAATGGAAGATAGAAAGTAGTATATGGAAGTGTAAGAAGAAAAAAAGGAAATCTCGCGGTAAATCACCCCCGCTTTTGCTTGGCCGCGCCGCGCAAGAGACGGGCACAGACGGCCGAGAGAAACGTAGCCCGAGATCCGAAGTTGTCGTTAAACGTCCACGAGGACGACGAGGACGAGAGGCTGACGGTGGTGGTGGTGGTTACGCGGGCCCGAAACCGCAAAACGAGACGAAGGGGTCTGGTTAATTTTTATTGAGCATAAATTTGCCAAAATATTTGAGCGTGACGTGGATGGCCCGTAACTCTGGGGAATGTCCCCTCTCCTTCTTTCCTGCTCGTCTCCGTCCAGCTGGATCTTCGTCCTCTCGGTGTCTCTTCCTCCTCCAACCCCTGGCCCTCCGTTCTTTTTTACTTTACGCTTCTGTCTGGCGTGCACGCGCGCTGCAGCGACCGCTAGCCCGCTTGCATCCTCTCGACCAGTTTCGGTATATTATTTAACCATCGTGCCGATTCTTGGAATATCATCGCGTGGAATTCACCGTGAACGAACGCGCGCCACCTCCGACTTGACTTCTCGACCCGAAACGCGCTCGTCGAATCGTCGCCTCTGACCCCCGGAGACGCGGCATTCCCTCGAACGTGAAGGAAACGGCTCGGCTCGATGCAGCATTAAAGCGTGGCCGCCTCGAGTCGCGGATAATTAAGTTGTAAAGCGACGGTTTAATATCGACCGACTGCAATTAGGATCGTATCGAGCCGCGATTCCCGGCTTCTGTCGTTACTTCCTCTATGAGGAGGTTAATTGAAAAGCGATAGTTGATTGGTGATTGGAGTTCGTTGCTTTATCGCCGTGTTTAGCTAGAGTTAATTGGAAACTAGCGTTCTTCCGCTCCAATTGCTTCGAATCTCATGAATTTTTAATCTTAATCGCTTGCCCTGAGCGGAGCCACTCTTTCAGAACTCCCGAGCCTGGAATAACGTGAACACTTTCGCATCGTTTATTTCGTATCATCGTGAGGCGAAAAAGAAGGAACATCCCCCGTAGCCACCCCTCGCGTTCTCTAGTCCGGCTACGGGAATGGTAGGTGGTAAAATATGAAAATCAATAAACATAAAAATTAACACGCCCCTAACACCTATAATTTCAACCGTCGGGAACGTAACCGCGCCGTTAATACCAACATTATTACCCGTGGCCAGCTCTGTGGCCGCATTATGGGTGGCCAGGCACTGTAATTTGGCAGCAGTATAACCCCCACCGGGTTTCGTATCGTGGCGAGCGTGTCTCTTTCGTATTCTCGGCTCGAGGAGTATGTACATCGGTAACATGCATACCTGTACGACAACGATTCGTTCGTTCGCCCGGCGTCGTCACGTGTGCGTACGCGGGACACACGCGTGTAATAATGCCACGGGACACTTGCCGCGGATATTTATGCTCCTCGCTATTCGGACGGTCCGACCGCTTGCCTCCGCGATGATTCTTCTCGTGTGTTGATAATATCTAGTGGAACTTTTTATTGAATTCTGCTGCTTCCACGAGCGGCATTTCTACCTACCCTTTTCCAAGCACCGTTCGACGCCGCGTATAAACAGCCGAAACGACTTTTCTGAGTAGTCGGTGCGCCCCGTCTGCCGAAAATTACACGGTTATGCATTCTGATTTATGCGTGCATTTTACAGCCGCGATTCGCGCTGCCGTGAACCACGACAAACAAGGCGCCGTGAACGCCGTCGCGGGGCGACGAGCTTCGTTGCTCGCTACCATCCACGGTTTACGGGCAGCCTTAATTGCGAGAGCATTATCATCCCCCTGGGAACGGGTAACGGCGTCGCGAACGACCGTAGGTGTCTACGAGCCACTTCGAGGGACGCGCCATAAACCCGCGTGCTCCTTTTTCGGGGGTGCTAAACGGGACAAAAAAATCGTTCGCACGTTGTAATCTTTGGTCGCCCGGCTGGCCACCGTTTATTCGTCTTCTGTGAAAATCGATACGATGCGCGTTCAAATGATGACTTCTCGAAAGGGGTGTCGCACAGTTTCGGAACGACCGAGACATCTCTGCCGTTTTATTCCACGCAAACTTTTCAACTGCGATTGGAGCAAAAAGTACGAACTAGTTTCCACAGCTAGATCCCTCGCGCTCGTAAAGCGTACTTTGCAAGCGAAACTGACGGCTAGGAGGGTTAATCGGCAATGAGACATCGCTATCAAGCCCGCCGGTCCCGGTCGCGTGTATCCGGGCCGATTGGAAAATCTAAACGGGCCGTAAACTATACAAAGCACGTAACTGTGGAGATCTCGCGGAATTAAGATAAGCGTCTCGTGACTCGGCGGTATCGGGCCGCCGCTTTTCGGACGTAAAAGCGAGGAGGAAAGCAAGGGACAAGGAGAGGTCCACGAAGCCATGGCGGAAAAGAACTCGGCGCAGCCACGTATGTAACAGGGAAGACGCTCGGCGCGCGGCTCGTAAAATACGTATCGTTACAACCAACGTTCCCGCGTCGGGTCTTGTAAGCGGAACGGAGCGTTGTCGTTTCGTTACTTTCGAGCAACGACAACACTCGCGAGCGGTGGTTCTTCTCGTTCCAACGGGGCGCAAAGGAAAAAAAGAGAGGCGAATTCCTGCGACTCCGGTGATAGCAAAAACGTTCTCTCGTTGGTTAGAGCGCGCGCGGTCTGCCATTATCCTACCATTTCATCATTTTATCTTCGTGCCCAATGGCAAGGGGGGGCTGATGAGCCAATAAAAGCCGGGGTATATGGACCTTGGCTTGGCAAAAATGTCGCTCGGCTATGTGTCGAATGGCGGGCTACCAGGCCACCGAATAATTCTCCAGGACGGAATATTCGGTGTCTCGCACGGAACGTGACAATCGCCGGTTCTTTATTCCAGAGTAGGATATACCTGTTTCCAGGGGCTACTTTTCCGGTAGAACCGCGATTATGAGACCACCGAATTTAATTATCAACGAAAAAGGAAAGGGGCACCTGAAAATACGGTCATTACGGAGCAACCATTGGAATGAATGTAACGAGGCTGGATTGAGATCGCTGTAGGTACCGAACCGTGGCTCGTCAAAGAGCGGCCAGCAAAGTGTACCGTGGCAACCGGGCCGACGACGCTCGGGATCAGATCGGATAATGTATACGTATTACGTATACAATGTGCAGTATCTTATCAACTAATCGAGCAAGAACCTATATAGAGAGGCGCATCGTGGAGGGAAGACGGATAGCGAGAATTCGCCGTTGGTCCTCGCGTCGGTGGACTCTCCGTATCGGAGTTACCGTTGCGATCGCATTAAAACGAACGTGAAACCAGGGTGAGATGTATATACGCCGCGCCGCGGGCATCGTTGATCTACATCGGTAGTGATCTACCGATCTTGTGTATAACTCGCGCGCGAATCGTGATCAGCCGTTGGCCATCAGGAGTGCAATCGTCCGGAATGGCTGTGGCCGGTGCTCGTTCCACGGTCGCGGGGTAATACCGTTTTCTCTCCGTGCACAGGTTCCCTCTCGGACCTATTCCGTGGATGGAAGCCAACAAGTAGATCCACGATCCATATTCCCACAGAATCGAACTGGCCGATACGGGCCGAACGCGAGGGATCGTTGCCACCGGACGATTGCTTCCAACAGCGGGATGGATCGCTTCGGGTGTGATGGTTGGAAATGGTATACGAGCTATCAGGTGCTAAGTAGAGACGGACTCTCGGGAGGATTACTACGATTGGAGAATATTGAAGCGTATCCGTGATGCGCGGAAGTAATTGGATCTGGGATTATCGCCTCTACGAGATCTAAGATTGGAAGAATACTACTACGAGGAAACCTAGTTATTTAGATAGATATGTAAAACAACTAAACAAAAGTAATACGCTCATTATTTCCTCTTCTTCCTCAAGATTTTCCCGCCTTTTGTTTGCACCCTCAGATACGATTAAGGGAAGAATTTTTAGTTAAAAGTATTTTTATTCAGGATCATTTCCATCGAGTCTGCGTTATTTTTAGCGAAATGCGTTCGACGATAAAACACAATTAGCTTGCCGTTCCCTGTTCATCGCCATCTCGTTCCCCGCAATCCGCGCACCGAGATATCTTCAAGGCAAGTAGATGCGAGGATGCGAGTTAACGACCCTACCGATCGATCGATCGCGGCGTTCCCAACCCCGTTGACGTTTAACAAATCGCCCAGAGGTAGTGGCGCCAGGGAGACTGGAGGTACACCGAAAAATGAGCCCCCTCGGGGAACAATTAGCCGAGTCCACAAGCTTTTCCGTGGCGCGACGTCAGCCGGATGGCTGGGAGCATCTTCCTCGCAGATGAGGGAGCGACGGGAGAACCTTTCTTCGCGGAAAAGTGGGGAAAAAAACGCGAGGAACGGCCGATGGTAATAAATGACACTCATCAATAAGGAATTAACATGCTCACCGGCTGGAACCATGCAGCAGGTCGTGGATGGTTCGTTTCTTTGTGGGAGGCGTATACACCTGAAGAATCGCCGACGAATCAACTCGCGCTTGTTTGAGACAAACGAGCTGAGATGGGATCGCGACGCTGCGGCTAACGAGAATACGCGATTCAAGGTCGATACTGAAGCTGAAACGGGATCCGTTCGCGACCCAGTTTCCCAGGGGCTACTACGATGATCACGGATCGGTCGCACCGTCGCCTCTTGCTCTGTCCCTACGCTTTGATGTTACGTTAATCAACGGGTGGGCCGGACATGGTGGAAGCGCCACAGAAAACAGTTGTCCAAAAGTAGACACGGCGTCTGGAAGTAAGACTACACCTACGGTGTCGTAAACAGAACGTCGTAAAACAGACAGAGAGGCAACGGATTCTTCTCCAGAAGGGAGTGTATAAAATTACACTATGTCATTTCAAAGCGGACTCCTCGGGACACGTACCCGCGACCCGTTCACAATGGCCAACGGTCTGTCCCGAAGGCGACGCGCTAGGAAATTACTCGTCCGCCCTTGGAGTAGCCGGATTCTTCGAGTTCCATCCCCCTAGCCCCATCTTTTTCTATCCAAAACCCGCGACGATGACGCCAGAGGCCCAGCTTGTTGCGCACGAGCGCGCTACATTTTTCCTATCCTCTCTATTTCCTCTTTCTTATTACCCGCGTCCAGTGGGAGCCCCATTAAGGTGTCGGTAATGCGGCATTAATTCCAGCTGGACCACCGGCGTGCCAGGGAAGAGATATGCTACGAGGTGGTAATCTCTTGCCCGGTGAATGTCTCGCTATCAACTCGTGCCACCTCGATGAGTTAAGACGGTTTCTCAACAATTATTCCTTTTAATGGACCGGTATTTGTGAACACAGACTCTTGCAGCTCGTTCGGGCGATACGAGGATTCTTCTTTTCACCGATTCAGAAATGGCATTTGCAAAATTTATCCAAAGTCTAGATTCTAGAGAATTTAATTTGGATTTTCCTTGAAGAAGTTGCCTACTCGATAGAAGACTGCCGTCCGGAGTGGCTTGCCGCGGACGTTAGTCCTCTCCCGGTGCATGTAAATTGTGCACGCGCATCGCACGCCACTTGAAGGTCTGTCTTACGGACGGCTGGCCGCGGTCCGTTTGCCCGCGAGGTGCAAAACAATTCATTACCGCATAACCTTTGACTGCAAAACGCGAGCCGCTCATTATGGTACACTTTGATGATCCCAGGGAGGATGTCCCCTTCTTATTTGGATAAGGCAATCGTCGCACTGCATTTAAAAAAAGAAAGCTGCTGTAGAAAACTCATCGACTATTCGATTTTGCCTCGTTAAACAAGGTAGGCCTCGTTTACACAGGTAATCACAAGTTTCGAAGGGATGTATGATTCAATCGATCGTGCGCACGATGTATGATCGAGCTCACTGTGCAATTTCACCCAGTTTATCTCGAGTCCGGAAACGTCCATCGAAAAACCATCGAAGGCAGAAGGGCCGCAACGGTGAACGTTCAGTCAGAAGTTAATTATCAGTGGGGAATCGCGATAATGACTCGAAATAAATCACCCGTGAACGGGACGAGCAGAGGCGGCTGCCGATGGTACGAAAAATGACTGCACGCCACGTACGTTCGATTCCCCGAAATATAATGCGCACGGAGGGAGGTGGGAGGTCGCGCGATCCTGCTGCTTCTTACTTATACGCAACGCACGTGATAACGGTACCGACTCTTAAACGCCACGTTATTCCGTCAAATGAAATCCTCGTGACCCTTTGGCTCCTGCATTCTTTATCCTTCGTCCGGGCCTCCCTTCTCTTCTCCGTTCTCCACCCACCTTTCCCGCGTCGTGTCCTCCACCCCGTCGTCTTCTTTTCTTTCTCCGGGGCCGGATTCACCCAGTGGTGCCTTATAACATTACAATTGCTAATTCCCGCGTTGCGGTTGCCGTCGACCGCAGTAAAGTTCGTCCGTCGTAAAAGACAGGGCGGCTCTCCTAGCGCTGACACGAACGCGCGCGTGATTACGATCAAACGTCATCCCCCTTTAATCGCTACCCTTTTGCTTTAAATACGTTCCCATTTGCAGGCAAACATACGTCTAATATTTGATGAACGTAACAACGAATCGTCGCTTTTCATTCGCCACAGATATTACAATGAAGTTCTTATCGCGAGACCGTCGTAAAAGCGTGAAATAAAACTGTCGACAAAACTCACGATTCCAATTTAATTCGAAGGAGGAAGCGTCGAGGCAGAAACTTCTTTTCTCTCTCTCTCCCTTTTTATTTTTATTTGGCGATTTAATTTCACGATGTCTGCCTCATTATTCGGCACTGTTGTTTATGCGCCGAGGGGAGCACGAGAGGTACAGACGTCGACGCGCACCCACGTGCACATTATTTCATGCACCGAGGACACGTATGTAAGTACGTTTCAGCGGTCTCGCGGGCCGGGACTTTTAAACGAGCCTGGTCTCTTCCTGGTGCGCCGATAGTGGGTCAAGTTAATATGCCGCATTGTGATTTTTAATATCGTCTGTCGGTCTCTCGTACACCCCCTCGACCCCTTTTACCTTTTCCTACCTCCTGTTCCCCGTTCAATTCCGACTGGTGACTCCTCCTCCTCCTCCTCCTCCTCCGCAAAAAAGGAACGAAAGAATTCAAGTACCGGTGGAACGACTCGTTTCGTGGCGAGGGCCAGACGACGGCGAAAAAAGCATTGTTGGGATTACAATCGGAGTCGCTTAATATAGAAACAACGAGACTCGTTTCTTCTTTTGCACGGCGCATGCGAACCGCTCCTTTTCAAGAAACCTTTAAACTCGTGATACTCGCGGTCATTGAAAAGTGAGATTTCCGCTGGTATTTTAGAATAATTATTAGGCGAAGGATTAGAGGTATTATCGTTAACTGCTGTGCTTCAATATCAATGAATAATGTAATTTGGGATCGACGAGATACACGGAAAAAGCTTGGAGGGTTTTTTTTTCTCTTGCAAGTGAAACCTCGAGACACTCGACTCTTCAGACTGTTCAAACACTCTCGAAGTCGAGGACGAGTGCGCTCGCAGACGAGACACGCTGCTCTCAGCGGGGAACTGATAAACCTGTGTTCTGAAAATTCAGTACGTCAACGTTCAATTCCCTCTGCAGCCGTGATCGATGCTCGAGATCCCGCCGAAACTGTAAGCAAAAATTGTATGCAGATGCAGCGTACTTTTAACCACCGAAGCAAAGTAGACACGATCGATCGCGATCAACGAAACGATCCAAGCGGAGATCTCCTAAGCGATTGAACACGATCTTCGAGGCAAGTCGCATCACGACAGGTACTTACACCGAAGGGAGCTTATTAAACGGCTCGGTTGCATAACCGGGGAGGCGTTTAAGTGGATCTATCGGAGCGGACTGTTAACCCGGCAAGGCCCAACGGTGCCGCTCGGTCTGCTCGTGACCCAACCTGTCCGATCTACGTGGTCCGAAGCGATCTTCACGGGCCGCGCTATATTTCGCGGCTCCAAGATCGCCGATCGTTAGACACTTCCGTGCTCCGAAGCCTTGTCCAAAGGCAGGGACGATCTGTTTTCTGATCGTTCCAAGGGGGACGCGATCTTGTGTACACGAGCTACTGATCGAATCCCGGTCAAAGTTTCTTGCCCTGCTCGGACGAGGCAAGATTCATAGGACGTCGGGGTTGTTGAGAGTTTAAAGTTCACTAAATAGATGGTTTTACGTGATTCATCTGAAACAGGTCCTTCGGTGACCTACGTAAGAGAAATGGAAGATCGAGAACGTGAACGTTTTGCCTAGCCATCCAGTCACGAGCGAACAGAGCAGTGGCCCGATAAAGAAATTCCCTTTTAATTCCTCGGGGTCGTAGCCCTGTCCGCTTATGCAAATCCGTATGATTGGGCGGGCCTGTTGTCCGTCGGTTCCTCGAACGGCGCTTTCTACGCCAAGTCGCCGGGACGCTAATCCATATTGTACAAAGCTACGTCCTCTCCGTGGAAAACGGTAGCGGCTCCCACGTGGGTGCAACGTTAGTGGCCCTATCGGGTCAATGAATCATCAGAGGCACGGACAGGTCGCCGAGGCGCCTATCGACGACGTGAATAAAACGTTGACCGCCATAATTCTTCGGCGCGAGACGTGTGTAGCCGTACCTCGGCGATCAGGCGCCGCGATTCATGCACTTTTCACGGGTTACCGTGACGGGAACAAGTGGGAGGTCCCTCCACAATGAGACTGAATCGCATAAATCATTGATCGTGACCAGAAGTCCGGATTCTGGACAAAAAAAAAAAACAAAAGACATTCGCTATTGCGACTGCTCGTTTGAGATATCGCCGAATTGATAAAAATTCTGGTGGTAAAAGGCCGGAGCAGGGCGCGTAGGTGAGTCGAAGCACGGCTAACGGGATGAAGCGGAATTCAGTCGCATGGGCGGACGCGCGAGCCGCGTAATTGTCGGCGTTTAACCCACTTGGGCGTCTCCGCACGCGCATCGTGATCTCGCGAGTGCGACACACGCACGCCGCTGCTTCCGCACAAGGGGAACAGAGGTGGTACGAGCCAATCGTGTGCCGTTCTTTCGTCCTACAGGTAACCGCGCTGCGAATATCCCAGAGAGGGGAATGGTGAACGTCGCTCGTTGGAGAACACCGGACTACGGAGACCGCGTTACCCCCGAAATCGCATCGTACTTTATGCGCGATCGGTGCAGCGGCGTGGAATGTACATTTCGAAAATAATTCCTGATCAATTAAATGACACTCCGCTAGCCAGACGTTCCGCGAAGCCATCGCAGCCATAAATTCGCGCGCGGACAGCTGTTGCTCGGTTGCGCGTCGCAGGTGCAAAATCCATTGCACTGGCATTGCATCGAAGGTCAAACAAGAAGAAGAAGAAGAAGAAGAAGCCTCGCCGTGAAGACAACGGGAGTCCCTCTCCTCGGCTCCGATCGAACGAGATATCGTAGGAGATTACGAAGGCATTATCTTAATTGCCGGCCAGGAAGCTGCAACCGTACGAAGAGGGCGCGAAGGAGAAGAAGGTAGGGAAGCAAGTGAGTGAGGATCAAGCGGATAGATCGAACGTCCAGCGCGATTCGATCGTTGACAAGATCAGGCACGAACAATCACCGTGACTCGCTTTAATTACCGACGGCATGGCCCCCGTCCATGGTCTCTCTACCATAGGGAGACAACGCGCGGCAGCGGCGGACCACCGGCCCTGACAGTATGCCAGCTATGTGCCTCCTTCGTACGAGCTACGCGATGCATCGGGGAAGGATGACGGTGCCTCGTTAGCAGACGAAACGTCGCCTGGCAACAGGAACGAAACGGCGTTCGCGATAATTAAAATCTGTCCGACCGGTCGATTTAAATCGACGCGCCTCGGTCGTTATGTAATTTCGTAAGGTGTCACGGTTTTAATGCTCGTCTACGGTGACTCGGCCGTTTCGACGAACGAGGACTCGCGCGTGCTTCTTGGAAATGAGAGAAATGAGACTCGATTACTGGTTTCGGTTTTGCTCTTGTGATTTTTATTGACCGGGGGATGTTAACGGGGCTGTGCAGGAGGAATTAAGGGCAAGAAAGGAAAAGAGATACCTTTACGTTTAAAACGATTACTGTAATACTGTGTTTCACCGGCGATGAATTTATTAGTAAGAGAAAAATGGTAGATTATTTAGAAATCAAGGGAGAAATATATCGCTGCTCCGCAGGGCAACCTGCTGCGTAAAAATGAAAACTTTACTCCAAACGAAACACTTGGAAACGTTTAACTCAATAAAATATCCATTCCCTGTCTAATTTCCATTCTTTCCAGCAACCGAAAGCCCGAATGGATAAATCAATGGGTAATCTTTCGATTTTACTCCGAACAGGAAGAAAGTCGGAGTGGCCGTGGCGAGAGAAATTAATGCCCGTGACACCTACGCGCGATCCTCGTCGTGGCACAATGTTCCGTTGCATTGTGACACTCCGGAATCGATGTTCGTCGAATAGTGATGTCGTTAGAGACTTGTTTCTCGATCTACGTCTAAATCTTCGTCGTCGCAGCGAAAAGCGTTCCGATAGAAGAAACGAATGTTTAATTAATTAGAAACGTTACGTGGATATCGATAAATTCTACTTCGGTCGAGCCTTTCCGTGGAACTTCTATTCGAAGCAAACGAGGAGAGGATGTCACCGGGCATAGAATGCATGGAATGCACGGGAAATGGATGACATAGCGTAACACTTGTCCGAAGCCATGTGCTGCCCGAAATACTCGTGTCAGGAACGAAGGGCGTGAAAGGAACACGTTCCAGGTTGCCTTCGTTCACAGTGCCCGGCTTTAATTGCTACTCTTCTGTGTTTAGCGATAACGAATCCCCGTCGCTTACGTATTCGAGAAGAATAGTGGCCGGCGACGAGGTAGATTTTTTAATTGCTACTGGAGTGCTGTCCTTTGAAAAGTGAAAAATACTTTTCGACGATGGTGGTCAGTAATAAAAGGACCTTTGAAGGAAGAGCATCCAGTGTTTACTTGTTTTACTTGTTTGGAAAGTTGAATGATTTTTTTTTTTGTTATATCCTAAGATGAAATGACTCGAAGGAAGTAGAATTCTTGAAGGCATTTATTGGACGGGTGTAAAAGCAGTTCTAAAAAGACTTTCTAAAATTTATGCAACAGCTTTCTTTAAATTGTTGGCCAAAAATTGTTAGCGTGGAATATGTTAGAAAACGAAGGAGTGTAAGCTGAATTTGTTTAAGGAGAAAGAAAGAACGACGGCGACAGCGCGTGAGCGTCCAATGGTTCCCAGTCGTTATTATGCTAACCAGTCATCAAATGGAGTCAGTGAATTCGAGTAATTCGCCGCGCGTCATTATCCAAGGTGCGGCGACGTCCAGCCTTATGGCTGGGTGGTCCTCTGATTGCTAACCGCCGCGTGTGAATCGTGTTTTCGTTGACGAATGCACCAACCCCTTCATTAAACGGGAAAAAAAGAATCCATAGAAGTCCCCCGTTTTGATTTAAAAGTAAAAAAAGCAAATCTCCGAGTAATTATCAAATATTAAATCAAGAGGACTGACTGAGGCCACTTCCTTCGTTCTAACGCAAAAAAACTCGTAGAAAATTACACGTTTCAAGTGAAACACAGAATCACCGCGGCGGACGGGACAAAAGCTTCCGAAACATTCGAACGGTAGCCATCTGACGTGTCGGAAAGATAGGACAGGCGTTACTGATACGAAAAGGACAGGCCTCGAAAGGGTGAGGCGATTACCTGCGGTTAATAAAAAAAAGATGACTAACAAAGCGGGTGTCAGTGGTCCCCGAAGAAGCCGACAATTTCCGCAGATCAATCAGAGTCCAAATTAATTATTTTCCCCTTAATTTGAAACGCTTGTTTTCCAAGTGATCGATACACAGGCATTAGTCAGAAGGATGGTGTGCACGTGACGTTTGTG
Organism: Holcopasites calliopsidis; assembly: GCA_023838395.1. Taxonomy (NCBI): domain Eukaryota; kingdom Metazoa; phylum Arthropoda; class Insecta; order Hymenoptera; family Apidae; genus Holcopasites; species Holcopasites calliopsidis. The sequence continues at coordinate 4,253,083 of JALHAQ010000009.1, forward strand.
GTTCATCTAATTTTTCCCACACTAACCAAGTTCAATATTGAAAACCTAATATGTATAATAAAAGTTGGTCCATTTCCTCTTTGACCAATGCGAAGTTATACATTGATTAAGAATCCATAATAATTTCTACGACAAATCAATCTTCGATCAGTGAAATGGTAATGATAATAAAAATAAATTCATACGAATTCTCTGAGCAGCCCTTGAATAAAAACGTTTCAAGCACCCTTAACACTCGTCAAGAGGTCGTTAAGATAATACGAAAGTTACCCAATCATCAAGTTGCAGGGCGACGTTACAAACTCGTCGAGTTCAAGAGGTTGGAATCTAGCGAATCCGGTGAAAGATCTACAACAGGTGGAATCTGCGGGGCCCGACCGCGGACCATCTGTTGTGCACCCACCTTAAGGAGTGGACGAAGGGCCAGGTAACAGGTTGCTCGAGCTCTCGCAGCAGAGATTGTTTTGTCCCGCCGCTTAAACACCGTCCACGGTTTAATGAGCCATTTTCTCCCAGATATTGGAACGAACCAGAAAGACCATGTGTTCCTTTGATCTTTTTCACACCATGATCCAGAGCTCGGTCCCCCGTCTTCTGCTACATGATCGTCTTCAATGTTTTCGATGACTCGATCATTTTTTCAATCGAGTTCTGGCACTTGTATCATTAAATCAATTGAAGGCGGATAGGGCCACGTGTAGCATGATATCGGTTATTACAAAAGTATTTAGCTATGCAACTGGTTCAGATGAACGACAGAGGATCCCGTAGACGTAGACACAATGGGACACGTAGCACCACGAGGCAAAGGGTTGTAATAAGACGAGAGTCTTCCGGGAAGCGTTGAAAGGACCTGGATCCTCGATAGTCAGGTGCCGTCGGCCGCTCTGAACGCTGGGGACCAGTTTTATACACCGAGTCGGTGTGGCCTATGTCGCTTTTTCGTCCGGTCTTCGTTACTGCTCCCGCGACTCGTGATAAGAAGCTTTTCTCCACGAATAATTAAGAACTGAGTAATTTCTAAGTGCACAGAAAGAAAAAGTCTGATGAAATTTAAATCGCCACAGTTCCTACCAATTCTCCGTATTTCATTGTCCTCCTTTCAAGATAGAAATACTTTCGCAGTTCTACAAAATGTTATTTCCGCCCTTTTATTAATGGAAACAGTGAATGAAGCAAATTTCAATGATAGCAGGTATACAGGGTGTTTGAAGAAGCCAAATCGTTGACCTGCAATTTTTTTCCCGAAGCGTTCGAGGGAGAATCTTTCTCGAACGAAGGTCGGCCGAAAACGACCCCGTTCCCTTTGTGACGAAAAAGCTCTCGTTCCTCCCGTCGACGTTACGACCTTTTGTCGTGTCGGGGCCAGCTTCGCGTTACAACCGTGGGCCCGCTTTTCTTCCGACGGAGAGACTCTTTGCACACCGTACTCCCGGGTATATACACCGGCGTTGGAATAATGGGACCTCTTACCCGAGTGTATTCACGCAGCGGCGGCGCACCTGTTCGATCGGACCAGTCGCCATAAAAGCCCAGGGGCCAAGGTAGCTTTTGCTTCCACACTTTCTTGCACCGCCGCGCCGTGTACGCGCGTATATACGTATGAACGACACGGAGCTGTACGAAAGGGTCGTGCTCGAAAGTAACGACCACCTGTCCGAGCGAGAAATTTCCTGTCGAATCTGGCCCGTCGTCCGGCGCGCATTTGGCCAGACCAGATTTCTGCCGGGAAATCGTTGCAAGCTTTTATCCGCGCCGTAGAAAGTTGCAAGTTTCCATGGTGTCGATAATACGATAATTATTATAGGGTTACATTCGCTATTAAAACAGTGATTCCCCGGTGAGAGTCGAACGTCGCTGAACAAAAAGTAGAAATAAAGAAAAACTGAGCATCGCTCCATTCTGTCTGGTACGATCATTGCCGATTTTTACGATCTATCACGCCCCTGCTAATAGATCCACGATCAAAGAACCCGGCAGAATCGTCGCGTTCGTGGACAGACTGCAATGTATAGAAATTTTCGCATGACATGTTGCGACAAGTCGCTTCCGCCCACCTTGGACTTTCGTCGACAACTTTGGCGCCGCGTGGACGTCGATCAAACGAAGATTCCGTCTCGCCGAGCACTCGAGAAATAACAAAACAAGAGACACCGACTTAGAAAAAGAAAAAAAAAGTGAATAAACCGTATCGACTATATTTGCCGCCTGTTCAATATAAATGTCCGTTTAACGACGCGCAGTATCGTACAAATATTTGACTACATGCCACAGTGCGACGTGGCGAAGGGGGGAAATGAGAGAATCATTCTGAGATTCGGGGACTCCCATATGGGTGCGGCGGGTCTCTCGGAACAAAAAGCCCGATCGGAGGCAGGCAATGGCAATTGAATCGCGCGCTTGGTACGTGGCAAAAGCGCGTGGGATTTAATACGCGGCGCAGGTAGCCCGTTTGTTGGCCAATGAATTGAACGCGTTTCGAACACGCGTTTGCTCGCCATATGCTGTTTGCCCGGCTAAAAGACCTTTGTGCGCTCCGCTGACACTGTTCGTCCGCGGCTTGACGGAAGAAGCGAGTAACATGTATGAATGAACGTGTGAATGAGCAGGAGGAAGGGACTATATGTTTCATCTTGTAAAAGTGTGGCAAACGAGATTATACCTTGATTAATCTTTATTCCATCTGATTGTCCTTAAACATTAAAACGAGAGGATTACAATTGATATGTAGCACTTCAGAAATGAGTGACTTATATTCTTCTAAATACCTATGATTTCTCATGTATTTAAAAACGATAAAAAGGACATCCAGTGGTCAGTCACGGTGAACAAAAACCAACCGCCGTGTGCAAGCCTAACAGGATAGATTTATCTATCGTTAACGTGGCAAATCTGTCGCCCGGCGTAGCGTAATTACTCTAACCGTGGCCGGTTGTTTAACTATGACCGGTTCGCCTGTCCGTCGGGGATCTTACCTCGAATCGAATCGATTCGTTTCGTACCCTGGGCTGGGCAGCAACAATTACTTTTATCACGACCGGCCCGGCAGCTTCTCGACGCGAAGCAACGTCCGATCGGGACTCGATCGTTCGGATGGAGAGATAAACCGCGGGCACGTTGCTCGCCGAAAGACAAACCGCGTTATTATGCACGTCCGCGAAAGTTATACATACGCTTTGTTCAGCGACCGTGCGCGATAACGAGCGCTCGTTGCGATATTCGAGGTGTCCGGCGAGATTGCATCTCAGTCCCGCCGTACGGGACATACATTTTGGAGCGATTGATTTCTTATCGTTGCCACGATTGACCCTTCATTAACTATGCGCCAAGACTCGATATGACAGTGATATTTGGTTGGTTTCTTTTTTTAGAGTTGGATGAATCGCTTGGGTGTTCAGAAATGAAAGGAATTGTTCTCGACTTTGAGAAGCGCAGGTATTTTTTTATTCCACGCGGATTCAATACCGATATCGAACTGTAGAGATTTCGCGAACGATGAAATTTTCTTTGAATTTATGAGAATGACTAGCAATATTTGGACTAGGTACGAAGCATAATTGATCGCTGCTTAAGCGTAAAAGAGGAAGGAAGGTTTCGCAAAGATATGAAGGCATGTTTAAGGTTTAAAATCCAAGTAATTTATTTCGTATAAAATATCTCTATATTATATAGGTGATATCTCTATCTCAAATAGTAGTTTACTTTTTCTTTACAAAAACTAGAAAGAGTGGTACTCGCCCTGAACCGTCCGCCGTTTCTCTTTCATCTCTCTTTTAATTACAATGAATATATTTAGAACGCAGAACAGGTCGACGGCCCGATTACTTTTTTTTTTTTTAACAATATAATCTTTTCCGAGTGACTTCTCCGCGAGGAACACCGAGAGACAAAAGTTTCGAGCGAATCTTCTTTCGCGATGAGCCTCTCGTTTTTCCTCGCTTGAATTATATATAGATATACATATATATATATATAGTATTATTGTACAATGACTAGTTTCTTCGAGTAACTTACAGTGGATTTACAACATAAAAAATAAAGAAGGCAAAGATAAAAGTACAAAAAGGAAAAAAAAACGAAAATGCAAATGAAATATAAAATACTAAGCTCTCGCGCTCGTTTCTTGTGTTCGCTCTTCGAGTCGCTAATCATTAAATACTTTTCCTCTGCTTCGTCTAATGTATATGGCGAATTATGATAATACTTTGTTTCGTGCGCGCCTAGGCAATCGCATCGTTCAATTTACCTCTCCGCGCCTGGCACGCGATCTCAAAAAGGAATGGCACTTTGGTGCGCGTTCACTCGAATCGATCGAAAACGAAAAATATAAACGAAATATAATAAGAGAAAAAAAAAACGAAAATGGCACGGCAGCTTCACGGGACCGCGTCAAGCGGTTAACAAGTCTTCTCTGTGCTATCCGCTCCGAAGGGGGGCAAACGCACATTGTCTCTCCCTTATCGTTATCTAAGTACAGTCGTATCCGCGCTCGTATCCTCGCCGATCGTCACACGCACACACCGAGCTATTTACAACAGGACGACGAAAGGATTAACGAGAATAATAGAAAAATGCACAACCGTTTTCAAGAATAAAATACTCGATCGCGATGGATCCGATTCTTGTTTCCGCGACCCTCCGAGAACGCGCGCGTTCCGAGGTTCAGTTTCTCGCCCGCTCGTGTTCCCCCTGCCCGATGATCTCGATGAAAATTCACGCGACTTCAAGCATGAATTTCGATCGAGAGCCCAGGGTGTACACGCTTTACAGTTTGCTCACCGAGAAGCTGAACCATATCGCGTACCGAAATCTCCCCGACGACCTCTTAACGTTACTTTTGTACTCCGATCAACGCGTTAAGGCACTTCATCATCGAACAAAGTTAACAAAGTACTAAGGGTAAAGGAACCGTGGTTTCTTCGAGAATACAGAATCCTCAGCAGCCGTAGCCCATTGGTACAGCGACACCGGGGCAGCCACCCTCTTGGTGTTTCGTCAGAAGGGACATCCTGCTGAAGGTCTTGCTGCACGAGGTGCACGAGTACTTCTTCACGTCACTGTGCGTCTGAAGGTGAGCCCTCAGGTTGCTCCTGTCGGCGAACGCGCGATTGCAGTGCTGACAGCTGAACGGCTTCTCACCGGTGTGCGTCCTGATGTGTCCTTGCAGCAGCCACGGCCTGGAGAACGCCTTGCCGCATAGATGGCATTTGCAGGGCAGCGTGTGCGTTCTGATGTGCATTTTCAGCGCGCCCAAGCTGACGTAAACCTTCTCGCAGTATTTGCAGGAGAAGGATTTCTTCGCCTGACCCTCGGCCGCCGCGCAATGGAATTGCTGGTGCTTCGACAGGCCGGAGTACGTGGAGTACGATTTTCCGCAGTCGGGGCATTGGTACCTCGGCGACGCGGACGACGAGGAGGACGACGAGGAGGACGAGGACAGGGACGCCGTGGAACCGTTGGACACGGTCTTCTCGATTTTCGTGTTTACGATCGCCGAGCCTGCCGACGTGCTTCCAGCGGATGATCTTCCGCTGTCGCTACCGGGGGAGGAGAGGTCTTCCGGCGTGACCGGCGGTGGAGACCTGAGCGATCCGGAGCCCAAGGAACTGGTCGGCGATAAGCCGCAATGGTCCGGACTGGCCCAGTGTGCGTAACTCCTGGCGATCGGCCGCTGGATGGTCGGGCAGGTCAGTGCTGTATGGGGCGGCGGTGATACCGACGTGTGATGCTCCGGGGAGGAATGCGGGTACGCCGGCATTGGATAGGACGGATAAAGTTCTGCCCCGGCGTGGTGATAGCGATGATAGGCGGCCGGGTAAGGTAGATAGTGCGGCGGATAAAGCGGCGCCGTCCTGGCCCAGGCCGGGGTCGCGTAATGCGCCAACGGCTCCACAGGTGTGTTCAGATTCAGTGGCTCCAACGGCGCTTTGCTCGCCATGAAGTGCAGAGGCGCCGTCGAGGAGTTCTCGTGCTGAATCACTTCCACTCGCGCTTTCTTCGCCACGGGATGAATCGGCGCGATGCCCGCCGGCGGTGTCATGGCTTTCGTTGGATAGTGATGATGGATATGGTGAACCGGATGCATATGATGGTGCACCGACGGTGAGGTCGCCAATGGTGGCGACTGGGAGACTTTGATGATCGGTGACGGGGACCTCGAGGCACGGTGCTCCGGCTGCTGTTGGCGCTCGGCGGTTTTGCTGAGATCCTCGGGCTTTGTGCTGAGATTCTCAGGCTCCGGGATGTCGTCCATCACGACATCGATGATCTCCTCTGAACAAAGAAAGGTGAATTCTCTGTTAGTCCGACAGTCATACTTCATCGATTTTCTTAGGAGGATAATGGAGGGAAACATTTCTTTTTTGTTTAAGGGAAGTAAAAAAAAAATACAATTATCGAGACTCACCTTTAATCACTTCTGGAACCTCTTCCGCGGGCAAGACGGGCACTGGCCGCTTCTTAAGCGGGCAGTGACTGTAATTGTTGTTCTTCTTGACGAAGCTCCTCGGCATCTCTTCGACCAGCATCTTGACTGTCTCTTCGCTGGCGAATCGTTTCGCGATAAACGTCGGCACTTCGCAGGTACAGGACTCCGCGAAGGCGGTACACCGTAGTGTTAATCCAGATTGCTCGCACTGATCACTGATGAGAACTGTCAAAGTAATCCACAAGGTAATCGCACTGCACTGCGTTGGCCTTTTTTTTTTCTCTATCTTTTACACAACAGTTCTTGTCAGTTTTCGTCTCGTGAGATTCACAACACTCGATCTTCCTCGGCAGAGGAAAAGAATCGATCCTCACGGTTCGCTCGTCGGAACGGAACTGAATCGACTCTGTTCGACCGGCACCGAGGTCGTAGCACACACAGCGTGTATAAAGTGGAGGAAAGGAGCAAACGATTGACGGGTGAACTCGGGATGTGTAAACGTTCGGAGGTACCCACGATCTCTCGTGAGTGTAGCGTATGTTATTCGGCTGCAAGCCGGTCTCTAACTGGCAGGGGGGTGCTACAGGGCCTTTTATAAGCGGGTCACCCCACCGACCAGGTGCAGGTGGCCCGCACGTGCTGCCCGGCCAATGCAGGCCCACGGGCCCCGCGTTCCAAGCCAATAGGGGACGTCCAGTCACGGGCCATCGTCCAATGAGAGGTCGAGCATCTGTTCCACCGGTTCGCCTATCGCCCCCCCCCCCCACCTCTTGTTCTATGCAACAGCAGGAGGTGCAGGATGTTCGTGAGTGCGACGCGATTATCCTGCTGCGCTTCGCTCTCGTTGTTTCCCCTCTTTCTCTCTCGCTGGTACTCCTTTTTCTCCCCCCTTTTTTTTCCCGAATACTGTCTCTTTCATGCTTGCACAGGTCACCTCTCTATACCCCTGTCGCTCGCGCGCTCACCCTCTATCTCGCTCTTACATTCTGTTCGCGTTCCTGTTACGTTACGTTGTTGAACGGAGCAGATGCTGGGCCCCTCCCGTAGCACTCACCCTCCCTGGCAGGAGTTACCACCCCTCTGGGCCCGAGACCTGGCCCGACGACCCGTCACCTCTGCGCTGTCGTCGGTGCACATGCACCACCGATTCAACGCGGAACGTATTTCCATCCTCCTCCCGTGCCCTGTGCATTCTTCCTCATCTCGGTCGGGACATTTGCACCCTCCCCTTCATCCCGCTCTCGCCACACATTCTTCTATTCGAATTTCCGTTCGTTCTACCTGAATTTTCTTTCTCGTTCTACCCTGCTTCCTTTCAATCAGTTGCTCCTCGAATGTACGCGTTTGTGCACGAGGTGCACGCTCTCGAGTGCGCATTGGCTGCTGCGTCGCCTTTTTCTTTCTTTTTTTTACACATCGACCACCTTTTCACGTGCGAGGAGAAACGCGCGTCTGTGTACGCTGCGATCCGCCCGGTGCCCCTTTCTGAATTTCACCCCTCGTCCCTTTCACGACTCCCCGCCGCCGCCGCCGCCAGTTTCGAACGTAACGGTCGTGTCGCGTGCCACAGCATCGCCCACGCGTGCTGGAACCCACACACACGCACGTGCGTACAGCCAGGGCCCGGCGCGATTGTATGCGCCTCCTCACCCCCATAGAGCAGAATTCACAAACGTCGGTCGGCATTTTTGCCCCTCGAGAGGGGGAGGAAACGCTTGTCCCGTTAATGGGCCCGCCACGTGACCGCTGCGTAGATCATCCACAGACGATAGCGGTTTTGTGATTTCTGGTAAACGATGCCGAGTCCAAGCGTCTCGGTCCAGCGTTGGCTTCGGTTAAACCCACCTCTCTGGATGCTGCCATAAAAAAGTTATCGTGGACCGCAACGATCGATCGTATCAACTGTTGCCCTCATTATTTTTGGGAGAGCGCTCAGACAATGGCGGCAAAGCTATTCTCTTTCGGGCGTAACATATGAAAATACGTTGAACCACGGCGTCCAGTCCGGTTGATTTGTCGGTAAATTTACGAGACAAAAGCGGCAGGCATGCATTCCGCTCGATCGGTTCTCCGTTTCATCGATGTGTCACCGACGTTAAATCAGGTTATCACAGCGCCGCAGGATCGGTCGCGAATCGATCGCGAAACGATAAACCGCCGGCCGGGAGACCGGTACGGCCGCGCGATTTTTGACGAAGGACCCTTGTAGTCGTAAACAGCTCGTTCGCCCAACACTTTGTTCCCCGAGCTGGTTTCAGGCTCGCGTTAGCAAACCTTACCATTCAGAATCCCCGCGATCATAGAATTATTCCCGCGGATGAGTCTGCGCAAGACTGAAATCGTTCCCCGGTGCGGATTCAGCAGAACGAATCAGACAGCTGAAGCATCAAGTGTTAACGTTGATGATTCAAGGGAATCTGAGAAGCGTGAGGAATAATTTATTCGCGCTCGTTTTAGAGACGGGGGCGGCATTTGAAATAACAAAAGCGATTCCCATTCTCGACAACTCTTAACAGATCGGGTTTCGGTCTCGCGTTTCTCTTCATGAAACTCGATAAAAAGAAAAAAAGGAAGAAGTAGTACCGACTTCTGTGAAAAAGAAATCGACGGAGCGATTCGTTTATAGACACACGACTTGCCAGTTTTCATAAGTGTCGCAAAACTATTAATCACAGACCTTCCAATCGAATCGTGCACCCTTCGATAAAGTATTGCAACACGTATCAACTCCGATTTAAACAGCGATTCATAAACCGGCCCACGAAACTCAAACAAAGGCCGCTAATCGTTTCCTGTTATTTATTTATCACGCCATCGGTCATCTGGGCGGAGACGCGAAAGTTTCGTCGTTCATTATCGGCCACGTCCGGAGCGACGTTTATGCGGGACGTATTAGTCGAAGCCGCCACCGTGTTCGCCCCCTCGCGTTATAAATTTACTCGATCGTTAAGCGGGACGCAGAAGTCGATTCGCGCTCGGCGATAAACCGCCGGGCGGCTCCCCGAGGAACCCAAACGCCGCGGAACGATTTGACCCGCCGCGTTCTTGGTCCGATTGAAAACGCGTTGCTCCATTTTCTTGTGCTCGCGCTTGTCACATCGGACACCCACACGAATACGGCGTTTTCCGTGCACAGGCGAGCCGTGTACTTACGCAATGCGTTCGAAGAGTAGAAGCGAGAGATCGGCATGGATCGCCTTCAACCAGGAGTATAGGGATAGTGGGAAAACCGCCGAAGTGATTAGAATGTACGTTTGAACGGTGTTTTCAAAGGCGTAGAAAAACTGAGGAATATTAGATTACTTCTTTAAAGGGACTGAGAGGCATAAAAGAATTTGGCTGGTCGGAGAAAGGTACGGAAAATCCCAATTTACGCGGTCGGAGGCGTGCCTTTTGTTCTGCTGGAAAGAATGGAATGGACGATTGAGAAGTTTTAATAATTCATAATAGTATCGATAGATTGATATATTTAAATGTTGCACTGATCGGAATAATGCAATGTTTTTTTTATTCTTGGTTTCTATTTGCATGTTGGAAAGCGTCTTGCACTTAGGTTCCCATGGCGCTTGCGATTTATGCTTGGCCAACTCATTGACTTTCAATTCCGCCTCGCACCTTAGGTCTGTGCGAATTTCTAAGCGTGCAATAGAAAGGAACCTACTAATATAAAGTTATTGGAGTAATTGTAGAACGAGAGGGGAAAAATTAGAATTCCCAGTTTTGAATTTTCCACTCCGGCTCTTCGGGAATGGAACAAAGAACGGAACGAGTCACTCAATTATCTATTATTCTATTTTCACCATAGAAATTGCCCGCTTCCTCGCGCCTCGATTGTTCTACCGTCGCTTATCTCATCGACACCCTTGGGGGTGTACAATCGCTGTAAAAGCGTGCCCTGACACTCGACGCGGCCGGTGATCAAAGGGACGGCAAACAAGAATAGCAGCGGTCATCGAGTTCGAGCCGAGGCCGACGCAGCGGATACGCAATGTCGACGCAGCACGCGCGCAACGAGTCATCAGAGCAATAACAATATCTGTCTCGTGCAACAAGTAACTCGATCGACACGGCCAAGCCGAGTGGCTCTAGCCTCCGTCGTGTTCCCATGGAATTTCCAAGGGTGATTAATAAGAAAATAAATCATAAACGTATACGCTGGTGGCGGACTATGGAGGTTGACCATAAATCACTGAAAATGGGGTTTTACCCTTTGTCCTGTTCGGAAATACGGATTTCCATGATTTCGAGACCGAATTATTATTTTTACATGCCGATAGCATTACGCCTTGATATTCAACAAATAGTTCTTTTCTAATTTTCAATCCTTAGAATGAAAATAAGTATCATATCAAAATTAATCCTATAAATACCCACACCTGTACTTTTATCCCAGAATTAATCAGCTCAAACCTCCAATATTCTCCCACCTACTGTTTTCATCCCCGTGCGCGTAAGACGTGTAAAAAAATATCTCGGCATACCGGATAGTTAGGTTGGCCCATATTTGATTAAAGCCGCAATCCCATTCCAGTTCTAAATATGCGGCCGAGAGGAAAGGGTGCATCGATCAGGGCCAGGCCGTGATTCCCGGTAAATCCACCAGCTGACAACGAGACTTCGGTTACACGATCTCCTTTTTCGGTCCACGACGCACTCGTACATCGAAACGATGAATCGTGCACCGGTCGCCCCGTCAAATCATCTACCTGCGCTTTTTCGGTGATAGAAGTGTACGCTTTTAAACGCTACGTTAGACCAAGGTATCCGCCGTCTCGCAACCCCTTTCCTTTCTTCCCGGCTCGATTTCGCGGCCCAATGGGGGGGAAAAAAGCGAGACGGGGATGGGATCATGGGAGGAGGAAGACCTGTAATATTTCAGGCCGGTTATTCCGGTAGCCCTTGCCACTGGTCCCGCTACGGTGTTCCGTTTCTTCTCTCAGTATCGCCACGGTACGAGCGAGTTCACGAAAAGTGCTGCTAAATTATATCAAATACCCGGCCGCGTTAACTCGCCTCGTACTTTTGTTTGCCCGCGCTCTGTGTACGTGCGAAACGAAGGGGGGACAGTCTTGTTCTCCGCTCCCTGCTCGGCCGTTCCTGTATCTCGAGTGTTCGCAGGTTGCTCGAAAAATCGTACTTTTTCTGGGCCACTTACGGACGGAAGCAGGTCTCACAGACGGGATCCCGATACGAGTTTAACCGGGTCTAGGTTTCTGTCGATGGGGTTGGCAGATTTTTCAGATAGAGTGTCGTGCTCTTTCCCTTTTGTGGGAAATGGGCTTGAGAATGGGTGGCTTGGATTAAGGGGACATTTTTGCGGATTCGCTGTTGCAAGAAGGGAGTCGAAGTAGATGCATATACCCTTTAGGGGTTGAAGAATTCCGTCAGACAAATACAGTTGCGTGCTCCGAGGGTTTTCATTTTATTTCAGATTACACAATAGTATATGATCGTGCAAATTTCCTTTGCGATGATTCTAATAAATCAACAGAGAACAGCTATTAGAAACGTTTGAGTTCGAGTAGTTGAGAAACCAACGAGACCGACAGTACACCATTTAATTTTCACGCCTGCTGGCCTACAGATGCGTATATCGAAATAGTAAATTACACGGTGCGGCAAAGGTAACGAAAGGTGCGATCGGTGGAACCCTGAAATACAAAACGCCACGGCACGGCGTACAATTGGAAACTTTTAACTAATCCATACACAGAGGCACCTTTACCGGTCGTGATTTCGTCCGGCCGAATAAATCTGTATAATTATTACGGCTCGTACGTGTGTATAACGGGTGGCCTCCCCACCTTGGCCGTGGAAGGTAGCCCCATCGGAAGGAAGCTGGTTTATTTTTTTGTTGTGCCGCCTCGAGGAGCGAGGGGTGCCCCATAAGCCTCACCTTTGAAACACCTGGCTATTACCGCTTGGATGTTTTATATTGTATGTGTGTGTGTGTGTGTGTGTGCGCGCCACCATATGCGACTGGCCCCACCGAGACTAGCGGTCCCATTTTCGGGGCCCCGTGGATCCCTAGACATGTGCAAGGTATATTCCGGCCACGAGGGGAGGAAAAGGCTCTCCGCTTCCCTTTTCTCTCGTGCCATCCGATTGCTTTTGTACCAGGATGGGGCATGAACTTTCCTGGAAGTAATGAAAATCGTGACTTTGACCTCGTAGAGAGAATTCTTTAAATGTCCGATCGAAAGTTCCTCACCGAGAAAACTATAAAGAATAAATTCGTTTGCTGTATCCGTGTTAGCAGTTGTACGTACGAAGAGTCCGGTTAATAAAAGTTTCCTGTCCATAATTTCCAGGACGTATCGCTGTACTTGTTTGAATTAAAAGCGTTCACCGAGCGAGTCGGAGCATGCAAACGAATCTCACGCCACTCAAGGTCCCCTTTATCTTAATCTAAGCCACCTAATCGGTAGTTGTATAAGCGGATCAATATTGACTTTAGACCGTTGACCAGTTTCGATGACAGCGTCGTCGGCAGATTCTCTCCGAGATGACTCAGGAAACAGTGAATTGCACCGACTGACCTTTGTCGCCTCGCTCGTTCCCGATAACGCTTTCAAGGCATACGCCGTTTACCAATGCTTCGTCAATAGTCGTTTAAGAAGAGAATCCAGTTCTTTCATTCTTTTCTTTTCTCCCCCCTGTCTCCAGCGTTCTGTGTTTCAGAGAAAGCCACGGAGACAGTGAATGAAGAGGATTCCTCAACGAGGCTCGGACAGCGAGCACTGGTTCTGTGACACCAGTCATTTACCTCGAAAATAAGAGGGTTCCTCTTTTGGCCAACAGCTTAAGCAGCGGGAAATTGGCAAGGTAACAATGGGCGACACCTGCGTCTCCGGTCTTGCCTCGAGGCTCGCTCGGGCTATCGGCTAATTAGGAACAATCATGCAGGTACTACTAGCGCATGAATGGGTTGTTTAGTCATTCACTGATTCATCGAGAGAACGAGCGATCTCGGAGCGGTGATGATTTTACTCTAATACGGCTTAAGATTGCTATGAATAGATTCGGTCGCAAGCAAAAAGGCGCGGTACTATTTCTGGCTAAACATCTATTTAATACGCTTCGTTACTTGCTCGGAGATCTTCGGTATGAGTAAGTTTTATTGACCATCGCACGTAACGAAGGGTCGCGGTCGGGGACTTGTTTGTCGGCTCCGCTCCAAAATGTATCGACCGAGGCACCAGGTCGGCTTATCTCTATGACGCGTTATGGATTTGTTATTCTACCTATCGCTTATCTGCATACCGCTGCGCTCGGTGCGTTCTCCGCGATGCGTCATTGCACGGGCACTGTTTACGAGCAGAAACTTTCGAATTTTCCACCGATGAGTATGTCGAGGAGAGGACCAAGATAACAGGTTCAACATCTTTCTTATGCGAAATACTTTTTTTGTCGCTCCAATTCTGTTTCGAACACATTTAATTTAATTTTTTATATTTGCCTCTTGATCGATCTAGAAATTATAATTGAATGAATGACGATCTTGCCAGTAGCTTATAAAGCGCTGGAGTCTTGGTTTCCTATTTTATCTAAACTTCCACGTTATCTAATTTTTACTCGAGTGCAATAAAAATCGTAGACGCCCGGGGTAGAAACAACAGATGACTCCATCCTCGCAAACACCGACGTGGAGCATTTTCGTTTCGTTTTACTTCGTCGAAGCGTGTCACTTCCAAAGTGCCTCTCAGTTTTGTTTTCCCCGGCTTGTTTACACGGTTATTAACAACTGAGATAATCAGGTTGCAAACAATGTACCTGCGTAACCCGGCCAGCAAAGACGCGCGGCTCCGAATCCTTCGGGATCCCGCTGGCCCATTGTTCCGCATTGCGTTACCTGGCCCGTGAATCCTTTTGTCCTGCGAGCCTTCGTCCAACTGTTTCGAGAGCTCTTCACCATCGTTTTTTTTTCTACTCCTCCTCTTGGTTTTCCTCCTTGCAACTGACGTGGCGGCGCGTCTGACGTTCTCGCGACAAATTCGGCTGGAAAACATCAAAACAGGTGAGGAGTATTATCTACTCCTGCATGTTAGTCATTAAGACATCATATTGTACACGACGCAATTCTGTTCGAATTGCAATCTCTTTTTTGTAAGTGGAGTTATGGATCATTGTTCTCTGTCAATCTTTTAAAAATAATTGTAAAACATTTTGGGTGGCGCTGGATATCATAGCGATTATTGTGCAATGTTATTATTTTGCTATTTCCAGATATTTTAATTTTTTTGTTTCCTAAGCATCCGTTGTTACAAATTTTACAAGAGCTATCGTTTTCGCCAGAATTTCTAAAACTCCGCAGTGTCCCTTAAAGTTGAACTCTGCTCCAACCAAAAGCGAACGGTCTTACATCCCCCTCAGTGTCACTTACCCCAAACTGCACTTTCCTTTGCAGCTATGCGGAATTGTTTGGGAGATTCGCAAGATCCCCCAAGAGCGTCAGGTCCCCGAAGAATGAAACGTTTCATTGAGGGTTGACCATTACGGGGCGCGAGAAAAGTGTCCATGACGAATGGCCGGGCGAACTTTGCAGGGGTTTTTCCTTCCGTAGACTCCTTAAAGTGTCTTTAGAGCACAGTTTCAGTCCTTTCACCACGAGCCTCGGCCATTCATCGTGAAAACAGATATAGCTAGCTGACCGGCACAGGTGCGGATTTCTCAAAGAAGAACATTCAAGGCAACTCGGTTGACAATCGGGAAGCGTAGTAGATTTTCAAGCAAAACGAACACAATCATCCCGACCTGTCTTTCCCTTTTTCTATTCCTTCAATTCGTGCATCCCGAAATCGTTCGGAAATTTTCCAGTTTAATCGACTGCGCGATGCATTCTATCGTTCGGCTATTTCCGATTTAACCCGGCCCTTCCCTGTCCGCGCGAATAATTTTGAAAAAAAGAAACGCTTATGCGTGCTCAAATGCGGGCATGTGTGTCTCCTCCAATCTCTTGATCGTTCCTCCATATTTTCTTCGAATATCAATTTTCCGTTGATGAAATTTTTAGTGGAGAGGACCACTGCCGCCTCGGATATGTTCCGTTGATCGTGAATGGGGGATAGCGTAGCGGCGCTTTTCCTCTTATTTTCTCTCTCTCCCCTTCTTTCTTTCTCGGCATGAATAGCCGTGGCACGTAGAGGCCTCTCCATTGTGCCGAAATCTCAAAGAATCACTGGCTCCTCTTAAGTTCGTTGGTTCGGTCAGGGACGCGAAGCCCAGTGTACTTGTTCTTTGTGTGCCCCGCAGACCGGAGGGACCTGCTGCAGTAATTTTTTCGAAAGCAACGTCTACTCGCGTCCATGGGCGCTGACGAGATCTTGACCGACCGCCAGATTCTATCGCCCAGAGATGATCGCTGTCTGCGGCATAAGCAACGCTCACGAATCGCTAATCCTTCTAATCTTGATCATCGTCTCGATCGTAGATTCCATTTTAAATACTTCATTGTGCTTTAGCTCGGGCGACGATTAGGGATCAGATTGACAAAATGAAGGTTTAGTGGGGTTGCGTTACTGTACATTCCCGCAGATCTTTCAAAAATTTTAATATCGCGAATTTAGTCAATTACGGATTGTAGACGATAAAGCTAGGAAGTCTCTTAGTAGGATTTTAGTAGGACAGAACTTCAAAATGATCAACGGTACTAAATTGTGAGCCACGACAAATCAGAAAATGTCTGACCGAAAATGAAGCTTTATCTCGCATAACGATTTCCTTGAAACTTCCAATTTTATTGTTCGATGGAAGAGCCCAGTCCCCAGCTCCCGTAAGATATCGATTTTCCGATGTCCCCTTGCGCGCGTTCGAACCTGCTCGCGTATATACAGAAGACGTTCACCTGCGTGCACGCAGGCACGGGTGAGGAAAAATCGACGCTCGAAAGAATCCGATCGGGGTGCCAATCCCTGGAGCAACGAAAGCGAGCGCAGCAGCCCGGACAACATCTGTCCTGGATCCAATGGACAGCTGATCCTGGGCCGGGCGCGTGGCAACTTTCCGTTTTCCAGAAACTTATGGCGGTCCTTCCCCCCCCTGGAAGTTAAATGATCTTCCGACCGGACGTTTCATTGCGTTTAGTCTATTATTAGCGCCGTGAATAAAACGTTTCGGTGCCCGTATGCCGTAGAATACACGCGTGCTATTTGTCTAGCCCCAACGGTTTCGCTTTCCCTTTGGGTTACCGTTGGTTAGCGCGCTTTTCTTCTTTATTGGTTTACTTAGCACTTTGATTAGCGGGGTATCATCGTTGGTAAATTAGAATGGACACGCTAATTATGGTCTCCTTGTAATTCTCCTGTATATACCTTAGTATTCAATTAATAGCAATTATTGATATCTTCCACCGCGCTCCAGCAGTTTGAATTTTTCGGGGAATGGGTAAAGGAGTCCTAACATCTGACGTAGAAGACGAGGATTTCAACAATCTGTAGAGATAAGGTCGGCGCGGATAGCTTTTCCAGGAACGGAGCATATGATCAGTTCACTAGGCGATTTTCTTTCGGTAGGCGAACACGCGCCCATCGGGGGGTTAGTTTTAGGGGCGGGCAGGTGACGGAATGGACCAGATGACCGAAGCTCTGTCAAATTTTGGTATCGTAAAACTGCTCCAGAAATGGCCATCCAGCGCGGAGTCTACTTATCTCGTCTTGGCTAGCATTAATCTTTGGCCGCGTTGAGGACGCCTTAAATCTTTCCAAATTTATTCTCTTCGTTTCAAAAGTAGGACTTTACAGTCATCTTTAATTCTTCGATAAAATAGTAACACAACAATTCTCGTGATAACTATATCAGACGTTCCTGTAATTTCACTGCAAGCTTCCCCAGTGAATAATTTTCCCACCCCACGAGGACCGCTGTTCCGCATCACTCGTCAATCGAGAGACACGTCCCACGCAGTCACCCTTGTCTCAATTCTAAACACATCGATGACGAGCTCTCTTTCAAGCAGCGCGTTCACCAAATCGTCCAGTCCCTATAATGACATCACAGCATAGATCCTCGTAGCGCGAGAGCGTGCGAACGCGATATGATCTCTTCAGGACCACCGGACCAAGGAGTCTTTATCTGATCGACCATTAGGTTGAGACACAGGCCACAACGATGCATCACAAACCGCTTGACTTTTATATTTTTCATCTACACCCTTGTTATACCATTCCTCCACGCCGACCATCGTTGCCCCTGCTACGATGAACTAGTTCTCGTTCTGCTTTGACAAGACCTCACGCGTTAGATTCTTTATCCGATCCTCGTGGACGCCTCCTGTGACGGGAGCAGAAAAATTTGCTGTCGATAGCGAGGTTTTGATAAGACACGAAACTTGTTGGCAGCCAGAGCAGCTGTAAAGGAATAAGGATATTAATGTTCTATAAGTATCAAGAACAAAGTCTTTCCGTCACCGTTCTCAGGAAGGAGAACCCATAATTTACCACCGCACAGTTCGCTAAAAAGTCGACGCACGTGAAACGTACCGTACATTGAACCGACGAACAATTTTTCACCGGCCACCAACCGCGACTGTTCCGTTCCCGATTATGATTGAATCAACTTTGTACCGAGCAAGGAATGCGTTCACTGCGCTGTACCTACTGCGCTCGGCGTACTTCTGCGGGGCTCGGTTAATTAAATTAATTTCAATTGGGCTCTCGTAATCGCGGTCTAGATACACTTTCACCGCACGTTGCGACAGGGCGGCCGGGTCTGGATCGGCTATCTAAATCTGATACAGACACAGCGCCCGTTGATAACAATATCTGGATGTCCCGAGGGTGATCGTGGGTGCACCTTAGTGTGCGTACAGGCGAACCTGTATTACGTTACATTATACTTGGCAAGCCATTGGCGGGCTAGGCTGTTACGCGTCGCGCTTCGAAATTTCAACGATTTATCGACACGAAGTCCCAGCCCGTTATCGCCGTGAGGAGATCTCGCTTCATTCGTTCTTCGTTAATGCAATTACGCTTGGATATTATCGGCTACGTGCTTTGTCCTTTGGAATCGATCGTTTTGCGGTTTACCTCGCGAATGGTTCAGCTTCGAGACTGTTCGATTTTTAGGAAGGTAGACGCTTAGAAGGTGGATTTCAAGCAACCGCGCGGCACCCCTCGAGGGAAAGGAACGGAGAGAAAACTATTCTGAAAGAAGAGCGCTGAAACCCGCTTAGGGTTGAACGACCCTAGACGACGTATCCTGCGTCGTGTTAGCACGCAGCCAGCGAGGCTTACGGTTGCGTTCATAATCAGCGCCGACAAGGCGTACACGCGTCCCGTCAATGGTACAATGAGCCCTTTCCGCGGCGAAGACGAAGCAGCGGTGGCGAAGAAAGGAGAATAAGGAGGAGGACGAACTGAAAGAGAAGAGCGGAGAAAAATGCTACAAGGAGGAAGATATTGAGGATCGACCGCAAGGATTCAGAGAAAGAAACCACCGGACCTGTTACCGATTCAGTCAGTCAGGAATCACGCTTGATACGCGTTTAGGAGAATAAAAAAGAGATCCTGGAGATCTTCCCTCCGGATTCGTGTGAAAGAGTCCGACGGTTCGGAGTTTTCTCACCATAGTCGCGAGGTTAAGACGATGTTCGAGCGGACGAGCACGTTCTCTGGAATCGGCGGGTGGAGAAGGTGTCTCAGAAATAAGAACGGAAGGGCGAGGGTGGTGAGCCTCTTTCTCGTGTCGTTCTTCGACCCTTTCGTCGCGTATCCCACCTATCGCATGCGCGAGGCATCGGCACAAAGGACGACAAGAACGAATACTTTCTTCCATTGTGGGATTTATTTTTAGGAAAAATAGAGTACGCTTTTTGTAAAACCGTTGCAGGAGTTTGACGGCAGCTTTCGCTTCCTCGTGGACAACGTTAAGTAAATAAAAAGATAGGGACAGGGTGGATCACAGAGATTGATACTTAAACCGCGAAGAACATTGTCGGCAACCCTTCAGCCCCCAATCGCGTGATCGATGTTTAGGTAGTGCACCCTGGTCCCGATTGAACGTACCGTCGCTCAATATTTCATCGCGCATAGTCTGGACTTCGACACTTATCTGTTCGATTCGGGAAGGGTCCCGGTAGAAAGTAAGTCTCGCGTCGCGAGTTGGAGAGGCCGAGCGCGAGGCCGTCTCGCGGGCATAAACATCCGTACCGTGCACGACCTGGAATTCTCGTTTGATTTACTGCCGCTATCTCGACGCATTAGTCTTTGGTCCCCCGGGGGCCGATATCATCTGCATTAAAAAATGCTGCCGTCAACGCGGCCCGCCAACTACCGTGCTACCCATCCTCCGCGAATCGACCCGTGTCGTCGTTCCGTGCCGTTTATGGCCTGCGGTGTGGTTCCTCTCTTCTTCTTTCTGTCCGCCCTCGTCTCACGCGACGCTATTCCTTCCTGGTTGCCGGGAGCGTTTCGCTCCCGGTGTGTTGGCGCCGTTCCAGGGAGAGATCGACACTCGCGACAGGTAGTGCATCGGGTGGTTGGATATGGGATTATCGAATGGTGATGTAGAAGGGGTTAAAAGTACAGACTCGCTGAGGTTTTCTGGCGAAACTATTTATTAATTGATAATAGAACGTGATGGTACATAATGGCAAATCATAGAAATCCGAAGGGCAAACGTGGAAATAAAAGTAGCCGCGCGTTATCATCGTGTAAACTTGGTATCATTATAAATTACCTGTTGCTGCGAGTGACTTCTGTTCCTCCATATTCGATGCTACTATGCTTCCGTATGATGTACGATTACATACATACATTTGCATACATTACATATATTAAAGAGCATAGGAGAGACCTGGCTCCTTTCGTGTCCACATTCTTCGTACCACGGTGTGCATTAGAATCACGTTGTATCGGTTATTTATAGAACTGGAAACGACGACAGGTGAAAGTTTGAAAAATTGATATAGGGAGAATAGGGAGATCACCATGGCGAGCAAGGTGGCGGAACATATTCCGTCATGGTTACTCGGGTTACGTCACGGGATAAAACATTCCGCTTCTTAAATTTCTCCAAGCCTCTCTCGAGATCACCATCCTTGTAATAACGCGTGCCCGCGAATTAGCCGACTCTTTAATTTTCATAATTCAAGCCGCGTGTACAGTAGGAATGAAGAAGCAAACGGATTCCCGGATTCATTCGGAAGGCTGACGTGTAGTAGAAGAAATATCGCGAAGTGGAGACTGCTTCGTCTCCGACCAATTAATCGCCCGGTTGATACGCGTCCGAAAATGAAATTAGTGCGAGAGCGCACGCGGGTGGGTAGCCCGTGCTCCCCATTGCTTTCACCCTGTCGGTGGTCCCCTGCCAGGCATACATTAAATAAATAATCTCGATCCTGGCCCCGATGTAACGTGGCTGCTTAGAACACACCGGCACGAGAGGCTACTGCCCGGTGCCCACCTCCTTGCGCAACTGTCGGCCGGTCGTTTCAATTAATTAGCATCGCGGTATAAAAGACGAGTCTCATCATCTTTCCCTTCTCGTTCGGCTTTCACGTTGCTCTCGTTGCTCCGGCCACGGTTAGATTATTCAAAACGACTAGCAGCGGTGAGCAGCGGTGCGCGTCCGCCTCGTGTTTATTCATCCGCGTGCACCGTGCGTGCTCCGCGTCTTGGGAAACTTATTAGCGATACATACACGGTCGCCAGTTCGTTAGATATTAATGGGGCGCGGGCGTTCATCGTGGCGAGTGGCCGGGAGTAATCAGCTGACACGGGATTTCGGTGAACAAACTTGAAATTAGGAATACTTTCACTGTTCTGTTATTTTATCGCAGTTTGTATCGTTCAACTGGACGATGTAGTCAATTATGAGATGTCCGTTTCTCGCGTGAAGGTTGCTTCGCATAGGGTCTCGAGATTCCAGATCTGGATCCGCGATTCAGCTTCGATCGTTAATCACTGCCTTCCTTGCGATATCTTTTTTCTTTCCCGCTCATACGGACCGATTTTCGCAACCGACAATTTCACTGGTCGACGCACGCGCGTAAGCACGCCGCGTGTACTACGCAACTCGCGGGCACTCGCATGATCGAGCTAGAACCATTGTCTCTCTGTAGCACGGAGAAAGTGTGACCCTAATAGCCGAGGGAATGATTAGAGGAATCGCGGTGCTCCAATCAGCACGCGCCGTCGCACCCACTCGTATAAACACGGCGAACCGGCTCCTTTCTCTAAAACCGCGAACGTGTATTTCTAGCCGCCGATTTTTGTTTGTACTCTTCGTGCAAGCAGAGTCACTATTGTGTTGGTCGATTCTTCTCATTATCTCGCTGCATCCTTCTTATAACTGATAGTGGAAATGTTTTTGGACATCGCAGTACTGTTAGTTGGCGCCGTTTGCAAGGGCCTGGGCGTCCCGGCGCGGCGCCTCGTTGCGTGCCCCGGAGGGTCGATTGCAAGAAAATCGCATAATTTACGGGCGACAATACGCCCAGTTCTCCGCTCATTGAAGCATGAGCCGCTGAACCTCTAATCGACTACTTATCGATCTTACTTTACCGTCGCTGCCTCCGGCTACGCAATTCCTCTGGGTCCCGTGACCTGCTGCAACCCTTAATTACACCACAAGCCTCGTATTAAAAGGCGATCGTGTCGTCCAGTATTAACGGCGGTCTTTGCTCGGCACACATTGAGAGGATAGAACTCAATTAGGCTACGAGTAGGTACGCTTATTAATACGATTTTTGAGTCGCTTTGCATATCATGACTGTCGCATTACGTTCCCCCTTTTCTGGAGAATTTGTTTTCTTTCCTAATAGCCTAATCAGAAATAATTAAGTGAAATTGAATAGGATTGAGGAAGAATGTAGAAAGGTGGCGGGTCACCGTTGATGGCGTTTTAACGAGGTCGAACGAATTTCTACCCGCGACCAGCCGGATCGATCGATCCCTGTCGTCTTGCTACCCAAAGCGCCGGACCCTTTTTAATGTTCGATCGCCGGCGCGACCGATCAATTAGCTTGCTATTGATCTTAGCGGTGCCGCGGTATAAGGCTGCCGCAGGATGACGGTGGTTTGGAAAAGTTCCTGCCACCTGGTCAGACCCCCACGGCACGAGCAGATGCGGTTCAATTCTTGGATCGATCGATCGTGCGCCTCTGTGATTTTTCATGGCCTCTCCCTAGAATCGTGTTACGACGGATTCCTCCAACCGTCGATTTTTATTTGTATATATCGTACACGTGTACCAACACGCTCCACTACATTACGTACAACCTAAAAACTTAGAAATTTTAATATTTATGAAATCATGTGTCTCTAATATCTGTATCCCTAATATGCCAGTCCTAATCATCAAATTAAACCAAAAGAATATTTCCCTCAGCTTCGCTGTTCAGAATCCCCCGGAAACACCATGGCCCATTACCACAAGGTCCAACGTCTCCTTTCCACGTGCCGGGCTTCGGAGGGGGAAAAATGCGATTTCAGCCCGGGTGACGAGGTTTTCTGCGACAGGCAGTCGTTTTTCACACGTCCAACGGTCTTCCATCGCCTGGAGACCGGCCTCAACCTGTCCAACGCTCAACGGTCATTCCCACAGTCACCTGTGCCCCGTGGAAGACACTCGTTGGCCCATTGTAACGATCCCTAATGCGCGTTATCCCTCGACTCTACCGGTTCACGGTGCTCCGTCTTCATCCGTTGTCTCTATCCGGCGCTGATTTCTTCTCGCGACGACACCTTGCCCCGCTCGAGACAAAGGGATCGCGGTCGCGACCGAGCTTGAAATGCTAATCCGCACGCGAGAGGGACCGAGTCCGACGCTCGGGAGACGGGAGAACGAGCACACCGAGGAAATGGAGAAGTATGAACGGGGTAAGAGAGAGGTATGTATGTATGGGGCGGCAGTGAGTTACGGGACAGTCTTAATTTCGTCATTCATCTCGACGGAGCGGAGAAGAGCCAGAGAAACGTCAGAGACCCGTGTGGACGGTTATTCGACCAGTTCTCCTCCCGTCTACCTCTTCTTGCGATTCGTAATGCGTAAAAAGTGCACGTCTTCTCCCTTCGGCACCACGCCCGTGTGTGTGTGTGTGTGTGAAATTGTTGTTTACTCAACGGACTGCTACGTGTTAGCATATCGACTGATTTATAAGCGCGCCGCAGGTCTTGAGAGATTGCTCATAGCAGTCTTCTTTCGGCCTGCTTGGCCACTCTCTTAGTGGTCGACGCGGTGGCTGATTGTTCAAGGCTCCCCTGAAGGGGTGATGCTGGATTATCTTCGCAAGGGACGATTTCTATGGGCTGTCGTAATTTTAACGTTTCGAGTATTTTGTCTGTTGTTAACCGAGCGTTACATTGCTTAATGGATTAACTCCTAGGCCCTTTGAAATCGAGATCCAGTCACCCCGTCGGCTGTTTCGGTATTCGAATACGTGTAATTATATTCTGAGCGTGAATGGAATATTATTCTCGGCAGCCCCTTGCAAGAAATTATATCCACGTACTTTATCGTTAAAGTGTTTCATGCAAAGGAAAGTTTAAATCATTATACGAATCCTAATTTCATTTTAGATTCACACATTTGGAAGCTTCGATCGTAATTTAATTTTTTATTTCAAGATACCGCAGCCTCGATAGCGTTGTTCAGTCGCGCTTCGTGTACCAACGTCTCGCGGACCAGGCATATTCTCGTGAAAGCTCAGCATCCTAATCTAATGCCAGCGATCCATCATCTCCCTTTGGCGGAGCTGCCGGTACCGACCTCGGGCAACGCGAGACGTTCTGAATAATATCATGCCCTTTTCTCCGCGGTTGTTCGCGCTGTCTGTTACTCGTTCGCGCCGTGACCACGAACAAACGAGCCCTAATTAATCCGGCGATCTCACTGTTTTGGGCCGGACGATCGCGATTCACCGCTCGAACGTTCTGAAAATCGACCGTGACGATCGCACGGCGCAGCGTGATGCTTCTACTTTCTTTTCTTGCACCGAGATAATGCGAGGGATCTTTCGTGGATGCATCGGTGCGAAAAGTAGTCTTCACTGTGAAATTATTAGTGGGTACTGCGAGTGTACTATACCGCACATACTTTGATTCCACTATTTTGTCAGCTTCGGAAAATATTTGCTCAAGTCTCGTGTATCGAATCGATGCTAATCTCTCTCAAATCAGAACAGAGGATCCAGTCACAAGAAACAGTATTATCTGACAAAAAAGAAAAAAATGTTTCGAAGGGTGTTTCCCCTTTCCAGAATGAAAAAACCTATTTTATTACACATTAACATTCGGTAAAGCCAGAGGAACTACACAAATACACATAATCGGGGCATCGGGAGAGCAATATAAGCATGGCGCGAACAAGGGGGTTCGATCATAGTAACCAGTTACATCGAGCGCGATCCGACAGAGGTGCTTTTATGCCCCCAGCGACGGGGCTGCAGAACAGTAGTATTCTTGTGCCCTTTTAACCACATGGCAGCTCGATAAAAGGAGGCATGCTGTCGAAATTCACGCGAACACACGCGTTATCGAGTGATCGATAAATGCCGACACAATAACCCATGGGAAATGCGTATATCGGGACTCTGTGCGACTGATAAAAAGGGAAGCCTGACTTTTTATTGCTCGCAGACTGAAAGGGTGAATAGTACCTTGTATCCTTGGAACAACGAGGTCTTCAACACATGCCCACCTTATTTTACTGTAGGCCATCTGTAATTTTGAAGAATATCGCAAAATCGATAGAATCCAACGACCAAATCATTTTTTAGAAAATTGAGTTTGTCCACTTAACTGTATCCTGCTATCTAATTAAGACTGTTTAGTTTCCATAAATATCCTACACCCTTCCATCGTTAATGGAACATAATTTCATTTGATTACATAGAGGGAAATTATCTTCAGACTCCAGTGAACTCTTTCGCCTCTGAATCGTTTGAATTTCGCAACAATCGAAACCCGCCACCTCGTTAACTACTCAAATCACCTCCGCGCGCTCGAACAACTGTCTAATTTCCATCGATACCCGCTGCCCACGGAAATCTAACGATCGACCCCCGCCTAATGTGTTAGTCGAGACAATGAAAGATACTGGACGAACCCCTTCTGGAAGATTACGTGTTTACGAGCCACGATTAGGCACGAAATGAAACGTACGGTGGCCACGATGATAGCCGGTTGTAAAGACGGTCGGGGTAAATATTAAGGCTGCGGTTTTGCGGACAAACTAGCTGGTTTCTTTTCACGGTTCCCGTCTCGTACCTGTATACATTCGAAGGATTAGGATTAGAATTCGGCCGGCTAACAGGCGGACGCGCTACAGCCAGACCCGGCCAACGTTGTCTCCCTTTTCTTTCCCTTCTTAAACGCGCGTTTTATCGTTGCTGCTTGCCGAACGGGCTCTACACGGCCGCGCCGATAGAACACGAAAGATGGCCACGGATTACCGTGTTTAATCCTGCGGTTTCGAGGCAAACAGTGCGAAGGAGGTGTAGGATAGGTGATGAAGAGATGGGCATGCCGGTTGCGGTTGAAATTACACAGCACTGTAGTAAACCTTGCGGTTTTAAGTCTGTCGGCTTTCACGCGGTTACGCGTAATTACGCGAATCTATAATGGCAGGCCTACGAATAATCAATGGACGGAAAAAATCATTTCATTCCTTTCCGCGTTATTTGAGCCAATTTAACTTACCGCAGGATACAGAGGAATTTCGAAACTTTTCCCGAATTTAATTGCAATCCCGATGCAAAACAATTGTCGATTTATTTCAATGAAAAATTCCTTTTCTACGGGAAACAATGAAACGTAATTTATACGACCTCGGATATACGAAATAAATACGTACACGGTAATAGTTCAATTACTACGTTAAGTCCAGCGGCTGGTAGCAATAATTGATTCATCATTGACCCCGAGTAACCCAGACTTATTGAACGGAGCACAATGGAGCTAACGCGATACAGATACTCTATCGTGCTGATATTTAAAATAAAAAAGAAGTTCGAAGCCTCGCCATAAATCAGTGGAAACGGTCCTAATGAAGCTTGCGAAACGACGTTATTGTCCTCGGTATGTACATAGCCGGGGATAAGACGGAAGTGGTCTCTATAAAATGGATGTGGATTCAACGAAACGATTCCATTTACCGATCTCTGGTATAACCGCGGCTGGGTACCTCTCTCGAGGCGGTGTTATCGAAAGCCCGATCGTCTAATACTCGCATTAGTTAAATGCTCGGAACCGGTTATTAGTAACATTTAGCCATTACACGGGTTGGCGTATCTTGCAACGGTGGTACGGGGCAGCTCGAGGATTATTAAGCTTTTTCCAGTGAAACCTTTGGTATACACATGCTGAACCACGCATAATAATTACCTGGCGGCGCCCTGGACTAGTTGGATAGAGTGACAATCTTAGACGTTTATATCGTGTTGATCGTTGCTTCGCGAAATTGCGTTTAACAGCTTGCATCGGTAATCCATTAGTAACATTATGCAAATCATATGTTGTCTATGATTTGCATAATGCTAATGTGTAATTAGTTTTTATTTTCTCTCGGACATTCGTTCAATTTTATCATACGACGAATATTTTGTTGAGATTCCAGAACGAAATGTGCCTCGCGCAAGGGAATACTGCACTGTATTCCAGGCCGACCTATCTTCCGCCTTATCTGTTGCCTTTCCAATATCCAACCGATCCTTTATCAATATCTCACGAAAGTAAAGATCGCGGCCGAGCACGAACACACGTGCGTCAAGTGTGTGCACGGAGAGTTTCCTTTTCTATCTATGGCGATTACATGGGATCCGCTGTGTATTTGCGTTTGCCACAAGGTGCGTAGTCAGCGCGCGCGATTGTCACGAACGTGTCACTGCTTGTCACCTGCCAAATTGGTAAACAGCCTTATCGAGGGCCGACAGGGAAAGTGTCTCTCCCCTCGCGGACACGATTCCTCGATACCCGACCACCTATTTATTCCATTATCGGTGCCAGAGAATTCCTCCGGTCTGATCAGTCACACCGGGGAATTGCGACTGCTTTCACACGTTCCCGCGTATCATTTTTATTCACGCGCGAGTACTTTGGAATTTTTGTTCAGTCGTCTTGAATTTTATGCGATATCTTTTGACGAGCGACAGAAGGCGAATGGTAACGGTTTCAATTAAAATTCCTCGCGGTATCATTTACCGCTGCCGATGGAGGAAAAGCTTTCCCGTGCTTCGAGCAGCCTCGTATTAATCATCGTCGGGCGATCTTTGTCGCGAGACCGAAAAGATCTTATCCCCCTATTTGTCGAGGATTCATCCGACCTGT
This sequence comes from Holcopasites calliopsidis, assembly GCA_023838395.1. Lineage (NCBI taxonomy): Eukaryota > Metazoa > Arthropoda > Insecta > Hymenoptera > Apidae > Holcopasites > Holcopasites calliopsidis. The sequence goes on from JALHAQ010000009.1 coordinate 4,280,773, forward strand.
CGCGACCCGGTTTATCGCGACTCAGTTTTCTCTCGCCCGTTATCATTCGGTGTTTTCAGTGCAGCGAAGGACCATCCCAGCCGCATTCCACGGAACCACCTCGCCTGCCAGGATATGTTTTATCGCGCCGTTTGTCTTGCCTTCGGATTAACCGATGTTTAAAAACGATACGGTGCCCTGGAGGATACCGCAAGGATGATTCGTAAACGTAGGCCGTCCGCGCCCGCTTTTTCCTTCGACAGTCACCTCTCCTTCGAAGGGGCTGCTCCTTTTTTTTTTTCTACTTTCATCGCACGTGTTTCGTGCGACGACGCGTGCATATTCTCTCCATTCTCGCGCGTCTGTCTTATTGCGAGGTGTAGATGCGTAAAAGTTGTTCGTATCGATTTGGGGCGAATGGGTGACACTTTCCTTCCGATTATTACTTTGTTCTTCAAAATGGTTTAGAAAGCAGCAAACAGCTACTACGTAGAGGCCGAAAGATACTTATCAATCTGTATCCAAGGACTCTGAGGTGGCTGTCTAAGCGGGCCAATTTCCGACGGAAACACAGAACGGTTGTTGGCAAAGGAGGAGGGTCGAAATCGCCTTTGAGACCATCACCAAACCGGTCTTTAGTCTCGCACAGTCTTCGCGCTCCGAGATTCACGAAGCGAAGGGCCGTGAGGTTCGTTCTTCGGGGTAGCCAAGGTGTCGGTTATGTCGGTGTCAATTAGACCCCGTGCTAGGAGGCGTGATCGACTGTGAAAAATGCCTGCGGTCACTTTGTTGAATCTTGTAAATCAAATCTTATTGATTCCACGTCCCCTCTTCTCGGCTCCTTTTTGCTCGAGGCCCGCAGACTGTTGCTCGGAAAGAGAAACTCTGTCAAAACGAATCCCTCGTCCGGAATTTATCTCTCGCCTCGTCCACTGTTTGCCCATTCTCTCCTGTCTTTCGTTTTCTTCTACTAGTGGAACTTATTCTTTGTTCGCTGACAGCATCGTTGGTTGCCGTATCGTTCATCTACGGTTTCTTGATCATCGTATTCTATTTCAATGATTCTTCAGTTGGCTACTTTAAAATGCCTACATCCAAATACGATGCTCATGATTTTGAATAATTCTGAGAATATTAAAATTACTCATTCTTGTAACAATAATTTATTCCCTTAATTTATCGCTAGAGGATCCCCCGTACTTTTGCAATTTATTAAAACACCACGCGATAAGCGATAGCCGGCAAACGTATCGTGTGTATAATCGTATCGTGACCTCCCGGTAAAATAGTTCATCGGGGAAAATAAGTACTACCTGCCGACCCACGCATCGCCGCGGTCGAAATAATCAGGTACGAGTCTATTGGCCCATTAGAGTGCATGATACATCGTATTAGCTCGTGGCAAAAGGAACACCGCGCCCATTAGGGAGATTGAATCGGTTCGCCTCGTGCGGACCAAGAGCAAGAGGGAGAACGGGAGAAAGGAAACAGGAGGAACGAGGAAGGGTGGAGGGAGAGTGTGTTTATCCATATCATATAAGCATACGTAAGATTGGGGTAGAACCGTGACCATGGGTGTAACCGAAAGAACCACGTGGCTAAAGAGCATGTGTTTTCTGAGTGAGTAGCTACTTTTTGTGCCATCTGCTTCGGAAGCTTTTGGACCGATAGGTGTGGCGTGCCTTTGATAAATACTTTCGTTTCGTGAGGGGGGGTAAGCGGCGTGGACGATGGCTAGAGAATGGCATGTTGAAATTAATAGGAAGCGATAGAGGTAATTATGGTATAGAAATGATGAGGCTCTAAGAAGTCTTACTAATGGCGCTTTATGAATAATCAAAAGTCGAGGATTTCAAATTAACTTGATATCTCTTTTTTCTTTCGCACAAGTATTATCATCCGGAATATTATATTTATACCTTTTAAGAAGTTTCGGATAGCTCAAGTATTCGAAGCTTTTTTTATCTCGTTGTACAAACATTAGGAGTGCGAGGGTTGGTTTAGTGTTCCTACGGAGAGACATTTCTGGGTGTAAAGTAAAACAGGGTGAAAGTTTTCCGGAAAACAGGAAGCGCAGGCGGCTCGTGCCGCCTTCTGGTCCTCGGAGAACACTTTTACTTATGCTATTTCCGAAATTCGGTGAATTACGCGTGCCGCAAACGGCGGCGCCTTGTATTCTCCTTAGAAAACAACGGGTGTTGATGTTTTGTCGAAATTCTACTGTCCCACCGAATATAGAGGGAAGCCCTCTTGTGAAAGGGGTGTCGATGGCTTTCTATAAATAACAGCAGAACTTCCGAAAATAAAAAAAAAATTAATTTCACGAAGTCAGCCTTATGCGTTGATCTCGACTTGATTTCCCGGTTCCTTCGCCATCAGTTGCCAACAGGAAGTGCCCTCGTCCTCGTTACTGCCCCCCCAGTCGCGCAGCTGTATCACAACTCCGACTGCGTTCTGCGTCTTAAAAAGAAGCTCGATGAAAAAGCGCTTGTAACTTTATTCATCGGCGAATAAGCGACGGAATCATGCCGCCCATAATTTTTGACACGCGTCTCAGAATCACAGTCATCACCGTCGCCGCGTTATTGTTCGTCGGAGGTTAAAGAAGAAGAAGAAGAAGAGGAGGAAGGGTGGTGGCGGACTGACGGGCGGAGGAGAGAGGGTGTTTAGAATTTCATTTCCGGGCATCCGAAGAGAGCGACGTCTTTGACGTTCAGGAGAGACGACCAGCCGAACCCTATACATACGCATCTGTCCGCAGATGCGAAGCAGATGCACGCGCTCGCGCGCACAATCAACAAGCTCGAGCGAAATGCGCGTGCGGTCTAATTGCAACCCTTCCGCCGAGGGTGAATTCGCATTGTCGCGAAAACTTCATTCATGGCCTCCGTTGTCGAGCGAGTCAGGGTTGACGGTCGAAGACCTCGCTCCCTCCGGAAGTGGCTGCCCCACGGGCGGAAGCAACAAGTAAAGAATCACAGGAATGCCATCCCCTTAAGCTTCTTTCTCTTTAGATCGGATGCACGTTAATTGTGCTACGATGTTTTACTTTTTTAGAACACGAATCGAAATGTATGTCTTCTATTTTGATTGTTTAACTGAGATATTTTACACAAACTTTCAATCGTCTTCAGTTGTCTGTTAATTACACTTAAGATTGCGAAGCGGGGATGAGAAACTGCCGCGATTCTTCCGGTCCACGGGGTAAACGACATTGCGGTTTTCTTTTCACAACGGTGTCCCCGAAGACGCCCCGGTTAAACTGGAAGGAGAGAAGATTCGGAGGAGCGTGAAGGGGAGGGGCTTCCTCTCGGGCACGCTTCTCGGAAACTAGGTCCTAAGATCAACCTACCGACAGATGCAAAAATTCATAGGAGAATCAATGCCGCGGCTACCTCACCTGTCCACACACTTCTTCTTCTACCTTCCTCGCTTTTATCCACTAAAGGAGAAGCTCGGAGGAGCGCATCCTGCAGGTTCAAGGAGCTCGACCGGAGCAACCTAGTATGATGCACGCTGGACCTGGTAGGTTGTGTGTGGTTCCTTGGCACTGAAATCTTCGCCTGTGTCACCTCGACTGCTAGACCTTCTGACAAAAGAAGTCCCGGGGCTCCTTTGTCGGTTCTTTCGCCCGGTTCTTTGTGAATTCTTCTCCATTGAACCCTGCGGACCATTCATCGTATGTACCCGCACCGTCTAAGAACGGAACGCGGCAAGTGCGTATTGGCTTGCGTAAGCGGTGCACAAGTGTACATACCGAAAGGCGCAGCTTTCGGAAGCGGCATTATAAAAGTCGCGCCCAGGACGTTCCGTTGGCTTTTAAGTTCGGCTGTGCGCAATAGTCATTTCCTGATTAATCGGTATCGTCCAGCTAGCTTTAGTAGATCAATTGTATCCAAGTTATTTGGTTGTACGAATTTTTCTCAGTGTTATTATTGATTAGTATTTGATTAGTATATGAAGCACAATTTTTAATCGCAGAATCCGTGAGAGGGAGAGAGAAGGGGTGCAGCGGAATGATTTGAGAGGCATTTACATCTGAAGCACCCATCTGACAAGCGCACGAAAGATATTTCCTACTCGATGTTTAGAGACGACGGGCCCTTGTCCTGGATGGGTCCTAATTTCCAGTGGGTCCTTAAAAGAAAATACTCCCCCCAGCGTGGAGAGGAGTAGTGCAAGGGGCAAGCGACGGCCACGTGTCTAAGCGCGTGCCGGAAGTGACCAACCGGATGCAGACACATGAAACGGTCCTTCTCGTTTCGTCCAATCGAGTATAGGTACGCCTCCGAGGCACCTTTGTTCTTCCTCGGATTATACTGATCTCCTTTTCAAACGGACCTCTCGTGGGTTAAAAGGAGAAGGGTTGCTAAATGCTAGATGTGCCCACTTGATAGAGAACAACATCTGTTCTTGGTTGACATTCTTGCAAAAGAAATAAGAGGATTAGGAAGGAGATGTTAGAAGAAGATACTATAATTATTTTTTGACTAATCATTTTTCTTCGTTTCGGATCTCTCATTCCTTTTCCTTTTTGTATTTCGTACACTTGTAAGAGGGATACTAGGCTGAAGAGGGAAATATCGAGAGGAATTCCACGTGCAACCTGATGGAATCTTATTGTTAAAGAAACTGGGAACGGAAGAAACAAGCTTGTTTAAAAAGGCGAGAGTACCATTCTTGAACGTTTCAGCGGCGATGTAACACGATCCCGACCTCCATCCGGCTCGCTTTCGGCGGACGGTTATTAGTAAAGTGCTCGAGGGCGGCTGCACTTGACCAAAGGAAGCGGTCATCTTTTGTTTTCCTTCACTGGACAAACAAGTATCCGCCGTTTGCAACATCGATTGTCGTAGAAGCTGCCAAAAACGTTTCCTCTGCGAAGCCTTCAGAAATGAGGAAATGAGTTATTTAAAACTTTCTTTTACGGCGAGAGTATCGTATAGATTAAGCTGTCGAACGAAGCTGAATAAATTGGAAAGGAGGGCCAAACGTAAAGATAACAATGAACCCTTTGAGCCTCGGTGCAAGCTGGACGCCGAAGAAGCGAAACCTTTCACGGCCTGACTATTTTCGTCTGAATTCAACCCTTGTGCATATCGTTACCCCTTATAGTGTTTCGTTCAGTCCAGGCCGACTTTCGCCGATGGCACGCGACCGTTTTGAAAACCCTGACTGAAAGGGGGTGAAGACAGACGGGCGCGGAAATGCACACGCGCGTCTGCTGCCCTTATTGTCGCGCACATGCCACCGCCCCTCCTGTTTAACGCGGTAACCGTTGAGCTTATCCGATTCGCGACGTTCCGCAAAGAAAATCGATACCCGTGTCCATTGTTCGCGATGTCCCACTATCCCGCATCCTTCTACAAGCTTCCGAGCAGCGTTTCAGCGCTGCGTGCTTTACGTGACGCGAATCGAAAGGGAGTCGATATTATCTAATTTCCTTCCTGGAGAAATCCATTGATTCGCATCTTCGACATTCGACTCCTCGAAACGGTTTTATCCGACGCCTCGACACCTCTGAGGAAGAAATCATCACCCCCTCGTGACACAGGGTGAAGGAAATTCAACCTTTTCTAATTTGTCGAGATATCAAAGACATTCTGCTCGAGCCAACCCCCCCATCCGCAGCAGTGAGAAGTCTCTAACGGTTTTTCCACAACGCCTACACCTTTGATTCCGGTTGCCCCGAGGAAAACAACGCCCATCTCGGAAAATAGAAGAAACTCGAGCCAACCAGAACTTCGCTGAGTAGAATATGAAAAGCATGTCGCGATTGATCTTACAGCGGCGCGACGCGACGTTCAACCCCCGAGAAGCAAAAAGTCTCCCCGTTCATTCATATAGCCGGTAATCGGATGCAAGTCCCGCACGTGACCTCTGGCGAAGGTCTTCCGGTGTCGGGACGGAGGTGGGACGAGGGCTGGTTCTTAACGGTGATCGCGTCTCAAGACGTTCTTCTTGCGAGAAATAATGGAACGCTTCGAGGGGAGGATGGTCTCGAGTCGAGGGAAAGAGAATGAAGTACCGCGCCCCCGCTCGTGTGGGGCACGCGCCCGCCACGAACTATGGGTAGTCCACACCTGCCCCTGCGGCACATTGTACGTCGGCAAAGCCGGCGGAGCAACCCCTCCTAGACAAAACTAGTAGACCCCCGTGTAGGGGCAGCAAGCCAGCCCATCCAGCATCTGCTGGAATCTGCGACGAGGGATGCGACGAGGGCGATAGGTTATTATTGGCATTGTGCGCTGCGCGTGTGTGCGAGCGGGCACGTATCCGCCGAGTGCTGTATACGTGCGCGCACATGTACCTGGAAAGCACATGTGTCGCAGGCTGCCGATGGACCCCGGAGACGAAAAGGTGCACATGCATCTGTCTGCATTTTACGTGCATCGGCACCCAGCAGACCCACCCCTCCATTACCGCTTCACGGTGTCTAAAAGCCACCCTCTCCGCACGGGTGCCCGTCGATGCGTCGTGTATCGGCTTTTAACGGTCTCGTCGTTCTCTGTATTCAGGGCTGTTTAAGTGGAAGGGGCTGATTTCTTGGAACGGTACGTGGTGACAAATCGGGGAATCTTTTCAATCTCTTTTCTTTTTATTTCTCTGGGGTCGAGGCAGGTGTGAATTTCTCCGGTATCTGTTTCCGTTGGTTAATGATTGCTGCCCCCCCTTACAGGCTCGGGTTGATTTGTGCCCATTTTCGAAATTCCATCAGAAATGTTCTTCTGTACGGGGTCAATGCACTTGTCCAATTATTAAAATATCGCGAGTGCATTTTAATGTGTACGAACGCGGCAATAAATAAACGATCTTGTATTCGGATTGTATTTCACCGTCAGCTCCATTCCACGATTAATTCAAATTGCCATACGAGCACCCTACATTATGGCCCACATTCGAGCCTCCCAAGTAGCAGGGAACACCGAGCGAGTAGCAGCGGTTATGAGCTCAGAACTATCGAATAATGAGCTACCCCTGCGGCGAGCACCGTGCTCCAGTCGTGGTAATTCAATTCTGCGATTCGATTCTCACGGCCTGGTTCAACGAAGCTGAAGTAGCCTTCCTCGTGAAACTCTTTCATCCCTTATAAATACGACGGTACAACGACGACAGGTAATGCATGCACGGGATTAACGGAGGAAAAAAAAAAGAAAGAAAGAACCCTTCTCGTCGTTATTAGACGACGGATGATGATTGGCGTGAGCACGCACTCGAGAAACGATTCTTCTGCGTTACGCCGGAACGGGGACTTCACCTCTTCCTCCTTGTCGCGAAATTGAAATTATTGCCCTCCTCCTCGTGACGAGAGAAAAAGAATCTTATGCACGGCCCGTATCGTTGCGCGGAACTCTTAAAGTATCTAGATCGTCGCGAGTACGCGGACTCGCCATTATTCATCGTGCACCTGGGCACTCGAGAGCACCGTAAAAATTTGCAATCACCTCCGTTTACCACCGGTGTGTGCTACCTTTTGTGACCACCCCTTCCACCGGAGGTCAGTCCGTGCAAAGGAATCGAGATTTCCGTTGCGGGCCCACTAATCTTCCGCTCCTTCCACCATTGTTTCACCTGACTGACGGAAGAACGGATGTGGATGCTGTCCGCGCGCAGTTCCTGGCCGTTTCTTCTTAATTCAAGCAGCAGCAGCGGCTTGAAATGCTTAACGTACATGGTTTCCCGTTTGCGCGCATTATTCTGGAATAACGAAGATCTTAATTGGTCTTGAAGGGATTATTTCCGGCTTTGGGGAGGCTTTTCGAACGTTCTTTCGACGCTGCGTTCGAATGCAATTCCCCAATCGTTTCGGCGCACGCTAAAATTAGCTCGCGTGTCGCGACCAGGAACTTTTTTCCACGAATATCGCACTTCTGACACGTGTGCTGGAAGAATCAGCGAAGCGCTGTACAGCCACGGCACCGGGATAAATTAAGTACCAACGCCGGGATAATCATTTTTGCTCGTCGTTATCGCGCATACGCGCCGCTCGACCATAGTCCCTTGACCGTCCAGCTCGATTGAATTGTTCCTCTTATCCGGATCTCGCCGCCGAATGTGTAGCCGCGCTTTGTCGACGTTACGCAAGAGAGACCCGCGGTCGTCTAACGCGTATGATTGATAGTCGGGAAGCGTTTTAGGTCAACGTGCGCTACCATGGTAGCGCTATCGGAGAACGGACAACGGCAAGAACCACCAGCGGCCGCGGAGAAAGCAAATGCTAGCGAATCTGGGTCCGGTCGCTTTGTTAAGCACCATGCACACGTGGCCGATTTCGCGGATTGATCGGTCTATTAAGTTCCGCGGCCGGTGTCGCATGGCAGGAAGAAAGCAACGGCGATGTTGTCCACGTTGGTAGGTACACGGGTATCTGGCATATCTAAAGACCGCTGCTAGCTTGGCCGGAATTTTTACACGATCGGCCTGGTGAATTTATGACGTCTCCGTGTGCAGATCGTAGATAGATCGCTTCGATCGCTCGCTGATCGGAAAGGTTCGGCGAGTCTGTTGAATCCTGCCAACGAGCGTAATTTGTTTGCCGGGTGTTGACATGGGCCGGGGTGAACCGGTTGTGGGAGTATCTACTTGTTCTAGTACTTGTCACGGGGATTCGGTTCTGGTAGGGAAGCAGCAATTATTCTATCTCAGAAGTTTGAAGGACAAGCTAAACGAAAGGCTAAAAAATATTCAGACCTCGGACAATTTTCTGCGCGACATACTACTTTCCGCCTCGAAGACCTCGGCCGTGTAGATCGCGGAAACTCGTAGCCAGCTGCGGCGAAACGTCGCGGCAGCGAAGAAGAAGATGCACGGAGTTCGCTTCCATTTATGGGCGAGCCTTAAGGCGGTTTGTCGGCTAGACATAGGTATGCAATCTAGCAGCACGGGCCAGCTTGCTAGATCGGTGAGGAACGAGCTCCTCGAGCCCACGCCGCAACAGCGAGCCGCGAAGCAATTGTCCTTAGCGGCTTGGCTGACTGCCTGTCTGGCTATTACGCTGGCGCTGATAGGAGAGGATTGTCTTACCCGATGTTGTCTAGGTGTTTAAGACCGCGGCTATTATGTTTCTCGCGAACGGGTTAAGGCGAGAGAGACGAGGATATCGTTTGAAGGGAGGTGGAGTGCGTGATAGAGTCACGGAGACAACCAAGTCGCTGGGAGAGAAAGGTGGACGGATAGGAGCGAACGGAAAAGAGAGAAGTAGAGGGAACGAGAGACCACGGGCGGTGCAAGGAGTATACAGTGAATTACGAGCGCAGCGGGAAGAAGAAAGACACCGCTGCTTGCTAATGAGCAGCCCGCTAACCCGAACAGTCTTGGATTCCTCCGGCCACGCGAATCGCGATCTTGCGTCCGGTTCGGTACGCCCCGCGGGAATAGTTTGGTTAAATCGAAACACTGGTGGCGTCGACGGTCATTTTGGAAGAAGGCTGACGTAACAGGATTCGACAGATAGAAATCGCAAGGCTTAATAGAAAAATCAGTGTCCACAGATGAAGTCGCCCCTTCCAGAACGATCCATTGTGAAACCAAAGGAAGTGACCCGGAAGGGAATGAAATGCTTCCTGTTCCGTGGAAAGTTGCGATAACCGCCGCATCGTATAAAAAAAAGAGGATCAGGCTGGAAGGCTTTCCAAGCTCGGGCGACCGCAAGAACCGGAACCGAGTCGCGGACCAGTCGAAGCGAAAGAGCTTGCGTGAGAAGAACGTATGTAATCTCATTGGCCACGCCAGGACCGCGGTCTCAGTGATCCGTGCGTTGATCGCGCGGCTTCCGACTCGACCAGCATTGTCCGTGCTCGTAGATTTACTGCAGTTTCTCGGATTTACGATTTTCATCCCGCGCACGGATCATAACTCGTTTCCACCACCTTTTCCTTTTCTTTCCGTTCTTCTTTTCGTCTTCATTCAGAAGCTTTCGTTGCGTCGCGCCACCCTTTGTCCCGCTTCGGATCGGAGGAACTTGTGTTCATCGTGGGTAGCACGGTAGATAGCTTTCGAAACAGGACCGCGCGGGACAATCGTGTATATTCATGGCCGCGAAGACGCGAGGACAAAGGTGGTGGTTTGATTAGAGAAATTACAAGATCCCGTTAGACGATGGTACATGCAGTTGGGAAGGTGGTTCTTTGTGATTTCGGTTTGGGTTTGGGTTTTACGGACTTTAGCGATTGTCCGGGGGTAGGTTCGGCTGAAATTTCGAAGACACTGTCGGTGACCAGAATCATTGTATGCGGTTTCTTTGTGCGAGCGTGCCTCCTCCGCTTCAGCTGTGGTCCAGCGGAGACAGCTGATGGCACGTGCTCCGCTCGAGCATCGATACCGAGTGGGGGTAGCGCTTTTGCACACTGCAGCCCATGGTGCAATGGTGCAATACCGTGCTTCGCTGCGAGAACCTCGGTGGTTCTCAAATCTGTTCGCCATTTCAGAACCGCTCTAATCAGTGGCTGGAATCAGAAAATGGGAAATTTCGAAACTCTCCAGCTAGAATTATCGAAGGATTTTTCATAATGTCTCTCCCCTTATATTATGTAAATCGTGAAACAAATTCGCTTTTGCAAGTAAAATCCTGTAAATGCAATTGTCCTGGAATTTTGTTTCGGAGAGATACAATTGAAATGAAAGTTCTAAAATTCTCGAAGTCTTACAATTTCACATATCCTCGATCTTCAATCGATTCCAACGCTCCCAAATCTCGTTTCACGCAATGAGAACCGCGGTGAAGAGTCGCGTGGTGCCGACCGTTCTCATCACCTGCCTTTTCCGCGTACAATAGAGCGAGAGTACACTCGTTGGGCTAGGTGAGCCAAGGTACGCCATCCCCATTGCCATCCCGAAGAGAGAGGCCAGCACCCCTCTTCAGCCGCATACATCCTCATTATGTGTTAGCTCTGCACCCTCTGAAGCCCCGTGGCCCCTATCCTTGTGTGCGTAACACTTACACAATTACGAAGGTTCTCGCGTCGACAGGGGGAACCCTTCGTTCGGGGCGCAGAAACACGATCACGCACGCAGCAGCCAGGCAGGCAGCCACACGAGGTACAGAAAGGCAGAGATTGACAATGCAGGGGGCCCACCTGCCCCCTACCTCAATCTGGACACGCGCCCCGCGCTAGCACCTGGTTCTCCTCGTCCGGATCCTGCGCTACCGGGGAATGTCTACGACTTTTGTCAATTCCACCCTGTGCTCCTTCATCGATTTTTCAGCATTCTCTAGTAGGTATTTCCTGGAGTATAGGTGGACGGAGCCAGTGGAATTTTGTCTGTGGCCGTTTGACTTTTAGTTGGATTCCTCTGCATCTCTTTTGAGCGGTTTTAATTAAAATTAGAGGATCCAGTGGAATTTTGTACGACTCGACTTTTCTTCGAGACGATTTGTAGTATAGACTTTCGTAGACGTTTAATCAGCTTACTTACTTTTTGAACCTGCAGGCTAGTGGGATTTTTGTACGTCCTGCTCTTTAAATTAACGCCTATTCACGTATATGTCCCGTTCCGTGCAATTACATATCATCGAACATTTATCATTTTTGAAACGAACAAACAGGTCTTCAACGACTCGGTACGGCCTCATTTACGTTTCAATTCGATTGGGCTCGATTCTAAAAAGGCTGCAAGTGGATGGGATTAAACGTCGATGCGTCTATCCCCGCGCGTATCCTCGTTCATAAAACCGCGCCGGTATCAGGTTCCCGGGACCGACACACGGGCGGCCTCTTCTTCTTGGTCGTGTCCTTCCTCTTTTGCTCTTTTGCATGAACGTCAGCTAGCGACAGGAGCGGCGAACGCCACGACGCTAATACTATCGTGACGTCCATCAGGATTATCAATCCGCGGCAACGAAGACGAAGAAGCCGGGGACGGGGAACGACGCCACGAGTAAACGAAGGGAAAGAAAATCGGCGCGCCACGAGCGATCCTTTCCTCGTGGCCGACGATCGCTCCGAGTCATTGTGCGTCGTCGACGATAAACGCCGCTGCGAACGTGCACGATAAATCTAGTCCCGCTTCCAGGAAGAACGCGATTCCCTCGCGGCGTACATGTTAATTCGTTACGTCGTGTAAATGTAAATTTGTAAACGACCGTCGCCGGTGCGTTCGCCAAGTAATTATCGTATCATTTATATTAAATCCATACCGAGATTATACCCGCTGTATATGGAGGCAGTAGCGAACAGATCCATAAAAGTCGTGCCCGTTTATTGGCCGGCAATGCGTCGCGACTGCGTTAATCCAATCGGCACGCGTTCCAATTGCATAACTGTGAAAATGCGTTAGCAGTCAGCGTGCTCCTTGGCTTTCTGGACCACCTTGATCTTTGTCATAGGACGAGAATGGTGGAGGTTCAGGGTCGACCTGCATTCTTCGCGTCGGTTACTCCCATTATGCGGAGATCGCGACCTCGGCGCCGATATCAGCCGTCGTTGCTCGTGGTACAGGTACACGTGTCGGGTAATTACGATTCTTCCTGCACGAGGTACTGCATGACCTCGGGCCACCTCCCCCATAAACCTTAGGATTTAACGGGCTTCCTATATACTGTTCGCTCTTATCTCGTGCCATCGGTACGGCACGGCCCATTATTGCTGCTGTTAAAGATCAGTCCCGATTTCGTTTCGAACAATCCCCGGTAGAAAACTCGAGAAACGTCGAATTCAATGTCCGTAATCCTGCTGGCATGAAATATATCTTTCATTTCGTCGCACACGATTCCGCAAAACAGAAGCGCTGCCCAATCCCGACCTACCAGTTGCCTTTCCGGGCGCATCAGGTTCGCGTTCGATCAGGTTTTTCAGCTAGGTACGCTATCGGGGCACGAGTTTCATTGTACGCGCCGGCCCGACGGTACCGTTTTTGGGTCGGCGTCATTTTTATTCTGTACCTCGAAGGGTCGACCTTTCGGGGGATAGAGGATGAAGCCCCCGTGTCGAGCTTCAACCAGCTGTTCCGTGGTAGAAAAGAAGAAGGTGGAATACGCAGTAGAAAGTGAGACAGATGGAAACGGGATCCGCAGTGTTTGTTCAGATTTGGTTAATGTCGGGTACATACGACGCTTTTACCTTCGTCACAGAGGCCCTGCTCCCGGCGGAGAGACTTATTATGGCCCGGGCCTCACGTGTACATACGAGCTTCCGGCTAGGCCGATCCTTCACCCCTTTTTTCTATCGCGTGCCCCGCGCCATTGACTCCCGGCCCGGTACCCAAAAGGATTAGGCGCGGTTGCGTGTATGCGTAGCAGTGGCGCGAGGACCGTTCTTCTCTCATCTGTCCTCTCCGCTCTTCAAACGGACGATAGCTGCGTGTGATTGATACGCGGTGAGCTTTGATTTATGGCGTACGGAAAGGTGTTCCTGGTGTATCGATAAAAGTTAAGACATGAATAAATAAGGAACTATCTTCCGGATGCGCTTCCATTGAACTTTTGTGTTCTGCATTACAGAAACTTATTCCGGCTTGGTTTAAATTCAACAAATGCTTATCTTTGAAAGCTGGCGAAACGTCAGTAAATAATGAACAATTTTCCATTCTCAGTTCGATTTCCGGGTTAAACCTCGGAGCGATCGAACACGTAGTCGCGGGCCAAATCGTCCAGTACGATGCCGGAGCCGGATGAATGACAAATTCGCCAAGGTGCACGGGCAAGGAGAAAAATCAAAAGTCTCCTCGCGCAGGTGTCCACGGGCTGAAAGGTATATACACGGATGGCAGGTACCTTTCGGCTCGGTTGGATTCATTGTGCTCGCGGCTCACAAAGTGCCTGCACGAGGAACGATTCTGAATGGATCGAGTTAAGGCCCAGGAGGTTGCGTCGTTGACGAAGCAAAAGCTCCGCTGCGTATCGAGCTACCCCGAAGGAATACCAGGGCTCCCTGTATACATGTGCGTGGTGGTCGGTTTTAAAGTTTAAAAGGAACAGGACGACCGTTTGCGTCGAGATTTTCGTCGCATCGCCAATGCCTGTTTTCCTTGGCATCCTCGCGATCGTTGTACCTGGCCTCGTAGTTGAATTTCGATGGGGATCCTTTCACAGTATTTTTTATTTAATACCTACCTGCAATAGCGCACCACTTTTTTTATAGTAATCAATTGAATTTGGTGCCATTCCTTCGAGGTGTATGTCATTCTTTTTTTTTTTTACATTGTATAAGAAATGAAAATGCAGCTGTGCTTGAAGGCAGTGTGCATTTTATATGTTTAGTAACGTATTTAGCAGGGGTATACGGTGGTTCCATGGGGCAGGGAAAATTGTTGATTCTGCGCCCTTGCACGGTCGCGAGCGAATCCCGTTTCAGGTGCAGGTCACATGTCGCGTTACGTTTATCCTACCCTATAGGATTGCGGCACAATAGCTTTGACACATAAAGACCTCCCTTCCAACCCCTAAGGTCCTTGGCTGCTCCGGGAAGCGTGCCATTCCCTGTCAGCTGCTATCCCTCCGGTACGTTGAAAACAACGTTCCCGAAACCAGGTATTCCGACGTATCGAATACCAAGTGAATTTTCCCGAAATCAAAGTCAAAATTATGGCGCAAGCATTTTTCAACCCTTGTTTGCTACGTACAGATCTCAGTGTAGAAGATGGAATATTGACCAGACTGAATATCTGAGCTCCCAATTTGTCGAATGCTTGATTTAAGGTGATATATTACTTCCCTTTACCCAAGTAAACTATTGACGTCATCGACAAAAATCATTCTAACGTTATCAAAAGCACGGGAACATTCGTAAAGGCAAGACGGTTAGCGTGAACGAGAGGGAAGATCTCGAAACACGTAGAATCGCGGCGATTCTTTTTACGATCGTGCTTCCCTCCGTGAAAGCTCCGTCGAAGACATCGCTGAGATATCGGGGTGAATTTATAGCGGGACTTTTACGAGCGACCTATTTCAACGTCTGCGTGCCGAAGACTCGTTCCGCCGAATACGAATGCAACGGATGGAAACATTGTGCTGCACTTTGTATCTCGCGCGGCGTCATTGTCATTCGCCACTCTTGGGCACGCACGTGGAAGGAGATCGTAAAATTTTGTATTAATATTTCTGTCGCAGCCGTGGCAGACGTCACTCGCTCTAGCTACCTTAAACATCAGACCTGCCAGTCAACGTGCAAACACCTGAATGGTCCTGTAGGGTGCTTCGAAAAGAGGGTGAAATACTTTCAAACTAAGCGAGAGTAGTATTCATTTGTAACGCAGGAGAAAGAAGAATATTTGTGTTCCCGACTTTCTTACAATTTCCCCGACAGAAAACTATACTTGCATCCCTCGAAGAATCAGCGGGGCTTTTGCTAGAAAGTCTTAAAATATTGCAACATTGCTGCCAGTTGTTTGAGAGAAATTCTTTGAAATCAGATTTCCCCGCGGTCGCGATTGGAGCAAGCGTAATCAGCGGGGGAGTGCGTCGTGGACGTATCAGAAGCGTCTATACAATAATCGTAGCGATCCGTGAAGCCAAGTGTACGTCAGCGTCGGTATCGTGGCATTAGAATAGCACTCGAAGGCACAGCAGCACGCGCGTGGCCTCCAGCACACCGGTAGTCTCCATTTAGTACCGTTCTCCTCTCATTTCCTTAACGATCAATGGATACGCCTTTAATTATTCGGTATCTTCTTCGACCCGGGATCGATCGAAGAGCTTGGAATTTTTCTCAGTCGAATAAGAAATGACAGGTATTCGAAAGTGTGAAGATAGAGTTTAGCCGGTGTGAAGGATAAGATGAGACGAAGATGAGCATCGACGAAAACACAAGAGCCAGGATCTACACCGAGAGTGGAGATGAATGCGCCGATTATCACGACCGGTAATGTTCTCGGAAGCATGAAGCGGCGATGCTTCTGGGCCCGTTCAGTGTCGCCTTAGGCGGCCTTCACAGTGGCCCAATAATTCACCTCGAATGGAAGAAAATTTATCGACATCGTTCCTAATGTCCACGGGGTTCAAGCCTGACGATCTATTAATCACCACGAACACGTTTTTGGAAGAAGAAAAAAAATCATTGTCTCTGAACTCTCTCTCTCTCTACTCTGGCGATTACGCCCGCTCGGATGGATTCTAATTGAAAGGCCTAGTGTCATCGTGGGTGGAGAAGGGTTATTGATAGTCGGATTTCTTTACGAGGAAAATTAATGCGTTGAATATAAAAGGGCTGAAAGGAATCACATATATTCAGAGTCGGTGAAAGTGACAGTTTCCAAGTATCATTTTCTTCTCCGTGCTCTATTACCCAATTAGATATTACATAAAACTGCAACCCCTTAAAAATATGGGAGAATCTATACTCCCCGCAAATTAGTACGAATAGTAGTCTTCTGCAATTAATGTTCAACAGAAGATGTGATCTATACTCGCGCTCTTCATCAATTTTTCGTTCGTCGGATGTTTAAACGATCGAGGCGTACTTTCGAAATTCAATAGATCGTCCCTGTGTGACGTGTTCGATCGATCATAGAGAAGGATTTTCGGTGTGGGGACGGGTTAACGGTGCTCAGCATTCGCCGAGTCGGGTTAAGTCCGGTCCAGGTGCCGCCTGCTATGCCAGCCGGTGAGATGTTGCTCCTGGTGGACCTGATCGAGCTCGCTCGTGCCATTGACCGCCATTGACTCCCCCACGGTACATACGACACATTGCTCGACGTGTCCGCCATGTCGGCGTGCACCTCGAGTCGACTTCTGCCCGCATGGATCGGCGGCATGGAAAGTGAACATTCCGAAAATGATCCATAGTCCGTCGACAGACGGATTTCCCTCGTTTAGCGAACTTAAAGAGCGACAGTGATCCCGAGGGTTGCAAGGATGGTTCTGTAATTCTATGAAGCAACATTCCCTTGTGTTGCTTCAATATCCAAGAATTTTTTAATCAATAGAAAATGCGGCGATACCTTTCGTAGACTTTGAATATAGTTCAGGTGCACATAGTTGAGTAATCCTCAATTTGTAGAGACACAGCTTTACGTAATTTTTCAAAAGTTATGTGCCTACCTGCTGACCTCATCAATGAATTATGAATTCCTCCATGCCTTAATCTTATCTCCTCAATATGATTAGTAAGAAGGATCATACTATAGAACAGTCACGAATAACGGCAGCCAAGTAAACGAAATTAATGAATGTAAGGTGCTCGCGAACGGATTCGTGGACTTCTAAGTAACTACGAGAGACCCTATTACAGACACCTCCGGATCGATGGATCATTGCTCAATCGTTCGATCGATCCAATTACGGCCCGTGTAAGAGCCGGATGATCCCGTCGATTCCGTCCGTCTGATCTATGGAGCTCGTGTATTGTAATAGACTAATCGAGAAGCGCGCTCGATGATGTCAGCGGATCATTAGAGTAAGAGAGAAAGATTGTGTAAAAAAATACAGGATCACTGGATAGTATTTCCTTAGCGAACGATCAAACTATCATTATCATTTTTGCCAATCACTTTGCGACACAGAAACGTTGGCAAGTTAAATCCTCGTTATATCAATTGTTACGCGACAATGCTCGAATTATCGCCGGCGAAAGAATCACTTGACTTCTACTTGCTGATGACTTTTATCTTTCTGACAGGTTTATTCTCTTGTAACCTGTATTGGCGTTTCTAGAAAGCCCGCGCGTATTTTCTTTTTTTAACCACGATTTATGCTAACGAGATGACAGCTTTACTCCTGGCGAAATATTCAAAAGTAGAAGAATGTGTCATATCGAAATATAGTATCAATGGCTAGAATGAATATCGGTAAACGGAACTACTTAAACGTTGAATTACAGATCAAGGACTGAACCGTTATTTCGAGGGAACGGAAGTCCCAGGGGCCAGTACTCCGTGAAATTTCGGACCCTTTGCTAGGAAACGCAACACTTCCGGAAACCGAGAGACACTTACGGGACGATGCCGTCTTTCAGAGCGTTGGTTCGTCGCGTGGGCGTACCGAAAGTTCAGTGTACAACCATATCGCAAGGGAGGCTTTAAATATATGTTGCCACGTAAACCGTAAACCTGCTCGGCCATGCCGGTAAGTCGAATCCACCGAAACAAAACAGAACCTGCTCTTTCCTCGAGGCTCTCCCGGACACTCGTACTGCGCGCGCGAATCGTGGCCCCGGGATCGCCGATCAGTGGGCGTCGAAAGTGAAACGCAGCGTCGATAGTGCGTAAATCCTTGCAATTGTCCCTCTGATAAACATTTTTTATTCGTACTGTTTGATAAGGGGCTGGCAGGACAAAGGTATCCGCGAAGCATCTGATAAATTGGGCTTGAACGAGGCGAGAATGAAAGAATGGAAATGCGAAATATAAAAGTGATAAGCAGAGTTGTAAAATATCTTCGCGAGAGATTCACCGCTTGAACTTTCTCGTGTCTAAAGTAAAACGTGAAACAATTCTGTCTACCGTTCAGTTTCCAATTCACGCAATCTATCACACGGGGAACGCCAATAATTCAATCGCACCCCAAGAACGGAAGACGATTTTATTTCGAACGCACTGGTACGGACGGCTTTATTAAAGGGAAGCCAACGGCAGCGGGAAGACCTAAACCGCGGCTCCCCAGGTGCAATCGCGTCGCGTCGGCTCGATTGGCTAAGCGCCTCTGTCCTCCAAATTTGGCGGATTTCTATCGGCGGAACGAGGCTGCGCGCAGCCGCCTCCGCCGCTGATTTATCGGTAATTTACCTGGGGTAACACGAGGGAAACATAAATCCTCTATCAACGCTTTCGCATCGGACGGCGCGCGACGCGTGTCGCAAGCAAGCGTTCGCGATGCTGGATACGGAGCGGGTTCTCGGCGATCTCGCGCAATAATATCGCGACTTCTGACCGCGCCACCGCTAAATTGACATTCTGGACTGGCAGGTACGTGACAAAATAGAGAAAACCCGCGGTAGCTAATTGGTGGAACGGGGGCGGGGAGAAAAAGTTTCAATATGATCTCACGACCTGAACCGAAAAGGTGGCTGCCGGTAATGAGATTTTCTAACCGTGGAAACGGTGCGCTAACGACGACGACAGGAAGAGAAGAGGGCGTGTGCACGAACGTTTTATTAAGGTCCCCATGGTCACGAGAGGCGGCCGCCCCCATCACGTATTCACAGTAGATCGGATCGACTTTCGGCCCCGATGTCCTCGCCCTCCGCCGCACCGTGCACCGAGCTCATTAATTCAAATAAATCGCTTTATGCATCGCCGCGATCACGTAAGTCCCGCGGGGGAAAAGAAAGCAACAGTTCTCTCGACGCTTAGCCTGACCAAGACGAATGGAAATAGCTACCGCGTGGTTCCTTCTTATCTCCGATGCATTCCACTCGAACCATCGCCCCCACGGTCGTTCCACTTCGCGCTCAGAGAGTTTCTACCCTCGCGGGATGGTGCTCGTAATTCCCGAAAAACAATTGAGAGTTTTCGGTTCTTCTTGAGCAGTTTTGCCAATAATTGGCTTGGGCTTGAAGAATCTATTGCACACGATACTGTTTAGCGATAATTGCGATTTTATACAGGTGATATCCGAAGGAGCCAAGCAGGTAGCACATAAATTTTATTAACGACCGTCTCGCGGCCGCTTCTGCTAACGAACGAGCGCAATCGAGTCGTCGCGCGGCCGCGGACCGCAGCTAGCCGCAACGGGACGAAAAATCTTTCGGTCGCACGAGAGCTGCAAAGTCGGGCCCCGCAATCTGGCATCTCGAGTCTGCGGGGGCGTGTTCGACGCGAACCGCGAGCACGCGTGTACGCACGATACGCATCTCGTGGAACGTTGCGAGAGACACGCAGAGACGTCCTCCAGGCAGCTTCGCTTTCAATGAAAACGCCCGGCAGATCTTCTATTAGATAGACGCGAAAGGTAGCCCGGAGCCGGGAGGAAAAGAATGAGAGCTAACTACACTGAAAATAGGGAAATCTGCTGCGGAATCAGTAAAGTGAAACGTGTAACACAAATGTTCGAACAAAATGTTATATATATCTGTTGGGAATTCGGAAAGTGGAAGTTTGGTGGATAATGGTGGACAAGTTCTTTCAGTAAATGAGAGATCGCGTTGCACCTGGTATTGGGAAATTTATTGCGAGGAAAAGCCTCCGTCAAGTGGAACACGTGTAAAGGTATATCCAGTTCTCGAATCCGCAATACGATATCAATTAACAAGAATCTCTCCGCTCGCGATCATTTTTTTTCCCTCTCAGCTCCAAGACTGTGGCAAGCTCATTAAAACCTCCCTATCTTCCTGGTGCGAGTTGTACATAAATCCTCCACCGTCGTTCTCTCCCTCTCTCTCTCTCTCTCTCTTCCTTTTTCGGGCCCGTGCGCAGGCAAAGAGATCAGAAGCCAGCCAGCGACCGACTCTATTCCGCAAGGACATTGCTCGCGGGGTGGCTCGCGACTTGTTTAAATAACATCTCCGTTATGGTAATGGGGCACGGTAATAATGGTAATAACCGAGTTGTAGCAGTCACGAAAATGGGCCACTGTGCTTGGCTTGTCGTGAAACGGCACGGTGTATCCTCTTTATCGTGCGCCAACGCCGCCGCTGCCATGCCCGGTACACACACCGGACTGTAATATGCGCTTCGTACCCTCTCGTGCACGCTTACACGCCTCGCGTATGTACCCAGAACCCCACTATTCATCGGAGCCGGACGTTGGCCAGCTTGTAAAGGCCCTCGGACCCTTGCGCGAACGTTTGTCAAGCCGTTCACGAGAAAAACCCGCCTAATTGCCGCTGTGGCGTATCTCCTCGCGGTTGAATTTCTGTATTTCATATTTGTACGGGTCTCGGCAAATCGTAGGATCTATTATGAAAGGAAATGCGCGCTCGGATTGAAATCAATTTTAATTGGACCGAACGAGAGAGAAAAAAATGTTTGTTTAGTGATTAGTTACACGGATTTAATGAATGGAACGCCGCACCGTGTTCCACGATGACTAACGATTCGCGGGCATTCAACTACAAGGGATACGCGCTAGACACAGTCTGGTAGGAACTTGCGAAACGCAATGCACGTTGACACACGACTTCACCGTCTGCGACCTGCTCACGCCTATGCGCGAGAACGAGCGCATAGATGCAATACATGGGTAGTGCGCATTGTTGCCCACTCGAAGGCACCGCGACATGCTTTGTACTTCGCGACAGCCTCTCCACTTCCGAGCTAAGTAATTCGAACGTGATCTAAGAAACCCCGAAATCTTATTAATTACGAGTTACATCTTTTAATACGTTCTCTGAAATTGTGCAATATTTCTTTTGGAAGTCGCGAACTATCCTTCGGCTCCCATAGGTGCTAGAATTGCAGAACATCTGTGCACGAGCTTGCTCACCCATGGACCAACGTTACCGGTAACGCTGTCAGCAGCGCGGGTCCGTGCAACAGACAAGAAACAAAGTGGGCGCATCTTAATGGATTACACTTGTAGGCATCGCCTACTGCGTGTCCGCGGGGCCCTTATATCGCCAATTATAGTGTACGTTCGACGTATAAACACGATACTTTATTGGCGCGACCAACGAGCTTCGACGTGTGCGCGCGTATTTAAGCACACGAAAGTGCACGCACGAATCCTTTGGCCTTCCTCGAGTGGACGCTGAACGAAATTCCTGGTCCATGAAAGACCAGTAAGGATCAAGAGAAAATCTCGATACGCGTCGATTACCGATCGCCGTTTTTCATGCGTTTTATTAGTGGAATTGTTTAAATAAATTTGGCGACAGTCAGATTATCCCAAGGCGCCCGGGTAGATTATTGTACGGAGCGGCGAAACAGGTCGAGGCATTTCGCAACGAGAGGCACAAAGTTGCGTTGCCGAATTTATATTCAATATCGAAAAGCTTCAGGCGTTTAAAAATATAAATTCTAATTTGAATCGTGGTCATGATCGTGATTTCGCGTGTTTCCACGCGGAATGAGTCTCGATCGGGAGCAGTTTCCAGGCGACTTGAACGCCTGCACAAGCGCTATCGGCGCCCGGCGCGGCTCGTTCTCAATGGCCCATTGTGTCGTCCGATCGGCGCGAATTTTTCGCCGATCCCGTGGCGGACTCGCGTGGCCGCCCTCGATAGGCAGCAACGGGAATAAATTAACGTGGCAGTTAAACGTATCCGCGAGACGGCCGCGCGTATAATCGCGCCCGTGTCGTAACGCGTCCATTGTGCACCAGAACCGGCTTCGAGTGCGTCCCGTGACCGGCCAACCGGAGGAGGAAGTACCGCCGCATAATTTTGACCGGTCTGTCGACAACCTGCCCCCCTTTGCCTTCTATTTTCCTCTGTCAATTTTAATTCGCGAAAATAAATTGCCGGCCGATTGGAGGAGCTGGCGTCCTTTAGATTGGAGTTGCAATGCAATTCCGCGGACAAAACTATTCAATTCAGTAAGCACACAATCGTTTCACCCTCCCTCTCCAAACTTATCGGAGCGCATAAAGAATACCGTCGATTCCCTTTCTCAACGTCTCGTCGGCGATCCCCAGCTTCGTCCGGTCAGTTAATAAACCAGCATCCGTATCGATCCAGTTCTCCAACTGGAAACAGTCGATCGCGGAAGTCTTTCTTTTTTCCACGGACACGCCTCGCACGGTGCCGTACGAATCCCGGTATCCGAGGAAGGCTCGTATCGCAAATCTCGAAAGAGAAGTAGCTGCCGGAGCAGCGGTCCGGGGTAGAATGGAAGTGGCGAGATAGAAGAGACGGAAACGCTATCACCGGTGACTAAGGGCGCCCCTGATTCTCCCCTCGTTCCCCGACGATCACACGAATCTCTCGAATCACGATAGGACGGCGGCGCGAGTGTCCTGGCTGCTGTGCGGCGCGGTTTCGCGGCTCGATAAGTTACTCGCCACGGTTAGCCGGCCGGTGATAGGCGGGCGCCAAGACCACCGACCGTCTGGGAATGCGTGTCCCCTCATGAAATCCGGGCCCCCGCGACTCGATTCAAACGGCGCTGCACCGTCGAACAATGCGTTCGAGACGGCCACCGCGGGATGGATGGCGAACACGATTGTCCCCGCTGCGGCTTTCAGCGAGTACGAGATCTCTGTCGATCTATTTTGATCATAACTTGATTGATTGTGCCCGGCCGTTTACACTTCCGACGACCAGAAGCAGAGTTGGGGAGTACATGGCGATGGATTCGAATCGAAGAATTCGATTCACTTGCGACGGATGGACAGTGAGACGTCCGAGGACGAGATCCAACGGTGACACTCGTGCCTCCGTGGTTTCCACGCGGTGGATGTTGAGCGACGAGCGGACATCGAGCGTCGGGCTTAAGTATGTTGCGATCTATGTCCGTGTCTGGACGTCTGGCACGACAGCACCGTCAGAGAAACGAATAACGCGGCCAGATTAAATCTATGGGCCTGCCCGTGAACGACTTCCTCTGGATGTTGTTCAGCTGGAGCCTGCCTTCTGGAAGATCGATCAAGGAAAACACGAAACGTTGAGAGAGGAATCCGAACACTTCCTTTTCCTCCGATGATTCGAATTAATTAATCTCGTCGAGGATAATTGTTCTTTCGCATCGGTGAACTGTTTAACAGAGAATAGAAAGCTATTGCGCAAGAGCACCGACATGTATTTATGCCCATGTAAATACGCGCTGTCGATTTCACATTTTCCCGATCGCCATAAAGTATTCTAAACCAATAACAATAATAACGCGCCGTTAACGGAGTTTGTAGAAAAATTGATGGGCGCAGGAAAGATTTACAAGCTCGCGCAGGTTTACATGCGTGTTCCGCTGTTAGAAAGTATCAGTTTGGACCATTAAATTGTGGCAAACATTCGCTTTCACTCGGGGATCTAATGAGAGCCATGTGACGAGTTTATTCTGCGTTTCACGCTTGTTCACGTGTGCAGTGAAGATTTTTAACTTAGGGTAAGAAAGAGAGATAGAGGGAGAGAGCGAGAGTGGGGGAGAAATTGAAGGAAGGAGAATGATCAATTTCAAGGACCAGCGAAAATGGATAATGTATCGGTCGTTTAACACGAGATCTGATAGCGGCCGTGTTCGAAGGTGGTATATGAACCTGCCACGCTCTCTTGATACCAAGACTTTCGGATTATGTAAATTATTCCTCGCGTTGCCAATCCTAATAAAGTGAGTAGTAAAAATCATTAAGATTGCAAGATATTATGTAATAAATTCGCGTACAATAGATTTATTAACCCTGGGTAAAGTCTCGATTTCCATAAACGGGCAAGAAAATTCGTAATTAGCGTTGGAGCAATGCTTATTGATTGAAGTGCGGCTCGATACAACCAGTGATGCGCATACGCGTGTACGGGAATGAGGAACACGCGTGTAAAGCTGGCTTAGAACGCTAAATAGATGCAGCACGCTCGGTTGAAATTATTGTAGCACCGTGGTCACGGTATCTCGAGGTGGACGATACGCGGCAGTACGCCACGATTCCGTGGCATTGCGTGTGGGTGATCAGAGCGGGCACGAGCGTGCCTGCGTATAAATACACGAGCTTGTGCGAGCGTTAACGCGCCAAGAGGGCACACCCGCGCCCGAGGCACGCGCGCTTGGTGCACACGCAAACTGCAGCACGACAGGGAGCCGAGGAAACCGTGGCACTCTTGGGTTCCGCCGGAAAAGAACAGGCCGATCGTGCCAGCCTCGCTCGAAAAATATCCTTTTTGTCGCGTTCATTGACGCTGCCCGATTCTTCTTTATGCTGTAAAGATTCTTCCTGTACTATTTCTTACTCCTTAGAAGAGGATCCAGATATACTTTACGTCCAAGCGTAAACGAAATGTTGCAGCTACATAACATTACGCTTTCGATATCGATGATCTTTCATTCCGTTGAACGAGACAGCCAGCGTGTCGTCGGGGATTATCGGAGCGAGAAGGTTTCCGGCGCGGCTACCCCGGGTGGCGGTAAAAGCGGTCGCGGGCTCGCGTACGAGGCCGCTCGCGCGAGCGCGTAATTTATACCGTACGATTTCTATGATTTAGTACGGCAGCTCGGACCTTTCTTAAGTACCTTGTGCCTGACGTGTAACCATTTGTTACGTTCCTAAAAGTGCCTCTATGCGGCGTTTTGCGCCGGGCCGCGCCGCGTCGTTGCGCGTATTTATTAAAATAACAACAGGTAGACGCAGGTAGAGGCGTGCGTGTGGACGGGGAGAACAACGGAGACCGCTGGAAACCAGATACAGCGTAAGAAAGATAGAAATTCAATGATAGGAGGAAGGGGATGGAAAAGATACAGGGGGAATAAGAGAGGAAGGAGTAACGTAACGTTTCGCTTCCCTCCAACTCCGTCTGTCTCTCCCTCGGTGGTGAGTTTATACTGGTAGTACTAGTCCCATTAGTAAGTCGGTCCGTGGATCTGCTGGTTCTCATAAGTCAGCAGCGTACTGCTGCCGCTGTTGACTTGCTCTTCGAGTAAGTATTACTCGGCTACTCCCCCGCGAGATAGCGGGTCCCGTGTTCCTTGTCTCCTCTGCCTCCGCCCCCTCCCTCGATCGTTTCGTCTCCCTTTCACTGCCGCTCGATACATTCAGGTTTCCATCTCGATTCGCACCATGTATCCGTGGTTAGTTGACCTTCGTTTCATCGCGGGAATATCGTTTAACCGGCTCCTTCGTTTTTAATTCCGTTTCCTCGTTCGGGTCCGCTACCGCCGTGGTTGAATTTCAATTATTTTATTTGCCGCTCGATCCGATCTAGCGCCTCTGCTTATAGAGCGAGCACGTGCATTAACGTCTATCACGGAATTTATTAGATTCCTCGATTTCACAGCGGCGACTTCTAAATATAGGAGCGCGGGCGAAAAGGATCGAGCGGATCCCGATCGGTGCAGCGAGGACGACCGGCTATGGTGGCGATAACGAGGACGATCGGCAAGCTTGTTGTCACTTGTTTTCCTCGTTACGCCGTTGGGATCGCCGCTGAATTGGCCTTAAGTGGATTAGATCGTGATTCTGACGCGATCGATTAATCTGACGTGAAGCTCTGGTCAATTATGCGAATGACGGCGTAACGTTCGGTCACTGGAAACTAGTTTCATAGGAATTATAATGCAAGGCAATTTATATTATTATTATTTTCCGCCCACACTTTTCTGGCACATCTTTTCCTCTCACCATTCGATTAACTTATTTGAAAGCAACCGTTCGACCCATTAGTCCCAGCTTTCTTATCAGTAATTAACTCTGAACCACGCCCAGGCTCTGTCCTCTCTCTCTTTTACAACTTAACACATCAACAATATCATTATACATAGGTTTATGGTGTGGTAACAGTTCGACACGACACTCCTTCCCCACTGGTTGGTTAAATCAGACATTCGCGACACTGAATCCAATTCCGATCGAACGTCGTTAAAAAATATATATATATATATTCCATTGACACCTGCAATTATCGTCGGCCAATTATCTACAATGATACGAGCGTTTCAGTTAGATCAGAGAGAATTGGGTTCATGCCGATACTTATCGGCGTCTCGGCCCGCTATCGGCCGCCTCATTTTCTCGGATACGCCAACGCGAGTCATATTTAATTACCGTCTAATGCGTCGAAGGCTTATTACCCCCCCGAAGGAACGGCCGCTACACGCACAGTTAGAAATGAAATCAATCTCGCTCGAGATCGATTAGACGCGATCGCGGCTGGTCACGGGTGCCCGGCTGAAACGATTTCATTTTTCGACTTGTTCGCGGCAGGAAAACTGGCTCTGGTCGTGTCGGAGGATTATTACATTTCACGATGAAAAAGTTCACGGGAAATTAGCTGCTGCATAAAATATTCGTGATTAGAATGCGCGGCTGGCGAACGAGATGAAATGGAGATCGGTATCCAGCCATCGTGGCTTGCCAATTAAATTGCTGATTTATTCCCTGTTTTATAAGAGTCGTTCCTCCCTTATGCTCGATCATTGCGTTTCCTACGAGTGGCCAATTAAAACTCCACCACGCGTAATAATGTACGCACTTCTTCGTAAATGAAATTGAACCTTTCGAACGAATTCGTTGCGGCATACGTGCGTTTAGGGACGCCTGATGCAGGAACGATGTGAAACGTTCGTCTGCTGTCGACAATGATGTATCTAACGCACCCTGCGCGAGATGCACATGCCTCGTGCGTGGGAGTGCTACATTAGAAAACACAGCCTGGATATTATGGTTCTTTTACATCACGAAATATGAGAATCATCAGCGTGGTGTCGTCAGGTGGAAAATTCCCGTCGGCCAACACGAGGGGATGCTACGCATCGATTAAACTCGCTGAAACGAAATGAATTTGCAGTTGTGATAGATTACAGCGACGAGACCGAAGGAAATTTACAAGGGGCTGTTACGATCCACTAAATTATCCGTTCTAAACAATCGATTCTCAACAGCAACTGAGCTAAAAAGGCATTTAAACAGAAAGGCCGAAACATTATTTCTGCAGGATGAAGGAAATTATGAGGATATAGAATATCCAGTGTTTCGCAGATAGCATTCTTTCGCAAACTCCTCGAGCTACGATTTCCGCATCTCGCACTATCAATCATCGACCCTCCTGGATGCGATTCTGAACTACTGATTGGTTCGGATCATTCACGCGTCATTAGTGCGCCGCGGCTGTTCGTTCTAATTAATTGTCGTACGTCAAGATACCATCGTGCGTACTTCAACTCACGTCAGCTGGCTTCGTTGCACAAAGAGCTCTTTCCTCGAGTTACATGAATCGCCGTTTAGAATCGCCTTAAGTCGTACTCTAATGAATTTCACGCGAAACATAATTAGTAAACTATCTTACCTTAAAATTCATCTGATCGCGCGAGCCTTCGATTGCTCCGATCAATTTATTTCTTTATCCCCAGCTTAATCCGATCCTCGGGATCCTGAAAAAAGATAATGACACAGAACAAAATTCCGATGATTGTTAAATTCCGTTCCATGAGCTCGCCCGACCACGAAAACACGAAATTCCTCGATTGGCCATTAATATCAATTGCGACCACTTGCGTTCCTGGAAGCCACCTTATCTCCCACATAATTGCGTGCTCGTTTCATTCACCTTTATTAGAGGATCGTTTCGGTCAATTTCGTCCAATCAAACTATACGGGTCCACCTCGATCGTTATCTGTTAAGCTGTCGTCCGATGTCGAATTTGACGCAGCGTCAATGGACCACACCTGGATGGATGCGGGCCGGCACCATTCAGGCAGGCTCGAGAACGAATTAACTCGTTTACCGATGCTAGCCCGCAGGTAAGTATGCAGGTAGCCTTACAGAACAATTGCCGAAATTCCTTTCTCATTTCTTTTTTCTCTCGAGATCAAGTTTGTCTCCCGTCGTAAAGGGCCGGGATAGCCCGACAGAATTTAAGTGAAATTTCTGTGTCGTTTCATTCTATTTGAGACTCGATAGTTAACGTTCTATCACAATGTTAAGGTGCAATAAGAATAATAGAGGTATATCTATCAAACCGTTCGTCGTGTTTCCCTCCAAAAAAAACAACTCGTCAGCGCACATTGCCCATAGATGAGTGAGTGTTTTCGAAAAATATTCACGGGTACTCGACCCCTGGAAGTTTCCCATGCCGCGACCGAATAAAATGCGGCTCGATAATGCTTGTGGACCGGTTACGGTTAAAAACTTACCACCCTCCCGGTCAATGTAAGGGTGGAAACATCAGAGGGGAAAAGGGGGACTTGTGCAATATGCCTCGTGCCAATATTATCGGTCACCTCCCTCTAACAGTGAACCTTAACGACCGAGCACGATGATGCACCAGTCCCACGCTCGTGAGGTCACGTGCCACTTTCAGGGACCTGCATGGTGCACCAGTCCGTGTGATTTCACGAAAATCCGTTTCCACCGGCTAGGCTCCAGCATCCCTTGTTCACCACCAGTCACCCCTTCGTTCCACGAGATTTATTGCATCCCTATTTGTGACCGGTTCTAATACCCCTTTGTTCGACTGATGACATAATAGAACGCTGCAGTTTAGCTCTTTCGATTGTACGTCGTTTCTCCGCGTACATTTTATACAACTAGCGCAGAGTAATGTTCGATCATACTTACCGGATACTATTTCTTCTTCATTTCCGTAATTTAATTGCGTAAAACGAATGTCCGGTGTCTTGAATCAAGTGTTCGATACCTCCTACTTTCAGGCACCTTAAAAAGCTGCGCTCGAGTCGTTGCAGCGCGATCGCGCAATAATTTATAGCCGAGCGTGGCACTGTATCGTAAAGAAAGGAATGCAACAAAACATTTATTACGCAGCCCAGTGGGTGGTTACCGGGATGGTCCATGAAAGGAATTGAATGAAACGACCTCGGCAATATCGACTTCCGGCGTGTGATCGCGAGTCGTACTCACGTGTACCGTACATATACGTGAGAGCTGCAAAGTGAATCGCAGTTAATCTATCAGCCACCCTGCAGTCGGGACGAGCTGAAGGGAAACCGGAGTGAGAGAGTTCGGGGTGAGACGCGAGAACAACCAGCTTCCGATTGGCACGAGTGGCTGACTCTCTTCTCCTTGTCCCTCTGGGTCTCGCTCATCCCTTAAATTGAAAGGAGCGAGATGGAAATTCGCGCAGATTCGTACAAGAGGCGTCTGATTCACCGGCGGATGTGCGTCATAGGAGGATTTCTAGACGATTGAACTAAGTGCCCGTACGCGCGACGAACAGCCTCGCCCTTTTCCTACCAGAATTTATCCCGCGTCATTTACCAGACACCCATCGTCCGATAGGGAAATGTGTTCATCAATGATGGGATCAATTTATACTGGCAATTCGTTTCAATTGACTTCTGTGTATGGATTCAATTAGGAAAAGTAGGCTACAATTATGTTAACATTTGATAACTTCTGTTTTTTTTCTTAATTTAGAGTGCCCGATATCCTTCCCCTATTCGTGTCTCCATTCTTATCAGCGGTTTCCTGAATACTCGCGCCCCCAATTACTCCGTTCATAAATGCCAAGCCCCTACAACTTCGCCGGTAGCCTACAAATCATTTTTACACAGACCTGAGTATCCTCCGCGATCCTCCCCGATTGGTCCCACCGGGACCGTCACAAAAAGGCTATGTACGTACCCTCAATCTAGCCTATCGAATATCAACTATCGAATTGCACGGGAAGAAGGGCGCAGAGACTTCAATTAGACCCAGAAACTTTTTACGGACGAGTCTATGTATCTGTTATCGTGACAGCAGCCACGAAATTAAAAGAACGTTCCCCAGAAGGCCCCAGTTTGGATTCGATTTCAGGGAGGGCGGGGGGGGGGGGGGCAGAGTTTGCAGAGTGGTGTCATCGGGCATATGCGGCCCGTCACGCGTATTGTCCGCGTTCGCCTTAAAAGCAATAATGAGCAGAGAATCCGTGGTCGCGTGTGTGGGAAAGGTATACACCGTGCTCTCGTGGGGCGCACGGCGATGGTTGGACCGACTGTCAAACTTTATTAGATAGCTCACGTTACGGGGGAGCTTCCACTGTATGCATCACCAGTGCGCTGTCTTCCTCAAATAGCTCGCGGCCGCAGAGTGATGGGATAGAGCCGCTGTTTCCTACAGAGATGAGTCAGGCGCAACCTGTTTTCTACCCTCCTTGATTCCCCTCAGGGGAGGAATCGAAGCTCTAATTTCATGGCTTCGCGACGATGGTTCTTGTGTGTACACACGGTGGACGTCGACGCCGAGCATTACGGTTTATTCATTCCACGCGCGAAAACATGGACAGAAGTCAAGAAACTGGTTTCGAGCGGAGGTTGTGCGTTATTGTGATGCACCAGCTATTGAGACTTGACTTTGATTCAGTTCGGGATCGTGCTAATCCGCTCTAGTCGGGGAGGGAACCTCCCTGCGGTATGGGAAATAGGGGAGGGATCTATAGAATTCCTGCCAAATTGATTCGAGTTAGTTTATTTCGTATTGGAAACTATTACCTCGCAACTAAATTTCGCTGTCGAAAAATTGATGGAACCAGAAGTAGGGATCTCCTCGTCCCTTGTAAATCATTCTGAATCGCACGATCGTGGCTGCAGAACGATGATGTTCGCAAAAATCGCCGGACGCGTCCCGCGAAGGCACGTGCGCCACGGTATGCACGTGTCTACGGCGGATGTGCGGATCGTTTCCGTGATTTTTCTCCGTGGCAGCTACGTTCCGGCGCGATAAAAGCAAACAATGCCATCGAAATATGGTTCACAGTGGGATCCTCGATTTTGCTATTCTTATTTGCCTCCGTTCAATCCCCCGGTACGTCCACGTGATACGCGGTCGGAATTGAATTATAGCGAATCCAGCCACTTCTTGCCACGTGCCGACATGCACGTGATTCTTGCCGAACTATCGGCACAAACAATGGGTCGGAGATAAGGAGTATCTACCCTTGCCAAATCGTGGAAGCTGAACGAAACGAAATGCAACGCGTGCAACACCCTCGATACACGCACCTCGTTTTCCACGCTTCCGCTGGGCATCGATTGTTTCTTTCATCTTCGAGTGGGAGAGCGGGGAGCACAAGTATTAATGCTTTTACATTTTTCCAATTATGTTTATTAAAAATGTAATACAAAGGAGTTGGTTGTAGTAAAAGAATCCCCAAGCTCTTATGACAATGCGTCGAAAGAGACCAACGCGTAGTCTCGTTACCGCTTTTTTTCTTCTCCTGAACCCAATTACGAGCATCCCCTAGAATAGGAATGGAGGAAAAATTGTTCACACGCGAGATCACGAGCAACAATTCTCGCCTGTTCGGTTTCTCTGGTCAACGTTAGTAGCAGCCCACGTCACAATTACATAATTCGATGCACCCCTCGATGAAGCGTCGAGAACCTGCGGCACACGCAACCCCATACTCGCACGCACGCGTACCCATGGGAACCAGTAATGAGATGGTGGTCACGGTTTCCCAGCCTGCGAAGGTGGACGCGCGGGGATGCACCCGTTGCGATGATGCTGTCGATGGCCGATTCCTCTTTAGCATGGGGATGATACGGGCCCGGCGGACCCCCCAGGGCCTTTGTCAACAGCGGCAATATGCTGGGCGTTCCATGAAGCGACGATTTATGCGAACGGACCTGTGGGAACCGAAGTGTCCCGGTGGGCTCTCCCGATGCTCTCCGCCTCGAACCTTGGCAACGAATCGAACTGACACGTGTTTTTATTAAGTGGTCTCATGAGTGGGAAAATAGAATTCGTGTCGAGGAGCGGTGCATGGGCTATTTGAGGGCAGTTTTCGCCTGTCTTCTGGATCGTGGAAAGGTGTTTCTTTGGGAAGGCAGTGTGGGATGCTTTTTGAAATTCGGATGCTTCGCTTGTAAAAGATCCTTCTCTACTCAATTTCTCCAGCTACCGTGAGAAATTGGGTGGAGAATGTTTCATTCTTATCGTGCAATCGAAGGATGTAGATCTTGGGAAATTTCGTGCCGATGAATGTCGATAAATTTTAATTGTAAAATAATTTTATTTGATATTCGCAAAGTGCAATAGAAGGCCGTGGGCTCGAAAGTGAACGCGTTGGCCGAGGCGCCGTACAGCATGCGCCGCATTGGAAAAGGGCCAGCAGCTAACTGGGTCATATTATCGGGTTAATTAGCATGGGTTACGTGTGTGTTACGATCGATCTTGAAGCGATTGCCGCACAGCGTGTATCGGTACACGATCGGAAAGTCTTAGGGAGACACCGTCGATTGGCGAACATTAGAATGCGACCACGGTTTACTTGTGTGTCAATCAAGTTCCGCTAATTAGAAAAGTAGAATGGGGAACAGTTGCACAATTGTTATACCAATTCCTAAGTCCACGTTAAACGCATATGGACCGACATACCGATAGCTATTTGATTATTGAAACTTTGATTCAATCATTTGAACAAACATTATTTTCACTCATCCCCGCAGAGGCATTGCGGTTTCGCGTCGTATTAAAGACCCCGAAATGTTCCGCAAGTGCAGCTATGCGCACGCAGCAACTGGGTCATACCAGAGGATTAATTAAAGCCGGTTAGCCGAACGATCTTATAAATACCAGGCTAATGGAGGATCGATATTCGATCGAGAAATCTCCCGCAGATCCCATTAACCGGTGCTACGCGTTGTAAGACGACCGTGTGCCGGGACTCTACTGTCACCGATATATCGTCCAGGCGCTAATGAAGCTGTATTAATTAAAAACGTCAGACCAGTCTTTAATGGAACGATCGGGACACGTTGTTAAACGACGTCTTAACGACGACACGGGCACGTGTTCCTCTTCCGTTCGACGATTCGTTCAGATAAGATATAGCAACGACCAAGTTCTTTCTCGTCCTGATCCGAGGATCAATCGGCTCCCCGATCCTTTCAAATCGAAAACGAAACCTTTATAGCGCCGTTTGCTCTTCGATTATCAATAGTAACGATCTCGCGGATGTTTATGGTGCCGTAAATCAAATTAGATTATTTACGCGAAAATTCGAAAGCCAGGCTCCAAGCAACCAAGTTGTTACTCGCGATAGATACAATCTCTATTATTTATGCATATGTGCATGAACAGCGGTCTACATGTCATATTTAACTCATTCAAAATTGAGTCATTCCCAATAAAGTATACACCCTATTTTCCATTGAAACGAACCACGTGTAATAATCTGTAAACTGCTGTACATCACTCTGTAACCACTTTCCATCCCTTACTTTCTCACCCCTTTACCAGTCTTCGACTGCAAGGTCCGATAAATCACAGCGACTATCGTGAACAGAAAACTCTGAACTTTGTAATCGTTCAAGTGATACGTCCCCGTGAACGACGTTTGCTGTTGCTGACGTTTTCCGCCGATTAATAGAATTTGCGTTCGTGAAGACTTCGCGCGGCTCGATCCTCGTTTGTTCTGTCACGTGTCAGACAGAGTCAACTGTCATTCGCAGCACGCGATGCTCACGTGTCCATTGTCATGACACGAGACCGACCATACCCTTTTTCATAACTATTGTCTGCAAATCGCCGATCGCCCGTCACGAGACTAATAGGCGATTGCTTGCGTGCGTGTCCTCTATGATGATTCTTTGAATTGCAGAGATTCTTCTCGTTGGCCAGTGCAGCGCATGTTGAAATCGGTGGTAGTACTTTACCGGAGAAACTTCAATGAGTAAATGTAACAAATAGAACATAGCTCAAATAACTTGACATGCGAAAAGAAAAATGCAGGAACTTTCCACTGCCAACGAGACGTTTCAATCTACGCATTTGATACCTGGACACCGCGCAACAAATTGCACTGATCGTTAACCCACATTCAATTATCTACCAGCCGAGCGAACCTGTCGAGACAATGAACACTCGCATTCCTGCGTTCGTCTCGCGTTGATTACGAAACGCAGCTTCAAACTCTCGCTAAACACATGTTCCAGCCCGTGCAACCCCGCGCGGCGTAATTATATTGTTCTGAATTCAATAAAATTCGCCTTATTTATTGCACCGTGCGTCGTAATAAAATGTAATGACACGGTATCTGGCAAAAAGATTCATATCTATCCCAGAGCCGCGAGAGCACTACCTGCGCGCAAATTGCTCCATCGCGCTGTTACGAGCCTGGGGAAAATTACACGTGCACCGTCGCATCGAGAAAAATCGCACCTGGTAACGTGTGCGCACACCTACAACAAAACCATTGAAACGACGGACGCGCGATGGAAACGATGAAAATTGGATATTCTCTTCGCGAAAGTAGCGCTTGGGGGATGGAGCGCAGCTTCGGGGGTAGCATATGCTTCCGATCCGATGGGGGAGCAATCGTGGGGACGATTCACACGACGGAGACTCACCTGTGGGAAGCGAACCCTCGCACACTGATTGGTGCTACATTGTGGGAAAAGTCGTCGACGAATTTCGCGATGGACCGGTTGAACAATGATGACTGAAGCTTGGAACATCCCCGAGGATCGTGAAAATTTCCAAGATCCTCAACTCCCACGACGATTATTCGATCGTAAACGGGAACACACCTGCCCCGTGTGTTTCGAAAATTTTCTGCGCTGATGACACTTATTGTTAATGGCGTGAAGAATTCTAGAGAATTATCGATATGGCTGTAATTATGTCTCTTCAATCTCGTTTTCATTACGTCATTTGCATAAGTAACAGACAGAGTGGCTCCTCGTGATGGATGTCATCGCGAAGAGAGACTTGCAACGCGTTATCGCGTTCGCGGCTGCGTGATGAATCGCACTCACTCTGTTACCCAACTCTGTCCAGAAGTTTGCGCTACCCACTTGGTCAAGTTTATGGTTTCCCCGGTTTCTTTGTTTTTTTTTCCACCCTTCGATTAATACGTGTAAGAATCGAAAAGGAAATTTGCCCATGCATCCCAATCTATATTTTTCTACCTATGCAATCTCTACTTTTACACCTATGTTTTTGCTTTCAGAAATTAACTGTTATTCTTCCCGTCACTTGTCTCCATCCGGATGTTAGGAAAGATCCAGCTACAGGACTGTTGAATTATACGTCGCATCGACCAGACGCACAAATCTCATACGACTTGGAAACCGTCCGCCTGCAGGCCGAGTCATTTTAACCAACTAACTGGTAATTACCGTGAAATTAATCATTTCTGTGCCTCGTTACACGAACCGTGAGACGACGTCACTAAATCAAGCCTTCCTGCCTTGTATTTCCTCCCGTACTTGCGTTTGCCCTCTTCAAGAACACACAGGAATTACGCGAAGGAGCAAACACGGATGTAAATTATATTTATTTTCCAACGTGCACTAAAAGATTTAATTCATGAGATTGCTGCATGATCCTGGAGATCGTACATCCATTTAAATGTCTTTGTATTAATTTATTAATTAATTTAATATAAAAATATTTATATCAGTGCAAAGATTTCAGACCACTGTAATTCCGAAATGTCAAAGTTGTTAAATATATGTCCAATTAAAGAAATTTCACTCATTATTTTTTAACACCTGTCCACTCCTCGGAAACTCTGCTCCAATACTACGTTCCTAACTTTATTGCTAACTCTACATTATAAAGTACTTTAACACACAAGAGCGCACGAGATCAAATTACATCAGGTAAGTACAGAGTAAGTATACAGGTAAGTATGTATGTAAAGATTTAACAAAATTTGTAACTTCGTTATGAACAATTTCAAGCAAAGGGGATTCCGTAAAAGACCGGTTCTGGGAAATTCTTGGAAATGACGTCAAATTCCAGGAAGTGGTGAAATGAAAGACCTCCTCGCATATCATGTTCTCCTAATACAAATTGGCGATTTCGAGCAAAGGGGATTCCGTAAAAGCAAGTTCTGGGAAATTCTTGGAAATGACGTCGAATTCCAGGAATTGGTGAAATGAAAGACCTCCTCGCATATCATATTCTCCTGATACAAATTGGCGATTTCGAGCAAAGGGGATTCCGTAAAAGCTAGTTCTGGGAAGTTCTTGGAAATGACGTCACATTCCAGGAATTGGTGAAATGAAAGACCTCCTCGCGTATCATGTTCTCCTAATACAAAATCGTGAATTTCGGCCAGTCCCTTTGCTGAAAATCGCCAATTTGTATTAGGAGAACATGATACGCGAGGAGGTCTTTCATTTCACAAATTCCTGGAATGTGACGTCATTTCCAAGAATTTCCCAAAACTTGCTTTTACAGAATCCCCTTTGCGCGAAATCGCCAATTTGTATTAGGAGAACATGATATGCGAGGAGGTATCCGGAGTTCATGATTGATGACGTCACAACCAAAACATTTCCAGCAGCTGCTTTTACAAAATCTCGTGCTCGAAATCGCCAATTTGTATCAGGAGAACATGATACGCGAGGAGGTCTTTCATTTCACCGATTCCTGGAATGTGACGTCATTTCCAAGAATTACCCGGAACTTAATTGTACGGAATCCTCTGTGCTCGAAATCGCCAATTTGTATCAGGAGAACATAATTAGCGAGGAGGTGTTTCATTTCACCAATTCCTGGAATTTGACGTCATTTTCCAGGAAATTCCGCGCATTCTCCAGCAATGTTGTTAACTTAAACTATTCGTGAACAGGACTGTTTTTAAAAGTGTCTCGCTTCGGAACTGTACGCATTTATTAAAGTTTCTTCACGATACTTCTTGTGTAAGGAAGCGGAATAGGTTTTTTAGGAGTGGACAGGCGTTAAAAAGTAAGATCTGTTGTATTTCTATTACTAAAGATTTATTTGACTCCTTTAATACTGTACAAATTACAATGGAGATGGTATTCGAACTTAATCGCGATTATTTATAAACTATTCATATAAATTCTTTCTTGTTACGTCTTACGATAGGTAAATAATAATTAAAATTATAAGTAGGAATAATAATTATGTATGTAAGTATACAAAAATATCTTATGGACAAACATCTACTTGTAAGTCATTAGAATAAAACGAATTACATTATATTGTATAGTTTAAAGTAATGCATAACTTAATTTAATACTTTGCCAGCAATTATCAGATGAGATCCAGGATGTAGTGTCCATTCCTTGACCAGAAAACCTGCACACACAAAAAGTATATTATTACACATCTCCGATTATTTGAGGTTTAAATAATATTAGAACTTTACTGTTCTTATTAAATAAAGATTGTCTATTCTGTGTACAGTTCAGTGAAGTAAGATTTAGCCACGAGCTGTTATCAAACGCTGACAAATATCGGCCATTCAAGACCAGCTTTACCGTCGGCCGTTTGCCTACACGTGAGGTCTAAACGGAAGCTTTTGTGTCTCGGGGCAATGTTTCTGGCGACTACTTGATAAATCAGCATAAACTCACTTTCCAAGCTCGTTGTCAGGCGTCTTGACGCGTTTCTCCACCAACGTCCTGCGATCGTGTGCAACGTTGGCCGGCGACGTTTATCGTTAGCAGGCCACGGGTCGAGGGAACACCGTTTACCGTTGCCCTCACAATGGACCTACGACGATATACGAACATTACCACGCGATATTATTGTCTATATTACCATTCGCACGCAATAGTAAATTATTGGTTTCGCAGGCCGCGATCGATGGTTCACGTGGCGCCAACTTGCAAGACCTACGCGCGTGCAGCCGCGTAAACGCACAGGCGCCACTTCCCTCGTGTTACGTTTCGCCTCGCGCATAAGTTACTTTAGCGCGACTAAAGTCATTAATTACTTGTTAATGACGCTACGCCTAAACACTCTCGTCTAAACTATCCAGAACAAGGCTCATCGATGCCAGAACGGGTAGTATAAACGGGCATTTACGCGGTTCAGGGTCTTCGACGGCCAAAGACCGCTCTTCTGGCTGTAATAACTCGCTACCACCTATCCAGATAGCATCTCGACAAATAGCAATGCCTACCGATTGTCTACCGTCCCTCTCGCGTACACGCCACCTACGGGATGGGATTTTGCATGCCGCTTGCAGTCACGTGTTCGCTGCCTTATTCCTCTTTCATCGACGTGTCGCTCGATGTACGTCTCTCCCGATGCATAGCTCACGCGAAACCTGCACGCGCGTCGATCGGTTTGCAAGAAGAGAAGCGCGAGCTTTGATGCGGTTTCCCGTGGAGGAAGAGGACTCCCTTGCACAACTCTTAGAAAGCGAAGAGTAATGCCGATTCCTCCGGATCCCACTGGAAAAGACAGTGCTGGTTGTTCGCCCCCGCGGTTCGCGGTTTATCAGGGGATCCCTCGCCGTGATGCGTTCTGGGAAAAGGTGAATGAATGCACACTTGTCTTTCTATACATTATGAAAGCTGATTTTCAATTACCGGACCGACTCGCGTAATTGATAGAAACTCCTCTAATTACCGAATCGCCGCCGATCGGGCTTTAACACCGTCAATCCTATTAGCGGCACGTATCTCTAAATCATTCCCACTCTAATTCATCCGTCGGGGGAGCGTTTCATTTACCTTGGAACCGCTGGCACCGGCGACGCGACGTTTCCGCGTGCAGGTTAAATACACGTACGATTTATTTCCATAGAATGGCGGAGTTCCCGAGGCTGATTGGCGCGAAATCACGACGGGCGCAGCGCGGTGCGCTCGCAAACACGCGGACATGGGAAGAAAATCGAGGGGGCCCAAGACTCGGGGGGAGAATCAGGCCGTGTATGGGGTTTCGCGCGGGGCCGCCGATTACCGATACCGCGTAATTTATTGCTCCTTACTCGCGAAACGTGACGCCGGCCTCTATACGTCTCGCGCAGTGCTTCCAGTTCTGAGTCACGGGGCCCGGCTCGGGATTTTTGTTCAATCGGGAATGTCGATAGCTCTGTGGCGCGAGCGGCCGCCGCGGCACCGTTCGACTTGAACGAGCCCCGTGTACAGAATAGTCCGGGACAGGTATGCTGGGCTACAGATACGCGTGCGAGTCTTAAAACCGCGTCCCCAATTTATAACAAAACATTGTTACGCAATTAACTTTACTATCCGACATGATGCTGATCAATCGAAACGTTGCAATTCGATTATGAAACATTACGCCGTTCATTCATTATGGTCTTGATCCATTTTTTAAACAAAGCGAATCACGTCCATCCGCGTTAATACACTGCCAAACTCGATGCGTCATAGCAGTTCGCCAAAGGAACTCGCAGCAACAGAATCATTAGTCTTCTCCGGCGAAATTGTTTTGTTCGCTTGCTCGCCGGCCGAGATAAGTGGCCGGGGCATTTAGCAGGCGATGATCCTTTATTATCGGCCCCGTTCGAGAGGCAGGGAACGAAATTAGAGGACAGTTCGACGGGCCCGGCTACGGTCGTACTTAATTAACGCCGTGGTAATCGGTTGCACCGCTTAATTGATTTACAAACGTCGTCGTCGTCGTCGGCCCCGTCACGATCACGATCTCGATCTTACGGACGGTCGGGATCGTGCGCCGTCAATTTGTCTTGCCCCTCGCATGACCGGAATCCCTTAACGATAGGCGCCACGTATGCAGAACGAACGCGACGAATGGTTCGCGCGATAATCGTTTCGGGCTTGGCTGTGAAAGGTGTCGATAAAAGTTCGTACTCAATTATTTAAGCGCCGATCGTTGCCATTCAAATAATTCCTGCAATAATCAGAGTCGAACGGAACGATATTGCAATAAAATAACCGATCCTACCGCGTCCCATTTCGATCCCGGAAATCACCGGGACCGTGATTGGAACGATTTCGAGAGGAATCTCGGCGGGAAGTGTGCGCATAAATAGAGGGAGGCGTAACATATAAAGGGGACTGGTTAAGTGCACTCTAT
Source organism: Holcopasites calliopsidis (assembly GCA_023838395.1). Lineage (NCBI taxonomy): Eukaryota > Metazoa > Arthropoda > Insecta > Hymenoptera > Apidae > Holcopasites > Holcopasites calliopsidis. The sequence continues at coordinate 4,320,912 of JALHAQ010000009.1, forward strand.
CGACGCTCATTATTTTCCCAGAGGAGTGTCAGATCGCGACTAAGAAGCTCGATAAGCAAGCAATGCGTGTCTTATCCTTTCTCCCCCATTCTCTGGTGCCCGCGAATCGTTATTACCGATCTTGCCGGCACACGCAGGTTGTCTCCCGATCCTCGTTACTCCGAACGTCGGTCATCCTTTTTCTCTCTGGTCTCCGATCGGTGAACGCGACGCGCAAATGGCGCCACGGTTAAGGGTCGGTTACACAAGGAGTACTCGAGTTACACTCGGAAATCGAACGTCTCGCAGGCGGTACGTTTTCGCCGCCTGTGCTGCGTGGGTGAATCGCGATCTTTGCGCGGAAAAGTCGCGTTTCTTGTGTAGTCCTCGTTCGCGGGGGCGTTGCGCTGGTCCCTATTGGCGGGGAGCGGTTTCTTTTGAAGAAAATAGGGTTGAGATCGTTTTTTCACGGTCTCGGATACATTTCGGAGGATTTGGAATAATTATTGAAACGCTGGAAAACTAATTATCTTTGAAGACCAAGTAACGATGCAATCGATTAGCTGGGCGCTCCCAGGAGCATCAGCGTCAAAGTCTTCTTCGTAAATGGTCAAGAGCAGGACGAAGAGCGGTACCAAGTTGATGGGCGAGTTTCATGGGGTGTTGCTCGAAGTGAATGAGAAGGAAATTAGCGAGAGGCTCGCCTCGGACGAGGCAAAATGACTTATAAGACGTTCGCGGTATAGACAGGTATAAACGCGCGACTAACTTGGCCGTAGATAGAATAGGATGAAAGGACGCGGTGCCACGAGTGCATCGACGACACGTGGTGGGCGTCAGGAAGATTCAGTGCCGGACGAACGTGCCAAGCCCAAACGGCATTTCATTCGATTTCTACCGCCGTCGGCGAACATTAAACTCAACCTGTTTCAGTTCGATCCTAGCCGCGTTACAACTGAGACACTTCCTCTCTTATCCGGCCAACTTTACGAGGGAAAAGATCGTGGATCTCTCAATTATCCGACGCGTTGCATCTTAAATGAACGATCAACAAAATGTTTTAACATTTTACTCAGTCCTTGCCTCTAAGGGCATAGTGATTTTGTACGTTTATTAATATTTTTTCAAACGGCATGCGAGCAACGTTAGGAAAAAATGATCGATCGCCCCCGGCGCGTGGTATTGAATGCTAGCAGAACCGGCGATGCATTTTTTTCTAATTCGAACGATCAAGGTTCGGTCCGAGGGGCTCGATCATTTTTCGAATTCACTTACCGTGAAACACAGCATTACTGTTCCGCTCACAGGCCTCGCGGTCTGTATTACCGGTGTTCTCCTCTGGCAAAGATAAATCAGTCGCAATTCTCTCCGTAACTATCACGCCGGGCGGCTTGATTGTTTCATAATATTTTTCATCGAGGACACACGGCCCTCCCCGGCCGTCTATTCTACCATAGCTACGCCGAGAACAAGAAAGCATAAGACACCTTGTCCCGTTATCATTTTTCAGCCCGATCCGAACCGTGGAATTAATTCGCTCCACGTGCGATTCTCAGGTCCATTAAATTTCATGCTCGTGGTACCGGCGTTATGATCGTCGATAAATTGTCGCGTTTTATCCTTGTTTACATCTGCTTTATGCGCATCGTTCGAAGGAACAGATTAGATCCGAGGGGATCGATGGCCGGTCAAGTTAAATCGATCGATTCCATTCAGGTATGATCGCTTATTATCGTTGCGCAGCGAGATAAGCGACGCAGCGATGCGTTCACCAGAGAATATCCACGCCTACGGCCTACCAACGGGCTATTCGTCAGCACGAAATAACGGAGGGCTGTGGAGTAAAGAATTAACGGAGATAAGGAGTACGGATTGGGTTATACGGTCAGCGGGTCGAGCGGCGGGAAAGAAGATCTCAAAGAAAAAAGAATCACAGATTGCAAGGCCTCTAAATTTTGTAAGAGAAGAGAAATCGAATCTCGATGCCTTCTAAAAATGAATGCAGGAACTAATTGGAAGTGGTCGATCGGCCGCGTGCAGCCACGCTGCAACATCGATACGATATAAATTTAATTACCGGATCCGTTCATGCACGAGGGAGCAGACCCCGGTGGCTCGAGCCAAACAATCACTTTACGTGAAAGTATGAAAATAATTCCAGAACGAAGGAAGCGAACGGAAGGTGGTATTACATGGCCTGTGTGTGAGAGAGTGTGCACGATCTCTCTACTTTACTCGCGAAGATCGAAGGCGCGCACGCTTACCTATTACATGGATCGAACGATCCTCTTCCTAGCTCAGGTGTCTTGTTCACCTGCTCTAAATTCTAACGGTGCAACTCCCCGCTGTGTATCCGCAATCATTCGCTTACGTGTCGCGGTTATTTGTGTGATTATATTAATTACACGATCTGGCCGAGGAGTCAAGGATAACGCGGCTGCCTCGCGAACGTGTCTGGGTACGGGGAGGAAGTCATTTCTACGATTGCTCGGGGGAATTTCATGATCCTGATCCCCGTTATCGTGCGGTGCATGTGTGCTCTGATGTAGGGTAAAGAGTTTCAAATGGATAATCAAACAATGAACAAGGCAAAAGAACTTACGGAATCTGCCATCCATTGAAAACGTGTCACTCTGTCGATGAGAATTGCACCGATGTTCTAATCAAATGCTGTTATCAGCATCCCCTAATGAGCCACAGAAACCGGCACCTACGCGCAGATAAGTTTCGTCCGCAATAACACCGAACCGATACACGAATATCGTCAGCTCATTAAGGATCGTCCAGTCGATACCTCTTTAATGATTTACTAGCGAGGACGGTGGTAGTATTTCACGCGTTGAATTGATAATTCTCGCACGGGCCGGAGATTACCGGTATCCGTTGGCATACTAATTAATCGCAGCCCGATCATTATGCCCATGCACTTAATTTTACACGAGGCTCGCCGCTCGAATCAAATGCCGTTGCTCGATAAACACCCACGATCGCGAAACGCCCGTTCCAAGTAAACGGGAACTAAAAAAAGTAGCCCGATGTAAACGCTAATTTTTCTCGCTTTCGGAACCTAGCGGGAGGCTAATTCACTTCTGCGGCAATTTGAATTTACAGGCAAGGATATATACGCGAGGCGTCTGCTCTTCCTGGATTTTCAATGGCGACATAAAGCCCTGGGAGGAGGATGCGTGCATATGCATTCTTGGCCTTAGCGTTATCTCATTGGTTAATTGCAACTGTCAACCGAGCCTCGTGATTTACGAGACCGTGGTGCGCAATGATATCGTCTCGTCCTCTTCCGGCCACGGGCATCCCTGGTTTATCGATTCTTCTCGTAGAACCAGTTGGTTAACATGACCACGAACAGATCCCGTGGCGACTATTTCAGCAACTTAACGAATGTGTAACAATGATTCATACGCTTGGCACTTGGTAGTGGAGACCGCCTTTGCTTCGAGGTGTGTTATTTCCAAATTAAAATAATTGCGACTTTTGTCTTCTTAATTGAACCTTCGAACGCACGACTTGGCAATAAGCGTTCGAATTCAATGAATGATTGCAGATGGATCAATGTAATCAATGTATTGATTAATTTCCTCAGGAGACAGCGGCCTCGATCAACGAAACTGGTACATCCCGACTTTCGAAACAAGGAAGAACGTAACGGACGTAATATCTCGCGGTGATCATACGCGTCTGCGGCTGGTGCGTCCGTTGAGATGATCGCGTATTACCGGTGAACCCCCGTGGAGTGAAATGGGTCCATTCGAGGGGCACCGCTGGACCGGCGATACCGCCAAGGAACTTTTTCAAATCAAAAGAGCACTGTGTGCTCTTGCATAGTATTCGCATCGGGGTGCATAGACGCTACATAATGGGGGCCGTTCAACGGATCGAACGCTTGCCTTTCGGCATACCCCTGCTAAACGAATGCCCGACGTCGTCGTAATAAAATCGTTTATGCGTCGGGTATTGATTGCGTCATTTGCCAGTGCGTTACGAGTCTTGTTCACGGTTTTGCTCTCGCCACGTTGCGGCTGAGCTGTTCAATAATTCTACCCTTGTAGCCGGACGAGGTTGTATTAAGTTCACAACACGACACACGATATTTACCGTTACAGAACTTTATTGGGAGTATTCCAGATTTCTGTCAGTCCCAATTCTTAGATGACTGCCGAATCGTGGCGGATTCATTATCGCGAACTAAAGGTGGCGTACTATAATTATTAGAGACGGTACGGAAGTGAATGAACAAAAAGGCTTCCGAAGGCTATTAAACAGGATAATTGGAGCGTCCGTGATTACCAAGTACGAGCGAACGTAACTCAACAGAATTTGCACGTTCGAATGCGGGGGACACTTAAACCGCGGGTGGGCCCATGTTTCTCATTGTCCGCATGTCGTTCGTAAGCGGCAGAATAATGGTCGCTATCTGCAAGCAGCAGTGCACCAGCGTTGTAGCATAATAAAAAAAAATATATATATAAGGTCGCGGGCCAAATACCACACACTGAGAGCGCCGTCATATTTTTTTCTCTCTTCTTTTCCTCCACCCTCTCGCCCTTCTTGTTTTTTTTTTTGTTGCCCCGAAAGCGGTTGTAGCGAAAGAACGTATTACCGGATACCGATCGAAGTAAGATATTGCGGGACAATCGCGGATCGCTTCCTTTCGTTCGTCCCACCCCGGGCAATATTTCTCTCGAAATGAAATTTAATAAAGGGCCAAATCTGACTGGGCGATCTGCTCGCGTAGTAGTGCTGCGAATTCTTTTTATTCCCCCGCCTCTGTTTCTCGTTCGGCTCGATCCTCCCGTTCGCATGCCAGCGGAGCTTTTACTCCATACTTACAGGCGACGACAAGTTCGAGGATTAAAGTTAAAAAAAGGAGGAATCCGTCAATGGTATGGATGACATAATTATTTCGTGCAATTCACGGGAACTGATTCGTAACAGAGATTTCGCAGCATTTTTCCTCGAGCTCCTCTCGACTGGCCAACGTATCGGAAGCAACACAACAGTTTCAGCCACGCAATCCGCGTGGCGTGTCGTAATGGATAGAGGAGAATAATAGTCCCTATCTGCCGGCAGCGTGTGTACCTTAATATGACGAGAAAATATAAGGTTGCCGGTCTCGATATGATACCGCACAGCTGACTAAGACCCGCGGGCCTTTTTTTCACGGGACCGCTGCGGCAACTGTTGCACACCGTGCACCCATACGTCTCGTTCCCGTGTTACTTGCGCGTATTGTGGACGAAAGAAAAGAAAAAAAAATTCCTGATTACCCTCTTTGTAGTCCGGGCAAAATTAACAGAGATAAGCTCGCTGGGTTTATTTATCGTTATTGTATCACTATTTTACTTTCACACTTCGGCGGCGAGCCGCTGTAACCGCGGCCAATGGAAACCGATTAACCCAGATACCCACATAGGAAAATGTTTTCTCGTGAGAGGCCCGTTTCTTTCCGAACGCCGCACCGGTGTTCCCTCATTCTGAACTCCACCTCCGATATTGATTCCGTTGTTGTCGATCTGACGTAGCCGGGAGCAACGCGCGATCCGATCGTAGTTGGAAAAGCGTCGGGACACCGGTGCGATTCTTTGCGGGTTTAAAAGCGCCCTAAATATTCCTACTTACGGTTATCGTAGATTACCTATCGGGTTTCGTCGATTATCCAACGCGCTGCCGGATCGAGGGCGTTTTATCCGATTGCCTGGCATTTCCGTCAATTTTTGCCCGGCTCTGAGAAAAGGTCTCTAACGGCACGACCACGCGTCCGTCTCGCGATTCCTGGAATATCGGGCGTCGATTAGCCGGACCGTGCCGCGGCGCTCATAAATCGTTGAGCTCGCGACGCAATGCGTTTACGCAACGAAATGCAACGCGGCGCGGCTGTACGCGTCGGCGTTGTAACGCGAGCATTGATACGCCCCGTTCGACAAATCGCCGATAATACGGCTAAAGCGGTAATTAATCTGATGGTGATTTCGATCGGTATCGAAAACCGCCCACTAGACTGCCGGTGGAATCGAGTCGTGTGAAGTATAGTGCGAAGGATGGATAACAACTATTTTCGTTTATTTCTCCCAATCTGGATCGGTAAATGTCTTTATTAAAGACAGGTTTAGCCAGAAATGACTGGCTTTTAGAACAAGACAGCAACTCATTTCGCACAGACCCTGCCGCGAAACTCGGCGACAGCTGAACAAACGTTAACCAACAATGACATTTGTCCCGGCTAATTCTGCATGGAGGCGATTCGGCGCGAACCAGAGCCACATTCTATTCGTGGCAACGTTATAATTGATTTGTCACAGATCGATCCGCGACTATTGATTAAAGTTAATCGACGATGAAAAGAGCCGCGTCAAGTTTTGCCCGAGCGATCATTTTTGAGACGACGCGAAAACTACACGCGAAGCGGACGTGTACACCAGAGTCCAGTGCACCGGCGGACGTTATTATTGCTCGTGTTTCGCAAAAGATTGATCCGCGTGCGTGCGTGCTTGCGTGTGGGTTAATCTGAGGAACCCGTTTCGCCAGGAGGCGATATTTTCCGCCTCCGCATGGCGCCTCCCTCCTCTGTCTCCGCCGCTTTTCTGCCCGCGCATGTATGCACGAATCGTTGCCTGTTCCCTCGGAAAATCGATCGGAGTGTGTATGCCGCAGCGACAATGTCGCTAGAATGACTCCGGAAAATTAATTAGACACCGGCGCAGGTAATCGACCATTTCCCCTACACCGTTCAACATTATGCAAAGTGCCCGGCGAACACGTCGCGCACACGCGACTGTCACGTGTGTCGTTATTCGTAAAACGGGATAGATATTGGTATTATTAAGTAGAGGGGACGGAGAGATTAATGACAGCGATTGGATAGTGAATTAACCCTTAATTGGACGGCAACGTACTCCTGGATCACGTGGAGATTTTTCCACTTTTATTACGGAAAAGTGAAACCTTATAAATAATCTCGTTAATTCGACAATTTGCCGATTTTTAATCGGTCCGCGATATCGCTGATAAGAACAGAAAATAGGATACCTGAAGTATTCCGTACAGATATCGCGGCAGAAAAATCGAAAGAAAGGGGAATGGAAGGTTTCGAATTCCAGGAAAATAACTACGTATCTCCGATTATCTGTTCCCCCGCGAAATGACTCATTTGTAAGTTGACCGTATGCCACCCACAGAAAATTGCCCGGGTAATAACCGCTCCGGCAAAAGCGGCCAATTCACCTGTTTCACAGATCAGACGGCATTCCACCTTTAAGACACAATATACGTGTTGGTGTTTCATTTTTATGTTCCCATGATATCCATCGGTCGAATTAACGCGGCCGCGATACCCCGACAGCCAATATATCTGTTTCAGATTCCATCGTTGTCATTACCGTTCGGATTGCGAATAAGCAACGGCATTAGATCCACTTAGCCGCGCAGATCGTATCGATCGCGAAGGTGATGGAGTTTCTCGAGCGGCGAGATCGCGCGAATTATAACTGTCGATCATCGAGCGCGCAGATATTTATTCTCCGTGTCCGATTCGGAATTTCGTAGCAGCGTTCGCCCCTTTCCGGGAACGGCTTGAAAAACCGCGAGAGAAACGAATTATTATCGCGGGCCACGCACTGTTACGCGCGCGCGCGCATTTCACGCTGCATAAACGATCGCGTACCGCGTATGCCCAAGAGCTAAACCGGCAAGCGAATGATAAAAGTAATCCGCGATCTAGATTGCGACCACAATGGTGACCTCCGGGCATCTTTCCACGCTGCTACGCGTTCGACCGTTGCTCGATCGCCACTTTATATCGTGCTCTCCGTGTTTTCTCCGTCGGCCAAGACGAGCAGAAAGCAGTATAGGAATAGTTGGAAAGACTTTTCTTTAGAACGGTGTACAGTCTCGTGTGTGGAGATTTCAACGATTTTGCTGGCCAAAGGGTCGCTCGCGCTGCTGGAGATTTCAACGGCCGCGGACCTGCACAACGGGAGTACTTTCGGCTTGCGTAAGTCCTCTTTGCGTGGACGATTGGAAAGTCGGCGATAGAAAGTAACTGATAATAAATATATTGTTTCTACGCGTATTTATAAATAGATTGTTTTCCTTTCGGCAAGACTTCTGTCCTTGTTCTCATAGTCCCGAGATAGGTTAAATAAATTTCGCTGAAGACATATCTACTGGCGACCTAATGACACGATAAGCACTCCATCATAGTAGAGCGCGGTAATCGAGTGGCGATCAGAGCCACTGACGATCCCTTGGGAACGTTGTGTCGTATTCTGTTAAAAAATGCCACGCCTTTTGTACTTGTCGTGCTTGGAATTCGAACACTGGCTATCGCTCACTCTGTCTACGGTGTCTGTTTATAATTCAATATTAATTTGTGGCAAAAATAAATTAAAGAGAAGCAAACCACAAATTTGAGACGCGGTGATAAGTGGTCGAAAGGGAGAGGACCGATTGCGAAAGTGCCGAAATCGTCGATGCGAACAAACTGCCTGCCACCATTCCCTCGAACGTGGTCAGTGCATCTATGTAATTAACTAATTCAATAAACACCGTAACAGTGTCAGCGTTGCCTGCGCGCGGCGCACTGAACCTGTCATTACACGGACGATTATTTCGTTAGGGCACGGAGGATTTTAGACGCGCAATTAACTAAAATTGCAACAACAACACTGCGAGGCAACTCTGAAGGCAGCAATAAAAGTGTCATTGCTGGAACGGATCGCTGAAGGGGTTAACAATTATCAGAGGAACATCTGCTCGGGACTGAGAATAATATTGTACATCTAATCTCTTCTAACAATAAACAATTCTCTTTACATCTTTTGCTCAATTCGATTAAAAATCGCTCTTTTTCATGAAAGTCTGCTGTGTTAATTAACGGGTTAAGATGCAGCGAACGTAAGAATCGTAAAACCGAAGTTTCCTAGTATCTTAATTTCCTTCTGACGAGAAGATTGACTTGCAACAGTCGAGACGAAATTACATGGTGTAGACTCGTTCGCGTGAAATGATGCCAGGTGGCAAAAGTGCGACTGCACTTTAAAGAGCAATTAGAAACCCACATTTATGCTCGATGCCTCGGCTCCTCTTTGACGTGTTCATTTTTGGCGTTGTTACGTTTACGATAAACGTTATCCCATTATACCGTATGATATATCGTTTCTCGAAATTTTATTCCCTTTTACTTATTAAATGTAGGTTGAAAAATCAGCTGTTGCAAAATTATAAGGTGCTCGCGCGTCGCTGCGGGCGTCAAAAGTTACCTCCACGATACTCGTTCACGCTTCAAGAACTGAAGAAGCAGCAGTCGGAAAACTAATGTGGCATTCTACATTGATTATAGAGACATCGAAGCATCGAATTTTTAGATCACTAAAGATTCAAGCATTTAGAATTTACATGATTATTAATTTTGAAGCGACTAGATTTCGGGTTTCTTTAAATTGATTCCAGAGTCTCGAGTGTCCATTTACATTTTTCATTTCTAGCGATAAACTTCTCAGCATCGGAGCAATGAAATTAAGTCAGCATCGCTGCTAAACGACGGGGCAGAGCCAGGAATCTGCCCACGCGTTCTCGCGCGTATTCCCGTGAAGCCCATTCAGAAACGACGTCCACGATAGAGAAATAGAGTGAGCAGCGAAGCGACGGCGGTATTGTTTTCAAAAGGCGTCTCCTGGGCGGTCAACTTTTCCCTCGCCATATATCATCGTTCGCGATTTACCTTTCCAAAGCGCCACGGCTTCGTCGTGACCCAGGTGTCTCATAGTGTACTTCATGTGTGCACACGTTCTCAAATGTCTGGTGGTGTACTACGCGCGTGTTCACCGTTTAACTCCCACTACTTCTAATCCGAGTACGCGCGCATGTGTGTGTGTATTACGTGGCGCCAGAGAATTGAACTTTTCCACGAGATACCTATCGATCCGATCGATGACTTTCTCGATCACACCTGCGGCCGCGATCGAAGCTTGGGAATGCAGTGCAAATAAATCTGCGGGTACGATCGTCGTTTTGACCGACCAACAATGTCGATGGTTGGATAATATGATAATTAGTGGTAAATTACATATACGTGTTACCCGCACGCGATCATCGTTCGAAATTTATGAACGATGAGAGTTTCTCTAATTAGTAAATATTTGTAAGTTGATAATGGGTTGGTCTATGAATTTATTGCGATGCCAACCCTCGGGTATTTAACTCCTTATCTATTTCAATTATTGTTAAGGAGACGAAGTAATTGGCGAACACCCAATTAACTTCCATCCTAGACTTTACGAGACAGAACTTCGAGGTAGAAGCGGTTGCAGGGTGAACGGTGTGCGAAAGGATTTTTCTCGGTTTACAGTAAGCTCGGAACCGATGATTTGTCAGCAATTTATTCTCCGGTGCAATGGGTGAAGCTTTGAGAGTGCGTGCTGCTGGAACGGTAAGGATCAAAGCGAAATATCAGCAGTGTCTCAGGAATCTTCGTTTCGTTCGATGCAGCTGATCTCTGTGAAGCACCGAACCAGGCGTCCACTTATTGAGGAAAGCAATCTTGTAAGAGCAGATTACCGATGCATTGCGACACGTGTCGGTTGGACGATAGATATCATTTCCGCTTATTACGATTGGAACGTTGAATATTGTGGGAAATGGAAAAATAACGAAGATTTTCCGATTAGACCTTCTGTAATTTCCCTTGGATAGTCCATAAATGGAGAATGAACATTAGCATTCGGTATTTGTGGGTATATAAGGCGCGAGTCAAATCTGGAGATTGTACATATGCAATCATAATTGATCATCAAAGAGGACTCTTATCAAACAGCCGGAAGGAAGGCGGCGGATTCGAAAGATCATCGCGTGATGCAGCAAGATCATCGAGTCTCGTATTATACTACATTACATTGCAAATAATTTCAGCCCACGCGGTGATCGCGCGACGCAGCGCGACGACTGTGAGGTCACTTCCCGAGCATGGTAATGATGTGACATACACGCAGCACGACGAAAAGAGACACGCACGTACGCGACGCGCTGTGAGGGCACCGCGACGTCTCACCTGTGCATTATGCAATAACCGATGCGATGGTTGACCCGATAAGGGGGTGGGAGGGAAGAATTAAATGTCGCTCTGCTAAACGCATACCGCGGATAACAGTACGTGGGACGAGGTTCATTTTGCAAGAGGAAGTCACCCACATATTCGTGATTCACTGTGCCTGGAATCGATCGCGACGCGGAACGACTGGAGAACGAGAGGGTGATAAAAGTTCCATCGGTTCGGTAAGGTGGCGATCGTTTTTAGTCGGTGTTAACACTGTGGCAGAAGGGACGATCCGTGTTGTCTCTGTGCGTGCGCGCGATGGAGGAACGAGATCTCGCTCGGGTGGATCCCGTAATGCGGTAGCTGGATCCATGGTGCACCATCCGGGCGTAATTGCGTGTTTGCCGAGAGGCGAGCGGCGCGCCGCTGTTATTAGTTTCATCTTCGCAGCGCACGCAATCCTCGTGGTCTCTGCTTGGCCCGTGGTCCACGTCCGCGCAGGATCCTCTCTCTCCGTGGAACAATAAGGAAATAAAAGGGGAGGTGGAGCTGACGGGGCACGCGAGATACCAATCCGCTTACCGGTAGGTGTAACGGCTCTTCGACTTTTTATCGATTTCGTACGGGCCGAACGGGTTTTGCACGATGAACCGTTCGAACTGCCTCTGCACCTTTTTTTTTTCATGCCTCGAATCGAACTTGCACATTTTTCTACTATTATTCGTTGTACAGAAGCAACCCACGGCTCCCGGCCCTTTCGAAACGATATTAATCACACGTCTAACGCCAGGAGTTAAGAAAAAAGAAAAAATGTTCAACAAAGCAAACGAAGATGCACCTGCGCGACTCCCACGCGAACATCGACGTCAAGTATAATCATCGGAGAAAAATCTGTTTGCCACGCGCGTCTACACACGTGCGCGCGTAGATTCATCCCGGCGAAAGGTGAAACGCAGGCGTAACGATCCCACAGTTTTAATTACGCCAACGTGGTCCCCGGACGCGCCCCTGTCTGATCCAACATGAAGCCATCCAGGGGAATATTCCCAGTTATCCCGCTGCCTAATTAAATATCATTCCTAATGACGCACGTGTCGCGGTCCCGGGGAAACTAATGGATTCCGGCTCGGCGCGCGGCTAATGAAGACGTGGGTCGAACGGACGAAGGTGTTGCGCTTATTAATGATTCCGACTCCCCTTCTTCCGTGACTGATATTTTCTTTGATAGAATTGGTTGACAATGAGAGGAGATAAGATCGACAAACCAAGGAATGAAGAAAAAAAGAAATTGGACATTTAAATCTTCGGGACCTTTGTCTAAAGTAATTGAAACGTTGCGCCGCGTCTTAACCATCGTTTCTTCAAGCTTTAACCATCCCCAATAATTATTATCGGTGTTCGATGCGTGGCCTTCTCGATGTTCGAAAGGGGTTGGGTGCGAGGCCGCGTTCAGAGTTATCGGCGCATCTGTCCCATAAATGGGCCCAGAATTTATGGCCGGGCCTACACGCGCCCGAAATCATTACCTCGACTTCTGGCCCAGGATATTTATACGTGAGGCCTTGGCATGTCTCCGCGCCCTGTCATTACGTACCCATGGTTAGAAAATCTGCCCAGAAGCAGCTACGTTAACCTATTTCAATGATTTATAAAGACTAATTATTACTGATTCATTAACATTAATTCATGAATTTCTTTGCTCACTCCAGATGCGCGTTTGTCACTGATCGAACGAATGTGTAAAGGTACGAGATAATTCTCCATCATTTTCCAATGAAAGACGTAGCACTCATTGTTCTCAGGAACAATGAATACCAATCGTTTATTACCCCAACGATGAAATTAATTTTGCAATACTAATAATATACCATTCCTTTGTTTCAGTTTCAATTTCCTGGAGTGTCCGGCACTACTCCTTCGCAACCGTACCATACCACCGTCGCATTAAATGAATAAGTTACTGTTAAACAATAAAGTTAATTTCTAATAAAGACTATTGTCGCAGAAAAATTGAAAGCCACCTGTCATTCCACGTCAACTTGCACCAATCTCCACGCTCTGTTTCCCAGACTTCCGCTTAATCATTCCAAACAAAACTCCGAGAAAATTGAGTGAACGAAGCGGAGCAGGTAACCCCTTAGGATGAATAATGATCGTCATAATGCGATGGGCGATTCTGGGCGCAAAGCGAGGGCAACAAGTGTAACGCGTCTTCTGAATACTCCAAAAGATCTGTCTGTCAATTCATGTATAGTGACTGTTCGAAAAAAAAAAGAGAGTAGTCGTTCTCCCTCGAGAAGCGTATAATAGTGGGTTAATGATCATCGTCGAATACACAGCTCGTGAATCGCCGAATGATCATCGTCTCGCGAAAGAGAGAGAGACCGATCTCGCTCCTTTTTTCTTCTCCCTCCTCTTCGTTTCATGGACAGTGATTAGAATGTTTCCTCTTTGTCCGCGTTCTCCAGGCCTCCTACGGTTCTCCGGATATTTCCATTCTCTTTTTTTTTTTTAACCTGGTCGTTTGGTTTAAAAACGGTGTGATTTATCGTCCAGCGGCGGACAGGTGGACCGTAACTCCACGTAATCGTATAATGGGCATCTTGAAGAGGATCGAACGCAACATTCCACTCGAGTTACGGAGCGGCTAATCGGTGTACAATCAGCTTGCCGCGGAAGTCCACTCGAGCATTGCGAACAATCGAGCGTAAATCGATGCCTACCTCCAGTGGATCGTCGCGTAATCATCAGTCAAAGAGCTAAGGTTGATAGGGGTGGAGATGCAACTCTGTGCGATTCGCTCGAATCAGCTTTCTCTAAAAAGAAGGTGGATGTTAGGTAGCTGTAGCTTTAGGAAACTTTGCAATCGTTTTAAACATTCCATATTTTTTTTTTATAAACGCAGAGAAGAAATTTTGATTCCCGAGTTATTAAGAAAAATATAGCTGTAGAACTTTTAAAATTATAGTGATTCTATCATGTTAGATTACTCTACGACTAAATTACAGTTCACGGATTTACTGTTATTTAGAAAATAGGAAATACTAAGATTCCTTTTAGAAAGATAACAGACCGATGTCTCAATTATCTCAATCAGTCCTCCCTGCGTTCCATTCCCATTTTCTCCTACCGACTCTCAGCGTTTTCTTCAACTTTGTAATAATTACAACCTGAGTCGGGCACGGCGATGCTGCGGGCGGCACGGACAAAGAGGCCCCGCGGCCGACGCGTAAGAAATGCCTCTCATTATGGTGAACCACCGACCTTAAGTCGGTTCCATTAAATAGAACGCGTGCTCGTGCTTACGATTAACTCGTCACTAACTCGATGAACCCGCTAAGCTTTCGGATTAGAGTTCAACTAACGCGACTAGCCAGTACGAAACAAATAATCTCATTTTATTATTACGCCTACTCAGAAAAAAGTAACCCGAGGTTCTATAATGATCCTGTTCTAAGGCAGACGATGCCTGCGAGAGTGATTTTCATCGCGCTGAAAGGATTTCCTGAGGGCGATTTCAATGGGAATCAATCGTTTCCCCCTTTATCCCGTGGGGTCATCGGTCGACGCGAAACCCTTGGCCGTTAATTCACAATTTACGCAATCTGCTTTCGTAACGGTGCCCCGTGCATCTGCCACCCACACGCCTTGGGACAGAAATTATCCTAATGACGGTCGAGGGCTGTTTATAACCGCGTAAATTGATTCCAGCGCCTTGTGGTTTCGACCCGCTTACACCTTCGAGCAGTCAATCACTGCGCGTCGGACTTCCCTTGAAAATTTCATCTCGAAACATCGGCCAGTACATCATAACTCTCCGCGGAAATACCTCTGGCCATGGCTACGGAGGGTTGAAACGAACTGTAATTCTGCCCATTGAAATTGTTGCTCCCGCCCCCCTCACCCTTCGATTTTCCTTCATCGTTTTTCCTTCGGCGGTTGCACGCTGAGGAAATCGATGATGACGGATGCTAAACATCCGAGGGAATACTAGTGAAATCGATCATTTATTTATGCCAAGAGCGTAATTAGTAAAATTACAAGATCAATATCGGCACCGTAACGACGAGTATCAACCGGTTCAATTGGCAGGACAATAGCGTAACGAGCGAAAGATCCGGCAGCTAGAGCCGGAAAGTCCCCTTTCCCCACAGAAAAGCAACATTGTTTCATAATTAAGACACCGAGCCAGTATCTACGGATCCGTGTACCCCCTTTCCCAATCTAATTCCGTAACGTACAGGTACGGCTTTCCGTGAAAGCTGGGGAAAAGAAAAGTAGCGGAGAACAACGGTGACCTTTTTCGTGGCACGTCGACAAGCCAGAACTGGATAATTAAATCGCGTACACCAATGTGCGGGACGGTATCGAACACCGATATCTCCGATGCCAATACGTGCTCGGGTTAAGTGGACCGTTCAGCATGGCAACAATTGCCGCGAAACACGCGCGGTCTCCGCCTTGCTGTGCGTTCCAATTGTGCTCGCGATCGTTCGGTAGATCCGCTGGCGATCGATACGCAGCTGGACCACGATCGATCAGTTTCAACGTTGCGGCGAGTGAAAATTTTAATAAGTATGCCAGATGTTTGTAATCGGAACTAACGGCATACGAGTAATCGCAAGATTCCCTTGAAATTAGTAGAAATAAGGGTAATTGAATTTGTTTGTTTTTTTTTTTACAGTTACGCGATTTCTAACTATTGTCTACGAAAGCTATGGAAAAATTGACACGCGTGCTCGTGCATAGTCACCAATAGATCCGGGCTAAATGGAGCGTTCAGCGAGTTGACTCTCGGCTCGGCAGCCAAGCATACTCGTGCGCAGGATGTTGAATGATCGATCAATTCCATGGCGCCGTACCTGTTTCTGGCGCACAAAGAAAAGCCGGCTTATCGCCACGACACGACACAATGACCCGGTGACAGAAGTCGATTTCAGCTGATCACTATTTATGCCATGGTGCGTACTGTGCGCATTATTATTTCTCGAACGCACAGTAAAATCATTTCCCATTAGAAATGAGTAGATTAGATGCTAGACAATCTCTAATTCCTTCACGAAAAGGAGATTTTGATTTACAGAATAATTCGTGAACTATGATCTTTCCATCATTGACGAGAATTCTCTTTCACGAGGTAACATTCTGGCAATTAATTTTCACTAATAATCTATATCTCACGAACCTGTGTGATAAAAGATTTTTAAAAAAATCTCATATGCAAAGTCAGCAGCGTGACGATATTTCTGTAGTGTCGTTCGCAGGCGATACCAGTGTAGATCGTGGGCAGTTCGATAGCAGCGCACAAGGGACACAACACGCGACTCGCATAAACGCTCGAGCACAGACGACATCGAATTGATACGCGGAGATATAGAAAAAGATAGTCGAATATGTGTATGATATATCGCAGGCATGTCGCGGTTGTACGCGGGCCTTGTATTCAGATAAACGAGACACGTTCAACCGGCTGAGACGAGTTGACTCGTGTTTCGCGCTTGGTGATGTTTGTAGTTTGTCAGAGTAGTGTTTCAACGTGGCCGACCGGGCCGTCGTTGATGGGTTCATTTGCAATTCACTGATTTTTTCGACCCAGATCGGGGGGTGGTGTTTGTTTCGTTCGTGGACGGGTATTACGAACCGTTTTCCTTTTATGCGCGCCGGTTCACCGACCGGCGATCATTGCTGCTTAAGCAGAAACTGTCGTCCCGCGATTTAACCCGTGGAATTATACCTCGCGATAGAAGTAATAAAGTTAGCGTAACTTTATGCTAACCAGTTCGACAACACGTCCCACTTTTATTTCATTCCGTTCATTGTTCCGGTTCTCCGTCGGTCGCTTACAGACTCCTTTTTATGAGGACGCTTCTAGCGGGATCATTTCGACCTATTTTTTAGTCGCTTTCTTCCGTAGCGGAAGCGTCTCGACACCCGCAAGGAATCCCGCTAAGGATCACATCCGGTGTGCGTCCTACTTTTTAGTAGCATAAAAACGCTGCCCGTTGAAACTCGGTGAAATTCAAGGGAAGGTGTACGCATCGGATGAAGGGGAGAAATATTAATAAACCCGGTGTGGGACGAACTTCCTGGGTGCTCGAACGCGGGATACCGACTGTTATGGTTCGATCGAACCGTTAACCATCGATGTCGATAATTGGCATACAAGATTCGTTCGGTATTATACGCGCTGACAAAGGGGTGGGCCTTATTGTGTGAAGCATGAGCTGAAGAATATCTTAAATCTCATGCAAGAGCGTATTGAAAAGAATGAGAAAGGCCTCAATTATTATTCTATCATTTTCCTGCAAAGACAACTTTCCTCTAGCCCAGATTCCACGATGATTTATCGTGTTGCAAATTTCCACCTACGGACCAGCGCATTCGAGATTTCAATAGACGCCTATAAATGCGAATATACGACTGTCATTTTAGCACGGCGTTTACTATTATTCGAAACGATGTGTTCACCACCGTGGCAACATTTTACTATCCTACTATTAAGGCGAAATAGGACATTTATCATCGACACGCTGGAGAGAAATTTCGAGCGAAGGCAGTTTCGCTTCACCTATCCACCGAATATACAGGGAACGTTGCGAGATTACGATCCCGCCGGGGCTACGGTGCTCGTCGAACACATCACGGATTATTACGCGCGATATACAAAACCGCGCATGGGTTATGCACTTGTGCAATGGCGCATACGTCGACAGGTGCCTGGGTGATGACGGTTCAACGGGCGTTTCTCGAATTATCGTATAAATCAATTGAAACGGCGACTTTTCGGTGAGAATTGTCTGCATCCGACGAGAAATTCGATGGACGTTTAAATTCGACCAGCAGAATTCTGAAGCACCGAACAGTGAGGTTTCCGATAAACCTTTTTTTTTACTCCTCACCCCCTAACCGATATCCACAGGTCGCCAATTATCTTCGTGACCGAAACTACTTATCTCTCTAGCAGCCAATGGACACCATTCTAACCAGGCAATGATCTATCGAGCAAGACATTTCGTTTCCCTTCGTCGAGATTCCTCGGGCGTACATACGGTTTCTCGGTAGCCAGCCACTCGCCGCGTCGCGCCGGGTCCCTGGCGACGTTATAAATCGATAAAGTTCAGATCGCTGCGACGTATCTGGACCGGTTCGAGCCATTGGAGCGCCTCGATTGGACGGCGCGCGAAATCCCACAGACCGGACAGCCGTCCGGGGACAGGTTTCACGCGATGGGTGACACACCGGGTTAATTTATCGCACCTGGATAATTATCTCGCTGTCTACCGGCTCCGGTGCACCCTGGTCGGCCAATCAGAGCCGCCGGTGCAGCCGGGTACGCTCCTCCCAGCTGGTCGCGGGTCACCAGAGAGCCGACCGACAAGAATGCGCGACGGCGGCACCGGCCGAGGCTCGTCGCGATCGCGACACCTTTCCGATCCTGTAAATCGCTCGCCCCCATGGGTTCCCCGACTGATAAAACGTTTCTATCCAGGCGAGCGATTAAGCGACTCGTGAGCGGTTAATCGGTTCGTGATCGAGATCCCCGCGGATCACGAGGTGCCACGCGCGTCACCGTAGGAAATACGTAGTCGAGATTGTAACAGGTGACTCGGGTGATGGGGAAAATTGAAATTAATCTTTGCGACGATGATTAGGAATATTATAAGAGTATTTTTCTCACATGAGAAACTGTCTCCGAGGATTTAAGGGTCGCGTGTAAATTGCATGATGCTATCCGCGACAGAAGCATCGGAACATTAATTCTCGTTCGCGAGTCGACTGGTGCGGACGGTAAAAATACGGACGTTCATTTCCACAGCGAAATTAACTCGATTCTCCCGGTTAAGCGAGGAGGCATTATAATGCAGCTAGTCCGTGTCTCGTGGCAGACAGGGAACGTCAATGGTTTAATGTCACAATAGGAATTTCGAGTCACACTGGCTTATGCCCGAGACGTCGCTAGCTATGACATAATATCCATACTTTTCTATTAGAGTCTAAACGAGCTATTCACCCGAGCGAACTTTGAGATCCTCGCGACTGAGGAATCGGGACGGGATTACCGGGGGGGGAGCATACTCGATGTTCAGGGCCGCTTTCAAGTATTCTCACACTGCCAACATATGTCTCGTCGTCTCAGTTTTCGAATGAATCGTAAGGCAAAGAATAGTGCACGAAATCCACGAAGCAGTAATTTCCTTTAAATTAGTGTCCGCGCCAAAGTTAATATCGATTCTTCCCAAGATTCATCGTGGCAGAAGGCAAGTCCGCGGGGCCGTCCCTGATTCCACAGTCATACGACGAGTTCCCGATAGCGAATCTAGTATGCAAATAACCGCGAGTCTCGGCTTTTCGCCTGCCCGTGTCGTCCGATCGGCCGTCCGGATGGTAAATGTTAGTCTACACGTGAACTCGCCTAGGCCTGTGCAACGCGTGCTCACCGCAACGTTCATACGCCGCGGATCTATGCAAATAACGACACGTGGGCGGGCTGTGTACGAGCTTGAATGAACCCTTGCGCCACGCGGAGTGAATGGATTTGCGTGGCGTTTAACGACCGCGACGAGTTTCGCTTGTATCGTTTGCCGCCACTACCGGAAGTCTTCCGTCTATCCGCGTGCACGGCGTACAGGTGTGGCTGTCGGTCGTTAAGTGACGGACGAGGGCGGCCGGTGTGTCGCGAGTGAACCACGCATGCGACTTTTAATACGAGTTTCCCATCACCCCTTCCACCGTTTGCAAACGTTACGAGAGACCGAATCAAAATATTTCTATTCAAACAGGTAGCTCGGAAATCTCGTTCCCGCGTGTCCTATAACCGCGTCCCTCGGCGAAGATGAAAAGTAACGGAGCGACCAATCGGCCGATACATCAGTCTCGAATCGCCGCTAATCACTGTCCCTTCGCCGTTCAAAGGGTTATAATATACCTGCGGCGGTGGTATTCAACTGGATCGTGACGAGGACATTTCTCCTATGCTTATCCTAGTCACCGGCACCTGCCACATTTGCCCTGCGGATCATGGTTGCACGCGATCGGAATCGAAGGAGGAGAATCAAGAGAGACAGAGAGAGAGAGAGAGAGAGAGGCTAGTACAATAGCAACGGTGAATCGACGGAACGATCCTTTCGATTGCGTCTGGAAATAAGGAAGAGCAAAAGGAGGGAGAAGGTAAATCGAAGAAGGGGCGAAAGCAGTGGGGGGTGGAGAGACGCGTGGGCGCGGGATTTTGTAACGGTGAATTACCGCCGCGAAAAGGTGGTAAAAAGAGGACGTATGGCGGAGGGAAAGAAAGGACAGGGTGGAGGAGGCGCTGATTTGAATATCGACGTCGAAGGGAACAGTGAAGGAACGCGCGCGCGAGGCGTGGGCAAGAGCATGCCGCGCTGTATGGCTGCACCTTACGAGATCCGTCTTCCTTCTCCACCTCATCCCCGTCTGATCGAGCTCGCGCGAGATTTAATGCAGTCGCGCGTGCTTTCGTAACGGTAAATACAACACGCAGAGGCTGGAGAAACGATACGAGCCCCGCGGAATGTTCGTTCGATAAGAAAAAGCCACCGATAGCGCCGCGCGATAATCCGCGAGAGAGACGCCCGGTTGGACGATATTAAAACAGGGGTGGGGGGGATGTGATTTCTACGCGGCTCGTAAAACCAGTGTACGCGATTCTCCTTCCTATTCGCGCGAAACGCGCCCGGTTTAATTAATTGATCAATAATTTTATTATTTATAGGCGTCCGCGTTGGCTTCCGTCGTTCGAGGAAATTGCTTCATTCGCCGTGCTGGAACGGCCGTAAAACGGGCCTCTTCGATGGCTACCGGTCGAGGCGCTGCGCGTTTTACACCGTTTCGGAGGAACACGAGAGTTAATGGCTTATATCGGGAGAAATAACACCGTTGTAAGAGCTGTGTAATTACGGGAGTGAGATTCCGAAGGTTGGAAATCAATTGCTGACAATTACCGGCGATACCGCCGCGTAAAAGCGTTTATAGCGGACAAGAGATACCGACGCCTTTCGAGCATGATATTAAATTCTTTTAATCTACTCACAAATTGTCAGTGAACTGAAAAGAGAAATAATTGGTTCACGAGTGTTCAATTAGTTTGCGATCGAATATTTCGAACAACGTCAATCCTATCCTCCTCGTCCACGACCGTTTGTTAGCTCGATAGCCAGCTGATTGTCGTCCGGCCAGGCGTTAACAGCGCTTACTTACGAGTATGGGAATCCGCGATATCCATCGTTCACGGTGCCCACAGAAGTGTAGGATTCGCGTTGCGACGGAACAGGCCACGCGAGATATTCTGCACGCACCGCGTGCTCGCATCTGAATGCAGGTAAAGCGGTAAGCGTGCATATATCAGGAGACGCGCTGCTAGGCAATGGAAAGGAGTGAGAGATACGCTCAAGGGTGACTAACAGCGACGGTAATCTAATCGGTACGCTATGAGCCCACCGTAAAAGGAACATAGCGTTGAAGGGGATCGAACTCCGTTCAACGCGTATCCCATTAAAAATCGATGAAATCCAAAAGCACCGGACACCCTACCGAATCGTACGCAACGCGCTGCGCCGAATAAGCAACACCGCGGCTGATCGACGCGTAGATCAGCATAAATTCGAATGATAATGCGCGCGCTTCCACCGATACGCGGCGCAGATAAGCGGGACGCATACGTGTTAAATGCGCGACGTTCGCGGGTCCAGGTGTCACTCGAGCCTGTACCCGTCGGGGTGTACCGTATCCCTCTCTCTCTTCTACTCTCTTTCTGCTGCGCTGTGTTTACAACGGCGACGACACCTCTGGTTCGCGCCTTGGCGCATCGTCTCCGGTTTCGTTCGCGCGTGCTCCAGCCCGCGAAATATTCGCGACACGTGCAGATTATCGCGCCACCTTCTTGGCACCGTTTTTCCCCGGCCGCGCAACGGAACGACGAGTGGAGGCATCGCAGATTGGATCGAATGTCCTCTACGAGGCATTCCCGGTACCGCGGCGCGGCGAGGTGATTCCCGTTTCTCTTATCTGGTGCCCACTCTTGCTGTACTACCTGCAGTCAGGCCTGGACCGGGATACAATTTAGATGCATTTATGCGAGCATGCACCGCGCGCCACGGATTCACCGCCTCCCTTTGACAGGCCGGATCGTTATATCGGATCAATTACAATGTACACCGTTCGAGAACATGCATCGCGATTCGTTCGATGCGTGTGCTCCCTACCGGGCAGACTTTGTTCAATTATCTGTCCCTGGCATGGCGAACGATAATGGACGTGGGACTCGAGCGACAGCGACTGAACGCGTCTCGCGTGCTCGATACGGCGCGAGATTTGGAACGCGGATCGTTAGACACGGAATGTTTCAGATCAAGACATAAATCAAATAAGTTTCAGATAGCTCGAATAGATTTTTGCACAGTCCAGTGGATTCCATGTGGCCAGCTCTGTTTGCGGTTCGCACGCTCGCAAGCCGTCGAGACGGCGACGATGACGTCGAGGACATCATGAAATCGAGAAGACATCGCGCGGCCACGTACGCGTATCAGCAGATTAAATTCCTCGCGAATCTCCACCGTTGCTGGACATCACTTTCAGCGGCGTTCCTTGCCTCTGACTAACTCTTTGATAAACGTCTGCATACCGCGAACAAGATATCACTCGTCGTTCACCTGCGCCTAACAAAATACTATCAGCACTCTCTGTAAAAAGCTCCAGGCCTTGAACTTAATTTTTATCAAAATGTACACCTCAAATTATCCCCGGGCATCGTCAGCTGGAAAACTGTCCAATAAAATCAGCGTTATGAAACCGGAGACTGTAGGAAATTACGATAAAATCGTAATAGAAAATCGACACCGGTGCCACGCTGATCCTTAGCCTCGTTACCGTCACTTATTACGGAAGAATTTACGAGCCCAGCGAGAAGAAACAATTTCGAAAGCCGGACGACCGAGTTCGGCGACGCGATCTAAATCGCCGCCTTCCTGCGCGCGAGGCATAAATCGCAGTCTTCATTGCGCTCAGTTTATTAGAAATTCAATTCCATCGCGCGGCTGAATCGGCCGATCGTGCAAAACGATCAGCGGACACTGGAGCGCGGTTTATATTGGCTTCTGGTGGAACCGCACTCTTGCGGCTGATTTCCTATGCAACGATCGATAGATAACAAAACGATGTAATAACAGCCATATTGTCGGGACCGTTCGACCGTATCCTTCGCATTCTTTCCGCCATTGCAACCACGTGCAATAAGTGCACGTCACGTGGAAAATTATGATCGATCCTTTTTGCCCCCTTCTTTTCATTGCGGCAGTTCATCGAAGACCCCCGCGCGGATATTTAAAGTCCTCTGCTGTAGCTTCTTTTAGCCTTGTCGAAGCAGGTCTGGGTCAACGGTGCTTCGATCCCTTCCTGTTTTCGTGCCTTATCGGAGCACAGTCAAAGCTGACACGCTACCCGGAAACCCGAACCGAAACCGCACATGATCGACAAGATATCGCAGTCCTCGTATTATTCGGCACGACCAACCCGAATGCTTGGCGCCAAAAATAGCGTTTCGCTTTTGTGTCAGGAGCTACCCAGCTGATCGTTGAATTCAAAGATTGCCCCCTCATTTAGTAGAGGAAATCGAAATTCACGTGAAAATGAAGCTTGAAATCAGTGATCATCTGCCACGAGATGGAAGATCGACCCTCGACAAAAAGAATTTCACGGCTGTCTCAGCGATTTCCTCCGAAGGGATCCACAGGATCTCGTGATACCTATCCCTGAGATTCCCGACCAGGAAGGAAATGAAACTGCAGTTCATTCGTGACTCGACGAATTGATCAATCTCCAATAACCACGAACCCCGATGAAAAGAGCTTTTTGATCCACTGAACGAGAGCAATATTACACTGTCGAGTCAACAAGATTACTTATTGACCCTTTCGAATTAATTGTTATTTTGTTTTACAGGTTTCCCTGTATGTAAAACCAGTGAATGCGTCATGGCGCGTAATGGGCGAGGCTCGCGCGCTATTGCCATAAACCATGATCGTCCTACACGTCCCCACCTGTCGAGGAGACCCACTGCCGAGGGCGATCGAAGATCAATTTGCAAAAATTGCAAACGAATGGCGAGCGAGCAAGGCATTCTTTCACGAACGCCAGCGCAACGATCCAAGATTTCTTCGTTGCACCTGAATCATTCACATTCTTTTCACAGCTGTTACTTGAAGATTGCACAACTTCTGGTTTATACTGATAATCGAATAAACTATCCTGTAACAATATTTTCGATTTATTCATTTATGCAACCCGAGCATGTAGAGTGACACTAAGCGGTGGCGCATTATCGGACGATGGTGATAAAATATTTGATACTGGCTTATGTTGCAAACGCGTAACTGTTAGAAACCCGACGACCCCTTTACCGGTAATAGTTGAAATGATAAAGAAAACCCGACGGGACTGGAGACCGATCGTCAATCATTCTGGCCCCGTAACATCTTCAAGGAGCTTCACACCTCCGCTACATTTTCCCGCGTTCACGATCAGTGGTTCACGGAGAGGTTCTTGAAATTCTAATGACCCTACGAATTTTTGCCCGGCCACAGAGAAGCCCATTAGTCTTTCAATTATTTTCACTGCCCACTTCCACCGGAGCAACGTTTCGCAATTTAATTCGCACTCTTTCCTTTCTCCCCCCCATTCGTACACGTATGCACACGCACGTACACGGGAAGCACACTGTATCGACTTGCATGTAGGTTCCATCAACATATTCAATGGTCTATTAGCCGCAGAGGAAAGCGCAGACGAACCGAGGTGGAGGTCACGGTGGAGGCCAAAGAAGACGGAGCACCCACACTCCATTATCGTTATACATATACAATCGATAAGCGTATAACCTGCGGGAGACCACGGGGCGCCGGCAAGCCTTAAAAAGCAGGCAAAAACAATAGCTCTGAGAACCGGTCGCCGAGTCATCCCCCGAAATTGGCAGGTGCCTCCGAGCGCCTTCCCTTCATCGAGATCACCCACTGTTCATCGCCCACCTAAATTCCACTGTTCTAGCCAAAATCAATATTTAATCGAGCCCCCAGCGAGCGGCCGTAACTGTCAGCCAGGTGAGAAAATCATGGAATATTGTTTCAGACGATGGGTATAATGATGCGCAACGCCGTGGGGAATCTTTTGGTAGTTTCCTTTTCTTCCATTCCTCCTCGTGTCTCGTCCCTCTTTTGTTCTTGTTGGCGGCCCCTCAGATCGAGGCAGATAACGATCGCCAAAAAATAATGAGGAAAAGGATAATTGGCCGTCTATCTTCGGAGGATCTAAACCTCGTTGACTTCTTGAAGTTGTGGCACCACCCATTTTTCGCACCCTCGAGGTGGCCTACCTGTGGTTCTTGGATCTTTAATGTGAAATTAATGGATCCTTTTTTTGGGGAGGGGGGGGGCGGTAGCTATCCTGACTTTGCAATCCTTTTATATTAAACTTTATTTAAACTATGTTTCCTCTTAGAAGAGGTGCGACTAATCTATAATAGACCGTTAGTGAAAAATGAATAACCGACTCCCTGAATGTATAGTCATGGACGGGTAATTAAAAGAAACAGCATAAACGCGCGCACCCTATAAATATGTTAATCGTTAATTAGGCAAGATCTTAATTGAAAAAAAAGAAACGGTTGAGCATTCAGTAGCCATGTTACGGTGGCACATTTATTGTTAGCTACGCATCAGTCAAACGGTTAAAAGTTTACAGTGGCACGTCACATAAATAACGCGGAGCAACAGAGGCAGATAGCTAGGACGCGCGTGTCTTTCCCTAATGATTATCACGTTAATGGAATACAGGCGTAGTCGAGCGGTTCACGTATGTAAGTACACGAATTTGCAACGTAGCGCGCGTTTTTACGTTCGCGAAGTTTAATTCGCGAAGGGACCGTGGCTAATACCGCGTGGGCGTTCTCCATTTCCTACCATCAGCCGCTTTTCAATCGTGCCGACCGTGACAGCGGCCTGTCGTAATTGTCCTGCGCTTCCTTCGCCTGACAAAAACTGGACAAAGCTTTGCGGAGCAGCGACAATTATCGCGCGCTCGTGCTCGCACCGTGATACAAACTGTCAGCAAGAGAAATTAGCCCCCGGTCCGTTGCGCCCTTGAGTAATTAGCAATTAAGCGGCGCGTAATTGCCTAATTCCTGCCCGTCATCCGACCACGGGCCAGTCGTTCAAGATAAGATCGCGAGCCAGCCTTCTTGCAAGGCAATCGTTAAATGCGTATTATGTATATCTGCCTGGTCGATTTCTCTTTAAGGGCCCCCTTCGTGGGCTTTATCCGTCCAGCAGGTAGCAGGGAGCCGTTGTTTTTTGGAACTCCCACCGACTGTGGAGATGGCCCATCGACTCGTCCGTACGCGTCGTTTACTTCATTTGGAAACGAGGATTATTTTCTTTTTTCTTTTAGGGCTATTGTTTCCTTGGGGTGGGTGGGTGTTAACGATGTAATTGATAGTAGATACCAGAAAGTACAATAGGTGAATGTAAGGAGGACCCCTGTAGGTATGCAGATTTTCCCGTAATAATTCCCTCGTGAAAGATACGCCGCCATAAAGTACACAGGCTAGAACAGCATCGCGGATAATTAGCTCGCAATCATTCGTGGCCGTGCGTGACAATGAGCCATGAATCAATTTGGTCACGTCACGTCAAAGTTGCTTGACCGCTTGGTCCCTAGATATCGACTGGTTGGCATTTCGCCGCCACGATAACCGAGACCGTTCCACGCAGCCACCGACCGTCGTGATTAAACCGAGTCATCGAACGTAAATTTGCCAGGGAATCAATAATTTCAATAAGGCACAATCTGATTCGACATGTCTCGGTGTCCGAATAAACAGTCAACATCGAATTTACCACTGCGCAGGAATGAAAAAAAAAATGCGATTGCGGCTATGGACCACAGCGGAAAGGATTCAGAATCTCGCTATGAGTGCGTAGGCACGTCGGAACAGACGCACTCCATTCACTTGGCGCCACATTCATTCATGGCTGGAGCAGAACCGTGAATATCGTTCGACGAACTACAGCTACGACATTACATCGTCGACGTAATGATCGTCGATCGGGCGATATATGCGTGACTGTGTCGTGATCGCTACCGGAATTGCCTTTATTCTTGTCTTCGATCGTGTTGATTGCGCGGCCGCTGTGGTGCTTAGCATGATACGACGCCTGGTCGTTACCTCGAACTCCGATACTTTAATTTTGCAAACGAATGCACTGAATAACGACAGCGTGGAATCATTCAATTACGCGGCGACGCGAAGGTTGAACCTCGCAAGCGGATATTAATTTGATAAAAGGAGAAACGACGGTAAGTCACCTGGGTCTTTGTGATTCGACTAAAAATCCTCCACATAATTCCATTAAAATCCTTCATCCCCCGGAACTCGTACATCAAGCTTAGAGGCCGGTTTTCAATAGCCGTATCCGGCTGGTATTATCAATCGACCGAGGCGAGATCTCGCATAATGCACGAAACGCTTCAGGTACGACCAGTCTAATTCCTTATCACAGAATGACGCCTGAAACGGAGCTACCTCGCTTCGCTCCCTTTCCCCGAGTGAATTAAGCAAATTATGTCAGCTCGATTTATATGCATCCTTACCGCACCCCCGCGGCCGTCGCACTGCGTCGCGACGATCCGGTTATGTGCTCGTGGCGCGTTATTACACGTTTACCCGGGCCACGGTCGCCGTGAAACCCAAGTGGGTGTCGCGCATTGTGTCCGTCTCGCTCTACTTGAATATCACCTCTTTCCCTGCGCCACGGTGACATATCCCCTCGTTTTTCCTCGCGGTTTATCCTCCTTTTCTACTGGATCAGTGCTCGCAGGGGAATTCAGAACACCAATGCCCCGATCCATGGCGCGGATAACCTCGCGCAACCCGGACACTACAGCAACTGGCTATCGACGACCTTTCCTTTCGAGATCCTTATTATTTGAACGCAGGTGCTTTGTTCGCCGGATGGTACCGCGGTGATAGCAGCAATATTCCGCGGCACAATGAGCCCCACGGGCAGGCACCCTCTAACGAATTGAACCCGCACAAACGAGATCCCATACGATTACCGTGCGCCGGAATGCAGCTTTTTCTGCAAATTGGTACCCTCCGGCTGGGAACTCGGATCCCGTTGCCGATTAGCCGATGCATTTGGATAATTGATCGTTGTTGAATTTATAACAGTTTGGGGAAGCTGGAGGAATTCGTGATTCACTGGCTGCTACTTTGATAGCACTCGACTCTCTTGCCAGGATTAACTGGGGCGAGTTTCTTTCCTTTTCATTTCGCGGGCTTAAGGAATAGTCAGCCCACGCAGCGCGGTTGTTCGCGCGGCGCAGGTTAATTCATTATCCGGAGCGCGAATCCTCCCGGCCCACTTGTTGCATTCGGCGCCGCGAGAGCAACAGCGTCGAATAAATCGCGACAGGCGCGACCGTCGCTGCGTGTCACACCTCTGGATACCTATAATTTAACGTTATAATAACTAGTTGCCAAGGCGCCGGAGCGATGCACGTGCATTGTGCACCGCGGCGGAGACCGCGGTGTGCAAAGCGGTCAGGTAGGTGAGCCACGAGGAAAGACGGAATAGAAACTCTCGCGGGGTCGAACAGTGCCGATGATTCACACTTCTCTCGCCGGAGAAGGTGTCACTGCTTGTATGCATAAACGCGACTCATTACTGGGCCCTCGCCGACAATGAGGCCCACGTGCCTCCCCGAACACGTAGAATGCAAATCGAGAAAGTCGAGAGAGAGAGAAAGAGAGGGAACCGTCTTTCTCGAGCTCCTCCACTTTAGCCTGATCGACCTCGAAACGGCAGTATACGATAACGTATTTGCGACCATGTAGGATGTATGGCGTTGTTCGGAAATTATGCGTTTTGCGTGCTAAAGAGAATTTTATTCAAGCGTGACTAGGGGTGGTTTTCTGTGCACCGTTAACTACGTATGTGTGCTATTCATTAAGCAAAGTGAAGATTAGAAAGGAAGAAAATATTACACACAAGTCGGTCGATAATGATCCATGACTCGATTGGCTCGAGATTCGCGAAGGTGGCGGGATAAGATACTCATCATGGTTACCATGTGTAGGGTGTCGATCCATTGTCATTATGAAAATGACGGCGTGGTCCGGAGTCGAAGAGTAGCAGTCTCGCTCGAACACCTTACCGCATCCGTGCGTACCTTAACGCGCAATGCGCAGCGATCGGATGAACGTACCAATAATTTCGCACAACTTTTCCTCCGAAACACCCGTCGGATATCTTCAAAGCAGAAATCTCACTTCGCCGTAATCGCATTGAAACTTCCAAAAAGTAAGGAACCACCACGATCGTATCGCGCGCGCTAACGTTTAATGAGAGTGACATTTCGGGATTATCGTAGTGGAGATCATGGAATTAGGATCGCCTGCCGGGGCACACGTGGGAAATGTCAGACGTCAATGTTACTCATCAGCATTGGCTTCGGATCGTATATATTAATAGCGAGAGTTATGCCCGTGCCGTGGAACAACAATTGCGGATCGTGATCCGATACTAGACGTATAGAGTACTTATCACTATTGTTATCCACCGTGGAGGATGTCATCGGGGTCTATCCGGCGATATCACGATCGGTAGCCTATACGTGTAACCGCGGATAGACGATTACGGTAACTCGTGGTACGATTACGATCTCGTTTTATGAGCGACTCCTGGACAGGATCGGCGCGCGATCCGATCGGGGGGCTTGCGCGATCGAGGCAAAAGTCATGAATCCACGTACGTACCGGAGGAATAAAGGTATTTCACGATCGTGAACCCCTTTGGATCGCAAGTGCCTCGCAATCTAATCTCCTTTCAAGGGGACAATCGTTTAGCCTTCTCGAATCGTCCCGCGGGACACTTGTCGCAAACGATGGCCAGGAAGATCGGTAATCTTAATGGGGACACCCACGTATCGGCTCCCGGGGAGGATCGTGTCGCGTCGCGGGGAAATCCAGAGTGCGTGTACGATCGATCCGACACGGTGCGATCGGATCCGCTAATTGCAGATTTATGCCACTTCCGCGAAATCCCTTGGCAAGGACCGATATATCGATACTAAGCTGTAGTTTATTCGTCGCTGGTATGGTGCCACGGATATTATCATAATATGGAGTTATTGATATAGATGGTAAGGCTCAAGGGTATGGACATCAAATAAAATGAATATTATTTAAAGGCAAATCTTTTCCCTACCATTTTAATACCGATTTCCCTCTGGAATCAGACGTTCTTTCTCTACTCTATCATCGCAATTGTAAAACACGCGCGACTCACTTGCAATAATGCAAAGCGTGACTCATTCAACGTCTCCTTGCTCGACCACGCGTGATTATTTCACGTTTGAAACCACCTCCGCGGTGGTAGGCATACGTTGCACCGTCGACATTGCCACCTCTCCTTTGTGCATCAGCATTCTACATGCTACCATTGATCGCGTCGACAGATTCCGGATTCCAAAGAAAGATAAATCCTGAGAACAGTTTTTTATCATGGCACACGACTGTCGTATCATAAAAAGTGCGATCGTTAAATAGGAAGAATTGGTAAATCACGATGCGAAAGATAGAGGAGTCCGGTTTCGCAGCTTCCTGGCGCCTCGGTTGTTCCAGACAATGCGTCGCACACTTGCAACCGCTGAGCAAATGCCGAACAATGAACCGCGCGTTAAGACAATGCGTCGTTAATGCCTCCTCTGCGCTCGCGACAGAATTTTTCACTCGATTATACCGGTGAAATCGGGATTCGAGCGAAGACGACGGAGAACCTGTATTTCTAGACCGGTGTACGCCTCGACCGCCTCACGCAACGGGCGGAGCACTTCCGTAATTGTTTCTTCTAATTAGAAACGTTGATGAGCCCTCTTAACCTGTTGCGAACTTGTCGCCGGGGTTGCTCGACATTTACAGGAGATAGAGCTAAATGTTGCACGATACGGCGTCTAATTCTTTGTTCCTCGATTTGGAAAGAAAAAGAATGGCTCAATTTATAGTTCAACTGAGGCTACAGCAATAACCCTTTAGATCCTACTTTATTCGACACCCACAACGCAAGACAAAAAATGATCGTAGAAATTTAGCGAGGCGATCTCACGTAAAAAAAAAAATCGGCGCGTACGTTTCCGTGGATCGGATGGAAGATGCAACGCAAGATCCACAGAGAGAGGAGGAGATCGGGAAAGAACTGTTCGACGTTCCTGGATACGAGATTCCTCGATATCTCGGCGAAGCACGGAGTTTGATCTTGCCTTCACGATTTCACCTCTCCTTCGTTCCTCTCTCTCTCTCTCTCTTTCCCTTTTCCTTTCGAATTCTTTTTCCCTTTTCCTGCCTCGTGGCGCGCCACAATGCACACACTCGGGGTAACCAGGGGAACGACCATAAAGCAAACGATAGAGAGACAATATTCCCTGCTGAACAAACAATGGCTAACTTACGACCGTCGTAAACAATCCCCTTATCCGCAGGTCGTTAGCGCTGAATAATAATTTTCGCCAACCCTCGACGTGTGCCTCCGACATTATTGCCAGGTGGGGATCGATCGGAAGCGATCTCGATCGGTAAACATTTTGCGATATAACTCAACAAATAAAGAAGCAACAGTATCAATCAATAAACTTTCCGAAGGTAAGACGCAAGGCGTCACAGATCGATCAACAGATCTCGGGCCTATTGAAAGCCATCGACTGGGCGACCATCGAATGAGTCAATTAATCTTTATAATTGGCAAAATCTCTCACGACCAATAACTTCGCGACGCGTGCGGTGTCGATTGGCCGATAAAAGCAAGCAAAAGGGAAAAAAGGAACGGCGAAGGTGGAGGAAACAGCTGACGAGACAACTTTTCATCCGGTTTATCTATAATGAGATCGGTGGCATTGATTCTCGACAAAATTGAAAATCACTTGGACCGAACGCTTGGAAGGGGAAGGCGTACGCCTACAGGCGATAGACTGCCGCGAGTGATCTATTTACGATCAGGTGTGATCTATCTGCGATCGACGCTCGTGGGTGGTGGACATTCGATCCAAGGTACACACGTACTGGATATAATCTCGACAACGGTGAGAGGTCATTCTGACTCATTTGAGCCAGTCACGTGACGTATTGTCCCACAAGTATGTTAAGATTGTGTAATAGTGTACCGAGATGACCCCAAGTACTCACACGACGAAAGGAATTAAACAAATAATGTACCGCCTGTAGATTAAATATCCTCCACCGTTATCAACGCCAACTAGATATTGTACGGCATTTCAAGCGAAATCAGCTGTCGATTAACAAACTAAACGTCACAATAGGAATGTCTCGAAGCCTGTGATTTACGAGTGAAATCATTGGAAACTAAAAGGTCCACGTCGGATCGTGGTAACAGGCCAGCTTACCGAACACGTTCCCCATTACTTAATGAATCATTCAACGCGGTATTCATCGAATTCGCCGCGCGAAACCTGTGACCCGTCGTTTTGATAAACTTCGTCTGTAAAACAAAAAGGAAACGAAACAAAAATGAGTAAAAAATATATTCGCACGGCTCTGCGTTAATCGCGCATGGTACGAAAGTAGCCTGCTGCAGGCGGGATACAAGGCACTCGACGTGGAGCAATATATATCGATCGAGACGGCCGATTGCGTAATTGCAATTAAAGCGATCTTGTAATCGTAAGCCGGGTATAATTAATGAACTGAATCGTGTGCTGACGCTTCGAGCGTTGTGTCTATCGGGCCGCACGATCGTGCTGCCGGGGGTCGTGAGTAAGCGCAATTTGCCATATTGTCTCTAATAATCCTAGCTAATTAGTTTTGTCTCCCGTTTATACCGGTCACCGACGATCGAGCACACCGGTGTGTACAGTATGTACCTATGTCTCTTCTGCCGAGCGTTCTATAAACGGAAGAGAAAGCATCGACGCCCACGCGGCGACACGGGCTTGTTGAAACATCGAGAAAAATTAATGGCAATTGCAATGGGGGACAGGGGGGAAGCTTCTACACGTTAACCCTACTCCCGAATGGTAAACCTATTGCGCGAGAAAACTCCGGGCGAACCGCGCGTAGTCGAGGAAGCTAAATTGAAACGTAAAAGCGGGTTAGGAAATGATCAAAGGCTCCTCCATGCGCTTCCACAAACAGGGTAGGAAACACGAATGGCCATGAATTCGCGACCTACGGTCAGCAGTGACTTGAGAGTTGCTCGCCCTTCGTTCGCATCGTCTCCTTACGTTGCATTAGCTTTGCAATACGTGCAGAACTAATTTCGCCTTCTTAATAGACCGTGCCCTTCCTTTGCTCGTGTTCTCCGTACCCCTGTTTTACGTTTTCCGTGAATCCTCGCGAAGACGCAAAACGGGCATCGTCTTATACCCCGATGCGAATACAAACTGACGCGATAGTACGATGCTAACGCGATGCTACACCGCGCAATTCGAAACGTACACTGCAAACGTTCAGCTAATGCGCGTTGCTGGGCAATGTTAAGCAGCTTTTAGCTGGAACGATAATTAACTGGAAACGAGGATGGAATGTTCAATCTTCATTACCCGCACCAGGGAAACGCAAAGACCGAGAAACGGAAGGTCCCGGGGACGCCCCTTTTGCGCAATTACAGCGGTTCCTTTTTCTCTTCGCTTCTCCCCCTCCTTTCATGCCGCGTCGTAATGACGCTCGCCTACCTCTCGCGAAACGACTTCTGACCAGAGCCACGGAGAGAATCAGATAACGAGAAACACCCGCGCGATCTTATGTAACGTGCACGCATTGCGACGTTCCTGTAACTGGTACCAATTTCTTTTGTTCGTTTCGTTCGCGAGACTCTCTGGCGGTTTTGCGTTTCTCTTTGGCTGCTTCGAAGATCGCGATACGGAAGGCGTTGCGATTCCTTCTTCTAGACTGGAAAAAGAGAGCGAGAACGATAATAAATTCGACCAGATTCAGATATCACAATTGTGCCTTGAAAGGCGTACAATTATTTCATCTTTATTGTTTCGTCAATTAATTGAAGAATTTCGAGCGAGGATCGCGGCGAATGTCGGCGACGACAAAATGTCATCGGATTAAGAGATTATCGCAGCGCGACAATCATGAACACGGGGGTAATTGCCGCTTGCTCGCGACACAACGATCACGCCTGATAATGGCATGCTAAGACTTGCTAGACACTGGACGACAACGTGTGTCGCGATCGGACTTGCGTCACAAACACACGCGTGCTGAATAATTAATGAAATCCACCGCGGTGGAAAGAAATGAATGTCCGGCCCGTGGAATCGGGTAAGCGTACAACAAGCACGGAATGAATTTCGGCATGTCGCGGCTCGGAGAAACCCGCCTTAATCGATCAGGGGAACACGCCCCACTTGATATGTGATTATTCGAGCAATGTAAACCTTCAGCGATAGGGAAAGTGCAACTATTGCGAAGCATGATATTATCTTGCTTGGATAACCGGTGGAATGAAGATAATTTGCTGCGGATGGAACACGGTGGTTGCTCCACTAACAAGTAATACACCTCGCCGGTTCCTGTACGAAGCAATGTTAAATTCGATGTACAGGCACGATTACATATTGTTACAGTAATAATAAACCTTCAGTTGGTCAAAGAAAGCAAACCGTCTTTGAATAAAGAGACAACTTTACACCTTGTTCTGGGCATTCGAAATTTCTAACAGGTAGTTGCAACATGAGAAACAAATGAAAAGCAAAACCGGGACACCATACGACAACCGACTTGTTTGATCGGACCACTGAACGAGTTAGAAAGCTTACAAAATAAATCAATAATCGATTAGATGGGTCATTGTGTAAGAAACACACATGTCGCAGGGTGCCGACGACTGGGCAACAAGAAGACAGCGACGGGAAACGTATGATCGAGTCGCACAGAGGGAGAGAGAGAAAATAAATTCTGCTCTACTTTTAGTAGACAAGGACTGTAACTGGCCGCTGATACAAGCATCGATCTCTCGATCCTCTCCGGAATCGTGTAACATTATAACGACGAGAGGCCCCCGAGAATATTCGTAACAGGTAGGAACGTACCACCGGAACCTGTTGCGAGAGAACGGACCCCCCGTGAACTGCGTTCGACCGACGTCAGATGTTATCTTCATCTATCCGGACCTAGAGAAGCTTAGCCGAGACTAGATCTACTTTTTAAAACTCCTCTCTCCGAATTTCAGTGCGAGAATATTGCACGAGGCTCGATGCCCTTTTGTCGCCGGCAATTTTGTAAATCTCGCGAATACGTCCGAGGGCGAAAACCGCATATGCATCGTATCGCGCCCTTTTTTTGGAAGAATTAATAATCCTACCCCCCAATAGACACTTCGTTTTCGTCCCTCCTTTCACGTGGACAGCACGGAAGCTGAAGCAAGCGTGCGCTTGAAATTTATTGTAGTATTGATGTAACATATTTTTAAATAAATTAACTAATTAAATGTAAGCTAAACAAAAATCAAAATATTAAAAGTATATTGTCCTGCCATCTATAAACGAGTGATCCAAACCGCTTGCCTTGTCCCTGCCGTTTCAACCCGAGGAACCTGCTTTACTATCGCCGAAGATGATGTAGATCACTTTGAAATTTATTCCCACAGAAAATAATTGTCACTCTCTTCAATAATCTTAAAACTACTTAGAAGTCGTAGCTATTAGCTCGATATTATTTATAACATAATTGGACAATTATGTGATAAATGATATCGATTGCCCAGGTCACACCACGTGGAGGTTGCTACGATATGTACACTCCGCCCACGAGTCCTCGAACATTCACTGGTTTTAAGCTAAATAATTATTAAATGAAATTTCACTCAGTGCAAAGACTCATGGGTGGAGTGTACGTGACCCTGAAATAGCCATCCATTCACTGCAGAAGTGATAAAGTACAAAATATATTATAAGTCTAAGTAAAACTGTTCCAACACGCGAGCAAAGTGAGACGATATTCCCCTTCATCTAAAGAGAAATCAAGCAGACTCTAGGCGATCGCGACCCTCCCCCAACATCGAACAAGTACTTTACATTTTCCCGAAGCAAATGCTCCCTCGACATGACCCCAAGAATAAGTTACCGCATGACTAATACAAAGCGATCGAGAAGCCTTGGTCCCGAGACGCACCTTCCATACCTTCACCCACCCAGCGAGCCTTGTTGCGGGTACGAATTCGTTAGACGAATCATCCTATGGGCGTCTTACCAAGGGAAGGTGTCCCAAATTGCACCCAGGTGTGAAACGAATCGAACCGTACGCCACCGCAAGGGCGCCCAGCCAGTAAACCGACTGGGACGCGGGTGGGCTACGTTACTTCCAGTGAATTTCGCGATCAGGACCCCCAATCGTTCTGATGCATGAAGCATCTTGTTCCTGTGATTATGCGCGAGTTCGCAACCAGCCCAGAACCCCTGCGAAATGATTAAACATTCAAGAACAAAGGCTAATCGCGAATATTTGTACGCTACACTAAAGGCGAATCCACGGTAAAAGATAAATTATATCTGAGTAAGAAAGTGTGGCTTTGAATAGATGGCTATCTCGCTCATTCCATCCACACTTATAAAAACAGAGTAGTTGTCTTAAAGCTAAGCGCGCTTAATGTATTAATACTTATACTAAGTATTACAGTAATATGGTAATATACAAGTCACCATCCATTGTACATATCTGTTTTACTCACTCATCTGGCTCACTCCACTCACGCTTATAAAAACAGAGGCGTCGTCTTAAAACTAAATACGTACGTAATTATTATAACACTCTCCATGCTCACTTATAAAATCAGAACGATTTTCTTTAAATTAATTCATCGTTCAATTGCGATTTAAAACAATGATTTAATTCGCAACAGAACGCGCAAGGAAATTTGGCATCGACTTAGAATCAAATGATAATAAATCGACGTCAAATTTCCTTTCCCGATCCCGGGCCCGACCACCCTTCCACTTGGAAATCGCACTACGTTCCCGGCTTGGACACATTTTATTTGGAATTAAATAAAGGATAACTTTGATTGCAACTAATATATTACGTTTATTTGAGGCAGAGCCTCTGTTTCTTTCAAACAATGCAATGAACATTTACTTCAGCCAGTAACGAAATATCAAAATTATTGCAGAAAAATTGTTTTCATGTAAACTAAAGTGTAGGTATTTCAAAGTAATACGTAGCTAAATAAACGAGTTTCCAATAAAATAATGTCCAGGCCTGTTCCATTAGTAATTGTAAAAATAGAGCTGCGGTCTTAAAGCTAATTATGATTTAAAATAATAATCACTCGCTTCATGCGTACTTAAAATAGCAGTTCGGTGGTCTTAAAACTAAATATGGACAACGATAACGACGATGGTATTAATTGTAGAAAGCGTTGAAATTAATTCTCACTGAAAATAATTAGTGCTCAAATTAATTGACTTGAAATACATACGCAAAGTACGAGACTGCACTCCATTGACACTTATAAAAGCAATTGCGACAATAAACAACCAACTATTGGTATGCAAGGCAATGTTCAAATCTGTCTAAAACTAACTAATAATCTGAAAAATAAATAATACCTGTAAACGGAGGCGGCGATTTATTATATCCTTGGTTGAAGTAAATAATTTCCAAGAAATAAAATCCAGAACTCTGAACATCCATTTAAATAAAATTAATCAGCCGTAATAAGCGTTAGAATCTGTAATAAAAATCTGAAAAGTAGAGAATAACAGTAAACGATCGATGGGATTTATTGTATGCTTAGTTGAAGTGAATAATTATAAAATAATTTCAAAGATCATGTTCCATCAACATAGACGATACGATAAAAGTAAGAGTAAGTAATAGGCGCAATAGGCGCAATAGGCGCTAGAATTTCTAATAATATCCTGAAAAATACAAAATAACTGTAAATGGTCGGTGCGATTTATTCTATTGATTGAAGTAAATAATTGCAGAACAATGCCGAAAATCATCAACAACCAACTCAGACATTATACAAAATACAAGTGCGATCAGATAAGCAAAAGAATCATAATTAGAATTCGGTATCAATAATTTGATAAAATTGGAATATGTTAGAATAATTTCATTGCCAATACAAACATTAATATAATAATAGACAATAGTAACTGAGTTGTAGTTAAGAATAGGAATAAATCGACAATACGAAAGTCATGCGACTCACCGACCGCAGAATCATTTTTTACTGCCCAGTGGTCAGTGGTCAGTGGTGAAGTGCCCAGTGGTCAGTGGTCAGTGGTCAGTGGTGAAGTGCCCAGTGGTCAGTGGTCAGTGGTGAAGTGCCCAGTGGTCAGTGGTCAGTGGTCAGTGGTGAAGTGCCCAGTGGTCAGTGGTCAGTGGTCAGTGGTGAAGTGCCCAGTGGTCCAGGTCCTCTGGTCAAGTGCCCGCTGCTCCAAGTCCAAAGCCCAAAGTCCATTAGCACGAGAAACACGAAACTAGGAGCTCTCACCCCTTCCGCGGCCGCGATGAAACTAAATTTTGGCGCGCAAGCGGGGTCTTTATATAAGATCGGATGTCACGCATGATCAAGTTCCGAACAAACAAAAGTCGCGCCAAAATTTTATAATTGTCGTACGTTAACTATACTTCATAATTCATGCAATTGGCATGTATTTATTAATTTATAAAAATATCCTGCTGCAAAGTGGACAGTGGTCTGCAATACACTTCGGCCTTCTTATCAATTTCAGAAGATTCAGATGGTGACTGGACGTAGTAGAATCGCTTCATCAAAATTCAGGAATCGCTTGTAGATTTTTATTACTTAAACCATTCTAAGGAAACTCCTATTTAATTTCTCGATTTATTTTAATAAATTTCAGCATTTCAGACAAACTCCAAGTGTATATTTACACGAAACTGATTTGTGTAAATTGTGAAACATATCTTAGTTTCTAAATTACCTAACTATTTAACATAACGTTCATGTAGTTCAACAATATTATATTGTATGTAAATGATACAGATAAGTTCTTGTAATGCTTCATTTCGATGTTTGTATAGATAAACATATTGTTGCAAAGGAACAATTGACGAACAGGGAACCCTGGTTTCAATTGTAACAGTTAGCTTAATGTCTTTTTTAATAATAATTATGTTGTAACTACTTATGTTACCAACGACTGCGCGAACATCACTGTCGGCGAGCAGTCGAATCTGCGTGAATCTAGCCGACGGCAAGCAGTGGAATCCGCCTGAATATCGCCGACGGCGAGCGAGAGGAATCTGCGTGAATCTCGCCGACGGCAAGCAGTGAAATCTGCGTGAATTTTGCCGACGGCAAGCAGTGGGATCTGCGTGAATTTTGCCGACGGCAAGCAGTGGAATCCGCGTGAATTTTGCCGACGGCAAGCAGTGGGATCTGCGTGAATTTTGCCGACGGCAAGCAGTGGAATCCGCGTGAATTTTGCCGACGGCAAGCAGTGGGATCTGCGTGAATTTTGCCGACGGCAAGCGGTGGAGTCGGCATAAATTTTGCCGACGGCAAGCAGTGGAATCCGCGTGAATATCGCCGACGGCGAGCGAGAGGAATCTGCGCGAATCTTGCCGACGGCAAGCGATTGAAACCGCGCAAATGTCATCGACGGCAAGCAGTGAAATCTGCGTGAATCTTGCCGACGGCAAGCGGTGGAGTCGGCATAAATTTTGCCGACGGCAAGCAGTGGAATCTGCGTGAATCTTGCCGGCGGCAAGCGGTGGAGTCCGCGTGAATTTTGCCGACGGCAAGCGGTGGAGTTCGCGTGAATTTTGCCGACGGCAAGCAGTGGAATCCGTGTGAAATTTGCCGACGGCAAGCAGGGGAATCCGCGTGAATTTTGCCGACGGCAAGCAGTGGAATCTGCGTAAATTTCGCCGACGGCAAACGAGAGGAATCTGCGTGAATCTTGCCGACGGCAAGCGATTGAATCCGCGCGAATCTCGCCGACGGCAAGCAGTGAAATCTGCGTAAATCTTGCCGATGGCAAGCAGATGAATCCGCGTGAATCTTGCCGACGGCAAGCAGTGGAATCCGCGTGAATCTTGCCGACGGCAAGCAGTGGAATCCACTTGCATCTTGCCGACGGCAAGCAGTGGAATCTATGTGAATCTTGCCGACGGCAAGCAGTGGAATCTGCGTGAGTATTGCCGACGGCAAGCAGTGGAATCTACGTGAATCTTGCCGACGGCAAGCAGTGGAGCCTGCGTGAATCTTGCCGACGGCAGCGTAACAGCGGTTCGATAAATATGCGGCCAGCAAAGTGTTAAGTAAGAGAATAGCACTATCTCATACGTTTCCTGTGATTCAGCTTTAGTCCGGTTAATACAGAC
The DNA here is from genome assembly GCA_023838395.1 of Holcopasites calliopsidis. Lineage (NCBI taxonomy): Eukaryota > Metazoa > Arthropoda > Insecta > Hymenoptera > Apidae > Holcopasites > Holcopasites calliopsidis. The sequence continues at coordinate 4,361,324 of JALHAQ010000009.1, forward strand.
TCTGTATTATACAGTAATATAATGTAAAAATAAATTTTTCCGCGTTAATACATTTAAACGGTTAGAAGACAAATTACCGGTGACTTATCGGACGAATAGGGGGCACAGGCCAAAAGGGGAACACTATGGTAGTCTTACCGATGGATGATTTTATAATAATTTTCTTGTTATTCATTTTTAAAATGATACTTCTCATTAGAAATCGGCGCACTCCAATAATCTTTTCTTCTCCAGCTTTTCATATCGATCGCAAATGAACGTAATTCGTATAACCGCCGTTCTGAAGCGTAGTGGGCGCTCGAAACCAGTGATTATTCTTAAGGTCGGTAATATCAGAACAGAGTAAAGTTCACCAGATGGCAGAAACGTTGCTTCGTCCGCTAAGGGGATTGTTAAATAGCCTTTCATTTATCGTGTAGGATACGAAAAGCATGTGAGATTTTACTGATATATTTACACAATTTTTACAAATATTGGCCACTGCCAACGCCATCAGAACAGCAGGATCTTTCGGTAAGCCCAGCTCAATATCTATTCACGAACAGTCAAGGGCCAAAAGATTGGGAACTACTGTTGTCACCAACCGTACGAGGTAAAAAACATCAGTTTGTTGGTTAGAAAATAGCAGCGGTCGTTTCTGAAAATGGACGTGGTATTTTGCCGTGGCATGAGATTCGCCTCCAGCTTTGGATTCAGTCCGATATTGGCAACGAAAAATTTCTTAGAGACGACGCGTTTTATACGATGTTCTGATGCGAGGCGTTGGAGACTTAAACTCCTCGGTAGGTTAACGTGTAAAATGACGCGAACAATATTCCGTCGGGCGACTGTTTGCTACGACTTCGAAATATTGATTGATTCCAGAAAGACCCCCGTATTATAAAAACTTGTCGTGCAATTATGTTCCGTTCCTCAATCACGTCAAGGCGCACGACATGCCACTCAAATATAAATTTAATAAGAACACCCTAGTGGCGCATCGTCGTAATTCGAATGATAGTAAAGGAGAAGCCCCGAAGGAGCCGGCGAAAAGTCTATCGGTATTCGCGAAAATGAGACAGATGACCAAGGATTATTGGCACATTTTAGTGCCAGTTCATATAATTACCTCCATCGGTTGGATCGGCTTGTTCTATGCAACCATTAAAAAGTAAGCCCCGCCAAATTCGAATTAGCGACAAGCTACGCTACCCGCGCAATTTCGCAATATGTATGTTTTCAGCGGTGTGGATATTATACATCTGATGGAGCTTATGCATTTGAATCAGAAGTATATAGACATGGTGCAAAACTCCAGTGCTGGGAACTGGGCCTTGGCCTATTTACTTTACAAAATATTTACACCTCTTAGGTATACCGTGACAATAGGTAATGAATATAAGAACGGTCGTCGGAATTATCGTACGCGCGAAATATTACTGAACAATTATTAATGCGTTTCTGTGTATATATGATGTGCAGGGTGCACAACAATGGCTGTTAGGCAACTTAGCAAATCAGGATTAGCGAAACCTTTGCCATTTGGTAAACAGTCGCAAGTGGTGTACAAGGTATAACCGTATGAAGTTGTTCTTTTACTTAACATAAAACTGACTAAAAAAATGCGAGAACTGAAATCTGACAAATTTGTGTTACATGCCTTCTTGACGTAGCCTGCATATGCTACCGTGTGTAGGTTTACATTCTATCGTTAGAAAACTAGGCTTCCCTTTCGAGCTGCTCGTTTCTTTTTTATTCTGCTCCCTTGTAGGCTGTTTTAGCGCGACGCTTTAATCGATAATGTGCATTATACAACGTGTTTGTTGTAGACAACAGAATCAAGTAAAGGGACGACGGAAAAGCAAGAATTCAAAGTAGTACGACAGACGGAACCTCCGAAAACGTAGCGACGCGACGGATGGAGCGACAGCTGACTTCTGATTCTCATCCGGAGACGGGGTTTCCCGTTTAGTAAACTCGAAACCTTTCGTCGTTCTGAATGGGTTACATCGCCCCTTGTAAATGTATAAATATTATTGTATTCTGCGAGAGAAAAAAAACAAAGAAATCTTGTATGTAACGTTACACGATCAAATTGCTATTTTTACTTGCCCCACCCGAAAGTATCGACTAATTACGGCTGGTCAGGTATACTGTTCTTTATTGAACGGTCGTATCGTTCTACGTACCGTACGTACACTTAAATAACGTTGTACTTTTTATCTACAATACTCGCAGCTTATGTCTTATCTAAACGTAATAGATATTAATTAATCGTGAAACGTAGCGATTTCCTTTTGTTCATTTCCGATGGACCGAGCACGAATTCACCATACGGTTCGTCCATCGAAGCGTCGAAAACTTGTACAAATTTTCAACTTATTAAAATTCCTGAGTAATATCAATAAATCTCAAAAAAGTGTATAAGTTCTGGTACTAAAAACTGACGTATATAAAGGTATTGTCGTAATAAATACTGTTAGCAAACATGATACGTCGAATCGTCAAGTCGAGAGCGTACCCAGAATGTTCGATCGTGAGAAAATGGTCGCGTCCCGTCGACACGATTATGCATATATATTATATACACGAGCTACATTAAGGAATCATTAACATGCTTAACGACAATGATAGTTATTATGCTAATATATCACAGTTGCCTGCGCAACTCGTTCATCCTAAAACGAGACCACTGCAGTCGCGTGCAGTACTTTCGACGAAATAAATAAGAGCACATACGTATATTAAATATACCGCTAATCTATGCTATTAGCTGTCAATGGAAATAACGTTTCACGCGGGCCGTGACGTATTTGTAATATTGTTAAGGTCAACCGTGGACCTGAACTGATCTAGGTGATCGCTAGCAGGCAGTGTAAGTATATATCGATTCTGTAATTATCCAGTCTTACTTAGGTTCCTGTAAACCCTTTCGTGTTTTCGAGGAACAATAAAGCTATGTTTCGTAGATATTAATTGTATTGCAGATATCGATACCTATATTTTTTTTTTCTATGAATTTCTACTTGGTAAATAGACAGACGTAAGTATTGCTGTAGTAAATAGATCGTTTCGTTCCATCATTTGTTCACTATTGGATGATCGATACGCGAGCGCAGTTCGGTTAGAGAATAATCAACTTGAAGTGTTTAATTTAACTTATCCCATAAATTGATAGCTAGCTGATACTGGCTGTGGTGCTCTGGGCTGTGTGTGGGATATGCGTTGGATGTGGCACGCGCGACACATGAGTCTACCATCGAGTGGGTAGCACCGTTTGTCCGGTTCATCGGTCAGTTGCATGCCACAATCCTCGCACACGTAACAATCTACGTGGAAATCCTTGTCCATGGAAACAACCCTTACGGTTTCCTCGGTTCCCTGAGAAGCAAATGAGAAATTCCTCAGTCTTGTATTTCGAAAGAACTCCGTGATTCGGAAAACACGAATGCCCACCTCGACAGGGGTGATCCCTTTTCCGCAAGAAGCGCACTTGGGCGCGAACATTCTATGGTAATCGTTAACGCAATAAATTTTATTGTCAACGTCAACGGTAAACGGAACACCGTCGAGGCACTCGTTGCAAACGCAGCATCTAAAACACCCAGGGTGATAGGACTTCCCCATTGCTTGTAATATCTACAAACAAGAGAATGCTGATTAAATTACAAGTCCCAATTGCCGCGTTAATATCGCGGGCACGATTACCATTTCCATGATGAGGTGGCCACAGATTGCGCATTTCTCCGCGGTCTGTTGGAAGCCGGAGTACTGCGGACAAAACTTTCTGTCAGCTACGTCATCGCATCACTAACGGGTCCATCTCAATTACTATGTTACATACCAGATAATCTTCCTCGCAGTATACTCTCCCATGAACGTTATAGAACGCTTTACCGCGCAACGCTCTTCCACAGGAACAGCATATAAAGCAATTCGTGTGATAAAGGTTGCCCATGGCCTGACACGCCTGACCTGCCCCAGTCACTTTTTCCCCGCACGTATGACAGATGCCTGCGATATTGCATCAAAATGGTCGATTAATCCTTCGAAAGCGTAGCATTCGATTATCGGTGTTATTTGGAGGATTATGAGGTGCCTTGTCAACCACATATCTGCAGTTCAGTTGCGTTCGCAAGGTATAAAAATAGCCCCGTCGATACTCGACAATGGGATGCCGTCTTCGGGATTGATAGGAGTTGGATACACGAATGAAAGGCATGATACAGAGGAAGCGGTCAGATAAGATGCACTTACAGTTATCAATGGGTAACACAGGCCCTGCCATGCCTTTCGTAAAACGCTTTTATCCTTCATTCGCGCCGTTCGTGACACTTGTACTTTCGATTCTACGATTCGGTTTCACTAGGCCAGTCTCGCCAGAACTAGAATCCGCCAACGGGTCGGACTAGTCTATCTATAACGAGATTACTTACAGCGGCGAGTGCAGCTTGACCACAGTAGTTTGCCGTGTACAGGACGTCACACGACGAATAGAGCTCGTGCACAAAAACGAAGGGAAACACTAGGCTCGCTAAAACGTGTAGCCACTGTAATGGCTCTCACACGACTTAAAGTTCCTATCCGCTCGCACGAATCTTCCAATTTCGCGTTGAGCAGAGAAAATTCAGGCCGGTATCAGATGCAAAACCGAATGCAAGCGCGGTCAAAGCGATTAACATCGAATACATTATCGATAAACCTTCGAAATTTTTGCATCGTAATGATAAGGCCGTGCACGATCGAATGTTATTATGGATCAGATTTTCAGGATCAGGAGTGTGTCTTCGTGGATGTTCGGTGATTGTCTTATGGATCGTTCCATCGCTGTTTCTTACCGAAGTATTCTCCTTCCTCTTCTTGTTTCTCCATCTCTTCCTCCAGTTGTCTTGTCAGTTCCTCTATTTTTCTCTCCGCTTCGGTGGGCCCCTGTAAGAAATAAATCGCATCCCGCGTTGTGATCGGTACTGACAAATGACGCCATGGATCTGGATCGGGACTTGTAGGGGCGCAAGTTCTGCATCAGTAACATTTGTAATGAAATAAAAGTGCGCAGAAAAGTGTTACATGCTTCGCGACCATGCATTTCGGTCTATGAATAAAACATTGCACGATGACTGTACAGTGTTTGTCGGAGGCGAACGATTTGCAGCAGTTATGAACAAGCGTGAGTTCGACGGAAAAGCGTTGGGATGGCAAGATAATGCCAGGACGTCTGCTTCACGCGTTACCAAAAAGCAGCAAAAGTAATAAAGTCGACTGAACTTCTTGATGATCACGGAAGGGAATATTTATCGAGTAGCCTCGAATAATATTTCCAACCGGATGAATGGCTAATCTTATCGGTTACATGGGTCAAACGTTATGTACAATATTAGCGATAGTGGCCAACATTCGTGACATCATCGTTTAAATACAAAGAGGAACGCGAGCTTCTTCGTAACTTCTTCCTACATCCTAAATATGCATTGCATTCCAAAGGGGAACACAATCCTTTACAATCCTCCTTCGTGGCTTGATTAAATACAGAAATATATAACTCGCATTACAGTCTGAAAAATTATTAGCATGTTAGTCACCGTTCCTCTCATATGGGATCAGCGTGCAAGAGGATCAATGCTTGGCATTAAGCCAAAATAAATCGAAAGCGATGATGCGTCCCCTTAACCCAATTAACGCAATCCCAGTGTTACATCGTGGATACGTTTTACAGGCGGCGAGGATGGAGGACAGGGGTTAGTGGTTTTGCTATATCTTACAAACTAGTTTCTTACAGAAGGTCTCGGTGGTATAACATTGTAGGGTAGTAATCCCTTGCCGGAAGACGGCTTTATCGGCGGACTGGCTGACTTTCTCTCTTCCGGTCCAAGTTCGGATGGCCTTTGCAACACGGGCACGCCAGCGTTTAAAAAAACTGGGCCAGCCACTCCGCTCGTTACTCCTGGTGGGAGACTAGTGATTCTGGGCCCGTCTGCAGTGATAGGCGTAGCAGTGGTCACCGGTGTTTGGATTTGGCCACGTATAGGGCTTCGCAGAACGTTGTTCGAAGACGACGGTGATACGCGTCTCGGTGAATTGATCGCGTTTTGCGCAACTATCTCTGATGGCCCTTGATTATGGGTAGGGCTTGTCTTTGGAGAACCTCTAACACTATTATTATTAACGATATTTCGAGAAGGATCGCGGCTAGGCGAATATATTGGCGGCGTTTTCGCGGCATCAGAAGGATCGGACACATCTTGAGAGAAGCTTCTATCATTTTGTAGATTACTTAATCTCAAGTGTTCCGACGATCTATTGGAGGAATAAATCGGCGAATTTCTCGGAGGAAATTCTGGCCTAGGTTCCTGATGATGATAGCTTCTCTCGCTCGGCGGTAGCGCCCTACTCGGAGAGTAACAGGGAGAATTACGGCAAGCAGATTGCTCTCCTTGCCTCGCACCGTATACCGGTGAATTTCGAGCCTGCGCTTCCCCGGGAATGTTTGCACTCGTAGTTCTCGTGCTCGGTTCCATGTGCGGTTTATAACTCTGCCCACTGTCCTGCCTGTATTGCGATTGCTGTTGCACACTTTCCACATGATTTGTCGCCCTGAACCCATGCTGTCCACTCAACGAACTGTCCAAAGAGCCACGGTAATGATGTGGTTCTGGGGGCAAACGTATCGGTGGAGACTCACTGTGATAAGGTAAACCCGATCTGGGAGAGTGCTGTTGTTGTTGTTGTTGTTGCTCGGAATTCAGATTAAAGCTTCTAGTTGGTGTTTGTAATTCAGATGGTGGGACATAAGCACTTCTGCCAGCTTGGTGATCCAAGGATGAGGAGGATCCTTGTAAGTACCTTGATGTAGAGGAATCAATAGAGCGTTGCAAGCTTGACCCGTCATAGCTTTGCCCACGTATATTGTTCCCTCTTTGTTGAGCGTATGATAAGCTTTGCGACATACCTCTTTGATTTTGTGCCTGACCCACCTTACCGGTCATCACAACATAATCACTCCCATTAATTGTTGCCGGATGATAGTAATTGGGTGGCACTTGAGGGCCAGGTTTATTTTGTGTGTTCTCTGGGAAGTGCACCTCCTGAATATTTTCATAGACAGGAGGTGCCTCGTATGGAGGTAGCTCTTTTGCCGGTGATGCGGATTGATATCGGTTCCCAGTGGGCACCTGTGGCTGAGCTTTCCTAAAAGTTGGCTCATAGGTGTCACTCGCCAGGGAGCCCCTTGGGCTACTCTTAGGGCTCTTCCTAGATTCCACTGGATGATAATACGGAGGATGTGGCTGACTTTGTTGCGGGTAATAGTCAATGTTCTCGTACACAGATGCTTGCTGATGACTCATACGGCTCTGACTCTGTTGCTGCTGAGCACTGATTTGCTCCACCGGCTTCGGTGTGGCAAACCTGGACGCAGCTATTATATTCTCACGTTCGTATAACTTGTAGTCGGCTGGCGGTGGCCTGGAAGTTTCGGCGTTGCCCTCGATGAAACTTTCGATCGCGCCGACTGGCCTGCCGGATCCCCTTGTGTCCGATCTGCCGATGTTGTTTCTTGACACGGGTACCTGGGCCTCAGGACGGGAACCCGTGACCCTACCGGTACCCGATGCGCCGCAGGCGTCGATAGGCTCATCACCGAGTTGCAGATAACCTAACTTTTGTACGTACGAAGCGTCGGCCGAGTTACACATTGGCAGTGATTCGCAGTTAAACGGCCGACGGTAATGGAAACAAGGTTTTCTGCTTGTCGTGCGAATATCGTTCAGGGATACTTTTTTTTTCTTTTTAATGGCAGTATCCGATGGAAATCGCTATAAGGCGATTCGACATCCTTTCCCAAAGCTGAAGCAGCTCGGTGGTTGTCGTGTCAAATCGATCTTGCTCGTCCTCAACCGTACCACTTAACCCCACCAACCCGTTCGGTCTCCCTTAAGCTTCTTTTTCTGCACAATCGTAATGTTCTCACGGGTACACGACGAAACACAAAGCACTTGTAATCATGAAGATGTTGAGCGCACGAAACGCAGGGCCGTTTGTCCCCCACGATTTTGGGATACGCCCCGCGATCACGGCGCCTCGAACCACGGCTCTCTCCTCCTTTCGATTAGCGTCCGTCCAGCAGCAAAATCTTGCTACTTTGTCCCGCACGAAAAATCACCACCTGCGAAAATTCACACGATACGCACACACATGCTCTCAGCACGCATCGTGGTTCGTCAAACCAGATACCTGCGAGACATTTTCCCCTGCTACGAGTCATCCGGATGAACGGCCAAGCTGCCTTGCCTTACCACTATGTGGCGCCACGATTATACCAAGTCATGGAGTACTGGATGGGAAAAGTAAGATTCCTACGGTCCGAGTAACGATCTTAATCTTGGAGCATTTGGCGCTTTCATCGAAAGTTATCTTCAATGAATGTTATCAATTTTAACAATTCATCGCTTCATCATAAAATCCTTATTTGGGAAAGGTACAATTACTCGAATACCGTTTTACTTCATGCAGCATCAAAGTACAGTTCTTCGACACGTCCAATAGCGCATTAAAAGTTAAGAATATTACTTTCATGGATATACATTTACAAGACAGAGTAGATTCTTCAAGAGCCCAAAACGTTTGGTTCCTGACTTATTTGGCGCCATGCAAATGGCATGAACGTTTGTGCATCCTAATGAAGATGTCTTCATTAGAGAACAGGTAGGAACTGCGCGCGGTATCGTCCCCCATATCTACTGGTCGTAGACACGGCCAACTCGAGTGCGTTCGGTTATGACCGAAACAGGTTCTTTTCGGGATCTCCCTAGGAATAGAATGCACAGGTCGACAGGTAGAGATGCAGGGCCATGTTCTCGCGTGCCGTCATGCATTCACGGGAACCGTGTTCCGCATAATAATGCGATGCAATTCCAATACACGCTTGCGTCCTGTACCTACTACAATCGACACGACTAAATTATCTATCAGTAACATCGCTTGTATAATTCTCTACCTTCAAATTTCTTCGACGATCAGAAAATGCTTGGTTCATCGTTTTCAATTATTTATCGCTCATCCATATTGATTCTTCCTGTTCTGGATTTAAAAGAGGCTTGTTGTGCGGCCCAAACGAAATAAGGGTGGCGCATCTCGGTACTCGTTGGTCTTAAAGATTTGGGATAATCGACGCCCTGTTCAGCGTGATCGATGGATTCGAGGAACGAGAGCGGCAATTAACATTAATCACCCGTGCCCAAGTTTGAATCCAGTTCCCTGTTCGCTTTCAATTGATGTGCAACAATGGGCATAGCTTCTGCGTATCGCCACAATGTCTCCTCAATTACAATCGAGCGGCGAACGTTCCCCATTCCGTTCTTTCGCGGTGAGACGAATTTTTGCGTTTACCAGCCGGATCGTTTGCTGGAGCCTGCACGTGTTGCTGTAATCGCGTCTCGCTGTCGACCTACGCGGGAAAGGGACCAACTTTTCATTCCCGGTGCTCGCAGCTGTTCACCGATCGCTGATTAACGTGGGCGACGAGATCTCGCCGAACGAAAACTGTTTATTTTCGAAAGGTGAGCAAAAATCACGGATTTCTAGCCTCCGAGCCACCCACGAGGCGGTGGCACCCACCTCTTTTCCAGGCACCTGCTCACCCCGTCGATACTGTATTGGTCAATACCTGTTGACCGATCGTTTGATATCACCGCTTACGTAACATTACCTGTCTGGATCTTGTTGTTTCCTTAATCAGCCGATGGATACTTAATCGCGCTTTTACAAATGTACAATTTGCATGAGGGAAGACTGATTTCCAAATATTGAATTTTTATCGAACATCTTGAGGGACAATGTTACATATTTGGAAGAGAAGCGTCTTCGTGATTTTCTAACGGCTGTCACATACCACGCAACAACCGGACATGTCTGAGTACAATGAATCGCCCATGTCGCGAGCGGAAATAGAGAGAAGAACGGGCAGTTCGCGAATCGCTTTTGCCATGTCGCGGTGCTATATGCACGTCGAGTTGTCCGTGCACCCACCGCGTTGCTGTGACAATAAACACGCGGTTTACGGCCACAAGATCACACACGGGATCTCACGTCTACACGCGCTTACGCGTTTTACGTACGCGCGAGTACACGGGGAAATGTACAGCTCTGCGTTACCCGCGTGGAATGCGCGGGGATAGAATCGCGTTCGGCCGTGTGTGTGGGTCTCGGTACACAATGGGAACGACACCCACCGGCGTGTACGTGTGCACGACAGAATTTATGTTTGCGGCGTGTCAGGTGAATGTAGTGACAGTGGACGCGCGTATATTAACGTCCGCTTAACTACATCCTCCTTACAAATACGATTGAATCGAATGTACGTACGTATATTATAATAGTATGTACACCTGTGCGTACAGGTACGCGACAGGCGTGTACAATGGGCCGCGCGTACGCGATACAGGTTGTTTCCCAACCCTAGCGAACGGTGACCGGACGAAGGGACGATTACTCCACGAGAAGAGGCTGAAGGACCGCGTTGAGATCATCTAATTGGCTAATAGCATGATTAAACGCTCCGACCGATTTGTATGATCAGAAAAGTTTGCGCCACCAATGTCGACACGATTGATATTGAATTTAGTTGACGTCGACTTTTACTCCTAAGTCGTATAATGAGTTTCTTCATTTACGCTGCCGACGCATACCGCAGCCCTCTCTTTTTACGCCGTCGAATCGAATTCCTGCACCTTCTAGCCCAACGCCCCGAGCGGCGGAAGTCTCGCCGGTTCGCTCGTTTAACCAGCCTGCATATGCGTAATATAGGCTGCACGTGTTTCTCTCATGCGTAACTCGTTCAACGTTCGCGCCGCACATGAGCTCCTTTGTAAAGCATTATACCGCTTCCTTGTCAAGAATTCAGACGGAAGCCCGATCGATGTCCTCACGAGACCGCGATCGCCGAGAAATCCCTTCAATCTCGACGGACTCTCATCGATCATGTGGAAATTCTTGATAGTCTTGTCTTTATCCACATCGTAGTTATCCACGTTTCATTATGGAACGCAATGTCTGCTGGTCTGACCATCCGATCGAATGTTTATGGTAATTAACGAAAGTGGCACGAATCTTAATGAAGTCTTTAGCGATGTAAATAATTCTTATGATATTTGACTCATTAATTCCTCAGGCGGATTGTTTTCGTTCGAAGCTAATTAACGCGGGAAATCTCAAAATATTTTATTCGATACGATTCGTGGCCAGCATTTTTGTCGCGATATGAAATTTAAATTCTCAGACCTTTTCGTGTAACATAATCATGGTGAATTAGTGCTCAGTGATTCTGTTACTTTCCATACGCTTTTCTTTTCTCAAAATTAATGCCATTAAAACGACTATGTGTCAAGTGGTGTCTCCCTATCTTTCATGCTCATCTTCATTCTCGAACTCTCTGCATTCGTTGAGAAACTACTGCTATTCGCGGTTCCCATCCATCCCGGGGAAACAATAGAGTGAATTAATAAAGACGAAGAGAGACGGTTGCTTTCCTTTCTCAGAGAACGACCAGTGGAAGAGTCGGGCGGGCTTTCGAGAGGTGCGATCCTGAAAGCAAGAGGAAGGCAAAATGTTTCCGAACGCGTAGCTCTAATTGATAACGCTAATTAGTTTGTAAATAATAACGGGTCCGCACGGTAATTTACTTCTCTATTCTTCTGGGCGAGTAGGAAGATTGTACAGACGATAGAGGAAAGTGAAAGCGAAAACGGGGTCCTAGGAAATTATGGAAGAACTAACGGTTACGCGAAAATGTCGAGCTGCGTGATCTTGAAGACAAGAGAGGATGAAAATATGTGCGGAAATAGACCGGAAACAAAAATTCGCGCAAGCAGAACAATAAAACTGGTGAATATGTATAACGAGGAGTTAATTTGCGCCTCTCACGCGACCCCGGAAGGCCGTTATAAACGAAGGACGCTTCCCACGTTATTTTCGCGTCAGATGCGCGCTAGCGGCTGCTCGTTTCGTCCAGGGGACGGTCCTGAAATTCTTCTGGCACCGTTAAAAGGTGCAGCTCTCGAAGGAAGATCTACTTCATTCCTGAATAAGCACAACGAATCCTGCGAAATGCCAATTCAATCAACACTTCCACTTAAGTTTGCCGAGGATTGCATTGTTCCGAGCGTACGATTACGCTTTCCGCGTTTGAAACGAATAATCGCGCCAGGTTAATGTGAAACGAAAGTGCAGCAACGTTCCAGATGAGAAGCAATTGATTTCATTTTAATGGTGCTATTACGTAAAGGGAATTTGTGGAATAAAACATTTTGTCTGACGTAGATGGAACATTAAGGAAGCAGAATTCGAGGAGACACGTTTCGCTTCACCGAGAAGTCTCACAGGATGGTCACGCGCTACTAGTTCCAAGGAATGGGTGTTGAAACGCCCATGGTGCTGTAGAAGTTCGGCTTTCCAGATTCCCCGCTGCAGCTTACGTCTCTGGATTAGCCTCGGAAAAATTGCAGGATGAATATGAATCCATGAAAGGTCGGGGGAAAAGATGGATTTAGTCTTAGCTTTTCGTTTGTGATAAAAATTTTGTATCGTTTTATCTTGGTGGAATCGAGGGAGAAGGTGGAGAATTTCTGACGGCGGTAGGAAATTCCAGAGCAACGAAAGTTATTGAATGTTTAGCACGATTGCATGGTGCGCGCGGCGGAAATGCGTAACACAGCTTGGTGAAAACTCGATCGCACCTTCATCGTATCCTGAAATTAATAGCGACAGTCAACAGAGTTCCCAGGGTTGAAAGGAACGGGTTTCGCTGCAATTAAAATTCACCCACTCGAGTCGCGTCTTATATCGTTTGCTGTTTAATTGCGTGGGCAGAGACACTTTAGAAATCGACAAGATTTTTCACGCTTGAGTCAAACGAAACTAATCCAAGCCCGATTTGTTTCACGTGGCCGCGAAGAAAATCGGTGAAGTTACACGCGATCGGTTTAATTGAGGATCCACCGGAAGACTTCATTGCATCCTGACCGTAAACTAAATCGTCCGGTTCACTTGAACCACGGAAGTGTTCGATTTTCAGGAAAGAATTGCCACCTGTTCGCTCGCTTGCCGGAAATCGCAGTAACCTTATCTCTTCATTAAATTCTGTCGTGCAATTTTATTGAATCTCTTCCGCTAAAGAAATGTGTCATGCGTGCCAAGAAAAACGAGCAACCGCTATAAATCATCGTCACTGATAGGTTCTACGTTATACGCGTCGTTCTAACAATGGCATTTCACTTTCCACCTTATTTGCAGTTGTCACTTATCGTTCATCGTTATCGCACGTTTCACGAGCCACGGTTAGATCAAGGATCAACAAATGAACTGCGATTTATTGGTTGTTGCGGTACTATTAGCATTCCCAGATACCGTAGAGTCTTGTAGTAGCAAACAGATGTCAGATATCCGTGACAAAACGCACGGCTCTCAGTAATTGTCCGCGTATATTACTGCAACGCGTACCATCGCTAGACTTCGCCTCGGCGATTCCTTATAATAATAAGCATCCTTGCACGTTTCGCGTAATTTCCCGTAGCATTTTCGTAAGTCCCTCAACGAGGTGATGCATGAATAAACGGCCCATAAATCTTGAAGATAACTAATTCGCATCTACAACGCGCACAGCTGGAAGAGGGCAACAATTGATAAATCGTTTTCGCTGTTTCGTAAAAATTTGTCTGAAGTTGCTGTGACATAAAAATAACATGATGCGCATGGCAGGCATTGTGCAAAGAAGGCAGTTGCGTGTTACGCTAAAGTAGAAGCGCAATTTGCAAGGGAGGTATGATTTTCAGTAATTGACATTGTTCGTTAGGACGTCTCGTGGATTTTGCTAGCGCAGTTAACGGTACTGAATCGTTGTTGGTACATAGCGGTATTCAAGGATAGCGTGCATCATGGAATTATTCTGGAAAATGTGTCTCTCAATTAAAATTAGGTATCTCTTCTTTAATATTAACCTAGTGACTGTGCACTTTACAGCGTAGAATCGTGGGAGTAATTTAGAGGGGTACTACAAACCTCTCCGGCAATCTTTATTTTCGTTTGTTACGGTCAGGTAGAAATGGTTCCGGCGGAAGTGGAAGCGAATTAAGTGTTACATCGCCGCGTCCCGGAAATACCCGGGGAGAACCCCACGGAGTAGATCGATCCTGCATTGTTCGTCGCGAAATCGTGCCCGCACCCGGAAATGGCGGCTCGTTTCCGGAAAGAGGTGGAAACATCTCTAACGAGAACGCGACTTCGATGAGATACGAAGTGATAATTAATGGAGGCTTCTTATATCGTTCGATATTTAAGTCACGCTTTGATCGAACCGAAACAAAGAGGAAATTCATCGTTTGCCGTACACACTGTCATTCATTTTATTCCTTTCGTTAGATCCGCTCACGAAGAGATGTCCGAGCTGTTCCGCGAAACACGTCCATTATTCCCCTGACGTCGTTTCCTCTTTCGTCAGGATGCTTTCACGGGTAATCATGCTAAAGTGGCTTTGCTACATGAAAACGCAAAAAAAGCAACGATGTCCGACGCGTGTTTGCGTGCTACGAGGGTGGACGGTGCAACGATCGAGCCGCGCCTTGCGAAGGGTGCGGTCCTTTCGAGGGTGTGGTGTTTGCTGCACGACAATGCCACGCGCCTGATCCCTTACTTTTTTTATCCTTAATTTATGGCCACGTATTAACGCGTCGTATCCTGTATAATTAAAAGACAAAAGCTTCCACGGGGAGCACGTGTTGTCCAAGAGTGGACTCCATTCTCCCTTTGCGCTTTCGTTTGCAGAAGATACAAGAACGCCTCTCTGTTAATCACAGCTATCCGTGAACTTCGATCTTTACAGAAAGCTCTCCGATAGTGTACACATTGGATTTATCGCAACTGTACTCTGCACCTTCCGCGTGCACCGCCATTAGAGATCGGAGGTGTAAATAAGTGGATACATACGTAGGAACATCTTGCATGGAAATCGCCGGATTCGCGAACGACAGAATGATGCACGTCCTGAATCTCCGGTTACGATAGATCCGTACGGTGAAACACGATTTATACTCTTGCTGCGCCTATTGTTGGCGAATGTTTGTCAGTGGGCGCTCAGGATTGTTTGCCCCATGACTTACTCTTCGCTCTCTTAGTCATAACTTATTCGTCATATTCAACGAGCTGTGTACTGTACGTATTGCGGCGTAAACGTGACTTACGCTTCAGATAAAAAAGTGTTAACAATGGAACACGACTGTGTCGCATCGTAGAATTATCAATCGTATTTGTCGTACGTGCGATGCGCTACGAGTTTCATCCGCGGACGATGGAAAAATGTTGTTCAAGATTGCTCCTTTACTTTCCCAGAAAAAATTCCTCTTCCTTCTTGCGCCGAGGTCTACTGGGCAGTCAGGGCTGTTAATATTTACAGTCGTTCATTGCCCTCGTTATCCCCTGTCAATTTTATCTGACGAAATCGTGGGGTTCGCAAAGCGTGCAATGTAAGTTAATCACAAAGCGCAATGCAGTAGGTGACCTAAATGCGTATGGCCACTCCCGAATCGTCGTCTCTATATCCCCGCGATCAATTAAACCATCGAAGGTGATTACTTTTGTTAGCAACTGAACGTTCAATACGCTGGAGTTCTCAATGTCGTTCTGCAAATGTATCTATTCCCTTTATTATAAATAGTACTGTATAGAATTATTAAGAATTTTCTCAAGAAGAAATGCATTTTTTCGGGACACGCTCTTAAAATCGCAGGTAGCTTTGAAGAACAGGAAATCGGTTATTAACTTCGGTTAGTATCACGATTTAACACCTGCAGTATGACTGGACTAGTTTCGCTTCTTCCCCATGACTTTTCCTTCTTCCTCGACTCCAGATACCGAACCACCATTCAGTTACTAGAAACCTAACCGAGCCTTGACTGATCTCAGCTCTTTGCGTCATCAATATTTTCTACTAATTTCTTTGTGATCAAAATAAATTTTCCAATTGAACGAAACAATCTGTACACTTTGTTAAAAGTAGAGCACAGTTCTTGCGCGTTTATTTTAGTCTCCCACTTTTGCGCAATGCGTCGCGTTTCTTACAGAAGCTACACGTCCATCGACGTTGCTTTTCTTCAGCAGACTCTTAATGAAGTCGGTCTGAAAGTAGCGGCGCGCCGCCGCCCGGCACGGCTTCACGTTGCCCCAACGATGAAAGCAACACTCATGGGAATGAAGAACTCATCGAAGAACTATCTCGTGAACTAGATGCCGTCAGCGAATCTTGTTACAGCGAATGCCACGGGATCCGCAATCGAGAGATATCTCCGCGAAGCCTCTCTCGATCCACTTTAAACTTTTTGGACCCCGTTGCTTCAGCTCTCTTGCGCTACTTGCACATTAAAAGGACACTCGTATGGACCGGACGATCGTATTACCAATAAGGAGACGCTTCTAAGAAACTAAAATGGTAAAAGTACTCTGTTAGGTTGCGACAAATCGGATCCCTTCCCGGTATTTTTAGTAGCATGTTAAACAAAAGTCGCTCGATACACAACATCCAGTTATCGGATTAGTGTACAGTTACAGACGAAAACAACACCCATGGGAATGGTGGAGAGGATCTCGCCGATGACCATAGGAAAAGGGGCCACTCGATGCCCGGCTCCCATTCAATGCACGCGGCACGGAACGGTCCCGGAAATCGGCCCTGTCACGCAGACCGGAAGCTGGACATTGCCACGATGGAGGATCGACATTAAATCCAATCGTGATCTTTCTCTGTGTGTAAAACAATCACTCCTCTTCTATTACGTTTACAAGTTACAAAGAGTAAACTATTTCCCTATCATTAATCAGTTTGTTACAATCTCCAGATTCCTCGCGGAACGGAAAGCAACGTCTCATTCACCCATCAAAGATAAATTCCCCATCTGCGCTACTGATATGGCGCTTTGTCAGCTCGTTTCCGTCATGTCCCGTAGCCTGAAATTTAAAGATCCTCGAGGGTAACATTATTTCCAGGTCGTAACACTCGGATTGAGGCGATATTCGGTTTCGGCACTGGCGAACAGGTTCTCCTTGCAAGGTGAGATGCATGCCTCACCCGTTCCTTCATTCTCCTCCAACCATCGCTGGCTGGCCATTTTCGTCTCGTACCTTCGTGTTCTCCCAAGTACATGCCCGAGTCCCCCTTTTTTTCGTTTGTGTGTCGGTGCGTGTACAGGTGCGCACGGTGGGCGTACGCCGTGCAGCCTGGAAAGAATTGCACACGAAGGAAGAGACTCGCCTGTGGGAAAGTAACGCAACACCATGAGAGCCAGCGGCCTGGACCCCGCTGCTGCCAAACTCCCATAGCGGTGTACGCATGCCATAGCGGAGTGAGTGCTCATGGTGCTCGACGCGCTCGCTGCGTGCACGAGGATAAAGTGGCTGACCACCGTGGTTCCGATCTGCCTGCTCTGCCCCCGTTCTACCCGAGTTCCCGTGCCGGTTTAAAGCGATTCGTCCTGCACGACTCCGTCGCGAGCATTTTCATTTTCATATGAGATAGAAAGAAATAAAGGGAAATACGAAGAAGGGAGTCGTGAGTGGAAACTCGAAGTTTTTCTCGCATCCCACGCATGTTAATAATTTATCTGCCGATTGCAGCTGCAGCAGAAACGATCTAGCAGCCGTGGGTAATTGAATTTTCTCCCCGAGATCCCCGGGAACGGAGCCAGACCGTCGAGAGAAACGTTTCTCACAGGAGACTCGTTGTTCGCGACGAAAGGCACGCGTGTTGCGCCAGCGAATCGCGATATCACGCGCGGATGAGACTCCACGACTTTCACGTTGCAGTATCTTCGCTCGGCGTTCCTCCACTTAAGGGTTGAGATCTCTATAAAACACTTCTGAGGATGCCGACATACGAATCAATGTGTTTTACGCGCTACTTAAATGCATCAACTGGAAGCAGCATATTTCTGTAGTGCGCATTTTGTACAGTGCAATATGCACAGTCGGGTTGCACTAAAAGTCGCACGCCTTCCAGCACTTTTGGAAATTCACCTCGACAGATTTATTATGGTACCTGTACCTGCATTGTATCCATAAGTTTCGAATTACCTGTACACCCTATAGGACATCCCTTTTCGAGGTGAATCCCGCACAGGTATACAATGGTGCCTGCCATTCGTCTTTTCGACAATTTACCTCCACCGGACTATCCCTCCTCCAAGTAACTATTGGTTCCGTTCGTGACGATTCTTTTCGCCGCCTTTGTGCACGAGTAAAGTGGTGCCCACGAACAGACGTGTGAAACGTTTTCACCTGTTCAAAGGTGATTCGCGAGAAATCCGTCGGTTCTCAGGCCAAAGAGAACCAATGCATTACGAAATCAGTGAAAAAAGGAATGATCACTAATCAAAAGAAAATCATCTCTGTATCTCTCCTTGAAAAATAAAATTTTCACCATTGAGCTTTGCACGTGTTTCTGACCATTCACATTAAGAAATCGACGCAAGACCTTATTCTTCGACGTGACATCGACGCCCATGCGTCGACGTGTAACACGCGATCACGTGGGACGTGGTCCTTATAATTCTTTTCCTGTTTTGTCGTCAAGTATCGACGCATAAATAAAGTATTATCTCGCCGAAGGAAACAAAAAATGAAACTGCTGTGTCGAAGATAAGTGGTTGTCACGGTCGATTCGACGCGACGCGTGCGAGACGCGACTATCGCGTAGGTGTTCATCAGGCATTGGCCGGTTACGGTGTTTCCTTGTTTCCTGCGAATCGAAATTCCTTGAAAAATGTTACTCCGCAATTTTTGTCGAAATGAATCACGCAATGCTCTCTTACGGCGGTGATTTACCATTAATTTTATTCTCACCGAATCTTCTGTGTACCGGATAGAAATAATCGAACAAGTATATTCGCGCGAGCCATTAACAGCTAGGCTGGATTTTTTGTTCAGGAAACACGACATTCATTAGTACGTAGAACTCGTTTTCCCGACGACATTTGTAATTTACTCCCTTAGGAAGCTGAGCGCCGCGTTTACAGAATTTCAATTGTCATTTAAAGTATCGACCGTCACGGAATGAATTATTTCTCATCCCGCGATCGTCGCTTGAAATAGAATTTCACAGCGCTTCTTTTTATCCAGCTGATTGCATTTTTTTTCTCGCGTGCCACGCTTGTGTATTAAAACGGGAAAGAATAAATTATGCCACGAAATCCTTCGCGATCGTTTTCATTCATTCGAACGAAAACAAATAAATTCCATAATATATGCACCCCGGAGTCCAACGGCGAATTAAAGCCTGGACGATCCTTCCGCTTTACAAACGAATGCCCACGCGTCGCTGAAAAGTTGCAAGCTTCCAGAACGGCAGAGGGGAAACGAGAGGAAGGAAGGCAGGAGACGATCCGTGGACGTACGAGCATAGAATTCTGAGCTTTACGCCCCCGCACCGGCACGACGAAGCGCGCCGATCCTAAGGAACGGTGGACGCGTCTCGTACGCGCGCAGGAAGGTCGTTTTCTTTCCTGAACGCGTGTAGTCGGCTTACTACCGCTGCGACTCCACTCGTCCGCTCGCGGGTCTCCACCAGTCGTGGCTGAGCGCTCGTCGCGTTTGGAACGTCCGTGCCGCCGCGTGAAACAGTGATTTCGAAGCTTTGCAGAGGCGGGCCGCTGTCGGTTCTCCAAAAAAAAAACGTGCTTTCTCTCGTTGCTCCACCTAATCTCGGTGGAATTATCAGAAAAAAAAAACTGAAACTCGGATAGATAAATCGTGTCCTCGTGAACAATTATACGAATCACATTGGTATCACGGACTTCAGTGGAGGCACGCGTGTGTGGTGATCGGAGTTTATCTGTGAATGCTTTCGAGAACATAGCTGCAGGCTATTTGAATGGTGCTTGTTTGAATGTTACCGAACAATATTTTTGGAAGAACAGCATCACACAGTTTATTGCAATTGGATGCGCTCAATGCCACTTGTTCACCGAGCGTAAACATGACTCCCGCGCATTGACGTATGCACCGGACCGCGAGTGCAGGCTGCACTCAGCTGTGAATTTGCAAAAGTGAGTATTGCCGTGACTATTCATGGGCACGCGTCTCGATAACACGTTATCTTCGCCGTATATGCGGCTTCGAATTGTATTGCATGCTTCTAATCGAGACGGTAGAATTAATACATTGAAATTCAGCGCGCTTCTCATATTCGCGCTCGAATATTTCCTCGCAGACCGCTCCGATCGTGGAACGGCTGGTTATTATTTATGAAGGGGTGTACAGTTAACGCTGTGAGAATGGTTGCTATTTCTTTCTTGCGCTTCCTCGTTATGGAAGCGCATTCAAGAATCGTGCCACGTATATAAAGTATAGACGCTTCCGTCTATGCAGTTTCGCGGCGACGTCTGGCGCGTTTTGCAAATGTTTATACCCTTGCAGCTTCTGGCACACAGCTGCGCGGCACTTGCCTGGTTCGCGGGAAACTCGAGGGACACGGAGTAACCTCGGCTAACTTTTGATTCCTAATATTCGTGCTGGACTTTCAACATTTACTCGCTGCGCAAGAGCCCCGAGTGCCTTTTCTCGATACATAATTTATCGAACGGCCTTCACCGCGGTTGTTTCCTTTCGCGGCCTTGAGGAGGGAAGCCGAGGAATCCGGCAATCAATTTAATGTTCTATTTTAAACAAGCGCCGCCTCTACTTTACCCTAATTTCCCAGCAGCTCGTTTGATATAGCAATCGAGATAAAATGGAAATTGGAGTAACCTGTTTTCAGGATTCTTTTTGGCCTTCGCTTCGATCCGACTGTTAGATCAGTTTTCTCCTCCTTGCCGGACTGATTAACGGAGTGAGCGGGTGCGATCGAGTGACACGTTAAGCGTGTCATGAAATTCAGTACGCTTCATTCCTTTTTCTCTAATCATACAAAGTTCAGGAGAACGGTGGGATTTTTGTTTCAGACGAGATCTAAGAGGCATGCTGAAGCACGTGTCGGTCTCGCCGTGGAGAGGGCGAGCGGACAGCGTGAGTCTAGCTTCGAGCGGGGGTGCGAGTAGCTGCGGAAGCGGAAGTCCAACCCCCGGTCACACACCGCCGCCCTCGAGGGCATCCTCCTGCGCCTCGCTGGCACCCTTAACCGCCCTCTCGAGCTTTTCCCCGGCCGACGCAACGCCGCAACAGGTAAAAATCCTTAAAATCCCCTTCTGTCGACACCGAACTCCTGATTGCTCGCACGGAACATTTACAAAAGAGCGTAATAAATGAAAGAAGCCACGCGGTGGGCAAAGAGAAAGGTCGAAAGCACTGCTGGAGTGTGCGCAAAGAAAAAACAATGACGCGGTTTCCTAATAAAGCAAACGAGGAGAACAAAACGTTATCCGTGACGGGCGTTGAAACGGTTTCGTGCAAACGAGAACAAAACGATTCCCCTCGCTAACAGCTGGACCATGTGTGTCCTTGCCCAGCCGTGTTAACAGAACTCATCGACGGGACACGAGCGCTTAATCCGCGATTATCTCTGACGCGGACGTCTGCTTGATTACTCCCCCGGCGACGATCATGTAAACGAAATTCATGATAAAATTTAATTATCCGCGGATTCGCAATTATTACAGCATTCAGGTTGCCCGTTGCGTAGCTTACTTCAAGAACAGTCTGGGATCATTTCTTCTTTACATTTACTTTTGTGAAGCAAAAGTCAGGTTTTAGACGAGGGTGCCTTTCCCACGGTTACCAAACGTTCACAAGCTTGGCCCGCTGCAACTGCACGCGGCACGGTTTCGCGTCCCTTTTTGCGCGAACAGAAACATGAATCTTCGTGGCCCTTGAACCCCCGGCAAGATGTTTAGAGAGGCCAGTTTCGTCCGACGTCTGCGAGGAAACAGGGATCCCTCGTGAAATCCGGCTATTGGAATACAGATTTCACACAGGCATACTAATTCACTCTTATTTCAAATGTAGAAACTGAATCGCTTACACGGTGCGTACACGTCGGCACGTAATTGGCATTAAGGTCTCACCGTTGCACACCTCATCGCCGATACAGAATTATGTATCGCGACGCCGGACTTCAATAAAAATTAGGGTCAACGAGTTTAAAACGCGAACCTTGCATTATTGTCGGCATCCCAGTTTCTACGGATCCACATATTAAATACTCGCTTGTTGAATACGCATGGAACTGGATACAATTTTCATTGTATTTCAGTTTTCCTGGCCTGCTTCACACGTGGCTCAGGGTAAACGTTGCTAGAAAATGCCCGGCTACATCCGTTAGCTTCTTCGAGAAACCATCTGTCTCGCTGTGGAAACGTCTTGGCCACCTTTCCATTTTCTTAATACGTCACTGATTTATATCATCTTCGCGTATATATAAAAATGTTTTTCTCTTCTTTTTTTTTCGGAAATGTACATATTTAATGCCAGAATTTCTGTTAGTTCTCGGTGGCCGGGGTTTATCTTACGTCCCGCAGTTTTTGTACATGGATCCCGGAATTCTCTGTGAGAACCCCGCATGCTCTGGTGTCGCACATTGCGACCAGCTCACAATGTGAAATGAAAAACTATACGACGCTGTGGCGTAACCCTGTTGGATCCACTTAATCGCGGTTGCTCCTTGTCTACGGACTTTCGTTCTTCAGTAGGTTACTCGGGATGACATAGGAAGCAACTAATGCGTCGCAAAAAGTTTCAAACGAGTAGTAAAGCATGTGGAGAGGGAAATTAATTCTTGCTATAAGCAACTCCTGCGTTGAAATGGGAAAATAAATGATACATGCGTCTTTATGATACGCTGGAAATATTCAGCGGCTGACCGAAATGTCGGCGCCGGATGGATTATGTTATAATCGCTTCTAGCGATAAGTCGATAGACTATGCAAACGTCTGGATGATAGGACTTGTACTTTGACATTTTACTATCATGGCGATTTTTTTCTTACGCTGTTATGTCTTTTACGATTGATTATATTTTGTATGGGTGGTGTTGTAATTTCGGTGCAGCAAGATTATAGAAATTTGATACTACCGTGATCACGAGACAATCGGGATCTCACGACTCTCTCGTTGAGAAAGATGCTGAAACCGGTATGAAATAAAATGTATTCTGATCGAGATCATTCATGCGTAAAACTGTCTATAGGAAGATCTCGAAGATGCAGTTGTGGCTTTCAGTGTACCGCACAGATTTATGTAATCGAATATAATGCTGTCGCGTGCAACGATCTGATGTCAATGCCTCCACGTTGCAAATAATTATAGCATATCATTACGATACCATATAAATATTTCTTAAACTGCTATCAAGCTTAACATTCAGCAGTACCGAAAATTTCTTCCACCATCGATCAAGCAAATCATCAAATCCTCCAATCAAGTTGTTATCTAATATAACATGCCGCCCAGTTTCATCGAGCATAAATTCCGATAAATATGACGCGCCAATTATCTATCATTTCTGTGTACATGCCTCATCCATGCAGCGTACATTCTTTTCTCACAGTGTCCAAGCGAGGAGAATAAAAAGAATTGCGAGATTCGGTTCAGAAGGAACTCGATCGAGCAGGATCTTAAGCGTGCCCGCTAATGATTCGAGATCGATCATCGTGCCAGCGCGACGCGCACTTACAATACGAAATCACGTTCCACGTTTCCGTTCCGCCTTTGCGTCCCAGACCTGTCCCGCGTTCTCGGACCTCGCAACATCCGGCGCGCCGGCCCGTAGTTCCGGCTTTCTTGTATACCCGAGGCTTTTATTTCAACTGGTCTTGATAAAACGCAGCCATTGTTTTATCGGACTGTCCAACATTTATCCGACGCCCGATCGTCCTTCATTCCCGTAACGGCTTATTCCCGTACCTTCTTTATACGGTTTCGTAGATCTGTTCGTCATACTGGTGTGCCCGCATGACGGCGACAGGGCAAAGTAAAAAAAAAAGAAAACCCAAAGGGGATCATTGTATATAGTGTGTGACAAGATTTTACGGAATAAAGGAAATCACAATAGCCGACAATCAGGATGGAAGCGGTTCCTTGACCAGATCCAAGGATGCTTCCCCCTCATATAATGCATCGTATAATCGTCAAAGTCATGACCGATCCCGACTCATCTTTTTTATGTATCCGCTTGAACGAGCAGGAAATTTACGCGATTGCAGTTCAAGAACCGGACTAGAGGGGAGGTTGTTCCTCGTTTCGTTTCATCCGTTGATTTATTATTATTTTAATAACTTTATCCAACTCTGCCTTTATCGCGCCGCTCATTATGCAACGGTATTAGGAAGCAGCAAAGGAATACCATTACGTAATGGATTATGTCGATGAAAAGGCCAGAAACGGTGGACCGGGTGATCCTTATCGGAGAGAGAGTGTTACGAAAAAGAAGCTGGTATCGGACAAACCCTTTCGGTGTAATTTTGGAAGCACGAGAGTATGGGTTCTATTTAAGGGGAGCACGAGCCATGAGACAACTTTGCTCCTAGTGTTCCTTCGTGGATAATTATAGGTTATTATCTGCCTCTGTCCTCCCGTGAGGGAAGCGACAGAGGAGATGAGCTCTCTTCTGTTCGAGCGCATCGAGACATGTGATTTTTAACTGAGTGCTGCTGGATGCTTAAGCAAACACACAAGAACGTAACAAAAACACCATCATCGTATGTGATGAAAAAAATATTGTATAGCTAGAGTATATATATATTTTTTCAAGTGTTTTACGGCTGAATGGGAGCTGTTCTCGCGATAGCTTGTCACCTTATATTAGATCAACCTGTGTGTGGTAGCTTTCGAAAGGGTTGAAGTGGGAGATATTTATTTTTACAACAATCCTTCCACTTCTTTGTCAATTTTACAGTTCTTTAAAATGCAATCCTTCGACAATAAGTTACTTCAGACACAGATGCGTATACGAATTCGATAAAATTGTGGATTGTATAATTGCTTGAGCAAACAAATCCGTAGATAAGTCGGGGTAGGAAAAAGTTCCAGCGATTAGACGCCGGAGTTCTTGTGCAATATCTGTCCTATCCTTCTCTCGGGCAGCATTTCTCCAGATAAAGCAGAATTCTTTCGCGGTGCACGGTCGAAGTAGCGAGCGAGACTTCCGTTGTTCTTCAATTAGTACCGAGAATCGGTCATACGGCTTCCGTCGCGATAACTGCGTTCCCTATCGATCATCGAATATAAATAAAACCGTTTTCTTCCCGTTTATCTGCACTACCAGCCTCCCGATTCTACTAACATCTTCTCCCGTTATCTGTGTTGTTCACCCGTTTTTCCACGAACCGGTCGCGTATCGACAAAAAGAATGAACCTCCGGCTTGGCGCCGGCTAGAAGAATCACGTGTCGATGTTTATATTTTAAGAAACGCACTGTTGCATTAAAATTTGGACAAACGTAGAACACTGCGTACCTCTGTTATTTCACGCTGCTTGCGGCGGTATTGAAACGAATTGCCTCTAAGGATCGTCGTGGGCGAGCATTTGGAATTCGGATCGCGCGAACATAATTGGTTCATCAGCGTAAAACCGATCCGGTTGTTAAATCGTTCTCGACGATTAAATCCCCTCGCGGTTCGTTCCGTCTCTGCCTCGCCGCTTTCAATGCCGCAGCGTGAATTTGGAATGGAAGAGCGGACCTTATTACGACCGTCCACAGTCACATCCGCGATTTATCGTTTGACCCGATCCTGCAGCCGGAATTCGTTGCTTAACGTGCACGACAATCGTCGATTGCGCAACACCGTGACGCGCGTAATACACCTTTCAAAGTGCGCACCTGACGATCATTAAACGAGGGAGCAAATTCTTCGCGCGGACGATGAGCATTTTAAGGTCGGTCGCTACCACGAACAAGAAACTTCGGTATTACGAGAGCGCAGACTTTACAGCTGATCGACGTCTGGTCCATTCACGATCATCGATTAGCGCGGATTCTTTGCGCATGAATGTCGCCGGGAATTGGTCACGAGCAACCGGTGAAAGCACTCGCAGCTGGTTACTCGTACACGTGGCTGTGTACGGGTACGCGAAACTGCTCTTGCAGACGTACCGAGAATCGTTTTGCTGCCTGTGACGCATATTGGGCAATTAGTGTACCACTCCGCATGTTTATCGCATTGTATGAGTCTTCATCATTGCGCTATCGTTCGCTAGAAAAATGATTACCTCCGTCTACGTTGAAAATCGAAAGCGAAAAAGCATAATGCTTTCCACGTTTCCTTGCGAAACGCTAACAGAATGCATAACGTATCACCCGTACAATGATTTGTCCGCCACGTTATCGTGTAACCTGGTAGCGCATAGGCAAAGACGACGAGGCGTCGAAAGGTCTTGTGTGTCACCGGGAATTCACGGTACCACGATCGTGTGGGCCGTGTGCTGCATTCTGCGAACTCGCGCGTCCAGTGTCCTTGTTTCTTACAGCTTGTCGATCGACCATCCGTATCGTAAATCGAACGCCTTAACGATTTCGAAAAAAAAACAAAAGAAATCATTTCCACGAATATTATGCAAACGTGGCCGATTCTCGCTCAATTAGGTATTTCCCAGTCGAGTTTCCTTCGGGTTTTCTTACGCAACACCCTCACTCACCTGGCTTACCGAGTGGTCTTGACGTGCTCGAAAACCCTTTTCTCCGGCTCGCCATCGATCGACATCTGGTCGGACAGAACCGAACAATTGCGGTCCAAGCCTCCGGTGCAGATGGCCGCGCTTCGTGTCCTGCCAGCGTCGAACAATCGCAATTGCGTCACTTAACATTCTTCTGCAATAGCTTTGCTATCCGCGGCCTTTCTTTATGGGGCTCGAATAATGATACCTTTGGCTGGTAGCACAATGATCGAGGCGAGGGAGGGAGGTACGGCCACGTGGAACCTTTGCGTGCTCGCACACGTGCACCGGGGTGAAGAACGGAATTCGCGTGTTACTTTCCGAGGTCTCACCCCTCTCTTGCCACAACGATATTCTTGAGATTTTCGCGAGGGCCAAAGGGATGCGCTTACGAATATTGCAATATTTATGCAGTTTGCCCTTACTGCAATTATAATTTAGTATGAGCAACGACTGACTGTTCCCTGCAGAGGATGGAACGAAACCTGTTCGCCGGCTATTGGCCATTACGCTTTCGGAGTCGAGCACGAGATAAAACTTTCAACGCGAAGAGTTTCGTGTTACCGGATCGACCGCAGGAATTAATCATCTCGTCTTTCCTCACAGCATGTGTACGATTATTCTTTTCGTCACTGCTACCCGACGCATTCGTGCCGTTGTTAACCCCTTCCTGACGTATTATTTCAATCCCATCGACAGACTGACCGCAGAAAAGTTAAAAAAAAGAAAAAGAACCGAGCGAAAGCTTCAGCAGCTTTCTGTTAACCTTACACGCACACGCTTCTCAGGACTCGAGATAATTCCTCTATTTACGGAGACTTTTTCATCTTGTCATTCAAGTTCCCCCTCGCTCCTATTAATTGCAATTCATATGTCTCTCCGACGATGCCCGATCATCGTCAATAAATTTTCATCGGTTATCAGAAGCCGGGGCCGACCCGTACACGATCACGGCGGGGTCCGATTATGCGTACAAGAACCGGTACAGATCCTCCCCCATCATTGGGAAATAGTAATGGAACGAGACCGGGCGATCGCGATGCGAGTCAACCATCTGTGGCAGACAGTGCTCCCATTCACTCTTTCTTTCGTGAATCTCGGCCCTCTCGTACGTGCAGCCTGTTCCTTCATCCGCCTCCTTATCCTCTTTTACCGCCTTTGTGCTCTGTTCGTCGTGGTCCCTCGTTTTATATCATCGTGTGATATCAACGGTGCCTCGTAAACGTTTGCCTGTGATAATCGTGTTTGCAGTGCGGCGCGTCGCAAGAACAAAGTTCTGATCCGTTTCCATAAAACCGGAGGACCATTTTCTAGGTTTTGTGCTTTACTTGAACCGCGACCGTTCTCTGGTGATCAAATATTTTCGATGGACCTCTTTTCCCGAGTTTCCTGTTGATCTCTCACCCTCGTACAGCTATCTCGTAACAATCCGAATGCATTTCCTCAACGGCAAAAGCAGTTTCATTTTCCTTCCGCTCCGTCGGTTCAAAGTCTATTTTAATGAAGCTCACGCGGCAGTACTGTAAGAGTAATGTTTCCTTATTAACACACGATCTTCGTGGAAAATTCTGATCGTACCGGATGACTAGATTAATTGCGTGCAATCGTTTTTTTTGCGGACACTTGGCATGACTCACCTGCGGCTGCGGTGGTAATTAGCGTGTTACGAAACGCGGCACGTAACCATCGATACAGAAGTGCGAGGCATTGTGCTAAAGGGGTGGAGAACTGAATTGGATAGGATGCAACCATTGATCCAGGGAACACAGGCTTGGGGGCTAACCGGATGGGAAAGGGTTCCAAAATAGCCGGAAGCGCGGACACGATGATGGCACTCGTCGCCCTGCGCCGGACGGAAGAGAAATCGTCTCCAGTTATTTTATGGAGTAACCGCGTTCAATAAAAGTTTCTCCATTCTTAATGCATTCGGTGTCCCGTACATTGATCGAGGTAATTTTTCGTGGAAAAAAAAAACACAGGCGCCTACGCATAACAGGCACAGTTATCTTGTTAACAATGAGTGGTTTAAGCTACGATCCACATGGTACTCGAGCGGTCAGTACTCGCCAGATCTCCGGCGTTTCGTCGCGCGCGCACGCTCGTCGAAACGCGTAAACGGTTGTGATACACGCTGCAGCGGCGTACATGTACGACGTATTATGAGTTGAACAACGTAATGATAGGCGCGGCGCCAGTAGCTCGGCGTATCTCCTGCACGCTCTGTACGCATCGGGTGTCTCGAAACACTCCGATTCCCATTATCACGGCTCGTTAAGAATGTCTCCATCAACTAAGATTCCCTATCATCAACGCGTATTATTATTGAAACAGTTATAAGTAGCGAGCCTTTAAGGGTCATCGCGGCCAGATTAAAGTTTTCCATTGCTCATTGGCAATGACTTCTTAGAATGCAACCGAATAAGAGGATCCCTCGACACGGGGCGAGTAGCTGTTATCAATCATTGGCCGAACAATGATAAACGATAATAATCGAGTGCGAAACAACTTCTCACCGCGAGCCCACCGATGAGAGGGTTCCCTTATCGCCGTTCGCCGTGTTACCGCCGCGATTTCAAGCTTCCCCGCGGCCACTGACGAAAGAGTTAAAGCACGAACACGAAACTTCCGGGGCAATGAACCCGTCGAAGTAACGCGCGGCTTGTTACGACACCAATATTAGTTTTACGAGCAGCTCCTCGAAATAGATCGATGAAACCGTACGTCATCGAACGGTCAGGCGTTCGACGGCCTATGTACGGTAGACACAACTTGCCCATTGAAGGGGTGCAACGAGATGCAGGTGCTGAACGCACCTGCCACCCCCAGCGGAGATTAAACGGAATTCCCTGGAGTGGGTGACTTCTCAATCGCAGTCCTTGCGAACTTTGTACGAAAGCCTCGTAAGACTCTACCCGCACAAGGGACGACAATAGGAGGGTACAAGTTTTTGGGATAGGTCCAGTGTGGTCAGGTATCTCTCTTTAAGTTCCAAGTTGCTCTGTCAGAAGAAGTGCAACGCGGTCGAAGGTTAGATGTCTCAGTGCCAGCTGTTTGTTGGTCTTGACACAGTGTACGACATATTGACACTTGGTCAAGTGAAGTCAAGAGGACGGGTTAAATGAAGTCGAGCGTCATGGCTCGCTGCCCCGTATATTTCACGGCCTATAAGCAATAATCTCGTTCAATCGTAATTGGCAAAAGATTTTTCTATATTGAAAGAATCTTTTCGTCCGACGATTAATACGAGGAGAACGGTACCACGGAATTTCAAGCGATTCCCTTGAAGACTTCGTGCATAGATTTCGCGGTGACTGCGTCGCTTTTGCATTATTCATGAAAGGAACCACCTCCGTTCCAGATAACCTTCCCTTGTCGACCTTATCGCCTTATGGTTACGGCAATCCTAGTCAGGTGTGTGCATCGGGCACCGACCGAACAGAAGGGCGATCCTGCTGGTTAGGTCGAAGGAACGCCGGGGACAGAGAAAGCCAGCCAAGATCACGTGAATAGATAACGGCAATCTTACTTTTCCACCCCTTCGTGACTCTGTCGCACCGTTTCCTGACTTCCTATCGTGAAAGAATTGTGCAGTCGAGATAGTGGTGAAATTATGGCTCGGGTACAAGTACGAGGATAATTTGTTCGCGTCTGGCGAATTTGTTTGTTCAAAGAAATACAAGACAGCAACTGAGCTGCGTTGAACTAATGAAAAATAATAATAGAATATAAGACACCCTGTATACTTTGCATTTAACGCGCTCAATATACTCTAATCTGATTTACTCTAGTTTTATCGTCTATCATGGAATATTGAATATCCTGTGTCACTGATTAAATCGTCTCGTTACTACGGCTTTCCGTGTCATTCGGCAAAAGTTTAATTTAAAAGTAATGCGCGTTCTGTCATTATCGAGGCGAGGATATCGATTTCGATTAATTGAAATGAATTCGATTGGAAATTTCATGGGTGAAAATGAACGACGCCGTACGATCCTCTATGAGATTAGAATCGTACATACCTCGAGCTGTCGTGGAGTCGTACTGTCACCCTTCCACGGTCCACGAACCGGATGTAAGCGTTCCGTGCATGCTGGTTGTGCCGCTAATAATCGCGCGCGTGTTGGTGGTAACGGGGGACTTAAAGTTGGTCGAGTTGTTCTCGTTTAAAACAATCAGCAGCAGAGGAAGGACCAATTATACGGACCTGCGACCGTCTGTCACCGACCTCCTGTTCTCTTAATATCGTAGATCAGACCGCAGCGGTAAATATAAACAAGATATAGAATAATAAGATTGATGGCCTCCGCTTCTAATAAATAGGTCTCCAAAGTAAAACACTTGGAACCTAATCATTCCGTTCGATTAAATTGAACATGAATATGAAACGTACGAAATTATTGAACAACTAACTGCGATTCGAAATGCTCCGTATATTCAATTTATCTTATGGAATTCTAGTTATTCCTTTTGAACGATGGTCTAACAAGATTTGTCGTTGAAGTAAAAGTTAATAAGAAAGTTGAACGCAACATGCCCGTAATCAGACGAGCATCCAGACGAGTTTCAGCGAGCCAAGATAGATTAGGTGGTCGTCTTATTGCGACAATTACACGTCGCGGGACGACGCACGCGATTAGAAGGTAAATTACTCGAAACGTCAGGGTTTTGTCCATCTCGAAAGTCGAGGCGCTGCCAGGCAGACTTCCGAACTGGATTTCCAGTTTAATTTATCCGGTCGTGAAATTACACACGCGACCCACAAAGCCATCCATCGGCGAGTCGCGATTGTCATTTTTAATACACCTGCCCCGAGCGGGAACGGACCAGCAGATGAAAATGGTGCATGGAAAGTTATAACCAGTTTTCACCGCGCGTCGATTCACGTGAAAATCTGATAGCGCAGCTTGTGATTTCCTTGCTAATTACGACGGTGTCTCTTTTTCCTTCGCGAGATTTCCGCGAGCCACGAGTGCTTTCTTCTGCTCGTACCACGTTTTAATTAGACGGATCGAGTGACTTCCTGAAGAGCCGGGCTACCGTTTCCTCCGACGCTCCGTGAAATGGAAGCGCGTGTCTTCTCTAGAGCGTCAACAGAAGACGAGAGTATTTACTCTCGCAGCAGTCCACTCGGCTGATGGGTTTGAAAAATAAGAAGAAAAAAAAGAAGAAGAGAAGTAGAGATCGAACAGCTTGCCGCCGGCTCTCAACTGTAGAAGTGGACGCACTTCGAAGCACATCGTATGTAAACAGCTGTCTCGATTTCCTGACCGGTGGTTACTCGAATCCACCCATCTTCAGGGATGCTGCATGGAGCTGGAAATTCACCGATCCATGAAATCAATCGCAATACACCTCAACGCAAGAGTAATAGAGTAATTATAAATATCAATTAGACTACCCTCCGCGAAGTATCATTCCAAATCAATGCTTTGTTCTACAAGAACATGTAAAATGCAGCGGATCTTAATTCCGTCAACGGAGGTATCACTATCAGCGAGCGTGCGCACGCTCGTTTACGCGCCGATGCGTACCGCGTTACTTTCATCTCGTGCCAAGAAGCCCTGAAGAGGAGCGCGGTGCCATATGGTTCGCAAAAGAAGCGTTTACGTGTAGGATGTGTGTATACGCAGGAAGGAAGCTTTCCAGCGTGATCGTATTATGTTGCCGGCTACCAAGAACATATTGCGACGGAGGAAACTGGACGAGAGGGGTTGCGCGAGCACGTGAAAACGGGCACGCGATGCGACCATGAGGGCACGTGCCCTATATTCTTCGAGGAGCCTCCTCCGCGTCGTTTCTTTGTGCGAAGCACACAGGAAACGGGTGTCAATTGTCAGCCACTTGGACGTCGACGGTCGTACAACCGGACACGGTTGTTCTCCGCTGGTCGAATCCGAGCGCCCCGCCTTCTGTGTGGTCCTTGGTGAATAATTACATCCTAGGATCCTCGTGGCGTGCCACTGAGAAGGATAACCCTTTATATCCATCTTGCGTTCGTTAAGAAAGATCCATTGCGGAAACTGTATGCGCGCACTTGTATTCGTCTTACAAAAAAAAACATTCCCGAAGAAAGTCTCTCTGTGTCGCCCCTTCAAACCTGGCTAATGAAATCGCTCGATTGTATCGTTGGCAGATCGTGTAAGTTCGCGTTTCATACCCCGTAATCGCTCATAGCGTGGCATTAATTATATCGCCACTCCGTGCTGCATGGACCGAGGGGCGCAATTAAGGAGCAGCGTGAACGTGAGACGCGTGCATGAATCTGGAAAATATACTGCTGCGCTGTGGTTAATTGATAGCGTGATTCCGATCTACAGATAATTTTGTACACTCTTCCTCTCTGGTCTGATTTAGTTGTTTGCATTTCTCCTTAGATGAATCCGCGATCGCATTCATTTCTCACTTTGCTTGCACTTCACAAAGTTCAGAAACTTATTCCAAATGTTTAGATTTGTTTTCTTCGGTTATTACGTGAAGCGCACAGCGGCCGATGAACTGTCGCCACAATTACTCAGTCAGACGATAGCACACGAAATGCTTGCCTCCGTTAATGCAAGCGACAGTGATTGACCCTCGCGAAGAATTCTTGACCTCGCCACGCCAGCTTCAGACGTTCGCGATTGACCCCGTTGCGCCCCATTCGATGGGGTAATCTCTTTTTACAAAAAAAAAGAGGGCTTTGGAAATTTATTCCTGGATCTCCTTGGACACTGGCGACCGTGAGCATTGCCTGGACGTACGCTTTACACTCGCCGTTTCATTTTAGACTTCCGATAAGTCCTCGTTGTTCGCCGCAGTAACGTCGCCGGTGCACACGACTGCATAAACAGGATATGCACACTGGCTGGATACGTAGTTACGACATAAAATCGGGTTCTCGTTCTTCGGGCACCATTCCAGGACTCGTTAGCATACAAATGACATTTCATTAGACGCTGCAAATAATTTCCGAAAGAGAGATTCATTCTGTCATAAAAGCGGCAGTCCTGTTGAAACATTTCACCGCAATAAATGATATTCTCTATACTCCACGTTTTGTTATGTCGTGCATCCTTTATTTGCCAATTATTTAATCCGGAAGGTTCGCAAAGTAAAACAGACGGGGACACAATCATCGAGCACTCTCACCAGGTTTCTGGGTCCCACGTGAGCTTTACTGCTCCTTTCAGGATCGTTCCGTGATCCAGGACGATGTTGGTCGCCGGGTTCGATGAGAAATCGCTGGATTCTCGTTTCCTGTGGATTCTTACTTTCGCGTAGCCACTTTCCCGCCGCGGAACAATGCGCCACGAGAGCCTGGGAAGCCTAATTGTTGCCGAATAAAGCACACTTCGCACGCTCGATGGAAACCCGTACGATCGGAGGCGCGACTAAGAGCGTCGAGGAAACGCACCACTCGAGGCTTCTTTTGTACTCGAATCGGTACACGACCCAGTTTACATAACTCTGTTTGATGTGTAACGGGAATGAATGAGAATCGCGGATTGGATAATCAACCTTTCCCCGATCGTTCTGATAATCTCGTCTATGTCTCCTTAATTAACTTCGCTAAACCTTTAAGCGATCTGGCCTGGAGTTTTCTCTTGGATCTTCGCTTTATTAATTGCATGGCCGATTAGAAAAATGACATCCGATAGGCGGAGCGTCGAGAACCACGATATTCCATACGATCAGTTTTCGCTGACAACGGATTGCTAAGCACTTGATGACACTGGTAGAGCAAAGGTGGCTGCCTTTTGATCGTAAGTACGTTCGCGCGACGGCTCGGATTGTACAGTGCTCAGCGAACCCTTTGTGGCATACGAAACCTACATAGCTGCGACAAGAATAATGATGCCGGTTGGATATTCATTTCTCTAATTAATTTTACATTCCAAGAAATTCAAGAAGCCCAGTAAACCCAGGTGTCTATTGAATCCCGATGAAATCGCATTCTGTCAAGAATCCTGTTCACCCGATGCTTCTGACA
Organism: Holcopasites calliopsidis; assembly: GCA_023838395.1. Lineage (NCBI taxonomy): Eukaryota > Metazoa > Arthropoda > Insecta > Hymenoptera > Apidae > Holcopasites > Holcopasites calliopsidis. Next base: position 4,395,888 of record JALHAQ010000009.1, read on the forward strand.
CGATGAAAAGCAAAGCCCCGTGACCTGGATTTCCTACCAAACCGAGGCCAGTCGTGCAGAACGATCGTTTCACGGCTTCGAGCGGAGAAGAATCGAGACGGATGATGGAAATTCTTCTCGTTCAGGGGGGAGCAAGTTCTTGTTCTAAGCGTCGCCAGATCCTTCTTCATGTTTTTTTTTTCGGCCGGAAATCAGGGAGGGGGAACACGTGCCGGAACAGCAACAGCACCTGAAGCCTCCGCCTGGCTAGGACATGGCAGCTGAAGAGTCGAAAAGCACGTGCCAGCAGGGAAAGGGGCGAAAGGGAGGACCATCGTTCGGGATTCAATGGACTTCTTCTTCTTCTTCTGGGATAGGAAATTTATTATGCGAGGCCCTCTACCTGGGCCTGGCTGATACTCTGCCACCATTCAAACCGAGCTCGCGCACCGCGTCTACGTGGGCCCGCATGAAAATTAATGAACACTTCCCCATCGCGGATGTGCGACGAAGCGAAGGGGGGAAATTCAGAAGTCGCCACGCGGGGGACGTTCGTTCATTGTATTCGCCGTATCTCTCAGTTCCTCGAGCAGCTTATGGTGTACGCGGACATTCGCGTCGATCACATTTTGTTCTGATTTTTATATTTCACTTTCGTCTCAGCAGCAACCGTGAGCTGATGCTAATGAAGCTCGTTGCGGCAGAATTAATATGACGTACAAACATAAAAATAGGAAGCAGAATGATTATTATGCGTCGAGTGGTTCCATTGGCGTGGGACAGTCGACACGAAGAAATTCTAGACGATTTTGTTCGTGCTCTAATTAGAAAGCTCGCTGCTCGTAATCCCTTCCCATTCCCGAATTCCGAAAAATCCACCAAGCTCTCATTCACAGAGGTTCCGGATTTGCTTACAACGACGTTTAATTTATTCATCGCTTTCCCTGAAAAAAAGAAAATGTTCATTCCGTGCGAAGCGCTTAGCTTTAAAAATACGATAACCGTTTAAGCACGCGAGTCAATTAGCTGATTAGAAAAGCAGCAAGGCCGTTCGACAGCATTTCCGTTGAAAGGTGTCGTTTACCTTGCCTCGAAACTGGGATACGCGGTATACCGGGTGACAGAAACCGCGTACGCTGTTCTACTCCGTCTGGTTGATAACGATAAGCTCGCGATACGATTCTATTTATAGAGCGTCAATGAATCAACAGAAGCGTACCCGTGATCGCGGTGTTCGCCACGAAATTTACGAAGGACTTCAAGGCGAAGGAGGAAGCAGCGCAAGCAGGATCCTAACGGAGATTTTATTCCCTGAAAGCCTAGAAGTGTCCGAAATGCATTCTTCGAAGCGCGCCAGAGATTTATGGGGCTACACGAACTCCTGTTAAAGAGAGACCCTTCATTACAGGACACTCTGCCAGCATATGGTTACTTCCACCCCAATGCTCTTCCTCGACCACTCTCCGAACATTCTTTTTTTTTTCTTCTTCATCTTATGCTCGATACGCCAGATTACCCTGTGGATTTTTGTTAATACGAGCTGCACTTCCTTCTCGACGAATTCCACCCTGTCAGCTTACCCATTAGAACGATTCGATTACGCGGCCGATGTTTTCCGGCTTCCAGCCGGGGTAATTTGTTGAGTCTTCACGCTCCGTTGCTTCCATTCGTTTTAAATCACGAGAGAATATTTTTTTATACGCCAGCGACGGTCCGAAAGGGTGGCTAGTTTGAACCCCAACGATCACCTTCGAACGGAAATATCTCGACGTGCATTTCGGCGTTCGTACTGACCGGCTGCAAGATATTGATGTCTCCGGTAACAGGGTGACATCTCTCCTTTCCCGGAGCAGATCCTGACGAGCCGCAGGCCCTCCCTTTGACACTTGTACGCGGTCGTCTACACGCTTCTTCTATCTTCCGTATTATTTTCTCTTTCATTAGGCCGACGTCACCGGAGAAAACGCGCTGTCGATCACACGAAGGCGGCTCCTCTTTGCCCCAAGATCATCATCGGCGACTCGCGTTCCCTAGGAATAGCAACTCTTTCTCCGCACCGATATAATTGTACCGCAGAGATTGCCTTGCCCCAACGGCTTGCTGTATTTCACGAGAATCAGACAATTATTCAGGTCGCTGAATTCTAAATACTCACGTGGCAGCTTATGAGTAACGGTTAGGACAGTAATCGTTCTATGATGAGAAGATTCAAACATCTGGAACACCGCCATGCGTGTGGAAAATATCGCAAGACTCCGAATGGAAGGAAGCGCACAATTCTGGGAAGTAGACGCTCCCGGATCGATGCCGCGAAAGGAATTTGGAGTGATCGGACAAGAAACGGCCTTCGCCGCCTCGATCACGGAGAGAAGAAAAAGTCGAATATCGATACTTCGGTGTACAAACACCTGAGAATTCCGCGTAAACCGCATTCAAGTTTCAGGCGTAAGCGCAATGGAATTCCACCGATGATTCAGTAATCCCGTCAAGTCTCGCGTCAATCGAGACACGTTTTATTGTCTCCGGAATAGAGGAAGCTTTTATGAAAAAGCTGCCGAAATTATAACAGTTCGAACGTGTTTTTTTTTTTTAACGCGACGTGTGTTTATACGCGTTTCTGTTTTGTTAGGTCTTGTTAGAACGGAACACCCCGTCTCTGTATCGGTTCTCGGTCCTCGTAAAACGCCACCGAGAATTCCTGGATGCTGGCGCGCTGGAACTCCGTGCTGTTTGTTTAGCTGAAACGCAAACGCGATCACAAAATGTAGGGTATATGCGTTTTCGATACAAACATCGAAGTATTGGAACGTTCAGAAGAGAAATTCGGGTTTTCGGATGAGAGGCGTTTCGAAAAACATAATTTTCGAGCACCGTGGTTTCGCAGATTCGAAGCAGTTATTTTACTATCGCTTCTTTGAAACGAAAAGGAGAGGAATAGATTAATTACTCACCAAAATATTATCGGAAAGATTGCCTTCTCGAAAGTGCTGCGACTTGAATCAGCGAATTGGCACGCGACACTTTTAAATGCATAGAAACATGTTCCTGTATAATCTCCGTTCACTCAGGATGCCGAATTTATCAAAAGGCTTAATGCTGCGACAGAAAGGAAGCAAATTGACGTAACAAACGATGCACAATGAACAAGATAATCTCGGTATTCTCTTCGAAACGTGATCGTCCAGCGTGGATAAAGCTTAGCGAAGATCCGGACGGGCTGAATCGTAATTCGTGAATGCTGTTCGGTTGCGTAATTTCGTTTGACGACGGTGAGAATCATTGTGCGCCGACACGTATGGAGCCGCCGGGCGGGCACTTCTGCCACGGTGTACACGATTCGCCACATTTGGCGCGGATCGTTACAGTTGGAAATAAACCATGGTTCGCGGCCGTAAAATCAGCCTACACGTGTTTCCGAATTGCTGAGTGGTGCTTGCGAACGTGCTTAACAAGTTTCAAGACTTGTAACATCTGGACTATCGACAGATCAAACTTCCAATATTTACCTATTAGTCGGCTATTTTAATCCCAGTTTCCAGTTTCTCATTTATTCATTGAAAACTGAAACAGAAAGATTAATGACACTTGTTCACTGCTTGTGACTCTTCGTACAAATCTTGTGCAACATGTGAATTAACGTTACGGTTTAATAAAAAAAAAAGAGATTAAGATCATCTGTACACGACTGTATTTAATGTGAAGAGCCACCGCTGCATAAACACGGCATTAATTATGACATATGGACATACAGAAGCATGACTTTTAACCATCTGCGAACGGGGTGATCTGGTGTCTGGTTTATTTTCGGTTACACGCATCCCCTCATAGCGTGGCGTATCCGAAGGGTTGATAGCGTTTTATCCAGCGCTCGTGCTCAACGTCTGTCTCAGCGAGTTAATTATGGACTAATTGTCAAGCCTCTTGTCTCGTCGACTTTTTATCATTTCATTTTTTGTTGCTCCTCGTGCGACAACAGGACGTCGCCTTCCGTCCTCTCCTCCCCCCCCCCAGACACCTATTAAGAAGCCGCGTATCCTTTCCTGGAATAACTCGTCCTTTAAACGCTCGAGCATTAACCCATTAAGGTCTTCCGAATATCCATAGCTCGGTAGGTCTAAGATGTTCCTCGAAAAAGTACCAAATAGGAAATCCGATTCTATGCATAGAGCGCATTAAAGCAGCGTACTAACCATTATCCTACTTTCTTTTGCAGACAACGATAAAAGTGTACGCGAACTGCCTGCGGCCTGACATCGAGTACAAAACCCTCGGCATAACATACGAGACGACGTGTCGCGAAATCGTTCAGAACTTATTGAACAAGTATCGAATGAGGCATCGCGATCCCCGGCTCTTCTATCTCACCATGGAAGTCACTTTACGGCGACCAAACGTGAGGACTGTACTTCCCCTGGACGAGGACGCAAGGCCTGCAGTCTTGCAATCGTGTCATCCCCGTGGCGATTCCAGGTACGACCTTCTCCACTCCCGCACGGATGCTGTTCCCCCTTTCGGTTTCGGTCGGCTTCGTGATGTAATTCCAGGGCTTGCGACCGAGCGCGAACGCGATGTCTTGTGGGTCGATGAGCACGAGCCAAACGGCGAAGCAACGTCCTTTCGAGAGAGAGAGAGATTCCCTTTGTTCTTTAAGTCGTCTGGCTCGACTGCGCGGGACGTGGGCGTTATTTATGCAAAAGGGGGGGCGGAAGGGTTTCTTCGTTTAATGACTTTTAAGCCATACAAAAGTAGGACGAGAGGAAGAAAATTCTATTACGAAGAAGCTTTATGACGCGCTTTAAATACTCGAGATGTCCAGTAGTATAATGCTAATAGGAAACAAATGTTTGGCTTTTAAGTGTCGGAGCTTCTGTCGCGCGGGCGTACAGGAAAGGCTGGAAGTCGCGCCAGTGTTTTCTTGGTAGCACGAAACTTCCGGCGTAGGTATACGTTTAGCGTAGACAGACAGTGTTTGACTGGAAGTTGGAGTCCCGTGTTTTTACATGGAAGTAGTGTTCGTCGATTCCCTTTGAACTCACCGACACCTACGATATCCCCTGGATTCACGGATGTTTTCTTGTTGCAGATTCTCCTTGCAGACACGCCGCGGCGGGCTTGTCAAAATATACGACAGTGCCCTCATGTCCGGGGTAAGTTACCGTGTGAAGAATTCCGTTCTCTCGTTCAAGTATAGGATTCAATATTTTATATCATATATTTTACTTGTCTGTTCTTGGTTCGCAGTCAAAGTACAAGAGTCTATTGGTCTCCGAGCAGACCACGGTGGACGAGCTGATCCAGATGCTGTTGAGCTGCTACAGCTCCAAGGAGCGCGTCGAGCAGTTCTCCCTGTACGAGGTCTGCGAAGGCGAGGAGTACCAAAGGAAATTGCATCCCGACGATTCGCCCCTGAAAGTCACGCAACGGTGGACAAGCGGCGACCGGCATCTTCGCATAAGGCGCAACCCCGACTACAATCCGCACAGAAGAAAAGTAAATGAGTCACCATTTGGATTACTGAAATCCCACGTGCTAATTAAAAAGATCAATCTTTAAAAAAAAACAATTCACCTACCCATACGAACCTCGATCCTCGCGTACAAACACGTTCTCACGCTTGAGAGACAAAAGAATTTCTCATCTTGGACGCGCTCCAAGACGTTGGTCGAACGTAATTTACGCGTGCGTGTACGTGCAGGCGCATCTCGAAACGATGCGTCACAGCCGTCATCAACGTTATTCATAAGAATATAATAGAAAGTCAAATTTCTTACACAATCGTCCTGTTTTCCAGAGCATGTGGGCGTCTGACTCGAGCATCAGCGTGGCGATGTCGAGACTGAATCTTCACGGCGCCTACCAGAACCACTACGCCCAGGGGACGGAAAACAATAATCATCTGTCCATGTATCAGCACAAAGACACCAATTCGATGAACAACAACAACAACAACAGCATTCACAAAGTTGATCGTCATCATCTGTCCCTCGGCTCTTTAAACCAGCAACCGAGGATCGTTGTGCCTCATGCTACTCAGCTGCCACAGTTGCAAGTGCCACGAGTGCAACAACTGCCACAGAGCGTCCCGTCGACGCCTATCTCGTCGAAGCACATCACCTCGTCGTCGTACGCGGATTACGAGAATTATTTGTTCATATGAAGAGTGTACGGTTAATTGTACTTCATGCGAACTCGTAAGGATGGTGGAATGAAGAAGGGTAGAAACGGATGACGGGTTCGTTCGCGTCCCGATTAAATTCGCGTCGATCGAGACAAAGAGAATATATGAACATAGTCAATAGCGAGAACAATTGTACCAAAGGTAGACGTATAATATGAAACGTTAGATGTAATTAGCATAATCATATATGTGTAAATGTTTTTCGTTAGGGAGATATATAATAGGAGAGACGATATAAAGTAGGGATTTTAGTAACATTTAAATCTTTGGGACGTGCTTGTCCACGGATGTAAAACATTTCATTAAATGAAAATTTTATAGATCATATTTTTAATGAAAGGAATGCTGATACCGTTGAAGAGAATTTTTGTTTAGTTTAGAAACAAAAAATGTAAATGTGACACAGAATAGTCCCGAAGATTTAATATCGTGTATTTATATGTTGCAAATTGCATTTACCCAAGGATGTCGCAGAATGCGGCCGCTATTATTTATTTATAACAACTGTATAGCGACTAAGAGATCGAGCCTGAATTTTTAAGTTATTCGCAAGAATCCTGTGTTGCAATTATCGTCGTGCAATTGAACAGGATTCGAGTTATATTCGTGTAAATAGATTCGCTAAACGACGAGTACTCGAACAATTTTGGCAATACACAGTCGGTCGCGATTGTAAATGTTACAAACGTTTGTACATCGTTCCTGTTGTTTTCGACCAACGCGAAATCACCTGGTTTAATTTTAATTTTATAGCTGGCATTCAAAGACGAGGCGTACCATCGACCTTATAACTTTTCATAGTTTGCTGTATACAGATCGATTGTTTCCGCCGCTCTATTTTCTTCCCATTACGTCTAATTAACGCTGAACTAATCGCATTAATTGCCAAAGAGTCGCCGCGATACGATTTCAACGCTAGCACACGCGCTGTAAAGTTAAAATGAAATTGCAACGAGTCGCTTCAGTGTTGTGCAAGAATAGTCACGAGTTATGAATGATTTTCTCAGTAACTATAACGAGTACAATAGATCTTGTATTATTCCGAACGGTACGGTACAGTGTAAATATATTTCTTTTGTAACGTCGTTTATATAATTAACTGAAAGAAAGATACTGTTTCATGTGTTCAAACTTTCTTTATATAATTTTCAATACACACTCCACTTTTCAAGTTCCCCTCGATCCCTTGGGCAGATGTTACGAAATAATGATTCAAATTTCCTTTTATTGGAGATTTGTCCAATTACTTTGATACGTACGAATTACAGAAGGAGTGAAATCATTTAAACGCTATTACTTATAAGCTGTGCCCATAATTTTCTATACGTTTAACCATCGATAGTATCATCAGGCAGGTCTTTCCACCACTATAGGGACGGTGGTAAATTGAAGAATGATAACTCGCCGTGTCGTGTGATGATAAAAATTTTATTTACAAATGCGACAAATGTAGGAATTTTGGGCACCAGTGAGGTATCGGAGAGACGCAAGCGTGATATTTGATCGATCATCGATCGCTATACTTTCAGGTAACCCTTATAATAATGACGCCATCCATTTCAGTAACCGTGTTCCTTCTTTATAATTCGAATCGCGCTCTCGTCGACGGCACGTCGATCTCTCCGGTGAGATCACTGATAGAGGAGAGAATCACTGAGATGTAACAATAATAAACTTTACATTAAATACGATTAGAGTCTAGCTATTTGTTTAAGGGCTATGCGGAGTGTTACAGTAAATAGAAATGTTCAATTTCCAAGGAAAAAGGGCTTCGTCTTCGAGGGGGGGGATACTTTCTGGAAAATAGGGAACGGGTCGTATCGTGAGGGACGGGGGTGTGAGGAGCAAAAGGGAGGAGGGGAATATAATTTTTTTTTTTGTCATTTGAAATTTCAAAGGATAACATCACAGCATTGACATATCAACATCGAAACGATCGGAGCATCGCGCTCTTAGAGAGTCGCGACAACGAAATCAATCGAACAACCAAGAGCGAAACGTTCTCATCTTCACTTTCCGCGCTCGGTGCGAAAGGAAAACGGGATAAAGGATGAAGCGGTCGCCGATGAACTATCTAGGAGCGCGCTGCCGCGGCCGTAGCTTTTTTTCATTTTTGCTATAGAACAATTTACAACATCTTGTTAATTAATCGCCTCAATTCCGTCTCCGAATAACCGTAGCTCGCGCGCACGCTGAACCGCGAATCCTCTTGCTCTTCTTTCTTGCACATTCGTTCTCTCTCTTTCTCTCTCTCTCGCTCGCTCTCTCATTTTCACCTCTCATCGCGCACGAAACACAATTAGACAAATCGTTACAGTTCGATTAACAGCGAAGCATCCGTTCCTCCGCTTTGGGATATCGTTCCTCGCACGATAATCCCTCCGCAATGACAAACGAAATAAAATTCGAGGAAAAGACGAATTGAGTACCCCTTCGTTTCCTCTGCTTCTCATCGTCCTTAAGTGTTTCTGTAACCAAGAGCAATCGCACGAGGGAATAATAGACAATATACACAGAGGGGGGACGGGAAATCTTTGATCCAATGAACCAGCCGCGAAAGAAAGAAAAAATTGTTGCACGCGCGCCACGTGGGACAGGCACGCGCGTGAAAGCACGTCGAGTTGAACACCTTTTTAAGAATTCACGTACTCGCGCAGGACGACTTCGTCCTCGATGCGACATGCCCGGTTGATTCGAATCGACAATCGTTCTTGTTTATTATACGGGACGGCGTGACAAAAGCAGCTCGTTGCAGCCATTCGATCGAAGCTTTAATTAGAAAATTCAATCAGTCGCTAAACCGAGTTTCGAGAGCCTTCAGCCGCGCAATTTTCTTTGTAAGCATACTCAGACGTCATGCAATCGTCTCTATCCGCCTCCATGTACACCCTAATTACATCTAAATTGTATAATCGCGTGATATTCCGTCGCTATGGTCCTTTTAGAATTACTCGGTATGAAAAGCTGCAGCAGGAAGCCGATTCTCTGTTTCTATTCGCGCAGAAACGTACACGTAGTTTCTTAATAACCGCGTTAAAATCACGATTATCGAATCGAACCGACGATCGCGTACCATTTGCGATACAAGCACTTCATTCCCTCTTTGTCAACTTCCAAACTCTCTGTACATACACATGGATATACTTTCGAAACCACATGATACCGCGGGGCCAACAATATTTGTATAATTTACGAAAGCCTTAAAAACTCGTTACACAGGGTTTCGCGATATTCTCTAAAAGCACACCAAGACACGGTCTGCATCCACGATGCTTCGGTTCTCGTGTTCTTTCTCGCTTTAAATTTTCTTGGACCTTCCAACCATTCGTAATTGCGGTTGCACTCTTCGGGAGGGGCGCTGAGGCGATCGCACGAAATTGTTCATCGCTACCAAGAAACTAACAAAAGAAGGGAAATCAAGTTGAACTCACCAACGGGTCGGTGGTGCGCAAAGTGCGAGTCCCAATAAAATTCAATGCCACACGGAAGATTGTTGTTTGCGCCCTCCCGACTCGTACACCCTCGGATTAAAGGTTCGTCCTCGCTTCCAGTCTTCCCTCTCTCGCTTTCCGTTTCTCCATCTCGAGCATCGTTAACATCGATATACACTCCCGGTGGCATATTTGTCAATGAGTCTAGCAAGAAATTTCGATTGTGCTCCCGATTGAACTGTCAGCGTACTCCTGCTTATCATCGCGGTTTCCGCTGATTCGTGTCTTTTTTTTTTACTTTTTTCTTTTCCTAGATCGTTTACGAAGATATATACTACGAAGATGTTCTTTTCTTTTACAAAGATCCAAATTACTCGTTATTTATATATTTCTTTCCCTCGTGTTGCATTAATTCGGCGCGCTAATGGACGTGTGCTGTAAAGCCGAACGCTAACAAGTCTCAGACGACCACCGTACGCTAACAAGTCTCAGACGACCACCGTGCGCTGAGGGAAGTACGGACCGGAAGCCGTTAAGCTCTGAATCGAAGTCGTTGCAAGCCGACGAATTTCATGGCAGTAGCTACAGGACCGTTCTCTATGAAATATCGAAATTTTCTAATAATCGTGTCTGTACTGTGTTCGCGACAGTGTGAAACTCGTTGCACGTCTGCGTGACCTGCGTTCCTATCACTGCCTATCGACCGAGTGATTCTTTTAGAAAATATTGTAAAAGAATTGCAATTTCTTCTAGACGTCGTTACTTATCATCTATCAATGTTTTTTTCTTCTTTTAATTACGTTAAATTAGACTAGACAAAATAGTTGTACAATAGCTACGATTTAAAATACTCTATTCCCAGAAACGGAGAGATAAATTTGTTCGAACGATCCAGCAAACGTGCGATAATAAATTTCCTTTTACACGAGCTGGTTCGATTCGACGAGAGAGATGAAAGTTCGAAAGAAACTGTAGCTACCATGGTTTCCCAATTGCCGCCCGAAATCGCGACGCGATGAACCCCTTTGGTTGAACTCGCCTATATCGAAGTGGAAGCGTGAGTATCCTTTAAATCGTGTCTCGCAATTGTATTTCACCTAGTATTTACAAACGTCGGCTGCAAAAAGGATTTTACAAACATTCATTCTGTTCTATCGCTTGCAGAAACCGTGATGTCTGTGAAGATAAAATTGAAATCCTTGAAAAGCGAAATGTTCAGTTTAACGTAGTTTGATAAGCGAAGATTGAGAAACTCATGAAAAGATTGAAGACGCCACACGGATCCGTTCAGAGTTGCCATTAAAATTTAATGAACGGCGCCGGATCTTTAACGCGAATACTTATGCAATCCTGTCTATATAATCTTCCCGCGGCAATTTCAAGCGGAGAACGAGCAATAAGTTTATTAAGAAACTGTATCATTTTCTATGGTAGTTCTATTTAAACGACAATGGATCGATGCTGGATAAAGCTACCAGCGATCGGTCCAAGAAGATCGAAGAACAGACTAAAATTTTCCGAAAAATTTCACTAAATCGCCACAGCATCGCACTCGAGTTTCGTAATCGTAAAAACGTACCGCTCGAACGTAATCATTCTGAGAAAGAAACGTTCCATTCGTAATTTCGCTAATAAGCGGCCTTCTTAACGTCTAAGTTATTTTAGAAAAATCCCTTACACCTTCTCTTTTTATTTACCTACGTTGGCCGCGTGCAAAACTACCGTTTCCAACGAGCAGCAGCGTTATCGAGATTCGTTCGTTCTACTTAAGAAACAACATTGGATTCGTGCTTCTAAACAAAAAGATAAATTACACGAACGATTGGAATTCGATCAGCGTTATCGATTTCCGCGGTTAAATCCATGCGATCGGTGTACATACGTGTACGGAGCGTGGGCTCGTGTTTGTATTGTGTACAGAAGTGTATATTGAATGAATTATTGAATAAATATTTCGCGTACTTTGCTCGCAACAAGTTCGTAGTGCGCGAAAAGCGACCACGCTTCGATCACGCCAGATGAAAGTGGTGTAACTAAAAAAGAAATGGGAAATATTCTCGATCCTCGTTGCAGCTGACAAACACTGCGTTCACGACAAAAATTGAAACGGAAAGCGTTCGATCTTTTAAAGGCTTCTTACAATATTTACACGGTATCTATTGATTCTATGGTATAGCATCGTTTCTCTTAATCTTTCCACTTTCACACTTTTTTCCTCGCACCCTCTTTCTCTCTTTCCATCGCTCATTCTCCTGTTTTTCTTTAACTCGATCGGAATCTTGCCGAGTATCAGAGATGGAAGTGTTCACTGCGTACGTACGTATACAATATATTTATATTTATGTATATTATTATTTATGTATGTATACTATATACACAAAACTGTATTTTCTGTGTACGTGTCTGTTGTGTAGCATGCCTTGTGTTCGTGTGTGTGTGTGTTCTCTTGATCAAATAGACTCTAATAAAACGTATAAACATGTCAGCCTAGCGCGGCGATCATCAACGCGCTGCTCGAAAACTTTCAATCATGTTACGATAATGATTAGATCTGATCCCGACCCATCGCCACGCACGTTGATCAATTCTTTTCTTTTTTTGTATGCTTCATGCTCGTTCGTGAAATCGTGAAATTCTGTGTCTCGCGACAAATAACGTTGCCGCGGAGTCTCTAAATTTCTAGAATAGAATTTAATCATGCGATCGATTCTAAGATATCGGCTAGAGTGAATCCTTTTTTTTGTCTCCTCGTTTCTCTAAGTCGAGACAAACTAATCGCCGTTCCCATCGGCCGAATTGTAAGAATTCTACGTTACGCGAGATTCGCGTCGAAGTTTCTCTCGATTTTATTTCCCTACGTCGTTTTCTTTTTATTCGATTTCGTTTTACGTTAATTCTTTTTCGTTTAGCTCCGAACGATCGTCTACCTAATGATTTAAATCGACCCGATGCCGATCCACGAATTCTCCTAGCTGGTTGACGCAAAGTCGTCGATCTTAAAATCTTTTCGTGGGGGTGGGTATAGGGGCCCGGCAGGAGTCAGCGCAAAAATTAAGGCCCCAGGGCTGTTTTTCTCTTTCTCTCCCTTATTTCGTTCATTTCTCTCCCGTATCTGTGTGTTTCTCCGGTTTGTTCACTTGACCGTTCTCGTGTCTATTCATCTCGTTGAGCCGGTTCCGCGAATGGGGGATTCATCCTGTGCTTACCTCATCGACAAGGACATTCGACAATCGTTTTCAACCCCCGCCCATCGTTTTGCGGAATTCCTGTTGGATAAAAATTCTCGTGAAAGTTTTCGCTAGTCGCACGGTGTTCCCTCTCCTTCTCCCGCGCAATCCTACTTGACGTATACACGTAAGTATAGTCATGCGAATGTTCTACGAAATAGACGTGGGGCAGAAAGGATGATTGCAAAGGTTTCTACTGGTGGTTCTAATGGTCGAAAGGATTATTACGAAATTAACGAGAGTTTCTCGAGTCAAGTACAATTACGAAAATGTCCGGGCTAGCGTAATCGAACAAAGCGAACCATCTTACGGATAGCGACAGGAGGGAAACCCCACTGACAGAGACCAGGGCGACAATTTTTTGTTGTTTCTTGTTCGCTACGGCAGCGTAAAAGCATATCATTCGTACGTTCAGCAGCGTACCAGGTGGCAACCCCACTAAAGAGCAGTGGTTCGCAGTTGGGGACAGCGCTGCAGCGACAGGCCCCGGGGCCCCAGCTCCTAAATGGCATTTAACGCGCGCGGATCTTGTTGCTGGCGACGCCTCGATGCACTGCCGTAATCGATGCCACCAACGTACGATTCCTCCTCGCCCCGATCACGATCCATCTTCTCCAGCCGCGATTTTTGTGATCCCTCGTTCATGTGTCCGCCGCTGTACGAGCCCGATCCTAGATGTTATTCGAATGAATTATCAGCACCGTTACGGAATCGAACGAGCAAGATAACATTTCGTACACGAGCCTTTAGACGTTCAATATATTAGATATGTCGTTAAAACAGTCTCGAAACTGTGCATCAAAATGGTTACTGAATATTTGTTGAATTAACGACGAATATTGAACGTCCAATGCCCCTTTAATGTCCACAATACCCTTACAAGATTCACAGAGTTATAGGGGATGAAAATTGGACATAGATTTAGGTGTGTAAAATTCGAAAGGTTTCAATTCAATTCTTATAATTGGTTATATCTCTTCGAATTTCTGTTACTCGGGCTTGATCGAATTAGCGAGTTTAAGGATTCGAGCTTGAGGAGTTTAGTTTCATTACACAGAAAAGATTGTTATCTTGATAGATTATTGAACGAGTCACTTCAACCACGTGCCACACCTGAAGACACTACAACACTTCGCGTTCTTCGCAGTGCATGCAAGGCTAGTTAAGCGAAAAGAATAGGGCATGAAAAAAAAAAGATAAAGAAAGTGAGAGGAAAGAAGGCGAGTTTGCAGAGACTCCGACGTTCGATATTGGAGAACCATCAAGTACTTTCATTAACTAGATAAAAGATTCTCTGAAGGAATGGGTATTCATTAAAGAAAAAAGAACACACAAACCAAGCCAGTGTTCTAAAAGAAAGAAAATGGATTTCGAAGATCCCTTCGCGAAAATATTTTAACTGGCCGCTGTAACCCTCTCAGCCCATGTGGCTACGTCGTTAATATTTCGTTAGACTAATCTATCAACCTATTCTATGTGAGAAGGGTCGGTGAAGGGCTTGCGAGACAAAAAACAAAACGAACAGAAAACCAAACTGAAAAAAAAGAGGATATTAAAACCTTCACGACAATACGAGAAATCATTTGCACAAAACAACAGAAACTTTCCTTTTGATGAATGGACAAAGAAGAATGATTGAAAAAAAGATGACTGTAAAAAAAAAATTGAGAAGTGTAAGGTGAACAAAAGGAACCGATTAACAAATAATGTGTACATCCTTCTCTGATTGGGTGAAAGAAACAAAGTAGGTCCCGTTCACCATCGGGGCCCATGCACCAAACCCGTCTGTACTTACAACGCGCCCACGTTAAAGAGGGTATCCCTATTAACACAGTCTCTAATTCTCTCAATCGTCGTCGTGTTCCCCGTCTATTTAAAAGTACAGGGATGGGGAGGACGACACGGTACGAATCGGTCACCCGGTCTACGCCGTATGAAATCTCATCCGCGATGGGGATGAGATGCGGTAGGCCGACTGTCGTCGTGCGTGAGAACTCTGTCATTAGCTCGACTCTTTGGGCTTGTTCTCGTCACCCTGACCATAGGTGACCTGGCCCTGTTTTCGGATGACACCCGTGGCAGCCACCGCCTCCACGGCTTTTACGATTAAACAAAGAAGAACATCGGAGTCAGGGCTGATTGCCAAACCTGCGCGGACCTGGCTTTTTTTCTTCTTTTAATATTTCAATCTTTCGTTTCTAATCTCGCGACAGCTATCTCTTTGTGTATCGTCGTCATTTGGTGGAGATTATTACGATTCGAAAATGGAATTAAAAAAGAAAAACAAGATAAATGGAGGGAAAGGATTTCCTTTGGCACGTTTTGGTGTTAGTTCTTGCGTAGCTCGTCTGTACACGTGTGGATTAAACGGTGAGGCAACAAATAACGATGAACGAAGTTTTGTAATGTCTCTTGGAGTTTGTATAGAAATTGTGGCTGGATAATCCACTCGTGTCAGAATAGCAGATAGTGTGTATAGCGTGCACGAAATAAGCTGCAATTAGAATATGTAACAAGTGATAGCAGATATGGGGTGAAGAGATCAAAGGCACAGGATGATCAAGTCTTTTTCAGGTGAAACACAAGAGGAAGAGAAAATGTATTTGCGATGAGAGCAACGGTACGTAGTATGTAACACGAATCCATGCAAAGACTACGTGCAGCTAATGATACTACAGACGTGTTTCATTACTAGCTTCGAATGTCGCCAGTACTTTCTCTCAACGATAAGGGCAAATAAACATGCAACGCATATTTGTCGTGCGTTAACAATTTCCGGACGAAGCTATCTCCCGTAAATTTTCTCTGCTTGCATTTCGCCAATTATTCTCTTCTTCCTTTCTTTGCACCCTCTTTCGAGCAAGTAACGGAACACACAGGCTGCGCGACAATGAAAAACAAGTGAGGAACGCGTGTACAATGTTTCACTCGGGGAATGGGTTGGGTTACCTCTTGGCTCGTGGTCGTAGTAACTCTCACGATGGGCACCTGAAGGGGCAAGAAGAAAGTGTCGAGTGTTAGTTTGACGGAATTGGGGCTCGTTAGAGTTCTCGAGTGAGCTAGAAACCCCGACCCAGCCTAGTCAGGCTGCGAGACGGATCGACAATGGGATGGACAAGAATTACGATGATGAAGCGCCGCCAATAATTCACGGTTAATAGATCAGCGATTCATAGTGTGATTCGGGTCGTGTCTGATTCTCTGTCGATCGTGTTCTGTCATTCCGTCAACCTAAAGGTGCTCCGACTTCTCTAATAAAACTCAGTTCGATTAATATCAATGTTGGTATAAATACAAATACTCTACCGTGCCGTGATAGAATGTATATCCTGACCAGGCCATTCTCCGCGATATTGAAAACCCACGTAGAATATTTGTACTTCGAAACATTCGTCGGCGCGATCCACGAGAAATATCGTTTCCGATCGTAATCTCTGTTCCGTGATCAATACCTGATGTGATGCGAGGCGTGAGCGTATCGACAGGCGCGTCCGGAGCAGGAATCGGACGGGGCACGGACGCGATTGGCTCGGGATGCGTGGCTCTCCAGTAAGCCTCCAAATAATCAGCCACGTGCCCGCAAGCTTCCTCCAGCTGATTCTCGTCGAGGATCACGTCGAACATCTCGGGCGGGCACTGCGCCAGCTTCTCGGCAGCCACCATCTGCACGTTCAGGTGTCTGATCTGCGACTTTCCACGCGACTTGATCAACCTTTGGAGCACCTTCGGCGACGAGATCTTCAGGTAGACGATCGTAGGCGCCAGACTGGTCTTGGCCAGCTGCGACGGGTGATTGATGGTGTCGCAATCCAAAACTACCAACTACGAATTAATGAACAATTACGTTTCGTCACGTGCAGAACTCGATTCCCCCGTTTGCGCGAATAGAATTACCTGCAGAGTTCTGGCGAGCTCGAAAATCCTTTCGATCTCCGCTTGAACCTCCGCCAGGCAACTGCTTCTGCTGGTGGATCGTTCCATGATGGCTCGTTTCGTTGGGTTGTTCAGCAACGATCTCTTGGCCAGCGAAATGTCTGCCATTACCCTGGTGATGATTATCCTGAAAGCGTGTTGAGAAGTCAAAGCAACGTCCGCGGTACGGATCGTGAAATAATTTTCTGAGAAGCTTCGTCACTTGCCTGCCCGCGAATCGATGCTTCAAAAAATCGAACAACGCCTTCTGCATCATATCCGTCACCTGATAACCCTTCAGCGACGGACCCACCAGGACGACCGGTCTCATGGACGGCACGACATCGTACGGCGTGGTCATTTCCTGGAAACGTTACGCATCAATCAATCCGAACCGATCAAGAGGGGACGACCGCGCGCGCCCGGATCAGTCCCAGGTGAGTCTCACTTACGTAGGACTTCGTGAGCACGGAATGCAACATTGAAAACATTGAAAACAGTTAATGGCCACGTCGACTCGAGACATGCGGCCTACCCTCCTGCACGGCCAAAGACCTTTTCATCGGCGGGTCCCGCGGACCGATTCTCTTCAGCGTCTAAAGGCACTTTGGCCAAGCAGTATATTCGGTAACTACGACCGTGCCTAAACTAACGACTACCTACGCTACTAAATCAGCCTCGTCAGCCAGAAACTATTCTACGCGTTGCTACGAACCATTTTCCGCGTTGGACTCAAACGGATCTAATCGATCGATGCTAGAAATTGCAACTGGCATCGACTGATAAATGTACTTCAATTGGCGAAAAGGGAAAGAGCAAGCATTGAGTTTATAAAACGGTCGGCTGAGAGATTCATCGACGAGAAGATGGTTCGTTTCGATTACTACGCACAACGATCTGTTGAAACTGCCAGGAATTATTAGATAAACTCTCCGCAAGAGTGTTCCGAGTCCGAATTGCTCGACGTTACTTCCTCCTTCAACAAACACACACGATGCACAGAGAAAAGGGGATCTCACAATTTCATACGCACAGTCGCATACTCACAGAAATAAATCTGCTAGTCCTCGCGTGGCCAACGATATTTTCTAGCACCGACAGATAAATTTAGACACGAAAGCCTCGTGCACGTCACCAGCTTTTATCGTATACACACGAATCTTTGCCAAATGCATGGAAAAAAAAAGGAGAAAACGTTAATCGTCGCTGCGGCTTTGAAGCCGTTATCGGTGACATGGACGGGACTCGGACAGCTTATACTTTTCTATTGGCTACTCTAGGGATCTAAGAAGAATCAAATCGCGACGGACGATTGTACACAGAAAGGCTCGAAGTGGAGAGTCACAGATACTGCGATCCGTCGTGATCGTTTACCGGCTTCTTGAAGAAGTTCTTCCTTTTCTCCTTGGCCGGCGGTGTGGTCAACGTTGCCTTACCGCCGCGCACGTTCCCAACGCTGTCGCTGTCGTCACCTGTCGAGGAAGAATTCGTTCCGAGATTAGTCGTTGGAAGCGATCGTCCAATTATATTGGTGTGCATCGACGAGTGTCCCTCTTTCTCTCATGGAAAACTAGTGACAAGCAATCGAAGGCAGACTAAAGAATCTAAGGTACTATACAATTCGATGCGTCGATGTGATGCTCTTTGATCGTGAAAGCGACTACTGAAGATACATTTACAGCGAAAAGTAGGTGTGCGGATACGTGTGTGAGGTCGTGTGCTTTTTGTGCCGTGTATACGTGTTTCGAGCGGCTAGCTGGGGTCGATTGATCGTTTGTCGAGTCTGACTAAACTGTGAGCGAATGAACATTACCGCTAATATCAAGCATGTGATAAAACTGACACGTACGTGGGTCATTGAGAAACTCTTGAAAGGGTCAGGATTATTTGCGAATTTCGGGAAGCATTAAAGTTCGAATATTTTACTTGGGCATATTAGAAGATTGAGAGGCGCACGAAACGAATTCAATGACCAACGCAATTATAGCCAAGCTCCCTATGATCTAATTCGCAAAACTCGATCATCACGGCTAACTAGGACACACCTGGTGATCAATCAAGAAGTGGACAGGAAGAAGGTACAGGTAAAGGTAAAAAAAAGGGTGTAAGAAGCTCGCGACGGATGCGTGTCGAAAGAAACGAAAGCTTGCAAAGTGTAATTGTTCAAATATATACTTAAGGCCAGATGCGTATTTAGTGTTTGTATTTTCGTATTTCTCTTTTCTCTTTCTCTGTCGTGTCTGTTCGCTGATTTTTATTTGCACGACGAGCCGTTCGTTCTCCCTCCGTCTGTGTTCACTGTCGTGACATCAATCGGTCGAGATGAGAGTAATTCCCGAAACAGGTCGGTACCACCGTGGTTTTCGGAGGGGGGACGGAAAGAAAGAAGGACGTGCTAGGATACCTGGTGTAGGTGGTGTGGAACCACGTGAGGGCATACCACTCTCGCCAAGGTTCCCCAAAGACCCTCCGCGCGCCGAGTAGAGACCCTTCGTGCCACGTGCAGCGCTCGCCTGCTGCCGCAGGGCCTCCAGCTTCACGGGGGATGGAATGAAGCCGACGTCCGCGTTCTCTTTCACGAGCCTGCCTATCCACCAGTTGTTATCGTACTTCTCCTACAAGGTGAAAAAGGCGATAACTACTTAACGGCCAATTGTACATTTTTGAGAAACGAGAACAAAAGGCGTACAAAGAAAATTGCATTTACCTTAATGTGCAGAAAGTCGCGAACCTCGAAGCTGACGGCGGATCCATGAACCGGCGAGTCGTCGTCGACGGATCCGTCATAGCTCACATTGGTCCGCACCGCAAACGCTACCGGTTTCGTCTGAACAATTTACAAAACGCTTTGTTAGCGTCGGTTGACACGTATCCATCATTTTCTTAGATATTCTTTTATTAGGAGCTGAGTGGACAAGGGTGATCGGAAAGAAATTGATTTAATCGATAACGCGTAAACGCCTCGATCGCGACGATGTGTACCTGGGCTAGAGTAAATGAAGTACAAAGTAAAAGCCAATGAGATCACGGTTGATCGGTGCATTGTTATCGTCGCTCATGTGGCGCACCGATAAAGAATAAAAATGTGACACGGTGGTCGGCTGTTCTACGTTCGCCACACGACGTGCTACTCGTCGAAGGTCGCGGCTAGTTAATCAATATTCATTTATTGTTCAGCCGGAGGTAATTCGGTGATCGGTCGTCCATCCCAGTGAGCTTCGATTTTTTTTTTCCAATTCAAATATTATTTTCTGCCAGTCCGCTCTAAATGCTTGATAAGACTATAATACAATTAAACCGTTCGCGCGAAATTGGTGGACGACGTTATTCGAAAAACGACGGCCATTTGTAAGGTAATAAATATTTTAACTTTTTATTCACGCGTCTAGCGTATCTGCATACGTGGTCGGGAAACCAAGAGGCGCGAGACGTTTAATTGACTTCACCGCCATACGAGCTACGCGTGAAATCTCATTAGTCTGGTGAGCGTATTCATCCACACGCTTCTCGTTCGAGGCGAGCGGCTTGCACGGCGAACACTAGACCGCTGTCGAAGGCAATAACGCTTCGTTCGGAAGTCGCTGATCGATACGAAACGATTTGCGAAATACCGGTGGAGAAACAAGCCGCAGGGGGTGGCTAAGGAAAGGAGAAGAAACTGGAACATACGAAAAGATCAATGACTTACCCTGGCTTTTTCAAGTTGATTGAGGGCCTGCCTCTCCTTCTCACGACGCAAACTCTCTTTCTCCTCGTCCAGCGAGAGATCCGAGCTCGGCTGTGAGTAGTTCGAGTCTGCCGAGCCCTGAAATATGAAACAAATTCGTTTAAATCGCACCCGTGAAGCGAATGGAATTATTAGATCGAAATCATTATAAAATCGTTGTTCCAGTTGAGCAGCTTCCTCTCAATTTCTGACGATGATATTATATTTACGGTACTCGCGGATTACTTAATTATGATAAAGAAATGTCAGGATATCATTAATTCAGTGCCTTGCTAATATAAACTTAAACAACTTTTCTCGTAGCCAGTAAACGTTGTACAATGATTCTCTTGAGATTTCTCGTAAAGTCTGATCTGTGAGAGCTGCGACGTTTCGCCCACGGACAGCCGTGGGGAGGCTCTCAAGGGCTATGAAGCTCGGAGACCTTTAATTTGGAAAGAATACTTTCCTCGGTCCTGAATCGACTATGGCCAGTTCTAATAAGTCTACTCCTTTGCGAACATTTTAAAATGGTGACTCTTAATGATTTATCATTCGAAAATATTATTTTAATATCGCGAATTGCGTAATGCAGAGTTATGGCAAAGGTATGCGTTACGAGAACGACATGCTCGCCCAACGTTCATTCAGCGCAATTTTTAGAATAATCACCGCACGACTGGGCAAACGACGTCGGGAATGATTCGCGACAAAAATTAGGATTCTATCTATACTATCGTGCGACGCAATTCGTTACGTCAGCATGCGGGACATTCGGCCAAACGTTTAAGAAACAGTCTCTTAACGCAATCATCGGGCGACACTGCCACGGAAAGGATCGTCGACGGTTAATTAATTCTCCACACGAATTAATTGGACCGATCCCGTCTTCTATGGTTGAAGTCCTATCGATGCACGATACAAGGCTGAGGCAAGAAATTTATATCCGCGGAGATGTGTATGCAGTTTCGAACAGTTTTATTGATCCGACGCGGCGACATTGACGTATTGATCTCGCCCCCCTTCAAAGTCGAAGCTTTTACCTGTCCCGTAATTAGATACTTAATTAAATGCAAAGGACGCCTGGCGTGTATCATTGCCACTTAGGTGGCCATTCGATTTGCATTTCAGCGTGGCGCGTTCCTCGAGCTTTGCTCCTCGGAGACGGCGATCTTGAATTTCGCTCGACGATAAGAAGGAAAATCGAAAGAAAAATTGGATTCGTTTATGGAACGATCCTCTGCTGCTCCTCTGGCCTCTCACCCTTAAAGGGGATTTTTTTTCGGGGCATGAATTCATTCGGTCGGGGGGTTGTAGCCATGCCAACGGCCTTTACTTAATCGTCTCTCTACCTGTCCTTCGTGCGTGACTGTGCAAACTCGTCTAGGCGTGCCACCACGGCCTTCTTCGATTCTCCGGGGAGCCGGCGGAGGAGAATGCTTGCGAAGAAGCGCTTCTGGCGAATTTCGAGCCGGAAAATTGCCACGCCAATGATGTACGAAAATTTAGCATCGAGAGGTAAAAGGACAAAGACGATTGCTGACTGGAGTGTAACAGAAATTGATGACGAGTAGACAAAAATTTAGCACGTATAAAAATGAAAATGACGTCTACGAAGAGGAGGAAAACAACGAGTGCAGAAGCAACGGAGCATACTGGAAACGCTCGGTTTCACGCTCAAAACGTAAACTAGATCAATTTAGATTGCAACGCAAAGGGCCGGGGCTGTGCAACGACAGCACGCCTGGTCGCTTTTATTTCACGCCAGGCTGATTAATGGAAAAACTTCTATAACGCGTCGTACGCCATGGGAGACCCTTTATAAATCCGAGAGAGAACTGATGAAGACGCCTCGCAGCCGCCCTCCCTTTCAATTAATTTGCTTTGCGCAAACAGGCCGATTCGTTGACACCCTTTACGAGGGTAGCCACGTTGCATGCATTATCCTCTTTTAACCCAACCCATATTTATGTCAGGTATAAAAAATAATCGGGTAAATACTGATACAATATCGTTTTTCCTGCGAATATAAGCGAGGAATAATTTCTAATCAATCTTCACTGAGAATTAATTATCAAATTACATACTCTACAAGCGAAGGTGCTCAGTGTTGGTTGTACCACCTTGCGTAACGAGCATTCTTTAATTGTCAATCGTAATCAAGCAGATTCTGCGGCGATCTCGAACAGCATCCTCTGATACAGCAAACGGAAAAGAGAATTCAAAAGACACTTCCTGAGGGCTGTACCTGCGTAAACAGCTTGTTGTAGCCAGAATTGTGTTGATTGTATCCGATCATCGCCGGAAGCCGGCGCCGTTGTCGCCAGGCCCGTTGCTCGAGTGGGCTTTTATCCACTTCCGCCGGACCCTTCGACTCGGTTGTGGCCCAGTTTCGTTCTCTGAAGCTGGCTCTGTGGCGCGACGTTGATCCGCTAAGCTCTCGCTTAGCACCGCGCTACCGCATTGCGCCTGCCTTTCTTCCCTGCCCGCTGGCTCTCGCACCGATCGCAACCAAAACTCCACGCGCAAAGTTCGCAGAAAAGGGTTACGTGAAACACAGCTATTAGCCGCCGCTACGCCATACTGGCCGGCGCGTGGCCGAGTACGGCACCGAAAACTTTCCTCAGGCGATCTTCCTGGACTTTTTCCGCTTCCGTTTGCAAGCCATCCAAACGTCGGTCGCGTTCTACTCCAGGCTGTCAAGCGTCATCGCACCTCGACCACCTGGTGCTTCGACTTTCGCGTGCATCGCGAATTCCTGCGCGAGACGGGCTCGCTCTTCGATGATCTCCTCTTGGTGCTCGTCCTCGGACACGCTGTCGACAAGAGGGTCCTTCGATGAGACACGACGGAGACGAATCTCGACGATGGACGTAGTTGAACGCAGACAAGATTCTATTGAAACGGGGAAAGTCCTGTTGTATCGGACCGAGTCTGTATCGTAGCTTGCGTAGACCAAATCGAAGAATGAAATATTTGAGATACAGCTAATCTTTTTTACACTAAGCTCCCAAGAAGCCATACCTGGCAAATATTTGAGGATACCACCATTTGATACACTTTGATTCCCTTCCGATACAATTGATAATCGAAACATTAGATGAATCAAAAACAACAACCCCTATGCTTTTCAGTCCTTTCGCAATGAAATGTCTAATGTATGTCGAATTATACTGCTTGGCGGTTGCCAGACAGGCGGCTGTTTCGCTGCTGTCGCGAAATATGCTGATATAATTGTTCTCGAGCGGGCGGATTCTAAGGAGGGTTGGACCGGGGGCAACGCGTCTTGGTCGCGCAGGGTTCGCCTAACGACTGCTCCCCGTCCGTTAATTACACCGTAACAATTAAAGCAACGATCGCGCTGTTATCGCTGAACGAGAACGAGAATGCCTACAGCATCCTCGACTCGGTCGAATTTGTTCAGCCGCGAAGTCTGGTCACGTAACGTGGGAGTCAGCTTTGCACGCCGAGCTTGCTTTCGTCCGATGAACAAACTTTGGAACAGGGTGGTTCTCGCGAGGTTTTTAACAAGATCTAGGGATCGCCCGGATGATACTGCTTATGTAAATCGACGCTGAGCATACACGCGGATCACTTGGCTATCCCGTTACTCGTTCGATAATTAAGATCGAGTTTTTTAGGGCTTCGATTATGTGTAACCACGATGGGAAAGATCGGCTAAGAGGATTGCGGCCTTACGCGAGGAAGGAGGGAACACGAAATCCTGATGAGGTCAGGGGAATTCTGCCAACTAAGATACTGCACGATTAAAAGATCCGAGGAAGGCAAAATGGAGGGAAAAAATATAAAGTGGATTATATTACGGGAAAGTTCGACAGGCCACTAGTGGTGTAACGTCACGCGACCGCCTCGAACTTCTGTATAATTAATTAGCGTTGCTTCTATCTAGGTGAGCGGCTTCGTATTTAGTCTCTGACCGATCGAAAGCCCGGCAAACTCGACAAGTCTGGAATTATCAGAGGTACACAGGGCAAGGCAATCGATTCCGTTCTCACCCCTGTGTAACGGTCTGCCATTCCATTTCGTTATCTTTCTGTAAACAGTACACGATTGTGCTGTTAAAGATGATAATCGGCAATTTCTTTTAACCGATGCCTACGAGTTCATGTAATTGTGTAGAAATATTAAAACACGTGTCAGAAGTAGCAACGAACCCCCAGGGAAGAAGATAATGGCACTCGGCCTAGAAGAATAATAGACTCTTTACATCCAGCAGGTCTCCTTTTCGTTTCTACTTGAAGACCGCTATGAAGATAATTTCTTCGAACACTGTCGACGGTAGACACGATAATAATATGGATATGCAAGGGCTGTGAACGGCGTAGTATCCACACTTGGTACTACGCTCGACCACGTCCGCTAAATCCATGGGGGTTACTAGTGCACGAAAACTCGAACTCAACCCCTACGGGAACACGGAGGACGTTCAGAAACGGGTCAACGACATCGCGGAGCGGCGGGTTCACGTTCATTCGATCGACTCGGCCCGTCGTCGAACAGCGTTCCGTCGAAAAGCCTCGTCTGCGTTCAACCACATTCTCTTTTCTTCCGTCCGACCGGCAATTATCGTACGATAAATTCCTCTGCGCGCTGCTCGCGAGTATCTTAGAAACGAGCCACGAGTAATACCTGTGTTCGATCGTCTCGCGCGGAAGTAGATGAGAAAAACAAATATCAACAGCTTGGAAACGTTGAGAAAGCGGGCAGGATCGCGTGCGTGTTTCGTCGTGCCTCCCGGCGCGACGCGTGCACTCGGAACTTTTGCACCAGAAGCGCGTCGAGGATCAACCCCTGTCACCTTCGTGCAACGATGATCGATACTCGAATCGAACTGGAGGAAAGGAACGGGGAGAACACTGGAATTTATCTGAACGCACTCGTGACCGAACGACGACACGGCCGATGCTTCTACGCGTACTGAACACGACTCGTCCCTTCGAAAGCGAATCGTATTCCTGGGTTAGTTGATACATCGGCCTAAGGGTTTGCCGACTCACCCGCTCTGTGGCGCCACCAGGGATGCCGGACGACACCCCCGTAACTATATCGATCCGCAACCCCTCTTCCCGTCCGCCGATCTTCGCCGCCAGTTTCGACCCGCACGACAACGCCAGGCCACTGCACCCTGAAGGCAACGTGTCCCATCAAACTCTACGCTCCGTATATGTATACGTATGGACGTTCTTGGACGTATTCTCTGTGCGTCCCTACAGGGGGTAGAAGCGGTCTGGTAACATGTATGAGCGAGTACGCTCGGGGGTCGAAACGCGGGACCACGAGGCGTCTTCGTCGTCCATCCGCGGTCAAAGGTCCCTTCGACCGAAAGTGTGTCATTCGGATGAATCGAATGTGTCGCCGATGAGCTTGTCGTCGGGTCACAGCGTAACCGATCGGGAATAGAAACGATCTGCGGATTTTTCGGCGGATCTTGAGGGATGATTGTAGTAAAAGAACGGGTGCCCCGTTTAGAGTAAGAGCAGAGGAGTAAACGAAGACGAGGATTAGCCAGGATCTCGAGGCGGGGTTAATATCGCGGAATTATCGGGGGAGCCAATTTGTCGATAAACGGTGTGACTGTAATTTCCACGAGACTCTTCCCCGTGTGAGTTACAGGTTGGTTCATAAAACTGGGTCAAATTCATCGAAGGACCATTTGCCCGAGGTATTTCAAAGAGAGCAATGATCTGGCGCTTCTTCTTAATTAGACGAACATAACGACGGGAGGATAAGCTTCGAGTGATCCATAGGATTTCGTCGTCAGACGCGCATGCCTGTTTCGTGCATAGAGAGAACCGCAAACCGATCGAATTGAAGCGCATCCTTTACCTATACGCCGACACACGGACGTATCGTTGAATAACATCGAGGATCCATCTCGGCTTTCGGGAAGTTTGGATAGCTTGGGGCCGCGAACCAAGGAACCATGTCCAATTTGCAAATGATGCGAAACGCGCATCGCAGAAAGATGGTTTGGCAAACTTGGCGGCCGAGAGGACACTCGTGCATCGAAGGACGTCGCAGCTATTTTCAGTAGAAACGAGGCATTAGAGCGTCCTGTCATTTAAAGTACAATTTCAAGAATAGACCGGTTACACAAGGCTCGCCGCTATGAAGCAATTATTGATATCAGAGCCTTTGTCGATGTTCGCAGTTGGATTTTGTTATTTTGCTAAATACCAAATCGGGCGGAGTGCCGAACTTTATCAACAGCGAAAGATTAATCGGATCGAAGCTTTCATTCCATTCGCATTGCTTTCGACACAAGACGGAGGTTAGTGGAGGTGCAACGGTTCGTTAGTACCCATTCGTTTACCTTCCTCCTGCCGAAGGGTTTGTAGTGCTCCCGTCTGACCGGTCGTCGAAGATGCGCCATTCTTCCGGTGCACGGTGAGAGAGAGCGTAGATCTCGCGTGTATGCCGCGAACTTTCGCGCAGCAAGCAGAGACGGTCGAAGAAGAACCGTATGAATGAGCCCCGCTCACACGATCGCCTGCGTGGGATCAGCTTTCGTCAGCTTCGCGAGTCCATCGACTTCCGGCACGAGGTACGTCGAGTCCTGGCTCTAAACCGCATTTATCCGAGCCGGCTGTCAGTTCGTTCTCACTTCACACGCGCGTATACGCGAGCCTGCGACTCCACTT
Source organism: Holcopasites calliopsidis (assembly GCA_023838395.1). Classification (NCBI taxonomy): domain Eukaryota; kingdom Metazoa; phylum Arthropoda; class Insecta; order Hymenoptera; family Apidae; genus Holcopasites; species Holcopasites calliopsidis. The sequence goes on from JALHAQ010000009.1 coordinate 4,422,983, forward strand.
TTGGCCGCGACGGCGACGGATGCATCGAAGCCAATCGTTTACTCGAACGCTCAAACACGACTTCTCAACGCAAGCGGATCGCTACAGGGAAACAGGACGCGATTAGTTCTCAGGCGTATACGTATAGGTGGAAACGAACGATTAAACTCCACGAGACACTTGAGCTTTGGATCGATGCCGAACACTAAGTGCGATCGCACTTGCTCGAATATATCTGCATCCTTAACCTTGACATCTGAACCCGGCTGTATGATACAAAAAAAAAAAGCGAAGAATAATCCAGGGATGTAAAACGCACGATTAGTTTCGCTAGAAGATCCGTGGCGATGTTTCAAACGTTCCGAGAACAAGGCCTACCGGCGGATCAATGCGTACCCACGCTCATTCATCTCCGTGTACACTGAATTATGTCCTCTGTTGCAGCCCGCGTCACACGATTCCTCCAAACCGAATCAATCGTCTAACACTTTGCAGCAGCACCGCAGTATCGTAAAAGCCACAGAGTCACGTGTGTACGGCGTAATCGGAATGAATGAAAGCGATCGAAAGCTCGATTCGATCGTGATCAGAACGGGGGATCGTTCGTCGAAGCTGGACCAACGCGTCCTGTTTTCATTCCTGCCTCGGACAGACGCTGAATCGGTAAGAAACTGGTACGAGAGGAGGCCGGTACGCTTGTACGTGTGCTACTGGTGCGACGAGTAGCTTTTGGAACGCATCACGACCTCCTCCGCTATAAATAAAACGGTGGCCGGCCACACCGAAAACTCTGCCAGCCAGCCGGAGAGTGCTCGAAGCCGTCGTAATTTTCCTCGTTCGACGAAGAAACACAAGGGAAGAAGAATGCCAGCCGGCTATAGGTGATTCCTGAAACGCGGAATGCGAATCCGGAGGTGTCCGTCCTTCGCGCTGTGCCCATCCACCGCCACCCTTGATATGACTAAACGACATCACTTCGATTAAAAGAAACGGAAATGAAGAGATGGCTCGAGGGTGGATCGGCTTTTGTAAGGTATTGACAGAGGTTCGTTTGCCTCTCGAACAACGACACAGAAATTCCTTTCGCGATTGTCCAGGAACGAGGAAAATGATGGTGGAAGATTGTGATTGAAGTTATTGTGCTCATGGTGGTACTGGAGACAGGTTCCGATCGAGTCGTTTAGATAATGTTTGACGCGAACGAGCATTGTAATCGATAAGTAGGTCTGGGTTGTGTGTCTAGGTTGGATCGGGCGGCGTTCTATTAAAATTTGTCAAAGCTGAACAGGTAGGTTCGAGCCAAGGCAAATTCATTTCTGAGATATCATTGTTTCAAGAACGTTCGCGTTCAGGAAAATGGTAAAACCACCTTGGAGTTTCTCGTTGCGGAGAATTTCTAAATTGATTCCTCTCGTCCAGCAAAGATATTACTCCGGGAAAACCGGGGAAGAAAATTTCCCAAAGAATAAACGTTCCGCGCGATGCTAAATTGAAATACTTCGCACAGCCACGTCTAAACTGTGTGTACTTATATTTTAATCAGTCGCGAGGAATGCAGATTCAGCGGCACGCTGTCAACTCTCGCTTTTCCCATTGCGTTTTCAAGAATTTAACTGGGTCAGCTACTTGTTTCGCAGGGCTCGTGTCGTCGACAATTTTCTTGATCCTCGCCAATCTTTTTCTTTCTCAGTCAGTAAAATTAAAATGTACAACCGTGCCGGCGCCGCGAAACATTTTTTTCTGCCATCGAACGAACGTTCCTCTCGCGCAGTTCGTAGAGGAAGCAACAAAGAATGGAATTACTTCAATCCCGTTCCATAAACGAACTTTATTGGGTGTTTAAGCATTCCTTCGACCGTTTATGCGCCAGAACCGAGTGCAGGCGAACCCCGCTAGAATGGTCAGAAGTTTCTGTGCCAGCAGGCACCGATCACCGTTGATATAGCACTCCGGATTTGGAAGAAAATTATATTACTTGATAGACAGTTATTCATGATTTAGCGTATCGATGCGGAACAATTTTGCGGACTCTAAAATTAAATGCCATGGTAAAATGAATGGTGAGATTGTTTCGTTTGATCTTACGGCAAATTATTCTGTGATACGGTTTAAATCGTGCTCTTCTTTGTCGTTTCACGGGCTGACATTAAATTTAATGGATCGTACAGCGACGTTTAAATAATGTTTAAATGTCAGAAAATAGTTCTGTTGCCTTGAGCGGATAACTACCGTTCGTTGGAGCGGAGGAACTGCGGAATACCTGTGGTCGCCACTATGCGATCGATCAGGCAAAGGCCGCAGACATTTCTATTTCCCGCCGCGCCGGAAGTTGTTTCGACAAGACATCCTCTCTTACCGACGAACGTTAGAGCAGATGAAGAAATAACGGGTTAAAAAGGTTGAGTACACCGTCAGATGACTCGTAATTGCTGTATGAAGCTACAGTGCAATCTCAATTTTTTTTTTGTAGCATCATCAAATTTTGAAGTGATTGAAGAATGAAGACAGAGAGATTATAAGACGTGCAATCATAAAATTATAGATCGCAAACAATATAAGCTGAAGGACTTGTTATGAAAACTTTATCAATATTGTTCCACAAATGTAAAATAGTTCACTCTTCAATTCACTTCTACCCTACTCGAAAGAGATCTGGAAAACCTATTTTTTGCAGCATTGTCATCGGGTTGAAGGCTCTTTGAATAATCGTCCCTCGTTATTGTCATCGAGGGAAACGTCTCGCTCTGTGGCGGAAGAATCAATGCTTGAATTGTACAGGCTCCGAACGTCGCTTCTTCTCGGCGGGACGAACTCGCAGAGTTTTTAAGCGCAGCTTGAACGAAGCGCTTACCTCTTTAATTATATCCCTCTCGGCATTTCCCCCGCTATTTTCAATGCAAGTACACATGTACATACGGGAAGCAACTTCTTTGTACCAGATATTTCTTCCACTATCCGCTCGTCGGAACTCCATTAGGCTCTATGAATCATTTTTATTGGTCGTAACTGCTATTACTTATGTGGCCCGTCTGAAGAATGTACGCACGTGAATTGTTTGGAGGAAACGATATAGGATTGATGCGGAATTTGGACCAGTTTCGAGGCCAGCGGATTTTAATGAAAAATTCGTAAACTCGCGGATAAGCACCCCATCAAAGTTTCTATGATAATTCTCCCGGCATTCAACCCCTTCACACTAAATTTCATTTTCGCACGGTTCAGCGTGCATCCGCACCTGTCCGAGTTAAGCTGCGGTTGCATCACCGCGGCGCCTGCCTCCGGAAATATAGGCCGTTTCTATCCGGCGAGCGAGCGAAGCGAGGCGGATTTAGCATCTCGCTTCACTCCCTTCTGCCATCTTCTCACCCTTGCAGCCGGTCCACTCACGCGACGAACAGCACGAGCCTCTCCCGTCGAGTTTTTCCAAAGGCACGCGAGACCACGACGGGCCGCACCGGTTCCGTGACACGGGACCGCAGCTGCGACACTGCACCGACGGCAATAAGCGAAGGTCGGGCCATAAATTGTTCTCGATTGCAGCGAATTAGCGAGCGATCGCTATCTCGGGCCTAAAATTATTTTCTCCGCGGCGCGCGATAATCGCACGGAACGAGTGTATAGCCCGAGTAATTGCCGCGCTAACGCTCAGCCGTTTCCTTTGCGACTGCAATTAACAAATTAAAAGTTTCGCCGAGATAACGCGGCGCTCTTCGACCTGACGCGATCGCGATTTTTAGCACGCTCGAAAGTTAACGGAGAATTCTTCGTACGGCCGACGGCGAAGTGTATCCGGAGCGGTTCAGCTAAAGTAATTTATAATGAATAGCGCTGCAGTATACAAAACGTTCTATCTGAAGCGGAGATTAATATTAAGGTGCTCCATGTAGCGTGCTCTGTGTGGAATACTGTGTTCAGAATATCTTGTACAAGCTGCTCGGCACCAGGATGGCCTAAATACACAGCCCTTTGTATTCGTAATACAAATACACAGAGTTTCATGTAGCCGAAGCGACGTAGCGAAACTGCGAAAACTTCCTATACCAGAAATGTTACTAAGGCTCCACCAAGCGCGAGTATTATGGCTTCCGAAGTAAAATGTTTCTCCCGCGACAGAGTACTTGCGCGCCGAAATTTCGCCGATAGCCCGTGTTTCAAGGAACCCGGAAACTCGAATTGTATTCCGGCCGTGTCAATTTACTCGTTGCTCTCGAGTTACCGGGTTTCGTGGAACGGCGGCAAAACGCCGCAGTTTTCGGCTGGTAGCGGTAAACAGGGTCCCCGCGGTGGGTTTCATTCCCTGAAGGGCCAGACGGCAGATGGCGAGCACCTGACGGAGTTCCCTTTGGAAAGGTTCTCTCTTCCCGGAAACCTATTCGATAACGTCGAATAAGTATTTTCGAGTTTTCTATTCTGATCCTAACTGAGAAGACGCTCTGTACGAGGCTTGCTTGATACGTCAGCGCCCTTGAACCTGCAACGAAGACGACGACGCGTAGAATCATGAAGGCGAATTAGATTCAATCGAATGATTAAGGCGGCTTGTTCTCGGTGGATCCGATTATCTTTGGTATAGCGTCGCCGGAACGTGGCGTACGCGTTGGAAGATTTGATCGATCGATGATCGAATAGTAATAAATAATATTACCAGAGTAGCGGTCAACTCTTCCCGATTCGAAATTCGTAAAAGGTAACCACCTGCGACAAAGGTTCCTTCGAAGAAATCGTTCCCAAGTTTTATGCAAATTCCGGGATCGGTAAGACCCTTTCTGTTCCTAGTATTCCGCGGGAACGAAACGCGAGTGTTCGTTAAACGAAGGGCTCGCCGTCGAAATCGGCCCTGAACATTCCTGAGACGCCGCGGAACCTTTTATTGCGGCGACTTTGTACGAAATTTCGCCGATTCGTAGAATTTTACGATCCACCGCGATCTGTACACGCATCTACGGACGAATTACATAAAGTCTCTTCAGCGAACGGACCGGGTAGACCGGTCCCACCGCAACGGGCCCCGGAACGCTCCCCGGGTTTTTATCGCAATTTCATAAAAGCGTATCCCCGAAAAATTTTATTATACCGTTTATTTTCTGGGCATAAGCACGACCGATGCGCAACGGCGGGCCGTTAAGAAACGGTCTTAGGATAATCCTGCGCCGTACATTTTACGGCCCCGCACTTACACGACTCTCCCTTGCGCACCCCGCCGGTGTGTGTATACGGCGATGTGTAAGCGCGCGTGTACAGGCCGCATACACATGAGCGTATGCCTCTAAACCGTACAGCTTTCTCTTTTTACAGCCTTCTAAGCATGGAGCAGCCCGCCTCCAAGGCTTCGCGCGCACACAGCCAGAAGCGTCGTTGCATGAACGCACGTTGCACGCGTGGGTGTGACTCGAACTTTGCGGTTGTGCGCGAGTGACCGCGGAGAGGCGGATGAAGGTCCGTTGGGGTACCATTTTTGTACGAAGCCTCTGCTGTGTGCGCGTAAAAAAAAAAAAGTCGAAAATTAAATCTCTGTACAGCCTAGCGAGGTACATCAGACGCGAGCTCATTAAATTGTTAAACACGATTAATCAGAAACGCGTAGGACGATACAATGATACCTTTCGCATGAATCGGAATTAAGAATGTTCGCAAACTTGTATCACTATACCCGAAAGCTGTCGCATTTATCGCAATATCCCCGGAGACACCCAAAACTTTTTACGACCGTTTAATGCCCAAGGTAACATGAGAAGTTGTTCGGTCCGAGGTGCAACCCTTTCGGCCGGGGTGAAGCACGGACAGAGACGGAACAAGAGAGGCTTGATCCTTCATCTGGTATTCGGCCGTCTCTAATCACGACCGGACTTCGAAGGGGTATCGCGTCCAGATTGCACGGTTTCTCATGCAAATGGAGCGACAGATAAGGAAAGTAAGTGGCCGGAAAGTGCTGGTGCGGACATAACGAGGCAATATTTTTCCGTGCCGCGTCGCGAATTCTCCCCCGATTCTTCGCCGGTGAATTTTTATTTCGGCAATTTGCACGGATTTATCGGCGTCGTTCCGCGAACGACACGGTTTATCGATAAACGTTCGATCTTCTGTCGCGGCGCGCCGGACGATCATTCCGAAGCTCGATTAAACGGATACCCCTTTTTTTTTTTTATGAATTCTCGTTTCTCGCTGGACACGAACGGATTATTCGCGTGCGATTAATTCGCGAAGACGAGGACGAGGCTGATAAAGTTATTAGTGGCGCTTGAGCCGCTCTGGGCGAAAATCCGGGCGCGAAAGGCCGCGGGAATTCGCACGATACCTCTCGAATAACAGATATCCGTTCGACGCTCGTTACTATAAGTAGCACGAGTACTCGGACACGCGCGAGCCGCACAGATTGCACTCCGTTCGTACCCTGTTTACAACCGTTGGCACGTAACTGCACCGCCACGCGCCATGCACGAGCATCGCGAAAGAGAAAATCATCATTGATCACCGCAATCGCGTAATTTCGTTCCGAGCTGTTCCGGAGTTTATATAAAAGTTTGTAGAACAATTTGATCGGGCCGCAAGTGACCAGTGGGCAAAGACGACAGAGTAAAAGGGGAACGAAAAAGCGATAATTCAGCAGGTGTGCGTTAACGCGCAAATGCGAATGGCGAAAGAAGACTTCGAATCAAATGGTGCGCGACGCTCTTTTGATTTTTCATACGAATTCTTAGAACCGGCGATTAATGATCAAAGCAATTCCATCGGCGACAAGCTGCGAGCAACCGTATATTTTTCTTTCCCGCTATTAACGAACCTCCTGCGAGAATAATAATTTAATCGGTCGCCGCGCTTGCTTCTCCTTTTTGCAACGATACTACGCACACACGCGTCTAGGCAAGTGTGGGCAAACAGAAGTAACAGGGGCAACGTGTTTGTCCGGTTATCATTATGCGCAACCTAATTACCGGCCAATGGTTTCACGGAACGCCGACCGAAATCCAATTGACGAGATGTCCGCGCGATTACCGATTCAACGACGAATTAAACGCCCCGCTGCCGCCGCGCCGCGCATCGAAGCATTTACATGTTTAATGCCAAGGACTTGTCGCACAGTTACACTCGAAACGTAGGCGTTGCCCGCGGGCACGCGTATTTTCTTCAATAAGGTACCGATTTTGATAAGCAGCCGCATCTCTGCGGAGATTGCTCCGAAAAAATTGTTTACCGGCATAATAATGAAGCTAATTCTGCAGTTCGGCTCAACGAGCTCCTCCGTGCTGCTTCTCCTTAAATTCGACCGCCTCCTTTCGCATTTTCGAGCTTTCGTAACATTTTCGTTGCCGATGGAAACGTTATCATCCTCGGAGATAGAAAAGCCGAATCTGACACTCGCCAAGCAAAATCTCGACTCAAAGTATGTTTCACATCCCCGCTACGATAATGAACGGTAATGTCCACGATAAAGGCAAACAGCTATCGGGGGGGGGGGGGGGGGGGGGGCAGAAGTGTAAACGTCTACGAGGCGAAACGTATCAGGTAACGATACGCTTTTTAAGGTGGCCACTATTTTCCGACTAGTTAACAACTTTCAGTGCAAAACGGAGGGTATCGATTATCGTTCACCATAAATATCGTAACGATTTCGCACGGAGCCCTAGACGCCCGGGTATCGCGAACGATCGCGAACCGAAACAGGTCCTGCTTTGACGTTTCAGCGTATATTCAACCACCGTACACACCATGGTAGCACGTGGGTGTTTAAAGGCACCTTTGCTGTGCTCCGTGCAAATCGACTTTCACGAAACGAATTGCACACGCGGCGCCCGACTGATGGTGTGAGTAACAACCGGCACCGTACATGGAAACCCGTTTGCGCGTCGCGTTTCCTGCTCGCACCGTGTCGCCCTTAAATAACGCAATTAAAACGTTCCCCGGCAGTGGCGCGGAGGAATCACTTATGCCCGCCTTTATCGTCGACAAATGAAAAAGTCGCGGGCAAGACTGGTTCCATTACCCGAAGAACCACGAAATTAACTTTAACGCGCGGGAGACCTCGATATCGGGGAATCGCCGATTCATGGGGATCCATAAGGTGTTGCAATTAGGAGATAATAGTTTCTTAGGGGTCCGCGAAGGTATTGAGACTGTTCGGTATCGGCATTCCATTTGATAGAAATTCACGAAGAATATTAATTAAGACTTATTCATTTGTTTGAACACCCGACCACTTTAATGCGTAATATTCAGAGCTAAAAAAAAGCTTGTCATAGTATTCGTATTGCCGTAGTTATTAACTTTAAATTTTAACGAGCATCGTAATTGTATTCCGGTGCTACTTTATCGCATGAGTTTCGAAATTTCAGTGAAAGCCCGCGGTAGATTAACAAAGTTCTTTACCGCTGTTACCGTACAACGAACAAGGGGCCGGCAATTTGCGCTCTGTCTAAGAATTATTCCGATTTGCGTTTCTCAATGCGTAGTTGTCACAGTTTCAATCTTCCATCGACGTTTATGCTAATCGTACGTCTCTCGACTTGTCGAGACACGTAAGCGTCCATACATAGATAGCGGCCTCAATTTCGTTACCAATTTATGTCCCTCATTAAACCATCTAAAAAGAAAGAGAACGCAAGCCAATCATTTATTAAAGCAATAGCTTCAATGATACTTCCAGCAGTATTTAAACGAGCCACAAAGTCACCCGCATGTGCGTATGTACGCACAGACACTGCCTAATCTTCCACGTGAATTACAGCCGATTTATAAATACCTCTAGCTGCTAGCAAAGAAATTCCTTCTTTAAAATCGAGCTTTATTACCATGCCGCGGTATTTAGATGTCAACGTGAAAACAAATGAAGGAAGATCAAAAGCGATACGTGCGCGTACGTGAAGGAGTACGGCGTGCACGTGTTGGTCAAGAAAGCGTAATAAATTCACCGAAACGCTCTCTAAAGTGGCGCGGGTGCGGTGAATCCGTGGAACGAGCTCCGAGTTTTAATGGTCATACGAGAGAAAGCGAGGCGGAATTATCGGTACCGGTAGCATTCGGTGTTTCGCCTCATTGGAATTGCTCCGCGGCCTATCCTTTCCTAGGCGATCGGAGCGATTCGTGAAGTGACGGAATCGCGTCGGACACTCGCGACGGAGTCGTAGGAACTCGGAGCTCTCAGCTTCTTGCTCGTTTGCGGACTCGCGATTTATGGCGCGACGAACCGTTCAAAATGACGAAACGTACATCGCGCGATCCGCGTAACGATGATAATTACAATAAAATGTGCCATGCCGCAAGCGTGTACCGCGAGAGAACCCGGGCATTCTTTCAGGAATGATTTATATTTTCGTGTTTTTTTTTTTTATCGAACTGAATGCGAAGACGTTGACGAGGATCGTTTCGGGATCGCGTGATGACATTTTCTAACTGCAGCAGCGCGCAATGGAAGTTTGAACAACGAGATGGTGTATTCGGTAAGCAGCACCGCGGGCAAAGAGTAAAGAAGAAAAGGTGCGTCGTTTAAAGAGTCCAGTCATCTCTGAACAGTTGACCTTGATCTTGAGAGAGAAAGAGTTGCGAGGAGTGGTGGAGGGAGAACGGTAAGGTGCACCACGAGGGCCAGAAATAAAGGCGGCAGTTAAGGCGCGTTTCATCGCCTTCTTATTTTTGGCATTCGCGCGAATTCAAGGGGGACGTGCTAAAAATTCAATCCCACACTTGCAAGAGTAACTCGCACGTCAGCGGTGCTGGCTGACGTGAATACACTCGACGATGCCGCTTGGAAATTTCATTTCAATCCCTGCAGTAATCTCGAACGTCACGTTGGAGGAGAATAGGAAGGGAGTTTTCTAGCCGCATTCAAATGAAATCGGCACACTATAATATTCATCGAAGTTCTACAAATAATTTATGCCTATTTGACCATTGATTGAGATTGAGAAATTCTCCAGGCTCAGAGCAACGAGAGCTCTCAGTTTATTGAAGATCTACTGGCAAAGAGTCTCGAGCCCGGCCTAAAGATTATCGTAGTCCCCGAGGAAGACACGCGGGACATCCGTGGGCCTTCTTCATGGTGTTGCGTCGGTGCCGGCGGTTTTCGGCTGTGCACACGGGCCTTAAGCCCCGGCAGACGTAGCGTTTTCGTTCTCTCCTCTCTCGCGGTGCTCGCCGCGGTATAATGGCAACGTGTTTTCGTCTAATGTACTTTTTTTGATGTCCTTGATGGAGGAGTCTGCGAATGCAGAACTACAGGGCAGGCACCGGCGGGGACCAGCCGCGGTGCGCGGCGAGGCGGGTTGGATTCTCTTCGGATTGAAGAAAGAGAGGCAAAAAGAGCGAGGGGTAAGGGTGGGCAAGAGGGCCCAGCGGCAGCACCTCAACCCACCTCAACTTTGGGCCTAGTCAAGGTCAGTACAGCAGACCCCACCCTCCTTGCCCCCCTCCTTCTTCTGGTTTCTTCCTTCTTCTCGCTCCTTCTATTTCTTCTTCTTCTTCTTCTGTTCCCCCTGTTCCACTAAACGCAGGCCCCGTGCTGCATTATCGCGTCATACCATGTTGGGACCCACGCCCTTCTTCGTTTTGCCTCACGTTTTTTTTTTTCATCCCCCTCCGTTCCCCGTCTGTCCCAAGAGAACCCGCGAAATCCCAATTAGTGGAGATACCCGGTGGATATACACCGGTCGGCCACCGTATTGAATCGCGATGAATCTCTCGACCCGAACGAAGTTACCGTCCTGCGCGATACCAGCGATGACGATAATTCGTTGAAAAGGAGGGGGCCTCAGCGAAGGGAACATGCACCGTCGTGGCACCGTCGTCCGTACGCGCATGATGGATTTTGAAGGATGAAGTAATTTGGACCGAGCAAGGGCGGGAGAAAGGGGTGGTCGAACTTAATGATCGGATATCAGAATGATCCATATCGATAAAAGGAAGAAGGAATTAGAGAGTCATCCCTCTAATGATCCGTTTTAATCATAAAGCGAGTCGGGACTATGGACGGTGTTCTGTAAGCGGTCATGCTCACACTTTCGCATGCAGGGCGTACGTACACTAGGAACCGTGTTAGGTTTCAAAGAAATGAAAGAAACAGAAGCGGCCGACGTTGATGAATGAAGCTGATGAATCAGACAACCTTCGTGGAGTATCCTCGAAAGAACTTTCTTTATGATCGCGGGTGTCATGATAAATAGACCGCTTTTTTTTTTATTCCCCACACGGCGATGCCCGACGCGGCTATTTGGTCTACGCCCCCCTCTGTGTACATGTAGGTAATACACACCCGTAAGCACGAATTCACTGCTCCTTTCAAGGGGTACAAAAGAAATTTTGGTTCCAGTCATATGCAGATATTTAAAAAAAGGACTAAATCGAGATGATTTTAATATATTTAATCTTGTATCGATTATTATTATTATTGGTAGCCCCACGTATTACGCTGAAAGGGCTGCGATAAATCAACGATTCCACCTGGAACGCCGTCAGTTTTGATCCCGAAAATGCTTCATCGGAATTCAACAATTGTAACTATTCTTTAAAGATTCTCGAAGTTCCAGAAACCATTGTCCGCTTGTTCCCAGCTCAGTTCTCCAGGTTTCGTTGCATTTGCACCGCGGACACGGCACGGAATGTCTGGCGATAATGATCTACGACAAGGTGGGGAGAATCGTTTTCGAAGGAATCGGCGATGAAGAGGAGAGGAGTAAAAAGGAGCCAGGAGGAGGCAGTAATCCGAGGCTCGGAGGTGAGTGAGCGCAGGCATGCTAGTACCAAATGAGTTTAGATGCCGGCCGTGTAGGACGATTTTTGGACCCGGCCAGCCCGGGTCCTTTTAGATTCGGCGAAGCCATGCTTCCCCCTCTTCTAAGCCGAGTATGCCGCCATTCCCCGCGGTGTCGAAGTTGCATTACCATCGACGCCATTCGGATACGTTCCTCCGGCGTGGACCAAGCCCGCCTCAGCGGTGGCTGAAAAATTCTTCGCCCGTTCGACGATTTACATTTATCCCCCGTAGCCGAATTTTAATATTCCCGGTTCGCCGGGAACACGTGTAGAAAACACCGGCTACCGTTATGACAAGCCGTCGTAAAAATTTCGACGACTTAAACTGACGATTTATACGCCTCTAAACCGGCCGCGTAATCAGCGTACGATTTGTTTAATTGCTTGCGGCACTACCTCGATCCTGCTCCGAGAGTCGACAATATTCTAGCCTCTCCTACTCTCCGTTCGGCTCTCTATACTTGCCCCCGAGTCGACTTTCTTGTACCATGTAGGCACGTGCATTTACGAAACGCGCGGAGAACGTACGACGCTTCGACGTACGGCTTTACAAAGTCGGCGTTGAACTTACGCCGCAACCATTCGGCGTCGGGTTACCCACCCCTCTCGCTGTTCCCTCCCAAAAAAAGTCCTCTTAAATGCGGCAAATGCATTCTTTGTCCCGGATACGAGCGCGAACGCCGTCTGTTACCGTTTATTTTTGGCCCGAGCTAAGGACACCCCGTATCTCGTGTACTCGATTCCTCGCGCGACGATCGCGATCTTCGAGGACCGGTGGCTGTACGTAAAGGGCGGATTCGCGCGATTTGTCTTCCGAAGTAATCGCCCGTCGTCTTTCATAAATTGTACATCGGGCTTTCTAATGAGACGCGTGCAGCTGCACGAAATTCTAAGTTCTCTTTCGAAGAAATGTTGACGGCAGCGAATACATGCACGGGAGAGATTAGACCTATCGCGAGCGACGATCGGGGGCAAGCATTTTTCGTAGCAGCACGTTCACGGCTATTTTTCACCGGGAATCTAATTATCCGCGATTCCCTTTTTCCGGGTAGCGTGCGTGAGTTCGCATTAATTCGGCCCGGGGCTCTACGCGCCGCGCGCATCTGCGCTTTATTCCCTGCGTGATACATAAAACGGAGCAGAAATGTTGCAGCTGCAAGGTATACAGCCCCGAAAACAGCCAGTGCAACGGTTTCAATTGTCCGCAGTATGGCTGCCGGCTCAGCTAGGCCTCATAGTCGTTATCCTTGAGAGGCCCGTGCAGTATTTCGTTTTTGTTTTAGAGCACGGGATGCGCGCGGGTGCGACTGAGAAAAGGAGAAAGAAGAAACGCGAAGGTATGGCGAGGAGCGAGAATACGATGAGCCGAGATAGGGAACGGGGTCGGAGAGAGATAGGACAGGAGGAACCACGCCACAATGAGGAGCCGAATGTTGCAAAACCGCCTATATCCGTGACTATATACCCACACCGGCGGCTTGTACAAGAAATGATAATTACCAAGCCACCCCCCTTCCTTCCGCTCCGCCAACGATTCTTCGTCGTCCACTCTTCGCCCGTATCGTTTCCTTCCTTCTCCGGCAATTACACGTTTATTTCTTCTTCCTTCTTCACGGGCTCGACCATCGCGGCTAGATCGCGATCGAAGCTAACACGTTTCTTGGAGTAACGAGTACGCGTTCCTTTAGCGCTTTTACACGGCGTTCGTTAACGTTCGAACGACTGCTTTATGAATGAAGGGGGTTGTACGTTAAAGTTAGGCGCGGATAGAATAATAAGTCGTTCTCTCGCAACTAAAGGAAGAAATTAATGGAACAGAACCGATCGGGTGGCGGGTTTCTTCTAAGCAGGGGAGGAACAGACTTTTTACGGGTACGGTTCCCATGAAAAATCGCTTCAGCTCCTACAATACCGATCTCTGTGCGGCCAGCCAGCCCGATTCAACGGTCAGGAAGCCATATGTTCCTTAGCCGAATGTGCTAAGAAGTCATCGAAGGAACCGCCGTAATGAGAGACCACCCAATGAGTGTTTCGCGGTGATCGCCGTCCGACCGGAAACCGAGATCGGAACGGCTTCATTATGCGGCGCAGTGCGTCGATGTTTTCGCGCGGCCAATGCTTTTTTATTCATCCGCCCCGTCCCATTATAATTGCGTTCCCCGATTGTTCTTTTGCAACACTCGATGAGGACAGTGTCTTGCACTGTCACTTGATTACCGGGAAGTCAACCTTCGATGAGTATCATACCGCAGGAAAAAGGGTGAAGATGGAAATTTTTAAGTACAACCAAAGAAGTATAAAGAAAAGTAAAAAGGATCGTAAAGTTTGAAATTTCTCGTGTACCGCACCTGTTCGTTCGGCTTGAATCGACGTTCAGCTTGGAGGAATTCGTGGAAAAAAAAAAGAGGCTGAGTGATATCCCCGGGCAATTACAGCTAGTCGTAATATTTTAGCGAATCATCAAAACCCCACCCGGAGGGTCTGTTCTACCTGGCATCCGAGAGAGACGGTATTATGGCCGCCGTAAAACAGTAAAACACCTCGATAGTTGCATAGGGCTCGCAGGGGAGGGCGTAAGTGGACATTAACGGTGGCATTGTGAATCGGACCGCATCATCCAACCCAAGACTGGCCAGCTAGCTTCCAGACAGTACAAAGAAAAAGCCGCACCGGTACGCACCCTGTATCCACTGATCTAATGAATATATATACACCTCCGCCTTTGCCAGAGACAGAGGTAGACGCGAACAGGTTCAGGTGTATTAAAAGGGAGCCGCGGTGTTTTACGCTTCGTGGATATTTTCGGGCCTTCTTAGCTTGCGGCCCCGGTAATGGAGGGGATCCGTAGATCTGGTAGGCAACGCTATTGGTTACGAATATTGCGTTACCACGGTCGCCTGACGGGCAAAGAATGAAAGGAATTCATCGTGGCCGTGTCGAAGAAATTACAATCCTCGGACAAAGTTATTGAAATTCTACCACTTTTGCAAGTACGGGAACAAAACTTGTGCCGCAGGCTAGATTTTATTCATAAATTATTCATAAGTAAATCATTGGAAATGGTCACTCGAGAAACTGAATTACAGTCAAAGAATTTCGCGTTATCTGAAATCAGGGATGCCGAATTCAAGGGAACCGTTCAGGTGCAGCTGCGTTATTTTAAAAGATTTCAAGATCCACAAGAATAGAGTGCGTTCGCCTGTTGCACTAAGGGCGGCTTAACTTTCAGAAAGATTTAGGGGAAAATCGGCAGGTCGATCTTCCGGCCCGGGAACAATGGGCGAATACCGCATTTGCATCCACGGAAAAATCGTTCCCCCTGGTTGGCAGGGTGAAAAGCTTTTGACGTCTGTTACACTTGTCAAACGGAAGTGACTCCGACCGTGGCTTTACAGTCATTTGCGTGCACACCCGTGGGGGTATGGTCAAGAGTTAGGTCAGGCCAGGGCTATCCCGACCTGTGTGCATCTCGTTCGGGGATAAATGCTCCCCCTTCGAGAGACTGGATGCCGCTTGTCAAAAGAGCTTCACCTGACCCTCTTCAAAACTGCACGCAGAGGGGTAGGTAAAAGTGCGTACACCTCGCGCGCCCCCCCCCGTCTATAGTTTCGACTTTTGTCTCGCAGGTGAAAGGATCGGCTGAGTAATAGACGCACCGGCTTAATAAATACATTGTTGGTGAGAAAAATATAGATATAAGGAGAAAGGCGACCCACGAACGGTTGATTCTATCCAACAGGTAGCCCGCGCGTATGTACGCGCTGGAAATTCGATAGGCGTTGAGCGAGCCCCACGGAACTGGTTCCCCGAGAATTTGACCAGAAGTAAGTAACCGTTAATGGTGGAACGACTATGTGCACCATGCTCATCATCCTCGGCTCAATGGCCATCGAAGGCGGGGCGTATCTCGGGAAATCGATAACAAAATACTAATGAACGAAGTTGAAGGACTTGTTTCCACGTGGCTCTTTGTCCGATCGTTCACGCGGCATCCCAATTATTTCTTTTCTCTCTTACACCTTCGCTTAATCCGTGGAGCGTACGTAGGTGGGCGCACGCACCACGCAGCCTATGGTACCTGTCAAAAACTGGCGCTGCAACAATGCCCGAGGTCCGGGGGCCCCTTGGCAGAAGTTAACCGCAGCACAGCAGGGCTGCAAGGGCCAGTTCGCCAGTTCGGACGGACCTTTTGCGTATCACGAGAGAAATAAGTCAACCATTGGCGTGGGACGGCCAAACATTTACACGTCCAACTGCCTTGCATGGTAGATATCCTGATCGTAGTTTGTTGTACATCCTTCAAAATTATGTAAAATATCTTGTTCCATTCAAAATTTCTATCTGTTCAGAAAGATTCAATAAAATAATCAAATTAAATAAGTGTAGCATGAAATTAAAGGAGCATAGTGCGTATCGCCAATTTTTATCTAGACCACCATGGCTGTTACTATAGGGGATGTTTTAGAGAAATAATTGTTAAAGTGTTATCAGGCGTTACTCGAACTTCCTGTTGTTTAAAATACTTTTGGTACAGATATTGTACGAGAAACGACTGTATATTATTTGTGCAAGACGTTCGATATCGGTGTCTACGCCACTGCGGCAGCAGGTCAATGCTGCCGTAAGGATCTCGGTGAGGACAAAGAGATCCCTTCCCTTCACCGATCCTTTCCTCCCGCTTCTACAACTTCCCCTCCCTCTCTGTATCCTCTAGCGCAGCCGTCATTGCACTAATGCAAGTGTATCCGCAACGTTGCTGCAACAATATGCAGCTGCCGAATGCACCAACTCGAAAAGAAGATCGACCCACCGAACCAGCAGCGAGAAACCCACAACCGACCCCTTAAGTGAGATCAGAAATGAAAAATCATCGTGGTTAACGGAGGTTGAATTTACTATCATTTTAATGGTACGAACGCACTGTGTAATGCTTTTTTTTTGTCTGGCCACAGTCAAACCACGGTGGTTTCGCGAAACGAAAGGGAAAACGAGAACGAGCGTGCGCACACGTATAAGTAGGTACTACCTGCCGCGTTTCTCGACCGGTGAAAACGAGATCGCGGTTAGGAATTTACACTTGAAAGGTCGGAATTAACGCTTTCTTTTTCGGCCGTTTAGGGGCCTCGTTAGTACCATTGTCGCGACTCGTGGGTCCCTAGCCTTCAACGATTCTCTTCCCCGAAACGAATTAAGGCGGTGCCATTATTCCGGCGTGTTTTTCTTTTGCGTGCAGCCGTAAGTATTATTTTACGATTCGTTTCGCCGGTCCGCCGGGGCCGTGTGCGGAGCCAAATCGTCGTGCGTCCGAGTGCAATCAGAGAAGAAACGAAGGAGAATCGTGCCGAGATAAAGCCTTGACAAAAGCATTCGAGTGATTGCGGTGCAATTCATTTCTTTCGCTTAAGAAATATCGGTAGTATTTCTTTGCGGGATCGAAGCTTCGATTCGCGCCAATTTGAATTTACTTACGACGATCGTCGGTCTCGGGGGCACGCACAGATTCACTAATTGCAGATCGTCGCGACCCTCGCGCAGCGTGGCCCTTCCGTTCGACCTTTCCTGAAAGTCCATCAAATACTTAATATCGAGATTCGTCGCGTCCGGTCGGTGCGACGGTGCTTTTAATCCTCGCACAGTGGCTGGCTTACAGAGAGGAAGAATCATTTGTAACCGTATTGCAGGGAAATCTCGAGGCTGAAACGAGAACGAGAGATCGTTGATAGGATAGAGATTGTCTTAAGTAATTCCCTTCCTAAAGTGACAGCGAGATGAATAGCCCTCGAGCAGAAAAATGACAGGCGACACCGAAACAGTTTTACCTCGTGATTTGAAAAATAGAATAACCATCCGACGCGTCACCGTGGCATGTTTAATCATTCTGAAATTCGCAAACAATGAACCCGACGGCGCATTTCTCTCTCGCCCGGTTACACGAAATCCTTCATCGAACACTGTTTCATAGCCGAAAAGGATCCCAGGAGGGTCTCGAACAAAAAGGCGAACTCCAAAAACGAAGGGAGGAACACTTCTGTGTAGTTGACCCTGCCTTTTTCTACCTTTACAATTCCAGCTCCGACAGAGAAGGAATGAAAAGGTAAGCAAAAAAAAAAAAGAAAAAATTTCATAGGGTCTGGAGAGGAAAAGGTACTTGCGGATTCTCTTCAACAGTCGGTACTAATGATCCAACCTGGCTGAGGTACATCGACGGTATCCGGTATCGTGTAACTCGCTAAGTGAAAATGCGCGTAGATCTTGCCAAGATACAGGATCACCGGGCCGCCTCCTCTCGCCGGTCTAGCCCAGGGAGAAACAATAAAAGCACGGACATAATCCTGCGAGATTCGCAGCCTCCTTCTATCCTGGGCCTTCACACGCGCACACAGCCTAAAACCAAGTTGGGACCAAGGTAGCGCGTACGATTTCTTTGGTTGTACTCCGTGTCTAATCCTAATTCCAGGACTTGGAAATATTGCGCGGCGCATATGGACCACGGGCAAAAGAACCGTGACGGCTCAAAGGATCTGCTATTGCCGCCATTCATTTCCCTGACTCTTCTGCTCGCTTCCCGCGCCGCAGTTTATTTGCTTACGAGCTTCGAATCTCCTCCCCGCCGTGTAACTTTCGCATCGCGAACAATTCCGCTTTCGAAAGCGTTCGCTTTACCGGCGGCAGTTGTTTTTACCGCACATTATTCCTCTTTAAGAAGAAAATGCGGTGAGAGAGAATTTTCCGGGCACAAGAGTTCCTGCCAGGAAATTTATTTTCACCGCGCGTGCACCTCGGAGGGTGGCGAAATTTCGCGTGTCATCCGCATCAGCGCGTTGCACAGGTATCGGGGATTATCCGTGAAAAGACAGACAATCCACCCCACCCTGCGTCGACTTTTCGACTTCGCCGGCCACCGGTACGCGCATCTCCACGTGAGTCCTGGAAAATTTATCTCCCTTTCTCGAACGGCCAGTTATTGGCAGAGTTTCCCATGAGCTCGTAAGCACCGACACTGCTCCGTGGAAACGGTTCCGTGAGCGAGCAAGAGAGAGAATTATTCCGGAGGAGGCGAAAAAGCGGAACGAACAGGAGGGAACGGGACAGAGAGAGAGAGACAGAGGGAGAGAGAGGGAGAGGAGTGGAGCAAGTGAGAATGTATACCTGCTGGTGGATATTAAAGCGAACATCATACCCTCGTCACTTTTACTGGCCCTCTCTTTGTCTCTTTCTGTTACCTCCCTTTGTCATCCTTGTTACATCCAGACGCCGAGTCTCGTCCTCCTTCTCTTGCCTGCCTCTTTTTTTTCTCTCGCTCCGTTCTCCGCAACTTAAACACCATCCCAAAAAGGAGGATGCTGCGCGGCGCGCACAACTGCAAAGTCAAATCCTCAACGCGTTTCGTCTGGTGTTCGTAGTAGGTAACCCGGGCGCTAAGCCCGGAGCAAGGGAGAAAGAGACAGGGCTGGGCCGTGCACTTATGCCGCATTCCAGGCTTAGACACTCGTTTCTACTCTCCATTTCCATCGTTCTCGCTTTACGGCCGCGTCGCCGTCGTTAGCCCCCTAAAAGCAAGCTGTGCACGCTCGCGTTCTCTCGGCGTCGTTGGTTTTAGAGGCTCACCGCGTCGATGGATCTCGGTCGCGGCTTAATCCGGGCCCGTATCACGGCCAGGTGAATCCAGCGACGTCGGAAAGCGGGATATGCTTGAGATTTAATGCTATTCGCATTTCATTTTATAGAAGTGAAACGTAAGTGGTTGTTGAATGTTATTTGATTCAAGCGACTCGTTTGATAAATGCAGTAGTAAAAGAGGAACAGTGCATAGTATTATCAATCTGCTGCAGTTAATTGGACAGTGTCCAAGAATAATTGTTTCATACCAGATATGATCTCCATTAATTGCGATCATTTATAATGCTAGTGCAAGTCTTCTTCGTCAACGTCCCTTGTCCACCACCCACGCTAATTCTCCTCGAGAACACCACTTTGTCAGGCAGCCATCAATAAAACGTATCACAACTCATTATCCGACGTTAGCCCGCGGCGAGCAGCCTTCTTCAGACGACACGAAACACCCTGCCGCAATGGTTCAACACTGTATACAGTACCGGCAGCCGTGTGTCGGCACGCACGTTCGACTCATTACGCTGATTGCCGGCGCAATCAGAGATTGGTCTCGCGTCTTGTCCCTGGTAAGTTGCAAGCATCGCACCTGCCCATCCCACCACTGACTTTCATCTATAATTGTTAGCAAAGTATACTCGACATTATCCATGCTCGGTATAATCCGAATAGCGTAGCGTTGGCGAGTTGCAGCATATGGTCACCGAGGCGGAAAGCAACCCCCGCTCCTCAGGGTGCCCTATACATCGCTTTCATGCCTCTTTATCCTGCGTGCGTGTCGAGATTTGTACCAATCCTCGTGGCCCGAGCGATTCACGTCTCGTGAAGGCGTTCCTTTCACGTTCCTCTGCAACCGCGGAGGATTCGAGCCGGTGCGCAACCTTCTCGGGTTAGAGACGAGGGTG
This sequence comes from Holcopasites calliopsidis, assembly GCA_023838395.1. Taxonomy (NCBI): domain Eukaryota; kingdom Metazoa; phylum Arthropoda; class Insecta; order Hymenoptera; family Apidae; genus Holcopasites; species Holcopasites calliopsidis. The sequence goes on from JALHAQ010000009.1 coordinate 4,443,220, forward strand.
CGTACGCTCACGCGAGGAGGCTGTTTTCACCCACCTCAATACGTGACCCACCAATCCTGCGAGCAGATTATCGCGAAGAGATCCTGCGAGTTCTCCCCAGCAGCAGACAGACGACGAAAATGTGAACGCACGATGATTTCGGTTAAACGTGGCAGTGCAATTTCTAATCGCACCACGCTGCGAGATGTATAATCTCTGCGGAGAATTAGAGATCGGTTCGCTGGAAGATTGGACCGGTATCTTTGCTGGTTGTTGAAACGGTAATTGCTTAGTATGACGTGGTCACTCCTGGTCAGATCGAAGAAAGAATTGCGATCGGACGAGTCGGTGTACATGCAAGATAGACGAACGAAAATTTATTGATCCTCGTCGTGCGAGAGTTAAAGCTGTACGAATAGAACAGTGGCGATCGTTCCACAGGAAAAGCCCAGGCTGGTAGTTGGTTAAAAACTAGTTCTAACCGTACCGGCAACAGATTTTCTTGCATCGCGGCATTTCCTGATAGCGCAACCCGGTTAACCGGTCGGATCACTGAACGCACACTATTAACACGCGTGCAAGACTCGTAATAGCCAGTACTCTTTTAATTACGAGCCACGTTTGTACTCCCACTCGAATTCTCCAGGGCACCGACAAATTTCGCAGACTCTGAAAAGATTTATCTAAAGCTACTAGAACCGCTCCGGCGAATTAATAATATTCCCCAATAATAATCGCGAACGATTTTCTCGAGCGAGCCGATAATTCCGATCCGCCTGAGTTGAGAATAATTTCCAACGTTTGCACGGTCTGGTGTAACCGGTAATTACACGATCGTCGTCGATAACACAGCGAACTCTTCGGGGCAGATTTTGTTCCCCACCAAAGCCAATCGAATAATGATTAATCGCGCCCCTTTCGAATCGAATGAAAATATTCTATCTTCCCTCGCGCACGTTTCACCGTAGAAGGGGGAGAAGGAAGAGAAGAAGGACTTGTACACGGCGCGAAACAGTTAGTCGCGTTAACACCGCAATGAAAGCTCGGCCGCTCGCGCCTAAGCGCGCGCAATCGGGCCCGATCGGAGCACGCTCGAATGCGCCCGCGTCCACAGCCGTGGCTGATCTTAATTACAATCGCAAATGAGACGGCGAGAGGATAATTGCGGCGCATGTCGCAAGCCGCTGCATAGCCCCGTGGTGTCCCCATACCAGAACACCAGCCACGTTTCTACGCTTGGAACGAGCGGTATTCTATCGGTCACCTGCTAGATGGATCGATCGATTCTGATTTCTATGCATGATTCGGCAGACAAATGTCCCAGGCAATGCATTTGAAATAAATATACACGTTGCATTATGCTCTGTCTCCCTTGATAGGTAAATTTTTCTGTTCCAATAAAATCGATCGAACGAAAGGAAATTCATATTTTGTTGTACTGTCCTATTAGCGCGCGATTCGATTAGTCCACTTGTCAGGAAAATAGGTATTCATGCAAGAAAATGTAGCATCCTTTTAGTATCAAAACGGTGTCACAGCGAGCAATGAATTCTGATGGAAAAAAAATTGGATAAACGTCGCGTGTTGGATAATTATTGGATTATCCCGGTTTTAGCCGCAACTTTCCACTGGTACACGTACAATTCCTTTATTAAGTGTACCAGCCGGTTTGTGCATTCTAGCGACTGCAGTCGATCGATAGTTCGCCAATGCGTTTCCGTTGACACCCTTCTAGGTAATATACACAGTTGCACCCGGTGCGCGAGTAACGTTTATATTTAGCCAGTTTCCCATCCAGCGAAATCCATATCCGCGCGCATTTTCATAATGGAAATTCTTCGTGTCCCACGATTACCCTCGACACTTTTTATTTATTCTCGATGCAACGCCTGCACGACTGTTAAACATAATTGATCGCTCAATGAATTCCGTTGACACCCTTTCGAGGAACCGTGCAATCATTCCTCCGTCTATAATTCGCATTTACCTACGACTTTCGCTGGGATTTCACTTATTAAACGTCGGCAAATCACTCGACCGTGTCAGTTTTTTTATCGTTTATTACATCGCTCGTATTAATAATCCGTTTGCGCGTTCATTTATGTTTTTATTAAATATGTAAATCATCGGACTTTTTACGCGGTTCGTACGCGGTTTATTGCGTGCGCCAAACGATCGTCCTATCTGCTCAATATTAAACCTGATAGCTAAAAATCGAGCACGAAAACGGGATGGATTAATCAATAACGCGTTTCATGTTCCGCGACAGTTCCCCCTTTTTCGAATAGGGGTTGCTTTAATTGCGCCACTCTTCCATCCGTATTGGACTGATAATCTCGCTGGCAATTATTGACGTTTTGGCGTACAGTTGCTGCGCACTGATACCGGCTCATTATTCCGACCAGGCATTATCTTATCTACGTTGTAAAGCTGCTAAACGATATACACGGAAACAGCGTTTCTGCCCCGTGGCACGAGCAAAAACGATCGAAAGCAACGAGAGACACGAGCTGTCCACCTTCGAGCAAGTTGTTTTACAATTGCACCGAAGGCAACTTTGGAGCCATTCATATTTTCCTACGAGCTACCAAGGAATTTACGAAATTGTCATTTCACATTATCGCTATTTTATATCACTCCGCTATATTTTAGTATCGGTGGATGTTAGCAGAAGAGACCATTAGAAGAACATACGTCTACAAATGTTTCCTTCTGAAACCGTGCAGCCAGACATTCCGGAATGCCGCCTTATAAAATGATACACTCGCGCGCTCTATCAAAACGATTCTTGGCCCACGATTTCCGGGAATAATGGTACACGAACGACCGGCACTAGCCTCGAAAGCCGGTGAAAGAACACCGTGGACCAGCCGCGGGTAATGAGTATAATCAAAACGATTTAGTAGAAAAGTAGCCGCGAGCTATACAAGGTATATTCGTATACAGGTTCCGCTACGCAGCTCGTGCAGTTGAATTTGAATTTCGACCGGACTGTTACACGGCCATAATATTCGCCGGTCACGAAGACACCATCTGATGGACGACCAAATTGCCGGTCTGCGCGTATCTTAGAACTGCCCTTTCCTCTATTCGTCTCTAGCGCTGCTACCACATTGTTCCCCGTACGGTCTAGCTTCCTTGATCGTTCCCCCTGTATCGCTACCGGCGAAAGAAATCCGCAAAACGTTCTATTCGCAGATGTTCGCCGGCGCCTACCGATTTCGTGGACCAACCCTTGTCTCGTGGCCAACCACAAGACATACTTACTACACTCATTCCAAAGTTCTAATTCAGACGATACAAAGAACGCGTGTCCGCTTTATAATGATCAGACACGAGTTCCATGTAATGTAGAGAAATATATGTTTAAAAACCTGTCGATGTATGAAGAAAATATTTCAGAGTCGTTCGTAAATGAAAACATAATTTCATCGTTGAACACAGGAAATTATTGCTAACCGACGGTTACAGAGGAGAGATCTATCTCGGAGAGGAATCGTGTATCCTTAAATGATTCCGTTCCTGTCCGGCTTTCGACCGTGAACCAGGTATAGAAGCAAAGAAACAAGGAGGATAAGTAGATTAGAAAGAGAGAAGGAACAACGAGATGGAATTACCTCTTGGTCCAACGTGATACCTGTTCATATGTTTGGAGGCGGTAGATTTATGTCGGTGCAGAAGGACAGAAGGTATTATGGCCACGAATCGAGCACAAGTATACCACCCTGGCCTACCGGAGATCTTTCTTCCCTTCGCCGGGCCTAATTACAATTCTTTCCATTCGGAGGGAATTAAGATTCTTCGATCCGCGTACAATTTTATGATAATCGTGTACACGATCGTTGCGTAATAGTCGTTCGTTCTATTCTGCCTCTTCCACTTCGATCGGCGTCCTTATAAATAGCCGTACACCAGGACGGGATAGGAAAATTACTGTAAGTCGTTATGTCACAGACGCTGTAACATCGTCCACGGGTTCAGCAGCCTCCGATGACGAACACCACGGACACGAGCGCGCCTATCCGTAGATACGCGGGACGACAGAGAGAACCGTCTCTGAACGCCGAAGGGGGTCGAGATTATCGTTCGTGGGCTGGAAAGCCGAGGATAACCCGATGAAGGGGTTCCTCTTCCAAGCCAGTGGCGCGTGCCCGTTGTTGATCACCCCTTCCACGCTTTATTATACCGATGCAACCCCGTTGAATCACGCCCCAATAGCCCGTTCAGCTGCCGGAGCATCGGAGCGCTTGCTCCATCGCACAGCCCCGGTCGAAACGTGCCCTCCCACAGAGAATCATTCCCTTAACAGGGACGCTCTAATTTCTTTTTCTCGATGCGCTCGGTTGAATCGTTTATCGGATATGTATGAACGGATTCTAGAGAGTCGCCGGGGAAGTGTATTAAAAAACGTCGGCGATCTTCTGCCGTTTACCTGAACCGCTTTATACACGCACGTATGTCTGAAAGGGGTATTAGAGGAAGAGGATCGTTACGTAATAACGGCGTAAAGCTCGCTCAATGTATATTTATTCCCGGATTGTCTGCCACCGGTCTCGAGTGTGGGGGAGTATCTTTAACCGAGTGCCTGATTATTCTTGTCTTCGCGCAGACGGGAGAAATGGTTTATTCTATTTTAAAACGGTGTCCGCGTTATTTTCCACGTTACTGGTAGTTCAGTACTTAACATTGTTCATCTAATGACATGCATTGCTGATAAGTTCGAGTGTGCTCGGTAAACCGCGAAACGAAACCCTCCGCACGTGTTCCAGGAAACTATGGCATTCGTGGTTCACGCGATACATCGGCATCACCTGGCCGAGCTGGTGGTCGACTTAACGGGCAAGCCACGGAATAATCCTTCTGCTTGTATTTCCGCCTATTAATTTGGATAAGGCGATTTTGTCCTCCTTCTGTTTCTCAGCTCCTTCTTTTTTTTTTTGCGTGCACTCGGTCGAGAACCGGCAGCACGGTAACAGAAGGTAATTCGAGCACGGTTGAAACGGAGAAGCCGGGGACGCAAGAAGTCCCTTATGCTCTCTAAGTACTTAATAAGGTACGACAAGGGTGTTCCTAAAGCCACCTTAACAGTGGTCCCCCTCTTTCGGGGATTAAGATTCTCGACATGCCGGAAGGAACGAGCAAGGGAAATGCTAATAATCGTGCCACTCTTCCAGTCCGTTTGTCGGGTTAATGTTTATTCGAGCGATCGCGACGTGCCTGCCTTGCCAAATTATTTGGTTCAGTTATTAGCCGATGTTGAGTACCGTTTAATCGAAAGTGAATGATATTCCTGGTTCTGATTTTCCCGAATTCCAAATTTTCCTACTCGTTGCCACGAATGCTTGAATCGCACCTTCGACTCCCGTATACCTAGGACTATCCCGGGGTCCCATCCGGACTGACCGCATTCTCACCCACGTGACGTCAGCGTCGAAAGAGATTCCCTTTACCGCGGGCCCGCGGAGGAAGCTCATGAATTTGCGCCAGGCTACATATCGGCCGGTCGACCTTAAAAATCCCCGCTGCCCGTTTACGGCCGGTTAATGATTTTTATCTTCATTAACGGGGCGCCCAGTGAATCCGGTCTCCCGAATCGTTTCCTCGCCGTTCGCGATTAAATCGGCGATACTGCAAAGCTGCGGTCAATTCGTACAAGCAATCCCGGAAAATGCTCAACTCGCGATCGATAACTCGAGAGCACATCAACAGATCAAGCATCTCGTGGTTCTCGCAGAAGCGCTCCAGTACTCATCACCGGAGGGACAAATTCACGGACGCAGAAAGAAACAACCGTCTCAAGCTTCATCGAGCCGGGACGCGAAGTAATGATACCGTCATCTAACTTTACGACGTTCTTTTTAATTCCCTTGCATATTCCTCGCTTGGGTAGATCACCAGTCGTTTCCATCCGCCGTTCCCTTTCTTCTTCCGTTTAATATCGTCGATCGCGACCGGATAATGAAGAGGTGTCAGTAATTTCTGTTTTAAAAACACTATCGACGAGCTCGGAATAAATTCTGATCCGCGGAGCAGCGTTGATGGGTGATATAAATGAGGCGGGGGGCAAAGGGGAGGCTGGCATTACTTTGAGAAGGAAGGGGCAGGTGCGTCGAGTTCTTAAGTTATTCATGAATTCGTTTAATCGGTTTCTGCTGGTCGCCGCGCCGGGCTATCTTGTTTCCTAGCTTTTTACGCTGGCCTGGTAATCACAGTTAATTCGTGGAAAAACCGTAGCTGTAACGAGGACTGTAAATTCCTTGTTAATATGCACCGTTCCCCCCTTCTTCCCCTGCTGCACGGAAAATTATTCAACCGCTTCCAACCCGACGGAGCAGGGGAAAAAGGATTAATCCTAAAAGTGTGGACTATTTACAACGACGAGCGAGGTAACCTTTTAAATCGCCGAATGTCTCGCCGCGAGAGCCTGGCCTCGCGCGATCCGTAACTTCCTGATACCCAGTTAGCCTGGATCGTGAGCGATTCAACGCGGCGGAATTTAAACGACGGTCTCAGTTTCTCTCGATCGCCCGGGGATCGCGAGAGGGGCCGAGAGGAGAAAGACGGAGGCTGAAAGAAAGAGATCGGTTGGATCGAGTACGTACTCGCGGCTCGAGTAATAAAGATACCTCGGCAATTTATAGGACCATTCTTCTGCTTACATATTTCGCTCGATGGCTCGCGCGCCAACGGCGGCCAGAAATTACATAATCCGCGAACACCGCGGGCCACACGGTAAATTATATATACATTTTCATCGAGGCCCGCGCTGCGAGCAAGTAACCGCGAAAAGATTTTTGCACCTTTGCGATGATATCTGTTCGATTGGCTCGCGAGGATCAGAGAAAAAGGATTGTGCTGCGATGTTGCTCCTCAACGCTTGGAAATAAAGAGATGGCGAGAGAGGAATGAAAGAAGGAGGCAAAGTCGGTCATGATTCGCAGGATAATCGATATCGAGGCTTCTTCGTGGTGGAATTCAAATGTTCGACGTTTGGCTGCACTCCATGAGTCTTGGAAGAGTGAGCTTTGCAATCGCAAACTGACTTCAAACACTTGTAAACCACGCCCTATCTAACACACTTATCGTTCGCCGGAAGAAAAAATTAATTCAGCGAGAGAATACGTCCTGGAAACTTGAATAATCCTTTTGAACCGAACCTCGACGGACGGAGGCTGGTACTTTTTTTGCAGGAGTTCACCTTCTATACGACGTAACTCGAATGCCCCGCGCACGGGTTCCTAGAAGTTCCTAGAAAGTTATGTCGCGGATTTCAGCGAGCTTAACGACCCTTTGGAATTCTTATTGCCGCAATGAAAGCCGGACTCTCCCTCCTCTCTCTCTCTCCCTTCCGATCCTAGGCGATCGGAATACCGCGACAGGCGGACGGGATCGCTCTTTTTGCCGGTGGCACGGCCGCTACGAAGTCGCGGTTTCTGGGAAGAGGGTGGCAGGAACAGGATCAGGAATGCGATGGAAAAGGACAAGACGCTGCTCCATATTTATCGTACCGCGTCGTCAAAGCTCTCCACTAACGCAAAACCACGAGTTAGAGGCATCCTGAATGCCACCGCGGCGCAAGAAACAAATCAGTCTTATTAATTAATTTAACCGGCAGCTAAATGATCCAAAGAACCGGCGATTATTCTGCAACGCGGCCAGCCTTGCACCCGTGCGAATGGCGATGTATGTACTTTTTGCTGGGGAAACCGAAGAATATAATTCTCTCGAGGCACGGTAATTGGTAATTATTGTAGTCATCGATGATCATGAAAGGTAAGGTATTAAAAGGGTTTGAATGATTCATTAAATGTTTACTGACCAACTCGCCCACGGAATATGACGATTCGTTATCCAGAAAGAATTCGATACTTTATCCCTCTCTGCGGATAGGACAAAGCTCGATAGATGTGATAGGGTTTAAAAGTGGCCTGAGTCAAAATTTTGACGAAACCTTTCTGGGACAAGGAAGGGAACTAGTTTTCAGCTCGAAGGTCTTCTAGTCTCGAGCTCGTAATCGGGGTAGCCCCAGCGTTTGTAACAGCCATACGTTGCTGGCGCACTAATGGTGCGTCTAAGGTAGCCAGCGGGAACAAAATGAATTTCGAAGGCAGAAAAGGGCGAGGGGGGGGGGAGACGCAAGGGAAGAGTAGTCCCGGGGCTGGGCATGGCTTACGACCGCTTCTTGCTAGAAACGCATGAATAATGCAACAATTGGCCAGAGCGAGGACGATCCTTTGTTTTCGCAGGCCCTTCGTTACCAGCCGCCAAATTGCTCGCGAACCTATCCATCCCGTCTGCTAGTCACCGACCAATTTCGTGGCACGGACAGGGCGCGCAGCTCGCCTCTCGACACCCCCTGTCCCTTAAATCTTCCATTCGCGAATCCGTTTCTCGTGAAATGATTAATAATTACGGACCGGGCATCATCGTCAAGCTGCAGCTGCATTTCACTTGGATCGACGAAACGGTGTACACGTGAACGGATAATCTGTTCCACGAAATGAATTTGAATTTAGCAAAACCCGTCCGAGGTTCTACGAGGGTCTGGACACACGATAATGCTCGTTATAGGATGATACCACCAATGGATTTCTGATTTCATTACGGACTAAGCCACGTCGCGTTTCATAAATATTATTACATTGATTAGTGGACGAACAGATTTGGCGAATTTGATCTCGGTCCGTCGTGTTGAGAATTTCTGATCTTATTATTTAGAAGTTCATTCATTAATTGAATTAATGATACGATTCGACGATATGAATTCTCGAGGAGAATACTCGTTGGATTAATTGAAAAATTGATTTATCGGAGTCGAATTTCAGTGGTCATCCCAAAATCCACTTGGGTATATTCTTCGACATGAGACATGACAGTAGATGTTATTGCTCTTCGGACTAAAACCATCGGCCCGTGTAGGAAGAGGCAAGTACGGATAGATGGTAACCAGGATTCGTCGGAATTATCTTAATGAAGTGTCACTAATGTCCACCTTCTGCGTTTCTCTTTTCTCTCCCATGGAGATCCCTTCAAAGATCCTTCATCCCCGGAGATGTCAGGTAGCCGGGACCCTTGTATTCTCGACCGCGAGTAAAGGGAAGGCGAAGATTTCCTATGATAAAGTGTCCGTGGAATCTCGAATTAAGGCACGGAGAGGGTCCGAAAGTTTTCCCTTTTCCTGCACCGAAGCGACTGCAACGAGCTCGACCAGAACTATTCTGAACAGGTGAACCAATTGCAACCCTATTGTCGGGAAATAAGTTATGCTTTCCAAATCTGAAATCTAACCGTAGACAAATGATATTCTCTGCACTGTGACGTTTTGAAGTGCAATAAATTCGTCAACGCTAGGGGAATCGTATCATTTACAAAATCATAAAATCAGACAATAAGCTGCGATATTACCCCAGGTACAGGAACGGTATAGATATTGCTTAGCGCTTTTACAACGGCAGTACAAGGACCGATTCTAATTTATGCCAGCCTCGTATATAATTATTCGAATATCTTCATGGCATTCGATTCCTGTCATCGGTAACACGAAAGAGGGATCCTGCTAAGAGTATCGAGCTAACGAAATCGGGTGACCACACCGTGAGAAAACGTTTCCGCACAGGTAGAGGAGAAACCGTGCGTTATAGGAATATTTTTAGCACAGGTAGGTGTACGCGTCGTCTATAAGCGACGCGGTAAGCACACGCTAAAAATCGACGTTGAAGCGGGTGGAACCGAAAAACGCCCCCTCATCCATCCTGGACTCTCTCTCTCTCTCTCTTTCTTCCTCCCCCTGCATCGACAGCGTACAGCAAAAGGATCTTCGAGGCTCCGAAGTCTTGGTATTGGTAAAAACGTCGGCGATGGTGTGGTACCTGTTTCGATTTACCTGAGGGAAGGACTCTCCTTTCCAGCCGGACAGAGACGGGGCTAATACACTTTAACTACAGCGAAAGAGGAAGACTTGGCCGGACAAACACTTTGGGCCATCGCTCTGGTCAACGGCTAGAAAAGGACGGGAATGTTTCAGCCCTTCGGATCCCCTGTCATTTGCTACGAGCTTCAAGTCGTGAGGACCCCGAAGGCTCGTCGCCCAAGCGACGCGCTGCATGCATCTACGATTCTCCACCCACTCATACACGCGTAAATCTCGGAGTTGCTCGGCTGTGTGGTACACTGGCCGCAGCGAGCATTCACATACCTGGACAGGACTTGCCATATACCCTCCCCCGTCCGACGTCTCTCAACCCTACTTACCTTTATACCTGGCCGTGGATGAGCTTCGTGCACCGACGCGAAGATACACGCGTCATTAAATAATCCCGGCCCGACGCTCATCAGGATTTTTACGAGGCGAAATAATATTCGGCCCGACCATCCTGCGGATAGCGGTGCGATATTTTACGTAAGGATCCCGATGCCCCCCCTCTCCCTTTCCTCATCTCACTTTTGATCCGTTCCCTTTTTCTTTCTCGGCGGATCTTGTCAGCGAAGCTTTTTCTTCGTCTCCACTCGTCATCTTTCCCCGACTCCGTTCCCCTTATACTTTTTTTTTTCGCGTGTTATTGCACACGAGCCTCGTTGGCGTATCACGCGAGAGATCGTTTTTATTATTTTTACTCATCTGAAATCTTGCGGCGAACGCGACATTCTGGATCCGAATGATTGGGACCGACAGTTGTACGCGGTTTCCACGAAGAGCAGTTTCACGGACTATGCTTGCTGATATTCATTTCTAATGTAGACACGATTAATTTTATGCCTCTCGCAAAAAACGGAGTAACTCGAAGGAAAGAATAAAAAATGGTTGTGCAACTAATCTGGTAATAACCGAAGCCGGGATTCGAGCAATGATTTATTGCTCGGTGCAAGGAGCAAACGGAAGTTCAGTGAATCGTGACGGTAGTTTTATCGTACGAGTCCTATCTTTGTGCCTGGCAAACGGGGAAACGATCGCCTTAAATAATACGCTGAGGAGGCACGAAGCATTTCTCCTGTCCACAAATAAGCGCAGAGTACTCTCGTTTCCTTTAATAAATCTGCCGAAAATTTTCCAATCCATAGGCAGTCAAATTTTCCACTTTCAGCCGCTCTCGCGCGAAGCTCAGAATATAATCGATCGCTTTTGAAACGACAAACCATCTGTTAGCCGAGTAACGCGCTTCTGCAAGATTTCACATCTTAAATTGCCCTAATCTCAACATTGAAATTGCATTTGCATCGGCGTCTTAGAAATTATTTCACGCACGATCGGATAACATACTTTGCGAACCGAACACTCCAGTTTCCCGTCTACAACCACCTGCCCTTTGATAATTATTCCAAGATCACCCTTATCGCGTATACTCGGGCCGCTAACTTCTACTACATTTCCGATCTGCGATCGAACCGTGTCGGTTCCCGAGTATCCCACTACTCTTCCTTCCTTCTGACTTCCACAGAAACTCTCGCGTCGCGTGTTTCACGCGAGTCTCGTGCACAAACAATGCTCGTTCCTCGTGAATCTTTCCAATTAAGCGGCACGTCCGATCAGGTGCAAAGGACGACAGAGTGCACGAGCCGGCGCTCGTGTTCCTTTTTTCATTGCCCGGAGGGGCACCGGTTAAAAAGGGGAAGCAGTCACTTTCTGATCTACCTCATCCTGTTTCTTCCTATTCCCCGTTTCCTTTTAATTTTATTCCCCAGTGGTCAGCTTTACCCGTCCAATTCCTCGAGATACGAGGCTGGCGACACTCGTTGGCCCCGTTCCGAGAAGAATAATAATCCAGCAATTTCGAAGGCACGCTGCCCAGGAACCGACGTCGTCTGGACGAATCCTCTTTTTTCCGCGGCTAATTCCGCAGGTGCACAACGCAGCCAGAGCTAAAGCAGCCATCGTCGGCGACGATTCGCGCGCGGGCCCACCTCTTTTCAGCCCGTCTGTTCCTATATTAGCAGCTTCACGCCGTAGTCCGAGTGAACCGGCGAGACCAAAAGGGTGGAAGACGGGGGAGAAGAAGCATAAGACTCGAGCTGCTGAAACGTGTTTAAGGAGCGGCGAATCGGATGGAGGGAAGAGTGCAACTATGGCGTGCTGTAACAAAACACAGTCCAGAAGAGCGGAGGCCTGCCGGCCTAGAACAACAAAGACCCGGGGTCTTGCACGGCGATCACGTCCCGCGGCACATCGGATACTATTCCCTTGCCACCTCGTTTCTATCCTAAGCCCTTTATTCCTCGCCCAACGTTTACGATGTTCCTGCACTTTCCGGGCCAGCTCTGAAGCGAGATCGAAGTTATAAAAGCGAATCTGTAAAGGCCCCGTATCGGTTCCCGAAACCCCCCACACTCTTCCATATCGCGAAACAATGTCCGGTGGAAAAAAGAAACGGTGCACGAAACAGGATCACGGGCGAGACAAAGCGACGTTTAATTACCGAACCGCGAATCGTTTTCTGACCGCGGATGCATTATACGAATTCCACCGGCCGAAAAAGAAGCGACCGGTTTACCGGTGCGATATACGTGCACCGCGAGTGGTCCATTAACAATAATTTCGTCGGTGAATCGACCCGGGGGTGGGGCCACGCTCTCCAAGCGAGACAGAGACACGTCGCACGGTGGAATCCTTTCTTAGCAAAAAGGAAACAGAAGGGGGGAAAAAAAGGAGGAAGGAAAGGAACACGCCTGTGCAAACCCGTTTGGCCGTTAGCGGACTCCTTCGGCTTCGGTCCAGCTCGCTCAGACGCAGGACGATCGCTTGCCTCTGGCTCACGGCTAAAAGTCTCCGCGGCTCTTTTGCTCCTGCCGACTTGTACACTGACCTATATTCGATGGAACCGGGTTCCGGAGACTCGAAGCGACCGATCGGAGACACACTAGCCCCGAGAAGGAACGAAGCAAAGTGTAAGGATGCGCAGTAGGGTGGTTCTCAGCGTTTGATCCTCGAATAGTACAAAAGTAACATTCCAAACGTTGATGCTGGAACAGTAACTGGCTCTCGGATAGGCTTGTTAAATTTTTCTTATCCTGCGAAAATTCTAGTTCCTGATTAATTTCCGATCTATGGTTAAAGACTGCTACCGAGTAGCAGCATGCTTCCCCGCGGGAAAAGGTTATTTGTTTTCAGAAAAACGCGTGTCGCCCCTAATTTTCCAGCCAACGCGTACGTGCTCCGTCGCGTTGAATGATGCAGTTAGATCGATGCAGCCTGCACACTCCGGGGCCCGGTCGGGCAGAAGCTATTTATGCGCCCCGGTGCTTCTGAATCTTTTAGCGCGTGACGCACTTCGGGGATTGAATCCGCCGCACGATAATCGATCTCCGCTCCGCGGAGATGAGATCTGTTGATCGGTGAACTTGTTCCGACGACGCGTGCGTGGGCGTGTATAGCCCCTCCGATCGTGCGGGCAGCGTCGCGTTCGGAAAGTTCTAAGCTCGTTTACGCGCGATGCTGGGGAACGTTTCTCATTTTCCAGCAAGGGGTCGTTCGCCGACGTCTTAACGGGATTCGTGTCTCGAGAGTTTAATGAAAACCCGTAAATTATAGGTACGTACATACGCGCCTTTTAGACCGTAATACGAACAACTTGTGGATACCCCCGCTACGTGCTCGTGGAAAAAGTCGTTCTTACGAACAATTTTACCGCTCGCGTCCCGGGGAGGGAGATATTAGTGGAAACTCGGTTGGACGGATTTAAAGCAAACGCCGGCCTGAGTTTCTGAACGAGGTCATATTTTCCGCGGAGACGGAAATATGCTTGGCTCGTTTTCTTACCGATTCGTCGCGTTCATTTTTTACTTTCCTGTCGTACGGCACAGGACACTCGCGGACGCAGGATATATCCGGCCGTGGATCTAGGTTAATCGAGGATCATCGTCGTCGCGCTGCTTCTAACTTCGATTGAAATATCCCGCCGAGAAACTCGATCGATTTCATGGTTTATACAACAAGGTGAGACGTCTTAAGGTCCTTCAGTGTATAGCGTAGCCTTAGATTTGGAGAAAACCGAGAATAATTGTGTCGGATGCTCCATTGAAATTCTACGAAAAGCAATTATGCGACATTACTGCACCTATTTAAAATAGGTAATCGGAGATAATTGAGCGGAAAGCGTCGGGAATAATTAAAACAATAATGACTGGCTTGGACATCGGATGCGTATGGAAATTCGCGTATCATAAATATGCAAAACTCCATCTGCGTTCGAAATTTTGGGATCGGCTAATGGCTCGATCGATTGCACAAATTTTCCATTAGAGTTTACCTACACCATATTATAGCCGAAAGTGTTTCACTTTTCACCGGTTCCAACACAGATTGTCCCGATTAAACTCTGATTAATCGTTCGAGTCAACGAACTACATCCCTTTCAGCTTCTGGCATTGAAAAACGATCGATAATTGGCCGTGCACAACGATAAGCGCCGGAAACTCTCGATTAAGTTCGCGGGATTATCACGCTCGATGGTAATACCGTTGCATTTTAATGCATGCTCCTGTCATTTGCATGATTGCAGAGGTGTACGAAGATAAAGTGTGCACCGAGATGGATACGCTGCTGTGATAAGGCAAAGGTCCTTCCGCGATAAATGCAATCGTGATCGCCACCGGAAAACGAGCAAAGGGATCGATCGCAGAAGCTTGTGATCTTTCTCAAGGCAGAAAAAAAAAATGTTTCAATACTTTCACATAAACCTGTGCAGTGAGAAATATGAATTTTCGTAAATGTCAGTCATCCCGCGGTGTTTGCATTAAAACGTGTCCGCTATTTGAAAGAACTCGCTCGAACTAGGCTCTCGTAACGAGCGTGTTGTAAACTGATTTACATATCGAGCAGAAAGCAAATCAATAAATCAGAACAGAGTGTCCGGTGTATAGTTGCTTGCATCATCGCCGGCAGATAAATACGTAATTCGCGAATGCTTACACGTTACCCGGCACGCACAGTGGAACTCGTTGAATTATTCAGAGATGCAAAGGTACGAAATAAGCAAAAAATTCTAGCACACGACACGGAATAACGAGCAACTGTTGTGCGACGGTAACATTTAACGAGACTCGATTTCGCTGAAGCGCTATCAAAATCTCTCCGCAGCGACTTTCGGAAGCAAAAAGCGCGGCCCAGTTTCCTGTCTCCCGCGAATCACGCCCATTTTCATTGAGTGGAGTCGAGCGAAAAGAGGAGCGCTCCGGAGTGGGGCTCGATTCCATTTTCTACCCCATCATCTCGTGTCCGTCTCATTAGCACTTCTGACCCTCGAACGGCAGAGAGGGAAGGAGGGCACAAGTTGGGTGGCGGAGAAAGCCAACCCAGGCTGAATGCAGCTGCAAATGAGAGGCACCGACGCTGCCGCGGTGGTCGCCTGCTTTAGCTATAGCGAGGCTTCCTCTATGAAAGATGCAGAAGCGCTAAATGAAGAGACCCGGTCACTGGGGTAGCGTAGATATCAGGGACGAGCGGGCACACTGCGGAGACGAGCTTTGATCAGAACGTCCGACCGTCTTTCATTTTCTACCACCTTCTGTGTCCTTCGTTTCTCGAGGTATTCACGATTCTTTCCGACGCTCTATCAAGAGCCGGAAGGAACGTATTTAAACGGCAATCCGTTCGTGGTGAACTACTTTTCTGAAATTCTTACTTACCGTTGAAAGTAATGATAAAAACGCGATCAGGAATTGAGTACTACATGAATGGAAAACGATCGAAGAGGTGTACGGAGAGCAGGTATAGTCATACGAAAGCCGGGTATAAGTGTAACGTAAGATTGCGCAATAGCTGGTATACGCGAAAGATTGCAGCAATATTTCAAAGGGACAGTCGCGATCGTCCCTTTTCGTACTTGCCTCCGGAGGTTTATGTAAAATATCCTATACGCGCGGGGATATTGCTTTCCGAGATCTTCGTACGTGACAGCACGTTGCGCAATATCCATCATACCCCTTGCACGCTATAAATGTAGACAGAGACGTCGTTGGAAGCTTCAATGAACGTAACGTCCTATTGCGCGACAAATTTCTTTCGTATTTTTACCGGCAGGTATAAAAGTACGCGGTACGAGCAGATTTGTGCACTTGAAATTATTTTCGCTCAAGCATCGAGAAGGTTCATTGAAATTTTCCAAAAATTCGCCGTGTTCGATATCAGTGGAGTAGAGATAAGGGGAAGGCAAACAATTTCCAGTCTGTCTCCACAGTGATAATAGATAAGCTGTCTGAATTATTGACACCGTGTTTTTCCTCATTGTCTGTGTACTCAGATGGCACGGAAATTATTTATTGCCTCGAATTCATTTTAGATTTGCCAAGAAATGGAACAACGATTCCGTTCTTGGATGTCGAACACGATCTTAACAACTGAATTCTCCAGCATACCAAAAACCTTGACCCTGCTACCGTGTGAAGTGCCTCCCACCCTATCCTCGCATTCAATCTAGTATTCACGTGTCCCTCCGAGGCAACTCCTGCAATAATGATACCCACTGCTTATCACCGTCCAAGCCGCAGTGGCATCAGAAACCTTGACCTCCGCACAGTGTGAAGTGGCTTCCCTTTTCTGCAGTCCCTTCGAACCCGCCCGAACGATCATACCCATGACGCTACCCTTGCCAGGCGAAACTCAAAAATTCAAACCCCCCTCCCAAAAACTCTCTATATCCGTACAGAAACATGACTCGTAACGATATCCATACATGCACCCCGCGGTCCAAAAGATTGGAATCGAATCTGTCAATGAAGACTCACCGGGTTGTTGGTGAGCGCCGAGGTGGACGCAGCGGTGGGATGGTGATCGTAATCCAGGTAGTCGTCTCGATGGTATCTCCCGGAACCGTGTCTCTCCGTGTCCTCTCTGACGTCCCTGATGTCCCGGTAGTCCCTGAGATCCCGAAGGTCCCTGTCGCGCAGGTCCCGAAGATCGCGGAGGTCGCGCTGATCCCGGAGGTCGCAACGGCTCACGTGGTCCCGTTCAACGCGATGCTGTCTCGACATCGCCGTCGGTTCCTCCTCTTCCGAGTCGAGCAGCAGCTGCTCGACCCCACCGTCACGGCCTCCGTCACCTCCAGCACCACCTCCGCGTCGGGCGGGATAACGCCGGAGGTCACACCATCCTACCTCCTCCTCCGCCCTTCCGGCGATCTCGCCGCGGGGCAACCGAGCCGTGCCTGGGGCCCTCACGACCGATCTGCCTCGAACCTCCTGCCCCCGCGGCCCCCCGGGGGGCTCCACCACATCACACCCAAACGCTACGCTTCTTGGACCCCTCACGACCCAGCTCTTCTGCTTCCACTATGCACCCCTTACTTCCTCGATTTCTCCTTCTGTTCTGCTCTCGATTCTTATCTGATCCCCTTTTTTAGGCGAATTCCGATTGCCTTTAAACGGAAGTGATGAAGAGAACGGTGGCTGAAGATGACACGCTTCCCGGAACGCTTCCAGTGTCTGTAAACTGATGGGCGGAAAGGGTTAGTTATCGATTAAAATGCGCGCGAGGGTTTAGAGTGATCTGCGATGGTTGAGTAACGATACATGATCATGTTATTGTATTAACGACTGATTTATCCTATAAGTAGATATATCGGTTAAGGGATGAATCAGTTTGATGTCAGCGAATATCGGTGGATACGTGATATAACACTGCTGCATACGGGTAAGGTGCAAATTCAATTTTCACGCCACGATGGGTAATTCACTTTGAATCCAGTAAGTCAAGCTGTTTTAACATTCCGCCACGTGTTTCGGTATCGTTCCTCCGCGTGCTTGGTTAAACCTTCCTTTAGACGTTTGACGGAGTTTAATTGTCGAATTGAATCTAAATTAAAATAACTCAAATATTCGATATATTCCATGTGACAAATATTTTATACACTCGTCGCATCATCTCCTTTCCGATCGTCCGAGCAGTAAAAAGATCAGTGGCAATTCGTTAAATCGACGATGATTAATTAACTCGTTCGCGCCGAAGTACCCGGTCCGTTGATAGCGATAGACGCGAACTTCTCTCTGCCAAGGTCAGCCACGACCATTCGAAAGTTATGGCTGCTCTGCACTCTGTTACCTTGAGAGGCAAGCGCATTAAGTAACGCGACTCCGATCCGCGCGAAATTATAACTCTCGTCGCTCCACGAGAGAAGGCCGTGGAACGTCGCGAAGCGATCGCGGAACCGTCGCGGTTAACTGGCGCGAAATCAAGCGATAAACCGGTGCGTAAGGTTCTCCCTGACGTTCCATTCTTCCGGTGGGAGGGTGGCAGCGAAGCTCGCCCCGAGGTGGGGTGAGTTGGGGTTAGGTCAAGCCGCAGACCGCGAATGTAGGGTTGTGGGTCGCGCCCGGTCGAGCTCAGCTGCGTTGCGACCTAAAGGGGTTGCGGTCCGTCTTTGGTCGGGAAAGCCAGAGATACTTGACCATTACCCTTTGCACCTCTCTCGCGGATACTTCCACCGTCAACCCCTTTTTATAATCATCACCCCACCCTCGATTTTCTCTATGCAATTTCACAGGCTGCTGCTGGAAGAAATCGCGTTACGCGGTAGTAGAACATCGCTGCCACAAGTCAGACCGAGAGTCGAGCGCGCTGACGCGTCTACCGACTACCGCAACGGCCACTACCGCGATATTTGTTTAACATGAATCCGTACTATGAATCGAAGGATCTTGCAAAAGGATCCATCTGACATATCGCATAGCCGTATACCCAAGAACGCACGCAAGGATAGATAAATCTTACGGGGGAATATTCAAGCACCGCCGAATCAACTCTTTGAAACTTACTCGATCGCCCGTCCGACCTGGGGACCTGGTATCACGACCTTTGCAGTCAAAAGACCGAACACCGCACTCGAGATCACTTAATCGCACGCGCGCGGTCTCATATTCCACCCTGTAACGATCGACCTACGACACGTACCACGGTGACGAACGCGGAAAGGCGAACGAGGGTAGATCGCGACGATAACCGATTTCCGCGTGGACGATCCGGCGGTAAGAAAGTGTCCACGACGTCGAAACGACGGTGACGGTTGGGGCCGTGCTCGCGTCGACGGCTGCTGCTACCGCGGCTCGCGATACCTCGGTCTATCTCGGTCTGCCTCGTCGTTTATCGGTCTTGCTCGGCTCTTGTATTTGTGACGTCCAGCGACGGGGACGCGAAAACCCAGGCGGTCTAGAGTATCGATCACATGCGCCAGCGCACGCGAGTTACGCTGCGGCGCGACATAACACGCGCCTTTCTCCGCTGTCGCGAGGATCGTTTGACACGTGGTTTCGTTTCACCGATCTACCCTCTTACGATTACTGTAGATTCTTTATGTGACTAACAGGTGGACCGAAACGACTTTTAGATCGTAGGGGGTGCTAGATTCTTTCTGGTTGCGAACGGGGGATGTTCCTGGAGCGCAGGATGTCTAGGTGTCAAGGGATGACCTTGCCTTTGCCGCATTCGTTGCGACAGTAGTGTCTCGAGTGGTTCACGATTTGTCAATTCACCCGGGAATCATTTAGATGATAGACATTTAGATGCCAAGGGCTATTTAACTTGCAAATTTTAAAGAGGTCAGTGATACTGCAATTCTTTCTCATTATCCGATTAAAGAGAATGCAATGTTTTCTGTAATTTTGTTTGACAGGGAGAAATTATTTCTTAACTATGCGCTAATTCGCGGTTTCCCAGGTCGATTAGCACAAATTGCATTTCGAGTAGATCGTTCTGCTTATCGTTCGTCACGTTATCGCAACAATGTTCGTTGCACGCGTAATCAGATTCGAGCGGACGATACGTTGTTAAGCTGTTTACCGCGAAACAGTCATTAAGAACGGCGATTTAGTTGAATTGCGCTTTATCAACTTATGCATGGAATACTACGAGAGTTAAGCTGACCAAAATTGGTTTAGTTACAGGCCAATGTAATTATCACCGGACATATATGGTGAACACGAAATTTCACATGATCCCATCCGACTATGATATTCAAAGTTCGTGGCGGTTCACGAAGGGGGTTGAAACCATCCCCCGATGCTCGCTGAACAGCCCGACATCTGCCGGAGGGTGGATTAAGTGTAACGAAAGAAAGTAGTACGCGAAAGGGGAAACGATCTGCAGTTCTCTGCGCGAGGGTAGTCACCCCCTTTTCCGTCCCCCTTGGTTTCCACCCCAAAGTTCTCCTTACCGACCTACAGTGATAACAATCGAATTTTTGCCGACTGACCGCCAGCTTTCTATAGGCTCGCGCTCTGTAGACCAATGGCTATGCTCCGATCGAACGTTATTGATCGTAAAACTGTGCGCTGGAAGGGTTGAGCGTTTTCGAGTGATTCGCCATGCGGTGCTGCATGCTGGTGGTTGGAATCGGAACATTCTTCTTTACGATAGTGATTGCTATTTAAAGGGGTCTTTTAAAGACGATACTGCATGATCCCTTGACGATTTATCAAGGGTGCTATTTCGTAAACGTCATCATCGCCACGAGTGGCGACCGCAAGAATCAAACTCCAGGCTTTCAGAAACCGCACCCTATTCTCAGCCACCCTAACGCCTCGCAGTAAAAAAAAAAAAAAGTTCTGCGTATCACAGAGTGAAAGTCAAGTCCGTCGACTCTCCCCTTCGAAAGACATCCCTCGCCCCAGCCGGGAGCAACCCTTTCCGCTACCTGCGGGAGCGCGTGTGTAAGCCTATGATCGATCAACCGATCATCGACGAGAATCGCCAGGCGTTATCTGTCACGACGTGAGTAACGTCGCATAGCGGAACTTCCGGTCGGAAGTCGATGGCACGGCATCGTGTACCGAGCGAGGTGGCGGAGGATGCCAATGCAGCGTCGCGACACTCGCGTTGGCAGCCAGTCCCGCGTCCGTCATCCCCGTGTCTACGCCGTAAGGTGGCATTGTTGCTCTCGTTAGAGCTTTGGAGTCAGGCGCAGGAGCAATGCCACCGCGCTCATACCCGACAATACACGGTCTTGTAGAGGGGAAGGTACCTAGGAGAATGTCGATGCTGGTGGGGGCGAATAAGCCGAGTGTGCCAGACGAAGAGGATCACGTAGCGTGGTAGGGACGAGTCAACAGACCGATGGTGGGGCTGAAAGACCGAGGTAGAGCGAGCGAGAGCGGCGCGCGTAGAATAGAAGAGTGGCAAGGAAGGTGGAGAGGGAGCGAGAGCCCGCCGAAAGCGCATAGCGGCCCATAATTCGGTGCGCCGCCCCGCAATCAGGTTCGTGCTCCATGTTTCAAACCGCCTCGCTCGTCGTAACCGGGAGAGAGAGACGGTAGTGCACGTTTTTACGTTTGCTCGTCGGCTACGTAGACTAAGTACGGTCCGGGACAGATCGGAGGACGGGCGACTCCGTATTCGCGGCGGTACCAATTTTTCAAATCGTCCGCAGCACATCGCCGACCCGCGATCGAATCGCGCGCGCTCGTCACCGGTCGCTTATCGCACGCGCCGCTCCGGAAAACTATTGTACGAGGCTGGCAAAAAACGCTTTTTATCACGATATACTAGTTTGTTTTATTTTTTTTTTTTACGTAGCTCTTGTACAGTATTTATCGAATCCTGTGTAGACGAGGTGAAAAGAACCGGAAGACAGTGCGAGGGGACAAGCAGAAAACGCGGAAGGAAGGAACGCAGTGGCTTTGTGCACGGACTCGAGTATAGTCCGCGTCTGTCAGTCGACGAATCGACCGTTCATTCAGTCAATCAATTCAGTCAGTGCTGGTTCTACGCTTCGAAGCGTTTCCTCTGTCTCTGTTTATATTCGCCACGAGTTCCTCAATGGTGGCACTCCGATGTGTTTTCTGGCAGCCGATGATCCGTAAGTGAGAACGAGAGAAGAAAACGGAAGCTGGTCCATGTCTGGTGTTGTTACGATTTGTGAAGCATCACCGGAAACACCCAAGTAACCTACCGAGCAATTTTCGCTGGCTTGAGGAAAATGTGCCGCCGCGGGACAGGGCCAGTGAATAATGCTTTTCCTACGTGACGATTTCCACACGTTCTACATGATTAATAATTTGTTGGTGATTGTGCTTTGTCCACGTTTGTCGTTCGCGAAGAGAAACGTAACACCTTCGCCGACCGAAAGTCGTCCATCGTCGAGCATTTCTTCCCCTTCAGCTTGGTCCACGTAAATATGAAAGAAATCGCATGCATGCTTGGAAAACCCGCGCTCCGATCCGCACACGTGTGCACGCGTGGTAAACGAAGAGACGCGGAACGCGTACAGTCGCGGCGCGTTACAACGGTTCTGATTATTAACGAGTTATTACCGCGTTACTAATTAAGTTTAATTGCAAGGCCGCCGTTCGTTAAAGTTAATTGCACGATCGACCACGGCCCACGTCGTTAACTACGCCGTCCCTCTGCACGGCTGCGTAGCCGTGCTTTTATAGAAATTACGTGGGCTCGATCGGAGAGGACGCACGAAAATGATCGTTTCATCGTTTTTTGTTTTCGCAGACCGGTCGACGACGATTCAAAGCCGCGCGAAAATTCGTCGGCGACACGAGACACACTCGCCGCAGCCTCTGCGTTCGTCGCGGCAAATCGCGCCAGTTGTAATTACAATTGCGACAGCGCGCAACACGCGAGATCGTATTTCTTTGCGGTTTAGGACGCACGGTAGCCGTGTACGCGATTTTCTCCTCGTGTTCGACGTATCGTTTCGACGATTCGGTAATCCTTTCATCGATCACGGTCGTCTCGCCTGTACGTATACGTAAATCGCTCAATAATTTGTTGACCGCTCCGATACGATATTACGTTGCCGATCATTTCTTCAAACGTCTGCCGATGATCTCGCTTACGCTTGTCACTCGAGATTCTAACGGTACACTTTTTTTCCTTCGTTAATTCATAAACTTGATTATCCAACCTGCTAAATTATTCATCGTTACCATTTAGAGTTTGTGAACAACCGTTCGCAATCCTTTCTCGATTTCGGATCGATAGGGTTGATTCTTCGATCGAGCATTGAACCTTATTGTCTCCCGATGGAACGGAATTTCTGCGGGTTTCCCAAGATCATATTAATAAGCATGTTTTTTGTATTAACATTCTGGGAGCCACGCGTTTCCCGAATGATTCACTGAGGCCTCGTGGCAATGCATTTGCCGAATGATCCCACGATTTTTTAGCCTCGCTCTGACTTAACATCGAACTTCAACCCCCTCGGGTGTTATGCTAATGCATAACGGCTCTATGCACATGCCACGCCGGATCATAGACAGAATTTGTTAAAGTTCGTAGAACTGTTGGCTGCGACAGACCCAGGCGCACACACGCGTTCCCTGTATTGCAGGCGACGCGTGTGATCAATAAATTCGGCTTTGCACCACGTACGTACAACACGCACGCATCGTTGCGTGTACGCACGTGGCTTGCACACTGCTGCAGTCGAGCCTAAAACGGTGTAACAGTGTGTATACCTCTCTCTCGTGTGCCTCTGCAACAGTGTATTAAAAAGGAGCCAGGTCAGAGTGTTCAGCGTCTATTCGAAAATACGAAGCAATATACCGTCGCAAGAATCGTACTGATGCCGTGGGATTCTCGCTCTCGTTTTCTTTTTTTTTTTTTGGTAGAAATTATTAGACTTCGAGTGCCGATTGTTTCGAGTATTCTCGTCAAAATTGGCCATTCCCTGGCTCACTTTCTTTCTGGCCTCTATCATCTTATAACAGGCTTCCCGTCGTGCTTTTGATAAATTCGATACGAAGCTTCCTGGACGCGCACGGGATATGCCGGACACGTAACAAATGTACACGCGCGCATTATCTCAGCATGTATTACGCGCTCGTACCCCGTTCGCGAGCCTGTCTCTTAGTTACAATCTCCTCCTGTCGCAAAATGCGTATAATCTAACCATATTTTTAAGAAATAATTCAAGGATTTGGATCCCCAACGGATGCTCCTCCTTTTCTTCCATTTTCCTATTCGCTATTCAGATTAATTCGCGAGGATCATCACCGTCTCCCATACCAAACGGGAGTCCCTCGAGCCCGTGCCTTTCCACATGGCATCCGATGGTTATTTGATCGATACGAGCCCTCGCCTCTCTTTTTCACCACCGCGAGCATTGCGACCCTTTTATTAATGACTGACTCACACGCATCTCGATAAGCCGTGATAGTCACGAGGCTCGCATTTAGAAACGTTCCACGCACGAAGGTCGTATCTTTTCGGACCATTTATTAAGTGTCATCTCGTTACATGCCTCTCTCTCTCTTTCTCTCTATACGATTCTTCATTCGATCGATTAAATTCGTCGTATTAAAACACGGCCGGAGGAAAACATTGTTTCGTTGTTTTTCTTTACACACTTATCAACGTTGATTATCGATCTTCCGAAGTTGTTGCGCGTCTCGAAATCTCGGACGATCGTTATCGTAGCTTACGAAACAAAGAGTAATGCGACGGGTAGACGATCGAAGAGTGCATCTTGCATGAGTCTTGCCAGTATTATTTATTTGGAATACTAAAACGTTCAATGATAGAAGACGGTAGTAGACATCCGTATACCCTGCCGAGACCCAAGCAAAAACAGCGCAATTTAATCGAATTTATGGAAGCGTCACGTTCGCTAATGATTTATGCCCGACAATGTGCCGGTAATTGGCAGGGTGCACATAGCAAGCGACACGCGGCCTATCCACCGATTAATTAATGAATCGACGGACACGGGATTGCAGCCGCAAAATGATGTACATACATTCGTCACTGGGAGGGATGGTCGATCGTCAGTACATCCGTGAAAATCTCCGAGTTCGCGGGCTCTCTTACGTGGCGCGATAAACTGCTAGACGCTATGGGAATCCATTGCAGGTTGCAGTATTGAAGTCATACGCAACAGGAAGCGTATATTCGAACCGATGCATCCGGTCGATCGGACGGTATAAAAAATTATTCGTGGCATAAAAGAGCGATCGCGCGGTAATCGAATAGCGCCATAAAAACATAATTACTAGTAAGTGGTAGCCAATAATGGGAGGTGTAAAATTTTTAAAGCGGTTGATCGTTCTATTCTCTTTTCCCATAGCTATTTTTACAGACCGAGCGAGGTTTCTTTTTCCAGCGTACCGGCCAGTTCGCGGAGGAAACTTTCAGGGTTCTCGTAAAATTTTGAAGAAAAAGAATGCCCGTAATTTTAGTATAGTTCCCTAGAATGGGGCGTCGTTACCTTGAATACGCGGTTCGGTTTCAAATTGTTTTAAAGCGTTCGAGCGGCGAACCGCAATCAGATAACAGAAATTAAAGGTTCCTAGGGATCGTAGTTACGTACCTGGAGTTCGAAAAACGTACGCGCATTTACCGATCCTCGTTTCTATTGCTACGTGTACGTACATACCTGCTGAGAGGCCGGAGGGGCTCCGAGGGAGCGCAGCAGCTGGCCCGATAATTGCGCCGGTGATATTATTAATGGTCCCAAAGATTTGCTTCGGCCCGAGACCCAGGTAGACGAGAGAGAGAGAGAGTAACCGTAGCGTACTGTACTTGCACTCTGCGCGCCTACCTTAATCCTCGACTGTACGTGAAAATGTACAGAATGCAGCCGTGTATAATTCTATTTCGTTCTGTTCAAGCTAGGAAACGATAGGAATGAATATTTCCTTGGTTTAGAACGTTCGGGGAGCAATTGTAGTTTTCGGGATATTTTTTTAACAGTTCACTTCGTAATTACCCGTGCAATAAATGACAAGCTGTCAAGAAAGCTACGGGCCTTTGGATTATCATAAAATTATTACGAACGACATTATTTTCTCAACTTTCTATTCATCGAAAAATGGATCCTGTTTAAGAGGACGGCCGGCTGCAAATTTCTAAAATCTCTGGCTTTGGTCGAGCTTAAAGGAAACCGCATCTTTCACAGTTTCACTTCCAAGAAGGGTCAGGATGCGAGGGTCCAAGAGGGCGTTTATTTTCGGGCACCAATGGAATGCTTGTTCGGCGGGTGCCTACTCACTTTCATTGCAGTCTCGTGAAAACCTTCCACGTTCTCGTTGCACTCGTCTGGTAATTCGAGTGCCGCGCGTAGTTTCTTCTTCTCTCTTCGCCACCTCTTTTTAGGTATTCCGGATATTTTCCAAGTTAGCAGCACAGCGGCCTGCGTTCCCTCCGAATTCGAGGGGTTTGAATGGAAAAGGACTCTCGCTGGTAATACGAGAGCCACGTCACGGGATTTTTCCTATGACGCGCGGGCACGTGCAACTGCGAATGTGTATGCTCACGACACACCCGCCACGTGAAAATCCCGTTTTCACTTTCGTTTCAGCGATTAAATGCTTTCACCGATCGATCCCTCCCCGCGGCATAGGAAACGACACTTGGTCGAAATAAAATCAAGGACGTTCGGCGTCGTTGCGTTCATTGTACGTCTTTTGTCTCCACGCCTCTGCCCACCGGCCGGCGATGTAGCTTTTCAATATTTAAGCCGTGACGTCCGATCTCTCGAGCACAGAGAAAATTGTGCATTCCTACTCTACCATTCTTGCGAATACATTTCAATATTTAGGGCCGATGCAGTCCGACTGCAAAGTTCCCGGTGCATCGAGCTCGTTACAATGCTCCTTCGGAAGTTAGAAACGTCCCTCGGATATACATACTGATTATATCAAGTTTTATAGAAAGAAGAGATGGAAACTTGTCATTTAATACATGGAACGATTTGTCTTCTATCGAGAACACGGCGGGAATAATGTGTTTGTGCGGTTGAAATTATAGTTTAACGCTCGCAGGTTGAAAAGTACACTCCGTTATCGCGGAATTTTCTCGTCTAATACAATGCAGATAAGAAACTAGCAATTATCTATTTCCTTATCGCCATGCATACACGATTTCTCATATTTTTCCACAATTACCCGTCGACCGATAAAGTGAGATCGATTCAGCCTCACAAACCGAATCGTACACGATTATCGTACACGATGTCCAAACTACCATATCCTCGAATTGTTAGCAGAGCCAAGGAATTTCCAATAAAACCTCTGCTCCTTTTCAAAGCTTTTCCCCTTTCCCTTCCGGGGGGGCACACGAATCATTCACTTTTCTTGCGCGCAATCGTTTTTCCCGCCGGTAGTCCTTGAATCGTGGCGGGAACAGTAATGTAACGGGGTACAAAAACGCGATCGTTCGCGATCGATGTATCCAACGCAGATGAATCTCGGCTGGGAGTAACGCTGTGTTAACCGTGTGCACAGTAGTCGGAGCGGCATTGCCGCAGAAGGCGTTGGAGGAAGAGATATATCCTTTCAGAGGAGGCGAGAGGAAGCTGGATCGGAGGTGCCACACCTCGAATTCGCGGCATTCCTGCAACTTGTAGCCAATCTCCTGGCTCGTCTCGGGATCCGTCCGCATCGTTCTCTCACTCTCCGCGCTCCCCTTCCGAAGCACGGATCGCGAGCTATCTCGGAGCACGCGTCTGCATTTCCTACTTGCGCATAAATACCGGGACTGCATATGTTATCTGGCTCGGTCGGTCGTTAGCTCGCGATACGAAGAGCTTTTCTCTCTCTCTCTCTTTTTCTTTTTTTCGTCCGGGGAAAAATCGCGCACGTTGCACGGCTAATAATCGCGGACGATTACGCTTTACGAGCAGATTACGCGGTTCGAATGGACTTGGCCTTTTGGTCGCTCCGATCGGTTCCCGTAGCGTCCGATTGCAGTCCGATCTGTGTTAACACGATCATTTCTGCAGCGAGAAAAACTTCTAGGCGCGATTAAAAATTAATTACGAACGGTCACGAGTTTGCTCGTCCACCGGAATTGGTCAGTCATTTTACCTCGAAAATCGTAGCGAATACGATAAATTACGCGCGTCGCAAGGTAAACACATTGCGCGGCGTACTTGGTGTATGAATGATCGACGGTACGGTGTAACGCGTCTCATAATCGATCACGATTTCGACTTGTTCTTTTTTTTTCTTTTTATCTGCAGACTTCGTTAATCGTTTGATAAGCTCTGTCGATCGTACGCGAGATATCTGAGAGGGGGGATGCAATTAGTTTCCTCGCGGAGAATTTCCTCGATGCCGGCGACGTTTAATTGTTGTCGCTGCTAACCTAAATTGCATTCATTCTTGGCAATAAATTTCGGATTTAAACTCGAAGGGTGGGAAGACCCCGGTCTTTCCCACATTGCACGTGTGCACCGAACCGTGGGTTTATTACAGGTCAATAATAATTTATGGAACAAGGCAGCAGTGGCGCATATGGCATGCAGACACACAGAGAATTATTCTATTTTAATATATTTGACAAGTAACGAGCGTGTAAGGTTAATATGTTTTATACCGCTCTCGATAAAAAGTGTACTGAAAATAATTGTACAATGCCACATCGAAGCCTTCACACTCTTACACTTTTTTTTTTGTTTAACGATATAGATGCAACGTTCTATTTCGATGCAACGTGCGCATATATTCCTAACGCCGGCAATATGAATCGGAGGCTAATTATTGAAACAATTTTCCTCGTATTTAATATCGGAACAATAAACGAACAATAAACAGCGCAGGGTATTAACGATTATTTAGATAACGCATTATCGGATAATAAATGCACTCGTCACTCGTCCAGAAGCGAATCGTCATTAGTCACTTCTATTATTCGTCGAAATCGATTTCTCTTCGGCTTTCACCTTTGAGACCTACCTCGTCGCGATAAAATAATTAAAAAGAAAAAAAGAACAGGTACACCATCGTCGACAATAAGTGCGAAGGAAACGAAAAACAAGATGAATTATATTCGACTTAATTACATCGCGTATCTTTCTGGCTTTTTTTTTTTTTTTTTTTTTTGAAAAACCATTATAGATGCGAGCGACGCTACGCGTAATCGATCTTAATTCCGATCTACCGCGTATATCTCTTTGCGCCCGTTTCCCCGTCACGCCGTGCACAGATCCCGCGGTTTCGCGATAAAAACGCAATATTCTGCAGTCGACTGTGAGATAACGCGTTCCATATTGCAGAGAGCCGACCAGAGATAACAGCACTCGCGATATTTACGTACACACGCGTGGAGCATTGCGCTTCATCGCCAGCTTTTTTTCCTATCTTGCTCTTCTGTTCTCTCCTCGTCTACATCTGCATAGAATCGATTGCAACTAGTTTATCGCGGTCGCTAAAAGAGAACAAAGAATCAAACAGAAAATTCAATTAGTTTCGACGGAGCTTCACCTGTTCCCAAGGGGAACATTCGTACAATATTGACCGTCGAGAGTATCCGATGTTCTTCCAAGAACCAAGCAACCGTTAAACGTTGATTCTGTAAAGGGAAAAGGGTACGGTCAATTTGTACATCGATGGAACGCGAAGGTTTTTTGTACGAGAACTTCATTATCGCGTCGATTGCTAAATGTCTCTTAATTAGACCGTACTAGATCCCCGAGAACGCGCGATCGAGGAAATACCTGTAAACACGACGCGCAACTAATTGCTTGTGCGCGCCGACAGAAGTCCTCCTGACAAGTTTCACTCGCAAAAGGGATCCGGCTGGAAAAATTTGTCGCGATTTAAATAAGTTAAAGAAACGTCCTTTAACAATTTTATACCCTAGAATGGTGTGCGGGGATATTGATTGTTCCCGCTTACCACCAATTACAGCTAATTACACAAGAACCAACCGCATCGTACCCGGGTATGAACGTGACAAATTTGTCGCGTCTCCAAATGAGCCGGCGAAAGCACGCTTACAACACCATGTCGAACAGGTGTGCACTTGTAGAAAGTGCAAGATTCGTCGAAGAAGAAAGTGTCATCGCTGAATGGCCATGCGAACCTCAATGTACACGTCGATCGAGAGTAGGTTTAACATCGAGCAGCACGCGCTCGTGCTCGCGAACACGTCGCAAATCGCCGGTGAAAGTCATTTAACCGCGCGGCGGGCATGATTATCGTGCTATCCGGGCAATCGTCATTCAATTATTGCACCGTTGGGCCAGTCCTCGCGCGGCGTAATTACGCTCGGACGCATGAAACACCCCGTCCGCCTAGTATTGCGTTGCGCGAAATTCAACGCGTACGCGAATCGTTGACAACACCTTTCGAATTCAATTTGCGTCCGCTTGCATCGCGGCGGCGACGGTGCTGTTTCTTTTTTTTTTTTTTTTTTTTATTGTTCACCGAGCACCTTGAGAGAACACTCGGAGCAGCTCGTCCTGAACTTTGATTAAACGTTATTGTCCCTATTGAAACCGTGGCGGGGTAAAGTTGGAATGACGCGTGTTGTTTTCAAGCTCTCTGCCCGTATGCCGGCACAGAAATTATCTACCTACGACCGTGCGCTCCTTATCTGCGGCTTGTTCCAGAACTTTGGGGCAGTGTGTGTGCGTGTATGTAAAATTTTCAGTGCGTCGAGTATTTTTTTTCCGCTAATCGTTCTGTGCAATCGCGTAGGACAGAGATTAGTTTTAATTTAGCGGAGGGTTTTGCGGATGAACGATTGAACAGAATCGTTGCCGCGCGATTACGGCGCACAATGCAAATCGCGGGGGAACGTATTATTGAACGCGGTTCTCAATTTCACGCATTTACATAAATGCATTATAGCGCGAGGTTCGATTTAAAAATCGTTACTCGCCGGTGACATGTATCCGATGAGGATTTAATTACACCCGCGTTGCGTATCGATGATGAATCGAAGTGCGCAACGACGAAAACGATCACGAAGAAAGTGCTCGCCGGTGAATGAAAAGATTCGTGGGTACCCCCCCCCCCCCCCCCCCCCCCCCCGAGAGGAAGGAAGACGGGTGCGGCGTGTCTCCTCGAGCGTAGCCGCGCGAAGAAACGCAATAAAATATTGAAAAGTACTGGTACGTGGTCGTAGAGTAATGCGATAGGCGTTGTTGACTCGCGATTATAAACGCCGTATGCGCCGCACTGCAATGAGCTTTTACGATCGCCCCGTCGAATATAAAACGTGTTCGAGGAAGTTGCACGCACCGGCGACGTCCTTGATTCGGTTCGGCGAAATTTTTCCCCGCGAATGAAATATTTAAACGTTGTATCTTTTGATTTATCGCACGCGTGTATCGCGCCGTACGTGCAAACACTTTAGATATAAAAGGAAAAGAAAGGTGTCTCACGGCGGATTACCAACGGACGGATTTTAATGCTTCGATCTGGCTGTTCCGATTCGAAACAGGAGGTACAAATTATTTTAATTAACCGAAGAAACGTGGACAATCGTATCGTTCCATCGACGAATCTTCTTTTCTATTCTCGACAGTCGAGGGAATTGTTTTATCACTTGCACGCAATAATAGAACAGAATGCGGATTATGCATGTGTACGTAATTTCTTCTAATTAAAAGCAGCGAACGGTTGCCGCAAAAAGATGGTGGTATTCGTGCCGGGGGCACGAAGCAGCAACGATCGCTAATGATGTCGGGTTTCTGTCTCCCGTTGATCTCTCGGTACCTTCATAAATCACGGCCGCGTCGGGCGTATGCAGATCAACGTGTTTTTACGTCGAATCAGTCTTCTTTCGCGAACGCGTTCTGAATCACAAAATGCCCCCGCCGGCGCGCCGGTTGCTTTTGCTTTTCGCTCGAAGACGAATAATTAACCGGTCCTGGAATACAGAGCATCAGTCGGCGAACGAACGGCCGAGCCCTTAATTATCTCGTTCAATATTTGCCACGCTGAGAACGCGGCGAGTTTTCACTGACGCTCGCGTTTACGCGGTGTTTGTGAAATCGCAAGGGGGACAGCGAGCGAAGAGTGGAGGAAGGGCTTTTAAGCGCGTAACAGCCGATGGATCGGTGAAAATATATTCGGCGACGCGCGATTCATTCATACGGTTTAATGAAACACGCGACGAGGACGCGCACGTGGAACGCGGCACAATTTCGCACGCGTGCTAGTCCGATGGAACATTTGACAAGAAGCTCAATGTTTCTCGTAATCCTTGGTGGAGCCTTAAGCTGAAATTGATCGGAAATTCTATTGTACTCTGTGATCAACCGATTCGCGATTCAACCCCCGTGGGGTTGAACGATCCGCGCAGCTTCCAGGAGAATGCGTACTCGATTTCGCTATTCGAGATAACGCGTGTCCGCGCTTTCCACGCCTCGTAACGCTTTCTAGCTATGCGCTTGCGAAATCCTCTGGTTGGTCGTTATGTCAGTTTCATAATGTTCCAATGCTCGGAGGCGTGTGCACGCTATTGATTCGTGTCGCGTTCGCCTGCTATCGTTTACACTCTGAATTGCATCGGTTCGATACTTTTTCCCTAGAACTCCCCCCCCCCCCCCCGTGTATCTGATTTCCAATGAAATCCCCCTCGAATTCTCGCCCGGAGAAACGAAATTCTAATCGGAGATCGTTAGCGAATAAAAATCGCTCGAACGGCAGGCAGTGCTTTAATGCAGCGCCTTTAATCAGCTGGAAAGAATTTTAACCAGACATTAATGTATTGCACGATTTCCTGTAACGATCGCAACCGGCTCTAGCGTTTTATACTCCTGCAATTCGGTCGCGTGTTTCTACCCGCCGTAGCTTTAATACACGTTTCTGTAATTTATGAGCTAGACGAGAAACATCCGAATGCCCGCCGTTTGCAAAGCGTCTGCCCGAAGTGGAAGCGTAATCAAGCTTTTCTGTCCGCCAGAGAAATCCGGCGGCCCGCCCCTCCGTAATTGAAGGTGAAAAAGCAATTACAGCTCGACCGGTTGGATCTTCTATCGGAGACAGCCGAGACTATGTGTATCTCGCGTGTTTTCTAATATTTGTCAAGGCTGTTACAAAGTAAATTCGCGGAATCGTAAACAACACCGATAGCCGCGTTATCGTTTCGCGATATTTTCGCCGGCTCATGATTTTCCTTTATCATCATTATTATTGTTCCGTTTATTCTTCATTTACTTATTTTTTTTGTATTCCTCTCCGTACTCTCTGTCTCGTGAACCTGCGTTCGATAAGGACTTCAAATTCGTACGATTCGGGCGAGCGTAAATGTTATTCTTCAAGCTTATGATAAATGTTATTCGATCGTGGAATATCGTGATATTATCGGACAGCTACAGTGATTCGATGCACATAAGTACATATTCACCCTGATCATACGCATGTAAAACGTATGCGACACGCTGTCGCGGCCAATGGGACCACCGGATACGATTCTCCGAAGTTGTTGCACGCGTTCATTCTCTCCGATCGATGCGAGAGCGTCCACTTATCATTTCGATCTTACTGACAACAAGAAACGACTATAAATGGAGGAAGTGCTATAAATGCACCGTGAACAGGAGAGATTTATTATTTCTATCTCGTGGACGACAATTTCGTTTTAAAAGTAATAATTTCTTCGGGATACTTAGGCCGATAATGTACTTCGTAACTAGAAAGCGAACCTTTTAATGGGTTCTAAAAACTTATCACGCAATCCCCTGTGTACTTGCAGCGGAAAAGCTGCGATTACTCAGAGGTTGCTCGTGCAAGTGTAATTGCTCGATTCTTATCGCACCTCGGTTGGTTCCTCGCACAGGGAAACGGAAGGAAATTTTGTTGCAGCGTGTCGCCAGTTTCGACGATAGAACCAGACACTGACCGAATGTTACGAGACACTGCGTTCCTCGACGAGTTCGATTAATACTTCGATTAATGTTATCTCTAGCTTGTAATGTCATTTCGATATCGCTTCAAGCGCGACAATATGCTAACGCGGCTTCTTTCATCTGCTTTGCAGAAGGGAGGTACGATCGAGGCGGTTAGAAGGAAAGGTCGGTAGAGAGGAATCGACCAGGAAGACTCGGACAGGGGCATGATAAGCGAGGACCCGTATGTTCCAAGGGAATCAGGTGACTTGGTAGACAGTAGTGAAGCGTTTGGTGCCCAAAGAGGAACAACGTATCGAGAGATTCACGGGCGACGCATGTCGGAATGACGCGTCGATCGAGTGATGGAAGTGCAGAGGGTGCAAGGACTTTGTTGAATAGGAAAAAGTGATATACGGCGTTGGCTCGTGTCAGGAGGAAGGGAGTGGAAGAAGGAAGAGGCAGAAGAACCGTTGGAGATCGTCGAATTTTTCGCAGAAAAGGTTGGCTTTCGTTTTACTTATTTGCATACAGAATTGTAACATTATATTAATTAAATTTATATTGAATAATGTTGCAATATCTTTTAAATAATCGCAGTAATAAAACATAGGGCACTTATTATATAAGCCTACATATTTAGTTTACAAGCCGAACAAATCGCCTGGCGTTTATCGATCAGTATTCGAAAATGTCCGACAAGCGTTGGCGTCACGTGCTGGCGGACCATCGCTCACAAGTAGACGCTGCATTGTTTTCAGAAACGGTCGTGGGCTCATTGTCTCGCCAGCCTAAAGCAGCGGTGACGGATAACTTCCTCTCGTCGCTATCACGATGCTGTTATTATGAGATCCATGGTGGACTCGGCGTTTCCTTACACCTGACATCTTCCCGAAGACACCACCGTTCGGCGAACTTCATCGTTCTTTGTCGATACTCGAAGCTTGTCGCGAAATCGGCTGGGCCAAACGACGAGCGGCTAAACCAAGGAAAGCGATCGTCAGACGGGATTACCAAAGAATGTTTATTTCGAACAGAACAGGAGGATACGTTTCGCTGATCGATTAAATAAATATATACATATATAGAAGAATTCGGTGATCGAAGTTTAATCTGGATGACAGATTCGGTCAAATCGCACGGTTCCTCGCGGTTGATAATCGCGCGATAACGGGCAGCGATTGTCTGCGCGGCTGTGCGTGGGGAAAGGAGACCAAGTCGATCAAGGATAGGAGGGGTGCGGTGGTGAGACGCGACGAGAGGGTGAAGTGAAGGTGTCCTCGTGGGGTGGCAGTGTGAGCACGATAGCACCTCTGGTGCCCTCGGCCGTGGGTCCCGAGGGGACGGACGCCATGGCGGCCTCTTCGTCCTCGTCGAGCGGCGAGCAACAGTACTCACTCAGGTGGAATGACTTCCACTCGAGCATCCTCAGCTCATTTCGGCATCTGAGGGACGAGGAGGATTTCGTGGACGTGACCCTTGCATGCGACAGTAGCAGCTTCACCGCCCACAAGGTCGTCCTTTCCGCGTGCAGTCCTTACTTCCGGCGGCTCCTCAAGGTGAGTGATCATTTTTCGTTCTTATATCGATTTTCCAGAATTGTTAAATTTTTTGCATCAACAGTGTCTATTCTTATCGCGAAGTGCGATCGATCGATGCGCGGCGTAGACGCGCGAAATTTCGCGTACTTTCGAGTAAAAACATAGCGCTGTTAAGTTATCGTAAAAAGTAGAGTTGCCTGGTACAATTTTATTGACGCATGGTATCTCACCCCCGATCTCTTTCCGATCGGTTCAAAAGTGAAATCGATTGTACTCTGGCTTCGACGTGAAAACGCCGAACGGTTAATTATACTGCGAACGAGAAGGATGTGCTCGATGGAATTCTCCGAACATGCTCTAGTATTCTTGTTCTTTTTTTTTTCATGTTAAATTACCGTCAAGTGAAATCGCTTTCGCGAGGAAATTTCGTTCTCGGTTCGCCGTGCATGGAAACAATTTACAAAGCAATTGTATTTTGATTTGCTTCGCTAATATATTTCATATTCTTTCACGATATACGTGCATTTTCATCGTTGAAACTTACGCGTAACCTTTGTGATTTTAAAATAGCACTCGCAGTAATAGAACTTCGAGAAATCGTGCTTCATTCTCCGCGTGGACGTTTTGACGCGAATTACCGTAGAAGGGAAGGTAAAAGATTTTTTTCGTCGGAACAGGTTCGATAGAGGGTAGATAGGACACCGATTTCTTCGGCCGCCGCAATTTCCTGTGCAATGTCAGCCACAGAAATCGCGTGTATCGCGTTGCCGCGTGAATCAGAGTCGTGTTATTTACTTAATTAGCTGGCTAATTATAATCGTTTCCATCATCATTTTCGCAGAAACGACATTACATAGAATACAGTTGAATTTTATTCAAAAGTAATTCGTATCGTGTTGCATTTTCGCGCGGGCGTAAATTGCAGTCGATGCAAGTGCGAAATTCAGACGAAACATATCCTCCAGTCGCGTTTTTCGAGAGCGGAAAAGAGTAATTACGCGTCTGCGGAGGAAGAATCCAGGAAGGACTTCCGGTTGGATTTACATAATAGCGCGGCACCTCGACCGGCTCTGATTGTTCTTGCCCTCCAAAGGACTATCGATCACTTGTGCGTGTCGTCGCGGATGTCGTCGACTATATCCACCCATTCGAGAAACCCGTTTCCCCGAATTCCCTGATCGACGCCTCTCGTTTCTCTCTGCAGAGGAGACATGCTTCTACGGTAAATCGTACCTTTGCTAGAAACGTCCCCGTCAGACCCAGGGTATTAATAGTTGAATGATGAAAAAAATCATTTCTCACTCATGAATTATTTTATATTATTCTAATATCTTTCTGGGATTGGATGACGCATGACGCGGAGAAACGGGAAAATTAATGGGAACCGGGAGCGTACAGGCGTTTGCGAGCATTCATAAATTGAATAATGTTGAGTATTTATCCGCGATAGGCTCGAGGTAGTTAAATTCCTCATTCCAGGTATAAATCAAATTACCTTCAAGGCGCTTGTGTGTAATAATTCAAATGATTCTGTTGCTTGGAGTTTCATTTCATCCCGACCAGAATTATGATTAACGTAATCGCCGGAATCGTTCACGAGGGAACGAAAAGGAAGATCGTTTCACGGCCAAGAAAACTGACATCGAACAGAGTCGGTCGACTTTCTAATTGACGCGTCCCGCTAATTGATTTTAAACGTCAGGCGCGGTGCTACGTACTCACTCTCAACTTCGATGTTAATAACATGACGATTTGTCCTCGTGCTTGCGTCACGTCGTGCAGAGACAACGTCGAGGAGAAGCAATGGTCACGTTGCGTGAATATAAGTCATAGGGTCGATGCGATAAAAAGCGCAACATTACGTGATCGCAAAGGCGGAGCCATTTGCGCTCATTAATATCCGCATTATTATACTTTCACTGGCGCCTTAGTGGCGCTGCGACGTTTGTTTAATACTCGCGGACACGTAGAAGTGGCGATTATTATTATTATCGTCGTTGTGCGCAATTAGGCAGTTGAATTAATGCTAGGCGAACCACTATTGCACTGGCCCAGCCTGTGTACTTTTCTCCCAATTATTTCGTGTGTTCCCGATATTATATCCGTGACGTAACAATAACAGGGCTGCCCGAAACATCTGACAGCACTGTGCAT
Source organism: Holcopasites calliopsidis (assembly GCA_023838395.1). NCBI lineage: Eukaryota > Metazoa > Arthropoda > Insecta > Hymenoptera > Apidae > Holcopasites > Holcopasites calliopsidis. The sequence goes on from JALHAQ010000009.1 coordinate 4,480,385, forward strand.
TTTGATTTATGCGTTAGTGCACACCGGTGCGACGATTTACGACAGACTATCGGCCGGCTAGTCGATGACGAATCACAGAGTTATCGACTACGTCCGCAGTGATATGTACCAAAATATGACCGTCGCACGGGTCCATGCTATCGATAATAAATTTCGTCCTGATATGGATCGTTCATAAATTAGCTATGCAGCAAGCAATCGCGATGCAAGAAGCACGCGGTGCAATGCTTACGTTATTACGACGGGATTAAAACGTGCGTGTAATCGCGTGTCACTCATGCCTGCTGGAAATAAGTACAGGCTACCGCGGAGAGAGAAGTTACGGCAATTCGAATGAAACGCCGTGAAGATTAATTCCTCCCAAGTGGTCGTCGCAGTTGCCGGAGCATTAGTGCAGTCCGAAAGACGCGTCTCTTCGTGGATTATCCACGCGGATATCGCGAGCGAGATATTGTAAAAATGTGGAATGAACGATGCAAGATATCGGTGTAAATTTGTATTCTGAAAAAGTCCTCTAGAGTTAATCGAAATTTACGATTGACTCAGTACTACGCAGTTAACTTGATTTAAGAGAATCGTCAGTTCGGACGATATTCTAATCGCTTCCGAGCGCGTGTTCGTTGAAGAAGCGCTGTAGAATGTACCCATTGACGAAGAGAACGAAATCTCGCGCGAGGTGGACGTTAATGAATCGTGCGGAGTCCGCGTTCTACAACGCGTTGACGCGGTCGCGCTGACGTTACGGGGCATGATAAATATTGAAAGTGTCTCGCGGCGGTCCGTAACGCGGACTCGGAATCGGAGGAAGGAGAGGTCTGCGTCTCGTTATCGTGTTCACAGAATCGTGGGTTACACGCGCCGCGGCTATATTAATCGCGAGGGATCGGTCGTTTACGCGCCACAAGAACAGCCCACGCGACGCGGATGAAAATAATAATATAAAAGGGATAAGAGAGGCACGAGAGTGGGGCGATGACAGCGTTATTTCGGCGTTGGTACAGCAATATCGCCGCTACTGTAAATCACATGAAGGGGCGGCGGGCTTACAACCCCTTGTAATTAAAGAATCGAGTTACTAGAGATATTGAAGCAAGCTCGAGAAGCACGACTCTTGCCGTTCTACGTGTCTTATTTTTATCTCGACGGTAGCTTTTAGGGGAATACAAAATACAGAATAAATTAACGACTCGGCAAACACAATGTCCCCGGTTGGAGAACACTTTTGTAGCGCGACGCGGCGAGGAGGATCTGTTTAGAAAGGAAACACGACGCGGAGACGATGGAAGACGTATGTATCGTAAAAATGCGGGGAGGAAAATGGGAGTCACGGCACGTGGTGAGTGCAGGGAACAGAAAATTACGCTTGCACAATCCCATCGCGTCGCGGTGGCGGGTAAAGGTGCTCTATATTCTATATTTAAAGGCGCTCTTAGGGAGGTTCGGTCGTAGAAGCACGTGCGTGTGCGCGTTCGTACGCTCGCGCGCAATCGGTTTTACCCTCACGCACTCGCGCGCGGTACTTGCGCTTCTCCCGTGACCGGTCGCATTTAAATTTACCAGCGTTGGCCCTCGGCGTCGAGACGCGCTCTTCTCTCCCGACGTTTCACGGCTCGTGATGCGCGTTGGAAAGAGGAGAGCGGAGTATGCGTGAAAAGAAGAAGTACGTGCGAAGGGCGGAGGAGAATCGTTCTGGAAATATACAGGACGATCTCGTTTGTTTCCGCCTGCGCTAACCGTGCGATTCGAAACGCGGCTGCCGTAACGAGAACCTTTACGTCGCGCGTATAGTGGGGCGAGAGGGACACCGAGGAGATCGTGGCTTCTATTTTCTACTCGAAGAGCCTCGGCTCGTTCGGATCAACGATGAGATGATACGAGACGGTTGGAAGTTGAAATCACTTTGAGAACCAGCGAATAATTTACGAGCATCCTCCTATCCGTGAACCATAAAACGGAGACCGCGGATTATTAACGGGAACGATCTCGATGCAGCAGAAAAATCATTTCGAATGTCCGCGTATAGGAAAATGTAATTCTCATGAATGTCCGGGAAACGAGGAAGTTGCTGATGCTCTAGAAAAGAGTTACGCATCATCCAGAGTTTCATGTTGTTGACAATGACCCGGCTATTATTGAATACATATTTTTTTTTTAATATCTTTGGCGTCGCGTACCGTTTATATCGGGAGCGATTTTCGCGGCAAGATAATCGTACATTGGTCCGATACGAAGTCGAATTTGACGTGCTTCGCGGTATTCGTGTAATCGCGCGAGATAAGAGCAAGTTCAGCCGGTGTTCTAATCAAAGCCGCTCGCCTCTTCCGCCTCGCAACGTCACGGCTGTTTACGATTACGCGCGTCACGCTCAGCACACCCACGTTACAAGCTCCATGCGGTGGGTAAAAAGTGAGCCACATAATGGTATGTAGACGAGTAAATGATTCTCAGCAGCCGGCGAGTAACGATCCAATGGAAACTTACGATGGCACCGGATCCCCACCTAAACTGGCAGACGTAACCGCGTAATTGTACGGTTCAACGTTTCTCGACGTACACCATCTGTCGATGGGCAGACAAAAAAATGTACCCATTTTTAGAAATCGTTATAGTAAAACTTGGTATCAGACGTTGAACAGTAATCGCGACAGTGGAATACAATTCTTTTGATCTCAGGCTTCGATCGCGAGTTCGTAATTCCGCGATCCGATTAATTTGCTTCTCGATCGGACAGACTTCTGGTGTTTACGCTGCTACGTCGGCTCGACAAACGCCTCGTAATTATCCAACAATATATGAACGCACGTGTAAATTGACGTCTACGCGGAATGTTTGTTTTGCCTCTACGTACTAGGCAATATCGCTCGGCTAATCCGATGTTCGATCAATCGTTAATCCAACGTCCGGTTAACACGTGGAACTCGATTTAAATTACAATTTAACCAATGTGCCAACAGTGGTAACTCGATTGTTACGACTTCGATGATGTACTAACGTACCTAAATGTTACACCGTTGCGGTACCCAAATTTCACGGTGGAACCGATGAAGTTGGTAATGAAATTTTTAGATAATAAGCAACCACTGATTGTACAACAAATCATATAGTTTGCTCTCGTGAAAACGTTTCGAGTCCATAGGCTGTTGAAACACGTGCGTACACGTAAATGTATTCAGACGGTGCCCCGTTGACTGGGGGCAGTAAGAAACGCAAATGCGCCACGCATTACAGCGACCTGGTGGAGAGTGCTTTAATGTACGCGTACGTGCCGCGTAAGTGGTTTCGTAGGAACGGCCGTAAAGGAAAACAAGCCACGATTTCACGACGTCGCCTCGGATATACGGCGTCATTTAACCCCTCTAACCCGCGAACTTCCTTCGCCGGGCACTCCATTAATGGGCCTCGCCTATAATTGAAACGACGTCTGCGCTAGAAAGACGATAGACCCAGGTACTGCCTAATTCTTGTTTTCCTCTTCTATCTTCGCAGCTACTTTTTTTTTTCTCGCATCACTCCGGAAGAGATGTTGCTGGCAATCGTTCGCGGCGTGACATTCGACGTACGTGCATGACACGAAGATTATACCGTTGCCGAAGCTAATTAGAAATACGTGTAAGCGAGTAATGAAGCGCGTCTTCTGTTTAAAAAAAAATTCTTTTTTCCTTCTCGCCGACCGATCGAATAAGTGGAATTACCGCGAATTAAAATCTCCGCGCCTGCATTCGGAAGACGGTTAACTAGAATTTTTGTGATTTCGCCGGCGGTAATCGATGGTATTTAACGACTGTAAATTTTATGCGAGACCTTTGCTCGGACGGCGCGGCCGCGCATTAAAAATAAATTAAGAAGAAGCCGAATACGATATCATCGGACACTACTGAGCCTTTCTATTCCGTTTCCATTGAGGGACGATTAAAAAATATTCGGAGAGGAGCGGGGGGTAAGATTCTTTCGCACGAATATTTTTGCAAAATAATCGGATATTTCGACAAACAAAATCATTTTGTCCACTGACTCATACGACGGCGAGGCCGGGTCGGATTTAGAGAACATACTTTACAACAGTGTGCGGCCGGTCAACAAAATACCATCGTCATTAGCACGTAATAATGAATCGAATTATCATTATAAGCGTGATGTAACGTGGATTTCGACGAATCATAGCATCGGCCCCGGCGTTGCAAAACATCGCACCAGACAATGTAAAAAGATGGTGATAAATTATACCCGCAATTAATTTATTTCCGCTCGACGAATCGCGCGTACCTTTATTCGAAAAGCTAAACTCGTCGCGCGTAACTATACACCATCATTCTATTTACCGCAGTGAAATATTTCGGCACGAATGCCTCTGTATCATAACAGGATACGACTCGATCTCTGCGGTCTTTCCTCCATCGTGCAAGTACGCGCGCACTGACGCCGCCAGTTCCTTGGCCCGATACAGATACAACGATTTCTGTAATTAGCCGCGACGCAATCGATTCCTCGCATCCATTTCTCGAGCGTCGTAAAAATTTTTTCGGCTCCGGCCCCCGCGGCCGGGTCAAATTTAGACAGCCGTAGTACATCTGTCGACTATAATATCCATTGAGACTCGTCGCCGTAAGTACCACCACCCCACGCTGGTGTACGCGCGCGTGTAATTCGGTCGCTGGTGTGCGTGCACACGCATCGCGCAAGGAATACACGCGTGTCGCTGGTCGGTAGTCTTAAAATAAGACCCGGCCACCGCACCGTAATAAATTCTGCGTGCCTCCTCTTCGCGTGTACCGCGTCGTGCGTGTACGTGTTGTCTCCTCTTCGAGGTGTCAGCCCGAGAATCGGACGGAGAGAAATAGAGTGTACTAGCGGGGGTGGTGTGCGGGGCAGAGCGTAAAAAAAAAAGAAGGGAAAAAAGACGGACGAGAAAGAGGAAAGAATAAAATGAGTCACATCGGAGGGATCGAAAAGATCACGGAGCCAACCCCGTTGCCTCGTGCGTGCACCAGGACGCACGTTACTTTATAAATGTGCTCGCCAGAAGATGCTGCTATATATGTTAAGCGTGTAATTCAAGAATTTAAGCCGCGACACGCTGCACACGAAATCGGGGGAAAACTGGCGGAGAGACACGGATGTGCAACATTAACATTGCCTTTTCATTTTTTCCTTTTCAACGACTCGTCGGTTGGATTCCGTTTAAACCCCTTCGTCCAGAATCTCCTGATAGCGCCGTGAATAATTATTTAGGGGCCTCTTCGTTGCCCGTACTTTATTCGTCGATGGGGAATCCCTGATAATAGGTGTCCGCGTACCGGGCGATCGCTTTACGCTCCCGCGAAATATCCAATTGCAACGTGCGATTATCGTGGGCGAACAAACAGCAGCTCCTTTGTCCATACTTTTCTTTTGCCCGTGAGTCACTGGCCCAACAAAATGTGCTTCTTTTTTTTTTCCGCTGGGCAACATCCACGCCGGTCGTCACTCCGACTTTCTGGAATATTTATCTCCGTCCGTTCGCGACGATACGTTAAAATCGTTCTTTATTTCCACGACCCTCTGGCATCTACGTTTTCACGGGAAAGTCGTTAACCGTCGGTCTATCCCCTCGATCCTTTCCTTCCACGCCCGGGCTACTATTCTTTTCTGGAAATTCTCAGGTGATTCATCTCGCAGTGGCAATGTACTTCCGAGCCGGTAATTTTAATTTTCCCCCCCGACTGCTGACGTTCCGGAAAGCGTACCGTAATACCTTCGTATTCCCTGTCATTACTCATCGCTTTTAATTTCAAGAATTTTACCTGAGTCACTTTTACGCACAGCAGTATGTATTCACCTACGTTGTACCCTACTTTGTTTCCTCGCCCACTCGGTTCGTACACGTTCCCCCCCCTAGAGAATTGATCATTGAACTGGTCTCAGTTGATTTTCGTTCCAGCCGGATCATTCATTACATCACGCGTTGCTCCTGGAACACCTGGCCTGCGTACATCTTATCGGGAAATCTAATCGAAATTGTGCGCGTTAAGTTTAACCGCTGCTAGATTAAACCATGAACCATTCCCTCCTTACTCCGCCAAGGGAATCAATCAAAATTTCACAGTCGCCTATGCGGCACAGGAAAAGGTATCTCTTTCGCGAACTACCTGGCTGCCGATCGAGTATGATCTTTCCTCGATAAATTCGTGATTTCCGTTCGGAGTGTGGCAACCGTGGAGCGCAACGAACGCGAAATAAACGGGCGTTGCACGTGTAATTACTCTCGCGTACACCTACGTCGCGCGGACATCGTGTAACGATCCGTTAATAACGTTACCGTTAACCACGCATTAGTGGTCGCCGTGGCTATTTGCATATCGGATCGGTAATTTCCATCTGCCCGGTGGCCAGAGAAAGGAGAGGGACGAACGCGTGTATATACGTGTCTCGCGTATACATACATGCTGTATTAAAACTGCCCGTCTAGGTACCCCTTGCTGTGGCACCTACGTGCGCCATTACGGAGAACCGTGTACCGGTGATTTATCCAGCATGCCCGAACCCGAAAGCGTCCTCTCGATCCGAAATGGATACACACGGCGACTTCGTGAATAATAAAATGCGCGAAGATCGAGCTGTCCGATAGCTGAAATAACAGTACGTTCTTCCGCTAACTATCAATTACCCTCCCTCTCTCTCTCTCTCTTGTCACGGATGCTGCTATGGAAATGTCGACAGTGGTGCGAAATGAAACGTGTATATAATACTGGTAATATTAAAAGATGGAAGGAAACTCATGGGAGTAATTGCGGGTAACGTTCGAATTTTATTTCCAATGTCTCCGGCGCGGATTGCATCTTCCTCCGTGTGTGTCTTCATATTTTAAAATATCTTGTCCCCCCCCACCGGCGACTGGTCGGCATATCTAAATATATGCATAGCATGGTGCTCGTGTCAATTTGCGGGAATGCACAGATCGGAGAGAGAACCGGGGAGAGCAGCGCGGACACCACGTTTTCCTGTACAGGCTCACGCGCGCGTGTACTTAATTTCCACGCGGCGCTCGTCGACGCGTTGTCCGTCGTAAACGTGCTCTCTGCGCCGCTAATAAGCCTTCGTATTCTCGTTTTTCGTTAATGCGGCGTCTGTGCACACGGTGCACTCGCATTACGCTTAATGTCGCACGGCCGCAGCCGCTCCTCTCTTCATCGCGCACACGCCCGCCAGCGAATTATCGCCGGGTATATTATTGTGCTGCGTGTGCGTATATGAAGCCTCGTTCCGTCTCTTCCTTCGACGTACTTCTTTTACTTCCTTCGCTCCTCCTCTTCCACCGTCGCCCTGGCGTGTCCTCTTCCTTCCGCGGCCCTCCGTTTCGCACACTGTTCGCTCTCTTTCCGGAGCGTGGTACAGGCCAAAGCGAAATGACGACGGTCGCGCGTGTACCGAGACACATTATACCTCCGTGTATTTTTATCAACGGAAGTGCGTAGTTGTACGTGCGCGCATTCCTGCACAGCCCGCGTCTGGAACAGCGACGCAAAAAAAGAAAAAGAAAGGACGGAGCATGTAACACGTTGCATCTATGTGTGTTTCTTGTTCCTGCCATTGTCCGCCAGGCGTTTACATGCTTTTGATGCAACCTCGTCGTTTGTCGGCATTTTAGTAGGTCTTCTGATTCGTCGGCGTCAGGATAAAATACCCGATCGTTCCCATTCCAGAGTAATAAGAAAATTCATTGAACACTCTCTTGGGTCTGTAACTTCGCGTTGAATTTAGGAATGAAAGTGATTCATATAATTTTACCCTCGAAGCTCGACGCAGTTTTAATCGTTTGTTTTTTTTTTCTTTCTAAATGAACGAAGTCGAGAGGGGTTTCCCTGAGCGTGGAAGTAGAAGCAAGAAACCGGGGTAACCGTGCGGGCAAGTTTGATCGATACCCGCGTCACCCTTGCTGTTAACGTTGACTGGTTAACGCGAGGAAAGCTTAAAACATGCGTCAGTAAAACATCAACTATCCAGATAAGTAGATAAGGGAAGGCAACGTGTGTACGCGTGAACCACTTGTCCGTGTATTTGCCCGTACGGCGGGATCGCGTGTGCGACAGAAGGGGACCGTAACGAGGAACGGGGGATACATTTCGCGAAGCCATGGTGGCTGCGCGTTCACTGCATAACCGGATCAGAAACCATGCAATCGTATCTACTTTTCTACTTACGTTTTAAAGTTGGGGTGCTTCGTCTACATGCGATCACGACACGGCCGCGACGCGCAATTACGGCGACTTTTTCCGAACGCCCGACGCAAAGTACCGCAACCCTTTTTCCCTCCGCTCAGCCACATTCGCCCTCCAATGCTGGACCATCGAATCGCTAGTTTTTCTCTCTTTCGATTCACGTGAAACGTGATCCCACGTGAGAACGAGATTTCGCGTTCACTGAACACAAGCGAGATCTAAGACGACTCGCATAGATACGATAAATTTCACGAGGGATCGTTAAAGGATCGGGTTGAACGCGAAACGGAGTCGCTCGACGATGGGCTTTAATGATACTCGCTGTCCCCGGTAATAAGTCCTCTCATTTTTCCGCGTTAACACTCATCAGCGAATGTTTCCTACGGTTTCGCGTATAGCCTCTACGATCCCGCGAAACGTGGGAAACCTCTCGCCCGGTTTATTACGACGCTTTTGTAGTCACGCTCGCGGCAGCCAAAGAAATTTTCTTCGAGCGGTACGTGTAACAGCGATGCTTCTCTGTATATCGTTTGTCGCTGCTGTTCCGGCTAGAATTTTCTAACCGTCCGTAGGCGAGGCGATCATGCTGGAATCCAGAGCGTCTGCTTTCTAAAAAGCGTATGCAATGCAACCTGGCGATGATCGTAGAGTCGATTAAAATTGTTGGACGCAGGGGATTGGCAGAGATCGTTTTTCTGTGCGACGGGGGAACGCGTGGACCGGTTCGATAATTCATTAATGAAAATAAAGGAGATCGCGCGAGGCACAATGAAGTTGAAGTGAAAGAGATGAACGACCAAGTCAGTCGCCGGAATGTGCGCACGGCGTAATGTATGCAATTACCACTTGGCTGTTCGTTTTTAGATCGTAACGCTCGATACTGGGTTGCCAAAGGAATTTGATGCGTTTTTAACGAGAATCAAATGGTAGCGAGATAGCGCAATAATTAATTGTTCGGTTATCTTGAATTTTATATTGTATTCTTCCTTTCACCGTATGGATGGTGTCTCTTTAATGGCTGGAATACGTTGGTAATTACATGGCTTTTTCTTTTTCATCCGCCTTGAACTTTAACCTGCCGGTACATTAATGGGATGGAGTTATGAAACATGTTAATATTCAGCGAGATAGCGGGACTTCGGAATGATTTTTGAGAAATTGATAATCACTCCTCGATCCTACGTGTCGGTTAAATCGATGCTCCCCTCGGTTTTACGGCGTGTGGGTATCTGAAACCTGAACTGCGTACGAATTTAAAACGATGGCTAAATTAAACGTTGTATGTTACGCGGAGGATTCGCCTTTAATCATTCCATCGGCACTCTGGAAACGTACTTTTCCCTACTTGTTGACGGAATGCGTACGCGAAATACAACTCCGTGCTCGCGGCGGCACGTCGCGCGTGTATTATTACATGTCCGGCATCGGCGTGTCTTGTTACCTTCGATTCAATTTCGAAATTACGCTTCCATGGGAAATAAACGCGACTTACATTCCGTCCACGCACGAATACTCGAGGAAGGACAAAAATAATAAATCTTTGCGATCTTTCTACCCCCGTGGTTCGCGTTCGGTCTCTCGTCTACGACGCACGAGCGTCCATACAATTAATTATTGACCCGTTTTAATCGCGTTAGGCGTAATTAGTGAAGAGGAGGGGTGGGAGTCCGTCTCAAAGTTGTTAATTAAATTGGTTAATGCGATAAAGGCGGAGTTCTCCGAGCTCCCTTTCTCTTCTCGCTCCTATCGTTCCCCTTCCATCATTCGTCTTGTTTCCGTGTGTCCCGCATAAAGTAGCATCGTGAACTGTCATTGCGATGATTTACTTTGATTCTCAATAGTTCGTGCTAACTGAGGATCAACATTGTGTCCAACACGTTTTTCATCGCCTGGAAATAACCGGCGATGACGTTAGCATGGAAAGCCCCCTCGGTCATTAATTGTAATTAATTTCGGCGCCGATAATGGCAGGCAACGTGGTCCGTGTATTGCCGCCGGAACACGGATGGATGAGAACGCCTCTAACGTGTAAGCGCGGGCTATACACGTCCGTATAAATTTCCATCTTCCAGTCGAGACGATCGTTCGTAGGATGTAGCCGATTATATCAGTGGTCGATTTGTAGGATGCATGGTCATTGAAAAAAAGCAGCGATCAAGTACAAAGAAAGAGAGAAAGGGAGAACGATATCGCGACGACGTATATTAAACGTTGCTCATTAGACGTGTCGTGCTTATAAATCGCTGTATATCAATTGATCAGCCCGGACTGGAGCGGATGAACTGATAAATAGGATTAAACCGATTCGCGGCGAACGAGATTCGTCCGGCTAGCGTCGATCCGTAGTCCGCGCGCGCTCTTCGAATTAATTTCTCTTGGGATATTCCGTTGCATCAACGTTTCCTTTTTATTTGTCCGACTTAGGCTAACCCATGCCAGCATCCGATCGTGATCCTGAGGGACGTGGCCTCGTCGGATATGGAGTCGTTGCTGCGCTTCATGTACCACGGCGAGGTTCACGTGGGCCAAGAGCAGCTGGCCGCGTTTTTGAAGACTGCACAGATGCTTCAGGTTCGAGGGTTGGCCGATGTGAACAGCGGCGCTGCCACAGCCAAAATTCCACCCCCTTCGTCGTCCGGTGGCAACAACGGCAGCGCGCCGGTAAATATAATTAACATCGCCACTGGTTGGCCGGATTCGCGGAAGGATAAATGTAATTGGATAATTTCGTTCGGGGTTTCATAGACGACACCGCGTAATCCTTGGCAAGACAACGGCAGGGGAGAGTTGAACGAGAGTGGTTTGAGCCCGCCGCCGGAGAAGAGACCCAGAAGTTACAGTCCACCGTTGGGAAACCATGTCGAACCGAAATCAGACCTTCAGGAATCCCTTTTGGGCCAGGCTTTGGAGGGAGGGCCCACGATACATACGACGCCTACCAACAATGTACAGGTAGGAAGGCCATTTCCAAATGGATTGATTGTCCTAAAAACGGGTTGGCGAAGATTGGTCGAAGAGGGGAAGAATTAATTGTTGCTTGTAGGCTCAGTCCACTGGCGAGGACTCGAATTCCATGTCGGACAACGAGGAAGAGATGTCGAATAACGACAGCATCTTGAACTCTGTGAAAACCGAACCGAGCGACATCCTCAACGATTCTATGGAACATCATCGCAACTCGTTTCCTACGGCGCTTTTGGGATTGCCAGGTAATTTACATTTAAAATCGGCTTCTTTGTTTTAACACACGTTGGACATTAATTTCTTTGAATTCTATAAAGGAATCATTGAGCATGATTGCAATTGGTGATTACAGGGCTGATACCAGGACCGTCGGGGATCCACGCGGCGAATCAGGATCCGAATTACGGTAAGCGATGAAACTTTCAACGATTCGATTTCACGGTTTATTACTAGATCTCATTGTCCAGACTGTAATACCCTCCCCGCCGATTCCCTCATGACTCTGGTCTCTCGTTGTTGCGTTGAATGCATGGAACTCTCGTACCTCTCACAACCCCGCATCCCTTCGCCCAGCTACCCCCCCTTTTCGAGAAATGAACAAGGCAAAACGAAAACACGGTGAGCAACAACGTATCGTGGGAGCCGCGACTCCGACGGCTCTTCGAGTTCGTTCGCTGTATAATATCGATTCTCCTCCGTCTGCAGTCTCTAAAAGCAGATCGTTAGGTTTGCCATGCGAAAACGAAAGGTTCTTCGCGTTCTCGAATTCTTTCACACGACCCTTCGAATCAATTGATCGGTCGGCGAGGTGCGAGTTCGGTCGATTGTTCAAAAACTGCAAACACCGTGAGGGTGGAGGTACGAAAACATCAACGAAGATGGACAATGTACATACGTTACCACACTCGACAACGAAACAAAAACAATCGATGCGGAAAATCTTGAGACAAATCAGCTGTGAAAGATATTGTACAATATCGACGATTCGATCCTAGATTTTCAGGGAACAAAAACAAAAAAAAGACACACGAATTCAGATAGAACAAAAAAATAAAAAAATGATCAGAACAGAAAACGAAGGGCTGTGGGAGGACAGAGAAAAAATTGAATAGTGTTTAAGGGATCGTACGAGATTGGCTGAGGACTGACATTGGCTGGTGGTTCCAGGGCGATGGCAGCCCTCCGGAGGAGACGGTTCAAGCTCGAGCTCCGGCTGGTTACCGGGCACGTCCTCCACGAGGAACGAGCACCCCGGGTCTGGAACTTACCAAAGCGGAGTTCACAACTCGAAAGGTCAGGACTTGTCGTCCCTGCTCCAGCAGCATCACCATCACCATCACCTCCACCCCACCAGCCAAGCGTCGCAGCAACACACCCTAAACGCTCTGAACTCCCTGAACACCGAACAGCTGACGATGATGCATCAGAAGCTGCAGAACAATCTGCAGTCGTTGCAGCAACAGCAGCAATCCACCACCGCGAAGAACGAATTGAATCTGATGCTACAGTCGTGCACGAAAGAGAAGATTCAAGAGAGCATGGCGTTGTTCCATCAGACGCACCGTCGTTTTCATCAGCAACCGCACCATCAGACGGACAGCTCGTGTCAGTCCGGTAAACCGAAGTGCCCGGAGTGCGGTAAAATTTACTCGAACAATTCCAATCTGAAGCAGCACATCGTGAACGTGCACACCGTCCAAACGGAATACGTCTCGTGTCACGTGTGCAGCAAGCAGTTCAAGACGAAGCAGTACCTTCAGATACATCTGTTGTCGATGCACGGCATTCGGAAACGAAAGAGTTATCCGCTGTACCAGATGCAGGCGCAGCAACAATCCGGTCCCCAAGTGTCCGGCGGCCAGCAGTCGCAGCAGCAATACCCAGTACCAGAAAGATGGTCCGAGGACAAACAGTGAACGGGTTCTCGGTGGATTGTGTATCGTTGATCGATCGTGGAATCGTTGAGACACGTGTGTGCTCTCTCCCTTGAACGATATTCGAGGGTTAGAAGGAGGGTCGATGAAAGGGATGCTGGCAACCTGTATAAATTGACCCCCCCTCAAGAAAGCGATAGTTTGAAATAATCGTCGGACATAAGGCAACTACGACCTCGCAATAATTCTTAGTGGATGTATATATGATTGTAAAGTTATGTAGGGTAGTAGGAACTCGTCTAAAATCGCCCGAGACGTTCGGTAGGTAGTCTATTTTTCTTTTCATTTTCTTGATTTCCTTCGATAGTAAGGATAAAAAGATCGGAGCTAGCGATCGGAACAAGGAGGGCGAAAGAGGGTGCCGATACGAGGATTGGCCGACCTATTTTCGTATTGTACCGCAGTGCGCACGGCCAATCTTTCGAGAATGCGACAAGTAAATCCTCTCGCCATCGTCCGATAGAGACTTCTTAAAATTCTCGCCAATACATCCCTTCCTCGTAAGGCAAGTCATTGAAGGGAAACATTGATGGGGACGTGTTCGTCCCGTTGGGCGGAACTCGGCGAATGATGGATTAAAAGAGAGAGAGCTGAACCAGTGAAGATAACAATCTGGATGAAAGACAATTTTCGATATTTATGATGGCACAATTAAACTGACCGTATCGCGGCAGTGTATTTTTACGAAAATCGGGTCAAATTATTTTGAGCCGCGGCGAGGGATCGAATCCAGGGCGCGATAATTCGCTGGTCCTCCAAAGAATGGTTTTCGCATGTTTCTTGGTACTACAGGGTGCTTTTAAAATATTGACACGCGTGGCTGAAACCGGGTAGCCAGAAATACAGTCGCTTTTTCTCGTCTTGACGCGTCACAATTTCCGCGCGACTGCAGCAAAATGTGTGCGCTTGTGCACTCTCCCTATCTTCCTCTCTCTCTCTCTTTCTCTCTCTGGAACACACGTGCACACACGGCGAATGCCCGCGCACATTTAGGCTCACGGAATTACGAGGCAGAAAGAGATAGACTGGCTTGTATTGATCTCGAGGATTCAACAAACAGCACCTAGTGCCTCCCGCTCCTTCCTCTCTAACTTTACCTTACTCTCCCAACCCCACGACCTCACCCTATCTCTCCCGCTTCGTTCTCCACGTATTCCATAGAATTCGACTAGTCTCTTGGATAGAGTTTGATGAGGTCGGGCCCACCACCCCGCTACTAAGCGATAGTTCCCGAGCCAGCTTGTTAGCCGACGTACCGCCCTCGTTGCCTTTCTTTCCCGTGAATTAGACCTAGAATGATAAATGTGGACATCTATTTCTTTCCTTCTGAAATTCTATTTTTTTTTTTGCAATAAATTGGTGGACTATAGTTTAGACCATGTAATTTGGAAATCCTTTTCCAGCAGTATAATTTTTAAATATCTTGCACGAACGTATGGAAAGGATCAAGTCGATCCAGGCTGTTCGAATTGTCTGTTTTTAATTGCGCGCGCGCCACTGTTGAACCATCGGATCGGTGTTCATGCCGAGGGTGAATAGGAGAAAGTTGCATGGGACACGCGATGTTTGAACCCTAGTGAGCGTGGGCCACGCGATGCCAGTTCGGAATAGCGTATCACCCCCGTTGCGAACCCCTGGCAAAACAAACCCCGTCGGCTTATCCAATTCCACGGTATTTCCACGAATCTCTTCCATCTCCTGTCCGCGTGCAACCCAACCCTGACGCTCGTAGTTTCGACGCAAACGGGGGTGGGGATTCGCATTTGTTCCAGCCATCCCCCGTTTTCTTCTCCATTCGTTCTAACCCGTCCTCGTCGCTCGCTCTTCGTTTTTACTCGCGTTTTACCCGTTTTTACCTTCGCCCTTGCAAACCCAGCCGTTGAACCGGCCGCTCGTCTACCGCTTGTGCTCTTATTTCACGGCGCGAAACTGCGACATATTTCAGAACTGAATGCACAGGACTCTCCGCTTTGTTTCTTTGTTTCAAAAAGGACAGTGTCTAATTCGGTTTATTTTGAAAAATTCCCAGAAGCTTCCGAATCGATTCGCTTCCCCGCGCTGGATTATAGTCATCCGTCACCCCAATTCGATTCGGACAACTTTGCTGTTCCTTTTTGTCCCGCCTAGATTCTTATCGTCTTGACGAGTTTCCCCCGATAAGACTGGCGAGTCTTTGGCCCCGTGCTTCTCTACGCAATATCCTTCGACATGCGTGGGGTGGAGCTCGGGGTCGGGAAGAAACTCTTGGGAAAGTACGAAAGCAATCGCGTGAGCGTCATGCAGAAAGCACGGAGGATCCTCCCGCGTGTATCGCGCGTGTGTCAGAAACAACTTTTTCCCCTTTAATTCCACGCGCAGTCCGTGTCACTTCTTAACTGGCCCCTTCTGTCTCGAAACTCTCGTGATACAGCTTCGTCCATCATCCAAGATTGGAGGGCATTAAAAGTTCGAAGGAAAAAGTCGAGCAAACAACACACGCGAAAGTGGCACGATCGATTGCGTTCCGTTAGGAAAGTGTTATCCGCCCCGGAGAGTAGTGGCGCGGGAAAAACACAAAGCGCGGAGACAAAGAGGACGAGGAAACAGGAAACGAGATGGGATATAAGGATATTGTGGCCCACTTTGGTAGCGGCGATCAGATACATCGAGCCTCTAGGGGTCGGCGAAGGAAAGATGGCTGCTCATGGGGGACAGGGTAAATCGGTGGAGGAATAAAAATGGGATTTCGTGCGATAAGCGGAGCGCGCAGCGTCGAGTTGAAATGTTTGCTCGCTCGAACCCCTCTGGTCCTCCGCGTTGCGTACGCTTTTTTTTTTGTCTTTGCCACTCTCTTTTTTCCTGGACCTAAGGTCCACCTTATCCCGATTTCCCGCCGGTCCTTCCACTTTCTTGTCTCCCTAATGTTCTGGAATCCCCCTTTTTCCCTTTGCTTTTACCCTTGTGCCATCCGCGTGTTGGCGGGCCCGGCGACGCGAAGGGGGATGGATCGAGCAGCCGACCGAAGGGTGGGTTCATCCTATATTGCGTCGTTCGGACAAATGACAATTGCAACTCCCTTTTGGAATCTACCGCATTAATCTTCTGTCTGGATGGTAAATCGCTAGGTCGCCTACGTAAAATTGCTTGCCCCGTTCGTGCTAAGGTACTCCATTTTAATACCCTTCAGTGTGAGAGGGAAGTGAATGCAGCATAATAGTTGGAGCGAAAATTTAGGATACAAGAAGGCGAGAATGAGCACCATTTTTCCCGTAGCACAGCTCAGCTTTTGCACAGACACGGGGGGGGGGGGTACCGAAATTGCGAAAGTTTGGCGCGACATCAAGAAAAATGAGAAATGGAGAACGTGCCGCGGCTGGACCGCGCGTGTCACATGGCGTTTTCCTATTCCGCTCGTGCACGTTTCGGTATCGCTTTTATTTCCATCGTATCGATCCCGCCTAAAATACGGTCCGACAACGAACACCGTAGAGTTCGGGTTCCGAGAAGATTTCGTAACGAACCAAGAAACGATACGCTGAACAAAGATCGATCACCGTTCCCGGGAGGATAATTAAGGAAACTAAATCTACCGGCCGAGGAACGTACGCGGGATACCTTAATTAAATTGCTGTCCCATTAAATATGACCGCACGTTTTATCCAGTTCGTAACGGTACACGTTTTAAGGTAACAGTGTTCGACAGCAGAGTACGATTCACTTTGTACACGTAGAGAGGCATCGCGAGGCGTTCGTTTGCGGCGTATCGATTGTTCCGCGTCGAACGTGCAGGAACGATAGAACGAGATTGGACTTCCCTGTTGCAGCAGCGACGGATGGGGATGGTGCAGCAGCACACTTTAGCAGGAAGATTGATTAAGCTGCCGCAGCCACCACCCACGCGAGGTATATTAAAGACGTGACCCAACATAAAGGAACCCCTCTCGTCTTCAGGTTCCGTTCGTCTCTTTCGATCCACCCTATCTTCCCTGTGACCACATTGATTTTCCGCGCCACTCTCTCGTTCTATATTTTTTCTCTCACTCGAGCCAATTTCTTTCATCGTGCTTAAGAATTTTCTCTCCACCACGAACTTCTTACTCCTCGAGTACAAACAAGTACGAAGGACGAAATGTTTCTCCCCTCTTTGTTGCTGTTATCGTCTTTGCGATCCTCTATCTATCGAGCCCAGTGTTGTTTGCTTTAGCTGCAAGGGAGAGAGAGAGAGAGAGAGAGGCTCGCCTGCCTCCCAAAAGCTTTGCAAGTTTGATTGAATTCCAACGAGTGGTCGGCGTATCAGGAAATGGACAAGTTGCTTGAGCTCTGCTCGATCTTTCTTTTTCTTACCTCACTTTCTACCCCTCGTTTTTTTTTCTCTTCGAGTTCGTACGATCTCTGGTGTAGCAAGAGCTCTCCTAGTATCCCGAACTGTCCTGGCGACGAGCTGCGAGTCCAGACGAGCGGGTATTTTCGGTTCTCACGTTCGCCAGGAAGGATTAGAGAGGACGCGAGGGATTACAGAGTTTCGTTATTGCCGCGTTAAATGTTCCGTTCCCGTTGTAGTTTCTGAATTAAACGTGGCTAGAGCTTTTATTAAAAAGCTCGCCGAGCGCCGCTTCAATTCTGGAAACCAAGCCTCCGACGGGCGGCGTATTTGAAATTAAAATAGAGCTTGAAATTAAAACGAAGACTGCGGAGAAAGAGAGAGAGTGGGGTCGAGGGGTTGGAACGGGGTGGCAGAGCGAGAATAGATATTTTATTCCGACCGGAATATTTATTCCCGACGATTCCTTTGTCTCTGACGTTCTATTTTCTAACAATCCCCTCCGACGGCTTCTTCGTTTCAAGTAGCTTTTCTCGCCTTCGGGCAAATTGCATTTCTCGCGAATATCCCGTTACACGAATTTTCGTCGCTGCGTGGATTCTCCGGGCCTCTCTCCGTGGTCCTTCGACTCCTCATCAATTTCACAAAAGGTCGGACCCCCGACCGAGTTTTCCCTCCGCCGACATTTCGCCGTATTGTCACCTGACGCGTCGGGCTATTGTTGGCTCTAAATTGCTATTGTCCTCGGACCTCCTATCAGGAAGGTCTTCCAGGGGTCGGTCCTTATTTTGCAGATTTCTCGAGAAGTTAATCGCTCGAGTAAAGTTCAGCCCTTATTCTCCGGTAATGTATGGCACACCTTTTAGTTACTATCGTGGTGCATGTGATCCAAGAAGGGACACAATGTTTCCTCTCCATGGGAAACACGTTTAAATTACCCGATTGCCTCCGCGACGCAACAAATGTCCCCTAAAAATACCGGCGAAACGAGAACAGCCGTGTTTCAAGCGAGTCGGTGAACGGCTAGCAAAAGCCATTGGACGTTCTCCCGTGAACGAGGAAGAGGGACGAGTTGTTAGAAGGCGAGAGACGGTTACGAGGGCGGCGAAGGGGGTCGGGGGTGAAGTGAGAGACAGAGCAGAGGGATGAGAGAGAGAGAGAGAGAGAGAGAAAGACTGAAAGAAAGGGAGAGAGAGGCCGTGCTTCCCCCGAGGGTCCTGGGATCGATCCCTGTGCAATTTCCCGCACATGTCCGCATTGATCTGCCCTCACTTGCCCCCGGCGCCCACCCTTGCCACACTGAACCACCGTCACCCCCGCTGACGCCGTCACTGACGCGGCCGCCAACCACCCTTAGCTTCTTCGGGGGCTCCTGCGATCGCCCGAACACCCATCTCTCACACCGTTCGCTGTCCAAAGTCGCTCGAACTATTTTCACACCCCCTTATCCCTATCCAGACTCTCGCTAATGTCCCTTAAAGGGTGGCGGTTCCACACACGCGTCGCGTGCGAGACGCCTTCCGGCAGACACGACTTTTCAATTTGAGGAAGGAGAAAAATTTGCTTCTTCTCCCTGACTCGTTTGTCTGTCGCAAAACGCGTGCCGTTTCGAACTCTTCTATATTTTCGTTGCATAATCGGCAGCGCCACGACTGAGAGGATCATTATAGATACGGTGGAAAACTCGTAAAACTGTGTAGACGAGCCAAAGCTATTTTTTTTTTTTTATTGCGAAGCTCCAGGAGGAGGAAGCTCGTAAAACTTGACCAGACTAGGGGTATCGCGGTGGAGGTGAAGTGCGCACGAGGGCCACGAGTTGTTCGGTAGAAAACAACGTGGGCCACCTAAATTAAACTTTTCCCTCCCCCGTCTCGAGACTGTTTCCCCGTCTTCTCCGTAGCCCCATACATCAGCCTGTCATAAACCTAAGCCGTGCCTAGCCGCGTTCGATGTAACCGATTGTTAAGGAAACTTCGCTACCGGAAACCAGGTGTTCCATCCGATGTGGAACGAACGGTCGAAGAAACTCGACGGTAGACAAGACAGATAAAGCGCTAGACTTATTGATCGCCATACAATTCCCGTGGCCTGTCGAGAAATTTTGATTTCTATGGGCGAAGGAAAATTTAGCATTTTTACTTTATCCTACCTTTAAAATTGAAGCTGGAAACATTTCGGTTCCGCTGAGAGCTCGACCGATCGAGAGTCGAAGATCCGCAGGCTTCATAAATCTTCGCAAAAGGAAGTGACCTTCCACCGTGATTAGTTCCCCAGGGAGTCCACACGGTCGACGTGATTGAAAGGGGCCGTGGCTCGATTCAGAACGGAAAGCTTAGATGCTCCGTTCGGACCGTTTCTTGTCTCAAGATATTCGTCGAAATAGAAATCACCCTGACGGTTCTCCCGTCGAATATCCTAGCCGTTCGCAGAAACGACATTCTCAAGGTGCTCCGTTGCGTAAGGAGGCAGACGGTGAGGAACTTCACCGGAAAGCCGAAGACATCGATCTTCGGCTTCCCCTCGGCCAATCAGCGTGCTGACTGCTTCTTGAGAAGCGGCTCCTCGTTAATGCAGCGCAATTCGTCGGAGCGACGCCGCTAATGGACTGGCGCAATCATCCCGGCCTCGCTACCGAAGCCTCGTCCTTTCGTCAACAGCATCCCATCTTTCCCGATTTCCTATCTCCATGCTCGATCCGTTCTCTCCGGCCGTCTCGTAACTTGCTATTTTGCCAAATTTCTTCGTTCTTGTTTCTCGCACTGAGTGTATCAATCGTTTATCCATTTATAACAATTTCAATCGCACAGACACTTTATTTGGCTCCGTGTAAAAGTCTTTCGCATTTGGTGTTGCACTTCAGCCTTTTTTGAAACATCTTAATGTTACGATTTTAAGGATCTCGGCGATTTATCAGCGGTGCTCGTCTCTTTTATCTTGATGACATTAATTACTTGTTCATGTGTCTGCATCTCGTGGTCACCTTCATGACCCTGTCACATTACCCGTTCCTCGTATCTTCCCTTCCGACTGGACGCTTCTTCCCACCCCTGCGTTTCGACGTTCTATCACATTCTTCCGACCGATCGGTTCAGAGGTTCGTTGTAATCAAGCGCGCACGTACGCTTCCCACCCTAATCGATCCGACTCGCTGCTACAATTACTCAACCGACTGTCTCGCGTGATTCTGCCCGACCAGAAAAAAGTCGCCGTTTCATTACTGGATCTTCGCTAGGCCCGTCCCACCCTTCCACGTAATCGTTCAATGTTCACTTGAGAAATAAGGGGCTCGGAAATACTTATCACAATTCCCGGTGCGATTTTTTCCAATTCATTAATGCGTTTCTTTGCGATTGATAGCAACTAAAATATCGGAGAGAGTGGAATACTAGAGCACACGCTTATTTGCGACCTTAATTCCGCTCCGGCACCCTCGATACGTAAATCATCGTTGGATTTCCCTCGGTCGACCGTGTATGTACCGTTCGCGTAATTCTAATAAATCGTTTTGTCCCGCGTGTTGTAAATCAAAAGCTGCCCCGCTGTTTGTTGCTCCTCCTCGCGCGAATCTCCTTATCCTATTCCCACACTTCGCGACCAGATGAAGATACATCCTCTAGCGTTTCCGTAATCGTAAATTCAGCGCGATTTGAGCGTATCGTTTGAATAATCCTTTGGCCTGAATAAAATCGAACAAATAGTGGCGGAAATCATTCGAAGGGGTGGCTCGTTTGTGGAAGACGATTCCGAAGGCGGATACCTGCCACGCCGTGCCCGCACATCTTTCCCCTTTTACGTAATGAGACGTGCAGGAAAGTGGGAGAGGCCTTTTGCTTAGAGATTCGTAGGAAAGATAGTCGTAACGAGGCGTAGAGGGTGGATCAATACGAGGGTTCTTACGTAGTTCACTCCACTCTCTCTCTTTCTGGCTATCTCCTCCGCGTTCCTTACGTTCTACCCCTCTCTTTCCCACCGTGTTCATCCCTCTTTCCTCCGAACAACTCCACCCTGTCTTCCGCCACCACTTATCTCGTTCTGCCATCGGGAACATCTCCCTTTTAATCTGGATCTCTGTCTATCTTTGTTTTCTACTTTCTCTGTTCTCTGTTTTTCTACCTTCTCTCTCTCTCTCTCTCTCTCTCTCTCTCTCTCTTTCTCTGTCTCTCTGATCGAGAGTTTGGAAATGCACGAGGGTACGAAGGTGGCGACGATGCGGGTTGCGAGGGATGATATGCTCCTCTTCTATGCCTTTGAGGTAGCCTTATAAATTTTCCTCGAGGAGCGTGGAAGAGGACAGTCCAGGTGAATGTTATCCTTCTGGTTAGAGCTAGAGGGATGATTGGGAGCAATGAGAAGCGAGGAAAACGAATTCGGAAGCTTTAGAAATTGTGCTTAAGAAATGTTAAGAGCAACGCGGAGCTACATCATCATCAACATCAACTACAACTACACACTAAACATCCTACAATCGGACATGCCCTGAGAGTACGAGAGTAGTCTGCGTGTGTGTGTGTGTGTGTGTTCAGGTGTGAGAGTACGTGTGCATGGAGCGCAGCGTGCGCGCGCGCGTGTGTGTGTAGGTGGCAGAGGAGTAGAGAGAAGGAGAGAAAGGAAGATAGATCGATCGGGTGCGACAGTGTGTGCTGCTCCCGAGGGTGCGGAACACGATCGAATGAAGAGAGAGAGAGAGAGAAAGAGAGTGGAAAGGAACTTGTGTGAGAGACTGGCCATATGTGATAGCCACGTGTGTACGTGTTAGTATTCGTCTGTACGAGAGCACGATCGACTGTGTGTGTAGAGAGAGAGAGAGAGAGAGAAAGAGACAGAAGGATTAGGGAAAGAATGAACGGGAAAGAGAGAAATAAATTGAGACAGAGCGAAAGAGAGAGAATCAACTGACGGGCACGTCCTGGTTGTAGGATCGGTGATGCCGAAGAGGGAGGATGCCGCGATGGCGGCCGTGGCTGCGGCCGCCAGTGAAACTTCGCAAGTCGTGGAGAATTTCGCTAGACTCTACACGGCACTGCGCCACGATGATGCTAGGCCTCTCTGCCGTTACTGCGGCAGAAGCTACTCGTCGCCGAGCAACCTTCGGCAGCACGTGAAAAATGTCCACTCGAATTGGCCGCCGCCGGAGACGTGGCCGCAGTGCAACGTGTGCGGGAAACGCTGCAAGACCAAGCATTACCTGATCAATCATCAGCTTCAGGCGCACGGGATACATCAGCGGCCGAGTCTGAACAATCCTAATCAGCAGCATCAGTCACCCTCTTCGTCCTCATCGTTGCCATGAGTACGGCCCTCCTCGTCCGCCGTCGTCCCGTTCTCGTCGGGCGACACCCATAAAAAACGAGCCGCGACCAGATGAAGCCGTGGAACGTCGGTACCGCCGGACATCCGTCGACACAGCCGGTTCCCGGTTGTCGTTCTCGCCCCAGCAGCGATTATTCGCAATGTCAAGTCGACCTATCGGGGAACCCCGACGTGTTTCACGCTGCTGTGTTCCACGGTGTTATGGATTATCGGGAATTCATTCGGGTTATTTTTAAGAAGGGAGGGTGTCCGAGAAAATGGGACCAGCCCGGTTATGCCCTAATTCGCGTTTATACGTGCGCGTCGGGTGATGCTATTTTCACGGTTCGAACGCGTGACGTTCGAAGGGGCTTGCCGCTGTCGGCGTGGTCACTAGTAGATTCCTATTTTCTATAGAGTTTAAACGATAGCCGACGAGAGCGTAACAATAAGACGCGAGGACACGGACAGGCGCGTTCAACAACCCCGACACGTACACTCGAGCAGGATCGACCGGCTTTCCGGCGATAATCTGGCACGTGAGATTCAAACCGAACACGTTCGAGTATCTCTCCCTTTAGCATTCGATTTACGCGATGATTGCGCGAATTCCGTGCAATCCTCTGTCTGCCAATTGCGCGCGTTATCAAGCAGAGAAAGAGCGAGTGAGAGAGCAGGAGAGAGAGAGAGAGAGAGAGAGCAATTAGCCATCCGCCAGATATAACCAGTAACAGTCTGCGGGAGATGTAACCTCTCTAGATATTCCGCGTTTAACAACGCGGGTGAGGGGCGGGGGGGGGGGGGAGGGGCAGAGAACAGGGGTGGCATATTCGCAAAGCTTTTTGCTACTGTCTGCTTTTATTTCGGGGTTCAATTGGGGTTTATGGTGATGCTGGCTGGTGGTAACGTTGGTGTGGTGGTGGTTGCAGATCACGGGCTCGATGAAGCAGAAGGCGCGGCTTACCACCAACACCACAGCCATCACCAGCAACATCATCGGCATCGTGATCATCATCCACTATCCGTTCCTCCTCCTCACCATCACCATCATCAGCCACGACAAGCGGACGACGACCAGCAGCAAGAGCAACAGTCGACGACCGCTGGA
Source organism: Holcopasites calliopsidis (assembly GCA_023838395.1). Taxonomy (NCBI): domain Eukaryota; kingdom Metazoa; phylum Arthropoda; class Insecta; order Hymenoptera; family Apidae; genus Holcopasites; species Holcopasites calliopsidis. Next base: position 4,504,175 of record JALHAQ010000009.1, read on the forward strand.
TCGAGCGCGAACGCCACCGTCGCCAAGTATCAACGAACCCCGACCGACTACAGCAGACAGCAGACGATGATCCTTGATCATCATCATCATCAGCAGCAGCAGGAGATGATCCGCGAGCGTCATCAGCAGCACGGTTACAGGTGTCCCCTTTGCTCCAGAACGTTGCAGGACATCAGTACGATGAGGGCTCACTTGGAGCACCATTACCCCCGCGATTCACCCACGTGTCCGGTCGCCTCCTGCGCGAAAACCTTCTCCCATCCGAACAGCGTGCGAAATCATATGCGTTTGAAGCATCCGGTGCAGTGGGATCAGATCAAGACGCTCAGGTGGACCTACGTCTGATAGAATGGCAACGCGCGACGCAGGGTATCCCTTTGGCTCGGCTGAAATGTTGCCGATCTTTTAACGACCATTTTTTAACGTCAATCTTTACCGGTTCGAATCTGTTAGGATTCTTTCGTTCACCCTTTCTTACGTCGCCTGTCTGTTAAACGTACGCGAGGCGATACCGTCTCTACAGACACGTCGAGCGGGCGCGTTTCAGCGGAACGGTCTCGCGTGCCAGAGAGTCTATACATATACGTTCGGAGGGGTTGTATAAACGAAATTACGAGCCGCTTGTAGTGCAAGCATGATACCGTACTGCAGGGAGGAAGGAAGACGGGGTGAATGGCTGCAAACGATTTTTTCAGGGCGAGTCACGCCGATGTTGACTTGTGTCCCATTTAGTGATTTTAGTTATTCTCGAAATACCGCACAAGCGCCCACCTCCCTTCCTCGCAATTAATGCCCACAGAAGCGCACACATTGTAAATATTCGGGAGATATTATACATAAATATATATATATGAAGAAAGAAGAAATGGAATATATTATATATAAATAAATATATAGAGAGAGTATATATATATGAAGAGGAAATCTATATATATATATAATATGTAGGAAGAGAGAGAAAGAGTTGATTTTGTATAAAATAATAAATGTACGAAGCAGTATTTCTAGTAGAGACAGAAAAAGGGGGAAAAACGTAGTCACACCAATAGAGATCGCGTAATAATAAGACCGGCGTTGAACATGAGACTACGATGTTGAACGACGATGTAATAACACTTAGGTTAACGTATTTTAACAAGAGAAAAACAATGTTCCTCTAAAGCTGAGTAAGCCAGCCTTACGTTAACGAGCGTAGTTTCTAAGAAAATGAAAAAATTACGTAGGTGACGAGAGACGAGCTGTCTTTTAGATGCGACCGAGACGCAGTCGAATTTACAAAGCGGAGCCAGAAAAAAAATGATCGGTGAAAAAAAAAAGAAGGGTAATCGAAGAAAGAGGGGCGACATGATTGTAGATGCCGCGAATTGATTATCGAAACTAAATTTGCGATGCTTCCGTACTACTTGTTATCCGAAAAAAACCCGCGACGCAATACGAATATTAATGCGTATATTTACACGTACTATCACACAAAAAATTACACGAGTAGAGATACATATATTAAAAACGTATTAAGCGCGAGCGAATGTTGAGAAGCGATCGACCAGCACACGATAAATAGTCGATTCGAGCAATGCCTAATCTTATTTTTCTACAGACTTCTGTTTCTTCGTCAGTATTCCCTAGGTGAAGAATATTCCCCGTACTGGATTCAGTTTTCATTTCAATAGTTTACTAGTGGATACGCCGCGAATAAATACGAGGACATGTTATATGAATATGAAATATATTCGCGTGGCCGAGTTGTTGGTTGAGCAAGTGGCTGTAACGAAGAAGAAACGATATCCATCTCAATATGATTTAAAGCTTGCCGCGAAGGCTCACGATTTTCTATTTTTTTTTTTTTTCGAATCACTTCCCCAATCGACAGCCCGTGCCACGAGCAATGTATAGATCATTATACGCACTATTTTAGCAGATACTAGCGTACGCAAAATTATACGTAAGGACACATGAAATGAAGTACATACTATTTAAGTAATGCTTTGTACAATAAAAAAGTATTCGAAGAACCTCTCGTGGCTCGTCAATCTACGGATTCACCTTTATCAAAGGCATTGTCTGTAAACCAATCAACGCAGCAACATTCTTCTCTTTACTTTTCTATCTCCGATTTCTAATCTCTCTCTACGATATTCCCGCTCAGGAATCTGTCCACTGATCGCAAGTATCAAGACGACCGATCACGCGGAGAACTTGTCTTCATCATTCTTCTGTCTTGTTTTTCAGTAGCACGCCGCAGTTTGGACATGATGCGGGTCCGCGCCACAGATCCACGGCCCTGCCCGAAATGCGGCAAGATCTATCGGTCCGCTCACACGTTGCGCACCCATCTGGAGGACAAGCACACGATCTGTCCGGGCTATCGTTGCGTCCTGTGCGGAACCGTGGCCAAGTCGAGGAACTCGTTGCACTCGCACATGTCGCGACAGCATCGAGGGATCAGCACCAAGGATCTGCCGGTGCTCCCGATGCCCAGCCCGTTCGATCCCGAGCTAGCGTCTCGCCTGTTGGCCAAGGCGGGCGTCAAGGTGAGTCCCGCGGAGTTGCGAGCACGCGCGAGTCCCACGGGACCCCGAAGGGGCGACATGCGGTTGGAGATACCTCGGGGCGGTGCGCCGTCCGAGGCGGGAAGCAGCGTCTGCGGCGGAGACGACCCGGAAGATCTCACGTTACCCCTGAGCCTCAGATACGGCTCGCCGACGCCGAACAACAATACTGTGATCACCAAAGTGAGCGGTAGCAACGGTAGCAGCAGTAACAACAAGAACTCGACGGCGACCGCGATAGCGGCCAAGTCTTTGGACACGATGCACGGAAGCCGCGAACCGAACACAGCTCCCCTTCATCCGCCTGGTCACTTGCATCCCGGTCACCACAACGCGAGCGCGACGGGATCGGCAATCCTCGACACTTACCTACAATTCATCGCGGAGAACTCCGGATTGGCGACGATGGGGCTCAGTCCGGAGCAAGCTGCAGCGGTTGCCGCTGCGCACGCGGCCAAAATGGCTCACATGAGTGCAATGGATAAGCTGGGCGGACGAGGAATCGAGGATTATCCGATGATCGGTAGAGACGAGGGTCGGGGCCCGGGTGTGGTGCACGAGGATCGTCAGGACTCGATGCAGGACAGGCACGGCATGCTGATGGACGAGGGCGAGTCGTCCGGCGGCGAGGAGGACGATTTCAGCGAGAACGAGGAACCGGAAGTGGTGAAGGCTGAATAAGGTGGCACGCTTGCGGGAACTTGCTAGTAAGAGTTCGTAACCTCGATGAAGGAAGTGCTTCGGAGACGTGTCTGGACGGCAACGCGATCCCGACACGGTCTTTATTCGCAGTCAAATCCATCCACTACCTCAGTACTACAGAGACTTGCTCCTGTTTTCTGTTTGTCGCGAGAGATGAAATTTTCCAAAGAAACGAAGATGAGAAGTCATTAATCGATCACACGATATTGAAAAGAAAACGGGGGACGAATCCCTCCTTCGCTCAGCTCCAGCAACAGAGTACGGGTTTTTCTTTATTTGTGTCTCGCACATACACACACACACACACATGTACCCAACACACTACACGCTTATACTGTTTTTAACCCGTTTAAATGATTCCATCTGTCTACCTCAGTGAACACGATAAACGATAAGTGATACGGCAGACCAAGACGAATCTCATGGACGAAGGAACCATTGAGAGAGGAGTCGAGGAGAGGAACGATCGGAAAGATGCGTAACACCGTGGCTTATTTACTTACGATTTGTCTGTCGCGTTACGAAAGAACGGCGAAATAGAAGTAATCACGATTTTTCTTTTTGTTTCGTTTCAACGGTTTCGATGAGACGTTCTCTGTGACTCGAGGCAGTGGCTCGACGAGAGAAAAGTAACGCGAACGGAGAAGTCATGCGACATCAGGGCAACTGTTTAATTCTTTTTATTTTCGAAAGGTTTAAGAGAGAAAAGGAAACGGTGACCGTCGCGAGCACGCGACTCCCGAGAAGATATTATTATTATATTATTATATTATTATTATATGAATGTTGAGGAAAAATATATATTGCCTAGATTTATAGGGAAGTTAGGTGTACCACGGCACGTACGTACACGGACACACGGCGGGAAAAAGGAAAGTGGAGTGAAGGAACATATTAAACTAACGACTAGAGTGAATACGTGTAGCGCTAGGGTTAGCACTCCCCCGTATTTTTTAGACGCGTGCACTCTCTGTAATTACACGCTCGTATAAATACCTACATACATACAGACCCACACACACACACGGTATACGTACATCAAAATATCCGCTCGCACTGTACAATTTTTTCGCGTATACGTGCACGTGAAGTTATGCTCGCGCGTGTTCTGATCACGAGCGAAATTACGTGCGGGTTGTGTATCGTTAATTAGGAGTCGCGCTTCGAGGCGCGACGATTAATACGATTGTTAATCGTCCACTCGTTTCATCGTAGCGAAAGAGGCGGGATGCGAATCGAGGAGAAACGCTGGGCGATTCGTCGTATCGATTGGCGAACGGGAAACCTTCTTCGGCTAATTTATTTCGTTGGAAGATCTGTACAGGATGAAACGAAGTTTTCTTGCGTTTCTTCTGGTAGTCCCAAGAAATGCTCGGATGTGAAATGTTTCTTGTTCGACACTCGAGAATGATGTTTCGTTTGGTTCTTGCAGATGGAATTAGACGAAGTAGCGCGCGGATTGCAAGGAAGCCTCAAAGAGAGTCGAGTTTTATCATTCATTTCGTCGTATCACGCTCTTCTCGTTTTCGTTCTTCCGTTCGATCGCACTCGTCGATTAATCGAAATGAAAAGAATCCATTCTTAGGGCTTGCCATGACCTATTTGTTTTAGTACTTAAGCTTGTTCTTCGGCTTCGACGTTTTCTGCATCGCTCCTTGGAGAAGGCGTACCGCATTTTTTTTTACTCATGGACGAAATCTTCTCTAAACGATTAGTCGCTCGTGTATCCTTTTGTTTTCTTTTTTTAATGAGGAAGATATTTATGAAGAGGAAAGCCACAATGGAACGAGAATCATAGATCTTTTCATTTTCGTTCGACGTTTCCTTTCGTCCATTTTTATTAATTGACGATTAACACGGTTGAGATTGGATTAATCTGTATTACATTCATCAGTTTCGCAAATCAGATTCTCGTTTTCCAAGTGATCGTAATTACGATATAGAAGAAAAAGCGCGCGCGATTTCGCGGTCCACGCTCGTTGAGTATATTACTAAAAATGGTTCCTACTAATTGAATACATACACGAGCTACTTTGATTTGCGGTATACTTTGAGAATACACATTATATATATATATATAAATAGAAAAAATATATATGTATACATACACGTAATTAGATACGGCTAGGAAAAGGAGAGAGAAACTTAGCAATACGTAGTGGACGAAGGGTTTCTTTCGTTTCACGTTCTTTATTATAATAGTTATTACAATCTTCTCCTTTTCTTTTTCATTCTCCTTTTTCTTTTTTGATTCGTTGCGCGAGTGTGCATGGAAGGAAGGGAATGATAGCAAATGCGAGAATCGTTCATTATTATGATTGACGACTTACGATGAATCCTCTCAGCTGTTAACGCCTGTTCTTTTCTTTTTACCTAGATTGTAGTAGATCGTACACAATACTCGGAGTATACTAACCCATTGCTTAGCCTGTAAGGATATGTTATCGATGAAGCACAGGGACGCTCGGTGATTACGCGAGTCGCCGTCGTTGGAATACGTCACGTTCACGAACGAAACGTATAACTTCTGTGTATCTCGTGCTAGACGATACGTCCAAATGGAAGAGAAAATGTTGCTTAGATTCGAGAAATCAAAAATCGACGATCGACCGTGGATCGTGTGCGAGACGAGCGAATTTTTTTTTTTTGGTGGCGTCAACTCACCCCTACCGAAACGAATTCTCCCGAGGCTTGGCGAGAAATAATTTTTATCCAAGACAATAACTACGAAAGAGAGACGCGTCGAACGATGACGTTCACGAATTGTCAGAACAATCAGGGCGAGGAGTTCTTTCTTTGGAAAACGAGGGGGTGAACTCGTCGTTGAATTTCTCGCACTTTTTAAACTTTATTATATTGTACATACAGGAGGGGTATTTGTATACGATCGAAACACTTGTATACGAATCGCGCGAAGAGTCGGTGATTTTTGTTATCACGCGCGCTCGGAACGTGTAATTTTAACGATTGTTACGGGACACGGGAATTCGTAATCGCTCGTTTCCCGCGGGCGGATCCACGAGTCGCGTCACGAAGTTATTACTTGGGAAGCTTTCTCTAGATAGACGTGTTTCGGACCGAGAGAAAGGGAGAGAGAGAGAGAGAGAGAGAGAATGCGAGAGTGATCGATCGAGACGCGAATCCAGGTCTAATCGGTACAAAGAAACCACTTCTTGCCTTGAATAAAAGCTCTCTATAAATATTACGGATCAGACGCGATCGTGTCGCGGGATAAGGGTAAACGAGTAAAGGAAGAAGAGGAAATCGGAGAAGCGAATGAAAGGGAAAATTCTTCGTAGAGTACAAATTTATCCACGGTGTCCGCCGAGGAGGAGAATCTTAAAGGGAATAGTGAAAGAAAAAGCCAGGAGACGAAAAATAATTATTAGGGGAAAAGGAAACAGTAGACACCGATCGTTAGGAGGAAGCTAAAAGGTTTTCTAGGTAATCGCGTTTCTGTTTATAATTAAATTCAGATCGAAGGGAGGAAATGGAGGATCAAGTTGAAAAATAAGTTTCTTCGTGCCATTGTGAATATTATTAATCGAATGCCGTTGCGGTTAAGGTTTTCTGTCTTTTCCTTTTATCTTCTTTTTTTTTGTATGTTCAATAATCTTCGATGAAAGTGCACAGAAATTGTGTATACCTTATTATTTCAACCCTCCCGCCATGACGATCAACGAGTGGAACACGCATCGACTGCGTGCATACGTTGATTTTTAAGAATACAGTGATCTCGTCGATAGACTTTTTTCGTTTTTTTTCTTTGATCTTTTCGTCAGTTTTTTTTTTGTATCTGTATGAATAGGGGCGACAGTTTCAACGATTGTCGCGTGATATACTTTATACAATAAGAACACTCACACACAGACACACGGATGCATAGAATTGTACACGTATATACAGATTCGTTGCAAAGAGACGCATACGTACACATACACACGTTATAAGCAAAGCATTATAGTTAAAAGGGTTGACGGGGTGCATTCGTTACGTCTTCACAGATTCTCATCCCTCCTATGCAGATCATAGTTTTCTACGACAGTATTTATATAGCTAAATATATATATATATGTATACAGACAGAAATATATCGCATGTATATAATAATATGTACATATACATATTAAATATTTTTACACGATCGAACGCCCCCGCGAGGGCACCCCGCCATCCCCCGAAAACCGGGTGTATCACCAGGTTAAATAGTCCGTTGAACATTGTTCGCAATAGTCACTTGGAATAGAATACAACCAACTACAGTATTGCAATAGTTGTTAGAGAGACAATCGTGTGCGTAACCATAAAACGCTCCCTAGAAACAAATGAGACAAGGAGATACGCGCAAGAATCGTAAACGTTTTAACCCTCGGAAATGTTCGACGAGCAATCTTATCGAGGAAAAGGATTATGTGCGAAACTTTCTCTGCGAAATTTTGTACGATATACTAGAAGAATGCGTTGAAATTTTCCGCGAGTCAAACAGATGCGATCGGACGTCGTGAGAGTATAAAGCAAATGTGTGCGAAACACGCGGCAGAACACGCGTCGACGATATCGGCGATGTTGAATCTCAACTCCTGTATCGACAATAAAAAAAAAAAAAAAGGAAGAATACCGAGGGCGCTCGTAAAAACCGAAGAGTGCACTCACCTTCGTCGCGGTATTACGGTGATTATAAAAGCGTATTAACGACGCCGTAAACGCGGCCGAACCTCTTGCGAATTGTTTGCCGGTCGGAACGATCGTTCAATTCCGCAGCAGGAGAAGGAAAATAAGAAGTCTGGTGAAGGGATGAAGCTCTCCTGGACCATCGATAAAATATTTCTTTGTCAGCGTGAACAACAGTGACTCGAATTCCAAAGTGCTCTTCCAATCGTCTTGTTTTACCTTTACAAAATTACGGTCGACGAATATTCTGCCGTGTGTTATCCATCTGAACATCGAGCAGGTGAAAAGAATATATAGTTTAAAGGGAAAGGGAGCGATCTGTCATCTCAGGTGATCGAAACATCGGCACGATTTGATAAACGCATTGTTGTAAATGTAATAACAAACTCAGGAAATCTGAAGCAGCCAGGCCGTGATACTATACTTATAGAAACTACTGCTACTTTAACTACTACTTCTACTACTACTACTACTTCTACTACTACTACTACTACTACTACTACTACAGGTGTGATTCTTGTGTTAATCAGGCGCTCGAATAATCCGCGAGCCAGCGTCTATTCTGTTTTGTTTCGTTTGTTTGTTTGTTTCTTATTTGTTACAAGATTTTTACACTGGCAAGTGGCAAAAAAAAAAAAGGCGTGTGCACACCGTATCTGTTCGTCAACGTCCGCTTGTTTGAAATTGATTGCGACTGATTTGCACGATTCGATCGGCCCCAATTAGTTTCGAGAGCCAAACGAAGATCGCGGGTACGAACGATGGGAAACGAAAGATGATTGTGAAAAATCACCACAGCTACCTCCATGTTTAACTGAATATCAGTCTTCTTCTCGCGCTATACTCATGCTCATGATTACCTAAACATTTGCGTTCGTGACGAGTCAGGCCGTCCCGGCGAAACCTTGTACGTCTCCTCCGTAGCGAATTAATGTATATTATTAAAATAATATGTATACACAACGTTACACATAGTCAGAAGCGCGAGATAATGATATAGCTTCCACGGATTTATATAAGTCTATAAGGGTTTGCCTCCTTGCGTGCAACAGTCGAGCCGACGCGAAGAAACACAATAAAATATGAACGATGGACGTAGAGGAAATCACGTGAACGGAATACGATGGAGCTACCTCAGTTTTACGATAGATTTACAGCGTGGACATCGGCACGGACATGCGCTCGGATTGAATTTCTCATTCTCGCTGAAAATTGGACAAATATTCACTGCCGAAACGCGCTCGACTCGACTGTTACGCGGACGACAGTGCTGAATTCCAGAATCACAATGCAATACGTTGTACTTACATCTGTTTTTACGCGTTGACTCGTCGATATAGTATACCGGTTAGTGATTTTACTTTTGCATCGAGAGAAAGGAAGAGAGAGAGAGAGAGAGAGAGAGAGAGAGAGAGAGAGAGAAATGAAGAAAGAATACGATAATTTTTGTTCGCGTGTGCGTGATAAATGTATGATACCTCGACGTATGCCGCGTACGAAAGGATAGCGAAAACGTAGCGATTTTAAGAGCGTGACAGAAAATATGCGTGTGACGAAACGAGAGAATGAGAGGATCCAATAAAAAAAAAAAAAAGAACAAAACGTTCGGATGGCCTCCTATTATACGCATATGATTATATATACATATATTAGAAAGTGAGAAGAAAGAGGGAAAAATATAAAATATACCTATCTACGTGATATTTTACAGAGAACATAATCAGGGACGCGTCGTAACCATAGGCATATGATTATTATTATATTATATATTATATTAATAGAGTTTTTTCTAGTGATAGAAACCATAAACACCTAACTTATTTTGTAAATCATCGTCGGCGAGAAAGAAAACACGGTCGCGTGGCGAAGACCAATGACGGGCGTGCAATTCCCTCGACGCACGGCGTGAACGAAATTGCAGTCTCGAAATAGAAGTTAAACTCCTTACCTTCGCGGAGGGAATTGGATAGAAGATGTGTCTATTAGCAAAATCAGTTTCGCGAACGAGCTCAATTATTTTCGCGTAGTCCATTAAATTTTTTTTCTTTCAGATACTTTTATCACGGTTTCCTCCATCACGAATCGATGAGATTTTTATTTCGTTGCGTAATTTCGGTTCGCCAGCGGGGGTGGGGGGGGGGGGGCAGTGAAACGCGCCGTTTGTCTGGAAAACGATGAGTTATCGATTTGCTTATTATACATCGTTATCGGCGCCTCGCTATCCGCCGCGATTCTCTCTCATCGTCGTATCGCCAGCTACCGACGTAGTTCGCGTATTGATCGTAGAGGAAGAAGAAGAGGAAAGGAGAGAAACGAAAGGAAAATGAGGAAGGTGTATGAAAGCGAGTGAATTAACGAATTGGCAGTTGTCGAATTAGCGAGATCTCGGGCATATCCGTGGCGACGAGGAACTTCGGCGCCGGCGAAAGAGAAAGGAGTGATAAAGATGGAAGGGAAAGAGGGAGAGAAGTGAGCGAAAGAGCACTGATCATGGAAACGCAACGCCGTTCTGTTCTTTACTTTGCGATCAACTATTATTAAGGTGCTTCAATATTGTTACGTTACGTTTTTTCTTTAATACCGTCATTTAATATTAACGTTATTATTATTAATATTATCATTATCATCTCATTAGCTTCGCTAGAACGTATTTTAGGAAGGGCGCACCTCTGTCTCTCCTGGCAGCGAATCGAATGAAAAGAGAAAAGGAGACTTAAATGAGACTCAGAAATGATTCACGTTACGTCGTGGGCATTGAAGAAAATAATTACACGCAGAAGCGTTCGATCCTTACCTTTGTTTTATTTTATCGTTGGACCCTCTTTTTGGAATTTGTTGTTCTTTTGCGTTATTTAAGATCGATTTTCAGTCCCATGTTTTCCGCCAACGAGGCAGAGGCAGTCTTGCTGTACGTGAACGAGCCAGTATGTCAAAGTATATCCTGTCATTCTTTTTCCTGAATCCTACATTTGTCGTCTTCCCGTTTTTCCTTCTTTTTTTTTTGTAAATATACATATAGTCTATTTATCTATTATTACTCGTTCCTCATCAATGAATTCTCCAGCGGTGTATTCGTCACCCCGTTCTTTTATCATTTTGTAAACTACGTTTTGTAACTTCTGTTCCGTCTTTCCTCATCCCTTCGCACGTACTACGTTACTATTTTATGTTCTGTACGTTTCTTTTTTTTTTTGTTTTGCCATTCTTAGCATGTAAGCCATCCAACTTGCCAATACGATTACAATAAATATGTGTAGAAAGGAGAGAAACTGTGCTGCGTTCAGTTCACGCCCATTTATCTCAGTTCCTTCTGTTCTCGTTCTGTCGAACGTAAGTATTTCCTACGGGCAGTTTGGTTTTGTCGATTCGCGAGACACGGTAAGTCCGAAATGTCTACACGCGTGTCCAGAATGGAATTATGTGAAACATTGAAATGGAGAGAAAGTTACAATTCAGTTCGGAGCATGGCAAACGTACTTCAGTAAATGCGGAGTTCTTAAACATCTAAGTTTTCGTTACTGTTACAAACTTCTTTCCCTTGGTATCAATGAAGAGGAAGAGGAAGAATTCGCAGACCGGGGCGCAGATACGAAGGGAGAAACGGTCCGCTTTAATACGGATGCGCGCGACGTTCCCATCGATTCGCCGTCGCGTATTTCACGCGGAGCGCGGACGTGTTTCCTTCTCGGTGAAAACGAATCGTCCTGATTTGCGAACGCGTTCGCTTCGGGGAGAAGGAACAGGCCGGAGGATTTTTTTTTTCCCGGACCACCACGATGTTTTATAGATACGTCTTGTTAACTTAGCGAGACGATTCCGTAACGAACCGTCGCGTCGCGACTAACGTTTATTAGTGGGATACCGCGACAGATTTAAAATCCTTTATTAAATGGTAGCATGCCATCCATCCTCTCGCGCGGTCGTCTAGGAAGATTGAGGAGCTCGGTGCCTTTTTGCGGCCTGCTTGTACGCAAATTGCACCACGAATTCGTCCAACGCGTTTGTATTTTTAGATATTGTTCGAGGGACGAACGTAGAGTAAGGGAAAAGTATGTATCACGTTTATCGCGCCCCACATTCATCAGGAAATCTCTTTGTAGTCGACGAGGATGGTATTTAAACGAATGGACGAATCAGGTGCATCAGGCGATCACAGTTCCTATTTTAGCTCCTAGCAAATTTAATGTAAGGTGTACTATGCGTGTACGAATGAAAACGGAGATCTAGGATCTAGAAATATTGTACGTACATTGTAATGCGGTTCTACGGTATGTTAAAATAAAGTATATACGGTGTGTCCGTTTTATCTGGAAACGTATTAATATCTCGGAAAACGATAGGTCATACAAGAAAAAAATGTTTCACGTCTTTTTATTCTACCTTGAAAGTAAATTAAGTATGGTCAATAAAGATTTATAGAAAAATGTTGACCAAAGTTCTTGAAGCAAGATATTTGTCTCTTACGATCAAATAAAATTCGGATTCCAATTTCGGGCATTTAAATATCGGGGATGGAACCCACCCCTAAGCATACCTATATTTTACAGAGTTAAGAAATACTCGCGCAGCGGTGCAGACCGGAACCATGACGCGGAACGACGCTCGTCTCTGTTGCCTGCATTTCGCTCGACGTTTGATAAAGAGAATATCTTCTTTGGTATCAGAGAATAAGTTGATTGCCTGTACACCCGATGTTAGATACCTTATCATCCGCCGATAGTCCCATCGAACATTTTAATTAAGACAATATTTTTTCAGAGATCAACAGAATCAGAATAGATATAGAACAGATATGCGAGCAATGCATTCTTGATCGCCGAGAAATGGGGCTCCCGGAACCCGATCATCATTTCCGAGTCAATCTCAACGTTACCGAGCCTAGGGATGGCGTTGGAGAGTCACCGCCGTGATTTCGTTTGCCTCGCCGTTGGGTTCCTTCGATACATGTACTAGCCACGATCGTACTGAAATCAGTAACTCCCTTGAACAAACCTCTGTCGAAGGTAGAATAAAAAAACAGGGGGAAAGAGAAACACCAAGGGTAAATGGACAAGAGGAAACGAAGAGAAGGAAAAGGGGTAGGTATGCTGGCTGCATTCTCTCGTTCGGCTTTCGAGTAGCTGCTAACGAACGTAATGCCGTGGCCTGCGAGTTTCGTGCACTTTTTACGTTAATGCTTAAACAAATGACCGTCTCCATGAAAGGGGTCGACTTTTGTGCGCGCCACCGGCGTGTTTCGTCTTCAACGTTGCGCTGCAGAGATCCCGAGGGAGGGCTCTTCACCCTTGAAAGCTGCCTCGTGAAAGAGTAACGCGATCCACGAGAGCGTGGCACGAGTCTTTCATTACGTCTCTCCTTCGTTGCAAGGTCATGTCGAGAGGCTCCTTTTTCTTAGAATTAACTGCAGCGTTTCGTTGAATTGCTAATGACTCGCAGCCACTCGAGGAGCTCAGTCTCCTTCCGTTCCTTTCGATCCCGCGCTAACGATCGCTCCTTTCGTTTCAGGCGATAAAACCCTTCGTCGCGGAAGAAGTGGAAATAACACTGGAGGTTGGAGGAACGCGGCTGTGGGGTTCAGAGGAGCGTTCGGTGGCTGCACAATGCCTCGTTATTGGTACTCGACGTTTGCTCCCTGCGCGCAGTCAATACGCGATCATTAGCGAACACGTGTGCGCATCCGTGCAGTTCAATAGGTATCGGGCGCACCTTTTTCGAAAAGCTACTCGTCCCGCGTGAGAAAAGGTTCCGCGTTGTTATGCAGCGCCTCGATAAAAAGACACGATCAACTATTTGCAGATCGCACTTCATCCCTTCGCTGTCCGTCTACACAAGTGTATTTACATGTATATTTTTTGCAGCATGGGAATGTGAAAGGATCGATCGGATGCTTTTGTAAAACGGTTCAGCGAATGTTTCCCATCTATTGTTCGTACTGGTATACGATCTGTGCACGCCATACGCTGCAAGAGGCATAGCATAAATCCTTAACGAAGTCTTAGTTACGAAAGCACGAAGAATTTCTTCCCCGCGGTCAGCGAGAACGTCGCGTTAAAAAATGGGTCGGCTGTCGATGTCACGGCTGACTGGCATTCGTGTAATTACCAGCGACGACGCGTTTCCGTGACGAACCGGCACGTTTTCGATATTTACACGGAGGCCGGGTTGCCGGGAGTGACGAGTTTTCTTGGAAAGAGAGAATCAAGGAAATAGTGCGATTCCGTAGTTGTATTAGGATACCTTTGTAACGGATGTGCACGAAATCGAACGAGGGTTCGCCCTGCTTGCCTCTTGGAACCTAATTGATCGCCAGCTGGCCATTTGGGGGAAATTATGTAACTACAACTGCACTCGCCCCGGCGATGGTACGTTTGCTTGTTCTTTTTAATATTTACTCTATTTAGTTTGGGGCCGGCAATAGCTATCCTATTAAAACATTGCGTCCTACCCAGGTCGTAAAAATCCGATTCCCATGGCGCACCCAATTTCCCGAAATGTCCATTAAACTTCGATCGCGTTAATTTTCCCGTGAGCCTTCTATGAGAACGGTCCAATCCCTTTCCGCGCGTGACTCCCCGTTTCGGTCACCCATGACGCGGAGAAAGAGAAGAAAAAAGTGGGCACTCTGTGATCGCTGAAAGGGTCAGATCGTGCGTGTCACCTGGATGACTCAACGGAGAATGACAGAGCGTCCAAACGCGGATTCGCGCATCGGCCAAAGCGCGGAGCGCGTCTTCGCACGATCGGCCAAGTTACCTGTGGCCCTCGTCCAAGAAACCGCGACGACTGGCGCCTGTGCGTGACTCAGAACGCCGTTTCGTTCGTTGCTGTTTGGCAATAGATTTTTGCCACTCGGTGTATATAACAGGGCGACCAGGTTCTTGTCCCCTAGACGCGTGCGGCGCGCGAACAATAACTGTAAGTTCATCACTAACCAGCGGCTCGTTGCTTTCCCCGATCGCGGGGATTCATTCGGGGGATCGTTCCAATGGATTCGGAAAAGACCACGATGGTCGGTCTGAATCGGCGCTGCCAGTTGTCGGTCTATTAATGGACACAATATGGTGATCTGTTAATTTGATGCGTGTGGCTTGCAACGACGTCAGATCGTTCTTGGTGCTTTTGTCTCTTTAACGGCAAGCGTATGGCGCGTCTCGCAGCAGACGCAAAGGGGACGAAATTCGGGGCAAGGAATAATAGGTACCAGAGAATTGCGTGAAAATATTTCTCGGATCGTAGAGATTCCATTGAGGGGGAGCGTTGGAAATGTGGCTGAGAATTGTGTGTCAGTTTCGCGAAGAGTGAAAATTAATCGGCGGCAGGTTGAACCGGTATGTCCTACGTGCATTGAAAGGATAGACGAAAGCTATGCGAGGCGTAACTGTTTTCTCTGGCCGCCGTATCGGGCACGCAGATAAGTGCTGATTGGCATGCCGTCGGAGAATCGCGAGCGAACGGAAACGAACTGTTTCGTACGTGAAAGGGTTGGACCCTGACATTGATTGCTCGGTTGTCTACGCCTAGGCCCTCCCCCCCCCCCCCCCCCCCCGCCGCAAACGTGACGATCTAGCGCGATGATCTAACGCGACGGTGACCGTTCGTTGACCCTATCGTGGCATCGCGCCTCGCGCTATTTCTGATGGTTTCGGTGTCGTGGATGTGCTAGAAAATTGAGAAAGCTTGTCGATGCCGGTCCGTGCCGAAACGGATAGCACAAACGGACCTTAAAGGGAAGCATTGACGAAAGAACGAAGCTCGCGCAGATGTGCTAAGGGCAGGAGGTCCAGGTGCGAAGGGCAGCACGCGACTCCATGGTCTCTGTCAGAAATGCATCACAGGATGACCTGATACTTTTGGCTGAATGAACAAATTGAATGAATGGGATGAGCTGACTGCTGGCCGCGGCGAAGCTGTTACTGGAAGAGTAACAACGTGGTCGGCCTGTTTTCTTCCCCCTTAAGATATTGCTCGAATTAGTATCTCTATCACGCTAAACTTAATCATGAAGCTCAACGAGTTAATATAAATTGAAATTATTTTTGGGAAAAGATTCTTTCTATCATACTCTCTACGGTCTTTGAAATGCAAGCGAATAAATGGCAGGGCAAAAATAGCCAGCTCGTGGATTCAAGGGTAAATTTTCTGACACAGTTCCAGTCTCATTTCATATACATCGAGGCTAGTCCGGGAAACTGGGTCGAGCCGCATCTCCTCGAAAGTGTTTACGAAAGAAAAACTATTATAAGTTGAAAGTGCCTAAACGCTCGGGCGCAATTATTATTGTGCGCTTAAGAGGACGTTCAATGCTCATACTTTACATTAAATCATCATGGATATTATGTGTGTACAAAGTATGATGGAGAGTAGATTGTTCGGGAGAAATTAAAAGTTAATTAAGGTGCAAACCTTTAGGCGGAGAAAGGTTCGGAGGGAACGAACGTTGATTGAAATTTTATTCGAATGGAAACGGAGAAGCGGATTAGATCGATTAATCTTAATGGATTGAACTATCCGTGTAAGCTCCTGATGGTGCCATATATCATGCACTTCCCCTGAAGGTATAAAGTAGCTCCCTGTCCACGTTCTTTCGTCATTAATATTGTGTTAAATACGTGCTCATGCCTCGCTCCAACTTGGCCACCGTTACACGCATTCTTCGTGTCTTCGTCAAACAAATAAACTGCAGCCTCAATTTGCAAGTACTAAACGAGGGGAGATTTCACCGGATTCATGGAAAATATAAATTTCCAGCTATACTAGGTCGGGCTTGTGTCTCGCTATTGCATAACTTTCCAGATATTGGGGAGCTTGCAAAGTTCGACGGGAACATCAAGTGCGGACTACAATAAACTCGATTAAGTTTTAATTAAAATCCAGACACGCTTCCAACGGGGTAAATCTATTTATGCCGCGGAACGTTTTCAGTCAGTCCTTCGAATCTGATTCATTATTACATTACAACCATTATGGGATTCCGTCACGTGCACGATCATAATTTCCATTCCACGTTCACTCAGCTACGCAGCTTCCAACCTGTTCGCAAGCGACTCCCGGAATCTATAAAAATGAATCAAAGAACAATATCCGTACGGTCGTAGAATGTTTTCTTCTCATTAAATTACTCGATCTCAAATCATAAATAATATGCAATTCGTTTATTGTGTTACCCAGTCTTAATAAATGAAATTTCCATCTGCGAGAGGAGCAAGCAGAAAACTGTGCCGGATATTGCAGCCAATTTGTCAATCACCATGCACTTGCTGTGAAGCTGAAAGATGTTCTTCCTTCCTAGAAGGAAAAGCTACCCGGGGCGGAACTGTGAATTTTGACACTCAGCGCGGGATCCTAAGAGGCGTGAAGGGAATCAGGTTCATCTCCAGCTTCTCTTACGTTCGCCAAACTAAATATGAGAAATTCGAAAGATTTAATATCATCCAAACGACATGGGCGTATCCAAACTTTTGATCGATATTGTAATTAGACGGCGTGAGAGTAGCCGACGCGCCAGCAGGTCTATTCAACCATATTTCCATCGTACAGTTTTTCGTTAAACTCTAATGCCGCCGCGGACCTATGTTCCAGCAATCTCGATACGCAATCGGTTGGCCGAGTTATCCTTTCATTACACGTAGTCGTTAAGTCACGTTGTTTACTCTCGAATCGATTAATCCGCCGTGTAATTTAGTCGGCTCGGTTCTTTTCATTCGTACGTGTACGCCACGCCGCGTAACCTTTTAATGTCGTTGATTAAAATCTAGCATTGTCCGGACATTATTATCGCACGCGCGTAAACATTTCTTTCGCTTTCAATTATTATCTCCCCGTCCTGATTTTTCATAATTTCGATAATACGACAGCACTTTGATTCATGCGTCGTTCTTCACGAGACTTTCTATCGCGACGTAACTTCGCGGAATGTTTCACCGCAGGCTGCAGTTTAATTACTCGGACGCCGCCGCTTAATTGCAACCGGAGAACCATCATTGTTGTCTTTGATTGCTGCGGTTACGGCGAACGCACGGCACTGAAATGAAAGTCTCCAGCCACTTTTAAACCGCCTGAGAATTCTCTTGCGAAGGAGAAATAAACAATTTTCATTTTTACCGTAAACATTTGTAATAGAGTGGGCAAAGTGAAAATAAATCACTCAGGGTGGATTATTGGGACTATCATTATCATCGAAAGTTTATTGCGACCCCGACTTCTATCGTTCACCAAGCAAACTATATAAAAAGACAATACACCTGCCATAAAGTGGCAGTTATGAAGTCGATGGGAACAGTTTATCGTTGAACCAGTAAATCCTCTCCCAGTCGGATGTGAAAGGGTCTAGCAACTTTATCGAGCGCGAAATTTATGTCACTCGCGTGCGCGAATTTTCCTTCGCTCGGCCCATAAATTCCGGAACGATTAATCCGAGTCGCCGGGGGTTGGTATCCCCATTAATCTAATCCAAGGATCGCGAGGCGAGAAAGTCGCGTTCGAAATCGCCTTCCTGCGCGATGCTATTCCGTTACACGGCCGTAACCCTTTTTCCTCGAGACGCGCATTTCTGCCCACGCGTCTCGCGGCTCTATTATTCGTCTCTCCAGGTCGGGACGCGAAGAGAAAGGGTCGGGGAAAGAAACCGCAGACGTGCATAGGTACAGCGGAAACGCGTAAACCAGTTGACCAATGTTTCGTCCGGCCGATGAGCCACGTTTTATTGCTCCATTTGTCTCCGTCCACCCTTACAGTGAAAAATCCTACGAGCTAGACGCTAGTCTGGGTAGGGAGGAACTGAACTATTTGTGAACCGCGAGGTTCAATTGCTATAGGAATCTCCCACGCGTTGCGATCCACGAAAATTTATTGTCGATCAAAGTTTATTCGATGTTCGTCATTTTATTGTCTTGCGCATTGTGAATCAAATGATTTCTAATAACGCACGGTTTCATAAGAGGTCTATTAAACTGCCTTTTAAAAAGGTTAAAAGCTAGCATGCTTCATTTACGAGACAGCCAATAGAGAAGGTACATGTTTGATAAACGATCAACATTTTTGAGTACCTTTTACACCACAAATGCCGCGCGCGTTCATTAATCAACATTTCTGGCCGGCTCTTTATCGAACAGCAGGCGGAGGGTGAAAACGGAGCAGCCAGGAAAATACAGGCCACTGCGGAGCGCACGAGCTATTTGGCTATCTGACGTATAGCTCGAAAGTGAACAGGATGTGAGAGCATCGCCGAAATTGGCTGACCTCTTGGCTCGCGGTAGCTGGAACAACTTTGTTCCCTAAAGCAGCCGTACCCCCTGTGACCTGACTGGACACCACCCTTGCCACCACAAAGCCTCTAATCACAGGAGTATTGTAAACGAATTTATTAGAATAATCTATACGAAATTCAGCTTGATCTTTTGACCCAACAAAGTTGCAAGGCGAAAATTTTGGGAACGCAGTTAGCAACAACGTTGCCAAAAGGGGTTCTTACAAGATTGAACTCGGTTTTTTGGACGGAGGGGTAAAAGTTTTTCCGTCTCCTCTGGCTGACCCGATTCTTTACGATCCTTTGGCCTGGTACCGCCACGACTTTTACGGTTCCTCGCGCGCTTAATTCTTTACCATAGATATGGCCGTTGGAAGTAGCGCTGTTTAAAAGAGGGAGGGATAACACGGATGCGGCGAGATCGTAGGAGGGAAACGGGGATGGTTCGGGTCGATAGGATCTCTTCACGCGGCCCGGGGATCCGTAGTAACTTTCTGCCCATTGCCTTAAATTTTATTTTATCGCGGTTTTCCTGGCATTCGCTGCCAGAAACTTTTACGATCCTTTCTCGAAGGGATAATTTGTGGTAGGTTTTGTTCTGCGGAACGAGCACGGGCAGGAAAGATCTAGACCTACGTGGTGGAAAATCTTGAACGCTTTCAATCAGCACCTACGTAATACGTGTTCTCTGATTTTCAGGGAGCTTCGTATAATTTGCTGAGCGGGGCTTCCCGAAGGGAACTTGCGGAAGAAACAACTCTTAACGAGTTATCTCACGATCGATCGTCCTACCTTCCAACTCTTGAATATTCATGTACACTGCTCTGATCGGGAAATGAGAGAAAAAAAAATGAAACAAAAATGAACAGCTTGAACTTGTAAAAGATACAATCCGCTCCCTTAATTAATGCAATCGTTTCTCAAAGACAAATATTCGCCTGCGATACAATGGGTTTTATGAATTATGCATTTGCGCAGCAAATAAATCCGTCGAAACTGGAAAATTGAACTCGGGCGCGCCCCGTGTTACTCTTCCGGGCGGCGAGAAACTCCGTAAAGAATTCCGTGCAGCGCTGCAAGTAAATTCCCATTGGCCCGCAGTTGTTTCGTGGAAACGAAGAAAACACCGCCGGGCTTCCGGATTCAACCCCTTCTGGCCAAAGGCAAGAGTAGAGCACGTGCCCAGAAAGAGATCCGATGCCGGTGCCCGCGATATTAAGTATTCCGCTCGCATTGCCTCCCGCTGAACAGAAAGTTACACACGCCTCGTTATGCGGCCAGCACCGGCACCAGCAGCGTTGTGCAAACTTAATTAGCGGCCCTGGCCAGCGAGGCATCGAGAACGGAGACACTTCGAAGAAGCCGATGATTTATCTGCGCCGGCCTGCAGGCCCAGGAATCTCGTTTCGTGGCCGTGAACGAGGACAGCATTGATTGTAATTACCTGGCCGCGTGATGCGGAATGCGCGTCTCAAGTTAGCAATGAAATTAGCCCGTTCAATCGCTCCAGTTCAAAGGGGAACGTAATAAATTCGCCACGGAAAACTGTGGAACTCGTTCGAATTCATTTCCAGCCCATTAAGACACGTCGATTTATAAATTAATACAGCTCAGTTTCACGCAAGTTAAATAAGTAAAAGAAAAAAAAAAAAGACAGTAATGGAACCGCCGTCAGTCAGTTTATTTGCTTTTCGTATTCTTGACGCAACAATTAGCCGGTCGCGCTGACGAGGAACTGCGTAAATCGCATCAGAATTCTCGACGTGCCAACTCTGCGTCCGGACGTATCGGGAGATGTAAGTTGTGCGTAGGTGTTACGCTCTTATTACCTCGACTTCCGTTCGATCATCGTTTCGCCGTCGTAACAGGCTCGTGGGTAAATATATGATGGAACACGGACTGTACGGGCTCCCGTTGCAAAAGATCTGCTCCGGCTGTTGCGCCACGGAGAGATGTAAACATGCAACCCGTTGATACCGCGCTTGTACAGCAGTGCAACGTATTCTGTTGCGCATGGTAATGCAATTTGCACCGTTCAGGACCCACGTCAACGATATTCCATAGACGTTGTTGCAATGCTGTTGAATGGCGCTATAAACTACGGGGACCAGTTAGTGGGGTAGTTTCGGACTAACGAGAACACTTTTTAATCTTGCATCCTGTGCGAAAGCTGAATCCTTCGATTCTTATATCACGATTGCAACGACGGTGGAGAAACATGTGCAGGAAATGGTAAAAAAGATCGATTTGTTAATGGAAAGGGAGGGTAACTAATTTGTTCGCATTAGTCCAGGGGCTCACCCACGAGAAGGAGATGTTTGTACAAGTGTACAAGCTTCGTTGAGCTTCTAGCTCCAGAGTTATTCGTCTATTTTTATCTGGTAGCTGTAAAGATTGAAATGGATCTATGAAAATACAGTGAAGTAATATTCGCGATATAGCAAACCCAGCATTCCTTATTATCCATTTTTTTTTTTAAGAGTGTCTTATTCATTCGAAAATATTCCACACGAGAATCTCGACTCACAGTCATTCTGTATTCAAACAAGGCATTATTCGTTGTCAGATAACAACTTTTCTCGGGAAGAATGGTCACTGCGAATGGACAACCCAAACAACAAGGGCCATAAACGAGTCTGTGGGATGATTAGCAATTATTGTTTAGCTAAGAGGAGATAACAATGCTCGATCGTTTGATTTGTGATCCTCGCAAAAGCGGAAAGATCGATTGAAATGCCGGAGGCGCAGATGCGAAGAGCTCTTTGCCGTGTTCCGACACGGATTGTCGATTCTTCCGCCCCTCTGCTCGGCCCTCGGTGAGCTCTTCGGGTTCTCGGCTGGTATTTTCTGTCAGTCGACGGCAGACCGCGGGGCGAGCTGGTCGAGAGGGCATGACGCTCTTGAACTCGAATCGATCTACACGCGCGCAATTCGTTTCACTCGTCCTTTACGATTGAAAAAGGAATGTAAAGTAAAAGTATGGACAGCAGAAAGATTGAGAATGGTGTAATTATTATAAATTAAGAATGTCCGAAGATTGACACTTGGTTGTAAAAAGAAAAATCGACAAAGTTTGGAATGTAATGGTGAAACGGTCTCTGAATTTTCCGAGGAACTCGCGATCCATCGAGGTACCGATGTTCCGTCCGCAATTCAGCGCATGATTCTTGGATCGATGAAACAGATCGATGGACGTGGTCTGTCGCTTGCCGGGAGCTATTATGGTCTCAGGGATCGGAGTCGGTAAACCTGTGCACACAACGACGACATTATCGTGTCTAGATTCTCGAAATAAGCTGCAACAACGTTCCGCATGGCAATGCTGAAACGAATGCGCTCCAATTTTTAGGGGCGGAATATTTTCCAACAATATTTAATTGGAAACAAATTGTCGCATCATTGGAAACGCGTACGCTGTTAATGCAAAGGGGTTGCCGACGAGAAATTCACATCGTAGATAAGAGAAACGGTGACCCGGTCTGTCAAGGCACTGTATTAAAATCGACGATAGCGAAGTTGACAGCCGGCAGTATCGCGGGAGCAGTGCGCGAGAGCGGACGTCGCGTCGCCGCGCGGAAGCACAGCGTGGACGTACAAAAGAAAACGAGTCGTGCTCCGTTCCGTAACACCTTGTTTCCCTTTCGCGATCTTTCGTTTTCCGTGCTCACTTTGCGCGACGTTCCGTTGGTAAACTTCCT
Source organism: Holcopasites calliopsidis (assembly GCA_023838395.1). Lineage (NCBI taxonomy): Eukaryota > Metazoa > Arthropoda > Insecta > Hymenoptera > Apidae > Holcopasites > Holcopasites calliopsidis. Next base: position 4,527,040 of record JALHAQ010000009.1, read on the forward strand.
CGATTTTGCCCGAACAAATGACTCCACTACGTCGAACGAGAAACGTATCCGAGGAGCTACGATTGCCCCGCGTTAATTAACGATACCGATTAGCTTACGATTAGAAGCCTGCCCTCTTCGATGCACGATCGCGCGGCCCGCGGTTCGCCCGTGGAACGCGTGGAATCGTTCGATGATCAGTGACGATTCGGCGAAGCGAACGGAGAGCATTTCGTCCAGAGCGCACCCCTGCCAAGAATCGTCGAAATTCCAAAGTCGTGAATTACCCGAGGATGCAGCGAAGGAACGACACGGATCCGAGCGCAAAAACAACGGAGTCTTGAGAGGGATTTGCGGAAGAGGAACGTGTCAGGCACGGATCGCCGGAGACCAGGGGGAAGAAGAGTCGCGAGCAAGAGGATAACGAGGAGGCGAGAAAACACTCGAGGAATGCCGTGGATAAAGTGTTTGGGCGGCGGGGGCGGAAAGGCCAGAAGAGGCAAACCGCTCAGCGTCAGCCAGCCGATCCACCTGCTCGTCAAGGTAAGATTTCGCTTTATTATTCCTCGGCGAACTTCCATGTGCACGCCCTTACCTCCGGGCGTTATGTAAACAAGGTTAGCAGGAAGAAACCACCGTGGAAGGTTGGCCGTAATTATCGCGCGTTGCTCTCCCGGAGCACATGGCTCCGATTCATTCGGCTATCGAGCGTTTTTCTGCCGTCTTTATCTTTCCAAGTTGAAGAGACCCTCGAAGGGATTCCGCTTTGAAAGATACACGACTTTTACGGCCGCCCTCTTTATCGGCACAGTTACACGCTACTAAATCGTATCCACTTGGAACCTGGCTGTACGCGGATTTAGAACGATCAGTGACGTAAATGTTAATTTTGAGAATTCGATATGGCCATGATGAACGATTTAATTAGAGGAGCCCCAGTGTTCGGCAGGGTTGAGAACCACAAAAAAATGTTAAAAGGTACGGAGCAGGAAACGCTTCGGATGATTATTAGGGGATCGTTTCTTTCCCATCGGCGTGTTATAAACTAGAAAACATACGTCGCGATGGATGACAAAGTGGCGCCACGATGCCCCTCCACTATCATGATTTATTAATTTCTTCTACGAAGGCCTGTTTCTTTTGGTCCACTACTCGAGACCGCCTCTCATGGTCGACTGTATCGAACCTTCGGCGCGGTTCACCAATTAAATTGATATTAACGCGGCGCGTTACCTGCTCGTTATCACTTGCTCTCAACGCAATCGTTCAGCGACACCCATCCGTGCGCGATCGCTACGATGAGGGAGCTGCATCGGAAGGGATGCCATCGGTGAGAAAATCGTGACAATCGAGAAACAGACTTTTCTGCTACACTTTCGGAGTGGGAAAGTTCGTCGTACAATTTATAAAGTCGTGTCACAGTTTATAAACAACGCAGGCGATTCCACGTATTTCTCGCGCAAACAATCCTCTTGAAATTGTGTTCGAGCGAAATTCAATTACATCGGCAACACGGTGACGCGAGACGACGAATGAATTCCAGCGGCGAGAAGCGACCGATTCTCCGGTTAATGATTAATAATCAGACGCGGGTCAAAATTGAATTCGTTCCATTAAAATTCCGCCGCGGCGCGTCACGTACGATCGTTTTCCTGTTTCCACGATCGAATACCGTATCACGAATCGTGTATTCAACGAAATAATTTATCGACCGCCACCGTAATGAAGTGTAATGTACATCAAACTCGGACACCATAATGAAACGCTCTAGGATCGGAGCGAAATTCTCTCACGACCTAATGGTGTCCCACGCGTGTCTCGTTTCGTTTCAGGTAGCTCTAACCGGGGGCATCGTTAAGCGAATTGTACGGGGAGAAAAATTGCACGCTAATAGCGGCGGGCAATTAAATAATAGTAAAGCGTGCTACCACCCGTCGCGGTGTGCAAAAACGATTTCATTAAAGCGTCACTTAGAACGCGATGGGATATTCCGTGGCACGAATGTGACTATCAGGCTGCTCGTTCGCTGTGGTCATTTCCAGTCGCATAAGAATCATCGGGATAAGAATTTTTTGGAAATCGGAAAGAAATGTTTAGATTTACCTATCCCGGCAATTTTTCCCACTGATAGCACTTTTATCCCCGACGATGTGTGTTACCTGTCGATGACCACAATGAAAGCGGTGGAGTCTGTTATTATAACCGTACCATTATCGGTACCGTGCATACACCACTACCCATGGGTACTGAAGTATGTTCGCCGCCCATCGTGCAGGCTTTCAAGTTGGTAATTAAATTAGCGAGCCCCTGGCAATTCTGAGATTTTTTCGCGCGATGATACTTTATGTAATAGCACTCGATTAGACGGGAGGGTCATGCCACAGGTCATACTGCAATCTAAGAATATACTTGCTGCCAATTCTCGATGATATAAGATTAAATGTTATTCGTGCATACATCTTGATTTATACTTCGAACAGTTTGTTGTTTTTTTAAATACGAGCAATACTTTCAAGCTGCCTGTATTTTATTTCATTAATTCTCCGAAGAATGTTTAAATGTTTACACGTGTAAGACGGCTGTTGTAAAATACATACAGCGAACAGAATTCCAAACATTGCTTCACGTTTCACGTGGCGCTACGACTGTCGTACAAAGTCCAGCAATTATGTTAACGCAGCTGCCACGTAATTAAGCCGTGTGTTTTTTCTCGAAATGCGCTTGCATTCGCGATAAACACGTTAATCGTTCAATCCTGTATATCCTTTCCTTTACAAAGTATGCGCACCGCTAATAACTCGATCAGTCAATGGGTGGAAAAAAGTTTGCGAAAATCTTGTTACCGAATTTTTGAAACTACGCTCCGATTATCTTTAGCTAAAGGTTAGAAGGCGAATCGGCAGTATCTTTCACGGTGAATCAGTGGAGGCTCATAATTCTCCGGGAAGATTAGGAAAGGCTCATAACTATCCTCATCATCGTGCATGCATAGCGTACGTGCATCAGGCAATGCATTGCGCGGAAACGTGCATGCACACGACATTCACTTCTATACGCAGCAAAAACAATGTTTCACCGACTCGGCTGTATCAAAACGAGCAACAGTCTTTCAGACGGAATCTGTGTCAATATATTTCATTCTCTCATTTCCCGTATAAAATTCGTAATTAAAGCGGCCGCGTTTTTGTACCAGTCAAGCATTACAGAAACACGTGTTAAACGTCATTAAAGAAGCACGCGAAGGACAAGAGGGTTCCAGAGTGATAAATCAGTCTAACGAAAACTTGTCGTGCTCCCGGAAACGTTCGACTTGTTCGAGGAATGAATATTCATTTAGGAGATCGGTAGGGTATAATTCTAACCGGGGGGGGGGGGGGGGGGGGGAATCAAGGCTGAACGGGGCGTGATTTTCGCACGTGTACCGAACGCTGGACGTATGTGCGCGGCTGTCGATAATGCTATGACACCGCTTAAAAGGTGCAAGGTAAGAAGCATGTGTGCAAAGCAAACAATTTTCGAGTTTATTGAGCGAGGCCCTGACGGCGAACGGTTTTAGAAGCCGGGTTCCACCGCGCGGGCTGATGCCTTCTAACCTTTTCAAAGATCAACAGCTTCTTTCGTTTTGATAACGTTTCATACAAATTTAGCATCGCGTAATGATTCAGGTATTCGAGCGACGAGAAGAATTTTGGCACGCGCGCACCCTTCCGTCATTATATTCCATTACAAGCGTTGCTGTCTAGGAACGCCACTCGTGAATCAGCTTGACATTTGCATTAAATCAATTCTATTTCTATTTCGTGCTAATATTTAAGGCAATTCTTTAACCAACTCGACGACTTTGTCCTTGCACTATTTTTGACAGCAAGGCCAACCAGGGCGTTCCAGACATGGGGGTAGCCTCGCAAAAGTAATCGTTAAAAATAACGCGTTCATCCGCGGCTCCAGACACTCGATGACATTTCTTGTCCTCTCGCCAATTCTGCCAGCCGAGACTCGCTGCTTTTAAAAGGAATACGCGGGACGAAATTTCTGTCCCCAATAATTCAACGTACACTCGGAAACAGCGCGCAGGGCAGGAATTTTTAGAGTTTTTAAGAATGGTTGGTAGCAAGCGTTGAAGGTCTTTTCGGGGCAGCCAGTTTCGTGAAGAGGGGTAGACGCGAAATAAAAAAAAAAACAAAGTGCAGAGAAAGGAAATTAACGAGCGCCAAGTTGAGAGAAAAGACAGGAACGGTGGTGGAGATTAAATCGCGCGATATCACGGTTAACGATTCGACTCCTGCGACGATGCCCCGACCTCTTGAGATTCTTTAATTGCAGCCGCGCGCCGGTGTGCAATTAAAAGTTCTTCAAGTGGGACACCGCGTATCGCCGAACCTGTAACTTCTATTCCACTACCGGCTCGGATCAACTAATCGGAGCTTTTCTTTTTCCTCTCGGATTACTTCCGTAGAAAGCTACTTAACAATCGCATCTACTGTATCCGAGAGAAGCTTCTTAGAACACCATAGAGCTTAGAAAATTCAAAGCCTTCTTTCCCTCGGCGAGATCGCCCACGAAGTTTCCTATTCACCTGAGCATCGAATTCCACAGAGACTTTCCGTGATTCTTTCGCAATCCATCACCGGTTTCCGCTTCGACAATGGAACGTTCTGTAAAAAAAAGAAAGATTCAGAATCCACCAGTAAATCTTGCCAGCCGGATATTCACCGGTGGCAATAGGGATTTAGCGAACTCTCTCTCTCTCTCTCTCATTGTTTTTGAATAATTGATGCGCCACTTGTCCGTCGATCGTTCAAAGAGAACAATCGAGCTGCTCGTGTGCGGCTGATTCCAGTCGATCCACAGCGCGCCGCTGTACACGCTCGATCCGTCAGGGAATCCTATCTGAAATCGTGGAAAGCAAATCCCGGCACGGCGCGCGCGTGTAATATGATAATTCGGTCAATATCGCGAAATATCAGAACGCGCGATGCAGTTTTGTCTCGCGTATGCGATCTTGTTATGAAGGCGGCGAGCCACCGTCAGTTGCGTGTGGAAACTATTCCTTCAGCTGTTGCCGCGCAAATTTTCGTTCAAGGGGAATCGAACTGCGATCTCGATTTTCCAATCATCTCGAGCAATCTTCAAAAAGGTTATTTCAATGATCGTCTTATACCTCGGATCGGAAACATAGCGAGCGTACTATCATTTATATAGCAGATGGTCAACGAGCCATCGTGACGGTCACGTCTTGGATTTCTCACGGGTCGATTGTCTTTTTCTATCCTCTTCCGCTACGGAGGAGTACTTCGATGCCCGTTGCCTCGCAAGAAGTACGAGAACGAGGCGAGGAGCGCGGCCCGCCGAGTATAAAGGGGTGAAAGGTGAAGATCAGTTAAGAGTGATATAGTGGAGGCGTTTAGTTAAATCGATCAGATAGGAGCTTTGCATGGCCCTTCGGTGGCACCCTCGCGCGTTCGCCACTGTCTTTACTTGAATTATGAGCGACGTCCATCTGCGGAGCGCTTCTTCCTCCTTCATCCGTATTCCCGCAACGGTTTGGACATTGTTTCTTCCAAGCTCGTTAGAACGCGATCTTCGTTTCCTTCTAACGCTCCCGCTGCGCGCCACACGTGCCTTCAAACTTTGCTTTTAGATTAACGCGCTTCGAGTCAACCGATCACGAATGTATCACGCTAATCGTGATGCCACTTAAAAACGAAGCGTACTTCGTATGCTAGATGGATGTGCTTAGAGGAGAGATTACACGCGTTTGGCTTAAAAGTGTCCACCGAGAAAATCGTCTAATCACCTGGGCAGAGTTCCCAGAATTACGAGAAGCTCTTTAGCCGAGCGATTTATCGGTGGTTTACGAGGTAAGACGAGCGTTTCGCTTCATCAACGATATCGAGAACGGTCCACGGGGTCCAAGGATAATGGGGTCGATGAGTGAACGATCATGGGCAACCATTAGCGGCTACCCATTTCCCTGGACCGAGAGCTAGCGTTTACCACGATTCGTCCACGCTTTCCAATAATTTTTTATTATTAAACACGAACCACCAGTGGAAAGTCTTGTGGAACGGTCGAGGGGATTGAAGTTCGAATCGCCGCCCGTTAATCGGCCGTCCGGTCGTGTCCGCGCGTCTAACCGCTTCGAACGGGTGCCGTTCCGTTGCGAATCGGAATCGAGAGACGCACGCGTGTCCAATTGCAACGCGAAAGCGGCGTGCAGTTCGCGCAAAGTCTGAAAGGAGAGCGGAATTCGATCGACCGGATAAATGTTGAGCACGCTCCCGCTTCCTGTGTGTGGACCATTAGCTCCGCCGTGTCTGTGTAATCGAGCCGAAAGATCGAACCACTTTTGCGCGTAACAGCCGCCAGCTGATTTTCCGCGAAGCCATCAAAATTTCCCACGAAGATCGCTGTCTGGTGCGCGGAGTTTTTGCATCGATCGTCGCGAGCGATAGACAGCGTTGCATCGGAAACTCCCAATTTTATACATTCTAAAACGTCACAGGGATCAAGGTAGTTCTTCGTTTTCTTTTTACACAATCGATCAGACGGACCGTAATCTCGCCGGTGTTTCCACTTGTCACGAGAGAACGGTACCGCGACGGTGACACATGTCGATGGCGCGTCACGAAACGCGCAATGCTCGTCTCTTTGCTTGAATCCAGTTAACTGGACCGCGTTACGTGATTTTCCGACGCGGCTGATGGAGGAAGGTTTCTTCGCGTGGTAAAACCCGGTCGTTCCAGAAAACGAGCCGGCATTATTCACGTTATTACGAGCAGGATGCTGGAACACGCGACGCGCTGTCGTCGTTCCATATATTTCCGCCGTCTGGCACACTTCCCGAATATTCTGTACCCTTTGAAACAACACGTCCTGCACGTAGGTCTGCACCGGCAGATTAAAAGTCGTCCCAAATTTTCTACGTCCTCGGGTACGGCTTCCCTGTAATCCTGTCGCCCGGGCGTCTGTAATCCACGCGCCTACGCGGACATTCAAATAAAGATGGAAACAGGTGCGCAATTGCCTGGCGTTGTTTGCCCTTGTATTTTACAATTTCGATACGCCGACGGTTCGCAATATCGTCGTGGATTCTCGAAATTACAGATTTACTTCAACTATGCAAGTACGACAAGAATTAAATAGCTGAATTAACAATTTAAATACTAACTTCATGGAATTTCTGTGGAATATTCTTTAAAGGGATCTTAAACGAGCACCAACCCTTATCAAATTTTTCTACCAGAGTATTCATCGCCGCGCGAAGTCATCGCTCGCATCATTTCCCCTTCTAGCGTTTCCGGATTTTTTTCTGTTCCCTCGCCTATTATCGCGGCCGCAGCTGTTATTCCTACCTGTAACAACCCCTCGAGCCTGGCGAGACGACTAATATCCGCAGCCCAGCATCTCTCGCGTTCATGACAAAGACACGTTATTACGCGCGTCCCTTCAAACAACCCTTCCGCGGAAACAACAGTAACAACCGCGTCTAGTCGCTTGCCCGGCATAAACGCAACGCAGAAAGCTGCACGCTCGATACCTTTACCGTTCCCCTTCGACAGCGGTGCACGCGTCCTAGGTGCACCCTAGCATCCCGAAAGGCAATAGCGACCCGCAAATATTTGCCGACCGGAAATTTCGAGGGCCCATCATATTTCCGATGACAAAATAAATACACCCTAATGCTATGACGCATCATCCAGTTCCCACAGTGGAATATTTCAGCAGTGCTATCCAATATCGTAAATTGATCTCACGATGAATAAGGCGGCCAATAATAACAAGTTCGATAGCGTAAAAAACGAAGATCACCGAGCGATCATCGTGATTCCTTCGAGCGTACTGTTAGCGTTTCCACGAGCGTAATACGGCCCGCTTGATTGTGCTAATAAATCCAATTAGGGAGTCGATTGAACGATAGCCGATGATCGTGTAGATGGGACGATTATTGGCGGAGTTCGTCTCGGGAGGAAAGGTGAGGGTGCACATTCGCGCGTTTCCCCTTCCTGTCTCCTAGCTTCTTCGACGCTTCTGGGACAGAGTCCGATCGATCGAATGGAAATTCCATTCTCGTTAAGTGCTGCGGGACAACTTGTTAGAGATATTCGAACGAGAGGGGTTGGTCGTGTCGCGCGGTGTAGGGACCAGAAGGAACGATCGGGAGAAATCGAAGATAGGCCAACGATGAACGGGGGATTGAATGGAAGGAGGATAGAAAAGGGGGAAAAAGACATAGACCGGTGCAGCATCTCCCAGCAAGTCGGAGCAGATTAGAGTAGGTCGGGCACACGGGAGATTTCATCTCGCTCGTCCTTCCTCTCTAGGCAGCCGCTTTTCATCCTACTCCCCCCTGGCGCCCCGCCGCCCTCCATTCTCCTGTCGCCCTTGAATATCTTTGCCCTAACGATAGGACGCACATGGTTAAGCTGAAGGTCCTTTGCGGGTTCCCCTCTGCGGGCCCTTATCGTCACCTGTGAAAAATCGAGAACCGGTTTCCTCGTCGTTCGAAGAATCTATCGTCCATCATTGCTGCAGTTTATTAGGCGCGTGCGTAATATTTATCAAATCTTTTCTATTCAGTTCAGTGATTCATTATTCACTGATATTTTTAACAGTAGCTTCTTCAGTGTCCGAAAATACATCCGCGTGTCGTCGCTTTAGCTGCGCACGAACTCGCGTAACCGACGGACGGGATCGATTAAGGAAATATAGCGGACGCTGAAAAGCGTTCTCTCCCCTTCGGCCGTGAAATCCTTACATCCCCAACGAGGCCAACTCCGTAGTTCTCACAATGACTCGATTTAAAGCGAATAAATGGCTCGTTCGTGGTGCCGGACGTATATCTAAATATCTCCAACGGCAGGCTAATGTGTCGCCATATCGCGAGGGCACGTTCTTCGAGTTGGCCATTAACAAATTCACCGCTCGTTCGCAGGAGCACGCATCGTGGACGTGTGATCGTCGCATTCCTCGGGAAAGGGATTGTCACAGAAACGCGTCGATCGTCGAGTAAAGAAAGGGCATTATGCAAATAGAAAATTCCATTATATTCACAAGATTTTCATTCATATCGGATATTAATCAAAAGGTGACATTTTTCTTTTGTAAAATTCATACGATTCCGTGTCGCGTAGAATCCTCCTTCATTTCCCGAGGAAATTCCGCGTTACTTCCAACCCAGAAACGAGAGAGTCACTGTCTTGGAACGGGGAAGATGTATCGCGGCGCAGACGATTGATAAATTCGACTGGAAGAATGCAACGCTCCGAAATGCACGCCGGTGCCGTTCAGGCTATAAAAAGAGTTAATGTGCTTCACGGAACTGCGGGATATTGATGCGGGTGCCGGCGTCTGCTGCGCGAAGAGGCGTGATTCGGTTGGAGCACATAAGAAATATCTCGCGTACTGTACCGTGCGTGAACTTAATGTACTCTTTGATTCGGATCCTTCGTTGCGCATCGAATGAACCTTCTCAATCGTCTCAAAGCCCGGGAAATCCGCAAGGGTAGTGACGGTCGAGCAAAGGCGCGAGGCAAGGCGTGCGAGAGGAACAGTTCGAAAAAAATTCTTGCGGCTGCAGTGAGGAGGATTCCACCGCTTCGCCACGGGGCATTATTCTACACGTGCGAACATTTCGCGGGAACAATGGTCCGGTCGTTAAGAGAACTTTTCGTCCCGAGTTAGGATCGTGTCCGGCCGTGGTATTATTCCACACGGGTTCCCGGAACGGCGTTCGTTTGTCGGCAGAAATAAGAAGCCGTGAAAAGCCGTGAAAGCTGCGGAGGTCCTCGAAGGAACCTGCTGCCTGCAACCGGCAGGCCAGAACCTCCCTTCTTCATCTTCTACACGTGTTTCCTGTTTTCTTTTCTCCCGTGCTTCTGTGCGCCCTGCCTCTTTGCGCCACGGTCTCTTTCCACCTTTCTGGCCGCGCGTGCTCATTGTTCGCCTCCGTTGCTTCTCGCGGGGACATTTTCTGAAACTAATTGGCCCCGTCGCCTCATTAGACACGAAACTCGAGCGCCTAGGTGACTGTGAGTTGATTAACGCGAGCAACGAGTCTCTGACGCTAGGCCAAAAAATGGGGATCATAAAGCGATCCCGGCTTCTTCACTTTTGCAGTCGTTTAATTACTGAAAAGAGAAAAAAAACTTTCCAAGCTGGTCTGGTTATGTTAGGACTATTCTCTTTTCTCATCTGACTTCAGAAAAAGCTTCCAAATGATAAGAGAAACGCAAGGCGAGATAGGGTGGAATAATTGGGAAAGGTATCGCTTTTAAAATGATACTCCTAGAGTTCATCGGCGAAATCGTGCGAGATCGAACGATTCGTTGAAGTGGGTGTATTCGCGGATGCACCCACGCAGTTCCGCCGTCGTGCACGCGTAAAGGACGACGAATCGATCTAACAGTGGGAGGTGAGGCCACCCGTGAAAGCGTGTTTTACATAATCGGTCGGTCGCGGAGGGTAACCGACGCGTTCGCGAACCGGATGCGTGTCTGTCTCTTGAAAATACCGGAGAACCGGCTACCATCGTATCGATAGAGATCGCCCGGGGGGGCTTAGACTCCTCTCTCTGTACTTCGAGCCGCGCCACACCTATCATAAATATCATACGTTCCGTCGAGCCGTTGAAGCGCGCGTTGCATCATCGGTATCAAAGCGTTCCAGTGAACGATGTAATCATCGGCTAACCGAATGCGCGATAAATCTATCGTATCGGCTAGTCCGCAGGAAAGGGAGTGATTTAAGGTAGACGGAAAGGATCCACGGATTCTAAATCCCGGGAACGGAAGGATCACGCAGATGGTTGGGCAAAGACAAAGGAGTATCTGATGATCGACGACACCGGAGATCTTTTCAACTCCGAGTCTGTGGAAGAGGGCGCATCCTGACCTCCCACCAGGACAAATCGTCGTGGGACCAAACCCTTGCGCCTCTCCTTTATTCCCGTTAGCATCGTCCTATCGTCCGGCCGGCGTTAATCTCGAATCACCTGTGCGACCTGTCCTCCGCTTCCTGGGATCTCGAGTTACGCACGGTAAAAGTCGGGCGTTTCGTATGCACGGCCCGGCGAAGGGTGGAAAGGCTACGGCGAGAGAAAGAGGGATAGTCGATCCGTGTTCTTCCCTGGTTGGCTTCGGTGGTGTAAATCCTCCGGCGGCACAAGTGGCCGTTTAGGCGGCCCTACGGGGACGAGATTAATGTTTTACCCGGGGGAGAGGAGAGTACCTCTCTCGAGCCATGTCAAAACATGTGGACCGACTTCGGGCTACCACCAGTGTTCACGACAATTACTGTCTCCAAGAGTTAAGTGCTTCTGTCTACACTCGACAGGGCGTTCGAGCAGAGAAGTTGTTTTAGGAATTTCGAGCGTCGTTTTCGGATGAGGGATTAATTTCTTTTCGTTACGCGTTCACACGTGGTAGGTCCGGAAAGTTGTCCACAGGACTGGAATCGCTTTGAGAACCAAACAAAAAAAAAGAAAGGCATTTAAAGCCTTGACAGATGAAAATATTCAACGTGACCAGTGCCCGCACGCAACCAGCAATTTGACGTTTATCGCGGATCAGGAAATTCGACTGGTAGAAGTCGGGGATAAGAGGCCTCGGGCGACAGGCGGCACTCTTCAAAGCGATGCCGGAGAAGCTGCACGCGCGTGGGATCGCGATAGGCTCGTCGAGCGTGAACGACGAAGAAGCTGTCTCAAAGGGAAACAAAGTCCGGCCCGTTTTAATTCGCTTGGCACTTGCCGGGAAACGGGACGAGTCCGTCGGTATACCTGACCCCGATACACGATCAAACGCGGCGTTCGAAACGAACATCGAAAATCGAGCTTCGATTCTGGCACGCCTTTGTGGCTCTCTTACGTAATTCGGTCGTTGCACTTCGCTCTAAAATTTTGCCAAACGGTCTCCGGTTCCGCCCGAGTCACCGTTGTTTCTACGAATTTCCGAAATACCCTCAGCTAGGACCAGAATAATAGCACACTTGGATTGGGCGTTTGGATTCGGCGAAGCTGTTTGCTCGGGGCTATTCGAATGCAATGCAACGCTCCATTGTTGCAAGGGATGCAAATACAGAAATTAAAAAATCCAAGCATGAGACCAATCGTTTCCTTGAAGTTTTCCAGCCTCGACAATGCAAAATACGTCGTCTGAATTCTATGATGATCGTCGGTTTCCCGGGCGAACCCGGAGCTGGTCACGTCGAAAATCATTGAACTGGTGTTCCGGTCTTCGATCGTTAACGTGCGTCAACCAGAAGGTACAAGTCCATCAACGTTCGACCGAGGCCATTGTCTTCATCAGGGACGAGGGTATCGTTCTCGTTGGTCCGTAGAAGATAGAAGGGACGATGGAATCCACGATGTAGGTAATGCTGCGGAAGGGGAAAGAGAGATTGAAAAGAATGCGAAACTCGCGCGGTCTGCGCGAGCGATCAGGTTCTCGGATTCCATGGTAATTGTAGGCGAGATTGACCAGACACATAAATTATATTTCTCTTTCGCAAGCACAGTGTCATTACACGAAAGGGACATTTCGTAGAATGTGCGGTAGTGATCGTCACATCCTTACCGAGGAATCAGCGAAATTACAGTACATGGGAAAAAAGATCCGAAGGAAACGGGAATGAAGCCAATCGTAAATATTTCACGGGGCAGCAAACGTTCAGTCGTGTTGCCTGTCTGATTTTTAATCAGGCTCGCGTAAGCGTACGAGCATTAACGTGCGCGAGCTGGTTCTTTATCTGATTTCCACGCAATTATCCCTGCCTCGGGGGCAATTAAGTCCCGTGCAAGAGTCGAATCGATTTTGATAAGCGATCGTGATACGACCTTCGGTCCCCTCGATTGCGTAATCATACCTGGCGGTCCGTTCCGTTCCTCTAGACCCCCTGGCATGGGTTTCTTTGCCAGACGGTCGTGTAATTATGTGCTAATATAGTTGTACGGATAGGATCCGCGAGATAAACGATCGTTCAGGATCATTTTAATTTATGATAGACAAAGTGTTACACCTCGACCTTTACACCGCTCGTATCTTAATCGCACTCGGAATGAGAAATTCAAGATTTGTAGAGTGCAATTTAAATAATACAGGATCTGAAATTCAACCATCCGAACGCTGGCCGTGTGATATCGGCGATCTTCCTATCGAAAAGTCAGCTTGAATCGGTCAAAGTGGAGGACGGGAAGGAGAAAGAGATCTTCGATGGAGCCAATGGACTCGAAGACGGTTCGCGAGTGTTCGATAGAATGCGCATACGTATGAGGTCGGGGCACAACGGCCGCTGGAACTTTTGAAGTAGCCTGGTGTCCCTTCTCTTCTCGTAGCCACGGTCCGCGGAGTCGCATTTAAAATTGTAATCACAGTCGGCCACGATGCTTTATACAATCCTTCTCTGCCTCTCTGCGGTCTTGATTATCCCCATCCCTTTCCCACATTTTTCCCTTCCACCGATGCCTTTTCACGTTTCTTTTTTTTTTTATTCCCCCACGTTTGGTTTCCTGCGGTCGTTCATAAACGACCACGCGGCGTCTCATGAATTTGCATGACTGCTCGATGCGTCTGGCGTTCGTCCAGGACGAATTTCTAGGCGGCGATCCTCCGACACGACCGGTTCATTCATCGATCCCGAACCACCGACGACCACCGCTGGCCACAAGAGTCTACCTTACCGCGGTCTCTCCCAGCTTCGCGGCGATCAATCCCGGTTCCCCGAGGTCGCAGCCGCGGGAAGATGATTTCAAGAACGGCATGGAAAGCATGGCCGGCTCATGGGTGGTACATTTGCCACGGTTGTTTGACTTTCACGTGAAACGTGTTGGCTCTGCTGACGTCGGGCGAAGTTTTCACAGCTATATCGCTTCCGGTGTACGTGCGAAATGTACATACTCTACTCGAATTAGCATCTCGTATAATTGCTTCAGGGAAATTGGACGTCTTCCAAGTTTACGGAATATCTCGAACAGGAAAGTCCGGATCGCAATGTTCGCTGCATAATATTAATTGCAGGGAATTAGTTTGCGTAAGAAGATTGCCGAGCAAAGGATTATGCATAAAATGATACTTTCAGCTTGCTCACAAAGGAGGCACAGTCGTGTTACGAGTACCGTGAAACAGAATACCGTGGCCCCGGTTAACCCCGACGCAGCAAGATTCCCGGTAGCAATCAGTTCACACGGTTGTCCGTAAATTTTCGTCTCGCGAACCGTTAGCAACAGTTCTGTAGACAGCGGCTCTGGCTTCTTGTGTTCCGCCTGGAACGTCGGGCGGAGAGATCCGCTGGGTGGTTTTGCGGTTGAGTCCCCCGGCAGCGAAGCCTGAGAACAAACACACGTTGTATACGACGAAGATGAAAAGGACGACGACTTCTGGGTACATCTTCGGGCATAATTCGCTTTTTGCACGTTTTGCAGCGGCTAGGTGCCGCCGCGGCCATAAGATCCCATGGATCTGACGTAAGATGGATATCGTGTTCCCTATAATGCATAGCCGGCCGTATCGTGAATTCCGTGAAGAAGAGGAAGAGCGGATTGCGCCTCCTCCGAAGCTCGCGCACGAACTGTCTTTTGCATAGGTTATCGTGGAAGACCCAGGATACAGCGAGGCCTGGCATTCTTTTCGCCCTTCGCTTGGGTGCACGGCCAGTTTCACGTCGCGGCAGGGGAACGCGGATAGCCCTTTCCCTGTATTTCTTTCGCGTGCCTGCACAGGTAGCGAACGGGAAACGGTAGCTTCCTCCTTGAGGAATCTCGATTGCACGGTCGTAGGAATTTTTCGACAGTTTGGATTTAATTGGAATATTCAGAGGCAAATGATATTCCGTTTGCATTCTCGGGATTCGAACTTTTATGCCTACGCTTGCGTTGGATTATTTTCCTATCGTGATTAAGGGGCCGTAAAATGAATTCTGTCTCACGTTAATTCGTCTCGTTATTTGTATTTTGGAATATTGCCATTATCATTCTATAGAAGGAAAATTCTGTGCAACAAAGGGTACGGCCGGTTTTGGTTGACTTCCCGATGTATCGGGCAGAGAGTTTCGTGAAAGGTGGCCAACGAGAGCCGCCCATGGCTGTACAGCTGATACTCCCATCTGCTGCGATCTTATTTCGCCCTCCCGCACTTATTCACCGGCACATTTGTTCGTACACTTTGTCGGCATGGTTATTGCAAGAGGTGTTCGATGCATCGATCTCGACCACACCATTGTTCGCTTTACGGTCGCGAAACTGGAATGCTCGTTGCTGCTTCCGCAAAATCGCTCGATCTATCCTCCAAACTGCCATTTGAGAATTATATTAAAAGTAATTCCTGACGCATGGGGTCAAAGGGCAACCCTTAATCACGTTAACAACTTAGGATGGGGGTCTGTTCAAACGCTACATGGGATGTTACGTTGAGCAGCATAACGTTCCCATGCGAGTTTCCTGGCGTTTCTTTTTTTTTAAGGGTCGTTGCCGATCGCACGATGGGTGTGTCTGCGCCAACAAACGACCACCTTAGATCCACGCATCGTGCGGGAAAGAAACAAATTTCATGGCGGAACGTGTGTGCGAATCGACGCACATAGGCCACGAAAATTTCGCTGATCGATGACGCGTACGAAACAGCGGCACGTCGACAGGAAATTAATCGACCGTTCGCCACAGGGGTGCGGCCGTATTTTTATTTTCGAAAAAGTATCGTTGCACCATGCTGGGTGAATTTCTGTCAACGTTCAAAGCGCCGCTTTTAATTCTCTGCTACATTCCGACGAGTATTCTCGCGCGACATTTTATGCACGCACGATAACCCCGATCCCCGAATCTCGACAGTTTGTCTTTTTCTCGCCGCGGAATTTCTCTCGCATTTGCATGATGAAATTCAACGGACCGAACCGCTGAGCCAACTTCAATTAAATGAATTATAAAGCCTTCCCCGGCCGCCGTGGCCAGCGTTGGACAATTACGCGATAAATTACGACTGTATTCCGCTTCCGCGAACAAACGCGGCACGGGGAGCATTGCGTTATATCTGCTGCGCTCGATTTTCGCGAGAGGCGGAGGGAAGGAAGGACGCGGCCGAGGAGTAATCGTTTTTCGGTGTGAAATTTAATGTAACGGCCGGTCGCTTTCGCTGAAAGGATCAATTATCCTTTATTGCGTATCTTTCAGCGTTACACAGTAGAACGGCGGCGTGATAACGCGCCGACCAGAATGAAGTTTAATTAAACGAGTTACCAGATCGTTCGCACCGTGTGTCGAATTGCTCGTCGACGAACAACGGGGTGGATAAGTTACTGGCAAATTTTCCGCCGCGCTTCGCCAAATGGAAACCGCGCGAGAATTATTATCTCCGGCGTGGCCGGTTCTCTTTGTGACCCAGATGCCTGTGGATAGCTTCATTCGCGGATAGCTCACATCCTTTTCCCGCCAATCGTTGCTCGTTACCATGCAAATGAACGATGAGACGGAGGAGACGGGCGACGATAAATTTCAAACGCTTGATCGAGCCACGCGCAAAACTGGCCGCGAGAGAGAGAGAGAGAGATTTTATTAAATTATCATGATGCCGCACGAGGCACTGACTAAGTTACGGCTAATGAAATCGTTGTCCGTGCGATTAATAATTACGAGCAACGACGAGACGCTGGACCGGCCTGTGTTTACTTTATCGATGAGTATTATTAAATGGAAGCGTGCTGGATCATTTCCTTGTCGGATGAAATTGCTCGCAGCGCGAAGAGGCCGGCTGTGATTACGGAGCATCCTCGTGTATGGATTTCCAAAGTATCCCGAAGGACTGTCGCACGTATTTGGTGGAGTTTCACTTTGTGGCAGAGTCGTCGATGCTCGCGGTTCTATTTTACGTTATATTTTAATAAATGTATGTAACGTGAGAGCGGCGCAGAACGTTGTGAAGTTTTCGCGAAACAGTTGAAGTAACACCTTGCTCATTTTTATTCATCTCATTTTCTGTTTTCCAATACGAAGACTTGACTGCCCGCAGTTTTCTCCGCGTTTCGTCTTCTCCGCCTAATCCGTGCGGCCAGAAGGGGTACGAACAAACTAGGATCCGGTTCACGATCGTTCTTGTGAAATATTCGACTGGCAATCAGGCTGGTTACGTATCCCACGATTAACGTGATGACCAGTCCAAGAGGATTGTACCATAGATACGACACGCGGTACAAATAGAAATACGAGGGATCGTCCGTGTCACTGAAAATAGCAATAAAACAATCAACGGCTGAGAAATTATATAAAAGCGTAAATACTTCTTGGTGTTAATAACGAAATTGATCATTCGCGGGCGCGTTAGCGATTGATCGTTCGATAAACGCATCGGGATGGAAGGTGAAAAGTGAGATCAGGTTTATTTGAGGCGCGCGGCAGGGAGAAAGCAAATATCGTATGCGGCGCTGGAACGCGGCAGGGAATTTAAGGAGGTCGTAATCACGGTTTATCACGCGTAATTAGCGTTAGTTACCATCGTGGGAAACGATGAGGGGCGAGCCGATCGAGAAAGCGATCGGCGGAAAGAAAAGCGGGAAGTAAATCGCGGCTTCTTAACTGATTATTGCTACCATAGAATCATTCCACGCCCATGCTATCACGGTGAAACGTTCAAGCGTACGATAACGCGTATCCTGAAACGAGCCGCACGCTGATTTATCATCCAATTACGTTTTAATGTAGCTGAAACAGTTTCCATTTAGCAAATGAAGCTTTCCGTTTCTGATAAATTTGTCTCAGCTACCCTGAATCGGCTCTATCGAAAGGGTTCTGTCGAATCCACCTTGAAAATCATTTGCATGCAATCTGCAAGCTTTTGGGATGAGAACAATAACCATTTCTGCTCATCGAACTCCACCTTACTTCTTCAACAAACTCCATCAACTTTCTACAGTACCTCCACTGCCTTACGATACGCACTTTCGAGCAGCATCCAGCAAGGTTGTTTTCTTAACAAGCATGAAACTTACACGTCGAATCGAGCGGCGTTTCGACGATCAAACAACGTGGTAAAATTCTCGCAACCGTCCACGGACAAGGGAAGTATCGGCGTCGTTGGCTTGGGCTGTCCAAACGCTGCCCAGAGGCAAATGAATAAAGCGGACGTGGTCCCAACGATAGCCCCAGTCTCGTTCGCCCTCTCCGCGAACATTCCCAACGTGAAGATCCCCAAAATCGGTCCGCCGATCGATCCAGAAATTCCTATCGCAGCTTCGACCAAGGTGCCCATCGATTTGGCCGCGAAGGCCACCGCCAGGCAAATGAAACCGTTCAACACGGCCAGAATCTTCCCGATCAGCGTAGCCCTTTCCGTTGGGAACGATATACCGAATCTGCGGCACGCCGGTTTCACGTAATCCTCCAGGGCAACGGCGGCCAGGGAGTTCAACATCGCGGAAATGGTGCTGAGGCTGGCGCTGAAGACACCGGAGATGAAGAGGCCTGTGATGCCTGGCACTCGTGACATTCGCTCCGCCGCGAAATACGGCATTATCTCGTCGTAGCTAGAGATTCTCCCGGATGTCACCGGGTCGCAGTCTTTGTACACCGCGTACAGGGCTAGACCGGAGAAGGACGTGATCACTCCGAGGGATATCGTGATGGGACCACTGAGGTTTAAAGCTAGTTGCGAAGCTTTGAGACTCCTGATAGCGTAATAGAAATGACAGGAAATGGATTGTACCGTTAAACAACTGTTTACAATTTTTGGTGATTGAAAACGCGTACTTGGCAGTCAGTAGACGTTGCACTTGCACCTGATTCACTGCGTACAGTGACAAGAAGATCGTCGTTCCTCCGATCAGCAATGACCACCAGGTGTGCCTCACGGTTGGATCGATCCTAAAACTGGTGACAAGAAATTGTCCAAGGAATTAGGCTCGCGTGAAGATTATTCTCTCTCTCTCTCTCTCTTACTCGAAGAATTCCACTCGACCGCCCTCTTCAGCGATGCTCCAGACGTTGGACAGTCCGCCGTCCAAGTCTTGGGCGGCGATAGTAAGAACGCAGGCGAGTCCAGCGAACATCAGCAATCCCTGAAAGACATCGGTGATCAGGACAGCCTTGATACCACCTACGGTAGAGTAAAAGGTGCAGATCAGGCCGATCAGTAGAACGCTCGTGTCCCCTGACAGACCGGTCGTTGCTTCGAGGGCTAACGAAGGCGCGAACAACACTATCCCCGTGTACAGCATGAGTTGAAGAAAGTTGGCTGAACTGGCCATGAGCCGTGCTCTGACGCCGAAACGTTTTTCAAGATACTGCGACGAGACAAGGAATATACATATTGATACAATATTCGAAATTCTGAATAATCATATTGATTAAAGGGATACGAGTAATCAATCTGTCGAAGCGTTACCTCGTACACGCTGACGGTGTTCAACTTGGCGAATACAGGAAGATAGAAGTACAAGGCGATCGGAGTGCCAAAGATACCGCCCAGATAGAATAGCATGATTTGCGTGCCGTGGATGTAATTTTCCGCGCTGATTCCCAGCAGCGTGATAGCCGACATGAACGATACCGTCAAGGCAATCGCCAGGGGTACGGCGCCCATTGATCGATCGGCCGAGAAGTACTCCTGTCGGCAATCGTCGTGAAAGAAAAATCGGTCAACTTTCTCCAGAAGATATCTAAGTTGTTTATATAAGCTTGTAATTAGCAGACGTCAGTATCAGTTTGCCTCCACGAAATTCGTTCGGCTGCGAGGAAAAAAATATCAGTGGGATCCAGTGAATAGCAGGAAACACACGGAAACCTTACTACTCGTTGCAACACATCATCGCGCGATCGATCCAGCGTGATTGGACAGTTTCGTCCCTCCAACTTGATTCGTAAAATAAAGTTTCAGCGTTAATTAACGTTGCCTCTCTGGTCATTCATACCGGAATGGTTACGCGGATCAATTAAATAACGTTCTCGACGGTCGGCGATTTGTGTCGGGGTGGCGATATTTATCGCGCAGCGGGATCGTTCGATAACGGTGAACGATCCCCGAAGCTTGGAGTCTCTATAGAACTATGTCGTGATCTATAAGAACGTGCACGAGTCTGGGTACAGTCTACTCGAGCGATAGTTTATCATGGATATTGGATCGGCGACCGGTCGACCCGTACGTCGGATTCGATCGGCCCCGTTCGAAATTAATTTTCCAAGGACTTCACCTCGGCCGTGCGTTGTCTGCCGCCGGTGAATCGGTAGTAGATCCCGATGCCGGCTGAGATCGACAGCATCACACCGATGACGAGATAATCCGGCCATTGCAGCGACGGCGCTCGATTGTCCTCGCTCTGTTCGCAGAAGTTAACAGGGCTTTCGTTAACGTAATTCAAATGCGATTGAAGATAATTAGACGTACCGATATCATTCTATAGTAAGGATACTCACGGCCATCCTCGCGGGACACACTAGAGCGTTACCATCGACGCGAGAAATTCGAATCGTTTCTGCGGCGCAACAGCCGGGGCGAAACAGGGCTGCAAAGATTTTGCAAACGATGATCCAGACCGCGACCGCACAAAGAGGAGAAACCTTTGCAGGACTCGTCGCCTGCGTGTTCCCTCGCCGAGTGTTCTTTTCGCCGGGCGGAAAAATGCAAGAGGAAGAAGCGATCCGTTACGTAAAGCTTGGCTCAGCATCTTTTCTGTCGAAGACACGCAATGCCTGACCACCTTAGAGAACACTTGAAAAATGGTAGTAAATTCAAGGAATATTCCTGTCAGCCGGATGTGCCGAGGAAAGGAAAGGAAAAAAAAAATGTTACCTGGGAGTCGGAGGGTCGCGAAGGGATGGTGGCGTGACAATAGACGATGGTTACAGTAAAAGATACTATCTCGGTCAAGTCATTCCACCGGTGGTCACGTCCATTGGAAAATAAAGCCTATGATTCAATGACTTCTTAATCATGCGAAGTCGATAACATGGGCTACCCTTGCGAAAGAACCAGTTCGATTCGCGATCGAACGAATAATTAGTCCGGAAAAGGTTAATGAATTCAAGATAAAGAGAAATTTTCTTCTGTCGGTAAATTCTTGTCACCAGCTGGAAATTGTAAAGCTTTTTTTTTATCACTTTATCGTTCCTTCGATGTACTTCAGTCGGAGACGAAGAAACATTAAATTCAAACGGAATATCTTTCCCGATGAACGAAAAGTCGAGCGTACAAAATTGCCTCGACCACGCCACTACTGTGCATCGCTGGTGCATGACAATTATTCGCGAGAGACGGTAGCTTCTGATCGTAATGTAATTTCCTAGTATTATGAGGCACAATCGAGGGGGCCATCGGCTATTATTCCGAGAAGGGGGAAGCACCTATAGAAATATACGACCAGCGAGAATTCCACGATGCACGGGAGGATTCATCGATCGTTATCAACGGTGACCAAAGGTTATCGAGATGGACAGAGATCGGATGCCCAATTCACTGAAACCGTTTGTGATTTATTACGAAATTCTCATTAACATAATACACGTTTAATGTTACTCGGATCCCTGGTAGCCTCTCTGCAAACAGATGCAAACGAGATCCAGCGAAAGGATCCAGTGATCGATTTACGAACCGTCATTCGTGTTTCTCCTGGACGGAAAAGGGGACCGCGTGCAACCTTGATGCGTGCAGATTGCCTAACACAACGCACGATTCGCCAAGTTGAATTTATTTCTTTCGACGTAATTGCATAATGCTTGGTAGTTTAATAGAGATCCCTCCCGAGCGTCGGTCAATTTTCGACATTGTTACTCGGACCGTAGCCTGGTTCGTTTTACGCCGTTGTAACTCGTCGACGGAGGAGCATAGTCGGAGGTGGACGACGCACGACAAAAGAGGAGAAAAGGAGGAGCCCGTAAGTGGCAAATTCCCGTCATTAAGTAGTTAGTTGGACGCAGGACGACAGCAGGCTAACCGTCGGTTAACTGGCTGCTAAACTTGATCGACCAATCGTTGACCCGCACGGTCGATCGAAGTTCACCATGCGTTCACCCTTGACTGCATCCACCCCCGTCTGATTACTAATCCAAGTACGTTTTCACGTGAAGAAAGAATGAGAGATATTTTTCAGATCCGAGAACACAGTTCCCATTAGATCGGAAATAAATCTTGGAAACGTGAATTCCTGGACACGGCTCTTGCGATCCTCCCCGCAGTAGCCGTGAGTCGCTCTCCAGATTCTGTTGTCCGGATAATCACGATGTCGTGTTTTCGCTCGTGGTTTTCCCTTTTAGTTAATTGGACGGAAGAGGGCGAGACACACTCCTGGATTGAAGATCAGACGTGCTTTTGCTTAAAGCAGACGCTCCTAGTACGTTGTAAAAAGGAACTCGTTATTATATGCACATAGTTGAATGCTCAAAGTAAGACGTAAGTAAGTGGTCTCGAGGAGACCTGCTTAAGCACTCCTACGTTCACGCGTACATTATTCTAAATTTTTCTGAATCTCAATCTGAGACACTCTTCGAATCATTATTTGAAAAGACGCGTCAAGTTTTATGGCTGGATAATTACTTTCTTCTGAAACAGAGTACAAATAAAGCGGGAAAGTTTCCTGAATAAAAGTTCCTATCAAACCATTATCACCCGACAGCGGGAAAAAATAAAACTTGCATTCGTTCCATTTAAGAATCGCAAGGGTCTCGGGCAATTCTATTGCACACGGTTTTAGCGTCGAAACTCTGGAAAGTAGCCACCTTAGCAGCTGTTTCACTTACAGATAGCGCATTACAATGCCGCATATATTTTCGCCTGCGCGATAATCTCAAGGCCTTGCGCGCGAGGAACGAATTATGCATACGATCGTTCGCGAGCAAACCGTGTCTCGGCTGCCTTGAGAAATTTCGAAAACGATTTCACGTCGTTCGAATGAAGCGCGAACAGGGAGCGGCGGCTTGGTCATTGTGACGAATATACGTGGCAATGATGAGTGACGATCTGATAATGAGCGCGCTCGCGTGCTGCCCGGTCGAGTCTCTATAATTAATTAACGGGGAGATCCATTGTGTTTCGCGGTTACCGTGTTTTAGCCGGGCACCCCCGCGTAATTCCCATGGCTCACCGTCGTTTCCGATTTCACGGCCTTAATTAATTCGACGCGTCCAATTTCCTCCTGTCGTCAATCGACGCCTGTTAAAGTTACGACAATTCCGTTGGCCGTCATGACTCCCGGCAATTATCGCTAATTAAGCATTCCAAAGAAGACGATCACGACCATGCGAAGCGAAGTTTCATTACCGCAATTTTCGTGTTGCCAACTTCATCGTCACTCGACAGGCGGTGGGGGAGATTTAATTGGATTTCATTCCGGAAATCTATTTATATCAAACAATATATTATATAATATAAATATAAGATACAGTTCCGTGTACGATATCGTCGATGAAGGCAGTGGATAGCTAGTTATAGGTCAAGTGTAGGGAAGCTATGATTCATTCCTGATCCACTAATTTACGAATCTTTAAATCAGAGAGACACTTGTTATGCAGGACGATCACTCGAGAGTTCTGGTCTCTGAATAGGAAAATAACAGTGGGATAAGAGCCGCCTGCCATTTCAGAGAATATTAATCACTCTCGAGCAAATCAAATCAGACATTTCTGTTTCATCCCAGTACATTCTAACAAAACTTACCCCAGATTTCTTTTTCAATGCTACTTAAATCTACTCATCCCTGTTCAGCACTCTACGAATACTTTCTTATTTTTTATGAAAATTTCTTCTAAAACCAGCCAGTACAAATTCCTGTCCAAAAATTCAACGAACAACTCCGACGAGGTATCGTTCAACCAGCTATTTGCCGATGCTGAAACGCAAAGAGGCGAGAACGCAGCGCAACGCGTCCTACAACTGTTTTCTCAATCGAGATCGTTGGATAAAACTCACAATGGCAACAGTTCCTCTATGAGAAACGACCTTACGTAATTCGATCATTTGCATCGATGATGCATCGTCGTGAATAGCTTCGCGGGCACGATTTGAATACGCGTTTTCGCGGCCAGAGTCATTGCAAATAATCATGCATCCCGTAATCCGATCGTTAACCAGATAGCAACGCGTATGGCGGACCATATGCAGATACGGAACGCGTCGATTCGTATTCGGTCCGCGCGTTGGACAACAACGGAATTTTCATTACGTTAATCCCCGCGGAAATTATCGAAAGTACGCGCCGCACTATTTCGAGGCTCCCGGGAATATCGATGGGCGGCTATCGCGCGCGACCACCGTTAAACGCGGCACCGCAATGAGCTTGAATTGATATATGACACGGGTACAGCACTCGCTGCGTCCGGAAAGTATGTAATCGTCGGTAGGGAACTTGTCGATGGATTAATGTCCTTTCAGGTGGTCGCCAAAAGATGCTTCGTCTTCCTAGCCTGCTCATGTTTCATAATCGGCGAGCAAGCAGCGAAGCTCTAACCGCATGTACAATTTATTTCGTAAATCAGCCATCCATCGTTGAACGCGTCGCGTGTAATGTACGATATTTACCGATCAACGTTTCCAAAGGAAAAGAGAAACGCGTCGAAGATAGAGAGATTTCCCATGTTTGCTTTACCCGGCATCTTCGCGTGTCATCGTTTCCTGTAATTTTCCCGCGTGTCACGACTTCGTGCTTGCATCCCGAGAGGATCGATAATACGCAGCTGCACCGTCGCGGGACATGAAATTGCTTTTACTTAATCACTCATTTGACCCGTCGACCAAAATGCAATAGCAGAACCGAGGAACGATTACATCCTTTCGGTCGTGAATCAAAATTAGAGGATTATTCCACTCAAGTAACCACGAAAGGAGAAGCTCTATCGTTATTAAAATTTCTTACGCTCACAATATCGTAATGCGTGTACGGAAAAAAACGCGATACCCTTTCCTCCACGATTCAATTTCACTAATGGTGGTGAAAAGGATGGGACTGTCGGGGCTTGTAACTCGAAACTAAGAATATAGGGATACTGGAAGTAAATGGAAGTGTGTAGTGTAAATATTTTTTATTCAATGGAATCGTTTTTGTGTAATTACGTTGCTCGTTAATGACACGACTGATCGCAACGAAGCGACCTAAATACTTCGTCGTCCAAAAGGGAGGATGACGTCGTTGGCGATGCCCGTGTCTTCTCAATGGATCCGCTTAACGAGTTGAATTACGAGCAATCGATGTTGATGCTGGGACTAAAATTGTACGGGGGCCATGTTGTTCTGTCAATCATTGTTGAGTAACCAGCCTATGCGGGGTCGGACGAGCCGCAGGACGATGAACAACATCTGATGGTCCATCTGTCGCTTGCTCCGTTCATAGCCGGATTAAAAATTATTCCGAGACACGATTCGCTCGTGCACCGTTTCGTTTACAATTGAAATGTTTAACGGTTTGCGCTGTGCCGCGGCTGTAGAAAGCGGTGACAGTAAGCACATTGGGATCTCTATGCTAATTGTTCAGCGTCCCTACGAGTATCATAGATCCTTGAACTTTCGTTTAGCCGCTCGCTCGTATGGATCGCGCGGAATCGAGCCACTTTTAATTTGTACCAATTAGCCGGGACAACGAGAACGCGGCGTATACACGCCTGACACCGTCGGCCCAGCGAAATAGTTACGAGGTCGTGACTAGTTGCGCATTGCACGTGCCCGCGACTAGTTGCAGTGTATTTCACAATTTCAACAATTGCGGCTTGCTCTTCAATTAGCCGGCTCATGCAAAACTTGTTGCCAACCTAGCCAAAATCGCCTTCAGATTTGGAAATTTATGGCAAGTCAAACTAATAGCAAGTCATAGATCATTGCCCCTACGGAAGAGTAGATCAAGTGATTCGTTGAACGGTTAATCAAGATCAAACTCAATTTCTGCACTTCAGCAAGCCCCGCACAAGACTCTTCTGTGACTCGGACGAGAACAACGCGACCTTCTCTCAAAAGGCGGTTCAGTGTAACGACAGGAAGCGCAATGTATCTACGATCTCCGCTCGGCGATATTCCGGAGCAATTAATCGGGATCTAACACGCAGTCTTTGACGCCAGTTCGCTCCACGCCCCGTATCTCATCTCTACGCTGACAACCTTGATACGTTCCCTTCTTCTTATTCTCCGGGAGAAGTAATTCAGAACGATCGGTGAAATCGGACAAGCTTAGCGGCTCCGATCTAGTCCTCTCCGAAACGTCCGCTCTCGTGCCGTCTCTCCGCGTCAAACCTTGCGGCACGTCCAATCGACTTAAACACCGTGCACGTCTGTAATAATAATAGAAAGAAAAGGAAACTGTAAAAGTCAGTGGGAAAGTAATCGCGTCGAATTGCGTTACATGCCACGCTCGATGCCCGTCCGATCGATCCAGAGGAAGCAAAACAATGGCTAATTGCAGGAAAGATGGATAGCATTGATAGAGACGCAAGAGGATCGTTGATCTCCTTTGTCACGTCCCCGTTCCGTGATCTACACCCAACTGTAATCCCGTCAACGTGAAAACACTCGAGTCGCTCGCACGCTCGATTTGCCTCGATCCCGGCATCACTTTTCCAGGTTCTTCTTATCCCGCCACCGTATCTGTTCCCCGGATTATTTCTTCCCTACCGTTGGTCCGGACACGGATCATTACCTAAATGCCGACGAACAATCTTCTTTTTTTTCCCCCATGCAGTTCCCTGGCGGGCGAAACAGTCCTGTTATTTGAAACGAGTTGGCTCGATCGTTTATCGACGACATTGCGTAACAGCCGCTTGGGAAAATTCAGATCATTCCGCGGTCACGGCGCGGTTTACACTGTCATTATCCTACTTTTGTTACGTGGCGCAAGCCGGGACATTCTTACACGGTTAGATCGAAAATTATTTTAATTCCAACTCGACGGGGCCGTGTTTATCGTGAAATCCGCCCGGGGCACCTCGTCTTATTGGCGGCGGGAAAAATCGAACGCGATTGACGTGTGGTATGTCTGACTAGTATTTACTTAAAACCGTTCGGCTCTAATCTCCTCGAACCGCGAGCAATTTCACTGGAAAGATATCGAAACTCCAACGAGCAGTAATAAAGGAGACATAAGAGAGTGTCCGAATACAATTGAGCGTGAACAATCTAACTGACACGAGTCAATATAAATCGTACAGTGGGTAATAATAAAACCGCCAATTTGAAACGAGATACAGGATTCTTTCCTGTCGAGTCAAAAGTCTGGAGAATATTTATGTTTTAAGAGCAACATTTCACCCGGCAAGATTACCGGGGACGTCAGTAAAAAAGAAGAACGGGAACGATGACTCGTTGTTCCATCTCACGATCCCGTGAGAGCATATCGCCTGATTACAAGATCTCATGCATACGGCATACTTGCACTTTGCTTCGTGGCTAGAAAACTGGATGGGTTTAGTCTACGCGAGTCAAGAGGCACTCGTGGACTGAAAGGGTTGCACGGAACGCACCGAGGCCCGCGGACGGTAACGCTGACGCTGATTTAATTAACGATAAGTAATCGCGGGGTACAGTGTTGCTTAATTGTAAAGCCGGGGCATATTATTTTTGTATCGTCGCGCAAATTACACGTGCAGCTGGTCTATTGCGATTAGAATCTCGGCCTCTCGTCCCCCTCTTGCTTTGCAACTCTCATTAACCGGGTCAAGAGAGAAAGAAAATGAGATAAAAAACATTTCCAGCTCGGTTTATTCAATGCTGAAGTGTATTTTTCGCAGAAGAGGTAATCCCGGTATTTCTGTTAAACACACGGTAGCTGCTGATTAAATTTATTCACCGAACGGGATGAAATAAAAGATGTGCGTGTAAATGAAATAAAAAAGTGGAGCACGGTGTCAGGGTATTACTAGTTGATGGTACGCTTCGCACTGTCGTGCGAGGGAAGCTCGCAACGAGGCTGGTAATTGAGAGACCCGCGAGCAGAATTCCGAATCGTTCGACCGTAATAACACGGCGCGCGGCGGTCGGATAACGCTTGCCGTCGTTATCCAAAGGAACAGCTGTTTCGCTGGTCGGTCACGAGCGTTTGCCAAGAACTCGGAGAACGTTTCACGTGAAAACTGGGCAAGTGGAGCGCTCGCCTGGGACCCCGGAACACAAGGGCCACCAGCGAGACGCGAATGTACAAAGTCTTTCTTCCTCTTCGGCGCCGTGAATAACGCATCCCTTGAAGTGGCACGCCCGGAGGAGAGACGGAACGAAATGCTGTCGTTGGAGAAATACAAGGAAAAGAAATGCCCGCGGATCGTGAGCAGCGACCGATGCTCGTGAAACGAACGATTTAATTGCAAGAAACGCGGAAATCGAATGAAGAAACGACGGAGTTCACCTTGAAAGGTCTCCTTTACGATTTATCGTGATCCCGGTGAAAAGAAATCGGCGCAAGAACTTTCGATTGAATTTATAGCACGCGTTGCGCGCGATTTCGTTCGTGCAGCGCGTTGTATTGTGGAGGAAAGTAAAAAGCGGAAACTCACATTTACTTGTAACTTCTCCTTCGATCCCATGAACGAAACTCAATTTAATTCATCCCGTGACCTCGAGCGGAGAGGAAACTGCTAACGATTTTCTCGATTTTTCTCTGCGACGCTTTGATATGATATGATAAATCGGTTTCTTATCTGATACAATTATCTTAATTGGAAATTTTCAATGAAAAGAAACGATATCTTTTCCGTCCAGGCTGGTACAAAGTTGAAGCCGTTTAGGGTTCGTGTAGATAAAATCTTACTGCAAAAAATATGTACGATAAAAGATATTTTTAACGTAGGATTAATTTTTTTTTTTAGAATCGTTCAACGATTCTTTAAACATAATCCAAGCAAGATTATCTTGTCTCATACCGTTTCAGAATTATTTAAACACATTGCGGATGCTTCTGCTTATGAGCTACATGTCAAGAGGGTGCCGCTGGGAGAATTATGAGCATTTCCGAAAGGAACGACTTATTGGCTACCATAACGGACGCGGAATGGTCTTTGTTTAAGCGTGGCGCAGCGTCTGAAACGGCGTGAATCGTCGGTTCATGGATAAATTCCGAGCCGACGTTAAGGGCGTTTGTAACGAAGGGCCGCCGGAAGATTTATACGCAACCTTCGTCCCATATGTGCTCCGTCGAAGTGGGATTATGATGTTTCCAAGTAACCACGGGACACGTGTATTTTCCTTTACGGCGTGTTCGTACCGCCACTTAGGTGTAGTCGAAAGTTTCGGGGCGATAGAATGCGATAGATAAAGCATTAATCCCGGTCGTCATAAAAATCGATCCGCTGCCCCTGAAATGTATATGAAGAGTACGGTGTAGTGTGTTTATCTTTAAGTGCACATGGTGTACCATAAGAGTTAAATATTCTCTCGTATGGTGAAATCGAGAGAAGTTTGATATTTCTTAAATTCGTTTCGAAATAAGATTCTGTCATCGACTTACAGTATCTCCGACGGTACCGCTGTAATCCCCTGTTCGTGCCCTTTTCTTCACGTCTATGAACTTTAATTTTATGTACACCGCTCGTTTGAATCGAGTCGCGATAAATTCATATTACCTCGAATAGACAGGAGGGGAAAAAAGGGACGCGCAGTAACCGCGAATTTATATACTTGCAGCCATCGACTGGTGCAACCTTTTACATATCAGCGATCCATACGTGACGGTGCAAAGAGGTGGAATGCGTAACGGCAGATTTCACGGGCTCGAGATTTAGAACTTGGCGATGATCTGCATTCGGTATTTTTCGACTTGTCCTCTGTGCGCTAGCTTATTGCCCCGTTCGTTTTGCCCGGCTAACCAGATAGCTCTGCGGTATATCGGCGGCCGGGGGAAATTAGAATCGGCCGAATAATCCGGGGTCGTTTGTCATCGTTAGGTAAAACCGCGAGTGGTGGATCCGGACCGTTTCCAGATGGGATTACAGACGAATCGAGTAATAGTTTCCAAGCGGATCCTCCATACGTCCCGTTTCGAAGCAAATCGAATAATGGTCTCCGATGAAGTTACTTCGGCCTTTGATTAATCCCGTTCCGTTCGTCGATTCCGTTTCCGTTGATCTTTCATGGGTCATCGCATTATCTGCGTTACGGCGCCGATGATGATTACGAAATGGATTTCGCGCGGTCGTTGCATTTGTCACATTTACGCCTATCACCTAATCCTTTGTAATCCTTTCCCTTTGTCAGCAGACAATTTTTCTACTCTGATTCGAGGACTTCCCGCGGCTCTCCTGATAAACGACGAACACGTCGGCCGCTTGCCGGTCGATTCGCGGCAAAGAAAAAGCACGAGATAGCCGGGGAGTAAGCAAGGGAATGTCGAGGCTTATCGCGCGAACACGAGCGCGTGTTCGAGTGACTTTGAACGATTGTCTTTGGTCCGCGCGGCTGAAACGCGGCGAGCAAGCTTAAACCCCTTTTACAAAGCGAAGACGCAGCTTTCGGCGAATAACGCCGGCCCCGTCATTCTCCGTGGAACGTCTGCGGGCAATTTTTGCGAATTACGTGACGGACGGGAGGCTCTCCGGCGACGCACGTGTAGACCGCGACGAACTCGAGCACTCCCACGCGAAAATCTGCCCAAGACGGAACCGGTTGCTCTCGTGGGCCGTGCTAGAGAGGATAGAGCAGCTCGTCATTCCGCATTTTACTCGCGGTGCTGAATCGTCGGAGCGTCCGTGTTGCACGTGCAACGTAATCTCGCGCGGTGTGTCAAGCACGCCGTTGCTTCGTTATCGGCGTGTATCTGGATCTTTCAACAAGATCTACGTTCCACCTCTAGGCACGTAGATGCACGATCCTTCGCCGCTGCGATTCGAGTCTCTCAGTGTCAATAATATCTCTCCGGTTGCATCGTGGCCAACCGGGGGCAAGAATGTCCGTTCGCGTAGCGCGGGGAGATTTTAATCGCGTTTTAAAAGGACGAACGGAGCGAAGGGGGAAAACTACGAAAGAAGGAAACACGTGAACGGCGGTCTTTCCCGTCGCGAGAGAAATCCTTTCCAGCGGAGGGGATTCTTCTTTCGCGAAGTGGAAATCGAGTAGAACCGATGATCGATAGGGGAGCTGGCGCTTTTATGCCGTGGATATCGTTCGTACGATGAACGGCGCGGATAAATCACCGCTTAGGCGAAGAGGACTTTCTTTTCGATGCCTGCGTTCAACCTGTCGGATTATGTTAATATAATCTTTACATATTCTGTACCCCTCGTACCACTCGCGGCACGTTCAATCAAGATTTGTCCAGGTGTATTTAAATATGTAATAAGCGTGCAAATTGAACTTGTACTTTCCGTTGCGAGACTCATTCCCTTCGGTGCGCGCCGCGGTACGTTAGAAAGCGGAGCATCGGAGATGTATCTGTTCCAAACTGCTCTGCTCAGTGAATTTTTCTTACGAGCAGGCGAGCACGTAGTCGTGCAGTATCACGGCGGTTTTGCCTGCGAGCAGACCTATAACTCACAAAAGTCGGAGTTCCCGGTCCTGGGCTATCGGCATTCCAGCCCCGATGCACGAATAAAAAGCACGAGAGAGCAGAAATAAAGATGGTCGGAGGAGATGGGTTACGGTCCTGATTGGTAATCCCCGGTGCCAACGGCGTGGTAAATCCGTGGCAAAGAAAGAAAAAACCGAAAGCAAAACAGAAACGATATTTCGATCAGCGAAAACGTGTGGGTGCACGTGCAAACGAGTCACGAGAATTTATTCGACGATGCTCGAATAGGTTCCCATTCGAAGTCTTCCGGTCAGCAAGTCGGAGCGCGCGCGTTAATATTTCACGACAGATCCCGGCGAAGGAAAGCTGATGCATCGCGTTTTACGCTATTGGAAATTTCTATCCGGTCCGAGGCTCTTTGAAAACCCTTTGACACTTCTGGCATAGAGCGACGAAGCTCTGACCCTTTCCTGTGACGCGCGCCCACCTGGAATTCCTGTATCATTAAATTACTACGCCTTCGAACACGGATCTCGGGCTTCTTTTTGACGCGCTAATACGCGCATCTTGTGTCGGGCGTACACGATTCTGCAGCTTGCCAGAGCGCACTGCGAGGCTACGCTGTTCTGAACGCTGCCACGATAATTCATCCTCTCTTCCTTTCTTCCACGTCCTACCCCGCCGAGTATTTTCCAGCGGCGGCGCAGCGCCGTTACACGCACGACTTCCATGCACATAACGCGATCGTAGAGATGTTTTCGTGGAAGCGGGCTGGATTTAAATCCACCGGTCTGTACGTACATCGACGTCGCGGGGTACAAGCCACTTCCTATGCGCGCTCTATCATCCGCGCAAAGATGTTGTCGTTGGAAGCATTAGCCTCGTTTATATTCTTCTTTTCTCCTCGCGTCGTTTCTATCGCGTTAGACCACCCGGGCAAATCGTATTTCAACCCGATCGACCGGCGTGCCGCGCGCATTTGCTTCCTCCTCATCTTTCTTTTCTCGCCGTGTAACCGCGCGCATTCACGATTCATCGATAGCGGGTTTTCTTGTAATGACTCGGCGTCGCTCTCGTTCTCCTTTTCGCCCCGCATGCAAAGCTCTGGCTGATGTTATGGCGGTTTACTGTACGATCGTATTACGCTTACTCCGCGTGTCGGTCTTCCTTACGTTTTCTTCCGTTGCTGTGACTCATTCCATACGAAGTATCGTTAAGAAATAATTTCCGTGTGAAAATGACCCAGCAACCAGAACCTACGACAAATTCGTCAACGCGTTCAGTGGGATGTCGTCGCCACCCTCTCGCGCGTCATCGAACGCGGAACCGCAGTGCATTTGGCTGCATCGCATGTCGGGGTAAAAACGTCGCTTCAAGAGGCGGACAGAAAGGCGTACGGAGGAAGAAGCGCGTGCGAAAGGGCCAGTGCGCACTCGTCTGGAGCCTCGACACTTTGTATCTACGCCTGGTTAATGCGAGCCGAAGTGTTCCGAGTCAAAGCGCAAACACAATCCGACAAGGCTTGCTCTGTTCGTCGAGCCGACGAATCCGAAGAGTCCCTCTTTCTGCTCCTCCGCGACGCTTTTACGCGAGGAACCGCTCGCGAATCGGACGCGGGACGAACCGTACATCGTCCCGGGCACGGGAAACACGCTTGATTCCACTCGAAGACTTCGATCGTACTCCGCTGTAGAACTTTGAACCCGTGGTTCGGCTATCATCCGGTCGGAGCGCACGTCCGTCTTCATTTCTGCGCCAGTTCCACGCCCGCGATCACGCGAGTCTAGCGTTCCGTTAATTAACAACTGTGCTGGAAATTGGGCTGTATCTCCGATCCTCCTCGTAAACTACCTATCTGTTTCCCGTTCCCGACTCTTGATTCGCCCTTTGTGCTTAAACGATTGCGATGCGCGTCACGCTCGCTCACGTGCGCACTCGTGGAATCCAATTTTGGGAAAAGGGATATTCGGCTTTGGACGGCTTGCATTGAGTATTTGCTGGTGCAGCAGATTCCTAATGTCTTCTCTTCTATACTTTTAATCTTTCACCCTTAACTTTTGCTCCTTCCTATCGTATTCGTACCAGCACAATGCTTTTTATATTCCCGAGTATTGTACCTCCGATTACGACAACCTCGATGAAACAATCCGCCTAAAGTCCAGTGCTCGGATCGGTCTTGAATGTTTTTTTCGCAGACGATCAAAGTGATCGGCGATTGCCGTGTACGGACTATTAAAATTCCAGATGGTCGTTCATCCTCGATATTCCTCACGAAATCCCTTTTCACCTCGGGAATCGAATGAAATTCCAGGCTCGTTCCGTCGCGCTGTAATCGCTTCGCGTGCTTAAACTCCAGACCGCGCGAAGCTTATTGCGTTTCAATCGCGTTGGAGGAAAGAATAAGTTCGACGCCGACCTCGACCCCAGTTTCGCCAGAATATTCCAGGCATGAGCGAAGTTCGATCGGCCGAACCGAACGATCGAGCATCGTAAAAGCAGCCGTACTCGTGACTCGATAGATTTCCGCGAAGATTAAGGATCAATTAATCGTGCACGCGTGATTAATAGCGACGACTCCATGTGAGCGTCAGAGGTCAGTCGCATTTAATGATTCCTGCAATTAGTCACCGGGATACGTGCGTGTTACGATGACGAGAATTATTTTTATCGACGTGACTAAACGAGACGTTCCGATGACAAATCATCGTTGATAATGAGCCGAATGAGACGGTCGAGGTACCAGAAGACATCGAGTACCGAAAACGATCGACGAGGAATTTCGACGAATCTTGCCGTAGATTTATCCGAAGACATTCAGAGTCAGCCGGCGCTATTCGAACAGTTGCGAGCACGGTTACGACAAATGCAGGGGCATGCATCATTCTTCTATCTGATACAGCAACACCATTCATTGTCCCCATAAAAAAAGAAAAAAGAAAGGAAACCAAGAAGAAGCGAGTAGAATGGAAGGCACGCGAGTACGTTTACGATGACAGCGAGTGCAGGGAGCTTTTGCATACAGTAACCAATAAGGAAGCTCGTTCTTCCGCCTCCGTGCTTTGGCGAACGCATTCGTCGAGTGACAATAACTCAACCGGCGACTTGCTGTTGCCCGATAAAACTGATAATTACGAAATATTACTGCCCCTTTAATGGCTCAGTATTTTACAATCTATGTCGGCTGTCTCAATGCCGACTCACGTATGGCGGTCTGCGCGAAGGGAAACTTTGCGTCGCACGATAGAACGGCGGATAAAAACGAATCATTATCGCGAAATTTGGCACGCGTGATCGTATTAACGAGCGGAGACACGCCAGCAACGTCGGGAAATAGCTGAATCGAATCACTATCGAATGGGATGATGAAAACACACGGGGCACGGTCGATCGGGAAACATGGGGGAAGGTTTACCAGTGATAAGGAAAAACATGGGAATGCGAGTGGAATGTTGGGTCGATGTTGCGTGCGGTTCGGTATTGGGTTAATTGCAGGCTGCGTGAAACCAATGACATAGAAATATTCTCTGCAATTATCGTTCCCTGGATATCGATAGAAGGAGCTACGGAATCTCGTTAGTTTTCTGATTGCCTATAAATTCGCCTTCTATCAACCCCGGAGCTCCTGTTATGTTTCGTTCACTTTCCGATTTGAATTACATTCGCCGATTGGTAGCCGATGATTTATATTGCAACCTTGGTAATCAAAACTGTTACAATCAGCTCAGGAATTCCCGACAAAAGTCCTATTCGTGCGAGGAAAGAATTTAGATTGAATTATCATCGATGCCGGAGGCAATCAAGGTGATCAGCTTCTTATAAGTAGAAAAAAAAGAAGTGATTAAATAATACTCCGTATAATCCGTGGAAATGCAGTAGCGGTTCTTCGGCGACTCGAAAAACAGCCAGTCTGGTTGCCGGGTGTTGCGTTACGCAAAATTTGGCCCGCGTCCACCGATCGTTTTCCGCGGATCTGTCGATCGATCGACGCGGTTGAAAACCTGCAAGTTATCCGCTTCTCAGGGTAAAGGCGGATGTTGTTGCGTGTTTGTAATCGAAGCCCGCGCATCGCGGGATCGCGAACGCTCCGAGCCGCTTATTTGCGCATAACTCGGCGAGCTGGACTCTGGATCGCGTGGCGCGTCCGCTTATACGCGTCGTTAGCTGATGGAGCGGTGAATTGAGACGGCGAAAGACAACAATTGCCGGCTGTCAAGACGAGAAAGCGTGGAAAACTTATTCCTCCCTCGAAGTTCCTTCCAGGCGAGTCGCCGCTTGCCACGTTCGATCGATTCAGAATCATCCGTCTCATGAATAATAATATTCGAGTGGAAGAAGTTTCCGTTCGCTGCCGGCAAAGTTGAACGGGCGTTCCCATTTAGATGGTCTAGACTTCCTCGAAGCTAACCAGCGAAGAGGTCCTTATCCGCTAATTAAACGCGCTGAAAAAAAAAATTCATGGAAAACGAGGCTGCTTCGCGAAACGCCTGCGCAACGTTGAAAGATATAATAAGATTATCGATTAATGTAGTACTTTCTTTTCGGCTGCTCATCGATTTCATTAAATAGAATTGTTTCTTCTTTTATTGATTGCAGAGCGAATTTGAACCGCAATGTCACGTGTTCCGAACGAAGCAACTGCGCAAGCCACGTCTGTGCCATTTGTGCCATCAGGCGGTTATCAAACAAGCGTCGTGCTGCAGAGGTGAGTCGATAAGTTCAGTCCCTGTGGCTTGAATATCTCGTCCGTGCCGGTGGCGAGAAAGACTTCGGCCGGTACTTCTGTCGAGGCTGTGCACGGTACGAAGACGCGGCAGAACCTGGCGGTGAAAAAGTAGAGGGAATTTCAATTGACCGAATTCGCTGATAATCAGACGCTTCGCATTTTCGCGTAATCATCGCTGGAAGAGCATTGACACACGAATTGGCAATCGTAGCTTTCGATTTTGATTTGAACAAAGTTATTGTACATCAACAACGAGTGCAATCAAGATTTCCTTTTTTTTCTCTTTTCAGTCTGCAAGTACATCTGTCACAAGACCTGCGAGGACAAGGTGAGCAAACGCTTTCTTCCCCCCTTCCTGTTCTATTCCCATACGATTTCAGCCAAGCGGCAATTAAATCCTCCTTTCCGCGCACGATGCCGCGCGAATCTATCCGTGCAGAATCAGGCGGCGCGTTCCGTGTATTTCTGTGACAGAGTGGATACCCGGGAGAGCCCTCGTTCGTACACGAAGAGGCTTCTCTTATCCGCGGCACGCCGCTCCTCGTACTTCCTGGTACTCAAACAAATCTGCCCTGCCTCGAACACGTCCAACAAAACGTTCTGGAACAAGAGAGAGAGAGAGGCTGGCATCGAGGCGATCGCGAATTTTATCCCGTCGACCGAACGGCTATGTATCAACGTGTACGCGTTACGAGCCGGAAGCGATTGAGAAGTAGAAGCTGAACGCGGGTAGAGAGATGATCCCACTTGCTAGATGCATCTCAATCCGAGCACGCCACCAATGGTGGCGGTCGATGAGATTTCCTCGAAGTGTCGTCGTCGATACGACGAGCACACGGTTCCCTGAACCCCGTAGACGCGTTCGTGTGAGAATAGATCCGTTGGATTCGCCGTGTGATACGCGCGGTGTGGGTTCAGTCACCGGACGGGGCACGAGGCCTTACCTCACCTTCCTCGTGTCTTCAAGTGCTCCCGTGTGTCACTCGCGAGCCCACGGTTAGAATGCACACGGATCGTCGTTTGGCCACACGTAGGCAGGCCTGTAGAACGCGCGGACATAGGAGAATAGCGGAAGGATTGACGCTGGACGTGGTGGAGAACGTGCCTCAGACAGTAGGAGTGCACGACTTCCTTCTGCGAGCGTGGCGAGATGTGTCGCTTGTTACGCCAAGGTTTTGCGGCGCGCCGCGAACAAAACGCTCGGCTGCGATCTCTCTTTGATACATACGTACGTCTATTTCGATGCCGGGAGAGCTTCCATTACCGCTGGAAGAGTACGTTCGGATCTCTCAGGGAGGGGAACGGCAGCACGGTGAAAGCAGACGGAATCGTTCGTCTTCGTACGATTAACATTTTTAACGAGTCCTGAATATATTAACGTCGCTCGAGACCGAGCTCCGCCCAAATAAAGCTTGTCGCCGTTTCGGAGCAATTAGCGATCGGATAGAAGAAACAATCATACACGGAAGGCGTAAAATTTAATTGGTCGACGACTATTTCCATGAAAGCTAGTCCGGAATTAAAAAAAAAAACATTACAATTCCAGTCTAATTGGCGATACGAGAGGCATTTCCCGATATTAATGAGTGGAAACATTCGAGGCTAATGGCAGATCCATGATCAGATACACACCACCCTACCACTTATCGAATCATCGATCTTCTTCCTGCTCTATGATCGCGTGGATCCCTGGCGATTTAGGCTTATTAAGTTTACGGATCTCGGCACGAACGCTTGTTTGCCCGTTTCGTGCTTCCGCAAAAGAACTTCACGTTGGTCACGTTTGGCTCTGGACGTTTTGAAATTCGTGGCAGAGCTCTCCTGGGCCCTTCCAGGAGCTGCCACGTGTACGCGTTTCTTTTTCGCGGAACACCGGACTGCATTCGTGGCTGTGACATAATTTTTTTTTTGCGCACAGTCAGCTAGAAAAAGGGAATTGCAATTTCGTGTTTGCAACTGCGAAAGCCGGTGGAGAAGATCTTTCGACGGAAATTAAAGTATCGCGGGTGAAAATTGGCTGGAAAGTGCATCACGGTTCCCCGCGGTTCCACGTATAACGCTACCGTACACGAACCGACCATGCATCATGCCACCTATCTCGCGAGATATACGCCACACGGTATACGCGAGGGGGTATTGATATCATCGTTTAGCCATAACTCCTTCTCTCCTGGAATTCCATCAGCAAATGGACTGAGAACCGCTGGAACTAGCTGAAACACGACATACTTGGTCGAACACGAAAAGGCCACGCGTTTCCTTGACACCGAGTATCGCGCAGTCTCTCCACCTTCTTCCCCTTCTGGAACCGTGATCCACGTTTAACCGAAAACGAAATACCGCAACGACATTGGTTTCGCAATAGCTGCGCAAGGCTTCCCGATTGCCCGGTAGCTATAGGTCTCCGAAGATTCACAAGTGCGAACTCGCGCGACCGTAGCTTCGACTCGTCAACTTCCAAGAGCGTCCTTGCTCTTCACGAACTGGTAGCCTCGTCGAAGGGGGAGGATGCCAGGAACTCTGAGCCAAGCCCATTTAGTGCGCTCGAGTCTTCTCTGAACACCGAGATACACGGGCGAGGCTTATACTTGCAACGGCCTACGTCCGCGAGGTGCATCGACCGTCCACCGTTGCTGTGAACCGTGGTCGCGTCTACCTCCTCGCCAAGTACGAGACCCGTGGCTACCATACCTGGTGTTAGCGCGCGATGCGCACCTCGGCCTTCCGAGATTGTAAACAGCCCGGCAAGAACCGGGGAAACCAGAAGACGATGGTCAGCCTTTGGTACCCGCTCCATCCCGTTCGCCCCTCTTCCTCCGCGACTTTCTTTCGCGGTGGTGAGAATCGGCCGACGAGATGCGCCCAGGTGTTACGTCGATATTAAGCTGCTCGCCGCTCCTTTCGCGTGCAGCGTAATAAAGGCGAAGGAGAATGAAAATTCAGATGACACCGGCTAAGCCGGGAGGAATTTTTAAAGCGAAGAATAGGTCCGAAGAAAGCAGCGGAGGTTCGCCAGGGCGCACCATTGTTTCCGTGGACAGGCTGCCTCCCGCGTTCCCTGATACATCGTCTCTATCTTTCTTCCTCTTTATCCGCGTTCGCGGCGTTGTGAGAGCTGTGATGCATCATCAGCAGCTCGGATGCGATCCACCTTGATACCCTTGTTCGCGATGAATGCAGAATTGTTGCCGGTGTTGGTTTAAGGAACACAGAGATGAATAGGAGAAAACCAGAAGAGCCGGGTTGCCGCGAACGATGATTAATTAAGAGGAACACACGGGGTATGCCGAGTGGGCGTCGAAGGAAATTCCAATTTCTGTATACGAATCGCGTGGATCTTGTACTTATTCATCGGATTACGATGAGATCGTGGAATCAAGTTCAACGCGGATCTTCTTGGCAAAGAAGTGTTCTTGCTCTGCACGATTTCGTCTGATCTCCGCTTTTCAAGAGTGATCACCCTGCAAACGTTCCCGAATCGCGGAAAGAAAATCGAGGCGATCGCGTGCAGGGGCTGTAACGGGATTCGAGGCGGGGTCGGAGGTGTTTATCGAAGAGAGAATGGATCGCGACGAGGATCGGGACCGGTGTCGTGGCATTGACTCAGCATTGATCAGCCAACATCGGCTAATTGCTAATAATATCCGTGACTGTGCGTATCCCGAAAGGTAGGCAGAATTTACGAGGGAAATACTCTTTGCAATTGATAAATTGTCATTATGCGATTACCGGGAGTTGAAAGATCTTTCATTTTATTGCACATTACGACTGTTCATTATAATTTCCGTGCCTTAAGCGGGAAACGAATGGCACAAGCTAGTATATTTTACAATAAACTGCCAACGCGAAAAAAGGCGGAGGAGGGTTTAACGAGCTACCTCGAAAATCCAATTTTCTCCCCCGGTGCAGACATATGGGGGGGCTATCG
The DNA here is from genome assembly GCA_023838395.1 of Holcopasites calliopsidis. Lineage (NCBI taxonomy): Eukaryota > Metazoa > Arthropoda > Insecta > Hymenoptera > Apidae > Holcopasites > Holcopasites calliopsidis. The sequence goes on from JALHAQ010000009.1 coordinate 4,567,047, forward strand.
GACATATTACGCGGCGGTGAGGTGTGAATTATTTCACGCCCGCAAAGAAAGGCCGGTAAATAAAAGCCGCTGTCTATACATTAGGAAACAAATGTATTCGCGACGGCCTTGCCGTGCCGATAAATCGGAAAGTGCTCGTATATAGTTCTTGAACGTCTCTCCGGTGTGGAACAGCGGGTTGTTAAGATTCGAGCACAAATTTTCTTCGCCGGTCTCCGCGTATTTGGTGGGGTGTCTACCTGCGGCGATAGCGATGGGCTCCGTGCACGCGCGACGCGGACCCTCTCCAGTCCACGAACGGCGCTCCAACGCGGAGGACGTGGGAAAGATCGATTCGTTGCCGGGTGCTGGATCCATCGGGAAATTCGTATACAATCATTCCTTGAATCCCATGGCGATCGAGGATAGCACGAGGATAGTGATCGTTTAACCATCCATTCGTTCGTCAAGTTCTTGTGAACGTTCCTCGTCTAATTCACGGTGACGCGAGGGGTATTGCAAGCGCAATGCAGTTTTCGAACAGGGCAAATCGAAACTTACACGGCCAGTGAATCGACGAAGCCGTAAAGATCCAGCCACGATCCTTATCGGGAAAGGAACCGTGCTGTCCCGGGCTTACTGTAACGTTTCCAGTGTCCAGCAACGGAGAGCGGGGCCCGATAACGAAACGATCCGATCGATCACGCGATAAAATCCCTGAAATCGTGTCGTGCGCGCGAACGTGTGACCGACTCGCGCCAAAGAAGCATGGGGAGGGTCGTCGAACCCAATGACACTCGGGCGAAATTAGTAGCGGCGTCGATGGTGCCGCGGCCTTGACCGACGTTGACCAGCCTGACAAAAATCGAGAGTGGTCCGGTCAGGTACGGAATCGTGCGCGCGTGTGTGCTGGGACAGCTTTTTGACGAAGGTTGGACGAGAAGCGGACGGGGATGAAGTGGGATGCGCCATTTTCGAGAACCGACGCAAGAAGGTGAACGATCCTTGGAGCGTTTCTCGCCGCAGACCGGTAATGGGATACCAGAGGTGACGGCAAGATGAACGGTCACGGTTCCACCAATGAGGTACTTGCGCCCCGTTCCGTTCAACATTTATTTTCCACCTTCCACGGTTTTTTTCTTCAATCCGTTTTCTCGGCCGTGTCGCCCGCGCGCGCACACGCGCGGTTTCCTTCTTGTTGCGTTCTAAATTCGCAGCGACCGACGAACTTAGGCCTCGCGCACACAGGTCAAAGGCGATGGAGAACGTTTCTCCGACGCGGGGAACGCTTAATGAGACTCCCTGGAGAACGAGGCCTTAGATTCCTGGTTTCCCCTTCATTTCAATTGCTTTTATTGAGTCAGTTCTAAGACAGTATTTTGGAGCTTCGAATGTTCGGAGAATTTGTTTAATTCGGACGGTTCGGGTGTTTCGAAGAGTTCGCCAATGTTCGCGCGCGATCTTCGCCGTTTTACTGCGTTAGCGTGCACCCGGCTTTATATATAGCTCCAGCAAAGACGCGGAATTCTCGACGCTCACGTCGACGTCTTATGTATCCGTGGCTTGCGCGACGGTGTCCGAGATTTCTGTACTGCGGATACAACTTTGTACTTTGCATTTTTGTCGACGCACGCGTTTCGAATCGGAACTCCTTCGAACTGGTCTTTAAATATCTTATCGTGACCGATTTAAAAATACAATGAATCTCGAAGCGACCCGCAATTATTCGTACGTACAATGTTACGTTCATCGCAATACATTTAATTGGTTGTTTAAGCGAGGCTTGAACGAGTTCGCCTTTCTCGCGAGCCTCCGTGCAACGTGAATTCGTTTAACCTTTTTACGCGAAATCTCGCAGTTTCTGGACAACTTCTATTTGAATGAAAAAAAGACGGATGGAACGGGGGTGATAAGGCCGAGCTGATTAGATAAGGTTCAGTGACAGGTATGGGTCTGTTCGCGCGTGAATGTTCGCTCACGTTACTCTCCTTTCTGTTCACTGCGAAATCATCGAACTATTCCCATCAATTTTAATACACACCCATTAAATTATCCAGGACTTTTTGTAACCGCGACAAACTTTTATTGCCATAACGTAAGAACGAAAATGCGAGGCTGCTCGAGAGCATAATTGTCAGCAAATACTCGCGATAAGACCGTATCTACGTCAGGCAATTTTAATTATCGAACATAGATAGCTGTAGCGAGCGGCGTGCCCGCGATAACGTTTTGTCTACGTGTTCGTTGAAATTTCGTCGATCGGAGCAGAGCAAGCTACTGTGCTCGGTATATCGAGGCCAGATGGCTTTTCCGTCTTTTCCATTGCGGCCGGATTGATTGGACGACCAAACGAATGGCGAATCCCTGGCAAACAGCCATCGGAGGGAAAATCGTTCGACGGGCTCCGTTTTTCTTTTCTTTTGCACGCAACAGGGAACACCACCGAAGTACGAAGTTTCTTTCTCCACGCATCGTACAGCCGTCTGCAAATAGTCGTCGATAGTCGTGCTTCCTGTTCAGGCACACCGGATATCTGCGTCGCGTTTTTAGCATAACCACTATCTCGCTTGTTTGCCGTTCGAGGTAAAGCCAAATATCCTTTTGTCGTGAGAAACGAGGGCCGGAGTATCGATTATTGATTCCGGTCGAGGCGTAATTTTATACTCCGTCAGCGACAGGCGAATAATTAATGAAAATATGACGGAACCCCCCGTTTTTTAATATCCTCGGCTCCTTCAGCGGTATAATTTTTAATTCGCCGGGAAAATATATGGAGACTGCAACGACTATTAATCTCGCGTAATCATGGCCAATTAATTGGCATGCAAATGAGCTCGAGCACAAATTACCGCGATCGAAGGCGGGATCCATTCATTCGATGCCCTACCCTCTCCTCTTCGTTCATCCTCGTCGTCCCGTTTCCTTCATCTAATCCTCGATTAACGAAGAACGCGTGCGTGCACGTGCTCGTTTTATCCCGAACTCCAGGGAGGAACACGGTGGATACTAGCTTAACCAAGGTTACACGGTTGAAATTCACAAACGAGCCGAAATAGTCCTTCCGAGAACCGCGTTTCGCTTTTAAGGCCGCGCATAATGTGTCTTTTTCGCTGAAATTCCTCTCAGCTCGGCCGAGGTCTCCGTGTATTTCGCAACGGAGCCGTTTCGCGCGACGCACGGCAATCTGTTGGGGCCGCTTAAGCACATCTAGACCGAAAGTCTTTCGGTTCCATGAAATATTCATGAAATTTCGCGAAGAGTACATAACGCGATGTATTTATCAACAGGCAGCTTCAGCGCAACGTTCGACAAATTGGAGCGTAAAAGCAATAGCGCCTCCGTGTCTTTTGCATTTTACTCTTTAATGAAATTATGCAGCATTCCCGAAGCAAAGCTCGATTTCGAATTCCTGAACTTTCGCGCTTGAAGGAGGCAGTAATTGAAAGAGGAAAGAAATTCCTGACGGTGGGAATAAGATCCCCGAAGTTTTCCGCGTTCGAGTTGGCCAAGCTTGCAGAGATCTTGAAAGTAACTCGAAGCACCGTGACGATTCGCGGATGCATTATGGTCGGAGGGTTTAAGAAAGGTCCAGCCGCGTTTCGACTTTCGACGCGTTCCTTACCGTTCGAAAACAGTCTGTTAATTCCGTTTTCCGGCCCGTGTAAAACGATTGTACAAATTCTCCACCTATCCCCAGTATCAAACTACACAGCTACGATTGGCAATTGCCACGCGAGACGCGATTCTCGTCAGCAAGCGGGACAACCATAAAATACACTTAATCTGTAAACATTATCAGTGTTCGTTGAGTTCGAAAAAAAAACGCCAATAATTCACTCCTCGCTACCAGCTCGTACCGCAACATAAAATTGCACCGCATCGCCTGTTTCTTGTGTCGTTAAAAAGCACCAGGGATTCGCGCTCCCCGACGCGAGGCTTCCGTTTCCGACGCTCCCTTTCGCAGGAAGGATAAAGAGGAAAAGACGGCGGGACGAAGTAGGGGGTGGACAACCAGCGGTTTTTGTCGAGTTAGCCTCGGATTACCAGTCATAATGTTTTACGCGTACAACTCCGTCGGAATTGCCATTCCGTCCGTGCGGACGGCTCGTAAGAAGCTCGTAAACGACTTGCATAAAATTGATTCGCCACAGTTGGCATCATGCGCGGACGACACCGTCTCGTCCGTTCGCCCGAAAAACCGGCTTGCATCGGAATTTTCGGCCACTCTCGGATTGCTCGTCCGAATAAATTCGCCAAGATGCAAAGAAATCATCGGTGCTTATTACGCTCCGCTTTCTCGCCGTGTTCAGAAATGAATCGACGCGTTTCCAAAGCCGAAGTCGCTTCGATCGGACGGTCCAGCGATCGTTTTATCAATCGTGGAATTCTAACCGAGCCATCCAAGAGCGTTGCAACAGGCGCGTCGATTTAGATAACGACGCCGATAGCGGTTAATCGTGGCGCTCAATTAAAACGGTGAAATACGGAACACCTTCGTTACGCGCGGACCCCGACGAGACGGCTCGCGGATCATTCTATATTCTTCGCGTTCTGATAAGATAACGGTAGACTCTGTCGTGAGGGCGGAGCAATAGTGTTCTACAGATACGTGGACGCACAGAAAATATTGCTCTTCGTTCAAATTTGTAAGAACATATCTTCCACGAAATCGGCTAACATATGCTCGGCAGTGAACGTGTTAAAACGTCCAGAGTTTTAATGGCATAGTAAAGTTAGTTTCTAAGGTGGTACGCAGCTACGAAGTCGTGTGCGTGGCTTTTGTTGCTTTTCTACCTGGGAGAAGTGGCCCAGTCTCGCGAGCAAACACGTGTACACGAGGATCGCGTGAATCGTCGTACGAGAAGAGGAATCCTTTGAAACGAGCTGCGCGGGTTCACACGCGATGGACGCGTGTAAGTACACACAGTGGTTTTGTGGGTTAGTCCGTGGACACGCGGAATTATTTGGCCGGCGGAACGAAGCGCTAATGAATATTGATGCGCCGCGGCTTCGTTCGCGCTGGGGTCGATGCGTTAACGTCATTAGCACTCGCTGGCGAAAGAACCGAGCTGAAAAGGTGAAATCCCGCCGGGGAATATTAGGGAGGCGTATCGAACGTTCCCACGAGAATCGTAAAAAATCTTCCCCCCCCCCCCCCGAAAAATTGAGTGTATCTAAGAAATTACAGTACCATTCGTTTCGGCCGATTTTTATTAAGCGACACGGAAAGTTCAAAGTGAGGTCATCGATGGAAAACTGTATTCCCATGGCATGTAATTGCTGAGGAGATGAAACTAACTACGAGCCGCCCCGATGTAACATTGGACGAGGTCAGAACGTGACCAATTGGCAGACTACGAATCAATTTAATGCGATTAGATGTGAACCAGGGAGCGGCAGTGTCCGTCTGCTGTCAAATTTCGTATCCAGTGTGGTTTCTCGAGGAGACTCGTATTAAATAGACGATCGCGTCGTTCGATGTATTCCCATGCGGCTGATTTTTCAAATGAAATGTCCTAAAATGACGGCAAAGGAATCGCTCTATTACCAAGCCGGTTATACTCCTATCTATCTCGTTTGCTGGCAGCCGTTAGCCACCGCGTAATAATATAACGCTGTGCCCGTTCAAAAAGAACGAAAGTCCTGACAAACGAGATGCCGTGGTCTCGCTTCTTATTATCCGCTCCTCTATCGAGCGTCACACAACGCTAATTACGAATTTTCATTACAAGCCTGGCAAGGCTTCCGCGGTTAGGAACGGGAACAGGGAGAGAAGTCTTTGAAGCAGGTAGAAAGGAAGCTGGATAATAATTGCAACTATTAATCAGGCCGGTTGCGAGGCGTACGCGGAGAACACGCATCGATTAGGCTGCTTGTCCTGCGTGCCAATGATCCGTGTGGGCGATCGACTCGCTCGACGATCTACGACCAGTTTCCAAACCTTCATGTTGCTCGTATGCGTCAGCGTGGTAGTAAGGAAAGAGGTAAAGGGTTGGTTGCTCGGTTGCACGGTGGAGAACGACGAGGCGTCGTTTGGCGTTAATTACCGACGCTCGCGAGGGTGAATGATTACGAACGGACGAGATGAAGATAGCTGTAGAGTGCCGGGGATTCGAATCGGTGGATTATTTACGATTATTAATCAAACGGCTGGCTCGCTCGGCGGCGGAGCCAGTTCCTCTATATCGGTCGGAAATTCCTACCCCCGTGGCTTGTAATTTCTGCGGATGATCAATGGGGAGACGGGGTCGTTACAGATGCACGCCTGTGCCTATCTGTGCTTCATTAGCCTCTCCGCGCTTAATGCGCCGATATCGGCGCGCTTGAAATCGCGGCTTAACGTTCGGTCGTTTAACCAGAAGAGCAAGTCGACTCGAAGATATCCGCCGGGACGTTTCCCGTCGCGGCGGTCGTTCTTCTTTCAGGCTCACGCACGATTCTCCCGGGGCCCGCCTTTTGTGTCGGCAACAGCCGGAAGAGAAAGTGATCAGGTCGGATTTTTTCCGTTGCGCAAACCGCGACATCTTGTCGCGCGTCAGATCGATGATCGCCGTCACGGCGAAACCGAATGGACATGCATTGGAAAGACAAAAACGTGTAACGTAGGCGTACATAGTGACGTAACTGTAATTTCCTCGCGGCTTGATCGCCGATTCTTCGAGATGATAACGACGATCCCGTTACGGTGGCTACTTTGTCCTTATAAAGTATCTTTCCCCTTGTTGCGCGGCTATTTTACAACCGCTCCGTTCTCGCCCCTTGCAATGTTCGTCTTTCTCTCTTCAGCATTTTTTCTTCCACTTGCGAGCAGGGGATCCTTCATTATCATAAGGTAGCCGGTGAATCGTAAAGCGTCTGAATTATTTCGTACTCGCCATTGGAACCCCTTTAAATCTCCGCACACTCCCCGCGAGAGGCTCTTATTCGCGCAGGCGACCACCGCCTCGTATTTACCATAAATAATATCCGGGCCGTGTTGCCGTTCGAGAAACAATTAATTGTCCAGCGTTCCACGATGGCAACGGTCTTTGGGCTAGAGGCGAGAAATTTCATACGAGCGGAGACCCTCGGCTCGGGCTCTCGCCTTGCCAATTAAGCGAACGCTATCAGGTGTTGCGAGGCTTGTTTGCAATGACAGCGATGAGAAAGGTGGACAGGATGATACGATAGTTTTAAGAAAAGCGACTCGTTCACTTTCTCCACCTTTGCCGCTCGTTATCCGTAAAGAATACGCTAATAAATAATAAAGTTCAGGAAGAATAAAAGTACGATTAAGTGGGAACGCTCGAAGGGACAGGGAACGAACACCTTTTCACCAATCGAATCTGCTGAATTATTCAAGAAGCTGAGAAGGGTTAATAGCTCCAGAAGAGGCTGATGTAACGATAGAATGTCGTGCCGTTCGTTTCCTGACTGCTGATAGAAGAATGGCGAGTGTTTCGCAAAAAACGTAACACGCGGCTAGAGTTTTTCCGGGGAGCGCGAGAGATTCTGGTCGGTCCAGCAGCCACGTCCTCGTGCTGATCCTGACGACCTTGAAGTCGTGGCCACCGTAACATCGGCGAACAACCTCACCTGGCCTCATCTCTCATCCCACCGCTCCTCTTTTTGTCAGGTACCTCTTCTGTATCTCCGGGTGCTGCTCCCGATCGGTGTTAGGCGTCATTCACAACGAGATTGGCGACGATAATAAGTTGAGAAGAATGGAAACACACATTTTTAATTAACATTATTTCCTCTTGAGCTTAAAGTGTAACATTCATCGGAGAGACTTCAAAGTCCTTCTAATTACCAAAGTCCCCCGGTTGAGAAGAATAACAGTTTGCCGGTGCAAAGAACAGCTTCTTGAGACATTTAACCGCCCCGTGAATTTGACTGATCGATCAAGACAAACGCGAGAGGAGAAGCTCCTCATCGAAGTGGCCTACTCCATCCCTCGTTCCGGACGATCGCTACTCGATCGGAACAAGCGCGTCGAGGGTAATCGAACAATTTTCTTCTCACCTTTTTGCATCAAACGCGAGTGGCGGTACAAAACGTTCGCAAGGGAGAAAATTAATTAAACAAATACGGATCGGCAACCACGAAGTAGGTTAATATATAAAAAGAGATTGGAGACGCTGCCGAAGGAAGTCGTAACTCAAAGGTGATCCGGTGATCTCGTTATTATTCACGACGGAGAATCGGGTCAGGGTATCTCGATCGATTCACGGTCCCGAGAAATTCGTGGGATCCACTCGCAGCCTAAAACTCGATTACTCGGAAGCTGAGAGAGGAGACCGGGGACACTGTCTTTCATTTCTACGTTCTTATTTACATATACCTACGTATGTGGGTCAGCGTGGCTATCGACATCGATTCGTGAACTCCCTTATCAATCGACGCGTTATCGGGAGTAAACATGGAAAGGCTTCGTAGTACTACCAGGGAGATAAGGGACCGCCTGCCAAGTCAACGATGGATCCATTCATTCTTTATTCGAGTCGCCACGACAAAGAGAGCGCGTGGTCCCTCGTAATTAGTGCAACGAGAAAGGGGGCTTTGACCGACGATTAAACGATCGACGACAGAGCTTTTTATCGTGGCTGCTAAGGTTGACCGGATATTGTTGCTCGTTTCTTCGCTGAGGAACATTACGCAGATTAAAATATAGTAAAGTTCTCAGAAAGAGAAACATTTCGGATTTTCTCTTCTCAGGCGGACATAGAATTTATCGTATTGGTTCAGAGCCACAGGTGTATTTTTAAGCCACAGTATTCGCTCGAACAAATAATCCTTTGGTAGAGTAAAAGACTTGGAGGGCTATTCTCGATCGACCCTGGACCGCTTTAAGACAGCGGGCTGTTCACCCCTTCGTCTTCTTGAGGATCGAAAGAATGGTAAAACGAAAGATCACGAACTCGCCTTTAGTGTCCGAACACACTTCAGCGTTTGGTACTTCAAGCTCTCCGTCGATCAACCAGTCAGCCACCCACTTTAGCTTGCCACCCACGTGGGTGTGTGTACGAGCAAGGCATACAGTGTTCTCCGATGTTTGCGTTCCTTCCTTTCGGTTCCAGACATTCGAGGCGCGTTAGTGGTAGCATGGGAAATGAATAATGGTTGGCCGGGACCATCCTGAACGGACCTCAAACGTAAAACGTACTTATTTCATAATTAAACATTTCAGAATTATTCATACGAACAATGAATTCTTTTAGAGTTGCACTTTATCGTTGGCGCGCGAAACAAGTTGCGTTGAAACCTAGGCAGTGTAATAACATCTATTGCTCTCGCTCGTGGACTGTCGCGATAACGTTCATCTAGCCTCGAACAATTTTACGACAAGCGACAGCAATTTGCGTCTCAACCGTAGTCAAAAACAATGGCAATATTTTTGTTCAAAATTAATGAGTATGCAAAGCGCGTCCAACCATTTCCCTAATGATTCATATTGAATATCTCGTATCAATCGCATCGCAGCAATTATTTCTCGATCGGAACAATACCCGAGGGCAATCATTTCGACTGCTTTTAATTAACCAGTCGATCAGGCGGTACGAATTCCAGCCGTTCGTCCAAACAAATTGCATTCCACGAAAGTTTCCGATCGGCATGCAATTAATGCCGGGGAGAGACAGGTCGGCGGACAATGTCTCATAACTCAAAGGCGACTTCCTTATGACTCCATTGTGCCGCCGCCGCGTCCTTGCACGACGGTCGGCTCCTCCGCAAGAGGGATGGCCCCGATGATGCGTGTCTATCCTTCGGGACCGATCCTCCCCGGGCCGGGGAGTGTTTACACGTGTCGGCAGACTCAGAAAGGAGAACTCGCTCTCCTCGTGCAAACGACTGTGCATTACCAGGCCCCGGGTATTACGGGTTACACGCGCGTGGGTCGCGCGAGGGGAGCGTTTTTCCGCTTCGTCCGCGGCGGAATATCCTGTGTGTACGTGGTCGGGACACGTGGGTGTCTGCCCACCTTCTTCTCTCGCTTTACACAAGCCTCACGTGTCTCCCTATGACTTCTTTTCCCGATGATTTTTATTTCACGATCACCTATGCTTGCATATTACACGAGCATTACAATCTTAAATGTTAATTGGATCAGTCTTCGAGCGTAAAGAACCGCAACAACGGGTTAATATTCGCGCGTGCAGCAGGGGTTACAACTGGAGCCGAACCCCTCGTCTGCCACGGTAAACTCTGCTGCTCTTGATTACTCGCTTATTAGTGTTATCGCAATTTCCGTTCCTACGAAGGCCGATTGTTAAAGCGCTCGCCAAGACGCTAATAACGCATCACGCTCTATCTCATTGGCAGCAATGGAGGGCGAATTACCGAAGAACCGGTCGTTACATCAATCTGGAATGACAGCCCATTCAACACCCAGCTTCGGAAGATCGGAATCCTTCATCTGAGAACGTATCATCCACTCTAATAAAAGGAAACGGAAATATCAGCGTATACGTGATTCCCAGTATCTTCTTTCAAATTATTGATTGGCACTTGAATTCATTTTCCAAGGACAATATCCAGGTGAAGGTCTAAAGAAGAATCGTTGACGGTGGATGATAAAACATCGAACGGAACGAGATCGTCCCGAAGCGCACCAATTCCTCGTCCTCGAGTTCATAACTCTTGCCGCCAAGCACAAGGTCCGATTGGTTACGCAAGCACAGCAGGCGTTCGGTCCGCATCGTTGCGACTGCAGGAACTCCTGCTGCAGTTTACGGTCTGGTCCCCACTCTGAAGCAACCTTCTCGTTGGCGTTCCAGCGCTCCAGTCTCTTCCTCGGTATCCGCGACACGAGCCGCCACGACAATATTTGCGGGAATCGCGAAGATAACCGCGGCGATAAAGAGGATCGCCAGTCGCGGGCGGGTGAAACCCGACGGTATTTCAATGTCGAGATTCGTTTTATAAAAATCGACGAAAACTCTGTGACGCAGATGTTGACGGACACGGGGGATAAAGACGAGCGATTTTGCGGCAATTCTTTTGTCATCGAGACTCGTAAGCAGATCAGTTTCGTTCCCTGCGAGAAAGTTCACGAAGAGCTTCGGCTTGCAGAGATTTATTGTGATCCACGACACGGGTAGGTGATCGGTGCGCGGGGAGCATCGTGTACCCGGAGAACGACACACGCGACACACGGTCTAGCTTCGTGTTCCCCGCGATCTTTGCGCGGTAAAGGCAGTCGCGGTACGCGCATACGTGCAAGCGCGCGCGCTCTCAGGGAGAGAGAGAGATTGTGAGATCCCGTGGCTGCGGGCATTTCCGCGGCAATGGAAAATTGCTAGTTCGACGTATGTAAATCGTTGCCCGTCGGTTCTCGGAGATTCAACGCTTCAACGCAAAAGATCGTGCGGCGTGTTCACCGCTGTGAACGTTTCATCTTGATCGCGATGGTTCGAGCGAGTGCCCACCTCCCGTCAGTTGATCGATGAATCAGAGAGTGTCGTCTGAGGATTAACCTGTGTCAGTGAAATTGGCTCCGTTCGATTGAATTATGATGGGAGACTGTGCGTCTGAGTGGGCAACCTTTCGAGATAATTAAATCGCGTCGCAAGTGGAACGCATCGTCGAGCCACAGAGCTGGGGGACGGCATTGAAGCCGAATCCGCGTCGTTCGGAAGGAGCTTTCCGATTCAATTAAGTCGATCCTTGAGTCGGGAGACCGCGTCATTAGCATCGCGACATCATTGGAAAGAGTTTTATTGTCTTCCGGTGCACGCGAGATAGAACGGAGAAGGGCAAGAACCGTCTCCGGCTGCGATATCTACGGGATCGTCGGTACGGATCTATCTCCCGGAGCAATGGATAAATATTTACGAGGAATATCGTTGACTCAAGAGAGTAGAGCTGGATCGTGCGCGCCTCGATTCTCCTCCTGCTCGTCAGTCTTGCTACGTGAATACGCGTGTGAGCACGCTTAGCTCCGGCTCTGTCCTCCGGTTCGTGAGAAACTTCGTAAATTCGCGTGATTTCGCTTGCGCGGCTCGGTTAAAACGGTCCATCCATTGTTCGACGTGAAACGGAGCGATCGATCAAGTACTGTTCGCGTTAACTCTTTCGCGGTGTATCACTCTGACGAAGTTGCTCCCTTGTCCCTTCCTGTGACTCTTCGTGAGATCTTACTTCCTGCGAAAAACGCCTAATCGAATCTCGCATTTGTGCTTCTTCAACGATGCTCTGCGAGCTTTCAAACACTGAAGTGAATTCTCTCTCGCCGCTCTATGTAGATACGCAGCCACGATCATGACAATGACACAAGTGAATCGTTAATAATTGCTGGACACGCGTGGGCAGCGACCACCAAATTGTCTCTATTCAGATCGAACGCGTGGCCTAAGTGTAATCTAGCTCGGGGGATAGATCGAACGCTGTCCACGTCTCCTAAAGAACTTGCACGACGAGACAGCTCCGTGGATTTTCATATTTATTCTCCGCATGGCGCGCGCAGATGCTCGCGGCGCGTGTTGCGAAACGTCCGATTGTTCTGTCAGCTCGCGTCGATTTCGCAACGGATCGGCGACACGAAATAAGTTCCCTCCGGTGCTCGTTAAAAAGCCCCGCGATATTGTGTTATCGGCGGCTGCATGTAGGTGCGCACGGTGGCACGCGATAACACCTGGGGAAGTGTGCCATAGAAATGGCAAGGCTTCCGCAGGTGATTCTGACACGTTCGAAATTATTGATAGATCGAAATTGAATGGAATCGAGACCGATTTATGTAGATGCGTCGATTTTTATTAATATCTAGACACTCTCTACGGTGTTTGATTACCGTTCTTTGTGTGTTTCTCCTAACCGAGCTATCAGATTTCGTAAAATATCGAGGCCATGGTAAGGTCGCTGCGTTGCATCAGGAAACTGAACCACCGATCGGTTCTCCGTAGAAGAAAAGTCTGGCCGCGGGGTAACCTGGATTTCTTGCAGCGAGACAAAACCGCTGTCGCCGGGAACAAACGGCATCCAACGGTTAAATTAGAGCCGTACACGAGATCTCGCGAGCTTTTGCCGCCGGTGCAATCTCGATCTCCGTGGAGCGAGAGGTCGTTTATCCTCCCTCGAGCTATGCGGCCAAGAGATGTCCGGTTTTGTTCTCACGTGGTGGTTCTATCCGCGGTTTAGTGCACGTCGCCGTTAGAGGACGATCAAAAGGCCGTCGAGAATATCCAACGTGGCTGGGATATTACGAGCTCGGCTCGATCCCTCTTCCTTGAGAACCGACGCTTTCGGGAATCTGACCGGTACTTCGGGCGGCAATTTTCTGACTCCTTTTTATAAATCGATGGTAATTGTTGAAGATAATTGTAAAAGGAAAGTGAGTAGTTCAAGATACAAGTTTGGCGAAACGATTCTTGGAGAGTTAAATACCTTTCCCGAGCTGAAACTTCTCAGCGCGATATTGGCAAAGTATCTCTAACTTTTCACTTGACGTACGATTCAGCGGGCAATAAGAAATTCCGGGGATTGCACGATAGTTCTCTTTCGTGCCTGCTTGCACGGCTCCCCTCCGTTCGCTTATTTATTTATAACTATGAAAGAACTGCAGAATTTATGCAACGGATTATCTATCACCACGGGGAGTATTATTGATAAAAATCTCGGATAAGAATCGGTCAACTCGATGTCGTGAGAACTCCGATTCCTCTGATGTCATTGAGAAACCATACACGTTTTACTACACGCCCCTCGTATCGATGGCCGGTCGATCGAAATACAGTACCGGTCTGAAACACGAGATGCCACCGATGGAAGTACCGGTAGCCCTAGAGAAAAAAAAAGAGTAGGAAGGAGGATTGCTGGCAATTTCGCGTGGGCGTTGGAACCAGTTACATTTCGAAGGTTGACAGGCTCTCCGAATGGCAGATCCGATCAAGCGTTCGGAATTCACTGACCTAGGTGAAATTCGTTCAATTTAATTAAATTCCGGAGTATCTTTGTATTCTTGCACTATCGTAGCTCGCGTGCACGCTTAACGTATACCGTTATCATTATTATCTGCAATTATTTACTTGGAAATTGAAATAGAAGAAATCATAATGATAATAATAATCTTTCCTTTCAATACCAAGCGAGTCTATCTTTGATTTCGTCGTATACCTTGCTAATTCCCGTACCCTAAAACTTCGTGCTTCGTCGGAGTGTTTCAATCGCGATGGAAAAGCGGTCGGTGCACGATGAAAGAGGACGCGCACCGCGAATCGATATCGCTTTCGGAAGGACCTGCTGCCCTATCTAGGCGAAGTCACGCGAATTTAGGGCGTGGAATCGCGGACGAACGAAAAGTTTTACGTCGCACTGCACATCGCGTGTACATACCTATGTAATACATATTCGTCGAGGACGGAATTTAACTCGACCCAGTCACGTTCTAACGGCGGCGATTGGTTACATCCGACTATCTCGTTTGCAGAACCTACACCGCGATCATTTTCACAGTCGCCGATGCAGGGTTGCGATATAATTGTTCAACGAATTAAATAGTGTGGCCGTTCGACGTGACGGTGCCGACGGCAGACCGATCGTACGATAAAACGGGCATTGGTGTGCGGCCTTCTGTCGCAGTTTGCGCGTAGCGTCATCAACTATTTGCGTATGTAAAAAGACTTGGCGGATTCTGAGCGCTCGAACGAGATCCCCCCCCCCCCCCCCCAACCCCGGTCGAGTGAAAGAAGAAGGAGACAAAGGCTGATGACGCTTCGTGAGCAAGCTCCATTTGGAAGTCTGTCTCTCGGTCCGAAATCGAGCAGATGGAATAATTCGCTCGACTTTGCTCTGTACATTCGATACGAGGAATGCTTGAGGGATGAAGGCGAAATTGTCGCAAAAAGAGTTGGACGATCTGTTCAGCGAGGTATGTTTATTTTAATTAAAAATATCCCAAGAAAATTCTTTGCATTCCTTCACCCGGCAGTAGTTCGTTGCATTCCATTTAGATAGAGAAGATTAGTCTGTTGTAAAAACAAAAGAAACGCACGGCGCAGATAATTGGTAAAAATGATGCGATCCGTAAAGCTGAATAACGCTGCAGTATATTATGCAGTTGAGGTCATTCCGTTTTTGCAGCCAGTCATTAATCCACGAGGTTCACCGACGTCATCGAAAGAATGCAAATTGATGTTTTAGACGTAGCAAGGCCGAACGTTGCGAGATAAATAATTCCAATATTCATGCTAAACGTTTATATGGCTATTTTCGTGCTGGCGGGACGTACATTAGGGGCGAACCGCGATCATTTATCAATTTCAGTTTAAACGTTCTGTAATTACATTCTATCCACTGAAACGCGTTGCCCCGCGAAGCCTTGCGTGGCAATACGAGCGCCGCTTATTGGAATCTCGTATCCATCTTTTTGGAGCGACACTCGGGGCTAATTGACTCGACGTCGTCGCCCCGCCGTGTCTAATCTCGCCGCGGCGATTAATAAATAAACGTGTACCACAATGTTTAACGAAACGAAGAGTGGCGATAAATCGTTCACGCGATACCGATTTCCCTTAAATTAATTAAGAAACCGGCTGGGAACTGTTTTCAGCGGAGGAACGCGTTAAATACCCGCGTGCCTTTCTTTATCAACGCCGATATCTGCACCATTGCGATCACGCTGCAAGATCAACCGTTATCTATCACGTAATTCCTGTTCGCGCAACACGACCACGAGGGATACGCACGCGGAGAAACACGTTCGAATAACTTACGACCAGCACGGAAATTGATTGGGCCACATTGACGGCTGAACCTGTCGAACAGCAGCCTCTTTCCCGATTTTATCCGATGCCACGTCGGGTCTCCGTTACTGCACAAATGACATCCCTGCGCGCAAGCACGGACTAGAGTACAATTAATTTTTCATCGCCGCCCTACGTGACTGGGAACGTTCGATTGCGATTGCATAGTTAGCGACTTGGCGAGCACTCCGGTTCGAACTTTAACGTCTGTACAGTCTACAGGGTGGTTCTCTTTTTACGGTCGATCGGCGATAAAACGTTTGTTCGCGAGTCCCTCGAAATGATAGTTCACGCGATCTTGACGTTATCAACGAGCCGAGGCGGCACTATTAAAATCGCGATAACACTCGACTGTGTGCTCCAAGAACTTTCTCGCGGCTTGATAGCTCGATGCATCCACCTGGTTGGATAAATTGTACGAAAGGTTATCTAACTGAATCGGACGATCGAAATCGTAATCATTTCGAGTGTCTCAATTATCGTCTCTTTACGCAGTATTTATCGTAGCTGATCTGTATGACACCGGACATACAGTCTAAGATGCATCCCCTTAACTAATTGTATTTCGTCGTTACGTATAAGTGCACGTGTTCTCTTCTTCGTTACTTCCTTGTCGCTTAATTAGAGCCACGCCTTTATTTACACGGGCAGCAATCGTGGCCGGTGTAAACCCGGTGTACCGTATTCCGGTAAGCGACCCCCACGATCGAAGGGATCGATACCCGGGACCCTGTGAACCTATCTGTCCGATCTCGATCGTGCTGGATCACTCTTGGAGCAAGCGGTTGCTCGCGGGGATCGGTGGTTCGATCGTGGCTGCTGGATGGCATCTAATTCGTACGTTTGCCCGCGCTCGTTTCACTGTAACATTCCGCGTTTCTAGATCAATGTCGAAATATACAGATACGTTTATAGAAACTCCGCATCTGTGCATACCGTGAAACAAAGAAAATAATCATTCCTGTAATGGTGCTTGTAAATGTAACATAATTGGAGTGCATTTGATTAAAGTGAACAAATCTACCGCGATTTCTCGTTCGCGTTAAGTGATGTAATTCCACGTGCAATTAGCCACGCCGTTTAATGGAAGAAATTGCGCTGGCGTATTGCGCGCTTGCCATTTAAAGAGCAAGCACAATGCGACCTGAGAGTAATTTCCATTTATCGCGAAATTAATTTCGAAAGGCATCCTCGACGGCCCATTTTCCATGAATGAAAAAATGTACCTCGGACTTATTCATTCGACGATTGCCGACACAAAGGGAAACAACAGTTTTTCTGCCCCGTGTGGCGTACAACAGCTCCACTTACGCCTCTCATTATACCTCTATGCTAATCGTTATTATGGCAGCAAGTTGCGTAACTGCAATTACCACGCCGCAAGAAGCGGCGTTCCTTTTTGGTCGCGTTGCACACAGTTGCGCGAAGTCTTTTGCAGTTTTTACTCAAGGTCTACGAACTTCCATATCAGACAGGTCGTTCTTCATATCCTCTATAGCTGATAACTAATTAGACAGATGATGGATCAGTTTCTGTTATTTCATGATGATTTCAGGTAATTCGTTCGCGGGATTCGTTTCAGGGGAACGCGAGTTCTCCGGTTCAATCGTAGCTGCGTAGTTGAACATGCCTTTCGAAAGCCAGTTTTCCATTGAACCGTGTAGGGCGATCGTTTACGATACAATTGTTCGGAGGCAAATATCCGCGACTAATCGAAGTATGTCATCGTGGGATTTATGATGCACAGAGCGTAAGCGGATCGCGCGGTCTGATCTCTCAAGGATCCGTGTGTCTGTCATTTTTAATTACGTTCGCAACATCGTCCCAATCAGTAGTTAGTATCGTTTCTGAATGTTTCATTCACATACTGTGTCCCCCATTTTTAAGTATGACATTCATCTTGAATCCGCACATGCATTTTGTATTTAATTGCGAATTCTGCTCAGGGTGCTAGATTCCGGGACACCTCGCAGCAAATCCACAAGCAATGGCAGGCAGATCCGACGCGAGCATTTCCAACAGTTGGCACCGGCTCCGTTTCACCCGCGTCGGGGGAAATTTCAACCCCGAATTCGACGCCCAGTCCGAGTCCTAGTCCCACCAACAGTCAACACGTCACCGTAAGTACCTCTCGGCATGTCATCGATTTCCTCTCGTCCGTCGGAACCGGTTCAAAGGCCGCAGGATTTGCGGCATGAATGAACCGTGACCAGGGTTACTGATTCAGAAAATTCCGGGATAGTATTCCGGGGGGAACGAAATCCGGTGGCCGGTTTGATTCGCTTGTTATGATCGCAGAATATCTCGCGTGCGGTGCAAGTTGCAATCACGAGTTCGAAATTCATCTAAATTTAATACGAAATTTATATTTCATGCGTAAAACGTGGGTTTTATCGTAAACTGTTTATTTTAAATATTACACGAATATCGTGACGATGTCGCAATGGTTGACCGATTAATCTTGTTTTTTTCATTCGAGATATTATCCTCGATACAAGGTTCACGAAATTCTCCGATACGCGAGTCCGACGAGAACGATATTTCGGTAACGTCAAACGACAATTTGTACTTCTCGGAGGATCGACGATGATTCGATCGGTATTTTTTGCTCGGCTGACCTAATTAAGCAATTACCAGCGACCAGTGGGGTTTATTATCGTGCCACGAATTCGAGAGTCCGGCATGGAAACAAAACCACAACGATGCATACACGGTGGCGTCGATTAAACGACCAGCCGTGCTGCTATCGGAGCATCCAATTGGTGTACGGTCCAATTGGATTATCTATGGTTGTTCAATTGCACGTGCGATTGCGGTCGGACATTACTATCTCGTTTGTGTTGATTAGTCGATGCCCCGCACGACACCGAAGCTGGAGGCAAAATATTATAATCCCGCAATTTCAACACCGGTACCTCTAATTAATGAACGCACAGCATTAAACGCGTTTAGTAATAATTGCGCGACAGGCATAAATTTGAATGAAAGAAGAATAGGGAATAAATACCAGCCGCGCGAAACATCCAGATCGATGAATAGCTTTCTAATCGTACATTTGCAAACATAAACGCCTCCAAATTAGCCCATCCGTATTCATCGGCTCTCAGCATGGAGGAAATGAAAGACTCTCTTACCGAGAATCAGTAATCAGTGTACGCATCGTTCGACACGAGCAATCAGCCGCGTCGGAAATTCTCCTTCGTTAACGACGCCGAAAATCCGCAAAGAAGTGCACTACCCCCCCGCGACTTAAGCCGTGAATTCCGCGAGTCGTTTGGGAGGCTTCCGCGACACAGGTGAGCAGCGAGCAGCAGCTCGCCTTACCGGATCATAATTAATCCTTAAACGTATTTTTCTTCATCGGCGCAGTACCTGGCTGCGCTTTCGCCGCGGCGCGAGTTTAATTAACCCGCCGGGAGTTAACCGCGCGCGTGGAACAGAGAAAACGTACGACCAGGTCAATCTTTCGATAATTAACGTCTTAATCCGAGCCGAACCTATCGCAATTGCCAGCTGCGCACGCCGCGTTACTCCCACGTGTATCGTTTCGACGATCCAACGTTACTAGACTCCGGATGAAAGATACTTGGCCGGTGTTCAAATCGATTTAAGGGGAAATTCACGAGCGTTGGTCTTCGGGCCGCTCGAAAACTCGGCTACCGCTTATGAGTATTACCAGTGGCTGAATAAGAAAACAGGAAGCACGAGGTCAAGGGGGTTTCGAGTTGCCGAAGAAAAGAGAGGTAGCAGGTCCTTGAAAATCCTGCAGCTGCCAGTCCGACGTTGGTTCGTTGAACGCGCCGTGCGTGTTTTACGGTCCTGATCCTTTTGGCCTTTCAGGGGGAGGGTTAGAAAATAGGGTTGAGATCGTTAAAGCGTTGGCGAGATATGGTTCAGCTCGCAGCTGGGCACGAGCGCGTTTCTTTTAGATCTTTTTTAGACCAGTTTATACATATAACCATTATTACCTGTCATTATAATTATATCAGATTACATTTTATATGTTTGAACAGTTTGATCGAATAAGGCAA
Organism: Holcopasites calliopsidis; assembly: GCA_023838395.1. Lineage (NCBI taxonomy): Eukaryota > Metazoa > Arthropoda > Insecta > Hymenoptera > Apidae > Holcopasites > Holcopasites calliopsidis. The sequence continues at coordinate 4,586,776 of JALHAQ010000009.1, forward strand.
CAAGGTAGAACCGCCTTTCTTCCCTTTCCGCGGCTTCGATGCAATTAATCTAGCGTCGTCTCGTGTAGCAATGGGCGCACGAATTCGCGTCGGGGCGGCAGACACGAGCCCGCGTCATTCAAGTACTCGCATCGCACCGCGCATTAATCTTGTTTAACTTAATTGCACGGCTTGCTTTGTCAGGCGAGCCCTCTGCAAACAAGGCCGCGCAACAAAACTCTGTTCGCGTTTAAGCAACCCTGGGGTGCGCCTCGATGCCAGAGAAAATTTGTCCGCGCCAATGTACAACACGCACGTAAACATCTTACCGCAGCACAAACATTATGCGCTCGAGGGAAGTCTATAATCGAGGCTGCTTCAAGAGCCGTCCTCGAAAGATATTTTCCAAACTACCCTGTCTTCCTTTCGCTGCAAGTGGCGTTGCATCTGCCGCGGTGCGCGTAAACGAGATGGATTTATTTACGGTTCGAAAGGGTTTTACTGCGTCCGATCTCTGGCGACGGAAGGAAAATGGAAAGCAGCCACTCTCGTGCCAGGCATCGGGCGTAATCTCGTTCGAGGCGTGCCGGTATCATCGGCCTCCTAACTTCCGGTTAAATTTAGACGTACATGTACGGCGACTTCGTGTTTTCACTAGGAACTGCATCGCCTTTCGTTCCGTCGAAGCTTACGCGGGAACATACACGGGCGATATCGTAAGAGATCATTGAGATTCGGGCGACGGGTCAACAAATTGGGAAGGAAATAGATCGCTCGCACTGCGCATCCCTCGTTTTGATTCAGAGATCACGCTGGTGTCTTTAAGGAAGTCGGCAGATTTACGACGATTAGAATTTTTCTCGGTGACTCTTCTACAATACAAGAATTTCATATCGCGGGAAGATTTCGCGTCGATCGCTTTTCGATGTTCCATTCCAGCGCGTCTTCTCAATCCACGTTTAGTTTACCGAACAGAGTCGAACGTTTTCCCCGCCTGTTGAAACGGCAGCGAAAGCTTCTTCAAATATGTATCACCCTGCATATCTGCTCTTGCATATTCGACTTTTGTAGCCAGATACTCGCGACGGGACTCGCTCGAAAGTTTCTCTCCACTTGTCGTCCACTTCCTTCCAGCCGTGTAAATTTTTTTGCGAACGATTTGTCATCGTGCCTTGGATCGCCTGCCCCGTCCGTTCGCTCCAACCCCTCGGCCGGTTCTATGGAAACTTGACGCGCCAAAGAAATGGTTGCAAGCAACTGTAAGTGCACCGAAATTTATGAACCGAACCAACGTCCCTGGGCCTTTTCGCTGCAGGCGCTCGAATCCGGCGACCGATTAATGTTTCGCTCTTCGGCGTGAAAAATGTTGCGACGCCGCCGTTCCTCTCCTTTCATTTCATTCCTAATATCGTTAGCGCTTAAGGCCTTTTACATGTGTCTTTTCTCCTTGTCTATGCATATCGCTCGATCCTCGGCAGGCATGCAATCGTTTCGCTTAACGTTCTTCTACCGTGTGCAAGTCCGCGTGGGTGGCGAAATACGAGCGCGGTGCGTGCGTTTTTTAACGCAAGCAAGATTATTATTGTTATCGAAACGGGTAACCGGCGATCGAGTTCTATTAATACAATGCTTACGAGAAACGGTTTGGAAGGTATTATTACCGTGGCATTTGGTTCCTGTTCCCCATTGTTGGCCGTCGTTTTAACCCTTGCATCGTTGGCTGAAACGATTATCGGTGTAACCGGGGATACACTGCAGTGAATTCGATAATCCCTGGAAATAAATTAATTAAATTCGCTGCCCGATTTGAAAATGAAACTTTATATTAAGTCGGAGCTTTTTTAATCGACTGCGGGATGCATTTTATATTTTCCTCCCGATAAGTGTCGCAGTAAAAAAAAATGATTCACCTGTTCATACGTGTAGATAAATGAAAAGTGGCTGTCTAATTAAATACGCGAAATTAACTTCGCACGTTGGCAGGGTCGGGGAGAAGAGTAGAGGCTGTGTTTCGTTGATTATCAAGGATGACTGTCCGGAAAGATGAAACGGTAAGGACCAGTTTTCGTGAATTAACGAAGGCGCCATTGATCAATTGCATCCAATCAGAACGTGATCGAGGATCAAGGATGACGACGACACGATGCTCGGATCGGGAGAAAGATCAGTCGGATCGAAACAGACGATTCGTGCCCCGAAACCGGCTTCGGATCGATAAAAGTGTCCAAGTTGCTCGGCATTGAATTTGCATCGATAATCGTTCACCGTTGCAAGAGGGGATAATATAAAATGATTATTACCACTATTTGGCGAAATCTTCCACTTGCAACCATGGGTTCAATATTTTTTAGTTTCTCTCTAAAATATGTTAAGTGCCGTTTCGAATGCTGAAATACTAGTTTTTGTGTCTTAAGAAAGCAAACAACTTCTCTGCTTGAATATCATAACATCTATAAAGAATCAGGCCCGGTCTCGTCGTGCTGGTATATAAAACTATTGCAAAACAGTCTGAATAAATAATCCGTATCTGCGCCACCAGTTTTCCTGCAGAAGACCAATCCTGAATTGTTCTCCAAATATCCAGAATATTGTATTATTAATCGGAGCCGCGAAAGCCGATTGCCAATAATAAATTCAGGATCCCAATGCTTCGAGCTCATTCATTTTTCCACGGTTTACGATATTGAAAATAGAAATTGATTTCTATGAAGGTTCGAGTATCGAGTACAGAATCCTCCCGCGGACCGCTCGGCTATGATCTTCGGCTGGGACTCGAAGGTAGGGCGAATATAGCCAAAGGAGGAAAGAATAAGGTGAAAGAAGTGGAGAACAAGGAGAAACCAAGCCGAGGTCTTGGGGGCGACTTCGCGGGGCACGGCGCAAGCGCGTTCCGTATACCTAAACCGTGCGTGATCCGAAAGACACGAGCTCCATTCGAGTTCCGTCGGCTTTTGCCATCGAACGTGTGCGCCCTATCTACCGCCTAAGTGTTCTCCGTTTCGTTTATTGTTCCGCGTGACCCGCCGGAAACGGCGAATTAAACAAAAAAGAAATACAGAATAATTCGCCGACCAATTAATCTCTATGCGATGCGCAAACTCGTTGGCATAAGTACCCAGTTCCTGTAGTGCGTTTCAAAGAAGAAATGATAATTCAATCAAGGATAGAACATCATCGAGAATGGTGAACGGTCGTTCGTTGGTCCTGGTGACGGTATCAGTTGCCTAGTGCGTTCGTTGACGATCATCCAAAAGTCTGTTCCCGGGTGGTTGACAGTTGTCAACATGCTGTCAACCGTACAGTGTCACAGAGGTGTACATCAACGGAACTATCACGTCGCTTACACGGTGAGATTTTTCGCGTCGCATAGATCGATGAGGACTTTCGCTGATCGGGGCTCCCTGGAAAAAATGAATCGAGACGATGACAGCCGGTCGGTGGGATAAATTAACCGCGAGCCAACAATGTTCGATGAAGCTATTCGTGGAATGATGCAAGCGAAACGCGGATGTAACGTTGTTCTCAGAAATTCCGCTGTCGTGTAACACGCTTGAAATAGAGATTGCTTCAATGAATAACAGGGTGGCCGCGTAAATTTGTTCCATCGGTCGAGCCAGGAATGCTTACTTTAAAAATAGAGGAATATCGTGGTGACTTTCGCACCGATCGACAGCCTCCTCTATTGCCTCATCGATTATCGAGCATTTCGCATTAGATCTGAAACACGAATTCATAGGATCAACGTCATAGCCTTTCGTGGAGTCGGCTTTTATTTATGCAAGCCTTTAAAACTGTCGGACGCTCGCTTGAATGCAAACTCGAGAGGCCCTTCTCGAAACTTTTTCTACATTATTTATGAGCGTATAAGCATTCTCACAAACGCGATTATGAAGTCATTGGTTGCTCGTTGATATGCTCGACTATTGGGATAACGTATATGTTATACAGGAAGAAGAAAAATAATATTAAGTAACGTTTTCACGAGTTTTCCGCGAAGTGCGTTTCCTTGCAAGATTGCCCAATATGTAATCGGCTGTGTATCGGAATATGTATCGACCTTTCTGGCGCCTTGCATCATTTGTCTATTCTCGGTTCGACGTTATCGCCGGGGGTGTGCGTTTACCCGGCCCTCGCGGAATTTTCAGGCAGCCACGCTTTTCCACACGCGGAGAGAGAAAAGCCATGGAAATGACTGTCAGTCGGAGATTAGATACCATAAATGCGCGCGTTGCGAACATACTCCTGACATATTCCCCGTGTTTCGCAGTCGAACGTGCTTTGTACCCGTAGACACGAGCGCATATTAAACAACCTCGTGCTCGGAATCCTTAAAACACCGGTTTCGAAACTTTCTCACCAAGGGCGGCGAACCTCTGACATGCAAAAGTTGCGGCTCGAAACACCACTCCAAAAAAATGAGAATTCTTATTTCGGCATCCTATTAAAAATTATTATAGTCTATTTTTCTTTTGTTAAGCGTGTATATCTATTTTCGATAAGCAGCAATTACCTTCGATCTCTAACAAACTTCCGATAATTTGAACCTTTTCATTTAACTTCCGATCGAAAGTTGGCCGAGCGTCCGTAGCGTAGAAGCAGTCTCCCTAACAATTAATTGGAAGAAGGACCGGTGCCGGTGAACAAGATAGTTACGAGTTCCCGAACAAATTAAGCACCAGCTGACCGAGGCGAAACTCGTGGCGGAGACCGCGTTACAGAAAGTAAATTATAACTTGCCGCTCGGTTAAATTGAATTATGAGTAGCTGCCAGTGATTCGAATCGCGGTTAAACATTCTATAATTCAAATTACAGCGTGCATTAGCGAGCATTCAATTTAATTGAAGCGTGGTCGGGTTTTTCCGTGGCATGCGCTAGCGGAATGGAGCGAGGCGAGAAGAAGAGAGAAGGGTAACGAGATCGGTCATGCCGCACCTTGATCGGTTAATTCACGCTTCGATTTATCGGTTTAACGTAGCCGCGGATTTGTTTCTCTTGCCTCGCGTCGAATCACGCACGCACTCGGCGCTCCTTGGCGCGTCCGCGTGAAAGCACCGCGAGGGAAACGCGAGAATCAGGAAGCGTTCGTTGTCGTCTGCGTTTGCGAAGCGTGAACCAAAGCGAAAGAGCGGCGGCGGAGTGACTCTTTCGCGGAAGTACACGTGTATCATGTGAGCGGGTGTAATCCGAGATCAGGGCGTGTGTGTGCGCGCGCTCGAAGGATGGAATCTGGCGGAAACGATCCGTAACCCTTGCCTGATTAGTACAGATTTAACGGTAGAGTGTAATTAAATTCTTGAAAATTACTTGACTTTCATCAAAGGACTAAAATACATGCAAAGGGCACGTGGCCCTTGATTCGCGTCTATGTTTAAGATTCACAGAGCCAAGCGTTCGCTAGCCGTCTTTCATTAGTAACACTTGAACGGAGTAATCAGTCCCTGAGATATACCGAGGGGTATGTTTAAAGATGAAGTGGACGGGAAGTTCCTAGACGAATGGACCGTGTTGGAAGGGCCGGAGGAACGTTTCTCAGGCGTTTATTTACGGTGGCAAACGACAAGTTGTCGTCGGGCCGCTAATTAATCGACAGTCCGACGTGGCCGGAACGATGGCAGATCGGTCGCGATTTGCCTCCATTTGTCCGACGACTCTTGTACATGTATTGGTACTTGCGCGCCTAATGTCGCGGTCGATTACTATCCTACAACAGACGGAATCGAAGAGCCCTGGCGAGGAAACCAGTTTAGCACGTGTACGCTCTTGTTCGCTAGGTACCAGTTCGTTGAGTCCTCAAGTTCATCGACTTGACGCGACGTATCTGGTTGCCGATGCATGCACGCGATCCGTGCAATTTTATTGTGCACCTATTTGCGGCTCGAAACTTGATTCAATAACCCCGAGGATTCTCCAACGCGCTCGCTCGTCAAACATCTGCGCGGCTTTTCGTTTACATAAATAAGAGAATTTATGAACGTGACTCGTTTATATCGGTCCGCGTGTCGTTTGTTCATTTTCGCAGCGGGAACGCGTCACGATGCGCGCAGAGCTTTTCATTGAAGCTGCCAACTCGCGCGAGTTTTGCATATCAGGAAATTGATAACGGGTGTTATTCAAGGCGCGGGAGCGCTTTGTCGACGACGATTTTTCCCGACACTTCTTCGAACATCGGCCGCCGTCTATGGAGGCCGTTTATCGTTTATTAGTCACCACGCGAATAAAATAGAACTGCAATTGCAAAGTATTCCGTAGCTATATTTTAATACTCTTTTTTTTCTTTTAAAGGAAATTGAATGGTTTTGATTTATCGCGCAGCAGGCGAGTCTATCATTTTGGTATATTGCGACAAGCAGCACGCAAGCTATTTCTATGATTCCAAGTATACGGCACATGCCCCGCAATGCACCGCGGTTCGTCTGGTCTGCGTACACGCCAGATGCCGTACTGATTCATACAATCTAATCCTGGATTTTTTAATCGTATTCGAGGTATGTTTTCGTGCTCGACCGTTAGCCGGAGCAATCGATAAACCAGTGTAACAGCTATTGTTGACAATGTTGCTGGCACCGACTATCGTCAGGCACGCGCGATTTATTGGCATACTTTAGTCTGAAAAGCTAGTCAATTAGGGAGCAGTAGAAGCATTGCGCAGGAGTGTTCCTGCACAATGGCACGACCTGTCAAATGAATATCATTCAGAAAAGTTGCACCGTGACACGCCGTTAATTAAATAAAATATATATTGCATACACTTCCTGATAGAACAACTTGGTATCATTATTTTATTTCACAGAAAAATTTAGAGTTCGCAGTTATCTTCAAACGATTCAGTCAGATTCTACGTCGAAACGAACGTGAATAAAATACACACGAGCATGTTAACTAGGTTGATCAAAGTTCACGATGTAACATCCGTCCGGAATTTTTCCCTGCGCAGCTCAAAGAAACTTCAGCTTATTTTGCTTTCTTCTTTCTGACCACGGAAGAGTCAGTGGCTTGCCCGTTTCTAAAGAAGAAATTTCGATACTTGGCGACGGTCCAATAATCGGATCGAAACCAACATTTAGGAGTTCAGCTACGAACTTTCCGCAGAGTCGCGTTGCTTCTGTCCAGTTTCGACGGGCGATTTAATCTCGCATCTTGGGCTCGCAGCTTGTAGCCGATGCTTCTTCCCTTTCCCAACGATAGGAGGGACAGGCGAATAAAGTAATTTGTCACGCGTTCATAAATTTCTAAAACGATGCCCGGTGTCCGTAAGCCGGGATCGGGAAAAGGGTAAAACCGGCTGGCTCGCACTAGGGATCACGGGTCAAAGATAAAACGGAGCTTCTAAAAGATAAAATGTGTAGCTCCCTTCGCACTCTCTACGATCCCTATCGCGCATTATATTGCGCTTACGACGATCGTATGTTTACGTAAACGCGTAGCGAACGAGCAACAAAGAATATAAAAAAAAGAAAAAGAAAAACGAAAGATATCTTTGTCGCGTGTATTTGCATGCATGAATTGTCAGTGTATTCACGCGAATGGATATTTATAACGATGAACAGGGTTCTCGTTTCCTGTGAGGTCATAGGAGAACTCGTCGCGAACCGTCTTGTAGAACGAAGAAGTGTTTGCGCGTTCACGTAAAAAGCAAAAGTTGCGTAAGCGTCGGTCATTAGATGGACGAGCGCATGTATCGGCTCGTACACGCAGTGCAAAGCTTCCCGCCGCGAGTCAAGGATGGGATGAATGCTGAAAGAATTGACACGTCGGCCGATTCGTATATTCTTTTCTCCACTTCGGTCGCTCGGCATTCGGTTGGCAAATATTTAGAATGTTGAGTAATCAAGCCTGGGAACGATTTCATCGAAGCGAACAAGTAGCGAGGAGATCTTCCATCTGTCGAACACTGCGAGCAGCATCGAATTATAAGCGGATAACGTGCGAAGATCTCGCATAACCCGGCAATGCTCGGACGGCCAAACGACCGGACGGCTCCCAGTGCATGCACGATTTCGCAATTTACCGATTAATGTAACGCGACGTGACTCCGGTCGTCAACGCTGCTCTTAACTCTTTCCTCATAGCACGGTCACGATCGTATCGGAGCGAACGTTGATTCCCGGCGCAGCTGGTGCCCCGATCGACCGTTCGACGTGATCCTCAATCGTAATGCGGGGTTCGTTGCATGGCATAAGTCAATTAAAGCTCTGTGCATGGCCAATCCGTTGTCTCTGCAACGGAGCAGCTCGCCTTCTCGTCGATCGTTTCGCTTGTTACGTCGAACGAGATGGCAAGTGTCACGTCTATATTTAATCCATCTGATGTTTCGGCACGCACGCTTTTCCCGAATGCGCGATAACAACCTCGATGACGTCTGACATAATTCATTTCATGCCACTTCACAAATTCCTGCTTGCAGATATTTAGCAATACTCTCCTCACACTTGTTTGTTAAATACCTCGCGGAGACCGTGGCACGGGTGACTAAAATTCTATTCGCCGACGTGGCTAATTACCATCGGAGAAGGTTAAACGTCCACCGTAAAAGAAACCGTCGCGTCGAGGCGGTTCAGAGTTTTATACGCGAATTCCTTCGGCACGAATTTGCATTTTTAAAGTTTCATCCGTTTCCAAGCTGGCGACCGGGGAACAGAAGCGTTTCCTATTCGAAACTCGAGCCCGCCAGCTAAGCGATTCGTCCGACCGGCGACGAAGTTCGCTTTATTACCTATCCTTCGTGCTAAAGTGTCGTTTCTGTGCTTTTCAATTCTACAGCTGCCTCGTGCAAAAACATCCTGGACTATTGCGGGTACATTTCCCCGTTAAGAATTAAACACGATTTCTCTCCATTTCGTTACGAAGCTCCCCATCGCTCGAGACATTAAGAAAGAAGCAAACTGGACCTCTTAATTGATGCGTACTTTAAATTAAAACGTAATTCCTTTGATGCAATTTTTGAATGCAATTTATATTTGAATCTGCCTTGAATGCATTTCACCCACGGAAAATGAGAAACATAATCTGTTGCCGGATATTTCCATAGAGATTCCATTATTCCAGAACTATTTCCTCCGATGCCCGCGCATACGCGTTTCTGCGAATTTAGATGTAAAATTGGTCGGCTGGCTGATTTATCGTCCTGCGGATTTTCAAGGCTTCCACGAGACTCCGAGGCACTGGTAGCCTCATAGAATCGTACGTTCGTACAATAAAGGTAAAAGTCGCGCGTATTTATCCTTTGGCGCGGCGTTTTCGTGGCTACCGCTTAAATTATCGATACCGTGAATCTGAATTACTACGTTCCGCGTCTTTACTCGCGCCACACTCCGAACAAGGACACCCATCCGTTTTATCCAGCCATCTAGTCCTGGCAAAACGTGTTCTACCCGCGAGAAGGCCTATGGGCTAGTTAACGTGATTTATCGTCTCGTAAAATATTCCTCTTGTCCGCTGCGCGTTCCAACTGGAAATAGACAGTGGCCAATTTCGTTTCAATTCTCTCTTGCTGGAAGCCCTTCGAATGCTGCAGAAAAACTGTGCTATTGTGTCGTGCGAAAATATGTTAGTCAAAAAACTTTTAAGGTTTCAGTCGTTTCAATAGATTTTCCAATTGATCTACTCGCTCCAGGTGAATGTTCCATCACCGACGAACCCCCTTGAAAATATGAAGATCTGAAAATTCTGTAAGGCGAAAAATCGGGATGCGACAATTTGCCGAGTAATTATATTTACAGGGAGTGGCACTCGACCTACTCGAACTATCTCCGCGTCCCTTTTTCACTGTGCCGCGCGCTGTCCCGTGGAATCGCGGGGCGCAGGTCCTGCGTGCGACATCGGGACGCCAGTTTTGGTTTCCATGGTTACTCGCCGCGGTTTCCCTCGACCCCGCCTCGTCCCTCGACCCCCGTGGAAGTTCCTCGTAAGCGAGATGCAGGGTTTCATCCCTCTGTACGGCCGCAGCGCCGGGGCGGCTCCCGTGCAGCGCAGACGTTCGCGCCGGTTGACCCAGGTCGCGTGAACCTCATTTTCATCAATCACTCTCATTTCTTCACTGAATACGTGCTCGCCGTTACACGAAACGCTCGTGAAACGTTCAGCAAGCGAACAAAGCTGGATTCACGATTAATTTCGAAAGGAAACTGCGAAGATAACGAGTGACGGGAAGACGAGAAGATACACGGAGGCGAGGTGACCTTGGCAGATGTGCAAGGGGCTGTGAGACAAGAAACGAACAGTGAGCCAATTAAATGATAGCGATTGATTAATGTTTCGAGGGATCGCGTGATATGATCGACTGCGGCAGTGCCATGCGGCTCGGTATCCGCAGAAGAAGAAAGAAGTGGAAAGGGCGGAGATCGACCGCGATCCGGAGCGTTTAATTAGCGCGAACAAGAAGTTCCTACGTAGATACGCATAGTGCTGGCTCTGAAAGGTGCAAAATCACTTGCCTTCCCCTGCGGCAAGTGAACGAGACGCGGGGTCCACAGGCGCCGAGAGATTAGCCGCGAGATTTTCGTCGATGAATCATCGCTGTGCTTGGCAAGTCTCGCGGCTTCTCGCGGAAACAAGAAACGGAACTCGAAGAAGAGAAAAGGCGGTGCCTGATACTGCGGAACATTCATACGTGTACAGAGTATCATGCACGTGGCTTGCCGCGTTCGTTTGCTTTTGTTACCACTTCGACAACGAATATTCGATTAAAGATAGAGCAACGATATTTTCAATTGAAATGTTCCTACACGTATAATATACAATATATTCCACGGGTCTTCCATTCAAAGAACCATGACAAACTCGAACAGTAGCTCGCTGTCGCGCGCCTGGCTGCGAGCGAATTGCTGTCGCTGCGGTGACACGCACCAGGACACGGTGAACAATAATCTCAAGGAGGAGGAGACGCCGCTGCAGGAGGAAACGGAGACCCTTTTGCATCGCATCGCGTTCACGGTTTGGCACACTGCCCTCCATATAGAGAGCGAGGTGTGTGCGTATTGTTCGCAGGAGCAGTCGTCGCCGTGTTTCTCGGCACACGTTTACACCTCGATTGCAAAAAGAAAAAAAAACGGAATCACGCGTCGTCGATTTTACCTCGGGCAATTTAATCGACGCACCCACCACTCCGCGGGGGGGTGGAATGAAATTTATTTTTCCGACGCCTTTGCGAATTTACGAGGATCGAGGCAACGGAGATATCGATGCTGTTTATTATCAAACGAGCAACGCATGGCGAACATTCATTTGCGCAACAACAGCTGTTTTCGTACGAACAATGGAAATAATTTACGCTCCCTATTTGTTATCGCTGCCCGTCGGAACGAGCAAGCCGTTTCCTTTTCTCGTTTAATCCGCGCAACCTTGAAACAACCGCCGATTCTATATCTTTATCCTTATTTTTCAGTAGCTCGACTGTATAATTCACGATGCTTCTCTGTTTTTCTGTCGCAGCATAATGGAGGCTACGAGGCGCAGCCGAAGAATGTCAACGCTATCTCCAGGAGCAAGCACCAGCAGCAGCAGGTGAACAAAAATTCTACCTCATTTTGCGTTATCGTAATTTATTCGTCGCTGGTCGCAAGTTCATTCTGCCGTAAATCATTTCGATCGACACAGCCATACGTGGGCGTTGCAACGAATCTACATTTTTCTCCTTCTCCCCCGTGCCTCTTTCCCGCGAGTCCGTCATAAATTATTCATCGGAATCTCAGTTACTGGGTCTGTTAATGAACCGATTCGAAATTCGCCTCTCCGCCGGTGCACGTACGCGCTGTTTGCCCGTGATACAAATTACACGATGCAATTCGTTGGCAGCACGCTGAAAAAAGCGAGTATGCACCGCGTCCGCAACCAACGTTATGCTAAGTGGTCCGCCACGTTGCTCCAAGGTTTATCGTCCCCGATAAGAAGTTACGATTTGCACCATTTGTAAGCGGCCTGTCTAAATATTTAATATCGTAACAAGACGATCGTGATATGCGCGGGGAAGTGCACCCGCCTTATTGGCCGGGACCCACGATCGCATCAAGCGTGCGCCTTCATTTATTCCACGGGAAAACGTGATCAAGCCCTATTTACGTTCGATAACCATTGCTCGATGTCGACGGACCAACTTTCCTGTACACGTGGTCCCGATGTCGCGGGTCAACGTTTTGCAAAGTTGCACCCTCGTTGGCAGTTTTCAGAAAGTGCCTCGACTACGTATGCAAAAGCTTTCGGAGTTCAAGTGTATGTTGGTCATGTTTGCAATTGGACGCGCTGACAATCTTCAGGAATTTTTATGACAAAGTTTATCCATCAAAGAATTGATCATGCGAGGATGCAACGCGTGGCAAGATTAAGCGTGATGCACTGAAACCTGAAAGATGGCTTAGAGGGAGCGGTTACGCTTTATTAAGGGGTATTTTAAATCACAGCATCCGGTAGACCGGCAGCGAGGCATCTTCTACGCATTAACGTCGACACCGAAGAAAATTATTCGCTAAAATGGCAGTAAGCTAGCACACCGTAGGAACGTTGCGCCGGGTATCAACTGATGTTCCAGCGAGATAATCCGAGTATATTGACGTTGGCTGGGTAATGTATTCGCGAAACCCTTATCCATGTTCGTGCCGCTGCTGTTCTTGCGAAAATATGCGTCGGGTAAGAAGCGTTGAATGCGAAACGCGGCGCGATGAGAGAGAATTCTGACAATTGCGCCTAACTGGTTATTACCGATTGTCGCGAGGAATCGTTGGCCAACAATCATTACAATGTAGAAATTTTATGCAAAGAGTTTCTTTCATTTCCTTGGATTATTTTTAAGAAGGCCCGAGAGCAAGCGCTTTGGAATCTTTGGCAAAGGAAACACTTCGCTATCGATCGGATCTCGACGATTACTTAGCAGAGCGCACGTCGTGGCGGAAAGAAGTCGATAACGATAAAAGCCCACTCTCCCGCTTGGCACTCTACGTCCAATTAGGAATTAGCCGTCGACAATTAGGCGGATTAACGATAATTGGTGTTACCAGCGAGATGTCCCCTTTACGCCCCCCGAGTAATTGCTCGCCTCTAACGCATTGCACACCAACGAGTCAAGAATTAGAAAAAATCTACCAACTAAGTTCCACCCCCGTCTCCTCGGCATCTTTAATCCTTTCCCAGAATCGAAGCGAATCATTGAAAATTCGTCCGTCGTCTCAAGTAACCACCCCGCTGGAATCACACGGTCCGTCAATCATTTCAGATTTCAGCCGAGCGCTGAAACTATAATTCCGCCCCGTCGCGATTTCCATTCGCCCTCGTAAAACTCGTTGCGGTTCCCGCCCACGTGTGTCGCCGGTGCAAATTAAAAACTTAACGATTCTAGGACCAAGCGGGGACAGAAAGGGCTGCGGTTCCATCGGAACGGGCATGGAAACGAGTCGATCAAAGCCGGTCGAAGGGAGAAAGCGAAGCCGGGCACCGCATCTAAAAATACGTTTATGGGATCATAACGCAGCGAGCCGCTTCTCTCGCGACCGGCCTCGTCTCGCGCGTACACATACGTCGCGGTCCGCTACGGCCATAAATTCCTCCCACCGTTAGGTCTCACGTGTGAAATTGCTATTACGCCGGCACGGTCCTACCGCAGCTGTCGTTCCTTGAAAGCTCGGGCTACCCGGCACGCCGCGTGTCCTTCGTATTTCTCACGCTTGCTAAGGATTCGAAGATCAACGGGGGGTCTCTCGTTTCCGACGAGCTGCGTCCGCTCGCGCGAAAGACTCCACCGTCTAGCGGATATTCGCGCGATTTGTCTGGCGTCACGCGCGAATAAGTCGCAACATCGTCTGACTGACTTTTCTTCTTGTTTTTTTTTTTCTTGGAGACGACGAATAACTCTGTCGTGATAGCGTTACAGGGTCGTGCACGAGCAGCGGTATATTCTTCCTTCGCTCTGCTAAATTATTCCGTGACGTAGGAGGAGAAAAGGTCATAATATAGTGTTTGCAGGCTCCGGAGGAATCTGGTTCCTCGCAGAGCGCGTTTCATTCCTTGTCATTTTTAAAGGAACACGTTTAACGCTTTTCGCGTTACAATCGCACCGGAAACAGCGCCGCGATTCATGGACAAGTAACTTATTTATATCACTCGGTCGGCGCGATTTTTCCGCGTCGTCCTTGACGTCGAATCACTCGTTCGCTGCATCGTCCGCCCCATACGGGAAACTCGCTAATGCGTCTCGCGTCTAATGACGAGCTTGACTTTGACTGAAGCTACACGCTACCTGGACGAATTCGTTACATCACGCTCTGGCATGCTGAGAGAAATCGTTGCATAGAATCAGGAAGGGGAAGAGCGGAACGACGGACGCGCGAAGTAGTAACCGAGAGAGGTGCAGCTATCGGACGCGGCGAATTCAGTGAATTCAGTCGTTCCTCGTCCAGTAGCAGAGACGCTATCGTTAAATCAGAACTTCTTTTTACATGTCGGTTCGTTGCGAAAACGCGACTCCTATCAAGGCGTCGCCATGCAGGACACGATTCTCGTTAGGATCGTCTATGCACCGAAATACTCCAAGGTTGATATAATTTGTAACTTTGCGAAGCTCGGAGGTGCGAAATGGAAACTGGTGTGTTCCAGATACATACCTCCTCCTCGTCGGCGACACCCGCGAGGACGCCGGGCGTCGGCGCGGACGCGACGACGACGGGATCCGGAAAGGGCGGAGGTCGCGTCGCAGAAGTAATGGAACTCTGTTACGTCACCGAGAGGATCATTGCACTCTCGTACAGGGAAGATGCGCAAGGGGTCCTTGAACATGCCACGTCCCTTCTGCGGGGAAAGCACGCCGATAATTATATGGTGAGCGCCCGGGTGAATGCCAGTAAATTAATGGCCGCTTACCTGGTATAACGTTTTTATTAAATAACCATCGTACCCATTAAGCGAAAACGATGCTAGGGTAATCACTGTGTTACGGGGTAACCTTTTTACGCGCTAATTAGTGGAACGATTAGCACAATACCGGTATTAAGCTTTATTTGTAAACGAGGAACGCTGAATCTCAGGCGTTGATTAATCATAAATTTATTAGAAAGCATGGTTATTAAGAGGAAGATGAAGTGTGTTTTAAAAATTATAGATCAGCATTCGCCATCCATCTTTCTGATCTATTCTAATTCGTATTCTACACCGATTCGATTACAATTTCCAGATATTCAACCTATCGTCACCTGGTCGCCCAGGTGAGCCGAACACGAGGCAAGTAGGCTGGCCTCAGGGGTTGGCGCCCAGTTTGGAACGACTGTGCGCCCTGTGCAAGGAGCTGGACTCCTGGCTGAACGGTGCTCCTAATCGCGTGGTCGTCTTACACGCCAGGTGAGTCTTTCTCCGGCCTTTCAGGACAAGCAGATAGAAAGGGTGGTGTCTAGTAAGATGCTAACAAGCCCTCTGTGTGTTCAGGGGAAGCAAAGAGCGATTGGGTGTGGCTGTCTCCGCGTACATGAACTACAGCAGCATCTGCGGTGGACGAGATCAGGCGTTGGACAGGTTCGCCATGAGAAGATTTCTGGACGACAAGATCGGATCTCTGCAGGTTCCGTCGCATCGAAGGTAACAACCACAGAGCATGACGGTACTGCCTGTTGACGTAGAACGATAAAGCGAACTTTATCGCCTCTTAGTTGCGAATAACTTAGATAATACTTGAATGCGGAGCGAGGCATCCATGGGTGCGGCTGCTACGGTGCAGCGTTATGACTGGTTAATCGTGTTATCCCGCAGTCCTTATTTCAGGGCTCACGAGGCTGTCGTTCAGACTCCGATCGTAAATCGGCAAACCTCATCCTCGTCGCGTTACGTAAAATTTTGTTCAGTCATAATTGATGCGCGCGCCATGCGTGTCCGGGCTATTAATTGTTCTTGAAATTCTTGGTCATGCAATACTGTTATCGGTAACAATTATTTATCTAAGAGTTTGGAATCCTTCCTTTAAGGAATCTGCCAGCCGCATTATAAAATATTCCGTATAGATTCCGTGGTCACCGTGTATCGTTAAAAGTAACATTCCTCCGTGCCACGGTGGTTTCTTCGCCGTTGCCGGTCGTCTTCCTCAATCGCCTCGGTCTTGCATCCCCGAGCGATCCACTTTCCCCATTAATTCTACGAGCACCGAGCATTAGCATGTCGTTAGCATAGTGGCCGCGCTCCCGTGAACGTATGAATCCATTATCGAGAAGCCGGAGGAGGAAGCTAGTGGGCCTCCTCGGGTACTACCTGTGTAACGCGCGCGGCACAGCACCTTAGGTGCCACACGGCGGATTTTTCTCCCTCTCGCGAGGGGATCGACCAGGGAGGAGATCGTATCTACTTCGTTACGAGCGACACGCGAGAATTCGTGAGGGATCCCGCGAAATTACGGTCATGAACGCTCACGATGCTGCATAATCGGCGGGTAGACGGTTCTGCTCGTTCTGTCCGCTCTTCCGTGTTCGCCGTGTATTACAAGCGGGAAATTAATCGATCCCGACGCGGAACATCGTTCGCGAACGATCGGGAGGATCGTTCGCCTCCCTTGCGGGGACGTACAAGGGTTTAGTGGCCGCTTATTGAAAGTTTATCGCCCGCTACCCTTTTGGTATCCTCGCGCGACAAAAGGTTGCGCGCGAAGTGGAAAAGTCCTTTAACGGTCGGGCATTAATTGGCGCGCGAGTATCGCGGGCCGAGACGCGACAATACTTTCGCATGCCGCGTTGCGACAGGACCGCCAAATACGGCCGCGATTGTGCGAAGTAGTGGAGACTATATGTGGTCGGACACGAATTATCGCCGTAGCTCTTTTTTACTCCCCTGGGAGTTTCGTGATGGAAACAACCTGGGACTGACCATCCTGCTTGTTTCGCTGACGATGGAACTGCACGGGAAAAAGGCTGATCTTGCCTTAACCTGAGCAGGGCAAAGTAATACCTTCTCAGGGAAGCATTAACCAGAATGATAAATATTGATTAAAAAGATGCTAATAAAAATTGTATATTAAATATTACTTTTTAATCATTCCCTTCGGGACAAATATTGCAAGAATCTCGTCGCTCTTTTCCGCAGGTACATCCAATATTTCAGTGGACTGCTGTCAGGCTCATTGAGGATCAGTCAATCACCGCTTTATTTAACACACCTCACGGTTCTGGGTGTACCGCTCTTCGAGCCCACCGGTTGCCGAGCATTCCTCAAGGTGTACGAAGGCCTGAACCCCGTGTACACGTCGGATCTCTATTCCGTGACGAATGCCCGCGAATTCACGGTGAACCTCGGCGGTCTTCGTCTACGGGGAGACATTCTGGTGAAATGCTACCACAGGGTGTACTCGAAGCAGAGCCGCGAGGTGATGTTCTCGCTACAGGTAAGAATTTTAACTCAGGGAAACAGATATAGCTTCGATATTGCAATAGACTGCATTTATAGAATCCCCCTTTATTAATTAATTATACCATGGGGAAAGAAATAGGTTTCCAGAGAATTTTCCAATTCTAATAACGTCCAATTTGAAAGTTCCTGCAAGTGTCTAATTAGCACAACCGTTTCCGATTCTCGTTGCGCGTTAAATTGAAGCAGAAAAACCTTTGAGTCTTGGTTGCGTAAGTAGCGATTCGCGTGCACTATCTAGACGGATCGGTATTCGTTGTTTCCGCAGTTCCACACCTGTGTAATTACGGAGAACGTGGTGTCCTTCCCTCGGTCGGAGCTCGACGTCGCTTGCGAGGATCCGCGGTGTCCGCAGGACAGCGTGGTGACCTTATATTTCGCCACCGACGCCAAGCGTCAGGACGGTCCTATACCGGCGCCGACGCCAGCCGTGCCGCACGCTTCCGCCCATCACGATCCAATCCTGCACTGGGACAGCTATACGAATCTCGAGATCAGCGACGACGGTGAGTGATCGCGCAGTTGTTTTACTTTGATCCGCGGAGTTTCTAGTTCGGTCGATTAGGGCGTATGAAATTCGAAAAGTCCGATCTGATTAACGACGATCTTCGAAGACGGAGAGTTCGCGCGGAACGAAGCACTCGATTGAGTTAAATTGGAGTGGATTACAACGCGACCATTTAATTTGCTGCAATTGCTGCAGCTACGAACATCAATTCATCACAAGGAATAACGTTTCTGTTATCTAGAAACTTTTTGCCGAGCTACCACGCGAGTTCGGAAGCTGTCAAGTTGATAAAGTTACGACGCCTCGCATGATTAATTAACTGATAGGCCGAAATTCGCGAGCGGTAATTCAAACGGCGGAGCTCATCGTCCTAAGACTAATTCGCACTAATTTTCGCGCTAATGGTAGCCAATTAACCTCGATCTGTCGGCGAGGAGCCTGTCACAGAAATACAACTTGGCTCCGATTAGAGAGAGAGAGAGAGAGAGAGAGAGAGAGAGAGAGAGAGAGAGAGAGAGAAAGAATGGGGGGTGTCCGGGAGAGAAGGGAAAGAACGACCCGAAGATGAAAAGCTAGTAGTTAATGCAGCGTGTTTAAACGGACTGACTAACCCCGCCGGAAATACGTCCTGCCAGGCGAAGGTGAAATGACGGTTTATCGTGACGACACATCGCTCCTCCGGAAATAGATCAAAGATCGAACTCTCGTGGCTAAGCAAAGTTCATAGTGGAGGGAAATTTCCATACCCCCGTTGCGTCTACGCACCTTTATTAAAAAATTAACAATTTCACAAGCTAGGAGATTCTCCAATTGAAATCCTCGAAAATAAAGAAATTTATCTACTGGAAAATTACAGACTCGGAAATCGAAACTTCTCCCTTGCTGCGAGCGTGAACGAACTTTTGATAGACAGATTGCAGGAATCTCCTCGACGTTGAACGGTGGGCACAAACGAATCCTGCACCGAGTTCTCAATTTCCCCAGACCAAATTCCGACCTACGTTAAACGAAACGAAACGAATCGTCGCCCACGCGATTCCTCCCCCGGTTCAGCGAACCGTTTCGAATATTTCGAACGTTTACGTCATCGCGATGCGTTCGTCAAGCACCGTTGTAAAAGAAACGGAACGAGATGAAACGGGAGTCGACTCCGATTCGATTCGTTACGTTAACGATCGGCCCATGCTTCCAATAAAGCTCTGACCCAAATTGCTACCGATGGCTACGTCGATGCGGTCACTGTGCGGGGCTGAAAACCCGAGAAACTATGATAGGAAAGATTGAATAGATCGATGTATAGGCACGAGGCGATAAAATAAAGGGTTGACTCGGTTAAATTAAAGGAGGATCGGGGTGCGAGACTAGATTAACTGCGGGGTTAGCGATCAATCAATCCTTCGAGCTGGGCGTGACTGAATAGAAAATACATCTAGCATTCGATATCTGTTCAATGTTGCAAAAGGGCTTGATATCTGTAAACGTTGACCTCTATTATAGAAAGTGATCGATCATACAGGTTTCGTTTTCTCTGTGCATTTGTATTCCGTCAATCTGACGCGACTCTTCTTCCTGCTATTGACGCATCACGTCAAGCTGCCAACAGTCTCGCATCTCTCCGTTGTATCCGCCGCTGTGTATCGAGATGAGCTGTTGGTCGCAGCCGGTTCTTTCATATTCGAACACGTAATTGAAATTGTTTCGCCACTGGGAGTTCATAAAATTTACGATAGCGGTTCGTTGCAATTTCGGAGATTAAAAGCTTGCGGTTTCATGTCCCGTCGATCGATCCGTCCTGTCATACGTTCGTGTACAAACTGGAGGAGAAATCTGTTGCCGTATAATAGATATCGTCTCCTTATTTGTTCGCGAGATTTAGTAAGGAATCATAATGAACCTTCGGCTTGTATCTTGAACAGTAAAATAGTAGACGCTACACGATCCCACGCGATGTACACCCACGCGATTGAAAATAAGATTCGACGCGAGCTGCGTTCTTTACAAACGATCGACTTTAACGATCCGATGAGCTACATACGTGATCTACGATCCAGCGCGAAAAGTTTTCAGTTCATCCCGGGCGGAGAGAGAGAGAGAGAGAGCGAGAGAGAGAGAGAGGAATGTGAAATAAAATGTCGATAATAAATCTTGGTGGCTTCCGGACCATTTCGAAACTGTGATATTCTTTGACCCAATTTTCTAGATTTTCTTTTAATACTGCAAGATTAATAATACACGAAACTCTATGAAGTACTCGGTGTGACAAATATGGTTGCAAGTCAGCTATTCTTTCCTTAATAGAGTTTTACTTGAGAAGAACTTTCTTACATTTGCTCTATCGATTTTATTCCACCACTCGCGTAGGAAAGCAGGGCGCGATCAAGTCTTACGGCAGCGAGGGATACTTTGCAAAGTATAAAAAGAAGAACTGCATAAGTGAAATATTAACCAGCTGTACTCTCAAGTAATTCTAACTCCTAAATTAAGTATCTTATTAGTTTGAATATCATAAGTTATCATCGATAGAATATTTATCAGGTTCAACTGTTCTCCCACACTCTTCATGAAATTTTTTTTTTTATTTCACACATAAAGTTTGTCGTTCGAAGATTTTGTTTCATCGGTTTAATGAGGCAGCCATTGTCTCAGACGTTAATATCTGAAGAGCGACAGAAACGTAAAGGACGCAGAGAAGGTGGTTCGAATGGTGGGGCGGACGTGGGTTTATTCCTGGCGTCCCGACGCCTAGAGACGAGACCAAACTTTACTAGTTTTCGCGCGATTCTCCGTCGAAGCACAAAGCTCCGAAGCGCTCTACCGATTATCCAGCCGCCAATAGCGCGCGTGATCTTGTTTACCCTGCTCTCCAATCTTCGGTGGTAATTGTGTTTCCTCTTACACCCTATATTCGCTGGTGCAGTTCAATCGTAGTTGCGACGTAGAAGGAGAACTGTCAAATGCTAAGAGTATAGACTCGACGTGAACGGAAAAGCTACAGAAATTGTATTCCGTGAGTAAAATATTTTAACTAATACCTTCGACGTTAAATAATCCACGGTTTACTACCGTCAGAAATATACCGCCGTGCATTATACAACGAGCACTCGAGAAAGGAGCGCGTCCGTCTTAAATGGAAACCGTGTTGAAGTCGCGCGGACAGAATAGAGACTTCTGATCCGAAATTGGTAAATCAACCTGTCGTCGCTACTCTCGCTCCGAGAAACAGCAACGGACCGTTGGAAAGTCCGTTCTTGGAAAGTGTTGGCCGTCTGTGCGATCTTTGGAAAAATCGCGCCGTAGATGGAGGTGGCCGCGGATGCGGACAGCTTCCGTTCGCGGCGCGAAAGATTTCACCGGCCGCGGCACGGCTTCGATACTGTCAGGCAATGGAATGTCATAGTTATGCCGCTTTCCTTGGCAATTTTTCAGCCCGATGTCGCTCGACCATTCACGCGGGTTCAAACGGCGCTTATTCTTTCGCGGAAACGGCACCGATCTCTCCTCCGCTCGTTCGTCGCCTCTTGCGGCGCGGTTGCTTTCAATTTGTTGCTCAGCGCGGAACGCTGCGAGCCTGACCTTTGCCTTGCATTCGATGCAGCTGGCTGGTCGCGAACCTCACGACTCTTCAGACGTATCGACGATTCCGCTTGAATGATAAAGCCGCTTCGGATTCGCAGTGAACTATCGAATATTAAAATCATCCGCGGACTCTCAAGTAAACTTGTTCTAGAACCGTACTATTTTCCTCGGTAGGTCCGTTTTGGTTAAGTATCATTGGTATTTAAAGCAAGAGGCGGACACGTTTGACAAGGGTCGCGCGTCATAGTTAGAAAGCAGTTAAGACCAGGAATAAAAGAGCGAATCGGTTACGCAACGGATGACAAAGTGATGCAATAAAAAAGCACGTGGTTGTTGCTTGGGGTTGGGGTAAACAATGGTGACGTAACGGCAGGAAGACGTACGATCAAGAGCGACAAGACAATGGTCTGTTATCTCTGTTCGCAACCCCCGGTTCTCTTTCTCCCGCGATCGAGCCTCGACGACGGAACGTTTTCTCTTCTCCCGTTGCGCCGCACAATTTCTTCGACAGCGACCGAACAAAAGCCTGAGGTCGTGCCGTGGAAACGATTTTTTTTCAGAGTCAGCACACGGTGTGGGCGCTTTGTTCCTCGACTGCGGGATTAAAAATAATGTCAGATTATTATACACCACCGACGCACAAAAGTAGTCCAAAGAGGAATATAAGAAAAGTAGTTATTGCATCATTTCAATAATTTTTCTTTCGCCGAATACAAGTGCGAAATTGTTGTGAAAAGGATGAGCAATTTTACGCGACGGTACGTCGTTCCCCGGCGACTTACGGCCGCGATTCCGCGACGTTATTGCAGCCCCATTCATTTGTACGAGCGGCGAACGATCGAGGGTCCGGTTCCCACAGTTTCGTCGTTCCATGAATCTCGCGTGTATGGAAGACGCGTTGCACGTCACCTCGCCTTTACGCACAAATTGCATACGCGTCCTTGTCCCAGATTCGCTACCTAGGAATACCGCTTGCCACTTGCCAACGCTGACCGACCAACTTTTCGTTCCGTCCTCGTCCATCGGCGGACAGTAGAAATAGCCACGATACGGTCGGGCGAACGCGAACGCCCGGTGCTGCTGGGACAAAAACATCGACGATCTGGATTTACCGGTGATGAATCACGCGTCGCCGGTCGGATTACGATTTTTGATCGTTCGATCGTCGGCTCTGACAGGTGTGATAATCTCGAGGAACTGCTGTACCGCATGTGCTTGACAAATCGATCGTTGATAGCTGGAGGAATGTTGCACGATAAGGGAAACCTTGGATACAAAAGCAGCAAGTGTTAACACACAAAAATGTTTGCTGCGTACAATGAGGCGTATAGGGAATTCGACCAGCTGATTCCGAAGTCTGCAGTCCGATGACGATCCTCATCAGCGATCTAGTTTTCTTGTTTGCTCGAGTTTATGTAAATTTCGCGGTGACATATGAGCCCATTATGCAGCCTGACCTCTGCTGCAACTCGAGTTATTATTAGGCTACCGGAGTTCCAGCTCCGTTCTATACTTTATTTAACACAGATCTGTCCGACGACCGGAGCTCTATTACATATCTGTACATCGACGGGGAACGTGATTAATAATCATTCCGAGTGTCACGTATGATTCTCGCGAATGCATGCTCGGCACCGACTCGAGACTTTCATATATTTGCACTTCCAGGCACGCGTATATACTTTATTTCTACCGACCTGGGATTAGATTACGCGATCTACAGCAGATCTAGAATAATATTGCAGAAGCATGCTACTTTCTTTTTTCAATCATTAGAAACCGGCAGGAATTTCCCTCCGCTCGATCAAGATTTTCCATTTGCGATTCAGATAAAATGTAGATCCAGTTGAACACGGCAAAACGATCTATAAGCAACGAGCAGCTGGCTGCAGGGTGTAAGGTACATTGTAACGAGCGCATCCTGAAAATTAGTAGTCATTGCGTGCCACGTTTGAGCACGCATTCTGTTGCTCGTACGAGCGGCAAGCATAGATGCGTATTACGCGTTATGGCACGTGTCCTTAGCGAGCGTGCCAGTATAGAATACTCGTTCCTCGCTTGCGTACTCACGCGTGTGCGTGGCCTTTGAGCGTGCTCGATCGCGGAGCCGCTGAATGATGAATTATTAATTGCCGGCCATTCATTTGCACCGATCCGCTACCGGTCTCCCTCTCTTTGAAACGATTCGCGTAGATCTCGATCAAAAGAACGTAACACGGTAGGTAGGTGGATGCAATTGGAGAAACGTATTTGCATTCACGGAGGATTCGCTGAATGATTAATTAATGATTGATTGGCGCTGGGAAGGGACGAGCTTGGTAGTAATTCGAAATTCAAGTTTTCCGTGCATAATTTGTTCTTCATTCTATTTTTATGGAAAATCGAAAAATCCAGTTGCAAGAAGATTGTTTGCCTAGGGATCGCCTTTAATTCTCCGTGACTTGACTGAAGATTCCGAAGACAGATTCTGTCACTCTGCTCTCGGTAGTGTCCACTGTAGAAAACGGAATACCGAATTTAGTGTCGCGGACACGCGGCGAGTACCGTTCTCTCCGGCCAAACAACACGATTCGTGCGTGCACGCACGAAATATCGATTCGAACGATCGACCGCGACGAGGACAACGGCGAAGTCTGGTTGTTGCGGTGCCGTGCGCTGCCGTAGAAGGACCGGAGACTGGCGGCCTGTCGAATGAGTAGAGGGGCCTCCGTGGTACACGCAATGCACTCCTCTCGATGAGTACTCGCGGTTACCTCCAACACACTCTTACGCAGGTCAGGAATCACGTGAATACGTTGACCATGGAGGCGCAGAAGTTACGCGTGCACCGATACAAATCGGATTAAAGGAAAGTGGAATGAGAGATCGGTGAAACAGAAAATTGGGGAAAGGTGAAGTTTCAGTAGTATAAATAGACCATTGGGCAGACTGACTTTATTTCCAATCAAGTCGACGGTACTCCTTATGAAATTATAATACTTTCTAATAATTGTACCGTAATTCTGGCATAATTTAAATACGACTAGGTGCCAAACGAGCAACCAATGACAGCCAAGAGCCTCATTAAAATTCGCGCAGTTGTAGCAGTGGCTATTCTCAAGCCAGACGTTCTAACAATAACCACATCGAAGAGACTCAAACGTTACCATGTTGCTCGCCAAAAAACTTATGCGTACACGGAATAGCATGGTCCTGCTTCCCAGATCCTTAAAAGCGAACCGCTCGTAACACGCGTACACCCGCACCACCTTAACGCGGAACGTTTAAACTTGTTTACGCCCGGGCGAATATGGAGGCAGGCCGAAACTTTTCGCCGTGCCGCGGCTTCTTTGCGTAGGAAGAAACGAGGCCTGCCTCCAATGACGATGACGATAGCACCGGTTGCTGGTGCTGGTGAACGACGGTGTGACGTAGCCGGTGGTAGTGGTTGATGCTGATCGCGATGACGGCGGTGGTAGTGGTTAGCGATCAGCATCGTGCAGCATTTGCAACGTACAGTGCCGTTTCTGTGCTCCCGGTGAACGGAACACGCGGTTTCTCCTCTCTTCCCCGTCGGCGTTTCTTCGGACAAGATCGCCGCCCGCAAGTGATTATTCGATAAATTAAACTCGGTCGCCGGAATATCCGCGGGTTCTTCAGCTTCACCGTATCCAGCGTACTCTGAAGCGTCTTAGGTGAATTTATTATATTCTATATTTTACCATCTCGATGATACGTAGGTGTAACAATCGCCAGTGTGTCTTCTTAATTACCGTCTCTTGCATTGCTGGATTAGGTTTTTTACATTTCGAAGAATGTTAGTAGGAGGATTCGAAACGCGAGATCGCCCCAACATAAAACGCCTCCGCCTCGTTCAGAATTCTTGTCACCGTACTCCGAAGAAGGCGAATTTCGTGCGGATCGTTGAGATCACTTCCCATCGGCGTCCCATGAATCTCTATAAGGCCGTCAAACGTGTAACTCGCCCGTACGTCTCCCTTTCTCTTTCTCTTTCTCCGTTTTGCACGCGTGCAACGACTATCACGTTGTCTTCGTCACGTATTTCACGTTTGCTCTCTTCCCCTTTCCGCGGTGTCTTTCTCCTCTGCGCGAAAGATAATGACAGTCCGCGGCGGTCGTATGAATAGAAACACCGACGACGGAAATCAATGGCGAATTTGATTTACTATGAGACGCCAAGAGTGATCTGCACGGGTCCCATGAATGAGGTGGACACGGAGGGCCGTGCAAAGCGGGGGGGGGGGGGGGGGGAATCAAATATAAAGAGGGCAGACGGTGAGGTAGAAAAGAGGAAGACGGGAGAACCGGCTAAAGCGATGACGTCTCCGCGCGAGAATCTAATTACCATATTTACCTCGCTAGGAGAAATGCAGCGTTACGATCCTACGGTTGCGGGCTTATTAATACATGCCCGTACACCCTGGAAATACGCGGGCAGAGATACTTGAGATCGGTGCAAGGGAGAGAGAAACGGCGAAGCGAAATGATTCTCCGGGATGTAAATAATATAATATCGGTGTGCCTCGATAGATTATTACATTGTCAGCACACCGTTGGAAAAGAAATCGTGCTGAAAATGCTCGTACATTTCCCCGAGACTCGGTAAAGATACTTGCGGTATCGTGTGTATTCATTAAGCAGCGTGAAATTAACCTGGATGCTGAAATTCTCGAGCACACCATCGAGCGAAAGATTTGATATATTTCCTTAATTTAGGATTAGAAAGAAACAGGTGCTTGCTATTTTTAATACTTTACTTGAGAATCTTTCCGAGACGCGTTACGTAAGCTGTTAGTTGAGTTTCTTTGCGATTGTCTATTAATGTATTATCGATAGTTTATCATAGACTCCGCAAACAGGTCGACTCGTCCACTATCTTCGAAAAGCCTGACGAATCTTTCCATTGTAAAATATTTACCCGCATCTTTCTTATCAGATCTTTCTTTTTTTGATCAGCGAACGTCTGACGTGCGTGGCCAGACCGACATGAAATTAGTCCGCGCTCGTTAGACGGGCTTCTTCCACTTGCGGCGTCAGGCTTTAACAACCGCGCTGCCCAGTCGTCGTTAATTTCAATCCCTTGCCTAGCGAGATGCAACGAGCGCAACCAGGACGATATTCAAGTGCAATTGTTTACGACGCTCGGAGCTTGTGGAAACGATCGTTCTGTCGGCCACTTCCGACGCGTGTGCTCGGAGAACGGTTTATCCCGCTCGCATACTCCCGGGGAGGAGATAGGGTTTATCGCTTCCTCTATTAACCCGATTTAATGGAGCGCGGCGCGAATCATTCGTTGATACCACGATGATTTCTCTCAGATCCGCTTCGAGCTCTTAGCGTTTTATAAAATATGGAGACTCCAACTTTAGTATTTATTGAAATATTCGTTCACCATATTCCTTAAGAGAATAGCGTCGCGTCTCGCGGCTGAAATTGTTCATGTTTCGAGCCAAAGAATCGTTGGTGCTCCTGTTGCCGTCCGCCAGTGTAATCAGAATAATCCGATAAGAATCGATGCACATTGTAGGCTGCATCCGATCGATCCTATCCGTATTCGCCGATGCATCGGGACGTAAAAAGGGAACAGCGCGAGTCGAGTTGCAATAACGGACGAGCAGAAACGTAATCGTTACGTGGACGGTATCATTTGGCGTAATAAATCCGCTGGAATCGTGAGCGACTATTGGCCAGCGGCGATACGGCAATCCTTTGGGCACTCCGCAGTTGCAGCTGTAACTCGTGCACGCGTTAAACGCGCGTCGTTGATCTTCGGTGTTTACCACGACGATTAGCATGATCTATACTCCTCTATGGCCATAGCGAATCGATAGAAATCGATGCCGTATTTATTCCTCCCCCATCTCCATCCTTCGGAGAGAATTCTCGGAGAGAATTTTAAAGCAGAAATAAGACATTTCCTCCGGGCGATGTCAGTAACTACCAGTTACCCTAGATCACTCGAACACCCCGAATCTAGACGGGCTTCGGCGAAAAAAATCCTGGGTGGTCTGTCCACAAGTGACGGCAAATCGCTTCGAAAGAGGAAACCAGGAATCCTCAGAAAAGTTTCCTTCGGCGCCCATTAAAGATGCGTTGAATTTTTATCTCAGGCGTGAGTTTTATACATATACCTCGACCGAAGCCGGTGCTAAAGGTATCAGTACCGCGCCGGTTCCACCTTGCCGCTTATCTCCTCGCTTCGCAAATATTCACCCCTGCAGATTTATTGCGTCGTTGCGTTTCACCGCTCGAGCAACATGCCCGTCGCCATTTAGATCCAGCGCTCGTTCCGGCAGTGAAAGAGCCCTCGCAATGATCCGCTGATTTCGATCAAAAGCAACAGGCTGCTGGCAAGCGGCGTGCCTCACGTTTGCGCGGGTGTTAAATACGATCCGTCTGCCGGCCAAGGTAGATTGGCCGTGATCGACGAACCAGTTTCCGAATAAAATTGGAGAGCGACGAGGGAATCAAAGTTATTTACACCCGATTAAACGCGCTGCCTAAGTAGACGTTCTTCTTTTTAGAACGTGGGATAATAATTTGTCGGACAGTACAGTTTGATGCTGTACAACGTAGCCAATTTGCTCCATATTTTGAAATCGAGGGCAACATGCGATGAGATAGATCAAGGGGCTGCATGCTGGAAAGTTATGAGAAATGTGTTTGCTAGAGGAGAGTTAATTGCAGGAGTTAACTTTCATTTGTGAGGTCGAGACAATTCGTTTAAATTCCATTGGTTTTTAAATTGAGGAATTAACAGTTTCAATTCTTTGATTGCTAAACATCTTAATGAAAATTAAGATTACTATGTTTTATATTTTATTCTAAGGGGGCAGTCAGAAAGATGGGAGAAGTTTTCAGCGGAAACTAATGCACATAACATACAGGAATATTCCCATACGTCTCTTTCGGACAAAAGAAACTGCCCACTTGAGGTTAATGGCATGTCCATAAGTGCCGACGCGTTTCAAAGCCTCTCTTCCACTATACTTTGCAACCCAGACTACTTCCCCTTTCTTTCGTGTTCGATTTCAGTTTTTACGTTACAGTGAGATACATAAAACACGTCTGAGAATATTCACACGTTTATTCGCCCATTCTAAATTTAGATTACGAACCGCCAGGCGATATATTTCCACGATTCACTCGTGGAAACAGGATTTCGTGGAAGCGGTGCGTCCCTTCGCGATGATTATCGAGATACGCGACAGGGATTTCTGGAAGTCCAGATGAAAGCCGCGATTGCTTGTCACGCGAATAATTCCACGACGAAGGCGTGAACTTTGCCTCTCCCCGATCTCGTGCGCCGCGGATAAGCAAGCACGATGATGTTACGTCGGAAAGCGGCGCGCGAGTTATTCTAGCGTGGCGATTTGGCGTTAAATTGCTGCGACGTTCTGGAAAAGGCACGAAGAGGGTGTTGGATAGATCGAACGGCCCTTAACTCCTGGTTACAATTAGTTCCTGTCAGTTTCATCGGTCACAACGATTTACAGTCGATTGTTCCTTCCTAACGAGTGCCTTTGTCCCTGGTCGTCTGTAGGAAACTGCGCCAGTTACGAGATCGCTGTGAATTCCAGGCGAAGGTGTCGAGATAAGATGTTCAATTAAGATCAGTGTTAATTGTTACTACCCCTAATTGAAAGTCATTAGTCGGCGAAGGTTATGCAAGCTTTACGAAATTTAACCTGATCGCGGGATTTTTGTTCAGAAGGACGGGAAACCCCGTTATCGCCGCCGCCACCTTCTAGCTCGTCTATTCAGACATCACCACGTGGATTGGGTTACACTTGCGGTCCCATCGATGGATCCTTGTACGCTGTGGTACACCAGGGTGCTGCCGGTGGTGCCCGTGGCTCACCATTGACGGTTTCCATGGACAGCGGCATCAGCAGTGCTCCACCACAGCGGCCGAGTCCACCGGAACCAGAGCCGGATAACCAGGCTCATGGTGATCTCGATAAGCTCCTCCATGATATGATGCTTACGGTCGAGGTAGGTCTCAGAGTTTATTATAAACTCGGATTTCATTGCGAACGGATTTTAATAGATAAACCAAACGTAATGAAAAAACATTTCTATTCCCCGTAATCACAGTCGATGCCCGACCCACCGTCAGCGGATTACAAAACGAACAGGAGCGAGAAGATGTACGTTCAAGAAAATCGCAGCTACGGCAGCCACGCGAATCATCATTCACCGTCAAGCTATTCCACGTTGAAGGATCCCTACAGAAGCTACGGTGCAGGGCAAACGTCGAGCCCGCAATACAATCCGACCAGCAATTACAGCCACCTGGTGAACGAGTACCGAGATCCATCGAAGATCGAACACCGAAGAGAGGAGTTCGAGTATTGCGTGTCGCCGGATCCAGAGCCGGATCTCGTTGCACCGAAGAACACCTACGGCAAGCACGCGGAATCGTTCTCGCCCCCTGGAAGCATCGATTACATCGACGAGGACATCCCTTATCACGCCAGGCAGACGAGTCAACCGTTCTCGTACGGCGCCACCACGGACATGATCAAACATCAGAAGCTGTCGTCGCCTTCCTTGGTCAGGAAGGCTTCCGTTCGCGGAACAGCGCCTGTGGTTGATTTCGAAGACATTCTGGGGGAGAACTCGAGGAGACCGATCAGCCCTCTGAGTCCAAACACCCCGGACCCTCCGCCCGAGTTCGCCAATGGTCCTACGAAGAACAGCTCGGATCATGTGGACGGGTGAGTGTATATACTAGAAATTAATCGCGTATGAAGTAATTCTATTTCACACTCCAATGAGAAATATCTTATATAATTCACAGTAGATTTAATTGATTACTTTGATCAGATGCACACTTGTCCTGTCGTTTTATTCATTTTCACTCTTCCCACTTCGAAAAACATAACTTCCGCCCGCCGCTCTATATATACATACCCTTTGAGACTGATTACGGGGTGCCCTTCTGGCAGCGGTCCCGAACTGTGTGCAACAAATCCCATAATTAAATGGCTGGACCGTCTCTAATAATACGACGTGTGGCGAGACGTCGTCCGGTGAAAAGCGTTTCGTCACGCTCGATGTACATTGTGAAACGAGAAACGGAGACGGAGGTAGATTAGGTGGTTTTTCACGGAACCCGTCGTCGCGGAGATCGTGAAAAGAAGGGAGAAGGCAAGTGGGCCATTCCACTGGCGGAGCATCCAGACCGACGATCATCGGGCGAGGCCGTGCGTGTCGCAACTCCACCGCCGAATCGGGCGCCGTAAAGGAACGCACGCGAGAGCCGAAAGGGTGTCGTGGAAGTGAGAAGCGAGGAAAGAGAAACGAGGAGGGAAACTATCGTTGGGACAATTAATAAATTGTCTACCCATAGGCGGACGAGATTGCGGCGCGTTCTCCGCTCGGCGTATTTCTGCCAGGAATGGCGAACTCGGTCGTCGTGACTCATTATCACGCTCGCGATGCCAGGGCAAATGGGTGGAGGAAAGTTCCATGGAGATCCGCAAAAGTATTTAACAGAGATAAAGAATTAATCGGCGCACGGGGAAGGAAAGAAAATTGTAATCCTCATTAAAACGATTCAATTTTGTCGCAGTCGAATTCAATCGGTAACTCGGCCAGTCAACCTGCGCTTCTCGCACTCGAAATCTTATACGAAACAGTGGAGAAAGCAGAGAGAGGTCCAGGTTGAACAAGTTGAACGTGTACCGCTGGCGAAGTTCGACGAACCGGACAGCGGCAGTCGTCGTAAAACACCCGTGTCTCGTTTTGTGTATCGAGCCCGCTCGAGGGCCAAAAAGCCGTGAAAATAAACGTCCCGTCTTCTTCTGGCTCGTGAAGTCGGGCCCAGTCTGCGAAACCGCAAGTTTCGCCTGGATATTTATGAAGAACCGTGATCCGCTACGACGGAGAAACGGGCGACGTTTATGGTCGTGGAGATCGACAGACGTTCGGCGGGTCCGCTTTCTCAGCGGCAAAGAAGTTCTCCTTTCGGGGCTTCACCGTTCGTTCCGTGTCTCCGGATCCTGATTTTCCTCTTCCCCGTTTAACGCGCAGCGGTTGTTCAAAGCCCTTCTACGGTAGGAGGATCATTGGAAACAATAGTCGAAAATGCTGCTCATTGTTCTCGTTTTAGTAGAAAATTTATAACCGAGATGCATTTCCCATGCTGCTTGTGGCAAAATTAATTCCCCCCGGGCGGGATCGATGATAACTTCTGCTGTTCGTGGAATTGAAAGAATTTCGTAAAGAGAAAAAAAATTCTTGCAAGTGGAAAACGGCGAGGGAATCCTCCGCCTATTTTCGGATTCCCTCCGCCCTCTGACATAATTACAAATATAGAACAGAGCAGACGCGCTAAATCGGCCGCCACGAGATTCAACCGTTCCTCCCTGTCCCCTTTGTTTTTCGCGCTCCTGCAACTGTGCACCTTTCCGGCAGAAATTTTTCCATCGCCGCCGCGGAGCTTCGCGGAACTGGAACACTCGGATACGGAAGTCGTTCGAAGTGGAAACGGGAGTGCACAAAAGCGGCTCGCGAAAGCCTCGTACAATTTTCGTCGACGAGCTCGCGTTTCCGACGTCCTTTCCGGACGGGGTCCTGCTTCCACCCGTTGCTATTATTACGCGTAAGAGTCGCCTGTCAGCGAACGAAAAATTCTTGTGAACCACATCCTGACGAAAACGACATCATTATACTTTTATACTTCCGTCGAGGTACGGCGACTTGGAGGACTCTTCCAGATTTTTATGGAATAATAGAAGTTACGCGAAGCATCTAGCAATCGTATGTCGTACGATGCCGGGCAGTTTAAACTATTTCCCCGGTATCTCGGAAATAGCAATTTCAAACGCTTGAAGTATATCTGCTTTGCTGCGCTGTGCGGTTTTCAGCGGTTGACCGCTGAAAGCTCATTATTTCCTGAAAAGGTCCAGCATAAACTTATAATTCCGTTTGATCTCGTGCTAAATTGACTTCCGGTTCAGGCGCTCGCCCAGTATTAGTAAAAGTCTGGAGCCATCGTTCATGCTTCGATTCGCGTCTTTATTAAACTCACCCGGCCTGTTTAAATGCATTTCTAAATTGCATCGAGCATAAACGTTCCAAAGAAATTATAATCCCTGTAGATGATATGTATTTTCCATCGAATGCGTGCTCTTCGGTAATAGCAAAAGCATCCTCGTGTTGCGCCACGGCCAGTTTACGATCTTGCGGTGATATCGCAGGGGTGTGGCCGTTCTGGCAAGGTATAAATTTTGTTTGTCGTGAAGAAAAATGGAAGAAAGCGAGCGAGGAGAATGAGGCGATTGGTTTGTGGTACCGATCCATTTATTATGAGCTGCAGCGCCGCGAACAAGACGCGGGCAGAAATCGATGGCCCGAGGCGACCCCATCGATCAGGATACAATTATCCAGGATCTATCTTGGTAGGAGGTCCTGATTCCGGCCTTCTTCCGACTGGAACCGTAACGTCACTGTTCTAACGAAGCTTTGTTACTCGACCCGCGCGTCTCGTGTTCCCTCCGAGAAAGTGGCTTCTCGTGTTTTTACCCTGCGCCCGCGAGTAACCCGAGTCCACCGCGGCGAGGAAAGCGAGGCATTGCGATTTACAGAAGGAGAACAGCTGTTCCCAGGCGAGGAAGATTCTAATCTGTGACGTAAGCGATCAAAGCTCTGGCGCGTCCTGTATGAATGCAGGGACTCTTCAAGGGAGAACAAAATTTAATAAACCGTGATAGTGTTACGTTTTGTATTCAATGGATATGTTTGGCAGAGTCGCGATTCGATGATTGGGGAAAGCCTCGACGCAAAGTAGCAAAGTTTCAATCTTGCTCTCCTATTGTTGGCAGATTATCGTGGCTGAGGCAGCAGCAATTGAAACTTGCCGCGAGACGGGATGAAAGAAACCCAGGGAAACTTTGGCGACAAGAGACCGGCAATCGTGTGATCGGTGAGCTGAGAAGTTTCCAGAGAGGTAGATTGAGGCACGATGGGTACGCGAGCGATTCTGCGGTTCTCGACGACGACGACGACGCGTGGCCTGTTAATTCCACTTCCGGACAGGTGAGACGGAGACTCGTGCCCTTTCAAATTTAACCAATTCCGCACGAATGCGAAATAGTATTTAAATTTCAATTGATCTGAATTCAGACGCAATCGAGGCAAGCTCCGTACACCTCGGCACCAGCCAGCCCTCTACTTCCGCAACGATCGAGCAGCCGGAAGTACAATGGTACCATCGGAACCGGCACCATAGGCAGACCTCGGGCGGAGAGCGTGAACGAACGTCCGTTTATGTCGGTGAAACGGGCGTACGAGTATCGCAAGTACAATGACAGTCAGGTAAGAAGGGAATAGAAAAATGGTTTGTAGCGATGAATGTATAATACATAAATCAGAATCGATCGCAGTTGACGACCGTTTCGGGAATGACCAGGAGCATAAAATGTTTCGCCGTCGTATAAAGTAACGAGAGCAACAGCAGTCGATTGTACGTTAAATATTTATTAAGTCGCCGGTTACGGCAGGCAAAGGCAACGGTGTATTACTCGAGCCAACTACCTGAAGCGCTGAACTGCTTGAAATGATTATCGGTAATAAGGATAATAAATCCGAAACGGCGGCACGATCGATTCGCCGCGTGTACGCGAGTGAAACGGCGGCAGCAGGAACGCTGCAACTTAGTTCCCCATAGATTGCGATTGTAAAAACAGCCTCCTCGTGCGGTGCATTGTTTTACGGTTATAGCCCACAGTTAGATCCCAAATAGCAAGGAACGAATCCCTTACACCGTAGTAACCGCGAAAAGATCGCATCCTTAGAGGCGCGAGTAGAGTAGCTTAACCCCTTCCCCTGCCTACTCTTCGAGTAATAACTCATCGATTAATACCGTGTGAAGTGGAAATAATTCTGAATTAATTTTTGCTAAAATTAAAGAAAGTATCTTCGACATAGCGTAACTTAAAGAAACGAATCATCCACTAAAGATTAATATGATTGACCGATTAGAAAATCAACTCGTGTGAGCACACTGTGGCAGGAAGGAGGAGATTAAAAGCCATAGATCCCATCTAGCATGTAGCGCTTGGCTTGCTTTTCAGAGCCCTCCAACGTCCCCGCGCTCAGGCTTAGCAAGCACGCAACCCTTAGGATTAGCAATGCAGCAACAAGCGACATTCGTTAACGCGGACAAGCCTCAGCCACCGCGGCCGGAATCGCGTAGCGACAGTTTCGCCCGCGCGGACGCTCTGCTGCGTGAGCATAGGCAGCAGCAACTGGCCGCCACCGTCGGCAATCACACGGAACAGAAACAAGCAACGGGTCAAGATTTCGTCACAAACGCGACACGAGATCCCCGACCAGAGTCGCGAAATCGAGTCGTCACTTATCAGACCCTGAACCGAAGCACGGTGACCAGCAAGGACAGGGCCATGGATCATGCGGACGCGGGATTGCTGGCTGTGGTCGATCAGCAATCGAACCCGCAGATCAACGCGGACCCTCTCGTGAGCCTCATTCAATCGCTGGCCGAAATTTCGCCCGTTCGCTCGTCGCAATCAGTAACTAACAACAGGACGAACTTGTCGACCACGACAACCACTGCGAGCAGCAACGTTGCTAACAGCATCGCTAATTGCTCCCCTAATCAGTCGCCCAAAGCATGGCAGAATTGCACCCAGGTTTGTCCAGCCTCATCCCGCAGGAATCCTTTTATTGCATTCCAGTGTTCTTATTTCTATTCGTGTGCAGATGGACGATGAGGGGAATTGAATGGATCGTTCACGTTTATACTATTTTCTTTTATCATGCTTCTTTATACCATTATAACAACGTTGACAGTCGAAGCTTGTATTAGGCTTAACTGAAATCAGATATTGAATTTTCCTTCGAATCATCTTCCCTGCACATTTCGCATAGATTTCAAGGTTTACTTTTTCAAATTCGCTTGGCACGCCTGGCTTGCGCACAGAGCGATTAGAAGTCCGCATCATTTTACGATCGAACCTCCTCAAGTATTTCACATATTAGAACGCGCGTGAAATTTAGCGATACTTGCAGTCGCACAATGACTCGGGATCATCGTGGACCGAGAGGAGCGTCAGTCCAGGAAGTGCAGTGGTCAGCAGCGCGTCGAGGCCGCAAACGCCAGCGTTTCCAGTGCATCCGCGAACGCCGTACGTGAACAATTCGTCGCCGACGGTGACGTTCGCGGCTGACCGTACTTACGGCACGTCGAACACCAGCTACAACGTGACCAACAACAACAATAACGTGAACAATATCGAATCGGCCGGGAATAATAATAATAATAATAATAACGTCGGGAATTACGCCAGCGAAAGAACGATGTATATCGAGGAACGAAGGGAAGTCTCGAAGGAGACGGGACTTCCTCCCAAGAGTCCGACAACACAGAGGTGAGCAATTCATTCATATTTCTCTAATTAATATTAACGTGTTTCGCCCCATGATTAATGTGGATAATATTGAAGATTTCGAGAGGCTTGATAGGAGTCTACCAAATTAAGCAATACGAAATTATGTAATTTAGATTAATTTCGAGACACTTGGCTTTAAAGTAAAATTACGCGTCAACATTGGAAGGTAAAAGAGCATCGAGATTAATTGACCGGTAGTGCTCAGGGCTTTTCTAATTAACATCGAAAAGGCGATCGATCATGAGATCATTAATCATTGAACATCGCTGAGCGAAGCAATATGATTATGACGGAGATTGATATTCGTGATTCTAGACGCTTGAGTTTCCCGGCAAGCGGTCCACTTAAACAAACGCATAACAAACGATGGCCGCTCACTAACCAATCGGCGTCGTTCGACTATAGGTAATATATTATTTGAGAGCGCTGGAGCGCGTGGCAAGTGATGAATTCTTGTTTCTGTACGACGGAAACGCGCCCGATCCCGCGGCCGCGTCGTGAATGTTTAATGTCGTACTACTAACTGTGTGCATCGGAGCAGCCTGACTGCAACTGCATCGTGCTTGAAATTCGTTTGTATTTAAATAATATAGATAACGATCGACGATTTGTATTTGTCATCTGGATATTTAGAACCACTCGCGAGATTGCCATCGATGCAGTTGCAAGAATTTGGCCAGTCGATATTCAGATTAAAAGATCGAAGGACTGACGACACGCATTTGTTCGTTGTGTGTGTATTTTGCACCTGTCGAACTAACAGAAGCTCGAGCTTTTTGCATCGTGAACCACCTTAAGAACATGCTGCCATGCAACGAATTGTCTTGTAATCATCAAAGGAAAAATAGAGCAAAGTCACATATGAGTAATAATTCATCGGCGGGCTTGTTATTAATAAAAATAGAAAAGAAAAGCACAGGAAGAGTTTAACAGGACTGATTAACGTGTATAGTAATACATGCACTATTATTTACTTGATGGCAAACATTTTCTCGATAAACGTGTATATAGACGTGTGTAAATTGTTGTTGTAAGGTAAACCAAAGTTGTCACGAGTTATAATAGTTCGATAGCATTTTTTTCTTCTCTCTGTCTTAATCTCTGTACTTCCTCTGTCGATACTCCTCCCCCCTGCTCATCGAACAATTCCCCCTTCTTGTATGTACCACGTTTCCTCACCGCGTACACCACTTTATTGCACGAGTCACCTGACCACACACGAACAGAGCTATACAAATCACGGAACACACGTGTCCGCCTGCACGCAGAAAACGATCCTGCTTCAAATGCACTTTGTAACGATAAGCGTGATTGTTTCCTTGTAGCAAGGACCGATCTGTTTCTCCGATAAACGAATCGACGATGCAGCAGTCGCAAGCTGCCACACGCAGTCCTGGTACTCCAACCCACATCGAATTCTCCCAAAGTCCTAAGGTGTGTATTTCACAGGTTTCAGTTAATTAACAAATTTTCTACCATCATTACCTCGACGAATCAAATATCGATTTTCAATTGTAGAGCGCCGCGTCGTACACCTCTATAAACAGCGGCGGTCAGTCGTCTCCTCAGGTCCAGTATTACGGTTCAAGACGATCCAGCGTTCACTCGAACACCGAACCGCAAGAGGTTGCGGACGCCAACGTGAAATTTGTACGCGATACCAGCAGGATCTGGTACAAGCCTAACATCTCTCGAGAGCAAGGTAAACGTTCGTCAAGAGCATTGTCTGATAATTGAACCCTGTTCAATACTAATCTACAGCGCTCAATAAATTTTTATCTCAGTCTCGATTTAATGTTTCTTTTTTTTTTTATAGCAATCTCGATGCTGAAGGATGCAGCGCCAGGAACGTTCGTTGTTCGAGACAGCAATTCCTTCCCAGGTGCTTTTGGTCTCGCCCTGAAAGTGGCAACTCCACCCCCGGGTGCACCGAGCAGCCCCAGAGACCCTTCCAGCGAGCTAGTCAGGCATTTCTTGATCGAACCTACATCCCGGGGTGTCAGATTAAAGGGATGCGCCAACGAGCCAGTTTTCAGCTCGCTGTCGGCGTTGGTCTACCAGCACAGCTTGATGGCGATGGCTCTGCCATGCCAGTTGCTGCTCCCAGAACCGGAAGCTGCGGCCAGGGCGCTCGATTCACCTGGGACGAACAGTACACAACAACTACTTGCACAGGGTGCAGGTAAATCATCTAGAGACTCACTGTTAAATAGGAATTTAATAAAGGAAAATCGTGTATAAAGTACGATAAATATAAATTAAATATTTCCAGCCTGCAACGTCCTGTACCTTTTCACCATGGACACGGAGTCATTGACAGGACCTCAGGCAATTAAGAAGGCGGTCACGACTATGTTCGAACAGAAACCATTGCCCGCGGCCACGATAGTTCATTTCAAAGTGTCGACGCAAGGAATCACTCTGACGGATAATGCGAGGAAGCTGTTCTTCCGCAGGCATTATCCTACGAACAACATCAGTTATTGTGGTTTGGATACAGAGGAGCGCACATGGGACTTCGCTAGCGAGGACACCGGACGTCCGCTCAGCGCACAGTACGATACTTTCCATTACCATTCCAATCAGCAAATTTCCAAATATGTTTACCACAATATCTTAATCGTTGGACATTGTTTCAGCCGGTGTTTCGGATTCGTGGCCAGAAAACCTGCCCACAAATCGGACAATCAGTGCCACGTGTTCGCCGAGCTAGAACCGGAGCAGCCAGCCACGGCCATCGTGAACTTCGTGAACAAAGTCATGATGGGTAATTCCATAGCCAAGGCGAATATCGTTTAAATCGCCACGGCTTGATCGCCAATCGGTTGATCCGAAAATCGAGGGAAAGGTCGTACTTCTAGTTGACTCTTGTCGTAGATATCCCTGCATTTCGTGAGAGTAGAATCGAGTCAGTAGAACAGGAACGTTCTAAACGATAAATTCGAAATTTACGATAAGGATCGAATCGTTGTTCTGAATAAACGAAGAGGAAATTTCTATTCCATCCCCGTGTCATTGAACGCGCGTGGCGAGAAATGTTATTACGACGAGCGTTATTGTTGGTAATTTAGCGATTAGCTGAGAGTAATGTAAACGATCTTAGAAGCAAGGTATGATAGCGCAACTGTAATTCGGGGACCGATAATCTCCTACATCCTGCACAACGTGTAGAACACTTAATAATAATTACGCTCGTGTATCGCGGATGATTTTGTATCTAATTTTTATACGTTCTATAATCGTACTTGTCCTTCATTAATTAAACTATCGTTACATATCATTTGCGACGTGTTTAATTCCGAGCTAGATCGTACCACAGTAAGGACGAAATTACCGATGCCCTATCATGCTTTGCTTTCAATACGAACTTATTATACGAACGATATGCACGCGAACATACCGGTAGCTGGTAGGCATAGCTGACGAGTATCGATCGTGCTCTTTGCGCGAATCTCCCAAGATCCTCGCGCATTCGAGGCGCAAGCCCTTTCGCGAGCGTGTAAAAATGTCGCGATAAGAGGTGAAGCAGTTGGATATCCATGTATCTACGTTATTAGTCGCGTTGTACTTGAGACTCTCGAGTAACGTTTATCGAGGAAATGTTACGTCGTTGCGGAGCCGTGCCTGTTCACCGTAGCTCGCGTTGTTTTACGAGTAAATCGGTTAACGTTACGAAAAGAGAAACGTTCTATAAATAGTTGTAAATACGTTGACGAAAGGTAAGAGCAGCGTCGAATAAGAGCGATAGTCGTTCGCCGAACGAGAGGAAAGAATGAAAGAGGGAAAGGAGGGCGAGCAGAGTATCGAAGGGAGAATGGATTCTCCGGGCGTTAACGAGACGGAACAGAATATATAAACGATACTCGAAGAGGAGTAGCGTGTATCGAAACGAAGCATCACACACACCCCCCACGTATGTGGGTTCTTGCCAATTCATTCGTTCACACGCGTGTGACTTTTCTCATTTCTTCAGAGCAATCCGACGTAGGGGGATTCTATCGGCGCGGGCGATGATAAGCAGTCAATTAGTGCGCAAGAAATGTTACATTACGACAATACCGTGCTACGAGGGCAGCTATGATAAAAACTGCTTATCGTATCCTCGACGTTGCAGTCATTTTCTTCCTCGCCCCTCGTATCCTTGTTTCCTTTGCACTGTTTTAACATCATCGGGAGGATCGATCGGGATATGTAAGCTTTGTTTACATCGCTCCGCTGGATTGTTGCTGAACGGTGTTGAACGCGAACAGAAAGAGGGAATTTTCGTCTTAGACACTGTGCTAGTCAAAATTTCAAACGAAGCAGAAGATTTTGCATATGTATATGTAAAGGAAATGTAATTCCTGATTCTCTGATCCAAGGGGCAAGACAATGTTTCACCTCCTGATCTATCTTCTGGATCCTCCTCTATTATCTTCTTCGTCATCGTTACTCATGACTGCATTTCCAATTGCGGGTCACGTTTATTGCCTCGTCTGATATATGTATTTTAATTTTCGTACACACGTGGAAAACTAACAGAGTAATATTAATTTAACATCAGTCATTATGATAATAGTTATTAATTATTATTACTTATTTACGTTCTACTATTATGTACTTTCACGCAATAAATGTATCGTTACATACCGGGACGGTATGCTCTTATAGTTGTAACGAAAATAAACCATATTCGCAGCGTAAAATTATTACCCCATGATAGCTGTACCCATTCGAAGAAATTAGTTCAAACAGGTAGTTCTTTGAAAGCTCTATGCAGTCCATTAATCCAAGAGAAGCATCACATAAATAACGAATTGATGCAATCGAGTAGCCACGTTTAAAGTAGAATTACATTCCACTAACCTCAGGGCTCTCGTTCCCCTGTTAGAAGGCCTAGGAGGCCAACGAAGAGCATGAGTACTGAATACCATGCAGAAATCCCGTAAGCTTGGCTGGTAAGCAGCTCAGCGAAACTGTCGTTTTTCGCATACGCTTACGACCAGCAAGACTGGAAGACTGGTTCCGGCTCGTACCACGAGATCAGTCAACAAGGAGGCTTCAAGAAGGTCGCATATCCTGGCCTGATCCATGGCCGATCATGTCTGTCGACTTCAAGTCGATCCTGTGCGTTTCGCTCGGTTTATTGATAATCATCGCCGTCTGTCGTGTCAATGCTCGACCACGTGCTGACGATTTTGGCTATTATTTCTCTGCGGAAAAGTACAATTGTTCATCAGTGGAAAAGGACGACTGGTCCTACGACGAGAGGTGTCTCGAACCAAGGTTTGCTTCAATAGCGTTCGAAGATAAAAATGTTCATTTAACTTCGGTGAAGAGTAATTGGAGATCGAATTGAATGCCAGCCTTTGAATACCATTTATAGAGGTATCTACTTGTTGCAAATTCTGAGGAATCGTGGGTGCTGTTCTAGATACGTAGACGAAGAGGATACCGCGTCCAGTGAAACCGATCAAAGGATCAACGACAGGAGTACCGAATTCTCTTTCACGGATATCATTGAATCAATGTTCTCGGCGGTAGCTAACGGCATTGGCTCTATCATGACTAGTATTATCGGTACAGAGAAAAGTTCGAAGTCACGGTCCGCTAGAGTTAGCTACAGAAATTATCAATTGATCAGGCTATACCCTAGTACACAAGCGCAAGCGGACGAGCTTAAAGAACTGAAGGAGGCTGAGCCGGAGGATATTAAATTCTGGACGCAACCGATGTACAACAAGTACTATTCACTTCGCATTTGTCTTTGATTGAAAACAGTTTATTAAACGAAAGATAGACGATGTGTAAATTGAATATTTTTAGAACAACAGACGTGGTCGTCGCACCGGATCTTACCTCTGATATTAAGGCCTTCCTGAGGGACAGAGGAATCGATTTCAAAGTGTTGATACCGGACCTTCAGGTAGGATATAGGCATCGAGACTGAATAGAGTAGCGAGATAACTTGATTCAAACTGGGTTATCTTAATTTGAATTTCTCCCCGATTTATCGCGATAGAGAACGATAGCTCATCAAAACCCGAAAATGACGAAAGAGCAGCGTGAAGATCTTGTCACTACGCATGGCCACAGTATGACTTGGAAGAGATATCATCGATACGGAGGTAAATATCCGTCCTTGAAACTTATCGATTCTATATTTGAACATTAATGCGTGAAAGCATTAGGTATGTTGATTTATATATTGGGAATTATAAACATCATATCTTTTCTTCAAGCGCGCAAAATTTATGAGCATTTTGCAGATATCATCAGGTATTTAGAATACTTGGCCTTTACGTATCCCAATATGGTCGAACTGATAACGATAGGACACAGTTACGAGGGTCAACCCATAAAAATGGTTAAAATTTCTACTGGACTGAACAAAGAAGGTGAAAGCAAGCCAGCTATCTGGATAGATGCTGGTAAGTTCTAGATTCCATGGAATGCTTAAGAAAAAAAGAAATAGTTCACACAGTTACCGAAGGGTATACGTGCTTGACATTTTCCTAAATCGTGAGCTTAGAAGTTCTAGCGTTCAGGTCTTTGACATAAACGTCTGATCCTTAATATTCATACTGGCGTTCCGTGCATTTACATACGTGCAAGTTCACGGGAGATTTCGTATAATAGAATAAAACGTAGAGACTGTTCGCGTAAGTGGATGAAAAGGAAGATCAGATAGGAAGCTTTACAGACATTGATAAAGATCTACCGTATTTCGCAGATTATCATTATTATTTAGGAAGATACCAATGTAAATTTTTATAGGATATTTCATCACTGCACCGTCATTTGCGTAATCAAAATTTCATCTCGTGCAGAAGCAATCAAAGTTGCACGAAGAATTTATATCTACACTCTTCCACAGGGTAAAAATGAATGCATAAAGAGGCTATCGATCGGTGCCGTACCTCCGTTAAGAAACAGTTATTCCTACACGAATACGTACCGGTGCTCCTTCTAATTGTCCCATTTCCGCTCGCAAGAGCAGCGATGAAACGCTGGAAATTCTCGCTGCATGAAAATCGATCATACGAATAATGAATCGAGCAAAGCTCAAAATGAAATTTCCATTTAGATCATTCACTTCACAGATCGAAATGATAAAAGAATGTTTCTATCCTGTCCTTCGCATTACTAGTTATAATCAGATGAACCCTCGACCACAAACATGATTTTCGAGAATACGGAATTTTCGTTCTCGGCTGGTTTTACGCGATCCGGTCCCGTTACGCTGTTTGTTCCACGAATTGTTCTGACATTCGGCAGGTATGCATGCACGGGAATGGATCGGCATCGCGGTAGCGACCTACATCGTCAGCCAGTTGGTCGAGAGGAACTCGAGCTACTCTAAATTAT
Source organism: Holcopasites calliopsidis (assembly GCA_023838395.1). Taxonomy (NCBI): domain Eukaryota; kingdom Metazoa; phylum Arthropoda; class Insecta; order Hymenoptera; family Apidae; genus Holcopasites; species Holcopasites calliopsidis. The sequence continues at coordinate 4,629,968 of JALHAQ010000009.1, forward strand.
TGGACGGCTCGGACTGGATGATTTTGCCGGTAGCGAACCCGGACGGTTACGAGTTCACTCATACGGGCGACAGATTGTGGAGGAAAACGAGGAGCAATCACGGGGAGGATCAAGACGACAGTCGGTACGATCGATGATCTTCTTCAATTACAATTAGTCGATAATTCCGTGTTAATCCTCTCACATATGAACTCTCGTTCAAGCTTCCTTCAACTGGTGAACCACTATGCAACATGGTTGTGGGGCAAATGCAAGGGTGTGGACCCTAATAGAAATTTCGGCTACCACTGGGGCGAAGTAGATGAAGGAGCAGCCAGTTTGGACCCTTGCCACGAAACTTTTGCTGGTCCATACGCGTTCTCCGAGCCGGAAACTAAAGCGATGGCCGATTACATTTTAGCCAACAAGCACCGTATTAGGTATATTTATATACGCGCGAGAAACAGTTGTGAAACTGCGACGAAAATATTTTTCCATTCGAGATAACATTTCTCCTTTCCGGATTTTCAATTTCAGGCTGTATTTAACGCTGCACTCGTACTCGCAAATGTGGCTGGTACCGTGGGGATACACTTACTCGAGGCCATCTGATTATTCGGAATTAAAGAGCGTAGCGAAGAAAGCGATAGGTGCAATTTCCAAGATACATGGAACTGATTATCAGCTTGGTCCATCGGCCGATCTCTTATATCCGACTTCGGGTACGATAACGCGTATTACGCAGATACGGCGCATCAAATATAAATACGAAAGTAAAATGTTCATTGCAAATTTCAGGAGCTTCAGACGACTGGGCCAAAGGTGTGGCTGGAATAAAGTATGCCTACACGTTGGAACTTCGGGATCGCGGCACCTACGGGTTTTTACTTCCAGCATCGCAAATCGTGCCCACTGCTCGCGAGATTTGGGCTGGTGTAAGAACGATCGCGCGTTTGGTCACTTGTAACACATGAGATTAGTAAATAAAAATACTCTTAATCTATATCAGAATTCCGACAACGAAAGGCGGAATCGTGAACCGTCACGTTTTATCCTAAGAGATATTATTATACAGACATCGTTAATACATTTGGATTGGCCGACGATGATTACGCGACTTTATAAGCGTTTAATTAATCGACACAAGTGATAATGCTAAATTGCGATTTATTATAAGATATTTCAATTCGTACAAAACTCAATACATTGATCATCGAATTATCTTTGGAAGAATAAGACTTCAGTCGAATTTGACATAATGGTATTTTATTCATTTCTTATTCTTCTTAATAAATGATAGTATCTGCTCTTCTTGGACAACGTGTAAATACGTAATGTACATGTTTATGTAGAACTTAGGAATACTGCTGGAGATCTAGTGTTTCGATTTGGAAGTACAAGCTTAAAAATTGTTTTAATTTATTCGAGTCTATTTTATTATGTAAATGCAATATCTTATTATACAAATCTCGTATTAGAATCTATATAAGCTATAGCTTTAATTGAAAATTAATTTACAAGCGCAGTTTATAAATAATAGCACTTAAGTTAATATCACTACTTCTGTAATTCGTAAATATCAAAGTTATTAAATATATCTCCAATTAAAGAAATTGGACTCATTATTTTTTAACACCTGCCCACTCCTCGGAACCCTGCTCCTATTCTTTAAACTATGTTTCTAACTTTGTTGTTAACTCTACATTATAAAGTACTTTAACATACAAGAGCGCACGAGACCAAATTACATAAGGTATGTATGTGAAACAATTAAGAGATTCTAAAAACTCATGTTATGGGAAATTCTTGGAAATGACGTCACATTCTAAATGATGAAATGAAAGACCTCCTCGCATATTATGTTCTCCTGATACAAATTGGCGATTTCGAGCACAGGGGATTCCGTACAATTAAGTTCTGGGAAATTTTTGGAAATGACGTCACATTCCAGGAATTGGTGAAATGAAAGACCTCCTCGCATATCATATTCTCCTGATACAAATTGGCGATTTCGAGCACTTGGGATTCCGTAAAAGCAAGTTCTGGGAAATTCTTGGAAATGACGTCACGTTCCAGGAATTGGTGAAATGAAAGACCTCCTCGCATATCATGTTCTCCTAATAGAAATTGGCGATTTCGAGCAAAAGGACTTGTCAAAAATCACGATTTTGTATCAGGAGAACATGATATGCGAGGAGGTCTATCATTTCACCAATTCCTGGAATGTGACGTCATTTCCAAGAACTTCCCAGAACCGGCTTTTACGGAATCCCCTTCGCTCGAAATTGCCAATTTGTATCAGGAGAACATGATATGCGAGGAGGTCTTTCCTTTCACCAATTCCTGGAATGTGACGTCATTTCCAAGAACTTCCCAGAACCGGCTTTTACGGAATCCCCTTTGCTCGAAATTGCCAATTTGTATCAGGAGAACATGATATGCGAGGAGGTCTTTCATTTCACCAGTTCCTGGAATTTGACGTCACTTTCCAGGAAATCCCGGGAATTTCCCAACAATGTTGTTAACTTAAATTATTCGTGAACAGGACTGGTTTTACAAGTTTCTCGTTTCGAAACTATGCATTTAAAGTTCCTTCGCGACGCTTCTTGTCTAGGGAAGCGGAGTAGATTCGTTTAGGAGCGGACAGGCATTAAAAAAATTAAATCAGTTTAGCTTCCTTTATCAAAGGTTTATTGAAAAAGTTGAATAAATGAGAAACTACAACATTTGATGATATTTTATCTTAATTGCTACTTAGATGCTACTTAAATAGTAATTAGAATTAGAATGTTGTAATAGTAACTTAAATTTAAGTATGTAAGTTACCAAACTATTTTATGAACTAATACGTATATGTTATAGTTTAAAATTACGCATAATTTAATTTAACATCTGTCAATATACTATACGTAGATAATGTTTAATATACTTTTTTGATATATTTTAATGTAATGTTTAACATACTTCGAATTGAAGTATTCGATTATGCGATGATAACAGTATAGTGGTATCAATAATTACAAATTATCGGTCTGTATCTAATGACGGGCAATCCGACTGAACAATCAGTGCGGTATAAGTGTTTAATTAAAAGTAGCATTCTATAAACAAAAAATAATAATAAGGAGATCGATACTGCACGATAATCAATGCGTTCTTTAAAAATAAATGCTTTATTCGATGCAATCAAATCTAATATGAAAATATCACCCTCTAGAGTCTTTTATCAATTACAATATAGAATTATCGACAGATATCAAGCATGCAGTGGCATATATAAATCGTAATTTCAGCACGATTACTCAATTTGTACTGCGACAGTTATACAACAATGATCACCAAGTGTGTTCTGCTTGCCATCCTTGTGCTCCAGGGTAATAAGAGAGATATCTTTCAATCGCAATTAATACAAATAAAATAGTAACTACTGTACGACATTATTATTAGTATCCATAAAAGATGTTAATATATATGCATTCATTATTGTACAGTTTGCTGGGCACTCCCCTACGACCTATCACCCCGTATCACGGATGGTGTTGCCGCCGAACGTTATGAATTCCCGTACCAAGTTTCCGTTCAATGGGCACTTGGCTCTAATGGCAAGTTCAGTCACATTTGCGGTGGTTCCATCGTGAACGAGCACTATGTCTTGACCGCTGGTCACTGTGTCATGAAACTCGGAAGAACGAGGGTTATCGTCGGAAAATACGCGATGAACAGAAGCGAAAAGGGAGAAATGGTTTCAGAAGTCGAAAAGGCAACCGTACACAAGGGATACAAAGGGTAAATCAATTCTCTATGCTTAATTCTATATCCGTTTAATTAATTCTCCGCCCGACGTCGGAACGGTAATTCGATATTTCAATTAAACGTCAATGTTTATCGCATCTTCGATAGTTGCACGATAATCACTATTTTTCATAAGCAATTTCGGTATTTCCGACTTCTCCGCTAAACTGGATGAGATAAATACAGATAGTGTAATCAAACAAGCATCAATATCACCTGTCCCGCTAACACACATCTCTCGGTGAATTCGTATAGTGGTGTCGCCCAACACGACATCGCCCTGTTGCGCCTGAAAACACCCCTCGTCTTCTCCGCCGGGGTGCAACCTGTCAAGCTGCCCAAACAGGATGAAATGCAACACGGGGACGCCATTCTCAGTGGATGGGGATCGATCTCGAAGACGATAGTGCCGAAGATACCAAACATTCTTCAGAAGGCCGTGGTACCTATCCTGGATAACGCTGAATGCTTGAAGGAACTCACGTCGCAGCCTGTGATCGGCAAGAAACCAGAACTTTTCGACACTCAGGTTTGCAGTGGATCCGCTGGCAAAGAAGTGTCTGCTTGCTCCGTAAGTGTTCTTATTTGCAATACTTTGTAATAATCAAGTTTTTGATGAAATTCACGATTTATTCGTAGGGTGACTCTGGTGGCCCACTCGCCCAAAAGGTTGGAAATACCTACGTCCAAGTTGGCATCGTCTCATGGGGTATGATGCCATGTGGAGTTGGTCACATGCCATCCGTGTACACGCGTGTTGCATCTTACGTTAACTGGATCCACGCGAACATGTATTAAACGCTGTACAAACATTTCGGTACAACTTGCTTTGTGAGAAATCGCAAAGAAATTACACGGAACGAAACTTTACATGGATAGTAGGAGTTAAACAAAATGAATAAAAGCAATCTACACGAATTTGTTACCTTTATCCCACCTTTGTTTGGTTTATGCGAAAGTAATTACGGCTGCCAATCGATAAAATCGTCAAGAAGCGTGATTAATGCATTGAAAATCGTTGATTGATCGTATTTAGCAATATCGCAACGGCGGAAGGGCTTGTCAAATTACAGGCATTGGTGTCGAAATCTGATCATGATAATCGAATCAATCTGTACGAATCAATAAATGAGTATTAATCCCAGACGAGGAAAATGTACCGAGAACATTGTTTTGTATTCTTAGCAAAATGAAAACAATGCACGTTTAGTTTCCCAATAGGAAATCGTAAGACTCGTGAAAAAAAAAATCGAACTAGTTCTTCAAAGCTATCTATCATCAATTGCTGTGTCAATATCGATAACCTTAATTAACGATTACACTACAATTGTAATAGAGGATCGCTATCTCGCGTGTTGCACAACAAGTAGAACAATTTTGGCCCGCGTAAACGGCACCGATCGCTCGGAATTCGGCAAATTTAATAACGCAAAACCGTTCCGACGGCCGGCAAAATGATAAGATCACGGTTCATCAATCAAAGGAGAACGAAGCGAATCCTTTGGCAGAGTGAAATCAATTTTAATCTCGTCTGTGTCATCAACTATTGCGTCGCGTAAAATATATTTTTTTTTTTTCGATAAGATGTCCACAATGATAAGGGATTAACGGGCGTATATAAACTCTGGCTACGCCGAAACACTTCAAACTAACGAAATGTCTCTGAAACTGGTCATCCTCTCTATCCTTGTCGCAGCAGTCGCGGCAGGTAAGTAAACTTTGAATATCAATCGATAACAGCTGCTGTTCTTCTGCGCCCCGTTCTTGATTCTCATCTCAATTTCATTTGTTCTTCGCAGAGAAGCCCTACCGTGGCTTTGCTTTGCCATTGTTCGACGGCCGCATCGTTGGCGGCGTGGAGGCCAGACCGGGAGACTTCCCATGGCAGGTTTCTCTGCAATGGGGATTGCTCGGTTACCAGTCCCACTTCTGCGGCGGTTCAATTCTGAACAGCGAATGGATCATCACAGCTGGTCACTGCGTTTTAGCAGTTCCATCCTATGGTGATTTCATGGTGAAAGCTGGAGCGTACAATTTGAAGGCTGCCGAGAGCTCGGTGCAGACAATCAAGGTCGCCAAATCGTTTGTGCACGAGAAATACCCTGGGTAATTGATAATTTTCATCGACAAAAAGAAACGAATCGAAATTGCGGAAGCTGTTTTAATTGTTCAATCCTGAAGCTGTCGCTCTAGATCTGAAACTATTTCCTGTTTTAATCATTCCAGTGACGTGGCTCCCTACGACATCGCTTTATTGAAACTGGAAAAGCCCCTGAAATTGAATACGGTTATCAAACCAGTCAATCTGCCACAATCTGGCAGTACACCAGTTGGAAGTTCAATCTTGTCCGGTTGGGGATCAATCTCGTCGACCAACAAACCGATTATGCCCGAAAGACTTCAGAAGGCCGAGTTGCCCGTCATCGATCTGGACACTTGCAAGCAATCCATTGAAGAACTCACTGGCCCATCGCCGTTGCACGAAACCAACGTTTGCACTGGACCCCTCACCGGTGGATACTCGGCGTGCAGTGTAAGAACCGAAACATATCTTTTAACTTTCGAATGCTTCGCAAGTCGGACATTTATTAATTATCATTCTGTTACTTCAGGGTGACTCTGGTGGCCCATTGGTTCAATACAATGATAGAAAGATCACCCTGATCGGTATCGTTTCATGGGGAATCGTTCCATGCGGAACAGTCGGCGCACCGTCAGTTTACACCAAGACCTCTGCCTTCATCGACTGGATTCAGGATAAAATAGCCAAGAACTAGAATACATATTTCGTATCCAGACAAAAAGGGATAAGATAAAAAGTGTACGAATGTGCCGAGACGACTGAAATCCATTTCGAAACGAGATGTACAAATAAAAACCAATTAAACCTTAGAATTATTCTTTACTCCGTTCATCGTAAAGTGTCCAGGAACTGAATGCTCGGGATCGAACCACAAATGAAATTCCAACTCTATCAAAACACGCCATAAAGAGCCGCGTGGTACTGTAAAGGTATGAACTAGTTCGGAGATAGTGGCAGGAAGAATGATCCGGTTCCTCTTCAGAAGGACACTTCCGCGATTACTTTCTCGCGTCTTCCATTCAATCTTTACACCTCCGCCAGATCGAACAACGGCTGAGCAAAATGATCGACATCCTTCGTGCGCTGGGACAACTAACTCTAATACTAATATTCATCGCGAATCTCGTGTTTTGTGCCGAAGTAAACGGTGAGAGCACCAGTTTCCTTATATCCAGTTTCATCGTTGCGCTTGACGTGTTGTTCTCCGTTTAATTTTCTCGCGACCACTTTTTCCCGTCGATAGAATCGGCTCGAAATGCGGCTATGTTGGCGCAAAGACCGACGAGGATCGTCGGCGGGAAGGACGCGGAGAAAGGGTTGCACCCGTGGCAAGTTTCGGTGCACTGGGGTCATCGAGGACGAAAAATCCCGGCTAGACACATCTGTGGAGGAAGTTTGTTAACAGCTGGCTGGGTATTGACAGCCGGACATTGCAAAACCTTGACACCGTCCAGAGGAGAATTCATCATTTATGCCGGGAAATACGCATTGAGAATCGTCGAGGACACCGAGCAGAAAAGATCGGTGGAGGAAGTGTTTGTCCATCCGCTATACGACGGGTACGTTTCGTGATCTATGGATCAGCATCTGACAGTTCGGGAGTGTCAATTAATCGTTGAACTTTTCAGAAATATAGCCCCATACGATATTGCTCTGATGAGAGTTGAACAGCCGTTCGTGTTGAACGCGTTTGTTTCGACCGTCTCGTTACCGTATCCCGATTCAATTCCCACGGGGAATGCTATGCTAACGGGCTGGGGAAGCATCGGAAGAACTCGTACAACAGAAACACCGGAGAATCTCCAGGGGGCAATAGTGCCGTTGATCGATTACGATCTATGCAAGAGAACGTTGGATAAAACTTTGAAGTCGAAGGAAAAGAATCCGCTTCATCCAACGAACATCTGCACCGGCCCTTTGGATGGTAGTTTGGCGGCATGCAAGGTAAATCTTTCTTTTTAGCGTTGACAGGATTAGAAAAGTTATGGATCTTTCATTTTAGGGTGACTCAGGAGGGCCTCTAATTAAAAGGAACGCGTTTGGTGACGCCGAAGTGGTAGGAATCGTTTCATGGGGTGTGTTTCCCTGCGGTGGGAAGAACTCACCTTCCGTTTACACCAGAGTATCCGCGTTCGTCACGTGGATCGTCGTGATCGTTTTGAATCATTCGTAAATGATTCGCCGCAACTGGCGTCTTCGTGGGAATTTGTTTTATTCAATAAATAATATTTGTTGTCACAACGCCTTGTGCGCGAATAAGCACGATACACGGATACATCATACGGATATGAAGGAATGCTATATCAATCACGATAAATAATTTACTAATTACAATATCTTGCATGCTTCGCTGACGGTCATCACCGCGGCTAATGCTTCCTTCGCTGTCGGGATAATATAACTAGCGGGTAAAACGAAACCGTGCCTTCCGGTGTCCCTTAGCTCTACCGTGTAAGTGTACTTTATCTTAAGAATAGCCTTGGCCCAATCGTCGGAGCCACCGGCAGCTGCGTAAAGGGTTGCGGCGCTATTGCCAACAGTGTACGCGCTGTTAGAACCGCCTGCTTGCCTCATAGCGGATGCCATTTGTTGGCCAACCTTTTCCAGATCGGCATAATCGGGCGGAACGCGTTTATCATAGCCCCATGGGTACAAGATGTATTGACCGTAACTGTGGAACGACAGGTACGCCTGAAAAGAGAGTATAATAAAGGATTGTGAGCATCGACGGGTATTACAATATCGCGTGCGTGGATTTGTGATTCGCAATCTGAATGAAACCTTGAAATTGGCCGCGCTAGCTTCGAAGAAATTTCGAATCGCGTTGGTCTCCGGTTCGGAGAACGGTCCGGAGCCGGCGTAAATTTCGCGACACGGATCCTTGCTGGTTCCCATGCCGCCCCATCGATAACCAAAGTTCCTGTTAAGATCGACACCTGTGCACGAGCTACCCGCGGGTCGCCTCCTGTTCTTTCGCCATAATCGATCTCTGGTGAACGTGTATTCGTACCTACGAAACAAGCACCGTAAGTAATTGATGGTTCCTCAACGATTGCGTAGCTGAATCATTGGAAGCTAACCCATCAGGATTCGCCACAGGGAGAATATAATAATCAGTTGCAAGAGTCTCGCTATTCTCGACCAGGTGATTAATAATATAGGTGACTGCTGCTGGTGAGATCCATTCTCGAGCATGGATACCGCCATCGATCCACAACGCCGGAGCATTCGCCTTTCCATTGCTAATTCTCAAAACCTACGACAGCAATATTACTTTTATATCCTCGAGTCATGATGCCAACCTCTCGATTCATTAATCGGTAGGATTTGTAATCAGATTCCTAATACCTTAAGAGGCTTTCCCTCGACCGAATTGCCGATGCTAACGACGGAGCAAACATCGGGGAAAGTCTCAGCGAGATAATCAAGATATCCGTGAATATCTTCGAGTCGATGGTAGCTGGTCCATTCCATTCGATGACCTGACAGGTATACCTTCAAGATTATTCAGAGGTTGCACGCTGTGCCCTCGAATGACACGTCAGAGCATTCCGCTCCGTGGATTCAGACGCCGATGTTTCATTAATCCATTTCGTTCGCGGTGCAATCGGACAAGCCCAAGGAGAGGATCGATGAATTAATCAACAGAGAAAACGATTCTGAATCGACGAAGCGGATCACGCGCGCATGAAGCTCACCCCTAAAGTGCCAAGGACCACCCACACCGTGTAAACTAGTTACAGAATATCGAAGAGGACGAGGATGCGAAAATCTACCTGGCACCCTGACCGTGACTCTCTGCCACCAAGCGTAACGGGCTAAAAAATTACTTAGAAACTCAGTGATGTCTGATTAGTCGAAACCGTAGCGAGAAATGATTAGCTGTTTCGTGGGAGCTTCGAAAAAAAAAAACGCTGCTGCGCGCAAAGAGTGTTACACGCGTTGGAAAAAGTTTCGAAGCCTCGTGTACATTCGATTTACTCGCGATTCTACAGGGATCCGAGGATCGAATTTCTCGAGCAGCTTTCGAACGTAGGCTGATCGCCAACACGTGTCTCTTAAGTTAATCGGGAAACAGGTAACGGGACCATGAACGAAACAAACAACGTTGTTTGTGAAAACGCTCGGCCACGTATGTGTTGCACATGTGCTGGACACACGTACGAGCGCGTGTAACTGTTCAAATGTTAATCAGTATTGTCAATGAACCGAAACTGGGTTAATGGGTTGAATCGCGGCGAGGCCGGTAACCCCGCCGTTTGCCATTGAATATAATCAGCAGGCAATGATTCTTTAAGCTCGTCACTATTAATGAGATCGGTCGCAGTTTCATGGGCAAGCGATAGTAGAGATATTACTAAATAGATTGAAGCTTCATCAATTCGTCTGGAACGTTTGACAACAATTATTCGGCTTGATAAATTCATCGAAACCACTTTCGAATCGGTGACTCTGCATGGATGCCCATTTGTTCTCGACTTTCTTCGCTACGTGATTCGACTACACGACTGATGCTTAGACAAAGTTGACTTGGCGCTGCCATTTGTGTCAGTGGGACGGGAAAATGAACAGCGAAGAAAAAAGAAGATTTTCCTGTCAGAAGCGTGGACGTTCAGTTTCGATCGTCTGTTGATAAGCAGAGACGATTTGGCAGAATGAAAATGTAGAAAATACCAAGCATTGAAAGCGTACAATAAAATAGGAAGCGAATTTTGTATCGAGGGGATATGTAATTATCATTTTTTGGAAATGCGGAAATTTTGCAAACCTTTGCGGCCTTCCAGTTCTTCCATTTCTTGCTCAGAAAGCGACGGATTCTCTTCGTCTATTGCTCTCTGTAAATCATTTATCACCACATCGTAGCGAAGATCTTTCTGATTCAAATAACGAGAAACCCTCGGGATTTCCTCTGGACGAACCATCACGTCGACTTCCGTGTCATTCCCGACCCACAACGAAAGTACTAGCACGAGAGAATTACATTTAATCAACGACATGCTGCTTGAAATATTTGAAACGTAACGCGATCTCGATAAATTCCAATAATTCGTATAATTATAAACATTTACGAACATCCAGCCTCCTGGAAGTCCATCGTCACGTTCGACACCAAATCCTTCTGGCCTTCGGTGCCGCGAACCCTCCAAACCTGCGCGCCATCGTAAGTTACCTTTGCGTCTCCTATCCGAACCGCTCTTTGAACAGTTTGCGAATTTTCCGCGACCGGCTCGTCCACAATCTCGATCCAATCCGGGATCACGAACTCTCGTCTCTGACGGTCTATCACAGCCCCTTGAACAACAACGAGGAAGAGCAACGCGAATGCGACGGAATGCACGCTGCACGTCCAACGGCACCTCTCCATCGTGGACGACTACTCCTGACTCGCAGTTGGTCCCTGCTTTTATAATATTCGAGACGGTCGACGATCGGGAGTAACGGGACTTAACGAGCATGCTTCGAACGTCGTCGATCGCGGATCGCTTCAGCCATTAGCTTCGAGTATCTTTGACCTCACGAGGGAATCGCCTTGCAGCGCGATCGACGAACTTCTGGTCTGCATTCGGTAAAATTATACCTTGGACGGAGATGCTTCCTCTTACGAGAGAGATGTCGATTTCATATTCACTGAACACCTGAGAATATTCCGAGCAGAAACTGAATCATTATTGGTTGTGCAATTTTTCTATCGTCAGTCACTGTGACTAGCAATTGAAATATGTTTGCTCTATGTTGCACGTTCGCTAAACGAATTTAGTTTAACGTTAAAGCGTTTTCAATCAATGAGGGGTTCGCGCAAGCGTCTCGGGAGTTCGTACGGTTCGCGCGCGGTGCCTCCGATCGTATTCAACCGTGCGAACTCACACCGATGAAGTTGGAACGGCCAGGGAGTTCGGAGGATTCTGGGCACAATCGTAAAGTCATGAAGAAGATCCTGGTGACGATAACCTGCCTGGTCGCTGCAGTTGCCACTCTCCAGGTACCGTTTCGCACTTAATGCCGGAATCATCGCTGCGTTTTTCTGCATACCGTTAGTTAAACGACGTTAGGGAAATCGACGCAAGAGTTTCACGCTGTGCCGCCGGTGATATAGAGTAGAAATTTCAAACAGGACACGGGACATTGAATTTTCGAGGAAGAACGGTTGCAGTGATAAAATTAAAAAGTTTCAAAAGAACTGAAAGGTGCGGACAAAAATGTGGCGCTATAATTAAATCACCATTATGGTATAATTTTCGTTTATACGAAGACTATTTTAGAATGTGATAATTCTTGTCTCTGATGAAATTCAAGCACGATTTTATCAAGCAAAGCTCTGGTTACGAAACGGCAGCGCGAAGACCAAAGTATAGATCGAAAAAGTTTTATGCGCGTAGGCTGCATAAGGCTTCCCTCGTCGTTAGGTATCTCACCAGTAATATATTTGTAGCTGGGATACATTCTGGACAATTCTCCGTACACACGTGTCTATCAGCAATTGTATAAAACTAATTACGAAATATGTTTACCCGATACTTTTGCAATCGTTCAACTCAATTGTCGATTGATTGATAACTTTGCAGGATGGCAATCTTACTGTCACGGAGCAAGTATACTTCGACATTATGATAGGCGATCATCCAGCGGGACGTATCGTCATCGGATTATTCGGTGATGTCGTACCGAAAACGGTGCAGAATTTTGTCACGCTGTCAACCGCTGGGGTGGCAGGAAAGACGTACAGGGGTAGCCGATTTCATAGAGTAATTAGAAAGTTTATGGTACAAGGTAAAATATTAAAATGTAATTATACGACTCGGGGATATCTGGCGATATTTGTACAATCCCCAGGCGGTGATATAGAGAACGGCGATGGTACTGGATCGATTAGTATTTATGGAAAATACTTTGACGACGAGAATTTCGACATTGGCCATAACGGTCCCATGTACGTGAGCATGGCAAATGCCGGGAAGGATACGAATGGCTGCCAATTTTTTATCACGACCATCCCAACACCGTGGTTAGACGGAAAGCATACCGTATTCGGAAAGGTAATGGGACGAACAGGTTTGATTAAGGAAAAGAATGACGGGACGTTGATTAATTCGACAGGTCGTCAAGGGTGAAGATGTAGTCTTCAAAATGGAACAGACGAAAACGGATGCCGATGATATACCGATTAAACATATCGTCATCTTTGATTCCGGGACCGTTTCCACCCCGTCTCCGTTTAAAGTAGACGACAACATATACAAGTAAGACAGCGAATGACTATATATATGAATATAACTATGTTGTATGATTACATCACGTAGTGCAATTATATTGCGCTTCCCTTCACATTTCAAATTGCAGTGTTTGGGCATGGATAAAGGCGACATCAGTCCCACTGAGTTTCAGCTTCTCCATTCTCGCTTTTTTCCACTACATGATGAGGAAGTTGGACATGTACATTTGAAAGCAAATAAGCGGGAACTATCCCTGATTGAGATATCATAAGCACCGATAGAACTAAAAACGATTTTTATTGTTCGACACATGGAGGTATCCACATCGAAGCTTTTACCCCGGACCGAAATATCAACGTATATCAAAGCGTTTGGCGAAATTAATTAAAACCTCAACCGCAGCAATATATGTAAATATTATTTATGTATTAATAGCTATTTCCGATAAGGTTGTACTCTATTCTACGTTCATCATTCATTCCCCCCTACTCTCTCCCTCTCTTTAAACTATTCATACGTAGGCTGGGTGTTGATCCATGCCCGGCTCTTCTCCAAAGAAGAGAATTTCGAAAACTAGAAGAAAACTTTCTCGTTCTGAATGGTTCTCCATACAGTGTACACTACTGGCACGGGATGACGCAGAGGAGACACGCAAGCGCGGCTCGCCGACGGCAAAGACGGGCGTAGAAAGGAATTCAGTCGGTTCCGAGCCGGCGTTCACCGCCGATGGGCTTCGGAGATATTGGCGAACGTTTTCCAAACGACGGCAGTACGGTTTGTTCGTTCGTTTGTTTGTTTTTTTATCGAAAACGCCTTGTAGGCGTTGGTAAATAGTGTGATCGATTCGCCAAAGAAGGAAGTTTTCTGTGAAACAGTGTGAAGTCGCGGGTGACGTCATCTGTAATTTAAAATTACCCGTGCGATACCGTGACAGGTCAAGTTCCACGCGTGTAAAAGCCCGGAGGCGCATGTTACTCTGCTCGAAGTTCGATCCAGGCGAAGACAGCTGGGCGAAAGTCGCTCCAGAGGGATGCTCTGAATTATCAGCGTACTCGTTTCATTCAAGGTGAGCCTGTTCTTCCCGTACCTCCCTCTGGAGCGCGTTATCGCGCTGATTTTACTACTAAGTCGGCTGGCGGCGTCTGAACGCGCCTCGCCAAGTTTGGTATGTGAATACCTTGTTCTGCGAAAAGAAAAAAACTGCCACCTTATGGCGCGACGAACTCGCTGACATTGTATGAAACACGAATGATATGAAAGTAGGTGAAAATTGATAATGCAAGGTCCGAAATAGATTTCATATGGGTGTATATTTTAGGAAACTTGCAGATTGAATTGTAAGTGAGTCACAGACAGATTTAATCAAGTATTTTAGAATTGATCGACACGGTACCAGTGATTGTAGGGTTGCGCGTGTCCTGGCGGTTAGTATATTTCATTGAATATTATTGTAATTTCTTTACAATGACTAGTGGAAGTATCGAAACACCAATGCGAAAAGGATTCGTTTAAGCAATTAGTAATGTACAGGCTGATTAGTTCGGTTCGCGATAACAATGAATTGTAATTCGGGTGTGCTCCCATTGTTTCGTAAAATTGAGTTAACCGTGCGACCTTGTAGCGCAAAGTGATAGCACATGTATTTACATGGACTCGGAGAAGTTCAGCTGTTATCACGCGCGCTTGTTACGTATGGTATAGCCTTCAGTACCTGTCCATTCTGGAATACCGTGGAGAACAGCTGTTCTACGTAATAAGAATTATATACAAAAGGAAATATTGTACTTCACTTTGAAGTGTCCTTTACGGGCTGTATCATTCTAAAGGCTATGGAAAATTTAATAATCATCAGTAATTGCTGTCCCCTTCTCCGTTTCGGTGAAGTGAAATTGATAGGGAGAACAATGAGAGTTTAGATAAAACGTTTAAACCCTATTTAAAGGGTATCGTCGCTTATCCAGTTATCAGGGAGTCCGACACGAATTATATTCACCATAAAAGCGTAACTAACGACGTGCACTCCCTTAATCAAACTCTTTTGTAGCGTGCGGCACGCACCTACGCATCTCTGCACGCAATGTGCACGCGTTGTCTTGTTAATGAATGTATGGAGAAATTTGATAAAGCCTGGCACGCTGGAATCAAAGCAAGTGCTGTTCGCAATGATAGAAAGTAATTATTCTAAGAAGTAAGTCATACGTGTATACGGTTCGTTATTCTTTTTTTTGCCGGCGTATCTACAGTCCCGGAAAAAAAACTGTTTCATACTTGCTATCACGTAGTTTGCTCTAATTAAGAAGTATTTAATGAAAAGGTATCAATCAATTGTCTCTATAGTATTAAAAATAAACTCTTTATTACAATACGGAGGAGAGAACAGTTAACCGGATTGTTGCGTCGCACAAAAGTCAATCAGTCTGTAAACACATAATACCGGAGGTTCATTCAGAACCATTCCACCCACTCTTTGTAACAAGACGTATGACGCACTGTTCAAATCGATTAAACCGCTGGAAACGTCGAAGGATAAAATTAGCGGGATTCTGCAATGCCGCTGTCATCGCTATTGATTCATAGTAAAGTAGTGAATACCAATTAAACCGTAGGTGATCTCTTCTAGTCGCCCATATCGCGCGCAGTTGCCTTTTAAAAACATCGAAGCAGATACACCACAAAATGCGAATAGAACAACCTTAATATAGTTAGGGAAGATCAGGCTTAGAATTGTATAACGTGTGTTATCTAGTTGAACATCACGACGATCGCAGTGTCTACCGTAGCTGTTGTTAAAAGACAATGCGTTGTAGATTAAAGTTTAGCGATAATAATGAAAGCTATCGTTCCTCGTGTGATAACACCGACCGAGCCGTCCAAGCGAACGTAATCCACAGGTGTTCCTGTCGTTTAACAAATACAATATTTCTCAAACCGGGTTTAGTAGGGAAAAAGATGACGCACAGTTGATTGAAATGCAATGCCTCACGTGTCGTCCGTCTGAAGTAACACGAATGCATTCAATGCGAAAGGCTCAATGCTATGTTTGCAGTCCCTGAGGCAGTAACAAAATATCATGCGATCGTAAATGATCAAAGGAACGGCAACTTTATATAAACAGCGCTGTATTACGCTGGCGGAATATTGATATACAATTATTGTTGAATTCCGCAGAACATTTCAGTTTTATGCCACCGCTAAATTCTGTCAGCCTGGCTTTCATCTGGGTCGAACGATAAAATCTTGTGCATAAAACCATTTATTGAAGGCGTGTAAAAGACACGAACTAGTGATCTATAGCCTCGTGTAGATGCAATCGAGCAGTCAAGACGTTTAGCGTCATCCGAATAGGCGGAAATGTTTAATTTGCTGAGGTGTAGTACAAGTTTTTCCTTCCTTCGCCAAAGGATTGCCACCAAGTAAATTGTTTCCCTTTAACTGGACAAGGAGTGGCTGTACGTCATTAACGATCAACGAAAGAAAAGAATGGTATCATTATCGTTTCGAAGGTATCCCCTGTCGTTTTGCCTGTAATCTTGTTATCGCTGTCAAAAGATAATGGTGAGGCACGTTCTCAAACTCCACGCTCCCGCCATGGGACGAGCTTAGTCCGACCCCATGTAATCGTTGATAATTAAGTTGGCGCACCTATCTTTTTACCGAAACACTAACAAGCTAAAAGCATTCCTCGCCCCACGATCTATACCGGCAAGTAATTTCCTAGCTTTCCTCATTCCCTGTTTCTTTTTATTTTCTATATCGATCGCGAGCGTTCAAATACAATTGGGGAGGGAATACTAACGCGATGGTTGCGCGAAAGTCACAGTTCCTTTGTATCTCTTTTATTCAAATCAATCAATCCGTTTTATTCAATCGATCTCGTTCTGCCAATAGAACGTTAATTGACACATAGTACGGGGGATTGTCACAGAACGCGCGACGAAATATTAGGTAAAGATTTTTTTAACGCGGTAACAGGATGTAACGTGTAACGACAATAAAATTGTATAAAGATTCTGGCGGGGTTAATTTGGTTGTGAAAACGAAGCCGGAATCACGGACAAAGCAGTGACGGGTCTCTTGGCGAAACGAGGTTAAAGGTATTCGACTGCGGCAGTGTCGTATCGATTCCCGTCGGGCTGACATTGCCGCTACAAAATCTTCGGATGTTGAAAGCGTATAAACACGCTGGACAATTTTACGAGCGGCCTTCTTTTCTTTACATGTTTCAGGGTGAAAGGCCATTCGAGCAGATTCAGGCATGACGACCTACTGGATGAACGTGGCACTCGTCAGGGTTGTCCTACCTCTCATCTTGACAGGATGTGAGTGTCGGAACCGCCTACATTTTTCGAAAATTCACGTGACTTTGCGGTCATTAATTAATATGTCCATCTCGTTAAAAAAAAAAACCGGCAAAGAGAATGCCTGCGCCCCTTTAGCAGCCCCTCACCAGAATTCATTTCACCCTAAATGATAAGCCCTCGTGTCCTATTTAATTAAACAAATTAAGCTAACACCCTCAGCGGTTTGGAAAGAAACGTGACACTTTAGCGCACCATGAAAAAGATATGCTATAAAGTTGATAGATACATTGAAACGAGGAGCCAGTATGTTGACCGTTCTATTACCCTGGCTATCTTAATATTCCCATTCATTATCAGAGCCTTATCAGTGTTCCACATATGCTAGATTATTGTCCGGTGCGTCATAATGTGTGGCAAATTACGTCGGCTTTTCCTCTAATTAAATCAATGGTATAATAATCATTTCGTAGAGGACAATGAAACGTATTAACATTAATCCTTGGATCGAAGATTTTACAATTACGAATGGCGTAACTCGACGCTCGATGAAACGAAGAATGAGCATCCGGATACTCCCAAATTCAACTAATATATTACGTACAAGCAATTTCGAGAGAGCTCTTGGGAATTCCACAGTGACACTGTCGAGACACGTTTGGGCTGGGTTTATAATTAGGTGCAGCCACTTTCGTTTCACTGCTAGAAGAATTTTACGTCTATTTCCATATTCCTGTGCTTTTGCTTTGCATTTAGATGGAATGGTTTCGACAGAGATAATATTACAACGTAGCACGAAGTCAATACAGCAAAATTCATTGATTAACGGAAGTTAGAATGTAGCTGAATGATATTCTTTTATCGTTTATGATATTTGAGATGCTTCTCGGATCTCTTGACCTCAATCCACGGGCAAAAAAGTGGAATTGCGGCGCGCTGGCGTTGATTGTAATGTTATTATCGCGGGAAATTATCATCTTGCATAAGCTGAATGGAGTAATTAGTAGTCCGCCAGTTTCTATAATTATCGATGCTTCGTCAAAAGGACGTGCCTCGTATTTTATCTGCCACGTGCACGTAAAAAAACACACACACACATGAAGACGAAATACTGGAATAGTAGATTAACTTGTACTGAACTGTTGAAACATAGGAAGAAATACACATTCCATTTTGCTTGGCAGCCAGTCGAGCTTTCCGCTTATGCGCCCATGAAAGAGAAAATAGTAAGCAGAATGCACTCTGCGAATAGAAAGTGGTTCCGACGGCGGCGTCATGTAAATTAGAGCAAATTGAAACATGCCTCGACTACAGATGCTTCCCCAAAGATATTCTTGAAAAACTGATTAATCTTTATCTTTATTTTATTCGTCCATGCAAATCGTCGAAATTCATCAGAGAATAACGCGAGCGAAAATGTCAGTGATCCTAGAGCTTCATCTCTGAACTCCCCAGGTTGAGATTGACCTTTCTTTCGACCCCCTTTGCTTCTCATTCGGTCAGAAAGAATTGCATTTCTACGCGTGACGAATACCACTTGGAGAATGTCGTACAACCAACGTGTCTTTTATATTCTATTTCATTACGTCTTAAAAAGAAATTGCAAAATAATGAATTATTGAAATATATATAGAAAAATATTTGGAGGCGCAGTGTTTCCAAAATTAATAATTATCGAATTGAATAGGTATAGTATGGCGACCTGTAGGACTGTCTCTAGTTTACTTGGCTCTGATGCTGTACTCGCCTTACGTGCCTATACCGGACGCAAAGACAATGGCTGGCCACACAGGCCATTATTTAAAAACCTGCATCGGCCTGTCCTTTCTGACAGCCGTAAGCCAGCTGACTTTCCACATAGTCTTATTGGCCCTGCCCACTTATGGACACTTTCTTCACAATTGTACGTAATTATCGGCAAGGAGAGAAATTTCGATCCCCTGATTAGAAGGCGCACTATCGTTTACGACGCAATCATCTTTCAGGCGAATCGATGGAAGTGATCTTCAGGCATATAGGTTTCGTAAGACTAGATAGCGCATCCGTATGGGAAATATTTTTCTGGCTGACACCAGAGTTGATCATTTTACCTACTAGTGTAATAATTTATTTCGTGTGTCGTTTACTGTTACGGGACTGTGTCACTAACGTCGAAGATGACACCTCTGTGAATCGAAACGCTAAGACGCTGAAAGAAGTCGCGGCAGGAAGGGCCAAGGTATTACCGTATTAAAATCAAACGCTATTATATCTGATAACAGAGCCACAGGCATTGATTTATATTTCTGCGCCTAGATTATCAATTTCTTAGGTCGTATTGGAACCTATGCAGTCTTAGCGTCGTTATGTATCACGGCTGCTTTGAAACCATCGATCGAGGGTGGGTTTTACTTCCTCGTCTTCTTGGGAGCAGCTACGTGGTGGGCTTTCAACAAAGAACTTCGAAAGGGTTTCGCTGTACTGTGTAGGATCGTGATGATCGTCGTGGTCGTTCACATTCTGACTCTGCTCAGTTACCAAAATCAGATTCCACAAGAGTTAATACCCCTGAACAGTACTTGGCAGCGATACTTCGCTCTCACTCCCATTTACGAGACGAATTGCACGGACCCAAGGGACGTCAAGTACACGGAAAATGCCGATTGGTTGATTTACGGATACTGCTTGAGACTGTTTTGGCTCTACTATGTTTTGGCGTTGCAATCCCAATTCCTGAGTAGGAAACCGGTGAGTTTATTATCAATACTTTCTCTATTTAAAAAAATATATATATTAACAACGATACGTTAGAGTTAGAATGAAATTTAATAATTACTTCGTGGATTAAGATTATCCTATTAATTATTTCGAGGGGTCTAAATGAGTCTAATGAAAAATTGAAAGTAGATCAAGATAGTCTTCCATCGCGCAATTTTGTAATTAATTAGATAAAGGTAATTTAATGTAGGGTAAAGCTATAAGTATTTATAAATCAACTTCCATGAGTGTCCTGGGAGTGAACAAAAATTTGCATACATTTGCAATTTATAAGATGAATCGAAGCCTTAAGCATGAATTCTTTTAATGACGCATGTCGAATCCTCTGTGTCTGTTGCTGACTCAATTAATTTTCGTCCGGTTAAGGAAAACGATTAACACGGGTTCCAGCTGTGTAACACAATATAAGCTTCAAAACTAATTTCCTACTTTGTATTGCAATACCTATTTACCGTTGAAGAATGTTGCTTTTACTAACGAGGCGTTCCAGGAGAAGAAAGTGAAACGTTTGAGCGGCAAGCTGGAAAATTTGGACACTCCATTATCCAGGCACGTTTCCGTCAGGCGAAGAAGTCCATCTCAGAGATGGCAATCGGCACGACGAAAGGCTCGCGTAAGGATTCCGTCCTGCATGAGCCGAGTTTTTTCAATATCTCTCCAAATTGCGCTTCTTCGATCTCTGCCCTTTCATTTCTAAATAAATTCCTTTGAGTGCAACAGTTTTCTGACGAATTAATTTTACGTTACGCATTGGTATTCTCGTGTTCTCTTATCCCATCATACCACGAGAGGGGAATGTAAATATATATGTACATGCACTGTCACGGAATGTATTATACAATAGTAATTAGAACATTATGCGGTTAATTTTCGGTCCCGTTTTGCTTGACGAGAATGACAGAATGAATTTTTATTTTAAGGCGTATCGCATTCATTTGACTCCTCATCCTCGCCCCACGGACGAGTCCACGAGTTTTTATTTGCTGTCGCCTTCCAGATTTGCGGTTGTTCTTTAATGCTGAGAAAATTCCTTTTCTGTTTGGATGCTGCTATGTTTAGTTTGCCATTGTTTTAGAGGCTGATCGTTAATACATCGAACCAGCCTGCCGACGAGCGCACACCCGTACGTATAACGATTAAGTTTGCACGTTTGATTATCACAGCAAACATTATTCTTCACTTTATTCACGCCGATCACTCTTTCACCGATCTATTCGACACTGATCTCTCTCGTACATCGACGCGCTTTCTTTTAATGATCATTCCACTTCGAAAAGTGTAAGAAACTGTTGTTCAAGCTGCTAATGGTGAAGGGAAAATCATCTTGCTTCCGCGTAGCCTGCACGTGCACGCTTAAGAAATGAAATACAGTACGAAGAGACAGAAATTCTGTGGAAATTAGATTACGTTACAAAATCAAATACTTTACACGGAACAAAACCGGTCATTTTATCACTGACGAAGAATAGCATTGCTATTTTTATTGTTAGCTGATGCGGTTCGGGTCCGGGAGAACGGGGCTTCTTCAAGACTCAACCGGGAGCGTCATCGTCCAGGATGGTCACCAAGACGATAGTATACAAATGCAAAGTCTCAACGAAGGTTTGTCGAAACTCTTTGGAGTGCTGAAGAAAATTCAAGAAGCAGAATGAAAATGTAATACTTTTTAGGTGCACCGGATGAGCACTCTGGAGTCATCGAGCACATTATCATGGCCGTATACTCGATCTTCCAATTGATAATCAATTCGTCTTACCTTGCCACGAATATCATAATGATGGTAAGGATCCATAGACCTCGGAAAATTTCACATAATTAATGGAAACATTTTAACCGTCAGACGTGGAGTATAATGTATCACAGCTGGACCACTTTTGCCCTCTTGCTATGGGCTTTAGTACTGTGGATGGTGCCCGACAAACGCGCTTCCATGATGAAGTGTTCTCCGTTTATCGTTTTATACGCGACGCTCCTGCTGGTTGTCGGATACATTTACAGTATGGACCTGACCGAGGAGGAATTGCCGACAGAGATAAACGGAATGAGCATGTCGGAGATCGGTTTCAGCAAGGCCGATCAGCTAAGCCGTTGGCATTTAGTTGTCAAGTGTTTATTCATATCGATGTTCTGGATAACTATGAGACAATACACCGCCGAAAGAAGCAGGCGGAGACGTTTCTCGACTTTGAGAGACATGGTAGCACCGTTGCACGTCTCTGTATCCACAGCCACCACGGCGATGAATCACGAGACGCCGGAAATTAAAAGCAAATTCATGAAGGACGTCGGCCTGGTCCTGAAGAAGTTGTTAACAAAATTTTGGATCGCCGTGGTAGCCAACATGCTTTTCATTTGTGGAATCACCGGGGAACGTATGACTGTGTTCAGGATTATTTACATGTCCCTCTTCCTTGTTCTAGTCATTACTTTCCAGGTACGTGCGGGTAGAATCGAATGTATTTCATCAAGTATTATTAAAATTAGATTTTATTCTTCTTTTTTTTTTTAATTTGTCAGATTTCGTGGACGGTTTGGAGAAAGATGATGTATCCGTTCTGGCTCACAGTTATCGGATACTCCGTAGTTATGCTAATTCTTGTGTACACCTACCAATTTCGTAATTTTGCGGAGTACTGGAATTATCTGCATATCGATGAGAATCTGCAAATGGATATCGGTTTAGAGAAATACGAGACCAAAGATCTCTTCGTTAGACTATTGACGCCAACGTTCTTCGTTATAATCACTGTCCTTCAGATCCATTACTTCCATAAAGATTTCCTGGAGATCACGAACATCGAACGATTTGGGTTAGTACAGTGTTTCGTAGCGAATCGTACGATAGTTTCATAAAACGCGATTAAAAATTATAGAACCGAGGACAGTCCTCGAGACAAACGATCGAGTCTCGGCCATTCACCAATTTTACCAATGCCGCCGGTTTCACCCAGGGACATTTTCCTAACGGAAGACGATAAAGATACTACGTATACCTTAGGTCAATTAAAACGTAAATCAAAAAGTTTATCCACGAAAAACATTTCACGGCGAAACAAGAGTGCCGACTTAAGTCTACGATTTTTATTTGTAGAGATATTCAAATTAGAACGTCTGGCTTTGCTCCGTAAAATAATACATCATTTATGGAACTTTTATAACTACACGTGGCTGTTCCTCGAAATTCATATGCAAAAAATTATCTTCGTGTCCGTGATGCTCTTCTGCGTCAACGACGTAAGTTACAATTAATCGAACACGTAAGCACCATGTCCCGTTCGCTTATTATTTTTAATCAACGCATTTCAGGTCTGCGCTATCAACATTATATTCGTCCTGATATCAGTTACCATGATCAATTCCCGAAGGAACGTACAAATATGTACGGTCAACGTGATAGCAGCGATAATCGCGCTTCTGATGGTCGCGAAAATGTTATATCAGATCCAGTACATCGATCATAACAGTTGGAATGTCAACTGCACGGTAAATGCTCGCGGATACATTTAATTAACGCGATGTACCGGACCTAATTCTATGCTGAAACATTCACAGAGGTACACGGAGAACACGACGAATCCGTATGGAAGTAATAACACGGTGTACAACATAGCGGAATGGTTTGGTATAAAAAAGGCAGAGCCTGGACATCTGGCGGTATTGTTAAAGGGTTACATAGGGATCCTAGTGGTCACTACTCTCAGAAAAATCATCAGGATCAGGCAATGCTTCCATAGAAAATCCCAGGGTGAATCTCTGGACATACCGCAAGTCATGTTCCCCTCGATCACAAGAGAGGACGCCGATAAAGGTGTGCCGGAGTGCATCAAATTCCTCTTCAATTATGGATTCTATAAATTCGGGGTGGAAGTGACCCTGATAAGTATCGTGGCACTTATCGGGACGAGGCTCGATTTCTATTCCGTACTCTACAGCATCTGGCTTCTATTATTCTTCTCTCTGAAGAGGAGAACCATCTCTAAAATTTGGCCCTTCTTCAAGACCTTCGCCATAATTCTGCTGCCCGTTCAGTATTGCTTCATCGTGGCACCGCCTTCCTGGCTTTGCATAGGTATTCACCATGCTGAAAGAGAACTAAATTCGAGCGATTGAAAAAAAACAATATTCATTATTCTTATTTACTTTCAGATTACCCGTGGAACGAGTCCGAAACATTGAGGAGATTGCAAGAGTGGATGTACCTTCCTGATCCTGATTTTCCACCGAACCCAAGGAAATTAATGTGTAAGAATCTCGATGAAATATTTGATATTATTCCAATGAATGTTCCAATCGGAAATCTTTTCCATCGACTTCGTTCCAGGTGATTTCATTTTGTTGATGATGATCGTTAGACAGAGTCTCGTTTTCCAAATCGAGCAGAGAAGCGCAGCGTCCGGCAGTGAATTCCCAGCGGGCCACAACTATTCCGTGTACGAAAATATAGAGAAACCAAACTTTGTGAATCCCGTGAAGGATTACGTGACTCATATTCATTGCTGGTTGGACATCGTGAAACGAGGTGTATTCATGAGTCTCATGTGGATTACATTGTCCATCATGTTCCTGGCTGGAACGGAGAGAACCAATTTGTTCTCCCTTGGTTACTTAATCGGTGCCTTCTCGTTCCTCTGGCAAGGAAGCGACTTTTATTTAAGACCTATGACAACGATCTTGAAATGGTGGAACTTCTTGATCGGATATAACGTCGTCGTGATATTCTCGAAGGCTCTGCTTCAGGGCGTTGGATGCGTATTGATGAAACAGGTGATTTGTTGTTACATCACCGAACATACCAATACAATTTATGTTCATTTCTATAATAAATGAGTTACAATATGTTAGATGCAAATGGTAGCCTGCCCGTTGATCCAGCTATTCGGAGTAACCTGCCTCAGGAAATTCCGCAGCTCCGTCAGCGACATAGTCTTGGATAAGTTCGATTGCGAAGTGCCGCGGGAAGACATCGGCATGGTCTGGGACGGTCTATGCTTCGGATTCCTGTTGCTCCAGAAACGGCTGTTCAAGAGTTACTACTTCTTCCACATAGTGGACGAAACCAAAGCCATGAGCATCCTAGCTTCCAGGGGAGCAGAGCTATTGGAAGAGTTGCATCAGAAGCGCATCGAGGTGCAGGAAAACGTGGAGAAGAATGTTCTGCAGAAACTGAAGTTCAAAATGGACAAGATCAAAGCCAGTCAAAGGAAGATACAAGGTCCCAGTTACAGAGAGCCACAGATTCACAAAGTTGGTAAGGATCATCCAATGAACTTAATTATTTTTCTGCAAGGTACGAAACAGACAGGACGAAATTAATTCTATCCTAAATCCAAACTTCCTGCTTCAACATCCTATCCCGCGTGCACCCTGCAATGAACAACGGAGAGGAAGTATCCCAGATTTCGATGTAGATCCGTAGTAAACCGTTCACTGGCTAACAAGCAATCTTTGTATTTAATGCATTCGAAAAAAAAAAAGATGGAGAGGCGCCTTTGGCGAGGTCTTCCAGCGTAAGTTCCTGCGTGTCGTCGGGTCACACACCTCCTCAGGGTTACCAGACACCGATCGACGAGGACGACGACGACGACCCGCCACCGCTGACGCCAAGGGCTACGTCCCTTTTGCAGGCGCCCACTCCGAATTCCGCTATCATGACAGTGAGCCTCGAGGGTTACCTCGAGCCGACTCGCATCTCTTTCGGTTCCCCGCCGAGTAGCGAGTTGAACCCGCGCGGACCGTCCCCGGACGAAACGTTCCCGGTGTTCTCCCCGCCGCCGTACGATCGGGCCCCTCCTGATCGATCGCTGACCTCGTCGATCAGGCATCGCCGACAATCCAGCTTCATCGGACCGCCGTGGATGAACGGATTGCAAACGCCGAGACAGTCCATCATCTCGACGGCCTCCCGTTCTCCGCGGTCTCATCACACATGTAACGACAGAACAGGAACAAGATCTTCGTCGTCGATCCGCTACGATGTTCTGTACATACGCTTCAGTGACAGCACTTTATAGATCATTAGAGCATCGATATTCTGTTGAGTTTCGTCCTTTTCCTTTTTGGTCCTCGTCCCGTAGAATTTGTTCGGGCTCGAGCGGGAGATAGTAGTAATCGATTTCTACGCCGGAAAATTTGTTTCTGTTTAATTCTTTGAAGAATATTTGTTCGATACAACTTTTGTTTAAATGTCGTATTTTGTTTGGATCTTGCGAAGTGTATATACTTGAACGTACGTGTTCCTTTTCGATTCGAATCCTGCAATCAACCATCATATCTATCCCATCCATCATCGTTTTAGTGATAGATCCGACATTTCTTATAGGACATAATTATTAACCAACATCCAAATATCCGTTTAACTTATTAACAGATCGTCCCGCAACCTGTCGATCCTGTTGACCATGGACTGGAGGATTCAACCATGATTAATCGACGATGTGTAATATAAATGTATATTGTTGTAACATAGACTTCTGCGCCAATGATTTTCATATTGTTTTCAGTTTTCTATATCTATAGTTTTTGTGTTTTTTCCCCCGTTAGATACTCTCTATCCAGGGACACGGCCGCTGTACAGAGTTCGCGTGCCAAAGACCAACAGAGAGGGTAATTGCATATTGTTTCGTTTTCTTTTCCGCAGTTTCTCTACGTTACGTCCTACTAACCGGTGTCACCACACCTTGACTAATTATCCTTCAGCTTTTACAGAACTTCACGCTGTATATATGTATAATTTGTTGTGTGTGTGTGTGTGTATGTGTGTGTATTCGCCACTCTTAAAGTTTTAACTTGTACAGCAAGCCAGTGGGGTGGTGGGTGCAACCGCGTACGTTTGCGTGATTTCATTTAATAGATGTATATTGTTTTCTAATCAGAGCGTGCCTTTTTGGAGTAACATGCTCCTTACTTGTTTGTCGAACGAAATACCGTGCATGGCTTTGGCATAATTCAGCGACAGTGACGATACTCGTGTTTTTAATAAAATGATTTCTTTCAATTAGCTATCAGATCGGGTGATTACTACATGTTCGACGATTTGGACGATGACGACGTCACCGATTTGATCCCCGACACTGAATCGGAAAGCCAGCCGAAACCAGAAAAACGTGACAGAAGAATGACCATCTCCGAGGTATGCCGATTCGCTTGACTTCCTCATTATTATCAAATTATTACCAAGATTGAGTTGCACGATTCTGAAGGATCAAAACACGTCGCTCCGAATCTGAAGCGACGTTTTAATCGAGGCGCGCCTGACACATCGAGAAATTCTGCGGAACGACACAACATTTCTTCCCATTCGAACTCGACGTTCAACCTTTTATTTTGCGTTACGTTAACTTTACGTTCAGTCAACGAATCCATCGGATGGATCACGGTCAAAGAGGTTGATTTGATCTCCATGCACGCATAAATTCTGGCATTGTCTATCGATCTATCACTGAACTCCTCCCCCGTACACTCCGGAGAATCATTGTCACGATTTTCACTGCCCTTGACACCATCGAGGAGTTGTTAGTCAGCGGACAACAGTACAGCAACGAAAGACAAATTAATACCATGGATAGAAATGACTCTAAAGTCTGGTCCCGTTACAGTTGATGAACACGGTGATTAAGACAGACATTGAGATCGCGACGCACATCGCCATGTACGGAGGAACCGAAAAGGATGCCCTGAGGCTGCGTCGTCAAAGCGTGCCTTTAACAAGGAAGAAATCGTCTATGTCGTATCTCAGTGCACGTTCCGAGGCCGACACCGCAGTGGCCACCGATGTGAGACCCCCCATTAAAAAGGCTGCATGTCACCGCTATACGGGCTCTCTTCTCTTCACCCGCCCATCATTTTCTCCTTCTTCATTTTTATTATCTCTTTTTTTTTCATTTTTCTCATAAATTCCCCTCCACTTCAACGTCGTTTCACTTTGATGCGCGATTCGTATCTTTCTCTGTTTCTCTGTAATCTCGTTGTTGTCATTGTTTTTTAATACGCTGTCGATCATCAACCAGTATCCCGTTTGGTAATATTTTTATCTTTTTTATTATTCTTCTTAGCTTTCGTTGCACATTGCGTTTTCGTTTCCCCTTTCCCATCGTTCGTTAGTCATCGTATTTAGTGATCGTTGAACTCATTCTGCTACATCTGAACACCACTCTACTGATGTACAAGTTTTAACACGTTTCTAACAGAATAATGAGTCACAGCAAACCACAAGTAATGACGATACCAATTAATCGTAAGGATATTGTATCCGCTAGTTGTTACAGTGCTTCGATGGTAATCCTTTTCTATTCGCATCTTACAGCTTTGTAGAAAATAAAAGATGCAGGTGGTGGCGTAACACTCACGCCTACTATCCCTTCGTTTCTTTTTCCTTTTTTCTTTTTCACATCTTTTCTAGTCAATGCGTAGTCGCAGAAGAGGCTCTTCATCGTTGGTGTACATAATCTACCGCTCGATACCTCGCTTAATTTGTTTTCATTACATTTACAGCTACTGTAATCTCACGCTTTCGATATTGTAACAAATAATCATCGATGTCGCGCAGCTGGTGTACGAGGAATTTGATTGGCACAACGCCGTCGATTATTTGAAATTCATTTTTGCAATTGCGCAACGATTAACGGCGCGTTGCCTTCAAATTTCACGTAGCAGAGAGATGTGTTGCATAAACAGCGATAACAAGAATATAACAGACGGTTTGTCGTTTGAACCAGAGTGGCGATAAGACAAGCCTCGCATCAGCTGACGCAGAAACGGAGGAGAAAGATGAATCCATGGCGGAAGCTACCAAAACACCGGAGCCGTCGGACGACGAGTATGGCGATGATAAAGCAGATGAGAAGGACGAGGAGGAGGAGGAAGAGAAAAAGGGGATGTCGATTATTACGTACTTAAAATTCCTCATGGTTATTGTCAACAGCACTCTAACATCGATGACGAAGTACCTGAACAGATTTTCGCGAGATTACAGATATATCCGTAAGGTTCTAACGCAAGAAAAACAGCTGCTAAAGGTAAATCGCGAGATACGAGAAATGTAGACTATCAATCGTGAAAATAATCTTCCCTCCGCTGTTTCGTTTTTTAGGCAAAGCCAGATTTTCGGATGGGCAAGCGATTGGGTATCAATCAGATGTGGCAACCGATTCCTCTGCTGAAAGGGGGGTAAGATGTCGCGAGATTCAAATAATTGTAATTAAAGAGTCGTTCATTCGTTTTTAGTTTACTGGAGTAGACTGTTCTTACATGTGTAGCTGTACAAATAACGTAGCACAGAATATCAGAAGCTCGTTTTTAGGACTTAGATAGTAGCGATGTGCTTGTCCCAAGTATTAGCTTTCCTCAAGAAAACTATTCGAAGTCTCTTTAAGGAAAGGTAGTCTGTACCTTCCCCCGCTATTTAGGCCAGATATAGTAGAAGCTAGAGTAGTAAATGTAGTCGCTCTGACAGATCATCTGATGGAAATATCGAAGATTACGATGCTGGCGAGGGTCCTAGTCATGCACAACCACAGCAGCAAAGGTATGATTTTTTGTAGAGAATGCTTTCTTCGATCGTTTTTTTTTTCAATCCAGTCAGAGAATTAGGCTAACGGTGTTTGTTGATCCGCTTTATTACTTCCGTATAATTAACAGTCCCAAAAGATCCCCTTCAATGTAATTCTTCTTGTTAAGTAGATGTAGAGGAAAGTGTTGTCTTTAATAGGAAAAGGAGCTCGCAGACGGTCCCGCACATTCGTATTTTGGCACCGAGTTTGGAGCGAGGATTGGATATGTCCTCCTCCAGGTATAGAGAGAAATTCGTGGATAATTAATTTCTCACGTGAATCTATCTGCACCTTTCGCACATTTGTCTTCGCTAGCGGCATGCCGTTCTTTTCGCACCCCTTATAAATTATTGTACGCTGTAGAATGGCATTTGTGCTATAATCCATAAATTCGGACTTTGTGATTGTTAAAAAGTTTGAGGTTCACAAAAGGAAGCATACCATTCGAATGCTTTTACTTTCGTCTCCCAGGTCTTCAAGCTGAGCTTTCAGTGTGCTTGCGTTACATCGATGTTCTGCAGAAGAAAGAATGCCATTTTCTTTCTTCTGCATTATAAATATATTGTTTTTCAACTGATCTAAACTCTTTTTTTTTCTATATTCAGCACAATTTTCTCCGACATTGCAACTGTGCCACCCGATAACGAGGAAGATCAATTATCTGAAGTCGATCAACCACCGATTATACAATTATTGGCGTCCATCTGGTTCGGTATCCTGGCCCACTCGTGTCTGCTCTGCTACTTCATGGTGTTCCTTCATCAAATAAAAAATGCCTCCGTTCTCTCTACCCCTTTGCCCCTCATGGTGTTCTGCTGGGGTTCGTTAACTATTCCGCGACCCTCGAAAACATTCTGGATTACTTTAATCGCATATACCGAGGTAAAATATCAACTCCTAAAGCGCTGGGTGCCCTTTCATTTAAGAAGTTGTGCAGACAACTAACGCTGAATTTTTGTAGGCAATCGTTATAGTGAAGTGCATTTTCCAATTGGAAGTACTACCTTGGAACAGAGATGCTGCGCCAAACAATCCTCTGTTCGCGCCTAGAATCATGGGGGTTGAACGAAAACATAATTACGCCCTGTGGGATCTGTTGGTACTTCTCATGATATTCTTCCACAGGTAAATCATGCAATGAATGTAAACTTTGATTTACAAAAATATGTATTATAAATATCACTTTTAGACTTATGCTTAAATCCTTGGGGCAATGGACTACTCCCTCGTTGAAACCGAGGAAAATTATCCCTTCCACGTTAACTATTGTTTCATCGAAACCTCCACCCGAGGAAAGAGGCCAGGGAGAACCTATCACGCGAGAGAACGATGTCGAGTACTGTCAATTGCTTGATTGCTTTATCAGATACCTTTCGTGCATCTTCCATTAACATTAATGTTTTTTTTTCTTTTGCAGCGATGCTACCCGAGTAAAAACGCCCAGAGGAAGAATTTTGAATATCAATCAGACAGGGGAAGAGGAGCATGCTCAAACAACCGGTGAGCATGAGAAACTTGTGGCTGTTCAAGGGGATGAACAGAATCCAATAAATGGCGACTTTAAGAAAACGCTGAACTTGAGGTGAGCAGAGATGTTTAACTTAATGTATCATGGTTAATTAAAGATTAATTCGAATACCTATGATTCATCTTCAGCGTTCAGAAATATGTGGAGCCAACAAAATACTTCTTCCAACAAATCCTTCGCTCGAGCGGCAAGGAAAAAACGAACGTGTACGCGTACATGTTCCTCTGCGATTTCTTCAATTTCTTGTTGCTTATTTTCGGATTCTCTGCATTCGGAGTAAGTGGTGTAATATCTTTTCCTTACTAATTGTTGAGCTTAAAAAATATTTGTTTCGACGAATTTTCAGACACAGCAAGGTGATGGAGGTGTTACGGCTTATCTGCAAGAAAATCGAGTCCCCATGCCGTTCTTATTGATGTTGTTACTACAATTTGCCTTGATAGTAATCGATAGAGCCCTGTTCCTGAAGAAGTCAATTGTAGGAAAGTTAATTTTCCACTATTGCTTAATATTCGGCGTCCACATTTGGATGTTCTTTATATTACCAAGCGTTACCGAACGGTACGAATAATTATTAATTATATACGGATTGCGCTTCGTATTTTTCGACGTTTTTTAAAGTAACGATTACCATTTATAACGACAGACAATTCAACGATCGGCTTCCACCGCAAATTTGGTACATGGTCAAGTGTTTCTACCTTTTATTAGCAGCCTATCAATTACGACAGGGCTATCCAACACGTATACTTGGCAATTTCCTTTGCAAGAAGTATAGCATCGTGAACTACGTTCTCTTTAAAGGGTTCGAATAATGTTTATTTCCCGAATTTACAAAAATCCGCGTACATCTCACAAAACCGTGCGATCCCGATTTCCTTTTACAGATTTATGTTGGTTCCTTTCTTATTCGAGTTAAGAGCGGTCATGGACTGGATCTGGACCGACACGTCCATGACGATAATGGACTGGTTCAAAATGGAAGATATTTTCGCAAACATTTATCAGATTAAGGTAAGCTGTACAATTAATTGTTCCACGTTCAAATTGCACCGACAATTTTGATTACAGTGTATGCGTGGCGTCGAGGCGGATTTCCCACAGCCGAGAGGAGTGAAGAAACAACAAATGAGCAAATACTTGGTCGGTGGCGGTGCTCTGTTTTTCATGATCGGATTAATATGGTTCCCCCTATTGTTGTTCGCTCTCGGCGGCACGGTCGGCGTCTCTAATCTACCATACGACGTTTCCATGAAAATCAGAATCGGCCCTTACGAGCCAATTTACTCCATGTCCGCGCAAAGTAGTTCTATCATCGAGTACACGGAGTCCGAGTACACTAGATTCTCGAATTTGTACACGAGAGACAGACCAGCGGTCACGTTCCTTGAGAATTATATACACTCGGACGTTGCCGCGGTGAAGCTGAGCGGGTTCTCTCGGAAATTGTGGAGTATATCTCCGCCAGACTTAGACAGGTACGATTATGAATTAATTTAACTTCGTTCATTCGGCTTGAACTCTCCGACCCTTGCAGACTGATAACGGAATTAGAAGATAATAGCACGACTGTCACTGTCCACGTGGAGTGGACAGTGTCCCGGAAGACGGACGCCAAAGACGCGAGTGGTGTGACGACGACAGTGAACGATATAAAACTGCAACCGTTCGTGAACGATGAATTTAATCCTGTGAGAAAGACTTTGGCGAACATGCTCTCTAGCAACGAAACTACGATGCACAATGGCACCATCATGTTGCAACACGCTTTCCCGAAGTTTCTGAAAGTGACCGGTCGACATACCGACGTTGTTCCTCAGCTAATGCGTATCCGTAAGTCCCACGCGAAATAGAAATTCGTGGAAAATTTGTAAGAATAACATCGATCGATATCGTGGGATTGGTTTTCAGCGAAATGGCTGGACGACGAGTCCGAGGAGGAAGACGAGGAACAGTTTTACAGAAACATTAGTCTTCACCTGTCTACAGACGCGAATTGTTGTGCTCGCCAGAAGTGGTGGGTCGTTAAAGAAATCTGCAACGATACCTTTTACGATCAACTATTGAGCAGAGTACCTCTGAACGACTGCAAGTACATTATGATGCTGCTGTTCAACGATAAAACGTTCCCCGAGGGACTGAGCTTTATCAGTGGGTTCGGGTATGTTGGGAAAAAAAAACAAGCCAGCCTTGATTTCTTCAATGTATAAAACACTTGAACTCCTGTATACTTTTATAGAATACTAGGACTGTACACTACTGCGGTAATAGTCATCAGTCAAATGATGAGGAAAATAGTCAGCGACATGGCGCCGAAGATTATGTTCGAGGATCTGCCCTACGTGGACAGAATTCTGCGATTATGTCTGGACATTTACCTGGTCCGCGAAAGTGGGGAATTGTGCCTGGAAGAAGACTTATTCGCTAAATTAATATTCCTCTACAGATCGCCGGAGACGCTGATAAGGTTGATCTTGCGATTAGAACGTTTTGCAATTAACGATAATTAACTTTCCATAAAGTAATGCAACGAGCGAATCACATTTTTCAGATGGACAAGGCCTCCTGAGGAGGGGGAAAGGACTGACAATGAAGATCAGGATGATGCGGACGAAGAAGAAGAAGAAACGACACGCAGAAGAGAATCCCGAGACGTTTCTAGACAGGAATAAATTAATGAAATGTCGGTGAGAATGAAAGGTACAGTTGTTGATATGTGTGTTGTACAATTTTTATTACGTTGAAAATATTTAAGAAATGCCTGTTAATTATGCGAGGGGTGAAAGAACAGGAAATGGTTCGAAAACTTTCGGAAACTCAGGAATTGTTATCACTGCGTTCCTTAAAGGATTTATTAACATAGGAACCGTTCCTACGTTGGAAAATGTATATTACAAAAAGGATGTATATACGTGGTTAGCGAAGATATAGCAAGAGATTACGAAAGATCAAAATAAGGAACATCAAAAGATACCTCAAATTTGAAAAGAATCTTGGGGTGTATCATGTGGTAGAATTATTTATTTCCCGTGCTTTTCAGTAAAGGTTCTTTTCCCCAGATTTTTACTTTAATATTTATCGATAAGTCGCTTGTATAGCTGTTCGTATGTAACGTATGAAAAATGTTGTGATTTATGAGGCGTCAGTATCGCGATATTGAAACAAGTGCTTTATACGAATAAGATTAAGTTTGTCGAACCGTATGCGAGATAGTGCTTCTGTTTGCTTTTAATTTATTAGCATTCACAGTCGCATCCAAGTGTTTGTACCTCAATGCATTTAAGATTGTAAATCTATACATGAAGATACAGCCCCCTTCTTCCTAAAAGAAATTCATCCTTCGAATACTGCCGATAGTAATCGATCTTTCGTTAAATTTATACGATTTTCTATTTCGTCAAACCTTGAACGCGTTTTATACATTAAATGTATTCCACGAAAATTTTCACGTCATGACAGGTATCATTGGTTGTAAATACTCGCATATAAATATTGTATCATGTCGCCTTGATATGTATCTTAAGATTATATTCGAATACAAATGGTTCGAAACGGATCCTGTTTGATTCTTCCTTCTTTCGGTAAGAAATTAAAAAATGCTGCCGTTCAATCATACAACATTTTATTAGGCATTTCCTTACAGACAACGATTTCCAAGATTTCTCACTTTAATGAATGTCGAACTACGTCGAACCCAAATCAATCGGGTACAGAATATTATAGTACGTATTTATC
This sequence comes from Holcopasites calliopsidis, assembly GCA_023838395.1. Taxonomy (NCBI): domain Eukaryota; kingdom Metazoa; phylum Arthropoda; class Insecta; order Hymenoptera; family Apidae; genus Holcopasites; species Holcopasites calliopsidis. Next base: position 4,664,899 of record JALHAQ010000009.1, read on the forward strand.
ACTTGAACTGGTGAGGAAGATTAATTTATTCTAAACGATGTAACACTAGTCTTTAACATTCTCGTACGATTTCAAAAAATATTAGCAAAGTTCTTAAAAAAATGTAGCATCGTTAATATCAACATGCACCTTAATCGCTCCTCACTCGTAATATATAAAAAGTATAGAAAAAATCGTGCGGTTAAAATATGCGCAGCAAACTTCAACACTTATTTTACTGAATAGTTAATTGAGGATCATAAATACTCTTCATCGCTAATGCAAATAGTAAAACTGCTCGATCTAGATCGAGCGGGCGCATTTTAATATATATTTAATCAATAAACGCCTGTGTCATATTAATTGCAAATTACTTGGCAATTTCCATTACATTTATATATCGTACAAACTAAGCATATAGAAAGAAGGATCGAGGTAAGGCAGCATATTATCACGAGTTATTATATACGATCGATACGCAATATCATCGAGTACCATCGCACATCTACGTGTCGACGGTGATATTTGTATTTCTAGAATCGCGCAACACATGCATAAATTCTTAATGCCAATAACTGATAATTATTGGGACACAGATTTCGAATGGAATGGACAATCTCTTGTCAACTGATTCTAAGCGACCCTTAAAATTAAAGCATTGTACACCTCTGTTATTGTCTGGATAACTCCTTGCATCTCAATTTCAATGCAATATTCTCCTGTTTCAGGTGCTCCAATTCCTCCAGCTTCTTCTGCAGTTCCTGGTTCCTCTGCTGTAGCCTCGTATTGTCCCCTTGCAGCCTCTCGTTCAGTTCAAGCAGGCTTCTCATTCTGCTTGCATCCTTGCTGGGGTGCATTTCACTGACTATATCGTCCGTTTGAGACAACAGATGCTTAATCAGATTGGCTTGAGAATTCAGATGCAACTCTTGCATTGCCCTTAATATTCTGGTGCTCTCCCGCTTCGTGCATACATTCACAACTTCTCTTATCGTATTCAGCATTGTAGGATCAGTTTCCTTTGCTTCTACTTTCTTACTCATTTCGTAGGCCCTTGTTTTCTCCTTAGGAGCCTCTATCTGGGAGGTTCCCTCCTTGGATGGATCCGAAGGCCTGCTGTTCTCCTTCACATCCGCTGCCTGAGTATTTTCCTTGTGGCTCCCAGAGCGTCTAGTCCTTTCCTTCACAATTACTTTATTCTCCGTACCCTTCACCCTCGGGTCTTTAACTTTTACCTTCACTTCATCCTTCATCTCCTGCTCCTTTCCATCGCTCTTCACTTTATTCTCAATTGGCTTCAGCTTGGTCTCAGCCACCGGCTTCTCTTTCCTTTCCACTATTCTCACCTTCAGCTGTTGCTTCCTAGCATCCTGCTCGGACATCTTTCTCAACTCCTTTGCTTCTCTGATGGCTGATTGCTTATCAGGATGCGTAGACTGCGCAACCTTTGAATACGCATTCTCCCCTTTACTTTTTTGCACATGCGGGAAGGGAGAGGATGTTGCAGTTCTTGTTGTTACATGCCTGTCCACCGGATAGACATTCTTAACGTCCGAGGATACTAAATCCAAGTCCTCTAGGAAGGAGTCATTCATGTCTGTTTATGGATTCTGCTACTACGATAATAATCCGAACAGAATTTTCGTATTCATATAAGTGTAGCAGGAACTTTGACGAGTTGGAGCGTCGATGGAGCTGCGTCGGAGATTCGTTAATTACAACTGTCTTCAATTCTTCGATCACGAGGAGCACCAAGTAGGAATATCACAATGTTTCATACTTGGATTCATCGTAAGGGATCAGCTTCTTCGATTGTTCCGCAAAGTTCGATCAGAGGCAGTGCAGAACTTCATTTACAATAGCTGAAAATAGTAACGAATCTTGTCCAACCTTCCGTCGGATGTTACAGCACAAAAACCTGTGACCAATTCAAACTGACTTATGTTGGTACGATCAGCTGACTGGGACTCGTTAAACATCCAAAACGCCATCTATCACAGCGTTATTATAAAATTCTTAGTCTACGCGATATTGTCATTCACGCATTAAGTTCAAATGCAGGAGAATCCTTTGGGTCTCGATGCCAGATTTTCATTCCAAACTCCCGTGTAGGAAATCCAGATAGTCTTTGGCGTATCTCTAGTTCCGACGGCGGACGTAACTGCGCCCAATTTGGGACTATTACGTTGGTACGCTTGGCTCGGTAGGCATATATAGTGGGATCATTTCTGCGTTCAATCACAGTAACTTCGTTCTTCGCACTAATTGCTCGTGCCGGTTTCCGAACCTACTTGTCCGAGCAGTCGCCTTTGTTAGGGGGTAGTCGTGTTTGATACAGTACAACACGATGAAGGGGCTCGTTATTCTTTTACAAATACTCCTCCTCGTCTCCCTCGCGAAGGGATTTCTAAACGTTTATCCCAAGCTCAGGAAATCCCGCCTTTTGAACGAAGAGGATGCTGGGGAACCCCTTTTCTTAACGCCGCTTATCGAAAGCGGAAAAATAAGCGAGGCACGAACCAAAGCGGCAGTACAGCACAAAGAAATGGTCGATGTCAGCAGTTACGCCGGTTACTTAACTGTCAATAAAGAATACAATTCGAACATGTTCTTTTGGTTCTTCCCGGCGGTGGTGAGTAATTGAACAAATCGAATATTAGCTAACACTTTGCCGGCCGCATATTTATCGAACCGCTGTTACGCTGCCGTCGGCGAAATTCACGCAGATTTCACTGTTTGCCGTCGGCAAGATTCTCGCGGATTCCACCGCTTGCCGTCGGCAAGATTCTCGCGTATTCCACCGCTTGCCGTCGGCAAGATTCTCGCGTATTCCATCGCTTGCCGTCGGCAAGATTCTCGCGGATTCCACCGCTTGCCGTCGGCAAGATTCACTTGGATTCTTACGCTTGCCGTCGGCAAGATTCGCGCGCAGTCCACCGCTCGCCGTCGGCGAAATTCACGCGGATTCCACTGCTTGCCGTCGGCAAGATTCACGTAGATTCTACCGCTTGCCGTCGGCAAGATTCACGCAGATTTTACTGCTCGCCGTCGGCGAGAAAGGCATTAAGATAACTGTTACAATTGAAACCCGGGTTCCCTATACATCAGTTGTTCCTCTGCAACAATCTGTTTACCTATACAAACATCGAAATGAAGCATCGTCGCTGGCGAAAGGAAGTCACGCGTACATACGTGACAGCGGCCGGCAAAGTGTTAAGAAAAAGGTGTTTGACTTTTATTGCCGATCCGTTTTTATTTTTGTTTAATTATGTAGTCGGTAATCGGGAACTTTTTTTAAACGTAGAATTCTCCAAAAACCGCCCCTGTAGTATTGTGGCTACAGGGGGGGCCCGGAGCCACGTCCATGTTCGGTCTTTTCATGGAGAATGGACCATTCATGGTGACCGCTAATAAAACGCTCGCAATGCGCAAATACTCTTGGAACAAATCGCATAATTTATTGTACATCGATAATCCAGTTGGCACTGGATTCAGTTTCACTGATAACGAAAAGGGATATGCTACGAATGAGACTGACGTGGGAAGGGATGTTCATACAGCATTGGTCCAATTCTTTAAATTATTCCCAGAGCTGCAAGGCAATGATTTCTTTGTCACTGGTGAATCTTACGCTGGGAAATATGTCCCTGCTGTGTCTCATGCTATAAAGGATTACAATACCAAGGCGGAGACAAAGATCAATTTAAAGGGTTTGGCCATTGGGAATGGTTTGAGCGATCCGGAGAATCAGTTATTGTATGGGGATTACTTGTACCAATTGGGATTGGTCGATGCAAACGGCAGGGATATGTTCCACAAGTTCGAGGAGGAGGGGAAAACTTTTATTAAACAACAGAAATACGAAGAGGCATTCAACGTGTTCGAGGAGCTCCTCAACGGAGATTTAATCCAACACCCTTCACTGTTCACGAATTTAACTGGTTTCAAATACTACTTCAATTATTTGCATACCGAGGATTCGAAGGATTCCGATTATATGTCCGAATGGGTCCAAAAGGCCGATGTGAGGAAAGCCATACATGTTGGCAATTGTTCGTTCCACGTAGAAGATAACACCGTGGAAATACATCTGAAGGAAGACGTAATGAAATCCGTGGCAGATATTATAGCCGATCTGACCCAACATTACAGAGTGTTGCTGTACAATGGACAACTTGATATCATTGTAGCATACCCTCTGACCGAGAATTATATAAGGAACCTAAAGTGGCCTGGCGCGGAGAAATACAAAACTGCCCCACGGAAATTGTGGTGGGTCGGAAAGGAGTTGGCTGGCTACTCGAAGACTGTCGACAACTTGACAGAGGTCTTGGTGAGAAATGCTGGCCACATGGTTCCTTCTGATCAGCCCAAATGGGCCCTCGATCTGATTACTCGTTTCACACACAACAAAGCTTTCTAAGTACTTAATCGAGCGTCCTTGTCACGCATGTGATAATTTTTACCAGGCTCGTATACGTAATTTAGAATTGTAAGGAAACGTTATTCCAAAGCAATGATGTATACTCAGTAGAAATGATAAATATTTAATTTTGTAATTGAAGAAATAGTAAACATTTATTCGTATAAAATAGTGTATAATTATGTCAGTGAGCTAGCTTAATAAACAATTTTCCTACTTATACTTAGGTTATAGCCCGCCAAACGTTGCGAATTTTGCTTTTAATAAAAAAAAATATTAAAGCATGTTATCCGCAAGGTAATCTCAGTCGCAGCGAATGTCATGATCGTAAAAGATCTTCGATCTTTCGAGTCGGCTCGTATGGCATCAATTAATCATTTGATCTAGAATAGATCTCGTTAATCTAAATATGGTAATAGAAAATCATCCACTATGGAAACGTTCTTGTGCCACTCGAAATGTGGAATGTTCGGAACCGCGATGAGAGTGAGCCTTCCACTTTCATCCAATGTCTTCAAACCAATTAAATCGTCCCTATAAATAATTCTATCACGCATGTCTATCACAGTTTCGTTCCCGTCGTAATAGCCGAAGTGGCTACTCTGCCATGGGGTGATAACTCCATCATCGGGCCCACCGATTAATACCATCCTCTTTAGTTTAGTAAGACCCTGCTTGGACGTTATCAATTTCGTCGAGTTTCTTTCGTTATTCACGTACGGAAGAAATTTACTATATTTATAATATAATTCCTGGAAAACGAACGGGGAATAACAAACCGGGATCTTGGCCCAGAAAAAAGAAAATTGATCAAGCACAGGATACCAACTTGATGATAGGGATCGTTCCAATAATTCCCGACGCTCGTGTGTTGCCCGATTTTCGAGTAGAATAATTCGTATGCTGTCTCGCATACCAAATCAGGGAAAAATAAATGCAAGAATCGTGCTGAAAAGGAATATACGATTTGAGACGATCAGTTCTTCGTTCTTCTTTAAAGATGGCACTACGATCACCCACTTCCGTATTGTCCAGCCTGTGGCGAGCTCAATGAGATGAAGTTTCTGACATTATGCCCGGGAAACCTTTGAAGAATCGCTCGAGCTAGTAAACCACCCTGGCTATATCCCACTAAATTTATCCCCTCGGGAAATGCAGCACCTATAGACATAACGTCCATCCCTATTTCCTCTACTTGTCTCCACATCGGCTCCAGACTACTCCATCCAGCATACCTCGGAGTGTTATAAACTTCGGTCCCTGGATGCATCTAAGACAAAAGGACGACCTTAAATACGTTGAACGAGAAACAGTTGTACATCTAAATATTTCCATCACGTTTGCCCGCAAAATTTATACGTCCGCGACATCTTCAACGTCGGAGACTTCGTACGGAAATTACTCACTTCTTGGATTCTGTTACTGATCAACTCCATACTGTCACTTCCAGTGAGCACGCCGTGGATAACAACCACGGCACGATAACTTTCCGCAACATGGCTGGGTAAAATTAAATGTAGCAAAAGGAAATTAAAGACAACATTTGGGGTAGCCATCGGTAGCGATAGAAACTGGACGCTACCGTCAAAAACATTCTATCATGTCCGGTTTAAGTACATTTTCCATTGAAGCGATTGGAGTTCGAGATAAAAGCTGCAGCTTGCCACGGCAACGGCTTTTGATTGGAGGAGAACTTCCGTTACCGCCAGGCTTTTGTCGCTTCGTTGGAAGAGCAGCCCGAGGATCGATTTTACTGAGCAATATCTTCTAGAGGGAAGCACAGACCCTGGTTTTGGGGGGGATGGCCGGAAAGAGAGAGACGCCGTTTATCGGCAATGACCCTTGCACTCTGAACCATAATGACTATAATGATTTCATCGAATAATAAGGGTCCTCCGATCTTGTGATACATATTAATTGCTGAAGGGCAATTATTTTTTCCTCGATGTACTACAATCCTTTACCATGATGCTGCTGGAACGTCGTTTTATAAATGACCCATCGAGTAGAGCAATTATGAACAAAATAAGTTGTGATCACCATGAAATAGTCATCGTGCGGGCTGAAAAATTAATGAACAGTTGTGATCGATACGGCAACGCCAATGACGGAGAAAGGAATTCAATTGCGTACGAAATAACGTGCTGCAGAATGCGGTAGATCCCTAATCCTTTTGCAGCTGGGTGGACGGTTCATGGGCACGTGGCATTTCCCGTGCTTCCACCATATATCACCGTGTTCTGACATCACCCCTAGTTGGCATACAAAACTCACGCCTTGGAGAACGAATGCCAGCCGCATTGTTTCGACCACCGTCACCCGTCCCCTCCCCCTGATTATATAGCAGTTCCGCCTCGACAAGAAGCTTTTGTGCACCTCGTAAGAACATTGCTGCAATTTTGGGTGGCATGCGTTTGCCATATTTCGATGATTCAAGTAAATACGTTTAAAGAATGCAGTCTCTCGAATTTGTAAAGTCATTCACGTTACGAGGGAAGAAAGGGATGGACGTATCTTACGTGATGACACATTGAATAGTTCACCGGAACACCCCATGAAAGTTCAAGAAAATGCAGAAATCATTCCAGCACAGACGGGCATGAAAATTCAAGGAACCGCATATTCGCTCTAATCGAGTCTACGGAAAAGCTTTGCAACAACCGACGCTCCTTTTTTTTCCCCCGGTGAAGAGGGAAAGAAGCCAAGGGGAATGAGAACGAGAAGAGAGGAAAGACGGCCAATCCAATTCCACGCTCAAACCCGACCATCGTGATGGCGGAGGGTGGCGAAAAAACGCAGCCACGCCAGAGCGCTAGGCGAGATAGGTCTCTCGGAGCTTTTTTGCGTTTAATCAAGGATATTCGCGGTCGGCTGACTCCCGCTATTTTAGTCCGCCAAGTGCTAACCGAGCTGTGCAACCGCCAGCGACGACCATATCGCAAGGAAGTGGATGAAGGAATCTTCGTCCTTTGACCTCGCAGAGATGTACTTACCCCTGTTTCGTCGTTCGACATGCATTTCCTGTAAATTGTTATTAGAACATTACAATTGTTGGCACGAACGAACAGTTAATTCCTTGATATACACAGCGTCAGAATTTGTCGAAAAATTCCAGCATCCCTGCAATGATAATTTACAGCCGTTTCGAGGGGGTAGTAATACAGCTTCCGGTTTTGTAAATTCAAATGTACACAACGCAGGACGGACGAGAACGGCACCAGTGTAATATTTGCAAAAATATGCAGAGACCTGCGCTGCTGGTTATGTTTCTCATCCCCCCTGTTGTCTTTATTCGGTGATGGCGATAAAAGGAACCAACAAAATAATATTCTCTATTCCCTCTCTCTGTGCAGAAAAGGTAGCGAGAGAAAAACAAGAGAAAACATACAGCATATGAAAAATGATAAATAAGGGATGTCAATTGAGCGCACCCTTAATTCAAGCGTTTCCTCCCTGCTCGCCAAAAGGAATCATGGATCCTCTTCATCCGGGAATCAGCTCGAGAGTCTGTTTAAGGCCACCCTCTGGCTCGGTAAGCACAGAGGCGGGAGAGAAGACGAAGTGGGTGGTACGGTGTCGGAGGAACGGCCGGGAGATTAGCGTTAATTACAGAGTTGAGCCGTTCCGGGGTTGGGACGAGTGCGAGGTATTTGTCACTCGGTGCTGCGCTCTCGACTCCTGTTCCTCGTTCTGAATATTAATAACCCCGCGCCATTCTTCACCACCCCCTTACCTCCATCCACCCTCTCCTCCTCACCTCTCGTTTTACGCGACGTCCGATGAATTGCTTGGCAGACAACGCTACTCATTATGCTGACTGCTTGATTTCATCACCGTCACCGCCGCGTGAAAATTAATTGTCCCTTGATCGGGAAGAATAAGGATCGGCACGCGGATTTTCCATCAATTTCTGATGCTCGCGTCGTTCACGTTTTATCCGCAGGAATAAAGGACGGAATTCTGTTTCATCTTCTCGCGGTAATACATCGTTCGACAGTCTCCACCCCCCCCCCCCCCCATGGAAATAGTCCCTTCTGCCACAACGTTTTCCAAAAACTTGAAGGATGGCATCGTATCGGTTCGAACATCGGTCTCCACCCCCCTGCCGTTCATGTAACACGTCGATCAATCGATATCATCCTTTCTCGTCCTTTCTGCGGTCGGTCCCTCGATGGCGGTCCCATTCCCGCGCAAAACGTTCAGATATTCAAAGTCGGGGAATAGTTTATTCATGGCCGGCTCGGAGAACTTAGAAGGATATTGGAAGCGGCCCGGGAGAGGGTAGAAGATAGAAAAAGAAAGAAGGAGACAGACGAGAGAGTCGTGGAAAGGAGCGAGACGTGGCGAGGGAGAGCAGCGATATTGGTCGGACGGAAGTGTCCCCTCGGGGAAAGGAGGAAACGGGAGGAGCGTCGTCTCAACCCCCGATCCGATAAAACGAAAGAGGGACCCCCTTGTGGCACGACCACCACTCCTACACGTTGACCCACGTGACAGCGAGCCCGCCAATAAAATTCAAATAAACTCCGCCGTGCATACTAAATTATCACATCTTCCATTACGCGACCGCGTGCTCATCCCCAAACAGCTTCCTTCGGTCCCCGGGTAACGTTTCAACATCCTGTCGAAATTCCAATATCTTTGACTTTCGCTCGAGACGGAACCAACGATGTACCGTGTCTCGGTGGAAACGGTAAGCTGAACGCTGAAACGATTTCGAAATATTGCAAACGATTTGCCGTACAAACAATACGCGTTAAGTCCACGACACAGGGACTTATCGTCCACGCTAAGAAGATATCCCGTTTAATCGATCGACTCGGACGATCAGGGCTTAATGTGTTTTGTCGTTCTGCTTGATGGAAAACCAGAGGATTTAATGACCGACAAACAGTCTCGAGTGTTGGATCGTTCGAAGCAGGATTACAAAGGGTGTGCTTGATTGGACAGCGTGTATTGGTAGGTTACACCACCATTTGGTGTCATTAATCCGCGGTTGGATACTCGCCGAGAAAACAGCAATGACTCGTTCAGGAGGGTCCAGCTACGGCTATGAAGGGATGCAAAGGTCAGGTGGCCTTTTCCCAGGAACGCCCCAGATTTCAACATTACTCAAGCAGGATCAACCTGCCAGGATGGAGGCCATTGTTCGCCTTTACGCTCTTGAGCTTTCTTCCGCATCGTCGCTACACCATTCTGGCCCATCGAGACGCGCGTCACTTTTTCCCTCCGGACGTTATCGAACACTCGGAACGACCACTCCAATGGATGAATTCGGAAAATACAGTTACAAAATCCCTGTACAATTAGAGCATTCTTCTAATCCGCGGAGTGAAGTGCTACCAAAATTCTACTATCAGTAGGATGCGTCTATCGTTTTAATCTTATCGATCTTCTTTCTTCAGAGAATCAACTTGTTCAAGATGAACAGGAATTAACCAAACGGAATTTCCGTCGAGTAAAACAATTAGAAAGTTTAGCTGTGCACCTATTCTCCTCATCGGCTTGTCTACGCCCTGACTATTAGTATAATCGCTCGAGGCTGCGACCCTTAGCTACCCCCCCGAACGGTTCACTTTAATTCTTAGCAAGTTAGAGTCACTCCACCTCCCATCTGCGATCTGCACCACATCGCGCTTTATTCAGCCTCGATTGCGCCGTTCGAATCAAGTATTCAGCTCCATCAATTGCATTTTCATCCCTTCCAAAAAGTGTCCACGCTGCGCGCAATTGCCTGTACACTTTTTCTTCGTCAAATCTTTTATTTTACAAGTTCGATCACTTTCCGTGCCTTTGGATCTTTCATTTGAATTTAGATTAACAAACCGAACACGTGTAAACATCGGTGTTTTCCTTAAGGAAATTAGTCGTCGCGTCTTTCACAGTCGTTCGACTCCGTCTTTCGTCACGTCGCGAACAAATGTAGCGTTCCGCTGCGTGTCTAATTGATTTCCGTCCCGGCAAAGGGGGTGGCGTTACGACCGCATCGGGGCGAGTTTCGGACGCCGAGCCACCCCTTTGCATTATGGATGCACCTGATTTCACACTTGTTCGTTCGCACCGGCGAACTCCGCCGCCTCCGTAACGTCTCCATCGATATAAACGGGCCGCAATTTGCTGGCCCATTGTAAACCGCCCCTGCCTATTTCGATTCATGGGTAATAAATCCTGGCTAGGAGATATATGGCGAATTTATGTTTACGAAAGCTGCGGGCGAAGGAAACGTGCCCGGCTATCACCTACAATCTGTCGTAACAATCGACACGTATGTGCAGAAATAGATTGATGTATTTTTTGTTTATTTAGACGACAATAATGTATTAAGGATCTTGATTCAACGATTACATATCGTTTTGAGAACGTTGCAATTCGAAATTGGCCGTGTAACATGTGAATAATCCGTGCCACGTGCCGTGATCACGAATGGCTGCGAGCCATCGGCCCTACACCCCTCCGTTCTGTCCGCATCTTTCCTCCTGCCGCAAAAACCCACTTGAATAACCGGTCGCCTCGTCTGTTCGTTCGTTACTCATCATTCAATAGCAATTTGACCAGTCACCGAGATTAGAAAGCGACTTGAAAGCGATGCTAATTCGTCCCGGGCTCGCTGCTTTCTAATTTGGGATTCACCCTCTCTGACCCCGGTACCCATTGCTCTATATTCCGTTTTATATTAGCACAATTGATCGAGATATTTTACTTCCTCGCATTTGATTCCTTAATATAATACTCGCTACTGTTTCCAATTCACCTGTACAATTCAATGCGATCGTTCAACGATAAAATTAGACCTTTCTTCTTCACAGACTACACGAAGCAAACTTTGTTGTGCTGTAATTATTTTCCAAAGTGAAGAGTGTTTAGTTACGTGAAGATAGTTCTATCCATAATCGTTTTGTCATCTGTCGCGGTCTACGCCGACAGATGAAACCAAAGTGAAGCAAAACTTTGTCCAAGTGGACGAGCGAAAACGGCGAAAAGGACATCCGTGGCTTAACATATGGCTGGCGAAATTGCCGACGGGGTGGCGGTAACAATATTTACAGAAGGCTCGGCTAACCCCCGGTGTTTTGCTAAGACTGCACACCGCACGCTGCCGCAGCCCCGGGGGCAAGGGGTGTCACTTTACCCCGATAATCCCCCATAATACTCTTTAGCGATCCACGACTCGGTGTAATATTAAGTCCCTTACATTCAATTTCTATGGACTTACACCTTGTTCGCGGTGATTAGCATTTTGATTGCGACCGCCACCGCGCACTCTTCCTCCGGCCTTCGTTCCTTTCAACTAGAACGTCAACTATTGTTCCAATTCCGAGGAAGACGCAGTAAGGGAAAGAAATTTTGTGATTCTATCCGTTTGGTCGTAAAATGATTGTACTTCAATTAAAATTTCATCAAAAACATGAGATACGATCCTCGTTGTCTATGAACGAAGCACGCGCTCGAATGCCCAGTGTAATCGACGAATGTTTCGAATGTTACTCGCCGGAACGACAGGGATTTTTATTCGCGTCGCAGACGAATGCCCAGCGGAATCGCGTGTAATCGTCGCACAGACGGTGCACGCGTGCACAAAAATTAGGGTCGCATTCTACGCGTGACTCGCGAAACACCGAGGGTTGGCCCCGCGCGTATTTGCTTTAGAGCTCGGCAATCACGTCGAGGGTGGTCCAAGCCCACCAGGCTGCGATCCGGATTAGCGAGATCATAATCAGCCAATCACTGGCACGGCGCGGCAAGGTGTCAAATGTCAACTCCTACGGGAACGAGGATTGATTTCTTTCCGTAGATCCGTCCGGGGGTTGATCTCGGGACGGTGTATATATTCGTCGACATTCGATTCTAATAGGATTTCGCTTGCTCCGGAGTAGAGATCGATGAATTGAATTTGCCTCGACTAGGCTTGAGGCTGTCATCGTTCGACTACAAGGAAGTTCGACCGTCTAGACTGTCTGTCGTGCATCAAGTCCGCGGAAGCGGATGCGGAGACAAAGTGGCTCTGCGAGCTACCATTATACCGCCCGCAATACCAAACACGCTGAGAGTTGGCGAACATAAAGGAAACATTCAGAGCCCCGCGAAATCTCTATCCGCGGGAATGCAGATTCCGTGGTTGATGCGCGTCGAATTAATTTAACAAAGAATCCCAACGATTGCCCGAGATCTTATCGTAGAAAGAAGTTCTTCCAAATTTGATCAAACGCGTGAAACTGCAACCGCGCCAGTTTTCCAGCAAATCATCATTCGGAACACGTTGAACTCGCTTCTCGCAGCAGAAGCAGCAAGCAAAAGATCCATCCAGGGATCGAGCGTTACGGTGTAAAGTACGCTTGAGATTTGCGCGAAGCGTGAATGGACGAGGGCGTGGGAAACGGCGAATGCGGATAGTGTGGTGACTTGCGACCGGTCTCGGTAATTGTCGTAATTGTGCCGAGTGATTCACACATCAGGATCGGCGCAGCCGAATCCGCCCGTGGTTGCTTGCGTGCCCGCGACGACACTCGCACGATATTTCGCGCGTTTACACGCGTTGAAGGGAAAAAGAAAAACGGCAGCGAGCGCGAGCGCATCTGCGCGGGATTTCGGAAACAATTGCCGACAATTCTCGCCACTTGACTCGCGGCCAGCGATTGACGTGAGAATCCGCTTAGACGGTCGTACAAACTCCGCTCTACGGAGAGTATGAGGTCATCTTCATTAAATCGTTCTCCGCTTAATGACTGATCTAATTTTTTCCTTCTTTCCCCCGACAGAAGCAGAACGACCACAAACAGTGTCGTACAGCTTCAGCCCCCCTGTTCACCCCTTTTTTTTTTATTTACACTCCTTGATCTTCGCGGAAGAAGGGACTTTCCTTCCCACGTTCTTGCCGCTGGGTGTTAGATGCTTAATTACTGCATCCTCGTAAGTGCTCTATTCATTCTTGTAACGAGAACCGCACAGACCGCGCCAGGTTCACAATTTTTCCCAAATATCGATTTATTCTACTCCCGTGTTCTATATATTTCCGTTCATCAGTGCCGGTGAAAAATGGGTTAGAATTAATGACCCCGCGATGCATTCACGTTCGGGATGCTTCATCTGTGCAAATATCGATGTTACAAGTAACCTGGCCAGCTGCACACCGATATTGCGGCGTGCCAGCCGTAAAATACACGCATGCCACGGCACCGGTGCGGCGCCTGTTCCAGCGAGGATGGCTCGTAAGAGGGTTGATAAGGCTATCGCGCGCATCGCCCCGCGCGTTTAGCATACATTTGAATAATGGGCAGGCGGGTAATCCTTTAAACCGTTGGGCCCTCATCCCGTAACTAGGTATCCTTTCATCTCTCTGGCTCGAAGCTCGTCCGAGGCCAACCATCCTCCTTCCAACCAACCAACCACCACCACCACCACCACCACCACCACCACCACCACCACCTAGCGTTCACTTCCCTCCAGGCTGTCTGCCAGGGTTCGTTCTCTATTTCCCTCTCTTTCACCTCGGTCGCCGTTTAAAGATATTTCGTTAAAATAACAGTCTCGGCCCGACTGAGTGCTACTACACTCTCCACCTCTCACTCTGTATAGTCACCCTTATACAGACCGATGGCCGTGGCAAAAAGGGGGTGGCATTTGCAATGCAGAGGTTAAATGGCTGCGGGGGTCGGTCCAGCTCGGAGACGGGGATGAAACGGTTAGAGAGGGGAAGACGCTACGCAGCCACTGCACAGACTCGATTGGTTTTTTACTTGCCTCTCGAGCTCTCTGCTTTCCTCTATCTTCCTTCCTTTTACCAGCCGAACGCTCCTCGGGTACCTCCGTTCTCTCTCATTCTCCTTTAACTTCCACTTCCCTGTTATTCTCCTGTAGCCACCTCTTTTTCCGCTTCATCGGCCAAGCCAGGCTTTTCGTGAACGCCCGGAACCGAGGGGAAAAACGGAAAAAGAAACGACCGGGTGGACAAGGAAGAACAGAGAGAATATTACCCCGGGGGGCAAAGGGGCGGCACGGGGGTGGGCGAGATTAAACATTTATTTAAATGGCAGCCGCTTTGGAAGCACGACTAGCACGCATACCATCAACTATGTACACGCATTTAATATATGTTCTTCGCTCTGTGCGTGTGCGCCCGCTCGAACATACGCGGAACACATCCGCCGCCGTTTCCGTGTGGAAAAATACAGGGTCGCGGCAGGTGGACGATCGCGAATACGCGCGCCACGGGTGTAGATACTGCGACTACACACCGGAGGAAGGAGATTAGTCTGGTGGTTTTCAATCCCATTTTCATCGCGCCTCTACCACCCTTTCCGCGGCGGAACGATATCGTTGGGGCTCCATCGAGCCCCGTGATCGCGCGCAAATGGAGAATAAATCAAAGGTGGACGCGAACATTCGCGGCGGCGGATCTTCTAATCTTCATCGAGACGAATACTCGAATTCTTTTGCACACACTCGAAACAATGAATAGGTTCGTCGTTCGGTTCGTGGACCGAAGCATGTATGCAGGATTTAGTGCACGCCAGAGGAACGAGAGGTCGGGTTAGATTTCTTTCGATTGAGCTGAACAATCTCTGTCGACCTCGTTGAACCCGCGACAATTGATACTCGTATCGATGGATTTGTTGAAGTAGGTCGGGCAATGACCAACGGCCGAATATTTGGCATCTCGCAATCACGATACCCATTGGCGTTGTCGGGGCAATATATTGAAACGATAGCAGCAAACTCGACAGCGAAACGCCATCTGATAAATCTTTATTACCATCATCATTATAAACTGGATCATCGTCGTGTATCACGACGCTGACTCCGTGTCCCCGTAATCGATGACGAGCACAAAAAAAAAGATACTACACCAATGTTATTCATATGTATTCACAACGAAACGCACGCGCGATTATGAAAGCTCGTGGCGTGACATTAATTCAATTCCGGCAGGCTTAATTAATCGCAGAAGAAACTGTGTCAGTCGCGATCGATGACCACGGGTAAATCACATATCCAGGGGCAACGAGTAGCCGCGTTACGTCACGGGTTAATTAGTCTCCTACCGTTCCGCCACGATCAGATTTTAAACAATTAGCCGGCGCTGGGCGTGCGCCGAGCGTCTCCAGGGAACGGTCGCACCCATCTCCAGGTTCGTGTCCCACGGGACGAGCGTGACTTTCCACGCGAGCTTAATACTCGCATGCAACGCGCGGTCAGACCGACCGGTGCTTTATATCTTCGTTCTCGTTACACCCAACGTCAGAGTCTCTAAAGGTCCCGGTACCGTACGTATGCGGAACAAATATCCTTGGACGAACTGCCAGCGAACACGCTACCACCGTCGGTCCAATTCGATTCAATTCCACCGCTCTCTCTTCGTCCCTCCTTCTCCTTCTAGCCTCCATAGCTTCTTTTTTTTTTCAGTCGGTCTCTACCTCCGACCTGCACGATCCAGTTACTCCCCGGAGAACGATAGATCCTCGGTTGACTTTGCTCGGGGTGGTTTCTCTCAACTCGCCTCCATTGTCTCCGTCTTTGTCCCACCCAGCATTTTTCCTTTACGCGTAGCCGATGAGGGGTCGCGATCATCTGGATACAATTCCGGCTGCTCTCAAATTATCATTGATTTCAGTCCCTTCTCTCTGGAAATTTCGGGGGACGCCACTCGATTGAAACCCGCAGTGAAATTATTAGCGGCGATCGCGATTCTTGTTACGCGAGCAATGTATATTCTGGAAGTGTGTTCGTCAACGGGTCGACGTCGTTAATTCAATCGCGCGCCAGGTTGGTCTGTCCGCAGCGTTCAGCTGTAAAGCAGGCGCGCTGTGAAACGCGTTCCGTTCGGGCCGGGGTTAGTGTCATCAATCCTTTCGGCAACAGAATTCGAGAAGGCTGCGTCTATATCCGGCAGTTCGTGTTCACCGCTCTGCCCGGTCCCGCGTGTCTCGTTCATCCTGGTCAGTTAATAACCGTGGTTTGGATCCACGGTCCGCAACGTTGCTGACCACCGTGTCTGGTTGGGTTTTCGGGCGAATTATGGAAACACGGTTATACGATGCGGTGGCCGATGATAACGCGGCGAACCGGCTCGTTTCTCGTTTTAATTAAGCCCCGTTTTACGCCGCCGTTGCTCCAAGATACCCTGTCGACTCTCAGGGCCGAGGTATACGCGAGAAGGCTTGAATTTCAAGCTAGAACGAATCCCTTACACGAAGGCTGCCACAAGTGGCGCGTGGATAGTTCAATTTTTGGTTTTCACGGTGGTAACAAATTCTTTTTTCCCTGCTCACGGGTTCTAGAATATTTCCGGCATGCGTGGAATTGAAGCACGAGGTTTTTACGTGATGCACCAGTGGACGCACCGTGTGGTCAGCTACGGATCCCCCACTAGCTTGGTTTAATTAAACTTCGTCCAGCATGCTGGGCAAGGTATCGCTTAGAGTTCGCGGTTTTAATGAAATTTCAACAAAAGGAACTCCGCCGGTTGTCCGAATCTTTTTGCATGTACTCTTAGGATCGCCCCGCAGAAGTATCTCGTGTCGCCAATAATTCTTTTCAATAAGCTAGACTGTAGGATAAATTCAGGATCCATAAAAAAAAATTATTCTCTCCAAGACTCTTGGATCCCGGTATTTCATTTCCTCCACCCAGTTCACAGTACCTCGATATTTGTATCCTGTACTCGACAGACACTTCCACCCCGCCGCAATTGTCTACACTTTAGCAAACGTATGTACCGATAATATTTCCCAGACGGTTTTTATTGATTACCCAGTTTGGCTCAGCCAGAGGAATCTAGAGTGAATCAGTCTTTTCTAGAAGAGGAAATGTCTAAAGCAGAGGATACGAAGGATCGAGATAAAGAAGTCGGTGAAATAATAAAACGGTAATAGTATTTTCATAAGAGGCCATTTCTTTTTATGTATTACGGTTCTTCAATTAAGGGGGAAAGCAATTAGCCGCCGAGCCGCGAAAGTACGGTGGACTGTAGCAGCGGCGGGATTCATTTACGAAACATCTGGAGCGACGGGATGCATGCAGTTCCGTTTATTCCGACAATTTCGTTTAAATTAGCTGAGCGCGAGCGTTTTTACGTCGCCGCCGACCGGTTCACACGTACTCTCCCACCCCCACTTTCTGTTCCCGCGAGTAATCATCCAGATTCGTAAATTACTCGTTGTCCCCCTGCGCGCACGTTTCTACAAATCCACTTTGTTTCCTCGCGTTTGTTCAATTGAAATGACAAAAGGAAAAAAGAAACGACGAAGCGATTAACCGGATGCTGCGCACCGTCGCAAGGGATCAAGCTAACCTTGTTTGTCTTCCTGGTAATATTAATTCCAAGAACATCGAGCTTCGACTGAAATTAATCCTCTAAAAATGGCTAGCGTTTAATCAATTCTTTCAGTTATCGCAACCGGTGTGCAAAACCAATTTATGCTAAGTAGCGTATCAGGGACTAATCAGTGCGTCGATTTTTCTCCCCTGCGAGGAGAAGCACGTCGCTCTCTGGACCCTCGTTGTCCAGGTGCTCGCTTTTTAATTGGCGATCCCGAGCACGCTGGGGAGACATCGAGCAGACGGCGAAGAAGCGAGCATGAAAAGTTAAGTCGTGGGTTGCGTAAGGACTCTTGAAACTGCGAATTACCAGCCTTATTATTATCGCTCGCGGTTCTAACGCGCCACTTTTTCCTCGGCCATCCCCTCCTTGTCGAGGGACGAAACGAGGAAAGAAACCCTCCGGATAATAACTCGCGCCCTTCCATTTGTTCAAAGCAGTTACGAAACGTCGGTACTATCTATCGCTCGCGACCTTCCAGGCTTACAATCTCTTCCGTCTTAATCAATTCCATTTTCCTTTTTTTATGGAAACAGAATTAATTATTTGCAGGGCGGAGTAAACTTTTCTGTATAAATTATTCTGTCGACGATTTCTTCGAAGGAGTACTTTTATCAGCGCGCGTATATATTCCTCGAGGATTTCTTTATCCTTCCAGTTTATCACGCGAGCCCGACAGACACGGCTGGGGAGAAAAAAATTTAATTAAAACCAAAGCAGCCAGAGACAGAGGCGCACCGCGAAGTCGGGAAACGGAACGAACGACGAATGAGATACTCTTGTTACCCAGGTGAAAGAACACCCTCCGTTCTTTCTCGAACTAATCAAAGGCTGACGACTAATTAGATTAACCGATCGTAACGGTGTCCGTACGGGGATAGATAAACGAGCCGTTCCTTCCTCTCGTCTTCGACGATGCCTCGCGTCGTCGACGATTCCGCCTCGAATCCCTGGTGTACCCGCGCCACTGTACCCCCGATGGGCATAACCGCGCCCCTGTTTACCACTCACTACCCCTGATTAGCTGGACTTCCTGTCCACGAGCCGTCGCAACAATCCTCTGTATACGTGCACGTAGACGCGTCGCGGCGGCTAAGCGTCGCGTACGTGGCCAGTTTATTCATATAAAACGTGTGCCCGCGTTCGATCCGTCGTAGCTGCCCAGGGGGTTAATGATTGGGCTTGATTGCTCGGCAAACATAGGCGAGCCTCGAATCACCATCCCTTCGTTCCTCGTCCCCTTTAACGTCGTTTACGACTTCGTTCGTTGATTCTATTCCGCGTATCATCTCGGGAATAAAGGGGTTTCCTATTACGAACCGTTAATATCGGACCTAGATCTGATACCTTCGCGAGAGTATAGGAATTAGTAGGTAACATCGTTTGTAGATAAGAAACTGGGATTTTCAGCCCCGTGATGCTATATTTTCAGTCAACAATATTCGATAGACGCGCGAGCGAATGAAGACATCAGTATACTTCAGCATGCTGGCAGGAAAAGTAGCGGGGTCAGTTTGGAAAGTATATTACATCATCGTGTCGTGGTTTTACGACGAACACGCGCCTCCTTTTCTTACGACGTTACCCGTTCAAAAGGCGTGCACGATGAAGGAGGAGAGACGCGAACGAAGTCAACAACGACGACGACGACGACGACGACGATGATGATGACCAGGATGAGTCAGAGTCGAGATTGAGAATAGCGTCGGGGTTAACTGACGAAGGAAGTCCGACTTGACCGGCACCGTTTGACCCGCGAGATTAGTCGATCGTCCGGCGGCAACGACCCATTGATCTGCGATCAATCGGATTCATTGACGCGACGCTCGAACAGCCAGCATTTTCGCGGCTGTCGAACGAGCAACGTTCGAATAAGAAATTGAATTCCTGTTGAATGTTTAAATCGTGCATTGGGGAAGTCGGGAATTTTACGCGCCAAGTAAATCTCGAATCTCCGGGTCGTGCGGGGTCGGGGGGGAGGGCGACGCTTTTAGCGGCTCAGGTGGTAGCATCTTCTGATAATATAACGTTATTTTAGTGGAAGCGTTCTGCCAGCTAGACGGCAGAGATTGTAACGTCCGATTCTACGGCCAGACGCGGACAAACTTGAACAACACCGGGCTGCCGCCTCGTAGACACATCGAGTCCCATGAATTTTTGATCGCGATCCAGGTAAATCACACGGCTTTGCTGCTCGAGGATAGATAGGGCCTGCGGTGGATATTACGGGAAGCTAATGTTTAAGTTTTCATTTCTTAAATGTGAAATTCAATATTTCATGGAATTCTATGAAAAAATAAAATAGTCAGATCTTCCAACATTTCTTCGGCAAGAAGTGAACTGTAGACAAGCTGCCAGGACCGGGAATCGTTCGAAGGGAAATTTTCGGCTATGCTACCCCGCGGGCAACGGGATGTCTAGGTTCCCACAAGTACGCGGATCTTTGCGACGGTGATCCTATTTGAATCTAGCGATTCCTCTACCGCTCTTTGCCGTTGTCTTTCACTTTAAACACATCGAGCAGTGCTTCCTGCTCTCTGTCTCTCACTCTCGGTGGCACGTGTGAGTGCTGGAGGTGTACGCCAAGGATAGAGGATCGTGTAGGGATAGTCTTTGATATGCTGACGTCGATATTATCAATTCAGATGAGCCAGGGATGCGCGGTCGTTTGGTAAAACTGCGTTTGATCCGGCTCACTCTGCCGCGCGAGTACGTGTGCGTGGATGCATAGGTTGATACGTGTGCCTTGGAAGGCAGCCCTAGGCATTTCCCGTCGATTCAGGGAATTCGGCAACGAGTAATTATCATCCTGTCTGCCATCATCCGAAGTTCGTTTCCAAAGATGTTTGTGAAACGAAACGAGCCGTAAACTGCGCCGAATTAAAAGTAACATTAAATTCATTTGGCCCGATCAGAATTGGACTAATTTATTATCTCGTTGATTATTAGCTTTTCCGGAATACCAGCAACTTTCCACGAACGTGATAGCCGCGGTGTCGCGACGCGTCCACTTATAAAAATTAATCGTTTTGCCCGGTTTCCTAATTTCTGCCTCCGACGGGGGTCGGCCGCCGTCCAATTGGTTTGTATGGGCATCGCTCGGGGCTGAGCAGTCCGCCCAGCGGTCAAAGTGGGTCTTTAGGTGACAGAGCAGCTCATGCGGGTTTCACTTTGGGCTTCCTACCGAGAGGCTAACATCGTCCTGGCCACTTGGCTGCCTCTCTATTCTCTTTCTGTCTTTTATTTTTTTTTTTGTCATTCTACGTTTCATCGGTCTGATCCGGTCTCCTTCGTAGTTCGTTCCGACTGTCGTGTATAACCCAATAATCATTTAATTCCGGCAGTCGTACGCGCAGCGCTTGGCGCCAAGTCAATCTAAGCCAACCGGATATGCCTCTCTCGTCTGCCTCGTTCGGCCACTGACGTAATCCCGAAGTTTAGGAGCGGAGGTGGAGGCGGCCCTCTTGCCAATTGTGATCTTCTGCCCCCTCGCCCTGTCAAAAATTGCGTGGACCTCGATTGCGTTGAATGAACGAGTTGTGAATCGACAGAAATTCGAATATCTTCTGGGAGCAACAATTATTAAACATTTCGCACAAACTAGGCTTCCACTTTTTGTTCCATCGTGATTCTGAATAAATTGCGCTAGCTGCAGCAGTTGTTAATAAATTCCACATTATTCCCGGGGGTGGGGTGAATCTGATTAATGTCACCGAGCGTCTCAATCTGGATTCTCTCTGCCTCGGGCTGAAACGAAATCATAGATCACTGCGAAGGGAAGCAACGTTATGGGGTATCGAAGTACCCTTTTGAACGGTTATCATCGAGAACGTCGGCCAGGTCACCGTCGATCCTCTCCCTCGATCATTTAGTCCTTCTCCTTTCCATCCACGTGTTTTATAACCTAGCGTGAAACAGCTAATGAATATCGGCCCTAAATATCAGCCCACGGGGATTCTGTTGTGCTCGAGGGTGGCCGTATTCGTCGGTGCATATGTCTGTATATTACGGGGGATTACATACACCCCTTCGAAATTCACCGTGAACGTATCCGTATACGTGTGTACAACGGGGCCCCGACCCTGGTCACGCTCGTTTGTCTCGCGTTAAGCGTTCCTTTCTCTTCTTCTCTGTACATACAGCTATCATGACTGTTCTCTTTCTATTACGCTTGGCGACTGTGCACCATGCAGTATACCATATGCCAGCTCCCATAGCGCGGGAGTCGAGGCGTGCCTTCGTACACGCTCGAAATACCCTCTTCTATGAAAATCCAATCGACCCACGACTTCATGCCTTCGTGCTTTCCTATTGACATATAATGGCTCGGCACGATGCAACAGCGAGATTGTTCGTTCGTTCGTGAAAGGAACATTCGACAACGTAAATTCGTCGTCAGACGGTAAATTGGTAATTTTATCAAAAGGATCCGGAGGAATGTTTTGTGACCCCAGCAAAAAGATAATGATTTCTCGTGTCACAAAACTGGCCAGACTGTTTTCGTCTGGCACAGCGGAACAATAATCTTGCGATGATCAATGATTCCAGCGTTTAATCTATCTCCTCGTATGACTCGTCTGCGTGAGTGGCTGACGTCACGGATCCATCGATCTTCGCGGATTTAAATCGCGCCCGTCTATGCTCGACGATTAGATAAGGGACAGCGATTCGAGGAAGCATCGAGCGCGTTAATGCACTCGTAATTATTCCACCGTTGCGGATTCGATCGACAGACAACAATTACCCGTTTCGAAATCGTGGGGCGTTGCTTACGTCTGTTAATCTGGAAGCATTAATCAATTGCAAATTCTTTTATCATGATTCATATACCAACGGGACAAAGATTTCGTTTCCTTCGCTGCCTCGTGTATTGACAGTTTGCGTTTCGATAGACACGATTGAGACATCTATTCAGACGAGTATTAGAACACTATTAATGAAAGTTTCATTAAAATATTGATCAAGATCAGCGATTCCCGCGATGCACACGTGAGAGATTCATCAAGATCGGGATTAACCGGTTTCAATTAGGCCAATTCTTTCCAATTACACGGTATCTGTTTCCAGATAGCTTACTGTAAAACGATCGTTCGCCTCTACCCGCAGGGGTCCATCTGCGTTTCCATACGAAACCCTTCGCGTGTGTGCACGCCTGCCCACATAATGCCAGCGTGTGGCCATTTCACGAACGAGTAGCATCAAGAATTATTATTGCTCGCCGTGCGTAGACGTGTTTCACGTATCGTTTTCTGCCGGCCGGCGGTAGCCATCACCCACATCCCCCAATTGGTAAAGACAATCGCTAATATGTTTTCTCCTCGATTGAGGAGTGACTCATCCCGTGTGTCCTCTCCGTCTGCCTTGGGGAGAGAGAAACGGGAGGCAGCTATAATACCGGCGAAACAATTGTTCGACGGGACAATCAAGTGTTAAATTCGTGGCGCCAGCCACTCGTCCCCTGCGTCCATCCGGCGCGTTGAACCACTTTGTCAAGGTAGATACGCGATTTGCCAGCGGTAAATCTATAGAGATCATCCTTTAAATCTTGCGAAAACGTGTCTGCGAAGTTTTTTAACAACCTGTTGGCAGTACCTAATCATTTTTTCCTGCATATTGCAACGCGAAAGGGTTAATTGAACAGCGCTAATCACTTAGGAAGCAATTAATAAATTGACAGACATGTTCGTTTTTCGTAAAATTTTATTTTAATCCAAAAAATACACGCTGCTGCATTGTAGATACGTTTGATTTAATATGAATTCCCTTCTGAAATGCACTGCAATTGATTTTGATGGGCTCAAGGCTGCACGCCCAGGAGCAATAGTTGATTCGTCGAGAAGAACCGTGACAAAAGTAAGGCATACTTAACGCTCGGCCTCACCGCTCGATGTCCACTTGTGTGCCGAACGGATTAAGTTATCTTGCAGCCTGTAAATCACGTCCGGTATATACTTGTGCAAACAATCGTGGGCAGGTTCAGTGTATGAAGTGAACCGATGAATAAGAAGACTGATAAAATATCTTGAAAACGATTACCGCTCGATACGATCTTGTACTCCCGGAACATTTTCGAATGATTCCACGCTTTGCATCAATTGTTTAATTCCTTCACTTGCGACAGAGATACATTTCTCCAAAAATGCTCCGTCAAGATTGCGGCGATTGAACGTCATATTAAGACAAGATCGTATTCTTGAGAAAACGATTTTTCTACACCCTTTCCATGTTTTTTTTTTCTTCTTCCTCTGAATCCGCCAATAATGTTCGTTCACGCCGTCTGCTGGGAAGTTTTCCTATTTCCACGGTAAAAGACTAAGCAATTTTCTCCGAGAAGATAGAACGAGTCCGGGCACCCCAAGATGCTTTAGGGAAAATGTTCCGCGACAAGATGCGAGTGAGTGAGTATGATTGATGCGATTTCCCGTTCTCTCCTGACACCGAGCGTCTCCTCTACACCTCCGATGACACTTCTTTCGTCCACGCGCATATCCTTTTCGCCAACTAACGTTTCGCAGTGCTTCAGCTGCCCGACAATTCGTGAATAGTTAAAGGGGTGGCTTCTACGTTTCGTCAGAGTTGCGTTTCACCTTCTTGGCAAAACCCTTTGTCGGGCCGCCTGTCCTGCGGACAAACAAAATGGTTTTGCAACACGTTTTAACGAAAACGCGAATTATCAGCGGAGAGAAACAATTGCGTGCTTGTACAAATTCTCTTCCAGGAAAAATCAAATGCTCGAAATCCTCGACTCGTCAATAATCTCGTTCCCAGACTGTTTTTTTTTCTGTCTTTATCGAATCGGCCGAAAGTGAATCGAAATTAATGCGATGTGATTGATGCAACTGTACGACGTAGTTTCTTTGCTCGTTGTTTTCGCTTTTACCTGGATGCGTCTAAGCGCGGATAACGGACGTCCAACGTAAAAGCTCTATGTATTTAAAAAAGGAACGACACATAAATAAGTGCATTTCGCAGCTGCATTCAAGTATTGTACACTGCGCCAATATATAATGATGGTTTATCGATTCTCTTTAATCCTCGGAATCAACCCCCCCCCCCTTCCACTACTCTAATCCTTCCAACAGACGTTCGGCCAAGGATCCCCGGTCTACCTGTCGCCTTTCGCAATCGCGATCTGCATTCAACAAACACAAATACGTCGTGGCAGACGAAGGAGATCTACAGAGGCATCTGTACAGTGTATTTACTTTCGGTGTAGGAGCGTTGCGCGCAAATATCAATCAGTGGAGTCAAGAGTGGAATCAGGGTGGCCGAGTGGTTCCACATAATGCTGCAAGCCGGAGGTGAGAGAGCGTTGCACACTGTCTATTCGGAGTTGCCTGTACAGACGTTCGTCCGTGTACACGTACGCAGACGCGCGCGTAGCAGTGTCACCCACACGACCAACCTGGAAAACGAATAAACATATCCACCCTCGCGCACCCCACACGCTCAATAGAGAGCGACGCGTGTTAGTGGGGTGGTAGCGTGCAGTAGCATTCACTGTGCGACTCGTGGTATCCGAAGCGTGCGTCGGTGTGCGTGATCAGGACCACGGTGAGTGGTTTCGCGGGGGTGGAGTAGGGACGGCGAAGGCGGGCCTCGGAGGCGGAGTCTCCATCGAAAATCCCGGCATGCATCCAACATCTGTGTGGGTGTTCCAGCTCCGAGTCTCCCTCTCTGTCTCTCTCTCTCTCTCTTACTCTCTTCTATACCATGGATGATCAGGCTCGTGCACATTCTCCCCCTCTTCTCGTTCTCTCAGTCTAACCCGCGACTTTCGTCCGTCATCGCATGGGAGTTCCTCTACTATCAGACCCGTTAACAACAGTCGGCGTCGAGGCACCCACTATAACGTCTCTCGCATCCCCAGGTGCCGGTGCTCGCCGTTCCTGACCTGTCCGGCCGATGGGCCGCACGGAAATCAGTGTCCTCGACAACCGGAAGCTTGGACCATTCGATACGCGCATCGTTCTCCAACGAACAACCACCGGGAGGGATTCCGTTATTTGACATCGAGTAAAATCGGTTCTCAAAGACTGACCGATTCGAAGGGAAGATCTCCTGCGAACGGCTCGAAGAAGTTCCCCAAACGGTGGACCGGAGAGGGATGATTTCTGGAGATCCCCGAATAAGAGAATAGTGTTGGAGCAGCGTGTATTTGTTGTTCGTTGAATGGGTGAACGGTTCGCTGACACCGCGGTGGTGCATCACGCTCCTTGAACGGGGAGGGTGCGTATGTAGTGTACAGTGAAGGGAGGATTGTTCTAAGAAAGCAAAAAGTGATCGAGCTGTCGGCCACGATGATGGAAGTGCAGCAGCAACACTCGCCTGTAGGGGTGGGTCCGCTGGACTTTTCGCGCAGGGGTGTCGCGGAAGCGTCAGCCTTTCGTGTCGTCAAGCCGAAACAGTCGGCCTCGTCGCTCGTGCATCAGCAAACGCTGTCACCGGAGGCGAATAATAACGAGAACCTTCAGGAGAATCCGCAGGTGCCTGCGGAAACGGACGGTAGGATAATTCTATCATTTAATGCTGTAAAAACAGCCCGTCGCATTGTTACATGAAAATTGTTTGCACGGATTGCGATGACACGGTAATTCAGTATTTCGGAATTATTAGTAATTAAAACTTTCATAAGACTACGAGTTGACGAATGCACCGCACATAATTAAAGTCAACCCTTGAGGACGAAAATTTGCCGTAGGTAAATGTAAAGCGCGCAGCAGAGGGTTGCAAATTACATTTCCCTCTGCCGCGTCGAACCGCTCTCCGATCGTTTCTGCATCCCTCTCGTGTATTCGCATCTCACCCCTGACATTCATCCCGTTGTCGCCTGTCATCATGCTATCTATTACCTGCCTATTATCTCTGCACCGCGTCGTTTACTCCCTTGAATTCGCGTTGACACCTGAGCAGGAGGCGTCAACGTGCACCCTCGCGCGTGCACACGCGTGTGCGTGAGCGCACTCGACCGAACGCGCGTGCACGGGTCGCATTCGAGCACCGTTGGTCTCCCGTGTCAGGGAACGCATGTACACGCGCACGGATCAAGCGCTACCAGTGCGTTTCGCGTGTGTGCGTGAGAGTGCGTGCAGGTGCGTAAAGGGCGCACAGGAGCGATCGCTCAACAGGTGAGAGGGCAGGGACAGGCATTAGACGACTGCCTATACTAATACCGCTAATGGGGCTAATAGCTAACGCAATAATATCAAGCGCGTAGGAATCGACCTAAACGGTTTACGCGGTAATTGCCAGGTGATGGGCAGGAGAGAGGGTCTTCTCGGCGGTGGCTTTACTATTACTTAATGTCTCTCCTACTGGATACGCTTTAAAGGGGTAATATTCCGTGCAGAAGGGTGAGGGGCTGCAATTCATAAAGTTCGGAGCAATTCTTGTGGATAATCAAGGAGAACCGTTTCATAAGTATTTTTTATTTGAAAAAATATACACAGTTTCATAGAATTGCTAAACGGATCAATCACTTTTTAATTGCCACAGATACAGTCCTTAGACTATTCATCGCATTTGGTCTTCAAACAGAAATACCCACCGCGCCCCAAGTGTTTGTCCACGAATTTCTACGCAGGTGGTCCTCCGCAAAATCGTCACCAGGACTTTCCTTCGAAAATCACGCTGCAAGATTAACCGTTTATAGATTTACGAGCGGACGATAGCGCGAAACAGGCGACGTGCAGGATAAACGTTGCACGAACAAACGGCGAGATATCGTCGATGCTCGTGGGTAGAAATAACGTATTACCTGCACGATGTGTACATACGTAGTATCGATGTTGGTTGTACACCTAAAACCGCGCGGTCATCTTATCTCGGCCGCGTGGTGTGCTCGCTTTATAGGAAAATATGATTTATTTCTGATAATCCTGCGAGAATGAGATAGCCTTTGCGGCATGGCGCGCTAATCTCTCGCCGCTATCTGAGATTATCCCGACCGGTACTATATTGCCCGGCTTACGGATTTCATTCCATCTTTCTTACTGTTTTCTTTTTCCCTTGCCGTTTCCTCTCTTCTATTTTTCTCCATTCGAAGATACGTACGCGCGTGTCGATGATCGATTTCAGCCGTTCCGTAGCCGAGGAAGGCTGTTCGATTCCGCGAAACGCAATAACGGAATCCTAGCCCGATAAGCCCGTTGATTGCGGGATTTCGTTACGCACACCTCGCGGATATTTCTTTTCCCATTTCCGCCGCAAGGCAGAAAAGCCTTCAGCCAACTGAAGGCACGATGCATTTCCAGTCGTTGTGCACTTTGATTCGATCCCCTCGTGATAACGCAAGATTGCAGTCCTCGGTGCAAAGTTCGAATTCCAGCGCGCTGCCGGTGTCGATCAAAGAGGTCGGGAGAAACGAATGGCGGACGTTCGTGGATAGGAATGCAGCCACGGAGAAAGAGATCGGGTAATGGTCGGGGCACGGTTGATAAATAGAGAAAAGGGTCCCCTCCCTCCTTTCTAATAAAGACGCTCTTGTCGAGGGGTTGATCTTTCGTACGAACGGGGAATACGAAATTTGTCAGTACTCAAGACGTCGAGTCGGTTCGCCGTTAGCGGCCGGACCGCGGCGACGCGAATAATGATGCATGAACGATTCAGAGATCTATGCGCGGCTCGGTTCGCTTCCTCCCTTTCCCCATATTCTTACGAAGATTTCACGTAACATTTAGTTGAGCTCCACGATCCTGGGAACGGTACATTTCATGGCGTTCTTTTTCCTTTCAGGGGGATGCAACGTTCGTTTAATGTTCCCCAGACTGTGGGCCCCCTTTGGAAACCCCAACGAAGTCACGAACCTACCACCGCTTCCCAAAATTCATTCAGGTATGTGAAAAAACTTGGCGTTTTTAACAAGGTCCGATTGATCGGATGAAACATTGTAAAAGCTACCGGATCGATTTTAGGGTAATTACGCTCGTATCACAATAATAAGAGATAAAGGATAAGCAGTTGAAAGCCTCTCGATTTCGCAACGCGCATTGCAAAACCAACAGCAAAACCCTATCGATTATCGCCTGTCTTCCGAATGAACGAATTCAGCTGCGAATGCTATTTAATCCAGGTGAGGGCCGAGGAGAAGGGGTCGAATTCATTCAACTCGTTCAGGAAATTAGGCGTACACGTTTGTTTAATGGTGTTTTAATACGTCAAAGGGCCGGTTCCGAGGAAGGTGTAGATGAGCACAGCGGCCTGTTGCCTCCTTCGGCTTCCTCCTCAGCCTCGATGACGAGAGTAGTTTTTATTTGTCGATCGTTAAGAACGACCGGTCGGCTCGATGATTGGGATAAATGGTAGCACGCGTCATACCGCGGAGGGACAGCGGCCCTTCTAACTCCTGCCGTCCCAATTGGAGCAGATTAGAGGCGCAGCACAGGGATTCGGGCCGTCGGCCCCTTTGTACTCGTACGACGGTCGGCCTCTCAGTTCTACCTACCGTGAATTAGTTACATCTTGTCATGTTAAACGCTCGTGCATATAGCCCCGTCTTCTCTTCCGACTCCTTGTCGGTGCACGTGACCATTCATTACGCTGCGTACACCTAGACGGTACTCGCGACGATCTTCTAAAAGTCGATCTGCAAAGTCAGCTCTCAACAATATCTTCTTCATCCAAACGTCTTCTTATTAATTCCTTAGTAATATTAGGGCATACGTGAATTCATCTACAAATCGTAATAGCCTAATTGTTTCGCCTACGTTCAGTAGTGCAAACATGCGTATGGTCAGACACATTTCAAGAAACCTATTTTTCAGACGAAAATTTCTTCAATCAGACGCAACAAGCTTAACTATCATCCACCGCCATAAACGTTCTTCATTGAATCTTTCATCTCACGAGGCGGAGATTTTTTTGTTGAGCCCCACATGTGTTTTTTTCCGTTGTGTACAAAGAGTTATCAGAGTATAAGATCGTGTTTCTGTTTGAAGGCATGCAGGGATTAGGATTAAATAGGTAGTTACACGAGGATGAAAAATCTGTTTTTGAAAACCCACATCTTCCTGCCACTTGGATTCATTCCGATGCTGCCGCCTTCGCGTGTGTCATAGTTTCACTCGAATCGTTGACAGGCAGACAGGACGGAAGGGGTTTGGTAACGGTGAAGTGTGTAACGGCTTTAATAGCGGCAGATCGCTACGCAGTAAACGACTGACGGACGACAGAAGATTAAAGTTGCCCGTTAACTCGATCTAATTGTTCCCCCGGCTTGGCCTTCCATTATTAATCCAGTGTCCACGAGCATCTTCGGCATCGCTATCATTGTCATCCCCTGTCGCCAGGCTTCATCCCGATGCTGCTCGCCGATCTGTTGTTGCGATAGCAATCGTGCTCTACGCACATTTAGAGAATCCTATCTCCCAAGCAGGGGGGGAAAAAAATTAAAATTTCATCGGTATTCTCCTGCTGTTTCCATATCTTTCCATTCCACAGCGAGAGACCCGTGCGTTTTATAAAATTTCGATCAGAGCCGTTCCCGTAAAATAATCATTTCGGAGGACGCGCTTCCCGAGTTCTTTTTTTTTCTCAAGGCTGGCGCGGCGCGATCTTAAATAGAAATTCTGCTGGCGGAAACGTGAAGCGAATCGAGCATAAGGCTCCAGATGTACGTTTCGCGTAAATACGCGTGTACAGAGAGGCAATGCAAAGCCGTGTATGCAAGCTCTGCCGAACCCGGAGCAGAGTAACCCATCTGCCGGACGGTTGGCACCGATGCTGACAGTTTTTCTCGCCGGTTTGCACCGTCGGTTTTTACCGCATTCCACCAGGGCCAGACGTATGCAGCACTTGCGTAAGCAGTTCTTCCTATCTTGTTTCGAGTCACATCTGTCCGGACTTCCTCTATCTTTTTTTTTCTCCCTTGAATCGCTTTTGCGTTCTACCTTTTTGGTCGCTCGATTATTACCACTCTCGCTCCCCACATTTTCCTGAGCGATTGAAAGTAAATTCAATTGCAGGATAACCTGTGTATCAATGAAACGGAGCATTAAGTAATCAGTAATAGATCCCTTTATCCGAATCCTCTCAGCATCGATAGACCAGTAAATATAATCGTGTAGTTCTTCTATTTTTGTTTTCTGTTCGACGCCTCCATGCAATGGGACAGAACTCTCATTACATTAGGCTGGCCTGTAGAAACTTCTGACGTATTTTGATTCGATTGCGAAGCCACCAGGAGACACGATAATAATCGGCCCTTCAGGAATGGGGACGGTGGAGTGCTTTAAACGCGATTAACCGAGACCATGGTGCATCATACAGTTGGACACGTGACCGCGTGTCACGCGCACGGATTATAAATATAATATACTGGCTGTACACCGTGCATCCTGAGAGAGTTGGATTGATATCGTGCCCCGTGCGAAGGGTGGCGGCGACGTAGAACGCCCCCCTTTTCAGGCCAGACCAGTAGCGCCCGATTTACCGAACGACACTCGTAAATCACTGCTCACGAGATCGTTCTCGATTATTAGAAATACCACGCGCGTGATCAAGACGACGACTCGTGAGTGATTCCAATTCGTTCAGATATGCTTTACTGATTATCGCGTCGATGATCGATCGTTATCGCTTTTCACGACTATTGGTCTGATTTAAATACCCTCGAGTGTATCTGTCAGATAA
The DNA here is from genome assembly GCA_023838395.1 of Holcopasites calliopsidis. NCBI lineage: Eukaryota > Metazoa > Arthropoda > Insecta > Hymenoptera > Apidae > Holcopasites > Holcopasites calliopsidis. The sequence goes on from JALHAQ010000009.1 coordinate 4,696,245, forward strand.
TCTGTCTCGTCTCTCGTCTGGTCAATTTTTCACGGTTTTATCAAACAGAAAGTATTGTTTGTGGCTGAATCATAGAAGGCGTCCGGGAAACTTTCTTTCCTCGGATGCGCATGCCTCGATATTCTCCTTGATGCCTCGTTAACCCTTCGCTCTTTCCACCTCCGGATCAGTCAGAAAAAAGGACCCGGAACGTGACTCAAATCTCATTCGGCCGAGTTCCTCAGCGAGGCGCAACCGAATTCTCCTTGGTCTTCCGATTCTACTACATCATCTCCCGCATACGTGACTTAACTTCTTGTCTCTTTCCCCCTGCAAAGTGTTCTACTAAAATGTTGAACAATATTTTCATTCCAGAACGCTTGTCTTTCGGAGTCGGTCGTCTGGTTGGTTCGCCAGCCACGAGGAGTCCGTCTCCGTCCCAATCACCCTGTCCAGACTCCCCTCCGTCGGATCGTCGGGACGCCGAGGTGGACGTCGACGTGGAAGAGGAGGAAGTCGACGTAGATGTGGAAGAAGTCGGTGACGAGGACGATCGCGACGCCGCGTCGAGTCCACCGCGATCGTCTATGACACCCTCGCCCATTAGCGTCGCGACGTCGCCCTCCTCTAATCCGCCGAAGAAGTCCGGCGACACTTTCAGCGTATCCGCCCTGCTCAGGCCGGATCCACCATCGGCTCACCTGCAAAATGCGTCGCCGCACAGGGATACGACGTCGATCGGTGCACATCCTCCCCCGCCGGGCTCCTCCATGCTTTATCCACCCCTTCATCTGCAGGGTGGCTTGCTGCCGCCCCATCCTCATCATCCTCTGTCGTACCTTCACCCTCAACTGCTGCCTCATCATCTGTTACCGCCACATTTGCATCCGTTGCTGCGGGGAGTTCATCCGGGTCATCCTGGATTGCACTCGACTCACACTGCACACGGACTCCACCATCATCCACTCGGGGACGTGTACAGTTGCGTGAAGTGCGACAAGATGTTCAGCACACCCCATGGCCTCGAGGTGAGTTGAATCAGAGTCATTTTTCGGGAGGCGGCGGATTGGAGAGAACCGAATGATCGACGGAATTAAATAGAACATCGTCCCTATTATTTCATTTTCTCATTGTATTACTTTAAACGAGAATCCTGGCTATCAATGCATACATCTTTCGAAATATGCATGTCCCGTAGGGTTTGTAAAAGTTAAGAGACTTCTGTCTTTCGGAGTGAAACGGGTCTTAAAAGGTTTCTCAGGTAAAACACGGCTTTTATAGGTACACGCGAGGAGATCTCACAATGGGAAGAGACCGTTCGCCTGCGAGCTGTGCAATAAAACGTTCGGCCATGAAATCAGCCTTACGCAACACAGGGCCGTGCATTCCGCGGAGAAGGTGTTCGAGTGCAAGCAGTGCGGCAAAGCGTTCAAACGGTCCAGCACTTTAAGTACTCATCTTTTAATTCACTCGGACACGAGACCGTACCCCTGTCAGTTCTGCGGGAAGAGATTCCATCAGAAAAGCGACATGAAGAAGCACACCTACATACACACCGGTGAGTGATCATCCAAGATAATTGAAACACATTCTCCGTAGAGAAAGTAATTACAACGAAGGGTCGTGGGCTTAAAAATTGCTTTAACTCAATTATTTTATTCAGACTCGAAGCAATTGCATGCAATTCGCGTTTAATGTTCTCACGATCGTGGACGAAAGATTTCCCGTTTCGGTTGATCGCAATAGGGATGCTGGGGATCAATTAGCAGAGCAACTTCCAACAATAAATAATGCAGTTAACCGTCTGGACGGAGTCTTGTCGTAAGCTGGAGGATTCAGTCGGATAGAGGCACATGTGTGGCCAGTGCATTTTAGGGGTGGCGAGCCCCTCATTGCGAACTTCACCCGGTAATAATCGTAATGTCTTTCGGGGAGCCCATCATTCTATCTTCCTCTTTTCTCTTATGACCTGACACGCACTAGACCTCCAATCTTCGAATGGAATTTTTTCTACGACGACAATTGGTCGTGGGAAACGTGGACCAGGCTCTCCTGCTCCCTGGACATTGATATAGTTATTTCGTCAATTACTAATCAAAATTTCTGGCCTCAGCAACATTGATTTCTCCTCGAGAATACAGAAATTAAAGGTCAATTAAATATTAAGCGTAAAAATTCATTCAATTTTTACTTAGGGAAAACATTTTCCATCCCCTTCCCTTCGTGTTTGCCATCAACGGATAGTTTCTCTGTCGAGGCTCGAAGGAATCAGCCCACGTCGGTGAGCGTTCCTTCGGGTAGTCGTAGGCGAGCGGGGTGATAGTCTTGGGACACTTGACACTTAGGTGTCTCACGACTGATGGAGCGGTGCTGCTGAAGGAGCAGCAGCTTCTCGCAAGGGTGGAAGCAAGCTGGAGAAACCAACGGAGTGTTTCACTCGAGGGGGGGGGGGGGGGGTCTGGGTTTTGTATCGTCTCTATGGCAACCCTCCCAATGTCTTATCAAATTATCACCTTGTCCTCCCCCCTCATGCTCCTCCTTTCCTCCACTTTGTCGCTTTGACTGCCGCTCACTTCCCTCTCATTCACCCTCGTTTCTTCGGTGAAACAACCGAAGAGGGACCCGGCGAAAGAGGATACAAATCGATGGTCACTTCCTGTAGATTTCTAACAACCTATGGGACCATCGACCGTTGTCTACGCGCGCCTCCGTTGTCCACGTTCACGCACCATCTCTCCAAGGGTCGCCACGGAACATTTAATTCATTATTCAGGGGGATGAAAAATTTAGCCCGGTGTCCGAAGCGGATAGCAATTCTCCTTTGGAAACGTGGATACTTCTGACGTTCACCTTTCTACTAGTCTCAATAATTTGTCTTTTTCAGTCTCGAGCGAATCCGATCGTTAATTAGTCGAATTAAAATATTGGATAACCTACGGTATCACTCTCCCTCCCCTCCGCCAATTCGTAAAGTGAAATACCTCACCTCGTCACGGGCTCGAGGTGACGTGCGTACGTGCGCCAAGCAGTAAACCGAGGGCGGGTGTTCTGGGACTGTGCTGCTAATGATAATCAGTCCTCTCTTTCCAGTAGCCCCCCTTTCCGTATTCCCTTCGTCGTGAACGCGGGCCATGTGCAATAAGGGTGCGGCACCGTCGGATTCCCAGGGGACCGGCATGGCGTAACGTAAAATCATTATTAGGTAGGTAGGTAGGTGGTTGCTGGTGCACACGAGGGGTGGCGAGTGGAAACGGGGGCTTGGTGGAGCGTATACAGAGAGAGGCGGGAGGGCAGGGTTGAAGCGGCGCTTACGGGGTTGGGAAAGTGCGGGAATAAGAGCTCTGCAAATATTGTTCGTGCGCGAGCCAGCAGCCGGAATGGTTACGAGGGGTCGAGCCAGGCTACTTCGCTGTTACCTTCGCTTTTAGCTGCGCCTTTTGGTCCGCGTTTCGGCCTACCAGTCAAGTGCACGGTCCAGCAGGGGGTTGGTCGCAAGGGGTTGACGAGCCGGTGGATGAACGGTGACAGACCGACAAGTGGCCGCACACGTCCGCCACCGATGAGAAAACATTCAACTTATCCATCTCCGACGATCCTGCGCGTCCCAGCTCGGGGAAAATATTGCTCTTTTGAAGTTCACTGACTCGAGTGGCGACAGCGAGGAACTTAATGATTCGGAAGAATCGACAGCGCGGTTCGTAAGGTTCGTTTAGCAGGGAAAGGTGAGCGAACAATTAAAGATATGCAATCGGAGTATTGAGAATCTTATCGATTAAAATCCGCATCCCGTTTGCTTTGGGACAATCTAGTTGCATCGTGTATTTAAACACACACGTATGCCTACTTGCCAATACGATCCAACGTAGTACAGTGGTCTGAATGTTTTCTCAATAAACACAACCTTGTCCACTGTAAGTAAAGTCGGCTAGGGGGATGAAGATCGGTGTGGGGTCGGTATACCGTCTGTACACTTCCCGATCTCATCACGTAGACGAGCCCCATATAGGTTCGATGTTTATACTTCCGGAGATGCTGCGCACTTCACTTGCAAAGAGATGGCTCTCCTTTTTAGAGGTTCAATCACGCTCGTCGTAAATCGTTATCGATTCGCTCGTACACGATTTCCCGGGGCGTTCGTACTACGTTCCGGCGTTTTATTTCAATCAACCTGATCGGCCGATTCGATAGAACCGTTCCTTGAAATTCTACGGAGCTCCTCGCGAATGAAAAAGAGAAATATTAACCGGACTACAGGTAAAATACTTCTCGCTGTACGAATTGCGAGGTGACTGACGTTATTTTAACAATAGCCAGATAATTAGTGTGATTAATATATCGATAAGTAAGTGAATTCTCCCGGTGCACGCGAGTTTTCCAATTTGCGGTTCCAGGGGACGGTTCTGTAACTAAACGGGACAACTCTATAAACATGAAAGAGATACGCACGCGTTTCACGGGCGTATTATGAATTTAGCGGTGGCTCTAATGTAGGGATACCTGGCCGAACGTCTCCCTCAAACTCACCTCGAGGGTGCGGTTATCGTATACCCGGCGAGATACAAGCATGCAACCCATACAGCCACCTTTGTGGCCGCATACAACGCCTGTGTGGACTCTATCCTCGTCTGTCCACCGGCTCGTTCCTCTCCTACCTACGTAGACGGGACGGGGCTATTAGAGGTTTCCGGCTGACTTGGCGCCCCAAAGCATCGGGGGCGCCGCAACATCCCTCTAAGCTGTTTAAACTTCGCGACATGCTTCGAGGTCCCGCCTTTCATCCCATCTTCCTATCTTTCGTCCCGTTTTCGTCTTTACGGCTCGTTAACGACGCCGACGCGTCCCTTCCGTTAGCGAAATAATAGTTCGCGTGCGACACGATTCTCGATCGCGGTGCACGTTGTATTTCCGTTAAGCCGAAGGGGTTGTCGCGAATCACACTTATCTTCCCATGATTAATATGCACTGAAATGATTTTCGCAAATATCTCGTTGTCTATTAACTGTACGACAAAAATAGGTATTATGCAAAAAGTTTTAATGAGTTTTCTCGTACGATTAATAGCTACCGTGATAATGTCATGTGATTTTGGATGAACGTTGCAACATTGTAAGTTAATATTATTACGATAATAAATATTTCTTAATGTTAGGGAGAAGGATAGAAAGGGTAGCTTTCCGCCTTCGATGTAAAAGCAAACCGCCCCCTTGAAAGATGTTAATAGGTAGAACCTCATCGTTCGTTATACTGTGGACGTTACACTTAATGTCACGAAGGCGAGATAGCATAAGCAACAACCGATACTGCATTAAACATGCAAATTCAGCGGGATAACGTTCCACGGAGCCAAGGCGTCATCCATGTAGCTGGCAAGTAGTGCACAGTGTTCGTAGTGAAGCGGCATGATTAAATTTCCAGGGATATCGACATGCCGGAAGCACGTCAACCCCTTCCACTCAGCCCGCCATATCTCGTTGCTCATCCCTTTGTATCCTCCTTTTTCGTTTCTCCGCCTATCCAGCAGCTCGGAGCACCAACCCCTACCACCGGGGCTTGAAATTAACTGGTCGTAGTTGAGTGTTAGCTTTGCATCGGTGTAGTCATACGCGCTGTCCTTTCATCCCTCGCGACTGCATCACGCGGAGGAAAGGAATATGTTGGCAAGTACGTGATATTAGAGGTTTCTTTTTTTTTTTTTCTTACTGTTGAGTATTCCAGGCTAATTTCAATGCATAGTTTCTTCGTCGTAGACGGCTCGGTTTCTTTGAACGATTCAAGTGAACGATGCGTATCGATAAGGGAGAGGCCAATAATATTTCCCCCGATCGAGCAATCTCGATAGGCGGATAAGAGAAAGTCGTTCTGAGTCACAATTGTCAATTAAGGTGCGCGAACGCGCAGGAAACGGGCCGGCGAAGGACCTTTGCGCGCAGATCGGATTTGTCACGATTCCTAATGTTGATCGACGCTGTAATAATTTAATAGCCATACATCCGCCGTGATCGTCCGGGAGAGGATTATTACCGCGGATCCCTGCGGTATACCGAAAGCACTAAGGAGCTAACAGACTTACCTCGGGTATCGTGTTTCTTCCTTGCCTGCTCTGAAACAAGCATTCCCCCCCTCGCGTTTTACGACGAGCAAGCTCCGGCAATCGGAAGCGCATTTTGTATTGTAATAGGAATAAGAGAATGGGAATAGAATATTATTCTAATCCATTCCGATTAAACGTTAGACTTTCGTCCCTTTCATTCCAGAAGCAATTAAATGAATTAGTAATTACTGTTAGCAAAAGAGCTGCATCGTCGAAACGAATTGTTTCATATTATTTCCATGCCCTTCCTGCCGAGTGTTATCCACCGATGCAACGGCGATTATTTAAAGGCTTTCGCCAGAGCGGATGCTTTCGAAGTGGCGATATTTTTCATCCCCTAAAATAGACGGGTCGACGATTTTTTTCGTGTTTACCAGCCATTTCGTCGTAACGCTGGAATATCAGTACAGCGCGAAACATTTCCAGCTGCAGCTCGACCGCCACAAATTCCCAGGGCTGTGCTCTTGTCATTGGCGACCCTGCACCCACCCACGTCCAAGCGTCCACCCTTGTATCCGTGTATCGGTCGTGTACGCGGTGGCGTGTAAAACTCGATACATGCAGCGGCTCGTACTTGTAGTTGCATCGGCAATGCTTCCGTACCGTGTTGGCGTTTTAGCCCAGCCACTTCATCCATTGCTGACTACTCGAGCACGCGTGAAATAGTAAATACAACCGCGTTGTTGGAGATCCGTTAGACCCGTGGGACTGGTAACCGTTCCTGACTAAACGGGCTGCTGGACGGACAAAGGTGTAGAAGTGTGGAACGACAAGAAATCCAAAGGGGGCAATGCTGGTTCTCTATTTAGGTTGACGTAAGACCGGGTTAATTACAGCACGGTTCTAATTGCATTACAACATTTATGAGTTTGGCTGGCGGAGGGTAAGTTTGATTGTAGACCGATATCGTGGATTGGCAAATGAGGATCAAATTGATGGAAGCGTTTTGATAGTTTATGGACAGTTTCTCGACTGATTAAGGATCAGCCAGTTTTAGTTGGTTCCAGTCGGTCACTGATTAATTGAGATCAGTTGCCGAATTAATTTATTGGATTCCTGGAAAGCTGAATCAGTCGTCGTATGAAAAACTTCCATCGATATTCGGAGTATTCATATTATTTTAACAAGAAATCTCACTGTTCCGGAGAAATAAAATTTCCAACAGGATTTTGTATGAAAATGCCAGGATTCTGTTTCGTGTGACAGAGACGAAGCTCGCCGGGAACGATCCGCTCGACGTCGCTGGATAACGCGAAGCTATGCAGACGCGTAAGAAAATCCATGCTGCCCCCAATATGAAATATGAGATATCGTACTTTCCTTCGATTTTCTCTTTTTCTCGTCTCTCGCGAGGATTTCAGTTAGAGGGTTGGGACGCCCCCAGAGGGTCGGAACGTGGTCGATGAAGATGAGAGGAAATCAATGCCTCAGCCAGAGTCCGGCTCGCCTCCGTTTCACATTCTGGCCACTCCTCCACTCTAATTCTCCATCGTTGAAGAATTCAAAGAGGACTGTCAGAAAACTTCATCCTTCTGATTCGAGTTCGGCTGTTTACTAAAAAATTTCTTGTAAAACATATTCGCAACTTTTGTTAGGCCGTTGTCACTTATGTGTATTTCATCTTCTTCAAATTGATCTAATACAATTCTCGAGAGCATCGATAATCTATTTTACTTTTGCTACGGTCGAGGAAAAGAAGGAGAAGATAAAATCCATTCCGTAGAGTGACAACGAAAAAAGTTGGTCCTCCCGCCGGCGGAAATGATCAAACTATCGTCTTGGTTTTCCGCTCTCGAGCGTTCCTCCGGGCGGACAGAGGGTTGAAGGATCATGGGGGATGATCTTTCTAGTGGGCACCGTCTGCTGGGGGCAGGCAGGAGGATCGCGAAGAAGGGAGGGAATTAGCGAAGGAGAGAGAAGACCCTCGCAAGATTTCCTGGAGTTTAATATAGTTTTAGGGGCGTCGGCCGACAGCCCGGGGGTGTAATGGCGTCTTAAACCTCAGGGGCTCTCAGTTTCGACTTCCTTGCTTCCTCTGCTCGTTCTCGTTTCTAGATCCCCCGTTTGAAAAATTGAGAGCACGGAATCTTTTCCTGGCGAGCAGGGGTTAAATCTTTGACCAGCTCTCCTGTTTTGCCCCAGTACCGCGCGCGTATTTGTTACGGTGTGCAATGTATTTGACTCGTGCCGGGTCGAACCACGTACCTTGTCTGCAACGGAGAGACGACGGACACGGGAAACCTGGGGAACGCATTGGTGTGCATTCACGTCATAGACGAAGCACCGTGGTGGCTGGGTATCTGCAGGAGATAAAGACGAAAAGGGCAACCTCGGTGCGAGAGCACCGACGGTTCTTGATTTTTATGGCCGCGTAAATTCTCGGAGACATCCCCACTAGTATGCTTCTGCTTCGCCGCTGTCTCTCGTGATACGGACATTTTTCAATTCAGTTGAAATTCGCTCGGACGAATATTTAGGGCATCGAGTTCCTTAATGAAAGAAATTCGCGCAACGCGAAGTCGCCCCTCATTACTTTGCACATTATTTTATAAACGTTCGGTAAGAGCTATTCGCAGGATTTATAGCGAGCAGGCAACCTCGGTATGCGAAGTTCTTGATTTTATGCCCGTGCGAATTCCGGACAATACTCCCCAGCTACGTTGGCCGTTCTCATTTCTCTCTGGTTTTCCAGCTTCCGGCTTAATGCCGTGAAAATTCTATTCATTCTACCGTTTCATCCGGCTAGGAGTACTCCGTGGAATTTCATCGAGCGACGGTCCCGACGAATTCCGACTGCACGCCCTTGACGACTTACCCTTAACCCTGAATCCGACCCCCGAATCCCGATTTCAAGTGTATCTAAGATCGTTGCGGTCCTCCGTGTAAAAATCGGACGATTCCAAATGATTATTTTCCTCTAGGAAGAAGTTTCTCATATCGGGCAGACGAATTTGAGAAAATCAAAACTTCCCGCAGTTTCACCGGAAAGAAATCAAGATAACGATCGGGTATAATCGCAAAGGTGATCGACGGACCGCTCGTATAGAGGGGGCGGGGGCGAGATTGAAGGCTTGGCTAACGAGTTGTTTATGGACCCACCCACCACCCCACGGTAGGATCTCGATTCCCTGTGTGCACGCTTGCGTGTGTGCTACTTCTGTATCCACTGCGTGATACTCTCTGGACAGAACCGGAGGAGGAGTGGACGTATGAACGTACGGGGGAGTCCATTAACTGCCCTCTGCTGCCTCCACCAGCATAGTTCGCATCGCTTCAATCCTCCACCCTCCCTATCGCGTCGTCCGTCTCTGTCAATTCACGAAATTCTTCCTCCGCCGAACCCTTTTCGCCCTCCCCCCCCCCCCCCGCAACCATCCGCGATTCCATCAGTGTCTCCCTTCGTCTTCAAACTCTAAAATCATTCCTCTCTCTTTCTCGTACCGTCGCTCCTCTCTTCATTGGTCGACCTCTTTCTCATTCTTCTGCCGTCCGATTTGATCTATCCTTCTCGTTCTTTCGCCGGTCGACCGCCGGGTTATCCCCCGGTAGTCATGGAAACACAGGGGTTGGAGCCGCCCCCGGTCGCCAATCAGAACATCCGGCCACCACGGGAGAAACGAACGACTACCCTACCTGTTTCAGCCACCCCTGTGCGCATTCCCCTACTCCGCGCGACCCAGACCCGACTTCACCCTTCACCTTGTCTGCCGCGATCTCTTCTCTCTGCCTCGCCGCCGGGGAGGCTGAGATTCCCGCTTGGGAGGAAATCCTGACCGGGCGTGCCCCGCATCCGTGATACCACCCCCCCAAAAGCACATCTACCTTCTCCAGGAGTATCCCCGAGCTTCGTTCGGAGTTGTACATGAAGATACTGCTGCCAGGATGTTGGTTAAGGATCAGGCTGCAGTCGAATTAACGCCCCCGGGCGTCAGAATGTCGGGAACCGTAAACGCCGATCGCTTGTCTACTGTCGGAGAGATTTCGACCGATTTTTTTTCAGTGCAACTATTGTATTCAGGATGTTGACAAATTATTTGGATGCTTCAATAACACGCGTAGGGATGAATCTATTTTATTTCCCTTTAAGTACGATTCTTCTAACAAATTTGCCAACATTTTCTGTTGCAGGCGAAAAGCCCCACAAGTGCCAAGTATGCGGCAAAGCGTTTTCCCAAAGCAGCAACCTGATTACGCATTCGCGGAAGCACACGGGCTTCAAGCCGTTCGCCTGCGAGCTTTGCGGCCGAGCTTTCCAGCGTAAGGTCGACCTGAGAAGGCACAGAGAGACCCAGCACGCTGATCTCAGCACGACTCCACGACCAACGATCTCGTCGATACCTGGACAAAATTCTATGCCGAACGGCAATCCGCCGATGATCCAGTGAATTCTCCGATCATAAGAGAAAGAAAACTGTACATTTATCCTCCGAGAGGAAGCATTGGAGTAATCTCAGTGGTGCAATCGATGATAACTCCGACGCGGCAGGTTTAACTTTCCTTCGTCGTCTGAGCAAAGACATATTTTCTAGAAAGTGCACATTCGAACTATACATTCGATGAGCTCTGTATTTATTGTTTAAAGAACTAATGATTCGCGTGTTTGTTTTCTCTAAGTGCAATGCGACGCTTCTTCCAGAGCCACGTTAGAATGCAACCGAATCATTCCGACAAGCTATTCCGAAGGGCGTGGAACACGAACGAAGTTTGTGTAAAGTGATAAAATCGAATGATCGTTACTAAAGCTTGTACATTCCGCAACCAAAGCTCGAGCAAGAAAGTACTATGATACTATACAACGAGATGCATCCTTTTTTTTTTCGTGGAGTCGTTAGACAGTTTTTGTTTTTAGTGGTAATCGAAGCCCAGGTAAATCCAGGGATGAATCACTTTGTTTCGAGTGTTACTCGTTACTCTCCGTGTTGAATCGTTCGTTAAGTATTGATAATCGTTCGCTGTACTTCTCTTATTAAGTAGGCGTTTACACAATGTTCCTTAACTGACGATTAAACGAATCGTTCATTCAGAGATCGTGTGGTACGTGAGATTGTGCATCGCTTACGTATTTCTGAATTTAATAGAAAATTGTTTTAAGACGAATCAATTTTATTCGATATAAAATGTTTAATAACCCTCGCTTTGTCGTCGTTAATGAGCAAGGTGTAAAGAAAAGTACGGGCAGCGTACTGTATTGTGCATATCTCCAGCGCCTATTGTTCAAGAAAGGGCATCAACCCGTTCCAAAGTTGCAACTGTGACCAAAAAGAAACTTGTACATAGCACATATAGACTGTATCTCGCCTAGCCGTAAGCATATAAATATATACATATATAAATACGAGTATAGATAAAATTGCGAATCGAATCGAGGCTATAAATATTATAAATAGAGACGAATTAATAAAAGGGCGTTCGGGACTGAGAGGGATGAAAAGCATCCCTCGAAGTCTCCGATTGTATTCTTTCTCTCTTCATACTATTGAAGTTTTATTGTTGTATCATTCCTCTCATTATGTAATTATTGTAATTAGACGACTCGCTCCTAATATTATTGTCATTATCATTATTAATATTATTATTAACAAATAAATGCTGTTACCATTTGTAACTCTTTATCCGTGGCACGGTCAATCCCTTTCTTGTCCGTTGAAACATGAATATCGAATTTTTGTTATAGAGAAAGTTATAGCTATCGGTATTCGAGTAATTGGAAAATCTATTTTAAATCCTTTGTCCAATATTTTTTCCCCCGATTCTCTTCATTCATTTGCTTTCTCTTTTTACAGATTTATTTTGATGAATTTATTGGATTCATCCCTCTGTGACATCGTAAGGGAGAGATAGACTGCGATAATCAGTTTACTTCATAAAAGCGAGGAACGAGGGATGACGATCAAACGCCGAACGCGATTAATCATTGACCAGAGAATCTGGCTGCTTCGGATCACGTTCATTTCAGGCTCCGGGATCCAGCCGGCGTAATTCATGGTTAAACGGCCATGCCAATTAAGCAGGCTACCCCTTAACGGCCCAATATGTTTTCTGGCGAGTTTCGTTCCTGGAGCATCCTCGACCCTTCGCCGACCCCTCTTCTTCCTCTACCCTCCGCTCCCTTTTCAGTTTTCATTATTCGCTGAATCTTCGAGGGGAAGCATACGTTCAACGCGATACTTTCCTAGGATCGGGCAGATAAGTTTTACCGGTTTTGCAAGCAACAATGGTGAATATCATTCCGCACAGGGGCAGAAGAAAAACGAGGTAGGAATGGTGGAAAGGCAGACGTCGGAGAGGCAGGTTGCAAGGGGTGGAAGGAGAGTGTTAGCAGCACTGACTGCACGACACCATGACGCAGCCACGGGGGCAGATTGGACAGTTATTGCATTCTGGGTAAGATTAATTGATATGGGGACTCGCGGGGGTGGCTGGAGCACGCCGCCCGCTTAAATCGTGTCTCAGGAATGGGGATGAGAGAGAGAGAGCGGTGATTAACCGATTGCATCGTGAACGGAGTGGAACCGAAAGTCGACGCCCCCCTCTTTCCCTCTGCCGACGTTTCATTCCTTCCCTAATGGCCATTGAGTAATAGAGAGCCGCTCATTATTAAATAGCACCAGACGCTGCGCGTACGCGCGGCCGTTCACTTTTTCCCGTAACGACGCGATTACTGGGAGCACCGTGTCGTTGCTCAGATTTATTGAGCCTGTTCATCTCCTCTGGACAGGTACGCGAGCAATCCCGAACAGTTCCCGACTCATTTTCATTTGCACAATATTTATTTAAAGTAATGCATCATTTAGCCATTTGTCATTATACTTATTGCAACAATTTCTTTAGTCCTTCTACAATTCCCCCGCTGTTCTATTTACGCGGGGGGGTCCGAACGATCAGCATCGGGCGCGGAGAAGATTACCAGGCGAACCAGAGACAATTCCAGCAAACATCAGGACGAGCGCGATTCACGTTGCGTTCAGCGGTACTCTGGCTGTACCAATTTCGAGCGTTTCCAGCGTTTACCGCAATTCTCGTCGGTATAGCCGGTTCGGCTCTTGAGGAGGCAGCATGTTCGAGCGCTTCGTCATATCCCGACCGGGAAACGGTTGTCCAGGAGTGTATCGTTTCACAGCGGAGATGGCCACGGAACGTTGAAACACGTATACGTATAGGGGAACAAGGGATGTGTAGCAGCCGCGTGCGGATACACCTTATGACTATTAAGGTATTCACGGCCCCTCGGAGGACGCCTCACTTTGAAATACGGCACCACCCTCCAACCCCTCCCGCGCCACCGTTTTACCGCGTCCTCCCCGACTTATCCTTTTATTTCACGTATCCCGATCCTTCCAAGCGTACTCGCAGGGCACGTGGATCGTCTCTAACTGGTTTCCCTATATTATTTACGAGCTCGTTCTACATGTCACATTGCAATAACCGCATCGAAGTGCAGTCGAACGTGACGCACTGGCAGCAAATTATTGGAAACTCGGGGATGTCGTGAACGGTCTCGCTATGCGCCACTCAATACCTTGTACATTAATGGACTTTTCCCTGCTTAAAGTTAATAAGTATTTCAAGAAAAGAGATCCTATTTAGTACAGGACGGCACGATATCGTTCGCGTCCGAGGATTTTCCTGTCACTCGAGTGACGGTACTTCAGTATGGATTAAAAAATGTCAATTCGCAATTATTGTTCGCGTTACCTCGTCCGAGCGTACGGTTAATGGAATTTTTTAGAAGGAGATTACACCTAGCGCTTTATCCAATTTGCCCGACGCGTGTTACGCCCTAATTCCGCATTCGTCGTCTCGTATAAACAATGACATCGTGGATTCTTCCTCAAATTACATATTCCGTTTCGCGTTTCATCGCGATTGTCTTTCCAAATTTACCGAGAACAAAAATACTGACGTCTCTTTTTGATTCGCGTTACGCGTTAAAGGGGTGCCAAATACTCTTCCTCTCTTCCTCGAGGACGGACTGTCAAGCACGTGTTCCATTTGTCAATAGATGTTTCCAATAACGACTGGACTCTATCTTCCGTCGACAGTGTTTAAACAAATAGCCCGGCAACAGGGTGCGAGGAATAAAACAAATGGTTGCCGGCTCCTCTTGCTAGAAGGAGAAGGAGTATGTCGCACGCCCCGAAGCGATCCATCAGTCGGTCCTTGCTTCGACTGTCTCAATAACCACCCCCCCCCCCCCCCCCCCCCCGCCAAGATCGATCGGATTCTTATCTGGCTCGGCTTGAATTCAAACATCGAGCACCCTCGATTTTTTCCCAACCACGTAACAACTTTATATCGACCTGATCTGGATTAAGTCCGGCCAATGAGTGAATCAGTTTGGCATTAGCGAAGTATTTGACTAACAGATATTTCACAGATATTACTTACTTTTATTATAATCGCGCCTCTGTAAAGTATAGACATTTCAAATGTCCTCAGAGCGATCTAACGTGTTCACGACGAGCGCTACGAGACCGCTAAAGTGACCAAGAAATAGGTCTATCGATGCGAGAATACGTGGGCGATGACTACGTTCCCCAGAGAGGACGATTCATTACCGATCTTGAATAAATGATCGTACAGCAACGGCGGCGACGGGCAACGAATAGAAGGGTACATTCCGGGAAGTGATTATTCGTTCGACGATGTCCCGTTCACCAGGACGAAATCGACCCTCGACAACCGAGCACCGCGACCGCTCCTGTCGTCGTGTATCTCTTTTAGCTGCATCATTGATGATTGCTCTAATCGAGTTCTCTTGGCAAGAGACTACGTTTCAACGTTCCTCGCGTCGATAGGTTTCAAGCTCCCTCGCGTGCGATTAACTCGCGAGCGTCACGAATTCGTTTCCCCGAATTTACGACGTCTCGTTGCTTTTTATACGGATGAAGGATTCCTCTCTCTAATTATTTGGCCTAATTTAGCAAAAGACAAGGAATTATAGGAGAGTGTATCCCTCCCTCCCGTCCTGTTCCGTGAAATCATTCGCCACCAGAGAAAATTGAAATGGAATCAGCCAGACGTGTCCCGTCCCCGTGCATAATTTCGCGGGCGTCCTCGCGGACGTATCGATGCCTACCTGGACCACGTAGCTAGTCGTAACTCAGTTTGGAAATGGATCGCCTCCCAGGAATACTTTATGCGTGCTACACGTCATTCCGGCCTTTGCAGCTGAACGGTCTCGCTGTTCCACGGCTCAGGGCGCAAGGATAAGGATCTTAGGTATTCTACGCGTCGTGCAGAACGCGACTGCATCGGCCTCAACACGCTGTCGATCCTTCTTCGCGACGGAGAAGGATGGAAAGGGGGTCGGTGAGAAGCCAACCCCCTTCTCGCAGCCGGTTGGAAGAAACTGCGAGCGAGGAGGTCTGCGGATAATCGTATAAGCATGGCTGGGGCCGTGGATGGTGCTCGGGTATCAACTTTTGATCCTTCGATATCTTGAACGACGACAACCCCTCCCGACGAGATCACGTCGGTATTCAAACGGCTCTAACTCGATATAAGCGGTGCTCCCAAAGGTATCCTCCGATGACGACGAGGAGGACACCCATCCATCCACCCAACCGCCCATACCCCCTGCCACGAACACTTGCTTCTTGAGAGAAGTAAGAGTATCGTATTGCTTGGATGGCGAATTCAATTTGCATCTTGGCTTCTATTTACAGCCTGTCTTTACTATCCCTCGATATCCGACTGTGATGGGCCGGGGAAGAATATTTGCTTTCGATACAGAGCTGCCTGACGTATAGCGCGGATACCGTAGAATCATTTCTGATGCACAGTAAACTGATTAGATCACGAGTAATGCTTTTTTTTATCATTTAATTGAGAGGGGTAGTTGTATAGATTTATCGTAAATGTAAAAGATTGATAGAGAACTTTGATGTGTGAGCTTTTTAAGACTGGCTTTTATGCTTTCTTTTCTGTAGTGTGTAACAGAGATTTTAATAGATTTATGTTGGACGAATTAGTTAATATTTTTATATTTCAAGTTTTTGGAAATTGTGGATTGATGTTTCTATATTTTGGCTTACCATTTGTGCAAGGGAAATGGAGAAACCTTTCTGACTGTCTGCTGATCAATGGAAAGTTCATAGATGAGGGTACGCGTGTCCCCTTTACTGAAATACCGACCCCAAGAATAATCACTTGTTTTCAAGCGTCCTCTAGACTGTACAGTAGCATTTATCCGAATTACATTCATTTGCAATCGATGTGAAAATCTAGATAAAGCAAATGATTGGAATACGGCATTCTGTAATAAGCAACATGTCTGTAAAAATGAATAACAAGAAAATGCTGTCGTAGTTCAGGAGACTTTCAGCTTATTAAATTGTATTAATGTCAGCGTATGGTAACTTTATCACAGCACTCCCTTTTATTCCTTCGATTAGTTATCGGCACTTTGTCTTAATTATTTAAGCTTATTAACACGAACAAATTTATTTTTACATTACACTATTGTTTAATACAGAGCCTCCATTGAAGCAAACTAAATCATAATAAAAGGTAAATTAATTTATTAACACAGCTTATAAATAATAGCATTTAAGTTGTATCATAATTTTGTAATTTGTACATATCGAAGATATTAAATAAATCTCCAATAAGTGAAATTTAACACGTTGTTCTTTTAACACTTGTCCCTGTTTATTCCTCGGAAATCCTGCTCCAATTTCTTAAGAACTGTAATGTACACGGGTAAGTATGTATTTAAGCATTTAACAAAAATTTGCAACTTTGTTGCTACGAAAGGATTCCGCAAAATTATCTTCCGGGAAATTCTTGGAAATGACGTCATCATTCCAGGAATTGGTGAAATGAAAGACCTCCTCGCATATCATGTTCTCCTAACACAAATTGGCGATTTCGAGCACGAGATTTTGTAAAAGCAGCTCCTGGAAATGTTTTGGTTGTGACGTCATCAATCACGAACTCCGGATACCTCCTCGCATATCATGTTCTCCTAATACAAATTGGCGATTTCGAGCACTTGGGATTCCGTCAAAGCAAGTTCTGAGAAATTCTTGGAAATGACGTCACGTTCCAGGAATTGATGAAATGAAAGACCTCCTCGCGCATCATGTTCTCCTAATACAAATTGGCGATTTCGAGCAAAGGGGATTCTGTCGAAGCAAGTTTTGGGTAATTCTTGGAAATGACGTCACGTTCCAGGAATTGGTGAAATGAAAGACCTCCTCGCGCATCATGTTCTCCTAATACAAATTGGCGATTTTCAGCAACGGGACTGGCCGAAATTCACGATTTTGTATTAGGAGAACATGATACGCGAGGAGGTCTTTCATTCCACCGATTCCTGGAATGTGACGTCATTTCCAAGAATTTCCCAAAACTGGACTTTACGGAATCCCAAGTGCTCGAAATCGCCAATTTGTATTAGGAGAACATGATATGCGAGGAGGTCTTTCATTTCACCAATTCCTGGAACGTGACGTCATTTCCAAGAATTTCTCAGAACTTGCTTTTACGGAATCCCAAGTGCTCGAAATCGCCGATTTGTATTAGGAGAACATGATATGCGAGGAGGTATCCGGAGTTCATGATTGATGACGTCACAACCAAAACATTTCCAGCAGCTGCTCTTACAAAATCTCGTGCTCGAAATCGCCAATTTGTATTAGGAGAACATGATACGCGAGGAGATCTTTCATTTCACCGATTCCTGGAACGTGACGTCATTTCCAAGAATTTCCCAGAACTTGCTTTTACGGAATCCCAAGTGCTCGAAATCGCCAATTTGTATTAGGAGAACATGATATGCGAGGAGGTCTTTCATTTCACCCAATTCTTGGAATTGTGACGTCATTTCCAAGAATTTGGAAATGAAATTCGCTAAAGAGGCGTCCTCTTCCATTAGTTCAAGTTATATGTGAGTTAGGACATTTTTTACAAGATTCTCGTTTCAGAATTCTACATTTATGATTCCTCCACGATACTCCTTGTTTAAGGATTTGGAATAGGTCATTCTAGGAGTGGTCAGGGCGTAGAATAAAATGAAACAGATAATTTTATTGTATCAAATTTATTATATTTTAGACTGAAATACAAGAATGAGGATACAGGTGAAACAAAGCGATAAATGAAACCAGCTTGAGATAATATTCTATCGTATTTTAATTGGCAACCATATCCAAGAGAACGTCGATGCATATGCGTATGTAATAACATCGTTAATAATATTCTAATCATACAAATACTTTTCCGCGGCATCGTTCACAAACAGTTAAATAATCTTATCGCAACGAAAAGACAGATTAATGACGGGGAAACTGACGGCGATGCGGAAAACGTTTTCGCGTAGACTGGACAAGTTGGCAACAAGATAACTACACGTTTCCCTTACACAAAAGGGAAGCACGGTAAATTTAACAAGTTAAAGAGATCGTTCAGTAAAAGTCATGGCTATATACTGTCCTGTCGTCGCATTTTCTTATTCGTACTCTATCGAATAGATTTAGAGAATTCAACGGTGAATCACTAAGCCAACGAGCATCGCATGATTAAACGTTAGTTTGGCACTTGCATCCTTGAACGCGATTTTCCTTTGCTCTTACAATTTTCACGAGGATTTATACATAACACTACACTTTCGTTCTGTTTCTACCCTTTATAACCAACCTACGAAGAAATACAGCTCGTTTTGCACTTTCTCTCTATATCTTTCCTCCTTGCCTTTATCTGCTCTCAGTCCATCCACAATTCTATGTGGCTCAGGCCTAGCTTCGTTTATCGTTACGTCAATTATAATTAAGGTTTTTACGTGATCACATATGAGCGCCGCGATAGAAACTTACTTGTTTAATTATATAAGAGTAGTAGAATTCATATGGCAAGGAGAAATTGCTGAAAAATGAAGTTACAAGGACTCGTGATCGTGCTAACTCAACTGTAAATATCGAAGAAGAAACTTTGGACGCTTATTAAAAGCAACAATGATCTGATCAGTGAAAATCGAGAATGGCAGTCCAGTGTTAATAAATTGAACTTGACGAAATAGATAAATTTTGTACAACGTAATCCCACTGTACATGCTCGTATTGACATTGCACGTATAAATTTTATTTACCAGCGAATTACTCTATTTCTTTCTCCATGTTACTTTTTTCACCACCCATTTTCTCCACATTTTTCTTGGTTTCGATTTCTCCTCGTTTTTGTTTCGTTCGAGAGCTCACAATATTTAACAACGTATATATATACTTTGCTAGACTTAATCGAGTAAGTATAATAATAAAACGCGTAATGTAATAAATGTAACGTATAGGTATGTATATAATATGTGTATACGTATAATCCTCACATCGTGTATGCCGACGAACCATTAAAACATCACCTATTAAACGTCGTAATCACGTTACACTTTCTGACTAGATCGAAATTATCATTATTTAGGGTTATCGTTTATCATTATTCTTACTATTATCATTAAATGTATTTACCGCTAATTATATTAGAAATTTTGGCGCATTTTTCTCGTTTGGCATTTATCGTTTCGCATCCATAAAATAAATTCGTCCAATGTTGAGCCGGAGACGTATTTTAGCATCATTTCTCGGTACAATTTGTTGTATATTTATTTTTGCTTGCGTACCCTATTTCGCTAGATATTGAATAGCATGATGAGCCGCGTATTCGTATTAATATACACGTATGTATAATAGAAACATGTGTAATACAAATGTGAAACTTGATGCGCTTCGATTCTTTTGTAATATTTCTATCAATGAATTTTTGTTGTACATTTGGGAAAAGAAAAAGATTGCGGCGTGACCTATTCTTTTAAATATTGTCCATAAATTATACATTTGTCGTTTGCAAACTCGTTTCTTTCAATATATTAGCAAGTAAACGCTCACACGAACCGTTTCGCGACCAGACGCAAAATTGAAATATACAAAAATCTTAGGGGTACTGTATTCCACCTCCACCTTTCTTTCGTTTTCATCTTCTCGCCCGGTGTAATTCTTTCACTGTTCCCTGTACACGTGGCATACAATTCGTTACATAGATTAACGCAATAAGCGTCGGAAGAAGGCGCAGCGAGAGTTTATAATTTCTTTTTAGTGGGATGAGAATGGAAGAAGCCATCATTAATTCGATTACAATACGAGCGATCTCCTCTCCAAGCGTTTCTACGGATCAAAGTGTGCGCGTCGAGTATCTCCACTTCGTCCTAAATTCAGCGCGGCTGACGGGATCCTCGACACCTCGATGACTTCCGGCGGCTCGTCGAGTGGCGGAGCTGGCTAACGCGAAGTCGATTTCGGAACGAGCTATTCGGCTGCTACTGTATGGAACACGTGAGTGGATGGGACAAAGCGTGGTCCAGCAGAATAGGAGTGCCCGCGGCCAATTCCGGTCTCGCATCGCCAAACTCGTCCTCGCAGTTGAAGTAGTTGCTCTGAAAGAGAAATCATGTGGTATCACGCTGACAAGAGGAGTAATCGTATGATAGATTATCGTAGCCTTCGAATCTATCGCAGAATAATATGCATTTCCAAATGCGAGCACGCAGAAAGATTGTCGAACGGCGGGAAAAGTTTCACTACGTTAATCGATACGCGATCAAGTTTTTTTAATTAAATTCGGACCACCGCGTTTCATTTTCCTCCGATCGGTTTTTCGAAACGAGGGCGCGTCAGCCGATGGCGAGCCTCCGCGGCCGAAACTGGGACAAAGAAATATTTACGGGCTGCGGAGGAAATAGCCAATCAATGGAACGGCATCGCACCAACTGCAATTGCCGCATGGGGGTTAGCCAATTAGTTCTAGAATCGAGACAGTATATCCTTGATTTCCAAGATTACTCTCACTCGCTCGCTATAATTGCACGCGTCTTGTAAATTGTCCTGCGGAAGGACGCGATTACGCGTTAGACTTCAGAAATACACGTTTCCCTTGCGCAACGATACAAGACGAGGTAGCGAGGATGAAGTGTTCGCTCACCTGGCAATCGATGCACCGGCAGCTATCAGTCAATGAACAGGTAAGACCAAGAATCTCGACGGCCTCTTTGTACAGCTCCGCGCTCGATCTGCGTTGCCTCGGCGGCGTAGTCGGCGCGCTGACTGTACCCGACGGTCTCCTGTCTCTCTTCAGCCTCGAAGAGGATTCCCGAGACAAGGAGGAGGTCGACGTCGATCCTCTCCGTCGATTGTCAGTGGTGAGCAATGCCCGACCCGCCGGCGAGGCGAACAATTGCAGCATGTCCATATCCTGTAACCAGATACCAAAGTCATTGTAGTATGAATAAAAATCAAATCATCCTTCTCCAGACCATACAAACTTTTCCAAGTTTAAATTTCATTCAATGAATAATTATGACATTCGGTAAAACCATCCCCAAGCGTCTAAGTAGTCTCCTACAAGCTACCCAGCATCCAGTCTCGAAAGAATCGCACGAACGAACTCGAGGGGTTGATTGGCTTTTGTCGGGATGTCCACCACGGTCGAACTTCCGCGTTTGGATCATTGGCTCTCGTTAGAGTACCGCGAAGGGAGGCTCGCCGGTTCCTACGGAAGAGCATTATTCTCTTAACGAGGTAAGACGTACTGGCGAGTACGTCCTCTTCTTCGCTGCTGTCTCATTCGCTTCGCACAGGCGAGAATTCCTTGAGATTACCGCCCACCGCGAACACGCCCACGGCGAAAGGGATTTTTCTAATGATGCCGCAACGAGCCACCGGGCACGCCGAAAAGTCCATGTCTCTCTACTTTTACGCCAACGACTGTGAAAGTGGTGCCCGAAAGAAATGCTCTGCCTCCGGTGAAATATTAAAGGGGAGGGCAAAGAAACCTCTGCACGTGTTCTTCGTTCTCCATAATAATAATAAAATATAGAAAGAATTTTTCGTTTAAAGCCTTGGAAATCCTTTGCCAAGGAGGATCTTCTGGGAAGAAGGCAGATCGGTTGATTGAATTTTACGTGCGATAGGATGCGGCGTTCTTAATTACCGGTGCGGGATCATTAAAATCCGCCGTGCTTATTGCAACGCGGCACCGAACAAACGATCATGGCTAACGCTATTAGAACGCGAATGCGAAGATCATTTCGCTGGAAGAAAATAATTGGAAGAATTCGACTTAGGCGTTCTTGCGAAGAAACTCGTCAGAAATGATTTGCGCGCGTCAGGATAATTTGGCGGGTCGCCGGAGAAGTTCAGTGACACGTAAACATAAATGTGCTTCGGCTAAATTAAGATTATTTTTGCGCGCGATTCGTCTCATAATAATTTGATGGTACGTCATTAACGAAGATGCGAGCAACTATTCATTAAACGATATCCAATATTCATCTCTAAAATCAATTAATATCCACTGGCGAACGAGTGATGTTCATTAAATCGAAAAACAATCGGTACACCGACGACAATTAATCGAATGCAAATTCGTCCCACATCACGTAACTAAATATCAATTTGCATGCGATAATTACGAAACGAAAGCTGCGCTGCAATCGTTTCCTCGCGATCGGATAGTTTCAACGAGGGGGGGGGGGGGGAATTGTTGAAATCTCACTGGGATCGTACAATCGGAAGAGAGCTCGGGAAATACATGCGAGTTAAAAGCTTTTTCACCCCGGAGCCTGAGACTTTCCAACTATTTACCAGCCGTAAACATCGGTGAAAAGCGGGATGCACTTTTAGAGTTCGGTTCGGTAACCCGAAATGTTGCTTGAAAACGTCCCACTTCTCGCCGGGGCGGTTAATGGATGTTGTCCGGTTTCCTGGGGAAAGAGTTGAGAACGATAAAGGAAACTCGACTGAACACGATTTAATAAATCTGTTGTGGGCGAAAAAAAAATCGGAGTCCAAGTGTTCCATAATACTTCTGGAACGTTTTAGAATAAATGGTAATTAAACGATTTTTATAAGCTGCGTTTGAAAAGTCCGCGCACACTTTGAGAAAGTCCTAACAACGAATGGAGAGGGTAGCTTTCCTTGGCCGGGAAAGAGAGATGAAATTCTTTGGACAGCGGTGCAAAGAGTTAATATTTGGCTGGTCGGTCAAAGTTTAAGAGTCAGCTCGGAATGGTCTACTCGGCGGTGATTTAAATTTCATGAGCAAACCAGCCATTTCACGGCGCTAGTGGACAGCTGATATTAGACTGAATATCCCCTGGAAAATATATTAGATATGAAAAGGTGCGCGAAGGGATAACGATACTTTAGTTAGCTGGGGAAAAATGTTACTCTCAAGTTTCTTGAGAAATGTCACATGGGAGGTTTATGACGTTGCATTGCTGCAGAAGTATTCGCAGTTCAAGCATTACGTTTTCATTCTCGCCCGAATAATGTAATACTATCAAAGGAATCAGTTCGCGGTGTAAAATATCCTGAGACGGAAGCACCTAAAGCGAAATTTATTTCATCGGCCAGTTGACGGAGTCTTTATTTCTGTCGCGACTAAAGTGCCCAGAAGGAGACGTCGTCCCCAGAATCCGAGACGACGGACAAAGAAGCGGACGGGAAACGGCGAAGAGATCAAATGCTAGCAGATAACAAGTAGAAAGCCGATTCGATGTGCCGAGTGCACGGGCAGACAGAGTCGAGGATACGCTCCCGCGAGACGTAGCTAGATTCCTCTCTCGTGTTTCCTCGCACGAACTTCCCTCCGTTGAGCGCTGATAAATAGCTCGTTGGAAAAGACAAGTTAACACTGGCCGCCTCCGTTCGCCGCGGATCTTCAACCGAGCGGAATCGCGCTCGAACACCTTGGAATTTAACGAACCGTCGACGGAGGGGTTCCGTGTGTTCAAGACGAACAATCAGATATCCCTTATAAAAGGTAAAACCGTTCGTTTCAATCAAGTCCGTGGAAGAATCACGTTACGCGGCAGTTAAACGCCGTCACCGTTAGAAAGTTCTCTCACGGTTTCCTATCAGACGACGGAAGAAGCTACGCACGCTCTGCTGAGGTAAAGGAAACTTGGATGGTGCGTTCCTTTTCCCGTCCGCGAAAATAAGAGGATAAAAGGCAGGATCGTTTATTGAAGCGAAACCAGACGTATAGACCCGTTTCTATAACGTTACCTTAAGTGCACTATAAGATGCTTATCGAGGCGCGTATTCCGGAACGATGTTACGTACTTCCGTCAAGTTTCCAGGCTGCAGCTTTGCCACGGCGAAACTCTCTCTGTGCCTGCGCGTTATCGATACGCATCGATATTTGTAAGAGATCTACTGTATCTATTATAAAAACCTACACGATACTTCTTCATTTCTCTTTTCGTTTTACTAATGTAACACGACTCGTTCTCCCAAAGTGCTGTCATAGAATTTGCACAGCAGCATGGCAAATGTGTAAACTCACCAATGCTAGCGTTTAAACAGTCCGTTCAAAAGCTCGTTTCGCCAGCACACGTGGCGGTCAGTCCGCGAGCTTAATTTCTCGTGACACGACCGCGAGCGAAATATTTTTCGGACGTCGAACTTCGCCGGCTACGGCAAACCGGTTGCTGTTTTAAACGCTTTGTCGAGGACTTTATTCCTAGCATCTAATTACCGTGAACGCGACTGATTGATCAATTCCATTTCGCTACGGCGAGATGCCGGAAATTCAATGTCTGTATGTCACCAGGGAATCGAGGATCCCCTCCGCCGCGAGGTTCCTGCAAATTACATTCGGCCCTGTGTACAGAGTACACGAAACTCCGTGTACACGGATACGTATAACCGACGTACACACAAATATAAGCGTGCAAGCTTTCACGTTCGACGGTATATGTATCTTCGATTTACGCTGGATTCGAGTAAATAAACGTAACTACGGTGACGCGCCGAGAAATATTGTGGACAAACGAGCGACAAACTGGGAACATTTAATAAAATCTGTGACGGAGCAAGCACGAATACTTTTCATCCCCTTCGCCTTTCCAGTGAAAGGGAACAACGCCGCGATTAGAGGCCGCAGGCCCATTTAAATGTTTCCTAACACGTGACTTTGAAGAAAATGTTCCATTAAGGGTAGCTGTAATTATCATTTATGTTTTTTTTCATACGATCATGGAATTCATTACGGTTCCATTCAATTCGAATTGTTAATTTCACCTGTTTTTACTTGAGCGTCGAGAAATACTAAGGTCGAGGCCGCTGCTAATGAGCAAAGCTACATTTGTTCATCGACTAATTAATGTATAAATGCAGCCGCATTTCGCTCCGACGATTTCGTTTTCCCCCCCCCCCCCCAGGAGCTTATAATTAAGTGAGCCACTTCGTTCGGTTGACAATGATCTGCGCGCCGTGTGCACCGCTTAACCAATGATTAATCTGAACCGTGGAATGGTGGATCACGTAAATGGAGCCTTCGCATGAAATCGACAGATCCATTTTTCCTCTTCTTTTTATAATGCAACATTTTTTCCCGCTATTCGGAAACAGAGGGGCGCTTTGATATTGTTTAAAGGCCGGGTTCACTCGTTACTCTCTGCGTTTCATTTTTCCGACAGTTTGCCACTACGTTAATATTGTACCGCGTATCGATTTAATTTATTCATGAAATTTACGCAGCTCGTTGTTGCCACGTGTGCGGCACGAGCAAAACTGCCGCGAGAGATTTCCTATCCGGCCGTCCACCGTGGCCACAAAACGCGATTATTATTAAATTCGACTCTTTAATCAAAACGCACGCCGCTGCAATTTTTGATTGGAAACAAAGTCAAACTGGTGGCAGCTATTGTCGAGTTTAATTAAATTCCCAGCGAACGTGGGACGCCGTTCAATGTCCCGCCAGTGTTTCGTGTAAAAATTGACAGGATATAGAAGTTGTTTAAGGGAAACTTCTCTAATGCTTTCAGTAACGAAACTCGAAATCACAGATTTGATCAAGACTATAAAATTCGATACTCTTCCCAATCCTATCGTAATTACCTTCTCCCCTTTTATTGGCAAACGTTAGTGCCACTTTACGGCGAAACTCCACGTTAATACCCGTATTAATTTCTCGTCGTGAAACGTAGCATGCAATTACAGTCCCAACAA
Source organism: Holcopasites calliopsidis (assembly GCA_023838395.1). Taxonomy (NCBI): domain Eukaryota; kingdom Metazoa; phylum Arthropoda; class Insecta; order Hymenoptera; family Apidae; genus Holcopasites; species Holcopasites calliopsidis. The sequence continues at coordinate 4,722,318 of JALHAQ010000009.1, forward strand.
TCGACTTAAACGCGCGAACACGAGGGGAACCGAGATTCAGAGTAACAGCCGCGACTAACTGGCTTGTTCTAAAATCGTACTCACCGGCAAGGATTCAGGAGTATGGTCCAGCACGTATATGTTGTTCGTGTATCCATATAACACCGTGTCCAGATCTGAAACGCAAGAAACGAGTAGAACGTTAAACTGAATTCAACCATGGGCTGCTTGAACGCGAGATATTAATTGTGCCTAGTTGGCCAGCTGTTAACGTGTTAAATATTAATCAAGGATATTGTAAAATCGCTGCACCGTCGAGCAATAAACTAATTCCCCTCCCTTAATGCGCGGTTAGTTACTGGAATATGAAACTTCCGCGTTAACGCAATTTTTCTAAAGACTCTAACGAACTTTCTCACGGTGTACGCTGAACGATGGAAAAATAATTAGCCGAGGGGGCGGGGACTTGGATGAAACTTTGTCGCTTGGTGGATCGATCGTGCTGCATTATCCAAGAAAGCAATTTATACATTCATGAGACGGAAGTTAAACGAAAACGATCACCTGTAGAAATCGAAGTTAAATTACAAAATATAAGATAAAAGATGGTGAAGGTGTTCTGTATTAAGACTTGAGGAATATACGATCGTGATGCTTCAGGGGGAACACGCCGATATATCACGTGGATTCCAGCAACGAGCAGGCACGATTTATGCGCTGAAATCTCAGACTCAGCTCAGGGAACGGAACAATTTTTCAGAATTATTGCCCGGGCTATGCGGGCTTTCCGTCGTTCATCGACAGATAGCCACAGAAGAGCCACTTCGGCCACGATCGCGATTCATTTCCATGCGAAAGGTCTTTTGTCCCACTCGTCCCGCCACGTTATACCGTGCCACGCACACGGCCGGATGAATATTCGTCCGAGGAATCAATCGGATTCGAAGGCCGTCCGTTGCCTATCGACCGATATTTCGTTCATCGTTCACGCTTAGGAGAGACACACTCGCACGTTTCATAGTCGCATACCGATCGTTTGCCGATGGGCTTTGGTCATTTTTAGGAACGGTGCTGGCGTACTTTGTTTGTGAAAGTTCCAATGACTTTCAGAGACATAAAAATAAAGATACGGAATGAAACCACTTTGCGGTGTTCAAGGAGAAAACGCGCCAGCAATCGGCAAGCAATTATTGTTCGCGCGTTTCACGATTAAACGAGCACTGTCATAAAGGTTGAAGTTTTTTTTTTTTCGCTGGGACGGTTCTCGTTACGAAGGTTCGGTTTTCCGGTCAGCTAATTCCGGCTACAGCTTTTGGCCGAGCCGTACACAATCGAGCCGGAAATAACGAATGAATTTATCCCGGAGACTGTTCTGCGCCGATGGCCACCGTCGAATGGGCACGTACATTTCGTGTAACGTTGTTACTCGTTCCTATTACATACCCTACACCTCGATTGTGGGGTGGCATCCGTTTCATCGCCATGACGAACATTCATTCGTTTCGCGATGCTTGCGTGCTAAAATCTCTAAATGAAAAATAATGCCATTGGGATAGCGCAGGACAATGTGCAGTAGTCGAAGTCGACCTTTGGTCAGACATGCTCACACTTCAACTCCCCGCGTAATGCGCGAGCTGTAAGTCCTTATCAATTTTATGTCGTCGGAATTTTTCTGTGTTTCTCTATAAGCTGATAAAATAAAAATCGTAGAAGTGATTACGTTTGAGGAAAATCTAAAGACATTAAAATCCTCTGAAGAAATTCGAGCGCATGCCAACGTGTCGCGATCTTTCTCCCTCACTTTCCCCCCCGTCTTCTTTTTCTCCTTATCGTACCTTCTGCAGGCACATTCATCTTCGTAGCTCTGCGTTTCACATTCCAAACGAAAGCCGTACTATGCGTTATCCAACGGCGCATAAAGAAAGCGGTGTACATCGGACTGGCAGGATTTATCGCTAATTACTTTCCTATGCTGACCTATTCGCCTCGTCCTCCAGCTTCGTTTCAGTAAATTTATTACCATTATTCTCCTCCTTCTCTCTCGCTGTTAGATTTATAATTGTGAATCGTTGCAGTCTCTGTGACATTTAAATTTACGAAAAAGAGATATTTTCGTGAGATGCATGAAAATATTTGTAGGAACGCATTAGCATACTTGTCAGGAATATAATCACCGACGGGCGAGCAGTCACGTAATTAGCCACGCGGTTATATCTAGATTGCAAGCCAATTACGTTCCGCCAAGACCGTAAATTGTTCGAAGACGTTACCTAAAGCGAGCACGAAGGAGATACGAATACAATATAACGACGACGAGTACGACGAGTATTCCTCTACGATGATGCGAGCCCATTTAATGCCTCACAAACATCCGCTCTACTGATCCGCAAATTCGTCCAATTAATCGCGGTTCTAACAGTAACGAACCGCCGGCCATAATTGCGAGCCTCGTACTCGCACCATGCTAATAGCAATCACACTGTGCTCGTTCACGGGTAATTTGTCTCGTCGTTACGAATCGTCGACAGCTGGAAGCGTTCGATTCTCCCTCGGCTCGCTTGAGAAACTTCGCTCGCAAAAGTGCTCTCTCTCGCTCTCTCTCTCTCTCTTTCTCTACGCGACTACGGTGGAAATCGTTCGCGCAAAACGTTCTCCAACCACGTTTGGTTACAACTCTCCGTGCTCGCTCGCTCGATTCGTCGCCGCCGCGTTCTGCCGGAAAGTTTTGTTTCCCCGTTTGGAAAGCGCGTCGTTAGAATCGCAGTCTGAACGCGTCGAAAATTCATCAAGCTGCCGGCCTATTTGCGTCGTTCGGCACGCGGCGGTGCAAACAATACACGAGTTTACTTTGCATCCAGCCGCTCGAAGTCCGCGCCGTGTAATTCTCCATGTAGATGCAAATTTTATGCGGCTGCCGGAACTTGGCCAAGTTTTACGTCTGCACGTTAATTGGTACGCGCTCGACTCTCGACTTGGAAAATTTCGCGACAGTGTAGCGGCAACTTTTTTAAACTTCCCTCTGTGTCCTTCGCCGGTTGCTCTTTTTTTTCTTCATCGTGTCGGTCACTGTTAGAACGCGGCGAGCAAACTTTTTAACGGAATTCTCAGGGGGGGGGGGCGGGGGAGTTTTTCCAAAATGTCCGAGATAATTACTGCCTTCCCTTCTTGACGTTTTCGTTTATATCAAGTTTATTCTTCACGCGTAGGAGAATCGCGCGATGGGCGGAGCTCGTAAACTGTTCGACGTTAAGCAAAATTTCTTCCCCTTTTTAATGGGGGCTTAAGCGAGCAGCCAGTTCTTGTTACGGCGGCCTTCATTAGCTGTACCCTGATGATAAAATCTCTTACGCGTGACTTTGTCTTGCTTTATTAAAGCGTCGGCCACGGTACACGGATGTTACGTGCGAAGCCGCAAGTATTAGCAAAGTTAATCAACATCTCGCCCAAAATTTTGTTAACGCTAGAAACGATTCTAGTACGAATATTTTACGCGGCATCGCGACTTTTAAGTGAAGCGCAGCGAATGCGCGATCGGTCTTCAATTTGCACTCGACGCGCCCTAACGAAGCGTGTATCAAGGAAATCAGGCTTGTCATCGGCGCGTACGCCGTCTAGTCGACGCAATCTCCATACAATCAAAAGCCAAACAGTTTCGCGACACCGTGAACCAGGCTACGACGGCTGTAGACCGTTTCCGCCGAGCGGCGTAGTTTCATATGCAAATTGCGCGCTGCGACCTAGCACGTCATGCACCGAAATCGAATCAATATTGCATTAGGAAGACCGGATGCAACACTGCGATCCGAGCACGGTCCTCCACAACGTTGAATAAATTATGCTGAAGCGTAGCGGGCCGCCCTTGATAAACGCGTGCTCCGCGAGCCTCGCGTCGCCAGACCGGGCTGGCCTGATATTTTTTACCTTGCCGCCCCACCGCCGAACGTGTGAAATTTTTCTTTCCAGCTAAATACGAGTGGCCTATCAAATGAGAGGGAATCATTCTTGCGCGCGAACGTAATTCCTTTTGTGCACACACGTGCATGTAAAAAAATGGTATTGAGCTTTGATATGCAAGGAAGGAGTACGGGAGGGGTGTGTAGGATCGTAAGGACCTGATTTCCACGGTCCATTACGCGGTCATAACTCAAAAGCGAGCATCGGACTCGAAGATTGATTTTGCGGAGGTAACGGGGAGGCGCAGCAAACTGTGGCGTTTGATATCGGGAGAGGCGATAGGTCAAGGGGTGAAGTGAACCGAGATTCCTTGATAGCTCGAAACGTGTACGCGCGTATTATACCCGACATTCCTGTTATTAACGGATGCGTTATAGCTTCCGCATCCTCGTTCCCACTTTAGTCACAAACCGATGGCCACGGATGAATCATTCTCGTGTGCCAGAAACTAATTATCGCGAGGAATAACTTTAATTCGAACGTCGAAAACTGATCATATCCACTGTCTATAAATTTCCACGACGATCGAACTATCTCAAGTGTGGGTAAAGCGTTCCAAGGATCGAACGGTAATCCGAATCTTCATCGCTCGGAACTTGGCCAAACGAACGAAGCCAGTTACGCCGTTTGACACGAACGAGGAACGATAGATTAGGGGCTATGAAATCAAGCAAACCCCTCGAATACTAGGAAGCCCGGTCTCGGTTCGAGGGCAAATACACCGAGGGCCACTTGGGTTAACGCTAAATAATTCATAGAGCAGACCGAAGCATCTACACACCGGTGCTTTGCCAATCGCCATTGGACTGTTCATCAGGGACTATTGATTGGGCCTCGAGCTTCCCCGTCTCCCGATTTCCTTCTCGCGTTTCCCTACCGTCTTCCTCAAAGCAATCAGGCGACGTATGACATTTGCCAATCACAGACGGAAGCTTGGGGAAATCAGCTTCGGGAGATACTAGTGGAGAACGCGGTTTAGTACGGAGACTGATCAAAGAGATGAAAAAGAGTATGGAGAAATTGGAAAGAATGCTGAGAATGAGGAGACGAATGGAAAAGATTTCTTCCAATCCCGTCGGCTAGAAGTCACCGGATTTCTTCACGAGGCAAGGTGAATGTTCAAGAAATAGCCCTCTCCCAAAGCAGCCGTCTTACTTTTAACAAGGCGGGGTCTCTCTTGTACCAAGCTCCATGAGTTACCACCGCGTCCAAGCCCAAGTGTCGCCTAATTGGATTCTGTTATCGCGTTCCTTTGCCGCCCGGAAAGTATGCTTCCCTTGGACCAACATCTCCCTATGTAACACGGTTAACCAGCATCTCCTCTTGCGCACGCGATAAGTCACGCCTTGGAAACGTCTCTGTACCTGATCGCAGTTTATTTAATCTCGGAGCCTTGCCTCTTTTCGTTTTCGAAAATGAAAGGTGGATGATCATACTTGACCTTCCGAGAAAATTAATATATTCGCTCACGTTAAAAAAAGTCGACTGCGATTTTACATTTGATCAATTGCAACATTTTGCAATATCGGTCAACGTTCCCAGACCACACCTCTAAACACGTTTCGGTGGCTGTCATTCGCGGGACGAGAGAAGAACGTCGGATATCCATTCGGATGGCATTTGAACCGCGCCCAAAAATTTGGTTATCCCATGGGACTCGACCCAGGCTGCCTCCTAACGCGAGATTTCCATTTTCCAGCCATAAATCAAACTGTCGCCGATTCCATCGAATGGTGACTCACTTTTGCCCACACCCCCTTTTTTATTCCCCGCCGACAACTCAGCCACGGATGAATCGTCTTCCCCGTTCGCGGAGAAGTAAATAACGATCGGCCGGCAAAAGATTGGCGCCACGGGCGACTTTAAAAAAGCCTCGGTCCTAAAAACTTTCCAGCAGCTTTCGTTCGATCCTACTGTTCCATCCTTTCCCTCTGTCCTCGTCTCAGTCGAATCCCTGGCCGGCGGCTACGTCGAAAACTTAGGCAATTACGCGGAATTAAACTCCGTAAAATTTATATGGACCTAGGTCTGGTTCGACGCAGTCGGCTTGAACCAGAATAGACGTCAATACTGATTAATTTTATAGTAGACTTCGCATTTATGTATTTAGAATTAGATACGTAATTTGTAACACCAGCTGACACGTCGATTCGTCAATGACAGCATCATGTTTACGTGACAGCCTTCAATGCCGATCGAACATGCTCTGCCAAGGATCCCAGGAAAGGGAAATGGGAAGATAGAAAGGGGCGGTGGGATGCGGCGGGGATGAAGGATTGGGCTATTTCAGGAAGCCGTAGTGATTACGCTTCGGTCGCCAATGAGAGCTTATCTCACCGCCTTGCAAAGAAGTGTCTATACGTATATATACGTAGCCATTACTGGCCGCGCTCTGGAAGGCTAGCACCCCCCTGCCCGACTAAACTCTCTGTCAAGCTCGCTAAGTTATTACGTCGTGAAAATAAGGAGAAAATTGGAAAGCGGTTTAGCCATGAAAGCGGTGTCAATTAGTCTCTCGATAATTTAACGCTGAGGTGGCCACCCCTGCAAGGCCCTTCAACCCTTTCGATCAAAAGATATCAGGTCGTGTATGGTCTCTAATCTATTCGCGAACGTCGTCACGAATCAGTAATCTGTTTCGCTTTAACGACCCACGAACTGAAATTAACTCTGTACACCACGCGGATTGAAATTCATTGACTTTCTGTGAAAAAAAAAGAGGAGACTGTGGACCTACTACTCTTGGAATTGATACGAACGGAAATGCACTACGAGGAATAAGTTGAGCGAACTATGCAGCAACTGTGCTGCAGTATTTTCTCCATTTTCGTTATTTATCGGCCGAATTTACGACTGACTCGAGAGTTCTGGATTCTCGGGGCGAGTTCAGCTATTTGGTAGATTTACCGTACGACGCGCGTCCCCATTTATGACTTTACGATAAATACATGCTCGATGCATAAACTTGAAACACTTCAGATTGTTATTAGATGAAATTTAGGATGAATTCGTCGTTCTCGAGCATCTTAATTAATTTTTCTTTAATCTGACTGACCTGTAGGTGTGCATGGTGTTCTTGCAGCATCCACGAGGTCCTCGCGACTTCCAGGCGGTGCTTCCAGCATGGTTCCGCTGCCGGAGAATTTCTTTACGCATAGCAGGCTCAACGCTGAAAGAGAATAAATCATTGCAGCGGCGGATTCGATATAAATTCATTCACAGATATATATACATATAATTACTGGATAGAATTATTTTCCGAGGATTAATATTTCATTAAACTGCAATACGCGACACGTTACGTGCGGAAATTATGATTACAGAATCATAATTGAACCAATAAATTGCGCCTCTCCTTTAGTGGAGTCTCGTTAGCTCCACATTATTACCAGCAAATTGAATCTTCTTCCCCAGATATAGCCAGCATTCCGCGAAGTACGAAACTTTTCTCCCGGCAGTAATCCGGTTTTCACAATAATTCCTCGACTGAAGGGTAATTATTAAGGAGGCTCGAGCAAATGTATCAAAGGGAATTCTTGATTGGATGATGTTCTTGAACCACTGAGTAGTTAAGACCACTGACATCGAGTTTTAGGCAGCGTAATTCCTTCTACATTAAAATTTAGATTACACTCTTCCTGGAAGTTCTCGTCTTTTAATTGTTTAAGAGATTGCGCTTTCGTATACCCAGGTAGAAAGCAGCAGTGCCCGACCACGCGTTGATCTGTTCTACTTGAGATTCAACAATTCCACTGCGTTCAAGATTAATTCTTCAAAATTACAATCAAGATCAAATTATTAATATTATTTTGCATGCCACTTGTGTTATTATTTTTTTATTGCTCAGTTCCGTCATCAATGGGCAAAGTAAAAGATCTTAATTAATTCCCTCAGCAGTTGGACATTATCCACATTCTTGGAGAAGCTACCTTTTATACTGAAGTTCCATTTAGGATCTTCCGAGGCATGAAACAGCTGTTCAAGACGCACAAAGACGAGCCACGTGGAACGGCGTAGTTTGTGTAACACTGTTCTTCCATTAGAGACGCAAAAATTCCGCTCTTATCCCTTCAATCACAGCCAGAAGATCCGTGCTATAAGCAGGATCATTCTCGAGTATATTCTACCATCAATTCATTAATACACGATCTCGACTATACCTTTCCGTTGAAGCAGGGATATACTCTACCTTGATCAATTAGTATAACATGACACTAAAATAATATATTCCCGCAGATGAAAGATCGATCAACCCCTATTTGCTTTCTATCCTCGCTATGTTTAAAAACATTTCCTTTTGCTTCTCTCTTCAGAATTTCCCGCAGACCTACAGTGGTTTAACTCGGGCGTTCAAGTCGACGTGCTCCAGCTTCCTGCGGTTCAATTTTCATCCTTTGACGATAGCCGAAAGCCAGGAAACATCGAGCAACAGCCACCAAACCCGTCGTCTTTGTCTAGTTCTATTTTCCAATGGCTCTTTTCTGCCTCGCCTTCTTCCATCGATTCCTTCTCAATTCCTTCTCCCACCCGCTCTCTCTCTCTCTCTCTCTCTCTCTCTCTCTCTCTCTCTCTCTCTCTCTTTCTCTCGAGTCCTTTTGTGCCGGCCAGATCGAGCGGACCGCTTTTTCCAAGCGGGCGCAGCAGCCACGCTCTAATCTTCTTCGAGCGTTCGCTCTGTCGCCTTTCTGTCTGCGAGTTTGCGGATACTTTGAAAGCAAATTCGTGGCTCGCAATTCCGGATAAAATTGCGCCTTTCACGGCGACTCGCGGAAGAATTCCCGAATTGTATTTCAGCGACGTGCAACTCGGCCCCACCCTTCCCGTGTCCGGATTCCGACGAAATTGAATCACAAGGGGGAGGAAAAATGCCCTCCTTCCCGATTATTTCTCAACTCTCCTCCCGTTGTTTCCTTCTCGTGCCCGTTGAGCATGTAGGATTCTTATTTTACTTAAAAAGGCAAGAAGAAACTCACCCCGCTTCACGTCTCGCCACGCGTTCGTGATTTCGTCGAATCTTTCTTGCACGTTTGGTGTTCACCCATATATTCCTCTCACATCGTCCTGGCGACCAACGTTCTGCGAACCTGAAACACAATGGAATAAGTTTTCTAGTAAAATAGTTATTTAACCGTGATGGTTTATTATCCCGTTTCCAATAAAGAAAAATAAAACTGTATAAAAGTGTCCTTTATTTCATCCCATTTCATTCTCGAATTTTTTAATATCTCTGGTGTCTAATATTATTTTCTTGTAATCACGCATAGAGCAGCCGGTCATTGGTTTAGAACAGAGCACACACGCGACAAATGCATGATGCTGCAGGCTGTGCGCCTGTGTACATGTGCGGCCACATGTGGCCAGATCTATGCACCGCATACTATGCAAGAGCAAATAAGAGAGGCGAGCAGAATGGGCGGCTTATGCAAAATGTCAGCTACAAATTTCGACTCGTCAAATCCTTGTATTCCGTAATATTTCCCTCACCGCCCTGTTAAAACTGCGTTCTATCGCATCAATCCGTTCAATACGCGGCTGCTTGAATCAATGGAACGGTTTGAACGTATTTGCTTGAAACCAGATTGCTGATCAGAGTGTTTATTTTTTAATTTTCCCCTCGATTTTTGTCTTATTCCATCCGAGAAATGGACGTTTGCGTTTGTTGTTTATCTTCGCGAATTGCTGAAGATATTGCAGATCCTTTAACAATCATATAATGCGACACGTTACATTACTAATCGACGGAAACATTTAAACAAATTTCTCGAGTAATACACTTTCAGCGTTGCACGCATTAACGAACCACACTTTCATCGAGAATTTCGCGCGGATAATTAATGGAACAATTTCGCTTCGTTATCGTTACTTTGCTCTCCATTCGTTGACTGCGGCGGAAGGACGAGCGCCAGGTGCTGCATTCGCCAGATAATGGCGTAGCTATTTGCACGTCGCCTAATTCGGAATGGGAACTCGCGGGAGAACGGTGGGAAAATTCTGACAGGAATTTCAGCTGTCGCTCGAGTGGCCGCCGGTCGGTCGTAACCTTAGCGAAAGCGGAGAGCCGGTAATTGGCGTCTGAAAGCTGTTCCCAACCGGAAACCAATCGTCCTCTTCGACCAAAGTTTCGTTGCGGAGTTTCCTACCGGACTGTCCGAGCCGCAGTTCCAGTTGCCAATCGCTGAGAAACCGTGCCAACGGGGGGAAGAAAAATTGCGGCCGGTGAAGTGCGAAAACCGTGCGGAACACATGGACACACGTTCGTGTCCGCGCTCGGGCAGCGTGAAACCGCACCAGTCCTTCCGATCGCCAATATCCCGGGAAAGATGAAAAACGGTGGTCCCTTTCGTTGCGATTCAACCGAGAGACATCGCTGTAGAGTATGAACCGGAAATCCTCAGAGTTCGAGTACTTTTAGATGAATCCTGTTCGAGGCTCGCGAGTTCATTCATTGAACACGATTTTGAGTTGATTAAGGAGGATAATATTTTTGGTCTCTCTATATTGGATGCACCGGTGTGCAGTTTTTTGCACTAATCTTACACGCGGTGCAATCTATTCTTATGGTTGAAATATCTAGCATATTTAGTATTGTAATTTCTAAAACTAAAGTCCTCCAAGAAGGTGTAATACAGCCTCTGCGCAAAAGTTTAACAAGCTATTGTTGCAAAGACAGAGAAGCCGCATACATAAATCCTAATTGGTATATTATACAGGCATCAGGATTCCGGCTTCCGAACCCTGTCCCAGCTATCCCTATACACGTGCGCACACGTGTACACATCATACACGAGCCAGCTCCCAGGAGTCGTATAGTCGGCGACTAGTAATTAGCTAGACGAGTGACACTATCTACGTTATCACTCCCAGGATGCAAGGAACACGCGATATATCCAGGCTTAGCTTGTTACCCCGCACTCGTTCACGCCTCCCTAATTTGTACACTCAATCCCACCTGACCAGATCGGTCGGAATAATAATTGCGGTTCAATAAATAAATGAACGTCGATGGTAATCGAATTCTTCATCAACGGAACCCTTTGCATTTTCCTTCAATCAGATTCTCCTTTCTAAATAGAATCAAGCTCATTATTCGCGGCATTCCGTTACTTCTTTATGCTTCGTTTACCCTGCAAAGAGGTCCGATCACAAAAGGGAGACGACGGAATTGCAGATTGGCGGTCTCTCAAACTGTCTTTCCAATGCAGCTGCTCCGTCGCCGTCGATATCTTTCCATGTTTTCATCACTCCCCGTTTCTCTCCGTTCCTTTCTCTACAGCCACCCTCTGCCTTCTGTAAGTATCGCATATTTATACATATATTTACAGCTGCCATTCCTTCGTTTCTGTCGAGCTCTTCGCTCTTCCTCTGTATTTCCATTCGCCGCACGTCTTTCCCCGCTTCTGTGGCGGGATTCACGTTTATCCGGATGCTTTTCAGCTACGCACACACCTTGAGGACGTTGCACGGGGAAAAAGACGAGTTCATAACCCGGAATACAGACGGGAATATAAAGCAGACAGAGCGCTGGAACGGATCTTATAGCCTTTCTCCACGTTACTCTATGTATTACTCCTTTCGCTACCACTTTTCCATCACAAATAAAATGAGAGATGAAAGTTAAAAGAAAAAGCAAAACATTTAGTCGTATAGTTACTATGATTCTCGGGGGCTACGACGAAGGGAAAGGAGAAAGTACGAGGAACCCGGGCAGGGTTTATGAACACGTTGTATTATGTAAGAGGTCCCTTACGCCGCAAACGTCATGCTTAGGTTCCTACCCTTGGCGGCGCGGTATGGCGCAGGGATGCTGTAAACTTCGTATATCCTTCACGCAAGACGTCAGTCGTAATTTCGTGAACAGATTGCCCCATTCCGCTATACCATTACCATGATTACAGTACTGCTCGTGCATTAATTACCTTTTCAAAACTTCAGCAATATTTAACCGTGGCCTGTATATTTTCATTTGCGAGTCAAACGACGAGGAATTTCGCCCACGAAGAACGAATCGGTGTTAATAAATTGGTCCACACGATAAAGGGCTGGCGAAGTTTCTATCGAGCTCTGACTCGACGTATTTTAATATCAAGTCTGAGCATATGAATATTGAAAGGGTACAACATCGTCGATTTTCCATCTGGATTTGTTACTTACTTAAACGTCTAATTCAGTGATAGATCAATTTAGTATCCAAGTTAATTGGCATTCGAGTCGAGGTAGATAATATCCCGGGGATTATTTATGCGAGGCCGAAGCTGCTATACTCTTCAAAGTTCGTACGATGAAGGATAACGCGGGACGCACACGTGAAGAGCTATATGCAATTAAAGCGCATTATAACTGTGCGTCTCGCTAGAGAACTTCGTTCGGTGACAATAACGCGGAATGGATGTGCATTAACACAGTTTCCGCGCGTCCATTCCGCGTCAAGTGGCTTATTGTAAGCCACTCACCAGCCGGGCGAATTTTCCTATTTCCCTTCGACAGAATTTCCCTCTTGATACACAGAATTATAAATAACGCGAACTCGCTGTTATTAGAAAAGTACAAAGATACAAAGACTCTCGTCTCCGTCGCAAAGAAAGAGCGGGCATTATTTTTCTTTTCTCGAATAAACACCGTGACTGCCGCAATTTCACGAGATTACGATCTCGTCCGACAATAGATAGGAGCCACCGATTCAGCCAGGATAAATCAAAAGCTAGGCACGATAAAGCCACCGCGACTTTTCTTCCCGGCCGCAGATATAAACTCGAGCAAGTTTTCCAGGCCGAGGCAATAACCGCGGCGACGTCGCGACGCCCCCGCAATTGTATTCACTCTCCACCTTTCTTTATTTCCTTTCCCTTTCCCCGTCCTCGTGTATTCAGTCGACTTAATTAATCGCGCGCCTTGACTCTTGCAGCGAGATGCTAACACCGAAACGACTACGTTTTCCTCGACTGTTTGTCATTTTACCGGCTACCAAGAGAACCCGCTTCTTCTTGGTCCGAATTGAGATGAGACAATAATTTTCGCATCCACGCGGCGCTCGTGAATCGTTTCGTCTTGCTACCTCGAGATTGTAGCTTCTTTCCGTTTCTTTTTCGTCTCTTTAGGACTCTCCTCGTGGTCACCCTCGAGCGTTTTAAAAGTGGTTTCGTTCTCTCCAAAGTGACGTGCTTGCAGGGTCGCTGAAGGGCTTGTACGAGACCTCCTCGCGTCTGAATGTAATGGGCTTGATGCAACTCGAGGGGTAGATAACCTTAGAGAATGTAGATTGCATGGAATCCCTACTGTCGGGGATTCAAAAATTCCGGTTCGCGAATTCGGGCTTGAGTTCGTCTGGCTGGCCAGATGAATTTTCTATCGCGTCGAATTGAAAAGCGGGTCACTCCGTTAGGGAGGGTGGCATCGATTTACCGATAAATTCTAATTAGACGAGATGGATGCCGTTTTTTTTTTTTTTTTAAGAGAGACACTCGTCATTCAACGGCACACGTTGAGCCGACACGTTTTCGTTCAAAGCTTCGCGTTTATTGTCCCTTCGTGAAAAAAGTGTATTCACTGCGGCTAGAATAGCAGACGGAGGCGTTCATGAACAGCTAATGGTGATAATGCACCGAGGCATGCCCTTGAGAAAAAAGTTTCAGCGAAAAGATTCAATGCAGTATGATCTTAAAGGATAATTTTTAAAGGATAATCCACTTAAAAGCAGGCGGGATCAACAGGGGGGGTTTGTCCAAGTAATTCGTCGAACAGTTCCTTTCCAACGCCACGGAATCAGTTTTCACGCCCGCAGCCCGACGTTTTCCCTGAACGTGTCGTACAGACAGCCAGGCTTAAGCTGCTTAGAACTTCGTAACCCCCTGGCCGCGACTGTTCCCCGTGTACATGGCCCCGTTCCTCCGCATCTACACGACAATGGCTGGCTACGAATTTGAAGCAATAGCACCATTGGTGCCGGTGTAACTCTGATCTATTGGCGGATTAGGCAAGCAACCACGCCATTCCAGTCGAATTTCCCTTCGACCCCGATACCGTAAACCTTGCCTGTTTAGCAAGCGGAATTCTGTCGAAGATGCAGTCGTAAAACACCCCTCACTTTCCACGATGCTCCATGATTTATTTCTCCCTTATACGCTCCGCCTTCCATTAGTTTAATTAATAATGTTATATTCCCCCCGGTTCGTAGGGTGACTTCTGGGTTATAGAAATCATTTCTTTCAACTTATTTTAATTCCCATCAGGTGTACCGTACGGGATCCCACATGTTTTCTATATTTCAATTAATTAATGATCCCTCTGAGAAGCAGTAATTGAAAAAGGCAAAGAGCTTTTGGAGATATTGATATTTGAATTAACAAAAAAGTCTATTGGATCTGTTTTGAACGGAGTCAGCCACGGAGTTTGTCATTTGTTGTATACCACTGATAAATGTGCCACTTCTACCATGAAGCTGGGATGCGCAGTAATGGAACAGGAGTGGTGTCCCATTGTGGCGAACACAATGAACCTCTCGCTTGAGCATTCCTAAGGAGAATGTCTCTGGCAGTTCGACGTGGCACTGGAATAAATGCACAGAAGCACCGTTGTTAAACAACTTACCCAGTATATCCTACAGATGCATTGCCCCTGACATTTGTACTAATATTTATAAATTGCTACGATTATTCACGACTGCAATTTCCGTGGCGATAGATTTCATGAGATTCGTTTAACACGAGCACCATGGATCGAGAGATCTTTAAATAAAATCTCCCAGCATAACTATTCACCCACGTGTCCTAAATCTCATTTAACTACCATTCTTCCCAATGGGACCTCGAAACAACATAGATCAACGAGATTACGTCGACTGCCATTGCTTGAAGGGCTACGTCCAGGAACAATAGAAGCCCCAGGCTCCGGTTTACATTTCACTATAAAGTAAATTTACCCCGCGCTTCGTCACCATCTTACATCCCCGAGCACTCTGTCACCAATGTGTATTCGTTTTCCTCTTCCACTCGTCCGTCCGTATTGGCCCGATCCAGAACACAAAGAGAGCTCACGATAAGACGAGGAAGCAACGCGTCGTTTCCGAGATATCAACTGGATGTTGGCGTCCCGTCGTCCGAGGCATTGTTGGCCCCTCGTGTCTGTGCCAGACGATAAATTAAACGACTTCCGTCTGCGAGAGATCGCGCAATCTGCGAGCCGGTTCCTACCAGGCGAAACTTCCGAAACGATGCTCAAAGATAAGCTTTAATGGAGAAAGTTTCGATCACCGGCTTTGAAAACGTGTTTATGCACAATGTTGATGAGCACAAGTAATGGCTGATGGTTTCGTCGTAAGTCGACGGAGCGATTTAACATTGTTGTATCTCACTTGTAGAATTAATAAATGACCGTTCCAATAAAAGTATGATTGAATATATCACAATATTAAAAGTGGCTACGACTTAATAATGTCCTCCATCATTTTTCCACAAAGTTTCGCATCCGGTACACGGTTCGAATAAAATGTAGCGCTCCTGTTCCCACTGACAAATTTACTTTCCACGTTCGGAGCAATATACAAAACGGTACAATACACCCGGTCATTACTTCCATTGTTTCCCACTAAATGGAGGCTGCGACGGGAAAGGGACTAAAAAAAAAAAAAGAGCGTACAGACTTCTCATCAACGCCCCAGAAAAAAAAACTTATGACCCGTTAACGTTGCTCCATTTTTCCGCATGTTATTAATTCCTCGGCATTTGCGTCCACCTCGATGCCTGCCGATCGTTTTGTCGGCCAACGCGAATCGTGCCGGAGATGATACTTGTTTCTGTACCATTGCCTACTCCATTTTCCATCGTGTCCATTTTATAATAGCACCAAACTGACATGGGCCGAAGGTTAAATCGGAATCCCGGACAGGCCGCATATACATACAATCAGGCCTCGTATTTTATCAGACTTCTGTTCAGAAGCAGTTCGTCAGAGACGCGTTTGTTCTACTTACTTTATTTAGCGGTTGCATGGTCAGTGCGGTTGTTCAACAGAAAAAAAAAAAGATTATATAAATATGATACTGAAGAAGAAGAATGGAAGGAAACACCAGCACATTAAATTGCTTGATATTAATTAGGCAGGAGTTGCAAATGAATGAATTTTAGATATGATCTATTAACACGGAACATCGATGGAACTGTACCGATGTTCGATCGCACAAATTCACTTTGCCACCGCTTTCTGTCGGTCCTTTCTTTCCTCCCCGGCCTCGTTCACACTCACGTAAGATCAGTAGTATACGTGTGCAACTATCACCCTTTCTCCAAGGGATGCGCCAGAGCTCGGTCGTGCGCGTTTCCTACGTTTCCACTATCCGGCATCCGACTGCTGTCACAATAATATCCTTGCTCCTTCGCCACCTATGTGATTTATCCTTTCAACCCCGCGTCACTATGCGAAAGGGAATTAAGCTTTCTCGAGAGAGCAATTGCGCAGTATTTTGTTCAGACGTTGACAATTCCGTGAACGCCAATAGGGCTTGTACACAAATTTGCAACAGTAAGATGTAAGAAATTAAAAAGAAATTAATGATAGAGAGTTATATATGTGACCTACATCGATTGCAGGAAAAGACCCACGTTCGCATAGAAGATAATGCATATCTCGAATAAAAACAACTATAGCCCGCCATGAGTAAGGACGAATCCACCCCTCCTCGTTTTCTTCTGCTTCATCAAGCATGATTCCGTAATTAGCCGATGCCGACTCATCTCAATGATGTTCTCGCAATCGGATGATACAGACAAGTCGTCCAGATTCCCACACACACACACACCGTTTCCATCCATCCGCAGCGTTGCTGGATTCTACCACAGCAAATGCAGTGTCATCCTCCCTTCGCCACCCTTCGCCATCGATGATTTATGCCCACGCGTGTGGCACATTGTGTACCTTTGCGTGCGCCGTGCTAACAATCTCTATGCCAGGGTGCGATCATGCGGTGGTGACATCGTTACGCATTTCAATGCGCCTTTGCGTTTCGCTGTGTGCACTCGCATACGAATTAGCGCATGCAATTAATTAGTCCTGGCGCGTGTACATTGATTGCGTATTTGTCATTTCACAGAGATGTAGTCATTATCGAGCGATCCACGAGGCTCGTTTTAAGGCGTAAAAGGTATGATACTTTTCACGAGTCGCACGTGTGCAGCGCGGAGTGCTCGTTAAACGCACAATTAAACGCAACGGACGATCCTCCGATGTTCGATAATCGAGTTCCCGTGTAATTGGTCCTGATTCCGTACCGACCCGGCTCGCGTTAACATGCGTGAGCTCAATTTTGAAACTGGGAGCCTCCGTTCCATCGTGTGGATCGTTCGAGATAGACGCATTCGTAATAGATCTTCCATCGTTTGTGACATTTATACTTAAGAGAATAATGAAAAAAAAGGGGGGAGATACTTGGATGAGAATTTAATTTATCACACGAAGATCTACTGCTGATATCCTAATTCGAAGCACGCATTCCACGAGGGAATAAAAGTGTTTGCTAATGAGTCACTCTGCTCATACTAATCGTCGTGCGTATCGCGTGACCCGAATTTCACGATCGAATTTCCCTTCATTTACTGAGGGGGTGATTCCCCAAACGAAAGGCATTGTCGCGCGTGCACGCATTTCCTGATTAACGCCACGTTCATTATCACATCGTCGTGTAATAATCCATGAACGAGACTAGGATAATCTAATCGTAATTGGATGTTAATTGTGATAGGCGTATATCAGCCGTCGGATATAAACAAGCTAATCGAATTATAGAGTGATCGATTGTAATAACGTCATAGAAATAACATAATGAACCGTATGATCGACAGACGAATTCATTTCACCATTCACTTCCTCGTGAAGTTTGATTTATGTCAATATAACTTCTAATAAAGTCGCGTGGTATTTGTAGATGATTGTAATTATGAAACTTTGCGGATTCTTTCTATCTCCCCCGCACCCTTCGCGCACTGTCGAAAGTGTCGCGTTAGTGGTTACGTGTTTCTAGCTCGATTTTCCTTTTGTACAATCGCCGGAAAGCGCGATAGTCGATAACAGATGGAAACTCAAAAATGGGTCGGCGTTTAACCAATCAAGTCGGCGGGAAAAGGGCGAGTTTCGCATTGGCGCAAGGGAGAATTCGTTTCCCGAGCGTCCGAAAGCTTTATCATAGGCTCCTCGTTTCTCGATGCACGCGTTGCCACGATCCCATGCGCTCGTATTTTTTTTTATTTTTGGTACGAGGAAGGAGGTTCCGTAGACCGAATAAAATTCTCATAAATGTTAAACCTTACCACTATTTTCTAGCGCAAATTTAATAAAAGATGCATATAAGTTATATCTAGCACAAAACATAATTATGAACGACGTAATAATCCTGCATTGAAGTTTCTACACTGAAAAATTTAGCGAGATAAGAATTTCATTTGCGAAGTCGCGGCTCGTATTTTGCCAGGAGTTCATAGCCTGGTCTTAAAATCTTCTCTGGCCTTCTCCACCCTTGACCTTTCTCTCCGCGAACGCTATGAAACTCGTACAGCTTTTATGGGAATTCGACATTGCGGAAATTTGCATTCGTGGCGGCGGTAATTTCCTTCCCCTTGTAAAGCTGCGCTAAAGATTTTACCCATTGTAGGTTCCATTCGAATATTCGTGATGGAATGATTTTCGGTGACAATACCGCATGTAATTGCTGGAGCGCCGCTGGCGAAATTGAACGGAGAACCGCGGCGGATCTTAATTCCGATCAGGCGGATAACCCACCTTCCAGGGAAAACGCGGTTTACGTCGCTGGCCAATAATTAGGTTACTCTTGACACAGTTCCCCCGAATTTCCACGTGGAACCAGAAGGTGCGGGAACGTGAATGGTACTTCCCTCGATCGCCTATGAAACTCCTTCAACCGCTAATGAGCGTAATTACTGAAAACACCTAACCTTTGCACGATTACTCCGAAGCTGACACCTTCGATCGCATTGTCTAATAAATCAGACAGGCAAAATGCGATCGATCGCTAAGTACCCTTTCCACGAACAAATGTGATAAATCCATTTTCTAACGTCGCTAGGGGGGTGTCTTTTTTGTGAACGCTAAAAACTTGGCCTTGGAAGGGCGAACCAATTACCGACTCACCCCCCCCCCCCCCCCCGATGGGTTTCAAGCGCAGCAGCTTTCACTCGTAGCCTAGATTTGCCAACCCCTGCTCTCACCGCAGGCGTTAATTACTCTTCCCTCCGGTAGAAAATATTCAATCGAACGAGGGAAATGCCGCTACGGAATCACGATCGCTGCTCTTCTTCTCCGCTGCATTGTTTCGCGCGGAGCTTCCATTAAGCACGGACGTACAGGATAATTACTCATCGTCCAGCAAAGGGGTTCCGATGGAAATCATGCCTCGGGCCGGACCTTCTTTTTAATATTCGCCCAGCCACCCGCGGACTGAATATTAAGCGGGATTCTTAACAAGCTCGGTCCAGATAGAACTCGAGTGTATGGACAGTGTCGGGAACGTTTCCCGCAGACTTCGGCCACCGCGTGGATGGCTATTACGAAAATTACTACTGGCGGTCACGGCAACCTTGATTTCGACCCGCTTCCTTTTATGACGCAATCCGTCAAATTGCTCGTGCCGCGAAGCAGATCGTGAGGAACTACCGCCCTTTAAACTCTACGTATACCAGTTTATCTCTCCCCGGGCCTCACTCGTTTAATTTCTATTTCCCTCCATTTGGTTTTACGAGCCGGCAGATTGCACTCGCCACTTGCTCTATAGCGCAGCTTTTATTCGAGGCGTAGGCACTAACTCCAAAAACTCGAGTATACGCGTTAGAAATTTTACGTAAAAAGCTTTCTCCAATTGCTGACCATTTTGTATCGCGGGAGCAACAATGACGCTGTACTTCGACAGTTCAGGCGTTTAAATTTTAACGAGATTGCCCCGGCAAGAAGCGGCGTGGCTTGTCTTGTAACGTTGGCCGACAAAAAGCTTCATAGACTTGTCGCTGTAAAGTCCGCCGTTCCAGAGAGCCTGAAGATCAACTAGCCGTACTGGCGCACTATTTATTCAGAAGAAGCCGCTGCAAAAACGCAGCTCGGGAACGACGCTCCTCGTACGAGCATACTGCGAGTGCCGGAGAAGAATATTTCTCGCGAATGCACGATTAAAGAGCCGCAAAAGGCAACGCCTAAAATACTATATTTTCCTGATTACATTAGAATAAGGTTCGCATTGTATTTTCCGGAAAGAACGACAGGTAGTAACAGTCGGGAATAGCGCAACTAGCATGACAATCGCTCGCGAGAAGGCTCGAGGAAATGACGTATGGTAGCCATTCGGAATTTTATGCCAGACATTCTCAGACAAACGGATGTCAGTCTGCTTGACAAGATCCGGAGGCTCTGCCCCTCCCCGATAAATCTTCCCGTCTCATCCTCCACGATCCTTGATATCCCTTTTGTGCCACGACAATACAACGCCGCATGTGCACGCGACAGAAAGCTTGATAAATTATAAGCAAAAAAGAAAATGCCACTTGATTAATTACACGACGAATACACTGTCCGGAGACAAAAGAGAGTCGTGGACTTAATATTTCATTTTCAACGGATACGGGATACACGGGAGAAATACAGAAATTGATACGATTTCAATGCGACGCCACCGGGAGACGGATATGGTTTCATTTTTATTACGCGATCTCTCTTCATGACAGCCCTGGTGAAATGTCGAGGACTATGAATTTTAAAGTAGAAAGAGATCGATGGAGGACAATGGGAATGTTTTGGTGAAATGAAACGTTACTCGTAGCTCTAAACCGCTGGGCCCTGAAACTAGCTTCGTCCCCGAATCGAGCCCGAAGCGGAATAACGGGGGAATAAAAACTGAAACGCGTACACCGGAAAGATTTTTAGGGCAGTTTCGAATGACAATTCAGTTTCCTGCGAGAGCAGCTCGTTCTTCATCTTGAGGATAGGAATTGTTCACCAATTTCCCTGGAATTCGTGGCGACGAAAGAGAATTTTTGCCACGTGCGATCTGAATTCCACACTTCGAGAAGGATGTACAAATTTTACGAGGAAAATGAAACTACTTTTTCTCCTGGAAATTATTTCGTTCTTCATTAATATGTCTTTCACTTTTGATATGTTGATACTCGATATTCCACACACCTTCCTCATGGTTCCACCATACTAGTTTACGATAAGCCACCCCGAAACGCGAGAGAAATCGTATCGAATTACACCTGGCACACGAATTAAATCCAACTCGCCCCTCGCTAATCAGACCTCAAACAGCTTACGCGACATCGATCGCGATTCTGCGTAATTAAAATGATAGCCCTGGCCACGGTTTTATCGGCCGGTGTACGTCGATCCGAACCGGCTTAATTCCGGTCAAGCCAATCGCGATGCCGAGTCCGGCTCGGCCAGAGGGCAAGGCAGATTGAATCAGCTCGCGTTGCAAATTAAATTCGAACGATGCGCCGCCCGTTTATCTTGTTACCGGCTCGCATTACCTAATAATTGAAATTTCGCGGGAATCGGCCGGGTAAACCGATCACGAACGAATGGCAAGGGAAAAAGTCTCGCATAATGACCCGCGGTGCGCATACGCGGGCTCGATATTTGATTTCACGCTGGCGCACACACGAATATGCTCGCACGTGAAATCGCGAGCATGGAGCTGGCCTTATTTGATGATGCCGGGAGAATATGGAGGCTACGCTGCACACTTGCGGTTATCCAAATCGTTAAGTACCGATTGAACGGTTCTATTGATTCAGCGGGACGGAGGTGGTATCGGTGGTTCCATCCACTGACACCGTTAACGACCGGAAACTGCACTGCCTGCTATTTTCTCAGGCTCCTGGGAATGCTCACACACGCGTCAACATTCGGACACGTTTGTGCTTCTACGATGATCGCGCGGTGAAATGTTCCCGCTCGCGTCAAAACTTGGTAACTTCGTAAGGAAAGTTCGCGGTTTTGTAATGCGCTATCTGGTACCTGGGTAGTTCGATGGTTTGATAGTTCAATGAACTGACGAAGACTTAGTTTAATCATTTACATGAGAAAACTTTGCTGGGTAATTTGATTGAAAAAAGAAAATTGTATTTGGTATTGATTTCCCCGTGGAATTTATTTGAATGCACCCCGTCATTGTTCCGCCTACGCTGTTTCATTGAAATGTGATAAATACTCGGAAATTGGCTTTTGTTTCGATAACCAGCTCGATGAAACGTATTGTGATTACGGGGACGCATTCGATTTCCGTGTAATGGGGATGCGATGAAAATTTACTGCGTTCGCCAAAAAACGAATCGCGCACTGTACTAGTTAAAAGCACGTATTATTATATTTAGTTCTATCAATAAGTCGTCGATTCATATATTAACCGAACTCGCAAGTTTATTCGCGTTGGAATTCAACCACATCTCCAAAGGGAATTAAATAAAACGCTTCGCAACAAAAATTATGTTGCTACAATGTATTTACCATTGTATTCGTCCACGCGTAACATGTGTTCCGCTGCATCGACCAGACTTGTAGCACCGGAAAAAGCAGAAAATTCTGAAGCGTAGCGAAAGCTCGTGACAAACAGAGGGGAAAACTGTCGAAAAACTCGACTTTTTCTACTTCCTATTGAAAAATGTCAATAGCAAGTGTTGACGTGGAGCGGTGCAACGTCTCCGCGTCGATACGCGCGAGTCAATCGCACGTGCCTTTTGATATTTCCCCGAGATACGCCGTTTTCCCAGTCAAGCTGAGGAAGACGCAGTCAGGCCACCAATATATTTACATCGAGAATTTCCTCGAGCAAAAGGATTGCGCGATAATATTGCGAGAGCTAAGATTAAACACGCCTATGACATACGTATCTTCCCTAAATTTGTTTAATGCGCTAGCTTGGATTAAATAGATGAGATGTAATTACAGGAGAATCTTCTACCGTCGATATTCGACTGATGAAAAAGTTCTGAGCCAACGGAACGGCACGGTTTTAAAATCCATTGTGCAAGAGATAAGCCTGGTACAAAGGGGTAATAACAGTTGATTGGGGTAATAAGCCCTTTCAATTCCAAACGAGCGACCTTTGCACCCAGCTACTGCTATTCTGGATGATCAATTTTGGCTGCGTCAATGCTTCGTTTGGACAATTTACACGGTTCAATTTTGTGAAAAATACGGGATGACTATTGAAACGCTGGTGAAACGTTCAGTCACGGTGCTGAATTCTTCAACGTGGAGAGGGGTTCAGATGTATGTTCAACGAATTTCAAATGCGATCATACAAAATAATTCTCCCATTTCATTCGTAATTAAGACCTTACAAATAGGGCAATATTTGGTAAAACTCTGTTCACTGGAAGAACAGAAAGTCTTTGCATTAATATCATCGTACATAGACACTTTATTGCCACAACCCCGTAACGTTTATCGGAGAATCAGATCCGTGTCTCTCGGTATTCCCGTGGACCAGCAGAATAAACAGGAATTCTCGTGTTGGCCGTGCCCCCGGGGAAATTGCACGAAGTGTCCATTCTTATCCCATAAGATTATTATATCCTATCGGCTTTCTTCCGCCGGATATAAACCGGTCGAACGTAATTCCCTTGTCAACTCCGATGGCTAAACACCGTATAAAGAGTAAGCATGGCCAGAAGGAGCGTCCTGGTTTCACGTTAAATCCGCGCATGATGCGCGCACACGGATTTCCTATCGAAAACTCTCGGATCACGGGAAAATATTGAGACAACAGTATGGTGAACGTATCGTGCAGCGTCCGTGGACAATTTATATCCTGCTGACCGGGCCGCAATTTGTTGCATCGAAACGAGTAATCCCCTTGTATATACGCGCACACGCCGGCTGGATCAAAGTGCACGCGTTAAATTGCTGACGTGGACGAAAGACGGGGGCGGGCGAATTCCCTGCCAAACCGCGTCGAAACCCAGTCGGACGTGTGTGCATTCGAACGCGTGGACGCAACATTCCAGAAGCCGCTTCTCCAACAAGAACGGACACTTTGGCCCATTGACGTCACAATGCGTCTGTAATAGCTCTATCATGCACACCTGTACGTGCATGTACAGAAAGAAATCGAGAACACGAGACACCGAAGAGTGTTAAAGCCCTGGCACTTTGATACCGATTCCAATTGTCACTCCCTTCGTTCAATTTTTTGAGACGAGTGGCGCCGGAAAAAACAAACACTCGAAAGCGTTTCGATGTTGATTTTTCGTTGCTTCGCAAGGGAGGAATGTGATGGATTACGGGGCGGCGAATCAATCGTGTATAAAACTATCTGACAGTGGAGAGATAAAAGATGTCACTCTAAACAGAATGATTAACAAAGGAAAAGGTAAAACGAAAGGCACCAGTAAAGTTGTAGTGCTCAACGAGGCAGTTGACTTTTGTCAGTCTGTTTAATGATCATTATCACGAGACAAGTGTGTGCCGGCACATACGTGCAGCCAGATTTATATGCAACATCCGTATCACATGTGAAGAATACAAACGACGAGATTGAATTTTACTAATTTTTTAATTATTTTATGAAGATTCTGTATGATTGTCGATTTTAACGAACACGTAAAGAAACATAGTAGCTCTATTTCTTTCTCTTCTTCGAGCTTGCATTTGTAAGCGTTGAGCGATTCGTCCTTACTTCCGGGAATGGTTCATGGGATAGCTTCTCTTTGTGCTCGGGGAAACCTGCACGAACAAATGGATCGTTACCGGGATGGAAACTCGGCCTTTGTACACGCGGCTCGTGCCGAAATAAACGGCCAAGAATACCGATAAGGAAACACGGCATAATCCATCGCGTCTCTACGTGTAAAAGCCGACAGTAAAATTCCTTTACGAGGGGGCGGCTGATCCCGGACGGGCCGAGATTAACCTCGTTACACAGAGACCCACAAAGCTGCCTGTGCTTTGCTACACACGGATACATTACACTTAATTACACCAACTTCCATCGCGGGATCAAATTTTAATAATTCAATAATTCATCAGGAGGATTTCACGAGAAATCATAAAATTAAGCTTTGGGGAATAAAAGTGCCTCATTTGAATTTCGATGTAAGCCTATATGCAAACGATATAATTAGTGCACGAAGGGAATAGATAGGGGGACGGAATGAGAAAGACGTTTAGTTCAGGTGAACGCGAAACAAATCGTTCGTTAATTAACACCACGAAACCAATCCTGTATCAAAGGGTGGCGGAAAACAAAGGCTAAGTTCGAAACAAAAGAATTGTTCGGCGCAGCCTGTGGTAAAAATCTCGATAGCAGAAAAACAATTATCTCAACATCCAGCGTTTGCTAGATCAGTAAGGATGCTTGCTGGACGATGTTACGATCCGCGTAAAATTGATTAAACAGCTATAAAGAGGGAGCCCAAACTGTACGTAGCCACAGAATCGACTTTGCTTAAGAATGTGTACCATCCTTTTATTTCTCCCTCTTCGCGGGGGATGAACTCTAACCGAGCAATTATTCCTCGACTGCATTTCACCGTCACGTTGGATGACCTTTCTTCTGTTTTATTACGCCCCGAAAAACGACTCGAGTGTCCACTAGCTAAGTGCATTAACCGGTAATTGTGACAGCCAGAAAAATGGGACTCGCGGTAAAAACTATTCGCCACTTCGGGCTGATTGCAAAGTCGCGATTTTCCTTTCATGAATCTAGGATAGAATATCGATGAATTGTCTTTCTTCCTGGGAAGGAATTTAATCACGCATTATCGTTTGACTCACCCTTCAATAAAATCTTCGCTTGCCTGTCAGTGTCTTTTAATTCACGCCCATATATAGAAGTTTTTGCGAATAAATAATTGAACGGCTCCCCGGGATCGTCGTCGCATTTTCTTAATATTGACAGAGCGCACTAAACGCAGAAATACTATGTTTCTCTTTTTTACCTGGATCTATATCCTAATTCCTATTGATTTGAAATGATTACCTGTAATATCTGAATATCGGGCAGCACGCGCAACGATGTAATACTTGTACTTATATTGTCGAACTCGAAATTCGATTTGCTGTTGGAACCATGCGTATTCGCCGTGGAATTACTTATCTGCTGTGCAACATTGAGACTTTCGCTTCGGCAATATTGCGCGCCAAGAATCCGCTCGTCTACGATCACATAAATTCTGCATAGAATGTATCAATTAATTTTTCCATCTCTGATTAACATACTTCGTGTCAGCGAGCTATTTACTCTGGTCTGCAAATCAATTCGAGGCCGCCTTTAAGGGTGATAAAATTGAAAATGGTCACATAGTTCCACTCGGAAATCCGACAGAAAACTCTGAAGGGTCGCTCGTCACAGATCTGCGCGATCTACTCGAACATCGCATGCGCATATAATGAAAAGACAATTCATTAAAATTCATTTACATTTATCCAAGTCTCCAACATAATCCTACCAAACTTTCTAAAGAAAACAAGAAAACTGTTCGAGCACGACTGATCGAATTCAACTGCAATATCACCAATCTGGGATCTCCAATTTTTTAATTGGCGTTACATGCCAATCCCATGCGCGTTACGTATAGAATTCGCACGACCAGGTTCACAGTGTTCGAATATAACAAATCGATCAACGTATACGAGCTCGGCAAAAGAAAAAAAAAGGAAAAGAGGAAGAAAAATCCTCTTCGTAGCGGAGAAGCTTTTGTGTCGTGTATTGGTGTGCTAGGTGCAATCTTCCTTCTCTCTCTCCCTCTTTTTTTTTTTTAATATTTTTATACGTGCATTCAAGCGCAACGTCGAGATAAATCGTAACGGTTCCGTTGCAGATAGGAAATTTTCCATTTATGGAACGGCTTAAAAGCGGCGCGGCTCCGCGAAAGCGTACAGTTAGAGACCATAATGGAAGCTGCGAGCTAGCGCGATTAATATTAAGTGGATTATACATAGAATGCGCATTAAATTAAATTGCTTTCGATCAGTCGTGGACGTGGAATAACCCGTGGAATACCGGAATACCTTCGAACAGGTATCGTGTCGATAACATTCACGACCAGCACGAGTAATTCGAGAGTTAAAGATGTAATGGAGCGGCACCTTTGGATATCTTGCAAACGAATTATCTACTACCTCGTCAAATGAAAATTCTTTAGCCAAACGAAGCTTCGTGCATAGAAAAATCTACTCCCACAGAATTCATCCCCGTCGGTAAAATATTTAGGGTTTTCGGCACGACGCCGAAGGTATTCGGATCCGCAGGGAATTATTAAAGTGAAGTATAGCGCGATACATCGGCGAAAAGATCGGCAATGCTTGGGAAATGTTCGTTCTTCAAGGTTATTTTCGTTCTCTCTACAGTCATACTGGGATTTCGCACGACGGTCACGTTAAGTTCCACGAAGGGATGCTGCAACATGATTCCACTTCGGACCACGTTCCCCTTCCCTCGAAATCCTCGAATACCCTTGCCATTACGGTCTATACGTACTTCTCGCAATTTTCCTCATTTCTACGTGCGCCAATATCGCATACACTTTCCGGGAACTAAGTGAAATTGTCTTTGCACTTCGCAGTTCTACAGTGTTCACATAAATAAATGTTTTATTAGAAGGAGCTTCTCGTTTCCATTTTATTTCTCCCCGGAGCGAAGTCCCAAGGGGCTGGACCAATCAATCGAGGAATCATCGAAACGTTTTGTAATGCTGATAACGGTCACCCTGGGGATGACCAGGACTTTTGATAAATAGTACAGAATATCCCTCCATTAGAAGAAACTCTTTGGAAAACGTTTACACTAATCCTCTTAATGCTATGTTTTTTTCTCTTGGTTGGGGGATAAAACGACGACGGGATTAGAAGTTGTTATCGCGAAGCTGCATCCGAGATTCGTGGAATAATTCGAAATAACTACCTGACTTGAATTTCACGTGGAATTAACATGCAACACGCTGGAAAATCCTTTAACTGCTTCTATATATCTCGAGGGGCATTGTTTCGTTCGTTCTAATGCGTTTACGTATTTAACCAACTGCTTGGAAAATGCAGAGTGACGGAGAATTGATACTACGTTGCGGGTGTGTACGTGAAACGACGATTGTGTGAAGGCTCGAAATGGCGCAAAGGAAAATCTAATTCAAAGAATTATTTCAGGAGTCTCGGGGCGTTGCTTCGTTTCAAATGTTATCCTGTTTGCGTTGATTCTTGAAGTCAAGTAGAACAAGAACGGAGAAGGAATTTGATACTGCGAGTAAGTTTAGAATTAATCGTATTACTCGAGTGAAAATATCGAAATTCGAATTTTTAAATGCGATAATAATAACTCGTAAGTTCAACGATTTCGTCATTTCTAACTTAAACATCCTAAAGTTGACCAATTGTATAATTCTTCGAATATTATCAAGTCAGAGATTACTAAATTCCAGAATTTCGCAGTACAAATAGTAGAATTTCCAAATTCCTCGCAGATGAATACGAACCCCCCTTTGCTCAATCAAATTTTGTAGCTCGTAAACGTCCATATTCCGAGCCTCTCGATCACCACGAGCACTCGACGAGATGATCCCTGTACTACCGAGCACCTGAACTCCAGGAAGTAGTAGATCCCTCATCCCGATGAATATACACAACACGGATCATCGAGAGTTCGTGTTCTGCTGGCCCCTTTTGCCTGCCTATACATATTCGAGTAGCATCTCGTCGGCATGATCCATCGAAAGCGATGGTCTTTGTGATGGAAATGTCTTCCTCGGGTTGCTCCGTTTTTCCGTCACGTCACAAACTTCCTCAGCCCTACTCCTAGATGAGCGCACGTCCACGTGGCAAGGGCGAAAGGGTTGAACCTTATTTCATACGATGTCCCGCTGCATCAAACGCTTAATGGACTTGATCGAGGTAATCCGTATAACCGCTTCGTAAATAATTAATGGCATGAGATCGTTCCCTCGGGGTGAAGGTTGCTCTCTCAAGGAAACTAATTGGCCGTCGGATCTTCCCGTTCCCATGGAAATTGAAAGTTAAAACAATTCGGGATGCGCCTGTCAAGGGTTACCACTTTCGCGTCGACCCAAGTCAAGAGCATTTTCGCTTGACATTTCAACGGGGAAATGAAAGAAGTAGAAAGTTTCAAAAAGCTTAACAATGGAATAGGCGCTCAATCTCTCTTGAATGCGAGGCTACATTTTTTCCTCAGCAACGGGTGCCAATCCAACGACTGAACGCGCTCGTTGTTTCCACTCTACGAGGGCCTGAATTGCCGCACGCTGCAAACATTTGCATTTCAAGTGGCTTCTGCTTGCCTGCATAATGTTTGACACAGCTGCAACAATGGTTCCGCCAGGCCGGCCGCTGTGAAACGTC
This sequence comes from Holcopasites calliopsidis, assembly GCA_023838395.1. NCBI lineage: Eukaryota > Metazoa > Arthropoda > Insecta > Hymenoptera > Apidae > Holcopasites > Holcopasites calliopsidis. The sequence goes on from JALHAQ010000009.1 coordinate 4,751,589, forward strand.
TTCCAGCGCGACGAGAGGCCGGTTTACGTGTATCACGCGCAATTCCAAAAGGCGCGTAATTAAACGTTACCACGATCCATGATAACGATTTTCTCCTCCCGACGAGAAGCTCCGCGTAAAAATATTCTCCTTATCCATTCGCCGGTGAAATGTTTTCGCCGACTTTCATATCACGCTGCACTCGAAGCTCCTCGACGTTAAAGCGGCACGAAATCTCCGCTTTGAATAATACCAGGGGCTCCGGTACAGAGGGTCGCCTCGCTTTTGACGAGTTTCGATGGTAGAGTGCCATCGAAATGGTATTCCACCTGCTTAGCGACCTCCATCGAAACGTATCCCGTTGTACGGATAGCATCGTCGAGTTCGACGAAAGTGGACCAGTGTCCGCAAACTGTGATTAAAGTTGCAAACTCCGCGGGCTGCTAGATCGTTGTTATCGCTCGGAACGAGTTCTTGAAACTGATCGCGGTCTTCTTAAATGTCGTGCATCTGAATGTCTCGAAGTTTGTTTGTTCTTTTTTCTTTTTTTATTAAATTGGCAAGTAATGTGTTATCAACGAATAACGGTTGAACGATCCCTTTCGTTTTCGATGAAACATCTGCCGTGATCAATGGGCCCGCATCGTTCTATAGGGACGTCAAATAAGTAGCAGTTCACGGCTTTCGAAAAATTTATTCCGCGCCGTCACGCTCGCTGGGAAGGGTTTTATGTACGGCAAGTTTTCACGAGCAATTTCCCGGGGGGGGGGGGGGGGGGATGAGCGAACAACTGGGAATATCCCGTAGGTAAGGGCTCTAACGTCGTTTTAACGACCCGCCGCTGTCGAGAGATCGATGCCGCCCAGCGATGGGAAACTAGATTTCTTCTTCGATTTTTCAGCGATCAAAATTAGAGGGAAGCGAAACAGAAGTATAATATGCATCATTTGAAACATTAAAATCAATGTAAAGGATATTCCCATAGCAATAATTCACTTTATGCAGTTCAAATCCTAATAATATGGTCAAGTTTAATCGCAGAATAAGAAATTCTTCCACGAAAATATGATAGAGGATAGAGAAGAACGTGCCATTCAGAAAGAACTTGGTCCGGAGTCTGTATCTCGGTGCGTTTCCGAGATATAAGACTTCAAACTTTTAGCGCGAGGATTGCCGAATTCATGAATGAGTCGCGAGGCAGTTTTCCTTGTAGCCGGACAGTTTTCCTTGTAGTAATAGTAAAAAGAAAATGCGACTCAGCGTTTGCTGCTGACCAGCGCACGTGACGGGAGCTTCAGTAGGTCAGCGAAGACGGTGCGAGCGGGAATATCGAGTGTGCGAACATGACAGCGATAGCGAAATGCGAGAAATGATGACTTATCTCCGGAGCCGGAAGTATTCGTATCGAAATGAGGCAAACGGCATTTTAAAGGGGAGGACTCAATGCTTCTACCGGCGCCTGGCAGGTTTCAACAAAAATTAGTACCTTCGAAGTTACGCGGGTGTAAAGTTAGGATATTTCTAATAATGTGTTTAAGAAGTTCTTTTAATTTCTATACAGCAATAGCAATTATTGAAAGGACCCCGATGAACAGTAACTATGCATAAAGCTGTTGTTACAGAAGTTATTTGTCAATAATTGTGTCCAGTAAAATCACTAATCAAATTTTCCAAGTCTCTCATCCTTCAATTGTGATCACTATCTTTTATTCTCCAGCCCTTTTTCTCGATTGCCAAGCTCACCGTTATCCAGCTACAGTTTAAAAGATAAGAGAAGAGCCTCGTATAACGGGGTTCCATCTGTTGCACGTGGATTAATTTCAGGTGGCGACGAGAAGATCTTGTTTGCAATTTCTTGCCCCGTGGGTATTAGATCTGCGGAATGCTCCCGGTTCTGAAATTTCGCTCCGCCACGATTCGCGTGCATACACGGATACACGAGTGTGATACGCGAGCATCCACCACCCCGGGGAACCTCAACTTTCGCCTGTTTCTTGCCTACAATGGAACCGACGATCCGACAACGTGATCAATGGCGGAGAGGGGCTTGCGTTTAATTAATTGAACAAGTTCCACGACCAACGCTATCGGTCCGCGTAAAGGAAAAAATGAAATCAAACGGTCCTCGTTAAATACTTTTCCACCCCAAAACTACCGCAAACAATATTGCCATTATAGGGTAGAAAGCGGGATAAGTTTGACAGCGCGGTAAGCCTAGGATTCTCGGGTATCAAAATTTAATAAGCATCCCCTCCCCGAGGTCGTTCGAGTGGAAGCATGACACCATGGATCTACCCTTCAAGGGTTCGTGGAAACTTTCGGAATTAATCCGAGTTAACTTGGAAACGACTCTGTTTCTGCTTAGGCGAACTTGAAATGCCACCGCTAACGTGCCCTCCGACCCCGAGGGTTTCTAGGATTTTCAGAACACCCCCTGCCATCCTCTTGCACCACTGTCTTCTCAGCCCTGACTGCAAGCTTCCACGCTGCGAGGAATTACGCTGGACCCCGTGCAAACTTTCGCCAGAGTCCGGTGAGTAGAAAATGAATTAGCAACCGAGGCAACGATCGGTCACAGTCTCACCCTGTCTCGATTTCGCTCGCAATGGACGATAGACATTCATTCGGAAATGGTGCCCATTTCTTTTGGTAGCGTTGAGATTTCTTAATTCCGATCGGAAAGAGGCTCACCTTGACCCAGAATTCCTGTTTAAGTTTCCACGGTTATTCAATCACGCTCCCCGCCATTCCGGTCTCGGCTTGCCCGCCCTTGCGTTTCTACCCTGAACCGTGTTCTCTCGGGGGTGCTCAGCTACTTCCCGCGAAAGAACAAAACAACTCCTATCAATCCTCGAGCCGCAAACGAGAATTTCGCGTTATAAGGTTAAGTGGAAATCCGGGGCACAGCGTTTTCCAATGATTTGCTAACGCAGCCTCATTCTCAATCGCTCTGCTCTAGGCTTTCGACATCGAAAAATGTAACCTAATTAATTCTTCTTAATCCTAGAACAATAAGAATTCAGCCTGAAATTAATTTTGCAAAGATTTGCTGCCGAAACTTTCCAGCCGCCGCTGTCGAGTCGCGGATAACTAACTAATAAGCCTATTAGGACCGAGGAAACGGTGGAAACGCGATATGGCCGTCGCGAATCAAGCTAACTCGCATAATTACGTTTCGTCTTAAGATTCGAGGCGAAGGCGAGCCACCCGCTCCGCCAACAAATATTTTATCAACGAAAATTAATCGAGCCGCGTTCAATTTGACACGTCAGCTCCGAATTTAATTGCGCGCGAGCTTTTCGCTAATTAATTATCGTTCCTACTTTCTTGACCCCGATTATCTTTCATCTGTGTGCCTTTTTGATCTCCTACCGATCTGCGAAACTCCCTGATTCTTGTCATCGGTATCGCGTGACGTGCAATCTAGTGTACAAGCTGCTAACCCACCGGCAACGCTACGTAATTCTTCTTTTCGGGAAGAATTGGTTCCGGGCAGAGTGGGAAGAAGGTAGAAATGAGATTTCCAGCGGCAATTTGAAGCGAGTTTGCTTGTAAAAGGGTCGAGATGGAGGTCTCGAGACGAACTACATAGAAGTAGACTAGCAGAGGTCGAGGGCTGACTGACGCCGGAACGAAGATGGAGACGCGAGGTATAGAATGAGTTCAGACAAAAAAAAAAGAGAGAAGAAAGCACGGAACGAGCTGCTTTATTATGACTTGCCACGGATATTTATCTGCCGCCCTCTTTGATCCGTCCCCCCGTCAACAGCGGAGATAGAGGAGAGATTGGAGAGAGTGAAAACGTAACAGAATAAGAGCCATCGAATCATCGTTGTGTATATTGCGAAAGCTTTGACTACGATTTCGATATTTGTAAAGCGCAGCTGCTTCGAATTCATTGTTAGCTTTAAGAAGGCAAATTAAACGTTGCGGATTCAATTACGATTACGTAAGGAACACAAATTCCCAGGAGATCGGATAAATCCGTCTGGCGGAGTTCGTTCCGTTTCGCGCGTATGGAATTAACGGATGAATAATGACCGGATTATTTTAAGATGTACAACATTAACTTGTAAGAAGTTTCCGGCCATCTTCAAACACGGCTTGAAGACTTAATACGACGTAAATCTTTGTATATACCTAGAGAATAATTTACTTTGTACGGTACAGTGATTCATGTAGAATTTCCAGCCACAGAAGCTTCTACGCTTTTTTAATAATCACTAGGGCTTCCAATTATCACGAATAATACGAGTCGGATATTTATCCATCCCCCCCCCCCCCCCCCCTGGGAGATGTAATGCTGCAAGTAACGCAACGTGTATCACGGTTGCAGATATAATTACGAGGCGCGCCAAGCCGTGTAAATGATACATTAATATTCAGCCACCCCTATCAGGTCTCCGCGTACGTTCTCCCTGCGTTACGGGTTTGTGTGATCATTCACTGGTTCCTCAGCGAAGATTAAATCTGGCCGTGCGCTTAATTATATTTGACCCTGCTAATTCAAGCCGGGCTAGTGATCCGAGCCTCGCTAGTCAGATGTACCTGTGGTCCGATCACTCCTCAATTAATAAATCCGTACGCTAACTTTAAGGCACGATTCCTGCTGCCTGGTTAATTTATACGAAACACCGGGGACAAGATGACACGAGGATATGAATTTTGAAATTTAATACCGCCGCAATGATCGAATAATCAATTATCTTCCTACAGGGAATAATTGAAATTAATTGTATACATTATTAAGTGGCATACGCAAATTTTGTCCGAGAGTTCATTCTGCCTGTGTGATTTACTTTTATTGATGAAAGCATAGCACGAGGCCTGTCCAAGCGAGTAGTAAACCTTCGACGATATTGAATCGAAATGGAGAGAGCGAAAGGAACTGAGCCGTAAAAGCATCGAGATAAGCTCGTCCGATCTGTAGTTACTAAGATGATACTGCAACAAGTTTTTGTTACTTATCGTTGCCCGCGAAACAAAGTTCAACTTCAGAACACTGAATCGCAAGGCATTACCGTGTTCGTAATTAAAAATGAGACAAGCCCCATAATATATTGGTCTAAATCTAAAATGAATCCTATAACAAACCAAACTACAACTGGATCAAAAATACAGACAGGAACAGGCTAATCAATAAAGTTGAAATCGTGTAGAGGCATCCGCGGTGAAAGACACAATCGACGCGACGTTACTTTTGCCCGTTGGACAAGAAGAAGTTGGCCAACGTTTGAAACGATAAAAGCTTCCAGCTGAACGAAGACGGGACACACTTCTCCCGTGTCTTTCGACGCTTCCTGCCACATATGTCCGACAACTTTGCACTCGGTTTCGCACTTTACTGGGCCCCCACATGTTCCATTTCACGCGCCCCTTGAACTTTTCTCGCGCTCTGCGACCACTATAACGAACCTTGCTCTCTCTCTCTCTCTCTCTCTCTTCATCCCCCAACCTCCTCGTGTCTTGAACCGGTTACGATCGATTCGGCTCGCGGCTCGTGGCACCGGAAAAATCGTCGATTTTTATCCGGGAAAGTCGCTTTATGGACGTTGTCGAGCAATCTATCCGCGCTCACGCTGAAATGCAATTCGACGCTTAATCGACGAGGTCAACGCCTCTCGCCAAGTAGTTACCGTAGCTTTTATGGGGCGTTTTATTCCCACTTTGCTCGCAACGGGCGGCAATAATAAATTCGCTGACGCGTAAATAGCCTTTGAGGAAAGATCGGGAGATTTGAACGATTGGCATTACTGCGGCAATTAATTCGCGAGATCGTCGGCGGAATAAATTTCGATGGTTTCACGTGCAGCGCGTATATTATAGGGTGCGCGCGGTGGAATTCGTCAGCGTTCCTATACCACAGTAACACAGCCATAGAGAACGCCTTAAGCTTCAGAGCTTAGCTCGGACAGCGGAGAACGCTCCGAGAATGGATTCCCCGAATCAATTACCCCTATTTTCATGGGAACCGGCGCAACAAAAGCGATGGAACCTCTTGCCTAGAAATCCCAAGGAGAATCAGTTTTCCTAATTTTCGCTCGAGTTTAATGTATCATTCTAGAAAGGAACAAATAGAATTGAATTCACGGGATGCAGAAAAGACTCGTGTTTTAATACGAGAGAAATCGTCCTCTTTCACTAGCAAGTCGACATCGTTAATAATTTCCCTATCTCTCTTTCTCTTCTCTTTCGTAACCGACACGCGAAAGCGTGTACCTTGCGCAGCTCCGATTAATTACAGCGATTAATCATTTCATTTCGTTCCGACTTGATTTTTTTTTTTTTAATAAAATACTGCGTTGGACCGAGGTAAATAATTCGTAATATGCATTCTGCCATATTATCCTTCTACACATATAGACGATGAATATTGATAGACTGGCAAACCTAATTCTCTCTCGGGGAATAAAATCATGAAGGACATGGTAAAGGTAGAAGCAGAAAGGAAGCAACACGATCCGGCAGGAAGTAGGCCAGAGTGCGCGCAGAGAATATGGCAGTTTCGTTTGTTTGACAAAGCAGTCTGGCAGTAGAGTATTATTCTACCGTCGGTGTTTCTCCGGCCTGGCTTACACCTTGGGGTATTCGCGCGGTGCAAATGCAAAATCATCCCTCCGCCAGGGATTCCTGAAGCCGGTCTCTCCCCAGCGAGGTCCTCCCTAATGGTAATTGCAGAATTATTATCAGCCATTTCGGTGATCACACTTTTGTGTACCGGGAGATGGGATCGATTTCTCGTTCGCCTAGTTTTTCCACCACGACCGCCGCGTGACTTCCTCTATCCGATTAATTGCATTTCATCTGATTTATGATAAAATACTTGTTCACGAGATTTGAATTTATTTGAAAATGCATATTTAAATTAATCGTGATTTTATAGGGCACGTGGAGCTTGACGCAAATACCGTATAAACACGTTGCGTGCACTCTTTTTATTCGGAAATTACTATAATCCAGGTGCTGTTGGAAATTTTCACATAAAAATCGCACGGAGGTAAGGTACCGTGTGCTTCGTGCTTGCCTTGCTTGTTATCGAGGCATCGTTTTACATTCCCCGTCCACTGCACGGAATTCTCTACGACCCTTCATGTATTTTTTTCCCTCCTGCCTCTATTTCTCTGTAGCGTTAAATTTGATAAAAATTCCCACCGCTTTACGGCAGCCGGCTAGTAATTTGATCGCTCGTGAACTCGATCTCTCGTTTAACGTGGGACGACCCTCGATTTAGTGAGAATAAATTTCTCCTCGGCCTCCACCCACCGCAATCTCGGGCTAGCTTTTCTGTCGTCGCGCGAAATTCGACGTTCACCTTCGCGGGGAAATCGAACTAGCAGCGACCGGGTAAATGCAATCTATCAATAAGTTCTTTCGATGCTAGGTGAGATTGATGGAACCGCTGTTACGTTTCGTGCAAAGTCCCTCACGTTTCCAATTCGACAAGAATTTTAATTCTCCGCTACACGATCGCCACGATTTCACTCCGGATTTTATAAGAATGATCGTAATCTTTTGATGTTATTCATTTTATCCGCCACAATTATAGCGAAAGAGATGAAACAGATAACAGGGGTCACGGAGTACGAGAAATACGAAAAGGTTAACATCGCCTCTCATCCCTTTCGTTTCCTTCTTCCTCTCCCTCGCCTCGAAGAGTCAGAATTAATTATAATATACCCAAGAGCGTCTCGTAGCCGGGCGTGAAATAGTACTGAATAAATGAAGAAAACGCGACGCGACAAGACGGTATAAAAGGATTCCAGGTAAACATTAAACGAAAGAATTTTCCTTGTCGCTGTCTCGTCAACCGGCAACGAGAAAAACTCGCTCGTTGCTTTCGCTTCGTGTTCACCTGTTTTACAGTCGCCACCGCTCTTTCCCCGAACGCATTTTCCACTCGCGGTTCATTTTCAACGGCGCACCGTTGCAACGGTAACTTTTACTGCACCATAAATATTTCTGCCGCCGATGGTAATCGATCAGCCCCCCACGCATCGTTACTACAACTACCAACTTCTATTTCCGATGATGAAATTGCTATCGCTCAACGCTTTACCTTCATCAAGCTAAAGAATAAGTATGCATACATCTTTTGTGTTTCCTGATGCATATCTGTTACAAACGATGTACAAAATTAACAGATTAATTAGTATATAGACCTCGGCAGTTATCGCAAGTGAAACTAATTAATTTCAACCATTCAGCGAATTACATAATGCGCCAGCAGCTTGGATAATTAATATCGAAATGTGCCGACGATTGTGTGCGAAATAATGGTTTTAAGATATTTTGTTACTAAAGTATACGTTATTCAGGGAAATCACCGGTGATCTAAATACGCGAAAGTCATCGTTCCGCGTCCAACATTTTGGTAAAAAAATTCTTCCCTCTAGGATATATTTATGTGGTTGATAAAATGCGCTTTACGTAAGTGCATGCATATACGTCTTCCAGTGCAAATTCGCGGCTAAATTGCGCGGTGCTCGGACCCGATATTTATAGGCGAATTATGCGAGCGGCCGCCGGTTCGATACTCGAAACGAACGGGTTTTCTTGCGAGGCCATTCATACACTCGTTGTTGCTGCAGAGAGCTTTTGTCTGGCCCCTGTCGATGCAGGAACGTTCCGTATAAATGCGGGGAAACTTTTCGCCAGCCGTAAATCCGACATTATTCGCGTGACAAAAAATATGCGATGGGAAGTTACTTAATGCTTTCAACGACAGTTCTCCAATAAATCTAATACAATATTATGAATAGTAGCGTAGCGATGTACAAGAGTAACTGACACGATACTCGAAGCATCTCCCCACCGAACACACCGCGGATCCGAATGGCAGAAAAATTTCACCGCTTTCATTTGTTCGGGCGAGTTGAACGGGCAAATGGAAGAAACGCCATTCGTCGCGGTGGCGGTCATAAAAATTGTAATATCGAGAAAAATGCTGGCCCCATTTTCCGCGAATAAAACTCCAGTGACCAATAGCGAAAAAATTCCGTGTGAAATTCCGATAATGCTTGCAGAATCAACCGCGTTGAATCTCGATTTTCTACATTCCTCGCAGACTAAACGGTGCCTGCAGTACTTGCTCAAAATCGAAAGATCGATCGCCTTCAGCGCATCGAGGAATTATTTTCCGCGTGAACATCGTCCCGGACGAAAGGCCTTTAAAGAAATCGGGAAAAGCGTTGAGAACGCGTGGAAGAAGCAAACGAAGAAATTCCGCGGAGTTATCTCGAAACGTTGAAACTGCACCAGTTACCACGTTCGACGCGTAGCAAACTTTTGACAAACTTTTTTTCTGAAGCGACGAGTGCTCGCGCACGAACGAGCACAATAGTTGCAGGGACTTTCTTTGTCCTCCCACGCCTATTACTTTTACGACACACACGAGAGTTTCGAGATGAAATCGCGAGCTTCCCATCGACGATCGTCATTGTCGTGTTTCGCAGTGCAATATTATTATCCAAGCCGTGGATCGAGGCGGGCACGAATGAAATTAAATACACGAGGATTTGTCGTGTACGTGAGGGATTTCATCCTGATTGAATAAAACAATCGATCTCGCCATGGGCATGAGTTTAAATGGATATGGTTCCTATGACGACAACTCTGCCGACGATAACATTAATTCGATTCTATGTAAATGAGAAACGGTGGGGTAGTTTCTTGTTTAGTAAACGTGATAGTCTGATTGTTTCATCATTTCAGAATTTGCCATAACTATGATTGAATGACTAATCCGATTCTTTACCCTTATATTTCTTTGCTATTTACTTAATTACACGCTCCAAGAATGCTTTCAGCCTGCTTGACGTCAGAAATGCTCTTGTTCGGCTCTCTACACGGGTGATCGTTAGTAATCAACGCGAAAACAGAACTGGCAGCGGAAACTGCATCAACGAATCGTTGTTTCTGAATGCATCCAATCCTGCCGCGCGGCCCCCCATTTACGATCCACTTTGGTCCGCGAAGCTCTCTCACCCTCTGGAACAACAAGAAACTTTCTCCCGACGTCTTCTCGCCTTCGAGACACCTCTAATGGCTTTACCTTGGAGTATATCCGCCACCAAGTCATCGTCAGATGAATTTCAAGAGCCGGGTAATTTGTTACCCTCGTGATGGACACCGACGGAGAAAGGAAAAAGAGTGGCGGAAAAGGAACAGAAAGAAGACGCTTCAGGCTGCAACTTCTTTTTCCGCGGAGAACATCTTTCCTAGGAGGATCGTTGTTTTAATCAAAGAATAATGCAGAAGCCAACGAAAATGTCATAGAATTTTTTAGGCGTAACAATTCCTAATGATGGACATTTAATTCCTAGTCATGGAAATTTTATTCCTGCTAGAACGAACTCTGAAATCTCAAAACTAAGGCCGCAACAATGTAATAGCGCAGCTTCCTAAAATATATTTTCTCCAACTGGGAGAGCGTTGCAATTAGAAGCGAGGAAGTCAAAAGTAATTTCGTTAGGAGCTTGCACCCCTGTATTCGGTTAGAACACGGAATCGAGATCGTTCGATAAGGCCAGTAATAGCTGGCCGATCGGCGGAGCGATACGAGGAAGGAAAGCTAATCCTGGATACGTCCGACAAACGTGTCGGATTAATATCAGTGACGTGAAATTTCACAAACAACAGCGGCAACTGCAAGACAGTTGAAGAATGCTTGTGCTACATTGCTCGTTTCGATTACTCGTATAAAATATGTTTTGACAAGTTTCCAACTTTGTTTCACCCAGTTCTCGTCGACACAATCGTCGCATAGACGATGGATGTTCTATTGTGTGTAGGCTCTCGTGAAATCGCCAATAACAATTGTTCGCTTTTGAATACATGATTTTCACCATTAATAGCTACAGCACCGTGAGAGTTTCTACCCGGATTTAGTACCTTGTCGGAAATAAAACTAAACCGATCGAAATATGCACCCCTTTCTTTAATTATAATCGATCTTAACCTTTTTCTTCTATGGAACATGTAACTTTCGTGAGATTTCGTTTCCTCGAAATTCTATTGTCGGTAGTAAAAGTACTCGGAATTTCTTAATTAACCGTCTGCAGTGGAACGCAAATCGCTAGAAAAGTTCTCGGACACACTCGTGCTCCGGGGAAAGTGGCTTTAATGAAAGTTCTTTCGAAGAAATCAGCCTTCACTGTAGAATATTGTTATTAGGCAATTTTAACTCCGAGCTGTAAAATAAAATTCTGCGTTTTTATCACGCATACCATCGACCCGTGCTTCGTTTAAAAAAAAATCCCACAATCAAGTGAAATCGCATTTCGATTGACGCCAGTTCCCTTAATGAGGACACCCGATTCTATCGGAGAGTATCAGAAGACCACAAAAACTACCGCTCATTATGATCACCCGGGGAATTTTCCCTTTTTTCCTTTGACATCCTCGCAATCAGCCGGTGGGAAGAAGTGCTCGGTCAATCCTCAATCTACCTGATGATCGAAGGTTCCGTGGATTTAGCTTCATTATACTCCCGGGGGGATATCAAAGTGATTCGTAGCGCGTAGACGCAGGGACGAAGGGGGAGGGAGGTGAGGTACCTGCCACTGGTCGCTATCCTCCTTTGGAATTCCATGGTAAGTCGATCGAACCTTGCTTCGAAATACAAACGAAGCCAACTTTCAATTTCCACGAGACTGCGTGCAGTCTTTAATTACTGCGGTGAAGAATACATTTTTGTGACTTCGTAATTCTCAGTGTCTGATTGATTTCTATCATTATTCTTCTCTGTCATAGAATAATACCTACCGCGACAGCCACCGTTTTCCTTGTTAATTTTGCGAACGGCGTTGATATTCCGTTGCCTCGTTTCATTAGCAAATTTCAATTACCCCGTCGAATACAGATGAGTTATAATCGCGGCTCTCCGGATTACATTGTGACGTATTATATTGGAAACGACACGCGTCGAACGCTCACGGACGCAGCCACGATAATGACGAATGCGGCCGTGCGTCGCGTTATTATTTGTCACGAAGTAATTGCCTGCGGCCGTTCTTGTTTCGAAGCCCGCCGCATTCGCGCAAGGGAATCAATTTCTGTCCACCGCAATTGGCGGAATGTTTTGAAAGGGGGGGGGGGGGGGGAGACCGGAGTCAAGCGACGCGACAAATTCGACCGCTTTGTGATCGAATTTGCCGAATTGCTCGTTAATGTTATCGCAACCGATGTCGCCTTCGTTTATCCCGCTTGCTAATCACCTTCAGCCGTCATGCAAACGAACGAGCACCATGTGCGTCACCGCTGCGCGCGATATTAGAACTTGCTCGCGTCCGACTTACGGCTGACCTGCACTACTAGCTCGCGGTGAAACCGAATCTAATCATCATTACGGCCTTGGTACCGAGATTTCTGGATATAAATATTGCTAAATATACAGATTTACTTATCAACCAAGCCCTGGTGATTGTTTTATTCGCATCCACAAAGAAATTCTCGACCAGAAAATGTTTCATTATAATTTTCAATAAATGATGATAGCTAAGAATGATTTAAAAAACGAAGGAATTCAATTTTTCTTTTGCTTTACGGACGAGTAACGCGTTCCTTGGATTTTCAAGTCAAAAACGCGAACGAGATCGCGTGCAGAGAGAGAAAGAGAGAGAGAGTGAGAGAGGCAGAGCAGGACTTTACATAACTAAGTCCGAACGGTAGATTTACCCCGAGCTGATTCCTTTCCTCGATCTCCTTGCACGATGGCCGTATATATTCCCGACACGTAGGTACATACGTACAGCATAGAGACGAAAGAAGGAGGACGTTCTCCAGGCAGAGCAGAAGTCTTCTGCTCTTGATCCGGATCTCTCGAGGATGCCTCAAAGTCGGACAGAATCGAATCTACTCTAGCAAGCGTGTCATCTTTCCACGTTTGTTCTACGGTAGTCTCCCTCTATTCATCGAGCACATGGATACGCATAATCGATTCTGGGTTCAATACACACTGATGAGAGGTTCCCGGGATTCTTTGGGGAAGAAAACCTTCGCCACGAATATTGACTTCCTTCCAAGAGCACGTCTCATCTCGAGACTGTAATTGATCCAGGCATTACCCCGGACGAGACTCACTTGTACCACGGAATTCCAAATGATTGGGAGAAAGAATGGAAAGGAGGCCCGTCGATTTCTTCGCATCGGAATGAAGATTAGCGTGCGAGCGGAATTTAGACCGAGAGCGATTCCTCGAGTATAGATTAGTTCGAGACTTTTACCTTTCAGATGGATTATATTCTGGAGCTTCCAACATCCTGATCCCTTATTAGAGAATGTAATGTGACTAATTAGACGTTGGCGCGGGTGAGAACGAAATCCTCTAATTACGAATCCAATTAGTCCTAAGTAATTGAATGAATTCTAAGAGCGATGCAAATTTTATATAATTCAGGAAGATAAAATCCATTAAGGTTTAAATAGAAGTGGACAATGTTTCGGTTTCCAAAGGATATAAGTGAAAAGTGTGCCAGAGTGTAAGAAGCGCAGTGTGACAAAACGTCAGATCGAATCGCAACCCTCTGCACACGATTATGCGATCCCCAAGAACCCTTCGTCGCGTCTATCCAACATCCTTAACGATTTTCTGTCGGGCCACGTGCGTCGGGCGTGGTTCCAGGATCGTCGGTCGTGGGTGTTTGAATTTATCGGCGAATATCAGAAACTGCTTTGCCGGCTCGCGGGAGACGTGTCATTGATAAAAAGTAAAAAGTAATAAAAAGAAAAGAGGATAACAAGATCTTTCAAGAATTGAATCATATCCTCTGGTCCTTCATTTAAGTTCCAATCAAAAGGTATATCGGAACGAAGTTTCTTAATCGTATGATCATTAATACCATCTCCAGTTTAATTCTGAATAGTTCCCCCGCCAATTAGTCAGGATTAAGAACGCTCTGCTATTTCTTTCCGTTCCGTTCTCCGGCAATACAATAAAACTCCATTAATTTGGCTTCCGTTAATCCGGAAATTAACTGAATTTTATGGCTTTCCCATACAGTTCGTATATCAGGGAGTCTTTACTCCATTAAATTAAAAAAATATATATATATATATATATATATTAGAGTACTAGTATTAATAATAGTTCTCTCGTTCGGATGGTTCAGTGACCAGAGAAAAATGTTTAATACCTCCATACGGGGCTGCCAATTAATCGGCCGGCAGGCAGGAATAAAAGAACAATGGATGAAAACTTCCGGAAAGCCAATTCCCGGCGTGGCGTACCATCGAAAACTCCGCGGCAAATTTTCTTCAGGGAAAAAGTTTTTCCGCGGCCAAACACTTGCCCGGCTCGCGCAAGCCTGCGAGAGCTGAATACCGGTTGCAAAACTTTCACCACATTTCTTCCGCTAATGCCGCGAGAAGAATAAGGTCAACCAAGGGATAAGGACAGGGATAAAGCGAACTTCCGCCGGATTGTCGAAAGCCTTGAGCCAGAAACCTCGTAACCATCGAATCCGTCCGGTTTATCCGGCAGCCATCGTCTTTGAATTAAAATTCAACCATGAGTGCAAGTACAGAGAGCACGAGGGAGAGGGTTAAAATGGCTTTTAGATCTCGTTTACCCAGTTCTCCAACATTTTCCTCTTTATATTTGTTCCTTAACATGCGGGGAAGCATTTTGCCACGAGATGGGGAAAGCTAAAATTGTTCCGCGCCTAGCAAAGTGTAGATACGTGTTTAGAATCACGATACTGTGCTGTTTGTATCTTTTTCTTTTAATAAAAAGTGGAGCAGGAATTACCACAATTCTCATGATCATCGAATTTTTATAACTTCTACATTGCTCCCCTTTGATTGAACAAATTCGGCGTTTACCTGACTTCACACGATCCTAATTAGAAATTCTAATTGAACCAAGGATATTATCTATAATCGTAGCATCTTCAGCGAAGGGAGTATTCTCAAAACGTTCTCGTCGGGAAAAAATCCACGGCGTGCTCACGAACGAGAGTATCAATATCCCCTTACGGATGCAGCACATATCTTTAATATCCTTCTCGGGATATTCTCTGGAATTTCTGCAATTCTTATTCAAGAGATATGTACGGCACTTCCCTTGCATGGCTTCTGCAACGACCTCGAGCGCATGGAGCTCTTCGCGGTGTATGAGAATCGCGATCTACAGAATTTCGCATTGAGTAAACTAACCGGGCTTTTAATTGAAAAATTGTAGCTCGACTTCAATGGCACTTGTAATGTTTAGTTTCCATCGATGATTCGAGGCAAACGTTTCTATCTTTTTTTTCCCCGCAGTCTGCTAGAATGTCGGGACGTAATTGACGTGGAACAGTAAAAGAAACAATTGTTCCCGACAGATCCTACGGGTCTTTGTGGCGCGACGATCCCGGCGCGCCGTCCGGGAGCCGTTAAATAAAGGAAGGGTGAAACGGCCAAGGATAAAGCGAAGTTCAACGGGAAAAGGGATCCTAACGAATCGATCCTATCGTCAACAGAACGATTGGGTGGTACATACTGTACGTACTGCCCGTCCCAACGTGGCCGAAGAACGGAACGGAATGAAGAAGGGAGTGGAGGGCCACTAAAGGAAACGAATGACTCCGCGCAGATAAAACTGACCCGCAGTTACAACGTTCTTGGAAACAAAAGATTTGCAAGGGAAATGGAGCCTGCACGACTGCTCCATCGACAGTACGTTGTCTGTCAAACGATTGGATCCACTGCGGGTGGCGCGGTCACGCTTGCGGAAATTCAAGAAAACGTTTTACAGGCGAAAAGAAATGTAAGATGGTACACTTTCAAGCTTCGCGGAGGGAGAGTAGAAAATTCTCGATGGTGCTGTTTCGAGATCTAATTAAAAATGAATGCAACGCGAGCGGGAAAGAAGAGCCGTCCCCTCTCCGTCGCTCGACAAACGAGAGCGGGAAGATACATACGCGGCCAAGCACCGGGACAATGCGGAGAAGCGGAGGAATCAACGTAACCCAGATGCACGAGCAAACAGGCAAACACAGTGGGAGGAGAGAACGAGATATAACGAGCGGAGGAGGTATATGGTCGGAACGGTATCTCATTAAATTTTTGAAAATACTCGAGACGCATGCCGGTCGTCCACTTAAAATAATCGGGAAAACAGGAAGACGAAATAACGGAACGGTGTGCAGCTTTCCGAAGCAAACGACTTCCGCGCGTTCGCATCCACGTAAAAGTTTCCAGTCGTCATTCCGGGGAGCCTTTCAAAGGGCTTCTCTCTCCCTCCTCGGAGGCTATTTCGCTTTCTTCCGTCACTTTGTCGGTACTTCCGCGTCGCGGGTAGGGGAAAGTAAGCGTGAAAATGCAAAAGAGCGGCTTGAGAATGGTAAACGCGGAAATGCTGCAAGAGGTATAATTTCTGGCACGGCTGGGGAAGAAGATGAAGGCGGATAGAATAGCCTGTCGTAAACTGGACTGTAGAAACGTTGAAGAGATGGAGAGTAAACTATTCTCGTTTGTCTTTTTTTTATGATTATTATGAACGCGTATAGTAGAATACTGGAGAAGATGCTGCTGCGAGGAGTCACAATTTTTCTTGCACCAATATCCATGCACGGAGTTAACATTAATTAAGTTTCGCCGGTGTCGCGGCGTCTGTGCGCAAGGCGCGCCGCGGAAACACGGGAACGAAAGCCGTCGTTCGACGCGGAATATCAAAGTAAAGGGAACGAAATGATGTTACAGGAGTCACGAGGCAGCTCGGAGAACGGAGGGAGGATTTATTGGAGGATCCGGCAAAGTAGAATATAACCCTGTGTCTCTCTGTTCAACTTCCACGGTTCATAGTCTTCGCAAGAGCGACATCGTTTGCCGAGAGATTGAGCCCGCCACGGTACGACGAGAAGACACGAGAAGTAATGAAAAATTATGGACGCAAGAAGAATCAAATGAAAGGCTGTTCCAATCTTTTAGGGTAGGAACAAATTTGTGCCTTTCTTCGAGCAGAGAATATGCCCGGACTTAGTCTATTCTGGTCCAGCCGCTACCCTACAAAATACTTTACTCCCAATGGACCTCAGGCTACGAGAGTCTCTCTAAGACACTCGGTTTGTGAATTATTCAATAGCCTAATGGAGGAATAATAGCTGCCGGAGCCTACGGTCGAAACGTGAAGACTATTAGAATCCATTTTGCTGAGGGGTCTACGTACATACTTGCAAAAGTGCATTTTGTTTGTTTCATTTAACAAGATCTTATTCGCTGGCCTGACACGAGAGGAATTACAAATACATAAAGCTGTATTCTGGTCATAGATCGTTTGATTTATTTAATATCTACTTGTCGAGCGACGTGCAGAAGGACAAACGATGCAGCGCCGGGAGTCTGGGGTTAATCGCCTGTGACGAACGCACATACAGCTTCCCTGTATTTGCGGCGTACACAATGATGCACTTAGATTACACACGAGACGAATTGGGCTGCACAGTCCGTACGCATGATGTAACGAAGTGACTCATGAGAGTTCCGCGTCGGTCAGTTGCAAATGGACCGAAGGGATGCGGTAGGCATCCCCACGAGTAACGATTCTGGCATGCGCTTTGTGCAACGAGATTTAATTCATGGTCTGCGGAAACCGGACGGATCGAGGATCGATCCGATGCTACTGCTAAAGCTACGGGAACCGTCTGCCTGCCTCTGCTCGCTGCGCTTTATATTTAAAGCTTTGCGTCATCGACTCTTTATTTGCCCGACGTAACAGGATCAAATCGAAAGGTAACTTAAATAAGAAACGTTCCGAGAGGCACGACCGTGCGGTCGAAAAGCTCGAATGATAAATATTTCTCTTTGAAATTTCTTAGCTGATAAGAATTGCCGATTGAACAAGAATTTAATTAATGTCGGACTTTTCGTAGGTTCGTTGAACAAATATCTGTTAACGACTTTAGTCCAGCAGACACGAAATCAGTGGATTTCGTAAATCGTTATCACCGAACTTCCGCGAGAAGCTTTCCTAACGTCGTAACGATAGAAGTTCGCGTAGGAAGACGTCGGTGTTATTTAAAAAAAAAAAACGACCGCGGGTCGACATGGAACGTGGCGAAACGATTTTGCATGGGCTGCCGTTGGCGTAGCTGGCTGTTTCGAAGCGTAATGACGGTAGCCTGCCACGGTTTGCCTCGCCGCTGCATTGCCCGTAGCGTTGCGCTTTGTTCTACCCTGTTGTCCGAAGCTTTATGCATCGTTCCATTACGTGCCCGCGCAATACCGAACTATTCTACATGCGCGCTGGTTCAATTTCGCTAAGACGACAATGCCCGCGACCGTCTGAATAATTAATCCGGGAAAACCGTGCACGCATGTTCCATCGAAAATGTTTACGACACGTCAAATGATTTTAATTCACTTGAACATCCTCTGCAGAGTAATTTGAATATAATTAAATATCCGCGGAATTAAACTATTTTTAAGAGACTGCATTCAATGCAAATAAACGTTGCGCTCCTCTTGGTTTTATATAAAAATCGTCGACTAACTAACTTCCCCAAACAACGAACGAAGCTCTCGCGTCTGTCGAACGACACCGGAAAATTCAGCTCTCGCGGCGATGCTTGAAAGGGTGAATACTCAACAAAGTAATGAAACCAAAAAAAAAATCGCGCACCACGTTCCAAACTGCGGCCACCCGAACCCGATATCGCCACGTTAAAAATATCCGAGGAGCGTCTGCATGTTACGTTCAATCTAAATTGAATACCTAAACGTTACTCCGGTATATTTGCCCTAAACAATTTGTACAGTGGAGAAAACAGAAATGAAACGAGGAACCAGCGAAAGTTTGCTCAAGAAGACGATACAAAGAAACGGAATACGAATCGTTCAGTCTGTGGCAGGGAATGAAATTGATTATTTCCACCCTATTCCTCCGTTATGATTCAAAACAGAGCCGGAGAAGAGAGCAAATAACCCTGAAAAACCCGATAGCTGACGGCCAGGGAAAATAGACGATGTACAGCAGCGAGAAGAAAGCTGCGACCGTGCAAAATCTATTTACGTATAACCGATACTTTGACCAACGATTACTCGTGCGCCGTGCAGACTCGCCGAGAGCAGAATGTCGCGGAGAAGATGGGGCACGACTGACAGCGGGGAAAACACAAAGCACTTAAAAGTGTTTGCGAAACGACGCGTGGAAGCCTCTCAGCTGCAGAGCGAGGGAGATGGTGGGCAATTAAATTCGCGACGGTTGCAAGGATCCCCGAAAAGTTTATACTTTGCGTTTCATTCCTAAATTGCTCGGGGATGAAATTTTGAGGCAAGCGAATCGCGCGGAGTCGGGATCAAGGGAATGAAAGCTCCTTACGTAGAAACAACCGAAAAAGATGTTCCCTCTGCAAAACGTCGTCGTGCTTCTCGCAGTCGGTACACGTTCTCGCGACGGTAAAACTTAATTACCTCGTTACCGCGACCGTGCAGTGGTTTCTTGTTGAATCTCCAGATGCTGGACGAGAGGCGTCCGAGAGACCGGGAAGCGAAACAGCCGCATGTGACCAAGATTAAGCTGAATAATTGCTGTCCCGAAAGGAAGGACACGCTGTATTAATTTTTATGTGTAAATAAATTCTCTTTAAGTACTCCGGACTTTCGTAAATCGGACGTAAGGTTTCGTTTGTTGGTTTACTCGAACTCTCGCGAATCACGCATGAAAACTTTTGCCATATTTGCACGAGGTCCCTCTTCACTCGCGTGTGAACTAACATACTGCTCGCACGAGCTTTCATGAGGTCTGCAACGAGCGCACGTGGATCACATGTGACTTCCGGTGTGTTTGCACGAGCTTTGAGCTCCCGCGAATTATGCACAGGATTTCGCACAGCCTCCATTCATCTCGAACCATAAGTTCGTCACTTCACATTCGTCCCGTGGAATTTCTATGATTTAATCCAAGCGAAGCTGAAGCTTCTAAAACAGGAATGCTTGAAATGAAGTTCGGAATAAGCTTCTGCTAAATGCCACGATACGACTGAATAGATTAGAAGTTAAAATCTGTAACTTGAACCTTAATTAAAGTTCAATTAAACGTCACTCGAATGTAACATTTAGCACGAATACATAGAATCTCAGCTGATCGCGCGATGGGGAAGAAATATTCGGCAGAATGTCTGGCACCGTGTCTTTCGATGCGACGGAAAGTGCGAGGAAAGCGGGAACTGTTTACGAACAAAGACAGGGAATTGATTGAACAGCGTCGCGACGCCATCGAGGAAGTCGCTAAACAAACTGGACCGTCAGATAGCGCAAGACCCGGGGACAAAGACAGACGCCGGATGCGGCAAGTTAACCAGGACAACCTGTTTCCAATCCAATTGCAATTCGAAGCTGTTTGTAGGTGGCTTCATCAAACTTCTCCACGGGAATCTGTCACGGGCTACTTCGCACGCAAAGATATTTTTACTGCTCCGGAAATTCGATCAATCTATTTCCGTTGGATTAAAATTGAACACACCCTCGATATCGAATCCTTCAATTTATTACAACAGGAGCAATTCTCTCTGCAGATTGTTTAATAAATTGAAGGGTAAAAATTTTAATACACGAAACGACGTATGTTTAAATGAACCGGTACGGAAATTCTGCAGGGCACCGCATTTGTATGGAATGAGTAAATAAATCAAACGTGATTTCCGCGTACAGCTGGGTTAATTAATATGAATATATTACAGCAGCACTGCGAGATTATCACGGAAATATTATTACCGTTCGCAGGAATTAACTTTGCCAATTATTTATACAATGGTCCATACAATAATGATTCCAAATAATTATATAATTAAATAATAGAAACAGATGTAAAGAAAACAATCTCTATCCGTTGAAGCATCAATTCCAAACTTAATGGAGCCAGATTCCTGTTTGATCGTTTGTCTGCGAGGGTTTCCCGGTTATTTATTAACCGCCATTATCTGGAAATTACACGGTGCCCGAGTCATATCCTGGCCAACCAGGGACTAAATTGCGAACGGTTCCAGAAAGTAAACACGATACATAAAGGAGCGACCAACGGCAGCGGAACAATTTCCTTCGTGCTCTTTCAATCACCAAGGCGAAGCTTAATGTCCAGCCTCCTATTTCTATATCTATTTATCTACACGAGTCCCTATCTTCTGCACTCACACTTTCTCATTCCGTTTATACGTATGTACGTGTATACGTGCGTTTGCGTGGGAGTGTTTTTATGTACGCCACGGCGACGCTGCGGCGAGACAAAATGAAATTTCAGTCAGACGATGAATGTCCGGCACGGGGCAGGCTGCTGTGCAGCCCTGCTTCCGGGCCAGGCTGCGGCCAATTTGCATGGCGGATTTAATTGAAAAATGCGACAGCCCGGCCGGAGATTAAGCCTTGGAAAAGCGTGGAAAAATTTCAAACGTCGGCTATCCTCCTCCGATGTCGCGATTCGGCACGATTAAGCCATTCTGCGTGGCATCCGTAGGCGAACAAGATCATAGCAACGATATCATGCAAAATAAGATAATTAAGAGAAGAATGTTCGTCGATTATTCTGCCTACACGGCGATTGATTAAGGGAGGCTGTTGTAAAGATCTTTGGGACGAAAGCACAGTGCGGTGGAAAAGGCGAGCACAAATACTTGACTTAACCCGGGGAAATAAAGCATAGAATTTTCCTGGCACGGCACAAGGAATCCTTGCGATTCCTGGTACGCCGACGCAGTCGGAAGAATTTAATATCGGTGCACGACCGCTAAACATCCTATATAGCACAAGGAAAATCAACTAGCCTCCTTAGAAATCGATTACGGACGTTGTTATCTCGATTAAGGGATCAAATACGATTTACGGTCCTAATGCGCCACGAGAGGTAAAGGGGGCGAGAGCCAATAGCCGTCGAAAAAACGATTAATCATTTTAATAGTAAAACTCGAGAATGCTGTCTGAACAGAGACCGCCTTTCACAGTGTGATCAATCCGCCTCAGATTTTTATCACGGTACTAAAACTTCAAGTTCCTCCACGCCCAAGTTTAGGAACGCGGGCGTGCACCGTCCAATAAAAACGAATGCTCGGAGAGGTGTACGTGTTGGAAAGTATTCCGCAATAACGAACAAGAAACGAAGAAGAAGCTGGAAATTCTCATCACCGGAGAGCAACGAAAACCATTCCGATTCCCTGCGCGCATCGCGGCGGGTTTCCCAGATTAAATTCGCGTCTCCGTCGGCGGTGGCGCGTCAACGGAATCAGCCTTATTTAAAGGACCGACACTCTCATCGATGGAAATTAATATTCGCCCGTGAAGTCGAGTGGATAAAAAGGGGTTGGCTAGAGAGCGAGTTCTTTTTTTCTTCCCATCCGGCACTCCTGCGAATGAATTCGATTCACTCGCGCAGATTCACAGCTCCGTCTTTCGTCCCGTTTGCAAAAGAGACGAGGCATTTGGAAGCGCGAGAGATAGCTCTTACCGGTTCGAGGCGCACGAAGAAAAATTGTGCTTTTACGGTAAACGAGAAAAATTGCCGCTCGAGTTACTGTCACTGAACACTGTCTTCTGTTCTGCTCGTCGTCGTCCAATTCCTTCCTCAGTCTTTCTTTCCTTGGAATCCTTGCGACTTAAGATATTCTTCTCATCTCTTGGTTTAAAAGATTAGAATTTACTTGTCGCGATGGTGCAATACTTATACAATTTTTCAGACAGAAGTCTTCCGATATAAAGCTACCCATCCTTGCTTACACACCCCTAAGATCGTATCGTCGCCGTAGAGGCGAGGGCAACGAAGAACGCCTGTTTTTATCAGAGACACTCAATTTATCAGCAATCCGTTTGACAAGCGTGAATTTAAATAGCCTGCTTTGCAAACACGTTTCTAGACATCTTGTCAAGGATGAAAATTATCCGGGAGAAGAATTCGACGGCGGATGTGAAGGATTTACATGTCGGTGAGATTTGTTCAATTTAAAAGAAAGAACTCCCAAAGGGAGAAGGGACTCGCACGAAATCGAGCGACAAGGGACGAGAAAAATTGCGCTCTTAGGGCGTAAGAGGAATGATGATCTCGTTGCTATTCTCTGGGGGTAGACTCCCCCATTGTTCGACCCTCCATTTTTTCTCCTCCCACCGCTCTTTAACCCTTGCCCGATTTCCTACACCCTGCGTCACCGTAAATGTTCCTTTGTATTTAGAAATTAAATTGCCGGCGCACCGGGTCAAATACAGCGGCGAGAGTAATACGATCTTTCTTCCGAGCGAGATACTTATAGCTAAAGAGCTTAGGACTCGAACAAGTAGAATTAGCAAAGACGAAAGCTGGACCAGAAGGAGGGAGGAAGGATTAAAGGAGGCAAGGCGAACGGAGGTGAACGGTATAGGAGAATGGCGAGAAGCTCGGCTTTATAAATTCCCCGCGTGTTTTGATCCCTCGGTAAGCCGTTCAGTTGTGTCAGAGCTTTCACTAAATTAAAGGATTTCCGTATAGTTTCTACCATGTAAATCTTGAATCCTCACACATATGTATACCTGTCCCGTAGAGACTAGCACTTGGACACTTGTGCAGACAGTTCGATAATCGATCCGATAAACAGATTATTGAATAGAATTATCCTTAATTATCTCTAATCATTATCAGAACAGTGAATGCTGGTTCTCGCACAACTGGTATCATTCGTTCCAGACGCATATCTAATCCTCCCCGGCGTCACAGCGACGTCTTAACGCGAACAGAAAAAGACCAACCGGTGAACTTCAGTCGGATGAAAGTTTAAACGAGCGCGACCCAATTCCAGGGGCGTTCTTGCCTGCCGTTTCAACCCCTGTGTACGAATAACAACGAGTTTCGCTATTAAGCTCTCGACACGGTCTACGAGCGATGATCGCCCGGAGGGTTGTTTAGCTGCCAGTAAAAAAAAAAAAACAAACTACGCGAGAAGAAGAGGAACACGGCAATAAGGCGCGGACTGTAAGACACAGGCAGGCAATGTTGAATAAGTTCCCAGAAGCGAAACGTAAGTGGGACTCTGGTGATACATGTTTGACGTTCAAAGACAGCTTTCAAGGAGGCGAGATTTATGAAATTTTGATTTCCTCGCGTAAACGAACAAGCCTCGCGGAACTCTGTTTTATTGTTTAAGCGTGAAACAAGCGGGACTATTCATCTACGACTAGTTACTTTACGCAGAGGTACGGAAGCATGGCGCCAGGCAAGCTTTCTCGAGGAGAAAGAAAAACTCCACTGTGCGGCAGTAGAAAGGCGAGGGAAAAAAATGATCGAGGTACTTCGCATTCCCGGAGCGTAGCTCTCCAGGTTAAAAGGAGGTAAACACGCGCACTTGTGCTTAGTAGAGCGAACGCTGTAGACTGCAGTGCGATCCTAAATGCTTCTGCAAGCTGTGCGTAGCAAGGGATACCTAAACGTACAGACCCGCGAGAACTTGTACTCCTCCCTTTTGTCTATCCCGCGTACTCTTTCGCCCCCCTCCACTCCTTCACGATTTACTTTCGTAAATTCAACCTCTCCCTTTGCCAGCCATCTCTTCCTGGCACTTCACCTATTTTTACCAGCCCTTCCATTAACCCTTCCAACCTTTTAGCTGTTCACCCCGTCCTCCATATCCTCTCGGTGTACTAACGCAATCTACTTTCTGCAAAACGCGCGTTCATCCTTCGGTTAAACCGCGCTCCTGTTCCCTTCATCTACGCTTTCTCTCCAGCATAAACAGAGTTCGCGCGAAATTACATTCTCTCCGGCTTCGTAATACCTTCATCGACGTACCTTTGCACCACGGTTTATTTTCCCTTCCGTGTTATACTTCGTCAGCGAGGAGAGTGAACCGCGAGCCAAACGTCCGACAGACGGATTCTCGAATTTCCATGGAATTCCCGCGGAATAAGAAAGACTAGGATTTGCAGGAGCGTGCAGTGCCTCGTACGTATGCACATACGTTCCCCACAAGACTCCGAGAGTAATTTCTTTTCGAGCGAATGCTGATTGCACCGGGCTACTTCGACTAGCTAATGTTAAACGTACTCGCGGATGCTGGCCTCTCTAGACGACCCCCTTTTCCTTCCTGCTTCCTATCTTTTTTCCTAACCCACACACCTTCGGCCACTGTGGTTTAATTACGACGCTTTAATTACCCTACGATCGTGAATCTGGTTTCTTCGCTTATAGTTGGTCAGCGTGAAACTGCTATCCCCCCAAACGTGCTAATGCGAAGTAGGAGCTTTTGCAAGAAATGCTAAAAGATCCCAAGCGTAATGCTGCGAGAATGATCTGTTTGATATCGAAATTACTGGATCGCCAGCTTTTTTATCCGCAAGACTTGGTTTTCTTTGGATCTCTGTCCTAGGCTGAAACTAGCATAAAATTGAGGCGGGATTATTACCGCGCTGGGAGTACAGTATTATCTCAGAAAGCAGTCCAGTCAATGGAATGCAAAGTGCGGCCAGAGAGGAGGGAGCGAGCGAGCAAAGGATTAAATTGATTCCCCGGGAATAAAGGTTTCGCGCTGTTCGAGAGACGGCATACATATGTACGTAACTTTGAGCAGAATTCATCCGCGTGTACACACGCGCCTGGCTTTCATCGCGTGCCGCTTTTTCTTATCCGTAATAACATCGCTGGAGAGGAGACACTTTGCTTTCCAACATTCAATTTCATCTGGCACTCGCGCACCCAAACGTGCCTCACCAATTACCATTGAAGCTCCACCCGCTCGAATCGCCGTACCTTCGAGCGAGAGAGTTTCCCCCTTTATAACGACACTTTAACGTCTCACTCTACTTCGCCCTCCGCGAAATAATATCTCCTTTTTTTTCTGCAAGGGTTGTCACGGACGAAACGAAAAGCAAATCACCCATTCTTATTTCTCAATTTCAGAATGCTAGCGTATCTCGATCGCAAATGAACCGATAACGCGTAACCGGTATTTACTTACGTATCGTAATTGAAGCGACCGAAGAGCATCAATTAATTTGGCCCCTCGCTCGCTTTCTGGAGCGATCCTAAACGAGGGTGCTCCAGTGCGCGCTCTGTGCTTAATGAGTTATTCGAAACGACCACCCGAACGCACGTGGCAACCAGGGTTTGTATCCTGTCTCGATTATCGGCCACGAAAATTTTCGAATTTCCCTTATTAAAGAATCTCTTTGTTATCGGAGCGCCGTGAATACAATGCGAAAGCTAGATAATTCTTTTTTTATTAAATAAACTAGCATCACCAAGGAAACAGTAGAAACCATTTTCAACTATCAATTAAAGCCCATCGTGAAAAATATTCAATCACCATACCGGAACCCTCGTTGTAATTGGATTACGAGAAAATATGCTGTAGGGTCGTGGGTGGAAAAACGTGTACGAAATGGATTACGTCTTGTGGAAATGAAGCTTCGTCCAGCGTCGTCCCGTCACTCCATTCGTATAAATGAAACCACAGAGAGATAATCTGTGGCCCGTTTAAGCAATTAACGAAAACGCTCTGTTCATTCCGACGCAAGCTGACAACAGCACCCACGTGCACATTTTAATTACGTAATGAAATTTTCACCGAAAGCTAAGTGTCATATAGCGTCCAAACAATTCTCTGACCGTAAAATACATTTTTTTTTTTTGTTAAATAGAATAGGGAGAAGCACGATGGGATTTTCTCGATTCGCTCGCAGCGATATTAAATTTACGGTAGCGGACCAGACTAACCCTTCCGCGTTTCCGGGTCTACGAATGTCGAAGGGAAGCCGCGTCAGTTTCGAATTTCACCCGTGGTCCAACTTATTTGCGAAACGTTAACGGCGGTAGAAAGCTTGGTAAACGATGTGACTCGTACGCGTATATACGTAGCCTACGCGTCCTGATTGCACCGTGCTTGCACGCTTCAAATAGGGAGGATGGAGGCTTCGCCATGTCGTTGCTTCACGAGCAATTTCATTTCCAGCCGTGGAAAATTTATGCAAATCACCTTCTCGCCACGCCGCGCCACAGGGAAAGAGCCGGGGCTGTGCATAACGAATTCGTAGGATCATCCGATCTCCTTGGGACAAGAAGCTGCTAACACACCGAGCGGAATCTAAACGTGGATGGAAATCGAGGAGGATAGGCGTCGGGTTCGTTTGGTTCCAACTCGTGAGCCAGAAAAGGGCGTTCTGATTTTAACGACACGGTGAAAGAAGGAGCGAGAGGAAGGGAAAAGCTGATTTTTAATATTTTCGCTTGCACGTTCTTTTTCGCGCGACACCGAATGCGAACGTAAGCTTTCAGAATCCGTGGGGTAGAAGATTAAACGAGAGTAGCTGGGAATGGGCCCCGTCTGTCGAAGGTGGTGAAAGATGAATCTGTACATATGTATACCTTCGAATTGAGAGGAATCGCGCACTTATTGAGAACGAAATTAGAGATGCCGTAGAAATGGAACCTTACAGAATGTCGCTTACTGTTCTTGTTTTGCTGGGAGATTCATGAATAAGTAAATTACATTAAAACCTTTCGAGATTTTACCTGGGAAGTAGCGCCAGAGACACGGAAAAATTATGCAAGGGAGAGAAATTAATGTTTTAACGAATCGGGAAAGTAACTTCGGAAGTTCGATATTTCTACAACTTTCTCTCGCGACGGGAATATTCCTGATATCCGTCCCGGGTAGGGCGAGAGTAACTGAATATTTATACGTGGCTATTTTTTTAATTATTTAATCACCTGGCGACTCGTCAACGATCGCCTCATAAATTTTCATACGCGGCTCGCCGCTTGGTTCGGCTCGTCCCTTTTCTTTTTTCTTTTTATTCAGGTCGCATTTAAAGCGGACGAGCAGAGCCGAAGCCGGATCGAAGATCACGATCGCAGCGCGATGCAGGCGGCACGCTTTGCTTGTGACAGGTATGGAAATACAGGCGATGGCCTGTAAATTGCTTCTTCCACTTTAAACCGACCATTTTCCGCTTCGCGAGCGTGACGTTTGCCCGTCTCGCGTGGAACGCTTCCGCGTAACCTTTCCGATTTTTATTCGATTTCTTGGACAGGGGTTGCACAGTGCGGTCACTCTGGAATTAAAGCTACTCCACGCGGGATCAATAAATAAATAAACACACGGGGAAGCCAGTGAGAGTGGTGCTTATCTTGACAGGATACATTAAAAGGGATGCTGCTTAAAGACGGCGCCAGGGATGAGAGAAATACTCTCTAGGAGCAAATTTCTCGGGGGAAATGCGACGATGAAAAATCGCGGAATAAGTCAAACTATCGCTCATGAATTTTATTTCTTGCTCGCCGGCAAGTCGCGGTGTCGCTCCTTCTCCTTCTCTCCCGGCTACCCCGGCATAGGAGAATCGCATTTGCATAACATAAATGTACGCCACGGAGGGAAAGGATGGCAAAAGGGAGCCGCGAAGTGGGGGTGGCTTGGGCAAACAGACAAACGGACACCAAGCGAGGGCTTCTGCGCGGGGTAAATCTTTCGACACGACTCTCGTCATCACCGCTACTTTACATTCGTTTCTCTTTCCGTAGATCTTTTTTACAACCGCCGCATACTTTCGGTCTCGCGAGCACTCGAATCTCGTTCGTTGCCTATTTTCGCCGCTGTCTCGACGAATTACTTCACAGTTCTTCATTGACTTTGGTATCTCAAAGGGGATGAGCAATGTTAATACGAATCGTGAAAAGAGAGACAATTCTTTACGCGACTGTCAGATTAATTTATTCGATTCCCTACTTTAATAACTCCGCACTTACGAATCGCCAAATACGTACTCGTTGAAAAATCTGTTGCTACTTTACTTTGAACACGCTCATTTTCATCCCCTTCTCATCAAACAGCCCCGACCTTAATGCTGATTGATCGCCTCGTCTTGTTCGCCACGTCACGCGTCCTTTGTCGTGCGCAAACTTTGAAAAGTTCAAGGTGCATAGACCCTGTAGACCGTGAGGCAAGGGAGATAGTCGAACGCGGGGTGCAACTCACGGGAACAATTTCTACCGGGCGACAACCAGACTGAACTACTCTCCTTCCGATTCGGCCCTCGTACGAACCGTTCATTAAACTCTTGCTACACGTTTTCGTGGTTGCGAGTTACGTAAAACTCGGTTAACTCTTTTTACGACCTAGTTACATGTTTGCCTACAAAAAAAGAAAGACCGAACCGTTTAATCAGCGGTCACTTATGCTAATACCGTGATCTCGTAGAGCGCATCCGAATATCTCGAGAATCAAAAGGATCATGAATCGAACAAGCTGCACAGCGGACAAAAACAAATATAATTCCGAGCAATGATCATGTGTTACACAACAGCACGTCGCGTCGAGCGACGAATATGCTCATGCTGGAACGATTATTGGCAACGGTGGGGGGGAAATGGACACGAGCAAACGAAACTGTTAGTTTCAAGTGGATAAACATTGCCAGTTAAAATGCACGCCACTGTTCTCCGTTATACATCCAGCTATATGCAAGCTATACGACCTGGAACTAACGTGACCGCAAATTTGTACAAGTTGGAGCGGTATCGTGGATGGATTTATGTTTAGGAAGCGCGAATATAATTAATAACGAGCCCGGAAGGCGTTTGATGCTCGCTTCCTGTCTCCTTCTCCGTGCAAACTTGCTCCACCGACAAACGAGTGAAATTTTAGAGGAGATTCTTTGCGTCGACTCGATTCTACGTGGGACGACAGAATTTCCCTATTACACCCGGGTCTTATCTAGCTATCGTAATTAGACCGCAGGTGACCGCGAGATCGCAGCTACTTTCATGGCTTGCTACATGGGGAAATTTCACGCATCAATTCCGTACATTTCTGGACGTGTTTCGCTAATACCGACCAAGCACAGTTTCGCTGCAACGAAAGAGAGACGGGAATGCAATTCTGCAGCGGCTATAAAGAGCCCAGGCACCGTACCGCGATAGGGGAAATTACATTCTGACTCGCGTCGTAAAAGGGTTGCAAACAGCGTGGATAGATGTGTTAGGAGATTGCAACGATAACATTCTCGTGTATTATAATGCATCATCCCCGCCACGTATAAGAGAGAATTATTACTGTACCGTACGCATTGGAGAAACAAAGAATTTTTATGTTCTTCGGATAGCAAAAGGTGAATTCAATTTCACTTGCGTTCGTGATTTATAACATGGATTACACGGGGAATCGAGTATTGATCACAATGTAGTATGTACGATAGGACGTAGGCAAGAGCGGAGCGTAGCTACGCTTCCTGACTTACACGGGCAAAACAAACCGACTTCTTGGAAACACCGGAAATCCTTGACTCGATGTACACAACGTACAGAGGCACGGCGTTTTTTTTCGTCCTGCTAGAAATTCAGATGTGCCATACGAACGTGTAAATGCACACGCTATCCTAGCTCCAAAAATATCGAAAGCGTCATAGAATGTAGGAAAGGATAACTCAACGGTCGTTAAATACGATGTACAATGTCTAAGATATACGAAGGGGATGAATTAATAAAAGTCTATGGTGCGCGACCCATTCATTCCTAACGTGTCGCTGCGGATAAACCCCGGCGCGTCCTTGGTTACATCTGGAGAATCGGGTATCGATTGCTTCTCTCGCACGCCGATAAAAAAAAAAACGAGGGAAGGAAAAGAAAACAGAGTAAAGCTAGTTGCTTGAATCTCGAAACAAGGCAATTATGTAGCCACCAGCTTCCAACGATCATTTTATCGCAAGCGACCCGTCGCATTGTCCTTTTAATTCTGAACGAAAACGCGACACGGTCGACGAATCGTCGCTCTGTCCATTCTTGAATTCGTACGCTGGACGCGTTACGCTTTCAGCCCATTTCTTTCGCTTTAGTGGTATACGCAAGATAATTTGGTGTACGCAAAACAATTGGAAATACATTTAATGTACGACGAACTTCTCGGCTCACCGATTTGCTGATACCAGGGGGTGGCAGGGTCGAAGGCCGTCGCGGGATCGCAGCTACGTCGTGGCCAAGGGTTGCAGGTCGGTGCACTGGCTTGGTCAGGGATCAGCTGATCGACGAATGACAGTCTGATGATCCTGCAGCGGCTAACGGCAAGCACAGGGTTCACCACCGAACGAGAAACCCTCACCGAACGAGGGTGCGCGGACGACTGACCGGCATGGTGGGGTGCAGCTGTGCGCTGCTTCTCCAGCGATCCCCACTTTCCGCCGTATTCTACCCCTCTTTGTCGCGCCACTCGACGAAAAGCCCTATCCCTCCATCGTTTCCCAGTCATCTTTCAATCCTTTCGCCTCTTTGCTCTTCACGCTATTTCGTCTATCCATCTTCCTTCACTCCCCCTCACCCTTTCTCTACGCTTCTTCTCAACCCTTTCTCGTATTTCTCTTTCCTACCCTTGCTTCTCACGGTATCCTGTATTTTCTGCGTTCTTCGCGTTTTTATTCGGTGACCCTCTTTTTTTTTTTATCTCTAACCGTGTCCGCTGATTTATTTTATTGTCCCTGCTTTATTGCCCTCCGCCAACTGGGATTTCAACCCCCTTTGACTATTGACCTTTACGCACCACCCCCTTTTCCCTTTTACGTCGCGCGTTGTTAGTTACAGATTCTTTGTACCAGTTTCTCCCCTTTCAGGGACGCTCCTTTGTTTTACAGCTCTTTTTACTTACAGCGTTTTATATCGGCGTCCCTTGAACTCCTTCCTCAACCCCTATCTCAAATTTCCTCCTTTATTAACGCCCTTCCGCATTTGTCGTACTTTACACGGCCCGTTAATTTCTGTCTCGTATACCTTCAATACTTTCCTGCCACTCCCAGCCAATCGTCTAATATCAAGCTCCCTCATTTCTATTTCTTTTCTCTTTCTGGCAACTTTACAGTATCGTAACTTTTCTCTCCTTAATCTGCGCCCCCCTGTTCCTCCCGCAAATTTACTATCCGTGCTCCACCTTCGGACACAATTCTCCGTGGTTCGATCTCGTTCCGGCACGAAGAATTCAAAGTTTATCCGCGGGGATGAAATGAAGATACGGAAACATAAAAAGACGTTAGAATCTGTATAATCGAGGTTCAGGGACGCGGCAGAAAGGTGAGCGCAAATAAAACAAGCGTGGAAAGAAGACAGAGGGTGCGCGCCCGAGGGTGAAAGAACACCAGCGATTTATTGGGTCCAGGAGATCGAGGATCACCCACATGCCGGGAGAGAAGTTCCGTAGAATTCGAGACGAGATACTTCGGTCGTCGGTTGTCTCGGAGAAAAGAGAAACAGCGGGGACAGAGAGAAATGAAAGTGCGAAACCAACGGTGAAAGGAAAAAGCTCAATGAAAGATCAACCCGTCCGGTTTGCCAACGTTGATTCGAGCTTGCTTTTCAATCGACGCCATCGCTATCTAACTGTTTCAATAGCTGCTGTCTCGTAAATCATCCCTAAGAGAAATTCTATCCACCGTTCATTCAGTATTCCCTTCTCTGGTACTTTTAATATTTACAGTAGATTAAAGCATAATCGAATTCCCTTTGACGCGACAACTCTTCGGAGATAAAGCTGTCACGAGGAAAAAAGAACGATGGACAAGAGCGAAAAGGAGGGGCTTTTTAACGGTGCCATGAACGTGGCAATAGGTCAAGCACCTGGCCACCTGAAATCGACAGGCTCTCTCGTCTCCAAGGCTTGACTCGCTGCACGCTTGCCCGCCACCGGTTCTATACGCGACCACCCCGCAGCGGCAGCTTTCAATTTGCCCAGGAAATAATTTACACTTTCCAGCGCACCGGGTCCACGGGGGGGGGGGGGGGGGGAAGGGGCAAATTCATTGTGAATATGCATGGCGAAATTTATGAATATGAATACGCTGGAAAGTTATTATGCGAGGAAGGAAAGTTCGCGGCGAAGCGTTCGCAGTGCGCCAACTATTATTGAAACGATTCCATGGTGGATAGAAGATAGAAGAACTCCCTGGGTAATAATATACGACGCGCACTGTTCCTCCAACCTCCTCCGCCTCGACGTGCGCGCTCTGAGCGACTTCCTAAAACGCGTCGAGCCAACGGCCCCCCGTGTGTCTCTATTTTCACGGCATCGTCCCCTCGCGAGATCGATTCCACCGGCGGAGTCGCTGCAGGTGCTCCGGCAAACCACGCACGCCGAAACTTCCATCTTCCGTCCGTATGAAGATCACGTACATTGTAACGAACGGCGAGCCACTACTGTGCATCGAATGCCATAACTTTGAGGTCCGGTCGTGACAGGAGCGTTAGCGATGATTTAGCGTGCACGACGGGGGAAGCATGGTCGACCACCGTGACGCGAACCCGGAAGGAATATCCCGGTCGGAATTGCAGGGAAACTTGAACGAACCAGCAGATTCTAAACTGGGAATCTGAACGTGGCTTCTACGCCGTCTATGAGAAGCGCGACGTGTTACGACCGATGCTGGATGATTGAGAATTGAGAGAGAGAGATAGGGGGGAGGGAGAGGGAGAGAGACAGAGAAGTTTAATAAACGAAATAATGCAGGATCGCACGTGAGTCGAAGATGTTGCTGGAGATGGAACACTTTAAATTTCTGGGTCACTCTCCTCTGGGACGTTGCCTATGATCTAGCGCGGCTCGCGTAAAATGAAAATTATCATTGCAGGGGCGAGCTTTGAAATACGAATTGTTGGATAAGCACGGCGCGAAATGCTCCCGTCGTTTGTTGCCTCTCGCCTTGTGTTTCTGTTCATAATCGAAACATGCTCCTGTGTTGAGGAAATTCTTTCCCATTGGATTTTTTGTATTCATCATTGCGGTTGGAGCATTCTAGAATTATAAAGATAAGAATGCTCGACGTTAGAGTGGGTAGATTTGGCAGAATAATTGCGCGGGGAATAGGAAAAGTGGATCAGCGAAGAGTCGGGCCAGGCACGTTCAAAAATAGAGCCGCGCACTATCTTGGCCACTCATCTTGCAGGTTTCGTGTCACTGTCCTCATAATTTATTCATCGTACACTCGTCCATCGTCTTGCCCCGGTCCATCCTGTGACGTCGCGCTGACCCTTAAACCTCTGACGACCACCGGCGCCTGGCTCAGTTCAAGATTCGCAATTTCCTTTCCACGACGGCGAAAGGGAATTCGCTGGTAGAATTTCGTACGAACTGATATCAAAGTCCGGCCGATGCATTTAGCAATACAAGGAAGAAGGAAGGGACAATAATGTTATTAGCAAAATAGGACAATCAGAGTTCGTGAAAGTGAAAACTTTTTGCGAAATCTCGACCGCTAAACTGCTTCCCCTTTTGTTTCGTCGTCCCTTTGTTTCGTCCTCGATTCGAATCAATTTGCTTTAGCGAGTCCTCCGGTATTCATCCCGTGCCCCATGACGTGCTCCAGTTTGGAATTTAAATGTCGCTCGTGTGTATCGATGGCCTCCGCTCGAAACAAGGGTCGGGAAGGAACGCGAGATTCAACGACGCTGCAAATTCTCTTAATTTATTTTCCACTCGCACAGGGGTCACAGTTGGCGAGATTTCATTCCAATTTCCATCATCGAATTCTATCATTTGAATTCGTCACCGAGTTCACCTTTGCGAAACAAGGAATTCCCTTTTATCCGTGGTCAAATATAAATTATACGCACGCTCGATACCACGAACAATTCATCCAGATTTTTTGTACTTTTTCCAACCCCTAGAAAAGGTAAATCGTCTGCCATACGTTCAACCACTCTACCCACAGAATGTGCGTGGCGAATATTCTTCGCGCACAGCTTTCGCTTCGATCCCCGGCTGCCATGTACCCAGCTACGTGGCGAACGTACCAATCAACGCCGTGGAGCGTGCTCATCCGGTGACATTAATTTGTCTGCAATTAGAGCGAAATTTCAGCGCAAAGGGGGTCGTAGAGTCGCGCCTCCAAATGAAACGACAACCGAACACCGAAAGCAGCGCCGAGGGCGCACAATGGGCCGTAATGAAACGATGGCCCTCCCGCTGTAACCTATCGGTTAGAGTAGGCGAGACAAAAAAATGTTTTAGCTGCCTCTCGGTGCTGGCAAGAATTGTTGCCAAGTCTGCCATTGCGATGGCCCCCCTCGAAGACTCTTTAGAATCGTTACCGGAATTCGGAGTAATGTTAATGGCTTCGCGTTTCCCTGCCATTTCGGGCGACACGTTTTCGAAACTACGAATGTTTGCTTTTCACGCTATCCATACGCGATGCACCGCGTTGCATTCATTTGCGAACAATATCACGGAGTTTCTGGTGGTCCAATTTGCCAATAACACTTTCCCAATGCGGCAAGTGATGCAGCAGAGTGACACTTGAACTCGGGAAACATGAAAGTTTCGGAGAGCTTTGAATTTTTCGATAGATGTGAAATCGTTCCGCCAGCCATCGCACCGGCTGAAATATTTCTCTTCATTTCATTTAACCCGGCCTGCGCGCGGTACAATGCAAATTCCGCGGAGTTAGATGAGAAAGTAATGAAGTCGCAAATTATATGCAGAACGACGCGAAAGTTGGACCAACTGGAATTAGCGAGGTCCCCTTTTGCATCGACGGGATGAGAGTTCTCGCTCCGTTTGGATATGGCGAGACCCCATTTGGCCGAGCTTTTACCCCTTCCCGTCACACGGGTTGAAAATTAATTATTCACCGGAAGGTTCGGCAAAAAGTAGCGTGTCCGTCTAGAATCCTGTCGTCGGTTCGACGATAATTTATTATCGGCTGTCGCTGACAGCGCAGTTTCCCACTGGATATTACAATTATGAAAATTAATACAAGTCGCTTGGTGAATCTTTTTCCTGCTAACTTCGCCCGCTTAATACTTTGCGCTCCTTTGCGCTCCAGTTTCGTATCTGGCGATGAACAGAGTGAAAGATCGCCGACACTCGAGGCGCATTCATTTTTGCGAGAATTAGACAGTTGTAGATTAGCTATTTCTTGAGAATGTTGGGAAGATGGCAAGAAAAATATAACACCCCTGTCGATGTTGAT
Organism: Holcopasites calliopsidis; assembly: GCA_023838395.1. Classification (NCBI taxonomy): domain Eukaryota; kingdom Metazoa; phylum Arthropoda; class Insecta; order Hymenoptera; family Apidae; genus Holcopasites; species Holcopasites calliopsidis. The sequence continues at coordinate 4,787,430 of JALHAQ010000009.1, forward strand.
TTATTAGGATAGAACCGAGTCTTCGTGAACTTCAACTTTGCTAGTGATTCGCCAATGCCGCCTGAATACTGTCAAACAGTTTATGATAAACGACCAGTAGATGCCAGAGTGATTGGAGAGTTTTCAGGAATAATATCTCTTAACTTGTTCGAACATCGAATAAAACGATTGATGGTATTCGTTCGTGAATGGAGCGATGAGAAAAACATTTCTATTTATTAAAGGAGGGATATTCAAGTTCGGAAAACTTCGAAGGGATAGAAATCAGGTGGCTGTAGTAAGAAAACTGTAAAACAATAAGAGGAGAACGAAAGGAATGCCGAGGCACGAAATTTCATCGACAAAACCGATAGCCGATAGCCCCGTTATCGTTTTCTAAGATTGTGCACCGTGGTTTATCCTCGTTTCACCTGCACAAGAACTCACACGGTGACTCCCCTGTACTCCCCGCCGGAGATGGAAGGAATCGAAGACCGCCACGCTGTAATTTCCGGTACGTCCGACCGAGGCTGGCGGAGTGCAAAAAGAAAGAGAACGAGAGAAGCTTACCTGTGGGGCAACAAATTCCAGATTGTTTCGCTCTCTGTCACCCTGATTGCTCCATTATTTCTCCAGCCGGCGTTGTCCTCTCTGTTATCTAAGCTCACGATCGAACTGTCGTGGCGTACCTTCGTGGGCTTCATGCTGGAACTATCTATACAAAAATAAAAATGCTGATTACTGCACCGGCAGTAAATGTTTCATGCTAAAATTTCCACGTATAAACAGATATGTGGAATATCAGTTCGTGCTAAAAGGGCAATTTAACGAAATCATTAAAATTCGTTTCGCTGCGGATTCCTGGTCATAATTAGATTTTCGTCCAGCCCTTCCGTAGAAATATATTCGACTATTCGAAACCCGTACGCGACCGTCACGTAGCAGACTAATTAGCGTCGCATGACACCGCCTTTGATACCTGTAAATTAATAATGGCTCGGCACCACCCCCGTTGCCGACAGCGAATTCAATTGCGCCCTTTCGCCTGGCTTCGTCCCTTTTCGCCAGTTTCGTCCCCGTGGCCCTGTACTCTTTTCGACGTCACCCCGAGGGACCTAGACACATATAGACCACCGTTTTTCTATTTTCCTGGCTCTCTGTCTTCGCCCGTGAACCGCGGACCGTTTTCCACGTTCAAAAGCTCGCCGACACACCGTCCCTCAAAGCGATTCCCTTCCAAAGAAGTCACTTCCGGCGAACCGCGTTGAATCTACATATATCTCCGTCCACCTTCATTCTTGTCCTGTTCCAGTGAAATCTAATTCACCTTTGGAAGGATGAGCAGAAAATCGTAAAACCTATTAGACATCAACTCTACACGCGATTCATGTACTCCGAGGAAAGGATTAAATGTCGGGTTAATAGCCTCAGAAATTGATTCTCCGTTTCCCCCCCACAAGTTATGGGGAAAGTACTATGAATGTTCCTCCTCGACGTTAATGATTCCTCCGGGAGTCGATGTAATTTATCCGGAGAAGCATTGTGGAGAGCTCCGTTTCAGTCGAATAAATTTTTATCGTTGAATCCTGGTGCCAGGAAGGGTTCTGGAAAAATTTTGGAGCTGCCGCGATTTAAATTGAACCGAAGAGGAAGTTCAAAGCGAAAAGCCCAAGCTGTGCTCGAAGTTTAATAAAATGTAGGATCGACAACACGCGCTAAGTTTTTTCGCATCTTTTGTCGGCGCAATTCGAGCGCACCCGGAATGCTCGTATCTTCTCACGCTACCCACGGTCCACCCTTCCGTTTTTTTTTCCCCCCACCACCAGGGACACACTATTCAGGGCGTGCTAAAAAGGGAAGAAAAGGGATGGGATCGCAAGGAATGAATTCTTACCGCAAGCGAGAACACTTGCTCGTCGAAATTCTTCTTGCTATTACTCCTTTGAATCGAGCACGATGAATCGAACGCCGGCGTCAGAGGGATACTTAAAGTAAATTTATCCGGAACACCATTTCGAGCAGCGACTCGATCGAACGCTTAAGCAGAGCTTTTTTGCGAGGATGTCCAATCCAGCTGAACGAGGATCCGCTCGTCCCAATGCGACCGCACCTGGAAATGAAAATTTCTTGTCAGTACCTGTTCTAAAGTATCGAAGTAATTGTCGTTTAAAAAGGAGGGTCCAAATTTTTCAGCGTGATTTATAAATTTTATGCAAACTCACCAAGGATATTAATCAGTTATCGCAACAGCGGGTAAGAAGGTCTGCTGTTTTTCCACAGTCGTCCAACACGGAACGAGAGACCGTCCATCGTTAGTGGAGCATGACTGTGCCAGGAAAACGTGAGGGGTGCAAAGAGAATAAAGAAAAGACGGGGAAGAAGCAGGCGGAAAAACAGAGGGTGAGCAAAAAAAAAATGGGTGTCGCACTACTGCAACCAGCTCGTCCCTATTTCTCATCTTCCAACCCCTAGCCACCCTCTGGCGAGGGGGTGAAAGAAAAGAGATCAAGGCGACGCTCACCGAATGTCTAGAACGTCTCACGCGTTTGTTTGATTCCATTCGGGACCAATTGATTTGTTTGCGTCCATTTCCGGCGAGGCAACACTTTTCCCATCTATCGAACGTGAAATGCGAGGCATCGCCCGGAAAACTGAACGCGCACCCGTGAAATACATTCCAAGCATTTACGTCGAGCCTCCACCGAGTACCCCGGACATTTCCAGACGGAGCGAGTTTTACGATACCCGTTCGAAAATGGCTCTCGAATTTTTGCAATAGTACATTTCACGATAGGACGGTTGGAATGAGAAACGTAATTTGATTAGTAAAAGTAATTTCTTAAATGTATCTGGAAGAATCGTGTTTAAGTAACGCTATTCATTTTTCTCGAGAAATACATTTTTCTGGTCACATAGGGTATTCACGTCCAACCCTCTATTCTCTCCGTGTCCAAGGGCAGCAGTTTCCCCGAAAACTCTGAACGAAATTATCACCCAATCTAGCTTCCTCACTTTGCCCACGTCCATGCATTAATACGCCACGCATGGGATTGACCATAACTATAGTTTATCTTATCATACCAGAAGAGAATTGAGGCACGCGGCCGAAACTACCTATTACGAGGAGAAACAAATCATAGAGGTTCCCCTTGGAACTTTCTTCCTCCCTATTCCTCAATCCCAGAAAACTTCTACCCCACACGAAATAAAGGAAATCATGGTAGGATTATATGTATCTATAAAAGTGCAATTAAGATACTTAGGAGATTAGACTTGGAACTCCAGTTTCCACGCGGGAGACTTAACAGAAAAATAGGAAAGAAGAATCAATTGATAAATTAGGTATTCACTGATATGATGCGCCTTTTACAAAAAATATATATTTATTTTTCAACACCGCCGTAAAAGATTTCATTGCTTATAACAGCTGATACGTCACGGTATAAACAGTCTGTAAAAACACGTCGTTAAACCTCAGAATATGTATAAGACACCTACACTCATAACTATTAATTGCATTGTTAAAGATAGAATGATACAACAGGTATATCAAATTGTATTAAAAAAATATACATATATATATATATATACTTTAACATCCAGTCCTCTTGTAACAACGTTCGTACCTAAATGAACATGCACCTCCTCCTTTCATTTTCAAATAGATTCGTCCTTCCTGCATCCGATCCCTTAAAGTGTAGAAGTACCAAATTGTTGGTAGACAAAAAAAAGATATCATTCGAAAGCACCAACGTTTTGTAACAACGTGAAAAGACATTCGTAATCAGAGATCAATTGCACCCGTGTTCTTTGGTGAATCACTGCCAGATACTCGTTGCATCTCTCAGGCAAGTTTACCGTTTGATCGTTCGATCATTTTCATCCCATTATCACGCGAATTATTGACCAAGACGTCGCGTAAGTCTTCCACTCTTCATTAATAGGTAGACCTCACTATTTGTACTCGGTTTTCAGCTTAATCCTGAGTATCTTCCCGCTAGGGTTCTTTGGTATACTGTTCACAAATTGAACGCCGCCTAAAAACATAAAAGTTCCCCCTCAGTTGCAGAAATTTAAAGTAAACAATTTATCCTAGAAACTGGCAGAATCATTTAAGAAGTGTGCAGTGACATCAATCGCGCAGATCGTTGAGGGATTCTTGCAACTTGTTTGCCTTGAGAACTCTGCTTATCATGACTACACATTGAGTCACAATACGAACAGCAACGTGGGCAGTAAAGTCCGCCGACGGAACTTTTTACTTTGGCCTTAAATTGAACGTGGAAGACTTCATTTTACCTCGAAGCTCCTTGTAGTCCGACACTTTGCCTTTTACGAAATTCTTAATATCTTCCTCGTTCGCCTTAGCATCTTTCTTGAGCATGACGAAAGCCTTAGGTACCTCGCCGCATCTCGCGTCTGGAACACCAATCACCGCTGCCTCTTCGACGGCCGGATGCGTTCTTAATAGCGCTTCCAGTTCCGCTGGCGGAACCTGACACAATTTTGCGAATCGTCACGAAAGATAATAGCGAATCTCAAAACGATTTAATGATACGCCATCGAAGATTCAGACGTTCCTCTTTTGCGAACGGATTGAAGTATGTATCATGGAAATGACTCGGGGAACGCGAAGTTTATATAACCAGATACACTTGACTGCAATCGCGTCTACCAACTTGTTATAAAACAGCAAGTTACGTAGGAAATGAAAAAAAAATTGTTTACTTCTAAGCCGGTAACTTGAGTCGGTTATTAATATCATTCAATCGATTTAATTAACTGTAGTAACCGTAAAGTTGTTTACCTGGAATCCTTTGACTTTGATTAACTCTTTCAATCTATCCGTGATGTAGAAATCGAAGTCCTCGTCGTAGTAAGCGATGTCCCCGGTTCTCAGCCAACGGTCCTCGACGATCATCTCTTTGGTGGCACTCTCGTTGTTGAAGTACCCTTTCATAACGTGGGGCCCCCTGACCCAGATCTCACCGGGTCGACCGGAACTACAGATATCCTCTTTCGTAATTGGATCGACTAATCGTAACTCGCATCCGGCCACATTTTTACCGATGCTACCTGTCTTCAAACCGGTCGTCTCGATCAAAGTAACCGGCGAGGTCTCCGTCAATCCGTATCCTTAGAGGAATAAGAAACCAAAAAGAAACACACAGGATCTCTTTTAATCTAAACATCGATGGATGAAGTTTCGGCCGTAAATATCGATGTGTAAATACCCTGGCAGAATTTGATCCTGCTATGATCTAACTGGAACTTCTCGTAGAATCTTTCCACGTCCTGCATCGCCAACGGTGCAGCTCCGCAGACAATGTGGTGCACACGTTCCAAATGCTTCCGTTTGACGGACGGCGAGGCATTGAAGAACAGAACTATCGGCGGCACCAGGAAAATGCCCGTCATCTGCGAGTAAAACGAGCTTTACGACCTGTTTCGGGCCTCGCTAAAAATGAAACGGGGAAGATGCGAGACATTCACCTGATGCTGCTCTAACACATTAATAAATAAGTCCGGCACGAACTTGGGAACGGTGACAATCATCGAGCCAGCGGCGAGCCGCGGTAGCACCACACCGTTCATTCCAAAGATATGGAAGAATGGTAGAATCAAGGGTAACGTCTCTTGCTCGTCGCCTGCCAAATTAAACAATTGTATTGAACTTTGAACATCTGTTTCTGAGATCAAACGTTTATCCACCTTCCGAGTCCAGCCACATTCCGTCGACCGTATGTTCGATCATGTTCATATTGGCGACCAAATTCCTGTGCGTCAACATGACACCTTTCGGTAAGCCGGTTGTACCACTGGAATACGGCAAGACAGCCGTATCTTCCGCGGACATTTGATAATTCTTTATCGGTGGCAAGGACTTCCCTTTTGTAATGAGATCCTACGAGAAGATATCATCCATTTAAATACGACATGCTCGTGTTGGTTGAGCTGCTTGCAAAACATACGGCGCCTACGAGTTCGAATCGAATTCATCCGGCTGCTCGACGCCTCTGATCTGTTTTAGTTCACACCTTGAATGGCACAGAGCCCTCGGGAATGGGTCCAGTACCATCCTCGATAACTACGAAGGGTGCTCCAGGTGGGAGAGTGCCTCTCGTGGCTGCGAGTACGGTCCGTGCAATTTCTGCCACTGTAATGATCACCTTCGCCCCGGAACTCTTCAGCTGCCTCGCGATTTCATCTATCCGAAACGTGTCACCGGACAATTAAAGGCTATTACGATATGAATCATAATTTCATGCCGCTATATTAAGGACACCGCCACTTGGGAATCATCTAATGATGCTAATGATATTTCTTCTTGAATAAATGGGGAGAACGAAGTCGCACCACACAGTGGTTCCCGCGACTCGGTGCATTATGTAATTAGGCATATCGATTTACCCGCTGTGTAAAATGGATTCACTGTGGTAACGATGAGATCGGCCTCTACGATGCCGAGAAAAGCTAAAATCGATTCCGGATAATTGGGTGCCACCAGGGCGACTACGTCGCCCTTCCTCAAACCCATATTTACCAAACTCCTCGCGATATAATTAGCGGCGTCCCTAGCTTCGCCGTACGTGTACTTCCTTCCGGTCACACTGCACACCTAAAACAATGTCGTCGGCTACATTCGAATAATGATACGCACATTCGCGTCACAGGAAACTGAATTATGCAAACTGTGAACCTAGGTCTAGGATACGAGACATGGCGTTGGAATATTGTCTGAAATTGTTCTTTCACGACAAACGATTACGTTCGCTTACCTCCAAGGCCTTGCTGTGCCTACAATCGGCATTGTTATCGCTCACAATTTACAGAAGAAGCTACTCTGGCACTAACTCTAATTAAAAGTAATTGCTCCCTTTTACGTTGACAATTGAAAGGAAATTACCAGTGCGGTCTTATTAGCGTACGCTCCGACATTCTTCCAAACGTGTTCCTGAATCAGCACATCGGCGGTAGTGATCTCACCGTAAGGTGAACGGTAAATCCTCTTCCCGTTCTCAATGTTAATAATTTTCGGCTGTGCCTGAGTGGAGGCCCATCTCGCGGACCGGTTAACAGCCTTGATCCCGTACTCCGGAATCTGGCCAAGTCTTCTCGCGCTACGGAGAATCTGCCTGACGCTCGTCATGCTTCGATCGTTGACTCGTTTCGCTGTCGCGTTTTAACAATTCATCGAGGTAATTGGCCGGATCTGAAAAACGAAAACGGGGCCGTGACAAAATTTTGTCGAACGAGCGAAAGCTGCGTTCCAGGCCGATGAAGCAATGCGACCGAATAACGCGCGTATGCAGTTCGATGTAGGCCAATCGGTCGAGCGTCGAGGAAAAGGAAAACCTAGGAGGGCATCGAGGACGGCGAAATGGAATTAGATTTTTACATGTACAATCAGTCACACGTTCCAAGGCTCTACCGGGCTAGCACGGAGTTTCGATTGTTCTATAGAATATCGATTGATACCGATCGGCATTGGTGTCATCTCATGCCATTTAATTGTGCCAAGGCCGATATAATTGCATAATGCGAGCTCCGCTAATGTCTAGACTTACTGCGATACAGGAATATCGCTAATCAATTGTTTTGTACCTTGCGAAACGGATGCGTGCGAGAGCAGGTGGGTGGGTGTCAATCGGCCGATAAAATTATTTACACTGACGTGTAGCCACAGGCGCAAACAATGGACGACGAATTAACAGTTAATAATAAATAGCGGTTCAAAGTACGATCCAGCGAGTTATCGACAATGACACACCTCGTTTGGATGTTATCTTGGCGTACATACGTAAATACGCCGGTCTCTTCGCTTATCTTGTCAGACGGTACAAGAGTCAACTTGGATGACTGGCAATTACAATTTATTGATCAGAGACACTTTGAAATATGAATTCACTCTCCGCGATTACGGATAGCTGGATGCATTAATTAAACATTGTAAAAAACAAGGCGTTCCGTACGAGCAGAAACCTCGGCGTTCGTATTAATTGGAATCCCGGGCGATGCGTCGCGTTGCTCGCATCGGCACCGACGGACTTAAATAACGTTCCGAGTACGTAAATACTCTCTCCGCGGAACCGAGCGTTCACTTCCCCGGCAAACGAGACACACGCGGCGAACGTCTAGCGTAGAGGTATACGTATGCGATCTCTCGTTTCACCGAAACGCAATCACTATCGCGAATAAAACGGATGCGTGGGTCACGGGTAAACCGCCGTATCGTCGCATCAGCTATGCCATACATAAATGCATGATAAATTAGAATTTCGATCGACACAAGTTGATTTAATTGACCGCCAATAGATGATATCAACTGCTTTATCGTATTATCACCGCTCGATCAACAGATGTTTTACACGATACAATTGTTTTTACACACCGGACAGCTGCCTTTCGTTAGCCAGCCTCGTGCGTTGAGAAAGTCGACGGAAAACCGGTTGAACGTACGAATGGAAACTTGCGCAGGACGTTCGAGTGAAAGTTTAATCTATTTCGAAATGCGACCGTGGTCGATTAATTCAAATTAATACACCGCCGCCGTTTCTTGTTGTTTTGTACGTCGACTCACAATAAGAGATGCAGGAACGTTTGAATTTCCCTGCGTACACTGCGCAGTTGCAAAGGGGCCAGCCGATGCGTGGGTATCGCCTCTCTCCGTGCGAGACCGACCCGATCCGTCGGTTTCTGGTGCGGGGAAACTTGGGAATTCGGAATTCCACGAGCAGTTCGAAAACACCGACGTTCGCTCGCTCGCTTCACGATTTTCACTGACAGGCCGCGGGATTCTGTGGCGAACTGTTTTAACTTCTATTCGACTGTAGATACGATTTCCCCACCAGAACGTTTGTAAGAGAGGCGGGCACAGGCAGTGGTGGAGAACGATCGATGATATCGGTAATAATTATCGATGGTCACCGGTACCGAAGACTGTCGATAATTAATAACATTTAAAATAACAAGCTGAAACAATAATAGGGATTTAAGTGTATAAGTTGTACAAATCTCTTACGATCCGAATGCCCACAAGTTATTGGGACGCATCGAATTACAATCGTGTCGATAATATGAATCATATGATTAAATTATATTGCCGCCTGCGTTACATAATCGCGGAACGTCTGCACGTAAGCTTGGAACGTCCAACAATATCCACTTTGGCGCATCGTTGATAACTACTGCTGGAAATAGGGCAGACTGCGCGTGTAGTTAGCAGCTTTTAACGATGCGGGGTCAATCGGTGGGAAACGCTTTACCCCCTTGCCATCTGTCGCCGACCGTTACACCCCCAACGTTCGATTATCCTTCGCCGACAAAAGAACAACCCTATGGGTAAGCCTCGCCGCGACGACCCTCGACATTTGTTTCTAAGACATCTTACGTTTTTAAAACATCTATTACGAGATCAACCGTGTCCCATGATGCGGCGATCGACGATGGGAAAACATGATTCTTTGTCGCGTCGATGCGGTTCGTATTTAACTCGAGTGAATCGCTCCCGGCACATTTTCGCGGTGTCATTGCGTCGGCGCGTCATCATCGACGCCGACGCCGACGTCTCGTGCAGGCCCGTATAATGAGGATGGCGAAACACGAATTACAAGATTATAGGATAACTAGGATACATGTGTCTTTCCTTTTTTGTATATAATGGTAAAGATTGAATGGGTCAGAACGGCACGCAAGAATAGGTGTCGAATAGAAAATTTCGCAGTGTACGATTTCCTATAGTTTAGGCGCCGTTCGATTAGGCACCCCTCGACGATTCATCCCTGCGGGGTGTAAGGCGACCACGACGCCATGTCGACGTTCACCCTCTATAGCCCGTTCGCGCAGCAACCCCCGTTACGTCCCCGGTTGACCGTGAATCGCGACGGGTACGTATTTTCGGAGAGGAAGTGAGGTTCGTGTTACTTTGCGAAGCGCACGGTCGTCCCGTCGGCCACCAGGTCACTGTCGCTAGGCGAATCTGGGCTATGAATGAAGACCCAACCCTTTCATCTCGAGGTAATTTGAAACAGTGGCGAGTCGGTTTGACGGGTGTTTGTATCGACAGGCGGATATGGTCATCGTCGCGTCAGCGAGATTGCGTCATCGCGAATCAATTTTTTCCACCCTTCGTGATCGGACGGACTTGGGGCTATCGGTATTTATCGGGCAACGCTCGTAGTGCGCAACGGAAGGGAGCAATGACTAAAACGTTCAGAGTGCGTGAAATTTCCTTCAATGCCGTTAATAATATACCTATTATTTGTACCCTAACGATCGTTAGCACGGTCGTATTAAATGTTCGTCGATACGCCGAGCAGATAAGACGTCACGGGACGTAGGACGGTAGACTTGTACAATGTCGGAATGATTATCGTACGACCACACATGCACGACTTGCACACACGGTGGCTCCTTGCGCGCACGAATGACAACGGTCTAACGACGTTGCTCGTTCTGGGGCAAGGAGACGACAGGAGGACCGAGTGAATGTGTGTGTGTTTTACGTTCGCAGGTCTTGATAGTGTTACTCTTATCCGTAATCCCCTGGCCTGGACCCAGTGTCTTTAAAATATCATGCCCCCGCGATCGAGCGTCCGTGGTGAGGAGGATAGTACAGAAGGTAAAGAAATCCCAACAGGAACGCGCGACAAACGAAATGGGACACTTTCCTCAGATGAATCGTTATTTCAGAGATGGATGCCGATTTTAAAGAAGTATCAGGTGGAGTTACCACTGGAGTGCCCGTTCCACGAAAGCCGAGACATTTTTCGGCCGCAGCAACAGGCGAAACTCCAGCACAGACAGTCGCAATGGACGTGCGGCCTGTGCGGCAAATCCTTCTACGCGGAGAAACACCTGGATGCCCACTTCGATAACAGACATAAAAGTAACGTTAACACGGTGAGTATCGTTCACGATATTCAACATTTCCGATCCCTTCTTACCATTGTAAGTTATTAATAAAACGGCGGGAGGCCAGGCGGAGGACGCGGTATGCCTGGCGGACTACTGCGACATCATGAGATGCGACGTGCTGGGAAATCGGGATTTCGAGAGTTCTCTGGTGGACGACGAGACTAGCCACCACAGCACGGACATACAAGTGTGGAAGGAGAACACGGAGCAACGTTCCACCTCGGTGGTGCCCTGCGAGTCGCGAATCTTCTCCAGGACTTATCCGGTGGAGAAGGCTTGCACGATAGCCGGCGGTGGATCGGGGACGAACGTCCAACGTTACTGTCATCGGGAGGACAACAGGGCCCTGGAGAATCATCGTCTACCGGGGACGGCGTACCACGTCGAGATCGTGGGGCCGGACAACAAGAGTAACGCCTGCGACAACGAGGGAGAGGGCGAGGACGAGGAAGACGACGAGGACGACGAGGAGAACCTCGTGGAGGCGGCTCTGCCGGCCGTCGACAGGAGACAGAGGCGAAGGGGATTGCATCTGAGGAAACTCAAGTCCAACTGCAAGCCGGAGGAGCTGCAGAAGCTGAAGCTGCAGTGCGAAGTTAGTTGAACGAATGCGAAATTACGGATACGTTGAGCATTAATCATTTCATGCCGGAGGGTTTACGATGAAGTGTTGATGAGATTAAGGAATTCCGCTTGTTGAGGATTACAGATCAAGATTTGAGTATGTAAAGTTATTCATCAAGTAGCAGTTGATATTCTTGAAAGCTTCAGTGATTGTAAAAAGATTTGCTCCCTTCTGCGACCCTCCGATTGATATCGTAATTATCTTTCCCTGTAGCGTACCGAAACAGATTAACGCTAACATCACTTTCTAGTCATTCGTTCAGCAACGTTGAACACGTAGCTGTAGTGCAGATTGAAATAACAGCCACTCATCGTGACACAGTAGCTTAATTCTTTCGCAATGATACTATCTTTTCATGTCACGGATAGATACTGGTTCGCGATTGCATCGCTGGACTTTTGACGAACCTCTCGGTGCGAGATTTCCAGGAGATCGAAGGTATTTGATACGATAAATCCGACACGTATCACCGACAAATATTCCTCACGATTATCCTATCATTTTTCTAGGAGAGTTAAATCGTGCAATATGTTGGTACCTTAGCTGCGACAGATATTGGGAAGACACAAAGAGACAGCAAAGGCATACGCCCTGGTACCTGTTGACCATTTTCCTGATCGTTCTGTTCTCATTGACTTACGTGTGCTACTATATTATTTGGGTGCTGTTCAAGTACGTACATCCAAGCTTCATCAAAAGTATTTTATATCGAAAGTATTGATTTTCTCGTTTAATCAAATGTTTCTACTTTGAAGTTCAGCAGACGAAGACAGATCAGGCGGATCCGGGAACAGAGATCACACGGATGGGGATCTCTCAGCTACGAAGTCGTTGCACGATCAGAGCGGTCCAAGCGACAGCAGATCTAGCGGGAGGAGAAAAGTCGAACCGGGAGATGAGAATCCACCAGCATCGAACGAAGAGATGCCTGACCATTACATCTACGTAACCTATCCACCCGAGCTGAAGCAGCGATTACTGGACAGGTAACTTGATTGAAGAAAGATAAGATCTTTATGAGGGATCGGCAGGAAAATTGTACAGTGATCCTCCTGATTGCAGCTGCTATAACAGAACTACCCGACTGTAAGAAGAAAATAGAAAAGGTTTGAACAGAGATTCGATCGAAGACGAGGAGAAACAGATCGACCGATTCCGCGCGTCGGTTTCACGGCTGACCACTTTCTTTTCTAATTTTTCCTCCACTCTCTGACAACATGTGTTTTGTATACCAACCGTGGAAATAAACTACCAGATGTACACCAAAGAGCTATCCATATTATTCATTTCGCATATCCGTTGCTATGTCATTTTCAAACTGTCCTTCGGAAAACAGAATACGATTACTACCGCGTGGAAGGGATCAGGAGGAATGGATAGAAATCCGCGACGAGCAGCAGTTTCGATTTTATTTTCAAAACCCAGAGCTCGATGTAAATCTAAAACCAATAAGTCATTTTAATGGATCCGTCGGAGTCTCTCTGGGTATCCATCACGCTCGACTGGCGAACCAGACGACGCACACTCGCACCACTCGGCCTTTGCTGTTCCTCCAACAATCTCTGAGGAATCGGTGCCTCGGGTACCTCGTGCATCTCCACTGTCTCCCTGGCCGATAGATCCTCGTAAGAAGCGGCGGCTGATGAAGGTCTAGAAGCAAGCCATAAGGAAAAGCATAAATCAAGCTTGAATAGCAGTCTTTTTATTTGACGATTTCGCTGTCGACGAGATATCCTTCGTACTTGATCGGAACGCAACGGAAGCAATCCGCACAGGTCCAATCCTTCCCGAACAGTTCCCCCTCCTCCACGGTTTGAGGTAATCGATGATGCAGCGTCTCGGGTAAACGCAATCCGGACAGTCCACCGATCACAGACACCACGCCAAGAATCACGAGGGGCAGCACCAAGTTCTCTTTACCCTAACCGATTGGACGCATATTGCTCTGAGCAGTGTTACGACTATGGTTCGCAATGATAAGCCCATCTACGATCACTTACGAGATACGTAACGAAAGGAATGATGATAAGGCCGAGGCCGCTGATGTAAGCAGAGAAACCGATCGCTACGCCGCGCAGTTGCGTGGGGTAAAGTTCACCGGCGAACGGATATATAATTAGGAAGGAGGCCGATATCGCGGACTTCGATAAAAGAAATAGAATCAACGTCGTCACTACCGCATCTGAAAAATGTCAACGATTAAGATTAACGAACAGTTTCTAATTTCCATGCACTTTGATCCAGTTTTCCCTGTGATTTGTATTATGAACTTTTTCCGATCGAAGTTTTGATTGGTACCAGACGACAGGAGAACCGTGGCGATGCACGATACACCGGCCACCACCATGCACAAGCAAAGTGGCCAACGACGACCCCATCGATCCATCACCACCCAGCAAGCCATGTAGCTGGGGATCTCGGCGAGGGATGAGAAGAAAAAGCTCAGGTGTTCCTCGTTGCCCAACGCTGGACCGTAGTACGATAGACCCACGTAAACCATGTTGTTGGCGAACCTAGAACAACGGCGCGATTAGTAATGAGGCGATCTATGTATATCGTGAATCCGTAGAAAATCTACAAATTGTTATCTTAGAAAAGTTAGGCGTGACGCGCATTATCAAACTCATCGAACGGTCCTCGATGCTCGAACCCTCGCTTACCAATTCAGAGTTATCAGACACGTCTTCAGACGCATGTTGGGTGTTTTAAAGAGGGATAAAACACCTGGTCCGCTGCGCAATCTTTCCTCCTCACTTTTTGACCGCGACATCGTCATTCGCTGACGTAGCTTCTGCGTGAAAGAGGCCGGCAACTCTTTCCCGTTCACCTTCGCCAATCTCTCCAGGATATCGTTGGCCTCCCCTAATCGACCCTTCGCCAAAAGCCATCGCGGTGATTCTGGCAGAAACCTGTAATGATCTTCGACGTTCTACCCGTCGTTCGAAATGCGAAGAATTGAAGGGGCGAAGGAAGAAACGAGATTACTCACCACCAGTACAAGGAATACAAAAGGAAGGGGGCACTCGTGGTTATGGCCAGAGTCCTCCAGTCTCTTATCAAATAGGTCACGCCGGCTAACATGCACAGACCCATCGTGTAAAAACTACACGTCATCACTGTTACGAACGATCGATAATTTGGACCAACTAGTTCCAGCGCTGTTCGAGAGAAAGCAGGGGCAAGTTGTAGTCACTTTTTGGGGGGAGGGCGAAAAATCTATGATGATTAATGTTTATTACGGGTCTCTTACATATGATAAAGGGTATCTGGTAAATGGCGGGAATGGTCAAGCCAACGACCACCCTGCAGGCGGCCCATGTCCAAAAGCTGTTCGATATCGAAGTCAAAAACCCGCCGGTGATCAACGTCGCCAGACAGGTGAAGAAGGATAATCTTCTACCAATTCTACGTGATAGAATGAAGACGATAAGGCACACGCTGTATTTACTATTGAACCAATTTGAGTTAGGACGTTTAATTACCTATCGTTTAGGGTGCCGAAAAGATACACCCCTATGGGGCCTCCGGTGTTTAAGGCGACCAAACCGATCGTTGGATAAATCGCGTAATCGCACACGAGATTGAACTGCAACGTTTCAACGGCGTCATTAAATACGTGATTGATCGCTGCATCGCGCGAGGGTGTGCTTGATTAATAATTAAACGCACATCGATAACGATGGAGGATACCACTTCGGAGGTTTCATACTCCCAACCGTGATCGCACGGCACCACCGGCCACGATGTATTTGGTATATACGAATCCGTCGCCACGGCGGAAATGTTCTCCGTTGTCCAATCGATATCGTATCGTGTACATTGACTGTACGTTTCATTGTCGTCCTAATTATGAAATCGATCGTTACAATGCTGTAATTCGAGCTACTGTGCCCGAGGAAGAAGCTCCAATGCATACGTAAAAAATGATACGCATTACCTTCTTGAGGATACGCAACGTGTAGGGACACAAGGCGAGATTAACAAGCTATTGTTCTAACTTTTTTTTCGATAAGCAGTAGGAATTGATACGAAGATCAACGCTGTATAATTGGACACCATCTTAAGGTGCCTGAATTACGTAAAGATTTAGGAACTAGCGTATCAGAGGACGGTGGACTAAATATACATTTGGAAACGGGACGATTTATCAAAAAGGGGGACAAATTCGTTACTCCTAGAACAACAATTGCACCTGACTGGTGGGAATAGCGAGTCTTTTCCTGCGAGAAATATCGAGGCTCTCCAGCCCCGGCACTTTACACCAGTGGGGTGGCGTGTCGGCCATGAAGAGCTGATTGAAAGCGCAAAAGCCGCACGGCAAACATGCCGGAAGACACACGAGCCATAGAAGTTGTTTCTGGTAACGACCGAACTCTCCGACGATCGGTAGAAGATCGTCGAGATCGAATCCATCCTACAATACGAAACTCCTGCCTGTCAATCTCCTTTCCAATAATGAATCAAAACTTGGAGTTACGGGAAACAGTGGTACAAGAATTAATCATAGAATCGCACGATCGATAAAAATAATAGAGGGTGAATTAAGGGGGAAAAAAATCAATGGCATTCTCGAACAACTTACTTCGTCGTCCGCTTTTCCACTCGTCTTGGTAGGTTCTGGTCCGGAAGTTTGATTACCATCCGGGTGCTCCATTCTCGTTCGATTTCGCACACGTTCAGGTTACCGAAACGCAGCGGATACCTTAGAAACGCGTTACGTGACGTGTATTAGCCCCTTTCCAAAGATATTGCGACCGATGTACCATTCGGTTCCATCCTGCTGCGGCTTTTTCTTTCGCCCCCCCAAGAGCGATCGTGATACGGGGATGCCCTCCGCAGGTGGTCACGACAAAAGTATTTAGATTGTGTGCGCCAGGTCTGGCAGAGGATTCAACGAGTTCTGGTAGGACAGGAATCCAAAAGTATTGAGTCAGAAAATTGATCTGATCACTCTAGATTAATCCACTGCTCGCTCAACATCCTTCACCAAAGCTTTCCTTCACTTCGTTACTTTTCCCTTACGGGAAAAACTCACTTGTTATATACGTGCGATTGTATTTAAAAAAAAAAAAAAGAGGGAACAAGAAAGGTGGTGTACGATAATATGAAGAAAGAGCATGTGACAATTGTTGTGTATGCAGAAAAATTATGTAAAGATGAATCAAATAAAACACCGTGTCGAGTTACTCCGGGATTTTGATGGAAAAAACACCGATATTGTTCATTTCTAGGATATAGTACATCAAGTGCCAGTCACCGGCTCTCGTTTCGCCGTTCGAACACGAAGGAGGTAGAACCGCTGCACGCACACGAGACGCGTTTCACGCGTGGAAAGAGAATCGAGGAAATGCAGGCGAAACGACTTCGGCAGCGCGTGCGACGGGCTGTGCCCTTCTAATTCAATTGGGTTAAGGGTACTTAGAGAAGATTAAGAACACTGCTGACACATACTGCGTGGCTGCCACGATTCATTCTTCGAGCCACCCTTACTTCATTTTCCGTATCATTTTACAATTTTTACTTATCATCTTTCCTGTACGGCGTACTTCCAATTTATACTTGCGTTTCTCGGTGTTTTCAATAAATTTCACAAAACTTGTCCATACGTTTTTCTTCCATTGCAACTGTCCACTTTGGTCCCCACGGAATCACCCCTTCCTGCTTCGCGTCTCATCGAATATCTTTCATTCGTTGATAAGCAGCAATTGTTCGGCACAATTATTGCTGTCCCCGTTACTTTTGTACAAAAATCACGAGCGAATTCTTGGTATCATGGAGTGGTACGGCTTCCTTTCGATCCGGTGTAATCCAATTGATCAAGTAAAGGATCGTAAGAATACACAAAGCAATTGTTCCAAGTTTCAGCTGCGCGCGTCCGGCGTTTCGCGTGCGGGCCTCGATCAAACGATAAATTTGCGACAATTTTCATCACCGATTAATCCCGCCGCGCGGCGACGTCGCAAACGATGTGTGAGGGTGAATGATTATTGAAAAGGAAAACGCACTGGGGGGGAAGCTCGATTCCGGAGCGACGACTGGTAATAAACGGCATCATCACGTTCGCATTTGATTGAAAATGAATGTTTATTCTGGACAATCTCGTTTTGCCGAAGACAAGAAAGAAAAGAAAAGAAATGGAGATGAAGTTTCCAAACGCGAAAACGCATGCAGAAGCAATTAGTATTTCGTTAGTCGAATCTTGCGGGATGAAACGGTCTTTGCTTGTTTGCTCGGTACAAGATCTTTTCCATACAGGTACATATTCGAGCTTTTCAATTTTCCTTTTACCGTTTTTCATCTTCGGCCTTTTTGGTTTCCTTCTTTTTTTTTCAGGATTGTAACGTGATCTCTCGTTTAATTATGGCACTGTCGCTTGGCGATTCGTATAATCGTTTCTCGTGCACACGATAATAGAGTACATACAGCCACATTAACGGCTAGACGAAACAAATCTGCATACGCAAATCTCATGAATTTATGAAATGTCTGTCATCGTTTACGCAACGACACACGAGATTAGCCTGAAAAATGAAAACGTACGTGACCTTTGAATCTCATCGATCAAGCTTGTTTTCGCTGATTTATTTCGTTTATCCTCCAATGTTTCATTTCCTTTCGATAATGCAAATAAACTCGTCGTTGATCCATTAATGTGACCGATTGTACATTAAACATTCCTTTCAATAGAGCCGTCCCTCAATCATTCCACGATCGCTCTTGCATTCAGATAAGCGATGTCCCCGATGCGTCGCATATAATCGTTGTCATTTGGAAATCTTCACAGAACACAGGCTCCGCAAATCACACGACCGACGCGAACCGAAAAGAAACGAAACTCCCGCAAATAATTTGACACCATGTACTTAGACGCGCCGCACCCTCTCCGATTTCATAATTCTTCTTGCGCAAGAGATCGCGCTTGAACGTTTAAGAATATAAAACAGTCCCCGTAGCTTTAATCTCGCGTTTACTGCAAGCATTATCTTCCTTCTCGTTTTGTACAATAATTGAATTGCAGCTTGTTTTACCTACAGTTTCCTCATTCGATGAATCGGAGATTTTAGTCGATTCTGGACTGCTATAAAAGATTAATCCTCTCGAGTGCATTGAAAGATAAATATTCTAGGCGATTTTATTAAATTGTAGAATGGAGTAAATAGTGTTTCTGCAACAGAGCGAGGAAACCAATTGGAGAGGGTGATCAAATTACAGAGCGGCATGCTAAACAGAACTTCATCCAACTCGTGTTCTCGTTTATTCGTTTTGTTCTTTCTTCCTTTTACTCCAACCCACGTTTATCGCCCGAATTGTTCACATGCGTAAATTGATTGCAGCACACGATGACAGCATACTCTCTCTCTCTCTTTCTCTCTATCTATCTCTCTCCACACTGTATCGCCCCAAAAACGGACAATCTCACACGCTCATTATGTTTTCGTCTCTCCCCTCGTTACTTTTTTTTTTGTGGTTTTTCATTAATTATTTTTTTCTTCAGTTTGCTTCTTCTCTTTGTTAACTGTTCAACTTTTAAATCACACAACATGCACGGTAACGGCGCGTTTTCATGTGAAACGCTGGAAAGTGGAAAATCGGGAGACAAAAATAAGACGCGAATTCGCACGACCGTCCGATCCACAACCCTCTCCCGCCCCCATTACCGTGCAATTTCTCTGACGCATTGGAATAACAACAACACTAACACGCGTTGGCCTCGTGTTTCGCGACTCGATCGTTTTAAAAAATATTATCGAAAATATTGTCTCGTACGTACAACGGCACCGCGGTTCGAACAACCATCGAGGAACGGAGACACTGCCCCTGGACCAGACGTTGAAATCGTCTCGAAAAATAATTCATCTGCTCGATTCGTGTGGCTTCTTCGTCCTCTTCTTCTTCGTCGTCGTCGGATACGGTTTATTTAGTTCTCCTGTCCCTAAGTAGCGCAAAATCACAGCGAGGCGCCAGTATAACGAAGGATGCAGCGACAGTTCTCCGATCTTCAAACCGCGTCACGATACAAAATTTATATAACTTCTTTTTTTTTTCTTATTTCCATTATCTGTTTCTTCTTTACTTCGTTATTTTCTGTTTCTTTACAAATTTGTCCCGTCCTGAACGTGACGCCGCGATTCACGTCGAATCACGAGCCAACTCACATCATCCCTCCGTCAAGCACTAAAAACATCTTCCTCCCTTGTGTCTCTTATTCTCTCTTGCACAATCTTCCTCGTTCTCGCAACGCATTCATCCCTCTCGTAGCTTCCTCTTGAAAACCCACTCGCAAAGTAACATCCCAGAACAGGACACACCCCGTATCAAGTAAATTGTGATTTACCTCACAGCGCACATCATCACTGATACAGCGTAATGCACACGCTTCCTTCTTTTGTTTTCTTTAATTTGAATTATGCTTACAGTTAAGATACGCTCTCACGTACGTTCCCTAGTAGAAGCATCGCACCCACTCTAAGAGTCTCGACGATGAAAAGGCTAACAACTAATAATAGTTCGATAAGGTATATTTATCGTGTATGAGTTTCTATCCAGGAGCGTGGCTCGCTGAGCGAAGGAAAACATTTGTTACAGCGATCTCAAGCGAAATCTGTATTATCATTTAATTACGTTTCATTGCTCGTCTCTGTGCGCTTTTGCTATAGGCTAACTCGATTCACGGAACAGCAGACATTCCTTCCTCTAACGTGAACAGAGATAAAGGATAATTATTCTGCCGAGAAAAATGAGGGGCAAACTGCAACGCTTAAGATCATTTTGTTGCCGATCGTATAGAGAAGATCGTGGGTTCCACCAAGAGCCACGCTCCCTTCAACGTAGATCATCGACCCCTCGCAACACGGGAGTCTCTCCAAAAAATCACAGTCGCGTATTATAATATAATTTGCTTCTCTTGTTTTCCTCATTGTCGCGTCTCGTTACTTCGATCACGGCCGGCGTTTAAAAGGCGAAGAAGACGCGCACCGCTGTCCTCTCCGTCGTGGTTCCTCCAGCCACTCTCTCTCCATTACCAGCACACTCTTCTTTCATATTCTCTCATCCTTTCTGTCGTTCTTCCACTCTCCTTTCGTTCCGTTCCCCTCTACTCTCTCTCTCACTCTTTCTCTCTCTCTCTGCTACGTGGAATGTAAAACGAAAACAGGATACTCTGCGCCTCGGCATTTTTCTTCTTTGGACTCTTGGAAAAAATCGCTTGTTCTCTTGAACTAATCAAGAGACTTTGGTAGATCAATGACTTGTTGGCTCGTAATCGAAAGAACTGCAAGGCAAAACTGTGCACTTTTTTCTTTAACAATTAGGAATAAGTTTCCGCGATTGGAAGACACCGTGTTTCGTCTGCGACAATTTCGAAGGGATCCATCGCGAGATAAAGTAAAGAACAACCAATAGGGAATTTGCCTGTATGTTTCTCTGTGTTTGTACATGAATGTGTATCGCAAGGAGATCAAGGTTTTTTAGGCTCCAATCTACGTAACGAGCGGCTCGCCGAAACGATTTTCGTGTCCCCCCATTTTCGTTCGCCTCGTTACTTTTTCTTTAAAAAGCTAGATAGTATAGACGTTTCTCTTTTCCTTATACGCTAAGTTTGGCAATATCGTTCGCAACGGTAAAAAAATTATATACGTATATATATTTTATTTTGTATCCAGACGTGGAGCAGACGCGTCGGTTTCCCTCGATATGTAAAATCGTAAGAAAGATAATCAATTTAATAAAAAGTCTCTTAGCTTACAATTGTCTCTCAATTCCCTAATTTGTCCTCTTTGCATTTTTTTATCTCCGCCAATTTCTTTTCCCTGTTTTCCTCCCTTTCGGCTTTCCACTAAATTTTGCTCATTTCTTCGAAACAGTTCGGGTTTTCAAATGGAACCTCGCCTCGGCTTATTAAGCTTCGCTTAAACGAGGCGTTCGCGACCAAAATGTGGCATTTAAGAATGAAATTGCTATAAAATATATATGTATATTGGACACATCGCGAATAAACGGTCACACACTGTGTTTACGCTGGCAAAAGTATTTGGAATGCATGGCACTATAGACAGCCACGTATGTTTCGACCGCGTGACGTAACTTTGTCTTATATTATTAGAGCGACCGATCGTCCGCTTAATCTTGTAAAATTGTAACTAAATATCGCGTCCGTGAGTGAAATCCCCAACAGAGGCCAAACATGGAAAAATTTGCGAGGCTGACAATGTTCAATGCAAAAACAATGAAAAATTATCATTCATGTATAATCCTGAGACGCAACTAATTCACCCTATACGGTCGCCTCAGGATTCAGAATATTGTGTACGTGTGTGTGTGTGTAATGTGTATTCAAAGAATAATAAGTATCCTAAGCTACGTAATCCATGCACAGACAAGCACTTGAAATATCTCAGTTCGATGTCCGACTTGTCGAACGAATTCATTTAATTACTACGTACAACTCGTTCGTATTTTATCCTTCGAATCGCTTACATGAGCCACTTGATAATAAGATACTGAGTTATACCAATTGCCTGTCTAAAAAAAAAAAAACAAAAAAAATGGGTTACCAGCGAACTTCACGCGATCAAAGTATTCACTTTCTAAGGACATCGAAGTAAGGTACATTTTCAAATGAGCAATGCTAGTTAAAAATACTTTTTTCACATCATCGACAAACGCCCTCCATACTATTAACAATGCGAGGCCAGGAAGACGAATCTCTCCGACGAACACTCCAACGCGAAGCAAGCTCTCGATAATCTCGAGCGACGGATAATTAATAAAAAGGAAGAAACGAGGATTGCTTCATCGTTATAATGGCAGTGCAAAAGGTGCTCCGTCATTGTAAAGGATCACTACAACAAGGGACATTCACAAATCAACGATACCGTGACCGCGCAAAATTAATGTTCACTTACACGCGCAGGATTACACCTACTTTGGGGTGAATTGTATCGTGTATACTTTTGAGGCTGGTTCCTCAATCGTGTTATGCTCATTGTTCTATTAAATCCGAACGTTCAGGCCGGACGAGGACTTCGGTACAATTGAATAACTTATGCCAGCAAAATATTAATTTTAATGAATCAACAGCAACAGACGTTCACATACGGGGGAGGGAAAAAGTAACATACGATCGTTCAGATCCTCGCGCAGCGCAATTGACCAGTTGTCACGTGTGTATCACCGGATCTTCCCAACCCTTCTTTTTTTTTTTTATTTCCTTTAAAATGAATCATTCAACAACCCTCACGTTCATCGCTCATCACAGTCTCCCCTCTTACCTCTTTCTCTCCGTTTTCCAATCACTCGACGATTGCCTCGATCGCTTGAAACGAGCGACATCGTGTTCCTTTTCAGCGCGGAATCGGAAAACAGTCCGCGCGAACGGGGGAGAAAAAAAGGTAGGCAGAGCTTTACAACTAGTACGCATAATAATATCACTTTCTCAACGAGACGACGTGTGTTTAATTACTTGATAATCATCCATTCAATGGTGACACGCTTTATTTTTATACATACAACAAACTCTCTGCGATCTCGCACGCATACATATAGAACAAAAACATTCTTTCGTTCGATTTACTAGAGCACAATCTTCCTCCTTTCATATGTTTGCTCTACAGTCTCGCTCTCTCTCGTTTGGTCTCCCTGCTTTCTTCCTTCTTCACTCTTTCTTGTTCTCTCACTCACTCCCTCCCGTTCTCCCATTCTCTCGCTCTCTCACTGGCCACTATCACCGTCCATCGAAGTCGTCCTTTCCCTCAGGTTCAACTTCTCAATCACGCGAGTAGAAGCCCCAGGCTCGTTTTAACAGGCATACTTGCATCACCGGAACATCTCGGCAGACAGGCTCGGCCTTGGCCCATTCATCGGCAACATCCACTTACACTCCTCATCATCATCCGTGGTCGGCAGACATCCAGCAGACAGGTATTTTCTCATTTTCTTTTTCTCGACCATTTTTTTTTTTTTTTATTCGGGGAAGGGGCTGCGCTCGACGTGTCGGTACTCGAATACCGTCGCCAGAGCAGGGACACGTGCAGCGGACTCATCACCCCCATCATCATCATCGTCATCGCTTCGGAACTCACGCACATCCATCAACTCGCATCCTCACCATCCAATCTTGTTGTCTTTGTATTGTGTTTGATAGCTTTCTAGTCAAATCAAATTGCACGACAGTACAACCGTGGGGTGATCTGTAAAACAACAAAAGCGAGCCAAATATCAATAACCCGTCGCCCATAGCTCGATGCATTTTTATACATATTTACTTTTACGATTCTTCTTTTCTTTTTTTTTTTGGACAGAAAAATTTCATCTTTCGATTTTCGTATTTTATATCGTTCTCTTTAAACCGGGACTTTTGTCGAGTGCGCGTGTCTGCACGCGGAGGCCGGAACACGAGATAAAAAGGGAACGATAAGCGACGACGACAAAACGAAACTTGTACTTGTGCAGGATGATTCCAGGAGTAAGGAAAGAAAAAAGCCTGTATATCCCTTTCGTAAGCGAAGACGAATGAAATTTTTCTTCGCTTAAACAGGAGTCACAGGATCGTAGGAATTTGAATATCGTCCTGCATTGCTTCCCTGCTTTTCAACCATCGTCCAGTCTTCTTCCTCGATACTTTGCACGCTCGCGCTTCGTCTTTATTCGCTCGAAACTTTCCTAACCGGAGCGGTGAAAGAAAATCGTTCGCCGAACAAGTTAGAGGGAAACAGCATGAAAGGGGAAGTAGAACCGTAAGGGATACGATAGAGGATGAGAAATGCAGGGGGTGGCAGACAAATGATGAATTGATTACAGGCGATTGACTGCACGCTGCACACATCGTTCACACGAAAATGATTGAAAATAACAAAAAAAAAAGAAAAACAAAAATGAAAATAAAGATATCAGTGAAAGAATAAAAGATTACTCACCAACTGGACGTGGAGTTGGTAACTTCTTTGAGCTTTCGAATCTCTTTGGTTGCCCAGTTGGCCAAGGTCTTGGTCTTCTCGATACGCGACTTTCTCGCCTTCGTTAGCAGCTCTATAAGCGGAGGAGTCTCGACCATTGGCAACAGCTTCGCCCCGAACACGGTGACCAAGTCGCCCAGCAGACCTACGGAAGCCGCAATGTTCCCCTCGGAATGCTCCCGATCCTGGGCTATCGAGGTGATGAATTGAATGATGAAGAGCACGTGCGGCTCCACCAGGGCGATCGCGGCGTCCTGCCGAGGATTCGTTACATCGCCGCGAAGTCCCTGCACTATACCGGTGTAAGCCTCGAGGACACCCTCGCGTAACTCGTTCAGATAATCGATCATATCGTAATCGTTTCGATCGACATGCGCCTGGGACGCCTGTCCTAACGTTTGCAGTACCACGTCCAAATACTTCTTGAACTCCGGACCGATGCTGAGAGCAACGTCACCGAATATGGAGAAGATCTGAGGCTTCACGGAACGGTGCACCGTATTGTTGCCAAGGTTCTCGAGCAACAGGGTCATGATCTCGTCGCAGTAAGGAAGCATCTTG
Source organism: Holcopasites calliopsidis (assembly GCA_023838395.1). Lineage (NCBI taxonomy): Eukaryota > Metazoa > Arthropoda > Insecta > Hymenoptera > Apidae > Holcopasites > Holcopasites calliopsidis. The sequence continues at coordinate 4,812,465 of JALHAQ010000009.1, forward strand.
CTCTTCAAGGCGCGACAGATATCGCCGGTCAGGCCCACGGCGGCGCAGCAGACTTGGTATTCCGCGTGATTCTTCAAGCCGAGGCAGAGATACGGCTTGAACGCGTCCATGTATTTCAGGAAACCTTCTCCAAGCACTTCTACCAAGGTAGAAACGGCCATAAGAGCGTCCTCCTGCACGCCCTCCGCTTTGCAGGAGTTCGAGCTGAACATGGACAGCAACGCTGTCATTATCACGTCGGAGATGTGCGGGGCGTCCTCCGGTGTGACCTTGCGCAGCACGGATTGCAGCGTGGCGCACAGCAGCGACTGAAGATCGTTGTACTGGGCACGATCCGAATGCGTCTGTATATGCGTTTCCATTTGCAGTACCTGCTGCAACCGCTCCAGGATCACCATCGTCGTCTTCTGCACGGTTAAGTAGCAATCGCGCGGAGAGTTCTTCACCATGTCCATCAGGGCCTCGTAAGCTGCCGATCTCAGATTAGATTGCGCTCCGTCCGGTCTGTCCGTGGTCTCCAGTAATCTTTCGATGATGAAATCGAAGAATTGGGACATGCAGTACGTTTCGGGGTTCGGTCCCTCGATAGCTTCCGCGGACTCGTAGCTCGCCTCGGCCAAACCGGTGAACGCCCAACAAACGTTCGCTGCTACACGGGGCTCCGCCTTCAGACCGTTTATCAAGGCCTCCAGCAAGGGCTTCAGGTATGTTTCGTTGATAGCCGCTTCAGGGATGATCTCGCAAATGCGGCCGAACGTCCACGCAGCCGTGTCCCTCACCGCCACGCTGCTGTCGTACATCAACTCGATGAGCGTCGGCATCGCTTCTTCCACTAACGGTTTCAGATTCTCGTGATCGACACCGCCGAGGACGGAGCCGAAGGCCATCAAGGCGGCATCCCGATACCTCCAGTCCGGGCTCTTGATGTTCTCTTTGACGAACGGAAGAACGTGCGGAACGATGTCGTTCTCGCAGCAAGAGGCGAGCAACATTAAACACACTCCGGCTGCTTTCGACGGATTCCAATCGTCCTCGTCATCGAATTCCTCTTGCTTGGTGAGCTTCTTCATTAGAACAGGTACCAGATACTGTAAAGCGCCCTTCGCGTAATGCTTCGACGCTTTAACCGGCGGCCGACCTCCGTCGCTGGCCTCGCCTTCCTCCATGGCCAGGTCGACCTCCTCGTCCGACACGTTCGACCAAAATTCAATTCCTTGCAGCGCTACTTCGTCCATGTCCGACTTCATAGCTTCTAGGGTAATAGGAAAGAGGGCCGGAGCCATGTACGGCTCCATGAACTGGTAGTACAGAGACATAATTTTCACGAGACACTGTAGAGCAGCTACTTTGACTTGAGTGTTTAAAGACTGCGTCGCTTCGCAAACCACCTCCATGATGAAGTTTCGCTCCGACTGTATACACGAACGATGAAAATAAATATCTGTCCTAGAGAAAAATTTCGCTCGCGGCTTTCTAAATGATACAAACCTCGATCTCGAAATTTCCTTTGGTAAACTCTAGAGAATTGTAGAGAGCGCTTGTGGCCGCGAGGCGAACGTGATGCGAGGTACTAGATCCCTTCATACCGTGAATAATAGCGGTGAGAATGTGATTAGACTGGGGCACCAGAACGTCCCCTTCTATATCCTGGCAAATATAACCGATAGCCTCCAACGTTGCCTCCTTCATCATCTCTGTGCTGTTCGGATTCACGACATTATTAACTAACAGCTGAATAACATTGGTCCATTCGCCAACGGGTAATTCGGCAACTGCTACATATGCGACACACTGAGCCGCAGAACTTGGCCTGTTGTTCTCTGTTCCGAGAGCACCAAAAATCTGGTAATAAGTAGACACAATATTGTCACAATTTTCTCCTGCTTTAGCGAAAACCGGCTCTGCATAATTCCATTCGAAAGAAGGAATCACGCGAGTCGATTAAGAAATTTCCTTACGTTCTTTTTAATATACTCCCTGGTTTCTACAGGAATGGCTAGCCAGCGTTGCTGATACTGATACTTCAATTGCTGGTCTTTGGATGTAAGTTGATTCTTAAGTTGAAGACCCGCTGCCATGCGAGCAACCGGACTTGCAGCGGCAGTAACCAGCACGCCGCTGAGTCTTTGCATGAATTCATGCTAAAAGCAGGGAATGAATTTTTTTTCCTGTAATCTATGCTGTCTAGAGAAGTCAAACCTAAGCTAATAATTCCTATCTCCTAAAGCGCGTAACTTACAAGATTAGTCTGTGCTGCCTGTTCCAAAAAATTCTGAGCTGCCTCCAGCTCATTTTTGTCTGAAATTGCAAACGAAACGACGCATAATTAATATCATCGACCTTTCCCATGTACCATCTCGTTTAATAATCTAAAAGCGATGGAAGAGGTTAGAGGATCAGGGTGCACTAGGTGCTCGCCATGCCAACCGACAACGGGGACGTGCAATTCGCGTAACCGTCATACGGGACAATTCTTTTCCTGCTGTGAACAAAGCCCCTAGCAACAGCCAAGCAGAGCGCAATGCGACGTATTATCGTGCAAACGGAGGATCTTGATTAAATACTGACGTATCGATGTCGAAAATATCTCAACAGGTCTACGAAGCTATGAACTAGCGATGATAATGTACTCGGGAAAGACACGCCGGAAGGGATACGGAAGGGACGCACACGCGGCGAGACCTAATTTTCCATGCAGGTTTGTGCAATTTATGCGTAATATTCGAGAGAGAGAAGAGCACTGAACAATTTCATGGAGCAGCAATATCGATAGCGATCCGACGGGAGACGGAGCGACGGGGAAAAATTAGTCTGGATTCCATGATGTCGCCGCCAACAACCTGAAAAGGGGCCGATTAATCAAAACGACTTACCTGAGGAGACGGTCCTCTCGAGGACTTGGATCAGTTGCATCGTCGTTGGATCCATGTACATGGTTTGGCTTCTTTCGGATATCGACTACCGTTCGGGAACGTAACTTTTATGCTCTGATAGGAAATGTCTCGTCGTCGCGACCGGCGGACAGCCACATGTAGCCACCACCGGAATCAACTAGCCCAACGACGTATCCCCCCCGCCCCTCTACCCACTTCCTGCCAGAACTCGATTTCTGCTTCCTTCCACAACGTGCGGCGTAGTGATATTCCCCGCGCCCTTTGATATTCTCGCGCTTACCACGCACAGAAGAATCTTTGTGCGAGACGATAATACACTCGCGATGCAGCCTCTACCGATCGGTTATGCCTCTTGGATCACTGCCACGGATCTCGCGAACGTCGCAAAACTACTGTCACGAGTGTCACGTTTCTCGAAGCGATCGTCGTGTCTCACCGACGGCGGACTATTTTCCGTATGCGCCGTACGAAATTTGTTTCACGCACGCGTATATTGCACTACGAGCGCCATCTATGCTTGCTCCCAGCGATATCGCACATGCGTGCTCAGCGTGACCGTTATACCGGCGAATTTTGAAATTATGCATGCTGCACATTACCGCTTCAATCGCACTCACACTCTGCGTCTAAGCTTCAAATTTTAACGTTTTACTGTACTAAAACAGTGGTAAACATTTCTGTGGAAGAAAAAATCATGTATTTATTTAGGAAAATAGAAAAGTTACTTATGATAGTAAAAACTTAATTTAACAGAAATAAATGTGTTAGATCCTTACACGAATTTTCTTTCATTCATCTCCTTCGATTTCTAACAGCTTTGCTTCCCTGCGAAAAGATGAAATTGGTTTTACAAATTGCCACAATGATATGAAAGAGGAATTGAGAAGGATAAAAATCTCAAACTGGTATCAAACGCCAGGTGCAATTTATGCAAAGTCAGAGGACCTTCGGGGACCGCCAGATTCGCACAAAGCTATCGACAATTCATCGGATACCTGTTTCATTTTATATCAAACTAGCGGAGGGCTGCGCTACGCTCTGTACTCGTCGGAATAATGAACCGAAAAGAGATAGAACGTCGGTTATTTTAATAGATTTAATGAAACGATATACAGAATACATTTGCTTTCGTAATGCATCGCAACGCATCGTCCGCGTGCCTTACCATCTATATCACATGTCAATTTCTCTTTTATTTATAAAATATAATGGTCACAATGTGTGTTTTTATTTCCTCAGGTCATGCCTTTGAATTGCTTTTTCATTCGCATATCGAAAGTATATATATAATACATATACTTACTTCTTTGTATTTATATTAATTCATCATATTTATATATTTATAAGTATGTATATAATTATATATTATATATTAATCAAGCGAGAGGGAACTGTGTGATTCGGCACGGAATTACATACAGTAAATCAAGCCACGGAAAGGTTTCGTGAATGTGCGCGCGTGTAAAACATCTTGAATTGGATTACTTTACAAATGTTAATATAACAATGTTGTAATAGCGTGGCTAGATATCGACGGACGAAGGGGCGAAAAGGCCGGTTGATCGGGAAACTTTCCTTGCAATTCCGTTTATTGTCGTTGCGAACAAAATTGCAAGGAGAACACACGGATTGTACTTTATTGGATCATCAGCGAATTATCAATCAATTTCGATAATTCGCACCACCTTTTCAATTGTACGGCCGTCAATTGCGTGTCGATATTATATCATTTATTTCCTTTTCTACTAGCTCGTCGTCTCGCTGCTTTCCCTAGAAAGAAGACAAACCAAAAGTAGTAAAAATATGATCCGCTCTCGCACAAATCCTTCCGACGTGATCGATAACCAACAGAGTTTCGCCAGCATGTCACGGAGGTACATCAGCGTGTATAAATTTGATAATTTACTTTCGGTGCAACGTCTGTCACTTCCGGTGTGTGCTTTGTTATCGTGCAGCTAGCGTGTGTATCTATATTCGCAGGGCATTCGTATGGCAGAGTACGGATCGATCGTGTAGAAATATCCGTACGAAAACGACAATCTGCCATTTCGCTTATTTCTTGTCTCTTTTTTTTTTTATTCATTTTCCTTTTTTTTCTATAATTGTATAAAGTATCATCGGGAAAAGGGAAACGATGTCACGCTTAAATTTACAAGAACGAAGAATTTCTCTCTTACACTTTGGACGGAAAGGGGGACGAGTCTTGATTTTGTTCCCCTTGGAAAATCGAACGCGCTGGATTGCGACAGTCAATTTTATTTACCCCAATAAAAAGACGTCGAAGCCCAGAAAAAATGAAATCATCCGTTGCTTGAACATTTATTATTACATCGAGGGAAGAGGACAAATGTACACCTAACAGAATCGGCCGTTGTTCGTTTTACAGCGATGACAATTAATCGGCGGCAACATAATCAATTCGGACGATCTCGTTCTTCATTCGAAATATTTCTACGATCGAACGATCCGAGTATTTCCTACACCTCTCTGTCCTATCGTGCCCCCTTCTCTTACCACTTTCTCGCTTTAACTATAACTTTTACTTAATCTCTCGCCTCGTTGCGATCCCCTCGCTGAATCGAGGAGGACCGCTCTCGCTAATTACATATCGTAGCATCGTAGAAAATAATGCAACGTTTATTCAGCATTGAGCCCAGAAAGGATCTGGCGGGATCGAAACCGGAGCACGTCAATCACGATCTAATTGTTTCCATTCCAATAGGGGATTAGAAACTAGTCGCGATGCTTCCTTCAATTTCCTTAAGTAATAGGAACAAAAATATCCTACCTCCGTCTGGTTCACCAGCGAGGCAAGAAACGTAAGAACTCTCAAATTTATTAAGCGTTCGGTTAAATTGCAATTAGACTAATAGCACCGTTTTAATTCGACGAATTCCGTCGGCCTTTAAACACCTCTTCTGGACTCGATGCGTGCTGTACACACGTGATGAGGGGGAGGAAACGATCGGTGTTCTTACACGAAATATATAAAAAATCTGTCGTAAAATATTCGTACGCGCCCGTAAAAGGGAGCGTTAATGAAAAATTTATTATCCCCGAGGGTTGTCGAAATTTGCGAAGGTAGAAAATTTAGAACCGTTCGTTTCCACCGCGTTATCCTAATTTTTGTTTTTCTTCGAGAAAAAGTACGTATCTCTCGTCCTTCTTCCGATTACTTGTACCTTGCTTTCTTGCCGGGCGTATTTGTTCCTGTGTTCACCGAACACCCGCGATCGTATCCATCCGCAAACGTTTTCGCACCGCTGCCAATGAAGCTAATTTACGGGGGAGGAAAGAGTTGCTTCGACGCGCCACCAAATTATTCATCCCGAACATCTCATTAAAGTTTCAATTGAACTGTCATGAAATGTGGTATACCTTGATGCGATAATTCTTTTCTCTGTGTACTTTACCGTAAACGAGAGATCACAGAGGACACTCTCGCGCGGCTAACGATCGATAACTCTTACGCAAGAATTAGCACCGAATAAGCTATAAAAAACGACACTAAAAAAAAAAACAATGAAGCTCGATCTTCCGAAGGAACTATGATTGCACAGAGATCGAAGAAGAAGGAAAATCGGAAACTGCCTTCCTATGAAGAGTCGAACATTTGCGGATACACACGGCGATTAAAGAGTAGTATCGTATACACACGTAATTATTTTGTATACCTATTGTGCACACATATATTATATGTTTTAAGTGTTTCTGCCTCTCCTTAAGATAAAGCGTCTGTGCGATTAGGTGTTAGGATCGATGCTGTAATGTCGATTAATAAATGTCGTATCGGTTCTAACGGATCACTGGACTGCGCTTATTCCGTTCGCGAGTAGTATACAAAGAGGAAAGCGTTATTTCCGAACAATTAGGAGTGCCATTTCTAATCTGAGTCCTGTTAGAATTTTCGCTCGACGCGAACGATTACGAACCCTTTAAAGAGAAATCGTAGCGTACTTCAGTGGTCTCTGATCGGATTCTCTAAAGCCGAAATGGGGATATTTGTGGATTTCCAGCGATCATACTGCAGCGGCGAATAGCGCTTAACGTCGACGGTGTATTTTTCTTACGCGTTTAGCAAGTAATGGTAACACATGGTCGTAATAAGAAGGTAGCCGGATGGTAACAGCGGTAGTAGCGACAGTAATGTCATAAGATCGTAACGGCTAGCAGTAAGTAATAGTTAAGTAATAGTAAGTAGCAAGTAATTGATATAAGTAGTAATAGCGGCTCTGTGTACATATAAATAGGACTTCCTACGTTAGTTTGATTAAAAAATAAATGTCATAACGTAATAGGTAACTTTATGCCAGACCCGTAACTAAGCCGCTGCTCGCACTTCTGATTAATTGCGATTACAATAATTTACATATCCTTTCCTTTTTCATTTTTCTTTTTTTAATAATACAGACACTGCGTGCAGTCGATCGACCAAGTTCGGGTCCTAGTTCATTCTTCTTCTTCTTCTTCTTCTTCTTTAGCTGTCTAAAATCACATTAACACAAAAATAGTGGCAATTATTTCGGGCTGGATGATCCCAGCCGCGTGACTTGGAAGACACTCACACGTTTTCAATGATACTAAATTTCATGGGACATCGAGGGATCGAGAGGGGTGAACAGAGCGCAGGATCGGGAAAGGGGAAAGGGAAATTTTGCTATTAAATTAGCATCATCGCGACGTTCGAGTGTGATCACGAGTCACGATCTATCAATACGTCTAACCTGTCAACCCGGAGGAGCGAGATTCGTTTAAGATTGTGACAAAGAGTAGTAAAGGAGAATTGATTAGCAACGTAATCCGCGGTATCTACACGGACTCGCTCCTCCGTCGTTGCTCTGATATGTTGCAAAAATTGTCAATACGTTTCTTCTCTCTCTCTTCGACGAATAGTAAGTACGTGTGCTCGCGTTTCCTTGGCGAACAGCCGAGAACGATGCTCACGAGCGAAGAAAGGAGCGTAGCTTCCTGTTCGTTGGCGTAACGAGTTGTACAAAGTAGGTAGAAAAGTGATAAAAATTCGTGTGTAATGCGTGTGAGCGTATTCCTATTTTTGTTATTCGTTTCCCTTGTGCACGTTTGCAAAAAATAGCGTAGCACTTAGGATTACCAGCTGCGATAGTAACCCTTCCGCGATAATCTCGATGGCTTCTTCGCGTCTCTCTATCATCTAAAATGAATAGCCTGCGTATTTTTGTTCTCTCAATGAGGAAAGAATCTATCGTTCCTTTCATGGCCATTCTCTGTCGTTCTCGACGATCCGCTAAGCAATCCTAGTTTACCTCCATTTGTCTGGGCGTCTATAACTTTCGATAGCAAGAATAGTCGTTACATCGTAATAGCGTTAAGACAGTAATAGCCGTAATAGTAATAGTAACAATAGTAACTAGTCGTCACATCGGGCAACCACGTCTGCCTCGCTGACACATCACGAAGACACGCGCCCCGCTCGTTCATCCACGCGTCTCTCATCCACACGCGCACAGGGAACTTTGTCTTAAATTTAGCGTCGAACCGCGTCTTCCGGTTCGTCCACTCGCATGTGCATTCTCTCTAATAGCGTCCAGTCAAAGAATGCTCTCGACCGCATGCACACACCTCTTCTATTTGCTAAGACGTTCGACCACGGGGTCAACATCGACGCAAATAAGTCAAAGGGGGCCAACGCATCCTACCGATTCGTATATCACGCGCGTCGACAACACGGGCGAAGAAGAAATCATGCGAGGGCACGCGCAAGAAGATAGCGTGAAACCTATTGTACGTATGCGTAAGTAAGAATCTCGGAGAAACGTAAATCGAACACTACGTAACCGCGCACAATATCATTGAAACTGAACGATAATCGTTCTACGCGACGAGATAGCCTTAGGCTTGGCTGGAGAGTAGTCGATTAAAAGGGTAGACTACCGACGAACATCGTCTCGATCATCGGCGGCGCCGGGACCAGATCCTCCAGTTTCAGGTAAAATATACGCTGGAGCCCTTGCACCGAGAGGCTCCTCAATTCCGGCAGTTTACCTAACAAACGGGACAGGTAGTGCGCCTTCCTCTGCGCCTCGGCGTTATAGGTGACGTGATCGCGCAGCGACGAAATTATTTTCGATTGCAGCTGCTCCATGCGATGGGGCTCCTTCAGGCCGTACCTTGCTGTAATAACGGGCAGAGAAGCAGAACGCGTTTTTGTCATAAGTCAGTGCCTTTCAGCCACGTGGTCGACTAGGAAGGAATAAACACAGGTTCGTGACGGTATTACCGTTGTTCGGATTTGTTTCCGATTCAATCGGAGGGAGGCAATCGAACTTCCGAAGCACGCACATACAACGCGCGAGGAGAGTCACGTGCAACAGACACGAACGATCGCGGTTTCTTTCGTCGTCGCATCAATAAATTATCGGCAGTTCGATAAATAATTTATTTCGAAGCCGGCCGCGACTAACTCGGAGGCGGGAGATAGAAAGGAATGGAATACAGAAATGCTTTGGTTTCTTATAATTTTGTTTCCGGTACAAAGAAAAAAATACAAAAGGGAGGGGAATGAACTTACCAGTAACGAGGGTGAGCGCGCACAGGCAAGCGAACGCACTGGTATCTACGTCGAGAATGTGAAGCGCCTTGCTGAACTCGAGGATACTGTGGAGCCAGTCGCCGAAGCTACGCTGACACTGCTCCAACGCCAAAACCACGCCGTTGCAAAACGTCAGCTTGGTGTCGTCCGGCTTTGTACGATACGCCAGTCGGAGTACGAAGAGCTCCAGACTGGCCGACTGGAAAAGTAACTCCTACGACGAGGAGCAAGAATTCGTGAAAATCCACGCGATCGGGTTACAAACTGTTGCTAGAGCAACTTTCTGATGAAAAATGTTATTTTCAGCGACGATAGAGAGAGAGAGAGAGCCGGCCAATCAGACCGTCGATTAGACATGTCGTAGATCCGACAGGGCTGACCTTTTAGAAAATGTACAAGCTATCGATCTCTTCAACGAAACTTCGCTTCACGGATATTGTCTGGTCGTCGATAAACATACAACAGCACACAGAGATACAACTGGCGCATAATTGTTCAACGTTCATCAGAGATAAAGTGGTGAAAATAAACGAAGGATGATAATGCGAAAATTTACATACCTGATCATCCCGCACGAGATCCGTGAAGCCAGGAATTTTATCCGCGAATGTTCGGATCACGTCGATAGACGTGGTGAGGAGATTATAGAATTGCTGTGTCTTTTCCGCCTCTGTAATTGGTAGATCACCGGGACTCGGTTGCCGATACTGCGAATAGTCTAATGTCGCTTGATCGGGCGTAGTGTCTAAATGTGCCCGCACCAGAGCTGTGATAAGGGAGACTGGTGAACTTGGCGGCGATTCTTGCGGCGATTTTGGCTTCGACGGTAGCCTGCCCCGGCGACCCTTCAGAGAATCCGTCCTGACAACCTGTGGGACAGGAGGAAACAACTCTTCCATAAAAAGTATTTCGGATTTTTCGAGAATCAATTACCTCCTTCACCATGCCGACCATCAAGCACTTCTGGAAGCGACAAAATTGGCAACGATTCCGTCTGCGTTTGTCGACGGGGCAAGCTTTCTCCGCGAGGCACACGTACTTCGAGCCCTTCTGCACGGTTCTCTTGAAGAAACCTTTGCAACCCTCGCAGGTACGCACGCCGTAGTGTTGGCAGGCTGCTGTGTCTCCGCAAACGGCACAGAGCTGACTGGGACTCGGTGGGGCTCGTTCGTTGTTGGTTCCGCTTCCGGGTGAGGGTGAGTTCACGGAGCTTCCGGTGCCGCCGTTTCCGCCGCGTACCTTCGGCGATTCTGTGCTGCCGCTACTGTCAAGTGAAGCGTTCAATTAAAACAAAAAAAAATTAGATAAGGTATGGTAGAGTCCTAATTTAAAAAATGGACCATGATCTCCCGTTTAATGAGAATAAAATAAAATGAATAAATAACCGCAAGAAACAGTAGAGCCACACGCAATAAAAATCAACGTCTATAAATTAATTACCTCGCCGACTCTGACCTCTGCGTGGGCAGCGACGCTCTTCGTGAACGAGGCGTCCCCACGACCACGTTGTCGACAGCGGGATAAATGTCCGTCGGTGGAACAGGGGTGGCACCGCCAGGAATAGTCTGCGGAGGACCATACACCATAGGTACACTGACCGCGGCACCATAGGGTGAGTCTTGCCGATGGTTAACCGGCGAAGGAACAGCGGTGGTCGGTGTCGGTGCCGTTTCCGTGGCGAAGTAACCCTGATGATGATGATGATGGTGTTGCGGTTGCGGGGGTGGTGCCGATTGCTGCTGTTGAGGATGATGATGATGGTGCTGCGGTTGTTGCTGGTGATCGTGGTAGGGCAACGCGGGCGAGTACTCGGTGGGATAATGTCCAGTAGCGCAGGGATACACCGAGTTGTCGTAGCATTCACCCTCGTCCATTTTGATACCGAGGACTTGCAGTTCCTGTCTGGTGTACCGTTGCGCTGTGTACGTCTCTTGGAAGCTCGGCAAGGGTGTTGAACTGCATCAGACAGATCGGGATTAAGTGTCGACGGCCCAGTCAGCCGGTTGAAACGAAATGCCAGCGATGTTTCTTTTTCTTTCTCCGTGCTACCGAGGATGAGCGTACAATGAAACGTGTAATCTTGAAATGCTTAATAGCAGGCAGATTCGTAGATATCTCTCAGAAGAGTACCATATCTACGGTTTGTCTATCAACTAGATCTGTCGGTGATCAGCGAAAGGTGAAATGCAAATTGAAAACGACGAGTGTACCTAAGCGAATCCGTCTGGACGTCTTCGGGAAGGGGGGCTGCCGACGGGGGCGGTTGTGCTGTTTGCTGGTGATGCACCGATTGTTGAACTTGAGCCGAATCGTCAGCCGTGGTCACCCCTTGTGGGTTCCCGAGCTGCAGCTCCGGGAATGGGTCCAACTCTTCGGGAAGGCTTCCCGCGTCCGCGGGATCCGTGTACGAGGCGCTCAGTAGATCCGCCAATGTGCTACATCCGAAGGGGCTCTGAAACAGTCATTGATTTCTCTCTGTATTATACGCGAATGCGATTGATCGAGGATTCTTCAAATTCCCGAAGAGCCCGCAAATGTTCACACAGTCGCAAGCTATAGGTATCGTTGAATTCATGGAACTCCAATAAGTTAAACTGGTTGGAACCAAGTTGAAGGGTGCACTGTAGAAGGTGCAAGCTATTCACTTTTTCTATTGTTCTCCCGAAGGCGGACAACGGTCGGTGGAGGCGTGCGAGCGGCAAATCGAAGTACTCGACTGCGAGGCGGTAACATTGTTCGACCACAATTGGGAGCGATGTCAAGACATCGATGTACAGTTGAGGTGCGCAGTAAGGATGTCGGAGAGGATCGGCGAAGCCCGGCTCTCGCATCGCGTGTTGCCTATAACTCACTGTACAGACAGTTCTCGCGGAGATTTCGCGTTGAATCGAATTCCTCTCTCAAATGTGTACCTGCTATGTCGCTAAGCGTCAACGCGAACCCCGTTATAAATAATATCCTCGCTGCACTAACGCCTCTATGAATATCGACTGACATTTCAACTGGCAATCAATTTAATGCCCGACAAAACATAATAATAACCGTGCAGGCATATACAGGCAGTCATTTCTCTGCCACGAAACAACGTGAAATCTGAAGACGAGAAAAGAACGCCCGCCTAGGTGATAAAGACAAGGGGATATCTGAACAGGGAAAACGGGATGGGGTTGGATATTCAATTTGCCAGGTTGGTTCCGCTTCTGGGCTGACATTTCGTTCATCGTTCCCTCGAGGGGCGGCGATCGAAGCTTCAGCCTTCCATAACCCCGTGTCTACGGCCTTCTGACAGCCTCCTGAAAGCTTCGATCCCCCTCCCCACCCCCCCGTTTATACACCTCGAAACTTCCTGCAAGCAATTACGACACCGCACCGTACAGCTCCTCGTGGAACCCCTAATTTCGCTATACAGAAACAGGCCGACCGCGGACCGTTTAATTACGCATGACGATCCCGGCCGATTCCAGGCTCGAGACAGCAAGGTGGAAAATCTGCACACGAGGGTAGGGACGGAAACAGGTAGGACGACACACTGGAGATCCGGGTACGTGGGCAGGAATGCAGATGGTGCGCGATAAGCGAATGCAGATGACGATCGAGAACGTTGGAACGTAGGAGGGCAGATCTTGTCGCGGGTCGACCGCTGGACTTGCGAACTCCGAAGTCCACGAACAGATAAGACAGCGAAATAGTGAAAGTTCACGCGCGAGCTCGCGTGCGTCTAAATACAGGATTCGATAATTGCTAGCTTCGCCGCGGAAGGTTTCTGTGAATTCCGTTATTTCCCTGTGCAACAACGATGAATTGGCCATCGATCGTGGCACGGTGTCGAGAGGAGAACGTCACGTAAAAAATAAAAAGGAATGCAGAATATATGTAGTGTGATTTTGGAGCTATACAGCGGAGAACCAAGGGGAGTAGTTTAATGAGAACCCGGAATGGTACATCCTGGTCAAGATCAACGGGGATGCTTTACCTGTGTCTGTAGAAGAAGCATGCTTGACGCTACCGTGAACGCTGTGGTGGTCGTCGCTGTAGAAGACTGATTCGCACAGGTGAGGACCGGAACGGTCTGCTGACGTTGCTGCCTTTGACGATGCGGTTGCTGGTCTACGTCGTTCCTCGTAATAGCCACCGCACGCTGACTACCGTTGCTGTTGTCGCTGTCGCCGTTCGGCGAATGCAGTTGCCCTGCAACAGAACGAGAGACGCCCTGAAGCTGCTACCGTTCGCCGGTTACATCGCGTGGAAAAAGAAATTACTGCGGTGTTTGAAGATATGATATTCATGTGCGTTGTCCATCGAGAGCATTGTTCCAGAATGTGGGACACGTTCCATGTAAAACCAACGCATGTATTTATTGTTCGCTATGAAACAATGAGAACGGGGAACGAAACTTTCTGACACGTGTTCCGCGGGATGAATGAAACAAGCCGGGATATTTTTATACGACGAAGATGTCGCGTGATGGTTTCTTGCTTTCGTCGAGACTATTGCTACGTACAATATCTGTGGTATTGCGAGTGTCCGGCGTCCATCGTGATCATCTCTGCGGTCTGTGATTTTAATCGATGATGGATGGCGTCACACGAATTGCGAGGTTCTGATAAAACTGACCTACCAGGCCAGGGGCTGGCCTGGCAGTCGACGAAATTCGAAAACCACCACTTGCACTCGTTCCTGATCTTCGATATTAATTTTTCCCCGTGCAGTATTACTTTTAACCCTGTCCAGAACTGACTTATTAGTCGTCGGGTTCTCGTCGTCGACTGAGATCCTCAACGTCGACGTTTCGCCCTATATAGGGTAGCTCTGGCACCCCAGGGAGACATGAAATCATTGGCATTTAAAATACTACCCAGCAGGTCCTATACGGATAGCTACCATGTACCCCGTTGCTCGATTATTATTACACGATATTATCGCTCGCGACGAAGGGATGATTATGTTCCTATCGGCGAGAGAAACGTTTATCATCTCTCACATTTTAATCGCGAAGCAACCCTTAAACAATTGCGCGAGTAAATAAATGTTTAACACTTGTGGTACACAACGCACGAGGTAAACAGATGCGGCGGTACCTTAATAGGGTGTCCCACCCCTTCAGTACCGGCGAAGATGCAAAGCGGAGATGGTCACGGTTACCTAAGCCACCGATTCAATGCAATTTCGTGAGAGGACCACCCAGTGGTTTTCTCGTCGTAAAACATGCTGTCCCCTGATCGTAAACGATTCCGCCGTATCAGAGATTGATCATACAGGGGTGAGTATCGTACGCGTTGCGATTAGATGCGATACCGACACGGTTACGGTGAATTAAAAGGGGGTATGCGCCAGACTTCGCCGATAAGCATCGATGTAAGTCATAAATCTAAACAAACAAGCAAGATCGATCGGGCAGGAGTCTGTCATTAGCCAGCGCGAAAAGTCATAAACGTTCCGAGTTCTCATTCTTCCACCTTTAACCTTTTCTTCTCCCTCTCGTCGCGAGTCGTGCAAGGTGGTTAGCCAGTTCGCCAATTAAGATAGCTCTACGACTCCGAAACAATGAACCCTATCAGACAGCGGGGATCAACGAATCCTGACCAGAGGGGACCCGATACCCACCGGTCCCACCTACGCGTGATCGCGTACCAGAGAAAACGGGCTGCACCTGAGCCGTCTGCACGTGCACGAAAGGACTCGATTAACTTCTACACAACGTTCGGCCGACAGCGCAGTAGGTAGGGTAAACGTAGAGGCAGCCAGAGTAGGGTAGCGAACGGACGGTAGAGAGAGAGAGAGAGCGAGAGAGAGTAGGGTTATACCGAACAGCGTGTGCCAAGTGGATTACACCGGTGTGCACGGGCCCTCCCACGAACCACGCCTCTCCACGTGCCACCACGTGCACCCGAGCCGCACGCCGCCACTTTGCCCCGTTCCTCGATTTGCTCTCATGAATTACCTGCCGGTCCCTTCCCTTCTCTTGTTCCTCCTTTTATCCCTCGTTCACCGTTCTCCCGACGCGCGTTTCAAAGGGGAATGTCCATTAAATTACCGTAAATCATCGACCGATTTCGCTGCTGCATAAACTCTATGAATTCTGAAATTACACAGAAGGCACGAGGTAAGATGTAAACGTTCCACGCGATGGAGGATACCAGTGACGTCACTGCGACCTGGTACCATCGACCGAGCGTGGTCGCCACGATTAGACATGAAATTCCTATAAATTATGGGCTAATTACGACGATCAGTTCCACTGCGCGTTAGCATCTCGCACTCTGTCTGGATAATTGATATTCTTCATGAATAATTCATCCTGGCAGCGAGTTTCATTGCGACGAAACGTTTACGAGAAAAACCGCAGCCATGAGGAGGTGAGATAGCGGGGGCGAGGAGGGAGAGGGGCGAAAGATGTTATTAATAGATGCATCGAGACTTTTCTTCGCCGATCGTCACGTTAGAGGAATCGTCATGTTTCCGATCGATCGAAGAGTCGTCGCGTAATATGCAGGCACGCCTTCTATCAGCGTTAGCAACCGATCGGTGGATACGTGTGTGCGTGCACGGGAGAAAGTAGGACCTGTTCGTGTCGCGTACGCCACACATAATCGCGTACATCGAGATATCTTCGATTTAAAGCTAGCGTCGCTTCGTCCACGCGAGTCGAGCGCGTCTCTTTCCAGTGCGCCGATCGTAATGTAACCCTTTCCACTGCCGAGAAGGGATGATCGCCAACGAGTTTCGTTCCATCGTTGTTCTATTTCGTTCCATCGCGGAATGTCTAATGAATCGCGAGTCAATTTGAAAGTGTCCAAGCGGCGAGCATAGTCTAAAACTGGTCCGCTGCGGCCACGGTGCAGCTTTCTCTTTCGTTGAATTTCGCGGGAAGATCGATGACATGGTAATTAGGGTTGCAACCGCGAGGTTCCCTTCGCGAACCCTGAGTCATCCTCTGTGTCACGATCGCCGGCGATTCCTCCGCGGGGTCGGCTCGTTACTTATCCTCGCTTGTCGTCACTCTCGACAGTTCATTAGCGGTCCATTCAGCGGGATCGAATTATCACCTGCTTCGTAATTCGTCGGACAGTGTGATCTTCGCGGCGACGAAAAGCGGATCAATAGAAAGACACGCTAATCGTTCTATCAAACACTCGTGCCACGTGCATCGTGTGTGCCGTCATCCAAAGATTTACCTTTCCCATTCAAAGATTTCACCGCAGCACCACGCGAAACGAATCGTAGGCGAATCTAAAGGAAGAGCCGCGCATTCGAACGAGCCCGGCTCGAGGAGCGAAGATACACGGCTCGAATCACGGCTACGTGAAAGCAGGACCAGGAAATATCGAGGCTGGAGCAAATTGTCCAGATACCCTGGAAAGATTAGATTCGTTCGCGGTGAATTGACCTCTCGTCGATAAAAGACCCCGGCCCGCTCGCGCCTGCACAGCTGCCTTTTGTATTCTTGTTGCCGGTCGCGAGCTAGAGTCGCGGGTTAGAGTGCGGCGCGCGGTGTCGAACGAGGTGAAAGAGGAGCTTCGACGACGGCGAACGCGAGGGAGGTGAAAGAGAAGGAGGATACGGAGAGCCGTACGCTTGCGACACGCAGGCTCGAGCAAGCGGCCTGATAGGTAGGTAGGTAGGTATATCGCCCCCTGACCCCGAAGAACTACCGTGAGACCGGCTTAGCACCGCTCGGAGCACTCTCCTTTGCTCTCTCGACGGGCACCGCGCGTATGCACACGTACACACGCGTGTACAGAGGCCGGGCGCCGTGGAATAAAGAAGAGGGAAGGCTATGGTGTTCCGTGACACGACCAAGAAGAACAAGAAGGGAGCGAAGGAGAAGGGAACGACACGACGAAGGATGTGTGACTCGTGGGTGCAGCTGCAATGCGGCCCGGCTGCATTCAGTGGCACACACAGGACGCTACCAGGGCTTTTCGATGGCACGCCGGGATTACCCTACCAGCGCGAACAAACGGTGTGGAATGAATTTCGTAATCGTTGCAAGCACGACTCTCGCTCGCGAAGATTCCTCTCGGCGTAGCTGTGAACGTGCAACCTTTGGAATTCCTTGCAAGAATTCTCTTCATTCTCTCTTCCCTTTTGCGACGAAAATTTGTGATGAGAATTCTAGATGCCGAAAGCATAATTCCGAGACTGAGTTCTTCTTTCGGAGTTTGACGAGTTTCGATATCCCCGATTGCTGATCGCGGCACGGGAGAAAGTATCCGTACCCGTCAGCATCGAGAAACTTAACACGCGGATGCTTCGAGTCTTGAGCTTTCCGAACGTATGCACGTCGGTCGCCAACGAATTTATCGTTTAGCATGCTGCACACCTTGGCGAAAGTCCACCGTAAAGCTTGCAGGGAAAAAAATCCGCACTTGTGATAGAGTCATACGGCACCGCGTATCGTTCGCCGGTATTCAAACGGGCCGACAGAGTAGTAAATTATCATGGATTCGCGAAACGAGAATGGCTTGGCGCGTAAATCAACGGAATAAAGATTTCTGGACAATAATTGCAGGCTATGGAATTTTTTTTTCACTTTTACTTGATGATTCCGCGCTGCGTAATTGACGATCAAGTTAATTGGAGGGTCAATTTTCCCCGGTCGTTGCGCTTTCCTCTCGCGAGACAGAGAATGCACGGAGGGGAGAAAAAAACGCGAAGCAAGTAGAACATACATAACTTTTTCTAGGCGCCAGGTAAGCAACCATCATCCTACATACTTCGGATGAAAGAATAAGCAAATAGAAAACCAGCCTCGCTGCCGGCGTGTGCAATTATATTTCCAACGGCGCATCGAGTTGCGAAATTCGACACGATTTTATTTTAGCCCGTGGAGAAGGAGTAGCGAAGATTTACAATATATATTTCACGGGTGTCGAAATAAATGGCACAGAACCGCAAAATGGCTGCACGAAACGGCTCCACCCACATCCGTGATCGTCGCATGCGTGTTTCACGCTCTCGCGTATCGATCTTTTGATTCCTCTTTACGCGACGAACAGACAGGAGAAGAAGAAAGACCCGCCCGGAGAGCATTGTGCGGAGAGCGTGCCTTGACAGGCGTCGAGGTCTCCGGAGTAGGATCCGGGATTTTCCCGATTTCCCCTCGTGGAATTCTGACGTTTCATTGATTCTCGCGAAGCCGCCAACGTTATGAAGCCTCTTGCGACGCGACAATTTTATTCATTTACCGATAAATACAAATGTTGTGCACTCCAAGCAAACAATGCGCACGAACCGCACCTCTCGATTCCTCAAAAGACGATGGGACAGCGGTCAGTCGTTCAGAGTCCAAGAAAAAGGCAGAAGCGTGTAGAAAATTCCGAGAAGGCAGAATCACTTTCGGCTCGCGATTCGAATCGCGATAGGAAGAAGAGAGCCAAGAGGCAGACGTGTTACGAGGCGATCGACGCGTTACGGAGCATCCTGCGAAAGCATGGTGGACAGTTATGCAAGAGGCCGCGCTCGTCGTGTCCGCTCCGGCAGGTTCGACCAGTTTTAATTGCAATCGAAGTGTCCGGGCAAGCTGGTCTGGTCGAAACTAGTTGGCTTTCGGCTGAAAACAGCCACAATACGGAGGGGGGGGGGGAGCTACACACGGTTGAATATTAATAAATTATGTTCCATAGACATGTGTCGACTACCGTGTTTCGTATCACGGGTCACGCTACATCGATCGGCTTCCCATGAAAAAAAAAAAACTAGTCCATTCGCGAACGCGAATAGGTGGTCCAGGCAATGTCGGGTGAAATGTGAGCAGCGTATGAATTTGTAACGTGCGTGATATAAACTCGAATATTTGAGTTCAGGCTGTCTTGGTTCAGAGAACGATTTCCAATCGGAAAAATGATTGCGCGTTTGGAGAATCCGTGGAAGTTCTCCAAGTGAAAGAACTCGGGGTTACGCGTGCGCAGTGTTTTATTAGAATAGTCGATCGTTTGAGAGGTTTTATCTTCTCATAAATTGTTCCACGGTCTAAACACGTTATCCAGTACATAAATTAGGTATCCAGGTGCGATACACTTGTATCCGAACGCTACTGTACGTTCATTGAGATCTTTTACATTGCAGCCTCGTCGCCGTACTCTAATTGCTTTCCTTGTTTCTTGCACCCTGCCTGTGAATTCTTATCGCAACAGAGTCCTTGCCCTTAAACGCTTCGCGTTTGCCAAACCGTATCATTAACTGACGGCGCAGGTGAACTCTCCGATGGTGAATAATTCGTAGAAAAAATTCGTCTCGGTGATGGATAGTTTGCGATTATCACGTATAGTTACCCGTCGATTTCCAGAAATAAAAGGCACCGTATCACGCGGCCGAAGCTGGATGAGACGTCCTCGAGGCAAGACTACGTCGCGGTGCCCAAGGACGACCACGGTTCGTCGTTTTTCTCCGATGAAATGCGGCGTCCACGTGCGCGCGCGAATCGCACGCGAATTCGCCTCCTGGAACATGCTACATTCTTTTGAGCATTCTGCCGCTGGACAGAAACTCTGCGTCGAGCGTGTATATATTCGTGTCGGAGCGGTACCCCGTTCCCCGTCGCGGTATACGGTACCGGTTGCTCGTCCTCTCACTCTCGTCGACCAGATACCGGTGACGATGTACGCCACGCACGGAGCCGCTAAGAACGACGTACTTTCCTCGGATTTGATGCAGGAGCGAATTTGAAAACGGATTGGTTCTGATAATGATGTCCAACGTTGAGTTGATTTTCGAGCGTACAGATCAATCTCAGTTGCATAATCGAGCAGACATCTAAGGATCCACAACGATTACTTATACAATCGAAGCGTATATGACATTTGAAGAAAGAATTTATTTGTGCAGCACTCGCGTGGCACGCGCGAGTCGATTCATCTGCGATAGGATCAACGGGGGTTCCGGAGCGCGAACTATTCTATCAATTACGCGATCCTGCGGTTTCATCGCAGCGAGCAAACTAGCCGAGGACGGCTCTCGTCTGGTACATTTTGCAGCATCGCCGAGAGGGACAAGACGGATCCAGGAGAGATCAGGCAGGAGAGTCGACTTGAAAAAGCACCGGGGCGAGATCCCTATCGATTCAATCAACGCCGTACGAGGATGTAATCGCGCCTCATCGGGACGCCGTCTCACGCCTGCTGATCGTGTGGGTTCGCTTTTTGCCGCTTCTCCTCCTGGACGAGCGATGCGCCTCGAATGGTAGCGGAGATGCCCGGCGAATAATTGAACGATCAAAGGAAATATTGGAATGCCTTTTTTGTAACGCGCCGGCTGATCTATTGCACTTTTAACCGCAGACACAATGATCAACGTTAACGAGCAACCAATCGCCGAGAACACGTTCTCCCTTCGAGAGTACAACTAAATTACCAGCGGATACCATCGCGATCCATCGCTTACGCAATAGAACATCGCGCCTAACCCGCGGATCGTACAGGAACAGAACCCCTCAATCTTCTTGTCCCGCGCGTTAAATCAGACGCGGCAGACGTTCTCAGCGAAACGCGTGTAGATAGCGGACACGCGGCGCGGCTACACGCGAGAAGATTCGCTTGGCACCTCTCCGTCAGCTGCGCGAGGTGGCTGCAACCGGTCGACACGTCGAAGAGAAAGGATTTACCGGGGTCACCGTGTCTACGCGCGGCACGTCACGACGAAGATAACCACCGACTAATAGGGTCACTTAGGCTAAAGCATATGTGCTCGATCGAAAAGAAACTTTGTCGGACAGGTTTCCCCGCGGCGGGTATTGAAGGCAGGCAATCTCTGCTTGAAGAAACGCTCGTGGGAAACGCTGGCAAGTATCGGTCCGCGGGATCTTTGAGCTATCCCCCGTCGTAAATCGTTGCTCGAGGTTTCTCATCTCCGTGTAGAAACCCTTCGCGGATCGATTAAAAATTCCTTGGCCCTAATTGCCGACGGGGAGATTAGACGAGAAAACGCATGAAGGATGTCACTGTCGTCGGCGATAGAAAACGGGACGAGATCCATCCGTGGCAAAAAACTGGATCGAGGGAAGAAGCGTTTCTCGATTTCATCCCGAGTCTGCTTCTACCTGTCGGATGTCGCAAGGTGGTAGCATCGGCCCTGCTCGATTGAGCGATCAAAGATCGATTAAGCGAGCCGGTTTCTTTCCTCGCCGTTTTCTATTATAGTAACCGCCTCTCTGCTCGGGAAAATCGAAACGGCCGTACGCGTACCGTAAGCGAGTTCGCTGACGCCTTTTTGCCTGCGCCGTGAACGCGTAACGACAACGTGTTTGCCGGTCGCATGACGGTTTAAGGATAAATGCGATAATACGGCGACTAGAAAGCGGCCAAACGTGGAATCGGCTGGCAAACTAATGGGACTTGATCAGTTTTGATTATGGAATAGCCACGTGGCTGTTACCGTGTACAGAACAGCTTGGGAATCGCGTTGCTGGAATATTATGCTCGCAGTGGAACGAGTAGCCGATAGTCCGACGCTCTCGTACCTTTCCACCATTCTCAGATTCCATCGTCGCTGTCAGGAACAATTAATTTCCCCGTTCTTGGAACGTTCAATCTACCCGCGCGCATCGATCATTCCTGTCGTGAAATCATTCAGAGAGACAATGGCTCGCGGAAACACCACGCTACACCCTTCTATACATCGCCCTTAACGAGCAACCGATTTTCCCATGCGATAATCGATGATGTGTCAAAACTGTAAGCGAACCAGCGGGCCACGAAATCAATTCCACGATCTTTTTCACGATATCCGCGGGCGAAACAACTTTCACGCTACGATTCCCGATATCCCTGCCGAGCGGATCGTCTGCCTGGTAAATTCAAGCGAATCGGGGGAACAGTTGAACGTAATCCAGCGAATCCTTTTCTTTCTTTTTAATAAACACTCTATCCCCATGAAACTTTCTACGTTGCCCGCGGCGAGGCCCGCACACTCACGAACAGGCGAATCGCGGAGAGATGGCGGAATACGAAGGGCCGTACGTTTCCCATGGTTTGATACTTTTCTTTGTCCCTAACCTACATCCACCTGGCTCTATATATAGATCCATCGATCAAAAGTACCGTTTTATACTTTCCTTTTTGCCGTTATCGCGCGGTGATTTGGTAATAAGAAAGTTCCATCCGAAGATTCACGGGAGAGCTCTCCTTTGACAAATTCGAACGCCTTTTTCATCCCGTCAGAGCTTTTGAACAAGGGACGATTCACGGGACGAACGATATCGTGGCAGGAGCATACACTTTCCATCTTCTAATTCTTAATAAACTACGGCAGAGGAAAGTGATTAATTTTTTCGAATTTCATAATCTGACGCCATAATGTTCTCCTACATGGATTACGCATGCAGACAGGCCATACGTAGTGTTTGTCATTCTGATCTTCGCTCATTAATTTTAATCAAGCTTTTAATGTATTAACTTATCTGATGTATCGTCGATTTAAAAAGCGTAATCCTTTAAATATATAAGCTCCACTTTGTCCGAGCGGAAACGCTGAATGAAGGAACGCGTCGAATTAATTATTCCCTTGCCTGCTCCGTGGATGTTCGAAAGGATATACATATAGAGAGTCATTGTTACACGATCACCGGCAAGGTAATTAGATACTTAAACGCTTCCAGCCTCTCGAACGTGTTTGCTCACGTAACTCGCGCTAATGATACGTTAAATCGCCATGAGGTAGTAATTGCAGGGACGTTGATGGCGTATGCACCGAGTGCAAATAGCCGTACATGCACGTCCTGATACGTGTGGTATATTTTAGTGGACGCCGGTTTATTACCCTTTGAACGCGAGGAAACAATCGTCAGACAGAATGCGGACAGGGTGTACCTAGAAGAATTCTTCCAGCGCCGTGTAACGCGATAAATATAAGATTCGATAGACTGATCCGTAATTATCAGGGAATCCGACGCACGTGTCTTAATAGCGCAGTTTCATTACGAATTTTTCACCCTTCTGCCTGAAGCCTCTATTATCAACTTTTCTCTTCGGATTGCCGAACACAAAGCACAGCCTCGATCAGGCGTGACCACTTTCCTCTTGCATGTCAATTAATACATCAACGCGTTATTTCGTACGCATTTCGTATTCCATGCATTCGACGTGGCTGCTTATTACAGCTTATCGTCTTGCGCCGCTCGGTTAATATCATAATCACCATTCTGCTTTGCTGCACGTGAACGCTGTTAGACACATTTCCATGGGTTTTAATTAAAAAGAAAGAACACTTGTATAATGCTAGGATTGTCTCCTCCAATTTTTAAGTGACCGAGAGATATAAATATTATTTAATTGATCATTTCACTATGCACCGATTTACACGCTGCAGCAGTTGAAGGAAATGACCGCGTTATTCCATAGAAACCGTGTACGAGTGAAAATCGAAAAAGACCGCCTAAAAGTGGCTGCGAGACACCGCATGGAGCCAATGGAGCGCAATGAGCAAAGTCGGAAACCGGTTGCAATCCTTGTAATTGCTCGAGTAAATTTAGACGGGACGAGGCGAGGAACGAACGGACTACTTCGCCGACCGCCGCTGTCCACTATTGCCAGCGTTTTCAGCTGCGAGCAAATGTTCAAATACATAATCACCATTGGCGGTTCCTTTCTGACACGTCAAAGTTAATGTACATCGAGAAGAAACAAGAAATTGCTACTTGAAGCGGGGCATGGAATTCGAAAGATGAAACGATTGTAACACATTCGAGGAAAGAGTGGAAATTGTTAATGCGGAGGACCGAGAACGCCCTTGGAGATGGTTGTACGAAAGCTGGCGACGAAAATCGATGGTGAAACTGGCTTCGGGTCGCGGCGAGATACGCGGGCATAGTGAAATGGTTGAAGGTGAAGGACGTGCGTTGCAACCGGGGTGATACAGGTACTCGGTAATCGTCTTCAGTTATCGCCCTTGCTTGTTGCCGGGGAAAAATTGATGATCATCTCACCTGACACGTTACAGATTAGTCCAAAATGGAAATTAAACAAATCCAAACTGCATTTGATCGAGCAGCCCATCGTTTTGCGTGGGACAGATCACCGTTTATGAATCACAGATCAATCAATTGATCGAGGGAAGTACAATCGGCTGTGAATGGGCATCACAGTCCATTCAGCGGTGCGATATTTAACCCGATTATTTCAAGATCTAGAACGCGCTTGTGGAGGAGTCGATTTCTTAATGTACAATGTGTACACGTCAGTGTGAGGCCAGGTATTGAATGAATTATAACGCTCATTAATCAGCGGGATCAATGTGCGTTAAGCATCAGAAGCTGTCAAGCGATTTCGTGAAATATCATGCGCCGTTCATGCAAGCCCAAACGTGGCATTAGCCTCATTAATCAGCTGTAACCTGGAATTATCGTTAATGAAGAAAACCTACAAACGCAGGAACCTGTTGCTGCCCCTTCAATCTGTCAATGTTCAGTGAATCTACTTAATAATCTTCTGCGATGTTTTTTTTTTTAATTAAACTTTGTTTAAAAACCTCTATAAATGTGATCGACTATGCGTAGATAAGTATGCGTTATCGTTGAACAGTTTTGAGCTGAACACCATATCGATGTAGATTTCTCGGAGAAATTTCTCCATCGACCGTGATCTCTCGGACGCGATCGGCCGGCCCGCAGCGGAATAGCAATCGCGGCGGTGGCACGGGAGAGAGGAGAAAGAAGAGAAGAAAAAAAAAAGAGTTAAGAAGGAAAGACAGCAGCAGCCAGGACTTGTGGCGGCGTGCGGTAGCGTGCGTGCCGGCGCGACAACGCGCTAGATAGGATCTCTCTGGTTGGTATGCGCCAGAGCGGGCAATACGCGACACCCATACCGTGGACGGAAACGAGCTGCAGGTTACGTGACCCCGAAACCGGGGATACGATCTCCGCTTGATAGTCGGGGTTAAGAAAAAAAAAAGTTCGTGCCTACAGTATCTCGCGATCCTAATTGATTTATAAGCATCGTGCATAATTAAATGAATATTAACCGCTTCGTTACGTGATCCAGATTTGCTTTGTGTACTTTCAGAAATTCATCAAACGAATCAAGGGTACTCCGATATGGAAAAATAAAAAGTATATCACGATGGGAATAGCTTGGTCGTGGGTGGACATGAAACAAAGGTCAAGCACTTTTTCGTTTTAAATAGAACAGAATATTCGATTTCCCCTGATTCATAAATGAATGAACATCGGTTAAACTGGTTTTCATTCAAATATCAGTTTCAACCCTTTCCCATTCGCGAATATCCATTCATCTCAGTTATGAATCGATCAAATTTCCTCTAACATTCGGCTGCCAATTTTGTATGTCGCCGGGTCGGACGAAACGTTGACGGGCAAAAGGTGCTGATACGCGAGCGATCCGGGAACCCTTAAAGGCTTACAGGCTAACGAGCCGGCGAGGAAGATGCCGCGAAGACACCGGTATTCGTACACGAACAGCGTAGCGTGCAACAAGCAAACGAATGATTTAGTCGCTTAGATCGAGGTCCGCATACCGAACAACTGTGACCGACTCAGGACGGATCGAGACCCCGTTGGGCCTCAAGGCCGGCGAGCTCGTAAAGCCAATTCGTGCCTCTCCCTCGGCAAGTGGATTTTCATCGCGAGCGACGAAGACGTGCGCCGACTGCAACCTGCTGCAACCGCTTCGTGGCTACCTACCGACGCGACTACCTCGAGGAGTACTCGTTAATTGAATGTTTGCAAATTGTGCGTTCTGTCAGAACAGCGGTGAAATTACGGGGCAGGGAACGAAGCTAAACGACGTTCTACCTGGCTCTGAGTGATTTGAATCGTTTCTACGATAAAATTCATGTGGCGTTTAATTGATTAGGAATCGATAACATACTCGACGATGTATGTAGACATTTAAGTCGTGAGTAATTCACTGTCCGCTCTAAATTTCCAACGTACTTTTCTCCCTTTTCCTTCGAACCAATTCATCATTGTTAAATCACAAGTTCTGCTACCGGAAAGCCAAAGAGCAAAGATTCACGTGAACGATACATTAGTCGGTTGTGTCCGTAGAAGGCGAAACCGTAGAGAAAAGCAGAAAACGTGCGCACCTCGTAAATTGGGCCGCGTAGCGCGATTCCATGAAATTTATCTGATCAAAGTCGCTCGGGCAAATCAAGCGGACAGACACAAGCCCGACGTCGGATCACGCGCTCGGAAAATAGAACGACAACGCATCTGATAAACTGCATCGACACTGGCCGAGCCGGTGCCTCCCTCGACACCAACCCCCCCAAAGAATGCAGTTTTTCATTTCCAATAACCTCCCAATTAAAGATCCAACGCTGATAACTGTTCCATGTATTGCGCAGTAAAGTTAGAAAATTTGGAAACATAATTTAAAGTGGAAGAAACTACCCCTTATCGTTCCACCTGTTAAAATTCAGCGCTCGATATCGCAGCGGTCTATCTCCTTTAACCGGCGGCCTTGCTCGCCCCCGTTAAACAAACTCTATAGCACACGAACAGGAACAACCACACGACCACCCCCTCGGTGTGTGGCTCGTCGACACACAGTCAGACGAGAAACTTCGTCCCCCACCTTCGCAGTTTTCCTCCCTTGTATAGTTGCCTTCCAACCGATTCTCCACCCTCTGACACCCGCTGAACCAGTGACGTCATACTGCGACGTCGTCGATGACGTCATTGTTGTACCGCAGTTCCGTTCATCGATCGACTTCCTCTCCTTGTCTCATTCAGGGGCGGAAAACCAGGTGCCCCGATTTCTACGGTTCGCCAACATATTACCCCGCGACTTCAAAGAGGCCTCGCGTTTCTCGGACGAAGTTTGATTACCCTTTGAACGATCAGACCCGACAAGGTCCGGGGATATTTTAAGCACGGTTAACTCCTCTTAACAGTTAAATCCGTGGTTCATTTTGGCGGAGGGAAATCGGAGTTTACGCGATTCGGTCTGAAACTCTTTACGGATTATTCTCGTAATCTCCCTGACGCGATATCAGTGATGGAACGCATTTTTGATCGGACAATAAAGCCCGTGGAAGGATCAGCGCTACAACGCTGTCTCAGCTGTCCTTGACTTCTTCCCCTGAATTCGCACATCGCTCGGAGATCGTCTATCGGAACAATGTTCGATAAACCTCACGTGTTGGAATAAAAGTTGAGGCGACCAGCATTACGCGTCACCGGCAACGTTAATGAGTCAACTGTCCTAGCATTTGCAACGCAACACTCCCCTACGATTATCGGGGAGAACGATAAATCAACGGCGGGAGATAGGATGGAAAGAGGTAAGAATTGACTAGCCAGTATCGACAGTGGCTAATCGACAACATTCCATATAACTGTCTCGAGCATTCCCCGGCGAGGTCACAGCAAGAGGACGACAGCTTTTTCGCATAAAAATTGAATGCCGCGTCGATTATGCACCGCGGAAAGTAGACGGATTAACTTGTTCCCTCTTTATCGAGTAATCGGGTGTCTCTCCAATGTAGACGTATTTAAAGGTAAATTATGTTTAAAAATACTCGGCAAATGGGTCAACGTGGACGCACAACAGTTCGAGGGCTCGTAGATTGGCCAGAGGTATATAATCCAAGAATTGTCAAAGTTTGATGACCAGTCTAAAACCTGCTAGCTTCGGCTCGCTCGCGGAAAATCTTTGATTTGCATGCTGGTTAAGTCGAGCGGATTAGTCTACCCTGAATCAATACAGTCTGTATTCTTCGTCAGCTTCGTCAGTGCCACCGACTAACACATGTTCCGATACTCTCATTTTCAGTTGTCCCAATCACAATTTTCGCGTCCAACAGAAATGTTTCATGTACAAGTCGTTCTGCTAGAATGTAAGAAAAGATTTACTGAGAGCACGTGATTATCTATCCTTCTCCAATCGCGATTCTTGCATTTCTATTTGATGACATCACAAAGGCTTACTTCGAGGCGGATAAAAGTGCCGTTACGTTTGCAACGGGAAAGCGAAGGAAGAAGCGACACGCTTTTTATCAATCGAGGTTTCCCTTGCAAATTATTCGATGCCCGTCCTCGCAAATATTCCAACTAATAATTCCACTAATTCACCGTTGCACCCCTAATTCGCTATTAACAGTGGCCCCGAACGACGATAAGTCAAGCACCGCGGCGAGTGCTTAATAACCACTTAGCAACACCCCGAAATATTACCTTGGACTACTTTCCCAGTCTTCGGCGATCGGCGTCACAGCCACTCCAACCTCGTTTCCCCGACAACCCTCTCGCACGATCGATGACAGCTTTTTTCGTTGATCGGTCATTCACCAAAGACCGGCACCGGACCGGTATTTACGTTTCGCGGCGCTAGAAAAAGCTCGCGTCGGCACGACCCTCGCTTTGGCACGAATCGTGACCACCCTCCGCCGTTCCCCCGTCGTTTTTCCCTCGCGACAGCGTCACGCGGAACCCAGTCGAGACGCGCGCCTAATCCTGAGCCTCGTCGGTCTTCGCATGCATTAAATTTAGACGGTACCATGCTGACTATTACGCGAGCAGGCGGATCATTCTCGCGCGCGGTGTCACGCTTCTTCGCCGCCCTCCGCCGCTGCGCGCTTTTCCCCGGATTTCCCGGGGAACGATTGCGCGACGATGCGCTCGTGACACCCCCGCGAAAATTACGGACGCCACGTGACGCGGCCCAAGGTCGTGGGCTGAATACGCCACTACTCGCGTGTGGTCAGTGATCGACTCTAAAGTATCATAAATGACTAGACACGGTAATAATCGCTATGGTAAAATTGTATCAGTGATCAATGGAAAATTAGAATGTTTCGAGTGTCATTCAGCGTTTCTGCAAATGCTTTGTTATAATCAATAAGAAAAACGGGGGTTCGAAATAGACTACAGATCGATACCAAGTCTGGTTACCTCATTTCCAGCGGACAGGAGGTGTCGACGAATAGATCATATCGATCCCACAACGCGTACAAATACGTCTGCGATTTCATGTTTAGCACAGATCCATCGAAACTTCCGTAAACACGCGGAATATCCTCGAGAGTTGGCGAAGATTCGCGTTTCACCGCGTCATCGTTGAAAACGGCGTGATCGAGAATGATTGGCGTCGAAACGCGTCGCGTGGACGGCTCGCGAGCGTCGTGACGCGAAATCCCGGGGGGTCTTCGTGGCCCGAACTGAAAGCGACGGAACGATACCGGCGGTAGCACACCGGTCGCCAACGACGACGACGACAACGTCGAAGGTGGTGGCGAAGTCGGCGACGAGGACGGCGATGCATAACGCTCGAAATAGCGACGTCCTTGGCGGTAGTTGTGACGTCGTCATACCGTCGGTCGGTCGATGACGGGCCGGGGCGGCGTAGTGACGTCAGAGTTAACGGGGCAGAGGTGGCCGGCAGCGTCGCGACGCCGCGCCGGACGGAGTTTGCGCGGGAACGCGGCACCGTGCGTCAGGTTTGAATGAAACTAACCACCGCGAGGGAATACTCGCGCGTCTGTCCACGTCTCTCGCAGGGGCTGCTTACTTCTTCCCGCGGACCGGCGATCGATTAAAAAGTCTCTCGACTATGCAAATGGCAATGGATTGCGTCCGTATGTGACGTATTCGGTCGCGGTTACGTTTATAGCCCGTTGAATTTTCGAGACGTGTTCCACGTAGACGGTTATACCGCGATGAAATTCTGACGCAGTCTTCGACAGAATAAAACATGCGCGTCGCTCCTCTTGTATTCCATGGAAATAGGATGGTGGTATCGGATATGAAACGATTTCCGCGAAGACGCGGAACACTTCCGGCGTGATCGATCGCGCCGGACGAGTAACAAGAGAAATTATAGCCCGCCGAGGGGCGTTAAAACTCGCGCGGAATACGTTTCCGCGCGGTGAAATCTATTTCAAGTGAGAAACAAGGCCGCGCGCTAAGCGGTCGCGTTACACATTTTTACTCGGTTCGCCGGAATTACCATAAACCTGTCGGGCATGCGGCCCAGACTCGTCAAAGCGACGTCACACGCCTTGCATACGACTGCGTTCCCCTCTGTTTTCTTTCACCGCCAAGGTTCGCTCCTTTCTTTCCGCTATTGCGAATCGGAGCAACGCATGATCGCTATCCCGTCGTTAATCAACCATGCTAAAACAGAACTAATCAAGTCCTCCCGGTATTTATAGCGCCACTGTCCGACTACTGACCCTTTCACCACTGGCACGCGCGTTCATATGCATCAACGTCACTCCGATCGATCCTAGAAGTCATTATGCTAGTCACAAGCTCATTACGCGGCTCGAGTGATCCCTCTTTCTCCCGACGAATGCATTCTCTATCAACGTCGTTAAATTATAATTGACTGCCATACGTTCTGATCGTTCCCACGAAACAACTGGAAACGTCTTCGTCGCTTAAACCTAGGGAACCATTGCATGATTGAAGAAGCGACGTAACATTTATGCAATATGAATGGCCGAATCGCCCACAACTTCCGCGACTTTGCACCCTCGTTCCTTTCGCCCCCAGGATCCTCGGCCCGCTTCCTGATCGCATGTCCCGCGCCGGAAACAGGGACCTGTTTCCCGCCCACGAAACCGCAGCCTCATGAAAAACGCAACACTGCAATCGAGCATCGTTTCTGAACGAGAGTCTGATTTTTATTAGGCACTTTCACGGAATAACGAGAAAAGGAAATCTGCCAAGCCGCCGCGTGGATTTATCGATTCTACAAATTTTTGGTGTAGCAGAGTTTCGGACGGTGTTGGACATTTTGATCGGGACGATGATTCACGATATGAGACGCGCGTCGACTTGAAATCTACATTCTCGAGCGCCGCGGCCGCGGTAAATCGTCGGTCGTTCATCGTCCTAGCACGTCGAAAACGTGAAAAGTGTAACGGCACGTGATGCACGGCATATTTGTCGTCTCCTGAGTCGCCTTTGTGTCCCGGCCAAGCAGTCGCGGATCGCCTGCCTCGTACGTATATTTAGTTTGCCCAGTAAAACAATGCAATTGGCCTCTAGGAAGCGTTCCCCGTCCCACGGGCGCTAGCCGTCAAAATACTATCCAATTTTACGATTGCACGAACGATCGGACTATTTTCTCTTCACCGTTTAAACGATTTCTTCGATCCCGTATTGTTTAAGCTCGACTCTCGCGCAACCGTCGATCACCAATATAACAATTGTTACTAATTGAACGAGGTGTTTTCCATTATAAAATAAAGGGTTTGACGCGCGTAACCGCGTTCGCGGAGCGTTTGAAAAGAATTAAGTAGTCGGAAACGCGTTGGGTCGGACGGTCGGCGGTGCATGTCTCGCTAATGTCTGACTATTACAGAGCGAAACTACTTGCTGCGCGAGACAACGTTCCCTGGCCGTACGCTGAAGTACTATTAACGTAATACGCTCTAACAGAGACACGTGTCATTAGCTACTGCTAAACCAACGATTTTCCACGGACAAACCGCGTTCTTTCTCTTCGCAGCGGGGAAACCGACGACTGTCACTTCGACTGATTAGATTTCGCGATCTCGATATGTTTATCAACTCTGCCACCCCCCTCCTTGGTTGTCGAGCACGCGGATTCGTTTTTTACCCTTCATACAGGATTGCATATATATCGCAATTACATGCCCGCGTAACGGGCAGGCTGACAGCCGATCGCCTATCGATACCGCCACTTTTAACGGTACCGCGACAGAAGCGGGGCATTTAACGCGCGGAAGTCATAAGCGTCGATTTACCATTGTCACGGTCGTTACTCTCGCGAACCTGACAATCGGTTCTCGCAATGATCGAGCAGCACGAGAGACGCCGCGGGCCGGGCACAATGCAGCAGAACCGCACCTGCACGATCCCGATCTACTACGGTTATATTTATTCGTTCGCGTACTCTCTTCTTTCCTGCGCGGCGCGGGTAGGTCTAAGCGCGGGCCAAGTATGTACGCGGAAAAGAAACGCCTGCCATGCACTCGGCCGACTGCCAGACTATATTTACCTTAACGTGCCGATTACACCTGTAAAGCGTCCGACCGGGCGGAGGCTATGCCGAATCGAACGATTTCAAGCTGTCGAAGCCCAAACGCTGGGTCCAGGGAAATTCACGCGAGTGAATAATTTAGACGCGCACTGATGCTTCGATAAAATCAACGTAGACCGGCCCGTGAGCAATTGATGGGCTGAACGATACTGAACGTCCGGACTGATCGATTTCAGGGAATGATGATGACGACGGTGGTGATTCTAAAGTGAAACCAGCAAGGAAGTATGTATGGTAGAATGATATTGACTGAAGTGAAGATTCTTTTTTTTTTTTTTAGAAACACTTGTTTCCTTGAAGAAGGTTCTTAAACAATTGTTCAGCTGCAGTCTCGAGATCCTTCGCACAGATCGATTGGCTAAGATATGTTCTATCGTTCGCACTCCATGCTTTACGAACTCGTCGTACGGCGGTTCTGCGAGCATCCTCGATTCGATCTAGGCGTCTAAATTAATATGAAACTAAAATTCTTCATTAATCCGGCCGTCACCACCACCATCACCTTATTCTTTTTTTTTTTAACCACAACCTGCCAACCGTCGGCGAGCAATAATGCGCAATTGGTACACGGCGATAGAAACAGGACGGTCCCAAGGTCTTTGTTCTTTGTTCTTTTTTAACTAGATGACTTACACTTGTTCCAGTGATCGTGGCGTTGCGCCGCGTGGTGCTCGAAGTTCCTATGATGGTCGTGATTATTGTTGGTGTCCGCCGCGATGGTGACCTGGTGGTACGGCGTAGTCGGCAGGTGGATAGTCGTCGACCGATCTCGTTGATCGTGGTCTCGATCATGATTGTGATCGATGACTAGATGATGCCTGCCGGTGGCGGCACGCTGATGGGTGGTCGCAGCACCGATTGTGGCTGCTTCCGTGGCGGTGTCCTCCACGGTACGCATCGCACGTCCGATCAGCACTGTCGCGCCTCGTTCTTACTCGTTTCATTCACCGATCCGCTAAGGACACTCGATCCCGGTCGATTTCGTGTCTCTCAAATAATCCCGGCGCGCGAACGACGATCGGCGGCCGCAGCTGTCGCGACCATCCTACGACACTTGTTTCATTTGCTTTCTTTCCTCTTGAGCCACAGATTCCCGTAAACCGTCGGTGGTGCGCGAGCGCGCACGTGCGCGATCAAAACGCTAAATGGAAAAGCGAGTTCGAAATGTTAACACGTGGATCGATCCCGACAACAGCTGATCCCCAGCTTCCCCGGCAACGAAGCGGGACAGCACGCGAGGACCGAGTAAAGTTCATAAAGTTCCGAGACGATGGAATCGATAATTCGACGACAGCTGGTATTTAGGCCTTTTTAATCGAGTGTTCGAGAATGTCTCCGAGGCGAAAGCGTTCGTGAGAAGCGTGTAGGGTGAACGATGATGAGACGACGGGTAAAAGTGACGGGGGATGAAGATCTCGATCGCTCGAGTGGAATTCCTCGATCGAACGAAAACGAGCAACGAGATGAGAAACGGTACAGGTAGGTGG
This sequence comes from Holcopasites calliopsidis, assembly GCA_023838395.1. NCBI lineage: Eukaryota > Metazoa > Arthropoda > Insecta > Hymenoptera > Apidae > Holcopasites > Holcopasites calliopsidis. The sequence continues at coordinate 4,846,378 of JALHAQ010000009.1, forward strand.
GGCGGGTGCTCTATAACGTGATCCAGCCGCAAAATGCGCATACACACAACTCATCCACAACACATAAAAACAGTGATGACACTCGTGTATCACCGACCTGTCAGCGCTGTCGTCGGGCTAGACGAATCCTTCCGGAATACGTCTTCGGAGGTCAACGCTCCACTCAGGAGCTCGAACACTTCTCGCATGCAGAACCCTGTGATGCGTTCCTCGCGTTCGTTGAGAATTTATCGTTCCTCCGTTCCAACAGGCGGCGACATCGTTTCCGCTGTATACTCGTTGCGCGGGTGTTCTCCGAAAAGTCCGTCGAGCTTCTCGACTCGCTCGTACCCACGAATCGCGCGAGTACCAGCTCCAATGTTACGCTGTCCACCTTTAATGAACAGGTTCAAAGTGTTCCATCGGTGGACGTAAAAGACGATAGCTCTGTCGTTTCCGCGGCTTAGGTGGAAGCTGTCAGAACGTGTCACGAGGTGCACGAAGTCCCATACACGCGGGACCACGCGTGTCCGAACGCGGTAGTGACCTCCCTCTCTTTCCTTCGGTCACGCGAAACTCAAACACCGAACGTCCTTGGCTGCACCACCTTGTCTTCCTAGCTCGCGTGCGTAATCCCCAGTTTTCTCGCACTTGACACGCTCCGGTCTCACGATTCACGACGCACACGGAACTGATGCACAGCTAGTGAGAGATTACGGTAGAACCGCGGCGGTGCGTTTAGCTCGGCATCGGACAGCTAGAATGTGATTAAGAAGAAATTGAAGGGAAGAAAGGTCTCCGAAAGATAGATTGAGAGACAGAGAGAGAGAGAGTGTGTGTGTGAAAAACAGCCCGGACGCGTTTAGCAAGAAAGCGATACGCTCTCGCTCGGGTGGCCGGCCGCCGCGTAACTGAGTCCGGATCGCGCGCGTTCCTCCGCTATATTAAAACCGTAGCGTGTGTAGCGACGGCGGCGAACGGCGCTAACGATGACGTCACTTCGGACGTCATAACGCACACACGACAGCAGCCGACGGATCGATGGACCCGACTCGAGTGAGCGTCCCTATTGGCCCACGCGGCTGATGATGCCGCTACAGTGACGTCAGCATGCCACCTACCGATCACCCAACTCCTTCCACCTGAATATCCAACCCCACGCGAGGCACCCGAGTCTCTAACCCGACCCTACCCAACGCGGGGCCTATCCTTTCCTTTGCATCTTCTTTTTCTTCTTCGCGAAGGGAAGAAGATTGTTTCCGGTATCGGTGCGACTCCACCTCTGTCACCGGTCTAGTCCCAATCCTTTATCATCGCAGCTTGTACGCATGTCGCGCTCACTTGGCCCGCTTCTGTTGTTACAAGAGTTCATCCGGCGGTTGCGCGCCGCGCCTTGGCACCGACGATAGCTTTCGAATTATCGACGAGACGGAGCAAAAATGGACCCTGGATACCGGTGGACCGAGATGTATTTTCAGCTGTGTCGTTTGTTAACCCTTGTTGTCAGGGTGGTACGGGGTTGCAGATTCGATTAACCCTACGGTAAATCGGAACGAAATAGTATGAGGCTGAATGTTTCATACATTTTCGATGGTACAACCGTTGCGATTCGATTATTCACCAATAATAAACTGAATAATTCACATATATTCACCACCGTCTGGGCAATCTAAATACTCCGTTGCAAATTGGCGCGTGATTAAACGAACATGGAAATCCTGCAGCTTCTTGAAAACCACAAGCCCGGGAATAGTGCTGATTATCTGCATCGTTTGATAACAAGATAATGCTGGCTCAATTACGTCATAATTCACCCTCATGAATAATCGTCGTCTTTCTCTACGAGGGTATGGTTCACCGGCAGACACAGGCGTCGGTCAATCGAGGGCGCAACGGAAGGGAGATGATGGGGGCGAACGAAAGGGACGGGGCGAGGGATGCAGACTTTGCTCTGCTCTCCTCCATTCTCGATTCCGCCAACCTTCATTCATGCATCAGTCGAACTCCCTCCTGCCAGCGGCAGCTTCGTCCCTTACTCCCAAGCACCTGCCCCGGCGACTGGTGCACGCGTGGCAGAGCGGAGGCGTAAGCACGAGCCAACGCCGCTCCAGTTGATCACCCGTGAGACGAGCTCACTTCGACACGTGACGAAACAACGGCACGTACCACCTGTGAAACCGAGCACTGATCTGGAAGAGGCGCGAGAGTAAGATAAGGTCGTTCGATCGGTTCTACGGAGTATTTAGCAGCGGCAAGAAATCCCTCGAAGCGGCGAAAATTCGAGAGACTCAACTGTATAAATCGTGTCTCATTATGCTTTACTCCTAGCTCCCTGCAATTAAATGGCGAAAGAGATAATTGATTGGTCGCCAGGTTGCACGAGGTGAACCGAGCAATGTCCTCGATAAAATTTTACCCTGAATCGACTAATTTAATGCAACGCATTGATTGCGTTTTCGGAGAGATTCAATGGAAGATAGGATTTAAGCTTGCGGCTAACTCTGCGTTAGAGATGAAGAGAGGTTCGTGGATATCAAAGGCGTTCAATCGTCGCCTGCCAAACGAACACTGATCTAGGATAGGATCGGCGTGAGTAAGGCCGCTTCATCGAGCCGTAAATCGGAATCCTTCCGGGGATGGGTACGCGAACGAAGGCCAACATGATTGTCAAAACCATCGTTCGAACGGAACGATATATTGAATGGCGACGAGGTTCGCGCTGTATTAAAAGAACGAAAGATGTAAAAAAAGTTGTTTGCCTCGGCACGCTCCAGTGACACAGTGACGAATTGGACGATAGATTCAGAATTTTTGGAACCTCAAGGAAATCGATGAAACCGGCGTTGCTGAGCGTTCATGAATATATACATATCTACATTTCGCCTGAGCTCTGCTTATTAACGTGCCTGCCTTGTACAATTATTACGATGCCCGCGTGGAGATAAAAGTATATTTCCAGGTAGCTCCGAAAACGAATCAATTTCTCTCTCGTGATGGGATAATAATGAGATTCCTTTTCTAGCATCTTATTTTTCCGATTGCTCGGTCAACACGAATTATTTATTCAGCTTTTTCATTTAATTACCTCGACACCGCTTTGTGCTTTCTTGCTAAAGATTATTGTACCGTATAACGTTGCTCGGGGAGCAACGCTGCGCATAATTTTTATTAGGTTGTGAGTTGACCTTTCTCTACATATGATGCGCTATTGCTGGAAAAGCCAGTGGATGCCAGTGAACCTCGTTCCGTCCCTCCCCGATAAAGATTTTCATTCTCAACGTAGACTTCCCGTTACTATACGACCTGAGCGACCAGAGATCGATTAACAATTTTCCTCTCCGATTCGACAGCCGCCCGCTTCGAGTTGCGTAAAGCTATGCCGGACTCATGCAAAACTGGACTCTCCTGCGAAATGCGAGTGGCGATGCAAGTTGTTCGCATGGCCATCGTTAATTATCGTTTCCGTCAATCGACGGATGGATTCTTTCAAGGCAACCTCGAAGGACTGGTCAGATTTTTTTTAGAAAGTTGCCCATAATGAAGCTGGCTCGATATGAAGCGAGGAATCGTGTCTAAAAACATCTAAAATAGGATTCGTTGCGGGTGTCCAGCCCCGAAACGTTTTTAAATATTTAAATTTAATTTCGCGCAGCGTGCTTTGGTGCAATCTTTAGATTGTTTTTGTGACTTTTCATTCGGTACACGGGCCGCTGGTTCAAGATTAATGATACCTGTAATTGCAGCGCGTTACAATGGATTAAGATACGCCGCGTTACGTATTAACCCTCCACGCTGGTGGGGTAACACGTTTGTTACATAAGGGTATAGAGGGTTTGACCTCAATTAACAAAGTAGATGGAGTATATCTTAACCGAGGACACCGCCTCGACTAGAATGTTTCGTATCGAGCAATATAAATCCTCGGAGGGTATCGATATTTTATTCCCCAACATTCTGTACGTTTCACGCCAGATTCCCGATTCAACGTACCCCTGAACTTTTCTGCACTTCATCCGCGGATCGGTAACGCAACGCGCGCGAGATAAATTGCAGCCAGCTCCAGGAAGACACCTATTACAATCAATCATGCACGCTCTGGAGGGAACAGCGTGACTCACTTTAACCTGCCGGATTACCAGGTGAGAGATCAATTTCACCATTAACGCCTACTCTGTCAACATTGCACGGATCGTGAGGAACGGAAAGAAGCTGAATTCGAGAGACGGTTTCACCTGGCGGACAACGGTCCGTGGTCCATCGCCGAACGAAGGATGTGGAACGACGAAGGAGACGACGGTGAAAAGGACAAAAAAGGAGGAGGAACCGGTTATCGGTTCCCTCATAGTCAGGAAGAATCGGCGAGGGTGAGAGGTTCTGCAGGCTGCATTACGCAACCGCGGCCGCGTGTAACATCGGCATACACAACGACGGAAGGAGAGTGTTGTCGCGCTAATATTCGTGCAACGAGAGTTTACGCGCGTTTGCGCCACTATTTATAGACGTGAACGTTCACCTTTTATGATCACGAAAGTTCGGCGAAAAGGGAAGAGCGTGGGGAATTAAGAACGATCGTACCTTCGCTCCGTACCGCGGACATTTTTCACCGGCCAAATGTGCCGCAGGATATAATTATTATTTGTACCCACCACATCCGATCATCCTGTTCAACGAAATCGTTTCACGAAACGCCGGGGGAGCACGATGCACGAATAAATTCTATCACGACAGCAGGCTGTCGCCCTCCTCGCTGTGTATAATTAATAATTACATAACGGCTTAATTAAATTTTATTACGAAAGCTGTTGTAGATATATTACACTTTCGAAACCACCCCCGATCATGTTAATAAAGGTATCGGTGTCTGTAAATATAAGTGCACCTCGCTTGAATAATCTAATCGATTGCCGCTCTGAATGCTAATATTTCGTTTAGGATTGCGGTAACGCGTTGGCGTTGCAGCTAGTGCTAATTACGGGACAGTTTTAATCGCAATACTCGATGAACCACCGCGAGCAAACACCGCTTGTTACGCGGCGAAACATTGAATCGTTTCACCGTTACAAGTACCCATAGTTCACGATTCAATCGACACGTGAGCGTTTTTTTTTTTAGGCGGCAACCGGTAGCGGTACACGCGTCTGTTAACCGCACCAACCCGTACACTCGTTATCCTTGTAATTTCTTTTAACATCAACCCACCCCGCGCAATAAATCGATGCTTAATTCTGCCTTTCTTTCCCTGCCCATGAATGAAAATGCTAATCAGCCGGACACCGTGGATCGAACCTATCGGTGGTTCGATAATACTTTAACAGCAGAACGGAACGGTGCACTTTCATTTTCAGCGCAACGTCGATATTTCCCTCTGCGTTCGTGGCAAACCTGTGCGACACACGGTGCGTGGGCGGTCCGCAACGGAACCGCACGTGGAACATTGTATAATATACGTAACGAGGCCGAGTTTGAGGAAACTACGGGGTTGTTATTCAAATGGATTTTACAGAACATTATCGTAAGTACATGTGTGCTATTAATAAACGAATCTTAATTGATACTAAGGTTTCATCTAACCTGCGCCCCAGGCTGGTATCGCAATAGCAAGACCAAGGGATATTATTCCTTACTGAAAGACTTTTCGATTCGCTTTGATTGCCTCATCCCCGTTGACACTTCGAATTAATTTGCCCCATCACTTTTAAGGTTTAACCAGCGCTGTAATCCTATCGATGTAATACCTCGGCTATACGCGTCCCGTGTCCGTTCAGCTACGGTTTCCAGCTTCAAACAATGTCAGTGCCAAAACGAGTACCGTAATAAGTATCAACTGGAATCACGGCAGATGCTTGCGACAATTTAAAGGACGACTCGTATATTGTCTTATATCGAGAGTAACGAGTCTCGTAAAACGGTAATCAAAATTTCGCCGATAAAGATGCGGCTGCAGAGTCATATTTCAAATTCCAGTGTCCGGCTCCGAGTTTTATCTGAGCCCTGGTTACCCACATTTATTATGATTTCTCTGCGCATCGCCCACGTGATTCAGCGAACGGCGCGAGTACCAAGAAAGTCGTACGCATCCTCCGACGAATATCCATGACAGACGATTTTTGTCCAGGATGCTCCTGTAATTATTTCTCCTCCCCTGTCTGTACCTGTTTTCCTCTGTCCTCCTCTTCCTGTCCGTCCCGCTTCCTTTCTCCGTCTTCGTGCCTTTTTCTCTCTTTTCGTCACTTTTCCTCCCACCCGATAGATCAGAGAACGATGGGCGATTAGCGCCGCGTGTGAAAGGGAAAGCGAGCGGTCGGCTTCACGGAGGAGGACGATCGACCCGGCATGGCACACGATTCGAAACGACTCTCTCCTCCGTATGTATGCACGTAATGTATTCGTCGTCCCTCCCGCGCCCACACTTTTCTCTCCTTCACCACGCGACCATCTGTCCGTGTCCCTCTTCCTTTTTCTCCTCCGCTTCGCGGCCAGCATGTCCTGAACGCTGGACCTACGTCTCGAGGAATGATTTAATTGCGAAGCATCCGGCGACGGTCCGTACCGTAAAATCACTTCTATGTGTGTCACACGGGTTGTATAAATAAGTGACAGGTCGATGCCCTCTAAGTTTGGTGCAAGTTTCGTACGCTGTACTTTTCGGGGATCGATCTTGTATTTTAGTGGAAAGTGAAAAGAGAAACCCCGAGGAATCGAGTGTTCCGAAGGATGCTGTTTATCTTCGTGGATGTATCATCCTTATTGTATCTGCTTTCTTCACGAGAATTTGAGATGCGCTTGACATGCCGCGGACACGCGGATACAGCTGTTTCTCGCGTTGTCGCGGCACGTTTCTATAATTTGCTCACGCTATCGACACCGATGATCGATTTGTAAGCGAGAATACCGGCGCGAAAGGATGTGCACACGGGATTCTCATCGGGGTAGACGCGATTCAGGGTTTCGTGCGTACATCCATCGCATGACGTTGCGTTTCCGCGTTGCTATGCTAATGAGAGAGCGTCGAGGACCCAAGACCGTCCTTTCAGAAGCGTCGAACAATTGACTGAAAGCAGCACGGCGAGAATTCGCTTACGAAATTAGGCTAAATTCCGTGGAAGGTGTTGGCAAGGTGGAGATACGCTTGTAAATTGTTACAACGCGGTGGTAATCAAACGAGAAGTGAACATACTCCTATCTAAATTTAGCTTGTCGGAACAACCTTGTATTTAATAATCTCGGAACCGTTCAATGGGGATCAACTAAAATATTTCTCGGGTAGGATCGATACCGTTACGATTCAAGGTTCTCTAGCCGAGAATCTTCTCTTCGAATGAACGTACATTTCAGCCGATCTACGCTCGGTGAAACCGAAAAGAGAAACCATCCTTAAAACCGAACGCCTACGCTATCGTTCCCCGATCCGAGAAGACAAATATCCGATTGAAATCGCGACATCGATTGTTCATTACGGGACTCTTCTGTCGACCAACACACATCGGCCCCGAGCTTTCAACCCGTAATGCGTCCCGATGCCGCGCAGCATCCAAGCATGCACAATCGGTTAACGTCGAACGTATCGACGATTTTCTATCCGGACAGTAGCTTCCCGGTTGGCTGCGGTACGGTCACGATTATAACGCCATATAGAGAGAATCGACGGTGGAGTCCGTGGGGGTCACACGCGGGGTCGATCATGGGTTGTACCATTCGTTGGATCACCATCCCACCATGGTCCATTGAGAGGGAGATCGAAAAAGAATAGCCCCCCTGTGGGAGAGTCGATATACGAGCTGCAACGTTCGGCATCTCGTCTCGTCTCGATCTGCGCAAAGTCGTTAACGAGTCTCCTCGTTATCTTTTGCCATGATTTCGCCTCCGTACCTGAGGTCTATCCGTGCGCACCGTTGGGCTCGTTGCTTAGGCGCGCAACAGTTGGCGGCGAGGGGAGCAATGAAAAAAGGAGGCAAGGGGGGAGAGAAAGGAACGAATCGTGAAGATAGAAGGGAGGGGGATAAGGAAAGAGAAAGACACGGTTGGACAAGATGCTGGAGAACCGCGAGAAGGTCGTCCCCCTTCAGCCTTCGAAAGACACACAGGTACTTTCTCCCATAGTTTTTCGGTGTCATCTTTTGCATGCTTCCTCTGCACCGACCGGCTACAACACCTCCTCTTCGACTTCTACACCGGCCGTCACGCGGGTATCCTCCTGCGCTTGTACCCGGATTGTTTATGCTCGCTTGGACGGGCGCTACGTCGCGGGACGATACGCTTCCAATCGTGGATTCTGTTCCATGTTTAGGTGGGTCAATGGTCCGAGAGCCGTCGGGAGAAACTACCGGTTGCCGGGAAAAATTTTACCACCAGGGGATGGGGAATTTATCGTTGCCCCGCCGGATACCGTTATTATCGATCCGATTTCGCGATCCTCGATGCCGAACGGGCGCGAGGAAGCCACCTGGTAGCCTGGCTGCAGCAGAAACGCAGAGCTCTGTCCCGATGGGTAATTTATTTGTTTGATATCCCATGTAACGAGAACATCTCGTTACCTAAACAGAACAGTGATCCTTGCACCGTAGGACTGATTGGGCTTTTGATATTTCTAAGCGCTTCCATCTCCGTTTTAATTAACTCAAATTACACCGTCTTTAAGCGGGATAAAATATCTTTAGCTGCATTCGAGAAACTGCGAGAGATTTCTCTATGAATCCAAGAAAGAGGTCTTAAATCACGAGCCGCAGAGGCCTGTATCGTTTATCCGAGTTACACGGCGTGCACAGGCCTGGTCTGTTAGAGAGATTTGACCAAAGCAGGGTTTTAGGTTTCCGTTACGCCACTGTGCAATTTCGCTGATTTACGATCCTCTCCTGCGACTATCGCCCCTGCGTTCGATCATCCGGCGGAGAACAAAAGGATCTGCGGCGACCAGCCGCGAGCCGCCACAAGCGAAAAGCAACGGAATGCCCGTTGCCGAAGCGGTTGCGTGAAATCACTGGTATATAGGTTTATCGTACGGACCGGTGGATGAAGAAAGGACAAGATGAGATCTCGAGGATGGTGACTCGCGGATGCACGTAATACGGGTTTCATCGTGTTTGACGGATGACTAATGCTGAACCGCCGCTGCCAAGCAACGCTCGGTCGAGCCTATACAATGTCGTTAACAACTTTGCTTGGCCTTGGTCAGGAATAGTTAACGGGTTGAACATTTTTTTAGATTCCCTATCTGCTTCCTGTTAGCCACACTGTGACTCCTGTGCGCACGCGGCTCGTCATTGTCTAACATTGTCCAACATCTAACAACAATGTTGTAACCGTTTATCTAGCTGCCGGCATAGATCCCCGTACTAGTCCAGCATTTATTGTCTCTTTTTTTTTTTAGAAACAATCTTTGTGAATCTTATTGTGTAACTCCACCAATATCTCAAGCATTTGAAGGTTTACGTATCTAAAAAAAAATTTGTGCGCCTTTCGATGATTAGTTTTTAAGCTTTCACTTTGATTATTATTCTCATCATAAGCTGAGACCCTGTTATTAATGTCTCTTTCTTTCTGGTTCGCCCACTAAACGATTAAATATCTCAAGACTTGTTTAAACAGTCGTACGCAATACTCCGTGCGCCGCAGGATGCTGGAGTCCTGTGTACACGGACTACACACATCGTGCAATTTCGCAATGGTCGGTGTCAACGTTTATCGATTTAACGCACATCGCAGCGCTTTAAATGTTCCCCCGTCGCAAATGGTTCAAAGCAGCCTCGCGGAGCTCCGGACTTACTTAAGTAATATCGCTCTTGCCAATTACTTACATTAAGTAATCGCAAGAGATTCCCCCTTGTACACCGACTTCTGATCGTGCCGACGCGGAGAGACAAGCGGTAATTATGCGTTTACGAGGACGCACGTAAATACCCACCACTTTCGCCTCTCTAATTACGACGGAAAGATAATCTTTAGCCGGCTGGATTTTGTATCTAATGGGACGAACGGGAAACCGACAGGCGATCGACTCATCGATTGTTAATCTCACGTGTGCACTGTGCATCTACTATCCGACCAGGTATCGAGAAATCACTGCTGAGCCGTCGTTCGAACTAAAAGAAAAAAAGTCTGTCCTTCGTTCATGAACGCTGAGCAACGCGAAAAGAATCGAGACTTGAAACTGCGGACTCGTGATTCACGATTGATTTATATTAATACATATTCGAGGTACACGGTTTCTCCCGAGCTTCTGAAACATTCTTCACTCCTCGATCGGTTCTCTACGTTTCCCCAGAATTAGGTATCCCCGGCGAATGGTGAGCGACCTCGCTGTCCTGCGCGCATAGGTCGTTTCACCTGTCACCTGTACAGAAACGAAAGAGAGAGGACGATCGCTCCGGGCGACGAAGGAAAGGACGCGCAAACTCCGAGATGGACCGGAATCGGCGGTTACCTGTATCAATATACCTGAATGCCTTTCTTTCTTTCAAAACATTTTCACGTGACTACGAAGGGAAAGAAACGTGACGATCAAGATCCATATTGCGTATCCGCGTTCTCTACTAATAATGTATTCAACGTTGGACAAATTGACGAAATATCCCAACGGAATGATCAAAGACAACCAAAATGAGAGTGTCCCGTCGAATGGGAATAATCTTCACTGGTGTATCGAACGGAACACTGGCTCGCGGTTTCGCGGGCCAAGACACATTCTCCGGTATTTCGATATCGTGTTCGCGAGGCTGCTCGCGTGGGACTGGGTGGAAGATCACGGTGATTAATGGCGATTAAACGTAGAGGGGGAGAGAGCTTGCGGTATACAACGGCACGAGACCCCGGCGTGTGTAGAAAACGGCTCTAGGAGAAACAACATCGAGCGTCGTACCCTTGCGTGGCCCGCGAAATCACTCTACGCGGTATGCGTATTGTATGGTAATACCGCCCGTGTACCTACTCCAATATTTATTCCCCGCAGTTATAACGCGCTTTTACTTCGACCGACGCCATATATCTTATCCGGGGACCGCGGCGTCTTCTCCTTGATCTATAGATCCTAGAGCATCCGTCTGCGAGAACGTGGCTGGACCCACGGGAGTATTTAAACTTTGCACACATTCTAGGACGATATTCAACGTTTAATTTAATGATGGGTAGCCCCTGTTTTAAATAAACTGCAGATAAAATACGCTTCGATTTTTCTCTACCGCTCGCATATTTCATAGACGGTCTTGTACTGTCCCCAATACCGAAAGGACGCGTTATCCTTCCATACACGGTATTCCGCGCGGAACACGTGTACGAGGGTGCATTCTCGAGAAGACGGCAACCATATGTCGCAGGCGAGCGTGTAAGCTATGGCGAAAGAATGTTGGGGACACTCTTACGTGTCGCCTGTGTTCGTACAATTTCCTATGCATCGTTTACTGTCTAACTGAGCGCACAGTTTTTTTCGTAATGTTGAAGATAAACTTCCTGTGGTCCGCCTTATAAGATCCAACCCCTTGCGGGCGTTTAGCAGGCACCTGCTCTAAGGTCATCGTCCGAGAGGATTAAAGCATGTCGCTATCAACCCAATGGTTGGCTCACTCTTTTTTAGAAACGGTCGCGTCTCGATTGGAGGCGCATAAGGAACCACCTCGACGGAGGTAGAAAAAATAGCAGGCATAGAGAGAACGTAAGGGAACCAGAGACTACGATGCGGGATTGTAAAGCAGAGAAGTGAAAAGACAACGAGAGATCACCGCGCGAGGAGAGTAAGAGCCGAGAGTCGATCGGACAGGAGGTGAAGGGCCAGGAGGGGAGTGGGTGAGCCGACCTCTGACCCAATGAGGGGCGGCGGGGACCTTGCGGCAACCGTGCCGTGCCGGCATAGCTCAGGCATAGGCATAGGCTTAGCGCGGGCATAAACTAGCGTGCTCGCTGCGACTCGCCCGCCTTTCACTTCGAAGACGAAGGCGAACGTATATGTATAGACAGGACCAGCCGTTGGGAGTGCCTCGGTGCTATTATCATATTATAGCGAATCCGCCGATGCCGTGCGACGACGACGCAGGGCGTCGCGGTAAATCCTGCTCGCTCGAAATCGTACCGAATCGGTGGATTCATCACGCGACCAATTACGTACAGGTGGTTACGACGGAGGAAGCGTGCGTCCGAAGAATTTGGTTCATTGAATTTTCCAGCGGGATAAGGGAGAAGTCGCCGAGGAGGAGAGAAGATCGACGCGGTCTAAACGGTCGATTATGCGCGCTAATCGCGCTGTTACTCGCGCGAGGGGCTCGGCGATAGCGCGATAACGGGGGTCGCGGCGGTGGAGCGCGAGCATTCGACCCCGGTGCTTACCGGTACTACTCGCGGCGAGGACACGAGCGGTCGGCGATGATAGTACAGAGAGTACCGCACGGTGTCGAACGCCTGTGCCGACCAGCCGTGGCTCCCAGGACCAGAACGGGACGGGAAAGATGGAATGGAAAGAGAGAGGCGAGAACGGAGAGTACCGGTGAGAGTGCACGGCCGTAACGTACGGTACGATACGGTCGTGCTGGCATGCCCGTAGGTCGACCCGCAGCGCGACGTGTAATTATCATCTCCCAAGGGCCTATCCCACGCTATCCAACCTAAGTGGGACACTAACGATTACTGCGTGAACGATTAGAAAGGGGCAGGATAATCGGGGGCTAAAGGAGCGCAGGTCCGATCACTGGAAAATCATTCAACCCTTCACATGATTAAGAAATTAGCGTGAAGATATGAGGAGAGTTTGGTTCAGCGAGTTGGAAGAAGTTTCTCTTGATTAAAACAAAATTTCACTACCCTGGGGATCTAACAACGTCCTTGCTTTCAACCACGCGATACACATCCCGTTAAAAGCTTAATTAACCGATTAGATTACCGATAAGCACGGAGTCAAACCGCGAGCCCAGTCACGATGCGAATCCGTGATTTCAGACGCGATGCACGTGAACACCCGGAAACGAACGCCTTTGGGAAAGAAACGAAATTGAGGACCGATTACGAAACGCCGGTGTAACCCACGTTGCGTTCCCTAAAACCTAGCAGGCATATCTGCCCGTGATGCAATAGACACACGCTACGTGCCTATTTATTTTCCCCGGCGAAAAGTAACACGCGAGCGAAACCGAACACAATAAGATCGTTTAAAGAATCGAGCGCAACAAACGGAGGGCGGATCGAAGCGCCGGCGAACAATGTGTAAGCGTTCACCACTTAACGGTACCGTTCGGGATATCGTCATCGACGGGACTTTCCAAGTCTCTAACCCTTTAAATTTACGCAAGTCTGCCGATGATAGGCGTATTAGGATCAAGGACGAGATGGAGCAACGATGATCGGCCAAGAGAAGAAAGAAATGGGAAAGATGGGATTGATCAATTTGCAGACATTTTTTCCGGCAACGCGGGTATCGACGAATCCAAAGAATCCGCTGCCACTTGTTGCCGAGCGGTGGAAATTCGTGGAAGTTTGATCAGAGCGGATGATCGCCACGAGTTGCAAAACACCGGCGACACGGTCGGCGTTCAACCTTTCGTGAAAGTCTTTCGAGTTCGCGTTTGACACGAATATCGTGTCTAATTACAAGCACGTTGGTTCCAGACGATTGTTAAAGAACTGTGATACGTTTAGAGCCGACGATCGCGCGGCTAATGTAGGTGGGAACCATCGGGCAGAATCGTGCGCAACGTTGGTGGCCGCCACCCGCTGCAACAGACCTAGAGTCACCAGATTTCTTACCGCGCTCTGCCCATTTACTCTCTGTTATTATATTTACAACGAAACCGTGCAGCGGCGCTCGACATTATATTCTCCCTTAAATCGGATAATTAAAATACATTTGAAGGATTCCTGCGAGCTGCGTTAAACCCACACATTTTGGTAATCAAAAGCGGAAGCATCGAGTGAAACCTGTTTTGTTATTTCCAACCGGCTGACTTTTATTCACGCCAGGCAGCGTCTTAACGATCGCACGAGATGCAGACAGTGATCTTCGGTAACGATGATTAAAAATGCACGGTCGCAGAGGACGAGCTGCTAACTATTTAATCGACCCTCTTTCATCGATGACGTTACTGAACTCGGCATACGCGCGATGATAATAGCCGCATTGACAATTGCGTCACGGAGCAGCCAGATCGAAGTCGGTTCAATAATATCGTCCTGTGGCAACGCGTCAAGATTAAAAATCAGCGCGGAAAGATTCTCGCATTCGTGTTGTCGATAGGTCAACGATTAAAATTTATACGAAATTCGCAGGCCGAAATGTCGCGGCTGTTACCGTACAGACCAACGACTGATATAGTTTCGTTAGTCTAATTGGACACACACCTGTCGGTGTTGCTCGAACGTCACCGATTAGACCTGATAAAAGATACTGCCATTGGGGCTAGTCGATTGTGTCTCATCCCCGGAATGGCAGATTTACATTAACGTTTCTGGAATGTTACGATCGCCGATGATTATTCAGAAATTGTGGGATCCTCTTACTATCCTCACGGTCATCGCATAATTATCAAGGAAGCGATACAGAGACAAAATTCGCTTATGCAAATTCTGTCCTCGCTGCATAAGCATCCGGTTTTCCTTCTGACTTTAATTGGACAGGCTTAAATTCGTCAATTTCGAGATAGTTTGCAGGGGGAAAAGGATCGGAAATCCCAAGATGAAGTGATGCTCACCTCTGCGTGCTCTGTAAACGCATCATCTCTCTTTGTCTCTCAAGGAAATGGGAGATCGGAGGATCCCATGGCTGGAAGGGGTCGACGATGCACGTGGCCGCGGCGCGCTTATACACCGTAGGCAACTCGCGTCCTTTTTCCCCGTAGCGCACGAAAGTTTTAGAGACAATAGGTACGTGGGCGCAGCATCGCGAACCCTAACCTTAGGTGATCCCATATTCCGTTCTCTGCCTTCTCTCCCGTGGAACGCTCTCCTCGGTCTCTCCTCCATTCGATTCCTCTTCTCGTGCTCTCACTTTTCTTTCTACAACTCTTATGTTAGGCCGCCAGCGAGAAGCTATCCTCGTCCTCTCCCCTTCGCCACCTCGTTGCGCCTTACCTCACCTGCACCTTCTCAGGTATTTCGCTTTATCTACGGAGTGGCGAGAGTGCCGCTTGCGAAATCCCAGAAGTTTGCGCCCGTAGTGCGCGCACGCTGCGCTATGCAGCCGCGTTGCACCGTGCCACCGACGCGATCCAGGGTGGGAGATAACAGGAACGACGATCGTACGACCCTTGGAGAAGCTTCGCGGATGCTGGGCGCCATCCATGGAAAAATCAGCGCGGTCCAGCCTGGATCCAATTCAAACGCTTGAACTATAGCGAGCATTTGACTGTTACACGCGGTTCGAACATCAAAAATTGGTCGCTGGAGATCAGTCTGCTAAACAATCCGCGGTGCGAGTGTCCTGAATCGAAAGTCCAAGCTGAAATCAGCAAACTCCGTGTCATTTGTTCTCCTATAAACAATTTCGTGTGACCATAGTTGCATGTATTAGCTTGTTGATGCTGGGAAGACATATGTGACTCTTCTGTCGATTCGATAAAAAGACACGTGGTAACGAGGGATGTTGCAGATACAGAACGTTCAGGATATCCCATTTTTGTCTTCGCAGTCACACATTGTTGCAAATACGAAAATGGTTATCATGCCAATCGGGGTGGCAGCGGAACTTCAGCCGCATATTTGTTACGTAACGGAGTCGCGTCACGGCCAATTCTTCGCGGTTGTCATGAATTCCTAATGCAAGCTAAATTCAGTGCTGTTGCAAATTCGTCCTCCTTCCCTCCTGCATTCCCGTTGCGTAAGTCGGCCTGTCGTCCGTCCCCGCAACCGCGTGGGAGTCCTTATTTAGAATATTTCGTAGACACGGGTAATTCGATTATCGTTGATCGACCGTAATCCAAGCGGACTATAATACAAGGGTTGGTCGGGGCCAACGAATGCGGGCCACGGGAAAGCATTGTTGCGTATTTGATCTCTCAGGTTGGGAATACTTCGATCAGGCATTCCCAGACAAAGGATCTAAAATTGAAAGTCTAATCACGGTACAGACAAGATCTATGGGCACTGAGCGAAGCTAACATTCGCCCAAGTTATTGTTCCTCCTCGAACCCTGCCCCGAAATTCGAAATGTGGACTGATGGCGTTGCATCCGATTGGAAATGCCACGACGGGCACAGTGCAAAGGAATCGCGTTCGACGATTCTGCGGGGGTGTTTCGGGTTCGATCACCGTTACGTTCCGCAAGATGCAATTGTGCAAAAGGTAACGATCGGTTTTCTTTCCACGTGGAATGCCGCGGAGAAGGTGCATTCTGAGCGCACCCACCGAGAACGCGGCGCGCGACGCAACAAGGACAATATGATACACACAGGCCGCGATATAGAAACGTACGAGCGCCGCAGGAATGATTGTGCCGGGTCGGTGGTGAGATTGGCCATGTCGTCGTGGACGAAGGAGCGAGGATGATCGCGATAAAGAAACAATCGAACCGCGTCCCGCCCACGGCACCGCCAACATTCAATTGTGCTTTTCCCTCTCTTTCCTCATCTGCTCCACGGACTGTTCTGCATGAACCGCGCAGACACATCGTGATACTCTTAACGGTACAACCCCCGCAGAGATTGCCTCTACTCCGCGAGTTTATTGTTCCAGACGATTCGAGGCGGATTCAGTTCGATAACAGGTAGGCTTGCTATTTTTTTTTTGCTCCATGATGTAACTCCGCTAATACCCGCATCAAGGATGGCAGGTTTAGCATCGAGGAAGAGGAAGAAAGTCTACCTTAGGGTGGAAAAATAATACCGCGGAGCATGAGATTCAGATGTAACCTCAGACTAGATGAATTGCTGCGTTGCGCAAGATGAGAGTAACGCTGGAATATTGTGCTTGGGGAAATATTGTTATCGTAATGCGTTCATCGTCAAGAGGGGTGCATTGAACATGCACCAATCGTATTCATTCGCCTTGACTTGGAGGAATAAAAAGAGGCGTATGTCGAAACAACCCTTGGCCGTTCCCGTTTGACAGATCCGTCAATGGCTTAACGAGGAACGTCGATAGTTAATCGGAGGGGAACGTTCCTCTCGGCCTTCCAGTTGTTCTTCATCATTATCATCATCCTCCTCGTCCCCGTCCTCTCACCCCGACGGCTCTTCCGCCGCGAGGACTTTCGAAATCGACTAGTCGCGGTTCGATTCGTGCCACTCGCTCGCTGCTCACGGAGCATCGGCGTTTTCCGCGACGTGCAAAGGTCACCGCAACAGGCCGCGGTGTGCGGCTTACGTTCTCGGGAAAGAAGACGCGAGTCACCGGCGCGTACTCTTACGAAGGGAGGTCAGGTAAGGTAACCGGTAACCTGGGTCTTCCCTCTTGCCTCTCACCTTCGCGTTTATATGTTGCAAACTGGTACTCGTCTTTGGTAATACTCGATATCACCGAGCTTCTAGACTCCGCGAGGGTACTCGATGAACTAATTCCTTGTCCTTCGTATCCGGCTCTATTTTGAACCAATGGAGAACGCGATGCAGAATGCAGGAAGACACACCGAAGAGCAATCAGCCACCTCTCTACGATCGTACATCGAAGCAACGTCAGGCTCAAGAAAGGGGGATGAAAAGTCGAAGCAGGAACGGCTCGCTATCGCTCTGCAATCATCGACTGTTGGACCAAAGATGAATCTGCACGATTTTAACCTACGGCGAACACAGAATACGACTCCCTTGAATGTACCACGCGATCGGCACCGTCATCCTCATTCTAAGCTACATCCTAAGCATTTTGCAACCCCCTGCTGACCGAACGCCTTTTTCGATACCGATTATTGCGGTGATCGCACGTTTCTGATATAAGTAACGGCCAGGGTGTACCCTCTGATGCAGTTCGAACGCGTGGGAACGCCTGCCAGATACGTCTCAGGCTTTTCTTTTCACTTATTCCCACGTTTCCACAATGCTAAACTCATCGAATACCCAAACTTCATTAGTTTACCAAGAATATCTTTCAACCGACGTATACCGTAGTAAACTTATGTTTTGCATTAAACAAAATTGCCTTGTTACTGTGCTACCTGCAAATGATACAATTTTGAAACGAGATCGGCGGTAAGTATGGGCATTAAAGACAGGCAAATATCGTGGCGATTTCTATCGAAATTCACGCGCGCAGCAATGTTACATGCACGTAAAATATGAAACTAGCATATCGTGTAGGATTGGTGATACCGGTGCAACAACTTTCTAGAGTATAGCGGAGCCAAAAAAGAGCAACCGCCGCCAATTGACGGTGTGTGCACACGGCGGCTACCTGTTGACTAGTGGAAATGATTTCTTTGAGAATAGCGTTATGCAATTTTGCCACGATCGTGCATATTCAACGTTTGCAATACGGGACGGTCGGAATCGATTTCATAGGGAATTACTACGGTGGCATGTCGGGGGCCACGAGAGTACAAAGCCCAACCGAAGGCATACCGATCTGTTCGCGATTTTTCCGACCGGCCGAGGATCCGATTTGCCTGACGCAATGCACGCGGCAGAATCACCTCGAGCAAATTTTTCAAACGACCTCGCCGAGCGCGATACACCCGCTTGCTTTCACGCGCGATCAAAGCCACACGTTTCGAGATCACCTTTTCCCCTAGCTATTATGACTTCATCTGAAATCTCGCTCGGTTGTGCAATGTGACTGCAAACTTTTTCAAACCGGAGCTAAGGGGCAAACTAGCTCCGCGTTAGAAGAATCGGGATTAGAGAATATAAATGATGGCCGAGGGCCGAAACAGTGAATGAGGACGAAGTATCTGGATGGTGATTGTTAAAACGTTCGTGATTATTATTTTGTATAACACAATAATTAAATCCAGCTGTGTTAATGCTAAAATGAACACTGATTGATCGAAGCTTGTGTGAATTATCTTAAATTAGAAACCGTGAATCGATCCGTGAATTTTTTCCCCCCATTCTCGTGAGGGGTGGGTACTTCTTCTAGAAAATACCAGGTTTCCCGCACGCAGCGGCCGATTATTGATTAATCGAGTTGTTGACTTCCACGCTCGCGGTGAGCTTCATCGAACGCATCTTCCGACTGAATGGGCAGGACGCGTAGGTAGACCCGGGTGTATGCTTAGGGAAGGGACACAGGTGCCTCCTTTGAGGCGCACTTCCTCCTTTATATAATACGATTACGAGGTAAAACTAAGTTTAAAGTACTGTCAATCGAGGTTTCGTGTTCCTCGCTGCTGTTCCCTCAGTTCTCCAAGAACGACACGAATTCCGTGAGTTCGTACAGCTGATGCTCGGTAAGGTATACCTCGCTGTCGAGGTTGGTGTCTTCCTTTTCGATTTTGCACGGCTGTACCATCGTCCCGTCCACGGTCCAGCCTCTTTCGACGGCGACTCTTCGAGCTTCCTCCAACGTCAGACCCGTCATCGATGCGAACACGGTTAATCCCAACGAGGAGTAAGCCTTGGATATCAAGGTGATCGCTCTTTCGCGGACGTTATCTGAAAGAACGAGCAGCTATTGATGTCTCGGTGCGCCCATCGATTATTCCACAGTGCAGTACCTTTTAGGGCAACCATAATATCAGAGATATCCTTGCTCCATTCCGAATTGAGGGCCACATGAACTGCGGGCCAGTCCCTTTGCCACATACGTTGTCCCACCACCCATATCTGACCTAGTTCCGCATTTCCGCTTTTCAGATCCGTCGGTATCCGCTTCCACAGATACTTTGCGTTGCATCTGTGATAGCAATTTTTCGATCGAAATAAGAACGGATTGAAATCTTATTTATGCACGTCACGATGCGAAGCCGGGCATGGCGATAATGATGATAAAAGGCAGATGATAATAAACGTAATGCGCGAACTTAGTTAAACATAAAATGTACTTATGCGTGTGTTATTAATAAGCTGCAACAACAAGCAAGAAATATCATGCAACGAAGTATCGTTGCGTCGTCCGAACGAACACGTTCACCGTAAAATCGATTAACTGGTCGTAAATCATTTTGTAATAAAACATAAACTCATAGTAAAATAAGTGGCGAATAATTATAGGGTAGTTCATATATCAAAAAGACCGTCAATAGCTTCCGGTAGAAAATTGTTTCTTATATCGCAGCTATTGATGAAGCGGCGTATAAAAATAATACGCTGCATTCGTTCATTAGACAATAATAAAAGATTCTCCTTATTGAATCAGGGTGATATGCACGGACAACAAACAATTCAATCGAAAAACATATTGCGATAGGATAGTATTGCATAGCAGCAGAGATACAAATTATTTCTTAAATGAACACATTCCCGACGGCCGTCGGAAGACGCCAACTGGCGTTTCAGTTCTTGATCGTTTCCGACGGGAAACGCCAATTGGCACCTCGTTCCTCGAATGTTTCCGACGGGAGACGTAAATTTTCGTTTTGGTGAATTCACGCACCTCTTAAAAATGTGCGAGAGCCGAGGTTCGATCCAGTTCATCACATACCGTCGCGAATGTGTTAAACAATTAATCTCCGAAGGGCATAGAATCGGGATCGATTAGAGATAATGGTTTGGTACTTACAGATCATTTTGATAGAGATATACGGCTAACAATTGAGCATACGTCTGTGCCGATGCAACTCCGCTTGGCGCCTGTAAAAAGATAACAAAGAGATAAATATTTCATATATTTACTGATTCTTGTTTGATAAAACCGAACGCGTGCGTCGGCATAACCTGCAATGCTCGCTTAGAAACTCCGCTTACCTCCAACTCGGCTTTCTCTAATTCGCCGACAAATTTGTCTACGTCGTTTAACACCATGACGAAAATTTGTTATTTCAAGAACGAATGAAATGATATAGAAGTAATTGCACTAAAAACCCACGGCAACATTGAAATAATTAACGTCAAACGAAACGCACGAACACCTGAGGGCTGCGAACACAAACCACTTACGTGCTCCGTCGGAAACCGTCGAAGGTGGCAGCACCCGACGGCTAGATTCAAAATCGCGCAATATGGTCGCGGCTCGAAGCAGTTCAAAGTTAACTTTCCTTCGGACAACCGTAAATTTTGTGATATTTGTTTAATTGTTTCTACTTAGATTAGTTTCGTTTCTAAATTGTATTCCAAGATTGGTTAGTGTGCGTTACCAGTGTTACCATGTGTACAGAAAGAATTGAGTGGTTCTTTGAAACTTACAAGAGTCTTTGGAATCTTTGGCCCAAACGCGAACCTGGTAAGTACCTTGATTTAATGCACAAATATCTGCGTAGTCCTGAATTGTTAAATTAAATCTCGTACAATTAATGAGCATCCGAATACGGTAACGTGTTTCAACAATACGGTTATCAATCTTACGTTAACTAAAATAAACAGTACCAATCCGTCGGCAACTTGCAAGCGACGGCTAGTAGAGCGTCGGATCGTATCTCAGCTCGTTTAATTTATTTACTTTTATTTAATTCATTAATTTGCATAGGCGTTCTATAATTCCTCGATTTGAAAGTTATTCAAGAGTTCATTAGAATTCCGCAGCGTCTTATCATTGCGAATAGGCGTTCTACGATAGTAAGGTTTATGGCAGTTTACTGTCCGTCGCTCGGGTGTTACTTCTATTCTCACGACTGTCATCGCATTTACATATAGTGGCTCTGTGTACAGGCGAATGATCATTAAAAAGATTGTTCGTGTCAGCGTGGACAAATGCAAGCGAACGTAATGATCTGTAATTGTTAATGTTGTTATTGTTGCGTTTCGATACGCACGGTAAAGAGAGCACAAGCCGAACATGGCTACTGTCAAAGTAACCGAGCAGAAAGTAATTCTGTGTGGCGAATACGGCGTCGGAAAGACTTCTATCTTTAGGCGTTTCGCGAACAATACTTTCGTTGCCAGCAACGATCGAAAATCAACACTGGGCCTCGACAACATCGACAAAGAGTACTGTGTCGAAGACAGACGAATACGAGTAATGTGTCTATATTTATAAGTGCACGATCTCACGATCATTAGAATTACGATCGTTAGAATTAGATCCCTAATTGAATCGAGAACCACCGTACCTTTCTACGCGCACGTCTTCATAAACAAAAGTTGCGTGCATGGAATAGAAGCGTTCTATTTCGTAATTTGTTTGTTTGCTGTTGCAGTTGCAATTATGGGATACGGGTGGTATGGAAAGGGTCGCATCAGTAACATCGAGCTATTACAAATTCGCAGAGGCAGCTATCTTAGTCTTCGCGTTAGATAATTCAACATCTTTTCACCTTTTATCGCAGCACCTGCTCGATATCGTTACTTATGCTGAGAACGCAAAGATATTTCTTTGCGGGAATAAAAGTGACTTGGAGAGCACAGCTCCTCAAGTCACTGACGCAGAAATGGAGCAATTCTGGTTAGCATAGCGATAGTCTAAGTATTATTCAATGCCTGACGTGTGTTTGCCTATTAAGGGAACATTGCTTCTTACAGTGAACAATGTCACAACTTAATTTCTGGTATATATAAAACTTCATGTAAAACTGGGGAAGGTATACACGAAATGTTTGAAGACATAGCACAGCATTTAGTTGAAGCTAACAGATCTCGTATGGAATTGCACGAAATGGACAAGGATAGATTTAAGATATCCTATATCGATGAGGCTGCTGACCCGTCGTGTTTGTGCTAAACAATGAAAATTGAAAAGCATGTATCCTGGTCCGAAAAAATTTTTATATACTGGAGAAACTCGAAGCACACGAAAATCAGGTGTGAAGAGTCAAGGTATCTTTTTATATCAAGTAATTATAAGCATTGTACTTTCCTGTGGAGGAAAGCATGGTAAAAGAAAAATGCAGGGACAGGAAGGGGGAATATTAATCAAATTTAAACGGACGACTTTAAATAAACATTTATTACAGAACGAAAAGTATTTCACTTAATTAGACTCGATCTATTTATATGACTTACAGTGAATTATCATTGTAAACTTAATCCACACTATCTATATAATTAGATAGTTAAGGCTATGTGGCGAGAAGCCACTAGTGCTGTGTCCATTTGATGGTCTTCAAGTCGATTCCCTCTTGGACCATTTCCCATAATGGGCTGGAAAACAAGCAATTCAGATACGTATTAATATGTGTGTACTACGATTAATATTTAAGAGCAATTATTCGAAACGTCCACAATACGCCATCCGTTCGTTGTTTCCATCGTGCTTTTTATATAAACCGATCCACCCGTGCTTTCGTACCAAATAAACATGTTACAATGGAACAAGATGTACCTCATTTCACGAAGTCTCTTAACGTGCCGAATCGTATTCTCGGCGGTGAAGTCAACTTCCTCGGTCGTCGTAAACCGACCGATGCCGAATCTAATACTGGAATGTGCGAGATCTTCGGATGTTCCAATCGCTCGTAACACGTAGCTAGGTTCCAAGCTCGCGCTAGTACAAGCGGAACCACTGCTCAGAGCAACGTCTTTTAAAGCCATTAACAGAGATTCGCCTTCGACGTATGCGAAGGATAAATTCACGCATCCGGGATACCAAGCAACCGCGTCCCCATTCCGTATAACGTGCGGTAAATTCGACATTATCTTGCCGATCAAACGATTCGAAAGCATTGTGATATATTTGTGATCGTACTAGGAGAGAAATGAGTATTTATTTAAAATTGCTAGTACGTAACAAAATGCATTGCGTTTGTAATTGAATTTACCTCCATCTCTGTCTGTGCCAATTCACAAGCCTCTCCCAGACCAACTGCCAAAGGTGCTGGAACAGTACCGCTTCTCATTCCCCTTTCCTGGCCACCTCCGCTTTGAATTGCTTCTACTCGAACCCTCGGTCTTCTCCTCACGTACAATGCTCCAATTCCTGGCAATGCAATTAGCAATAAAGTAACTGAAAATGAAACGCACGACGGGTATTTTCATTGTACCTTTAGGACCATAGATTTTATGACCACTGATAGACAATAGATCGATATTCATAGCATTAACGTCAATCGGAATTTTTCCAATTGCTTGAGCTGCATCTGTATGGAAAAACACCTTCTTCTTCCTACAAGTTATTATTATCATAGAACACGAAATTTCCGGTCCCAATATATTAGTTCGTTACGAGCTTCCTCTTACCTACAAATAGCACCAATTTCTGCAATTGGTTGCTGAACACCAATCTCATTGTTCACCATCATAACAGAAACTAAAGAGGTAGTTGGTCTGATCGCATCTTCCAATTGATTAAGATCAATAAGACCATTCGGATTCACTGGAATATAAGTTACTTCAAACCCTTCTGCTTGCAAGGCTCTGCAGGAATCTAATACGCATTTGTGCTCCTATATAAAAAAAAAAAATGACAAGTCCCAGAAATATTCATCAGAGCTCATGATACTTTATCAATATATTAATATAGATAACATACTATTTGTGTGGTCACAATATGATTCTTCTTCCCCTTATAGAACCTTGCCACCCCTTTTACAGCTATATTATTACATTCTGTTGCACCAGATGTAAATATGATTTCCTTGTTGTCTGCCCTGATTAAATTGGCCACTTGCTATTGAAAACGAAATATTCTATTATCAAGGCTGTTAAGTCAATTGATTTTTCATGTAATACACCAAGCTAAAATTGCAAGCGATATTAACTTTGCGTGCATGTTCCACAGCCGATTCTGATTCCCATCCATACATATGAGTCCTAGAATGTGGATTTCCATATTGTGATGTTAAATAAGGCATCATTTTATCCAACACTCGAGGGTCCTG
Source organism: Holcopasites calliopsidis (assembly GCA_023838395.1). NCBI lineage: Eukaryota > Metazoa > Arthropoda > Insecta > Hymenoptera > Apidae > Holcopasites > Holcopasites calliopsidis. Next base: position 4,871,102 of record JALHAQ010000009.1, read on the forward strand.
CATCAAAATTTCAGATATTTCATTTTAAATTTCTACCATAGCATAGACATTTGATACACCAGATTTACCAGTGGGGTAGTTGCTTGGGCGTCTAAGTAAAGGGCCCTACCTTCCGCGGGGCCTCTTTTGTACTCGTCTGAGATAACGGCTGCAATACAATAATTCGATCACGTGAAAAGTAAAGGAAAGATTGATACACAGTTTATATTACAATGCTTACATTCGTATTCCGCGATTTCTGTTAAACTCTGACCACTAGCATGTACAGCACGACACTCCTTCACGCGGTTTAAAGTGGACAGTAAAGTTCTCGCCGGTCGAAACATTTTTATTCTTACGAAAACAACGATTTATTTCAACTATCCCAGATTTCTGGAACACAGCATGTTATAACCTTAGGTAACCTAACTGGTATAGAGTTCAGTTTTGTTTTCAGCTTCTATCTAGAAACTTTTGGAACTACCTATACGAGAGTGGAGATAAGAACGGTTACGCTTCTCCGGCCAGAATGTGCCCGGCAGCCCTCTGATTGCTTGGATACTTTAGCCATTACTGAAGCGCACCTTTCGAAATATAATACTTATACTTAGCAATTCTTGCGCAAAGTGATGCAATGCTGGTCAGACTTTTATATGTACAAATAATATACTGAACTGTATTTTTTTTTTTTACATATGGGGTTTGAATCCATCATCGTCTCTGACAAGAAGCGGACGGGAGAGAAAGGTGGTAATGTTTCCACAAATAGAGGAAGTTAGGAAAGAGTATTTTTATTAAGTACGATAAATGCAGAAATCATTCGCATCGATTCGGAGCACTCCAAAGTTAAAGAAAATAATTTAATTCGCACATAAGTGTCACGCAAATGGCAAACGCAAATGTACAAATACGTTCACGTAGACAGACGATACAAATATAAAAACGTACAGAAATAATCACAATAATAAAATACTGATCAATCTGGCAACTTACTGCCGATCTTTCGACAGATTCAATGAATCGCCGATATCAGCGACTTGAGGTTGTTGCTTCTTGTGTGCAGTGGTCATATCTAACATGCCGCTGTACTCAGACTTAGAGATCGATAGATCTTCCGTTCCTGGATACTCGTTCGATCGGTTCAGTTTCGCGTTATCATTTTGTACATCAATCTTTTTACGATCGGTCGAGTAGTCTTCAGGTGTAGCAGAAAAATTCCTGCAAGACTCGGCAGATCCGATGTTCGCCTTGAATGGCGATTGTATTGGATCAACGACTGCGAAATCGCTCGACTTACGCTCGTTCCCATCTATATCTCTCGCCGGAGATATTTTACCGATGGGACCGAACAAGTTCGCGATATTACGCATATACGCGGATGGCGATGGTGACGAGGTCCTCGCGAAGTCCGGCATGGGAAAACCGGAGAGCTTCGCCAAATCCGCCGTGGAAAAATTAGCTAACTTCGACAGATCTGAAAACTTGGAGATCTGTTGCGTTATATCCGCTAATGGGAAATCGGGAGCCGCGGATGACCGCGTTTTATTAACGCTGCCGTCCGTTCCGTGAGTATTGGATACTTTCGAGAAGTCGGTGGGCGCGAAATCGTAATCGCATTTCGCATTCTTCACGGAGACCGTGAGTTCTCCGGATTGAAAGCTGGGCATCACTTCCGACGGCGACAGGTGTTGTTTACCCGCAAGGCTTCCGTCTTTTATTTGTGTGATGGATGCAGCATCCGCACCCATATTGTCTTTCTTAATGTTATCCCTAGAAGTTGATGGCTGCATCACAAATGGTTTCGAAGTAGGTGTAAGTATAGCACCGTCAGGCTTGAAGTTCACCGGCGTCAGGAAGACTGCTGCGTTGTTGGGCGCGAGACCGACACCTGGCGGAACCGAGGATACAAGAGACTCCGAGGACGGTACCAGAGGGAATTTCATCGAGAGATATTCGGACGCTGCTCCGTCATCCGAACCCGGACATATCATTTCCCTGATCACGTCCCAATAAGAGCCGTTCGATCTATTGCGCCCGGGTAATTTCGACGCTAAAGAACACTTCAAAAGCCCAGGTATTTATTATTATTTGTTTAATTATCATTGTTTTATTTTCACCTTGTGAATACCTACTCTTAAACGTTCGAGATACGTCGTATTGTTATTAAAGTTGGCAGTGAAATCGATCCCCCCTTCGCTTCTGTAATACTCTATGCATCTCCTCTGAAGCAGCAAATATTAATAATTCGCTAAAAGGCTGTGTTTTGTCGAATTATTAATCGAATAATAATCGGACACTTACAATTTCTTCTAATGTATCCTGGGACAAAAAATGCTCTTGAGATAGTGAATAACTTAAGAGCATTGGTCTTGGGTATTCGTGAGGCCGATTTTCGGCGGGTGGTAGAGACCAGAATACATTAAAATTTGACTCATAACAACTGCCATCCGCATTGTAAGGGGCTGAAATGAATAGATCCTGTGAATTTGAGGAAGGATCTTTATCCAGTGTACCAAAGCACAGAAATCTTACAGCATATTAATCCCACACATGGTGTGTACCCATTGTCGCTGGGTCCCTTCATTTTAATCTGATAATCTAATTGAGCATCGACATCCCTAAGGGAAGGAGAAGCATGGGACTTTGGATGGGAATGATACCATCCAACTAGTGTCACCCTCTTCCATTCCATGGCCCTGGCAATTTCAGCTTCAACCGCAGCTGCAGCTGACTTGTCTTTGCCAGAGTATCGACATGGGAAGGCAGTTGTTATCGATAGATCTGACATTCCAGAAAAAAAAAAATAATCTTTAATGGCTGAAAGGGATTGCTCGTTGCCCTAATTATTAATACAATATTTACTGTGCGAATTGACATCCCAATGGCCACCAAGGTAGCCACAGACTTCTTTATCCGTTAAATGACAATGCAAGTCCACCAACAGAGCTGCAGTAGTTGTTATAGTGACTAGGAAGGGCTGTATCTTGCCAAGTGTACTGAAAGATGTGAGCTCTACCATTGTGCTCATATCCCTGAAAAATGTTTAATAATTAGTTATAATATAAAACACTATTCCTACTACTTTCTTACATGGCATGACTCCTTATTCCAAGATTGGCATGCTTCACAGGAACCCGTACTACTTGTACTGGAAGACTTGTTTGAACTCTCTCAGGGCTCTCCTCCATCTGTTCTGCAGTTGTTTCCATTCTTTCCATTTTAGTTTACAAGTAATTTTAATAGCATCAAGCTATTGATTACCGGCTATGAAATACACTGCATTGCACACTCATGGCAGATATGAATTATCTGTATAAGCTAGAAGGCCACTTTAAGTCATGCTTCATTATAATCGTGTAATATATTGTTAAACATCTAATACCACTACCGAATTACTATTATTATTGTTAGATGCACAACGCTAGTTACAATCTGATTGTGAGTTGTGTCTGGTTACTAAAGCCACCCTAGTGAATCGATAGAGACATGTAGGGTGCTAAATTTGGTAGCACAGAGTACTTTGGAGCTTAACATTTCCAAACTCACACATAACTTTCAAAAAGGTTGTACATCAATTAATTATGAATGCAACAGCCCTGAGAATATTATAGTATCAATAATAATTTATAGAGAAAAGTAGATTCTTCTACTTATAATGAATAAAGCTCAGATAAAGTACAACAGTCATTCCATGGGGTACAAATGCTTTAATGATTTATTTACAATGTACAACTATTGATGATCATTTGGCACATACAGTAGACTTATGGTAGATAGAAAAGCTTTCTACAAATGATGAGACTATTCCTCGTATTAATAAATAAGTGAGCAATAATAATATAAGGCACCTCTTATTCCCTAATGAGTATTTCACCTACAATCTTGGATTATTACAAAATCGTGTACGCCGTCGCCTTTGTATAGACAATCGAAAATAGTATAGTTTTTTTTTGGATTATAAAAAGAAGTTATAAATATCAAATAAGAAAATACTAATACTGTGTATAGAGATTGCGATTGACTTGTGCAGTTTGATTGCTTGGCACTACAGTACTAACATTATACTACTCTAAAAAATATTACTTTTGCGCATACTTTCAAGTTTTGATATTGCCACAAAGTTATATTGCTTGACACTTGAGAATTTTACATTCTCTGATCTGGTTCCTGGCAGTAATCATAAATGGGTATCTCTGGTGGTTCCTCCATGATGAGTTTAGGAGCACAGCTTCTTGTAGCTGCTACTATGCACAATGTTACGGCTGAAGCAGCAGCTACATGCCATGAAAATACCAGAGCAATACCTTCTGGTAGCATTGGCACAGTATGGTAGATACGTACCATGTGTGCTATCCAACCACCATGGAGCAATGTTGTACAGGCTCTCAGAAGTTTCACCTCAGGCCACACAAGTTCCAATGCAATGGCCAGAGCTGTTGTCCACACTATGAGAGCTAGGATTTTGTCAACAATCGCATTACTCCCAACATTTGCCCACAAGAAGAGATACCCTTCTATAAAGAAGCTCTGGGCAAGGGCCAGTTTGACCAAACCATTGCTCACATTGTGAGGAAAGTAGAAGTTCAAAACATCAACCAGACCGGAGAATGCGAAGAATAAATATATTGTGGCAAGCACAACTTTGGGAGAGACTGTTCCAACTTGTTGCAAACCACCAGTTATTGTACCAGCCAACCCAATGGCTGTAGCAATCAATTTCAAGCTTCCTTCTATGGGATGTCTGTTCATAAGTTTCTCACATTTCTCTAGAAGTCTTAGGCCCTTTGTTGTATTTGAGTCATCTCCGGGTCTTAGGGATACCCAGTACTTGGCATATTCGTAGCACCACTTTATGCCAAATGCATAGAATATGAAGCCAGTGAGGACACAAGGCATATGGCTATCCATGGAGTATGCTTCAAATTGTCCCCTTGTTCCTTTGTAGTTATCTGCAAATGATGAGAAGCTTACAGGGACTTTCGGAGAATACAATATTTCATTGATATCAAGATATTGATCAATTAAGCTTGTCCCTAGCACTCTAGGTGGCCCATCGAGTGGATCAATAAGTTACTAAACAGTAACGATAAAAATTGGTGCGAAATAGGCTGTGGAATTTATTTACTTACAATATACTTGGCCAATGGACAGACAAACGAAGCCTACCCCCTGGATGTTTCCTGGAATGGACAGAAATTTTGGGGAGCTTAAGGCCTGGACACCAGTGCCGCTATTCGGTAGATAATCGAAGTAACACATTGCGGGAGTGCCCAATTCGATGTACCCAAAGCTGTTCGTTGAATATATCAAATATTTTTAATAAGTGCCGCAAGAAAATTTTAGATGAACTAATTTTTTTGATACTACGATTCAGGATAGATACATCGAAGTAATATTTATACAGGAATACTATGAAGTAAATGAAACAGTCAGGTGTAAAATACTTGGATAATTATTAAGATGTGATGGTCAATCGAATATATTAATTATATATTTTATAACGAATACAGTTACGATTAGAATGTTACATATCGTTAGATGGTAAATCTGCGACGGTGATCATAAAACTTGCCCGACCTAGGGTCAGATCGCGCTATCTTCCAATTTCTTATCAGAAATTTATATTTTATGCGAAGCACAGTTAATCGCTAAAGTCTCCGAATAAACTCGGCGTGCATTGCACCCCGGGCATATTTTTAACGATACCTTACGAGAAAGGAAATTTGTCCTAATACTCCTCAGCCTGTGATACATGTAAACTGAATGGAGAGAAATATGCAGCGCGATATTAATCGACAAATTTATTTCAAATAATAAAACAACACCCGTCCGCGCACCGGGCCGATACATGGTTGTGGGGAATATTGATACGCTTCCCGAAATTCAGAGCCCGTTTGCAGATGGTATTGCTGTGACTCGAGCACGGCCTTTCATGTACGTCTCAATTATCGTTATGTAAATTGACTCAGTTTTGTGATGTGTGTTCTGCAACGGGATGAGCATGAACACGTTCAAGCCTTCAGGGTTTATCGGTTGCGCGCGTAGAGGATTCCAATCGGGCAAAGTCAAGATCCGTCGATTTCGGAACTACGATCGTTAAATAAAAAAACGTTACACCGTATTCCAAGCGAGTCCAATCACACAAGGATGGTCCAGCCGACCGTCAAGAAAAAAAAAGATAGATGCTCTCCCCGTAGATTAATGCATGCAAATGATAATGAGCAATTCCGACGTGTCACGCGCCGATTTCGGGGGTTGCTGCGAAGGGATAAACCCAAGGAGGATTATCGAAAGTGGTCGGATCGCATCTGTCATATACAACGCGTTATTATTCCATTTCCATACACGTCTTGCTGTTTCTCCCTTTCGCATCGCCGGGATCATACACTATCGATCCGAATCGCCGTGTAATCTCGCAATCGGATTATCTTGCGGAACGGTAAACGAAATCGAATCACCGCGTGTCGACGGATACACCGCTGGGTCCAATCAATACACCATATTACTCTTAATACCGACGGGACGAGGTACACAAAATGGGGTGGAAAACGAGGGAAAAATTCTGCTGGAACAGAGCGGAGCGATACTGATTTCCCTTTACCGGCAGATAATATCCTTAATGTAGCAGTGTCTGATTTCAAAAGGGGTAGTCCAATCTTGATCCTCGAAAAGCCGCAGACTTGTCGCGCCGTAAGGAGTACAGGCACAACACGTTTTTTCCATTTTCATTTGTCGGAACGGTAAAACGGGGCAAGGGGGGGAGTGGGAGCATTGGGGGTGCAATTCATATTTGTCCGTAGGCAGCAGCGGAATTGCACCTTTAATCAAGATTTCTACCAATTTGCGAGCGCCGACGGCGCGAAGACAAAGCCTATTGTTGCCGTAACTGGTTGGGGCTTCAAGTGTTCCAACGCAACGGTGAGAGCCCGATGCGCGCATGTACCGGGTGTACGACCAGACGGAACCAGCAAATCGTACAATAGATCAATTGTGACAGTCGGTACTCCAAAATGTCTTCGGACCATCGTCTAATATTATCAGCAATGCTACTTCAAGGGCAGAATTCTTGGACAAACCGTTTCGTTCGAGTATTGCATTGTTGTGACAGTGATCGAAGAGCTAATTGAGGAATAAATAGTTATCTTAAAGTACGGAGTGCAATGGGAAGAGGTGCATCAGTGCATTGACCGATCGGATGTTTGTGCATACGAATTTAATCAATTGGCTAGCACTCTGCGAAACTGGGCTGCAGCAGAGGGTACACCCGTTATCTCCAGAGCATACATGCGCCTTCGCCGGTCTCTGTCGGGCCGGGAGTTGAGAAGAGTATTCTGGAGCGGAGGTTGACGCTCAGGGACTGCCAAGCTAGTCGCTTCGCATCCCAGAAGTCCCTACCCCACCGTTTGCTTCCGGCTAAGCCCGTTGCCACCGCGTCCCAAGCAACTTGAAGCCACTCGTACTTCTGTTTGTGTTTGCTAATTGTGAATTGTCTACTTCTTGCCGGAGGCCCGCGTATACACCCCGCGCGAATAGACAGAGAGGAAAGAAAGGAAAGGAGGCGAAGGGGAAGAAAGGAAACCAGCGGGAAGAGAGGGCCAACTCTGAACCGGAGCAAGAGAGAACGGGGAGAGACTGCACGTATCCCGCGTATAGAAAACGTTGCAGGCCGTGTATGCGAGCATATCGTGTACGGAATGCTCAGACTGAGGAAAAACCATTCCTCTTCAACCCCCGTAGGCGACGTATTTCCTCCGTTCCTTACACCCACAAGCGACGACTGTTCCTCTCACACCAAACACTCCGTTCCCCCCTTTTACTCCTCAGACACTCGAGTTTACCTCACTACTAGTCACTGCTTACGCGAGCACTACCCACCAAGAGGCACCCGCGAGTTAGAGGGTACCAATTTTTAGTCATCCTCTCTGTCTTTGCATCCCTCGAGGTAACGTGACGCTACGGCCTCTTCGCCTTCGGGGAAAGAGGGATGTTCGTTGAAACGCAACGATTGTTCCGTTCGTTTATATGGTACAACAATCAGGGGTATTGTCTCAGCAAATTATTTTTGGCGGAGGAAACGGACCGGTATAATCAGAGGGCTAACTTGACCGATATGATCCCCTTCGACGGGTGATAATGAGTCCATACCAGACTTCCCTCTGGCTTTATCGCATTGTTGTGAAATAAAACAAAATCGGTGGCGCATTGTAAGGAATATGTGTTGGCACACCCTCCGTCGGATGCTGCCCGGGCTGTACGGTCGAAATATCCTCCGTCTCTCCAGAGACGAGGGACATATTGTTTGGTTCAGTAATTCCTCACGTTATTTCCCGTGTTTGCTTTTTATCATTGTAAACTGATATATTGTCCGGGGTAACTCCCCCTCGAAGTTACAGCGGTCGGTTCTCCCTGGAAAGAGAACGGCGAAGGGAAACGGGACGAGGAGATGTGGACACGAGGACGCAGACAGAGCCCGGTCGAATGCGCGGAGTTTAACTTTCGTGGTCCAAGCGGAAACGAGATTACTCGCCGACACTCCTGGCTGCTTCATTCGACCGAGCCGCAAATACACGTGGAACCTCCTGCATGGACGCGGCCGGTAAACAATAAAAGTCTACATCGCGGGCGAAAAAAAAAAGAAATGAATTCCGTTGCTCCTGGTAAACGGACTTCGCCTTTTTTTTAAGCATTCAATATATTCGCATCGATGAATAAATAATTGGGAATGAACAATTGCAATGTCGATTGGAGAATATAAAATCCCGTTTTGCGTCTCGAGTGCTTGCGTATGACACTGCGTCCTTCTGCACGTTTGTTGCATGGCGCGGCACGTGTATTAGCGCCAAACTCGTCACGGAGCAAACAGTGAATTAAGCTTCGTATCCCCCGCACTTCAGCTTCGAATAAAAGCTCGTCCCGTATAAGATTGGTAAATAACGCGTGCCCGCATCACGGGATCCCTTCGAGGAGTTAATGCCTATCTGGTTTTTAACACAGCATAGAATCCCTTCGGGGGATGAACGAAAATCTCAACATTGAACAACAAGAAAATCAACATCTTCACCGAATAATTAGATTTCCACGTTTTTCCCGACCGCCATTTAAAATTCCACCCTCGGTCCGGAAAAATTTTCCTCGGATCCTCTCTTATTTCACCGTCGAGCTTCATAATCCGTTAATCACGCTAGTCGCGGGAAGAGGGTAGAAAACAGGCGCGTAATCTAAGAAAAGGCGTCGGAGCATTGGCGTCGGTAGAAAGTGGTTGTAAGTGAATGAAAGTGGATGCAAAGGTGGAGGTGTGGTTGCTACGAGGTCGTCTGCCTGGCAAAGCTGGCATGATCCGCCACGGAAGACAGGGTTCTGTCTGTCTTTATCAGCCAGCCAGGTAGGGGTTTCGGAAGCCAGCTATGCGTCTCTACCATCGCTAACCCCTCAGGAGAAGCCCCGGAGGGTGACGGACGCCCACGATTGGCGTGGCTACCCCGAACGAGGGAGGACATCGTGCACCCCTATTGGCTCCCGACGAATCCATACTCGGTATTCATTCGCCGGCTCATTCGTCGACCCCTCGATCCGGGCACCTTCTATCTCCTTTCCCTTCTAACCCCAAACGCGGTGCGCTGCGCTGGATGCAACTCACCCCTTGGTACACCGTCGCGGCGAATCTTTTCACTGCATTTCGCCGCCAGCTTTCACCTTTCGCCGGATATTTCTAAGCAAATATTTTTTTAATAAGCACCCGTGCCACTCCTCGTTAACGCGCCCCGACGATCAAACGCTAATTCATGGATACTTCCGGAAACTTGCTTTCCAAAGTTCTCCATTCTTTTGGAGCGTATCTAAGATTTGTCAAATTGTAGATAACTGCTACAAAGCCAACATCATCACCGATAGAAGATACACTTTAAAGGAACCCCATTTGGGATGGTAGCGTTTTTCACATTGAAAGACAGGGTCCAAGCGAAGCTGGCCAAGGGTGCGGGGGGGATCGATGAAGAGCGTCGAACGCGGGTAAGGAAGGTTCTTCGTCGTTCGCCTGCACTTTTAACGTCGCCGCGCTCCGTGTCGCCTTCGTCCCAATTGAATGAGAGAAAAAAAAAAGCAGGCGAAAAAGGTGGCTCGACCGTGCCTGGAGCGGAAAAGGCGAACGATAGCCGGGGATGAAATTGAACAGGGATAGAGCATTCCTCGGGGTGTTGCAACCTATGATCGTGCAACGAGATGGGCGGGTTTTTAGGTTGCTCTTTGCTCCGCCCCTGGCACCGCCCCATTGGTGGTTGCTGTTACCTTCAACTTGCGATCTCCCTTCACCCTTCTGTCTGCAGCTGAAACCTTCGTTGGGTTTTGCCAGCAGCCACTGCATACACGTCAGCAAACGGCGCCTATAACGGATCGTTCGTGATCACCGTCGATCATCCGCCAGGGATCAACCGTTCCACGGTATCGCGAGACAGATATTTTTTCGCAGAACCGATAGAAGCTTGAAGTGATTGCTCGTGAATTTGCAAGGGGAATTCATCGATGGAGGAACGTTCTGTGTATCAGGGATAGTGTTGTTTCATCGAGACGAAGGTGTAGGAGAATTTGGACGTCCTAGGAGGATAGTGAGCTTTTTCGGGAAAAGACGTTTGATGACCGAAGAATCGGCTGTACCCCATGGTAGACCAGAATGGCTGATCGTTTGAGGACTTGAAGACTTTGGAGGCTGAGCTCTGTACACTTTGAGCAAGAGAATCTTGATCAGAATAGAAATGTGCGGTTTTTCGAGTTCCCGTTTATTTATGGATGAGATACTACGACCGTACTGAACATTGTCATCCAGAGAAGTTTAATTTATCGATGTGATGAGCGCAAATTTAACAGAGGGAGAGGAAGTAGCAATTTACTGAAAGGCTCAAAGTGTCTCTGTCGCAATGGCGTGTAGACGAAAATTGAAGAGCACGAACTGATTGTGCGCTTTCGATAATGTCGACGACTAATTTGAGACACTTTCTGTTAATGAATGTCGACCTATCGGAGGCCGTCGCGTATCACCATGAAGAAAGAAGCGGATTGGTGACCCAAAGGAAATTGCTCCTCGTTCTGCAATGTCGCGTTAGCCGAACGAACTGCAAGATCAAGTAGGACCGGATCCGATACCACGTTGCCGTCAAATTTGAACTCTACTCCTTGGGGTCCTGGAGAAGTCAGAGTTGGTGAAAGTGTTGAGGATTATTGGAAGCCAAAGTGACTTGACACAGCTGCGAATCGAATCAGTCTATTGGACTATTCCGTAAGTACTGGATCTCTTTTATTTTTATTATGAAATAATCAATGGTTCCCTAAATATTATCTTCCATGCGAGATATGGTATTGTTAAATGTGCACATTCAGTACCCAGCCTTCGTCGGATTATTCTCAGAAAATTTAATAATCGGGGGTGCATTACCAGATAATTGACTTAGCGCAATTAGCCAGATTTGATAAGTGGATGAAACGGAGGAACCACTTCTCCTCTGACTGGTAATTAAATGGATTAAAATGCCGGCTGCCTTCGAATACTCTTCCAAGTTGGCGCGATACAGGGAGGTATATTTCAACCCTTGAAACATTTAAAGTACACTATTGTTCAACTAAGTTTCAAGCAACAAAAATTCTCTAAAATATTATATCCGCAAGATGTACCCCGCTTCACGACCATCCCCAAAACATCCATCAAAATGCAATCTGTAGATTAGGCCGTATAACCATTCCGACGTTTCCCAGGCGGGATAATCGTCTCGTAGCGACGGGTGCGGTAAGTTCGACGGACATCAAAGGCCATTTTCCAAATCCACTCTCCAGCGACATGTATCGGTGAGAGAAAACGACATATGTAAAGGCTTTTAGCGTGTACGGGGCAAGCTTTGCGAAAGGAAACCACCCCACGACGGTACCGTCGCGCATTAATCGCCGAACGGTACAAGTGGTACTGGAAATTAGCGAACAATTAGCTCACCCCGTTTATGTTTTCTAAACAAGCGAGGCAATCGACGGCCCATTAATTTCAAGCATTCGTGCAACGGGTCTATCAAGCAGCTACCAAGCCCCACCTCTGCCAGCTATGCACCTTTAACGTGTACGCAAGCTACGTAAGTGGCTCGAGAATTCGAGTGTGTCCGAAGTATCCGAGCAGTATTCGAGCGTGGTAGTACTCAGGCTTTTCGAGCATCACGGCTCGAAAAGAGGAACACGTCGGGAAGGGGTTGGAGGAAGGGGTCTTGTAGTGTTTCGTTGCGCTTAAAAGGAGGGGGTTCTACGGAGGGTTTTCGCTGCAAGGCAGCTTTGGTGTTGCAAGCCTCTTCAAACCTCGTGCAAACACTCGGGGACAGGGCGTTCGCCTGGTACGACGATTAATATCCCAATAAGGCCTCGTTCACGGGGCTCACTCGACCATGCTGCCTCGTTCTTTATTCATTGTATCGTAGCTCCTCCCGCGGGATAAACTGCCCGATACCGGAGCTGTTCCGTCACTTCTTTTTTTACCTTCGCAACCTTCCTCGACTTTTCCTTTTTTTTTTCTCCACAAAGTGAATTCCTCAATTTCCGCATCGATCGCCGACAATGGGGAGAGTGTCGGAGAGGAAGGTAGCCTCGTTGGTTACGTCAAATTTGTCGCTGATCGTAACCGGCGCAGGTGACGAGCGAAATTTTACAGCGGGCCACGCGATTAGCATACCTATCACGTTCGTGGCGCGTGTCATTTATTCGCGGAAAGCCGGTGCTGAAACGAGCCTATACAGCGACGTTAATTACCGATCAAACCACTGAGATGTGGGCACATATCCCCGCGGATACCGAGATATCGTTTCAACAATCGATCCTGTACCCACGAACTGGTAGCCCGTTTTTAAGTGGCCCGTGGTAAACGTCGCCTTTCTTTATGGCCGCAGATAAACGAAACTGTTCTAATAAAAAAAAAAAAAAGATATCTCCAGACCGTACACCAGTGCACGCCGTTTTAATTAACAAGCAATGAGGGATTAGCGGAAAGGAGAAGTCGTTCCGAGTTTCACGAGGATTATAAATAATAAAATATTGCGCGCGAGTGCAGGGGGAATATTACTCTCCTAATTGACCGCTGTTTTCTTTTTATGCCTGTCCTTCGGGCAAAATTTGGCGAAATGAAAATTTATATACCAAGAAGCCAGCCAGTCGATATTTTTGCTCCGTAAATATTTGATAGAAGAGGAGGGGGTAAGACGAGGGTGAGGCACTCGAATCCAAGGGAGTCCGCGCATTTTCCTCCTTTTTTTTCATTTTATTTTCCCCCGCTCTGGATATTGAAGTCTCGGGGCATTATTACGCTACTTGATTTCGCATCGTGCCAGCTGTCTCCGATTATTCACCATAGAAATTTCGGGGGATTCGAGTTCAAAGGGGACCCCGCGGTCCTCCGCTAATATTTGAGGAGGCCCCGTGCAGTCGTGGGCCCTACCGGACGTTAAGCTTCAGCTCCCGTTGTGCTGCTCGACATTCCTTGCCTCTTACTTCGCGCTACAAATTTATTCGGGCAATATACACCTTATCTGGTAACAGGCTTTAACCATTTTTTAATAAATCATCGCTGCACGGTTGCCAAAAAAAAATTCTGCTGAACGTTAAAGAGCATTCCGCGCCCGTTAAAATACCTTGGAGTGAAACAATGGAACTGAGACACCACGCGAGCAGACCAAAGTATTCTAAGTATTCGAGTAGGGGCTGAAGCGTTTCTTAAGTGACTCCCCAGTTACCTGCGAGTTGACACATCTCATTCCACCTTCTGCTAAACTTCCTGACACCTTGTCTAGTGCAGTGAATAATGCGCCTTTAAACAAACCCCACATCTATCACCAATTTCCACTAGCTTCTGCAGTAGATTAAGACCAATAATTTCCTCGACATCGCACCTTGAATTCGTCAGAATAGAACGAGCCCCCTTGCCAGAGAATACTCCACGAACGAACCCAAAGGTTTCTGCGGCCACCCCTTCCGTTCGATCTCTTTCCATTTCTCCCCGTGGGCCCGTCTCGCGCCAAGGATCAGCGATAGTTCGCCAGATAGCACCCGGCCACGTTGCTCGGCGGGTGGATGTCAGTTATACCAGTAGAGTCTCTCTCTCTCGCTTGGTATTTTCTACCTGCATCGGAGAACGTGCATGAACACTGTCTCGAGATATACCTGCACGTGTGGCGCGCGCTACTCGCTCGCACTTTTATGCGTACGAACTGCACGCACGTACGTATACGCGAGATGTTATCCGGCTTTCTCGCGTGTGTAATAGTACGTGCAACCGCGAGGTCGTGGATGGGGTTAAAGGTGGCTGGTATCTTGTTGGAGGGCGAGAAATACGAGCCGGCCACGAAGCTCTTCCACCGGCTTTGCGTGGCCACCGATCGAAGTGCAACCGAGAAAGATAGATAGGCCGAGAGGAAGGGAGAGAACGTAGCCGGGGGGTTGCTCCGCCTGTTCGCACCCCCTTTTCGCTGTGCTCTTTAAAAAATTAGCCTCTCGATGCGAGCGCCGGCCGACACCGTGGTTTTTATCTGGTCGCGTTCTGTTCCTCTTGCTAGCGCGATTGCATCTTTGCAATGGTAATGCATAGGTGACGAAACAATCGGTGCATCTATAATTCCAAGGGCTCCTCGTGATATCTTTCAGTACCATTCATTTATTTAATAATCCTCCAGGAATAGAATATCCTTCTTTCAATTCGTACTGGCGCGAAACGCGTGCGATTGGCATTACGAGAACGGGCGCGCACCGAGAGCGCAATAAATCAAGATAAAGTTATGATAAACAAATTAGTCGGGCCTGCAACCCCTCACCGGTGTTATTGTCTATCGTATATCTACCTACAAATTACCGGCCGTCCCGAACACCTCGGGGTAACTGCTACTCGCTGCGCTCGTGTGCCCCTCACACGTACAGGGGTTGAAGGAAATTCGAGGGGTAACTCGAAATTAATGCACCACTTCCTCTCGGCGTAACCTCGAATCGCAGTGTAACCAGCGTGCCCTTTATTTATTCGATCAGCTCAACTCCTTTAAGCATGAACCTTCTCGGATTCTCTTCCATTTATTTTCCGCGGTCACAGTTCGGCAAATAAAATTCGCTTACAACTTGCTACGTATTTCTACTCTATCGGTTCGGGTCAATTGATCGGCGACATTTCGTGGCTCGTTTCATCGACGACGCGTACGTGGGTAGGTTCGTTGGCAACGAAAGGTGTTACGTATCCCAGTCCCTTTTTTTTTTTACATTAGATCAATGATGTAGATTCAGTTTCCTTCCTCCGCCATCCGGTCTCGAAGTAAACGACGGCATTAATTTCGTCGCCACTCAAGACGTCGGACTTTATAGTAAAAATATACGAGTGGTGGGCAGGTGACGCGTCCTGTGTGATAATCACACGTCATTTGCCCCTGTGCACGGGCAAAATATCAATTCTACCGGCCAGTGAAAAATGTTCATGAACGTTGTTCGGAATGAAAGCCGATTTTCGCGATGTCCGCGAACGGACACTCGTTGGCCGGAACGGAACGATATGGTTAAGCATTTCCATAACCGCGTCCCGGTGCGCAGAGGGAAGAATTGAAACGAGTGTATCAGGACTATTTATCGGCTTGGCAAAATTGACCGCAAGAAGGGGATCTAGTTTATTAGACTTTACGGGGAGAGAAGAAGCGGCGCAAATAGCGCCTCGTAGTCTTCGTTTTAATTGGCGAACAAATGCGAGTCATAAAGAAAAAGACACCACTTGCAGGAAGGAAGAAGTATTTGCATGATTATCGCATTGGGCAAGACGTTTGCACGCCGGTGTACAGAGAGAACGACACTGAGTGATTTTCTAGTGGGAAACCGTAGTAAAAAGTGCGGTCTTAACTTTTAAATGAGCTCCTTAAATTGATCATCCCTTATTAAATATTATATCTGATAGCAAGTGCATGATAAAAAATGTTTCCTCGCTTGTATTTAATTAGCGGGCAGATAAGATGCGAGAGCGAGGAGGTGCTTTTTCACGAGACACGGGAAAATGATAAATCCCTATTTATAGGCGTTAACGTGATGTTGCATGGAGGGCTCCGGAGGAGTGTCCAGTCACGCTATGGAAATTATGACGTATTACACGATTGCCTTTTCGCCGTCGCACGCTGCTTGCCTGTGCCGTGACTAATAAGCAGATGTAATGCAATTTAGCACGCATCGTATTAACGCCCGTTTAAGTTACAACGCTCTTCAATCGAACCCGACGATGGTTCAACCAAGAATTTCAATGATTTTCCGAGCGCGAAATATTTTTGAACATATTAAATTCCGTTTGGCTTGTTAGACCGTCATTCAAAGGCCATTTTCGGGAAATAACTGTCTGGTTAATAAACTGGTTCGATGCCGATCGGTACGATCACTCGTTATCGCGAGCAACACTACAGCCAATTACTCGGCTCTTCGGATTATCTCGATTACTTTAATTAACATGCCGTTTCGAACGAACTCTCACACGAATCCGCTTCGCTGTTCCGCGCGCTATGCATATGCAAGAGGCCGGCGTGTTACCAATTTGCTATTTTAATTTTTATGCCCACCTCCATTAGCCGATGACCCCGTTCACGCGACGTATCTCGCACGCTCGTCTGATTAAAGTGGATTATCTTGTTCATACGTACGTACGTTGCGATCGTACTGCGTACCGGACCCTTTCGCGTTGCAACAGGACTTCGTCGCTGACGAAACGCATTTCTTCCATACTATTTCCGAAACTTTCTAAATCGGTTATACTTCTATCTTTACCCATCGCCTTCAGCTTTCCCAGCATTGAAATGGGGAAAAATGTGCACTCCAGTGGAAGGAGCAGCGTGCGGTTAGAGCGTAACAGAAGTTTACGGGCACCGGAAATTCATGCTTATTCACTGAGCACCGAAAGGGCGACCGGGTATAATTTACGTATAAATTAAGCCGAATGAATCAACGGCAGACGATTAATCGCAATGGCCTCCTCGTAATAATAACAATGCCCAGAGCTTGTTTACGAGCGGTAAACGAATATATTAGCTTTTTCATTATTCCGCCACGTGGACGTAGCCCTGTCTATCGTGTCTACCTTTCGCCCGCGATACCTGGGTACTCCTGGCACAAACAATGTTCCATGAATATCGTTCAACCATTCCTATCGATCGAGCAGCCCAAAGGGACTAAAGATAAAATCGTATCGAGCGCGTTTAGCAACGCGGCGATCGCTTTAATTGGAAATGGTAGAAACAATTTGTTCGATCGAAAAACAGCGTTCTCACGGTTCACGGTGGTCGAAGATATGCGCGCGAGGAGGGTGGAAAAAAAAAACCGACAATGAGGTGGAGGTTGGATCGTACGAAGTAAACAGGCCGTGAAATTACCTTTTAAATATTAGATTATGATTAAATGTGTACCTACCTCGAAGGCACTAAATGTTCACCACCGGCGGCCTCCATCCCCCGTAGCCGGTTCATAAAGCCGACGGATGGGGGTGGTTTATGGTGGATGAGCCTCGAACCAACCTCTCCAGGCTATATCGTGATATCAATCAGCTCTCGACATCAGATAAGATTCGCTGCTCAGGAACTGAGTGCTTTTCAAAACGTGGATGAGGTTTTTCTTTCGTATCCTCCTGGACCAACAGCGAAGACTATACGGGGGGAAAGAGAGCACATTGTGTGCCCTCGCGAAATGGCAACTGATCGGGTTTTTAATAAACGATTTCATCGTTCGCGTTCCCCCTTATCTCGCCTATCAAAATTATACATCGCAGTGTATAAATAGTGCATAAACAGTGTGACAAATAGCAATCGATAATAGAACGCTTCTTGTGATAACCGTCATCCTGGCGCAAGATAAACGCGACAATGTCGACGATTCTGTCCCGCGGCTAATTGGCATCGTTAATTCACCGTGCATCATAAATGCTCGTGGTAGCACCTTTGGCAATAAATATACCGACTCCCCCGTCGTTAGAATTTAAAGGGCCCTTCACACGTGGTGAACGAAGACCGGCCGTAAAGGCGAGCATGATGGGCAGGTGTTTATATCCGGCCGGTGTTGCATGGCTGTGCATACGATATGCATACATATGCATAAAAAGAACGAAATGCCCAGTGGGCATTCTCTACGCCCACGCTCTCGCTCCCTTTCCGACCGTTCGTCGAAAACCTTCCGTCGCATACATAAGCATATGCATTGCTCACTTAGCAAGATTGATACAACCCGATACATATCTGCTCCTGCTATGCCGACGATAAACGCGTACAGTTGGACGAACGCTTCGCACGTAAATGTGTACATGCTTGCGCGCGCGTAGACGTTCGCGTGGGCTGTATTCGTGTGCTCGAGTCCGCGTGTGCATCCGCAATTACGCGCCGGCAAGACGGAATAGAGCGAAGGATAATTAATGCAAACGAGGTCGAGCCGGGGAAATTTCGGTTCGACGAGGACGCATACCTGGCTGCGAAGGTGAGAAGTGGAATGCTTGGAAAAAAGAACGCAGAAGGATAGGGTGGAGGCGAAAAGGAGTCCAGCCGTATGCAGAAAATATTTACGGGACCGAGCACGGGCTCGTAATACGCTCGCCCCCGAGATATGGAAATTATTCGTGGACAAGTTGCTACGGGCATGT
Source organism: Holcopasites calliopsidis (assembly GCA_023838395.1). Taxonomy (NCBI): domain Eukaryota; kingdom Metazoa; phylum Arthropoda; class Insecta; order Hymenoptera; family Apidae; genus Holcopasites; species Holcopasites calliopsidis. The sequence goes on from JALHAQ010000009.1 coordinate 4,889,721, forward strand.
TAAGGAGACGATATCGATCTGACTCGCCGCGTCGGTTGTCGCAGAAAAATATCCTTTCGCGTTCGGTCTCGTGATTGTCTATCTGGGAGGAATAAGAATGGCGTGGGCCTTGCGCCTCCTGGCTGGCCGATTCTTAACGCTTCTTTCGTGGCGCGTCCACCTGAATGAAATTGAACGACAAACTCGGTGATATTTAAGCGACTGAAATTATTTCATTGACCACCCGAGAAACAATGTATCGCGAGCAATTGAGCCTCAATCGTTAACAAACGGCGGGGAACAAAATTGATCGACGATGGAGTGAAACGGATTTCTTTATCTAGACAACCTTCCAACGGTGTTTCATTGGTATTGGCCGACAAGTAGCTTTCACTCGAGCCCTCCCCCCTCCCGCATGACAGCGTCCCGTTTAACGGCAACGAGAACTTCCAAGTCTCCGGGGAGAGTTTGCCGACCAAAACCAACCCCTGCCGACGATTCGAGGGGTTGCGCCACAATACAAGCAATAACACGTACCGCCTTCCACCCACAACCCTCCTGCCTACAGCGTCGCCTAGTTGCACGCACCCTCTCTTACCTTAATCGACGAAGGATGATTTGGTCTTAAATAAACTTCTCACCTCCATCGACGCAGGCCGGATCGCCCCATTCCGCGACCCTAACCGGTCGTTTATCACATAAATCGTCGAGTGGTCACTTTGATTATGGCTTCGCCATCCCCCGTCTTTTTTTTTCTTTACTCGCTTCCTCGTCCGCGCGCCCCACTCGAATTTCGAATTGAATTCGATTAGAAGGGAACATTCGATCTTCGTGGGCCTACGCTTTATTACTGACGGCCGGCGTCGTTGTTTCTTTCGCAGTTCAATTATCATGTTCCGTCTGTTCTAATTCACAGTCACTCGTTTCCCCGAGATTAATTTCAACAAGCGGCACAGTAGCGTAAGATTAATCCTTCAAAGGCAGCTATCGCACAAAGGAATTAGAGCGATCTCGAGTTCCGTGTGCACACCTTTGCGGCCAGGCGTAGCCAAGACGGAGCGGCGAACAAAGGATCGATCGAAAGACGAGCGTTGCGGTACGAGGCGAGACGGTATTATTCGCCGGCGAGCGGAAACGCTTGGAAGGTAGTAGCTCGGCATCCGGCCACGTGTTCCACGTCGGATGGACCAATGAGACCGACCGTACAGTGGAAAGGGACCAATCTTATGGTCGATCGAGTCGAAGATTTGGACGGAGCGTCTCGTCGGCACGCGCCACGACGATGGAATTATTCAAATGGAATTCACGAAACGAGCCAGCTGCCTCGAGCCGGATCAAAATTTGGGGTGGGTGGGTCGAATGACCGACGCTCTTTGTATGACATACATACGTCTCTTTCATCTCGCTCCCTTCCGCCTTGTTCTTTCCCCGTTGCACGACAACGATTTTCCTTCAAAGAAGAGTCAAAGTCTTCTTTGTCCCCTTTGCTGGTGCATTGTTTTATGCAAGAATTATTTGCGGGGAAGAAGCGATTAAACGATTTCAATCCCGTCGATTGCTTTTCAACGAAGAAGTCGCCTTTCATTTCCTTCTCCCCAATCGTCGAGAAGCGAAGAAAAGCCAAGGATCGTTCCGTGTGCAAATATATAACAGACCCTGTGTTCGATGCTGTGTGTCTTTTCCAATTTTTCTGAGTAAACCATTTCCGCAGAGGGGTTTCCCCCTTATCGTTCACTGCCGTAGTTGAACGTTCGGAAGGAGGGACAGCAGAGAGAGAGTGCGAGCGAGGGCAGAAGGCGAATTGCGACATTTAATGCGTAATATCCTATATAATCTTGTGTGAAAAGCCTCGCGCTATGGTTCACGGTAGAATAAAGACGAGAGAGAGAGAGAGAGAGAGAGAAACAGAGGGTGGTTTCTCGAGGGTGGCCAAGAGACGGTTAAAGGCATTGAGCCGTCCAAGCCACTCGCGAGAATTCTGAGCTCTCTCTGCTTCTGCGTCTGCCGCTGGAAACCCCCGGGGGTTGGGGGTGGCAGATGGCAGCCGTCGGCCCGAGTTCTTTCCAACACTTTAACTCGTCGGAATCGGTAGACATTTAACCCTTGAAAAGGGATACGTGAGACCAAGGGATACACCGTGCATATCACATAATTTTCCTTCAATTTTTGAACAAATTACAAATAGAACAATAATAATAATCGCAGCATCGTACAATTCGCAAGAAATCATATTTGAAAATCAAATTCGACACGAGTTGATCATTTTCTCCAGTCGGTGATTGAGGCGAGGAGAGAACGGTGGATCGAATGATTGAGACACGCTGTAAGACAGGCTGAATCGAAGCTACTCCAATCGCGGGAAGGTCTCCGTAATCGATTCGAGTAGCGAGGAGGAAGTGCGGTTTCCGAGGGGCCCCGAATGCCGACTCGGCCGGCGTGGAGAGTGTGTTGTTGGCGGATTTGACGTGCTTATCAATGGATCACGGATGTAATAGGCTGCACGCACCCCAAATCGAGCACATAACTGATATCTGATAAGGAACCAATAGCCGTGACGGGATTTGCGTGCGACTATTCATGCCTCGGCTCCCTTGCTTGCCAGCCAGCTCGTTCCGTGCTGCGGGAAATTTATTTCACGATTTCGAGAAACACGGCACAGGACGGTGAACTCCGACGAAACATAGTCTAAAATTATTCGCGGCGCGAGACACCATAGTTTCGGTCTGCTATAATATTTCAGAAATATTCTCAGCACGTTTCATGAACCACCCAATTAATTTCCTATCGTGCAATGGCTCCGCAAAAATCCAAACCTATTAGTCATCGGCCCATAGTAAGAGACGTTTTGTTGAAAGGTTTTCACGTCTCGAAAGGAGGCGTTTCCCCGTCATCTGGCGTTCCGTTTCCGTGCAAAAGAGAATACGATCCGCGGGGGTTGATCATTTTAAAGGTAGACCATAGGCCCGTCATCCGGTCGGGCACGCGCCACTCAAGGAGCGTTCCCTCGTTCACCATCGGATGATTCTTGAAGACGTGGATAAGTGTGTCGTACGAGGCAAATGGCACGCAAGACTTCCGGTGCCACCCCTATCCATCTTTGCAGTATCCCCTTGTTGGTGTCGAGTTTGGTCCATTCTTCTTCCACGAGAATCGAGATCGCGATTGAATAGCGGCGAGCGGAAGCAGCGGAAGGGCGGTTCGCAGGACGTACACCGCCGCTCTCTGTGTGCGGACGCAGCGCGCCTGGCGAAAAATTTCTTTTGTAATGTACATTGTTTAAAACAGTGGGTGGAGACGGCTGGAAATGTGAACGGAGAGACCGAGCTCTGTGCGACTCGCGAACGTTCGTCCGTGATGTGAAACGGAACGATCTTTGGCGTTGTCGGCTCGAAGGAAGCCGAACGATCATAGCCTCTGGCGAGCCGATAATAATTTGATTTCCAGCATTGTGAGAGCGAACGATTCCCACCGTGAGTTTCTCGATAAAACGAGCGCAACGCAAACAGGCCTGTGGGGTGGCTGAATGGGCCGCGAAGTGACAATGGCGGTACCAATTGTTTTCCTGACTTTTATCCCACTTATTATTCCGTGAGACTATTATGATCGTCGTTGGCGATCGTCAATTATGTTTGACGAAGGCCGGCGATCTCAAGTTACGCGGCCCATTGTCAGCAGGCCTCTGTAACGACGCCGAAAATTGCGAAATGAACGCGCACAGACGGTGAACCCGAGGCGCCCGCTGTGGCGATCGTGAGCTCACGTCGTCGAACGGCACGTGTGCGCTTTTGCATTAAATCCGTATGACCCCTTTTGTGCTCCTTTTCGTCGATGAATAAAAAAGTTATTACACCATTGGCGTCGTCAACTATTGAATATTTGTTATTCCATGGAATCGGTTCTGAACTGTCAGGTAAAATAGAGAATGTCGGCCGCTGGCATGGATACACGGATCAAACATGAGGGTAGAAACGAAAAGGACGAATCGGTGATAACGAGGTGTTCCAACCGGGAGTTGAAACGCCACAGGGCGAGGGGGTAACAAACCCCCGTGGACTGCGCAGCTGTGAACCCCCCGCCAACCTGGCCCGACCCGACGATACGTCGAACTGCGTGAATTCGAGATGCATTGGAAGCCCAGCGGGACTCGTTGCCATTTTGGTAGAGCCGACCGTATTCATAAGGCCACGCACGTGGGCACACCGATTCCTTTTTTTTCCCTCGACTCTTGCTGCACGCTTGCTCATACGCAGGGCACTCTGGAATCGCTTCGTTTTAAACAATACACGCCTTTCGCCACTCAAACTTTGTCTCTGCAAAGCCTTCTCTTAAACTACAGTACAGTGAGACGTCCTCTTAACACGGTACAAATTAAATTTCAAATTGTTCCGTGGAATCATTCGCCAGGTTGAACTTTGCAGCAACGAGTTTAGAGAGACGAAATAGGCGTGATGCACGAAAGGTAATTTTCCAGCATTATCGGGACAAGTCGTGAAGGAGCATACGTACACGGTGTTACCTTATTCGATGGATAAAATTAAAGTTGGCGGAACGGCCGCAAAGTTCCTTAAAATCAAGCCGTTCCGGCGTGCACGAATTCGAGAGCAGTCGAGGAGCAAAGTAAACGGCGAACAACTGAGCGACTTAATTCAGAATACACCGCGGTGGAATATAGTAATCGGGGGGAGAGAGAGAGAGAGAGAGAGAGCCCCCCTTCGAATTCGTGTGCGAGGCGACTCGCAATTTATTCCTCTTCGCCTCTCTTCACCTCTGCCACCGGCGCTCTTCAATTAACTTTAAATCACCCTTACCGCGCGCGAGTCCTCCTCATAACGCGAAACTTCGAAATCGGGAGTCATGGTGCGCGTTTAAATTCCCGGAAAAAAAAGAGTACGAGATCGTTTTCATTCCACGCCCCCCCCCCCCCCTGTTCGCTGTTAACAATTCGGATTCCAAACGATTTACCACCCTCGCTAGAGATCAGTAAAAAAAGCTTATACAACCTTTACCTCTTTTCATTCTTTTTCCCAGTCACGTGGCCTTAATCCAAGATTTGTCGGCGTTTCAAAAAAATGTTCGTCAAGAAAGCCGGTGACCCTTGTACCGATTAAGCCAGCTATAATTTTTGAATCGGCTTACGACGACGCGAACGACGTGGCGAACGGAGAGGACAGATTTGCGGCCGAGTTATGGAACAGAGGATAACCAAGTGGGTGCGCATTGTGCCCCCTGTCATCCTCAGTCGAGCTTTCGCTACCCCAAATGCTAATTATATGTCAACCGTTCACGCGCCATATCACGGAAGGCCGAGTTGTCAGGGATGGGACAATGAGGGTAGCTCCGACTAATGGGCCTCTTCCACGCTCCGGAGACGGTGTCCAGACCTTGAGACATTCTAATAAAAAAATTACACGATCTCTGGCAGCTCTGGCGTCATAGATGCGTCGTTATTCGCGCGAGAGATGTTACTTCATTTGCAAAGCGAAACGAGCTGTTCACGTTTCCATCATTTTTGAATCGGTACAAATTTTGTGACACATTTTCGTGGCTACCTCCTCTCTGCTGAAGCAGCGATCGGCAGTAAAGTTAAGCAATAGATTTCGGTCGGGCCAGCTTATTTCCTTATCGCCACTTAAAGCAAACGAGCGATAGGCGTGCGACCTGCATGAACAGGTATTATCCGCAGAAGGAGTTGCTGATTGATGCACTCGGTACACGCAAAACTTCTATACGCCCACCTTCACCCCCTCCGTATTTCGGATTGTTCATATTGGGTAGGTTCGTTAACTAGAATCGTCCACATCTTACTTGGAGATACCAACAACTTTTTATTGTACGTAATTCTACGTTTTAACAGATTTTTTAGAGAGCTTAATTGAAAGGCCAATGATTCTTCTTACTACCGACGTAACGAAGAAGCGAGTCGACCGAGGAAATGAAAGGTCGATGGTTAGAGGGTAGCAGAAGAGATAATTAATGAGTCGACAAAGGGATGGGTAAATTTACAAAGCCATTTCAAGTTCCTTCGAGGTCCTTCAACTTCCTTTTGGCTTCAGACGAACGCAGCCATCGTCGCCTTCTAATAGTTTACTGGAGGTGATTGAATTCCTCGGACCATTTGTAACCGCATTGGTAAACTTTGCACATTTCACGCTATCCTCGTCTGACGGGGGTGGTGTTCCATGTTCATCGAGTGGCTCACGAAAGTTGAGTTCTATCAACCGTACGAACGTTCTTCTGGGGCTGCAAAAGTTTGTTGCTGTTACCTGTAATATAAAAAGGCGAAACTGGTCCCTAAACAAATTCTGATGGATTCATCATCTTAAAAAAAGAATTGGCGTGACTGGTGAAGCATAATGTCGGATAAAAAAATGATAAATTCTCTGCAATTTGTTTTCAATGAATCAGAAAGGGAAAAAGAGTGGCTTTGCAGCACCGGTCGGCCATCCTTCAACCGAGATTGAAACAAATTGGCAGAATTGTCGGCTGCCGCAAGGAGCAATACTGATTACCTCGACCGCTCGTTAAGTACTGTAACAATACCAACCCCCACTACATCCCTTACGAGCCTCCCCTCTCGTGTCACTTTTCCAAGGGTGATACAGCCAGTACCCAATCCTGTCGCCTCGTTCCCCACCGTTTCGCTCCGCGTTCTGTATCTTCCTCTCTCTCTCTCTCTCTCTCTCTTTAACGGGTCCGTTTCAACGGGTTACAAAACGGCAAGTGATGATAACCGCGAGGGAGAGAGACAGATACCGAGCTACCTCTGAAAAATACGACGAACAAAAAGGAAACGAGAGAGTGACACGTTCGATGTAATAGAGACAGACGTGAATCTGAATCGCAAAGGAAAACGTGGCGTAAAGAAGGAGAAGAAGGGTGCAAGGAGGGAAACTGACTCGTGGGGCGAGAAAGGGATTGAAAATGGCAGGCGGGATAAAGCTCGGGAAGGAAAAGCGCCAAGGAAAGACAGCAGGAGAAATTCGCCTATTAACAAGTAATGATTTCAAGTTGCAAGAAGAAAGGCAAAATCGGTGGTGAAGAGAGACGTTGACAATGAACAGGGTGGAAATCGAAGAAAAGGGGGTGCAAGTCGAAGCTTACTTTCGGGGTACACTCGAAAGTACATAATCATAGCCTTTATCATTCTCGTCGACAGTTGTGCGGTTCCATGGCGATGAAGTCGGCGTCTACGGTTTTCTATAGGTCATAGGGGCGTTTCGGGGGTGCGCGAGGAGATCGTTTCCCTCTTCGAGTCCCGTTTCTCACACCGGCCTCGCTTTTCCGCTCCTTGTTCCCCGGTTATTAGGGCTGCCTTTTGCCATGGGACAATCGAAAGGTACCGGCTAATGGGCGGAGCTTTTGGGCAGGACCGGTCTGCGTCATATTCCACCCCGTCAACGGGGGGTTCGGCATTTCCATCGTTTCTGTAAAGCATGCATTTCTCATCGTGGTTATGCGTCGCGTTTGTCGGTTCAGACATTGCCGCGCGCACGAAATTTTCGGCATAACATTGCGTTTCGAATTTTTCATTTCCGCGAGGGGCGAGTGCGTTTTCCTTTTTTCTTTATGGAGAACCGTGACCTTTGGCGGAGGTAGAAACGAGCGTTTCACGAAGCCAGCAGTCCTATCCAATTCCTACCGTCATTCCAAGTCCAAACATAACGCAATTCTACGGAGCAAACATTTCTACTTTTCGCGGTGCAAACCTTCCGCGATACCTCGGGGAAACTTGCTCTTCAACTGTGCTGACCATTTCGCGTCTCATTCAACCCCGCCATTCATCCCCCTTGTCTGCGTTCCACATGCTTAATGGCTATCTGTATATTCATGCTGTACCGTTCGCGAATCAACATTTAAATTGCGTATACATACGCGATCGGAATCGAAGAGAATCATATCTCGAATAAGCCCGGTTTCTCTGAATTCTTCATTGCGATTGTCGCATAAAAGTGGAGCGACGGCATTTAACCGCGTTTAGCTTAGAAACCAAGTGCGAAGTATAGAGCATTCCCTCGACGTTTGCCAGCCCCCATCGTTCAATGCGGAGCGTACTTTTTTTTTTATGTCAACGCGAGGGCCAATTGAGTGGATATAATAGCGGCACCACATGTTTCACTCGGCTTCGCCGACATGTGGGTTCCGTTCCGCTCGCTCCGTGTACGCGCGCTAAAACACCGACAGACTTCTGCGAAGGGAGGATCGCAGCGGCCGCTGACGACAGTCCTCCAAGTCATCAAATTGATCGCCATGATTTGGCTACTCCCCCATTACGCGACCCCTGAAGCCCTCGCGTACGCTGTGCGTCGTGCTGGCAAATTGGATCAATCGATCGAAGTCCTGGGTACTGTTGCGATTAAAAATGTCGTATATTATTGAAACACGCAATTTCAGGTATCGATATGAGTAGTCAAGTAACAACCGGTGCATTTCAATTGCAGGTATCTATCATGCAACCCTTCTCGACCGGCAGCACAATGACGACAGAAACACCGACCAGCCTCCCCCCGGAAAGGGTTACCTCGCCGGCACCTTGCAAGAACTTGACGTTCTCCATCGCGAAAATCATGGAACCGGACAAGCGTCTCACCGAGCCAGCTAGCAATCAACAAGCGAGCAGCCCCCCGCAACCTCAGCCGCCCAGTATCTCCTCGTTAACGTACTCCGCTCATCTGGAGTCAGCTTTCAAGAAATACGTGCCAGCGTTAAGGCATCCGAATCTCCTGCAACCCTATTCCCTTCTCTATTACCATCCGAATTCGTTGCTGAGTGCCTTCCCCGCTCCGCCGCCGACGACACCGACCGTTCCCCAAAGCTCACCCCACTCCGCCACGATACAGAAAGCCTTCTCGAAGATGAGCCTGACCGCCATCAGTTCCGAGAGTCAACGCGAGAAGAAGAGTCCCGGGCCGAGGAACAGCGAGCTAAGCGCGGCGAACAAGCAGAAGACTTTCACCTGTCCGGAGTGCGGGAAGGTGTTCAACGCCCACTACAATCTGACCAGACACATGCCCGTTCACACGGGGGCGAGGCCGTTCGTCTGCAAGATCTGCGGAAAAGGTTTTCGCCAAGCGAGCACTTTATGCAGGCACAAGATCATCCACACCGCGGAGAAACCGCACAAATGTCCTACCTGCGGCAAAGCCTTCAATCGGAGTTCAACGTTGAACACCCACAGGCGTATACACGCCAACTATAAACCGTTCGTCTGCGAGTACTGCGGCAAGGGGTTCCATCAGAAGGGGAATTACAAGAATCACAAGTTGACGCACAGCGGCGAAAAGGCGTACAAGTGTAACATCTGCAACAAAGCTTTCCATCAGATTTACAATCTGACGTTCCACATGCACACGCACAACGACAAGAAACCGTTCTCCTGCAAGATCTGCGGCAAAGGATTCTGCAGGAACTTCGATCTGAAGAAGCATATGAGAAAGTTACACGACACCGGATCACCCGTGTTGAATGGCCTCGGTACTTCGACTCAGAACCACAGTCAACAGTCCGGGTACGCGTCCGTTCACCACGGACCCGCGGGACATTCCTTCGTCAATCCGTTCCTGCTCCCGCCGCCCGGTTCCAGTAGCTACCTGAGCAAAATGTTGTGACAAGGTGACGGTGTTCATTATCCAAGGAAGACGCAATGTCCGTTGATCTTGGGACCGTCTTGTTATGCCGGGGACATTGGCCAGTTGACGCAGCCGTCGAAGTGAATGGGAACCTCGACGAAACCCCGTTAGAAAAAGGGAATGAACAAAAGCGGGGAATGTAACTTCTCTTCCACTGGGAGGCAAGAGATACCAAAGACGTGGCAGACACTCCGATAAATGGGGAACGCGTTACTGCATGGTTTCGAGACAACCAACTACCTCATCTTCAGCAACCAAATTCTAGGAGATTATTTCTGAGTTACCATAAGATTAGTCCTCGGGTCTTTTCCGTCACGAATGATTTCTGTGCAAGGTTTTAGATCAAGCTGTATTTCGGATACCTCGTTTTGACACATTATACACGAATACGAAAGCTTTCAAAATATTACTGCACCACTTCCACGATAGGAAAATTCTTAATTTCGAGGATGAACTGGATAGCACGATAGCGAATGGAGAAAAAAGGAAAAAAAAAGAAATGTCGAGCAAACAGGCCGAATAATCGAATTAGACTCGTCGCGGACAATTCCGGCTGGACAATGATATTTTAACTGAGCGGGCAGTTGCCAGCTGCAAAACACCGAGCGCCGAGCATATCGGTGAATGCAAATAGCTGATCGTATCGGGAGAAATAAACCGCGTTCGGAGGTAAATCAACAGAGAGGCAACCGGCGGACATAGTACGTAAGCGTGTGCATTGGCACGATGGTAATATTGGAAACGGGTCCCCCATAATATCGGATTAATCGTCGTATGAAAGCTCAATCGATGGTATCCTGCGAGAGATAATTACTTATTCATGTAAATACTTGTAAATATTTGTACCTGCGGCGAGGAATGATTTTCGTTGCATAGCCGTAAAAGGCGCGGAACGAGAGTCCTTCGATAAGGAAGAATTCTAGCGTTGTCTTGTCGAAACGGAGACGGGACGATTTTCGTTTTTTGTTTTCGCGTGGAGGCTCGCTTAGGAGTTTCGTCACGCGAAAAGTATAGTGCAACGTCGATAACACTGACGGCATTACCTATCTAACTTTTAGGCGAAATGTATAAATCGGTGTGATAGTAGCTTTTAAGTGACGCGTAGACAAGCGACGGAAATTATTGGCCATTCTTACTATCTGCTGTAAAATTACGGCTAGTTAGTTACAGGCCATCCGACGGGTCATCGTGATTGCGAACGATCGTTTCGCGAGCTTCGCAATTAGAAGGATCAAAGGATTATTGCTCGCTACGATTCTTCGTTCTTGCGGGTGTATTTCATTTATTATGCATTTTTATTTACATCTCTTACGATTTCGGAGAAATGTGATCCTCCTTCCTCTGTCAGTAAGAGGATATTTATTTTGTTGGTTGCAATTGTTTTTTCTTTACATTTTTCTCTCCTGATCCATAGATCCGAGAACAATTCATACAGATTTCCCCAGGGAGACTTAATCGATTCGCAGTTTCACGTTTCTACCGTATGAACTAGGTATGCCGCGATTAATGACGAAGTGAATTAATTAACTATAATTAAAGGCGAAAGTTAAAGAAACGTTATGTATATGTAGATAATCGGTAGAGTAGATGAAAATGCATATGTATGTGTCCCCTACTGTAAATATGAGTCGAACCAATGCAATAAAATCATCGATACCATCCACGGTTTTATCTTACATCCTCCTTTAATAAAATCAACCTTCTTTTTCATTCATGCCCCGATTTCGCGCAACGAACTTCGTAATTCGTGAAATCTAAGAGCATCGATTGGCCACGAAAAAAAAAGAAAAGATTTAACCCCGGTGTAATGTACATAACGAGGGTAGGAGCATCCTAATCTCTCAGCCGGATCGTCCGTTCGATCCCTAATCTGCTAGCTACCGTGGAAAGAACCGACCCTTAAGCACATCGTCTACCCCGACCCGATATCTCGCTCACCGGTGAAATAGAAAGAGACCGAGCTCTGTCATCCAGCGTAGAAAGAAAGAGTTTCGCGATGGTGAAAAGGAGACAGCGCGGTGGCATCATCTGCCATTAGAGACACGATGCAATCTGTCGCGTTTAGAAAGTGTCGGGACCCGGAGGACGCAAGAGTATCGGTGTACAGTAGCGGGAAGAGGGTAAAAGTTAGTCAAAGCTGGAGAAAGAGACCGGATCGATGTGTTAGAGGGTGGTCGAAACGTTCGAGGGGTTGGAGGATATCCTATCAGAGGAACGGAGGGAGAGAGGACGACGTGCTTCCGTCGCGATTTGCACGAGAGATATCGCGCCGGCCTTCTGATGTATCTGCAGAATCTGTCCTCTATCCATTAAATCGGGACTCATCCGACCACCGTGCCAGCAGTGTCTCTTATCAAACGCCACCGGGTCGTTACGCCTCTATAGCTCGTCCCGTTCGACGTGTACGTGTCAACAAGATATTTCATGTTTCCGGGATCGCTGTTAAAATTACACCGAACGGAGGAACGTTAAAGAGGGATGAAACGAATATAGCGTTTGGAATTTCCGTAAAAATTAATAGCAAAGGAATTTTAGTACAAATTACAAAGAACCATTCTAATCGACGATTTCACAAACTCGCATCCCTTTTGCAGAATCGCGAGAGTGGAATCATAAAGGGAACGAAGTTTCTTAAAAACGGCAGGAAGTCCTTCGTTACCTTTACAGGAAAGGTGTAAAAGAGTCTCGTCGATCAGCGGGGGTTGTATACAAACAAGTATTTAGCGGCGTTTAATGGGAATTATCCGGGCCAGAGGTGGGACAATTAGGGGAGGATTATTAGCACCTGGAGTCGCCGGGCATCACGCTGTTCCAACCGAGTCGTTGCTACCGGAGAGTTACACGAAAACTTTTTTCCCCCCGATGATCGCAGAAAACCACAAAGTAACCGCCCCCCCCCCCTGCCCTTCTCCGTTTCTCGACTGACTCGTTCCACCGCGATTCCGGTTTTACGACACGGCCATTCGAGCAAAGAAAGCGCCCGGCCAAATCCGGAGGACCGTGAAATCGTTTGAGAGCCCTGGTACCTGCTCCTTGCGCCACGTTAATCGGCGTTTACGGGAATTGTTACGTTTCCTGTACCCATCAAAAAGCATCCACGTCATCCAATAATATTCCATTATTTGATAGAGGAAAGGAAAATAAAAAAATATAAATGCCCAAGAAAGTTTATGCACAGGATCTTTTTGATAAAGCTACAATTTTTCACTGATCCATAAAACAGTTTCATTTGATTCGCGACACACAAGCGTCAGGCAAATACGATGCGGATAAACAAATATTTCCTACCGGGGGGGAAAATGCGGCGCGGCAGGACGCATACGAAAATCCCTCGACGAACGATACAACGGTAAGCTACTACATGAAACCGTGCTCATCCCCCGGGTGTCCTGTGTTTTGGGACACGCGATCGTGGCCGGCACCCCATTAATATCCTCGTAATTGGTTAAAACCCGTAACTGATGAGCGAACTATGGTAAGTTATTATGCAAAGAGACCCTTGGTTCGCGCGACGATGAGGGTTTATGGGATACGGTTCAACACCTCTTCATTACCCTCTTCATCCCCCCCTCCCCCTCCGCCGATAGATCGTCGTGTATCGGTGTGCACAGTAGCATTACACCGTGCTCCCCGGCCATTGTCATTGTGACACGGATTGCCGATGCACGCCTGGCTCGTTACGGGGTTCATGAAAGAATTCAGTCGACTGAATTTACACGCTTCGAAATACCGCGTCGAGCAGCAGAATTTTCGTTCTTTCGCGCTACCGTGCTGGGAAGAGGGAGAGAACGGAACGTTCTTGGGAAATATGGCCGGATTTAAACAACGTTTCGTCGAAAATCCTGCAGCAGACCCGAGCTATAAAATACGATAATATCGTAATTCGTGTGAAAATATTTATATTCCAACGACGCGCGCTTTCGTGGGGCAACTTTTGACACCCCGGGAAAGCTGCGCCCCGTCTAATTACGCGGTATCAGGTGTCACCGACGGCGAACCGAAGTCTCTCCCTTTCCTTGATCATTGTGCTCCAGTCGATCGTTATACACGGTTCAACGCCCACGTAAAACGCGACGGGGACCGAGTCGATTCATCCCGAATCGTTCGACTCGTAGTCGGTCGGCTAAACGGAATGCTTAGCGATCCTCGGATGGTCGAGGGTGGAGCGGAAAACGGAGGTGAAAGAGAGCGACGGACCGTTCTACGCTTATATCTATTTTAGCCTGACACCATTCCCTTTTGTTATCACGCGACACGCAGCCCCCTTTCACGAGATAGCGAGGCGTGATCTCACGGTTGCGCGTCCACTTTATCGCCTCCTTTCGCGGGGATATTCAACGAAGGAGGGGTCGGTACAGAATTTTGAGACAAGCAACTCAATTGGGTTTATACATAATTTGTTCCCTTCACAATCCCGATTGAAGAAGATTTGCGAACGGGAACGCCACCCGCAAACGTGAAGTTCAGTTTCAGAATCCATACCGTCGGGTTATCCTCTCACCGTATTCCGGCTAATGGACAAATTCCGTCCGGAGTGATCGCGGCAGATCGTCGTCGAGCAGAAAGTTCGTCTACCGAGCTAACGAGGAACCGAGCGCATTATAATGACGTGCTCGTGCTGTCCGGAATCGAGCCCCGGATATCATGATAATCAAACTTTATTGTGTCGTAACACGGAGACGGGAGCAAATTGGATTGCAAGCTGCAGCACAGAGACAGAGGAGAAGTGTCGTGTCAGGGAGCAAGTGTATCAAAGATACCTGTGCATCTGTATTATAGACGAAGGTAGAAAACGGTGAAGAAAGTGGTCGAGCGCGAATTCTTGCGTGCGCACCGACCCTAACGAGCGGAGGACCTGTGCCACGAGAGCGAGGAACCACCGGCGTTCGGTATTATAATAATGGCCCTCTTCGAGCAACGGCAGCAAATGTGAAGGGCTCCATTTCTCGCTACCGCGACACCTTCGTTCCCGATTCTTGCTCAAGCGGAGTGTCATCGATTCGCCCGACCTCCACCCCTCGCTGCTACCTCTACCCTCCACCGCCACCTTGCGCCGTCACCGTTCGTCTCCTCAACCAGCTATCTTCCTCATTACGCGTCTATCTTCGGTGTGCCCATCTTGTCACGAAATCAAAGAGGAACAGCGAGGAGGGATGGGAGGATGTCGATGCGCGGCGAGAATCTCGCGACATACCGGATACGTAGGTGCTTGAGGTATCATCTCTCAAACACCGTTCTATGGTGTGCAACCTGTCGTAAAATATATTGTACAAAATATAAACGGAAATGGAATGCGTTTGTCCGCGGAGGAAAAGTGTTCGCACCTCAACGGTGGATTAATGTATGCCCATCGACGATCAGTTACGATTTTAATTAAACGGATGTGGGTCAAGTTAGACCGGGGTGAGAGAGAAAGGTATAATCACGATTCACGAACCACGCGACGAGTCACGCGTATCCAGCAGTGAAAGGGTTGGGAAGGTGGCGGTCGAGCGATAGGGGTTGCGCCGACATGAGGTCGCAACGAGGGTGCCGGAGACATTTTCGAATCTGTTTAATCTTGGTCCGCGGTGCGTAAGTGAAAGCTATCTCCGTGAATGCAAAATCAAACAAAGCGACAAACAATCCCGCCGTCCCTGTCCCGTGGATCCCGATTCCTCTCCGTGTCCCTTTCGGTCTAACATCGAGAGCAACCCGAAGTTGCTATGCTCTACGAGGTGGCGGGAGATTGCGACCCTTACACCAGCGCTTTGATGTGTGTACACTCGACACCATCGTGTCACACTCCAAGTGTTTATGAGGCGAATCTTTCTCTCTCTCCTTCCACCCTTTCTCCCACCCCCCCATCGTCGCCACTCCATTTTTTCTCTGCTCTCGCTTTCGCTGCGCTCTTCTGATCGCTGCTGAATGCGAGACACCCCGACGTCCCTCTCTCTTTAGTCCACTTTCGTTGGATAATTAACCAGCTACCCCTCTGCGAGCCTCGCCGCGGTCGACGCGGTAAGGTCATCGAACCAGAAACAGTCCCGTGTACACCAGTCGACATCGGCTGGCGAAGAGGAACGCAGTCGAGGTAAGAGGATGAAGCGGGGACGTGGTAATTAATCGGCGCTGATTCGCGATCGTGCGTTAATTTCCACGGGATTTCGCTTCTTTCGTATCACGCTGACGATTCAGTAAAAATTCAGGGGACCGCGAGTATTGTAGATATTTGATAGATTCCCTTAAGAATCCTCCATTTATCCTAAGAATGCGTGCTGCCAATTTTGTTCCCTTTTTATGGAACGTAGCTGGACGTCCAATGGGGCTTTGTGCCCGAAAAAATTGGCACCGCGGAACGCCAGGCTATTACCAGGGCTGACCACAGAGCGATTCAATTATTACGCCGACACAGAGATTACGTATTTACAAGGCACACTCGCGGCAACCTTTTCTTGCTTTCCGCCCGGGGCGGAGGCGGCTCGGCGCGTTCTAGCCGACACACGAATGAATGACGAGCGAATGTGCTCCTGAAACTTGTTTCGACAGTGGCGATAATAAGGGCCCATTGAGACGTTACGGCAACAGTCGCCATTGTGTCTAGGACCGTTTTCATACCTGCTCCCCAGCTCGAGCGAACATCCTGAAAATCTTCAATGGACCGGACACCGATTCAGGAAGCGGAACCGTGAGTCTTCACTCGAGCCGAACGTGTGCTCCCTGTTTGACTCTCATTTTCGTTTGTTCCTTCCGCTGCGTTATCTTTTTTTCTCGGTTAAACATCGGTAATGACCATCCTTGTTGGGTTTCGCAATCTTGTACACACTTCTCCGGCACACCGTAAGAATTCAGCCTCGTGTAAGTTTTGCCGGTGGCGATTGTACAAAATTCGAGCGTTGAACATTTTTGCGTTCCCGTGGGCAGTTCTCCGAAGAGACACGGATGCAACCCCCTTTCAATCGAAAGAGGTTTACGAGCGAGGAAAGAGTAGAGCTTAGCATTGTCGACTCGTAATCCCCGAGGTTTCAACGTCAATTAAAGCAACCAGGTTTTCCCGGATCTCGGTGTGGATATCAATGGCGGGATCTGGTGCTTGTATACAGCAACGCGGAAAAGCGGCAAAGCCGGGAAAACGATCGCCACGTCTAGAAGAAGGGCTGTTTGACGCTAAAGGAAACCGACATCCGCGGCAGCGGAGACTTCGCCAGTGGCCAAGGCAGATTAAAGGACCCCGACTGTCGACGGCAATCGCAACAACAACGCCCACCGACGACAATAGGAGGCTGGTAGCTGAGATTATGACCAATAAATTGGCCCATGGTTCATTTCACTAATTCCCATAATAATCTAATAGATTAACGATTATCTGTTTAGTGCGGCTCGTTTACGTTTCTACCTTCTCCTCTCGAAGGTTCGTTCATTGAACATTTTTGAATGAACCGCGGGGCCCTATACACTTCGCTCATGGAACCGGATTACGGTGGGGAAAAAAAAAGCGAACGAAACACTGCGTGTGAAGGAAATGTTCCTTTCATACGTTTTCTATTATTAGTATTATTATTATTATTATTTTTGTCGCGCTGTTCTGTAGTTGTATGAAACTTCGGCCGGAGGATTTGACAGATGAAAAAAGGGTAAAAAGAAAAAAAAAATACTGACGACACCAGATCGAGTACCCGACGACTGTACTATTTCAATTAATCGAACGAATCGTCGACGATGGGCAGAGGAGAAATAGAGGGAAAACCGGCTTATCGAGATGGCTGTTGTCCAATCAAAATAACAGGTGCTTATTTGCCGGGATAAATCAATGATACGAAAAATGAGTGAAGAGCGGCCATGGTCTCTTTGTCATGTCGGGCGAGGCGGCAATTTTAGGGTCCAATTTAATTTAATAACAGCTACCGAGAGGGTGAACTGGGGGAGCAGGGTCGGCACGGGGGTTGAAACGAGCAAAGACCGTCGATCGGTATTTAATGCCTTCTGCGATTGACACGTAAGAGTTAAAACGACTACCCCAACGCGTTTTGGATAATCCAATGAGTCGTTGATCGTGTTTTACCACTTGTCATCGAGCGCTACGACACTCCTGCCGCCCCCTAAAAAAATCTGTTGCTCGCTATTTAGGAAAATTACAACTCCGTTCGAAATCTTCAGCTATCTACGACATCGAGATGCGTCACTCGTTCCACGGTAGGATAAAACAGTCCTTCCACGAGGAAGAGTCGAAATAAAGACGAAGGGGGTTGGTCAGAGCAGCGACAACCGCCGACGATCACCGACGGTCGGAAACAATCGACCGTAAAAAACAAAAACGAGTGGAGAGAAATGTAAGCGAAGTCGCGGTTCGTGCCGATCGCGGGTGCTCGCAAAAGAACAAAAAGAAAAAAGCCTCTCCGGCGAAGGGTGGAGCAAATTCTTGAAATCAAGCGTCGCGGTACACGTCTCTGTGTGCGTCGCGCGGGATGTGCGCGACGCGGGTGGACAGGTTAACGCGCACCGGGGAACTCTGTGTTCCTGTGAAACGCTTAGCGAGATTGCACCCGACAATACAACAATACAACGTGCATGACACGCCCGACGGGGATTTCGTGGGGTGAAGCGGAGGCAGAGCAACAGCAGCAGGAGGAGGATGAGCTGAAACCAACAGGAGGAGCACGGGGGAACCGAAGGGGTGGATTTCGAGCAGCAGACACTGAAATCTCGCCAATTCCAGAGGGATGACTCGCCACACCCCTGGTCTGCCTGTGCGCGTGTAAATGCGTGACAGGGGCACAGTTTTCATCCCGCGAATCTCCGCTGCCTTCACGGAGTACCACGATTTTCACCCCTGTCTCCTTACGCTTTCCTCCGCTCTGATCTTCGCCTGTTTCAAGGATCTTCTCGGACGGCTCGCTGAAGAATCTGTAATAAAAAGGAGTAGAATTGAGCCGTGGAAGGTTTATAGACTGGACGAACAATGCCAGCCCGATTTAGAGGCAAAGTGGCAAGCTGCTGGCACAAACGCTGTTGCGGACCATCCTCACCCTTCGATGGGACGCCCGTACCATCGTGTATACCCATCCATATGTATCTAGTCCATAAAATAACGCACAATGCCGGGTATTATGATGCACGAGAGACGCGCAAGTGCACGGCCTCTTGAGTTTGCACTGAAGATTTTCTATCTATATTATCGCGAGGGATCAAATGGGCAATCTAATGTGAGCCAAAAAAGGACCCTCGCCTTTTATTAACAATTCACTAGATTACATTTCAATCATGTTTTTTTTTTCTTAATCCTTCACATTCGCTGCACTTTTAGTATGAAAAATTGTCAGACATTGAAAGGAAGCAATTCTCTTGCCAGATATATCCTTTTCTTTTTATTTCAAGACGGACAATTTCGGCGAAGAAAGATGACCCACTTCTTCGCTACTAAAAATCAATATTGCTTCGCGGGAAGAACACGAATCCTCTATACGTCAAAGCGAAATCAAACTTTTTCAATCTCGATTAATTCCGCGGTGGCGGTATTGCCGTGACAGCACGATTGTTCCTGGTTAAAGAGTGCGGAAAACTGCGGTTGAGTGACACGGGCGCTTGAAATTAAAAAAAAAGAAAACACCGAATGGGATGATACGAGAGGGAGAGAGAGAGAGAGAGAGAGAGAGAGAGAGAGAGAGAGAGAGACGGAAAGGGAAGCCAGGACTCTATGAAAATAGAACGCGATTTCTGGCGTGACAGGTACCCACGATCGTTTCATGCGTACCGCCGCGGCAATTGGTCTTTGTCACAGACTCCTCTGGGATCAGGGAAATTTGGAAGATAAATTGTGGATCGCGATGAGAATACGCTCGATACCTGCGAAATATCGAATCGAAGCAAATTTATCGAAAACTTACTTAGAGTGTCGCCCCTTGTCGCGCTCCCTCCCTACACTTTGGTGTAAGTACGTAACATTCCCATTCTAAAGGCGGCCGGAAAAATTCGTTGCTGCACGCCAATGGGGCGTAAGGACGGTCTATAAATGGTTAAGCCGGCCTTACCAAGCCCGGCTACCGGGGATAAAGGTTCTAGGCCGATGATTCGTGGCGGAGTTCCTCGATACATGCGTGCGTATGCACACGCATTGTACCGATACACGTGTATCCGACTGGAAGTCGTGTAAACCTCCATGTAAGAGGCCCGGCCTTGTGCCCCCGTGATGCCCGCCAGCTACCGAGGGTGAATCCCTACGGATCTTCGCTGACGATGACAAGGGCCGACAGCCTTTCCAAACAAGCAGTTGTAAACGTCCGCTCCAGTTTCATGCTTCCTCGTCGCGAGCGAAGGTGACGATCCCCGACGCGATTGCATCGGGTCACGAATCGGTGCAATTAATCGGATGGGACGATGTGTCTCCGGCGAGTATTCCCTCGTAGAGATTGATGGATGACGATTGGAGAAGGATTTTGTTATAAAAAATTAGATCTTTGTTACAGTGATTCAAGTGTTTTATCATTGAGCTCCTTAAGTGGAATGCTCTGGGATTAATCGCACGTGTGCACCGATTGATTACATTTTTCGCTGTAATTAATAGAGAATTATCGTTGGTATTTTTCTCGAGCTGGTGCTCTGAGATCGTAATCCATCTCGTTACTTGTTGAGCTTGAAAGTATGCTTCTAACCGCTCGGACTTCGCAAGATATTCGCTTCATCGATTTCGACTGGTAATACGACTGCGTTCAGGCGAACGATTCCGCTCGTTTCGGTATCGCAACCCTTTGCAGTCTCCGTTTCCGAAAGCAGCGCAGCTAAGTCGTTGTCGCTGACAACGACAACAACAACAACAAGCAGATTTGACGCTGTAGAATGGACCCACAGCTTATCTCCCTAATACCGCTAATACTTTGGCTTTGCCCAGGTATTAAGAGCAAATACACTTACATCGAACGACCCCATTTCCATGACGCACCGTGGCCGTACAAGCATTGTGGTAATGGAGCATAAAGGCGATCCTCCTGACCCCGTTTACGTTTTTCGGAACTTTTGTACGGCCGCGACACAAATACAGTTTGCCTGAACTACGGTAAAGCTCGTCTGGAAGCTATGCGTACTTTCCTACTAGATCCCTGGGCACGTTTGGAAAATAAATAGATCGTTCCCTCGTGGGCTTAACTTCACTCGGGTAATAATTAATAGTCATCGATAACTGTGGAAGAGAGGTCAAGGATCGAGGAACGTGGAATAAAGAAAATGACGAACGATATTCGCAGGAAATCGTAGCATAGAATTCTTTATTGAGAGACCTAAGGTGATTTGGGGGGATGAAGGGTTTTCGCGTGGGAGGGTCTCGATCCGAGTTTCGCGGTTGGATTTAACGTGGACATATGTCAATGTTTGCCCTCCGGCACACACGGTTTTACGCTCATCTGGTTACATCGCCCCGTCGGACCCTTCTTTTCGTTCAGATGACCCATAGATCGACGACCACGTTTTCCACCCTTCCTGTTTCAGTCTCGGCAGGCGTGAGAGAAACGGCCTATGGAGGGAACAACGATTTACATACCACTTGAAACTCAATTGGAAATTAGATGATCATACCCCAGCGGAACGTCGATGATGAACTCTCTCGGTGAAACGGTTGAAGCGTTCGGGTTTCGCTCTTCCGGATGTGTAATCTTCGACTTTGCCCGTCGCCTAACGAGACGAACTTCGTCCTGTATAATATAGCTTCTATCTTGGAAACTGTTTACACTCGAGATTCGTCTTAAACACCGTGTTTCACTTGTACTTGCACACGTTATACAAGTTTCGATAAGTATACGAACTATGGTAGGAACAGTTCTGTTCACGAGTTGGACAGACGATAGGAAGGCGTTGTTCGAGATAGCACGTTCAACTGATTTACGCGCCTGCAGACAAAATTTCCCTGTCAGCAATGGCTGCGACTCGACAAACCAGCTTGTAGAACTGCGAAACGAAAATCAAAATTTACAGCAGCCAAGGAGTTTCAATCTTTATAGGAATTTATGGAGACTGAATTTTAAGCGATGTAGGACTAGATCGACACTTTTGATAGTGTTTTACGATCGAAGGTATAGGGAAAGCAGGATCAGGGGTGGTTCAGAGACATCCCTAGGGCTCGAGAGGAGGTGTGAATAGAGCGTTCCTACCATGCTTCTCGGTAATGAGGAACCTACTGGCTAAGCAGCCAACCATCCAGCAGCCCATCTATCTAGCCAACCCCGTGTTTTCATCCCCCCATATCCATTCTCCATCCGTTCCTGTCCCTTGGCGTTCCTTCTTCACACCCAACCCCTGAACCGGCCTCTGGCAGTGCTGTTGTCTCCGCTGTTGCGGACCCTCTTCCACGCCTAAGGTTTATTCGCATCACAGCCTCCATTTTAACCCGTGTTGGCTGAACGACGGTTTTCGTCCGCGAAAGGGACCAGACGAGATCGAAGCCTCGCGTTTTACATTAACGCCTGGCTAAAGTGACCAATCATTAGTTTCATTGATATCTCAAATGACACGATTTCAAATGCTTATCATCCTTTCCATTCTTTAGCCGCGTCCTCTCGACAGAGAGGTCCTTTGACGCCAAACGTTTTTACCGCCGCGTTCCTCGCGATTCCCCGTTTACCTTTCCCCAGAAATATCCGTGACACTTGTTAATGCAACCCGGCCAAGTTGCTCGCCGCGAGCGGAACGGAATAATCGCGCGACGAAGCTACCGGGAATGACAAAGAACGGAGATGGGAGGCAGTCGGAGGGTCGACGGGACCAGGGTGGAGCAAGGAAACAGAGGACACCAGACGGAGCCTCCCGGGAGAAACGAGAGTAAAAAGGAGCTACGGAGGGAAGGAGAGAGCGCGATCACAGAGGAATCCTTTGGTTAGGTTGGCAAGTTGAAAGGATTCCCTGGATTAAGACGCGATAACGAGCTTCGTTCGCTCTCGAAAAGCCGCCCTTAAGAGGATCACGAACGACGCCGCGGCGATTCCCTGATTGGCTGATTATCCGGCAAAAGTAATAGCGGCGGTTTATTGTTTTACCGATCCTGACACTTCAACCCCGCAGCAAGAGATTCACCACTTGGTAACACCCCTCGCGAAACACAAGAGAAACGGAAAGATGCGACACAGAGACAAAAGTAACCGACGGCGCATAGAAAACGATAAGCAATTAGATAAATCGTCAGCCGAGAGGGACAATCGGGTCCCTTTGAAGCGTTTCTGTTTTACAACGTTCGCACGAGCATAAGGCGCTTTGCTTTATTTCCTTATTCCTGTTTTCCTCGTTTCGCCAGCGAAATCGTTGGACGATCGGCAACGAACAGCGGTGGGAGCCCGCACGCAGAAATGTACTCAAGGCTTTTTTTTTTCGATTTTTCACGAAGGCTCGATCGAGTACGCCGGGGTGTCTCCGTGCACAGGGGCGAATTGGCAGGACGACGCGGAAAAGGACGGCCAATCGAAAGACAATGGACTTCAACCCCCTGAAGGGAGAGCCGGGTATACACACGTCACGTCACCTATTATTGCGATAACAGCTAATCAGCCTGGGGATCCCTCGATCAAACCAGTTATGGGATCCTCCTACACGGATCCCAGACGTTGGAGAAGAAAAGCGAGAAACACGTTCGCCGACGACGGAGCTTCTGACCCTTGTGTCCGTTCAAAATTCACGTGAAAAAAAAAAGGATAATTGAATTTTAACAGGCAACGAGACGAAACTCTGTCAGCGTAGAAGTTCAAAGTCGTTTGGTCAGTCGGTCGACACGCGGAGCCGCGGTGGAAGTGCATGTAAATTGAAAAGAAGACGAAACGGGGAGGTGAAGGAGGAGGAGGAGGATGAAGAAGAGGAGGGTCCTCCCTGATAGGGTAAGACAGATTGTTATACCTAAACAAATCGGAGGGGGATTGTTTGCAGTGGCATCGTTTTACGCATGAGGCCGCGACCGTTCTTTATTCCTTTCTCGATTCTCGAGAGCCCGATGCCACTTGAACGAGCCGGAGTGCAAGCGAGTGCGCGGGACAGAGGCGAGCGGAGACTCCGCACGGAATAAAGCCACGAGAACGTGGAAAGGAGAAGGAGAAAGGGAGTCGCGCGAGTATTCTGTCGGTAGGTCGTCGGTCACCCCCGTAGCTTAGCTTTGATCTATGCCGGTATCCAGAACCACCGCCCCCGCGCACGCACACCCCACTGTTATTTTATCCACTTGGAGAACGCTTCGGAGAGTCGAAGGTGCTCTTCACCGGGCATGCTCTGGTGCTCGTAGTCATCGTTGGTAAAGGAATGACGCCTGTGCAATTGTTTTTTTCTTTTTCGTATTCACTCCGCTCCGGTGTACGCACAGAGAACGTTGCGCGGATGTGACGGGCCGAGGCGTTCTTTTTTTTTTTTAATCAAACGAATTCATTGTCTCGTTACGGGGGGATTCGAGTCACTGGACCAAGAAACAGTATCTCTTTGCCGGGATGCCACTTATGAGAGTCGCCGAATGGATTAAAGCGTTATTGAAGCTCTGCGAATACGGTACCCCTGGAAGCCATTTCATTTTTTTAAGGAAAAATGAATAAAAATTCAATGAAATTGTTTGTGCAGATTTTACCAAATTGAAGTTCAATCGATATGCAAAGGGTGGCTACGATGCTTTCTGATCATTCATCTCGAAGGCGAAAATGCAACGATGTCGCACCTGGAGCAAACTGAAAAGACGACAATTAGATGCCGCGGAGTCGATAGTCAGTGTAACCTCTGGCAGCGGATTCTCCATATTCATGGGAGATCAGCGCGCGTTTAGTCGGAGGGGGATACGCCGGTAAGTTGATCAAAGGCATGGCTGCGATGTCGAGGTCCTCACAGCCCCTGCGAATCTTTCGCTCTTTATTACTCAAACAACTCCCGGCCCGCTCGAAGCTCAACTGTACTTTTCAAATAATGACCCCGTCATATTGTATACCTTTGCATTTTTGCATTAACAACCACGCGCTTTTCTTTAATGTTTCGAGCTCTCTTCGCATCCGTTCGTATCGGTTTCGCTGCGCAGGTGAAGAGAGCCAGGGGGAAACACGGGCGAATGGAAAGCGAATTCTTTCCCTTCCTTTTAACCAAACAGAAAAATGTATCACCTTTACAGAACACTTTGAGTTAATATATTAAATTTAAAATTGTCGCTTGATAACATCGAATACACCACGCCCCCTCCCCCTAATTCCCGCGTGTCCTGGCACAGAGAACCATTTCCCACACGCTTAGAGCACCGTGAAACAATGAAGAATCTCGAGGCAAACAGGTGTGACGAGGCATCGCCGGTTTAATCACGCGCGGTGGGCTTCGCCTCGACGAGTTTGACACCGCGTCGCCGCGAACTCCTCGTTGTCGAGACGAATAAAAGAGGCTGGGAACGAGATCTTACATGTCCGCCGATTCTCCAGTGAACGACGAGACCACACGGCCGACACCACTCTCCGCGCTGGTCATGCGATTCATAATGGAATTAAACGCACTTTTCTCAGCCCCTTTCGTTTCGGTGTGCAACGTTTCCCATTTGCACGGTTACACGCAGACGAGCGAGCACACTTGGCGAGAAGGTCGCGCAGCGGCACGTCGCCATTTAATTACGCCTTGAAAAGGTTGGTAGACAGGACAGGTCGGCAGGTTGATACAGAGCGGTAAAGGCCGAATGTATACTTACTTCCGTCCTCACGGACTCATTGGCCTCCGTACCTCCTGGCTGCTACGCCCAGTGCAAACATGAATATGAAAGCTCGAGCCTTTGCCCCTTTGGCAAAAGCCTTCCAGGACCTCTGGTCCCCGGCCTGTCTTCCCGTCTGACTGTGCTTCCGTATGGCTTGCGATAAAATTTGCTCTTCTCTCGCGAAAGAGAGAGAGAGAGAGAGGGAGAGAGCGGGAGAGAGATTACGGTTATCCTGCTGAAGCCACACGGCCATCAGGCAAATTGAAACTGTTCCCTCTCGCTTCTTGCTGCCCGCTTGCTCTTGCTCACCCTTAACCAACATGACTTTCCTCCGCGGTTCTTCTTCTTTCTTTGTGTCTTTTAAATGCGTAAATATCTTTCGCTATTTCTTCTTGCCGTTTGTGTATTGCGACGCGCAGGGTTGTAATTAATTTGAGTCTCGAGTGTCAGTTGCGTTTGGTGTCCCTTTTGTGGTCCTTTGGCGATTGGTCTTCTTCCTTTCCCTTGCTTACACATTTTGGGAAACAATTGGTTGTACCTTTTAATCGCGTGGACCGTGATCTTTTCGTTCCTGTGCAGGTGAAATAAATTGGACGAGAATTCACCCTTCTTCGTTTCGCTTCATTAAACAAGGGTGCAAAATCACTTCGACGCGTATCGAATTCACAGGGATATATATATAAATTCTTCTTCGCTTCGATAGGCATTCCAGATCACCTTTGCGTCATAGATGTCTAGGGAGCAAGATCTCTCAATAAGAAATATGATTTTGAGGCACGCCACGCGGAAGATATTCGACATTTGTGCTGCCCCATTTCAACCAGATCCATTGCATTATGGGATTATCATTACGTGTGCCAAATATCTATTATTGGCCCGCTCGTTTCTGGCGCAGCATTCAGGAATATCGGTTAAGACGATTACATTCGGGGCTACCTGTGCACGGCTCTTCTTTGTCACGCAAGAAAAGCCGGAACCTCGCAAGAGCTATAATGATTCCGATTTGGAGCCTTCTCGAGGGTCCAATTTTGTACTTCTCTTGACGTAATTTTTCTTCCATCAACGGATATATGAAAATATTGAGCACGCAAATGTTAAAAGTGAGGAGTAGAATTGATAAATTCATTTATTGAAAATAATCGTAAGGGTAGTTTCATTTTTCTACCCTGCAAAGGGCGTTCAAGGGTTTGCTATATTACCTTTTGCACGAGCGGATGCTGACATCTGGAAGCTAAGCGCAAAAGCTTGCTGAACTTCATCCCCTAAAATAGGGGTGGGTATTCGATCGATAATCCAGTCTGCGTTACCCTTATTCTTAGTAACGGACGGTAAGTTTTCTACATTTTTAACATCTCTCACTAACTATCAGCAGATTCGGCAGACTCTGATCAGCCATAGGTACCTGCGAAAAAATTGATCGGCAAACACCTACTGTTATCGAGCTCAATGCATTATCCCACTTCGATAAGCAAAGTAATTATATTCTCGTCGCATTTTTTTTTTCGGACAATGAAGAGTTCAATCCTTGCAGATCTGTTCAGAACCGAAAGGGATGAAGGAAGCTGCCCTGTAGAACGCGAATACAGATTCTTCGACAGAATTATTTATGGGCTCTCCTAAATTGACCCAGCTCATATACCGCTGTTCCATTTTCCCGGGCGAGAAATATTTAGGAAATTCGCATTCGCAGTGGGGGTCGAACGTATATCAAAGCAGAGACTGTTAACATGGATTCATAGGTAGGGCCAGCCTTTATTCCCGAAAGAAATGAACGGGATGTAAACATAAAGGGCTAGGGAAACTGTTCAGGATAACTGTCGCCCAGACTTAATGGAAGCTTGAGAATAAATTTATACCCGCCGTCCACTCAAAATGTTAATGCCGCCGAGAAATATTAGAAAGAGGAAGTATGTGCTAAGAAAGCTACCCTTCGCAATGGCGAGTTTCCTTCGCTTGCTGTGCACTGTTTAGAATGGCGCACTTGTTTATTCCTAAATCTTGTATCGCAGCCTCCTCTGCGACCGCACGCTTGTCTGCCGATAAAAATAAATTACTACTCATCGCGGATGTTAATTATGTGTCCGCGTTTCTAATTAAGAGTTCGTTAAGCCAGAGGTAATTAAAATTGATAAATCTCCATCGCGACGACTCTGTTAATTATTTCCATCTTCAATCGCGTTTTTCTCGCTACACTTTTCTCTTCTCCATCATACAATTTTCTTTTTGATCCATCGACGTGTTAAAGAAGGCATCGTGAGAAATAATGAATGAAGAAAAGGAAGAATGTAAAGTAAGAGAAGCACGGTTGATTTCGAGAACTTCCGCGGCGTACAAAGAGAGTGCAAAAAAGGTACAAGCGTAGATAACGCTTTATCGGCGTTGATTCTACGATAAAGCTGAACTACGTATAAGTTAATCACGCCCAAAAATCGAAAGCGTTATCTCTACGTGAGACGAGACAGGTAGAATTTCGTGATTACGCGTTTCCATCGCGCTGTCAACAAACTAATCAATGACTTGTGCGCTATCGAATCGAGGGTTCACCTTCTTTTCGCGTCCTTGCGTGAAGATACAACGCCCGGAGAGATGAGAAAACTCGACCAATTATTACGCAACCTGACCTCTAATTAGGTTAGAAGGATGAGAAACGTTCGTTAGCTTCAATTAAGATGATAAAAATAGCAGCGCAATTTTTCCGCGAGACAAATTCATCGCCGGTCTGAGGATCAATGGTCTGAAATATTAAGAATGCTCTCGACATCTTCTCTTTACCGATTCCATCAAAACGATCATTATTCTGAGTGCAATAGAATTTGTGCTTGGTGCACATTTGTTCGATTATTTCTCCTCTCGTTCAGACCCGCGGAGAACGTCGAGAAAAAAAAAAGGAAAGCATCCAATTTCCATCATGTTTCACGCGACCCTGCCGAGGAATTCGCGAATCCCGCGGCCGAAATGAATTACGCCGGAAATGTCTCCTCGAAACGAAAGCACGCCACCCGAATGGAAAGCTTTCGTATATTTCCAAACGATAGATAGATATTTTTCAGACTGCGCGCGGTCGTCGGCGAATAGGTGGCAAATAACACGGGAACACGCGATCCGCGGCGAATTAATTCGCTGTTCGCGCGCTTTCCCTGCGGATTCGTTGTTATCATTTTTATCAGGATATCGTTCCATATAAATTCCTCTCGCCCGCCAGCGTAATCGGTATAATTATTACTAAATAAATTGTAGCCGCCTATTTTCCACGGGCCGCCGTGCAAACTGTTTGCGCATAAACTAAATATGCAGCTGTGCCAATCGACTGATTAAATTCGAAACGAAATTGTTACAACGGGGCTGAAAACGATATTTTTCATTCGTGCGTTCGACGTTCGTAACGTTCGAGCGAGACGAGCGTGTGTACACGAGAAGAATGTGTATTAATCTCAATTAAAGACCGGCCATTGAAACTCTCCGTATAATTTTGTTTCCCCCGCGCCCCGGTTCAATCGAATCTAGATTCGGTAATCTGATTCGACGAAATTGCGTCCGATTTGCATCGGGAAACGTCGAAGCGAACCGCGTAGCTCGCACCTGACGCTGTCGCGAGCGAAACTTTTCGGGGACGATACGTACAATCCACGGAAATCGGGAGGAAAAGCGTCGTCGGAGAACCGCACCCGGTGAACCTCGACTGCCGCTATCGGTCGTGTAAAAATAACATCTGATTATCAGTGTCACGTATAGCGGTGCGCCGTATTTAATTAATGAGAATCATAGCCACGCGAACGCCCATCCTCGCGTTCCAATTATCTGCTTCGGTTCTGTCACGACAGAAAAACAGAAACGAAAAGTTATTAGAGGAAGAGAGAAATATTGAATATTGTCGCACGGGCGACGCACGATTCCGATCGATGGATTTCCTCAATTAGTATGAAAGTGGTCGTCGCGTTCGGATCATCATCGATTGCGCGTCGCCCCGCGAAATAAGAACCGTGTATCCGAGTGCTGCGTCGTTGAAAGTGTACGGAGGGAGGAAGTGGGAAGAAGGTGAGGCTGGTGGTGCACGCGGTGCAATAACTTAAGAAGAATTCGCGCAACTTCCGCGGACGGAGGACGAGGCTGTTTGGCGAGTTAACGAGTCGTTTAACATTTTTGCGAAATCTCGTTTATTTTTTTTTTCTTTCGCTAGCGGACGACAACGCCGACGCTGTAATTCTTTTTGCACTCATTACCTTTTGTCGCTCGGCTCGATTAACGATAGCGTCCAATAAATTTCTCTAATACACCGACACGTGGCAGTATATTGCCGAACGTTGTACAATCGTGCAGAGAGGAAAAAGGAAGTTGGGAGGAACGTCTGGCCGTACGCTTGTGTTCGAACGTCGACGTTTTTAGACGACGGAGAGAGGAAAATCGAGATGAAGGAAGCGCGCTAACGAACTATATTGTGGACAGAATGAATCGAAAAGAAAAACGTAACGGGGATGTTCCACCGTCGCGAAACGTACCGGTCCCGTCTTTCGGCGGAAGGAAACTTGTTTATTTTATTTACTGGCTTCAATTTGTCCGAACAGATTATGGCGACTCGAGAAAGGAAGCTGACATTCGGAAGCGGAACTTTCTTTCGCGAGGACAGAAGGATTTCCACTTTCGTCTCCCGATTATTCCTAGCTGCGTTCGCCGAACGTATGCGTGTGCATTCGTCCGCGGGATAGGCAATAAAGATGTCTACGCGCATCGAATTACACTGATAAATCAATTATATGCTGAAGTTCGATTCCGTATGGCCTTATCGATTTTCGTTGCCTGAGATCCGGCGGGATCAACGAACTCGTTCCCGTTTCTTTCGATCAGTGGCCCGATTTTAAGCGGGTCAGTACCACTGTGGCCCCAGATGTAATCACTTCAGCACAAATACCGGCTCGTTCTCTTTGTAATCCTCCTTATCGTGCCTAGTGATTACTATTGCCGCGCGACACCGTGCACTTTGACCATTAGCAAACATTTTTCGCGTTCCATCGTAAAGAACTTCGCACCGATACGGGAGCGATAGTAGGGCGCACGGATTTTTTCCAGCTCCGTGAATCGCCAGCGTGGAAACGTGATCAAAGAGGTTTTTAGCGTCGATACGATAGCGTTATGCCGATTCGAACATTAAAAAAGCAATAAAGAGAGAGGCAGGATGGAAACCTATCATCGTGTATCGATCGGGAAATGTGTTTGATATTTTAAATCGCGTTATCGCGAAGCGGGCCCGTGTAAGCGGGGCAATATCGTTCGCCGGGAAATAATTTAATCGAATTAAGCCAACGAAGTGATAAGTTTCCGGCGAATGCTACAGAACAGTTCCACGTAATCGAGCAATTACATGGCGGTACAGTTAATAAAATTCACCGCGGTGTAATATCGACCCTTCCGCTACTGTTACAGGCTTACAGATATTGCAGCGAGCATGGAGGGCAAAGGAGGTAATGCAACTACGTTCCCATTGAGACACACGAAAGTCGACGTCGCGTCGCCCTCGAGTTCTTCGAATAGTTCCGCAAATTCGGAAGACCCTGACACGAAACGAAGCGTATACGGCACGTGCATTCAGGGAGTCGACCTCGTTAACCATATTCTCATCGTTTGTCTGACTATATTCACGTTGTGCTACTCGCTGAGCACCATCGACGCGTTCACTTTACATGTCACACTCTGCACCGTCGGGGTAAGTACACGGAAACGTATTAACCATAAATAAGTTCCGAACAGCTTCAAAGTTTCCCTCTTCTCACCGCGAGCGCAAATAAAAGAAACAAGAGGGAACAGAGATTTTCCCGCGATGTTGGCTGCCTAAACAATAAAATTGGATCAGGCAGAGGCCGGGGCGAACAATTCTTGCGATTTAATCGGCGAGAAGAGGGCGGGTGAGCTTCTTTGGCCGTCGGGCAAAAGAAACAAGGAGCAAGAACCTTGGACACAGAGTTTCACGGCAGCCCTATCCAAGAGTCCCCTCCGTGGCGATAGCGTTCGATTCAAATTGCACCATTTATTTTACACCTACACACTGGCGGGCTCGAACGTGGAATCGAAATCCGACCATGGGAGACCAGAGTAGCTTTCTTCCGGAGTGCGGGAGCGTGGCTAAGCCGAGATGGCCAAAGAAGTTCTAACGACTTCGCGTGCAAACGACCCCAACTTCCCTGACGACTGAATCTCTTCTTACCCTTTCGCAGTACGTACTCCTGATGTCGGAAGCCATTGTTATGCTAGCCGGCGATAGCGTCGTGACGGACCGCATTACGCACCGTGCCAAGAGACACATTCACTGGATCCTGCAAACACTCGGCGTGATCTGCACCGTTTCCGGTATCTCGTTGATATACTCGAAGAAGAGCAGCCATTTCAGGTCGACGCACGGGATTCTAGGCATCACTTCAGCCTCGGTATTGCTGTTCCTGACCGTGTTCGGTTACCCGGCCTTCGTCGCGGCGCAACTTCGGAAAGTAATAAGGCCGGTGGTGATTAAATTCGGCCACAACTTTCTGGGTATGAGCTGCTTCGCGATCGGTATGGCCGCGCAGTGCTACGGCTACAAGAAGTACAGAGCGTTGAATATTTCCCAAGACGTGGACGTTAGGCTGATTTGTATCATCGTTACCGCGATTATCGCGATACTTTCTGTGAGAAAAGCGCTGTCCAACTTGTGCGGTCAGTTTGCCTCGCTGTTTAGATAATGAAGTCGCCAGGCTTCGAAGCGATTAATATCAAGCAAGATGTTTCTGTCGTAAGTATTGTAAAGGCACAGTATTTCTCTTTTTGACCGAACAGATTTTTTTTCTTTCGAACAAGATATACAACCGATCTGTTGGACGGCACTGACAGAAAGCGCTTGCTCGTGCCAGCTAGGTGTATTCATTTCGCTCGTTTCTGAACGATCGCGTGAGACGTCTAACGAAACGCGTGTCTGTAACGAATATTTATTCAGACGTGGCGCTTGATTGCCATATTGGAAGTCGTAGAGGACGTAGATTGAAGAAGCAACACGACGTTTCCGGTATATGCGTACCTATGTGCATACACGCAGATGCATATTTGCGTGTCGGCAAATATGTGAACGACGTTTGGCACAGTCAAACGTTAACGAATTAATTAGGAGAGTTGCGTGTACCCTTACCTAGCCATTTTTTTGACATTCTTCCTTACCGCGTATACAGAAAGCAAGGCTGGAAAGAGTGGAATCGCGTGGCAAATTAATCTCGAGGGAAGTTTATTTAATGGAAAACGTTTGCCCCCCCTGGCAATCAACGTAATCCGATCATCGCACGGTAGAATTGTTAATTATGCTAATGAACTTTTTTAGCCAAGGATTTCTTGTTGAAATGCCGTAATAATATCCGAAAAATTATTCATATTATATATCATTACGTTCAGCACTTTGTTTGTTAAAGAATTATTCGTTCTCTTCCGTGGTCAGGCTTGCGTGATATATTTGGACGCTTCGTACGAAATAATTCCCGTTTCGTGTTTCATGCTCTCTGAAAATCCTCTTTTTTCCTCCACTTTTCCAACACACCGTCACACGTTCATACTAATTGGTCACGATACAGGATTTAAATCATCGCTCTGGTTATATCGCGTTTGCGAATTTGCAAAGAGATTTCTGCTTACATTGAATTAAAGAAATAAAGAAAAACAGGTAATTCAAATAAGCGCGAGAGAAATCGAATTCTATTTAAATCATCTGCCACTGTGTTTCTTCTGTACAAGTCGTAGTGTAATTTGTTCAAATTAAAAGAAAATTCCACTGCTGCCCAAGCAACCTTATTGTGTCAAGAAGCAAAAGAGAAAACTGGAAAATGCCCGGAGCTCTTTTTAAGGATTTAACGAATGAATATAATGCACCTGTAGCTGCTAGATGCTGGCGACAGTGTGCTAAAGCATGCAAAAATTTCATTAGAATTACATACCAGGCGGCGGCCGCAACCACGACGAAGAACAGAGAAAAACTCCTTTTGGAATCGCAAATAAAATCAGTGCCACGGTTTTGCCACCAACGCCGAGTTATAATAAATTGTAACGTTATTCAAGCAACTAGTAGGTATGTATACGCATGCGGTTCAAACTCCGTTAACGCGAGTTCACCTATTGTATGAATAATTCACGTCTCACCGTCGACTTGTAAGGCATTAAATATTCGCGTAGCGTGCGTTAAAATCGTGCAGACGTTTGAATTTTTCATATTAATTGCAGCCGCCGCCCCCGCGTCTTTGTCGCAATTGCACACAATGAATCGGAATAAAGAGCTTAATATAGAAAATAAACAATATCGTGAAACCCAAGCCGAGTTCGGAAAATTCGACGGACAGGGCCAGGTAAAAGTTCTGCCGATGAACTATGCAAGAAGTTTTGTAAAATGTTATTTTACCGCATGACCGCAGAGAACTCTGAACTCTGAGCAAATTAATAAAAAAATTAACGACGAGAGGAAGCAGGTTACGGTGTCTCGCGGAGATTTCTCGCTCGGAATGGTTTCCAGTGGAAAATGGGGTGGAAACAAAACGGCGGAGAAAAAACGAAGGCAATTCTACGTGCTTTTACGCGCAAATTTGAATGGTCGCCGGGTCGGAGTTACCATTACCATGACGTTTCACCGCTATTGCCGCACGCACGGATTCCTCTTTGCCTTAATCCATCGTTTCCCATCCCGGGCCAAAAAAAAAAAGAACGTATCCACCCAGTGTACCATTGTTCCATGGCTTGGTTGAATTCCTTTTTATCCCACCATTCGATGATTGTCCCGTCGAATGGACGATTTATGCTGATACGTTTATGGTCGTTCAATAGCCAGCATTTGGCGTTGTTTAGTCGCACGCAGGTTGCCCGTCGACGATTCGCCGTTTGCAGCTCGGTGTTGCACGGAAAATTGTAACGCGGATGCTGATAACGTTTCCCGATATCGTGGAACACGGGGGCGATCTTTAATTGCACGTCGATGCTTCAAACTGTGACTTGTTCTAATCCCTCTTAGCGTACAGAACCGACCAAGAGTACGAGATTACATTTCAGGTATAGCACGAAACGTCGTTCCACGAAGATTGAACGAGATTAATGGAACGGCAGCATTGCTCTCGCGATTACTGCAACAGGGCGAAACTAACCGACGCTGCAACTACACCTTTAAATAATCTATTCTTGCTGCAAAACTTTGGAAATCCTCGCGAACTTTGTCGCGAGCAAGAACTCTACGTAAAGAGGGAAATAATAACAAATGAGCAGGCTCGTTCATATTTAAGCTTGGTAATGGACTGTATGGCGAAGTTTGATCAGAGAGTAGATCACGAGCTGTCGCGTATATGCATGCGGCATCGCGACCAACTATAAGCAGTCAGAACTTTTATAATCTGTGTCCGACAATGAAGTGGCGGCCGAAATAAAGTTACCTTGGCGGCACGTACGACACATGTCTACGTATGAATCGATACTTTGAAAGTATCGGTACTATTACTCGTTGCTATAATAGTATCGTATGAAGGTGTCTGTACTTATTCGTTATCGAAATAAACGTACCAATATTAACTTGTATTACATAAAATCAGAAATAATTAATAGCATTTAAGTTAATAGCATTTAAGTTAATAGCATTTAAGCTATATCACTACTTCTGTAATTTGTACGTATCAGACATTTGGAATAAATCTGCAGTAAAAGAAATTTAACTCATTATTTTTTAACACCTGTCCACTCTTCGGAAACCTAATTCCTTGGCACTATAAAGCTCTTTAACATACAAGAATGCACGAGACTAAAAATTATATAAAGTAAATGTACAGGTAAGTATACAGGTAAGTATGTATGTAAGCATTTAAACAAAATTTCCCGCTTTGTTCATAACAGAGGAATTCCGCAAAATTATGCACCGGGAAATTCTTGGAAATGACGTCACAATTCCAGGAATTGGCGAAATGAAAGATCTCCTCGCACATCATGTTCTCCTGATACAGATTGGCGATTTCGAGCACGAGATTTTGTAAAAGCAGCTCCTGGAAATGTTTTGGTTGTGACGTCATCAATCACGAACTCCGGATACCTCCTCGCATATCATGTTCTCCTAATACAAATTGGCGATTTCGAGCACTTGGGATTCCGTCAAAGCAATTTCTGAGAAATTCTTGGAAATGACGTCACATTCCAGGAATTGGTGAAACGAAAGACCTCCTCGCATATCATGTTCTCCTAATACAATTTGGCGATTTTCAGCAAAGAGACTTCCCAAAAATCACGATTTTGTATTAGGAGAACATGATACGCAAGGAGGTCTTTCATTCCACCGATTCCTGGAATGTGACGTCATTTCCAAGAATTTCCCAAAACTGGACTTTACGGAATCCCAAGTGCTCGAAATCGCCAATTTGTATTAGGAGAACATGATATGCGAGGAGGTATCCGGAGTTCGCGATTGATGACGTCACAACCAAAACATTTCCAGGAGCTGCTTTTACAAAATCTCGTGCTTGAAATCGCCAATCTGTATCAGGAGAACATGATATGCGAGGAGATCTTTCATTTCGCCAATTCTTGGAATTTGACGTCATTTTCCAGGAAATTCGGGACACTTTCCAGCAATGTTGTTAAGTTAAATTATTCGTGAACAGGACTGTTTTTACCAGTTTCTCGCTTTGGAGCTATGCATTTAAAGTTCCTTCACGATACTTCTTGTGTAAGGAAGTGGAGCAGGTTTTATAAGAGTGGACAGGCATTAAAAAATAAGATCTGTTGTATTCCCTTTACTAAAAATTTATTTGACCTCTTTAATAATGTACAGATTACAAGAGTGATGATATTTGAACTTAACACCTATTATTTACAAAGTATTCTTACTAATGCATTTCCAATACACCTCAGAGTAATTAAATAATAATTAAAAGTTGAAATAATAACATAGATTTAGGTACAAAAGTGTTTTACGAACTAATACCAACTTGTAAGTGTATGTCATTAAGGTAAGTTGATTCACAATGTATTTTATAGCTTAAAATTATGTATAATTTAATTTAATATTTGCTAATATAGTTTGAATAACACGCTTTGTTAACACTAAGTTCCGTCTTCCTTTTACTTTCGATGAGACCTTCAAGAGATGTAGAACTAGTGTCCATTTCTTGCTCAGGAAATCTGTACACACAAAAAGTGTATTAAATAATCAGTTATTACATATCAATAAATTTATTGTAAGTGTCGATTAATTGATACACAGTCCACTCGATACCGCGAAATTCCATGCCACTGTTCGATCGAATGAAACTGTATGCCGTGTCTCCATCTTTTATCTGTGTATTTTCACAGAATAATAACGATACGGAAAATAACAAGTCGTGAGTATTCACATGTGAGAGATCGAGCGCGGAGGATCTACATTGTTAATCCTAGGACGAGCAAAACGGGAATTAACGGCAGCAAATTTCTCATCGGTTTTGGCTAGACGTTCCCTCCAATAAGTGTGGTTTCGAATATAGATAACCTGGGGAACTGTATTTTGGGATATATGCGTTTCACTGGTGCGGTACCGGGAGTGGTGCTCTAATCTTCGATGAAATATTTAAATTCCCGAAGAGTGGTCGAACGATAGGGATTTAATTAAAATAAAAATGATCGGCGGGAAGATGGGGACACACGGAGAGATATGACGCAAAGGTAGATCACCAATTACATATCACGTAACGCTATTCTTCAAACAATGACATTGTTAATCAGACGCAATCAGAATCAACGAGCTGATAATATCGAATGGGCGGTCTTTTAAGTTACTAGCTCGACAATGTATTCATCATCCTCTTAATTAGCATGCGCCCCGGCTAATAAACTTGCTTTTGTTTCGCCCGTGAAAAGCATCGCAATATTGCTGGCCAGCAGTGCTGGATTTATTCCACCCTCGTAAATCGTTCCCTTTTTCCTCCAACCCCGGCACACTCTTCTCGATCGTATCCTAGCCGCTTGGACGGACCATGGAATTATACATATGCATGGCCAGATCGAATCTCGCGGTTGTTATCATTCATCCACGAGGCAACCGTATCAAAGCGTCGGGGAATCAATTAATGTAAATCAAAAACCACGAACGAAAACGCGTATGTCTGTTCGCCCGCACCGAAACTGCAGATAGAGAAAGGCCGGTGGCGGTGAAAGGGACTCGATTCTGGGACCGGCGACGCTTCGAACCGATATGATACCACATGCACGCAAGATTACACGCTGTGTTCCGGGCACAATTGTGTGTAGGCGGTTGAATTATGTTCGAGGGAACGCAAGTCGCCGGACGTTGCGCTGGACGATAGCGGTGCACCAAGTGAATCGGTTATGTTTCATTTCGATCGATGCTAATGGAGCAATCGGCGGGGAAAGGGTCAGTGAAAGGGCCACGGGCGAAGGGAAATATCGACTCGCGCTTCGAACACCTTCGCGAAAGTTTTAATCGATAGAATTGATAAACGGCCCATCGGTCGAAGCTTCTCTCTATAGAACAGGAGTTTACAGAGCGAAATAAATTTCACCGGTTTGTACCGGGAAAGTTAAACGCGAACCGCGGCAATATTCCAGGTAAAATATGGTTTCGAAATGGGGATAAGTTTAACTCTTAATTGCTGAGTGAATAAGTCAAGTCTCGTATCAACTGTTTCCATCTTTCTGACAGATAGTCCAACCAGCGTTATCTCGGGAAACGTGCGTGCGATTAATATGGTTGAAACGGGATGGCGGACGAGGGGATGATTTTGGAGCGACGCCAGATTTTAAACTCATTAAACACGCGCCGTCCGAACGAGCATGGGAACGCATTCATCCTGTCGTTTCATTTTGCCCGGCAATGGGGGTAGCTGTTCCCTCGCAAACGCGGACCACCGAGTGTATTATCATCCGCGATTTCGCTCTATGCGCCCGCGCTAGACGAAATATTTCTATCCTGCCCTTTCCGTTCTAACGACAGAGAAATTGATTTAACCGCAGGAAATAGGATGTATAAATCATCCCCGGCGATTGTAATTCTTCGGTTCAATGGAACCTGTGCACAGGGTGTCTCGTCCGAATTTGTTACAATCCCGGAATATTTCGCCCTGGACAAAGTGTAAAAAATTCGATTCGCCTTCTCTTTCTATACCTGCAATTTGTTATCCCGTTTGTCAAACATGTTCGATCAAATCTATACCGCAAATCAATTCGTAAATTACAATAAATTGGCCACGTATTCCCACGGATGGATTATTGATAGCTTAATTTATCGAATTTCCCTTGAAATGCAATCGCGTAGAGCATCGAGTAGTGGGTCGATAAAATGGTGCTACAACACGTTTGTAACGCAATCTGTATACGAACGGGACCGGTGATTTCCTCTTGCTGCAATCATTATATCGGCGATATCAACAAGTAATATTTCGGGAATCGGAGATTGTAATTCCGGGAAAGTCTCGATAATGTTCATGGCTCTTGACGCACCAATTTTTTTTTGCCCACGATTCAATCAGGAAAAGGGACAGAAAAAGAAAGAGCCAGAATTCGATCAACTTTTCCTGACAGCGTTCATTTACGTAAGAAAAGAAACTTTAACCGCGCTGTTTAGAGATCGAGCGCGCAAAAATGCGCGTAGTTCGCCAACTTCAAGCTCGGTCCCCGAAGCTTGGCGTGGCCGAAACTTAACACGTACATGATCCCGAGCAATGAAAAATTCTTTCGCGCGTAGCTTCGAAGCGTCGATCTCCGCCTTTGCACTTGAAACTTCATTCGATCCGCCTTAAATCCGGCCTCGCGTAATCAAGCGGGAATCAAGAAATCGCGGCGAGGTCGAATCGCCGGGAACCGGCACAGAATCTCGCTTCTCAAGTAACTTACCTTTTCACAGCAGTTTTTTTTTCTTCACGTTGCGCACGATAGCCGGCAGATTGCATCGATCCAACTTATCCCATTTTCCCTGCCTCCTCTGAATGGTATTCTCGCGTTGAAAACTCCTCCCCGCCGAGTGATGGGCCTCCCTTTGACGATGCAATTTTCGATAAAGAACGGATTCGATGACAGACAGAGACTTCGCCCAGGAACACGGTTTGTGGATAATGGTGAACGCGAAGCGATTTATTCGGAGCAGAAGTAAGCAGAAATTGTAGAACTATTTTCTCCTCTCATTATGAAGCAATAGATACTACCTGACGAATCCTCGGACTGCCAAGCTGCCAAGTGCTGTTGCATCGTTTGAACAAGGCCGCATTTTTACGGTCGTATCGGCTCGAGATGCCATTGAGGATCCGATGAACGCGCATCCATTGTACCACACGACGTACTATCGGGTGGAAAAGGAATTTCCATCGGCAAGGTTAAGTCTTTATTAAAAAGCCTCCGTTCCGGGCAGGGCTTACGATTCGCAGGGAGAGCGATTGTATCGCGAACGCGTATAATGCGGCGGATGCATTTGCAGAGAGACATTTATTCGAAAGTATCCACATTCAGCGAGATTAGTTCGAGTCTCGGAAGTAAGAAATAAACTCGATCGCCGCGATAAAGTTCACGGTAAAAGCAAACTTTCCTCGGGAATTTTTCGCGCGACCAGGCCGTCACCACCGTCGGGTAAAGTGACGATAATGATTGCCGATACAGCGACGAAGTCGATGCAACGACGGTTAACCGGCGACACGGCTCCAAATCGAATTTACTACCACTTGCGTTTTTTTTCTTCTCTTTTTTTACAGCGCTGAGAATCTAATTATTCCCCGTTTTATCCGCCTGGCCCTGACGCTACATCTTTGTGTCTCGACTGAAATTATTTTGGTGCCGGACCAGATGTAAGCATTAACAGGCTCAATATTGATCCTGGTCGTTCCATTTTCGTTTCCAACCTAGACGGTTCGCAGGCGTCCCATAAAGAATGCACGTTCAGCGGCGAGCGGATGCACACGTACCCTGGTTACTGGCGAAGAAAAGCTGCTGCAAGCGTCCGCAGGTTCGCGTAAGGATACTTGGCCAAGGTACGCCGGGAAGTGCTTGGTAATTTTCTTCTTTTTTTTTTCACTCTGCAGCGAAATTATTATCCGTTCGAATCGTATTAAATAAATTCATTTCATCCCGTTGGTTCTCCCGTGCGTGCATGTAACTGTCGTACGATATTTTTAATTGATCATGAATGAACGATTCAATTTATTCAGGCAGAAGAGGACTAACAAAGTAATCCTCTTGTGCTGGCTCTGCAGAATTTGCAAAGTTTATTCTCCCAAAGGGACTGTTCGCTAATGCATGATGTTCCATTTTGTAAGAAAGATTTTTTTCACGGAAATGCTGCCACGTTGGCCGACCTCGGTGCGCACGTAGGCAGCCGCATAAATATTTCTTTAAAATGCATTTTGCGTAGCCGAGGCCGTAGGAGGCCATCGCGCGCGCATGCATACGTGTGCAAGTATGCACGTACCTCTGAGTGGATCATCCTGTTGTTTCATCGAAGTCGTTACATCCACGCTAGGCAGCGTATAATCCTTTGACAACGAGTCCACCGTTCCGCGAATAACGCCATGAATTTGTTGCAACGCGAACGCGTAAAGAACTATTTTGTATTTGCCCAGCGACGTTTACTTCGACGCGGAAAAGTCCACTTAAAAATGTGTTCGATGGAGCGTTCACGTCCTTTAATTTCTCGACAGGTTAGAACGCCGATCGGGCATTGATCGACCGATTTTTATTTTTCGCTTTCGCCTGACCGGGTTTGGCGGTAAAATTCGCGAACGTTCAGCCACGTATATCGGCCTCCTCTGTGCCTCGGAAAATATTCATCAGGAGCACGTTCAATATTTAACGGCTTTTAAATGCATGTTTCACCGCAATTACGTTAGCCACGTTCGTGCGCACGGCTACAAGCAATTAGATACGTTTGCGCTAAAATTCTCCCTTGGCTGCGGGCAACAAATCAACTGTTACAGCCCCGTTCAGACGATCTTTTGACCGTTTTTCGCTGGCGCACCAATGTAAATGTACATTTTTCAGGCGTATCCGCGTCGCAATACTTCCTATTTGGGGTCACATTTTTTTTATTATTATTCTTTATATTACGCTGCGCCTATTGTGCAGTTTCCCCTTTCCCCCCCCCCCCCCCATGCATTCGTGTGTTCGTACTAACGAGAGGTACCTGATTTTGAAAAATGCACGCTTCGATTTAAGTGGGACATCGTGCTGCTTTACATATCCCTCCTGCTCGCTGTATTGTACAGTAAACCATCGGGTGCTCTCTTGTCCTCCATCTCGGAGCGCAAACAAATTTTTCTGAAAAGCCGGTCGATGCTCGGCGGCCACCGCCTTAAATGGATGACGCGACCCGAGGAGCATCTAAAACGAATTTGTTCGAGCTCGTGGCGGCGTGATACGCTTCGTTCGTCATATATAACAATCAGGGCTTATCACGGTTCGTCAGTAAAAGGCTGACGCGGCGTGGGTCAATCCCGGTCTGGTCGATAAAGTCATCCCCAGCCGGCGAGTACAGTCATTCGCCAGCGGTAGCTGGCCACCACGCTGGAATCATCCTCGTTGACGAGCAGCAACGAGACCGAGGCTTAGTGGTCGTATTAGGGGCTCGAATTTCTTCCGGGAGATCGTCAAAGATGGACGAGGAACACGTCCCGCGCGGTACCGAAAAAGAGAATCTAGCGGACAGCGCTGGACCAACTTCTAACGAGGCTGATTAAAAATCTACAGACCTTTCGGATTGCGCGAATAGAATTGTTCGATGAAACGTTTCTTCTGTGATTCACGAGCGATTACAAGCATCATAGAGAAGGGGAATAATTTATGTAAACCGTTTATAATGTAGGAACCGATTCTGATCGCTTCGCAGACATCAATTTCTCGAGTATCCTCGCAGCTCTTTTCTAATAAGCACCGAGTCGAGCATCGACTCCCATAAGCATTCTTATCGATCCTCGCGGCGTCAGACGAGTGCTCCTACCGTTTTTCGCAATCGCCAAACAATCCAGATATCGTATAGCGAAACTATTTTAATTAAGTGGCAGAGAATCGGACCACTCGAATTCTTCAAACGTTGGAAATTAATTCGATAATATCAGAAAGTTAGCTAAGTGGGATCGACCGGCTTCAACGGCATATTCCTGTCGACGTTTAACAGAACGAAACATTTCCTCTTTCATTTTCCTGCGAACCGTTCCACGCTATCCAGCGATTGAAAGAACCGGCTATATTTAGATGAGCGACGGTTTCAAAATGAATGACGATCCTGCTGTGGATAAAGTTTGAATAGCCTTTACCAGAATCGCTGCCTAAATGCATTAAAACTTGGCGCAATTACCAACTGGGATTACGATGGGGTGTCTCTTACGCTCCCCATGTTTCAATGCTGCGAGCAAACTAATTCGTTAACTTCTATCCGAGATCGGGCATCGACATTTACTCCCTTTCACCCTTTATCTTTGGCCCTCCT
The DNA here is from genome assembly GCA_023838395.1 of Holcopasites calliopsidis. Taxonomy (NCBI): domain Eukaryota; kingdom Metazoa; phylum Arthropoda; class Insecta; order Hymenoptera; family Apidae; genus Holcopasites; species Holcopasites calliopsidis. The sequence continues at coordinate 4,932,397 of JALHAQ010000009.1, forward strand.
CACTTTTGTACGCTCTTCTGAAAACTATCGAAGTACGAAGTGCGCCGAAACGAAACGATACGCGAAAGCTATTTCAATTACAACCCCGCACATCGACGCAACCATGCATCTACAAAGCCGAAGAGGATGCGTACACCTATTAGCTGGATTTCCATTCAATTTTATCGAAGGCTCGGCCAACTCCCGTTGGAAATTACGCGAACACATTCGAGCCGCGGCTCACGATCACTGGTTATCCTTCTGATTTATCATCATTTCGGAATCACTTCATCCCGGACGTGGCTACCTTCCACACTGGCACCAAAGGATTCCTAGAATATCGATGAGGATGTAAAATGATCAGCAAGTCGCAGTCTGTGCCTCGAATTACCGATGAATGTTGCCGGGTAAAGTGAGGGGAGATGCAAGGAGAATCGGTTCGAAACTGTCCTCGCAGCCCTATCGGAACTTGAACCGGTCGTACATGTACCTAGTCGAAATTACAAGTGTATATCCTTTGTATCCGCGTCCATCGTCGTAACCTGATTACCCAAGCCACGTTCCAAAGCTGAAACTTCCGAATATCGTGTGCGCTCAACTCTACCAACTCGTTTACGTCGAGACTAACGCGGTGCCAATTAAAGTGACCAGCCGGCGTTTGAAATTATTAGTAAGTCCCCATGGAGAGATGTAGCTGTTTGGTAACTTATTCTAATTGTGAAGCTTCTGTTCCAATGCACAGGAGAATGGTCTTGAGAATGCTTGATGCTCTACGAAGCAATCCCTACCAGGAACCGATAGAAATTGGTCTTGCAGCATTTGACGAGGCAGCGAGGATAGATTAGGATCATCTTTCTGGAATAATGACGTCCAGTCCTGCCAGCTGTTGGTACACGGTATTAACGATTCGTATTTAGCAAGCCCGAGTGCTGGCTGCTGATTGCATGTTCAATCAGGTCAACGAGAAATCGCTCTTGGAAAAAAAAAATGAAAGAAGGAAAAAATAAAACAGCAGAACAGAGTCGTTAAAAAATTTGGTAAAGTAGACGTCTCTTAATTGTGACGATCTTAATATCTGCTAAGCGAAATACAATTTGCCTTCCCCCGAAACGATCGCACAGTAAATGGAATGGATTGTGCCGTAACGCAAAACGGTTGATGCGAACGGTTTAGTTCAGTAATTCAACGGATCGTATTCCCCGATGTTACAATATTCCAGTCAAGTTTAGCGGGAAGGTGAAATCACTATTGGGAAGGTAATTCGCCTTGCATTTCAGTTTGCTATCGTAATCATCGATCAAGTGCGTTCGACGGCGTGCATGCTAAACGTAATCGAGCACCGATTAAAATCGTATTCAATTGAGGACACACACGATCTGCGATCGTGAAATTTAGTTCCGATTTTGTTTAAATTTTGAAAGGATTTATTTCGATAATGCGGGGTTGGAAGATTCTTCGACATACCGTCGACCAATTTGCGCAGGCATTTCAGGTGGAGCGATCGCATCATAATCCTTGAATAGTTTCGTTGCGGTGTAATAATCAATTAGTTCCGACTGAGCAAAGCGGTAATTTTAATGTGGCAAACAATGCTATTAGCATGCAGCTATTATCGGGAACTGAGGTTCGAACTGTGTCACAGCGAAATTATTCTCTATCTCTGGAGAGCCAAAGGGACGCAGAGTGGCAGGGGAAGGGCGGAGAGGGCGAGGGAGATATGAATGAAAGTGCTTATGCACCATGAACCCATTGCATTCCGTTGGTATTTTACTTCAATAAAAGGTCTCCGTTATATTACAGAGGGAACGGAAACGGTGTCTATTGTGTCGCAAAAGAGTGTATGAAGGTATAATACATTACTTACATTTGTCTCCCGCGGCTCTCGACAACTACGAATATCGATTTGCATAAATTTCGGGAAAACATTGGAACAGCGATTGCGCGTAAATCGGAAAAGTCGTCGTTGAGCTTTTTAAACGATGAGACGACGATCCATCACGATTATACCGCGAAGGACGTGAATAATTATTATCGAAGTTTTCCTACCGTCCCAAAATCGAGTGGAATTTATATGAAAACTTTATTCAACCGTAAACCAGGTGTTAACATTGTGCGACGTTCGTAACATATTTATAATATCATATGTGTATGTATACGTATGTACATATAACAGACAGCGACAACGTCATCGAACATCACATTAAATGATCCATGATTTCAAATTGTTCCAATTAATCATCTCTATACACTCGATGAAATATTGCCGTGTACATGTAACGACACAATCGTATTATCACGATCGTGTTACGTTTTACGAGGATACACCGGGGTGCATCTTCGATGAGGTCTGCGACAACATCTTTACTCGCTTCGGTTTCGCGATACCATGGGTTTTATTATTTTGCAGAACTGGATTATCGTCGACAATAATGGGTTACGTGAAACAGCTGTCTACTTAGGAAATAGCGAATTAACATGCGACAATACTATAACACTGTGATACATCGTGGTCTAAAAAAGGTCGTCTTGATAGTCTTTCACTGGGTGAAACAAAACGGGGTTTTCCATAAACGGTTTAACGATATAATTTATAAATTGACAATCAACTGACTTAGAAGAAATATATATACATATATATGTACGATAAAATTTAAACGATGAAAACAGAAATATCGTACGCGATTGGCACAATCGACGTGGTATAAGGGGTGAATCTCGAATCTAATTAAATATTATCTTAATGGCGTTCTAAAATGTTAAACATACCCGTCAACGAATCGATTTCCTTTACAACGATTTTCCATACCCCGTTAAAGCAACGCTCCCTTCCACGGTGTAGAGCACCTGAGCATGGTCATTTCGTGGACGTGGGGTAGAACTAATTTGAACATTATGGGCAAGGTCGTCTGTGCGGAGCAAGGCAATAGAAGATAATGTCGTTAGGCTGTGCTGCATTACGCCGGGATTATCACGATTAATTACGTGCACCTGTACATGTAGGCCGAATATGCGATATTCCGTTATATCTCGGCGAACTTTTGTCCGTTTTAATCCGATATTAAACGCGATAACGGCCAAACCACTGCCGGCCGCGATCCTACGCAATCGCGGTGAATTTAATCCTTCTCTTCATTTTTTTTTTATCCCTTTCTCCCAATTATTTTTCCCCGAAAAGTTGCGAGACGTTGGCCAACATCCGGGGCGCGAAACTGTCGCGGGTCCTCCCCCCGTCATTGCCATTAGCGTGACAAATTTTCCAAGCTGAAAACTGCGAGAGAGAGAGAGAGAGAGAGAGAGAGAGAGGGACAACAATTAACTCCGAATAAAGTTGTCGCGGCACATCGTTGAAAAGTTTGACCCGGCGAAACGAGTCGGATCGCGACAGGATTATCGCCGTTAATCGTGTCACTTACTGCGGAGGACAAATTACACGATTACACCTCTACGATCGTGATGGTTACACACAGCTTACACATTTACACATATCACAACGGTTAGTAAAGAGCGGCGAGAGAGGAGTCGCGCGAAATTTCAGCATTGAGCAAAAACCTGGGGTACACGCCAACGGGTCTGAAACGCGTGGGAATAAAGATGGAATCTTTCGCCGTTGCCGATGACTCTCCATTATTCACACGATACAGTGGATACGTGAACGTCGTTCGAAGTAGCTACTTGAGCATTCGCGGCCTTAACGATGCACACTATAGAACCATTCGTTATTTACACAGAGACATCTCCCTTTCGGTTTATTACACACTTTGCCCCATTTTATTCCGAGTACACGGATGCCATGCACGCCCCTCGCTCGTTGGCCCTCAATCGATTACGTCCTGTCCCTTAAAAACTACCGAATGTCCTATCACCTGTAAAGCTGCTCACCTGTCGAAGATCAAAGGGTAGAAATCCCGGTGGAGCCTCGTGGATGACGAGCCGCACCTGGAACTCGATAATGCACCGTCTGCAACATTTATTCTAATCCTTTCCTACCCCTTGCTTCCGCGGAAATATCACAACGCTCATTTTTTTCTATCCATGTCACGCTGCGCAATGCGACGGTCAGTTCGTGGCTGCGGTATTCAACACCAATCTCAATGTGGTGAACATCATCAATAGCGCGCTGCACGCCATGACGGATGGGGACGACGCGATGCTGTGCTGCATCGCGGCCGGATTATCTCCCTTGAACACGTGCACAAGGACCCGCGCCGGTTGCGCGTTGCTGGCCTCGCAGGTGTAATTTCCGGAATGACGATCGGACGCGCGTGGTACCTCCAGCCAGCTCTCCCGTCCCATCAGATCCGTGCTGACATTGACCCCTTGATCGACGTCGTAGTTGATCATCCGGAAGTTGTGGTACCAGAATAGATAGGAGGGTGTCTCGGTCGATTTTTTCACGAGACAATGAAGCTGCAGGGTGCTACCTGGCCTCACGAACTTCTCCGAGGGACCGGCTATCTCTGCTCTGGCCTCTGCAAATGGTAGAACGTGACACGTCAGACGTGACCAGCTTACCCGTTTCCATTCCATATTGTTTACCGGGGTTCCGGAGGCGGTTATGAGGAGTCAGGAGGGGCCGAGGTATGCATCGTGGCTGGTTAAGGGTTGTACGGGGTTAGAGTACGAAAGTTCGCTCACTCCCTTTCTCTCTCTCTCTCTCTCATACTTTCACCCTATCGTTCGTGGACCGAGCATCCTTTGTGCTATGTCTGTTACTCGTAGGCCGGCATAGCCCCAAGAATTTTAAGTTACCCCTCTGTGTGTAGCACGGGTTACGATGTCACCCTCTACTAGCCGAGCCAGCTACCTTTCGTTTACTCGATCCGCCGTCGTGTCCGCATGTTCGTTCACCGACGCGCACTGACACGACGTCGGCGCGAGTCTGTTATAGGATCAGGTGTGACGGAACACTGTAAACAGTGGGGCAAAACCTTCGTCATCCCTCCGGATACACTTTTGCTCATCCACTCTCAACCCCCGGTGGCGTCGGAGCTTCCGTTCCACGGCACGTCACGGACGAACGCACGTGAACGAGAGTGTCGATTGGAGTTTTAAGCGTCTCTCCGCGTGATACAAACGCGCTCTTTTGAAGCATGCACACGCTCCAAGTGCTTCTCTTTTTCTCTGTACATCGGCCAATGGATCGAGATGCAGCGCAAAAGGAACGAGAACGTATCGCTCGTACGTGCACGCTGCGAGTGAAGAATAAATTCGTTGCAGCTATGGGGGCACGCGACGGATCCGAAATTTTATTAAAACGTCAACGGTTCGCGGACGTTTGTGCTGATTGTTCGTTTCCCGTTTCTACCCGGAGCGATTTCCCCGTGGCTCGAGTAACGTGAATTTTAACCGACGGCTTCGTCGAAACAATTACGTTTCGTTGTTTATACGCTCCGACGAGTGGATCAATTTTTAGCCCCTTCGTTACACGTCCAATGTGCTTTTTCATGGCTTCGCCAATTCATCCTCGACTTCTTCGTTCCCCTTTTCATCCCGGTTCTCGAGCATTAAATTAAGCGAACGCGTTACCCCGGGATCTATTTTGTAATTGCCTTCTTTAATTACTTGCCACGGAAAAGAAATTATAATGAAGTCTGGAGAGCCCGTGGATACGAGGAGGCTTATTAAACGTGGTGTGATGTAATCCCTTCTCTGCGCTGTGTTGGAAGTTTTAAGGATGATGTAGCAATATCGGATGATTAAAATTAGATCCGTCTCTCAAGCTCGTGCAGTTAAAAAGGTCAACGTACCCGCCCTCGACGAAAGCAACTTATTTATCCACGGATATTGTTGGGATTATTTTATATTTCGTCCCCGTCTAATTACGCCCTAATGCGATTTCATTAGGGCCGACTTTTCCAACTGTCTTCATTTCAGCGACAATGGCTGGTGATCGTTATTGATTCTGAAAGTTACCAAAGAAGGCGAATTCCTTCCGAGTCGTTGGCCTCGTTAAATACGCCTTCAACCAACTTCTTATTCTCTGCTAATCCAATCTGATTTTCAGCCACGGAGCTTCTCGCAGACGTGCGTCCTGTCCGCTCGAGAAAGGACTTGATCCATTCTTCTCAATCGCGTTTTAATTAGTGAGCAAGCTGGGCGGAATTCAATCTCTTTTCTCCGCGCACCTTTATCGGATAATCGTTCATAATCGAAGATGACGCGAGCGTGTCGCGAATGTTGATTTCATCGACCCGTTTCACGTCGAGGCACACAAAATTGTTTAAATAGGAATGCTTAAAAAGGCTGCGCTCCCCGTGTTATAAATTCCGATCTGCCGAAGGAGTGACCACGATAATTAACAAACGATCTCACACAGGGGGGTAGCTAGAATCGATCACCGAAAGCCAGTATATTTCGTCGATGCCCGCATCGAAACATTCGTCCTTGTCCCCGCGTTATAAACCCCCGTGACCATTTAGCACGGCATATAAAATGCTATAATCGAAACGTCCCGACGGCGATCCCGTTATATATCATCCTCGGATCAGAAAAATCTCGACCCATGAATTTCAAGTGTGGTGGAAGTAACGTAAATATTACACGCCCCACATTCGAGCGAGTATGGGCCGGGGCTAGACGGGACCATAAATATTAAAAGTACCTCAGCAAGGCTCTCGTACGTATCCGTCAGATGTCACAGGAAAACGCGGTCCCGAGAATGAGAGCAAAATTAGATAGCTACACACCTATGGCCGCGAAAATTCGCGCAGGTATAAAACACGCACACGCGCGTGCAGATCTATGTAGGTACAGATACATCGAAAGTAGAATACCTCCAAAAAGCTGAAATCTAAATGCAAATACGCGAACAGAGAAAGAGATAGAGGGGAGTAGGAAAGGTCGCTTAGAACGGCGACGCCGGGACCGAGAGTGTCGTAATTCACGAAACTTCTGCCTTCTGCGTCTAGATAAAAAGCATTTTCTCGCTATTGATCCGTCGTCCGCTTAATAAAATCCAGATAAAAGCGCCGCTGCCCTTTGGAGAGGCTCGGTGAACTTTGCTCGGTCCGACACGTGGAGCCAGCCTGCGTAAATAGCAACGAAAATGTAAACACTTAAATCGTACAAAGCGGATAGGAGAACGAGGAAAATGCGGAGAAAGAAGAATGGGGGATGAAATGGAAAGTGGAAAGGGGAAATGGAATTGGGTATCCAATGAAGGAAGGAATTTCCAAACTACTGCCTCTTCCACTTACATAGCCGGTGCATAAGGAGAAACCATTTTCGCTATAGATACTCTATTGCGCGGGCCTCTTATCAGGAAGGCAGCCAAAAGTGTACTGCCTCTGATTGTGAGTAGCGGCGATGCTCTTTATACGTTTCTTTTTGCGCGGAAGAAAGCTTTGCTACTTTTACCGCTCACGGTCGCTCGACAAAAGGAATCGACGTTTCAGTCTATTGTATTTTGCTGCGCTTATACGTGCGCTCGTTCCATGTAATATTCGTTATTGCAGCTGACATAATTGCGCGCCGGTAGCCGGTGAAACGCAAAGCACGAGGAAAGGAACGATATTAACAAAGAAAGAACCGGCTAACGCGTACGGATAAAAGGATCGTGTGACAATTATACCTTGTAGCATGACAAATGAAAAACAGACCGTGAATCGATAGGTATAATTGCAACAATATTTCCGGATGCTTGTTCGCCATTGTCAAATATGATCATCACGAGCGCGAAACGAACGGCGACGAGGGAAGCTCTTCTCGAAGCGTTTATTTCAATTTCATTAACCACTCGACAGAATAAACTAGAATTTAATTTATTCCATCTGGCCGGCCTAGAGGCAGGCGGCCACGCATACACAGAGGCAGGCTTTCAATCGAAGCTGCGAATTTCGCCGGAGACGTTAAAAGTGTACTAAAAGCGACGGAAAAATTGGGAAAGCCCGGCTCTCGTGTTCCGCGGCACACGAACGCCGATATATCCGAAAATCGGACGCCGCGCTGGCCACACGCAAATAGCTTATATCGGTGTTTAATTTCACGCTTACCGACAACCTCGAGGAACAGAAATATACTCGTGGGTGGATGGGTGGATACTTGGCACTGGTACAATCCGGCATCCCTCGGTTGAACGTATTTTATTTGAAGAGTCCAATCCTCGCTGTGGTGGAAATGAATTGCCTGGAACCGCTCGTCGTTCGCGTACGTTGTCAGCCCGACGGTGAGTAACTCCTGAACGTTCTTCCGTTTGATCCACGACACCTGGACAGCCAGCAAAAAGAGTCTCGTTAATAGGAACGATTCGTCCCAACTGGTCGGAACATCGCGAATCAGTCGCAAGCATCGAATTAAAAGAAAAGGGAGAGGGATGATCTGTTTTTAATGACAGGGATTGATCTTTATGCGCTTCTACGCTGGGGCGGTTAAAAATTTCACGTCACCACTTATGGAATATCCGTTCGAGCCCTTATTAAAGAGCGAATGTTCATCATTTGTTTCCCCGCGTAATTAGAAACGTTCCTCCATCGATAAGAGTCGTTCGATAAAAAACGAGGAAGTAATTTAGTTCCGCTTTCTGTATATCTAATAGCTCGCTCTATCGACAAATGTGCGGCCGGTTACTGGGTTCAGATTTTAATTAATCGCTGGTGCTCTTCTCCGTGTATGTACAATAATTCGCAGCTATCGGGACCTATCGTGACAACGTTTGCTTCGAAATAAGCTCTGGCCCGATATTGCTGAAAAGAACAAATAAGCAGTGTGTCTGCTGGTGACGCCCACTATTCGCTTCCACGTAATGTCAAGCTCGCTCCAGCCTCTGCCATTGTCTGACTATTACGGTCAGTAACTACTGTATCCCGGCGTTACGAGTACTAGCGACGTTGCTATTAGTCACAGTATTTTCTGTCCGTGGCCCCGCTGTCCATTTTGTCCATGGTCATTAATTCTACACGGCTATCGATCGTCTTGGGTCCTTTAAACCGTATCAAAGGAAACGGATGACCGTACGAAACAAATCGTATCGAATTCAAACGTTAGAGAACGGACAAGGAATAGTGGACTTAAGTAATGAAAAATCGTGCGGCACGTATTTAGTACTTATACGGCTCTGCCAATTTCGAAGTTGGACCGTCCAAACGAGCAAGTTGAACCATTCTAGTGAACTATTTATTACGTCAGTCCGGAGAGTTGACTAAAATCTAACTATCAGGCATGTCAATAACGATCACTAATTTCTCCGCGCGTCCTCCCATTTGATTCGATGTACCTGGAGAGTAAGCAAGAAATGCCCTCGGTCAGAATAATTCCGGGGACTGTGACACAGGATGATTGCACAGCTCGTGACCGGAATTGATCGGGAAGCGTTATATCGTTCTGCTGCGCAATCTATGAGAAATTCAACCAGTGGATGGCTCGTGTTTGCTTGAAAAATTGGCTCTAATTATTCCATCGCAAACTGAAATTGAATTAATCCGGTATCCTATAAAAAAGATTGTATATCAAAAAATTAGTGCAAGAGCTTAAAGTAGACAACGAACGGGCATTAATGGATCTTCAAATAAAATTAGGATAGAAAATGGGCAACGAAATGACGCTAATCGATTTTGAAATAAATTTAGAACGCTGCCAGGCGCTAATTGCGATATCCTTATAGCCGATATTAGATTAGTGACGCGGTGCTAATTTGTCGGAGCAAATGGTAATCGGGACATTTTTCGTGCTCTACATTTGCCGCTTGATATATCGACGCGGCGTACAATTTGTAAAACTTATATGGCCGGCCAGCGGAGCGTAAATAGGCGAGCCGCGTAATGTGCCGTGACTTTTATGCTCATCTGACGATTCAGTAACTACTCCCGCGTTTCTTGCCCTGGCGTTCCGTATTTAAAAGAACGGAAAACCTATCGCAGGGAGTGCTATCAGCCGGGATAATCCGTCGAGCTCGCCGCTGGATGATGATACCATTCGTAGTTGGAATTGGCCGTGAAATCTGGCAGGAGGATGCAGAGGGAGTATATCCGTCTATGACGATAGGATTCAAACCCCCTATACGCGTTTATGTCTATCATAAAGTTTAGGCACCTGGTAACGAGGGATAAGAGTTCTTCTACCGTGAGATTGAATTCCTCACGTTCGCCTGCGTGAAATCCGTAATCCTTCATAATGTACATCCGCGTTTCTTCATCCTCCCATTTCTATCCTTTTGCTCTACTAAGAATTAGTCAATTACATATAACCCCACCCCTCTGTGCTTTTAATCTTCTAATTTACCGTCCAGAAAAAGAGGAAGACGAAATTCAAGTAATCCTGCGAGTTGCACTTGTATCGAAGCTCAAGGTACCTCTCCTCTATACCTCTTCTCGAAACGATATCAAACACTCAACGAGAGATTAAATGGAATGATTCGGTCGCTGTGGCGCGGAGAAAGATTACTCGGGCCCCGTAGAAAAATTGACCGTGGAATTGGAAAGTGAGAGAGATTTGTCTTCGGACGATAAAATCTTCCTCGGGCTTTAAGCTCGACGTGTCGCGAAGCTTCGCCCGAGAACGGAGCTCCACTTACCACGCGTTGGTCCTTTAATGCGTACTACTCATTAACATGTAGCAGGCATATTTCAAGCGGCCAGGTGATTTACGCGCGCCCATTCGGTTTTAGAATCCGGCTGGATCTCTTCTGCTCGCAGGGGAGCCTCGTTCTATCCACCACCGTCGTTTTCACCCCACTCCGCCGGAACTTTTACGTAAGACGTGTACCTCGAGTTCCCGTGGTACTATTTAAAAAGCGGAAAAGGATGCCAAGCAGCTCGGCAACGACTCCGGGGCGATTACCTAGACCCTGAATGGAGCATTGGCTGCCGCATCTCGAAGAATAATGAGTGGCGACGGATAAACAACCGGCACGAGAGAAGAAGAAGGGCGAAAGGGAAGGGAGAAAAAAAGAGCTGTCTCCAGGGGCGGTTTTTCATGCGCGCTTGTAATTTCCTCGCGAAGCCTCCATCGGTCTTGCGGGTTGAAATATGCGGAGGGGGTGAATGAAAAAGGAGTAGACAGAAATGAAAGCGGCGGAGTCGCGAAAAAGGACGTGTGCCCATAATAAGATGGGCACCGTAACGAATTTCAATCGACGGTAATCAAGTACAGATAAGGGAAGCGAACGCCTATGAAGCATTCGAATCACGTTTTGCCTTTAAACCCATCCAGAGGCTACCACGCCCAGGCATCGGATCGATTATACTTCCCGCTTGATTAATGGCACACAAATCTGTAAACGATTCGGGAAGCGAGGAATGCGTTACGTGTAAATCGCGGAGACTGGTAGAAATCGCAGGATTCCCCGCGATCCAGCAACGTCTCGCGCGGCTTCGCGAAGCTCAACGAAACCCGAAAGCAAGTTCCGCCGCTTTACCTAACTTGCGATCGGGTTAAATAACTGTTCCGACTGCTGGCTGGATTCCTGCAAGTATCAATGCCTGTCGTGTCTAATCTCGAATTCGGGCAGCGGCGAAACGAGAGCAACGAGGATTCGAGGGGACATGCTTGGTGGTACGAGCGTGAACACGTCGAATAAAATAAAAAGCGACGACAGGCACCCTCGGATCGCTACATATTATAAAAGAACGAAAGCAATAACATTGGTTTGATCATAGGAGAAAGAAGCACGTGCGAAACGTATCAGAGCAGATAGAATCGTGTTATATCGAATTGTATTCTCCTCTTTTTATGGATTCGATTCAGCAGCGAACGATGTATGGCGGTAAATAAACGTTTACAAATATTAACGGAGAGTTATGCTATTCAATTTTTATATCTCGTCTCCTTCCTTTTCTACTACTTTACGAATACACGATGTGCACCTATTGAGGGAAATAAAAATGAAATGAAATCCCCGTATCATTGCACAGACGATTAATTTAATTTCCACCATGCACAGTGATAAATATTTGTTTCACAAAAGCACCGGTTGAATTAAGCCGCATGCATCGCGACGCGACATAGCGATCCCCGCGGTCTTTCATTTGATTTACATCACGTGTAAATTATTATTAAAGTTCGCGCGAGCGTAGTGTATGAACGCCAACGGTTCGCCCTCCTTCTTTGCCGGTCTCGAAATAACTCTTTAGAATTTAATGAATCGGAAATGAGACACGCGGGCCAACCATTCATACGCGTATACTGAAAGGAGAGTCGCGACGCAATACATACATACGCGGCCCATACTCTCTTGCCGTCTCCAGAAACACGAATCGCGCTCCTTCAAACGAGTCTCGGACACATTTCGAATTCTGTCCATTTACGTGTTTTCGACCACGTCCGCCTTCCTCTCTAACCCTTAACGTAGGGGATGCCTGTTGCTTAATGAAATCTCTGACCAACACCCCCTTCCTTCCGATTCTATATGCACTTACATTTATGATTCCTACAGAAAGGCAGGCTAATATGTCCTCCACTATCCTGCATAAAACTTTGCAGTACGTCCTGGCCATCTTTAAGTGGAAAGGATCTCGACTACGGAAACTCTTGCCTTTCAAGCTATAAATACACAAGTACCGGCAGCGTACACTGAAATATACACTTTGGACTACCGGTGTTAGCCTGGTACTATGGCTGGTTATCCCTTGGGACAAGCGTCCCTTCAGCTATTAATACCATCGTCAGAAATCCAGCAATGCAATGACACGCTCGAAAGCGTGGAACGATATAAAACGTTGCACGTCAGTCTCGTCCTCGAAATTTCTACAGATATTTGCGTTTATGAAACAACAGTGAAATTTTCCAGAATGGAGCAGAAGAATGAAAATAAAAAAAAAAAAGAAAGATCCGAACAGAACGAACGAACTCGAAATAGTTTGCCAGGTAGAGTTTCACGCCACTTTCCGACTCTCGAGAGTCAAGTGGAAACACGGCTGGAGAATATTGACCATCTATCCGAAAATCAGCCCGTATGTTTGCCGGTCTCAAGACACCCCTGCAACGGTTCACGCTTATTGAGCAATTCCCCGTCGTGAATGCAGACAGAAGCTACCAGCGCGATGCCTTACATCGCTTTCACGTTCTCCCCGATCCCATCGAGGTCGTGGATCGCGAACCCACCCAATTACTAGGATACAGATCGTTAGTGATTTCCAAAGAGATTCCCCTTGTACAATGCGCACTCGGCCTCGGAACCATCCCTTTCGACCCGTTTTGCGCGGAGAATATTTTCGCTGGCTGCGCGAGACAAATCGGGTGCACGCTGCCGAGAAAATGAATCAATCGCTTGAAAAATATTATACATATAGAGATGCACGCCGACGTTCATGGAAGTACACTGCGGGATATAAATGGCTCGAAATGCAGACCCACCGGTTACATTAAAGGGTTGACATGAACGACAAGAACGCCAGGCATCAAAGGTGATCGTACTGCCTTTGATTTCAGCCTCAGTAATGATATTGCGCGTGCACAACTTTTGTCCCCAAGGAAACACGAAATGCGTCAGCCAGCAAAACCGTGCAGCCCGGCTGAAATATTCCGTTTGTTCCACTTGAAAGTCTCTGATTTGATGCATATTAATGATCGCCTATCGGTTTCGTTGTTGCGCTTTCCCGCGTTCCATCCCGCCAGGCCTGCAAATATCCGCCCTCGCGAAGACCGATTGAATTATCGAACAAGAATCACTCCTTATTGTGTGCGTAATTTCCAATTGTACGTAGATTCGGATCAAACTACCGCATTGTCGAAAGAAACTATAAATCCCTCGACGAGACTACTAAATGTATCTAGCCGTTATCGTTCACGCACGAATATTCCATTATTGTATATATCCTTAATTGCAATTCTTGTGGAAATGGGAGAAAGAGACGGCAACTCCAATTCGGGGTATCCGATATAATTAGATTTACGTGGGTTTCGTCTCGTTTGAACGGAATCCAAATATTGCTGTAAATTACGGTCAAAAAGGCGGCCACGACCCGATTTAGCCCCCGACGATTTTATCCTCGACAGCCAAGCCTGGTTAACCCCTTTTTCAAAGCATCGGCCCGTCGCTACGTTCTAGCCGACCGTGGATTAAAAAAGAGAGAAACATTCGTGGCTGCACGTATTAATAAACGTACAACTTTCGACCGCGGGAATCGGGATAAAAGCTGCAAAGATTGACAAGTAGCGTGCCATGTAGGGCTTTGGAATGTGAATTAATAGGCATCGTTTAACCAAAATACCCATCATCGTAATACCGGTCGCACAGAATAGTGATTCGAAAGAATAGAGGACACGCAATTGCAAAACGGAGGGGAGACAGAGAGGGGCGGAGACCTCGCTGTGCGTATTACTTAGCGTTGATGAGAGTTCTGATAATAGAAGGGAAAAATGTCGGGAACAGGAAAATCGTTGTTCCAGAAATTGGCTAACTAATTTGGACAGCGTCGAGTCACGAAATTCTCCGGTGGATCTATGTTAGATGGAAATTCGCAAGAAAATAATTTACCGATACGGATCGTTTAATTTCCCCTACATTAATTAAACCTCGCGGAATACACGATTAAAATAGCTACGCTATTATTATTCAACTCAATGCGTCTACCTCCATGAATGCTTCTATATGCATTCGCACTCGCGAAGAATGGATACTAATGGATATAGGTAGCTACAATAAAGAAAATACCGCAAACAATGAGTTGTGGAAACAAAGAAGCGCGGAAAATCGAATCGCGTGCACGTAGATAAACTCCTCTCCCCTTAAAATACATGTCCCTATTCTGCTTTTGCATTTCCGTGTATCCTTCTGACGGGCCACCCTCGATTTCCTTTAACGTCAGACGCGTTTAGAGTTGTATCGTGTAATATGTACCGGTTCAAGCTTGCCGAGCAAGTAGCGTGGTACGTTTCAAGCATCGATACACCGTATCCAAGCCCGCTTCTTCCCTCTATTCCACCGCGACATAAAGGAGATTTCATATGAAAGGACAGCAATCTTGGGAGGATAAGTCGAAATGTACATAGACTTCTTTCAGTTCGAAGACGTCGCATTCAATTAGAAGGCGAGGCTCTTGGGCAAAATTGCAAAAGACTTTGCGCGTGATCCAGCGATGCAAGAATGGCGATACGACCAGTTTCATTATCTTCCCACCCTTCCTCTCCTCTTCTACTTTCTTCGAGTCTCCTTCCACGCCTATCCTTCTCGTGTACACGCAATGAAATTTTATACGAACAGGTCAACGAGCACGTAGCGACAATAGAAGTAGCATGCGAATTGTTCGACCCTCCTATTGATTTCCACCTGCGTCGATTTAACTCCACCTCGGTTTCGCTTCAGCCACCCACCCCCCGGACTGTTCTTCCTCTCCGCCCTCTCTGCCCCGTGCTCGACCGCCAATTATTGCGTAACGTGGCCACAGTGCACATATACGTATAGGAAGGCGAATAAATCGCGATATAAATTCCACGAAAAAAAAAAGAGGAAAATATTTGTCCGCTGGGAAAACAGTTTCAGTGGAGCCGCGAAATTATGCATGCACGCGTAGCAACGAACAAAACGTTAGACGTCTCGTATGTAAGATTGGATGGGGAAAATGACTTCTGGCCTGCTGAACTTTTCGCCCTGATTTCTCGTTTTGCGGGAATGATGTCGGGGACGCGACGCGCCTTAATGGAGCGCATAGAGTCATCTTCCGCCCCTTTTTGCTTGTTGCAATCTGTCGAAGCGTACGAGTGGCGATACCACAACCGCGTTTCCCTTTCCTGCGCTTAAATCACGATCGGGTGAATCGTTATCGTTCAAGCGGATCGTGTAACGTGTGTCGACGATATTAATGCCAACCGTGCTCGCTTGGCTCCCGAGCGCCCGACTAATTGCACGCGACACGCGAAATGTTTACCGGCAAAACGTAATACGTGGTACGGGACGATGATATTCCGTGGATATGTCGCTAATGAAAAGGCAAACTCTGTACTTTTCACTCTGATACCGAACTTTCGTTATGACACACATGGCTTTTCCCCTTTGGGTCTCTTATGCATTATGCAATTTCATTATGAGTCATTAATTTGCTACAAACTCGCGCCACGCTTTTCCTTCACGTTCCTCTTTCCTACCATTACCATATTCTTCATTGAACAGCCGTAAAGCTACGCCGGGTCGTTCTCCTCGTACCGTAAAATTCCTTTAACCTAACGTCATTTTTACGGGGAATTTCGTTTCAATAAAAATCGCGGCGGAGGTGATTCAACTTGCTGGCTTAGTTTCGTGTTGATTTGCGGATCCCGAAAGTCTCGACTCACTTACGGCAAACTGAAACTAACAAAGAGCGAAGCTGGAAAAGCACCTTCGTCTAATGAAGGTAAACGCAAACATTTTATTTCGCAACTTTCAAAACTTGCTCGGACCGAACAAGAAGGGTTGAATTTTTTCTCGGTTTACGCGGGCTACTTTTTTTCTTATACTTCCCTCGTTCTACATTTCATCGCAAGTTTCTTTTTCTTCCACGGAAAATTTCATTGAGGCAATCACACGATACCGGCTGAAACATTTTATAAGTTCGTAACCAATTCCTTGATGGCGGATAATAAAGTATTCGCGAACATTTACCGGTACGTAGGGTATAATGAAAGCTATTAGCATGCGATCTCTGGGACCCGCGAAACCTTTCATTGCTTAGCGATACAGCCCGGGGGGGAAGGAACACGGTTGAAAATTTAAAAACCCCGTGTCGCTTGGCTCTTCAGATTTTAATTCCATCTCGTCCCCCGCGGAGGTCTTGACTGACCTTATTTGAATTAAAAGCATCTTTTCTGTACCCGTGATCCCTCCAATTTACGGAATAACATAATGAAAATCATTTAATTAGCACAAAGTCGCTCAACGGAATTACTGTATCTATTATTCTCTTTTCTAAAACCGTCTCATCTTCGACTACACGAACTAACCCGCTTTCACAGAGATTCCCCCGGGAAGGCTACCCCTTCGGCTCTTACGTTGATATGATAATAACTTTTCTACGCTCTTGGGAACGGAAATCGCCTAAACCCTGGCCTTTCCTGGTAATGCTTTTTCGAAAACTTTTTGAAGAATGTCCCCGGATTCGAATCTTACCATTCCATCTCCTAGATTATGCACGACACAAGGCAGCAGCGCTGTAGATCCAGATTGGGCGGAGATCACTGTGGAGTTCTCGGTTCCGAAACTCATCGGTAACGTTGGCGGCAGGTCGATGTCCAACGGTTTAATGCTGGCCTCTAACGAATTCCCATTCGCCGCCACTACTTCCGCCGTGGCCGCCGTCGGGTACTCTGAAAAATACGTATTAAATCAAAGCAATCGTTGACAGGTCGACGGAGGTTTAAGTGTGGCTTGCCAAACGCAAAGCTCGTGCCACGAGGGGGATCCTCGTTAAGAGGCTTTCCTCCGGACTTTACTTTAACCCCTTTCCACTCTGGTTATATCGACGCCTGCAAATATTTATGCGCACCACGTGCCCAAATGGACCACGAAGATTTATCGGAACAAAGGGTTGTTCTTTTCTCGCATTTATTTAACAACGCCCAGCAGAGAAACACGCGGAAAATTGATTTCTCCTTTGAAAGCCGCACTTGCGACCCTCGACTCGCTTTAACGATAACATATAAAGTTCTATTCCTTACGAGGATGGAAAGCGCGAGCAAACTTTGGGAAACTTCATCTACGCGAAAAGAAAAACACCCTCTTGTCAGAGATGTCGGATGCTTAGTTATGCTAGTGGGTCGTTCACGATTTTCATACCGTCCAACAATATATTGTCCAAAAAGATTAAAGCCGGATATTTCGCGGGACTTTCGCGTGTATACTAATTAGTTTACTCCACTCTACGTTAACAAAAACCCGGTACAGTCTAATTTTGAATGTCAGTGTAGTTATTATGATTATTTGCAATGTTCAGCCAAAAGAAGGAATGTAATTTTAATGAAACACGAATGTGCACGAGTGTATAATTTAAATTTCTTTCACCTGGTCATACGTGAATTTAACGTCCACCCAGGGAAATGTTACCGAGCTGCACTCTGTTTGCTCGTAATATCATAAATTAAGGACTGAAGAGCTTCTCTTGACACGTCTTGCGAATAGTGAACTACTCGAAAGGAAGCGGTATTTTTCAAAAAAGTTCACGCCGAAGTAAAAGTCGGCAGATCTCGGGAAAGGATAGAGAAGAAAAATTCGTATCAAAGTGTTTAACGAATACAGCGCGAAACCTCGATTCTTTTTTTCGCTTTCTATTCCCTCGGCTATTATTCAATGAAACCTCGAATTTGGTCGCCAGAATCTTTCCATCCCCAGAACGCTCGATTCGACTTCGAATTCCCACGAGTCGTTGGATATACATATTGTATATACATGCATGCGAGAACATCGCAGAGCGGGCTGGCGAAAACAAATAGCGAAACTTCTGAAGGCTATCCGGAAAAGTTTCATTATTTTCGAACGAGACCGTGGCAAGAATTTCTATTAAAATAATAAGGACATAAACGAGCCCGCGCGGTTATGGAACGTTCGTCGTGGAGCGCCGCGGGAAGTAATTCGAGAGGATGTGAAAATTTTCACAGGGCACCGGATATGTACTACTAGAAGTGAAAATAATTTTGTTTGCGCGCGTCAATGTTTCTCTACGGCTCATCGGGAAAAAACAAAAGCTCTAGACGAGCATGAAAATATCACACATTTCCTCCCGTTAATCGTAACACAATTTAATTAATGGATCTCCATGCTCCCCCTATTCAAACGGGACAATCTACATTTTTAAAGGTACTATTTTCATTCCCCATTGCTGCTGGCTGTTACGTTCTACGTGACGAAAATTAATTCCCTCCTGCATGACAAGCGGGCTGCTGTAATCGTTTTGACCGGTGCGTTAAACGAAAATCAACCTTTCGCGCCCGTGGAAAAAGAGCGGTGCAATCTCGTGACAGGAATAATCGGCTGTAAGCTGCCGTTATTGCGGAAAACACGGAGAACGAGATACTTCCGAGACTTAAAGAACAGCAATATTCGTAAATTCCCATGCGCTAAGCGTCTTTCAGAGCAATTTAACTAGCAACTTTACCTGCAACGTAGATACGCCAAAGTAGAAATAAAACACCGCGACGTCGGGCTCATTTGTTTTACCACAAACTTCCATTTGCACCACTTTTTCCCCCACCCCCCCTGGGATAACTCGCAACTCCACCGTTACAACCGTGCAAATTTATTTCCGATGCGGAGAGAGTCGTCGCAACTTCATGACGTGAAACACACCGTGCAACGTTTCGCTAACCTTTCACGTTCAGCTGCATCGCCCTCGAAAATCTTACCGGCAGTTAAAACCGTGAAAACCGGGACTGATTGCGTAAATCACGGCATCGAGGCAAGATTTCGGTGTGTACAAAGTGTTCTGGGAACGACTTGTGTTTCCGACAGACGTTTGGTGCACACGTCGGATATAATAATAAGTCTCGTAAGTTCTGAGCACGTAATGGGACTACGGACGCGCGTCTACTTCTAGATATACGTACAAGCTCCATTGAACGGCAGTCACGGAATATATTGAACAGGCAGCACGCGTTCCGCCTTCTGTTTCACGCGTACGCAAACGAGCCCTCGTGTAAACTATTTTTCGGACAGAAATTCACAGCTGCAAAAGCAAAGCGAACGTTCACGCGTGCGACTCGCAGATGGCCATAGATATAGAATACGGGGCTGAACCGAGCTTTCCCTCCGCCTCGCCAAGTATATTTAGCGGATAAACTGATGAAGTACCGCGGCACGCCGCGGTTCATACCCCCTCGACGTACCTTTTTCCTTTTCCTTTTTTCTAACTATCCGGCAGACGTGCAACGTTGAATGCAGCCTTTTTACCGCGTTTCTTTGCAGGCCTGCATGTACTCGCAGGGCACTTTTTGTCGGTCTGCGACGCAATAAAGCGCATAACGCGGGCAAACGAGAGTCCGACCGAAGCACATCAACGACGGGGAAATTATAAACGGCGACGCGTCGACGTTCATTTAATTCGAGAATGCCTGCCGTTTTGTTAGCCCTATTTTCCATGTAAATCGCCAGCCTTCCGCGGAAGTTACGCCCGCAGCGGGGTTAAAATTTGCATGAGCGGTACGTCGGGGGATGCGTTGGTAAATTGAACAAGTAACCCTGCTGATATCGTTTCACGCAGAGGCATATTAAATTAAGTTATGTCGCGTGCGGGGGTGGGGGGCAGAATGTAACGCTGAAATCGAGGTAAGAAAAGCTGATTTCTCGTGAAAACGCGACGGTGAATAATGCGTGATGGGTTTCGAGCGACGGCAGAAATTTTTGCCAAATTGGACGGAGTAAATTTCAATTGAATTGGACAGAAATATTGCGCACAGATAGGAAGAGAGTGTCTTAGTTCTAATTTCGTGGAACCAGATTAGTCAGGTGTAGGAGGCGAATCGGTGAATAAGATAAATAGAGGTAACACCTTGCGAGGCAAGAAAGCTAAGCTACACGAGATTTTCATGATGCTCGAAAGCGCGGCGCCGACGCCGGTTTACTGCGGAGCTTAAATGTTATATTGTACTCATACGGCACAGTTTGTTGCAACTAGCCGTGCTCGTAATCTACGGCGAAAATATTTACCCAGCGCAACTGCTGGCGCAACGAAAGCGCGAACCGCCATTTATACGCGTACACGGTACTCCGTTTACGAACTTTCGTTCATTCATTCGCCTAATGATACCGCGCGACGTTTACCACGAAACCTTTCACACTATCCGAATGAAACCGAAAGCCGCCAGTCGATCGTGTGCACGAATGGGGGAGCGGTAAAAATGAAATCGCTACACAAATCGACGAAGACTGCCCTATGAAATTATATAGACGCGACGAAAACTGAAGCGAATGATGTTAACGAATAAAGATTTTGTATCCACAGACTCTTGTCATAATAGCCTCGTTAAAGTACGGTCCGCGAAATGATCGAATTTCCGGCTCAATTTTGACCCAGTGAAAAGGTAATTCGATAGCAATAATGGTCGCGCATCGAGAGCCCCGTTTGCTAATCGACATCGAACCAGCTATTTTGTTGTTCCTCGGGAATATAATATTCGGCCGGCGTCGCTCTGCTCGCAAGATATATTTCACCGTAATTCCTGAAGCCTGCCGCTTAATTGCACATTACCGGAAGTCCTGTAATTTGCGCGATCAAACGCGCGCTCTCTCTCTCTCTCGCTTCCTATCCGCCGGTCGGATGAGTAATAGGCCCTTACTCATTTAGAAAACGCTGAGACCGTAGAAATTATCAGTTGCGTGTCGTTCGAGAAAATTTACGAATTCCATTTATTCGAGCAACGACAGCGGGGGCCGGGTAAAAGCGTTGAAAGGCTGGCGCTGAAAGGACAGCGACAACGACAATGAAATAATGAAAAGAAGGTGCTAACGCGCTGTACGGAGTCTCAAAAAGGTACCTTGGAACTACTTGGGGCAAGTAACAGAGACGAAACTTAGCGCCGCACCGCATTAGCGCGTTAAATGACTGCATTAAGAACTTTATAGTTAATTCAGACTGTTACGGAGCTGCTATTGCTTCCAGCAAATTTCATCCTAACTCGTGTCCTTGTAATGGCTTCATAAATGATCGATATAGTATACGCCGTGTATACGAGCTGTCCTGTAAAGGCGTGTATAGTTTTATGAGGGTTGCTTCGACGCGTTAGCCATTAATGGGAAACTGTCGAAGTTTCCATAAGTATTCCCCGTTATTGGTCCGATAATACGCTACCAATCAGGAAATTAATATTCATCCAGGGAATGAATAGCAAATGTAATCCAGCGAGAAAGTAATTTCCAGGCGATGCATTAACACCGATGAATATTTGCAGAATACCGCAAAAGGGTATAAATAAATTAGTAATCGGCTCCAACGATAATGTTACATATTTAAAAGGCAAGTACCGCGCGGACAATCCGAAATTTGTTGAAACCAAAGTGGCCTAGTATCGTGAGAGATATGTCAGGAATGATGGTACGTTAAAGTCTTTACGGCTGATTGAAGTCGATGCAACGATATCATTACCGGGGGTGTTCGTAAAGTGGATTTCAAGCGAAACGCGTTTCAAGGAGAGCACTGTAAAAGTGATCGTAGGCATTTCGAGATTGCTCCTTAACGACAGACTGTGTACAGTCTCTCTATTACACGGGCCGCGTTCTACAAAGCGACGATTACGATTTCTGTGTCAAGCGAGGGGGGAACGGATTCGCCGCGAGCGAAACGAGGAAACGTTCCATCGAGCGAAACGCAAACATTACGTGGCGAATCTCTGCGGCAGGGTGGCACAAACGCGCAGAGGGGTCTCGCCCAGGGGCTGTGTTTGTGCACGTCTACTCACCAGCAGTTCGCACCAGCACGTTAAGTAGGATGGATAGCAGAAGGGTGGTTGTCCGGTAACCATGTATTACGATCATCGGCCACCTCGATACGTTGAATCCCGCGCCGTTCCATAGACTCGCGGCCTTGTGTACCATATTTTTCCGCCTCGCCCTTTTTCACCCGGCTTACCATCAACTGCAACAGCCACGTCCGCCGCGCCCTCATTCACCGTATCCGTTCTCGAATCTAGCGTGAACACGGTCAACAGGATAAGAGCCGGGCAAAGGTTTTATCAGCGATTCAAAATGTTCCTTGCTCGGAGCGACCCTCGGCTGAGCAACGGCTCTCCGCCGCTTGATAAAGATCGTTGCAGGAGACAGGGACAGGGAAGCTTTTATTCCCCTCTGTTGCAATTGTTACCGCCTCGCATCACTTTCTTCTTGGATTGATTAGCGCGCCATGGGAAGAGAAAAGTTTCTGTTGCCGTGGAAACCCTGCGGCAGAACTGACCTCCACGAAGTGGCTCGAAGATTCTCTCCACCAGGCGAGAGTTATTTATCTTGATCAATTCCTTGATTTGCAGATATCGCGCGAGTTTATGGCTAATGAGATGTATCCCCCTTTGATGGCGCCCCGAAGGTAAGCTTCGTCTACGACGAACTGTAAAGTTCCGGCCGATCGTATATTCCTTTATTCGTCGATCGCGCGAACGATCCCCGCGTTCGCCGAAAACAAAACGGAAACCGGATTCCTGTGCTCGACTTATCGCGATCGTCAAGGGTTACGGGTCAAGCGAACGCTGCCAAGCTTCTGGCAAGTTGCTCGAGTGTCGTTCCAGTCCCGCTATTGTTCCACGGCTATAGATTACGACCCCCGCGAAACACGGTTCGAGGCACACTGCAAGTTCCTTTTCCTGCGGATGCGTCCGCTGAACAAACTGGAAGATACACGTGTCGAAACGTCCCAAAGACTCGCTTGTTTGCGGATGGTATTATTGGAGTTTGCACGATGTTGCGGCGAGCCGTTGGATGATATCCTCCGGTACTGAAGTTAATAGTACGCCTCTGGCGAAGGGACTTTCTCGCTTATACCGGCTTCTCGTTCACCATCGTTCGCCAACGTTTTCGCTGGTGCGTTAGCGAATTCTACACGTTATCAGAAGTACAGGATGCTCTAGGCCATAGTACCAAGCGTTTCAGCCTCTCTTTTCCTCGAGTGGGCTTTCAGCGTTCCGTCGCTACTGTTCCACAGCCAACGGCCACTTTTCTGTGAAGAAATCTCTGCTCTCCTTTTCTTTGTCCGACGACGTAGAACCGCCGACTGTACAGAGAACGCAAAAGAGTAGCGGAGAAGCATCCACGATTTTGTCGGCTAGTCTGCAGCTACCAGAACTCTATGCCCTTCTTTTGGTATTAGAATAATCGCGTTGAAGCCTTTTGATGCATTCAGCAAAGCAATGACTGAATGTCTAACATTAATATTATCGCAGCTACGTTCCTCCGGATCATACTATAATGTAAAATCCATTGCTCCCCGTCTGCCTGCGCCAACAATGATAAGAACAATCGTCGCCGAGTCTTTGGGGGGAGCTCAGTCTGTCGTTCGAGTACTGTCCTTTTCTTGCGAATCCACCGAATACAGATCCGCTTTAATTGGAAATACTGAAAATGTCAAGTATGACGGAGAAGGGTCTGCAGGAGGAAGTGCAGAATCCACGGATTTGCACGGGCGTCGACTATGCAATTTCACTGGGATATTACGACACCACCGAAACACGACGATTGTTAGGTGACACGACTAATATTCTGCCTTAAGAGTGGACCCTTGTCACGCTTACTTTCTCCGGTTCCTCATTTGCGAACGTCTCAACTGTTCCAACGCGACGTCACTGCTGCTCGACGAGCACGTTAACGCACAACGTTTCTACTCCGCCCTTTTCCGGAGACCCTCTTCAACGCGGCATCTTCGCCGCTCGTCGCCGCAGCCTTTTCGTTCGCCACGCTGTTTCGAGCACCGCGAAACACGCGCGTTGCGTTCGAGCGGAGGGCAAACGCACAGGGCGAAGGATTTACCAAAGAATTTCGCTGCCTTCAGGGTTTGTGGATATTGCTCAAGTTTGCGGAATCCTGTGGCAAACGTGGCCACCGAGGGCTCGACGACTGTGTCCTCAGCGGTGCGAGTTAACGTTCTCCCCGGTTGCCTTTAGGCGGACGCAACCCTTCCTCGGCTACCGTCCACCTGCGTACACACGCGTGCACACACACGCGACGAGACACGATGGCGACGTGACGTGTCCTCATAGAAGATTGTCGTGGTTAACCCGATCCTTTGAGAAATTTCAGCTGTCCCGCGGTTGGTGTCCGTGTAAGGCTCTCGGACCCGTACTACTGGGAACCGTTTCAGGGATTACGGATGACTCGCTTCCTTAAGGGTCGTCTAGTCTCTGCGGCTGGTCCTCCTGGAATGAGGAGTAGGATGGATATAGTAATTGACATCGTAGAACCGTCACGACGGACACGGTGCACGTAAAATCTTAATGCTAAGCCCCTTCCCTTTTTGTTTAAATCCGGCCGAAATCTTCGGAGTCTCTAAACGAAGAAGATGAAATGACCAGGCGGAGAGGAGAGCGGAGCTTTAATTTAAGAAAAGCTTTCCTCCCTCTGCTTAGTTACTCCGGATGGCCCCTAAGCGTCTCAGACCAAATTGCTCATGAACGTTCGCATCGATCTGTTTTAATTTGTTTTATCAATTGCAGGGGTGCAGAGGGTGCGACACTTTTGTGGAGAGATATACGAGACTCGTACGTCTTTGGACCAACGAGGAAGGAATCGCGTTCGAGCGACACTTGAAACGAGTACGTTCTGGCCAGAGGTGAAACGACAGACGAGACATTTATTAAAAGATCATCACCTATTACGGGATCCTCGAGTGGTGAACTCGAATCGTTTGCAATGGCACCAGCCAGCGCACCACGCGATACGTCTCTCAAAAGCGACTTTTCCCTCGGCCACAAGAGCACTTCTTCCTCTCTCCTATCTTTACTACTCCGAGCGTTAAGCTCCCGGAAGACGGCGCGAAATTTAACGAGCGACTAAGGTCGCGGCCGAGTTGGAGCAATAAAAAGGATGAGGAAAAACGAGGCAGTGGCAAACGGGACATAAACGATGATACGACACAAACCACTGGGAAAGCGGAAACAGTGAAGTGAGGGCGCATAAACGATAAGCCTGGAATATGCGCGTGTGACACTAATCGGGGCAAAAGTGAAATTCTTAGGAAATAATGTTCACACATAGCCGTTTCAGAAAACGTGTTAACTATTATGTATTACATTAATGATAAGAATAAAACATTTGACCGTTAAAACTGTCTCGTTAATAATTATCCTGTACTTTTTCATATTTGAAAACTTTGCAACGCGAATTATTCAGGGAAACCTAAAACGTACGCAATATCTTCTAACTCTGAAATGTGTACGGTCTTAGTTTACTTTAAGGCTTGCGGCTTTAACGATTATGGTTACAGCCGCCGAGGTATTACCTCGCTCGTGAGAATCCTGAAGTCATGGATGTTTCATGCATCAGTGAATTACGATTGCAACTCCGTTAAGTATTTCCCGAGTCGTTCAGCGGCCGCATAAATGACCGAACGGGAGTTAAGATATTTTTCTTTTCAACTCTCGAGTGATGAGTAAAATTTTTGTCACTCTCGCGACGAGTGTTGAGCTTAATAAAAAAAAAAAGGACGCCCGAAGGAAATGGCAAAGTGTTTCCCGAATCTCTTCTTTGAGCATTTAAAAGTTGGAGGCAAGGGTTAGGTGTTTCAAACTGCTATATCTTCGCAAGTTATTCCGCATAAAACGCAACGATCCATCGCTCTGAATAATAACCATACCGGAAAATATGAACAGTGTTCTTATTAAGTCTTCTCAAATAGCTCCGGTTGGTGGTGAATAACTTACAGTATAACTCAACGTCTCCTTTCCCTCGATACACGCGTCTCAACTTCTCAAATGAATCAGCTTCCTCTCGCTTATATCCTCTCTCTTTCTGCGGAGCTAAGGCTGCAGGTACACGAATGATAAATGAATCAAACATACCTCGGGAGACGTTTCTTTTAATCTATAATCCATCACTCGGGTATCATTAAAAACTTCGCTTCGCCAAGAATGGGAGGGAAAAATCTGATCAACGTAATAAGGAACGGTACGATACAGAACTGATTCTCTAATCTACCGATATCGTGGCTGAAGTCACGGTATTCACGGACGCTTCGAATCATCTTCCGGGAAATGTTGTAGATTAAGGATTTAGGATCAAGAGCGGTTGACTTTATGAATACTAATTGGTATCCGGAAAGACATTTGTCGGTAGAATTTATCGGGTTTATCGGATGTGAACCCCACCCGGTCTCGTATCTCGGCGGAGCTCATTGAAAAGGCGCATCCTCCCGGCGGATCGGTCGTCGTAGAGACGAATGATGAAAAACTTAATACGGAAGAAGAGGAGCGCATTATGCAAAGAAGTTTCGAAAGAGACGACCGTTGAATAATGTAGATCCCCGCCGCTCTAGCTTATTCGTTCCCACTTTCGCATAAACACGTATCGTTCGTACGCGAACAGGGACGGGTGCGATTCAGCCTGGATTTGGCATCTGCACTTGGTAATTAAGTTCGCTCCTCCATGTACAGCCTTCCCCCCCTTGCCTCTCGACGCTGGTACCTACACGAAATTGTACGGCTGCTATGGCGATTAAAGTGCCGATAATCCCTGAGCATCGATTTAACCTATGGCTCGGTATCAATTATCAGGTCAATCGTCGTCGAATGCCCCCGTCCTATTTGGCCACTCGACTGATCCGAAGACATTTAAATGAAAATCGTTGCCCTTTATCCGGTCGCGTCGGGACAACGGTGTACGCGGCGAACGCCACAGGGATGCAATAGGTTCCGCCCCGCTCGCATTTTCCTCTCACCCCGCTGCGAATTCCTGTGTAAAACGAAACGAACGGAAAGAAACGATATAGACGACGCGAGCACGGAACAGCGGTTAATTGAAAATCTGTATCATCCTTTTTGGTATTCATTCATATCGCGGCTACGCATTATTCGGCGGATATTGATTCGCGTTACGTATGTGCATAATATCGCACGCGAATATATTTCACGTGGGTCGGATCAACAATTTTTTTTTTTTTTCGAGCTCGACGCGTACAGCGAACCGATTGAAACTTTCCTCGATAGGATTCGATCGGTATAAATAATGGAGAACACGGAAGTATTCTGTCGAGAGTTAATAAACATGCTAGCGCGAGGGTGGAAAAGGCTGCGCTGGATGCATTGTTCGTGGTGACCAGAATGAAGAGCTTTGAGAAACAGTTCTAAAGAGTTCGCACCACAAGGAATATCATACGATGATACTAAGTGTCCAGCCGCATTGTGCGGTTCCTAAATGGGAAGGGGGGGGGGGATGGCGGGCGAGTTTAGAATAGTGGAACGAACAACGCCTTGTCTCCGGAAAAGAAATACTTTTCGTGGAGAGCGGGTTGAGGAAGAAGCAGAAAGGAATGGGAAAAAAAGGAAATACGAATACGCGGACGCAGTTGGTACGTCCAACCGCTGCTGATCCAGATTTTTGCGAAAAATTGTACCAGTAGTCATGCTACATTTTCGCGCTTGACATACACGGCAAAGGTGCACACGTGTAAAATGGAAAATGCCGCTTTATTAAAATGGTTAAACCGTGTGAACGTTCCGCGTGAAAACCGGCTGGATAATTTTCACACCTGCTTTATTTTTCACCGATGAAAATGAAAGGGACCTGTAAACGCGACGCGTTCAATTGTACTTGAACAGAATGGTTATTGCCAATCGTTAATGGGATATCAATTTTCGACGAAGAACGAGGCCGAATTTGTTCGGTTCATAATAAAACACGGTAATGGGCGAACATTTATTCGTATCGGACGTTGCGCTATCTCGGCGACGGAAATCGGCCGTAATCATTTTCCGTTTAATTACGTTGTTGCGAAATTATCGTGAAAACGCGATGCAACATCGGAAGTGTCACGGCCAGGTGCGATATCTCATTACATCAACTCCAGATTTTGCCACGTCCGGATATTTCTCTGCATTACTGCGCGACCAAACCGCGAATCCCATGAAATTCGTACACGTTCGAATCAATTCCGAGTGGCAAGAAGGGCTACGAGGGAGCGGACGGATTATCAGAACGCACGATTCGCTCGGATAAAAATATATTTCTCTGCCAGTCGTCCGTCATGCGTTGACAATGCTATTGATCATAGCATGGAAACGTAGAATCGAAGAAAGCAATCAACGAGAACATCCCACCTGTCGCACTGACAAAGCATAGAACCGGTTCACATCAATGACAAACATGAAGTACAGTGTTAACAGCAGTGGAATCCTTCGCGAATGAACCTCTTTGAAGTTAAACAACTGAACGTAAATCAATGCAGGGTACCCTTCGTACAACCGAGAGAATGTTTGTCCGATCAACGCGATGAAATCCTGTTTTTTTTCTTTCTCGAAAAGAAAGAAAAAAGCTCGTTTCGCTGGAAATTATTTTTCAAGTCTGGGCTTGGAAGTCTCAGCCCTTAATCTGTATGCGCGAAATTTCTGAGCCCTCATTAGGGTAATTACCCTTCAGCCATCCCGCCGGACGGTCATTTAATTATCTGTTTACCAAACTAATTTTTACAATGGAATTTGAATTACAAAGTTTCTTTAACGGCTACTTGTTTTAACGACCGCAAAGGCTCGTTTCACGCTGAAACGATTCGCTTTGAGATCGAATAAATTCTACCCGCCTCCTCCTCTGCTCTCTTTTGCTGAGTGTACGGTGTACACAGAGACGCGTAGCGCGAAATCCACGCTAGTTGAATCCTAGTACCGTGAACATGAGGCCTTGTATGACTATATTGTTGAAAAATTATCGCGAAAGCACGACGAGACACGGTGGACCAATTAATGTAATTGTTTGCCCGCCAGCGATAAAATTCATATGCCAAATGAAACGGCCGAAAGATTTATCCTCCGTTTGTAACCACCGCGATTGTTGGCCATTTAATTGCCTCCTTGAATGACAAGTCCTTTTTCCCATGCGAACTCGACGAGCTACGGCAGCCTTCGTACAGAAGTTCCTTCATAAGAAAGTTCAAGCAAGTTTCCATTATCCTGCACGAAAAAACAGAATTAATGAGTCCACGTTCCTGCTTTCTTTTTTTCTTCAACGTTCCCACTGGCCTGACTTTTTCCCGAAACTCGTGCGGGAAGAAACACGTCGCCGGTTTTTAGTTGTAGCTCGTCGACGATAGAAATACGGCGTAACCGTTTCCTTAGATGAATGCTGCTCTTCCTTCTCGCGTTTCCAGAGTGCTATCCGACGCGACGCAGCGACCCAGCAACTCCACCGGCTTGGCCAAATTCAGACGAATTTCTATTTATTCAATGTTTCCTTCCTCCAAGCGCGCACGGAGCCGTGTCGCACAAGCTCAAGAATTTACGCCCCTAAAATTAGCCTTTTCATTAAACCGGCACAGCCGATCGCTGCAGAGATAATTCAGCTCGGCGTGTGCTCTTCGAGCTGGCGAAAATTTATCGTCCGAGTTACAAATCTAGTTTCGCCGAAGTTCCTCCCGTGCGAAGAATTAGCGCGAATCCCGCGTAATGCACGAGTGTATGTATACTAGCCTCGATGTATGCGCGGAAACACGGCTGCGAGCGAAACATTATACAAAATATCCGGAGTTATGCTCGTTTCCGCGGTTCCTCCAGGAATGACATGCATATGTATCGCATTTGCATACGTGTAGCGAACGTTAAAGGGACACGGGGACATCTGGGCATCCTACATAGCTCGGAGAAAGATCCGGCCGTTCTTTTGACCCGCTTTTACGCAAAAGAAAAAAGAAAGACTGACACTGGAAAAGAATTCAAGTAGATACGGACGTTGTTACACGGGCAGTCGCACTCGCTCCGTCCTATACACGTAGCGGAGTACAGGCCACAGAAAAAAGAACGTGTGTATTGAATGAATACTCAATGAGTTTCCCAGCCGTAAAAAAAAAGCGAACCACCAGCAAAGGGAGGCCGATAAAAAA
The DNA here is from genome assembly GCA_023838395.1 of Holcopasites calliopsidis. Classification (NCBI taxonomy): domain Eukaryota; kingdom Metazoa; phylum Arthropoda; class Insecta; order Hymenoptera; family Apidae; genus Holcopasites; species Holcopasites calliopsidis. The sequence continues at coordinate 4,962,771 of JALHAQ010000009.1, forward strand.
AAAAAGGGAAAGAAATATATTCAACGAATCACCAGGTTATCCGTGTTACAAATTCTTTCGATTCTCCCCTACCCTATTGACTGGTGCAAATCAATTCCTGTCTTCTTGGATCGGTGACATGGATCGCACATTGAACGATTTTAATTGCGCCGGTGCTAAGCAAAGGTTGAAAGAGGACCGCGGGGCGAGAATTCGAACGGGGCTGTCCAAGAGGAAAAAGACTTACATGTCGTCGCAGCATACTGCGGCGTCGATAAATGACAAGATCGTCGAGTCGGACAGAGGACTGACACGATGTTGACATCCCGGCGATAAGTTTGCCGTGACACTTAACGACCGTCCAAGCAGCGTCGCGGCCGTCCAAAATGTATCATTTCCCACTGCTACTTGACGAGGTCCCTATCCCGTCAAAGTTCACGCCTCGAGTGCAGCCCCGGCCGAGCGTGAGTTTAATGACGTTCGAGGGATCATTAAACTGGGCCGCACGCTAATTAACCTAAGGGAGAATGAACGCTCTCGACGCGACAGCACGACGCGTATAAACGGGGCCGTACTGGAACGACGCGATGGGAAGAGCGGAAGAGGACGAACTGAAGGCGCGAACGAGGCGTCTAACGGTATCAGCTCGGGGTGACTCGCGGAACGAATGTACCAAGTCTGCCCCCTCCTCCAACGGGAGAGAACGAGACCGAACGAAAGTACGAATCAAGATATGTAATAACAGCGTGACGAAATGTGATCCGACGCGCGAAAAAGATCACGCACCCAGGACGCGCGGGACGCGTGGATTCGACGTCGAACTCGACGTGGAAAGCACTGGCCGGTTCAGCCCTTTACCGACTCGTAGGGGTGGCGGCGAAAGCGAACCGAGGGAAGGGATAACACGGCGGCGAACCGGAGAAAGGGGAATATGGAGAGGGCGGGGGGTGGTGATAGCGAGAGGAAAGAGAGCGAAGCATAGTGGGAGGATGAAGATGGAAAGGGGAAAGAGATATATGTGTGTACAGCTAACAGCATCCACAGTGCTGAAAACCACCGTGGTACATTTCGCGGGGTTCCCTCGAGGGGAGAAGCAGAGGGACGAGAGAGAAATGAAAGGGCGGAGGAGAAAAGGAGCGAGGGACCGCTGGACTCTACGAAATTAAAACAAAAAACGTAGGGCGACACGTCGTGCAGCTCGGAACGCATCCGTGTGCACGCCCCGTCGCTGATCTCTTCTTTTCCCTTTTCTACTCGCTCCCTTGTCTCTGCGTCGCGTACTCTCTAAACGTGTGCAACCACTCACCATCGCTGTCGTTAACGCGAGTTTGTTCTTTTATCCGCTGAACGATGTCGCGTTTATACCTCTTTTTGTCGTTTGTTACGCGTCGGCGTACGATACGACGTTGAAAATTATGCTCCGCGACATATTTCAGGCAGTTCCCGCAAGCAGAGACGGCTCGTTTCCGTCTCGTACCCTTCGCCGTGAAGCTCGCGGACGCAATCTGGGGGTCGCGGAATCCGTCGATTCTTTAAAAATGAAAAGCCGGACGTACGCGTATTAAGAATCCGTTTATCATGTCGAACAACCGACCGGCTTATCCGGCCTTGCAAAAAGATTTATCCGCTCTCGCTCCATTCTACGACCCGTTCTTTCTTTCTCACGCGACACGAGACTGCAGGGATGATACGTCCAGCACGACAAGTGGCTGCGGATCGCGGTGGTAATAAGTTCTCGTAACGCCGTGAACAAAGCCGGCCGCGCTGTCCGAAAGTAGATCGTTTTATATTTGTATCCGCGAGGGCGGCTCATCTTCCTTGTGCCTTCTTGCAGCCCTTAGAATTTCGTCGTATGCACAATTGAAATGTACTTCATTAGCAGCGGGCGTACGCGGACGTATCGTTTAATTTAGAAAGCCTTTTGGCCTTCTCGCCATACGACAAGGCACAGACCGTCGGCAAAGAAAAGCGAAGGAAGAGAAAGGGAGGGTGCAGTGCACACGGCGGCTTAGGGACGCCTATGCAATTACCTAGACGGAGCGCTTTAAATTTTCTCCAAATTACTGGGCCGTGTTTCACGTCGAACGCGAGCATCTAAACTCGCTCCCGCTCACCCGCTCCCTCGCCCTTATTTTTCCCTTAAGTTCGAGCCCGTTCTCCTCTTTTTCCCTCGCACTCGCCTGTCCCTGTCCGACAGCCTTTAGAAATAAAAGTCGAGCGAGCGAGTGCTAGGGCAAGCGGCCGAGCGAGTTCGTTCATCGTCCGCGGATTTATCGCATCGTTCTCTTTCGGTGGTTTCCCCGTGAATCGTCGCTTCCGAACGGAACCGACCATCGAAGCCGATGGTGTAGGTGTACGTATCGGGAAAGGCGTGGAGAAGAAACGGCTGCGGGGCGAGCAGGGGTGGAAGGGAAAAGTCGAGGATGACGAGCACGTAGCGCGTTCTGAAACGTGCATGATCGTACGGAAAGGATAAAAAGGACAGCGACCGAAACTGCCGAGGGGGAGGGCATGATTAATGATAAGCCGGCGCGATTCGAATTTCGTGGTAATAGGATAACCTGGATATTTTAAGGATAACCCAGGAGACACGCTCCTGGACGTCTCGTCTGACGCAGGCGCCCGGCCCCCGCGCCGTCCCACCCAGTTGCAGGAATCGTCACCAACACCAGTTTCATTTTGCGACCGTATTGCGAGAATGCGAAAGACTGAACCACCTAATACGTATATAGGGTTGCACGTGGTCGCGGCTGGTGGTTGCATTTTATTAAAACCTAGTGGGGGCATAAAACTGCATGCACGGCCGCATTAATTCGACGATAATTTACGAAACTGTACGCACCATGCATTATTAAATACCACTTTGCGGGTCACTCCAAAAGGGGGCCTACGAAATAAGCGACAGACGATTATTAACAAGAGATTTCCACTCGCGTAAAACATATACTATAAAATGGAACGCAGAGTTATAATCGCGGTTCAGAATTCGATATGCGGCACGCCTAGTTTCGTACGTATACAGGATCCAATAATTCACAATTTCGAATCACAGGAGAAGATATGTCTTCCCTCTTGATCGACCGTAATCTGAAATTTATTGACACCGCAATTAATCTAACTGCAACGAATAGAGAAGGGAAGAAGCGTGTTTAAAGATACCTCGTGTTTATCGAACATCGTGGGGAAACAGTAAAGCGCAAGATGCTGAAGAAAAGCGTGCGAAAAGTTAGACGATAGCTAGGTAGAAAGAAGGGAAGCTGAGGCATAGCTATCTTGCAGGGATGCTTTTTAAAACGCTGCCGCTTATGCGAATTTTCTCCTTGAACTGGCACACGCCTTGTAATGTCTTGTTCCCCTTCTCGTTTTTACAGCTATCGCTCCTCCCTTCTACCCGTTACTGAGTTACTACTTAATCGAATCCCCTACTTCGCTTCGGTCAAATATTTGCCACGCTAAAAAAAGAAAACAAATGGTAACAAACGCCAAGGGGTGTACAGTACTTGGAATTTCAATGAACAGAAAGATTACAGACGCGGTGGAAAGTGAATTTTCCACTCGAGCAAGTCGCATCGTAAAATCACCGAACGAAAATAACGTTCGGGGATGAAAATTATGACAACTTGATCGTAGTCTAAGCTGCCCCGGGGCAAGTACTCACGGGGAAACTTTGCGAACTTATTACCGAGCAACATAAAGCCGGAATGGCTTAAGACAGATTTATAATTTGGCTGTGCGGTTTAATTAGAAATTCTAACAAGCTTCAGCAACGAATATACTCTGTATTTGAAAAGTTCCGATGCTTCGTTTATGTGGAATTAAGTGATACATCCATCACCATTCCATCTCTTATTTATGAATGTTGATAGAACAATGGAACGGTATAGAGAGAATTTACATACAAATTTGGACGGCAAGGTACACGATACATCTCACCTTTAATCGATACTGGGTATTCGAGGGGAGGACGAATATCTTACATCGTGCATTCTTCCGATCATAACATCCCCTTGAAAATATGAAATATTTATTGCACTCTTAAAGAAGTCTTAAACTTTTGATGGACAGAAAAGTAATCGTGGAGCAAAGCCATGTTATCTTGGCACGAATAACGAACATAACTATATCGAAACGCAGAGTTATTTAATTAGAATTTTAATTAACGAGAACCAATCGACAACTGATAATTGTGCTAGTATGTTGAAACTTATGCTTAAGTATCGTAATGAAAATGAATCCATACCGATACTCTCACATGCAACGAGAAAAGAAGCATTGTGCAGACAATTATCGTTCTTGCCTTTAATGAAGACCATAAAACAAAAGAGGAGAAAGGCAATTCCTTGCAATCTGAATACTTATCGCTAAAATGCGTCGCGCCGTTTAATATGCTAATGATCTACATTATCCAACATTGTACTTGATACTGCTACAGAAGCATCTTTTACATTTACGCTTCCATAATGTTACAGTTTAATGGGGAACATAAACTCTTTAAAAATGATGAAGATGTTCCTTTTATTTTTATAAACCATGTAGATAAACTGGAAATAATTAAATCTCTGTAATATTTAACGTTCCCCCAGATATGCGAACCGAGCAATTATTTTATATGGGATCAAAGTGTAAGCAATAATTTACGATAGAGATATAATGCATGCGAATCATCCGATTCCCTCAGTTGGAGGATTATGAAGGCAACCGAAACGTTTCAAACAATTACATCGATATTCCGTTGAAATGTTTAACAATGGATATTGTATAAACGTTGCTTAAAAAATAGAATGATGCATGTAACGAGATGAAAATCGTCGATTCATTGAGTGAATCAATGTGTAAAATGCAAAAATCATATCCATATTCTAATGCAGGAATAAATGCAGTTATTAATGGAATATGTTTATACATTTGACTTCTTTTTAGCGTGCACAGTGTAAAATTTAAATATTCCCGCCACTGTAGCCGATACTTGTTGCATTCATTTATTAATCATAGAATCACTGTACCATCGAGCAACACATCGTCTGGTGTTCGAGAAGTAAACAGATCATACAAAACTTATTCACAAGAGAAGGATAATTTTGCATATAACATGGTTAAAAATATTACAAAATTGCTCGACGTTTCGTGGAGGTTTGGTGGTAAGAATTTAACCTTAACAAGAGGAATTATTTTACTAATTTTCGAATACTTCTAATGCAGCGAAGATCTATTTCGTATAAAGTGCACAATGCACTTTAAAAATGGCAACCGAAGCAAACTTTTCCCTTGCATCGAAGAAATAAGATAGTTCCTCTCTGTTGACGAGGTTATCACAGAAATTCCTTAACAATTTTATGTTTTATCATCACAAAGAAAAGGAATACTATATACAATTTTATCCTTCGTTCTTCATTAATATTGCATGCTACTTTTCAGTAACTGCAGCGAGCAATGAATCGGACAACGTGGGGAAATCATTTCTGCAGCTTAAATTGAGCATAGAAGAAAACGGTAGAACCGAAGATGTTTTCGTAGAAATGACGATAAGCGAATTTTATAAATTTTTCCACGATCTTGAAAAAGCAAAAGGCAATCTGGATTTACTACTCTAAATGGCATATGTTGTATATTTATATATTATCGTTTGTATGCTTAGAAAAGTACATAAAAATAAATTCTTAATCGAACAATTACATACTGCGGATGAATATAATCAGATTACAGTGCCTGACAGATATGTAATATTACAGTAACAATTTGTAAATACGCTATGACTAGCTCATAAGAGATTTATGCTCTTTCGTTATAATATTAAAATATAATGGAATTACAGAGCTGTATTCGTTCGTTTTAATACATTATAAATAACGGATAGTTTTAATTTGTAAAATGAATAAATCATACCTTCGGAGATTCCATCTTTTTCTTCCTAATACCTACTAGTAACAAAGAATTTATGCATTTCACAGTCCGATTGTACGATAATAATAATAATATCTCTGGTCAAATGAAAAAATGATGTCAAATGTTATCACTTTTTAAAATTCCATCTGAAGGTTCATGTAGACTGTCTGTCGAAAAATCTGTCATCTGAAAAGAATATAAATATCCATCAATGGCGTGAAAATAACGAAATTAAATATGGTGTATCATGTTCAAATAAATAATGGCACATTAAGAATCGGATACTTGACACGCAATTACGACGGCATCAAGCTTAAAGGTAGAAAAGTGGAAACATTTTATTTATTCTTCAATCGTAAATATACAATGTATTTCTTATTCCTTTTTTCCTCATTAACAACCGTTTTCTTTTTCATAAGGAGGTGTCATAATAATAACATATGTAATAAATGCAAGGGCCAAGAACCACTGACTTCGTCTTCCCCTTTCTCTTCGAAAATACTTCAGCAATTACATATGCACTGCTTCAATTACGATCGTCTATCACAGTCGTAATGTAAAAACAAATTTACGCAATAATAATAGTTATCTAACTATACACTGTATTCACATAAGTCAGTTACCTCCTTGTTAAAGTTTTCACTCTGCAGTGAACATAATGAAAAGAAAAACAAAACTTGCTAAAGAAATAGCATCGGTTAGAAACTGATCAAATTAATACTGCATTTGAAATACTACTAACAGAAGGCGTCAAATACGTGCAGCGGACAGTCATGGATTGCTTCGTAAGTGTGCATCGAATCGATTTGATCTATAGCCGGATCATCTTGAACTTTTATGTACAAGGTAGAATGCTTCTAAAATTCCCGCATTTGGATATACAAATTGGAACATATACTCGTCTGAAACAGCTTGGTCATAGGAAAGACATGGTGTTTTACAGCTCTGATTATCCTACGTTTTGCAGGGAAGGGACTAGCTATAACACCCCTTTGATTGTAAGGTTCTGCTAATGCTAATGCAGGACTTTGTAAATCTGATGACGAACTCTCTTCTACCCTCTGCGCGGACAGCTGTTCTAAGGACTTGCCTCTTTCTGCTTTTCTCTGAATCGATTCTAAGACCGGAAGGATCGCGCCGAGTAAAGGCCGTTTAGATGGTTCTCCGGACCAGCATTGTTCCATTAATTTCCAGCATTCGTCATCGAAGGTGGGCAATCTTTCCGGGCGTACACCTGGAAGTAAACAATAATGGCAACTTGACCACGCGTAAAAGGGTATGCTTAACGAATCTTTGGAAATGCTACAAGCGGTTGTCAGCTACCTTTTTTCACGCTGGTCCACAATTGCTCTTTATTATGGAACTGTTCGAAGGCGTATGGTAATCTCACATGTCCTGCACATATGTACCAAAATAAAATACCAAATGCATACACATCAACACTACTGTCGTAATGACCGGAAAGTAGCTCTGGTGCCATATGAACGGGTGTCCCAACGATACTCCCCGACATCATAGCCTCCGTGATGCAAAACCCGAGGTCAGTTAACTTAGCTCTATTTTCTGTGTCAAGCAGAACATTCTTCAATTTAATATCCCGATGTACAAGGCCCTGTGAGTGAAGGTAACGTATGCCTTCTAGAACATCTATCGCTATTTGCACGCGTTCCGGCCAAGATAGGCCGGCCCGTATTCCGCAGTATAAATCGCGACTTAAACGGTCCGATATTAAAAGGACTGCGGCACCGAAGCCGAATCCACCGCCGTAAGATTGATCAATGACCGATCCCCGAAGCTTCACTATTCTTTTATGATCCGGAATGGATCTAGTGTAATAGAATTCCATAGCCAGCTCGTTCCAATGCCTTTCGTCCGGCGGGACGACCGACTTGACCGCACAAGGACCCGGTGCACCGCCCCAGCCGTCGCAGGCGAACACCACGCCGTACTGGCCACGACCGATTTCCATCCCACAGTGCGGAATTCCGTAACGCGCGGCATCCGTCATCGACGTCGATTCTAACGCTAGTTTGGCTAATCTGGGCGCATGATATTTACGAATGGCTATCCTCTGTCCTTCCGTCCTCTCCAACTTGCCGGAATAGTAATTCTCCAGAGATCTGAGGGCCGCTTGAAACGAGTCATGCGACGACTTAAGCTTATCTCTGAACTGCATGGATATTGCCCTGGACAGTCTCGCTGCCGATAAGGAATTTAGAATGTCAACGGTAACTTTTCGTCGCCAAGCTGCGTCCAACGTTGGCGTTGGTGCCCATGGCAAAGGCACAGACTTGAACAGCTGTCTTAATCTCTCTAAAAACGAGTGTATCAATGACGGCGACGAATGGTGCAAGTCGACATTATACGCAACCGATAGTATCTGTTTCAAAGCATCGCTGGCTAGTAGACAAGAATCGCGTTCGTATGATCTCTCGAGGCTCAACAAACAACGTTGTAACGTACCAACAAACGTATCGCGCAGACAATTGACGGAATTGACGAGTTGCTTCGCAACTTTTTCACCTAACCGACCAAGTACTACTCTCTGTACTTCAGAAGTTGCCGCCCTAACGGTTGCTGACCATTCTATTCTTTCGGAATCATCGAAAGGAATGCTTTGGTAGAAGCATACATCGCTATTCGATAACAGCACATCGTTTTTCATCTCCTGAATAATACTTTGTATTAATTCCGTTAACTCTTCTTGCTTCTCATTAACTATTTTCATTAGACTGGCGTACAATTCGTTTTCCTTTTGCTGAGCGTATTGTATCCTTTTCGGAGTTATTTGAATCTTACGCGCCATATCGAAGGCGCTTAAAATAAACTTTCGCAAGCTCGCCGTATGGATCTCGTTCAAATACGTGCTAGCATTTATAAGATACGTTTGCAAACAACCATGAACAAAGTACAAAATTCGATCTGTTTTCTTGCACGAATCTAGTAGATCGCTTGAACGAACGTACGGCCCGCTGCTCAGCCAAGAAAGCTGATCGACTTCAACGGATTCTTCCATCCCGAGGAATCCTAGACTCGTCAATTGATCCATCCATGTTAAGCCGAGTGAATTCATTCGATCAAAATCGATGCCATCGTCGTTGTTATCATCCGTCGGATTATTCGAGTTTAAACGATTTTGAAGTCTATGCTGTTCGGATTCGGTCAGCTCAGCATCGATGCTGTTCAACGAGATGTTTCCTAAAGACGATATAAAAAGTACTGGATTGAATGGATATGTTTCTTTTAGATCTCTCAATTCTTCCAAATTTTGCTCAGTCAAAGGTTGCTCGCCAAGGGCATACAAAAATATTGGTAGTACAGATAACCATCCCTTTGCAAGAGTATTTACCGCTTCGCTGTTCGGAGCGATAAATATTTGTACTCCATCTTTCAACATAGGCTGATCGAGCTTAACTTCAAGCACTGTTGGACACGTTGTGTCTTCGCTACCCGATTTAGTTAGATCTTCGATCGCAAGAGTTCCCCATGGTTTTTCATTTGCTTGCAAATTTTCAACGACCTCGTATTCCAAGCCCAATGTGAGACTGATGTGATTCGTTTGATCATAAGAAAGTCTGATCCATCGCCACGATCCGTGGCTTAACGGAAAAATATCCTTACATATTAAACTATTAACTAACGATGCTTTAGCTTTGCTGTCTTGCCCAAGAATAATGATAGCCGGAGAATTTGATAAAATATGCGTAACTCTGTCTACGGTTAACGGTGGTAATAATTCTTCAAGAATATTTTCTATAAAGAGGAATATTGTTAGAGGATCGTTATGAAAGATGCTTTAAAGTCAACACAGTGATATCCTTACCTTCGGGATAAAAATGTTCTAGGTTAATGATTTCCAATGCTCGTTGAGTCTCTTCAAGAATATGTTGAAGTTGGATTCGGTTACGTTGATACCTCCTAAACTCTTGAGGCAACTTGCCTACCATGTTTTACTCCGTTTTAAAAATTGCCGTCTTTCAATGCCTCTCTCATCCTAATAAGAATATTCGGTTATTCGTACAAAGGTTTTAAACACTGTACTGAACTCCATCCATCACTTGAACGTTATTACAAGAAGATGTGCAATGTTACTAACCCATATATGTGTCGGTTAAAATGTCAACAACGTTAATCGAAACTCTTTTTCACTATCGTTTATTTTAGTAGATACTGATACTCCTTTCCAGTATTATTCCATCGATTAATTAACAATTCCGATCTTTCATATGCACAACTGTAACGCAGATGCGCACCAGCAACAACACGAGTATTAATTATTCAGAATTTAAGCTGCTTATTCAATCCGATCACCGTTTCATAGAATTGTTTATTTAAAACTGCCGAACTTTATGCTACCAGCGTATGGGGAGAGCTATCAATGGTATTGTCGATCACAAGTTAAAGATTCGCCGAAATCGTGTGCGTGACGCCATCTCGTGTTTGGTGCTAGCCGAAACGTCGAAAATCAACACTTTGGGGAGGCCGTTGGTTAGTACCTACATCATGTACGAGATGGCGCCACATACACGATTTCGGCAATTCGCCAACGATGTCCCCAAAGTGATGATTTTCGACGTTTCGGCTAGCACCAAGCACGAGATGGCACCACGTACACGATTTCAGCAAATTTTCAATTTGACTCGTACGTACGCGTCAACCGCACACAATACTTGTTTAATATATAATTCGGAAGGTGTTTTACGGCTCAACTGTGACACATAAATGCATAAAATATGTATATTCTACATTTTCCTAAATGTATTTTACACCATTTAATTGACTTCATCGTTTAATATATCATCGTTCAATACTATCAAGAAACTACAAACGAATAGTGTACAATCTAGCAAGATACCCCCTATTTTGGAAACTTAGTATGAAATCGTGAAGAAAGGAGAAAAGGGTTAATCAATATCACGAGAAGAAAGGAGAAATTTCAAGATCCGCAGGTATATTAATAAATTTATTACATCTACGCACGCTAGAACAATTATTTTGAATAAATTACATCTCGTCTGTAGTGTCTTGTATGTTCTGTATTATTAACTTTAATATTCAATGAATGTTAAGGTAACGCGAGAATAACATGAATTGATTTATCATCAATGCACAGTAATAAGTAATTAATGCGTCAGTTTTCTTAGAAAACGAGTCTACATGCTTTATTAAATAGTTGTAGCTTTTTAAATAACACACATTAACTCGATACACCCAGAACTTTCAGAGCTGTATTATTCTGCATCGTCTTAACTTTTCATTTACTCGCATTCCTATTAATTTGCTGCTACAGCTACATCGCTAGCTAAACAGAATCCTGTTTGAATTAATAATAGCAACAATGTTCGTGATATTCGCGGTAGAAATAGATAAGAATGTTTGCAGAATGCCATTGAGCGTGCTTCGTCTTCTAATCAATTTTATAATCTCGAAAGTTTGCAAAGGTAATCGCTAAGCAAATTTATTGGATTCTATTGTCTTGGGGTGGGCGAAATTCTTTTCCGATTTTATGGTGCGGAAGGACGATATAATAAGGAGAGAACTGGCTCGAACGAAGCTGCAAGTAACGAGGGTATAAGAATGGGCTAGGCTGTTGGGGAAGGTTGTAGCTATGGTTCGGCGGTGGTAACTCGGGGTATAAGATTTAGCGATCCTGCTAGTATCCGCTAAGTTTAGGGTAGCACCGCCTTCCGATGAACGTTTTTAACCGAGACCGTTCATTGTGGAATGCAAGATAGGAATGTGGACGTTTCGACGGCGCGAATACAATGCACGCCGAACTAAATGATTTTTACACACGAGCCCGAGCACGGATCTCGCGGTCGTTCCGGACAGTTAAGCCTCGGGATCTTCGATAATGGATCCCCGGATGTGCTCTCGGGCCATCGGGCCAGCGAGTCCGTTCCTTTACTTCTTATTCTCACGATAGCGGTACATTCGTTATACAAAGAAATATCTCGCGCTCTTGTACGGGCTACCCGTGTCATTATCGCCAGAGATAGGGACGAAAAGGTGAGGAAGGACGGGCGACGGTCTCTGTTCCGGCTTTCAGGCGGAGGGCTGGATTTCCAGAAGTGTATAATTAATTTCCCATGTCACTCGTACACCGCTCCACCCTTCTCCGCGTCGATCCGCCCTACGCGGATCCCTCGAACCACGACGACAATATTGCTGGCCATTTCGTTCGACAGCGCCCAAACGCCTCAGTAGTTTTACTCCGTTCCCGAACCCCTAGAACCGTATCCCGCGCCGAGAAAGGGGTGACTTTACGCGCAAGCAACTGGCGAACCGATATCGCACCCCTTATCCCGCTCGATGTAACGATCCTTCTTTTTTTTTTTTTCTATCCGGCGCATTCCAACCCGTCAGTATCAGCATCGGTAATTAAACATAACAGATCAACGTTCGACGTTACGCGGCCGGACCTGTTTGTCTCCTACGTATTGGAGCAAGCATCTATTACCGCTGCGCTCCGGGACCGAGGCGTGTGCGTCGCCTGTATAGATGATCCAAACGATCTTCCGACTCCAGGGTACTCGACTCGAATCGGTTAATTGGATAAATGTCCGATGAACGCCGGGCCGTCTCTTCCCAAAGTCCCTCCTATACTCCGTCGTCCGCTCCTCCTTCTCCTGCTCGTGCCATTCTACCGAAGCTTCCCGTCGGGTTATTTCCCCCTTTTACTCATTTCCGCCTCTGTCCTTATCAGGCTCATTGGGAAAACAATCACTTGTTCCGCCGAGATGAATTTATCGAAGCACGCTGTATTTTCTTTCATTGAATATTAACCGCCAGAAGGAGGGTGGATCCGCGGGATGAGCTCAGTATTTTTCCAATTGTTCGAAGCACGAACGATAACGGCACCAACGGAATTTAGTCGGACGACGAGATGCAATTTGTTCAAATCGTCTATCGTCTTCTTATCCCGTCAATCGTTTCGCTACTTGTTTCAAATCGGCGTTCATCAGCGACGATAATGATCACCTTCAATTTATGGCGACATAGTTCGCGAACTGGCCAAAGAACTCCAATCTCGTATATCTATTTATTTCACGATCCCCGCCCTGGTGACGGGTTTCACGGAATATTGCATTTCTAGCTTCCGCAAACCATCCCTCTTCATTTGTCTCCTTCCGACGTTGACTTTCACCCCTTTAGATTCCCATAATCCGCTTAGAGCATAGTCTCATTATGCGATTTACATTATTAATTCCGGCGGCAACATACTTTCATTATTTTAGCGCCGATGGTAGACATTCGCCTCTACAATTGTTCCAGCTAAACGTTTCTTTCAGATCGTTAGATCGTACGTGGAAATAATACGGATACATTTAAGATTCCCTATCCCTGTCGTATAACATCTGGCGAGCACTCGGAATTAGGGTTTCGAGTATATAGATTAGGATGCGTCGTGTTCGCATGCTGACGGCACTTCTTAGTGGCAACGACGGCGAATAAGGTAGTCGGATTCTAATTGCCAGCCATAAATCAAGGACAGCACCTGCACAATTTCGAAATGTTTACGGGGGCGGGGCTGTTACATCCTTCATTAAGATGAGGGATAGGTGAAACGACACGCTGATTTCACTTTAATTGATGCCCGATTCGATCGATATCGATAATTATGTTTCGCGGCGCAGCGTTGCATCGGCGATCGTTCGGCAACGAAAGATGTAAAATTAGTGGGAGCGAATTTTCCTTTATCTCTTTTTGAAAACCAAAAAAAAAATGACTGGCCACGTGTACGCGATGCGTCGAAACGTTATTCACCGAATGAACAAGGAGCTGGGGGATCCGTGAAAGCTCATCGCCGTTTTCCCGCAGGGTCGTGAATTGGCGCGGAATTAGAGCTAGAGACACGGGGACAGGCAGAGATTAGTGGATATGTAAATTAGGCGACTCCTTTGCCATGCTATTTGTCATTTTTGTCGAGCTCCGGTCTGTTAGGGGTACAGAGAGACGGGGAGAAGCTATCGCGTAACGAAGGGAGCAAAGTCAGGGTTTCAATTATGCCACCGTGGCCGGCTCGACAAATAAATTCGCGTCTCCTCGCAATATCGCTTCACAAATGTTGTTTAAGAGTTTCATCGGCTGATATCGATGTAGCCAGCGTTCAGCGCGGTCGTAGCGAAGCGGATCGTGCGTTCCCGAGCTGGCAATGCTCCAATGTACGCTCCTTCTCGTTACATAATTGAGCGGTTGGGATAAAAGTGTGACGTTTATGAAACAGGTCGGGAGGGGCAGTATTTGCATCGTTAAAAGTCTGTCGCCAAGCGTGACGTTGTCGGGCAAACGAAAGACTTCGCGGATGAAGAATAAACGGAAAGAGAAAAATGAGACACGAGAAACGGTGGAGGAAGAGAGACCGGGCCGAAGATAAAGTGCAGCCCTCCCGCCAATAATATGCGGACAAGCTTTATTTTATCTAAGCGGCCCCAGTTTTTCATTACATTTATTTCCCCGCGCCACTTTTTATCCTCATGAGGTAGTAGACGAAGGAAGAGCCGCCCGTATTACGCGAATATATTTGATTTACTGCTCTTATTCGCCTTTAGAAAACGACAACTATGTCTTTTCCGTGCACCCCAAATAATTGTGTACGCTTACCTCTTCTTTAATTATTTCTAGTTTGATTAAAGCACGAGGGGGGGAGTCTTGTTAGAGTTGCTACGAAAGGAAATCGAACGTCCAAAATCGTTTTCAGCATACTCGATTTCATCCTGACGCACGAACGTATTTCACGATACAAGGGGTAGCTGAAGGGAAAGGAGAGGGAAAGGGAGTTTAGGGTGTCGGAGATGCAAGATTACCGTTCGAAGAAACTTTTGCTTCTACTAGAAGGGATTTCTTCCAGATATCCCTGTAACCTATCGAAGCGGGTCATTCCGCGCAATGTCCATGGTCGGAAAACTTAGATGACCTTGGGAATCACCATCGATTGGTGAAACCATCGGGGTGGGACGCTGGGACCTACCCCTCTGATGTATACGCGATAGTGCGGGAGCTTTGGCCGGCGTGATAGCAATCTCACGCACGCCTGCAATTCGCGTGCAAGCTTGATAAAAGTGTCCCGGTACACATACTTCCGTTTCTCTCGCGAATTAACCATTTATTTTCTATCACGCGAGTGCGCGATTAAAGAATTTCGTCCCTTTATTCGATACATCCAAAGTTGACGCGAAATCTAATTACGCACGCGTAAACTTTCTTGATCAAATATTTGTGCGTGCACGTATTCCCGGTTGTTCCTTCCTTCAAGGGAACGTGACTGTACCCGGGAGCACCATCCCCTCCACCTTGAAGCAGGAACATCGAGCGCTATAGTGGGAACCCCCGACCCCCTACCCTTAGCCATTGCATACTTTATTGTGCGCATTATTTAAATGAGCGCAACTTTGCCGTAATCTTGCCACCGAGCGAACCCCCACCCCAACTCCACCGGTTCGTTCTCTTCTACCCCTGTGCCAACTACCTAAGCAACCCTTAACGTGTGGCGGTAGCTGGCGCGGAAAGGAGCTAGGAAACGGCGAAGAACGAAGAGGTGGGGAAGAACCACCACCGGCACAGCGGAAATGGTGGGAGCGGGTAGGGTTTAGGTGTGGGGTGGTCGGTAGAGCTTTCCCTGGGGTGGCTGCCGTTGCTGCTGCTGCTGTGGGGCAGAGAAGAGGCCGGCCGACCGTGTTTTTGCGAGCTGTTTCTGCTGACCAGTGCGGCTTTTCATGTGTGGTCATCTCTCGTCGCCTCCCAAAGCTTGTAGAGTCGCTTATTGCCCCGAAGCTCCTGTTAACCGCCCTCTTTAACTTCCTGTCCCGACAGTCCTACCTACGCTACATCTTCTTTTTTTTCTCTGTATCGTCACGTGAACTCCATTGGCGGATTTTCTTCTCGCATAGATCCTTACGAGCCTCTAAATTCTACTAGATTATTTCGAAAGCTGTTGTATAGATGATCTTAAAATGTATTAAGATGTATTGTTTGTAATGTTTCTGTACTCGTGCGGTCCCTGTGGTGACTCCTCTGCATCGTATTTGAAAATTGCACGCGTTATAACTAATTTACACGATTGTGTATGATCTCGTTATGTGTACGAAACAAAAGGTCCTTCCAGAATCTCTTGGGTCGAGCAATTAGGCGAATCACACAAACGTAACAGCTGAACATTAACTCGTAATGCGACCCTTCATTTACTCGGCCGTTAGCCACACCCTACTGGCCTTCAAGGGTCAGTTCTCATCATCCCTCTGTCCTTTTGATCTCTCGCGCTAATCGAGGTTTAGATTTACTTGAAAATTTGCGCGCCGAAAAATATATTTGCGCTAATCTACGTTCACCTCCTTCGGGACGAGAAATACTTGAAACGTTTAACGAAGACATCAAAGCCGGCTTTATCGGCGGCTTTCTTTAGGTTCAAATTACTGCCGGGGTTTTCCCTTATCTTTCCCTCCGGTAAGCCAGGAGAGAATAACTACCAAAGATATCGAGTCTGCATATGTATCAACGCGGTGAATACTCTATAAAGAGATCGATCGTACCGAAACGTTGGTAGGCCTCCCTCTCATCCTTATTACTTTTGCGGTTCGTCAGATTAATGTTGTTCCCGTTCTTCTTCGAGAAGACCTAGTACCGATCATTTTCGTTCCAGTAAAAAACGCTGAAGTGCGAACGAGAACCAAGAAACTGCGGTTTTATAGTTGCGAGATATTTGTAAATATTTCTCCTTTGCGGGGCAAAGATTGGAAGGGGTTGAAGAGGCTCCTCTAGGCTGTCGGATGAGCCGAGGGTAGAAAGGATAAAAGCTTTCTGCTCTGCACGCTTGACGGTCAAACGGATTCTGTATTTGGCAAGGCCTACACTCATCTGAAGCCCTTCAAAGAAGTATCCACGCGCTCGGCATAAGCTTCTCTTACGATTAGCGCTGATGCCGGATTGTTTGCGTTGAAAATATGGAGGGGTGTAGCTTTTAACAATCTCCAAGATAGATCCGTCGGTATTTACGAAGTATACATGCACGAAATCCTTGCATATCATGCCCACTTAATATTTACCCCTTCTATTCGCCGAGTTTACCTTGTCGGATTTTTGCTCACTTCCATTCGCGGGAAGGATTTCATAATTTTTCTCTTTCTCTTTTTTGATGATATGAACGATGAAACGAGGGTGGGAAGTTCAGGTGTTTTGTCGTAAATCGGTAAAGGGTCGAGTAGTAGATTCGTTCGTTCGTTCGCCACGTAGTAGATGCTTCAATCACGTAAGGGCATCCCCGATCAGTAAACAAGCGAGGGTCGTTACAGCAATGGTTAAACTGATGACTATAGGCCAGCAAGAGGCCAGGGGTATTTAGGAGGGTTGTTTACGGCTACTCTTCTTTTTCTGGCCAATAAGGTTTAACCACCCCCGGAGACCAGAGACCGTCGATCTGTCCATTCAGTTTTCCTAATTGCTGACGTCGCAACGACTGTTTTTATCGTGTTTTCTTCTCCAAGCATGCTCGCGTTTCCATGTCTTGCTTTTAGAAAATACGCTTCCTTTCATGTCCCATCGGCGAAACATTCACGATCATTTTACGAGTACAGATTCCCCTGCCTTCCCCGAGGCGGAGCTTTTGTATTTGCTGCTTCTTAATATCGGGGAAATATTACGATTGTATCATTCGGAGATATATTTTTATTAGCGAAGGTACCGTGATACATCGTTTCTAAAAATCAGACGTGGGAACGTCGCGGAAGTAAAAACAACGGGACTGAACGGACGGGAAACACTAGAGTAGGTTTAAGGGTAAAGAGCATTTGCGTGTGTCGATCGACCACGCGGAAGAAACGCGGTTCTCATCGTCTTCCACTCTGAGGCAACTTGCTTTCTTTCCCATTCAACCCTTTCACGTATATCCCCCTTCGCCACTGATTCACCTAGCTTTCCAATTCGATTCCTCACGATCGGAGAGAACCTTAATCTGTATAAATCTTCGCACTCCCTCGTGTTTTACTCCGTTCCAAAAATAATTGAAAGTTCTTGGAAACGATACGATGGAGGAAGAAAGTAGGATATGATAGAGATACGCAGCATGGGAAAAAGGTAAATTGAACCGAGAACCGTAGGAAGGGGGTTGGTATTCGAGATCGGCGGGGGCGGAGGCTGTACGGGCCAATGCAATTGTGTTTGTATTTTAATGAGGGGGCTATGCTAATCCTTCTCGCGGCGCGCAGACCTTCCTCTCGCTTCTCCCGGAGAGGAGGAAAACCCGTTTTTCCATTTCGCGGCTGCCGCTAACGGTTCACGGCGTTGAACCGGGTCTGAGCCGTGAAGAGGAGCCACGCGGTTAGAGACCGACGAATAAATTCGCACTTCACTCGTGTATTTGCAAATTTTAAAGGGAACCGAGGGGGTCCGTACAACGCCCGATTGTTTTAATATCTTTTGGCCGCCTGCTTGCCCGCTCGCTACCGGAGGGTGTTCCCGCGTAGACTAAAAATCGAAAGCGTAAAGAGGATCCCCGTTTCAAGACCTCTCCGATGCAGGATTTTTCGGCGGATCTAATTGGCGTAGAACGGAATCTTAAAGCGGATCATTTCATTCTTCCCCGCGTAAAAAGTCCACCCTCTCTGCGCTTCCTCGACTGAGTATGGCTCGATGATGCTGCTCCTCTTTCCGCTCCCGGCGCTGCTTCACCCCTCTTTGACCCACTGCCATAATTTCAGCAATCGATAGTGTTCATACGCGTGCCTGCATGCGCTCGTTTTCACCTCCGCGCGATTGCTTCCTCTAGACGGTCGTTAATCTTTGAACGAAAGAACAAAAAGACGGGGGAACAGCTAGCGGCTATGAAAAACTTCCCTGTTGCGAAAGCGGTGTTCGGAAAAATTAAATAGCTCTCTCGAGAGGATTCGACTCGGTGGCGTTCGTAATTAATATTTGTTTTTTTTTTTGTTATCGAACCTGACGATCGAAATCGAAACGCGGAAACGAATATTCGTTGCGAACCGCGGTACAGTTTGGCGAGCGGCTATTACACGAGGAACCAGGGCTTTTTTTTCCAAGGGAGTGAGTTTGGAAAAGTACGAAACTTCCTGGTAGACAGGGAGTAGTTAGGTCGATAGGGGCCAATCCAATCCAGTCGATGTATTTACAGATCACTAGCCGAGCCGTAGGAGCCTTGTATTCCTATATCGAATTCAAATTGCATCGTTCTCGTTCTCGCGAAACGGGGCTGGAGTATCGTAGAAAAACTTTCTCTCATTTTTCTTTAACATTATGGATTATCGCACGCCGCTGTGTAACCCTTCAGTGTGCTGTCGCATATTATTTTGCCGCGCGAATCGTCAAGAAAGATTGAAAATTTCTTCAATAGACGGGGGATAATGTTTAATCGGATTCGGGGTTGACAGAGCCGCGGGCCGTTTTGGTTGAGTTTCAGCAAACATCGCGTATCGCGGATGGCGTGTACAAGAGTGCACGGGCCTGCTTGAAATTCTCACATTCTCTTTCGCGCACAATCGTTCCGCGTGGAATCGAGCGGGCACGGCCAGGCGACAGCCGGCAGATGGTTTAAACAATCGCCGAAGGGAAAACGAGGTGGAAAGGAAAAAAAAAAGGGGTGAAAGTCCACGGGTAATCTCGCCTCCCGTCTGCTCCGCGATACGCCGAGAGATATTCGCCCGAGTCGTTGTTGACCGAAGTTTCGATGATTCCGGCCGGGGAGAAGGATATTCAACTCGTGCGCCTGTACGATTATGTGCGAGACTGGATGCTGCCGGGGTTCGGGTCCTCCGCGCAGGCATAAAGGGTGGTATCGATGTATTTTCAATACCAAGACAACGCGATATAATCCGCGTTTAATTGGAAAACTTCACGTCGCCGTCTCCCTTTTCGATACAAATCGGGACGAAACTCCGAATCGCGATGTACCCCCTTCCTCGTGGAGCCGCTCTGTTATTTCTACCCGCGAGTATAATCGTTTTGCATTTACTTAGGTTTCTGACAAAAAAAAAAAGGATATCTTATTTCGTCCATGATCTTGGTGTGTATTTCCCGCATGGCAATCAGGAAACACGAGATTGTATTGAATAAAAAATAAACTCGTCAGAGTTGGTGTGTCTCGTGTCGGAAAAATTTTATGAGAGTTGCCGCTACGCTCGTCACTTGGGCTATACTGCATCCGCATTCTTCCACGTTCCTTCGCGAAGAAAGTTAACCGAGGATGGGGTTAAATTTAAAAAGTTTTTTAAGCGCGCTTTGTCGTGCCGCTTTAGCACTCAACCACGGCAGAGACTTGCGCGTAAAAGCTGGAATACTCGTCGCTCCTGTTTGCCCGTCAGTCATGTCGTTCCCGTAACTTTGGGGGATGATTAACCTGGTGTGACGCTGGAAAATAACATTGGCGACGTCTTGTTCATATTGCTCGAAGACGGTGTTTCCGCCTTCCTCGTGGCTGCGACGACGAGCACGGGTCGTGTAATTTCGCTTGGCTTCCAGTGGACTAGTTTTGCATCGGGGGGGCGGACTTATACTATTTCGCTTTGAATATTTTAATTTGACGGGATAATTATATTCTGTATAGGCATTCGTAATGGATATATATATGTATAATGAGACAGTCTCATAAATAACAGATTCTTCCCCACTTCACCCACTGTGATCTCTTTAAAGGCGTAAAAAGTCTTTGAGAAGAATCTTCCAAGCGATGGACGACGATAAGAGGCTGTCGAGATAATTGTTATTACCATAACGCCTGTTATAAATGATTCGGAAGATTCGTTCTTTGATTGTTATGCCCTGTACTTAATAATACCGTGGCCGGAGAGTTGGAGTCGGTCGGCGGCGAAATCAGGCGTGAGAAGGCGAGGCGCCAGCCACCCTTCCATCCCTTTAGCCGCGCTTTTAAATGTCTTTCAAGTTTTCAGCTGCGCGCAGCATTCTTGCCCGACAATCGGAGGGTTACCCGCTGCCCTTTGTCCCGATAATTAAATCTAACGATTGTCATATTTTAATTGTTCTTCTTTGCCAACGGACATGGCCGATATCGTAATGACGACGTAGAGGGGTCAGCGAAGGGTGGAATCCAAGGGAGGTAGGGTGCTGGATAACTTTTGTTCCATTACGTATCTTTGTCGTTTACCACGCGAATTTATCGCTTTACAATCTTAATTGCTGTAACCCCACGTTTCTGGTTGTTCGTAAGAGATACAACGTTTCTCAGTCAGGCAAACTTTAAAGATCCGAAAGGAGATAGAGTCGAGAGGGGAAATAGTCGACCGATAGAAATACCATTAGCTAATTTCTTTTTTTTTTTTGCTCCCTGTATCACAGGATACGAGAGGGCACCTAATTCCTTCCTTGTGCTATTCGTAGCGAAGTCAGATTATACGAGGTAAAACGATGGATCCACTCGGTGGTATCTCTGTCAGATAATCGCAATTGGCTTGGAAGCGCGCGGTGCATCCCGGGACTCCCGCAATGCCGGAAAACATTCTCAATATTTGCAGATTGCAATGAGACATGCGAGCGTCGCTTCTTTTTTACCTTCTTTTCGATCCGCTTTAGGCGGTTTCGAGACACACGCTCACCGGTAATGGGCCTCCACCTACCACGCTTTCTCATCCTCCTTCTTCCTCACTTTTTCTTCCTTCCCTTCTGGCTCACGAACCCTCGCCAACCCCCTCGAAGAAGGCCGCTGGTATACTCTCCACCCCTCCATCGACGTCCTCCCATCGAGCCCTCAATTTACCTCAACGGCACTTCCTCCTCTTCTGTCGGATCGTAGGTGTCAATTTGGCCCTCGAGTACCTGCCGAAGTTTTCACAAGTCTTTCCTCTTTATCCTTTTTAATTTTTGCCATACCACTCGAACATTTGTCTCCGCTGATTGGATTCTTTGTTGATGAAAGTTCGAATTATTTTCAGCGACCGTGAAGTCGACGATGGAACTTGGAAATGATTCATCCGCGAAGGGGTTCCGATAATTGTCTGGTTGGAAGTTTATTGTTTCTTCTTTGATATCCACTCTACATCTGCCGTACGATTATTCGCTTCTTATTTAGAAAATGATGCAAATTGAAAATAAGGGGACTTGCAATTCTAGTTGGAATTCAAATGTTTATTAACTTAAAATTTAGAGCTCATGTGAAAGCAGAGTCCGCCCCGCTTCATTATTTTATATCGATTTACCTTGAAGCCGGGAACAAGCGAAATAACTTCTGAAAAGAGTGCTTGATTACATCCTCGGAGACGTATAATTAACTACCACGGACGGAGGGTGGTGTCTCAGGGTTGTATAAATAACTTACGCATTGTCTTGACTTCGAGTCTGCACGTCTCGTGTTTATACAAATATAACTTTCCCTTGTCTCCCCCGATAAATTAAGCAAGTATCATTACTTCTGCCTTGTATTTATATAAAGTTAAACAAACGCTTAGGGGAAAGTTTATTTTTTTGTCTTCCTAGTTTACATACTTATTAGCATGAATTTAATTAGAGCATCGTCTTGCCTGGTCCGCTGTGGGTCGACACATTGTATAAATACAATTATTATTCATAAATATTCATCCACATTTAATATCGGAGCATTGTGGCGCGGAAGTTTGGTAAGAAGGCGACAGTGGAGTTTGGTTGAAGTTTTCAGAAAATCCTCTGGCCCCTTCGTTCGTTTACTTTGATGTAATAATCTGAAATTCCCTCTACGCATAATAAAGTATACGGTGCAATTTAAATTAATGGAAACACAATAGAGGGCTGGCGTTATAGTAAAATTGCTTTAATTATCATACCCATACTTATATAGCATAGGGGGACCCTTTTTTTTAAAGATTGACAACGTTAACGTACGTAAGGATATTATTACGGTAATTGGCAAAATGACTAAAAAATGTTGCTCCTGCTAAATCATAAGAGCCAACGTTTTCACGTTACCGGAGGATGAAAAATCTCTAGTTTTCAGATTAAAAAGGTAGCACTTCGTTCCGGCTCCTCTACTTTCCCTCCTTTGCTTGGTCATTCTTCAACCCAGCAGTTGAAATATTTGCCCAAGAATTCTCCGAGTTAATCTTAACAATACCCATTTTCCATACTGAAATGAAGTTGCTAGTTTGCCAGGAGTCTACCTGGAGATGATATTAATTAAGCTATTAAGATGTACATCTTTTGCAGTCCCTAATATTTAATGGGACCTTTATTAATGAATCCAACAACCGGTATTCTTATTGTAATAATTTCTTTTCTTTCGCGGGAGGAAGGGTGCAATGGATTTTTTTGCAATCGATAAAGTTCAAATAAAAAAATGCCGTCGAGGTCTGTGGCTATGTTGGGGTTTGTCTTGCAGCGGATTGTTCGGAAGTACAGCGACGGTTTGACGCGCGGAAAATATTTAATTAAAGTAAAAATCGAAAGTCCATAGCCGTGGCGAGTGCCGCACATTTCCGAACGTCGGACAACCCCGGAGTCGTTTTTTCCTGCCGAAACCGCGTGTCACACGCCCCCCCGCATGTTATTGGTAAACTCTTCCCAGCTATTTAATTAACATGCTCTTCGAACTTTATATTCCACCGAGCATCAAACGGTTTTAAAAAGCGATCACATTTTTCTCGAGTGATCATATTAACGACAAATTAATAATTACCGCATTTTATATTATTATTATTATGCACGCTGGAACGTTCCAACCGCGTTTAGGTTTCATGAAGCGGCTTCTCGTAAGTTATGCGAAGTATTCGGAAAATGGAGAACGTTGTCGTGTGAAGAGCATGGGGTCCCGTATCAGCGTGAAAAGTCTCGGTAATCCGACAATTTGTATTTATTTCCCGGCCAAATCTTTTTTCATGGACGTAACGATGAAAAAGTTCACTCGTTACCTCGCCTTAGTAGCTTCCTCGTCGAGACAACATTCTTTGTAGTCCAATTTTTTTCATAAGAAGAAATAAAAATTGTCCTCAATGCGCACTGACGTTAGAGCTCTGTCCGTTTGAAGCTGTAATATCGATTAGCCGAGCACTTATCGGGGCTACTTGGTAACGCGGAATATATCGAGGCCTGTGAATGGTAGGACTTTTTCGTGAAGTGTCAATTAATAACACGTCGAGTATTCGATCGCTATAACGTAGTCACCTTATTACGAAGCTAGCGGTGTCTCGTCAATTTATTCGCAATATTTCTCAACCGCTTCACCGGTTTCACCTACAGAGATACTTGAGGTATATGGCCCACATTTTTCAACCCCTCATTGTTGCAGAGCGAAGCTTTTCCTTCGGTAGAATTTATATAGTCTCCCAGTTGGAGACCGACGTATTGTTGGTTTCCAACGTTTGCCCGTTGTGTATCTTAGGTAATTGTAATTCGCCGCTTGTGGCGAAGCGTGATGCACAGCGGAGCAACGCTGTGATCCTTCCAATCTACGAGGTGACGATGTTAATTGCTTCGACAAACAGACAAACAGACATGGTTTCATTTCTAAAGCGAACAGTCGCGGAAGACGATAATCTTACCTCGGTTTCCATCTCGCCTATCCCTCCCCGAGTACAATTTATAATTCACCTCGCTCATCCCATCTGATGAACTTCTATAAATATTTATCCAGTTAAAGGAAACAAAAGCAGGACATTTTTCGCGACGGGGAAAAGTGTAGGGGGAGCACTTTAATTTGTTAACCAAAATAAACCAAAATCGCTATTAGAAGAACCGGGAGGATCAACAAGAAAATCCGACGAACCCTCTAACGATAAAGCGTTGCGTAAACAGGCTTCCTCTTTTGTCTGTGCAAGAGCTTTATCGCCGCTGTATTTTCGCGTCTACACATTCTTACCATGTTAATGGAAGAACACGAATACTCGCTTGTATAAGGCACTCTGCGTGTTCTAATGTATTGCCATCAGTTTTTGGACGTTTAAAAGATATGCGATCAAAGTTTGACTCTCCTGAATGTATATTAGCGGAGTGAATAGTTTGAACATGAAAAACTCGATATACGTAATTGCGGCCAGCATTCTGATTCGTACTTCTAATGCTGCCCTGATATTTGGTCCAGCGCCGTCTATGCTAGCCCATCTTTTCCCTACATGCGGGCATCCTGTTATGCAATTAGAGAAGCAGAGAATTCTAAGGGAGCCTGGACCCAAGGTATATCGTTATCGAACATGACAGGACACGGTCGTCCGACACACCCTTTCTTCGTTCGAATTCGTACGGGTCCGAGCTACCCCGAGCTACTCCTTGCTTATCTCAAAAACATCCTTCGTGTTTGTTCGATCCATACATTCCCCCGAGAAAATATTTAACGTGGCGAAGCCATTGGCGCCAGAGAATTATATTTTTCTTGGTCCAATACGTCCGAAGAGATTTCATCAACTGTTCGCTTTTGTTAACATTATTATTTCATTGAACCGCGCGAATCGGCATTGTAATTCTCTGCATTTTATGCACCGCGCAGTTCAACCGGACGTCTCTCGTCTATGGGGGTAGCCGGTACAACGAGTGATAGTTTAATCAGTTGCCCCCGCTTCTGACATCGTGTCTGCGGGTGTAAGCCAGCCAAACTTCCTCAAAATTCGGTGTTTGTCAAGGGTAACGAGCTGCTCTTATCTGTTTCCTTGGATACGAGATCAGGCTGCAGGTTGTCAGACAGCTTCCTGCGCGTCTTCTTTTGTGATTAAGAAAATTTGTCGTATGCGTGGCATCGAAGGGGCGACGCATGAAACACTTGGGATTCTGAGAGGTTGAACCGGTTGACCCAGTATTTGGGGAGGAGATGGTTTCCACCCCTTTACCTTACGTTAATTTAATAGAAGGGACGCGTGCTGGCCTAAACTACCCCTTTCCCTACCATTCCTCGCTGGCTGATACGCTAACTTACAAGGGGCGGTTATCAGACGTCCCTTGCCTCTTTCCTTCCGCGGCCCTTCAAGATTCCAAGTTATCTACCGTCCGAGAATCTATGCTAATATCGTCAGATTAGCCTGGGAAGTGCTCGCAGATTGCAGTATTATTGAAATTTCGCTATCGATTAATTTCTTATCCTAGAATACAAACGATCGAATTGCATTGGGTAGACATACATTTTTTTACGCGTTACATTTATCGAGATTCTCTCCCGACGTTCGGTTCATCGCCGTGAACGAGACTTCTTCTTCGTTCTACGTGTACCTATCCGTGAACTTTTAAAAAGTATAGTTCATTTCTGACCGAAGACCTTGGCGAAACGTCGCCTCGCCATCGTCCGCAAAGGGGCGGGCGAAGGGAAGTAAGGACAGCAGTAAACGTAATTTGAATTTCATGGCAGTTTAACGATCTTAATTAGAAAGCCCTTGCTCATTCCGGCTCGAGGCCGGTCCAGACCTGAAACCTGGAACCTCGAATCTCGAACCTCCCTCTCCAGACTTAACGGGGCTTACTCAAGGAGAGACGCGTTAAGCCAAGAGGGATCTTACCTTGCTGTTTATTCTCGTATTAACACCGAGCCTAAACTAGCCGAAGACAAATCGTGTACACCGTACAGGAAGAAGACACTATCGGCTGAGCTGGATTTCAGCGTAAGGCGCTCGTTCATTTTCCCTCCAATCGTTCTGTCGTCGCGGAGCTAAAGTGCTTTCATCAACGTGCACCGTTGTACGAGCTCTCGCTTCTTTAACGTTGGTATTTTCAATTTTCTCGCTACCCGAAGTATAAAATAGGCTTGCTCGTTTATGCGGAAAATAGACATTTCTCACGATTTGCCTGATCATTGCAATTTATCAGCAAGAGCATCAAATTTTTATATTTTTCTTCAGAATAAATATATAATGGTGGCCAGTCGTAAAGCGTTGAATCGTAATAGTCCTGCCCTCGTATTTAATTTCCCATGCCTCCACGAAATATATCGCTTTAATATAGCGGGGCGTTTGCATCACGGGCAAATCCTTTGGAATATCCAGTGGCCGGTCGACCGTCCCGTATTCGTAGGGGGGGTGAACTTCGCACGAGACTGGATGCAGCTCTTTGGCCGGGGATGGACGTCGTCCGAGCCAAGACTGAAACAGCGAAGGGTGACCGAGGGTGGTCCCTAAAAGAAACATAAATAAGACAAATAGGAGCGATCGACAATAGAAAATATCGAATGTACAGAACGCTCCATAAATCGGAGGGTGGAAGGGTAGCAGGGGAGGAGAGCGGGCGGCAGAGGAACGGAGGGGTGGTTGCCGTTTGCTATAAGGCAAGGCGATCTTTTTATGTTCCAACGCGCTCCCTTTTGCTCCCTCTGAAATATATCTATGACCAATATCCGCAACCATTTCCCGAGCACGTTTCCACTGCGGATTCGATATACTCGCGATGGCCAAGTATAAGCCACCCGGCCTTTTTCCCCGTTAGCAATTTATACGGCAAGTTGTCGCGGATACAAAGGTGTTAGAGTTAAAATACGTAATAAATATAAGCAGTCGAAGACACGTGTTTTCTCGAGGCGCAAGTATCGTTCGTTGTTCGAAAAGTTATCGGGCGGGAGGAGCGTCTCGGGAGAAGCTTTACATCGTGCTCGTTATCCACGAAAGGGTGGTTGTAAGATGTAGGTGGTACATATACCCAGGGTTGTAGGAGTAGGCGCGCGTTACGTACGACAAGAGGGTTTGCAAACATCGTCTAACATTTGCGTAGCAGTGTCGCGCGGATACGCGTACCATATACTTGGCGAGCACGAAGAAGGACGGAAAAGGGTTCGAATGAGAAAGCAGGGAGGTAACACGGCAGAGAATCCTTAGGTGGGGATGAATTCCCAGGTTTACGTTTACAACCTTAACTACAAATTCGACAGAGTTACCGAGGCATGAGGGGGTGGATTGTATCTCGTAAGGGTGGTTAGAGCTGCGTGTAAAAGCCACCCACTCCATACTATTCTCTTCCAGTTGTTAAGAAGTCCCTCTGGGCTAATTTCGCTTCTATCTTCGCGCGTCTGTCCTTCTTCGTTGTCTTTGGTTCGATCGTTTCAGCCACTTACTATTCTTTCGCGTCGAATAACAGTTCGTCTACTTATTCGCGTGGCCAGCAGCATTACTTTTATTTTTCTACATTCTTTAATTGAAAATGATATATGGGGTTTACGTTCGCGTATAAAAAATAGTACACCGAACGATAAAAATGACCGGGTGAAGTATAAATTGCAATGATTCATACAGCCACCGGTTATTTATCGCGCAGCCACAAGTATATGCATTGTGCTTTGGCCTTCATGAATTACAAGAGAGCTGTACACACGATTATTAGAATAGCTATCGGGTCTCTTTCTTTCTTTCGTCCGCGGAACTGCGATCTACATAATTTTCAATAAACTGTGCCGGCCAGTCCCCATAAATTCGTCGCTGCGCTGAATGTCCCGCTCGGCGAGATCAAACAATTTAGATGAATTACGCCGGGCGCCGTTTCTGCGGAAGTGTCAATGCGATAAATATATTACGAAGCCGTGTACTAATTAATGAATCTTTTCTCGGCGAGATATCTTTCTTTCATAACGAGATAAAGGAATAAATGAGCGAGCCCCGAGAATCTCTCCCCACTCTTTTCCACCCTCGTTTCGAGGCGGTTCACCCTCTTTTGGCGTGCGGTCCGACCGAAAAAAAAGAGACGCGAAGTCACCCCCCTGCCCAGTTTTGCGGCACGCTCAGCCGACGCAATACGACAAAGCATCGAAATTATTTATAACGGTCGTTCGTTAAAGGGAAAAACTCTGGAGACCGCGGCTGTGTATCGGTGTGTATGTGCGTGTGAATGAAGTCGAATTCATCGGGGGGTGGCGGATTCGTTAAGAGGAGAACGAGGCCCGTGCACAATGCTAGGACTCGTTCCCGTTTTGGCAGAGGTTCTTATCAGTTGCAATTGCATCGGTTGCATCGTTCGTGTCTCGACTGAGCTCGCACACGGTTCCATGCCACGAGGGCTAATATTTCCGTACCGTTATTTATAATCCGGGCTATTTACCACGAGCATATGCCAGAAGAGCATAATAAAACGAAGCATCCCTTGTATACGTTCACGCGTTCCAGAAACCGTGTGGGAGTCTATATAAATTTTAGTGGCGCTATATCGGCTGCTCTGTATCGTGTACATGCATTTATTATCTCTCCGGGCTCGCACCTCCTCGGAAAAGTTTACTAGCAAATATGCTGCGGGGTCGCTTTGTCCGCTTGTATCCACCGGTCATTTGATTTATTCGAGATAACGAGAGCTCGCTATCGCCGGTGTTTATGCCGTTATTACCCTTTTTCCATTTTTCTTTTTCCACCAAGGATGTTGGGAAATTGCGGGAAAAAATATTGAGGTGGTTCCGTCGAAGGATTATCAACCTCACAGCTACGTCTTGAAATTATTAAAATTCCTGTCGACCGTGCGAAATTATTCCCGACTTTTGAAGTTTGTTTTTGCATTCGACGACAGATTAAAGTGATTTTCAATTTCAACTATCCACAATTCCGTTAATAGTATTTGCGCTTAAATTAGTACTATTGCCAAGTGCGTAAATCTTTTCATCTCTTGTTCTATTCTCGTTCGCTGTCTTAAGGCTCTAATTGTCATTAGTGTCGAGTAGAATGTCTCGTTCCTTAAACCACTCTCCGACCCCCTTCGTAACCCCTTTTGCCATCCTTCTTGCGATCTCCTTGCCCAATTGTTTCATCGGAGTTAGTAGGAGCTCGCAAGGCGTCTTATTAATGATTTGGCGCCTGCGGTACAAATAGTTCTTCGAACGTGTCTCGAGTAAAACGAGCCGGTTTATTTTTATAAATCGTGCGAAAATCCTAATTGAGTATGCTTTTTAAAAACTGTATTATATCCCTGAGTATTTTTAAAGTAAATGTTTTCTATGAGCAAGCGATACTATTCCATTGAAGTCCTCAACAAATATCCTGCACCTGTTATTATTTATCGTTGTACATTTTTTAGGGAGAGAGAAATATAGTGGATGTCACGGATAAGAGGTGAGATAACTGGTTTCATAGCACGGTAATTACAACATAACACGTTGATTTAACCAAGTTACGAGATTTCCGACGTGTCGCGAAAGTCACGCGTCGGGGCAGGAGTCTAACCGTGGCGCCAGGGGACTAAGAGAAATATTAAACAGTCTTGTTTTCTCGTAAATCAGTTAGAAATTCCCCTCGGATAAGGGGACAGTGAGGGTAGCGACTTTGAGAGGTGGCGGCAACCCCTCTGGATCCTCTAATGACACCCCGTTCCCCACTTTCATAGCCGCAATTCATTCTTGAACTGATATTCGCATAAAATTTTCGACTCTTTAGTATCCACGGGAAGTAGCCTGTCCTGCGGACTATATAATCCAAGTAATTACTCGTTTCCTCCTCTGTGGAATCAATAGAATGATTGGACACGGCACGAATCATCCCTTGACGCCCGCTATCATTCGCGTTTCATACAATTGTCCCAACCCGTACACCTCACCAAGGTCTTCGAAATGAAATTGATCGCGACACGAAGTCGTCTCGAGGAGTCGCTAATGCTCTCTGCTACGCAGATATACCCCCTTAGCCCTGGGAACCGCACAGTGTCGAGTTCTGCGTTTAAAGAAGTGACTAATGTTTCGATGCTTGGACCAGGTATTTGCAGTGGAGATTTCGTTCGTCCTTTCTGCGTTTCGCGGGATTCATTGAGACGTAGCGAGGAAGGGAATTGGATCGAGGACAAGTAGTGACGAGATGACGATCAATCTCTTTTAAAGGTTTCGTCGAAGCTTTGTCGAGCATTAGGTCGCTCGTGGAAACAGGGGAGGATTTGCGCCGTTTCAAACACTTCGGGGATCTTGTCGCAGGAGAAAACCGCGACTCGTTAATTTGTCATTCTCCTCACGAGCTTCGGTGACGTCTTCGTTTCTCTTTGTCAACGGATTACGATAAGGCTAATTCTATAAAAAAAAATTCCGTAAATTATTATCTTGCTCGCTAATGAGGTCTTGGTGCTCCTGATGATTCTACGAAATTCGTCTTATTACGCACTTCAAAATGCAAGAAAGAAAGAACCGGAACAGGTGAGGAGGCGAGGGACTCCCTTGGTATTCGAGTGAAACGCCGCGAGACAGAGCTGACATCCGGATGGCGGCCGGAAGAACAAATGTTTAAAAACGGAGCCGGACAGACGCGGGTATTATTTACCCGCTCGTGCATGCATTCGTCCCGATGTCAGCACTCGCGGTTCCCATTGTTCCAAGACTTTTATAATTGGAGAGAGACGGTCAGTCGCATTAATACGTCCACGAAGGGTCGGCCCTACCAACTTTTCAATGGAATCATAATTACGAGCTCGCTAGATATTACATTTCCCTCTTCCCTTCATCGCATCCCGTTCCTCCACATTCCTCCTCTGTCCACGTTCCGTTACTGTTCATTTTTGTAGTTGCCATTTCTTTCCAATCTATCTCCCCTCGTTGTTTTTGTTAATTCAATCAGCGATCTCTATGCGACGAACGTCCAATGCGAAACACAAGGGAGGACGTTCTTTTGCAGTGGCTATTCATGGGTAGGAATCCTTTGTACGAATAAATTTGCATAATGCAAGAATTCTACAATAATAAAAATGTCGCGATCGACAATTAGGTCCACGCTGCTCGACGATGATATAATGTATCCCGTAGTTTCGTCATCGCGGGTGGAAATCGAAATGAAGGCACGAAACCGTACAGGCCGTCCGCGAAATTTGTAGAGAAAATACGGTCTTTTCCGTTGGTCGGCTGACATTAGCGGAAATAAACCATTATGAAAATGTTCCGTAAATAGAAGCATGACCAAACGTGCTGCGGTTTTGGGGTCTCCACCTTTCGCCGTAGTCGGTTTCGACTTTCAAGAGGGTGGTGGCTCGACTGGGAGGGATTATAGAGCTTTGCCAGGATATCAATTATAACCAGAAACAGTTATTCCGTGCACCGAAACCCTTTTCCGCCCCTTTTCTACCCTTCCACCCTTGCACCGTTCCGACCATTCCTAATCCTCTGTAAATTATATTATTTTCACTGTTTGTTTACCGGTCTCCCTATTCTGTTCCCTTCTGCGCAGGATTTGCGGCGACTTTCCGGCTTTTGCCGCGACTCACCCTCTCTTCACGGGACTTCGTATTAAAATCATTACTCTGAGTGCCGTTTACCATAACAGGCTATGGTATTAGATTCTCGTACCATGCGCCGCGTTGTAAAAAAAAAAATATTTCTCTGTACGGCAGTGCTGTGCCAAACGACATTGTTCAGCGTCGCGTCAAAATCTCCGAAAAATCTTACAACACGTACCATTTTTTTTTTCCACGCTACACGCTTTGACGCCCTTATTTCCCCCGGCACCGTGTTCCCGGACACGAGTAGCGGAGGCCCTATTATGCAAATGTACGAGGTGAAACGGCCTGGACCTAGCTATGATCGTTCAGAGACACCCCCCCTCGTTCCTGCGAGTGTAGTTTGCACCGTGCAAGGGGTGGGCGAACGTTGAAGGCTGCTACTGAGAAGTGGAATGAGTCTGGCACACATGTGCGTCGCTTATGGATGCTTATGGTCATGCGTGTTCTCTTAACTTAATTAAAATAACGTTCATCTAGAATTTCTGTTACTAGGGAGAAGCATACGACGGTTTACAGTGATTTACGTGTGCATCGATTTATTAGCACCGAGGTGGACTGTACGCGGGGTCTTCTCTTATCGATGTACGAAATGTACATTTGCAGTTATGATCGTACGTACACGATTGCAGCCGTGCAACATGCAAACCAAATGTCTATGCAGTCCACGAAGATCGGCTAGGACACTAAGAGAAATTGGAAGAGTGAGGGAGAGAGAGAGACAGAGAGAGAGAGAGAGAGTGAGAATTCGACGCTAACCAGTCGGTGGAGGAACGGTGGGAGTGTTGTTGGGGTGATAGCGGACGTGGGTGGGTGTTTACTTTTGGTGTTGGGCAAGTAGCGCCCGGCATGCATGGTTCCCTCTGATAGCAAACACTGAGTATCGATCAGTATGACTCTGGTAAACAACTATTGTAGAGTAGTATAGTATAGGATGGGTTTTGTCCCCTTCGACCCCCCCGCCCGCCACTCCTCGCTGTCTCATTCCCTGGTACCGCTGGACACCCCTTTGCTCCTCGCAACCCCTTCGTTCTGTATGCCAACCCTGTGTCCACCCATTGCCATCCTCAACAACTCCGTCGTGTACTCGCGATATGCTTGCTTACGTGCTGGCAGGATCGTCTTAAACGAAGAATCATAAAAAGTAAAGGAACTACATTGATTGTATTTTAGATTTTATTTCACGTTCAATAGTGGTTTAGTTTAGAAGTAAATAGCATATTAGACGTTCACGTATACTTTAGGTAGTATGAGACGGGCATGGTCAGAGAGTGCGCCAGCCGAATTAAAGAGGACTTTTATATACTTTTAAGATTATCCTTCTCTTGTTATAAGTGTGAATGAAGTACGATTTCGTAATTTACGTACGTACTTAGTATGTAAACTTTTACTAATTTATTAATTTAATTTTCCTTTCTCGTTTATTACGTTCATTTCGATGAATGAAGTGCTTAAATGTTCGCAGCAATGAACGACGATTCATTTTTCGACGTTGCGCACGATTGATAAATGGATAACAATTAGTCTGCAACGTTTCGATAGAATTTATTGCGGTCGATGTAATTTTATCAGAAATTTTCGGTGGATGTAGTTTTATTGACGCGCGAATAGAGCACATTAAAAGCGTTTATGTCGGCGATGCATCGACGCGAACGATGTGTGACCCGTGAAATCCGCGAGCCAATAAATGAATATAACCCACGCGTGAGTATAAAATCCGTCGCTAAACTGCGCAACAGGTGTTAGAGGTTATTGACAATCTTTTCATCAGAATGACGCTGTTTGGGCGATATTTCGCCGAATATTGGAGCTTTTAAGCGATAACGATGTCCCTTTGCAGGAGCTTCTATCTCGTCGCATTTTCCGGATATTACTTTCCGATGGTTATTATTTCCCTGCTGATCGACGATTGACTCGCCCCTCCTCTTTATTACGCAGACAAACGATTAATAATGAAGTGGTCACTTTCGATTGAATATGTAGGCTAACCGCTTTAATTCTACTTTAACAAAAATGATGTCTGATGTATCTGCTCCATTCTACTTGTGCGTCCTCTTGCTTTCCATGCTTTCTCGTTGTCTACCTCCCTCCCAGCATCCGTCTTTCTCCCTCGGCATTGAAGGTTGTTATCAATACCGTAGCTATGCTCTCGGCATTGTGCGATGGTTTGGTTCCGCGTCGAGAAACAAGACGAACAACAACAACAACAAACAACAACAAACTAGCCGATGCAAAGTCTGTCGTTCACCCTCTCCATCCCTTCCTTCCCGCGACCTGTTTTCCTCACATTGTGCCCACCCCCATCATTCGCTATCGCTCCGATTATAACCATGACAGTTTCAATCTTCCGCGCCACGCGTTCTCTCTTCTTGAATATGTGTCACTGTCTGCCGACACAACTTTCCGCGGTAACCTCTCGCCGGTATCTGCTTCACTCTTCCGCCCATTGCTTTTCAACGAAATTCCTCGCTCACGACCATAAGCAATGAATAAAATGTAATTTCCACGTGCACGATGAATGATAGGTATTGCGATCTGATGATCGTCGTAGGCGGCTACGTGTATGCGATGGTGACGAATCGCAGCCGACTAGATGAATGCGTCGGAATGGCCCGTCGGCTTTAGTGTGGTCTTAGGACTAGGCCAAATCGATAACAATAACTATATCAAGCCACCCCTTCCCCTTCGTAAAGGGTTAATTCGAGCTCCTGTCTTGTCACGTCAATCAGACAAGCATTCCCAGATTTTTGCTCGGCAACGAGATCGCGTCGCGTTCAAACCAAAAGCATATTCGCAACGAAGAAGCCGGCACGTACTTGGCGGAATATTCAAGAAAACGCGAGCGACAACTAGCGCGAGAAGGAAGGGACAGAAACGGAGACACGGACGGGGAAAAGAATGACAGACGAGAAGGAGCTGATACGTACGAGTTGCGAGGCTTCGCGGGCGAAGCGTGTCCGACAGAAACGGGGCTGTAACGAGGAACGGAGAACGAGATACGTTCTGATAAAAGGTGAAACGAGAGGGCAATGAAAAGGTCGAGGGAGGAATGAAGACAGAGGGAGGACGGGCGAGTGCGCCGACTCAGTAGCCGCGTGTTCGGTGCGGTCGTAGGGTTTCGCGGCCAAGCGGTGCCGAGCGTCGCACAGTCGCGACGGCAGCCACCGGCGCGCGGTACCCCTTTTTCTTTAAACCACACTCTCAATTCCGCACGGTTCAGCGCACGTTTCCTGCGTCGACAACGACGGCGACGAGGATACAAAGACGAGAGGACGTGGACGGACAAGAGGCTGCTAGAGAGGGCGCCTTCTGCCGTTATCACCGCTACCACCACCACTCCGAAACCACAACTATACCACCACCACCCTCCAACCCTTCCACCAAAAAAAAAACAAAAAATACCACGCAGCTCCTACGAGGATATCACGAGATATACAAACACTGTCGTGGCATTGGTTGTTGTTCACGCGTACCTTGCGACCAAAGTCGTTGTTCACACCCTCCGAAAGGAGAGACACGTGGCGTGACGCACGCGGAGGTGTCCCAACGGTCGCGGAGAAAGACGGATAAATAGATAGATAGACGAGGAGATAGATAATAGGTTGTAAGCTGAAAGAAGGGAAAGAGAGAAAGGGGGGGTGGAAGAGGACCAAGAAGGGGGAGGCAGAGAAAGGTAGAGAGGTGGCAGAGGGACGGAGGCCGAGAGGGGGTGGGAGGGAGAAGATAGACAAGGGAGGAAAAGTACGAACTGCCAGGACGAAGATCGTGGAAGATAGAAGAGAAGCGGGCATCGGTTCTTGTGCCTTCGTTAAGTTTTTTCGGAAAATTCTTTTACGAATAGAAGGACGGAGCAACAAGCAACAGCCACGAGCGAGACACCGAGGAGGAAGCGGGACATGCTGGAACCACGCTGGAGACCCGTCCAGGTAGAGAGACACACACACTTCATCCTGCAACAATTCTTCCGTCTTCGCTCTGCACTGCTTATGACACCCGATGACTGTCCGCCTGCCCGTCTACCCGCCTGTCAATGATCGAATGCAATCGTATAACGCACTCCCTTTCTCGACCCCTTTCTCTCTTTCTCGCGTTCGTTTAAGTTTCTTTGCCCCTCATCATTCTCCGCCGCTTGCTTCATTCACCGTTCTTTGCGCTGCTCTTACTCGATGATGATCGCCACGTGCTATCGACGAGTCCCATTGCACGTTACCGTTCACCGGAGGCTGTTGTTCAATTTTTTTTTTTCCCAACCATTTGCATCTATCGCTTCTTTCCCTCGTTGGTGCGCGTGCCGCTATTGTTTGCCCCTCTTTTGGTTCGCGTTTCGTTCCTTTTCTCTTTCCCCCTCAAATGGTTTCGTTTTGTCGCGGCAAATTTAGCGTGTCCGCAAAGACGCATGGTCAGGAAATGGCTTAGGTCACAGTCGTACCTAATGATCCGCGATAGTGCGATACAATTTTGGATCGATCTAGTGTAATGTTTGCCACGATGATAGGCGTGGAAGTGATTCGAAGTAGAATTGACACCTAACAGGGAAATGCTTGGAATTATTCTTGAATCTTTTATGAGCTGCAACATGATTTTCTATTAGCGGAACTGGGTCGGTACAGAAATATAATAGAATCAACGGAAATGGATATCAAAATCTTTGGGAATAATAATAACAACCATCGATCTCGCGTACGCATCGATTATTTTATAAACGGTTGATGCCACTCGGCAGGGATTTAGTGGTATCAATAAAATTAAGCTGAAACTTATCGCATTTTATCATTTAGCTGCGCTAGATGCGCCTCGTTGTAGTATAGATAAATGACCGTTTGCTTTGGGGTTTTCTGATTGATCTTACGTTGAGGGAACCGGGTGATATTCGTGGAAATGACACTTTAACGATCCGGACAAGACGAATAGGTGCACCGGACAAGCAGAATGGTTGGTCAAATAAATCTCGCTACACAGTTCCAAGATTAACTACGCTCGAGTAACTAAAAGCGTACCTGCCTTAGTACAGAAATCTTTCCGGCAAAACGCATTTTTCCTAAAAATAATCTTGGCAGCAATGTGCTGCTTTGACGCTGCCTGGAGATTTGAAAGATATAATACTCTGATATGAATCATTTCGTTATTGCCTCAACTATTTCAACAACTCACTGCGCTAGCTATTTCGTTATCGTTTCGTTTCATCTATGATATACTGCTTTTTAACGCGAACTAAGCATGACTTCAATTAGAAAAAAGTAGAAGAAATAGAATAAAACGTTCAGGTACCAGCTTCGTGAAAATTGAAACCGGAGGACCATCGATTGATGTTAACGTCTCGATCTTCCGTATTTATCCGACGTATCTAACGAAACAGCCGAGATGGCAGCCAGCTTAGTATATTCGTCCGGCAATGGCAGTTACGCTTCAATCGAAGAACGTTTCCGAGTTACCTGGGAATAGAGGTGATTTTTCTCAGGGGGATAGAGCGAACGGTGGTAGAGGAAGCTATGGGGGGATGACGGTGTAGGTATGAGACTGCAGAAGTCCCGGGGTGTAGTAGGTGGAACAACGCAGAGACGGAGGCGGTCCTACTCTACTTGGGGGCGTTAAAGAAGTAGGTGGGGTTGGCCACCCCCGCGCGTCAACCCTTGCACCCCGCATCCCCAAAACCCCCTATGGATCGCTCGGTTCCCTTCGATCGCATATTCGCCAATCAACTAAACCATCCTGTACCTCTCTCTCTCTCTCTCTCTCCTTTTTTCGTCTTCTGTTGCTCCTCCGAGGTTGGCCGTGCACCGTGCAGCCATCTGCTTCTGGTCCCTTAGGCTGACCAAAGATTTCGACAAAATTCATAGGAGCTGCTCTCTCACGATTACTAGAAAGGCTAGAGATCTTGAGGAGTGACAATCGAGACGACGACGGCGATAGAGCCCCGATATAACAAGTGTTGGTACATCTTGCACGGTGTTTTCGGTTCTCCGTTCTTCTATGAAACCATGGACCAGGTCTCGATCGATTCGACGTGTCATTTCGTTGTGTCTGGTGCGCGATATGGTCGGTCCGTCGTCGACGAGGCATTATCCGGTGACGTTTCCGAGCCTCCGTCACGCCTTCCTCGTTGAAGGTCCGAATCAGCCACAGGGTGTTGCTTGTCAATCGTGTGGTGTACATTTCTCATCGTCCCCGCCGCAATTTGCACTTGCGCGCATCTTCTCGCCTCTTCTACTACTTCAGACACGTATACTCGATTGTGCACACACGCGTGCGTTCGACGTATACACAGTCGGGTTTTAGCGGGCATGTGTATGCAGCCGCATAGGATGAAGATACATACGGTACAGTGTACCAGCACAGTTGCACCACTATAACCCCCGTTTTCGCGCTTGCTTGGCACGGCACAGCATCCCTCTTCGGCTACTTCCGGCCAGACCAGGCTCCGCCCACTTTTATATTAATCACGTCTTGGTTCGCTCCTGGCTTCTGTTCTCCATCTTTCTTCCCCGGTGAGCGATTTCCTACTGTGGACGTCTGGGAACCACACCTTTGCCCGCTGGCTTATTCATGCTCCAGGTTTGCGACACCAGTCCTATCATTTTTTTTTTTTCTTTCGTTTACCCTTATCATGCTGTAACGCATTCCTGACGCGTTCGATCGAGGTGTCTAATGAGATACGTGTCGCCAGCTATAGGGTATCGATCATCCCTGTATGTTCATTTGTATTAACACGAATCATTCAGATCCCAGACATAAGAATGGTACAATAAAACCTCTGACAATGTTTCCAAAGACCATGGATTCCTTAGTAACCACGGCGTGGCGTGAATTCTCCGGTAGTTTATAACGCTTCGCTTTTTCCCCCCCGGTACCGGCGCTAAGGGGAGTCGCAGCGCGATATTTCACGAATCGTCGTGTCCTCGACGGGCTCGAGAGGAGTCGAAAAAAAAACGAGGAAGAAGAGTGATTCTCGCCACCGTGTAGTTGACTGCTACATTCGTGCGTCCCAAAGCCGGGGTAATGAATAATAACCAGTTATTATTGCCAGGTCGAGCAATAAACACGCAGCTCGCAAACACACCACCCCCTCGCCGCAATAAGGGTTGTCACGCATAGGTACGACATTTGTTTCCAGCGCGTCGAGGGTGCACGTTACGAGCACCACCTTTCTACAGATATTGGTTCCATTGTTACGCGTTGTGTATCGTGGCTGCTCCTCCGCCACATTCGCGATCTACCGATCCTCGTGCCGCCTATCATCCGTCACACAGCCACTTCTAACGCCACTCCGCATTGTCCTCGTCGATTCTTCAATTCGTCGCGACCACTCGTTTTTTTTTTTTGTATTATTTTCCTTTGCATTCCGCGGGACGCGCGAATGTGTCGCGCGCGCTTATCCGAGGGTTGGCTTCTTCACCGTGTCATCCTAAATTTAATATTTCCCGTAATTAATCCATAAATTATATTTTAAATTAATTATCAATGGTATATCTTCTAAAGACGACAGCGAAGCAGCCATCGTCGGCGCGAACCAATATCGACGGGAGATACTCGAATTTCTAGAGGTTGGTTCATTCTGTCGCGATAATACGCATTCCATGTCATTCGATAGGCGCGTGTAGTACAGTGATGCATCATCGCCCCCGCGACGGGTATTTGTCAATAGAAACAGCATCGACGCCGCAACTGTGGCAAGTATACGTCAATATACATAACGACCGCCTGTTGACTTGTTACGTTGTCGGGTACCACCGATGATTCGATGATTTGCCGATCCATGACTGCTCCGTGTCAAATATGCCCCCACGGCTGTTCTCGTGGAAGCGCGTTAACACGGGATCGCCGGCCCCGACCCCCGTTCATTTGCCGATCACCGTACTAAACGCGAGTCGTTACATTAAATTATCATCCAGCGATTGTGATGTGCCAAACGTTTGCACGGCAACTCGTTATAACAAGATCATGGCGTCGCCTCGACGACAATTTCCCAGATATACCGCTGCATCATGAATAATATCGTGATAAGGGTATCAAATTCGAATGCGGATCGGTGCGACGTTAATGCGGGGTAATTTGGGCCAAAGTGTGACGTTGATTCGATGAAGGAACACTTCCACGGTCAATCACCCTTGTATAATAATTCTCAGCACGAATGAAAAATTCGAAAAGTATTTGAAATTAAAAAATGATGGTTTCGTCGAAGTTCTTTCTTTATGCCCAGATTCGGAAATTGTTGTCAAGATAATACCCAGTATTTGCTCTCCTCCAGACTCGATTCCTTTTTTTTACTTTTTGCTAACGTCGCATAGAATCGCATAGTTTCTTTTCCTAAAAAAGAGAGGAGAGTACCAGAATCGCAGGGCACAAAGAGCGTTTCACGTTCCCTATGGGACACCGAGAAGCGACTCGCGGGGGATGGGCTCGAAAAAAAGCCGATCATTATCCACTCGTTCTGCATTGGTCGCGTTACCTGATGCAACCTCGTTTGCAACTCTCCACTCCTCCACTATAATAGAGATTCTGCACGGTGCTGGACATCGAGAACGGCCGGCGTATTAAAACCCGTTCGTGTTTGAGCTCGTAATCCCATCGCGTATCAATTATTACACGGATTTGTACACAAAGGGGGACGACCGATGCACCGTCCAGATATAAACCGCAATAATCGTCCGTATCCACTGTCTTGCGATTCGAATCGCTCGCGCACTCGACAACCCGACGTTTCATCATTGATCAGACGAATTACAAGTATACTCGTCAATATTTTCGATTACGTTGGAGAGAGCCGTATCAGTGAGCAATTGATCAATGCGATCAGTCGACGAGAAAATGTCGACGGGGTCAATATATACGTTGCAACAAAATCACGTGTACCGACGGGATTAGAATGGAAAGTGTTTCCAGCGGCTCATGTAACTGCATTATAATAAAATTAAAATACAGGGTGTGGTAGTCGATCGCGATAACTTTTGAACCGTCATAATTGATGCATGAAAAATGGAATTGGGAATATTCAGCAGAATGGTGCAACACCTCGGAATCATTTATGTAAAAACAGTTCATTATAGAATTCTTTTCAGTGCCTTATGAGTATCTTGTATAAAATTGTATATCACTCCTAATTGGTCGAGCTCGGATAATCACGCTGTCGAGGGGAAAACTTGGTCATCTTGTCGCGGTAGTGAAAAGAGTCGATCATGAGCAGACCAAGCCGCGTTGTTGGCCACGATGTATCCCGTCGCAGCAACGGTGCTGACATAATAGAGCGACATCCCCGATCCGTAGCGAACTGCGAGCGACGGCATATCAAAATGCAGATCGGTCTTGTTTGAATTCGCGGTTCTATCATGAATCAATTACCAGCGCGGATTCGTACACAACGAGAGGCTCGCGAGGAAAGCCCGCGCGTGAAGGATGAGGGACATAAAGAGGGATTCGCGCAAACAGTCGTCACGAGTGTGAGTGCGGTGCGTGTGCACGGTTGCACCGGTAGCGTGTGGGTGTTTACCTGTATCGTTGGTGCACACGCGAGGCTTTTACTCGAGTGCGGAGGGTCTCATCGTTTCTGCACGGATGCTTTTTTATCGCCCTGCACCGATTGCTTCCCCTTTTCCTTTGCTTCGATATTTCGGTACGATAATCATCCCATCCAACTTCGACCGTTCCGCGAAACGATGCAAGTTCCTCGTCGTTGTCTTTAAAGGAGGAATATATGTATATATCGCGGGTTAGTTAAATCATCTAAGACTTCCTCGAAAAATGAAATTCAGGATACATTCTTTTAATTGCTTTTAAGGGGGTACATTTAACTATCCATGATAAATAGATTATCAGAACCGAATGGTTATGTAACACGTCCAGCAGAGTAGCGAAATCTAATTTAAACGACTCAAAGCTAACGAAGAGTTGTTTTCACGGGGAAGTGTATTTATAACAGCGGGCTCATTTCGGGCTCCGACGAGTTAACTCTTTCTTCCTCGAACCATCGTCCCCTTTGATGATCCTTCCGACAGTGCGTTTCGCACTGTAACTATTCGGATTATTTGCAAAACGACTTCAAGGGTGGCTTCTCAGAACCTTGCGTCATTTCTATGCAATTAGCGTTGGAGGAAAACAACGCGAGCACTCGACACTTTCCTGCAATCGTTTTTATTCTACATCGAAAAACAACGGTACACGTGTATTTATTACAATCATGTCACCGAGCCAGACGGACGACGATATCATCTCCGAGTGTGTTATTGATAAGGCTACATCCAACACACGAATAAATAACTATTGCCGCTCGGGAAAAATTATGGTAACCTAAACTCTTTTATCTGTCACAATTTTTATTGGACGGCGTAGGTAATCAAGGTGTGTATCGTTGTTTGTAACCGTGACGCAACAATGAGGAACCACTTCGATCCAGTTTCGTTCCAGATTTTGTGAGAAATCGTCGCGTTGTTTTTCACCTTCGGCGTAGTCGAAATTAATATCGGTGCGCAATTGCATTGCTTTCTCGAACTCTCTGTACGCGAGTGAATTGTTTTAATCCTTTGTTAATAGAAAGCGAGTTGTAAAGTTCCTTTTACGATAGGTTGCAAAGCCTCAGCATCGTTGCATCGCATCGGAGAAACATAATTCCCTTTCGCGATACCCACGCAGTTCACTTTAAATTCCTCGCAGCCAGTGCGCTCTTATCAGTTTGACGGCACCGTCTGCCTGTTGTCGCAACAGATTGAAGAAGACTACAAGAGGCGGGCGAGCGATACGATATTCTCGTTTTCGTGCTTTCCTAAATTACTCCCGCGCCATTGCTCGTAGCACACGACGTTTTCCTTCTGACGTTCCGTTACTTGCCACGAGTGCTTATTTAATCACGTCTGACGATAATCCAATTAGATTTTAGCATTGACACTATATGCGGATGCTAATAGAATCGTGTGTGAAGGAAAGTGATTGACAGCCGTGCCAAGAACATTTTAATTCGCTCGAGCGTAAGATTCAAAAGTATCTTTGCAAAACTGGATTTGCTTGGGCCTCTTATGATCCACGTTCTGCCGGTATTCACAAGCTCGGTCGTGCAAAACTTACAAATGTGTTTCTTCATCGGATGGCGCGAGGGCGGCATAAAAATTCCTAATTTGTGAGCCAACGGAGCTGGCAAGGTTAGTCCTTTTTCAATTGTAGTTTCTTTTTCGTCGCGTAATCGTCGCCGTTGCAATCATTGCGTCGAGAACGAAATAATAATTTCCCCGTCGTAGGGATTCACGGAAAGAGACACTCCTTGCTCCGCTCTTTGCATCAGCCTCTTATCTGCGCCCGTTATTATTTGCACAACATTGTTTTCTCGAAGATAAGCACCCCACGCGATTATTATACAACCGCGCGTTTATTTACCTGCCTCGGTTTCACAATCGTCATGAGATAGTTGCCAATCGTACGGAATGTCGCATTTCTGTTCGACTCTCTACAAATACGAGTATCGGCGATCTGAATTCCACTGCCCTCGATAATCCACGATTCAGAATCGATGAAGGGAAGTTGACGTCGCGTCGAAGGACGGCTCGTTTGCATCCATCCTGACCGTGTCAAACGGTGGGACACGCTCGTGTCAGGAGAAGCGCAGGATAGAAAGAGACTGTAGGAAGATGACATAATCCCACTCGCGCAATTTGCGAAACAGATTTACGCGTGGGACGGGCTCCAGCGCGCTGGCATTTATGATAATGTGTAGCGCGGTTTACTGGTCGCGGCTCTCGACGTCGTTCCGCGTCGCGCCGCGTCTCCGTCGCATGTATAGGATCCGCGCGCGTATAAATTCGCGCTTGCAAGTGCACGCACCGACACTCTCGCAATCGTTGCTATACGTATATAGAACGGCACGAACCTCGTGCTGCGCGGCGATACATACGTGGCTGGCTCGCTCGCGAATCCTATTTAACGCTGTCCCTGATGTGTCTCGGGCTGACGCACACACGGTCACACGGGGTACACGCACGTGTACGATGCACATTCTGTATGCCCATGTCGCGGCGGGGAAGGAGGGTTAACCGGGATAATCGTGCAAGACGATTGGTAGCTTCCTGTCAGTCACGTGACCGGCCTGCATCGCGGAACGACGGTGCATGGGGCTGCAGAGGATGACATTCGTTGCACTCACCCAGTGCCGTTAAGTAGCTGGATAGGATGCGGCCGCGGATTAATGGTTACGGATACATCTTGGATCCAATGATTTGTTGGCTTTTATCGCGACGAATTGCCAGAAACGACGTGCTCGCTTCGCCACTGGATTAACGATGTCTCTACTTGCCGAATGTACCGTGCTATTTACGCTGTACATTCGTCCAGGCCACTGGAACGCGTATTAAATTATCGGGGGGGTACATTTTAAGAGAACAATTTAGAGCCGCTACGTTCACTTCCGTGCCAAATTTCGGTCAGCTGGGTGGATCGACGTAACAGCATCGCCGATTCATATATTCACCACTTTTCCGCCAAACAGAACCTATCAGCTTTGTCGTACTTTCGTCCGATCGATCACGGATTCCGTTGCGGGGCTACCTGGGTGTTATAGACATCAATTTTCCCGACCCCCGTCACGTATCGTTCCTGAACGTTTCGTCCGATGCTCGTCAACGTCGACTGCTCCATGCATCGTACACGGAAGTTCGATTCACCAGGTGTACATTGCTACTACATCAATTAGCCCATGAATATTTTTCATTCATCGGCC
This sequence comes from Holcopasites calliopsidis, assembly GCA_023838395.1. Lineage (NCBI taxonomy): Eukaryota > Metazoa > Arthropoda > Insecta > Hymenoptera > Apidae > Holcopasites > Holcopasites calliopsidis. Next base: position 5,007,379 of record JALHAQ010000009.1, read on the forward strand.
GGAAAATTTCACGCATAAACGTGATCGAATTTCAATCGAGTATCATGCGAATATCCTTTCTATACCGAATAAATAGATGATTGGCGTCCTTCGCGAACGATACCGATCTCGCGATCGACATCGCGGCACCGTTTCACCAGCAGCTGACCTACTTAAATATTTCGTAGGTACGGTATCATCGAGATATCGTAACGTAACGGTATCACGCGGCGAAAAAGAAGTAGAGATTAGCCTGCGCCGCTGATGCCCCGCAATATCATGCCATCTATTTTGTAATAGAAACAACGGAAGAGCCTAATTCCGCGAGGCTGCTCTCGTCCTCCTCGCCATTAGATGTGTAGATACATGTCGGCGGCTAGCATGATGCCATTCCTATCTCTACCTATACTTACTTACCTAGCTACCTACCTACCTAATTATACCGAGTGGTCCACTCGAAGCGATAAGCGATTTACATACCGAACGACGCGATGGATTTACCGCTCGCCTGTGTACGACGTCCTGTGTACGTACGTAGTTATACTTGACTCTTCGTTGCGCTGTCAGACTTTGCTCCATTTTCCTCCTATTCCGGGAAGCCTGGGAAAGAATCTACACGCGCGGCAATACTTCAATGCAACGACGACAATGATCCTTCAGTGCTGCCCCTTTACCTCAAGATACAATTAATGATATTTTAATGCTACACTCGAATAGTTCAGCTCCCGATTATTTGCGAGGGATGACATTGAATGGTCATGCGTCTCGTTAAGGAGATACCGATCAAAGGGATATAGGTTGCAATAATTACTATTTATACTTAACCGTGCGGAAACCTTGATAATCAACCCACTGTCATAAATATCGCGCGCGATATTATGAAATGGCAGTGCGTGAAAACGCAGAGACAATTTCTCAGCGGCATAAATCTTTAAGCGGTACACGACGGCTTCGCGTAATAATTGATAAGTAAATAATTCATTCGAGGTGGTGAACACGAACGTGCCAAACGATGAGACAGATTTACTGTTCGTTACTCTAGCAAACGCATTTGCTCTTTGCTCCATTCCTGGCGACTTTGGTATATTTCGCCCGGCGCGGCGGTCACGGAAGTTTCAAGTATAGTTAGCCAAGAGTGTACTAAGGGATTGCTATGTAGCTGGCTCTCATCGGTTCATTTATTTACGCGATCGGGCCACTTAATATCGCCGCCGAGCCAGTGGCAAAACACTAATTTTATACACGCGGTACAGAACAGTAAGGCCATTAGAAATTTTCGGAAAATCTAAATTTTTCATCGACCCGACCCGAATCTCGCCGCGAGATGTAACCCATAAGCAACGTTCTCTGATGAATTGAGAGACTCGTTCGACGCATCATCGTTGCTCTCGATTTCAAAGCTACGCATTCCGTTTGGTATTTCTCTCGCGATCTGGAAATCATCGTTTCCCGGTCGATTTGATTTCGCGAGATTAGAATATCGGCAAGCGAACCAATGACAACAAGATTCTATTTCAAATGATGCTTATTCTTAGATTCGCGTAAATTTCATTGCGACAGCGGCTAGGGACGTATACCTCCAAACATGTATCGCGCTTGAAATATGACTTGGAAGTATAGCGCAACGGCAATTATTTAATTCGGTTAATTATTGCTCCTAGAGCAAGACGTTTCCAAAGATATATCGTTGAAATATCGTTGTCTATAATTGCGCAAGTCGAAATTCGACCTGCGCAAGTGTACGATATAAAGTTGTTTAATTATGGTATGTTTTAAACGCAGAGGAAAACAAAAATATGGGAGAAAAATTGCAAAGTTCTATCGTTCCTCCGCATACATCTCTCCCTCTCTCTCTTTCTTTCTGGATGAGAAAAAGAAAGGACAGATTTGGCAAAGTTAATATTATTAAAAGAATAATGACTTCAGCAACCCCAAGCTCAGAGGACCGCACGTCTCAGCTTTAAATCTTTTCTGTAAATAGATTATGGGGCAAGATAATGAAAAATTTGCAAGGACCGCTTGCCGAAGTTCAACGCTCGTTCCATTGAAATGATTTTTGTTCGTGCAAATTTATTTGCAAACGTTACACTTTCCTCTCCTGCAGATGTTCTTGTAGAAATTCAACGTTAAGCAACACGAAATGCAGCATTATCGTGCGAGTTAAACTCTGCGTACAAGCCGAGATAAGATAACGCGTGCTCTCGCAGAAAATCACATGATTAGAGTAATCGAGGCGTGCTTGTCTTCGATCGCCGGTTAGTTAGCAAAGAGAAAATTGAAATATGAATCATCGGGTACATAATCGCGCTCTAAATAACTCGGCAACGTCTTGCGTGTATGCACCCGGCGCAAGTATGCGGCCGAAAGAACTGTGCACGTTTTTTTTCTTTTGCTCCCTCCACATATTCCACGTGTTTTCCGTTCTTCCACTGTTTGCTGCATACTCGCGATATTTGTATTATATTTTTCTTGTTCACGCTGCGCGAACGTGTTTCTGTTCCGGTGAAACGTACAGGATAATTTCTCCGATCGTCCCTCTCCGGTTCGAGGCTCGTTAACCGTACGTACGAGAAAACTAATTAGTCGCGATAAGGTACGCCTTAATTCGCGAGGAACACGGCAAATACCGCGATGCATCCGGAGGACACGATGGCAATCGCGGGCGACGCGAATAAATTTAGGCGTGTACATACGTTCGGGAAGCAACGGTACACGCTTCACACGGCGGTGGTCCATTCCCGTTGATAAATTCGTGTTTACCCGTGGCTGAATGTACCATTGATGAGAGGCAGAAATGGACAACGTTGGCCAAGAAGCTGCTCCTGGCTCGAGCCTCTTGCAGACATTAATATTAATAGGTATGAATCTAGAATAGAACACAGCGGGCACTGTTATTTAGATACGACACGCGCGTATATTTTATGGACAGACTGATACGAGCGCAAAATCCATGGCGTCTAAGATCGGAAGAGTTTCAGCCAAACGAAAGAATCACACCGCTGGCTGACCAAAGTTTGTAAGAAGCAACGGATGGTCAGACGGTGGGACATGCAGAGAAATTCTGCCGGAAGTTGGCGTGTGTATGCATCGTCCTAAAGTTTACGCGGAACGTGTTGGGAATACCATTAGGGTTAATGATCCTAACGAGGCTGAATGCGAGAAACAGGGAGGCCACGATGCGCCAAGAGTAAACGGATTCTATTGAAGCGCACGTTTACGTTCCCTTGCTGCAATTAGTATGTTGGGAAAGTTAATGTATTACTGGGCAGAAGATCGTGTTTCTGAGTGGAGGGAATGCCTGACTAGTTTATTGAGCGATAAAGTTTCGCGCACGATTGGTCTACCATAAATCTGGCAATTTAGTGTTTACGGCGGATGTATAGTATTATGACAAATTGACGCAATTGGAAAGCATCTTGTTTCGGTATGACGCGTGAACATTTCTCGCCCGATTATCCCTATGGCCGTTTTTTGATAGTCGCACTGTCCGTGCTCAGTTACCCTATTTATAGATCACAGCCTCCTTAGCGGCCGCGAGTTCGAGAGAACGTTGGACAGCCTGCTTCCTCCGACCACCTTAAACCGCTGTTTCAATTCTCCAACTTCCCTGCGCCTTTCCTTCTCCGCGTCATTGAAATGCGTATAGTAATGGAAACGTTCTGCTATCGCCCTAAGTGGTCGCTACCGTGATATCCGAATGCAATTTAATCAAGAAAGCCTAGTCTACGCTCTGGATAGAAAATGTCAGGGAAACGATAACGCACGTTCCTTTTTTTCCGCATGGGACATACATGAATGCGATAATCACAATAGCGGAGGCTTGCGTGCGTCAGGGAATCGTTAGTGTAGTCATTATATTACACGTACCGAATTACGCGAGGAAGTATCAGACTGGTGTAACGCCGCGGTTCTGATTATTCGATTGTCCCGAGTGTGACGGTTCGATCTGAATCGAACACAGGATCCGAAAAAGAGAGAGAGAGAGAGAGAGAGTAGTATGTCGTTAGTATTGTTTTTCGCCGATCGAGCCTCATCCGGCCGTACAGTTTCGAACCTTTGACGCGCTGTCACGTCGTTATGAAAAAGTAATAATAAAGAGCACCAAGTATAACGACGGCTAGGATTTTGTACAGGATCGTCGAACCGCGAATATGTGAAGTGGTTCCGGGATACGGCTGACTTAGGGGTTACCAGTCAACCCGCACACACGGCCGGGGCGAAAGGGAGAGAGGGAGTAAAACGATGTGGGAATTGGTGGAGTACGCGGGGCGCTTACTAGGCGACCGATTGTAATTATTTTTCCCCGATGACTTTGCCCTCGATGATTGTGCCTCTGCCACGGTGAATTGATGCTGAGAGCCCCCCCTCATCAGCAGCCGCTTCTCTCCATACGTTTTAAAACGATGCGGCAAAGTTAAACGTTAGCGGACCGTGTCGGGGAAAGAGGTGTTCTTCGCGTGTTCGCTCCACAGTGATTGGTCTCTCTGGGCAGGAACAGGGTTAGGCATCATTGGCATCGGGAACATTCATTCCGTATCCGTGGTCGGGGAAAGATTTAGGAAGAAACGAACGCGATCGTGCAGCATTTCCAAGAGAGGAGATACTCGACCGTGATTATTTTCTCCTTCTTATATAATAGCGATCGCGGCAGGGTGATAATGCAGCGTACATGCTCGTTACACTTGTATCTTTTCACGTAATACCTGCGCAATTGAAATTCTCCTTCGTCGCCTGGGTGAAAGACTATAACGATGGCATTGCTCCCTGGTACGTATCGATAATGGGCGGTGGAGTTACTTACGGTTTCCATTATCTCTATCGTTACGCGGTAGGGATATCTTGTCCACGGGGATATTGTCGATGGATAATTAAAGCGAAAGTTGAACGCGATCGCGGCTGGGAAATTGTGGAGTAAATTATTTCAGACGACCAGTTTGAATGCCTTTTTTTTTTCTTTCATTCAAATGCGGCGACTCTTATCAGATGCCTCTGAATTGCGCGGAGATTCGCTAAAACGTCGAACAGTAGCCTATCATTTCGGGCGACGTTATGTAAGCAGAATCTCAGCGGTTAGAGAGTGTTCTTGCCTTTAGCCGCATTTAGCTTATCTCGGTTGTTCCGTTATTTACCTGATTACGGACCAATTAACTCGCAACAGGCAGCGAAGTCGAGGGTAACTGACGATCCAGTCTGCCACCGTTCTACCCCGCGTAGAATGCTACTGTGACCCGATATTGAGTGAATTGTTTCGTTGGATAATTGTTCTGGAGACCAGACGAGAGCGAGTGATTAGGATTTTTATTCTTTCACCTGTTTCTTTCGACATTAGGGGTTTTCCGATGCTTATATTTGATCTTAACGCCGGTGAAAGTGTAGCAACATTGTTCGTTGATTTGGCGTCAACATGGAGTTACCTCGTTTTATCAGCTGGAAAATATGTTGCCCGATGAAAGTTCGAGTGAAAGTTGGAAGACGCAAACTCGCGACTATGGAGTGGCTTCAGTTGAATTTTTCTTTTGTTACTATTGACGTATTGCGATACAAATTGCTTGCTCAAGAAATTATTATAAGATTTATAATTTTCCTGATGCTTCTGCAATCACGTCCATCATATTCCCATTCCATTTCCCAATCCTCGTTAATGGGTCTAATCATTTTAGCTGTTTCTCAATTGGTATCCGAAACAAATACATACACTGATAGGGGCTATAAGACGATCCGAGAATTACGGGACGAGCGAGCGAGCGGCACAGGTGTTAAATATTAAGAAGCGTCAGAGAGAATAGACGTTTCAGAAGTCGTGGCAGACATTGCCGCGCTTTCATTTAGTTTATGATATTTAAATGAAGTCTACGTCTGACTGTGCGGTAATGCGATATAACAATCGCTACAAGCGTGGTATTACACACGAATAAATTATTGGATAACCTCCCCCCCCCCTCTATCCGAGGATGATCGCTTGCGTCTGAATTTGCTAGAAACAATTTCACTCGAATAATCCGGCATAATAATGAAAGGGAAAATTTCATGATGCCTTGATTACGACAGGGGAGAAAAAAATGCCAAGTTTTTTTTTACGTCCGTTCATAAATGAGCTCCCCACGTGATACGCTCGAGGGTTGGAATATGATTAGTATGTCGTTATAGAAGCATCGGCTTGGATACTTAAATTAAGTTTATTGAGCAATTTTCACGGCGTTACGTCCTCCTTGGTGCTGCGACCCTCGTAAAAGATAAAGTCCGCCTGTGTTGTATCGAGGCTGACTCGAAGTGACTCTGCGATTCCAACATCTTAGCCGACCTTTTTTTTTCCCTCTATTAAAACGCGAAAGTTAATGAAGATGGTTATAACGTTCGGGAGGAATGGCAGATGTATACGCGGTATTTTCTGCGTTTTCCATAAGATGAAATCGATGCCGGTCCATGTCGATTATTTCCAATGAGCGATCACACTTTCGTAATTAGTCCGTGGAAGAGTAGCTCGCCACTTCTTAATCCCGCATCGATCGGCCAAACTTATCCCTAAGCGTTCCCGGTGGTTGGTTGAAATTTGCGTCCCCTCCCGCTGGTCTGCTCAGAAATCCGGAAAATCGTGAAAAATGCTTTAAATTCGTGGCGATTTGATTGATCGTGTTAATAAGAAAGTTTTCATCCTTCGTTCGACGTTCCTCTTTTACTTAAGTTGTGAGAGAGTGCGAAAAAAAGGGGTTCCTATCGATCCTGTCGTTTGATACACCATTGATTAAGCGTGATTGATGAGACACTTGATTTTCTTTACCTCGAAAATGCGGTCCATGATTATTTGATAGCTGGATGCTGTTTCGTTTCGTCGAAGATATTTTCCACGACGGCAGGGGTGTAATTGCAGATTGGTCGGGCGAAACAACGCGTCACAAAGCGGTCGGAAATTGCCAATTAATAATATATTAAACAAGCAATTTGTGTTTTCGTCGAGTAAAAGAAGTTTCGGAAGTTCGGTGCCGCGCATTAATTATTGCCGCGATAATAAGCCCCGTTCGTTTCTCTCCCTTTCTTGTTGCTTCCTTTCCGCCGAGATTTAGAGTAAAAGGCGTCGATTAATCCGTCTCGGAGAAATTGCTCTCGCTCGCCTGATCGAGTCTGGATAAATATAGAATGAAACGAAGGAATAATGAAGTATTTATGGCTGTTTTTCCTCGGATCGACTCAGGTGGTTTTCAGGAAAGCCCGGGAGGGACAATAAGGATTATTAATTCATTCCTTTAGGATTCAATTGAAACTGCTCGTTTAACAAGACTACGTAATAGTTGCACGTAATTAAGGGACAATGCATACTTTGCCCTTAACAGGCTCATGGCTTTGACTAGAATACTAGCCACGCTCCATTATTCTTTGTTATAATATTTCGTTGTCTTCCATAACGAGGAAAATCCTTTATTTCGTAACTCTATGGAGTACGAATAAAGGTTCGAAGGATTTTAGGATCTCGAACCTCGGTTTCCCGTGAAGTGACGGTCAAGCAACACAGCTTTCAGAAACTCTATCAATTGTCGGTCGTTTCACTAAATCGTGCCCCCTCTCGATCGTCTTCGACCGAAGTCGTTCTAAAATTTAGGGGTTGGCAGTGAGGGGCAACAGGGGTTGGTTAAGAGTGGACCCTTTTACCGGAGGCAAACACAAAATGCATTATTTATTGCCCGTAGCGGCTGGCAATTCATCGAATTCCCAGCTAAAAGTGAAAGAGTTGAGGGTGGCGCAACGCAAGGTGCGTTCCCGTCGGGAACGAAAGTCGGGGGTGGAGTTAAGTGGCACCTTTCTCCCCTCGATCCTCATGCGCATTCTCACGCATGTATTTTCATCGACACGAGGTTGGCCCCTTGTCAATTTTTCGAATACCTAATAACCAACGATACGTGTGTTATTTCACATCAAGATTTCTCGAAGCAGAGAAGCTGGATAGTTTAATTCAAAACTTTCCCTTTATGTCCGGGTAACAAACGGTCGGTGAATTTTCGAGGCACTAATTGCAAGAGGTAAGGAAGCAAGACGAGGCTCGATGGAGCTGTAAAGTGTGCAATGGGGGAACCCCTCGAAGGGATTCGAAATAAACATTCGATCCTGCTAGATCTTTCCTTGGTGTCTCCAGCTTCTCTTGCCTTTTGCGTGTCTCTCCCCTTTCCCGTGATTTATGTTAATGTTTTTGTCTGAAACTCTAAATACAAGGAAAGGCGATTCGATTCCTGCTGCGCGAAGTTCGCAGCCCCTTCCGTTTTCTTATGCCGATGCCGATTAACTTAACTGCTTTAAGACGGCAATAAAGGTCGTCGACGCGATTTAACCGGTTTCCTTTTACCATAGAATCGACGCCGTAACGCCCTCGAACGTGAAACCAAAGCTTCGGGTCTGCATATTGACGATAATGGGAAAAGTTGTCGGACTCTTCGATATCTGACTTTCGACGGGAGCGTCGATCAATCAGGTGTACTCGTGATCCACCCTTAACTCTTCCCATTTTAATTCTGCTTTCTCCACCCGCCACGAAATTATATCGTGCGATCATTATCCAAGTAAATTCCATTTTTCTTTACAATATAATAATTGCGTACCGAGTTCTGAATAAAGGCAATGCCTTCTTTGAGCCACCCTTCACCCCAAACTTTCCCCCACTGAATCTCTGCCAGTTCGGCGAACGCCAGCAGTACCTATACCCTCCCCCGAAACAAATCGAAAAGTCAGAAAATCGAAGCCTGTTAAGGCATTTATAATGCTCAATCGACTGTACGATCCTTTAAGTTGGCGAAGTCTGTTTATTGTTTTCTACGATTCGACCCCTTAGTCGGCCCGTTACGGTGAGAAACCGCTTGGTATTCGGCAAGTTGGCATTAAACTGACCGAGACCCGAATCCCTCTGCGCCCCGCAGGTACACACAATTTCTGCGGTGCAGGGGTGGTTTCCGAATCCGAGAGCAGTTTTCGAGCTACGGATTACCTTATCTACGGACTCTCACTCGCGCTGACTCCTAAACGAAATCCCGGTCCGGTCCATATACATGCACAGGCGTTTATGCGACGATTTACTCCTTGAACCATTCGACGATGGTTGTACCAAAGCCACCCCCCACCCTCCGGGGGGCGCGGTATCACGCGATGTATACAAACTGTTCCGTCGCTGATCGTCATGCTTTCACGGATGGAAATAGAATGGTCCGTCGTGAATTATAATCCAACGTGTTTTACAAGAACTCGTGCCTTGTTTCTGACGATCGTTTAAAGGTAGGGTTTATTAAAGGAAATAAAATACACGGTTGACGTGAATGGAAAGGATCGTACAAAGCATTAGTAACATACGTAAGTACATAGTATTAAAGTTGCTCGGGTATAATAGGATTGCGTAAGAGTTGCAAGACCCAGCGAGGCACCGATAAAAAAAATCAAACGTTGGAATTGATAAGACGCTTGTAACCGCTTCCCGGATAATAAATGCTCGTTTATATCCAGCCGTATCTCACTCGCGCGTTTTCTCGCGCACGTGTAACGCGTACCGGTTGAACCCGTACTACCGATTTATGCTTCATGAAAATTAGAAACGTATTGCCATTGAAAACAGCCCCGAGCGATCATCCGTCCTAAGCCTTATAATAAAATTCTCGGCAACGCGAACAATCGCGTACAACGGCCTTGTATTAACAAAAATTTCGGTCCCTTCCTCTTCCTTTCTTTTTGGCAACGATGTTGATGTACATTTTTCTCAGTGAAGCACGAAGTGACGGAAAGGGGAGATTCCGCTGCACCTGATGCAATTAACTCGCTATTAGCGAGGCGGACGCTGAACGGAGAGGCCTGCCTCTACGAAAGTATAGCTCGCTGTACGTGATTAAAATGGGAATTCGTTATGGGCACACCAACCACGTCGATAAGATTAATTGATAAATGGCTAAATCGATCAGCTCCGTTGTAGTTTCATTTCGGCCACGGCTTATCGGGGGAAAGATAAATATCTGGCCGCGGTGTGCTAATGATAATTGAGTTAATTCGACCACGCGTGAACCCCACGATGATCTGCGACAATTATCATTACAACCGTGATATCTCGTATTGTCTTTAAATTAAGACTGTCGTCATCGCCGTTACAATTATTTTCAAGTACAGTGCCGTCAGGTATCTTCGATTACCATGTCCTTACTACATTCTTAAACTGTAACGACATGGATAATCGCCGTCGACAGGCAATTAAATTTTATGAAAAATTTGCATTTCTAGCTCATTCTAAATTTGTCCTGCGAACTTCAAAGACGATTAAATCATCCACCTATGTACTCGTCATCGCCGTACACGATGCTTTATAAAAACGTGTCGCAATCATTCCACCAAGCAAAATAAAACTAAATAAATCCTGCGGATAAGTTTGCTTGAAGAACTTCTCGATCAAGAAGGAAAATATAGTTAACTTTATAGTTCGATAAGATCGCTGATGCATTGATTTAAAAAGTTCAATTGTATCCTGACATCCGTAAAAACGGAATCGCCAAGTTGCTGCAGCCGTGTTCTTGCTCGTAAAACTGTTAATAACGCGAGATTGTATTAGTTATACAAACTATAAGTAACTAATAATAAACTATAAATAAATAACGAATAAAAGCGCATCGTTAAATTGATAATAGCGTGCATCGCGCGCTGTTTGCGTGCAATTTTTATATCGCATTCTATAAGGTGCTCCTTCAGTGAGTGTGCATTGCTTCCTTCTTAAAAAAAAATGCATGCAAGTGCCTATAATATTTACAATATTACTTGCAACATATTCTTTTGCGGGGACCACCCACAGCAGTTCGATAAAAAGTCGATAAGGTATAAATTCAACAACAATGGAATAAATATGCTTATTTATCCCATTGTTTACGTTTTTCTGCATACACTTGACTCGCAAATACTCAATGACGCATCGTTCGAAGTGCATCGTCGATCGCCAGGCATTCGGGACTCGTACATAAATTTAAATTATCAAAATATTCTGTTTTCGGACATAGGATTAATGCACATATTTGTGTTTACAATGGAATTCCGTATATACTTTACCTCGTAACAGTGCCTTTCCATTTATACTGCAATTTTCCTTAAAATACGCATTTCGAATGGTATAGAGAAAAATTCCCGTGTGTCATGCACGTTAGCGACACGTAGCAGTCCTCGGTATCTATCAACCGAGCTAGACACGGAATTCGAAATTCCGTGAAGGGCCGCGAATCATTCGGCGGGTCACGAATGATCGCGGAGTCGATCGAATCGAAAGTGCGAGCTCGCATCGGTGCCGTGTGTCGAGTATAGCCAGTCAGTACGAACTCGGCTTTATTCGGCGGAGCCGGGGGAACGCGCGTTGAGTCCGCGAGCACTGTTCGCCGCGAAGCCTTAACGCAGAAACGGATAAAGTGTGCGGCTATCGGTGACGAACGGATCGGAGCGGCGAGGCACGGCGCGGCTGGACAGTGGCGGGAAGACGGTGGGCGGGTAGACGATGGCGAGAACGGAACGGGGAGAGGGATACGAAACGCGTAAACAGAGAGTCAACATGTAAACAGGCCACTCGCGAGACAAACAACGTGGGGGCCGCCGCGGGCTGTTCACCGAACGAGCCAGCCAGGCTCTCGCCTCTTCGTGCACGTTCTCTCTGCTCGGCATTCGCGTGCGCTCCGTTTCCGTTCGTCGCTCCGTCAGTTGCACGCGCGTCTCTTTCGCTCGGTCCTCCGGTGTGTCGGATTTATCGGAGCCCGCGGTGGCGGCGGCGGCGGCGGCGGCGTTTATCGTTGACGGATACCGGCGTTGGAGCGCCGCGGAATCGAGCATCGATCGAGTCACCTCCGTGCCGACGGACCGAGAGAAGACTCGTTTTCCGCGCGTACGATTAAACTTCGATTCAGACGATCCGTGGTCCACGCCGGTCAGTGCACGTGATTCTCCTCTCTACCTGTGCGAGCTTAATGCGGCAATGAGATAACGCGCGTGAACGCATTAGCGACGCCGCACAGGAGAACACCTTTCGAATCGTCGCGAGAGGACAATTCGCTCTGCTTTTCGTTCGCTCCGTTTGCTTCGGAAAGGAAAAAAAAAAGACCCGCTGGCTAGTGCCGAAGCTACGTGACCCCGGTTTGTTTACCGGTGTCGCGTACACTCGCTATCGTAGTTCAGTGGACTGAGTGTGCCGTATGTTGTTGTGCACGAAACCTTCTCGCCTGGAGGTTAGAATGTTTCGGGCAGGCGTCCGTCCCGACGCGCGACGCGTTTAGCTAGTTCCGTCGGGAAAATCGATTAGCTTTTGGTGAAGATCGGTGTGATCGTCCGCGGTTCTACGGGACATTCCTCTGCGAGTCGTACAACAGGTGTGCACGCCTTAATGATACACCCGATGAGACGATGGAGATTGCTGTTAACATCCGCGTACATTGAAGAGGAGGCGCACCGTTGCGGTCTCGCGTGAATCATTAGTTTCTTGCGGCCGTCGGCTACCACGTGAGTAAGCAATCGCTATCACGCGTTTTATTAAGATTTATGCGACGTGTCGCTGTGCGTGAATGTTTAATTGTTGCACGGGATCGGAGACACGCTCTCCTTCAACAACACTAACCGTTTGCTGCTTGGTTTAAGAGAAACGCTATGCGGAAATAGGTATCGTAATGGTTTTTTAATGGCGCCCGAGTACATCCAACGCGTATAGGTTACACGGCTGAAATTTGTATAAGATTGCTTAGTACCGGGTGATTCGACGGTATTCATACCCGTTCGCTTTTCGTTCCGTCATCGCGTTGAATCCGGTGCACGGCTATGCGTGAGACGAGTGCGCGACCACGTGCACACATTACGCGTCATTGATGATAATATCGATCAATCATAGATAGGAAACGTTGACAGTACAATTATATATTGCAGGCAACGTGCCGATCTCTGTCGTTTATTCAAATACCTTGACAGCATGCTTGGAAACTGAATCATTTAATTAGGTGATCCGCCCATTAGCTTAAGCCCTGTGTACGAATTTATAACCGATTTAAATGCGCGTTTTGTCTAGTCCATTTAATTGATCATCGGCAGTCGTTTTCTACCCGAGGCTAACGCTTAATTGGTTCTTTCGCCGATTGAGTCTCGTCGATCGAATCCGAGCAATTCAACGGCTCGTGGCCAGATGATTAATCAACGAAATTCAGGCTGTGAAGTCATTGAAACGCGGACCGTCATCTACGTTCCTTACAAATGTCCTTTAATGGTGCGGCCTTTCTTCGCGAGTCTGTTCATTCATTCGCTCCTCTCTCGTATTCGAGGCAGGTAACACTTTTCCATTCGGATATGGACACGGCGTGTCTGCCGTCGGTCGGACGAGTCTTTAGACCTTCGCGTGGAATAAGAAACATTAAAAACTGTTTGAGGGCAAAAGCGAGTAAACAGATGGTTATTTATAGCCGAGCTGTGTGTGCTGACTTGTAAGGTGGAGCGAATAACGGGGAAAACTGTAAGGTTCCGTCGAGTGAACGTACGATTATTATTTCTTTCAATCAAAGAGAGAAAGAGGTTTCTTAATTTCATTTTTGATACAACACTCATGATAGCTCCCTCCTAGAAGAAATAGGCAACCTTCTATTAAAAGTTTTTTAGTTCCTCTACTCGTACCCTGTGTGTCTTTAGCCATTCTTTAGGAGATTAATTGACTCCGCGAAGTTTTATGAAGCTCAGCGAACGGACGCGAAACGCAATTTTCCATCGTGTTTGCGGTTACAATGTATAAATAGCGACACTTAAGAAGAAATAAACGTCCATATCTAGAAAGAGACGAACGGCTTAAGCCTCTCCCGTTGATTGTTTTATAATAGCCAAACAGCGACCGAAGCAAAAAAAAAAAAACATTTTCCAAGAGGAAAAATATTGCTGGCATATTGCTACATCCGCTTAATGAGTTTGCGTCCCACGACCCGCAGTCATACCGTGTCCCGTTTGTTCTCGTCTCGCTGTTTGCGAAATGCAAACGACACGCCGCGGCAATGCGTCCGCGTGTTATTTCCGTTCTGACAATTTTTGGACGGCAAGGTGTCGCGTCGCGGTATAATCGCGCGAAGAAACGGCGAACTGAAAAAGGAAGGAGAAGAACACTTGCACGTCCGTAGCACAAAAGCAATTGCCGTCGTAACGCGGCGTAAACAGCGGCGGGCAAACAACTGATACAGGCGAAATAAAGAGCAGCGTGGTTCGTTTAAAGATTTCATTGAACTGCCACCGATAATGGACACCGCGTACACAACCTAACGACTCGCGCCGAACGGTTCAGTATTATCAAAAGAAACTATTGTCGGCTGTTGTTAACAATGCGTTGTTATTAAAAGCCCGTGTGTCCCCGTGACAAGCGGAGACATTGTGCGCCGCGATACCGGCTACCTTAGAAAATCGCAGAACCAAACTTTTGTTCTCCATCGGTACGAGGCTTTTCACGCCTCGTTTTTCATCCCTTTGGCCTTCGCTAAGAATCCTTACGCTTAAGTTAACAATGTTCCCCTTTTCAAACATTCAATGTAGGATCTATCATTTTCGATCGCATAATGAATTGTTTGCATATCAGTACTGGTGGAATACAATTCGAGTGGTATTAATGACTGTACTCGTTAAAGTTAATCGGTCACATTAATTAAGGAAAAACTCGACGATAATTAAATTTCTCGTCGCTCCCATCCAGGAGGATGTAAACAATTCTATGACTTGGAAATGATACATCCGATTAGTCATTATTCCCTTCCTATAAATAAAATCGCGCTATTTGATAAAGACCAGCGCGCGAGTCGGAGTCGTTTGAATCCGCGGGATTTACAGAGCGGCGTTATATAAATAACCACAATCACGACCCGTGACGTCGCTGTGCACGCGTACTTCGCGCACATTTGATCATTTCCTTTCTCTTTTGTTTCCAACGAAGATTAATTACTCCCATCGCTCTCGAAGATCATGATAGTTTAATGAATGTCGATCTATTAATTAGTTTCTTTCATTCTATTCCCTTTCCTCGACACATTGCACACCTTGCTAATTCGTTCACCGGCCACCTGCTACCTTCGGAATATGTATTCTTTTCCTATTTACATATTCGCGAGAGAAGAAGTATCGTTCCGCGACTATTCTTCATCCTGACGCGAAACAACAGTTACTCGCGAGAGATTTTCCGCGGCGTTGCGCGGCGGCAGGAATGCATAAGCATTCCTCTCCCGATCCGTTACTTTCTGACCGTTCGCCCATTGCCGAGATTAGAGTAGCAGCATTACTCATTCTCCGACCTAATTGCACGCGGGCACACTGTGGCAAAGAAAGTCGGCGGCGTTGCGCAGCGGTGTTTCAGTAGCTATGCTGTTTATTCTGTGGTCTGCTTGAACGAAACATTTTCGTATCCGCGCCATTAGCGAGAGGCGCGCAACTGTATACGTAGCCGGCATTTTAAACTGGTACACTCGGAATTGAAAAAAAGCGGCATGAATGGCGCCTTGGAGGTTTCGTTTACACCGGCCCGCTTGAATATCAAAGCACAAAAGGGTGCTTTAAGCGTCGACGATGACGACGAGAGACACGGTTGTCGTGTGTGCGTTGTTTAGAGCGCCGGCCATCATCGCAGAATTAACGCGAGGCCGGGATTTTTTCTTCGCCGCTCTTTTCCACCATCCCCTGTAGAGCATACCAGCGTGCGGGCTCTTGTACGTTTCGAGGAAACAGAAAGGGAAAGTGACGTGAGACATTGTGACCCGGAGCCGTGTGCGCTCCCGTTTCGCGGCACCGGCCTCGGTGTGGGTGCGTTCAAATGCAGGCAGTAAGGGCGGCCACGCGACACGCACGGATGTATACGCGTGCATACGGATTTCATTCCTCCCATCCGGTTAAAGCGGAACAAAATAAAAGGTGAAACAAAGCGGAGAGTACGTTTTCCGAGGGAGTTTCATAATACCTTCTTGAATAGAGCCGCCCGGATAGACTTACACGCGTGTTTTATAACGCCGTTTGTGCGTACGTGCGCTTACAAACAAAGAGTTTACCTTGCTGCATTTGAAGAAAAATCCGGTGACACGTGCTCGCTCCGAGATTCAGAACAATTAAATCTGTCCCCGACTTGTTGTGTTTTCGCTCCGTTTACTTGAACAGTGATTTCGATTGATTACATATTTTTTTGTTGTTTAAGCTGCAAAGAAACTCGCAGAGAGATAGATTTGATTGCCTCGTTATTCCCTAGCGGAATACCAACAACGGTGCTCGCGTCATCGTACTTTAGATATCGACCGTTGATCTATTACATCGGCCAGATTAGTTTTCGCAGCGCGAATTCGTGAAATAAAAAGTTTCAAACCCGCCGGGATCCATTGTAAATTAGATCATTTGTATTTCTCGTTACAACAGCGCCGCGCTCCATTGCTGTAACCGCGTTATTCATTCGCCCCTCGTTTCCTTTGCAAAATTCTGAAAAAATGTTCCCGCAACATCGGAGAACAATCGAGGGAATCCTTTTTAAACGCAATCACGCCTGTTGACATACGTACGAGAACAACGCGATGCATCCGAAGAGATGCAATCGATAATTGATCGTTGCTCCGGCGTCGTTTCATTGTCAAGGCCAATCGCGCACGATGAAATTTCGCTGCGCGTGATAGATAGGAAAGACTGTTTCGGTGCATGCTCCGGTGCCGTGTAACGGCGGGGAAAATATTCGCGGTGCCATTTGTATCGCGATTATTTGTGCGGGGCCCGTGTAATCGATTTGTCATAATGACGTGCACTTAAATTATCTACACGGGATAGTAGTTATTTAAGTGTAAAGGGATTTACGGTTGTACAACGCGTGTCCGTTAGGATATACAAGCGAGTCCGCGCACCGGCATATACGCGCTCGTAAATCAAAAAGGCTAGAGAAGTTTGTTGCAAGGGGGAAACGGACTTTTGACAAACGCGCACGATTAATACGTATTAACGAGTACGGCCTGGTAGATCTAACGTTTGACGATAATCTGTATCGCGTATCCGTGAATTATCTTGTCCCGATTAAATTGGTGCAAGTCCAGGAAGAAAAAAATGAACCTGGTCCCCTTGTGCGAAGCGCGATGCTTCTTTCTGGTATCAAGGCCGCTGGGGCGATACCACCGTTTTAGAACAATGCAGTTTAATCCCAGCATTTTCTCGCTCCCGAGAACCGGCTGAACGTGTTTTCTTCTGGGGGGGAGACTAAGGGATCTCCCATACCAAGCGTCGCGATGTCTCGTGACTCATCGTGCAAACACTTTCTTTGGCGTAAATAATTAACATATTGCCGTGCGCGATGCAGTCGCTCGAGGAGTCATGATCGTCAAGTACGGCTTTAAAAGTTTGCGCGTTTCAAGGAAGGACAACGCGGTTCCATATAAAGAGAGCTTAAAGTGCACTCGCCCACCGTGATACTGGTTCGGAAATTATACGCACGTGCTTACGCACATGCATGCCGTCTTATCGATTCATAACATACGTACAAGTTCAAGCCTCGCGTGTGTGCGTGATCGCGCGCGGAATGCGAACGACACGCGCGTGTGCACGTATTGCATGTGTTAAAAACGTGACGAGCGTAGTCGCGATGAAATTGGTAATGATCCCGCGTATTCATGTACTTGGATGTTACAGATCTTTTTTTTTCTGTTTCAAGAAACGAGTTCAATTCGCATAAATTTTTATTCTATTTGCATAACGCGTTCTTTATCCAGTCTACAATATTCACATGGCAGTCAGTTCTCGGTGTCAATCGAGACTATCTTCGCGGTAATTGATTAATTGAACAGGCTTCAGTCATTCGCAGATTTAACCGAGTCATGCAATTACCTGAAAGGAGGATTTCCTGTTTAGGTCACGGAATTAAGTGGGTGTTGGTAGATATGCTCTATTCGCGGGTCGCATCATACTTAGATCGCATGACTTTGCATTTTTAAGATTACCTAAATTGTTTTTCACGTAATTAATTCATTTGTCTTTTTCGCAACATATCGCTGAATAATACATACACTCTGTTTAATATCATTTGCGCACTGTGTTCAAATAAGTTCATTACTGATCGATGTTTTTTCACGCGCACCCTTGCTACACGTTTCATACATTTCGAGCTGAAATTAATTTTAAATGGAACGATAATAATTTACGTTCATTTGATACCTACGCGATTGGCTTCTACGGTGGTTATATAAATCCCTTTTTGTATGGCCTGAAAAAGCTACATGGAAAATGCTTCGGGTGGTTTTATACATTTTCGAATGCTCCCCGTTTCCTTGGAAATCAATATTTACAATTTCACGCGCAAATGGTGTTATAAATTATTAGACGATAGGTCAATCGCCATGTCGGCGCAGAATATACTGGTTGGTAGAATGCTTGAAAGATGGTAGGTGTTCCTTGGGATCGAGTAATGTATAATATGTGGCCGATCTAACCCGGCACGCCGTATTGTAAGATTACGTAAATCACGTTAAGGAGCACCTTGCCTGGAAGGAATCCCATATATTATTCCACTCCTAATATGGCCGTACGTGCGTGCATCCCTGATGGTTCTCGTTCCTTCAGATGACACGGTATCAACCCCCTGCCCCCACGCTGCCCTTCCTTGGAACGTTTATTTCCGGTTTACGTCTGTCGTATACAGCTGCCTAAGTTCCTCCCTTCGGGGACTACTACACCTTTTCTTATCCTCCTTATTACTTCTCATTATTGTTCCATTATTTTTCGCGGACGAGTTAATTAAAGTAGCCTTGCCAGACGCGGGTATTAAAAAGAAAGTGCTCCGCTTTTGAAAAGTTCAGTCCTTATTCAATACTTTATCGGTACTATTTACAAAATCACTGACGCTTCGTCTTGAAGCGCTCTATCAGGACATAAAACCATACCATTCCATTTAAAAGTACAGGTCTGTTTCTTTTTTATATTTCCTCTTCGCCTCCACCTATAAGAAAATTAGTTACATCACATTATGTGCCCCTCGAAAGCAAGCAAATTTAATCTGAAACAATTTTCTTCTATCATGAAAACTAAGCGAGTTATTCGGGTGACCTCTTTTTAATGCCCCACCCTGTGTATTTTACCGCTAGGCTATTTGAAGTTCAAGAAAATATTTTGAGCACCACTGTACAGGTCTTCCAAACGAGAGCCTCCAGGAAAGGGTTAAAGGAAGGGCGTGTAACTCTCCGTTATCTCGCCGTGCTTCCGTCGGGGGGGTTGAACGTGCAGCGTGGGGGTGGTTTCTCAGCGGGGGCAGCGGAATGGCAACGGCAAAAGGGACTCGAGGGCCAGTGCTCTGAAGTTAAAAGAGGTCCGCAACATTTTCATGATTTTCCCGGGCTAATTGTTATGCATGGCGCACATCCCGACCGTTTAGCCTTTAAACTCCGCGACCTTTCCCTCTTTCTTCCTCGCGTTCCACCTTCCCGCGTGTTTCTGCCTCAGTGTCTTCGTTTCAGCGTTTCCTTTCCCCCTCGGAAAACGCCGTCAAGCGCCGCCTTCACGCAATTTTCCGCCTACGTCGCGGAATCTCACGTTCTTCTACTCGTGCGGCTAGTACCACTCGCGCGACTCCTCCTCTTCTCTTTTTTTTTTTATTTCTCCTCGCAGAAGCACGATAAGGACGCGAACGTGCTTCCGCGCCCTCGCGAGCGGTGCCTTCTGGGAGAAACCGATACCGGCTGGGTCACGGGCCAACTGTCTGTAGAAGTTTTCAGGGTAACCGAGATTCCGAAACTTTAAGTTACCGTTGAAATCGTGGGGGGATGTCTCGTTGAAGACGAGGCTGCAATCATTATCACCGATAATTTCACTTAGCATGCTTGGTCGACGTATGCGAACTTTCTAGTTCTGTAGGAAACGTAGCAGTTTCGATGTAACTTTTATTTACATTTGAAATAAAATAGCTTGCGTTGTGTTGTTTGCCAATGCAAAGTGCATGCAGCAACATCCACCACGTAACTCACGCATTACCGATGCAAACTCAGACGTAGGGATTTGAGATCTCCCTCTCTCTTGTCAAGTACAGATAAAACAACAGCGTTCGTAGATTTAAAAGGAAACGTACAGTTCGAATGCGTTACTGTGAGACACCGTCTATGGAAAAGTTTTGCGGATCACTATAGACGGCAGGAATTGTTCGTTTTCTATAGATAGCCCGATGTACTTGATTTATTATTTTTAGTACAGACGTCAGCATTATAGCTCTGCCGTAGTGTACGAAACGTAGAGCAAGCCACTCATTTCCTTTCTACACCGGTGTGTACTGAATGCTAAGTTTAGCGTGTACGAGCCAGCTTGACTTCAATAGTAAATGACACTCGGATGCGGTAGTTTACCGTGCTGTAACGATGACGATTTGAGTGACGTTGGCGTGATACTTGTAAGAACAATGGACCTGCCGTCTGACGAGTTATCTTCGCGAACAGATACATCGCGCTATTATGCTCTGTCGTGATAAAGAAACGTTAACCGGTAGCTCTAACGCAAGTCTTTCTTTTCTACATAACTCGAAATAACACTCATCTTCCGTCGTCTAATGTCTGGGAAATCTTGGCCAGCTGTCAAAAGCGTAATTTACATTTGTAAATGCATATACCTCGTGTTCACTAGCTTGTACGCATCATACTAATTTGCAGCAGAATTCCCGCAACCCATATTCCGACAAGTCGTACTAAAATGTCATCATTGATTCCCCCTGTTTCGTAATTTAAATTTGATTGCAATTCGTGGGTATGCGGAACACGATGCATCGCGTATGAAACGTCACGCCAGGCGGAGGATTCTTGACGGAGGTGTGACAGCGCGAAGGGCGCCGTCGTAGCTTGGCGCGCCGTAACGACGCAAAGACCTTGTACCAGGGGGAGAGCAGCCCCGGGGAAGGGTTAAGCGTGTCCGGTCGGGAAATAACTTTCTTACCTACTTACGCCTTCATCTCCTGAGGGCAACTAACTGCGAAACGTCTCGAAACTCTTCGCTTCCTATCGTATTGTGATGTCGAGGAAGGTGTCTTCTCCCTAGGGAAGCAGTTCTTGTTTCGCCTTTCGACAGACCGTGACCTCAGTAAACTTCACAGACCGCGTTCCGTGCCTTCTGCCGGCGAAATCCCACCGCAACCATCTTCCGCTAAATCAACGCTAAAATTTAATTGATTCGCTTTTTCTCAGGCAGAAAGCATGTTCTCCCCTTATCGTTCAATTAAAATTCAATTAAGGCTGGATTATGGTACCCGCGGCGCGACAATCTCGCTCTGATAACCGATATTACTTGTTCGGCGTGAACGAGGTGATTACGAATGTATCGCGTAGGATTCGCGATAACGGCGCACCGGTTAACGTGCACGATCAAATACGCAATAGCCTCCTGCGCGATTCAAGAAGCATCGCCTGTCCGCAGAACGAAACGATTTTGCGAAGATGGGGAAGAACGGGTAAAAGGTGAAAGGGAGAGAAGTTGTGGACGCCACACGTTATATCGATAACCAGATCGTTTCCTCTTCGTACCTGAAGTTCTTCGTAGGCCATGCGGGGAATAGGGTTCAAGCTCTCGTAGACTCGCGGGACACGCAATCTTGCCCGTGTATTGGCCGTTGTTTATTCGTACTTGCATGCGCACTTACGTGAATGCAAACGGACACCGGGCGAACCGTATTTTCTAGCGTGTTCCGCGACCAATATCTGACTGCATAAAGCACGCACGGGGCTACAATAGGGTGGAAAAGTAGCTGGCTGCGCCTAGTGCGTTGAGCCCGATGACAATGTTTAACCGAAACTTGGTGTTTTCGGTGTACTCGTGTCATTTCGTGCTGATGCACGATTAAACGTCGAGCACACCCTCGGTGCAGGGGTTGCGTTTAATACCTGGCTATTTTAAGTCGAAAGCAACTCGAGGGGCTGTTTCCACGATTGATAATCGTCTGACGGAGACGAACGTCGTCTTGACTAAGTTTATCACGAATATGAGCTCTGCATTCTTCTCAGGAGGCGTGTCACCCTTGCTTATCCACAAATATGAAATAAACCAGGATAGACACTGATTCAATTATCGACGGATTAAATATTTCAAGCATCTTCGTCCCGATGTTGCCTCGCAATTAACGCGGCTTCTCCCCGATTAGCTCCTAGGAAAATAGAATTATCGTCAGACGGCTGACGCGGGATTCTCTAATTCGCCTGATCCTTGTCAACAGGTCGAGCCATTCCGTCCGTTCGAATAGCGCTTTATTTCGTGGAATGCCCGAGGTGCTTTTCCAACCGGCATTCGCGGTAGCAATTTGCGAGCATCCTCCTACAGACCGTGAAGTGCATATCGGTATACTTCGCTGGACGTACGAGGGTGGGCATCGTGAACGGTGCACACACGTATTGCCTCGTAATCCGTGGCATTGCGTGTTTCGATAACGCGACCGCAGCCAGTCGGCACGGTATTTTATGCTCTCGCACCTTCCCTCCGTTGCGGAGCTCTTCCTTTCGCTGCGCGATATCTTCTGGCTTGCACTTAGGCGACGCTGACCGCCCACGTGTGTGTGTACAGACTTTACCTCTCAGCACTGGCTCGGATCACGATGACGCGATACACCCGTTTTTACTGCTATTAGGCGAGTTTCTCCTCCACCGAGTCACCGGTTCTCTCTCGTATGCTCGTGACTTTACAGGTTCGATAAAATCTATCGAATGATAAGTGGCACAATTAGCGGCGCATAACTATCGAGTTCTACCACCCTCCGGAGAATTTGTTGAAACAGCGAAGGGAGACGAGTGTGTATGCACTGGAAAGCATTTTCGCGGAGTACTCGTATAGCGTTTACGACGTGTAACGAGACGCGCGTAGGTAGCTTACGATCGATGATAAAGGATATGATTATCTTGTAAAAGCCCGGAATGTTACCGTGCGCGTCGCGCGCGCGAAACTCTGTTTGAAACGCGATTCTACCGCAACGAAAAACGCCGCGCCGTAAAACGGACGGTGGTCTCATGGTTATGCAGGCTTTAAGAACCGCGGCGTATGGAATGGAATGTACCCCGGATCAAAGGAATCACACATTTTTAATGATGTAACGCGATCGTTTGTAATATAAATGTGTGAAAAAATAATGCAACACCGCGGATGGCACGGTTTTATCACGCGCACACGCATCGGTCGCCGTATTTAATCTGCGTGGCGGTATTCTACATACCTATGTACGAATAATGATGAATTCCTGGCGTGACTGGCGTTTGGTTGGCCGGCAACGCGTATGTAACTAATGTATGTATAACGCGAACCTTTGACGCGCAGCATTACAATAAATTAATCGTACCTTGTAAAATTCTCATTATTATCGACGCGGACGTCGAAATATTCATCCGGCCGGATGCGTGGGAATGTATATTTTCCAGTAGCCCGCCCGCAATGGTAATTTTTCATAATTCACTTCGCACGTTAATAATCGAGCAATTAAACTCGTCGGAATTGTTGATCGAATACCACGTACTGATATAGGTGCTTAAAAAATGGAGCAGTAATTAACAGGTAAAATATTTATTAATTTTCGTATGCAATTGCGCACTTTAAATTATTCCAAGTCCAACGTTTTTCATATTCTATCCATTGTATTCGTTTCGCGTTGCCAATTTAAGAACTAATTAATAATTTAGCGGTTGCGTTCACGGCTTTGTCGTCAGAACTAACAATATTACCTGTGCTATCCATACGCCGCAAAACGTCGGTCTATTTATACCGCTGCAAAATTCGCGCGCATTCGGTGTTCCGCATCGACTCATCGATCCACTTTATCAGTCGCCTCCTGACCGTGATATTTCCCACGACCAATCATCTGGGAACTTTCGCTGCCTGCAATCCTAGCCGAGCATTTTTTTTTCCCCCCCATTTTTATCAACCCCGCGCGTAGCCGGCTGACTCTGTTCCAATCGGAGTGCAAAACGTCGCCGATACTGGCAATCGGTAGCGGAGGGCGATGCAACCGAGCCGCGGAGAACTAAATCGCGTACCTACTCGTACACACGCGGTGCAAATGCACACCCTTCCAACCCCTAATGCCAATGACCTGCTCGCTTATAGGCTCAAAGTCCTGGCTATATCTGACCGTCTGTATGTTACCTATTCTTAGCACGAGGAACACCATATGCATGGTATATGTACATATATCTACGTATGTACGCGTCTTCGTTGTGGATCTTACATGATCCCTGTATACAAGGAACCAATAATGAACGTAATTTCGCTTCTGCTTGAAATGCACCGTTAGCACATTGGTTGGAAAAACGGGGATAATATTATACTCCACCTTCGTATAAATTAATGATATTCGGATAAGAGGCGGTGGTAGTTATTAAATAATAGGTTACCAGAGATACGGTGACCATTAGATGTTGTTAGGAACGAGTTCCATGAGAGAAACTGGCGCAACTTGGAGAAGCAGCAGGAAGAGAACCGTCAGGGCCATTTGATAAGCATTCGTGTTCATTATTGCACATTAGCCCAGTTATCGTCACGCCTTCCTCTACTTGCTCCTATTTCTCCTCTTCGTTTTCGCGTGTGCACTTTATCTGGCAGCATTCTTGCGATGCTCGCACGTGGGTAGAAAGACGAGGAACAACCGTTCATCCACGAAATAAAATAACCGCAAGAAAATGACCTTCCTCTTTGTAGCAAAGAAAGGATTCAATTAAGGGTGGTTCATACTAGCATGAACACATTGCGATAAGGTCTCGTGACACTCCATAAGGTGCACACGTTCGCCTCCCAAACAGGGTGCGCGCACGAGGGGATGAGAGCCGGGTGAATACCGGGTTTAATGAAAACAATCCTAGTTTATAATCCACAATAAGTCTCCAGGCACGAGCGGCGGCGAATTCTCTCACCTCGATTCGGCAAGAGGTCGACTCTCGGAGAGGAGGCAGCTCGGCGTGCGTCGTAGAGCTTTCAGGAGGAGTGAATTGGTGACTGAGGGAGGGCGGAGGGGTGTCCTTAACGCGAGTTCTAGAAAGGGTTGGAAAACGACGGGACAGCCGCGTGCGAAGGTGAGAGCGAGAAAAGGAGGAGACGGTAGACACGAGCAAGAGGACGACTGTCACGCGAAATGAGGTACACGGCGGCGCGGAGACGTGACGCGGGGTAACTGGGGGTAATGGCGGGGAAGTGAGACGGTGCCCCTTCTCGGGGGCTATTAGCAGTTTAGCTTCTACAAAAGCCTTCTAATTGTACACGAAATTTGCTCAGTCTACCGTCGCTGCCGCTCGACAATATACCTTCTCGCTATGATGAGAGAAAGAGTGTGTATACGCACGTCTCTGTGTATGAACATCAGGGAGAAGGAAGGCAATACCGTGGAAGGTAAAGTGGAGTCGGCTCGTTCCTCGGGCGTTTGTTAATTTGCCACGCGAGCACGTTACGCGAAACGGTGGGCCCCTCTTTGAGACATAAATGAGAAAAATCCGAGTGGCTCTCGTATACGCGTCAGGCATGAACGCCGTTTGGTACGGAGGTTTTTTAAAATCAATCTTACGCGAAATAGGAAATCAACGCAAGTCTCGGATTGTAGGAAGAAACTGCGAAAGCGTTCGAGATTCAACACTTTTTCCTTTTTACCGCGAACCAAGCGATTCCACGCCGGTCATTACCATTAGCCGGAGGATCGAGAATCCGCGGAGAATAGCGGGTGAAAGAAAAGGCGGACTCGGGATTCAGATTTTTCATTAAGGAGACGTCGACTCAGCTATCCGGTCGCCCTCTCGGATATAAGGGGGAGAGTGTGGACGAGAGAGCCAAGAAGGGGGACGGATGGCAGAGGACGGCTGCAGACTCGCGGTATAATATGGTGGATTAATACGCGCAAAATCTGCCACCTAAAAGTTATTAATGACTGGCACGCCGGTAGCTCGCCGCGCGACGCGTCAAAGATTTTATAAAGGAGGGCTTCCACCCTCCTTTCTTCGTGCCACCCACCAGCGTGACGCGTCCATTCCTCAAGGGCGCCGAAAGAAAAGATCCTGGAAAGCCAAAGTTGTCAGCTAGTTTCCATTGTGCGGCCTGGCGAAACCTTATTGTCCTTACCGATTTTTTTTTCATCTTAAATGATAAATTTTCAAACGTATCCTAGTTAATCTCCAAAAAAAAAAAATACAAATGGGATCACTGAAGTATGAAAAGCCACCCCTGCAAAAACGATTGAACGCGAACAGGTTTTAATGTAGAGAAAAAAAAGGCAGAGCAGCACGTTACAGAAACGATACCGGACGAGGAGTCGCAGCGGCGAAGTAGGATTTGCAAGGGGTTGCCGAAGGGGTCGAAACCGGTGGGGGGTGCAGATTTGAACAAGAGCTCGGTTGCTATGCAAATTGGAAAGATAATAATCGATTGTCGGAGGATGGTTGCGTTGATGGGCTCGCGGATGAGCACAGCACCACCTCCCCACCTGGAAAACACGCTGATCTCCCTCACACCTCTGCCCCCCCCCCTCTTTTTGCTACCCCTTCCGCCCTCGTATCGCCCATCCCGATCTCCCTCAAGGGAAATTATATAGTCTGCCCTCGACGTGCCCCCGGTCCCATAGACCGTCAAATACCTTACCTGTCCCGTCTGCATTCATTCCCTTCCGTGTTTCGCCCCTATATCGCCGCTGCCGCTCCGTGGACCCGTGCCGGGTGGACACTACGAATTTTTCGGACACCTTCGCATCGACGCTCGTAACCGGCAGAGGAATGGCACGATTGAAACGCGACTGCGTGCTCGATATTCCGCTGTGATATATCGACGTTTCGTGCGCCACCGATGTTTATGTTCGAAGTAGAATCAAGGTGATACAGTTTTGGGGGCAGCAAGATTCGATTACGGGGTGAAGATAATTTGGGGTTGTTTTTCATTGGCAAGAAGAAAAATTATTTTCGTGCCACGGATGACTAATGGTGTTTGTATATTTTTAAATTCATCGGCATAATGAACGGTGTTGTAATCGAATTGGAGGACGGGGAGGGGCAGAGGGGGGGGGGGAGGAGGAAGGAGAGCGTCTGCTAATTGAAGAAAAGCTGGCCGCGCATCAATCATCGGAGTGAAAGATCGCGGAATGGAACGGGCCGACCCTTCTCCTTTCCCGGGACGAAAACGTTACCGCTGACCCGATTTCGCATTTTCTCCCGTGGCCTTTTGGCCCGGTGTACGCGGTCGTACAAAAATAAGGAAAACAAGCGAGTCTCGGTTGTTTAATTTTAATGAAGCCACCACGATGGGCTATAAATTGCTGGCGGGGAGCCGAGAGAAACGGGTGGACGGTTACACGCGATGACAGTACCCGGTGTTAAGTAGTTAATTTTCGCCGGTGTGTTGCACCGGCTGCCGGGAGGGAATCGGAATAAAAATCCTTAACGAAACATCTCGGGGCATAAATTAAGCTCCAGGTTGGTGCGGGCGAGCGCGAACGAAGGTGGAGAGGAGTGCGCTTGTAAAAGTGGATGCCAAACGAGCGACGAAGGTCAGGAAAAGAGAACACGCGCGTCCGGAACAAACGAAAGCGAAAAGGGGGCACACCGAAGGGATGGGAACAAGAGGGAGAAAGAAGGGACGAACGGTGGCGTTGGGAAGAGGACGGAGGTAGTGAAAAGCGGCGGTTGAGAAAGAATGAGAGTTTCGTGTTTGCGCATATTCCTCGCAATATTCTCTGTTTATCTCTATTGCCCCTTGTTTATCCAGTGTCCGTCCGTCCGTCCTTCTATTTTCGTTCTTCCTTTTTCCTCCGGCCGGGCATTTGCGTGGCCAGGTTCGCTCCGATCGCAGTACGTCCTTTCCGCTGTACGAACAGGTACGACAGCACACCTATTTGTCTCCCTTTCTTGATCGCGCCTCCTCCTATATATTCCAAGCGGTGTTTACGCTCAAGATAAAGCGAGGAACAAACATCGGGCATCGGGCTCTTATGGCCAGAGCGTACATCGTCTAATGTAGCCAAGGAATCCAGGCAACGATCGTTTTACCAGTATGGGTTCTTTGCACCCTCAGCGAACATCGATTCTTAGCCCAGTTTCTAATATGTAATTACTATTATAAAAATCGGAGTAGATTGAAATTGACTTCGATCCTTCTTCCAACGTCTTTACAGTGGGGGTTGAAATGATACGTGGTATCATCTTCCACAAATACTGTCTATAATTTTACAAAAATATCCAGCTCCTCATTTCAAACATCAATTTCGTTCTCGCTCCCCATAATCGGAAGTTACGACCGTACGTACATTTTAAATTAAGCAACCTGCTCGATAATCAGGATCGAAAGGAGATCCGTGGTCCATCGTTGCCTATCGCGACCGTATTTTTGATTCGTACCATGAGCACGATTTACAGAACGCATGGAGCATTTGCCTCGTGGCTGTAATGGAAAAACACTGGGATGTATGCGCAGCGTTCGAATCAGTATATATTATACTGGAACAAATATTTTGTACGCGGAACGACGGTGGCCGATGTGTAATTTCGACGCATCTGTACCTGCCTCACGTGATCCGCCTTGTTATTCTCTATACGTTCTCTCTGAATTCATCGACAAGCGAGACGAACGGGCAGACGAGGAAAAGGCAAAGAGGAGGAGAGAGAGAGAGAGAGAGAGAGAGAGACGCGTGTAAGAGGGAGGTTACGGTCTTTGGTTACGAGGAAATCTAAAAAAAAAAAAAGAAATGGGGAGAAAGGAACACAGATCGGGTACAACGCGGGCACGTTACAACGATTGTTTCTGTTCGCCTGGGGATGCGGACGCGATACCGTAAAATCGATCCTTCCGATCCAGCTATCGATCTCGTAAACAACCGGAGCCTCTCGGAGGTCGTATCGCGAAGAAAGGCCGCCAATGAAGCCCCGCAGCATGTTGATCCATTGAATTTACAATAACGACGTTGTTTATCTGTCGAACGACAAACGACTGACTGTTCCATCCTCGTCGTCGTACCACCACCCTCTTGTTCGCGTTTACCCCTTCGCTCTGTGTTTCCGCTTTGCTTATACTGCCACCCCTTTTGCCTCGCTGTGCGCTCTTCCTTCTTTGCCAGTATCAACGTCGACCTCCTCCACTTTACCCCATTCATCTCTGTCTCTATCGCCACTCTCCGTCCGGTTCCATGTATCTATACACAATCGTCGTTATACATTAAACACGCTGTGCAACCCGTACGATTCATCGTTGTATCGGGCAAGTGTACACGATGCACTCGATGTCAAGCTTGTGGTGTCTAGAGAGTGGTTTCATTTATCTCAGATATAATTTGAAAGAAAAAACAACACTCGTAATTCTTTGTTAATTCCTCGTGTTGCAATTTTTATTATTTCTATCGATGCCCGGCAAAATCTTTGCCGGTCTAAGGGGAAAGCGTAAACTGCCCGCGTGTTGGTAGCTTTCTCGGTGCAATAGCGTCGCAGGGGATCAGGGAAATGCAGAAGGTTACTAAGAGCCGAGAGAACTTGTAGTCAACACATAAAAGTTTCGCAAACACACACGGACGCTGGTCCATAGACATTCCACGCTTGGCAAGCTCTCTCATACTCTGGGGCAAGTATCGTCTGGCTAATGTAAAAAACATGGGTGCACACAACGTGTTGTGTGTTGCTTACATTGCGACTCTCCTTATTCCCGTAGGGTTAAAGCAGCAGGGGGGTCGGGTTGTAGGAGGCTGGCGGTGAAGAGGGTGGGCGGGGGTGAATGATACCATGGGGGTTAGCATTGTTTTGTGCGACGACCACTCAGACTTCTTGTCAAAAGAGCTGCTAATGCCGGTGCACGTCGACTCCCGTCAATAACGCATGAGGCCAAATTGAAAAATTATCACACCAAAGCCGGGCTACCGTTGAAAACCGTTGTTTAGAGAAGGGGTGGCCAGCCCTGGTCCAAAGATGCTCGGTAGTTACACGATAGACAGACAGAATAATTCGTGTCGTCCTTAAGCGCAAATTGTTTCATTCACTTTTCATTACGAATTAATTCGAAACAAAAAAAATAATTGAGTGGTGCGTCACATACAGTTCGATTTTTAAACGGTGAAGAATTAGGCTTGCGTTCCTTTATCGACTGGCGAAGCGACTAAACAACCGTAGGAGCGTGTGCCCGTGCAACGATGCGTCGGAGAAAAGCTACTTTACGAGGGTGGCGGGTCTGATCGTTGGGTTCTCTACCCGCTTTCTTGCCAGCGAATAATTAGAGCCGATAAGTCACAGCGCAACACCCTGTACCGCGGGGATGAGGCATGCTAGGGTGTGATGAGGGGGCCGGATTCGGTGGGTGGGCGCCGGTTCTGGGCGAAGTTGAAAGTTAGAAACGCGAACGGGGCAGGGGCATGGAAATCGCGTGCCGATGCCCCATTACACGGGCAGACTTACCTTCACCCATAGTCGCGCGGTTCCTACTTTCGACTTGCAAGGGTGAAAACCAGCCTGCACGCTTCCCTCCCATCCTTCGCCACCTTTTACAACAACAGCCCTGCTATTTCGTCCGATACGGCATTGATTAGCGATAGCCGTTCGTGTCGATCGAATTATTCATCGGTTGATTCACGTTTCAAATACGAAAATGCTAATGAATGAAAAATATTGTACGCTGATACAACGCGATTCGTATTATCAAGAATATTTCAAAATCTATTTTGCATCTTCATCGTATGACGACAGTCGCGTTGATTGTGACACAGAGTGTTTCGGGCCACTACAACAGCTTTTTCTGTTCATGCGCGGTCGCGTACTAAAATACGAGCGCATCAAAAATTTAAACGTCATTCTTGGATGTGGCGCAATCAATAATTCGCTGCATGGTAGGAGCGGTACAAACGTACGTGAGTACATTTGCAACCCTTGCCCTGTGTAAGGTGAATCATTTCTCGTTACCGTTGGTCAATGGATGCAATCCTTTTTTTTTTTTTATTTATCGCGGACGTTTCAAGATCTTTCCCGCAAATGCGAAATCACCGCCGTGCTCTATCTGCGTAGCGGACAATAGGCAGTAGTGAAAGGAGGTTTTTCACCGACGCTATTTTTAACTTTTCGAGGGAGCTCCTGCTGATGAACACGCGAAGAGTAAAGGATCGGAACGTTTGACCACCCGCCGGACACGGATGAGTTATTTTGATATCAGGACTTCATACCCCATTAGGTCCGGTTGACGATTATTTTGGAAGCCGGGCAGGACAATACCTTGACAATACTCTGACCACTGATCTCGTTCGACCGGTCCTCCGCCCTGTCCATCATCGTGGATCCACGTTTCCCTTCTGCTCGTTTTTTTTAGTCTGTTCTTTTCTTCAACGTTCCTGCTGTCCTGGAAAACTGATTACGCGGTTGCTCGACATGATATAGACAGCGTTGCGCGAGAATTTCGCAACAGGGGGCCATAGTTCCATAAACGCGTCCCTCTTTTTAAAGTAACATAACAACGACAACATACGCGGAAAACTCACGGTGCGCAGGGTGGTCAACAAGGGGTGGCAGTTTTGCGCGGCGAAAAGGGTGTTCAGGCGAATTGAACTAACAAGGTCCCTAAGGGCAGTTTACGCCCGATATCCCGGTAAACTCTAAACTGTCCAGAAACGATCGTTTAGCAAAGTGCTTTATCTCGCCTACGATGGATCCTTTTTCAAAAAAAAAATCCAGATAAAAACAACGATGAACAAAAAGGAATGACCCCGTTACTACCATCGTCTGTCTACCAATTCTCGGATCATGAATCCACGTCTTCGGAAGACTTGAACAAAGTACCAACAGCTTCGGCCAACCCTCTCGTATCTTGCACGCATTATTGGCGTCAACGTTTTGGCAAGGGTCCGCGGAAGTACCTTGACTTTGATCAACTTGCCCCGCGAACTCCTTCGCTCTCGTGCTCGACAGTTCTTACATAGCTGGTTTAGGGTATTGTTTGGCCGCAAGAGCGCCGATGAGAAATGGAAGGCATAGATCCTGCTGCCGCATCTCAAGTAGGCACGTCTCGTGCTAAGCTAGCAGTGACCATTTGTTAAAGTCCACTTTCGCCGCCACCTGTCTCCCATCGGTTAGGAAAACAGCTCATAACACTGTCCCGGTGCGCACGCTGCGATCGTTGTTTTTTGCTGTCGGGCGGGGGCGTGAAGAGGGCCGTCTTGCGGATAAAATGTCGATGTCGTTAAGTCCAATAGCTGCCACGAAGATAGCCCCGTATCTCTCCGGCTTGTTTCTATATTTAAAGTTGCCGCGTTTGCAACGATATTTTACGCGCAGCGCGGAATGAGAAGTATTTCATGTGAGCTTGAATTGTAACTAAAAAAAAAAGCAATTCGTTCCATGGGTAGATCGTTTTCGAATGGAATTTCATCTTTTACCGTTTCGAGAAAATTAATAAACCGTTGAGGGGTAAAAATTGACGGCTATGAAGAGCACGGGAGCGCGATATCCTCTGTCAATTTTCCGTCGGCGCGGCGATTCGATTGCCGCGAAAGTATCGTATGAAACGGTATCGGAATATCGTTTATGCGTCTCTCTAAATCACGCACTTTGTATTGGCGCTTGTTGAGCTCGGTTGCATTCCTATCGCGCTATGCAACGTAACACGAATTTGCCGGCATCCACGATATAATCACAAATTAATTACTAGGGCTTTATTGAAGTTCGTGCTGGTTTTTGAAAATTTTCGGACATTACCGACCCATCGATTCGAAATTGGAATTCTGCGATGGGATCGTTTATGAATACGGCCGTCAAGCAGTACGATACATATTTAATATACAGCTGTCTGTCGGATAATTTATTACAAATCATGAAGACAAACAAATGTTCGTCATTATTATTGCACTGCACGAATGCGAAAGTAATTATAAAATTATTCAGTTACAGATTGGAGGATACTTTTCATTCAATAAATCCTCCGATGTCTCGCTGCAGTGTGATAAGTTAATTGGTCGAGCTTTTAGGGGTAGCAGTGTGATACAAGTATCGCTGCTGTCGCCGGTATATTGATATGCAACATATATCTTGGGTTTATAGGGTTATTAAGGACTTCATCCGTGTCTCATGGTAGGATTACTACGTTATTATCCTTTGGTAAGTGGCAGGTTGGTTAGACGGTCCCTTGTAAGGAAGACCAAACATCATCTCCTCCTTTACTCGGTCCCTCGAGCCGGCGGCAAACTAGTAAGACATTCGCCTCCCTCCGAATCGTCTCGTGGAATGGGACCCAGTTGTGAATTTGACCCTCGTAATTAATTTATAGCCGGCGTTCTTGTTGCGAATTCGGTTGGATAAGCAGAGAGCGCGGCTGACCTCATACGGAGCTGTTCTACTACAGTCCCGGCCAATTAACGATACCGTTTAAAGGCAGACTTATCCACGCTTTCACGCGCAATCAATATCACTCCGCTTCTCTTTCTACCGTTTTCTCCATTCTACCTGAAATTTTATTAGCGGGGCGATACTTCGATTGTTAGCACACGGAGTAAATATCGGTTGCGAAGGGAGCAGGTATTACGTGCACGAAAGTCTTCTCGTATTCATATCCGTTTCCGCGAGATACCTCTAATGCATCGGCCTTCCAACGTCGAGTACTCGGTACATACGT
This sequence comes from Holcopasites calliopsidis, assembly GCA_023838395.1. NCBI lineage: Eukaryota > Metazoa > Arthropoda > Insecta > Hymenoptera > Apidae > Holcopasites > Holcopasites calliopsidis. Next base: position 5,040,895 of record JALHAQ010000009.1, read on the forward strand.
ACTTATCACAGACCTAACACAAATTCGACACGAGGGTGAGAGAGAGAGAGGAGTTGTCGGAAGGTGGTCGATGGGGGGGAGGAGGAAACCGGGATAGAGGAATCCATAGATCGCGGGGCTAACAATCAGCCGTAAATTATGGTCTCAATATCCATTGTGTACCCTCCTTGCTCTCGAACGAGCCTAACCCCGGAGTCTAAGGCCAAGACTACTCACCCCCCCCTTAAACAGGCACAACGGGCGGAAGCACGGCGAGAGAGGGTCGGTCGGTCGGCTCTCTCACGGCCCAACTGAACCAAGAGATATGTATATTAATGGGGCAATCTTACATAGTTTTGTTTACCTTGCCATTCTCTTAGTACGTATACAATTACTATCCCTAACCCCTACGGTATGCTTAGTACAAGGGCTGACTGCTTCCTCTCCTAGCCTTGCCTCCTCGCCCCTATGAAACTATCAGCCGCGCGCGTACTACGTTCGGTCTAATTAATCGGCGCCAGCTATTCCTCCAATTATTTTGCTTAGAACTCTTCGAAGAAAATTTGTCGCGATAATCGATCAGTAGGGTAAATCGATCGAAGGCTGATTTTCTCGAGAGATGCGCGTAAAAACGTGTACACACTACAGTGCGATATTGACGGAAGGGTCTGGATAAAAGCGGGTTCCGTTCTCGAAGGGTTTAAACGGAAGCGGGTCGATGGAAATACCATTCTACACGGCACACGGTTTTCGGCAAAGGAAATATTGTCCGCGCGATGCTAACGATAGCGGAGCAGAACTTTTTCACCTTTCGTCCCCCCTTTTTTTAATTCCGTACGTGGTCCGAGCGTAACCGGCTTTGTAGAGGAACGTACATTTCACCCGTTGAACAACCTCATTTGTGTAATCCCCGAAGCTTCGACAACAAACTGTCTACGGCATTGGTACGGTGCTGAAGGGGGTGCGAGCACGACATTAACGTACTTTGTAGTTGAACCCTTTCTCTCTTGCTCTCTCTCTGCGCGCCAGTTACCATCCTCATTTCCCTCCTATCATTCTCGCCCTTTCGCCTTCTGACCTGTCTCATCCCTTCCCCTAGCGTTCACTTTTACTCCCGCCCAGCTTTATCGTCCTGGATGAAAGTGCAATTTTAACAGCGATTACTTTGTTTCATCTACGACTTCTTTGACGGCGGCGCGAAGACGAAGGTGTTCGGTTAAGAAAACGCGTAGGCGGTGAACGGCCGAGAGAGATGTGCTGGTCGACGTGTCAGTGTCGTACATACCTGACTGAAATTCGTTCGAAGCAATCAATATTATAGCGAAGATATATGCGAGGGAATGCGAGCAAACAGTATATACACGTGCATTGTAACACGGCAATAGGTGCAGCGTGTAAGGGGGGGGGGGGTGTAACAGCGAGCCAAAGAGGGTGGGCGAAAAGGGGGCAGATAGGTGGTGGAGGAGCGAAGGGAGAAAAAGGGGGTGACGGAGGATGGAGTTAGAGGTGGAACAGAAGGGGTTGAAGGGGGCCGCGAGGTTCATACAGCGAAGGCCTCAGCCCGCGGGGGTGAAATGGGGGAAGGAAAGGGGTGGACAGCCGGACAAACAAAACCCTTGCTGCTTCATTTCTGCCCGTCTGGCCAGACACCGACCCTTTATACGCGCGCGCTTCCGTCCTACGCTCGGCTCGTTCATTCCCTTCCTCTTCGGCCAGTCCCCGGAACCCCTCGATGCTTCGTCGAGTTGTACTTTCAGTACGTTACTTTTCGAGTTCGTTAATTAACGGCACCGTCGCCTCATCGGGCGAGCCTCGCGCACAGTCGAAGGATACGTCGGAATGGCTTTCGACGGACCGAGCCACCCTAAATCGCGGACACGCATTATCTTTTGGCTGACGAGATTCAAGTTTCTCCGATCGGAAGTGGAAGGCTCGCTTCTCTGTGCATGCGTGGTGGTCTTTAAATGATTTACATTTGATATGCTGACGCCAGTATTTTTTCTTTTCGTTTCAGGTCAGTGGTGTATACTTCCCAGGCTTCTGAGACAGAGTGACATGGCGTGTTAATGTGAGTTGAATGATACTTTTTGACGTGCGACTTTTTGTCTATTTTTTTTTTATCAAGCCAGGCACGTCAAATTTCACATATTCTTGTTTTTTTTTTTACACGTATCTTATATCGAGCTTATAATCCGCGCGATATTATTTTTGGACAAGATCCAAACTAAAGTACGCGAAGCCCGATAGAAACGTGGAGAGAGGGTTGAACGAACGCGTAGGGTCGGGGATCACGCTTTACTCCCCGTCGTTTTAGGGGATGAACGATGCGGGACATCGATAATCGCATTTGTTGTACGACCGTCGATACGAAACTTTCGGAATTTCGTCCGGCGAAGGAGCAAGGGAAGTTTATGACTTCTGAAGTATTATATTATTCGTATATTCGTGTAGTCTCCCTCTGTCTCGTGTTTCCGCCTCCCATTTCTTAAATATCTATCTTCTATTGCTCCCCCCCCCCCGTATTTTGCGAAATCTCCTTCGTCCAATCTCGCCGAGGCTACAAATGTTCCGCGCAAACAAAGCTGAAAACGATCTCGAGAAATCTGCGCTCTGAGCGGTTCCCGTGCATTCCGACGGGCGGGTTAATTGCGAAAAGCGAGAGGCCGGAAAACGCGGAAAGCGTGCGCGTAACAGCGTGGTTTATTTCCCACTGCGTTGCGTTTCTTTTTTCCTCTCGCGCTGAAGAACACTCGGTGCCAAAGTGGGAGCTAATAACATAAATGAGGAACACAGCGCGCGATGCCTTCTTTTTGTTCCCCGCCCAACGTCCCCCGCGCGCTGTTTCTTTCCTCTCTTCGTTTTTCCTGCCGGGCCACAGCCGCTGCGTATAAAGCGGCGGAATATGGGGGTGTGAAATGCATGTCGGTTTCACGGGGTTGCCGAGCATAATAGCGGGGACAGGGTGGTCTGGTTCTGGAACGGGCTCGCGTTGCAGGAGTCAACTTGGCGCTCATTGGCTACTTGCCGGCAACCGCCGCTCGCGAAACATTAGTATTCTCTGCTAATTAAAATGTAACTGAAATTGTAACGGTCTGCGTGTGGCGACGATACGCCGGGGAAACAGGGGCGAGAGAGTGCTGGCGGCCAGCGGCGTTGCGCCGTGCGCACCGTGGTAACGGACGACGCGTGCTTTTTCATGCTCGGCTTGGGAGCCGAATGGAGGAAAACGTCGGACCGTTCTGGAAAACGGACTGCACACCGTCCCGGACTGTTCCTATTATTTTTACTCTGGCTTATTATGATTATCGTTGGCGATAGCGCGCGATACGACGGAGAGACGAATTCTCATGGAATATATTTGGCGAGTTCGCTATGCGGAATTACGAAAAATAACTTATAAGATCATTCAACGTAACGGGACCGGCGCAATTGGTTTCTTGGACGAGAATTGGAAACTGGCTACCTTGCAACCCTTAAATCACACTACCCTCCGGGTTTCCTCTTCGCCTTCCTTCCTTCCCTATCTCTTCACCGTCTCGTCTTTCGCTCTTATTTTATTTGGTTCGCTTATCCGCGCCGTTGTGGAAGCTCGCGCAGATTTCGCGGCAATTTACTTTATGCGCGTTAGGTCGTTTTCCGGCCTCTCGCTTCCACCCCGGGCGCGGCGTGCCGTAGCTATACCCCAACAGCGGTAGGTATCGTCTCATTCGACTGAGACCACCCTCCTCGCTCTTACGACGTTCTTATGGGGCTACACGGTGTACATGTACGGTTACACACAGGCCGCGCCACGCACTTGTGTGCGCTCGTTCTATCGTTTGGCCACCCCCGGGGTGTTGAAGCTCTTCTGCACTTATTTCGCGCTAATTCACCCCTCAAGACCGCTTACATGCCCTCCCCCGTCCACGGCATCCACGAGCGAACCAGTTAGCTTTTTTTTTTCTCACGTGCCGTGAAGCAGTTCTCTTTAAGCGGTTAAGGGTGAACTCCGTTAAAAAGGGGCTGTAAATTCATTGACTGACGAAAATACCTATCCCCGCCGGAATTCCCGGAAGCATCTTCCGAGCTTCTTCGATTTCACCGATTCTTCTCCATTTGAATTGCGATTAGCAAAGAGGCCATTGAACTCTATCCGTCTTATACTATCTTGGTGAATTCATCGATGGATATTTTATACATACCTAATCCGAATAATAATTCTACATTAGGAGGAAATTTGCATTGACCGGTTGACAGGGGGGGCAACAAAGGCTGGCTCAGAATTTTCCTCGTAAATAAGCATTACGATATAATTTTCTGTCACAACAATGGCCGCCGGTGTTACAAAAGGTTTAGCCACGAGGCGACCGCCGGCTACTACCCCGCTGAACAATGAGAACGTCCGCGTTACGCCATAAATTGATTTGCGAAAGCGTTCCTGAAAAAGCTCTCTTCTCCCAGCGAGCGAAGAGAGTCCGCCGCCGTGTGGCCAGCTCGCGGGGGGTGGGGCCGCCGGGCTTTTGAGCTTATACCGCAAAAATTACGTCGCGAAAGGGATTGTATTTATGTTACATAATTACGCCACGCGCGACCAGCAGATAGAGGGGTGTGCAGCGCGGGGTCGGCATGAAAGGGGGTGGTGGTACGCGAAGAGTCTCGGCCGGGAGGGAACGAGGAGTAAAAAAAAAAAAAACCGCCTGGTCGAGGAAAAGTTTTTCGGTGGCTGGCTCCACCGACCGACCGACCACCCGGCTAATGAATAGAAATAATTCTCGTGCAATTGTGCTTTTCGGTAGTTTTCAATTAACAGTCGCCCCCTCCACTTTCCCTCGATGCTTTTGCGCCATTCTCGGCGGCGCACTTCCAGCGAATGCCGTTTCACGAATGGACGAGCTGTAAGTTTTTAAACGACTCGAATGCGAATAATTACAGGGGCTTTTATCTTCTTTCTCGTGCTACCCCTCGCCATTGTATCCGCGGCGAAATTTTACTTAATTACAACAACTGTGATAATCTAAAGGACGTTTCAAAGAGAAGTAGAGTAACGTCCATAAAAATTGGAGGCCCTCGTCATTGTCTTGGCATAGGGGAGATTCACGTGCGCGTGGAAATCCGTGTACAAGAAAAGGCTATCGGAAGGCATCCCCGCACGTGTCGCCGCGGAATCCCGCAAAATAAATCGCGTCTCACTGTCACTGATCCCCGGTAATATTTGTCTTTCGCCGGGCCATTTTACAAGATTTCCTATCTACTCGGCTTTATAAGCGAGGAAGACGAGGAATCGGCTGACCAGGCGGAGGGGTGACTCGGACACACGAGCGGCGAGTTCACGTCGTGAGACACGGGGGTTGAAAGGGGGGTGGTCGGTGTGTGCGGTGGCCGGTGTGATTCCCCGGGCTTGGCTGGTAGAGAAACGGTCGGCCGGCGACGGTGGTGGTGGAAGGGTAAGAATACACGGGACTGGGTCCCGCGGGATAAAACGGGCTATCAGATGCGAAAGCCACTGCGTCGAAATGTAAAAGCTTCCTGACAAATCGGTTTCTATTACCGCGTCGCGGTGGGTCGCCTTTTTTATATTGATGGCATTATTTTGCACGGAGACGGGAGACCGTATTTTCTGGACACGTACGTACGGTGGGTATTCTCCGAGCTACCGGAGCACATAGAGGTAGAGGATCAACCCTCGCTTATGAATCCCGGTTATTTGCCGGGGAAATTAATGTACGCTTACCGCGCGGCCGGAGTACCGGCGTATCAAAGAAACGGACTGACGTTCGATAAAATTGGTTATTATTACCCCTTCTTATTAAGTCCTCAAGGGGTTGTGCACCCTGCTCTCGCCAGTTGCTTCGTTTTATCCTCGTTTAATTGCTCCTACGTGCCGCCGCGACATATGGATAGATCCCAGAAAAAAGTTCTTTCTCTGGATACCGTTTTTTTTTTCAACGGCACAACCTGGGAGTAATTCTTCAGTGTTTTAAAAACGGCAGAAAAATCTTTGATAAAGGGGTGGTTGACCGAAGTACAAGAACGTGTCCCGTTGGAGGAAGAATCTTTTCGTCAGACAAAGCCAGACCTGATGTCCTCGAGGAGAGTCACAGTCACGTGTCCCGTACAAAAAGAAAAAAAATACTAAGAGCACGTACGTGGAAAGAGACTAGTGGGCGGAAGGTTGCTGCGGCCGTTTTCAGGCAAAAATATCCAAAAAGAGTTCCGTGGGGCTTGATGGTGTGAGAAGGTGCAGTCAGACAGAGGAGACAGACAGACAGACAGACATGCGGGAAGGAATGAAAATAATAATACCCAGCGTGGCCCAGGGCCATAGGTGTCAGTGCCGGGAGGAAGGAAGAAAGGACAGGAAGGAGCGCGTTGGATTTGTCATATGTAAGTTTCACCCCTCTCTCCCGGACATGGCACACGCACCAGCGCACACCCCTGGCTCGTGTCGCCGTAACCCACCGGCGCCACGTATCGTCGTCCGCGGGAGGATTATTTCAGAAAGGTGCCAGGAATCGGAGGGACCACGTCGAGATTCGGGTCCTTTGCGATGCAACCACCGCCCCTTGTGCGGGTTTCTCGCGTGCGTTAGAAAAATGTCCCCGGGGTATATTGAGATACTGTCACCGAATTTTCTCCCGCAACCCCTTGAGATCATCGTACCTTGGCCCCGTGGACGCGCACACACGCGTCACTTTCATCCCCTTTTTCGTTTCAAGTCCGTTGAACCGAACGCCTCCCCACCCATTCCGACCCTTGACGAAGTTTCCTGCCGGGCATTCCAGTCACGCGGATCATCGTTCCCGTTATGGGACGAAATTAAAACGTTTGCTCGAGAAGATATCGAGGATGCGAATTATCGGGAACTTTCCTCTGTTTTACAAAGCCTGATTTCAATTGCACGGGATGTTTGGTTGATTTCGCCACCCCTGTGTAGCGATATCGTATTTACCGTGTTCTGTATATTGTCTGGTCAGGGGCACAAATACCGCTGTCTGTTTCATTTTTCGCTGATACTTGTCTGCGTGCACGCGGATATCGAATTTCAATTGCGGTTGCCTGTAAACAAGTGACCCGTTTTATTATTTATTACCATCATTCGGGCCACTTAATCAAAAATACATTAACGTGGATGACTCTCAGCGTCTGACATTTTCGATGCTCGAATGCGCGAATGATTTCATTAGTGCGCGTTATTAAGTGGGCTTTGATTTTCGATTCTCATTTTGCAAACCGAGCTCTATGTCGCGCAACGAACGATCCTCCTCTCCTCCCGTGCACCGTAACCATAGATTACATACCTGTCAAATGAATATATTCTATTTGCTATACGATTACTCTAATCATAGTTATTGCATATTTTGTTAATCACCGCGTGATTCGTCTGTCAATTCGTGGCCCGGTCGTTTTACTCGTCCGTCTAAATCTTTCGTTTCGCCATTATCGACAATCTTCATAAATCTCTTCCTAAATAGTCTTTTTTTTTTCATATAGTTTCAGTACAGCTATGCGTATAAATTCCGACGACACTATTAATTAGGCCCCGTCTTTCATTTTCGTTTAATGACACACCCACTCCGTGCAGCTTGCAACGCGGGAAATCCTTTGTATTTTCACTCCGTTGTTTGGCGGGATAAAAATCTGAAAAAGCGAAAACCTCTGGCCGAGTGAAAGCGGATGCTTGTACAAGTTCCATTCAACGGGGCAAGCAACGCGAGTACACACGCACTCGTGAACGGATACACGCGTGATAGGGTTGGACAAATGAAGTGGATATGACATAATGATTTCGAGAGGCTGTGTACACCGTAGCTTGTTGCTGGTCGGACGTTGGGTGGCCCCGACCTCGCTTTTGTTCATTACTGTAATTTTCGTGTCTGTCGATAGTAGTAATTGCAATGCGGTATCGCGCGAGAACGTTAGTACTCGACGAAGAATTCACGTAGCAGGAATGATTCTGTCGCAGTACGGAGACCTATTACAGCGCTATCGTATTTGCTTGTTTTTTTCCCCCTACTCCCAGAACCCTCTGTCCCTTGCACGGTAAACAACAGACATAACCATCCCCCTGGCGCGAGCCACTGTCGACCCCGACTCGTGCCTCCCACTTGCAAGGCACCGCCACCCCTCATCAGTCGGTTTCTACAAATATACTATTGTATTGATCCTATACCTTTTTCCACCTACAGCGATCCTCCTTTTGTTCCCCGAGTATCCTCGTTTTACATTTTAGCCGCTTCCGCGAAACAACTAATGTGCACCGAGTGTGTTGACAGTAACTGTCTCGCTATTGTTACACCCTCTCGCTCTCGCCTCGTCCCGTTCGCTACCCCGCTGGAGAGGGTGGCATCGGATCATCGCGCCGTGTGCACGAACCCCGCGGCGTTCTTCCGTTCGATTCTTCTCTCGTTTCGCGATAAATCGGCTTGCCCTTGCCGTCCTCGATTCGGTTTACTACGAACATTCACCGATACGATCGACGATCACATTTCTCCTTGCATTAAAAAATAAGTTTGCTAAATAAGCATACATGCGCTCGCAAGTCTATTGCTCGAAAGCATATTTGCATTCGTCGAAAGCTGAACGTGGGGGGGGGGGTGTTAATTACGTTACGCGAAACGTTCATTTTGCAAGGAGATCGCAATTTCCTAAATACGTGCTCGCCTATCGGTTTTATTACCGGGACGGCTGTGTGCCTTCTCAAACCAACAACACACAACAGCCGCAGCAGCACGTACATATAACGTGCATTAATACGAACGAACAGCCGGGAAGTAAGACTGGCGAAAAGGGGTGGGAGTTTATATCGTGAGGTGAGCACGCGATGACGTGATTCTATCGATTATTAAACGAATAATATGCAGTCGCTCGCACTGCCCTGTACCATGTGCATCGAACCACACAGGCAATTTGGGTATGCATCGTATGCATGAGTTTATGATCGCGCGAAAATCCGCAATGTTCGGCACGGAGTGATACGATGGAAACGAAATAGAGTTCCTGCGAAACTAATTTCATGGAACGGTTACAACCGACGCCTCGAAAACGCCGTTGTGTGGTATTCTAAAATTAGGAGTTACACACGAACCACCCTAGCCAACTCTTTTTTTTTTCACGTTCACCACCTCCGCAGTGTAATACACGGTCTCGGGAGTAGTCCTTTTTTTTTTGTACGCGACAATGCAACAGTGCTGATTGAGAAAACCTTTGCCCTATGCACGACTATCCATGGAACATTGTCAGGGCAGAATAATCTACAAGAATGTACTGGTTAAAATTGCTGACGCTGTTCTTTCTAATCAATTTGATGAACTCATGAACGATTATCCGCTCGTCGCTAAAGTGTTTAAATATTTGTCTTCTCTACATTTTTCTTGTATCTCATCGGGTGAACCGTATGAAAAGCTCTCGGCCGATTTGCACAACGTCGTTGCGTGTCCGTAGGTACAAACAGGTATCGTAACGATCGTAACGCATCGAGGTCGAAGTAACCTGCAAGGTAACGAGCAAAAAGGATTGCGCTAACGAAGTGCCTGACGGGGTAACTTGTCCGAGCCCCGGGTCTAGGGCAATAATGTCGTCCCCCCCCTGGTTGGTAAACTGGTGTTTGCACAACTCTTTGTCCCAGAAGTACGCACACGCCGACGCAGAGGTGTACATACGTGCTCGCGTCGAGTGTCGAGGAGACGGGCCGCGACGCTGACGAACGAACCGACGACTCCTGCCCCCGCGCTCGGACCTAAGGCTTTTTTTCCAGTTGTTGTATGCATAATAGCATTAGGATTCATTAGCAATCAGAGATAGACCGACCGGACGCCGCGGCGGATTGTTTACCGGAGTCCAAGCGATTCGCTCGGGGACTCTACCGTCCGTTGCAACCCCCTGCAACAGGCCGTTCTCTACATTGCCTCCGTCTGCACGGTTATAGATCATGGTGTTGAAATGAATTTTAATAAGAAAAAAATGTAGGCTGCATTCATCGATCACTGGGCAATGTAGAATTGGAGTGAAATATATTTCACGTAACGTATCGTCCTCTTTTATGGAATGACAAAGCTATGGATAAAACGGTTTTACACGAAATCGTCCAAAGGCGTGGTAAGCAATTAATTCGCCCGTTCGGCAGTTGCAATCTTCTATTTAGACATTTTTACGAATCGCGCGCGTATTCGATCGGGATTAAAACGTTGCGGGGGTGGTCACGAATCGTTGGAAAACGGCCGATTAGCTTTTCGACAAAGGATGAACCGAGCGGTGGGGTGTGTAGGTTTTATTCCAGCACCATTGTATTGGTAAACGGCGTTCATTATAAATAGGGACACGACACAAAGCCAGAATGAATATCGAGATATCCTATTGCCGCGTTATGACCGAGGCCGCTGTTTATTCTATCATTTTTTCATGAGATTTCAGCGAAGTGTAAATACTGTGGAAAATTCAGGAACACAAGAGACTAAACATAACGATTATAAGCGCCCAGGGGCTTCGATGCGCCGCTGCCGCGGCTTGTTTTCAATGCAGTTGCATTGAACCGCCTCTGTGCTCCGGTGTCCTCCTCATCCCCATCGTTACCATCCGAACCCGGGGTAACTGCGCCCTTTGTAAAATGTCGTATTGACCTAAAAAAAAAAAAAGAAAAAAAAACGAAAACTGCAACAACCGACTTGATGAAGTTCGTCGAGGTATCGTAATTGCATCGCCCCGAGTGCGCTTTGAGTTCTTTTCACCCCCGTCGGGGATGCGGAGATCTCTTAAAAACCGAGAGCCATGCATTGTTATGAGCTTGTCAGAAATTATTTAAAAAATTAATTTTCCGTGACAGCGGGCTCTCTCTCTCTCTCTCTCGCTCTCTTCGTCCAATAGATTTCATATTATATTTAACCGGCCAAGGGATGTTGTTTTATTGCGAAACCATTTTCTCGTTCACCTTTGTTCCACCAGCTATGAAATTATTTCCACGTCTCGGTCCTTCGCCTTTTTCCCAAACTTCATTTAGTTTCGCAATCGTTTGTCACTGGTCGACGATTCAACGCGAGCCGCGACAATTTCAAGCTCGTTTCTTTGGCATTTCGATCTTATAGAACAGATGTTCCACACGATCTCTTCACCCTTAACAGCACGAAGTTTCCCCTTTGGCTTTATTCGCAAATTTCCTGCACTCCGCCGCCAATTTTTATAGGCGTTGTTTTATCTTAGACATTTGCCCCGTCTACCCCCCCCCCCCCCCCCCGGCGTTAAACGTTCACGGTGAAAACGTTGTTTAATAAGAGTAGTTTCGCGAAAGGGATTCAAAGTTTCCCGACACTATGCCGCGAAGATGTTTTTCTCGAAGGGGCGGCGGCAGCGTGGGCAAAGGAAAACGGAGCCGCGGCGGGGATAATTTTCAGACATTAAAAATGATATCGGGGGCAAAACGCCGCGGGACAAGGGTTGAAATGGTCCATAGGAAACGAGAGGGGGTGGACGGCAGCGTGGGGTGGGAAAAAGTTGGTGTATAAACACAAGTTACGTAAGTACATTACAAAGTGTAATGGCGAATCGGTGGTTGCTGCTTGGTCCGCGTCGAGTAAAAGTGGCCTCTTTAACCCCTGCCGAGCCGACCCCCCGTCATTTATTATGCTATATTGTTACAAGGAAATTGCGTTTTTATAAGCGGACTCGGCGGCGGTGGGAGTCGGCTAAAAAGACGTGCTTTCTATCTCAATCGCTTTCCAACGCGCAGCGTTCACGAAAAGAAAAAGAGAGCCATTCCTGTCCTTCTTGCTGAGACTTTCCTCACGATTTTTCACGAATATTCGACGGTTCGTTAACATCGTCCGGATGAACGTTATGAACCGGCAGGTCGTGTAACATCTTGCTGAAACGCAGGCGCGTCCGTTCTTTCGTAGCAAAAAACGAAACATCCTGCGGAACGCTTTTTCATGTTTCAACGCCTTCGGCACACGAGCCTCGCTGGCTTTATTAATCCGAAAAGCTCTCTCCCCGGAGAAGCTTTCTCCGCTGTCGAGAGCCGTCGAAGAGAAACGGAAAGAGAGAGAGAGAGAGAGAGAGAGAGAGAGAGAGAGAGAGAAGGGACAAGAGTAGGAGTGCCGCTCGAAAATTCCGCGAGCGTGTAGGGCGTGAATTGGGATTCGAGCTTTTGTACATTAATATCACGAGTGGCGACCCAGCCGTACTTCCTTGCAAGCCTCGCAGCACCCCGCATCTCGAGGGTGGAAAGGAGGGAAAAACGTGGACCGGACTGGCAGCATGTTGCTCGATCGTAAACACTTTGCATATTTCCCGTACCATCGGCGAAACCCTCCTCTAGGCAACTACCTCGGCACCTTTTCAACCGCTTCTCCTATGCTGCTCTCTCCGACACGCTTTCACCCTCGCGCGGCTGCATACCGATGCTTTGCAATTAGTTAGAATCGACTGTACGACGGTGTAGGATGGAACGGGCTCGGTATACATTTCTACAGATTTTCGTGGATGCCCACTATTGCGGCATATCATTCGATTCTTTCCGTTTCGTTAAATCGCCCTTTTTCTCGTTATTTTTGTTGTGTACACGGGTTCACACGTCCCCACATTGCGCTCGGCTATTTATTTTATCGCGATTCGATCGCTGGCCGGGCTAACGACGATTCCGTTTAGCTCCCCTTTCTTTCTCCTCCTTTCATCCTGTCGAACTCGCGAGACCAATTACTAAATTTTCCGAATATAATAAACGTCCGACCACCGCCCCTATCCTATCGGCCTCTGTTCCTCATTGTCTCGAACAATAAAAAGAGTAAACTGGTAATAATAATAATGCCATTGATTTCGGGAATCGAAACTTTCGGGCCACTTCTCCGATTGTGGCGAGAAAGCGGCGCTGCAGAAAAAAAAACGCGAGCAAGGGAGAAAAAGAGTAGCCGGGCACAGGCGAAGTTTAGACTCTCTCTCTGCTGCCGGTTCATTAACGGAGAAAGGGTGGCTGCGTAAGAGTTGAAAGGAAGGAACGATCTGGTGAAGGAACACGAGGGGGCGAGAGGGTGAATCGTGGAGCTTTGTAATTGGACCGGGGATTGCAAAACGTCGAAACGCCGTCGAGACACGTCTGTCAGCTGGCGTTCTTTCATAACGTCGGAGTATTTAGGAACTCGAGAATTTTTCGTCCGAAATTTATGAGTCATTCGGCACCAAACAGTTAGAGAACTCCTCCCGTTCCCTTCGTTCGTCCGACATCAGCTTGGCCGTCTAACAATCACCCCGATCATATTACTTTCAATTTGAATCTCTCGGTCTTCTTCGTTCGGGGAGAACTACTGTTTATTGGGAACGTGTTTTATTGAACAGAGAATGTCATTCCGGGGATCTTTGAAAATTGAATTTACAGTCAGATAATTTTCTTCGATCTCCTAACTAGAGTACAAAGTTCAATTTGGAATGCGCGAGTCAGTGTCGGTGGAAGATTCGAGCCTCGCTGCCTGGTTAACATTGTCGAGTGTACAGTATGCAGGGTAATTACGGGGGCGTCTTTCTGCAAAGAAACCCGCTGAAATAGCCAACCGACCAGCTGGATTAACTCTCTCAGCCGTGTGTCTACCGCGGAAAGTAAAATATTATATCTGCCGGCTGGGTCGGTGGCCGCGCGTAAAACGCGCGCTCGAATGTTTTTCCATCGCAAAAAAAACGACGAAAGATTCGAAAACATGGGGTGGAGGAGCGGTTCCGTGGCCGCGATATTAGCCGGCGTTACACCGGCGTCCCGTTATATTTGATTGGGCTGTTCGTGTAAGAACACCCTCAAGCTCCTCCGCAGCTACCCTTCCGAGCCACCACCCCCCTTCACCCTTGCCCGCCTCTTGGCCCTCTTCTGCTCATCCACTCCCTCGGTCTGTGCAGCGAAATGTTGGTTAAATAATATCCGCGCTTCCAACCGTAATTATCTCGCTCTCAGATTTTCTGCCTTGCGGGGCGAAGGAGGTGGAGTGGCAGGCCGAGGGGCGAGGGGGAGGGGGAGGGTAGATTCTGCTCTGGTAAAAGGCAAGGGATGGTGGATAGAAGTTGGAGATTGAAGGAAAGACAGGGGTGTGAGGGTATTAGAGATAGGGCCAGAGACTCTCAGGTGTATCCGTGCGACCGTAGTTTCAACTACTCCATGATAGAGTCTTGCGATTGTTTCTATTTTAAATGGATTATTGGATGCCGTATGTTGGAGAATCTCCTGTGTAATATCAGAAGGATATTTTAGTATGTGGGGGGGGGGGGGGGCGGGGCGACATGCAAAACATTGGGAAGATTGATACATCGAATACTTGGCCGAGAACAGAATGATAGACAGTGCGTGATGTATGGACCGTTCGATCCGACTGTAAAAATCGAAATTTGATGTTCGAAGTAGTTTTTCGAGGGCATTGTGGATAGATGCCAAGGGGTGAGAGGATGAGTGCACGATGGCTACTTCTCCTTAGAATACCGCTATTCATGCCATTTTTATTGACAACGTAGGAAGAAGCCGTAGCAATTTTATGCGGGCATCCTGGATCGTTTGCAACATACCGAAAAGGCTAACAGTAAGCCAAAACACTGGCGAGGAAGAGGTAGTATTTTATGAATAATTCATCGATCGTGAAAGGTATTAGTAGGAGGCACGAGTCGGCCGGTAACATGTAAATGAAGCGATAAATTTTGCATGGACAGCCCGCGAGCCTCCCTGTAACCTCAATTTGCCACACTTTTGTTGCTTATTTCCCGTCCCTTGACAATTTAATCGTGTCCCGACACACACGCCATCGACTTCTGTCTGGAAACTGCCCAAATCTGTCATTCTTAGATTTAGACTTGCGTCTCCTTCGTCGCGTCCCAGTTATCTCGTTCTCGATTTGGGGATCGGTCGCGCAGTCTCATCTCGCGGGAACCATCAGGCTTATTTTCGTGGAGGATCGAGCAGGCAGCAGACCCCTTGAAAATCCGACAAAACTCTTCCGACACCCCTCGACGCCACTGGCAACCCCTTTTCTCGAAGTAACCGCCGCGTAAAAGGGGGGTAACGGCGGCGCATTGCGGTTTTCAGCCTTTACGACCGAATTACGACTTTTCAACTATTTTTACGACAGTTGTTTCAATTATTTCACCAATTTGCAATTAAGAACGCCAGGCAGCGCGGCCGTTGAACGGCGTCCGACTGTGCGAAGGGTTGCAAAGGGTTGCTGGCGCCTCTCTCAGCTTTATGGGGCTGATAATTTCGTGATTAACTAATTAAAGGAGAAAAAAAAATTGTAACCGAGACTCTTCTACTGAAGCAGACCACTGTGACACACGCTATTCATTGCTTAATAAACAACCCTCTCGAAAATTAGCATAATTGTCCGCAGTGAATTGATTCATTTAAAAAAAAAAAGACTGTCGCTAGGATATCGTTGAAACTTTCAGGTAATCATCGTACCTTTTATCGACAACGATTCAGGTTTCCGATCGAGTTCTGCCGCGATCAGCAGGCTAATCTCTGGCCTCTCGATCTGACAAGATCTGCCAATCGAGCGTGGCAAAGACTTTCCAGCTTGAGAACAAAGGGAACTAGCTGGAGGAGGTCAGTATTTGTTCAGTGGTGTGGTTGTACGGCGAGGGTGGTAGTGGGGTTGTCGGCATCGCGGTCGAGGGGGTGTCGAGGGGAAAACTCGAAGGAGCTAGCGGCGCAGAATAACGGTAAGTCTAGTGTTTATTTGATGGCCCCTAATCACGCTATTTTGTCATCAACGGTAGGCCTCCTTCCGCGATGTAAACCGTCCGTGGGGGGTGGGTGGTTCTGCACTTATACTCGCCCTAACTCACCCCCAGCCCCCCCATCCGGGCAGCCCACTCTAGAAGGAGGAACTAATTCGAAGGCTTTGCCGCAGTCAGGGTGCATCTTGCTTCCGGTGTAATTCCCGTGCGGGAAACGTATACAGGCGCGTGTACAGGAATATATGCTCGCGCAATCGAATCGAGATTTCTGATATTCCGGCCTCGGCCGTTGTGCTCCTCCGACATGTTTGTGGCACGCGTGAAACGTACCTCGGTTGCTACCTGCTTTCTCTTTCGCGGCAGTAGTATCGTAATTGAAAATCGTCTTGCCATCTGCGAGTAAAATGTTTCCAGTTGCACGTGTGCCGGGGAAATCAGTATATAGATACCTCGACACCCGTATCAGATTAATGATAGTCATCGAAATGCTACTTTAAAAAGTTGTTTGCTGAGAGGACCGATTCGTTCGATGATTCAAAGTCACCTTTATGTACGAGCAATCAAAGATTGCGAGCAGCACGATGTACGAATGTTTCGTTATGAATTATTTCTGAACATTATGTTGTTGGACGCGTGATGCGCTCGGAAGATTTATCGCGGAGAATTATTTTGCCGCTGCGACCGTTCGAAAGGAGAATGGAACACAAAACGGTGCGATGCTATTCAAATGCGTCTGGTTACAAACGAGCAATTATCATCCTTCTAATAAGATTGAAACGATCCCGCGAACAGTTGCGGAGTTTCTGCGTTTTACTTTCTCGATTGATCTGCAACGATTACTCGTCGGATCCTTCGAATACCGAAACGAAGCGCAGTCGCTGCGGCTCAAGTAAAGAGCGTTGGTAATAACGGTGCGTGCCACGTGATTCATCGGCAAACGCCGCACCCACGTCTGTACGCCTTCGCTGTGTGTGTTTTTGTTGTGTTCTCCGACGTGCCGTATCGTTGCCTCGCCGTTTATTGCATTTCTAATACAGCCAATGCATTACGGTACACCGTCTTTGCGTTGAACCGCTTGCACCAACCAGATGAAATCAGTTCATAATTCTCCTATACGTTTCCGTCACGTTTCGGGGAATGATATTCCCAATTTCCGAGTTCATTAAAAGGGCCGAACAGAAATGAATCATTCCGGTCGGCCAAGTCAGAAGTCGTTCACAGACACCTGCTGCCCCAGTTGCCCAGTTTTTAAGGGACGGGTCGCACGATTATACTTTTCAGGATATTGCTTTCGGCCTGCTATTGGAAACAATTTCCAAAAGGACAACTTGAAATTGCATTAGGCGCACAAAGCGAAATCGCGAAAGGTTCGCGCATAATTTGTCCGATAACAGAGGCGAAACAGAACATCCGAGTGATTAATGCACGCGCTTCATCAAACATGCCATCTTCGTATGCCGGCGTGTATTATACATATGCCGAGTGAAATTAATATTCCGCGCGCGGCAACGTGTCTTAAAATGTAAATAAGCCAGCGAGACGTGCACGTAGGTGTCGGAATGCAAATTCTTGATTTGTCGTGCTTATCGTTCTTCTATGACAGCGACGACAACGTCGGACCACTAGCAAAAACCGTAATGCAGTATTTTGGTGTAGGGGGCCTATAGTCTCGAGAGGCTGCTTATGACACCGGAACACGCGTGTCACTAGTCTTAATGGAGACCCGCGTAATCTGCCGTGTCTCGACGCTTTTCCCGATGGAGAATCACGATTACCCTACCTCAAGCGATCGCGTTACCGCAAATCCTTCGGTGATTATCCATTCTCCATCGGCAAGTGTTTGCGCGATTCGAGAAATTAATGCGCTGAATATTTCTCGGAACGCTTCCCCGTATTTGTCGTATCAATAAACGACACCACTCGACACGTGCACGTTTCGCTCGGGTTTATTTAAATACAGAAGATCTAAGTGCAAAGTCAAATGGGCTCTGCTCAGCATCATTCGTTCGAAGTCACGTTTCGAGATTTCGCGGCCGAAGTTAGAATGTGGTAATTTCTCCATCCAGGTGCGGCCTTACAGGGCTCGACTCGAAAATTGCACGCAAGTGCAAGTATCCTGATGGGCCGCGGCGCCGGCTTGCGGTAGCCCATGGTTATAGCACGGATCATAATAATTGCCGAAACTTGGCCCAAAGCGGCGGGCGTTCCCCTTATTTGCGAAGGGTTGTAGCTTCGACTAGGCGGCAGGGACTGGCGCAAAGCTGGATCGTAGTGGTTCGGCAAGAATCACGGTGGGAATACATTGATTGATTAGCAAGGTTGGGAAAAGAGGAACAAGGACTTGAAAGAATAGGAGAGAAAGGCCAGAGCATCGTGCACGCAGTGTCAGACACGTGTTCGAAAACATTTCGAAGCTTCTTCTATTGTAACGAAAACCACCTCCCCTGCTTCGTGCTTTCTCATCCCCGCCGTTTGTACGTCGATTTCGTGGCCGTTGTTCGGCACGATGCGCCGTGAAAAGAAAGACGCCCGCCTCGGCAAACTTGCCGAGAACTTCGATGCCGGAACTCGTTCACAGAGCAGAACGGAACCGTCCAGACGGAGCCCTTCTACGCTTTAACCCGACGTTGCTTTGGTCTGCGGGAAGGTACTCCGTGCTCGTCCGTTAGGTTGCTTGGTTGCTTGCTTGGCCGCGTGCTGATCCCTATCGCCTAAACGAGGTTTGGCAATGGCGCTTAGCCGAGACTTCGCCTCGAGAAAAGAGTTTCATTAAAAGCGGGTAATGAGGCAGTCGGGACCGGGCGCCTAGCTTCTACTTGCGAGATTTCACGTTATATGCCTTGCTTCCTCCAAACAGAGAGTGGGGTGCTATTATTTTGAGGAGGAGTTCGATTAGCATGGACGACGACCCCTGGGATGGGGTTGAAAAGGGAAGCACACCCTGTCTGATCGTAATTCCTTTCTTTTCACGGCGCTTCTGGTGTAGCAGGAGAATTTTCGTTTCGACGCTCAACTCATTGGGGCCGAAGAACAGAACTCACCCCGTCGTAACTTCCGGAAGCACTTACTAGATGAATGCATATTTATTAAATTTATTCTGTCAATCTTGTCGCTTTCGGTTCACCCCTATCACCGTGTCTTCCATAACTCATTCCAACACTTACTCCGCCGCAAGTCACGGAACATTCCAAGAGACAATTCAGCCAACAGTTGTCCACCCTACCCTTCGTCCAGGAATCTCTCCGAACGACGAAACCGCAACGCAACCAAACTACCAGGAGAAGCGGAGAGAGGCCGGTCGAACCGGTGACCAAAATTTATATACAAAGTATCCTCGCTGACCAGTTGCTGCTGGCGAATAAGTAAAACAGTAAACCGTGAACAGGAAGCGAACTGAGGGCTGAAGCTGCATCGTTGCGAGGGGGAAGTGGTTGTTGCGGTCTCGGCTCATAAATTCGACGATAGAAATGCTTCGGATTTTTCTGCTTGACTTTTCTATGTATTTTAATGTACCTGGTTAAACACGTGTCCGTGGAACAGTAACGCGGGAAGAATGATTAAGCCTCTTGATAGCGTTTCGCTGCAAGTTATCGACACGATGAAGCATAGTATGCAAACGAAGGTGCATCGTGCGCGGGACACGTGTGTCCGTGTGGCCGATGTCCGGTAGCGTTTAGGCGAATTACACGGTAAATTTTGCACGATATCGAATGACCGTGTTCCATCTTCTAGCGGGTATGCACACACGTACGCCGAAGGAGCAGAGCGTAGACTATAAAGCATAACGTGGGGGTTGCATCGGGTCAGATTTAATACTAGAAATGGGAGGGTGTGGCGGCGGGCGGGCGCGAGGGCCACAGCAGGGTTCAAGCGTATCGTGTGCATAGTTATTTCTACTTGTACACTCTTTCGCAAAAGCCTGTCCCCTTGTACTTCTTGAAAATTCATTGAAACACTTGCTGTTTATAATGCTATTCCTTGATATCAATCTATGTTCGTACCAATCCATATCTGTTAAACAGAAATTCTAGCATAATATGAGGAAGTATGATATCAATTATGCGGGAGCTATACGTAAAGGAACATCAAATTCATTTCACCTTACGTCTCGACATCTCTTTCCTATCAAATCGTAGAGTTTGATTGGTGCGATGCTTATTACAAGCTGCGTAAATGACGAGCGAATTTTTGGAAGCTAGTGTACATGCTTAGGTATACCGCTATGCAGCCTATCTGTGTATACGTAACTGCTTAGTATACCTCGGTTGCATGCGGCCGGCCAATGCCATCCGTTAAATGCAATAAACACGGAATCTTGCAATTCACTGCTCGCCGCTAACGTGTTTCGCCATTCCTCCGTGAACTCCGCGGCAGCTAACGTATCTTATACGGCCGCGACGCGGGTAAACATCTCTTGAAAATTAATTAACGCGCCTTTGGAAATAGATTGACCGACCCAGGCCACGGTTCGTTGCCTCGTCGATTTAATTAGAGGATTCGAAGCGGGTACCGCGAGTCTATTCTGATATCCGATAGAACTCGCCGCGAAGCCGGTCGAATGTAAATACTCGATGAAGGATTTCGGCAACCTTTTTGAAGGATCAGGCTTTGAAAAGATCACCCGCTCTGGACTGAAATTGTTTCTCGTTTTTACTTTCAATCGCTATCGTCTGAAGGAACTTGCGATTTTTTTAATCTTCGAAAATAGCGGACCCGCAGTTGAAATAAATACATGAAGATCGTATCGTCCGTTCGCAGAGCTCGCGTACAGAGTAACAAGCGAATCTAGTGCGTTTGTTGCTCCAAAGGGGTTAATGAATTCCGTAGCAGCGCGTACGAGTATATCTTCGGTGAATCGTGGCCGGTCCCGGCACAGCAAAGTGCAGTAACGAGTAATCAACAGCCTCGCGATGCAAGCCAGCGCACACATTCATTTCGCTAAATGTTGTCCGACGTTCGAGGGTGGGGAAACAGAAAGGGTAGCGTTAGAAAGAGGGACATAGGGATGCGCAGAGAGAAAGACAGAACGTGCAACATCCGTAGGTACGGTTGCCGTTTGGCGGTGACGGTGAGGATGTGTGCGTCGTTAGTATTTAGTGTTTAGTTAACATCGGGGATGGAGAAGCCGCCAGTGTTTGTAATTGGTACAGTTTAGGAGCGACGAAAGCGATTGTGTACCTCACAGATTTTACCCCCGGCCGACGAAGACGCAGTCGCAGAGCTTTTGTCTGCCGGACAGAGCCGCGATTGCGCTTTCGCCAGAGACAGTTTCAATCCGGCACGAGAAAACAGCATGCCAGATGGTGCGGGTACGTATCGTGGTCGTTACTACAATTAGATATTCGCCTCGGTCTGATCTCCAAATAATAACACCGTTCGTGCACCGGCGAACGCCTCGGCGGCAAGGATCCGGGCCTTCTTACTGCTGTTTGCATTCGCGATACGCGCCATTACAGTTAATTATCATGGGATCATTCAAAGACTCGAATATGTAAATATTCCAATTTTTAAATATTTTGCTTCGGAAGTTTTAAGAACGTTTGTCCGTGGTGTTGCTAAAATATAATTTCCTTCCCCATATTTTCTATCAAAGTTTCCTCAGGAGGTGGCTACACTTTTCGCAGCCTTTTGGCTACGCGACAGTTTTTTTTTTTACCCGTGCATGACTTAGTATTCTGGAACGCGTATAGCCACTTATTTGGAGATCAAGAGCACCCCCGAACGAGACGACTTTAGGTGGAGCCGCTCTCTCGCCGACAACAGGCCGTATATTTCATTTTTAAACAACAAAAAAATGCTAATGCAACGCCGTGCCCGTTATCGACTCGACCCTGTATATGAAATAATAAATAATCGCGTAAGCCCCGCCGCCATTATTTTTACGTCGACTTTGCTACGAAGATACACAGTTTCCCCTGGTTACACTCTGCGCCTTCGCCCTCGGTTTCGTTATATACGCTGGCTACGTGACCTCGGCCACACTTTGTCCTAAGAACTTTTTCCATTGAATAGATCATTATGATTTGTGCAACCACTAGGATTAATGTTGTCTCGAGTTTCTTAAAAATTTCTTTCGGAAGCTTCTCCATTCCTAATTTTGTACTGATATTTGTTCCTCTCCATAATCGTATCCAGAGATTGTCCCAACTAAATAAAATGTCTGCTATCTGGTAAGACCTGCGCGGCCAATGGTGAACATTATTCATGCGAGAGTCAACATCAATCAGAGTGCGCGTCGACGCCTTGCTTGTAAACCAGAACGAAAATTCAATTGGATACCGGCGAAGTCTTCCGGAATATCAAGTCCAAGGAGGCGGGCGTTCCTCGATCTTCGGACGACACAGCGTAGAACAGCGTTGGGACGAACGGGAATATTCTTTGACCAACTCTCTAGCCACCGTTTGTTCGTCTATCTCTTCAAGGCGTTTCCCGTATTACGAATTTATTTGCCCGGCGTTCGTCCGGTTTTCCAAATGAAATATTTCCCCGCTGGCGGATGGATATAACACGCCGCGCCTCTCGTGGGGTTTAGCGCGAGATTGAGAAGCGGTCGTGCGAAAAAATCAGGCAAATCACGGGGACCCTTTTCATCGAAGGGACGCCCGATCAAACAGAAATTCGCTTAAACGAACCAGGTCGTTGGACTATAAACTTGTCGT
Organism: Holcopasites calliopsidis; assembly: GCA_023838395.1. Classification (NCBI taxonomy): domain Eukaryota; kingdom Metazoa; phylum Arthropoda; class Insecta; order Hymenoptera; family Apidae; genus Holcopasites; species Holcopasites calliopsidis. The sequence continues at coordinate 5,063,202 of JALHAQ010000009.1, forward strand.
TGATCGACAGTTCAATCTTTCCGATATTTCCCGCAGAAATTTCGTAACTTCCTTTCGAATCTCGCTCGCAGGTATGCGAACAATTTTTTTTCCCCCCCCGGGAATTTCGCTTCGCACGTGACGCCGTGTGAAAACTTAAAAATAATAGCTCGCTGGCCCCGTTGTTCTCCGGGAGGAGAGGTGTGTGCCATCTAAGGACCACCGGGGGTGAATGGGCTCGGGAATGGGTGGTGGTCGCGGGGTGGTGAAACGCTGCTCGAATAAAAATGGGGTGTTTATAAGCGAGTATCCAATGTATCACGCTGTATTTACATACAGCACGCATTTACAGTCCCTTTGGTTATACATCCATAGTAGTCTGCCACCTTTTTCCCAGTAGCTGCTAAAGATAAAGGGTGAATGCATGCAGTCGACGTAATACGAAATTAAATGTGCGATACTTCTCATTTCCATGGGGCTGAATAACATATTATACTTCAAGCTACGAAGCGTTTCGAGATTTAACCGGTTCTTATTGCACGTTGATCATCAGCCGAATAACTTTGCAATCTTTTTTTCGCTAATTTCAATATTTTTCACGAGATCAGGGCGCAAAGGATTTAACGGCGCAGCCACGTAACTCCATCCGGTGAATCGTGTTAAATAGTGCTATTTAATTCTAGTCGTGGAACGTTTAAGCGCTTGTGTCAAGGATTAAATCAAGATTAGCCGCGAGATTACCGGACTACCTACCCGTAGAATGGGGTTGGTTATTCACTAAACTCTACTCTGTCGTCCGCCCTCTCGCGATTCAGCATTTGGGTCAGCCTAAATAACGTATCACCGTCTCCAGGCGAATTGTACGAAAAAGTTGCCCGGTAATATTATATACCTCGTTATTCTCCTAGCGTCACGCGCTAGCTGAGTCTGTGAAATGTTCAACGTAACAAACGCAGCTGCTGCGAGCACTTCATTCGGAGATCCGTTTTCGTCATCGGACCTCCGTTACGACACCGTCGTCAAGTCAAGTAGTGTGTTCATAGCGAGAGTGGCCTTGGAAGAAGCTGTTGCCCTCACGAGAACTGGTCAGGTTCACAGTTTCTTAGAATGGGCCGACAGATGAGACTACTCCTCGCGGTTCGCTGTTTTTCCATTAAGGAATCGCGCTTTGTCTCGTGCCACTCGGCTTCTCTCCTTTGCGACGCGCTGATCGCCCGTTGGAATCGATCCGAATTCTGTTTCGTTCATGGATCTCATGACAATTTCCGTATCGATCTCTTTCCTACATTTTACAATTTTTTTTTTATTCGATCATACTTTGGAAGTTCTACACTCGCCGCATAATACGCGCCCGTTACTGTTGTTGACGGGATGGTGTTATTTATACGCGGCAAGCCATGTTTGATCAAGTGTCTCGCGATGACGACAGCGGCCGAGTCGAAATTGGGAAAAAGTGTTTGTCAGCAAGCGAACGCTGACAAATAATTTTAGCCTGACTAATGGCGAGAAACGTCGCCGGACAGACCGTTTCTTTCATCGTTTTCTTTTTTTTTTCAGTCCAAAGTCCGTCGTATTTTAGTGTCTCACGCTTCTCCGAACCATCGATAAGTCTGACCAATTATTTTCAATTTAAAAACGTCTTCCGTGTAACGAGAATGCCTCCCGACTGCGTACCTCTCCTTGAATTCCAGAAAATAATTAAACAGCAATTATCTTCGACGCCCACCTCCGCTCCTAAACAAGAATTACAGATCCACATGCGAGAGCGCGTATCGACAAGATCAGAAACTTGTGCCATAAATAATATGCGCATAATGAACACGTTGTAAGAGTGAAAGTACAATTACGTATATAGTGCTCGCGTGTACGCACAGAAGGAAGGACGCGTTGTTTCATGCCCAAACTTTTGCCCCCGTGACAAAAGTCGGAGAAAAGTGGAAAAGGAAAGGATAAGAGGCAGCAGGACGACAACTGGGTGTGTTTATTAAAGAGCATTAATCTGCGAATCTGTACAGGGTGTCCCGGTTAAACTGGGCCGTTGAAACGATATTACTTAACGCGTTTTCGTGATACCATTTTAACCGTGTTTTGTAATTAGCCCGGCCCGTAAACGAGCCAGACGTTGTTCTCGACTCTTCCAGCGGCGTTTTCCAACCTCTTGTTCCCTCCTCTTCACCGTCACCCTCTTTCCTTTTTCCCGGTCCGCCCTTTCCCTCATTTTCTCACGGCCCTCTCCCCGGTGTTCATGTTTTTCCGGTCTTGAGAACGGTTCGCGTAACTGGCCTGTGTGATAGCCTTTGTACGATTTTACCGCTTCATTTCGGTGAAATGCTCTCTCCTTTAAAGCAGCTTTCTGTTAACCCGAAAAAGGGCCTACGCTGCGCGAGTATATAAACACTTGACTCCTTTAATTCCTCTCTGTAAAATTTCTCGTGAAACCGAGTAGCTATTGCTATTTTAATTCTGTTCCTACTTTAAGATACTTCATCCTTTTTCTTTCGCCGCAACCCTTTCCGCGAACAGTTATTAGTGTCGGAATTTGCGTATAGCTGGACGCGCCCAGCAACAGAAGGAGCAAAGCGTTGCCGGAAAAAGCGCGGTTAGAGGAGAGGATGGTTGACTTCACGTGTATTTTCTTTCTTTTTGCTCTCTCTCTCTCTCTCTCTCTCTCTCTCGCGTTCTCCCGCCTCCTGGTACAAAATCGTTTCTCCCGCGCGCACACATTCTCGTGCTCGCCTGCAAGGACAGGGTATACCCATACACGCGGAACCGCACGCTCTCCTCGCACGGCAAAACTTAACAAAACAATTTGCTCCAAAGCAAACAACGGCATCCGGTTTACTTGTGAATAAACAACATATTTATTTTTAGAGACCCGGCGGCCGTAACTCGTTTGCTCGGCCGCTCGCTCGGAGCCTCGCGTCTATTTGCCGGCATTACAAGGCTTAACGGCCCTGGATAAAAATTGACGGGACCACAAACACGGTCGGCTGTTTGGAAATTTCTTAACCCTTTCCCCTGTCGCTCGGCCTCGTTAAAATACCGTGTACGCGTGACAAGATATTAAGACCAGGTATTTTCTAAAGGTGTCCTTTGATTAATCAACTGTACGCTTGGCAAATAATTGCAAGCACACTGTTAGTCATTCGTCAGATGAATCTGAGAATTGTAATTAGCAACGAAATGGCGTTGGCATTCGTGCTGGTCCCGGATCGAAGGAGTTCCAACAGCGACCTAATTCCAAGATAAGATAAGTCGTTAAGTGCATGGTGTGGCAACCCTTCGCGATACTACTCGGTGTTTTATTGCCACGCCCCACCCCCGGCGGCTCTCCTTCGGGGCTCGGTGAGATTTATTGTAAAATTCGATAGATATTGCCAATTACAACCCCCGCGGCGCTCCACCTCCCCCTTCCCACGGCCTCGTTCTATCGACAGAGACGGGAGCCACCTTTCCTGTCTGCCTGGAGAATTTTAAATGCGTTTTATGTACAGAGACGACGCGGTACGTTGCATAAATCCATCCCCCTGAAAATATGATTACAATCACTGCCTCCCGTGTTCCTCTTCTCTCCACACCCTTCGTCCAAGCAACCGATAAAACGTTTCATTTCGTCGGAGAGAGTCCAATAAGAAACTCTCCGAGTAATCTTCGTCGATCATCGTTTTTATTATCGTCATGTATACTAATTTTATACCCTTTTTACGTTTTCACCACCCGCGAAGAGTTTCCTAAGTACTCGATGGTGAAATCATTTTTTTCTTTTATGTTACCCACTAATCTGTTGAGTAAGCCGGTTGTAGCTGAAATCGATCAGTACACGATACTGATTCACTTGTCGGTCGTCGCGCGCCACGAGCATGCATGCTATCGATGCAGCAACGAATTAAAGAAAGTTACAACCCTCCCGCATGCTCGAAGCTCGTTAATTCTTCCCATATGTCCACGCGGAAAGAAACTCTACCGCGATAGCTGTTACGGCCGTGCATCCTGTACGTGAAACCCGGTACGTGCGACAACGGAAAGTCAAACATTAGAGGAACAGGTGCAAAACGACATTTGTTTATTCCGAGGGATGCACGGGATGCACAGTGGTCGAAAGTTGTTCCTTCTAGCATGATGTTGCATCGCGAGGTTGCACCGTGCCTCGCTGCCGAGCGGCACACGTCGTCCGTGGCCACGTCGCGTGTTTTGTTTGCGCGTTTCTTTTGTCGCGTGTATGTCCAGCTGGCTGCCTCATGCAAATGTAGCGCACAACGCGCCTCAATAGGCTGCACGTATTTATATGTATGCTATCCGCTTCATTACTTTCCACCGTCACTGTTTATTTCCCGCCTTGTACGTTCGCCGTGAACGAAACGCGAAGGAAGAATAGTGAAGCAGCGGTTTATCGATCGAGGGCTATGCCTAGCACGATTCGTCCTGGCGAGCGAGAAAATAGTTTGCACGCATCTGTGCAGGTCGTTGATTTGTAGAAGCGGCGGCTGATACGGCAAGATAAATGTCGATTAATCTCATTGATCCCTGATTAATTAATCCCTGATTCCATGAAGCTAATTGCCCCGCCCTATGTTACAATTGTCTCCCTATTTATGGTTGAATCTAAACTCGTCGAGGGCGATTTTAATTGCGAGCCGAGTTTGCTCGCAAGCTACCAGAATCGTTTCTTCCTTCCCTGGCTACACTTTGGAAGTGAGAGGCCCGAGCAAGAATCGAAAAGATTGCGCAATGCCCCAGTGAGAATAGAAATTCGGCTAATTATACCTCGATGAAATAATTCGATTAATTCGGCACAGCTGCATTATCGTGTACGCGGCCAACTCTCGCAGCTGAACACACATGTATTCCACGGACCCGCGAGTTTCTCTTCTATAATTGACAGGTGCTAAATAAGTTTATAAAATTCGGAGCTTCGCTTACATATAGCATCTGCAGTATCTCAGTTATACCGAGGAGAACGTCAGTACAAATTTATCGGCGTAATCGCGAATCGAAGGAAATCGGGCGAACCTTTTTGCCGAATTATGATTTCACACAGGAATAAATAAGCTGGGAGAGATTCTTCAGATTTCAGTAAATCCACCGTTTTAAAACTGTCAATCTTTCCTTCGTGTGTTTTAGAGAATTCACAAGTGGTTTGTAGAAGCAGATTGATTCGATATAACTTTGTCACGATTTTTTTACTTGGCACCCGAGTATCTGTGGAAACATCGTTAATCCGTTGACCTATTGATATTGCGTGGATAGTATGGGTAGGTCGGTGGGTGCATGCAAAGGAATATTAATATAATCATGGCTGGGGCAAAGATTCCGCGGCGAAGTAAAGAATGATATAATAGCGAGCCCGTAAGGGATGCGTCTGCGAGCGAGAGGGCGAGCCAGCCGAAGACGAAGTGTTCTCATTATACCGGCTGATTTATGCGCGTGCCACCTCTCGCCGTCGCGAGGATTCTAGGTTAGAAATAAAGTTAAAAGAAAAATAAGGCTTACGGGGTGCAAAGTCGAGAGGCAACGGAGCCAGCGAGCGGAATATATTACAAAAATAAGCCCGCCGTTGCGTGAACGAGCATCGAAAAAACTTTGAAACTGCGAACTCTCCCAGAGATCGATGTCCCTTTTCTTCGCCGCTGGCTTCGCTCGCTTGCCTCTCGAGAAAGCTACCGCGGTTGGAATAAATATTTTCACGGGCAGAGCCCGTAGAACGAAGCGAAACAAATTAAAGTCGCACGATCCTTCGTCGCCTAGCATCTTGCCGTGGCATCCCGCGACTCCTAGGCGTCTGTTGGGAAAATTACAGCGTGACTGTACATTTGACGGTTGCGATTTTGCGCTAATTTAGGTTTCCGTTTCAGGGACACATCGGTGAGAATCCGTTCGACAACGGTTCGTGGGGAAAGGAGCAGTACCAGCCATCGGCGGTTCCTTGGCAGCTGAATCCGCGCGGCCACGCTCGCCCCAGTGTGAGTACTCTACGATACACTTGTAACATTTGCTACGTTCCTCTTGCAAATGTTGAAACGTGCGACGGGAGAACGGGGTATAAAGATGGAGGACGAGAAAAATGATGATAAAAAAGGAGGTGGATAGCGGTAATTGTAAAAGCGCGAGGCAAAGCCACTTTGGAGAATATAACGCGTAGTCAGAGGTCCTGTCCGACACAAGGGCTCGGTGTCTGAAATTTGTAATTCCGGCTTGGATAAGAATACTATCCCTCGGCGGGGAGGGTGAGTAACGGCCGCGGAAAAAGAAATCCGGCCACTCATTGTGTCCGCAGGTAGCAAAAATGCTAGAGGGGCATCCCTCAGTCCGCAATTTTCTTCTCTCTTTCACTTTTAGGAGTCGACGCGACCGCTACGTCGGCCAACCCCTACCCCCGTGCCCTTTCGCTTCTTCTGGTCTCGCCCTTGTTGAAAACCACCCTCTTACTCGGTCGCGAGCTCACTCTCCCGCACCAACTCGTCCTGTCACCCGGTATTTATAATACGCTTTGTTTTCCCTCGGCTATTTGTCTTGGGCTCTCGGTTCCTTCGCTAACGTTATTATCTCGCGTTTTATTTTTATTTAATTCCAGCCTGCCTCCGAGTCCTGTACCACTCCACCCGCCGTCGTTCTCGTACTGTTAGTCTCTCCACCGACCACTCCGGCGACGCCCGGCGCCGTCGTTACTTATCCGTCGACGACCCTTAACGAGCGAAACGTGTCCCGCGATTTAGGGAAAACTTTGTGCTCGGTACCACTTGTTCTTTCCCTTTTTCTCCTTTTATCAATCCTCCGGCTCTTCGCGATCCGTTTGAATCATTGTCTTACCCTATCAGGCTTAGACGGCAGTCGTTATTTAAAGTAATGCACGTTTTCGCTAAACGCGAGTCGTGACGCAAATGTTGTACCGCAACGCGAGTAACGCGCGTGTTAGTAAGATTAAATAAACGGGGAATGACGTGTAATCTAAATCGTATACGCGATACGAAACAACGCGAAACGAACGTAACGCGCAATTTCCAAGATGGTTAACTCAATTGACGTCGATGCGTTTTACCTACAATTTGCATCGACGATCCGAGCGCAATATCCGCGTTCGCCGGATTTAATTTTATCGGACAATAACCGTATCGTTGGTCGTCTTATTGCTACGCAATGTCTTCATTCACCAATGCTCGCGCACGCGATTTCACTGTGCAAAGTGTGCACGTATGTACCCTCGCTTGCTAGGATTACACGTTTACACGCAATGGAAAAAAAATAAATAATGTTTATCTTGGCTTTTACGTGCGATAGGGAGGCAAAGTCGATGCCGCCCACGCACGTATGCCGCCTCTAGGAAAAAAACCATTCGTGTCACTCTGCACGTACGTGCGTGTGTGTGTGTGTGTGTCAAGCTGGTTTATTGAAATCGTTTCTTCGTCGGCGTGTCAGTGCGCCGACCAATGCAACTGCAATGAATACCGTACGTATTGTTGCACGCAACCTATGTTCCGCTTAAGATCGCCCGTGCATCGTGATCAGAGTTACCTGCAATTTATTACTCTCCAATGAATAGGTTTCGTGAACGAACAGGGATTACTTACGTGTACATTAATTGCACAAGCTAAGCGATTTTTTTTAAATATGACGTACATCGATAGTTCGTGCAAGAGTAAAGAAAGTGCCCGTACAAGGGGAGCTACGCGACGAGCTAAACATGTGTACGGACCATTTTCTAAGAAGTTGACAGACATACACGTGTGTCGAGCAACGCGACGCGATTCCACAATGCGCACATGCACGCCGCGAAAAAGCTTCCACGATCCGAGCATGCTTACAGAGGCATAGAACTATGAGATCATCGAGTTTCTAGCATGCACTTAAGTGGAAACACTGACGTCAACGGTTTCGGCCAGTTTCGTTGGCGAATGATCCGCGACCGATACGATGATATCAGGGAAGACTAATGCCGATCGTGCACGTGCGTGCGTTATACCTGGCCGCCTCTGTTTCGATCCCGTTTCATGAAACACTGTTGGCCGCCGGAGAGTAAACTGATTGCAAGTTCTCCGCGTCTCGCGAAATAATTAGAGGCGCGAGAATTTATCGCGACCGATCGGCGGACGCGATTAAGCTTTGGTCGAATTTCCCGTTGGTATTATAAAGTGGTATAGCCGCGAGTATAGCCAGCCGGGAGACGAAACTGTGTTTTTTCGGGGCGTGGAAATATCGGAGACTTTAAAAGGGATTCTCGAAGCGTAATCCGCACTTCTCTCTTTCTCCGGCAATATGAATCGCGAGAAAAATCAGAACCGGATGGGGGTGGCGAATCTTCAGCCCCGTCTCGCCGCCCCTGGGTTTTAAGATATGCAGAGCACAACGCACGCTTTCCTAGCGAGACTATTTTAATACGAATGAGAGGGCGGGTGAACACGGGGTGGCGCCGCTGGAGGAGGAGAGTCTCGCCGAAGATCTACTTCTTGATTACAGAACTTTTTACCTAATTGCATAACATTGTTACCATTTACAAAGTCGCAGCCGGTTGTACGTCGACTGACTACTAATTAGGAGTCCCCGATTAGCGGCGGGCGAACGAGATCACGCCTGCCACGAGTTCGATAAATTTTGGCTGATTCCCCCGCGGTGCTATCTCCTTCGCATAACTTACTAATAAGACAAAAAATTGCTGCCGTTGATAAGCTTTTTCGAAGGGAGCGATATGTGACTTGTACGAATCGCGGACAACGATTATTGTGAAATAGAACGAGATTACCTGCAGGATTGTTTCTTATCGGACAGATTTTGCCTCTGAGAGATAGTCATGCGCAAGGGACGCGTTCTCAACGATGCAGACGATTAAGACGTCTGGTCCTCGACCTCCGTTTTCCATTCCAACCCTTTAAACGATTCTGCTTCAACCCTTTCCTCCCTGTGATCTTCCTTGTCCTCTGCTTCTCATCCGATCCTCACATTACGTAATTTTCTCTTTATTATTTTATAATTCCCGCGATCCTCAATCTCTTCTCGAACACGCTCGTGGCTCACGTTCGTCCCGGACTTCACAGTCCGCACGAACTCATCCCACGCCATGCATACTAATGCATTCTCGCATTTATTAATTATTCCCCGCTAGTTACCGGTGGCTTCTCGCCCCCCCCCCCCCGACGTTGTTCCTTCTCTGCCGCGGCAATGATAGATTAAACCACCTAGATTCGGCGACGGACAATGTAGCTCACGTACTCCTCGACGTTTCGGCGGTGTTCTCTGTTATCTTGGAGGATTTTTCAGCCGTTCGCACGGCACGTTCCACTATTCGCGTTTCGGAAAACTCCTGACTTCCATACAAAAAATATTTCCATTTCGCCAGCTTAAAGATTAAATATTCTTTTACGCTGCTTTCTTTCCCGGACAAATACGCCAGAGAATTCAATCCTCCTTTAATCTCTGCACGATTCCTTTTTCATGGGAATCGCGAATGTTTAATTGGCTCGATAGAGAGACAGCTAGTGGCTACATTAATTGCACCGAATTGCTGGGGTGGTTCAAGCAGGTGCCACTCTAACCATGGATCAACCCCCCGGTGGGGGATGACCAGTGGAAAAGGCGGCTCGCATTGAATGCTAAACAAAAGCTAATTTATATCTGGAGGTCGGGACTTTGCCGGAGATCGGGAGATGAATGGTTGTACTTCTTGCATACCAAGTGGCTCGCCAGGTCCTGTAGGACTACACAGTTAAAGATCCTGGGGGAGGATGTTCCCTTCGGGGTAGTCACTTGTACACCCGGATCTCCCATTCACGAGGAAATTGTAGACTGTTTTGGGAGCCCGCCAAAAATTGCTCGCCTCGTCACCTAATCATCACCCTCGTCGTCAGATACATTGACAATTTCCTTTGCGTTATACTCTCTTTTTTATCGCGCGGTGGAATTAAAAGTTTCGAGCAGATGGGTGGGGAACGAGCAGCGAGAACATTCCCTTTAGGGCTGCCACCCTTAAAATTCGGCCGTTCAATAATCATACATCCCCTTCAAGAACCCGGCTACCCTTTCGATAATGAACGAACTTGCCGTTCGAAAATCAGCAGCATTGTCGAAGTAAGCTCTGCAATCTGTCGAGTTACTTTTACAAATGAAAAAATTCAATTCTCGTCTTTTCTTCTACCGGCGTTGAAAGTCAACGATTCCTAGAAGAAAAGATTATTCCTTCCGCCTGTTCGCTTGAAACACGCCTCTCAATATCATGGTTTGTTAATACGATAGTGCCTCGAAAAAATAGCATAAAAATCGGGTCTCGCGAAGCAACGTCCCAGACGTAATTAAAAGAAAGTTGCCTGCAAAGGTGAATCTCGAAATGAGATCAGTTTTCCTTCGCCCGATCGAAAATCTCTATTCCCTTGACTTGCTGTTACCGCGTATCATGAAAATCTCATTCAAAAAGTTTTATTCTTCCGCCCCGTACCAAAAGGGGACGCAGGGAAACGGGATTCCTTAAGAGAGGAGAGAAGCCTGTTGATTCTGACGCCGGTGTTGGATGGGAAACATCGTCTAGCCGGCGTTGAACTTTCTCGATACACAAGGCAACATAGCAACACAACACAGTAAAGCACAACAAGTGGGGGGGATGCTGGGGGTGGAAAGCTCGATAGATATACAGGCGGCCGTGGCTGGAGAGAGGCGCGCGTCGCTAGCCCACGTGCTTTCAACCCCTCCCGGCTCGCCTTTCCTCCCTTTCACCGTCTGTCTTCCACTCTTTCGCTCACTCTAAACAACCCCTCTACCCACTGATCGGCCGACCGTGTACACCCCTGTCATCCTCCGCGCGTGGGAAACGCAGCCTCTCGCACGAAACACCACGTGCTTTCCTCGGCACACCTTTATGAATCGCTGCTATCACGCGTTCAGTATTAATGGAACATTTCAATAAATTTTAATCGAATGCTTGATTAAATTCGGTGATCGTTCTCCAATCTATTATATTTAAAAATGTTTTTAGTGACTGTAAGAGCACTGTTTTCGTGCCTCAAGTAATATTAACTAGGTAGAGTAACTGGAGGATGATAAGTTGAGCCCCGAGGTAAGGTGTACAAACGCGAGCTTGTAAATAGATGTCTGGATCGTGCGAACGCTTCTGCATATCGTTATACGTACTCGGCAAGAAAGGGGTACAAGCGTAGGAAGTTTCGCTGTGGAAGGTAGTAGAACCGTGGCTGATTCCGTTCTCTCTGTATTCTCCAACTCCTTACATGCACGCGTATGCAGGCGCTGGTAATTAGTGTCTTAATGAGGCCGCGCCAAAGGGGAACTCCGTAAATAATTAACATGTACGATCTCACGCTCGAGCGCAGCCAGTTCGCGATCTCGATCTCGAAAGGGATACGAAGTTTTTTAAGTACTCTCGCGTGAGCTCGTAATTATTGTTAATTTAATATAAATGTCAAGTTTCCTCGATTCCGATCTTGGCATTTAAACTTTCTTACTCCCTGAACCAATAAAGGGAATAGAAAATAATGTTCGGTCAGATTCGAGAACTGGTTTCTATTTTCCACGGAAAGGACACGGCGCCCGTTAAAGCCCCGATTAATTTTACATCAGGCGTCCTTTCACACGAACTCTACCACTTTTCCGATTCTCTGGCAAGCAGCACTTTACGACATGCATTATTCCGCGCGGGGTTGTAAAAGAAACATAGTTTTGATTTTACGTCCTGGCGGTGATTTTTGTCCGCTCGTTACGGACGTCAGACTCCGGGGTAACGGGCATCCGAGATCGGGTCGCGCAAGCCCGCGAACGTGACTTCTCTTCCTCGGCTATATATCCTCGCCTTTATCTCTGTCCTGTTCTTTATTCGTCCGTGTACATACGCGACTTCATCAAGCAGAGTTTCGGGTCTTGCCGCGCACGTTAACTCCAACCCCTCGGTTCAGGGGGAGGGATGGTACTTTCTTATTCTTGGCTCCGGCCGGCGATATAACAGTGGAGATTGATAGACAGGGGAGATCTAAATGCAGCTAATCAAGAGTTAACGTCCCCGTGGAAAACGGGTATCATTTTTCTTGGCAGTACTTCGTCCATTCCTTACGATTTTTATTCTTGGTTCTGGGAAGGCGATACGATGACACTGTAAAAGGGCTGAACGATCAGGAAATCCAAAATACGGGCAGGATATTTAATCACAGTGCCGCGAAGGAGTTGAATTCCGATTTTATCAACTCATCGTGACAGGGCATGGAAATCAAACGACCTAAAGTAATTCCGACTGCATCTCCAGACATTACTTGGTTCTCTGATCAATACGTACGTTCTACCACCCTCCCCACCTCCCTTCTCTCTCTCTCTCTCTCTCTCTAGGTGGACGTGTACGCGGCAACGTCCCGACAGTAGCTCGCATCTCAAGGAGAGAGAGGAGAAAAAAAAGGAAGCTCGCCGGGGCTGAAGGGGGTAGAGAAAAGGGATTTCGCGAGTCTGCGGTAATCGCGCTCGCTCGCGAACCGTCTCTCCCCCCCCCCCTGCCCCTCTGCTTCGCTGTCTATTTTTTTTCCTTCCCCCCCGAAAGCTTCCTTCGTGGAAGGGGCACAGGGGGGTCACGTGGAACGGCGTGAATACCGAGTGGGCGGATAGCACGGATGGCTAGAACAGTCTCGAGCCAAGCATTGCGCGCGCATTTCTTGTGTGTGGAGTACAGTCGCACACAGCCACCCTTGTACCCCTTCGCTGCAAGCAACCGCTCTACGAGCATGCGTCTCGCGCGGATTTTCGTCTGCGTGTACGAAACACACATGCATCCCTGGCGAAACCATTTTAAAGCATGGGATAGCGACGGCGGAGTAGTAGACCAAGAGGAGACGATGGTGGTGGCCAAAGCTCTGGTTCAATGGTGGTGGAGGAGCTGCGCTTCCACCCGGCTACGAAGGACGCCGGACTGGTGGTGGAGCGGCAAAAGTAATAGATGGAAGATGGAAGATGTAGTCGTGCGACGGTGGACCAGCAGAGAGGGGGTGGTAGCGGAGAGAATAGAGTTCGAAGAGATCTTCTCTTAGCCCGGATGAGCGAGACGGACAGCGAGGATGAGAGAGAGAGAGAGAGGGAACGATTGGAGAACGGATGGACGAGCGAACCAGGACTAGGCGGAGGGAAGGAGTGGGTCGCGGATACGAATAGAGTGACAGAGATAGAAGGGACGAGAGTAACTGGCGCGTAGGCGGATCAGAGAGAGGAATTCCACGGAGGCGTGTCTTCCCCGGCGCACCAGGTGCAAAGGTGCGCGAACGCAACATCGCCACGCCTTTTCCACGGGGCGACGGTGGCCTAGAACCGCGCGACGTCGACGACGACGACGGCGGCGGCGACGAGGTCGACGTAATAGGCGGTCCTCCTCGTCTAACCACGGTGAACGGAGAATCTTCCGTCCTCCTCCACCCTTGCGAACGTCTAGCCGGGAGACACATCCCCCTGCTCGTTGTCTTGCTCTTCCAACCTTTCTCTCCTCCACCTCTTCGCGTCTTCCTCTTACGGCCGCACCATCGCCTACCCCCTACCAGGGGGGTAGTATGTTAACGGACGGGTCGCGTCCGACCCAACCATTCAGAACCCAGCTTCTGGTGTCAACGTCCCGAAGTTTCCACGAGCTTCTCTCCCGAATATGCACCTTGTACGTTTTCGGTGGACGGGACAGGGCTGGAGGGAGAACGCATCACGCTTGCGAGCGAAAGGGTGGCACCGGGCAAGGTGGCAGCGGCATGCGAGGCGGAAACGACGGGGGTGGCGGTGGTTGGACAGCGCAGATGGGGAACAGCCGGATTCTTTCTGTCCTGCGGGATGACTGCGACCCGGAATGCAGGGTCCACGGTATTCAGCATCACGTAACGCATTTACGTTGCTAGCTGCGCGGTAAACAGAAATTGGCGAGGGGTCCCGAACGTGACCGCGATTTCTAGCTCGGGGCACCCACGACCTCTCGCCATGTTGGTTACCCGCTACCTGGTCACCTCCCTAGACTTCACCTTTCAATGAATTACTTATCGACGAGGACTCGTCATTGCAAAGTCTCGCAATTTTCTAGAGAGAAATTAAGAGTTTCAAGGAAGCCCGTACCAATATCAATTAGATTTATACCTTATGGATCATCGGGCCGGTAATAAAGTGTGGAACAGCGTAGCACGGATGCCTGGTCGGGGGTATGAAATAAATCGCGCCGGGGGGGCGGATGAATATCGCGTTACGATTCAGAGACAGAATCGTGGAATTTAAACTGAGATACTCGAACATTTCCAAACGCGAAACCTCGTTTACACGCGTTGTCTCCGCTATTAATTGTTCTCCATGCGGTGAGTTCGCGGAACGATTTAATTACGATCTCCTCGCCGACTGAGGTGTACGATCTTTTGCACGATCATTGATTAATTACAGTTTCCGCGCTCCGCGTAGCACAGGTAGGCAACAAATTTATTTATTCCATTTTCTCAATCGCGCTCCGCCTTTCAAGGAGACACTACAGCCAGCGACGCATCCGTTCCGTATGCGACAATTCGCATCTCCATAATCGTTCGTCCTCCACTGTCGCGGTTATTGCATTTTCCTATATCCTTTGGCTGGAGAGCATCTCGAGCTCTCCCTCCTCCACCTTCTGTTTCATGGTCCTCCTGTGCTCCATCAGCGTCTCCATGCAGTTTGTCTCTCCTCCTCTCCGCCACAGCTCTACCTGCACCCCTTCCATCCGACAGTGTCTGCCCCTCTTCTTCCCTCTGCCACCCACTTGCTGGTGCTGCTTTCTCTCGCGATTCCATTTCTGCGTTGTTGAACTATAACTCTCTCTAGGAAGGCAGTGGCAGCTATTACGTCGGCTCCTAAGCTATTACGGCATCTGAGAAGGTCGTCGGTGGCGTTGTAAGGGGGGTATCGAGGAAGTACCACGGTAGAAGGAACACAGGGGGGGTACGGCGAGGCTGTCGGGGGCGGAAGGGTGCATCGGGTTAGGTGAGGTGATGTATTGAGATCCCATTGTATCCACGGAATCCCCTAAGATTGCCAAACGACGTCCTCTCCCACTTCACTCTTCGCCTTCCATCTTCCGCCGTCCACCTTTCCATCCGCCCACGCTCTGCCTCCTTCTCGCAACCCCCTCTCGATCCCCCTCTTCTCGCATAATACGTCACCGGTGGAAAGGCAAGCCTCCGCTTCCACCTTTCGCAGAGTCCCTCTCTGCTATCGTATATTTCTTTTTTCCATTTTTTTTTTACTCTTCATCTCCTCCGCGCCCCACTCTGAACTCCTTCGACCACCCCCCGTGGTCGATTCTTTTCCGCTTCCATTGCGTTCTCCTTTTTCACGAACCAGAACCTATGCAGATGCGCGTGCCGGAATATTCATGCCGTGACGAAAACAGGAAAAAAACCCTCTCTTCTTCTTCCTCCTACTCCGAGGGAGCCTCGATTTTTTTTCTCTGCTCCATCCCCTTTTTCCTTCTCGTCGAGCGTCTTTAATAATACCACGTCGTGTGTCCGCAAACCGCGTGCAGTATCGATGGCTCGCATAATGTCGAGCTCTGCTGATATTGGCTAGGGTCGGTCGTGACGTTGAAGGGAACGCACGGTGGTTTCTTCCGCCGACCGAGAAAGCGAACGGGAAAGGAAAGCGAGGGAAGGCGGGTACACGGAAAGAGCAGCGACAGATGCAGATCGGGAGGAATTCAAATTTTTGCGCGAATGCCCGCCGGTCCAATAACAACGTTTATTATTTTAACGACCCACGCTTCGGTTCGTCGTCACCTTTGCCTCCGCGCGACGTGTGTGCTCGCCTTCGATTCGACAAAGGGTATTTATCGATTCCTCGGCCGGCGGATGGTATTCAGCCGTCCCCTTTATATAATTATTTTTCAGTTGTCCATCCCTACCGTGTAATTTAGCGGAAAGCTGTCTGGCAGAATATTTCTTTTATTAGAAAATCGCTACGTTTGGTATCGTGGGTGGAAACGACTTCAAAGTCAACATTCGTTAGGAGAATACACAGTGCCAGGGGATGATTATCGTTCCGTTATGTGCCTGCGTATCGGTAGGGACTTCTATAGAAAAGAAATTGCGGCCAGTAAATATCCGGGAATGCGTTCATATCGCAGCCGGATCAATAAGACGTTACGTAGACCGCTCGCGCGAAAACGGAAGCCAACATTACCCTCAAGATAGCGCGCAATTTCGTTAAAAATAACGCCTCCCTATCTATTACTAGCCCTGGTAGTCAACATACGACCGTTGCACTGCTACTCGAATGGTCTGCATAATGCATATGCCTGCCGCGAACGATGGTGAAATTTAGAAACGTGTCTAATACAAAATCCTGCTGCCTTTTTAATGTCCACGAATTATACACAGAATTCCATCTAATCTCAGACACCTCCGTGCATCTTTATTCAGCCATTTATTCCGAAATGTTGCATCAATGAAACGTGAAAAATAAAATACGAAAGGTCAACCGCGAATACTTTAATTGGAGTTATAATAAACTCGGCGGGGCGTTCTTGCGCCCCGCGGATGGCGGACAAGTACGCAGATTTTAATTGGCGATCGGCCAATCTCCGTTGTTTCGATACACGATCTGGTACAAATATCCGACCATGTCGGATATGCATCTCCCCCGGTATGCGACAAACGATGTTTGTTTCGCGATCGAAACTCTGTTGGAGGGCAACTCGGAGGATCCAAAAGATTCGGATCGTCGAAGATGCGTCATGAAGGCCGTTATGCATGATCGAGTCCGAACCTGGACAGAGGCCGATGCCTCGTTCGTGGAGTAAAAAAACGTACGTCATCGTTGCTATTTCCGCGCGAGAGCACGTTGCCTCGAGCCTTTGGCCATCGATCGCGGTTCAGAGAGGTCCGTAACCTTCGATTTGAATTATACCAATCGCGCAAATGCTACGGACACGCGACGGGAATTCTTTTTCTTTCATTTCAATTAGAGAGGTTGATGGCCAGTTTGTATCAGAACATTATAAAACGATCGGTTTAGTATAATTTGATTGTACGTAACACCTTGTGCGACAGGTGGGAGAGGCGAAATATATGCCGGGATTGTTTATTCGCGTATCAGGCGCAGCTTGAAGCCACCACCAGGTAGAAAAATAAATATCTATCGGCCATGTGTCTATTAGATGTTGTCCGGTATCGCTGTTAACATAGCAACTTTATCGCTATCGTCGAAACCCTCCAGTAGGTATATTTTACAATGGAAATCGGGGAACACAGCACACCTTTTAATCGAACTGAATACGCATAGTTGGTGCAGAATGATCGCGCTCAATCGGTCATGCTTACAGACTGTTCCGAGACAATCGGCGGGAAATTGGTGGGTGGAAAAGTTAGCACGGAAAACGTCTAGCGGAAAATACGAAACCGTCAAGAAGGAAACGGCAAATCCTCGGAAAGTTCTCGCGGAAGCGGCACGATAAAGCCGTCAATTTTCACCCTCAATACCGTTTGTCTCCGCGAAAGAAAGGAAAGCAAGCAGCACAGCGGGCGTGAAAAGAGCGAAAGAGAGACGTCTGCGAAAAGGGGAGGACGGAGGGAGAGGCGAACGGGGATGGGAGAGCCCATCGGAAAGGAGGAGACATTTATTACGACTTTAACTGGACTTTGTGTTTATTCAGCGACTGTTGCTCTCGCTTACTGTCACTCCCTTCGTCTACTTCTTCCTCCACTTCGTATTGGGAGCAAGCAACAGCCAAAGACAGACACTCGGTACACTGAATACACGGGGAGCGAAGGTCCATGGCTCCCGTCGCGTGAAATTCTTGGCACGTAGGGTGACCATCCGGCCGGCGTGCTTCTTCCTCAACCCCTGTCACACGAAGCCTCCTTCCTCTCCCTGCGCCTCCTCGCGTCGGGTGAATCTTTCACTTTATCCACCGGTGGACACCGATCCGGCAAACTTCTCGCGCCCTCCGCTTCATCCCTCTGAATATCATTCCGCGAACGTCTACTTGCATCCCTTTTCGGTCTCGTCAAGAGGAACTACGTGTCCGCCTGACGAGAGACGTTTCGAATGTTTGCCACGTCTGCCTTTCGCCTTCGTCAGGCCGCGGTTCTTTGATTTATCCCGATCGAGAGAGGCCGTCCTGCGGGACGTTGACTTCTTTGCGTGCGCGTCTCGCCTCCGGGTCCGGTCGTTGCTTGAAACTTTATAGCCGAGCGTGATTGTTAAATTAATACGGACACGATGTTTCATGAGGAATTATTCGGATATTGAATATACGTTTGACGAATCTGCGCGTTCAAGTATCTCGTATTGCTACCGGGAAACGTCGAATTCGTTTAATCGCCGCCGGAGAAATTAGAACCGGCAACGCGATAATATCCCGTAGGTGTTGAATTGCACCTGCACGAATTGCATCATTAGCAGCTGACTCGATGTTTTCGCGCGTATCGTGTATTTAACGTGTCACCGTCGTCGCGAGCCCCGGCCTTTGTGTACGCTTCAAACGATAGCCCGGCTCGCGTTGGGGAAGATCAGCTGAATCTACGATTCGATGGCAGAAAAATAATCATCACGGTCACGTAGTCGATGGGCGGTAAATCATTCTCGAACGCGGCGAAGAAGGGGGCAAGCCACGGTGTATCGAGTGAGAGGAAGAAGCCCGACTGTTCCGCTGCGCGGAAGAGGAGGCACAGCAAAGACAATCGCGCACAATTGGCACATGAAATTTAAAGAAGCAAAAGGGCGAGAGGCGACGCGGGTGGAAGGGCCAGTCGCTCACTCAATATACCCACGCTCCGCTGTTCGAGCCCTTATTCTTTTCTCTTCCTTCCACCTCGCTGGAAATTTACATTTCCTCCCTCCTGCTGGAACTGTCTGTTTATCCCGCTTTCTTTTAAAGAGCCGCCTGGTGGCTATGCCCTTCCCCCCAGCTTTTCCGAACCCCCAACTTCAAACCACCCACGAGTTCTCTCTCCGTCCCTTTTTCCCTCTATTGTTTTCACTCGCCGCTTCTTCTTCTCTCCGTCGCGCAAGGAGGATGTTCCTCCCTCTCCGACGAACCCGCAGCACCTCATCTTCCGTTATACAGAGACAATCCTCCATTTACGGCGAGATTACGCTTCGTTGGCCGATAATCGAAAATATGCCAACGAATAACGCCCCGGAATTATTTGTAGCCTTCAGTCTCTCCGATGCTGATGAGAGACAATCGGGCGCGAAAGAGGGTCGTGAGATCGCAGTTCACCAAAACTCTCCCTCGTCCCATCTTATCGTTGCATCGAAACACCCCATCTTTTGTTCACATGTTTATAGTAAACGTGTGTCAAACGGTAATTTCTAATCTTCTCCGACTAACGCAACGTTTACCTCTTTCCTTTCACTCGTTCACGAATGGTTGGCTTACTACCGCGAGCTTTCCAACGGAGGACGGTTTATTAAAACGTTCAATTTCGTATATTACGCATTCGTTACTCTTATCTAGGAGGAGGGTCGCGCCGGTCCCAGTGCCTGGGAAGCTCGAATCGGGCCGTGTCGTTTCGAAAACGTCGCTCAATAAACGAAAAAAGAGGGATCAGCATTCGCGGCGGGACGTAATCCGTGGATCAGATGCCGAAATCAGCGGGTAATTGACGCAATTTCTTTCCCCGCCCTTGCGGCCACTCGCGAAGGATTTCTGTAAAGTGTACGCCGGAGAAAATGAGACAGACAACGATGGGAAGATCGGGAACGAGTAGGGGAAAGAAGGAGTATCTGGAGAGAGAAGGATAGACCCCGAGAGACCGCAATCTCTTTTTCTCGAGTTTCAGTGTGGCACGGGGTGGATTTTAGCGCAGACTCTAAAAGCCCGGCCAAGTCTCTCGGCCGCGGAAGAAGCGAACCTTTAATAAAGAGCTTAAGCGAGCTAAATAGAAACATTTTTCCGTCGGCTTGACTCGCCTCGCTTCCCGAGTCTTGGCTCCGTTGCAATGAAATGAGTCGCGGCTGCTCGTGCATAAGTAATCCGCAGATGAAGGTATCCCAGCCCCTATTCCGTCACCCTCTCTTGCTCGAGTCTCCTCCTAGGAGTCGACGTATATCGGTCTAGAATCTTTAAAAATCGACCGAGGTACTTTTTCTCATGTATTGGTACGAGAACGCTGTAACAATTTTTCCTTTCTAATAGGCACACCATAATTTTGATACAACTCTACGAAAGAAACCTAAGTTTATAACTAATTAACCGCCTAATAATACATTTCTAACGGTATTCCAAGCGTCAGCAAGTGGTATAAGAAAGCCATACATCATCGCGTTAAATTTATCTTAGCGTTCCTCCCCGGCTGACGGTTCGTGGAACGGAATCCATGTGTCGGTGGTATCTCGAAGGCGGAGGGCGGAGGTCGTTTATGGCGGAAGTCACTCGATGGGGGAAGGATTCGGTAATTATTCGCTATAGGCTTGAAAAATTGCCACCTAATCCCGAAATCGATAGTCCCGGTGGAGAACGCACGAGTGTCAGGAACCCTCTCTCCACCCTGCTTCCACACCCCCCTCCCCCCTGCCCACGTATCAGTTTTTTTTCTTCAGTCGCTGGAAAAAAGGGTGTGGAAGTCTGCGCGTAAACGTATTGGTGGCTGGCGTTCTTTCTTCGCGAGATCTACCCACCGCGACGGTGTGGTCGTATTATGAAAATAATGTATCGATATTGTAATAAGGGAATGATTGGATACGTCGACGCTGATATATTCATCGGCAACCCCTAAATTCACCCCTTCCCACAGCGGTCCCTGCTACACAGGCAACGTCTCGTATTCGTGTGAACTATTATTCATATAACGTATGGGGCTTTGCGAGGTGTCTGGGTTATATCTTTGGGACGCTAAGGCTCTATTTTTTGGATGAGGCATTGCGGGTATAACGAAAGATGGAATAGCTCGGCTGCAAGCTGTTTGTCGCGAGAAGAGTCTCCAGGAATAAAATATTTTTTCTCCGGCAAAAAGGGAAATGTTTCTACATGGAATGGAATTGCAACATTCTTCCGATTTTCCGTGCCTTTGCTACGATTCTCTCGTAACAACACTGACGCATAACTTCACGCCGACTGGCTTCTGGGTAGACGATACATTATGAACGAGCAAGTCTCGAGCAGCGGCACGCCGTCTAGGAAACCTACAAATCAGAAATTCGTATCAACGAAACTCGTCTGACTCCCGCCGCCTTTCCCACGGACTCTTCCCTGACGTTGCACCCTTGCCTCAGCCTCGAATGTTACAGCATCCACGCTTTTCCGGCGCCTCGCGCAGCCGGATTAAACGAAGAACGAACCAGCCACCCTCGTAATCCGCTTGTCTCGCGATCTCGCGGCCGATGTATAATTTATAAAACGGCATTAAACGGTCTAAATGTCGCTCCTCGGTTTCTAGTCCGCGACGCTTTGCTGCTCCGTTAGGCAAGCGATGTATACATATACACGTACACCTAGAGGGTGAAGGGTGCCGCGTGGATCATATACCTTTCAGGGGGTGGTCGACTGCTCGGAGAAGAACATATTAGCTCGACTTAAGGCGCGGCATAATGATCTCCTGGCGAAACCGTCTTACCCCGAGCCTCCCATGGCTCTCCTCGTGCAGTCAAGGGGGTTCGTAGGGAGTGGGTGGGGTTTTTTTTTCGTGGGGGGACTGCGGGCACTCGGGCGAAAATAAGTGCGAGTTTCAGCCACCGCTGATTGCGAACCGTGACTCTTCTTCACGACGCTCCGGCCCAGTATAAAGTAATGTCTCCGCAAGAACAGCGAGAGGAGGGTGCACGCGAGGGTGGTTAGAAAAGAGCGAGCGCCTGCCTCCGTCTGAAGGTTGGAGGGTAAGCTTTAAAATCGGCGTCAAACGCGAGGCCACCCTCGGCCGCAAATTTTTATTCATTGACACTACACGGCTGAGCACCCTCCAACCGCAAAGGCTAAAAGACGGAGGAGGCACCTCGAGTGCTACGGTTTTTCTTGGCCCACTCCCTGGTTGCGCGATATTGGGGTTCTCCAAGGATCTCGTGGAGGTATTATTGCAGGTATTATAAACTGCTCTTACTTTGCCGGCGTTAAGTAGAGCTACCTGAATATCGGATACGTAACGCCTTCATTTCCTTTATTGGGGTAGTTATTTTTCTATTGCGTTGCGGAATCAAGTGGTGGTAAATTGGAAATTTCATAAATCACTACGGAGACGTGCGAAAGCTGGCGGTGGGCAAATGTGCGAACGCGCGTGTGCTTCAGGATGGAATACGGCAGGGGTACGCGGATCGGTCCTTATTTACTCTAAAAGGTAAAAGGGAAAAACCGAGTGTTGCGGCGCGGTGGTCTGTCCATCCATAGCTCAATGGATACTTTCGAAGCCTGACCGTTCTCACAGTAAATATATCGAAGTGAATTGCAACTTCGTCCCTAATCCAACCCGAAAACCCCTGCGATCAAAACTTGATCCATGGCGCAGCACTAAATTCACCTTGAATTTATAAGCTGCCGACGTTGTTCCTTCTATATCAAACATTTTTTTTTGTTTTTTAATTGGAGACCACACCGTGCAAAAGCGTTGCCTCTTTGCTGGCGACACGGATAACGAATGTATAATTAATCCTATTGCGTTTAAATGATAATGACAGGGCTTTTGCCTGACGTCGTAGCCGGAAAAAGGAAACAATCGTAAAGTATCCATATATGCGTGTAAAGCCCAGTAAACCTCTTAAGCTTAACTCTAAAGCGTCCGAAGTTACCTTTTAGTGGGTGATTAGCAAAACCGAGCTCACCTTTTCAACGGCCAATTACAGCAGATTCCGGAATAATCCTATTACCTACATTAGCTCATTATTGCATAACTGCGCCTCAGTGTACTGTCCGCTTAGTCCCTGCCGCCTGTAGGATTTCTATAAGTGTCTATTTCAAAGCTCCGTCGAACTCTCTAATATCGTTCGTCCGATACGGTTCTCTCTTGATCGTTGCCCGCGTACGATATCAATGGCACACCTCCTTAGATCACCCTTTTCGTTCCCTCCGATGCGCAATTCCAGCTACGCTGTTTTTGAACAGATAAAAATGCGTACGAGTGCCGCGTCTTACGTGGATCGTTCCCCGTAGCCGGAGGATTTGCTGGTCGCCAAGCGAGGTAGAAAGCTTATCTGGACCAGCGGAGATTTTATTTAGATCCCGGGCTATAAATGCGAAACGTTTCGACCGGCCAATCAAGCGGAGGGGTGAGTGTGAAGGGTGTTATAGGGCCACTATCCGATGTCCACACCTCTGTTGTCAGCTAATGTCGGGCCATTGTAAGGGGTCGCTCGTAAGCGCGGCGAATCTTCGCCTCTCGGAGAACGTGGCGTTGCCCCGGAATGTAGCGGCACGGAGGAGGGTTGGAAAAAAAGCAGAGAGGGAGGGAACGAGCGGCCGAGTCAGGAACCGGAGCGTATTAGTGCGGGAGTTTCACGGATTCCAGTGGAACTACCACAACCGCCACCCCTTTTTCGATGTTAGACCGGTCGACACCCTTGGTGGCTATCGGCTGACGGCAATCCGGCTAAATCTCTTCCACCATAAACGGCTAAACAAAGAGGTCCATTCTTCAGGACCGGCGACCCCCCTGGTCACACTGCCAGCCGACCTGCCCACTACCCTTATCGGCCTCTGTCCACCACTTACGATCATCCATCTGGATCTCTTGCTTTCCGGGCAGAAAGCTCGGACGGACGAGAGATAGTTCGTCCCGTGCCATTGTTCCGGAGGATCTTTTTTTTTCGCGATACAGGCTCTCCGTCGTTTGCAGCGGAAATCGAATGGCCACCCCTTCGATGTGACCGCGTGACGGATGAAGTCGCTCAAAGGAATTGTCTGCCCGAGGTGTGGTTAAAATGAATCGTCGTTCCTTAACCCTGACACGCGTTAAAGGATCCTTTAAATTTTCATCCTTAAATCAGCATCATTGATTTAATTGTCATCGAAGCTCCAGCGGGGCTGATAGAAACGCGGACGTCTTATTTGGTGCGAGCATCGTTCCAGAGAGGCCAGATCGGGAGAATAGAAGGTTGAGATCGTCCCTCTCGGTCCATAATAAAAGAAGGCAGATTAATGCCTTCGGTCTTGAATCCAATCAACATTATTCCGACAATAGTCTGCCAGCCAATACCCGTTCCCACTCTGCTCGGTCTGATATTATCAACAGCACCCTCTCCGCCCCGCGTCCGCTCTGTTCTGCACGACAACCACCCCCCCGTAACGTCTTCCTTCCACCCTCGCGACGCTTCTCGCCACTTTCACACCCCCTCGGAACACCTCGCGCGCTCGTTCTTAATTCCATGGCCGGATGATAAGTATGCTAACAAGAAAGGCAAGGATACAGGCGATCAGGGGTGCGCACGTTCGGGCGGGGGATAGCTTTAAAACTGAATTAACGCTTACACTCACATAAACGCCGTCGAATTCTTCGTCAATGTTAATGTCTGCCAAGGGCCATTAGCCGATCGAACCGCGTCGAGAGCTCGGATCGACGTTCGCTAAGGTCGAACGCTTTTCTCCGAGCTACTATCCCCTTAATCGCCGCCGCGATAAATCAGCCGCAGAAAAACGCGATGCTGGTCGTTGCTGGTGGAAGCCAAGCTACTGATACACGTCTCCTTAAGGGTGATTTTTTGGAGGGGCGGAGGCGGGGGAGCTGAGATATGCTAGATAGGAAAACAAGTGTACAACAGGGATCTCTTAAATTAGTGCACAATGGGGAAACTTGATTTTCTTATTTTCCTCCGCTTTTCTAAATAATGTACTATCCTCAATAGTTCATAAATGAACACTTCAATAGAAGTTCCGAGGATATTATCCTCCCGCTGGCAAAGAACCACGGTGTTTCCAAGAGTTGTAAAGCAAAAGATTTCTTTAACAAATACGCCCATGAAAAACTAATATCCATAGTTTCCGTCGCGATCGTCGAAGAAGAACGGCGAATGGAGAGACGCAAACCGGGCAGAGCGACGTCGCCCATAGGGGGTGGAACGTTTCGGGAACCTATAAAGGCGTATTTTACGAGGGCAGATAATGCGATGAAAGATGCGAACGACAAGCAGTCATGCCTAAAGAGTGTGTGTAACCGGACCATCCGCCCTTCTTCTTTCACGGTTCCGTCTAACCCCCGCGGTTTCGCGGCCTTTCGACGGAGGGTTAAGGAAGGGCAGAGAAACGGCCGCCCGGCTCCTCTCGCCCGTAATATATCAATTTCGTAGTCTAATGTCCAGCCGGTTAATTCAAAAAGCGTCGACGCTGCGGAAACCTAAGCAGTCGTGGTTTTCTCCTGTTTCCTGTGAGAAGGGTGGTGTGGACCATCCTTCGCGCTCGTTCACCCTCTCGCCTGCTCGTACGTTCTCGAAGAAATAAGGGTGGCCGGGAATAGTTCTGATTCCTGTTCGCAGCCCCGTTGTCACGTATGCGCCACCGATACGCGCGAGTCTCACCATCAACGCTCGCCCGTGTCGTAGATAATTGGGGGAACGACTGTTTGCGGTCCCGTGGGGGGATGCTCTCTCATCCCGAAAATCGAATGACGTACAATGTGCGAAGTCGTCGCGGAATCGCTCGCGGAAACACGCGGTGAACCGTCGTCGAAGGAGATTCTGTTTGTTGCTAGCCGTCGAAGGGTGGGTTGAATCTTTCATCAATATTGAGGGACTTTTACGGTACTTTTATTCGGTATAAATTTTCAATCGAGCATTACGATCTGCTGAAAATCTCTCCCACGTTAGAAAAAAAAAAGCGATGAGTAATCTGTAGTAAAATTCTCTGGCAGACGCGAGCGACGTTGACTGCGCCCGTAGATGGCCGCTTTATAGTCTCGTAATTTTCATCGTAACCGCCGCGGAACGAAGCCGCCCCCCCCCCCCTGGCCGATCCTTCTGGACCACGGACGGAGAAAGAGATGCCACGATCGCTAGGGCGGAGGTCCTTGGAGTGGCGCGAACTATTAAAAAGCGCGCGGCCGCTCAAATTCTCGCCGGTAGTAAATTACCCGAAAAAAAGAAATAGCCGTTGGATTCGACCGCTCTCCGCCGTTGTCACCCGGGCCCGCAGCTCGATTTTCATCCCCTCCGCCTGTTCGTCCTTTCCGAAGCTTCGCCTCCTTCTCCCCCTCGCGGAGTTACAACTCACTCGCGAGTCCAAGTGCGGCTCGCTCGAGAGATCGTTGGTCTCTCTTTTCTAGGGTAAAAACCCTCTCGACGAGGAGCCCGCCGCGGTCTCAGATAAAAAATTAGCCGGAGTCGCAAACGTTTCCACCTTAAATCATATATTTATCGCGACATTAATTCAACCCTTTTAGGTACCCTTTTTTTCCTCGTCGCCACTCCGCGCCGTGACCGAAACGCCTCCGCTCGTTCCTGACCCCGGAGCCACCCCCTCTCGCGGAACATCCTCCCTTTTTCCACATCCTGTCCACGGTTCTCCTTCTTGCTTCGACTACTGGCAACGGACGGCGTCCCGGTTAGTCCTCGCCCGCTAATTTCTCAGATTCGAGTATTTTTATGTACCGTCGCGCGAACCTGACGCGGGTAAATCCTCTCGTTTATTATTTAGAAGGGTAACGCGTCGCGCGGATGCTTGGGGGTTCCGCGTGCACGCAAAGGGGTGGCCAGGTCCCGGCCGAACGCGCGCGCACACATGCAAGAACCCAGCGTTCACCTTGTCCTTCTCTCCTTTTTTGATGGGGATATACGATCTCGTTATCTCTTCTTACTTCGACTACCAGCGATTATCCTTCTTTACGGTCGGTTTACTCGATCGTGCACCCCATAGGATACTCGTACGCGTTCCTCCGGGCCGTGCAGGTTCGTTGGAAGTCATTCTTATACCCATATTCCGACTGCTGTATATTCCCGATTTCTAACCCCTTGGATGGTGGATTACCACCTACGACTCATTAATTATTCAAGGAATCAAAATCAATCAGACCTTGTGCGCAATACGGAAAAAACTGCAGTTCTATCCTTTAGTAGAGTAAAACAGAATTATTTCATCCCGGGTAGGCGCATTCGTGCCTATACACAGCACGATGCAACGGAATAATATCGAACCCATGAGGGCGCATTACTCACAATGAAATAGGAAACGAGGTGTATGTACCTTAGATCCGTGGAACCCAGCGGTTGTTTACTTAATAAATACATATTTAGTATACGGCCACGTATACGAGCCTGGCCAGGCCGGCTGCGCCTATTTTTGCCTCCAGTTCTGTTGTCATAGGACCGGCGATGGGACTCGGCACCCCTCGCCCGACCATCGTTGGATTACGGTTACGGGATACACTTAGCTGTTCCACAATAGAAACGGCTGAAGCCGAGGATTTGCCTCGAACAGTTCTGATAGAACCAGTATCGTACGTCTAATAAAGTCGCCTATGGAATTCTTTTTCATACCTTTTTTTTTTCTTTGTTCCACATACGAAGAGGGTTGGAATTGGAAGAGGGAGGAGTTATATAAATGTAGAATTCTTTCGTTTATTTAACACTTCTTTTTTATTTCTTTTATCATGTTATACAGACTGACAAGAATTGGGTAATTTTTCGCGCATTAGCTAGAATTTCGACAGCTGGCCGCGTTTTTAATTGCCCGCTTGAAATGCGGGAGAAGGGAATATTTAAGGACGCACCGTTTCCAGGAATATTTTGTCCCCCATTTCCGGTTCGCCTATACAAACTCGAGCCGGTGGTTCAGGTTGCGCTCGACACGTGTACACACGTATTTACGAAAGCAACTGTATGGAGTGCTCGTTTCGTGTATATCCAGTCAACTAAAGAACAGAATATTCATAATTTATTAGTAAGTTCGTGGATCGAACCGTTCGAGTTTACCTAGGAGAATGGTGGTCGTTTCATTCCTAACAATACCCAAAAAAAAAAACGCGATTCCCTTACCGACGTTGCACCTAAACCTCTTGCAAGTAGGTCGATTAATTAATTGAACAGGATTTTTGCCGTCTTCATTTCAGTTTTTTCTTATACAAAATGATCATACCTTTCGTGGTCTTCGAAGACACGGTGCTCCAACCTTGTACCTGTCCGCTAAATGCGTGTTCTCCAAAAAGGTAACGACCCTTTTCCCACCCCAAAGGAATGTTCTCGCTGTACGTCAGCGTAACGAAGCGGAGTAGTCGCGCTCGTCACGAAGTCAGTCGTCGCGTACAGCCGCTTGCCAAACAAGCACGCGACGATGCGTAATGTTCGAGCACAGACGAGCATATGGGAAGACAAGAGCACAGAAGGCATGAGAGAGCCAAGTCGAGCTGTGGCGGGCCGACGCGACGGTACAAACGTGCCTCGTGTATGATGTACTGGTTTGCCCGGCGGCGGTGGGGTCAGGGCCGCGAGGACAGGGTGGGTGTTACACGGTGGAGCGAGAGGGGCGAAGTCTTCAGACACGGCGGGGATAGGAAAGAGGACAGAGGCCGCGATAAGTGGGGAAAAAGGGGAGATGCCGACAGAGAAGGTAGGGCACACAAGAGTCGAAGACAGAGAGGCATAGAGGGGTGAGGGGAAGAGCTGAAAGCAGGCCTGTTGGTTGGTTTCAACTATATTTGTTTATATTTACACAATAAGCAACAGCTTCGCCGGTTGGGTTGCTCCGTATGCCTGTGCCGCTTTTAGTGTTTAGTCCTCGCTACTCGGCCGCGGCGTTAACATTGCTCGTCGCCTTCTTCGCGTTCGTCGTCGCTCGCACCACCAACTCCTCCTCCTACGTTTTCCTCGCATCTGCACCCGTCCATGCATCATCATCATCATCCTCCTTCCTTTCCTTCTTTCTTTTTTATTGCATACACGTCCAATGAATTTGCCCCGACGACTCCTTTACGTCCACGTGCGTCCTAACAATGGCGTTCCTTAGCGAGCTTCACCCCGTGCGCGAGCGTCGTCGATGAAGCCGCGTTGCATTTCGCGGTCAAACGCACGAACGATTTACAAAACGGTTGGTGGACTCCTTTGGTGCATCCTGAGGTGGAGGAATAGAGCGTACTTCCGGTATGGTGACTCGGCACCATTGAAAACTTCTCGCGAGTGGTGTACGTACGTGTGCTCTCTCGTACTTACGTCCGCTGTCCTTGCTCGTTCTTCCGGCTTGACCCAGTGTGAAAAGTGTTAGCTACGAAACAATCTTACCTGCGCGCCCAGAGAGAACGTCCTTCTCGATCGTCTGTAACACGTTCGTGTGTGGCGTGCTTACAATCGGCCGACTGAAATTGGGGTCCAAAGCGCTTTTCGCAAAGTAAGCAAGTCTTTCCCAAAGTTGAGCATACGTAACATCGTTCGTAGAGGTTGTGCGTAAAAAGAAAAAAAGAAAAAAAGTAAGGGACACGTTAACTCTCCTCGTCGCCGCGAAACGCAAACGATTGTGTATATTATTAGCGGGGGCGTGTGTTTGGCGAAACATTGTTGCTTTTGCCCCGTGTGCATGGAATCACATGCGTCAGGCGTGATCTAAAATTGTTCCCTCAACGAGGGGCAATATCGAGTAACAAAGCGTATTTCGAGGCCTTCATAGAACCGCCGACGATCTCTTCGCTCTCGTCTTTGCCACCGGCCGTAAACGCGAGCCAAAACTTTTCGTGCCTCGCGAGTGAAACACAAGGAAAGCCGATACACGTAGGATGGGCCGCGGGAAGAAATTTCGCGTTACGACGTAACAAAGAGACACGTATACAGACAGCGACCAAGTTCAACGGTGAAGTTCAGTGTACCAGAAGGTGTCAGTGGTCCCGATTGACGTAACGATCATCGTGATTTCAGGACGATGGCATAATGGATCATGACACAGACGGAGACGGCGCGATCAACTTGTCAACGTCGCAGCGACCCTCCGCCGCTACCACCCCCAACGGTGACACCCCCTCGTACGGCCAAGAGCAACAAGACAACGACCAGGTAGGAAATTAATCTCCGGATATTTCCTTTCGATAAGATAACCATGAACGACTCTTCCTCCTCGCGCGTCGTCCTTTCTTGAACCTTAGAGCTTTGCGAAGAAAATTAATATGATTAGCGTTGAAACGACGTTCTTTTGTGTTGTGTTTCGTGGAAAGGGGTCAACAATACTTAGGACCCTCCCACTTCTTCGAATTTATATGCAGCATACAGATACAGTTATTAATAGCCGACGACATCACTCCGTAAATAGTACTAATTTTAGAGGCAAACATCTGCTTACGCCCGATAAAGCGGAATCCGTTTGCTAAGACGTCCGGCTAGGTTCATTGATTTCTCGGAATAGAGGAACATCGCGTAGCGATAAGAAACTCAGTTTCGTAATCTTTGTCGTACGAGTCTCGTAGGAAATCGCGGATGAAATTGAACGATCGCGCGCCGCATCGATACAGGAAACGGGGGTAAATCGATAACGATACCGTGAAGGGTGGTCTGGCTTAAAGCGACGCTCTTTTTTTCCTCTCGCCGACGGTATACGCGCTTTTGAACGCGATACTTTCGAGACGTTTGACACCCAGCCGCCATAAAATCGAGCCCCCCTGATTTCAAATTCAATTCAAAATCCCGCGTTCGCGGCTGAACGCAATATAGCGCTCGGGGGTAGCGGCGAGCACCACCGGGGGAAACAAATGTTTTATGGCGTTTAAAGTGGCCTTTTCGACGGTTTCCTTTTCGGAAGGGGGAACAATATGACGCGCGCTCCTTTTCGGCCAGGTATACCGACCGCCTACGCACGTATGCGTGACACAAGCAGCGGTCTGTCTTCTGTTTCGATAGAGTATAGAAAATTTTTTTAAAATGTATGCAGTATTTTCTTTTTGATTAGCTTAGCGGAGCAACGTAGTACCCAGGTATTGAGTAAATTGTCGATGATTTCCTGCTTCGTTTTACCCCGTTCGCGTGAGCGATCGTTCGATAAGCCTCTGCCCCCTTCCCCAATCGATAGCGGCCACCGATGGAAATAAATTATTTTAATAATCGTGCGCGACACATTAGTGAGGATATTTTTATATTCGTACACCGCGTTTAGGCATGCGTGTGCGTAGATAGTAACGGTGAATATCAAGTTCACGTGACGCACCAGGTAAATACGTGTGTACCAACACGAGCCTGTGAATTACACGTGCGACACGTACATCTGCTCGCCTGTTGGTTACGTGTAAACAGAGATTCGCTTATCGCCAGCCTGGCACGTATATATAAGTGTACCGAGAGAACGGGGAAACTGAGAGAGCGAGCGAGCGAGCGAGAGAGAGAAAGAGAAAAGAATATTTTTGGGGATTATTTTTAACGACCAGTGTGGTCGAGTTTCCAAACGCTTTTTGATCGTTGTATCTCAGGATGGACACAACAAAATAATCGAAGGATGATGTTCCAGTCACAATCGGCCTATTAAAAGATCGATCATTAGAGGCGGCAAATGGTGGAGCGGGACTTAACGGTGCACGCTGTGTAACCGGTCCTTCTAGCCGTGTGAAATTCGTGGCGATTCGAAGATCGAGTTTTGAGAAACTATCAAGTTCTGCTGACCACTGGCCAGCTCGACCGCGACTTCCTGTCCTCCTTCATCGTCCCGTACGGAGACCAGTCTTTCTAGCCTCCGCAACTTGCTGATCTTCGAACTTGTTCGCTTCGTTAATGCTTTCAATTGTTTTCGGAGCAATTATTTGCAATCGCTCCTCGTTTCCAACCGCGTTATCTGTCGAATGGTTCTATCTGATCTTCGATCATTGTTTCGTTTCTTAGGTTAATTAATGTAGAGTACGGTATCGTTGTACTCCATTATCCTCGCTTTTAAATTAATGCATTCCACCGCGGAGATTGACGCACGACACGAAGACAAGAGCGGCAATGTTAATTTCAACTCCGAAACAGAGATGTTGGCTGTCATGAAGACCAGTCACGGTCCAAGTCTCCGCGGTTTTGTAGCCGATCGAAGTCCCGCGGCGTTAACCGACGTCGTTCATAATGCAAGAGCGTCTCCGGGATAGTAGAAAATTGTTCGCAATGGTTTTAGCGATGCACGTAGATATCTCTGTAGCTCCAGAGAAGATTGAAATAAGAATTTCATCAATATCCTTGATATTCATTGATAATGCAGTTGTTAAATTGGTGATCGAGGTGGCGAGTTTGAGTTTTGCCCTGACCGCTGGGAAATAAAATGCCCCCGACCTGTAACATCATCCGACCTGTATCCGTTTTGACGGAACGCCTTGACTAAACTCGGTGCATCGAATACGCCGATTACCTGTTAATATTAGCTTTTGATAATCGATACCGCGAATATATCCCTAAACCGTTGGATGCGAGAGGAGAGAAAATAGAATTCGATAAGCCGTTCCCAGTTGAACTCAATCTCGTTAATCAATTCATGTTGAATCATTCTTTCGCGGCAGAAGGCACGCATGGAAACGTCACTTCTTCCTTCCCTCGATCAACCCGAAATTTCTGATCGCGACAACGGTATTCCTTGATTAAACAAACTTTCACCGGTGTCGATATTTAATTAGAATCTCGAGGCCGTTTATCCCGCCGGTTAATATTCCAAACTCCTTGCGCGCGGGAACGAGCAAGAATCTAAAGGATCTGACCGGATAAAGAGCAGCACCGCTGGCATTGGCCGGGACATCTTTCCACCCCTCGAAATGCGAAAAGGAGTTGCGTGGAGGCGGAGGTACTCTTAGCGGGGAGGAACGCCGCGGCAGGAAAATAGAAAAAGCTCCGGGGTAGAACGGGGGCGGTGATGGTGGTTCTGGTTGTGGTGGTAGGAAGGAAAGAGGAAAAGAAAGTCTCTCGATGAAAGACAAGCGAGTTCTCACCTCCTATCCCCCTCTCGCGGATCGCAAATTGCGGATAGGCTGTCCTTTCCAATCAAGCACGGGTATCCCACACCCTTTCCCCTAGCTTTTGCTGCCCAATTCTTCTTCTCCATCCCTTGGTTCCGTTATACTTTTTCCACCCTCCTCGCGCTAACCACCCCCCCGTTTCGAGTGCCTATAACCAGGCTGCAGCCTGATCCGCATTCCCGTTCTTCCTCTTTTTCCTTCTCCGAGGGCTCGCGTCGAATCCTGCCCCGTAACTTTTACGTAACACGCTTCGCTATGAATATCGATGCCCGGAGAGTTAAGGAGAATTCGCTTTTCTGTAATTGAAAGAATTTTTGTCGTGCTGAGCCAGCTGGCTCGGGCATAAAAGCTTTCCTTCGTTTTCCACGCTCGCTGTCTTCTTCTTCCCACCGACGGATTTTCTCCCTCTTTCTTCCTTTTTTTTTCTAGTTGAAAATCGGAGGCTTTTCCTTGGTCGTGTTAGCCGAGGACGTTGGGTGACGGGGATTTTAATAAATTTCTGAAACCGTCCGTCAGCTGACTAGCGACTATTTCTACTGTATGACGGATACTTCGTGGAAGATGAAACACGATCCACTGCTGTTTCATTTCTCGGTTACCTTTCGCTTAGGGTGCCTCGCAATTTTTTCGACGAACGGCCGATTCTTGACCGCGTTTCGTTTTTAGTTCCGCGAACCGTTCCAATTAATTCGATTTACGGACGATTAGAATTTATTTGGGGAACGGTGGCAAATGTTTCGGAGATGTCTGTCAATTTGTCGAATATTAAATCAGCCGAGAGACTGGGGGGGGGGGGTTGAAAAGGGTGGCCAGATAGAAGCCAGGAAATTCAAGTTCACCACAACATCGCAACGTCTCGCATAGTCTTGGAAGTCCCGGTTTTATCTACATTATTAACCGGTTGAAACCTCACGGCTGTGTACTTAAATCCAATCTAGAAATCCCACCCTTCTAGTCGCCCACCTTGCTACCCTCCGGGGGCGAAGGTCGACGGAGACTGGCAAGGGCGATTACCCTCCATTATTCACACGCTCGATTCGTACCGCTGAGTGATACCTGAGAAAATCTAGTCGAACATCCTCACAAATTTCAGCGATATCCCAGGAAAATCATTTTCAGATTCTTCGACCGCTTCCGCGTTACCGTGAAATGAAACAAAAATGTTTTCCAAACATCATTTGCAGTTTGTGCAGTAATCGCAGCGAATGCATACGATCGACTATGCTACAGACAATTAGGTAATGAGTTGTCTCGTCTACGTAGGATTGCATCGATGCGATTCCCGGACTTTTTATGATCGGCTTCGCGTCGGTTGACAAAACTACGGATCCGCGGTTGGCCACCTGAAATAACTCGCGAGAGAATCGCGGCCAAACGTTTCGTGTCGCTTCGTGTAAACACCATCGGATACCATTAAATCTTTACCCCGCCCCTCTTTCGCGTCGCAAAATCTCAAACGGCGAGGGGATTCTACGCGGAGTACACCTGAAACAACTGTGTTCCCGCGCCCGTGCGATCTTTAAACATCGCCCCTGTGTCTATACGTTGAATCGCATGTAATCTCCCTGCGTGTATCTTATTCCACAATTATTTGCAACTTGCTCGGGAGAACATTGAAAAAAGGTTTACCGATAGGTTAATACCTACTAGGCTCTTAATAGAATAGTATATTTGAACGCGTCTTTTCTTGAAACGCAGATGAATTAAATGTACATACGCCGCGCGAGCTTATTTGAGAATATATTTTCACATCTGTTCAGTTTTATCTTGACGAGCACAGACAAGACTTACTTTCGTTATCAGCCTTATCACCGGTGTTCCAACTGTGGCGCGGCAATAGCGGCTTCGCGTTTTCCCCCGGTTCGATTTTCCGAACATGTTCCAGCGGGGAATGTTAGTGACGACCACATTTTTCATTTATTTCAACGGGAACGTGTAATCGGGAAGATTTGCCATCAATATTCATCGCGCGCAGGATCGAGCTCGAAACGCGAAACGTTAAACGGGAGGAATCGAAGGAAAAATAAGAGGGGCGTATTTAACGAATTAGAGGACACCGGTGGGGGGATGGAAGCTCCCACAAAAAGAAAAAAATGTGCATACGGTGGGAAGAGTATGTGGATTGTCGTGGAATCCCGTTGAAGGGAAATAAGGGGAAGGGGGATAAAGAAGAAAGGGTGGTTTCGCACGGGGGACAGAAATAATGCGAAAGGCGAAAGAGGAAGGGAAAGACACATTGTGGCGTGAGTGTGGAAGGGCGGGGGTGCAAGCGTTGGCTAGAATAAACACATAGATGTTTTCTTTGTTCCTCTAAACTAAACAACCAACGAGGAATCTAAACAGAGGCCAGAACCCAAATTCAATTTGGTCGCCGCCTCCATCTCTACCTTCAGCTGTTCTACGGACGAAAGGTATCCTTCCACCCCCGTCCCCTTTCGTTAGCTTCCTCTCTCTCACACGCTCCCCATGTGTGCGCCCTTACGCGTTACACCCCCTGGCAGCCTCTCACCATTGTACACTTAACGCCGCCAGGATGGTACCTAATATTTACCGCCGTTTCTCTTATACGGAGTGACCGGTCCTACGCATGCGAGCCTTTAAACAATATACATATACGCAGCCATCGTTTAATACCTAAGTAAGCCCCGATGTAGTAGGTACACGCAATCATTTTTCTTGCAAGCGACTGCTTAAGAAGTCAGCATTAATTATTACCCATTCTTTTTTCTCATTCCGATATCAAGCATTTTTTCGTAATAATTAAAATCTCCCCCCCTCCCCCATGGATAGCGGCAATAGTCATTTATCGAACGCCCGGATGGAATCGTTACGTAGGAGTCCAATAGTAATTCGGACAACAGCGGAAACCCGTTCTCTCGCTCTTCAAACAATATCCTCGCGAAACTCGCAGAAGATTGCTCATCCTGTTATTTAACAACGCGCTGCAGAAGGCCGCGATGAGCGCGCGTGTACGCGCGAAAGGTATCCAACGTGGCACGGTAAATACCGGGCAAGCCCTGCCCTCGCAAGAAAATATAACAACGGAGCGAAAGTCTATTAGGATTTTCATTTGCTGAATAAATAAAACTGGTGGAATCGTTTAATACGCAACGGAGAGGAGTTCGCGCGTGCACGCGATAATCCCCGGTTTCTCGTCCGGAGAATACCGATCGTGTATTTTCCCGTGTACACGTAGAGCCTGCGCGGGGGTGGCGGTTTCGTCAAGTTCTTCGTCCACCCTCGCCGCTCGCTCGTACGTCAAATATCTGTCAACGCGTGTCCGATGCGAGAATGCACTTTTGATTGGCAACGTTAACCGTGAGCCGGACGTTAAAGCGCGCGCAGTTTATTAAAAAATACCGTCGGTCCTCCCTCTCTTGTGTACCGACCAAGAAAGCATTCGATCGTTGGAACGAAACTCCATCGTTTGTTTGCCGAACGGGGGCTCACTCTTGTACAATCTCCCGATACGTCGTTTTCGTTCAACGCCGCTATTTCATTCGATATACACACACGGTTATTGTCTATTTGCACTTTCGCGTGCCCGTATTCATTCACGATTGTCTACGTTTCGCCGATCACCTATGCCGCAGCCGAAACAATCTCGAGAGCGTCTCGGTTAATTCCATCGATCTCGTTATTAACGATTCGACGAAGGGATATCGGAAGGTTGAAGGATTGCATCGCGTTACGTACAGGGGGATTTCTATCGTGAAATCGAAGGAAGATCAGTGTTGAAGGACAGGCGCTGAAGGAGGCGAAGAGAAAAGAAGCAAGGGGTGAGTAAGTCGAGGAAAAAAGGAGGGGCAAAATTAAAAAGGATCTCGCTCCGCGATGCTGCAAGAGAAGCGTACAAAGTCCTCCTCATCCCTTGGCCAGAATAAATGCGTATATCCCTCCATCCTCCCTTGTAATAATCCCTTCCGGTTAATCTGCTCCGATGTAGCCTGCAGCGAGGGTCTCGGTATCCGATGAACAGGAACGCGTGCACGCTCTTCTATCAAGCTCTGCACGTCGACGAAAGCACCACCCGTTTCCTATGCCCGCTCCGCACACTTCGCCATTTTCGGGATGTACGGGTGCCGACAGACTACCCCTTGTTCTTTTGTGAAAAACGAATAAATAAATATATGTACGTATACGAACACCCCTGCAGTTCGCGTTCGTTGTGCGTAACGCGTAGGATGTACATACGTGTCGGATATTTCCAGTCGGATAGGGGAACCAGTTGTGACGGGTGGGCGAAGGGGAAAAAAAAGAAGGACCAGCAAGTCGAAAAAGAACGACAAGTAGCTCTTGATATTCTCTCGCGTGAGAGAGCGTAGGCGCTTGGTTATAAATTATAACTTAGTTTGCATTACGCGCGCGGTGCAGGTGTATCGGTGCACCGGCAACGGAGACGATGAAAAGTGAACAGGTATTTTTCTTACGAATATATGGGGCCGCCCCGGATGGTCGGAGCTTTTTAATCGCGCAAGCTCTCAGCCGCGGCTAATAACCGGACCAGCGCCCTGGTGGCTACTCTTTCCCCGGGATTATTTAATTGGCTGACGTATCGTTTGTTTCGCGATAAATAGACGGGACTGTGAAAGGGTGAAAATAGAGTAAGAATACTCGTGCACTTTTTCTTTATTTCACATGGAAGGTAGCTAAACTCGGTGGGGAAGGTTCACAAAAAGAAATTCGTAATTTCGGTGATTGTGAAGATTGTCCCTTTCCGATGAAAGCGTCCGCCCGTTTCTGGTGTAATGAACCCTCTCGTGTTGCTGGAGAACCCTTCCGCGGGGAACGTGCAAAATAAATCCCGCGTCGCGCGTACCCGTGCGTGTTCCTCGAAAGTATAGCGATCCCCTCGTGAAACCCGACGAAAAAAAAAAAAAAAATCCGGGGGTACGACAAAAAGGAAGGACACGCGGCCCTTCGTAGGTTCGCCTATCCGAGCGCAAATACGGAACCGCGCAAACGAGTTAAGCTCGAAATTATAACGAGTGTCTGGTCCTTTCTGCCCCGTTCTCTCGCCGGCGCCCTATGAGATAAAAAAATGTACGCTATATTCGTAAACAAACGAACGTATCCGCGCAGTCGGTTTTCGGTGTAACACTATCCCTCTGCCGCACGGTTTGGTCCTACGGGAAAGAATGTCGAGTAGCCACCCCCTTTGCCCTGCGCCCACCACCTTCGCAACCCCGACCAGCCTTTGCCGATCCTTCGTTCCTGCTATTTTCATCTATCCGTGTAAATGTACTTAGCGCGGGCGGCTTCGCCCTCGCCTCCTTTTGCCAGCTTTATTACGCGAATTCGGAAGCGCTGTAAGCGAGCACTGCACCGCCGCTAAAATAGGAGAAAGAGCGCGATGGTGGTGGCTGTGCGAGCCGGAAGCAGGAGGAAGTAGATGTACGTTTCGCGAGAGGTACGGGTTTCGCACAAGGGGCGACGGGGTGGAGAAAGGGGGCAGCCGCTGTACCATGCCAAGCTCTGAGAGGCCGCCTCTTCATCCCCTGGATATGCATTTTCCACCCCTCCTACCATTCCTCACGAGCTGCTACCCCGTTTCTATGATATCCTCTGTCGGTTCCTCTTATTGCTCACGCCCGTCCGCACGCCACGATGTGTTCCCCGAACGTGCGGCATCACCGGCTACGCTTTCGCCGGTGTTAGTCGAATATGTCTCGGCGGAACTGGCTTCAGCGTGACTTTACATTTTAATCGTGCGAGTGCATTGCTGGCCGCACGCTAACTACGGGCACGTGGTGGTCGTGCTGTTAATTCGGTTTACGAGCGACTATCAAGGATATAAGAGAAACGAACGACCGCGGAGCTGCGCCATTTCGGAGGCGACACACCGACCTCTTGCTCGCTTG
Source organism: Holcopasites calliopsidis (assembly GCA_023838395.1). NCBI lineage: Eukaryota > Metazoa > Arthropoda > Insecta > Hymenoptera > Apidae > Holcopasites > Holcopasites calliopsidis. The sequence goes on from JALHAQ010000009.1 coordinate 5,101,786, forward strand.
CACGCGACTCGTTTTTCGCCGAGCCGCGTAGGATCGTTGTCGCATTCCTCAGTTTCGTTTTCAGAGTTAGTTTATTTAGATGCCACGCGTGCTAGAGGATTCATCGTAATTTTAATTGCATACGGTGGATGTATAGTCGCCTTGAACACAATATAGTGGAACGTGAGAAATTTATACGATTACCGATTGTCTGGCGGCTTTATTGCCTTGCTATGTATTGATTTCATAAATTATGATAAAAGGCAGTCTGTCGGCGCAGCGTTATTCAGTTGCAAACGTAGTTGCACGTACCGCGGAACACGATTCGGCTAATCTGGCTAATGTAAGCCGGTTACGATAAAGTGTTTAATAATTTTTTCACTTATCGCGAGCGTAGATAAAGTTTGCGGTAAATATTTCACGGTTCTCCGTCGTTTTTCCATTACTGGGTAGGACTAAATTAATTCTCAAACGTGAATTTTTATTAAACCAGCGGATTTCAATATGCATCGTGGGCGTAGAAGGTCGTGCAAGCAGATATCACACCTTTCGAATGTATCAAAGAGCGCAGCACGTTCTCGCTATCTGAGAGCACTGAATGCAGAAGCTATTTCCCAGAATTGTTTTCACGTTCAAGATCAAAGCCATACCTTGTCGCTTCTTCGTGGAAACCTATTTTAACAGCAAACCTATGCATTGTACTTTAATTACCATTCAAAGTAAAATTGCGAATTGGTGCAAATTTCGGCCACATTATTCATTTGCACGGTGTTTCAATTACAGTGGTAGAAACATTTACGTTTTTGGATTTATTGTAAAAATAACACTTGGTCGATGGTTTCCAAATCGGAGTTTATTACACACGCGAGAAACGCAACGTGTGTTTTGGCATTCTTTCTTCTTGTTACATGTTAACACGTGTTGTTTATCATACGTCACGTATCACCGAGGCCAGTGTATAATAAAGTAAAGCGTCGCTCGATAGCGATCGCGAAACTGGTGGGGAAAGATGTTACCTTGTCGCGTACATGTGTAAATGGTAGCTCGTATCGTTGATTCTCGTAATGTGTCCAGCTTACTTGGCCGTGTGTAACACGTTTACGTCATGGCGGCACGCTGTAAATCTGCAACGTAGCTCGGCGTACGGTTCGAATTATTTTCCCAGGTCGCCCGGAATCCCTCTTGCATCATACGATTTGTAGTTTATCGTCGCGTTATAAAACACAGCTTGTAATATTTTATATGTACGGTATTTGGTAATAAACGGTCGGCTTCAGGCCGATCGTGTGTTAATCTCTACAAAATCGGGGGGGGGACAATTTTTGGTGTTCTCAGCTGAAAATCGTTCTTCCTGCTTTGTTTAACTATACCGCCATATTTCTCGCCGCAATTGGACCTTAAATTCATTTTACTTCCGGCCGAACGAGCCCCGTGAAAAGGTTTCAACGATTTATCATCCGTGAATCGTGCCGCGGTCAGACGTTTCTTCCGCAGAACGGAGCGAAACTTTCGCAGCCACGGCTCGTCTTGTCCCGTTCCTCCTGTGGCTTGGTCCACGCCGCTCTTCCGGCCTTAAATATCCGACATTTCATTTTATTCTTTGGCTGGGATTCGTCGCGGGGCGTTTACGCTTGAAGGTTCTCGTAAAGACCTCGCCGCCTATAAAGGTTTATCTTAGAAAATATTAAGGGAATATAATGGAATTTAATTAACATTACAATCAGAATTGTACAATTTTTCTGTTCAATATCGTGGACGATTCCAGGTGCTCCGATCGAGAGTCAATCAGCCAGGTTGCACGATGCTACGAGAGTACCAGTTAAAAGCTAGAAGGCTAGAACGAGACAGGGAAGCTAGCCCACTTCGTTTTGGGAAGCAGACAGGAGCACTTAACTGCCCGCGTCACAATGGAGTCTTTCGCATTATAGCCTTCAGTGTCTTGAGGCCTATTCAAGAGAGACTCCGCGCTCATTCTTTGCCATTGTCTGTCTCCGGCTGGTTATGGAAGCTTCCTCTAACCTCCGTAACCTTCCTTCCGCCCCTGTGGCTCGCGGTGTCTACACGTTACACCCCCCCACGAGGCGCCGAGCCACTTTGAGAAGAGGGCCCACCGAGGGTACGAGGCTGGATCTTTATGCCGCCATCTAATTAGTCCCGGCATTTAACGGCGCATAAATAAGTTAAATACTATTGAATTGTTGATAACGATAGGCTGACAGCAGGAGTTCGGCCCTCTCTCTACCCCTTTACGAGCGCAGAGACGAGTCTCTGTGCTTGTCCCTCCCTAGCGAGTATCGAGTCGCATCAACCCTTTCTCGTTCTCCAGCCCTTTTCCTTCGCGGTGGAACCGTTTATCCAGGGATATCTTCGCAGGCTCCGCTCTTCCGCTCTTTGTGCTCGCCCCTTTGTCTAGGTGTGATAGCTTGAAAATCACGAGGCCCAGTTTACGCGAACACTACTCCACCCCTGTATAATATCTCGCGTTCCAGGTGTTCCATTTAAATTTCGTTCGCTTGATCCTTGATTTAACACGACAACGGATTCTTTGTCGAGCGCGACTCGTGTTAATTAGAAAGTTTATCGTGGGCGTTGTGTAATTACAAGCGGCATCGAAGAAACACTGCAGTGGTACAAGAAGTAATATCAAGAGGGTGGGCCGGGGGGGTGTTGGAAACTGGCAGCAGTGCCAGCTTCGAGATGGCTGGGAACAGATGGCCGATCAGATACCAAGGATTAAGCGAGGAGTAACACAACCCCTCCGAGCACCGAGAGAAATGTGTATTAATTTTTCAAGTTTTTTAATTAGCGAATGTCCCCGCGTTCCGGCTTTCGGCCGGAGACATTTATATTAGAATGGTCCTCCGACACCCTGTTTTCACGTCCTCCTTTTTCTCTTCAACGAAGTCGCGCTCCATCCTAACAGCTGGTTGCACTTCGTACTTTTCACACTGATCTCTTTGCTCCTCTCGTTTCGCTGCTCTTTCTTCCTTTCTTTTTTCCTTAGCCAGAAATTTAATTGGCAATTTCTCGCTACGCTTGCAATTAATTTCTTCGGATCTTTTCCTCTCTCCAAGCCTGCACTCGCGACGGATTGATTTATTTCGAGATACAGTTTACCAGGAGCGAATTTATCCCGACAAAGTGACGGGTCAAAGGAGAGATAGTGGGAAACACGGTGGCAAGAACGAAGCCAGCCAGACGGCTTAGCGAAAGGGAAAGAAGAAGGTCGCGTTCGAACTGAATGGAGATTCGCCCGCGCAGGGTTTTCGGTAGGACTAAATGGAGAAAGGAATGGTGGATTGACTCGGTCGTATTTATTGCTCCGAACTTCTGATTTTCATTGGACTGATGCTTCCAACCTCCGGTCGAACTCTCACCCTCTCGAACCTATCGTCATCTCGACTGTTCAACCTCCCCCGGTATCGCGGAGCCGCACTCCCGACAAACAATAGCTCCCATATAATTGCTTTTATAGCTCACTGAACGCTAAATATTCTATACTTTTCCTTCTGCTCGGCGGGCCCGTCGTTCGATCATCGGTGAACCGATTGTGTAAATAGAGACCCCGCGCTCGATGCGGGGGTGACTTCGTTTCAAGACAGCATCCATTTGTCATTTCCTCATTTCCCTCGAAACGCTTTAGAAATGTCTAGTAATTTTCTTTCACATATCATACGTTAACATTGTAAAATTATCATTCAACAATTAGGAGCCTCGACTCCTTCGTCCCTTGAATTAAAAAAAAAAAAGAAGAAATTCAATTCGTCCTCCACTTTGTTCCAAGGGAAAGAAATTCAAAGGATTTTCCCTGTCGATTTTCTCTCGGCACAGTGTGCGCTGTAGAATGGACGACAATTCCGCAGATACCAAGGTCTTTTTGTCATTCAACCTCGTAGATCTCTGCTCCCGTAGCCTGGCCACCTCGGTCCGGCTTCTCTTCTCCGACCACCACCCTTTTTCCAAGCCACCCTTGCAGCCGATGGAGCGAACCTCACACCTTCGCCGATACACGGTGGTGAGCTTAAATGCGGCCACTTGCACGTCACTGGACACGCGGGCAGAGATCGACCGTTCCGGGGGCTGTAATTTTCGCAACCCCTACGAAATCAGGGGCTGCTTCTTTCTCAGCCCGGACCCGGGGAATCGAACTTTATTGCTAAATACCATCCGATCAGCAAAACCACTCTCCCTCCCTGGACAACGTTTCCGTCTGACTTTCCGCCGTGAGCTTCCTGACGAAAAGGCTGCCAGGGAAAACGGGCGCAAAGTGCTACTCGCGGTGGAGCGGACTTTTAATCTGCATCGGGTGAAAATTGCTTAACTCTCGCGACACGTGGATACATGCGTGTCTTATTTAAAGAATCTTTAGTTTAATTAATTAAATTAATTATGCTAAACATGGTGGTGTTCAAGTAAACGTTGTATTTGATTATTTAATTTTGTCGCGTACATTGGGCTTGTAAAAATATATTTCGCAAAGAATCCTTCGATCGGCGAATCCGTCAGAGGGCGAGAGAAAGAAACGTTAGAGGCCAGCAATTCATTCTCTCTATCGGTCCGAGGCTTGATCCGCACGGGAACACATGCCCACCCTTTCCACTGTAAGAGGGCTCAACCCTTCCAGACAGTCTAGCTCGCGCAGCAAACCGGCGTAATGGTTTCTCGATTAAGCCATGCTCACAATGGGATTAAAAACGACCGGTAGACCGCTGCTGACCATGCCTTTCGTAGTTCGAACTATCGGTCTCTTTGCCCTACGACAAGCGTTTGTTTCATCTTCGCAGCACTTTGGCGTTGGTGTCCGGAATATTATTCTCTTCGATCATTCCTTTGACTCATCGGCAATTACAATTTTTCAAATATTTCATATGATTAGTGTTCAAGTAAATATAAAATCGGCTGTTTCCTTTTACATTTCGCGAACCAGCTCGGCGGATCAGTTGACAATTGCGAAGGGAATATTCTTCGAAATTTCATCTTCCTTAGCCCCCCGCATCGAAATCCCGAGGGGTCGGGCTTCGACGCGGTCGAGGGACAGGGGCGTGAGAACCGATCGTGGTCCGGCTCGGAACTCAGAAATCTCGTCGCGCTTTTCTAATTAACGTCACCTTCTCGCCAGAAAGTGAAGAGGGTTCGGGCAAAGGCGACCCTCTCAGTCCTCGACACCACGGTTCCTCGGTCTCGCTTTCACCCCGGCGCGACACGGCGATCGCTTACCCCTTTTTTAAAAAAAATTTCTTCGCCACCTCTCCTCATCCCTGCGGCTGCCAGCAGACGGCGTTCGCGGGGATGAAGATTAATTCGTTCCGTCTTAATCGTATCAAAGTTTGAGAGCCGAGTCAGGCTCGACCGGCTGAGCCGGGCTCAACCTAACGTCCTCCTTCTTCGCCCTCCCTTTCGCGACCCCTTCGAGCTGCATTCCGCCTCCAGAAGTCGTCGTACACCACCGTCCTTAACTTTTTACTTTCAACCACCTGACCCCTCTACGCCCACTTTTTCACTTACCCCTTTCGTCTTGCGCCCACCAATTTCTTTCTTCCCCTTTCTTCCGTCGATGTTGCACCGTCTTGTTTCGCCAACTTGACTCTCCCCGTCCTCCCTCTGCTCTCTCCCTCCTTCGAGGGGACGATCGTATTTAATAATGTCTCTTTGGGTATTTTTTGCCTGCGACGTCGCGAGGAAAGTTTCGACGCGCGGATATAAGGAAGCGGGCCTATCCCGGCGACAACCCTTTTTTATTTAGGGCGCAACTTCTCGCCCGTGGGCTTGAATAAATCCAATATTGCACGGGGATCCTCTCGCGGGACAGGCTCACGGAGCCGGAAGAATTCGTTCGAGCGATTTTCATTCTTCCCGCTGTTTTCCACGCGATTCGCCCGACTATAGATTTTCGTTGACGTTGAAATAGAGAGTCTTTCGTAGACTGATGGTTATTTTTCTTTTTCTTACAGCCTATCCTTCGCTGAGTCATGAAATAAAAGGCGAATCCGTTTAAATAGTCTGTAAATTCGCGTGGATTTAATCTCCTCTGGCGGAAGAGGATTGTAGGGTCAGAGTATCGCGAGATCCGGGTTGAAAATTCGCGTAGGCTCCTTACCCTGCGCGGCGTTGTTATCGTTTCCTATTGGCTGGCTCGTATAACACACGACTGGAACAGATGCAAAATTCTTTCTGTTACTCCTTGCACGAGTGCGTTATGTTCTCGTTTTTTTTTCCACCCCCACCGCTACTCTTTCCACCCCGGCGTATACGCTCGGTTCCCGGCGAATGAATATTCTCCGCCAAAAACGAATTAAATCCGACTCTTTGTGCGAGTTTTTTTTTTTTTAGCCTGCCCTTGTAAATAATACCGCACCGCGGCCCATATTGTATTCAATATTTCCTCTTTCGCCAAGCGAGAAACGAGCCACGGTCCACCACCTGGGAAAGCGAGAAAAAGGGAGAAGGGTATAGAGAGTCGATGCAAACGGCCGTGTAAATGCACAGGAAAATTCCGTGGCCGGTGCATTATTATACGTTTGTTAATGCAATGCAGGGGGGGGGGCATCAAATGAGGTAAAATTTTTCCACATGCTTTCACCGAGATACGGTGTACGTGTACGTGATACCACCTGTAACAGTACGCAGATGAATACTTTCATAATGATCCTAATTATTTAATTGTACTCTATGCGCTGGCGAATTGCTATATTTCCCCCATATATTGTTGCTCTCCAACAACCCTCTGTACCTCGAAGCCTATTCACGATTTTTGTTTGATAGAGCATCTCTTTGACGAGGAACGAGCGGGTTGCATTTGCGCGGTTTATTAATTCGACTGATTCGTTCGAGAATTTTTTAATCGCGTGTCAGGGCGAAATTCGATTTCTATCGCGAGGCACCGGTGCTGTCTTCGTTCTCAGTCCCTTAAGCCATTCCCGACGGCCGTGGGGCGGGGGTGGCGCGTACCCCCGAGTGCCTAGGCGGTAAATATTAGGCGGTCTGTCCGCACAATGGGAGCGCAACGCAACAAAAGGAGAGCCGTTGCTGCCCCAGCCTCTCGCGTCTCGACAGGGTTGCAGCCGCGCAGAATTTTGTGGCGACCGGATGTATTTCGTGGCACCGGTGAATTTTTAAGTGTTTCTAATTAAAAGGCTAGTTGAACAGGCCACGCGATTGCCCGCGGGGCTGTTCTCTCTCGCCGCCGGCGGGGGAGAGCTTACTTGGAGTTTACGGCGGGGTATCCAGGGTTCAGGAAACAGACACGTAGAAACAGGAGGAGACCGTATATAAGGGGCGGCGAGTGAAAGGGAGAGACGCGGTTAAGCGTGAGAAGGAAGAACGAGATTTAGAAGGGCAGGGGAGGGTGAAGCAGTGAGTATAAGAGGAACACGAAGAGGCAAGGGGATCGAAAGAGGTACAGGAAACGGGCAGAGTTGAAGGTGGACCAACCACCCCCTGCCAAACGAGGGTTGCACTGAAAGCCAACGCTGGGAACAAACATCACGGAATTACGAGTGTACATTCGCGAAAGGCGAATGAAGAGAGGAAGGAAAAGGCATCATCGCGCCCGCTACTATTATACACCGCGAACGCTAGTGCAAATACGGCTACTGATGTATTCCATAAGGCGAGGATTTCTCCGGCATGCTTGTTGATCCTTGTTACGGTAGCGGCCACTTATACAAGAGATGCATTAAATGCTCGCAGGCGAGGGATTCTCGTGCGAACGTTAAGTGGAGTGTTATTTCTTATGAATTCCGCTGGGGAAACGGTGGACGGGAAAATTGAGCGTTTCGATTTGGACTTGTCTGTACTTTTTCTTTTGCATAATACAATCGCATCCGGGTGTTCATGAAAAAGGCTGTGTCTGGCCGAAGAATCAAGGATCCTTCGCTGATTCTCTTGCGCACACAGTTTTAACCGAGAAAAGTTCCGCGAGGTATCACATTAATCAATAGCTTTGTTTGCCAAGCTACTTTCGCAACGGAACTTCAAACTTTACCTTGCCATGTGGCTGCAATATTTTTTCTCATCAATATTCCCAGGCGAATGTTTGCGCAACGATCCCTCGATATAATGGATCATTTTTATTTTTATTCCACCGTCAGGCGGTATCGCGAAAAAATAAATTACACGATACCGGGAGCCGGATTGATTCGTCTGAAATGTTTATTAATAGGCGGGTGATCGATACGAAGTCGACGAACAAATTGCCCTTGGATCGGCGTTTCGCGGAAAATCACGGGGAAATCGTGAGCAATCCAATCGGAGGGATTTCGTAGCGGGCTCAGCCTCGAAAATCGTAAGGTCGTTGCGATCGTGGCGACGCTCTCAGCTTAATTAAATGCGCACGAAATCTGGCGAACGGCTCCACGGAGTTGGCCGGATTCTCATGTAAGGGGCATCAAACGAAAGGGTTGTCGTGGGAGAGTTTGAAGGGAGAACAGGACAAGCCTCGCTGGCCCGAAGTGCAGTTAGCTTAGTGATTTTCGCGTTTATTGGCCAGCCGTGACGTCCGTACAAGATTGGTACCGTTCGCTTGGGGAACCCTTGGGAACGGTTCCAAGGTGTTTCGTATCCTCCTCGTTGAAACTCGTTCCGGGATACACCTTCTGCGCCACTTTAGTCCCCTGCCAGGAACTGACTATAATTCCGTTTAGGTGGTCGCCTTGGCGTCGATTATTCCCTTAGGATCCGTGCATCTATTAGTTTTCGTTTATCATTAGAAATTTGTAATTCTTCAACGTGATTTCATCGTGGAGCGACTGGCGCGCGAGGGGAGCGATTCCCTTTCTTCTTTCAAGGACCACGGATTTCGTAGCAGTCGGGAAAAAAGAGAATCACTCCTGAAGAGTGAGCGTGAATAAAACAACCGACATCGGCCGGTCTGTATTAAATTAAATCCACCTGCAGAGAATTCCCATCGTCCATTACACATCCGCCCGAGGCAACGGAAAAGGATATAAATTCCTCTCCCTCTGTTCGATAAATCGATACGCGCGAGCAACGGTGACACGCCAATCAAGACCGTCGTTTAATACGACCAAGGCGGCGTACATTTCGGAATGGGAATATTCGGCTCGGAAGAAGCTGAAACCGTGTAGAGTAGTGGAGCGTATATAAAGGGGTGGTTCGCGCGAGGCGAATGAAAAGCGTCAGGGTGTGGCGGTTAGAACAATATCGCATTTTATAGTTGTAATCGAGGATCATAATTGAACAAGTTTGTATGCCTGCCTGCTTCTACGACCATGCCATCCCTTCTTGCTTCTTCCTCTTGAATCGTTCAGCCTCTCCCCTTTCCCTCTCTCTCTCTCTCTCTCTCTCTCTCTCTCTACACTTGAGGTATCCTCGTAAGAATGCCTCGGGTGTCAGACTCGTCGGCAACCCCCATGCAACCCCCTCGAATCCACGAACCGGTATCCACGCTCGTATAACCGAGGCTAACAAGATTTCGTGTATGTAATTGGTCGAGTATTAAATTGCGTATTCCCACCGATGGAGCATGGGAAATTTCGGGGACCGAGGTGTAGCTACGCGGTTCAGACGCTTAGAGGAGCCGTTGGGGGTGGATTATCGCTGTGGATTGGATCATTTAGTAACATACTGCACTACCGCGACCTTCGACTTCCTCCCTGGAGATGAAAGGGTGCTGCGACGCCTTTTCCTGCTCGCCAGATGGGAACAGATTACCTTGACGAAGAAAATTTATTTCCCTTCTTTCAACCTCCCAATTCTTTGAGTTCTTGTTCGATTCTTAATCGTTGCAACGTGTCGCTGATCGGCACGGTGTTTATCAATTCGACACGGCCAAACAGCGAACGGAAGGGGTGCTCGGCGTTAACGCCGGAAACAATCCACAACCGTGAAAATACAAAATCGCCGATTAGCGAGTCCGAGTGTTTCGGGAATCGTGATCGATGGCCGTCCGAGGCGTTGATGGGTGTCCATTAATCGCAGCGGAACGAACGTCCACGGTCGAGAGGGTGATACGGGGAAACGGCGATCAATGGTGAAATTCTTATCTGACCGAATGGATTGATAGAGCCACTTATCGGGTGCGGCCGGTTGTACTCTTGGCCAGAGCGACACAAAAGTACATCTACCTGCCACGATTCTATATCGTCGAATATAAACCCTTAGAGAGCAGCCCTTGCTACGCTGCTTATCATGATGTCTGAATTCCAAAAATCGTACAAATGATTATCCAGCTCAATAATTAAGAACGAATCCCATTTCGTTGCTCAAAAAAGTCAGAACACGTACTGATAAATATTGAATTCCTCTGTTTCAGGTAAGCGCTCGAGAACATCTTTAAATTCAGTTTTAATTACCAGCGTAAATAATTGTGAGTACATTTATAAAGTATCTAAATGTCTAATGGAATTGACTCGAGCGTCTCGGTGCATGGAGTACACTCGCGTATACTTTGTACACAATGAGCGACAAGTGGCGTGTACCGCCCTTCTTTGCCTCGAGTACGATGCTAGACGAGAAGCTAGAAATAATTAACGAAGATCTCGAAAGGATAGTGGCGATCGCGTCGCCATCAAGCACTATACGCCCGACCCCTTCTTAACCCCCCGAGGGAATCTCGGAAGTAATATCACTCTCCTCCCTCGACGAATCATCCGCGGGCTATTCAGTTTGCGTTCCGCGATGTGACCTCGCGACGAGCCTCGCCGATTATTATTTAATTAATGACAAAGAAATCGGGATCCAAGAATCTCGTCGCGTTATTAATAGGTGATGGTTTCCAAATTCTCCTGTCGGTCGCCGAACTTCTAATTTCCATTTCTTCTTAGAAATAGCTCTCAATTATTGTCGATCGATCTGTTTAAAAGAGACCTACTTTATCCCGTAACTCGCAAGTAGAAGGATCGATCGAAGAGAAGGAAAGCCCACATATGGATGAGCGATGCCACTCGATCCTCGACCGGACAGCTCAGTCGAATGAATCCTGGTGCCTCGACCGTTCTCTCGGGTCAATCCTTCAGGAGGCGTAGGAAAGTTTTCCACGTTGGTGACGAAGTTAGAGCGTTCCAGCGTATCTCCTCTGGCTTGGCGGTCGCGTCGCTTTATATACATTACATAATGATGTTTATCGTCGTACCGACGGGAACAATCGTCCCGAAAGTAAATATTTAACGTTATTTCGCGCAATGTTTCGCTTGGCGAAGAGCGCGGCTCGCTATGGGGAGTAGCTGAAGCACGATGAAAGCAGGAGAGGGAAGTAGTAGCTGAGAATTGGATCCGGAACGAGGTAAGGGGGAAAGGAGTTTCGTTACTTCGAGCAGAAAGAAACAGAGACAGGATAGACGAGCAGGGACGAAAACGATTTCCTCCCGCGAACATTTTGTCTTACGCTTTGAATGTTATTCGAGAAACTTGGAATATGTCTTTCTGGATGGAGATCGCTAGATTCTTGGTTTATACTAAGGGTGGGACGAAACGTTGCCGGTGATGTAACGAATTTCGAGGATTCGCCCTCGAGCCACTAAGGGAAAATCGATGAAGGGATCGTTGTTAACTTACCGTTCCCAACAAAATTCTAATCCCCCTTTCTTTACATTATAATTTAATCGAAGCTTCGTTCGGAGGGCACGGTGAGAGTCCTGCAAAATTTTGATCAAGTTCACCGGCAGCGGATCGATGGATCGCGCGATTCATTTCCGAGACGATTCGTAGGAAAGCGAGAATGGTAGCCCAAGAAACGAAACGAAATCGATCGTGGCCTTTCAATGTCTCCGTTTTATCACCGGTCATATATCATCGAGGCTCTATCGTGGCTCCGAGATCTCCGTACTTGGCTGTTTCTTTTCTTCGTGGGAATACAGATAGGCATGCGTGCGATCTTTATGGACAGATCGAGGGTTGCGATTTTCGAAAGTTCACGGCGGGGAATGTTACACAATTTCCGGACCGATCTCCCTTTCCTCGAAGCCAAATTTAAGGTCTTACGATAAACAACGTTTCCATTAAAAATTCAGTTAATTCGCCGGGGATTTCTGTGTTGGTTTCAACTCTTTGAGGCTGGTTCCGTGAAGAATTATTCGTCGCGAACAATGCAGGCTGAACGGGTAAAGGGCTGGATCTACGAGGGAGGAAAGGGAAAATAGGCGGAGAACAAGAGAGAGAATCGAGACCGCTGACGTAGCACTGTCCAAGCCAAATGGCCAAAATGGTCAGCCACCGTCGGTAATGGCCCAATAGACGCTCCTTACATTGCCTCAAGATATTGTTTAGGCTCGCCGTTTCTGCTCCGTGTTCTTTCTTTTCCGTTCACCGACTCGCGTTCACCCCTCGTGAAGCGACTCCCGTTTCGAACAGCATCCCCTGCGGGACTTTGGTCGTTCCGCGTTGCGTTATCACTCGTGAACGTATCGGGAGAAAAGAAAAGAGAAAGGCGTCACGCGATGAATCGGAGAACGAAGACTTTTTTAATGCGAAAGGAATTTCGTTTGCGGACACCACGAACATGAACCTCAAGGGTTCAGGGATGAAATCGTAGACTAACGGAGCGTCGTCACTTGAAAAATCGCTCGACTAAATGAAAATTTTATTTCGACGGTGACTTGTGCGGCCAAGTTGAAAAGGCGCCGGAGTCGTCGAGTACTCCTTGTTGGCCATTATAACTTTCTGCAGTCAGCCCAGTAATTAAGTCTGCAATAAGGACGAGTGGCCTGCCGGCCATTAAGACAACGATGGATCGACACTTTGTGCGGCAGGCGCGAAAAAAGGTCGCCCCGTCAAATGAAGCGAAAGGAGATTCGATGAAAGAAATTGTCAAAGCGAGGGAGAAAGGTATAAGTGGAGGAGGTAGATGGACGGAGGCGAAATCGGAATAATCAAAGGGGCTTCGATCTTCGGCCGCAGTAATTATCTGGCAAAATTATTGGCGGTCATTCTTCTTTTTAAAGGAGGAAAACATATTCAATTTCCACGCCCGCCGTGGTTCCCTGGCTCGATTTAAAATGCAAAGTGCTTTGCCCTCGGTCAAGTTCCAACCGCTGGTCAGAGCTTGACCGATTCTAGTCAGGGATAGGTCGAGCACAGCGGCCTGAGCCTCGTAGAGGGTGCACTCTACGGGGTACGAGGACAGTTCAGACGAATATTTGCAGTTGCCATCCAATATTTAGCCAAAGCTAACAAACTTGGCTGCCTGGCTCGGTATCGGCCCGAGCGGATCCTTTTCTCTGCTCGCTCAGCTTCTCGGACGAACCTTTTGCGCGGGACAGCTCTCCTTTCTTTCCTCCTCTGTTTCCTCTTTTTTTTTTTTCAAACGAATTCTCGCGTCCAGCCACATAGGATCTTCAATAGAATAATAAATACCTGCTCGCATCAGAGCACACTTCTTGCGAGATCCTGAATAAATTGTTAATAGGACAGAAGAACCGTTCTTTGGTGAACCATTGGTTCGATAACCCTTTCTTCTGGCTTGATACTCTAAATTACCATCGTGAAACTTTTGCATGCGTGGTCTTCCGAGAACGTCGTCGGTCCCAGCGCACTTTAAAGAAGATCCCGAGTTCCTCGTTGATACTTACAATCCCTCATCCAAAAGGGACCATGCTTCCTTATCTGCGCCGGGCGGAATCACGATCGCAGAAGCAATTCCAGAAGTGACTGGTCCTCGGGTCATGGACCACGCCGAGAAAGTTTATGCCGCTTTCTCCCATCGCGAAGGGCTACCGGCCTAAATACTTTCGATACCACCTCGCGTAGATAGCCAAAGGAGGTAACGAGCGGAGGCAGATTCGTAGTTAGACAGTGGAGAGCATCCCCGGGGCACCATGGTAGTCGGAATGGCGAAGTTGCTCTCGCTAGATTCCCTGTGCGACGTACCTGTCGCCCGTTCCTCCACCGTCGTCTTTCTTGTCTTCTCTGTCGCTACGCTGGCCCCGCTCACCGGAAATTCCATGGAAGTCGAATCTCGCGCCACCCGTCCGCCCACATAATTCCAACAGGCGAGAGCTGTTCGGTTAATATCTCCCGCTTGCTGACACCGTCAAATAAAACATCCCCGGCGACGGGGGGGCGAGGGGACGTCGTCGAGCGGACGAAGGTGTATAACTCCTCTATAGATTTCGAGACGCCGCGGTCGGGGAAAATCTTGGTCTTTTATGTAGCTGATACGATAGCACCTACGTACACATACTTTATTGGGGATGGAAGAGATACGCACGCATCGTTCGGCTGATGCTGCAGTCCTCCGGAGATACGTCGATCTGCAAACGCGAGAAAAATACCGTGCGTCGGAACGCATCTTCATACATTACGTTCGAACGTTGAATCTTCTGCGCGATTTTACAGGTTTTGCAGAGAAAATCAGGAATGCAGCGTCATAACTCGTGCATAGTTTTCACCGGTTGAAGCTCGCCCAGCCAGAGGCTGATGGAGATGGAGAAAAAGTCGGAGATAGAACAGAGGCAGAGGACTAGGTAGGAGGTGAGACCAGGGGGTGGTAGAAAGCGGTTCCGTGGGAGGGATGGGAGATTCGCGCATATCCGATGGCAAGAGGAGGCAGCAGAACGCGCGCGCGAGAGAGAGAGAGAGGAGGTAGGGAGATAAGGCTAACACAGCGAGAGAATGAGAATGAAGGGAGAGACGTTTCCACTATTGATCATCGAGGCTCAGAGTGTAATGCTAATCATGCCCCCTCGCTTGTACCCATCCCCTAACAGCCGCAGCCGCACCTACCCCCTGCTCCACCGGTGTTACTCACCCTCTCCCCGTCGTCGATTCTCTTACCCCTCTCGCACCCTTCCTCTACGGAAGCCGGCGTCCCTGCTGTGACACAGAGCCGGCAAGATATCGACGCTGACACCCTCGCAACCTATAAGCAGCCGAAGGCATCTCAATCTCTGTCTCGGCCGGAAATGTCCAGGAATTCGCGTAGAGTATTATCGTTATTTGACGATAATCGGTGATCGATTAAGCGCGATCGGTATTCCCATGGATGATGGGTTCGTCGATAAAATTCAGCGAATATCGTATGAAACGCGGTCCGAAATCCGGGCAGCACGCAGTCGTAATCTGTGCCGTAACGGGCAGCGTCAATATTTATCGATAGTCGAAGAGCCGCGAATACGTCCGCGTCGGTGGCAGCGGCGGTGGGCCGCTTAATAATTTCCACGCGCATCGGCCGTGTGTCTCCGACCGGTGTGCGGATTCGGGGTGCAACGATATTTGCCTAGCCGGCAACATCCATTTTTTCCGCGTACTCTGCTTTCGTTTTTTTCTTTTTTTCATCCGTGGTGCCCGGCCGCGTTCTCCCTCTCATAATGGAATGCCGCCGCCGAAACAATCTGAGCCGCGAAACGTTCGCCCCGACTTTCATCCTCTTTTCACCTGCACTCCCTTCTTCGTTCTACAAATTCACAGGCTCGAACTGTGTCCCGTTGTCTGCGGTGAATACACCGCGGAATAGAGTGCACAAGCGAGGCAGGCATGCGTGTGACCCAATGGTAGACAGGGCTTCCAAGCTAATGAACGACGCGAGCATTAATATACGGCAAATAATAAGAAGCTGCGCCCACGATGGAGCCAATATAATAATTACATCAGCATATCGGCAAACAAGAATCAGCAACCCTCCTCGGCTGCCCTCAGCCCCACCTTCTAATTGAATACATGGCGATCTACAAACAGTCTACGGGCGTAGAACCCCGTCGTTTAATTCTGCCGCTGCGATTTTTCATTAACATCTTAATAATTCGATGGAAAAGAAATTGTGAGTTTATGGGAAAAGGATATTTAAAAATTATTTATTATCACGAGGACGACAGTCTGTTATCTCCGTGGCTGAGAATGAAACAGTGATAGGAACCGGAGAACTTTCGGCCACCGTGAGAATTTTCGACAGGAGATTAAATTTCGTTTCATGTCAGCAGCAATCTCCGCGTTGGTCCAGTGTGAAAGGCTTCCTGTATTGTTTCCTGACGGCTCCATTGTACTGGCTATTCGGATATTTGTACAAATCCTCCGATTTTATATAGCAATGAAGCGTGAATTCGTTACGCGAATACACTCTATCGAAGCAAGACTCGGAGTGACGGGTGTATCTCGTTAATGAAAAAAAAACCGGTAAGTGACAGTGAAAGGAAATTATACTCGGTGGACGTCCCGGAATTCTTTGGAACAATGAAATCTCTATATTTTTCTGCAAAAACTGTAGACCACGTGGAGAACATAAATAACCTTTCTCAATACCTCCCGGGGGTACGTCGGAAAATATTTAATTGAGCGGCCAGAGCGTAATCCAATTGAGCACTCGGAAAAAAGTCATTGTCGCGCGTGTGGATCATCTCCGCGGAGGAGACACGCGCATAAACTGGGGTTTTACGATATCGGTGGTGCGAAGGCAAGGAGAGCGGTGCGTGCGGGCCCGCGCACGCCGCAACGATGGAAAGGAGCAAAGTAAGCCCCTAATTTCTCGAGGGGGGTAAAAGTTGCCAGCCGTAAGCATCTCCGCGAAGCTAGAAGAGGAGAGCGGGCGGCAGAGCGAGCAGGGGTTGTATAACCGAGCCGTATCGGGGCGAGTGGAGAAAAGCTCTCCCGGCAGTCAATCGACAGGGCGAGAGCGAGAAAAGAGAGTTTATATTGGGAAAGAGGGCAAGACTCGTGCGGCGAACGCGGGCCTCGCCGACTAGAATGAAACGTTTAAACTTTTTATGAGTTGCTGCGTCGTCGCTCGAGCGAAGAAATTTCAATTTTGCCGCCCCTTTTGCCTGCCAACTGTTTCGCAAGCGCTGCCTACTCGCGCTTTTCGATTATACGCACGATTTTCATTTCTCTGCCCCTGTAGCGTTTTCTCATCGATTCGCGTTGTCTTTTCACTATGAATTTAGAATATTTTAGGAATCTCGGGTCTAAGAAACAATTCACCTCTTAGCTTTATATTTGAGGCAAAGGGCTGGTCCGCTTCGAAGGGTAGGCTTGCCGATGTCTCCTCCCCTTTGTCGAGCCATAAAAGTCTTGATGAAGACGTCAATGAATATTTATCCTTACGCTCAGCCTTGGGCTTCATTCTACCCAAAGTCCTGGACGACGGAGGGCGATGCTCCTTTATTTCGGCGAAAGTTAAACGGGGTAGATCGAACGACTTGAGGTGGTAATTCTGTCGGACCAGTGACGGCCCTCTGTTACTGAAAATTATGGCCTGAGGCATCGCGCGTGTCCTTCCTATCATAAAGTAATACCATATTCCATTTGTCCGTACATATTTGCACGCTCATCGACCAGTCATCTATCGTAGGAATTTTCCTGTAAACGTTTCCACGCAGAAGTCGATGCACAAGTCACGCCTCGAGCCGCTAGTGTGTATCGGGATTAGCTTGCTGGGCGGTGCAACCAGTGCTTGAGGTGACCAAACGGAGTGGCGCAAGTTTCAAAGAGCCGCGCGAGGATGAGGTGGAGGGCTCTCCCCCCCTGGAGAACCTGAAGAAACAGCGAAAGAGACGGAGGACGAAGAAAAAGCGGAAGAAGCTGGTGGAAGGAGCGGAGAAAGGCAGAGTCAGCATTGCGCAGCCCGACCAACCGGCCCTCTCCCGTTTTAATATGTTGACGCTTCGGGGAAAGGAGAGATGGAGCGGGCAGGAGAGAAAGGAGCGGGAAAAAAAAAGAAAAATATACCTCGAACGGAGTCGCCGGAAGGGTGATGGAGGCGCAACCACCGGCAGACAAGAACGAAAGGGAAAGAGGGACCAGGCGACGAGAGAGAAAAAGGGGGGCCAACGGAAGGAGAGGACTCTCGGGCACGGAATTCACCGGGGGATGGGGAGGGGGCATTTCAGGGATGGCACAAACAGAGGACCAGCGAAAAGAAAGTTTGCTGTATAACAACAAAAGACGTTTGTTATTGGCGCAGCATTTGAATTGTCTCTGTGTCGGTGGGCCTCCTTATTGGCCGAGCCGAGGCGACGAGACTCCTGCGCTGGTGGGGGGTTGCAAGGGGTGGCCACCACCCACACGCCCCTTCTTCTACCCCTCCACATCTCTCGCCGAGTTGCCTCTATCCTCCTTGTCCCTCCGTCTTCCCTCCGGAGAGAACGGCTATACACGCGGCTAAGTGTACCGCTATCTGGACTTCGAAGCTACCTCCGGCCCCCCTGCACTCGCCCCCTCGTCGCTAGCCTGCCGCCTCTGCTGCATTACCGTTCGCCGGGGGTTGCTACCTCCCCGGGATGACCCTTTTCGCCCGGCGTATCGGCGTGGCTGCTATCAGCCAGCACCACCTAAACTATCCCCCTCGACGGACGGTGCTGGGAAAAGGAATGCCTAGGAGATGAGATACAACGTGAAAGAAACAACCCTCGTGTGCATTACTGCGTACGGCTCACTCATGGAACCGAATTCGTTCGGGTGTTCAAGGTCTCGGGAATTATTGTCACTGCATGTGTTTAATCATATTTCTACAAAGGGGTAGCTATTCCAAGCTCAGCTTTCTTGAGACAGTTGCGTCTTTGGTGTGCATCGTTTTGGAGGAAGAATTCAAGCGTACAAAGTTTCGGCAAATATTTGCGGCCAGTTTCTAACTATGCGCACCATCGCCGCTTCCCTCTGCTTTGCCAGTGTTCGACATAGTTTTATGCTCATACTTACGCTAGCCACCGCATATATCAATGGATCGGCTCGAGAATGTTCAAGTACACCGTTCGCTGATATCCTGGCTGGTTTATTGTTAGCAGCATCTGGTCTTGACGATTATTCTTGGAATTATTCTGAAAATTTATAGCGCGAGTTCGAGCACGACTTTACGAGACAGTTTCCTGTCAAAAACTTCGATTTCCCTTTCCTGCTTAACGTATGGTGTTCGATGGTAGCATCTGCTATTAAATTAAGACAACTGTCAAGAATCAAGATATTCGTCCCGTGGAGGATATCAATCCGCGATTAGACGACCGTCGATATTGCATAATTATTTATTTAAACGAGTGTTCACCTTTGAACTTCTGACCTACGCTGTCCTCCGAGGAATAGCCTTTACCATAGAGAAAGAACCTCATTAAATTTGCATACCCACGGATAAATACGTTTAATAAATACGAACGCCGGATACGAATCAATTCGCGTCCCTTAAATGGTACAGTACTTAATCTCAGACGAATTTTCAGGACCGTTTTCATTCATGTAAATGTTATACATCGCTGTACGTGAAAAGAAAATTATTTCATCTGCATTGGTACCACCGGAATCAACATCGAGCAGCTATGAGTGATTATTTGACCGCTCGCAGTAGTAGTAGTCGGTACGCAGTCAGACGTCGGAGTGCAGCGCGTGCACGTTGGTCACTCCTCTCCTTCTCCAAGCCCAGTCGCCCACCTGCATCGTTCGGAGAATGCGTCTGGAGTTGCTACCCCAGCCTCCGCTGCCCCACGTACTCGCTTGAAAAGAGGCGTGCGCCGCCCCCAACGCTCCCACCACCTGGCACCCGCCCCCGTATCCTGCACACGAATGTACATACGTATACACATGGCCGAGGCACATGTACACAGGTATAAGCGCGTCGTCCTCCCTCGATCTTGCTCCTCAGTTCGCGCCGATTCTGCGTTCCTCTCCGTCTGCCCGATGCACCACGCACCCTCTACGTTACACTGTCGGCGTCACATGAAAGGGTGCAGGGCGAGGATTCCCCCCTGAAAGCTTGCAGCGCGTCGGGGAAAAAGCATCCCGTGGAAAGAGAAAAAAATCTAGATAGAATGCGGGAAAAGGAGGAGGGGTTGGACTGTGGAGGGTGGAAGAGAGAAAGCCAGGCAGTGGCAAGACACTAACGGGGTGCCTGAGAAGCAGCCCCGATCGTGCAACAGAGGAAGAGGGAAATAAATGCTCTCGCGGAGGTCGACGTTTTGCAGGGGAAAGGAGAAACGAAAGCCCACATCCGTTCACCCTACGTTCACCCCTACCTTCCTTATCTCCCTACCCGCGATGCCTTCTCACCCCGATACTGCCACTGCCACCGTGCCACAGCACCCCACCTCTCTGTCTCTCGATTTCTCTCTCTCTCTCTCTCTTTCTCTCGGCCTCTTCGTGTGTATGGTTAAATATTGCATTATTGTTTTAACGGCAGGGAGGAAAACAGCGTAGCCGAGCGTGCCCGCCCGCAGAGTTGCGCGCATCCGCGCCGCGTGTACACTCGCGTCGCGTCCTGCACTCATATATTGCTTGAACCATTCGTGTCTCGTATTAGTATATCGTTAGTCCACGTCCGTATCTCGTCGGGAGCGTAGTTATTGTCCCTATCTTCGTGAATTGTCATCACGTATTTCGGGGCGGCATCATATCATTCGGTAAGGTATCGTATCGTCCGAATTTCCACCTCCCACCCATTGTTTTTTCAAAGATAAACCTGCGCATTTCCAACCTCGATGCAACACGCGATATCCCCTCCGTTCCGTTCCACCCCTACCAAAATGATCATTGCTCGTAGTCGACGCGAAACTGCGACCCAGTTGTGTTTCGCCGGGGCTGTTTAGCCAAACAACCTTATTGCCCTCCTTCGCGTGCAACGTCTTTCGGTATCAACCCCTTCCAGCCCAGCTTCCACGATATACGCCGATCTCGCTGACTCCACCGTCTCCTTTATTCCATCCCGGTAACCACCGCCTTTAGCCCGCGCTTTCGTCTCCGCCGAGCAACCAGCAGCATCCGCGCTGTAGCTGCTACTGCGCGCAAGGCCATTCGGTTGGCCACCCCCGCCGCTCGTCCACCTTTCTCCCTCGCTTCCGCCGCCAACGAGCGTTCTCCGGCATCGTCACCACCCCCTCGCCCACCCCCACGTACACTCGGCATCTCAACAACAAGTACTCGCAACCGGGTAGCATCCGACACAACACAGCAAGTCGCCCTCCCATCTTTCCCACCACTCCCTCAGCTTCTCTGTCTGGTCCACGGCCAATTTCTTTTTGCTTTCGCCGTTTCTGTTGCTGTAACGCGGTGGCTCGCCAGCAGGCCTGACTTCGCGCGCCGGGTCAAACACGACATCGTCTACTAACCGTGCATATCTCGAGACAACTGGCCGAATTCAAACACCTCCGCGAACATCTTGGGTAGGTTCTCGTCTCTTCCCTTCACCCCCCCCCCCCCCTGTACGTTTTCAGTCGTTCACTCTCCCGTAGTCTTCCCAGAAGTTACATACGTTCTTATGTACGTACATGGACACGTGCATATGTAAGAATCTACTCCTACCCTCTGACATCCTCTCCCTCACCCCTTTGCTCGTTCAATTTCCTTTCATCTCTCTCCAATACGAAGTCTCGTACGGCTGTCCGCTGACCTCTCACTCCTTTTCTATAGTGTACGTTTCGAAAAGCCTGTCGCGGCCGTCTCTCCAACCCCTTTCGTTTCACTTTTTAGATCCGTCGTCTCTTGAATGTGCGTGAACGTATAGTTTGCCACGTGCGTCCAGCGAGAAGACAGTGAAACGATGTGAATAGCAACATGAAATTAGAGTTCGAAACCCTCCGCGCGACAATCCTCGCGCCTCGAAAGTGATGTGCACGCGAGAAGCTCGTGGAACCGCGTCGACGAAAGATTTCTACGAGCTCCCGTGAACGTGACACAGTGAACGCAACAGTGGCGGCATGAGAAAAACAAGAGTGATACAAAGCCTCGTGTCCGGTGCTTAGAAGTTGTTCCGCGATGCGGGAAATCGTGTAAGTAAGTGAAACTTTTGCGACCAATGGAGCTGTCAGAGACAGCGTTCCCTTTTTCATTCGTGCCAATGAAATTTTGCAATCTCTCAGGCTTACGATGATCCGAAAACATAACGTGCCTCGTGGACGTAATATGCGCTATATTCCCTCCGTGATATTTTATATTTCCAGTTCCGTACGATTTGTGTTGTGCAAGCAGCATTGAAGTTTGCTCGGATGCTGACTCGTTTCTCTCTGTTACGTTTATCAAGCTATCGCATAGCACGTATAACGTACGTGATGTCGGATAATACGTTGACCGTAACTACTGGAGGCCGCGAATTTTATTTACATTCTAAACAACGCCCCCTTTACTTCAGTTCTTACAAATATTGTTTTAAGTGAACGGAGTGCACAATTTGGAGTTTATGTCTCCTGAAGCTTCTCTGACTCCATTCCTCTGAGGATATAAAAAGAGGAGGACCTCTTCGAACGATATCAAAGGTTCGGAACGCTCGGTTTTTGCGACGCCAGCGAGTTTCGCGAAGGCACAGCCTGGCTAGGTGCGATTGCAAGCGATAGCCTGCAAGATGATCTGATAACAATCGCGATCGATAAGGAAAACAGCTCGCCGGGGGATAAAGCGTAAACATCGCGTTCCCTTGACAGCTTGTTCCGATCGTTAAAAAAACGAGAGATAATATGCCGGACAATACTTTATGAAACGATCGCACTCAGGGAAAATTGATACTTCATTTCTCATTCGTGAAATAGTTTCTTGTTCGTTTAATACGATTGCACGTGCATTGCTCTCTCGCGGGATATTTCTGATAAAGCGTTAATGAAACACGTGTCGCACGTGTACATCGCGTAATTGCATTTCTCCTTCTTAACGATCGCATAATACGAGGGAGCAGACACCGGTGCATGCGACGTGCTTTCGTGTAACTCCTTGCAAATTTACTTGCCCCGATAATGGCGGGGTTATGAATACGGAATAGCAACGACACGGTCGAGAACGCGGTATTCTTTTGACGCCCCAGTGTGCCCGAGCATGTTTCCTCCACCCGGCATCAATTTTCATATCGTGCATCGCGAGGGGATTCTACTTTGCACCACCGTTACTAGTTCATCATGCGCGAAACGACTTCGTAGGTCGCGGTTATATTTCTCCGCCGGAATACCATGCTGAATGACTAAATTATCACGGTGTATATTGTAGGAGAAAGTGGAGTACCCTCGCGATTCTTCTTTGTCTTGACAAAAATTCAATTACAATAATGTAAGGATGAAAGGAATATTCGAAGCCGTGACCCTAGTGCTGCGAATAAAATTATAGCGATATGGGGATGGAATAGAAATTGTTTTTTTTTTCTTCTGTATTGGCTGCAAATTTTGAGGGATTTCACGCGCTTTTTTAAGCGGAGGAGAACAGGTGCATGCTGTCATGTTGAACGCGTGGCACGCACTGAGATAGGTGAACTCATCGTTGTGTCGGGTGTGTAGTGTATCGTCGGGCGCCGACGCTTGTCCCCTTCCCTTCAGGCCGCCCTTTCCTCTACCGACTCGCCCTATCCCCGCCGAAACCGCGAAACACCATACTCGAAAAGCTGCAAGCTCCTACCTGCTCGACAGTCGCGTGGCCACCGCGCTACCGTTCGCGCGAAATCGCTGTTAAACGGCGTACAAAAATCACGATACAGCAATCGCAAAATTTCACAGAAAAATAACCAGGGTCCGTCTGTTCGATATTAAACCTAAGAACGGACGATCGATCCTCTTACGAATCTGCGAGAAGAAAATCGATTCGGCAAAGTCTATGTTTAATAAATTCGAGGACACCGATAAAGGCGACGGATTCACGATGAACGATAATATGGATGGTTGCAAAATTTAGATCCAACCGATCGACTTGCATGCTAAATGCAGGCGGCACACAGTGGTGTTCGGATCGACTTTTTAATTCGCCCTGACAATGCATATTATTACCCGCCGCGCGAAGGTTTGATCGACAAGGAAACCACGGGTTTTTGAATAATGTATCGAGCCATTAAAACGTAATCGCGCCGCGGCTGCTAATGCGAACACCGTTTCGGTGCATATATAGCTGGGATCGAAATGCATTGCTCGTTGCGCCTTTGTATTTTGCAATTAGACGTCGCGCACACACGGCTCTATTCGATCAAATATAGCGCGAGCATATCGTACACAGGGAATTAAAACGTCCGTTACGCGGCGCGATAGCTGTATCCATTATGAGCCTCATGCAATTATAATTCAGCCGGTGAAAAGGTTTATTTTCCAACGAACGAGGAGCGATCTACATTCGAAGTGTTCGCGAGACATCGTCAGGAGTGATTCGTTTCACTTGTACCGGAGTCAGTTAATTACGATCCAAAGAATCTGGCCGGCTATTATAAACTCTGGAAAAGTGTTGTCTCCGACGAGCGTAGAGAACGACTGTATTCGCCCGACGAAATATCGCGGTTAACTTGGAACGCGGAGCGCGTAGAATTTGCACAAGCAAATTGCACTTCTCGTATATGAAAGCGGTAATTATAAATCGGCCGGTTGGTAGCAGGGAATTTATGGGGAAGGCTAAGGGCCGAGGAATCTGCGAATAGCGGAACCTTCTGCGAGAGAAGCGAGTAGGGAACATGTTAAATTACCAGAGCTGCGTTGCGTCGAACTAAAAGTCTGTATGGAGCTGTTTCTGATATTAAATGTACCGTAGGATACTCTCGAGGAAGGATGATCATTCGTATCTTTCATTGAAAATTCTTAGTGCCCGGCTCTTGTGAATTTCTATAATTCTCGAAAGCGATTAGAAATAATTTGCAGGATTCGCGTTCATCGAAACGAGAGTAACGAAGAACACGTGGGAGTAACGATAAGAGGGTGGGTGATAGGAACGGGTCAGGAATAATCCGCTCTCAGGACGGAGGGGATGAGATGCTCGTAGGGGAGGAAAAGAACAGAGAAAGGGAGCAAGTTGCGCTAGATGATATCCAGAGGATTATTCTCTCCCAGTCGCATCACAAACTGCCGTGACAAATCGCCCTATACTTTATGAGACAAGTCTTTCTTCTGCACAGCTACTCATTCCCGCGCGGCATATATCACCGGCCCGTCGATATATTATCACCGCGACGCCTACCGTCGCGCAGTGTCAATACACGATGCGACGAAACAAATAGGCGGCAGCTACTCTCCCGCGTAGTCTTCGTGGGGAATCATGAATCCGGGGTGCCGCGCCGATGCGTCAGACGAAATCCTTCGTGGATTTAGATCCGGAAGGATATATAGACGGCTCTTCGTAGGAGGATCGATGCATTCGAGGGGGGGTGAAAAATTTAGACCGGAGGCGAGCTCGAGAAATCTTGCTTAATCGATTTGCCGATTTGTGTTCCACATTTTTGCCGAAGTCATTCTCTTCCTCGATGCATCGGCGTGTCGAGAAATTAATTAGATACTTGCAAAGGTAATCAATTGGATACGATCAAATCATTGCAAAGATTTAGGCAAACAAAACGAATCTCCTACATCGACTGTTCTTTCTACTACGGTCGCACGAATTTTATCTGAGAGTCTCTGTGAATGGCACAGTGTCTAGCCATCGTCGCAGACACTGGACGTGGTCCGGCGTCTGGCTGGAACGTCTAGCACGGTTAAAAGGGTTCCCGAACGCGCGAGAAGAGACAAGGGGTGACCGCCTCCCTTCCTCGAACTTGTAAACCCCTGGAACGCGCAACCAAGTCCAAGTTGGTAAGGGTGATGGCTGGAGGTTACAGAGTCGGGGACAGCAGGAAAAGTTTTTAAAAGGGCCGTAGGTAGGACTGACTGGGAGATAGGTGAATGAGTACGTGAGTACATATTTGTTTAGTTAGAAGCACTCGCTCGTTCCATCCTCATCCACCCTCTGTGTTTTATTCTGTCCTTCGTTCATCCTTCCAGTCCTCCGCCGCGATTCTTCTCCGTTTCCTCTCTCTCTCTCTCTCTCTCTCTTCCCTGGTCGCGTGGACCATTTTCCGTGGCTGTCGACGAATTCAATGAAAGGATAAACCGGATGGACAAGTGGCACCGCGGCGAAAATCGTTTACACCCCTACAACTCTTACCCCTTGAGGTTTCTTTTTGCGACAACCAGAATTTTGTTAATCCTGCACGCTAATGCGTTTAACGCACGTATTCTAGAGCTCCGAGTCTCTGGAACAGTGTTCGCTGGTCGACCCAGTAATTCGGTCGAAAATAATAGGATAGGAAGAATTAATGGTGATTTGAACACACCCTTTCAATTTGCATATTTTATTTTCTATATCTTAACAAATACTCTTTTTTATATTTCACTCAAAGACAATTTCTTAGCAAAGTTTAGTACAATCGTATGGTTCGAGGGTGAAATCGAGAGCGAGGCCAACAGTGATTTCACGCACGTGCACACGCCTGAACGCGGAGAAACGAACAGCAAGAGAGAAATGGGCGAGCGCCTTGCGATATTTTGCGGATACCTGATGGATTCGAGTGACCGGTGAATTTTCATCGGGCGAACGTCAGTCGACAGAGTCCATGGGACGGTGCGAGGTTGGTAGGGTGCAGTATAAACGACAAACGGACCATGGAACCGTGGTCCCGTTGTGTGAGAGCGTGTGTGCCTTCGGTCGTAGCAAAAGGGGGATCAGTAGGAGACCGGGCGAGACGGAGGAGGGTGCGTCGTATATCGATACTCGCGCATGGTCGAGTGTTTGCAGCGATATTTGGTCCATTTCCATTTGCCGCACGTGGCGCGTTTACGGTTCACACCTCTTACCCCCGCCCCCTTGGTCCACTTGCTCGTCACTCCCGCGTTCGACCGTCGCCACCCCCCCGCGTAATGGACACGCAAGGTGTTGGCGACTATGCAAACGAGAAGCCTCTCGACCTTTCTGGAGGCGAACAGATGAACCGAAGGGAGCCCGGGCTTGTTTGCTGATTTTTATTCGAACCGATAACCCTTTGAAATTGGAATTATTTGCTTGGTTCCATCGAAATGAGACAAAACCTCGCTTGCAGGAACGAAATTGATACAAATATTGAATGTCAGTTTTAGCAGCCACCTTTCTGTTCTTAAAAAAAATTCAGGAAGCTGTCCTGCTCAAGATATTTGGAGAATCGCATTCCCTCGTAGTGGACAGACCGTTTATTGATTCCGCTTGGACGTAAACGCGTTGGTCCAGCTAGGAAAAAAATTTAATATATCCAAATATATCACAGCAGCAGCAGCAGCAGCAGGCGACGATCGGCCATTCAGGAAGTCCATAATTTGATATGCAGCGAAATCGGGCGAGAAAGCAGCGATGGGGTGGAAATGGTTTTTAGGGCGAGAAGCAAGGTGAAGCAAAAGGATCGAACCTGGCAAGGGGGTAGCAGTTACTGATGGGACGTCCCGAACAGATGTGGACATTATTCATTACGACTGACCAGCAGCAGGCTTTCTGAATATTATCGTCTTTGGGGCGAAAGAAGACGTACGCTTCTTTACTTGTAGCCCCGCCACGAAGCCACCCCCCCCCCCTCCGAACATTCGATATATTTTTCTGCCGTACGCGAAATTGAATCGCGATGCTCCGACCGCTAAGGCGGGGAATTTCAGCGGTCGTATTCTTTTTGTTTGGACCTGTATTATATTTACAGAAGGGGAGAAACGGTTGGAAAACTAATTTCTCCGAGAAAAAAATAGTGTCTCCCGAGACGGCGACAAGATCTTGATATCTCGACCTCTTCCACGGGTTCCACCCCACGGAAAACCGGATATACATCACGCCCCTTCGCTTTTTATCTCGCAATTTCTTCGACTGACCACCAACTTTCTCCCGCACGACTTTGTACACGCGTGAAAAACGCCACGCGTTCGCTACATCAGCGTGAATTATTTCCCGTTCCCTCGCCCACGTCCCCCTTCGCGAGTTCTCTATTTCTCGTGTCCATCAACCGCCCCTCCCCCCTCCCCCCTGCAATCGCTCCTCCGCTACCCCAGCTATACCTGGCTTTATGGCTTAAACAAAACTTTCGTATATTACAGCTCCGTGAAATATGAATACGCCGGCAAAAGGGAAATCTAGCTAGAGGTGGTGGGTGTTGAAGGGGTTACCGGACGGCCCGAGCAGAGGGTGTCAAGGGGGTGGTTCCGGTCACTTGCCTGCCATTACGGGCTCCGCGTACTGCCGTTGGCAAACCCAATTTGTTATCGACTTATTGGCCAAATTACTTACTATTACCGCAGATTTATTTCGCGTATTAGTCCACGGCTACGCCCACTCGTTACGTTCCCATTAATTACTGGACGCTGGACGTGTCCTCCCGCCGTTTTAAGCGCGTCTACGTATGTCGTTGGTCTCGAGGAGAATAGTAAGTTTTATTTCCATTAGAATTTCCTTGTTTATCGATTGATTAAAGATCAAGGTGTATTAATGACACTTTTCCTGAACCACTCCAAATGACTAACAGATCATTTCTATAAGAAAAGATATTCCCCACCGACGCACTGTGGGGGTAAGTGGGGAAAATGCAAGGTTTTCGTTGAGTGGGCTTGCGTCGAGGAAGGAGTAGGGGCGGGACACGCATTACGCAGCTGGTGGAAACGTCTTTCAGTCGAGATTATGATTCCCACAGAAACGAAAGCGGAGTCGATGTAGCATCCTAGAAATTCCAGCGAGGCCGCGCGCTCTTTACACGCGTGAGCACTCTCACGGGCCGAACATACAATCGACACGCGAGTTTACCTTGAGTATTTTTCAAAGAACGATACCGCCGTGCCTCGAGTTCTTTCAATATCGACAAACTTCGAATAACTCGGAGGGAAAACGACCGCGGTTGTACGGTAAATAATACACACGACGGCATTAACGGGCCTTCAAACAAACATCCTGCCGCGGGTTTTTTCTTGTTTGAGCTCTTTTGCTAAGCGAGCGAAGCCTCTTCGTCGTACCGACGCGATCTTTCCGTTGACGAATCGCGGAGAGAAACATCGATTTCAGGCAGAGTTCTTAATATAATAGAAAATTGTGGACGTAGAAAATTTCGATTTAATAAAACACCGGCCGTTTAACGGGGATAGACGGGCGAAGATTAGAAAGGAACGTTTTATCTTTTACAATCCTCCAACCCCGTGGGCCGAAGGGGTTGACGAAGGATGCTGTTAACTCTCGATCAAAGAATACAGGCGGGCGAGCGGAAGGGCGATAAAATGCGCCACGTGTTACCGGTCACTTGATATTCATGCACGTTCGTCCGTAGCACGTCGAACCTCAACTAACGGATA
Source organism: Holcopasites calliopsidis (assembly GCA_023838395.1). Classification (NCBI taxonomy): domain Eukaryota; kingdom Metazoa; phylum Arthropoda; class Insecta; order Hymenoptera; family Apidae; genus Holcopasites; species Holcopasites calliopsidis. The sequence continues at coordinate 5,130,672 of JALHAQ010000009.1, forward strand.
CCCGGCAATCTAATAAAGATAAAAAATAACGTCGACTTCCACTCTCTTGGACGATTCTCGCCGCGACCCTTACCGGCGCGAGTTATATTGAAAAATATATATCTCCCCTATGCTGACCCATCCGTAGCCTGCATATAAACTGCCCCCTTATGGAATCTGCGAGCAAGCGTCTACGAGGTATTAGAACGCTCACGAAACGGTCCTGCCACTCTGTCACGGTCATTCCAACCCGTACGCTTTTCCCTACGATTCCAACGTTCGCGCTGTGACCGTCCACGGTCTTCTCTACGCGGGATCGAATTCTGCGGAAGCGTCAGCAGTCAAAAATCAGCAGGAAGCGTCTGTCCGATCCGTTGGGGGGGAAATCATTGGAAAGAAGGTAAAATGAAAATAAATGTTGACACATCTGTCAGGCGCTCTTTTTCTTTCAACTTCTTCCACCGCGCCGTGGCTATTATTTATTTAATGCCCAAGTCGTTCCGCGTTACACAACTATTTACATAGAGCGGGGCTCGGTCTTGGTGGATCGGTTGCCGGACGAATGAGGAAGAAGAAAGACGGCCATATGCGAGTCTTCAACGCCCACGTTTCTCGAACTGGTTCGTTCTGCACGCGGTCGGTCGCCGGGGTATGTACATAAATGTGTACAAACGCGGAGAAACGCGGCCGGTTTGTACAAACAATTCGACCCACATTGCCGAACTTGTACGCAACGCGGAATTTTCGGTCGACTCTCTGTATTAACAGTTTCTGCTTGTTTGCCCTCAGTCAGCCTCCCCCCGCGCTTCTCCGTGTCCATTGTTCTAAATGGCTCCGATATCTATTTCGAATTCGTTCGACTCTACCTGCCGCTTGCAAATTACATTGCTCTTTCGTCAGATCGCGCTTGGCCAAGAGTTAATTGCGCTCGAACGATGGACGTATTTTTCATTCAATCCGGGAGAAGGGACGATTCACGTTTTCGACTCTTTTCTTTCTTCTTGAGACGCAAAGACGAGGCGACAATCGATTCGTCACGAGGCGCCTCTAATCGCTTGGAAATATATACGCGGGATCCGCGTTGTTTATTACTCGCCTTGGAAATACCGGGGAATCGTATTCGGGGAATGAATCGAGCGAATCGTTCGAGTTGGAAAAGGGGTTGCTACAAGCGGAATAATGTTTATAACGCCTCGGTTCGGCGGAATTCGAAATTTGTTTCTTTATCGGCCATAATTTTCTCGAATCTACACACGAATAGGTTCCGCCCGTTGTACACGCAGGAACAGAGGGGTGAGCCGGTAGTTTCGGATACACAGGCCGTTGTATTGAAAAACGCCGTCTCCCCGATCGTATTCGACAGCTCTCGACGACTCTAAAATTTTATTTGGCCTCGCTTCCGCGGGGAAAAATGTTCCTCGAGGTGCGAGCCTTCTCCCGCGCGAGAAAGGGGTGTTCCTTCCCACCCGTTTTCCTCCGGGTGTCTTCGGTGCCAGATTTTCTGATCGACGATAGTCGGTGTCCCGTTCAAATTTATAGAATCCTTTCATCGTTTTATTTAATATTTTACTAAAATTTCTACAGTGAAAAAAGCGAACTTCGCGACAGAAATGTTTCATCAAACTTGAACTGTCTATTGACTAACGTTTCATATTGACAGTATGAAATATTACCAAACACGTCGGATTGCGAGGGAAATTAGCTTTTTTTTTTTATTTTCTCCAGCTGGACTGACTTATGATATAAAGTTCAACTATGTTTGCAGGGAGCGGTTGGTTAGCTTTGAACAGTGTAGAACGAAATAGCTCCAATACGTGCGCATTGCGAGAAGGGGTGTGTGCTCGTGATCATTTGTTCAGGCCGGGCACATACATAGCTCATGCCGCGTGTTCTTTAATCGACGCGTATTTACACCAGATGGTTCGTTTTATCGGACGGCTGACTTATCGTCAGCTAAAAGAAATTGATTTTCAAGCGTTTCTTATATCGTCCAGAGTTTTTCTCCCTTCGAACTTAACAATGCAACGTATGAACTTTTCATCGTGTTCACTTCGACGTGTCTAACCACACCCCCCCATAAAAAGCAGCGGGGCGAGCAATGAATGATAAGACGTTAAAACTCGCGCCACCAAGTTCGATCTCCCGTTTGACATCGTGGATGTAGGGTGGTCACGGGAAGGTGGGATGTCGCGTGAAATAAGAGTACATACACGCGGACGCATTATGCGAAAAATATGGTAATAATATTGCCGGGGCCAAGCAAAACAGGGCTCCCTGCATATGAAATATGCGAGATCGCTCCTGCAGCCCGCAACCTCCCTTAAACCGCGCCGCCGTCGTCGTCGTGACCCGTTCCAACGTCTCCGTTGTTCCAAGGAGAGACACACCCGCCGAGTAGCAGCCGCGATAGTGCCACGCCACCTCCTCTCCTTACGATTCTCACCCTCGAGCCGCGCCATCCGCGTTTACTCCTTTTCTCTTTTTAAAGCACCTCATCCGGCGCGATCTTAGAGCGCACCCCGGATTCCGTCGGCGGAGCGTTGACTGAATACAAATGTGGCTTTCGTGTACCGCGGCGAAGCCTGGGACGGCGTTCCTTCGCTCGCGCGCAATTCTCGTCGAATTAGCGGGGAAAAACAGGGAACCGACCACCCCGCGCTCTCTTTCGTTTTACCTCTCGACTTCCCGGCAAAGACGTGATTTACTTGGAACCACGTCGACGGAGATTCCTTCAGCGTGATTTTCGATGTGGGAATTGTTCTTCTTTTTCTCGGTTAGATTCCACGTGCTCCGACAGTCACGGGCAAACGTACGTTATACGAGGCTAAAGGGCCTGAAAATTATTTTTTTCGAAGAAGATACATCGTGGAATTCACGGGTAATGTAATAATTGCAATTACATCGGTCCTTGGAGAAGAGTATGCAAGTGTCTTCCGCTTCGAGGTTCGAACAATATCGCCGGACTAGAGTTAAAACGATTACTCCGTTTAATATTCATTTCGTTGGGCGTGTTGAATATTAATGCCGATATTAAGGAGAAGACACCGTGAGGGTATAGAACGGGGCGACACCGATAAAGAAATGTAAACGGGTAAAAACTTCGGCTCCAGAGAATGTAGAACAGATCATTTTCAGTCTCAGCCTCGTCGCGGGATTTTTCTTATTCCTCGTGGAATCCTTGCTTAATCAACGAGCTTTATTTTCGCGATAAATCAGACCGGCTGATTCATCAGTTCCCGTCGTGACCTTTCATTAGTAGAACAAGCGACCACCCTTTCGGTCTGTTTAAAAGTCGCCTTTTTCCAATACTCCTGCTGTCGTCTTCCTAATTCCTCAGTCTCGAACAACCTGGCATTTTTCTCACCCCTTTCCCCGCCCGTGTCCCTTCCCGGCGACGTACCCTCGCGCCGGGCGCATGAAAAATACCGGATAATTTTCCGACTCGGAAAATCTGCTGTTGCCGGACTTAATTGTATCATCAGAGGAACCCGAGGGGCTTCGGTAATACCGTGCAATTTTTAACCGCGATTTCGCGCGATATCTCAGCCTCCGACCGTCTACAGGAAGACAGAAACGGCAAAATTGTACCTCCCCTTTTAAATGTTGAATTGATTTTCAAACAAATTCCGGACACCGACTCGAAATAAAGAACTTAATACCCGCATGCAGCAAGGAGAGGCGAAATTTAGAGGGAGAAGAAGGGATGAGGTTTGCAAAGAAACAAGATACACCCGGGCGAGGGTGACGATCGCCCTCGCGATACCCACTCGCGGAGCACCGGAAGTGAGCAGAGAAGCGTAGGAATGCAAAAGCGGGGAGAGGCAGTGAAAAAAGAAAGCAGCGGGACAGAGATGACGGGCTGCGCGGCGTGGCAGCGGAAGCGCGGAACAGAGGTCCGACGTCGGCCTGACGGACTCTCTCTCGTTTGTGCAAACAAACCAAAATGGACTGCGAATAAATATGCGTCTACGAGCAAAAGCGAACGCCCGTATGCTTGGTCATGATCCGTCCATGTACGAAGGGGGACCAAGAGGGTGAGAAGAGGGTGAGCCGCGCGGCGCGAGGGGGCGGAGTACGTCGGGGATTTAGGGACCTTTAATGGAGCTCGTCTGGCCGCGACTAGCAGAAAAGGAATTTCGCTACTTTCCATTATTCACCGCCTTTCTTTCTTCTTCTTTTTTTTCCAAAAGACATCACCGAATCAGGGGGATATTAGAAAGAGCATCCATATAAGGGCCTCGTCTCTTTTTATGATATTCGATGACCAAGTATTTTTTTTTTTTCGAACAAGAAAGAATTCACGTAACATTTTCGCTGTCGCGGTTAGTGACTACGTAAGTGAAGGAGGATTTAAGGGACGGCGAAACTTGCCCCGTCTGTTTTTCGCTGTCTGGCAAGGAAGCGGCCAAATCCACAGGGCGGAACGCCGAGGACCGAAGAAAGGTACTTCCATAATTCAGCCCGCCACTAATTGATACTAAATTATTAAGTGGAACGAATGTAAAACACGGCCACCCCTTACACGGCGATTGCCTAAAGATGCGCGTAGATGCTGGGACATCCGCTAAAGAGATGTGAATTCTTGTCAAACGTTTACCCTCTTCGTCCCCTATTTAATTCTTCGTGCACCAAGGTGGATGTCACACGGTGGTGCATCGTTTCAGTTCGATTTAAAATCAAGAGTCTCGGGGAAATAGCAGCCCTTGTAATTTCTTTTCTTTCGCGATGGGACCCGCAAGATGATTAATGACGGGAAGACGAAGGAGAGGAAGCGAAAGCCGCGAGAAAAGAATAGCGCGATTATCCCTGAGTACAAACCTTCGCTGATGCAGTGGAGAAAAGGAAAAGCTGACTAAGGCAAAACCGTCCGCCACGTCCTACCACCCTCGACCCTCCTTCGCGTTTTATCCTCTTTCTCTCCTGCGAAGTCTCAAGGGTGGGAAAGAGTGGGACCGGCGTGCCCGGGTACCACCAAGTGGATGTAATTTTTCCGTTGTTTGATTTTCATTAACGACTCGGTGGTCCACGGGCTTGCAACGCCGCCCCCCCCCCTCCCCTCACCCCCGACGATGGAAAGATGGGGTCAAGAAACAGGGAAATTATGGCCCCAGCCAAACAGATACATCCTTTATTTCATTTTCTTCGACGGGCCGAGTCGGAAATTTCGCCCCCGGGAGGGCGCGGAAACAAGCGGCAGGCTAATGGCGAAAGTTAGTCTTGGACGGGGGGAGGAACAAAATATTTCGCGTTTTATCGACGCTTGTCATCAGGGGGTCGAAGAAGGGTCATCGGGAAGACGGAAGGAAGATAATGGAATAGAGTTTCGTCGATCGAGCATGAAATTGAGCGATCATGAACAAGACACCGTCACTTGCAATGAGAAAACTAAATCACTTGTCCTACGAGTATCTCCAAATTTTACATATTTCCTTTATGGATACCAATGTATCGTGGGAAGAGGGAACAATGCACGATCAACGGTGCACACATAACGAAAATCGCTGAACCGATGGATGTAAGCAAACCCGCAGAATGCCGAAATTACTCTCTTCGATGCACCCTCTATCCCGGCTTCCTCTGTTCTCACCCTCCTCCGATCTCTCGCCAATTTCCCGCGGTCCCCTTCACCCCTTTATCGTGCTCTTTCTTCTCTGCCGTGGACACCCCCGACCGCTTCTGTATCTCGCCTGGCCAGCTGCGACACTCCCAACCTCTACGCGTTAATTCTTGTACATACAGACAACGGATACCTATGCGAAAGGGCGGACTTCTGGCAACGTTTACCTTGCATAATGCAGGCAATCCTTGTTTCCATCCTTGACCATCCTTTTCCGATACGCCAAAAATTGATACGAAATGATACAATATGGTGCACGAAGGATCTCCAAAATTGATCACCGATATTTCCCAACGTTTAAATCTCCAGTCGGGCTGGTGAATAGACAAAGCTGAACATCGACAACTGAGATCGTGCGGGCATCACAAACGAGAGAGGATTCTACTAATTGATACCCGTGAAAGGCCGCCTCTGTACATTGTCAATCGACGATGGGGCAGGGGCGGACACAGTCGCTCGTCCGGTCCAGTTCAAATGAACCTGCGGAACGAGAAGGGAACCAGGTAGCAACACCGAAGCGAGCAGAGAAGGACGACGAAAACGACGATCGGAGTTTGAGTTTTTGAGAGGCTGACGAACCAATCACGGGACCATCTATAATGTACACAGGCCGTTAACGATGGAGACCAGAGACATTCCGTCCGCTTGGTCCTAGCCATTTTCCAAATATCCAGCTGGCCAGCGAATCGTCCCAGGAAACCTACCACCCTGACCGGAGCTTCGCTCACCCTCTTCTCTTTTCTATGGGTTCTCTTCCTAGCCCGGACCGACGTCCCCAGAATCATTAATTCCTCTCAAAATTGCGGAGCATCCTTTTTCGAACGCGACGTCAAGTCGTTGGACCGTTTCAGACGGCCACGCGTCTCTCCATTTACGGTCCGTCGTGTTTCCAGAAAGTTTTCGGGGTTAATCATCTGGTTTTTCGGATCGATCGATTTATGTTCCGGGGATTCTTAGGGAGCTTGCATCGAATCGTTTAGCCTCAACCTTCGCCCTTTCGTAGCAGGTTTCTCGGAGTTTTCGGACGTGCCCGAACTTTACGATAGCGTTATAACGATTTCGACGTAATCGTTGATCACGGAGTAAAAGATAGACGGATCCTTCGGAAGACTCATCAGCGTCCAAAGAGATACGCGTGCTTTGCCTAATTCCAAATTATTCGACGAATTCATAGCGGCAGGATATGTGCTACGGGTGACGGAAAACGGTAGGGGGAACTTTTCGAGTAATTTGTATTCCACATTTCACGTGGAACTACGAGGGGTGACGAGTACCACTCTCCTTCGCATGGTCTCTCTCGCCGTTTCCCCATCTTCCTCTTCGGCGTGTTCACACACGGGGCCGACTGTTCCCGTGGTGAAGACTTGCAGCAGTCGCACGTATAAACGGCGACCAGGGAGTAGCGTCTGATTATGCGAACGCATGGCTGGCCGTAACGCGATTTAATATTAAAATATTATGACAAACGTCAACAGGAGGCGGGTGTAAAGAGACGCGTCTCTGATTGGCCCTCGACGTGAATACGAAACGAGAGACACTTTGCCAACCCTTGTTTTCGCATCCCGAGCGATGTTCCGTTTCCGCTGCAGCTGTGGACGATTTTACCGATAAATTACTCCAATTAATTGATTGAACACTTTCTCTTTCATCTTCTACGATAATTTACAAAATTCCCCTTTTTCATCGTTCACGATCGATAGGATCAATCGAAGCGTTGCGATACGAGGGTGGAATTCGGACACCGTTCGATGCACAGATATTACAATGTTAAAAATCAGTCAAACATCTAGCTGGCTCGGATAGCGCAGAGAGATAGCCGAGTGGGAATTTTAATCAATACATACATAATAGAATATTCCCGCTATGGCGTATCGCGGCAATGAAAGTATCACGGTTAACAGATACGAAAAGGGATGGTCCGATATGGAACGCGAGGAGAGGCTAAATGGTAAATCCGATTCGGATTTGCGGAATAAACGGATCGGCAGCACGAATCGCCCAATTTTTCCCCCGGACAACTTTCTCTTTTTTCTTTCCTGCACTTTTCCCTGTAACAAGTGTCCCGATTGACGATTCACGGGCTCTTTGTGCGTGCAGTTTAGTTGGCGCGTGCAAAACGACGCTAAATAAACATTCTAGACACTGTAGCAGCGTAACGAGTCGAACATCCGCGATACCCCGTCGATTTCCACTGAACGGCAGCCAATTGATCGAGTCCCGCTACCTCGAATGCGAAACGTGTCTCCAATCTCTTTTTTTTTTACGCCTCTGCCAAGGGATTATCTTATTTTTCATCACGAGCACGGCCACGGATGGGTTCGCCGCGTCGCAAAGACAGATGACGCGGAAGACGAAGCAACGGGTTCGAGGAGAGGGGAACGCGAAAGTATAAAGAACGGAAGCCGAGGAACGAGGACATGCAGAACTCATATACACGGCGGGGGGGTGCAGCAGTTTCGGGCTTGAGTTCGGGGGAGTTGGAATAAATCCAAACAGTAAACAGAGAGAAAAGGAGCGGGAAGAGGGGACGGGGGAGAAAGATGGCGAGGCTCGCGGGGGGATGGATCGTTGGTGAAAATTCTAATATATAAAAGATATGAAGGTCTGGCGCGACGAGACGACCTCGCGGCGGAGGAGGCACCGGGGCTGAAGTCGAAGGAGCCTTCGGGATTCAAATAAGTGGTGTTACCGGGACCAGCGTGGGGAGGAAAGGGGTCGAAGGAATCTGAACAGCCAACAACAAGCGCGGCTCCACGACCTTTATTTAACCTTTTCTTAAAAGAGTCTTAGGAGTCCCTCTTATCTGTGGTCGATGGCCCTTCAACGTCGGCTCCTCTACTTTCATTCTTTCCGTACCCTTATATTTTTTTCCTCTAGCCCCGGTCGTGTACACACGTCGAGCTTCATCGTCGTTACCCTCTTCCCCCCCGCCGCCGCTCCCAATTTTTTCTTTCTCGTCAGCTGAACCACCCTTGACATTCGTCCGCGATTTTGCACCTCTTTCACCCTCTGGCCGTCGGACGTTCAAGATTCTTCGTTTCTTCGTTAGAAGCAGAAGAATGGGTTGGCGCGGAGCGAAAGCGGCAGACAGAAAGGCGGACTTGGTATTAATTAGCGAATTAAAGGATCGCGATCTAGCCGGGGCGGTGCGTCACCGACTAAAGTGAATTAAAATCTCCTGCCAATCGTTGCTTTCCATTAATTTCGTTGAGCAAACGGCTGCCCTGTCGCTCTCCTCCGCCCTCTCGAATCGTTTCTTATTGTTTCCTTTTTTTTCAAGGCGGCCAGCAGTCAAAGCCGCTGAGACTTTTTGAAAAAATTGTTGCTCCGTCTAGGTATGGAATGGATCGCTAAGAAGAATCATGGATCTTCGAGCGAGTGACCCTCCTCTGTTTTTCCGCGACGCGATTTTTCCTTTCGCATCGCTTCGAAGTTCGGAGACGAAACCACCGCTGCTCCTGACTAAACACTGATAACGCCGAGCCTCCCGAGGGACCTTCCTTTGCATGTTATAAACATACGTAATCGTACACAAATAAGATTAGCATAGGACTCGCGGCGACGAATTTCGCAGAGACACACGCTTTTCACGCTCGATGAAACAATCGCCGACTGACTCGCCGTTCGGAAAGGGAAAACGGAAAGGGGACATATGACAGTCGCGGAGTAGGAACTCGTTTTAAATCTAGAGGGATTCGACGAACAAACTACTGGGCACGTGTGTGGTCCAGCAAGATCGACCTTCATTCGCGTTTCATCTTCGCGAGACACGGAAATCCCGTTTCGAAACCGGCATCCTAAGCGGTCTCGGCGACGCGGACGTGTTTGCTCGTTTCGAGGAATCGAAAACAGGTCTCGCGGCAATTTACAAACAAGCCGAAGTTTCTCGAGACGTATCTGCAAACACGATTAACACGCGCAAGAGAATGGGAATTGTTGGTGAGGCTGGAATTGTTGACTCAAAAAGATTTCGCCAGCCTTCTATAATTTTTGCCGCCGAATCCATCCGGTCTTGTCTATGGAATCTTAAAGAGAAACTCGTAGGGATCGGAAGGGGAACGCAGCCGTTCCGCCTTTACGCTCCGCAATCTACTTGATGATAGAACTTAATAAAACAAATCCCGCTGCGTAAACAGCGAAGAAGGAGATTCGAGTCGACGCGATTCAGACAACAGCGAGTTTTCCGGCTCTCGGTGTTCCAGGCAACGATGACGAAGAACACCGAGACGTCTCGGCCTCGAATACCATTAGATAAGATCAATATTGCTCAAAACACGGTGAAAGTTTAACGCGCGCACATTACACGGCATTTATATCATGAATATTCCGCCCCGGGGCTTCCTCCTACCCTCTTTTTCGTTCTCGCCCGCCTTCATCCCTTGGAGCATCGTTCCTGGCGGCCCTCCTTGTTATCTCGCGTTCCGACTTCGATACAAGCCCCGGTGTCGCCAAAATAGAAAACCCTCTTCGTTATAAACCGAGACCAAGAGTTCGAATGAACCTCGGCACACATTATTATATGCGCTTAACTGTATCTTCTTTTATCGTTAAAACCGAAATCAAAGCCAGCTCGCAACCGACTTTGATCGAGCTCTCGTTCTCCATTTTCGTATTGCAGGCTACTTCGCTGTTTGCAGCCCTGAAGCAGCAGCAGCAGCAATCGCGAGACAGTGTCCCCCCGTCGAGGGAGCGCGAGAACCGTGAACGGGATCGGCTGTCGATCCGCGGTCGTGAGAGCAATCGGAGCAACGAGATTGCTGGCGGCGTGACGGAGAAACAACAAGCGCAGCAACAGCAGGAGCTCACTATAGAGTATCAGAGCAATGGAAAGCTCAGTCCAGCTGGGCACGCAGTGACGGCAGCACCCATGACCCAGCAAAATCAACCGATCATCGCGCAGCAATCGCAGCAACCGAGTTCGGGGGCGCCTGGTCCCCAACCGTCGCCCCATCAGAGTCCACAGGCCCCCCAAAGGGGTTCACCGCCGAATCCTTCGCAGGGTCCTCCGCCGGGAGGGCCGCCAGTGGCACCACCCTCGCAGAATCCCTCTCAGATGATGCTCAGTCCGGCCAGCGGCATCCATCAGATGCAACAGCTACTCCAGCAACACATACTCAGCCCTACGCAGCTGCAATCATTCATGCAGCAGCACTCGTTGTACCTGCAACAACAACAGCAGCAGCAACATCACCAGGTAATTCATTTCTTCGTCGAAAGTTTATTAAGCATTTCATATTTTTAGCTAACATCGGAACAATTTTATTGTTCCAGGACTCGTCATCGGAGCACGCGTCCAGCCAAGAAAGATTCGGCTACTTTTCTTCTTTAAAAGACGTGAGCATTCCATCCTTTTGGATTTCCATTGTTGAAGAGACGTCTCGGGTTTCGTTGCTCAATTCCTCGCGGTTTATTGTGCCCCCCCCCCCCCAACTTCAGGGTACATTAGCAAAGTTTGTCCTTTTTATCGGGCAAGCATTGCATCCGAGGATAGTTAAACATCTTTCAGATACTCTACCGGGCAAACAGACCGCCTTTTATCACCCTCCGTCGACCATTCTTAATTTTAATTATAAAAAAGCGTCCGTTTGCTGGAGTACATTCCTCCTTCCTACTTTCCTCGCCCTTTGGCGCAGTTGTTCAAACATTCCGGCTATTCCTTCCGGTGTAACAACCGCTGGAAGAATGTTTGGAACTATTCGCTCCAACATTTTTCCATAATCGTGCTTGGTAAAAGTATTCGGAACTCCTAAATATTGCATAATTCTCGTCACGTTCCTGAGCTGACCCATCAAATTATTTCCTATCGAATTTTGTCCCTATAATGCTACAGGAAACAATTTTTTTTTTCATATTATTCCAAAATTGTTCATAATAGCTGACGCCGGAATTCCTAATTTCTACACTGGCCCGATCTTACACGTTCCCCGTAAACAGGACAAAGTACGTTTTAACGCAAATACGTATCGCCGCTTCGCACACAGACTCGATAGCTTCGATGGAGGCGTCAAATATTTATTTAGCGGCATGGCCTGACCGGTATATCCTTTACTCGACAAATTTAGACAGTCCACTCGAATAGATTATTGCGAGAGAGCTTAGCGCTAAAGACGATCTCAATTACCGGGAATATAATGCTCTTTGATCATTATTTAACGTAAACTAGCTCTACAATTATTTTAATAGAGAAAGAGAGAGAGAGAGAGAGTGACTGCTTTAATAAGCCTCGTTCTATTTCGTTAATCGCGCAGTTCCTCGTTTGCGCTATGATACGATAAAGGGCCGTGTCTACTCTCGGGGGTTTGTTTTAAAATATCCTCGAGGCTTAAGGGAAGAAGGGGGGACGAACTCGGAGGACGGAGTAAGCAATTAAGCATCGCCATCAGCCGTTGTGTCTCGTTGTTTGTCTTCTGGCTACCCATCAACTGTCCCCCTATCTTCTTCTTGCTTCTACCCGCGAATTATCCGTGTCTGAGATTTATTCAGCACCGCCAAGATGCAACTTTCTCCCTCTGATTCTTTTTTCTCGTTCCTTTTCTTCAAACTGTAATTCCTTCCACCCGGGGGGGAACTTCTTCATATTTTAGGGTCGGTTGTTTCGCGTATAAACGGTGGAGAACATTTCAGGGGCGAATTTTACAGCTGTTCCGTTCCATTGTCCGCAGCATCAACATCAGTTCGCCGAGCTCGGTAGGAAGAAGTTAGAGCAGGCGATACAGCAACTGCAGGAACAGTTGCAACTGTGCGTGATCCAGCAGACGCATCTCTTGCAAACTGCTGACAAGAAGAAGGCATCCGCTCCTCTCCAGCAATTGGCTCTGCAGCAGCAACGTTTGATACAGCAGCTGCAGATCACGCAGAGCCAGTATCTCCTTCAGCAGGGTCTGGGTCTTCAGGGTCACAATCCATCTTCGGGTAAGAATAAAATTATTTTTATATTTTATACAGGGGTCCGGTAGTGACAATCCCTTCTCCCCCAACCCTCCGTTTTTTATCCCCACCGAGCAACGTACGCTCGTACTTTCTCATTTTCCACTTCACCCTGCGGAAAACTTTTCGCCCAGAAGTGTTTCGGTTGCGTCGTATCCCGTTCCGGTAATGTTATTCTTTCTGACGCGCACACACGAAACGAGGCGAGGGGTGAAATAATAGGGATGAGCTAGAAAAGCGGCAGAGCCATTTTAATGCCTGCTTTCTTCGGGGCTTTCGATTTGAAAATTCACGCGTGAAACAACTCTAAGCAGGGCATTTCAATTAAAGTAGCAATAGAAACAGTTTCATATCATTCTCTTTGTTACATTTATTTATTTTTTTGCTGGTTTATTACATTAATATCGTAATTATAAACAGGTCTTCAGCCTGGCGAAGGCCTGCCGATATGGAAATCGGACACACCGGATGGTCCGGAATCCCATCAGAACTCGAACGTTCCGAAATCCGGGACTGGACTCAATGGTAAACTGAAATTCCTCCCCGTCAACGAGACTCGATCTTCCTCCCACAATCTTTTATTTATTCGTTTTGTCACATTAACTTGGAAAATGCGACGTTTGTTTCCGGACTGTCGCAGGACTTCTGAATTCGACAGTGTCGAGTCGACGATCGGAGATGAACGGAAGCACTCCGCTGGACGAGAAGCCGCTGGACGTATCCTCCAACGACAAGGTTCATCCTCTGTACGGGCATGGGGTCTGCAAGTGGCCAGGCTGTGAAGTTATATGTGAAGACTATCAAGCATTCCTTAAGTGAGTATCGAATTAACAAAAAGAATCTCGAATCATTTTGGATAAAGGACAAAAATTGCAAGGAGTAGGTGAATCTCTCAGAGTATATTAGACAGGGATATCGTTGGGACAAGGGGGAGAACTGGGAAGAATAAAGTCGGCACTTTTGTTTGGTGGAAGAAGCTGCCTCGTGTACGCGGGGTTGGGCAAGGAGTGTAGAAAAATCGCCCGAGTCAGCGCATCTCATTGACATCCGGCACCTTTTCACCATCGGTTTTTCAAAGCAACGGCAGTTGTCTCCCCTTGGTTGTCGGCAATCCCTAGTAATCACGCGGCCCGCAAAACTCCCTCAAACAAGCCGTTACTTAAAAAAAAGAAGAAGAAGAAGGGAAAAAAAGGAAAACGCTAATTACCTTTGTCTCATTAATATTCACGACATTCGACCGCATCGTTATGCCTCTCGGTCTAATCCCCTACCGTCCTGTATTCTTGGTCTGAACCAACCTCAGCCCCTCTCGCTTTCTTCGCCCCCTTTTCACCCGTGCGATACAGCGTCGGCGACGAAGAAGGATTACGGAAATTCTTAAATACGAAATCTCGTTGCCACTCCCCCGTTCTACCCGTCCCCGTCGCGGAACTCGATTCTTTTCTGCCGGTCCCGTGGGGTAAGATTCGCCGCGGTCAGAGATAAACGGCGCTTTGTAGCCACGCCGCGGCTTTGATTCCGTCGTAAACGAGCCGACATTGTTCGCGGCATAATTTGCATCGGGTAGACGCAGGGATCCGTAACGCAGTATTTAAACGATACTTGCAGGCACTTGAACACGGAACACACGCTGGACGACAGATCGACGGCGCAGGCCAGGGTTCAGATGCAAGTGGTCTCGCAGCTGGAGATTCAGTTGCAGAAGGAACGGGACCGGTTAACAGCCATGATGCACCATCTGCACGTGGCGAAACAGATGGCCTCGCCCGAACCACCAAAGTCATCCGAATCATCGGTGAGCGTTCGATAGACAAAAATTATCATCATAGAATTACATAGCTGGATAACAAAACTCCCCCATGCGTGTCGAAGCATTTCCGTGTATGATAGAGTACTGTTCATGCTGCGCTGCGTAATAAAGAGAGAACGCGCCGTGGACAACGGTAGAGTGCATAGTAGCTATCAGAAATTGCTCGATCGGAATCCACCGGGTGAAGAACAATATGTCAGCGTAAAGTATAGTCGTGGTAAAACTCGTATATGGATGGCAATAATCGTACGGTGGCGGCGCGTTATGCCGTCGATGGAACGGCGTATCAGAAAAACGTTCCCTAACGATCGTGTCGCGATGGTAAAGCTACTACTTCTTGGTGCACGTCGAGAGCAGTTGGCGAGTCGTAAAGCCAGATTTTCACGGCACCGGGGAATTTTACGAGCACGCCGCGGCTAACAACAACGCCAGTTTCAGTTTTAACGCGCCGCCGAGTAGACTCGCTAATTTATACATAAAGTTTGCATTAATAATTCATCGGGTCCTCGTTGATTTTATATCGCCTTAATTAAAACCTCTAACAAGTCCGACAGTCGGAGAATACCAATATCGCATTAGCCCTCGCCGCGCGACTGCGTGCCCCGTCCTCTCTGGCCGACTTAATTATTTTAACGCGAACGGGAGGAGTCACCGCCCTTCGCGGATCATCTCTCGGATATTTGACGCGGCTTCGTGATAATATTTCGTGTGGACATTCCGCGAGCGTTGCTTCGCAGTTAGAATATTTAAAAATAATAATTCCGGGTGAAGAATGTCTGTAATTGTTCGAATAATAGGCGGAGGGGTTTCTCTTCAAGCGTACCGTATCGCTACTTTTCAGACGGGCTCGAGTATACCAAAGTTAAATCTCTCCACCGCCCTGATGAGCCAGCCACCACCCAACTTCGGCGTCTCCCAAGTTTCTCCGGTCTCGATGTCCGCTCTGGTTTCGGCGGTCAGGTCGCCGGCAGGTGGACAGCTGCCACCTTCGGCCGGTGGTGCACCCATGCCACCCATTCCTAACATGTCGAACATGTCGGGAATGCCTCCGCTGCCGAACATGCCGGGCAGCATCCCCACGATGCCGACCATGCCCAGCATGGCAGGTCCGATCAGACGGCGTATCAGTGATAAGTCTACGCTCTCCTTGGCAGGAGGTAAGACCTTTTCCATTAGCATTCGTCGGATCTATTGTATTATTCCGTCTTCCGCGTGTTCCTGATCTTACAATTTTCACCGTGAATCAAAGATAGCAGGAGCGTTAGAACAAATCTTCGACATTGTCGAACTTGTGCGTACTTCCGTTTTACCTGTAAATTGAATAAACACACACACACACACACACACAAAAACACATTGAATGGATTATCTTGTCGAGAAACGAGAGGTGAAACGAAAGATATGTGAATTCAGAGATTGAATACTATTCGTAGGACTGTATGACGAGGGCACTGTAAGGCGCAGAGTAGCCGTCGATAGATCTGGATTAGATATTAACGAAGGTAACGATTCAAACAGAATTCAGTCGGGGAGACGAGCGATTCGTGAAATGCTAATTTTCGTTTTACAGAACATCTGAAAGAAATAAAGCAATAGTGAACTTATGATTCCGATCGAAAAGCGTATTTTTGAAAAAGAAGCATTTCCCGGCTCGCGCTTGTCGAACACGCCCCGACTCAAAGAAAATCCTGTAGCAAATGCTCTTTACGGTCCTCTCTTGATCTCGTGCCTTTTTTTTTCCTTTTATAAAATCTACCACACGCACAGATTTATTCACGGTAGCAACAATGTCACGTTGGCTACAGTGTTCGACACCTTGTTGGCGACATAGGATGAATTAAAGATACAGCTGCGACAGAGTGAAAGAATTAAATTGAAAACGTAGAAACTGGGCGAAGAATTTTTGTTAGAAAAGATGGGATAAAGATTATTGATTTAAAATGTGCGACAGCTCGAACACCTTTTTCTTACCGATACTTCTGTTGTTTCCTTATTTCTTGTGCTGCCCGCCCTCCCCACCGTGTAGGGCTGCCCTACATGCTGGAGCGTGCTGGCCTTGACGTCCAACAAGGTACTGTCAACCTTCTTTCCACGATCCTTTGGTTGGCTTTAAGGATTTTCTTGAAGGATGCACTCTTGCATGCCGAAGAACTTTTCACCCCTTTCGACCCATCTTTCTCCCTTCTCCTCGTAGCACGGAGAGTCAGATACCTCAATCGTCGTCCATGATTTTTAATGAGAAAGGATGAAGCAAGTTCGAAGGGAGTATCCACTACTGTCCACCCGATTGCTTCTTGCTTACTCTTTCATTTAATCTTTTGTACGTAGTTTGATCTCCTTGAGCATGATGTTTTACAAAAGTATCAATTTTTCTTTCAACTGTGCTGACATTTCAAGCTTTCGTAACACTTGTATGAAAAATTTCAAAGATCCAAACACCCCGAATCAATTTTAAAAGAAAAGTATGAACGCGTCTCATCATATATTTTTATTTTCACTAAGGTGACGTTTATTTAACCGGGGCTTAATCTTCTACAATACATTGCTTGTTAATTGTATCTACAGAAACGTGGTGTCGATCAATTTTCACCCTTCCATCCGTTGCAAGATAACCGCGTAATCCTTTTTACTTTCGCGCCCCAGTTTTCTATATAAGAAACAAACGAGACTCTTTCGCATTTCAGAAATTCAACGGAATAGGGAATTCTACAAGAACGCCGACGTCAGACCGCCGTTCACGTATGCATCATTAATCAGACAGGTAAGTGATCCACCCGATATATAGACGGTATCCCTTTGGCGTTCTGAATAATTCGAACGCGAATGAATTGTCCAATAAGAGCGTACCATTTAGTCGATTTAATATTCGAAGGAACACTAGAAACTGGTGAGAACGATTTTACCCCAGTAGCGTCGCACGAAAGCTGCTACATACAAAACGCGTGTTTCCTTTTTGTCTGACAGTCCATCATCGAGTCGCCCGAGAAGCAGTTGACGTTGAACGAGATCTACAACTGGTTCCAGAACACATTCTGCTACTTCCGGCGTAACGCAGCAACGTGGAAGGTATATCCTTTGACTACTGTAAAAGTAAAAGGGCGTTTCAGAAGGGATCAAACGAACGTACGACAGGCTTAATTTCAAAGCTCGACGATTATCAGGCATATAAACAAAATATTGTCGTTGCTTCTTTCGAGCCGCGTATTAAACGTTCAATGCTGTTTCCACGGATAGCTCTTTAACTCGACAAGGAGAATATCGTCTCGGTAGCGCAAACGTAAAATCGTAAAGATCTCTTTCATAAATAATTGATTAGAGGCAAAAGTGTTTTCGAAATTGCAATCTCGTGAAATTATTCAATGGACGCGGTCGGTAGTAAAAATTTGCTCATTGCGTCATGCATCCAGGAGGACGAAAATAATTCTCCCCTCTAAATGAATGAACACTCATAGCGTGGCTCCAGTTATGCAACTTTTGATTGCAAGTCAGAAAGACGAGAAACGACCGGTCGTGCGATTTGCATTTACGAGCAGATTAAGCCGAACGCGTTTTAACTAGGAAAGATGAGCTCTCGTGAATCTCAGATAATCTTACGTATTAATTTGAATTAACAGGCTAAGTGATGTGCCAGGCAGACGAGCTGGTAACGATAATTGTGTTGCTTTCCTGATTTACGGGGGAGACTCGGTAACATGTGATACATTACGTCGTCTTACGATTCGTTTGTGGATTTGCTACACCCTATCCTCGTTCTATCTAATTTTCTATACAAATCATGCAGCCGATCTCATCGCGAATGAATCATAAGACGACAAACAAATGATCCGCTTGTTGGCAAGAATGCGCGCGGGCGCGTGTGTGTTTTCTCTTCGTGTGTGTGTGTGTGTGTGCCTGGATGAGCGCGAGAGTAATCGACGTTTGCCATGACGCTTCGCCTCGCATGGTTATGTGTATCTGAACATTTTTTTTCTCCAAAAGCAATCACAGGTTCGACAGGCTACATTACAGAGGAGCGACCATGTTCACCGTCGGTGTGTTCCACGTCTTCGATGGAGTTCGTAACCAAACGAATCGATCTTCTCGTACAAAAATTTTCCTGAATTTTATTTTTCCTCTATTTTTTTGTTTAACATTTCTTTTGGAATTTTGTACGGCCCTGCGGCATGTATGATTGTTGTCGTTGCCCCTAGACTTAGATGACTATAGCTGTGCATTAACGATAAAGGAATGCCACATTATACCGTGTATCTTTCGATTAATCGTTTTGGTTCATTATTATGTCCTCTTGCGGCCTTGTCATTCATTGCGCGACTATCGCCGGGTTATCCTCTGCTGCTCACACACAAAGTTCTTTACTAATTCACTCTTCGATCAGTCGCTCCTAGAGACAGCCACTCAGGTTGCCACTTTAAATAATCGTACTATCGCTTTTTCGTTTCTCCTTTTTGGTTTTATCAACGTATCGAAATTAGAATGCTTTAAAGTGACGGCCTGAATCATCAGCATACATTCCTAACACAATATACACGATGCAGCTTATTCAGATAGCAATAGAAGCAGAAAGAAAGTAGCAAGTAATCGCAAGCCCGCGTACTCAATTAATCGTTTCACCCTTTCAACGATTCTCCAAGACAGATCTTTCATCCACCCTCGTCTCATCTCGGCGTGCGTATCGGTCTCTTATTCGCCCCGGTCAGCGTCATCATCATCGTCATCTGACGCCGTGGATGACGGAATCCGCTGCCTGTTAAAATAAAAAACGAAAAAAGAACGAAATTACACGTCATCGAATCGTATGCCCCGATCGACAGCCGGCCTCGCGATTGAGTTGGCTTCGTTCGTTTTTTGCGTTGCTTATTTAGTCTGTGTATTATTTTGTATAGAACGCAGTGCGACACAACCTGTCTCTCCACAAATGTTTCATGCGAGTCGAAAACGTGAAAGGCGCCGTATGGACGGTGGACGAAGTGGAGTTTTACAAGAGACGTCCTCAACGCGCTTGCAGCACGACCGGGTACGTTGCCCCCGTCCCACCGACCAAAACCAAATTTTACAGCCGCGTTTTTTATACTCTTCTACTCCGTCTCTTAGATCTATTCTTCTCTCTATATTTATCTCTGTCTCTTTCTATCGATATCGTTATATAATAATTCCCCTGGCCCCTTAAAGAAAAAAAATCATTTCGACCACAATCCGAAGTAATCGGCCTCGGTGGTCGCATCCCTTCTCTTTACCTCTATCCCTTTATCTCCCCCCCGTCAACGAGTTCCTCTTTTTTTTTCGTTATACGTATTTCTATTTCTTCTCCCTCTATCTGTGCCTTTTTACATATTTAGATATTCATAATAGATATATTCTACATTCACTTATCCGCTTTTACTCTCTAATTACATACTCGTACCGCTAACCCATTCACCCGAACCCTTCATATTTATACTGCCAAGTTTTTACAATCTTTTTTACCTTTAATACATATGTATATATTAATATACGTCTTTTTACATTTTATATATATATATATATATTAATATTTATACAATCTATCTATATTTAATAGCATTTAATAGTTTTCATATATGTATACATATTTATATATAGCTTCTTCCATGTATTCACATATTTTTCATAGCTATTTTATATAGACATGATAAGGTTTCAACGTATGCACGCGCATAACAATTGCGTGCGCAAGCCTCGTGTGTAATTCATACGCACATAAACGCACGATCGTCTGTCCATTAGACATCTTTGTACGATGTGCTTCTCGATACCTAAATATCGTGTCCTCACCTTCTTTTTTGTTTTACGATCTAGATTCTCTGAATGTCTTTAGATCCTTTGCGTATCTTATGCGTGCGCATTCATACGTATAGATTCCTGTGCGGATGTGTGTAAAACATTTCATTTTTTCCCCGTACACCTATGCCATAACTTTTTACTATGTTTAACTCGCTTGCGTTGTTTGTCCGTATGTCCGTCTGCTGGTATCGAACTTTCTGAGTTACAATTTCCGAAAGTCAACGTTTCAATAGATGCCTGAACTTTGAATCGATCACAGAAAAGAATTCTAAGTGTACTCGGAAAGTTGGCTTTCAATCATGTTTGATCCTACCTGCGTGTGATTTTCTTTTTTTTACTTGTCCGTTTCTCGTGTGCGATGGTAGCCGTTAGTGTGACGTGCGAGAATGAGGATGAACGCGTGTTGAGGATCATGAGATACGACGATGAGACGGGAAAGGAGGAGATGAGGAGCAGACGCGTGATTGCGAAGGATCGAGTGATTATTGTTGGTGCGAAAGGGAACCGTAGAAAACCATGGTGTGTGCTTTTTAACAAGCATGCGGGCTTTGCAGCGACTAACCGATCGAGAATTGGCAGGGCTAAGTGCTCTCTCTATATATATCTCTCTCTCTCTGGCCCGAGTCTAGTCTCGAATACCCGGAGGCCGGATGCGGAATATGCCGTGTGCAGAAGTGTGAACTGCGGAATCGCACTTGGTCAGGTAGTGAGCGGAGTCGCCTTACTATATACGTATTATTACTTTACGTTTATTTTTTCTCTACCCCTTCTGTGCTGTCTTTGTTATTCTCTGGGTACGTCGTGAAGATTCGATCGGGTCGAGGGTTGCTCGATCGTCGAATCCCTCTGGGTGTAGGAGAGGACCAAGAAGTTTAAGGTCCGTCGGCAAGTGGAATCGAGCGTCACGATCATTTTATTAAAGAGGGAAAAGCGAGACGTGCGAAAGTAAAAGCTAGAACGAAATGATAGCCGACATGAAATGATACAACATCAAGCAGAAACAACCTTTTATCTTTTTTACTCTCTTTTTCTCTATTTCTTGGTGGTCTTGTCTGTGTATACAGAACGCGATCCGCACCAATCTATCATTGCACAAGTGTTTTGTGCGCTATGAGGACGACTTCGGGTCATTCTGGATGGTGGACGACGCCGAGTTCGTAAAGCGGCGGCATCTGTCCCGCGGCCGCCCCAGGAAATATGACCCAACCCCATCACCCACTCCACCCCACCTCTCCGCACAGTAAGCACTACCACTTTTTAGAATTCTGCTGGCTGGCTGGCGCGACGTTCTGACCTTACCGCGGTATTCTCTTGTAACGCGACGACCGGGACGTCTTCTCCGGGTCGTTGCCTACAGAAAAAAAAAAAGAGGAACAAAAATGAACCACTAAACGCTCCCTCGAACCTGCTGCCTTTGTCGTTCAATTGTGGGTCCGATAGCCGTTCTCCAATCTTTCGTCACAAGCTAAAAATAAGCTCTTTCATTCCGTGAGATTATCAGATTAAACTATCCCCCAATCGTGGTTAAAAGCAGCACGTCTTTCTCTTATCAGACAGTTCTCCGCAAGCTCTGTATAGATCGAATCGTTTCCCTTTCGCTTGCATTTGACGGAGCGTTGCGTAGAATTTTTCACTGCGGAATCGTTGAAGTAGCTGGTCAATTAAATGACTTCCAAGGCAGCAGGGAGTGACTCCAAGCAGTAGATCCAAACCCAGGAAACGAATTCAGCATCATGCCTGCCTTAGAATCCGTATCCCCGATTAACCGATCAAAAGTAGCACCCGTCCTGAGAGTTCCCCGATTCTCTTTTTACCAGAGGTGCGCAATCCGTACAAACGTCCAAGGATATGTTTAACGCGAACCGTTGGCGTGCAGAGAATTTGGTCGAATTAACCATTTGCAGCTGCAGCTGTAATTCGCGATGAAATTCTGCGCACCTCTGCCCGTGACGTCCAAAACAGCCCTTATACTAGAACATCCCCGTATATACGTCTCACTATAGTATACCGTAGCCCGAGGCTCTAGCACACCCAAGAGAGCTTAAAACCTGGACGATCCTGCAGAAGCCCAGCCACAGGACGATTGGTCCGTGCTGCAGGATCTCTGATGTGTTTAGTGGTTGCTCGCATGGATAATCAAGGATCCTAATACTCGTTCCCACAAAGATCAAAAGAAACAAGACGAACAAAAAAAAAATAAAATAAAATAGATCGAGTAAAACGAATTGAAAATTTCCCCGTAAGACTTATCCTTTTACCACTGAAAAAGAACACTGTGCTTCTAATTGTGTATGGTGCTTACGTAGTGGCGTTTGCAGTGTCTCTTGGAAGAATGTGGAAGATTTTTGGACAAACGTTTCGTTACCCTTCGTTTTCGAATCGTTCTTCCTCTGTTTCCGCTGTACAAGCTTCATTTGCAATCCCAGATCGTCATTAGTGTTATATTTTATTTCATTTCGCTCGCGTTCATTCCGCGTGAACGAAGCGTTTGTCGTATCGTTTCGAGCCCTCCTTTCTTCTATTCCTTTTCATTTTGGGTTTCGCCGTTTTAAAGGAAGCAGAAGCTGTAGCGTAGTAATAGAAAGAGCAGATACGTTGACGATAGTCCTTAGAGGAAAAGGTGAAGCTTTAACATATTCTTTTCTTTTTATAATTAATATTTAATGGAAGGAGGCGTTGTCGAAGTACGTGTTTATTTTTTAATCGCTTCTCTATCTCTCTGTTACGACGTCCATCGTCCTCTACTTTTCTGTTCGCCTTTAGTACGCTTTTTCAACGTGAGAATGGTGTTCAGTGTGACTGGTAATGCGTGTCAGGGCTACTCGCGCATGTGTAAATTGTGTAAATTGAGCATCGCAAACTAGAAAAAGGTCTCGGATGATACGGAATTCTCCATTCATCGTTCTGCGACCACTATTCTTCTATGTAACTCAGGTACATCACCGTAATAACGTACTAACTATGCAACCCCTGGTAATTTTTCACTACTATCTCGATAATCTTTTTCAAGATTTTTTCTACATTTTTTCTATTTCTCCCTTCTCAATCTATCCACTCACAGTCTCTCTAACTTTCTCTAATCTCTCTCCCCTCTCTGTCACTGTCTTTTCTCTATTTCTCTCTTTACTGGTAGCGCTCCAAGTCACTTGATAAACGGCTCTAGGCATTATTTTACTATTCTTACATTTCTTCTTCGCATGCTAACAATTGTCTCTTGCAATCGTATTTTATCTCAACTGCAAATTGAAATTCATCCCTCAAATATATTTCTTACATATATTTCGAAACTGTATCGTTTGCAAGAGAAAGCCTTACTGCTTTCATCGGACGCCCGTCCTTTGAAAAAGGTCTACCTCTCGCTCGGCATTCTATACCTCTGGTTCTTTAAAGAATTACGCTGGAAAGTGTAAACTGGGTAAGCACAGGTAATCGTCAGAGCCGTTTATAAGGATCGACGTCGTTTCGAGATACTACGAAGAAATAAATTGATTTAATTCTCTACTCGAACGGTGAAGTGTACCGAAACGGGAGCGCTTTTTAAATTTTTCTCTACATTTTTTATCTTAACCTCGCTCAATGTCAATCGAGAGACGATTAATGGAGGGGTGAGGAGTAGCACTGGTAAATAGGTAAGAGTTTTCGAACTCTTTTTTTCACCTCTTTTATCACTTTCTTAATATATTATATACGTGTATACATTTTTTAATATTATACTTCTCTCTCTCTCTCTCTCTCTCTCTCTCTCTCTCTGTATCTCTCTATACCTCTTTCTCTCTTTCACTTTCTCTCTTTCTCTGTCAATTATACCTTTTACATATTGATACTCGATCACCACGTGCACACATTTGTACACAGATGCTCTATCTCTCCACCCTCCAATTCAACTCCTGTCCAGAGAACCTTTAAATTCTTGAAAATTTATTCCACCCGCATACATCGACACGAAACTAAGAAAATGAAAATTTTCAATAGCTTATACACGCGTAATCTTTTCAGGAAATTATTAACAGGCCAATTTCGATGATTACTAATAGAAACTTTCTCTCTCGATATGTAGGGGTGTCCCGTCGAAAAGTCCAACCCTGACGCACAGTCCCACCATGTACGGTGATGCGTTAAATGCCAATCTCCAGGTAACTGTTTACGAACGATGATTAAACTGCACTTAATTCCACTGCATTCGTATCTTTCGTAACCCCCAACGACAGGTACCGGGACAAACATTCGTGACTAACGGTCTAATGCAATTTGAGTATTTCCAGGCGGCACTCGGCGACACGAATATGGGTTTTCTGAACAACTCGATGTGCACGTCGACGACGACGAGCCCGGACAAGGAGCACGTCTTAGCCCATAACGATTTAATGTAAGTGGAAACGATTATAATTAGAAAAACTCTATAAATTAGACCAATATCGTAAAGACGATCACTCGATATGCTCGTTTCGCTTGCCCACGAAATCGACAGGTCACCGTTGGATGAACCAGCCGTGCACATCAAGCAGGAGGGCCAGAGCCCCGAGGGGGGTAAACTCACGAGATTAATAAAGCGCGAGCTGGTCGACGCGCCCGCGGAGCAAGAGGGTGAAGAGGATCAGGTGGACGAGAGGGAGTATCCGGAGAGTCACGGCCACGATTCGGGTCAGGACGAGGACATGGCCGAGGATCTGTCGATGGCGCCCGACATAATGACCTCGGACGATCAGATCGAGGCGTAGTATCGTTCCTTGAGAAGCGAATAGGTTCGCGAGCTGTCGCGTCCAAGTCCGATCGCGACCGAAGAACGGGGGGAAACGGATCTTCCTCGTCGACGGTGATGCGAGACCGGGTAGCCGGAGGTTCGAGCACGCGACGGACGTGGAAGGCAAACCGGCGAGAGGCGAAGAAGATACGAAGAAGACGGCGAGGGCCCCCAGGACCACCCAGCCCTCCGCTCATCCTTCGTAAGAGAACCTCCATTTATCATATCCAATGCCGTGATACGTTTTATCAGGCGACATTTAACGGTGAAGACAGAAAAGTGGAATAAGAAAATGTACGTGCTACGTGCGTGATCGATCGCGACGTAATAATCGTGATATAAGCAGCGCGATCCGTCGATCCATATCCTTACTCAAGCAATTACGAACAACGATGTATTTTTCTTTCTCGTTCTCTAATCTGTTTCTCGTTTCGGAATCGCGGTTATATCTCTAATATATATACATAAATATATACATATACGTATCTCTCTCTCTCTCTCTCTCTCTCTCTCTCCTTTTTCGTGTACATTGCATTAGCCAGTAAAATGATGAAGGAATAACGAATTGCATCCGCGATCCATTCATAGCGTTTCGATCAACTAATGCCAGCCGATGATAATCCTCGAACGACACAATTCGGGGAATAGCAAAGGAAGGACGGCGTGATGTCTTTGCTGAAGCTTTACGACTCGTTTCCTATTTTTGCCATCGCGAAACGGCGAGGATAAACAAATTTGTTAGTTGTAATTTTAAAAGGTTCTCCACGTTTGCCAGACAATTGGAATTCATCGCGTGAAAATTGCTTTCGATCAGAATCAATAAACAGCAGATCGCGATAATAGGAGATTCGAAACGAGATCGAAAGACGTTGAAAGAAAGCGGATGCCGGCGAAGCACTTACAAATAAATTAAATTATTATGTATGCATATACATATATTAACGTGTATACGTATCTCGGAAATTATAAGGAAATTAGATGTCGATGGCCCCGTTCTCCACTCTCCGCCAATCAACGACCCCCCCTTCGCCCCCTTCAACCTTTTCGTCCCCATGTAAAGCGTCGCGTCCAAAAACGAAGAGAAAAATTATAGATACGTTGAGGGGCCGTACTCGTCGATCTTCGAGCCCCCAGAAAGGAGTCGCATCAACACACAGAGAGAGACACATACACACGAGTTTAATCGAAAGCGTGCTCAGGTCGGTACGGGAGAATATTTGCGAACCTACCCCCGTGACGGACGGTCACAAGCTATCGTATCTAATTTATTATTTCAATGATCGTTGACGCCTGCGGACGTGTAGCTCGCGTGCAATCGTCTTGTTAGCCGTGCTACAGCGATCGGAAGACGATCGTGTGTGATATTATTCCGTTCGACCCGTAGCGTAGCCGGAAGGGTGCTTTCGTTTGTAATATTTTTGTAAATTAAATTCGTTCACGTGAACGTGTATAGATAGTTTTAGAGATATGTGTATATCGCGGCTCCGTTAATTGTCAGGGTATTAGTTGCTCGACGAAGAGACTCTTCCGTCGCTGTGGCGGCGGGTATTTCGCGTGTCTCTGAGAAAAGAATCGCGGGAGGCGGATTATTGCGAGTCTTCGGGAATAGCATTTATCGAACCGTTATGACACGTCGATGGGCGTCGCTTCTGCCGTCTGAACGTTTCGTCTCGGTTAAGAAGATATTAATCCCCGGGCCACTTATATTATAACTTGACTGTAATTAGTAATATTAGCACAACGGCGAAACATCGAGTCACACCCCGTTTTTAGCATTCATTAAAAACCGATAAATTCGTGTCGCTGTAATTGCGTCGCCCGAAATTGGGAGACCGAACGACGCTGTCGCGATCATCCTTCAATTTTCATTCCTGCGTGGTAGATACTCTGTCCATTCCGCGTGTACCGCAGTTACCTTGGAACGTTTAAAAGTTCCACCGACGCGCGTATTATTCCATGTGAATTTCTGATTCCGGAAACGATTCAGCGAATTCTTCTATGTTTCGTTTCTAATTCTATCCTTGGGTTTTCGCTATTTCCGATTCTTTTAGAGAGCGATAGGGATTTTGTGAGGAACATCGTGTCCGAATGTGTGCATTGTCACGCGCGTCACCGAACATTGGATAAACGAAAAGAAAAGACAAGATTAGGTAAAACGTGGTAGTATCTAAGAAATCAAATGAAACGAAAGGTAAAGTGTTCAGGAATGAATGAAAAATCGAGAACGGCCGGTGCCGTTTTGGGCTCGCTTTCACGTAATGCTGTTATTACTAATCTAAGTCTACATGTATTGTGTATAATGGATTAAGGACTCGATATAACATAGACTCTCCTGTAAATAGTTGAAAGGAACTCGTCGAGGCATTAGGGATTTGCGAATATTTGCGTCACACTGCGAATGAGTGAGTTTATCGATAGTGCGGTGACGTAAAAGTCTATAGAAAATAAATATAAATACAATTATAAATACACGTGCGCACGCATACACACACGGACATAGTACATGTTGCGCGTATCCCGGCGGCATTTAATTTTTACTTTTGAAATTCCGAATTTCTCCCCCCGTGAATGACAACAGTCGACTCTCCACGAGCCCGCAGCTAGAACGAAGAAACTTTCTCGTTTTATCGTATCACGATTGGTATTTCCGCGAATGGAAACTCGATTCGGCAATGAAACATGAAAGGAATACGATTAAATAATCAACTTCGTGCGAACGCGAAGTTCCTCGAACTCGATTGACCTAAGCACGAAAAGTCGTATCGTTTCTTTTCACTTCGTGAAGAATTTTTGTATAGTAGCTATTAGCTTGCGAATATGTTATTCTCTGTTATGTTTGTTATATATTTCGGATGAATCTGTATAAAGGAACGATTGTTTAAATGCTTCGTACGGGCGTATGAGGAACAGAATTTAGTGTCACTATTCTCTGGTTCATCGAATCTTCGTATTATAATTCGCGTAGCGATTTTCTTCTTTCATATGCCGATGAAAATGCATATTTTTCGACGCGTTCGTTGTGTTACGAAGTATGACGAACCAGCGCGATCATATCATATTAATTAGAGGCATCGAGTGAACACGGCTGAATCGACATTTCCGTTTGTTGAGCTTCTCCCTTTCGTAGATTGTAATGTTTTAAATTATAGCCGGATAGAAAATTGTACATATTTGCGTGTCCACTGAAAATTTTCGCGGAACGGGTAAGTCGAATGGGAATCAGTTGAATCATTGCCACTCGCAAAGATCTATTTCATGTATAATAGTAGTGAAGAAATGTCGAGTGATATCCGCAGGAAACACGTTCGAGCTTGAACTTTTATTGCTTCATCGATCGATTTCGGAAATTGTTCAGTATTAGCCTTGTGCCGTATGAAAACGAGAAAGTATCTTTAAACTACCAGGAGCGCGCCCCACTGTCTGGATTATTTTATTAAGTATTGTATGATAAGTTGCCTTGTAAAAATGTACCGATTTTACCGAGAAATTAAATGTGTTATTAAAAGAAAATCAACCTCTGATACTGTTTCATCGACCTTTTTTCTCTGCAGAAAAAAAAGGTAGCGAGATGGCAATTTGCCGATTTATAAGTAGCCGTAATTGTAAGTAATGAAAGTTATCATTTTTCACTGTACTTTCTTTATATAAGACTGACATCGTTTGTATATGCTTAAAAAAAAAAAGGAAAAATGAATATGATCTTGTTAGGTATTACATACGTCAAGGTTTATACACGTAAATTAATGTGTCTACGATTATATGTGTTTAGATCACAAAAAGGACTTATATCATACTGTAAATAGAACACATAAGGAATCGCATTTTCTAGCTCGAATTAAGCGATTAGAGTTAAGTCTTTATCTAATAAAATCGTCTTGCAAAAGGATATGCATACTTAATAAAACAGCAATTCGTGAACACGAGGACCTAGCGCTGTCTAAACTATTTGTTTCCGAATTCCTTTTTTGTCGTATTTCAATAAAGGGACTCCAAACATTTATTATCGATGCGCTAAATTCTTTTGGAAAGCATCGGGATTATTTTTTTAGTCGCAATCTTTTCACAGAAATTTATACAGTCTAAGAGCTTGGACTTTGCTCTTCGATTAACTAATGTCTCTCATTCTTACATACTTTACAATATTTTCTTTACGCATAAATATACTTGACGCAATCTTTCTTTTTAATAAATTACCATCTGCTGGATGCAGTTATTATCTGTTGGCAAAATAAGGGCCTTTCTATGTACTTTCGATCGATAGCACAGGCTGTATCTATAGCGCACACGGGGTACAGGATTGACTGTGCATACAATAGCTTTTTTGCCACCCATTAGCACTTTAGCACCCTATTATCAATGTTACCTAATCAATAGAGAACAGAACTAAACGACGACGTTCGTGGCGACTTCTCTTATTGTTTTAGATTTTAGATGATGCTAGGCACATAATATCATACAGGAATATTACAGGATTTAATTGAAACCGATCGTACAGGGGTAACACGATTATAAATTGTATGCAGTGAGCCAGCGGTGACCAGAAAACCGATTTTACGGAATTCCTGACGCTCAGAATTACAATTTTGCGTCACGATCTGCGAGAAGGTATCTTATTTCATGAATATCTGGAATTGCAATGGTATTTCCAAGAATGTTAGTGAAATAAATTTATTGGCGTATAATAAATGGCTATTTAATAAACTCTTTGTGTGCACAGGTTTCCTCATCAAGGAATGGACACCAGATCTTGCGTCTCATCGTAAAGAATAGGAAGGCGGATCTCATCCGGCTACACCATCCACCCACACTACATTAGTAGATATTAAATTAAATTATGCATAATTTTAAGCAACAGAATATATTGTATCGATTTCTTTTAATAACTTACAAGTAGGAATCAGTACATAAAACATTTGTGCAACTTGCATACTTAAATTTGTTATTACTTCAACTTGTGCTATTAATTGTTATTTAATTATCGTTTAATATTTCACTGAATTATCACGTTTTATTAATAGTTTATAAATAATAGTGGCTAAGTTCAAACATCATCACTGCTGTAATTTGTAAATTATACAAGTTTTTCAATAAATCTGCAGTAAAGGTAAAACAATTGACTTAATTTTTTTTTAATGCCTGCCCACAAAACACCTTTTTCGCAACATTCTTGCTAACTGCGTTCCCAAAATTTTCGCTTTGCAACCTTGTTCCGTCAATAATTCGAGTTACATTATCTAAAATCCCGTTTTGTTGTATTTCACGAATTCCTGGAATTGTGACGTCATTTCCAAGAATTTCCGAGAACCTGCTCGTACGGAATCCCCTTTGCTCGAAATCGCCAATTTGTATTAGAACATGATGTGCGAGGAAGTCTTTCATTTCACCAGTTCCTGCAATGTGACGTCATTTCCAAAATTTTCCCAGAACTTGCTTGTACGGAATCCCCTTTGCTCGAAATCGCCAATTTGTATTAGGAGAACATGATGCGCGAGGAGGTCTTTCATTTCACCGATTCCTGGAACGCGACGTCATTTCCAAGAATTTCCCAGAACTTGCTCGTACGGAATCCCAAGTGCTCGAAATCGCCAATTTGTATTAGGAGAACATGATGTGCGAGGAGGTCTTTCATTTCACCGATTCCTGGAACGTGACGTCATTTCCAAGAATTTCCCAGAACTTGCTCGTACGGAATCCCAAGTGCTCGAAATCGCCAATTTGTATTAGGAGAACATGATGTGCGAGGAGGTCTTTCATTTCACCGATTCCTGGAACGCGACGTCATTTCCAAGAATTTCCCAGAACTTGTTCGTACGGAATCCCAAGTGCTCGAAATCGCCAATTTGTATTAGGAGAACATGATGTGCGAGGAGGTCTTTCATTTCACCGATTCCTGGAATGTGACGTCCTTTCCAAGAATTTCTCAGAACTTGCTTTTACAGAATCCCAAGTGCTCGAAATCGCCAATTTGTATTAGGAGAACATGATATGCGAGGAGGTATCCGGAGTTCATGATTGATGACGTCACAACCAAAACATTTCCAGGAGCCGCTTTTACAAAATCTTGTGCTCGAAATCGCCAATTTGTATCAGGAGAACATGATATGCGAGGAGGTCTTTCATTTCACCGATTCCTGGAATTTGACGTCACTTTCCAGGAAATTCCGGGCACTTTCCGGCAATGTTTTTAGCTTAAATTATTCGTGAACAGGACTGTTTTTACAAGTTTCTCGCTTCGGAATCATGCATTTAAAGTTCCGTCACGATACTTCTTGCGTAAGGAAGCGGAGTAGGTTTTTCAGGAATGGACAGGCATTGAAGAAAAATTAAATCAATTGAATCTCCTTGGCTGAAGATTTATTGGCAAATTCAAATAATGTACAAGTTACAACAGTTTGATAATTTGATTCGATACCAAATCCCATTTCGAAAACAAGGGTGGCTTCTCCATGTCGTGGGTGTTCACCTCCTCTATCAAGTTCATCAGCCTAATGAAAAATTCGTTCAGTTTCGCCGCTGTTCCTCGTCGTAGCTTATGAAAATTCTTATCTGCAACAAAATAAGATTAAGGCGGCGATATGATTAATTAATAATATAAAATAATGTATTAAGTACAGAAGTACTAAACTCGAATGCATGCAATGCATCGCAATTATTGATAATATAAATAGGACGTCGCGACACGCGACGCAAATCGATATGTCTTACTATAAATTACAACTCTCCCAAGCGGAGGAGGAATTATGTTAACAGTGTGCAGACAACGTTCATAACTCTATGAAATATAAATTAACCAAGTATATAGACTGCTTATTACTTTTAGTTTATCAGCACTAGTTCGATTATCAAGATCGTGCGTTGCACGCGAGTGCAATTAGAGTAAGGAATACAAATATTTGGAATAATTAGCTTGATACTTACTGGAAGGGTAAACGGCACTTTTGAGCCAAATACTTTGATGCGTGAGACAAGCCATAAATCTTTTGGTGATCAAGCTTTGACTCTCAGCCGTCATCGGCCTCAATCGAATGATAAATCGTAGAAGATACTCCAACAGATATCTGTTGCACATCGGTAGCTTCTCTAAGCACCTTTGCGGCTTCGAGCTCCAGACAACGATGTAACTTAGACTGTCTACGTCTAGCAAGGGGTGTTTCAATGTTTCCAACCATTCGAATAATAATCCAGATAGAATATCTAAGTCCGTTTCCATTTGAAGCCTCTGCCAGGCTGTCGATCGATGATTTAAATCCATCTGAAAATGTGGAAAAGAATGTTGCATCAAATTCAATGAAATGGGCGACACGAAAGATTCCGTCGATCTGAAATCAAAAGCATCGTTTCACCTGATAATCCTGAAGACGTTTCCTAGTTTTATCAGGCAGGATAGCGTTATCCCTGATTAATGCTCTAATTGCTTCCTTCGTGCTCACGGTTTCGAATGCTGCATGTTGAGCAGCTACCTTCAAATCCATGTGAGACTGAATCTCTTTGTAGCAATCATTGTCTGCGAGATCTTGCCCGTGAATTCCATCACCAAGAACATCATCCACACAGTTGTCGTCTAGGCCTATAAAAAAGAATCACGTTTCTTGATCAAATTGTTACTCCAGAGATTAATTGCGATTCGAGTTAAAGTACCAGGTAAAGTAGAATCACAGGATGGAGTGTCCGGGGAGGTGCAGAACACGTCGCTTAATCTTCCAATATCGTCAGACGTATCTCTTGAAGATGCTTGGCTGCTACTCGCGCATGCTTTTACACTGCCTGAATAATCAGGGTCACTCAGAACAAGTTTAAGTATTGTGCTACTAATTACATTACGAAAAATCTAGTTACCGGAATAATAATAAGGATCCGCGAGAGATTCGGCCCAGGAATAGGAGTGTCGAATGTTTCCCTTACTATCCTTCAGCTTTTCCAAAACGTGCGATATAAAGTTTTGCGTGAACGGTGCGCTGGAAACCACATACTTGATTTCTGCTGGCGAATTGTCTTCCTCGCAGTCGCACAATTGGAGGATTCGTTCGCAAATCGTGAAGACGATCTACAGTCGATAATTAACGAATTGGATGAATCTCATTAATTGTCAGCGTATTAAAAAACGTGCGAACCTTTGGAATATGTTTAAAGGTACGCTGCTCGTAACCGTGTAGATAGTTGTGCTGCCTCTTGAGGTGTGATTGTAGGCTGCAAGCCTTTCGATCGCCTATCGTACTGTTCAAAGGGAATACTATCATCTGCGGAAGCACGAAGTGCTCGAACTCTTGGATGCACAGTATTTGACCGCGAGTCTGTATCGCGGACGGCCGTTTCATACGAACGAATCGTATGGCATCGTTCGCTCGTACACGAAGACTGTAAATCAGGTAACACGCGATGAGGACACCAGTTCTTCCCAGTCCTAAAAAAAAGTGTCGTGTCTTTTAAACTATCCTGAACATTATTACGATTAATTGCTTCGCAATTGGATTCGAGGAAATAATAAATAAGCATACGAAATGATTTGGAAAGCGAGAAAGTGTTTTAACTTGATCAGTGGAAGCTACTGTCACACCGTGAGCATTTAAAATACCAATCTAGAATTGTTCTCAGGCGTATCGATCGTCGCCTAATTCAGGACATAAATTACGTGCCCGTGCTCGAACCACTAGTCGGAAACGGGACTCGTAATCGTAGCCAGTCGAGCTTCCGTGGTTAATAAGAGTTATGACATATCCAACAAATGAGTATTCCAGTCCGGCCTGGAGCTATTACATTTTCGACGCGCAAAACGGCATTGGTTCGTGGGGATAATGATACGCTTCCACAAGAGCATATTCTGAATCGATCGCGGTACGGATGGAATCCCCTTATGAATGCAGAGAATGTGTAACTTTTATGCTCGTTAAGTATTCATTGCCTTGATATTGAATATCGTTCGATCTATTGCATTATTTTCACGGGGTTCCTGAACCTCGACGGGGACGGCAATTATCTGAAATATTGCTCGGAATGTTATATTCCGTACTCCAAAGGACAATTTCAGGATATAATAATGATAATCGAATTCAGCACGAAGAGTAGCTGTTTCTAAATGTTAGCGCCCACCGTCCCGCCCCAATTCCTTATCACTCCCCATCTATTTTTCGTGCACGTAAATTCTGTTAAAGAATCGAAACTGGTTAACGTTAATAGGTGGAAAGCACGCGTCCTGCCAATTAGAAATGGAAGCACCTGGGAAAGGGTGATAAATTTTTTATCAGACCTACGGATCAGGATATCTTTAAATAGTTATACCACTTTTCCTGTTCTCGTTGTTTCGTCCTTATCGTCCAGGAAGTTAACGATTCTTGCGACTTTCCTAGCAACACTTAAAGGTGGAGGTTGATGAATGAAAAAACGTTCTGGTACATCGTGCTCGCGATATTTGTTGCAGCACGCAATGCACCAAAACAGCTATGCATCGCGTCAGGTAAACGCGTTTCACACGTGGCTTAGATCGATACGTTTAAAGGGCATTTTGGTTGCAGGAAGCGTAAAGCCTCTGATAACTACTTTCGCGAGTAAAGAAAGATCGTTCGGCTCGATCCATTGTTGATACTCAAAGAAAAAATTGGGTGCGCATCCTAACGAGAGGGATGAGTTTTACCTGCGTGGCAGTGGATCGCCACCCTTCCTTCTTGCACCGCAAAGGCCACAACCTTGACCATATCTAACAGTTTGCTCATCGTGGCGTCTCCGTAATCCTTTAACGCGAAATTGTAATAGTAAACTGCAAACAACAGTTTTAGAGTGATGACTTCTCTGATCTTCAGGTGATGGATGAAATTTTTCCGCAACGGATACACAATTTTGCTGCACAGTGATCGATGCTGATTCGTTCATATTAAAATAGCTACACTTTTAATACGTACTGCCATGTTTCATGAAGACGTTCGGATCATAGGTGAAGCCGCTCTTTTCGAGGGGACCGCCGCAGCTCGCATGTTCGCCCGGCGTTTGGAGGTTTATTATGGTTTTTATACTCCACCCTTGAAACTGTGCAATTATATCTTTCTTTATTATCTGCGCGGTGTTCGGTCGTGCCATCGCGAGAACGTCGTCCGTCACCCTAAGAAATTGTCAATGCTTACACCCCTCCGTAGTTCGCCAATTACACGGTGCAACAATCTTTCATATCTTCGGGAGGGAATTTGTCGGGAAATCAATGTCTGTCTGTTCATAGTAGGATGTTCCATCGTGAAACG
The DNA here is from genome assembly GCA_023838395.1 of Holcopasites calliopsidis. Taxonomy (NCBI): domain Eukaryota; kingdom Metazoa; phylum Arthropoda; class Insecta; order Hymenoptera; family Apidae; genus Holcopasites; species Holcopasites calliopsidis. The sequence goes on from JALHAQ010000009.1 coordinate 5,165,771, forward strand.
ATACAACAATCGATTCAGTTTCGTTCACGAATAAAAATAGAATCAAGGGATATTGGACAAATAGAATTTTCACAAGCTCTCAATAAACTCTTATCGCGGCGCTTACCAATGGGAGAAGATGTTCTGTATCGCCATGTGCACGGGCGGCCACGCTTTCGGGTTTTCATATTTGCATCTAGAGCCACCGCAGAATATCGCGCACTGTATAGCCTGCGGGGTAAATCTTCGCAGGTTCTCCGAAAGTTTATTGTAACCAGCCTGGATCTCGCATAGATCTACTTGGCCCGCTTGAAAGCCCGCTGGCACTAATGAACTCAGATCCATTCTAAAAGTACATTTTCAACATCTCACCGACCGTATTGAATACAAACGTTTCTCGAGACACTTTTATTTTTTCAACGAAGCTTTGAACTCTAACATAGCGTATACTACATTCCATTAGCTGTTCCCTTATGTTTTTTTTTTCAATTTAAATAAAGCGTACGAGTTTTGCCCAGCGATTTCTAATTTGCGTTTGACTACGCTTCAATTGTTCAAGATTGATTAGTTTAAGGAGAAACGACGATTCCATTTACATGCTTGCAAATAACTATGCGTCCCCTATCCATCTCATCGCCGTAAAGAAAAAATTGCTCCAAGTTGTCTCCTTCCTACTCCAATGAGACGCGTTTGATAATTCTACGAGGGACTCTATCAGCGATCGCCTTTGCGTAAAAATTGCACAATAGGGAACCACTCCACGTACTCGGGTAAGCGCATAGCGACTGGTGGTTCTACTAAAATAACAGTACTTTATCTATCATTCTGTCGCGGAGATTGCGCCTGCGTCAATTACATTGGCCGTGGAACAACGTTTGTTTCATCCCGCCCTAATCAAGTCGTAAACGTCGCTTTTTTTAAACGTCCCGCGGGAATGCAGCAACGTTACGAACTGAATTGCAGAAAATCCAGGCCAATTTTTTGGTGTGATGTATAATCTTTAAATGAGAACAGTATTAATTCAAATATGTAAAAACTGTGATATTTAAATATTTCGCAAATACTCTGCATTCAAGCGAAGGGGGTGGTAATGGTTGATAAGCTATAATAAATCGCTTGCAGCACAGCGAAATTGAAGTCTAAAAGTGCTTTTCTATGCGTAACGTGGTACACATTATTTAGACACATCGCATTGCAATTATACAAAGTTTGTTCATCCTGTATTAAAGTTTATTCTCTGATGCTCCTTCACGATGAACCATCTGCCGCGGCGGCCGCTGTTGCTGGATTAACAGACGGCGCGCGGCGTTTCGTATCGAGCGGCTCGGGCTGCTGTACTGGGGGAATTCGTTTCGGAGCAGGTAGAGGAGTAGGGTTTTACTGTCGAATTTCGGAGTCCCTATTTAGTGTCATGCCGCTACTTATGAAACAGACCTAAAATGTATAGACGTGGCAGCAGTCACTTCGCGTTTGCGTAGCTGCTCGACTGGAGCACCGGCGATATCGTTGGTAATCGCAGCGCAATGGATCATAAAGCGTAGACTGGTTCAGATAAGATTATTTTTCGGTGTACCCCAAAGGTGTATTCATTTTCGACGGAGAAATTGGAGCGCCAGCCGAGCGGGCTGCGATCAGAATGTCCAGCTTCGACGAGAATCCCTTCGGTGAACCGAACACCAACGATCCCTTTTCGGTGAGCATTTTAGTAGCGGCTAGATCAAAGTCGTTCGCTATTTCGTTCAATATTGCATACTCAACTGTCAGATGGAAATCAGCTCGAAATATAAAGAATTATCGTTATTAGTTTCCACGAAATCGGAGCCGGAGCACACACCCGTGCGACGACGTGAACGCGTGAATCATTTAATTAATATTCATTCGTATTTTACTCATATTCCTTCGTCTATTCTTATTAACAACCATATTTGGAGTATTGCCAATTTTTATTTTACTTTCGAAGAGAATCATTGCCTCGTAGAGTTTGTGCTCCGAGCGACGGGTATTTAATTCGAATTCCTCGCTTTGCTCATTTTCTATATAAGCATTATCTATAAATGCACGATGTTGAAGCGCTTATTGTATCCAATTGTTTATTCTGCACTCAATCGCTATGCAAACGGAGCAGTGGTTTATCACGATTCTTGTTTTTCTAATTAGGATCCCGCTATAAGGAGGGCTGTTTCCTCTACTCCAGCTAACAGGGGACTGGAGGACTACAATCCTTTTGCGGTGCAAGGATCACAAGGAACAGCACAAGTCAGAGGTGCTGCTAATCCTCCAATCTATGAAGGACTTGGTGCATCGCAGCAACCAGCTACGCTTCAGCCTTCTAATCAGGAACCTCCAGCTACCAATTATGCCCGTGCTCCGCAGCAAACAGTGAATGCTGCATTAGGAAGCACCATTTCCCCCACCTCGGATGTAAATTTACAACGATAAACTTATATATTGGTATTGTATGAACGAATTCGTAACGCTAGTCTCGAAAAATATTACGAAACTTTCAGCAAAGATCCGAGCCAGAACGGAAGGCCAGAACAGAGGAGGAAATTAGGAATACACCTTACTATTGTGAGTCTAACGAATAGAATATAATAATTTCGTTGTTTCGTACGATGTAGCCGCGTATCAATCGAACATTCGTAATCATTCAAGCGCAAAGGAACAACTGGCCGCCTTTGCCGGATAAATGTTGCTTCCAACCGTGTTTCTACCAAGATATCGATGTGGAAATTGATCCAGATTTTCAGAGGGTGGTCAGACAATTGTACCGCCTTTGGATGTGTAAGTTTCGAGGGAGAAAGGAAAGAAAGTTCGTAAGATACGAGGAGAAATATAATATACATATATATACAAGTTAATTTGAAATTGCAGTTCACGGCTGTATATTAATTCTAAACGTTCTCGGCGGTTTCGTGCTACTTTTATGCCACGGAAGATTTTCGACGTTCGGTCTCGGGATACTCTATCTTATACTCTTCACCCCGTTCTCGTTCTTATGCTGGTTCCGACCAGCGTACAAGGCATTCAAGTATGTATCGCATCGCGCGCCGGCATATCGGCACGCGGCATCATTAAACGATCCTTTTTATTTTAGGAACGATAGCTCGTTTAACTTTATGGTGTTCTTCTTCGTATTCTTCTTTCAATTAATCGTAACAGCGATTCAGGCCATAGGTATCCCCGGCTCAGGAACATGGTACTATTTTATTCACCGAAGTACCGATCTAATCACTCACGATCGTATTCTAATTGTGTTCCCCTCCCCGATTGCAGCGGCCTTATAATGGCTATCACGATGTTCGATGGAACAGCCAAAGGAATATTCGTTGGCCTTGTGTTGCTCTTTGTCGCCGCGTGCTTCATTCTTGCCGCGTGCGGTGATCTCCTATTATTAACTAAGGTGCGGTATCAAATGTCTTACGATTCGCATGAGAATAGTTGAACGAGGAATCGAATATCGAGGGGAAACTGTTTTCCACAGATCCATCGTATCTATCGTTCGTCGGACGCGAGCGTTTCGAAAGCACAACAGGAGTTTGCCACGACTTTCTTGCGCAACGAGCACGTGCAAAATGTGGCGAGCAATGCTGCGGCCACGGCTGTTCGCGCTCAAATGGCTAACGCTGCTAATCAACCACGCTATTAAGCAATCTCGCGCCGCCCGAGGATCTATTATTCAGGTACCTTGACGTTTTATCGTTCAGTAAACCGGTATAGACGATCTTAGCTTCGATGCGTCCAACTTATCATCGCGCGAAACTCCAAATTATAATGTTACACGGGAAAGTCTATTCTTGCAATTGAAAATATTCCGACTATACGCAATTTCCTTACGTTCGGAGCGATATACGCGCGCGTTTTCTCGGAGAAGATTCGTGTCGTATCGTTTGTTACGAAATTTCGTTAATATTCGACAAAATTAATCGTCACGTATTTTCTCTCCCTAACAGTATTTTAAATTCGATTAACACACAGGACACTTTTGTGTGTGTATGTATGTATGTGTCTGTACTATCTAACACTGTGACGCAATACATCGTGTTACGTTTAAATCGATTAAAAGTGAGTCACGAAATAATTTCTCATCTATAGTAGAGGAATCGATCTATTAATAAATCATATCACTAATTCTCATATTATTGCTTCTATGTACATCAATATATTTGCTATAGCTTTTATATTTTCGTAGCACCCTGTGGATCGTGTATAATAATGTGCGGCTTTGTAAAAAAAAAAAAAAACGAGAAGCCTTCGGTTTGCTGAAAATCAAAATAACTTAATAACACGACAGTTATGTCCACGAATATATACATAGATTAATTCCTTAGTTGTCGGTTTTTCCTTCTTTGGTAGCGTCTAATTTAATTAAGAATTGTACGGAACTCAAGACATCTTGTTATCTATCCTAATAATGTCCTATACATTCCTTGCATCGTGTAATATATGGCCTTTCCTTATTAAGTACTTGTTACTTGGATCCTTAAAATATTCTATCGCTTTGTAAAGTTTTATCTATATATTATATATACACATATACATATAGGGGATATTTTTAAAGGAGACGAAGAATTGATCTTTACCTATGTTTAATTATTTATTAATTGATACACTCATAATTTGGTTCTATCGTTGCATTATCGCGTGTGTATCAATATCTCGATGAAATCGGAAAATTTATATCCAATGTTCGAGGAAAATAGGAAAAGTTGTTTGAGGACCTTTGTTATCTTTTGAGATATTAATCAAACGGATGCTTCTACCTGCTAAATATATTTTTGTATATGCGACACTGTTTAAATTAATTGATTACCACACACACACGCCTTTATTACATAGTGACGATCGACAGAACACTTCGTTTTGTATAAAGTGGAAATGAGAAAGGCGTTGAGATTTTATAAATACGCCGTCTGGTACATTTGTACTTATGTAAGCAAGCAAAAAGAAAAGTGACAAATAAAAATGTAGTTTAGCCATACGAAATCTCTTTTACTAAGTTCCATCTTGTTCGAATAATTTACAATAAACTTTCCAAATCATTCAAACCGATAGCCCTCAACAATTCTCTCCCTGTAATTACAATGCTGCGAATCATCGATCTTTCTCACTGATTAGATAAGATCATTATCAACTTTGATAAATAGAAGTTGAAAGAAAAAAAAAATAACAAGACGAGAATAATATAAGACATACCTTCGGATTTATAGGTTGCAATCGGGTCTTTCGGAAAGGAGCAACCAAGATTTTCCGCCGATGTAGATCCTGTTCCGACCAATTTCGATACGAAAATGGCATCCATAAGTTCGATCTCCGTCTTATACATCAATCTCGCGTGCCCTTCCGCGAGTCTGAACGAATCAATCGTCTATTATTAAATGCACGATAAATATGTGTAAGATGAGTTTATAATTTTGTCCGGCAGCGACCTAATGAGACTGTCCAAAAGTCGAACTGTTGTTCTTTCCTCTTTCCTGTTCGGATGAGATCTGTGGTAAAGATAAGTCGCCTTAAGAACCATTTCCGCTTCCTTCGTTAATTTCGGTTGCAGGGAATGAATGTGCGCGAAATATTCCCGCAAAGTGAACTCCTTCCATAGACCTTCGGTCTTTAAAAGCTCCACGTGATTCTTCGAATCCCTGCAAATCCAACAATCGCGTCAATGCAAATGCTCCACATACGAACATCTGTTTTAGAAAAAAGAATTTTAACTTTTCTTACGTCTGGACAGTGTCCTCCTGTTTCTCACAAGCCGACTTTAAAATATGCTCCGACGTCAGTCTGTCCCACTCGGGATTCCTGTTGTCCTTCAGCAGCAGGATCAGATCGAACCGAGACAAAAGCGGATCCCCCAAATTCGTTTGCCATTCGTCGTCGTCCTCGGCGAACTGGCCACCGGCTGGATTAATAGCCGCGATCACTGTACACCTCGAGTTCAACGTGCTTACTAACCCGGCTTTGGCGACTGATATCGTTTGCTGCTCCATGGCTTCGTGAACCGATGTTCTGTCGTGTGCGCTCATCGTTGTGAATTCGTCCACGCAGCAAACGCCGCCGTCGGCCAACACCAAGGCTCCAGCTTCTAAATGCCAGCCATCCGAGTCCTATAACCGTAGCTCGTTTTAATGCAGCTGCGAATATTAATCGTCGACCGGCGAGAAAATTGTTTTACTAACTCGAACAGCGGTCGCCGTAAGGCCAGCTGCTGTCGATCCAACGCCGGTCGTGAGAACCGATCTGATGGCCAGACGAGACGCCGCGTGAAGTAATTGAGATTTTCCAGTTCCAGGATCGCCGACCAAGAGCAGATGAGGTTCGCCCCGCACACGTGTTCCTTGTTTTATTTAACAATTGTATTTTGCGCGAAGAGAATAATAAAATGGATGATTAGAATGAGCAGATGTATGCGGTTTACCACTTTCGTTGCATTTCGATACCCCGCCAGCTAAGACCACGGCTAGCGCTAATTTTGCGGTGTACATTCCGTACAGCTTCAAAGAATTGTCATGCGTGATAATATTGAACAATTGTTTTACGAACGGTATTAATGTGATAACTCGACCGATACCTGCGGAGAAATAGACGCGACAATATTGTCCCTGCCAAGCAGAGGATTGTCGCTATACTTTTCCCAATACTCTTTGAAGATATCTATTATCTCGTGCGTGGAACACATATCGGATACTTTGCGCCGTACTGTAATGCTGTTCGCTAACATTATGGTCGTCGCTTCGAGACGTTCTCCGGGTTCCAAGGGGCCCCATATTCGAATCACAAAACCACTGGGAGTATGGTGGAATATTTTAATTAAGGGGTGATAGTTTGATTTATCATTCGCACGGAAGAATAATTGGTCACCTTATTTCGACGTGATCCCCTGGTCGACACTTGTCGACCAAATCATCCAGCAAAACTACCCTCAGCTCCTCGGCTATGGGCTTACTTGTATCTCCCCTGCTCTTTTCCTAATCGGGATTGCGCAAAATTTATTTCGATGAAAATTACATTAGAATTATTCAAGGAAACGCGCAACAAACTTGAACTCCGATTTCTTGCCGATCCGAGGAGTCCTCTACATCGAAATCGTTGAGGGCTTTCAGTTTTGTCGAATGACACGCCTCGCACCCTGAAATCTCTTGGAAGGTCTGTCTCTCCCATTCGTACTAAAAGCAGGCAGCTTATTAAAACGTATTGATCGATGAAGCATTTTCTAACTTTAACGTGCGTTTAACTAACTTTAACGAGATTAATGTGTTTGCATTTCGCACAGCTGTATCTTTGAATCAGCTTCAATACTGTCGGTTGAGATATTCTCACGATAATGCCGCTGGTCGAAACAAGCTGCCCAATTTGTCCCTGGTCCAGAGTGACCGGCACGGCAGTCACTCTGATGCGAACCTGATCAATACAATTCCGCAAATAGGAAACGTTTATACATATACTCAAACGGAATGCAAATCTACGTGTTACGTTCGTTTTTTTTACTTTTTTCTTAACAATTTGCTCCGGTTTCGCGATTTCCTTCTGAGCGTTTATTGCTGCCTCCTCGCACAGTGGTAGAAAGTATCTGGGATATCGTAAGATTTTCTGTGCCGCATCGGCATCGTCCTCGAACAACGATACGAAGCTGTAACAAGAAATTCGTAGAGATTAGTTTCGTATTGTACGAAGGATAAAGCGTGATTGGGAATTACTCACTTTATGTAGATGGAGTAGAAGCAGCTGTCGTCCGGTTCGTTTAAAATTTCTTCCAGATCGGTCCGATGGTCTTTTAATAAATATTTTTCCAACATTTCTGCGTTTATTTGCTGGACGCAAGAGTTGAGGTTACGTTCTTCGCACCGTACCGTACGCTTCCACGCGTACTACTGAACTGCTGACCGCCTAAAATGTGAGCCGCGTAGTTCTCATTCATTCGTCCATTCATGCGTTTCGAAGTTGGTCGAATAAATCGAACATTCGAAATAAATTTTAGTTAAAATCATTTTTTAATCATTGTTAAATCATTTTTCATATTTCAAAATGTGTTATACCGATGCAACATTAAAGGATTGACTAATTGAAATGAAAGATCATTTGACTCTACGCAATCGGAGTTTTCAACGTTTTTGTTATATTTTATCTAATAAGCGCATATAACTACAAAACGGAATGTTTGTCACAGTTTGATATTTCAGAATTAATATCTAATGAATTAATCAGTAGATTATCTTCCGGAGAATTACTAGCATCATATTCATATTTCACGTACAGTATTATTTAAAATGTTTCTTCCTTCCGGTTCGACAAATTTAAAACCAAATTGGTTTCTGTGTTCCGTCGTGTATTTTATTCAATACTTATTCATGTAATATACTACAATTCTATTATCTCTTACCTTACCGGCACGAGCTTGGGCACCTCCGCAAGTTTGTGCTTCGTTTTCTTAATTCGTACATCCCTGATTGAACGGTACGCGTTACGCACACCGATTGGCCTGGAGCGAGTAGTTCCGATAGAGATCCAGTGGCGCCGTATTGATCTGACAGCAAGGGTTACAACTATCAATCGTCTAGTCTATGTCGGTGGATATTGTAGATATGTTCAAGGTACAGTTATTGTATCAATTTTTTTCATTATCTTGTTAACACTATTTGGATGTCTCAAGGTGATCGTACTAACTGCACTACACCAAGAATACATACATTAAATATACAGTACACCAGTATAATATCTTAAAATAATTTTGATGCGGCGTCACCACGTCGCCATCGTATGGTAGCTCCTTTTTTGTGGGATCAGTACAGTCAAGCATGTATACATATAGCTCTACGCGTAGGAAAAATGAAAAGATCGTTCAGTATACGTGGTGAATAAAGTCACCTATTCCTTATGGAAATGACAAATGCAAATTTTGTCAAATTTACTGCTTACAAAGGTATGCACATTATTCATTTTAAATATATGTATATATTTATATATTCATTATACCCCTTCCTTCAGGAGTTTTCGAGGAACTATTTATTATATAAACAAGATGCCAAAAAATCGGCTTGTAACACGCTCCGTAACAAATGGTCGACCATTTAACATGACTTTAAGTTTGGATTGTACGGAAGAACCACTCAATGAAGCTCAGCTGATGCAACGTGTAGAACTCAAGGAAAATTATGACAGAGTACGTTTTATATATCTCACAGATTATAAAAAACATATGTAAATTCTCCTAAGTAGAAGCTAGACTATCAATTTGCCTTAATTTTGTATGTCATTTTAGGTTGCTGCTAGTTTAGAGGACCTGGTCAAGGAACATGGAGGTAAATTGGTATGCCAGGCAGGCAATGTCAATGGATATCAATATACATTGTAGGTATAATTCTCTATGATAAGTGGTATTTTTACATTCGTTATAAACCAAACACTTGTATCTTTCGTTTGCCAGACCATCGAGTGCAGCGCAAGGTGTGGTTAAAAATAATGCTCAACCAGTCGTGAACATTGTAAGTGCTACTTAAAATAATGAATAATGTACATGTTACTAAGTTATTCATATACCGATATATCTCTGTAAACTATGTTTATAGAATCAGAGTAAGAATCAGTCCATAAAGCTCAATGTGTTAAACAATACCAATGGATCCCAGGGTAATATACAGTTGGTTGTGGATTCCCGAATGGGTGTCCTTCTTGGACCCATGGCTCAACCTCCAGGTAAAAAGTTTGTTCGGATAAATGAATGTGTACAGCATCTTTTTAGTGACCATTCAATGAAACGTAGGTGCCAATATTGCAAATGTCTCGACAACTTCAGTGTCCACTTCGTCACTGACGCCTGCATCAGCATCTACAGCCACGACTGTGTCTACCACCTCGCATCCCCAGACAGAAAATGTATGCATATCGTTCAGTTTTTTACAAGAAGAAGCTTAAAAACAATGCTTTTAATGCTGTTATGTTAAATGCACGCAATTATATTTCTCCAGTACAAGTACACTCGTTCTGGGCGCAAAACAAAGGTACTCCAACTGCAACAACCTGATATAATAGAGGAAGTATGTTTTGCCTTAAACATCTCTTCGCATGTCGTTTATTTACTCTTGTCAAACTGACACTACCTGCCTCTGATTGTGTAGCCCGCGCTCGTTGGCCGAGGAAGACAAAAATTGGGCTGCTCAACGCACGCTATTGCGCCGAGTAAGTTGTTTCCATTTGATCGTAGATGTACGCACGGCAAGGTGTACGCATAAACAGACACCACTAGATAGGCCTCCGTGTAATGATTTTCTAGCTGGCACTAGCCCGCAAGGTGTAACTAATCTCAGAATAAAGACAGTAAGCAAGCAGCAAGTTACAACATCGACGAATGTAAGCACGGCTGCGGGCGTAGGAGTAGCAACAGTCACGGCTTCGGGAATAGGAGCTGGAATGGAAACAGCAACGAAGGTGAAACCAACCGAACATACAAGTATCGGTGGAATATCAGTCGGTAATAAAAACACAGGTTAGAAAGACGTTTCGCCGTAGATACAAATCCATGGTTCCGTTTGCGAGCAACGTGTCGGACAGATTGTTCGTCAAAGTTAATTTCAACGTTCTTTCCCATTAGCCTGCGACCAGATCGACGAGTCCAAGAAGAATCTTCCGGACGGGCGGGAGGTAACGTTCAATAAAATAAACGGAGGCAGAACATTTCCATCATTGGTTGTCGTAGCTAGGCCAAATCTTCGTACAAAGGATATCGCGCCACAAGTAGCACAGAAAGAAAGATCGGAGTTAGGTATCTATTAACACCGGCATAACTGTGGGATATCGTACTTCTCGCTGTACAAATTAATCAATACGTATTTCAGATATGAAAGTGAAGAGCGTACTCATGTTCTCGGCTACAAAGTTCGCTGAGTGGTTGCTACAGCAGGGATTGGTAAAGTCTGAACAATATTGTACTCAGCATAGTAATAGCTACCAGCGAACTAAATTGAAATTAGGAATGTACAGCGACCAAGGGACATTTCCATTTTCGGGAGGATACGTTTGGATATCGAGTTGTTGCCCAGACCGTTTCGTCTCTGTCTTTTCTGGTTCGATTTTTCAAGGGGCTACGTATACACCTACCGTCTTGCTAAAGTTAATTTATCATTGGGCATGTCAAACGAACGTTCAAAATGTTGTTTCTTGGGTGAAAGTGTCTAACGTATACCTGAAGAACTTCTACACCCATTTGCGCAGCGTTTGCACAGCCGCAATCTGGGATAAAGCTCGTAAAATGGGGGGCAAAAATTCGGTGATACAGGTCGGTGTAATTAGTTTAGGTACAACGTCGCAGGACGGAAATTTACGGCAAGTAAAGGTCGAAGTGCTCGGTGTGTTGGATTATGCTACGCTTGATTTAAGATTAAGAGCATGCGATCCGGTACAAGACGGCGACAGGTCGTACAAAAGACGGTTCAGTAATATTTTGCATCCATTAAGAGATTGGGTGCACACCGACTCCAAGATCATGACAGATTTCACTGTTGATAAAGGCACACTAGAGGAGATGGGCTTCAATCACGTGACGCAGTCAGCATTTTCCGACCAAAATCCCCGAAACTTTATGAGCAATTATCACATTATGGAGTATTTAAGAAAAATTGTTCCAAGGATGTTTCAGAATACTCTCAGCTTACTTAGCAGGCAAATGATACAACAATTTCTCGACGAATTAGTATGGAGAGAAATGTACGGAACTACCGCTGCCCGTGCATTTGACAACATCATTGGACATATCGCGGAACAAACTAGAATCGAGACGAACGAAAGCCTTTTGGATCGTTTGGCCAAGGTAGCTGCCAACCCCTTTCATAACTGGGCCTATTCGAACGTGAATCTGCCACCATTGAGATCGCTCGTGGCAATGAACAAAGACGATGCCAATTCAGTCTGTGACATATTACTTCCGGTTAATAGTAACGTTAAACAACAACCAGACGCATTACCTTTCGTTCAAGCAACAAGACCCGGCCCAAAAAGGGGACGTAAGAGAAATTCAGTTATAGGGGCCGGTACTGCGCCAGAAGCGAAGAAAGCGATCTACGATACGAAAGGTAGCCGAGAATCAGATAAGGAAAGTAAAAACGATCAGGTGCAATTGCAAGAATTCTATTATGCCACGATGGAAGGGGACAAAGCCCTTCTTCTAAAAGAATCAAGATGTTCGTTATATTTCAAATGCTTCCTCTGCGATACCACGATGCGCTCGAATACAGACGTGATGGAACATACTATCGGTCATGTACCGCCGCTAGTACCCGGTCAATCGAATTCTCCCGTATGCCGGTATTGTTGCACAGCATTCTCGTCTCAGCATCAGATGATTACACATGTCACGGAAGCACACAGCAATTTCGGCCACTCTGACAGCGACATGGTTGCTTGTGCAATTTGCGAGCAGAAGTTTGGAAACAGTGGCCTCCTTGTAAATCATTTGTCGTCAACGCACTGCCCATCGGAGATGCCGTACCGATGTGAAAGCTGTGGATATCGCACCTCCAGTCATAGGGACGTGATCGACCATTTTTATCGGGTACACGGCAAGGGTGAAGGGTTGCAGTGCCCGTACTGCTTGAGGGTAATGAAATTTGTAAGGAAAGGTAATACAAGTGTTAGCAGCGTTCACGCTTTTCTACTGCACATGCAAAGGCATGTTGTTAGAAGGGAACAGGGACGGGGGAACAAGTGTTCAAGATGCTGTCTCTGGTTCAACCAGAAAAGTTCGTTAAAGATCCATCAGCGAGAATTGCACGATAGCGTTTTGGGTTCGGATGTTGTCCCGTATTCGGCTGGCAACAGCGGCCTAATGATTCCGAAGCAGCAACTTCAACATAGACGCTTTGAAAATGATAGCCCGATAACGGAATTACCACGCGATGAGAAGATGAAAAAATGGATCGGTGGCCCAATTACAGTGAACGTTTCGGTCGAAAATTTGTCTTGTCTGGAGTGCGAGGAGGACATAGAGCAAGAAGATCATTATCCAGGTGAACAGACGTGTCAACGATGTCGTTATATAACTTGCTGTTGGCGCGCGTTCAAAGAACACCAACAACAAATTCATAACGAACGTCCTATGACCAGTCTAATCGTTCCCTCTCCTCTGATAAATATTCCACTAGACAAAGAAATGCAATGTTCCTGCGGTTACTCGACAACAGATGGTAATCAATTGGCCGCACATTTAATTAAATGTAAGAAAGTGTCCGCCTATATAGTGGAGGACACAGCCCCATCTGGTATGTTAAATAGTTTGGGCCTAGTCCCAAAAAATACATCCGACGAAATAGATGTCGATGGCAAACGGACTAATTCACATTGACGTATATTGAAATGAAGGATCAATTTATAAGCACGTTAGATACGCCTCCATGAACAACCAACCAGTTGGTTCGATATCAGTAGGTTGAAGCGTCAGAAAGGTGTACGCGATCGGTGCACCACCGTGTATAGATATCACTAACAATAAGTAGCAGGGCAGCTTGCTTCGTTATGAATTTCACAAATTTACTTAGAACAGGCTTCAGTAGCAAATTGAAATTGTTTATCTGTACAAAACGAATTTACGATACTGCTTCTGACCGAATCTTGTGTTTCGCAACAACCGTAAGCAGAAGGATCATCATCCCTTGGTGGCGCAAGTAAATATCTTTGATAAACACCTCTGACGCGATATCAGTTTTAATCGGTAAGATTTTGGGCGTCCTACGCAATTATTAAATATGTATCGTTTGAAAACAGTGTTCGAATTATATACGATTCCGTTTTGTTTTCTTCTTTTTTTAAACCATGTTACTGATATATTTATGTTACTTAGTTGTACGTTCACAATATCTGAACTTCATAATAGAATCATTGCTCTGCGGACGAGATATATTCCAAGAGTGGAACAGAAATCTTCACCCGTGCAACACCAAATACCAAGCTTGTTTCTTCACCTTCGGACAATGTGTCCAACACGCGTGATTTCTTTTTTGTACAGTTGTCGCCAATAAATGTAGGTAAACTGTACGAACACATTATGCAATATTAGATGTTTGTCGCAAGACGTAAGCCTCTTTCGTTTAGAGAAATGGGGATGAGGTGCAACGTAACGTGTATGTGTAGCTGGTAAGATTGGATAAATCGTCATTCTGTACTTGTCTATATTTCTAGCGAGCTAATAACACATTTCCTGATAATATATTAACATTTTTAATGATTTTACAGTCATTTCATATCATCTGTCATCGAGTCAACACTAAAGAACATATTTATTAGCACAAACTCTACAATGTTAATTGATCGGGGTTATCAAGAACTGTAATCATAATAAGAATAATAATAAGTAATACTAAATATATTAATGATAATAGTAATACTAATAATAATAATAGATCGCAATTATTACCAACATCATTATCGTTCCAACCACTGCTTACATACATAATAAGAGCAGTTACGGTACAACGATTACTACCAGTGTGTAAATTATTGCTTATATACTCTTACAAACGCGCATTTTAGATGCGATTCTTTAGTTACGAAGTGCTAGATATACTGTGCACTGGTCGCAGGTCTTTCAACAGTTAACCAATTTTCCAGAGTTTACTATCACTTTTACGAATCATGTATCGAGCTGATATTTTAAATCAATTAATTTGCCTTATACACATCGTGTAAGGAAACAAGAGCTGCATCAAAAGTTGTGGATTAATATATTCAACACTGGTTGCGAATCGTTACACGTGCATATCATATATAAGAGTTCCGTGCGCGGGTGCATATACCTATAGCTGCACACACGGGTTTAATAATACTCGCGAGCAATTAAAAAGCAGTATGATTATAATAATAAAACACGACGAAACCCAAGCCGCCACAATTAACATTGAGATTTATCAGTAATAAATTTCCTTTCTAATTTGACGCTTCATAACTTTATGTAAATTATAAGCCTTGATACCGTCAAATCTTGTTGCGTGGGAAGCTTCGTCAGCAATTTACGCGCTCTAAAAAATGATTAACACATTGTATTCAAGAGAATTAATCGGCATTTCTGTCGATAGCCAGTTATGCTTGCGTTCTACGTATACCCGACTATTAGTTCCGGTACTCCTCCCCATCTCTTCTTTTTTTTTTATTTTTACATACTTCTATAACCAGTACTGCGCTTGTCTTCCACCTAAATTTAACGCCAAGGCATACCGCGTTTGAAAGCTTTGCTCTTCACGTGCATTAGAACACGCTTTACATGTTGCGAAATCGATCACATTTGAATGCGACAACCTGTGTCACGGTCATCGCAGATATTGTAAGTATAATGTAAATTAACTTTTCATCGCATAGCATAAGCCTACAATTCCTTAGCTGTAACAACTGATAAAAATAGCAAAAACATTGGTAAGGAAGGATTTTCATACGCTATAATTTGTAATCTATTGCTTATGACTTTTCTTTCATTCTTATGGTTGAAAATTTCGTGTAATTTTCAAGTTTAATTGTCCCTACAATTAAATGTAAAACGAAAAAAAAGGGAACAAAAACAGACGCATAGAATTGTTCGAAACCAATGTTTCTTAACAGAGATCGCAAGATCGAAAAATTAGAAAAGGTAAAACCATATTTTTAGGACAAAGAAAAAAAGATACCTGTGCGTTAAATTTGAAAGAGAAGCCGAGTTTCTGCTTGATTACTCGATGGCATAAATCATGTAGAGATTGCCGGCATCACTGCCTGGTGGTACCAAGGAGTGAGTCGGCGGTAGAACAGTGAAGCCCAAAAACATGAAGGTACGAACCAGCATTGCTAAACCATAACAACAAAGCGTTTTAGGCGTGAAATCTTTTCCGCCGTAATCGTTTTCGTTGATATTAAAGAACGGTTGACTACAAGTACCTCGATCCGTCCTGTCTTTACGCAGACAAACGATGATATTTGTACATTGCAGTGTTTCCTCGGCATACTCCAAAAGAGAAACAAAGCCCTCTTTTGAACCTTCGGGCAACAGACAGCTTGGCACACGAATGTATAGACATCGCTGCCATACTACAGTTTCCCATTCGACGGACGTACTTTCCGTTAAATGAAGGGTAAAGGTCAGGCGCAGTGACTCGCTATTTCGCACGGCTTTCAATAATTCTTCCTCCTACAAATGTCAATTCCGATAGTCATTTAAGAATTGTAAAAACAAGGTTCAGTTGAACGGCGACGACTTATAATTTTACGTGTAGTTATTATCGATGCTACAAGAAAGGAGTAAGGAGACAAAGTAATTACATATACGTACTTGTACAATGTGGGAGCTCACAGAGAGCTGACTCTGCTTGATCCCCACGCCGCGGCTCTCTGTGTTGACTGTAGATACAGACAATGCGGCATGGGGCACATCAGGACCACCACAGAGGCCCCACGCCCAGCGTTATACAATAATGTTGTTGCAGTCTAGAGCCTTCTTCTAAGCTCTCGTCAATACACTTGCTTGACATGTCACTGCAATTCCATATATTACACAATAAAATTGAAGCATAATTGTAGCAGACAATTTTAATTATATTTGCATTTCGACTGATTATGCTTGAAGTGAATGTCGTTGCCCTGAGGATCATCTATTATATTTTCAACCTCAATTTCGTTCATAGCCGTGGATCCTTTCGACCATAATTACATTAAACAATAGGCAATGATTACATAACAACATTCCCCTCGTTTCTTTCCCCATATCTTGTCTCTTCCACCATATATACATAGTAATTATAATAAGCATGGACGATGCAAGATAAATAATAAGAATATTATGTAACATTGCAGCTTTAATGCTTATCACTTAATCTATGTTTTGGTAAGATCAAATATTATTGGCAATGTTGTCAAGACAAAGATTTATCGCGGTCATGGATTCTATACTATAAAAACCAATGTTCGATAATAGGAATCATCGCTTCTCTCACTTGTATACATATACATATCGCATATAAGTAAAATACCTAATCATAAGTGGAATACCTGATCACTTATGCTTTGCCAAAACATTTGTCATCAATTATACGGAATGTCCCGAATTATAAAACAATGACAGATTATTGGTGTAAGCTTAAAGAACCTCTATATCTTCTTTCTTCGTTCCTATCTTCAAATTTTAACTAGGCAATGCGAAATGACAATACAAGAATGTTTCAGTTCACTTTGCCATTTTGTACTCGTACGTATCATCGATCAGCCGATATGTACGTTTGGTATATGCACATAATCGTAAATATGAATATGCACATCATTTCTACAGGTATGTGTAAGTTATACGTAAGGTATTTGCAATTTGCTTGGACATATATGTATACATATATAAATGTATGCGATGCATGCATATAATAGCCTTTGAATAAATTACCAAATACACATTTACATTGATATGTCCTTGTCATTTCATGCCCTTCTTAATTGTTTCATTTATTGCACATCCTCGTATATTGACTCGAATATAAGACTACTTAATGCCTGTTTTACAGAAGTGTTTGTAATGTTGCCGATATTACGTATATTTCGATCTAATTAATTCTACATATATCACGTTTTCTCCCAAGGAACGGAGCAAAATCGACAATCAAAAGTAATCGTCGGTGACTCATTGTGCGCATAACGATTTCAACAAGTTGTTGCAAAATCAGCGCTCGCGAGGGACAAAGAAAATAATGCTACTGGAAAAATGCTATTGGTATTGGTACCTACGCAAATGGGGATCCATAAAAACGATACATGCTGATTGTTATATGTACGATGAACAGTAATGAAAATATGAGTGCACGGGTGCTGATAACAAGGAGTATAAAATGGCGGTGAGGAAGTAAAAGTTAAAATGGCGCAGTAGTCGTACAGTACTTACCAATTACTCGATACTAAACTTGGCATTATTATGCCCTTTTTACTACTTTCACAATTACTTAACGATAGACTGGAATTAATACTCATACTTCTTTCTTCGTAAAATTTTGAAGGCCGTAATTCTACTTTCCCACAATATATATTCGCTATTCTAGCGATGATGCTACACAGTAAGTACTTCTTGGTATCAGTACACGAAAGCAACTGAACTACTCGGCCGAGTGGAGCGATGTTGGTTGAAGCATATCTAGTCGAATACAGTCGATTCGGTTCGATTGTAGCTCGATTCGATTTTATATGCAATATATCGATTCAACTTAATTCGGTTGAAATCTGTAGTTGAAACTTTTACAACTATGTGTATACAAATTTCCATTCATGGTTTGATGTTAAGCAAGTAATGTTTTATAACTAATAAATGATTGGTAACAACATCGTCTATGTGACATTATCACCGACCTAGTACACCTTTAAAAATTTGTACCTAATCTAACATTTCATGTTCATTATTTATTAAATGGACATCCGATATTTATAACATGTTCTGTTTCTGTCGAAATATTTTAATAATTTGCTTTTTGAAAAATGCCACGTGTTGCAACCCGTATTACAGGAAATAAAGAATGAAAGAAAGGGTTAAGTTCCAAAAATATATTTGGTAACTGACAATATGCGAAATATGTTTATTAAAACGATCAATAACTAATTAACAAGATGCTGCCCCAATGTTTCCTTCTCTAACGCTACATCATTTGAGCATTCCTCTGTAGCATCTTGTTCCTCGGTTCTACTTTTCCAAAAAATCACGTATTTCCGTTTGCTTGCCTTTGATTACGCTCATTATAATTTTTAACGAGCTATAATATCCGGCATTTACCGAATTCGGCCTGCTACATACCATTTCAATGTAAACAAAAAAAAGGTTCAATGATGCATAAACAAGAGCTATTCATTTATGTATACATACGCATAAAGAAAAAAAAAAGCGAAGAAAAACCAGTAAAAGGTCTAAAATCTGTTTAATACCCCACAAACAAGAATTAACTCGAGACGTCAACATTCTACAATTCCATATACATATACTCTCCAAGACAATACGCCCGTTTCTCTGGATTAAAAATATTGATTTCCGACGGTTGCATTTGAAAATTCTCATTACATGCTGCTTTATATGGGAATTTTCCCAATTCTTGAACCGTACTTGAGCCGTATTTGTGCTGTAGGGCTACCGTGTTTTAGAAGAATACCTGTATGTCGAAGTCAAGACTTTTTTTTTGTCGCTTCAAATTACATCTCGTTTTTTTATCTCGAACGTACAACATTGTAAACTCCTTACGTAAAGGCACAAAATGTGCTTGGAATGTTAAATGTGCAGGTACAAGGAGATTAATGTTCTATCCTTGGAACAAAATTATGATCGACTATAATACATGCATTATTTGTCTATAAAACATGTAACGACGAGTACCAAAATTGAATGTCTTAACATCAGCAAATAGAGGAAATAAATGTAGTAGAAATCTTATGAGAAACAGAAATCCATTTATCATTGATTCTTTCTTTGTATCTAATGAAACGGAAAATTCAACCACACATGACTTGGCGAACAAAATCTTCATAGTTAATGTTACCCTGGGAATCCTCGTGACCAGCTAACAAAGTTTCAACTTCTTCATCGCTAAGCTTTTCACCTAAAAAAAGAAAAAAAAATGTCCAAACGTTTGGCGATATTGGAAGTTGTTTAATATGCATCGCAACATAATAATGCGGAGTAATTAACAATTTAGATTAAATTTTTGTACCAACCTAAAGTAGTTAATAAATGTCTCAATTCAGCGGAAGAAATGAAACCATTTCCATCCTTGTCAAAATGACGTAATCCCTCAATAAAATCATCGGCTGTGTCTGATGTACGAGATTTACTTATAGCCTGATAAATTGGCAAAAACACTTCAAAGCTAATGCGTTCGTCGGGTTTGTGTTGATGCGTAAATTTTTTTACGTCCGACTCGGTTGGATTTTGTCCAAGCGCGCGTAATGCATCTCCAATTTGAGCTACATGAATCTTTCCATCCCCTCGACTATCAAACAGTTGAAATGCCTCCTGAAATTCTGTTAGCATTCGATTACAATACAAAAACCAAGAGGTTCGGATTGTTTGTTCTTTTATACAAGTATGTCCAAGCGAAGGAAATAATGGAATTGTCTCGATGCAGCTTCATCTAAGACGTAATTGGTCTCATAAATGATAAGCTTATTTACCATCAACGGACGACATCATCCTATTAGTTAGTTCTTGATAGCAACAACCAGACATTGTGCTTTTAATATACATGTGTATATAGAATTAAATTAAAGGAAACGGTTGAAACTTTTCACTTTTACACAAACTCGTCGGGATGGTAAATTGCGTTGCGTTCTACACCTTCACGCGCGATATGTCCAGAAATATGATGAATCGTATATCGTTTACAGATCTGTATGTCATTGATACTACGTTCAGACGCGATATAACATCGAATACGAATTAACAATTTATAGTTGTCACGACGGTACAATGCTACAAGTGCGCGTTACCAGTTTTCGTTCCTTCCTTCGAGCTATTTATTTGAAGTACTGCAGCATAAAAGGTAATCACCGACACGTAATTCGATGTCATCAAGATGTCTAATAAGGTAAACCGACGCAGGCAGAGGACAGTCATGACCTAAATGAAGCATCAGGAAAGAACTGTCCGCCCCTCTTTCATTTCATTCTGCATCACGTCAAAGGTCGCATTCGTGTTTACTCACCAGCCAATTGATCCTCCGAATACGATGCCTGAAAAAGTACAAATTAGTTGGTCATCGTTTCTATCGCTTGATTATACCTATCTACATGCATGCATAAATGCATCTCCGTCGCAATATACTGTTAGCAGGGAAATAATAACGCGAATGAAAATGGATAAACCGTAAAGACACAAACCATCTCGATTGCCCGCTGGAACAAAACGCACAATAGGTGTTCCCTTATCTCGATCTCGCGTTACGCGCATACACGTCGCGCATCGAGTGCTTCAGTCGTACGGTACGATCAGGTATGATTCATACCTCTTGGTGCGTCTGATCGTACAAAACCGAAAGCTAGAGACGCGGTAATTTTGAATAACTGAAGGCATCATCTGCAATTTTCTTCTTATTGTAGTGTTAAGAAAGTATCTAAATAATTATTGTACAATGCGCAACTTTATTTTGTGCGACGTCATCCGCCTCCCCAAGAAAGATCCTATTTAGTTGTACGTTAATACGCATTCCCCATGCGAATCCTCATTGTAAGTGACAATGCTTTTAAGCAGTGGGCCCTAAACATGAAGTTTATTGCATTTATAGGTAGTAAGCAAGCAGGTATCTTACATATATTGTGTTTATTCATGAAAGTGTGTATTACTATTTTTTATCTGCTACATAAAATCGAGTGGAAATCAAAGTTATGAGACTAGTCATCAAAGAACATAATATATGTATTTATAATAGTGCTTGATTGAAAAAACAAATGAATACCTCCCACCATTCTCTCACCACTAATTGTCAGTGACTCGAGCTCAGTCGATCATTACCTGAATAGACGAGGAAAGGGAGCATGGTTTTACTACATCTATTCTCTCACATTGTCGAACTATCGAAGAATGAAAGGAAAAAACGCTACCCTGCACTACTGCACCTACATACGTATATGTAAAATGAAAAGAAAGGGGGAAAAATGTAAAAATTAACACGCCGCCAGGCGTGGTACTCATGGTTGTGGTCGACTTCCATGAAGATAAGTGTATATAGCGTTTCTGAGTACAACATTTGGGGTGAACGAAGTGTCTTGAAGAGGTTTGTTCGTCATTGGACTTGTATATTTTCCACATAGAAACCATTCGTTTATAGCTGCCTTTTCGTACGTGAATCCGTCTAAGAGTGGAACAAAAATGTTGGACTTGAGCATCGAACCTAAACTTCTTAACAACTTTTTAATACCAAATGTAATTTCGATTTCTTACCGGAACATTGTACGGGTTCTTTCATTATTTCATGTGTTATAGGGCATACGAACTCGTGGGGTACTTCATTATCGTCTATAAATATTTCTATGGAATTGCTGTCCTCGCGTTTCAACCAGTACAATTGCGTCTTAAGTGTCTCCGTTGTCTAAAAGTGGTTCGACATTGCAGGGAAATTAAAAGTTCATTGTAGACACCTGTACGTATTGCGGACGAATCCCACCGATTGTAAATTTTATAAATACGTACCTCGTCATCCGGATCGACAAGCAGCCGTTCCGCTAGTTCGTCACCCGACATGGAAAGTAACTGCCGCCCTGTTATGGAAGCCATGCACGCTTTTTTAGTTAACATTGATAAGCCTATTTCATTGAGCCATTCCAAGGTATCTTCTGCTTTCCAATCCGCAACCTTGTGTACATTAGAATAGAATGCATTAATATCTGATATGACAGCATGTTGTTAGTGCACGTATTATTGTACGATACATTCTTGCATTATTTCATTGAGTAACAATTGTTGCTGTACCCTTCTCGTGTTGTGCCTCAAGTTATTTGTCAGCATGTTTTGCGATATCAACCGTTGAGGTATCCTCCATATCAAAACCGTTTTGTCCAGCGCACCTACGAATCAGTAATTGATTTGACAAGCACAGAACGAGCGCGGTATACGGGTCGAAGAACATAATTTATGGATTTATTGTTACCCGTAATGAAAAGAGAAGTATCTTCGGAAAAGGCACATGTGGTTACAAGACTTTCGTGTTCTTCAAGCACATACAAACACGTTCCGCTGTGCTAGAAATATATTTTCTTTTTATAATGACAAGCGTAAATGAATGGAAACCTGTAGACACCTCTCTCTCTCTCTCTCTTTGTGTGTGCGTATGTGTGTGTGTGTGCTCGGACGATGGAACTAGAATAAAAATCGTCTTTCGTCCTTTTAATAAAAGCCAAGATTAGTTTCGATGCTCTACAGCATAGGTGACGAACTTCTTACCACGCTCCATATGCGCGCCGTTCGATCGGTGGCCACGCTTCCCAAGATTTCGCTTTGAATCGGAGAGAATCGGACACAAGTGACATTGCCCCCATGCCCGGTGAAGGCTTTTCTTTCCTTGTACCACACACCACCGTCGTTACTTGCAGCATTTAAAGCTGCAGTGGTCTGATCTTCGGTGTAAATCGTTATTTCCCACAACTTGACCAACGAGTCATTTCCACCAGTTGCTAAAAGATACGACCTCCTCCCGCTACTCAAGTTTGTACGTTTTCCTGTAACGATAAGTTATTCTATATGCAATCGCTAGATGTAGAAACGTTGCGATACGTAATGTCGATGTATGTCTCCGCTTACCGTCAACTATGAAGTTCGATGTTGAACTGAAATCACATCCTTGAACGCCCAAATCATGAGCTTCTTCGCAGATCATGAGAGCTGCGCAGTTTTTACTGTAAATGGTGTCAAAGAGTCTCCAGGTGCCTTCGTTGCACGCCGTGACCAAGTAACGAGAATCATGTGTAAATGCGATCGTGTTCACGGCATCAGAATGACCTTTGAAAACGCTGTTGCATATGTTGCACAATTGAATCATTTGCTCCCGTTGCATCCATTACAACGAGAAAGGAAAGGAAAAAGATAAAAGAAAGTGGTATTTTTCATTCGAGTGCAACATATTTTACTAAATAGTTACTGGTGCTGTAAGAAGAGCGTCCGAACGAAAAAGCGAGGCTGAGTCTCGTTTTTATTATTTACACAGAACTAAATGTTATATGTACCAAAGCTCCGCCATATTATTAACGTCCCATAACGTTGTTCGTTCATCGTCCCCAGCGGTAGCAATTTTAGTACCGTCCGGTGACCATCGACAGACCCGAATGCCGGAACCAGAATTCACGAAGAATGATTTTGCCAGACAACCGGTCTGCGGGAAATGATTAAATAAGAGGCAGATTAGTTCGCTATTTTCCATAAAAATAATCTATTCCGGGACGATGTGAATTACTTTTGTCGTATATGCATAGCATTGCCTATAATAAACCTTCCATATTACTAAATGCGCGCTGTGTCATTACCTCTGTGTCCCAGATGATAGCTGTACCGTCTAAAGAGCAAGAGGCGAGCATGCTGCCACAGGGGCTGAATTCTACATGATTTATGCTGTATTTATGGCCGTCCAGCGGGTTGTAAGATTTTTCGCGAAATTTCATGGCGATCTCAGAACCTGCATTCTCTTCGAGTTCAACGCTCCAAACTCGTATCAACTTGTCCCTAAGTTATTAAAATCACAAAGTTGTAAGAAATTACGAAATGCCCGTATGACACATGTACTAACATCCGTGGTGATATCGCAATCGGACCTGCCGTGTAATACGGTAATACAACCACGCGACGAATCTTTAAATTCTAATTGAACAGTTTAAGCAAGTTGCTTCTCACTAACCCAGATCCAGAAGCAATGAGCCGATTTCCGTGAAAGGCTACACTGTTTACCACACCAGTATGTTCATCCAATCTGTGAACCAGTTGGACGTCATTAACCGATGTTTCGGCATTTTCCATTACGCTTTGTTCGTGCATAGCATTCTACAAAAGGAGTATGAATTTTTCTATCAACATCACGGTTTATGCAGACAATACGCACACCGCTATTTCTTGTAAGACGTCTTGAGCTAACATGAACGTACCTCTTCGTATTGATCCCAGATTAGTCCGGGTAGAAATCGTTTCGTCAGCTCGGAATCGATACACAAGCCACCCGTGAGATCCCAAACAATCACAGATTTATCGTTCGAGCCTGAAAATATGGTTGCCAGGAGAAATGTGTGAAAGGCATTAGGGGACGCATGAAGCTTGTGTACGTATACGCGTACGTATGCACGTGCATCAAACATGCATTCGTAGATAATAATTTTAATCAATCGATTACCCGTTGCCAATAAATTTCCATCTCTTGAGAACGCACAGCATGCCACGTATCTGCTATGCCCGGATATTATTGTCATCAGTTTGCCGGAACACTGAAAGATGCCGAATAGTTTGTGATTTGATTATAAAGTAGAAATGAGGGGACTCACAACGAGACCTCGATCTTCGTACTCTTATATCTGGATATGTGGTTCTCATTTATACGTTTTCATCGTCATTTCATTTATTTACCGTTTCCCAGATCGCAGTCGTTTTGTCGAGACCGCTACTCGCGATGTACGATCCGTTTGCGTTGAAACGGACGCATGTTAAAGCACTACTATGTCTCTCCATGACTCGGCAGAGAGTTATCGCGCCAGTAGATGGTTGACTTTCGAATTTCGGCTGTGCAACAGTTACCTCCCACAATTTTACATAATGGTCGTTACCGCAGGTAACCAGTTTATACAGTTTCGTGAATGGTTCGTCACCTAAGTATGAATCGTGCGTTCTTGTGTATGCACTTTACTGAACTTGACGGTAAATATCATATTCGTGCAGTAATGGTACTACATGTGCGTTGCAATTGTCGCATCCATTAACAGACGTTTAGGCAAATCCTTAAAATATCTGGCTGCTGTTAGACTTTTAGCACTTTACGTACTCGTCATCATTTGAAAAGCAGAGAAGTCGCAAGAGACGACGCCCAGATCGTGAGCATCGTCCATCCATGCAAGCGCGGTAGCTGTTTGGTTGTTACAAAGGCATGAGTCGGTAATATCGGCAATGGAGAATAATTTGAGGGCACCAAAGGTACAGGTGGTAATCAACCAACTGGAATCTGGTGATAAGCAAACGCTCTGCACAGCACCGTCATGTTTTTGAAAACATCTAAATACGAACAGAGTGATAACACGCTCGTTCTTTCATATGGCGAATGTTGACTGATAAATTCCTGAACGCGTATTAACGCCTATTGAACTACTACAAGCAGTTAAATAGATTGATCTTTATACATATATGCCTAATGATGTTATCTTTCTTGCCTTATTAGACAGCGACGAATCAAATCCCAAAGACAAACTTGCCCGTTGTCGCCAGCAGTTACAAGCAACGTCGAATCTGGAGAGAACCTGCAAACTCTAACCGACTCTCCACCCACTTGTACCATGGTGTGAATCTTTGCTCCGGTCTGTAAGGAACACAAACACTTGAGGATATGGTGAAAAGTTTAAGGCAAAATTCGTATCCTTGTGAATATGTACCCTTAAATTCCAAAGCAACGTTGTACCATCTATACTAGCTGAGGCCAACATTGTCGACTGCGGACTCACTTTCACGGACGTCACACCATACTTGTGCCCCTGCAACGGGGAGAAATGTGCCTCAACGTATCCTTTGCTGGTCCTCCATTGCCATACCCTGATGCGCTTGTCCCTGCTCAAATAATGCAAAGAAATTATCAACCGCGTTGCAGTATGTGTCTATACGCATCTGTGTCCATACAATAATATAAAGAGTGAGTGATTAAAAACTGGGCTTGGAAATATTGTTAAAACTACTAGGTACATCGAAAAATGGTTCAGACAAAAGTCAATGGATTCTAATGAATCTCGTCTTTATACACATATTGTATACATATTGCGTATTGTTTGTTGCGTGTAATACCCTGAACCAGTGACCAATACACAATCAGCAGCAAAATCGACGCTTGTTACGTCACTGGTATGATTCGTTAAAGTTTGTAGAGCTCGTACACATCCCATTGGCATGGCCATGCCTCAATCACAGTATGATTATATTCCCTTTACTAGGTGGCCAAATCAGCCAGCCCTCTATTTATATATTTTCTGCTGCCTGTTCTGTATTTGAAATACGCGATGTAGTTTAATCAACGACAGAAAATGACCAAGCAAGAGAATTCAACAGAAATGTCCTTTGAGTTAACTCCAAATTGTACTCACCCCCTGGGCGGCGAAATGCTGTCTCGTACACAGCCCTTGACGTTAGTTCTGCAAGTATAGAGTTAAAAGTATTTGATACATTACTATAAGTCCACTTTGTGTATCACATCTGAACTAGAATATAGTTGTATTCTCTTGATTGCACTCTGGTGCGTAACACGTAATGCAAACAAGTGCGGAATATTCTAGAGCAAGTCCGTCTTACTCGGGGCGGGGTGCAGCAAAGCCGGCAAGGACGAGGTATAGAGCATAGAGATAGACCATGCGTGCAATGTATTTTCTCGGCCCGAACTCGTGGGGCTCTATTTAGATCCCATTACCATTTACGTGTCACTCACAACGCTATCGGCAGAACACAAAAGCGGATTGCAGCGCTCACTGCGGTAAGAAATACAAATTCCATGTATGCGGATAAAATGAAGGACATATAATGGAATATTTCATTAGTAAGATTCTACATATAATGGAATAGAACCGATTTTATAAATATTCAAATGATTATTTTAATTTTTTCAAGCCGAGGAGCTCGATTTCCAGCTATCCGATCGAGCTCAGCTTTTGCATAGATTATTTTTCTTATTAATTGTATATAGAATACTCTCTCGTTTATTGTATTGTATATCATTTTACATTTGTAACAAATTAATCTAACATTGTTATATGTATAGAGCGTGTTTGAAATATAATATGCGTAGACGCAACCATACATGTTCTACAGAAATGTTCTTGTATCCTCGTGATAAAGATCGTTGGTGGAACAATTTGGGGGTGGCATTTCATGAAAATAAATGACCGGCCAGTGACGGCCTGCATTTACTGTTGATTGACGATAAGTTGAGTAGTCTTTTAAAGTGTAATATGGATAATACTTGTCGTTGCAAGGTCTCCATTGATTTTCGTTTGAACCTACATAACACCTGCAAGATTATCGCTGTTTAAAAGTAAGAACAAAGCAAATCATGTTACTGGTAACTCATTAAATATGAATCGTACCAAGGATAATGATAACCCCTTGAAAAGCCACATTGATGATTAGGCACGCAACAGTAATCCCAAACATCGTGCTCGTCTTCGGTTTCGCAAGACCAAAAGCCAGCGACTTTATTCTCTTGGCAAACAGTGTAATTTTTACATGGATGGCCATTTACGGTATAACGTCGAAAATGAGAAGTTTGGCTGCCCGCTGTGCGTATTGGACACGGGAAAAGAGGGTGGACGAAATCGTGAAAGATATGGTAATCTCTACATACGTACAATATGTACTTGTATTCTTACGTACAGTAAAAGAAGTTGTGTCCATCGTGGCCGTATGTAGTAGAATCAGCGATGCCCTTCTCACCAGCCAATGGATATTTAGCGTACCGTTCGTCAAACTGTTCAGGTTCGAATTTGCTTTTCCACACTGTGGAAGGATTAGAAGGCGACACGTGAGTATAATGGGTCTCATCGTTAGGCATCATCATCGTTATGGCATCGGAGATGTTAAAACTACAACGCGGATCATAGTCAGTCCATGTATACAACGTAGAATAATTATCGTGAACGTAATCCAGGTTTGGTCTTAGATCTCGTAAGGATATGTCGCTTAGAAAACAATTGTCCTGGGTACCATCGATGTCGGTACTAGTAGCATTGCTGTTAACAACCAAGTCGACAGTTGATTCTGTAATATTTTCCATTAAGAAATTCACGGATGGTGTATAAATAAAGATACACTTACATATAATTGAAAGACATGCAGCAGGGTATCGTCCCGACATTTCTCATCGCAGAACACTTTTCACGGCATTCGGATCTTGTAATGGCACGCGTGGAACCGATTATCGCGTGCGATACCAATTTGCATGGTATATGGTATTCAGAGTAACAGAGCTCGTCCGCTAGTCCTAAAGAGAATCCCTCATCATTTCGAATATTAACAATTGGGATTGACACTGGTAGATGATGGGCGTTGCAACCATATGAAAAGGTACTCCTTTCGTACAATTCAGCGCCGTCCATATCTAGCATATTTATAGGATTTATTTCGTCCACAGGCCTGTCGCTCAAAAAACAATTCGCTGATTCCCCTTCACGTTTTTGACCGTTAATGGGTGTTACGTATTTGTAGACGAAACATTTGCAAAAAAATGCTTGGGACCTAATACATGCAAACTGACACTCCCCCAAATCATTAGCGACGAGTGATTCTTTCGTAGTGGCCAACGGAAGGGTGAATCCACTTCGCATTCTCGAAAAACATTCTTCGAATGGATATCCGTTTGGCAAGCTTGGCAAACAACGCATTCTAGCATCTGATGTTAGTACGTAGCTGTCGTAATCGCGATCTGGTTCCAAGTCCGTATAGAAGTCTAATTCTCGGTAGGAGAGATTGCTCAGTAGACAATTAT
Source organism: Holcopasites calliopsidis (assembly GCA_023838395.1). NCBI lineage: Eukaryota > Metazoa > Arthropoda > Insecta > Hymenoptera > Apidae > Holcopasites > Holcopasites calliopsidis. Next base: position 5,194,903 of record JALHAQ010000009.1, read on the forward strand.
CACCTGGAGCGGTGGTTAATATGGTATACCTGTTTAAAGGACAAAAAGAGTCCAAGTTAAAACTATCTGCTGAAACGATTTAAATAGGTATACATATGTATAATGTCGTCATTTGGTATGACGAAACTCATGTCTTACAATTTATACTCGGAATTAAGTGGTCGATCAAAACCGTACTGTATGACGTTTTAATTCATTCAAGACTAAAGAAACAAGAAACGAGGTTTCCTACATTTACGAGAGATCGAATGATTTGTCTTTTCTTTTCTCTTTTTTTTCGTACGGGAAACTTATTTTCTTGGGAAAGCTCTCCATCATTTCCGCTTACCTATACGCGAAACTCTCGCAAGGGAAACTTATTTCATTGATACAGAAACGTTCGCATTGATCCAAATCGTGTGCCAAGCAAGTTTTTCGTACAACACCCCTGCTTAACCGTGTCCCTGATACTGCCTTCACTGAGCATTTACGCGAAGCTTGTAACACTTCGCGATGTTCCTTCTTGCTAAGCGTAAAATATTCGTGGGGCGATTCATCGTATCTCTCATAAGGGTTGGGTACAATGTGGCCATTAACTGAAGTAGAATAACGAGGAGCTGGACCTTCCCAGCTGCGTGCCCAGCTTAAACCATCATGGCGAGATCCAAGGGCTGCAAAATATGAAACTCCTTCTTCATATTGTTGGTACCATCGGAAGGATGACAACGTTACGAACGGTTTTATGTAGTTGACACGATCGCCGGGTTGCACCAGGCCATTAGAATAATAAACGAGATTCATTGTTATCGATGATTTACGGAAAGCACCTTTGTTCATACGCTCAGGACCGAGCCGAGCATCTTGTTCAGGTCGCCCATAATATTTAATATGATTTCCCCAGCGTGGTAAACCGTTATCGTGCCCCGTTGAATGTCGACAGTTTTCCATCTTCTCGTAGTAATCGTATTGGGAGTCGGCAAAGAAATCTTCCTCGACGTTCATACGAAAGTACGGTGACGATGTCAGCTCGCACGTGCATTTTGTATCGCCTGTTCTGCGCCTTTCAAGTGGTATTAAACAAAACATCGCATTTTGCAACTGGTCTGAATACGAAAAATTGCATTCGATATCATTCGGAATGTACACTTGTGTGTCCGCTACCAAACGTAGCATTACTAAAAAATGTGCATTGATCATTGGTCAATCAATGAAGCAAAAAGAAAGGAGAGTAGGCAATTACGGAAATATAGAAATAATATAGAGAGGCTTGACTTTAATAAAATCCTGAGGAAACAGGTGCGTAGTTCTTACATTCGATTAAATTAAATTAAATTAAACAGTTAGGTCGTTTCGCGTACCTGTAATTGAAACCTTGGCAAACGAAAGACCTTTCGTAGTCGCACGAGCGACAGCAATCTTGCAAGGTTTCGCAATGCACGATGCGTTCAACGAACAGTTCCACCACTTTCCTGTTAGGTTGCATCTTGCGATAGCAATTACGGGCTAAAGTTGAAAAAAGTTGTGTATAAAAATGGGACATGTGTATAGGTATGTATAGGTAATGTGAGCTTTTTGGAATGTTGTTTATACATAGAAGGCGTAGGTATTACAAAATACCTGTGAGTCACTACGTTGTAACTTCCAAATATTTAAATAGAACTATATCTAAATATTCTCATCCTTAGCAACTTCTAATAAACTCTTAGTACACTTGTGACTGTTTTGCTTCTTACTTTGCCTTTTGTGTTCTCGGACTATAAAAATGGACTATACACATGCAACCTGTTATTTCATGTAGAAATGTTTAAAACTCGACCATTCTTCTGCTAAAATGATGTTCTGTACATACATACAGTATAGATATTGGAGAACAAATAGACACTATTCTACGTGTCCCTCAAGGTTCACCAAGGATGGAAGATGCAATTATTTCTGCCTGCTTGATCTTCGCGATTGCGCAGCACGTTATGAATTTTGTTTCTACACTTTCCTCACGGACGGACAGATCGTTTCAATTGAACATCAATTTGGTATATGTATATTAACGATTATGGATAGTAACATTTGATTGATTTCAAGTAAACGCTTATTATTAAGCGTGAATGTGAAAGTAGCAGCGACGCTGTCCTTTATACTATATTTATAATATGTATATGCGTTAATGTTTGTCCGAACTTACCGGAAGATGTAATCGAAGCAGTCCTTTCCTTTCTGGCCGAAATAATGTCCAGAGTTTTACGGCTGTAAATGTTTAGTACAACTGATAAGTAAATAATGTTGTCCCTTTCTCAGTCTCGAAGTTTAAAAAGTACACCCTGCCGCGTACTCGATATAAGTCAGATAATACATATATTGTAACTGAAAGTGATTCAGCCCGGCAATCTTTATAAGGCATGCGAATCAAACACGAATAGGATGAGCAAGTGATGCTCAGATGTTTAGTTTGTGGTAGCGACAAGAAAATGAAATAAAAGAGAGTAGATTAGGGATTTTTCTATAAGACTGTTACGATTAAATACGCAAGTATCACATAAAACTGTATAATGTTGCCAAAATAAAATTACTTTCAGGAATATATGTATTATGTGTGAAACAGTTAAATTAGCCATATGTATATTATCTAAGGTATTCTACTATTACCTTGAAATTAATGGTGTGTTACGTAGTAGCGACATGAATTCGGGTACTAATTGTGAAGAATAGTTCCTGGTACTTTTAATCGATGCCCTTTCACCTACTTTGCCCCTATCAGTTGAAGCATTCCTGATTTCACGAGTTAGACCGTCATAAGAATGGCTAAAGTCGCACCACAGGAAATGGTGTCGTTTCTTCACATAAACATCGTACTCAGGATGAAGTTGAAAATACTCTAATGCCGGTATTCTCATGCTGATCAGGCAGGTGCTATTGCCATTTGCTCCAACACTGAAGTGCGATCAGTTGGGAAAACATCATTTTATAAGATGTGTCTATCATTTTATTGTAATATCTCCTACCCAAATGAAAATGCAGCACAACCGTTTCTGTGCTTCGAACAATTGTCTTCGCAGTCAGCTAAACTGGAGACATGGGTTTGCAGCTCAACGTCCGTGTCAGGTAATTTGGTACCGATTGATATTCTTGAATAACAATCTAAGGGATAAATTATTGTTTGTTTTTCTTTCTTTCTTTCTTTCTTTCTTTACCTGTTGTTAAAGTTGTTACCATTTACGGTATATGCCAAACGATTGTCAATCGAGAGGCACAGAAATCGTGAAGATTGTTGAAGAACACAGATAACGTGAAACATGTACAGCAAGGATGCACAACAACTCTGTTTGAACATTTTAATATCATACGATCGGTCGATTATGAATTTGATCAACTAGCGTTAAATGGTTGGATCACCGGGGGATGGAGCGATTCTAGCTATCCGAGGATTTAATTAATGTTCATATCGCATAAGAGAATTAGGTAGAGGGAGGAGGAAGGGGGGAGAGAAGTGGTACGTGTTTAATGAGAATAGAACAGCGTTTCAGTTGTGCTTCTGTAGTATTCGGCGATCTGAACTTGACCAAGTATACCGACCGACTGCCGTTGTCTTAAAGAAAATGTAAAGAGGGTTCTGCAGCGTCTCAGCATTACGTTGAGACCTTTTCCTTCGCCGGACGCTACTCCCTCTTCTTATAGTAAGTGTACTTATTGTTAGCAACTCGGAGGAAGTGAGCTTTGAATGTGCACCTGTGGTGCATTGTTCTCTTTCTCAATAACAATGTGTATACATACATACATACGCCCGTACATACTATGCATATTGTATATCTATTTCTTAATTCGCGTGATTCGTTGGCATACGGTGGGTACATCCACTTCACTTACTATTCATGCAACACACGTTTGCAATACGGTGGAACCTCGTTGTATCTTCCTTATGTAATTTAGTCTAGTTCGTTCTTGTATGGTACAGTGCTTTATAATTGCAGAGTTAGCAAGAGAGTTAGCAACGCAACGCGTTAGAAACAGCAGTAGGGTTTCCAAGGATTGGACAGGTGTTAAAAAGTAATGTGTCAACTTAATTCCTTTTTTGTTATTGGAGATTCACTTAATGATTTTGATGTGTACGTATTACAGAAATGGTGATATAACTTACATTCTACTATATATAAGCTGTGCTCATAAATTAACTGGTTTGTCTCTGCGGATACTGACCCATTACTTTCAATACCTATAACTATCGATAGTGGAAATAAATTAACGATGGTTTTTGCAAAATTAGCAAAGTCAACACAAGTACAAATGTATATATACAATATTGTGCAAAATATTACACGTATTGTACGAGTAATGGTACTTTTTTAGGTAATTAAATGTATAAATTACATCTTGAATTTTTATCCCCAGGTCTCGTTCATCCGGTGGGTCTCGATTTATTATCCGAGCCTTCTCGGTGCCGATAAAGCCGGTAAAGCCGGTTCATCGAGGTCCCACTGTACTTGAAACGGCTGCCCGTTCATAAAGATATTACACAAGATAATGCAAACGTAGTATAGGAGAATCGAAATCAATGACAATCGGGACAATGACCAACGAAAGATGTGCAATATAACTGTAATTAATTTCTAATAAATTTCTCGTAACTAGTATATGATGTACTAAAAACCTAAACTACAGCGTACAAAAGGAATTGTAATTACATAACGGGAGTAGGACAACTTGAACGCAAATAAAGCTGAGACTCGTCACGCTCAGCGAAGCCAGGCCCAGAAGAAATGACTCGCCTCGTGATTATCGTCCTGCACTTACCAGCCCGGACCCGTCTTTAATTGTGAGGAAGCGACACTTCAGTACATACTATCATTGTCATATGTTTACGGTAAAAATGCCGAATAGAATTTGTAACAACATCTGCAACGAAAGAACAAGAAAAGGAATAAGTACCTACATACATATCGCATACTTTTGAGTTTCAGAATAACGTTATTAGGGTTGACAATGATTTGTATCATCAAAAGAAGAACCACATACGATCTATAAAATGATACTCGGTCCTTTGTTTCTTTCTTTCTTTTTTTTTTTAATTGAAGGCATGTTGGATACATCAGATGCCTGGCACAACTGTACGGATACAGTAGTATGAGTAGGAAATTATTAACTAATGGCATATTCCCTATACATTGTACATACGTTATGTGTATGGCATATTAGACCAGTCACCCTACACAACAACGTTTTCCACTATAAAGCCTTGGGATGTGACGATAGCCGGTCAACTCGGTATAACAATTAAAGAAACGATTAATCCAAAGAAGAAAAACGATTGGGAAAGGGAAGAAAGAGAGGAAGGGATACGGAGAAGCGGCATGGAGGAATCTATCAGGAGAGAGTAGTATTCGGATGCTGTATTTTCGTTCCTCATCAGTAGTCAATGTTGTGCGGCGGGTTCCACCTTTCTTCGCAGTATCCCACAGTGATTGGCGATGGAAGGATGTCGTGGTGACTCTGTTCGCGGTGGAAATGTAATAACTTGAATAAAGTACCCGTTTTCCTGATCGTTTGAAGGATCACCGTATCGTACTCGTATCATATCCGATTCCATATCAGTTATGAACTTGCAAGAAGATTCAACGAGGCTAATGTAGTTCACCGTGTACGTGTACGCGTGTGTGTGCGCCAGTGCAGGATTTTAGTAAAGTACAATCCGAATAATATTTAATGAATTACGCTGCAATGAGAGGTTACAAATCGAGAAGCCTCCAATTTATGAAAACTTCTATCCCAACGCAGAAGGGGCGGCGGCACTCCTTTGGGATTCGTGTCCTTCGGATTGTGGAAGAATAAAGGGCCATAAACGTATTCGTGCATGCTTCGGCAATACGGATTACAATCCGATGTGATATGGGTGGTATCGTATCGAATTTCGTACGAAAAAGAATTTCGTTGCGAGAACAGCGAAAAGGATGTGGTGTACGGTAGATGGAAAATTGACGACGATACGTCTTTCTTGGCTGCGCTGAGGATCCAACTGATTCATTTGCAAGTCCAATCGTTATTCTCAAAGTTGAAAGTTACCGGCTGGCTCTAACTTTCACTATACCCAAACGTGTAGTGCTGCGGTTTCGCGCATAGACCACATGTTCACGGTACCCAAAGAAGTAAGAACGCATTACGAAGAGACGACGCGACGTGCCACTTGTTTCGATGACCCGGTTTCTCGGCCCACTTTTCTACCGGCCCACACTACGTGTGAATGCCTCTGCTACGCTTCGCGAGTTCTTACGGTATCTAGAGTCACAGGAAAGAAGGGAAACGAGAAACAAAATTGAGGAAAACGGTCTTCCTGTGTCCCCGTGATAAGAACTTTTCGGTTAGTGTGCTTTGTGAAAATAAAGTCAATCTCATTGCTGTCCATAGGATCGTATAATGTTCATGCGCAGCTACAAACGTTCATACACACATATGCCTTTGTACCATCAATATTCTCGAGGATCGTTCGATCTTCTACATATGTATATTAGCTATGACAAATACGAAGGGGCACGTGTTTTCTATAATGCTAGAGCATTGATTGACCTCTCTATTACGATTGCGTACGACTAAATGGCAGAAATTGTGGGAGTATTGATGATCGATATCATTGCGTTAAGCTTCCGAAGCGATCGAAAAGTAAGATTGTTTTGGAAGAGGGGCCAGGAAAGAGGTTGCGGCAGTATGGAAACTGCAGTTCTACTTTCATAAAGGCTTAATGCTTTTGTCAATATAAGTAAAAACAGTTGGCAGCGTTGCAACTACGACACATGCTCGAGTAATTGTTGATCGTTGCGAATCGCTGAGGAAGAAAACAGAAATGCACTCGTCCGGCCGTTTATTTTTCATTCAACTGCTTATTATTGGTCTATACGGCCAAGCCGATGAAAGGAAAAATGACCGATATTTAAAGAATTTTGGTGAGTCTGCTGATAAAAAGAAGCGTGCAGCATGCTTGCGCTACACTTTTCAAGTTTCTCCGAAAAAAGTAACGATACCAATCCGTGAGCACCGAAAGGACTTGAAAAAAATATCTAAATCGCTATTTCTCTACGTAATACCAGCGCTAATATGTTTAAAAATTTCGATTATAGGTTTCGAGCAAGAGGGAGAACTTGCTGTGGCTAATACAATTGATCCCGATGGGCAAACGCGATTCCTGGACGAGCTCGGGCGTAAGTTTTACATTATGTCGCAATGTTTAGCGTTTGTTCGCTGTCCAGTTATTATCCCTTCAATAAAGCTACGGACGGTAGCTTTTAGGTGTACCTACCTATGTACATACATCATACATACATACATATATGTAGGGTAAAAATTAATATTTCCGTAGTAATTGCTCGACGAAAATGAAGGTTTATACGTGTATTGGAATGCTAGTCGTAATCATACTAGTCATATTATAGTAATTGACGTTTCTGTAACATTAACTATTTAGAGAAAGAAAGAAGAAGAGTGTGATATGCTGGCTGTACGGGCGGAGAAAGGAACGGGAAGAATAAGCAGAAGAAAGGGAGAGAATCGGTTGACAGAGTGTGTTTGATGGTAAGGTGTAGAGAAGTTGAAGGAAGAAAGGGAAAGAGAGTGAACGGAAAAATAGGGGGGAGCCAATGTAAGGGAAGACACGCTATCATCGCAATGAGAAAGCTAGCGTTGGTGAAAGCTGCGGACGCTTCTTTAGATGTCGGTGGAGGCTCAGCAGTCGGTAGAACATGTCAATTCGTAGTAGACTAGAGGAAAACACATTTTGAAGAGTACCGCTACGTCAGAAACAGCTACGGCTCCGACGTATGAAGTTTTCACGGAAGATTAATATAGAGGGACACTGTAGAAAGTTTGTATTAGTTCGGAAAGTATATGTGAACAGTGGGACTTGTCGAGTGTAATACATATAGTACTTAATCGATTCGATTTATGGGATACAGGTAAAATGTCAGAGAACACTCAGGCCTTACACCGGAACATCGCAAGATTGTACAGTTGTCGGCGATAACGAAAGGATTTCATTCTCGATCAATTTGACCATTTTATTACGATGAACCAGGAATAGAACCGGATCATGAACGTAATATTAGTTTTGCACGTGTTTTCAATAGCATCTGTTAATTCGTTTATCTACGACAATTACGATGCAGCGACTCAACATCGTCGTTCCTTCAACTCACCTGCTTCATCCTTGTCGCATGTTCATCGCCGGCTGCCGAAACAGCAAGAGTTCAGGAGAAGCAGTATAGCGGAGAAATTGAGCTTGTCCGTTGATCGGATCAACGTAGACGACTCTTCGGGTACACGAGCTCAAAGGCAATTGTGGGATACAAGCGGAACACGAGAGAGGAAGAAACTGGATAATGAACTTGTGAATCGTAACGCGTTCGGACGTGAAACGCAGGACGGTATGAAAGACAGCGATGTTAGAAACAGTTCAGGCCCAGGGAGGAGGAGTTACGGAAAATCTCGAGATACAGTGTTTCGCAGAACATTAGGTGAGGGTGAAGGTGAATCTCAGGGCAGACTGACGGAGCATACTTACGGAAAAAGCATGTTGAAAGGTGTTCCATTTGAAAATCGGGGATGGGATACAGGAACAAGACTTACAGGTGAAAATAATGGCAACGATAGGGAATGTCATGCTTCAATCTCGGACAACCTAATAAATATTCGGCAGCAGCGTCCATTGAATGGACGTAACTCGAATGAATGGCATGTGGATGATAGCAACGAAGATGATAAGGACAAGGATATAGAGATGTTTGTAAATCAGGTGAAGAGAACAACGAATGAACCAATGAACAACGAAGAATTTGGTCAATTGATAGTGGCTGGCTACAGGCAGGGTAGAAGGCGTAAGCTTAACAGCCAGCAGCAAGGTACGCTTCTAGTTGAAGCTCTGAAGAAAAAACGAAATTCCACTGAGGATCATCGAGGTCACAATAGTGAGCTGCAGAACGGGATAATGGAGATGTTGGGTAGAAGTACGTTTCATTGCACGTAATAAATGCCACTGGCGTACGGATGTAGATAATTCAATGTCTGGGCAGGGCGAAAGTCTACGAGATTTTTTCTGAAAGTAAAGAGAACCGTAATACGCTCGATTAGCATTGGCAAGATGAAAACGGCAGTACGGCCGGAACGCGCCAGTTATGAAATTGATGAATACTAATCGAAGCATTAGTTGTCCGACTTTCTTACACGATCCGGCGATCGTGCGTCGAGCCAACGATTTCATAAGTATCATAAAGTCGTGATTCCGAATGACAGCAACCGGACGTTTATATCAACAAGCAGACCGAAAGAGTGCAATGCGTCGCTGTATGACGACGAGACGCGACATACGATACATACGTACATATTGCATATTTATGATACCCGCAATACACAATGTACATACTTGGCATAACGCGTAATAATGTAGCACAAACTGCTAGTAATTAGGCGTTAGAAAATGACCAACTCGATCATTTCAAATACAAGTACTTGCTCACGAGCTCTGCACTACATCTGACGGAACTAAAGTGTTAATGATTGTTTATGTTACATTTCAGTGATACCACAAACGTGTACGTACAAGGGTGCTCAATTCGATTGCGGACTTAGTCTTAGTTGCGTCCTCGGTGGTGGCCGACCAGTCGACCTTTGCTCTGGAGGATTAATTTGGAGTTGCTGTGTCGATGATGATGACATTCCTGAGAAAATACCACGGCCGCCGACGGGATTGCTGCCAAATGCTAGTACGTTTCCTGTTTCTTTCTTTTTTTTCCAACGGGGGCAATTTCCCTCTCTGTCGAGCCGTTTTCTCAACCGTGTCCAAGTTGAAATTATATGTATGTATGTATAGATAATATGCATATACATATATTATACTCGTTTATGTACATAGATGTATGTACGTACGGGATATGGATGCATATTCGCGTGCTTATCTACATTTTCCAAATTTTCACGATACACTTTCCATGGTAAATTTTGTTGAAACGGTGAGTGTGGAGAGAGTGCGATCATGAAAGTAGAGAAGGTAAACTGGTAGTTGTTTAAACATAGCGTTTTCGCTAAACTTGGGGAATCAACATCCCTACGTGGACGATGACATACAAATCTACGGGAACGCGGCAAGGCCGAGCAAACCGTATAGCGGTCAGGGCGGGCAAGGACCGAGCTTCCCGTATGGCGACAACGCGAACAAGCCGACGACTGATTACGAATCTTCGCAGGCGTGGAATCACGATCGACCCGCGTATACCAGTCGTCCGTCGCTTTATCATCCGCTCCAGCTTGATTATCCTCAGGATGAATACGATGCCGTTTATCCCGATGTTTCGGGAACGCATACATCGAACGAGGATGTCCCAAACTCCGTGGATTATGCCAAATATCGTGGTAATCCGCATCAAGTCGCACAAAACAGCAAGCATTTTGCACACATATCTATATTCTGATTCTGAACACTCTCTGCGCTGGCTCTTGCTCGTAGTTCTCACTTGAAAATCTTGCCACGTTTTGTCTACTCCTTGTTTGATCTTTGATCTGTTCACCTATGCGAATTAAAGATTGCACGTTCTCATGTGTGGCTTTCGTGCTAATGCGAATGACAGTGGTACTGTGCTAGATAAAAAAAAAAGACTGCCGGCAGATGAAGCAAGACAAAAGGAATCAGGGAAATAATATTACCTTATGTGCTTTTAGAAAGATTCAGTTTGAAAGAATGTTCGCGCGACGTGCGCCACGTCGAATTATCGAGTGTATCAGACCATTATCCATTTATTTCTACAGTTGAAAGTGGGGAGACTAGCATTCTTAGACGTATCGTCGAGCAAATGTCTAGTTGTTGGCGTACATTTACATATGTACATAATCCCTCCCTTTCTTGTAAAAGCATTTTTCTTTTTTGCAATGCAGCTTGTCATATGAAACGATAATAGAATAGATGGGTAAATACGCGTTGTTGATGCGCAACCTCTCTGTACTTACATGACTCGTCGCTACGTCGTCTTGCAGGTTGCGGTGAACTTTACACGAGGAGTAATAGAATCGTGGGTGGTCACAGCTCCAGCTTCGGCAGTCATCCATGGCAGGTAAATTTGATCGGATGCACTTGAAAGTTTAATTGCAAGGAAACTCATCGATTATAATCGCGTTACTCTTGTTCGTTTTTTAGGCCGCGATCATCAAGTCCGGCTTCCTCACGAAAAAATTATCCTGCGGTGGTGCTTTACTGAATAACAGATGGGTAGTCACGGCGGCTCACTGTGTCGCGACGTGAGTAGAAGAGTCCTGGGCATTCGCCAGGCACTTGATCGGTTTTTCGTTAACCTTCGATACACCTTATCGGACAAGACGAGAGTTATTAACGTACTTTTCTTACTTTTACGTATAGAACACCGAATGGAAACTTGAAAGTTCGCCTTGGTGAATGGGATGTCAGGGATGCATCCGAACGATTGCTTCACGAGGAGTTTAACGTCGAGAGGAAGGAGGTAGGGGATGAAATACATATGTATGCATGTACATATAATACGGAAAGGGAAGAAGCAACGGCTCGCGAGAGGAGGGTAGATTCTGTTTGAATGATGAACGCACGACACGGATTGCTTAGCAACTGACGACGAGCAGACGGGAAACTGATCGTTATTCTTGGAAACTATAGGTTCATCCGCAGTACGCGCCAATTGATTTTCGGAATGATGTGGCGTTGGTGAAACTTTCGAGAACGGTAGCGTTCAAACAACACATCGTACCTGTCTGCCTACCAGCGAAAAATCTCAAGATCGCAGGACGCACGGCTACGGTAGCCGGCTGGGGCAGGACTAGACACGGACAAAGCTCAGCACCGACGATTCTCCAGGAAGTTGATGTCGAGGTGCGTCGACACAGCACACGCACAGACGAGTGGCATACATTTTTATCCGGTCTACTGTTACTTAGAGACAAAGTGATTCTTTTCAGGTGATACCTAACGAAAGATGCCAGCGATGGTTTAGAGCAGCTGGAAGACGGGAAACCATTCACGATGTCTTCTTGTGTGCAGGTTATAAAGAAGGTGGACGAGATTCCTGTCAGGTAAATAATTAGCTGGAATGTTTCATCGAAGCTGCATGTAACTCGAAAGGAGGAGGGATACCTACCTAATCGGGACACCTGCTTAATCGGGACACTAGTTTCAATTTCTAGAATAATATCGCACTTGACATATTCAGAGAAGAATGTTTTATTAGGGAGACTCTGGAGGTCCCTTGACCATGTCCGTTGAAGGAAGGCACGTACTAATTGGTCTGGTATCTTGGGGCATAGGGTGCGGCCGTGAACATCTGCCAGGCGTCTACACTAATATCCAGAAATTCGTACCTTGGATCGACAAAGTTATGAGTTGAATAGCCTAGCCGTGACATGTAGCGTCTAACATAGACAGAACAAAGAGGGTGCGAAGCGGATCGGAAGAATGACATTAAGGTCATTCATCAGGTAGAAAGCGTGTTGAGAGAGGAATCAGCGATCGATACGCGTCCAATATAACGAAAACAGATCGTTATCTCGTTTCAACTTCTCAAACTACTGGCAAAGGAACGTGATTCAAGGACAGCTGATAAAACGATATCCGATTTACGATCATTTCCGATGTGGAGGAATTGAGAGTGAAGTAGTTGCTGATAGGGCAGGGAGTGATAATAATTTGCGAATATGTAGTCAGCCCAATTGTATCGCATGCGTCGTCATGACGTATCTCTTCGTAAGCAACATGTGCATTACAAAAGATGTTCTTTCTCGTATTGTATTCATACGATTGCGCGACACCTCTCCTGGTGTAATACACTTTATTGATAATATGTAATCAGTGCAATGACGATATTGTCCCCAATATGCCCTGTCACGCGCTTACGAATGATTCGACGTAAATTTGATGTAAGAATGGATAAGAGAGCATTTACATTGGTAAGCGCCGAACAATTCGGTAACCGCGGAGTTTGTATTCCACAATTGATCTCAATGACAAAGGGAGGCTTTGCAAGGCTTACGTGGAGCAAGAGGAGAAACGTCGCGCCGGTCGGGTGGCAATGGGTGAGGTCGGTGGAAGTATGAAAGGAGGGGGAGGGAGGGGGTTGGAAACGAAGTGGGACTAAGTGAAACGTCGAATCGTAGGCGGAGGGTAAGTTGCTAATTAGAGCCAGATTAAACGCTTGTCTGGGGAACCATTTTCCTTGCCGTTCCTCGCCGTGCTCCATAGAGGATGAGTGCGAAGAGAGCCAGTCGTGCTCTAGAACAGAGGGGATGGAAAAAAGCCAAGTAGCCGTGCGCGCGCGCGCGGGGGAGAGCAACTAAGGTTGAAGCGGTGAGGGGATTATTTTACTCCGGTTGGATGCAGGACCGAGCTTAATGAAAAGTGTTTGCTCCGTAAAAGTTAAGATTAATTGGCGCTCGGTGGGTGGTTACCGCGGTAATCAGCCGGTGCCAGTGGTTTTCAAACGTAGCGCGTATTTATTACATACGTATGCGCATATTATCGTAGCTCCCCCGAAAATTCACACATCCAACATCCCTCGCATAGTTTGCTCAATTTTCCAATCAGATCTCTACCTTTCGTTAGGTTTAGTTTGCGTTAAATTCTCCGTTTAGTTAACGCGAGTGCAGCTTCTTCGAGATCCCACGTTTCATTTGTCTTTTAGCTTAGCATTCCCATTAGTGCCGCATTCGCGTATCGGAATTCAGCCGTTTTCAATTACGGTTGAGCATTACTGAAACGAGAGGTTAATTTGGCGACACCTAGTTTCATTAACAACGCCATTAAAAGTAATGGGCGGTATGCGCCGGGCGGCTCGGCGATACGCACACATAGGGGCCGGATAATTCTAATTAGGGTACAGTTCTCGAGCTGAGAGCGACGATGGCTAACGAAGTATAGGAGAGTTTTGAACCGGTGATAGTGTCCGGGGGAGAGTAATGGGATGTAAGAAACGGAAGAGCAGAGCGGAATAATTAAGAATGAAATGAAAAAGAGGATTGCACGATCGCGTGTTATAGGGAGAGACGAAGGAAGGAAGTAAGTATCTAGACGCTTGTTACAATCGTTAGACAATTGCCAAATGTGACTCGTGTGGCTGATTGGAGTGTAATAGTCGATGCGATGTGATAACGTATGTGGGTACTTAATACACGTAGGCCTGGATATTTTACGAACGCGACGAGCCCATTACCTGTGCGCACTAATTTGGAAAAAAAGAACATCATGGACAAATCTCTGTAAACCCACAATAATTGCTTGTTACACATATCACTGATACATTATACGTATTATCGAATGATTTTATTACCTTGCGGGATTCGCCCGCTCCCCAATACTTTGAACCGTTTAATTTAAATCGAACGCAACACGGGGATAAAATATGATTAATCACATTTACATACACAAAGCAGAATCAAATCGATATTTGACACCACAATTAGGACTTATCTATTGTCGAGGGAACTTAATCAGGGTGTTGATCAAACAATCTTATCCTCGAGATAAGAGTGGATGAATTAACCATCGAATCGTTAATTACTATCGTGTTTGGATAACGAGGCTTTAGACGGTGTTTGTTGGACATTTTTTATCATTAAATAGCTGAAACTCGGCCGACCCACCAATTATTGATACAATTATCAACCGTTTAAGTTTAATAAATCGGACTTTGTTCCCGTCGTATGTATGTAATAGAAAAGGATACCCTACTAAGCAAACTGAATAAGGGCGAAAACGAGCAACCACGTCCGACGATCATTCTCCTTTTCGGATTTGATCGTTTGTAGGGTGTCGTCGGGCCAAGTACGTACTTGGACAATTTTCGTCGAATCGTACAAGGTTCGGGGCAGCTAATTTTCTGTTTTTCTTTTTTCTTCTTTAGAGGCCTCGGCAAGCAAGCGCAAGCAGAAACGTAATTCTGGTTTTATCGTGACGGCGGAGCAGAATGATCGGTTGAAAATCTTTCTATGTACACAAGAGCCTAGATCGAAAAATCTTACGCATACCTCTATTACATGTCCTATGCAGATGCACCTTTTCCGTGTCTAATGCACAGAAGTAGGTAACACCAAATTGGGATGCTACGACTACGTGCATGTATGATGATCCGAAAGGCAGAGGCATTAGTACGGGAAAGATTAATAGTAATGTCGTTTGGAGAGCAAATAAGTAAATGTGCCGGTCATCATTTCTTATGTATTAGGTTAAAATTTTGATTTCGTGCGTACCCACATAGGTTGGACGTGCTTCGATCCTTAAGTAAATATTCTTTCCTCCGTAGGTATTATTTGGTTAAAAAGTGGTGACCAGAGAATTTGTACCGTTTACTTTTGACTCGTACCGGTGGTAGCGCAGCGATTTTCGCCCTCGTAAGCGCTAGGTAGGTATACATATGTACTTAAAAAACAGCAATCCATCACTGTTTGAAAAGTAGTCTGTCGATACGATTCCTTTGGCGAAGGTAGATTAGTAAGAAAGAAGAAACGTTCAAGTATTCTATCCAACCTACTATGCAATAGAGTATGTACCTACATACGTATGGGGAAACGCATGAACGAAGCAGCCGGATACGATTCTGACTAAATGGGAATTGTTTTTTCTGCAAAGCGCGGTGTGCGCATGGAAGAATTGCATTCGACATGTCTATAATCCATTCACGTTCCTCGCAATGCCTCCTCGCCCCAATTTCCTTCCCCCTATTATCACGGCGTTGCGAGCTTGTGGTAAAGATTAAAATCAATGTTTCGATAAGGGAACGGTATTTGAGAAGAGCGTATAGGCAATAAAAACGAATAGAGAACTTTTATCAGCGGGATAAGCAAATGCGTCGTGGTAGGACCTATATTGAATATCGCTCGACAACCGATAACAGGCCGATTACACGAAAACTGGGTGTGATACCTATTACGCGGCTATTAGCTGCTCGATAAAAACCTAGATATCAGTAATATTTTCTCGAGAGGAACCATGAATGTGTGAACCAAAAAGAATGGAATCGTGATATCGTTGTTGAGGAAAGAAAATTCGAGCTGGATTTGTTATCCAATTGGATAACACGAAACATTACGTTTTACCTTGCAGCCTTCTCAGGAATGCTGCCGCTGCAAGCACAATACATACTTTGCCTCATCAGCTTACGTTTTTACCACACCACTATCAGTTCATTCTTCTAATCTCTTTCACTTCCGTTAACACGCCCTTGCACCTTCTAGGTACGTCGGCCCGATGTTTATTACTCTTGCGCCCAAAGGTATGTTGATAGTTGGAGAGCAACGGGTCGGAGCATCTCTGTAATGTGGGCGAACAGTGTGCAACTAAAACCTAGTTTTCTACTGAAAACCCACCGTCCGGGGATCGAGGCCGAAAGCTCTGAGGGGCTTGGGAGTTTGAGGAAGGGGCTCTGCAGCTTCGACGCTGAACGCACAGGAATTGGGAATCGGGGATCGGGAGTCCGGTGCCGAGAGTCGGTGGTAGTCGGGACACGCGGCTAGGAACCATGGATGCGGGGTTGTGGAAAGAGGGGAACAAAGGGGATGCTGTAGGCGTGGCAGAATCGCGAGGTTTGCCGCGATAGGCGTGGCAGAATCGACTGACCGCGGAAACGCAACAGCAGAGGGGAACGGTTTTCCCGATACGGGCACGCGGTTCCTCGCGACTTCACTTTGTGGAGCGGTGTCAAGCTAATCGCTCGTATTGCGTCGAAATCAAAGTCAGTGTTTCATTTTCCGTTATTTTCCCTTACGTTGCGTGTGCAAATATCTACGAGTCGTTTCAACGGCTCATCTGTGTTTAATTGGCTGGCCGATCGATCGAGTACCCCGATCGGAAGTCGATCGATTAAGAACCGTGTATGTGTGGATGCTTGAAAGTATTTATCGGCATATAATCAGTGTAGAAACGCTGTCCAAGTTCCACGGCTGTCTTGAAAACGATTTGCAGGAAAATTATGCCGTAGCTAATTGATTGAACGCGTTGCTAAAACCAACTATGCATTATAACGCGCAAGGTATTTTGGAAGACTCGTACCTGCGGCAGCGGCAACAAGAATATCAGCAAACCAATCAGCGTACCGTTCACGGTACCGGTCGAAAGCTCCACGAACCGAGTTGTTCACCAAGATCGGATGGAGTACGATCACCCGAAGTAAGGGCGAATGGGATCGAGCCCTCGGACATCGTCCAGTACATAGGAGACGGTTCACCTTTGCAGCTCGAGGACGATTCGCGAATGTCAAGGTATCACGAAGAATTTGACGCAAAGAGAGCCACTCTCCCAAAGCAGGGACACGAGCCGTCCACTTTCCATCGAGATTCAAAGAGTACGAGCCTAAAGTGTTTTACAGAGGACATGGCGCCCGCCGTGACAAGCCATTACAGAGAGCCAAACGATTTGCCAGACAGGATTTCACCGCAGGAATATGCGGTCCACTCGACCGACAGACGTCGTCATAGTTCCCTCGGTAAAACGTCTTTCTGCATCGACGCGCTCCTCGGCCGAACCACTGGGAAGCAGGCGAGCCTCGATCGTGATACGTCGGAAAGGAATCAGAGATCACTATTCGCAACAGGAAATCCCATCATCGAATCAAATTCTTGTTTGAGAAAAGAAAGCTTTTCTTTGGCTTGTGGTGTCGAGCAAGAATCCGCTTGCACCGTCGGCGGTGTAAGTGTCGCCGGTACAAATGATGGTGTCGGAACTGGTACTGATACCGATTCTGTTACTGTCACTGCTACTGCTACTGACACTGCCACTAGTACCGACGTTGCTACCGATACTGAGATCGTCATTGGAAGCGGATCCAGATTAATCGGAACGGAAGAGAAAAGAACATGCACGGGAAGGTTATCGAGTTCTTTCGACGGCTCCAGTACTCAGCGTGCCCTGAACCCCCCAAATTTCGAACTTGTTCGCGAAGGAAATGACAGGCAAGACATTCGCGCGAGAGCCCTGCGAGATGCACATTTCTCTAATATTCGGATAGAGTCGGTGGAAACGTCGCAAGTCTCGATACAACGCGACAAAACACATTTCAAAGAGGAAAGCGCTGGATTCGGGAGTGGAGGGTTTCCTGTCGACCGGCTAGAAAACATCGAGGACGATGCCACGATCGAGGTTGGCCCTGTGAGAACAGGAAGTGCCAGTTCAGGAAGTAACGCCAGTCAAAGCCCTGTCTCGAGTCCACCGATTTCACCGGGGTCGGAGGAACCTAGTGGCAATGCTGTTCCCGTTAATGCAAGTTTACCGGCCGGCCATTATGGTGCATTTGGCAGTGGTAGCGGCGTGGCTCGACAAAATCAAGCACTTCTCCTGCACCCGAGCGGTCCCCTTATACATCCCGGAGGATTATATTATCATCCGGCGGGTGGTAGCGCGTTTCATTCGATACACAAGGAAGGTCAGCCCGTCGGACATTCTCCGGGTACTGGACCGCATCCTCAGCAACATCATATCCATCCACTTCAACTCGAGTGGTTAGCTAGAACTGGAATGTTGTATCCCAGGTTACCCTCCGATTTGGCCGGTGAGTTTACACCTTTAGTAATGCTACTCATATTTCTGCTTAATATTTCTCGTTCTCCTTTTCTTTCACTTTTGGACAACAAAGATGAAATCAGTCATGTACAGCGTAAATGTTACGTTAAAAGAAGGGATGTGGCCGAAAGCTGTCATCGACCGAATTGGTCAATGAACGTAGCAAGGCGGAATACCGAGGGGAAGAGAGAGAGAGAGAGAGAGAGAGAGAGAAAGGAGTTTGGATAAAAATGGTGAAGAAGCGAGGGTGGATGAAGCGTGCGACTGAATACATATAAGACAAAAAAGGAGAACAACAGAGGTGGAGGATGATGAGTGAGAATGAGAAAGTGGTGTTCGGAGAGAAGTGTGGGGTACTTTCTGTCAGGTGATCCTGATTGGTAGTTGCCGAGCAATCCGACGTCGTCGGAAAAGGTGAAAACCCGATAGCGTAAAACGAGCAATGGGTTGAACAAAAAAGCGGGCTCGCGGAATAAAATAAAACGGTTGCATTCAGCTTCACTTGAAGCGACCGTTATCGCAAAGGTAGGAAACACGAACACGACTTGTTAAAAATTGCTGGATGGAGGTGTATCGTTCCGTTCAACCCTCCCAGCGCGCCGTGCTGTTTCTCTCCTTCTCAGGCACGCGTGCGCGCATATTGTCTCCCATTCTTGTACAGGCTTCCGACGTTATGTAAATAAGGATGAGTACGCGACTCACCGACACGGTACCGTGAGTTGACACTGAGGGAGAGATGGTAAAGTGCAAGCAGAGGTGATGCGAGCTTTTATTTGTGGAATATTTGTTGCGCGTTATACGAACGACGACATCGCGGCAACACCATTTCCAGTCGAGGTTGGTTCGATGCGTTGAAATTTAGCTACACGTAAATAAATATCCTATTTGGCCCGATAATGTGACGCGCGTGCTTTGCGTCCTTTCGTCCTCGGCTTATCCCGAGGCACGTCCACGTATAAAATAAAATTACTTCTCTTTTGCTCAACCATGCGAACCCCAATTTGTGTTCAGATTAATCAGTACCGATCGTAGCGAGCTTTCAAATTGCTCGATATCAGTGCTATACAATGTACAGTAAAGTAAGTACCTGCTACTAATGTATGGCGAAAGCAGAATTATTTTCGAAGGAAAAGCTTGCTCTTTCCAAATGGGAAAGAGGTGCTTTGCATTTCTCTTACGTTTCACCTGTCAAGAGCCGTTTTCCCTTCAAGTTCACCGACACTGGAGAACGATCCGCTTTGCAAATTACCGAGGAAAAACAATGGCGGAAGATGTCGACGAGATGGTAGGAGGTGGTCTGCCAACAAAAGGGGATGATACCCGGGAGATGAAGCACGCGAAGGGTTGGTGGATGATTTAATTAGTTAATTGTGCGTCATTCATCCGTCTATTCATCCCCTTCGCCCTTCCCTTCACGATACCGTAACGCCGACGCAGACGGTCCACGGTTTCCATGGAAACGCCACGAACTTACATAGATTGCTCCGACAGCTGCAATTTCGGCCATCTTCGAAACAATCCAAGAGCAGAAATTGCTTTCATTTGCCGCCTGCAGATACTGCAAGCACTTTTTCATTTTGACAAACATCGGTCTTCTCGCTTGGGTCGAAAGAACAAACCACGGTTCTCTGAAATGTCGAGCCCGTCGGGATTTTCTCTGGCAATCTCTGATAGATTACATCACGCAATCACTCGCGGTTACGGTCGCACGATCCTAGGCACTGGCTAATAAAGAATCCCCACGGCTTAAGGACAGCCCAGAACCAGAGGGACGAGGATGGATCCAAACGCAAAATATCCGTGCGATTCGTCGCTTAGAAATCGAATGCAAATAGCATCGACACGTAGCTACATGCGGAAGCGTTGGTGAAGATACGTGGTAACGGGTTGACAGTAGCGGTTGCGTCAGCCTACCTATCTATAGGCATGTAGGCGGTAATGGTGTTTCTGAATTAGCTGCCAGCTAGTTTGGCCGGCCGCAAGCAAACAGATCTTGGTTAGCCAATGTGTAACGTTCCGCGTTCGCTCAAACCGCCCTACCTTGTATATCTCTATGATCCGGTCTCATCGCGTTGTAGCCTTTATGGACACGTGCAAACGACAACGTGATCGCATACCTTTGCGTGTGCGCTTTCCATAATAAATTTGATGGTATAGTTGGGATGTGCGATATGTGATAATAGATATATGCTGGTGAAGCTGCAAAACGAAGCGGGTACGTTGGTACATTCGCCGTTTGTTTATAGGATAGCCAGTGTCGGATGGTGTCGCGGTTTTTGCGCAGAAACGATGCTGGAGCTGAAAACGGTGGAGCGTCAAGTAACTTGGTTAGAATAGGTCGATGATAAAAATAAATGGTAACGTTTCAGTTGTTGATAGGGTGATTCGTGGTCAGTTTCACCAGACGAACCCCAATTAAATGTAACCGTTTCGGGTAGGAGAAGCAACCGCTGACAAAAGTTTGCCAACTTTTTCTTCCTTGCTGTGCATCTGCCCTTGCCACTGGCATCCGCGAAACTCCAATCGCAAGGCTCAAAAGGAGAAGAGTCGATGATATCTCGCGATCAAGGATGCACAGGGATGGTGAATACGATCGTCTTCCTTCACCTCTGATACGAGGGGTTGAGAATCCGTGGGCGGAACGCATCGGGTATCAAGGGCTGCGAGGCGGAGCTTCAGCTACTACACGAGACAAGGAGAGGGAGCAAGATTTCCTATAAACGCGCGCGCACGCCCGTTCACACCCACATCACAACGAAAATCGAGAAGAACGAGACCGAGAACGAGAGTGGGTGCTGAAATGGAGCTGCGATCAAGAATAGGAAACTGATTCGAGAGAATTCGCAATTCTGGCAAGATCAGATCGTGGTTAATCACGTATCTACTTCTCTTCTTGCAACTACACACGACGATTCACCATAAGCGCAAAATTGCTGCATGCAGCAGTTTACCGTAAACGCAGTAGAAAATTGTACCATGTTAAAGGTGTGAAATAACGATATACATGTAGCAGGTTTTTAGCAGCCTTGTTACGTTTTTCCTTTTTTTTTTCCTGTTGAACCGGGGTGGCATCGTGCCCTGCCGAATCTCCTTAAAACTGTTTACTTATCACATTTTACGCTGCGATGCAATTGAACTCTTCATTTCGGTGAACCGAATAGTAGGGCCTAAGATTGACATCCTTGTCGTGGCAAGCGTCAATGATATCTAGTGGCGCAAGAAGAGGAAAGAAGGTGTACAGTTGGCGCAAGTTCCACCAAAGAAGAGGTGGATGAAAATGAAGAATAGGGGATAGGAGCGCGCTAAGTACAGATAATGGCTGGTGTTTACCGGTACGGTGATCAGCATGATTTAAGAGCGACATGGCGTGAAATGGCTAATAGGACGCCAAATAAATTAAATTATCATGATAAAAGTGTAGTGGGGTGAGAACGACGTTAACCTTAACAGGGCACCCCACTGCTGGTTTACCCTCTATAGACATAAAGAGAGAGAGAGAGAGAAAATGAGCGAGGGAGTGAATGGGAGAAGCACGAAAATGGTGATTGTCCACTCGATGGTGCCGCCCTTCTTGTTTACCGACATCTGTCATAACTTGCACCATTTCTCCCTATCTCTTCCAAACTCGTACCATTTCGAATTGCTTTTCCAACATTCTACCATTGCGCATTTCCCTTTTGCTCTCTGCTCTTAATTAGTAAAGAATCTAACAACTAATTGCAAGTATGTAGATACCTATGCATCGCGTTGGCCTTTGTCAAGACGCGAGATAAAGCACGTTACGCATATTTACTTCCTATTATGTACTGTAGGTATATGTCGCGCGTGCAAGAGCAAAAATGACGGTAAACGACGAAAGAGAAGCATCCGTTCGATTAACAGATTCGACTGTACGGCAAGGAGGAGAAATAAGGATGAACCATATGCGCTCAGCGGGTGGCAAACCACCCTTTTAAGGGGACGATTAATGTGTCATCGTGGTGATGCGAATAACGAAGGAGAAACAGTCAACAGTTTGCGTTTAGAGGGACATATACGTATAATGTATGTATGTATGTACGAGAGAACGGAAATTTGTCTGCTGAGCGGCTAGAGCTTTGTCGTATTGTGCCGCGCATGCGACACAAACGCATTACGTATCAAGTATTCGGTATCGTCCGCGTGCTAAGATAGAAAAATTAGGCGGCCCGTTCGGTGTTGAATGTTTGGCTAAGCGGCTGATTAAGAGCGGCATAAGGGTATCGCGCGTACCAGATTAATCTGAGTGTACGCGCGACTAAACACCGCCATGTGTACAAACATTGACAGCCGGTCACGCACTTGCCATAGTTAAATTGGAGGGATACGTAGCAAGCTGAAAGCAATTGAAGGAAGAAGCACCACATCGACACCTAGCGCACCCGATACATCAAGCCCGGTATATTACTCCGCCGCGGCGCTTTTCGCTTTCTATCCATGGTTCATGAAAGTCGACGGATCTAGATAGGCCTAGTGCATTGCGACCCCATTAGGCCCGATGCAGACGAGCGAAACGATCTCGCGCAGGTGACGCTGTGCCACTGTCATCAGGTTACATAGGTATCGTGCGTTGCTGCATCACACGCTCCCGTGTACATTGCACGATTCAAAATACACGTATACTTACCTACCTGTTAAATCACACAGCATCAACCGTGCAAGAGATCGTGTCCGGCTTTACGGTTACAGCGCAACAACGACAACTTGACGTTGTTAGAGCTGCCCTTTATTGTCACGACATTTTCGCAAGAGCAGGAGCATATCGATTTGATTTATTTTACTGGCTGCGCGAAACCATAAAGAAGGGGAAATCGGGTCTGGCCAAGATTCGTTCGTAGGGCTAATCGTTAGGGCGGTCGCCCCAGTCGTCAGTCCCTGTTCCCGACCCCAAATCATAGTATTCGGACCGAAGGGGATTTATGCTCGCGATAATTGCATTAGCATTCGATGATTTTTATTGGTCTCAGCGTGCGATGAGCGATTAGAATTAATTGGGGTGGTGCGGGCGATAAAACTGCCAGCAAGGGTGGCTACTGGCTGGTCTTTCGATGGAACGCTGTTCGGTAGAGTCGACGAGCGTCAAGTTTAATCCAGTATGTATGCTCGTTTGCCCCAAGGTTGCGCTGCCCAGCACGCCCTTCTTGGGAAGACTAGAAGGCCCAGGACCGCATTCACCTCACAGCAGCTTCTTGAGTTGGAAAAACAATTCAGGCAGAACAAGTACCTTAGCAGACCGAAGAGATTCGAAGTGGCCACGTCACTGATGCTTACAGAGACACAGGTACCGACAGTTTTCTGTTTACAGTAGAAATCGAATTGCGAGCGACACATTCACGCGATACATCTTTTTCGATTCCCCTTATTAAATCATTCTTTTAAATATCTCTTCACGTGCCACCAGTCGCATGTCTTACTGTTTGCCGCTGTCGTTTGTTGCTGCTATGCATAAGCGGTCTGTTTAAATTCAGGTGAAAATTTGGTTTCAAAACCGACGGATGAAATGGAAAAGAAGCAAAAAGGCGCAGCAAGAGGCACGGGCGAGTAATAAGGTCGAAGACGGCGTAAGTGTAAGGAATACCGAGACAGAAACTGGGGCTGATGCGAATCCGAATTCACCGAGTCCGCATGAGGATGCTAAAGGCACGCAGCAAGAAACGCAAAGAAACACGGCAGAACTTCAGGAGCAACTTTATAGACCGTACGTGGTATAAAGTCTTTGACCAAAGTAGTTGACGTAGCGGTGTGCCAAATAAGAAGTAAGAGTCGTGTATTATATTGCCTTTGTGCGTTATTTCACGTTGATTAGAGTTCGCGTCGCTGATGCGATCTTCGATATCACGAAATCCTATGACTGATATCGGAGCAGAAGAAATGGTCAGTGGGACGTTGGAAGTATGTAGGAATCGGTGTTGCGTACGTGCTACGTGCCTATAACTTATAGATAGAATGTGTGATGTAACGTTGCAGGACTTGTATGTAAATATAGGAAATAAGACGATGCAATTAATGATGAATATCTATGTTAACCGACGCCGCACCAGCAATATGCCTACAACAACAAAAAAAAAAGGAAAGATACAAAAGATCACTGCCCCCCCCCT
This sequence comes from Holcopasites calliopsidis, assembly GCA_023838395.1. Classification (NCBI taxonomy): domain Eukaryota; kingdom Metazoa; phylum Arthropoda; class Insecta; order Hymenoptera; family Apidae; genus Holcopasites; species Holcopasites calliopsidis. Next base: position 5,219,527 of record JALHAQ010000009.1, read on the forward strand.
TTGCGTTGTTACTTCTCTTCACGATCGGTTTAAAATTGTTTATCAAAATCACGTGAACATTTCATTCGTAAAAAGAGTAAGTATACGGCGCTGACGCATACCCTTGCATAGAGGGGGAAAGCGTCAAGATTATACATATTTACATACGTATGTCTGACTAAAACTAAACAAATAAATAATCAGTTGTGTGTAGGAAAACGTGAATTAGAGCTCATGAATAATGAGCGCCGAAACCCGAGAGCTGAGAATTCGAGCATCACCGCTATCCATAGCACACGATTCTGACACTGTTCCATTGTTGCTCCACTATGATGAATCTATATGATTTCAAATCACATACCTATGTATCTATGATAAATTTTAAATTATACAACTGTACATAATATTCGTATACGTCTAGGGTAGAAAGTGGGGGCTACGACGGGAAACGTTATATTATATCGTAACAAGTTCCTAAAATAAATTACAAATACCGGAAAAAAATGTGTGACTATGTTCATATTGCTTAGTTTGCCGAATCTTATTTCTCGTACGTACGTGTAGTTTTACAAGTTTAATGATAATCGAAATAGATTATCACGGTATGCATGCAAATAAGTGGGAAACAAATTTAAATGGCGAGTTCACTTTTCCTGCTACGGTCCTTGACACATCGTATTTCATCTACTGTTGTTCGACGGAACGAATCTACGTATATGTTGTTCAAATTTGAAGAAATAGTCATACGTTTTCCCATAATGATGAGATTTCTTGTTGAACGTCCTCGTATCGTCGGAAGCGGCCGCGTGCTAAACACGGGGACGATCAATCTTTTGGTCCGTCCAAGTTAAGGATTACGACGCGTCGCAGAATATTTCGCGGCTAGGTGGTGGCTTCACAAGAAGGGAGCAGCTGCAGGCGAGCACAGAGGCGCAGGCGGGCTACTCATGTTTATATGCATTGTATTGCTAAAACCCTTTTAACCGAATTACATTTAGCGATTCTAGTGCCGTTTTCCCGGTTCTCCTTCCACAAGCTTGCTAGTGGATGTTGCCACCCCTAGCACACTTTTCACTCTCGACTGGCAACCTTCGATTCCTGTTCCGTCCTTTTCCAGTTGGCGACGCGTGCCCGTTATCACTCTGGCGACGATGGTAGCGACGACATTGGTATTTTACTATATAGGAAGCAGGGTGAGTTGGTAGTAGCAAGTACCTAAGTAGTTCTCATCAGGGTTGGCAAACCGATGGGGCAGGATTCCGCGACTTGGAACAGCATCCCTGAATTCTTGATTCTCTTGGTAAACAAGCGCTTAGGTGATTCACTGCTTGTTCGCTCCTATCGAGCGTCGTTTGTTTCTCGACGCCATTGCGTTCTGCGATTCTATCTCGTTTTCCGGTCTAATGGCTTTCCAAGACTAAGGGAGGATAAGGTGGATCGGAAACTCTCACCCCTATTTTTATTTGTCCTTTTTCTGTAACTCCATCTACTTTCTTCTGCCGATCTCACTCTTCTCTCTTTCCCTCTCTTCCTCATTCACCACTTACCACTTATCACCCTTCCACTCATTCACTCAATCACTCTCTCTCTCTCTCTCTCTCTCTCTCTCTCTCTCTCTCCTGCACTCAAGCACATATCGTACGCGTTTTTAGGTAAGTATCTATACCTACATGTTGTAATGTATGCAATTATTGAAATCGAAATTGAAGATATTTGAAAATATTGTTATCAGTAAATACGGGGAGAGAAATAGCTGTGATGTGAGATTGACTTGTAGTTCATTTAATAATGTGGTAGCAAAAGAAAAATATAAAATTGTCCAGCTTTGTTCGCATGTACCTCATGCCTGATTCCATCATTAGCACTAACAAGCGTTGGCCTTAGGCTACAGCGGGGACCTTGCCCTTCGTTGGGCTAACTTCTAGGTATACATAGGTACCTACAAACGACCGCAAATCGCAAATATGTGTAGAAATGAATAGAGAATGCGTAGGCGTATATACACCCCTTATTCCTAACACGGTTTGCTTCGTCTTTCAACGGGCGGAGTTAATAATGAGATAACGGTATTACTTATAGTGATAAGAGGGTATCATTGCAAGGTGATACGAAGCATCAAATGGCTTTGCAAGCAATGTCCATATCATATGCCTATGCCCATCATTTTTTCTTACCATGTACCGTCTAAAGCCGAACATTTGTCTATACAGAGGTCCTTCGTTGGACGCATAATTATAATCCCATGCCATCGTTACGTCGCGTCTGTGATAACAGTGTAGCCGTTATACGGGGGCGGCTGAACTATTCCGCCGCCTGAACAGGCCGTCGCGCCAAAAGCGAAAAGTACAAGTCTGGCATTTGTTTTGCGGATACATATTATTGAGGTGTCTCGTCCGTGGGAAACAAATAATGGAAAAACAAAATACTGATGCTACACGTCCGGAGTAAGATACTCGATGTGCAGTAACTTCATATCGCTCGCGTCATCTTATGGAGAGCGACTATAGTCGCCCGTAGTAATGAAAGGGTTAATAGAGGTAACATCAGGCACTTTATGCAATGAGGGTTGCTTGTAACTGTATTATGTAGTAAAATTAAAATGATTGATCAAATAATTGTACCCTGAAGCTATTCAGACAAGATTTAACCAAAGCTTGCTACAAAGTTTTGTTGGCAAAATGGTGGTAGAAATTCGATACTGTATTCTATATATATATTCGATGATGTTAATAAATTAACAAGAAAAATATAGCCGAGTCTGTTGAAATAAGTTGCGTGCAAATTGGTGGTTAGGTTATACTACAATTGTTGGCTATCAATTGGCACGCAACAAGTTCGTGATATGGCTATCAGGGTACTTAATGGTTAGATGAAGTTGTACAGTCACAAATATCTTTCAGGTTTTATAAGCAGTGCGACGATGCTGAAACATAATTAAAGTATTGCCACCGACCTTCTACAGACCGGTTCTCTCGTCCTGGTCCCCGGTACTGCTCCTGAATGCATGTTATCAAAGTGGAACAAATGCTCGCTCGCACACAAGGGGTTCTTGCTATGCTCTACTTCGGATCCCTACGCTTTTTGTGGCGAGGGCAGCACCGGACAGGAGCCACCTCTTGACTCGGTATCGACTCAAACAGTATTACAGTAAGTACACTTTCATATCGTATCGATATCGATCTCAGCATAATTGCACCGCTATCGTTAGGAAGATGAAACGGGTACATAAATTTGATGCTTTCAATTAATAACAACAACACGTTGTATGTAAAAACAATTTTGATTAAAATCTGATTGGTCTCTTGTATAGTGACATCATTAGCATATTAAATTCATAACATTCAATTTTCCGATCAGTTCATATAAATGTACATTTTTATATTGCTATTCATTTACTGTATAACGTGGGTGAAAGTGACATTACGCTAAACAGTATTAAAACCTTTGAAAATTGGAAAACCACGCGTTCCTTGGGTACAACTACAATGTGGTGAATAATGAGTACGTAAATCAATCATATTTTTCACTATTGACTTGCTTCTAATCGTTTTATTTCCTTCGATATTTCGACTTTCCTCGCCAATTTATCGAGTATTTCTCTTTCTGGATGTTTCAGCAATCCTGCTTTTATTTTTTCCTCTAATGTTTCAATTTCTCTAATCTTTTTTCTCAAATTTTTTAATCTCTTTTGTGGGTCCTGTGCCGATGTTTCAAACTGGCTTAGAACATCTTGTTTAGATGTTGGAATTTCGCTGTTTGGTACTGGCTTGGCATTGGACCTTGATTTATTACTGTGCGACAATGATTGCTTCTTTTGTTCTGGCTCTGAAAGAGTAGCTTTGGCCAGTTCTTCGGTTACGTGTTCAGTTGTTTTGCTCTTACTCTTCTTCTTTTTCTTCTTAGCTTCTGCTTTAACCTGGGCACCAGGAATAGTCTTAGACTTTGCAGCTAGTAATGCTTCATGTTTAGCTTTGTGTTCTGCTATAAATTCTGGACTTGCCCCTACCGGGTAGATGGGTTTGTTTTTTATCTGTTTCCCTTTACTTTCGTATCTAAAAAATGCAAAGAAAGAAGGGCTTGAGAAAAGTGGCATCCGAATGATACACTTATATACTTTACAATGTTACATACAATGGTACTTCTTCTTGTGGTATATAGCCATCTTTCACACGGCGTGGCTTTCTCCAAGTTCCATCGGGACGCTGGCTGGCAGGGATGAATGTGCCACCTATGAAATTGTATTTGAAAAAAATATATATATATAATTTCGTGAATCTATATATAATGTGTTGACAACAAAAAATTGAATGCTTTTTTCTGCATAATTTTGAACAGTGTTCAGAGGATACAATATGTACGTCTAATTGTGATATTTTTATAGTCAAATATTATGTCATTCAGATTAAATATCTGGACAGCGGTTTTTCTTGTTTACATTTAACAGGTTAATAAATAATGCTGACCATGAAGGAAGTCAAGTGATTGATTGTCGAGAAGGTTATTACCTTGTTCATCTTTAATATAAGCCGATGCCATCGTTATTCGGTACGATTGCTAACCGTGAAAATTGTTTGTTATAATGCCTGATATTTCTCATTAATCTCGTGCAATTTTGCGATCCCGAGCACCTCAACCTACTGGGGAACTATCGATGGTGCTCTCGATAGTGATCGATGCTCACCACTGTCGAAAGCCATCGATAGTTTAGTTTCACTATCGATAGGTACAGGCATCGAGAATTTGAAAATCATCGGTTGGTATCCGCAGAAAGAAACTATTTAGTTTACGAGGAGAACATAATGTTCGAGGAGGTATTCTATTTAATTGATTCTTGGAATTTGATATCATTGCCCAGGAGGTTCCGGGAACATTAATTTTTCTCAAACATAAACTTTCCTTTGATAAAGATTGAGTGGAGATTCTCAGTAATGCACAAATTACAACCGTGACGATATTTCAACTCAACCGCTATTATTTATAAACTACTCGCCAATTAAGTCATTTTCTACACATCTTCTTATCCATATGTAAGTCTTCGGGATTGTAAGATGTCGCTACCATACGCTTATTGCCGTACCAACATCATGCGCCTGGTATGTACCTGATGATACCTGTACATACCTTTGCGTCTGCATATACAAATTATGACAGATCAAATTGCAGAACATAAAGGTATCACAGTAGTATACATATATGCATGCAATCGTTAATGTTTCACACGCACTCTATGTGCATAGTATATGTCTGTACGGGCAAAAATTTTCTATCGATCTGAACGTTTTATCTTGTTGAAAATTATTGTTCTCTCACTATCCGCGTTCTCCATTCTTTCCACCGTGTAACGTATGTATGTAGCATCAATTTGCCTGGAGCAAACGATTGATTTTTTCGTTGGCGCAGCTCGGTAACGCTGTGCATACAATACCACGATTGATTTTTCAATTTCCGGAAATCCACAGGTACCGGTCGGATTGCGCACGGATCGTAATATCGGAAAGAATAAATTCGGTGAGGTGATTAGCCGAGAGGAGTCTCCTGCTTGGAGCACATTGAATGCCCGACGAAGTTTGGACGACTCCGAATCGAAGAATACGAATAGATTATCGTATCTAAGGAATACAACGCCCTGTCGGGATCCTGGGAAACAGATGAGAATATTGGAAGAAAATGAGAGTGGCAACGGTGCGAGAATGATTAGTTTGAAACAGGCGTTCCTTGAGGAGAGGAACGAATTATTATACGCATGTATTGGGGGACGTACACATTGTGGGAATTGTTGAGAAGTCTATTGCCGCGTCTTACACCTACGTTAGATGCCGACGGATTTCGGCACATTCAACGAAACGTTCCTTACTTACGTGCCCTCATCAATCTTTGCCATGCAGGGGCACGGGTACTCCATGATCGTACATTATTATTAAGGATCCCTAGCACACCTTCAGAAAACCATCATCACAGAGAAGAAGCCTTCCTGTGCAACTACGTAATAGTCTCTCCTCTAGTCAGTTTCCATTTAATTCCAGGACTGTCGTGCGCCTTAAATTGCGAAGAGACGCATCGCTGATTCATCGTGAAAAATTAATTATTCAATGAGTAACTTAGTCAAGTTTCATCGACAAGTCGTTGAGCTAATGTTAATCCGTATAAACGTCAGATGACCGTGATCGCGACCCCCCCGCCCCCAGATAGCATAACCTCGATGATCCGCGTTACACATTGATAAACTAATAACAATAAAAAACACTATTTGTCGGAACTGGGAGACTTTTGTACGCATAGAGGTACACATTTCACAGTCGCAGAGTGGACGGAATGTGAGAAAAGAAAAAAAGATGGAAGGGAAAATATCGTCGTCCTCGACGTGGTAGTCCTGGAGAGAAGCAGGGAGGGACAAGGGTAATGTTCGGTTGGCCGGGCTGCTTCCGTGTATTCCAAGGGTGGTTTTGGTGCGCGGGCGCACCGGGGTTGCGCCGTGCTATCATCTCAGTTTCGCAGCCTCCCTTCCGCGGTCCGCATCAACTCTGCCCTTGATCGCACAGAGGTGTGTCGTTTTACCCGCATTTTCCTTATAGCCGGTCATCATATGTATCCAAGCTTCTCATTGCGTTCAGTATCGTTTACGAGGCGACCGCGTAAAACAGACTATATTTGGTTGAAAGGTACGGGAGATCGGGAGACAAGTGAAGATTCCAATCCCATCTAACTCTAGTCATCTATCGGTCAGCGAAGTATGTGGTCGTGCAATAGGTGATCCTGCAACGAGTGACGAAACAATGGTGCGCGATGCGGAAGTCCCGATGTGCGTAACTTGGTAAGGGAAATATAGCTTTTCGCGTCATACTATGCTTGCAGCTCGCGCGGCTAACAATCGGTATACGTTCCCCCAGTTTTCATCGTACCGATCTTTACTCTGCCCTCGCGGAACAGTAGATCGGTCATTGGTTCTTAATTAGTTGTACGTTCGTGCACTGCTCGTTGTCGGTCGGCTCTGCGAGATTGGGCAACGAATTCCGTGCGAATCGCTTTGCTGATCGTAGTAGCCCTCTTTAGCTCGGTCCAGTCGTTGCGCGTAATGAACTTTATCGTTGAGAAATCGGCCACGGTAGAAGCTGGGGGTAGTTGTAGTCGCAAGTGGGAGGGAAGATGTACGCAGCTTTGATACATTGCACGTATTGAAACGAGTTTTCCGTTACGCATGTCGTCAGAGCCAAGTACTTTGTTGTTATTCACTTTTTACCATTCGAAGAACTTTGCACGCCTTTCGGGTACGTTGTTGTCGCGTTCATGTATTATCTATGATGAAGAAATTGTATTCCCGTTGAAATCGAGTTACAAACTCCTCCATCGTCCTCTATTCTTTTGAACGAACTTGTCCAGCGTCACATTGAAAAGCGATCGAAGCAATGTCGCATATTACGCCCAGCACTCGGACCAACAAGTAACTTACGCGCAACTTATTTTCGAGCGCATCAGTTACACTGTATCCAGAGCACGATGGAATTCGGTTTCGCTCTTGAGCGATCGCGTAGCAACAGGACGGCTAACGTGTATTATGAAAGTTGCTTGTTCTAGTTTTTCAAGTCGAAATACGACGGTATCTGTACGACGATCACGTTCCATTATTTTCGTGTACGCGATTGATTTCCGGCTGCAGGTATTTTCCTTTCCCGTTGAATCTCGCTGGACCATAATGTTCTATAACTTTGCCATCGTACGATGCATCGGCGAATGCTTGATGCCGCGTCGATACTTAAGTCACTCAGCCTTTATATGTACTCACAATTACCGAGTAGTCGCTGGAAGATAATCGAATTCGCATGGCCAAGCACAAAACTGATTGCGAGTGTTCGCGAAACGAAAATCATTCCTGCGAAAGGCGTGGCGGAGACCGAGGTTGGCCAAGGAATTATCGAGCACTCGATGAAAGCCGGAAAGTGTCGGCCCGTGGCGGTGACTGGACAAGGGAGATGGCTTCGGTGAGTTGCACTCTGCTCTTCACACTTGGCAGGAGTGCTCCTTGACCTGCGCTCCTTCCCTGTCATCGTTTGCTACTGGAGAGCGTAGCAGAATGTTTACGAACAAGAGTTATCTTGTAATGACTGATTTCACGGTAATGACGTATTCGCGATTGTATCCGTGGCCGAGAAACGACGGTTTTTAACAAGCGCCGCGGCGCCGAACACCCCTTCAACCCCCTGTCCACCCTCACGTTGTACGATGATCTTGGATCGTTGACCACGCCACGTAAAAGCAACGACTATTCGCTACGGACAAGGGGACGGGGAAAAATGTAGCCGCGCGAAATCTCGACTCACCGGTTACGATGCGGCGCACCGGAGATGCTCCGCGTCAATATACACCGAAAAGGAATTCCGTAATTAACCGGCGCGGCGTGGCGCGAGTAATTAATGAAAGCTTTTACGTGTGGGGAGGGGGAACGTCTTAAATTCCTGCGGGAATAGACGGTCTCTGAAAAATATTACTGCTATATACTCCTATATATTATTAATCCATCCCGAAAGCTGCTTCTTTTATCTTATGGATTTACATGTTCAAGGGAAGCGTAGTCTTTTGTCGAACGACGCAGGCATCAGGGTCGCCGTGAAATTTTCAGCTACCTCCTTATTATAACTCGATTAACGATATTGAACGCGACGATTGCAATTGCAACGACGCCGCCGTCCTCGAAAGGTCTCCATTGAAATTGAGTGGACTAACGATCCTTGGCGAATTTCCCAACAGAGAAATTCAGTTCGCACGGAGCACGTGCAACGTGTCGCGTCGTCTTCAGAATCGGAAACTCTATTCCGGCCCCAGTCGAATCGCGAGTTTCACGGAAACCTCTGTCTTGTGCGAAGCGAGCTCTGCCTTTCATCTCATTGAAAGACGAGGTCTTCTCGATGTTGTAGAAAGCTCGGGAACGTCAGTAGAAACTTCTTACGCATACCTGGGACGCTGACTGAGAGTCGATCAATTCTCTAGCTGGAAATGGAATTACACGGGCAACTCACTACAGTGACTATCTTTTTCTGTTCCAGAAGGCAATTCTCCGGGAAGAGAGTCGCGACGATGGGTGACGCTCGCCGGCCAGCCAATAAAGACCAGAGGGATCATCTACGCTGACAAAATTGCGGCAAGAAGTTTTGCGTGGTGGCTGCACAGCGGGACAGGGACAAACAAGTGCCTGACGTCCCTGCGTGGGTGGGTTTCTTCGTTGGATCGCGAAACCCAATCGAAGCTGAGAGATCACTCACAGGCCAGTCAGGAATTATGGAAGAATCGTTAAGAAATTGGTCTGTGATGAGTTCGCGGATTCGGCTGATATACCTGATTATTTGTTTAAAGCTCGGGTAGACGCGAAATGCGGATCGTTTGCATGCGTGTATGATCGTTTGTTGAGTGATCGATAGGATGCCAGTGAAGCCAATTAACTGTTGTTCTCTTTAATTGCAAAGAGGCCATGTTTAGTTGGCTTCGTCGAACCGCATCATTCTGTACAGATCGCGTATTTCGGTTTAGCCTATTGAAGCGCGGACCACCGAGAAACCCGATTTCAGCTCTGGGATCGTTTGCGTCCTGAATGAAAGGGTTGTCGCGTGGTAAATGGATCTAATCAACGCAGCTCAAGTCTAAGCTGAACAGTAATTGCAAATTTCACGTTGGATCGTGTTGGTTGATAAACTGCTTGACCTATCGATCGATCCGACGCGTTACTGCTACCGTCCATTAAGGCAAGTGTAGTAACGGTGATTGAACGCGCGTCAAAGTGTCTTCAGCGGGAACGATATGCGAACAGTAGGTCTAGATATCCAAATAGAACAATGACGGGCGTGTTGAACGTAACAGAAGCTGTGGACACGATGAACGTCGTATCCTCGTCAGCACCTAGTGCGGTCGCGATTAGCGCTGCCGCGACGAATACGACTGATCCGTCCATGATAGCAACGGCTGGAGCTGTGGTCACTAGTACCGTTAAGCCGGGCCATCACATTTACAATGCGACTGGCTACCTCGTGGAACACGACGAGCTCGATCACAGTAAGTAATGAGTGGTCGCGAATACGGTTAATGCATGCTAGACTGGTTAAAGCTGGACCTAATGGGAACTAGAGCAAGTCTGACCGTCTGCGTCTGCCTCCTCCTTTCGTTGCTCACTCTCCTCAGTCCGAGGGCCGTTTTTCCACTGCTTTTCAAACTCAGTTTACAGTTCTTTCTTTATGTTCTATCGATTAAGGATGGCGTGCATGCCGGCTTTAGAATCGATGGTGAATTTAAACTTAGCCCCTCTCTCGGATCCAAGGGTAATACGTTATCAGGAAGAAATTGTGCATCCTTCGTTTAGCTGCAGCAAATCTTTGTTCTTATCCGACCGGCCGACTGCAGCGTGGACCGAATGCTAATCGCAACGCTGCGGTCTACCAAAGTCGGATCGATATCATCCGCACGCTACGAACCACGGTGTACAACGAAATGTAGTTTCCGATCGAAGCTTTTTATCATTCCGCTTTTTCATTCATCGTATATCTTGCGATCGAATGTTTTGAGCGTGCTGTACATTGGAAATGGTACAACGCAGTAGCCTTATTCTGATAACTTTTGCAATATTTAAGCGAGAAATTTATTTGCCACAGTCGCAAGTGGGTAACAGGGACAGAAGGGTAATGTGCTTCAAGGATTTTCGCATAGAGGATTGCTCTGCAATACAACAGGCTCATGAACTTTTTCGTTTGTGCGGTTAGCAATTACCAGAGATTACCTTTAATTTGTATAGCTTGTTTCCCGAAATTCCTTGCATTTCTGCTTGTGCCTCCAATGCATAGAATTTGTCCAACGTTTTCAAGCTGTGTGTGTGTGTGTATCACTATTATTGAAAATGCTTCGAACCGATCCAAAAGAGTATCGCACGAATTTTGTTGGCCATCGATGGCACGCTGTGTAACGCACAGATCTGAAATTCGTGACACCGATCCTGTTCAAAAAAAAAGAAGAAAAAAAATGTTAAGCGTAAGCTCGATAGATATCACTAACAGTCAGCATCACGCACACAATTAACCCTTCCTTTTCATAAATCATTCGAAAATGTGATTTCGTAGTTAAGCGACGATCAATTCAGGAGTCCGAAAATAGTTACACATTAATTTGCTAGTGGAAGGGTTAATTTGATTGTCGTCCATTAGATTGATCCACCTGTCGCAATTCGTCTGCGGTCGTATTTCCATGTTGTTCCCTTTTTTGAGGGCAGATAGTTGACTCACTGCAGACCGTGCACGAGGGAAATCTGTCGAGCCGATTTCTCGCATCGGTAATCTTGCTGCAGGAGTCGGGACAAGTTCGCGAGCGATTCTTGACCTTTGGCAAAGAAACGGTAGGAGAGCTGATCGAATTGAAGATCGTAAAAGCTCGCATACCGGATGGTAAGGAGTTTTCCGCGTAACGGTTCCCGGTCGACAATGGATATCGAATGCAATTGCAATTTGAGGGGCCTACGCGTGTCGCTCTTTTGTCCATTTCCCTCGGCTCAGCTAGAGTTTGACCCACATTCTGTGGAAATCGAACGACGACTCATCAATTTCATACCGGTGAATGATAGGTGTGCGGAATAAAGAAATGTCATATTTGTGGTTGACGATACGAGCAGCATCCTTGCGCGCGGGGCGCCGCGCCAAAAACCCCCTCGTCAATTATTTCAGAAAACTCTGCCATTCTCGTAGGGCACCAAATACATACGTCTTGCGTAACATGATTTCGTGGCACGGCACATCGCAGCGAAAGTCTGGTCCAAGATTATCGGCAAAGCCAATGCAGTTGCGCACCATTCACACTAATGATAGCTACGACTAATTTGTCGATACGAACGTGCAACTCGACCGACTCATCGTAATCCAGGTACGGGTAGAGAAATCGATGCACGTCGTAAAACCAGGGTAGCGTGATCTCGTAATTGTGACCGTTCGACTCGGCTTCTAGCAGCCCCTTTAGTTCGTTCACATATAGCCGCCGCATTTCGCGAATCTTCAAGACAATCTGAACGAAAGTCACACCCGGCAGATCCATAGCACGATGAATGCGAGCATAGGCACGACGCCTGCTGTCGCTGTTCAAATAATTCCGCGCATCTTTCTTCCACAGGCAGGGTGATTTTCTGTAAAGGGACGACAGCTTTCGGAAATAACAGTTGACCCATTTCGCCTGCTCCTCAATTTTGCGCGTTGACTTTCGCGCGAAGCACACACTCATTGTGCGTTCGGGTTACGAGACTGTTCATTTGTCATAGTCTTCAGGGTAAATGAAAGTGGAAACGTCGGTAGGTTTACCCGGCCCATCGAGTTGTAGTTTGGATATATCGGATGCATCGGGGTTAAGGTGGTAACCTTAGATTCGTTTCATGCTGTTAAATTTGATTTACGCTGAGTAGGAAACAACACAACGTGCTATGTTTGTTCCCCTCAGACGTTCTTTGTCGAAATTGGTGCGCTGTGCACGCGGCGGGAAAAAGGTTTCCATCCGTTCACTATCTTTCTATCTATCGTTCATACGTACACGTATTAGGCATATTTCAATTAGCGAAATCGAGGTAGCCATGACTGATTGTGAGTGGATTGTCTATTAAAATAGAGTAATCCCTGAATGCTTTGTACAACCAACGCCAGTATTCCATATATTACTCCCGTTATTAACGTAAACACTTTTCGCAGGTATACTTGCTGGTTTCTCAGATATACAGACAGTTTTCCTAGCCTGTATCTCGACGTTGCTGCCGTTGATCATCGCGCTGGCAATTGCTTTCGGCGTCAGGTAAGTGGAACACATCTAAAGGCTGCGCAAATTTTTGCCTGTTCCGCGTAACATATTTCTCCCTTATCCTCGAAAATTTGATATCGCGCAAACAGTTTCCAAACAGAGCAAAGGTGACGTCGTTTACTCTTTTCTCGAAATACACTCCGCGGGAGGAACTCGATACCGTGTTCCATTGTTTTTGTTCTTTTCTGCCGAGACGATTCGTAGCATTCCATGCAGCGCGAATTCGCGACAAGGGGGAAAGATACGAAATCCTAACCGTGCAAAGAGTAGCACGGGGAATCGTCCAGTCAGCGGATAAGGTAACGACGCGACAAGCCCACGATCACATACGTAGTTCCCTCCTCCGTAATGAACAAAATACGCGTAAAGAAGATTGTAAGATAGTTAAAGGCAAAGAATATAGGATGAACATTCTCACGGAGTGGACGGATTTTATTCTGTTTCGTAGGCACGCGTGGAGGAAATATCGGAACAGACGAAACAGCTCGAGTGGATTACCTTGGTACAGGAGTGTCTGCTCCCGAGACAATACCGCTGAATCCTTGCATCATGGACCTAACTCGGGTAGCGCGACCATTCAGTCGGCCACGAGAATCCTCTCTGCCCAAGACGTAAGTACACATGTATAGATGTGCACGTTTGGCTATTTTCAATTTAGACCTTGCATCACGCTGAGAAATTTGTCCAACAATGTTGAAGGAATCGTCAGGGTTTAGGTCAGAAATCGATTCTCCCTCGATTATTTGATAGCACACGGGCATCTAATTTTGACGTGACTGGTGAATAAATAAAACGGTTGACGGGCTCGAAAATCGAGCCACGTTCTCGAGCGTGGAAAACGGAATTTTCACGCCCTAGTTGTTGCAGGCAGATCTCAATCCAGACCTACTCGCCCAGTGTCTCTGCCTTCGTTCTTGCTCGCAAGTTCGACGATAAAATGAGTTGGCGAATTTCAACGAAGCTTCTTTTATCGACCTTTTATTCGCGCGCTAATTAGCCAACTACATTTCATTGTCCACGTAATGAATGATCAAGGCGGAGATTTCTCGCGATGCGGCCGGTCGCGACGGTTAACCCAATGTTTGAGACTGAAAATTGCGAGGAAGCTATATCGCGTCGTACGTAGCGAACGAATGAAAGAAAACAGAAACGGTGTTAAGAGTGCACGAAAGACGAGAAAAGGCGAGGAGTAACGGTACGGCGCGTCAGGGCAAAAGAGAGAAATGGGCCAGCATCTATCGACGACTACAACTGACAAACGTTCCATTTTACATCGTTGCAATTGCAATCGCTTTCCTGCTGTTGCAAACGCTCGCTGCCCATGCATCAAATAAGCCTGTGGCAATGTAGGTCAAATGACTCGCAGGCACAGCCGTCACCTCGCCATAACGGCGCGGAGAGGCGCGGCGCGGTTCAACCGTATGACCAAACGTTATGCCCTTTACGATCATTTTTCATGCCACCACTTACTTACCTTCCTCTATGATTTTAGACGTTTATTCATGTATTCTTTTCTTTCTTTCACCCGAAGCACAGCGTTGGATTGCTGTCTTAAAGCTTGCATCTGAAAATGGGATTACTCACTGGTTCAACTGCCGTTGAAGGCTTACACGTATTATATGTATACATATACATGTCTGTATGCAGAACATTCGGATATGTAGGTTGTGCAGATTGTTTTAATTAAAAGCCGAGTGTCAATTATGAAGCACAGGTAGTGGGTAATTAGAAGAGCAGCGCGTCACATGCAGTGCTGAAACGACGTTGGCCTAGGACTTTTTTTTCGTAATGACACTCGAAACGTAACCCCTTTGCCCGGAGGAAACTCTTGCGAAATAAATTCTCGTCTTCGCTAATAAACGCGGTGCGAACTCCGCTTTCGCGGAATCATAGGCCTACAATAGGGAGGGAGAATTTGTGCTTCTATTTCATAGCGAGCTACGTGATCGAACGGAGAGGCTTGTGAAAGGGATTAATCGGAAGGACCACTGACGTATTTCATACAAGTATAAGACAAGGAGGAAATTTCATTTTCTTTATTTTCAAGTTATACCAGCTGATGCGTCATCTGTTAATCTCGTCGAATTGTCACGAGAAAAACGTTCGCCTACTGTACGTATAGTACCATCTATCAATTTAATCGATCGTTCGGTATCACGATGCATCGCTTCCGACCAACGTGAGCGATCGTACACGTAAAGTAGCATCGTTCGAACCAGGCTGAAAATACCAAGTGCGGTTCTTCTGGCGGCAGTGACCTGATTCTATAATTTCACGCGTGCTCGATAGCAGTCACCGCGCTTAGACGAGCCGTGCGAGAGGAGTAGCCTTTCTGTAGGCCGCGCGCACTCGCTCACATCTACTCGTTTAGGCCTAGTTGGCCGCAATTTTTCTCATTTCGACTCAAAGTTTCTTTGCCGATGGCCCGTGCCAACATTTGCTCGTCCTTTGCCACATATTATCGCTAACCGATCGAATACCGATTTCTTTCTAAGCCCAGGGAATAGAATAAACCGCATTGCATTCAGTCAATGTCAGAGACACAATATTATGGTAAGTCGAATTGTGGGGATGATGTTTGCGTGTCAAACAGACAAGTTGTGTCGTTAAAGAAATGGAGGCTGTGACCGTAAATCTGTAACGAGCGGCATTCAAAAATCCCGAAGCGAGGCGACTCGAGCGCGTTGATTCGCACCGCACGCACGATGAATCGCGAACAATGCATGCCAGATGGTGGCGCGCCGCAGCGCGTACCTCTTTCTGCAACGTTCATAATTGTTCAGCGAAATTTCGTATCTGCCAGCCGGGCTTAGGTTAATGCATTCTTGGGAAATCTGACCGACCTATTTTTCTGCCGCACATCCACATACATTTCAATGTTTCATGCCATCCCCTTAGTTTCACCCGTTTCGCTCGCGCATATCACTTCTATACGCGTTTCACTTTTCCTCCTCTATCCACGATCACTTCACATATAACCACGTTGAATTCCATGAACAACAAGCAGCAACGAGCACCCACCACTATACATATGTATATTTCTTTATAAGGCACTGAAAGCTGAATGAAGAAAATTAATGCACCGATCCTCGCCTTTTCGATGATAAGAAGGTGCACTGTTGTTTTCCAAGCACGGCAGGGTGTTGACGGAAGAGCAGCGCGATTACCGAGATTTAGATAAAAGATTAGATCTCTCGGACGTGCACAGCGCAGGCAGGGGCTAAGAGTTCTGCAAGAGTTCTATCTCGCAAACGATGCGGAGATGTGGTTCGCCGGGCGGCTCGAGGATTCCGAGGGAGGAATATTGTATGTATGCATACATATACCGACGCGACGGTCGAGGATTTCGTAAGCTTTTCAGCTGCTCATTGCAACGCGCTCTAGCGAAACGATATCCCGTGTGTACGAGGAAAGTAGATCGGCGATTTCATGGTGCACGCCATAGAAAACAAAGAAGAAAACTTGAAAACTGGCCGACCCAAGGATATTCAGAGTCGTCGAGAAAAATGAAAATAACTATACGCACGGCAATACCATTCCCAAAGCAAAATGTCCAGGAAAAGTCCGTGCGGTGGATCAATCGCTACGCGAGGTGTACGTGCAAGAGACGTGCGCAACATGGAGGAGCCGCGTGACACACGTGCGAGTTATGTTAACAATGCGCGCGTACATACAATTTAGAGTCACGATCCAATTTTCCACGTGCTCTGGAAGCGTATCATCAGAAGGGTGAGCGGCTTACGAGGTCGGAATGTCGTAACCTGTCTAAATGCAATTGCGGATCACGCGACGCGACGCAGGCCGCTGAAAAATTTCATTGGAATCGGCTATAACTTGCATTTCGCCAATGAAATATCGAACGACGCGGCCAGATTTTAAAAGGGCAGCACACGGAAAGAGAAACGGACTTTTTCAACATAGAATAAAGCCAATTCCTAAATGAAACAAAGTTAAATGGCGCTGCTTGAGCGCCGAAAATTTACATACTTTGAAAAGAACATGTACATACATACTGTATAAGTAAGCTTCATGGAGAACAAGATGAAAAAAACTCTTTCCACAGTCGTGACGAGACTCTGAAAAGTCTTTGATCGTCGTACACAACGTGGAGGTAACTCTTTCTACTTGGATCGATCCACGGTAAATTTCTTTCTCGACTCCATCTTTGAATCTATCGAATTCTTCAACGCCGAAGAAACACCTCCTTATCCGCCGCCGCGCACTTTATCATCGAAACGCGATTCCCCCGTTTCGTATGTTTTGTACGTTGAAAGGACCAATGGGATGCAGCAAATTCAATCTTCTGACGGTGACGTCCTCGCCACTTTTCCAAGTCTCGATAATGCGTGCCGAAATCCAAAGATAGTAATTAAAGTTGGACGAAATCTCTGCGATCGTAGCGGGAGGATTACCAAGCGTAGATCAGAGTCGGCATCGTCGACGGCATTCCGTTTTCAATCTCCACGATTGATCGAGCTTAACAGGGAAAACATGTTTTTCGCGTACCGTTCATTGTCACGATTCTCAGCAGTAGCAGCAGCAGCGGTGGCGTTTTAACGGGAGAATCGTCTGAAGAAAACTGCTGTGCAATTCGTTGCATCCGTTTTTAATAGCGCAGAGAGATTGAGTGATACAAGACTCGAACGTTGAATCGCGTTCTACGATCTTGACAAATTTGTATAAATCAAACGGCTATTGCTCGTGAAGCTTCGCGTTCGATGAAAAGCGAGTTTCCGCGTTGCCCCGACGCACGTTCGCTTCTCGTTTTTCCGACGCGACGCGACGGCGCGGCGATACAATCGGACACGGGAACTCATCTTACACGAAACCGTCGGAAAAGGTCCTATTTCGTTGAAACCTTCGCGCGGAGAACACTTTCACCGGGATCGATTTCCAGATCGAGAGGGTTGGGTTTTCCACTACGTTCCTCGTCCACTTTGCTTCAACTATTTTCCAGCAATAGTAAGAGTCTATGTCTGCCGCTAGTTGCTCGCGTAGTACTCGAGGGTGGGGGGTACCGCGCGCCTTCTTAAAGCTTTGCGGTTTTTTCAAAAGCGGCGCGCCGTCCCCACTCTCGTCAGATAGCTCTCCCACCTTCGGACATTGCCATTCGTTCCTTGTTCAACTTGCATTTTCGTTAACTCGCTTCCTCTGAACGTTCATTCGCGTCGCCGTTCGTTCGTCCCTCTTTAGCTTCTCTTATCTCTGTCCGGTTTCCTCCTTCTCGTTCCCACCATCGCCGTGGCTGCCTTTCCCGTCCAGCATACCAGCAGCTCTTTTTCAGACGCGACCGCCTGCAACAGCTATGCTGTTCGATCAGCTATGCAACTTCGCACGATCCCCGGTGCTGGCTCGAAGCGACTCTCGACCTTTACGCCATAACGGATTCAATCTTTTGCGATCCAATCGAATTTCCATGACCTGTATTTCGCAAGAACGTGAAGGTAGTTTGGTGGAAATTTATGACACGTCCGGTTCGTTATTGCCGCACTGATTTCTCCAGGACTCGCAAGGCTGAGTATTTTACGAGCATGAATAATTTATATCCTAGATATAAATTATTAGCGGGGCGAAGGTGTCGCAACAAGCTGCAAACCATCATTCTACCGATTGTTCAAGGCTGACTGCTTGATCTTTCAGTCATGTTTAATTACACTTTACAAGTTGGTACTTTTGCTCCCCTTGGTGTTTGGAATTTTGACCAAACTTGGGGCTAATTACAGTCGCAACTCGTCACTGCGTTCGAGCAACCGCACGCTAAGTAGGGCTAATCATTTCCGCTAGCGAGTTCACTTCCGCGGAGGAGTCGGTCTTACGAGAACACGAGCATCTGCCCGCCCACCTTGACGATACAAAATGTTGTCCCGTTGAACGTCATCGGACCTTCTTAGATCGCCGCGTCAAGTGAATTGGTTCGAACGAAAGCTAGTTACATATCATATACAAGATTTCTTCCTTCGCGTGCTACCACATCGATGAAAGGTGTGAGCCCTAAGGAAGCGGCAAGTACCATATAATAAAGCGCGGCTTGTTTCACACTCGATACATTGACTTACCTTTTTTTCCCTGAATTTCGCAACAGAAGAGGAAGAAGGGAAGAATGACTTTTTGTGAAAAAGTTTGCCGCGCCAGCTTTTCCGCCGTTTGACCTAAACGGATCTGGGACCATGCGATAGGAGCCTCATCATTCGAATAAGCTGCAGAAAGATAAATTCGCAGACGGACGAACCGGTGCTGTGGGAGAAGAGATGCATTTGGCTGTGAGCGGGGAGAACTAGCTGCCAACCTTACTTTCGCATTGCTAGACTCGATTCATGCCAAGGCTGACTGCGTGCATTGCCCCGTATACTGCCGTCATCGGTGGTGAGCACCTCCTGCCCCTCGGGAGGACCGAGTCTTTGAGTCAAGTACCATCGCCTGGACAGGTTCCCACCTCACCCCCGCCAGCTAAGACGACTTGTACCAAGTTGCTGCTCATAGTCGGCCTCTCGAACCACGCTGCAATGCCCCTTGCCGTTCTCTTTTTTTCTTAGCCCTCCCTCAACTCGTGTTATTCGCCGTAGACGTTTCACTGTTTGACGTCGCTCAAAAAATATTTGGCTAGCAGATCGTCTGGCGGGGAGCATGGGGGTCGGGAGTGATCGCGGTCGCGATTGATAGGCGAACGTTTCTCGCCGACGGAAATAGAATTCGAAGGAACTGTTTTTGGATCGAATAAACCGCGATGCTTCCCTCTTATTATTATCTCGTCCGCGGTTAGCCGCGAATGTGACCTCGCACAAATACCTATCAATTGTTGCATCGTTTGGAAAACTCTACTGCTGTAAAACGGAAGAAGAAAGAAATCACCAGATTAGGATTGCAACGGACGTTATAAAGTTGTGAATTTCCGCCACTCGTCTAGATTAGCCGAAAACTTGCCACGCTTCTTTGAAACTGTTTTCATTATCAGGGGATTATAACGTGGATCGTAGGCGTGTGTTTGATCTTTGATAACATCACGCTTGCCTGCGGTTCACAACCTGCGCCACTTGCTTCTTGTGATAGATTCGATTGGAATCGTGATGCATTAGGGTACCGATCAGCGAATGGTTCGTTTGATTTTTGAACACGAGTCGGGATACATAGAATATGTAGAATAGCAATTGGTTCTTGCTCGCTTTTATTGTCAGGGGAACACTACGACTGTGTACTTGCATCAGCAACGAACACGAACGCTTATTTATAACTTTTCCATCCGGTGAGTTCTTCTATTTGGCGCCTTGCCATAGGTGCCACGCTTCTTTTCTCTCCATAGCTGGTTCTCGTTGCAACTGCACAGCATGCTGGCTCACCGCTGCGTTATTCTACTCCAGTAGAGTGAGTCTGTCGTTCGCTGGCAAAAATTGAGCATTACAAGTTTTACGTAGCTTCAGACACACACACACGCACACTCTCCATGGCTTATCGTCACAACGCGACAGTGCCACGTGGGTCGGCATTTTTTTCAAAACACGCGTTCGCTATGTTCGAAACGCCACGGCGTCGTGATTCATTACGAAAGTTATGTGAGCTCCCGTCATAATTCTATACAGTTCCATTGTTCTTTGGATGCAATTCAAGTACATCCTATGCAAGTATGTGTTATGAATTCGAGCGATACACGACAGGAAGTAGCTTGAGCCGCGGATACCGAAATGGTCGGACTGCGTTTCGCTTAATTCATGAAATACAAGTGAATGCGAGGCTATCAACCTTTGGATCGTATTGCGGGCTCGCTTCTTGATCTCTCTCGCATTGCCGCATCACTCAGAGTAGAAGACGCGTTGCTCTATTTCCATGCTGAATTCCACTCGAGTTGTTGAAACATAAGTAGATTGACGACAACCTATAACTCGTTATGTAGCAGCCTCTCCTCCAAATCCTTGTTGAAAATATGAACACCGATGGAGGCAAGGTAAACGTTTCCCGATGGTGGAACATGATCAGTTGGTGATGCCTGGCATTGCTAGGAACACGGCAAACAAGTTGCGACATTCGTAAGGCACTGGTCGCGTGATTACGCGATTCTCCAACTTTGTTCATCCATTCGTTTATACATCTGTCCATCCATATGTCCGGTTGACCACCCGTCTGTCCGTCCATTCGGCTTCGTTCGTGGGGTAGCTGACCTAACAGAAGGGGTCGTTGCACTCGCCTCGGTTGGGCCTGCTTTCATCCCCTCCACGTTTCTGATTCTTCTGCTGAGCCTCGCGGACCTAACCGCTCTTCTTCTTCTCACTCGTTTCCTCGCCCTCTCTCTCTTTTATTTCTCTCCACCTTCCTTGGACCGTTCTTTCCTCCCGTTCTTCTTCGGCTTGTTTGCCGCAGAGATCCACTTTTTCGATCCCCTCTCGCACGTTCTCCTATCGTCGTGCGCGTGTGTCGGCCAACCTACTCAACCCCCTAACGTGGAAGGCATGAAAAGAAATTATAGTTATTTACCACTGGCTCTTTCGGATAGTCGGTCATTTCGCAGTAGTTGTCCCCTCTTTTGTAGGTATAACCCGACTTAGAGACAACTTCTTTGCTCGCAGCCTAACGGAAGGATGAGGGTCGCGATACAATAACGAGTTGAACGGTCAGCGGGGCCGTGTGGAGTATAGACGAATAGAGTGAAGAAGGGATAAGGAGAAAGGCTGGGACTGGTAATACCCCGCCGCTGCTTTCGACGACGCCAGAGCCAATGTTTCCTCTTCTTTGACAAGGGATTCATGATAAGAGAGGGAAACGAGTCGCGGAGGCTGCGGACTGTGTAATAAAAGCAACTAGAGGGCAGATGCGCCAACTTTTAGATCGTGATACCTTTGGTTCCGTGATCCACTCGGCAGAAGTGAATGCCTTCTCGGCCAAGGAGGATCAGGAAAGGGAAAAAGAGGCCCAAGGAAATCACGCTGTTTCGACGGGATTCACGGAGCGTGCATGACGGAAATGCAGCGGTGGCACGAAACCTGGCCAAAACAAAAAGCTCTCCCCGCAAGGGGGAGAGGAGAAAGGAGGAATCGCATAGAATGAAGATGAGGGAGAGAGGAGAAATTTGTTGGTCGCAGTGGGGCGGTGGTATCGAGAACCATCCAGAGGGGATTCAGGGGAAAGGGGGAGAAAATGTTTGAACGCGTCCAGTACTTTTATCGCAGCGTCGGTCCACTCTATGTTGCCCTCTTGGCCAATTTTCATTTCACGCGCTCCTGGCGAACCTCCGGTCTGCACGAAATTCATTGGAACACATTGGGATGTCGTGGCGCTCGGTGGTAGACGTGGTCCGGTTGATTAGCAAATTCGCGGCTGCATCTATACAACTAACGCGCTCATTTATCGTCGTATCTCGTTTCAGCTATGTAATCATTTAGTCTGCTCTAGTGCCGAAGAAATTGCAGATTCAACAGCGTACGACCGATTCGTTCAGGGATTCAGAATTTTCGAACGAAATGTTTCGTTATCGGGTGACGTAGTAGTAACCACGGTACGATAAAACTGCTTGTTTGCAATACTTTGGCGTTCCAGACTATGATACAGATTACCTTATCGCGACTACGAGCGACAAGGAAGTCTCTGTCCATTCGCCAGTACTATGTCAATATTATTTCAATGACCGGCTTCGTGCACAAACAACGTGGCTAAGATCTCAAGCTGCAAAACGTACTTTGCTACTTCGCATCCATAGTCGCGCCGACTACCTCAAACCGTTTGGGCCCATTGGCGTGCACACAAGCGTCGCGGAGGAGGCAAATTATTTGTTCGCACACTAGCTGGGCCTGTCGAAGGGGGAAAGGATAGATTACAGAGGGATGAAATGTAAGGAAAACCGAACTGGACCGCTTCATTTGTGGCACTCGAACAAGCGTGCCGTGTCCGCGTTCCTCTCGTTGTCAGATTTAAATTATTAATGCCGGCTGCTTTAGACGCTCATGCAACATTTATGGGAAGCGCGGCGCTTCGCTCGAGAAAACACGGCCAAGAGATTCTCGTCGATGCGGCGTGAGCGAATTCGCTTGACCTTTATAATAAAAGCGGCCCGAAATAAATCTAGCAGCGGATTCAGCGAGCGCCGCTCATTACAGTTCCACCCGTCCCTCTTTCCGTTCCGCGAATCGAGAACACAACGCTACAGGCAGTCGATAGAGTTGAAGCGACGATAGTTTGGTATATTCGTCTAGCTGAATACGATTTCAACAACTACCAAAGCTTATTATGTCGATCCTTCTGTTGAGGTTCGCTCCTAACAGAAATTGTACATACTTTGCCGAATTGTACATCGGCGTCCGAGGATTTTTGAACAAATCAACACGACAAGTTGGACATTTGTTAAAAACAGTGTCTGCCGTTCAAGCTCAACCATTTTAATCTGCTTCCCTGTCCTCGTTCACCACAGCGACATTCGTTTCTCTCTTAGATTTCTCGCCTGAGTGTTGTTGCGCGGAGCGACTCGCAGCAACAACTCGAGTATTAGTTTCAACAATTGGATTTATTGTTATCTCCGTCTCTCGGCCCGCACCTCGGCATCTCGTGCTCATTTTTTCCGCTACACGATTTCTCGTCGTCCTTCGATGTGTTTTGCTAAACCATTGTTTGTACAACCTTTCGCCGGAATAACTGTTGTTCGAGTCATGGTGTGCTGCGCGAAGACACAAGGAAGTATGGAAAAAGTGTCGGGAAGTTGCCAAGTAGGAGAACCGCATCGCAGACAACGTTTCAAGATTTCATTGAAAAATCATTTCGATGTTGCAACGAGCCGGTGCTGCATTTTTCTTTCGCTGGACAAGCAGTTTCCAATCTTCCATGGATTCCTGCATAAAAATCTTCCGTTCCTTCCTCCTTGTAGCGCAACTTGCTTTATTTGAACGTACTCACGCATCGTCCAGTCTGCAAGAATGGAATTGTTATTGTTGAAGCCGAGCGAAAAAACTTTTGCTTGACTGACACTTTAATCTCCAAGTGTAACTAGAAATCGGTGGAAAAAGTTGTTCACACTCGTTTCTTTGTCAGAGGTAGAAACACGTGCATCGGTATGAAGTAATGCAAAAAGGAGAATTCACTTTCCCGATATGTCGTCGCGTGAAAGAGGAAGTGGCCGATTGCGGAGACGCTGAGGAAGATGTCAAAAGGGATTCGCGGTATTGCAAGGGTTCGCATGATCGGAGATTCTCCAGCTCGGAGAAGGCTATCGGTGCGCGGCTGGCAATGAGTATCGCGGTGGGGCCATCTTTGCTCTTTGTCCCGGTGACCTCTCCAACGCAGATTGCTCTTGGGTATTATACGAGAAACGTGGCCATAATACTCGCGCTATGACTATTTCGTATACTAACGGTACATAACGGCCGACTGGTTTACGACGGCCCACTAAGGGAGGACTAAGCTTCACTAGTCGAGTTGCTAGCCGGTTATACTAACGAGGCCTCGAGAAAGCCAGATCACGATTTGATACGTTGCGTCGCTAAAAAAAAAAAAAGAAGATGTGACAATCCCGGCATAAGGCCATGCCTTAATTATCCACGCTCGCCTCGTCACATTTGATCGATGAACTTGCCGGAATTAGCGATGTTTCTACGCCCGGGTAAGGTAGCTGAACGCCAGAGTTTCTATCGGATCATATACATATGTACGTAGAGCTGGCGAGAGCGTGATGAGAGGAGCATCACGTTTGAAATAAGTATGTACATGATCAGAAATGCTTCGCACCTTGACAATGACGATACAAGATATATCGCGGTGCCGTTAGAAAACCACTGGTAGCACGGTCAACGACCTTGATAACATTAAGCGTCCTCTGGCCGCGGTGAACGCGGCTTGAAAATTTGCTCGACCCCTACCAAAAGCGTTTCTAACTTGTATCTGTCCTTAGAACCGGAATAGAACGAAATCAGCAGCGTGCTTGTGAATGTTGGTCAAGATCAAGGAAAGGGTGAGTGTTTGTAATTCACTCTCTCGTCGGGCTGGCTTTGTTTCCTGTTTCCGAATGGTTTCGATGGAAAACGTGTCTCACGGCGGAGGAATTTCGCGCTGCGCTCATATTAATGAGTTCTTTTAATTTGCGATCGTGCAGTCAATGTATCGCAGCGCGCAGAAAAGTATCGAGACGAAGATAATTAGTATAACGTGAGCTTGTAGAAGAAATATTAAACGGCGTGGTCTATCAAAGGCAATTTTTGTTTTCGCGTGACGGTAAGTCGGCCTTTGAAACGTCGGAATGAATAATTACGTTCTCACAATAATGGTAATGGGAACAACCTGGTCCGCTATTTCCGTCCGCGTTTGTTTACCTCTTTATTTCTGACTGCAAACCGGTCGGCCGGACGTTTCTTTGCGTTTTAAAAACCAGACCTGGTTCGCGGTCTTTTGTTCCTACGCGTTATCTAGTTGTTTCAGCGCCATATCCGCCTAGATGTCGTAAATTTGAGGGAAATGCACGGGCCGAGTTGGTACCGTAGTCCCAGAGACCGCATAAACGGGGTTTTACTCGTCGCTGAGCGCATTCCCTTATTATTCACCAGGGGCGTGTTTCTGTCCAGATACATTTGAGACAAGTATTTGGCTTTTTTATTACGACTCGAGAGGTGGCTGAATTTGAATTTACCGAGACCCGTGGGTGTATGCTAATAGACATTTGTCGAGGCCGGAAGAGCCCAACTAATTTATACAGCGTTCATTATCGAACACTCCGCCGTTCCTATCCTACGATTTCAGGTATTCAGCAGCAAACTTTGATCATTAATGAGAAAAAAACTAGCATCACGTTTGTGAATCTCCGAAAGAATGGTTTGCATATTTGATGGGTCGCGGCGCCGCGCCGTCGAGCTCTAATGCGACAGTAAAGTAAATGAGATATCGATACGGAAGAACGGATGCAAACTTGCACCATGGAAAATACTTTTAACACATCCTCGACGAAAGGAAAAATATACGCAAAAAAAAATCGAAACAATCTCATCAGGTTTTTATTTCGCAATATTAAGCCTCCTAGTCGAAGAATCCAGTTGGCATTTAAAGATTGCCATTGCGAGGCCACACTTATAGGCGTTTAGGCTTACTTAAATACTTGCATAATGCTCAAAACCAGTGTTCCAGGAAGCGGTCAGGCAAGGTTGCGCAACTAAACGCAAATAGTGATGGTCCGTTCTAACGAGCCTAGCTCGAAACGACCGTCTGCGACCCCGCCGTTAGAAAGCAAAAGTTAAGGCAGCTGGAACATTCCAGCAGTTAAGCAAGATCATTCCCACTCGAGACAGCCTTGATCCCTTTTTCTCTCTCGATCATCCAGCATGATCTACACTAACGAATGTTCTACGATGCGACGAGTCGTTTCACCGATTACGCGAAGAATGCGAGATTTCAAGGAAACGAGTCTACAGCCTTGTATATTAATATTCACAAGCATTCTGTTGATACACTTTGCTGAATAGCATTTATCGAGGAAGAATGAAAAAGGTATCCACTAAAAGTACGTTTGGTAAAGCGTAGGTGTTGACAAATTTCTGTTGGACATTCTCGGTTCGGCCGGTGTTTGTTCGCTTCCTTTGGATTCTATGTATCCTTCAACATTGTTCGACCGTCTGCAACCTCTAACGGTATGGGTGAAG
Organism: Holcopasites calliopsidis; assembly: GCA_023838395.1. Lineage (NCBI taxonomy): Eukaryota > Metazoa > Arthropoda > Insecta > Hymenoptera > Apidae > Holcopasites > Holcopasites calliopsidis. The sequence continues at coordinate 5,245,902 of JALHAQ010000009.1, forward strand.
AGCTAATCGTTATATCATTATCCTTGAGTGCCTAGCACGCGCGTTTCTGCTAGAGGCTAGAAGGGAAGCTCAACGGGTCTATTCATCTCTTTTCCTTGCATCCGTTTTACTTGATTATTTGTATAATTGTATAGTTTTCACTACCTGTTCTGATCGATTGCTAGCGCGTTGCAAAATGCGAGTATCGAGCGTACCTGCCACTTACATTTCCGTCGAATAAGTCTAGAGTCTGGAGCGTTAAATTCGCTTTGCGTACTAAAATCATGCGTAGAAATTGCTCGTCATCAGACTCGGAGTCGTGGAACGAGGAAAACCGCTGCGTACTATGTACCTAAATGGTCGATCGGGCGTTGGAAAATTCCGTTTAATCCACTTTGACGAAAACAAGCGAAACTTGCATACCATGAAAGTTGCCGAGGGGAAACTTTGAAAACAACTTTCGACATACGAATGCTTGAAATGCACGAGCATCATCTCTCTAAGGATGGCCGGAAATAGCGTGAAATTTTCACGGGGAAATAATGAAATCACCGGCCGGCCGAATGTAAATATACATATATTGTATATATTTTCAAGTGACACGATCTATGACTCTCTCCCGTCTTCGCCTGACTCACGATTCACGCTCAGTCTGGTCTGACTGGTGCGAGCCAACCGCGTGTCCTCCGTCGTGTCACTAACCTATGTTACCGTATAATCAGCGAAGCAGCCACGTCTAATCTTCCATTTGATATTTTTCAGGTTGGAAGAAAACCTATGACTCCACTTGCTAGAACGTGCGCCAGAAATATCGGAGCAGTTTTCAATTAGATTGCGATTCTGTCAGGTGAAATTTCACGACAGGTGTTGTCTTCGGTTATATATTAGTCCAAGTTCTGTACCCGTTAAAAGTCTGAATCGAGCAAACGAAAAACTACGCCCGGTCACGGGGGAATAGGAATTCCGCAAAGCTTTTTGCACGCGAAGAGACGACCGCAAACGCCCAACGCTATGTAAAACGGTGAAAAACTTGAGAAGTATTCTGACTATCGTAATATGGAAGTGTGACAGGAATTTTGTTAGCCGCGGCGGACGAGCAATTCGCAATGGACGTTAGCCGGGGTCTGTGACCAGCGGTCAACGACGAGGATTAGACTCAAGGCCGAATTAGAGTGACCGTGTGGTCTGTCTGCGACTGCGATGCCTCTGAACGAAAACCTCTTTCGAGCGTTATAAGCGAGGCATCACGAAAACATCTATTTTTACATTTTACAGTTTCAGAGACATCGCTAGCTCGCAGTTCGAGTAAGGCGTGGCTGCTGCGAAGGTGATCCTTTACAGGCCAGGCAAAAGGCCCTCCGAGGAGCATTAATTATATCTGAATATATTTCTTCGTCTTTAATGAATAGATCCGCAATTACGGTGAGAATCTCGGAAGCAATCGATCAATGAATCGATCGGGTAGTTGCGCAACGGGAAACCGCAGTATTTCTGAATACACGAAAGCACACTGTTTACAGGCTACACGATCGTGTTTATCGCGTGACTTTATTCCCCAGTCGGATGCCAAGCTCTACTATTTTCATTCTTCGAACCGACGAGCCGTTGAAACAGAAAATAGGCCGGGGGTGGTCGGCAAGGCGGGCGACGAGAAGAATTTAGGGAAAAGACATGATTCTTTGTGGTCCACGATGAACAAAGTTTCGTACAATTATCGGTCCGAACAGTTTATTCGCGAGAAATTTGACGGCTCTGGCTGGCGGGGCATGATGATTCGCGTGAAAGGTGAAAGACCTGGTATATGGGACACTGGCTGGTCAGAACTTGTCTACGTATAGAACGCATTGGAGGAGAGAGAGAGAGAGAGAGAGAGGCGAACGACCAGCGAGAAATTGAGACTATGCTCCTTTCTTTCGATTCGAATACTGTGTCTAAGAAATGTGATATGAAACCGTTTGTCTACTACTTGTTGCAACTCGATGCTACTACTATTATTAGAAAGTGAACGGAGAATTCATCTATTTGAAACATTGTTCAACAGAAATCATATGAGAAAATGAATTGCAACACATAAATGATACGTCAATAGTTCCCTAGTTCTCGTGCGCTTCCAGCAGCGCAAAGTTCGTTGGGACGCGTGGGGAACGTTTAGCAAGCATTCCAATCGAATCCATCCGGGTAGCAGCATGGTCGGCAGTCGATCGCTTCCTCGTTCTGCCAGTCTTGTGATTCGAAGCGGAGCCGCGGGGAGTACCAGTTAACCGCTTGGCATCGATGCGAAAAAGATTTCCGATGATGTCCGGACATCGTTACTAAGCCGTCGCTACGCGACTCCGGTGAGAGCGATCTAACAGAAAAGGAACGGGAGAAGCGCAACGTAGGAGCAATGCCCCTTGGGTCAGGGTCAGTACCCTTTGGCACAAGCCACTCCGACCGCAGCCACGCACGTATCGGGCCTCGATACACACCTGTGTGTGTAGCTGCTTTTTAGCTACCGATAGCTAAATTCATCCTGACAGATCTTTTTGGCCGCAACAATTTTGCGAAAACTGTATCTGTCGAAGATGCGGCACGGCCCCGTGTTTCCGCGGTCCGTTTTGCTTACGGTATATATGTACTTGGACGGCCGTACATCGAGCGCAGAATGATCTTGTTATGCAAACAAGTATGCCTAGGTTTCGTTTCTTATTCGGCCAGCCCGACGCGATCTGAAATTGTAATCGCCATTCTGCGCTGTTCTGGATTACCGTTTCCTGCGGTACCCTTTGACGAACGCTATCGTGATTCAATGACCAGCCAGTCGAGCAGGTACACGTTCATCTGAATCGAGTCGGGACAACCTTGGCGAGACCAGTCTAGAGATCTATGTCTAGCCTGCGTCTAGACAAATTGGCCGTGACTAGCAGCTATCGTTTCCTCTAACGTTCTCCTAGAGGTCGGCTTGTATGTGTAGATGCAGAGACACGTGAAAGTATTCACTACTTCTTTCGTATCTGCTTGTCGTCTATTCATTGCCCTCATGGCGTTACGATTTATCTGACTCCTCGATGAATCGTTTGTTGGAAAAATTAGTAACCCTTGTTACGAATAAACGCTCCATCTCCATCAATGACTGTCCCTGTAACGATAAGGAGGAATATGTTCGGTCTCGGTGAGTTCCATATAAAGCAGTTGATAAGGGAGAATCGTGAATCGTAGCCCTCTCGATATCGCCCCTTTAATGAACACCCGTTCTCGCGTTTCCCCTTTCCAAATCAATGACGATCGTCGAGCGGCGAACGAGGCGATGAACCGACCGGGCGCCTTCGATCGGGAGGGTTGAAAATAGGCCTGCACCCTTCCTCCGTGTATGCAGAAATACCACCGCCTTCTAGACAAAAGATTGCTGAGAACTTGAAACGTAACAGGCAATACAGTAAACAGGATATAAATATTTCTAAACCTTATCAACTCGTAGAAGAACATTTAGCTTTTTCTAACATGTAACATTTAGATTTTTATAACATAGCCACCTACTACAAGTTTCGAATGTTCGTGAAAGCTATTGCTGCTGCGCACTGATTCGATCGTCCTTGTCGTTTCAAACATTCTAAGTATATTTCTATGTAGATAGCACTTGAAGTGGTACCTGACCTTTCCAGAAAGATTGAGCATGACAAACGTTCCTCGTTAAGTTTGATCGGTTGATACCGCGATCGAGATCTAATGCTGTTATCTGTTCTTATTGGACGACGTTTTTGCTTGCGTCACCCACCCCCGTCACTTATCGCTCGATAAATTCCCTTCCGGTCGATGTGCCCGCAGCTATGCGAGAAAGTGTGGCCGTACTTCGCCTTCTGTACCGAGGTGTGCCTGAGCTCGGGCCAGAACTGCGGCTTAGGTGTTCCGTTTCTCATCTCGCACACCTTGATTCACTTTTCCCTCCGGCTCGACGATTCACAATGAAACATAGCAAGCGTAATCCGTTGCCCACAGAATTACGTATTCGCCGAACACACACAGACTTGGATGCCTTTTCATTTATTAACTGATCAAATGGACAGTGATAAGGAGACGAATAATTCAGCATCTGTTTTTCCATTTTCTTTTTCTTTTTTGTTCCAGCTGGTGAACGGCCTCGATGGGCATAGGTATGTTTGCGAGACCGAGGTCATGGAAGAGGTAACTTTGGCCAATACAGCCTCTGTGGATTATACCCCCCCAGGGAATCATGGCAATAAAAACGGAAATATCATCACGCTTACATTAAAGAACAATCATCTTATCGTAGAAACTGAGGAGCGAGGAGTAAGTATCGTTAGCAAAAACATCGAGGACAAAGCGAATACATATGTAGACATAGAGTCACTCTGATTCGATACGTATAGCGGCGCAAGTTGGTCGGTGCGCGAGGAGGACTTTTCATAGATTCAATTAAACGGAATTTGTCGGTAATTGAAAAGCCGCATCATTAGGTTAATCTGTGCGTAAAAATGCTGTACGCGTAAATAGGTTAACGTGTAAAGTCGAAGGACTCGGTGACGCCTATTACATGGGAGTTGAATGTCCGTGCCTTCCCGGCGATAAAACGATATCGCTGGAAAAAAACAGAGAATTATCAGACTTGTCGGAGAATTATCTACGATAAACCGTGAAGTTGCGTGGCGACAGGTGAAATCTAGAGTTGGAACTCGGGCGCTGATCTTTCCTCGGAGGGACGACAATTTTTCAGCTGGTTCGTCATATTGCAGTGTGCGAAGAAAATGTTTACCGTCGCGTCGTATGAACTTGATAGGGAATAGGAAGCGATCTCCTCGGTTCTCAATAATGCCGATTTTGCTTTCGGCCACTGTTCTTACCCACTCGCGGAGCGCAAGTATCGATGTAGGCTAAGCGCAAATCTGCTGACAAGCGCACCTTAGCCCACTTCCTTCTAGCAAAGGAATTTCAAAAAATTACGCGATACTCTTGCCCGAAAGGAGCACAGAAAGAAACGGGAGAAACAACGGAAGAAGGCTTAAGGGTGAATGCGCGAAATTCTTCGGCGTAATACTTGGCCTGACGCCAAGACGTGGTTGTTCACCCTCGGTCACGCGAAATGCCCTCCGAATTCGAGTAATTCTTACGCTAGCTCGGTCTAAGCTACGCGATTACCTCGCAATCGTCCCTAGTAACAGTTCCATAGGATCCCGCGTTAATTGAACGGAAAGCGTGGCCGATTAATTCTTTCAAAACGATTAGTTCTAATTAACATTGTTGGCGGTCATCTCGTTGAGAAGATAAATTTGGGTTACAAGTTATTAGGTAACCAGTAGTCGAGTATTAATAACTGCTAATAAGAGGGTACGAACTACGCGTCGTACGTTAACTAGAGCATCATCCGGGATCAGCAATGCGTGATCTCGCACCCCATTATGCATCGATTAATCTATTACGAAGCGTTCCCCTTCTGATCAAACAGATTTATACGCGAACCATTTCAACACGAATACTCTCACTTGCTTCAAAGATGTGTTTCTATTCTGGCATTTCCAATCACTCACAGCACACGAGCGACATGCCCCGCGGGCCGTGGCAAAACGTGATGCACTAACAATAAGTCAGGCTCTTGAACGGAGCGAGTAGAAACGCGTCGCATGGAAGAGATTAGAGACAATAGCGTCAACTAATTCTGCCGCCCGTCGAGCCCATTGTGGTTGCACTTATACACGGCCACCTGAGAGTTGTGGCTGAACTAGAAACATCGATCAGAAGATCTATAATATATGTATAATGAATTCGTTGTGCCGGCGGCGAACATCATGATGCTTCTGTTAAACATCAAAATCGTTCCCATCCTACTTCGAAGCCACAGTTATGTTTGGAACCAATAGTCTGGATGTTCTACAATTCTCACAGTATCGCGACGATTCGAAAACAGCCTACGCTTGTAATCTATCTGCGTTGGTCGAAATGTAATCTATTCTTCTTGGGTTGTTCTTTTCACTTCTACCTGCAATCGTTTCAAGTAGGTCAATGGCAGAATTGAATGACACGCAATAAGAACGCTTTTGCCTGTACAAGTTCCATAGGCGCGTGACTTGATAAAGATCGGAAAGAATTAACGTAGCCTGATCGCGTTCTAGGTGACGATGGAGGATAATAAAAATCGCAGGTATCAAGATAACGGCTGCTCGTTCGTGGTCGAGGTGCAACCTAGCTATCAGAACGAAGAAGCCGATGCCAATAAAGGATCCTCTGAGGACGTGACAGCTGCTGTCACCGACCAGCACGCTTTGGTTCACAGGGCAGAGATTCCGGAAGACAGATCATCGGGTACATGATTCTCAATGCACTTGTTCTACGATGCAGCGGATAAGTAAATTGATGCAAATGTACACCTATGATACAGGTTTCGAGAACGCAAGACTATTCGGAAGCACGAACACCGGATTGTCGCAGTCGGATCTCTCGATTTCGAGCCAGGAGTCGGTTAACCCCAGCTACCGCTATGGAAATCAAGTGGAGTACGATGGGGGCCATTTAGGTTACCCGATGTACGGAGGCAGTTACGAATCCGACACACTGTCCCGGAAACTCGAGGGAGGTTCTAAGTGGGTGGAATTCGATAAGTCGCCGGATACCGAGAAGACGTTGCTGAACGTTTCTAAAACGTCAAGCATCGAGAGGGATGCAGTGGAGAGAAGCGTAAGTGGTTATTTTTTTTTTCTGTGTGGGAGGATGAGATTGTTCGGATTTCTGAAAAATGTGCATTCTCAGTGGAGCTGTATCTTTTTCTTCAGCCGTCGATATCGGGAAAACAGAGCAACCTGGACGCTTCGCAAGGATCCGGGGGATCGATGGACCAACAGGATTCAACGGACATCTCCACGGACACGGTGCGCTCGAACCCGAATCTTCGAATGAACGGCACCACACCGAACAAGCTGGAGATGGAGCAGCAGAAGGCATTTAGCAATAACTTTGAGAAATCGGAGGGCAACAAGCCCGTGGTAACTGGAGCACTACTAAAAGACCACCAGGTCCAAGAGGACACGTTTCAGGAACAACAGCGGAAACTAGGTAACGGGACCCTGACGCCGGAACACAAAGAGGACGGCAAGCCAAAGGACCAGAAGCCCGAAGGCAGCGCGTTCGTGCCGTGTCACAAACGCAGTGGAAGTGTCCCACCGCGTTTGATCGAAGAGACACTGGATATCTACAGTCAAATTAGAACCAAAAGCATACTTCCAGCTTTGAGTCCGAGATTCGAGCTTCTTCAAAATGAAGTCAGCCCTATCGAGGAAAAGGAAAGTTAATCGAGGCAAGTGTATCTAAAGACTTGTGCGTTTAGAGCCTTTTGCAAATCAATAGGAGCACGGCGGCGAATGGCCAGGGATCCAATCCATACGAGATCGCGCTTCCTCTTTCGTCCGGAACAATTTTAGAGCAAGGACAACGCGTCTTCTTTCTGTGAAGACATTCTCACAGATTCGAACGATTTTCGGAATACTGGCGTATCCCAGTAACAGCACCGTCGTTCGAACAATTTTGTAAAGAAACAAAAGAGGACCAACGAGAAGATGAAAAGAAGTCAGATGCAAGTTGGTGGTCGTCGTATCCAAGGGAGAGGATGTTTTATAGCTCGCTGTTGGCAGAGATGCTCGGAATTATTGACAGTATGTATTCCAATTACTCTCCACTCTCCGCGTTTCCCACATCTTAAACTTAGCCCTTCTGCTACTTCCGTCTCCTCTCCTTCTTTGCCTCTCCGCCGCTGTTCTCTCTCCGTGCGGGTGCTCCATCTTCTATCCACCCTGTCCAACCGTTAAATTTACCAAAGAACGGATCTACGAACCGCGATGAACAAACTCGACGCGCTCCTGTGTTCCTGAAGCAATCGCGACTGCCTGGTGGCGTATTCGAAACAACGAATGCTCGTTTGTCGCGACGAGCAGAAACCGACGCACGAATGTTCGTTGCTTGTATCGCAACGAAAACAATGCTACGGGTTATTCGAGGGAGAGGAATTAATTTGACAGAACGAGCAGGAAATTTATGTGGCGCTGATTAACCAACAAGGAGAAGGCTATTAAACTGTTCTTCCCTTGCCCAGTCGCACCGTACGTATCATACCTATGCGACTGTTTCCCTTTTACGAGTTTGTCGCATGACTCTCGATTCCGTTAAAAGTGTCTTCGAGAGAATATTGTCAGGACATCCGCGTGCACGAAACGTGAATTGTATTACAGGAAGAGTATCGATGCCAAATTTTTTAAGCGATTCTGCATTGTGCGAGTACTTTAGCAAACGAGCACAGGTTCGCTAAGAGTTTTCTATTGTGCCAGAACGTAGGCACGAAATAACATATTATACATGTAATTAAGCAAGGCAAGCGGGACGGTATTTGGTGTTCAAGTTACTAGAGAGCAATGAGCGTGATTTTCTACTTTCGACCAAATACGGTGTCCGATTTCGGAATCTAGAGGGTGGTGGTGGTCACGGTCGTTTTAGTAGGCCTTGTACGGCTGGAATAGCTCGATCTAATTTCAAGGCTCTACTTGAAGATAATCAGCAGTCAGCAGCAAACAATCCTATGCACGTGTATGCGGAAAACATGCGGTAAATACGATTCCGGGGAGTCGAACGCAGGCTTAAAATGAACGTTACGTGGATTCCAGTGCCAAAATAGTTCCTTAAGGTTTTGTCGAGAGCAACTCGATGAACGTACGCCGAGACGACTGTACATCGTATACTTGATGATCGTACATCACTTATACGTTTCGAACGAACGCCGCGTTATCAATATTTCAGATTTTATACGCTTCCGTTATACATACATATAGTACGAACGTTGTTGTTGATATGGTGCTACTACGTACGAATCTGTGGGAGTAGAGCGTAGTTTATGGAATATTATCTTTAGCCTTTTCCTTCTACGTCATAGAATTTGACAAATTGCGGGCAGCGAATTGTTGATATAGCTATCGCATAGAGGTTCGCATCTCCGTCTAATGTGAATGCAAACGACAGGCCGTAATACAATTACCAAGATACCTACGATCCTGCACGACTCGTAGGTACGTATACGAATCCATCGTCCGGTCCGAGCCGATGAATGCTATTCATCGAAGTCTATTCATCGACTCGTGTGAATCGTCGCCGTAAGGTCAACAGAGAGTATAGTGCATGTAATGATCAAGTGTCGTTCGCAAGAATTTAGCAGCCGTATTCGCTCAACTTTCAAACAGAATCGTTTCAGTTTTCACTCGCACGCAGTGCTATGCCCCCTCCTCCCCCTCCCCCCTAGTCACTCCTGCTTTTACATCGCTACCGAGCAATTCTAGTTTCCAGGCGAATAACTATCGTCTGGCTGTTACTAGATGGTATTAGAGATCTACCTATCTGTGAGCTAGTACCACTTTTCTACATACATATAATACCTGAATGTCTCGCGTATTCCTACAAGTATTCTCACCACGGGTACCACACGCGAGTAGCTGGTCGCATAGCGGCCGAGTATTTCGGTCGCCCTCTCGTCGATTTTGAACGCTCTAAAAGTAACGAGCGCGGATAACGAAAAACGCTCATATAGTTGAAGACAGCAAAATCTCGGGAACGAGATGCTTCCTATGTAGAATGGGAGGAGTCGAATAACGTCCCATCGCATCCCGCAGCATCGGTATGTAAGGGGACGGTAGAGATAATTACTCGTAGATTCTCGTCCAAGTAAGACATAATTATCGATTAAGCGAAACGCGGATCACCGAGATCCAGACAGAAAGCCGTTCCATATGATCAATTAAATTCGTATCGTAGTAGTAATTAAGCGAATGAATCTTCCTTTTCTTCGTGCACGTGCAAGTTTCAGCATCGTTCCCCCAAGGGAAAGTGGATCGAAACGATTCAATGTCCGAAAGTAACATTGTCCATAGCGCTATGTAACTGTATGCTCGGGGCACATGTGTATTTTAAAAAACGAATGTGTTGACATTCATTTTCGCTAAACTATCACGTTGTACATGTCAAGTTATTTTGCAAAATAAACTATTCGACAGAAAGTCTGAATTGTCCCGAGTTCTCGCGGCAATTGGTCCACCAATTATCATTATATTCGTCAAACAGCTCATTCCTAAAAAAAAAACCTTCCTAAATGCACAAAGACAGCAGGTTATTTCCGTTACAATCAACCAACTGATCGGGGTCTCGATGCTTAGCTAACCGCAGGGGATAAGTATCGTGTCGGTAATACGATTCTAAAAGTGTGCAGAGGGTGCACACCCTAACAGCGTAAGAACCATCAACCAAACTAGTAGTTCCACGCTCGAGGGATGACTACTTTATTCACCGTAGTATCCCAACGCTACACGCCACTCGAAAAGCTCCGGGGATGAAACTGCACCACCCCGATTGATAACACAGCATTAAGGGATGGACGATGAAGGGTGGAAATGCGAGGCTAGCGTCACCGGCGGACAATTCGGCAAATGCGATGACTTGGGTGAAACGCAAAACATTACTGAATTATGCATGCGCGTTTTTAGTGAAAACCTCTAACATACGCCCATCATTGTTCCTCCCTTTAGGTTTCACCAATGCCCGTCCGCGGACAACCGTTTGCGATTACGCTACTGTTTTCCCCCCTTGATATGCATGTACAACGATAGATGCGAAGTAAAAAGTTTAAATAATGTTACGACAATAATATTGCGCGATATGACAGGAAAATGTGTAAAGCACAACAAAGGACATGTTCATTAAAACACTAGAGATCGTTTTGAGAAGCTTTTAATACACATATGTATTTCATAGGATACACATGCCGGCTGAGAACGATACACCGGTAACGGGCGTTCGTTGAAGAGTTTCTTCGACGAAAAGGCAATTATTCGATGAAGAGCGCGAAGCGGTTGCGATCATGAGCGACATGGTTCTTCACATTTCGCGAATGTTATGCGGATCGCTTGCGCGTTCACGAGAGCCGCTGATTCGATCATGGGAAACGGGACTGCCCATCGACGTACGCCACCGGGCATTTGACCAATTATTTTTACCCGTGGATTCGAATGATCGGTACGCGGCGATTAACGCCGATTTAATCCCGACGCCCTTCAGCGACCGACCAAAAAAAAAGAAGAAAAAAAAAGACGGAGAACGGTGGCGTAAAGAGGTGGTGTAAAGGGTGGTAAAGCATCGTATCTACGCGTGTGTGACAAGGGAGCGTTGCTGAATAGGAGGTTAAGGGTGATCGGGGTAGAGAAAGAGGGGGGAAAGGTGCAGTGGATGGAACGGAACGGAGACAATGATGCTGGAGGAAAACGACGAGAGGAGAGAAAGAGAAGGAACGGTGAGGGTTGAGGAAGGGGGCGTCGGTACAGATACCGCATTATGAAAACACGAATGTACTTTTAAATCAATACCACCATCGCATTGTGGGGAGTGCGCCGGTGGGGGGCGGTACATCCCGGGATATAGAAGAAGAGAGAATAGCGGAAGAAGGAAGGGGTGTGATAAAAGGATAGGTACCAAGAGAGGGTGGTGAGCACCGGTAACCGGTTATGGCATTGCTCAGCCTCATAATGAGTACGACGCGACGCGTTGCACTTACCACTAGAATGGCTTTTGACAAGGCGATCCGTAGTCAGCCGCCGACGCTTTGGAAGCTTCGGGCTTGGTTGCGGGACGCTTCGTTCTTGATCGTCGTTCACTCATCGACACACCATTCGCTTCGTCATCCTTCGTCAACTGCACCACGCACCGACATGCCCAGAAGCGGAACGGATACGACTTTGAGAGCGTATCGCGATGATTCCGTGCATCGTTTTCCGATAAAACCGAGTCTAATTGGGAGGAAAGTCGGTGTGGCAAACCAGAATCGTTTAATTCGGTCAGCTGGATTTTGATCGATGCGCGACGGAGAAAGTATCGGAAGATTATTACAAAATAGAAGAGGGAGGACGACAAAAAAAAACGATAAAACCGGGGCAGTGCAGGTTGTTTCCCACGAGGTGTACTCTGGCACACGCGAGCTATAAGCCAGAGAGGAATATTTATTTTCAATAATATCGATGTCGCGATTCCCGCTGTACCTTTCGTAACCGTTTTAATGCATCGCCGACCGGCCAATTTATATGCGATACGAAATTAGAGTGTACGTTAATTATTTTAATTGGTTCTGCCAATTAAGCGCAAGCATTGTATAGAACCGGACAATGATCACGAAACGGGCGTATTATTTGCTAAACACATTGTCCTTCTGGCTTGGCGCGCGGAGCGATGAGAGATCTGCGAGGTAGGTAGGTGGCAGACGGTAAACCCCGTCGCTCCATCAATTAACTTGATTAGAAGCGTCCATGTTCAACGATTCAAATCAAGAGGGATAAGAAGAGCCTCGACTGAAATTTGTACGACGATTTTCTGTGAATGATCGATCGCGGAAGCGACACCTGACCGAAGTCGAACAAAAGGTGAACCCGTCACCGATTCCCCCGTTTACAAACACGATCCACAAGATCTTGAGGGAGCAGAATGGCTGTCCCTTTCAACCCCTCGCTTCGCCCAAATTCCTTCGCTCGATCGGCTATCAAAATGATTCTCTCGACCTAAGAGAGGAACCATTTCTTTCTATCGGGAGTTGTTCGATTTTGAAACAGGAATTGAGCGGTGACGGCGATGTGGGTCTCAACGCAACCCTATCGCGTTCGCCGACGTCCATTCGCGCTTTCTTATCCGATAGCATACACGCTCCCTGTGCATTCGCGTTGGTGTGGTGAGCCTCGCATACACTGCCGCGCGTGGAAAGGATGATGAAAGCATGCTCGGCCACCTGTATGCTTTAACCGTGGATCGAACCTTACCTGTTACTCGGCCGGCACACCAAGCTAGTCGACCCCAAGCCCTCGACCGGGAATTTCCGTTTCCGGTTAAAGACACCACTTACCCCGATTACTCTCTCCCCGGTGAAATCATTCCTCCCGTATTGGGACAAGGACGTATCTCGTATTCGCGAACGTCACCAGCAGCAGACATAATGAACATTTGTCAAAGGACAAGAACGGAAGAAGGATGGGAAGAAATGATTCCGGTCTGGAAACTTGATTATTTGATTACTCTTCATAGTGATTATGGAACGGATTCGGAATAGAGCTCGCATGTTTTCGCTTCGATCAAGTGTATGCATAAATATTCCATGATATACGCGCTGCAGCTGCAGCGGCAATGCGTTCGCCGCCCGTAATCGTGATGCGAATGAATTTTAACGAAAATTCGCGACGATAGCAATAGGACGCGAAATCCGTCTGGTTAGGTACGTGGAGAAAACAAAGCAAGGGTTGGTAAAAATCGTGTATCGTTCGAAAGGCGTACGTGCATCGACACGAGCACTATTTCGATGCAGTTTACAGAGTTCGACGGACACACAGCGGCTGATGAGGGGTGGCGATGTTCCTGGCAGGATCCCCAGGCACGTGGTGCTACTATTGATTTTAATTTTAGTGAAAGAGGTGGAAAAATTAGAGGGGTGGCATGAGAAGGGCTGACACACGGTAGGAAGGAAAAGGGAGAGTGAGCGGATACCGGAGCGAGCAAGAGATACGCGTCGAATAAGAGAACAGAGTTATGTAGAGGATAGAAGAGGAGAGACATAATGTCGAGTGCGGGCACCGTTGAACAGTTTCGCTTTCATTTCCCTCTTTAACCGAAGGCAAAGGTAGTCGCTGCGAGGGCGGGAGGCATCGCGGTGCTCGAGGCCAAGCAAGAGGCAAAGAAAGAGGGTGAAATGAGAGAGTTAGTGCGCGCGGCGGGTATGGTCGAAAAAAGAGCCCCGAAGTCGGTTAGAGAAGCTGAGGGGTAAAGGAGGGTGGGATACAGCCTCGACTCTGTAAAACGCAGAGCTTCGCTATTTTTTTCGCGTTTTGCCCAATTTAGCCCATCGCGGCGCACCGGCAGGTGTCCCGTCCGTCGGTAACCACGTTTCTCAGTCCTCGCGCGCGAGTTTCCTTCATTCCTCCACCTCTTCCGCATTTTCCGGTGACAGCAACTGCGTGTGCGGCACGCCGTATCTACACGTCACGGGCAAATGCGTGCTTTACAGGTGTGTCTACGCGTATACGCGTTTCCACGTCGAGGAACGAGAAAGCGAGAGTGAGACGGAGGACGAAAGGTATACGCGCGCGAGAGGGTGAAGGATGAGTTCCTTTGTGGCTGCCTAGATTAAAGGCAAACGCTGATGGGCCGTCAAAGGAAACTATTAGCGTAGAAGGTAATGCAATATTTTTTTCCCAGCCCGCAGGCTGGATTTCTCCGTGAGTGGTGTTGCGCGACGTTCCTTCGAGGAGAAACGGGGTGCGCATATTATTCGCACGCGTTGAGCAAAGTAGCGTGCGGGGGTTGACGGTTTTAAGGACACGCATAGCGGTCGAGAAATTCTTCTCGCTATTTATTAATATCCGATTGATAATGGCGTTACGCGTCGGAACTCGTTTGAACGAACGAGTCGCGACGGATAATTAATATCATTATGCCCTGCGAAACACAAAGAGCGGAGTTACGACATTTAATTAACAATATTACGAATCGCGGGGCGGACGGGGGCAGGGGGGACGGCCGGTGGCAAGGGGATATAAAGAGAAACAACGGTGTGTTTTTCCTGGCGATAGGCAAGCCAGGTATGTTCGAGGGGGTGGAACCGGCGCGGCGCCGAGAGCGACAAAAAATTGACTTTGCCAAAAGCCGGCATCGGTCGTGATCGTTCTCATTGGCCGGCAGTGAAAAAATCCCATCGAATCAGCGGACGAGGTGAGATTTGCAATTAAAACGCGGGATGGTATACCACGGGCGGGCGGAGGGTGGCGAAGAGCCGGCGTTGTTAAGCGGGGAGGGGTAGGCGGATACCGAAAGGGCGCAATAAATGTACGCATTGCGCAGAATTAGTTGATTAAAATATAAAAGAAGAGCAGTGGGGATGGTTCGGCGCGGCGGGAGGGATAGAAGGAGAAATCTCTTTTCCCCTCTTGCTGTTGCTCCTCTTAGGGGAGAGGGTAGCATACGGCGGAGAGAAAGAGAAAGAACAAGACTAGGCGGGAGAGCGCAGCAGCCCGGGAAAAGAAATAATCTGCGAGCTGTATTGACGTTTCTAGTCTAACTCTGATTGAATTATGCATGAGTACACCGGAGATGCCGAGAGCTGCTGCCCTTCTTCTCTTTTCCTCCCTGCGCGCATCATTTCCTTGCCGCGTGTATGTATAAATATGACCGCGTGCATGGTACGTCCAGAGGGGATGATCTGAGGGAAAGATTGCGTATAGTGGTGTCTCGAAATTGCTACGCGTTCGCGAAGGTGATAATGGACACGTTCTGGCTGGCGTTATGTATTTCTTCTTTACCTTGTAGCTAAACGAGCGAGATCGCATCGCACCAAACCTCTGCCAGGTTATCGCTTTCACGAGAATTGATATACAAGGTTTAGCAGAAAAATACCGGTTCACGCGCGCCCTTTGACAGGAATTGGTTTCGTTGCTGTAGCATGACCGATCTACACGAAAAATATGACAACGCGTTTGGAAAATGTTTTTCCCTCGAGGACTGTTTCGTCAGGGCGGCGGCATATTTTCTAGGCCGACCAGCGCAACACGCGTCTTCTTCGTACACGCGGAGCAAAGGAAAGCTCGAGGTTCCGCTATTAATAGAAAAAAGCAGGCCAGGGGAGAACGAGGCGGATAGCAGTGCGTGCGAGGGAACAGGTGTAGGGAAAGGCTCGCGATTACGGGAAGGGTTGCATGTATTTCTGTGCGTAAATCTTGCTCGGACATGTCCTCTTCGTTTTTGACGGAAGTAAGTGGAAATCACGTAGGCCGCAGCAACTTCGAACGGTACAACGGTATCCGGCAAACGTATGCCTGGTGATCGCTCTGAGAATCGGATTCGCCGAGACGGTGAGCGAGCATAACCGAATATTTCGGACGGCTTCAACAGCTACCCGATATCGTCTCGTCGTTTATCGTGTAAATATTACGTCTATATCGATCGAACGCAATTGGCAGTCATTCTCTGTCGTTTCATTTATTAATCGAATATTTACGGGGAAGCCTGCAACCAAGCGTTGGATAAGGGACGCGGCAGGGAGAGCGGAAATGCAATTAGCATAGAAACAGAAAGATCTCTGTTTGTTTCACTGTCGATATAATTATGAAATGCATTCGTTCGCTGCGGTAAAACAACGATAGGTATATACTTTCTACGGTAATGCGACTAATTATTATAAATGGTCATATTAATTTATAAACGAAATTCATCGAATTACGGGAGCGGCCGCGCCGGAGGCCCCAGCGGCCGAAGGGGAGGCACGCGGCGGGTTGGACCATCGCGATAGGGTGAAACGTGTCAAATGGGAATGCATGTTTTTTGCCGCTTTAGTAAAATCAGGGGTGCTGGAATTACGTTCCTCTGATGCTCCGTGCGCGAGTTTTATTATGCATTTACACACTTGTACAGTTGGTGTAACTACGCATCGCTCTCTGGCAAGCCAACCCGCGACAGGGACCAGAGGGATGTTGAATCTCCCACCATCGCGATCCTGCTATATCCCCCACCAGCCGTCCGTCGATGAGGGAGTTTCGCGTCTAGTACTAAAAACGAGGATCGATACTAAAATGCTTTAAAGCTCTGAATTTTATATCTAACTGTGAGTTGCCGGCCTAACGCGCGCCACTTCACCGTTTGCCGAACGGGATTCAGGGACAAGCGAAACCACAGAGGCTCTACGATACCGTTCCACCCGAACGCAACCACCCCCCAGGTCAGCTTTTCATACTGGTCCACGTTTTTCGGGGGGGGGGGGCCACCTTTGTCGGGACTGTTATTTTATTGTCACCAATTCGTTATCTGTCTCCAACATTTTATTATTTTACCACGAGCAATAGATGCGGTTGTTCTTTAACGGTCGACCTACTTTCCCCTCTCGATTGTACAGAAATAGAGAGACCGTGCAAGAAGAGCTGCAAGAGTCCAAGGTGATCCCTGATTCGCGGATGGACACTCGAGAAAGGTCCAAAGGACCGGTGTCCGAATGTCTGCTACCAGCTTTGTACGCAATTTTACTCCCTTATTGGCAGGCGAACCCTAAAGAGTCGAGCGCATGAGAAGAAGGTGGAAGAAAGAAAGGCAGAAGAGAAAAGAGCGAGGGTTACAGCGCCGCTTCGGCGGGGGACGTAGCGCCCCTTGTTTCATTCCGCTTTTTAATAAGGACCTCGTTTGGAACTCTAGGCTTTAAATAGATCAATACCTACGTACTTCATCCCTGGCAACGAACCCATCCCGCCCCCGCGCGTTCCTGCCCCCCAGTCACCCTTTTTACCCCGCGTTCAACTTCTCTATCCTCTTTCTCTGGCCACCCACCCCACCCTCTTTCCGCTTCTCTAGCTCCCCTTTGCTTCTCCCTTCGTTCAACTCTGTTCTTTCTCGTTTTCGCGACTCTCCGTGTTCGTTGCTCGGCTTCCACCCTGCCGTCCCTTGCCCTACAACTCATCCGCGACGAATCTACACCCCTTTCCGCGATGCCGCTTCGACCACCCTCGAGCGGCCGCATATCGGCTTGCAAATGTAACCTACGCAGAAGCTCGTCCCGCGTGCATCCGTCGTAAGCGCGTGTCGCGCTATTATCATCGTACTTTCGATGTTCCCCGCAAAGCACCCTTTTTCGCCGCGACCGCGACGCTACCTTTCCCTTTTTTTTATTTGACACTTTTTTTTGCTCTCTTTTCCTGCTACCCCTCGCGGGTCCGTTCGCAGCTTTCCTCGTGCCCACCGACCACCCTCCGCGGTCTCGCTCACGGGCTCTCCGCGTGAATGGGCGAAATGTAGGTAGAAGCCCGTTTTCGCTTTCTATACGACGAAAACGAGAGTCACGTACGTTCGGGAGTACCGACGCCAGTAGCATCACGCACGGTCACACGTGGTCCGGCAACCTCTCACCTTTCCACCCCCTATTTCTCCTATCGCTGACCAGCCATTCGTTTCCGCTTCTCCGTCGACCCCCGTCGTCAAACGAATCCTTTGCCGTGCACGTTCCAACAGATTTGCACAGAGTAGAGTTATTCTTTTCAGCTGATTATACGCCGTTGCCTTGCCATTTTACAACGAAAAGATTTATACATATAGAGATGACGATGATTCTCGCTTTCTTCTCAACTACCAATCGTTGCCTCTTCTCTCGTGACACTTGGGCCACAGAGGAATAGAAAAGATCGGTCAGCATGCACATTATAAACGAGCGAGCGCGCGCGACTCGAAGTGAGTGAAAGCGGAAGAAGGTGAAAGAGAAACTCGCCTGATTGGTGACGATGCGGGGTTCGTAGCCCGGAGAGCTGAAGAGCATTGCAAATCGTCTCTAAGCGCAGTGTCAGTTAGTAGTTGAACGGGCTGCTCCCTTATTTAACCGATACGTTGTCCGGTGGCGCGGCGCTTCGGTTTGCCATCGGAGATTACCGATGCAAACTTCTCGACGCGATAAAATCGTTTCTCGCTGACGGTATGGCACGGCGAACGAGCCCGGTCAGAGGCGTTTTATTCATTGCCACCGCTCGTCGTTCGCTAGGCACGGGACGCGGCACCGAAAATCATGAATTCCGGCGCGCCGATTCTTGTATACACGATCGGTTCAATAAATATGTTTCAATTAATTGAAGCGAAATCAAGTTTGGTCTACATGTTCGAAATTTCCCCTTGCGAAAAATGCCCCCCCTTCCCTGCCCCGTTCGCTTTCTTTTTCACGGACGTTCGACCCGGAAAGGGTGATTCCTCGACCTGACCCCGAGAACCGCGTCCTTGACCTATCGACGTGACGCCGAAGCACCACGTCAACCACCGGAAGCTCTCCCCTTTCCGTCAGTTAACCAAAATTCGTTTATTCGAGCGACGAAGGATCCTTCTGAACAAGAGACTCGAGCGTAAGAAAGAACGGCGCGTGGCCAGAGAAACGAAGGAGAAAGCATGCAATTTCCATGACGTTCTCTCTCCATGCTGCTTGTGAAACCGGAGTCATCGTTCGAAAGGTGCAACATTATCGTTGTCAGGGATGATGGCGTACCTACGTGTCAAACAAGCACAGCAGCGTGCAGGGCGCGAACGGAGTCGTGTTGGTACAGAAAGAGAAGAAGAAGAAGAAGAAGAGGAAGAAGCGAGCCATGGGCCGTATAATTTCCGCGGGTCGCCGCAAAATCAATAAAAGAAACATTAGATCGGCGGCTGGCGGTACTGAGCTCGGCAGGGCCATAGGATTGGATGGGGAAAACGAGATGGGAATGGGTCGCGCAAGCGTTGCTAGAAATTCTGACATCGGCGCGGAGCGCCAGTGCTCGACCGTTCGACCATCGAAAGAGGAAAAAGGATATAAGCGAAAGGAGAACCGGAGAAGTTGGCACGGCAGCAGACGTGGCGGCATGGCAGCCGCAGCAGCGGTAGAAGGCGGCAGAGAAGAGGGAGGAAAGGAAAGCAGCGAATCTTATGAAATATGGCCTCCTTACGAAGGAAGTTGAAGTTTGTACTGGCGCTCCTGGGGCTAGGGCAGAGAGCATGCGGAGTAGGATAGAGTGGGAAGAAAACGAACACCGGGCTCGATGAGAAACAAGAAAGGGATAAAGGTAAAGAAATCTGCACGAATATCTGGCTTAGAATCTGGGCCCCGACGAGCCTCTGCCGCGACAAGAATTTCGCCGAGAACGATATCGCAGTTCGATTTTACACTCGAGACAATTAACGAATGCCAATGGTGCCTGTTTCATTTGTATTTAAGCTTCAAGTTTTCCAAGGACGTGGTACAATAGTATTTGGTGGTGGATAGAGATCTCTGGCATTATTCCGAGCAAGCATCGCTTTGCGAGCCACTTGTGGCTCAAACGAAACACCTACATCAGTATCGGTTTCCCTCACATCGGAACGGGAGTGGACCTGACGCTGGGGTAGGTTGCTTAACGATGCAACCAACTCGAATGTAAACGTAGAATCGAGCGAGTTGATCGGCAGAAGGAGGAAGAGGCGTGAAGCACCGTGGATTTGTCAAATGAAGAAGCCTTCGAAAATTCGAGAAAAGGGACGGGAATTCATCTACCGCTAGGCGTGGATATTTATCGAACAGCTTGATTCCTGGTCGGAATCGATCTTTCCGTACCGTCATCGAAACGACTTTATGCGCCACCGAGTAGAGTAGGTATTATACTTTCCCTGCACTTGGCCGTTGCAGAATGTAATTGCACGGACGTACCGTTCAGTACACTCGTTGGAAACCGTTCTCTTAGGCATGAAAGCTCTACCACATGCGTTACGTCTGTCCTCGATCGAAACTACATACGTATGGATAGGTCACTCCTATAGGCCCCATCGATCGATCCCCTGGCACATTTGGGCCCGTAACATTCTAGGGTCGATTCGTTTCCACCGCCCTCTCGACGCCCGCTTATCTGTGCTTATCGTCGCGTCCGCGAGCGAATCTCGAGCATCGCTAAACTCTTGTGTGTAAGCCCGTTATTTTTGTCGTTCGTACGCCAATTGATAGATCGTTGATCAGCGCTGGATCTTTTTCCACCCCCCCCCCCTCCCGATAGAGCCTCTTTTATAAGAAAACAGAAATCTTCGATGGGGGTATGATTCTCGATGCTGCGCTTTAGGATCTTGTTTCATATGCAGTGGTACTCTCCTATTTTAAATTCACATTCGGACGTGCTCGTTCGAACTTGCGAATGGCTACATATTTTATGTAGACGGGACTCGGAGGTATATTTCGTGCGATAACATGGCGGTCAGAATGCAAATAATAGCCGATCGCTAAGCGATAACGAGGCCGGGATCAAAATCGCGACCGGGTCTCGAGAAAGGGGAATCGTCCAGCGAAACGATAGCCCGCTATACTATAATCTATACGCTAATTTCGTCAATTGCATAACATGTCTTTGCTTCTTGATTTTCTTCTCGACGCGTTCTCACAGCACGATGCGAGACGCGACAGCTGTGCCAACAGCTTTACGAAAATCGCATAACCGTTAGTACCCACGGCGCAGGGTTTATGGATATCGGGTGTCGCGAACACGGGTACGCGTTGTCCGACCACAATTTTTATTCCATCGTGCTTTGCAGAAACAAAGTACGATGTTTTATTGTTTGAGCGTGGAAATTCTGTTTGATTAGATGGGCCTTTTCTTCCCACGATTCAGGCATCGATTTAGCAGAGATGCAAAACACCGAAGCGTACAACGAAAATTTGCGAACCACTGAAGAAACTAGTCAGCGTTCTTGCGGCCAAAGAAGTCGAAAACCTCCCGTGAACCCTACGTACCCCCCACTACTGCTGCAGACTCCTTTCTTTCTTTTCGTTGGGCCCACTCCGCGATGGCCAGGCCCGAACGTCGCGCCGCATCGAGCATACACCTAAAGTGCTTGCTAGGCTTTCCCCTCGAGCTGGCGCCCCCGCCCATCAAAAATTCTCCCCACCAAGCCATTGCTAGGTCATCATCTTTGCCACAGCCCTGTGCACTGAAACCTCCTTTCCCTTTGACGATCGGTCCCCTACCTGGTGATGGGTTCACCACGATTGGCGCCCATCGCGAGAGCTTGCTGGTTATCAATGCTGAAAATCATTCCCCGTTCGAGATTCGAACCTTACGATACTCCAGGGAACGCAATCTAACGGAACGTTCGATGTGCACGAGCAGATTTAAACATAGTGGCAGTTTAATCGAATCCCGTGTCTTTCATGATACACGCAACACTCGAAGTATCTGCAAATTTCGAAGATTCAACAACTCCTCACGCAAATAAGTTTCATTACAAGTTGAATCAGACGGCTATCTCTATCCCCTTCTCGTGCAACCCTTGTTCTTCGCATTGCAAACCGCACCATCCGTTTCTCGTTGCCAACTACGTATCTACATATACATACGTGTAGTCCCGAAATGCATCGTCCCTCTAACCGCCTGTGCTGATGCGTGAGACCAACACGGGGGAGGGGGCAAGTGCAACGGCTTCGAACCTGTACACTACTATAGCTCTCGTAATCAACCACCACCACGATCGGCACCGCGATCACCTTCGTCTACCGTCTTAACATTTACGCCGCAGCTCTCTTTCCCTCTCGTCCATCGTAATACAGTTGTCCAACCTTCGCGGAGCACTCCCCTCTAGTTGCTAGGTCCATTTGCCCGCTTTTTTCGCGAATAGACATGTAGGCGCGTATAAAACTTGTACCCGCTTGCACGGCCGCGTTGGTATCGGTGGACACCGGCGCGGCGTGGGCAAACCCCACCTTAGGTGCAACGGCCTAAATACAAGTTGTTCCTCGGGCTACATTTCTTTGGCCCGGGCCCCGTTTGCCCCCTCTCTTACCGTTGATGCAGCCTTCTTCTCTCCACACTCGTAGATTCAGATTGCACTAACGTGTCTTCTGTGGAGCATGATCAAAAAGAAAGTGCGAATTTTCTCAAGCCTCTTACTCGAAATTGGACTTTCTCGAACGGCGAGCGCCGTTTGGCTTTACAGGACAGATAGAACGCGCACGATTCTGATTCGAAGATTTAGGTTCGGCGTATCGGTGCAGAAATATCTTGACGCTCGGTGGTCGGCGGGGAGTTGCTCATGGTAAAGCAATCCAAGATGTTGGAATATTTTATATTTCTCTTACGGCAATTGAAAAGGGCGCCGCAACCCTTTTTTTCTCTACGCGGTATGACGAATTTAAGGAAACACCGTCGACTCGACTGCAGGATGCAAGAAGCTCGGCCACTCGTCGCGTGAACATTTCCAGACGCTCCGTTATGTGTGCCATTTAAACGATCCACGGTTCTACTTTGAAGATATCATGTAAACAGCAAGCCCTCCGAAACGGGGGATGACGTTATTTGCTTATAGCCGTTTTTTTTTTGTTAGTCTTTTAAGGAAATGAGAAGGAATGGGGACTATGAAAAAGCCACCTCTTCCGTTAATCGGTTAGTCTATTATCCGAGCAAGCATTGAAGCTTCCGAAGAAACCAATCTAAAGCTGGAAGAATTTCAGCGGAAGAGCAGCACTCGGGGAAGAAAGGCGGAGATGTAGAAGAAATCGACGCAGGAAAAAGTTGCAAGCCAGATGCGGCCCTGTCTCTTTGCTAGAATCCCCTCTCCGAATCGCGGCTGCACCTAAATACGCTATCCCTCTGTGGCCCGTCGTTGCCGTTGCGCCTCGGTGCCCCACCAAACGCATTCCTCCTATTTGGGCCCCCCACCATACCACGGGCCGAAAAGTGCAACGGCCTAAATTCACGTAGGGGAAGGTAACAAGGGCCTTGGGCTTCTCCCACCCATGCCTCGGTGCAACAACCTAATTTCTAGAAGCTCCTCTGTCCCCGCGGACTGGCGTTTTGCTTGCCCGCCACCTCCGCTCCTCTGCCGCCGCCGTTTTCATCCTCCCGATACCCCCGCGCACCCTTTGCTCGCTGGCGAAGAGTCATCGTGCTTCTTCTATTTAATGCAATCGCTAGTCGCTTTTCGGCAGCCTTACCTCCCAGCCTCGCCCCTCGAGTGGCGCGGCTCTGCAGCAGGCTGCGTTCCGCTTCTTCCATGCAATCGTCTCGGCTTACTTGCAGCGAGTCGTGCATGCAATACGATGCCCGCGTGTACTACGGCTAGCACGAAGCCCTTGCCCCGTCCTCTTCGTCTTCCTCCGCATCGGCGTCGTCCTTGATTCCGCCTGAGAACCGAGAGAGCTTTCCAACCGACTTCGCATTCTTTTCGTGGGTCAACACCGCGGCCTACCATTCGCGATACCACGGAATTTAAATGACCCGACGAATTCGCGCCGACACGCGCGTAACGTGGCAGCGCGGAGGGGCAAACCAGTGGCAAAGAATATGTACTTGCTTCGAGATGGTATGGATAGATATTTAGATAATTGGTCGGATTTGTTTGATCGATTTCAAAGTGCTACATACATAGCTTGCCAAGAGAATAACGCTCCTTCCTTAGCCAGCGTGCAACTTTCATTCGACAGAAGCCGGCCCCTTCTTCTCCGGAAAGCGAAGCAGCTTCCGGGGCCTGGACGCTTTCACGGAATCAGCCACTTTTGGCAGGGTTCCGTCGCGTAGGTTACGAAACGGGTTAGGAAACGGGACGGTTCTGGTGGGAAGAGGCTGTCGTTGTCGTCCTCGCGCTAACATCCCGGTGCACAGGGGACTTTAGTCTTCACCGAGAGAGTCTCTGCCCTTAGCCCGTGCTCGAAAAGATCAACGCCCCGGCAAACGTTGTTTGAGCCGGGGACCACCTGCCCGCGAAAGACCCGCCCCGCGTGCATCGACTCTGGTGCATTGCCCTCGTCTTTCGCTTCGCTTCGCATGACTTTGCCACCTAGAAACGTTGCTGCTTCATCGCTCCGCTTTAGGATCAGAGAGCATCTAAATCGTGCTGCTTGTCACTCAACGCCGTGACGCGTTGCTCTGCCCCCAAAGAAGGTTGGTTCCCCCTTGAGCGTAGGCACGGCTCGCGCCGACTTTCCCTACTTACCTTGAATCGTTCCGCGCTCCGGCTCTCGACAGAGTCCAACATTCATGGTGATGGTATAACCCGGCTAATCTGCATTTCTCTACTAGCTTTTGTTTCATTAAACGGTGAATGGATGAAATGAAGTAGAAGACATCCAGGATGAACAGTAGTAACCAGTAGGTAGCGCAGTCGTGCGAGTCGTGTGTTTCTGTCTCTGGCGCAACGGCCTCAATCTCTCTAGGGATAAACTCCCTACAGCGTGCGTGACTGTACACGACGCTCACGAATACGTGTAGACGAAGAAGAGAAGAGTTGCGTGGTCGCGCGGCATGTACACGCGTTGCGTGTACAGCAGGCAGGCAGGCAGGCCTGCTCGCAAAATGGTTAAACCTCATTTCCAGAATGCTTGACTTAAGAAAGAAATAGCCGTAGCCCGAAAAGATGAGAAAGCCTTTCCAGCAGCTTGCAACACTACGCCGGATTTAACTTGGATGGAGAAAAAATAGTAGCGGCCGATGTTACTTGCACTCGCGCTAGTGTAGGTATTAATAGAGCGGTTCGTTGCAGCGAAAAACTTGACGCCAAGCTGCGCCGCAGCCACCCGATCCGATTCCAAGTTTACACGGAGGCCCGTTAAAAATAAGACAGCCGTTTTACAAAAAGTCGCTGGTCCGCAGTAGTTTTTGAAAACTCTGCTACGAGCGACAAGCAAATTCATATTCCTTTCCGACGAAACGTGATCGTGCGGGAATTTGAACGAACGAAGAGAGGAAAGGGAAAAAACAGAAGGGATTGCTACGGGCCGAAAAAGAGCATCGACTTCTGAGCCGTGAATTTTGCCTCGGCCCGGTCACGGCTCGTGAACCTGCTAAACATTTTTTCCACTCTTCCTGCGAACGATTGTTTCGTTGCATCCTGTCCACTCGCGTTCTCTCCCATGCTTTTGCGAGTGAAAACGGTCGGCCGTGGTCTCGGCGATACGTATTTACGAATACGTTCACGATAGCTTCGTCGAGACGAAGGAAAAGGATAGGAAAGTAGCGAGGCTCGACCTTACGAAACAGTTGGCGAAAATTCTACTCTTGGCTTACTAATCTTTCAGAAAATCAAATGCGAAAGACATGCGATTATAGGAGCAGAGGGGAGCGCGGAGCGACAGAATGTACATATCTCGTTTTGGTGGGTGGCGCGTTATCGGCGGGCAGCGCGCATTATATTTTTGCAATTTTATTAAAAAAAGAGGAGTACGAGCGTCGAAATAAATGTGCGGGCTATCCGCCTCGCCGTCGAGCGTGATCAGCATTATCGAATTAGCGCGGGTGGAACGAAATTTTCGATGGTACCGGGGCGTTTGCATTAGCGTGTCCGCTCGAGGGAATATTGCGCTCCGATTGGACGTGCACGCGGAAATCGTGAATGATAAATATTAATTATTTTTGTTTGCCTCCCGCCGCGTCGCGCGTACCAGCATTAATAACACTTGGTTCGATCTGCCCACGCCCCATCCGCCCACTCGAACAAAACTATAACGTTGCCAGCAAACGAATCGGTTAGCACAGTACCTGTCCATTCGACCTGGCAAAAACGTTCAAATAACAGAGATCTCGCGCGCAACCACCCTGTCCCATAACCCCGCCTTCTCTCGCCCCATCTAGGCTGTATCCGCCACCCCCGGGGACTACGTAACCCTGCTACAATGATCGTCGCACGAAAATGTAATTTTCGCAAACAAAGTAGCCGCGCAAATAATAAAACGCCTCTGTTTACCTTGGCCGATGCGTTTCCCCGCGGACTGTGTATCGCGCTGAGAATTTAATTGCAATACCGGTCTGCGTAAAATGGCATCAGGTACCAAGTGAAATCATGTTTTCACCAGGATCCTACGAAATTCCGTTCTCATCCTTTGATCGAGCTAAAGCGGAGACGCGATTGGCTTTGCGGGAAAGCGCGTCGCGAGAAGCATATTCGAGATGGTCGACCGAGTGTGTACCATCGTCGTCGATTGCCTTTACGCGAACGGCTTTGGCTGATTAAATGTCGTACTCCTGCCGGATTAGAGGGTTACTCAAACAGTGGTAGTATGTCGACGCCACGCGTCCTAAGCCAGAAAATGCGCTCTATGCGACGCGACGCGACGATATACGTATCTTATTCAGAAGTTTCATTATCTCTATCGTTAGAACATGCATATATTGGTCAATCCTTTCTTCTTCTTCTTCTTCTTCTTTTCTCCTGCCGTGAAATTTGTATAGACACCCACGTGAGTGATTGTTTCCTCGAGTGATCGGGATGCCATCATAAAGTCTTGGCGGAACAGCTTGACCGTTACACGAAATTCACGCGGAAATAGTATGCAGGTCTTGGACGGTTGTACCGATCGTAGGAATGTTCAGCCGTGCGAAGAGTAATCGGTGGGTCCCGACAAAGACTTTGCGTTTCGGGTATGGTTGAAAATTGCAAAGAGGAAGTTCACATGGGTAACCCGCCGCGCGTTGCTAGACCGAGTGCACACCTAATTACAACTATCTTACATCTACCGCATTATTAAGCCGAAATGTGGCCATCGGTGTGTCTCGCACTTCCCGCTGCATAGGATGCACCGTCGTACGCGTCACGGACAAACGTTTCTGACAAAATTTCCAAGGATGCGCGTGTAATAATCATCCATTATGCAGTCACTTACGTCCGGGAAGAGCGGTTCCCACGCACCGTCCAATCGCATAATCGTGGCCTACCGCGGCGATCGATCGAAATTTACTTTCGGATACAGTTGTCCGGCGGAAAATATTTGTTCTTCAATTCCAGCGTTGACCAGCGGGGAGAAATGAAAGGAAATAAAGGGAACAGAAAAAGCTAAAATACGCGGGATAAAAAACGAAGTTAATCCGACGTGGCGTGAAAATAGGAACACGACCGCGAAAAGCTCGACCGGATTAAAAAGCGCCTGGCGTGAAACAAATTTAAAACGTTTAACCGTGAACATCGATTTTTCAGGTGCGCGATATAGAAGGCAGATTTTCGTCGGCCGTGAATTCAACGAGCGTCGCGACAATTTCGCGAGAAATAGGGCGCGTCCACGACGACGGAGAAAAGGAGCGAGAGGAGATGAGAGTAGGTTTTTGGTGAAAGTCGGGATATCAATGAATCTGTGGATAAATTCACGAACCTGTTCGCATAAGCTTGCACGGACAACGGCACATTACGCTCGGTGGAAACAGAAGTTAGGCATCCTCGAAATTTACGACGATCAGCGCGGTTATGTATGTAATTTATGCAACGGTGTCGCGAAATCTGCAAACAAGTCTAAAAATCGCGCGAGCCTCTATGGGCCCCGTTTCAGCGATTTCATAACCAGTAGTATTGCGTCACCAGCTCGGGCCAACTGTTCATGCATGCTTATCCGATGAATGTTTGGTTGATTGTGTTACTCCACTACCCGCTTTATAGTGCATGAGGCCGTGCTCGATGCCATGCGCCGCACCGGCTGCATTTATCCAATCACGTGCAGCACGCGTGATACGTACTTGTAGAAACTTGCGTCGCTACCTCAACGTGTATGCCGGCTACAGCAGTTTTTGCACCTTCCTGTATAAAGTCCAAGCTGGCCGATACGACAGCTGGTCCTGAAGCCGACCGAAATCGGGCCCCGATGGAATACTCGTACATTCTTGGCTCTCTCTCTCTCTCTCTCTCTCTCTCTCTCTCTCTCTCTCTCTCTCGATTCCACTCGGATCCTCCTAATTGTAAAGCTAACTATCCATACAGAACGCTTAATGTGCAAGCTGACTGTGTCCTATTTTTCATTGAGTTTGTTTTATTGAGCGGCGGGGCTAATTCACTGCGCGTAGGCAAACTTGCTTGAATCACGAGGCAAAGGGAAATGCACTTCCTGCTCCTCGTTACGCGTTGCGCTGCACACGCGTGTACATATGTAATTGGGAGTCGCTCGGTGATTCCGACATCCCCCTTGGACTTTACCTGGCGAAGCTGCGGGAGCGCGTCAAGTTCGGAACGTGACAATCGTTAATGCGGAGGAAATCCAATGCCAGTTGTCAACTTGACCCGGTAGCCCGCGCTATCGCGCGGATAGTTTAGTCGTTCCAGCGATATTCAAGATGCAAGCAAAACTAGAAACGTAAAAGATAAATACGACTGTCATATTGCTCGATCGATCATCCGTTCGATCGACCGTCGCTTAAGAATGAGAAGAAGAAGGGTCGAGAGGTGAAGGGGAAGAAGGATTTATTTTGAATACCGATGTGCGAAATGTTTGGTGGAGAAGAAGGGCTCGTCCCAAATCTGTAGCTCGAGTTGAACGCCCGGTATCTTCCCGGCATCCTCGCTGAATGAGCAAGGGTCAGGAAGCAAGAAGTTGCTGGATGAAGCAGCGAGAGAACTCGATGGACGGTAACGAGTGTGCGCGGTGCAAGGAAACGAGTGGACCGAGGCGAAGCGACAGTGACGTATCGTTCGACCGAACTCGATTGCCTAATAAAAAGCAAATCTGATGAGCTGGTAATAAAGCTTTTAGAACGGCTCGGCGCGACGACAAGAGGCAACGCAGTTCCCCGAACGCCTGCCTATTTCTTCATTGAACGTGTCTCCCATTCCCTTGGATCCCGTCGACGTTGCATAGCCCGTTCCCGGTGCATTGTGCTTGATGCACACGCGCGATCGCATAGAAATAATTTCTATCGCGCCGTGTGCTGTTTCTTTGTAACGCTCTACCTCGGAGGAGCCAGCGAAATCGCAAACGGTCAGCGGTAATTCAAGCCCTAGTAAAGACGCGCGATTGCCTAACAGTTCTCTATGTGCATATTTAGACGATACGCTGCATTCTAGTCCAGCGGTTCCCAAACTCGATCGCCAGCTCTCCGCGGCAGTGGTGAGATCGATCGGGAAACGCCACGATCGCGGTCCCGTCGTACATCAACCGTGTTCCCGGTTCGGTCACGTGCGATCGATCGTTAGACACGAGATGCATTGACGAGAAATACATTCGGGATGAAGTAAGTGAAACACCTTTGCGATGTGCTCGATCTCGAGCTTTTGGGAAACGCGCGTAGCCCGAATGCGTTTGCAATTTTCGTGCACGCTGGTTACAAAGTGTCGTCATCGGGATATTGCGAAAGTCCCGTGAATGATACGCAGTTATTGCTTTGAGATGTTTCGAAAATATTTCGTGACGCGACAGTTGCTGATCGACGCGTGAAAAATCTTGCGATCTTCGCACATGCCAATTTCCTACGTTGACTATCGATTTCCTGGGAGAAGAAAATTTCCTTTAAAAATCTGAATCGCAACCCCTCTGCGCTAAAGGTATCCTCGGGGACGGGCCAACGAGGATTACTGCCTCCAGATTTCACGGGCCACGGAGATTTTTAGCCCAAGAGATTATCTAACACCGACGGTGTGGCGTGGATATAGCATAGGTCCATGAGTAACGGGCAAGTTTCTTGCCGCGAGAAGAGGAAGAGAGGAGCAAAGTGGCGTTTGGTAGGAGGTCCAAAGGTTCCAACGAGAGGGGAAACGCGGGTCCTTGAGGCCAGGGTGGCTAGCTTTTGAAGCTGGCCAGAAAAATGGTGGTAGTGCAAGGAGTAGGGAGAGAGGAACCCTTCGGAGCGAGATAGAGGAAGAACAAGGGCCAGGGGGACGGGCACGGGTGTCGAGGCGGCACAGAAGGTGAACGTCCAAGGGGGCAACCTGTTCGGAGTTCATGGCCCTCTGGCGACTAGCAAACTCGCAGGAAACCATCCTGCCCAAACTGCTGGCGAGACTCGGGCGAAGGACCGCGCGACTGGTCTCTCGAAGCTGCTGCATAGACGCAGTATCTACGACTTGTCACGCTGGCCCCCCGACATTTTCGCGTTTCTCTATATTTATTCGCGTCTCTGTTCGGTTCCTGTTGCATCCTTAAACGGGATGCAGCGAGAGATAATCGCCGATGAGAAGAGAAGCGGGATGGACCGGGAAATCGCTTAGTTGGAAGTGATGAAAATTCTTCGCTTCTAACAAGAAGTGTAAGTGTCACGACGAGGCATTAAGCGACAGAGATCTTGGCGAGTACGACATTATAATCTTATCGTGCAGGCGTATTAGTCACACTATAAATACGCTGGTTCACGAAACACAGATACGTTTGATACTGCGTCGTTGCGCGAATAGGCAATTTCTACATACAATAGAACAGATTAATCGAGGGAAATACGAATTTCGGTCACAGGTAGGACGAGACTCGATGATCAAGGCTCATTCGGCTCGCGATCAACCTTTCGAGAGCGCGCAAAAGTCGTGGCCGAAAGTTGATAAAAGCTGAAAGTTATGAATTAGAAGTTCCGGGGACATTTACGAGAAGCTACGGACTACTACACAGCGACAACGATGCACGCGCGATTTCTGCTAACGCGTACGTGCACGCGCGCCTGAAAACGCTATTTCAGAAATGGTATTTTTAGAAATGGCATACATATCTACCCGATGCAGAGGTAACTTTTTATCGACGACGAGCCGTTTCTTTCCAGGTCGCAGCCACATGTGCAAACACCGACGAGCGCCGCCGCATTCCTCAACTTTGTTTCGCTACGTACAAAACGGCGCGCAATGAACCAACGAAAGGGCCGAACATTGCAGCAGGTGCTCCCGTCGAATTCAAGTATAATTCTTTGTTGAATAATTGACCGTACATTAGAGGGGGGGTGATAGACGGTGATGAGATGCCAAAAAGGAAAGCTCTTTCCACAAACGAGTGCCGCCCGGTGGTAACGTTCGACGTCGAGTCCAGTGAGAGCACGGCTTACGCGCCAATTAGATTCGCAAGTATGCATATACATACTTGTGCATGCTCGCAACGGTTCACGGCTGATATCGAACAAGATGGTCAATTAAGGGCGGCTGAACGGGAATTCGTTAATGCCACGTCAGATATTAATTTGCCCTGAGACTTGGCTGGATGCGACTTCGAAGGCAGATCGACCAATAAACGAAATTCGGGATAGTCGTGGTCGTCGCGTGGAACACCTGCCGCCATGGCACGGCGATTTCGTCGACGCTCGGGGGGACAAAGAGATCGCTACATTAGGGGACGGCTTCATCCGAACTTGGGCGGTCGTCGTCCGCCTTGGAATCGCAGAGAAATAGAATTCTACGCTGCGATTAGATCGCGGCATCGCTCGCCAATGTTTCATTAGAAACGATCTGTACACGTAATTAGAAAAATCGCCACGGGCGACCGTTTCACGCGCAGCAAGCTGTACATACATTATCTCATCTATGCGCGGTTAAATGCTGGGATGGATTTTGGGCTGAAGCGAGGGGGTACAAGGATAGAAGATGAGCGGTGAAAGCAAGGAAATCGAGAGAGACCACGTGGAGGGAGCAGGATAGGGCATAGAGGGACACGGCAATAGAAAAGAGGTGAAAGCCAAACGAAGGGTGTAGTTGGTCGCAAAGAGGGTAGGGGAGGAAACAGAGATAGGGTTGGGAAGGGTGCGAGTTGGGCGGGAAGAGCGCGCGAGAGGCAGAAAAAGACGGAGAGAAACGGGGGTCGGGGTGTGGTGTAACGAAGAGAGCGAGACTGTGCGGGCGGCAGGCGAACGGCCGAGGTACGAGACGGAGAACGAAGAGTTGTATGGAAGAGTTGCGCGGAGGGCAGCAGGGCGGGTCGGAGGGGGACAAAAGAGAGGGTTGGGGGCCACTAGCGAGGAAATGGTGGGGCCAAAGAATTGGTGAGGACCAGGCTGCTCGCAGCAGGAGGAAGAGTCGCGGGAGAAGGAGTAGGCGGCTATGAAGAAGGAGGGTAGTCGACGGATAGCGCGGGGCAGTAGTTTGAAAATTGGTGGGGGTTGTTGCCCCTCTCACGCGTTAACCCGGCCAACGAGAGGAGAACTGTGTGTGTGTGTGTGTGAGAGAGAGAGAGAGAGCGCGCGCCCCTCTCCGTGAGGTTCCTATGAATTTTGCGACACTCAATAAAAAGTGGTTCCACGAGGTTAACATTTCGGTAACTATACCCTCGCTTAGCCAGGGCGCGCACGCACGCAGCATCGACGAGCTGATACTATACAACTCGACGGCGGCGACGACGACGACGACGACGACGACGCTACGTAACGGAACGACGGCGACAGGGATGACGTCGGGGCGGGCGCACGCATAGACAACATCTCTTACGTAGGGTGGACACATGTGGTGATAGGCCCGCGTAACACTCGCCGCACAAGAGACAGGAACCGTACCCACTCGAAAAATTCATTCCTGCGGACGAAGGAATACAAGCGTGCGAGCTAAGCTGATACGCGCAGGGAGCGAAACACGGTCGTGGGTACATCGAGGGGAGTGAGAGAGGGCCAGGAAGAGCAAGGAGGAAGGAGAGAAAAAGTCCGAGGGACACGCACAGATACAGGAACGTGCGGGCGCACGCATACATGCACGCGCATGCACGCATACCCCGAGAGACCGCCGAAAAAACTGCACGGGAGAGGCGCAGCAACGGGCAAACCGAACCGCGCGCGAATCAAGTGCTTTGGCCAGTCGCGTTCCCAATCACTCTACGACTAGGTAGTCCCCCGGTGTGTCCCAAAGAAGCGGCAGGTCCTTCGCTCGATGGTGTCGTCCCGCAAGATAATACCGGATACTCTACCGCGGGATCCTTCGTCCTGGCCAACACGAGACCCTACTACCGTCATCGCCGATAAAACGTTCTAGATCTTCTTTCCACGAATCTCGTCGATCGTCGTCCGCGATCAATCGTACATTTTTACGCGCTCGTGTTCGCCATCATCGAGGAGAGATCACACGGGAGTGCACAAACGCCGTGCGTTTGTTTGTCATCTGTTCGCGGGTTCTCTCCACGTCGCCGACACGAAAGAAGCGAGAAAATTGAACAGAAAATAATAGTGAATACCAGCGAGGCTCGTTCATCGGCTATCATCATAGTTACGTTGATCTTCGGGTGCACGCTTCGCTAGCATCGGAAGGAAGAAACGGGAAGAGCCTTCTTCATAGATTATCCTGTTCGTGGTACGTTACCGCGGTGTCGCTTTATCCGCAGGCTGCGGTTGCCCTTTCACACTTTGCGTGATCTTCATCCCCTTCGTTCTTTGTTGCGCTAGTTGCATCCCTATTGTGACTACGTCCTACGATCGAGACCTTTGACGCGAGAAGCCAGAATAGACAAGTGAAAGCGACCAAGGAAACAGTTGCCGGGAAAAGTGGAGGAGGAAACAGAGGACGATAGACAAGGGTGATCAAGTGCAACTCTGGCGGTTCATCGTATATCCACACAACGATGGACCCACGAGTATCCCCGGGATTCTCTAGAAGCCAAACGATCTCGAGGAACGATCGTTGCGTAGCTTAGACGCGAGTCCCTTGGACACAGATTCAGAGTTCCCGCCGATCCTGTGTGCATCGTCACGGCCGAGCCAAGAGAGGAATCGAGCAGAAATCTACGCAGAATAGTGGCGGAGGACAGCAAAAGGAGGCTTACCCGTCGCGATCGCCGCGCATCCGACAATCAAACAGTGGGTTTAGCAGCGACGGACAAGGACATCGGGCAAAGAAGCTCCATACTTTGCGCACGACGATCAAGGTATGTCCACGGTTAGGAGTGGCGGCCTTCGGTCGCGGCTTGTGAAGCGAGAAACGCGTCTGATAGGGAGTACACGAAAGAGCGAGCGAGAAAGGCCCAGCGCGAGAGGGAGAGAGCGTGTGTATGCGTGGTTGGAAGCAAAAGGCAAATCGTATGTCTCCATGAGAGCGAGAGAAACGGAGAGAGCCTTCTGATTCGCACGCGGTCTATGCATGCGTGATGATGATCGTTCTTTCGACGGCGAGTGTGTGCGTGGCTATTCCATGTGCCCCCCTACGCTGGGGAGATTTCGTCGCCGTTTCCGGACACGTTTCGCGTGCCCCTACTACGTACGCGCAACTAGTTAATGCGTGGCCTGCTGCAATGTGCATGTAAATCGGTAGGTTTCCGCGTAGAAAAAGCGGCAGAAGCGTGAAAGGTGGGCGCGTAGCGACCGACGTTAGCAGCTACGGTTCCGAGTACCAAGGGGAATGCCGCGCGGCTAGACGATCGCTAGACGAATATAATGCCAGACGTTAGAGGTTGTCTGGGAAATGACG
This sequence comes from Holcopasites calliopsidis, assembly GCA_023838395.1. Classification (NCBI taxonomy): domain Eukaryota; kingdom Metazoa; phylum Arthropoda; class Insecta; order Hymenoptera; family Apidae; genus Holcopasites; species Holcopasites calliopsidis. The sequence goes on from JALHAQ010000009.1 coordinate 5,280,462, forward strand.
TAATCCGTCTGCGATCCTTTTGTCGCGAGCACCGCTTCAGCGCACGAGTGCGCCATGTCCATGTGTGCGTACATAATACTCGACCCTGCCTGCTCCTCGTTCACTCTCGTTTTCTCCGTGTTTTTTGCCTGCTTTTCCTAGTCGCTCCTGCGTACCGGCCGTTCTCCCTCTCCTTCACTCCGACGTCCCGTCACACCTCGTCTCTTTCGCTGCTCTACACTCTCGTTTCCCTTCCTCTCTTTTTCTCCGGCGTTCATTCACGAAAAATTCCGAGTCTCGTAAAACGCCGCTCTCTTTCTGTGTCGCGCGCGTTCGGTCGCGCTCGCGGCGAGCGAGAGCAAACGGCGCTCGTTGCGTTCGTGAGATTCAATTAAGCTGCTTCGCCGCGACGATGATTCGCTTTATTGCGCGCCACTGGACGCTTGTTTTTGCACCAAAGTGTATTAGGAAAACGGACGAAAATAGCCGTGTAGCAGGAAATCGGCCGTTCTTCGGCAAGGTCACTCCGGTTTAGCAGGAGTCAAGGTGCTGCATATCCTTAGCAATTTCTCATCCGCGATCCCGATGCTTCTTCACCCTCTTGTCGCCACTCGCGCGACGTCTCCTCCGCAGCATCGAGGCTCTGGACTCCCCCAGACGCTTCGCCGATTCTCTCCGTCTTTCACTTTTTTCTCTCGCCTTCTCGTTCAGCCGCCTCTCCCTCTCCTCTACTCGCGTATCGTGCAGATCCCCTATTTTTACGAGCGATGCGCGTTTGTTACACGGTGATGCGGCTGCAAGTTGAAGAAAACACCGAGCGACTAGGTATAAATAGATCACGCGGTACAGAACGGTGGGGTAAGAAGAAGGAAAAGCGAAGATAAAGAGCGCGGGGCGAGGGCCAGTAACGGATGGAGGAGAAAAAGTATGAGAGTGTAGGGAGGCTAAAAGTTGCTAGAAAATAAGCAGCTCTTTGTTTTTTCTGCCGCTGTCTGGATGACGATCCGCGCGGCTTGTCAAAAAATGCAGCGACACGCGTATATTATGCGCGTTTCAGGCACTCGTCGTGACGCGACGCGACGTACATATCGCGCAGTTCCAATCAAAATTCCTCGGTACAAAGCTGATCCTTGAACGTGAGTTTGGTAGCGTGATCCAGGAACCTTGAGACTCGGACGCGCTCGCCTACGACCGAGTCACCGAATTTGTCCTCGCTAGAAGGATAGCCATCGTTTCTTTCTTTTTTTCTTTCCCCACTCTGTTAGATCCCAGCGATAGCTCACCGATTTACACACTGGTAGCCGATCTCGTTGCGATTCCGGTCCCCTTGCTTTCACGCTGATCGCGACACCTCTTTTCTTGAAAATATTTTCGCGGCACAGGCACGAAGATGTCGCTTCGGGACTCTGTTTACGCGTTAGGATCCTGAAACGCTCTCTCAACAATGTTTTTTTTTTCTGTCTGAAAGGTATCGACGAACGAAAGAACTCGAGCGCCGAGAGAGATCGCGTGGATCATCGCTATTGTGGCACGCTCCGCGCGACCGTAGAAAAGAGGGAAAAGCAAACCAGATTTACTAGTCTCTCGCGTCGCTGTTTTGTCGATGTTCTGCTTGCGTTTGCCGGCTTTACGGCTTTTTTTTTTTTTAACGTTCACAATGACGCATAGATGCCCAGGTGCTCTCCTGCCAGCAGCGCGTACGCACACAGTCGTGTACGGCGTACAGAACTTGTGCGACGCAAAATGTACTAGAAGAGGAGCTGTGTGTTCTTTCATCGTATCATCCGTATACCGCTTCTTTAACGAGCCGTTGCATTTTTGCCGCAACTAACGGCAGAGCGTAACGTCCACCTCCCGATGGTATTTTTGAGCAATCGACAGTTGATACAAGACGTTCGATGAGTCGGCAAATGTTTTTCGCTTAGCGTGGGCTACTTTGCACCGTTTCGAAACTCTGCTCGCCGTGCCATGTCGCCACGACCATATTTTCGCCGATCTAACGGCACACTTTTGCCGATTCGAATAATTCGCTCGCCCCCGCTCTCGCCCCTCTTCCCTTTGTTTGTCGACGAAAGAGTAGCAACGATCTGTTGTTGCAAAACGCTACACGGGACATTTCTACTTGCACCCGCAACCGTTTTACTCGCTTCAGGACAAAAAGATTAGCACCCGATCAACTTCCTCCAAGGTGCATGCTTGCATATCTTGTTATCGTGCCGTTTGGATTTTTCAAGACACGCAGCTGCAGAGTCGTATAAAGCTGTGCCGCTCTCTTAGTACTTTTCGGGATCTTCCCCGTCGCATTCGCGTTCTCCGTTTTTTTTTTTTAGCGGGTATCCGCCGCGCATGGAAAGGGGTTTATCCTTCGATAACGGTTTCTTCTCCTTGAACGGGCAATGGCAGTGTTTCTCTTCGCACCCGTTATATTTCTTCTCCTTTCTCTTCTCCCGTTTTCTCTCGTCGAGTTGAGCCTACCATACGTGTGGCTCGACCGACGTTCGCCGCGTTTCGTCTCGTCTCATCTCCGCGACGTTAATTGGCTGTGGGTGAGCGATGGCGCGGCTAGGCGATCAGGAATCGATCGTTATCGATCATCGTCCGCCACGGGGCTAGGTAATCGTACGGTGGACGCCGACCATGACAAATACATACATGTACATTGCATCGAAATAGGAGGCCGAGGAAACGCGGTTGCGTTCGATTCGTATTTGATCGACAACGAATTACGGAGCAGAGACAGCGATTATTACGTGCGGAGACTTCTCGCATTGATAACGAGACGATACTTGATGAAATAGGAGATACCGGTTTCCGTGAAGATAAATGTTCAATTGGTCGTAGGAAGGAAACGGGGGAAATAAAGTTTCGCGGCTGATTGTGTACAAGTGGTTGAAAAGTGGATGGCGCAGCTTCTATGAGATCGGGCCAATGGCAAGCCGCTTTGAAAAATAGGCAAGCTTCTAATTAAATTGATAGTGACCATCCATCGTTGCGAATCGTTCGGCCAAATATGCACTAGCCGATTCTTCGCCTCAACAGTATTCGCCGGCACACTCTCTACGTGCAGCAGGTATGCATGCACATAATCCGAATCGACCGATTAGATTAGACGCCTAGTAACTAGATTACGCGACGTCCGTGTGTTATCTGCGAAATTAGACCCCGGCTTGAATACGTTATTTAGGCGAACCGGATGCTCGAGTAACCTCGTAGAGGATTTAACGCCGGCCTTTGCCTCGCGACTCACGATTTACGATGTACGCGGGACAATTGTGCGCAATTGGTCGGAAAATTTTCGTTTCCTTAACCAGTCCAGTTAATGACCGTCATTCTTCAGATTCAACTCTAAAACGAGGATGAGTATCTTATCGTGGCCAGGTTTTGCTGCTAGTATGCGTTTCGCGTGGCATCTCATTGAAATTCATCGCAAGGATCCGTTCAGTCTCCTAGCGCGTACATTACAGAGGGACACTGACCATTACGAGGAGCACCGGCGAGACGCTCGCCCCGGTATACATGTATTCGAACGCGTTGATCCGGTGTTCGATTAAAATGAATTTTCTATGCCTCCGAAACGAGCGATTAGGGTAACAAAGAGAGCCCGCCAACTATTTCCAAACGCTAGCCGACGTTTCCGTTCCGAGTATGAGGAAATATTTGAATTCCAAAACACCGAACCGTCGAGTCAGCGGCTTTGAAAATCCAGTCGCGAATCGTTTCGATGCGTCACGTCAATTGAAGCGGGATTTTTGCTCGTCGAAAAAATTCCACAAGACTAGGACGTGGGGGGAAAAGTTTGATAAAAAGGTTGGCGCGATGGCCGTTCTACGTTTCATTGGTAGACATTATTTCGGCGCAAAGGCGGCCGGATGTTGCATGGAATCCCGATTAATTAGCAACACGCGCATATCATTAAGGTAACAGTATTCGTCCAGTATTGTAACCGACTACTGTTGCCGAATTAGAAGGAAACAATGGGCCCGCCGATTTGGGACACCTTGAAATTCTGTAGCCACAGCTGATCATGACGAACGTGTCCCCGCGCGCGCCACGACCAACTTACGTATTTATATCGACGAAGGTATACTCTGAGAAGAGGAACAAATTCTTTTATTGCTTCTTCGTTTTGTCGCGTAGGAGAAAGTCACACTTGGACCTCGCCTTGCTGGTAGCCTATCTATGCTTGCCCGCTGCATTTTGCCATCGTATGTCCACCACGCGTTACTTGCAGGTCGGCTAAAGAAAACGTCTCTTGAATCGGCGACTTAGAAATAGGCATCGAAGATATAACGGCCCTTTCCGGGTTTCCGTGGAAATCTGATCCAACGTCTTTGAAATCCGCCGATCGAATCGATCTCGTCGTTTCCCGTGGCTCGAGACGCGGCAAGTGGTCACGGATGATGATGCATCGTCTACGTAGGCGTCTGGCGGCACAATTAAAAATACAGTCGGTGACCCATTTTCTGTATTTTTGTGCGCCGACAGAAATATTCGGTGGATCATCGTGTCTCAATTAACCGCGTTAGCACTGATGGAAAAGTGGGTCGGCACGCCAGATCTGGAGTAAAGCTGAGAAAAGAAACTGCTGGAACAGAAATTTCTGTCGTTCGACAATTTATCCTCGATTACCAATAAAAGCGGATGATAACCGTTTTCGTTCGGCTTGTAAAATGGGTATTTTCGGGCAAGGATTTTAACTATGATGAAATTATGCCTGAGGCATAGGTAGTATCGGTAACATTTGAATAATTAATATTGAATTGGAATCGTCAGAGTACGCGGTTTTAGCAGCGACACACAATAAGCAGAAATAATGACGGTAGGGCCGTTTCAGGAGTAGCTGACAGTAGCGCATTCATAATCCATAGCGAACGGACCGGTATGTATTGGACTAGACACGTGCTAGGCCGCGCGGCTAGTAGTATAACGCTAGCGCTAGTCGGACAGGAAAGTGCGGAGCACACCCTTCCAAACGCCTTAGCGTTCTCTCCGTTTCCAAACATTCTACTCCAACATTTTACTCCTCCGTCCTTCTCGGCACGTTATACCGTACTCTAACGCATCCTTTCCCGGAACACTTGATTCCAATAAAGCCACAGAGCAAACTATGTACCGATGACTAATCCGTCGGTGATATCGGATGGCTATTCTTGGGATTTCCATCGTCCTTTCCCTAAACAGGTCGCGCAGGAAATATCGCGGAGCCTGTCTTTTATCTGCTAGAGCCTTCCGACTTTTCAAACTCGTCGGTGCGCACACGGGCTCGTTTCGGGAGGCGGCATCGCAGGAAATTGACCGAGCAATTCTCACCTGACGCATACACATATGCATACGTATACCGTCGGAAAGAAATAATTGCTTGTTTGGCTGTCGGCGGATTAGCCCGCTCGAGGTCAACGGCCGCCAAATGTTGGCGAATGTAGTAGGTGGGAGGGAAAGGGTACCGGTTCGAACGCTGCATAGCGAGAAACGAGGGTACCGAAGCGGGGGGCTGGAGAGTAGGAGTAGAGGGAAAGGGAAAAGGTAGCGAGGGCACGTACGATTCCAAGCACAGAGGCTCAGACCCCGCGTACATATTCTTGCCTCGCTGCCTTTCTCACCCCCCCGCCCCCACGCAAGTCTCGCGTGTGTAGAGTGCATTTAGGATGCATGTACGCTCGCGAATAAAGAGGACGATATTCTTTATCGCTTTAGTTTCTGTCTATTGGGACGAATTCGTGCACCGGTTGTGTTGGCAAGAGCGTTAACCGACAGGTGCGCCGGACTAACGAGTACATCGGGCTTCGAAACTGCTGAAAGGGGTGCTTTTCAGGTTTCCTCGTGTGCCAGGCACCACGAGAACGGGAGTCTATCCCTTTTTGTTTTTTTTTCGGTGAAATTGCTCCAACGATAGAGCCGACTGGATCGTGGCGGGCGCTGGTGTGTACCAGATGTAAGAATGCCCTGGTCCAGTGTTCCACACCTAAGTTAACCTTTGACCGAAAAATCGATCGCTACTAAACACCCGCTTTCGTCTCCAAGCTTGTTTCGCGTTTAGTCGTTCCACTCGATTATCGGAGTCCGCTCCGAGACGATGGATATCGATAAAAGCATCGCCACCTAAGTCATGTACTTGATGTGTCACACCTAACAGAGCGGTGCGCGGATGATTCTCGCGTTTCGAAAGATTCTCCGCTCTCAAGTGTGAAATTTCTTTGTAAATTCGCCCGCGTGTTGTGCTACGCTGATAGAGGCGCACGCTCTCGAAACAAAAGTGTATCACGCGATTGCATGTAACGCAGGTGAAGCTACGAAGCTGTATGGGGCCACGAAGGAAACATAGATGTGCAGATCTGCATTCTCCCTACGCGTTTTCGCTGGAGCTACGTACTATGTATGTACCTGCATCCGACTTGACGGCGTGGCCATTCACGCGCCCCTTGTTATCATGCGTTATCATCGAAAAATATGTATACATATATGTGCGTCTATGCAGCGCTCATCGTCGTCATTATCATTTTATCGGGCTTCTTCCTTACGCTTCCTTGACAGAATCCACCAATTTTTGAACAATACAACCTCGGTTTCCCAACCGCGCGGTGGTGCATCTACGCAGGAGCGACGCGCAGCATTCTGAATGTATATGCACGTCCAAGGACAATTGACTCATAGACTTTAGTGGCGTATTCCATAGGAAAACGACGCGACGTTCAATGTATCGTTCGCCGATAGATTGAGGTGGGGATTGAAAAGGCGACGAATCGTTTCTGTTTCAATGGCGCATCGTTGAACGAGGATTGCGACGAAGACGCAGTCGGATATCATTTCTAGATTGTTTGCTCGTTATTCGGCGCTTTACCTTGCCGTTGGCTCGCTCAATTGGTCTAAAAAAAAAAAGAAAAAAGACAAAACCGGGTTAATGTAATTGGAGCGCACAGTATTTTGCGCAGCGGACACTTTGGCCCGCAAAACGTATGTATACCGTGAGGAGTGTGATTCATCGTCATCGTCACTATTGTCGCGTTTCCTTTTTTTAGAGATTGTTGCGCACGATAGGATATAAGCGCTTCTACTTCGATATATTTTCCTACCGAACTAGTTTGCATATATACATACATATGCAAGAATCATCATCTGCACACGTATTTTTTTTTTTCTTTGTTCACGCATGGGAACGAACGATCGACAGCACGTCCATTTTACGGTTAGAACTTATTTCGCAACTGGCGGAGCCACATCCCACTCCCGGCTATTTGGCGTGAATTATTCGACCAAGGTCAGTGGAACGTTCCTTCGTTTGGCTGGTTTGGCCTAAGGAAACGCGGAGGATCGAAAAAGCTGGCTGCCGCCGGCATATGGAAGCATTTCTAGGCAATCTAGCCGAAGTATAGGCGCCACAGCCTTCGGCTTTGCCTCCTAGGAATCCAATCAATAAATATTACAATGGAACCCCTAGAGAAGTAGGGGAGCGTATCCTCCTCTGGCCCTCCTTTCCGTCGCGTGCGTCGGAGGAAAAAGGATCTGTCCTACGCCGCGCTCTCACAGTCTCTCGTCCTCGGCTACGTCCGCGAAACTTTGCTCCTTCCTCTCTTGCTCTCGCTCTTTCTCTCTCTCTTTCTCCCCGCCCTCCCCTCTCACTCTCTCTCTCTCTCTCCTTACCGCGCTTTTTCCCTCGGGTTGCCCTCCCCTTTTTCTCTCTATCTTTACCCTCGCGACCTCTCCGCAAGCTTTGTCCATTTCCACGCTATTTCGTCCTTCCTAAGCCACCAGCAGCCCTCATACGAGCCACCCCCCGTCCCCTCTTCCCGTCCTTCTCATCCAGCGCCGTTTACATTTTACTTTTCTAGTAGCGAATTAAAACCGCGTTCATGCGCAGCCCGTGGAAGGGCGTAATGATTTTTTGAGGGGCGAATCGAGTGGGGTAGCCTCCAGCAATAGAGGAGGGGGTTGTAGCTGCTGGCGCGAGCTTAGCAGGAGCAGGATGGCAGGAGGGATAGCGAGACAGGCCGAATAAATACATACATAGATGGCTAGACTCTGTTCGACGCGACGGATTGCATTTCTGTGCTCTTCGTTAAAAAGCTAACGAATATCGCGGACATGCTCGATCGTGCAAAAACGTACGACGAAGTCGTTAGAAGAGGAAAGGTCGAACCACGATGGTGTTCCGTCGGCAATCGCGGAAATGTTAGTTACGCGTCGCTGTCAGACAAGTCGCGAAACCGCACCGGGACGGCGCGACGGTCCATCGCCGATAATTTAAAGTACGCGTGGCGCGTGAACCGGTGTAGGCTGCGATGGCGCCTATAAAACTCCAGCTCCGGCGTTATTAATTGGAAGTCGTTAACTTTGCGCATTTTCGTCTCGTGGACTAACGGGGGTAGAATAGGGTGGGCTTGTAGGGAAGAGGAGACATGGGCGCGGAAGGGAGCCGGGAGAGGTAGAACGAGAGAGGAAGTGGAAGGGTTGCGAAGCAAGACGATGGAGGTCGGGTAATAAGGGGGCCTTGGCAGGGTGTAGCATAAAGTTCCCCACCATCTCTTTTGCCACTCTCCCCCTTCCCGCCCGCCGCCCTTTCTGCGTACGCACTATTTTTTAGTCCGTACTTATTACGACAGATGTCTCATGCTCCGATAAAGAATAACGGTGGGCGCCGATCCCCCCGCGTACTAGTCCTAACCAGGCTTGAAGCTGTGGCCCGTGCTCTCGGTGCTCCTCGGCTCGCGGTTGTGTTGCTGTGATGCGGCACGAAGCGACACTTTGCGTAACGCACACCTTCAACCCTTCCGCTTTTCCTCTCTCTCCCCCTCTTTCCAGCCACTCGTAAGAGGACTCTACCACCCTCGGAACGTGTTGCGCCGCCGTGACAGTGACTTTGTTCCCCGCTGTGAGCGGTTGGTGTCTCCGAAACGCGATCATCCGCGAGGTCACACGCGTGATACACTCTTGCTTCGGCGATAGTGGTGGTGGTGATGGTGGTGGTGGTGGTGTGGTAATACTGTTCCGTTGAAACGGAGCGGCGAAGAAAGGCTTTGCATTCAGAAGTGAAGCACGCGGCAATTTGCGTCACGGTGGCTGCTTGCATCCCGAACGGAGAAACACGTGGCTAGGTGGGTCGAACATGTGAGAAGCTTCTTTCGAGTTCCCGCCTGCTGCCACGAGATCATTGTAGTCGCGCTGTTTTCGAATTTCGCGGCACCCGAGGCATTGATCAGAGAGACGAGAGAGACGACAACGATTCTCCGCCTTTTTATCCTGCTTTTGTGCCTCCGTAGAAAATCTACAACTTTTCCCCTCGCGCCTCTCTTCAACCCTGTACAGATCGATTGCAGTGCGACGCGTACAGGCGGGACCAGCAGAGAATAAGAGAAAGAAGGAAAGATTGTCGCGCGTTACGCACGACTCGAACACATTTTGGCGGGGCAGTCTTGTATAGGAGCACGCAGTCCATCTTCCCGGTTATCTTCCACGTGGCAACCTTCTCAATGAGAATAAAGGAGTTGAAGAGGGTAGAAAATCGCGTCGATTCGGAAGCGATCCGCACGGAAATTGACTCCCTCTCCCTTTTTTCCCTGCCGCTTCTTCTCAATCCTTTCGGCCCATCTATTCATCCGTGTGCTTTCTCTGTAGACGATATAGATTCTTTCTCTGTCACTCGTCGGTCGCTCTCGCTCGTCGTACCGGCGATCGCCGGCTTTTCGTACGTTTTCGTGCGGCCTCGCAGCCGCGCCGCGACGTACGCCCGCGTCGACGGTGGCACACAGCTACACAGTCGTGACGTTGACGTTCGGGGGTTAGTTCGCACGGTATGTGACGAAGAAGGAGACCACCGGTGAACCGCTGCTCCAACGTGCTCCCCCGAGGGTGGTGGTATTTCCGGTTTTCGAATAGTTGCCGGTTCTCTTCCATTCGGACGTGTGAACTTGATTCGTTTGTCGGCCTCCTCGTGGCGTGCCGATTTCTTCGATCAACGCCGACGAATCGCGAACCTGTACCCACGGAAAGCGAGCAACACTTATCTCCTACCTTCGCCGACCGCCGTCCGCGTCGAGCCACGCGCAAAACCGCACGCGGAGGCTCCTCTTCCTCCTCTTTCCTTCCTTCCTTCCTTCCTTCCTTCCGGCATCCCCCTCCGGCGAAATTGCGTCTTCCCCGATCACTCGCCGTGTAACAGTCTCGCAAACATCATCCTCGCCGGCGAAATTGATTGATCGATAATTCCCGCGATTGCACATTTTCCATGCTGATCGAAGATCAAGAACGGAGAAGGCGCGGCGCCGCCGACGCGCAAACACCCGGTAACAATTCGAAATCGGTCCGCCGAGAATGACTTTCCGTCATGACCGAGCAGCACTACTGGTCGAGTACAAACGACTTTTTCGCCAACTTGTGAAGTGCGCACTTTTTTGCGAGGTGGCGTTGTGGAGATAAAACGCGTAGCGTTTCAATTCGGTTCATTGTTTCGGTCATTAGCTTACGCGGCATGACGAGTGATAGGTGTGCTTTCGCGATAACGTATCCACTTTCTTCGAACTGTGATTCCTTTCTGGATAGTGTGGTGAATGTGCCTTAGAAATACGAAAACCTTACATCCCGTTTAGCCGCGATCGCTCGGAAAAAGGTATCGTATCACGAGACCAGCATACATTTGCTTTCTATGAGCGCGTCTCTTCTCCGGCGTTGCACGCGCTCTCGTCTGTGACTGTTGGCCAATTTTTCGAAAGTGTGTGCCTAACCCGCGGGCATCGCGACAACGACTCCGCGAATAATTTCAAACAATCGGACGCGATGAATGGGTCGGTGAATATGTATAAACGAGGTATAGAATACGGGCAATTTTTCGTCGTTGCCCACTTATTAGATCGACCTTCATTATCAAACCGTCGCTCTGAATTTTCACGGGACTGCGAGACTTATCTCGAATTCGTCACATATAAATTTAGCAGTATGCGATAGCGAACTTAAAAAGTCTGAAAACAGCTTCCGAATCGCGTGGCTTATGATAAAAGTGTATCTACGAAAAAATGATACTTTTTTTTTTACTCGTACGTTGGCAGCGATAATCGTTCAGACGTATCCAAAATATTGCTGCATAATGTTATTTACCATTCTATCGGTGTGTCTGTCTCTCCTCTCGTACACTTTAATTACAATATCTTGGAAGCAGCGCGGTTCGACTAGTTGAAAAATACCTTCTGAATCAGCGATACGATTTATCAACGGAAACATTATAAAATAGCACACGGTGTCGTCCGTGCTGTTTCTCGTAGTAACGCGTTATAAAGTACAAAAAGTAATCGGCGATCATTAATTTCATTGTATGTCAAAGCTTTCATCGTGGCATATACCACCACACATTCGCCGCGAGTAGCGAGTACTGTATATTTGTTTTAAGATCTTTTTTTTTTTATCATTTTGCTAAGATAACACTATCAGCATACATTTAATGCCTGCGCTTTTATAAGTGGCAGAGAGAATTATTTAATCGTATGTTCTGGCTTCGCTCCAGCCTGTCGACCTAATTTTCTTGTATGGTGCAAATAAAAAGTAGTGTAATCCATTGCTTCTATTTTTACGCCATGCACTCTCTTTTCATTTCTCATTCTTCGTCTACTCTCGACACCGTTCGGCCGATTTTTCCATCCGTATAATTTCCCTTGCGATTGGTGAAGCTCGCCGATGATACATCCGCGTTTGCATGCAGGATTCGCAATCATCGTAGTTTCGACTTTTCGCATATAGACGCGCGCCCTATTTGTTCCATCGATGTCATGCAGAAATACCTCAAAAACGCCGAAGTGTCGTACGCAACGTCAGGACCGTTTGTGCCTTCGTATTTTTATCCCGTCGGAATTAACAGCATATGTTTCGTGCGTGTGACATCTTTCGTCGCGTGATTCTTCTTAAGCAGCAAGCCTTTGTGTATTAATTCGTGAGTTGTACATATCAGTTTCGTGACACCCAGAGTGCGAGAAAGTTAATATTCGCCCTGACGCCACATATATGCTAAACGCGACAGTAGTTTAAAAACACTCTATCGAATATTCCTTGCCCTTGTCCTTTAACGAATTGGTTTTTCTTCCCTCTACCCTTCGCGTTTGCTGCTTGGGAGGGGGTTGGGAGGGGGGTGGCGGCCGTGATCGAAGCACACGTGCCGCAGCGTTGCGTTTTCACGTTGAAACACCGGTTATCGACAATCATTAGACTGACGAAATGTCGGCTTTCGAATTTTCTAGGAACGCGAGTACAAGTACGAGGCAACTGGCCGGTTCGACTCCGTGGAGATCCGTTTGCCCGACACGCTCGCGGGTCGAGGCACAATATTTTGTTTGGCGATAAGACGAGTGTGAAATGTTTGCCGATTTAAATAGCGAGACATTACTTTTGATTCTAGGTGAATAAGTATAACGATGGTAGATACGCAACACTTTTGTCTGCGATGGAATAATTACCAAAGCAGTATAACGTCAGCGTTTGAAAATTTGAGGGACGATGAAGATTTTGTGGACGTCACACTGGCCTGCGATGGCAAAAGCCTCAAAGCGCATCGCGTCGTGCTTTCCGCTTGCAGTCCCTACTTTCGAGAATTGCTCAAGGTAAGCCAGAGCCATCGCTTTCACCCTCATTACCATCTTCTTCTCATCCTACCGCCCTATCCTCCCTTTCGCTGGTATATCGAGTGCACCGTAAACGTTGATCTAACGCGAGAAAATGTCTCTTCTTTCCTTTCTTGTCTCTTCTTTTGCAGAGCACACCGTGTAAACACCCGGTGATAGTACTTCAGGATGTAGCGTTCAGCGACTTGCATGCTTTGGTGGAGTTCATCTATCACGGGGAAGTGAACGTACATCAGCGTTCCCTTAGCAGTTTTCTGAAGACTGCCGAGGTCCTTAGGGTATCGGGGCTTACGCAACAGGCGGATCAAACAGACAGGGACGAGGTAAGCATCTCTTTTCCTTCCTCGCTTCGCGTATGATTCGTCGAATTACACCAAACCATCGGTCATATGCGATATCAGTTGATTATGCTTTGCATGTTATCTCTGATAAAAACGTGACTTTTAACTAAAGAGCGCCTTATCTAGCTGCACAATGTATATCCATCTTGATTCCAATCCACAATTGTCATAGGTCAAGCAAACAAAGATAACTCTGGCCGTGCTGCAAATAGGATAGCGGTTAATCGTAATAGTTTTTCTCATGATTATTTCTCTATTTCAGCTGTCTCATGTTCGCGCTCTGGCCGCTGGCGGTAATCATCTTCCTTTCCACGAAAAATTGGAAGACAGTTTTCCCCGAGGTGGTTCCCCACCAACGCCGGTAACCCCGACACCGACGACCGTACAGCAACTGCTACGCAGAGCGCAGATACGCAGGAACGACAGACGAACGCCAGATCCGCACGATGAATCGGCCAAGAAGCCGAGGGTGCCGTCGCCTCCCCTTAACAACAACGACGCGACACCCACGGATTTCTCGATGGTGAAGAACAACCATCTGTCGAGCAAGGTGGAGGGTAACGGTGTACACGAGGAGAACAGCCCCCTGGAAGACAACATCAAGTGCGAGCCATTGGAGCTGACCGGTGGTAACAGCGGTAACGGAGGTAACAACGAGGACTCGTCGGATTCTGGAGCAGCGGCGTCGGACCGACCGCCAGCATCGGCGAGTAGTAACGAGCACGAGGCCGAATCCGAGCACACGTCCACCTCGAATTTTTTATCCGAAACGAAAATCTTTCCGCCTACACCTGGGAGCTTTAATTTTAGTATGGCAGCGCTCGCCACGGAACATACACCATTGTCAGGTACGTAAATAAATTGCGTTTACACAGGGCCTGTACGCATTGACCAATTTTAATCGTCTCCCCCCCGCCAGATACACGTTCTTGTGGCCTTCCTTCTCGTATGTTTTCTTTCACTTTGAAGATCAGCATCCCCCCTAGCTTTATTTTCTTTTTCCAGTCCCTCCCATTTTTCAAAAGAATAATCCAATGGCGATTAGGGACGATTCTTTTTGTCGAGGGTTCTGGTAATTGCGATGTTGCGTACAGGCCGTCCGATTGCACCACACGAAAGAATGTTCGTTGCTACGTGTGACCATAGTGAAATTTCCAGGACTTGGCCACGGGCTGCAACCGCCGGACCTGGCAGGAACTTCGCAAGGTAAGAATATTTGCTATTTAGCTCGGCCCTGTAAAATCATTAGAATCAATGATCGAGAATTCGAGCGAACAGTCGGAAGACGAGCAATTTCTACATTTCTGCATCGTGTCACGATCATGTTGTTTCGGTAGATGAATCGCGAACTGTGGCCTTGTCAACGGGACTGACCCGTGCCTTTGATTTCTTTTGATTTTTCAAAGGGCGTCTTCTATGCTGTTCCATTATTTTTCACCAACAGTCGATACATCGTGACCGCAATTGTCTGCGGTGTAGCGGTTCGCTCTAATAAAAAGTAACTAAAAGACTTGTGCAGTTATATCAAACACTAACAAATCACAAACTATAAAAATGAATATACATATATATATACTTTTTTTTTTTTTTGGTTGCGGTGAAAGAGCACTACTGTCTGCTTGAACGATTAAAACTTCTTCCAATTGGCATGCGTTACAAAAATCATTGATATCATCATTTCTTAAGTGGTACCATTTACGGAATCGCCTCGCATTTACATTTCACAATGTCATAACGTTTACGCGATTACCAGCGAATTCGCGATATTAGAAGGGATTCATCTGCTGATTATCCTGTTCGATGCTGTTGCTATGCATTTATTAAACGAATCAGTGTTAAGTTATTTATTACGTTTGTCCTTTTTATCGAGAGGTTGGTGCGAAAACACGTCGTAGAATCGCCAGCGATCGATACCATTCGTTGACCGGAGACGTTCTTCGCGCGCGGATGGGTAGAGGCGTAAAAAACAATAACAGCAGATACATTCGTTCTTTCGAGTTTGTCGAATTCGCTGCGACCATTTTAATTGGCACAAAGCGATGAAAAGAGCCATTACTGTTTGGCATCGCTGTACAAAGTATCGTCCACAATCTCTCTACCATGTCTAACGAAAAAAAAATCCCCTTTTGAACGTGATAAAAAAAAAAAGAAAAAAAAATAAGAAAACACAGAAGAAGTTGACGCGTAACGATGCAGCGACAGACTGTCCTCTTTGTGCACACCCAATTATGTACATTCTCGCGACCAAGTTCGCCGAATTATTATCGATTTATTAACGCTTTGAGTTTCGTGAGTCGTGCCAAGCGTCGTTTTCACACACTTTTAATACGTGCCGTGCTCGTATTGTCCAATTCCTCGTTAAGTTTCGTATCACTGTTGTCGTCCCATTAACGTTTGCTAATGGAATACATATCGCCGATACGACAGCATTTTGGCATTGCTTACGATTTTATTTTTACGAATATACATAGACATATCCTTATATCTTCCTGTATATGTATACATATGTACGTATATACACATTTATTATTATGATTAGTATAAACCCACTAATCTTAAGGCATACACCGTAATTGTATGTAATCGTAAAACACTTGGTTACGAGACACTCTGCAGCTCGCTCGTGGCCAATTACGAAAGAGGATGCGATAGGTCGGCCGAGTTTGCCACAGTTTTACATTGTTTGACCAGTTTTCGAAGCTGATGTGCGTGTACCATATGGTAACATTATTGGGGTATACGTCTTGATTTAATGACAATTTTTTTTTTAACTCGTTCCAATAAAGATTTTCTTCTTTATTCTACGTCATACCGCGTGTATCAAGGGTCGTGGATATGTACAGTGGGGCGTGGGGTTAACGGTAAAGTGAGAATGCGAGCTATTCCCGTTTCTACGCCTAGAAATATCATTTTAGGCAATGAAAGAGTAATCATTTCGGTCCTTTTTTTTTTCGAACGAAGTTGAACGAATGAAGGCCAATCGCTAACACATTGTCCGTGGTCTCGCTCGCGATCATTGAAAGAAGGGAAAGGTCTTAAAATAAATGCATCCCGGCAGCGTCGTTGAGCAAATTCAGGTGCGGCATCGCCGTCTTCTCGATTAATATTTGAACGGCTGGCTTATACTAGGTTAGTACTAAAAAAGTTATCAGCGGTCGTCGATAAGGCCACAGATGTTATCCGCAAAATTCAAGGTCCCTCTATCTCCGGCAAACGTGGCCTAACTAAAAATACGGCGGCCTTGATACGCCACTCACGCTCTTGCGGCCGCGAATCGTTAGGCATATTAAATGACGCATATGTGTGCGTCGGGGCTGTGCGTTGGTCAACCCAAGGTGTCCAGCCTGGTGCACTTTCTTCCGATTACCAAAAGCCCTTTTTCTCTCTCTTTCTCTCTCTCTCTCCCCTCTCCCTTGCCGCTCTCTTTTTTTCTCTTTCTCTCGTTGCACACCTCTGTTCCCCACATTCACGTGTGACAATGAAATGTAGCGCGTGGAAGCAGGGGGAGGAGTGGTGTTTCGATGCAAAAGTAAGCGGGTTTTTTAGGCGAACCATTAAAAACGATAGTAGTACGGTGGTATCATTTGCTTTGCGATCTTGCACAATAGTGATAATAATAGTAGTGTCAATATGTATTATCGAGCGTGTATCGGAGCAGGAGAGAAATGTCTAGAACTTTCTTTGATCGCTTTCAAATTGCATTATCACTCGGTATATGTCGATAAAGTGAAATTTCGTTTGTGTTAGTAAATAGCGCGCTCGTTCTTTAATCGTCCTTAATCCGTTGCGGTGGCTGGTTACGTAAAAAACAATCAATACCAGATAGACAGTACAATGTACGAGCACTTGTCGTGCGATTGCCTTTAGACGAGAGCGCCAACTTGTTTGCTCTTTCGATTTCTTTCTTTGCTCGTTCCGTGGAGTCTTTATTTCGGATACTCGTACGTCGGTTCCTCGCGCCGCGCCTCCGAAAAACTTGGTAAACGAATTCGCTTGACCTTTCTACTACATTTCTTCTTCATAAAAGTTCACGTTAGTTAGGAATGCAAGATTTTATAGATCGGCCAAAGGAAATCGTGCGGAACAATGGAAATTATACGATCGATCGATTTAACCTTTTGCACTCGAATTGTTTCTTGCGACCTAAAATGCTGAATTTCACGCAAAACATTTGAAATTAAAATAATTGCTCGACCGATGCGTCTACCTTCGGGGGGAAAAAACGTAGCCAGTTGACTTGATTAAGAGAAGTTTTGCATAGAGCCGACACTCGGAGAAAGATGCGTTTTATCGCGGTCTAATTTTAAATCTATTCGTTCCGCCTCTTGTCACTCTGCGCGTCTATGCCCGCGTTCTTTACTGCTTTCGATGTCATTATCGCAAAGAGAGGAAAAATTCTTTCCCCGGGTCTAGATATTCTTAGCCCGTTTCCTGCTCGCCACTAAAAATTGTTTAAATTGTCGATACGCATAGCGGTGCCGGTTGCGGAATTGCCCAACGCAAAGTTTTCCTTTTCTCCTTCACCCCCCACCGTCCTTACTCTATTCTTTCTTCCTTTATTTCCTGTCGTTTTCTGCTGTTTTCCGCGAACGCCTGCAGCCGGCGGTAACCTGTTGTAAAACCCAGTCGTATAAAAATAGCGGGTGCCCCGAACACTGCAGCCCGGGCACTTTATCCTTTTTCTCTGTCTCTCTTTGTATCAGAGGGCGAATTGCAGCGCATCGAGCATATATTTATTTCGCGGAACGTTCCCAGTGTTGGACATACCGCCGGCGCGCCACTCTCGTAACCTTCTTTTAGTTTTCCCTTTCGCTTTGCAACGACCAGCCAAACTTTTCGCGAGGGAGAAGCGGTCAATGATGCGTTCGATTTCGTAGACGCGGTCCACTCATTTCTACGAGGCATAGAAAATGTGCTTCTTACAGAGACCAGCAGGAGAGGAAAGAAATTTTGGCTTGCGTAACGTTTATTAATGGCTTGTTTGCTAAATGCAGAGTTCATGCTACCATTTCGCGTCGTTGACGATTCCGATGGTGTGCAAAAGCTTGCGCGACACCCACGAGTCCTCCTTGCATACGTCTGTTTACTCGCTACGTACTCATCACTTTGGCCCTCTCTCTCTCTCTCTCTCTCCCCCTTCCCCTTTCTCCGTTATGTCCCTCCGCCTCTGGTTGTTCGCTCTGGTAGCCAACGATTCGTGCTAGCAATTTACTTTCGGCCGTGTATGCGGCGCCTCCCAAGGCCAAAGGAAAGTTCGCTCTGAACCAAATCCGACGGGATTTTTTATCTGTAGTATGTACTTATCGGGGACGCCCAGGTCTAGCTGCTTGTTTTCGCCTTGTGCTATTATCGATGATGAACTTGAGGTGACCTCGAAAACTGCGCAACAGTGAGCGTGGGTGTGACAGAGACGGATACGATGGAGAGCGAGAGAAAATTGGGGGCGGCGGGGGCAGGAATGGACCAGGGAGGAGGGGCAGGAGAGCTTAAAAAGAGAGAGAGAGAGAAAATATATATCATTTGCTCTCATGGCCCGATCTTTTTTTACCGCACTTTCCAAAACGGCTGATACATACATTGCTTCGTACGAATTTCTTCTTTCCACGGGAGGAGGAACAAAAACTCGAGATATCTCGTATGAATGTATAAAAAGTGAAATTTGTGAAGAATTACTGTAATAGAGACAAACATATCGCGACATTATGAGGCATCGCATGCTTTGGGAAAGGAGAATCCGGGCAAGGTGCAGGTCTCCTACTTATGCTGCGGTGCTTAATTCATTGAGTCACTTTAGTTTGAAATCGTGTTGCTGGTCTCTAGCAGTGTGCGCAATCACGACGGCAAAGCAATTGATCTACTTTACGTTCTCTGCCTCTCTCTCTCTCTCTCTCTCTCTCTCTCTCTCTCTCTCTCTCTCTTCTTTCTGGTAGCAACATTTGTCAGATTGTGAACGTTCTCCGAAAAGTTGAAATCTTCCATGGATGTTTGTAAAGGGCATGATATTTCTTGTTGTTCACGTACATAGGAGCCGATCGATTCTCCGTGATTAAATGCGATCCAATATCCGAGAAAACTTACCGTTTGATCACACTGATTTCGCGCAACCGCACCGAATTGAAAGAGGACCGTAGTCGAAGAGAGGGTAGTTCTTCCAGATATTCTCCTTGCTTCGACCCCACCACTCCACGTAACTCTAAAAAAAAGTTTGTAAGACTCGCGTAACCAATCCGGAAGCTACTTACATAGATTTTTCTCTCTCCGCCGATGGTTTGGTTCTATCCTCCCCCTTACTCTTTATAACCCCTTGCCTTTCCCTTAGACGTGTTCCTCTCGCTCTCTCTCTCTTTCTCTCCCTCCCTCTTTGGTTTCCGTAGTCGCGGTGGTAGCGAGCTATCGATCGTCGTGGCTCTCCTCGCTTAGAGTCAACATCAGTCATAATACAGCGCAACGGCATACGGGGGTTATTAAGAATAATACGCATCCTAGCTATACATATATATGTATATATATATATCCCCTTCTCGGCACGGAAAAACGGGAGAAGGAGCATAGTTCGTGGGGGGTTCCGTTGCTAAGGTAACCAGCTGGGTAAAATCCCGCAAAGAAGAGGCATCGCCGGTTACGTTCGTACTCTTGCTAGTTGGCGCGGCGGCTGCTGCTGCCTTCTCGTTGTATCGACATCGACATCTCATCCTTGCGGACGTTATACATACTATCTTTTATGAGACGATGAATGTATACCCGCTCTACCTTCCTAAGCTCCCCTAGCCCACCTTTCAACCCTCCTTTTCTTCGTCCCCGATGTTTCCCTCTGCGCCGTTTCTGTTGCCTCCTTTTAACAGGAAAGCGATTAACAACATCCGTTTAGACTGAAAGCGGCGGGCGTACGCGCGGGCATGGGAGCGTTTCTCTCTCGTTCCTCCTTTCTTTTGAATCTCGTGAGCGCATGCTACCCTTCTGCCGTGGCTGTAACCTGCCTTTCACGGAACAACGAAATCGTATCGCTAGTAATTGATCCGTGGAAATTCCGGTTGACACCTCGATGGACTCAGCCCCCTCCTCTTTGGTTGCAGACCGGGAGGTCGCCGAGGAGGACGGGGGTTGGCAGTCCGCTACCAACGGAGACGGCCAACGGCAAACCGGCCACTCGAGTCAAAGTACAGCAACTAGTCGATGCGAGACGATGGTGCAGGGGCACGAGCAGCATCAGGAGCTGCCCATTATCGATCTCCTAGATGACATTAACGATCAGATGCGGATCGTGCTCAAGTCGGAACCTCTGTCGCCGAAGATGGACGATCTCGAATCCTGTTTGCTCGCCGAACAGATCGATCCGCAAACGGATCGGAGCTCGATCAACCGTGTTAACGGCCAGCAGATCCGCCAGCAAAACGGAAGCGGCAACAGGCAGCGGGAGCAGCAGTCGAGCACGGCTTTGAACGAAACCATACCCTTTGCCGATCTACGCTGGTTAACGCAGAATTGTAACCCGCAATCGGCACCTAAACTTCGCGACGTACCCAGAACGCACGTCGAGCAGGACGCCAAGAATCGCTCGATGAGTGGCACTTACTGTAGTTTTTGTCAGAAGACATTCTCTCGCGCGTGGTCGCTCCAAAGGCATCTCGCCGATACGCATTTTTACGTGCCGCAATCGCTCTCCTGTGACCAGTGCGGCAGAAGTTACAAATCGAGAAATAGTTTGGTCAGCCACAAGAGCCAGTATCACGCGAGGAAAGAGAGGAAGGAGCACGAGGAACATTGCGAGGTCACTTATTGACCGCGACATCCATGCTTTAGCAACGAAATCGGCGTTTCCGGCTTCTTCTAAATCCGTTACTACCTGACATGACGAAGCGGAGATCTATCGCTGTCTAGATAGTTAGTACGAACATTGTATAGAATATCATCTATTACATGTGAACCTAGTCTCTCCTAATCGCGAAACGAATTACCTCGATGAACGCCAAAGCAAACGGTCGTTTAACGCGCGCGCATTACCCCAAAAATTCTAGCGAACGAAAATCTCGTTTCATTGACGGTCGATCCGATTACGTTGCACGTTAACGGAACAACCTCGGAAATAAGTCCTGCCATCTGTACTAGTCTAGTGTCAAGTTCATGGCTTAGGCGAGTGTCTTTTCGCGGCAAAATCGATAATACTCTCCCTCGGTACGAGGGTGCTCTCCTTCGTCTACCCCCACGAGTCGGCAAAGGGTAGTTTGCCCCGATTTGCCGACGATCAAGTCGGCGTTATAGCTTCCATCGATTAGCGGTATCGTATCTATCGATGGAACAGGTTTAGTTGCATAGTCCCTCTCCATCGACTGTCGCAAGAGTCAGACTCGATCGTTGCAGGGGTCGTTTTGTTTTGTTTTTTGTTTTTTTGCTTTATCGCGCAAAATGCGCTTGCCAAGAACGTATCTATTTATCGACCAATCAGACTATAACTTACACATCTTTGGAACGTGTAAAACACTTTCTTGCTTCCGATACTTTCTCGTATCGCCTGCCATTGCTGCGCCTCTTCTTCCTCGTGCTGTGGCTATCGTCGCGACCGTACCTCTTCTTCTATCCGTTTCGCTATTGTAGCGGAATCGTCACCACCCGATGTGTACCATTCTCTACGTGAACGATAGCTGAAGGGTCGCTGGTAGAATTGTAATTACGCTAAAGCAAACGTTCAAACCAACTGTTACAGCGTTTCGCAAATGCTGTTAGAAATAAATAAATAAAAGAATAAGATTCGATGGAATATCCTGTTGTTGTTTCACTGATTTCCGTGGTCGGAAGGCATTCGATCCCTAGTGGGTGTTCTCGCGTCGCATATCAAGATCATTTGCAAGTCATGTATCGCGTTAAAACGAAAACCAATAAGAAACTGTTCGCCTCATCGCATCATTTCGTTAAACCAGTATCGCACTCTTGGGTGTATGTATGCATATGTGTATGTTGTGTGTATGTATGTACATGCACATATTGTACACACAACCGTAGATATATGTGTATATACACACACTATACAATCACTGTACACGTACACCTGTAAGATCTACTCTGCTCTGTCTTGCTGTAAATAATATGCATCGATATGAATACATCTCTGGTGCTCTGAAAACACTAACGTCATCGCTCACGATCGTTCACTGGAATCTTGGAATTGCTTGCACTCTACTATTATAATGCGCTAAGAAAAAAAAATTAAAAATAAAGGAGCACACCGATGAATGATGAAAAAGGTGCGGCGCACGCTGCCTTTCGACCTGGAAAGGGCTTTCTGCAACATCGTCTAGGCCATTGTCATCGTATCGCGATGTGACAATTTATCGAAATGCATCCTGATCTCGAAACGATCGCGGTGTAAAGTATTGTAGAGGAAACACGGTGGGTGGCTACTTGTACGAATCGGGGCCGAACGGCAGGGGTGGAAAAAAATAGGTATGACGCAGAAAACATTGACAATGGTAAGACGACGTGCACGCAGAAGGTACGTTCCTCGAAAAGCACACGAGGGTCGTTCCGTGCATACGTGTAACGAAAGTAAAAAGATGTAGGTATGTAAAGTAGAATGGGCGTGCGATGAAGATGCTGTGGTAGCACCTGCAAGCATAATCACGTGGTTCCAAAGTAACGCAAAAAAGACTGTTTGAGCACGGCTTGGTCGGGTGACGGTGCAATGTGCGCGACTAATAGAGAAGGGCGCACGAATTCTCTGTCTCTCTAAGCTCGGAAAAAAGGTGGTAGATGGTGGTGTAAGAGTGAGAACATGCCGAGGATCGCTGGACACGCGATACGTGTGACTAGAGGGAGGATTCTAGAGCGGAAGGGAACAGGTTTCCTCGTTCCGTGTTAAACGTGTTCGACATACGTCCGACCCGACGTTCGAACACAAAAGCAAAAGTAACCCCTGTGTCTGGTTCTGCCGCCAGGTCAGTTGGCCGGCAGCGGCGCGTCCGATGAGTTTCGATGCGAGCCTTGCAACAAAATCCTGACCTCCCTAACGCGGTTGAGGCGGCACATACAGAACGTGCACACCAGGCCCAGCAAGGAACCGATCTGTAACATCTGCAAGCGGGTTTACTCGAGCCTGAACAGCCTTCGGAACCACAAGAGCATCTATCATCGCCAACACAGCAAGAACGAGCAGCAACGCAAGGAGATGGAACAGATGCGTGAGCGGGAAAGAGAGCAGAGAGAACACTCGGATAGAGTAAGCTCTCAACAGCAACAGGAACCGTCGCGTATGGGATAAATCGAGAGATCGATTACGGGAGCCGGGTCTCCAGGATATCTTTCGTGGATTCCTTGACCCCCTGGTTTCTCCTCCATTGCTTCTTTAACATATCGAGATACAGGGATCGAAAATGCTGCCGTGTTGATCGCTTTTACTCGGTGCTACCTACACGTCGCACACCGATCATCGTTAGGACGGATATTACCATACGAGGGCTAACGTTCAGTCTTTACACACGTCACAGACGAGCCGTTAAGGAATCTCTTGTGCGTTTTGCTCGGACTTGTATCGGCTAAATACGCCCGTCTCGTTCTTTTTTTACACATACACATGTACCTACTCATTGTACGATAGGCTGTCAGACATTGAATACTTTTTTTTTTCCATTTATCCTATAAAGCGATAGAGTTGGCGTTCAGGGAAGATGCCGTCTTTGAATTCGATTTGCGGGAAAGATCATGTGATAGTAGACGATACATTTATTATAGTTTTCCATGCTTTTGTCCCAGCGGACACATGTCCGTTGAAAGCTAAAAAGATGAAAAAAAAATAAAAGATAAAAGTAAATGAAATTAAGCTAAATCTCGAGATGCTTGGGTCGTGAAACGAAGTCACGTAATTTTGCTACTAAGGTTACAAAGAGATATACATACATGTATACTTATTATACATACATAATACAGCGTTGAATGTAAATAGTAGTAGTGTGCGCGTGTCGAACAGCAGATGCGGAGTGTCGGGGCTTTTATATTCGTGACTGAACTCTCCTTGCTTAAAGTGATGATTTTATTTAACCGTATCGAAAGAAAAATAGGAGCGAATGTCGTCTTGTTAGTTCGGCATTACTTACTCCTTATTAGTTTACGAAGGGTAGTTATAGGGAGCTGCCGCGCGGTTATCGCCAAGCACGGTGTTACGAGAAAAGACGCAGTACAAAACATGAAAATGAGCCCTAAGTTAATGTACCTATTTAAGTTAATGATCGCAATTGCTCTCCGTTTATCCTACATTCACGTGTCCTACGCGTGTGCAACGTTGACGAGAGGTACTAGTATTCTGTTTTGCCGTCTTTCATTCACTTCTCCTTCCGGACTCGAACGGGAAGGTATTCTGGTATAGAGAACAGTAACGAACTCGCTCGCTTTATTTCGTTTAATATTAATTTCGTTAACCTACCAGTCTTAAAAGGGCGCTGGATATGATCTTTCAAATAGCGCGCAGGTACCTTGAAGTGCAGCCAAAGGAAATCGCATGATACTGTTCCTGCGGGAAATGGTGCAATGAATAGCGAAATGCTTTTTTTTATTCCTTCCTTTGCCGAAGCGCGTGTCAAAATCGTCGAATACCATCACGATGCGTACCGACATCGGATGCAACCGCGTTACCGAATCCGGAGAACAATTTCGTCGGGACAATCAACTTCGGTTGGCAAATTGGCGGTTACGTTCGGTTTAAGCGGTTTGGATTAGTTCAACGATAGCATCGAACGTTAATTCTTCTAATTTATTCCATCTTTGAGATACATTTCGCCGATGGATGTTTTTTTCTTTAGTGCCACGCATTTCTTTTCCTTTTATATTGTTCTTAATATTTCTTAATTATCCATAATTATTTTTGTTCGGTGTGAACGATCGGTTTCAATTAGGATTCCGATATCGAGGTGGAAATTGTGATAGACGCCGTGTTTTATTCTTTTTTGGATATATATATATTTTTTGGCGCAGCTTCACGTAGGATGTATGTAATAAAGTCTGTTCAACTGAAAGTAGACGCTGCAGAGCGCGCGTACGTGCGTGCGTGCGTACGTACTCGTGCAAAATAACAAATCTTTTGCATTTGGATTTATCGATGCAGCAATAATTGCAAAAGTACGTACAAGTTGACGGATGAATACGTAAACACATGCAAATACACGATGCATACTCTATTCTTTTTCTTTTGTCTTTAGTATCAACGTTTCTTTATCCATTTGTTGTTTTTCATTCTAATTATTATTGGGCTTTCGGGGCTAGCGTACGTCCAATAGTACTCACGCACGTATTCGCTTATCGTATTGTTTGTTTCGTTTCATTACTATTTTTAATCAGGCTATCGAGCAAAGCGTTTACAGATAATCTTTGTTGCTATTGATAACGATAACTATTATTATTATTATTATTATATTGATATTATTCTTACAGTTTATCATGATTATTTATATGAATAAATTTTTTTTTTTTTATACGCTGTGAGGACCCTATTATTATTTGTCACACGTATTTGAGAAAGGTGCACGCGGGTAACGTCGTGCCGCTTGTTACCTTCACAGCACATATTATGCAAGCCCAGCTCGTTTTGCATTTTCTTTTCTGTTCTGCTTGGCCGCGATACACCTCGTTACCCCGCGTGCGCTTCACTTCCGGCTGACACGCATACCCCACAGGCTACGCAAGCCCTGGACCCCGTGACACGTATACTCGCCCCGTGTTTCTAGCAGAATCGAGGGTCAAACCGTTATTCTCTCGTTTACTCTGAAACGGCGGAAGCTTTCTCGCGACCTAGACCGTGCGCGTTCCAAAGCCTTCACCGCGCAAACGAGCCCCGTTCTCCGAGACGCTTGGCCGCTTTCTCTGTGCAACAGCGCCTCTGACCTCCATTGCATTCCTCGGTACGTTGCGTCGCTTCGCCGCAGCAACGTTCGCTTCCAAATCCGAACGTTTTGCGTACCGAGCCATTGAACGCGCAGCAGAGGAATGTTGAGTGCGGGAATGCGAAAGATCTGTTCGGAGAATGCAGCGGAGACAACTTGTCGGTGACCGGTGTTCAGGGTCGCGGAGAAACGTGCACACGCCCCGCGGTTGCCGTGCCTCGAGAGATTCGTGGTGAATCTCGATCATCGATCGTCGCGTTACCTACGGCCAATGACAAACCAGAGCCCCGAGCTAGCTTTCTCTCTGCGATCGGAACGATCAACAGTTAAAAGGGAGAGGAATATCGAGCGGCCGCACCGAACGATGTCGTGGCCGTAACAGCTGCCACTACGGGCATTCGGCGGCCTCTCGCGACATACACACCTGTATCTCCTTATCGTTACCTATCTGCTACCCAATTATTACCCTTAAGTAGCCCGAACACTCGCCAATCTTTTCGCTTCCTCGCTCACATCCCTCGATAACACTAGTCTACCTAATACAAACGCAAAATACAATACCACTCTTTTCATCTGAAAACCTACCGACCCTGCGTATCGAAGAATACCATCAGCGTACACTAATCTTGTCCAATGATATTAATGGCAGTCGTATCTTTGTTCTTGTTTGTTCCCGGTCCCGCTCGCTCGGCTATACGTTCGGCTCTGGTTCGTCATTGTTCTGTGTGTACCTACCCGCTACCTTCACGAACACGGATTTGCGCCGGGGGTCCATCCACACACGTGGCTCTCCGTGTGCCTCCTCCTACGCCACAAACATTGGTTCGTACCGGAAAATATCTTTTCTTTTTAATTGGGTGTCGATATTTATAACGGATATATTGGTGCTTGGCCTCTCTGTTTATATCTATCTCTCTACTTCTTTGTCACTTGTTCGTTATTACTATTACATTATGCGTTCATACACGCGTGCTTTGCCTTTTCTTTATCTCTCTGCTTCGAACGAAAAACTCTCCTTCGTCACTCTTTCTCGTTTTACGCTGCTGCTCTGTTGTTACTCTTTCGTTTTCTTCTACGCTTAAACATCTGATCTCTAATCATCTGTATATTTAATTCCGTCCTTTGAACGCTTCGTTCTGTCCCTCGGCGCGTTCGCGAAAAATTGATACAATTGAAAAAAAAATCGGTCCGCGATGCAGCAGGCCCGCCGTCAGCGATACTCGCAATGAGATTATCTCACCCGTTACACGGCAGTCTTCTACCACCGGGCGTTTGCTATACTTGCGACGTTTGCGGCAAAACGCTCTCCACGAAGCTCACCCTCAAACGGCACAAAGAGCAGCAACACTTTCAACCCCTGAACAGTGCGGTTTGCGCTGTATGTCACAAGGTGTTCAGGACGCTCAACAGCCTGAACAATCACAAGAGCATCTACCATCGTAGGCAGAAATAGAGCCGGTTATCGTCGCGTTTGTTCGCATCGTGCCGGGGAACACTGTAAAACGAGCTTACAATTAATAGGAAGACCGCGAAAGAGCAATGAATGGGGGCTCGAAGAATTGTCAACAGCGTGGCCGCACGAGGGATCGCGTTGTTCTCATTTTTTCCGTTTAGATTGATTTTCTCCTTCTAGGAATGGAACGGGTCACCATTGCTTTTCTTGTCCGACCCTTTCTTCGCCGAAGATTCACTGTGAGTCGCTACGCGAAAATGGAATCGTGCTATTGTTAATTATTAATGACTTTGGCGATTGCTTTGTTAACGTTCGCGATATATGGGACCAGTTGCAGTAACGAGATCTCGTATTGGTAGTTTTTAATCGGTCGAAAGAAGGAAAAAAGAAATAGGATGGAGCGTTGGGAAAGGGAAGACGCCGATTCATATTGTATAATACGTAATACGCAGATTTGATCTTGGCGCGTGCATGCTGTTCTCGACAAGAAAACGACTCTTCGCGGATGGAAAAATGGCAAGGAAAGACGTCCATGATGACGAAAAATATCCTGGAGTTTGAAAGGGACTGGCTTGATAGGAACAGAAATCAGTGCTTCCAGACGAACTTGATGAACGTGACGTTTATTATTTGGACATACAGGTTGAGTGCCGTGCAGCCCTTACGTGTCGATATGCATTTTCATCGAGCTCCGAGATGTTCAGCTATTGCGCTATGCGCGTCTTGAACATTTGAGATGGAGATTTTGTACCGGCGCGGCGCAACGCGGTGAACGGCGACGCGCTGTCGTCCAAAACCCGGGCTCGACTTTCAGCCGGACTAACGTGTTATCGATTGTTAGAGCTAGGCGATTTACCAAATACGGTTATCACGTCTCGTAGAACGTAGAAAATCTCCTTAAATGAAACGGTCTCGACAAATTTGTCAAAATAGTCGAGCGTCTTTTCCATTTAGAAGTATACAGTTGCGGAAGTTTGCGGAGAAACCGATCTCCCGCGCGCGTACCGTCCGCAGTCGAGGTCTGTTCGTTACTTTAATTGTCGCGAATGTTAGTTTGCATCGACTTGAATTTCTTTCGATGCACGCCTCGAATCGACGAGGCCGAAACGACAGCGACTTGCCACGACATTGTTGTTCTTGCAGAGTTTTTACAAATACCATTTCTCGCGAACGTTTAAAAAGAATTTGGCGGCGACGGTGATGACGCGTTTTATAGAATGCTGTAGCGCTAAAATGAGCGAACAAATCGTACAGTTATTTTCATCTACTTTTATACACCGTGTAAAGAAACTCGTGAATGGTTTCTAAAGTGAAATGAATTTTGGACGTACGTTGGCAAAAATGTAGTGGCACCACAGTATGGTATGATTGTCGCCTCGTCGGCCGAACGTATGCATATTTTTGTAGTCGATGCAACGTCTCTTCGCGTGATTCGTCTTCGGGTCGTGCCAACGCGACTCCCGTATCGATACACGGCTTAATCGCAGGCTATACAGTAGTTAGAAGTACGTATTACAACAAAGGCGGGGAGTGAAAGGAGATAAAATACTTCCAGGTGTTACAAAACACCATCGTCCAACTAATTTTTAGGCGTTTCGACAAGACTGTAAACGAGATATTGATCGATCAGAAGGGGTCAAGGATTTGTCATTGTTTCCATGTTGGAGGGGCGGTGGGGGGGGGGGGGCTGTAGAGGGAAATTACGCGGAGGGGCATGCCGGGGTTGGGAGAGGTGTTATTTGGAGAACGGGCTGGGAAATACGGGCGAATGGAGCACAAGGGGGTGAACTTCCGTTGCGGATCGACCACGATCGCATACCAGCACGGTTGTAAAAAGGAAATAAAAGTGGCAAAGAATTAGGCAGAGTCAGGGTACCTATCCGTGGTGGAAGGAAATATGCCCTTTTCCCTCCGCCACGGATTACATAGTTGTCGTTCCGCGACGGACTGAGCAAGCAGGCATATAATATGATACAATACATATATATTTTACCTTAATATATTCATTCCATGTTACAATGCTTTAGAAGGGGTACAATGCACACAAACGCCTATTCATTTAAATGGTATTTCACATAAAGTACCTTATTTTATTGAACATTATTATTATTATTTTCTATGACTATTACATATGAACTGTTATAGTTGCATTTCTATTAGCAGCACTACCATTGTTGTGTCCTGGTCGTTAGTGTATCGAACGTTGACTTCTTTTTCTTTCCCGCATTGTTATTCGTTATGACCATTCTTCTTCTGTCTCCTACCGTTTCGATGGCTCCTT
The DNA here is from genome assembly GCA_023838395.1 of Holcopasites calliopsidis. Lineage (NCBI taxonomy): Eukaryota > Metazoa > Arthropoda > Insecta > Hymenoptera > Apidae > Holcopasites > Holcopasites calliopsidis. Next base: position 5,309,975 of record JALHAQ010000009.1, read on the forward strand.
TTTTTTTTTTTACTTCTTTTGACAAGTCCGACTTCTATGCAGTACTCAAGGAGGGGGAGTGAGGAAAACCGGAAAAGGAGTGTGTTTCGCTTCTGCGACATTAGCATGTTGATTTGGATACTCGATTCTTTGCCGCCTGTGTCCCTTTACTTTTTCACGCACGCAGTTTTCCGCGTTACCGCGACAACGTGTAAGTGTGAGTGTGTGTGTGTGTGTGTGTGTATGTGTGCGTGTTACTAGAGGAAAAGCCGGGGGAGAGGGTGGTACAGGGGGTATCGCGATGAGGATATCGATTCGTGGGAAATACTTTTCAAATGATAGAAGCCGGAAGAAAAATCCAGAGAGTAAACAAGGTGGAAGGTCTGGGATAAGTAGTGGAAACACGGTCCACTAACAGATTACTTATACATATACTAAATGATAATAGCCATATATACATATAACCGACTACATAGCATACACCTATATTTTAGTAGAACTTTGATAAGCCATCTCGCGAGGACTTCCTGATGACCGCGAGATTGTTGGACGCTCTGATTGTTGGTCTTCGATATTATTCGACGTTTCGGTTCGTGGTTTTTGCCATACATATTTTCTCCGCTTCATTGCAATAGCCACATATCGATGATAGTGTTCTGGGAGAATAAGCACGATCAGGAAAGGCTGATGGTTTCTTCCAAAAAAAGTTAGGTGCTTGGTGAGTACGTTGTCCGAGACGATTGACTTACGTACGTCAGGAAGGATTCGAAGATTGCCAAATAATTCAAACATACATAGACAGGCGGCAGGCTAGGTTCTGTCGAGCGTCGGACGTTTCTAGTAGAAGATCGATCGCAAAGTAGTTCGCAGAGCACACACGGATGTATACGGGGATATATTTTGCAATTTGCCGATCACTGTGCATCATTGCGCAAGGGGTGAGCTCATCCAGGCGTGCATAGAGACAGAGAGATGCTACAAGCACGTAAGTAAGTACGCATGTGACACGACGATTCGAGGTGTATACGTATACATATCCTGTATGTATGTATATGTATATATGGATTTCTCGATTAATACAAAAAAAAAACACGTCACATAAAGACACGTATGTACATCTTTAGATAGGCTATGATAATTTAAATTAGGCTATGTTCCGTTAAGTGATCCGCGTCGTTCGTATTTTCGAAATAATTCACACGATTCCCGTTCTCTGGTGGGCCGAGATTCAACGGAGGAACAATGGAAAGAGGTCGGAAGAAGGAAAGCGGAATCGTTCTAGCAAATTTTCTTTAGTATTCGAAACTATGTCCGACGCCGAACATTTTTTTAATGCAAATAAATTAGTGGGATTGGGGGGGGGGGGGGGAAGGGCGGTGCCAGGAAGAGTGCGGTGTTTTTTTTGGTTGGACAGAAGAAATTCGGAAGAACGAAGCTTTAAATTACGAGAGTAACGAATACAATTTTATAGTAGTCAGGGTTGGAGAAGAACTGATATTGATAATACTTAAACTAGTAGATTTATTCGAAGAAATTGATTTGTGACTACGGTAAAAATGGCCAAATATAATTGCGGAATATACATATATTCGCCTCCGACTCGTGGTTGGCGCTATATTATGAAAATAATAAATTATTAATGAAATTAATATAAATTGAATGAATATTTAACTGCAAATTATATATTAGTAGAGAGGTTTATTCGAGTATCTTCTTTCTTTCTCTGTTTCTTTGTCGTTCATTTAATTTCGTTCTACGTTAATGCGTTATGAAATCGCGAGACCGTACGATAGCGGTTTCAAGTAATTTATAATTACATACTGACGGCTAGTAGTGGGACATAGACACCCGATATGTAATCTCGGATTCGCACTCTGTAGTTGGCCTTGCGAAACATGCGCAAAGACAAGGGGCGAAGGTGCTTCCTTACTAATTTTACGATTGGCCAGTGCAAAATAATTCGTTCGAAGCTTTTCTCGAACATTGAAAGACTGAATTGTTGAATTGAACGTCTCGCGGAAGGCAGCGTGCTTCTTCTGTTCTCTTTTCATCGGAGGATGGAATCGAGGGGTGAAGTTTTACGAATATGTAATACGTTCGATTCGAAAAGCAGAAACCAGAGAAAAACTCGAGACGCGTACCTGATTGCAATTCTGTAGTTTAAAAAATCCGCTGTCATCCGCGTGACGATTTGGTGTCAGACTGAATTCGACTGATTTATCTTTTTCTTCCTTCTTTTTTTTTTCCTTTTTTTTTTTAATCGTTCTAATTAGTCGACTTTACATTGGACTGATCTTAAACGTTTCTTGACTGATGTTACCAAACAAGTGTAAATTAAAAGTATCTATTTTCTAAGTTAACGCGTTTAGAGAGAAGAAGGCATAAATGCGATGAAATTGGCAGGGCACCCGCAGCAGTTCGAATCAACTGAGAGAAAGAATGAATGGAGTATGCAGTAGGTATTTGTAACTGGATCGGCGCAACATTTTCTTTTTTTTTTTTAACATTCATTCGTTGATACAGCACACACCTTATTATCGCTATCCTTCGTTCGCTTCTCGTTTTTGATTTTTTTTTCTTTTCTTACAGATTAGGCTTTTAGCGCATTATTAAAGTTTAATTATGGTCATGGGTAAGAGGCGCATCTTATACATAGTTACGATATGCCCGCGCACATACTTTTTGGTTCTTCTTTTCTTTTCTTTTTGTTTCTCATAATTATTAATCCGTAGACTTATGCAATAATGATGGTAGGATCATATCCGAGTTTTTTTTTTTCTTACCGCTTAGCCGCAAGCAACTATTATACAGACAGGATAGCAAACAGCAGTTTTGTACAACAGCTTTCTTAAATAATAATGTAAGCCGTAATTCCGTTCAATTATACTATGGATAGACTTAAATTGGCGATCACCCATGAATACTGAGCAAACACACATTCACATCGCCGAGGGGAACAATATACCATCGCGATACCGTTGAGTTGGATCATTTTGTATAATCTTGAATAATTATGGAGAGCAGAAAACTGAGATGCAGGGAAAGGAGAGAGTGGAGAGAGAGAGAGAGCGAGAGAGAGAGAGAGAGAGAGAGAGAGAGAGAGAGAGAGAGAGAGATAGGGAGGACTTAAAGAGAGAACGAGATAGAGAGCGAAAAATGCAGCAAAGCACTCAGAGAAACGAGCTTATTCGAAATTCGCCAGATATGTAAAATTGTATTGAGAAATAAACAGAGAAACCGGTGCCATGGATTCGAAAACATCAGGGAAACATGGAAAAAGGCTGAATTCTTTTCGGTAACGACTCCATTTCGGGTACAAATCGTTCCTTCTTAAACGAAATAATGTCGAGCGTTACCGTGCTTACTTATTATTTGTTATCTGCCAAGGTGTTCTGGTTATAATATATATATATATATATTATATTTATTAATGACTATTATTAATATTATTATAATTATAGTTGTCATGACTTTTATTTCTAAGCAATGTCAAATGCATCTTAATATATTTTCACCCTTTTTAATATAATACGAAATGTACTATTTGATTTAATAATTCGTCTGTATATTTTTTTTTTCTTTAGTTTTAGTCACCTATCGCATCCTCAAAAACGTGCAATTACAACGTTTACACTCTACACAGGTACAATCGTATTCCTTCTTCGTATGTGTCGTTTCAAACATGAACCTACTAAACGGCGGCACCGTAGACATATTGTGCCTCGCGCCTCTTTTATTTCAGCGGAAAGGTAAGTCATGTGAAAATGGGAGAAACAATATCGGCTTCGTGCCGACGCGATCAGCAGAGCAAGATCCAGCAGGCTTCAGAGGGTCATCGTCGAGCGAACACCGCCACTCTCGATTAATACATGAACACGTTCATTTTCCTTTCACTTGGTACGTTATGTGGTCGGGCTCGCTTCGAATCGGAAAAATGAAGACGACGCGATGCGTGGCCGCGCGTCTGTGGAGACCGAAGTAAGAACGACTCTTCGGCAGGAGAGAGGGTTAATAGTTCAGAGGGGTTTCTGCTTCGGAAGTCGCTTTAGCGTTTCTCGAGCAGCACAAAAGCGGAAGGGGCAAAAGGTCCTGTTAACTTTGTATCGGTGCTGGAAGCAGTTAACAGGAGGTAACGATACGCACGAATATGAAGGAATATGAGAGAATATTCGCAAGTATGCAAAAAGAGAACGATTAAGCCGCCACGCCGCTCGCCAGGCTCACGCATATCATTACGTTTACTTCGAATTGCATGCTTTAAGTGTCACCCAGAATGCTCAGTGTTTCCTTCTTATCGTCTCCTCTATTTCTCTTTTTGGTTTTTCTTCATTTTTTTTTCCCCTCGTCGATTGCCCAGGTTTTTCAGGTTTCATGCAAATGCGTGACGCCTAACGAAGCGTACCTACGTTCGGACACTCCGTACGATACGCATGTGCCTAGAATGACTAAAAGAGTGTTTATACATTCTTAAACTGTGGTGGATCAGTGCGACAGGAGTACATTGTCCGGCCTGTTCGTATTCACGTCCAACGTTCCCGTATCATTCCCACCTACATACATACATCGTACAAGCGTCCCTTAGACGCGAGGGTACGCGCCACGCCGCGTGAATATCGTGCATGACGTCTCTGCTCGTTTACATGTAGAGACAAACGCGTTTCGCGATCTCTCCTCCATCGAAATCTTCCGGTCGACCTCATCAGTCAGGCATTTCTTTTGGCTGAAGTTTAACGAGACGCAGCTCGATGCATTGGATAAGAAGCCTTTTTTCAGCCAAAGCCATTGAACGGTCTCGCCTTAAATTCACGTTCGATTGCTAAAGGGCGAAGCAGGCGGCTATTGCAAATGAGCGCCTTCTTATTATATGTATTGATGCTTAATTCGTTTCCGTGCATCATTTTGTTCCAGAGTCGTCGCGTGTATTCCCTTTCTTCGTGCACCACCCCCCTTTTTTTTTTTCTTTCTATAGCTGCCCCTCGCTGGCTCGCCGTCGCCTGTTTGCTCGCTCGATCTCTGTCTCTCCTTACCTGAATGGCGTATACGGGCGTAAATGCATAGAGTTTCAGCGACGGCTGCGACTGTGCGCGCAACGTTAGTCCGTCAGCGATTCGAGAAAGGAACACTGCCATTGAAAGTTCTTACTTCGTTCCCTCAGAAAGACGCGAGCCAGGCATTTTGTTGTAACGTCGTCGCGTCGTCGGAAGAGCTGCTTATCGCGTTGAAATCGTCTCGAGAACGCTGCCGTCGTATCGAATGTACTTTGCCGGTTCGTTTGGCCGTCTCCTCTGCGCGCTGCTCTCAATTTTCTTTCGAATCGTAGCTCGGTTCAATGGGAATTAATGTGCTGCGCGCGGGATTAGACGGGTCGAGGCTGTCGAAGCTTCCATAAAATGCTAGCACACTTGGGGATGCGGATTATTTCATGATCGCGCGCGTTTACGTAAGGTGAAAGCTAAGAAAGCGTATCCTTCACTGTTCACGTTTTGGAAAGCTGAATCGAATTGGAAACGTTGCCTCGGGATTCATCGCGCTTCCTTTATTTTCCTTCTTTCGTTCCACGAGCGATCGAGTTCGCCCCTCGACCAACACGCGTGTATTCTTAAGAAAAAAAAAAAGAAACGAATCATCGGTCACCTCGGCACGCGTCGTCACCCACCACCGTCCCACCTGGACCCTAAGTTCTACTTTACGCATTCATTATGGAACTTATTGCGACCGTTCAGCAGAATACGAGCTGATCGAACGAGGCGGAGGGGGAGATAGTGAGAACTAGATGGGAAGCAGAGCGAAAAAAAAAAGAGGACAATCGTGTGATGAACGGAAAGAGAAAGTTTATCGCTTGCGTCACCCTTTGATACGGGGTAAGGTATAAGTGCGGGGGTTGCAGCTGCATGAGGTGCATTGTTGTGTTTCAGTGCTCTCCTCTATGACGGGGCTGACCTTGAACTCTCTGAACACCCAGTCAGCGAAGAAGTTGTTCACCTGCCAGCTGTGCGGCAAGGTGCTATGCAGCAAGGCATCTTTGAAACGCCACGTTGCCGACAAGCACGCCGAGCGACAGGAGGAGTACAGATGCGTCATCTGCGAGCGGGTATACTGCTCGCGTAACTCCCTGATGACCCACATATATACTTATCATAAGAGCAGGCCCGGCGACATTGACATTAAGTTCTTTTGAAGGTTTAGATAAGGTAGGGACACGTACTTATCATACGTCTCTCGGAGAATCTCTCGCGTTGTTTTCTTGTACATCGATCGATTCATTCCACTTCTACTCTACGATCTAGTTGATTAACCTCTGGTCCTCGCTGAAACGCTCGCCATACGACCTCGGCTCCGCGTACAGCATGCTTTTTTCCCGTTACTATACTCCCCACCACCACCACCCCCCCTTATCGCGAAGAAAATGCATGCCGAAGAAACCGGTCCGAACTCCCACGTGGACCGCGACCGACCCTTGTTCTTCTTCATCCTTTTCTACCTCTCCTTGCCGTTAAAAGCTTTCATCCTACTTGTTCCGCAGGACTGCTTCTCTTTCCTCTCCTCCTGTCGTCCTTCGTTCTCTTCGGTACCGTACGTTCGGTCTCCGATTCAATTCTTCCGGTATTCGCAGCTCCGTTATGCCCCCCTGTGTCGGTGACTCGTGAACGATGCGCCGGTCTTTGTCCTTCACCGTGGCGACGCTGGAGATACAAGAATCGTGCGGATCGTCGATCGAGCGTCATAGAAGATCGTGAATTGACCGATTAATTGCATCTATGGGGGCTGGTTACATTTGATAAAAGAGACAGACACCGGGCTTTTTGCTCTCGTCGACCACAGGATCGAGCGGCAGGGTATAATTACATGCGCTTCAGGTTCTCCCTATTAACACCCCCGCCCAACTTTTCCCGCCTTTTTTACACGTCTTGTCACAGTTACCAGGTACACGTATATCTATGTAATCGCTTCGATTATCTATAAATAACTAATTTACCTTTTAACCCTTTATCTTTTCGATCGTTTCTGCATTCCTTTTTGTCTTTTTACTTCTGTTGTGGCTTTTGATGTTCAGTGTTGTGCGTGCATGCTGATGTGTACCGTCGTCTAATGCTCGTTTAGCAGCTTCGATGCCTAATATGAAGCGGGTGACAGCTTTCACTGCGGTCGTCGATGAATCCGTTGACCGACTCCAAATTAGTCAGGTCTTTTTCATTCTTTTTCATTCTTTTATTTTTCCTCGTCGAGCTGAACGTTCTACAAAGTCACCCCTCCATTATCATTGCATGACGATAGTGCATCGACCACACGCGTCTACATATCTCGGCCCTCGTTGGCTATGCACATTTCTTCTAATAATCTCGGCTTAATTTTCTTCGGCTGTCCGTGAAAGGCATAAGTTATTTAACCGATAACACGTACATAAGCATGATCTTTGCTTTCGCACGAACAGTTCGATTGTCGAGAGAGGAGGGAGAGAACGCGCGCGCGTTTACCGCGGCAAACGATCGCGGCTTGTCTTATCTCTGAAACATCGAATGAACATTTTCCTTTCTTCTGTCGCACCTACTTAATTTCGGGCTGTGACAGATTCGAGAACACGTCGCGTCTGGCATGGTGGTTTTGGTCCTCTTCGTCTTGACTCGCTCGATTAATTACAACTCGGTCAATTAACGATTACTTGAATCGCATGGATCGCTCACGATTCCAGTTTGATACATCGATCGACGAAGCGTCCGACTACCCCCGCCAGGGAAAGGCAGAAAGTTAACCTATGCTAATCCTTCATTGATCCCGAAACAGCTGCTAGGGATGAGTTAAAACCGAGCCGAGGTCGTCTCGAGAACGGGACGAGAAACCTTGATTGAGAGTAGCATGTCGAACGTTCGAGGTCTAGCTAAAGGTCTCTAATTGCTAATACGCCGTTACTGATGAATATTCGAAAGTTGATGTTCCTGCTCGATTCGTCATTTCCTTTTCCTCTCTTGCCTCTCCTCGAACGTTCGAAATGAATGAAACCCTATGGGATCAATATACATATTCTGCACCGTCGCGCGAGAACTGTAGCGGAATTTTAGCAGCAAGAATATGATCCACTAACCAATGTTCTTCTTACATCCACCTGTAATGGATTGAAAGTTTCCTCGCGCGACGATTAGAAGCGATTATTCGGCCGAGCGATTTCTGACGAGAGATGGACGGTTTTCAGGTACGGGCAACGGGATGCATCCAGCACCGTCTCGGCCTCCCTCTGCCATGTACCGGATGCCACCGCCAACGGCGGGTGGTATAAACGAGCCTCAGGAATGCCCGTACTGCCGTCGCAACTTCTCATGCTACTACTCCCTGAAGCGTCATTTCCAGGATAAGCACGAGCAATCGGACACCCTCTATGTTTGCGAGTTTTGCAACCGTAGATATCGCACGAAGAACTCACTTACGACGCACAAGAGCCTCCAGCACCGCGGCTCCAGCGGCATGCTGAAAAGGCTGCTCAAGACCACGGCGATCAAGAATGTTCTGGGCAGCATGCAGCAAGCCCAAATGCAACACCAACCGCAATGATAATTTTCGAACGGTCTTACAGTTTCCCCGTCCCAGGCTTTCGGCACCGACGTTTCCATCCTCGCCGTCGCGTCGCATCGCATCGATGCCCTCGTCTCTATCCGGTTCCTCCGTTACTCATCGTCGCCACTATTCGCGGACCAAAACACACACACACATACACCGACGCATCCAGGATGAATCAGGGAGTAAAGGGAACAAGCGTTTCCTGTTAACATCGATCGTGAGCGAAGGAAAATTCTTGTCCGATCCTAGAAGGGAACCCTTCTGCCAGCTTCTTTCGTGCTCTTCCACCAATGAGCCGCGCAAGTTTCGCAGTCATCGTTTTATAGTTCTCTTCGAGGCCGGCCTGCAATTTATCCAAAGAAGAAAGAAGAGAATGTAAGGCCGTTGTAGCATGCAAGCTGAGAGTACATTCCATCCTCGCTGGCGAAAGCGAGGGTTGCTCGGGCCGAACTCAGCGAGCTTTCGAATGCGGCTATCGCTTGACTAGACATCGGGCAATGCATCAGCGGGCGAACGCGCTATTTTATACATTCTAGATCAAGATATATACATGTATATGAATAAGGTACCTAAAGAAAGAATAAGAAGAAGCTCGATTTAGAGGAGGCGAGAGCGTGTCGAATAATGCAGAGTAGCCAGACTTTGGAATCATGGTTTGCTCGTTTCAAACGTTTAGCGGGGTCAAGTCTAAGGTAGTTGAAACCGCGAAACAAGTTGTTCATTCACGATATTTTTTCGCTGGTGGTTGTGTTACGATAAATAAGATCTAAATCGCATAGCGGGTAGATGAGTGAAACAAGGGATGACCGAAGAATAGCGTAGCTAATTCAGAAGGAAATACGGGGAAAACGTATCGGTGATGCTCTATTATGCATGCACGCATGAGAGAAGGGTGTGCGCAGTGGTACAAGCACATATGTATTTAGGTATCATGGGAATGTAGATCGAGGATCTTAGGCCTAAATGAAATTCAATTACAAAGTTTATAAACGGATGCTCAAACTTCGGGAGCCCGGAAGGAGGATTGACACGAAGGGGATGAGCAGAAGGCTACGTTGTAGGTGTACAGCAGCAGGATAGCGGGGAAGGATAGAATGGGGATTGCAGCGTGAAGAGAATGAAAAAGAGGGTGACGGGAAACAGGGAGAAGGAGCGTGAGAGAAATGCAAGTAGAAGTTAGACATGTACAGGTCCGTCGTGCGCGTAAATTACAGACTATATTTTTCACTCTTTAAAGGTAATATTTTCAGCTGTACATATATTATATTCGTGCGATATGGATGATATTCTCTTGTTCAGATTTTATAGGAAAGGAATCGAATGAAAGAAATGAAACGGGGTATTTCGACGTTAGATGCTTTTATACGAGGGGCAGAGCAGTGGAGTTCTCGCGTTCTCTCCACTTTAGGTTCTCATTGGTGAATGTGCAATATTATGAATAAGCAGGTAAATTGGTGGATGGTTCAGGCCCATGTTGATCGACCGACTTATTCCATCTTTTTGCGTTTGTTCTCCTCCTCGGTTGTTCGTGCGAGAAAAGAAAAATAGAAAAAAGGCAGAGGGAGATTCGATTAGGCCAAAGACGAAGATATACACGGGGTGAATAAGTTAAACGCAGCAGCGATGTAAGAGAAACTATTTGTGCGAGACTATCAGACACTGCCCTGTTCTTTGAAATCTTTGCTCGATGCTAGAAAACGAACGTACAAGTAAATAAACCCTAAAGACAGTTGTTCATCGTGAAACACATTCAGGTCTTAGAAATCTTTGTAAAATGGAAATGAAGTTGACGTTTTATCGCGTGAGGGGGTTATAAGGAGGAAAAGAAATGTCATTATTAGCTAAGGAGCAAGTACAAATTATTCGTGGGAAATTCCTTAGGTTCTGTAGTAGTGGAGAAAAAAACAGAGGGGAGGGCAATATTGAAACAGAGTTGAATAGATTACGTGCGCTTTCTCGGGACTTAATAACGTTAGCGTGAAGATAAAGAGGGGGCAAATGATAATTGTAAAATTTTAAAAAAAGGAGAAACGCGGAAGAAACAAGTTTTCCATACATATCCTCAGCATGAGAAGTGTACCGTGAATGAGAAACGCGATGTTCAATTAAGACGGGACTTTTCAATATAACTACGTATACAGTTAGAAAAATGAATGCGGACCGTCTTTTCTGCGACCGGTTAAAGCATAATGTGGAGGAAAAAAGATACGTTCCCTTCGCGCAAAGGACCACGGTATCTACGCGGACATCTTTGCTATCCTGAGATACTTCTTTTCGAATCTGGAAAAGCTTAATGAGAATGATCCTAGTCATTTTGGAAACTTTTATAATTCTGTGATATATCGATCGTGAACTAGTATCGAAATATATTCGGCGCTAAAAAATTAACGGGCAAACAAAGATGAGAATGGAGTTAAGATGGATGTATAGAAGAGAAAAATACAATGAAAATATTACGTTCCACATTATGATTGCCGGTGTGTGGGTGTGCGTATGTGTGGTATGTGTGTGTGCACGCGCGCGAATAGCACACGTATAAGGGAGAAGGAACTAATTGGTTAATATCAGGAAATTCTGTGATGTCCTTCAGTCGAGTATACTAGAATGAAAATATCTACTAGAGAATACATAAAATGAAGAAAGCAAAAAAGTATACGGAAATAGATTGATGTTCGGTGTTGTGTGTAAGTTAATATTTGTAAGGAAAAAGAGGAAAGCGGAGGCGGGTTTTTCGTGTCGGCAACATTCAAATCGGATACTGTCGTAAATCTCGCGATTGCTTAAGCGACCGTTGATTCGTTCGATGAATGCATCTGAGGGAAACGGAAACAGAACTGAATGCGCATCGCTGGAAAATTCAACGGGAAAACTTTGTAGAAGAAAAATGCTCGGGCTTATTGGCTCGAAAACTTGGGAATCGGTACGATACCAAAGTGGATTTGACTGTTATTGCCATTTATTATATTTCTTTCTTTTCTGTTCCCTTGTAAGCGCGACCAAAGTTTTTAAACGAGTTTTCCCGAAGATGATGCACAAATCAATGCGTTTCTTGAGATCAGCTGTCGCTACAAATCAAGGGACGAAGCGCAGTGTTTGGATATATTACATATCTCTTCAGGGTAATCGACCCACTGTAAGCTAACACGGTGTTGAATCGAAAATCTTAAAAAAAAAAAAAGGTAAAAAACAAAACAAAAAAATATACCGCAAAATATAACACAGAATCTATTCCAATGTGCCAACGTCTACGAACTAAAAACCAACAATGAACTTTAGGTCTTTTACTATTTACACAGGAAGTAAAAACAGTAGTTAGCGGCGCGTCGCATCTTCTTATTGAGAAACGAATATTACCAACATTATTATTACTACTAACTGTTTTAGCATTTAAAGAGACTACTATACAAAATATTATCGATGAACTTTTTCGAACTTTAGTGCATGGATTTTTGTCTCGTATGCTACTAAAAAAAAGGAGTGTGAGGAGCGCTGAATGGTGAAAGAAAAGGGAAAAACGAGAGAGAGAGAGAGAGAGAGAGAGAGAGAGAGAGAGAGAGAGAGAGAGAGTGAGTGAGTGAGTGAGTGAGTGAGTGAGAGTGAGAGGGAAAGGAAATATCTTACATTATCTACTCTTATTTTGCATTCTAATATCACGTGCGTGTAAATATAAATTAATATTAATAAGCAACGTGTACCTCTGATGTGGATTACAGATTACAGAGGAGACGATATCGTAAATGGTACCGGCATAAGCATTTTATCATCGTATTGGCAGTGAAGTGCGATCGCGTGAACTGTGAACGTTGGACAGGCTCTGCGTCCCCGTGTGGACGATATGCTGATTATATTGTTGTCTAGAAAGAACGCTGCTCCTATTACATGTTTCCCTTTTTTCTCTGTCGATCGTGAATCGCACCGGCGATACCAAGATAGCCGACATTTCTTCTGCAGAATTTTTAGATCGCTCTGGTCTCCATTTAACCGAATCAATTTGCAAAGAAATATTCGTCGAACGTGGTTCCAGCGAGGACAGCGTATTATTTGATACGTTCTGGTGCACACCAGGTTAGACGAACTTGTCATAACAATCATACGTACATTCTAGCTTCCGTTTCAATTGATCGACCCGTTCAGCTTCATACTCAAACGTTTCTCGACGTCTTATATTAATTGTCACTATGTTTCATTCAATCCACGAGTTGTATCGCATTTGAGCCAATAGCTGAAATGCTCAAGCTAACTTCCTGGCGCTGTGACGAAACACTTCGATACGCGAATTTACTTTGGAGAAGGCTGATTTTTATAATTTTTAAACGCGAACATTTAATTAAGGACTCAAATTTATTTTTACTAGATTCCAGAATTTTTTGGCGTTAGCCCTACGTTTAGGGAGAAATCGACTGATTAGATTGTTTGTTTTTTTTTTCGATTGGTGTAAACTTTTTCTTGAACATGTGATATTGTCTTACCAAAGAGCATCGGGAAATTGTGCGAACCTCTCGGGCTTTCTTATTTCATTGATATTCGCCTTGGAAGAATTCCGCCGAAATAAAATGCAACTACGTGTACAGTGTCGAAAATTCATATTCTGTGATCCGCTGTTTCGTTATTCTGGAAAGAAAGAAAAGCTACAGAAAACCGTTGTACGGTGCATTTGGATAATAACTAGCGTCGTGCGAGTTTCTTCTCGAAATGTTGGTCAAGATAACTTCAAGGGTTCCGAAATATTACGAAAGCCCGAGAACACGCGTTGCGAATTATGTTATTCTTGATGCGAAAATTCTTCGATTTCGGTTAAAAAGAAAAGTGAAATTTCTACGATTTTTAAACAGAGGTGGGAGGGGGGGGGGGTGGGGGGATCAAGAAAAAAGTGGAAAGGATAAGAAGCGAAGAGAAGGAAGAAACGTATCTTTGAATCGAAAGCAAAAAGTTCTTAGAGTTGTATAATTATGATGGATCGATGAAAAAAGATGAAATGGACGAAAAAAAAAAGATGATTTCAAGCATAGAAGAAAGACTACGTAGATTTATTTTTATTATGTCTTCAAAAAGACTTTAAATATAATATTTATATTGTGCCATAACTAATATTAACAAAACCTTAAGTATAAATTAATTGTTACAAAATTTTTTAAATTTATCGAAGGGAAAAATGAGAAAATCATAAAAAAAGAAAAATGATAAGACGAAGGGGCATCTCTACTGTCTATCGATAATTAACTGTACGATAGTTTTTATGGATGAAGCGTGTCATTCTTAAGTGAATAATAATGCATCTACAAGAGAAGCTAGGATTAAAGAAACAACGGTTGATCATCATTCGCTTATCCTTATCATGTAACAATAAGAATTCGTATGGTGTGTGTGTGTCCTTATTGTCACTCCTATTACGAGAAACGGACAAATGCAAAGGAAAACGAACAATTGTAAAAGAGAAAATAACAGTAATCTCGCATCGCTTCGTTCTTGCCAAATTTATAAAATAGCACGGTATAGAATCATCGGCTCGTTTCTTGTCGATATTTTTCTGCAACTTACTCACATACTTATATAAGTTTTTTCATCGATCTCGTTAGGGCAAGTGTAAAAAATCAACCGTCCCGTATGGAAACATGCTAAAAGAGACGAATCGATGATGCTAAATCTGATACGAACGATTGAAGCGAAAAAGATTACGCGGGTGTGAATATGTAATCACGCTCGACGTATAACTAATCTACCATTTGACGCGGTTGTGCGTGAAATATTGTCTGTGACTCGGTCGACACAACGTAACACGAGAACCGCATAGAATATCGTCCTTTCATTTGACTCTATTACGTATTGTCTGTGAAAGTATTGTCCTCATCTATTCAGATGCAGATCCTCCTGTCATCTTGATGTCATTGGAACTACATTTTGCGTTTTACTTCATACATCGTCACGTAGGTTTAATCAATCAGGTTGTTGTTGCCTGCTCAACGTTATCACGAATGTTTATTATCGGTATAATTAATACGACCATTGATTAATCGATTACCAAGGATAGTTGAATAATTGCTAAGCTGATGCAGAAAGAAAGAAACGAGATGGTGTATGATACATTTGACGGGCAGTCGATGGCATGTTAACATTTTATGTATATATATACATATATGCAGATATGTACGTATACATACATAATACGCATAAAATATTATATGTATAGGCCTATTTTCTAAGGTTTCGCCTTGGTTTTATTTTTATGTTAATCTTTTTTCGATTTGTTACAGCGGGTTTTTAAGAGTGATTGTTTAAATGCATTAAGGAGAACTTACTGGATACTTCTTCTTCTTATTATTATTACTACTACTACTATTACTACTACTATTATTATTATTATTACGATTATTATCATAATAAGTATTGCTATTATTATTATTATTATTATTATTATTCTTGCAATTATTGTAATAATAATTATTAGCACTAGAATGATTATTATTTTTGTTCGTTTTGTTTCGCTGATAAGATCGTTCGATCGCGATAAGCATCGTGCTGCGTGAAAAACGCGAAAATTTCTGCGTCGCATTAAACTTTCAGACATGTGCGTATTGCCCACACATCGTGAATATACTATTGTTCCTTCCTATTCTGTTCTTCTTTTAGCGCTTCTTTCTTCTTACGATCGCTAAGCTTCTATAATTTCCATCCGTGCGTCAGCTTAATTTTAATCCCATAATTTACAAATACGGAACACAAATTGTTAAGAGACAAACCGGGTCGTCGAGCGCAAAAGGGTCCACGTGTTGCGAGCGTTATACAGACGCAAAGAGTGAGAGAGGGGTGAGGAATTTTCGATTTTCCTTCGTTTCTATTTTTGTTGAACGGGACATGCAAATTCAGCGCGCGATTCAAGATGAAAACAGTCGTTAGAGCGAAGTATTGACACGTATGATTGCCCGTAGTTACATTCTCATCGAGGCATCGTATTGTCCGTATTTTGCCCACTGTTTAATCTATCGTCCAATTTCTGTCGCCTTTCGCTGAGTGCATGATTCGGAGAATGGAAAAAGAAGAAGAAAGAGCAGCACTATAGTTGAGAATCTTTATGGAAAGCAGAGTAGTAAATCATTCGCGATTTTGTGGAATCTTTCGTGGACAATCGCGGCCCGACTTTAATTGTAATGGTAAACAAAGTGCAACACGCTGCCTTGCTGAACAGTACAAGTACAAAACGAATACAAATACATAAAACATGTCTTCGATTTAAAGGGTGGAGATGATCAAGAAGGTAGTTAAGATATCAAAAGTGCGAGAGACAAAGAGAAAACGTGATTTAAAAAACAAAGAAAGAGGGCGAAGAGGAGCAAACGCGTTTTAACTGTAGGGAATGGAACGAGCCTCGATTAGAAGTTTAGAAGCAGCGGCGCTGTTCGTTTAGCGCTTAGAATTGGAGGAATGCGAGACGTCGTGCGTTCGTTCGGAAATACCTCAATTGCCGTGGCCTCAGATATTCAAATGCGCGTACGATTGTTTCTTTTTCTTTTTTTAACGCGCATTTTATCCATCAGTGGAAGAAAGTCATCCAAATTTTCCGCATTTTCATATAAATAAACCATGAAAAGCTTCGCATAAGCTCCGCATTTCCTGTTACGTCTTGGTGTCTCTCGATCCAAACGAAGACAATACTGCCAAATAAAAATGCTTGCACGAAAAGAGGCGGGTTTCGGGTTCTGTTGGACATTCGATTCCAGTACCACGGAAAAATGAAATGTTCCGTGTCTGAGGCTCGGCAATAACAGATTCTCGTCTGAGCTACAATAGTTGTTGTACTTCCTTGTCTTCTATTTTGTCACTACATTGTCTGGGTATTAACGCAAGCAGGGTGACGCGCGTCGTTCTCCGATCTGTCGGAGATTGTTTTCGGCACAGGGGGTTGATGCGAATGCGGGTGAGCGTATCGCGAAAGATGTCTGAAAGATTGTAATTGGAAAGGGGAATCACGCGTGTATGGGAACGTCGCGCGTATACCGCGCAACGGTCGCCGTATTATTATTATATTTTACAGAATGCAAAGTATAGATATATAAATAAATGAAATATATATATATATATATTGTTCCGTTATCGCCGTTATACGATTCGTGTAACATAACATTGCGAATAAATTTGCAGTTTATTAATCGACAAAATAATACAATCCTTCAGTGCTCTCCGTAAATAATTACCGAGCTTCTTTTTCCGCATATTAATAGCATCATAATATATCGTATAATGCTTAAATCTACATGTATAAAAAAAAAAAATATATATATATATATATATATATATGATTGTGTTTCGCCGTCCGTGGATGCAAACTCGGAGAAGCCCTCGATTCCTGGTTACTTATCATTTTAACAAATGTACCTTTCCTCTTTCTTGCAATTGAAAGAAGTCAATGGTAGCGATGAGAGAAAAGAGAGAACGCGATTGAAATTGAAAAGGGGAATGATACCGGCGGGGTAGGAAATGAAGAAAAAAATGTTGTTACTAACCGATCGGAGGTTGGTGTACTGTACGCTCATCGTATCCACGAAGGGAGGATTCGGCTTCTCTCGAGATTTCGCTCTTGTGAATCATTTCACTGTGACATGGAATTAGTATAATTTTGAACGCGGGACCGGTTCAACGAACTTGCTACAGTCGAGCATTCCACGTGTGTCGAAGACAGACAAGATGCGAAGGATAAGGCGTTCTATATCTGAGAAACGGAGAATGCAATTATCAACCATTGCATTAGACGAAGTCGCGTCGGATCGATCGCGACCCGAATCATAAAAAGCGGTGAGCGGAGAACAGAGAGAAATAAATTATATAGTTCAATATATACATATATATAAAATATATATATATGGCGGACAATGTCGAAATATTTTCTAACGCGCGTCGCGTTTCTAGGCTATTATTATATTAATTCGAAGCATAGCAATTAATGTAAGTATGTATGTAAGCGTTTATGAATATTTTTCGTAGCAGTAAAAAAGAGGTATTATTATTGATTTTGGTTATTATTATTGATTGATTGATTGATTGATTAATTGACTATTGGTTATTATGATCCATTAATAATAATAGTTCTTATTATTATATGAAAATTCGATAATAGTTGTTGGTGTAAGATTATGAAATAAACCTTTAACAATAGTAAAAGGCAAAATTAACCATAACCCAATTTTTACCCCATCTGTAATCAAGAAACTGTAAAGTACACAACAAGTCCTGTTTCTTTATTATCATAATGCTCGGATTATTTATATCGCATAAGATTCAGAGAGAGAGAGAAAGAGAGAACATTTAGACAATTCCTTGGGGGTAATAGAAAATTGATGGCATCTCTGGCAGACAACGTATGCTGAACGGCCTTGGAACTGCGACCTTGGCACTTGTGGCTTAGAAGTGAGTAAAGTAGGCGCGGTCCTGGGATACGGTGCTATGGCGTTGCGATGAGCGTGCGCGAGAAAGCGCCGGGGTGGTTTCCGCGCTCCACCTCGGCTGCTCGAAGACCAGCTAAAAGTCGGGACTACTCAGCTCAGAGCTGCGTCGACGTCCAATCGATGTCCTTCCATCATCGCGCTCCAGCTTTTTTTCTACGGAATTTTTCAACGCGTACCCTTTCGCCGTTTACTTCGACGTGCGAGCGTTCCTACTGTATAGACACTCCCGAAGCGTACAAAAATTTTCTTTGAATTTGACGCAAAACAGCTGCCCACCCGACGAGTCGCATCGGGTGTTGAACATTCCACACCTAGAACTCGTTCAGTATAGACGGAAACATCGCGATCGGCGGCGGGAAGGCCTAGCGACAGCGCGCGACCACCTGTAGTTGTGGCGTCAAGCCACCCCGGACGAACTTTCCTTGTGTCTACGCCAACGCATTCTGCACAGACTTCTCACATCTTTTAATCACGGAACCCGAGGAACGCCTGTACCATAAGCCGTGAAGGAGGTCGACGATAGAAGCAGCGAGGGTGAAACGCAAGCATATCCGAAAGCAAGCGAAATGAAGACGTCGTCGTTCTCTCTGCGCGTCATGCGACGGGTAAGCGAAAGATTCATTTCTATTCATTCTCCTCGCGCTAAGCGTTCCAGATGGGCACGATCGCGATCGCGATTCCATAGTCGATATCATAAGTAGAGGCTTCGATTGCGTCCTGGAAGATTCGTCGTTTGGCTGCTTATGAAAATTGTAAAATCACATGTTTTTTCCTTGTGCGGACAGACGTTAAAATGAAGGTGTAGGGAAGGAACTAAAGGCTGGATCACTAGTTCCATCGAGTTT
This sequence comes from Holcopasites calliopsidis, assembly GCA_023838395.1. Lineage (NCBI taxonomy): Eukaryota > Metazoa > Arthropoda > Insecta > Hymenoptera > Apidae > Holcopasites > Holcopasites calliopsidis. The sequence goes on from JALHAQ010000009.1 coordinate 5,328,786, forward strand.
TCAATGTCCTTGTACTATGGTGTTTTTTAATACGACCATAATATGTGTCGTGAATAATGCGTTTGGCAAAAGCCCGTGCAACTATTGTCCGTGTGAATTCGGTCACGAGCAATTCCATCCGAGCGCACCGATTATTCGCCTTGCCGTATCCCCTTTTTTATATTCAAACACGATTCGCATTATCCCTTACCCCCTTATAGCAAGGCACCAAATTCGAAAGGAGCAAGACGACAACGGAGATCTCTATTCACGTTCAGCAGCAAAAAAAAAGCGATGCAAGACGATACGAGCCGAGTTGTAAGATGGGAAATTACTCGTAGCATCTGCGTTATGCCGCGACTTGTATGCCACGGCGGGGCACATCATTTTGAAATTGCATAAGCGTGCAGTATCGATGTCGAACGCTTTAATTGTGTAGCGGACGTCGCGCCGCCAAATCATCCATCCCGCTATATTCGAGGAACGAAATCAAATATATTTGCTTTTGTGGAGATGTACGGAAATGGATGAACGTAAAATAGTTATTATAAACGCGTTATATTATGTATAGATGGAAAATGAAGCGAGAGGCTTACTGGGTCATAAGAATGCATCGACAGTGAGCTTAATGTACCTGTGTGTTGCTGGTGTACACGACCTAAAGTGCAGCCCACCTGTTGCTAGGCCTACGCCGCACAGTCTCAAACAGTTTTAGCATCCTAAATGGATCGTTCGTGATCCAGGGCCAACCGGCACCATTCTTTATTTCCGGTCATGCAGGATCAAATCGTCCGGCTTTTCCACGGTTCAGATGTTGCTTTATCAGTGGGCTGTAGCAGCGAGGAGAAAAACGAAGTTCCTTCTAGTCCACAGTTGACTTTGATGAAAATCGAGTTACGAATGATCTACTTTCCAATTCTTCAACGGATCAATCTTCGATCCGTAAGAGAAAGAAAACGAGACAGTTGGGGAAATATGAATCGTGTCAACGACACTTACGGGGATCCACTTGAGGGCGAGAGCTTGCAGAGGCTGGCCAGCGTTTCAAGTAGAAAAGTGAAATACGAATTTCAGACGAGAAATCGGAGACAGGAAATGGAAATAAATTACGTTTGTGCGAGGAATATCTTGAAAATGAAACGCGCCGCGTTTCGCAACAATGAAGCGACAAAAGTTCAAGTTTCGTTGCGGCGCGGCAGCTCCGCTGTATAACTTGCTTTCACGCTCAGCAAACTCTATAATTCTGTATTAATTGTGGGTACTTTACAATGGAGTCCAGCTTTATGACCGATGCTATCATTTCCCACGCATACATATGTATGCATGATTGCAACGCAATTGCATATTGATTGTTCATCTTTGCCCTCGGCTAAACACTTTGAAATTGCATTTCTATTATTCGTTATTGTTTCCCGTTACGAGAACCAATTGTATTCGAAATAACGTTTCTCCGTCGTTCACTGGATATACAGACTCCTCGGTAGTGCCGAAAATCTTGAGAGATTCGCGGAAAACCGAGCGGCAAAGGTGGAAACGCGAGCATGAGAAATCTTGTTTAGGAGACACCTCAAGCCTGGAGGGAAAGTTGGAACTCGCATTCGACCCTTGACATTACCTGCCCTACATAAATGACCCAGATCCCCATGACTCCATTCTTGCAATTTCCACTGGACAATAGTGCGATCCGATCACGAGTAGGTAACGCCATACTAATGAGAACCGAAAATACTAATAACTCTGTGTGAATATCTATATCTTCATTTCATAGTTGAAGACTATTTTCCATTTAGAAGTTTCTTCCTGGAGAAAGTACTCAGTTTGCTTTGTTTCATCGTTTTTATTTATTGCAAGTGTACACGTAAAAGGATGAGAATTCGATTTTCCAATGCGTAAAGAGAGGCGAGGGTGTTTCATCTTCTGGATCCATTGAACGACATTGCGTGCCTTGCCAAGAGATTTCACTTGAAAATTTCACGGCCGCACAAGTTTCATACATATGTATACCTTCCCACGGTTTTCCATTGAAACAGCATTCTATGGTTTCCATGGTGATTCCTGGATAGGGAAGCTGCTCGCAAAATCGATGGAAGGAAGTCAAGGCAGAAACTCTGGTCCCCTTCGAAGAGAATATATCGCGTCGGCATAGGAAAATGTTTAAAAGCCCTGTTGAATAAGAAGCGTATTCATGGTCTCGAAAAATCAATCGTGCCATATTTTCTTAATTAGGCTTCATTTATACGCACGCGACTTCACATAACAGAGGATATCGTATCACTCAAGTTCGGGAACGTGACGAAAGGATTGGAATAGATGAAAAAAGTTGGATCTTTCTGCATGCGACACGCGATCGATTGACATTTTTATACTGTTTTCGGTTTCTCTCATGGTATTTTCCTGTATCTCTCATACATTTCTATGATACGTATCATGCATTTTACTCTCTCATACGATTCTGTCTCTACCTGTATGTATATTTGTTTAACATTCTTTCATGTGTTTCCTTTGCATAGCCGCATCGCGGACCGGCAGTCGTGCAGGTACAAATTTTCACGCAAACATTCCAAAATAGTCTGCACAAAGAGACCTTAGGCGTCTCTAGTTTTAGACGATTTCAGCTAGAATTTGCGATATTTCTTTGGATCAGTAGCAGCCCTTACTGCTGGCAGCACGTAGGTGCCGTTAATCTTTCAGCTTTATAGAGCACAAACGTTCAACTAGTCATCATAGCGAGATCATATTAAAAAGAATTGTTCACGGTAGACCGCTTTGATCCGACACCTAGAGCGACATCCTGAACATTGAATGCTTAGAGTGTATCCCTTTATTCGGGTTGTATTACGTAAGAGAAAACTTTGAATCACATAATAGTCACGGACTTTGTTTCTTCTAACCGATTCCCGCGTACTAGGTTTCGTTCGTCACGCGTGTATAGCATGACAATTATTAGAGGATGCATGAACACTTTCAAGCTAGATAGAGCATGTCTTCATGTTCGTTGCGTTGTATCGTAGCTCCGCGTAGCGCCGTGAAAGATCCTCTGATTCTAGTGCCGATGCAGCGAGAAAAAGTTTCGGACGGAATTTTTAACGTGAATCTTTTTCTTTTGTAGGTAAGTGATTCTCTCTTTTGACGGACCGGTTACGCAATCGGTAAGTCAGCTTTTTTCTAGTACTAAAAGCCTCGCAAGTTCGCGTAAAAGCTCGCGATAGGCTTGTGGCCGGTACGACAGTGCCGGCAGAAAGCAATGCCTGACGCACGCGCGCCGCCGGTACTGTGTTTTACCTATACTACTTGCGCTCTACGTACTCTGTATTAGTTTTCCGTCGTACCTATCAGCAATACGCATATTTCTATACTTTAATAAAAGCCTTTCTCATTTAGTATGGAAACAGATGTTTCTACGACTGGATGAAATTCGTGGTAAATGGTAGATGTACAATATGTATATGATATGTATGGAGTGGAAGTTGGGGACATTTCTTTGTACTTGCTTCGCGTTCTGTTATGTCGGAGATTCGATTTTGTCCCCCAAAAAATCTCCAATAATTAATGGAATCTGCTGAAAGGGGCAGGGATATTTCAATCGATACACGGAACGCTTACAAAAGGAGGAATACCTTCTGTTCACTTGCTTCTTATCGAGAGCTTGGCAAGCTGTGCTACGCACCCGATGTAACGACAAAGCATTTCAAGGAGTACATCAAGCTATTATAACGTCGCAGCTGATACCCGTAATATTGGAAAGCTACGCGTTCGATATTCGTAGAATTTCCAAGGGTGTCGTTCGGACGGTCTATTAGAATTTGCAAGGAATCTCTACCGTTTACTCCATGCCGGATTCACCATCGATTCTCCGAATTCCCTCGGTACAAATATACATTTTCCATTGATACGTTTGTTCACCTCTCGAGCTTCAAGAACTATTATTTATTTTTTCATATACGTCCGCGTGATTACGTTTCTTGAAATTAAACTACTTTGCTACTAATTTACAGTAATCTCTGTATAGAAAACGCACGACGCAGCTTTCAATATCAAAGCGGTTAAAGCCTTGAACATTTACTTTAAGCAACGTTTGAAAAGTCCGTACCACCCTTATAGCCTGACATTTCTGTGAAACCGACTTATTTTTCCGCGGTGTTTGCGAGAAAAAAGGAAATCGAGAAATATTTCATTCAACGTCGGGGAGTAACGGCGTTAGAGGGGCTCGAGGCCGTTTGTATAATGTACGTTGAAGCAAACGGCACCTGCCGATAGTTTCTAAAGGAAGTTTCACAAAAGCTTCAGTAGCCCGGAAAGACGGTCCGCGTGAGCTATCGCTACCACGACTGGTCGCCTTGGACAGGCGACACGCCGATTCTATGTATATCCTTTCCAAGGATGCTCGTCGTAAACTGGTACCGCAATCAGCCGGGGAAATCTGCTTACCGTCGAGCCATTCTAATTTTCCAACTGCAAATCGCTTTCATTGACGAATCACTTGGTTCGAGAATGACTTTGTGCTACAGAAACGCGAGTACTTGGCTGCGGGACGGACGTTGTCAGGTACGCGATCTCCCCAATTTCGTAGCCTAAATTTGACGCGAGAAATTCAGTGGAGGACGGTAATTAAAGTTGGCAAGAAGCCTGAATGAAGCTCTTACCTCGCGCCCTCGAGTCCTACACGCTTTTCCTTCAACTTACCTTTCAACATTTTCATTGTTTCGAATTTTCTATGGCGTTTACATCGACAAGTAGAGTTCGCGGACACTTTAAGAGTGGGACACTTTGCGTCGCTGCATGGCGACTACTATGCTACATGAGCAACAAGCCTCCCGGAAATACTGCCAGCGCCATACTGGCAGGAAATCAGGATTTCGGGTGGACAGAAATAGAGTAGCGATCGATTATACGAGTGTTGCGATTGCATGGAACACGGCCTAGCAAAAGGATAATGGGTGTTAGTAGTTTCGACCGATCATCATTCTAACGAATTTGTCAACGATAATGAGACATCGCGTAACGGAGACAAGATACAAAACTATATGTATACATACATGTATTCTTAGAAGGAACTGCTCGGTCCGTGGTAGATGGTAGAGCAGTCGGAATTAAAGGAGAGGCATTCACCCTAATGATGGCGTACGTGAACCTAGAAAATGCACGTTAGAGCACATTGGTACTTTCGGGGGTCGGGACAGGCTCCGCGGCGAAGGTCTAGTCGTGCGGGGCTTCGAGCTTGCGCACGCCCTGGAAATCGCAGAGTCGTTGCGCGAGGGGCGCGTGGCGGTACTGGGGTCAGTCACGGCCCATCTGTCCACCATCGAACACGTAAGTTTGCCAACGGTTCTCTACGTCTAACCACAATCAGCTCTGCACCCCATTTTTCTTCATCCTTCGACCTTCCATTCCTTGTCTCTCATAGGCGACGTTCACCGCATCGTCTTCCAGTATCAACCGCCCTGATTTTTATTCCATTCATATTATACATCAGCATTTTTTTATTTGGAAGCTCCTTCGTTAGTAGCTTCCTTGGCGCGATCGACGTACAACGAAACGAGAATAGAATTTCGTCCGGGGGTGACCCGTCGCCGGTAGTTTCAGTGATTATGTCAAAAATGGCGGGCACCATTGGAGGATTCACCGAAATTATCAACATTCCACGGAGTGAGCTCGAGCGGGATCAGGTGGCCGCGTTTCTTTTCTGTCATTCCGCCGACTTACGTGTAACAGTTTCTAGCCGGGGCAAGTCGACGTTACGTTGACTGTGAGTGATCGAGGAAACGGATCTCCGCCGTCGTATCTCTAATTTCTTCACACAGACTTTTCTTAACTCGATACCGTGGTCGTCGACCATATATCGTTGGAGCGAATTCTACTGCCATCGTCACATTATTCGATCATTCTATTACACACCTTATTGACAAAATTAGTGTTAACGAACACTCCGAAATATGTGTCGCTTGAATGAACAATTCTCCGGGACACGGTATCACGTGAGTCCTTGGAAAAGGCTTGTTTAAAACGTTTACGCTTATCAATGGTTTCTCTCGTGTGTATCTAGCACGTGATGTACGCGTGATGCATGCCATTTTCCGCTGCAGATCGTCATTAAAAGTAACATTTTATTTTTCGTAGTGATCGGCACAACGGATAACAACCTGAAAGAAATAGTTTACGGAAAATTCGAAGCATTTCATCGCTGTTGTACGTCGATCAGTCAAGTATCCGTGTCACATGCATGCGTGGCATCTTACGTAAGGGCGAGTTGACTCCTTCGAGGAATCTGAAAAAGACAACGTGCATCAGAATCACGAAGAGAGACGAGCACTCCTCTATCCCTTCTAATCTAAGCTTGGTCAAGGAAATGTTTTAACCTTCTGGCGTTCACTCAATTCGTGAAACGTGTAAGAAAGATTCGGATGCCCCTTGAAGCGATCGAGAAGGTGTTTTCAGTCACGCACGACTCTTAATTTTTCTGCGCGATTCAAGTAAACGAGAACGATCGATCCTCGACGTTAATGTTGCCGTTAAGTATGAACCCTGGGCCACGGTGACAATCGTGTTCCACGTGTAGCGGGAAAACTTGACAAGGAGGAGAAACGTTGCTCTGTCTAAAATTGCAGTTTATACTGTTCAGTCGGTGAACGCTCATTCCGCGCGTTCACCGTTTCGATCGGATTCGATCGCGGCTGCGTGCAAACGAATGCTAGGGGTTTTCTTTATTAATGCTGATTTGTTGCCAGTATATGGTGAAAAGCATTCGACGATCAGTGCGAAAGAGACAAGTGAAAAGAAGGATGAGAGGTGAAAATAGAGCACGTGCAGACTCGCGTTTTAAATAGGAGTTGACTTGAGCAGGTGATAGCTAACAACGATGATGGTATATCGTCCTGTCGTTTTCCCTTTTGTTTCCTGTCTGTCTTTCCATTTGTTGTCTGCGCTGTCTTCTCCAGACGACCGCTTCTCCGATGCTTCTTCCGTTTCCGCATCACGCGGAAGTAGTCACGGCCGTTCGGTCACGCGACCAAAAGCTAGGATTTTCGTCTTAACCGTGAGGACGAGACGCTTCGAAGACCCAAGGCGCTTCTCTTATTTTCCGGAAACGGTCATGACACCGTGGACATTCTCTCCGAGCTACAATTTCCATGTTGAAACCTTCGCCCCATTATGTTCCAGTCAATTATAGGGGTCCCCCTTTTATAAGAAGAACGGCTCTATGTACAGTTCCACTTGGCTGCCGTTTCAACTATCTCTCGTTCCCATTAAGGAATTCGTTGCGATATCATCGGCGCGGGTAAATCGTGCCTAATTGGCGCAATTGTTTCGAATACTTGATCTTTCGGTCGCGCTATCACCACAAATCGTGTCGCGGTGGACATTACAAAGTTACCTTGCTCGCGGACCTGCGATCGAAGGGGTTCGTTCTAATTATCGTAATTAATCTGAAACGTTCGTTCAATCTCTAATCTGTTGCTCACCGGTACTTCAACTCTCGAACGAGAACTTTTTTTTTTGCAACTCCTCCTTTGACGAAGAAGATCGTGAGCGCGCTCGAATGCCGAGGCGTTCGCAGGTAAGTAGTTGGTGATGGAAACGTTTTGCTGAGTGCCCTGCCCTTCTGCAGTTCGATATCGTAAGTGGGACGTGAACTTGGATAGTAATGCGCGCACGCGTACGTACCCGCACGCGTCCCACTACACGTATATACCACGATTTTGGCATAAACAGGGTTTAGCAAATAACCCGAAGTACGTCACCGTGCATCGGATTCTCCGTGATCGACCACGCCGTGACACATCGGAAGGGTTGTGTTTCAAATGTCCTCATCCCCGGACATGTCACCACTATTGGCTGACTCTGTTCTTTCCTCTACATTCGAAGAAACGACAACTTTGAAGTTGATAGCACGTTAATTATAGCCAGCGCCGAAGGATCGTTGTGGACGTAGTTTTAATAACCTGTCGGACGACTGTACAGATGATGGAAGTTTGCGGTCGGCTATAATGCAGGATGCAGCTAGAAGATTCAATTTAAGATGGTTTATTGTCAGCAACAACAGGTGTATGTTCAGGCAACAGGTGCAGCAGTTTCTTCAAGTTTATATTGTTATCATTCTTAACCCTGCAAGTCAGTAGAAAACTTCGGTCTGCGTGACGTGTCTTCCGAGGAATTTATTTTTCTCGCTGCTGGAACAAATATTCGGATCTTTTCCAAGGTTAACTAGTGATTCATTTACATCGCACGCTAATACGTAACACGAAGATATCCTGCGTTTGGGGGACTGGCGGGGCAGGTCTGGCGACCATCCAGGGTCGAGACGCTCATCCAATGTTTCATAAATCATCTCCCTCGCAATCGCGTCATGGATATACCACCTTGCTACAGCCGTAGCGCGTCGTTTCAACAACCAATGCGTTTACCCGCTAAATTATGGTTGAAATAACGAAGCGTAACGCAACTTTGGAAGTAGCGTTTAAAGGGTGACACCTCCACGTTCATTGTACCGCGCAAACTATGAAAGTTGAACTAGCAAACCTTGCAGTGTAGCTGGAAATGAATAATCATACATATATCCCAAGTTATCGATTATGCGGGGAACAGTCCTTATCGCCTTGCAGCAGTTAATCCACGATCCTCGGTTTTACGTTCGAGGCAATTACCGAGTGGATGGCAGTTTCACACTTTTCTCCGGAAAAAGGGATTTGGCGTGCCACACCGCCGACGCGTCGGGGGAACGTCCAGAGTGGCTGATCAAAAATGCAAAGCGAAACGCTGAGAATGAAATGAATTTAGGCTCTCGGCTAGACCCACTCTTCGGGTTTCGGCGACGGAAACGTATCGCGCCAGATAAATAATCCTGCGCGTCGACTCCCCTTGCTTTTTCATTGTCGCTAGCCATTGAACATCCTCCCATAATTGATAATTCGGTGAAGGCCCATTCGGTAAGCGCAACGACAGACTGGATACAAGACGAGACCCTGAAGGATGAGGCATGGACGATGCTGGATTAAAGAGAATACAGCGTAAAGGAGAGAAGATGCAGAACGGAGGATGGAAAGCAGAGGTTCGAGGACATAGAGGGTGGAGGTGGGCACAGCATGGGAGTGATCAATACTACCTCCACACCAGGCTCCCGCAGGAGTAAGAAAGATGCAATTTTCGGGAAGGTTTCGCTCCAAAGAGCCAATACTAGAAATTGAAGGCTGTACGGACAATGTTTATCGAAGGCGTAACTACGCAATCTTACTTCTCGTTATGAGCTTTACGTTCGGACTCGCTAATGAACCTTCTAAGTAGCCGTTCGTATCGATATCGAAGCTCTAGCGGGTATTCTCTTTTGTGCTGCAGTGAACAGAGGGTGGTGAACATTTGTCCTTTCTGCTGTTTCGTTTGACGGTGGTAAAGGGGCGCGGTATTAAGTCGGGTAGACAGCCAGAGCGGGACGATGAAGCGAGTTAGAAGGAAGGACAGAGTGGACGTGTATTCAGGGTAGGATCCGTTCGATCGTGCGTGACCGAAGGCTGTTAACCTAAACAACGAGCATCGCCATCGTTAGCCCACTGACCCTATCTACTCTTCTGCATACCGTCGCCAGACACAGAGACGCCTGCGGGATTCTACTCCCTTTTTACTTTGATAGGCCTATGAACGCGGCGCGGGTTTCTAAAGGGTGTACAGGGAACGTATCGTTTCCGTCACCGTTCATCACGTGTCACTCCAGCTTAACGTGACGTTCTTGAACGGACGTGGATGACTCAGGTGATAATCCAGTTCCCGCGGCTTCTCCGTCGACTGGACTGACATTCCGTCATGTGTAGGTCGCTTAATCGAGTTTTAAGCTTCCGCCGGTGGTAAGGGCGGAACTGCGCTACGCAGGACGAACGAATCGTGACAGGAGTAGCAACTACTTTTCAACTGTCTACGTTTTCAGCCATACATAGTTTTTGAAACCGAGATTTTCAATTAATCTGTCATTATGAACGTACCGTCGCATCGACCCAAACCGACAGAGTTTCATCGGTGAAAACGAGCCCCGTTGAGATGAACGTAATATGTTCAGGCTCCAAGGGCCTGCCTTCGAGAGTTCGTTATCGGCGATTCGATTCCGCGGCTGGTCGGTCACATTTATCGTACGGTCGTGGCGACCGTGCAATTTTCCTCGACATCATATCCATTTGTATGGCCGGCAGGATGTAAAATCCGATATTTTCATTCCCAGGAGGAAGACTGACTGTTCCGAGTTCGATACACCACGCATCCTATTAGGATTAGGAACTATCGTCACGATATTTAGTTCCTCGAGAAACATCGAGCCATCTCCTGTCCTTCGATAAGCTTCAGTAAAAAAAAAAACACAGAAAGCTGTGAGGGCTTGCGTAAAAAATCGTCGTCGAAGAGTAACTGCAACTGTTCCAATATTTCTTTTTATCATCTTTATTTCTGTAGGGTTCACGATAAAAATGCGGTCGTATACGATTCATAGAAAAACGTTCTGGCATTTCTTCTCGCCATGCTCGATAGAGACCCCCCTTTAAGACTCTCTCCGACGGAGAGCTTCTGCATTTCCCTTTGCCCACATTCCGTCGTTGCGTCTCCAAAACGATCCCCTAAAAACGAAAGGCTGCGAACAGACAGTGCGAGGCTGCCTCCCATTGGGGCCTTACCTACCCTAAAACAGCAATACCTCCACTGCTTTTCGACAGCTCCTGAACGATTGCAAGGTTACCGCGCACTGGCAACAAATCGAAGAGAAAGTTAACCTGTTTTTAGAAATAATTTGCCGTAACTTTAGACCACGGGCCGATCGTGCGGAAATGGCCTGATGAAATAATGGGAAACGAGCTCGGCCGTTTATTTATTCAAACAAACAGGCAGCGTAGTTGGTTTCTTCGTCTGGAAACACCGCTGCCTGCAGAGGATCGATCGAAACTCGGTAATAGTCATTCGTCGGGTCCACCGCAACAAATCTGTGTTCCTTTTTAGATCCATGGCCCTTGGCCATAATTGCAGGAAACAATAGGAAATTGATCGAGCCATGAGGACGCGTCATCAGTTGCGGCACGTGTTGCCTGGAATGTAGTCGTTTAACCGAGCACACGGTATACGAAGCAGAGAAAGGCGTCAGGGAAAAGAGTGAGAAACGTTTCATTTACCTAAATAGAAACGTTTGTCCAAAGAGTCCAACGGAGGTAACGGCGACAGGCAAATGAGCTTTCGCGAGGGAGCGTCGTCGAGCTGCTTGCGAAAAACGACAGGAAACAGGGATACCGAAGAAGAGTCCAGTGTCAATTTCGCAATTAAATTTAAGAGACGAGGAAGCAGAATCTAGTCAATCCGTGGTAACCTATAGCGCGCTAGCGAAGAAACGATATCAATATTAGTTGTGGCCTAGTAATGTACGCCAGGAGAAAGGGACAAAGAGCTATCTAAGTATGTTGTAGTAGGTACGAGCTTTAGCACAATGATCGAATTTCAATTCGCAATTTAACAATAATTCATGTGATGGAAAAGCAATAAAAGAGAGGATATCTAGCCATTCTGATCATAAATATCTAATATATAAATAAAATCGGAACTCGGCTGTGGTTTATCGTGTGTGATTAATCATCGGGCTCGCGATTTCTGGTCCGTCTTATTAACCTCGAAGCTGGTGGGAGAACGACGGAAAGTGCGTCGACAGAATGGCGTTTGCCGCTGCAAGAATGATCCTTAAGGACAAGCGACGGAAGGCCAGCAAAGAGGACTTCGCGCCACGGAATAGGAGCAAGGTAACATCGTCTCGATCTCTCTTACAAAGCAATCTCTGGTCGCCACCAGACGGTGAACCGCTTTCTTCCGCTTTCCCCTACTGTAACGAGATATCTGAACACTTTTTAATGCAACTTGTGAGTTAAGTTAAAGTAGATTCGAATACGTGGAATTGCCGCTAACGACATCGATTCGCGTCAGTTTTCATTATCTTTGCGTACTTCGTATCCAGAGTCGGAATCATTCGGAGTTCCGGCGATCTTGAACGATATGTATTCGTGATTAGTCACGACACGCGAGACTCGTCCGGACGAGCTGAATAATAAAGGAATGCGGCCGCGTACAATTTGCCTCCCTAAGAAATCACGTGCGCAGTCCCGCGATTTGAAACGCGACAGCCGAGAAAGCTTGAAGAGGCCGCATCGGTTTGTACGGGATAAATTCTCGGACCGTGAAGCGTCCGCATGAATCTCGTGCACGACCAGTATGTAGATTACGTAAATATGATTGACGGCGTTCAAGGTGGTGACGCAGACACCTGGATTGTCGAAAGCGAGTTGCCTGCTACCTGGATGAATAGTAGTGAAGGTGACTCTGTGCCTGCCAAACTCGTGCCATTTAATGCGATAATCTTAGAACGTTTCTACCACTATTGCCTTTGCTCGCGCTTCTTTGTCTGGCTGTCTGAAACCATGTGCGGTTCATGAAGCGATTGGGAGGGGTGATGTTAAAAACTGAACTGAAGAAAATTCGTCGCCTCTCGCACATACATTCATTGTCAGGCAAGTAGCGTTTTCATGTGGACTTTGAAAGATCAGCAGTGATCAGCGGGCACGGAAAGAGCCAAAGCCAATCGGTGTAACGATAAAGAAGTTAGTTAGCAGGCCATGACCTGGCGGAAATGAAATTCGCCTTCACCGGACGACCAACTTCCCTAGAGGCTTAATTGTTCTTCAAATTTTCCTCCCTGTACGCGGATTTATCGAAACTATTGCTCGTGCACTTGTCCAAGTAATCGTAGTAAGCTAGACTCTCCGAGCGCGCTTTTCATCACGTTGAAACGGCGGGGAGGAAACTTGGTGGTAGCTTGTTCGACAGTGTTCCTTAGCGAATATTCCTCCACCGTTACGAGCGTGTAAACGAGCTTGAAAATGCATTTGTTAATTGTCCCGGGAGTTTCGTAGAATCTGGTCGAAAGAAACGAAAGAAAGATCATTTCGACAAGAAATTGGGATTCATGCGGAGTACGCGGTGGTAACGAATAGCTACAGGAACGTGGGATAAAGCGGCAATTTTTCGCGCCCTTCGCTTCTCTTTTACGCTTTGATTGTACAGAAAACGTGCTACGTGTATAATTACAAGAGACAGGAAAACTGCCCTCGTAACAGTCCCACCCAGACAACTCACGCTATGCTGACATATATGTATGTTCAGTGTGCACTGCTGTTAATATGCTATACACTGTTATACAATGATACAGTACTTACGGATATGTAATCAATTTCACGGACTAGTCTCGCCAGCAAGGAAGGTGTCTGAGCAAAAGGCACCTTCATCTTTGAGCGAAATACAAACTTACATGCGACGAGTTCTTTCCTGGTGATTAGCGATTTTATCGTAATACCGATCCCTACTCTTTCCTCTCCAACGATAAGTGCCGCAGCTACCTAAACTCCAAGTAGATTCGTATACCTTTTATTTCGATACTATTACGTGCCCGTGTTACATGCCACACATATATCCGCTTACCCAATGTATCCACAATTATATTCTATGCCATGCTATATCCTTATTTCTACGTTTCCAACTGCAGTGTCGTGGTGACTTGTACTGTACTTGTGTTCACAGGCTCGCAGCGCCAGTACAAGTAGCTTTAGAAGCCTGAGCCAGGTACATACCGAAATGACATGAACCACGTATAGCTGAGAAATTAGTAAGACTAGCTACTTTAGCTGGGCATAGCTAGACACTTAGAATATAGACAGTACTTGCTCGTGCATAGCTACGTAGAGGACGCGCGTTTCTCGTGTTCCACTTTCAGGAAATTGATAGTGTCCGACTTTGATTTAGCATTAAGGGCGAGACAAGCGGACGATTGACGCTTTGTCGTGGAACAGTATGATACAGTAGGCTAGACGACGACAGAGTAGTAGACGGTCACGTATGCTATATGCATGCCGATAGATTTCTCTTCTCATACGAATGTACGGTGAATGAAGCATGTGATTCGCGCGCAGACACCCTCTATATGGTTCTTCTTATCGAAAATAAAGTTCATTGTCAGTAGAATTTGCATGTTGTCTTACCATAGGTTCTACATTTACATCCTTAACTCTTTCTTAATCTTTCATTTTCTTTCGCGATCTGTTTTTCAACTCGCTTCGCGAAGATTGTTGTGCGCGGGGCAACGTAAGTACACGACAAATACAAATCGTGAAACACGTGGTCAGTGGTGTTCGAGTTGGAAATAGAAAGGAAAAGCTCTCTCTCTCTCTCTCTCTCTCTCTCTCGTTTGCGGATTTTGTGTCGCCGTGCTCGGTACGACCAAATCGAATTACATGTATACCACGTTAATCTCAGACACGGACTCGTAATATTCTCGTAGTGAAAATCACGTGAAGGCGTGACAGTTATATGAGCTGGCGCGCTAATTTTTCTGCCGCAATTAAGTAATTATTTCAGGAGTCATGCGACACCTTTCAGTAGATTAAACTCTCAGAACAAAGAAACCTGCGGCGTAATTCACGATTCTTCCGACACCAAGCGGCTCCTAATTTATTCTTGCCCCGACTTTCAGTCATCGTCTGTTTCGCCTGCAGCGTTCGCTGGTAGCTGTGCATATTAATCCAGTGATCTCCATTTGATCTCAACTGGACTGCAATGCCAGCGACATGGCTGCGTTTTTAGGTGTAAATCCAATGTTGTGTCCATGATTAGTAAAAACGTGCAGGTGTTGCAGTATTAAATCCTTATACTTAAAAAAAAAACAGCAACCCGAGAAAAAGCAAATTCCGTGTTCAAAGAATAAGAGAGGGAGGTCCAAACGAATGACGAGTTACTTGTTCGCTCTAAAAGCACTAAGAGCGGCGGTAAGAGTGCTTGGGATTGGGAACGACGACGATCGATAGCACCCTTGACGATGGTATTTGGCGTAGCTGTTACTTTAATTATTAAATGTATCCAGTTGTTTCTTGCTCCTCCATTGTAAGTGCTCTTCGTGTTCATTTACTCGATTCTCGCTTCTCTTCTTACAGCAAGTCTTTACACTTACCTTTACCCTACTTTGCTTCTTATCGATAATTTCACCACTATTTTAAGGTAAAACACTCTAGCGAGGATCAAATCGTTCGCCGATCCTGAATGTATTTCCACCAGTTCTCCATGTCTTTGACATATTCTTTCACGACCTACCAATTCACTGCTTCACTTACGGAATATAGCTTTTCGAGGGTGGTAGCACCCGGCCTCGATTATTGATCTTTTAGAAGCGGCTTCCGGGTTCCGCTCAGCAAACGCTTGGACAAAATTTGAGTGGGTGAGATGGCCGGAACCAGGTTTGGAGACATAAAGTCCCGGCTAGAAAGAGGAGCGCGAGAGGAGAAGTATGGGCATACATAATAAGTATCTTTCTAGAACGAGCGTGAGAGGCAAATTTCGAGAGCGATTGGCTGCAATTACTCTGCTTAGAAAACCTTATTCATTGCTTATAGCCTATTACGTGTATTTACACAGTAAAGCTATAAAGCATCAAGAATTCGAACCTCGTCGCGTGTCGATGCCCGAGCTGATCGAATATTTAGCCTTCTACGCGCTCAGCAATTTACTCCTCTCGCCGCCTTTGAGGAGACAGGAAATTGTTAGACGCTCGGAACGCGATTGAACTAACAAGGGCAGGATAAAACTTGGAGACTTACAATTTCAACAGGATTGCATTGTTTTCGTTCCAAATAAAATAGGCCCTCGCACAACCATTCAAAGTAGTAGGTATTTAATCGAACGGTTAATTAATCATCCTTCTATACGATCGAAAAACAAATGTATGGGCGAAATGAACTTTCTTCAACTTTCTTCCATCAATTGGTCACTTGGTGCCGAGGGAATAATGCGTATTGCCTTTTCTCTCGAGGAACTTTAATTTCAAAAGAGAGCCGCCATCCATCCACGATCAGTGTGAATATCGGTGAAAAACGTGCATGCGGAGAGGACATGAATCTACAGTCGGATTTAATCACCAGTCATCATCTCCATGAACTCTGTAAAATCAAAATTAACGGGACTCACTTGACGCATTTATTTAACGAGAAAAGGGAGGAAAATCTCTTTCGAGTTGGTGTCTCTTAGCAAGTTCGCTGCCCTGTAATATTCGTATTATCGAATGAACAGCATACTTTTCAAAATTAATATGAAAAAGCTGCTTCTTATTTTGTCGTCGCGCCAGACGAATATTTCGTAAAGTAAGTAGATCGTACCCTTGCCCCTATATATTTTCTCCGCGGAGTTTTTTTTTTCAAAGGAGGTCCGAAAGGGTGATATTGAGACGTTCTTGAGACGAGGCACTGTAACCAAGCTCTATGGATGTGAAGCTAACGAAAGCGGTGGTTCGCGTTTTCATTAAGATTACTTTGAAAGATTTGTCGTTTTCCTAGGCAGAAGCGATCTCTAGGATCGATGCCACGCGACTCGGAGTGATTTAGCTTATTAGGCAGAATCGGATGCTCACCGTCAAAGTCAACGGTGCCAGAGCCGTCGGTATCGATTTCTGCGATCATACCGTCCATTTGATCGGGCGTTATCTGATCGTCCAGAGCAGCAAGAATTTCTCGCAGAGAAGTCGTTGGAATGTATCCGTTGCCTTCCTTGTCGTAAAGCCTGAAAGCCTCTTTCAGCTCTTTCTGCAGGGCCTCGTCGTCCTCCTCTTGGAAATGACAGGCCACCCGATAGAACGATTCGAAATTTAATTTGCCGCTATCTGAAAGCACATCCAGGCAGGATTAAAAAACTTTCTTAACATATTGCCTCCTCCTCTTCGTGGCAGTTTCTCGACAGTGTAAACAAGTTCCCAGCTTCCACTCCGTTTCAGCCGCGCGGTCACATTTTGCTCACGGAGAAATATCAGTGACAATACATTTGGTAGCTTTCCAAGCAGTTTGGTGAGTTTACGCAGAGTCAGGAATAAATTTCAAAACTTATATCGGTCATCGAAATATTATATGTATAACGTCCGCGTGAATCGACTGGGTTTGCCAGCTTCTTGTGGGGAACAACGGGATTATCTGGAATCGATGGTGCACTCGATAAGAAGGGCAACATTTGCATAATAATGCATGTTGATGAAGGGAAAGCAAATTGTCGTTGCGGCGTATTGTCTCGATTTGCAAACAGGTTCCCCTGGTACATTCCGAGTAGCTGACATTTCCATTTTATCTTATTCTCATGCGTGTACGCGTAAGTGAGAGGGCTGTTTCAATTGTAAGCGTACGCAACGTGTGTGTTTCGTTTGCGTGGAGGCTCGCAGTTGTTGTGCGCAAATTTGAAATAAAAAAGAACAAAATGGGCCGAAGGAAGAAGCTCGGCCCAATACTTTCTTTAAGGTACGAAAGAACTGACGAGAAAACTCCGCCAAGATACCTTCCTAGAAAAGCTTTTCACGAAAAGGGAAGAAGCCTTTTGAAAAACTAGTCGGAGGAAGTCTTGACGGAGATGTCAACGTACGATATTCGTTGTTGGAGTAGCTGGTACGAAAGGCTTGTGCAATTTCACAACCATAATGGAATAATGGAATAATAAATAAACGTAAGAGCTGCGTGAAACTAAGACCGAGAACTCAAGTTGGAAAAGTGTCGGAAAGTTTTGGCTTTGTTCAGCTTTCGTTACCTATGCCTCTACCTAAAGCACGCGTGTACGCTTTCTCGAGACTCGGCTATTATAACATGAATTATTTGGCTCCATTCGGCAGAAGAAAGACATCGATCCACGGAGCATCAGCATTCTAGCCCAAAGATGCTATAACCCTCCGCGGAAAGGTAGTGGAGGGCGAAAAACTTGTAGGTAGGAACTGTGACTGAAATGCGACAAATTGAATATACAGTACCGTCGTCATCCTCTTGTTTAAGCAGGACCTCGAGCTCGTGATCGTCGAAAGTGTGCCCCAAGGTGTTGAGAATCGTTCTTACTTTCTCCTTTTCGATTTTGCCGGACTTTGTTGAATCGAACATGGAGAAGGCTCTCCTGAGCACTGTAAAATAGAATCAATCGTTGCTTCTGCAAATCTCTACACGTATATTACGAACTGGAAACTCATCATCGCATCGGCCTTTTAAATATGCTCTTGCCGCGTATTAAAATATCAGGGTCAAATCAATCAACGTTCACTTTATTATATTTATATACTTTATTTACTGAATTGTAGAATTTGTACGCCGCGTAGGAACGTGATGCATTCCAATGCGTGGGCGAATGCACTTGTGCAAAACTCCGCGAAAGATCGAATCGGCGGCTGCTGTTTGTTAGTCGCCGCCGTAAAATCCGTTCGATACCATTATATTTTATAACGCGAAATCCATTCCGCATTCCGGTCGCATGCTTGGCAATTGAAGTTTCGAGGCAACACCTGCACGGTTGTTCTACTTACTTTTAACCTGGTCGTCATTCTGAAACAAAAAAGAAGGCAAGTTTCGGTGCACGTTTTCCTGCTATAGGAACATTAAAGAAGCAAACACTTTGTTCACTATTATTCTTATTCTAAACGGCAAAGGTTTCGAAGTGGAATGAATTTGAAAGGAGCTTCGTCGTGATGTAGTCCCCCTCCCTAAACCCCCGTCAATCATTTCTGATATGAAAAAGAGATGAGAGACTGCTGGCGCAACGCCAGATTGCACGATCTTCAATCGTTTCGATACACAATCCTACGATTAATCTGCTCCGATGCAACGTTACACAATCACGACTCGATCAACACTTTTACTATTAAAACTAACCATTTTCTGGCGTTCGTATGCACCAAACAGAACACTAGTGTACCTCCGTTCTTCGCACTAATGCTTTATCCGTCTTGGAAATCTTTTATAAGCTCGGCTAGAGCGCACGGGAGGAGAAGAATGTCTCTCATCCCTTCCTGCGAACTATCGAAATTCACAGCTTCTCGCAATGCGTAGTGAAGACACCAGTTCTTGCTACTATAATGCTACGGTTCTCTAACACGAGCTAAGATGAGCTCGTTGCAAGCACATAGATATTCACATCAATCTGAGAAGCTCGACATTCACGGTCCGTTAAAAATATTCGTTTCAACCTGCTCGAACTACATTCCAATCCAAGTTTTTAAATCAAGTTTGGAAGCGAAGACAGCAGGAGGTTGGTTTTTCTTCGTGACGCGCAACAGAAGCTGGGAAAAGCAATACATTACGCAAGACACATTACTTAAATTTTCAGTTATATGATGTATCTTACATGGTTGGGGGGAGGGGGCTGCCAAAAAGTTTGAGGGAAAAGCAATAAAATGTTCGTATACCACAGCCCCAGTTATAGTGGGTGGGCAGGAACTCGACAGCAGAAGCGGAAAGAAGTGGGGATAGGGCTATTTCAAATCATTCCTGACTATGATACTACTGCTTTCCATTCAACCACCGCACCACATCGCTCCACATCGCTCCACATCGCTCTACGCAACATACCATTGATTCTTTCTCGCCTATCAGAAAATTCAATATCCCCGATACCTCTTCGCACGACTATTCGTAAATAAAATTTGGGCCAGTCTATGCTAAACCATTGCCAGGGGTATTGCCAGGGGTATTGCCAGGGATATTGCCATCGATGTTGCCGGGGGACAATTAAAGGTTCTTTTACATTCGATCGAATTTCCAACACTACTCTATCGCAATGCTCCCGCGTATGCAAGCTCACGGTTGCGTTCCATAATCGTGTAACCTGATGCATCTTGGCGTAGTAAGAAAACCATATTGTTGCATCCGCACGATAATAAAGCAGAACAAAGTGCAGGTCTTTTTATCCGTGCGCGTGCTCCAGTGGTATAGTGCTGCTTCCCGTAAGAACGCGGTAGACGGCAAATGCTATAATTATCTCGTCGGTTCCGCCCACGCGAAGCATACCACCTCTTTGCTGAATTATTATTTGAATAAACTCGTGATATCTTTAGAATGTCCAATACCAATTGTGTACCTCATGTGTCGAGGTATATTTAAACCACGGTCTACCTTGTCGAGTAATTGGGCAAACGCGGTCAACGAACTTTCCTTCTTCCATTAAGGCTATAGATTGCGATAGATCTCGGAGCAATCTCAGCCCGTCCATAACCCGTTCGATTTTTCTTTTTGCCAAAGTGCCTTTGAACAGGCAAGGAAGAACAAGAGGACGAATTTTCCTCGCATTCTTGCTTGCCATTTCTGCTATTAAGACATAAAAATTTGGACGATGCTACACTCCAACTATTCTCCAATTCTCAGTAATTTGCTCTCTCAAAGCGCGATAGCTGTTCGTCGGTAGTAGGTACTTACTACACTGAATTCGTAATTAATTATCAAGAAATCTGATGGCCCTCTATTATTTTCGACAATAGGCTCGCAACAAACCGGCGGATGGCGTGGGACATGTGAATCAGAAAGGTTCGACGGGTCAGAAGGCGCCGTTGGCAGCAGGGCAAAAGGTGGCACCTGGGGCAAAGGTAGCAGCGAAACCGGCGCAAAAACCCACTGCACAAAAGGGACAAGTTAAAGTTACGCCCAAGGCAGCTTCCGTAAAAACTGGCAAGAATAAAAAGAAGGGCCAAAGGCAGCAGCACGATCTTATTGTTACCATCAATTTGGTGAGTAACAGTAATTTCTTTTTAGCGCTAGTAGGCGCTGCCGGGCGCGCAGTAGAAATAAATGTTTTTGGTCAGACGCGCCGTACTAGGCACTGCTACCGACTAGTACTAGAAACTGTGCACTGTAGGAACGGATCGTACGCGTCGCTCGCCAAATATCTTTTACCTAGCTGAGTCTGCTTTTTCCATTAGATGGTAGCACGTGTCTAACGAGTACGCCCTTTACAATCGTGGCCTTTATCGCGTTACCGGTGATATGCCAAATTCCGTTTATTCGAAACGGGTTCGCTTGGAAAAATTCGTCAGCTATTTAGACCCGGTAAATGCTGGAAAAGCTTCTGTACAATAAGGTATAGAACGAGGGTTTCGAACTGACTATAAGAATAACCAATGCGACTTCAAACCAGGTCAGGGTGCCCGTGATTTTACCGTCGCGGCGCTCCAGAAATAGTTTTCCCTGATCAGATCGAGCTTCCGCTAAGGGTACACTTAATCAGGCCTCCCGAAACGTCTTCTTTTAAGATTTATCAACGATCCGGTCATCCTCTTGTGACACGGTAATTCTGTAATCCGATAACGTACAATAGATGTACTTGCGATCCAAGAAACTTGAACCCGATTCAACCGTGAAACATTTGATTACACCGTGCAGCGTCAGGATCATCCAAAGTAATTAAGGGAGCCGTGTACCGCGCTTTCGGCCATCGGGTTGTTGGTGATGCACACTTTTTGGCAAAGTGAACCACCAACGTAAGATAGTTGTCATTAAAGAAACGGAGTGAAAGAGTAAAGAGGATGGAGAACGAAGCGAATAAAGAGAAGACCGCCAGCCAATCGTCGGGGACGCCTGACAAGTTAAAAACAGCCGAAGGTTGTTCGAAATCGTTTTGTCTTAACCCGCATAATACATTCGTAGATAGTCACAAGTACTCGCGTTGCTGTTCATTTAATCAAACGACTCATGAGCAGAGGTTTTACCTGGCCAGGAGGTGATTTGTTGTGGCTATATTCCTGAAAGGTGGTGGCTGACTGTGGAGATTGATGCTCGCGCGGATAATACGCATGCTGTGCATACAGTTTTCCACGTGAACGAGAACGAACAAGCCGTGACGTAGCCGCTCTCTAGACCATAAATATTATTTGCGCTCGGTCCCGTAGTCACCGCGTTAGTTCGATTGAAGCTGTGGCAAGCACCTCGCGCCAATAAGTGGAGATTTGTTCGCCGCGTGGCATGTCACAATCTGTGACTGCGGTGTTGCTCAACATGACAGACACGGAGAGAAAATACACTACTGCTTATGGAAGGTTACGAAGATTGACAAGCACCATAGACGGCCAAATTCGACAGATAAGTGTGAGTAACGTGAGCTGAGAAGCAATTTTTACTAGCCGCGATGCCAGTAGCATATTTCACTTCTCAGCGGGAATTCAAAGGAAACGGGGTACATGTATAAGTGCTGCGCAAACACGTACAGAAATACATATGTGCACTCGTGAAGCAGGACTGAATTGTTGCGAGTTTGTGCGGCCTCCTCTCTGAAGTGCTGGAAAAGGGCATGACACAGTTCAGTGCTAACTTTCTCTACTTTGGAAGAGCTTCGAAGACAAGTTCGACTGTGCCACGTCCTTTTCTCACAGCCCTTACGATTACACCTGAGAATATTCACAAACGTGAGCCATCAAAGTTACTTCGGGGTGACATCCCCGAATAGACGACTTATTCGTTTCTGGAGCAACGTAACTCGTAATTAATGCAAAACATTATGGAATGTTACGTGTAACGACAGTAAGGGATTGACTCTACACACTTCTCGCAGTAGAGAAGTTAAGTCTTTAACAATTGTCATTATTTGTTTTTTTTCAGTCTGAATATGGACTCACGGAGGATCAAGTAGCTGGTAAGTGAAGCCTCAAATTTCTCGTTCATTTAAAATCGTCCTTAACTACGTGAAACGAAACGAAAAAGACTACTTTTTTCTGCAAAGCGCGACGCTTGAATTTTGCACTGATGTGTCGGTTAATGAATTCGCACTAGACATTCAACATCCACGTGGCAAACAGGGATGGTCGCTTAATTTGCGCAAGTAGTTTTACGTAATGATGTTCACCATCGTAGTGGCTGAGACGTGTTGCATAAAAGATCGTTTAGTCCTCACGTGACTCCGATCATTTGCATTGTAACGCGTTTCTTCGACGTCGGGCTGTTTTTAAAATGTCCTGGCATGGCGCGCCGTGCGAATTTTTCCAGTGGCACACGATCTAGGATCGGCGATTGTACCGCACCGATCAAACGGCTGCGAGAATTGTCTAGAACCTAGACCGACCCGTCTATGATTCGATCTTGCGTAATTTATCGCGCTGCGAACGGAGCAATTACTTTCCATCTAATTAGACGGCGAACCGTGGTTCACCGACGAGATTTTTCGCAGACCTAATTCTATTCTGTCTAGCGTCTCTACCTGCGCTGTACATCGTTCCTTGTTGCCTTTCCGTCGCCCCGGAACTTTTCTCTCGTTGTTATTTGCGGCTTATAGTCAGTTTTTAGCGATCGCAAGAATCTTCGCCGCAATTGCTGCATTTCAAACAGAGGGAGATTGTTTGCAAAGTAAATTGAGATTGCGTTCAATTCGCTTCCATCAACCTTAGTTTATTAAATAAGAAACATTATGTGCGAAGTGAAATGAACGCTTGTGCCCTCGCGATCAGTTTAACTTACAAACAATTTATCGCTGCAGAGTTCAAGGAGGCGTTCATGCTTTTCGACAAGGACGAAGATGGCACTATTACGATGGCAGAACTTGCCGTGGTCATGCGATCCTTGGGACAGAGGCCTTCTGGTAAGTGAAACTTTAAATGATTTCACTATGAAACGCGTATCGTGTATCAAGGTGGACGCGATCTGGCGAAAAGCCACAGAACGACGAGAGTTGTCTACGTGCAGCCAAAAAGTATAACGGTGATGTAAACCGCAGCCATTCTGTCATCTACTAAATAGCTACTAATTAAAGAGCTCGCTCATGAAGCGCTGTACTAAGATTATAATTGCTTGATCTTGCCATCAGAATAGTCGAATCTGAATCCGTGCAAGTGCTAACATAGCTCTCAAACGCTTCTCAATATCATTAGGGGAGTTGATGTACAACGTTTCTTGCAAAAGATAAAAGAAAAAAGAAAGATTGCGAAAGCGCTTCTTACTAAATTAATATCGCAAACGCGACAGTTGAGAACGGTTTCTAAAACGAGAGTTGAACGATGGAATTCCCGAAAACTAGGCTGTGATAAGAGCTTGGGGAAAATGAATTTTCGGCTGATCGCAAAGTGGAAATTGCAACGGCCAGGCGCATGTGCAAGGGCTTGTAATTAACTGCTTGTCGAGCTCTTTCCAACCGATCTACAGGGGAAATTAAATGTCTTCCACGAAACGATGATAAATGTACATGTATTAGACAGGAGAGTTAGAAAAGGGACTTAAAAAGAAATGACGGACTGTCGCATCGCGTTCAAACGATAGTTTTCCATCGGGGCGAGCTTCTAGATATAACGAGCACCACAAAACCTTTTCCTGATTTTCTGTTCCAGAAACGGAACTGCGGGATATGGTAAACGAGGTGGATCAAGATGGTAATGGTACCATTGAGTTCAACGAGTTCCTGCAAATGATGTCGAAGAAAATGAATGGTGCCGACGGAGAAGACGAACTACGCGAAGCATTTAGGTGCTTTAGAGTTTCAAAAGATGTGAATGCATTAGTAGTGCTTGCTCATATTGAAGGTGATGCGTCCGATTTTCAGGGTATTCGACAAGAACAATGACGGCCTGATTTCATCGAAGGAGTTGCGCCACGTAATGACGAATCTTGGAGAAAAATTGTCCGAGGAAGAGGTGGACGATATGATCAAAGAAGCGGATCTGGATGGTGATGGTATGGTAAACTATGAAGGTAATTTGCTCTTTTAAATATATCTCAATGTTAACGGCGAACGAATGAAATTCCGCCAAGCGAAATTGCAATACCACGGACATAATCGGTTACGTTGTCGAAGGAAATTTCGCCAGATTAAATTATGGTTTCTCGGAAAATTCAATGGTTTTCATTCACAGAATTCGTGACAATCCTCACGGCGAAGAACTAGTTCCGCGGTAAACCGCGAGGCTAGAAGCTATATTGCTGCCGGAAGTCTTGGACGAAACGTTGAATCAAAGCTGTCAAGTTTCTACCGAAAATCGTAGAACGATGGTTACCCCATAGGATCACCTTTGGCGCACAGGGTAAGTGCGAGAAAGACTGAAAACGATGGGGTGCATGGTGGGATGGTGGTTGTGAACAAGTGTTGTTGAGGGCAAAAGAGGGTGACTTCCGCAGTTGCACACGCATATACACCTCGCTCCTTCGAATTCATTTTACAAGTATAAGCTAGCGCATCGGCATTGTGCGTGAAAACGAGCGAGGTGCTCGCTCCCGAAACAATCAACTGAGCTTCGTTTAGCGTTTACCTACTCAACTACTACCTATACTCTCTATTAATGCTATACAACCGGTATGGTTAGGAATCGAATAATGCTCAGACGTTCACCGATTTCACTTACACAATACTACTCTCACCCAACGATATCTCGAACCGTCGAAATGTGGATCCTTCAGCTGTATTTAACAACAAACACACATTACCGTTCAATTAATATTGGCACGGCATTGGACGCTGATGAGAAATTCGACACGCCTATCACTTTTATCGAACGATCGGTATGATTCCTTCATAGATTCGCTTCTAACTCCGGATGAATCTATTCAATCTGTCGAGTCTAACTTTGGGTAACATTAACTGTCATTATCGTTCCGGCCGCGGGTCTCGACGCGAGGTATAACGATCTTTAGATGAGTGTCGTTAGTACCTAAATAGATTAGCTTTTTCCGTGGTAATATTTTTAGACGCACGTTGCCGGCATGCCAACACCAAACGTAGTATCCTTCCGTGCTCTGAGTTGTCCCATGTTTTTTGATAGTCAGGCAAAAGGGCCAGAGTTTGATGAGTCTGTTCATGCGCCTTGTTCTTAATCCCGCCGCGAGCTTATTGTTAGATCTTCACTTACGTCAGCTCACCTATACCGAACACCGTCCACCTAAATCAGCCATACGACTATATCGGATACCCTTAGATCCTTAAGATAAGATGTCGCAGCTATAGGTCGCCGTAAAGGGTAGTTAACTAGAGCATGTACAGGAAGTACATATACATAATAAATAATGCATTATACACATACCTATTATATAGCATACCTATACATGGTGTTACTACCGAAGATACTTGAAATAATGTTATTATGGATATTCATATATATATATATTTAGAATATACAAACGTTATACGTATACACGTTAGCGACATACGTCGGTGGTATACTGACATTGATATTTTTATGGTTTTAAAAGTAATACACGGACAAATAGTAGTATCAGACAGGGAGAAAACAAGTGTGCGAAAATGTGAGAGTGAGTGAAAGAGAGCGAATAAACGAGAAACTGGCTGGTTGATCAGACCGCGAGAGTAAAGCGCGTGTATACAATAACGAACTGTTCAAGGGAGATATGGTGAAAGGGAATAAAGGAATAAGACACAGACTCTATCAAGCGCATTACAAGTATGTCATTCAGTTTTAAAGAGCGTCGGCTTATTATTATTGTGAAAACGTCAAGCTATTCACGTGAAGTAGCAATTTCTCAAGCTTACACGAGGTAACACACAGAGATAGACAATAAATCTCTTTGTTTGTTTAGATAGCAGTAGTACAGTGTTGCATCCGTTGCGTTGCCCTGTTTGTCCGCTAAGTAAGCTACGAAGCAGCGATTGCCATCGCACATGATTGAAATTCAAAAGAACAAGTTATCTTAGGTCTCTTTCGGTTGCCTTTTCCCCGCGGTAAGAAATATAACACAACCAGCAAACAAAAGTTCCGATTAGTAGCATTTGCGAATCTACACTGTGAATCGTTTCAAGTCTTTCAACTGCAATTCGTACATAACGAGTTTGGACTCTGTGCCCATACTTTTCTAGTTCTAAACTCTTTTATTGTCTACGAAAATTGAACTTGAATCGCCGACGTCGCTGTGGCGCAAAGCCATGCTCAACGGGAAAGGCTGTGCGCATTGCAAAGGTGTACACAGAACACGTGAAAACTACATGCATACATGCATATAACGCGCGAATATACATCAAAACGCTTCGATGATTAAAAAGAGCTCGATAAGTCGACACAAAATAGTAATGTATAACGTCCCGAAGACAATATCTTTAACGACTTTATTAAAGAGAGCTATTCAAGATTTACCTCGAGGGAAGGCCTATGTTTAGGTGGGTTTTCAGTCAAAGAGAGAGCGAGAGAGAGAGAGGGAGAGAGATTATAGTGATGCGATAATTAGTAGGAGAAAGGTGCTATGTATCCGCCTGCTTTTGTCCCACCTAAATTACTATTGCACTTTTCGTTATAAGCACTACTTGCGAATCTATTCTTCCTACACTCTTCTGTTTGCTCCATTATACATTGTACATTCGGTATAATATGTATGCATTCGGTGAACTGTATTCCACTTAAAAGATTGCGAGGCACGAGCATTTGGATTTATAACATGCACGGTATTTCACTGCACATGGATCCTTGGTTTGAATATTGATCTTAATGGAAAATTTGTCAATAAGAAAATCAACAAACGCTGGAACACAAGTACAAGATATCGTCAATACCTGTATACGTTTTTCCCGAAAATCGCTGATGAATCAGAGATTCATCTCGCTACGCGACACTAAACGCGCACTTATCACGCGTCCTTATAACATAACAGGTACCTTTCCTTCATTAATATAGGTCTACCATGATTATGCGAGGCATCTGATTGCATGCGCTTTTACAAATCAATTTCTATACTTGTCCCGCTACAAATTTTCCCACCCGGGGGGATCTTGTACCGTGGATTCGTCAGACACAGGCAGCCCCTTTCAAGTATTTCTTCGCAACTTCGAGTATTTGCTTAACACACGAGTTACTACTGATTAATTTAAAGGAAAAATATTTTCCAAAATATTCTTCGAATCATATTCTGCGATACATAAAGCGTCATGTTATACTGCATTCCATATACTGTATGAAATTTGTTTGAATATGTACATAGATATACGCGCGAGTACAATATACATACGTATGTACATATATTGTAGCGTGTCATGTTACCTCTGCTCGCAGATTTTATTGTAGCTATTTCACATTTGAATAATGGGCTCGATGTGCTAGATTAATTATACATATTGTAGACGTCTCTAAGAGGATCGCGCAAGTCTTCCTTTTGGTATGCACCGTTCGAGGTTCGGGAATGTTTAGAGAATTTATTTTTCCGGTGTACATTCTACGATCCTGCTGTGCTCCCTGAAGGCGTATTATTTTTATTCTAAATTGATTCTGGACAGAGTTGCTCAAATTTGTTCAATATCTGAGATGTCGAAACGTGGATGCGCCCAAGTATCGCGAAGTCTGTTGATCGTAATGGCGAAGACTGACTTAATTAAACGGTAGAGAAGACCGGCGGCAAATTGGTAGAAAGGTAGGCTGAGACAGTGAAATTATTTGAACCCTTTGTAAAACGACTAGTTAAATAAGGAAAGTTGTACAACAAATTCCAGGTATCTGGCTCAATCGAGCAACATACACAGTGTATACAGAGTGTTGAAATGTTCACACTGTATCGATCTGCCCCTGTTACTTGACGATATTATTTCGAATTTCACCAAATATTTCGAGAAAATCTACATTTCCTTGTATCACATTTTTCTTTTAGGACAGTTGAAAATAATCTTTGCTTATTTTATTCATATCGATCCTCAGGTACTAATAGAGCTTCAGAGTGAGGAGATGTTCGAGATAGATACTTATGATTGCATGTAACATATGCATATCCATGTTGTAGAAAGATCATTTCGCTTACGTTGGAAGTGAACAGGCTGTGAGGGAACTGTTAACTGTGACATTTTCATAGATGCTCGACATGTTTGTGACCGCACCGAAATTGAGGCCATTATATCGAGAGTAGTATAAATCTTTTCAAAGATTAGTTGATTTCCATATTCAAGAATAACGCGTTTATAGTATTTAGTCACAAACTATGTATTTTCGGTTCGCCTACACTCGAAACTATTTAACATATTGGCATTGCTATTAGGCAATACGACGTATTGTTACAATTACAACCCAAACGCAATGGCAGTCAAATATAATTATGATAAGGAAACGTCTTTCATTACTTTATTAAACTTTCGCGAGTACAAGTCGTGCTAGTTGGACAAATACGAATGTGATGTATATTCAATTTAGAGGAGGCAGGAGGGAGGCCCGTTCGATAGATCTTTGATTTTTCGCGGTATGGAGATAACTTTAGAGGATATGCGTGGTGGAAACGACATTAAGCTCGTTAAAATATAATAAAACGAACGTTATCTTTGAAAAGCGAAAAGAAGAAAAAAAGTGATGCATCGACTAAGCCGGACGTGGTTCTGTCAAAGATCGTGAATGAGAATATTTATATTTTTACTTGAGAAAATATTATAATAAAGTTTGTAACGTCTAATTCCCTCCCAGTGAGAAATATTTATAATGTTATTTTTCTAGAGTATACGTAATTTTTATTGTGTTACGAAGAAACGTGTTCTTAAGCGAGGAGCAGGCCAGATTCGTCTTTACAAATATTGCGTTCGCTTCGATTACTTCATCATGCATGAAGTTTAGGCCATAAGTAAATGTGCAATGGTTGTTGCGATAACCCGATACTTGTAGCAAGTGTTGACGAGTAATGTGCACATGCGACACAACCAATGCGTTTCTCGTGGTGTTCATTATAATTTTATGGCTGTAAATATTATTTACATCTAAGTTCAACAAATACACGTATACATATATGTATACATATACCTCTATATTGTTAATCAAAACGTTGATAGCCATAGATTGTACTAAATGATATTCTCGGAGGTGTGAGAATACTAACTTCCGCCAAAGTGTTATCTTACCTCAATGAATAATATTGTTTAGGAATGAAAGAAAAGTTTTATTCATTCTCAAATAGCACATTTTTACTTTTAGGATCCTTCGAAAACAAGTCGACAGAATTGGTAATAGCTTCATATAGCGGAAGGTAAAGTTCCTTTCGCTTCGTACTTAACTGGTCAAGCATAAACGTTATTATAATTTGTTACAACGTTCTTTTCGATGCTTCTTGCGAAAGATATTACGATGCTGTTCACTGTAATAGCTGCGATTAAAGATCATACACAGATTTGCTCCACTCGCGTTTCGACGTAACGTGAAAGGAAAACGGAGGTGCTAGAAATTGTGGCGAGAGTGCAGTGTGCGTGATGTTAGCTGTATGAAATCGTGTTACGTGTAATGTTATGTACTGTAAGACTAAAATACATCATAAAATGACGATGGTGTGTACTGTTGGAATATAATATGTATACATGTGTATCAAGTTACCCCGAAATACAGCCATTTTATAATGGGAATTTATTTGCGAACTGCCCTCTTTACTTTATTCGAAGATTCTGTTAAGAATGTATGTTGCATCGAAGGTATAACACTTGTATCAAATACTTTAGGTGTCTGACTTAGAAATCGTTGTTTATTAACAGAAGCTAATACATACCATCATCCATAGAAATTAGCTTCTTAGCATTATGTTGTACGAGATATCATTACTATGATGATGATGATGATGATGATGATGATGATGATGACGATGATAATTATTGTTATTATTATTCTAATATTGAAAATCGTTGACGTATGGACACTAAAATGGTTTAGCCAAGAAGGATTTCAAATCTACATACTCTCATACGTTCAGCGATTATCGAATATCGAACGAGATCTAGTAACTTTGCGCACTTTTTACTCGGCATTCTTCTCTCAAACAAGATCGCGACGGTGTACTGCGATTTTACATTGTGCTACAGAAAACATTGGAACAAGTGATTAAAAAGGATGAGAAGGCGATCAGCTTGAGCACTGTGTCTCGTCGTTACACTCGTTCCGTTAAACAAAAGGGGATTGATCTCGCACCGAAGAAGCGTAAAACATCGTGAGACCAAGGCCGTTGTCGCAACTATCAACACAATGGTACATTTGGTATTGTAAAACTTACGTTTCATTATACTATAATCGGTGGATTTCTTTGTCGTCTTTGCTTAGTAATATTCTATGAATCGCGTTACAAGTAGAGACATAACATCTATTAGACGATATTGATACGGGGAAATATCAACATCTCTCAGGCATTCCATCGGAATTCCATCAACAATTTGCCGGCCGCTGTCACGTACGCGTGACTTCATTTCGCTGGTGTCAATTGTAACGGTTACCTTAATGCCTTTTTCGATGATAATTATGTTGTAACTACTTATGTTACGAACGACTGCGCGAACATCACCGTCGGCGAGCCGTGGAATCTTGCCGACGGCGAACAGCGGAATTTTGCCGACGGCAAGCAGCGGACTCTTGCCGACGGCAAGCAGCGGAATCTTGCCGACGGCAAGCAGCGGAATCCGCCTGAATCTCGCCGACGGCGAGCAGTGGAATTCGCGCGAATCTCGCCGACGGCAGCGTAACGGCGGTTCGGTAATTGTGCGGCCGGCAAAGTGTTAATTAAAGGAAAGATAATATAAAAAGCGTGTGTTTTTGTAAAAATAGAATAAAATCTACTATTTCTTGTAGTGAGACCCGTCTACACTGATTTCAATTATGCAATGTGGTAGGTAATTTTCACAGGTTAGAGTTGAAACGTACATAATAACATTTGGTACATGATCGAAACTTTACGTTGGTATAGCGGACCTTCTCTTAAATTATTCAAACGAGGTTGATGGCGGAAATTACTTTCCACTTAAAATACGCTTAATAAACATTTAATCGTACGACAATACTGAATAGACGATAAAACAAACGAAAATGCTAGACGCATATGTGACAATGATCTATTAATAATTCCATTTAATAATACAACGGATTTGAATTGTACCAATGTAAGTAACTGTAAATAATTAACAAATCGTGTAACCAAAATCATGGAGATTTCAATGTCTGGAGTTACCTTAACTCTATCATTATAGTTCATCCTTGAGTAAAGTATATCTATTTTTGCTGGGTGCCAATTTCTTGAAGGTAGATTCTGGTGGAGTTGTAGGCACCTTAATTTGTCCAACAATTTGTGGCACTTGGTTACTACTAGGATCTGGCCCATAATGAAACTCTCTATGCAACTTTCCTGAATATAAATCTTGTAGAAAGCCTTTTAACTTCCCTTCCACGTGAATATCATTAAAGTTTGGAAACAGGTACATGTGTCTAAAACTATCTATCGCGATTAGTGGCAAGTCTGCTGGTGTCTTTCCTAAATGATGCAGAGGATGAGCAAATTTCACACCATCTGCAGTTAAGAAATTGACATTCTCTGAAATAGAATGAAATATTATTTTATCATTTACTAAATATGCTGAATCGCGGAAAAATGCGAACTATTATTTCGCTTACGTTTTTCACCAATTAATGTTCCGGACACTACATCCTTGTACATTTTAACGCTCTCAACATCATCCGGTGCATGAAATAATATAAGGAAAGGTAAACCTTCCTCTGTTAATTCCTCTGCATTTTCAAATGTAATTTCTCTGACAAGAGGAACACATTTCTCTTGTGCCCAAACGTTGAGTTCATCAAAGTTATTCAAACTTCCATGGTACGTTTCATCTTCGTCATTGGAAAGCGCCTTATCAGACCGGAAGACAATTATAGGTTCACCTGGGGGATGCATAGCTCTACTTGCATTCCTGGATCAGTTAAAGACAATAGAAAAATTATATCCGGCCGCTGAATATTAATATCTCGGAGTATTGTACAAGATTGCAAAAGTATTCAGTGACATGTGCATGGAACAGTCGTACAAGAATTTTATACAGAGATCAGCTTTGGTCCCGGAGAAAAAAAAATTGTGTTTGAAATAAGTAAGAATAAAGCAGTCTGCAATACTATCTTTACCATGCCCTATGCATATAGTTTACTTACAAAAAGTGAAAATGCTCTCCAATTTCACAGTTCTGAGCTGAGCATGTGCTTGTTAAAGAGAAAATATTATGTTTACATACGTTTTCTTATATTTTCCTTTTTAAGTTTGTTAGGAATCACTAAATACATTGTATGCTCGCCCCGCGATTTACGCGGTCAGAAAATGCAGGGGGATTTCCCCGCTAGTTGACTCGAAGTAAAACTGTAAAATAAATCCTGTGATGAAAACAGCAATCTTCGGCCAATTAAGAAGGGAAGGTCTATCGATTTATATTCGATAGCGATGATAAATCAATTTTTTTCCTTTTTGCCGGGATTTATACATATTGTGTGTAGCATTTTTTCGTATCGGCACACCTTAATCGCGCGATTTGTATCCGCGTAAAAACAAATGAATAGAACGAACATTTCGCGTAAGTCGAGGGACGAGTGCGGTGATCGCTTAAGAGTAGAATTTCAATATAAAACGAGGCAGTTCTTACCCAAAGCCAACATGGAATTGGCAGTCATCTTTTAAATTTGTGGCAACCCTCCTAAACATTTCGTACTCGGGAACATCCTTCCTGTCGAAATATCCGATGATCATCCTTTTCTTATCATCCAGAGCAGTTAATTCCTTCATATCAAAAAATTCCTTAATCGGATCCTCCAGTTGTTTCCTTATAAATTCTTCAAAAGCTTCTACAGACCGTTGCCCTCTGTATTCCCTCTTGGTTGGTTGGCCATTTCTTATGACCTTTAGAGTTGGATATTTAGTAATGTGAAACCTTGAAGCAACAGAAGCTAAAAAATAATGTTGTATGTAACAATCAATCTCGCGTGTATGTTATGATAAAATTATTTTCACTGTGTGCGCTTTTTCCCCATTCTATACACTCACATTCCCTTTCGCAATCTACCTTTGCCATTACTACTTTTCCCGGCTGGGGAAATGCATTTTTTATTTTAGTAGCAGCCTCTTCAAAAATGGGGGCTAATGAATTACTAAAGCGACACCACTGCGCATAAAAATTAATAAATACCAATTCGTTCGACGCTGAAACAAAAAGCAATGAAAACGCAATACTTACGGCATCGGAAAAAAAATCCGAAAAATTGATTCACACATTTTTATTGCAATGGGACTTACCGAGCGTCATATCGATATTTTGTTGAGTAAGCGATACCGCACCATCGTTTCCATCATTTGCTAAATTATGTGGCGAAAACGTCTAAAAGATAATACAAGGCAGTTAGTTTTACTTGCGCCTAGTACGTAACAAGCTTGTTGATCATCGTCACCATAGTGTACCTATATGTATAGACGCGTAATATTTCGAATTTATACGTGGTAAATGGATGGGGCAATTTAAATTAGGAGGGATGAATTAAAATAAAAGGAGAAGGTTAATAATTATGTCTTTATTTTCTGCTTGGATTCTCCAGGATATTTGCCTTCCTACGAATACACATACGATTTGTTTCAACTGGACTCCCTTACGATAAGCTTATGGAATTATTACATATAGTTTCAATATTGTTCAATATATGTTTGAGGTTATTTTATGTGCACGTGTACAGGGTATATCCCTTGTTAGATAGAAAAATTAGGTTTAGTGTCGTTAAAAAAAACACAACAAAAGACAGCCCAAAATGAACGGGTTACAATAACGGGACATGGACTTTCTGGAATTCGTAGCTTCCCAAATACGTGTCATCGTAAGCACCGCTGGCGGTATTAAAGGATCTGCGTCAATATTCTGACAAAATTTCACGTCTTTCGATAGTACTCACCAATAAATAGGCAAATATAAATATTCTCATGTCAAAAATATTAGAGAAGACCAACATATTGTGATCTTAATTGACAAATTTTACCAAGCAACAATCTTTTTAACGACCATCGGTAAGCAACTACTACCTCTGCGTCAAATGCCACGAATTTGCTGTGAATCAAAGTCTAGTAAAATATTGTCGAGCTATCGATATTCCAGGTGTGGCACTGGCATTACAGAAATTCTCTATAACGCAGTCAACCTGTATCATTTTCTCTGTTCAATTTGCGTTTCCCGTCCTTATCCTCTATACTAGAAACAGCTAGCACTACTCTACTAGCAGAGATAGGAACACTATACTATTGCCGTCACTTTCCCTTGGTCTTTAGTTAAAAAGAAAAATTCCTAGAACAATTGTTTTTCTAGGAATTTTGTCGGACAGCCGATGTTATAGGAACGCGTGGAAGCATGTTCGACAAATTCCCTGGATATTAAAGTCAATCGCGGGAGTTTGAATTTTCCATTCGTTTCATATCTGTACTGAACTCGCTATAAGTATACAATTTGCTATAAATATATTGTGTCTGTATGTATTTCGTGTCTTTCTACCGTACGGAGGTAGTATAATCCGTCTTTTCCAAAAATATATGGAATAGAATTTTGGCCACAGAACGAGTTCCGCCATAAAGCAATTATGTCTTCTAATCCCCGTGAAAATTCCCGCAATTGTCTGTGGAGTATATAATCATGCGGTTGATTTACAATGGTGGTGAAAAGATTAAAGAATCGACGCTTGGTATCATAAACCGAGAAAGGTTCAATAAGTCTTGGGAAATCTCGGGTGCAATTTCTATGGAAAATCGCCAGCATCTTTGTATTCACAACCGCAACTTGTTTAACATTTCGCTTTATCCTTTCGCTTAACAATCGAGAGACATTGACTGCTAGAAAGATATTCAACTGTTCTCCTGGCCGTACCTGGCAGCGGACACGCCGCGAAAAGTGCAATAAAACAATCATACGTCCGTAATCTCCGTGTAAAAGCGAATTATTGACTACATAGAAGACAACAATAACGTTCGGGGGGTATCTTACCACGCTGTACAACTATGACTTCACGAATCCTCCCACTTCAAAATGAAATTTCAATGTTCAGGTACACACCTGGGTGAATCCTCGGTCCTCGCCGATATAATCCCCATTGAACAAGTCCGAGGATTCTTTGGACACGAACTCCGGCAATAATTTATGGCTGCACGAGATTGCTGCGAAGCGCTTGAACGTTGTATGCTGCCGTGTAAGCCATGGATTAACCACAATTTACAAGAAAATCCAATTTTCCTGATTCTACGTTTATTCTGTGGATCTGTTGGATCGTCCGGCTGTTGCTACCCTCCGTCACAGGACGAAACTTTCCCACTCGACATTCCGTTGGTCAATTGTAGACCACGTACAGCCTTCGATGTGACCAGCATTGACTGAAATGAATCCCGCGAAAGGTAACTGCAAATTTCATCAATGTATCGAGAACATCTTGTTCTCTGAAATGAATGAAAGGTTTCAACCTATTAAATGGGACGATAGTCGGGACGACTTTGACTTCGTAGCGACTTTCATGTTTCTTCCCGCCGACGTTTTTAGTCCTCTCTGCGGGGGGTGATCTTCAAATTTTGCCGATGTCAATCTTCTATCGGAATGGACCAGCCGCGCGTCCCATAAGGGCTTGTCAAACGTTTGCTGCTGAATTTCGTTAATATATATTTTTCTACTAACGTACGTAAGCTCTTCCCGGACTTTGCGAGAATAAATTTAAGCGAGCCGTAGGCATTCGTGCAAAGTGACATAACGTGGATCACGATTAACTTGAACGAGTCGGGGTGACACTTGTTTGCCGGTATTCTTTGACACTGGATCGGCTGCACCGCTGGATACTAGTTGAACAAACGAGTCTGTTGAAAGATAAAACCACACAATGCTCCAAGGGACGCTGCATCCGACAATATTTCCCTTCCGAGAAATACTCTGGTGCGACTTTGGGGGCGGCATCGACTTTTGCTGCGACAAAACGTGCCGACTTTTTTCGAAAAAAAAAAAAAAAGTAGAGGCTACTAGAATCGAAACTCTATTCGTCAAATCATTTTTACAACTTAAAAGGAATGTATGTAAAAAATATACATGAATAATGTTCTCGTTTTATCATCGTCCTAATCTTCTAATTACCTACAAGCAAACAGGGGGACGAATATCGATAGAAACAATTGCTGAGCGGGCAAGGAAGCATCCACGAAGTCGTTAATGTTGTATCAAAGCCCTTTTACGACGCTACCTGGAACAACGTGGGTTTCGGAAGAAGCAATTATCCATTTTAATTCCCCGTTGACTCGACGTGGGACGTACATGGATGTGCTGAACTGTTTGATCAGTTGCGGCCATCCGTAGTCTTTTGAGTTTCTCGTGATTCGTTCTCAGAGTTCGGCACACAAATCATATTCAGCCGGCCGTGGTCCGGAACTCTTATATTCCTTTTTAACTTTCGGCAAACCTGACCTGTCGTCGTTTGACCCACACTTTTGCAATAAAAGCGGTATACCGGCATGATCGAGACAATAAAAGAACCACGGCCTGTTGGCTGATAATTAAAAGCCATCGGTGAGAAATGAGCCGATGAATATTGACCGCTTTTTTCCAAAACACCCTGACGTTGCTTCTAAGATGCTCCCATGGAGGTTTACAAGAGGCAGACTTTAACGGACGCAGCATTGTTTTGAAGACAATTGTTGACCGGATTAGTCGTTGATTGTTCACGTTTCACAAGTACTACCGGTTGATTATCGTTACGAGTTTGTACCTGCGGCTTCAAACGCTACAGCGTCATAATATTTGGCGCAGCCCCTGCCAATCCAGGCTAATCAGGTATTTCGAAGTTCTCCGTTAACCAAAACTTCTGTATCTCATTGTACGTATGTACCTCCTTTTCCTGAACACACCGTCTACGCAACTGTTGCCTTTAAAGCGGGACGATCACAAATACCAAATTGCGTAATGAATCTGCGTACAATGTGACGGCATCCTTTGAACGGCAGACATTCACACGGATTCCTTTATCCGTCTCACGGATCCCGATCCTCGTTCTACCACCATTTCATTTCTTTTTCCCTTCTTTCTTCATCTGAAACGCAACAGGTCGTATTGTGACGAGGGTGTCATTCCCCCCGAATGGGATTGGCGGCAGGACCCCTTCGGCTCGATTCTTGCGTTTCTACGACGATACACAAATTTATGGACTTGGGACCAAACGAAACGTTTTAAAGCAGGTACACATCCTCTCTCTCTCTCTCTCTCTCTCTCTCTCTCTCTCTCTCTCCTTGTTCTCGCACGTTGCGGGTCGTTAATTCGCCCCTTACAACACGCGCTTCGGCACCTTTAACAATTTCAGAACAAGTGTTATCTTAGAATGCACCTACCAGCTCCAACTAACAGAGCCCTCACGATCTGCTTTTATAGATTATCAGCGCCACTAATCTGATCACCTTTGTTTGTAAATGATTTATAATTAATGAATATCGCCAGTCGGTCGAAGATTCTCTCTCTCTCTCTTTCTATGCTATTAAACTATTTTCTGCTCAGTAGCGTGATTAATGACGAAACTCTGTTTGCTATCCATTTATCTGTAGTTGGACAGATTAGAACAACTGTAAATCACTAGCAAATCAGCCCACGCAATAGATATATTTTACAACATGGAGCAGGTTCGTTGTTGTCCTTCCAAGGAGGGAATATTTGTCGTGCATGTTGAAGTCGACGTCGACAGATAAAACCATCCCCTTCATATTGCCTTTACAAATATCGGTAATTGATCTTTTCTAAATATTTAGTCATAGTCAGGTAAAAGGAAGGAGTTTACTGTACATGCAACTGTTCTGTTTGTGTACAAGATAACCAATGATCTTCAGGAAACGTTGTAATCTCTTGTTTGCGACCCAGTAATCCTAACCCGATTAGCAACGACGTACGAGTTTAGCACGGCAGATCCGCCTAATCTTGTTCCGTAGCAAAGTACACGATCCGATCGGTCGCAAATGGGCTTTCTTCCCTGACAGAGGAATCGTGAGTGACCACGTTACGCCGATCATCGTGCGAAAGCTGTAAAGTCTCGCTCCATTACCGCCAAGTCCCATCGTTGCACCCATTGTTAGGGAACGTGGCCATTCCTTTCTTTTTTCCCCTTTCTCTGTAGCCGTCGCCCGTTTCACTTCTTTTTTCTCTCCTCCCTTTTCGTTCACCGATTCTTGTACGTTTTCCTTTAGATCGGAGCATAAGTTAAAAACCCGTCAAGTCTAGTGACCTGCTGGTCCCAATGATGCTTCCTTCAGCCAGGTAAATCGCGTATAAAATTGACCCGTAGCGGAGAAGAAAAGGTTCGACCCTTAATGACGTCCCAAGCTACAGGCCGTCATCAGGAAAATACCTTGGAATCATTATGCAGTATATGGATGGCATTCGAAATTCATGGAAACCGTAAGGGAAAACCGACCGAATTAATACCGATTTCGCACACATTCTTTTGTTACGCGACTTTATTGGTGGCCATTGCTGCGACTAATTGTCTACTCGTTCCAATTACACGTAATTCGGACCATTGATTTCCAGTAAGCTATGAAATTTGCTGAACTACTATAAATAGTAGAAAAGTGCTCGTTTTTCAGAATATTCGTTCTCCTTGGCGATAGCTTATGTTTATGCGCCCAGGAACCCAGGCTCTTTTACAAAGGAATGCCGAAAGGCTGTTACGGCCCGAAAGAAATATGTTACGAGACTTGGCATGTTCGTTTTCTATAAAATAACGCCGCCTGGCATTTCCATAACTCGTACGAGCTGCTCGAGCAATCGATACATCGTACATATTAAAAGAAAAGAAAAAAAAAAGAATAGGTGCTCTTCCGTTCGCGTAGATACTACCTACACCTACATGGAACACGAGAAGTGAGGTACAAGCGACTTCTTATTGCGGATTGCCGAAATTTGACCTGCGTCGTCCTTCCGATTTGCATCGGTCCATCGCCTTTGAATGTCTCCCTAAAATGCACGGCTTTCGCAGGAACGTCGAACGTCTCAGCAGATGGACAAAGAGCACTTTACACCGCCAGGACTCCCTCCGTTTACCAATTGGACACACACTGCACGAAAGTGCAGTTTCGATCATGCCCTTTCCGTCGATGACTGGCCACGGCATCTACTCGTTAAGAAGGCCTGCTAGATTCGACGCTTGATCAGCGATCGACGAATCGGTAAGAGAGAAGAGAAGAGGAAAAGTATAGGCATGTTGGAAAGATTTGTTCACGAAGCATGGAAAGAGGAATGCAAGCGACGAAGGAAGAAATTTTTGGAAATATGCTCGCCCTCGGGGGAATCGATCGTTCACGTGGGAGTACTGTTTACCGGTGGAGCAATTTACCCCTGGCCGAGACGTTAAGCGGCTTATTAGAGGACAATGGCTAGCTGAAGCCGAGGAAAGTAAAGGGTTGCTCGGGGCGTGCCTCCACCTTCCATCCTTCTGCTGCGACACCGTTGCAGGATTTACGACA
This sequence comes from Holcopasites calliopsidis, assembly GCA_023838395.1. Lineage (NCBI taxonomy): Eukaryota > Metazoa > Arthropoda > Insecta > Hymenoptera > Apidae > Holcopasites > Holcopasites calliopsidis. The sequence continues at coordinate 5,368,757 of JALHAQ010000009.1, forward strand.
AGGCTGCAGTTGCAACGCTACCAGCACTCTTCTGAACATGTGTCGGACAGCACCGTTCAACTTCTATGCTTTTCGTACTTTTGCCAACGCGGTGCTTTCGACGAGTTTGACAAACAACGACAAACCCCCAAGGAGTCTGCTTGTGGACGTTGGAAAATATTCCAGAAGATCGATAGTCCGTTCTGTCTTTCTTCCTCCCCCAGGCTCTTCTGCTCTCCGTGTACCTGTGACGCCAGATGATATATATTATATCCTGTACAGCGGAAGTCGATGATCATCTCTTTCCGGTATGCGACTAACGCATAAGCGAATCATTTAATATATTTACGTGCGTCCACTGATCGCTTTGTCAAAATTGAAGAAACGATTCATAGGAATAATGGTGGACCTATCGACTCGTGATAAAGATTTATCGCCGCTACTGTAGTAAATTCGACGTTCTCGTTGTACGCAGTAGTCCAACCTTTTTCTAGATAACACAATTTTTCGTCAAGTGGCAAGACTTTTCAGGCGATGCTCTATCCAGGCCGGTTGTTCCTTTCCAAAGCTGAATAAACAAGATGCGGGGAAGAGATTATCCGATAACGATACACTTCATCTATGTGGCAACGATTAGGAGTGGAACGTCGACAGGTCGGTTCATCGGATCTAGAAACCATCTTCCCTTGGAAAAATGATGTTTGACGCGCCAAGTGCAATGTATTGTCCCCATTTTTCCAGCGGCATTTCTCTCGCCGTACCTGCAGTGGACTTCTGTCGGCATGGTACGTCCAACAGGGCGCAATAATAGTACCTATCTGGTAGTGATCGGTAGCGCGAAAGTGTCGTCACCTCGTCCTGCCAATGATCGCTTTACAACCACCATAAACCGACACTTTGTGCAGCTTGTGCAGCTCAGTTCCAGTCCGGTACGATGTATTGTGTACGTTTCCTTTCAGCATGGACCAGGATCTTTTATGGATTTATGGCGCGACTTACGCCACAAAGCGCACCGAGATCCTTGGGAAGCTGGTCACCGTTATCACGTGCTTCCGTGTACCGGAGGAGGCATCTCTTCCACGCTTTGATACGTCTTTGCCGTCCACCCCCCGCCCCCATTCAAGATCACCAAAGGAACACTAAGTACCGTAAAAATTTGACTTTCGACTCCTTTCATCTCACAACTGCGAGCTAGTCGAATATCTCGACTTGGACAATTCGTCAGAATTTGTTCACCATTGCGCAGCCCTTCTTGCGAAGCAAGACTGTGCCGTAAATTCCGATTGCGTACGGCCTAGGCCAAAACGCAACGGGGTGGTGTATATGCATATTTGAACTGTGAAGTCAGACAAAATTGGATGATTGTTCAGATACAAAATTGTCATCGTTCGAGCCGCATGTGTCAATGCAGGATGTACGATTTTTTGTTCGCTGCAAGGAGGATTGTATACCTAAAAAGTTGAAAGAAACGGCAGATATCTAGCCATTATGCTTCTCTACGGACACTGTCCATCAGAAATAAACAAGTGTACGTGCCGACTGCAAAAGACAGCGATTTGTAGAAACAATGTGGGAAGTACCGTAGGATTCGGCGAGGCTTTCTTCGGTGGCATGAGGCAGCCCCCAGGGACGACCACAAAAGGTGCGTAGCCTCGATCCTCCATCCTCGGAACACAGGGTTGATTTATGAGCCGGTGGAGGGGAGGGCGCATGCGCACCATGCCGCAGGATTCACTGGGCTCTACCCCCCACCTCCATAGAGAAGCCGGGCAAAGCATTCAGCCTCCTCCCTTCTTCTTCGGTTCCTTGTCCACTCGGTTATTAAAACCGAGGCGACACGCTCGGCAACCAGCAATTATCCGGCGAACGTTCGGGGCCGCGCACGGATCTCTACCTTTTAGTTTTCGATTTTACCCATAGCGATCGACGTTGCGGAGATACATCGTTTCCTGTTTTCTCTCGCAAATACGTGCAAACGACCTAAGCGCAGGGAAGAAAGTAACTCCACGAAAGAAACTGTGAACGGGCAGTGTAGTGATGGCACAAGTGATGCAGTATCAACAGGTTCGTATTAACGCTCTGTGTCTAAATGTTCAAATCAGTTTGCAATCGGTCGTGGAAAAGATGTAGTTATAATCGAATGCGTTTATTTGACATCATTGACTGACTTTTTATGCTGCTCGCTTCGAACAATTTTGCGCGTGATCGAATAGACACTGTGAATTAGGTTTTCAAGAAACGATGTAAGCTCCGACCGATCGTATAATTTCCTTTTTCTCTTCGTATTACAGATGTGCATGCCGACAATGTCGCCAATGCCGGGTATGACTCCAATGTCCAGTCTGCCAATGCCGATGCACCAACCAGCTACGGTGGATTACGGTAGTCCGGCGCTTCACTATCAGGCCTACAATTCGACGTTAAGCAGCCACCATCTTCAGAGTAGCCAATCCAGCTACTGGTACCCTGGATCGACGAGTCATAGTCAGCTTACGGAACCGCTGACGCCGCCAGCGTACACGATGCCAAGTGTTCCAACCAGCACAACCGCGTGGGCCGCTCAGACTCACCTCTCGCAGGCGCAGCTCACAGCTCTCCCAACGATCCAGCATTATTCGCTGCCACCAAGTCCACCGGAACTTCCGCCGAGCCCTCAGGATCATTCTTCGCCTTATCAGTGGCCCCTAACTCCACCAGCAGATCACCATTTTTTAACTGCGGAGGATCCAGGCAAAACTGGCAGGAAATGTACGAGGTGCCGGTGCCCGAATTGTCAAACGGATAGCGGGGCGCAAGTCGGGGTCGACGGAAAAAGGCAACACGTATGCCACGTGCCAGGTTGCGGAAAAGTGTACGGGAAAACTTCTCATTTGAAGGCCCATTTAAGGTGGCATACCGGTGAACGACCTTTCGTGTGTAACTGGCTGTTCTGTGGCAAACGGTTTACCAGAAGCGACGAGTTACAACGACACCTTCGGACGCACACCGGCGAGAAGAGGTTCGCGTGTCCCACATGTGGCAAGAGGTTCATGAGGAGCGATCATTTGACGAAACACGTGAAAACGCATGAAAATCAGAAGAGGAAAAACTCCGCGAGCAAGAAGGATTCGAACAAGGAGAACTCGGTACCCGCTGTGCCCTCCCAGGGCACGTTTCCCCCAACCGGAGGACAGTACGCTATGATTTAGGGTCGCGGAGTTTCTTCAGCGACTCGTCGTTCGTCATGGTGCTACGGAAATATCTAAGACGATTCCTTCAGGCGTCGGATCGTAGTACGTCAAAGTTCCTGTACATAAGTTCCTCTTCTTTTCTTGTAATTATTGTACATTGTAGAATAAGAAATTGTATATTTTTGTAAATTACGTATATGAGACTCGAAAGTTGTAGTAGTTATAAGTTACATAAAATTCAAACTAACAGAAAATATATAACAAATACTTTTCGTATTTTCATCTTTCTTCTTAACACGTTAGATGTTTTTTAATTTGCCCCGAGGAGGGCTGTCCCAAATTGTGGTCGAAATGAACGTAAATCTCGTGCGAGCTCAGACTCGATTTACCGTGAAAATTCACATAATAACGAATCATCCCCTTGTCGTATATCAGGTTCCTCCCCTGACATCTTCCTGTCATACGATACATCGTCCCGCCCAACAAGTACAATACGTTCGGGTGTACTTTGGAAAGCATTTCTTCGCAGTGCTAGATGAGCAGATTTTCTACCTGGCAGGTGCTCCGATAAATAAGAAAATACTCTCCCGGAGCAACTCGAAATTTCTCGATTAATTCTGCCCAACGTAGGAGTTAACGTATGTTGAGCAACACGCAAGACGAAGGCTGCTCGCGAGTAGATTTTCGTCGCGCAAATGAAAATCTCCGATAGGGGTTGTTTATACGATTCGAGGACAATTCGTGAAATTAGACAGCAATCAAAGAGTTCTGCGGCGGCTCGTTTCATTCGTATTCCGGCCAAGAGATGGCTGCACTATGGATGGAAAAAGGCTCGCGTAGCCCTATTAAGGGGGCGGCACGCCGTAGCCCCATAGCTCCGCTGCTGCCCCGGCTATGGGATTCATGGCTGGCATGTAGCGGTAGACGCGATGAAGCAGCCGCGAGGATAGAGGTAGAAGATGCTCAAAGGAGAAACGGAGATGGTTTAAAAGGCAGGAAGTAGGCGCCGAAGCGAGACAGACGCCGATGGCGAACACGGCGGAAGGTGAAAGGGGTTACGAAAGCGAAATAAGCCAAAAAGAGGCAGCCGTGGAGCAAATTACAGGGAAAAATAGGGAGGGACGAGGCGGAGTGGTGTGGCATTCATGGGGAAAGACGATCAGGTGGAGGGGTGGCGCCACGGCAATTCCAAGTCCGCGAGTACCGCGGATAGCTGCAAAGTTAGTACGCAAGAGATTCAAAGAGAGTCCAGAGTGACGAGAGACGGTATCCCCTGTTTTGCGGTTTCTCGAGCGCCTGCCACCGCAAGGCGAGAACAAGGAGACAGCTTCGGGTAAAGAGGAAAGGGAGAGAGACAAGTACCTACACGATACTTTCTTGCGTGTTACGCGCGGTCAGTACGAGAGGCTGCAACGTGCCGCGAGCATGCGTCTGCGACGGACGGCCCCTGAGGCGGATACGCCGAATCGTTGCCATCGTCGACACTCGTGTATGCTTGATTATCATCGCCCTCGTTGAACGAATACACGCGTGAGTGGCACCGATCGAGTTCCAATCTAAAGCACTCGTCACTTTTGCGCCTAGTTGCTCCTACGTAGAGCTTGCACCGCGCGATCTCTTATGATATAATCCTCTGCCCTCGCTCCTTATTGAAACCCATTAAAAACGCAACCCATCGGATCTCCACTGGAAACCTTTCGGATAATATAAGCAGTGATTTAACACGCTTCTGTGATTGCCACCACTGACCATCGTATTCCGTTCGATTTCCCACAGATTTGTCATTCATTCCAGTGCTAGCTGCTCCTAGTGTTGTTGCCTCGTGGTGTTAGCCTTATGCGATGTGTTCCATCCGCTTTAACTAAAAAAAAACATGGACATATTAAATGTTGGTGGTTCGATATTGTTTTTTGCGGTCGTAATATTAAAAACGCACGTGTCGAAACATCATAACTTTGTCCCGAACAATGACTGAACATACTGGTGGCTCGTGGAAAAGATTTTCCTAAACCTCATGGAGAGTGATTGAAACTTGTGACAGTGTCTTTTATCACTCACAGTGCGTATTGCAGGGCACGGACGCTACCTACTTGTAAGAGTCGAGAACAAGGCTGTTACGGCTTTGTTGCTATTTTCTCACTTTTCGAGCCACGAGAGGAAACCAATCGACAAGCTGGACGCCGAAGTCGGGGGCGGCGGTGGCCGCAGGGGTATTAGCCCTTCAACGCATGTCAGCAACATAAATGTAAGTCTTTACTTTAATCACGTATGTAGATCGAATATTCATCGATTTAACTGAATCATTTTTCATTCAAAGTGGCACCCAATAAAATTGATCTTACTCCAATTCCGCATCTTTCATAATTCAACACGATACTGGCTTGTTCTTCTATCTCTCTCTGTCAGGAGGTTTTTAAACATTTACTCGTCAGGCCGGAGATCGATATTCGCGAGACGATCTAGTTAATTTGAAAAAGTGTGGTCCAACTATACACCTAGATAGTTTCAAGCCACCAGCTCTAGATAGTTCACTGTAGAGTGAATAATCGAATGGAAATAAATCAGAAAGACTTGCATAGAAGAAGGAATAGCATATAATCGAAGGCTTATGAAACTAAGTACCTTTAGGTAGCGAAGAGTAGATCATTTGGTCAAGTTGAAACGCGGCAGAGCAGGCCATCGTAGGGCAAGAGGTACAGCGCCGGCACTTTGCTGACACACCTCCACACAAATCTAATTAATTTATATCCTGGGCGAGGCGCCACTAGGGGTACTAGGTCCGACAGGAAAAAGAAACGAGTAGAAGAAAGGATACAGCCATTCGCGTTCGAGCTGTGGGAACCAACAGAGAAACGGGGCGGGGGAGAAGATGTTTGTGAGAAAAATCGCGAGTAATATTTTTTGAAGGATACGTAAGGTGCGATACAACCCGCTTGCTAATACAATGTACTAGGATCTAGAAAAATGGTACGAGTGTAGCGCGAGTGTTGTACGTTGAAACGAATAAGGTAGGTCGTGGATAGAGAAACGCGTGAGATGTAATGTATGATTCAAAGAAAATCCGCTAAGTTTAGCGGAAAAATAAAATAGAGAAGGGACGACGCATTAGCCGAAGAATTTTAGCTTAACAGTTAAAATGCTGCCGAATCGCTTGGATGCAACCTCGCCATCGATTTAAACCAAATATATCGCCGCTATAAAAGCGGTCAGCCACGAATAGACTTGTGCAAATTATTCACTCTTGTCAAGAATAAAGACATTGAGCCTTTGACTGCTGCTCGTCCTTCATAATTGATCATCGGTTCATCTACTTTCTCTCCATTACACACATTTCATTTTAAGCATGTCAAATTGTACAGGTAAATGACGCTTAAATTTTAGCTACGAAGAAGGAAAATACTTCTTCCACTCTTATATCGTATATCGTATGTACGTATGTAAACGCATGGTTAATAATTTGTTCGGAACGAACGATCCTCTGAACATTTACGGCTTGCCAAGAGCACGTGTGCAGAATAAAGTAGGGAGATTATGTAGATGAGAATCCGATTCTGTCAGTTTTGATTTATGATGGATCTCTTGTAGATGCGGAGGTGACGGAACAAGAGAAATATTTCTCTGTACAATCCTTTTAGCCACCAACTACAGTAGCGCACGGTTAAAATGAACTAATCTCTCACCACTCGGTGTCTCAATGCTTGTATATTAACCTCCGCTGGATCCCGACTGAAACAGCAGTCCAGCAAGGGTTGGCCGGCGGTCAAAGGTGCGCGCAAGAGTATGGCATTTTTGGAACAACGCGGCGCTCGAGTGATCTGCGGGAAGCGGATTATTACATACGGAGCATAGAAACGAAAAGAGAGTTGCCCCCGGCGAAGACTGGAAGCCGTTTCATAATCGCGGCCTGGATCATTTTCTGCACGACTGCGCGGGAAATTGGATCACCTACCTCTCATCCCGGTAGCGAGAGATCTAGGCAGGTTTCATCGCACGATACAGGAAGAGCTTCTTCTACTTATTTGTGCCGCTGTTTCCTCTCTATCTTTCATCTCGCATTAACAACTAACTGGTTGTTGGTAATCTAGCACTCAGCTACGACAACTCCTACCCAGTTTCACGACCCACGACTCGATGCGTCTCTTCCGATGTGGCCGACTAACTTCTTGTTCCTCCTGCAGTACAACTCCTTTATTCCCGATGCACATTTCTGCACCGTTATAGTTGTTCCGTTATCAGCGCTTATCGAAGAACAGGTTCTCGCTGCCTCTTGTCGATTCCCTTCGATAATTACAGTTTCCTAAGGGCTTTATAAAATAACAATACCTACAACTAACGGCACATGCAATTTCTGCTTATCCTCTGTGTCTAGAATCAGAGCACCCGTTGTTCGAAATTTCTCATGAAACGTGGTAATCGATTACGCCAACGTTCAAACATTATACCGAAATGTTGCACAGTGTCTGAAGGAGGATTCGAAAAAATTTGTCGAGCGCAGTAGCGCCGGGGACTCGTTGGATCGTTCTCGTTCTTCTCTTCTTCCCCGGTTCTCGGCTCTGGCTTCGCTTTTGACTCGGGCCTGGTGTAATCGGTTCCCCGAAGCCAGGGCTCATTATCGACCCGTCGGCTTAGCAATTACCTGCGAAGCCTCTTTCGACTTCGTGTGTGCCAGCCAACGCAGTTTCCGACTCTCCACGAGGCCTTCCGAGATCTTTCGAGGATCCTTAGAGCATGGAACAGAGAGGGAAGAGAAAGGAAGAATATACCCGGCGAGAAGCGGCGCGGCGCGGCGGTCTACTCTGTTGCTTGCTCTCGCGCCCTTCCTTTGCGGAACGGTCAACGTCACGATAATCTGTACGAAGATGTGGATAAACGACCTATGATAATTACTCGACATGCCAGTAGTATGCGATAATTGCTGGGCTTCTTAAGTTCGCATCAGTTACGGGGAAGAGTTCATGTAGCAGGCCGCGGATTAGAATCTGGTCAACAAGATATGTATTAATGCGTTCCATTATTGATTAAATTTATGTAACCGACCTTTGTATTATCACGTACGCAACATGCGAGCCACACCGTTCTTATCGGATATATGCTTTGCTCAACTAGTTTATAGGGTAAGCCCAACAATGCGTCATTTTTTCCTGCGCTGTGTTCAATTTGCAAAAGGACGTCAAGTGTGTCTCCTAAAACTACAGTCTGAACAAAGAGAACGGACAAAGGCGCTTTTCTACGATACGAAAGACGAGCCAAATAAATTGTGGATCAACGAACGATTGTCCATCGATATATGTAGATTCGTCTCACCGGATTGCAATGTTCTTCGAGTCATCGATCGTACACTTCCTTCGCAAAGTAACATTAAATTCATGAGGCTGGGAAGCAAGTGGTCAATAAACCTATCGGTATGGTGGAATGGGAAAAGATTATCTTCTTCCCGTCATTAGCGCGGTTTTACGTCGAATCCAACCAGCAACGATATACGAGTATTCGAACGCGTGCAAGTGCAAATAGAAGAAGTAGAAAATACTATTGGGACCACGGCATACCTGCCGGAGCAAGTAATACGATTTTGCGCGTTTTGTTTTCGAACGATGGTTACATTCCTTTTTGCGGCAGTAGTGTTCCATGCGTACGCGTCGAGTCCACAACAATCCGTCTGTTTCGCAGATGTCTGCTCGAACTAATGAACGCAACGCCACGTACAGATTAGCCGTGCCACCGTTCGAAATCGAGCGGCGTGTGTGTGCAGAACGGTGGAGAGTAATTAGATGTTATTACCGCATCCCGGTAACGAGCACACGACTTGCAGGAAGAGTGTGGATTCAGTTTGTTCAAGTGATTATTTTTATTGTCATTTCCGGTTGATTTCTTGGAAATCTCGAAAACAGTATCTCGCATAAGACAGATTCAGAGAGCAACCCCTCGTCCCTATTTCTGCCACCCTTTCCGCGGACGTTCCTCTCGATTTTCCATTCACTCGAGGCCTTCCATCGTTTCCCAATAGTTGCGAATGTTGCGCCCATGCCATTCAATTAATGACGCACTCCTCGCCGATAGTGGTTCAACTTTTGCGATTCTTACGCGGAGCATGACAGGCCGTAATTTTCGCGCGGTACATCAACATCTGGCAGTTTTTAATATCGTTTGGCACGGTATATCATCGTTTTGTTTGAGTCGAGTTCTGAGACTCGCGGTACGCCCGAAGCACCAAGGTGCCAACCCGCAGCCGCAATAAAACTCGCATTACGCTCCGCGCGATATGTGCATAAAGTATTCGCGCGTGCAGTAACGCGTGTAAAACGTTCAAGTTGTTCGCGCTCCAAGGAGCAACGCTTTGTTCACGGCAACGATGTAATAGATTTCTTTCGGGGAAGCTGGTGGCCCGTTGCACCGATGGCTATCGTTACATTTTGCGCCGATAAAGTATCGAGGACGGTTGAAATTTGAAATTGCGACTGGCGTGTCGACGGTAATCTGTAGCTTTCTATTCGCTCCAATTTGTCGGTAGAAACGGCACTGATACGGCTTCCGTGATCGTTAGAACCCCGTACACGCGTAAAACGTGGGTGTGGAAGGCGCCAGCAGCTCTTGCTACAGCTGGATCGTGTTTCCGACGTGGCGATACCGGTATCCCTTCATTCCTGAGTAATCGTCAGGCCCAAGGCGCATTATCCGCCATTTTCTAAATATATTGCCGGAATATCGAATAGCACGGGAATCGGCGAAATTTCCTATCCCGTTTAAACCGTGCGCGTTGCTTGTTTCGCATCTTTCGGCGTCGCATGAGATTCCCATACGTATGCTCGAAGCTGGTTTATATTAACCGTAGTTGGGCAGTCGTTTATTATTAACTTGATGCCTTGTTGCGGTAACGCATTCCAGGAAGACGCGTTCCGCATCAGATGGACCGCGGTCTTTGAATTTCTGGAATCCAGGGTTTATCGCCCCCGGTTAATTGGTTAACGCAATGAATTGATTGAACAAAGTGGCGTCGTGACACATCTACTGCCGCGCCGCCGTGCATCCGATGTTTCTTTCCGAAAAAGGGAGAGATCGGTGCTCCGACTGTCTTACACGCAAGCACATCGACGAACGTAAAATAAGGTCGACGAGAGTCCTTTAATGAGCCCGCGCAACGGCATGGATGATAGTTCGGGGAATGACACGGCAGCGGAATACGGAGTAAGCTTGATGTGGACGCAATTGCGACGTTACGTTGACGCAGGACCGTGCGTTAACCAGAGTGTACGCGTATCAATTGGTAATCCTTAATCACCGTCGAGGAATCTCGAATAGCACTGACAACGTTTTAATTACTCGCGCATCGTGGGGAGTGTAAAATGACATCAAGATGCCCGGGGTGACAGCAGCAACGGAGAAAGGAGGAACGCGGAGCGTTGACCGCGTATATGCACGTAGAGAAAGGTCCGGCCGTTTTCCCGAGCAGGACTCGATGCAAATATCAAGTGTGCCGCTCGCGGCCCTGATAACATACTCGACAGACGTACGATCGCTCTTTCGATCCTTTCGTCTTAATCGCTTGATCGAATTTCATATCTTTCCCGATCGAGGGAGAACGAGCAACAAGTATAGGCGCTTGTCGCATTATTTGTCCAAGAATCTAGGAAGAGTCAGAGAACGAGAATCCTTCGTGACCTTAAAAGCTGTTTCTTAAACGTTTGCTAGCACGGAATTCATCGTTTTACCTGAAAGCCTACCTGATCGCGTGCTCATCTATCGCAACAGCCTTGGAGCAATTCAGATTGAACCGATGAAGAATCTTCTCTCGTGTCGTGTGACTTTTTCAACCCGTTCATGTTCGCTGCCTTTTTCTTTCTTCCACGAAATTCGTTAAGGTTTAGCATCGTGTCACAATTATAGCAACCTACCAAGGACACTATCGATATTCTTCTTTTCTACAGCTTACTCCACGAATGAAACGGCCCCCCTCGCCCATAACGTAGTCGTAGACCGTGTGATTAAACAGTGGTGGACTTTGCTTCATTAATCAGTGGAGTTTCTCATCGAAAGCAGGCCGCTCTAACGCTAACTATCTTCGTAGCATCTGCTAAAGGTGTTTGATCGCGGCCAGCTTTGAAAGAAAAGTGCCCACCACGTAGTCCGATCCTCCACCGTTTCGAAAGATCATAGGTATGAAAAAGGGGATAATTGCGGCTTAGTAAACACAAACGTGTTGGCCGTGTACGTAAATCGCACTTCCGCCGTAGATCTGGCTCGGAGTAATTTCACGCCATCGCGACCACCGATTTCCTTCCTAAATCTTGATTTCCTATGGCGATGAGTCTGCTTGATAAATAGCTCTCGAGCTCTACTTCTCGTTGCTCGGAAGAGAGCGCAGTTTTCCTCCCGACCATCATCCTATAGACAAGCGATGGAAAATGGAAATGGAGCATGAAACATCTTATAATCGAGTACGATATGTTTACATGTTATTGAGCAGGATCGATCGTTGCCATAATGGTTGGCGGCTGGCATGGTGAAATCGTTATGAATTCCGCATGGCAACTTTATACTGCAATCACGTGTTTCGCGACGCACCAGGGTCCCGTTGCTTGAAGCTGTATCTTTTAGATAGTGAATAGCGTGTGGTACGATGTTGAACTTTGATCGTTTATAATATAATCTTTTTCGCTTACAGTCACAAGACCGCATTGTGTCAACTAGTTATCGTGAGTAAATTGTTACGTCGAACAAAGTCGTAAATCGCGTGCGCCTGTGCAACGTAGATCATCGAATAGCTGAAGTAGAAGTAGAATCGAAATGGGAATATATCATGTGAACGCACGGCGTTTAATTGAGAGTAATTATGCTAGACTTTAATGACGAGGGCAATTGGAAATAATGGGGTCTTATTTACTTGAGAAAACTAGTTTTCGAACTGGGACATTGGGAAAAGGGAAATAACGTTGAATGTTGTGTAATGTACGTACAGCCCGTTTTTCTAGCGATTAGAAGCGTTTCACACGTAGCAATGCTTGGATTATCGTACGAATACAAGTCACTTTCCTGATTGGCCTATCCTTCAAAATTATTTCGTATTTTCAATGCGAAGGTAAAGTGCCGTTGCAACTTTGTCGCCTACTTACGAGATAAATGCAGACCTTTCGGGACGATAGTGAAAAGCGCCATAAGCAAGGTACCCGAACGCATCGGCGTTGTTGGTCGGAAATGACATTAACGGCATTTTAGGACGCCTTTTTGCAAAGATATGAATAATTTGCTTACCCGATAGTCGGCACGGTGACATGAATTTTAAGTAAAGCACGATTACGATAAGGACACGAAGAACAAGTTCTTCCTGGAAGTATACGGGTGGCAGTAAGTAGTAAGTTGCACACTGCTGATCGTAAAAAAAAGAGAACAAGATCATTTTTATCGCGTAATTGGAGCGTTGATCATCCCACTACTGTAGACTAATTGCAGAAAAACTTGTTTATCCATAGCAACGTGTAAGCGGATCGCGGAATGTATACTCCAGAGAATTAGGAATCCCTACAAACAGTAATCGTTTATGATATCTTGATCAGAATTATATCTTACCGTAATTGGGAACGCGTGTCTCGACAAGTTCTCGATAAGCCGAGCAAAAATTAATTATCGATCTCTGTAACGAGTTGCAGCCTTATCGCTACTTGGAACTAGCTTCTGTTATGATTCTGTGTAGAAAGCAACCAAGCTACATATTCACGAATCAGTCACTCTATGCAATGATATGCGCCGGATTGCCTTGTGCCTGATAAAAAAGATGTTGGCGTTCGATGGTCGCGCGTCGAAACCGATCAAGCACAAGGCTGTAATATATCCCGGAAGGATGAACCGTCGCGTAGCGTTGTTTGCTTTTTTCATCAGGAAATTGTAAGGAAGGGAAACGATTGCATCCCCTTTTGCAGCGCTTAGCTCGCAGGCTTCCGCGTAACAGAGCTACCAGCCGCCAAACGAATCGTGAGTCTTTGCAGTCGGGGCCGACAGAAAATAACGTTATTATGTCTTTTAAGGTCTCGTGTACGCATAGAAAATTTCCATTCAACACGCGATCCTTGGATTTCTTAGCGTGGCGCCCGGGCCTTGAGCCACGCTCTACCCCCGTCGTCGACGGTGAGGAACGTTTATCGTGGCCTCAAAATGTCGGAAACTATCCGTTGGTCTTTGCTTCTTTTTATCTCCTCTGGTCCTCTACCTTTACACACCGCTTCGTAGTTCCTTCTTCGCGTATAGATTACGCAAAAGATCGTTGAACAAAAAGGAAGCTGGAAGGTTGAGAGCGCTACCGGATACGAAAAGTTCAAAGGCATCAACAAGGAGCAGCGGTATTTAATTTTTCAAAAGGCGCAGCATCATTTTATCCAGTCGTTTCTTAAGTTAACGAGTGAATACGGGAATTTTCAGTACTCGTGTGTCGCTGGCATCAATTTAATGGTCACGAGCGACAGCAATTGAACGCCTAGAAAGTAAATGTTGTGATACGAAGGAGAAAGAAGTGCACACGCAGCTAATCTTATCATTAATCTTGCCGATCGTATTTCGAAGATGCGTAAGAGAGAATATGTGTATACCTGTCACATTATACGAAATTCGAATTGACTTCTGAGCGACAGACACGAACCCCGAGAATCGCGTATCATCGCCTGACTATTTTCGTGGACCTTTTGTGGTAGGGGTGCATGCTGCTGGGATGCAGACTTGGCAATTCAAATTTTTTAAATCCCGCATTTAGGTATTGAAAAATGTTCTATTCAGGAGAAGGAAAATCTATTACTGTCGAATATCAGCTCTTAATACGAAATAAATCATGCGCGAATCAACCAGAGATTGCGTTCATTTTCAATATACATATACAAACTAATGTGCAGCACAACGAGGGGTAGGTGGTAATTACAGCGAACCTTGTTATTAGTCTGATACTGTCAGCCTCGATCCCAGTTACACAACTTTAGTGAATAATTATATCCGTTCATATGTGTATTATTGGTAGTTTTACCCTACTATACATTCAGTGGCACACGCGGTTATTTATTAACGTACCGCGACAGCTCTGTCACCCTCCAAATTGATACGGTTACTGACTGAGCAAGCAGTTCTGATTCGCAGTGATAATAATTGAGATTTTCGGCATTGTCGACAAGTGCATTTTCGGTGTTGTTGTTTTTTTTCTTGGATAGACCGGGTGCTCCCCTCCCAGAATAAATGCAACTCCCTTCTGACCTCTTTTTTCATTACTCGTAGCCAATGTGTATCTCGGTTCTATGGGCCGCTCAGTTGCCTCGCTTATTTTCTTCGTAACGCGCGCAACGAAAATAAAGAGATTGAAATAAAACGCATAAGAAAGGGAGGAGCTGTTCTTTAAGCCGTGGTCTTGGAATACTACAACGGTGGGAAGGATAATATCACGAAAACACTGCGTCAGCATTCGGGCGCACGATTTTCCGAAATGTCCGCATCCATTCTTGCGGTCACGTCGCTCGAAGTTCTCTCTACAACCCCTCGGAGCCGAGCCCTCCTTAGCCACTAGCTTTTCCTCTATCGCGTTCACCCTAGATAGAGTCCCGCGTACTGGCGTTTACCAGTAGTGCCACTCGGGGAAACGAAGATGGGTACCACGTCAGCACTTGAACGTTGCGTCGTTTCATACCTCGTTCGTGCTGTACCTCTCGGTATACGAATTGAACATGGAGCGTCACGGTGCACCTTGCCATTCAATGCCGTCACCAAAATTCTCCCTCCGAAAATGAGATTCCGCTAACTGAAATTCTGGTCACTACGCAAGGAGGAGATATTCGATTTCTGTACGATTGTTCCAATAAAGGGAAATGTTAGTAGAATTATCAAGAGTAATCCTGCGCTCCTCCAGCCCGCTCGTCGATCGTTGGCGATGCGGAGGTAGAACGAAGGAGGAGCAGGGAGGATGGAAAGACGCGGAAGAAACGTTTAAGATAACTCTGCGTCGAGCGAACGGATAATAATCCGTATGCCATGTATGTACTTATATCCTCCGTTACCGCTTCAGCCACGCTACAGCCAATTAGTCCGGCAATCACGAGCGGTTCTCCGCTCTGCTCCACCTGCTTTATTTGCCATTAAGGAGGTATACACCACGCGGGTCGCGTCATTGCGCCAAACTTCGGGTAAGGGAAGAACGGTGGAGAAGATGGAGGGATAAAGCACATCGATTCGTCCGATTCGATACATAGTATTTACATTTTCTAGCATCTACTTAAATCAGTAGAGTGTCAATCTAGGATTGTTCTGAGTGGTGAAACATTTTCGTGAAAGCAACGTGGCTCGATTTCGAGCGAGGGGATGCCACGCTTCGAACTATAAACTCCGTTACTATTTTGATTCCCAGCATTTGGCATGATCGTACGCGCGTTCATGGTCCCCTCATGCAATATTGATGACCCGCCGCGGATCAAATGCCCCATGATAGCCCCCACCTACTATCCCCCTAACCGAACCGGTATCCTGATTGCGAAGCGGGTCAGAGCCACTGATTTTCAATGGATGGGAGCCGAATTTAAACTATGATTATACCCCCCGCGTCGTCTAAGTACGGTCCTCGAGGTCAACCTAACGAAGCTTTGCCGAATTAGCGTCGCGTAAATTGCGCACACTTTCAAACGGGCTTAGATAACGACACGTGTCGCTATCACGAAATTAGCGGCACGGAGAAATCGCGGTAATTAGCGTTCGTTAGTCAGCTCCCTCGTAACGATGGCGTTACATGTTGGAATGTAGTAGACTGAAACGGTACGCTGTGATTAAACCTTCGGTTTACACGTTAGCGGAGAGTTCGTTACTGTGTTTGGTGCAAGAAAAATGGAGTCTTTGAGCCTATTAGGAATCCACCGTGCCACGTTCGGTTTCAAGGTAAAGACAAAGAAATATCCAACATCCCTGCGACGAATGACTTTCCACTCTCTCCTACCTTTAGCCTTAGTTCGAAAGATTTTACACGACTTCCATCCCTATTGCCAAGCGTGACGGCGTTCCATTGTCTTTGCACTCGTTTGTGAATTTCGAGGCTTGGAAATAGTCTGTAACGAAAATTTTGATGAGAAAGAAAATCCTTTCTACCGTGCAGACCCAACGTTGCGGCTGACGGTAAGACAAACGAACGAAATGGGATGCCGCGTCGTCTCAGTCCATTTACCGTTTCGAATTCCAACTCGTTAATAGTTTCCTTCATTTTTCTGCGAAACGCACCCCTTATCGGAAGGAATGTTTCATCGTAAACGTGTTGCTAGGCTTTCGAATTTTCGCTTTCGCATCGACGTGGAATAGATTTCGTTTTCGAGTATAGGCAACGTACGTATACATCGGGCCGAGAAACGGGACACTCATTCTCACCGTAATATTCCTACGTCACTTCCAGGGGGTGTCCCTTAAATAATTTATTAGCAAGCCTGCTAGCGGAACAGGGAGTCCCTGATTGTGTCGTGTCGTCTGTCCTGGGCATTGTCGGGGTAACTCGCTGCGGGTGGTCCTTGACACGATCCTGCTACTTGGATGCTGTAGTTGTTATTAATACGGCAACTGCCGATCAATTATTTACAATGCGATTCTCATTGTCGTCCACTGACTTCTTACAAAGTCTAGTAGAAATAGTTAGCCTTTGAGAGCGCAGTATCGGTCCATCGTCTAGATATCGTAAAGTGCCTGTGCACTTTCTATGAGTTGCAATGGTCATAGGTGAAATATTATCTCCTTGTATCGTCGATCATTAACGCCGCGTGCGCATTATCTTTGAAACGTCGGACGACTCGATACAAGTACTTCCCCGTGATATCCCTCGTTCGAGATTTGAACAACCTACGCGATCATACTTAGGTGTATACCATCGCTGAATCTGCCTGAAGAGAATGCTCGTCCACAGTCGCGAGACGTAAAGAAACTCGGGCCGTAAATCGAGTTTCGTCGTACAAGCGGCGCGGCGTGCCTCCCAACGTCGTTCGCGATCCGGCCGCGTGCGAATTAATCCACCGACGGGCAGAGTACGTGTTCACCAGCGAAACCGTGTGCGTGAGTGATACATGCGTATTTCGGACCGCGTATATAATAACAGGTTGCCAGTACTGGGCCTTCTCCTAGCCCCTCGCACAGTGATGTATGCGCTAATTGTGAGGCCCTTCGCTCGGACTCCAACCCTTCCTTGCTTTGTTTCTTGGCCGCTGTGTGCGATTCCTCCGGAAGGTTAATATCGACTTGGATTGAATTTCAAGTGAAGAAAAAGCGCACAATCGTTTGTCCGTTCGCGGTCCTCTTTATGCCAAACGCGTAATCGATTCCGCGGACGAAGACTGTACACATCATATATCTTCGATGTCTTCCGGCTTGAACACTCGTTGCGTAAATTTATTTCGGCATGGACGTCGGATAAGACGAACCCTGGTTCCCCCTTCGGCCAGAGAGTTTCGACATCTGCCAGCAAGCTACGCTGCCATAATATATTGGCAAGCCTGAAGCAGGCAATTAAGTAATTAAGCAAATCTGTCGAAGGTGTTATGAATGAGTCGACGCGCGCCCGTACGCGTGATAGGTGCAATGAAAAGGTAGAACCGGCGTGCTCGCAAAGGAACGATATGTATCATTCTATACGGCTGTCAATTGACGCGACGCGACGCGACGCGACGGTGCACAGTAACGGACCGTTCGATCGTTGGCATAAAGCGCAATGGCGAATTTCGTTTGGAGAAGAGAAATCAGAGGAGGACTGCTTTACGACGCGATGGTGTCAATTTCGTTGGAGCGCAATCGAGCACAGAGAGCGAGCATTACCATGGCCCTCACTCCCAAGTTTAATCAAACGCTAACCAGCGGAGATTTAATCTAGCTCAGACTCCCCTGAGCTTCCCCTTTCCACAAGGACACGCTCGTCTGGATCCTGCGACCGAGAGCCTCG
This sequence comes from Holcopasites calliopsidis, assembly GCA_023838395.1. Classification (NCBI taxonomy): domain Eukaryota; kingdom Metazoa; phylum Arthropoda; class Insecta; order Hymenoptera; family Apidae; genus Holcopasites; species Holcopasites calliopsidis. The sequence goes on from JALHAQ010000009.1 coordinate 5,386,823, forward strand.
CGGCATCATCGGTATCGTCGAGCCTCGTACCTTCTCTTCCCTGCTTCTCTTCACGTTCGTTTGATTTGCTGGCGTAGGTAATATAATCACAACACTCGGGGTGGCCTCGTTATTTATTGACACTCTATTTGCGCCGATGGAGCACGATTTTGGCGGCGATATTGACTCGATCGGGGGACGACTCGTAAGCACCCGAGCCCGACCTCCCTGCCACCCTAATGTGGCCCCAGGGGGATGTTAAACGTTTGGTTTCTCTGTGGTCCGCAACAGAGTCACAGTTTGGCAGCTGGTAGTTACAGAGCCAACGAGATTTCGCGTTAATTGCTCGTTTCTCAATAGCATCTTTATTTCGAGGGGAGCGATAAGAGTCTATCGAACACTTTGAACGGACGACACGCTAAACGATCGGATGATTGAAGTACGCGAAAGTTAAGAGGAGCAAAAGTTTCATAATCCACGTGTCGCCAGCTTTGCACGCCCACGTAATACTTGGTGCATGCGTCACGTGTGACTTTCGGTCGCGATCGCCTATTGCTGTTGCAGATGATACGTTTCGAGACTTTGTCCTCGAATAGGAATAACTAACTGCGCGTAGCAGCTTTTGCCACTCACCATTACGAGGAGTGACGGAAAGGATCGTAGCCAAAGGGACATTGATATTGCATGATACACAGAACAGAGTTTGCTTTAATATTTGATAAATTCTAGGTGTCTGACTTGGATGTAGTACACGAGAAAGTTCAAGTTTGCTCAATAGCTAAGGATCCCGTAATTGTACTTGGGATTTCTGTTCTGGTTCGAACGACTTTAGTCGCAGCACGAACCGGCTGGCGATCTACTTGTACCGTGTGGTTTCCATCGAGAATCGCAAATTGACAGGTTGTTGATGAGACACAGTCGCAGCGTTTCCCTGGTCCAAGAGACATCGCGCAACATGCGTTGATGTCTAATAAAAGTGGCTAGCACCTGAATAAAGTTACTCTGCCCACGGATTAACTGTCGAGATACGTATATATGCACTGTGCAAGTGTAACATTTGCAACGTACAAATCCCGTGTCGAAATTCAAAGCGACTGTATTGGCGGTTTTCCAGAGAGAAGTTTTCTCAGGTCGGTAGATCGATCGGTATCTCTGTCGAGGTAATTACAAAAGGTTACGGTGGCGGTACGAAAACCTGTCCAAAGACAACAATTTTGGCGCGTGGGTCCCTGGATTCTCCTCTCCCCAGGTTTCCAGGTACGGAATCGCAAGCGGCCGGTGTCGAAATAGGATGAAAAGACGCCGCGCCGCTCTACATCCCCTTACAGCGTGCCAGGTACATTTCTCCCGCAGTTCGGTTTACTTGGACAAACTATAAGGGTCCCGAACTTGGCTAGACGCTGCATGATTCATGCTACTACTGATAGTTAAACCGGCAACGACCAGGCGGCAATGATAAGGCGATGCATAAGAGAAGGAAATATGTTTTGCGAGTTTGATCAAAGAAGTGCTTTTACCAGCAGCAGTTTGCATTTGTATCCCGAGCAATGAAAATGTTACCTATCGTGTCACTGTGAAGAAAAAATTGAATAGAGCACGAGGTGTAAAGTATGTCGACGTTATCCTCCGTATTCCCTTCTGGATTGAGATGTTGCCGATAATTCGAATCTGGCGTCCGATCGGTTCGCGGTATAGGGACAGTTTTATTTCTCGCAGAGGATGGAACTCGGTCTCGACGCGAACTTACCAATTACGCAATTAAATTGTTATACATATGTCGAATCTGTCGGTACGATTAAACTGCGATCGCGAGTCCTCCAAGAAGTAAGACAGTTTGACAGACAAGGACATCTGTACTCGAACCGGTTCCAGGAAAAAACGCTGCACTTCTCCAAAATGGGTCACGAACCTTGGTTGATTTTAACCGAGCATTGAATAGCTTAGGAATGTAGCTGGTTAGACGGTGGGTGCAGGGTGCGAGAGAAAAAAAATGTATGGCGATTGGTTGCTCGAGCGAATCGCGTTACCTCGGAACTAAAGGCTTAATTCCAGTAATCTTCGTGTCAGACTGGCTTCTGATCCAGGCCGATGGCCGAGGAGTACCGATGCTGGATGCCCGTGGACTCCAGCGGTGCTTAGCCAACCAGTAGATGCACACACCGAATAATAATACACGAGCCGAAGAGGAGAAATAAGGGGGGCGTAGGAGAGCGAGTAGGACAGGGCGGGAGGAGAGATTCGATAATTACTACCGGGAGTCGCGGAGGCGGCTATGGAATCCTCCTCCCGCAACGAGCGCAAACGCGCAATTATTCCCCATCGCCATCCGAGTGGATCTCTGATTCCGAGTTTCCTGCTCCGGTATAATTCGCACGCGCATACGAATAAGGAGCTCCTGGTATTTCTTCTTGCCTCCCCTTTTCCGCCTCGATCGCGATCGCGGGCCAGATCGAGCAAGGCTTGAACGCCGATACGATTGCGAAATGCTGCGCGGTCTCACCTCGGCGTAAGAAGGAAAGAGGATTTCTCGTATGATAAATCATAACGTGCGTGTTACTCGTCCCTTGTCACAGTCCGACGCTTCTAATCGTTGCGGAATGAAGTTAATGCGTGTCACACGGGATTCTCAGCGAATGGAAACCGCAGAATCTGTGCGAGAATTGAGCCGTTAAAGCGTTCCTCTCTCGTAAAAACACGACCAACGAAATGTAGATGCCCCGCGGTTTCAAAGGACGCGCGACGTTCCAGCGATGTTTCGCGTCGACGATGTAACTTTTCTTTAATGCGTATTTTGGTACCGGGGTGCATCTACCGCAGGCTCGACTTTGCGATCCGAGGCGACCGCCTTTGCTCCAAGTCATGGACGAGAGAGTGCGGTCGTGATGGGCGTGGTAGCCCACAGTCGGAGAACCGTGACACATCACGCACACGCTATTCACGTGCACAATACACATGAGACACGTCTTGCCCGGCCGTGTCGCGTGCGTTCAGCTCGCCTACTTTCATTCTACTCCATCTTGAGCTTCTTCAAGATCGCGAAGCGATTCCCTTATAAAATGGGTATTTATCGGGAAGTTACTTCGTGAATTTGCGTAATCTGTGGGGTAAGAAGAGGCGAGAGCGGGAGTGTAGCTTCCTGACGCATACTGAAGATATTCGCCACGCGTAATTGGAGATAAGTAGTTTGTATTGTACGCGTTCAAGAGTAATTCGCGATTTCTGCGCACTGAACGACTGGTGATTTGCGCTCAACCTTGGTAACTGTTCTCCGAATCATCGGGAGTTATTAATCCGTTGACACATTAAAGATAGGGCCACACTTTGGACACTTGCCTTGCTCGTAGATGAGTTAATAAGGACACTTGTCCTCGGTTGTCCACCGTATAGGTAATACCTATATCGTCACGGGAATCACCTTTGCATGCGGTAACTGTCCCACTGACGTGGAAAGCAATTTCGGTAGTAACGGTATAAAAGTGTAATGTCGGTCTCGTGTCGTAAGCTAGTTAGCGAGTTTCTAACGTGCGTGCCCCACTGGTGGCAGAATAATTATGGCCAATTAGCGTCCAACCTGTAAAAAAGGAATCTGTCCGAAATGAACTTTAGCTGGCCTCACTGATTTTGAAGTGAACGTGTCTTTGATTCTGGCCTGCCTTCGTTCTTGGATCGATCGAAATACGCAAGCTTCGAGGACTCGATCATGCACATGTACTAATATTTGCGGACGGCAATTTCTATGAAATCGTAGGGGACTTTTTATTGTCCGACGCACCGGCGATTTCGACTTTCAAAAGGGTGTTCGACCCCCGCAGCGACGTACCACTCCCAGGGTTCACGGGGCTCGGTGTCAGTCCTAAGTAATGACAACGCGATGACTGGCCGCGCGCTAAACACCTGCATTCACCACCTTATCTCGCGGATCCCGCTGTTAGGACAGGTTTCCGCTATCGTTAGCCGTCCTCGGCGATAGTCGACGCTCGTCTCGGTCCATCGCGTTGGGTGGTCTTCCAGTCAAGAGGATGCAACTTTGACACGTCTCACGCGCCCCCTCCGCTATTGTAAACGGAAATTCGGACGCTGCTCCTCTCGAAAACCTCGAGAAAAAGACAATACTTTGGAGAACCTCCAGAGACTCTGCTTCCGTTGTAATAACGACACACGTTCTCGCGACGGCGGAAGTAATTAACGATGTTCCTTCGTTGAAGCGCCCCTGTCCCGGGATTGACGATCGATATAAGCGACGATTCTGAGTTCCGGTTCTCCCTTGTCCGTCCCCCATGACGACGGCACGCGCACCTCGATCTTATTGATCCGACGTCCCCGTTCGTGTTAATTATGCCACGCGTTATCAACCGGCCAATATCGTTGTCCTAGAAACAATTTGTTCAACGGGCAATATTATCTAAATCTTATTCTGCTATGGGAACAGATTCGTCGCGCCGCGAACCATATCTTTATGACACTTCAAATGCACGGACGAATACACGCCACTGTAGAATCTGAGATCAATAACCGACTAATTATGCAAAATTTGGCGGCAGTCACTTTGGGGAATTGGTTACGCGGAACCGTTGTAGGTGTCAGTCGATTCGGGAAACGAGTGTTTGCAGCCGCGGGGACAACGACCATTGTTGAAATTCACTCCCGAGGCCCGGGAGTTGAATATTTATCGACGTTCGTCTTGTTCGTAGCTCGTTGCGGCTCGGTTGAATTTAAATAACCAGAGGGCCACCTTCGCCGTTTCCATTTTTCCTGAGCTCCCACTCGGCAACTAGTACATATTATTTATAGGCACGGTGTGCGCGTGCTGCTCGTCGGAACTTTCTTCGTGTAAGACATCAGACCGGACGAATAATTTGCACGCCCAGCTATGTTTAGAAGCCTCTCGTGGGAAGAGCTACGTGTCGCGTCGTATTCCCGACGTTTCTTAGCAGAAGCGAGATAATGCTTCATCCCTTATTGAGACAGGCTTGAAGGGACGGAACTTTGGTAGCGAAAAAGAAAAAAAAGATAAAACAACGGCAGGCAAGTCGCGCGATTATAGGGGAAAATTCACCTCTGGAAGCATCGGCAAGCTAAAAATCTAGCACAGACTTGGCGCAGTTTAGGCTGCTTCCACCCCAAGCTGAGTAACGAAACGAGACCAAGTCGGGGGAGAGGCAGCGGGCAAGGGTAAATACACGCAACGGAGTTTCTTCTGCCGCGTGGAGAGGCGTGGTTCGGAGACGCGCGACGTCCATTTGTCTCGTGCACCTCCCGCACCAGGAACGCCCTCGCATCCCACGGGCATCGATCACGTCTTCCTCTTACCGGTCGCATCGTACCGCGCCTGTGTAAGCACACTTTACGCACACCTATCCCCCTACGTATACGTGCACGTATTCATCCCTTTCGATCCTACTTCGTTTCCTTTTGTCGACACATCTTACCCCTCCCCATCCATTCCTCCCTTTGCAATCAAAGTTTCTCTCTGCACTTTGCTCGGGAATCGGTCGCGAAAAATAACGTAAAGCGAACTCACTCGACTTACTCGAACCAGTAGTGATTCTATATTAGTCCGATTTGTCGGCTAATTATAAGATCCGTCTCAGCCGGTGCGTTATTATTACCATCCCCACTGGTGTATGCCGAACAATTGTTGGCTTTATTAAAATTTAGCGCTTCCTGTTGATACAATAGATTCATATTCAAAGAGACTGGCAGGAAAGAAAATCAGATGCGTATCGCTAATAGCTCGAGGATATTACTCTTCCTCATATTTCTACGTCGCGTCGATTAATTAGTTGATCGATCATCGATCATGCCCCGGGCTACGGTAAGGAACTAAAGCGACGCAATTCGTCGCAGGCACGAGCAAGTTATGCCTATGACTGCGGATGAAAATCTAGGGGAAAGTCAGAGATTTTGACTGCAGAATAGCAGTAATTAACAATTGTACGGTCACGCATGCCTACACGACTGAAATTGATGCATCGGTATTTTCCTATCTTTCCTCGTCGCACACGCGTCAAGTCCGCTCCGACGAAGCGTGAACGGGGGCTGTTGCATATGCATGCCCCGCTTGATATGAATGCATCGCTGCATACTAAACGGTTATACCGCTATCTGATCCTATTTTCCTTTCTGCTGCAAAAGGTCCCAGCACCCAGTCGTCGACGCTTCGATTGCGACGGTCGCGTCGTTCGGACCCACTTCCCACACGGAAACGCACCGTGCGGTTCTCTAATTACCGTTTTCTCCCACGTACATTAACTACAGCGCAACGAGTCTCCGAATGAACGTCGAATTTGATGTCTCGTCTAACGCCTACCGTTTCACCCCTTTGTTGGCGAATTTTCAACGTCGAAACGAAATATCGTTTTATCCTTTGGCGAAACGAGCGTGGATCGAACTCGAAATAGAGGCAAGGGGGCGGCCATTATGAATATATTGGCTGGCCACAAGCGCAGCGCTGATTTTATCTGCGGAATTTCCAAGTCCATCCCAAGCTGCGTGGGAGGATAATGTTTCCCCTCCTCGCGCATTTCGCTTTTTATCTTCTCCTTGCTGTTTCTTTTCTACTTGTTTCCGCTCGTCCCCCTGTGCTCTCCGTCTTCGGCAGTGTCTTCCCAGCCGGTAACCCGGCCAATCTTGCATGTAGGTACCAGTGACGTCACAAGACTCCATTCTTCTTGCAACGTCGCTGTCTATCGGTATGGGCAGGTTCGCTTAAAGGCGCTATTAGTTGAATAGACTGTTATCGTGATGCGCCAAATCGTCGAGACGTTCCTGCTCGAGAAATTCTCCCTCTCGCGTACCGTCGGTTGTCCAACTTATTCACAATGATTGTGTACGTAGGAAAGGAGTGGAGAAATGAAGCGCAGAATCGCCAACGAGTTTCAGCTCGTTTTTCGTGGCAGCTGCGGCAGCCGATAGCGTTCAAGAGTGAACTGTGATCGGCCGAAACAGCTGCATCCCGTTACGGTTATTTCGCCCCCTTATCTGTTAGCAATCGGCTAGCAATCGCTAACAGCATTGCATCTCGCGTAATTCTCTGGTTAGACGACTGGGATACACCTTTCTCCTCGTACCCCGCTGTATTACGACTCCCTTGGATTATAATTACCGAGCAAATTGTTCGATATCATTGGCGTACCTAAGCGCGGGTAACCCGCTCCGCGATTATGAGGGTATCGATGCGATTCGTATGTACTTTCATGGATCTTCTAAGCTCGCGTATATTCGATTCTAATGTTGAATAGCTCGACTTGACGTATAATCTTGTGGGCCGTTGAAACACCGAAACTGCGCTAGAACCACCAGGGAGATATATGACCAAGCACCCTCGTCACTTGAAAAACCTTACCTTAGCCTCGGCCGACCGAAAAAATCTTTGGCCCTAGGGGCCAGGCGATCGTCTCGCGTACGCCGTAATGGCTGACTTTGGCGAGGTGTTATTAAAGTATCTTTTAATTGTTCCCTCGTTTTGCACGTGGGGATAGTTGATACAGACCGCAGATTAGCTGAATCCGCAGCAAGACTCGTTGATGCGCTACCGAGGCTCATAAACGCTAAAGGAAATCAAACGATTTCGTGTATTGCGTCTCGCGAAAGATTGACGGGTTTCTGCTGCACAGAAGGAAGGAACGGGAACGAAAAGACAGCGAGGAATCAGCCGGGAAACGAATGGACTCGGTGCACGTTATACGAGGACCGGTAATTATGACTCCGCTAATCACCGACAGTTACCGCAGTTACCGGTCTAGCGACGTTATCTCGACCGGTTCATCTCCGGTTTGCCAGTTGGTATGGCTTTGCGAGAAGGAAGAGAAGCGAGACGACGGGGAAAGTGCGATACATTTCTGTTGAAAGAGAGAACCATGCAGCGCAAGGAAAATGCTTGAAAAACGCGCCCATTATTCGTGACAATTGTGGGTGATTAACAACATTGTTCGCACAAAATTGAGAGCACGCGTATAGACGTAGTGCGTGAGATGATAAAAAAATCCTGCAACTTACCCCTTTCATTTCCTGCGCCCGGTAATTAGTCGAAAGTAGAATAGTAGGAAGGGAAGGAAACGAGACTTTCTCAAGAGAGTCCATGGCCAGGATGATGATAGAAACGACACGGAGGCTTTATCGATCTTTCCTCACGATCGCACGGCATCGTTGTTTCTATCGAAAGGCGGTCGTGTGGTGAAAAGTCTTTCTGCCATCCGCTGTTTGTTACCAATAGCCTAGTCGTACCGATTTATTATCCCGATCCATACATCGCTGAAAAACTATTTATAAACTATTTCAATCAGAAAGGAATGGAAAGTCTGCTATATGTATATGTGGTAGAAGACTCGATGGTACGATAATTAGACGCCTTGTCAGAATTGTTATATTTTCGCCAGTCATTGCACCGCACGCAGCAGTACTACATCGGTCGAAAACATATCTGATCGCCACGCTTCGATATCGGCTATGTAATTCGCTGGGGCGTGCAGGTCCGTATTGTTTGGAGCAAGGAGGACGCAGGGTGCAGAGGATCCCAGGGATATTCAAATGCCGCCACTCTTGTATGGAAATGCGCAAGATGCGAAGATGGTAAGATACGCTAGCCTCATCGCTGAGATATTACCAGCTGCTAACGCGTTGACTAAATCGCCGATCATAATACGATGCCGACGGAATTCGCCACTTTGCCTCTCGTCTACCACCATATAATAGTCCTCCTAAGCATACATTCTAATTAAACTCCGCCGTGCCTCGTGTAGAAGATGAAGCAAAGCCAACGAACTGTCTAAGCATCTAACTAAACGATTCGCTCCATGAGCTTTATACGCTGTTCCTCTTTCATTGAATTGTCGCACAGCCTTGCAAATTTGTTCCTTCCGTTCCACCGATACTGAAACGAGCCCATAATGAGACACCGCGCTGATTATAAAACCGTCGTACAATATGCCTCTGATGAAGCCACATTTCCCGCGGTCGTTCTTGCGCAATCGTTCTATGAACACCGTTACCCCTATTATTCAGCATAGTTACGTGGACACGTGAGCTACCCCTGCTATAGCCCCCTTTTCCTTGCTCTCGTCGTCGACGACGAGTTGTGCCAGGATATTGTGGTTGTATGTATATAGATGTCGCCGCTGATGACAGAGCAAAGGCAATAATTATTGCAGTGTGCGAATCGCGATTACAGGGCAGCTGGCCGTACGAGGAGAGTCGGCCGGGTTGGCGACTCGTTCCGCGACATCGATGCATCCGAGCATCGCGGATGGCTAGATAGGATGGCCGGCCGATCCACCTACGTTTATGCGTCGACACATGTACATTGATCCTCGAAAATGTGCGGGCACTCTTAAAAGCAGAATACTTTTTTTTTTTGTAATTGGACCAAACGTCTTGAACTTTTGCAGACAGATAAAAGGATTAGTTTACTAGATATCTCGTTTACGTCGTTCTGAAAAAAAAAAACGGAATGTTCAAAGTCATCTTTTTGCTTTATTCCTTTCGTACCGGGAAGTCGGCGGACGAAATATGAACGCGCAACGTGCCGCGAGAGATCACTGATCTCTCTCCCGCACCTTTCTCCATTGTGCCTGGCTGGATCTTTAACCCCGCTAACATCCGATTCGTTTTTGCAACGTGTCTCGTTGCAAACGAGAAGCAGAATTGGCAAATGCCTACGTATCTCGACGTATAGACTTGCTTAGATCAGTATCCCTTTGAATGAAATAAGAATAATTGTTTCACCGTTCGACAACATAGCGCGTTCACGTTATTTCCGTCGACCCAGACATGGCAAACACCTCGACTAATTGTATAAATTATGGAATGCAGTTCGAACCTATACCGGGTCGTGTGGAGCAAATACGTGTCTAGTGTTCTCCTCGTCGTCGACGGTACGATGAGACGGACGTTCGATGGCAAGCGAGGGGAATGAATTCTCTGGAAGAAAGGGGATGTTGTACAGGGGGTACCGATTTACGAGCTTGCACATCCGCTTTGCGCGCACATTACCGAGATTAACCGGCTTTCGTGAGTTTCTCCCTACGCCGGGCAAAGGTTTCGCAATCGTTAAGGAAGTAAGTTTAAACCAACGGAGAGATACGCGAAAATGTACAAGCAGCTGAAAATTGCCGATGATCCGTATAGTTGGAAAGGCTACAGACTGGCACACTTATTTTCGTCTATTTATCCCGCGCGTTCATACTTCGCACCTACATGTATACATACGTATACGTATACGTGCATAGTTTGAAGTTTCCACATGGAACTAGGTAATTACCGCGAGCTACGGTATAATAACGAGTTACGTATGGGACAACAGGTATCGGGTCGCCAGTAAATACTATAATAATATGACTAATGGCGCGTTATGAATCTCAAGCCTGACAGCGGATAAAGTATACATATGTATGTACGTATACGTATTCATAAAATCGTGTTTGTCCCTGGTCTACTATTTTTACCTCGCATCTATTCACTTCCGTCGTGCGTACACGCGGAGAAGGAGGAAAATTGGGCAGAGCGAGTTTCGTTGAATCGTCAGTAAAAGTCTAGCAGAGCGAGTAGAATGCACGCTAACCGACCACGTTTAGCGGAGGATAATCGTGCGCAATTTCTCGCCTCTTTGCGTTCGAGCGGTTTCACACCTTGATCGTTCTTTCTCCTTCTGACATGCTCGGCCAGCCACAAACCTCATCGGCGTGCGGCTTCGAGGTAAAAAGGTTAACTTGATAACCACGCGGTAACCGCGGCCTAACCGCGTTCAAACCCTGTAAGATCAGTGCTCGTTGTACGTACATACATACCCGGTATTCGGCCGCAAGACCGATGCGAGTCAACACGTACGAGCAACCATCGTAAGGGCCCCCTGTAAGATTCATCGTGTTTTCGCTTCGCTACTTGGAATCCGCGATTGCGGTCGCAACGATTTACCATGCCACTTTAAACGGCTGCATATTTCTCTGTAATCGCACGAGTCGCGTCTTCTTTCTTGAGCAATTCGCGGCACGAGAGATATCGCTTAGAGGCAATCGGGTGCAAAAGCCAGTCCTGCGATGATCTCTACGTTACGTTCCCGTGTCGAGAATTGCCAGATGCCGTTAGACACTCGATACCTGGTATTCGATATGCACCCGAAAACAGGCGATTAGGAAAATTTACGCAGGGTACCTCCGCGTGAATATAATATATAGAATTTGAATATTATCGATGCTTCGTTCCGGGGGGTTGCGTTGACCAGCATCCAACAGGCAGGAACACCTATCGACGACCTACGGTCGAGTTTACTCCCCGCTCTCCACTTAGCACCTTACATGACCGTATACATCCTGTTGCATTAGCAACCCATTTGTAAAGATCGAAGCCACCCTCGGTCCAACAATGCCACAAAGGTGTGTTCGGTTGGGGGGGTGATCTTTCGCAGCGTGTGCTTCGCAGCGTGTGATCGCGCTCGTTCTTTTCGTCTCGGTGACTTTACGATAGGTATAACATGCTATCTTTCCGTTCCCGTGACTCTCGAAATCACTCGTTGCCCATGCGTAACTTCACACCTCTGCTCTTCCGTCAGTCAGGGCTAAGATGACAGCGTGATAAATTTGTCAGTAATTTCTGGAATTTCACAACCCATTTGTCTGATCACAATTTCTCATCTACATATGTATGTATATACCAGTACGTCTCTTTTCTTCTTTCCAATCAGTCCCATAGCCGTGTTCGTTCGTGGTACGGACGCTTGTACGTGGATACACGAAGGAATCAATGAATTTACCGCAGTTCAGTACGCGAACTTTCTTCGACTCATGCTCATCCTTCCACTCGTCGTCATCCTCACTTTGCGGCCGGCTATCGATCGAGCATCTCGGATTTGATTCCGAGATTACCTATGTGTCAAGAGCCGGGATGAATGATGGGGATCCACTAGCCGTTAAACGCGCGTATGGGGCAAGCGAATAATAGCCGTGCAAGTGCTTGCATCGAGATAAAGATGGCTTACGGTCTCGATCATTCGAGCGTCATGATAATTAAAACATTACATTGTCTCCTCTGTTTAGGATACCAAAGACGTGATTAGATTCTGAAATTTATCGCTGATCTACATTTCATGACAAGCACCCACAGATAAAATTGTCGAGAAGGGAAATCGAGTATGTACTAACGCAAAGAGGCCTGGACGAATACGGAGACTCGGGGCGATATCTTAGTCGGTCCACGGATAGGCTTGGAAGATAACCCGAGTGTCGGTGGGTGGTTGATTTAATGCCAACGAGACAGCAGAAGAACGTAGGGTAACCACGAGGCGAGGGTCGAACGGGAGGTGGTGGCGGCGGCGGCGGCTCTCTGATATTTTAATACGACGGGGAGCGTGATGCTCGGTCATCCATCTAACGCCAAGAGAGTTGCTAGCGCGTGTGCACGGCCGATTTTGCATATGCGAAAATCATGATGTATTCCTGCGATAACTTGTAGGGGAAGAAAAGGCAGCCTCGTTCTGTAACAGGAAGGAAGACTGTTTGTCACGATTATCCTTGTTCCTCTCTATACGCATAATTGCTCTGGCCGATTAGAAGAGGAAATTCGTGACAGACATCGGTGCAACACTATCTAATCGTCTTGAGCACGAACTTTATTTCACATACTTGTCATTCGTATCATGGAAATTGCTCGTTGATAAAACGATTGTCGAACATCGGCTGAGAAAGAAGCGCGTGAGCCAAGTGCAGGGATGCTCGTAGAACGTGTCTAGGCAGAAGGGCATTTCTTCGATTAGGTTCCCACATATTTCCAAGCCACCCCCGCGACGTCCACGTCTCAGGTCTTGCTTCGTACATCCGTTTGCGAGGCTCGCTCGCGCTGGCTTAACCAACGTTTCGACGTTGTTTTTTGTGTCTGGCGGGCCCTTCGCTGACCAGGTCCAGGGACCGCCACGATTTAGTGGCCCTAATTGCAGGGTTCAGCTATTTAATTACCGGGTTCGGGGTCTGCCATGGTCGTTCTTGGCCCCCTACATGCGAGTGGTGAAAATGCGAGTACATTCATACGCGAGCACACGTAGATACGCTTTGGCCAAGTCCACCCACAAGGTAAGATGAATTCTCTCCCCTTACGTGATGCCGGCGGGATTCGTGACGACAATCAAATCATAGTAGACGTTCTTCTGCGGAATCCTTTTATTGTAATGTCCTTCAGCGCATTTTAGAATGTTCTCGATTGTAACTTAACATGAAAGAATTACTTAATTGCGTTACGAGTTCTGGCCCGGCATTCTCGATCGAGTACCCCCGTGGATACTGCTAGCGCAACTTGCCCCCATCAACCTGTTTACACTTGGCAAGGAAATTGAATCACTTTTATCAAGTATTCTAAAGTAGATGAGAGTAGTCGCCGGGTACATTCAACGCAAATTGGCCTGCGTAAATTACATGCGACTGGAGTTCGATACCTCTTGACCCCGGAATCTCTCAATCCTCCCTAATAATAGGTCAGAAATCGGGAGAAATCGCAGGGCAGCACCTCCCTGCACACGAGGCTCCCAGGTGATTGATAAGTCCATAATGCACTCGGCGCATTCTGCTTCTTTCGTGGTTTCCGTTCGGGAATATCGATGAAGGTGGAACTGTTGATATCCACATAAAATGCACAGGGTTAAGGACGTGTGCGTGCCACGATCTTTTGGCCGCGGGTGACGCAGTGACGAGATGATGACCGATCCCGAAGTTAGAATCATCGTGATTACGCCATTCCCGTAAATGCGGACCAAATCATTGGAGCAACCGCCACTGTGCCATGTAAGTACCTCTTCCTCTCTCATTTTCCAGCGATCCTTGTCGTTCGACCGAGTGCCATGCTCATTTCCGATGTCTTTGCTAATCTCTATCATTAACCCGACAGCGACTGATCACCTTCATCTTTAAACACGGCCCATTCCGTAGCGCCCGTATTATTCCTGATCCTCTATAGATCAGAATGAATGAGATCCGTGCGAATTAATAAAATGGAACGCTTTTCGGTGTTTATACGAATAAGCGAACGACATATTTTATGTTGAACAGGAAGCACCGTCTCTGCCCCTGCTTTTTTGGAAGTTCTTGAAAAAACGAATGTTTCCTGTTCCGGATAGCCAAAAAGAGGGTTCGAAGCGTTTCGGAAGTAGCTGACGCGTATGTTTTCCTTGGACCGGTCACGCTTGGAATCGATAGTTGTTTCGATAATGGAATAAACGCGTCGGTCCTGTTCCCGAATAAAAACGGAGAATAATGACGCGCAGGGACGGGGGGATGGGAGAGCGATTCCGCAACTGGACATTCGGCAAGTCGATTAGCCGGCATCCAGCAACGAGTGCCCTTCCCGCCCTTGGGAACGCGCGAGAGTTTTAATTGTAGGCCGCGGCCGTCATAGGGGGAGGCTATTATTCTTTCTCTCGTCGGTAACGCCGCGGCTCGAACGCCGATCCACTTCTCTGCGACTCAAAGAAAAGAGAAGAGAGTCGGGAAAGGAAGAAAGAAATAATAACAGAGCGCTGGCCCGCTTGCGTCCGTCCATCCGTCTGGCAGTTTCATATCCCAGAGTAGAATTTTTCATCGGCCATCTCTGCGTGCCGGTGGACGCCGATACGCCTTTTTCCGTTCATTCATTCCACTCATTTATCATCGCTCAACGCGATCAGCGTTTTCGTCGTTTCGGAAAAGCTGCTTGGCGCCACTTGGCAGCTTGACAATTAGTCCCGCATCATTCACTTGCTATCTCTGCTTATTATAAGCTCCACGCATGGCTCGATACGGAAATATAAAATTACTCCGCGACTAGGGGGGGTGGCAGAGCCTTGTGGCGTTCGCTGACGTTGAAGGGGAACGGGAAGGTGATGATATCTTGCGTAAGGGAGACGCAACATAAAGGGACGACAATCGACTAAGTTTAAACAGCTGAAAATCCCTTGAACTATTCCGCTCAGAGATGTGGAAGACTTTGTTAGCGGGCAATCCTTTGGGTCCTTCCTCAACATTATAGCCGGTGATGAATGGAAATCACACGGGGTTCCCACTGTATCGAGTTTCAAGCTAAGGGAGACGCGCACGAAGAAAGAGCAAGAAGCACTTTGGCATTATGCGTCTGACGGAGAATACGAATCCATTCACCGGCAATCATCCGTTCATCCAAGCCTTCTTGCTAACCGCTTAGTTCATTCAAACCTCTCCGCTGTTGAGCTAGCTGCAGCAATTCGCACTGAAACTGGGAAAACTGTGCTTGACCACAGAGACTGCATGAATGGAGAACGCAGCCTGCGCACATTTTTTCGGACGTTTTACGAAAAACGGAGTCCTTGATAAAGCTGGAAGATAATGACAAACGTACGAACTCGAGTACGCCAACAACATTAACGTGTACAATAATCCATAGGTTCGATCCCCAGGATATGATCGTTATACCGATAGGCTGGTCTGGATCGAGCACAAAAAAAAAAAAATAGCGCGCATCGACGCGGCAGCGTGTGACTTACGGCCATTATCAATCTAGATAACTCGTGTATGTAAATGCACGCAGCTTTTTGTAAAGCCTGTTTTTAATTGAAACTATAACTCAGCGAGGAGCAGATATATCGAGCTCGTTGTTTTACTTGTACAACCGATAACGGAGTATATTTTCTAAACGCACCAAACTGAATTAACCGCGCCTGGCATACAGCGACAAATATTCCCAGCCGATTCGATAATTGAATTTTAATTGCTAGCTATCGGTTGCTGAGTAATTGCACATCCCGGACACGCTGTGCGCGACTCACGGTTCCGCCGTATTAAGAAGATCACCGCAATTACTTTTACCGACTTATTTGGGAAATTTCATTAACGTGCATGCGCTTCTACTATGAGAAATATCAAAGGATAGCGTTGGGTGCACGTGTAGATTATCCCATTAGATTACCATTGGCTCCATAAAATCGGAAAACTTGTTCCCTGTTTGGCCGTAACGATTACACACGAATACATATTTACTGTAATGTCTGGAACCTGGTCGCCGTGTCTGCTGATTCGTTTGCCAGGTGCGGGACCACAAGCGAGTATCGGGAAAACCATAGAGGAAAAAGAATTGCAACGAAGGCGGAGAACGATATAGCCGAAGGTCAGAGAAGGAAGAAAAACGCGAATCTGAGGTAGAGGAAGATGATGATGAAGAAGACGAAGCAGTGATCGCGGCGCGTTTTAATTGGTCGGGAGCGTGGTCCGCGATATGGTGGAGGGAGGAGAAAACAGACAGGGAGAGAAATAGGGAGAAAGAGGAACGAAGAGGGTTGGTTGGGGTTGCCACGAGGATTAGACAATCGCGAAGCTGTAGCAGAAGAACGTTGCGAGGGCGGGCGCTGATTTTGCCCCACCAGCAACACCTTCCAGGATGGATACATACTTGTAAAGTTTCGTATACGGCCATCCCTACGATTCTTAGTAATGTATTCGCATCGCATATTCGCAGCTATGGGAAACTATCGATATTTCTCCACCACATGGTGTAGCGCACGAACCGAGGAGGAAGAGGAGCGTTAAACAGAGAAAGAGAGGGGTCCGCCCCCGTAGGGTCGATCCGTTGCTACGCGGAGGACGAAAAGGCTCAGTTATAATTGTTATACGTCGCGAGCTGCATCTCCAGTTCCTCCGCCTGATCGTAGCTTCCTTCCGCGTTACACCGGACCGCGCCACGCGAAACGATCTTGCCTGCAACTTTGATCGATCCTCTTGTCGATTGACCTCCTCTGCTGCCTTTTGTGGCAAACAGCTTCAGAAATTACTGTGATTACCAGGATATACGAGGGGCTACAGCAACCTTCGGACAGACTACCGATGCCAAAGAGCGAGGCTGCCGCTCGATCGACTTATCGGCACCTACTGTAACTCAAGGATCCATAACGGGAACTGCAGCACTTTTTTTTTTATTTTCGCCGCGCGATACCGAGCCGATTTTGCATCGACCCAAACATGTCGCTCGGATCTTGCATTGTACTTGGCTGATTCGAATTTGGGTGCAATCCTTTGTGTGCCGTGACAGTATCGATCTATTGATGGACACGATCCTGTGTGGATAGATATAATAGTTCGTTCGTACATCGAATTGAAGCAGACTTTTCTCTTTTTTTAACTGACAGTGATCTCGAACATGAATTGTGCATATCATCAGTACTCGCATCCTGCGCATCCCCAAAACATCATGGCTATGCCAGCGGCGACTGCTCAGTCGACTCACCATTCCCCGGATACCAGCGGATACTTAGAGGTAAAGTCTCCAATAAGTAACTACGGTTATCATCTTTGAATCAGGACGCTCGAGACTACGGTGTAAGAAATATTCCTGCGGAAGCTTTCTGTTCAACCAACAACGATATTTGACAGCATCTGCTCCCCTCTGCGATGACATCCTGGGCGGTACAGGAACACCCTCCTGTTAATTGTTCATCTCCCGGTAGCGAGAGAGGCCAATGCAAGCAGTCGTGCAGCCCCGATTCCCCTTAACGCGCTGCCAATTCATCGGCTCTCGTTGCGGATTCAATCTGCACGATTGCCAATCGGATGTTGCAATTTAATTTGACAATGGTTCGACTGTCGATCCTCGACGGAGTCGTGAAAAAAAAAACGTGTCTAAACGCGGAGGAGTTTGATTACTGATTCCACGGTTCGGCATGATGGTTTCCCAACGATTTTAGAGATTGGCAGCGCTGCGATGTGCTTTATCAAATAGAAACGTGCCTCTAAGACGCTCATTAACAAGCAAAATGATGTACACGGCAACAATAAATCGGAGTCGATTGGCTCGCGTGAAAGGTTGCGGAAAAAAGGCGACTTTCACGTGGCTAAAGCGAACGAACGGACGAAGGACCGCCGCGAAAGAGCGAGGGAGTTAGCGTGAGGGGTAGACAAAGAGAGATGTAGCTGGGGGATATTAATATAAGGGCTCGATACGTAATTATAGTGATTACCGTATTGCCAGGGGGCGGATGAGGGCGTCCCTCAGTTTGCACGTCATTTTGCAATCTCAACTTCCAGCGAACATGCGCGCGAATTTGTCGGCGGTCCTCCGTCAGGCTAATTGTTTCTCCCTTTTGCGCTAATTCTTCGCGCTCCTTTCGTTCCTTATATTTTCGAGGGACTTGGAGTTCTGAAGGAAAATCCCTGCCGATACAGCTGCCCCATGTACTGCAAGCTATTTCCCTCTTCGCCTGAAGAGTAAAGTGTTTCATTCCGCGGATGAGATGCAATTCTTAGTCCCATTCATATTTTTATCTTAATCTTCCCCTATTGTTTTCTCGCACTGCCATGAAACTATACGGCTACGTGCATATAATACTCGTCACGTTGTTTGGCGTATTCTCTTGCATAATAGAGAGCATAGAGCGTGTCGGTACAAATTCTCTAGCTCTTCCTTTTCGAACAGGCGATAGGAGTTTCTTCTTCGTGGATCACGCGCCGACAGAAAACCGTGTGTCATCCGAATTACGGAGGATCAGCATCTCTCCTCCCCGTAGAACACCCCATAAATCTGCCAGTGAACGTCTCTCTATTCTGGACCACGATGCATTTTACGCGAGCCGCGGTTCGGTCAACCAGTCCGTAAATCAGCTCTAGACAAGTTTCTCTTCCCCTTGTTTCACAGCGAAACGTGCTGCTCGACCTTAAAAGCCTCGGCGAGAGTTGCTTTTAGAGCCAGTGAAAACTGTCCAGGCTTATTGCGGTATTTTCTTGTACAGGTAAACAAGGATCGTTTTGTCAAAACCTTAAACAGTTAACGTTAAAAGTAATAGCTGTTCCATCTCATCAAACTTTCTTCCCACCGATAGGCCAAATAGATAGCGGTCATATTATTAAACTCGAAGCACCTTTCCATGATCGAGCAGCAGACTGCTTACACAACGTTACGGGATGGCGCTGGTTCCAGCCTGGTCCGGTGAATCTTCATTTTCGACGGTCCATGCCGGTATATACGAAGCTGGTTCCTTGGTAATTATTAGTCCATCAGCATCTCCCGATGGCCACATGGCTGTGTAAGAGGCAAAAGCCGAGCGGGTCCCAACGCGGAGCATCTTAGCATCGCGAGGCCGCCCTGTCATTATCCGCCCCCGTCAGGCCCGTAGGCCCATTTCCCTTTCAACCCCGTTCGCCGCGTCTCTGCCAATCAGCGATCCGTCATTTTGTAGCCTCGATATCGCGCTCGATCGTTACCGAGAAAATCAATCGCCACTCGTTCATCGACTTTTCCTTTCCCCTTCATTTTTTTTTTCTTTGCGCTGATCGACTATGCGTGGTTGAGCGCAAGACGAACGCGGCAATAAATAAGGAATCGCTTTTTGTCGAAAAACCAAAAAAAGAAAACGCTGGCACGCAAGAGAAAACAAGCTACATCTATCAGCAACACAAAAGCCGACACCCAACGATTCTGACACCCTCATTTGCACGATCCAATACCGTTTGCTCTTTCAAAGGACGTTAACGCCCAATTCTGCTATGGTTCATTGTAAAACATCCCTTTTCTCACTTTCCATAACAGTTGCC
Source organism: Holcopasites calliopsidis (assembly GCA_023838395.1). Classification (NCBI taxonomy): domain Eukaryota; kingdom Metazoa; phylum Arthropoda; class Insecta; order Hymenoptera; family Apidae; genus Holcopasites; species Holcopasites calliopsidis. The sequence goes on from JALHAQ010000009.1 coordinate 5,406,307, forward strand.
GTTATCCTTTGACCTCGAGCAAGAGGGGTGAATCACGCCCTTTGTGGCCCAATCGCACGCGATCCGCGCATCATCCTTCCATAAGGGATGATCGTCGATAATGCCTCGCGTTCCGCGAACTATTTCTTGCCCGATTAAGAATCGCATCGTTTTCCATCGATCCTGCACTCGATTAGTTACGTTTTCCCACAAATATTCAGAACAACACTCGCTTTTACATCGTTGTCTACCGAATATTTTTGAAAGAAAATCGTTGCCCATTAAAAACTAAGTACGGTGCGTAAGATATTAGGAGGAGATCGCTTCTTTGTTCCAACGATGAACGAAGAAGGGACAGTTGCGTGAATCTTCTCTCATTATGGGAAATTAGAACCCAATACGGTGGACCCGACGTACCTATCTGTGCCTAGGCCGATCGTTGCTGCACATGGGTGCGCAACCATTTGCAATCTTATCAATCTCCGCATTATGCATAATCGGGCATAACCATTTGTTTAAAAAACAGGGACGATTATGCCATTTAGATCGGCGGCCATAGTAGCGTCGCGTTCCTTGTGCGTTGAAATTTTATCTGGTATAAACTGGATAGAGGGTGGTCGCGGTAGCATTTGAAATTCAAACTTCTCGATTAAAATCCCATTAGCCGTGTCTGGTTGCTCCCTTTGTTCATGACGATCGCGACTTCTAATCGATAATAGGCAGAGTACGAAAACAATGTTCCGTCAGCGTCGATTACAATGTTTAGCGAGCGAGCACGAAGTGGCGCGGGGCAATTTCCCTGAGATAACATAACGTTTTCGCCGGTCGCAAATCCGATTTGCCTCTCTATTACGCAGGTGGGTCGGTGAACTTTGCTCGTTTAAATATCTTTATCGAGCATACCGTTACGTGGAAACGACAAGGCTCAAGTTAATACGACAACCCCGAATCGCGTACGCCTCATCCTCGAGGAACAAATAGGAGAGAAGGAAGAGGGTAGAAATGGGATGGACAAGCGTGGAAAATCATGGATAGAAGTGAAACGTCGAAGAGGGTACATGCTAGCAAAGTCGGCGTACGCGTGCCTCGTACGAGTCCTCGTCGTTGCTGCGTAGTGCGCGCGCATTTCACGGTTAAATTATATCGAGGGGAGGTCTGTGGATCGGTGGCGGCTGCGACGCCAGTGATAGCGGGAGCAAGAGAGAGAGAGGAGTCGAATAAAGAAAGGAAGGGAGTGCGTATGTGTGCACGAAAGAGAGACAATCTGTGAGTGGGAGGAAAATCGGTGGGGATAAGTAAGGTAAAGAGAAGCGGGCACGGTATGGAGGCGGTCAGGGGCGGCAACAGATTCTCCCTGGGTTCCACCCAGGAGGGTCTGCCCCCTTTTTGCCCGGGGGCCGTAGTCCTGTTTGCTTCCCTACTACCATTCCCCTGTCTGGTCGGGGTAAAGTCGAACGGATAGCCGGCAGTCCGTCACGGAGCGAAGAAGGAGAACCACGTTAACCGGTTTTCCGAACGCAACACATCGTCTCCTACCCACTCGCTTTTTACTCAGCCGACGGCCGCGAACATAATTTCGACCACGACTCGGAAGCGTTCCCTCAACTTGTAACCGAGTTTCGGATCTCACTGGTGAACGCAAGTGAAGTGCCCATAAGCAGAGACTTGAATCGCGAGAAGAAACCCGGACGTTGCATCGAGAATTATCGACACGTCGGATTTGTCGGGAAGCAGCAGACACAGCCGCCAGGATTCCGGAAACCACCGAGTCTAGTCGCTGATACGCGTCAACGAGAGATGTTGACCGACATGACACCGGCTGCGGCTGGTCAACTTTATCCTCAGTTACAGTCAATCGCCAAATCACCAGTACACGGACATGTGGTGAGTCCTCGATCGTCATCTTTCAGCTATACGTATAGCTCTATTCTACGTACTAGGATCAACGTTAGACCTAGATCCATCAGGTATAATATACATGTAGAATAGCGAGGTCATTTAGACTTTGCTGCTGCTAGGAGCAGGAGGTAGAAATTAGGAGTAAACTAATGGTCGGATTTGTTCCGCGATCGTGCCCTTTAAAGTCCAGGTCTGCCGTCAGAGGCAAGGGTAGCTGTCAACCTCTGATCTCCCGGAGGCAAGGTCAATTGCTCAGCCTCCTTCCAGATAGGGATCTTAATCCATTCAGGTAGACCACGAATCGTGAATCTCGCAGATCAGGTGCTACTGTTCGACTTGTCACCTCCCTCGGGGAACCTTCAGCGTTTCGGACGTGATAACATCGAGGATCTTGACGAGCGAGTAGTAAATTAGGCGACCTTTCGTCAACACCATCGGCTGGCTCTTTCCAAGACGTTCCATACGATTCTGATAAGATCTATCAGATAAACTGGTCGTCCGTAGCTTAATTCGAGGTACGCGACTTTTGCCGCGTTACTCGCATTCTTCTTAGACACGAGTGCTGCAGCGTCAGGACAGACGACTAAATATTAGTTACGCAGATGCTAGCCGCATTGTTGCTTTAACGCGGCTAAACCGTAGAAGAGCATCGTCGACATTGTCCTCGCGTACACAAGAATCCCCGAGACTACCTGAGCCTCGCATTATCAACTTGCGTCGCCTGTAATCCGACAGATCATCCCGGATGATCTATTCTATTTTGACAGTAGCGGCGATCTCTGTAGCCCACGACCCGCTTCTTTGGTGAAACGTCCGGGGCAGCATCGCCAGCTTTTATACCGTCTCTCTAGTTCAACACGTGTTCCGTTCTCTCTTCTCACGCACGGCTTCGGAACTTTTTATTTTGCGACCCGACAAGAAGAACGCTGCTGCTGCTGCTGCTGTGGCCTCGACGAAATGATTTACGAGTTGGCGTAAAAAAGTAATTAAATCCTCGGCATCGAAAAAGAGATACGCGCCAGTATCAATTAAGTGAACAGAAAAGTTTGTTGGCGATGTGTCGTGCCGAAAATTAATCTCAGTGGAAAACTCGTTCCTTCTGCCTCTGATTGTGTGTGTGTGTGTGTGTGCTCTTCCTGCACACACTTGAATCAACTTTATTCTTTTTGCTCCGCTCTTCGTTGTGCCTTTCGTGTTGCGTTTCAGCATACCGTGACTTTTAAAACGCAGCAATTCAGGTTCGTTCGTGTATATTAACATGTTACTGCCCCATTCGAGAAGACGAGCGCCGATACGAAGTTGCTCCAGAAGAATCCTCTGTCCTATCAACGTCAAGAATGTTGCAAACAATTTCTTTTTCTTCGTCTCTGTGTTCCCCTCGTTCACATCGTTCAGGCGCCCAATCCCGATGTATCGAGTATCCTCGGTATAATGGTCCTTGCGCAAGGTTCTCAGGGATCAAAGGGACTCTGGCATTTACCTGTGCACCCAAGGAGCCAATTATTTGGCTGCTCCTCTTTGTGCACCGGGAGGATCCACTTGACAGGATGCGTGGGATGGTAACACGATATCTACTTCCTCTCGTCACTCGATCCTCGCAAACAGGGGGACATGGAAGCTCGCGTAAAATTCTCTTCTTCATACTTTGTTATCGGTCCTATTAGCTTCTCTGTCTCATTCCACTCGTGACAATGTTAATCCCATTGCTGTTCGCGAACACCGAATAATTCAAGACGTTTTGTTCATGTGAAAAGTTCTGCGATATGGACTGGAATGGACATTCCCCTGTCTGATTAATTAATAAAGCGACGATGGAAGTTCTTATCGAAAGGGATGTTGGGCTATAAGTAATATCCCAGTGAAAGCCGCCCGCTTCACGTGTCGGAAATCGATCGACTCTACTCAAATACGTATCACAGGGATCGCGAGGGCACAGAATAATATGGGAACTCTCGTTGCTAATTGAAAAATGAAATTCGCCATGGCCCGCGGCTTTCTTTGCAAATGCGATACTATTCCTGTTTCTTTCACTGTCACTTTGGCCCGAACTAATCTATTTCTCTTGCGGAGGGTAAAAAGAGCAAGGGAAAACGTGTTGCAATTAGTGATAGGTCGTTGAGCAGCTCGGACAAAATTTCTGTCGCCAAAGATCCTCGAGATCTCGCTCCACTTCACTTCCATGCTCTGGGTAATCCGATAATCCGAATCGTAGGGTAAAAGTGTCCTTTTAAACGACGTGTCCCGTTGACATTTTCAAGAATGACAATGGACTGCGAACGGGCGCAGCGTACGCCGCTCGTCGCGAAAATACAACATCCGTCAGGCTGGAGGGGATGAAAGCAGAGCATGCCCTTTTTATGCGACCGAAGGGGATTTACCTGGAGCACCCGATGCAACGAGGATGTCATCCTAATCGCCTCCTCCCAAGACAAATTACTTTGAGATCGGAGACCCTATTTCCGTGGCCAGTTTAAGACTCGCCTAATATTTAATGATGCACGCGAACGATCGTCTTTCATTGTTGGAGAAAATAGTGGAGCACGTACGACAAGTCTCCACCCCTCGCACGAAAAAGTTTGTTCTCCGTTTTGCTCGTTGACAGAATCCCTTCCGATTGCTGTCACGCCCACAACAGTCGGCGTGCAGGGGCTTAATGAATTATTTTCGTCGAGTGCATCACAAGTCCCGACATGTAAACACCCTTTCGAAAACTCGTTCGTCCGGCGCGTCTCGTTGGAAACGCGGGGTTCAAAAGTGGCAGATGTTTGGGGTGACAACATGGCTGAGCCTTGTCTGCTCGATGTTCACGTCTTGGAAAAACGTTTTTGCGTATGATCGATCAATTTCGAGGCCCCATAGGTGGGCCAGCTGAGTTTTTTTTTTTTTTTTTTACCACTTACGCATTTGGAAACGGTTCTCTACGGCCATTGTGTTGCCGCTCATGGACTTTCCTTAAGATTCACGTTTTCACGCTACGTAATGCTAGTTCAACGCATTAGCGTGCATGTTTTCACGGGAAGAATCGTCACTAACAAGCGAGTAGTTTTGAGAGGGACCGAGCGTCTGATGTTCCTTACGGTCTGCACACACGGTTTTCATTAAACGGCCAAAGATACAATTTCATAATCTTAGTTAGAGAGTGTGCTCGCGGTAAGATGCGTGTTCGCGAGTCCGCCGGCATCGTTATCGTGGAAGGTTCGATAATTGAAAACCCTAGTCGCCCCCTTGGTTTTAGACGGTGTTCTTATATTGGCGGTGCAACACTCGGTACATCACCCCGAATTATCGGGCATTATTCCCCGATAATTCGGCAGTGCCGTCGTCGATGGAAATTATTCTGCCTTTAAACTGTTCTACGTAGGAAATGCAGGGAAAAATGCATTTTTGGAATACAGTGTTGCGAGCAGCGAAGCCTGTTTTGAATGGTTCGTGATCGGCTCGCGTAGTGCATATAGCGTAACCGAAGCTGTAATTTGGTAGAGATCGGCCGGTGCGTGTGGGTTTACCATCCGCGTGCAACGACTCTCCTATCTCTACATGCCTTCCACCGACCATCATCCTATCGCTGGAAGGTCCGATAATTGAAAAGGCAAGTCTTCTCCTCGCGTTGCAACGCCGTTGTAAACAATATTCCTTGTAGCCGGCGCACGAGCCCCGATATGGTACATCGAATTACCAACCATTATCGTGACGTATCATCGCATCCAGCGTCATTCACCGAACCATCATGGGAAACGCGAACAATACTCGAGCTGGTCAACACCTCGAGGCCTTAACGTACGCCACACGAGCGAAATGATAGTGGCGATTATTAGCGACCCGATTCCATTAAATACTAATGGTTTATCAACTGCACATTACACGTCTAACCAACTGCAAATATGTATGTTACAACGAACACGGTAGTGGACGCTTACTACACTATTCTATACTATACATTTCATTACGTTTAATCGTGACGAGGAATTATCGCATAATTTACCGTAGAAATCTAGATAATCCTGATGAACCGTGAAAAATTGTCCACCTCTGATGATAGAAAAGAAAGCTGTTTCTCGAAAACAGTATTACCTCTCTCACGGCAAGTATGAAGCAATGACCCCCGCTAAATCCCATAAATACTTCCGGCATATTCTACATGAGAAATACAAGAGCGATTTTCCCTTTGCGAGATGCATATGGTCGAGCCGGAATTCACTCGCGCCGCACCATCCCGAGAGCGTCGCGATTGCGTGTTCTTTGCGAACGAAAGGGGAACCAGTAAATGTTGAGCGTCGTTTGGGATAATTGCAGGAATTTACGAAGAAATGCCTGGGAATTGATATCGAGGAGGTCCAACGCGCTCCTAAAAACGTCACTCGAAATTACATGAATATCTGCATTTGTCACGCGCGAGACAGACCGGAAACAGCGAATTCGTCCGAATAAAAGCGCTTGTTTGCTTCACTCGGTTGACAAAACGATCATGCATCGCAAACAGCAAGTTAATTGATTCGATAATCGAATACGCTTAAGAATGCATAAAAGCATTGACTCTCTCCGCATGTTTGCCCTAGAGCGGGGGGCGGGCAAGTTGAACTCTAAGAATGCGATCCATCGTACAAGCTCGAGACGAACGGAGGCTTTTATATCGGACATGAATTTTTGGGAAATTCATGGGAATAAAGATGGCAATAAATTCTCGCGCATAGCAACGCCTTTCTCTTGAAGAATCTGGGTCGTCTTATTGGTCGGTCGATTGGAAGTTTCGTCCAAGTCGCTTCACCGTTACGAAACGTTGTACTACACACACACACACACACCACATACATGCCGACGAGTAATAACTGAACGTATTTTCATTCGGGCGATAATTTATTTACGAGTTTGGGGGTGAATACGGAGGTCGACCTAACCGAGAGCAACCGCAGCAGCTCCCACGGCTCGCTTAGCCACTAAATCGCGAAACAATAAATCTAAGAGCAGAGTCACCCTCTTTATGGGCCTCTTATTCGGGGATGATGTCCTCAGGGGGTAGCCTAATATGTCACAGTCTGTTGCAGCGTCGGAGAACGAGGGTGGATTCGGTCGAGACCGCGATTTCTAAGGGTTACGCTCACGAGGGGATAGATACGCTTCTAATGGAGTGATTCAATAGCGACGATCTGATAAACTGATCCCGCTGTACGCGCACTGCCTAATACTTTACCGATCGAATTAAACGGATCGTCGTTTTTCAATTGAACAATAATCGACACGAGTGCATACAAAGCCATGGCTACTTTAACGCGGAGGAAGCGCTGCCCCCGACTCCGCTACGAGGCATGGCTGGGAGGTCCGATTAATCAACGCCTGCATCCTCCTTTCCGCGGAATCTCGATAGGGAAAAAATGAAATCGCTTCGATAGCATATCGAGTGGTCAAAGCCTTTCGATAAGTTGGACCAGTTATGGGGATTACGGGGATAAAAGAGTAACACGGCTCGTTCGAGTGGTATATCGGTCGGCCAGGTTTTTTCGAGGAAGCACGATATTTCGTCGGTCGGACCGTATCGTCGTTACTGCCCGAGGCCCATTTAGATTTAGCCGGTGTTAGGTGTTTACGAGTTTTTAATTGAACGTAAATATTCGCAGCTGCAGGCCGCGGAGCCGCTCCCGGCCTCTCATCCGCAGATTCCAACCGCAATTACGAGGAAAGAACTCGCTTTTGTAATCAGGCATATCTTGGTTTCAATGTAAGCTTCCGCCGTAAAAGGAGCACTTTGGTTGTTAGAAGTATGCCGCTCGGCGTAAATTTATCGGCTCGTGCGTTCGCTCGTTGGCGAATTTCGCCAAGTACCGTTCGTTCAGCTGGTCCCCGTGCGTCTCATAAAACGCTGCCGCGACTAAATTACGGCTGCCTCTAGCTACGTTCTTCTCGTATCAACTACCGTTTCGCAAATAGGAAGCATAAATAATATGAACCGCGCGCAGGTGAAACCCGCGTGTGTGGCCGACGTCTAGAGATCGGTCTCCTCTCGCATTTTACGTTCTCCTCAAGCGGGAGGACGTTCCTTTCGCCTGTCTCTACTAGTGTTTAGGCATTAGCACGATCAATTTTTGAGGCGCTGACGGGTAGGGCGGTGCGTTCATCGCCGACGCAACGATCGACTGTCAATGCGAAACGTTGAAAGGATTGTGCAGCGGCATGTTAAACTGCTATTGGAATCGCTCGTGATTCGCGCCGGATGTCGTGCAGTATCGCATAACTTTAGCGGTTCCATTGAACGCCTATCAAAATCCTTGGTTAATCTATGGATCATTTAAATGCTAATATGAGGCTAATTTATTGTCCTATGATTTCGTTTCCCGGGACCGCGGTAACGCTATATTTACTTGGACTTTTATAATTAAAAGAAAGCCGCCGACCAAGACCACCTTGGTGCAGTCTTGGCAATAAAGCGTCGAATATACGGGTACACCGGGGAGCTTTTGCTTGCCTGATCTAGGATACGAGTAGTATGTTGAACGATTAACCATTCAGTCTACCTGATCTGATGATAAAAGTGCGCTCACGACCCCGGCCCGTACACCCGGATTGTGAAAAATCTTTGAGCAAACGGCGTGGAGGCGACAAGCCGTACGAGATAAATTCGACACTTGACCGCTAATTGCTTGCAGAAATTTATGTACCACTAAGTTACAATGCAAATTAAATTGCGATGCATATGCAACAACTTCCGTCGCTTCGTACAAGATATTCCAGAAACACGCACAGCTACCCAGGATGCGCCGCTTTCCCGCAAGATTTACGCCGTTCTCGTTGCCCTAATGAAGACATAATGCACGAAAAGCGAATGACCATTTTTTCCGTACGCTTCTTACTGTCGCCGGTACTCCTAACTTGTGTAGGCGACTCCGTCGGTCTTTTGCTTTAAACGCGGCAGTCGTTGGGTCAGGAGGCAATTTCAAATCTGTTGAGTTAGGGGAAGAGGAAGGCAAGCAAGTACTCGGTAGCGAACGACATTGCGGAAGAAGAAAAAGCGCGGAGGAGGCAGGGGTGTACAAGAAGGAAGAGGGTTCCCTTTAGTCGCTCGATAGCCGAATAAATTTCGGTAGCTCCCTGTTTTGGCCCCGGGCCACGGTTCCACCGCTGAGGTAGATTTTTTTCGGATATACGATCGGACCTTTCGTAATGCGCCGCGCTCGCACTGGACAGAGGGAATATACCGCGCGAGGACACAGGGCGTAACGGAGATAGCGGAGTCGCTCTCTCACGATGAATTTAATTAAAAAACATAATTTAGAAGGGAGGATAACAGGTAGCCAGTGTTTGGTGGGAACTAACAGAGGCTCGGCTGTGGCACAGTCTCTCGGTTATTCATGAATAAAATTATTAAACTCCCCTTCCAGCGAAAGCTTTTATTGTACCCAGTCTTCTCTATGTTTAAGAAAAACTGTGTGCATATACGGTTCGTCGTCCGTAGCGCGCAATCGGATCCTGGGTCGAGTGGCATCCGGGTTTGAAATGAGCAACGATACTCGAGGCAACGCCACTTTTTCGGCTGGACGGGGAAAGCAGAGTAAACAGTACGCGTCCGTTTTAATTTAATCTCCCGGGGTCGCCTTTATTACTGCGCCAAGTTCTTACTTGTTTTTACAACCGGTGTCGCGGTGCTTTTACAGGAATCAGATCGATATTAAGATTAAACAAGACTCTCCCGACGCAGCAAAAACGAGAGATACCGCCAGTTGTTTTGCAGATCGCAGCCTCTTGTTCGCGAGACGCAGGTGAATCCAATCAGAAACAGCTAGAAGCAGGTGTCGGAGAGACGGCGCGCCGGTCAATGCCTTCTTACGACTAATTTCGCGTGCAACTCTGTTACCTGACGAAAGGAACTCGACCTTTCCTAATTTCTTTAATTGTCTCTCTGGATTTTTTTTTTGTTGAAGAGTGTATGCTGTAATAAGCAGGAACTAAAACTTTGTCGAATAGGCGCTCTTCGAAGACACATCGAAGAGGATTCTATTTGCGGCAGAGCAATGTAAAGGGGGAAAAAGTTTGACACGTAGACGTCGGATGTGGTTTGTGGTAAGCCCAGTTGGTTCCACACATTACGGTTTACCAGTATCACACCCTCGCCCTGTCGTGTGAACCCTACGCGTCCAACTGTCGCGTGCCTTCAACTCCCGCTCCAACACCTCCCAGGTTTCCTTCACACAATCGCAGACCCTTTCTTTCCATATACCATATTGCAAAACGGTCAGTTGTGTCTGGCCGCTTTAAAGCTAGCCACGCAGATGCATATACAATTGAAATTCGAATACTACCACGGTGTTAGTTTTCCCCGTTCCCTTCGGACTCTGTAAAGCTCCAGTCGATTCCTGTATTCCCTGAAAGGTTCGACTAACTCCTTGTTGAAACTCTGCGATGAGCTGCATCCCCCGAAAAAATTGCCCGTCGCGGCAACGGTATTACGCGCTTCTCGGAATGCAGGCTAGTCAAGAGTAGCGGCCTGGTTTTAATTTATGCATGGCCGTGCCGAAGGCGTTATTAGTCCTAGCTGACTAGGGATGGGCGTGACGTCACGCGGCTAAAACAAAGGATTCTAGCCAGGCCCGTCTCGCGATGAGTCTCTTTCAACTGTGCCGACGGGCGGGCTGCGACGAACCCTTGTCCAGGCTTCGCTGGCCTGTTTCCTCCGTTACTCTAGTCGTACGCGATCCATTCTCCCTTGAACACGCGAACCTATGGTAATTGAATGTTTTCTTCAGCTTTTCTTCAGAGAGAGTGTAATAGTTCGAAGAAAGCTAAGCGAGTTAATTGAGAGACGACGATGCGTTGCCTCCATCGGTCCACTGTCATATCGTTCCAGCGGATCAATACGTAGCTTGCCAGCAACCTGCACTAACAAAGTTCGAAGAGGGCGTGGCGCGTACACCACCGGCCGAGAGACACTCACTCTCTCCATTCCTCCTATCGTGCTCGCTCCGGTTCGCCCTCTTTATCGTTCCACCACTTTCTCTCCCCCCGTCGACTCTCACCCTAGCCAGCGAGAGGACGATATCGTCTTCCACCCCTTGAAGGAGGGCGATGCCGAGCAGGCGCCAAAACTCGCAGCCGCCTTCCTGTTCTTGATCTTTATTTAGAGGACTGTTTCAATTAGGGTCGATGAAAATTGTGAAGCGACGTTAACGAGACAAGAATGATTCGCTCGTCCGTCGTTAAAGAGGATCCATCGGATGGGTGAGAGAGAGAGAGTTGACGAGCAGAACAGTCCCGAAAGAGTTTTTAAAGGGCCGAGTAGAGAAAAGCAGCGCAGCGTTCGCCGATAACCGCAACCATGGTTATTACCCTGGCAACCGTGCCCGAAGTTACAGCACGGGGTGACCAAGGATTGGCAGGATTCTCTTTGTCTCCATCGTCGAAGGGTGCGCGCACCGTTGTCTTTGGTCGGTGTTGGTGCAAGGTTGAACAGCGTGGGGGCGTGTCGCCTCGATGGCGCCGGCTGCTAATGGCTGCGCGGTCCGCCAGACTTTAATTTCCTGCCGCTTCCGCGGACCCTTTGCCTTTACCTTTCCACATCGAAATCCGCTCCGGACCCTTCTCAGCCTCCCGCCTTTCGGTAGCCAGCGACCGTTAGATCGACTACGGTGGCGAACCACCGCTGTAGCCCTCGGAGAAACGCGATAGACGAAAATCCCCACCTACCTCTCTAGTCCGAATGGTTTTCAGCGATCTTGGTCCTCTCTTCTAGAATAGGACCGACAATTTAGCGTGATTATCCACACCCTCGGTCCCGGCGCGGCGGCCGCTTGCGAGCTTCTCCCTTTTTCTCGTCGAGAAAGTGTCTCGATCGCAGCGGCACAGCGATTTCGTCGAGATCGATATTACGTATAATTCGCAAAGACCGTCGAAACTCGTTATTATTATCTGTCTACGTAATCGTGTCGGAAGAGAGTGGTTCTCGATCCCGAAGAGCAACATCTGCTCGGGAAGGTGTTCCAAGCAGCGATATCTGATCGGTGATTATTCTTCGTTTCAGGATCACCCGGGTTTACGGGGAACACCGCTGGCAATGCTCGCGGCACAGTGCAACAAACTGAGCAGCAAGAGTCCGCCGCCGTTGGCTGACGCGGCGGTCGGCAAGGGCTTCCATCCGTGGAAGAAGAGTCCACAGAGCAGCGGTAGCTCGCCCCAGCATTCCACTGGAAGCGGGGGCGGAGGATGTACAACGACCGGAGTTAGTCAAAGGCCAGCGGCGACGAGCAGCGCCGGCAGCACAACCGGAGGCTACGCTAGAGCCCCCGTGACATCTTGCGCCTCGACCGCTCCCCAGTACGGCAGCGACCTGTACTTTCCTGGGACGGCGAGTGCTCAGCCAGCCGGCGATCATCCTCATCATCACCAGAGCAGTCTGCTTGGAAAGGTTGAGGGAGCGACGTTGGGATCGGTGTACGGCCGACACCCGTACGAGTCGTGGCCGTTCAACGCGATGCCGGGTGCGACGCACGGCGGAATCAAAGCGAGCGAAGGCTGGTGGGACGTGCACGGAGCCGCGACCGCCGGCGGCTGGTTGGACGTCGGCGGCACCGTCGGGGTCGGCGTACACGCCGCGCAAATGGCCAACTATTCGGCCGACTACTCGACCAGTCTCGCGCTCGCGGGCAATCATCTGTTGACCACCGCGACCACCGCCGGGCACAATCTCCTTCAAGACACGTACAAATCGATGTTACCTGGTGGGCCACCCGGTTTCGGACTCCACCACCATGCGGCCGCGACGGCAAGCGCCGGCGCCGGGGCTGGTAGCCCCCAGGGCAGCGGCGGCAGCGTCGGTGTCGGGGCCGGAGGTGTCAGCCAAGCCCCTTCGCCACGCTCCCAAAGACGGTACACTGGTCGCGCTACCTGTGACTGTCCGAATTGTCAAGAAGCCGAGAGGCTCGGTCCGGCTGGCGTACATCTCAGGAAGAAGAACATCCATAGCTGTCACATACCCGGCTGCGGTAAGGTCTACGGGAAAACGTCGCATCTGAAGGCCCACTTGCGGTGGCACACTGGTGAGCGACCGTTTGTTTGCAACTGGCTTTTCTGTGGCAAGCGGTTCACACGTTCGGATGAGTTGCAGCGGCACCTTCGAACCCACACCGGCGAAAAGAGATTCGCCTGCCCGGTCTGCAACAAGCGGTTCATGCGCAGCGACCATCTCGCGAAGCACGTCAAGACCCACAGCAGCAGCAGCAGCAGCAGCGGCAGCAAGGGCAAGGGGGGAGCGGGGAGCTCGTCAGCCGAGTCCTGCTCCGACAGCGAGGACAACGGGAATCAGCAGAGTCCCACTTCCAGCTCAACGCTGCCGCTGCAGCCGGCTCAGCAGGCAGCGGCGGCGACGGTAACGGCGGGCCAGGACACCACCACATCCCAGACCACCAGCACCAACCTCGGCCATCAGCCGACAACCCCCATGACCCCAATACAGATGAACCCATCGCCTCTGACCCCACACCATCCCCACCACCCCCATCTCCCGCCGCTAATGCATCATCACGCAACCTCCGTCCCGGCAGCGGCCCACCATCCGCACGCGGGGATGAGCATGCACTGAGCCCGGTGGGGCCCGGAGTCGGTGCCTGCAGTTCCGTTGCCGCAGCGGCCCTGGGCTCCCCCCTATCCTACCCCCTCAACCTGAATCTTGTACAGAATCATGCTGCTCATCATCACGTATCCGCCCCCGCAACCAACGCTCCTCATCACCAAAACCACCAACATCACCACCACCATCACCACCACCATCACCACCAGCAGCACTCGCGTCAAAGCAATTCCTATTCCGTGCAACAGAATCCTGGCACGCCGGGGACCGCGCAGACTCCCTCACCCTCGTCCCCCGCGCCTGTACATAGTATCTAGGTCGATGCTTCGTCGCATCCCGCAACCCTTTCCCCGTTTCCGTGGGGACAGCGACCGTCTTGAACACGAGAGCGAAGAGTAACGCTTTTCTTTGTTTAACTTTCAGATTCCAACTGCAATTTGAACATTCAAATGTACCAGCGTTCCTGCACATTTGGTCGCTGCTCTTCTACCGACCCTCCTATCCTTCTCTTCCCTCCTACGCAACTCGATACTACCGACTCTTTGTTACTTGTAAATAATTATACATAGCGCGTGAGAAGGATATATTAGCTGTGCGGTGTAAAAAAATCTATATAAACGCACCATCGCGCTGTATTATACACTGATTCGTTCGTAGAAATGCCACACGCAAGAAATACGTAGGAAAATTGGAGCTGGAATATTCCCCCTAGCGTTCGAAACTTGGCTTTCGGATCAAATGCCCGTGACGATCGGCCAATTCCTTCAATCTAAATATCACGATATTATCAATTATTATTATTAATTAATTATTATTATTATTATTATTAATTATTATTGATGTACTATTATAAAGATTATAAATTCAATTTAAGAGAGATGAAGAAAAAATAAATGATGCTTTTGTGAGTAACGTTAGGCTCTCCTTTCTCTTGGTCAATCTCCTTACGGTGATTAAGCCGAAAAAGGTTTTTACGTACCACCCCCCGATATACCTACTTTCTGCTGGTCCCGAGAACTCGACGATATTACCAAGAATGACTCGGCTCATTCGAACGCTTGCCCAGCATTCCTTCGCTAATGCCTAAATAACGACTTATATATCGTGTATACGCGATGTACGGCTTTATAAGCCTCGATCAATTTAATTACCCCCAGTTCCTGAACAGCCTCGCATAGTTTCCTTTTTTATCGAGAGGCATTAAAAGGCAGCGTGCGCTCACTGAGTCGAGCTATTTTCATAGTCGAGCACGTTCAAGCACAGACGCGTAATTCCATTTTCCGTTCACTTAAAAGAGTCCAGCATTGAAATTAGGAGCAGTCGACGCGCATAAAATTGAGCAGTCTGACAATGGCAGACCGTAAGGGAGCTATAAGCGACTCCGTTTGCGGTAGGATTTTGCGCTTTCTAAATCGGATCAATATGCCAGAGATTACGCAACAAGAACGTTATGCAAAGCAGTTATGGAGGGACCGAAGCGTCGCGACGCCGCGATCCGTGGGGGGTTGCCTGTTAACGTCGGGCAGGATACAAGGACAGGGGATGAGTTTTTCGGTGATTTAACCAAGGAGGGTGAACGTTTATTATTCAATTTGCGACCCCCGTGGTACCAGCCACTGCTCTCCCTTTCTACCCACAGATCATCTAGCCACGTCTTTACCACCGTCACCGAACTCGCCAACTATTTCTTCTCCGTTTTAGACAGACACATACGTCGGGTCAAACTATACGTGTATGTATAATAACGTATCGATTGGATAAATCATAAAATCGTGAACGTGCTTCAAAACGATTTCGGGACGATGAAAAATGAGATAGAAGATACGCGGAGAGCTATGGTTCGAGTATGGCTAACGCTTTGAAATTGTACACCATGTCTAGCGCGGACGACGGCTAAAGGAGAATAATGTGGTCCAAAAACTGGATACCTCGCCGTATCTCTCACTGTCTTTGGAGGTCTGTTAACAAACCCCGTAAAACTAGCGGCACGGTATCGTATGTACAAAAGCTGAACACCGCCTTCTCCTCCCTCCTTCCTCTTGTAGGCCGAACCGGAAAACAGCAGAACGTACCAATAATTATTGGTGAGAGGAATATCTCTCAGCCTGACTAGATTATCAAATGTTCAACTCGACGAATCAATGAAGAAAGAATGAAATATCACGTACTACTGGTGTACTTCACCCAAAATTCATTCTCTACACATATCCAGCTACGAATCTACGAATGAAACTGGAATTCTGACCTGTAACGCGGGGGGCGTGTGGCAAGCGAACAGATTCGGCTGTCGGAGGATCCTAATCCGCGTCACTGAGCGATGTGTCTAATAAAGGAGACTAACGAGACCAGGGCATGTGGTTAACGACAATCTATCCAAGCCACATGCTTGAATCGCCATGCTACACGCTTTCGAGAGGAACGCACACGCGCGGACGAATTGGAGTATACGCGTGTAGGTCTCCAGAAGGTACGCGAGTCTTGTTACCAAAGGGCCGCGGTCTCGTCGAGGACCTTGCGACTCTCGACTCCCAGTCGACAAACGCGGTATCTTTTCAACTTCCTCGCCAGTATGGAGGAACGGATTATGTATCTAGCGGTTCCAACTTTTACTTCTAATTAGTGTCAGTTTGGGATTGGATAACGAATGCCAAGTATGGGCAAGAAAACTCAGAGGGGGCCCATCTGTATTTGGTGCTAACGAACTCTAGTATATAGAGGCTAGATCGATTGGAGTTAATTGCTCATCGTTAAAGGTCATTAAAGTATCCGGTTAGATCATACGACACCGACCGAGAGGGACGATGATGTCGGAATATTCGCTGTAGCCGGCCAGTGAATCAAATTCGTCCGACGATAACCTCGTTATGGAAGTTTACCCTAATTGAAACAGGTCACCGAAACTAATTAACAACCACTGCCGATGATTCATGATCAAATTATTCGGATTCACCCCAAGCCGCCCTCTTTATTCGTCTTTCACTGCTCGTATTTCACGCGAGAATCGTTAACCCGTTCACGATCATATTTTCTCTTCTACGAATACATCGTCGCGTGACGTATTAGAATCGCTGCATCGTCTGTACGTTGCTTAGCTGACGCCGTTTCATCGTCATCTGTCAGCTCCGGAAGTCTATTGTCGAATGTGAAGCACGTCGAAAGAGGAAGAGAACGTGAAGGGCCAAAAGGAAAGGATAGAGGAAAGAAAAATAAATGGAAAGATTGGCTGTAAGAACAGAGGATCCTAAATAGTTGCCCGTCCACGAGGACATCGAGCTGGCGGATCGTCGGATGACTGTCAGAAATCAATTCCGTTCTATATCTAATTTAATAATCTGAACGCGGCGAGTGGGCGTGAAGGGGCAAGGAATAAACAATGTAAACGCGATAAGCGGAGCCTGGGACGGTACACCTAAGGAGGAACGAGGGAACAAAGGGGGCAGCGTGACTTCCGGTTGAGTCGCATGGCCGATTCACTATACATAAATCGTTCTGGCAGACGAATCACTGGTTCAGACACGGCCGCTGACGAATATGACAAATGATCGATTCGAGGGAAGTCGATTGACACCTCGTACTCAACGAACAGACCCCCGACTCGCAATCGACCAACTTCTATGCAGCATCATTTGTCTTTAACTAATCCTTCAAATATTCAACCCTCTCCATATGGGACTTGAAACGTTTAATGGTGACATTTTTTGCATAGGCGGAGAACAGAATGACGCGGTGTCTGAGCGTAACTATCGGCCGATAATTTCATGGCGCATGGAGCACAGGTATGTCGGGAATGAATGGAAATTAGTCGAGATGGCCGTCGAGTTCCCGACTTAATTAATACGTCTGCGCCCGAAGCGGCAGCGGAATATACACACGAGTCGCCAGAGAGAAAGAGGGACGAGTTGGCAGGAAGGGTTGAGGAAGAGGGTAGGAGTTCGCGCATCGTTTGCCGGTATGGGTGATTGGGTTCGCGTATCGCTCACTTCTCCGTCCCGGGTTCGTCCCTATCCCATGTGATTTAGCGGTTCCGCTTCCTGGCGATCTAGTTAACACGCGTACGAGTTGGCCCGTGCGAAAAAAGAAAAGGATAGCACGACGGATGCATACGAGATCCTCTCGGAAATCCACGGGCCATCGCAACATGACTAATACCTTTCGGGTCGTATTTTTGTCTCGCCATAAACGCGTAGCTGATTCCTCGTGTTACGGCACCGTAGAAAAAAAAAAGGAACGCCGGCTGCGGACGGATGCGGCGAATAGATTGCTACGTTGCAAGCCTCTCCGAATATTTGCACCAGGTTGGTCCACCTAGAACGCAACAAATTCTCTTTCCGCTTTCCTTCTTTCTCGCTCGTGGGCCTGAAGCCAAATATCCAGGAGTGTCAAAGCCTCTAAGTGACACGATGTTCTGCCAATTAAAGCGTTACGGTTTTACCGATGCTTTAACGATGGAAAAACAAGTATCGAAAGACGGGTTAGATCACTATAGGCGGGCGATCCATCGTTAATAAAGCAGGCGCGAGAAGGTATTTGGCGTTGAAAGCGCGTTAGACCAGAGGATAGAGCACGTGTCTGGCGACGTATAACGGAAGGACCACGATCCGCCCTCCACCCCTTCGAAGGACCATAACGATCCGTGTTATTGAATAAATCCAAGGCGTTACACGATGCCGGGCCGACGTTGCGCGTCAACCTCGACGACCTCCTTCGTCGAGTGTACGCCCACCACACGAGTGATCGATTCCGATAAACGAGTCTCGTATAATGAAGCATCGCTGCTGCACGAGGAAGTACCCGATACAGCGTGAAGATACCTTGGATAAAGAGGTAAGGAAATGGGGAAAAAAAGAATCGCAAGGCAATTTAAGAATAAACGGAGAGTGGAACAAAGTCGACGGACATAACAAGTGTGGACAGTACGGTAAAACCAATTTACTTATACACTATCCGTACAAATTTATTTCCAATCAATCTTACGATAGTTAAATAACAATTAAAATTACAACGTTGAAATAATAATTTAGATTGAATGAAATATGTAAATGACGCAAACGTTTTACAAACTAATACGTACATATAAGTTATTATGTACAATGCGATTCAAATGTCTGCTAATATACTGTACGTAGATAATGTGTAGTATACTTTGCTGACGACAAGATCGCTCTTCCTCTGATTTACGGTGAGGTGCAGTATGTATCGTGTCTATTCCTTGACCAAGAGATCTGTGCACAGAAAAAAATATATTAAATAACCATTTGTTACACGTCACCGATCATTTGCGGCTTAAATAATACAATATACAATAGTATTTCATTATAGTAAAGATATATCTATACTGTTCCTTCGATTGTATATGTAATTTACGTTCCGTTACAAACTTTGTACCATAAAAGACAATTGCAAATGTATTTTACATATAACGCACAATAATAGCGTGCAAACAATTCACAAAGTATATTCTACTCTTACATAAATGTATACATAAATATCGATGTTTCTCCAGCGTTAGATACATACGTACGTGGTTCGAAAAGCCTCGAGACCTCGCCTCGACTCGATCCGAATTCGCGGCCGCGCGTATGAATAACGCATTGCCGTGACAGAGGCGGAACAACGGTATTGCACGTTACGTCGGCCACATGTGAAACATCTGGCACTTTTCACGTGAAAGAGAAAGACCGGCGAGACCGGGCCCAAAGACGAATTTCTGAAACGGTGTACGCCCCCCTGTCATGCTTCTCCGGGGAGACACACGCCGAGACCCCGGGGAATTTTTATTGTCGCGCCGCTTTTATTCTACCGGACACGAGAAATTATATCGCGATTGTTCTTCGATCTAACCATTAATTAGAAATCAATGAGTTCGCTGGAGCGTGCAACAGATTTTGCCGCCAGCTTCCTAACAAAACGAACCGCGATTGTGCCAAGGCGTTGATTCGCCCGCGATATTACCGCTCCAGCTTAAAAGAGCGCCAACAAACCGTTTCTAATCGCTGAACAAACGGCACACGCCAATATCACGATGCACGATTAAGTATCGCTCTAGCCTCTGGACAACTGGAACATTTCCCGATTGCCCGTAGAATTGGCCGATGTGAAACTGCCGGACAAACTTGTCCAATCAACTAGCCCGACGAAAGTTTCGCCGGTAGCGCGGGCCATTAAAAATCCATTGGTCGTCACCGACATTGACTCTGATCAGTCGGCGTGAGTAATCTGCTAAAGCGTGAAACAATACGCAAAGGTGTGGTGTACAACAGACCTATTGTAATGCAATTAAAGGCAATTTCCTTCTTTGTGCTTAGCCACCTGCCGCTTTTGTTTGTATTTTCGTCGCGATTAACGCACGTGAGCGCGCATTTTGTAACTCGCTGAACACGTCGGAAAGCATTCCCTCCAGATCCGAAGCATTCGATGCGACAGGTAACGCTAGCTAGAACGGTTTCGACATTTCCCTGGAACATGCCCGATGAGATTATTCCTACGTTACGAGTGTTCCGCCAAAACGAATGGACCAATTGAACAGCGAACAGTTACAATAACTGTCATTTTTCATAGCGCACGTAAGTTCCTTCCTGGTTCGTGGAAAAGCCCTTCAATTTCCTTTCAGTTTCGCTGTTTCAAACTGGAAAAATGACTCGTCTATTCGTAATGACGGGCAAGGGTAGTCGCGCGAGCAACGTTCACACGGTTCGCATTGCGTGCACAATATTATTTTTATCCAACGTAATCACTTACGCTCACGATCGTAAACGAATTATCAACTGCGAATGGAGAAATAGAAATGATCTTTCTCGCATGGTCAAAAATTCCGATTATCTTCGTACGCTGCGGCACGGCGGTTCTATGAACTGCAGCGGGCCCAGATTCCCACAGAACGAATACTTCTGGACGGATTGTCTACCGTTTAAGGGTACTAGCGGATCATTCAAAGTGTTACAATAATGCGAGTAAAATGCAGTAGAAACGCGATAAAAGGCTCGATGGTCGATGGAAGAATTATTGCTAGGGTCCTTGGTCAACGATACTTGTACCTACAGACAAGGCGTCTCGGTTGCACCGTAGAATTTACACAACGGATTTGTTTGGCTTTTCTCAGTTGGTTCCTTTTACTTCGAATGGGCCGGCTTTCGAGAGCATCGGAGAAGACCACTCGTGTGGTCGCACAAATGGTCATTGTCCCGGTCGCTCGCGTTACAAAAGCGACTACGAGCAACGTCTACCTACGGTCTGAAAGACGGTGGTAACGACTGCGGCCGATTCGCTCTCTCCTTTGTTTGCCAATATGCATGAAATGATATCGTGGGCCGTGACACCGACGCCTTCGATCAAATGTTTCGCGGGATGCAATAGCTCCATCGGGGTCACCGGTGGAACGTCGCTCGTCATCGCTATGACATAGCGCGCGACTCTGTTGAATCTGCTTGGCCCTAGATCGTCGAGCGTGCGAGCGGGAACTAGGCATCGCGGTCAGCTCGAAAACGGGGAAATGACGTCGAGGGAATCGATGATTATAATTAGTGGCCGATATACCGGAACAGGAACCGACTGATTACGGTAATCAGAGGCACGCAGTTGCGCGCGGAATGATTCACAGTGGCATAAGGACGCAACGAGAAAGAGAGAGGGAGAGACTGCACGGAAAAGGGAGAAACGGTGGAAGAAAAGACCTGCAAAGGGAAGAGGAGGCTGGTCTACTCGTCGCTCATGCGCGTGCACAACTCTTTCCGTGAGCGGCTATTATTATATACCGTATATGTTGGCGAACAAAAGAGTCCCCATATGGCGATTCGCGGACTAATGTATGTCATTAGACACATTACTGTATGATAATTAAACGTCTACATGCGCGGCACTGTTACGCTCCTACCTTGCGTCGCATCGTCGGAATGGCACGTTGCGCTACAATGCTTCGGATGTCGTGAACGATTCGCATGCCCGCTTCCGTGCGTTGATTGCGCGCTCTTAAGAACGCCGCCAACGGACACCGGTAGCTCGACATTGCGGGAAAATTGTGTTCGACGCGAGAAACTATCGAAGCGAACGGGTCGACAATAACTTTAGTTCCCATGTCCCGCGATTCGGAAAAAAAAGTTCAGTCCACGATTGCTCGAGAGGGAAAAACGACCAGAGTGCTGCTCCGTTCCAACAATAGCTGCAGAACTTTTGCTTCGTTTTCAACCGGACTACCGGGGGTAAACGAGGTCAAAAACTTTCACGAATCTACAAAGTTCTGCGAGTCCGCGAACAGGAGAGAGGCGGGCACGAAGAAATCTGCTTTGCTTCGACGACAAAGAACCGCATAATTATAATACTATTGTCGGTGGACCGACTATTTTGCATTAAATGCGCTCCTTTTTCTCGAGCCACGGACAATGCGCCAGGTGAAAAGATTATGGCAATGTAAGAAATCGAAGAAATTCTCCGGGGACGTAAGGCGAAATCGACGACAGAATGCTGAACTTGGCGCGAATGCCATTCAAATGAAAGGTGGATCAGCGGTTGGCCAGATTCCTTTCTGCTTTCCGGATTCTGACGCGGACCAACAGAACTGGGTCAGTTGCCACTGAACACACGATGTGCCCCGGTCTATCTCGCGTGCTCTGCGGTCGCGGTCGCAACGAGAGGTTCCCGATTTTTCCCTTATGCTTTTGTTACCCTTTCCCAACCGGATCTTCTTAGCGAGCAGTCGTGTGCTGGCGCGCGCTGCTCGATGTTTCGTGGTCGAACTTCAATGCTCTGTACAGATGTGCCTGCAGCGTTGTTCGTTGCGAAACCGCAACGCCCGGCCCGTCGCATCCGTTTGCCATTCACGAACTTTACCAAACTCGCGATCTATTCACAAACACATTCCCAGAGAATTATTTATTTGCTCGTTTTTAATATCTGTAAGCGAATGTAGGCTGACGTGGCGGCAGTGCATCTGCCAGACGACACCGCACCGGTACGACACGGGGCGCGACTCGAGTGAATATTAGGGCACGCGGGTCGGGGCGTGCCCGATGGTGTCGTTTCCTACGTGGCATTGTACATTCCAGGGCGAGACGCACCTGGGAGTGAACCTACCACGCCTCTGAACTGTGAGCATGTAAGAGGTCTCCGTGAATGTACCCCTAAAGGTACACATGCATTTCGCATACATCCATGTGGCTAGATTTAGATGCACTCGGCAAGCATGATTCTCCGGCCGCGGTTTCGCCGTGAGCGTGCTCGTACATCTGACGACGACGACGACGACGACGAGGAGAACGACGCGCGCCTGTGATATACGGGATCGTGCGTGAACTATGCAAGGAGACACAATAGGTACCGGTCATTACGCCACCATAGGCATTGTTCGGAATATATAGCGGAGGATTCGTAATGGCGCCTCGAACCGGTTGCAATACCTAGCCCTTCGTATCCAAGCGACACGTAACGTACAATTTCCCATTTTTCCTGAGGACGGGAAAAAACTGCTACGGGAATGAGGGAAACTTATTTCGATGAACGGGGCAGCGATATATCGTCGCTAAACGAGTCGAAGAATACCCTGCGGCATTCACGCGACCCGAATCCGCCCGGGGGCGGCTGGGGCGGAGGCGATTCCGCCCCCAGGTGGGTCAGGGTGGTGCCTGGTATATCTCATTCTGCCTGTGCATAAATAACGCGTCGGCAGAGATATTGGTTGCATCTCGTAAATCGTGGAAAGGTGTAGCATTGATCCTTTCGTATTCGCCTATTCGAATGCCGAAGGACCAGCTCCTCCTAATACGGTACACGCATACATATAGAAAGAGAGCAATCGCCAACGCGGCTGACGCAAGGAGGAAAATAATAACTGATATCGCGTGTCCCAATTACGCGCGTACCGCAGAGTATGCGTGTACGACGAAACGTGGCCAGTTCCGACAGACCATTCTCTCCGACTTCCTCCTCGATCATGTATCTTACGAAAGTCTTTTTGTTCGACGCATTGACAATCAACAATAAGGTAACTGTAATTCTTGCAGGCCAATCCGGACATCGTAATAGCCACAGATGGAGGAACGTGTCCGTCAGCCAGTCAATGTCTTCGGAAGCGGTGCTTTTGAATACCTGTCCCACATATGCCTGAAGGAATAATAGCGCTACCGATCGACGGAAAGAGAGTTACACGCATGCGACCGTGCATAAACAGCCACTATGCAGTACGTTATCTGTAACGAAAGGATGTAGCAGCACGACGCCGCACCACTTTGATCGCTTCTCGCGAATGATTCTCAAGCTCCGGCAGTTATCGCGGTTCCTTTGCACGTGCTATGCGACGTTTAACAAGCGGATCATAAGCTGCTGTTTACAAGGAAACACCGATAATAGATGACAAATATTGGCAGATGCTCGAGCTTAGACGCGCCCCGATGCCCCTAGCGACTAGAGCCTTGCCCCTTATTGCCGGCACTGGGACACCGGGGCTCCAAACGGTGCACCCCAAAATAGAGGATGACATTTACGTGGTTTCTTTTTCGGTTCGGTATTGTCGAGCTGGCTGCTTCCTCCAGCCCGACCCGGAATGCATAAATCAAGCTGAATCGGTGCGAAACCGAGTAACAATGTTCGAAGCCAGATCGGCTCTCCCTTTCGAACATAGCGACGATGAAAATTGTTGGTCGTGGTATTTTCGTGGCACAGAGGCGCGACCATAATGCGGCACCACGATGACAAATGGTACCCCTACTACACGATCGTTCAGGACGAACTAGAAAACCTGCACATGGCTTTCGTCTACATTCTAGCAAAAGATGCCACAATCTCATGATCCATTGACGGGACGAGAAATCCTTCGAGTAGCCGGACAATGCCGGGCCTTTTCACGCGGCTGAACCGTGTCCTTCTCGCGCGCACCCTACCCTATTGCGGAATTCTAGCGTGCCGAGGTTCAGCCGATAGTTGAGCGGCACCGCTGAACAACGGACACATGCATGCACGTTTTATTGCCGTTTCATCGGGTCGTCTGTCGAATCACGAGCAGCGTGTCCTCTGCAAAACCGTATATAGCGACCTGCTTAACCAGAAGGTAGTCCTGGTTTCGGAGGACACTGATTCGCGCGTACCGTCGATGGAAATGACTGATCGGGCGGGTTTGAAATCACGTAAAAATGTCTGGAAAGGGGTACGACGGTCGCGGCACGCTGTCACGCGTGTGAAGCTCAACAGCTCGCAAGAATTACGAGTTCACCGGGCGATAAAGTTGGCCCGCCGTAACACGCCTCGACCAGACCCGACCAACGGATTTCTCTTGACGCTAGGCTTCATTTTATGCCCCTTGTTTCTGCTCCATCTGAGCTTTATGATCCATTCAAGCAGTCAGCGTCGAAAAGAGTAATCGCGAATTATTCGGCGCTCGGGGAGGATACTGCGAACAACTCGATTGCCTTTCCTTTCACTGAATCTAATTGCGTTTACTCGAAAACGAAGGGTCGCGGTCACCAACGATCGTTCCAGTCGGCAGCAGAGATGGGCGTCGTCGGAAAGGAAACGCATGGCGTCGCGGTCAGGTGTCAAACAGCGCGACAGCGTCGAGACTCGGTTGGACAAGCCCGCGCCGAACGCGATGGACACGATGGATTTCTAGCGATCCGAGAACAAAGTTTACAGCCTCGCCGAGGCTGAAGAAGAAGCACGAGAAGATGCCTGGAGGAGAAGAGGGTAGGTAGGTGTCTCCGACAGCATGTGCTCGGGGCGTGGACCAACGCGAAAGAGATATACTGCTTCTCCCGAGTATTTATGGCATATCCGCACTTCGTCCGATATATATACATCGGGAGGAGCGCGAAATACCCCGAGCACATCCCGAATCATTGTTTCTGGAAGTGCGAACTACGGGTTTATTATTATCTACTTTACAGTATTCTGCACCGATCCCGAGATGCTTGGAACATGGAAATAACAGAACGTTTCGTCCGTGCTCTATATTCTTTCTCGTTCCTTCCCATAATCACGTTCCAACTGCTGACTTCTTTATTCGCAAAATCCACGGGATAAGTATACCGTTCGTTAGCCGGTAACAATATCCTGTATAACCGCTTCGCGTTTGTCTATCGTACAAAAAAGGAATGCTGATTATTCCCAATTAATAACGCGAGCCGATTGGCCAAGTTCATTCATGGGCAATGATCACCGAGTACTTATCCGAGCTACACGAACCACGATGTGCCACATTCATTGCACGACATTTTAATAGACCTCTGTGATTCAACCCCTTCGTGTAATAACCGCGCTTCTTGCGCGAATACGGGTGTAGGATAATCCGTCGCTTATATAGGAATCGTATTGTCGTTTAAACGAGGTGGCGAAGTAGCTTACATCAGAATATACAGTTACGAAATACTTCAATAGATAAGGGGCGAATAGAGGGAGGCAATTAGCACCTATCGAATGTCGATACATATAACAACCTGCGGAAATCTGATCTATGGGGGTTCCTCAGCGGGGAGCAACCTGTACGACTCGCAAGAAACGAAAAAGGGCGACGGTTCATTCATCTGGCTAAGCAGGACACTAATAGCTCACCTTCGGTTCATTCAAAACGAACCGACGGGGATCCGATTCATGGGAAACCAAAGGGATTAAGCGGCGCTTTAGACGCGCTGCGGCCTTTCATAAACGTCCTACCTACATCGGAAGACGCGAGAGATTCTCCAAACGTACATAAATAAAATTGGGCAACCTTTCGATTTAGAAAAACCATCTCGACTTCGCCGGGGAAAAAGTGTTTTCACGATCGTAAAAAAATCATAGGTCTTCGCGAGACGTTTACATTTTCCCCGCCGTTTTCTTTATGAATAAACGTCCATGCTATTTTCACTTTATGACTACTCCATAGATATTATTTATCGGAGGGCATAGACGCACGGACCACCCTTGGGATTTGAGTAGACTTTGGATTTGCCCGGTCAATAAATATCATTCGTTCCGATACTCGAGCCCCGAGGACCCCTCTGGCCTCGCTCGAGAACTGCGTGTAACTAAGCAGAAGGCCTGCTTGCTACCATGTGTTTCTCTTGTTCGAATATTAATGTATCGCAACATTTCGGGGAACGGGTATAAATATTATCGATAGCAACATGCATAGAAAAAGCACGAACGTTTCCTCGTCCTTTTTTCTTCCTGTTAGTGGAAGTGGAAAGGACGGGTATACGAGGAAAGTTTGCTACTTTAGCTGGACTTCCACTCGTGGTGGAAGGTATCCTTTAGTCAGGGTAAACGTAACGATTGTCCGCGCCGAAGGGTCGAATCTCTGGTGCTCGCACGACCCTCGGAAACGCGTTTCCATCATTAGGAAGTGTCCAAGTAGCCACTGCCGCCCAAGGCTGGCTTCAGAAAATGGCTGCTGACCATAAACCGGACTTTCGGAAGCAACCCCGATCCTTGCAAGCTTCGGGCTATTTCCTGTTTGCTTCAGGCTGAAGCACGGCATACCTTTCAACCATAAAAGTAATACATCCGTAGGGGTTGCGAGTAGGGTGTCCCGCGACCTATGCTTCGCTCCCACCCTTTCCTCCATTTCTGCCCTAAGAGCGGAGCCCGTTTCGTCCATTGTCGAATTGTACGGATATCATTGAAAGTTTTTCTGACAAATCGGTCACGTGTCGAATCACGACGCCACTTTCCACCCGTGACGGATACTCCTCAAAGCGGAAGGAGGCTGTAACCGGGAACCGATAAACAGCACCGGGATAAATAAATTATCAGGCGAGAAGAGTGCGTAAGCGCTGCGAAAATACGGCCAGCGGATTTTCTACAAACGAAGCTGACATTCGTTCAATAAGAAATGACGAGTTAGGACTATTTCAATCTCGAATTCCGACGACCCGCGGTAACATGGCACGCTTTTCTAGAGGAGCTGCTTAAAGCAGCGGGTTCGCCATTCAGCAGGGCACAAGGATAAATAGTTGACCGGCAAATTTACGCAATTTGTAGCGGACAACGCGGTCGATGCTGATCGCCCAAATAAAACTACGTCAAGAGAAGGGTAAGGTGGAGGGCGAGGCGAACAGCAATCTACGGAAATTGGTAAGAAACGACGAACCAATTTCCGAAAAAGGCCTGCGTACAATGTGGGTTCAGGGGTCAGTCGGGATGAGGGTTAATCGTCGACGAAGCGATCCTCGTTAACGCCTCACGCGGTACGCAACAAGCTTGTGAAAACGGTGGGCATTGCTCACGCTCCTCCGCTTTTAGTTTACAGTGCGGTCCTATTGTCCTTTCATTAAATCACTTAATCTGTACGAGCGACGGAAGGAAGAGAGGCTCGTTAGCGAACTAAATGTGCTCTATGCAATTGGTGCAGTCGGGCGGCAAAAGCTTCGTCTTGCTCTCGCGGACCATATTGATGATTAGCTAGATGATTAGCTGGACCAATAATTAGCTAAGTTTTTATTCGAATCTCGTGGCCACTGCTCGAGCAGAAAGCTGTGAGATGGCAGCACCGCTCACAAGCTGTATCTGCACGAGATCATCACTCCAGAAGATAGCATAGGGCAGGGTGTTATCGCGCAAGAAAGTTGAACTTTCGTCGACTACGCGTGTCCGCCGCATCGTCTAAAGTCGAGAAATTTCAATTTAAAGGCTGCGCCATTGTGCTCTCGAGGCAGAAACAGGAGTGAAATTACAAAGGGTCGACGAAAAAAAGAAAGACTACCACCGTTGCATCGTTCCGAGAAGTCACGGTCGTTTGCCAACACTTCAACCTTGATTCGCGCAGACATTTTTGTCTCCGAGTGTCGCGATCAGGCGGCGGCCTCATCACGTGAATTACAGACTTGGATGGTGTTCGTGGGTGCCATCGAGAGTCGCGTGGACAGGCGGAGAACATTGGGAACGTACAACTGCTCCGAATGAATTGGCAGGCAAGCTCGGGGTGTCTCGATCGGAACGGGGTAACTCGCCGTCCTTCCAGGGGAAGACAGCCGCGTTCCGAATAGCGTTTCGATCTCATTCGAATTTAGCAGTGATGAAATAAGCAACGAGCCATGGATTGGTCGATGCGAGACTATACAAATGAATCGTACGATTACGGTGTAAAAAATGTTGCTGCCTTTGCTAGGGCTATCCTGGACGTAGGAGAACGAAAAATCGCATAGAGTCTGCGGCACGTCCCGCGGAATGAGGAGCGGCGATAGCAAATAAATCGGTTCGCTCGCGTCACGTCTCTCGATCCGTGTCGGGACCGTAGGATCACGAAAGCCATATGATGGAATCGTTCCCGTAGTCTTTGATGTTGCCGCCCGACTCGTAAGGATGGCTACGGGGGTGACAGAATCTGATCTTTCCGCCCATCATCCGTACTCCGGAACTTTGCAATCGTTTCTCCCTCGACAGAAACCGGATGCGTTTTGATGCGCGATAAACAAAAGATCCTGGTAATGATTCGTTTTCCCGTTTTGCATACATTAATCGCTCGTTGCACAACTATGAGTAATCATTTTCTATCCACGCAACGGTCACGGAGAGTGCTCCGATTTTCCTGATATACATATAGAGTTGCATAAAACACGGAACATTTTTCTCTCGTAGCGAGGGTGTTCCCTTTATCATGATGTTATCAGAGTATCGGTGGAGTTCCCGTAGAAAATCACTCGTCCCTGCCGGACGATTCCTCCGGGAGCGAAAGAGCCTCGCGCGCACCGGTAATTGAAATTTGCTCACAGCGCTGCACCGCGTAATCGCCGTATACGTTTCACGAACGTAATTGATTATCGACCTCCACTGCTTTCATTCACCCTCCACTGTGAGGAATCGGAGAACGAGTTTGCTCGTTATGGCAGTTTGCTACGAAGCTTGCCTTCCACGAGTCCCTGCAATTGTCGAACGGTCGTTTTTCTTGCTGCGTTTACGTAAATTTCGTCAAAATCGTGCTCTCGTCGAGCAATACTTTAGCCGCCTCCTTGGGGCCAAGTTCTGCAATTATATTGCAATTAAGGAACGTTAACGATGTTTCGTCGGTCGTTACAGTTGCCTTTTGCTGCGTGCTTGGTGAGAAAAGATCTCGCAGCTCGCTTACTCGTTCCGCGGCAAAGAGATACGAATACCTTCGCTGCGACGATCGGGGTTCGTTGCCAGATTTTATGCCAGCATGGCACGATCGCAGGACGGTGTCGCAGAAGCGCAACCAACTGTGATCCGTTCTTTTCCGGACGCACCGAATCCCCTCGATCTCCGGCAGCGCTATTATATCCTCTCCTAACAAAATGATCGGGTTGTCATTACTCGACTAGCGAATCTAATGAAAGGCCATCCTCTACCTCTAATTCACGTGATACGCGTATCCGCTAGAACGGCGGGAAGGCTTCTTGTACCCTCTTATCGTGAACACATGTTGTATCACCGATCGTCGAGTTTCTGCGAAAGGTGCTACGAAATATGGTGGTTAAGGAGATTGTGACAGCTTCTGTACGATACATACTCTTCGAGGTATGTAGAGATCGTGATGGTAAAGTGCAAGCGCAGTGCCTACCTACGTAGGCAGATATAGCTACATTTTTGGCATTTCGCCTCGATCCGACTCCTGCAAAGAACTCAACCTTTTTTCCTCTGGTTCGCTCAGCTTTGCGCGGCCTATAATCGTGTATGCAAATCGTCACACAGCGGCGGGGTGAAGCAATCGTCCTGCAATCGTGCCTTATTAAGTCGTTCTGCTGATTTTCTGTATGCCATATCGGCTGGAAAACATTGGCCAACCCTACCTTGATCCCGACCAGCAGATCATCCAGTGATCCGACCCTATAAAACCACTACACACACACACACACACAGTCAACAGGAATTGGTGACAATTTTCTTTGCAGAACGTATACCTTATTCGATCATCCGGAACGTTGA
The DNA here is from genome assembly GCA_023838395.1 of Holcopasites calliopsidis. Classification (NCBI taxonomy): domain Eukaryota; kingdom Metazoa; phylum Arthropoda; class Insecta; order Hymenoptera; family Apidae; genus Holcopasites; species Holcopasites calliopsidis. Next base: position 5,436,575 of record JALHAQ010000009.1, read on the forward strand.
GATTATGCTCGACCGATCGTTACTAGAAACTGGTTTCCTATTCCAACGTTGTGGCGACATTCATCGATAAATACCGGATATACATATACATAGTTGCGAAATAACAACTCATTCCGTAGCCAGTCATGCTACTTTTACCACAAGTCTCGATGATATCGTACGTCTATTCCACTTACGCGGAGACATGTTTTACGCATTTACGAAAGGCTTATTCAAAGTTTTTCGGTAGCTACCTCGTGTATAATTTGCACTCCATCAATTCTCCCGAAAACATCATGAATTAGGAATTGCTTTCACCGCTGCATTCGAAGGTTCATCAACAGGGTTCACCGCCGGAGGATATCGAAGCAGGAATCCTTTCTAAATACGTGTGTACAAATATCTTTCTTGGATAGAATTTGAACAATTTAGCTTCGGCATAGCTGCAATCAGGGTAGACGATTTTTTGTGTGGAAATCGAACACTGGATTAGCTCGATGCAATTCAATATCGTTCTCTTTCATTCTACAGAATGTATTGAGCGGAAAAAACTCCGATTGAAAAGCCCGTCTAATAAGCTGTAATCGGAGAAACTCATAGTCGCAGCATTGTGACCGTGCTCCACCTATTTGAGTTTCTCCAAAAATTGTTAATACCATCGGAATAAATGAATCAACCGAAGAGGTTACAATTTCCTGTCCGACTAAAAGCACTACTGCCGTCAAATTTGCAAGGGTATTTAGTGCACTGAGCCACGTCACTTTAAGCAACGGATTCGCTCCTGAATGAAAGGAGATGGGGTGTTTTTATCGTGATTCCGCCACCCTCCCCCCATACATGGGAGCTCGTGAGAAACGGCCTATAGGGTAGCCATGAATCGGGCACCCCCGAGATAATCGCTAGATCGTTTCTCGGCGCGGCGTTGACAAATTCGTGGAACGATGATGGATGTTATCGACTAGTATGCGCCGTATACCGTACGAAGTCAATCACCTAACGATCAAGCACCGACAACCGGCAGCTGGAAGTTTTTAGCACGATTCCCCAAGCGATTCAGCGCCGTAGCTTTTTCGGCTTTCCTGCTTAATTAATACTTGAGCCAGTAGCTTAGAACGAAGCCGCGGGTCTGGAAACTATTGAACGACTTCTATTAGAAGGTGGAATTGGAGAGCCAACTTTTAGATGCTCGATGCGATCAGAAATTCGCAGTGAATGTCTGAAACGATTTTCTGGATACGCGGCCGTTCTGCGGAGGCGCATGATGGCCCTAGGGTGCGCGAGACCGTCACTTTGAAATGTAAATACACGCACTGCAGGGTGTACACCACTGCACGCGTAGCACTCGTTACACACAAGGATAAATTCGCTCCGACTGTACGTAGATAGGAGCGGCGAACACGTATCGGAGCTTACGTATGGACGCCAGCAGCCCCGTCGAAGAGCATTCGATGTGCATTTGCTTCACCGAACATGCCACAATGGGCCTCCGACTATAAAGGCAAATCTACCAAAAGGGGGATAAAAGAGCGGCGCGAAAGGCAAAGAAACTCGTCCCGTTCCTGGAATACACCAGAAACATCCAATATCCCCGTTATCTACCGTATTCTGCATACGCCAATATTGACTCGCACGAGTTCTTTTTTTTTGCCGAGACTCCTTGGACTGCACCGTCCCCGTTGACGATTTCGGCTAGACGCGAAACAAGAAAAGGAAAACTCCGAGGGGATAATAATAACTCCTATCGTCGCATGCCAAACGGTAATGTCGTAGGGGGACGAGGTGCGCCGCAAAGTCAGCGGAGCCGCCGCAGCACCTACGTTCGTTTCTACGCGCACCGCCACCCTTAGGAGATGGAACCGGCTTGCGGCACATGCACGCGATTGCCGACCGAGCCTGTATTGGTAGCCACGCATAATGATGCCCATTTAATATTAACGACGCCATTTTCTGAGTACAGATATCAACTGGCGGTGACTGGTCGAGGCGTTCATGAATTTTCATACGCGTTAAGGTTCCATGCGTCGCGTCCCTCAACACCACACGACCAACCGAATCAACAGCCATTGCTTTTAATTCTTCATTTTAATTTAATAATGAACGTTCTTCGGAGAAAATGCACGGAACTGCTCGTGGCTGTGCGTGTGCTCCGCTACTCCAGCACAAAATCACGGAGCAAAGACTCGTTACCGCCGCTCGCTGCTTCGCGTCCTGTATATTGGAGGAACGATCGATGCAATTTATCGATGCATAACAAGAAAATGTCACAAGCCGTGACAGTCCCTGACAGCGTTTACCTGGGACAGAAGTAGCGTGACTTTGCTGACGTCAGCCTCGGGTAGAACCTCGCCCCACCATGATATGCGTTAGTTGCAGGTGAGCAGGCGTGGTCTCTTCTCGACCAATGATGTTCACGGGGCAGGACGATACCTGAACAACCTGTGATAGCATACCCGAGGCACGCGCACCTATTGCGCGTATCGAATCGCACTTACGTCGGTTCCGCGACACTCTATTGCATCGCAAGCTTTACTAATTTCTATTTCTATCTTTCTTTTAGAAATTGTGTAATTTCAGAGCATCCTAAATAATAATAATAATAATAATAATAATAATAATAATACAAGTCGAAGAAATGGATCTCCTGAGAAGGTAATGTCACTGTACCGTCCGATATTAGATACGGCTGAAGCGAGAAGAGCAGCAGGACCTCCCAGCTGCCCTCCCACAGAGCGAAGATTACAATAATTACCATTCTTATTTACCTTCTCTGCCTCTGCGGGCTCTCAGCCTTTCCCGACATCAATTACACCCGTCAAAGTTTCTCGCTTTTATCTGGAGATTAATCGTGGCCAATCGTGGCGCGTTTTGCCACGTGAATATTCATTCTGCCCTTTGCGAAATTGCTTTGTCATTATTAACACGGGCCAGACAGCAGCCCCGTGTCCTATCTTACGCGTTGCACTGCCATTTTCATAAAATGTAGCTCTATGAGAGGCGTACAAACGTAAAAGCAAAGAATACGATATACCATTGGCCGTGCCGGGGTGTGCATGAAATGCTAGCAAAGCCGGGCAAACAACAAAGACAACAAGTTGGCAAATCTCATGGTGAGAGATTGGCGGGCGGTCGCACGTGCTGAGATGAAACTCGAGACACCAGCAATCAACTCGGCGCGGTGCGGCGCAGCAGCCAGCATCCACCACCGGTAAGGGAAGTGAAGGAAAATGGAGCGACGGTAAGGTAAGGGATGTTACGGTGCAGCACCTCCTGGGCCGATAATTCGATGTAGGGGCACCCTGAAGTACCCGACGTGCCCCATCGGCAGGAGGTCACCGGTTACGCCCCGGAGATATAAGCAAGAACGCCGCGCAGCAGCCACCCTTTGCTGGATTCGCCGCGTACGCGTTTTCCGCCCGCTTTCGGGCTCGCGCGCTCTTTTCCCTTTCTCTTTGTGCTTCATCTTTATTTTTTGTCTGTCCAACTACCGTAGGACGTCTGCAACGACACAGCAGAGGGTTGCATTTCGGCCGGTCTTCAAAGAATCGCGAACCCGTTTTCACGTAAACGCCCACCGGAAGCAGCTGTACCGGGGCGCCTGAATGGTCCGCCGATAGAAGATATAACAGCACGGGGATCCGATTACGAGGGCGCGGGGTACGTTGGGTGACCGTTTCTCATTGAACGTGCGGCAAATCCTATTGAGACATTCTTGCCGCTCGGCACCCTTTATTAATTGATCCAGCGCGACTCGAGCGGACCGAAACCCCTCTCTCCGTCGATATTTGTTTTCTACGTTCTAATCGGCCCGCGAGCACATACAATTAGCACAGCCTGAACGATTCGTTGCGCCGTTTAACGAATCGAAGAATTATGGCATTTTGAAACCCTCTCTCCTTTTTTGGTCCGGCTCGAGAGCGGCGGATGTCGGTAGAACAAAGGAAAATTCTACAAACTCCACACAGCGTCCCTCCGTGCTGGATGAAACTCCGCCTACACTACCTTACTTATTGCCCACGATTTCTTTCCCGTCTCTTTTGTCGGAACATTAGACTCTCTTAAGAAACTGGCCAACTTGTAGAAACAATCAGTCCTCTTCTACATACAAAGATCGGTGCAGCAGCTCTCGGGACTGAAGCGTACCACCCCCACTTGTTGGCGAATAGCAGTATACACATTCCTGGTGCTCTTATTAAACGTGGCCAAGAAAGGTGGTAAATTGACCAACGCTCAGACACATGGCGTCACGATTCCCTTGCCAAGTCAACAGACCACAAAGCATCGGTCTTCCAGATGGTGGAGATACGCGTCCACCTTGTCCTATTTTCCTCGGAAAGACGCGCGTCGTCATCTGCGGAGAAACGTGTCAGTTGGTAGAAGAAGTATAATATTTGAAACACCGATGATCGTTTAAATTTATCAGGCTACACGGCGATCAATCTTAAGCTTGGGTTGCTTTGAAAGAATAAGGTAGGAAGATAACAAGGAGGAGCGGAAAGCGATGTTGATAGTATTCGTTTGTGCGGGAAGTACACATTTCCAGCAAATATAATTCGGTATGCGTATGTGCCGCGCCGTACAGTAACGGTGCAATCTTTATCCACGGTTGGATAACGCGCGCGGAACTGGAAGCTCTTATAGCACGCGCAGAGGCGTATCAAGGATGCCTCGTACCAACGCCCCTGTCGACCCCTAGGTGGTCCAGGGCGTCACTGGGTGGTACGCTTTAATTCCAGACCAGTGAGCACTTCCTTTCGACTCGTTGCGAGCTCATCTCTTCCTCGATTCCACCGATATACGTTTATATTTTATACATATATTCAATATTAATAGTGTAACCGGAGCGAGCTATACTTAAACGCCTCTCGCTTCTGAGCACAAGCTTGAATCAAGTGATATTCAATAAGTTCGAACCAAACACGCCAAGTGCAAATTTCTATGGTAGGTATGAATCACGGATACGCAGGATACCTGGTAGAAAGACAGAGTTAACGGCAATTGAGAAATAGAGAAGCGGGTTGTAATTAGTTGGCACGGAGAGGGCGAGAGGCAACGTCGACCGGTGGCGCGGCAGCAATTCTGCCTTTCTAATTAATTAAATAACGATATAATTGGCGTATGGAACAATTAGTTGATTGATACACGAGACCCCGTGAGCGAGGGAAAGGGAGAAGCAGGGCCACGCAAAGGATAGATAGGGCTGTAATTTCTTTGCAATTTTTATTCGATTTACGTACAAAATTGATTGCTGTTCAATCTGTACGAGGCGATAAATGAATGAAATTAAGCAGCAGATTAGCAAGGAGAACGTTCCATGTGATGCGAAAATGGCGTAAGTCTTGTAAATAAAAAGAATCCCAACTATTTACACGACTGACATCGATAGGCGACAATTGCTTCACACTTTGTACCTTCTTCGTTCGACGTCTCATCTCGGCCGGACGGAAATTTTTCACGCGAAACAAAGAAAGAACAACGTGTAATGTCCGTTGCAAGAGGTCGATGTCGTTTTTCTGTGAACGCAGGCGGCGCCAACGAATCCTTTGATGCCTCGCCGCATGGTCGCTTTTTCAGGTAGCCACAGACGCATTAGTCACTCTTCTCGTTCTCTTCGCTTGTCCCTCCTCACGGGAGAGAATGCAGAATGCACAAGTATCTAAATGAACTGCTCGGATTAGTTAACAGCCACGAACACGGCATCCCTCGCTAGCACGGATCACTTTTCTTCGTACATTACTATAATCCTCGCTACAGCGCATCGTCTATTTTAATTAAAAATATTATCCCGAGTGTATCTGAAGATACTTGAACGCACGACCTCCCAAAGTTTCGAGTCAACTTTTCGTCCAAGTGGCACTAAAAGTTTTTGCGGAAGAGGGGCAACGGCGAAGGGGCACCGTTTTATTTTCCAGTGAAAAAGTGGTTCACTCAAGGCACAACGTCCTTGTTCTTTAAGAAATCAAGTATGAAGCCATCAAGCTGCCAGTAAATCGTGAGCTGCGCGGCAGCCACTGTTTCTTTTTCTACCTCCAATCTCGGCGCCAGTCGGAAAGCCAAATCATGGCCTCATTATAAAGTAATTAAAACCCATTACTAATGCTATCCTTTATCGGTGGAAGGCAAAGGGCAGAAGCCGACGCACAATGAAGCGGCGGTCGGACCCTCGTCTCTTCTGGCCAAGGCTTGAATATAGAGCCTCGATTTTGGCTGCATAATCCAATAGGTAATAGGAAGTACGGCAGGACACCTCAAAGCCAGACCCTCCGATCCGTCAATATCCGTCCTAGGATGAACTTTCAATGGGATTTTCGTATGTTTTAATTGAATTTGCTTCGTGATGGACAACCATTGGGCGACCTTCGGCACAATGCTGTAAGAAACGTTCGACAGCGTTACTAATTCAACTCGAATGAAGCAAAAGGAGAGTACGATTTGAAGCAGGGACTTGTTTTGCATTTAAAACCGTGGTTAAAAGTGAAACAGATTAATAAAAGAGTATGAAGCCTTCAAACCTTTCTTGGAAAAAGTGCTAATTCGCAAGCAGCGAATTAACCTCACCGCTTAATTTTTCTTCCGCGAAAAGAACCTTCATTCTCTTCGGTTGTTCGGTAAAATGTTCAGCGGTGAAAAAGGTGCGACATTTTCGCGATCTTATCGAGAAGTTAGCTATCGCTTTTCGCATTCCGACAAAGCGGACTGACAAAGGTACCGTGATGACAGAGGAATGATACAAATTGGGGTCGGGAGCATAAGGGTCCTATCGGCGGGTAAGAGATCTTATCAGGCTAATGGACAAAAGTCACTGCAGGTAAAATTGAAGAGTCATTTGTTTTAGAACCTAAACATAAGGCAGTTGCTCTTTCAAAGTTCTCTCAAGTCTTATACAAGAGAAAGAAAGAAAAAAGGAAGGGGCAGCTAGAGGAGGAAAGTCAAAGGACAATTAATTCGAACCGAATCGCCTACTCTTGAATTTAATTTCATATCGATAGTTCGTAAAGAACGATAGAAGCTGATGCTAGAAACGATAGCTTCTCGAGAGAAGCAACGACTTAATCGAACATTGAATCACGGAATATTTTGACATCTAATCGCGTTCCGATTAATTTAATTGGCTACTTTACTAGCCGAGCCAAGTTGCCCAGCGAAGCCCCGTAGGCAAGATACTTTCCAGAAATCTCCCGAAAATGTTAAAGCTCCTCCAGGGGCGCGAGAGTGGAGAAGAAGGGTTTTGGGTCAGTCGGCGTATCGTCGCGTAAATAGATATAAGAAGCTCAACACGGATCAGCGTGCAGGTAAAATATCTCGGCCCTTTATAGATTTACTCACGCCCTCGCATCCTTGTTTACGTGATCATAACCATCCGTCGCTAAACATTTATCGTCTCCGCGAACAAAAACCTGGATAACGTTGTTATTACTATTATTGCGCGCCTGGGGCGTTCCTCAAGTGCTTTTCGCTTTCAAGTATCGAACGTACTTTTTAAGATGAGATCGCGCCTGGATCGAGAAGCATCTTTCGTTGCATCCGGGATCGTCCGAGAGCGGTAATGCTGCAACCGTAAATTGGTGGACGTTCACCGTACAGTAATTGAAACTCTCGTGAACTTAGCAAATGAAATCTCGGATCGGTGATTGGTATTATTATTCTGGACAAACGCTCGCACGAGATTACCAGTCTCGTGCGCTCAGTTTTATGGAAACTAAACTCACCGTCGCTCTACGCACAACGTATCTATTAATTGCACCTACCATTTATTCGCCCCTTTCTCCTTTGTTTCACAGATGGAATCCCTCTAGTTTGTCCCGCTGGCTGCCGTTGACGAGGTGCGAAGAAACCACAGTCACGGTGCTATTTACGCGTGCACTGCGATTTCGAAGTTTTATAAAAATGTCTCACAGGTCGTATTGCTAAGAAACACGAGTTTCGCGATCCGTGTACGTTCCCTTTCGACCGTGCGGCAGCGTCGACTTTTAACTTTGACATCCCTATCTTTTATAGGGCTGTAGAATCGATGCCGCTGGACCCTCGTAAATTGTACGCAGGCTGGCGTGTATTGTGCTCGGTGATTTACCGGTGCAAGTCCATTAGTCGTAAAGCAACGCTCCTCTCGCCATCGCTAGATGACGGACGATAAGACAAACTGCGTTCTCAGCATATAACACCAAACAACCGATGCCCTGTGCAACTACGAACCACGCGATCGCTGCCTGTACCAGAAACGCTTCCAACTTCCCTTTCATCGGCAGTCAGAACTCGCCCTCCTTCTCCCCACGGATCTCCGTTGCACTCTCCACCGTAATTTACGATCTTGGCCTCATCATTACGAGCCGAATGCCTCGACCTTCGTTACGGCACCACAGAGAGGCAAAGGTAAAACGGATGATGCTCCCCGATAGGTAGTGCGCGCTATATACCCTGCTATAATGAGGTATTGCCGACTGCGAATCGTCCGAAATTTGCAATCGATGCTACTTATATTTGGTCTGTGCAAAACAATCTCTCGATTCAGAGCTACTACAGTTCTCGCTGCGCTGAAACGATTCGATGCCCGCTTACAAAATGTTGGACAACTTCTTCTTATTTGTATTACGCGCTGTCACATTCCGCTGATTTTAATGACAGCTCATGATGTACCTTTTGTAGCAAGATTTAAACACATTTCGCAACATGATACAGCAAGAAAGCGATCAAGTTTTTTCCACCCTTTTGCTTATATCTTATGCAAGGTGGAGGTTTTTCTGAACCGCAGCGCAGATAATCAACCATCGTACAACTATACGGAGCCCTCGATGCAAAATCCTCATTACGCTCGGTAGAATTCTATTTTTCTTCGACAAATAATGGTAATTACTGTGGTAGTGAGCGATTAAAGAAGCAAATGAGGCAGGATGCGCTGATATCTTGGAGTTTTGCGGGACTCCGTCGTGCAAAGGCGCATCCACGGAAAAAGTGTACGATAGCGAAGGCTCGTCGTACGCGTAATAATTGCCGTTTCGCAAGAAGCCTAACGAGATGGACATTAATGTACTCGTTGCACGCGCATGCGAGAGGATGTCTAATATTTTATGGGATCCTGCACGCATCGCGGAATAGCGTTCGATGCTGTCGGAATGAACGTATTATGGAGTGCTGCGACGTTCCCAGAAACAATGTCTGCCATGATTATGATTCGGAGAGGATTTACGCGTGCCGAGAAAATCAGGTGACAGAATCGGTGTCTTAGAGGTTGTCGTTCGAGACGATAATGGTAGCAGCGGTACCATTGAATTGTGGCCAACTGCTTTCCTTTGTGATGCTGCTTCTTCCCGTGACGAGCGGTCAGGCTCGCTGTTATTGTGCCGGATTTCCTCGGCTACTTTCTTGAAAAGGGAGTCGTAACAGAGCAGTAACGCGAAGTCCTCTATTGCTACCAATCCACGGTCCTGGACCAAGAAACATAATGAAATTGTAAGGATACACGGAAAAGGAAGTCTTCGTGGGCGTGTAAAAATTTCTATCCCGCGGGAAGTATAGGTCAGCCTACTGCGGACCTCGGATTGTACTAAATTTCAACAGATTCCACGGTAATTTCTAACTGTTTCCCGATTGTGCGTTTACAGCACGCCGCCTCCACAAAAGCCGACGGTACATGTTAGGAAGCGTCAATTGCTTTCGGCAAAACTTACTGTGCATGTGGCATTTTCGGGATGCCATCTGCTGAAGGGTAGGTAACGAATGGTACGCTCGACATCCTTAGGATCAACGTGCCTATCTCATGATTCCTAAATGATTACAGTGTTTACGTGTTCAACGGTACACATTAAAGTTCGTGCCGATGAAAATACATGTACGATATACGGTATATCGAGCCAAGGCACGCTTGCTCGACAGTAATATTCTATTGTAAAAAACGAAAAATGTCTCTATAAATGTATCTGTGATGAATCGTCTTACAAGTACGGTTGTTACAATAGCTCGACGACATTCTGAGGAATCGGTCAAGTTCTTTCCTCGGAAGGCGCGTAAAGTTCAAAGGCGACTAGGTATCTTTAAAGAAGCCGGAAGTCCCCGGAAAACGGAGCACACGCTTTCTCGTTGGGCCCTTCCTGTCACTCGAGACCCTTTTGCTAGCACCCTAAAAACCCGCTCCTCCCACCGCGGCACGTTAATAGGTGATTCTTTACCTAGTGGGGTAGCTGCTGTTGGGCATTCGTTATTCTTCTGTCGATGCTAGTTGCTCGATGGAAGCGCTTATTATTTGGTAACAGGACCATCGTCCTAGAGGGTGCCAATATGGTCATGCCCACTGCACGAGGCTGGGGTGTGCACGCTTCGAACTTGAACGTCATCATCGAAAATCGCTGGTGTACGTGCATGTCTGTCGCAACCAGTAACGCGTCTGCCAGGGCGCAAGGATAATAAGGAATAGTAAAAACCAAAAGGCAATCTTGCTTTCGCTCGAAACGCCGCAAAACACGGAAACACTCGTTGAAATTCTGCAACGTTTGCACAAGACAACGTTACACGCTCTTGCACACGCACACATACCAAGCCGAACAACACAGAAGAAGCGTGTACACCATGGGTGCAGCTGCAACTCTCACGCCCCCGTCACACCCCCAGTGATGCAGGGGGTAGCACGAGTTTTCGAATAACGGTGTATTCATTCGCGTCAGCGCGTGTGCCGTCTTACTATTCTCTCGACATTCATGCAAACGAATTACGCGAACGTCACTTTCCAATTGCGTACGTCGACTGCGTTAAATGAATAGTGATCGAGGGTGTGCAAGTCTTCTGTTATCAATACAGTACTACCTCAAATCGCTAAGCCGCGTCGGAATCAAGAAATGCCAACTACAATTAATCGGTCGAGAATGATTAGGGTTAAAAATAAATCGAAGAGAGAAGATGGAACAGTTATTGAGAATTTCTACATTTCTCAGGTGTAGCACTGTAGTAGATTACGAAGGGGTGGAGAGCCCTAAGGGTCCGCCTTTCGAGTAAACTACTACAACTACCTACCAATATCGGTACCAGTACCACCACCGCCGCCGATGCAGTATCTGCCACCCCCGGGGGCAGTAATCTCGCATGGAGATCCAGCTTAAACGATAGGCCCCGTTTCCAGCGCCGCCCTCGTACGCGAGACGCTTAATTTCCAAGCAAAACGAGTATGCCGTAGCCACCACCCGGTCGCCTGGTTTCCACGAAAATACTTTGCGTCCAGTTCTTCGTCGTCGTTTACCGAAAGAACCATTCGATGCCATGTTATTATTCGTGGCTCGAATATTTCCATATCGCGCGACTAGGCGAGGCTAATACTACCATCAGAACACCGAGCCAACCCCTTCCTCGAAGATGGCGCGCCATTAAAGAGATTCCCTTTTTCTTCCTTCCCAGCAAAGGGGACGGCCTCATGGTCCTCGGACCAATTTGACTAGCTGCAAGCACACAAGTATCGTCGACATTTCACGCGAGTATCTGGCTATCCGCTCTCTCGGAATCGGTACAAGGGAGACGATCCAGAGTGTCCAAAGTAGACGAAATGAAGCATCCTCTTATTAAGGAAGAGGACAAAATCGTGGGAAAAATCGTAATAAATGTAAGGCAGAAAGGGTGGCTGCGAAGTAAACGTTCATGATGGTTCGATATAGCCTTCAGGAATATGAAACGAGAAGAGATATTATCGTGCCGGTGAGTCGGAATAAAACTAGAAACTGGAGGAAACAATTACCCCGACTGCTCGGTGGAAGATGTGGCTAATGATAAGTGGTTGGCTGCTCTCGGGCCTACCATAGTCGCCGTATTGCCCACGGTCTTCTCTTCCAGCGCCATTTTCCCAATGCGAATAGAAGCTCTTCTTGCTTGCCTTCGCATCTCTTTCCTCGTCGTCTTCCTTTTTCAGTTCTCGTAATCGTTGCGGAAGATCGTTGAAACGGTCGCGGGATCGGGTTATTTGACCAGTTGACTTTCTCGGCGAAAGACACGACGATCTTTCTACTTTGTACGCTCCGATCGGGATTGGCTGTCAAGTCCCGGTAATTTGCGTAATTATACAGACTGGTGTCAGGTAAAAAAAAAAAAAAAAAACATACTTGTATCGGAAATGGAAAGCAATGTTTCGAGCGCAATTAAGTTATGAACGAGTGCATTCACGATTATATCGATCACGGTGCGCCCCGTGCATTGATCATGAATTTCGGTCGATCGTTCTTCTTCCGATAGGCAGGGTGGGAAGTGGTCCTAAGACGGGACACGGGCACGTCACATATAAATATAAAACATGAGCATAGCGATTTTCGTATTTCAATTTCCTCGTCTGACCGCGTAATGTATGCATTTTATAAAGAGACTCGGGAGCTTTGCGCACGATCGTTTATTTCGCCTGGTGAAGATCACAGTGTTCACAGAAGGCATCTAATTGCCAACCTCTCGCATCTCGCGCTCCTCCATAAACTTAACGACCGGCTTAACGGTTGGCCCTGCCGGTATGCTAAAGAGCGTTTCTTCGGCTATTCCATGAAGTACCCTGTTAAAGACTCGGATGGGCCATTGTAGCGTTTCAACGGTGTAAAGGACCACGTTCTACGCGAGATGCCCGTCCATCTTGCTCGTGTGCAATCGTAAAGTCGTTAAATTAATATGCAACGAACTCATTGGCTCAATTACTTATCGTTTGGTTTCGAAGTTTTATGAAAAAAAGAAAAGGGGGCGAGAAAGAAAGGCACCGGCAGAATGTTTCTTCTTACGGTTCCCGCGGCCACGAAAGCCGGTGATAAGCACAGGTGCCGATCCCCGGCTGCGTGTCTGGACGAGACTAGCTTTATTCGATTTTTCCATCGGTTTGCATGATTCTGATTGGGGCGATTGAGAAGAAACGTGGAGTTTGAGGGGGGTGCAGGGCGGCAGAGGGTCCATGATTGCCGGGACATTAGTGTAATGAGAGTCTTGAGTTAAGGGGTAAAACGTGGTAGCGGCTACCGCAGAGCTTGCGCCCGCCATGATTAGAGCCTCTACTGCATTTTCGCCGATATCGTGAGTTCACGAAATCGCTCCTGCAATTTCATTCCAGCCTCGGAGATCTTCCTTCGCTCAAGCGAAAAAGGAACGTTGGCGGTACGATAGACACTTGTACGCCGAGGAAAAATAGAGAGAAAACGACGCCGTGGCGGAGGCGAATCCATTTTCCCAATCGACAAGTAGGCATTATATCCATGTACGTAGATAGGCCTAGGTACATCTGTCAACCTGCATTAACCAGGGACACATACGTGAAGCGCCACGTGTGTAAACGATGAAAACGTTGTACGTTGCTATCGATATGTGATTTACGATTCTACATAACGATGTACATCTGACGTAGCAACAGGGGCTACGCGCTTGCTGCCGTGTCACGTTAACAGAGAGTATCCCAATTTCTGTATCACTGTACGTACCTCTCCCAGTCCACATTGCTCTCAATATTTCAAGACTATCGCCGTTTCCCGCTACTCCTCGTGCATAACAATTTTCCAATCTCGTCCAACTGATTTTCGTCATTGAAATTTCTCAGCCTACACACATACAGCGGTGCTTCATCGGTTGCCTGTGCATAGGTGTACATGGTACCAATATATTTTATTCTTCGTACCTACGATCTGTTTCGATACCAACAATTAATTAGACGCGCAACATTATTTTCTTCCAACAGAGGATCATAATTAGGGGTTTGACTACAATTCGGATGCAAGTAAAACACGTTTTGTGCTGGTTCCGCCAGCAGATAGGTCAGTCTGTACCGGGTATTACATATTCAGTGGCCAACGCCATTTTGCCTCGACCATTTTTGTCGATCAAATCTTAATTGTTGGCTGGCGGCTGTCCGAGGCGTGGCCACTGGTTGGTTCAGTTTCTGCCACGCGATGCACGAATGCACTGCTTTCTTCTGCTTCTGCTTCTTCTTCTTCTTCTCCTTCTTCTTCTTCTGGTGCTGCTGTTTTTTTTTTATAGCTTTAGAAAGACTCTTGTCTGGAATCTTGTATCATGTTTGATCCGTTGCTGTTGTTCACTGATCAAGCTAAGCAAGCCGTGCTCCTATACATAAACTTCATAGCAAATGTGCATAATATCAAACAAAGCGACCGCTGTGCTCACACTGAAACACACCGGATTTCTAGACCGTAAAGTTCAGTATTACGCCATTACGACGTCTTAATTCGCTTCAAAGAAATTGTCCGCTGAACGGCGACAATTAGTAATAACAGGAGCTCACAGTTTACACGCCCATGTACGTTATGATAATGGGAAAGTAAATTTATAGTTTATTTTCATTAATACGAAACAACCATGAAAAATGATAATTGTACATACAATACCACTCATCGGGCCCTATCGATGCACGGTGCACAAATAAATCACGTATACAACGAAGCTCGCATCGATCGTTGGTCGGAACCAGTAACGCGATCCCCTCCAATTCGATGTACATCTTATTTGCAAAAATTCCTATAATCCGTCTGCCTTTAATATGCTTTTAGAAGAGCTTGAATCGTGTGGCTGTATTGGCAAGATGTTCTGATGCGCCGCAGACGTCAGCGAGTTTGCGGTCTTCAAATTACAATATGAGGAAAACGGGCGAGCTAAGATGGTATGGACCGCGGTCCGGGGGTGGGATGTAGAGGAAAGGTCCCAACCCATGCGCTCGTCGAATAATAGCGTCCTGATTATATGCATTATATAGGCCGAGATTGATACGGTTCGTAATAAAATAATTGAAATAATCACACCCCACAAGGTCAGTGTTACGCCAGAAATCTGTTCACCAAATGGAATAACAGTGAACGCAACGAGTATATCTGGAATGATCGAAATCCATGATTAATAATTCAATACCTTTCTCCTGCTCGAGTTGAACTAAACGATTTCTAAGCTCGTGCTCGGTAAACATAAGATTCGTTAGGCGGGATGGCAGGAACTTTTTGGTGGGGTGCAAAATCACAGACAGCAACTGGCGCGGCGCATCGTTTTCTGTCAAGATCCCCACGGCGCCAAGGAGACGCAGCATCAGGGTACACACATTCACGCACACACTATATCGCTACTTTTTGTCCCATTCAGAGGCAATCTTAATATTATCCTTCGAATTACGGCCTTCCACAGATCGTGCGCCCTCGTCGTCTACGCGCACCGCCGAATTACACTCCACTAAACGTTAAATGCTCGCATAAATTTCCCAAAAAATTCATTATCCTTTGTGTCTATCTGTATGTATGTATGAACCTCGTTGATACACGATTATCGGCAAATAGTGAGTTAATAGTAGCGTTCACAGCGCTGCGGGTCAGCAAAAATCTCGAAAACTGTAGCACGTGTTTACTATACTTGAACATAATTATAAGCTGCTGCCGCAAAGGCGGCGCAATTTCAATCAGCAGTAGTTTTTAATTTCGAATGCCTCTCAATTTGTACAGGAGAAGCGTGCGTGTTTATGGTTTCCACGAAAGCATTACAATCAACTCTATTTGATGGTCTCTTTTTCGACGTGGGATTGAAGGTAGTGCATCATTTTGTAAAGCTATTCCTAGAATTACGAGGAACTTCCCTCCGAATACATATTTCTTGCAATCATTAGGAGATTTATAATTTTTTAATGTAAGACAGAATCCACGTTAAATATGAAAGACAAAAGGAAGAGCGAATCCTAGCTTCGATGGGACTCTTAGGAAGTCGACAGAATTTTTCGTATCTTACTAGAATTACAATGTGACTCTGCTTTTTTCATTGTCCCCTTTTCTCAAATCAAGCTACTTCTCTGTTAATAATATAGTTCGCTTATAGTCCGCGTTTCAAATCTGGGGACCAATCGCGAACATATTCCACCACAGACGAGATACGTAGGAATATCCCTATACCCTCTCACTGTGGTGTGCTGGATGCATCCCTTTATTCCTCACCACGCGCTGTGGAGTGATATTTACTTTAGAAAAATAAGAAAAGTACGTAAAGTATTTAATCGGAATTTAGTTAATGAGACATTTGTGCAGCAAGTGAATACAGTGCGACGGCAACAAATTTTCATAGATTATAATTTCCATAGAGAACAGGTAACGTACGTGCATGCAAAGATGGAGAGTGAAATTTGTTGCGTTAAAGAGCAAGATACGCGCTGGTCTCACGTATGATTTATTACCTTCGCCATGCTATTGCCGTCTTTAAAAGTCAATTGCTAGTGTTAGTAATCCATAAGAAACACTTTTCTTTGCGAAGTAAGGTTACAATTCACTAGGTGTATAGATCTCTCGCATTCGGCGAAATACCCTGCTGTCTCGAGGCAGCCCTGATCAGTATTTGTAACTAGATCTGCAGCGCCCCCAATCTCTCCGAAACGGTATAAAAAATTGGCGGCCAATTTGAAATATGAAAACGTTCGCGCGCGCCTAAGGCTGCGATATCTAGCAGCGGCAAAGCGACTGCTGAGCAGCATCGCGGAAGGCCTTTCTCTTCTCCGTCATTATTGTAATTTGCAAATTTTCCGATGATCCTGACGAAAAACTGCAAAAGGTGGGGGGGGGGGGGGGGCATGGTTCCACGTTAAACCATCCTGAATACTCGATATACTTTGGGAATGAAGCGAGTGGGAGTTAAGGAGCTACAGAAAGGGGGGTTGAATGGTTACGAGTTAAGAGAAAGAACGGGAAGGAATGAAGAGGGTCGAAAAATGAGGAGGATGAAACGCAAAGTCGGTGGCGGATTGGCGGCCTGGGGCGCGGTTGCAGATTCTCGGCGTGATGTCGGTGATTCGCGGCTTTGGTGCCCAGTAATCGTCGGTCCCCTTACCCAACGTATTCCTCCTCCCTCGCAACTTGCCTCCCCGAATTTGCTCCTCCGCACTTTCCTTTGACTGCCCTCGCCTCCCTTCGCCTCTCCCTTTACCTCCCGCAGGCATCTCGTACCTGTTTCACCCTTTTGATATGGCGGAGATCGCTGTAAACCGGTGGGCGAAGGGATAGAAGGGGGGCAATCTCACGGTAAATGCAGCAATCGCTTGATGTGCCGTCCGCATTAATATAATTAGTCACCCCGAGCGTTCGAAAGCGACCCGATGTTCGAAAAGCCGACTCCACTTGTCTCGCATCGGTCCTGTTTAGTTCGGAGCATCACGACGGAGCCGGGGGCGCAATGCGTATAGGTAAAACATGCTAGATTGTTACAGATGCTAGGGGTTAGAGGAATAAGGGCGTGGTAGATCCATGCTGGATCATTTTCATTTCTATCCGCGTATACTGCATAGTCCCCACCCTAAAGTATCCATCCATTTTTGCATGCCGTACGTTAGTACCTGTGGCTATCGAATAAAAAAACGAGGCGAACTAATATGTTCGTACTTATACCACTCTTTCCTAGAATGGCGCCAAAGAAAATTGATGAGCCCGAACGGAAACCGCTAATTGGTCGTGTGGGTACCAACCTGAAAGTTGGTATAGTAGGCATACCTAACGTTGGGAAATCAACCTTCTTCAATGTCCTCACGAAAAGCCAGGCGGCTGCTGAGAATTTCCCCTTCTGTACCATCGACCCCAATGAAAATAAGTATCGAAATTTATCACAAATATTTACTTCTTTCTATTCGTACTAACGCCGTTTTGCATATACACTTTCTCACCTGTGCAATTCACCATTAACTTGCATGTCGTTTGTTTGCTACTGTCTTTCGAGTAAGCCGAATAACCTCGGAATGAATATTCCGAGCAAAGGTCCTGCCAATCATTGCGATACTCTTAACGATGTGCGATGAATCTTTGCAATGCAAGAAACATGATAAACGTAATGACGTCAGCTACTGTAAGTTTTCCGCGGATACGTCGTTTATTACAAAAAGGAGTTTTTTCCGATTCATTAGAGGATATCCCCGTGAAGAATATATTCCCTCTTGGCCGGAACCTAGTCGGTGCTTGTACCCAAAAGCAAGTGCTTGCTATGCCTTCCACGAAGACACCAATCCATTCACTAGACTTCCTTCAAAATGCGAATCCAGAAAGTATGGGAATATAAAACCACACTTTGAGTCTGCTAAAGGGCCTTACGCAATTCGGGATCCCTATCTGGAAACCGAAGCGAGGACAAAATATTTGGCAACTGAACCAACCTGTTTCGTTGTCTTGGGAAAACCTGATTTAAATACTACTAAACTTGCAACTATGATAGCAGAATCTTGGAATTGCGTTCTAATTTCCCCTCTACATCTCATAAATCAGGAAATCCAAGGGGGCAGCGAAAAGGGCGAAACGATGAAAAATATTTTGAAAACGGGCGATTGCTTAGGTCCGGAGATTGTCATGAATCTGATAGCTTGCCGGTTGAATAAAAGGGACGTGTTTCACAAGGGATACATCGTAGAAGGTTTACCGCTAATTCCAAATCAAATACTCGATTATTCCTCCTACACAACCAATACGAATGAGAAGAAGAATACGGACAGCGCTTTCGAAAATTTGATCGAGCTGTTCGACTCGTCTCTTCACAGGATATGTAACACGACAACTGAAACTAATAAAAATCACAATGAACAGCGACGTGATACCGAAGGTAGTCCTATTCCCTGCAACCGAGAATCAGTGAACCGACAGTGTGTAATGAAATCCAACTTTGAACGTTTTATTTTCAGTCAAGTTGAAGATATTTTCACAACGTGGCCTGTAAAACCATCGATAATTGTATACGCGATGTGCCCGGATGCAGACGTTGCGAGAAAGCGTGAACAGTTTCGTATAGATCCGATAACTGGACGTACCGTGGACGCGAGCCTCGTAGGGATGAGTAAAAATATTGAGATACTGTTTTCTCATGACAAGATGCGAAGTGACATGAACGTTTCTTTCGAGCTGTATCAAGAACTTGTGAACGAGGAAGAAATTTTGGACGAATACCAGGGGATATATTTATTGAGAAGGCTCTCTGATCACAAGCAGAACGTGAACGCGCAATGTTTATTGTACAAGCGATTCGCAATGCCTGCCATCGATAAATGGATTTTATTGCACAATCCACAAAACGTAATACGGGTAGACGGTCGTGCACCGGTATCGCTAATGTACCAAATCGTTGTTTCGCGATTGCGTACGTTGCCAATTCCACGCGTAATCCTGCCGAGAAAATTCTTAGGTCACACTGCATTAGAATTCGGAGGCGAGTCAGCAGAAATGCATGTGGCCACCGATGAATTTGAAGGCAAGTCGAACGACGAGATATTCCAAGATTTGACAAACAGAGAAACTGTTTCGCCTTTATATCCCTGGAAATTGTCGACATGGAACTTTCTTTGTCCAGTTGAACTAGCCAAAGGAAGAACAGTGGAAGGCACGGGGAAATGCGCTGTGCGATTCATGAACAACATCTTTTTTCTTTCCTCGAACGAAGCGGCCGATTTATTTCTGGAGAATCCGAGAACATTCTTGTTTCCATTTTCTCCCCGACCAACTTGTAAAATTGCAGTGTTCGGCCCTAAATATTCTGGCAAGTCTGAGCTATGTAAAAATTTGGCTCGAGCCTTCGGGGGTACGGTTATAAACGTGAACGAAATCGGCAAATCTTTCGAATATACCGATTCGGACACTTCGATTTACTCATCAACTTATACGACGCTGAATGAAAAAATTAACAGAATCGTAAAGGCTATAGAAAATGTGCCGAAGCAAGAGATAGACATAGAAGTATGGAGAGATGGAGGCTTCGTCATAGATGGTTTGTGTCCCGATATTGATTGTTGGAAAACTATCGTAGAGGATTCAAAGATTATCATCGAAGATGCGATCGTTCTATTTGAAGAAGATCCCTATGAATATTTGTTATCCAGATGGAATATCGTTCAAAGCAATCGATTCGTTGACGAATTTGAAGGGGAGTACCAAGAATTGTTTGACGAACAAGATGGTGAAGAAAAAACGGACGAGCTCATTGAATATCTTACGCATATTCAGAAATTTCAATGCAATTGGGCAGCAATCGAAGAAAATGTGACACATACGTGCCAGAATCTAATTTCTTGCAATATTAGCAAAATTAAGAATGTGTCTGAGTATGTTATTGGTCAAATTAAAGATCGTTACATCGATGAAGCAAAAATGATGACCGACGAGGAAAAGGAGAAAGAAAAAGAGCTAGCAGAGTATATTGCCATGACTGATAGCACAGACAATATAGAGGAAGAGGAAGAAGAGGAAGGAGAACAAGGTGAAGATCAAAGAATGGATTATGATTTTAAGGAGAATAATCGTCGCTTTGGAGACACCAATGACTATTGCCCAGTAGCGCTACTGAGATATAATATTCTCTGGAAAGGTAAGAATGACTTTAGTAGCATTTTCATGGATAGAATATATCTGCTCTCTAGTGCCGGGGCTCTCGAAGAATTTCTAAGTGGTCCACAGAAATTGAGTCTTCCACTACGAAAACCGTTGCCCACGATTCCACCAGCCCGAGTGAGTATTATCGGTCTTCCGGGAAGTGGAAAAAGCACACTAGCAGATGCGATATCTCGGGAGTACGGTTTAGTTCATATCGATTATTTGAAATGCTTTACTATGTTTATGAAATCTCGAGGAATGCCGGAAATAACCCGTAACGATGTTCTCGTAGCACCTGAGTCCCTTTTGGATAAGGTGAAATTACCAGAAGACCTGAACGATGAAAAATACAACAGTGATGCGGCCACGATACAAACATTCGTGTCACAATACTGGCGAACAGGGAATACACTTCCAGAAAAAATGCAACGCGAGTGTTTGTTACAGTTTTTCGAGGGACTTCACAATCGGCACGGTATTCTGCTGGAACAGTTTCCGAGTTGTCCACAAGACGTAGAGACCGCGCTAAGAAAATATGCTGTGCCTGAGATAGTAATAGAGCTACGTTGTGATAAAGAAACGGCATTCGAAAGAATGATGCCGAAATTCATTGAATCTTGGCAAAATAAACTAGAAATAAAGAAGCATGCGGAACAATCGCGATACGCGGACAGACTTAAAGATTACGAAAAAAGACGCGACGATTGGATTCGCAAAACGTTGCGTGAAAAGTCCAATCGACGATATATGTTGGCAGACGAAGATGAAGATGAGTACGCGTATGCGAGTGACATCGACGATGGTGATGAGACCATTGTGGAAGGATATGCGCAGAGCGATGACTTCGATGCGGAAGAAGCAGAGCTTGCAAGATTCGAGTTGGAGGAGAGATGGTACAAAGAAAATCCTGAGCCTGTGCTGTTTACCGATTGGGAAGATTTTGAGACAGCGAAACAAAGAATCGAGCAAGAATTCCAGGACATGTACGAAAGCGATACGCAGAAATTGGACGGTACGAGAAGTGCTCTGGAAAATCAATCCATACCATATATCGTAGTGGATGCGGAAGCGAGTCCTAAAGACATTCTTTTGCGGGTTATGAAGATCTGTTATCCTTATATTCATAGAGATGTTTCTATTCTAGAGAAAACATACACTATTGATCCTGAAACAGCCGATAGCCTACTCGATTGCGGCTACTTTCTTCCGAGTTCCTTTGGCCGCTGGTGTCCGGTCCAATTGTACCAGAATAAAGTTCCCCTGCAGATGTTTCTCCCATTAGAAGCTCGGCAAGAGATCTGTCCACTTATACATCGGCAATTTATTTTCTTTCTTGGCGGTAAGGATGCTCAATCTGAATTTAGAAGAAAACCGCTTACGTACATTGAACAAGATTCCTGCCTACCGGTTATTCCATTTCGACTCTCCATCATTGGCCCACCCAAATGCGGAAAAACGACTCTTTCTCGTCGATTCGCGAGAAAATATGGTTTGAAAGTAATAACACGCGGCGCCGCATTACGTCACGTTCTAAAGTATTTTCCTTGGACGGAAGCAGCGCGATCGGCGGAATCTAATCTCCGAGCAGGTGATCTTGTTCCAGAGGAATGTGTACATCGTTCCGTTGAAGCGTATTCAATCGATCCCAGTTCGATTTCTCAGGGTTTCGTGCTAGATGGTTTTCCCTTGAATCGTAAAGAATTCGAGGGACTAACCTTTCTCGGTCTTCAACCAATGATTGTACTCGATCTCAAAGCGAATTTAACATTCTGCTTGGACTGTTCGGCCAACGAAATTGATGACATGAGAGGACCTCCGAACTTCTCGAGCAGTTTTTTAGAACATCGGTACGCAATGTGGGAAGAGGAGCAGCGATTTTTTCGAGATTGGTCGAAAAAATTCACTCAAAATGTGATCGAGCTGAATGCGTCCAAGTCCAGGTGGTACGTGTGGGCTCGGGCTGACGAACAAGTGTGTTCGAGATATACGATTATTAGATCATATTTTCGAGAGTGCGACTACGATAAGGTGCATAGCTTGAAATATATGAGCGTTTCGCCCTACGAATTCAAAAGACGTCAAAGTCAATTCGAAGCGTATTGCCCCCTCTGCTTGCACCACAATGGGACAATGAATACCTCGGGATCTCCTCCAGAGAATCAGGGCATGGTTCAGTTTAAGCAACATTTTTATTGGATTTGTTCAGAGCATATGAATGATTTCGTTCAGAATCCACAGAACAATCTTCCACCAATAAACACTGCATACCTTCGAAAGGAATGCGCGCGTGTTTTGACCGAAACGATAGATTTGGAACATCCTTGTTGGGCCAAGCGTCTGCAAGTCAGGGGATTTTGTTTAGTGACGTATGTCGAAAACCTTCCAAATCGTAGACTGGAACCTGGAAAATCGACCATAGGGATTTTGTACAAAGATGATGTGTACCTGTTTTGTACAGAGGAATGCCGCGACGCATTCTTGGCGCAGCCTAGCAAATACACAAAGATTAGCATCAACTTTCTGCATATGCCACTAACAGTCGACATAAATACTTTACCGTGCCTTGGATTTTTAGAACAAACGGTTGTAAAGCTAATAATCGGAGCGGTAACTCGAATCGGCGTGCTTCGGCCAAAAATACCAGGTCTGACGCCCGCTAGTACCGCAGCAATTTATATAGGCGTACATTTGAAAGCTCATAATACGTGTTCCACTTTGAAAGAAACCGAGATCTATCAGAGAGTTAGCAAAAGAATGTACAATTGTGAGAACATACTCAAAGTGGCGACCCGTGCTATAAAGAAAACACTGAACCCTTCCGTCAACTTACCTGCTCACCGAAATCATAATCCCAGCTTCCGATTAAGGGGACAACTGTCTATGATATCGCAAGTACTCGGTCGTCGTTCTACCTCTATCTTGTTTCGTCGAACATCACCGACGCAAATCTTAGTAGATCCGAATGATGAATCGGACAATTAACTTGGAACATCGTTAGAAAGTCATCGACATCAGTGTAACCGCAAATTTGTAAATAGAAAATAAATTCATGATTATTTCATTCCCTTTGTTTGCAAATCAATTTACAATAACGTCATGCAACAAATTTCAACGAGACGTGTTATGTTCCAGCACGTAGGGTACCTGTTCCTGATGCGAGGTTCGATTATTTATGCGAATATTTCAAACCGGCTAGGTAAGTAACAATACGTGACCGTATTATACGACCGTACATTCCCATATATCTGAAACGCGTTACTATATGCACATACATACATTGTTGAACCGAAGGAGTAGGCAGGCATATGTAAGAATGCACCACCCTCACAAACGAGTTGGAATAACCTTTCCGCTTTTATATTCACGTGCTGGGGCAGGGACGGGAAAAGACGGTACGTGATCTGCAATGCAGATTCAACAAATTCATCTACGCGACACATCATTCGTGTTCAGTGTCAGTCAACTTTATTAGATGCAATATAGTCTTTACACGGTGAATTAGCTGCATCGAATTGATAGGAAAAAATACGCCTTTCGTATCATTATTCGAATCTAGTCGCACGTGAGAATGATAGTTTCACTCGCGCGCGTGAAAGTTACTATACGAGCTGCGGTGCATGTCAGCGCGGGTGGCCGTGATGAAAGCAGAGTTTGCAATGGCTCGCATCGTCACGGGGAGGAGTAGATTGAATGTACAATAAGGCAGAATAGTAGAAGGGGCTGGAAAGCAAAGCGTAACGTTGTTGTATCTAGCAAACAGGTAACCAGAGGTTTACACCAACTCGATAAAGGAGTAACAAATAGTTAGAACCGGAAGCACGATCGGAGTTTGCTTTGCAACGCGTGCTTGCTTACAATTCTACTCGTTCAGGCAGATTCACGTGCGAAACGATGCTAGATCAAAGAGTATCTTTTTTCTATCCTAATCACTGAGCCGAAATGCTCTCACCAGCGACATTGCACGCTCCAACTACAGTCACGTGTCAGATGATTCAACGATCCCCGATGAAAGCATCCTAACGCGGCATCCCCCTTCTTGTTCATTTTACCAACGCCTCTCTTCAAAGGCTAATTGTTTAATGAGTCTACTCGCATTAGCATTTAAATACAGCTCGTTGTCACTGCGACACCCCAATTTCAATTCTGGACGCGTGTGAGCCACCCCACATCAAAACGCGCGAAATTGCGATCCTAGTCAGCGATTTTTCTTCAACTGTTAACATTTCAATTTCAATTGAAAATGTCGAACACTTCAATTTCAGCTTGACTATTTATGCGCTTGCTTTCAGCAAAGTTCCGGCTTTCTTGAACGTCGTGGACATTGCTGGATTGGTGAAAGGCGCTGCCGAGGGACAAGGGTTGGGAAACAATTTCCTGTCTCACATTAATGCTTGCGACGGGATCTTTCATCTTTGCCGTAAGTTGTACAAGTTGCCATATGCATATGTATGTGTATACATAGTTTGATGTACAGTGCGACATTCTTCTAAAAATCAATTACAATAAGAAGTACTACTTTTCTAGAACTGCATCGACTCGGAAAAGCAGGCCACGCGGAGGATTAATTGTACATTTTTTTTTAATATTTCAATGCAGGAGCATTCGAAGACGATGACGTCACCCACGTGGAGGGAGAGGTGAACCCCGTACGGGATCTTGAGATTATTAGCGAGGAATTACGCTTGAAAGACATTGAGTTTCTAAATGGTCACCTCGAGAAGTTGGAAAAGCTCGTTGTTCGTGGAAACGACAAGAAACTGAAACCAGAATATGTAAGTACCAACATATCTATGACCGTTTCGATCATGTAATCTTGCACACCTAAAACAATTAAGGAAATTACCGTCTTGCGGCATTCGTGTTGAAAAGAAAAAAATAAAGAAAGAAAGAAGCGTAGAAAATTGAAACGAATATAAGCATATTGCAGTGCTTGAACAAAATTGCTGAGAAAATTAAGAGGATGCGGTATCGGTGCAATACTTCCTAGAACGAATCAATCGAATTACCCCCTTTCCGTGGATTGGCCCACAGCAATTTTCGATCTCTCCCTCATCCTAGACTTTGCAATTTACTAAAACTTTTCGAGAGCTAGAATTCACCTCTTCGCCCTATCACGACGAAACTAATGGAGCGACGTCGAAACTAACATACAGTCCCCTAATTTTAGTTCGATCATGCAATTATTCTACGCCACAACGCATACATAAGTGCCAATAGATGAAAAATCGGCTTCCTTTCTTCCAAAAAATGGAATTCACAAATGTAATCGAATACCTGTCTGTGCAGGATACATTATTGAAAGTAAAAGGAGTAATGCTGGATGAGAAGCGACATATTAGATTTGCCGACTGGAGTGCCACTGATGTAAGTTAATCTAGTTATTTTCGAAATTATGTTCTTTAACGTTATCTAACGAATTTGATGAAAAACTTGCAGATCGAAGTTCTCAACAAGTATTTATTCCTTACGTCAAAGCCAGTTATTTATTTGGTTAATCTTTCCGAGAAAGATTACATACGGAAGAAAAATAAATGGTATTTGTTCTATTAATATTTAAATATATACAAGCCCACCATTAATTGTATGTTGTAAAATGCAGGTTAATTAAGATTAAGGAATGGGTTGACAAGAACGACCCTGGTGCTGTTCTAATACCATTCAGCGGGGCTTTTGAGAATAAACTTCTCGATATGGATGAGATGGAACGCGCGAAATATCTCGAAGAGAACAAAGTTACTAGGTACGTAAGATTGACCACAAGTCTATGTACATTTTTTAAGTGAACTGGAATCCATCTTTCTACTTGCAAATGAAAAGATTGCCATAGCCTGCGCTATATTCTATACAACAAAAAATTGTTTAGTGTAGGAGGTTCGAATAAGAAAAAAATGGGCTTTAGCTTTAAAAAATTAGGTTCCCACAGTTAACTATGCACCGAGTTATCGACTAACGGTGATAATAACGGAGGGCTCGACCCAAACGTCTAGACTAGCGCTATCCCCGTGTGGGGTGACTAATAAAAACTGCGCGCGGCATCTTTGCTCAGACGTATTATATTTTTACGAACGGTTATTCAAATTCTTGCATAACTGCATAAAAACACCTCTTACTCTTTCCCTTTTTTTTTCGAATCCGCTCAAGATTTTTCTAGTACATGTAAAAGTTCTGAACAGCCAGGCATAAGAATTGTTCGCTGCATAAATACATACACCTCTTGTTGTTCTTCGACTTGAAATATTAATGACGAATGCTGTTTAATTGTAGCTAACGTGGAATGTATTAAATCGTGTAAACCGATGATACCTATAATCCAATGCTGATGGTTAGAAATCTAAATTCTGTCGACCCTGCGAAATAATCGTATAAGATAGGGTTCATTCGGTAATCATAGGGAATTCATTTCGGAGGATTTGATTTCGAGACCGCAGATGACCGGGACGCTGGAGTAGGTCCTGAACAGAGTTGAAATGATAAAATTGCGGTATTAAGTCGTTCAGGTTTATGCGTATTCCCTGAATTCTCAAAGTTCGTCGGGGCTAGCAGAACAAGATTCACCCCCTGCCCCCCTCCTCGGAACCCTGTCATTAGACGATATTCGGTTCCAGGCAAGCATATCCCGCGATCCTATTTTCTTACCCATCCTTCTTTTAACTGGCAATCCGCATTTCTTCTAATATGCCGTGACCAAAAATCTTCTATTATTTCACAAACTTCTTTTAGCGCTCTCGACAAGATCATCGTTCAAGGGTACAAAGCGTTGCAGTTGCAATACTTCTTTACAGCGGGACACGATGAAGTTAAGGCGTGGACGATCCAGGTAAATTCAAGGGAATCATTGTCAGTGATTTTTGAACGCCTTTATCAATTATTCTTTGGTATTTTAGAAAGGAACAAAGGCGCCTCAAGCTGCAGGAAGGATTCATACGGATTTCGAGAAGGGTTTCATTATGGCTGAAGTAATGAAATTCGATGATTTTAAAAGCGAAGGATCGGAAGCATCGGTAAAGGTGAATATCGCACAGGTGACAAGTATGTCAGTATTATACTTTTCTTTACTAGTTCACCTATTTTTATTGTAACAGGCTGCTGGAAAATACAGGCAGCAGGGACGCAACTATGTTGTCGAAGATGGGGATATAATTTTCTTTAAGTTCAACGCGGGCGCCGGTTTAAAAGACGCGAAGAAAAAGTGATGGCACGCGTTGCTCATGTTGTTGCCCGTTTATTTGTACGTCATCAACAGGATAGGCACACGTTCTGCTGCACTTGTGATATTCGTATGGAACGAAGAAAATAGCTTTTTGATACTCCCTACTTTCACCATGGCCAAACAATTTACTCAATTTACTCAATACTTCACTCGAGTCTGTATTTTTAAAAGGTAGATGGACCTTTATTTATACAACCCAAGTAATTCTGCGACTGTATCGTATCAGTGCTGGTTGTAATTATTTTAGGACTGTTCATTACTTTTCTTTAACATGTAGACTTAACATCGAAAACTTGCACTTTAAATATTACCAAGTGTAAATAAATAACGGGTACTTTATATTATAATGATATGCTTCCGTTTGATGAACCAGTGAAACATTGATTCTAGATAAATTCACACTGTTACGCTTAAAAATGAATAGTCAGTGGTTTTGTTCATTATTACGGACGTCGGAACGTTTTTATTCGAAGATATTAATGAAATTTAATGCAGCACAAAATCATTATTATTGAAATATCTCGTATCATCTTTGGTATATTTTGAAGGTAGATATCATGGCATATTATCAATCTTACGTGCCGTTTAAGAGACGAAACTTTAACCACTGATAAAATTCTATTTCATCTCCAAGATGTTTAAGCGAAACGTCCGTTTCCCGTGATTTGATCGAAAACGTAGATTCGGAAAGATGCTTCCTTTTAGACACTGAATAAAATAGATTAAAATCAAGTGACAGCCCCGATGTAATCGTAACAAAGTGCAAGATATGCTTGGCATTTACTTACGAATTTTTCTATAAATCTGTTTAGCGCCACGAAAGAAATGTGGAAATTTATGCTCCAGTGCGTCTATCGATTGCTCCATGCAATCTAATATTCCCACAAATGGGTACCATTCAACGACATTCGCTTTAGCCCGTTCCAAAGCCCACTTATTGTTCGCCTCTCTATAATTGCCATATCTTGTAAAACAAAAATAAAGCTCGAGATGTGCTTAAGAACGCTTGATTGAAATACTCACGCGCAACGAGGATCTTGTCCACAGAAAGTGGGTATGGCTCTACTTTTGAGCGGCGTTTTTTGTCTTTTACGATACCTGAGAAAAATGTACATTTAATGCAGTCGGTTTGAATCGTATGTAATACCAACTACATTTTTACTAGAACGCTAGCGAAACCCTTTTACCTGTGCAAATTATGCGCGGTTACAGGGCTTCTCACTAGAGATATGAATGTCGGAGAATGTCGGCCGAATTTGGAAAAGTTTAAAAACCTAACATCTCCATCGAAACTTAGCGGAATTGCTTCTCGCCTGATAATATTTGTAATTTCTTCTACGAATAGTTCCTATAAGATAATGTCGATGATATTTGTAACATAGAAACAGAGAACAACCCCTATTGTGCGGAACGTGAAAAAATGCAGGCGATGTTTGGATGATGGCAACGTAAATTTACCTCTTGCAAAGTCGACATAAGCGCATGACCACCAGGTGGCAATCTTATATGTTTAAATGTATTGTAACCCTGCAAACGGTGTAGAATCAGGACCAACAGCTCGGCCCCAGCATCAGGTACTCGAGTTAACATTAAGATATCCTTGTTCGTTTTGGGTAGAATTCCACGAACGCCCAATTCCGCGAGGGAAGGTGTAACGTATCGATATATCTGCGTAACAAATCGTATCAATTATCACAACTGGGTAGCTCAATCTTTATTATACTACTTTTCCGTTACGCGCAACTTCCGATAAACCAATTTACGTGCGTGGGAAGATCACTTTTCGATAGTTGGATATGGAAAGAATGGAAGACTATTTACATAAATCACCTGGCTTTTAGAAATTCCCTGCTTTTCAGAGTGAGATTTTTCTATGCCACTGTTCGAATGTTTTCTAATCTGTACAATCGATTTTGACTGTAGGACAAGAAATAAAACTGCCGAACAAACTACGACGCTGATTAGCAAACGACGGTTTAGCCGCATCTCAAAGCAGGACTCCGCGACTTGCGATCCCACGATGACCACTCGTTTTCTTTCAATTTTATCAGTCGCAGATTACAAAGACCCGTGTGTCTACCATATAACTAAAGAGAATGTCAGTGGGTCAGAGACTCGGTACCGTTTGACCCCCCATCTTCATTTAAACTCCCACCTACAGCGGAGCTTGTGGAAAGCGAAACTTGTAGGATTTTCCAGCATCCATTGCATTCTCAGCAAGATGACCCCTCGAAATAAGCAACTGAGCAATGCTAATTAATTTACGTGGCTAATAAACTGTTCTTTCTTTATCGAGTGCTTGCGTCTCTCATTGCTCATGTACTACTACGAATTGTATGACATATCAATCGATGTTCGATGGAGTCACAATCGTGCAGTAGGAAAGTGAACGAGGCGAAAGGTAGGTCAGCTCTTTACTCTTAAACGCGACTTCCTTGGTTTTGCTGTTGAATATTTCTATGGACTGCCGCAATTGCACCAATGTTCGCTTCGATACGATTTATTAGCTTCATTTAAATGGCAACGAGTTGCGTTAAATTAGAAAGGGGCTGCGTTAAAATGTACATTTACTCGCGAGGGAAGCGTAGCATGGCTTTATCATTGACGAAATGTGCCACAGTTTCCGGATGGGTAGATGACTTTTTTATTTTTTTTTTAAAATCCGGTTCCAGCAAATGGAAAAGAGTGGCGGGAACGCCATCCAATATTTTGAAGTTCCATTTTTGACCGCTATTCAACCGGCCGGCGTAGTGGCGCAACCATCCACGTGGTATAGAGCTTCGCGATCCTTCTATCTAAGTTTATTTGTAAACATTTGATAAGATGGAGGCGTACGAAACACGCAGGAAAAATTGGGAAGATTTGGAAGTGACCAAGGAAGAGTTGACAAATTTGAACGAGTGCCTGAAGAAGGAGGAATTTCGCAAGTTGCTGATCGAATACGCCGAAGAGGTGACTGATCCGGAAAATAGAAAAATCTACGAGAAAGAAATCACGCAGTTAGAGAAAGAACGGGGCGTCGACGTTACATTCGTAAACCCAGAACCTGGTTACGTCATTAAAACCAGCGTAAATGGAGACAGAAAATGTTTTCTGAACATAAGCAAAAGCAATATCGTAGCACGACCGAGCAGTCAACCTTCGTTCGAACAAGGTAATCGAGGATTGCAATGGTCTATTCCCTATACCCTGATACCACCACGAGATGACCTTGACAAAAGGAATATCCGATGCATGGTTTTCGATGTGGTTTTCCATCCGGACACCCTATATTTATCGTCAAAAAATGCACGATTTCGGGAAATCGTCAATAATATGGCCATGGATGGCGTGGAAAGCAATTTTAAGGTGAGTACCATTCGTCGCTCCCGTATTTATACGCCTTTCCCGCTTTTCGTTCACTCTTCACCCTTGCAACATTTTAGGTGAAATTGGACAGGATGAATCTCAAGTTTCCAAAGCTAAGGTACAAAGGAGTATGCCACCCTACTGTAATCAGAAAGCCATCCAAGGAACCAGCCAAAAAACAGTTGGACATAGAACCAGAAATTTATCAGAAGCTCATGTCAAGCTACGATGAGAGCAGGCAGCAACAATTGAAATTCATGGAGAAAACTCCAAAACGCGCCAGCCCACTTAGTACACACTACAAAGAGAATGAACACTGCAAAAAAGCAGATGCAAATAGCAAATATGTAACGCCCAAGTTCTCTATAAGACATCAATCTGATGTAGAACTTGAAGATTTCAGCAATAGTAGAAATGCAAAACTGAATGCTACAGTACCTAAAAAATTAATCATTACCATAGATCTGCCCTTGATTAAAAGTGCCACAGACGCTTCCTTAGATGTACAAGAACGTTTTCTGCGTGTAAAAAGTGAGAAACCAGCAAAGTACTTGTTAGAACTTCCCCTGCCTTACTGTGTGGACGCGGACAGGGGTAATGCAAAGTTTGATTCAAAGTATAAAAAACTCTTGGTAACGCTACCAGTTGTCAGATCAATGGTACTGGTATGCGATACCAGGGAAGACAGTGGAGTGGACAGTGATCACGGTTGTCTCGTGCAATCGTTATCAGAGGATTCGGTAAACAATCCTATAGGACAGAGCCATGAAAGCGACACAGTCCCCAAGCTTATCGAAGAATGTGCAACAGTGCTAGCAACGACAACGGTAGAGAGTGAAAATTTCGAGAAAAACTCCGGTGATACAGCATTACGGACTAGCGTGGAAAATACGATCGCATTTTTAGATCCTAGCATAAAGTATTCACTGCCGACGTTTCTTTGTAATATATATAATAATCAGTTAGCAATTACTGTCAATGTAAAAAACGTCATACCAAGTTCCATTCGTCATAGAATACTCCACAATGGCATAGGTTTGCACGTTTTACTAACATCCATAGGAGCAGGATTTTTTCCGCAGTATTACTCGTTATGTTTGAAAATACACGACACTGTAGTCGATCATGATTCAATCGCGATCGAGCCATGGGATAATAATGTTGTATTTACTATTACGTTAAAAGATGTAGAGAATTTAACGCACTTTTATGTCGGCATAAACGAAGAACTCATGGAGAAGAAGGATTTCGCCACTGCTACAGCCTTTAGGAATCAATTCAAAGAATTGAATGTAAGCGATTTATTTAATAACTGTAGAGTGCGAGGAATGTTGTGCTTGTATTTCTGAAACTTGTCGTTTACAGACCTTAGAAGATGCTAACTTCGAGGCACATCGAACGATCAAGGTTCAGGCAGAAGATGATGGAGTTGTAATAAATATTACTCCGACTCGGTTAGATTCGGACGATGAAGCGGAACATCATAGCAGAGAGTCGATAGAACGACGACCGAAGACTAGATCTGTTTCGGAGAGCAGCGGAGATGAATTAGCAAGTAATGGTACTGCCACGGCTGCATTTTCGAAAGGGATACTGAAGTCGCGGCGTACTCACTATCTTTCGTGTTCAGTATCCGAATCGAGTGCCGATGAAAATGGAGTAGTTGCGTCGTCGATAGACTGCCCTTATGATTCGTTGCACGATGTCAATTCTGAATCAGATTATTCCAGTTTGAAGAAAACAGTACGATTCAACGACGTTGTATCCCGACAATTGTTCAGGTATTTATTTCGTTCGCCGTATCAGTACCTTTAGTAATGATGTATACATATGTATATTAATTGACATCCGAAATTCTTTAGGTCCAATTCTAGCATTCTCGGGCAACGTAAAAAAAATCAGCGAAAGTTAAGGAATAAGAGGCGTGCTCATGAACGTAGAATGAGCGAAAGCGAAAATTCCGAAACGGAGGAACGCGAGAAGTACAAAGTAAATGAAAAGAATGCAGAAGCATCGGAAACTGTCAAACCTATACTTAGCAGGGAGAAAAATTTGCCGCAACAGAAGACTGCCAATATCGAAATCAGAAAAGGGTCGAATGATAATAAGCCGCACTCTTTGTCGAGAAGAAAGTCGCGGAACGAGGAAGTCGTGAAAGAGAATCATTCGGATAATCCATCTGAATCTACGAAAAACGCCACCAAGGCGGAATTTAAGAATGATTTGATATTTGACCTCGACATGTAGATTTTAGTAGTTTGTTAAGTTAAGTAGATTGTTACATTCGTATGACATTTTGTACCGCGTGTGTGATCATTTTTCAAACGGAGCAAAAAACAATGATCTGTTGGGAGAAACAAAATCTACTTGAAATCACATGATCATTTCTTCATGATCAACCAACTCGAGTATTAATGCACTGATATATTCAAAATGATCATGGATCAATAAAATTGTACATTCGTATTATTGTAATGAATTTGGGAAGTGAGAAGTATAATCTGACGGTTTCTTAGTTTAGTAATTAATAATATTCATGCGAAAACACATGATTAGGAATCTCGAATACTTATCACACGATCTATTCTCAATCTTAGCTGTTCCTTCTATGAAATAAAAACGATCGCATTTCTCAAAATATACATGTTTACATGCGTTTCATAGACTGCCGTGTAATTATTTGTATAGGATGCAGTTAATGGACGTCCCTGCAATAATTACGGTTGCATACCTTGCATCATGATCACGAAAATTAGGATTTTTCATATCAGTGCAAGTTCGCCCGGCGATTTGCGATTCAACGTACGATTACATCGTGGTAACAAAATGCGATAGAAAAGTGGGACAAGTTAGCACGATGGAAACAGTCTGGCCACGGTCGGAGCCGTGGATGAGAGGTTGCTCGAAGTTGGAGCACATCGATCTCGCTACCTACGGGAGTGTAAGGTCGTTACACTCCTGTATACCTATGTACGAACTACATTGCATAGTTCTTCGTATTATTCCTATTGATGCCTCCTCCCCACAGGAGTGAGACAGCGACGACCCTCACGAATGCAATGTTCTAATTTCACAGCACAACCATCTGCAACCACTACCACGTACGTGGTTCACGTTGTCGACGACGGGGTCGCGGCCTGATTCGCAAACACTTTCAAAGACGACCAAGAAGGACAAGGGCCTCTCATCGAAGACTGCGAAGGTACTCTTACTCTTGGGAATGTAGACTGAAGAGTAGAATACATATTGCGAATCTTTCAGCATATTCAAGATTTCTATCTAGCCGCCCCTCTTTCACTCTTCTATCCAGAAATGCAGTGTAATGTAACCGAGATCCTCATCCGATGTTCATGTCCTCAAACATTTACGCTCAAGACGAAGCAAAGCAATCTGCCGATCCAACATGATCGCAGCATCGGGTATCCCTTCCGTTAGTTTGCCTGCAAATCGATCCAAGTGCATAAGGAAGAAAATTACGTGATCGCATAATCGCATGAGAGATTTCGCGATTGGGCCGCCGATGAGATAAAGGTGGTAGGCCTGACTAGCACCAGGTCGATAAGTCGACCACCCCTTGAGAGAGGTCGGCGTGGGTGCACGAGGGTACACGTACCCCACGTACCGTAGTTACAGAAAGCACGACATCGGCAATGCGGCAGCCGTTTACCTCGTTTATAGTTTATACCGTCGTCCGGCCATCGCACCTGGCACAACAGAGAAGTATAGACTAAGTAGATCGCATTGTTCGCCACAATGATAATCTCGGCAAGCTCAATCGGCGATAAAGATACTGGCACACCATCTCGATCAGATGGAACGTAATAACCCATTGATAGATATGTGCGAGTTAATTCTGCGGAGCGTACTATCGTTCAAACATTCTGCCCCATGAAAGTTGTTACAAGTCTTTAATGTCTCACTTATATTATATTCTTCATTACTACCTTTAGTTGAATGCTATGAATTTTACAGAGAAATACGCGAAAAGCAAACAAAATGCGAGACCAAGAATAGTAAAAGGGAGGTTCGTTAATTTTGCAACCCTTTGTCGGGATTCCTTAGGGATGGACAGAAGAAGTAGCTCTGACAACATAGGAGGGAAGAGAGTGCTTGGAGAATCTTTCTTCCTCTCTTTTATCTCAAACCGTCTCCCTTCCTACACCCCCCTTACGGAGTTGGATACTCGAAGTAGCGGAGGAGTATCGATTATATGGACCCTGCTTCGTGACCACGCGCCGTCTGTACATCGTGCTGCCCGGATAACCCACTGACACTGACAATTTTCGGGCAGCACAGACTTTTTCTATCGATTAATTTTTCTTTCCCTCGTCAATACCATATTTCATCCTCCGTATTCTTCGCGGACCGTTGGCTGCCTGTTCCTGTTAGCTTAATGGTTCCAACTTGCTATCATAATCGCCATTCAAAATTGCAAACGTATCGAGCATGGTCGATATCTGAATAAACTGCAATTTATTAAATGCTAGCTCAGAAAAAAGCAGGACAGCAATCGAAACACGAATAGATTATAATGAAAAGAGCATTTGTGCGGTCGAATGATCGATGTATTCAAATCTTGAAAATGAAAGTCCACCACCGAAAACTGTAATTAACGTAGCTACTTGATTCATGCTTGAGAAATAGGCCGGCGAGTCGATATGTACACACATACAAGTTGAAAAAAGTTCATCTTTCGTTCGATGAAATGCTACCCCCGTTTGACGTATCGGTATCCCAGGACAACGTCTAATAATTTACTGCAAGGTCTGCGAATTCACCGAGTAAACTACTGAGATCGAGACATGAGGATAGTTTTATTCTAGAATAACACGCTTCCGAAAGACAGTCCTGTGCAATAAAGAACCGTTTCGAGCAGACAAAGACACCACCATCGTTCTTCATCAATTCGAATCCCCCCCATTCTTCTTTCCTCTGCCATGTCACATACCAAATCTATTGTCCGTATGGTTTCGTCAAATACAGAACCGCAAAACCGACGAGTATTTTTTATAGCTAGCTATATCGGGAACGCCTACAGATCGCATGCCCTGTTCACGAGGGTCTGACACGCGAATACAGTCATCGACCCCCTTCGACGGAACCGCATTATACAATACTACGAAACTGACCTCAGCGAACGTTTCATTCAATACACGTTTATGTACGCGACCACGAATATATCAGGTCAGGAAAAAATCGATCAGAGATGGTAATTCTTTATACGTTCCATCTGCAGCCGCGCTTCACTTGTAAGAACGTTTACTACTTGCACTCTGTACAAGCAGGTCATCTGGTATGTAAAAAGAAATTACGACAAACGTACGTACCGTGCTCTATTTATTCTTTAAGAAGAAAATCTATCCACCGCGGACTAATTACATTACGTATGGTAATCCTTTGTAAGACTTTGCATTCGCTCACGATAGACCTACACTCTTTGAACTTCCATCCTGCACGGGTTCAAGTTTTGTTGAACGTTTCATTATCTCGACATCGCATTTAGCAGAAAAAAATAGTATCAGAGCGCTAGATTTCTGGTGCAGTGGTAGACCAATTGTCAGTTACATTGTCTGAATTAATTATTGAAGATCGTGTACCAACATGTTTGATTCTCAGTTAAAGTCTTGACCCTGTTTCACGGCTCGCGGTACACACGCGTTTAGAAATGATCAGAGCGCGTGCGTATATGCGGGTTACACAGTTTTGCGTTAGTGTACTTATCAGAGTACACGTACACATACGACAAAAGCGCAACTGTATGAGTGTATACCTTCAACGGTTTACCACATGTTGCGCCTTGGTACGCGGGGCGCAAGTCAGCCAGGAGCCCGGGCCATCAGGATAGAGAGATTCTCTACCCCTCGGCTCGGTCAGTAACGCGAGTAGCAGCGAGCGTTCCGCGTGTCCCTCGTTTTCTATAGTATTGTCGCGATAAAGTCTGAAATTTATCGTTGCGGGACAAACATTTGACTTTCCTTCAACGTGTCCAGTGAAGACTTGTGAAACATAGAAAACAGGAGTTACGAAAATAGGTATAGTGGCCGATACAATGCCTAATATATCCTGCCAGTGAGGTTGAACATTTATCTCGATAAGGTCTGTATCACTGAATGATTCTATCGATAGTTTTAACGACTGACAAATACAAACGCGGTATCGCGTTATCGCGCAGTAAAAGTATTGCAAAATTTGTTGGCGGTGCAATTAAGTAGACACGTACATTGAAAATAACAATCCCAAAATCAAACATTCTAGAGTGTAAGTGTAGAGGTTTCTGTAAAACCCTACATTCAAACCTTTTCCGCAAAATATCCAAAGAGCCACTTGATAAATAAAACTGTACACAAGGGGATAACGAAGTAACGAATGCATCCTATACTCTATCCATCCTCTCTTCACACCTGTTACATTGCTGGAATCGTTTATGCAGTGATACAGATTTCTCTCACAGACGACACCGGAAACGATAGCGCATTGCAAATTTTACAGAAGCAAACTAAAGAGAAACAAGCTCATGCAAATTTTGCGGAAGAGAAGAATTGTCCATTTCTTCACTAATTTTTTAGCAAAAAGTAGGAAGAAAATTTAACTCTACGTGAATCCTTCAAAAAGTCGCTTTATAAAAAGAAAAAAACACGAGTTAATTGCATTTACTGAGACGCAAGTAAAATTTCAAAACTGGCTAATGCCTAAAACGTAAAAATAAGCCTAATCTTTAACTATAATATTTTCACTTGTACAAGATATTCCTAATTCATAAATTGTCGTTTTACAATTTAGAACTGATGATAATACATATGAAAAAGTTGTAAATGTAGCAGGGAAAAGATTACGGAAATTAATAAGTGACAATGGAGAAGGTGAAATATAATGTACATATATCAACCAAAGTACTTGGCCCTTTTTATATAAAATACATTAGTCGAGTCGTGATTATCGCTACTACCATTGGTCTACCTATTGAATTTTTCAATGTCGCTTATTAAGCAAAATGTAAAAGAGAAAGATAACTGAATCGTCTGAAAGAAATCTGTTATTTTTTTACAGATTCGAGCGCCTGACAGCGCGGCGGGGTGGCCCCAATGCCGGTCAGGAAGGGCCTCCTCGCCCCACAAAATACATTTTTAGATACTATCGCCACTCGTTTCGATGGAACCCGTAAGTACATTAATGAATGTTATGTAATTTAGTTGGACGATAACTCGAAAGGTGTATGAAAGAAGTACGCGTAAATTTTCTGCACGTGAAGACGAATGAAACGTCAAACTTTACCATTCGATTAGTTCCAACCCCAACATTTCGAGGCAATCCCCTGGCTTGCGCCGGCCCAACAGTTTACGGAGGGAAACGCAGCGATCATTTTTGTACATATCAGCGTTCAATTGAATGATTCATCCCTCTCCTGAGGACTTTTATTGTACAAGATTCGAAATTTGAAGCAACCCTCACTTTCTTCTATTATATAACAATCGAAATGTTCAACAGCAGTTTAGCTTCGCATTTTCACTTCCGTGACACAATGTCCAATATCATTCTGACCATCGGAACGAATCGCTATTTACCAGTCGCTCGATGAAGCTCCAAATTAATGCCGAAGCATCTCTCAATACCCGTGTTGCTCCGATGGTGTTACCACACAAATTCGTATATCCATATTGTATATCGCGCAGCGTTAGCAAAGTGCGATTCCCAATTGTTTCAGTAATTGTAGATCCCAATGAATTTGTGTCGCAATAATCATACCACGCGAACTACGTATGATTTACTTGTATTTCACGAAGTAGCGGAGAAAAGCGATCTATCGGCATACTTCGCAACATTCGCATCCTAACATTTTCCCTTGGGGCTACAAGTTGGTTGCCTTCAACTTTTCCTTTTATGAGGGAGGATTCTGCGTCTAGGAAAAAGTAATTTAAGCTAAAACTGGCCCTAACGTTCTGACGCAATCCTTTCTTTTGGACAAAGGGGAGCGGAAAAGCAGTAAAAATATATGAGTTAAAACATGTGTGTAAATGTAGTGCTGTTAAAAAGCGTACATAATATTTCAACGATAGTGTCGAACAATCTTATACGGCAAATCTTGCATTCAACCTTATTTCCTTAGATCCGTGAAAACCCCCGTTGTAGGAAACCGTCACGCGATTGATACGCAGCTGGAAAACGACTGATACCAATATAAACTTCGGGTCTAGAGACGAAGAAAAACTAATTACAAGGACGAGGCTACAAATCGTCATCATCGCCGTCGTAAAAGAATTACAGAAAAATTACCTGCTTGAAATGCAATAGAATCGTAACTTTTCCCTCTTTCGTGACGCTGGCGAAATTGCATTCGACTCGACTTAACTAATCTCCGGCAGCAGATTTCCATTTAATCAGGGTATTAAATGGAAATTATTTATTTCTAATCAGTCTTCCCACATTACATGTATTTACATAAGCCACTACTTTGTAAATGCAAATGTGTTTTGTATAATACAGAAAACAGCTCGCATCGCATACAGTTGCGCAATATTGTATTATTGTCTGAGTAAGAATTAATTTGGTAACGACACTTGATTCTTAAGTCTAAGACGACTAAAGAGGTTTAGTATCAGGATACACACATACCAAGAGAAAATTCAATTTCCACTGGTACTGTTACATTATATGTATATGTATATAAGTTCCTGACCTTTCTGTTCTGAATTCGATACTCCGAATTCGACAGAAAAAGGGAAATAGTTGCTCGTTAACGATGTTCAAAGTACTTATTCAAGGATATTTTTGGCACACTCTTTCTTTCTTCGAGCGTGTTTGGCGTATCGCCAACTGGGGTAAAGGATGGTTGACGACTGCTCAAACACTCGGTTGTCTTTGCTGACCAAGAGACTCGCGGAGGGGCAATTGGAATATGCGGCTTAGCAACATTTTTTACCGTCCATTTGATGCTTCTTTCTTATACTTGATTTCGCAGAGTATGTTAAAGAAAAATGAAGTCAGCTATAAACAGTCGTTTAGCGTTGCATATATGTATATGGGCATATTGTGTTTACTCGTGCCAAGAAATCATGCATCTACGTCGAACGTAATAACCACCTGTAGACGCTTTTTATTTTCAATGGAATAGTTAACCCCGATACCCATCTGAACTTTGAAATAAAAATGGATATAAGTAGGTACATACAAGTAATGGAAATCGGTAGCGACATCGTATTTCAATACATAGCCTGCGGAGATATACATCCCCTTGGCCGTGGTGTATGAATTTCAAGGAATATACCCTCCAGTTTTATCACCGAGTCCATCGACCCCAGACGTAACATAGAATATTAATTTAACACTGACGCCGTGAAAATCGAGTTTGTTCTTCCTACCTATCCCTACTTGCGATGCAGATCCTGCTGAATTCAATGGACGAACTAAAGAAAAAAAATCTACAGAGATCGGTGGTTTATTCATATAAATGTATGTATAAATGGGGGGAAAAACGAATATTTAAGCACAAAATGTATGTTGCTGCAATTTAGGAGCAATTGATCCGCAAGGCTGTTGGACTTTTGTGTTTCTGTACTTCGAGGAAAAGTTACCTCCTCCGACTTTGATCAAATGAACCAATTTAAAGTAGGGAATCAACCGTTTCATTTGCTGCACAATTCCATCTACTTGAAATTTTGTAGGAATCTGATTAGGGAAAACGCTGTACTCCGACTTCTCTGGAAATTGCTAAGTTATCATCGCCGCCAACCTCAATCATGAGTGAAGATCCGCTGCTAATGAGTCTGTCGGCCTTCCTCTTTAAATTGTATGTGCTTCTCAAATGGTGTGCATTGCAAAGAAGGTCAACTTTTGCTTAAAACCCTTTCAAGAATATCGCGTTCATGACAATGTGCAAGGCATAAAAGCCACAACTTTCAATCAACAACTAAAAGAACTAAGTAGAATTCTATAAAGAATGGAAAATAAACGTTACTGCCTTTGACGAATCTTCAATAAGAATTAATTGGACATACACCAGTGACTCCAGATCTTTGCTTGGGTAATACAGGGTTGGTTTATTATTTACTTTGCCTGTGATTAGTTCTTGGCTGTATCGAAAACAAGCCGGTACAATTTACTTCCAGATTCTCCCTCCTTTGCATGATCAATGTTCTATCGAAGATGTATCTACCATTGATGAGGAAACTAAATTCGACAATGTATATGTAGATGAGAAAAAATTAGGGACGATAGGTAATAAAAATAATGAAGAAGTTGCTACCCCTTCGTTGGCTTACGAGAACATCAATTATATCCACTGAAACGTGACGAAAAGCACATACGCGTATACAAATCCTGCATTACTTTCCCGGCGTTGTAAAGTATCACCGTAACGTCACGTTTTTTCTAATCCGTCAAATATTGTTTCAGCAATAAATGCAAAACCCGCATTCGCTTTTTTGCCTTCGTATCGTGATCAAATTTAATCCCCATACATTGAATATAAAGCAAGGGGCAAAGGAAACCTGAGGGGTGGACGATTTTTATTTATGTTGAACATTTAAATCGCGCCGCAAACATAAATGTCCGAACACATCTGCCGGCGGATAAAATCAACCACATTAACCATAACAGCCACCGCAACGCAACGCACTGCCCCATCCACTGAATTATTTTGCGGTTACTAAGCAATACGGCCAGAAACTTGTAACACAGTTATCACTTTTCAATTAGTGCCCGGCAGACACGAAAATCTGTTTAGCTTATCTGAAAACTCTACAATAATTTACGTAACACGTTACGGCCACATATAATGTATATGTAGAATAATGTCGATTCCATTGATCTTTGTCAAGACTGTTGCGTTTACAAATATAATCGAGCCATTCGATGAGGAAAATGCAGAAGTAAATCCTATTTTGCCAGATAGCTCCATCTACGAAAACTAAATTAACCGAGCGAGACAATACGAAACAAAAAAAAAATGAGCAACAAGTTGAAAGGCCAACCGATGCATAGAATTTACCTCTAAAACATATTTTTATCTGACAACCCTTCGTGATCGGACTCCCCATGGAGCATCTGGCAATCATTATTTTCCGCGTTGCATAAAGGGTAACTTAATCGTCAGTCACCATGACTCGAAGTACATAAAAACTGAAAAAAAGTTGCATGACATTGTTTAGATGTGCTCATTCACCGGAAAGGGTGTGGGTATTATCCTTTCCTATGCGGAGAACCGCATGTATACGTTTTATAACGCGTAACCAGAATCGAACGGAAGTAATGTTTAACCGAGGCCGTACGATAGAAACGAAGTTATCGATTTTATTTTCAGGAGCTCAAGAACAGGAAGTGTTAGGGATTGGAATCTTACAAGGGCAAGAAGAGATGACAATGTTTCAGGGGGTGATCATAAAATTAAAAATAGTACCGTCGTTACCCTGAAAGAAATTATGCGTGACGTCAGCGACGTTGACAAAGCTATTAATCGATCAACTGTAGCATACTATGCAGTCGTGCATCAACGTATTGCATCACGCTCTTGATGCATGTAGCTATCGAAATTCTGTTTACTCGTTACAATTTTAAGAAGTGTATACCCCGGTAATTCTAGCGTAATTCTTTAACGCGTACTGCTCCTATCGAATAATTTGAAAATATGAAACGGCAATCTTAGCACGATACCTCTAAGTAAAAACTCATCAGTCAGACTGCTTTGCTTTGTAACCCTTTCGACTCTCCCTTTTTCCATGCGATGCCAATGGTTTAATCAATTTACACTCGTAATCTTGCTAAATTGAAACTAGTTTGTGTGCTATCAAGCAAACAGTAAGAAAGACCTTTCAATGAAAACCTGAACATATTTGTTTGTGCACAAATATTACTATAAATTGGTCCTTTTAATCGAATGTCCATTTTTGTTGGTAGACAGCAACTTTGTGCTGGGAAATGCGCAGGTTCCGTCGCTCTACCCGATCGTTTATTGCTCAGA
The DNA here is from genome assembly GCA_023838395.1 of Holcopasites calliopsidis. Lineage (NCBI taxonomy): Eukaryota > Metazoa > Arthropoda > Insecta > Hymenoptera > Apidae > Holcopasites > Holcopasites calliopsidis. The sequence continues at coordinate 5,479,362 of JALHAQ010000009.1, forward strand.
TGGCTTTTGCGAGCTGACAGGATTCGCGCGAGCGCAAATCATGCAAAAGGGTTGCGCTTGCAAATTCCTTTATGGCCCAGAAACGAAAGAAGAGGAAAGAGCCATGATCGACAAGAGTCTGGAGAGCAAGACGGAACTGAAGATGGAAGTTGTATTTTATAAGAAGAACGGTAAAGCTTTGCGCGCACCACCATAGATATTACTGGCATTTTTCTTGATTAGTAACGAAAACCGCTCATCACAATCTCTAGCACGCATAAAAGAACAGTAAAATCTATAATTTAATATCATTTGCCTTTGTGGCACAATGGGAACTCGTACCGGAAGAGTACAGGTGCAGCAGAATGCATTTAATCAAAATAATCGTTTCAATCAAGTTCTATTGTGTATGTTTTTACAATGCCAACTGTTCTTTCTCTGCGCTTGGACGATTGGCGATAAGAATGAAAAATTCCTGTGTACATTTGAAAAACGAAGCATTACGTTTATTAGATCGAAAACAACCCATTGCCTTAACGAGAATCCGGATCTATCTCTATTTATAGGAAGTCCATTCGATTGCTTACTCGATATTGTCCCGATCAAAAACGAAAAGGGCGACGTCGTTCTGTTTTTGGCTTCCCATAAGGATATCACCCACACGAAGAATCTTCAGCTGTGTGAGTTGCACGATAGTGGTGAGTTCTAGCCAAGCTTTGCTGCTGAACTCAGTCTGACGAAACGATTTTCTCTGGAATGCATTTCGATCGACGCGACTGATGAATTGCATTCCAAAGTATCTGAGCACGGACCATACATCGGGTATGGATTAAACGTTCCCAATGTACATTTTTTTCAACGTATCTAACGTTTCGTGCTATTTACACCGCGATCACGCAACACGCTGCACGTAAAACCATATGCAACATTATTCCGAAAGCAAAACAGCAAAGAGCACAAATCAAAAGCCAGCCTATAGCTTCCAATAGTTTGCTTTTCTTGTAGAAAATTTACACCACATACGAATGCACGTGTTAGGCGTTTACAAAATTGACCTAGAAATGCTGCATACACATACACCTATTTGGCTGAATATATAAAAATGTCTTTGCAGTGTGTTCAATGTTTTCCATAAAATAACGATCGAGAAAGGGAAACGACTATTCGATACAACGTTGACGCTTATATTCGATAATTACTTCTAAATATATAATTACTTCTAAATCTTGGTCGATTGCACGTATAGTTAAAAGGTGTGCAAAGAAGGGAGTATACTACGACGGAAAAAATGATATTTCAGATGCAAATGGGGATCTCGATCCTGAGGCGCCGGCACCTAATTACGGCAGAAGAAGAAGTCGCGCCGTCCTTTATCAATTATCAGGCCATTACAAACAGGACAATAAGCACAAAATTAAATTGAATAATGTAAGTGTTGATAGATCTATGCTCTGAATATTCCAAATCGTTCTTATCGCAACCCGCTCTGAGGGCGGGTCAAGTCTTGTTGTTTTTCATTTAAAAGGTAAAAGATACGTGATCGACGTGAATCCATTATTTCAGAATCTCTTGCATTCTACGGCAGCGCCATTGCCGGAGTATAAAACAACGGGAATAAAAAAGTCTCAATTCGTCCTAAGTCATTACGGTGGTTTCAAGTCTTGCTGGGACTGGTTAATACTCATTGCAACATTTTACGTGGCAATTGTCGTCCCTTTTAATGCGAGCTTCATCAACATTGATAGACCTACAATGGTCAGCGACGTTGTTGTCGAAGCACTCTTTATAATCGGTGCGTATCAACTGTTCAATATACTCTCGATCGCGTACTGTATTAAATTGAAGGAAAACGATCAATCATTTTTTCACAGATATTGTGCTGAATTTTAGAACAACGTATGTAAGTAGGAAAGGCGAAGTAGTGAGCAATAGCAAAAGTATTGCTGTCAACTATCTAAAAGGCTGGTTTTTCGTCGATCTTGTCGCCGCCTTGCCCTTTGATTTTCTCTATGCTTCTGACGTTTACAGCGGTGAGGTGAGTAATCGTGTACGTAATATTCATATAATACTCTTGGAAAATCAAAGAAATCACGAAGTAGTATTGGGAGCGTGAGCAGACGAAGACGACTCGTGAATGGGGCTCGTTTAGAAAAAATCCGTGTATTAAGCTGAACTGTATACCGACTCCTTGCGTCCTATTTCCTCCAGAACACGATGAATAGCACAATCTATCCGCCAGAAATTCGTAGCATATGAGAGGTTGCATTTACATAGATTGTTACCGAGTCGGATATTCAGAATATGAATGCTGAACACAGAAAGTGAGATCAAAATTTCTTAGATCCATGAGCTTCGCGATTTCGGAGTTTGGAAAACGAAGCGCAAACAATATCACAAACACCCATTTACTGTTGTACTATTAACAACACATTTTTGCCGTAGGAATCGGGGCACGGTAACATTCATTTAGTAAAATTAACAAGATTACTAAGGCTTGCGCGGTTACTCCAGAAAATGGATAGATATTCGCAGTACAGTGCTGTAATTTTGACAATGTTAATGCTCTTTTTCATCCTGGTGGCGCATTGGTTGGCTTGCATTTGGTTCGTTATTGCAGAAAAAGAAAGATTACGAAACGATGACGATTGGGATCTTGGTAAGTTCGATTTTCTAATACAAGATAGAAATTCTATAAAATGTTTCATATATTTTAGGCTGGATTCACACGTTGGCAGAAAGGCTAAAGATTTCCGTGGAAAATGTAACGCACGCAGAATGTTACATTACAGCATTGTATTTCACATGCAGTAGCCTGACATCGGTAGGATTTGGAAACGTATCGGCTAATACATTCTCCGAAAAGTTCTTCTCCATATGTACAATGCTTATAGGTGGTTAGTGATCATGTCACTTAACAAGGATTATCGATTTATTACTCGATAATCAGCTGACGAATTTTGACTGTGCTCTCCATATGTCCTATATGTTACAGCTCTGATGCATGCCGTCGTGTTTGGTAACGTGACGGCTATCATTCAAAGAATTTACTCGCGAAGATCATTGTACCAAACAAAATTGCGGGATCTCAAGGATTTTTTCGTGTTGCATCAGATACCGGAAGAATTGAAGCAGCGAATGCAAGATTATTTCCAAACTATGTGGTCCCTAAACCATGGTATCGATATACACGAGGTAAAGCATGTATACGTGTCGATATACATACATAGTAGTTATGACACGCTGCAAACGATTCTATACATACAGATGTACATGAAAATAATGATTATTCTTGAGCGAGATTAATGCGTAGGTAATGAGGCACATTGCGCTAATCATTTTAGACCCTCAAACAATTTCCGGAGGAACTCAGGGGAGACGTTTCGATGCACTTGCACCGTGAAATATTAAATTTACCGATATTCGAAGCAGCCTCTCAGGGCTGCCTCAAACTACTTTCCCTACGCATCAGAAACAATTTTTGTGCTCCCGGTGAATTCTTGATCCATAAAGGGGATGCGCTTTCGTACATTTATTATTTGTGCAACGGATCCATGGAAGTCGTGCAAAATAATATGGTTGTTGCGATCTTAGGTACGATACCACGATATTCATTATCCTGCTTTCATTATCTGAATAGACGTTTAAATGGCAAGGTCCGTTATATTTCGTTTGAAGGCAAAGGTGATCTAGTTGGCTGTGACATAAACGTTCACTTGCAACAAAGTAACGGTTGTGGAACCGGTGGTGCAGACGTCATAGTTAAATCGAGTTGCGACGTTAAAGCGTTAACCTACTGCGATTTGAAGTGCATAAATATGCACGGGCTAGTTGAGGTACTTCGATTGTATCCGGAGTATCAGCACGAGTTTGCCCACGACATACAACATGACTTGACGTACAATTTGCGAGAGGGATACGAAGCTGAGGTAATTCTATCGGTTGCAAAATAGCTGCGCAAAAAAAAAGACTAGCATAGAGATTGTTTCTTTGTCTACTCTCAGCAAGAGTCGGACATGAACGGACCATCGTTAACACTACCGTCGATCAGCGAAGACGATGAAAATGTGCCTGAGGAGGGAGAAACCTCACCCTTATCACCACCCAATAAATCGCCTCTACATACATCTTCGAGTCCCCGACATGCTAAGTTAAGGTGAGTTCATTATTCTGGTGTCCTTCACAGCCTCTGCATGCATTCTACATCAGGTCTTACAGAGACGACTATCGAGAAGGAAGGAGGCCTGGAAGAGGGGTTCTAGCGAGAGGGAGAACAGCTCAAGTGATCGCTCAAGAGTCGATAGAGGAACACATTCGGGGGTCGGTAGAAAGGCTCGACACCCAGTTTTCTACGTTGCATCAAGACGTCGCGACTTTAAGCTGCGAGGTATGTTTGTACACGCAGATAGGAAACTGCATCACGCTTAGCGAACAAATTCCACCTACTAATTGCCCTCGATTTCTCGAAAATAGGTCAGAAATGCCATTCAAGCATTACAAATGTTAGCATGCTCGCCGCAAAGTAATCCAAATTTACCAACCCCCGCGAGTCGTGGCAGCGGGGTCTTGGCTAGAAGCTCGTCACATCCACCGGATGCCATATGCTGGGATCCCCCGACGAGGGTGTCCGATATGTCCACGCAAACCGATTGGCCTGTACATTTCTTCGAAGCCTGGATTCGTGCAAATCCACAAAGAGTAATGAGAATTCTCGAACTAGATCCAGATAGCATTTCAAGACAACCACCATCCCCTACACCCTCACCGTCTTCTCCTCCCCCACCACCGTACGAGCCCTTATCACCTGTAGTAGGAACGCCGCCGCAATCTCCGTCCCTGTCGCAAGGTAATCTTGCGAATCGTAATTGTGATAAGTTTAATCGCTAGTGCATCTTAACATCCGAACATTGCTTTTCCAGGAAACGATCGTTTCGTTTTCGGCAATAACCGCGCAGAACAACACATTCCTCGTTTGTATAAACCAACAGATTCTACCTGGGATCCTGATAATAAATTATCGCACCGATTTAGCGCCGGTGATGCAGACAATGCATCATTGTATCACGCATTTAGCACGCTTCGTCGACTTCCCGAATCTCGGTCACTAAAATTTGATCCCTTTGATAGTTGAATCTTTCCAGGAACATATCACGGTTCAGAAGCCTTAAAGTATAAAGTGTAAATGTAGGCCAACGGAAGAATACTTGTACGAAAAAACGAAGTGAAAACTACTATGGCTAAAAAAAGAGCAACGAGAAGAAAACCTAGTCACTTGAAGTGTTCACACGTTCGTTCATGTCTTACTACATACTTGTATTATGCCACCCCTATCACACCTACATAGAATGCCTGTACATTTTTCTACAGACACGAGCTAGAAATAATAGTTCATAGAAACTGCAAATGAAGAGCGACGATACGACCACCCTACTCGATTTAAACGATACATTTATTTAGATATTCAATGACTTGTTGTCCGATCGGAATTTCTAATATACATATAAAACCAATCGTATGTACAATCATATATCTCAATTTAAAACACGAATGTTACGCACAGCTGCGTAACGTTCTCCATTTTAAATGATCAATCGAAAAAGGTTTTTATCTAAAAGGTATTTTCTAAGCGACGTTTAATCTATCGGGAATCTCTAGAATCGGGATAACAGTGTAAATACTATACCTTATGCAAATCTATCTTTCTTTGAACGAATTTTGCTTGTGTCATTTCATACACACGTATTCGCGTTGCTGTGATTGATCGAATCTAGTTGTCAAGCGACATCGTTTAATAAAAAGTGATCTTTCTCTTTGCAGCGTATTTGCTGTAAATAAATCGGCGACGCAGATTGCATAAGGACATTCGTAATACTTTTGTGTGGGTAAAGTAACGTTTAACATTTCATGTCACGTGGTTATCTTTCAAAGGCGAAGGCTTTGAAGATATTGGTGAAGGAAAAATGGAAAATTTAGTGCAGCAATAATATGCACCAGAAAACTCGATGTATCCGTCGACGTCCAAGTTAGAACATAGTACTTACTTGTAAAGTAGCCTCAACACAACCATTTATCAACGCATCAAAAAACGATGTTAACTTGAAGATAGGTGAAACAATATGTTATAAGATGATATCCACTTAACTAAAAATCAATGTAATATGTAAAAAATATTACGCGTGAGAAGTGTATCCAGTTGTGTCTAAGTATTTCTTGAACAGAGTCAATGTAAATAGTACATCGCTATGAAAAAAAAAAAATATGTGATAAGGCACGGCTTTGGCCATGCACAACAATTATATTCGTTCACTTTTCATTGTCATTTGTGATACACCGTACAGTAAGAGATGATCGTACATTTATGTCATAAAGCAGCTAATTGCACAGCTGAATTTCCATTCTTTTAAAGAAAGAAAGTAACGTAGTGCTAATTCTTATTAAACGGTATCGCTCTCATAATCGGAGACCAATTGTAAAATACGCTAGGTAGTATGTTACGTAGGGATGTATTTACAAGTGTCAATGAAAGCAACTGTTTTATAAATATTTCATATATTTTGTTATACTATTTCTATGCTCCACACCTTATAATTCAAGCTAAACGTATTGTAATATTATCTAACCTACTTCGCATTATTCTACCACTTTTTACACACTTCAAACAATTACCGAGGAAACATTCAACATTTGAATATGTACGAAAATGTCAGTGAGCACAAAACATATTTCCTGTCGCACACTTTACTGTGCTGAAATTTGATAAATTTGCAAAGGGTCATGCTCTGTCAGGAGGCCGAAAGAAATAGGGGTTCTTTTAACAGCTTTTTTTTCTTTAAAAACTATAGTACCTTTCGGCTCTTGACTCGGCATGGCCTCATATGAGAATGTTCAGAAAAGTACAATTAAAATGCGCTATAATTGTTCAATATAACTACTGGATAAAATATGTATGTATAGGTGCACGTATAGAAAAAAATTAGTAAACGTATCTAATCCTCCTCCCCTCTACCCGTAACAACTTGACTAGAAAATTCATGCCAAGATACAAAAGGTAACAAATTACCGGAAATTTAGCTAAGCGTAATTGAATTTTTTCCATCACCCACTTTTTAACGTAACTATAGCTAGAAACTTAATGGCCTTAAACATTTATTTTACGGGATTCTTGACAACCAGGGAATAAGATTCGAGATAGGATGTGCTTTCTTTGTAAGCGATGTCCCTGATTTTCCATCACCCAGACTCGGTATCATATTACAAACAACGGCCCGAAGTTGCACGGCGCAACAGCTAGACATGTGATCGAAAGAAGATCGAAAGCTGAAGCAAAAACATGCAGCTCATTAAAACGAATCAAACATTGTTCAACGTTTGTGCACGCACTTAAAGATATAGTTGTAATGCAAAGTGCATATTTTCAGCGACGCAAAATGTAATATTATGTTATATCAATTATAAATATAGATATTGTATAAAAATACGAAGAGTGGGATGTGGAATTTTAAAGAAATGGAATATACGTATTTGTAATTGTACCATCTGGTAGGGATCAGATGTTGAACGTACCGATGTTAACGAATAGATCAAAAGCAATCCTTCACACGCATAAAACACGCCTAACGTACAAACTCCTTCAGAATTATTGAAAATGATATTTTCATTTGTATGGTCGCCCTATACTTTTCAAGAACAGAAGAAACTGTGAATATAAAACACGACTGATGAAAATCAATCTGCTTGACTTCTTTCGACGTTTGTAAATATAGTTATCTGCGTACTCTACAGTGTGCATCATATGTATATTTCGCATCCTTTGTTCACACGTCTCATTATAAAAAGTAGAAGAAAGAAAAAATAGTTATCGAACGTTCGGTTTTCCTTTCCTTGTTAAATATTCGAAGAGACCAACCAAGATGACAGTGTTTACATATTTACATCGTGCCATATTTGTACGTAATTTCAAACAAGTGGTTAAACAGTATCGGACACACGTATATCTTGGTCATAAGAAACAAAGTTTTGTATCAAAAGATCGACGAATCCATTAAAACACTGAACAAAATGTGAAGAGGCCATGAATGACCGATGTTTAAGAGAAGATTTACACAAGAATAATCGATATTACATACGTAGACTTTGATCGTAAATCGTACATACCTAGTCAGCCCACTATTTTCCGGAATTGCAACTTTAACTTGTCTTGTTTTCAAATATATCTTATGCACGAATGTGTCGCATAAGGCATACATCAAAGGAAAATAATGAAACGTACAAAGCGATGTTCGGTGTATTACCGCGGGGGGTTAACCATCATGGCGTATTCTACTTTTTCTACGAATATGTCAGTGTTTTCTTCTCTTAAACTGTTGGATGGTCGCGCACTTACTATGTAACTGTATGGAACTTACTTGCTTAGAAGAAGAAGAAGATTATTCCAGCAATTTCTCTTAAAGCGTGTCCTGACGGCACCGCAGCATCTGACTCGTCCAATGCCAAACACAACTTGCAACTAGTACCCAGTTCGCGCGGGTAAAGGATCTACGTCAGTTTAGAACTCTCTACTTCCTCTCCAGCAGACTACAAATTATGCACTATTCAACGTATGAAACAATTTAACAAACATACGCATAATAGAAAAAAGATACATTTTACATTTTTGTTAATTTCGTCAGTATGTTTTATTAATTAATTAACTTTATTTTCACATGCTTGTTCTATACACAGTCGTTTAACGTACTTTGACAAATCTTAATGCTTTAATATGCTACTTATATAGAACGAAAATCTGCGTTTTATATTAATTAAATCCTTTTGGTAATAAGATTTCAAGCCGTTTTTAATAATTTTGGAACATCGAATATGCATGTGTACATGCTCTTCCGGTGCTCTACGAATCAAATGACATGCGTAGTGGTCACATGACCTCCAGTCTTCAGTTGCGAATTGTTCATCGGTGGTGCGCGTCGTTTTTACACAATTATAAAAGTTTCTTTAAAAATGTTACACAATAATCATTTTTGATATCGGAAAATGTGAAAGAAGTGTGTGCTGAGCAAGACAGAGTAATTGTGGTAAGAGCAATGTCATGAAACATTTGTATTAGAGTACAATCTATTCGTCATAGAATTGCAACTGAACTTTGTCATGAGTATAGCAACTAGTTTCGTCTTAAATGTTATCGTTCCCTTAGAAATGATAGCCTGAAATGAGACTCTTGCTTCTTCCGTATGACAAAATTTCGACATGAAGTTTAATAAGTCATATTGTACAAATATATACATTCTAATTACAGATATTTGCCAGTATACATATTCAACCCGCCATCAACCAAAATGTGGTGAACAATCTCGGGCAGTACGTTCGAGAAAGATGGACGAAGGATGCGACAAGTAGTGAGTCTGATATTTTTGCCGTTATTTTTTCCCCTGCATTTAGAAAAAGCGACGGATTAATAGCTTTACCAAGAATTTGAATATAATTATATTTCGTTTTTGCTGAATCTTTTACTTATTAACAAATATGAAACAATAGGTAAAGTAAAATTTCAAATCCTAATAATAACGAAAGGGTTTAGTTGTACTAATTTCTTTATAATGTATCCCTTAACATTTAACAAGGGTTGCTATTCAATTATTTTAATTCATAATTAATCACTTAACGGTAATGTTGGAAATGATCATCTCTTCAAGATCTTCCTTCTCAATCGATTTTTTTTCGGATTGCCGGTATTTTAGGACGTCGGGCAGAAATTTCTATATGATGATAGATCTATCTTGGTATTTTGTCTATGGCTCTCGTTTCCTTATCAGGAATGGTATAACAAGTGGTTTTATACTACAAGATGTCGCTAAATGCGAAAATTTTGCAATTTAGTGTCGGTGAGCGAAGGATGGAATTCTTCGGGAATTTGATAATCTCCCATTTAGATTATTTTCGTGCTATCGAGCAGCCTACATTGGGTTGGTGCTTGTTCTGATAGAAAAGTTTTGTGAATATCACGTTCCTTTCTGAATTGTTTCAAGCCAATTGTACGTCAACAATCATCTGATTGTCAATTTAAAGTGTCATACAGTATTATCGAAATGAGCAACCAGAAGTCAGTGCCAAACTCAATAAAGTTCCTTTTTGGTGGAACTGCAGGGTTTGTTTCTTTGGGCCTATCTAAAAAATAATGCATATAATTATTTTGAAGATTAAATAAAATTACAATTGAATGAATACACGCTTTAATTGAAATAATTGCTTAGATTACTATTGAGTATTTCGAAGAAATTCATGTTATATTTTACGCAAGATAATAAAGTTCAATTGATTATTTCATTTTAGAATGGCTGCAACATGTTTTGTTCAACCATTAGATCTAATAAAAAACCGAATGCAATTAAGTGGCACAAGGACATCTACGATAAGTGTAGTATCATCGATCTTAAAGAACGAGGGTATTCTAGCTTTTTATTCAGGCTTGTCTGCTGGTTTGTTACGTCAGGGTACTTATACAACTACAAGACTAGGCATATATACTTGGCTTTCTGAACTTGCTTCGTGAGTAGTCTTGCCCGAATTCATGTTAGACGATTTAAAATTACAAATTATAAGCACCATAATATGCGTTGTTTATACTTCCTCGATATTCATTATGTTTAGAAAAGACAGTCAACCAAACTTTCTTGTAAAGGCGATAATAGGTAGTACTGCTGGGTGCATAGGAGCATTTGTAGGCACTCCTGCTGAAGTTGCTTTAATTAGAATGACTGCTGATGGTAGACTACCCATTGGTATGTCCACTGTTCGTCTTTGCTATTCATTAGGATTTTACATTTCTGAGCAATATTATATTTTTAGCTGAAAGGCGAAATTATACAAACGCGTTTAACGCATTGTTCCGAATAGCCAAAGAGGAAGGCTTTCTAGCTTTGTGGAGAGGTACTATTCCAACAATGGGAAGAGCCATGGTTGTAAATGCAGCACAATTAGCATCTTATTCTCAATCTAAAGAAACATTGCTTAAGACCGGTTTGTACACATACGTATAATTAACACCAGAATGTATAACATTACGGTGACATTATTCGTTTATTTATTTGAGTAGGATATTTTGAGGAGAACACCCTACTACATTTTGTAAGTTCCATGATATCAGGTTTAGTAACAACTGCTGCTTCTATGCCAGTTGATATAGCCAAAACAAGGTAAATATTGTGTAAAGCTAGAATGATAATAGATATGCTTTGACACATTGCGTTATTATGTAATGGCTTGCAGGATTCAAAATATGAAAATTGTGGATGGCAAACCCGAATTTAAAGGTGCAGTCGATGTTATAATTCAAGTGTGCAGAAACGAGGGAATATTTTCATTGTGGAAAGGTTTCTTTCCATATTATGCTCGTTTAGGACCACATACTGTTTTAACATTTATCTTCTTAGAGCAAATGTTCAGCTTTTATAAAATGCATGCTGCATAACGCTCATCATTTGCAAACGAGTATGCAGTATATTAACATTTCTCGGAAAACTTCAATGGTTGATCATTTGAATCTTTTTCTATGTCCAATCTGATAAAAAACAGTAAACAGTCTTGAAAAAATGAATGGATGAAACGACTGACACAATTTTCGTTATAAAAAAAATTGTGTTATTCAAATTTTCTCATTATCGTAGTTATTGCAGCTACGAATAATGAAAGTTACGTAATTCGCTGTTATGTTCAAAGATCGGTCCAAACTTCGTTGCACGTAAATAGGATTTCGATACAGTATATGTACAGTTACGAAAATTATTGGATAGATATACACACACACCTATCACTGGCAATTCGTTTTTATTGACATACGAAAACGGTACATTCTACGAACATTCTGTTTTAGCAGGATTTTGATTTTCCATTTTCCATTGTAGAGCAGATTTATTTATTTTCTTATCTTGCCATACTTGTCCGTCGAAAAAGTTATTGCCAGAAAAGTGTAAAACTAGCATTTGCAGAAAACATCGTTCAATAGGATTTGTACAGACGAGAAACTATAATGCGTGTATGTATAATTAGATAAAATAGTAGTACGCAACGTACTTGTATATTGGTATTGGCAAGGAAGGTTGAATAAAGGGAAAAAGTTATTTTCGTGTACAATGTGTCTTTATTAACATACAAATAGGAAACATAAAATACAATTTAAATAGCACCATTCGGTTCGCGTTTAGTATAAACACTTTAATGAAGCTAAAGTGAAGTGACCTTTCATCACGTGATACGTTGAACGTGATAGTGGGTACCGTAATATTACAAAAAAATTAACATAAATAATTTCTATTTACCATATCCTTAATTTTTTGTGTAATTTATTCACACACCCCAATTATATGGCAAATCTTGTCCATGTTCGATGAGTTATTGCATTTTCATATAAGGTATATTTGTTGGAACTAGAAACATTATTCAGGAACGTGGACTCTGTAAAAACAACCGACGTCCGTCGGCCGACGGACGATGATCTGTATCCAGACCAGTGCCGACGGACAGGGATCTGTATCCAGATCACTGCCGACGGACAGGGATCTATATCCAGATCAGTGCCGACGGACAGTCCGTCGGCACAGGGATCTGTATACAGATCAGTGCCGACGGGACGCATCCTTGCGCTATCTATAATTCGAGATTATACGTACTGGTCTTGTGTCAACGGCCAAACTTGGCTCGACTTTGGCCGGTGTTGCTGCCGTTTGGCTAGCAAATAAAAGTACTAAAGTGGCTATTGGGGTTTTTCAATTGCACGAAAGATGTTGAATTCTATATCGATCGGTGTAACAAGTTAAAATATGATAAGGAACAAATTCTCAATTTCAACTTGTTAAACGCTTCAATTTTGCACTAATGTCGAGAAAGAAAAAGGTTGAAGCATGGGGGGAAAATGGATTTGAAGACTGGGTACGTAAAAAAACGGCGAATCGTGTTTTTTGTTTTTTAAACAATGAAATTAAGTGTAAGCATAATGGTTGAATAATTTTAGGGTGGGTACATGGCTGCTAAACAAGCCAAACTGGAAGAACAGTTTCATAGTGAAGCAAACAATGAGGTTAAAACGTCAAACATATTTCAAGGAATTGCAATTTTCGTAAACGGATATACTGACCCTACCGCGGACGAACTTCGCCGTTTAATGATGGCACACGGGGGTGTATATCACCATTATATGAGGCCAAGAGTTACAACTCACATTATTGCCTCTAATTTGCCATACTCTAAGATAAAACTATATAGAAAAAGTCAAAATCCAGTGCCTATATGTAAACCAGAATGGATTCTGGATAGTATAAAAGCTGGGAGGGTTTTAAACTTCCAGAATTATTTGCTTTATTCGCATTGTACAGATACACAACCCCAACTAAACTATGTAGTGAGTAATAAGAAAGAGGAGCCACCCGATATTGTTGAATTGGACACTAATTTCGGAAAACATAATGAAATAAACGTTCCACAAAATGATAGCCAGGATAAAGATGAAAGGACCGAGCAAACCTCTGCAAAATTAAGTAATTCGCATGTTCCGATATCAATTTGTTCAAGGGATGCCCATTCAACAAAAAATTCGGAATTCATATCAGAATTTTATAGTCATTCTAGACTACATCACATTGCAACAATGGGGGCTACATTTAAAGATTATGTTAACGAGCTGAGAGATAAAAACAATGGAAATTTTCCTGGTCTTATCAAGTTAAAAGAATCGAGGGATATGAAATTGAACACATTAATGCCAGATTCTCAAGTAGGTTTTCATGTTGCAACAGCTGGTTTGCAAGAAGAAAGAGTAGAAGTTGGTGAACATCCTGTTATAATGCATATAGACATGGACTGCTTTTTTGTCTCAGTTGGCCTTAGAGACAAACCACAATTAAAGGGTCTACCTATTGCTGTGACACATGCAAAGGGCAACAAAAAACCTCCAAACAGTACTAATCAAGTGTTAAACAACAATAGAGATAAGGATGAAGAACATGGTTCGTTATCAGAAATAGCATCTTGCTCTTACGAAGCAAGAAAGGCTGGGGTAAAGAATGGCATGTTCTTGGGGGAAGCATTAAAGATATGTCCTACCTTAAAGACAATACCATATGATTTTGAGGGATATACAGAAGTTTCCTATACATTATATGATACTGTAGCATCATACACTTTAGATATAGAAGCAGTTAGTTGCGATGAAATGTATGCTGATTGTACAAAGGTACTGGCAGAATCCTATCTAACACCAATGGAATTTGCATCTGTAATTAGGCAGGAAATAAAAAGTAAAACAGGTTGTCCTGTGTCAACAGGATTTGGGAGCAATAAATTATTGGCTAGATTAGCAACAAAAAAAGCAAAGCCGAATGGTCAGTTTTTTATTCAGCATGAACATATTAATGATTGCATTAGCGCTTTCAATGTACAAGATTTACCAGGTAGGTCTTTGCAGACATGGTTACGATTAATTGCTAGGATCGCACACATAATTCTTTAATATTACTACTATTCAAATCAGGGGTTGGATGGACAACAGCACGTAAATTGAACAGTATTAACGTACGTACCTGTGCCGAGTTGCAAACAGTTTCACTGACCACGCTACAAAGAGATTTTGGCAAAAAGACTGGCGAGATGTTATACAACATGTGCCGTGGTATAGATAACTCGAAACTTAATTTAGAGCACGTTCGAAAGTCTGTTTCCGCTGAAGTTAATTACGGCATTAGATTTCGAAATAACGAAGATGCAGTAGACTTCTTAAAGAAATTGTCCCGTGAAGTATGTAATCGCCTGAATAAAGCTAACGCAAAGGGTAGATGCATCGTGTTAAAAGTCATGGTCAGGGCAAAGGAAGCACCTAAAGAAACTGAGAAATTTATGGGGCATGGATTGTGCGATTACGTGACAAAGTCAAAAAATCTTATCGCTCCAACTAGCGACGTTGATATCGTAACAAAGTAAGTCCGAACATCATCCTACTCTTTGTACACAGGAAACGGTAATTTGTTTGCATATACTTCAGGGAAATTATAACTCTTTGGAATCAGATGCAAAAAGTGCCCGAGGATACTAGAGGTATCGGCATTCAAATATCGAGGCTGGAAATATTAAAAAACAAATCTCGCGACACAACTTTAACGAGCTTCGTCAAAAATAAGCAAAGTGCATTCCATAGCTCTACCGAGATAGAGAAAAACGATCGAGTCGAAAAAGATTCAGGTCCAAATGCGCCTGCATTAACTTCTGAATACGCAGGTGGTACTAATGAGTTAATTGTTGCTAGACTTTCGGAAGATACGCGAAACGAAAGTTTGAATGTTAATGGCAATCAACAGTCGATGGAAAAAGGCACAGATCAAGAAATTGCTAGCGTACAGAACATAGACGAGAAGAAATCGCGGAAAAATGTGCAAACGCGTCATGAACACTTTTTTAAACAAGCCAAATCAGGCATTTCGAGACCGTCCAAAGTAGAAATGCCATCTATTCAAGAGATCGATATGTCTGTTTTGATTGAACTACCAGAAGATATACGGAACGAAATTCTAAACGAGTATAGTAGTAAAAGGAATGAAAATCAAACGAATGTTAATAGAAATCAGCAGAACATTCCTACATCATCAATGAGGAAAACGGATTCTACAGAAAGAAATTGCGATGAGCACAATATCTCTTTTTCTCAAGTAGATCCAGAATTCTTAGCTGCACTATCGGATGATCTAAGACGCGATGTTCAAATGTATTGCTCGGCTAAAAGGGCAGAACATTGCTCCAAAACAAAAAGGCAAGAAGAAGTAAATTCTTGTCTTGGGTTGACAAAAGGGGAAAGTGTAACGCAGAGGAAAAAGACTGAACTTCATTCGAAAACTAAAAATGTTAAGACAGCTTTGAAAACGAAGAGTAAAACTGTATCAACTGCGCTGAGATCGATGAAAATCACAAATAAAACTACGAATGCAAAGGCGAACGATATAAATAGTCGCGTTGAAGGAAACATAGTATCTCATGTCAGAAGCTTCGAAACTGTTGAGCGCCGAATCACCGTAGATGAAACCGAGGCTATTCTTTCCCATAAACGCATTATATCGGAAAATATTGGTGGTGCAAATCAACATCAAGACATTCTGATTGATCTTGTAAATCGTTTACTTAATCTACCTCTACAACAGGTAGAGTATATCGTTACTCCTAATTGTCTTTATAGATCGTTATGTTTGCTTCGGTTATTCACTTTTCTTCATTGGAGAGCTTCAAAAATGTTACAGCAACAAGAGCTCCGCTCAAAATATTTCTTACAAAAAGGATGGGGGGTGCATGCTGGATAGTGTGCGATTAGTGTATTGTATTACCATCCACGGATACTTTCTGTAGACGCAATGCAAATATAAGGTACATGATTCCAGGTTAAAACGCAAATACAGATATGGATTACAAATTCGAAAATCGTGAACGAAGTAGATTTTTTATCGCTTGCAACATTTCTTAGCATGCTTCCGGAGAAAAAGCGCATCGAAGATTTACACGTCTTATTGAAAACCATGCATAGGTAATGTACATATACTGTACGGAACATCCACTGTATACGCCATTAGAATAGGTGGACACCGAGTAATATAACGCAGAGGATTTAGTGAACAGATCTCATTTTACTCCGTTACGATTGATAAATAAAAATCATATTCAACACAATACATTAACTTATTTACGTTCATATTTTTAGATGTATGACAAAAACTGGAAGTTGCATTTGGCATAGGACGTATAGGAAAACGGTAAAATATGTTCAACATTATATGCAAATTGAATATAACAGCAACCTAATGGTACCATCGGTCAAATGCAACCTTTTGCAGTGCAACAGTGATGTATTGTAAATTTTCGGAATTTAATAAATTAATATACTTTACAATGAGGTTAATAAGAAACCTATTTACAAGCAAACATGATACTTACCTTCAATTTCATTGAACACAGTATCAATATTCTTTAGGTGACATATTAATTTACAATTGAGAACATATTTTTTTTTTTTTTTTTTTAAGAACTTTGCTCAGAGGTGTCATAAAAATCGGAAAGAAGTCATGAACTTCGAATTCGTACGTGATTTTGTAATATGTATATATATATATATTTTTTTTTAAATATATTTTTACTTTGTTGTCGTTACGCGCTGGGAAGGTGAAAAAATAGAAAGGGGTGAGTCAAAGATGAACGTTTACTACTCCCATTCAGTAGTTCCCGGTGGTTTAGATGTTAAGTCGTATAAAACACGCGAAATACCGGGAATTGCGGATATTTCAACCACCATTTTTTTCACCACCTGTGACAAACGAAAGATTGATCATTGATTTCTGTAAAATATCACCGTACAGTAAATTACTACTGATCCTTACGATTCGGATCCATGGAACTTACGTGCAACGGCAACTCCTGTCCGGGGATTGCCGGTGTACCAGTCATGAAATCATTAGTAACAAATGGCCTAAGAACAACGGAACGTTGACACGAGGGTATTCGAGAAGCAGCGTCGCGGTCGAAATGTATGGGAATTAAAACTACTGGCATTTGACTGATTGCTCCCATACAGCCATTGTTAGCTAGCACTAAGTTTGCTACATGATCTGCTTGTCGGAGCGTAGCTATCACATTCGACGTCAGATGAGTCGGTGTGATATCCGTCACAGGGTGACGTACTTGTGGACCAAAAATGAAACACACGCGATTTACATTGTGACACACACGTGGAATTAGTTTTGCGAGGAATAATAGATCTTTCCACTCTATTCCCTCGGACATGTTTTCTTCGCTGGATAAACCGACTACGTAGCTGTAGCTTCTTCTATCTCCCTAATAATATCGTGGAGCGAAAGGATTAAACCGTCTGCAGCATGCTGTATACTTGAATATTTCTAGACGATTAATACTGTACCTGCACCCCTACGCTACGTATAGGCAAAACGGTTGCGGAAATATGACGATAACTCGAGAGCTGGCGCAAATATTGCCGTTCGGATTCGCTAGTTGCACTTTCTACACGATTCAAGAATCCGTGCTTTTTCTGAAGCATCTGCTCGTACTCTACCATTACTTTAACTATCACCTTAAAGCAAAAGGAAAATTCGATAAGCGGAAAATGTTACGATCGATCTGTCTTTCTTTTTTTTTTGCTCGACATTATAAAGCTAAAAACCTGTGTTTCTGCAAAGTCTTTATCCATATAAGGCTCAACTGCGCATAGAATGCGAACAGCAAGCCCAGGTCCGGGGAACGGGTGACGAGCGACTAGCGATGCCGGTAATCCAAGATCGCATCCCAATTGTCTCACTTCGTCTTTGTGGAAATCTTTCAGAGGTTCTACTACATGACCCTGTGCTCTTAATGCTCTGACGAGCTCGCTATCATTGTGATGCGTTTTTATTGCATCAGCTTTACCTGATGAAAGCGTTTATATTTGATGTAAATGTAATCGTATACTCCCGGCAGATATAAAAGAATAATGCAATACAGCAATCAATTTACCACTAACTAATGCACTCGCACTTTCTATAAGATCAGGCCTGAGAGTGCCTTGTCCAAGAAACACTTCCTCTGGTTTCAGACCCATCTCGGCCATCGCTTCATTTGCTACTCTTACGAAAACGTCCCCTATGATTTTTCGCTTCTCTTCCGGGTCGGTTGTTGCGCACAACATTTTAGTTAATCTAGTTCTTGGGCTAGTTGTTGTACAACATATTCCTTCGTTACTCGCTGTAGTTCCTTGCATAAAGCATCGTCCAGCATTGACGACTCTCAGACGAATTCCGAGTTGTGCCAAACTTTGCTCCACGAATTGTGTCTCGCCTTTCCGCATGAAACCGTTATTGATATGCAGAGCTATGACTTGTTCCTTACTTAACGCTTTATGTAGCAGTGCTGCACATACCGTCGAGTCCACACCTCCGCTGACTAACAACTATGATGGTTTTTTGTTCTATTTTAATCGACAATCATATCTTGTCGTGCCTTACATAATGCTTCGAAATATTTTCCAAAGCAAGATATCATGTTTTACGCGATTGCCGAATATTACGAAAGCTTACGTATCGTCGATTTCACAAACAAGGGGTATGAGTTCTAAGCATTCTAATAATTATGCAAGTACGTGTTACAAACGATTTACTTACCAAAACGTTTTTGTTGCCGACGGTATCTCTGATGTACTGAATACACTGCGATTCCCGTCCGCGAAGCGTATAGTTACCAGTGAGGCCAGCAATACCAAACAAAAAATTGTGCAACATTGTCTTTCCGTTAGGTGTTAGGTCAACTTCTGGGTGGAACTGCACGCCGTACAAATTCATTTTGTCACTTGCTATCCCTGCTATAAAATTTGATGATCTGGCAGTAATATGAAAATTATCAGCCACCCTGTCTATACTATCCCCGTGTGTTAACAGAACCATCTGCTCCTTCTCCAAGCCCCTAAGGAATTAGTGGTTTATCCTTTCTTTTATCGCATAACAAGACAAGCATGCCATCAATGACAATTGTATCAGACTCACTTACTTAAATAGTAGGCACTTGGTATCTATTTCAATGGGAAATTGACCATCTTCCCGCCCTTCCTTACTAATTACAGTCCCACCAAATTCCTCATTCATCATTTGCATCCCATAACAGATACCAAGTACTGGAATTCCTATTCTAAAAATGTCTGCATCGTATTTAGGTGCATCTTCTGCATATACAGAACTTGGTCCACCAGAGATGACAATGGCTCTAAAGTTTATCATTCAAATAATAATTACTGTCTTTGTATAAACTACTTTTAATGCTAGGGTGATGCAATCAATTACTTGTAGCCCTTACTTATAGCCCTTTTCTTGAAGGGTGAATGCAGATGTGTCCAAAGGCAGAATTTCACTGTGAACGTTTAGCTCACGGATTTTTCGATCTATCACTTTACCGTATTGGGCACCCGCATCCAGAATGGCCACTTTTTCATCAACACACCCCATGCCCATTGTTCCTTCATTGGTTCCATTATTTTTCCCTGCGCGAAACAATAATCCGTCCGCGCTCTTTTCCATTTCAAAATTTCTTGTATTGCTATTACTATTGCTGTCGCTGTGGTTTTGTTAATCCTATGAAGATTTAATGCATTTAATAAAAACGAAAAATTGCAAGGCTATCATTAGTGAATAAAGAATTGAAAAATTTGCTTCACTTATTAAAACCAGAAAAAATTGTTTAAGCAGTGAAATTATAGTTGTTTACTAGCCTCTTCTAATATTGGCATAAATTTTCATTGCAATCAATTAACAAACATATTATCACGAAATATGTATATACTCATTTGACGTTTAACTTTATGAACAAATAATAAGTCACATATGGTATGCTACTTGAAAATTATTATATATTGGTGAAACGTTTATATTATTTTAATCCTATTGAAAACAGAAGGTTGAGGTCAGCTTATGTATTACATTGATCAAGTTCCCTATTAAATAAAAATAGTGCTGTAAACATGTTTTCTTAGGAAATCAAGCACTTATATGGATATGAATATTTTAAATGATAACCAGAGATATTATCGTATGTAAATATAAGATTCTACTACAGTATGTCACAATCCAGTATAAGTTCGGACGGACAACTACTGTACATTATAGATATTTCACTCCATTCCTACGATAACTTGCACAAATGTGTGCGAGCTTTTTACATAATTTAGCGTACAACTTGGGTGAAGTTTTGGGAAAAGATACTAACTACGATGTATGACCAGAAATAAATAACCGGCCGTAAATTTTCGAAGCACGTTTCCTAGAAAGAAAAATGTTATAGCAGTACATCTACTATAAGAATCATCTGTTGGAAGGCAAGCGCGTTTACCGAAAGACTTACCAAATTATGCGAGGCAGAGAATGTTTTACGCGTAAATCACCAAGTAACGTAAAATTAATTGTAGCAAAACAGAATGTGCACTCTTTGGACGAGGCAGCCATTCAATCGCCTGCAATAGCCACAATACAGTGACTACTTTCAGTTTCCAAGGAATATGGAAATCCAACGTGATAAGCTGAAAATAACTAGCAAAGCCTGATATCGCATACATTATACGAGTAATTTTAGAAGAAATATTTCTTTATTCTTTCATTTCGCTTCGTTGCTCTACCCGTAGTTGATATTTCATAGTACAAAGTTCCGTCTGCAACTCCACTTTTTTCGTTAACAGGATTGCCTTTAGCTCTTCTAGTTTTTTTTTCGAATACGAGTAGCATGAAGTTAGCACAATTCGACATTTATTGAGCAGCATCTTTTGGACATGCTGAGGATTATGTTTATTGTTCTTTATACATTTATACGTATAACGTAGAGGCAGAACATTTCTGTGACTAATGTATGTCGCACCGACGTTGCTTATTAAGATATTACAGTAGCGTTTTCAATTGTAGACATTACAAATGTGAGACCGATTGAATCAATATAAAAAAATATCACAGCCGTGTTTCTCGCAACATATACATATGTCAATTTGGAAATTATTTCGCAATTGTTGCTTTACGTCATAAAACACGTGCACGTAGTGCGTAGCATGTTCAAATGAAAATCGTTAAAGACAATATGTGTCCAGAAAAAGCAGCGGAACATTTTAGCTTTTCCGAAATGTCATTTGTGAAACAGTCTTTTTCATTCGAGGACAAAAATAGCCCCCCAAAGCATATTAATACTATAGACGGTCCTTCTAAAGCAATCAAGTATTTTCTTCCGGCAGAAGTTGCGATACATAATACACAAGTCGATTGTTGGGTTTCGTATAATGATGAAGTATACGATTTGACTTCTCTTTGCCAAGTTTGGGCGAACGAAAAAGAAATCAAACCAATATTAGCCTATGCCGGTAAAGATATAAGCCATTGGTTTGATCATGAAAAGAATGACATTAGACATCATGTACACCCCGTTACGGGAGTGCTGGTACCGTATTGTCCTCACGGACCGATTCCCGATGTAATACCTTCGGTGGTGCCTGCTACCACTTGGCGACCCCTAAACAAATGTCCTTGGTGGCTTGACGAAAAATATAAATTGGGATACTTAACCAAGAACGCACGGCCCTGCAGGATATTAAACGTCCTAACTGGAACGCAAGCTGTTGTAATGGTACAAGTCTTCATTTGATCAAAACTAATGTTCGATCGACGCATGTACTAGCGAATGAAATCCGTAAAGGTTTGCCAGGAAGATTCCATTAGGCGTATTCAAGAACGAGCCCTCTTTTATAATGCAAATGGAATGTCGTATGCATGGAAGTTTGAGGGGAAGGATTTAAATCTGGACTTGACTCTCTCAGAAAATGATATTCCAGATGAAAGGGAACGTTTTGCCGCTTGCGGTCTCCCCGAAGATTATTATATTCCGTGCCTTATGTGCTACTACAATGAAAATTAACTTTCTTCCTCGTGATGTGATCCATTTGAAAAACAAAAAGAAAAGAGAAAGACGAGTAACAAATTTTTATGGAGATTCACAAATTGTTGTTGAAAGAAAACTTCCTCACGATATCACGTGTACGGCTTCAAACAAATAGATGGCACCACCACGGCCACATATCATTCAATATTTGGCCTTTCGTTTAACAAATCAAAAACCTTATTTTGTTTAATATGTTTCGGTAAAATGTAGTTTACAATATGGTTGCATTAATCACATTTCGTTCGTTTCAAAGCTTAACACGACGTATTATTTACAAAAAGTTTTCTAATTTTTTGATTAGACAGCATGCTTATGAAATTGCTAGTACACAAGTCGCTATGTTTTCTTCAAAATCTATGAAAGTAGCTATTTTAGGCGCTGCTAGTAAAACGGGTAATTAGTTTAGGTTACATGCATTTCATTCTCTGCATCTTACGTATTCTTAATGTCGTTGCATCATAGGAAATTGTCTTTCGCTGTTTTTAAAACAATCGTCCTTAATCGACGAATTGGCAATTTTCGATAACAAATGTACTTACGGCCTGGCGTTGGATTTAAATTACATCGACACTAGGTGCAAGGTCAGCACGTGTAATTACCCGGATAAGTGTCTCGAGGAGACTCTCAGAGGGGCAAAAATAGTGATGATTGTTGCAGATCGATTGGCCAAAGAAGAAACAAAACCGTATGAAATCTTAAAGTGTAATGCGGACAAGTTATCAGATTTGCTACCAAACGTTATTAAATATTGCCCCCAGGTAATGGACTAGAGACATTAATTGTGTATAAAACTATTTAACTTTTCTACAATAACTACCATTACTGGGAGCGAAAGAAAAATAAATAGTTTGCGGGATATAAATATAAATTGGACAAATTTTCTCCTGTCTGCTTTAATAATAATTATTCTTTTGAATGACGGCCTGTGCAGCAAAGATTTTGCTTCCTTTTCAGGCCATGGTTGCCATCGTAATGAATCCGATAAACAGTTTATTACCCCTCGCAATGGAGATGTATAAAACGGCAAGAGTTTATGACTGTAATCGCATTTTTGGTGTTATTCATCTTGACTGCCTCAGAGCAAATACATTTGCTGCAGAAGTACTAGGTGTTGAACCGGAATGTACGGTAGTACCTGTGATTGGCGGAAGTTGTCCAAAATCGTGTATTCCAGTTTTTTCTCAAGCAAAGCCTAGTAACAAACTGTCTCAGGTAAACAACTACTCGCAAAAGTTCGTTTGCATTGATTTCATTCGCTATCGGAAAACATATCGTGTAATTAATTAATTGCTTAGATAGAAGCTAGCAGATTGACCCAGGCTGTAAGAATGTCCAATGATGAAATATACAAGGCATGCCACGGCAAAGAAAACACATCTTTCGCTATGGCTTTCGGAGCTGCTAGATTTTGCATTTCTCTTTGTAAAGGTACTGCGCCCAATGCGCGATAATTCCACGGAATTGGATATAAACGGAAGTTTTATTTATTTGATTAACTCATTTAGCTTTGCGACATCAAAGCAACGTCGTGGAATGTGCTTACGTGAAATCCTGCGTGATACCAGAATTAACATACTTCGCTGCACCTTTGGAACTAGGTCCAAACGGAATTCAGAGACATTTGGGCATACCACCTTTGAATGACTACGAATGCAAACTTCTCAAGGCAGCTGTCCCTCATTTAAAAAAGGCGATCGCACTTGGAGAGGTAAAGGGAAATAGTTCCAAACAGTTGACAACGATAAGGCATTATTGTTGTCCGTTCGCAGGTGCTTGCACTCGGCGCTGAGAACAGTTCTTCCGAGATATGTTTGCAACATATTAAACCGTGCGATGAAGCAAACTTACCACCTACATCGTACTATCGTGATAGCTAGTAGGTACTTTCTTTTTCTTTTAAACCTCGGACAGCGATGGTCGATTAAGTTTTCCAAGCAACCGCACCGATAACATTCAAGCTAGAATGACAAAGATGTAATGAGGTGGTTAAAGAATACAATTCCGGTAGACGCAGATACTTTAACTATCATTCAAATTGAGTTCCTGTTCTGATATAATAATGACGATTTAATTACAAGCACACCGCTTTCGACGTGCGCCATGAGCTCGAGAGTTTGTTGCATTATGTGCATACATACGTACACGTGTATGTATCGTGCGCAACGCAACTTAACCAGAGTCACCTAACCAAGTCGTTGAATCTGATAGGAACAAATACTATCTGGTCTAAAAGATTGTACTAGTAGAAGCGAACGCGGTTTTCGAAGAGCCACCGCATCACCGTGTCTCAAGTTACCAAGTAGATACGTGCAACAAAAGTAGAAGAAACTCGTCCTTTCCGCATTCCCGACACGCCATGGTGTTCCCAAGTGTGCACAGAAACTGCAGACACGACACGGTACGAACAACTGCAGCTGGCAACTCTTCGCCAGGAGAAATGATTGGGAAGTTGCAAAGAAGGAAAAGGCGAGGGTGTTTTGCTATTGCAAATCCTCTCTAAACGAGACTTCAACTTTCTAC
This sequence comes from Holcopasites calliopsidis, assembly GCA_023838395.1. NCBI lineage: Eukaryota > Metazoa > Arthropoda > Insecta > Hymenoptera > Apidae > Holcopasites > Holcopasites calliopsidis. The sequence continues at coordinate 5,504,319 of JALHAQ010000009.1, forward strand.
ATTCCAACACGATTCAACGTCAGGTACAATGAGCTGTATAATAATACAAGCTGAACATATAAGCGACATATGATCATCTCGGCTATTCACCGAATCGTAATTTTACCCCCTTGCCTTCAGTAGAATTTTTCGTTTCAGCGAACGCCATCACCGGTGGGAATGAGAGAACCGGTCATTTCTTTAATTTATCTTTGGCATATCTAATTTATCAAGTTGTATGTCGGTAGCGCCGGTAACTTGTAGAGTGGGAAATTAATCGTATCTTTCGTCCGCCTGGTCTTTGTCCGTTCAGCATCAGGGACCGGGCTGTCTATCGATAATTGTTTCAATTTTACTTAGGATAGTTGTAGCTTCAGAAATACATAAGCTCGTTGGTACTCGAACATTAGATCGCCTCACACGACTGCTTTTTCTTAGTAACGCGACTGGCGCCGTCTGGTTCTTTTTTTGTTGAATTCTTCTAATGAAAGAGGTTATCGAGGATTGCGTAGTATCGATCGTGCGTTCTTTTGCTCAAGGACGCAAGATTGGAGGACATGCGGTGCCACTAACAAGAGAAACCGCTTCAAGAACGTCGAGGAAGAAGCCCTCTTTCGATGCCATGGCGCGTGAGTCCGTATAAACGTGCGCTCCTTCGAAATGAGGAAATGTTTCATAAAGCAACAAAAGGGTATCTTTTTCTTTTGTCGAAGGATGACGATACAACTATATTAGTGCAATCGTAATTTTTCATCGTTCGTAATTCGTCATCCTAGGCGTTCTTTTAAACGATAAACACGTTCTAAGGACTGGTTATGAGGCTGCGTTAGATAGATAAGAGGATGCAGGAGAACAAATAGGCAGAAGGTGAATGGCCGAGTTGTAAAACCTTTTGCTACGAAATCGTATCATTTGATATTATTCAATCGTCTATCCCCTGAGTTTAAATCGACGCTGCTACTTTTTCGACCTGTCATGTATACACGGCCTTCCTTTTTCCTGAATATTTTGCGCTCTGGAATCGATTGATTCGTGGAATCAAGGTATCGACGACTACCGCAAGACTCTGACGTGAGTCTGAACGAAGAGGTTGTTTTTCCACCAGGTGGACTACGAACTGAGGCAAACCTATACGTAGTAACAATAGCGAGTATTGGCTGTATCCGAGATGGGTAAGAAAAAGCAGAAGGAAAAGAGCAGGAAAAGAAAGGGATGACGGGTGAACGGCCGCTGAATGGCACGACCTTCCGAGGAGGCCGATCGACCGGCCACACGACGCGATCCTGTATGCGCGCTCCCCCGCAACAAGCTTCCGCGTTCAAAAGAGCACTCGAGGCTAGATGTACAGGAATACTATGAAGAATCTACGATGCTTCGATAGGCCGAATGGAGAACAGAACACTGCACGCTTCACCGACATGAAGAAACTTTTTAAAAGTATCGAACACATGGATGCCAATACCGTGTTGGAAACTGAAGGCAAACAGTGTATCAAAGAGAAATCGATGGATTGCAAGGCAGTTATCGATGCGGTTGGAGGCAATATCAAATCGTTTCGCTACAGTGTTACTTGCAGAGCGCGGCAGAGGATCGCGCGCAGTGAATGCGCATATCTGTCCTTCCAATCCACGTAACCTTATTTAAGTACGGTTCTAATAATAGTTGGCGCAAGCTTTTTATTTTGTCGGTAATTAGCGAACATCCCATAGTATGTCCTATTTTCTCTCGTTGCCAATGAAAAATACCTCGAGCTGGGGAACCGGCTGTACTCGGCAATACGAGTGTTCGCGCAGGGTTAGCGCAGTGGTGCACAACGGGGCATAGGAGTGCAGTGACTTTGCACCACGGCTACGTCTAAGCACGCGCAGATCGTCCACTACTTTTCTCTCTTTTCTCCTTTCACTGTTCAAAGCCCCCTTCGTATGGTGCATTCATATCCACCTACATCATCGCCACGGAGATCCTGCTCGGGCCGAGAAAAAAGCATTATTACCAGGGGCTCTCAAGGACAAAGGTCCTTGCCTCGGAGTTGCAATGAAATTGATATGTTTATAGTATCACATGAAATTTGTCTTCCCTTGCGTAATATGTAAGAAGCATATTGCTTATTGGTGATAATCCTCGGTCAGTGAAAACCCTCTAAACCAGGAAACAGATTTTTCCTACGAATATTTAGAACAATCCACGCGGCCGGTTACGCAAAACGTTCATCAGTGAGGTAGAAAGTGGTGTGTTTTATGATTACACGTTTTCCACCGTTACCCTTCAATAGTTACAGGTTAGCCACACTAATGAGGTTTCCGTAACGGTATGCATACCATGCTTCGGTATTAGTGTTGCAATACGGTGGACAACAATTACAGTCAGTCGAACGATTTGTTAGGCAACGACTTATATAAGACGCGATGCGTAGCATTCATATTTTTACTTTTCAGTAGTTAACTCGGGTTTGTTTGAACACAGCGAAATCTACAGCTACAATTATACGGACATGCTCATCCGTTGTTGTATTTCACAGATCGTTCATCTTGTGAACTGTCTCCACGAGCTACAGTGACATAGCGGATTGTATGTATCTACTCCTTGTACTGCGGGGCGTAAAGATTTCGAAGAGAGAGAGAGAGAGAGCAGAAAAGCGAACACATCGTTAACTCTAACGGTTCCTGTGAATCTTGCTGTTCTCCTCTATGATCTCACTACCACGATTTTTCTAACTTATCACCATTAACCATTTCGGTGACTTGGAGATCCGGTGGTGCAATTTTGGCGAAGAAAAGATCCTATGGCCTGTCCACGCTCCCTTCCTCAGTGCAAAGTCTAAATGTTAACCACAATAGCGTGTCACGTCAGCTAAATCGTGTTGAAACAAATGGGCGAAAGGCTCGAGCCTTCTACTCGAGCTAAACCTGTTGCGCCGCTTGCATTAGACCGCTTTAGAAAACTCGATAGAAAGGAATATCTAAATGTTCGATGAAATATTCGAAATTTCATGAAAATTAATAGGTGCATTAAACGAAACATGCTTTCTTTTACTTATTTTCGACGTGTACCAGAATCAACCATTACACATTATTGTTGTTGTCTCTCCATCTCTAGATCATACATCTTTTGGTAGTTTTGCAACGTTTCGTACAGAATAATGTAGTTATCGCGAAGCTGAACCAAACGATGCCACAAGTTTGCGTGAATCACGTCGCTGGATTTTGACTCCGCCTCGACTATTACCTAACGAAATAAAGGCTTTCGTTAGTTAGGCTGAAAGCGCGTTCGAAAAACGCCCTGCGCGGTTGCATTGATTAGAAATTCACAAATAGGGAATATGTATCAATTTGTGGTATTACGTTATCGGTGGTACGTCGTGCACGATTCACTTGAAGGTACTTGAGATGAAAGAACAGCTCGTACGCCCAACAGTCGATGGTTTCGGTGTTGCGTGTTGCGTTTGTTAGTTCGATCGGTGGCGAGGCACTGGTTAGAGCAACCGCTTGCAGCCAACGTTTCAACTGCAAAACCAAGGGATTTATTGGTAGAAAGAACTGAATGCGCGCAATCGGAGCTTGAAGGAAGTTGGGAATTTTTACGATAGTGGTGTCAGTAATGAGTTTAACTACGGCAGGTCTGATAATTTCGATGAGCTTCCCAATGACCGTAGTATCCTTCTTCAGCGTAGTCACATAAGTTGAGAGAGAGCTGTTCCAATTCGGCGAGGGACTGCATTGGGCGTTTTTCAACTCTCGCCTTTACAAGAGAGAAATACGGGCGATCATTTACTACTCGGTTTTATCCTCACGTATTTAGTCTTACCGATGCAAGAATATTGAAATAATGTTGTCCACTACGTATTGAGATGGGGCAATGACGATTTTCTTCGTGCATGTCGCCAAGCTGCTGACTATGAAAGCTAAAAGTTGTCCGAGTGGTCCTGGTCTTCTGCGTACATTGCAACCAGTTATGCCTCGCGATCGATAATACTTTCTCTTGCAAATTCCATGCCGTGATCGACTGCGATCACACATCGACAGGGAGTAATAACTTGAAACTACGGGATACGCCATAAAGGGAGTAATTTTCCATTGCAGGTGCGCGTATACTCTTAATCCCTACAAATAATTACCGCCAAAGTCGGAGACACTATTTAGGTCACAGGTTTTCGCAGTAGAAAGGGTAGACTGACACTTGGCTCTCTGTTCAACAGGATCCTCGTTGTATTTGCTGTTTTTAACAGATTCTGGCATATACTCGTTTACAAAATCATTTAGTTTAACGATTTTGTTCGGAAACGTTTCTAAACACATGAAAGCCTGGCCGAAAATAAAGGGTAAAGTAGACAGGGCGAAGGTTAGTTTACATCAAAGGGGATACGTTTCGTACTTCTCGATGAAGACGCTCGAGACAAGGCGCCTGGCCACTTGTCTCAGAAGTCATTACGATGTATAGCAAGGAGATGATTAAGAAGTACAATTGGGTATCTCACGTAAATTTGGACGAACGATCATCTTGACATCCCCGTGGGATGAATACCAGCAACCACGATTCTCGAGTAATCCGTACAAAATTGTGAAAAATTTTGACAACGAACGATCGCAATGTCCATCCTTGTTACAACCACGAATTTACCCACGAAATGGATGACGCGAATATATCAACTTGTAGAATGAACTCGCGATAAAGCGTGCACTTTTGTTTAATAAAACGCGCATTTAAGGAGGTGTCCGATAGGGTACCGCAGGATACGTATGTTCGTATTATTATCGAGCGCAAACGTGATTTCTACGAAACAAAGACTTAAGGTAAATTCTATAGCGAGCGATTGGTCGTTCGATGTATAGGCTGCATTGAAAAGTAGACAGTTAATGAGAATGCAATGGGCGGCTTAACTCCACCTAGGATCGCCGAGCTCGAAGCGGATCTACTTGCAGATTTTTCCTAATTAAGATGAGGCCGGTGCAACTCCATTACGTAAATCAACCATCTTGATTTACCGTTCGACTCAACGGCGATCCAGCTGCAGCAAAACCTTTATAGTCACGAGAGCATTGGAAGGATTCGGAAAGAGGGACTGAACGGAGGGCTGGCCTCCCTTCTTCGCGCTTCATCTTGTCTTCGCGGTCGTCTTCTTCCATGTCCTATTGCTCTTTCCGTTTCTTCTCTGTACGTTCGTGCCTGTAAGTTTTGCAGATGCACGACTACCATTACTGCCACTGCCCAGAGCTGCCTGGAATGCTATGCAAATTTTATACGAATCGGTTACACCACGACCCGTCGAATATCTCTACGAATCTGAGCATTTGATAGTCTTGCCGAGAACATTGAATGCCAAGTGGCGACCTTCGTTGCAAAACAGAGACACGTCCACTACACTTGTGCACTTTTCGAATGGAATACATAGATGGTTACGAAGGATATCGTTAAAGTCGTTTTCACGGAAGAATGCTAATCTTTGTCAAGCGTTTCGCAATAGGATACGTAACGCATAAGTCATCGTAATGACTGAACTATGTTGATCGCAAAGACCGATATGGATATCGACGACCGACATGCCGATCACAGACGGTCTCAGCTAGCAAAGAGAACAGGGAGACAGTGAAAGAAAAACACGGCGGACACCAGAAGAAGAAGTCAGAAGGTATCACGGTCGAAGACATTTCTATGCTCGCCCACTGCCAGCAAAGATAACTTACGACGCGGCGGAATGGTAATGGTTGTGGCAGACATTCCATCCTGTTGCAGATTTAATAGACTCGTCCTGATAAGGGGCTACGATACATGTCACCGCTCGTGGTCAACTGATTGAGCGGTGGACACGGTATCGTCAACACCAGGACGATTCTGAGTGGCTACCATGGCGCGTAAAGTCGGCCGATCAACTATAAAAAGATCATGAACAGGATATTGCAAATCTTTGAGGATGAAGAGAATTTCAGGCTGTGACTAACTGTACGCAGAAGGAGTGCTAATACTCTACAAAAGCCAGACGCGGATGAATAATTGGATGCAGAGAGCAAAGCGAAGATTGCTATGTAAAGTTGCAGCACTCTCTTCACGGTGTAACGCCGTGGCGAGTCTGCCGCTAACACCTCTATCTGAAATGGCATCTGAATTTTTTTTTAGACTCCCGTGTCCTACGAGCTGCGATATCGTATATTCACGCTACGTTGGAGCCGTGCTTCCACGTAGTGTCTTGCACGCTAATTACAACGTATCCGTGGCTAAGATTGAACGCTAGCGATATTTCATATCTATACCTAAGACGGAGCGCTTTGGCTTGCGCAATAACGTCTAATAACGATTGCGAAAGCGATACGTAAGCAAGGTACCCGCAAGGCGATCGAGGCCGAAGAAAGTAATGCAGTCTGCTTTATTTCTATGTACAGAGAAAAATATATCTAGCGCGATGTCGAAATGAAATATAAAGGAGAAAATGTTCTTTTCGCGTGTAATTGATAAAAGAAGGGTAAACGAGTCGTACGAGCATTTTCAGTCTAGATTTCTGGCTAAAATAAGATTCACGTGTGCAAGTAGTGCAATGTAATCTTTATATGAGTAAAAAATTTCGTTTGGCATAGAGGTAACTATGATAATGACGAATGCAAATGGCGAATGCGCCTCGGTGCAAGGCGCGGGCCGCTAATTATGTAGATTGCCACCTAACGTAATGCTCGTTAATTAATCGCAATGCCCGTTCGATATGGCCAGGTGGGACGGAAGGACGGCCAGGTACGGCGCCACGTTGCTACATCGGATCTACCTACGCTTACAGCAATGTTGTGCGAAACGGTGAGTCGTTTGCGATTTACCTATTGCAAAATAAGACGTGACTGTGTATCGCTTTATCGTCGCTTACCGAAACAAACTGTTTTCTATAATCTTATGCCGGTCGATCAAATTTTCTACATTTGCGCATAATTATTTCAAGGCTTGAGTGAATATAGTGACGCTTTGCGTCACTGTAACTGTGAAATTTTTCTATACGTTTCCTGTCCGCCTCTAAATTCAGTTAAACCCGCACGTGATTGAAAAAGTTAATGAACGAATGTCTCGTATAGAAGTGAATTCGTAACGTTACGTGTAGTGCGGCTTACTTTTGCCTCTCGTCCGCTTTTCCAAGAACACCGTTTCGTGCTATCCCGGATGTGGCTCGGGGCGTGCCGTTCACGATGAGTACGGCTTAACCACGGCCAACGATTCGTTCATCCTTTCCTTCTCCCCTTTCCTTAAAGAACATCCGATTGAACTAACGATTTGCTCGAAAAACCCTTTTCCCGGGAAAAATCTTTTAATGTGGTATATAGTATAAGTCCTGAGCAATCGACATTATTCACCACATTATTATTCAATTTTGATACAACTTATATCAAACTAATGACTGCGACCTTTGGTTAAAATCTTTACATTTTTATTTAAATGAAATTCAATTAAATGTTAACCTTATTCTAATTAAATCACAGACGCGCCATGAAATTTATATTTTTCACCACAATAAGCACTACAATCTGTTTTTATATTCTTCGTGTAAATTTCCGTGACAGGAAATGCGTCTGGCGATGTTGGTAAATGCGTTGAGCAGGGTAAGTAAATGAACGAGTAGGTCGCTTAATAATAAATGTAGATCGATGACATTATCCATTGTATAACCGCTTCAATCGGTAGTTTTAAAATGAATGGTGCATCGGTGTAACACTGAGAATCAAAGGGTTAATTAGAATCTACTCTAATTACAGTTCAGAATCGTGCTATTACGGAACAAACGATTTAAGATAAATCATAATACATTCCTTAAATATTGGAAATTTGCCTAACAATGGCTATTTAGAATACACACGATAGCGGTGGATAAAGTTGGCAAATTTTTCTTTAGAACTCTGCGTTTCCTGAGAGGACCGGTACTCGGGTTATAGTTTTTGCAAGGATAATTGAACACCGTGGTCATTAACGTGCGCAAATAATTCCTATTAGGCGAAGCAAAGAACTATGAATATTCTCGACAGCTGTTCGGGCAATTTCGACAATACGAACGTTTCCGAAATCCGAGTCGCTGGCGAGAGCAAGGTGAACGATCGCGGCACGCGTCCTTTACCCTTCGGTCGTCATAGCATACGGACACGTCATAACAAATGGTGCGTAATACATTTCAACCACACGACGCTACCTATTCATTTTCGGGCTTCATTCTACTATCCTGTACACTCGTTTACTCGCTTTAATTAACTAATACGCGATTAATTAGCAATCATTGTGACATCGCGGGAATAGATTAAATAGTTTTTCGAGTTCCGCGTGCCGATGTACGATCGAGATAGGACGCGTCTCTTCTTTCGTTAGCTCCAACTAATTAATAAATCACTGCAACTTTTTGGAATTAATTGAACAATTCTCCTGGTTTTATTATATTTTGTTTAGCCCAGCATTCGGTTTTGTCGAAAATCAAAGAATACCTGCATCCTATTACAAGCCTCGTTCTCATTTTTGCTGATATTTCCCCCGTTTTTCTTGCAATATTATAGCTACTGTAGCACGATTTCATGAAATTGTTTTTTCTTTGTTACAGATCTGGAACAGAAGGCTTGAAATTAAGCTACATATCCAGTTGGAAGGAATACATACTTACAATAACCCAGCAGCACGTGGTAATAGAGAAAATACTATGTTGGTGAATTGGTAACAAATAATTTATTACGAACTTTTATGTGTTTTTGTATAATTGGATTTTGGTAATGAGTGATACATTACTGATATATATTTCACGAATAGCGATGTGTAAATTCAACAGCACAAACGAGTGAATGAATATCTCAAAGCTTTTAACGAAAAAAGGTTGAAATATTCATGTACCACTGTATTTCGGTCGATTTTGCTTCGTAGCTTCGTCATTGTTTTCCTCGGCACTGTTTTTATCTCTATGCTCGGTCGCAAGTACGGTCAAGTCGTATTTTCGCCGCAGGATTCGCCGCGTGCCCCGTAGTTCTGACCTTGCCCTTGATGCATGGTAGTTTCTGAGTTTTTATTACTACACAAGCAGTATCACGAGAATTTGTACTTACGCGACATAGTTTATTGATAGGCACACGAATGTGTTTGAAACTTTCACAACGAACGTTCACGGTACAGTTTTCATAAATGTATCGCATTACCTACAGTCTTCATTATAGGAATACGAAATTACAGGGTATTCAAAGATTCGTAAATACTCAGAAGTATTTGAATCTAAATAATATTATTTCTGCATCGATAGAAAGCATATCAGTATTTCCTCAACAGACGACGAGAAGGAGAAATAAGATGCAAATCTCTGTCGATTTGTTTGTTCCCCTCTACTCCCCCTTTTTAGCATCACCTACTCCAGTGATCAGGACGATCATCGGGCAATGCTGCATCAGTCAACGATGTAAGTACCTTTATAGTTTATTAATCCTTTCTTTTTTTTTAATTATCTTTCGTTTTCATTATCTAGAATTAATTGTAGGAACAAATGAGTAACCAAATTCGTTCCTTTTATGTTTCAGCGGGTTCGGTTCGTCGGTATTTGGACAATTTTGGCGATCGCCCGCGATGCGATCGGTAGAGTCAGTGTTTGATCCGTTCAAGTTTTCTCTTGTATCGAGTCAGTGAGTTCGCCGATGTTAAATATTAAGCGGTCGCGAAAGTACTATGTTTTTTTTATCGTTTCGGTATTAGAGTCATGTGTCCTGCTCCTGTGATCGGGCGATCATCGGGCACGCTGCGTCAGACAGCAACGTAAGTCTCATCATAGTTTCTTCACCTTTTTTTCAATAACCTTGGATTTTCATCATCTAGAACTAATTGTACGAACAAATCAGTAACCAATTTGGCTCCTTTTATTTTCCAGTGGCTTCCAGTTCCTCCATGGTTCTGGTGGTTGGCAACTTTTGGTGATCGCGCGCAATGCGATCGGTAGAGTCAGTGTTTCATCCGTTCATGTTCTTTTGCATTGCTTTAAGAGCGCAACCGCTCTGAGTGAAGTTAGATTTAGTAATGATACGCGATATTAGAGTCAGTGAGTCCATCGATTACAAGTGTTAGATTTAATAATTATACGCGATATTAGAGTCAGTGAGTGCGTCGACTACAAGCTGTGATCAGGACGATCATCGGGCAATGCGGCATCATCCCACAACGTAAGTATCTTCATAGTTTATTAATACTTTTTTTTATTGGTCTTGAATTTTTATTATCAGGCTTCAATTGCGATAACGAGTTACAAATGAGATTTCTTTTAATATGTTACAGCAGCGTCCCTGATGACTTCCCACAGCATCCCTGGTGGCTTCCCGGAGCATCCCCGATGACTTCCCACGGCATCCCTGGTGGCTTCCCGGAGCATCCCTGATGACATCCTGCAGTATCGTCGCATGGGTAGAGTAAGTACCCCAAGATTGGGCATTTCAAGTTCCTCCGCTCACTCAATCATGCCGCAGGACGAAAGGTCCGAAACGGCACGGGTGACTGGTTGTATTACGTAGAATTTTTGCCAAGCACAGTGACCGTGGGTATATGCAAATATACTCATGAGTAGTAACATTATTTCATTGTTTTATATTAGATGAGGCCAGGTCTTCTTGTACTTCGCGATTTTTAATACCTTGGTAGTATTAAATTCGGGATTTAGTATAAAAGAGCATTTATTCCTGATAATTAACAGGAATCTCTTTCAATTGAAAAATATCTTTACCAAATATATTTTCACTATTCGAGTATTTGATCGAATAAGTATGAAATAATTAGTTAAATGCATAGTGACGTTGAATATTAAATGAAATGATATGAATATTGAAGTTAGTTTTTAGTGCTGAAGTCGGATACCCTCCGACTTCGTTCATAATTGTAACTATTGCACAATGATAACATCTACGCATATTATTATTGCTGTGGTAGCGACAATGAGTATATCTTCTCTTCGACTTTTGCCGCATATCAATTTCTTCTCTGCGTATCGGAATTATCGAATAACTGAGTTTATTCGATATCCATACCAGAATCTTTAGCGTATAAAGACATCGGTATCTCGATTTTTTCCTTGCGACGCATAAATCGAACAAAATGTACAAGAAGACAATTCGTGACGGGTAGTTTTCGAAGTCAAGGCAGCAATCTTAACACCAAACTGGCGTTTTAGACGAAATGCCTTGATGCCGGGAACGCCCGAGGATGTTTTAATTAACTTGTTCAATTTATTCGAGTCATTCTCTTGTTCAGAATTCTTGCATAATAAATTAACGTAGAGTTACTTGAATATCATTTTACAATAGAGTCATTGATTTGCTTTTTCAATAAATTAGAGTCGTTCAGTTAACTTTCTGATAAAGTAGATTCATTAAATTTTCATTTAAAATAAAGTAAAGTCATATTGATGAAATGCTTAGCCCGTTAGAAAATGTATATGTATCAATCACTATTTTAGATGAGGATTTTCAGGTTTAACCCCTTCCGTGTTCACTGCCTCGATCCCTTTCACGTGCCCAGGTGCTACTTGATTGGGAAAAAGGCGGTGGGCATGATGACCCTAATTTTTAAGCTAATCATGTGTTTTTGGCGGCTGGCAATGCATTGGTGTATCGTGCACGACGTACATTCCGCATTGTGTGTGTGGTTAGGCTGTGGATTTGCGTCGTTTCGTTTGAAATAGTAATTAGTAGCTTCACTGTTCAATTCAATCACGAATGTACCGCATTCGTATTCTTTGAACATCCACTTGTTGCACAAACTGTGCTATTCCTTACAAATATCTCTCCATTCCTTAGAAATAAATTGCCACTCATTATAAATATATTGCCGATACCTCGGGTACTTTATTAACTTTTTAAAACGTCGATCTGCCTTTTATCGCGAGAACGCAAAGATCCCAGGCATTGCCAGTCGATTTCAGTGAAATGGTACGTACCTTAGAGTGTGTTTGATGTATGCTCGCGCTCGGGTGTCGGAGGCGTCCCGGGACGTCCTCCCTAGTGTAGGCCCTTGCACCCGGGCGTTTGTGTGAGAACCGTGGAGCGTATGTTTTTTTTTGGTGTGTGTGCTTTGCCATTTTTAAATATAGGGTGAGGTAGGATAGGTAACTTACCGTCTGGTGTGTGTGTTAAATATAAGTAGGTAGGGCCGGGCAGGTTGACACATTCTCTGATCGGGTAGGCCCACTTTTTCGCGTGTTCAACCTGTTTCAGGAAATCTGAGATTGAAAAGTCAAGACTTAGCTGGGCGCGAGCGAAGAATGCGTTCGCCTCTGGCTTTGCTCGTTGACTTTTCGAACTCCACCCGCGGTCGCGGTCGCGTATTAGGCCCCGAAACGAACTCGCATTCAGGCTCGAGACTGCTCGTGCGCACGAAGAACGATTCTTGAATTTAATCGTTAATTTTGCTATTTTCTGCAATGGCATCTTTTACGATTATACTCGGTCGTGATTCGTCCACGGGTGTTCCATCTAGATCCGCGTTTTCACATTTTTCTTTCAGCTTTGTATGTTTTTCCTTGGTTTCCGAATAGAGTCTCGAGCTTAGATTAAGTTTCAGCGGGCATCGCGCCCGAAGCAAAGAAGAGGCCACAGGCCGAAGAGGCCCGGCAAACTGCCACTCAAGAGGGCAACTACTAATGGCTCTGCATTCTCAAAAAGAATGGAGAGTCATTCTCTGTTACTACTTTGTCACTGTGCTTGATTTAGCTGCATGTAGTAGTATTTTCAGCTTGGCCCGTTGCGGCCCAACGACCCCTGGGCAAAAATCGCGTTTTTATTAGAGTCGCGCAAAATTTGAGAACGGCTTGAATTAGAGTCGCGAGAGACGAAACTCGGATTTTTAATTAGTGTCGCGAGATATTTGATTTTCGCGTATTCTTAGAGTTGCGGACAAGTTCGCGGATTTTTAGGTAGAGTTGCGATTGCTTCGATTCTTCGGTTTTGCAGTAGAGTTGCGAAACTTATGAATATCGCGTTTTCGTTAGGTAGAGTTGCGCATAAATCTCTTGACGGTTTTTCTTAGAGTTGCGATGAAATAGAAATCGCGCTTGATTTAGCGTTGCGACTGAAATATCGCGTTTGTCTTTGCAAATTTGTTCTTATTAGATTTTATTATATATATCTAATTTTCTCAGATAATAGTATAGTAACTTCCAGTTAAAGTCTCAGAGAATTTTCATTTTAACTTCATTGAATTACTTTGCTAGGGCCACTCTTAAATATTAGTGTTGCGCAGAAAATTGCATCGCGAGTTCCAGTTAGCGTTGCGTTTAACAAAGATCGCGTTTTTAATTAGAGTTGCGAACACAAATGCCCAATCGCTCCTATTTGGGAGCACGCATCTGAGCCACATGGACAGTGGCACATCATCGGCAGCCAAGGACCACGGCTGCAACTCCCCCGCCCCCTCTTCTTAGAGTTGCGTTTTACTAAATAATTGGTGCATAGAGTATAGAGTCAATATTTTATTAGTGTTGCGTCGAATCGCGAATTTGCTAATATTTCATTTGTTTCTTTGTATTAGAGTTTAATCTGTTGAATTAGAGTTTCCATTTGCTATTGATATTTGAAGCACCACTCGCGTTTAACTAGTGTTGCGAAAGATAATTTTCCACTCACGGTTTGAACGAGTGGACTTGTCGGTAGCCCTTCTGGCTACCTATTCCTTTTTCTTTTAGTCAGATTTGCGAACCCAATTCCCCAATTGCTCCTATCTAGGAGCGTGTTCCTGAGTCACCTGGATGGTGGCACGTCATCGATAGCCAAGGATCACCGTCGCACCCACCCGATCTCCCCCCCAACCTTAGAGTTGCGTTTTACTAAATAATTGGTGCATAAAGTGTAGAGTCAGTATTTTATTAGCGTTGCGTCGAATCGCGAATTTGCTAATATTTCATTTTTTAAAATTAAAGTTTCCTTTTGCTATTGATATTTGAAGCACCACTCGCGTTTACTTAGTGTTGCGAAAGATAATTTTCCACTCACGGTTTAAACGAGTGGACTTGCTGGTAGCCCTTCCGGCTACCTGTTCTTAATCATTGTTCTTTTCTTTCAGCATCTTTTTCTGTCTTGATCGCCTGTTTTGGAAATACTGATCAAAACTTGAATATAGATGATAGAGTTGTAATTGAAGTTTGTAGAATTGACAATGGATCAATCTTTTGATTGTATGATATATCCATCTTGCATATTGAATTCGTAGACACAGTACTAGTGACTGTTCGTTGATAAAGTTTTGTATTTAGATTTTTACTTCAATCGTTGTACTTTTATTTTCACTTTTTTTTTTAGTAGAGTAAATAGTTGCAATTTTTCTGATCTGCTTGCGCAGAAATCGAAATTCACTTCGCGATATCCGCTCATGTTCATGAGAATCCTAGCAAGAAAAATGTTCTCGACTGTAGTTGGGACTGGCCATGGTGATAATAAAAGTATTGTACCTCGCTTTCGCGTAATCGTCTGCTGCTTCTTTTTCGTAGAAGCAAAGTAGAATAAATGCAGTGAAACGTGATTACTTTCAATTCTGAGTTTTTGATTAGACAGAGTTCACATTAAATTATTATAGCTTGTACGAAGTTATTCGATTCCTAAGAAATGTACTATGGGAACCGAATTGCTTCTCGTTTTGTCCTGGTATTGCTATACTGAGATTGATGCCAGATTCATTTTATAGTTAAAATACTTATTAAATACAATCGTAGCTTCAAGATTGTTAAAATATTGATAATACTATATACTATATATAAAAAAAAAGTATCACCTTGGCCCAAAATCCAATTACTCATTTGTCATATTGTTATTCATAGACTGCGGATTTTCGTGCAAGTTCATATTTTTGGTAATACAGTAAAAAAAAAGCAGAGCTTTGGTAGGGAATTGTTTCACCTACCAGGTATTATAAAGCGTTGCCTAATTTGAATAATAAATTGCGAGTTGCGATTATAACTATACAATTTATTGAATAATAACTATATTTATTCATGTTAAGCGCATCCTGTGGAATGTCGCACCTTTCAATTTTCTATAAATGCATAAAAGTCCGCAGTCTAATTATTAAAATGTCGATGTGAAATGATTGTGTTCTGCTTTAGATATAATCTTCTCTTTTTCTTTTTTTTTCTGAGGGTGGGTTGGGGAGACTACTAATCTAGTGTATGAGATTGTTACAGATACACAGGTGATTACAATTACTCTAAATAAAATACCAAGTACTTCAAAGAGGTATAAGTACGCCAAAGGCTCAAAAGTATGATATACCAATGGTAATCAAGGAGTATTACTAAAAGATGGATAGAAATTATGGAGCATAATCTGAGCTTCATCAATCCAATGTCCAAGGTTTGAAAACTTACTTTTTATGAAACGTTATTATCCATTTCGAGTTAGTATCTGTTTCAGAAACTTCAAGATAATCGTTTGGTCGTCAAAGAAGAGGATTCATGATAATTACGTACATAGAGTACACCCCTGCCCCCCCCCCCCCCCGCCCCAACCCCATTTTATTAGAAATACCATTTACGTAGGCCCAATTATAAATTGAACGAATGTTTAGCTCATTATATAGGTAGGATGTATTTGAGTTTACAAAATTCTTAGACTTTTACGTAGGTAGGGTTTAACAATTTTTCTTCGCGTGAGTTACAGTCTGTCTCAAGGTTTGAAAACTTATTTTCAATGAAGTGTTATTAACCATTTCAAGTTAGTATCTGTTTCAGAAACTTCAAGATAATCAACTGGTGCGTACTCAAAGAAGAGGATTCATGGTAATTGCGTACATATAGTACACCCCCTTCTCACTCCGTCCCAGCTCCTGTTTTTCATTTTATTAAAAAGATCATTTAGGTAGGCCCAACTATAAATCGAACAAATGTTTAGCTCATTATGTAGGTAGGATTTACTTGAACGAAAACAATCGATTGTTACATACTCAGGCTTTACACGAAACGAAACCATTAGATCATTACTTAGGCAGGACTTGGAACATTTTTAAATATTGTACATAGGTAGGGCTTAACAATTCTTTTTTCGCGTGAGTTTCAGTCTGCCTCAAGAAACGATGAGACAACGCTTGATCATCAGGAAGGTAATCAGGTACACGTGTGTGTACGGGAAAGTGTCTGTTAGATTTTTATATAGGCAGGATATTTCGATCTATGTCTTAGATTGAGTATTTTACGTAGGACGCTTTTAATATTAAGTTAGATTTCTAATTAGGGAGGATATTATCAATAGCTATAAGTTAACATTAAGATAAGGATGCGTAGCTTTTAAGTTTTAATTAAGTAAGACACATATTTTTAGTCTAAGATATTAGTTTGTAAGATGTCAGCAGTGTTCGACACTGCAGTGCCCAAGTAGGCACGCTAGCGTTAAGATTAGTTAAGCGTATAGTAATTAAGCGCATGTTCGTTTAGCTATTAAGTAGATTTACGCTAGACGACACTCGTGCTTTAAAGTATAGCCAGGCATCATTGTTCGCCTTTTTCTTTAATGCAAATGCAGTTTTGCAGAATGTACGAATACTTTCTACACTCATTTTCCATCAGAATAATGGTGCAGGCGTACTGTAGTGCGAATGTGTCCCACGTAAAGTTAATTTTTAAGTTGAGGGGTTTTGATTCCTGTATCCGTCTTGCAATCTTTCGATTTTGCTTTGATATGAGAATTTTCTAAGGCCTCCTCTTGCTGTCTGGCTTGCAGGGCATTTAATTGACGAACGCTCTGCAAACTTACAACAAAAGGAGCAGGGTTTCTTTATTTTAACGTATAGTAGAGTTTAGTTTTCTTGAAAACGTAGGGACGTGGATTAAACGTGGGGGAAGGGTGGGTCTCCATCGCAGCAAGCTCCACGTGGTGAGTGAGACCTGGGCAATCAATTATTCGCTCTATAATAATTATTCGTGTCTTTATACTATTTGATCAAGTGGACAAGATGAGCTTAATTATTATATAGCAAATAATTGAGCTGATTGGCTGCGCGTTACATGTATCCGACATGTGATGAATGAATCGGAACATTTTTTAGTCTCCAATGGAATTTTGTAGCAGTATAATCAGTTTTACAAGTCGTTAATTAGTATAACAATAAATTTTTAGCCCTTAAAATCTGTACAAATAAGCCCGCGTTCTATTCTGCTAGAGAATTTGTCGAACACAGTGGTAGTATTATTATATGTCTATTACGTAATATTAACAATAGAATGTAATAGGCAAATTGTAGTGTAAATTATTTTAGTTTGCTCGTTAGACCGATGAGGTATTTTCCGTAATTCAGTTTCTATTTCTTATTTTAACAGCAATATATGTATTCAAGAGGGCATAAGAAAACAACGGATTTTTCTGGCACGCGAATTCTCCTATAAGGCTTGGCAGTCTTTGGTAGTATCTCGTCGTTATTGCGAGCGAGGAATTCGAGCCGAAAAAATACATTGCATGAATGGTCTGTCCCCTATACCTGGTCCGTGTCGATAGCTTCGAAAACGTTTTATTGTACTCGCAATTCACTAAAGGGGAGACAATACATCGGAACACAGAAAAAATCAAAGGACTGAATGTTTATTGTGGACGGGCAGTCACTTGTGATAAGTGCTTCTCAATTCGGAGACAATTGAATCCTTCTCTGCATACAATTCTTGGGGTAACGGTGAGATATGGTACGTGACATGACGTATCCCAGCTTGCTAAACAGGTGGTCATTCATTTTCTGCTCTCGTGTCTCATGTGCATCTTCCATTGTCCTTCTCGCGCGATCGGCATAAAAAAAAAGTTACACTCTCACTTTCTCTCCACGGAATAGCGATAAATTTTATTCCTTTTCGTTTTGCAAGTTCTAACGTTACGTACGGGCGATACGTGTTTAAAGTTCTCCCCATTATAACTCAGCTTAGAGAAGTGTACAGTCGTCTTAAAAATCGCGGGGTGGTGTTCGCAAAAGGAGCAGGCACCCTCGTGAAGAACGTCGATACGCAGGCATAAGGTGCGGTAAAGTCTCGCGTAGGGTTTTAATTACTTTAGACAAATTCGAAACCGGAGACTCTCGCAACGCTGGTGGCCCTCTCGTGTTACCTTAGCTCGAAGACTCGTGCTTGTTAGGTCCTCGCCATGCTGTGGCGTGGTATGCACTGTTACATTGCCGTCGCGTCGGGACGTTGACTGGTTTATTTGGTGGCATCTTAAGTCTCTGCCTGTTGGCAAAATTGAACATCGAGAATGCACTTCTATACGCCCTGGTAACGCATTACCATGGATCATATTTCGAAAAATCGGATTCCAATTGGTGCTTCGCACGTGTTCTCTTACCCTTCCATCCTTGGAACAAATTTCATTTGCACTGGAATTTTGGACAAACTGTTCGACAAGCCTTACGACCTGCTATTTTGGCTTATTCGAGCAATAGACTATTCGTAGCTTTGCCAGCGTGCTCCCTTCGGACAACGCTACTCGTTCACTTTCAAATATGTAAACCGTTGAGTACGTTATGCGTCAGTGCCCCTAAGAATTTCCAGCGGAAAACCTGCAAAAGAAATGTACTAGCTACGATCACAATGTAATTAGCAGTCGATGCTTGATAAACATATAAAATTCAGCAATTAAACAAGCGCAATAGCAACGTGCGCGCCACCCTACAAATTGTGCTTGAATGGTTTACATTTTTCTATCCCGATACATTCTGCCCATCGAGTCTGGAATTTTGCACGATTCGCCGACGATTCGAGGAATTGTCCTTGTAAGGACAAGTCGAAGCGATGCATCTCTGCCACATGCCACAGCTCGATCCATCTATTGTAATTAACTAGCTCCACCGTCCCTATCATGGCGAGGTTTTCTGATAACAGTAAACCATCACTCTCCTTTAAGAGATTCTCGGTTAAATACTTGCATCCTGAATGGCGGATCAATGGTGCCGACTTGACGTGAAATACCGACCTACCATCATTAAATTATCCATTTCGCGCCCTCATGTGAATCTTCAATTTTTCTTTTTCCGCATCTTGCTTCCAGTTTAATTGAGGGACGAGATTTGGTAGCTTGTTGATTTTGTTGAAAGCTTTTCGCTGCACGCATCGCGTATCTTTTCGGGCAACTTTGCCGTTCGTCTGATTTCTGCGTTAAATGGTACCCATCGGCAAGAGCTTGCGGTGTAGCCGATAGGCAACACGAGACCCGTGCCCCATATGTGGGTGTAACATATTTTACTTAACACGACTTATAATTGACAGGATACTTGCATAGGTATCGATGTATGTACGTCGGCCACTAAAGACGTAGTGCGTGTACTAGCAAGTCGAGCCACAACCTAGCTTTCTCGATACGGCCCATCGGTGTGTCAAAAATGTGATCTACTCCCATAAAATACTCCCGTAGTACGTCGTCTCATAGAACTACATACAGGGAGATAAGGAAAAATAACGTGCCGTTCTGTAAATGCTTTTTACATAGGAACGAGACTTCCTGAACTGTTTCCAATAGCAATAAACTGTAGGAAGAACCGGGTGTGCACGATGCGCTTTTATAGCATCCTGACCGTATAATACGTGGGTAGCCTTTGTTCGAGTAACAGTACTTTTCTTCCCCCACCCCCGCTCTATGTTCTACGATAAACGTTGCTCTAACTCTTATACTGTTTTCCGTGATACACTCAAAGGGTATACCCTCGTGTTAAAGCAATTCTTCACATTTGGAACCGTAGCTATGCAAAGATAATTACGCTACGTAAGAAGCCAATAAACTCTGACAGTCGTTTACAGCATAACGAAGAAATACGTAAATACATGGGAAGAGTGTAGGTCGATCAGTGGGTAGACAGATACGTATAGGTGGGTTGGTAGATACTGCAACCATCGCAATAATTGCAGATTTACCCTCATTGCGCGTACCGTGTGTTTGAAAGTGAAACTTTTTGCAGCCTTATCAGATTTAACATAGTGCGTCATTTTGTTAGTAGGACTGTTAACATTATCTCTACTATATTCGATTTTTGGAAGCAGGGAAATCCAATAAAGGGCACAAGTCTATTGCTTAAGAGACGCTTTGCAAAGAGGGACAAGCGCTATGGCCGATATGGAATTTCACCATATCCACCATAGCCACTATATCGAAAAATTACGATTGAATCGTGACAGGTTAAGGCCCACGCTCCAAGCACTGCTCGCATCGACCTCGATAAGTATGTGCCACGAGACGTGGGTTGCGCAAAGCTGAAAGACCAGCTAAAGAGTCGTGCACGCATTCGATTGTCCGTGGCTTACTCGATTAATAACAGTTGCAATCTAGTTTTTCTGCGTACAGTGTACATAGAAGATGATATCGCTGTGAATTTTACCACGAGCTCGACTGGATAGAATGCAACCGATTGAAAAATTTCTATACATGCGATTAATCCTTCCGGGCAGCAACACGTAAGGATCGTTGTATGTGCCGCTTTGACAGGCACATACAGATCTGCCACGTATTAAACGCATAGTTTGTCTATTTATAACCATAGGATTTATGCGAACGGCACAGGTACAATCTATTGATCGGAATCTGCGCCCACACTTTCGAGAGTAGCGAATACTGCGTAACCAGTCACAAGTGCACGTACACATTTGTATCAGACACATGCTAACCCGTTACGTACGTGCGCCTCTTACATATCGACCAATTGTTTTTCATCGCAGTCATAACCGAGCGATAGATTCGGTGGAAAAGTTTGGCCCTTCTATGAAATCGATACGTGGTCATCGCTGCTTCTTTCCGAGGGGTTAACACCGTCCCTAGGTTTCTCACGCAATCTTTGCAGAAATCCGACTCTTACCCCTGACCTCGGTACATCGGAATGCAGGATGCACGTTCATAATTACACCCGGATAGGTGAGTCGACAGTTTTCTATACATATAAGCAAACAGGATGGTCGAATGGATGTTACATAGCCGCATGTAACTTGCGAACGATTGGAGAAACTGGATGGAGACGTGTACAGATGAGAATCGAGTTGAGCGTGTGGAGGACCGAAGAAGGAAAGAGGCCTACGAAGCAGCGAGAACGGGAAGCAAAAGGGAGGGAGAGAGGCTTGGCTCTCGGGCGTCGGCAGTCGGCCTTGCAAGGACGTTCTCCTTTACTTCTTGTCGTGCCTGGACGATCGTCTTCGTAAATAGTTGCCGTGTTGCTGTGCAGGCAAATATGTAACCCGTTCGACCAACCTACCGAATAAACTAACTCCGAACTGGTGAACAATATCGCAGCTAGTATTAATGCAAATAAAGAAATCTGGATGCAGCAGTAGCGCTGAACGACCTGAAGTTAGAGCGTCGCATCGTTTTAACACGGTACATACACCTCATCGTCGAAATCTTCCAGCACGTGATTAGGGGCAAGATAGATGTATCGTTCAGCTAAGTTCCGCGTGGTGTAGTTTTCGCAAATCTAAAGTGAACACTTATTGGAAATTAATATGGGGCTATCCACATCCAGACAAGCTGCCATACTAGGAAGCAAACAAACTTGGACCTCCTGTTTTGCAAACGATAACTGTAGTTGAAAAAACGCGAAGCGATTCTTCGATGCAGCGTGACGCGTCCAATTAGAAATCCAATTAACCTTACTAGTCGAGTTGTCAACTTTTGCTGCATACAAATTGACTCGCGCTCGACACATGTCTCGATGAAACGCAATTATTCATCCTCCTACGTCGATTACGCGAATCATTGTCATGCGTGTATCAATTCACGCACTAATTCCTACTTTCTGTCGTGTTGAAGCGCTTCTCGAGAACGTTGGCCGGCCTTGCGAATGTCGCAAAGCGATAAGGGAATTCCATGAGTTAGTTGCCATTATCGTGGTATCGCGGTACTTAACCTTATCTACATTTATCATTTTCCAACACGTACATTGAGAACAGCTTATATCTGTTTGCAGAAAACCTTGCTAATAGGGAAATGTTGCCACGCAACTTTAAATTTGATGTTTAAATCTGATCGGATCGGCCGGCTTTGATTTCTATCATACAGCTGATATTGGAATGCAGCTGTTTTATAGATCTCGTGTTCGGTGCCACACCGATCAATTTCGAGTCGGTAAATCTAGATGGATAGAAGCAGCTGGCTTCATGGACTTTCTTCGGTATCGTATCTCGAACGAGATCCAGTGTGTAGAAGCAAAGGTAGCAGCTTGGGACGGTCCAAAGGTAAGCGTAACGGCCTTGCAAGGTTCTTTTCAAGGTGGACTCTAATGTTCCTTCCTTCCCCCCTCTTCCTCTTCCTAGTTCCTTTTTATCTCTTCTTCGGCTCTCGTCATGCGGTCCTACCTGAATCACTTCGTTCTTCTGCCTTCCTTTACTTTCAACTTTCGCAGTTTATCCCTTTTGTTTCCGCCGCATCTGTGAGCGCAAGAAACTTTCTCAGTAAGATGTTCAGTTTTAGTATTTTTAGGAAAATCAAGTTGAAGGTAGTCTTCGAGGCCTGCCGTCCGCGCGGTATATTTCCTATTAACGAGATGCGCGCATAGAGGCTAGCCATAATTGCCGCAGAAGTTAAATACATATGTATTTTATAAGGTTGTAGGACGATGTAGAGAGGAACTTGTTTGGCTTATGAGTTTTAACATTAAATTCCATTGCTCCTTATCGACTGCCTCGTTAGCAACTGGGAGCAATGTAATTAAATTTTTTAATTTAATAATGGGAGCGAGAAATCGTCTACATTCTTTGCCGGGTCAGTGAGCAGCGTCAAGCATTTTGCCGCGATCGATGCTCGATAGCCATCGACGATGGATTGCCGCAGAAGACATGGAATGGAAAGACTGTGAAGCTCGTTAACTGTAGGAGATTAGTTAGATTAGCAATGGACACAATGGTCTCGTATCTTCTAAGGAGGTACATATTTGCACCTTTGTGATTAATAGATTAGTAGATTTGCATACGGTGCCAGTCCACTACCAGAATACGAGTTCTTACCAATGCTTCTGATTCAGGAAGTGCGACGAGTCTGTGTATTCGACTAAAGTAGCGCACAATGTCCTCGGCCTGAGAATATCGGGTTTGTTTTCTATGCGAACGTACAGACTTCACAGACGTGTCCATGTGGCGGATCATTTGTCGTGATTCTAACGGAAAAATGTGGAAAGCAGTTCCGCTGAGATTGTTTCTCTCTTCGGTCGTTGTTGTACCGTTTCGACGCAGCTCTTTTTCTCTGCGCCCTACGCGAAGGACCGGCTTCGTGAATGAAGCAATTTTGTGGTCGAACGGTCCGAGTAATTTATTTTCACTTTCATTTACGACCGGACCCCGCGGTGTTGCTTCGAGAAGCCTTCAACGAGTATGCGCTCGCCAAACGTACTGTAGGATTGTCAATTCCTATCATTAGGAAGGAATGTCTTCCTCTATGATTACAGTTTGCGATGTCATTGGCCTATCATTGGCCTCCGGCTAATTTCGCTGGATAAAATCAGATATAAGGCAGAGTGTAATGCTTCCGTGAAAATCTTTCCTTCGTTACGACTAGCGCAGCAGAGGACTCGACACTTCCGGATAGATCGCATTTTACGATCCATTCTCGCATTACCTCCTCGGCCACAACCACTGGCTAATTTTCGAAAAGAATACTACTACTTGTCCGGTATGTTTGTCCTTGTTCGACGGTTCAGCCGTCTATCACGAAGGATTACGATAGCCGAGCGATTCTCCTCGATTTCTATATGCAGCTACAACTCGGACGCGTTTTGCCATGTGGCAGGAAACAACGTACTTGGCCAAAGGAATGTTGGAATCGCGTGGGAAATCTGCGCCTCATCGAGAGCAACATCTACATACTTGGCCAACCTTTTATCTAGTTATCATGGCTGTTACGACTGCCTATCCAGTTTCACGATTTTTACGACAGAAGATGCTCTCTTCTGAGAATGAAATTGCGAGGGTCGTACTATAATGTATTGTAATTCCGTACCGTTCTCCGAACATATTTTGTCACGGAAGAGCTGACGTTTATCGCAAGTGAAACGTGCGATCGTGCGTTCGGGATTTCGTGTTAGGTTCACATATCTCTTAGGTTCCGTAAAAGCTGCGTACGCTCAAAAAGTGGTTAGCAATCAGCGGATGCCTGACGCGTGATCGGTATTACCAATACGATATAGGCAATTCAGCCAGGAAACCGGACGTTACGTTAACGTTTCAGCTTCCAAGAATATTTTTCTATCGTCACTTGTGAAGCAATCTATCGATCTTATTGCTATCCAGAAAAGATTCAGATATACGAGACGTGTAGTAAAGTCCGAATCGACAGGTGCATACAATGGCAAGTAGGCGTTAGGAGAGATCAACGGAAGGGCGAAGCTAGCCGCCGATAAAGAAACGCAGCCCTGGCCCGCGAATCTTCTTCTATTAGCGGCAACAAACAGACCGAATCAACATCATGGTACACTCGAAATAGAAATAGAACAACGGTTCTCTAACGGACAGTGTGGTTAGGTCGTGTTTCTTGCGTTCCACGGCGTGAATCACTATGCGCGCACGCTCTTCTCGAGGTTTCCATCGTGTTTGCACACCACGGTGTATCTCGCTCGACCCACGTATACGTATGTCGGTAGCTTCTCGACAAGAGAACATGTCTTTGGCTCTGGCCCTGCGGTTGAATCACCTCGCTAAATACGCTTGCGTAATTTTAGGTGGGACGATGAGTATGTTCGCTGAAATTCTGCCAGCTAGTGAAACCGACGCGGCCACGGCCGTGGACGCGCGACCACCTATTATGCCATCCTCATCCAGCGTCGGGGCGCACTTCCTATTTAGGTTGCGTCGCTCATTTCCCTCTCCGAGTCGATCGTACGAATAGACGAAAGATAAGTATGCATCGAAGAAAGTGACGTTCTTGAAGCGCGAGCTGGCTGATTCAGACGCGAGATATTCTCGACGATGCACGGCGCCACATATCCGACTCCAGCACACTTCCTTTGCGAGCCGCGCGGAATTAATAGGAAAACGAGCCGCTGACAGGGAGTTGCATCGTACACCGACACACATGCCGCATGTCCTCTGTCTCTAAGTCGGTAAGTGATCGCCCAGCACGGATAGACGAACAGAGAATGTCTAATGTCTGGCGCCTGTGGCTCTCGTGTGGCCGGAAATAGGTTACACCGGTTATCGTGAATACGTTGCAGACCTGTTTAAAGATCTTGACACGCTACTGGGAAACACCGATTAACGATAGCCTCTGATTCCGGAACGGGGGGCGAGTTCGTTCTCGAGCCGTGCGCGCGGACATCTTTCTGGATATCTCTTATTCCGACCGGTTATTTTAAGGATCATCGACTCGACTTTAAAAACACTTTCACTCTGGGCGAAAACTTTGTAGCGATTTACTACGTGTCAGTGCAACCCATGTTGCAGACTATTAATGCGACCAAGCAATTAGACTATTCCGCCTAGCATAAATCTCGTCGTTGACAGTTTTCCTTCTAAAACTAACTAGGTAAATTTAACAGGGATTCATAACACAGTTATTTGTACACGCGTATTGTTCTGCTGATTCCTTTCGTTGCGTAACACGCTAACTGTAGTGAGGAAGAACCGTCGCGTCCTCCTTGCACGAATGATAAATCATTTTGTGCCGCGACAGTTTGTCGTTTCATTTAAGTAACAATATTGGACGACGCTTTTGCAATCGTTCGAATCCATTTTCATGTAGAAACGAACCTTGAAGTAATCCACGACAATCGGGTCGAGAAATTAGCATCGCTCAAAGTGACAGAGTGCGAATTACCCATCGATGGGGACGAATGCTTCCGATGCATGTTCCCTAGAGATTAGTAAACGTTTCCACGTGTAATCTACGATAGAAACGACCATTTCCAGTCCGTCGACCATGCAAATTGTAAATCATGATGCGAATCAACGAACAATACAATTGCTTTCGTTCCGACGTCGCTCTGTGCCACCCTCTTCCTGCCTTTTGACACGCGTTCACACGGATATATTTATAAATATGGAAGCGTCCGAGTAACATGCATCTGTGAACCAGTTGCACGAGCACGCGTTGCGTTCCATTATGTCTCATTACGCTCGTGCTCCCTTTCTGCGCCCTCGTAAGGGTCGTTTCACTGTGGGCACAATGGGATTTCAACCCCAGCAAGGTGTATACATACGTACGTCCCATTAGGTTAAAACGGTCCCGATCGATTTCGCCATACTTTTATGACCAAACGTGAGTCCTCAAACACGTTGAAGAAAATTTGCGTCGCGACTAATCAAGCGAGCAAGATGAGCGGATCGGACGGTCATCAGTGGTGGTGGTAGCTCGTCAATCGGTCTCCTCTCTGTTCTTTCTTCGGGTTAACTTCCTGCCACGTTACTGGGCATGGTTGGCCTCGGCCGTCCTTGCCACTTCTGCTGGCCAGCACCCCGTTACCATATACTAGCTGACACGAAAACATCAACTCGTTGGATGGATTAGAAAGGCTCCCTCGGATGCCAGTTCCTTCTACTCTCCTCTCTGTTCTACAGCTTGAGGTCGACGCGTAGGAGGGAAAGTTAGCAGGGGTCCCCTCCGCGTCGCATCCTCCATGTCCGCGGTTTAAAGGGAAGGTACGTCCTCGAACGATCGACGTCTGTTCAGAAAAACGAACAGCCGAAACGCTTGCTTGCAATTTTCGCGAACCGCGTTACAATTGCAAGCGATTTCGACCACGTTGGTCCGAGCAATATGAGCATAACTGCTTCTTCACGGTTACCACGGGGCAAATGTTCTCCTTATCCAGATTAGCTGATTCATCTCGACTTTGGCTGCCACGCAGACTTATTAGGAAATCCATAGCAGAGCAGCGACCCTTCTCTTTCTCAGGCACGCTACTGCTCTTTCGCTGCGGAATCGATAAATTATGCATTCACTTATTCATGCACGGTCGCCGTAATCGCGTGTACGGTGGTTGACAAGATCGGTTACAAGCTTTCTGGCTGCATGCGTTTATTCGCTAGCCTTAGGTGAGTTCCGTCTACGTGCTGGACCGATCGCGAGCAATTCGATTTACTCTTTGTTAATGCTGTACCATCTATGCAACTATGTACATTTGCACGAAGCATTACGGAAATTGTGAAAAGTATGATTACTGCGCGCTCGTTCGATGAGCAGCGCCGCGTCATCTCCTGTCCGAAAAGCGTGGCATTGAAATCTCTGGATCGAAGTGGCAATAAGGATGCTGCTCGCGGACTTGTTCTTTCCGCTAACAAAACGTCGATACCTGTGCTGTGTCGTACGGTAATCGCGAAATCGGTTTGCGGATACTAGACGGAAGAACGAGGCGTAGACGGAACAGAAGGGAACGATGGCGAACGGAAAACGAGAGAGGAAAGACGAAGCGGTCGGTGCATGCCTGCGCGGGCTATCTCGCTTGCGTTCAAAGTTGATGCAGAAGGTGGCTCGGCTGGTTTCGACTTCGGTCGGTACAGTTCGGTACTGTCACCGAGTTACCAACGAGGGACACAACTTTCCCCACCATGTTGGAGATAGCTGGGACGCTCGAGAATCGGGAGTGGGGATCGCGCAAAGTCGCGGCGGAAGGTTCAATTGTTGGTGAACCGTCGCGAGGAGTGGTTGCGCGTGATAAGGCTCGCACGATAGAAGCGCGTGCCTCGATTCGCGATCGGTGCGTGTATTCCGAGAACCGTGTGATACGTGCAAGAGGTTTTTTCGATTCGGAAATGCGGGCCCCTGATCGCGACAGTGACGCGGTGATTCGTTCGCCGTCGCGTTATCGGCGCGAGTAAACGCAAGCCGTGGATACGTAGCGGCCGAGGCAGAAAATACCTTCTCTTTTTGATGCCACCTTCCTAACGCTCGTTCGTGCATATGGATATTTGTACGCTGCATCTCAGCTGTATTCCAGCAGTGGTCGCATCGAGTGAAATTTGCAGTATATTTGTGTGAACCGTACGAGACCCGTGTGGCTGGCCATCGTGACGCTACGCGAGCGGACCGCAAAAGTTTGGGATTACCGTGTATCTTTACATTTCTACCAGTTGACGCACCGTCGATCCGGCAGCGGCCATGACGGCGGACAGCCTCTTTGAGACTACCAGCATCCCAGGGCATCTTGCTCCCACGCCCCAGAGACTGGAGAGGCTTCTCTCGAAACAGACCCTCGAGGAGCTATACGAGGTCGAGGAACAACCTTTCGCACGGTTAGTCTAGCTTTGCTTCTTTCCTCTCCGTCTCTTCGTGTAACGAGGTTACGGCGTCTATGATGCGCTTCCGACATGGAATAGAGTATTATTTTTCGCACGGTTTTCTTGCGACCTCGCGAGGTCACCGATCCATCGCGCCGTTTTCTACTCCGATAATTCGAATTACTTATCCGTCCTTTTTCCGAGAAGCGAACGAGGACTTTCTCTTTCTCGTATGATTCCGAAGAGACACCATTACCGTGCCACCCTACCGTAAGCTAGAAAAGAATAACGAAGCCGATGCGCAGAGAAGCTATGTACAAATAGGGGGCACGAACGAAGCAAGAAAAAAAGGATGTATTGGAAGAATATTCGGCTAGGGCCGAGAGAATCCTTAATACTCGGTCCTGGACCCGCCCGGCAAAAGAAAGTGCCCCTGCTGTGAGAGATACTCTTTTACAGCCTCCCTTTCTCTCTAACCTTCTCAAGAATTCCAGTGCTTCTTAGCAGTAGGAAGTCGTAGAAAGAGCATTGTGAACTCTCGGAAACGATCCTTCGAAACTATGCAGGGTCGGAGGCCATCTGCGAAGAAGCTTCTCGCAATGTCCAACACTTGCTTTTACGATTAATCGTTTCGCCGAGAGGAAACCATCAAATCATTATCGTTCCAAGTTAGATACCTGCACTCTTGCGAAAACGAACCACTCGTTATGTTCCATGGTTGCTACGTAGCGGTAAGGTAGGGGCACTTGGAAGGAACAAGCTTTAGATTAGCGGCTATCGCGATATTCAACAGTCGCCAAGGTCGAGGACATTTCGAAATCGTGCAAGAATAATGCACGCGCACAAAATGCGTGTCGATGTTTAAAAACTTATTTTCGAGCAATTAATTACGAAGGACACGTGATTCGAATTCCATTGCGAAAGGAAAAGTTGTTGCAATGTGTGTACACGCAACCGAACGTATATCTACATATACGTATGTACGTATGTATGCAGTCACAGTGCAATCTTTCACGCTAGATACTACCGATCGGACAAGCGCGCAGGATCCATCAACCGTGAAAAAAATTGGCTCGGAACATCATTCAAATTGAAAGCGAAGAAATACATTGAAACCTCATTCGGTCCATTTTGTTTTAGCAGTTGCAACAAGTATTTATTGCGAGCATAGTTCGAATGTACATTTTTTCGTTTGCAATAGCGATCGTGGGGCACACATGGTGAAAAAATGACATTAATTACTTGTACGTGCAGTTGGATGAAACGATCCTTTCGATTATTTATCCAACTGGAATGCATTCGCAACCGTGGTGTAAACTCGTACGTTCTGTTAAGAGAAAACCTCGTCGGTCACAATATGCAAAGCAACTGGCACTGAAATTCAAGAGAAATTATTTTCCGCTTGACAATCAATCAGTTTTTCTCCATTTAGAATCACGCTAACGCTGAATCCGTCGCTAGTTGTAACTAGCGACATAGTTCTTGATACAAATATTGTGTCAATATCGATCCATGATATGTTATTCATAAAGGTAAATAAACCCAAGCAAGTGCGCGACACTTTGCTTTCAAACCTCCCGGTTAAGAGATCTTTTGCACATAATCAATACCTTGCTGGTTCTTCATACATAGTTCGAATTCCTCGCGGTCTTGGTATTTAAAGTTTTACATTTTTCATATACGCATCGCTTTGATACAGAAGAATCCGCTGTTTTTCGGTTCACACGTAGCGTTCTTCTGCCCTCTGCGATTCGAGCAAACTGTTTGCAACGAGCTTTATGAATCACGAGTACGGTATTTCTCTGTGCAAACATGTCATTCCATTGATTAGCGAAACGTCGTTGCGAGTATAGTTGGAGCTACGTGCCACACTTTCGGACACGGATAAATTCGTTTCCAAAGCATTACTCGGAGAGTGAGCGGGTGTCTTGCGATCACCCACAAAGTTGTGACTCCCGAGGCGAAACAATATTTTATTCAAGTATGTATTCGACTTTAATAAAAAAAAAAAAAACATGGACCAGAGTGCAGTGGATCTGTGGGTAAAGGTAACGGATTTTCTGCGTGTCAGGTGGTAGCATATGGTGCGAAGAAAACGTTGTTACGTGGCGTATATTCGCCGAGGAGCAACTTCCATCGACACGAGCGCATTTTTTAGTTTCAGCAGGTGCTTTTTATGGTATCGGGTCGTGGCTTAGAATACACAGGAGGGACACTGGGGATCGTGCAAAGCAGAGAGAAGCAAGAGAGTTTAGCGTGGGTTGAAAATAGCTTGTGGCCGGACTGAGAATGCAGAGACCGTCCGCTATGCACTTGTCGCTGGATATATTTATACCCTTATAATGTAGACTCTCGTGGGTACTTAAGAGAGCTGCCCTCGCCCCTGCGAAACGAGCATGTCCGTTTAGAAGAAACGATGGATCATCGATATTTGCTTCTATAAGTATTTTCGACGTGTAATCGTAATGTGGAAAACCCGTACAGTCTATACTCCAGTTGCTCAAAGTGGACAAAGTAGTGCGACAGAAACGGCCATGCCACCTGAAAAGTAACGGTAGCGGCACTTGCAATTAACGCGACCGCCTAGGTGTCTACTTATTCGAGACTTGTTCGCGATCCAGTTGTCGATGACCTTCCGTCCATTGGGGAAATCTCAGCACAACGGCTACCGGATCCCCTAGGAAAATGTTCACCCGTGCCGATGTGCTCTGAACAATTATTGTTTTCCACTCGCTCGAATTTCTCCTACAATGCGTCCCGTCGACCTTTTGGACCGATTTCCGGCCAGAGTAGAGTTACGGGGACGTCCCTTAGGACCGGCAGCTGCCTCCAGACGTGTAGCAGCTGTTCGCTCGTGCCTTCATTCGTCCGGGCCATTCGTTGGCCACTTGTGTGCGTCCTTTGCTTATTATCTCTGTCTCTCTCTCCCTTAGCATAAGAATACTCTCCCTTGGACGAAAGGGATGCAGGTTCGGTGAGTAGTCTCCTCGGTCCTTCCCCGTTTCCTGAAACCACGAAACGTGGCCAAAAGATGTTTCAGCGAACAAAGATTTCCTGTTTGGACAATCTGGTGGACGGTTGTTAATTTGCCCGGGATGCCGTGACGCGACGAGGTTCGAGCAGCATGCACGACATCTTATTAACATCCCCTCTGCACGATGTCGGTGATTATCAGCGATACAGATACAGCGGCCGTGGCATTTCGTGTCGGGAACTCTTCAGCTTCCCATCTCCTTAATTAAATTTATCGGGTCGGTCGATCGGAACGGTCGTCACGACGATCCCTGTTGTCGGCTCGTCGTGGACTCTCTCCGGACGAAGAAAGCCAATGGCTCGATCTTCGCAGGTGAGAAAATACGGTGGTATGTAGCGCGCGTTGCATCTGCTCAAGGCCGCGTCTCTGTGACCATTGTCCGTTCACTGGTTCGTTCATCCGGCCGATAGTTTTCTTCTCGGGGATTGCGTTCTAAAAGACAAAGGAAACCGTTCGGAGTGGTAGACAGGTTGTAACTCTTGAGGAATGACGAGAAATTGCAAAGTTCGTTTTTTAAGCGACAGAGAAACGAATACTCGGACGCCGCAGGTGTTCCTTGCGCACCGCTTTCTTCTTGTAGACAAATTTCACAGAATTTTGATTATGAATCGCAATTGCGAGCGCACCAAGTTCCGGTTAGAACGGGGCATGGCCTGTGTAGTCGAGAATATGAGAAAGGGAGAGTCGTAGTTTGTTCGTTAAGTTGCTATACGCGACGTCCTCGTTGCTATAACGCGGTCGCTCCCCTTCGGTTTCCGTTCGGTTAACCGTAAATTACAGCCGCGACCGGTGTGCAACAAGCGTAATGGCCACTGCAGTCGGCCGAAGGTCGGCCAACTCGAGCGCGGGTCGCAACAACGATTCGAATCGATTGACAGAAAAATCATACGGAGGACTGGTATTGAAATCGAAAATCCGCTACCGAGCGTCCCGAATCCATATCGAGCATCCCATCCGAGATATCCTCGTCCTTATGCTACATCGTAGAAAGCTGGAGCCCGAACATGGCCGACGATACATACGATTTGAATGCTTTTTTTAAATCTCGCTTCTCTTCACTTGGAACTCCCTGCAACGAGAGGACTAGCCGAACTTATCTTCAGCACGCAGAGTCCAGGTATCGTTGAAAGTGTGGCCCGATAATCCCACTCCAAGATGCCCCACTTTGCGAGCTGTATCGTCGATCGTTGCGGTTCCGCGTATCCATTGTGGCGCGCATTGGAAAGGGAGCAACCTTGCCCGCATTTTCTACCGTGTCGCAAGATATTCACCCCTATCTTGATCCACGTACCGCTTAGTCGAACCAATCGTCGTTATCCTTAAAGCACCTAAGCAGATACGGTGTCTCGCTTTCCGGGGCGTAATGCGATCGTATTTAGCATAGTCTTGTTACGCGTCTATTCAAATACGTGGCCGATATAGTTTTAGGACAACCGGATGGTTTTCAATGGATCATGAGCAAATTGAAGTTTCCGATCCGTTAAATCGGATGCGCTATTCTTGGTACACGGGGGAGATGCAAAAGCGATACTGTAGCACTACCGAAGAAAGAAACTGCGCGCATCCGTAGATCATCGGGCGAAGAAGCCGATCACCCACGCCTCGCAGAAATCCCAAGGGCGAGTTCGTGCCGCATGTAGGTTCGGCCGACCGCGATCGATACAGTCCGAGCATATCGTTTTACCTCTGTCCTCTCTCTTTCTTTGTCCCAGGTTCGATGGTGTACGGTGCACGACATACATATACCTGTAAACACTAGAGCCAACTATGCACGGGGTCTGGCAACGTAATGCGTGTCGATCGATCTGATCGTCTCGAGATGCGATTCACTCGACTGCTTCGAAAGTTATTTGTCCTTTTGGTATAGCACTCGAGACGTATGTCGCCTACGTTACGCGTGTCGGATTGGCAACGCGAGATATCTTAATAAGCCAGGGGTAGATTCGCGCGGGAACCTATGACTAGACTGGTGACGAACGCGTCTTACGGATGCTAACGAAACGCCGGTCTTCGAATCTGCCGCGTCCCGTTCAAGGATCTCCGTTACGCTTAACGAGCCACGTGAAAGTCTTACGCGTAACTCGTATCGTAATTAAGTCGTGCCGACTTGAAATTGGACGTCAAGCAAGACTTGTGAAACAGGAAGCGCAGACTTTTTCCGGAAGAAAGGCGGAAGAGATGCCCGCAGATTTTTGCTCGGACGTTTTCCACGTTTTCTTAACGATGTTTGACGGTGGCAATGGTTTCACTAAGTTCATCAAGGAAAAAGTTTGCGCTTCGTTCGACATTCGGCCTTTTCAAGCTGAGCAAGAGAAAATGCCGGTCGTCAATGGGAACAGGAGAATTCATGTCCCTCGACGGCACGGACATTCTTCGTTTCAGGATTTGACAGCTGACGAACCGACCTGCGGACGTCCATCGCACGCTGGGACGGTCGCAGTTTCCATTAAACGTATAGGGATTTATTGAAAGAGAAACAGCGGTCCCAGCGTGAAACGTTAACCGTCAGGGTTATTTTCTTCGTAAGAATGTAAGGCAAGCGTAAAAATTTCAGTCACACCTGCGGTGTCTGTTGTCACGGAATATTTCATTTCGTTGCAAGTACACCGCATTCCATGAGAAATGACGTCAGGCCAGAAGGAAATAAGTTGTTCTCGATTCGTGCGCGAGTGGGTGGGCGTAAATTGTCGAAAGGGGCCTGAATTTTATCCAGACTTCCTACCGATTTTTTGTAGACTTTCGAGCAGACTTGCTTGACGTTGCTGCAACATAGCTTTGCGAAACTCAACTGTCTGAACGCGGCCGA
This sequence comes from Holcopasites calliopsidis, assembly GCA_023838395.1. Classification (NCBI taxonomy): domain Eukaryota; kingdom Metazoa; phylum Arthropoda; class Insecta; order Hymenoptera; family Apidae; genus Holcopasites; species Holcopasites calliopsidis. The sequence continues at coordinate 5,538,234 of JALHAQ010000009.1, forward strand.
TCGTGTCACAGGCATTTTCACGTGCCCACCTTACGTCTATATAGTCTATACTGTACACAGGTGTGGCCGGTTATTGCCGTTCGATTTATCACCGCCCTTCGTTTGTTGCTGCATAGCAAAGGATATTGGCAGTGCTGTAAGGATAACTTTCCGTCCCACATCAGACAACATTTCTGTCTGCGTTTAACAAAGTCGCAAGGATATTTTGGTACAGCTTCTCGATATCTGCTTGCAATCTCGAATGTCTCGCGGTGCTGCACTACTTCGAAATCTGTTTCTCTTCCAACACCGATCGATGAACACATGCGGAAAGCTGCCCGCAACTCGAGGCGCTCGTGCGGTTCCACAGGTAAACATTTTCGCTGCGCGGTGTCTGCAGCTATGTATGTACTTCGATCGGTCGTACTTCTAGTTTGCTTTAATTGCAAGGGAAACAAAATTGGACACCGGCAAGATCGAGTAACAAAATGATCGACTGTCGGTCCCCGGTGAGAAAAGAATGCTTGAAAAGAAGAGAAAATGACAGAGTTAGGCGAGCGACGAAAGTAGATCGGAAGCGGACGCTCGACCCATAAAGAGGAGAGAGGTCTACCAAAGACGATGACACCAACTGCCTAACTGTCGCTTCCTCGTTCGTAAACCGCACGTCTTAACGTTCTCGTTTACGAGGTTGGGACGTGTCCCCGTTTCTCGACAACTCCTTCCTTGAAATCGAACGATCTTGCCGTTTCCACTTCCGATAGCGCGACGAATTACCTTTGCATAAGTTAACGAGCGAAGGCTCAACCTCATTTTCACAAAAATCACGCTAAACACCATTTCCTAGGCTGGATGTTGTTCTCTCTTGTCTTTTGGTGGATAGGTAGCGATAAACTACATATGCTGAGTATGACGTCTATATGGACGCGTCAAAGTTCCCACGCGTACATGGAATATTTTCATGTAGGATGGTTACTCTCCGATGACCCGAATGCCGTGAAACATTCGCGTGGGACACGCGTCTCTCGCAGGCCTTTTCTCATGTTCCACGCATTCGGATAATTACGAATCCCTCTAATTATTCTCCTTTCCTTCGTGCAGTGCTACCCTCTGACGTTAGTTGAGGCGCCACTCCGATTCTTTTCACTTGGAACCTGCAATCGTTTTAGTACCTTTTACTCGCCTGCCTTACTGTTCTCACTTTTACCACGTTTTCATTGTTTCGCTTTCGCATACTTATCGTGCATGTTTCTTTTGTTGTAGATGAGTTCAAAGACATTTGTCGCTATAAAGGGTTTAAACGGCTAGCCTGCTCGCGATAGCTGCAGTTTATCCTCCGTAAGGAAGAGGTTGAAACTTTCGCTCAGGCCTAGACGGAACAGGTGCGACTTTACTAGTCGAGGAAGGTAGTGCACACGAATGCTGCCGCCGGACCATATTCATTTAATTAACATCGTTTCTCTTGGTGGCGCGACGGAGAACGTCGTCGAAACCGTACACGTGGCGAACATTCCTCTGCGCCGCTTGGGCCGAATTCCAGGAGCGATTTACGGATACAATTTAGTCATTGGCGATTATCGTAGTTGTTTCAGACTTTTGTTCGCGGGTAGGCGTTAGGAATAGCGCTGAGAAGAGGGAACTATTTGCGACGGCTAATATCCGCTTAATCGAGTCGCCTCTTTAACGTTCCCCGCGGCCTTGCGTAAGCGACTCCGCGACGGCCTTTGTCGTTGTTATTGTGTCATCGCGAGTAATGGATACGACGAGTTGCTCCTCGGACAAGGGGCAAGAATGAGCGTTGGAGAGGTAACGTCGTTAAAAGGCAGCCTCGAAAGCGCCACGTGGGCGCTCACCTTCGATCGCGACGCGTCGTATCCAAGGAGTTGAACGCGTATAAGCGCGCCTTGCGCGTTTTGTTCGCGTGAGAAAATTTCACGGTGAATCGATGCACGGGTCGCGGCGCGTTTCTAATAGCGCGTAGGTTTTAATTGGGCCGTGTATACGTATGCGCGATCTGCTCTGCACGCGTTGCGTAGGTGAAACGGCACCCATCCGTGCCATTCGATTTCCTTTGTCCTGCACTCCATCGTCTATCGGTCGGGCATTAGTCGTTGTCCTTTCTCGAGCTGCGTTTCGGAGTAACGAGGTCGCTAGCTCGCAGCACTCGTATCGAGAATACTGTTCCCGTCCTTCGAGTTGGACCGATTAGGAACGAAAGTGGATAGGGCTGTACGCGTTCCGTCAACCCTGTCGAGACCGGGTTCGCCGCAGCTCTACAAACCTAGATTCCGGCAAAACTTGACGAAGAGAAGATCCAACGAATTCAAAAGCCGAAGCCTATCCAAAACCAGTCTTCGTTGTTAACATGAAACAATTCTCAAACGAATCGGGGAGCGAAATTTGACTGTCTTTCTTCTCCTGCTGCACGCTTCCAGCTTCTTCTGTCATTTTGACAGAAAATCGGCGTCAATTCATGAGCATGTCGAAGAGAAAAACGGTCGACGACCTTTGATTCTCGCTTGCATGCTTTTTTACTTGCTCGTAGCGGATGCGCTGGGGCGTTTCGCATTCTACAGTGAAGATTGCAAAAACCAAAGTCGTTGCTCGGGCCGAGCACGAGCCGTTCCCGCCCGCAAACATTCGAAACTGCAATGCTAATAGCAGGAGGGCTTGGGTCGGTGCAGGCTATTTTTGGGGTGGCTTGCTTATTCTCGTCTGGTATTTTAATCGATCATTCTGTTTGGCGAGTAAACGTTACCTCGCGGCAATTCCGTTCTTCTCGTCCCCTTTACTCGCCTCCTTCGCGAAAAGAATCACCGACTCGGTTGGCCGAAGGAAAGTTTTGGCCAATCAAAGGCATTCATCTTTGGGAGAAAACAGTTGGAATATTCGGGGAATAAATGATCGTAAAATACCGACGAGATAACCAAGCATAGAAAGCTGGTCACGATTCCTAACCAAATCTGACGATCGGAAGTTTCGTCAACGTGTGGCCGTTGGACGAAGATCCGTCTCGGCCCGCTTTTCGAGATCCCCGTCGATCGTCGGGGTCGGCCGAATGCACGCGCATGCAAATATATCGCGGGCGCGTGCACGCACGCGTTCCCTCGCTGCGACAGCGAGTGAGCGTTGCATTAGCACTGGCGCCAGTGCTTTTTCTGCTAGAACGAGGCCGAGGAGGGGCACCCCAGACGGAGAAACACTTTTTGCGCTTTTGTTCTTTCTAAAAGGCTTGGTACTGTCCAACTGTTGCTTACATTGCCCGATCTCTGCTACGGTTCAATCAGCTTCCGGATTGCGAATAAAGAGTCGTACTGGGCCAAGTATAGGTAACATGAAAGGGAATGAGTTATTAACGCGAGCGGTAAAAGCGGCTCTGTCTCGTTCGGGAGAAGGCATTCCATCGAACGAATCCCTCCGCGCGGAGGGTTCACTCTTTGTCCATGAGATTCTTGTCGGTGGAACGTTGTTCCCGACGCGCTCTCTACCTGGCTCTTTTACCGGTGTAGTCCGGTTGTCGTGTCGGTGAATAATCCCCTCGGAATTTCGCTCGGAAAGTGCCTTTTGCTGTGAAACGGACCAGCATCCTTCTGACTCTTCTCCGACCCGCGGTGTGGCCTTTCTCTATGCTTTCCGTATTCCGTGAGGTTTGTACGAAGCAGCGGGTTTATTGGAACGCCGTCAAAAAAGAAAATCCACTCTGTTATATGCGCTTTCAAAGACTCGTACCATCCGTCCGAGTCTGTGAGATTAAAGCGCAGTCAGCTTTGTTTGCGTGGTCCTTTAAATTTCCATATTTCAGCAATCCTCCAGACGAATCATTTCTAGATCGTTCGATCATGGCCAGAGAAATATCGGCCTGCGGATAATACGAGTAACCTTCATCCGTGGACCGTTACTCTGGCCTGCCGGCTACGGTTATTCAGGTCTCTGGGTCCCCGATCGTCGCGACACACAGAGGTGAGGACGCGTCTCGTGCGAGACGGAGAAACCTCCTTCTCCGCCCTCTTTGACTCTTCAAACTTGCTTTCCTACATCAATAGCCGCCGTTAGATCCGAGCTTACCTCTCAGTGTCCTCTCCGATCTCGCGCATAAGCCGTGAGAATTCCCGGCCCGATCGATTTTTCCTGCAAAGAAAAATCGAGCGTACTTCCGATGCTGTTCGAGGTCACTGCTAATTCGATACGCGTGCCGTCTCAATGCCTTCTCGCGTGACCATCGCTCCTCCGCAAGTAGGCCGCGTGCAAAGTAGGCCTCCTCATGAAAGAGCCTGGAGAACGAAGAAGCATCGTAGCCGCGAGTCGCGAGAAGCCCACCTCTTTCGTTGCCTCAACGAAACACCGAGGCCACGTTTTAACGGACCTTCCTTTCCAAGACGAACGCGAAGCATCGACTCGCTAATAGGATCAAGGAGCAAAGTTCGAAAGGCGTGTATGCTCTCTTCCCTCGAATCGTTTATTCCCGTGTGACGGCTCGTCCGCCTGCGCCACCGGATGAACAATAAATCTTTCGTTTCCGGGAGAACGGGCCGCGAAGATGATGGTTCGCGTCGCCCCACCAGGATAAATTACGCGCGGTTTAGAACGTTCGCCCGCGTTCACCAGCTGATTCTTCTGCAGGTTCGATTCAGGCTAGAGAAGCGACGGTGACGCCGTGACGCAACAACGGCCTCGTATCTTGATTCAGCACACGCGAATCCGTGCGTGGGTTCTGCGATACGGACCGAAAGCTGTCGGTAAACACTGTCCAATTACCGTGACCGAAGCCTGGTATTAATCGGAGCATGTCGAAACGTGATTAGGTGTCGCCGATACTAACCGGTGAACAGTAACCATTCTACCGCGGATCTTAAAGTTGCTCGTTCTGTAGATAAAGGATTCATACACGAGCTTACTTTGTCGAGCAGAGCTACGACTATCGTCAATTGCTTTCATCCTGTGCGATAGCTTTTTCGCAGAATCATGATTGAAGGATTAGTCCATTTATATGCAGAAACAGGTATACAGGAAGGAGGTATACAGGAATCTGCTAAGGAATTTCGGTCAGGCCCGGGTAAAGTTGAATCACGCGGACGTTGATACGTAGTAGCAATCGCGACGCGAGTCTTTGCGTTCAAGTCTCTATCGAAACCATACGCGCCAGGGAAAGGCGACTTTTGTTTCGTAATCTCGAATTGCGAGATTGATGGTACAAAATGACCATAGTTACATCACAATGTCCACGTTTCTCTAGCAGTCTACGGCAATGCTGTGCATCGGTCAGCACCAGGACCCATGGAAACTTGTGTGAGGTCGAGGAACGGAGAGGGTTGGTTGGGAACTGACTTGTGAGTTGAGTCATAGGTATGGGCCGTTGAAACGTCGACGTTTGCCACGCGTCGTGCATGCAGGTTGTACGCAAGGATTCACGACTCACGAACGATGCGTATCTATGCTCGGCCGGCTGAGTCATGTGGGAAGCATGCGTGAAGCTATTCTTTGCCAGCTTCGACGCTTTGTCCTTTCCTGCTTCTTTTCATCTTTTCCACGCCATGCAGCACCCGCACGGACGTTAATTTATTCGAAAAGATGCACAATTTTTTCGACCCAATCACACCTGATCTTCGTGGTACGCGTTCGGCGACAGCTATTGCGTTCGTAAATTACCATTATTATTTAAGCCACGCGAATAATAGTTTTCGGTGAAGGAGCAGTTGGAACTGTTTTTCGGGGTAGGGTATCGTCAAGTTAAGAAAGATTCGTGGTCGGTGGCAACGACTTTGCCATTGCCACGGTCTCGAGGCCTCGAGCACAATGCTGCGAAACGATTTGCACTTGAATGCCAGGTCTCATCCGTTTTCAGGCAGGATGTAGGCCTCGTCTTGCAGCGGATGCAACGTGTTTGCCCTGTTGCTGCTCGTGTCTCTTTCATCCATCTTATTCGCTCGATTTCGCGCCACCATTTTATCCGTCTCGGCTCGCAGGACACGGATTCTCCATCGAGCAATTAAAAGGGACACCATAAATTCGAAGTTGGAAACACACGATGGCGCTTTCGATATCCTTCATTTTTTTTTACTCACCGCGGCCAGCCAGTTGGTTTTTCATAACCGACATTAGCGAACGATACATTTTTCTTCATTCAGTGGATACGCTCGCGAAGGAGCGAACAAGTAACTCGCCGTCATGGAAACGATCGTACGGATTCTCGAGATAGTTTGGACGACAACGCGTTACGTACTTGCCGCGGCGCACCGCTCTACTACCATACGTGCCTCGAATACGGCCGCATTCGCGTTTAGAACAATAAAGAAAATCGTAAAGCGGCACGCGATATAGAAGCGAGTGGTAGACATCCGGAACGGTCGTAGACATGAAGCGTCGTCCAAGCCAAGCAATTGCGGTACGCTTTAATGCTTGTAACAATCTCGCGTGATCGCAGGCTTTTGCTGGCAGCGGCGAAGACCAGCAACTATGCGAAAGGTAGAAGGTAAAACATAATCGTTGTCTCTCGAGCAGGGCAACGTTACGTCACACGGCCGAGTTTCTAGCATCCGTTTAACGCGGACAATTGCCCCGACCGTTTCGCGATCGATGTCACTTCTAGAGACAATTTCCAGCTACGCCGGCAAACACGAAATCGAGTTAACGATGCTCGCTTCGCAGCCGCGGGACTTTGCTGCTCCTCGCGTTTCCATCGCACACGGCTACCTTCAGCGAACGCTATCGCGAATACATGTAGATCCGTCTCACGTGAAGAAGAAATAAATTGTCAGGAGGCCGCAACGAAATTCGTAGCGAAGGCGTGCACCGTCGCTTTGGTAGGACGCCAACGAGGTTAGTGGGATTTGAGATTTTCGACAGCTCCTTTCTATACGTATGCGGCGTAACGCGTCGAAGATAACCGGCATTCCCTTGTTGCGCGAACACATTCCTTCTGTGCTCGAGAGTGCACGGCCATGTTTCATCCTTGATCACCTTTTGCTTTTCGTCTCTTCCGAACCAGAGAACGAGCTACCGAGATCGTCCCTTTCCTCTGATAATTTACATGCGACTATCAATTGTGGATGCTTATCGCATGAAGGAATGGCATATAACCCATCATATTTTTCACGGCAATGGGCCGCGCACGTCCGCCTAAACTATCGGAAAGGTGTTGTTGCAGGTAACCTACGTATCGCTCGTACCTATTTGCCTGAGATAGCACAACGGGGCATAGCCCATTGTGAGAAAGTACCTACGATTAGCTGGCGCTGATAATTCCTTATCGTTGTACGGAAGGCGTCGAGAGATTGCTTCACGATTATCTCTTTGCGTGGCAACGAGTGAAAGGTTACAAACGAGTTTTCTCCTCTCCCACCCCCGCCCTCTCCGATGTGTTTTTCTTCGCTCTGACGCAATTTCAGTGGGTGTTAATTTATATTATTAGTCATCGGTTTCTGACAACGGTATCTCGCAAGGCCGTTCGATCGACAAAATACCTCTGTCCAGTCGTCGTGGCCCGTGCGTCGAAAACAATCTGTAGAACATTGAAAATATTTGTTTGCGCAAGGCGGATTCAGGTCTCCGACGAATACCTTCGATTTCCGTGCGGTAGCGACGATGGAGCTGATGCTGTTGGCAAACGCGATACGCGATTTATTTCACGCAACAGAAGCCATTAGGACGCAGACTACGGACGCTTCTTTTCGGTCGCCCACGTACCCTCCGCATCGGTTACCACGCGTTCTAAAGCCAGAACTCTACGATGCGTGGTACACGCGACTTAATTTGATTTTTATATGGGAAAGACGTGGCGAAACCTTGATCCAACGCAACATCTTCTCTAGCTAATTGTGATATTCAGCGACAGGGGCCATTGATACTTACAACTTTTATGGAAACTCATCGTTCAGCGGTGACTATCGTACATTCTTAGCCGATAGTAGTTCAGGGATTTATTACACGGATCGATCGCAACGTTCTTGTCGCTCTACTCAAACACGGTATGAAAGGATGATATTAATAGTCGGCGAGGGAGCACGAAGGAGCATTACAGTTTCCAGCGTGAACCGGTTAGCCGATTTTCGTCCAACTGTTCGGTCCCCAAGCCGGACTTCTCGGATCGACATTGATTCTTGTTTTTTCCCGAAGCTGGTCGGCGAGTTGCGGTGACCGACGAAGGACGCCAAGGGTGTTCTTCCTCCTCCTTGCCCGGCGCTTCCTCGTTTTCGTCCACGAACGTTTACCGAGTGGGCCGTACCGCGCCCTTCTTTTTCGTCAAATTTTGTCTTTCCTTTCTCAGAGCGAAATAGAGTAGCACTATTTCTACGAAAGACATACCACAAAAGATTCGCCGCGCAAATGAATTCTCGAAGAAACGGGCCTGTTGCCATGTGATGGTTAGATTAGGCTTGGTGAGGTGAGGTTAGGATCTGAAGAAACGGGCCTGTTGCTACGTGATGGTTTATCTCATTAGCGAACTCGTAGTACGGAAACCGGAGCGGTTCCCTACCTCCGGTCGCCATTAATTATGCTCGACTCTACTGGCACTTAAAGAAATTAGCGGATAGATGAACGTGGTGGACAGAGCTAAACCAGTCTTCTTGTTTACCGTTCTCTCGAATGTAAATCCATTGTGCAACGAACCAGCGTTGCAGCGATACGAGCACCGTAAAATTGGTTCCACTTGCATTCGCGGTGCGTCAGGCAGTTACCTAACGTCGCGCAATCTCCTTCTATCGGAAACATTTGGACGATTTTAGAATTACCTTGTGCACGTGCGAACTTTGAAACTCAAAGCGAAGCGAAACACGAGTAACCAAAGCGGCCGATGTCGATGACCCTCGAACGTCGGTACGCGACGAACGGGACAGCGACAGCGGGACCACGGTACAAGCCGAAGAGGGAAGAGTAAGAAAAATGAAAGGGCAAGTTCCCTGGCCGAAATGGAAGAGGGCACCCTTGATCGGTGTGTTTGGTAGTTAGTAAGCTAATGGATGCCTTAAAGAACGACGGATGTACAAGGCTCTGAACTCGGTGTTAGCACCGATTTCCTGGTCCGCAACGCTACACCGGAGAGCAACGAGCACTTAACGCGACTCCCCTACCTCTCCTCTTGACCCTGGGTCGTTGATCTTACACCGAGCTACGTACACGTACGAACTGCAGTTTTAATGTGTCCACGCTCGGTAGTCCTAAGTAGCATGCCATTCCGAGGTTTGCGGCTGATCTCCGGTCGTGGGAAGAAACGGCAGATTTCCCATTTAGTAAGCACCATTACCGAAATCTCCCTCGACGACGTGAACGCGAAAGAGGGGACTTGTCTCGTACGTCGCGCAAAAGCTCGAACCGTGCAAAGGTGATATCACGGTGAAAGTGTACACTTTCTATAGAGTTGCCGGCACTACCGTGTTCAGCTTCGGTTAGAGCTTTGCTTGTCGTCGAACAAACTTTTCGGTATTCGAATCATCGGCGATTCCGTGGATTCAGCGGGACAAGGTTTACGAATCACCAACGCGGAACGCCTAAAGTTCTAAGTTGCGTTTTTATGCGGACTTGCGCTTTGCATTCGAGTATTAAGATAGCAACGAGCTTCTCATTAAGGATCACAGCCACGTGTAACATTTAGAATGCGACTTATCGTACCACCTGTTGGTCGATAACCGCAGCTGTCCCCTGGCTTTAAGGGCAATCAGCTGCGCGCATCTGCCGCCTGAAGGGAACACGAACAGTCCAATTTTGATTTCTTATTCTTTCGGAGCAGTTCACAGAAATCTGCTGATCACTCCGCTCTAAGCATCGTTCGGATTGGATTTAGTATCGTGCGGAATACGCCAAAGATGTTCCGTGCTTCCAAGACAAATTAGGCTCGGTGCGATTTGTTCGACGGCGCGATCTTTACGAGAATCGTGAACACGCGCGCTGCAACAACGGAGCGTGGGAGTACGACCTGGGCTCGACCAGGGAAATCGAGATCACGTGCATTGCAGCCACGACAGGCGCGCTTGGCCTGCGTTCACTTCCTTCACTTCTGAACTTGTTTCCTAGCGTTTACATCGATTACATAAACCAACGTTACGCTCTGTACCTTTGTCGTGATCCAATGCTCCGTTCGATTTCGAGTGAGTCTTTCACAGGGTAAAGTGCGACCGGCCGTGCCTTCGATCGGATTAGTGTGAAGGGGAGAAACCGTCGAAATGTCGAGGGCAAACAACGAATCGTTCCTCGCACGAAAATTAGCAATCGTTCTCCTTTTCTGTCCATCAGATCGTGGTGGATCTATCGTCATTTGCCACCTCCAACCTAGACACGCTATGATTTTAATTCGTCGCAGAACACATTAGCCGGTGCATCGCGAAACACGAAGAAGCAGTTCCGCGAAGTCGATCTCGCAACCAGTTTATCGAATGAAAAGTGTCGGTGCCGATACTCGGAACGGGGCGAAGATAGAAAAATGTTGAAGCCGAGCTCACGCGATCCGTACAATCTTTATCACCGAAGGTATCTCGAGTTTTTGTCTTTCAGCTCGAGCCAACCAGTTCACGCTAATCCCACTGATAATTGCTTCGATGATCTCACGCTGCTCGGCACCGTGGAACTTTTTCAACTACAAAATCAGCGCGGTTCTTACCTGTTTTATGCTACGCTGATAATTAAAGCGGCGTGCAGCATGTTTTCCGCTCGGAAGTATCCACGCGAACTGACCGCACGGCGAAATGCCTGATCGTTGACGAGCCAAACGGAGCTTCGTCTTCGGACACCGTAGCACGAACAATGCTCTCTAATGATGCTTACATCGAACCCTCGCTTCGCTTGTTCTTCACAATGATTAATCTTTTTTTTCAGAACGATCGTCCTGTTCCGTTTATTATAGCTTCGTCTCTATGTCGAGATCGCTTTAAAATAAATCACTCGCGATGCGAAAAAAGCCTGGCGCAAAAATGTAATTTTCAAAGCGAGGCTGAGGCCGGGGGTCGCAGGAGTAGTCTCCCAGCAGCACAGCATTGGTCGTGCAACTTCGCTTTCTACACGCTATTTAGATCACGGTGTTACAACGTACCGTTCCAACGCGATCGTGGCTGGCTTTGTATCTCCGATCGCCAGGTATCGTTCCCTGACGAGGAAGTGGAGTAATGTGGATCGCTTGTTATTTACAAAGTAGGAAATTGCAGCAGATCCTCGAGGGCAATGTTTCCATTGTATATTAAACGTAATTAGAGAAGCGCGAGCAATAGACTTGTTGCAACATTATTTCACTTGTGACGCGCCCGCTCGTCACGCTCCTCCACTGTAAACTACTGTGCCCTATCGATTCGGATTAATCTTTTGCGCGATTCGCCTCTAACGGACAACTTTCCTTTCTGTTCCAGGGGCAAATACGCGACTGTAAGGAGATGTCGGGAAAGATCCAGTGGGAGACAGTGGGCCGCCAAGTTCTTGAGGAAGAGAAGACGAGCGCAGGAGTTGAGGGCAGAAGCTTTACACGAAGTCGCGGTGCTGGATGCCGCAGCGAACTGCTCCCGCCTCGTGTCTCTGCATCAAGTGTTCGAAACGAACACCGAGATGGTTTTGGTTTTAGAGTTGTAAGTTGAACGTGATCTTGTCACTTGAAAAAATAACATCAAATCATTGCATTCCATAAGCTAAATTTCAATTCCAATATGAATTCATACTTTTAAATAATACAATTTTCATTGATGATCCTTGTCTGCCCACAGAGCACCCGGGGGCGAGTTACAAATGATACTGGACAGAGACGAAGTTCCGGAAGAGCGACAGGTCGCTAGATTGTTGAGGCAAATTCTGGATGGGATAGCCTTCCTGCATTCCCTCAACGTAGCCCATCTCGACATTAAGGTAAGCTTTGCAACGTTGGTAAAGAGAGAAAATCCGCAGGAGAATTGCACATTCCAACCATCTTTGCGATTAAATTGCGCGAGGGGTAGTTAAAACGGGCCGATCATAAACGATTCTTTGGCCGCATCTGCGACCAAAGATAGACGCACGAGGATTAATCGGAGAAAAGAAACTGGTTGGCAACGAAGCGACGACGACATTTCGGACACTGCTGGCAGTATGTCAGCCTCGGGACAAATTCCCTGCCGTGGTCGGTGCGAACGACCTAATTTGTTATATAAATGTATCCGTGCAATACGGTGAACTTTGCCCGCCTTTCAATCGATTTTTACCACGGTCGATCTGGCCAAAAGATACGAGGCTGTCGTTAATTCGTCGGATTATATCGGTTCGCGTTCACATTGTTACCTCGGAAAGTAACTTTCTCGCGAATTCAAATAGGTATTTGCTAGAAAGCGGAGACGTTCTCTTTGCAATGCAACAGAGGGTTTCCTCGAAGCATCGTTATCATAATAAAGTCTCGTTTGTTGAGAAATGAACAACAGCTGCGACACGTGCATCAACGAAAAGGAATCGTCGTAATGGAATTTCGACAAAACCGCCTCCGATATCTAAACTATTTTTATACCAACCCTGAGGGAGTCTCGTCTCGCCGCAATTTCGGAAATAGCCCGATGCGCCTCCTCTTTTTGTTCTCATGCCGAGAATAATACGGGGACGAAACGATGCTTCTGCGGCCTGAAGCTCGTTTCAGAATCGAAGTGGAACAAAGTCACGATCCCTGAGGTGGATAAAAATGATTCGATGGATTTGCGTAATTACCCCGGCTATATCCATCGATGAATCTCGCGATTTCGCCAATAAATCGCTTGAAATTGCACGGAGCATCAAGGAACGGTGATGCATCTTGGCTGCGATAGATAAACTTGCCCCTTCTTATTTCACGGTGATGGCGATGTAGAATCTGCGAGGCGCGCATACTGCGACACCGCGATACGGGATCAACGCGAAACGTAAGTGTGTACGAGTACCTGTTTATCGATTATCGACGTGATCGATATGGGTGAGCCAAGGCGAGCAAGTGGTATGTTAATAATATTCCTCCGGCGACGCATACGGTGGATCCCGTATTTCAGCCCCTGTTCCTTTTTATTTCTGTTGATGCGGCTCAGATTATGATCGCGATTATGCAATGCAATTATTACACAGCTCTTGTAAATCGATAGCAATTTGTGGAGATGCTGGCTACTAAGAGCGCAACCAAATTACGATTATGACAAATTAAATGAAGCGGTACTTGCGACCTTGCTCGCAATTAAATACTTTGGGTTTTGTGCGTTAAAAGCGTTGCTTATCGTACACTCGAGACGTCTTTTGCGTTTTCGTATCTCCACTTCTGTCTGGAGCAGTCCACGGTTACGTATCCGACAGAATTATCATGATGTGCTAGAATAGATAAGATAAACCCCCGCGCTCCAAGTACGTCAATTACTGTGCTGTGCGACGAACCAACGTTTCCTATCGATGGACAAAACTCGTGATGACATGCTTTAAAATATTAAACGATGCGAATCCTTCGATGGGATACCAAGCTCAACATCGACGAATCCTCATTGGACTGGGCGCGTACGCTGCACTCCGGTTCGTCTTAAAATACCACCGTGCCACGAATTCACGCGATATGCCTGATCCAAATATAGATGCCGCGGTTATGAATGGAAAAATGCAGGCGAATTCTTTGGCTCGTTTCCAGGAGGCCTCGTTGGCCGACGTCCACAAAATTTTAGGCGCCGGAATGTCGAACACCACATTCGTCTCGAAATTGTCCGTAATTGAAGCGAATACTGTCCACTTTTTTATTTTATTTAATTTCGATTTGCGGCTTGATATTATATGAGTGCGAGTTCTTGAGAGAAAAAAGCGTTTCATTGCCGAATCTACCTACTAGGCGTGATAACAGAGACAGCAAAGTTGTACCAAGCATTGACGCATTCCTCGATCGATGCACGCATCCAACAGTTGCTTCATTAGGCAAGACCGTGAAAGTACGTTCGCTTCGAATGCGATAAGAACCATGGAGAAACGGAATCGATATTGCACATGTCGCTTTGAGAGAAAAGTGACCGTCCCATCTCCCTTCGTCTTTCATTCTAATCATGTCCACAACAAAGAGCAAACAATCGCGTCTACGCTGAGACGATTCCGCGAAGTAGCTCGTTTTCCGGAGACACTGGACAACCGTTCGAGATAAATTGAACGAAGCCTGCTTTGCTTCGCGTGAAACGAGCTTGTCCATTGCCCAGTCAGTCGGTTTCTCGTGGCTGGTTCTTCTGAACTCGACCCGTTACATTCTCTCTCAATGCAGAATGCAAACGCGTGCTTGTGCTTGGCGCGGGGCGGCGAGCGGTTCTTAACCGCCGGAAGTTCCAATAAACGCAAGAGACGGACCCTCATAAATCCGTCGACGATTGGCTAAAATGCGTGTTGCCTTCCAACTGTGCGCAAACAATTTCGCACCTGCTCAGCATTCCTATCAATCAATCAGTCGAACGGGGTGGAAAGACTTTTCTTTAAATACTTTTTACGGAAGTAAATACGGAAGTAAAACACCGAAGGAGTTCCTTCGTCGAGTTTTTCCCGAGCGACGGAAAACGTGGGCGGCAAAATCGCGAGCAAATAGGGGCGCAAAAGGACGCGTGGGTGAACAGTGTACGCGTTTCACCGGTTATCCAAAGCTTCGATACACAAGATGCGATCGATCACCGATAAGAAAGGTCGTAGCACGCTTCTTCTTCTATCTCTTTTTTTTTGTCTCCTTTTTATGAAAACTCTTTCATCTGGAACAATTGAACAATGCACGCTTACTGCATACGAACAGACAGGAGAGCGGAGATAGTGCCAGAGGAGGCACGTTGTGGCTAAAAAAAATAGGAGATAGCCAGGGAAAGGGAAGAAACTTCCGTTCTTAGTTGGTCTATTGTCAACGTTGCTCGACCGGTTTACGACCTCCTAGGTAGAAGGACGGTTATATTTCCAGTAGGCATAGGCGAACTATCCTTACTATCGAACAGTTCGTTGAACGCTCGAGCGTCGTGTTAATTGCACCAAATTATCTGAAGAAGTTTATCCAGTACCTTTAATCAAGTGCCGCCGCACGTATCCATTGAGCCACCTAATGATCGCTAATCGTTCAAGGCTAAAACCTACTGCAACCGATGCAACTCCGGTCAGTTTTGCAAAACTGGATGTCTCGCGGTCCTCGCGAATGTGCAATTGTCCTGCTGCTACTCGAAGAAAATATATTCCTTGACATTTATATGCTGTGCCTTTTCAGCCACAAAATCTTGTTCTTACGGGCGAATTTCCCGACTGCGACGTAAAGCTCTGCGACTTTGGTATCTCACGGTACATCAGTCATGGAGCGGACATACGAGAGATTCTCGGCACGCCCGATTACGTTGGTGAGTAATCCATACGCCTTTTATTGTATTAACATTCGAGACGTAGAGAAATATGGTGACGAAGCGTGGCGATTACTTTTGATCATTCTCTACCGAGTTACCACCGCTACCGCGAACAAAGTTGTTAAGCAATGCGATGCTCCCGCGAGCCGTTCCTCCTTGCGTTGTAACCTGGACTTCCATTTCCTGATCGTTTCAGCCCCAGAGGTTTTAAACTACGAACCGATCAGTCTGGCAACGGACATGTGGTCCATCGGTGTCTTGCTGTACGTGCTGTTAACGGGATGCTCTCCGTTCGGAGGTGATACGAAACAGGAAACGTTCTGCAACATTAGCCGATGTCGCCTAGATTTTCCCGACGACTTGTTCGAGGATGTGTCCGAGGAGGCACGCGATCTGATGCGCAAGCTGATGGTAAAGGATCCAAAGTAAGTAGCGCGATTCGTTCCTCGCTGTCGGAATCCGTTGATCTTGCTGCTCGATGGGCAACGTAACGGGCATAACGTAATTCCTAGAAGTTAAAGAACGCGACCTAACGATTCAACGATGCTCCACGCGCTGCCTCTGCGCGACCTATCTTCTTTCGCTTCGAAGTAAACGGTAAGCGCTAAACGTTCTCGGTAGATCATGCGGCATGTCTTCCTCGAAGGCATTATTTTCACCAGTGCCGGAATTCTTAGTAACGCGTTCTCCGATAATACTTATCCCTTCGCGCGCGTTAGTCTTTAGCCCGTATACGTGAGCCGGCGCGGGAGATAAAGCGGAGCTCAGAGACACGAACTCGGTTTCCTACGCGGTATGCGTCTACTCTATTTCTCGAATCGTTTGCCCGTACTTGAAAGCAAAACGATCGGCATACCATAGCTGGGACTTTCCTCGAAGCGGGAAGAAGGAAACTCGTAGATTTCCTTATCGTTAGCTTGCCGCACAGCTGGAAGGAAGTCTACATCCGGAGTATCCTCGCCCCTCCAGAACAAAAGCTGCTTTATCTGTTCGATATCGCTTCCCTCTCTTTTCACGCTCGAGATTCGCGCCCACCCTGTTTCTTTTCACTTCTCGCGGCTCGTGTCGGAATTGGCGATATCAACGGATCGGCTGATCGTCGCGTGGCAGCAAAAATTCTACATTCTTGTTTGTTTTTCAGCGGTCGCCTAACCGTTACGGAATGCTTTCAACACCCGTGGTTCGGTATGTTCGGCGATCCTCAGCCTCCGTTATCCACGTCCGTTTGCCAAGCGGCGGATCATTCTACTACGATCGAGCACGCGACGTCGTCAGAGACGAAATCGTCCTCGAAGAGTACGAGTCCGGAGCAGCGAACGTCAACAACGATCACCGTCTCGTCGAAGAACGAATCGGAGAAGCACGGACTGCGACCGTCGACCGCGTGCCAAGCCGTCGAAGCAAAGCCCACGGTAACGAGAGCAGTTTCCTCGCACACGGAGAAACTGTACTCGAAGCCGAAGCTATCGGGGGGCGAACCTGTCAGATTTGGCCTGAGCACGAGTCGCAGGGACACGTTCAAGAGGAACATGGACTCCCTGGCGCAAAAGTTTTCCGGAACTGAAATCGTAATAATCGAGCCAGTTTCGACGCTAGGTACGGCGGCGGTTTCTTCGATCGCATCGACCGGCACGCAGAGGAGGGCAACGGCTACCCACACGATGCCTGCCGGAGAGGTCTTCAAATGCACTCCGGTCTTCATTCTGGGCGAGGAGCAGCATTGCAACGACAGCGGCAGCGATTCCGTTTCCGAAATCTCGACGGACAGTTCGAGCGATCGAAGCAGCATCTATTCGGACGATTCGCTCGACTTTATCCTGTATGGTAAGGGTCAGGGGAGAGCCAGTTTCCCGTTCACGACATCGGACTCGTCCTCCGAGAGATGGGAACACAGACACCACGCGAGAGTTTGGCCAAGGGAGTGCAACGGCGTTGTGAGCAAGGCTCTCAGCCGCTTTTCATCGGAAACAACGAACGCGAAGGGCGGTAAAATGTCGAGCCGCGTGACGACGGGCCCGGGAAAAGCTAGCCTGGAAGCGTTGCGCGAGAGGGGTGGAAACTTGGTGGTGATTCGCGAGCCAGTCCGTGCTGGTAGATACACCAGGTACAGCGAAGTGCAATGCGAGTCGGTTCAAGCACGAATTCGACGATTTCAGGTTCAAGGAGCATCGTAGACGCGGGGACGTGATCCGTCCCAGAAGAATTTTCTTGGGCAGCTGCAGAGTAATCGATCCTCGATTTCGTCGAAAGTCAAGGGTTTCTTTGTAAATAACCTTTCGAGAGGGAAGTAGTCACACGGGTACCGTCCTTCCGTACTCCCATTGTAAATACATATATTCGGACGACCAAGATTCTACGAGAGCGAAGAACAGTGGTCGATAGGGCCGTACCACTCGCCTGTCGTGATTCGAGGGTTTTTATAGTATTGTAGATAACGAAACGGTAGAGAGGAATCGATAGGTTGTACATAGGGGTAGGTTACCAGATGGCAGATGCTGTTTGATGAATTGAATACAGGGGAGCGATATGGGTTGGCTCGGAGCTCGCTGTCTGCCATTATCATGAGACTGACTGGCCGTCAATTTTCTGCTACGGAGAAACGAAAAACCGAATTTACGCGTTCGATGCTTCGGGTTGCTCGCGAAACGAAAGTCCGTGTATCGCAATTCGCGTATTTGGCTCTCTACAGATGATAATCGGTAACTAACCATGTACCAGACTTCGTTCGGAATTCGTATGGAAAATCGCGCGAGCCATTCGAGGCTGAACGTCGAGTTCGCCCAATCTAGCCATACTAGAATCAATGGAACCTGGACCGTCGGGATTGCCTGGACGTCCATTAGCCGGACCTCATTGAAGAAATCGTTTACAAGCTTTTAATCCGAGTATTTGTCGCGCAGTCGTGTCAGTCGCCAGGATGGAGAATTATCTGCATGCGAACCATACGCGTACACGCAACTGTGTATATATATATGAGATGCTAAGTAGATCCCACGTATTAATATTTATGCGTGTACGCGTACACGCGACAATCGCAAGTGCCTACACGAGTTCGTCCCGTTCACCTCAATGTATATCGTCACGGAAATACGCGTAGCTGCGTTGCAGAATGAAATCATCGTGTGTGCAATAAAGGAGCGTACCGAGGTAAGGACGATTAAAGACACTTCCAAGAAGTGTACGTTGAACGAGCTAGAAAGACTTTGTGATTCGCATAGTGCCTTAGTCGTCGGTCCGCCGATCGATCGAAATTGAGAGCCTAAACTAGCTTTAGGCGTCTCCAATTGCTGTGGTCAAATCGTTAGCATTTTCCGAGGGGGATCAGCTCAAAGTACCGAATATCGCGCTACATCGCCAACAAATTCTTCCTTTGTTCGTTCGTGATCCGTCTAGGAATTTTCGTTCGCCGAAATGTCGCGACCTCCTCGCCCCAGTTTAGCCGCCAGAATCAAATACATATGACGTATAAATATGTACATCCGCGACCATTGTAAGGCGGGGGCGAGTGCCGAACAATTTTATGGAGCACAACACTCCGTGCACGATGGAAACGTTACGTAAATGCTAGTCATACGATAGTTGGCACAAGAAATTTATTTCGAACAAACGCGACCAATTTTTTGCCGTTTCGTGAATTCGATCCTCGTGGATCGAGGGATCGCTATACAAATTTGTTGACTCCGCGAGCATTACTATCGAAGGCGTTTACGTTCTGAAGTTTCGAGACGCTCACAGAGACACGTAGCACACGTGTGATGCACAAAAACGAAAATAGCGCTTGAAACAAACTGTATCCTGTCGTGAACAAACGAGCGATCGCAGAAGCGCGACAATATCATATACAACATAATCCTTGAGTGCGCCTGATGATGAAAAATAGATCACAGAGACCTGTAATATAGTTCTGCTGCCACGATGGGGAAGAACGTGCACCCGGGCGAGGGGGCTGACCGTTTGCTCGAGGCCGATTCGTCGCTATTTATTTCCTTATCGCATCGTATTTAATTATTTACGAGTCGCGTCTGACTCGCGTTGCATTTCGTTTAATTATTAGGCCTCGCAGAACGCGCGATTTCTCACCCCATTCTACTCGGGCACGCCTTGCTCCCCGATCTAATTCTATCATTATAATTCTTATTATTATATGTTATCACTTTCATTATCATTATTACTACTATTTACTATTATTATTATCGCGTTATCGCTTTAATATAATCATAAAGGTTATATGTATACATGAGAGGAATGGCGCATGTAAACTTCAGAAGACCTGTATATATTCCTGTCATTACATTAATTTTAATAACATGCGAAATAAATGCCGCAAATCTTTCGAAAACGTAATTGTTTCGTCTGGGAGTGCCGATGGACAAAGTCGTGCATGAGAAATAATCTCCCTTGCGATTTCTAGAGACGAATGTTGCGAGTCTCCGCTTTTCCATACGGGGTAGCGACTTTTTCAAGAACGTCGGCTTTTCTTCTCGGTCTATAAATAGACGGGAATTAACAGCAGTCAGATGATGAGGTGATTCACCGACGAGATTTCCTGCTAGGACAAAAACCGCTAAGTCCATTCTATTTCGATATCGTAGAATCGATCGCGCAAATGGGGAGACATAGCGATCTACGCTATCCGCTCTTAGGACCTTGTTACGTAACTATGCGACGTAATCTGTCGATTTCTGTGAATCACGTGTCAGCATATCGTGCTAGAAGGCGCGCGAAAAAGAAAGGAAATCTAGGTGGTGGTACCTTGACGAATCGAGCGATCAAAACCGCGTCACGATTACATTAATTTTGCCTTGAAGGGACGCCCACGCGTACCTGATACATATTCGAGAATCTTGAAATGAACATCGATAGAAAGGTCCTTCGAGACATTCGAAATGCTACAAATAGGATATTTAATTTGCTCGCGTCAGCGTGGCGCACCGAACCGAGGACCTACCAACAATGACGCGCCGCTTCGATTCAGTGCATTCACCGGTAGACCTACGATAAGTAGAAATCATTAATTGCGCCGCCGATGTGCATTACGGGCGATGATGGGTCGTTGAATCGTTGTCAAATAATTGATTTTGCTCGCGAGAGAAGACACGACCTCGAATCGTTGTGTCCCTACTTGCTAGTTGGCCCATAAATGGTGCTTTTCCACGAGATCCCCTATCGGAAGCCGCCTGCCGCCGGAGAAATACATACTTATATTCTACTGAGACGGACCTCTTACTCATAAGGATAACGTCGCGGACGAATACTCTTGAAGAACTCTGCAACGTTAACGACATTATTACGTTGCTAGTAAGTCTCTCTATTTCTCCGTTCCGCCAAACACGATTCGCTTCAACTAAAGTATTGCAAGATAGGAAAACTTGCGCACGACAGGACGTTCTGTTTCTCGCAGCGAGGTGAACGTCACGTTGAGGCGCAAAAAAGCGTTTGCGAATTCGTCATTGAGTGTAAACGAGCAATTATCCTTGGCCGGATCGCGATACAACACGACGCTACTAATTGTCCCTACTAATTGCTTGTCACCACGTGTATATCTTCCTCGTGATAACGAATTATAGCGAGAATGGAAAGTTAAATCTCGTTGCGCAATTAATCGATCCATTGGAAAATTGACCAAGTACGAAGAGGAGTTGGGCAAAGCACAGGATGAAGAGACAAAATATTTGACCAAGGCTGTTAGAGGTTCCATGGTACGCAAACAGCTTCGTGCTCCGCTCCGGCATCAAGATTCGCGTCTCAGCTGGTTTCCAAGAAGCAATACATATAATCGGTAATCTCGAAGGTAAGGCTCCCACGCGTCCATTAACATATTAACGTTTTTAAATTGTGATTATACCTCATATTCGCGAACGCGTGCCGACTGATTAGGAATCTAATGCTTGTAATGAGTAAAGAACGTTTCGCTTTCCGATCGACTGCGATGCACAAGGGTTCCGACGAACACTGAAAGAACAGTCACAGCATCGTTTTGCCTCTTACCAAAATGAATTTGATCTAGTCGGTGGAGCGGCTACGCGAGAAGAGGACCGAGGCTTGGAGCCTCGATTCGGTACAATTTTCCCTCCTTCCCTGCCAATGCAAATCATGTACATACATGCATAATGTATCGGCTGATGGACAGCTATTATAAGGTAACCGCGGTGTCCACGAGAGTGGAGGAGAGATCGAAGTTTCGTTGCGGGCGGAGAGGAGCGATCAAGGAGGATGGTTCGACGGGAAGAGGCGTTGGGAGGAACGGTAGTCTATGGTCCAGCGACTCCGCGGCGCGGCTGCGAAAGAAAAGAGAAGCGTGCTGAAACGAAGCCGAGGCTTGCGGTCTCTCGACGACTCGTGACCAGTCTCAGCCGCGGCGTTCGACCGTCAAGCTCGCGATCTCAATCGTTCGCCGCGAGATGCGAACTTTGTCGCATCTATCCTCCGCCGCCGCGTCCATCGAATCGAACTGGATTCCCTTCGTCATCGATGCCTGTGCATGTCCGATGAATTTTTAACGTACTTGGACGCTTCGCCGGATTTTTCACGAGCTTCCGCTCGAATCGTTGCGATAGCTTTCAGGGTAATCGAGAAATCGGGCACAGGTGCGTTGACGGGTGAAAGGAGAGCAAAGGGTTGCGTTCCGTTTCCAGGGTAGTTTGCTTCTAAGGAGTTTGCTTTATTTCAGTGATCGGTGGGCTGGATTTTGGGCGGACCGCATGTGCGAATTCGTTATCCGAACCGGCTGTATCGTGATGCCTGTTTGCGTTTGCCGAACAAGTTCGCGGGGTTAACGAACAGAATCATAGATAGCATGATTTATCAATTCGATCATCCGTCACTGACGATGTCGTCCGCGGGAAAAACGTCTCCGAGACTTCAGCGTCGAAACTTGCAAGCATCGTCGGGGAAGTGTGCAGCCGTGAAAGCGAAACGCGGCAGCGGCAAGACTAGCAACGGGGAGAGATGCAGAGGAAGATGCAGAGTGCAATGGAGCGAGAAGCATGTGAAGGAAGGACTGGTTTTAGTTCAAGAGGCACAGCTGGCCAGAGTTGTTAAAACCGGGCCGATCGCGGAGCACTACGAGATCGACCCGAAGCCGTTTGCAAAGTAAGACGTTATTGAAAACTTGTGTGTTACCATTGCGTATTGTCTGTCGGAAAACGGCTCACTTTCCTGACATTGTTGCTGTAACAATTTTGAATCATCGGCAATACTTTAATCGTCCCGATTGTCGGAATAACGCAAGGTTTCTACCATATATGTATAGCACGATCCATCTCTATCCCAGTGATTCAGTGAGCGTTATTGCGTTTCGGTATCGCGAACAAGCGCGGCACAAGAAGGCGCGCATACCTGGTAATTACTTTTCGAAACGGACCTTGAATCCACGCCGAGCGGCGTATGTACAAAAATCGCAGGACGACGCGACGGTAAAGGGTCTGGAAAATCAAGACGATCCGGTGTAAAGCAGTAGGTTCAAATTGGAAACGATTAAGGTTAATTGCGCCCACTATCTGATGCTCGTTACTGCTGTCGTGCTTATCCGAACTGATTAAAGGAAGTCGGTGAAATTGCGGCGCCGGCGCAACGAGGGTCCGCCGCGCAAGGGCGACTACTTTCCCCTCGAAATTCGTCGATCGCCGCGACCGCTTCCGGAGTGTTCGAGGAGAACGTACGTTCGAACCAAACTTTCGAAATCGCGATCAAAGTGCAACGAAACGAAAACCAAGCTTGTACCGAGGTGTTGACACGATAAATGTTGCTATGCACGTTACCGAAAGTAGATGCGCGTAAAGTGGTCGCGTCGCAGGCGTAGCCTCGACGTTGACCTTGGCGAAGAAAGACGCTCGGAATCCTCCTCGACGATCATAAAAACCCGGTTGACGGTGAAAGAAATTTCGCGGCTGTTTTCGTCTCTTGCGTACCCGCGAAACTTTCCAAGGCGTTCGTCGCTCGTATCGTTACGTTCCCCTATTCTTTCGCGAGTCATTGAAATTTATTCCGCACGGAACTATCGGATAATACGGTTAACCGATTGTATTTTGTTTCGCAGCGGGCAATGGACGAAAGTGTACCGATGTAGATCCCGATCGACCGGTACCCTCTACGCAGCAAAGTACTCTTCGAGAAATCGATTCAACGCGGACTGCAGCGCGGAACTGAGACACGAGATCGCCCTGCTGTCTCTTTGCTCGCAATCGCCTCGGGTCGTTCGTTTGCACGACGTCTACGAGACGCCCAAAGAAATCATCCTTGTCATGGAATAGTAAGTACACGAGCCATACGCAACGGATGACGAAGCGAAATCTATGGGACGCGAAATTTTTCAGTGCACCCGGAGGCGACCTGCAGACGCTCATCGACGGCGATTTGGTGCCCCTCGAGGGTGACGTGGTGCACTTTGTGAGACAACTAGTAGAAGGACTTGCCTACCTCCACGAGAGAAATATCGCCCATTTGGACATCAAGGTAAGTTCTACCCATAAAAGGTCGAAGCGTACTTGTCACGCTTCTCGTATATCCGGATCCCGGAACTATGTTCCTCGTTGTCGCGTCACCGGATAGTTCCGACGAATTCCTTTCCCGAATTCCTGCTGTTCAAAGACCAACGTGTGAGCTATCGCGAAAGAATTCGGACACGATTCTGAATTGCCTCCTTTTGCGTTTCAAGCCGAACAAAAGGGAGGTAAGCCGCGTCGCGCGCGACACCTTGCCCGCCGGAACGACCGACTCGGATCTTCCGAGCAATTTATCGTCACCTCTCGATACGCGCGTGCCTTTTGTCCCAGCAGTTACGGAAACGAAAATGCCTTTTAGCCAGGGTACACTCTGGTACACAGTAAAAATGTGGCCGCACCGCGTGTCGTGTATTTAGAGAAAGCCCTGAACCCCTCGCCTCCTCGTTCGGGAACGTTTGTACCCGAACAAGAACTCGTCACGGTTAAAAGAATGCCATTCTCGTTATCCCCGTGAAAAATTCGCGAAAGGTCGACGAGCTTCTGCCACGGAACTATATCCTCGATCAAGGTGGCCGCTTGCACAGTTAGCAGACGATTCGAGTACGTGTGCCAACTTTTATTGACGATATAAATCGTGTCGTCACTATTTTATCTGGTATCCCTGAAATTTATTTATTATATTACCGGGATCCAACGTTCCACGATTCGTGAGCTTATTCCGGTGCTCCGTAAACACACGATCACCGTATTTGGATATAGCGGGCCGTGTATCAAAGAGAGAGAGAGAGAGAGAGAGAGAGTAAAGTGTACAGCCATACTCGCAATTACACCTCCGCGTATCTGCTGTCGAATCGAGGTAATTGCATTGTCTCATGGCGTGGACTGCACTGTAAACGATGCTCCACCCTCGTCAGCTCCTTTTGCCGATTTGCGAATATTCTAACGGAATATTGTGCATCGTACACGAGCTATTTCAAATTGAACGTCCGGCTAAGATTTCATTGATTTCCAAACGGATCTGGAGATTTCTATAATCCAAGGAATAAAGTTTCTGCTTCGATAGCAGCCAGGTGAAAAAGCAAAACGCAATAAGACCCCACGCTCCTCGCGGTGGTTCTGCCACGCCCTGTCTTCGTTGGTGAATCACACCTGGTCCGTACCTCGTTGAACGTTCGATACCTATGTCTGACCGCCATAACTGGAGCACGCGCTGATAACTCGCTAGATTCCCGTGAAAGAGAAAGGATTATACATATGTATTTAAGGGTCAGTTGTATCGTGCGAAGTTTGCGGGCAAAGATATCTCGCGGTCTCCTTTTAAAGCTTGTCCGTCTGTTGGAAGTCTAGAGAAGATCTTCGAATGAAACAAAAGACAAGAAAGAAAACGGCCGCGCGTTTCCACGTTTCTAACGTAATGGAATAATAATCGCATTCCGGTTAATTTGCCCTCGATGAATCATTACCTCTGTTCGCGTATCATTGGATGCGAACAAGCAATCTGTTCACAGTAACTAGAGCACCTCTGGATGTTTCGCGTCGCTTACCAGGCGAGCAGAGGTGGAGAGGAAATTGAATGAAACGCCTCGATCGTGCACCGAGAAGGGCTATCTTGGATGTTTAATAAGGGCGCTCCGTTACCGCTGTACTTCTTTCTTTTAGATTTTCATACCTTTTGTCATTGTGTACTGGCCGCGTGCCGAATTTACCGTGGAACAAGTTTTGAATATTCAGATTCACCCACGCGACCGCATCTTCAAGGATCCGAACTTTAAAACCAGGAAGATTCTAGCGAACGGTAAGATCAAGAGAACGGTGTCCCTGTGAGAAGCTTGTATGTAATTTGAATTTCGTTGATCGTTCGTTGAATATAGATTCGAGAGCAAAGCTATTAAAAGGCGTGGGTTTAGCGTAACGATCGTGATCCAGCGTGTACTTGTTAGGCCGAGAAGTCGCAACGGGTGACGTGTATAAGGAAACGCGAGGAACCGGCGGTGGCCATTGGGAAATCTAGGCTTCTCGAGACGACTCTCGATCGAATATAGGTTGCATTCTTATGCGATTCTCGTAGCGCGAGTAGAAGGCGTTCTCACGTTTAAAAAAAAAAAATCGCATCCGCGCAACAGCTACGCAGTAAAGATCGCAGCCTCGATCGCGCTTGTTCACGGGGAAATTTAATATTCCATTCCCCGTGCGCGCTCGTATTTATCGTAACAACATCTGCCGTGTTTATGTAAATGTGGTTGCAATGTTCTCCTCGATGAAGCGCGAATCATGAACCACGCTGTGCGTAGTTTGAACGCAGCTTCTTCGTCCTGTACGTATATGTATACCTCTCTCTTCCTCCATCCATTTTACAAAATACAAGATACGATACCAAATTTCTTTTTCCAATTGAATCACCGTGAGCTTTCGCGATCTCGACTCATCTATTTTACGTTACAGCCTCAAAATTTGGTAATGATGGGCAGCTTCCCGGAGTGCGATGTAAAGCTCTGCGACTTTGAGATTTCCAGGGTGATCTTAGAAGGGACAGAGGTCCGAGAAATCCTTGGAACACCAGATTACGTGGGTAAGTAATTTCACTAATTTCATGCAACGCGTCGTATCTCATTCGCGTATTAGCGTCTGCACGATACACACGTATCGCGCGCATTACTTTTTCCGTGAAGTAATCAGGATCGGAAAGGTAAACAGGTGCGTCGGCACTTTGCTCTCGGTCGTCGGATAATTGCTACCAATCGATACATCGCCTAGCTAATTGACGATTTCTGTTTCGAGCGAGATCAAAAGCATAATTGATATTAATTGACATGTTAGCCTTATTGCTGAAGAAGGTGGTGGTGATGTTGGAAGACCAGCTGTCGGATACCTGTTCCATTAAACAGTTTGATTCGCGCGCGTACACATTTCTAATTCAGCTAACGACTCGACGCGGCTAAACGAATCAAGGCTCGTTCCGTTCGTTGTACATTTATTCAAGGGGAGAAGCACAATTGTAGCTCGCACGGCTAACGATGTGATTGCCGCGTAGTCATCATCCCGTTGATCGTATCAGTGATGAATCTCGGCGGTTTGTCTACAGCAGTAAATTCCGTACCCCGTCATTTCTGCTGCTGTTTATTGGCGCAGGACGTCCCTCGTTGATCATTCACGCCCACGCCGCGATCAATTTCCGTTTCTAAATAATGATGACGCGTCTAGATGATATATCGCGAATTCATACGAGGCTATTCAACCATATGTATAACGTGTGCGTGGTAATATGAATGATTTTTCTTTCCATTATAGCGCCCGAAATTTTACACTACGAGCCCATCACGTTAGCGGCCGATATGTGGTACGTAAGCGGAGGAGGATAAAAGAAAATCTTCGATCCTGTCGTATTTACGAAAGCTCGAAAAACGTTGCAACGATTGCAGGTCCTTGGGTGTGACGACTTACGTTCTTCTGTCGGGGTTTTCTCCTTTCGGTGGCGAGACGGACCAGGAAACGTTCCAAAACATATCCCTGGGTGAAGTCGATTTCCCTGAAGAACTGTTCGGCGACATTTCGGCGCAGGCGAAAGATTTCGTTGCGAAGCTTATGGTGCTGGACCCAAGGTAAGCCACTGGATCCTTCGGAGAATGTGACATGGTTCGCGACAGATATTCCATAAGACCGTGGATGTTTCAGCGCACGAATGACCGCGAAACAATGCCTGCGTCACGAGTGGTTACGCGGCGCGCCTACACAAGCATCGCCTCATCTCAGAAGGTACTTGTCGAAATCGAGAGAAGTTCTTCTGGAACGTGTCGTCAGTCGCGAGAACCTAAGGAGAGCGGCGCTTTTGAGCCAGGCGAGCAGTCAGGCGAATTTGTCCGGGGATGCCCAAGAGTCGAATCATTGCGATCAAAGCTTGCAGGATTGTTTGCTGAGTCAAAGCGAAATGTGTCTCAGTCACCGCCTTACCGAAAGCCGTTCCAGTCTCGAGGGTAGCGAAGGTTTCCCGAGTCCTGCCGAATCTCGAACTAGCTTGAACTCCTCTAGGACGAGTTTAAGCTGCTTGCTGAACAAAGAACAAACCCAAGGCTTGCTAAGTCGAGCGCAGAGTCGATCGCAAGCGAACCTGGATCACAGCCTTAGTCGAGGATTACTATCTAGAATACGAAGTTTGAACCAAATCCAATCTCAAGCTTGTTTGCTCAATGGAAATTCCTCGGCGACCTCGACTTTGTTGGGGCCACGAATGACGATAAATCCCGTAATTAGCAAGTCGCGCGAGAAGCTGTACGGATTGAAATCCTTGTCGAAATCTCAGGGAGTCCTGGACATATACCGAAGTCTCGAGTGCCTTAGGCGAAGGAGAAAGAGCTACCAGCGAGCTAAAACCGAAGATTTGCTACCGCTTTTTAAGCGGCTCGGAGCAGAGATGGCTGCATCGATCGCAACCACATACGACAAGAACGACCGTTTGTCCATCGATGATGTTCCACGCTTGATCGAGGGAAACTCATGCTTCGACGAGGGGAACGCTTACGGTGCAAAGGTAACAGAGCCGAGGATCGCGACTCGCGAAACTAAGGATCGATCGATCGAGGAAAATGTCCTAAACAGCTTACAAGTGGCGAGCGGACAGCCTTTCGAATCGGAGGAGAATTTAGATTCGTTAAAGTCGATCGAATCGGACACGCTGACGGAGGACTCGGACGAAACTCCTGTCAATCGTGAAACGGGGTCGAGTGTCGTGGCTGGCAAGAGACTCTGTCAGCGACAGCATTCGAACGCTTCGAGCCGTTCCAACAATTCTGCAACTTCGGACGACAAAGAGGATCGTTCAACCGAGTCCGAAAACGATGAGCCAAAGTACACGGTCGCACAGCTTGTCTCCGCGTTCAATAAACACCAGGAAGTTGCCACGAGGACGAGCCTCGAGGCGATAGTGACGGAGAAGAGGGTCAACGAGGTTACTTTTCCCACTGGGACAAAGGCTCTGAGACTCTTCATACCGGATATTAGTATCAGTGAGAACAAGATCGTTAGACGGAAGACGAGCTACAAGCCGCGAAAAAATTGGGAAGAGCTGAGGAAGATGAACGAGAAGAACGAGGGCATCTTGACGAACTTGCTGAATTCTGGCAACGAAAACGAGGAGGAGGAGGAGGAGGAGGAGGAGTACAAGGACGCTACGGAGTGTACAGACGTCGAAGGAAAGTCCGGCGACGAAAATGCTACGAAGAATACCGATGAACGGCAAGTTGAGTCATCCTCGCGTCAATGGACGAGTATTCCTCTAATCGAGATCAAAGATGACCCCCTTTTCGCGGATGTTCAGGACAATGTTGACACGACGATAGACGAAAAGTACAAACGATGCGTGAATGGTGCCAGGATACACGCAAAGGATAACTCTGCTTGCCAGAAAGAACGACTGCCAAATTACATATGTTCTGATATCACATGCCATACCAAGAAAGATTCGGCTAAAAGGGTAACGTCCGTAACCGTGAACGGCAAAGCAAACTCTAAAGTACAAAAGGTAGGACGGGCGAAGCCCGCGCCCAACACCGATCGCGCGAATGTGAATTTAAAAGATATTTTGCAGAGGGTGGATAGCTTCAAAACTAGCCCAGAAGAAAATTTAGAAAATTTGAGGAAAAGAACGTTCATTGCTAAAACAATGTTGAACGATAACTCCCCTTACGAGAACTCGGAGAAGAACGAAGGAGAAAGTCGTTGGACTAGCCGACCTCGAGGCGAACCACCCTCGAGTTTCATTTCGAAAGACGAGGATCAGAAAACGAAGTTGACCCCACCACCCTCTTTTATAAGATCCGCTTCTCTATCTAGCGACAGCAGCAGTACAGCACCTTCCAGTGTGCATTCGGATGCAAACGCCTCCTGGGAGGATGTTCACTGTGGTACAACGGGATCGAATACATCCCTAGAAAAAGAAGATACTAGCAAAATTCGAAGAAGGAACGAAGATCGCAGAACTTGGAGCGACGGGAGGAATAAGCAGTCCGCGGAAGACAAAAGGCTTTGGGGTAGAGTTTGTACAGGATCTTACAGTAGAGCAATGGAGAAGTTTAACAAAAACAATGACGCGAAGAAAAAATCGACCGATCAGATAAACGGAATGCAGCAGAACGAGAAGATTAGAAGGAAAAGTAGCCCCGCTATGCCCTAATTCATCGACCGACCCATAGAAATAGACCTCCATTCTACACGAAGACTGAATCTACAACTTGGTTCTCCCCTAATTTGCTTAAACCGAGAAATTGCTTTTTCTGCCTTTCCTTCTTTCTCTTGAAGACACTTGCAACCTTCTACAATGAAAATCATAACGCGCAAGCGTGTGTCGTAAAAGTGTTAACCTGTCATTAACAACCCACTTGAACGTAACGTAGTCGAACAAGGCGGTCCTTCGTGATTGATCGCCACAGTCTTGCTCTTGGCTCGATCACCATATCGAGCAATCTTCCAGAGCTATTCTTTTTATCGAAGCGCGAACCACAAGGAACGCAATAGTTTCGCGTTCAAAAATTTGCTCATTCACTAGATTATATCTCAGAACAGATCTTTACCTCTACCAATTCTAATCTACTCACGGAAGCTGTTTTCTCAATTGGCATGAAAGGATATGGTAACTCATTTATATCGTAGCACTGCTTAGATCTTCAATGATGCCATCAATTTTGTATCGAGGATATCTCAATAAAGAGCCTTTTTCGTTAGGCGCCATAAGTTTAAGGATGCAACATTCGAAATTAGGGCGCCTCCAAAAATGGGACGGGCAGATTAAACTCAACGCGCGATTGATAAAATTAAATTTATTATTATAATATAAAACAACTCGGCATCGGCGCTGTTTCACACATTATCAGCGGTAAAAGTAGTAGTGTACAGAAAGTAATCGCAATTTTTACAGTCCCCATGATTATTCCCATCGACTCTTCCTCACTCTTTTCCTTTCCCCTGCGGTGTTTGAGGGCTGGCTATCCTGATTTTTCGACGACTGTTCCGTATTTGGTTTCGGTGGCATGGGCGGTGGCGGAGGCATTATCACCGAGGGGCGTGCAATGGTTTGCTCCCACGTGTGATCCGACGATGCTCGGAACTGAAAGCGAAAAGATTCGATATCTCTACTATTCCATAGGTTACTTGGGGCTAGGCGTATGTATTGGAATTTACCTGAGAATTGTATTGACTACGGAATGCAGCTTTCATTGCGGATAACCGATCGCTGCCGGGTCCGTGCCTTTCTAATTTTTTAACAACCTCGCTTATGTCTTTCGATCCCTGCGACGAGGAGCCACCGGTCTGAAAATAATAATAATAGCAATATCCATGCCGTGATCCGAAAGAAATGTCGAAATTCGAAATAAATACCGAAGTTGAAGAAGTATCGGGTCTCCCCCTGAAACCAAGCCCAGCCCCCCCGACGTTCAAGCTCTTTCCTTTTCCGCCTTTGAATCTGGACTTCCGGAACCATGCGCTTTGCATCGCAAGGTCCATCAAACTTTTTGGTACATCTTGGTTCGCTCCTTCCAAATTTCGAACTAAATGGCCAGCAAATTCTTTGTCCTTTTCAGTTACAAGAGTGTATGCAGTACCCTTTTCGCCCGCGCGACCCGTTCTTCCTATTCTGTGCGTATGAGTGTCGATGTCCCGCGCGACATCGTAATTAACAACAGTTCTAATGTGTGGAATGTCCAAACCTCGGGCTATACGGAACGAGAAGATAATGAAATTCAGAAAGACATCGAGCAATGTCTGTAATTACGTAATTGCGTCGGGTAATTACCAGCAACGTCGGTGGCAACCAACGTACTGACATCTTTCTTCTTAAATGCCGTTATTACTTTGTTCCTCTCTATTTGATCCATGTCACCGTGCAACAGCAGAACATCGAATTCTTTCAATTTAAGATTATTCGCGAGTTCTTCCGCGTTGAGCTATGGTAGAAGAAGACAGTCCGAAAAAGTTGCTCGTTGGATCGTACACATATGTATATTTGGAATTACTGCCAACCTTTTTAGTAACGAAGATCAGTAGACTACCGGCGCTTAAAAATTCAACAAGGTTTTGCAACAACCATGTCCACTTGCTAGTCGGATTATTATTGAAGACAATCACATGCTGGGTAACGTCAGCGTTCGCTTCGCCGACATCCCCTTGGACTATTCTAACGGGATCCATTAAAACATCCCTGGCAAGTTTTTCCACCCTCTTTTTGAAAGTTGCGCTAAACAACAACGTCTGTCTGTCTGGCCTTACGTGGTTACATATAGAACGAACTTGCGGCTCTGGAAGCAAGTCGAGCGGTAACGAACGGAACGAAGGTATTAATAAAGGCTAAAGCTCGCCAACAGCAACGACGCGTAATGTTCATTTTATAGCGTCACTGTATGAGATAACGGCGATATCCTTACCGAAACCCATGTCGAACATCCTATCGGCTTCGTCCAATACCAGAAACGTTACCCTTGCCAAATTTGTTGCCTTCATTTTCACTAAATCTATTATTCTACCCGGTGTCGCGACCACTATTTCCGCACCCCCTTCCAACGCTTTACTCTGCTCCCATTTGCTACCACCGCCGTAGCAACAACAGACTTGTATGTTATACACCTTTCCGAACTTTCGTGCTTCTTGGTAAATCTACGAGTACAATGAGCCAGGTGAATAACTTTCGTTTAGAAGTGTGTGCAGTTGAAGCGGTCGCGAAGCAACGAATACCTGTTGAGACAATTCTCGTGTAGGGGCAAGAATCAGACCGATCGGTCCATCGCCTGCCTTCAATTCTCTTTGATCCATAATATGAACAAGCATAGGCCAAATGAAGGCCGCAGTTTTACCGCTGCCGGTCTTCGCTATACCTATTATATCCCTCCCGCTCAATGCAGCGGGCACAGCTTGTGCTTGGATAGGGGTTGGTTGCGTGTACTCATTTTTTCTAATAGCTTTCATTAGCGCGTCATCGAAACCAAAGTGACCGAAACTCGTGACCGGGTTCGGCGGCGACGGACCAGATACCTTTATGCCCAACGTTTTTCTCAAATCGTCGATCTGCTGTTTACTTAAGCTAGCAATCTCGTCATGAACGTTGTAAAAGTTTTTCTCGAAGGGCTCGTACTGTATTTCGCTGTGGTCGATGGGAGGCAGAGGATCGATCTCTTTCTTCTTCGGAGGTGCAATAGGATTGCCGTCTTCGTCGTACTCGATCTCCTGATCGGACTCTTCCTGCTGCAAACCCGCGGTTGGGTTTTCCTCCATATACCTTTTTAGGGAAATCGCCCGATTTTTCCGTGCCGCTTCTTCAGTCTGAATTGTTTCTTGCCGCAACGACAAATAAATGCAACTTACCTATAGTAACTCTCTTCGTCGTCTTCGCCGTCGATATCCGCCCTGAACCCTTTAGATTTGTCCTCTTTGCGTTCATCTTCCGCGAGCTGTGCTTCGAAGTGATTCCTTTTAACTTCCGCGTCTATACCAGCCATAAACGCATCCAAGGGATCCTCCTCGCTACCGCTATCCTCTTTTGGCAGCGATTTTTTCATAAAATCATAGGTGGGAGATCCTGGAGCTGGGATATACTCCAAAGATACTGGCGGGGGATCGTCGTCGTCCTCGAAGTATCTAATGATTCGCGTTACTTTTGCGCTTGAACTTACTCCCCGAAATTCTCTCATACATCTCTCTCAACACTTATACTCACTCTTCCTCAGTCTTACTGCGCTTTTTTGGCATCCCCCAACACGCGGATAAGGCATTTTCGGTAATAGAATTCATAGTGTGATATCCCTGTTTACTTAGGGTGGAATTTGGTGGCGGTGGAGGTATATTTGAGCCGCTTCTCTTTGCACCGGTCATTTGAAAACCAGGAAAGCCAAATCCTTTCGGCTTACTACCTCCTCCACGGTGGTAACTCATATCTACCTTGTTACTAGCTAAAATATAATGCTATTAGCAATCGCTTCTGTACCCTTATTCTGTACTAGTACTAATTGCAGGCCAGAGCTCATGCGAATCAAATGTCTAAGCCCTACATTTGTCTACCACCGTAACTCCCCCAGAACTTGTTGAAAATGAAAGAGCATGCGATTGTTTTACCGTTTTGCGCGAGTAAATGTGAGGAAAACACATTGTCAACGAACCTTTGGTTCAAGATACAGGCATATATGAGAAAAGTGAAAAACCAGGCTTGGTGCCTCTGCCTATTTGCGTGCCTATTAGAATGAAAAATATAGTATCCGAAACATACGCGCGATGCAGTTAGTGTGTACGCAACATTATCACAACGTAATTAAACGAATTTTTCCTAGGGACGCATATTTATCATTTTCATTTCAATCTAAGAGGTTAGAGCATTTCATAACCCACTGACGCGACTTGCAACGTTGGAGTATCAAGTTTCTTCCGTGCAAACACTTTTTCACTAAATGACCGATACTTTCAAACGACTGCCCGAGACGAGTTTGCCTTGCACAAAAATCCTTCGAGAAGCTCTTTCTTCCACGTTCAACGAAATACGACACCAAAAGTACTTGGAATATCAATGCATATACAGCACTATACAGCACTGTTTGGTGGTGGAGAACTATCGATGGTGCTATCGATACTTACCGCTACTATCGAAAGCTATCAGGATTTTGAATTCAAAGTACGAAATCTAAATGTTTCTCTAATTCGTTCGAGTCTATTTTATCATGTATGGAAATGTGTTATGTTATTATGTAGATCTCGTATTGGAATCGGCATACACCATAGATTGAATTGGAAATTAATCGACGGGCACAGCTTCTAAATAGTAGCGCTTAAGTTGCATCACTATTTCTATAACTCGTATGTGCATATCAAAGCTACTAAATCAATAATGACGATCAACAGACTCTTCTTCGTTCATGCTTTTGTCGCTGAATAACATAAATAGTTTTATCAGAGCTGAATCGATCGAATACTCGAGCCTGCGTATTAAAGGAGGCGCCATGCGATTACCCCGTAGATTTCAGTGTCCGTCGGGCTCGTGTCTCGTTCGACACAGTTTATATTTTGTACAAGCGATCAGGCGTTGAATAATCGCTTATAGGAGCAGCAACTGTTCCAAGTAAGTAGGCAAGTTGTTGCTGATCTCTACAATTAGCGCTGCTGTAACAAGCTCGTGAAACGAACATTTGCCCTCAAGTGTTCGACCATCCTAAACAAGAAATTTGCGATTGCGCCTCTAAAGCACGTTCGAGTTGCATAAAGAAAAGACATCGTGGCATCCTTTGTCGTAAAACCTGACCTAACAAAGATAACTTTCGAAAGACAAGATGCCATCGGTTCGCCGGATGATCCTTGGACACGTCATGTCTGGCCTGTGCACTAAAATGAACCGTACGAAAAAGCTTCAAGGCGACTTGCTTGAAACACCCATGAAAAGGTGCCTCTCGACGTTCGATATCACGTTGCTCGGTAAGTCTGCCTTTCGTGCTATTTTAATTATAAGGACACGCAGGAACTACCTCCCGCGATATCGCATTCCCGTTCGCGATAAAGCTGTTCTCGTCCCGGAAAAACATCGCTTTGCACGCGTCACGCATTTCTTTGCTCGACGATGCGTTTATGATCTTCGATCGAGGCTAACACACAAATACGTACATATATTTCAGGCGTGGGTCATATGGTCGGCGCAGGAATCTACGTTTTAACAGGAACCGTAGCCCACGATACGGCTGGTCCAGGTGTAATTCTGACTTTCCTTCTCGCTGGTCTAGCGTCTCTATTAGCGGCTCTATGTTACGCGGAATTCGGAGCGAGAATACCAAAAGCCGGAAGCGCTTACGTCTATACCTACATATCCGTCGGTGAATTTTGGGCCTTTGTAATTGGATGGAACATCATATTAGAGCATATGATCGGTAAAGGGATTTCTTTTGGCCCAAGCGCCTCTTTCTGTCTCCCGAGTCTCATAAGATCGTTTACGGTTGCAAATAGGTGCAGCATCTGTGGCTAGAGCCTGGAGCGGATACGTCGACTCTTTGGTAGGGGGATCAGTTAGTAATTACACCCGCCACATAATGCACGGATACACCATGGGAGAACCATTGGGAAATATTCCAGATTTTCTAGCCGGTGGATTGTGCCTGGCTTACGCGATGTTATTAGCGTTGGGCGTCAAGTGTTCGGCAACGGTCAATTCCATACTCACCATCGTAAACTTAGCTGTGATGGGTTTGGTAATTGGATTGGGAGTCGCTTATGCAAAATTGTCCAACTGGAGCGCAGAAAACGGAGGGTTCTTGCCTTATGGCTTTGGTGGTGTATTAGCAGGTACGTCCCGACTCGCGCATGTACGTCCACCCGTAATTGTCCGTGTTCTACAAGCTTTTTCCCTAAATAAACAGGCGCGGCGACGTGCTTCTACGCGTTCGTGGGTTTCGATTCAATCGCAACTTCCGGAGAAGAAGCACGCGATCCCAGTTACAGCATTCCACGGGCAACGCTTTTCTCAATGGCAATCGTAACAATCGGATACGTGATGGTTGGCGCCTCTTTAACATTAGTCGTACCATATTGGAACATCAACCCCACAGCTGCACTTCCCGAAGCTTTCTCATCGAGAGGAATACCATGGGCCAAATACGTCATAAGGTCGGTGGATCGTCGAATAAAGTCCGTCGACTTTGAAAGGAAATGAAACCGCTGTTGGTATAATTGAAATCGCATATCGCTTGCATACAGTGTCGGGGCACTATGCGGAATGACGACAACTCTCTTTGGATCGTTGTTCTCTTTGCCAAGGACGATGTATGCTATGGCGAAGGATGGCTTGCTCTTCGGCTTTCTTGGACACGTGAACGAGCGCACACAGGTCCCGGTTCTGAACTTGGCGATCAGTGGCTTTGTCAGTGCCTTGATCGCTCTACTTTTCGATCTTCAGCATCTAGTCGAATTTATGTCTATCGGTACTTTCTTGGCCTATACTATCGTTTCGGCGAGCGTGATTATTTTAAGATATCGCCCCGAAACAAATACTCCAGCAACGTCGAATGCCGGCACACCGAGTAGCTTGGCGTCGCCTCCTACGGAAGGTGCCGATTCCAATAGCGACTGTAATAACAGCGTTACGTCCGTAGAGTCAGAGGTAACTCCATTTCTTTGAGCAAAACGAAAGAACAGAGAACGACTCTCATTTTTCTTCGCCTTTTGCAACAGCTTTTGGATCTGAGCGAAAGCACTGGTAAGCTCAAATCCCGCTACATTTGGCTAGCCAATTTTCTGGGCAACAGCAAACCTGGAGTTGCTGTCACTCGATCCGTATTCATTTACACAGCTGGATGCATTTCCCTTTGTCTTTTATCGATGCTGATATCCCAGACATATTTTTCCCCAGTATGGTGGGACTACTTTGTGCTAGCTAGCATTGTTCTACTATGCATCGGAAGTGAGTATTGTCTTCGCACAACGACACAGCTTCCACAACTAAACAAGGATGATTGCAGGTTTGTTCGTTATCGGTGTGCACCAGCAAAGTCCTTCTACAGGAAAGTTCCGCGTGCCAATGGTACCCGTTGTACCAGCTTTGAGTATCTTGTTTAACGTTGGGCTAATGTTTCATTTGTCGCTATTAACATGGCTGCGATTTCTCGTATGGATGATTGTTGGTAGGTGTTTCGATTCGCACCGCCATACGAACAGTGCGAGCAATTATAATTCGTGATCATTTGTCGCAGGTATGCTGATATACTTTCTGTACGGCATTCACTATAGCAAGGAATCCACCGGCCCGAATTCGTATTCCATTCTAATGGCCACATCGGAAGCTGGCCGGGGCGCAAAGTGGGGTTCTACGCTGCGAGTCAATCGAAAGACCGATAAGATTCCAATTCTGAACGATGAAGATTTCATGCGTTAGAAGCGTAGAATCCGCGGCGGTTGCGTAAAACATATGCCGATCGACGCTGAATGTAAGTACAATATTTATTCTAGAGGAATGAGAGGAAAGCTACGACATTTTTAACGTTCTGCTGCAAAGATCGAAACATGGTGCCTTGGGAACGGATAGAATAATTTATACACTAATACGTATGAATCTAATACCATGACAATAGATTCGCCTACTATACGGCGAGTATTAAGTTTAAGGTTACCGATGCATGGATCTGCCAAGTATATGAAATTCCCTGTACATATATCGTTCGAATTCTTTTAAGATTACAAAGATTCAAGCACAAAGTTCTATGTAGTTGGGCCAAATCAAGTGGCCCCAATGTTCGAAAAGCATCTGCCATTGCCCGTTCCTAATTCACCGCTTGATTCCTAATTCGTTGGTTGGAAATTATATCGAGTAAACTTTGGAGACGAGCAAATGTCGAGTTGTATATCATCGAGTGTTTCAGTGTTTTAAATTACAATTTCTATGCGACCCGATACAAAATGCATGCATTGTCGTCACAGTCCTCCGCTCAACAGATCCAACGAGGATCATTTATCGTAGCAATTCAAATAACTAATGTTACGTGAAGAAGTGAGTACGTGTTGGTATATTAAACGTACTAGCGCCAAAGTGCCGTAGCTATTACGTAGGTGAGAAATATTGTAAATTGTAAATCATGTAGCGCACAGTTGTAAGTGCAATGCACGCATAATTGTTGAAATGTAATATACATATAGCAGATTACTTTTTTCATGGTTGTATAAATATACGTAGAAACTATCATGGGAAAGACGAACGCATAAAATGATTTGCACAATATTGCAAATTCGTACTAGCGATTATCCACAGCAATGCGTTATACGAAGCTATCGAGTGCATTCGATTACGCACAAAAATTGTTCCAACATTGTTGTCAGTGTTCTGTACGATATATCTACCAATATAAAGTATTTGTCATTGAAAATTACGAATTCCCCATTAATTATGATCAGTGTTGCGCGTTACATGTCGTTTCGAAGCGCATGCACAACGAACGTTCACGCTTTGAGCGATATGTTTCTGAAAATATTGCTTCGAAATAACTGATTTCAAAACATTTGTTCTATTTGACGTATCGATGTAAAAGCCCACTTGAGAGTCATTAATAATGCAGCATGGCAAACATTTACGAGGAAGTAAGGAGGTAGAAATCCGTATAAAAGGGGAGTTTTAGACTTGTGGGCTTTAGAAGGAATTTTATCGTCAAAGCAAAAACGCGCAACATGTTCGCCAAGTTAATTCTGATCTCAACGATGGTCAGCTTCGTTTATATGCGGAGCACAGAGGTTCGTCAAGTTCAGCATTTATCGTCGGTCGAAGATCCGCATCCCGACATCATCATGGATGCTGAATCAACTATAAACGTAAATATCTTACTGCACATTTTTCGAAACTTGCTTTTAACGATACCTAGCATTCAATGAAATAGATCAAGATTAATTAGCGATGTAAATCACAGGAAGAACATCGCACTCTTCAAGTACTGACGACAGCAACAAGTATGGGTGCACACGTTACGAGTCACGACTCGGCA
The DNA here is from genome assembly GCA_023838395.1 of Holcopasites calliopsidis. Classification (NCBI taxonomy): domain Eukaryota; kingdom Metazoa; phylum Arthropoda; class Insecta; order Hymenoptera; family Apidae; genus Holcopasites; species Holcopasites calliopsidis. The sequence goes on from JALHAQ010000009.1 coordinate 5,577,411, forward strand.
CATTCGGAAGCTAATCATCCAAAGAAAAGAGCAACAAACAGGAAAGAAATAGGCGAAGCCGATTTGCGGCCCGGTTGTTGCGGATAAAGAAACGATCAAACGATATATATCCACTTTTGCCAATGAATCTCGTCCCGTAAATGTTTGCTTTTCACGAGTATTTAAGTGCAAATGGTAGATAGAGAACTTGAGTGCATATGGTGAATACCATTTCATTTTTTTTTTCGGCTTATGAAGATATAATAGTGAACGAAATAAAAGGATGCTTCTTACGATGTATAAAAGTAACGGGGAAATCTTTCTTCATATTGTTCCCGTTAACACGAATCACTCCAAGACCTATCCAACAAGTTGTCACAAAAGTAAAAGGAAGTGTACAAGGAAGAAAGCAAAAGACGCGGCAAAGTAGCACATATGGAAAACTTTTATTAACATCATGTACTTGGACATACTGGTTTTACAAGCACTGCGAGTTTTTAGCGCAGGGCTTACCCATGCAGCAAGTACTCTCGGTCAGTACAGCGGTGCAATTCATTCCCTACATGTTGAATGAAACCACCGATCTTCATGGAAGGATCGGAATGTAAATATTTGTCCTTCTTTATATTCAGCAATTCCCGCTAATGTAATTTTGCAGTGAACATTGCTATCGCGCTAACACGCGAGAAAGCGCCATTCGAATTTTTCGTTCCGTCGATGCTGAATTTTCAACAAGTATCGCGCAACTTGTTCCTTGGAAATACGAGATAGAGGAAAGGAAACAAAAATCCGGTTCGCGTTGAGTTAGCAAAGTTGGAACACTTGATAGATGTGCGGGAAATTCTCCCCCGGCGCACAGCCGACATGCGATTGCTGTTCGCATGTTTAATTTGTACAAAGTCTGGATAGTTACAGGTACCGTATCAACAAGTCGCATCGTTGATTCAATAATGTTACCTGTTCTGCTTCGAAAGGATAACTTTCCAAGCAGACATCGGTCTCGTTTGTAACAGATCAATTTTCCGTCGACCCCACCTAAGCCAGGCGAATCCTATGACTAAACATAGGATACTCTCTATGTAGTACCCGTCGATCTGCATATTGCAATCGCCATTGTGCGTGTTCATGCAAAGCTGAAAGTGGAATGTCTTTATATGCTGTTAACGAATCAAAGCGGTAAGGTAACATTAACACCAACCTCCCTTTTCGAAATTGTGCTACAGTCGTTCGAGGGATCGGTACTGCATTGTCGATACGTTAATGGATCCACGAACCATAGAGCTGCCGTTGCTGGCCAGTTACCACCGAGATTGCATAACGTGTTTAATAGCGTCATGTAAGTACCACCAACTGCTGGGTCACTAATTTTCGCAAAAAACGCCATCGACGCCACGAACATGCTACTCGTGAAAACCTACGGGAAGCGGAAATGAAATCAGTGCTACCCCTACCTTCGCGGGGGTGGGTACGTTACCTGATGTATCAAATATATAGCTATTAAAACTATGAAGTAGTAGGCTGGAACCTGCCCACCTGTTACAACGTATGGTGTCACCCATACTAAAAAGGCTGCTATCAGTCCGAAAGCTAATCTAAAGATTCAATTGTAAATGTACAATATTAAATATCATTTTCGAACAGTTCGCTTAACGTATCTGTTCCATTAATCACCTATAAGGCATTGCCATTATATACACGTCCATCGGTCGCGGACCAACCGTATATTTCGAAATTGCTAAAGGCAATAAGATCTGTAACGGTATCATGGGTACAGCCATGAGGGCGAACTTTTCTTTTGGTATACCGGCTTCTACTAGCTTCAAACCTGTTACCGCATCACAAGCAGAAAATCCTATCTGCGGTAAGGCAAAATCGAATTATTCTACTGGTAATACGAACGTGAATTCGTTTGCATTATTCCATACATATCACCTAACCTTAGCAGTCAATAAAAATACGATAATGATTTTTATAGACGGTAATTTGACAATATTCCAAAGTAATTTGTACGCGTGTTTAACGTCTGTATTCAGTTCCCCTTCTTTATGCATTTTTTCGGAATCTTCGTGCTTAAATAATGCAACTAGAGTGGTGGTAGTTATAAATATCCAACCCCAGAAGTAAAGAAAATCTATAAGAAAGAATGATAGACTTGAAATGTTAAATTTTCAATATGTTAATTTGCCAACAGAGCTCGTGTGCCATCTTACCAGGCAATGTCAAAATGCCTTCGTCGGATGGTACAGATCTGAGATAACTATTACAAAATTCAGCAGATTCTAAGGCCATGAAAAGGACATAGCCGATGAAATAACCAGCAGTTTGTCCAACACTGTTACAAGTTGATGCATATCCCACATTGCATCTGAATACGCAACAGAATGGAATAGAATTTAGTGAAGCTACAATGACTTGCATAAACTGGCAAGTTATAAATTAAATTATACCTTTTGAGCATGGTGAGAGCCCACCCATCTACTACAATATCTTGTGTAGCAGCCAAGACGTTTAAAGCAAAAAATATGACAGTCAACATTTCTATGTTTGGCTTTGTTGTCTCATTGCCCAACCAACGATCTACGTGACTTGACAGTAACAGCATGAAGAGGCCCATTAAATACTGAGTCGGTATTAGCCATGTTTTCCTTCTTCCAAATTTTTTCGAAAACACAGAGTCTACTATAGGTGCCCAGAATAATTTCAAAGAGAATGGCCACTGGACAAAGCTGAATTCCGCCTAGCAAACAAAACGGTTACTCGTGTGTGAATAACCACGTCTTTCGTATACTACGAATTACCTGTTGACGATACGATACGTCTCTGTTCTGAAGTAACATAGGAATCGATCCGCATAGGCCCAGCGGTATTCCTTGCAATAGATACAAAAAGAAAAGAATAGCTATGTTTTTTTCGTCACCTCGTAGATCCGAACGTTCGTGCGCGTGAATCGATTCGTGGTACCCATCCTCCGGGCACTCGTTCTTTTCCATTTTCCTTCTAGCACCCATGAAGAACAGTGAATAGAACTGACACGATCTCGCGAAACTTATGAACGAACCTCCGACGGGACGGACGTTTCTCTTACAGGAGCGTCAACCTCCAATTTTAACGCTTACTTTCAACAACACTATCGAACATCTCGCAAATTCAATCGCGTTTACCGATATACCATCCCGGCTGAACTGAACTCACACCCTTTGTGATCGAATGACAACAGAATGAATTATATACGTTATGACCGAAGTATCACCGTTCACGTGCGGACATCTCCGATACAACTTTAGCCCTGTCCGGTAAAATTATGTCACGTTTCAACATACAATCAACCGACGGACAGGATGCTAATGAGAAATCAATTTCTTTGCATTTACATTACGAGCAACCACAGTCGAATAGCATTTTAAACTGCTTCGCTATCATTGACTTAACTGGGAGATGATCATGTGGACAGACTTGCAACACCTCGGTATTGCCACGTTGTGTTTCTCATTAAGGACACGTCAGTTGTGCTTCGTCTTTTCCACTTTTCCAGTCACGTGTGATGCGTTTATTACTTAAACCAACGATTCAATAGATGGGCAAATGTTACAACTACGTGCGCCGGGAGTACCGCCGATCAAATAGAATTACTTGGAAACGCTCCTTTCATTCCTCCGTGAAACTTCCCTAGCATTACGGTACACAAAGTAACGTGGGTCTATTAAAATCCAAATTTTTCATAACATATAACGCGGAATTATATCACAGGATCGCACTCTGTCCGAACTGAAAAACAAACAATTATTCATAGTAGTTGTGCAATGAATGGCGCCACGTCACTCTACGCTACGAGTAGTGGGGATGTGCGTATTTGATTTCCATTCCGAAACTTGAGCGCGGCGCGGCGGCCGGTCTGTGGCCTCCAGAGTCCTTCGCATGGGTCCTTCGGGACACCAAGAAGAAAGGGATTTTTATAATACATTTCAGACTAGAGCTTCTAAAATTTTGCTGTGATTTTTTTGAGGCCCCAAAAGTAGATCACATGCTCTAACATTTTTTTGTTGCTAACTGCATTCCCCGACAATTCTATTGCACCCTCCTAGGCCCCAGTGCAGACCAAATCTTCTAACATTTACGTTTGCAAAATTGTCGTCAGACGCTCAAAACAAGGAAGAAAGGCTTTAGCGAAAAGCATTAAGGGAACATATGGATTGCAATCGTCACGAAAACAATCCTCGTATGCAAATATTATTGTGATTGCTTTAGAATCCATTAAAATATGCTATATTTTTTTAATCTGATCCACTGATGACAAAATTAACCTATAGCAAACGTACCCTTTATCCATGAAAAGGAAAGCAATAGGCATTGCGGAGCTAATTTTAAGAGAATGTGAAAAGAAGGTTGTGGGTGAATCGCAAAGATCCGTGGTAGAAACAAAGAGAGAAGAAGAGAACGAAAAACGGTGAAAGGGAACGTGGAGGACCAAGGGATCGAGGAATAGAGCAAGAGCAGAGTAATCAATACGCATTCACACGCGGTGGCTCGCATCCCGTTTCCATGGGGACAGACGCTGGCGCATGGGCATTGCAACCGATGTTATGCTATCGTAGCAAGCTGCTGCTCATACCCGATTCTGTACTAGCCCACCACAAAAGGTTCTGTTCAAGCAATTCTCTAGCCGCTCAGCGTTTGAGCAGCATATCCGTGCATCGCCCTGAGATTCTCCGCACGCGTTTCCGCTTGCAGGTATCTCTGCACGTAGCTTTACCGTAATCCAAATGCAATGTCTAGCAGAGCAAATAAACATTCGCTACGACACGCGCAGTGTCGGAGGTATGGCGTATCGTAGCCACTGTCTGATATAGCGCGCCGTTCGGAACTCGGATATTCACCCCCTGGCCAAGTCAGGGGGTGGCGGTGTTGGCATTTGCGACGGACAGGGGGTGGTTTTCCTTCAGGCGCCTGCGTCGAGCCCTCGATGACGAGGTAGGTGCTCGACCCGGGCCCAGTATAGAAGAAACGCAGAGTACGGGATGTGTCGTCCTCGTGACACGTCTCACTCCCCCTTTCTTCTCGTTTCACAGCACCAAGAAAACGTGGAAGAGCTTGCCCGGTGAATAACTTTATCGAAAATTGTTTGTTCTCCGAGCACAAATTTTCATAAACTCGTTACACAGTCTTCTGGACGTCCCATCGTCGTAGTGTTCTTAATAGAAAAAAAATTATCGGCTGCATAAGAAACATCTAATTCTTAATCGGTTCAAGTGACGCACAAGATTTCGGACACGAACAAAATGTTGAATATAAATCTTACGGTGGACCTTGTTGGATTTCGCGTGGTGAATACAGTCAACATGCCGCGGTGAAGCTGGTAGAGCTTGTGTGCATCCAAGTACCGCGAACGATTAATTCGGTCTACTTGTCGTGTTACAATTGCATCGGAAACAACAGGTCGAAGGTAGAGTTGATGATAATTTCAAGAGGCTACCCGAAGTAAGATGGAAATTTGCCAGTTTCGTTGAGGCACTGAGTTCAAATCGAAGATTTTGTAAATTAATTACAATGCATTCCCGACGGATCAAGTATCCTTAATCGCCAAGGAGCGTCCAGAGAACCAATAGATCATCGTAAAGGAAAGCTTAGACACATTTATCCGTCGCTTGCATGTGGGTCACAAGTTGCATTGGCCACAGCTAACAGGATAGAGGGGTTTTACCGAATAGAAAGGTAAGCTTGTTAAATCGTGTTGCCCTCGGGTGTTCCGCGTTAGAGTCATCCTCATGGGTTCGTTCATTCACGGGAACGTTAAAAATGTTTTTCGGCGAGATCCTTCGAGATTTGGTGTGGGTCGAAGCAGCCGACAGCAAAATTAAGCGTACTCGATCAGAACAAACGATGATGGGAGCAAACAGAGATATTTACGATTCTATGCAAAATGTGTATGATCGGTTCGAAATCACATAGCGATTGCAACGTTCCGTGAGACAAAACGATTCTCGGACTCTGTTCCGTTGCATTAATTTCATTTGCAGAAAGCCAACTTGCACCGACTTAATACTCTATTCAGGGGCACCCCTACCACGAGCATCGGGGAGGATTATCACTGGAGATCAGATTGTATCTGTAAATTTATTTTAAGGTTTCATTCAACGTTATATGTGTTAGTGCATTCCATTCATGCATATAAGATACAGGCAAAATAGTATCGGACACAGGAACACGTTCCTGAATTCTCTGTACTTTCAGCAACTGTATTTAAAGGAAAGGGTGATAAGTGAAACAACCGCGAAAGGAACAACGAGCCGTGTAACATGTAGTAAATCGTTGCAGGTGCGAGTGTCGACACGGTAGAGGAAATTGTCTGACTACTTTCCCTTTTCGAAAACCGGGTAGCGACAACGCGCATCCCCTTACAACTCGAGTTAAGCAGAGTAGAGAGAAGGGGGGAGAGAGAGAGAGAGAGAGAGCTTTCCGCTCACCCTCTTGTGAAATATCTCCCTTCGCCTTCAGAACGAAAAGGTTCCGATGAATCGGGGGATCGAAATCTGGTTGAATCTTTTACCTCGCGATGGCAGTATATCGAACCAGGATAAAAGATTGAAATTCCTTCAGCCGATCGATAATGCGTCGGCTCTCGTTAGGGGTTGCCAGGAGAAAACGTTTTCCTCTAGATATTGCAAGGATAGAACAACACTCGAGGAAACGGAAGATATTTCCCTTGAAAAATATGCTCGAATCATTAGAAAAAAGTGTTGGAGGTATTTTTTCTAACAGTATAGCGAATGTCGGCATGCATCATCTTTCCCTATATGTATGTATTATATTTATATACATATGTACTCGGATTTTCTTCATCCGTGTTTCTTTGGTAGCATAGTACAAAACGAATCTCATTTATACCGTCGCGTCTGATGGCGAAGGTATGGCTCCGTAACAGTATTTACGTACCCGTGTTTGGGGTGCGCGAGGGTGCATTCGTTTACGTAAAACTCGATTCAGAAGGTTTGGTAATTGAATTTCAAGCCCGCCTACGTGGGCGAGTCCTGATGAAAGCAAGGCGAGGTTGAAAGTACTACCTCGTGTACCTTTTCTTTTTTCTTTTTTTAATTCATCCCACCGGACAGCAAATTTATTATTATGTACAATTATACATAGACTATTCGTCCTCATAAAATCTTCGTGCCACGATCATCTGAAACGATACTTTCTCTTTAGTTAACGTCGCCAAATGATTTCCAACTAACTCGAGTATTCTCTGCCGCAGGAAGAAAATGTGGAGCTCGGTTACTGCAGCTGGAACTGAAAATGGGTCCGCGCCACCTTCAAGAAGCAAACACAGTGCCACTTTGCTCGCCGGGCACGTCTATCTCTTGGGAGGACGAAACGGCAATCTTCCCCTCAAAGATCTTTGGCGTTACAGTCTCGGCAAGTGAAAATCATTATCGCTTTTAATTTGTTCATCACAGAATAGTCGTATGCTTACGGTGACAACCTAAAAAGATTGACAGAACTATGCAAAATGAACGTCGGGGATAGAACAAATTCTTAAAATTATAACATTTCACATTTATAACACTTTCGATATGATACGCGAACAGCATCTTTGACCAACGCACCCTAATGATCTCGCTCGGTAAACGAGGGTGCACAGCAGAATTTAAACGGGGTTCAGACTGATCAATATTACGCCATCATTAAGGCCCACGTATGTATTTATATCAGCCAAATCCGCCGACAATACTCTACAATTACGGCTCCTCCCATGAAGGGCGGACACATGTATGCGAATTAATTGCAGCCTTTCCCTCTCCCAGTAATAATCACTGGTTCCTACTTGGAATTCAAACGAGCTGATTTTATATTGATAGTCGGATCTCGTTACGTTTGTTTCTAAAATTCCAGTACCAAATATTGTCTTACTGCTACGAGAGTCGCTATTAATTAGTGGAATCGTTCGGCTACGACGAGTTTCGATGAATATTCAAGCAGAGTTAGAAGGGTTGAGCGCTGTGGCTTGTCTCTTGGGGGCAAATACTATCTGGGAACCCGTAACACGGTCTAAAGGCATATCATTGACGATACACACTCGATCTTGTAAAAATATTGTGATAACTGAAAGAAGCATAAGAGTATGTACTCTACCTTTGAACGTATTGTTTCACCCTCGTTGTGGACCGATGGGAATTCCGAAGGGTCCTTTTCGCTTAGAGTTTATTCATCGAACGGTCTCCATCGCCAGATTAAAAGTATTGGACATAAGAAGTATTTCTAATTAAAACAGATTATTTCTGGCATAAATCTATCATTTACGGGATACACTTCTTACTCTTTGCCAGTCTCTTTTTCATTGCAGCTTGATCCTACGAACAGCATTTTTAGACAAAGAGTAGAGTGCTTCGTAGACAGCTAGATACGACACGTGTATTATGCATAATCAATGTTGGGCATCTCTAGTGCCAGTCCACGAAAGTGACAACTGCTGCAGCCAGCACATTACAGTAACTCTTACGTAACTTTCACAGCCATTGTTCTCCAACTCCTTGAACACGAGGTTGTGACTTGGAGGCGTGACTCTAAGAAACTTCCTTTTAACGTTCGTTTAACAATACAACAGCTGAAAGCAGAAATTGTTTGTGCGAGATAGATGAAGAGAATCTTGTTGTAATGTGGCTTCGTGTCCCGCTGACGTAGCCTTTACTTTCCTCAGCAGATTAGGGGAGCGTCCCCTTTCTCTTTTCGTAAAAGCTCCTGAAGGGTAAAAAACGTTCGTCTTGTTAAGCCCGTGCAATAAGGAGACGAGTTTCAACGCACTCCCCGAATTATCAACACTCGACGTTGAACGAATCCAGATATATCCACGTGTCCTTTATATCTTCTCGCTGGATCGAACCGCAAGCTTTCTTCCCCAACATATCACCAAAAAATGTATTACTAGTGTAGAGCACTACGCAAAACAATATCTTTCCGAACGTTTCGTTTCCTTGGCATTGTTTAGGCTGAAGCACTCAAACCCACGTTTACACTCGACATTCTTCTCTGTTTCCAATAAAGCTCAACCACGTGGAGGATTTATTTTGCTGCTGCAGAATTCTGATGCGAGTGAAAGTGTGATTTAGCACGCTGATCAAGATTTCTCGATACCCTTAAGGTCAGAATTCTCTTTGCTTGGCTCTCCTTTAATTTCGCAAATAATGTACGTGCAATCGATACAACAGCTTTGTACAATAGCGTGTACATTGTAAAAAATGTCTTTAAGAAATAGAACACCGCTTATGTAGTTAAGTGTCGTGGCGTTCCTTACCTTCGTCGAAAGTGAAAAGTGGGACAACCATCATGTTCATACATATTGCACAGTGAATTAAGCATGCTGACTAGCTACATACATATGCACGGCATCGATAAAGCGAGGCTCTGTTTCGCTGAATTTTTTTAACCACAGCTACCGCGCGTCGCGTCATCCCCTCGCGCAAACGCGAAAAGCGAAGCGGTGCGAAGAAACGATGAAAGGAGAGTCTGGAATATGAAAACGTTTGGAATAACGGACAGACGAGGTTAACCACCATTTCTTGATTATTTTTACAGCCGAGAGCAAATGGGAGGAATTGCATCCTGAGGGTGAAAGGCCGCCGGCGCTTCAGGAGCACAGCGCGGTTGCTTACAAGGATTGTCTGTACGTTTTCGGGGGAGAGCTTGGCTTTTCCGCGGGCACGGAAACACCACTGTGGGTTTACAATGTCAAGGTGATGTATCACGCCACGCAAACTGGATTACGCCTATTTGAAAGAAGGTTGCGCGCACCGTGGTGAAAAGTGCGCCACGTAAGCGGTACGAGCTTGAAACCTGGATATGCATTTTAATAGCGGGTGTAGTTCAGCATAACCGTTTGTCGTCCGTATCGATTACGTTTGTTAACGAGATTTAGTTCCGTTCGAATTTGGGAGATTCGATTTGGCGGATAGTAGCCTCTGGCGTTCGGTTCCATCGAGTTTCGGCACCCTCTGTTCAATAAACCAGACGAAGGGCCACGTCAGCCTTGATTGACAATATCTTGCTTCGATGCTTTTCGTTTAGAATGGTTAACGTATTTCTAAATCTTCTAGTTTGCTCGTTTCGGAACGCGTTCATTACTTCCCCTAAGGATTCCTTGGTACTTGGCGAAGCACAATGGTACGGTACAGTTGATCGACGTGATAGCATCACAATAGTCTCTGATTGCGTGTTACAAAGAGGGAATTGATGACTCTCGTGTAAAACTGGTTGTACCCGATGATGTACGCTTCTATTGATTTAGTGGTTTCCCGAGGGCGCTGTTCTATCGTCTCTCTCTTTTTATTCGACGACAGCCCTCGTACGCTCTCCGTACGGCAGGACGGGTAAGATCATTACGAGCTTCCTCCGCAAGATGCGACAGCAAGCTGTACGAGGTCGTTATCATGAAACGCGACGGGGTAACGGCAAACGGACTAGACCAGTTTCCGTAAGGAAAATTGCTTAACAGACGATTATAAGTAAAGATGATGATGTATACTCAAATGTTCGAATGGAAAAAGTGTTGCAACAAAGAAAGTTCATCGCAACATATCCTCTTTTCACTTGACTATAGAACTACAGCCTTTCTGCTTTGCTGTGGTGTTCCCTTTGATTCAATTGCTTTTACTCATTCAACCGTCCGAAATACCAGAGATACTCCACACTGCACATCCCTTTGCAATGTATTATTGAAATCCGCGTTGCGAGTGCGTCAGGCAAAGCAGTTTGGTTAAGCCGGAGGGGTTGCCCGGTGGCATACTCCCTTTCCACTTTTTCCATTTCCCTCCGAGCATCGTTAAAATTCTCTCTCGTGTATGGTAGATCAGAGAAAGGAGGGATGTATGTTCCATCTACCCCGTCGAATGTTCTCCACGTTGCACGCATTCGTATCGGTCGCTCGTTACAGACCGATGATATAAAATGGTAAATCGCGCGCTGACCACCTTTATGAAATATTAACATCTCGCTATCTATCAACTGTATAACAAAAATAGATATTATCAGATTTAAAGTTTTTTCATTGGAGTAATAGCTACCGAGATAATGTCATGTGATTTTGGATGAACGTTGCAACATTGTAAGTTAAAACTATATCCGTATCGTCGACGAGAACAGTTTGCTCGCTAATTTTACACCGTTTTAACGTCGATGGCGAATTTAGCTAGTACTCCACCCTTTCGCAACCCCCTCGTGTCGCAATATGGGGTAGATGCAAGTGGCTGTACAGGCCCATCAACTTTAGGCACGTACTTCAAGTTACGCAATTACTTTCAACACCCTTGCTATACCGCTTATACGTATACCACCGTGGTGCCGTCTTCTCTTTGGCCATCATCACCATTGGCCAAGTACAAATCCCGGAATCGCGAGCGCAATTAATCCAATCACCTGCAAAAATGCAACATTTCTTGGCACATTGTACTGCAGTTTTTACCGCTGCGCTAAGCAAAAATCTGACACAAGACCCTTGCTGTTCATTTAAAACAAATCACGCGTTGCGTATGCCCTACTTCCTTTTACCGGTAAACGTTCAAAGTGAACGATTAAAAATAGTACGGCGCATCTAACGAGCCGTTGATATTTGAAACTTGTTTTATCAGCAGGGGCAACTTGTATCACAGAATTGTCCTTCGTTTCAGTTTTATCTTGGAGTGTTTCGTCCTGACCAGGGTTTCAACATTTTCAGGCAAACGTGTGGAGAAAAGTCAGAGCGCAACGAGGCTGTGCAGTCCCAAGAGGTCGAAGGGGCCATACCGCTCTAGTTCATCGTGGCCAGATGCTGATTTATGGTGGTTACCAAGATTTACGTGGTAGCTCTTCCGAGTTGTGGGCATTTCACTTCGGTAAAGATATTAGACGGTCGTTTGAAAGTTAAGGGCAGACTTAAATTTGACTCACACGCGCACCATTCTTGTGCATTACAGAAACGGAATCGTGGCACCTTCTATCGTCTAGTGAAAACGGACCAGCAGCGAGACACAAACATTCTGCTGTCCTGCACGGTGATGCAATGTACATTTACGGGGGTATGACTGATCTACAGGAGAGGAGCGATTGCTGGCGATGGGACGTAAATACTGCCTCTTGGTGTCTTTTAAGAAATAAGCCAGGACCTGGACCCCTTCACGGCCACGCTGCCTGCAGGCTGCCTAGTTGTATGCTAATCTTTGGTGGAGAAAGCGGTGGTTTAGCTACGAACGAGCTCTGGAGGTTTCATTTTGGTAAAGCCTTTAGATACGTATAAACGTTTATCGTTACGCTGAAATCGATACAACACCGTTCACATACACTGTTGAAAGGTATGGAAACGTGGGAGAAGTTATCGGTGCCAGGGCCCAAGCCTCAACCAAGAGCGGAAAGCGTTGCCCTAGCTGTTTCCGAACTGCTAATTCGGGGGACCAGTATCGACAATCCTAAACCAAAGCCGAGGAATCAGAGGACGCGGATTTATAATAGCAGGATATCGCCGAACGAAGCACCAACCAGGCCGAGTTTCCTCAAGGAAATTTCGAAACTCTCCCAAATTAATCTATCACGATTAAGTCATCCGACCAAGTGCAGTTACTCGGTGTTAAGTGGTCAGGATGATAACGAGGAGAGTCCGCAAGAGGTACGTGTTCGTCCTTTCTTCTGCTGTCGGCTTTAGAGGTGAAAATATCTTCTTTTCCTTGTCACATTTCCGTTTCCGTTGTTTCCCCATGCACACATATCAGGCTTTCCCTTTGCACTGAAACGCATGTGACAATTGAGCCTGCCTGCAGGCGAATTCGTATTATCCATTTCAGCAAGTGGACGCCGAAGTTATGGAACCATCGCCAGGGATGGTGAAATCTCGAAGCGCGAATACGTTAGCGCGCAGAAGGCATAAACTCCAACAAACAACGTCTACAACCGTTGACGTGAACAATTGCAGCAACGCAACCAGCGGTTCCGGCATGACTAGAGATCCTATCTCGGTACCGAATTTCCGTGCTCTTACTTTGCCAACGCCGGTTCTGACACCTGTAGAAGCAGCCAGGCTCGTTTTTGTTGATCCGGACGAAAATAGCGATAACGAAGAACGAAAGGAGCCTCCTACATCGAGACTGATAGAAGTGCAAGAGGAAAGACGGTATGTAGAGCCTGCTTTCCCATAGGTACGCGTAATGCCTGACGATGAAAGCGATATCATTCTGTATCCCCAGAGACTTTGCGACTGTGCATCAAGCTTGTCAACCGACACGGGGCGAGAGTTACAGCTCTCATCTTTACGAAGCCGCGCTTCAAACACCAAAAACACCAACTACATCTAAGATTCCTACATCCGCGTCCGTCCGATTCGCTGATTTGGAAGAAGGCGAGGAATCAACATCGGACTACGCGAGTATCGAAGCCAGAAGTCCTGGTGATCCTTTAGCCGACGATGATTGGCCATCGGCTCGAAAGAGTAAGCAGTATCGTCCTATAATCCCGCCGTCCACGATACGGGAAGGTCAGTTCGGTTTTTGTAATCCGAATTACCTCGGCCTGGATGAAACGAAGAATCATCATCATCATCATCAACAACAACAACCGCAAGATGGAAAGTATGCAAAACTACTGAATAGTCCGCCGGACAGTGTTCTAGAAGATGAACCGGGAAGATCAGCCTCGCAAACATTTGCGGAATTACTAGAGCTTCAAGAGATTAAAAGGTTACCTAGAGCACCGCCAAAGAGTTTACCATTGGGCTCGCCATCACGAAGAGCGGTGAGTGCGTCGAGGGCTGAAAGACAACGGGCAAAGATTGCTGCGAGTGACATGAATGAATCGGAGACGCCATCGTATGGGCCAGCACCGTTGTACGTTTTCCTAGTTGGAGGAAAAGAAAAAGGTCAGGTCACTGTCTTTGCCAGGCCAGTTTCGTTGTGGAAATTGCAGTTAGCTCCCCACATTTTTTAAAGTGGATAAGTATATTTATTCCTTCATTATTTTGGTTCCTTTGAACTGCATCGCAGTATCGTCTAGCCAAAGAAATTTTCTTCATGAAATTTCCTAGTGCCAAAGTTAGTGCAATATCAAGTAGAATATTTAATACCGTCTGGAGAGGAATGACCAATGTTCCAGTAATCAAACCTCTCGGACGTATGTAATTGTTAGTTACACCACTGACAAGTCTTCTCTTTTAGTTTCGATACATGTTAATTAATGGCATATCGATAGTAAATGTACCAAACGGATACCTGGCTGTGTACAAAATAATCGCGTCGGATTTAAATCCAAACTTCATTTAATGATTTCCTTCGCTCTCTCATGCGCTCTCTCTCTCTCTCTCTCTCTCTATGTCTGTCTACCTATCTGTCTATTTACAATGTATATCTCTGTTTTCATCTTTACTTCCATTTCAACTTCTATTCTATGTATCATATACTTTATCAACTAATTAGCGCATAATCGTTTATTTATAAACACGTTCTATCACCCATAAGTGATATACAAGTGTAAGTCTAGTAATTTTTCATACTGTGTTCGAAAAATTGATGGTACCAATAATACCGTACAAACGATTCACCTGACCACCTGTACTTGACTGCCATTAACTACGAACTCGATATGTGTGTTAGGAACGAAATAGAAGTACTAGACGTAAGTTTAAAGTAATATTCGACGCTTAGATAACTCTGAATGTTAATGGAGATCAAGGTGTGATTGTGTCCAATGTGAATAATTAAAGTGCGGTCCGATAGAAGTTACATTTTTATAAGAGGATGCCCTTAAGAGGAGAAACGTAGCAAAACGTGTACAAAAATCACTGTGCAATATCTTCCTTCATCCTATCGCGAAAAGAATTGTGTTCCAAAATGTTATGACATCCCATATTATCAGCGGACACTTTACATTATAATTTTGATCATTTTGAGAGCGACAGTCATGTTATGTATAGTTATTATTACTCTTACGATGTATACGTACTAAAGAATCGCTTTTAAGGTTTCGATTGCCGTATATATTTTACATTCGAGCCGATTTTAAATAAGTTTAATGCGACTTGCCATTCAGTTTATCCATGAGAGACATGTTTCAATTTAAACTGAGAATCGACTCGCGGAATAATTGACATAATATATCACTGGCACAATTATTTTGCGTTATGAGCATGTAACAATAGTCGATTATAACAATGTCATTAAATATGTCTGTCGCCAAATAATTTTCCCTTAGAATAGAATGACTCGTGGACAAGATGCTGAGTAGGTATAAGCTTGAAGAGGTCGATCGAATCCCAAAGTTAAAAAAGAATGAAAATAATTCAACAGTGTAGCTGATTTGAGTGCCTGTATTTTATGCAAATATATATGCATTTCGTACTCTCCTGGACTTGAATAATTTTTCGGAATTATTCGCCATATTATCTTCTGGCTTATGCTTACTATTTGTATGTATTCATTTGAATGAACAATTGTGAAGGTAATACACCATTTTGTGGTAAAGTATATTCTTTAGAAAGTTGCCTGCTTTATAGAAAATCGACCCCATGAATATTTCGTATTCTCAATTTTGAATTGAGATTCATTTTTTAAGTTTGCGTAACCACATAATAAATTTCAGATCACTGTACGTCGGCCGTCGGCACTGATCCGTATAGTGATCACTTTCCGACGGTCGTCTGCACTGATCTGTATAGAGATAGATTACTTTCCTTCGGCACTGATTTCTACGGAGCTCACTATCCGACGGCCGTCGGCACTGATCTCTACGGAGCTCACCATCCGACGGCCGTCGGCACTGATCTCTACAGAGCTCACTGTCCGACGGCCGTCGGCACTGATGTCTACGGAGCTCACTGTCCGACGGCCGTCGGCACTGATGTCTACGGAGCTCACTGTCCGACGGCCGTCGGCACTGATCTCTACGGAGCTCACTGTCCGACGGCCGTCGGCACTGATCTCTACGGAGCTCACTATCCGACGGCCGTTGGCATTGGTCTCTACAAGGGTCACTAGTCCGCCGGCCGTCGGCACCGATCTCCACAGCGATCACTGTCCGTCGGCACTGATCTGTTACCTTTACAAAGTAGGCG
Organism: Holcopasites calliopsidis; assembly: GCA_023838395.1. NCBI lineage: Eukaryota > Metazoa > Arthropoda > Insecta > Hymenoptera > Apidae > Holcopasites > Holcopasites calliopsidis. Next base: position 5,593,441 of record JALHAQ010000009.1, read on the forward strand.
ATTCTAGATTAATTTCCCGAGTTTCTGTAAAGACTAGTCATTTACAAACTTAATACACAGACAAAGTATTACAAGGCAAGTGCATTTGAATATGGTGCCTAAGCAAGTACCTATCTCAACTCGTAGATAGCGCAAGGAAACGTCCCGTTGATTACTTTTACAGAGTCCACGCTTCTGATAATGTCCCTAGTCCCTAATAATTGGCGCCAAGATATTACACTTTTTTCATTTCATTTTTTAAATTTCCGTAACCACATAATAAATTTCAGATCACTGCCCGTCAGCCGTCGGCACTGATCTCTACGGAACTCAGTATCCGTCGGCCGTCGGCACTGATCTCTACGGAGCTCACCATCCGACGGCCGTCGGCACTAATGTCTACGGAGGTCCCTGTCCGTCGGCCGTCGGCACTGATCTCTACGGAACTCACTGTCCGACGGCCGTCGGCACTGATCTCTACGGAGCTCACTATCCGACGGCCGTCGGCACTGATCTCTACGGAGCTCACTGTCCGTCGGCCGTCGGCACTGATCTCTAAGGAACTCACTGTCCGACGGCCGTCGGCACTGATGTCTACGGAGCTCACTATCCGACGGCCGTTGACACTGGTCTCTACAAGGGTCACTAGTCCGCCGGCCGTCGGCACCGATCTTTACAGCGATCACTGTCCGTCGGCACTGATCTGTTACCTTTACAGAGTGGGCGATTCTAGGTTAATCTCCCGAGTTTCTGTAAAGACTAGTCATTTACAAACTTAATACACAGACAAAGTATTACAAGGCAAGTGCATTTGAATATGGTGCCTAAGCCAGTACCTATCTCAACTCGTAGATAGCGCAAGGAAACGTCCCGTTAGTTACTTTTACAGAGTCCACGCTTCTGATAATGTCCCTAGTCTTTAATAATTGGCGCCAAGATATTACACTGCACCATTTACTCATGGCGTCGGCCTGTTATGAGTAGCTGTCGCATTGCGTTATTTTTCCGAAGTTTGTGGAATCCCTTATCTTATTTATAAAGAATCCTTTAAATGCAAACGTCTGTTGTGATCGTGTGTGAAAATAGCAATAATAAATATGGATGAAAGCAACTGTTCCGTCCTGTGTTCTGTATCAATTGAATGGACTAATTCGCACGGTACAGTACTGAAGAAAGCAAATCATCGATCAGCATCCTTGCGCATAATTCGGAATAATTTCCGTGAAATGTTTATCGAAGTCCGTGCAGAAAAGGCAAATGTGTCGGCAAAGCTCCCACTGAAGTCTATATCCGTTTTCAATAAATTTATGGGTGAAGGGAAAGCTACTATTAAGTTTAAGGAAGATAACTGTACCCTTTTCTTGTCGAATGCTCCTACAGCTCAGCTGATTAATTTTTTAAAAACAATATATATTAAAATGGTAGGACAAACGCAAGGAGGAACAAATCTTCTAAAAGAAAAATTACTGTCCAATAAATCTCTCGCGGGAGTCCAAGAAGTTAGTCCTGCAACAAGTACCGAACTGAATAGAGCCAAAGAGAAGGCTATAAGCGTGTCACGTGCAACAATTACGACTCCATCCCCCAGTGCCATTAAGAAGAGGAAACGCGATGATGAGAGGACAAGCAAACCTTCGACTGCAAAGAAACTGTACGAAAATCCAACAGCCGGACGTATTACCGAAGAACAGAGCAGGATTCTAGACGCTGTGGTTAATGGTCGAAATATATTTTTCACTGGCAGTGCTGGTACTGGCAAATCGTTTCTATTGAGGAGGATAATTGCTGCCCTTCCTCCAGACGTGACAATGGCTACAGCAAGCACTGGAGTAGCAGCATGTCACATAGGTGGAATAACTTTGCATCAGTTTGCAGGAATTGGATTAGGGACTGCAAATCTTGAGAGATGCATCCAAATGGCCTCTCGTGGGTCTATTGCAACTACATGGAGGAAAACAAAACATTTAATCATAGACGAAATTTCGATGGTAGATGGAGATTATTTTGACAAGATTGAAGCTGTTGCAAGGCATATTCGTAGAAATGAAAGACCATTTGGTGGAATACAATTGATATTGTGCGGAGATTTTTTCCAACTACCCCCTGTCTCATCAAGGGATAAAAAGGCAAAGTTCTGTTTTCAAAGTCAAGTATGGGAAAAATGTGTTCACTATAATTACGAATTGCAAACTGTTCATAGACAGAAGGACACTGAGTTTATTGATATTTTAAATAATATCAGGATAGGCAGAGTTACAGATGATATTGTAAAGATCCTTAAAGCAACAGCCAAACAAAAAATAGAAGACAATGGTATTTTGGCTACAAGGCTTTGTTCTCACGTAAATGAGGCTGAAGAAATTAATGAATATAAATTAAATCAATTGAAGGGAGAGTCCAAGATTTACATAGCCCAGGATTCTGATCAATCGATGAGCACAACTCTAAATCAGCAACTAAACATTCCTGGTAAATTAGTGTTGAAAGTAGGCGCTCAGGTGATGTTAATGAGGAATGTAAATGTTTCTGATGGCTTGGTGAATGGTGCAAGAGGTGTGGTTGTTAACTTTACGGACAATGTGCCAATGGTTCAGTTTAAATCGGGCATGCAATACCATGCAAAGCTGGAGAAATGGAGTTTAAGGACAAGCACAGGAGCTGTTGTTTACAGGAAGCAAGTCCCACTGAAGTTAGCATGGGCTTTTTCCATTCATAAAAGTCAGGGATTAACTTTAGACTGTGTTGAAATGTGCCTTGCAAGAGTGTTTGACGCGGGTCAATCTTATGTAGCCCTCTCAAGAGCCCAAAGTTTGCAATCTTTGAGGGTTCTAGACTTTGACAAACAACAAGTATGGGCTCATGCGGATGTCCTTATGTTTTATAAGAAATTTAGGCGAAATTTACAGGAAATGGAAATGATCCCTCTAGGAAAAAAGAAAAAGTAAAACGTGGATTAGTATCTTTTAGCTATTTGCGCATTATAGAAGTGAACTAAAATGGGCTAAAATTATTCGGAAAGGAATTAGAAATATGTATTAATGATCGTCATGTCATGTCATGCGAAATAGGGGAAGAGTTTCAGAATGAACTAAGAACAAAAGAATTTTTGTATCAAGTTTGTATTTTATAAAAATAGTACAGTGCGCCCCGAACCGCTGGTTGACAAAAAGGAAATGCCACCTGAGGATCCCCATAGCTAGGGTTCCATCACTTCGGTTCGTTTGCGGGCCTCTGCCAAAACGCATTTAGCGTTCTGAATCACCCGTTAGTTTCCGTTTTACGGGAGAGAAATAAAATACATTTATTTCTTTCCTGTCCGCGAGTATTACCAAATCGTCCATTTAATAATTTACAATATCTTATTAATCGTCAACTGTTATTTCTATCGGTGGTATATAACGCCACGTATGCCCAGCGTTTACGAGTTCCGTGCAAAGTACTGGCGTACTTGGTGCCGACTTCTTACTGCTGCACTGAATATCTATCTTATATTGGCCAGTCGTGAAGAATACAACACGACACTCGTGATAAACCCTCCCGTACTCCAGCAACTAAAGAAAACAGTTAACAGGAATTATTTAATACGAGTTTTACCAATAATATATAACTTACTGTTGGAAGCATGACTTTGTTAGCCCCAGCCACGGACAATCTCGTTTCTAATTGACAATTGTTAACACCGTTATGGTGATCTTGATAAAAACTGATAGATAACATGAGATCGTTCAACGGATATTCCAAAGCATTACAGATTCCTATTCCGATGCGAACGCACTCGCCTAAGTTGCATGTGAGTTCTTCTTGTGCCTTCACAATTGTGTCATTTATTTTGATTTCTGTAAAGAATGTGCACTCGTAAACTCTGTAAAACCAATGAAATGTAACATCCAAAATGGTTGGTCAAGCATACCCCATTGTAAAGGACTCATGCGGACGAGATCTAACATGTCTTGAGTAAGAGTAATACCAGAAAGGGTCGCCTTTCCAATCAATTCCGTGCCTAATAATTGCCAGCGTAGGTCAACTAACGAAGCGATGTGTTCGGAACAAACTTTTTCAAGTTCCGCGATACCGCCAGCACCGTTTAACTACCAAGAGGGCAATATTAATTAGACAAGTTAGAGGACATCATGTTCACTACTTTGTGCTGTGATACGCTTGAGATTCATTATTACCATAGATAATTTATTAAGTGGACAACGATCAACTGGCACTGGGATTCTACATGGTTCTTTGCCCTCCATGTATATACATTTAGTCTGAGTGTAATGTAATTCCATTTCATGATTAGTCATATTCGTTAAGTCTAGCACGAGATAGAACTGCGATGGCCTAGAAAAAAAAGGCTTGGACTGTTAAAAAAGGAATCTCACCAGTCCATCGTTACTAATCGTTACACTTACGTTTCTGCTGGAAGTACATCCCAATTTGTAATCTGTACGCTTGGCAGCATCTCAATCGTAATAAAGACTGATGAAATACGGCAATAACCTGTCGCTAATCCAGCACCGCCCGAATACTTAATTTTTAACTGCCCTTCGACAACATTCGATGTATGCAGTGGAACTGCAAGTTTCGATAATCGTGAACTTGCTAAGGAGGAATGTCCAGAATGAGAGCTTAAACCTGATCTAAATGAGGAAGTGAACTCGGTTTGTCTCTTTGTATGTGACGGAGAGCTTAATCTAGACGGTAATGAACCGTGTCCTGAATGAGACATTAAACTGCTTGGTTGGCTAAGGTATACGCTGCTATTAACATCTAAAAAATGAAAAGAACGGAAATGCTCACTTAACTCGCGATTGATATTGAACGGCAATTGGATAAGGGACTGTGTTGTCGCTGTTACCATTTCGTGATGTCGGCGCTATAAAATCTGTAGCTGCATATAAATACAAAACGAAGCTCGCATTAGCACCAGGTTGCAAAGGCAACTGTGCCATCAAGCTTTCATCGTTCCATTGAAATATCTTATTCTCGGTTACTGCATCTAATGCAGACTGTACTGATAACTCGATTGTTTCAATAGGAACTTGACCGCTATTTGTAATTGTTACAGTGCAGTCGGCACTGGAATGTATAAATACCGATTAGATTTTCTTGAACGAAGCATGCATAATTGATTCATGCTGTGTTCATGTTTACTAAAATACGTGTACCTCTCTCCGCCGTATAACGAAATGCTTGCACTAGTCACTATATTGTCACCCGAGCTAAAGCTCGCGGTTTGAGGTAAGCTTGTAGCCACATCGACTCTTGGCAAAGCTGGAACTACTTCGACGGTAAAGTGAGAATGAGCCATACCCTCCATGTATCTTAATCTGCAGTTGGATTTCACTCCCAATGTGTGCGTACTAAATCCGAGGATTTCTAAATCACCAACTTCTTTCGGCCTGCCCGCTAACGTTACCGCAATCGGCCCAGACTCGGCAGGAAGTATAATACTTTCGGGGATCGATTCGAACACTACACCGTTCGTAAGGAGTCTCATATTCGAGACATGGAGTTCAAATGCCAATGGATTAATAAGTTGCATCGATACTTCGCAAGTATCGCCTTCCACCCACAAATAATCTGCAATATCGTGGCAAACATTCAGTCTGTATCCAGTTTTATAGACAATATGCAGGTGGTACATGGTACGCACCAACTTTACTTTTCGATGTATTCTTTCTCTCTAATGAACCAAAATTAATTGGCGTAAACAAGAATGGACCGTGGTCTTCTTTGGCCCTCTCAATCTTTTGAGGTTGGAGATGCGGTTGCATGTTCTTCAGGGCAAACGACTTGGTCTTTGGAATATTCGTTAAATTGGCCGGCGGTATAACTGTACCGGAGTCTAAGACCTATCGAAAATATTTTCTTCTTTATTTTGGAATCAGTGGCGCAACATTTCTGTCCAACTTACAAGAGGTACTGGAGCACCTTCGCATTGCTGCGATACCCTTTGCAGTTGCAAAGCGGTATCTTTACGTTCATTTGGAGTCAAATAATTGTACATTGTCTGAAGTAAAAATGTCATGTGTCTTGTCGCTAATGCTGGATTACCCATACGATTAGCTGCAGTAACGAGGTCATTTATCACTTGAATTTGTATGACTGGCCAACCTCTGTGGTTGTCTGCATAAGAAAATATTTTCTTAACGCCTACTGGTTGTAACGCGATTTAACGAAGCATTTCGCGTAATGAAAATTACCAGGCGACATATCGGCGGGATCCAAGGATAATTTAAAGCCCGACGTTGCTTGTAACATTAAATTGTAACAATGTTGCCAATCGGGATTTGGATTGTTTTGCGATACGTGTCTTGTTGCGGCTGATCTTAAGAAAAAGGAAGCCTTCCTTAGAAAACCAAAGCTTGTGTACAAGTCCGACAATGTTGTAAATCGATCGATCTAAAATGTTTCGCGCGGTTATCTCGGTGGTGTATTCGTAATATTTCGATAAAGATTCTCAATGAAATTACACACTTTCTCTTGCTCGCTTAATGACAAGTTTATAAGTATCACATTATTTAAATACGAGGCAGCTTGTAAAGTACAATTTTGCTCTATAGAAATTCTGGTGGCTTTGAAGCTAGCTTCAGTCTCGATCACTCCAGCATATTGGTACTTGCTGTAATGAACTATTGCCTCACGATATTTCTTAGATATCTCTTCGGGCAACAAAATATGTGGCATACTACTCTTTACCAGATCGATAGCTGGTGGTGATGGTAATGTAGCCACAGCTTGTGAACCTCTTCTAAATACAATGTGCTATTATCAGTTATTCAAATATGTAACTTGCATATTACAGCTTCCTTTTCTGCATTTTCTTGTTGCAGACATCCATGGAATTAAGTATGCATACGTACCTCTGCTTACCTGGACTACCTTCTTGGAGAGAAGAATTTCTTTGCAATGGAAGACTTCTACACATATTTGGATACAGTGCTAAAGCAGACGCAGCGCATAATCCTTCAAAGGCAGCCCCCAACCAGAGCCAATCGTTCACAGCTTGTAACACACTGGCTGCAGAGTTGTAATTGCTCAAGGCATCCGCAGGAAGTCCAGCTTGAAGACACAGATCACCTAAATGCTTTGTCATACGGCCTATGCATCTTTTCCTATTGTTTCTGGACTCTAGGTCCAGTCCTATAAAGTCCTTTTTCTCAAATGGTGCCAGCAGGAGGGAAACTCTGTCTACCTTTTCCCTTGATCTTTCTAATCTTTTAGATTCCAAAATCCAAAACAGAGAATTCAGGCATTCCATGACATGAGTCTCTAGGTCAGGGCACGCGTCATCCGTATAAAATACAGCTCTGGTTTTGAAATTTGAAGGTGTAGTAAATGATGCTGGTGGTTCATGCGGATTTTCGGATTCTAAGGGGCCAAAAAGTATGGCACGCGAGTCATACAAAGTAGCACTGTACTTTACTTTCAAGGTTTCATGGACTCTGCACAGCTCGTTAAGTTCTCCTTGATTGTCATATTTGCCGAAAGTAATTAATCCTAGCAATTTTCTGTGCGTTTGAAAGTCTCCCCAATCATTGTTTTCAACGGGATGTTCTTTGACAAATCGGGCAAGGATTTCTCGCGTTCCGCCGGTTGAATCGGACACGGTGAATCTGCTACCTGCCTTAACTATTCGTTCGCATAACCTGGTAACAGTCTTCTGCTTGATTTGTGTGCCGACGGGCCTTAAAAGTATAAGCAATGCCGCATGATCGTGGGCAGTTTGCTCGTAATCTGGATGAGACATTTTATTGTCGGGTACCGGGCTCGACAAAATAGCGCTGATAGCTGAGCGCATTTATGTCACTCACTGCCTATGGTATTTCACAGTATCCAGGCTGACATAAACGGTAACTTTCACTGCTATACAACAGACGTGTAATATGCGTTCAATTGGGCAGTAGCGTTGTTTCGTGCTTAGCCTCATTCTGTTAAACAACTTACGCCTCGCAGTTGGCACTATTTAGGTATGAAAGTAGCATCGCACATTTAATGCTGATCAAATGCGCGTGCGTGATAGGAAGTTTATTGCTTACCTTACAGAGACAGATAGATGTAGGGTGCAAAAAGGTTCTTATTACGAAATGTAAGATGAGATGGATAATAAGGATGTAAGACACGTACGATACTCATGATTTTTTATTTCATAATGCAAAAGCTTTATTCTATACATATATGTATATATATTTGATCTTAATTATCCACAAGTCTCGTGACCAATAAAATTGGCACATTCATGAACAAGAATAGTAAACACGGTTTTACCAATAATTCTAAAACTAGTTCGGCAAAAGATAACAACAGTATGTTCGTATCTACGATATAAACGTACGATATTAAACCACATAATAAATATTATTTATGTTACATGGAACAGATACAAGAATTAAACATCTGTGTTGCATTAATGTTCCACAGATGTAAAAGCAATTAATTTGCATGTGCGTTCATATTTATTTATACTTATGACAGTCGAGAAAAAAAACCTGCTACTGTTTCTATTATATTTTAAGTTGAAAGAAGAAGCTACTATTGTTACAAGAATACAAAAAAATGCCTGGTCAGTACTGTGAAATGTAATGGAAGTACAGTGTACAATATAAATTTCGTTGAGATTTAGATTAGCTTAAACCTCTGGCACAGAGTGGTCCATCATTGTTTTCAGCAAGCTGCTGTTCATTCTGAATACAATGCGTGACGATTAAAACTTTTCACTACGTTTCGAAATGCAGTACTATAATAAAATAAGTATAAACTTACTTTTTAATCATGTGGTCGAAAATGTATGATGGGATAATGGTAACTGTAATTATATTTCCGCTCTTTTCGATCTCTGTCGTGATTTCTTTGTCCTTTAAACCTACAACATTCTACACCATTTTGCGATGTGTTACTTCGTAAATGTTTCGCTTTCACTAAAATGATTTCTATTTAGCCGATACTATACCTTTCCGTTAATTTCTAATATTTGATGGTCGGTTAAAAGGCCATTTCTGGCAGCTGATGAATCTTTTACCAAAGCGATTATTTTTCCGTTTTTAAATTGAAACCCAATGTATCCCATACTATCTTTATGCATCGTTACTGTGCGCTCGAATGGTCTGGAATTGATTCAAGTCCTCATGATAGGATCAATGTTCTAAATAAAATCGAGATGAATTACCTGTCCCTGACGACTATTCTAATCCCATTAACGTCGGCGTTTCGCAACATTTTGTGAACTTGATCAATTGTGAATCCAGCAACGCAAACATCATTGATACTTAAGATTTGATCTCCAAATCGTAATCCAGCTAATGCTGCAGGCGAATTTTGACTTACAAGACATACAAAGATACCATTATTCACAGCATGTACTCTCAGCCCGATTTTACCATCTTTATCTTTGCATAGTATTAGCTACAATAACAAAATGAAGATAAACCCCGTTAAATTTCGTATTTTTCCTATAATACGTAAATTTCGCACATTTTCGTATTAATGCATATATAAACTGTAAATATATATATATAATGATTTACTTCTCTTATGCCATTTGTAACTTGTGCTCTTTGCAAACCTAAAGATTGCCCTGACAGTGGTGCAACCATACCCCCTAAAGGACCTAGAGGTGCAGACCCACTTATTGCCATCTGAAATGTACATTTCACAGCTGGTTTTTAATTATTATGAGAATAAGCTACATCTTGTAACTTACACCGTGACGCATAACAGAATACTCAGGCATGTTTTGCGCTAGGATTTCTTCTGTAATTTCTAATCCCATGTATTCCCCTAATGAGGGATACAATGAAGTAGACAAAGAATTATAAGCGGGTGCAGATGGATTATTTGGTGGTACCATCGATATGGGTGGAACATTGTATTGTGAATCTGCTTGTAGTTGTGCCTACAAGTGTAATATTTTTATTCCAGTTTTCTACTCTATTCTTATTTAACAAGAGGCAATAATAATAACATTAGAGTCATAGATAAATATTGTACTTACTTTCATCATATGATCCACCTTCATGTCTTCAAGGGTTGGATATAGAGACATCTTGTATAGATATTTCTGGAATTAAATACATCCGTAACAAGTTCTTTTTATTAGATATTTATTAGTGGTAGTGCGACGTTAAATGGCGAGGCAAGGGTGTGTAGGATTAATTATAATTTACAATAAGAACATTATAAATAAAAGACAGGCGTGCATATACAATGGAAGGTACAAAAAATGTTCAGCGTTATCTATAACGTTATATGCTGCAACTGATCCGATTCTCGTCTGCATGCCAATGCGATGAATATACTTGGATGAGTAAATAAGAAAGCTCGTACAAACCCTGGCACCTAGGAATAAATTGTAATATCATACATTTAATAAATCACCGATAGAATACGACCCTTGTTTTTCAATGTATAAATTTGGTTATTTAATGCAGCACAGTTTTATGCAAAGAAATATCACGTTATGCGTCTCAAACGTCACAATCAGTACTCTGCGGCGGTACTCGAAGTATTACTGATGTAGCAGTAGTGGTAAAGAAATGTCGATGGTACTATCGACAATTATCGATGGCCACTACTATCGAAAATTATCGATAGCTATAGATATGTATTTCAAATTTGAATTACAAGCATCAAAATTGTTTTCATTTATTCGAGTCTACTTTAATATGTAAATGCAATATCTTATTGTGTAGATCTCGTATTGGAATTTGTACGAGGTATGGCTTTAATTGTACATTAGTCTCTAAGGATAGTTTATAAATAATAACATTTAAGTTGTATCGCTACTTCTGTAATTTCTGCATATTAAAGTTATTAAATAAATCTGTAATAAAAGAAACTTACTCTCAAATTTTTTAACACCTGCCCACTCCTCAGCAAATCCTCCAATTCCTTAAGCATTATAAAACACTTTATTATGTAAGAACGCGCAGGACTAAATTACATAAGGTAAGTACACAGGTAAGTATACAGGTAAGTATACTACCATGTTCTGGGAAATTTCGGGAAATGACGTCACAATTCCAAGAATTCGTGAAATGAAAGACCTCCTCGCATATCATGTTCTCCTCATACAAATTGGCGATTTCGAACAAGAGGGATTCCCTAAAAGCAAGTCCTGAAAAATTCTTGGAAATGACGTCACATTCTAGGAATTGGTGAAATGAAAGACCTCCTCGCATATCATGTTCTCCTGATACAAATTGGCGATTTCGAGCACGAGATTTTGTAAAAGCAGCTCCTGGAAATGTTTTGGTTGTGACGTTATCAATCATGAACTCCGGATACCTCCTTGCATATCATGTTCTCCTAATACAAATCGGCGATTTCGAGCACTTGGGATTCCGTAAAAGCAAGCTCTGGGAAATTCTTGGAAATGACGTCACATTCCAGGAATTGGTGAAATGAAAGACCTCCTCGCATATCATGTTCTCCTGATACAAATTGGCGATTTCGAGCACGAGATTTTGTAAAAGCAGCTCCTGGAAACGTTTTGGTTGTGACGTCATCAATCATGAACTCCGGATACCTCCTCGCATATCATGTTCTCCTAATACAAATTGGCGATTTCGAGCACTTGGGATTCCGTCAAATCCAGTTCTGGGAAATTCTTGGAAATGACGTCACATTCCAGGAATCGGTGGAATGAAAGACCTCCTTGCGTATCATGTTCTCCTAATACAAATCGGCGATTTCGAGCACTTGGGATTTCGTAAAAGCAAGTTCTGAGAAATTCTTGGAAATGACGTCACATTCCAGGAATCGGTGGAATGAAAGACCTCCTTGCGTATTATGTTCTCCTAATACAAATCGGCGATTTCGAGCACTTGGGATTTCGTAAAAGCAAGTTCTGAGAAATTCTTGGAAATGACGTCACATTCCAGGAATCGGTGGAATGAAAGACCTTCTTGCGTATCATGTTCTCCTAATACAAAATCGTGAATTTCGGGCAGTCGGTTTGCTGAAAATCGCGGATTTGTATTAGGAGAACATGATATGCGAGGAGGTCTTTCATTTCACCGATTCCTGGAATGTGACGTCATTTCCAAGAATTTCTCAGAACTTGCTTTTACGGAATCCCAAGTGCCCGAAATCGCCGATTTGTATTAGGAGAACATGATATGCGAGGAGGTATGCGGAGTTCATGATTGATGACGTCACAACCAAAACATTTCCAGGAGCCGCTTTTACAAAATCTCGTGCTCGAAATCGCCAATTTGTATCAGGAGAACATGATATGCGAGGAGGTCTTTCATTTCACCAATTCCTGGAATGTGACGTCATTTCCAAGAATTTCCCAGCACATGATTTTTGCGGAATCGCTTATTAGCAACAAAGTTGCAAAGCGCGATTTTAGAAGATTTAACTCGACGTTTTCGAGCACTTGAGATTATTCCGCAAAATCATGTTCCGAGAAATTGTTGGAAATGATTCAGGATGTTTAGGAGTGGAGAGGCATTAAAAGAATGAAATCAATTGAATTTCATTTACTGAAGATTTATTGAAAAATTTCAATGTTGTACAAATTACAATAGTTATGGTATTTCAACTTAATCGCTATTATTTATAAACTATTTCTATGAATTTGTTTACAGTACATTTTAATATAACAAAACAATAATCAAAATTACAATGTTGAAATGATAATTTAGCATAAATAAGCATTTAATTAAGTATATAAGTGACAAAAATGTTTTATGAAGTTAATACTTACACGTAAGTTATTTGGATAAATAGAATTACAATATATGTATTTGATTGTTTAATATTATGCATAATTTGATTTAAATGTCTGCTAATATAATGTGTGTGGATAATGTTTAATACACCTTGCTGACTTGTCACGATGAGATCTGCAGTACCATGCAGTATCTGGTGTCCACTCCTTGACCAGGAGATCTGTACACATAAAAGATATGTTAAATAATACTCTACAGAATAGTATTTAATTATGATAAAGATATACATGCTATATTACAAAGTATGTACATATAGGAGGGTGAAATAAAGATCGTCTACTCCACAATTCTAAATGTATTTTACATACAACACACAATAATAGCGTGCAATAAATCCATAAAGTACTGCTCTTACATAAATGTTATACTCAGCATTATCGATGGTGCTATTGATAACTATCCATGGTCCAACCATAGGAAGCTATTGATAGTGCCGACCATCGATATTTCTCCACCACTACAAGGTACAATTGATAAGCAGAAAGTAACAAACTGCTTTGTTAGGGGATATAGCGCTAATGCCACTTCCGTTACAATTATTTATCAACATTTTAATGTCGATAATTTTCTAGACAAATGGCGTTGCTACAGAGTTACATTTATAGCGATTTTAAGGAAGCCTATTTTAATGTTTTGTGGGAACCCCGTTAAATCAGAAGCTGGAATGTAGAGCAAGTAGAAGAAGATTTGTATGCGATGAGCTCCATTCGATATTTATAGAAAAGTAATTGGAAAGGACTTGATGATACGTATTTGCCAATTGGGACCAGCAGAGAGGAAGTGGAGTAATCGGAAACGCATACGACGTAAAGATTAGTTTCAACTTCGTTGACAAGTTAAAGAAGGAACGGGACAAAAGTGGGGAGAAATAGAATGCGGTAGGGGCATACCGGGTTGTCAGTTAATACGTAGGTAGTAGTATTCAGTGGCGAAGCCGTCGTTCGGGCCGTGGTGAACCAACAGGTGTTTTTGGATTTGGCATTCGTGATACCGGTTCCCTTAATTTTCCGCCTGTGTTTAAAACGCTAACCTTTCACTGATAAGCATACGTTCAATTGTCTTGCGGTATATTTGCAACGAGAACAGCGTAACATGATGTCGGAGACCGTTGTGACGATGGACGGTTCCAGTAACAACGCCAGTAACAATCCTCGACAGGTGCCTACCGTGAAGACGGAACCGGTTCAACCAAACCCTCTAGCGAACATCACGTTGAACGTACCCTACTTCAGAACGATACCGGGTATCATTAAACTTGTACAACTGGTGAGGACCGAGTATTTATCATATTTTTCATCTTCCGGTTATACTGAACCTTGTTAAACGAACAACGAAATATAATGCTATTTTACCGCGATCCGATGAAGCTTCTTTTAAACCGAGTAGATTAGATACGATTACATAAGTGGTTCCATTGCAGGTTTATCTTGACAAAAATAGAGTCTTGCGCATCAATCGAGATTACTTATACGCGTATTGTTTCATCTGTTGGGTAGAGGAACATTAAGGAATATGCAAATCTTCGACTAGGTTTTATTTTTCGCGATGCAGTCGATACCGTTTAATTCTGGCAACGGTTCATCATCTTTTTTGGCGCTTCAATGCTCGTATCGCTAACGCGATACATATTGTTATTTTAAGCCCAGGTACTTGAGAACACTGATTAACTTTGCGTCTGATACGCGTATGCAGGTGTATTGTTCATTTAATGTCATTTATTGTTCACGTGGGACATAAAGGGTGGTTTGCCGTTGCCGTGTCACGTCGAAAAGATTTGTTGTTTTCTCTGCCTCTATGCTGCTCTCCACCCAGATCGGCGATACCGTTAAACGATCAGCACGGGCAAGCATCGCTTCTCTTTGGTTCATGCACGCGTAGTTAAGGCCACACCCGTCCATAATTTGCCTGAATGCATTCGCTGATTACTCAACAATTCACTGTTTTCGGTAATAAAAACTTTGTCATCGATACGTAGAAGAATGTGGCCGTTGTTTTTTCGTGTGGAAAAATAGATAATACATATTTATGTATATGCGTGACAAATCCCGACAATGACTTTGCAACAGCCAGATTGAATTACTGGCGAATAGAAATGGAATACACCACGCTATTATTTCATAAGACTTTAGCTGTCCTCGAAACACATCCGTCGATACAGAGCGTCTATTACAATTGTACCGCGTTAATGATTTTCAAACAGGCGAGGATAATTTCGTGTTGTCAGATTCACGATTAGAGACATCGATTCATATGGGAGGTAAAATTTTTAGAACGCTACAGCCGAACGTGTACAGTGTACGATGACACTAATTGTAAAAATGTGGAGAAGAGGAACCGGTTTTTACTAAAGATGATTACTATACGTGATCGACCAGCCTTGGAACGATTCCCGGTTGGTGGCATAGTTTCCATGCGCTTGACACGCGTCTCCACGAACTAGACACACGTAGGATGACCATAAATGTTCATCCCGATGACCGGGACCATACGTGGCGTCCCACATAGTCGGAGTTCCATCCTACCACTTTACGCCGAGAACGTGGTCCAACGGTATCGACACGATTCATTAATAATTCAAGCTATCCTTCAGCTTTTCGCGACTTTTTTGTTTTCCTGCCAACTACTACTACTGCTGGGGAGGATCGTCGGCGGTGTACATTATACGTATAGAATGTTCGCAAAGTATTTTTACTCGTGTAAGCCCCTGCTAAGTGATTTGGTTAAACGTCGATAAATAGGTGACGGTCATCATATAACGATTCTGTGTCACGAGAAAGCAAGACAGCATAGATTAGTTTCTTTGATATCGCGTAATTCTTGGCTTAGTATAAATTAATGAGATGGGCTGAGCTCGTGTTGGCCTCTCAATGGATGGAAAAGCTGATTAAATTGAAAAGCACGTAATTTCCATTATTTCCCACGATTCATGCGTCCCAGTATCACGAGTCTGCTACGGTATTAGAATTGCGTGTGCATTAAGCATATCGGCCGGAGCGACACCTTACGTACATCGGTAATTGCACGCAAGTGCTGTGCACGCAAGGACAAACTGCGCCTCGCAATGTTTGCCAGTGAAACGTGTACGAAGCAGTTCGATTCATGCGAATCGATCTGTGTTTCCTTTTCTTATAGCTTGCGGCTTCCGGTGTTGTTGTTGCACAACGTCAGCAACAGAACTTTCGTTTCTCGTAGTTTACGAGTCTAAATGACGGGGAAATCAAACGCCCGGATAAAACGGGAGAGCCTCGCATCATTGATTGTAAAAGTATTATTTCTGGAAAGTAAAGATAAAACGAGGGACGGCTGAGAGTCATCGCTGTTTTAAGAAACACACACTGACGTCAGCCTACTGACACAACTTCGCTGGATTTAATCGTATAGCTTGCGGAAATATCTCAACTATCGTATTTACATAAATCATTAATATGAATGATTACGCGACTGTGTGCAATTAACCGACTTAACGAATGCTTCCTCGCACGGAACTTAAGTTTTACATCCATTTGTAACTTCTCGCAGATATTTCAATGAAAGCATAAACACTTGGCTCGTTATGCTGTTATCGTTTCACGAACCTGTATTGCCCCAGTCTTTAATCGCTAAACTTATCGCGAGCCCTTGATGTCTGACCCTTGGGGATAGTAATTCATTTGCCAGACAGTACGAGCGATTGCATCCCGCGGAAGATTTTGAAGCTCGCGTGTCAAATGTTAATTTTAGAAGCGCCTGGTTTCCTTAAAAATCGTCCTCGTATTGTATTGTCTCTGTTCAAATGTCCGTGCCGATGCACTCGCTCGTAGGTAGGT
This sequence comes from Holcopasites calliopsidis, assembly GCA_023838395.1. Classification (NCBI taxonomy): domain Eukaryota; kingdom Metazoa; phylum Arthropoda; class Insecta; order Hymenoptera; family Apidae; genus Holcopasites; species Holcopasites calliopsidis. Next base: position 5,609,954 of record JALHAQ010000009.1, read on the forward strand.
GCAAGTGAATGGGATTAGGACTAGCTCGACTACTACCGTTATAACTACCATTAATGTTATTTATATTAGAAGTGGCACACTAACACGACGAACAGTACATTCCCCCATGAATAATGTAGAGCCCCGACCTATATCGTCAAGCAGCTATTTGGCCTTTATAAAGTTATTTTAGGAATCGCCATTATTTCGTTTATCCGTTTCCACAGCAGGGGAGTGTCGAATGCTTATGTAAAAAAATTTTGTTGCAATGGTGTCAGCTGGCATTTTTCTATGTTGCATATTTATAGCGACCAACCGAGCTCTCAGACGGTGAAAGTAACATTCTTCTTTCCGATACACGGTTCTAGCGTTCCAATCCTTCGCACTTTCGCGCCCGTTCAGCCTTCCATGTGCATACTGCTGTCCACTGTATGTTAGGTGTACTTATAATTCAATTTCATAGCGTCGCGACTAAAGCGCTATTTTCCACGCGGTCGAGAAATTCTGTTTAAATGGTTTCTAGGATATAAGAAAGTTTGATCGATGCTTGGAACATCGAAGCTTTCCGTAGATATCGTATTGAACAATAGTAAGAGAATACGAGATGGTTAGAAAGGTGGACAAGTGCCTGCTCACTTGGACGATGGTCGACAAAAATATCGAAAATGTGGAACGCGTGAGGCTCGAGCCTACGGTGCAACGAGAACTGGGTTGTTTAGTCGGCAAGCATGTGTTTCTGGAATATCCATGGGCATTCGTGCATCGAGACGTCGTCGCGAAAATCGCGAAATTACCAAACTCGCCTTTATCGGCGTTCGTGGAGAAGATCGAAGCCTATGAAGCTGACACGTTCCTCGTAGGTTATTCCTCAACCCAATTGATCTCAGATCAATTCGTAATTTGTCTTAGCGAAAAAGCGAAACGCCAAATTCTGCGACGAAATAAGGAGATCGCTGATAATATTCTGCGCAAAGTTATTAACAAACTACGAAAAACTGCAGGCCCATGGGATTCCTTAGGAAGTGATTCGGAGATCGATGGAACATTTGGGAAGAAGACCCGGGAATTAATCGAAATAGAAATCGCATTACCCGGAAAAATGTTGGGTTCTACACGGTCGTTATGTGACAGAGATTCCACCAGCTCTAGAGATGGCTATGTGCAGCTGTTAAATGTAGACGAGAAATTCGAAAATATTGATAAAAGATGCATCTCTAGATCTGTCCAGACATGCTTGCCGAAGCGGGAAACATTTGTTCAAACGTATTTTGCCAACTCCAGAAATGCATGGACGCAATACGTGTACGAGGATAGCTTGGACGATGTATCCAAGAACGAAGATTTGGAAGGAGAGGAGAACTCGAACGAAGAAGAATCGGAACGATACGATGACGATCAGCCGCGAGGAAGCGAAGCCAGCATGCATAGGGAAAGAACAGCTTTAGAATTATTTTTAGAGTCTCGATCGCCGGAAATGATCGATGCCATTAAATATAATGAAGCTATTAACTTGCACGTGGACGACATTAAAGATTTGCGGCGATCAGAGCGCGTAGTTGAAACGTTCCCCAAAGCGCCTGCTTTTTACGAATATTTGTCGTTTGCTGATTCCAGTCTCACGTCCCGTAGGTCGGTGTCGGACGTTTCTGTGCATCCAACACTTACAGAGTGCGTAGCAATTTCATACGTTCCGAATCAAATTCGGGCAAACGAGTCTGTACGCGAAAGCGAATTTCTGTGCCGAGCGCTTCTTTGGAAACTAAACGATCCACTGCGGCCACAGCTTGTTCTCCAAGATCACAGAGAAGTTTGTTCCATCTGCTTTTGTCCGCACAATGAAAATCTTGTAATTGGCGGCTGTTCCACTGGTCAAGTGATCATTTGGAACATCGAAGCTTACTTAATTAACGAACGTGACGGCAAAAGTGTCAAACTTGGAACGTCCATGCGAAATAACTTGCCAGTGTTTCGTCCATTCATTGTTTCGGACAAACATCACTCCCATCTTCTGCCGATTCGTAAGATACATTGGATTCCGGCCAATTGCACGGTGGAACCTAATGAAAGGACACACACTTTTTCTAGACCGCGATTGTTAACGGTATCCGAGGTAGGTACTATACTCATCTGGAATATATCTGGTCGTTCGAATCTGCTCAGCCTGAACGACGAGAGTTCTGACGAACCGTTGCAACCAATATTTCGTTTAAGAATTCGAGCTTCGAACGAACACCTACAACAAACATACTTCTTACTCTCGTGCCTTCCGTCAATCGGCATTCACGGGGAACAGGGCAATTGCATGAGGGGTTTGTGGATAGGTTGCGCGGAAGGGCTGATCCGGTGCACGTGGGAAGGACAAATGTTCAAGGAAAAATCAATGGAGTTCATCGAGTGTAAGATCGTAAATGACTGCGGAATGTACGATGGTCCAGTCACAGAGATCGCACGGTCACCGCATCTTCGTGATATCTTCCTGGCGATCGGTGGACATGTGTTTGCTATTTGGAAAGACGACTATACGGATTCTCCCTTATTTTGGAGAAAAACCTCAGCTCGATATACAACTTGTTGCTGGGCCAGTGCTGCTGGCGTATTCATTCTTGGCAGCCGAAACGGTAGTCTCGAAATGTGGGACATACGGAACGATTCGAACCAGCCGATATGTTCACAGGTTGTATCGCGCAGGTCGATTGTTCACTTGACCCTGCTACACTGCCCTACGTTCTCTACTGAGCATATGATAGGCGTGGGTGATTACGATGGTCTGTTTCGCGTACTAAAAGAACCGGAGAATTTTCACAGCAACGGCACGATCGACGGGGCGAATTGGTTTGAGCAATACGCGAAGAGAGAAACAGGAAGAAAAACAATTTTCGCCGGTTGGCAAACTGATTTTCTCGCTAACGACTTAATCACGATAGCGAAAAAATCATCCAGGCGTGATGGGCTGCGCAAGAGGGAAGCAGGAGAAGGGGTGGGACGGTTGCGGGAAGAGCGCGAGACACGGTTGAAAGTGGAAACTGAGAAAAGTGCACGCAGTGCTCTAATCGCGAACGACGTCAAGTGGAAATCCGACCAATTCAACAGAATGGAAGAAACTCTTCTCAGTAAAAAAAATTTAATTCCCTCCGAGGTCGAAGCGAAGAGGCTACCGCTAGTCCTTTTGAATGCAGAAAGAGATGAAACTTTGCATAAAGTTCGAGACAAACTCGCACAACAGGAAGCATACTATTTAAGGGCACTGTCCATAGAATTTCCTGAACTTCTCGAATCGAAGATAGAACCCGCGGAAGTCGAGAATTCCATAGCGCTCCAAGTACCGGTTGACGATTACGTGCGGAAATTTCATGAGACACGACGGAAAGTTAATGATTTATTAAGAGAGAATTCGGGACATTAAACTTTGATTGACCGAATAAAAAGTAAAGGTCGAAGAAGTCGGTATGATTCATTAAAAATGTATGCACACTGACGAATTTGTTTCAGGCTCTTGGCATAATATGTATGGCGTGTGCATCGCCGAGTTGGGTAGGCGCAACCCACTGGTTTCTATTCGTCGCCGTAACAGCTTTTATTGCGACTTTATTGTGGTGCTTTATTTACGTGCTATCAATCCGGGAGGCGCTTAAATTACCTATCAACTGGATCTTGACGGTAAAGAATTCAAATTGACACGTAAATGTGATTAATTTGCAAATAGATTTGATATTTACAAACTATGTACGTATATAATTGCAGGAATTATTAAATACAACGATATTCGCGGTACTCTATACACTTGCCTTCATAGCACAGCTGTCTGTGTGGAGTACGTTGCAGGGCTCGTCTACATCGAGGAATATCGCTGCTGGGGTAAGAATAAATAATCCTTGTCATCTTCGATTAATAGCTTAAATGATAACGTGCACACGAATGCAGCATGAATTTGACGGTCGCTTTACTATTTGAACAGGTATTTGGAATCTTCAACACAGTGGCGTACGCTGCCGGAGCATATTTTCTTTACATCGAGTGGAGGAGCAGTAACGCGCAGTGAGGGAAGACAATCGGTACCCGAGGGGACGATAGGTACCTGAAAGAGCACCTACGACAACGATACAGCACTCGAGTTTTCATGATCGTCTTACGATTAACAAGATCGTAAACAGAAGATCAATGGGTCGAAGCTAGTCGAACGAGATCCCTACCTGATTGAGCGTCGTAGCCCCACAAGAGACTTTGTAATCTATGCGTCTTCAATCATGCTCGCCCCGTGCAATTATAAAGCAAAGGATAATATTGCAATTATACTGGTATATGTCTGACGTTGATCTAGGACGGATTGTTGTATGCGAAAGATATCCACGAATCTCAGCGTTCGATGAGATTTGTCGCGTTGTTCAATTTTTTATCGTACAAACAGTTGTATGCGCCGCTAACTACTGTATTAGGAACCGCTGTATTCTAGGTGTACAGCGTGCCACAAGCTCGACATCCATATTGGATATCGATCGTCCGAATGTTAAGCAATTGCCTATAATACTTTTCGTTGTTAGTACAATACCTTTTGCAGCACTTTCCCGTCCAGCTTATTTGTCTAACCGTAACTTAGTAGCGTTACCGCGATATTTTTATTTATACACATATAATAGATATATACATTTACGTACACGTATCTATTTTATACAGATAATATATTTGCACAAATTTAATGCAATACCTGTAGCTCTTCGTCTTATTTTTCTATTTTATTTCGCCCATAACGAATACTTATGTAATTCATATTCATCGATATAAAGAGAACAAATCTTGGCTTCATTGTATCTAATCTGTATACATTCTCATTAAATATATGTATGTTCGTTTTTGATATTGTCCATTTATTCTATACAAACCTATCTCAACGTAGGATATATGTATGTATTGTATGCACTTCTTTATGATACACTCCTTTTGATGATAAAATTGCTATCTGTACTTTTCGATTTAGTTGCAACAGCACAATTCGTGCAAAGATCTCCAACATTACTGGCGTAGCATTTCTTCTTTCACTTTTTCACTTTATAGATTATGAAACTTATTGGTCCTTTGAATCTCTTTTAGGTGGGATATTTTAATTTCTTGTATGATATCACCAGTGACGTCACTGCTGGTACCGCGTTGGAAACGCAAGCGTACACTTCAGTCAATCGTAGACACTCGTCGTGCGACCACCTATCTTATTAAGGTCAGTTTCAATCTCGTATACCATCCACCTACGTTCGCCGGTCATTAGAAACAATCGAGTATAGTTAATCGTGAATCGGTGCACCTATTTGGTTACATTGCATGTTTTAACGATATACAGCTGTCAGGCAAAGCTTCTGTGATAAGCGCGATAAGGTGAAACGGGATGTGTTACGCGATTATTTTTCCGGTGTATATCGTTCGTAATGTAAAATACTACAAGCAATACTCTTGATATTCACAAAATTACTCTGCTAGTATCAACCTTGCAAATGTGTATATTGTAAAAAAGAAAGAACTGAAAATCTTGATTGCGGCCGGGAGTAAGGAAAGGGATGTGTCGTGGTAAAACGTTCGCGCAAGCTCCGGATGATTATCCAGTGTTCGTAAGAGTTTCTTCTGTAGATGAGCTTCCACTTAAAAATAGCTAGTGTGCTTATTGGTGGTCGCGCCAATTCAAATATATCCGCGATTCGAATTCAGAAAAAAAGTATCGGTATTCATCTCAAAGAATTCAATAAACTTTCGGCTAGCACTATACTACACATTTCGTGCTTATTTCATTACTTGTTCGCTTGCATTTTCGTAAATTGTAGAAACGGTGGAGGGGACTGATTTGAATGGTTTGTAGACATTATCGATCCGCGGCAAATTTTCGGGGTGCGGCAGGGCAAAGAAAACAGAAGCGGCGGCACCCACGATTTTTCCCATGACACCAAATTTGCTTCCTGACACCGTTCCTTCTATTTTTATTTAATTATTGGCCAATACTTAGACGCGAGCGCGTGATATTTTAGAACGGAGTTAAAGTATAACATTTCATATTTTTGTGGATCGACCGAGACTCGAGGCTTCACGCTATTCTGGGGCTCTGAGGAACGTAGCAGGTTCTACGTGAAATGTAGGCCTCACCTCAAATTTCCGGCCTTGGCCCTCTTTCTTTTTTTCTTCGCGAGACTGTTGCACGGACAGAGTTGCTGGAATCGCTTACGCACTACTCATTCCGTAATGTACTGCTTGAAAATTTCAGGATCGGCAACGAAGGAAACGGCAATGTCGCATTCAGTAACCATTAGGACTCAAACGGTGACGAGCAGTTCGACTGCGGTTATCATCAATACCGGATATCTAAAAACTTGGAGCGGTCTTTTAAAATTGTCACAATTGGTATGGTTTCCATAAGTCGGTGCACATATTTGCCTCATACAAAAGTGTATTCCAATATAAACGTGCAGAGTTTCATTATCGCTGTAAATGTCCGGTTCATCGTTAATTAATGCGATAATTCGATCTCATCGCATTTCTTTCCCCTTTGTTAATATCTACAGTCACGTATTTGTGTTTTAGGCACTAGGAGTCGTTTGTGTAACAATAATTGGCAACCGTATTTCAGCCTATCAGCACTACGCATACACCGCAGAATTGTTCTTCTTTTTAATTACGACCGCATTTATGATCGGCACCTTCATCTTGCTCCTAAGCTGTTTAGCTTCCCTTTCAACATCTACTATCATCCCGAAAACTATATATGTAAGTTATATTAATCTGTAACACACAAAGTACTTGTGTATGCAAAATTACATTTCTCCTCATTTTTGTAGGAACTTCTCTTCCATTCTATAGGATTTGCTTTATATCTAGCTGCATCGTTGACGTTTATAGTACATGTATCTAGTATGAAGGGTTACAGGGAATACGAAGTATTAATGGCTGCAGCAGTAAGTCGCAAAAATAAATGCGTTTTTTTTAAATATTTTAAGTATTTCATTATGTTTGTTTGTTTCAGATTTGCGGTTTGGTAAACTCGGCACTCTATCTGCTCAGCACGATCGTCGCCCTTCGTACGTACAGAGGAATCTAAAAGCGTGATTTCTTGGAAGCATACATTTGAATCGCATTTTGCATATGTACCTTACACATTGTTAAAACTTCAGTTCAAGCATTACTTAACTCATGCCTTTTTCTACAAGATATTTCTATTTTCGTAACAGATAATGTCGTGTTTTTATATCTATATACACATATATATATTTATATATGTATACACTTTATACGTGTTTGCTGCATTGCAGAGAAATCTTTTTAACTTTCGAGATACTTGTTATATCCACTGATACTCGTGTTAAGCGTAACAAGGATAAGCAATGTACACATACATACAATAACATCGTCCAATATCACACCTCACACCATTATTTTTTATATGGTTCCTACAGAGACATTCGCCGCGCGACTCATCTTTCAATGATATTTATAAGAATTGTAAACATACTTATATTTATTGTACTTATACCTAATATTTAAATCTTTCGAAACAGTAATTAAATAAAAAATTAAAAGAATGAATGTTTCTAACATCACCCACTCTATACGACGTTAATAGTACAATTCCACATTTTTATTCAAACTTAAATTTGCGTCTACCGTGTCGACTCTGCAGTCATCTCGCCAGATGTTTCGGAGCAGTATGTGTGTCAAAAATAGACATCGGTATTTTGTACGTCGAGCCCGACGTAGGGGGTGCAACGACATTTTGACGTTGCACTGCAACTGGGAAAGAAGCGTCAGTTCGTTGGAAAGTGCTCCAGGACAAAGTTCAATTTATTTCTCTTCATACTCGAGCATTTTTATGAACAATCGACAATCTCAGTTTCGTGCGTGTAGCATCGTCGGAGAATATTCTTGTTCATCTTTTGCTTCGTAACGATGCGAATTAATCTTCGTCCGACCAGTCAGGGAAACTAAACGAAGAGTTTCATTGCATCATATTTTCGTTCGGCAGCGAATTCGTTCGGGGTGTACACGTTTAACCAAGCGTTGAAATTGCTGGATTCGCACTGGCCAACAAATAAGTCGGGCACTACGAAACTACGTAATGGGTAGAAACGGAACAGGCCCAATAATAAGGATGTCTTCCGTGCCAACGCATTCAGCCGGGGGTGTGCAATGTTGCTTTTGCAGATGTTGCACGTGTATACACTTGGAATTTTTAAAAACCGTACCCGGCATTTTGAAACTATGCGAAGCGGTAAGCTCGATCAATTTTAACCGAATGCACATACATATGTATGTATACGCACAAACAATGCATAGCAATAATAATGATCTCTACATATCCCTTTGTAGATTATCAGTGGCTTGATACAAAGCTTGCTAATTAATTACGGTTTAAGATATAGCACGACGATCGGTTCAGCTTTCGAGGGTTCCTTAACCACGTCGTCCGCTTGCTTCTTAACATCAGGAATATTACTGACCTGCTACGTTGTATCCGAAAAATCATACAAATTAATTAGGTCATCCCTTTTTGTACGTTGAATTTGTACGCAATTACTTTTAATAAAATACTATCGACGATTATGTCAATGCATTCTATGCTCTCTTTCAGGAAATGATGTTTAATGCTATGGCCTCCTTTTTGTACTTAAGCTCGGCCTCCTATTTGGCGTTCTCTACAAAAATATTTCTCCTTCCAGAATATTATATAAGGCCAGGATTCGACGTTTATCCAGCAATGACAGCAGCCTATGTATGCGCACAATTATTCGTAACAACATTTAGCGACATTTTCCTTTATTAATCGGTTATTGCATTTCTGAAGATGATGAGCGGTTTCGTCGGAGTACTTCACGGGGCAGACGCATACTTCTCTTACACGCATTTCAAGACTGGAAGATGAATTTGAGGGGGAAACTAAGCTTATCTTAACATCGTACGATTTGCCAGCGTATACAAATAGGAAAGGTCCATGGAGAGTGAGTAATTTAATTCAAGTATCATAAAGATTAACATAAACTGTCCTGCACTAAGATCGGATTCCTTGCACCTACGTAGAACTGCATATCGGTTTTACAATTTGAGGATTACTCCAGGATCCGTGCGCAAACGTCTCCAAAGCCGAAAGAATGCTAATTGCGAGTTTGCGTACTCTCAATTTGTATAACTAACAAAGCCGCTTTAAGGCGTGAAATTTCAATGTATAACGCTTTGTACTTAATTAAAAATAAAAACAAGTCTGTAACATCTTGCTTTTTTATTTTACGTTTTCCTACTCGTACGATTCGATCATGATCGCGGCGTAATCTCCAACTGAGCTTGATCTCTTTGAGAAATTTTCAATGGGACTGTACAAAGCTGTGCCGGCCGTTTCAATACGTGCCAGGTTATACGTGAGTCCCGGATGGTGAATGGAAGTTACATGTATGCAAGTAAATACGTAACTAAGTTACTTACGCAGGTCCTCGACGGGCTCCGATGAAGACCGTGAGGTTTCTCTTTCCTCTCTACCCCGCCTTCCTTTTCCAGCTAACCATGAACCGCGGCTAGTCCCTCTTTCCTCTTCTACGTTCTTTGCAACCTGTCCTTATTCCACGGTTGCGATTTCCGTTGCTCACGAACAGGCCTCACCGAGCATATCGCATGACTCGAGGCATGTGGTCGACAGTTTACTCGGGAATTTCGAACCGGTACGATACGCAGACGATCCTGATCCTTCTCCGTGAATAAAGTGGAGTTACTAGAAGAACTAAATTGCCGACATGGGAGTACAGACCGGGAGCGTCAATGGGAGTCTGGGACTCGCGCCGTCGACGAATGGTAAGTTATACAATCTTCTACCCTCGAAATCCTACTTGAAATGCAACAGGTGTCTTTGTACACATACATATGTATATAGCGAAATGTTGCTACCCTTGCCTCGGCACACGTTGTAAATTGTACATGTAACAGGGTGGAGTAGGAACAGGAAAGAAAGTTACGCGGTTACATTTTTTGCGCTTACGTCTCTTCGTACCTACGAGGTACGAAGTACAGAAACTAATTAAATACCGTAACTGCCTATACTTTCTCCGAGTATCGCCAGAAGTAACGTAATAATTCGATTTCATTTTGACATTAATCAATTCATTGATTAAATTTCGATGGAATATAATTATATTCGCACGGATCGGCATTATAGAGGAAATAGAAGATTAGGTTCTTGGGCATACACATTTGCTTACGGCAAACAAATAATTGTTCCACGTATACATCGAAGGTTGTAGTGCCCGGTGGAAGAATTAAAAGCTGGTACGTAATGGCACCAACAGAACCTCGCGCATTTGTAATCACACTGTCGCTAACACTATCATCCCGAGTGTCGTCGATATCCCTGCATTTCACGTATACACCTCTCGCGTACTAATCGCGAATCGTCGCCGATTGAATGATGCGTTCAATAATTTCCTTTTTCACTCGGTACAAACCTTTTCCCTTGAATCGCGACCGGTAAACAGTTTCTCATTCTGTCGCTTCTTGTCCCTCACTGACGTGGAATATTTTCGGGGTGGCGTACGTGCCTGAAGGGACGTAACCGAGTTCCTACAGAAAACAGATGACACGCACTGACGTCAGACGCGCCGAATAATTAAATTTTTCATTCTCTCACGTACGCTCGAAAGCGCATTCGACACATTGTATTGAAATATGTACGTCATCGGTGCTTTGTCGAATGCGCACCTTGCAATAATCGTACGGTCATTGACATTGCGCATACATTTGTCGTCTTTTAGAGGGAGTGTCCTGGTCAACGACGGAGGAGCCTTTTACCTCAGAGGAAGAGGACGCGATAGTTACGCTGGTTGTAGTCGCGATAGGTATCATTGTGGCTATAGTGGTACTATTTTCAATGGGAATCTTTATTGATTGCAAGCACCAGTATGTAGAAATAATAAGGGTAGCTGCCGTTTCTAAAACATGTTAAAAAACAAGCCAAAAACCTGTTTGTTTATTCCGTTTTAGAAGAAAAAGCCATTTAAAGAAAAAACGGATGAAGCTAAAACTGAAAATGCCACCGCTGTCCCGGACGAGAAATCCAAAGGAAGACATAAAATCTTTAGCGTCGGACATGTGCCCAACCGATGCTAGCGAGGCTGGTTTTCCAACGAGGGATGTCATAGTCTAAAATCATTCGCGGTTAGCAAATCTTTCCACGCGAGGGATGTCCGAGATGCGGCTATCAGCAACGATTACGGGAGTACGACTCCAGTTGTAATCGTAGGCGGAGAAAAATTGTACTCGCATCGATGGTCCAGCATATGTCTTTTTTTTGTTTGTTTTTTTTTGCGTTTGGATCATGGCACAATAAGTTTCTAAGCGCCGTGCGTGTGAATGCAGATATCCGTCACAGAGAAATGTGCTCACCATTCAGCATTGCTCGTGTAACTGTGATTTAAATATTTTACCTGCGGGATATAAGAAACTTTTCGATCGTATCGATCGTGTATCGTGCTCACTTTTCTAAAGGTTTCCCGTTAAAGTTTCCGAGCATGGTTCGCACTATCGATTAGCGATACGACACTTTTGAATTGTAAAATACTCGCGAAGTTGATGTAATACCATGTTCGTTCACCGCGAAAGTGCGCTACGTAAATATACCGGTGTTCGATATATTCCCGTGTGAAAATGATGATATATTATTTTCGGACAATTATCTATTTATGCGTATATTACGTGTACATTACGGAAAATAAATGTATGTTAATGATATTGTAAAAAATAAAGCCTTTTATTACCTTGCATGCTTCAGGCGCATACAACAATATATGAAAATAGAGGGGCAGGTGAGGCTATTATCGTTTAACGCAAACTCTGAATCATGTTTGTGAATGCGTCACGTAGAGCGGTAAAGCAAGTAATCCGCGGTCCTGCAGAGATCGTCGAATTCGTCTTTAAAGGAAAACTTTCGTTTAATTATTCCCTTGGCCGGTCATAAAGAACTGTATACGAATCACAGTCCAATTAGAATTCTTTGCACTTTTCAAGCGAAATGATGCGTGGCCTCCCACGGATGAATTACGCGCGGCCAAGGACCATTGTCAAGAGTGCCATCCGTACATAGACACCGTTTTCCGCCTGCCGGAAGTAAGCGGCACGTGGATCCGTGTCAAACTCCGGACTGATCTCAAACACCCGTGGTAAAGGATGCATCACTACCATTTTCCTCTTTGCGCGCGACATCAACTGTGGCGTTATCACAAAGTGTCCGCATACCTGTAATCATTCGTGCATACGGTACGCGTCGTTAGTTGGGGCGACAAATTTTCTGCCATTTGTCTATCTTCAGCTTTATCGGGGAGGACCGACGTTTAACGGCGTTTTCTTTTAATGTAGCGCGAGTGTTGAAATGCAGAAAAGTGTGGTTAATCTGGCAACAGTTTCGTTATCTCTACGGTTTCTAGAATAACGAGCAACGCGGTATCGAGGCCACTAGGTCGTGCACGCCCCAGGCCGATCCGTCGGCTGCTATTCAGCAGTTTCAACCTTGCTGTTTAAAGTTTCGATAATGAATCATAAGCTAATTAACGTGACCGCTCACCTGCCGATATTCCTCTTGGGTGGCGAACCGTTCTTTCTGAATGCGCGTCATGTAAAGAACGTCCGTATCGGGCAGCGCGTCCTCGAGAGTTGTGAATTTTTCCTGCGAGATACCACGTTCGGACACGTACTTCACCACATGATCAGGCATCCCGAGGCCAGGGGGGCATACGTACCGTAGCTCTACATTGTACAGGGTTAACAATCTGTAACGTGAAACGCGTGCTTGGAACGTATTGCTACTTGCGATATTAGATCGAACGGGCACAAAGCCCGTGAAAATTTTCTACTCGTAAGAATTTCGGGAACCGGGACTCTAACCTTGCGAGAGAATGAACCGTCCTGCCATGCTTCAAGTCCCCGACCATAGTGATCGTAAGGCCGTTCACCGTACCGATTTCGTCTCTTATCGTAAATATGTCCAGCAACGCTTGCGTCGGGTGTTCCCCGACACCGTCGCCGGCGTTCAGCAATGGCTTTCTGCAATGCTGCGCAGCTCTCTAAACGTGTGGAGACATCGTCGGTGACGATAAGTATATTTATTTTTCGAAACCGCTAGCACGAGTAAAAGTGAAAATGAACGCTCACCGAAACCGCGCCAGGTTCCGGGTGCCTAAGCACAACCACATCCGCGTAGCCAGCCATCACAGCGACGGAATCTGCAAAATTCGTTACAGCGTTAAATCTTACATCGTCCACGTTTGATCGTTCGAGCTGACAAACCTTCCAACGTTTCTCCTTTTTTCACCGACGAGGTGGAACCGTCCATGTGTATCACTCGCCCTCCGAGCCGTTCCATTGCGGCCGCGAAGCTGCAAGAAGTTCTCGTGCTAACTTCGTAGAAGATCGACGCCATCACCTTTGCCTGTGGCAAAAACGATGCGGTCGGTGAACGTCTGCTCAATGAAAACTGAACCGTGTTATGGACACGTTCTTACGCGTAAAATGTGATCCAAGGGTCGTTCTTTTCTAACGGCGTTCCGAAGAACTTCTGCCAGGTGAAAGATATCCTTCAGCAACTCTTTATTGAAAATGTCCACGGTTAAAATATTATGCCCGACCAGAGTATGACCGGTGTGGATCGAGGTGACAGGTGTCAAAAGTAAATTAGGGTTGCTATCACTTTTGTATTTGAACGCGTTACTAATCGGAAGGGGCGAAATCGTCCGCTGTTGAGTCGTTGCAAGCCTAGAGTGCTCGCGAGTGTCTACGTCCAAGGCGAAGTGTACATTGGACTTGTGCGGCACGGCTTGCAATAGATGTACGTACGATTCTGGAAGTAAGCGTTTCGACATTTTAATGCGCGAAGCTGAAGTATCGGAATAAATAAAATGTTTATTACCGCTCGCTTCTTCTTCAGACATGTCCATTCGTTCGGCGTAATTGTTGCATTTTTCGTAACCTGGTGACAGGAGGCCGTCCATGGCGGAATTTGGTCGGCTAGCCACGTCGGTCGCCGGTGCAGTTGCTACCACCTTTTGCATTTTGGTTTTCGCTTGAATCTCTCTGATGTCTTGCCCGAAACCGGGATTCGTGAGAACTTGCCCTTCAACGTATGCCACTTCTCCCCTGAGGACTACTCTGTGAACAGACCCGCGGACTTTCATTCCGGCGAACGGTGTCCACTTTGACTTGCTGAAGGACATCGCCTCTGGAATCACCCATTCCTCGTCGAGGTCGACTTCGACGTAGGTGTTTGGTTGGTCCGGTATGTTAAAAATCCTTTTCGGATTTCTATAGAGTTTATCTATTATGTCCTGGACAAAGGAGCACAAGACCTTTAGCGTGAATTGAAATGAATCGATGTTAATTGTTCGTACCTCCATCGTCAGTTTCCCTTCGTGAACTGCAGTTAACAGAAGCGGAAGCATAGTTTCAAGTCCGGGGAATCCGGGTGGTGGTTTGTCGCTGGATTTCTCTTGTACTGTATGCGGTGCTGAAACATTCGACGAAATACGTTTAGAAAGGCAGACGTGTCGTCGCGTCCACCGAGTTCGCTATAAATCGTTGAAAGGGGTCTAACCATGGTCAGTCGCGAAGCAATCGATCACGTTTATATTTTCCCAAAGCGCTTGCTGATCTTCCTTGCTTCCTAAAATCGGTCTCACTTGTCCTCGGCCGAATCCTATGCGGTCGAGATCATCCTCGCACAAAAATAGGTGATGCGGGCACACCTCGCAAGTGACGGGCATTCCCTGTACAAACACACGGGAGTAATCGTTAAAAAGAGGAAACACGTAGGGGCCCGTAAAGAGTCGTGTGTACCTTTTCCTTAGCAGCACGTATAATTTGGATCTCTTCCTTCCGTGCTACATGGCACACATGAATAGGCCTGTTATGCAAGCCGGCCAACAAAAGGATCGCGGCGGTGGTCTGTCCTTCCGCGTGAACGCAAAGGGGATATTTCTTCGGCCAGCTTTGAAAATGCTGAATCATTGGAAACGTAATTTCATTGATGAAGATTATTCGAAAAACAGTGCGGTCTTATCCGTAGTATAGTCCTCGTATCGTGTAATCAGGTCCATTAATTGGAAGACGTTCGACGTACCTTAATCCATACCGTGAGATCGGTCAATCGGAGTGTCGTGAAAGTTTCATTAAGGTACATCTTAAGACCTGCCGCCAGCGGCGCTAATTCGGCCGTTGTATTGTAATTATCCGATGAAGCGCCAACGTAAAGGGCATAATCGCACCTGGCGCTGGAGTTGGCGCGCTGTAAGATGACAGGGTATAATCGATCTCGAGATCGTTACGGATTGCAGTAGAGAAATTGAGGGTGCTTCTTACTTCCTTGGCCAGTGCGAACGACTGATGGTCCACGACAGCTGGATTTGTATTGGGCATCGCGAAAATCATCGTGATACCCCCGGCAAGAGCAGCGGCGGTGCAAGAGGCAAAATCCTCTTTGTAAACAGCACCGGGATCGCGCGTATGCACATGAACGTCAATTAAACCAGGAAGCTTGATCATCGTTCTCGATGACATGCAATCCGTATGAGTTTTCATACAAGGTGCACGCCCGCCGAGCATTCTCATTGCCTACGGAATAGACGTGATTGCACTTTGCCGTTGGTTTTGGATAGCTGTATCGCGCCGCGGCACGTCCTCGGTTCTACTTTAGTCGGAACAGAAACGTGTCAGCGCCGTACTTACTTCGACAAGTAGCTTGGCGCATTTCACATCCGTGATCAAGGGAACGGAGTAATCGACGGCTAGCCTCCTCGTACGGTACCCGTGCGTCTTGAAGTTTGAAACACGGCGTGCGCCACCGTTCCTCATTGGCAAATTAATTACAAGATCGAACTGTTTCTTCGAGAGAAAGTCTGCCAAATGTCGAAGCTCGCTCGGGCTGGATTCTTCGTTCACGCTGATATTCTCGAACGTCCAGTGTACCGGTTCTACCTGCATGCATATATCGGAAACATTCAAATACCTATTTTATTTTAATACGCTGGCACGAATCAGAAGACTCTTATCGTTCTTTATATAGTACTTTTGTACTATATACCATACATGTCATATCGTCTAGCGTTCCTGCGTGATAGCGATATTCGACCAGGCAGAAAAGTATTATATCAGGTCGCTAAAATAATATCCATCGAGATAACCAGAAAGACATGTGTATGTACATGTACATGTACATATATGAGTAACCGCTACGAATAAATATAATACGAATATTTTCTATTCTTCGGTGTATTACACATCATATCGTGCACCGCATTTTTCAGTACCAAGATTAGATAAAGTTCAATATTCTTGCTAATTGTAAGCGTTGAATACGGTCCCGTTTCCGCGAGCGATTTGTATTAATTATACGTCGGAGCACTTTCCACTGGCGATAATTCGTAACATTTTCGTCCTTCGAATGCTCGTGTTGCCTTATCTTTATGCGATCAACTTGGCCCTCGGGTTCCCGAAAGTAATGTTGAAATTAAAAATCGGTCATGACGCGGGGAGAACCGCGATGATAACACGGAAATTGTTCACGTCCGGCTTATTTGTCGATAGCCGATAGTGAGCACCGATTAAACCGTTCTGCTGCCTGTAGTTCGATAACGATAGCTAGGTATTTATCGGCAGCTGTACGTCGATACCGAATTATTGTCTCACCGATAAGTGAATACGCGTTATCCTGTGACTAGTTGCGTCATGTTCGCGCACGCTGATTCCTCGTCGAAACGGCAGGATCAGCAAACAACGTTTCGCCGGCGAGTGAAGAGACCGAGGGGGGTGGTACCTGACTGCTGTGAATAGCTTTCCTCTTCCATTTCGTAAACTCTCTTCCGTATAGCGGAAACAAAATGGGAAATTCAAAGTCGAAGATCAAGCCGGGATCTCGAGGGAAATTGTACAGTATGGGCGGACCCAAGGATCAATCCGAGCGCTGCGCTAAACGCGGAGAGGAATGCAATGACGCGGAACTGTTGCTCTTGAGAAGGACCATCGAGAGAGATCCCGAAATCTTCATACTGAACAATCTCATGATGTGCGTCCAATTCTTTGGGAATTATGAAGAGTAAGATATCGTTTTTGAATTAAAATCATTTGCGAATAATTTTATTCCTCGTTCACACGAATGTCAGGATGTACCTTTTCGATCAAATGGCTTCTGTCACGCTCAACGTGGGAACGATACATTAATGCGGTCATCTTTCAGAGAGATAAAGCACGTGAAGGGGACGTTGGTATCGTCACGTGAAACGGAATTGAACAAGCGACTGCCTCCACAAAAGCATGTTCTACTTCCGGATGTTCTCCAAGAGCACATCGTTCGAAACGTCGGTTTCACTTCAACGAGGCAAACTTTTCGACCAACCATCGAACCCTTGCAACCGGTTCGAATATACACCGTCCACGATAACGTTGATATCGTGGAGCAACATTACGCGACGCATTACAGCAGCGTGAGCAACTCGTTTATGTACAGCATACTGCTAAAACCCACGGAACACGAAGGTAAGTAACGAGCACGATCAGCGTTGATGCTCTATGCTGCACATCCGCCTACGCTTTAATGAAACGCGCCTTTTTCATCTAAATCGCCGCAGGATATGTGCAGCTTCAGCTTCTCAATGAAGATGGAATATCAAAGGAAAGCACGAGGGAGGATGCCATGGATCTATCGTCCATAGCGGAAAACGATGATCGAGTATACAGCGACGGTGACAGCGTTTACGGGCCGAAGCCTCGATCGAACTTGTCCGGTTGTTCGGTCGCGTTCAGAAAGTCTAAGCAGCCGGTGCTGAAGAATTGCAAACACAAACTCGCAAGCTCTTTGCCAAACTTGCACGGCGAAGATGTGACGTGTGAGAATCGAGACGCCTGTTCTCGTTCTAGTCGTAATATTAAAGCCGAGACTGACTATGATGGCTCTTCGTCCGAAGACCAAAGACGGCGAAATGAAAAAGCTTGGTCGAAGGGCGATCTGTCCAGGCTGGAGAATTTAAGGTTGGACAAACAATCGTCGTGTCCTAAAACGCAAGGATTCGCCGCTCAAGATCACACGAGTAGCAACAGTTCTGGATATCGGTCCGATAATTACGCGATGGATAGCGATAGCAGCTACAATCCGAGTCGAAGCTCAATGTATTCCGTGAATTCCAATTACGAAGAGATAGACGAGTGTTGGATAACGAGCGGAGATTTCCCTAATCGTTGTTTCAAAAAAGTCACCTACACGGCTGATGGCAGATTGTACGATCCCAGGGAAGACAAGATACATCAGTTGAACAGTAAACAGCGCAGGATCAAATTGGCCCTCCGACGACACAACTATGATCTACTTTATGTGAGCAGCACGGAATTTATGAAACATTTTATAAGGGTGTTCGTGAATCGTTTGGCCGACTCTTTCGGCTTTGATCAAGAATCCGTGGAAGACGTGAGACGGGAAGGATGCGTGCTCTACTGTGACAAGATCATGGTCGCCAGTGCGTTCAGACACAGTCGAGTAGAACAGTATGAAATTATTCCTGCGATTTGGCTACAGTGGCCCATGTGCGCGCAGGAATGGTTGGACAGACCGCGAAGTACCTGGCCTGATTACAATGACGTCGCAAAGATCAAAGACTTTGGATGCTACGTAGTGCCCGAGGGTTTCGTTCCGAAAAGGGGAATCAGCAATCTCATCGAGGACCTTGAGTGGCAGCTTACGTTTCCAACAGCCGAGAGATATCTCGAGACCTGCATGACACAGGCTCAGGTGCAAGTGTATTTAATCGCTCTGATGCTTCATAAAACTTTCATGAGACCTATTTTTGATACCATGTTCGGTCTGACCGCTGCTCATATTAGGCATAAACTATTTTGGATGATCGAGGAGAATGATATGCCGTCCAAGTGGCCAGACAGCAGAATGGGGGAGTGTTTGTTAACATTTCTGGAATCTCTGTACCGTAACATCAGTCAAAACGATCCGATCCTGAGGGACTACTTCATCAAGAGCAGAAATCTGTTTCAAAGGGTACCATGCGAGCACCTGCTGCACACGCAAAAACAATTAAAACGCATCACCGAGAATCCGGTGATGTACGTGTTTCACGCGATGGAGAATATCCGACACAGCGACAGCTTTTTTCCAAGACTAGACTTTGAGATGCTGTTGAAAATATTAACGGTGGACGCGCTAACGTTGGTAAATCCAGCATTGGCCCAGCACATTTCGAAACCGATGCCGCGAACACGCGAGGAGTACGCAGTGGGTGAAGAAAAGTATGACAGAACTGGATTTTGGGACACGGTGAAGAATCAGCGAAACAAACATTCGATACAAGTGGTGACCAATAGAACGTTAATTAGTCCTCGCAAGGCTACGGATTCTATCATTGAAATCTCGGTAAGCTATCCTTATTCTGAACGTTCGTCATCGGCTGACGCATGCAGCACGAAACAGCCTTGCTCGTAAACCTTGTTTTCATTCAGTTTCTGCTTTTAACTGTTGCCCTACGAGGTAGTTGTACAAATTTTATTGCGCGGATAAGAAAATGGGCTCTCCTACTTGATAACGCGATATCTCTCGCGTTACCGAGTTCGACGCGGTTAAGTCGATACACCACTGCTCAAGCCCTAATCTCTGTATAATTAATATCTATTGTATACGATGTGGGATTATACTCTAATGATTAGAAGGTAACGCGATTGTCATTATCTTTTCAGACACGATGTGCCGAGTTGGAAGGTCCAAGGTTGTGCGCACTTTTAGACTTCTTCATACGACATTTCGTTAAAATAGCCGAACGTTGCAATCAATACCAAGCCCATCGACAGAAAGCTACTTACCTCGATCACGCTGATCGATTGGCGATACTGCTGTCCGAGCACCACAGGCACAAGGAAGATGCTCGAGCTTACCGTGATAAAATCAAGGTCCTCAGGAAGATAACAACGGTTTCGAGATCGAAAGACGACCCACCGGAGACTCCTAGGAGAAACGTGGAAACGGCAATATACATTGCACCACTGAAAGATCGTTTTGCTCGAGAACTGCCAACCAAAGTAGCGGGCGAGAGCACCGATCGCGTGCAACGTATCACGAAGGCAACTGTTCACAAGGTGCATTACGAGGGACCAGACGAAGACATTTCGAACATTACAAACGATAAGAAGGCGTCATCGACTTTAGCGTCGGATCGATGCTCGTCTGTGAAAAGCGAGGTTTCCGAAACCGGCGCCGACGAGCATCGGGCGATCGTATCGTTGAGTCATTCGCCCGTGTCTGTGGCGAATGAATCTACGAACGTATGAAACCGCGTTGACTAAAGCAAACGCTTTCCCCTCAAACTCACTCCACTGTTCTCCTCCATTTACTCTTTCGCTCGGCAATAAGTTTCTCAGGCTTCGAGAATTTCTACCTTATTGTTACTTAATGTTATTTATACTCGAAAAGATTAAACTATTCGAAATACAGAGATTCGAAGTACTTGTTGAAAGAGTAGACGTCACTTACCTGCACTCCATGTTCCGTGTAGAAATCCGCGGTACCCATACTAGCGTACAACTTGTATCCCATCTTATGAAGGCAGCGAATAGACGGCAACAGTTCCATTTTATGCTTGAAGCTTCCTATCGAGAGCAAGATACCCTTCTGCGGTATATGAAAACCGGTACTCATCATTCCCTTCAAGTAGGCCTCGTACCTATTGTCTCCGAAGCAAGCGACTTCACCCGTGGATACCATCTCCACCCCCAACATCACGTCAGCCCCTATACAATTTCAGTGTTACTCCCTGGGTCGTAGCATGGCTGTGCTTAAAATCAGTTTGCAACGGTGCACGTATTTACCAGCTAGGCGCGAGAAGGAAAACTGCGGTACTTTGACGCCTACTCTGCCGCATCCAGCGAGAACATCCACAGGATCTACGGACTCGCCAACGATCAACCGCGTGGCCATAGCCACAAAGTCGTGGTCCAACGTCTTCGAAACGAAGGGGAAGGATCTAGACACTCGAACGTTGCACTCGATAACTTTCAGCTCGTTGTCCTGTCGGGGAGAAATATGTTAGTAACCGCCGTTGTTCTATGCGGCGCGTTCCACAACGAACGCTACCTTTGCGATCAGCTGCATGTTGAAGGGCCCCGTTACGCCGAGAGACGCGGCAATCGCCTTGGACATCGTTTTTATCTTGGCCAATGTCTCCATATTTATATCCTGCGGCGGAGTGACCAAAGTGGCGTCGCCCGAATGAACGCCAGCGTTCTCCACGTGCTCCGATACCGCCATGCAAAGTATAATTCCATCGTAGGCAACCGCGTCGACGTCTATTTCCTTTGCCTCGAGAATGAACTTCGATATGACCACCGGATGCTCTTTGTTCACTTCGCTAGCGCTCTTTAAATAGGACTCGAGGTCCTGGTTCGAGTGCGCGACGTTCATCGCGGCTCCACTCAATACGTAAGAAGGGCGTACCAGACATGGGTAGCCAACTTCCTCGCAAAATTCGATGGCGGACTTTAGGTTCGTTAATTCTTTCCACCTAAACGATCGCTGCGTTAGACCGATGCTTCTTTTCTTTGCAACGAAGGTGCACTTCGATTTCGTCAATTAAAATCAATTACCTGGGTTGAGAGATTCCAATGGTGTCCAGCATACGAGAAAACTTGAAACGATTTTCAGCTCCGTCGACGGATTCGGGCGATGTTCCGAGAATTCTGGCTTGCTGCCTATGCAGGTCCATGGCGATATTGTTCGGCAATTGACCACCCATCGACAATATTATACCTTCCGGACATTCGTGATCGTAAATATCCATCACGACTTCGAACGATATCTCTTCGAAGTAAAGCCGATCGCTCATATCGTAGTCGGTGCTGACAGTTTCCGGATTGTAATTGACCATGATCGTTTTCTTGCCCAAGTTACGTAGCTCGCGTAAGCAGCTAACGGCGCACCAGTCGAACTCCACCGAGCTGCCGATTCGATACACCCCGGAGCCTATGAAAATGTATTCGCCGATCTTCAGTGGTATCATAAAGTATAGACAAGCGTATCCCGTTTCGCCTCCACGTTTTCCTACTTACCTATCACCATCGTGTAGCCGCCTGGAAATTCAACGTCATGCGTCTTCCCGTTGTACGTCAAATATAGATAATTCGTCGTGGCCGGCCACTCCGCAGCGACTGTGTCTATCTGCTTAACCATCGGCCGTATATTGCTCTCTTGCCTCTGTATTCTGACCGCCAATTCAGAACTCTTTACCGCCGCTGCGATTTGCTTGTCCGAAAAACCGATTTGTTTCGCACGCAGCAAAACGTCGTGGGACAACTTTGTGTGATCCGTGTTCTCCAGGACCGAATAGTAATCGATAATGTTTTTCATCTTGTTCAAGAACCATTTGTCTATCTTTGTAAACGCGTACAGGGCATCGATCGAATACCCAGCTTTAAGGGAAGCTGCGAGAACGAACATTCTTTTGTCCGTCGGCTTCTCCAATTCATCGTCGTTCGGGGCCTTCACGTACGGATCAAAGCCGTTGATGTTCTCGTCGACCATCCTCAATGCTTTTTGAAAGGCTTCCTCGAACTTGCGACCGATCGCCATCACCTCTCCTACGCTCTTCATGGAGCTGCCGATCTGAAATGATTAAACATTCCCCGTTACCGCGAGAATCGTCTTCGGCACGAGCTTTCTATTCGTTACCTTGGTGCTAACTCGATGAAATTTACCGAGATCCCATCTCGGTATCTTGACGACGCAGTAGTCGAGACTAGGCTCGAAGCATGCCGTTGTTTTTCCAGTGACGGAATTATGTATATCCGGCAAAAGAATGCCAAGGGCTAATTTAGCCGCTACATAGGCGAGAGGATAGCCAGTCGCTTTGCTGGCAAGAGCCGAGCTTCGAGATAATCTGGCGTTTACTTCGATTATGTAATACTCCTCGGTGTGCGGATTCAGCGCGTACTGGATATTGCATTCACCGACGATGCTGAAGTGTCGGATTACATTAATCGCGGTCGTACGAAGCATATTATATTCCTTGTTCGACAAAGTTTGACTCGGTGCTACGACGATCGATTCCCCGGTATGTATACCGAGAGGATCCACGTTTTCCATATTGCAAACCGTGATGCAGTTGTCGTACGCATCACGAACCACCTCGTACTCCACCTCCTTCCAGCCTTTCAACGATTTGTCGATGATTAGCTGATTCGAGTGAGCGAACGCCTGCTGGGCGAGATTTCTCAACTCTTCCTTGGAATTTGCGAAGCCGGATCCTAGACCTCCGAGCGAGAACGCGGCCCTGGCCATCACGGGGTAACCCAACTTTTCAGCAGCGTCTAGTGCCTGAAGGGTGGATGATTAGGTTAATTATGATCAGGCGGGCCGAAGGAAAATGCGCTTCCTTACCTCTTGAACAGAGTACACAGCAGCGCTCGGCGCAACTTTTTCATTGATCTCAGCGATACGCTCTCCAAATATCTTTCTGTCCTCGGTTTCTATGATCGACTGTATAGGCGTTCCTAAAATCTGAACGTTATATTTTTCGAATACTCCGCTTTTCTCCAGCTCGACACCACAATTGAGAGCAGTCTGTCCACCGAACGTCAAGAGGACACCATCCGGTCGCTCCGATTCTATTACCTGGAATGTTGAACGTCGTCAAAAAGGGGGAAGGGAGGATTACTACTTCTAATCTTTAACTACCTGTTCCACGTATTCCGGTATAATCGGTAAAAAGTAAACTTTGTCGGCCATGCCTTTGGACGTTTGCACGGTAGCGATGTTGGGATTGATGAGAAGCGTTTGCACGCATTCTTCGCGCAACGCTTTGATCGCCTGCGATCCGGAGTAATCGAATTCACCGGCCTGGCCGATACTGAGGCCGCCCGAACCCAGTATCAACACCTTTCTCGGCCGAGCGAACCCGTTGCAGTTCTCCGTGTGGTAGGCCAACTTTCGACTCAATCTCTCCTTTATCGAAATTCGTTGTTTGCCGCTTTTCGCGTCGGCCACTGTGTCTAGGAATACGTCGAACAGACATTCCAAGTCTTGAGGCCCGGCCGTGTGTTCGGGATGAAATTGAACCGAAAAATAGGGAAGGGTCGAGTGTACGATGCCCTCGTTGCTGCTGTCGTTCGTATTCGTAAAAAGGGCTTCCCAACCGTCCGGCAACTGACTGGCGTCGACCGCGAACCCGTGGTTCTGCGAGGTCATGTAACAACGTCCGGTCCCGTGGTGAGTGACCGGCTGGTTGTGCCCACGATTTCCGTAACTGTGCGCAAACGTTTCAAATGAAAAGCGTGATTACGCGACCGAGGATCAACGCGAAATACATACTTCATTTTGTACGTGACGCAGCCCGCAGCGGTGCATAGAAGTTGATGACCCAGACAAATACCGAATATCGGTTTGCTTGTTCGCGATTCCAGAATCGAACGAATATTTCCTATCGTTGCTTCGCATTTGCTTGGGTCGCCTGGTCCGTTGCTGAGAAACAGTCCGTCGTATTCGCTCTCATTTAGATTCCAATCCCACGGCACGACGTCTACGCGAGCACCGCGGCTAATCAGGCATCGCAATTGATTGTACTTTAGACCGCAGTCTACAACGCATATGCGTGGAGAACCGGCAGGATTGTAGGTCCTTTTTTCGGGCTGAAATTTCAACGATCAATGTTTCGGAGCAGGGAAGATATGGAATTATTTTATGGATCATGCGATGCTCGTATCACGAACCGCGTACCCGGACAACTTCGGCGACCAGGTT
The DNA here is from genome assembly GCA_023838395.1 of Holcopasites calliopsidis. Classification (NCBI taxonomy): domain Eukaryota; kingdom Metazoa; phylum Arthropoda; class Insecta; order Hymenoptera; family Apidae; genus Holcopasites; species Holcopasites calliopsidis. The sequence goes on from JALHAQ010000009.1 coordinate 5,634,699, forward strand.
TCTCTTGTTAGGGTCCTCTATCGGTGGAGTCAAAGAAGGAATAGGGTTCGCGGCTGGAGGCTCGTACACGATCCTACCTAATATAGTGCCCTTTTCGCGAATAACCTTTGTCAAAGATCTGGTATCGACCTCGTATATGCCCGGAACGTTCTGTTCCTTCATCCATTCCGATAGCGTTCTCGTTTGCCGCCAGTGGCTCGGGGTATCGCAGATTTCGCCGACCACCAAGGCAGCGGCCCAAATTCGGTGGGATTCGAAGTAACTGCAAGAATAACGATCATTGTTAGGGGAAGACGAGTCTGGCCGCTGTGCCGTAAGTACTTAGCCGAGAACGCGCGGGCAATTGATCGTCGCGTAGTGCAGGCGAAAAAAGTCCCAGATCAGAAATTGCAAATTGAAATTCTTTTCTTCGGCCCGCGTGCTTCTTTTCTTTCAATCTTACTATGGAATGTTATGCTGGTCCACCTCGTCGTCAAATACACCATAATTACCGATCAATGGATACGTGAGTACTAGAATTTGTGCGTGGTAGGAAGGATCTGTGAGCGACTCCGGGTAACCAACCATACCGGTCTGGAAGACTGTAAAAAAGAAGTGCATCAATGGAAGAAGCAAAGTTTGTTCGAACTTTGGCCGTAACATTTCGCGCGAAGCTCCGCCGATTTTGCTCTCTATCCGTACTCGTTATCGATTTATTAATATTCTTTCTTCGGGACGACTAAGAATTACTCCAGTTATCATGACCGTCTTATTGTAGATACGAATTACGCGTACATACAACGCTCACTCGAAATTCTATCGGACTTGATTGAACGTTGCCGGGCTAAAGATAAGCCCCGTCGCCAAAGCAAATGGAACTGTCAATGTATCCGACACGGAATGAAAGTTTTGCGCGCGATGCGCTCTGCTGCAGTAATATGATTGCAACGGACGAAAGATGCATAGAGGAGGAGACTCGTGATCGACGATGTACGAACGCGTAACGGGCCCACGTGGCTCGTCGATAATCCGTTCGTACAGAAAACACGCAAACAAGAAATTGCTTAATTGCCACGGGTAAGTAGCATACATTGTTCATCGTTTTGATTTCACGTCGAAGGTAAGGCGAGAGAAAACCGAGGGTCGGAGCGGTCGTGGAAAGAGCCCAAGCACGTGCGCCTACCTGCGTCGCAATGGACGGGCACGTGCTTTTGTACACTCACCTATTTCGCCATCGACCGGTTTCTCCGCGCCGAAATGTCTTCCCGAGAAGACGGTACCGTCTTCGAGCAAAAGGTAGACGGCTTTAGAGGTAGCATTAAAGGCAGCCGCATGGTCGTGCATTTTCTTTTTATTCACGAATAAAAAAAAATTCCGAGCGCGCTCTCGACCCGGCGGACACTGCTCGCATCGTGGGTCGAGGACGCGCTTTATACATCGGGGGTCAAGCATCGGAGCGGGCCCATGAGGTTGCAAGCCTGCGCGTAGCGCCATAAAATATCGCCCCAGCCGATAGGAGCGCGCTTCTACTCGCTCCTATGCGTAAAATCCTTCGCGCACGTCACGTGGCAGAAGCCGGTTCGATACATTGGCTCTTCCCTGGACACAACCAGTTCGATTCTGCGCCATTTTATGGCACCAAACTGAATTTGAATTTGATATCCGCGCGCAAACGCGTTCATGCCGATTCCGTCGAATTTCTATGAAAGTATCGCCAGTAACTTTAGAATGCGAACGCCGCTACTGCCCCGTGAGCAAAATCCACAGGAAATGGGATAGAATATACAGGGGGTCTTGGTTTTTTTTTTTACAAAGAATTTATCGTATTTATATCGAAAGATAGAGCCGATCGTTACGACCATTTCTTTCATAAATTATGCCGATATTCGTTGAGACTCCCAAAAGTCGTTGCAGGTATTCTTCCGATACAGTACACGATCGCCTATGAGATGATCCCTCGCGAAATAAAACTCCATCATCGTTGGGAGTAGTTTGTATCCAACGCTATAAAATCATTTGAAAGCAATCAGCGTTAAATTCGCGTCGATAGTTGTGCATCTGTACGTTTTGGATACACCTACAAGTGATCCGGCATCGGTAAATCATTCTCGTTTCTACGAACTGAGTCCAATATCGCATCGTGGCGCCGTTTATAATCATCCCATTCTATTTCGCGTCCTTGATGGCACAAAGCCGATCTAATTTTGCAGTACAATGGCTCCCTGTCGTAGATATGCTGAAATTGCTCCCTTTCCAACTTCCTCATTACACCCTCGACTCTTACCTACAAGTAACTCCAAGTCGAGCGACCACTGATTTAACATTAGACGCATTATTGCCGGCGTACCTGTTTCATGATCTCATGCCCTTGTTCATTTACGTGGAACCAAAAGAAACACATGGCAACGTACGGGATATTTGTCTGGAACGACCGAAACGAAACGATGAAGGGGAAACGCTGATGCTGTGCGCAGTGCAACGCAATTTCCTCGGTAAACTTACGATATTGTGGACCTTTTTGCTACGGCTATCCGTTACGATCACAAAACCATCATTATCGAATTCGCGAAGAACAACGTTCCTCGCGGAAACTTTGCAGTCACTGAAACGAAGACGCATTATGGAAATTTCCACATGATCGACAGCTCATACCGATTACCGACTTCGAAGTGGTAGCCAGGCAGCAGGCATCCGGCATCCTTGGATTATATTTTCGCGCCTCGGCGTGCCACAGCCTGAACAGTTCGACAGGATGATCGAGTACCTCCTCGATTTTCGCCATGTCCGAAAGCTCTCCGTGCGCTTTTGATCCCTTAGCATATAACATTATATAACGTTCGAAATTGACCGAAAGATTAAAGAAACAAGGAAGCATAATAATGCTCGTTTAATCCTTGACCTGGGCATTCCGAGTCGTGGAAGGAAACTTTTGGGGAAGTTGTAATATCGTACAGTCACATAATTCTACTCGCGTCTACCAGGAATCGATTTATTAACGGCAAATAAACGACGCTGTTATATCCTTACCATGTCTCACGTGATACCAGAATCTCAGCGTCTCTGTACCCTGTTGCACGTCGTTGCAGCGTATTCACAAAGTGAACTACAATCTCGCTAGTGTTGAGTATTTATTAAGTGAGCCTACTCGAAGCCTCCCCCACTATCCCTACTGCATTCTGCGCGCAACTCCCTTCGCCACACCACGAGAGGCAGATATAGAACGTCGCTAGCGCCAATATACCTTTACTGTTACCCGCTAAAATACTTCTTCATGCGAAATGTCTGTATAATAATAATGAATAAAGGCACCCTTAGTTTGCAATAATGCAGTCATTTCGTAAAACTAAAATGAGTCTAACAACACAAGTAACGATAAGATCCCTCTCTCCATTATTTACACTTTAATCAGATCTCTTCGCTTTCATATTTTCTTTTTCACCGCAACGCAATAACGTATGTATATTAATATTATACGAATAATAATATAACAGCGGACCTTAGGCAAACTTTACACCCGTCTCGGGTGCATCGAAACGGGAAATGTATGACACCGTAACACGATACGATTAACCCTTTTTAAACTATAACATTTACGCTTACATATTTTGTAGCCTATTCAGATGAAATACTCGTGTCAAAGATAATGCACATAGAAAATTTTGTAAGACGATAAACGACTGAATGCTGTGGGTATCGCGATCTCTATCTCAGTCCTTGTTGGCCCCTGATTTATTCAGAAATACCATAGATAAAAAGTGTTATTCAATCGTAGATTTGATCCAAGCGATATTAGAAGAAATTTTGTCGTACAACCGAGGTCGTTCAATACCGGCTTTCGAGCAAGCGATTCGCCAACTACCGACACCCGTCAATGTCCACCTTTGACCGTCAGATTGAAGGCACAGCATAGGACTACCGGCAACTTCTTCCTCCTGCAGACAGTACATATAAAAATCAGATACTTTCCACGGACAAGATTACCGAGCGTCCCGTCGATTTTTGTGCGAGCGCTTGCGTAACGCCTTGCGTCTCACTTACATTGCAGTCGTCGGTAGAGTAAGCCGGTTCCGTGCAGACGCTGTTCACCGATGCGATACTTATATTCTCGCATCTTTCCATTGCGCTGTGCTTAAGCTGCACCCTTTGGAGTAATTCTCCTGACGAAAGAAAAATGTTCCTTAAGAAATGGAACGCATCACGCGTATTTCTGTGGGTCTCGAGGGAATTGAAATCGTTCGATTTCTCCGTCGAACGGATAAAACAGGCGAGGGTCGCATCGACTCGACGGCTTGCAACAATCCCAAGGATATTCGTCACGCTTTAGACTCGACGAAGTTGTTGTCCTCAAGATTGTGTAACACGACGCGCTATCTAGCATTCCCCTATTTCCGATGCAATGCGTACAAGTGCGAGCCTATTTATGTAACTTTATGTAACGCATCGAAGAAATAAAGTACCACAACCTTGGCGTTCGACGGGTGCACGAGAGTGGATCGCGCGTAACCTATCGATGAATACTCACGGTTTCTGGCCCAGCCAAGGGTGTTGCAGTGCGTCGCGTTCATCGGCGGATCTTGACTGGACGGCAGGCAGACTGGCCTCACGAAGTCCGAGAACGTGGTTATGGGTCGATCCAGTTTCAACAGAACAGTTGTACTTCCTTCCACGGGCGACTTAATCATTCCCACGATTCTACGTTCCTGCTGCCACGGCGACGTGCTCGAGAGACGAACGGTGCCCATTCTCGCGGACCATTCTGCCTTTGGTTGGCTACGATCGCGAGGAAATGCTATTGCTATCTTTTCAGCGGAAGATTTCCATTAACGATGTCCTGCGACACTCACCCTTGGAAGCAAGAGGCTGTTGTAATCAACCAATTTTCAGCAACTAGCGTGGCGTCGCACACATGCACCTCTTCTTTGAAAAGCGCCACGTGCCAGGGCCAATCGCCCGGCTCGGCCATTTTACTGAGACCCCGATTGCCATTCCTCGCTCGCAAGGACTGTACGCCGCACTCTAAATACAAATTTCACTTGGATGATACGCGTGAACGCAATAAAAGCAATGCTACCCCTGCGTTTACCGTACCGAGTTCAGAGCAACGGACGTACATAACTTCTTTGCTCGGACAGGGGGCACGGACGAACGTGATTTCCGTGGCCGACGGATCCTCCATGTGCACGTACTGTACATCCTCCTCCTCGTCGATTCGGACCTGTACGGATTCCACTCCGCTGCGACAAAAGATGAGACAGCCACGGTTAAAGTAAGCGGGGGGCTGTGTGCATCTGCTAGAAGAAGTATACGTATGTCCGAGCCACTCACGCGTAAGTAAGCAGACTGCACAACGAGCTGGCCGCAGTTTGGAGAACTGTCTCCATTTCCGTTCCTGGCAATGTAGCGTTCAAATTCGCGGTACAAAGTTTTCCGACGGCGCCCTTCTCGTTGAACACCACGAAACCTTCGCTGTTGTACTTTCCGGCGAGCGGGGTGTCCGAAGGCTGGGATCGTACCGATCGAATGCTCGGAGCCAAGAATACTGGGAACACAGAGAGGGTGAAGAGGATGAACTTCGCGTTACGTTGCCCAAGGAGATGAGATGTTCATTTCAGCCGAGCGATACATACAACAATCTTTTTCATCGCTACCGTTGATGCAATCAACCTTTCCATCGCATCTCTTGCTACGCGGAATGCAAGTCCTGCCCACGCCGCAATGCATGTAACCCTCGTGGCAGTAAGCGCAACTCTTTTCGTCCGAAAGGTCCGGGCAGTCGATCACCCCGTCGCAAATTCTTGGTGATAATGCTTTCTCCTGAAGCGCTTGCACGCATCCTACGACAATATTCCTCCGATAATCGTATCTTCGTGATTCTCAACAAGCAAAGCCCTATTATGATCATTTACCTGGTTTCGCTCTGCAACTGCCTTGGTCCGCGAGTTCCGGAAAATTCGAGCAGTCCAATAAACGTTTAATTCTATTCGGAAGTCGGCTGCCGCATCCGTTCCAGAATTCTCTGCAGAAACTCCTGCAGGGTAACTGAAGTATATCTTCCGATTGACTTGCCACGCATGCCGGCTGCAATACTTGGCACACAAAATCGTAGGCCAGTCGGTAACATTCCGCATCGACCAATTCCCTGTAAACGGAGAACAGGCTGCTCACGTGAAATTATAACTGTTGGGAGCTTGGTTGGAGATCGAGGCGCGACACGCACCTGAAAGTGATCACATCCTCTTCCACCTCGGCCACGGAACGGTGACCCAAGATATTCGGATAGGATGTCACGTTGTACGGAAGATGCTTGCAGTAAGCCAGATCCAACCTGCTGCACCTTCGAGGTGGAGGCAGCGTAGTTGTTGGTGGTGGCGTTGAAACGGTCGTCCGTAAGCCGGCTTGCGCGTTTAAAGCCTTCAAGCTCTCTTCAACTTCGAGACTTTGCGAATCGATCGTTAAATTCGTTAAATACTTGGACGTTTCACGATTAATCTCTCGGGCAAGAATTTCCTCGACGTCAGCGGTAGTAATGGTCTGGTACCGTGGATCGAATCGGACATCGAAATGTACCACCAAATCACCACCTTCGGGCCTGCGAATCGTCAACGTGTGAAACAGATCATAAAGATCGCAGCGCTCCCTCCACGAGAGGCTCCTTCTTCGACTACATACCCGTCGAGCGCCAAAATTTCCACGGCGAGAAAGGATATTTTCAGCCAGCTTCGACGAAAAATAAGATTAAGCCGATCTCGATACTCCCGCGATCGTATCCGAAAAGCTTCGGTAGAGGGATCGGCCAATTCCGGAGTGAAGGAATCTCCCTCGGTGACTCGAAATGTGGCCAAAAAAATTTGATCACCTGGTGGGTCCGATGTTAGAAATGTGTCTGAAAATGCAACGATCAAAGCATATCGCGTGAAAAAACCATCAGCAAGGCCTCGCTTTTGCAATGCTAAATAGTACTTCTAATACGGTGTCTTGGAAAGAGCATCGTAATATTCGACAAAGATCGTAATCAGAAACTACTGAAACGAGGGCAATGGAGAACCTGCGACGCGACGCCACGGTTCCAGGCTCACCTTTCACCATGCCTCTGCGGTCGATTATCTTTACACCGCAGAAATGATTTTTCTATCCGCGATACAATATCTTGCGGACGGCAAAGGATGTTCCGCGGCTTTTAGATCTGTTGCTTGGGTAACGCGCAAATGGATACAGAGCTTTCTTCCTTTGATTTTACGACCCTTTGAACTCGGAATACTTTTGAAAGGAGAATTCGGTTAGTACGAGCAAACAGGGAAATAATTCAAGGCCGCGAATCCCTCTCCTTCGAGGTCGAATGTTGGAGGGATGGCACGTACGACTACTACTCGACAACTCGGTCGGACGAACCGTTAGCTTGGCTACTTTCAAGGCCTCTTTGCTGGACCGCAACGTGTCGTCGGGCATCTTCTTAGACTTCTGCTTCCCTTCAGCCGTAAAGTACGAGAGCGCAGCGTGCGTTCGCTTCGTCACAACCGTATTCGCTTTCTTTTCGCGAGATAAGAAAGCTCTCGCTCAAGAAATCTCGACATTTGATCGCGACGCTGATGTTAGATGCTCCCTGAACAAAAGTTCCGGGAGCACTGCGTAAACGCGTTTTCTCGGTAACTCGGTCGGACCGTTATGTTTGCGCACCGAAAGACCTCGATGGGCTCTGGCCGCATCATTCTCTTCTAATTTCTTCCTGGCTCTTTCTTTTATCCAAAGCAAGCGCTATGCTTGTCGTGCCGTAGACTGCAATTTCAGGGTGAAGCATACGAGCGGAGGGGAATTGAACGATTCTTGGCCAATATCTACGTAATTTCATGTCTATCGAACCATTGATCGTTGGTTAACCATGGAGCGATTTCATTTATGTCGGTGAGCGAATTGCACAGAAGTTTCGCAGAGAAAGCGATGGAACGAAAGGCTTCGCGCGTGTAAAGTTTCACGGCCGAACATTCTTCACGCTCGGTAAGCAAAGAACAGAAACGATTAATGTTTATTGCAGTTTATAGCTTATACTTACAGCCAAGGTATATGGAAATCCCGGAAAAGAGTAGGAAGAGCAAGAACGCGGCCAATACGCAGCATCCGCATCGGTACTGTCCGCCGAGTTTTCTGGTAAAACGAATATCACTGTCCGACGACAGGATCGAGCTTGGTGTTCCAGCACGGCTGAACCTCCTAGTGCTCACCGTGCTTACCGATAGCTAGGGAAAAGCATTGTAATTGTCAGCTCAACGAAAGAAGAGGCTTTCGGAACGGGGGTCTATTAACGTGTCAGGTGCTAACCGAACAAATTTTCTACCGCGTCTGCTAGCCCGTTCCGTATGAAAAAGGTCATATACGCTGTTGGAAAAGTTGTTCGATTAACACATAAGATAGCCCGTATTAGCAGCTACCGCTTTTATGGCTGTGAAGTGAAATGTTCGGCATCCTTTTCTCCCCACATCTTTCCCTTTTGCCTTTAGATTCGTGGAGGCATAAAAGAGCAAGCATTAGCAGAGTTTCTCGGTGAGGCACGACTCGGATTAGCGATCTCTCTCTACTTCCGTCTTGAAACGACAAAGACTGGTATCATTGCGACAATTACAGCATCGCGATTGTACTTTCCACCGCGTCGTTCCATTAAAGGCTAATAACTTCAATAACTAACACTGCTTCATAGTTTGACAAACTTTTATACGTTCGCGCCCGAAATTGTACATAATGCATCGCGTAGAATGACTGGTTAAACAACCGTATTCAGAGCCGTGTGTAAGCGGCCGTATAATCGTCTTGCCACTGATGCGCGTGCACATTCATCACCGACACAGGCACAGTTCACGTGTGTTTGCGGGAATGCACGATGCAGCCACAGAAAGGCCTACGCCCTCGTTCAAATGTTACGCTTGGCACACGCTCCGCTCCAGAGAACCGATGAATCTCACCTTTCCTTATCGATTCCATTTTTCGATGCTCCACGAGCATTTGCTTTTTTACTTCGATTCAGCGAAGTAACGAATTTCGCCACCTTCATTTAACGTATCAAGTTTAGGAAAGCCGAACTCAATGTTGATAAACGGCGATCTAATGCCGAGAACGATGACAGATTTCATCGATTTAATGTTGTTGAGAAAAATCAACAGCCGACAGCGCACGTTAGAAAAGCGCTTTCCATTGACGGGACTTTCGAGAAAGTACGTTCGCGAATTCTGTTGGAAGGAGAGTCCGCTCGAACGTTCTGTTCTCAGCAGAGATTCCAGCATAGCCGCTCACCCATAAAGATAGATAGGAAAGTCGGTGCTCTTTGCCGATTCATGGCATCGACGGTAGCAAACGAACTTACTGACTTTTTCCTCCCTCTAGATAAAAATTAAACGTCGATGGATCGGTTCTCTGTCTGTCGCGGAAAGAAACGGTGCCATCGACGCACAGAAAAAATCTACCAAGTTTCATTGGCTCGCCCGGTTCCTCGTGACTCTCTTGACCGTTATTACCGTTACTCCAAACGTCGCGTTACCTTTCCAAAAGGACAAGAATCTAGGAACGAGTTCTGCCCGCTTTACATCACAATTGGTTAGGTTTAGAGCCTGTGCGTGCCTCTAATCATAAAAGCGGCGAAGCAATAGAAATATGGAATCGTTCTCGGTTTATTGGTCCTTACCTAGACGTGCAAACAACTTTTATTTAGCAGCGGCGTCTTTCAAGAGTAACGGGCCAGATGAAGCTGATGAAGAATGAAACTTGTTCGGCAGACAATCACTGGACGGCTGGGACAGGGATTCAATTTGCCTCGAACAGATTTAATTCGACTCCGAACAATTATGAATCATCCGTAGAATTCGAGCGACGTGCCAATCGTGTAACGAGCTTGCTACTAGGAAAGTAACGGTACACATCGAGGTGAGAGCAAATGATGGCCCAACCCAGAATAATCAGATCCATCTATTGCATTGACTGCATTTCAATCAACCCCTAGTTTTCTATCGAATGCGTAGGTATTTGATGCTCTGCGCAGCACCTTTCGATGCCGATGAAGAACAAGATTGATACGTCTATCGAAAGAAGGCACAGGCAAACCTTTCAACGAAATAGCGTGAATAGATTTGGCGCGAACCTAGCTGCATCGTTTCACAGGTGATTCGACAATCCGCGTAACGTATTCGCTTGCAACAGCGTGCACAGGCAACGCAGTTGATGGTACCACGCGCAGTACGATACTGCAAAGAATAATTCTCGCAGCATCGGCTTACAATTCGTTTGCGGACCGTCTCTGCACGTCCCTATCTTAAACCGTGTCAATGGTATACCGGAGTTTCTAAAGGAGAAGCATCGTATCGTGCCGCACTTTCGTTCGAGACAATGAACAACACCACACTATGGATGTTCAGTCTACCTCATCGATTATACATTTTCTATTCCATCCGATTTCACACAGGGGGTTAACCCCTTAATTAACCGTGAGATACGACTAAGAAGTTGACGAGGAAAGCGCGTACAGAGGGAAAGTGCGCTACATTTGTCTCACCTTCGAATCCCACGAGCTCTTCCGTTTGTGTTCCATCGCGACGGTCATCCTCGAGTCGTTGGAATGATTTCTTTCCGCTCCATCAACGTTTCCCCGGTATATTCTTTACGCAAAGGTGTAGCAACGTCATGGTAGAACTGAATTTTCGTTTGGTTTGTTAATCTCTGCCAGTGATTCAGATATCGACCTGTATCTTTTAATCTCTATGCGACACGCTAAATACCTTCGTTCATTGCCCTTTTTTCACTGCACTGACAGTTTTGCCAAACCATATCAGTTCCGTGTACCACTGTCTACAGGATTTGCCCCCTTGCGTTCCGATTCCTAATATCTATGCAGAAAAGAAATATGTTACAATTGAAAGTAATTTGAAAATTTTGAATTGATCGAGTCAAGTGGATTGCCGCAATTGGAAGCAGACGGCTAATGGAACGGTGAGCCGATTGCCAGATCGCTCTTTCGCTTCAGGATGCACTTTCACGTCATTACCGGTTTCCCGCAGCACAACACGACGCGGCGCGCCGCGACGTTCAAATAAGCCTTGCATCTGCATTCGCCATCAGAAAACGAAATAATCGAACTGGCTATAGTCCTGCATGAGCACACTGCGATTCTACTTTCTCGCCGTTACTCGTACGCCGAAGTAAATGTGGGCCGTCCGTTTGCAAACAGTACGCGAAATGTTCGAGTCTCGAATCGGTCTACGAATTCAGTTTTGGTACTCCGTCCAGCATACAGATGAGAAAGATACAAACAGCAGAAGGAATGCAGAGAATATGAAATATTTTAGGCTCTAACTTGTTTTTCAAGTCAACTCACAGGGGTAACTGGTTTTAATTTGGAATTCACCGGACAACTCTGCTACTTTCTTATCTACTGCTCAAGAGATTGTCAATGAACTCGATTCTTGATATATGGATAAAACTATCAAATTTCAAGGGTGGCTGGTGAATGGATGTTAACGTACTATATTCGAACAGCATTGACTCGAATTAGGCGGAAGTACAAGATGCATTTTACGGCGATTACAATTGCGTGGGACGCTTAAAACATTACCGATGAGGCAAATACGACGGAGAAGCTCGCGGATGATTATAAATAATGTGTAAACATATTAAATTAGACCTACCTCTATTTTCTCCCTATAGTGTATGTAAATGTTTTAATAGCCGGATAAAAAATCGTTACACTATTTATATCACTGTATGGTCCATTCCAGATTTCTTCTATTTGTTTCTCTACCACAAATCGAGATAAACACAAGCAAGACTTTCAGCCAGTCATTTTTTATGCAGCATCACTGTCCGTCCTAGCTCGAAACAGTTCACTTCTTTTTGACGACAGCTGCGACGGTCAGACCGGAAGAGTTTCCCTTCCTCGACTGCTGGGAACGTAAAGTTGGCCTTTCCCACTCTACGAAACGGCCGGCCACTATTCAAGGCGATCCTCTTTCTTCGTGTCACAGAAAGAAATAACCGTTAACACGACAGCCGAACCTTTGGTAAGCGACGTGCACGCACGAATGTGTAGCGCTCGGCAGTCGACCGCCGATTAATGACCTGGCGAACGTACAAGCGCCCTTCTCCGTCAGGGTGTCGCTTCAGGTATATGCCGCTTACCTGCTCGCCGACTAATTTTCAAGTCCGTTCGGTACAGTTTTCTTCATTTCTTTCTACGCGTTCCCCAATCTCTTACACGCACCATATACTTAATAGACACGATGCATGAAAAAATCCTTGGCTAATTTTGTTCCGCGTATTACTTCTCTGATGCTCGGTTTCATGCGGAGTGCGTGTAAAATGCAATTTCGAAAACCCCAAAGAGTCTGAGATGCTTGTACGGTCTCCGGCGAACTGGTGCCTCAAAGAAAATGTAGATACACACGAAACGGTCGATTAGAGTACTTAATCGTTCAGTTTATTCGTATGGACAGTTAAACGATACATATACATGGTGTGTACGAATTACGTGTCTCTCTCTTATGTCTAATACATCGACAGCGATCAGGGGCGCGTACAGAGCATCGTAAGAAGCAAAGTACCGCCGCGATTGCGCAGCTACGTTAATGATAATAATAAAAATTAAGTATAACTACCCTGTAAAATACGTCATGCGAAAATTCATTGATATTTTATATTCATACTTGATTGTAATTCACTGATACTCGAGAATGATACTATTGTTTCTGGGGTTAGCGGTATAAATAGGTAATCGCTTTTTAGGGTTCAGTAGTTTCACAAGTTTCGGAGGAAATCTACAGGTATGATTAAATTCGCTGGTCGACTCGAAGGCAGTGCCGTCTAAATGCACTGCGGCGAAAGCACCGTGTCAGTTTACGCGATACGTGTGTGCGGGTCTTCGTCCGATCGCTTAAGCCGACACGCTGAGATCGCCGCGATATAGTGTCTTCAAGTGACATTATCACTAAGTCAACCAGCGGGATAATCACCCTGTATATATAGATACATTTGTGTATAATGTAACTGACTTCATATCTCTAGGAATTAATGCAGTTTTCAAGTCGATACTGCAATGATCGTGTATAATACGGTTCCATACCCTGTCCCTTTCGCAAACAAGCGGACCCCGATATATTTTCTGCAAACTCCTGTTCACATAGAATGCCTATGCGCGCTTTTTATACCGTTGCCAGCTTGCAACTATTCGGTTTCGATAGGAGTCTCTCCATTCAGGGTTCTTTGTCAAAACGTTTTCTCGATTTCGGTTGACACAGGGTGAGAAGAAAATGACAATACTAGTCTGTATTGAAGTTACTTAAGAGCCTCACGAGTCCATTTCTCTGGCGAGATACGATGGTCGCACTGTTTCAGAGATCGGTGTCGTACCAGGCTGCGACCTGGTTATTATCTTGCGGCGGTGCAGGAAGTTCCTCTAAATGGTCGAAACTCAGGTCACCCTCGTGCGCTACGTCCATAGTGTCCATCGCGCCATACGTCGACCCTCCACCTATTTCCAACCCTTGCATCGAATCTACTGGTATCTGGTCATAACCTGTTTCGTAGAAAATGTACGATAAACGCAACGTGCTTCCCTCGATAATCCTTATACGATAATCGTGAAGATCTACGCTGTCAAAGATTCGACTGTAGTATTCATAACCGGTAGAACACAATTTTGCAAAATTGTATATTCGAGTAACAAAGAACCATAGAAGGTTTTTGAAACTTTCGAATCGGTCAAGTTTTTCGATTATCACGAAGCGGTTTCAATCATTAATCGCTTCGTAATAGAGCTCGCGATAGCATATTTCAGCAAAATGTATCTTATCTAATTACTTACGAGTACTTTACGATGCGTCTTACCATCACAAAGTACGTACAATCCGATGAAAGTGATAATAATATAGATATACAGCATGCAGAAACATGGGGAATGAAATTCATAAGGAAAATAAATATTATACATCTGTTGTGTTCGATAAAAAAAAAAAAGAAGAAGAAAAATGGAAGCATTCGCAAAACGTGCATTACGTGTGATATCTTTACCAAGTTCAGTAAAACGTGTACTGTGACGAATATATAACTTCCAACGAATAAACTATAAAAAGCGAATAAGGAAACATCTAGCGATTAATAACATTGCACAGAACAGTACGTAAGAGGGAGGTGTCACCTACATATGTTACTGCGAGATACTGTTGATAGCCTGTATTTTATTATAAGTCCATGGGTTATGCTGCTGTTAAAATAACACAGGATTAAATGCATTGCTTCCTTCTTATCGTTGATAATTTTTTAGGAATCAGAGGCTTATAAACACTAATTTCGATCTCGTGCGCAGTACTTGTAGGGAAAGAAGAAGCACGGATGTATAAAACCACATTTCCCTATCAAGTGATTCTCGATACGCTAAACGAAAAACTTGTGCTTCTTTGTAATAGCTACTTGATAACTGGTGAACGTCCAACTTTTATTCGTTATAAAATTTATCGAACGTTTTCACGCCCGAACTATTAGCACCGCGAAATACGAATATCGTATTAAATCCATCTGTTACATTTGATAGTGTGCATCGATCGTCCGAAAGCAATAGTGGGATGAAATGTATGTAGCTAGTGTATCTTACCTTGCGGTTGATACCCTCGTCCGCCATGGCTGCTATGTACGCTAGGGGGTCCTTGTCCATACATACCATCATAGCCTTGATCAGGGCCAAGCATGTCCTGAAGAGATTAGGTAGCTCAGATCAACACGGAAGGTATCTTCTTTCGTAGGCGTTTCTTTAACAGCCAGCGAGGGTACGCGACGAGAAAATCGACAAGCCGCGCGAAGATGAACACCGTTCAATGGGCATTAGAATACACATATGTAGACCGCGCGAGTCGTCGTATGACGCGTTCTTAATAATTGAAACACACCGCGGTCGATCCTGCTATTCATTTGACGGGGGATGAAGACACGAAGGGTGATGCATTGCATTCTCATGCACGACGTACTTTTACAAACCAAGGATCATTTATCACAAATTCCATTAGACAGGTCTCCTATTATGATCTGTCACTCGTGAACCGTAAGTTCAACTCGAACATGGGAATATACTTTATTCGATGCGCGATGCGGACCAGAGCGAAACGCGAAACAGGGATTTGAGCGATAATTACGATAAACACACCTGTACGATTTGATCGGTCATCTTTTCTAACGTACCTATACACATAGTAAGCTGTACGAGCTGGAATAATGGATACCGACATTCACTGTTACAAACTACCTAGTTGTACATTCCTAAACTTACATGGAAGAGAAGACTACGTGTGCAAACACTTGTTCCTAATCTAATAAAACTGCCATGTCGCTATAACGTTCTTGTGGCTTCATTTACTTAACACGATGTAACGAGATAAAAAAGGGAAAACTAATTCTTCAAATGGATTCAACTTACGAACTGACGGCAAATTTGTCTACGATACAGCTTGCACGCCTGTTTCCTGGATACTATTTGAAAGTTAGCGCGGTATAGCGGATATTAAAGTGAATTTTATCGCAGCAGCAGCAGTAGCACATGCCGCTAAGTGAAAACAAAAGCTAATGGCGATGTTACAAGGTGTTTATAAAAGAATAAATTTAGCCACGGTATAAGCGAGGCATGCAATGATACGACAAACTACGATACCTGTAGATCCGGCACCATTCCGAAGTCAGGGTTAGTCCAAGCATTTGTATCTTCGCGGAACAAAGAGTTGGTGAGCTCCGAGGAAAGTCGTTTCTTGTATTCTTGTGGCTTGTCCTCGCTCATGCGAAACAGCACAGCTGCCGCATAAGTCGCGACTCCCTCGTTCCTCGAGTGAAGCAGCTCGGTTAAGGCGCCGGTGGCACCTTCTTGTTCGATTACCTCTGCACCCTCCTTGTCCGCGGCAAGTTCACAGAGTACCCCTGCCGCGACACGTTGGATATTCTCGATCTCGTTATACAACAGCTGCGGGAATAGACCAGAAATACACGCGTAATTGATAAAGAACCATGGAAAGAGGGGGGGGGGGGCTGAGATGCGTCTACGAACCTGCACGAAAATCGGAATTACGTTCTGAGATCTGATAATAACCCTATTGTGTGATTCCCTCGACAAAATATGGAGTGCCCCCACAGTACCCTCTACTATCTCTTCCATTCGCACGCCGCCGTCAGCGTATGCGCCCGACGTTTGTTGGCTTCCAGTGCTGGCTACGGATGACCGCTGCTGCTGATAAAAGAATTATGTAAACCGTATTCCACGTTACATCGCCGTCTCCAGAATGGAGAGAATTTCTTCGAAGGGAACCCTCACCCGTTGCGTCTCTGGATAAGCGCGCATCAGCAGACTGACCAAATGATGAATAGCGCCGTGCTCGCGTAGTGGGCCGTGGTTCGCAGGGCAGAGGGCCAGGTTGCGAATTAGTCCGATTACCGCTTTAACGAGCGGCCAGCGCGAAGGTGGATGCAGAAGCTTCACTATGATCGGAATTCCATAGTTCTGGCGGATCGAATTCTGCGCCGTTTCCGCTTCCAAGTGGCGCGAAGTCAAGTGACGGAGCGCGCACACCGCCGGTTCGCTGATCTCTTCCCGACTAGGCGCGTAATTGATCGTGCGTATAAGTGCGTCGACACCGCCCACTTGACATACCATAACTTTGTTACGCTGATTGTTGCAAGTCAGATTCGACAAGATACCAGCGGCACATGTAACGACATTTACGTCGGTGGAGCCGAGAACTTGTACAAGACTGTTCAGTAAACCTTCCACGCCATCGACTTTGGTACCGGCGTCCGATAAATTCCGTAACGTCCACAGACAATTCTGGACGAGTCTCTGACTTGGATGACCTAGATGCATAGCGAGGGCTTGCATACCGCCAGCCTCAACTATTACCGGTTTATTGTTAACACAAACGGACAACACTTTCAAGGCTCTCGAGGTTGTCCACAGCAGCTTCTCGTAATCGAAAGTGCGCATAATGCGGACCAGCTCTAACGGCCCTTGAGAAGCTAATATGATCAGCTTGCTCTCCTGGTTACCGTATGCAAGAATTTGCAGGCAATCCGTTACTATGGCTAAGAATTTAACATTGTTCCGGTGAAGTAGAGCAACCATTTTCTGTAATCCCCCGGAAAGGCGAACAGCATTTTTAGAGCCCTCCTGGTGCAAGAGTAGATTATGCAGCGTCGTTATGGCGTAAAAGAGGACCGACTCCATCGGAGAACTTAGAAGCTTCACGAGAGCAGGTATGCCACCGCTCTTGAAAATGGCCAGCAAACCTTGTCTATGATGAGATAAATTGTGCAGCGTACCAACCGCCGCCTTAGTCGACTCGAGATCGTCGCTGTTAGAAATGGCGCGAACGAGGGCGGCCACCATTTGAGTGCTGTTCATAATAGCATGACGGGACGCCTCCTTTTTCGAGAGTTGATGGACAACCATCGCCGCCTTGGACACGACAACCTGGTCTTCGTCGTTTAATAATTTTATCAATTCTGGTATCGCGCGCGTTGCGAGGTCTGCGTCATCTTGGTAATTGATCAAGTTGACGACCGCGTGTTTCAGCATTTGGCTCGGCTCGGCCAATCTCTGAACAGCGGTAGGTTGAGCGGGATCGAATTGCGTGGAGGGAATTTCTATACCCTCCTCCAATGTTTCTGGGAACATTGCCGCCCGGACGCGTTGAGATCTTGTGTGACTCAATTGCTGATTCATTTCATCGACCTGATCCGGCGTGAAACCCTGGGCGAATCCCTGGTCCAAGTCGAACATCAATGGATCACCCTCTATCTCATCGTCCTCCTTGCCCGACAGCGATGGTGCTTGAGTAACAGCACCGGAATGTATTCCTGAATCACCCATGTATGAATTTTGCTGCCACATCAGGGTCTGTTCTTTGGCAGAACCCATGGGTAAGTCACCCAAGCCTTGATAATTTCCATGAGACACTGCAACATTAATGACCATGAGGTGAAACCAATTTTGCACGTGCTTGACTCAGAGCCACGTACGCTAATTATTACTTACTTGGTCTTGATTGATTCGAAGACATTTGATAACTCATGGCTCCTATGGGAGAGTCTATCCACACCTAAAATGACAGAATGCTATGTTGTGTGCTGTATGCCTGCGAGAGACCGGATTGCCAAGACTCCGCGTATGGAGCGCCGACAGAGAGGTGAGAAGAAAAAATGAAGGTACAGGGCGAGAAAAAAAAATACTATCAATACAGTGTCCTAAGCTTAATGGAGCAAACTGCAATATCGAAGCGTAATGCGAACGGCGCTATACCTGCCTCGACTATATAGCGTAAGAGTAATAACGGATATGTTGTTCGATCTAGTGAAGCAAGAATTACTCGTGTCCCAATCGAGATTTCAAAGATGCCACGACGCGCATAGGGTCAGTGCACCACTGTATCGCGAAGAATGGAAGGAGAATGCAACTGTACAGAATGTGGGCATGATCAAAAGACTCCTTTCAGCGTCCCACCAACTTCCACTTTTATCCTTTGAACACAAACCGAGTACGCGTCCGTTCGATCGAATGCGGCAAGACGCGCGTCTATTAGAGATGCACACGAGGCACGAACGATGCTCGATTTCCTAAGGCACAGGTATGCGCGTGGGCGTGCGGAACAACAAAGGCTTTCAGAATGTAATGCATCACCATTTTCCAGGATCCACGAGCGACGGAGAGTGAAGAGCGTGAGAGTGGCAGAGACGAAAACGGAAGGAAGGGGTCACAGGGGAACTGATTACGATACACGTTAATAGAAGAGAGAAAGGGAACGAGGAATTGGGCGAGGAAGCGAGTACGAGAGAAAGAGGGGGAGAGAGAGAGTGAGAGAGAGGATGAACACTTTGACACACCCTGCGTAAACACTACCGTCGCGGAAATGACAATTTTTTTCTCGTATCCACCGATGCAATGGCGAATGATAAAGTTATAATCTACTTACCGTACCGTGAGGATCGACCAAAGACGATTACGTGAATCCTGCTTGAACAAAGACACGAGTGACTCACTACGTTACGTTGAATCCACCGAATTCCCTTTCGCCCGTGACGCTCAATCCACCTATCTCTCTATGCAGGGAGCTCTTGGCCTTTCTTGCCTCGAATCCGTCAACTAAAGATGGTGGAAAACGACGCGAACCGTCGATCTTACCGCCACCTGTAGTGCGCGCTGATCCCAGATGGCAGTTGCGCTCCGTCCCGCTCTCTACCCAAGAAGAAACCTCAATTAGCTGCTTCCCTGTACAAGAATATTTATCGATTTTTACCCCTCGTAAGTATTCGATCCCGCCTAACTAAACTTACTCATTTCATTTCCGATGACCCTACGACTCTCCTCCTCTTATTCCTATACCCGTAATTTTTGATATGTACTTTTAATCATAATTTAGATGTATCGTTTAAGGTTATCAGCCCCAATAGCCAAGCCAGGCCGGTCAACGCCGTTATACCGGCCAAAGTCGAGCCAAGTTTGGCCGTCGACATTCAATGTCACATTAGCAGCTAAATGGCGATCAACCGTTCGCAGCGTACGTTGTATCGAACGGGCGGCTCGCGATAACAGAGATCCTATTCCGGAGTTCGTCCAAGGAAAAATTCTAGGGCTCTGAGGAAGAACCGCCAATTCGATACCGTCGATGCCAACAGTTGATTGCCATTTAGCTTGGCCCGACTTTGGCCAGCGTTGCTGCCACTTGGCTAGCAAATGGCTATTAGGGAGTTGAGGTCTGTCGAAAGTAATACAAGATTTTCGATAAGCGCGCGGCAAGTTTTCAATTTTGAGCCTAGTACTCTTGAATGTCCGCCGAAATCAATTGTAGGAATATCGGAAGATAATGTTCTGCAATTGCGAGGATCAATTTCAATTAAAAGACACTTCCCCACGACAGGGCAATTTTTTAATGGATTCGTGGATATTTGTCTATCCGCTGTAAGTCAAAAATTTCTGATCGAGTTCGGGAGTAAATCGTGCAGCTGGACAGCTAGAATGCACACAAAATAACAGACACCAGAGTGCAAAGTAAAATATACTGGCCGTTTGGCGGGAACACCATTCGTTATCGGCTGCACCCACGCCGATTAATTTTCGGATGCGTGATGGCGGTAGCGTTCCTTCCGTTTCATACAGCGATGATACATTTTATGTCAACGCTGATATCGAACGAATAATCAGGAAAAAAAAAGAAACACCTCTCTCAAGTAATCGTGCGTCGATAGTAAAGTATCGGCACGTAAACCTTGAAGACGTAAAGTTAATGCTTGTTCTTGTAAGTACCAATAGCAAGCATTAACTATATTTCGCATGATTTGAAAGATGAATAAAATTAATCTCCGTTCACGGCGGGTATTGAATTTTTTCCGATAACGTACTCAGTCATACGCTTCAGGAATCGCAAGAAACCCGCGTAACTATGTATTTAGATGCACCGCACACCAGAAAACACACTTTTCTTGTGATGCATGTAGATTTATTTATGCAATACTGGACTCCCCCTCGTACCCGTAGGTTTCATTAAAGGGGGAGAGGGTGGGGGCCGTGGCCCACGCCTTGCTATATCGAGGATACTGCTCTCCTTTAGCAGAGTGACAAAAGTGGACATGTACGTAGAGATCGTTTGGGCGATCCATCGATCGGTTTTACGAAAGACAACGACCGCAGAAACTAGTACGGTCTAAAGGGATCGAGGTCTCGTTCGCGCGTTTGGGGTTCGATATTTTTAATTTCGCACGGCCCTCGAAAAAAGCATGGTGCCATCTTGAAGGTGGACCAGGTAGAGAGCATAGAGGGTGACAGATGCCCCCTCAACGGCATGTCTCCCCACCTACGCGGTATGCTGCTGACACGAGCGTTTATGTCTGCATAAATTCTCATTTGAGCCCCGATAATAAAGTAAGCACACGAGGGGGACGGACACACGTTGGCCGGTTCGGCGAGCACAGGCTGATACATAGATCACCGTCGAACGCGGGGAAAGAGTTGAACAGTGTTGAGGGGAAGAGAGAGGACGAGAGAGCGAAAGCGCGGAGATCAGAGGGGATGAGGTGCTCGGGGGCTAAGAGGTTCGCAGGGACGGAGGGACCAACGATGGCTAGGCATATATTTATGTGTATCTACATATACATATAAGGTACACACGGACTTGCGTTGCCTTTCGAACGAGCCACTACACAAAGCTGATCGCACACACGGACATAAGATTCTCGAGATGCAACGTTCTTAATTATATGCATTCTCAGAATCCGCGTTGCTCTCCTCCGCTCAATGCCGGTGTGCATATGCTGCAATGCTTCGTGGTCGCGCGGTGGGAGGGATGGTAATCGCTGTACTTCATTTACCGTTTCATTTTGGAGCGAGCGAGCTAATAGGAGCATATGTATATGGTAGCCACGATTTCCCTGTCTCTGCATCATCTCCGATCATGAATTTGTTTTTCTTCGGATCGATTCGAGCGACCGAGATTCGCGAATCTACGAATGCATGTGACTAATCGGTATCGCTCTGTCGTGGATGATCAAGCACGGTCAAGTTTGGCAAGTTACCAGAAAATCTATATTGCGAAAAGGCGAGAATGACCATTTTTGTCCCGAGGGATTGATGCGAGACTACCCGGAAGAACTTTCGCAAACACAGTCGTATCGCCTGACACCGTTGATGGAGTAGTCTCGTGGCTAATGTCGCGCGAGGATAGTGAACACGGTCAGCGTCGAGAACGACGGCGACGAGGACAACGACGACGGCAATGAACGGTTTGCTCGCTTCGTGCAACTCCCAAGATGCAGACAAATCAAGAGCATGCCGAAAATCGTGGTGGAAGGTTGATGGATCAGGGATGCGAGGGTAACTGTTCGAGATGGGATCAGGGGCGTGCCTCGTATGCCGCGGTGTCGTCGAATCGAAACCTTTGCCGAAGGTCATCGAGATCAGCGTACCCGGCACGTCGATCAGACGATTTTGTGCGGCACACCTGCGCTCAGGCTTATCCGGTCTGCGCTGAGCGGTTCCTTGCGCGCACAGCGTGTGGGTGCGAGCTGACAGCTCCTATCGGAATGGCTTGGATAGGTTATTGGAGGTCCTCAAATGGTATCGAACAAGGTTCTGCTGCGGTACGCGGGGCGGGTGATAAGAGGGAGCGGTTTCTCTAAGTATCGCGAGAGCGACGCATACTACGTACCGCGGTGCACACACTGTGCGTCGAAACGCGAGTGTATGGTCACTAGCCCGATTCGAGTCCGTCTCGAACGTATGTCGATTTCCGTACGGGCAAACGTGTGCGTAAGCCGAATGCACGCGCGTGTACGAGTCCGAGATTGGCCGGTCTACTCGATGCCGAGGGAAAAGATACTGCGGGACGTGGCCATCACTGATGAGCCAACCCACACCGTGCGACAGCGACAAACAGGACAGCACCGGGACAGGACAGGACCGTCTCGCTCGGTATCAGGACTGTAAATCCGGGATTTTATTCGCCCGGTATCGAGGTTTATAGTGTCCTCAGTGGCGCGAGCTTGTGTACGGCGCTTGGTCGCGTACGTGTGGCTGAGTTATGTTCAACCGTCTCCCGGCAAGACGTTTGCATATCTCCGCTCCTTCGCCCTCCTATACGAAGCAACGTCTCCGAAAGGGAAGAGTCGAATCAGGGGAGGAGAAGAGCCGGAAAGGACGATCCACGCCGCCATCCTCCCCTCGGAGAGGAACTCCGTTTACCTCGGTCCGTCATCCTCCGCCTCTGTTCGCGAAACGAGACCTTCCTGAAAAACGCGCGGTTTATCTTGGCCCCCAGTATCCCCCGTATACTCTGGGTATTAACTGGCTGTCCGGCGAATCGAATTTATCGGACGGCCTGCCTTTATCGAACGCCCCCACTTAACGTCCGGCTTAATTAGACACAGGCCGACCGGTGTGCTTAATGACGAAGGAGTCTCGATGACTCGCCAGGACGAGCGCTTCTACTGCCAGCCGATCGTCTTTCACGCCTATCGCAAAGTCCACGTTTCTATGTTGCTCATCTTTACCAGCCAAATCTCCTACCCCTCGCCCTCCGTCTGGACCACCGACATAACCTTCCGAAAATCGCTTGCACATCCTGCAGGCCCTTTTTTAATCCGGTTGCATCCTACGTTTTTCTCCTTTCGCCTCTTTTCCCTGGCCGTTCTTACAGCCCATGCCCATGCAACTCTATCGTGCCTCTACCTGTTACACCAATCGGGAGAGAGAGAGAGAGGGGACAGGAGAAAGAGAGCATAAGCAAATGAGGGAGAGAAAGCAGCAACGACACCTTTCGCGTCACCCGTCACAAGACCTCCAAATGTCCTTGACATCACACGACATCATTTCGATGATCTGCACGCAGATCCGTCTAAGATTGGACGCTGAACTGTACATGCGGAGCGGTGTGTCTCTTACGCGAATCGAGAATTCAATGTGACTGGGGCACGTTACTCGGCTCGTCGTACTTGCCCTAACAACTGCGCTCTCGATCGGATCGAGTGAGAACGAGGAACGATACCATCAAGTGCAAGGCACAAGTGGAGGGAAAGAGCCGCTTACCGCCGTTGTCTCTTCCCCATTGTTATTGAGCGGGCGTCTTAAACCTACAGGAGGTAGTCGCGCTGCCGACGTTGACCAAACTATGTTCGGGTTAACGATAAATTATCGGGGTAGTACTAGAAATTGATTACGCGCGATTGAGTACTAAGGCTGGTGCGATAAATACCGGTTAGTCGGTAATCATTTATCAGAGATTTGTATTAGCCATAGTTGTTCTGGATTGCTCGTGAAATTCTCGAATTCGCGCATGAAATGCAGACTGTCCAACGTTGTTCTTGGCGAGTCGAAGGGCCGACCGCAAAGATTCACCCGGTAAAAAGGTTCTCCCCCGTTCGTTCGATGCTGATTGTGCAGCCCTCGAACACGCGACGTTTCGCGACGGGATTTGAACGATCGGCACGCAGGAACGCCGCTGACCGCATAGGGAAGAAAACGAGACTTATAGAAATAAATTCAATTGCAAGAATAATTATCGCCGCTTATCCCCGTATAAAGTAGGATATCCTACGGCAGAACTCGTGACAGGTACCAATTACCTTCATAAATGAGAAGCATTCAATTCAATTTTCATAAATAAGAGCTATTCAAATGAGAGGGGTGGGGGGGGTAGGAGGAGTGAGACGAAGCAGGATAAGAGCAAAGGAGGAGAAGCAGTGGCTAAGGTGAAAAAGACGGGGAGGCAGCAAGAGGAAGAAGCGGAGAAAGAGATGACGAGGATGACGAAGAAGAAAGGCAGTCGCAGGAAGGGACGGAGTTGAAGAAGCAGAAGAAGAATCTGGGATGCGGGAAGAAGAGAGAATCGGTCGAAGAAGGTGGAGAACGAAGGAGGCGGGATGGCAGCGAGTTTTGGTGGCGGGGAAGTGATCTAAGCGATGCGACAGCGGGGAGTAAGCTGGATATATTGCCGCCTGAGAGCGCGCTGTTTTCAACCAATTATTTCTACTTGTGGTTGCATGACGGGTACGGGCATGGCCACGGCGGGGTGGGTCGGGGGCGGCAGTGTACGAGAAAGAGGCGAGTTAATGCCATAAATACATCAGCGTTATGGATGCCAGCAATTATATGAGCCCCGACGAGGTGGAGCGCCTCGTTGTGTGTATGTATGTATGTATACCGCCTATATCCTGTATCAGCCTATACAGACACTTACATGTATGTATGACATGATCCTTCGGCCCCGGATACCTTGGCCTCACCTCAGTTGCAACTGGTTCGGTTCTCACGTTAAATCGAATCCGCTGCCAATCGAATTATTTTTGCCCATCGTCCTCGTTTCGTCATGCTTGTGCCCGCGATGAAGCGTGCACAACCAGGAACAACCGACCTACCTCCCGTTTCCTTCTCCTTTAGCGCTGTCCCTTTGCAAAGGACAGAGGGTTGAACGAATGTTCTGCGAAACAAGCAAAGTATCTACGCGCAAGAAAGGAGCGGAGGAACGGGAAGGAATGGTTTATTTTAAAATTCTGATGCGCTCCGGTCTTTCTGCTCCCCCGTCCCATGATACGCGCGTATGCCACGTATGCGCGTATACTTACGTGTTAATACGTCCGACAGCGAAACCGATACGAATTTAAGGCAGCTGTAGGCGGTAAGCGAATACGAATATTTTTGACAATATTGCGAATGCGAAACGTGCCGCACCGTCAGATTTCCGACCGTTTTCCCAGCGTACGCGAAGATAAGGCCGGCACAGACGAAAATGAATCGAATGATTTTATTCGCGGCACAAATCAACAGATTATTTCCTCTCTGCTGGACCTTGGTTTTGCCTGTACGCCGTACCGTACTTCGTGGTCTTGTGAAATTGAATCGTTGCTTTTGCAGCCTTAAATTATACGTCGTCGCCAACGCCCACGCGTACCAACCCCAAGATATTCACACGCGCGCGATAGTGCTTCCATTTGAGAGTCCCCTGCGTTTTCTGGATTAAAACGTTTGTTTCGACGGGCTTGTCCTGTCCCGCGACTTCTTTCATTGCCTGTTTTCTAACTTACTCTTCCTCCCGCTACCTTTATATTTTCCTTTCGACGATGTAACGAGTTGTTGGAGCATCGACCGTGCACGCGTGCCCGTTTAATATTTCGGCAATGGCAAGGTTCTGTGCGGAGGCTGTGTCCGCGCTTATGCCTTCATTCCCGTGTCCCATTCGTTGTGAAAGCGTGCCGTGTAAACTGGGAAATACGAGAGACAACGAGCATTCAAGGGACATTTACCGATCAATCATCGCGGAAGTATCCGACGAAGAACGTAAATCGAGCTGGCGCAAAAGCTGAGGCTTCCCGCGAGTGGTTGCGCGCGATTCTCGTGCGTGGAACCCATAATTCTGGTCCGTCCATCGTGCCAGGCCTCCATCCGCGGAGGCGATTGGCCGTAGCCACGGGTGTTCCCGACGCTTTCTGGCCTTACACTCCTTCTTTCCTTTCATCCTTTCCACCTACCTCCTTTCCCCATTGCCGCTGGCGCTCTCCTCCCTCGGCATCCTCGAGATCTCTCTTTTAATTCTTGGGGGCTCAATTAAAATCGGGACCGGCTTTCTTCCTCCCTCGCCAACCACGCGGTTGCCTTTATCGGCATTATCTCTGGGAGGCGTCGTTGTGCTTTTCATTGCGCTCGGCTAGCTTACTAAACGGCTGTTGCTAGATCCACGATTCCGTAGAAACGATTCCGTGCCTTGCTCGCGATAAGTGCTCTCCAATTAGTGCGAAAACATTTCTCTGCAGTCTTTTGCCGCGGAGGCACGACTACCGACCGGAGAATTCGATCTTAACGATCTAAGGAACGTGGATTTCATGACCCCAACTGACTCTCATGGCCTCCTCCGTAACATGTTTCTGGAGGAACGAAAAACCGGCGGATCCACTCTTTCGTCTCCCAATCGTTCGGGGCAGGGTGGCGTTACCTGGGCAATCGGTTTACGCGAAACCATGGTGGTAAGCCGGTCAAACGAAAAACGAGACCTGTGGGCCGTGCGCGCTTGCCGGGCCCGTTGCGGATTATTCCGTCGAATGTATTTTAATGCGTAAAGTAGCGTAAACACCTGCCGCCGCTAAGATATTCGGCTGGCAACTTTACGATGGACCTTATCTAGCAACACAGGAACGGACAGCGAAGGCAAACAAAGTATCATCGTCGAGACGTATCGGCGGTCCGTGGTGTACTGTAAATCCTAAAGGGCCGTCCATTGAACCGGGAGAGGACCGGGCTATTAGGACCATCACCGGGATGCTAAATGACATCGGTGGAGAGCGCTTAGTCCGGTTAAGGACGGCATAAAGTTGCGTATACGAAAATGAATGTTTGCTGGAATTTATTATTGCCGGGCCCGGCTCGTAATTCAAAGGAGGTTGGCGTTATCTTCATCAGAGGATGCACCGGCTCGGACCAAACACCGCGTGAGCCCTCGCGATGCTTCACGTCGCTCACATTAGAAACGTTCGTACGGTTCGCCCAAACATCTGCTTGTCTGCTTGTTCTTGCACGAGAGACAACGTATGAAATTTTCCTACAATGATGGGACCCCGAACGATCCTTGTATAAATTGATCGGCATGCTCCTCGATTAACGATCAAGGAATCGTTTCTTGTCCCAGTTTAACACATCGATGCAATAAGAAATAAAATCGCAATCTCCATTTGATTCTCCGCGCTTTTGATATCGCTAACGGCATTCCCCTGATCTGTCGATAAACGAGGAGATACGACTGGATTTGGCAGCCGTTTCGTGGAAATATTCAATATTTACGCCACTGTTCGATCGCCCGTCAGAATCAGGTAAAGCCAGTAGAAAATAAGAGCAACGGAAGGCAAGCTGACGTGGGAGTTACCCACGGTAAAAGAGGGCTGGACAGCAGGCGGATAAACCATAGACGCATCGGTTGGCGCGCTTTGGAGAAGATGGCGCTAAATGTACTTTGGAAGCCGGCTTCCGTTTCCTCCTTGCGATCCTCTTTTCTCCCTGGCTTCGCGCGTCGAAGATGCTCGAAAAGGCTAAAGGGGGTAAGGAAAACGCGACGTACCGCACGCGGGAAGGTACGGGGATGATGGTACAAAACAAAAGGAAGCAGAAGGTAATCGCGTGAGGCGCGAACAAAGTAAAGCAGCAGCTATCATAGAAGAGGAGAAGCAGAACGAATGGACAGAGTATGGGTATCGCGAGAGGACAGCAGGTGCTTTTTCGCCACGAGCGAGTAAATCCGGCGACTCCTGAGGCGTTCCTCCGATATTGCGATTCGTGTCCTCCGCAACACGTGCCTTTGTATCAATTTCGTCACACGGTTGGCCCTCCTCTATCCAAGGGGGGGACAAACAGCCTATTCGTAAAAGCGGGCAGGAAGAGCGGAAAGGGTCGTGTCCGATGGAACATGACAGTGGTCGTTGGTATGGTTCCGCGCGATCTCGCACGGGCCTGTAACCAGAAAAGACAGGCAAAAGGACGTTTTTGTTTCGCAGTGACATTTATTTGGCTGCAAGGGAACGTGGGCTTCTCGTTTTGCATAAGTCAGGTGTGTCTGTATAGGAGTAGAGGCACTGCGATATAAATCCTCGCGCGAGGACGCTGCCCAGTGGCTACTTTCGTCTTTCTCCCCTTTTCCTCTTTCGTTCTCATCTTTATCTTCCTGTCTCTGGTCTGGATGCTCGCTCTCGTTTCTTCTTGTTTCGCGATGCCTCTCCTCCTCCGTCCCCCTACCTATCAGTGACCACCATCTTTTCTTCTTTGCTTTCCCTTCGCCACTTGACTGGACTCGGGCGCACTATGGTGCACCCTGTTCTGCATATAATGCACCGACCACCCCTTCCTCTTGCCGTTCCTTCTAGCTTCGCCTCCGCGCGTGCATGTCCACCGGCGTAACGTTGATGACCCACGAAAGGATCATTACCGAGCCAACGGGCACCTCGATGTTCTCTCCTGCTTCTCCCTCGGCCAGCATGGGAAGGTTCGTTTAGATGCCGAGGCGGCTACCAGAAACTAACGAGCCGATAAGCTAGTCTCGTTTCCGTCCCCCAAAGACGTCCATTGCGTTCGATTTCGTAAATTAGATCATCTTGTTGGGGTTTCGATGCGGTGCAACCGATCCCAAAGAATTTTGGTGTCCCATACTTTTTGTCGGGGAAATTCCGTCTCTGTCGGTCAATACTTGTACCGCGGAATTGTATTTGATTTGTCATTGTATTTTATAGGATAGCACGACGCCGTTCCTAGAGTAGCGACATGAAGCGAGGGGGTAGGGCAAAGCAAAGGGGGACAGCGCGAGAAATAAAGGGATGGGCGAAAGAGGCGCCGAGTCGAAAAAGAAAGGCGACGACACCACTTTTGGCCGCGAATAATTCAGACGGGGGAGTCGTTTAAATGTCGGGGCACGTCGCTCGACAGGTGTAGGCATCGATTAGCATAAGGTAACGACGCCAACGAGCACGTAAACACGTCCCAACCGGGGGATCGATGGATCACGATCGCACCGATCTTTCCACCGATCATGATTAAAATGGGTCGTTAGATTGTTCGACGTAACGGATCGGCCGTTCGTCGTTTAGAACGTATCCGTGAGGAATTCTCTATTATACATATTCTTACTCTCGATCCTTCCCCAGCGCTGTCCTCTTTTTGCTTTCCGCTCTTCCATTGCCTCCCTCCTTTTCCTTCTTTCTCTCTAACGTTTCTGTTCTGTGCAGCTTCTTTCACCTGCCCGAGTGAAGCCCGGCCAGCCTTGGCAGTGATTAACACTCAAGAAAGTAGAAACACCGGCTCGCGTATACGTCGGCCTCAGTTTGCGCCAGCAGGTTCAAGGTTCTTCTAAAAACGCAAGGATAATCTACGTTCAGCTTTTATGCATAAGACACGCAAAATCGAAATCTTTCTCCCGCTGTTCGTGAGAAAGAAACGATATAGGGTGCGCGGGCAATCCCATATGCATACGCGGTCGCAATCACTTGTTCCCAATTGTATCGATTCATCATGTAATAATAGCTCATTACCCGATCGCATTGTGGGCTATGGAACTAGTTAAGGAGGACATTAGTTTTTTGTATCCTCGTACGCGTATGCGGCAAGCGGAGCAGGACAGTCCTTATAAGGGTTGTCACTGTGGGTGCCCGGATAGGATAATAAGATACTACCTCTTTGCTTCTGGATCGCGGACAACGGGCGGGGGACGTACAGATCGTGACCGTTCTGTCTCGAGCGACGCATACCCATGTTCACGTTGCCCGATCGGGCATTGTTGTTCAAGGTATAATGCGCTCCGCAGCTTCCGAAACTTCCTTTCTGGAGAAACTTTCGATACGTTCTGTTAGTAATTATTTGCGAAAACTTGAAAGCGCGAAGGGTCGCGCTTTCTTGGGAAACCCGGACGTCGGGAGTACGTCCGATTTCTCTGGCAAACCTATAACTCATTCCGCGAATAGCCTTCAGAGTCTCGAGTGCGACCTAAACCGATACGTTGCCGTGGCAAATGTCGAACAAACGTATAAGGTGGTGGTTGAGCATCGAGGTACAACCAGAATCGGACGCACCAGGGACCCGCAGATCCTATCTGCTGAGCGAGTTTACGTAGAAATCCGCGTTCTCTACAGACGAGCTGGACTAACCCAACTTAACCGCTCTCGAGTAGTCAGCCCCCTCGGCTTCTGGTATCGCACTGCGAATCGTCTGTGGAATCTTTGCCGCATATATTATCGAACGCAGGGACTGTCGCGGAAGGTTAGGGAGCCGCTATGAATTGTCTCCAAACGAATATTATCGTTCCCAACGAGCACGTTAAATTGATCTCAGTCCGAAATCGAAAATGTTCGGCTGACTCTCGCAGACCAGAGTATAGTTTTATTCTCCACTGACTCGGTAACGTTGAGAGTGACACCGGCGTGGTAATGGGGTTCTAGGCCCCCATTCTCGGGTAACAAAAAGAAGCATTGTCCGCACAATCTATCCTATACTCTGGCCTGTGGTATCCTTACCCGAAACCCGCGACGTTTATGGGCCCGTATGGTGGTCGCTCGGAGCAAGCTGATCGGTTCATAAAGCATTCGACCGCGATCCGCTGGTAGCCACAAATCAACTCAACTGGATCGTTTGGGCCCAGCGTTTCAGCGGTCTGTGGTGCAGCCAGGCTATATCTGTCGGAATGTACCTATGGTCTCGCGCTGCCCCACCAAGACAAACTAACTTCACGGATAGATACGAATGAACCGTCTCAGAGACAACACCGAACCTTCGTCTTCTTCGTGGTCTCTCGTAACGGACGAGCCGCGGTGTGATACACGTAAAGCGACGGCCTTAAATCACCGCAGGCCCGAACGCCACATCCGTCCTCCTCTTCCCCTCCCTCACCTTTGCCATCCCCGCCCCAAACCCTTCCCTTTATCCGTCCCTTTCGACTCGAAGGGGACGCAGCACCTTGGCCGGAGGGCCTTCGGCCCACGGGATAGATGGATTTATAAGGAACCGAGAACAGGCTGGGCTTGGGGGATTCCTACGCATCGACCCGCAACTTACCTTCCACGTGCCTCACATTATCGACATCCGATTACATTCGATCTGTCCTCCCTGCTGCTCGTGATCGTCGAATCGTCTCGATACCAATCTCCTATCGGCTAAACCCGGCCTAGCAATCCGGCTTGTTTTTCATTTCAAAGAATGCCAATGGGGTTTCACGGGTATCGACGGGGGTATACACGGTGAGAGATGTAATCGCGGTAAACGGGCAAGATCGATACGATATAGAGCAAATATGACGGCGCATTAACGGGGGATGCTGGGAGGAAGATTTTCCGATGACATCCTCCTTGGGGGCAGCAAATGCCTCCGCGTCCCCTCTGTGTTCTTTATCACCATCCTGGAATGCTTGATAACATTTGATTTGTTTCAATCGTAAATATGAAGACCGCGCAATATGGCTCCCTCTTCCTCGAGCGAGGGATCGCGTAGGTGGTGCAGCCTCGCTTCGCAGAACATACGTGCCGGCATGCACGCGGTGCTACAACCTGCAGGTTGCCGTAATTGCATCGCGCGCGCGTTACACCCAGAACGATTATTATTAAACGGTGGTACGAGCCCGCGAACGAACGTCCGACGCCATCCCCGTCGCAGTTGTCGCAGTCGCCAGCACGTGCCCTTAAATCCTCGGAAATATGTGCGGGCCAGTCGATGCGCGGCGACGGCGTGCGTGGGGCAGGGAAACGCGAGCTTAATGTACACGCACGAATGCGCGCATCGTGTTTTTCGATCGAGCTTCGGCGTCGTATCCTTCAATTCGTCGTTCGAGGATAACACCCTGCTCCGGCTTTGGTCTGTCGTGTGCTCGCGTGTACGTGCAGCTACGCACACGCGACACGACCGCGTTTCTGCATTTGCATTCTCGACGCAAGAAGTGCGCGCATGCCGCCAACTCGGGAGGCATCGAACGTTTAATTCAAGATACGTGAGAGTGTTGAGCTGAAGGAAGAGGGAGGGAAGAACAAAGCTGCCGTACTGACAGGGAGAGGAACGCTGCTGTACAGGGGTGAGGTTGGAAGAGATACAGAAGTTGCGTGCGTATGAGCGAGTTACAAGGAGGGACAGAGAGTGAGAGAGCGGTAGAGAAGAACGGAGCCTAAAGCGTAGGGTAGCAATTGATGGGACAGGGTGGCGCGTTTGTTGAGCTAATTACTGTAAGGCGAGGCGCTTACGCGCGCCGCTACATACAAACGGCATTAAAGGTGGTGGCCATCAATCCCCGTGGGTCCCCTTTTCCAGTCCTGGCAATGCGCCTCCTTCTATCCTCTGCCGTCCTCCCGACTCGCCACCTCTCTCTCTCTCTCTCTCTCTGTTCTCACGGACCACGCGGCTGATCCACGCGATACTCTGTCTCGATCGTGCCTGAAAAATTTCGGAGGCGACAAAAGAAGAGATCGACGGTCGTCGACCGGCGGTTATACATATAGCTGGCAAAGTGCGAAAATCCGCGGACAACGAGCTGACGCGACGGCGTGATGCGTCGTAAAATAATCACTGCCGATAATTAAGATGGCGTTTCGACACTTGTGCGTGTACAGCCCGACACCCGCTGTCTGCTCGCGACGTGGCATCGAGCTCACGCGTGTAGACACGCGAGCATGGGTCTGACCCATCAGGAGAAAATATATCGGCCGCTCTCGGCCCATTCCACCTCGATCCTCCGCTTTCGGTGTTTGCCGTTCCGCGGGACGGAATGCCAGCGATTCTCGCAAACTTCGAGACACCGAATATCGTAAATGGTCAAGGCTCCTCTCCTCGACTCGTCCTTTGCGGGCAAAAAAGGAACGGAAGAAAGAAGGGAAGAAGCAAAGCGATGCTGAGGCGGACCGGCGAGTGCCGTACGCGAGAGTTCAGCTGTCACGGTAGAAAGTATTGCATGGATTCATCCGGATAAAGCTTGCTACGATCAATCACCTCGCGATTAACCGAACTGCCTGCGAAATTGAACTCGAACAGCGTAATTTATAGTCCTTTTTCCTGGATAAGATAAGACGTTGTGACCGGTGACACGACCGCTCTGCACCGCCAGATCCTACTCCCCTTTGCTAGATGGAGGCTGTTCTAACTGAACGCGACGCCAAAATTTAGGGGACGGATCGTTGAATGATTATACACTTGTAAAATCGTATACACCGTTCCGACTGGTTGAACTCTATTATTCTCTATCAAAGTAGATGGCACGATGGAGCATCAACAGGAGGAGAGAGAAACGTCCCTAGCAGTGACATAAGTTGTCGAGTGTAATTAGGGATATAAAGTCCGCGGAATTTCGCGAACCACGCTGCCCGGCCACGATCATAAAGAGGGCGAGTGTTCTGGCGTAACCCGAGGCCTGCAGTCGTGCTCCGAGAAGGGGCTGCTATAGAAACGACGAGGACGCCTTGGGGTTAGGATGGTGGGGGGCGTCTCGGTGCCGACGTCGTTCTGCCAACCCCACGGGGCGCCGCGCCGGCCTCGTTATATCTTCATTAAGCGGTGTACCTAACCATCCTGTCGCGACTTCTTAGCACTATGCAGTTCACGCTAATTCCACGTCACTTTTTCTTTCCACGTATCGTTTTCGTTATTGTTCAGCGAAAAACTTGCAATAAAAACGGTTCGTTTGAATGAGACGATCGTTTACTTAGACCGATCTGTTCACGCTCGACGGGCACGTTCGAATGCGGCGAATTAATTGCTGCCGGTCAGACACCACCGACTGTAAGTACGTTGCATCCGCAAAGAAAGAGTACCGGCCTAAATAATTGGAGTCCCGGGAGCTTCTGGTGCACGTCGATCTGTCCTTGTTCCGCAAAGCTTAAATACGATCCTTTGTCCATAAAGTAACGCCCGCGAGTTCGTGGCCGTTGCGGAGTAGGTTGCGGAGGGTACCCTTCGTCGAGGAAATTCCGAGTCCCCAAATCGTCGTAGGATCGGGACACGTCGTTATGGGTCCGCGCGCGTTCTTTTGCTTGGCCCTCTCCTGCCCCTCCTTCACGGTTTGTTTCTCGAGCAGGGACAGAGGCAAGAGCAGCATCAGCATCGGCATCAGCATCGGCATCAGCATCGGCATCGGCGTCGGGGCGGAGGGCCCGGTCCACGGCAGAAGGAGGACGCGGTCGTAAATATTCGGGCGCCAAATAATGCCGGTTCCGAGCGAGAGCAAGCGACCACGACTGCTGCTGCTCGACCCGTAATGAAGGACATCCTCGTTAATTAGTCAATAAATTATCCTTCGCGCTCACGACGCCCATGCTCTCTCTCCTCTCACCGTCTTTCCCGCTTACTCTCTCGTTCTTTTTGCCTCGGAGAACTCAGGGGCCGCATACTTTACGACACCTATCTCGCGCGACAGCACGATGCATTTCTCACAATCAGGACCCTCGAAGACGGAAACGCGTCTTGTAAGACGATCCACGAGGTGGTCCGCCGCTGGCTTTCAGCCGCGATGAATTTTTCAGCGATCGTTTCGTCCCGGTTGCATCCCCCTCTGCCGCCACCCGAACTTTCCACCGACACAGTGGTCGGTGCCTGGAGGGTACGTTCGAAAGTCGTTGCTGCTAGCGAACTATCGGCCCGATTAACATGACCCGATCTCCATGGGTGAATTTTGATGGATCGCGAAAATTCCCAAGACGTAGTCGTTCGCGTGGACAGATGTTGGAAACATATTCGCGTGCGCCTCCAGTAGATGAGCCCGAAGTTCTTTCGCAAAATTCGTCCGAAACGGTTCTGCATTCTGCCTTTGACAAACGTCGCACTCGTAGATCGTTTTGCCTGGATGCAGATTTGTGGAAAGCACGTGCTTCCTCAGATTCTCCTGCAACAGCAACGAAAAGAGAGACGCGTATGTAATGTATGGCATGTGTCCAGCGGGGGGGAGAAGATCGCGCACAGTTTCGACAAAGTAAGAGTACGTTAACAGCGAGGGGTGCCCTGGAATTGGGTGAGAAAATCAGCAGCAGAAGGAAAGTCCAGTGGTTCGAGTCGAAAGAGTCAGAACCAAGACCGGGCTGTGGCTGGTATCGGTCGACGGTGAATACCTGCGACCGGAATCGGTCTGCCGCAAACCGGACGCGTTCATTGGCTATGCCACGGAGCATTTAAAGGCGCTTTACCCTCTCGGGCTAAGTAGCTGGCCGTAGTCGTAAACATCTTCCTACCAGGCGGGCTTATACGAGCCGTTGATGGCACGGCAACATCAAATTTAATTTCCCATAAGTAAATCTTTCTGCAAGGCCAGCGCTCCGTGACGGTCTCGTGTAAAGACTCGTTCACACCGTCATGAGCGGTCGTCCACCTTCACGTGAAACGGTCCAATCGCGGAAAGTCTACACACCTTTCATGCATCCGATCGATCCCGATTTTATTGGATATAATTTTCCTCTGTCTGCGGAGACTATGCATCCACTGCTAGCCACAGACTATTCCGATAGACGAGATTTATTAAATCCTGGAGAAAGTGAAGTACGAGCTTTTGTGGCTCTGCCACTGTGGCGTAAGAGCAGGCGGTTCGCTAAGAGAGGCACAAAGGAAGGCAACAAGGTAGTCAAAGGCGGGACAGGTGGAGACAGGGGAGAAGAAAGAAACGCGTAACCGTCCCAGGTAAATCATAAACTGAATGACGGTAGGAAGGTAGAAAGTTGGCGCCTGTAATCTCGCTGACGCAATGCAACCGCCATTCGTTACTGCTTCCCCTTCGAAAAGAAATTTCGAATTCGACACGCCAGATCATTTGCCAACTTCGAACTCGATGTACCGAGGACAAACTTGAAACAATCTCGATGGATCTGTCGGCTGGTCGCGCCCACGAGAGTGGCGAACGATTAAAAAGATCATAGAAGCTACGATGCTTTCCCCTTACCGTAGAAGTGCCTCTACATTTCAGACGTACCTACCCTTGTGTCATTATCGATGCAAGACGTATCAGTCGCAGTTCTACCTACCGCGAGATTACCTTGCCTCGACTTATCCCAGGCTGAGAGCCACTGAAATGAGTTTATGTCGCTATCAAAGAGACACGGAGCCCTCCTATGCGAGTTGCATCCTAACTAAAGCTTCAAAGGGCATTAGCATAGCGGCCGCTTGGTATGACTGGGCCGTGCGTGTGTGGGCATCCAGTGAGCACAATTAACTCGTTATCTTATCGCGACTCGGTGGCGGCAGAGGCGACGGCAGAGGCGGCGGCATGGTCCAAACGTTAAGGTGTACTTTGCTTAATTTACGCGACAGAGACACCGCGAGTGCAAAAATTGAAGCGCGACTCAGCCTCCGCTCCCTACCATGCCGAACAAGATAGACCAGAACATAAGAATGATTTTTTCGTTCGACTTGTTCGTCCGTTTCGCGGTGCAACCTCGCCTTATTCTGATTTATCTCAACACCCTGATGAAGCTTACCAAATTGTTGCTGGCATAAGCGCAATGGCGGCACTTGTAAGGTTTGGTACCCGTGTGAAGGCGCACGTGCCGCTGCAAATGAGAAGCGAGCTTCGTTTTAAAAGCGCAGCCAGGGTAGGGACACGGCCGTACTTCCGACTTCGCGTCGGTCTCCGGATCGTCGTGGCGACTGCGATGTCTGCAATAAGGGATTAAAACGGGGAAGTTAAGTTGACCGTCGTAGCCAGAGATTACGAACGATGCAATATTCGTGCGTGCACGATTTTATGAGGTAGATATTGGAGATGGTTACGCGGTACATCAGGCTCGATATGCGTGACACGTTTAATTAAAATCGTCGATGGCGTGTAGTTTGCTGCGCGTAACGAAGTCGGAAGAAACATATAGAGGTCGACGATAACGACGAGAGGGAACAAAAAAGAGAGCCCTTGACACTCTGTGGTTGTGTAGAGTTTGAGACTCGCGTAAGTAGTAAGTACTCAATTCGCAATGAAATGTTGCGCGTAACGGGTTGCCCGCGCTTGGCCGACTGATGCACGCAACTTCCGCTTTCATGCTTCCTTCCGTTTCTCCTATCTCCGTACCACGCTCCTTTCCTCGTCTACCCCTATTCCTCCCTGAACTACCTTTGGTTACACGTTTGCGTATAAGAAAGAAAAGTAGAAGAGGGCAAACGTAAAGTCGCGATAGAACGGGGTTGAAAAATGAATGATGCAATTCACGAGGACGATAGAAAATGAAATAGCAGTCGATGCAAATGAATCTACTCACCTACGTAGCTGTGTCTTCGTTTTGGCCGCGTAAGAACAATCCGAACATTTGTACCTCTTGTCGAACGGGATGCCGTCGTGCACCAAGCTGCGGTGCGCTTTCAATTCGGATGCAGTTCGAAGCACCGTTGGACAGCCCGGAAGTCCGCACTTGTATTTCTTTCCGGCGTGGCGCAACATGTGCTGTCGCAGAGCATGCCTAAGAAAGTGGGAAATCAGAGGTAACGAGCATTTGACAGCTGATTCACGCGAAGTCGCGGACGGTAATGATTCGACCAGGTAAGCGGATGCATTTTCGTTAAGTCGAACGCGTAATAAGACAGCACAATGCTCCCACGAATGCATGGTACGCGTGTGACCATCGGCCGTTCGCACGCCGTACGATCCGATCGCAGCTGTTGCGTCCTATATCAACCTGCCGACGAGCGCACACAAGTGCTGCACTTTAAATAGTTTCAGTCAAGAGGTGACGATCTATACGGTTACTGAACTTACTCCCGGCTAGTCGAGCAATCTCGCGCTCGCTGCCTTCTTAGTTCCCTCTACGCCTTGTGCTTCTTTTTCGAATCGCTGCGAATACGCCTCGTGCGATCGGCCGGGCTGAAACGTTTCACTGGCCGTTGAGCAAACGCGAAAATCACGCAACGGACGGCGATTGAAAGAGGAGCAATGCCCGACGTGAAAACGGCATCGAAGTCACGGCTAATATCGGCGTTCTTCGATGTGTACAAAGCTAAGCGAAAGCTCATCGATGTTATCGAAATCGGCAGCAAATTTCCGAACGTGGTAGCCACGATCTTCGCGTACGTATCTCTCGGACCTGTCTCGAGACCTTTGCGAACGAACGTGGTTACCGTGCGGGAAACCTACCGCGGTAGCAGAACGAAGGACACGAATTTTTTCAGATGGCAGCTCGACGATACCGGCAGCGAACTCCAGCGCGCAGTGAGCGCGCAACGGACAGGACGGAGCGAAGCCTAAACGAAAGCGAAGGACAGGGAATGGAGGAAGAAAATCGAAGAAAAAGGGAGCGGGCATCGGAGAAGGAAAGGAAGAAAAGGGACGGAGACGAGGATCTGCACGAGGAGAAGAGGCTACGAGGTCTGGGCCGTCCTAGAGGGAGTCTCGGCCTACCCAATTGGCCACGCAAGTGTAACTGCAACTTTTACAATGTCAGGATATACACGCCCTCGCACAAGCTTAGGATGCACCTCCGCTTACACCTGCACGCCGCTGTTTCAGCAAGTACACGTTCACGTGACATCCGTTGGCTATGCACGCGGCACCCCTTCCGAGCTACACCCCTTTTATTCTATCCGACTCGCGGCTGTCGAACATCTTATTCCTACATTCTATTCCTTTTTTTTTCTTTTTCGCTACTCGCTTCTGACGCGTACCAGCCTATCGGATGCTCGAGCGAAACTTTGTTCTGGAATGCGTGATGAAACTTGAATACTTGTGACGCTTTGCGACATCGCCAACTCGCCTAAAAATTGATGAAAACGACGTGAATGTCGGGGCGACGATGACGACGATGAACGCGTCGTCCCGATGAATTATGGCATTTGGGAAATCTCGTGTTGTCGGCCCATTCCAGGGGACTGGAATTCCGATAAAACAATATTAATACGGCGGCCTGCGAAAGCGCGTCTTACGGCGACGACATTGACGGAAGAGCAAGGAAGAAGGGTTAAATAGGAGGAAAGGGGAAAGAGCTAGATAGGCAGATAGATTGATAGCTGGCTGGATAGATAGAGAGGAGACGCGTTTCTGGTGTGTGTTTCGGTGGAATGTCGCAGTCGTGACAAGAGGCCGTTAAGAAGAGTCCCGGACCGATTGGGTAAGCGGATGCGGTCACTCCGGATGATTTAGCGCGACGTCCACCGTCATCTAGTGAAATACGCGCCGCGCCGCTCCGACTCGAGGTCATTTAAAAGTCTAATCCGCGTTAGTACGGTCGTCGTTGTGTTCGTCAATAGTTCGAAAATTTGTACAATTGAAACGGGACAGGCGGTCGATCGAACGGTGAATTCGCGTTGCTTTGCAGAGGTACAGCACGGTGTTGTTAGCGTTATACGGGTTAATACAGGTTGGATATCGTTCTGGAATGGGAATGGCGAGGTTAGTGAAGCGATCGTGTACTATCCGAGAGAGGAGGGAAGAGCGAGCGAGCACGGGTATTAATTAAAAAGGTTGCGCATTAAAATGATTTGTTTTAATTGGCTGAACGCGCTGAGGTATTTATGGCCCCGCGGTCCTTCGCTCGGTCTGCTGCGGCCTCTACAACGAACCTCGACTCGCACTTCTTCTGCTTCTCCTTCTCTTCCTCGTCTCCGATTCCCCTTCTTCGGCTTTCTCGCCTTTCTCGGCTTCCTTACCTTCCACGGCAACGTCTTTCCTGCTACGCCAGGTTCTTCGCGGCCTAGTCCCCTCCACCCCTGACCTCTTCGATTATCTCGAAATCGGACGATCGCTCATTCGGACTAGCCATAAGAGCCGTGAGCAGATTCTCCTTCTGACGCGGAGGAGAACCCAGGGCGATTCATAAATATCGAGCCACGACAAGTGGATCTTTATTACCAGGGATGATTTACGCGCGACTTTGCCTGGCTCTTTCTTCGATTCCGTCACCGTGGTGGATGCCGCGAAGGTATCCCGGAGACTAGTCCCCGTCCCAAACGAAACATCGGCTGCGCCCGTAATTCACAAACTCCCGTACCCCTTCGATTCGAGAATGAGAACGCGGAGCGTTGCGGGTCGATCCAAGATGGTCAAAAGGTAAATACTCGAAGAACCGTAGGCTCGAGTTCAAGCTGCCTCGGTGGGTGGAATCAACGTTTCCAGCGAACGATGGCCGAGGTGGGATCGTGATGGGCCGTGATGGTGGTGTGGTCGTGGAACGATGCCGAAGAGGAGGCAGGACCAAAGTGAACCGAAGGTGATGCATGGCCGACGGTTTCTACGGCGGGGCCGCGGACTAAGAAATAAAGAATAAGAAGAATATCCGCTCGTCGGGTCCAGAGCCGGCCCCCTGGAGCAAACGCTGTCATAACTCAATCCCACCTTCGTCCGTTCGTATGTCCGTACGTCCATCCTGTACCGGTACGGCTTGCACCTGCATTCGTCTTGCTCTTTCTCCGACCTTTCTCTTTAGATCCGACCTCCTCCTCTTCCTTCCCTTCCCTCTTCTATGCGTCATTCTTGGAGCACGATCTTTATCTCGGGTATACGTGTATATCGATTTTCCTGGGGCCAGCACGCGGATCGGACCGCATTTCCCTTCCGACCTGATTCTCGTCAACAGTTTTTCGCCGAGGAATCAAGACCACCGACGTTTTCACTTGCCGTCGAGTTAACGTCGATTTCAGTTGGAACGAATGCCCGTTTCATCGGTGTTACCAAAATCGAGTCGAAAACCGGTTCAAGAAGTGATTCACGGGTTATTTAAACGGTATAAATTGCTCGGTGCCAGTCGGAACCCACGTCCGCAAGACGAATCGCAATTTTAATTACGGATTTCTCAAATTTATGTAAACAAGAGGATAAATCTGCGAGCGGCCGAATCGCTTTCCTTTCGCCGGAAAGATCGATCAAAGGGGACTTTGATGATCGGCAGGGGTTGCTTGGCTTAGTCACGAATG
This sequence comes from Holcopasites calliopsidis, assembly GCA_023838395.1. Taxonomy (NCBI): domain Eukaryota; kingdom Metazoa; phylum Arthropoda; class Insecta; order Hymenoptera; family Apidae; genus Holcopasites; species Holcopasites calliopsidis. The sequence goes on from JALHAQ010000009.1 coordinate 5,675,524, forward strand.
AAAACTGGAATGGGAATAATCTAAAAAACAATTCGGCATCATAAGCGCGTACGTGACCGCACGTCAGAATAAGTTCAAATTAACTCGCGAATCCCAATCAAAGATGGTCTTGGAGGGACAAACAACTGGAATTTCGTTTCCGTCGGCCGCCAGGGAGTGGTTTGTTAGTCCGCATTTGGCGCTGATGCTTGTAAGCCGACAAGAGTAAAAGAGAAAGAAACGATAAAGCGGAGGGAAAGAGGAAAAGGAAACGAGACAGAGCGAGAGATCCTAGCTGCCGCGTCAGGGAGATTAGGGGATCGTAGGGATGGTTGTTGCCAGTAGAGCCAACGCGGGCAGAGAGCAGAGGGGTGGTTAACGCTTCGCAGCCGAGGCTCAGAATAAACAACAATATTATAACGCGAGCTTAATTGCGCCAGAGGGCTCGGTAACGGGCGCATAAATCGGAGTAGCGAGCGCTCGCGCCCTCGAAACCACCCACACCACGTTCTCCTCTCTCTCTCTTTACCGCTGCGCCGCAGCCGTCTTCGTCGCCCCGATTCGCTACCCCTAGAACGTGTAGCAGTGTTCCACGAGTCGCTCTCGGAGTAGGATTCATTTACAATAAACATGTCCCCCGCTAATTTCGTCGGTGGAAAAGGAGGAATCTCCAGAACGGTGGAGCGTCTTAACTGTAACGTACGTCGACGTTTCTACCTTCTCGTTCACCAGAGACGATCATTCGTTAGGGGGAAGATCGCGAGTTCTTCGTTATCGGGGATAACCTTACCGGAGATTACGAGGCAAATTTCAACGTGGCCATCGTTTCCCCGTCGCCATTCGTTACCCTTTCGCGCCGGATCAGAATCGCGGAGGCAAATTTTAATTAAACAAAACAACCGGCCTACATTTTTTATGCGTTTCCTGCTCTGGCTTCTTCCCTCGTTACCGCACTAGAAGAACGCGTTGGAACGGCTTTCGGGAGAATTCACGTTGACCGCAACGGGTGTCGCGCAGTCACGCTCAGAACAGCGGCCGATGGTGTACTGCGAAGTTGGCGACGAAAAATTTCGCTCCACGGAAGTTATCGCGATGCCTGCGGTTTGGCTGTGTTACGCTCCTTTAAAAGCATTTTCCAAAAAAGCAACGGGAATGGAGCAGTCAGGGGTAGGAAAAGAGTCGGTGATACGGTTCTTGATAGACAGCCGCATGGTGGAGCGAGGCAGACTAGGAGAGTGTAAAAGAGAAAGCGGCGACGACGATGCGCTTTGGAGGACGCTCCGTTTCGAAAAGAGCTTGCAACGGGATGGGAAGGAAAAGAGCGATGGAGGGGGCGGTTTGGGTTACCGGCCGGAGCTGCGCGGCCGGCTATATCTATGCGGCCTCGACCGCAGGTCTGTTTTATTTTATGAATCGCAATATTTCACGCGACAACTGGACTCGCGGGGCGGTCACCACTAAACTGTCTGCATACGGGGGCCCATGCTTACCGCGTGCCATCCTACCAAACCATACCATACCGACCACCATTGCCCCCACATAGGACCAAGAAGACCTCTGCTACGTACGTATACACGCGCATTCTTGCGACACAATGCGCGCACGGGGGACACCTCACTAATACATTTCAATGCGACGAATGCGGTGCAACAGCGTCGCATTGTTTCTCGGGGGCATGCAGAAATCTTTCTTCCTCTTTCTCGTCCCCAGCAGCCTGGCCACCTTGCTCCCGGTAGCGCGGACAATTCCTCCGAGGGTATGCCGTGCCGTCCCGTCCCATCCGGATGTTTAAGGGTGCCTATGGGGTGATCCGTAAAGACGACACTGTGCCTCATTAGCAGTGCCGATGGAGGTGAGAGAAAACGATACACGGAGACGCGCGCATACATGCAAACACCGTAGAGACAATGGTACGGTAAAAGACCAGTAGGGCTCCCAGCTCCCGGAGCCTCTAAATTTACGATGATCGGAGATTTATGTACCGCTTCAATCCGAACATGCCTTGCGTTCGAATTAACCGCGCGAAGCCTCCTATAGCTTTTGTTCTTATCCGGTGTGATTCGCTTTTTCCTAGGGTTAACTGGCAGATCGATCGATCAAAGCTTTTCTTTGCCAGCCTTTCAAGCCAGTCTTTGCCTACCGCGAACGTTGCGTAGCCCAATATTTGCCCCGCGACATGCAGTTTGCAGTGGTCAAGATAGAAATCGTATAGTAACGAAGGGAACAGGGAATGAGCGAGTAAACGTGCACGTTTTACGCGTACCTAGTATCGGCAGCGTCATCCGGTAGAACGTCAACGACCAGCGAGGTTACGCGAATCTCACCCAGTATGCCTATCTTTACGGCGTTTACCGGACCGGCTTCGGAGGAGGTGGATGCGCCATTACTGCTACGGAAGATAAAAGATACGCGCACGCCAGGCCGCGGTCCATATATGTAAATACCTCTGGGGAACTCGCGTACACATCGTCAGGCAGGAACGAGAGGGTTGCCAGCGGGTAGAACGCTCGAAAGGACGAGGCAGAGCGCGAAGAGAAGAGAGAAGCGTACCAGAAGCGAAGGGGCCGAGGGTGAAACGTACGGCCGGTAGCCCGCGTATGTAACATACTATCTTGAATATGCGCATACATCGAGAATTGCCCGCTTATTCTGGGAATTGGTTAGGCGATCGAATGCGCGGGAGCTGCCCGTCTTCTCGTAATTATCTCTTTTCTCTTCTTCTTACGTTCCTGTTTTCCTATACTCCACCTGCCAGCACCTTTCCACTCCGCTCTCTACCTTTACGTTCCTCCGTTCTTTTTTTTTTTTTCTTACCGATTTCACCACTTCGCTCCACTATTATTGTCACGATGCACCGTTTACTATACATCACGCGAACCATTCGGACATTTCCTACACGAAGAACGTGCACGAGCAATTACTTTTACGCGACATTTCCAAACGACACTTAAATATTATTAATCGCTCGATAATCTTGCTCGAAACAACGACAACGATCTCGGAGCTACATGGTAAATGCAAACAAAATGGCCTACTTACTTCGTGTAAAAAGAGTCGCTGCACTCGGAACAAGCGAAGCTCCGTTTGCGTTCGGAGTCGTTCGTCCAGCCGGACGAAGCTGATCCTGTGCACTCTTTCTGATGAGCGTTCAACTCAGATCTTCTCGCGAAAGATATCGGACACTTGGCACAGGGAAACGGACGCTCGCCGGTGTGACTTCGGATGTGATTCCGCAACGACACTTTGGCGAAGGTCTTCTTACAGATAGGACAGGAGTACTTTGCTAATGTCTTACTAGAACCAGCATCGCCGTTGGTGTCGTGCACGATCCCAGCGTGAAGGGCTTCATGGAAGATAAATTCGGCTCGCGAGTCCGATGAGAAACTACAGCTGCCGCATTTCCATTCGTCTTTGCTCGCACCCGCTTCCTCCCCGTCGTTTAATTTCTTTAGTTCGCGACACTTGTTTTCTCTCGTATGCCTCGTCACGTCCTGCGAAAGGGCGAAAATTGTGCCGCACTTGGGACATCTGCACAGTGAAAGCATCGATGATTACCCTTAAGCGCGTGCTACCGTGAACCCCCATACCCCCCCGTCGTATCCTTACCTGTGACAAAGCTCAGGATGGTTATCGAGAAGGTGCTTCTTGTGCACCGATAAATTCGCCTGCCTTTCTTTGCAATGAGGACACTCTCGTTCCAGGATCACCGACGAGCTTTCGTTGATTTTCCGAGCCTTCACGATTTCCTTGTGGCTAGACGTTCTGCGATGCAAAACAGCCTCCTGAGCCGTCGAAAAGTTCATCGAGCAGAACGAGCAGAAATACGGAGCGGGCTGTGACGAGTCGCTCGTCTCCTTCGCCTCCTCGTTCTTCGCGCCGTGACAAGTCAGTTGATGGCGTTGAAGCGCAACCTGCGATCTAACTATTTGCGGACATAAACTGCACTTGACTCGCTGCTGATACGCGTCCGTCGCGGTCAAACTCTCGTCGTGGCCGGTTTCCTTGACGTGCAATCGAAGCTGTAAATTGTACCGAAATCGACGGTCACAGCTGCCGCAGGGCAGCGCTCGTTGACGACCGATCACGACCGGCACCGAACCGTTCATCATCGAAACAACGTCGCGATGGGTCGTACTTGTCAAATGAGAGGCCATCGTTTCGTTATTTTCGCACCAAAAGTCGCAGGAAGTGCATGCGTAGGTGCCGCCGCCGATCTAGAAACGGAAGTCAATGATGCTGGAAACGTAAGAAAATAGCAGGGTACGGGGCTGATTGGGAGTCAAGGGGGTTGCGATAATCGAGGTACCTGTTTCAGGGTTTGCATATGAAGATCGGAACGCCAGTGACGCAGAAACGTTTCTTCCGTGTTACAATAAAAACGACAGGAGGAACACTGGAAGGGGCATTGTCGGACGACATTTGCCATATTTTCCAATAAAAAGCGACAGGCCCGTGGTCCACGAGGATTTACGCCCGCGACGCGACAGTGATAATGAGAGAGCAAATGCTTGCCCATTTGTGTTCTCCTTACTCGGGCATGGCACATCTCGCAGAATACGATTTCCTTCTCCCTTCTGCGTAAAATCTTCTTCGCTTCTTTCGCTTCGGGCGCATCCTTGATCTTCTGTCGACCAAATGTATCGTTAAGTGTGTGAATTTGTTGAAAGGAAATGAGGAGGAATGCGCGAGAAATACACGGATGAAACGAAGGAATTAAGGGGCGACAGTCTTGTCATTTACTTGATTACGAGCCGATGTCTTTTTTGGAGTGTGCAGATTGGTGGCACGCGGCAGGGAGAGAATGCCATCGATTTCCCGGATGCTCCTTCTAGCGTGCAAATCAGACAGAAGATGCCTGTTATAGACTAATCGAGAAGCAAGCCTCCTGCCGCATGGATTGCACCAATATCCTGATTCGATATCCGCTTGCCCTCCTGGCACCCATTTCCCTCGCGTGTGTCCTGGCGGCGGTTGCCCGGCGTTGCTCTTGCTCTCGTACTCCTCCAGCTTCTAAGAAACGCGAGGCGAAACAAATACTTTCGTTGTAGAAATAGAACCGTGCAATCGAAGGTCGACTAAAATCATTTTCAAGACCGTGTACCTGCGAGGCTTCCGAGGGTCGCCATTTGCCACCGGTATAAGTCGGCGGCGGATGTTCCTGATGCTCGTCTTCCGCTTCCGCATCATCGTCCTGAAGTTGAGACATATTTTGCGGAAGATCGTCCAATCCGGGCTTCCATTTGCCACCGGTGTGACCATGCGGTGGACGTTCCCGATCTTCGCCGTCCTCCGACTCCGAGTAAGTGTCATCGTCCCCCAAATCTCCTCCCAATATGTCATCTTCGGAGTCTTCCTCCTGTTGGTATTCAAACTCGTATCTGGGCAACACTTTATTCTCGTTGTTCGCTACTAGATCGGCCAGTATCGTATCCTCGAGCCACGCTTGATGAACTTGCTCGATTCTCTGCGTCTCCTCCTGCCTCTTCCTCTCCGTTTGTTTGCCTTCGCCATGAGACGCTATGAGGCTTTCCAAAGAGCTTTCCGGCTCGTGCTTTGCCGAGAAACCGCCGCCCTCGATGCTTGTGGGGACGTGGCTTAGTTTGCTACGATTGCTCGTAATCGTCGACTTGCTGGCCGAAGAAGAAACGATATCGGGAAAGCCAACGAGAGACGGCATGCAAAGATGTTCGGTCGGATCGTCAAGCTCCGACACTCCGGGCAACATACTATGAAGCTTCTCTTTCACCGCGGCTTCATCCGCGTCAACTTGCGTCTTTTGACTCTTTCTCTTTTTGTCCTCCTTCTTGAACTTTCTACTCTCCTCCAACAGTGTCGGCGCCCTCCGAGAATTCGTCTTCGAGCTACTTTGCAGTTCCAATGAATTGAAGAACGCATCCGCGTTCAGTATTTCGGGATACGAGACGGTAGTGGGTGTTGTCGGCGATACCCGCACTGTTACATTTTTGTCGTCCGGTGGTCGACATCCGGATTGGCGGTGTTGCACGTAGTTCTCGAGACCGTGTACCGTCAAATGACACTTGATACAGAAATGGGTGTCGTCGTCGTCATCCTCGTAATTTTCCATCGATTACTCGTCTCCTATTTAAACATGCGAAAACAATAACCTGCTGAACGTGTGAAACGCAACGATATGCAACAGCGATTTCGAAGCATCCAAGATCAAAGAGAGTGAGAGAGAGAGGGGGGGAGGGGGTCGACAAAACTTCCGCGAAGAGTAAGACAAACGGGAAGAGGAACGTGGCTGGGAGCAAAAAGGAGGACAGGAACGATATCGATGGGACGATCGACGGACCGTGTGTGGATTACGCATGAAGGGTAGCGCATCGCGTAAGCGAACCACACCGGGCAAATTGAAGGTCCGATATTCGCGGAACAGACGGGAAACAAGTTGACGCTTCGTACGAGCTAGGGGTAGGAAGATCGGTCGATGCCGCTTGGCCGTTATTCGGACGACGACACTTCGCCTCCCAGTCCTGGCCGACCCTCCGCAGCCCCCTGCCACCCTCCCAAGCCCGTTACCCACCCCTGCTTACTTCCAACCATCCGCGGTCCCTTCCGCCCGCACCACCACCTTTTCATCCTCCTTCAGTACGGACGTTCTCCGTTACCTCAGCCCCCGGCCTTGTTGCGCCCTTTCCGTTTCCCCTTTCCGAAGTCTGCGAACCGGCAGCGACCTCGTGGCTCCATCTCCCTCCCTGTCTCGCGTCTCCCTCTCATCTCCCTCTCGTCTTATTAAACGGAGAAAACTACCAAATGAGATTTCTATCCGGCGCGAAACACGCTTTTCGCGAGCCGATAGCTTAACACGCGGATCCAGGCGAATCGTTTACTTTTCGTGTGACTGAAATTCGATTTGTAACCAGATAGCGAAACTGTCGAATTGTAGGGGAAGCTTGGCATGTCGACGAGAGGCCATCCTTCTTAGAATGGATCAAAGTAAGCGCCACCCCAATTAAGGGTATGGTCGATCGAAATAAGCATTATACTTTGGATAAAGGCACGAACGTTGTACGAGCTCGCAAAAGAGGATTAAACGAAATGGACAGATCCGTCGAGATTTAAGAGTGTTTGCTGACAAAACAAGAAAGCCCGTTAATTGGCTAACGGCCGTGGACAGTATCGAGACGTCGATACGTCAATATAATATCCAACTCTGACGTATCGCGCGGAGATGTCCAACTATCGGATGGTCGCGTTAACGTTGATCGACGATCACAGGATGACTAATCCCTTATTACCTATCGTACCGCAAGAAAGAGTACAGCGCACCTGCTACCAAGGAAGCCCTGTTTTTCCCTCGTTCCGCGTACACATAGCCGTCCGGTCAAAGAATGCAAGACCACTTTGCGATTTAACTGCACGCAGGGCTAGGAAGGAGAGCCACCGAAGGAACAGGAGGGGCGGATACTTGTTGAACGCACGAACTAGACGAATTCCCTCTGTTACGGTGCCACGCGAGGCTAAATTACACGTGCCGCGAATAGCGCGAAACTGCACGATCTCGAACGAAGGAGAGCGGGCAGAGTTTGAAACAAACCACGGTATTCGTTGCGTCGCAATTGTATCCTACCGTCAATCGGTTCCAATGGACAAATATGTGACAAGCTTAGAATCAAAATGGGTCATGGCACGCTTTCGTCCACGACGGTTAATCCGATCGAAATGGCGGAGAGTCTCGTGCGTCCCCTTCGTATCAGCTGCAATTAACGGTAATCAGCCCTTGAACCCTCGCGTATGAATTTGCTCGGATGGTTAGCACTCCGCTTGCTCCACGCTTTTGCGCAATTTCATCTTTTAAAGGCAGAGGCACTCTCGTTTCCGATTCGGCTTATTCTATCGCAACGAGCGAAAAGAAGAATCTACGGCGGATTGAAGTGGTGAGCGTTGCGGTGTCAGTCTGTCTTGAACGTGCGTTTCCGGGTCCCAGGAAAGTCAAAAGAGTCGAAAAGCATAGGAAGGCGAGATAGCCATATGCGTCCGAGATAGGTAGCGTGTAAAGTGGTGGAGGTTGGTCTAGAAGGGAGATGGACCGAAGGTAGACACAGGGGATGCAAGGTCCAGGGAATATTGAGCCGCTCTCCGTTAATGTTTATAACGACGTTAGACGTTGGTGTCCTCGGTAGCGCGTGTATAGGTGGCTTCGCCTACCCTCCAAGCGTAGCCTCTGCTTCCTACCATCTCACCCTTTACATCCGCCTCTCTCATTCCCTCTTATTATCCTTCGCTCTCGTATCTTCTCCCTCTCCGCTTCGGCTACTCTCTTTCATCGTGTCCCTGTATCTTCGTCCCGTGCATTCGTGCTCGAGCCCGCGTTCTTTCTTACCCCCTTCGCATCTGTCGCTCTCTTTCTCAGCGGTGGCAGACAGCGGTAGTAGTAACAACGGTAGCAGCAGAGGTAGCACAGGAACTGACATAAGCGCGGCGAGTGTGTATGTAGAGCACGTACTCGGGGGCTCTCCGGTTCGACGAAGTAGGCGGACGTGGGTGGACGAGTGGGTGGTTGGGAGGTCGTGGGGACCTCTTGGTCGAGAGTATGGGTTCGTGGGTGGTCGGCGGGTGGATACAGCGCGGAGGGTGAGTATGTCGGTGGGTCGTCGCGGAAGAGGAGAGGGGGAGGGCTGCATCCTAGCAATGGGACGAGGGAGCCTCTGTCTAATCGATGCCGCGGCGGTGCGCGCTCGCCCCGCTGGCTATTACGCACCTTAATGTCCTTTTCCCTCGCCGCCGTCCCTTCCCCGTGCCAACCACCCCCGGCTGTTGTCGTCCTCCTCTTCCACCTTCGACGCTACTATCCTCTCGACCAAAGCGGTGACTGCCTCTTCCCTCCTACCTTTCTTCGTTTCTGCTTCTCTTTCTCTCGACGGCCCTCTACACTCTTCCTCTCTTTACGTTTCCGCCGCCTTTCTCACGACGATTTCTCTCTCTCTCTCTCTCTCTCTCTCTCTCTCTCTGTCGCACCTCCCCGTTCTCTCGAACACCGAGAGGCAGCCATGACACGTGTCAATCTACCGCAGACGCCCGATCGATACCGACGGACCTCGGCTTCTCTCTGCGCTCCTCCACCTCTTTCTTCGCCCTATCGCCGACAACCACCCCAACCTCGTCCACCTAACCACCCCGTACCATATCACCCCACCCCCTTCGTCGACCAGCCCGCACGGTCGCCCGCTCCTCCTGTATCCTCGCGACCCCTTACGACCACGCGCCACATACCCTACAACGAACCTTCTGCGAATGCTGCTGCCGCTGTTGTACACGCTGACGCCAACCCTCGACCCATGACCTGCTCTGTCACAGGCATCAGGAAAATCGCGCCTATTTCAACTACAAAGGCGATCGCGTTTTCGAGGTGGTGGTCGATTGTATGGTAAATGCTGGCCAAAGGCTTCCGTCACCGAAGCGTGTTCTTATTGCTCCAACCTTGTCAAGCCTGTGAGACACCTGTCCACCTCCTTGCGATCGAGCCATGCGAACTTCCGTTACCGTAGCCTGGACCAGCTCTTGGCATCTTCAACGTTCAAACCTTCAGGGCCACGATTTCCTTCATAGATTAACCATACAGGCTTCAAATTCCGTTTTCACACATACCTTTTTGGCTTAACCATCAGCAGTGAAACTTTCATATTTATTTATACGACCGCGGATGCGAAAGTACTTTCCACGCGGGGATCTTTCATTGTTGAGTACAGGAGGGGGTATGATTCACGGTAACGTTACTCCGCGTACGTTCTTCTATCTTTTCGCGTTGCTCTCTAATATTAGGTTCCCAAAGCTGGACCGTAAGGGGTGCGTATGCCTTCAAGATAAATCAGGCATCGAGTGGAAACCGATTGCGTTATGTTGGGAAAGCGTGAAGTTTATCGAGGTCGTAAACTCTCAACGATTCCGAAAATATGCGAACGCTCCGTGGAAATAACTTTAAAGCACCGACTCATGTGGTGCTTTGTATCGCGAAACGTTGATGTTTCGGCCGACCATACGAACAGATGTATCGTTCGCGCGAAATAATGCATCGGAATGAAGCATCCTGAATAGTGAACTTTGATCGATACGAAGAAGAGCAGATCCAAGATCGCGCGATACATTCGTAATTCGATTAACCGCGGGGGTTCGCCTGCGGTTTCTCCACGTTAAAATACCGAAGAAATACTTTTCACGCAAGCCGAGTCTGGTCAGCGGATTTCTCATCCGGCAGTGAATCCTAATCGTCGATTGACCGAGCTATTTTCGAAACGGCAAAGGTTATTTCGTTTCGTGGAGGGTTCGCTCCGTATTAGCCCCTCGAAGAAGATGAATCTTGTCCCACCGCTCTTTCGCACTCCCCTCTTTGACTCGCTTTACTCTCGTCCATCGATGTACACGTGAAAACGTAGCGCACGAACCAACCGGAAGAGTACTTTGTTTCTTTAATTTCGGGGCTAGTGCGATAAAAGGAAACGAGGTCTTGTCCGAAGATTGCACGTCCCCTCAAACATCCCTTCCCACATGACTCGAGTAGCGTAGGTCTCTAGTGATACCGTTTTCATTTAAGGACAACGGAATACAATTAATCGCAGCAATGTGGCTTCACGAGGACAGCGCTAAGTTTGGATTGTTGGGAAAATCGGTGGCTGCCCTGCCTTATTTTACGAGGTGCACTTATTCGAAATCCCGTGGGGACTGCACTGACCTACATTGTAGTTGCATAACGGGGCGTCTTTCGAAATATTCGCATGTTTACTACCCCTTCGGTCTTGTTCACCGAGGATAGCGACGCTCGTAAATGGAACCCCTGCAGTCACCGAGAGACACAAACGCGACTGTCGCGTACGGCCCGTCCTGAGCACCGATTTTCAATCTTTAGGGTTCACGATTCCTCTTCTTTGAGCAAGTAGAACTATGTCAGTGGCTGCGCCTTTCTAGGTCAAATTAATCTGATTGATTTTTTACACGTCCTATAATCAGGATCGAATTTCCGGCACTGTAGGCTGAGACAGAGGAGCAACTCTCCTACACCTGTGCCGCTCCGCACGTCAACTTCCAAGCAACGTAAAGTACATTTTTTATGATAGACGTGGACGCAGCGAAGGGTGTCCACTCGGACCATGGGTCCAAGTTTTGGCGACGTCCATCGGGACTGGAAGCCGTGCACGAAACCATGTGAATAATTGTTAGAGGGATAAAACTCGCGCGTTCTTTGACATCGATCCTGCTAAAGACGGCAGGGGATGTATCTCAGGGTGGACGAATCGGCTGTGTATATCGGATGTCGGTGCAGTTCTAATTGACAGGAATGTTTAGCGATAATGAACGGAAGCTGAAAGAAGCCGGATAAGTAGGAGGCGGTAGTAGCAGGACGGATACGGCTACCACGATGCCAAAGACAACGGCAACCGACAATGGTAGCGGCAGTGCCGCCGGTGCTGGCGGCGGGGGCAGCGCGCACGTTCCATACCGTGGGCGTTGCCATCGAGTTCCTACCACAACGGCAGGGGTGTTCTATGACGCTATAGATCATGCGGGCTCCGCCTGGTAGGCGGGCACAACCTGGTAGTTGGTACGCCAATGCTCTTTTCCCCTCAAGTTTGCGAACCAAAGCAGCGCCACCACCGACGCCCGCCAAAACAATCTCCGCTCGTGAACTATCTACGGATCGACGAACTCGTATCCTTCGACCCGCTTCCGATTTTTTTTCGGATACGAACCTTCGCCACGAATTCTCGTAAAACCCTTGCCATGAAAGGTGACGTTCACGCTTAGACTGGCTCCAGTAGAAAAGTATCGTGGTAGCTGGAGATTTCCGACGAATCGGTCGCGGTCTCGAGCATGACACTCTGACCGTGGTATTTGAATAACGGCCGATTTTCGTTTACCAAGGAATAAGATGCTTACCGCCCGCAGCTGACTAGAAGTCTCGTGCTAAGAATTTGGGACTAATTGGTCACTGTTGACGGGGCATGCCTCTTCTCAAACGCACAAACTAACTTTCAACTCGCGTTCCTAACATGCTCCTCCTCCTGTACCGCCCGCGAGACTTCCTCTGAGCGGTGGACAGTACATGATACAAGAATGACGAGTCTATGAAAGTGGATACTCGAGTTCTAAGAAGATCGATTAACGTTTCATTACTATCAAATTTCGCCTTTACTTTGTATCCGTCATAATTTGTCGAGCGATAAAACAGCAATTGTTTCGCTTTACGAAATATATTTGTGTTTTGAGGTTAGTTTTAGGAATTCTTCGATGCCACTTAAATCACAATGCATATAAGAAGTTGCGATAATTCAACGTGTGTTTCGATAATAGACAATTGTATAGTGCACTCACCAAGCTTCGTGGGTGCTTTACTGATCGGAAACAGTAGAAGATCTTGAGAAACTCGTAGGTGTGGCTCCGTGACGCCGTAGTACGGAGAGCTAATCGTCAGGCAGCGCCTCTGGCGGTGATAAAGTTGGACATTCATTCGAAGCGGTTCTTCCCATTCTACCTTGGAGTGGGGCCGACGTGGTTGGGGACCCCGCCTCCGATCTCAAACTTATGCGCGCGAGCGCAACGTCAGTCCCTTGGGCTCATCGATGGACTTTCGTCGCATCTTTTCAATCTCTTTGCCGTTAATTCGACGACGCTCAATCGGCAAGTGGTCCCGCGAAAGCGTTTTTTTCTTCATATGCTGACCGTTCATTCGTACGCCCGCCTGCACGGACCTCCCTTTTCCTTAAATTTTGAACGACACTGTAGCTGACGGTTGGTCTCTATAAGACCAGGTGGACGAAACACGTGAATCCGTGTACAGCGAAGGACAGCGTAATGTAAGAAACGAATAGAGAAGCTGGAGAACAGCGAGCAAAAGGCGAAGCGCAGCAAAGAGGAGCTGGCGAGCGAGGAAACGAGAACGAGTAGAGGAGCCGAGAGGGAAAGAGGACTACTACTCCTGGGCCCCCCACCATGCGGGCTGCCGCCGCGACGCCAGTCCGTAGTCAGTCAGCGCTGGACCGCCGCCCGCTCGATTTCGCGATCCACGAACGACGGTAGCCACCATTTCCACCTCTACCTCTTCCTCCACCTCCGCTTCTTTTCTCTTTACCTTGTTCACATCCTTACCCTCCACCCCGGTATTATCACGCTCCCCCTCGCCGTCGCTCTCCTTCTCGTTACACCGATATTTATCCAGCCGTTTCTCCATCTCCCTATCTTCACCTTGCTCCGGCATGTTTCGCGCTCCTTTCGTTCCCCCCTTTCACCCCTGCGCTTTCAATTGGTCCCCAAGGTATACGCGTACGAACACGAACATAGACGCTATCACGTATCGGAGCTGCTTCTTTCTTTTGCTCTTATCCATTTTCCTCTCGCCGACGAGCTTTCGCCAGCTTCGTACTAGCGTGTAGTACGTACGGAGAGAAGTGTCGTGCGCGCGTCTCGAGTGAATGCCAGGCGTCGTCGCGAGGCGGACGACTCGTGTGCAGCTAAATTGTCCCGCGAATATCGGTGTTCTCGATCCACCGATAAAAGAGGATCGAATTTGTCGGCCGACCGCACGCTGTTTCGAATATCGCGCCGCGTCCAAACATCCGTATCCCGCCACCGACAGAATGTAGTGCAGCCGCGATTTCTCAGTGACGCCGATCAATCTCCGAATCGTAACGCGTACAGAGTGCCGAAGCCGCGACCCTCGTGACGTGCCGATTCATCTCAATAGCTCGCAGAAGCGAACGCTCGCATTCCGTACGTGCTGGTGTCTACCTCGCGACGCGTAGCTATCCACAATCCGCCACATTTCTCACCTTTTACCTTGGATCGTTCGTAGGTGCGGTTTATCCAACGTTGTTACCTTCATTGGTGCAGGCCTGAGTTCGCACGTTTGCAGTCAGTGAATTATGCGTAAAGTTGAAAATCGTGCCTCGTCCATGTTTATCTCGTCACGATACGACAGTGATACGCATAATAATACCAGTGACCGCGAAATCTTGTGGCTGTGAGCTTTCGGATAGTACTCGTATGGTTTACCGGACTGTTCTCTTTCGGCCGTTACAGTGTGATCAGTGCGAGCCTAATTGGAAGAAACTGGAGAATTTCGTCGATGTAAGTGCGATTAATGAAAGGAGGAAGGCGCGACAGGAAACGGCGATGAGATATAGTGCTCCTCGGACACACGCGAGTGGGTGACTCTAGTGCACGGTATAGGGAAACTCGAAACGGTTTCCCGAGGAAGATCTGTTCCGGATCTTCGAACGAGATTTTCAAATACAATCGTCACATGTTTCGGTTTGGATCGACTGCGTCTAACGAGCGAAGACCTGGAGGCCGCAAAGATAATCGAGCACCCCCGAAGGACGCAGATGCCCCGAAGGAAACAGCACGCTCCACAACGTATGAAATGTAAGTGAACATTTTAACGTTAAAAACGTCAAAACTCCGTTGCCGTTATCGTACAGCATAGTGCTCGATGCCACGTGCAGCACACTACTCTACATATAGTAGCACGCGTTGCATTCATCATCGCGATGAAACTACATTTTTTACGCACTCCAGAAAAGCCCGTTAATGAAGAGGTGAATTTGATCGATTCTACGCGTTGCTCGTTCCATCCGATTCCGCAATCGATTACAGCGGTATTTATGCTTGCGCCGCTGCTGAATTATAATTTACCAAGTACAAGTTATTCGCGACGTGCACGTTAAGCATCTTTGCGGTTCGCTTAATCTAAAGTGACTCCAATAAAGAATGGAGAAAATTTTATCCCGATGGGTAGAATGTTGTTTCCTATACGTGTAACGTTCATCTTTCTTTCATTCCCATGTTTTCGGATATGCAAGGAATTTGCCGACCGGCCGTTTACGCGAAGACGTCGTAAATTACTTTTTACATAGATCTTTACAGAGCGCGCCGTAAATTGCTACTCCCAAATCCGCGTAACGCTTCTCTCAATACGGTTGTCTTCCCAATGGGCAAAAATTTTATCCGAACCCTTACGTTAGAACGTAATCAACAAAGGGGGTGGAAGCAGGGCGTCGGAAAATTTCCGGCAGTAGCCGCATGAGGCCACGGGGAAAAGGACTGACGCGAAATGACAAAAATTCGTAGGACGGTAGAAGATAGAAAAGGAAAACGGGCAAGAGACTATTTAGAGATTCGGTGCGTTCGAAGGGCCGATGCGCGCCATGCTGCTTTTCCCACGTGGGGAGCCATGAGGCGTAAACAAACTCGCCCCTGGTGCAGGACGCCATCTTGGTGAAGTTCTGCCGGAAACATTTACAATTCACTCAACTTGCCCTACCGAAACTCGGCCAAGCGCCGATAAATCTCGCTGTGCGCGGGCGCGGATGCCCTCCGCGTACATAAATCCACGCCAGTCTACGGAGTTTCGGCGCCGTAAACGCCACAGTTTTTGGTCAGCTTCCGTAGGGCCGGGGCTTCTCAACGAATTCAATATTCGAAAGGGTCTTCGCGATATAAAGGGCCTTCAGCTTCGAATCCGCGGCAAATATGAAGCGCGGCACGGTACGATGAAGTCGTCAGCGAAAGTAGGCGTGAATAAGTTAAGAAACGGCGAAATACTCTTTGCGAGCCGCGGAACGGGTCTCGGGCTAATTTCTCCACTTAATTTATGATGTCCTGGTGAAAGGACTCGAGACGTACGGCGTACCACAGAAATCGATCTCCCGTCTATCTATCGGGCCACGATCACTGCTCCGAGGAAGTTAATTAGCAGTATATTACCGCGAGAAGATTACAGCTTCGTTCTTATCTCGAAAATATCAAGCACGAGTAGCTTCGCGGAACGAGAAGCGTCGAGCGGGTGTAATCGAATCGGGGGTAGCTTCGCCCTGGACATTTCAAGGCAATAATCGGTCATGAAGAGCTTGCATTACTTATTCGACCGTCTACAGTCTAAGACGCCGAAAAACGATGGTCGATTCGGGATCGTGTTAAATTAACGCGTTAGCTATTTATCAGAAAATTCTAGTCGGCGCAACAGGTGTAGTCCGAAGACATCTTCCCGGCTTAATGTCCGAAAAGGCAAACTCGTCCGTAATTCGATCTTTCACCCCTTCCGGATCGGATGCGGCGAGTCGCGTTACACCGTGCGAACCATAAGGAAGAGCACGGCGACGTTTAAAGCTGAACGGGTGCTTGCCCTCTGATCGTGGGACGGTTCACGTCAGGAAGCGCCTAATATCTTTTTTACGGATACCGCCGACGAAATCGAACGAATCTTGGAAGAAAGGGGTCTCGATAGCCGTGTGCTAATTATAAAGCGTCGCGAGAAGCGAGTAGCTTCAGACGACAAGATCGAGCTGGCCAACGTTTCTCGTCTTTCTCCGCGTGATCCACGGCTCCATTCATAAAGCAGGAAGAGTGCTTTAAGTTCGCGCACGCGCGTGCAAGCGGCCGTCGTCTGTCTTCGCGGCCAGATATTTTTGGCGGCCCGGAATTATAAAGCCAGCACGGTACTACATATATATTTTCATTCGAGACATCGCGAGATTCGACCCGAACTCCACCGCGACCGGATGAAAATGATCGACCCGACGACGATCGCGGATGTCGCGCGTTCAACGTCAAAGTTCTCGAGCTTCGCGTATATTTAGAACGCTGCTCGATCATTCGGTTGGGAACTCGTTTCTTTTTCCTTGGCCAATTTACATTTCATTTTGTCTGCAATTTCTTCGTGGAGCGTGCAGCGAATCGTTGGCGTCCGAGGTCGAGGTCTTTAGACCGATTCTTTCTTTCTTTCTTTCTGTTTCCTCGGCGGTCTTTTTTTTTTTGGAAGAAATCTTGGACGGATAGAAAGAGGGACACGTTTTCCCGTCCGCGTACCTGACGTTAGGAACCCGAAGCGTGCTGCAAAAAATTTACGACGATTTCCGATATTCGGAGAAGCAAGTTAAAGGACACGCGGTGCACCGTACCGTGGATACCTGCTCTCCCTCTCGTAAGGCGGAATTTCGTTGGCGCGCGTAGTAAAAACCCTCGGTGACCCGTGGCGAATGATGCCTATTGCGCAAAACTTTCACCTCAAACAATGTCGGCATATTTTTCGGCCTGCCAGCCGTACTCCTCCACCGCCATAAATCCTTCAACCCCATGGAAAAAGCGGCGAGTCCTTTGCTTGCCGTGCTTTCAACCGACACGGAAACGAAGAACCCGCATACGTTCTACGGCTAAACACGGGAAATCCTGCAATAGTTTATCTTCGGCCGACCTTCGAAACGCAAACTAAATAGATAGGCATGAAAAGTGTCTTACACGCAGGATCGATGGTAACCGCCGTGGTCGAAAAAAAATCAGTTGCTCCGGCCCATTGATAGATAGCAGATAAATGTAAAATCTCTTTTCGATGCACAGCGGAGTGGCCATGCGTGACAGATTCGAGACTAAGGTTTCCCCCATCGTCGTACGCGACCGTCGAGCCAGCTTTCTAATCGGTTTCGATTATTTCCGGTGTTCATGATTTACTCGCGATATTATACAGAAACTTTGTCAGGCTCTTTTCGTTACATTCCTGCGTGGCTCATAGGAAGAAGGGAATAGATTCGATCGGGGCGTTTCAGCGCGACATCCAGACCGACGAAAGCGCAGCCGTCATCGATACTCTCAATCGAAATGAATCATTTATCGCGACGAGAGTTTTCATCGCGTTAAACGCGCGTCGCGTCGCGCCTCTACTGGCCCGCGCTCGGTCTTCTCACCCTATTTTCGATGCTCGTAAAACAGGCGTAGCTGTATCCGACTGATCCGTCTCCCGAATTATACCGAGAGGCGCAGCGTGACTCGTCGCAACTCGCGAGTAAGAGCGTGCTGCCTGCCGGATCCTTCTCCGCGCCATTCTCTAAGCGGTGCTAATAAATTAGCCGGAGAAAAAGACGGCGGTACGACAGATGCCCGATGGATGCCATAAAGGAGTGTTGCTAGAGACGCTCGCGGGTGGTGGAAGCACATCAAAGCGTATCCGCACCATCCCGATGCAGTGGCGTTGTTTTATGTTCACCGGGGGATTCGTTGCTGCTCCCCGTCTGCACTGACAAACACTCGGCTGAGTTATATATCGTCGCTCCATACTCTCGAATAAATGTGCAATATCCGTGTACAGCTATTCTTATTGGGAACGAACGCGTTATTCGAGTTCACCGAACAACGAATAACCGGTAGGGAATAGCCTGACGGAAGAATCGAAAGACTCTCGAGGTCGAAAGAGAGAAAAGCGAGGATGATTCGCGGGACGTTCTCTGTTCTCGATTACGGAGTCGACACAGAGGTATATAGCATTCTTTTTTAGATTCTCTCGCCGCCGCTTGGTCCTGTGTATCGCGCAGGGAGAACGCAACGGCGTGTCCTCGTGGCGACGACACGGCGTGCCACTCGAAAACGAACCGCCGTGCCGCTGGAGCGCTTAGCGTCGAACGTGTCGGCACGCTTAAGTGACTTTCGGTGTTTGGCCTTTGCGACAACGCTCGCTTTGCGGTTACGCTCGCGAACCATCAGAGGCGGAGAGGCGGCTGCATTGCGTTTGACCCGCGGTTCGTCCATTCCCCGCACGCACACGCCACCCTCGACTTTTCTTTCCGTTTGCGAGCTCCCTTGGGGTGCATACGCTGTTCTCGCTCTTCGTAGAGATAACTGAATCACCGAGTTGGACCTCTCTTTACGTGCGAAACGACACCCGCGGAGTCGCGCTCTCATTGAGACCAGGGTGAGTGGGTAAAGAGACGAAAGTCGGTTACGCCCGAGGGTGCGAAGAGAAAGACGGAGGAGGCAACGGGCGGCGCGCGTCCTCTGCCTCTCATAAATTGGAGGCAACCTCGCGATGTCTGGAATCGTGGTGAAAAAAACTCGTAGCTTCCGTCAGTTTTGCTTTCCCTTTTAATCCATCGAGACGAGCGTGATCTTCGATAGAGCGAAACGCTTCCTCGTTAAAACGGATGATCGTCCACATAAAAGTTGCTCCAAGTACCCGGAAGTCCCGCACGCGGGACAAGAATTTGTTCAGACTTCTTCGACGGAAGATTGGAAGAGCGGAAAGATCTGGCTGGAAAATAGCGATCATGGAATACCGAGCCAAAACTCGTAAATGTATACGCGTGTTGGGAGGACGGAGTTCTGTACGCGGCTGGCGTGTTACGTGTATAGGTGTGTAGCAACGCGGGAAAAGTACGATGGTAGGAAGGGAAGTACGGTATCGCGGTGCAGTGGCCAAGCTATTCGACCATGCACGTACAATCTAGGTACTGTTTCGCAACGAGAAGGCCCCGAAGGGGAAGTAAGCAGTATCTCTTGAGTTTCCCTCGTGGCCCCTTGGCCCTCCGTCCTCTCCCTTTCTCGCTCGTTCTCCCAGGCAAGTCTACTATAGTACTACTGTTCGTCGCGTCGTCTCATCCACCCCAATGCCGTCACTCTTCACGAGACTCTGGGGCAGAAGGGAAGAACGGAGTGGGGTCTTTTCCGTCCGTCCACCCGACCGGCCGGCATCGTCTCGTCGCGTCTCGTCTCGCGTGACGGCCTCGTCAGCCGTCAGCCAAGCTCCGTCCGGATCGATACGCTTGCCACCCTTACGACCCCAACTTCCTCCACCTTCTCCTGTGAAAAGCAATGCACCTACCATCCGCGCCCCTCACCCTCGCCATCACCTACCCACCCTACGCTCTATCCCTGCTCGCGTCTCCGCCGCGAACCTTCCTTTCGCCCCCGCACCTCTTCTTCCTCCACCTCTTTCTCCGGTTGCTGCCTCCTGCCAGCAAGCAGAGTCTAGTTGAGTCGAGTTGAGCCACCGGCCGGGTCAGAAGACGTCTGCTGCCCGGGCGAGCGACAGCTACCACCCACCCCATTCAAACACCCACCTCCGGCCACCCTCATTTTACCACCTCCACCTTCGACCGTCCACCCACCCCTCGACCTACTCCACGACTCCATTCTACCGCGACGTGCCGCGAGATGGACAGCCTCGCCTCACCGTCGAATCCGCACTCCAAACTCGCTCACCCCTCTGTATCGTCCACATAAACGGCGAGTCGCCGCGAGTATTGGTGAACGCTGTCGTCCCGTTCGTCAACCACTACCACCTTGGCGTGTCGCTACTACTATCGATGCCAACTCTTCCACCATCTCCTTCCCTTTCCCCGTTTCCACTACCGCCGCTTTCTCGTCCTATTGGGACTAGTAGCTGCTGCTGCTACAGCTGCACCACATTCTACCCCTTCGCGACACTATATCTGGGTTTCACACTTTTCGCAAGTATTCTCTGCTGTCGAACGAACCAACGGACCAAGTACGACGTCAGGGACAGTCGCCCTGTCATCGATGAGTCGGCGTCGTACCGTGGACATTTTTCACACGAACGACACGACAGTGTCTAACAAACTCCAGTTTCATGGAAGAAGCCAAAGTACGAGATATTGTAGTTTTCTAAGCTTCCGCTATCGTGTAGGCCTCGGTCAATACTCACAAAGGCTAGAAGTCGCTGCAATTACCGCCTTTAGCCCTCCTTTCTTCTCCTCGAGCACCTCTCCGCCCCTTGGGCGAGGATCTTCCGTAATGAATCATTAGTACTCGAAAGTCAATCGAAGATTAATTAATCGTTTGGATTCGAGAACCAATTAAAGTTTCCAACGCGACGAATCCGTCTGGTCGCCGCCGCCGCAAAGATTCCGATTCCTTTTCGTTCTACTGTCGAGCAGCCTTGACTCGAAGCACCGCTTTCGCTTGCATATTTCCATCAGTTACCAAACATTTAACATTCGCATTGCCAAAATGAATTTTTGTTTTTCTTTTTTTTTGTATTTCTGATTCAACTATTCTAGCCTGCCCTAATCGTCTCGATCTTGCAGAGGGAAATCGATCGTTCACCTTTAACGCGACAAGCCCTCAAAGTTCCCGTACATCGTTCTAAAATTTCATGATCCAGAGACCGATAATAATAGCAGGGGAAGTAACTATGGTAGAATAAAGAATAGACAGCCAGAGGAATGTAAGTTAATTGGCCGCAAGGGGTGCGATGCTGGAGGGTGCATCGCGATTTCGATTACCAGGAAGGAAGAACGCGTACACGACGAAGCAAACAAGGGTGGTTAAGCGACGTCGACTATCGCAAAGGCGAGCGCGACCGATAGTATGGACTTTGAATAAGTTTCGCGCTCGGAGGATTTTTGCCCGCGTTTACGCATCCCTCTGTAATTTGTTACGTTTGCCTCTAAAACGCAAGCCGAGAAGGAGGGCGGGCAGGCAGGGTGAACGGGGACGGTTCGCACGATCCTCCGGAGCCACGGCCAGTTTTTTTTTTTTCTTCCAGCAACGTGACATACGGTGAAAATTATTGCCGTCGTCCGCGCTGCCCCTCTGGCCGTTTCCCCCCCTCCGTCGCTTTTCGTCTCGCTCCCCCGCCTTCTTGTGGATCGGGCGAGTCGGAGGCGATTTCTGCCTCCCACGATACGGCACTGACGCCATCGTAGATGGGTGCCAGCTATCTAAGGGGTGATTTCTAATTTATGAGACTGGGGCGATGTGATGAACAGACGTCATAAAGCATGTCGCGCCCCGCGTCTGCAGCCTGCCACTCCTCCTCCGACTCTACCTATACCTCTGCTTCTGCCTCCACCTCTTACTTCGCCCCCGTTCCCAACCCGGTTACGCCACCCTGCCCCGACCCACCGTCCACCCCCCTGTTATCGCTGCCTCCGACCTCTCCGGCCCTCTTCCACCTTCCGCCGAACCCTACTTCCAACGCCTCACACCAGTACTCTGTGATTTGTGGCCTCTCGAATTCTCTTCGCGGGCTTCTCCTTCCCGAAACTTTGCGTCCCTCTCCTTCCCCGCCCCTTTGTCTCTCGCTTCCTCACAGGTCTATTATCTTTCCTTCTTCATCTATTCATCTCTCTATCCGAGGCTCCAGGGTCGCTCGTCTATCCACAAGTTCGCTGAATTCTTCACAAGGGTGGACAACACAAAGACTCTCGGGAACGGTTCAATCATCCGCGTATAGAATTGTCGCGTTATTAATTAATCTCGTTTGAGTTGTACCCCGGTGTAAGTTTTCAACGATCGGTGTGAAAATTTAAAGTTTCGGCAAACACCAGCGCAAGAGGGGTAGTATCGCCTCGCTTCAGACACTTCTACCGACTGACCTTTATGCGTGACATTACCTATACATATGCATTCACTGATGCACCGACGAGACACCGTTGACCCACGATCGCAAACCGTTTGCATCTTATGAATCTGTAATGCTCGCGAGACAAAAGATAAACGTTTCTAGCCATCCAGACGGTCTGAGTAATACTGTCGGTCAGTTTAAATGGACAATCGATAGCTGCAGATTTTCTCAACTTTCAGTAATAATGGAATGATTCGGCCACGATCGTTGGACTGTTTCCTTCGGACATGGCGCGCCTCTGAAGCAGAGAGTCTGGAGCAAGAGAAACGCGATCGTTCGATCAGGTTGTATCGACAGGTACCCTCGATATCCGAGGCAGGCAGGCAGGCAGGTAGGTGGCACGGGAAGACATCGAAGAGGAGAGCAGCGGTTGAAAACTTAGCTCTCGGTTCGGCGGTGTTCGGCGCGGCCTGCAGAACCTTTGTGAAAAATCGTGTTATAACCCTAATTTAATTTTATGGCCGGCATTACGGCGGATTGTGTTGTATATCGGGACCTGGGCATAATGGCCGTATATGGCCGCGTATAATAACGGTGAAAGAGAATGAGGGGAAAGAAGGCGGGGGAGGGAAAAAGGAATGGAAAGTGAGAAAGACGGAAGAAAGGGATAAAGGTGGTAGTAGAAAGGGAAGGGCGGTTAATAATCAGTTGTAACGCGAACCGTCGTAAACCGCAAAACAACTAGAATCAAGCATCAAACAGGATACAGAAGGGAGAAAGAGAGATGGAAGTAGCGGTTGAAAGGGCAGTATCGAGGAACGAGAGGCGAGGACCAACGAGGGGGTGTGTTTATATTTAAGGGGGTAGAAGGCGAAGTATCATTATCTCGGCATCGAAGGGCCGGAAGACTTTTTCGTTTTGTCCCTTACCTTTTCGTCGCTCGTCTTTGGTCTGCTCGCAAATTCCTGTGGGCTTCTTTATGCTCCACGTGAAACCGTTCGAGGCCGCGAATACGACCAACTACTACTCGATTCTCCATCGTTTTGGAGAGTCAATGAGCGCCTTCGTGTTCCCGTTCATGGATAAGAAATTTTGATACCTTTACGAAGCGGCTCATAGTCGAAAAGACGCGGGGGGGGGGGGGGGAGAGCTGAACTCTAGTTATGAAATTACTATAATACAAAGGATGTAGGGTATATCGTGGTCGAGACAAGAGCCGCGCGTTCCGTTATTATATTATTAATCGGCAAGGAGCGGCGGCATTAAAGCGGCCACAGAGTATTCTCTATATTTACGCTGGTTCTTCCGAAAACCGTGAAATTACTGATAATCACTGTGAGCGCAGAGTAACGCGGCTAGACGCACCCCTAACAATAGGCGCGTCGCTATAATCATCGACCACTTCGCTTTAACTTTATTCCTTTCTACACTCTTCCACCCTCCACCGTACCGTTCCTCGAAAAGCTTTGCCTCTTCGGTGTCTCTGTCCACTTCGAAACACCTAAAGGGATAATCGCCGATCGCTCCCGAAATAGCACTGGAAGCGAGCGGAATACGAGCAGATGAGGAACGATAGGAGGAACAGTTTCGAGAGGATAAGAGAGAAATCGTTTGAGGAGTTAATAAAAGGGATACGTATCCACGGAAAGACGACAAAACGGCGTATCTGCGTGCAACGGCGGCGTCGGCACGTTCTTCCACGTGTACTCGAAAGGGGAGGAACGAGTCGAAGCGGGGTCAGCCGTCGAGCTGGGTAGGCAGCAGTTCAACTTCGGTTGCCGGCCGCCGTAAAAACGTCAATTAAAGTGTTTTATTCGATCCTTCGTTAGAACGTTGAAATGGAATTTTGATTTATGACCGTAGCGCGTTCAGGGTGTGCGTGTACATGAGTAGGAGTGCGCCCGCGCGCACACGCGTAAATAAAATAAATAGGCGGTTATAATTAGTCGGCCGGTACGTTCTCTAGCAGTCGGTCGATCGCCATAGCCGACCGGTTCGGCAGCTCGATGTACATTTGCCCGAAGAATTTGTGCCTCTGCGGTTCCCGCCGATCCATGGAAAACAATACGACCCCTTTCATGCACCGCTACCCCGTGGTGTGGCCCGCTGCACAAGGGACACGCGATTCACGTTCGTTATTCGATCGCGCTCCGATACGCTTTCCACAGGCTATCCGTGCGATCCGTAATGGATGAAATTGGTCGGCCCGAGATCTCTTTATCGCCACAGATTTAATAGCGTGGCTATCGGGAAAGAGGGGAAAAAAAAAGCGGCGGGGACTCGAACGACAGGCTGCAACGAGATGTCCACGCGGCCGCTCGTCGATGTCCTCCCGAAGCGATTTATTATCGAGAACCGGTGTGCGTTCTGGAGCGTCGAGGCCGAGGAAATAACACGTGCGATCAGAGCGTGCGTCGCGCCGGCCCTGCCCTGGTGCGAGCAGTGACCGAGTTAAGTGAAGAAGAGTTGTACCAGCCGTCCCGCCAGCCGGCCGTCCAAATGTTATTGTTTATTGTGGCCCAACGACAGCTTGATTTATCATGCGAGCCGGCCATAGTCATGCGTGAAATAGTGGCATAATCCCGTTGATTTGTGGCTACCATTGTTCGCGTTACCACTCCGCTGAAAGTATTTTCCTTTTTTCCCATTTTTTTATTGTGTTCCTTTTCTTTTTTTCACGTGCGTTTTGTTTACACCGGAATATTGTCCCTCCCGTTCGATGGGCTACTCTCTGTTTTTCGAACGTACCCGGTGCGCCGCGTTTAAGTCACTTCTGCGAAGGGGTGTCCGGCGTGAGCGCTAATTTCCTCCACCCCTTTCTCGTCGAGTATCATCCCAGGGTGACTGTCACGATATATAGCACCGCATCGATTCCTCCTCCCGCTTCCGAAAGATTTCTCATGGAGCGTAGGAAACTCATCGCGTCGATGCACGAACCGCGTATCGTTCCTTGGTCGCTCGGTTGGCTCGCGGCTATCGATAAATTGCTAAGATGACGCGATAACGACGGGGCGACGCCGAGTTGGAGCGAGCACGTAATTTGTCGAGGATAACTATAGTCCTTAGGATGGCGATGTCGGTTTTCTGGTTGGTAATGCAAGCTCGAGCGGCGTGCAACCAAATTCTCACCTTTCGCATGGTTCGCGGCACGCGTCGACGTTATTTTTCGTAATTACCGCTTACGCGCATTCTTATCACGGATACCTCGGCGCCGGATCTGGAAGAGGCAACGGATGGGCATCGTCGTTCGTGAGAGAAAAAAGTACACATCGATGTCGTCGGTATCGAAACGGTGTCAAAGGCCGAGTGACAAACAACTTGCGAGATTTCCAAGACGGTAAGTGGCTTGTTCTCTCGCGGACAAGTAGCCTGCCGGTCATCGATAAGCCGACCTACTGTGCTTCTTACGCGGCCGCGTATTACGGCGCGAACGACGGGCGGTCCCTTCTGTTTGACGAGAGCCATTCATCCTCATCCACCTACGTTGATACCCACACGAACCGAGGTAGAAACGCGCGAACAGCCACGCGTGTTTCCTCCATGCGTACGTCCATCTATCACGCGTCAAAAGCATCGCGGTCCCGCTACCTCGATCCGGGTTCGGTGTTGGTGCCGTTTCACAACCCACGATAGATCCTCGGCCTATCATTTTCAAACCGACCGTCTAACGAAAAATTGACCAAATATGTGTCGGAGATTTGAAGGGGTGCGTGCAGCCCCGTGTCGCGCCACGGCTCGAACCAGATATCGTCGGTGAGCATCTCCGCGGTGGAGGGGCCTCTAGCGGGTCGAAACACAGGCCCTTTGGCGATGATCTGCCAACGGTTCGCGCATTAGCTCGACAGATAGCGCCGCCTAATCGGGCCTCATAAATTACCAAATTAATATCCCGCGTTGCCGACGCCAGGCTATCCGTCAGGTGTCAGCCGCGGTGCAGATAGCAGCCGCTACCTCTACCTACTACTCCGTGTTTCCATCCGCTAGCTTCCATCCGCGCTCGTCCTCTCCAACCCCTGTGCTCATCGACGAAGGGGACGATAACTACGCTAAACGGCTGTTGCTTCACACAACTTTCGCTTTCGCGAAAGGAATCGGCGGGAACTAAAGAATTTGCCACCCCTTCCGCAATTAATTCATACGATTTCTTCTTACCCTATTCAATTCTACTACGATGTTCTCCCTGCCAGGCGGACCATGCCGTTTACCTCTTTCACTTGCGGAGTGCAAAGGGAATTAGACGGCAAGGTGTTCCGAATGGGCAACGGTATCGGATTAGGCACCGCGTTGCTACATTGTGGCAAAGCGAAGAAAGCGCAAAGATATACGAACGGTGAGAGGTATTTAGGTGGATGGCAAGTGGCCCGGTGAGGCGCAAAACGAAGGCGAAGAGGAAGGTGGACGAAGGGAGGTTCGGTTAGGTGGGAGCGGACGCAAAAGAAGGGGCAAGAACCGCTTACGAATTACGCGACGAGCAAGCAGCTACACAAACCGGCTTCGAGCTACCTTTATGCGACACGGCTGCCAATTAGCGGACTGACATCGACCTGACTGACCACCGTGCATTTCCAACCAGTCGTTTCTTCGGCTCCCTCCTCGCCTCTCCCTTCCCTCGTCGGCGTAATCGTCATCCTTTCGATTTCGATTGTACCATCCATTAAACCGTTTTTCTCGATTTTCCATTACTTCCACAATTTACTGTACGACGATGGACGGGAGAGACATTCGCGGCAAAGTCCTCGGATGCTGCCTCCTCGCGGAGGATCGGTCGTCGGAAACGTTCCACGTACTACCGATCCGTAGCGCGAGCAAGGCAATAATTATTACGCACGTCGAGTGGCATTATTCGGGCACCTTTTAAAATGTCAATAAAAAAGTCGAACGGAGCCGCTATCTTTGTCGTTTCCTCTTTTACGCTCCACCACTTTCCCCACTGTCTACTCGCCACCCTCGAGCGCCGCTTTCTTCTACCCTTTTTTTTTTTCAATGCCGATGCAGCTGCACTCTTTTCAGAGGAGGCCCCGTCACGTTGCATTACGGAATGATATTTGCTAATTGGGCACGAAGATAAAACGACAGCGGCGTGGCAACTAATAACCGTCCCTGCGTCCTACACCTCTTGCTCATCCTCCTTCCGTCCCTCTTTCGCCACTCCCCTTTGCGCAGCATCATCTCCGCGTAGTTTCTCTTCCGGCGCCCCGTCCCCGGGGGAACGGATAATCATACGTTGAACCGTGTTGCAACTAGCCGCGACTCTTTGGGACGAAGCGCGTCGCTCCCGTATCAGCCGCGTATCAGGTCGTTTTATCGGTTCCCTTGTTCGCCAACTACCTCTCGAACGGTTCCAGCCTGGAATTCGGTAGGCGAGTTCCGCTTCCTGTCGGTCTTCCTACGTTTCGCCGAGTTATGGAACAAGTTTGGCGCGAAGGATAGCAGAGATTCGATCCGTGATTCGTTCCTCCCAAAAACGGTGAAACGGATGCCACGCGGTACACGACCAATGGCTCGACTACTTAGGTGCGGCCCTGGAGCGGTAATAAAACTGAGGAGAGTCAGGAACGTGTGGTTCGATCCGACGGCTGATGGAGACGTCTTCGTTCCAGACAGACGCTTCGGACGTTCGCGACGTTTGATCGACGGTTCTCTCCTCCTTTCGCATACGTTGCTCCGGATCGAGCTCGTTCGCTCGCAGCCTCGCGATTTCTCCCTCCATCTCTTTCTGTCCCTCCCTCGCCTCTTTTTCTCTCAACCTGTCTCGTCTCATCTCATCTCATCTCGTCCCATTCCATCCGTCTTCGATCTCCTGCTTTCTCAGTTCGCGCTCCTCGCATCATCTTATTTCCCGGTACCAGCGCCACGTTCTTCTTTGCCCGTTCTCTCGCCTCTCGTTCCTTCCTTCGGATAGCCTCTCCTTCCTCTTCTGGCTGCGCTCGGTTCTCCAGTCACTCCGTGGAGGTTCGGAGAAGGCACTTCGCGCCCCGCCGTCATCGTTCGTGTTTTTGCCGGGCCGCCTATAAATAGGCTAGCCGCGATGAGCCGTGCTTCTGCTCCGAACCGAACGCTTTCTCGCGTCACGGGCTGGTCATACTATTCAAGGCCGCTGACGGGACCAAATTCGTCCTTTGTCACTTTCCATTTTGAATTCGGCTTGACGAAACGTCGAACGCAATGTGGCTCGATCCGGCATCGATCGGGGCCGGCTAGCGCTGACTTTGCCAGCGCTGAAGACGTGCGGAGGCGGTGGTATATTCGCGTAAACACCGGGCGTTCGTTCTCATAACGGGAACTTCCGAAACGCAAAGTTACGAATAGAGTTGCGCGAGCCATTGGGATAGCTATCTAGGGGTGGAAAACAGGCGAGCTGCGATGCGAGTTTGCCGCGTTATAGCCAAAGATACGGTCGGGGCCGAGTGTCTCGAGTGGAAGAAAGTCGGCGGCGCTAAGCGGGCCGGGCGAGCAAGCGAGTGGAGAAAGAGCGGAACGAACGCGCGGCCTGCACAACTTGATAATAATAAACTGAAAAGGGAGCAAAGGGCGTTATTTTAAAAGGGAAATGCAGCGGCGCATTTTTATGTCTTCGCCAGAACTTTTCATCTCCCGCGCTACGGGCAAAAGGGATGGGTCGGAGGTAACGGAGGGTGTTGGGGTATTGGTCTATCCGTGGAAAGCTGCTAGCCGCGAAGACCGAAGCGAACGCGGGCGACTGGGAAGAGACATGCGAGAACCGAGCGATAGGTGAAACGAGGATAGCGAGAAGGTAACTCGCCGAGCGTAGGGGGTGAGGAAACTGTTTTCGTAGGGTAGGGGCAGGCCGAGTAGGAGGCTAAAACGTGGAATGAAACGGCAAGCTGCCGCTGATGAAATTCATAATTTAGATCCAATGCGCTCTCTGTACCTCGTTTAGAATACACTGCTATTTATAGTCGAAATTTTCCTTCGGTAGGAACCACCCCTCCGTTCACCCCGCCGACGCCCTCGAGACGGTCTCTCTCTCTCGTATCTATTCCTTCTACCCTTCCTCAACCGCGCGTCTCGTCGCTTATCCGCGGACCCCCGCGAACGCGGAATTTTTCGTTGGGACGTTCCACCTACAGCCGATTACTGAAACGATAGGAAGGCGAGAGAAGACGAGAGAGGAGCATCGTAAATTGACCGCAATTGCGTTCAATGTTACGCGCGCACGAACGGATCAAAGTCAATTGCCCGAAGTGACGGAGTACGCGAGGAAAACGACCGAGCCAATTGCTTCTGACTTGGTCGGGAGTCCGTGAACGCTACTCGTGTCGTCGCGAAAACTGTCCAACGTACGACAGGCGTGTTTGTTCCCCTTTTGTGGCACCTTTCGCGATACGCGCGATTTCATGGGTCCAGGAAAGCAGCGCGCTTTCGAAAGAACTGGAGCTCGATCGGTCGCACGAACTTCGTTGATAAAACGAGCCGTGTAAATGGTGCGACGCGTGGCGTCGCGGGGTTGCGTGGACGCGATGAATGACGACGAGGACAAAGACGAGCGCGCGCAAACAATAAACGTTAAACTCGAATGGGTCGGCATACAAAGCCACGGCTCGTAGAAGAAAATCTAGGATATGGAAAGAGAAAGGGAGAAAGGGGGAGAGAGAAAAAGCGAGAAATGGAGACGGTCCTGACAGGGAGACGACGCGACGCGTCGATCAAGCGGTCCGCGGAATCGGCATTCAGAGCTTCCTTTTTCTCCGACAGGCTGCACCGATCGTTAGGAAGTCGAGTGTCAAACTGTCCAGCTTGTCACCGCGTGCACACCGCCGTAGCTATCGCGGCGTTAACACGTTCGAAAGAGGAATATGAGATTCGCGTTGTCTCCGGAAGATGAACTCGTGCTCGTCGACGATAGCAGGTGTCTGTGACGCGAGTCAAGCATTAGCGAACAGGTCCGCCGATACGATACCAAGTGGCCAAAGTGATCGCGATGCGACGCGATTAACGTGCGCGCGATTAGTTGATCCGATCGACCACATTCATCCAAATGTCCTTACGTCGATTCGCATCCTCGGTCACGTATCCTTAGGAGGTTCACCGTATTCCCTCGATGCGAGCGATCGATCGAAACACGCGTCCAAGCGGTCGTCGCGACGCCAACTATCCTTCTAATTATCGTTCTGCTTGAACCCGGGGGACCGGTCGATTCGTTGCTGCCGATGCCCCCTGAGAAAACAGAAAAAGTCGCTAGGTTTACCCACGATAAATCTCGCGGTACTCAGGTATAAGGAGGGCTGTACTCCACTCGACGATAACGTTTACCTTCCTTTTTTTTCCTTGCACGATGTTTCCGTTTCTTTGTCGTATCCTTCGGGAACTCGAGCCCCGTGTCCTGCTCAATCGAATCTACCACGAGCGAAGCAGAACGGGCCACATCTAAGGTGGAAGAGGGAAGAAAGGAATAAGCATGGACGAAGCAGAAAGGGTTAAGAGATCGGGCAGAGGATAAGGTTCATAATGAAAGGCATTCATTCCACCGAGTGGCCGACACTGTGCACTTGACTGACGTGGTTGCAGACAGCTGCTCAAACCTGATCGCTACATACGCACCTTCGCCCGTCCATCCATCCATCCACCCATCCATCCGTATCTTCATCTATCCGTCCATCCATCCGACCATTCGTCTGTCCATTCGTGCGTTCCTTCTCACATGATTACCTTTATATAATATCGTATAACCAGCGGGACCGGAGGCGCGGACGTTCTATGAAATCGATTCGCTACGAAAACGGTTTACGGAATGCTACAGGGCGACCGCAATCTTCCTTAATCGTGATTTTATCTCGGAGCAAAAGGCGTGCCCCGTGCATTGTTTTCCGCGAGCCTGATGCCTAACGCGCCAATAAGGTTTTCCGCACGCAGAATTCAAGCAGGGGCAATGCAAGCTTTTACTCAGCGACGAGAAAAATACGAGATCGAGGGAACGACGTTGTCGAAACAATAACGAATTCAGAAAGCGTCACGAATCGGAGCGAGATGTTTCGTCGAGTCACCCACGATACACAACTCGCTTGTCCTACCTATTGCGAGCAGACTGCGATAAATCTCTCGACTTCTTCGGGACCTCCTCGAAGCATCAGGGATATCGTGCTTCAAGCGACCCATGCAGCTTCATCTGCAGTGCTTCCGTCGTCGGACAAGGAACCGACTCGAAGATTTTGAAGAGTTCGGTACCCCAAGGATGACATGCTGTTAAATTATCAGCAAGGGGCACCGAATCGCGCCGATGGACAACAACCCTTGACAATGATCATCGTTAGCACCCCATATATCGTACCTCAGCAAGTGCAGGACATTTTTTTCGCTAACAGCCCAGGCCGATCGCTGGAAACATTCCAGTGTCTCCTTTCCGTGTCCTTTATCCTCTCCTCCGTCTTTGCATGTTCTCGCTATGTCTTTTTTCGCCTCTTCGTTCGCCTCTGTCGAGTACGAGCTAGGCCGAGATCGTGACGCTGACAGAATTACGTCCGGCCCATGGTTAGGCTGGCGCTGTGTAGCCAGACCTAGAGGGTAGTCAAACCCCCTGGTTCTATGGCTCGCCATAAATATCGACGGTGACGTTTGGGGAGAAAAAAAGAATCTGTCGGCTGGGAACCATGGATGACGTTCGTTTACGAAATGGCAAGCTGCAACGGGAGGTGAGCTACCGGTCGCCACTTTCATCCCTTATGCAAGCCGAACGCGCGAGCGGACCCTCACGAGAAGATATCAGACACTCGCTCTGAGATGCGTCGTCACACTTCCGTCTTGTTTAATCCAATTTACTCTTACTCCTTTGAGCGGTAAAACGGACGTTGCTTCGAGCTACCAGCTCGTAATTCTTACATACATCCTTGCCTCAGCATCTTCGTTGAATAAGCGACAATTTGTATGACAATTCCACTCGATGGTCCGGCGCATCGTGCCGACATGTGAAAGTATGAACTTGGGCCCGATGTATCTCATCGTGCTCGCTGTCTCTCCGTCTCGCTTTCCTTCTCTTTCCGTTTCGGAACCGCGAGTGGACACAGACTCGCGAAAATACGAAGCCACGAGACAAGAGGCAACGAAGCCGAAAAGGCAGAAGACCAAAGGAGGAGTGAAACGCAAAAGGGAGAGGAAGATGCAGAGAGAGCGAAAGATAGGACCGAAATGGGGGGTCGAGAGAGAGAGAGAGAGGGGGGGGGGGGCTCACGATTCTTGGAGGCAAAGCAAAGGTCGATCCGTGCTGCACATTGCAGCACGACTTTACCACGGCGCGACGGTAGGACGAACGTTTATTAGAAGCAGAAGAAGCGCCTGTGTGACAAATGGCGTGGTTTCATTGTTGCGCGAGGACCCCCGGGCCCTCCGACAGGGCCACACGGGCCCCTGTGCAACGTCGTAAATCTGACCAATGCTGACGGATAGAAATCAGAGCGGACGGTGGCGCGGTTTTCACGGTTAGATGAGACGAAAGGAATGCCGGAGACACGCGAGACTGCAAAGAATTGTATTCTCCAGCCGGCCGACAATCTGTAGCATTTGTTGGTCGAAAGATCAACATATAGTAATCAGGCGCCTAGTTAAATTGAAGCAACCAAAAGATACGTTCCAGTTGGAAAACACGAAAAGGGATGGGATCCTGGAGAAGGAGCGGTTGGTTCGTTAAGCCACGATCGGCCACCGGTCTGTCAATCGATCCGAGTACTCGGAGAAACGTACGGACCCCAAGATGGCTGCTCGAGAGAGTACACGCGGGCCCCCGCTTTACCAGTATCAGCGACTTAGCATAAATCACTCCCGCTCCGCTCCATTCGCTCTCTTGCTCGTTCGTTCGCTCGATATCTGACCACAGAAACGCGACCACAGGCCGATCAAAACTCTTCGTTCCGTTTCTTCCCTTCGATGGATTCGCTTCGCTGCGATACTGCACCGATAGACGTCTACCTCGACGCCGATTGTTTCAAGGAGAAAGTGTTCAGGTGCGTCGACGCGTCACGTACGCTGCCATACGCGTTACTTCAAAACGAAACAGAGCCGCGTAGGAGTTTTGTTACGCACGAGCTCGAAATCGCGATCGAATGAAATTCGGGAGGATAAGGCAGTAACCGTGCAAGCGTAAGTGTGTGTTAGGGTGGTAGGGAAAAGGAAGGGAAAGAGAGAGAGAGAGAGCATAGAAATAGTCAGCAAGAACGAGAGGAGAGGAAAGATTTGCAAGAGGTTGAGAGAACAGAGCAAACGGACAGGTCGCTTATTTATGGCAGCCATACTTCAGATATATGAACTGGTTCCCGTCGAAAGTTCGAGACGTCGCGTCGCGTCTTTCCAGTTCAAAATGTATAGAGAGGTGTCCCGGCATTCGCCTTCGCCAAGATTTGCGAGGGGTCACGCCTGATGCGATACCACGAGAGTACCCGATTCTATCATTGCCAAGCACGATGGACGGCTGCAGTCGTTCACCTGCCAAAACTGCGTTGACAATTTCCGTAAGACGGTTTTCGATATTTAGCGACACGTAGCAAAGTTGCGTTTGCGTGTCCGTGAGCGAAGGAAATCGCAAGAGTGCCAACGGGGCCGGGGGGACAGAGGGATGCTAGGAACGTAGCATTGGGGAGCAGAGAGGCGATGGAGTAGATAAATAGATGGATGGGCAATATTATAACTCACCGGCTGTCATCCTGTACGGCGAGTCAGGCTGCTAATCAGACCCTGGCTCGCTCTCGCCCCTCGACCGACCCTTCACGAAAAATGGATTTATTGCCGTTCGCTTCGACTTCGGCACGCTATCGAGCTCTCTGATCCGTAGAATGTAACCATCGTCGTCGTACTATTCGCGTCTGGCCTTCTTCTCCAACTTGGCCCTTGCTCCTCGCTCTTGTTCTCTCTCTTCCCGCTTTTCCCCCGCGTTTTGCCTCTCTCTTCCGCGCGACTTCTACCTACGCTTTTTTCCCATCGAGCCCGAAAGCTTCGGGGCGATCGCCGAGACTTCCGTGCGGCACATGGAGGAAAATGTGTAAACGAAAAAAATCGTCGCGATTCGCTAAATCGCGGATCAATCGACTTGAAGTTGACAGAGATGTTGCCGGTAGGCACGGCCAAGAAACGACGACGGGGGGGAGGTCTCAGGTGAGGACCGATGCATCAAGGAGACGGTGACACTCGCCTCTGCATGGCGTGCATAGATCATGTCGACCTCGTTGCCGTCGGACGTGGTGCTCCGCGACGAAGACGGGGAAACGTCTAAAGCTTGGAGGGGTACGACCTTTCTCTCTCTCTCTCTCTCCTTGCGTTTCCCTGGCTTTTCTCTTTCTCGCGCTCGTTACGTTCTCGAAGCACAGATGTACGGACCGAAGGAGATAGAGGCGAGGAAAAGAGCGGAACAGTCTGAGATCCTTGCTCGGGGATACATGCATATACGCGCACTCTCGCGCACGTATGCGCGTGTGTTTTTTCAACGAGATTTATTACCGAACTCCTAATGCTTCGGGGGCACGAGGAGAGGGTGCCGCTGTTCTTCCCACCCACCGACCCTCGTCCCGGTCCCACTATTGCTACCGTCGCCAATGTCGTCGCCTCGACGTCATCGTAGTCGTCGTCGACGACGTCGACTACCGCTCTTGCCACGCCGGCAGCCCGTAACCATTTCCCCGTGCCAAGGCTTCGTCTTCGCGCATCGCTTAATTCCCAGTCGCCACACGCCATTACAGGTTGATTTACATACCTGCGTTAACAAGGGCCAACGAAACGCGCCACCGATTCGGCGTCTGGCGGCACGCTTGAGATTTCGCCCCTGCTTGGAGTTGCGCGCGCTCTTCGAACAGAGCTCGTCTCGTTTAAACCTGATCCGTCGCGCGTCAATGTTCCTGCGGTGGAGCATCGACTGGTAAACTATCGAGACGATGCGGTGTGTACGGATGCAAGTTACGCCAAAGCGATAAATGTCATCGCCGAAATATTTACGGCTACAAACGGTATCGTAAGCGTGCAATAAATCATTATTAAGCAAATCGTATTACCGTTTATAAATTTCGTTCTTAAAGAAAGCAACTTTAACGAGATCGACGCCAGGGATTATGTAATCTCAGCCGCGATCGTACCCCCATGACTCTTTCCATCAGGAAGGTTTTCACCCAGAAGTATCTTTGGTCGCAGCCATCTTCCCCACTGGTCAGCTGCCTGTTAATTATTCGTTGTGTCCGCGTTCCGATTCCCGTCGACTTTCGGTATAGAAACTGGCAGAGAAAATTAATAAGTAAACGTAGCAAAAGGTGCAAGGAAGGTGCGCGAGACGAGAGCAAAGGATTAACAGAATGCAGGCTGAGGGTGGTTGAAAGGAGGGAGCGTAGATAGGAATGAACGCGAGCGAAATCGGTGCTCGGGAGGAAGAATGGAGAGACACGGAGAAGAAGTCGCGAGATACCAAGGAAGAGAGAATCTCCTCCGATGAACGAGCAAGAGTGGGACGGGGGCGTGGGTGGAATGGGACAGTAGTGGGGAAAGAAATACACGTCGGGCCGGTGCGTGTCGGCAGAGGGGATGGGTCAGGGCCGCGGGAGGGGGGCAAGGGGGCGCAGAGATGGGCAAGGGGCCAGACGGGGAGCGTCGATCCGTTTGGGTGCGGGGCTCCGAATGGGACAAAAGTGGCAGGAGGGGTACCGTCAGAGGTGAGTCCGTCGCCCGTCGAGGTAGGGGTTGACTCGTCGCGTTCCGCCGAGTAGGGGGTGCATCGTTGGCGGCGGCCGTGCCGAGATGGTGGGGGCAAAGGTGGGGAAGTTGACCGCGGAGCCGTCAGTGCGCCACGTGCTGTCGTCGTGGGAGGGTCTTTGCTTTTGCTCCGTTTCGTCGGCGAGTCCTGTAAATTACCGCGAAATCGTGACCCGTCCACTTGGAGTGCTCGCGTTTCGATAGTGCACCGGTTCGGCGAAAAACCCTGGCGATCGATATATCTTCGAAGGAATCGCGGCGATGCGTAGTCGCGCTCGGTGACGCGAGCTCGACAACGCTTTGAAAAAAGAACCGGCTGGAGGGTGGAGTGACAGGCGAAACAGCTGAGTGAGTGGTGCGGCTTTATTATCTTTGCGTTGGTGGAGAATTCGTGAGGATGACGCGGTGATATGGTGTCGAGGGGATCACGGAGGACACGCGAGACCCGATGCTCGCCGTTCGAGTCCCGCGTTGCTTTGGCCGCACTAGTGACGAGGATAATCGCTCCTGACGTAGCCAGGGAACCGAGGACTCATCGGGACTGACGTTTCCTGCGCACTGGAACCACTACTTCACGGTGAGTCCCCGTTTACGCGGTGTCCACGGTCAAACGCAGAATTCGCGTTTCGCGGCTTAACGAGCTTCCGTTCCCGATATCTCGCATTCATGAATGTCGCCCCTGCAACAGCAGACGAAAAATGATTCATGATGAATTCCATCCATCTGTTCGGCTTACACGGCCCGCGTTCGATGAGTTTGACAAACGCTTTTCGAGCGTAGGTGTTACGGGACAGCAGATTAATTGTAAAGGCGAAGCTGTCAGGGGTGCGAACAGTGCCCGATCGGACACCCAACGACAAAGTTGATCGCGACAGTTGCGGTGGTTTCATCGCGGCAAACTTGGCATCGTTGTTTGCCGAGACACACGACGCGTTGCCACGTGGAACGTGCACCGTGATATGCAACGGAGATAACTCCTTTGCAACCGCCCAAGACTGCGGTCGGTGATAATCGTGCGCATCCGCGGAGTCTGTTTGATATTGCACCGCATGGGTTTACGTGTATCGCTCCATTCGATCCAGTCATGTGTACGCAAGCTGATCGACGTAAGCATCATTGAAACGTGTATCGATCAATCGATTATGAAACGGCAAAGTAGGATGGGAGGGAGGGAGGGGTGCTACACGCTCACCGCCAGTAGACAGTTTCTTACTCGAGCAAGTCGATTAAATTGGAGATCACCCATCGACGGTTGCTCGAATCAAATCGGTTATCCCACGTAAACACCTAATGCATTTACATATTTTCGATCGATTTGGACAGGCAATATTTGCCGAGTAAAAACGAGACTGCAGTGACGTCATTAAATCCGGCCTGTCAGCGCGAGACGTTTTCGACGATTGGTGAGAAAGAGCGGACCGAGTAGTAGCGTACGGTGTTTATTTCATCCCGAAAGCGAGGAATTGTTATTGCCCGGTCGCCTTCACAATCGGGACAACTTTCTACATTTTTTAGTCTTATCCGCCGATTATGGATCCGCGGATAGCAAGTTTGTCGGGCGCCTGACAATACTGACGTCATCTCGTTCGGAAAGACCCGTACGTCATTCTATCAGCTATGCATGTGTGTACATACACGTCTTCCTAACGTAGAAATCTCAGAACGGAGCAACGTTGCAACATCGCGGTCGGGACGAAATTTTCTTTAGCAGTCATCATTGTGAGCGTTGGGACGCGCGAGTGTCGCATCCGTTGCTTCCCCGATGTAGTAGATTATTCGCGCTCGTCGCGGTAAACCCAACGTGGCGCACAGGAGAACTAGGTGACGCCCGGCCTTTAATCTGTGTAACGTTTACTCGCGTTCCGGGGCAGGCTGAACGAACACCCACCAACACGACGGAATGCACGGGCATGCGAATGTACGAGACAAGTGTAGAATGGTAAATAAGCGTGCAGACAGCAGGTTGAACGCGAGCTCTGCCGCGTCAATAGCACACCCCCGCGATTCAGTAGCGCTTATTGAAGTCTGCGATGACGGGCCCCGTCTGTCAGCAGATCAAAGCCGAAGTAAGCTCTCTTTGTGATGCTTCGCCGGGTCGGTATTTAATTATGTATGAGATCGATATTCGGGCCTTCGGGGGCTCTCTTTCAGCTATCCAGTCTCTCGGTCTCCTGCTTCTTCGTTCCCTCTTTTGCCACACCATCGCGTCGAGTGGAATATGCACACGTTTGTCCTCTCGTGTTTCCATCTTTCGGTTTTTCGCTTCGCCCTCGAATAACACACGTCGCGCGTGGTTCTCGAAATCACAGCGAATGCATGCGCATCACCATTTTCACTTGCGCTCAATGATAGTCGATATGCACGATGTGCAATAAACGACGCAGCGCGAAAGAAAGGGGGCGATCGTTGTACGGAGGACTGTGCCAGCCCTTGGAGGCATCCGATACCTGTTTCGTGGCTTGCACAGGGGTGCCGGCATCTTTACGCGCACATTTAAATCTTGCCCGATCGTAAAGATCTCGTAAACGGCGAACGTTCAATGCGCCGAAAGATACGGAAGATCTTTGGAGGAAAGACGAGATTATTACCGAGGTAAACGAACGCGGCTACGATGGCCAGTGACTGTAAACTGTCGAGGGTCGCCGCTTCCGAGCGAGTACGTAACGATTCAATGAACGATCCCGAAGCTGCACGCGCATCAGTGCTCGGGCCCTACCTTCCAGTTACCTGTTCGTTTCCTCCTTCCCGACCTACCACGTCCCCGATTCGTGACTCTCCGCGATCTCGTCCCTAGCGAAATAACAAACTCGTCTTGGATATAGAAAAATGTCATGGTATGCGTCGACGAATGATTCCTTTCGAATATTCATTCGGTAAATTTCACGATAAAAAACTCTTTGATCAAAATCATGCCACTCGATGAACATACTATCGGTTTTATCGCGATACATGCGTCATGCAAGAAACAAATTTAAAAAAAAAAACACACACGCTGCCACATAAAACGAAAAATGGAAAAAAAAAGGAAAAAAAGTATCACCCCTCGTGGATGCAAAAAATATTAGCCAGTCGTGACGGCGCTAATTTGCCGCGACCCGCGGCGGTTCGGTTGTTCTCGTTCTCTTTCCGTTTTCCTCCCTGCCAATGT
Organism: Holcopasites calliopsidis; assembly: GCA_023838395.1. Classification (NCBI taxonomy): domain Eukaryota; kingdom Metazoa; phylum Arthropoda; class Insecta; order Hymenoptera; family Apidae; genus Holcopasites; species Holcopasites calliopsidis. The sequence continues at coordinate 5,714,412 of JALHAQ010000009.1, forward strand.
TCTCCGTCTCCCTCTTGTTTCATCTATCCGCCTCTGCCCGTCCGTCTATCCGCTTATCCCTGTCACTCCTTTCGTTGCGCCATCGCTCGCACGCTTTTTCGTTCCGACAAATCCATTTCGCTCGATTTCCATTTTTACGCATCGATTGCGCGAGTGTACAATCGAATCGCGCAACGAATGACCACTGAGGGTTATCGTTGCACTCCGAATTACGATCGATGCGTACCTACCCTTCATTTCGACGTTTCTGTTCCTGCCGTCCACGTGCCCATTCCGACTGAGACGAATAGTTGGCGAGGAAGCTCCCTACCGGAGAAAACTTCCCTTTCCTCGTAATTATTCTTGAATCGGTAGTACGGGCAGAGGGGCGAGTTGGCGAAAAGGCCAGAGGCGAGGAGAGACGGAAAATGTTGCTGGCTCGTCGGTTACCGAAAGCCGGCGCAATCGGAACGAGATACACGGTAAAGGGAGCTAAAGAACAGAAATACACTGGTTTTGATCGGTCACACAGAAAATTGTATTTTCGAAATCAATTAATATCCAGAGAATAATAATACGCTGGCTAATGATCGTGCAGCGATGCATAACCGACTTGCTTTTTCCACCCCTCGCCCTTTTCCCTTGGTTTACCCGCGACCACCCTCGGGCTACTTCGAACTGGGTTCCGCGCGGCATGTGACGCGTCGATTTGACCAAAGTGCGTTTGACAATTTTTAATTATCGATAACGAGTTTGACCAGGAAGATAGGTCGACTGAAAAACAGCGCATCGACGAACAATCGAAAAGCCGGCTCTGCTCATCGAGCGATATCGTGTCGTTTCGTAGTAAGCACCGAGTTCATAAATTGTCCATTTAGCACGGGCACAGAGGGCTGTCTCTTTATCGTTAATTCGCGTTATTCAACGAATCGAATCTCGCGGATCGGCTGGTGTTTCCGAGAAATCGTTCGAAAATCTATTCGCATCGCCAAGAACATTTTTGCAAGTTTCTCGGCCGATAGCGCACGGTTCGCGGTAATGCCATTGCGTTTCGGGCGCCGCATCGATCAAGGGAACTGCCAAGTTGACGTCGCGGACGGCTCGTAAGTTACCCCCTTCGCGCACCCACGTAAATATCCAGTCTCGTGGGGCATCGTCCCCCTCCATCCCTGCTCGCCCAGCCGTCTTCTGTGTCCCCTTCTCGGTAATACTGCCGGCTCAAAAAACTCAAACCTTTTCGTGCTCTTCTTTCGCGAATCCTCGAAGAGAACCGGGAACGCGAAAGACGAACTTTATGCATTCGTGATGGACGATAAATTTTCACTCGTGTTCGAGTAGAGACAAATTCCTCGGCGAATCACCCGCTAGATTACTCGCATCGCTGCTCGCTCCACCTCCCCCTCCCCCCGGGTTCCAGAGGATAGAAGCGTTTTGCTATGTGGGGGTAGAAAATCGCGGCTCTATGGCACGCGTATCACCGTAATCGCCCTACCATAAATTATGCTTGATTCCCTCGCGTATTTTGCCCCGCGATCTTCATTCGCGACTTTCGATGAATCGCAACCATGTACAATCCGTCCACTGGTCGCGTTCTTCCCCACAGCTTTTGCTCCGTTACGACACGAAAAACTGCATTCCGTGGTGGAGTTCGGATCTTGCAACGACAGCGAACTCGTCGTAACGTGGTCTATTGTTGGTAACCAGGCGTCGTGAATCTTGGATGTAGCTGCACGCGTTCCCCGTGTGCATACACGCGTGTAACGGTACCAAAGTTGCGTGTAAACCGGTGAATCACGACCTCGCTGACGTGTTTCTTTACGTGGGAAGAAAGTAGAAGGGGAGGTGGTGGCATCGCCATCCGAGGACACTGATCCTTCGCGAGAACCTGCTGCTGTCTTCTTCATGGTCGTCTTCGCCGCCAACTGCGACGAATGCAGAGGAAACTACGGGGCAGAAGTGTGATTTTTGGGCGGACTCTCGATGGGATTTCCGTTCTCCGTTAAATTGAACGTTCGAGCACGTGGCGGATATAAAAAGACTCATTGCCGACGACGGTGCATTACATAATAGGTATTCCCGTTCATAAACAGCGGCGCTTAACTATGAATGAAGCAGAGGCCCGTGCCCGCTCTCGCCCACTTCCACGCATACCTACTACGCGCGCGTACGTGTACACGGTCTTGACCTGCCTCGAATCATGTAAATCCTAATCCGTCCGCGCACGATCGTTAACTCGGCACGCGCGCCCGGATTTTGAATAATTAAAATATTAATGAGCAACGCGGACACACCTGCGGTGCTCGGCCGCCGATTAATTATCGATAGTCGATTCGCCTATTGCACCGCGTTAACGATTCACCACTGCCAACCGGGCACACGATTTATTTCTACTGGGAACCCGCGAAAAATTCATTGCTCCTACCCTTCGCGATCCATCTACGACGAACGAATTTGTCGAATCGAATGGCTGAGACACGCGTAAAATGCGTGGCCCGCTTTGCGATGGACGTCGCAAAATTTCATTGACATTGCAGCTTCCTCGAGCACGACCAGCCAACCCGTTTGGTGCTCGAAAACGAAAAAGAACGGGAAAAAACGTCTAAGAGGCTCAGGTGCAGGTATCTCTGGCGTCCGGCTCGAAAGATCGAGTTGCTCGATGTCTTCTCGAATGCCCCGAGAAATTTAAAACGTCTAAGCCATCAACTTTTCTGCCCCTGTTGCTTCATGCGCTCACCTTCGCCCGTCGCGTTTCCTCTTGATCCGTGCCTTCGTAGCGTACACCTCCGTCTTTTCACCTGGCCCTCGGTGTCTCGTGTTTGATTATTTTTCATTGTCGCGGTATTCCGCGCTTCCATCTCCGCTAGAGGATACTGGTATCGGGCGATTGCTGCGTATTCCCCCATTTTGTCAGCGTCCAGGTTTGTCCAAGGGTGGATGAAAGGCCAAAGAGCAGCGAGCGCGATTTCACTTTTTGCTCTTCACGGGACTAGGGTGCGGCCAATCAAACCGTGGCGCTGGCCGAAACGAATTTGAAGGCAAGTTTTCAACTTTGGACGTTCCGCAGCTCCGAACGATTGACAGCTGGGAAGAGTCACTTTCTACCGCGTCATCGTGCCCGTCGTCCTTTGGTGGACGGACGGCACCACGATGATTGGCCAAAAGCGCATTTGTTTCGTGACACAGCAGGGCCCAGCCGATCGCGACTCGGTGTTCGTCCACGTCCGTGCGGGAATCTTGCGAACATGCTGGTAAAGGAACAACGGGGCGGCATGGCAGCGCGGAGCGGGGTGGTATGAATTCAAATGGAATTTGGCGCAACGATTTCAGAGCGTACAAAACCGCTGAAAAACCAGGCCTCGTTTGCGAACGATTTCGCGAACTATGCTACACGCAGCACATTATTGTGCTCTCTCGTAGATCGCTTTAGCGTAGCTGCAAGATTGCCTCGTCACCGGATCGCCTTTGGGTTTCGCCGATGCATCGACTGCATCGCGGCGACCGCAGTAGAAACGAGAGGAAGGAATCGAAGGAAAAGAGAAATACGGTGTACCTGAAGCAAAGTATCTGTAGCGGCGCGCACGGATAATAAATAATAAAGGTATAGGTGCGGGAGATTGATGGCTGCACCATAACTGACGTTCCATCAATCACCTCTTCGCCCTTCTCACGAAGGATCGACCGGCTACGTCCAAAGTACCTTCGACTTTGTTTTCTTCTTCGTTCGTCCCTCGTCCACCCTTCATTCTCCATCTCCGTCCGCCCCCCTCCCTCCTCCTGTCGTGGGTTTCTTCGTGCTCGCTATTATCGGCACCGGTCCTTATTAGCTCGCTGCCTTTCGCGTTCCTCGATGAATCGAAACTGGACTACCTACCGCGTGCGAACCTTTCTCCGTGGCACGGCCCCGCAATGACTCGGCTGTCTTCGAATACTCAACTTTGGCGTTTAGCTATTAAAAAATCGGTCACCCTCCGAGGAGATCGTTCTTGATCGCGAGCCATGCTTTGGTTCGGTTGCAATGGAAAACAGGTAGGAGCAGCCAAGGCAGAGAACGGTGGGCAAGTACAGAGTTGGAGGTAACTGCTGCCATACGCCAACTAATCCGTCCCCTTCGGCGTATGGTGAGTGGCCGGGACGTATCAATCGGAAGGCTGGTATAAGTTTCCGCCGTTGTGGTCCGCCGGTACGGAGGTTAGCTGTCGTGGTCAGTTTCGAATTGCGGCGATGTCAGTGACAGCTGTGCTCGAGGGCCGCGTATTGAACTCACGTCCAGTCACGCTCCTTTATATCTACTTACTTCGTCCCCTTGCTGCTACTTGCTCTCTATCTATCCATCCTTGTCCTTTCCCTTCCCTTTTCCGTTTCTCCTTCGCCATCCTCGATCGTTTCTTCTCATCCATGCGCACCTTCTTGTCAAGTTCGCCCTAACTCGTTCGATTTCTTTCAAGAAAATCGTTCAACTGAAATCGATTCGCGTAATAGGGCGGCCTATTCGGTAGGATGAATCGCTGCTGGTACAGCGAGGAAAGAGTAACAGTAGAAAGACAACGTTCCTAGGAAAACGCTAACTGGGGGCGGTAAAGTGAAAGAGGCCTGGAAATGTTATCCTGCGTGCGTTGAACGAACTGAACTTGGCGCAACACCGGCAAAAAAGCAGGCGCGATATTATGTCAGGCTCGAAGATGCTCCAGAGAATAGGAGGAGGGGTCGTTAAGAACAGCGGGGAAAAGGGGTGAGCCGAAGGATCGGTGCACTTCTCGGGATATTCGGAACAATCGCCCAGGGATGTTTCAGCGGGACGAGCAGCCCTTATCTTTGCGCCATGCGTACAGTATTGTACAAAATAGCTACTTGTTTCTCGTTGACAAAGGCATTTCGGTTTTTATTTTTTTTGCTTTAGCGAAAGCCTAGAGCTACACCGATCCAAAGGCGAGCGCGGAATTTGTGTGAGAAGTAGGTACTCGGCAAATTATTACGCTCGTATGTACGTAAACGTCTTACGGGTAACGTTTCCGAGTCGGTCGAAGTAGAGCGTGTGGTACGAGAGGGAGAGTGACGCGAAGCGGCAAAAAGGGGAGACCTGACGATTTATAATCGGTGACGAATGAGCACGATCGCAGGCAGCTCTCGTCTCTCCGGCGCGGCGTTTTATAGATGTCACGGAGCAATAAAGACACACGATGGATTAGCTGTAAGGTTGACATTCCAAAGGCAACGGATTCTATTCTGGTGATTCGGAAGCAGGCACGCGCGTCCAATGAATCAATCGAAGCCTCGTTTTTCCCCCGTGTCTCGGAGCTTTGATCTCTTCGCGATATTTAGCATTCGTGAACGATGGACGCTGGATGGAAGTCACACCGTGAATTGGTGGTCGGACTTTGCTGCTCGAATCGAAACGCATTTGGGAGCCAAAAATTCGAACATAGGGTTGTTCGTCCGTACATTTTACGGTAGACAATCCCCTCGGTTAGTCCCTCGGTGAACCCTGAACGTTCTTTTCCTTCTTGCGCCGCGAACACGTCGTGTCCCCGCTGTTCCAAGAATTCACGTACGCGTCATAAATAGTGGGCTGCTCGCACACTGTCGCTTCCGCTTCCCTTGCTTACCCCAGCTCGTCGATTTCTCGCACGCTTCGACATTCTCCAATACTATTTCAAACTGCACGGTTTCCATCTGGGTCCCTACGAAGCTTCGTCAACGCCTCCCTCTTTTCCGACCTGCCTTTCCCGTGCCTTCTTCCTCCATTCTCTTCCAGCCTTTCGTCATTTCGCGAATATCGATCCGCGCGTATGCGCAACCCTTCAAACGCGATCATGTACATCGAAGAAAAGTTTTTAGTAACGAACAGAGTCAGCCCCTAGAACTGCTTTCAACGAGTGGACCGTGTTTATTCTTACTCGTTGTCAGAGAGTCACCGATCCGTCGCCGTTCAATGGAATTGGCGCCAAACGTTTTACGAGCATGCGCTGCTCGACCTCGGCGTGGGTTTGTTGTGCGTCGACCTTTACCTAACTCTCGCTCCGAGTCGTAGCTAGCCGCTTTGGCCACCCTCCTTACCTACTACGGCGTCGCCACCCCCGTCGCCAACCCTGACCTGATTTATGGGATTCTCCAAGCGTCTACCCAGGCGACGCGGGTTTTCGAGCCACCCTCCCGACTGCCTTCCCCTCCCCAGCTTTCTCCGCGTCTGTTCGCGCAGACAGCTGTCCAGCGTTTTCGCCAAGGCATTGCGCAACTTTTTCGCTTTCTACAAATCGTGTTCGATCCTCTCGATTTGTCTGAAATATTAGTTGCTCATCGATAAACGTCGAGGATGGTCCACCACGGTCGATTCGCATCTTTCGCCACGCGGCCCTCTGCTTGTTACATACCGTTTCCTTTCGCAGACCCCCCCCCCCCCCCCCCCCCCCCCCCAGCCCCCTGTCTCTTTTCCCTGCTTACCCGGTAGATATGGTCGAGTAATATACGAGCCCTGCATCTGTTCCCCGAGTGACGCAACGTCCTGCCATAGATCACGCTCAGGCTTTTAGACAGCGAAGGCTGCTGAGAAAAGCGCGGCGGGGTCGGCGCGCGCACGTAAAGAGAGCCAGGGCAGACCACGTGGGGTGAAAGGCGACGGATCGGACGGAGATAGAAGGAAGAAGTATCGAAGAAGCTACTTAACTTTTGCGACGGAAATGGCAACGAGATAAGCACAGTGACTATCGGAAAAGACGACAACCGATGGTCAAGGGATTAGGGCGCCGCGCCGGGCGGCAAGGAATCGCGAATCTTTGCGGTATTTTAAAACGCGCTAAAAGTAAACAATTGAAATGGTTGGGCTGGCACGAGGAGGGAAGAATGGGCGCGAGATGGTCGGTCCATCGGTACATGGGCGATACAGTGGGAAGCCGTCGCGCAAACCATTCAACCGTGATATACGAGCGAGAGTTTGTTCGCGCTTATGGCCTACGTCTGGAAAGAGGGTGGAGTGGGCCGTTGAGTGGCGAGGGGCGCGCATGGGAAGAGTAGGGTAGCCGGTTTATCGGAGTACCCTTATGCCTATTACGTCCCCTCAACCCCCGATGGTAGCGCTTTAACGCGGCCTTCCCCTTGCCCCTTGCAGGCGTTTGGTCGCGAGAACGAGCGAGCTACGCCGACGCGAGCCGAGGCGAGGGCCTGCGACGCCGGGTGACGCGGCGCTCGAATTAAAACGCCTCATAAATATCTAAAACAAAGGCGGCCGCTTTCGAGGGCGTACGGCGGAAAGATATACGACCGGTTAGGATGGCTGGTAACGGGTGGATAAGAGAGGAGCCGGGGGAATCGCTTCGGGAAAACGTCGCGGACGAGGGTGGAGATTTTTGCACGGTCGAGCATAGAGCAGCCCGAGATGATGAGGATGATATTTTTGTGACCATTCTGAATTTTTCTCTTTCAGGTAAGTAGTGGTCTCCGATCGCTTGAAAAGCGGACGGCCCGCAGCCGCCGCACCGGACGGGGGAGACATGCGCAGCAAGCAGCAGCCGAGGCCTTCCTTTCGCTGGCCGCAGCAACGCGGTGTTAATCTTATCGGTAAATATCTCAACCATGCAGCGCATCAGCACGCATGGAACTCGCGCACGCACCATACGCTCATGCATCCACGTATGCACGCATTATTAGGCTGAATAGTAAGCGCAAACTTTTGCTTTCTTACGCAAGCTATCGAAGTGGGCCGCCAAGTATTTGCTGCGTTCGGTGCATCTTTATCGCCTGTATCCCAGCGTTCGCGAATTTTCAAACACGACCGAGCAGAATGCATGAGGCAGTCTTGGACGTCGTTCGAGACAGGGCAGAGATATCGAGCGATCGCGTCGCCCGGAAGCGGATAAAGTACAAGTCCGCGTGCGTACGCCAGACAAACGGGGTCGTAGGGGGACGCGCGACTCCTCTCTCCAATAGCCTCTAGCAGGGAATCGTGCCGGTCTCGACGATAACCCTCGAATGACGTGACAAGTAAAATCCTGTATCCACGGTCCGGCTGGCGCGGGATATCGGCGGACGTCTAAATGAACCGTTGTACCTTCTGCTTTGATTTCAAAGAGCGGATCCCTAACAGCGGAGGAATATTCATTTAAATATCTGTCGATACTCGAGTCGGACGCGAGGGTTGCAGCGATGTCAGCGCCGGACTTATGTGCCCCTCCGCGTTCTCCATTCCACGCTCCTCCCTGCACCCATTTTCCTGCGCTCTCTTTCTTTCCATTTCCTTTCCCGCTCCCGTTCCTATTCGCGATCCTGCTCTTCCCTGCCGCTTGACGCGTATCTACCTGTCCATCTGCGCGCGTTACGCGTATACACAGCCACCCGTCGGCGTCTGACCTCAGCCACGCGTACCTTCGATTTCGCGGTATTTCCTCGTTATTCGTTATTCTGGCGGTCTTTGAATGTTCACGTTCATCCCCTCGGTCGGCCGAACGGCGACAAGTGCATCGACAAGATGGAGAAAGATGAGAGGGCCGAAGGAGGAGCGCGCGGGCTCGGAGAACGGTATAGAAAGGAGCACTTTGCATGCGTCGTTTAAGAGAAGCTTAATGCCGCCGTAAACCGCGTGAACGACCGATTCCCGATCCGTCCTCGTCTTTCACGAGCTATCTCCGTTCTACGACCATATTCTCTCATTTTCATCACGCGATTCCCTCGGTCGATTGATGTGAATCGAAGAGGGCAAAAGGGTTGCGAGGGACAGGGGGAGAAAGGGAGGAGGGCGGGACGAAGGTAGGGAAGACGCAAGTTTGTAGCCCGAGGGTAGCGCGCCTCGTCGTACTCTTTCCCCGTTTCGTCAGTCTCGCCCCTCGCATTTCTACGGGTAGTCCTACCAGCAGTATTTTAATCCGGCGAACCGACGTCACTCCACCGCCCCGAATAATCAGCCTGAAATTCGTTGCGAACGTAGGCAGGCGAATTGTCGCGAAACGCAACAAAAGAACGAGATATTAGTCGGCCGTGGCTGCGGCTGCTGGCCAAACTGTGCGCTCGGAAACCAACAAGGGTAGAGTAGCACACCGAGTGCGGGGAGTTACGCGAGGGCTGACATCGTCGACCGCGGTTCACGTTTCATCCTTCCGGGCTTCTAGCGACGACCACGAGCCCGACCACGGGGATAACGACGGCGACAAGTAATTAGGCCACGCGTTGGAGGAACCGGCTGGCCTTGCACATTGGATTGCCGCGATCGAGATTTCCCGTTCGCGGATCGATCGATAATCTTGTTTCCTAATTTATGTTTCTGTTTATACGCCATCACGCGACGTCGATTAATCGTTCCTCCGTTCCTCTTTGCAATTACGCGTCGTCCTGGCGATGAAATATGCAGGTTCGATAACAGTCGGACTACGACGCGACCACGCCAAAGGTTTACAGAAAATGCAAAATGTTGCCATGGATGTGCAGGCATTTTACAAGCACCGCGGATGCATCGGTGCTACGCTCGTTTGGCTGGAAGAAACTATACTATAGGAGCAAGAGCTACACACCGGAGTGTAAGGAGAGCGGAATGAATCGCTGCCACTCAAGGAGCAGCGGACAGACGTGTCGGGCAGACTGGCAAGGCCATGCTCATTCCTCGCTCGCAGTGCACCGATGCCACGCACCTCTGGAACACCATCCGCGAGTACACTTCCACCCAACCGCCATATAACTGTCCACTACCGATACCTACACGCCGAGTACGGTTGCTAAGCGCACCGTCGTTACCTAGATCACGATATCCCTTGGACGCCCAGACTCGACGACTCGTCGTCTCCGTCGCGGTCATTGATTTCCTCTGCTTTTTTTTCGTCTCCCCGATCTTCTACCTTCGTCCTCCCCTCCCCCTTCTTCGCACCCTTATTCTCTCGAGCGCGAGCAGCGTCGCGCGGACATCCAGCTATGTGTCTCGTACACAGCGCTTCACCTTTCCGGCACACGCGAACAAACGTTCGGTGACGGACGAAAAATTTGCCGGCCGACGGGTCGGTGTAAAGAAAGGGAGAGCAGCACGGTGCAGGAGATTCGCGGAACGAGCCCTTAAGAATATGGTCAGTGTTTCACGGCGTGCCGCTTGTTCAGCCGTTGTTTCCTTGGATTTATGCGAGGGTGAACGATAAGGCAACGCCGAATAATACGGTCCACGTTCACCTGCCAGCGGGCGGCAGTACGTTTTTAATTCCCCGCGGTACCTGGTCGATCTCGCTGGATGCTATCGTGGTTAACGATCTCTCGAGAGCCTTTCGAATCAACGTACACAGTTTTCCGGCTTCGATGTTACAGTAGATTCCTGTCCGCGGACACGGAGCAATCGGTGCGATTGTTTTCGTTCGACGTGCTTTTCCACCGATATCAATTATTCCGATTACGCATCGCGTCGTTCGATTATGCTTGTCGGGATCAATCGGCGCGACGCGACATCGCGGGCATAAGAAAGAAGCCATCGGAAAGAGCCCGCTTTCGCCTCTTCTGTACGCGACGCATCGCAATTAATATCCCCGTCGCGACGACCTCGATCCGTCCCGATGCACCTGGCTCTCGTCTTGTTCCGCGCACTCGGGCGATGACTCGAGATGACGGGACTGGAATTAACATTCGGAAACGAGACCACCGGTCCCCGCTTCGAGCTCTCCTCTTGGTCCCATCACGGACCTCCATCCTCCTGTTCTCCCGTGTTTTCTTCCCGCCGCGCTTCCCACAATCACCGACTCCCGGACGTCGTTCTCTCCTCGTTGAGTCAGCGTTGCCGAGATTCACCCGAGAACGCTCGCAAACTGTTTCGAATAGCGCGCTCTACGGTTTCGTGTATCGCAGCTTTATCGATCGCCATTGTCTCGTCACAGTGTACGCGCCTCTTTGAAATACAAACGCGCGTACCGTTTCGCGGGCCGGGATCTATGTTCGCGCGCGTACCGTCATTGGATCGAGCAGAAAGCGGATCAGTGGGTAGAGGGAGAGAGAAGCAAACGGACGCGAAGTGGACGGGTACATCCCGTCCGTCAAGTTGCTGCCGTCAGATTATCGTTCCGACGTTTTCCGAGTTATTCCGTTCGCCTGTATACATGCACCTCCTTTTATCTTTATTCCATGTCACGTCCCTTTCGAGAAGAGAGGGGATCGCTACTGTCGCTCATCTGCCCCCTTTGGATGCTCCTCGTCATCGAGCGAGTTCCACGCGACACGGCGCGGCTCTGTCCGAGCCGGAGAGATAGAAGGTGTCGCATCCGAAGACGTTCGCGTAAATGGCCAGAGATCGTGGTGGAAAGTGAAAGAGAACGGGACGGAGAACGCGGGAGGAATGGGTGGGGAATCCAAAGAGAAGAGCACGGAGGATAGCTGAAAGAGCGAGAGCCAGGAACCTGGTACCTGCGTACATATTTCAAGTCCCGTCGACCCGTTTGACCGGTGTCGATCAAATTTCCGAGGACGAGATTATTCAAGGCCGGCAACGATCGAGACAAAGCTTCTTTCGCGGTCGTATACCTTCTTCTCGCCCTCGACTCACGACTTACTTTCTTTTTTCTCCTCTCTCGTGTTTCCACCCGCCCCAAAGCTTCTTTTGGTTTGCGAGCAGCGCGCGCCACCCGATCGCCGATAAAAGCCGCTGATCGCCGAATAATACGCAACGAGCAAATCGGTCGGTCGCAACGCGGAACGGCATACGCGACTCCCACCGCGTGCGCGCGTCATTCGATTAATAATTCAATCATCGTTCTCGATTGGATTACTATTCGATCGAAGGAAAAAGTGGTTGGAGCGACGCGGGAGGACGATGACGCGAAACGCACACTACCCTGTACTTGTACTAAATTATTTCAATTCTGTAGCAACCGATCGATCGTCTCAAACGCGGAGCTGTTAAAATTCGAACTAGTTTCAATCGCACGACCGACCCTCCCTCTCGCTGGGCGATCCCGATCTTTCGTTCCGTTTCTCTCGCCGGCTACGAAAATCGTGCGGTCCTGCTGGTAGCAGATTTTCCGCGGTGACGATATTTGCGGGCAAGTCAGGTAAAATGCCGATTGGAAGCCACCGCGCGCTCCACGTTTTCCGACTGCTAATTATCAGGCGTTAATTGATGCAGCGTCGCGCTCGTTACGCGTCTATCATTAGGCAACGCAAAAGTGTACACGAACGGAGAACATCAGCGGCGCGTATTAAAATGCAAACATTCGACTCGGCTTCGGACGGTTTAATGCCCCGTTCGATTCGAGCGCACCGGCCAGGTAATTAAATCGAATGAAATTACGAACGATTAATGCTCTGGACGCGACCATGGGCCACGAATCAGCACGAAATCGCCGATAGTTCCCGACAAAAAGTATGTATCCCAAAAAAGAGTTATTCGATTGCCCGGCATCTGAATTTTCCCCGACCAGGTGAAATTCTTGTTCATTATCTCGCTCGCGTGGGCTAAAGAGTCGCGTCCCTCAGGATGAAGACCATTATCGCGAAATACCGTAGATATATCCTCGCGTACGCGGTGTCGTTTTTGGACATTAACATCACCCTGCAGCGTGCACGAATGCGACTGATGGGCGCGCGAATTAATGCTCGCGCTCTCGGAAGACCGCGACATTTCCCTGATGATGAAGTCGGCCAGTGACGCGTAATAAGAATCACGAGAGAGACGGCGACGCGGACGGGGAGCGTCGGGTTGCATCCAGTAGCCAGGATCGGATCCGTTCCTTGCCGCGAAACGAAAACGGGGAGCGTTCGGAATAATTCGGAAGCGATGAAAGGGACGCGGTTGACGAGTCGACGCGACAAATGTGGAAACGGAAGCTCGACGCCAGCGAGGTCTTGTGCGTCGCGGTATCGAACGTGCGGATCCTGACTATACTCAAGGTGCTCCACTACATCCCTGGGTGAAGTTGACACACGGGGTGGACCTGTCGAGGAGAAGGGTCGAGGCTGGAAGCGGACGTGACACGGCCGTCTTGTGACCCGCTCCAACCCTCTGGCCTCGACTCCCCCCCCGTTCCCGCTGCCCAGGCCACATGCCGACCAACCGCCGCTGGTCCGGCTCTATTGTTGTTATTATTAAAGGGGGTCGTTGGGGGTGGTTGCCACTCGGCTGAGAGGGACGATGACGGAAAGGAAGGCGGCGTCTGCAGGTGACAGATGAAACAGCTACCCTCTCCCTCTCCTACATTCTCTCTTTCTTTCTCATATGCTCGCCCACGTACTCGCTCGCTCACCGCCTTTTCGCTGTTTTACTTCCTCCAGGGTCGCGCTCTCTGTCTCTCCTCTGTACAATGCACTTGCCGTGCGCACTTACGCTTCCACGAAAAACGCGACAGAGAAGGAAGAGGGTTGAATAGAGAGGGAGCGATTTCGCTTCTTCGTGTACCACACCCCACGAATCTGGGTATGGGTATGCGAATAAAAAGCTCGAGCTTTCTTCGAGCAGTAGCTGAGCAACTTTCGATGCAATCTCGACTGATGACACAAACGTGCATTTTTAGATGGTATTTCAGTCGTGCGATTTCAAGCCTAAAGAAAACGGGGCGCGGTAGCTGTTGCGCGAGGTTAGTTACATGGTGAATGGGGCTCGGCGGAATAGACGTTGCAGAGAACACTGCCGAGAAGAATGTCGGACGCGGGTTCTCTAGCTCGTGCTGGCAAAAAAAGGAAGGTCGTGCCGCGTACGCTTGCCACGAATTCTCCCGTTTCACCAGGAGGACACGATGTCCCGGTCCGTTTCGAAATAACTCGACGTCACGGATCGTCACCCCCTTTAATCGCGCTCACCACCCTACACGGATGGAACGCCTCGGCATCCCGTTACTGTTCTCCGGCTTGGCGAGATTGGAGGACACGCCGGAGATCCAAAAGAGACAAAACCAATAAACCGCAGCCGAGAGCGATATTCGGAAGTCTCGCAGGAAAGACTCGGAGTGACTGCTTGTCCAAGGCCCCGTCTAGTTTCACAGGCGTTTACGTTTTTGCCGCGAACTATCGTATCGTCGCGATGCAAAGAAAAAATGTTACAGTACGTAAGCCGTTTCCTCTCTCTCTTATGTATGCCTCTTGCAACGTCTCCCACGGTTGTACAGTTCAAAGTGAACATGGATGTAAGATGGGTGAGAGACCACCGAAACGGTGTCGAGATGCCCTCGTAAATGCTCGTTCGTTTCTACAATTCGAAACCCTTGCACGATGGGACGGAATCGCATTGCGGGAGGTGGTCAGCGACGTCTATCATGTGGAAGACGTCCGACGTCTCTTCGGACGACGTCGGTGGACGCTCAGGCGTCGCCGCCGTTCACGGCATTGATCTGTCGGACGGCTGTCTTGATATCGACGGTGGGGAGGGTCTGGAGCGGGCGGCTGCTAGACGGCTGCCTAGTGCTTCGCTTCGCGAAATAAGCTCGCTGCCAACGCTATATTCTTCTGCTGCCGAGAAAAATACAAATCGCACAAAAACTGTAGGATGTGCGCAAGATTTCGCTTTTCTCCCTAAAACAGCTCGTCCACCCCCCTCCGGTCTCCCGCACATACGCCGTGTGCATAAATGCTCTCTCTCTCCCTGTGCAGGTCTGGATTCGGTGGCGTGGTTGACCAAAGCACGCTGGCACGTTCGTTTGCCCTCGCCCGGTGAACGTTAATCGAGGCAAATTGAACGGCGTGCGATTCTCGACGCTCGATTAAGTTCCCCCCTCCCCGACGATCCGTTCCACCCCTGCTCTAACGTTTCAACGCGTCGCTTACCGTACGGCTGGAACCTGTTCCCGGATATCCGAAGGGATCGAACGGTTCGCCCGCGATCAAGCTAGCCCGATTTCTTTGGCTCGTTATTTGCGAATCTACCGGAGATGCGCGCATTCGTTCGGCCAACCCTTAATGACAGCTCTCGGTTTATGATCTCAGACGAAATTCGGCGAACTAGCCGTGGAATCATTATTCCGGTAAGCCCGACAAATTGTCAGAGGTACGCTCGTCTCACGGATCCGTTTATAGACGAACCGCTTAATGGGTGTACACCATTCAATTAGCTCCGGGTTTCATTCGATCGTTCGTAATTACGAATAACCCTAATTTTCGAGTGCCTCCTCGCGAACGAAGGAGATATTGTTGCTCGACACGAGACCCGTTAATCTAGGGCCTACTACTTTTTTGAAAACGGTGTCGAAGGCAAGAAAGTACAAACGCATACGCGGGCGAGTAGCAGGAGAAGGAGGAGGAAGAGGATCGAAGCCTTTGGGTTAGGTTGGTCGCCTGACCCGGTTGACAATCGATTGACGGCTGTCGCCAAGACCCTCCAGCCTTTTCACCTTCTAACCCGGCGAACCTCTCCGATCCAGTCGATGCCGTCACCCTCCTCCTTGAGCAGCTACCACCACCCCGCCGCCCTCACCGATCCCGACGTGTTCCCCTAATTATTCCGCACCGCGGAAAGGAAAGGAGGAGGCGAGCAGAGGACTCACCTCCTTCGGCGGCCGCGTTCGTTCGATCCTCGGTCACGAAACGTGACCGTGAAACGCGAGTAAGGTAGAAAGGCGAGACTCGCGAACGGAGCAAGCATGCATCGAACGCAAAAGGGTGCGGCGAAACATCGTCCCTGGTAGTAGACGGTGCAAGACCGACTACGTGTCTCTCTGTGCGGTAAAACACATGCGGCGCGCGCGAACGCCGCGCACACTTGTTCCCCCTTGTCCGTACACGATCCTCTTTTCCACGACCGGCTGTGCACACGGAGAAAGCTCCGTCGAGGTAATAGGATGAGTATACACCGAGCGGTGTTGGATATTATTTGCCGAGGACAGTGACAAACGCCCGTCAACGTCATTTCCACTCGCAACGACGCGTCGGCTTCCTCCGACACCGCGCGCGATATCATCCTCTCCGCGACACCTTCACCCGTTCCATCTCCTCTTTCTCCGTCCCTCGCGGCTCTCGCGGGAGCCGGGCTAGAAACGTGACGAGCATGTCTAGTTCTGGACCGGCTCGTCGTCTCTGCGAGCTATCAAGAGGCGCCTCTGGTGGCTACGTCGGACCGCCAGGGTATCCCGACCACGCGCCGCGATTTTCCCCTCGCCGAATCGACCCGTCCGACGTAGCGGTGCTGCGAAATCTTTCGCCGTGTATCGCGGTGCATAGAACTCGGGTCTCGGCAAATTGCAGTCGCGACTCGAGAGATCGTCCAGGCGCGGTCTGCCAGAGGAAGAGTGGGGTCGGTTGGGAAGAAGGGTGTAGAGTAAGCGAGGTGGAAAGGGGGTACGACGACTGGGACGGCCGGGAAGAGACGTCGGGTGAAAGGGAGGGCATTCCGGACAGGGGGCTGGGGGGGGAGGGAGGGGGTGGCGTAGGTAGTCATTATGTGGAGGGAGGTGACGTCACTGACGGTGACGGATGGCTACACGTCAGGCAAGTATAAACCCCATGGTACCCAATAAATTATTGCAACTATAAATTACTTCTGTGCTCACGATATAATGCCACGGCTACCGCCACGCTGATGGTGTGCGTGCACGTAACGTACTCGCGTGTGTGCCATCGCCGCGAAGCCGAAGGTGGGGCGTGCAAACAAAGGTGTTACGATTCCGAATTAACTAGCTTCGGTACGTCCACTACCGATCCCGTGGCATCACCATTCTTTTCCCGTTCCTTCCTCCCTGGTTTGTCCTTTACCTCCGCTACCAGAGTTTCCCCGCGGCTCACAGTAGATCAGGAGACCGCGAGGTACCGGCATCTTTTGTTCCCAGCGCAGTGAGAGCCGCTGACATTAACATAATCCCGTGGTAATTCGTAATAAATATCATTGCGTCGGCCTGGTTCGGCGTTATTGGTGTATCTGTCTCTCATCTCGATGCCTTTGGGGGGCTAAGAAGCGAGGCGAAGCGACGAACGAAGGGACCAGGGGAAGGATATTATGGGCGTGCGAGTGAGTTATACGGCTTGCCGCATGTGTGTCGCATAAATCTGCTCCGACCTCGGTACCAGCCCCCTCGCTGCCGCGCTGGAACCGTTTCTAGACTTTCCTTCGACTCCGACGACATCGGCGAGAACGGCGTCGACGACGAGTTGACTGACTGCTCCGATCGGCTGACACGAGGCTGACCGATCGATATCGGAGTACGCGGCGCTCTTCTAACGGCCAAAAATACTTTCCGCCCCGGTACTCGCGGCCGAATCGTTGGGCGAAGGGCTTCGCGCGGCGCAAAGGTTTCGGTTCGAAATTATTCTCGTACGTCGATCGGTCGTAAAGCCGTCGATATACCGTTGCTCGCCGAGCGTACCGCGTTACAGCAAGATTATTTATAGACCAGGACCGTCCTCCGAGCGGCGTCGTCACTCGCGTTTCGCGGCATTACCATGAAAGCGGTGGATCGCATCGATGGCCCGCGAGCGAGACATCGTCTCGTTACGTTTACTTCGTCCCAGACACGTTGCTCGACGATCTGCCTACCGAGGAGACAGAGGACGGGTTGGAAATTCTTTCGTCGCGACGACTTCGGGTAGGCTGAGTCGAGAGGGTAGAGACGGATCGAGAATCGAGCGCACCTGTCCTTCCGTACATCAGCCGTCCGTCATTCAGAGGACGGATAGCTTTCTGTCCGTGCACCCTCTTCTCCCGGACGTTCACGCGGACCTCCGCACTTATTTACGTTGACACAATATTTATTAGGACGGATCGGTGAGGCGGCCGTTCGCTGGTTCCTACGAGAGGCGGCAGCCTATTTCTGGAACCGCTGTTCGCGTTGAAAGACCGGCCTGTCGGTCGCTTTCGAGGGGTACATCTCCACTTCGCTTCGAGATTAAGATACAGTCCGGCCACGCGTCTTACTTCTTTCACGGCTGTCAAGAGGCGCCGTGTTTGCGGCGTACGCGATCAAAAGTGTCGTTGCCCGACTCTTTCCTAGCGACCGCGGTTCGTCACTCACCGGCCTCGAATTATTGCGCTCCGGTCAGACTCTCTCGGGAATCGGAAACGCAAAGAAGATCTGTGCGGGGGGGGGGGTGGCGAGCGATGAAGCGGCCGCGAATGGAATCCGCGACGAACGGGTCTCGTTTCTCGCGCGACCACTTCGCGCGACGCCCACGACACGGGAGGAGGCTGTGCAAACGAAACGATAACCGGACGGATCGACACACCAGCTGCTCCGTGTTTGTTGCCGGTTCTATAAATACAGCGAACCGCTTACTCTTTCTCGCAGCCGCGCGATATCCATCCGGCGTGTGCAGTCTTTTCGCTCTTTCTGCTTCCCTTCCATTCCCTTTCTTTGCCTTGTCCTTTTCTCACCCCGCTTCCCAATCCTCCGACTTTTTAACCCTCGCCGCTGGCCGACTACTCGAGAGACGCGTTACTTCGCTGACAATTATTGTTGTCAGTGCCTCCGCTCCAGCAGCCGGTAACAGGAGTGACAGTTCGAACGGCGGCGTGACGAAGAGTGGAGGAAAGAGACACGCCGTGTGCGAAGATCCGTGGGTTACGGTCGAAGAACGAGGACAGGTTGGAAGGGAAGAGCGACGTACATCGTGATGAAGGCGTCCTCCTGTCATCTCCCTCGTTCCATCCCGTCGCGTCGTCGCCCCTCCGTCGGTCCGCGGCCCCGCGACTCTTCGTCGACATTCCGTTGCTCGCTATCAAACGCTCTACTGCCGCCTCCCGAAATCGGCAGAGATTCACAGCCCATCCGGCGTGGGAAACTCTTGTTCCTTCCACCGAGGGAATGCGAAGGATCTCACGTGAAACAGGATATCGATACAGAGGTCGAAGCGCGACGAAGCAACGGCGAAACGGGTTTGCGGATTTGAGCTTTTTAAGCGTGAGCAGCAGCCGCTACAGCAGCTACGCATCGATCATCACTGTCGCCTGTTGCGCGATCGTACGAACGTCCGACAGACCGACCGAGAACGAGCGAAAGAACGAGCAGACGAGTGGTCGGTCTTGCCGGACGTGTAACCCATCATCCATCATCCGGTCGTCCTACCTGCATCAGTGGACGCACCTACGGCGCGATCGCGCGCTCTCGATCATTAATACCGTTCGGTCAAGTACGCGCAACGCGCTTCCATTCCGCGTTTCCGACCAGTTTCTTCGGACGCTTCTAAATTTGCCCATCCTCCCGCTTCGACGAGTCGTGGTGCGCTTTTTGTCTCCGAACGCATCGCGCGTTCAGCGTAGTACGAAGCCGGCGCATGTTTTATTGCGCTAGTGGTTTCGCGAGATTCGATGCAAAGTCCGTCGGATGCGAGGAACAGCGAAAGAACGGTCGACGATGGGCGAAGCGGTTCGACAGACTGATGGAGTGAGTGTTGACTTAGGATAACAGTCGACTCATCGGTCAATCAGTCAGGTAGACTACGGTAGGTCGGTGCTCGGTCTTCGGTTCGGCGCTGTCGTCTCGTTCGGACGGTGAAGTGACTCACGAATCCGACCACCCGACGTGTTGTGTCCGGGAAGACAAAGCGATCGTACGGTGGAGGGAGGCGAAACGCGAGAAAGATCGAGCGCGAAGGAAAGGATCGAGTCGTAAACATTTGCGTCAACGCTCGAACGTGTCGATGTTCGATCGAATGATCAGGTTAGCCAAAGAGGGCGAGGCGCCGAATACATTACGCTGGACCGCTCGCAAAACTATGGGGATGGGGATGGTGCACGCGGTAAACGGACGCGAAGAACGGAACGTCCTGCGAGCCGCGAAAGGCCGCACGCTCTGAACGCGCTCCGAACCGAGCCGAGTGAGATTCGAGAGACAGGAAGAGGATGGGGGAGGCGAAAAGAAGGACGGAGGAAGGAGAATGGATTCACCTGTCAGTCACTCTCTGGCAGACCGCGAGAGAATCACAATGCGAAGCTTCCCTTTGCTCTTCGTCTCTGTTCATCCTTCCGTCCAACCAGCTCGTCCGTTCGTCCGTCCGTCTGCCTGTCCATCCGATCGTCTCTTCGTCTGCCTCCTGTCACTCTTCTCGCCAGCCTCCCGTCCGTTCTCTCGCATCAGGAATTCATCTCTTCTCCTCTTCTGTCCTGCTCTTTCCTCCGTTGCTCCTTTTGTTCCCTCCTCCCTCCTTGGCCATCTCTATCACCAGCCAGCTCTTCAGCTTCCTTGCCTCTCCGCTTCTCTCGTCGCCACTCGTTACCGCACGCCGTTTTATTTCCGCCGATACGTGGCTCGAGGACTCTTCGCAGGACCGAAAGGGTATCGCACCGTCCTCGCTTTTTCGATAAACATTGATTACGACCGTCGCGTCGTTCGTCAACTTAAGCGGCCAGATCATCGTTAGAAAACGACCAGGCTTAGGTGGGTCGTCGTCAATTTTCTCAACGCACGAGACGCTTTAACGGAAAAGAAAGCAGCATCTCCTTAGTGGGCGAACGAGAGGGTGCTCGGAGCGGGCGGAGCTCCGGCCAGCACCGATGGTCCGCCCTGGCCTCGCTGGTAGCAGCCGTTCTCCGGTCCCATCCGATTCTCGTGGGGTTCATTTTGCCTGGAGCCCGCGCTACCGTCTTCCTCGTTCTCGTCGCCGACGAACTCGTCTTTACGGTCGTTGGTCACTCTCCTTTCTTCGAGTACCACCCGTTCCTGGCTCGACTGGCTCCTCCGTCGAATCGTTCACGATCGCGCAGGACCTCGGAGGGCAACTCCGGCCGAGAGAGACAATGGACAATGGGGACATAAATCTGCGTAATTAGTTGCCGATGCCTCCTCGGATCGATGCGCGATCTCCTTTCCCTCCTTCTTCTGTGGTCCATCGGCGAACAAACGATCGTTTGGTTGGTCACTCGGCAAGGTAGGACGGTGCTTTTCGCCCTGCTTTGTCCCCACCCTCGGAAGAAGGGAGGTGTGCTGGATCCTTGCTGCTTCCTTCCTTTCTTCCGCTCCTTTCGACCGTCCGGGGATCACCGGATCCTCCGGTTCTCGATCCCCCAACAGTCCGCCGTCTCTCTCCCCCGTCACACGCCATTTCGAACGAGGACATTTCAGCGAAACAAGATGGCGATGCTGGTTTCGCCCTCGAACCGATCCGTCCCCTATCTCGTAGGGTCGATTCGAAGGTGCGGCCAACTAGGAGAGGGCACGGTCGATTTTCAGTTTCAACGCGTCCAATGCCCGATCACTGCAACCGATTTGATTAAGAATGATAATACGGGGGCGGAAGTCGGTACCTTGCCCGACAATAGACCGTGATGATCTCGAGCGACGCAGTACGCGCGCTCCCGTATCGCCGCCACCCTGTTGTTCGCGACATCGACGTCGCCGACAGCGACGACGTCGAAGCCTCGAAAAGGCAGATAAATGAACCGATAGCGCTATTGTCTTATCAGCCGTTCTCCAGCTGCCTCTTTCTTATGCCATTTCTCGGAGCACGACTTATTCTCCCCTCGGGATGTCCTTGCACGATGCCACCCCCAGCTTCCTTGGTCGACCCGCTTTCAGTCTCGTTCCCGCTCTTACGCCGGTGCTCGTGATCGCATTCGCGCTAAAACGATCGTACGATTTCCTATTACAGGGGAGGAAGGAGTCGAAGGTACGGGACCCGGCGCGGACCTTCAGGGGGAGGAAGGCGATTGCGCGGAGGATGACGGTCCCGTTAGTCCTAGCGAGAGGGGTTGCGCGACGGCAGCCAAAGAGGAAGAGGATGGAGACGCAACCGACGAGGAGGAGGACGAGGACGCATCGCCGGCCACGCCACCCTCTTCCGTGACCACGAGACTGAATCCTACGATCTTGAGGGACACGGGACCACCGGACAGGTAAACGTCGCGTCGCTTCCCGGCGAGAAACGCGAACTCGTTAGCCGTTCTTTTATCTGGAGCTTCGTCGTAAAGTTTCTTTTAAAATCAACAAACCACTCCGTCGCCGTTCGCTTTCAAGTCGCCGACGTCGCGCGGCTCCCGTGTGCACACACACGACTGTTCTCCTTGTTTGAGCGCGAGAAAACGACGTAACGGTAAACTTCTCGAGGCGCGGGAGAGCAATGCGAAAGGGGGATAAGTAAGTCGGTGCAAGACCGACGGCGGGTGAGTGCCGTGCAACCTTGTACGCGGCAAATAGAGATAGGCACGTGTTACGCTTCGGCTTGCACCGACGATCCCACCAACGACACAACTATCACGCTACCGCTCGCTCCGGCATCGCTTTGCCGCATCGCCGACTATTACGGGGGCGGACGCGTGTGCTGGCGACGGGCTGCAGCGGTGGCGCCCCGGTAACGGCCCCCGTGCTTCCCCGCCGCTCGACCAAAACTTCCCCTGCATGCGTGCCTGTTCTGCTCCCCTTTCGGCACGCATTCGCGGTATTCAGTCAGTTACGAGCGAGCCGCCGACAAGACTGCTGCAACCTGTCGCTCGCTCACCATCGATCGACCTTGCGTTCGGACCGCACCGATCCACGCGTTTCCACAGGTATCACGGCTTCTCGCCCCTATCCGGTTCGCCCGAAATCGACGAACCCGCGTAACTCTTATCCCTTGTGTTTTCTATTCTTCCAGAGAGCCAATGAGTCCACGCTGCCCATCGAGGGACTCTCGGGAATCATCTGGTCCGGCGACCGGAAGTCCTCCGCCTCCAGCGACCAGGAGTACCGGAAGCCCGGTTAGTCCGAGCGGTATCGTGCCTCTGCCGCTTGGCGGTCATCCGCTCCTACCTCCTCATTCGGCAGCAATGATGGCGGCCTATCTACAACAGACACACCAGAGATTGTTGCTCGGTCACTCGCCTCTGTCCCGCGGCTCCGTCTCACCTTTGGTCTCCTCCTCGTGCTCGCCACCGGCTGCCACCCCCGGACTCCTCGTCTCGCCCAGCAGCGTCGGCGAAGTGTCTCCGTCGGCCACGCCGTTGCCAGCGGTGCTCGACTTTAGCACTCGGAAAGCCTCCTCGACCGAGGACGACGAGGACGAACAGATACTGAACCTCAGCAAGCCCCCAACGCCTTCTTCCTCCACGGAGACGAACAACGGACCGTTGGATCTGTCGGTGGCGAGCAGAAAACGGCCCGGCCCGGAGAACTCACCGCCCGCGCCGCTTCGCAAATCCTCGAGGCTATCCGCGAGCACAGCAGCGGCCGCGGCTGCTCATCAGGAGGCCGCGCAAGCGGTCACGGCTGCCGCTTTCGCCAGACCGCCCGTCGTTTCACCGTGGACGTCGCCGGTGGTGGCCTCGCACTTCCCTTACTTCGCAGCTGCAGTCGCGGCCGCGGCAACTAGTCAGCAGCAGCTCTCGCCGAAGAGCACCGCCGGTGTGATAGAGCATCATCAGCAACTGTGGAACGGCAAGATGAAAACACCGTCCGGCCTAGATAAATCCTATCAGCCCAGCGAGGCGACCAAAGCGCTCGAGAAGATGAGCGAGTTGAGCAAGTTGGGCGGCGAAGACTTATTCAGATCCGGCTCGGGCAACGCCATTGTCGGAGGGAGCGGGTCCGCGGCCGCCACCGCCGCGGCTGCTGGAAACGCGATCGCTGGCTCGACTTCCGGTAGCCGGCACAGCGCTTGGCAGTCCCACTGGCTAAACAAGGGAGCCGATCAAGCGAAGGATGTGCTCAAGTGTGTGTGGTGCAAGCAGAGCTTCCCCACGCTAGCCGCGATGACGACGCATATGAAGGAGGCGAAACATTGTGGCGTGAATATGCCCGTGCCGGTCGCCGCGTCCGCTCTTCATCCCCAGCAGTCGAGCGCGCCGAGTATGCCAGCACCTCAGCAGCCTCATCAACCGCAAAGCACCGCGTCCAGCAACAGCGCCGGCTCCGGTGCAGCTGGGACTGGAACACCGAGCAGCAAGCAAAGTCCATCCGAGCTGAACCTGCTGATCAAGGAGACGATGCCGTTGCCGCGGAAGCTCGTCCGTGGGCAGGATGTTTGGCTGGGAAAGGGTGCCGAGCAGACCAGACAGATTCTCAAATGCATGTGGTGCGGCCAAAGTTTCCGTTCCCTTGCCGAGATGACCTCGCACATGCAGCAAACGCAGCACTATACGAACATCATCTCTCAAGAGCAGATCATTTCGTGGAAATCGTCGGACGAAAGCAAGGGAGGAAGCGGCGGCAATGGCGGCGCTGGCTGCGGTAGCGGGACCGTCAGCGGAGCCGCGCCGGTTTCCGCCGGGAGCGCTTCCGCTCCTCACGCTGGGAACCCTACCGGGCCGGGTTCCGGTGCCACCAGCAGCCACGTGAGCGCTGTGCTCACCTGCAAGGTGTGCGATCAAGCGTTCAGTTCGTTGAAGGAGCTAAGCAATCATATGGTGAAGAATTCGCATTACAAGGAGCATATAATGCGCTCGATTACAGAGAGCGGAGGGCGGCGACGGCAGACGCGGGAGAAACGCAAGAAATCCCTGCCGGTGCGAAAGCTGTTGGAGTTGGAACGAGCGCAGAACGAGTTCAAGAACGGGGACGCTGGCTCCGGGCTCGGCCACAGCCTAGGGAAGCACGCCGGGCGTATAACTTGTGAAAAGTGCGGGGAGAAAATCGAGACGACCATCTTCGTCGATCACATTCGTCAGTGCATCGGCGCGGGCACGTTGGGGGCGAATCAGCGAAACTTTCTAAAGAACGCGCTAATGTCGAATCACTTGCCTCCGACGCTACCGCTGGCCGAAAGCGGTCGCAAGAGCGTTACCGAGGACGGCTCGTCCGTCACGTCCAGGCATCATCGGTCGCCTTCGTCGGCAAGCGACGCGACCACGCCGGGCAAGGACACGCCGACGCCCACCACCGGCGAAACGACCGGTAGCTCTTCCCCGTCCGTGTTGAACGCTATCGAAAAGCTGATAGAGAAGAGCTTCGATTCCCGCGTGAGGCACGGCACGGCCGGATTGCACCACGCTCAGCCAGGCGCTCCGATCGGCACCAGCATCCTGAAGCGGCTGGGCATCGACGAGAGCGTCGACTACACGAAACCTTTGGTCGATCCGCAGACGATGAATCTTCTCCGATCGTACCAACAACATCAGCAACAGCACTATTCCGGAGGCACCGCGGCACGGCGGGAACGCAGCGGAAGCGAGTCAAGTTCCGTGTCGGAGCGGGGGAGCGGCAGCAGAACGGATGCGATGACGCCAGAGAGACGCGTAGATCTGTCCACGGTTGGCCATACCGACACCAGGCATTCGCACCATAATAGCGTCACGCCGGACAAGCAGGCCGGGCATCAGAGCTTGTCCTCGAACCGCCACCATCCAGCCGCCGAGGAGTCCGGGGACGAGGAGACGTCGGCGACTGCCAACGCTAACGCGGCGTCGAGAGCCGCGACAGCGAGCGTGGTAGTAAAAAAGGAGCCTACGGACGAGGAAACGGAAGAACGCGGCACGAACGAGGAGGAGCAGCCGCAGCCTCAACCGAGTCGCGAGGTGCACGTGAAGAAGGAGATCGTGGAGGATTGCAGAGAGGACGAGGAGCAGGCTTCGTTTAACCATCGACGAAGCAGCCTGCACGAAGGATCGGAGGAGGGAAGGGACGTGATGTCGCCCCGCGTCAACCCGCCGACCCCCAGGTCGACCGGGCAGTCGGAACAGATCGCCCGTAGCCCTTGCAGAAACAGTACCAGCAGTCCGACGAGCAGCGATCGCTCGGTGACACCGCGGGGAACACCCGACACCAAGGGATCCAGCAGCCTCGGAGCACTTTCCTCCATGTTCGACAGCCTGTCCGGGGGTAGTGCCGGGGGAGGCGCCGGTAACGCCGAATCTCAGGGACGCAGGACGAGCAGCCATCCGCTGGCCGCGCTGCAGAAGCTCTGCGATAAAACGGAGACCCGGGGGTCGTCCGGAAGCGCGGCGCGAACCGCCGCCGGTAGCGGTACCCCGTCAGGCCTCGGGACCGCGGCCGGAAGCGGAAACGTGGGAGCTAGCGGCCCGGGTTCCGGCACAACTCCGGGTGCGATACTGGCGTTCAGTTGGGCCTGCAACGACGCCGTTGTCACGGCTGATTCCATTATGAAGTGCGCGTTCTGCGACACGCCGTTCATCTCGAAAGGCGCGTACAGGCATCACCTGTCCAAGATGCATTTTGTAAAGGACGGCGTGATCCCGGATCCCCTGACGATCGGCCGATCCGCAGCGGCCGCCGCCGTGGTTTCTCAAACCACCGCCACAGGCCCACCGGCCGCCGGTCACAGTTCCTCCTCGCCCCCGACTTCCCAGCGCAACAAGTCGCCGCCGCTTCCGCAGGCGAACGGCAGCCCGTCTCAGTCAGCGGCTTCTCCCCTCGAGGAGAGTCCGCACTCGAAATTTCTCAAGTATACGGAGCTGGCCAAGCAGTTGTCCAGCAAGTACGTATAGTCCGAGCCCCGTAAGTAGCGGTGCCACTTGTACATAAGTGTATGTATACTCTAAACGACTGCAACTAGCAACGCGATTCATCACCTTCCGACTTTTTTCGATCCTTCGCTCCACCTCGGTCGTCCAAACTTTCGCTCGCGATTCCGTTATCCGGTGAAGCGATTAACGATCGCGTTCGCGCGTCGTCCTCCCTCGTTTGTCCGTTCGGCATCTCCTGCCACATTCCTTTGTTCGCACCCTGCGTTCACCGAGTCAATCGTCGGATAACAGAGTTGCGCGACGAAAAGAGAGCGGCCGGATATCGAACGCGCGTTGATTAAATTGTGATGCCACCATATCTCGCGGCACTGCTGAGTCAAGGGGCTCGGCGAGCGGCCAAGTTTGTGATTTTATAAATACTTAAGGACATTTACGACTGGCTTCGAGAGAGGTGATACGAGCGACAACGTGCGCGTGTAGGAGAGTAAAAGAGTCATCGAGTGGACGAGTGAACGCGTGCGAATGAAAGAGTGTTTGTTTGCGCCTGAGAGAGGAGTGAGAGTAGTAAAAATGCCGAAAAACGTAATGGTAGAGAACAGAATATTCCAAGGTGATAGATAGGAACGATTGCCTATCGCAGCTGTCGTAAGGTCAGATCAGCATGTATACCTCTAGAACGTAAGAGCGTAGTTGATTAGCGCATAGGCTAAGGTAGGGTCGGTCCGCCCCGGTATAGGAATCTTTTTGTTAATACCTAGAGTTGCGCGAAACCGGTGAGATCGTTCTGGATCGAGCCTCTTCGAAGGTAGAGTATCGAACGAACCAGAACGGGAGACGACGAACGAAGAAGTGGAGGGACAACGTTTAAGAGAAGCAACGAGTAACTACGGTGCAATAGCGAGACTCGCAATTATACTCGATATGGGCGCGCATTGCGACGTCCTCGAACGTTATCGTTTTCCTTCGCTCGTAGGGCACGGGTAGACCATTGTACATTTCCTTTCTTTAAATAATATTTATTGCGCCGCGCGAGCCAACGCAATCTTTTAAGTGTAAAATACTGTCATTACTATCGCGCGGATTATCGCGAGACCCGTGTATATTGATTACAATTACAATTATTCTGTACGCGACTACGGAAAGGCGAGGAGGAAAGCGTGGCACGACGATGCGATCGACTGCTCCAGGCTAATCGTCCTTAGCCCGCGCGTAATAGACTGCTAGCGAGCGTGCTCGCGTACTGTGTCCTTTGCCTGTGCGTGCATTAGAGAGAAACGAGAAGTATTTCGACGTTAGAGGAAGAGGGTGGGTGCGGCGACAGGGCTGTCAAACACGAGCAGTACTATGATAAACGTGAAAAAAGAAGGTATGACAATTCGAGAAAGAAATTCGCGTAGCAGCTAAGGGGTTGATTGCGCGCGTTCGAGGACGAGCATGCGCGATTTTGGAGCGGAACACACTTGTATACGTATTTCTTGTAAACACTAATTCTTCCATCGCGGACTTTAAAAAGTATTTATCGATATAACGATAACATTAATATTATTATTGTAATTATATACGACTGCTGAGAGTGTGACAGAGACACGAGGAACGAGGTCTACGTGGCTGCGAGACGCGGAATAGTGCATGCGAACACAGCGCGTGCACACGCGCGGCTACGAAAAATCGAAAAGTCGAATGGCCAACCATGCGAAAAAATACGCTCGAAAAGTACCTACCTACTTAAAAAATGCGCAACCACAAAGATATGCATCATGTATACGCGACTCTTGAAACCATTTTACCAGATTTGTCATTATTTAATTATTTCGGTTGTATTTTAAAATGCAATTAAAGCTCAAATAAATATATATGTTATAAACTAACAGGCCGCGTTCTTTTTCTTTGTAGAAAGTTTCATCGATCGGTCGTCGAAGAAGAAATCGTTTCTCGATTTGCAGATCCTCCTTTCCGTAATTGTATGCAACTGTCCGCGAGAGATTGCACAGTCGATCGCACCAAACAGACGCGAGGGTATTCTGAAATCCAGGGAGAGAAAGGGAAGCGCGGCAAGCTGGATGATAGGGAAGACAGAGGAGGAGTCGCTGCCAAAGGGGCAGCGGAAGGAAAGGGGGATTACCGACCTCACCCACCTATTGCTCGGGGCTGGTAATGAATTCGTCTAATGGGTCGTAAAGAATGCGATCTTATGGAGCGGAGAGGATAAACTAAAACAGCGTTGGAGAGGCTACCGATTCTCGAACGGCCCTTAAAGTAACCCTCGCTTCGAAGAAACGAACCCTTGCCGTCTTTTTCTTCTCCTTGCTCATCCAGTCTCTCTTTCTCCCCGCTTTTCTTTCCCATTCCTCCAGACCATTTCAGCGATTCGCTTCCC
This sequence comes from Holcopasites calliopsidis, assembly GCA_023838395.1. Taxonomy (NCBI): domain Eukaryota; kingdom Metazoa; phylum Arthropoda; class Insecta; order Hymenoptera; family Apidae; genus Holcopasites; species Holcopasites calliopsidis. Next base: position 5,742,956 of record JALHAQ010000009.1, read on the forward strand.
GCCCTTTGCTCCACAGTTTATTTCTTTCTTCTAAAACTTTTCGATCCGTGAAACAAACGGAATCGAAGGGAATTCCTGTTCGTTAGCTATAAGAAATATAATTTCCTCGAAGCGTTAATTCTTCGTCGGTGGATGATGAAGATGTCATTTAGGAAATAGTGCGAGGAAGAGTCAACTGGGTACGTCGCGACAGGCTCTCCCTGCGCGTTTCATGCACCAACATTTTACCCCGTTCCTCCATCTCTCGTCCTCTCTCTCTCTCTCTTTCTCTCACTCATGCTTCTGCTGGTCCGGTTGCGAATTGACTCTTCCATTCCACCACTTTCCCGCCGTTTCTCCTTTTCGCTTTACCCTCCAGACTTCTCGTTCCAATTTAGTTTCGTAAGATACGCGCGATCTGTACATCTACTTTACGACGGTTGCACGCGCATACCAAAAGGCCACCGCGCAAAAAGAAGTCGTGCTCAGCGGCAAGGGGTGAGGCGCGGCTGATCAGGTAAACTACTATCCAAGTAAGACGCGACTGTCTCGTTACATTTGTTCGTCGCTTTACACGGGACACGAGCACCGTGAACAACAGGCTTAAAGCTGCCCTGAAATAATAAAAATTCCACACAGACGCTGGCGTCGCGAAATCCGCGCGGTATTTGCATTGCAAATCGGCAAATTTCACTACACCTTACTGCCTTGCCCCCTGTCATAGGAAGAGCAATCGTCGACGAACGGAGAAACGACGCGGTAAACTGTTAGAAAAGATACGAGTTATCAACGGGCAGATACGTGTCTCGCCGCGAACGCTCGGCCAGTCGCGAAAAATTATCACGGAGAGGAGGAAGAACGGCAAGAAAAACGAGATCGAGTAGACATGTTTCTCGGCGGAGCAAACAGTGTCAGGTAGAGCGAAGGAACGTGCACGTGACATAGGTAGCGCGAACGCGAGTAGGAGTGCATGTACGATTGTGCGCGTGCAGGAGCTAGCGTGAGACGAGCGTAGGTTCGCAGGAAGACGAGAATAGGTAGGGCGAGAATCTGTCAGGGCTTTGCACACTCGGGTACAGATTTACAAGGCTGCCGCTGTTTTACGATCCCACAAAGTGCCGCTCGTTCGCTCGCTCCGCACCTACACTCTTGTAAAGCACACGCACGCCCGCCAACCTACGCGCTTCTACGAGAACCGATCGATCGTTTCAACCCTTCGATCTGAAAAACGCGGCCTACAGAAGTGCCATTCCATTTCAAATCGTACTATTTCGTTAATTTGTGATACATTGACAACGACAAATTATCATAGATACGGAGGGACAAGATGCACCTCGCGAGACGCGCTTCTTAAGAGAGGCACAGGTTGATGAAGAAACGGAATGGGAGTCGGTAAAGAGTAAGGGGTGACGCCGAGGCAAGAAGAGAAAAGATTGTAGTTTCTTATAAATATTCATTTCTTCTTCTCGATGAGTCGGGGAAGGACTGAAAGCTCGCGCTCCGGGCGGTAAGTCGCGTTAAGAGCGCTAACGAGCGACCCTTCCAACAAGAAGGGAGTTTCCCCTTTGGTTTCCCACTTCCCCGTCACCAATACCAAGAACACACACTCTCTCTTTCTCTCTCCTTCTCTCTATCTCCTTTCTCTGCTTACCCATTTCTTTCCTCGGAGCAATTCCACGAGGCGACCGCGCGATGCGCCGAGTTGTGCGAATTTGTTTAATTAGAAGTTAGACCGGCGATACATTAGCAATGTAAATACCCCTCGTGCCTTCTCCTCCCTTTTCTTCTTCACCTCCTAATCCCCTGTACTTTCAGTAGCCCGTTTTAATATCTCTCTCCCTCTCTTCTTCTCTCTTCCTCGGGCCTACGCGAAAGGGAATATCGCGAGCGGATCGGAGCGTTCACGGGCAGGTCTGCATTAAAGATCATTAATATTTTGGGCGTTCGACGCGGCGCGTCGCGGCGAAGGGTTGGCGACCAGCCAAGCGGGCAATCGGGTGTCGGTGGATCAAGAGGACAGGGCGCGATCACTCGTGCTTCGACTTACGATTCGACGATACGAAACGGGGTTTCGCGATCGAAGCGAGAAAAACCGCGGGTCTGTGAAACGAAACGGAGACGGGACGAGGCGAGAAGCGGTCGTCGACGCTGGCGACCATCAGAGGGCCGCCCTTCATTGGTTTTCCCGAGATTAACACCCATAACTCATTCGGGACACGGAGCCGTGCGTCACTCCTAGCTACGCTATAATTGCCGACATAAATCAATCGGCCGATGAGATCATAAACCCGGGGCGATACACTGCGCCAACAGATCCATATAACGGCAAGTGCACGGCTGCATGTTAAATGTCAATTGACGTTGGCCTGACGTATCGGATTTTCACGAGCACAGCCACGAGATGGCACGATGCGCCGCGATAGGAATGCGAAAGCTAATATCTTTGATTCGATCCGCGGGATCGCTGGCCTGAGGGCTAGCCCGCGTCTAAACTCCGCAGGGGACTGGAATTCGTACATTCTCTCAGCCACCCTTTCCTTTTCTTTCCTCTTGTTCGGCCTCACCCTCTGGCGCGCAACCGTGAACCCCGTTTAGTCGAAGGCAGAGCTATACTCGTTCGTACGAACGGGGCGACTCGCAAGCCTAAATATTGGGACGGGGTTTGTTTAGCCGAGAGATATATGATATGACGCGGACAATATAATGCATTGTATTCAAATACGGGAGCTCTGGAGTCGTGACCAGGAGCCACCGCAGAGGCTTGGTCTTGGCGATCGCCGGGACGCAGCACCGGCATCAGCCACGACGACACAACTAACAGCATCGCCGCTACCAGCGGTTACCTCTCGACGGGCCCGGTCACCCAGCCATCCGCTACCACGCTGCCCGTATAAATAATACGCCGCGCACGGATTAGACGCGGCCCGCGAGTACCCACCTACTCGACCGCCGTGCACGAGGATATTCGAGGAACGGAACCGACGAGCCGTCGAATCGTAAAACGGCCGAGGTTACGCGCGCGCGGCTGCGTGTATCCTACCTCTAGCTGGTCGAGAAACGGGCCTCGAACCATATACACGCGGACGATCCGCAGGCAGGTATGTAGCCGCGTGACAGGGAGATCGCGTTGGGCGTACGTTACCAGCTATCTGCGGTCCATATCAAATGCGACCGTGTCCTCGTATCGCGCTCCGTCTACGCTGCGTCTTCGACCTTCCCTCCTCCTTCCGTCCTTTCTCCGCTGTCCTCTTCCTTCACGATTTTCTTGCTCCCCGGGACGTCAAGTTTTCGCATAGTCGATACTCTGCTCGATGAAATCGATAATAGGAGAAGCGACACGGTAACAACGGCTCGATAGTTTATAGCTCGATAGCTGCTGCCGGCTAACAAACTTGTTTTTACCTTCGACGAAAGAATGGATAAGACGGGAAACGACGCGGTTAGCAAGTTTCGGGCGAGGAGGGTGAGTACGCGGAGGAAGAAAAGCGGTTGGGATGGCGGGCGGAACGAAAGATCTTAGAGAAGAGAGGATTCCGAGTAAAGTTTCGTCATTGCAAGATGACACGAGTGGTCTTTATAGCGACAGCACCGGCTGAGAGAGAACGTCCCTTTCGTCGATTGTCTTTCTCCTTCGTTCTGGATGACAAAAGTGTCGGTCGGTTTCCCCGCCCCTCGTAGTTTCGTCGCGCCATTTCCCGATATTACCGCCAGTCGAGGGCTCTGGCATTGGATAGGATGAGGGTGATTGCGACGAAATCATTGCAAGGAATAGAAGAGGTGCCGCAGTTGGGAACTCATAAGACGTAAAACCGTCTTACCGACGAAGGCAGCCGAGGCTACGGGCAAAGGGAACGGCAGCGGACGACGGGGCTGCGACTCCGAGCGAACATTGGAAACTCTAATCGGGGGAAGAGAGCAAAAAGACGAGAAACGGCAAAGTCGCGAATCGTTCCGTTCGACGGCTGTCTCGATACGGCGTCCTCCACGCCGTCCTCCACGCCGGAAGGCTCGTCGTAGCTGGAATTCGAAATACACGCGAGCCAGTGTAATCGTAAAGCACGCTCGCGACGAGTGCACCGTTGAGTCGAATAGTCGTCGAAAATCGTTACATCCCGTCGTACGGTGGCCGTGATACGTCGGCTCTCGCTGCCACTTTGGTCTTTAGCCGGCCAAGTTGATGCTAGTCAGGCCGACGATGATAAGGCAAATAGATAATGCCAGAACTTTAATTAAAACTGGACGGCTGACTGACATATTTGATTACGCGAGAATTTAATTAATCGCTTCACGAACTCGCAGAGGAGGAGTGCAAGTGGGATCGGCGAGGCGCGACGAGGCAGCCAAGCCGATAAGTCGCAAATTTGTATCACAAAATTATCTACTTTTTTACGTCCTCGCGCGTACAGTAGCCGAGTTCACTAACGAGAGACTAATTAGTCGGACGAAATTACTCCCATCTACGGGGGCGATAAGCACCAACGTAGCTATACCCTTGAACATGCATACGCGCCACTGAAAATGCCGTATCGTTTTCCACCCATTCCCCCCCGTTCCGTCCCCTCCTCTTTATTGCACGCTGTTCGCACCGGTCTGACCGACGGTTTCTTCGACTTCGATTATCATTTATCCACTTAAAGGCGAAAAGCGTATCGTAGGGAGGCCAAGAGGCGGGTTACTGCCGTCCAGCTTTCAACGCCTGGGTTTATTAATTTATTAAAATCGGAAAATTGTGTTAGGAAAGCATTATGTGTCAGGAGGCCGACGTGTTTAAGAATTTATGGAATGAGATACCCTCCTGATATAACGCGGCGATCCTGAAGGCAAGGATTTCTTAAAATCATAATTTTATATCACGAGAACATAATGCGCGAAGAGGTATCCTATTTCACTTATTCTTGAAATTTCACGTCATTTTCCAGCAATTTCCTCAAACTTCAATTATTAGTGAACAGGACTGTTTTTACTTTGATCCCAATTAGTCCCGTCTTCCTCTTATTTACAGCGGGCTGTAGGATTCTTGACCAGGTCCGTTCCTTCATCAGGAAATCTGTACTCGCAAGAACTATATTAAATAGCCATTTACTACACGTCAGCGGTCATTGGCGGCATAAATAATATGATGTCTTTATTGTTCGCAAAAGATGGAAGGGCGGCGAAGAGGGGGCGCGAATTGAGATCGGGAAAAGTGCGGATGAAAATGAAGAAATCACAGCACGGTGATGTATAAATGGACCCCAAAGCGACGAGGGGTTAGCGCGAGGGGGTTGGCGAGTTGGACGCGAAGAAGCAGAAAGATGCAAAGAGGGAAAAACAGAATGGGAGCTAGTACGCGCAAGAACCCTTTGCTCTATCGCTCGACGCCGGCTGAGAGCAGCGTTGGAAGAACAGAGTGGAACGAGCAGCGAAACGGCAGCTTCGGTATAGCATAACTTCAGGTATATCCAGTGCCAGTAAATTATACGCAAAGTGTACGCGAAGGCCCCTTTCGTCCCGCCGCGTCACCGCCAGCTAGCCTTCCCTCTTCCTCCGCGTTTCTCGTCCCTTTCGTTTTCCTTCTCTTCTTCCATGTCCTTCTCCACGGCGCTGCTTCCCACCCTTGATACCCCAGAGGCCGCTCCTGCCTCACGTACATCATTATGATTGATCGCTTCACCTTACTTTGTAATTAAAACTAGTTGCCATTGTGCCCAGCTCCGCGTGCACCTTCCCTTCTTCACCCTCGTTCGCTCACTCTCTCCCTCACCTGCACAATCTCTATACGTTTGTTCCCTACCACGCCACAGTCTCCGTTTCTCACTGGCATTTACATACACAACTATGAAGCGAGAACAGTGCGATGCCACCGAGCACCCTCCACCAGCCAAAGTGCAGCCAGCTATTCGGTCGCCCAGCCAGCCGGATCACGCGGCGCAGGCCAACTAGCTGCGCTAATCATACATATCGAAGAACGGAAGCCTGCGACTGCCCTTAATTCCGTTTCTGTCGTCAATTTTGCTAGCGGTTCGATACCCTTTGCGGACCGCTTCACTTCCGAATCTTTTGCATCCTCTTTGCGCTCGTTTGACGTCAGCAACCCCAGACGCCGCGCCGTTCGTTCCCCTTTCCTCCGCGTATATCCACCCTTGGCTCCTTCCTCGCGTTTCTACTCGTCCGAAGCAAGTCATCGGAGCCACAATCCGGTGAGCGCACCCCTGTCTCTTCCCGGGAGCCATGCGTCATAGTTATCTATGCTTTTTGTAACGGAGACTGATTTAGAGCCGTCTAAGGACTCGGATCCCTACGAAAATTAAATAATTGCTAATTTATGGCGCGCATCGAGCGGCTCGTTACCTCTCCTCCGGATCTCTCGCCTCTTCCCTCGACTGATCCCTTCGCGTACTCACACAGGCCCGATTTATCATCTACACATATATCCAGTCGCGCGCTTTTGTCCGTCCGTCTATTTTTCGATTTTACTACTGGATGTACGCGACGCAAACACGCTCGCGGGCGCATCGCTTGCCAAACGTGAGAATCGAAGGACTGAAAGTACAACGTACACGAACAATTTCTGACAAGCGCCAACGTTCCCTTACGATTGATTCGTGGTATGCAAATTAATGGGGCTGCGCTTTAATTCGGCAATAAATAGGGGGTCACCCATGGGACGGGCATCGGGCCATCGCTCGTTCCCTTTTGGAACCGCAACATGGGAAAGCTTCGAATTTGTTTGACACGTTTCGATGATATTTATAGGTCCGGTTCGGCATAATCGCTCACACGCGAAGTCCACGTTGGACACGATGCCCGGATGTACCATGAACTGCTTACCATTTACGAGACGTTACTCGGACGTTGCCGTTACGGAAAGTGTTCGTCGACCGACAGTTTGCTAATCGAGGCAAAAGGGGAAGGGAGTCGATGAAATTGATCGCTAAAAAGAAAAGGGGGGCCACGAGTATAAATCTTTGGGTATTATAATGGGATCTGTCCACTATTAAAGGAATGAGTGATTTAAGGGGAGGGTGGAGCCGCCCCACCATCGTTTGCTGTCAAAGTAGCCGGATTGCCAAACGATCGTCAGTTTGATACGGAATTGGAGAGAGCTGCCGAATGCATCGAATATTTCCACCTTGATTCGTGATCAAAGTGTCACGCCTCGTAAAAAATCAGCAGCGATCAACGATTCGAGCTATTCTACCGGGCCGTCCTCTCGGCGCTCGTTCATCCGTGCCTGTCATCTAACAAGAGTCCGGCAGGATATTTACGACTGACCGACTCATTGCCGCGGAGCGGAGACTCGAGCGAGCGGTCGCCACAAATCACGCCAGAGAAAGCCTGCCTTTCCCTGCTCTGGGAAACGTCTGGCATATTTCTTTGCCGAGGATACTTTTGACTTATCGGTGACGCCAGGCAGGCGAGATGGATAGATCGATGGATGAGAGAGCTCGGAAGCTGTTCTCACGGGGGTGGTATAAAATCCAGCCGATCGGCCGATTCGCGAGATCGAGGGCTACGCGAAGGGTGATGGACATTCGGTCGGAGAACGAAGCAGATGAGAAAATGAGAACTCGATGGCGGTCGGCCGGCCGCGGTGGTGCGGTCGGTTTGCTCGATGCGCCTGCTGGATGTCCTCGTCGCATAAATCACTGCCGGTATCTTCTGGCACGGCGGCTCGCTCATCACGGCAGAGTTCTTGTCGCGCCTTAATAACGACCGCGCGTCTCGCCCGCGCCTCCGCTTCGTAGCCCTCGAAGCCCACTCCAACCTCGTATCGTAGCTTTCGCCCTTCTCCACAGCCCAGCCCGGTTTGGTCCGTGCTCGCTGCCGCGGCTCCGTACTCCGTACCTCGCTACAAATCCTGATTATATTCTGCCACTGACGTTATACCGCGCGAGGGGACGATGCCACGTTCGAGTCTGCTTTTTGTATTACCATCTCCTTCTCCTTCCAGCACCTGACGCCTCTGCTCTCCCGCGTGAAACTATCCCTGCCGCGACGTCTCCTCCTGTACGTCGCTCGTTTCGCACACGCCAAAGATGCCATCTCGACACGCGCGTTTCCAATGAGCTTCCCCTCGCCCCTTTGAGCGATCGACTTTCGCACCCGTTCCGTTCATCGGCGCAGTCAGCAGCATCGCTTCCGAGAGTAGCAGAAAGCGGGCGAACCACCAGCACTCGTCCTTACCCGGGTCAGCTGACAGTCTGGACCGCGTAAATCAAGTTTCAATTACGGTACAGGCAGCAGGCGAGCAGGACGGCGTAACGGAGCGTCGAGCTAAGGTAGAGAGAGGCGAGGCATCGTTGTGCGGTTCGATGCTCCGCCACGCGTTCGCTTCACCTAACCATGCCTTCCATGGTTCAGCTAAAAACCGTTAAAGTTGATGAGCAGACGAACGCCGATTCGCCCTCTTCTACGAGAAGAACCACCGCGAGCGTCGAAAATAAAAAGAGAAAAAATTGGAAGGACCGAGATCGAAGGACGGAACTCGATGCGGCGAAGAATAGTGGAAGGAAAGGGACGGCAAGAACACCGACGCGGCTCGCTGGATACGTACGTATTATTATACTTCGCTACAGTCATATTTATAAATCAGCGATATAGCACGAGCAGCGGAGACGCGAAGGGACGGAATTTATAGCTTCGTTCTCTTTCCTCTACTGCCAGTTCCTGTTACCCCTCTCTACTGGTAAGCGTTCCCCTTGCCTTCTTCACCCTCCGACACCGCTCATTCTACGAACCACCCCTTCCGATATCCTCGCTCTTCGTCCTCTCTATCTCCCTTTTTCTCCCTTCTGATTCACCCCGCGCCACCGTCATGCTCTTTCTCGTTCGTCTCTCTCACTAGATTCGTAGTCTCTTCGGACGGAGAGTGCGCGGGCATACAAACTGCCAAGCCTGTACGTATGAGCTTAGGTCGACATTTTCCCTCCTCTCTTTGGCAATAAATCTGTGAGTCTTTTGAGCCGACGCGACGGCACGGTTCGGGGAAGAGGCGCGGTGGCTAGGGTTTCGTAGCGTGGCTCGCTGTTCCTAGGGTACCAGAGGTCGACTTCTCTTTCGCCGTCTTCCTCCCTTTCGGGCTCGCGCCGATTCGACCCCGTCGTTCCCCTGCTCGCCCACCTCACGGCTCTCCTCTCGCGTCACGGGAATGTATATAATTAGAAGCATTGTGCTTCCTCGGACAGATTTACGGGTCGTATCGCTACCGCGACTGCATGCATAAGCGCGTTAAATAAGTATTTATCCGCCCCGTGGGGGATGCGAGGCAACCGCCTGATGGATTTGCCTGGTCGAATGGTTGATACCGTGTTAAACGGTTATCTCCGCCACCTTCGTTTGACGAAAGCTACGTGGCGCGTTGCTTTTCACCCACCGGTGTTCAGACTTATCCATCGCAGCGGCTCTATGGACGCGCCGAAGCCGAACCCACGGATTTCGGGAAAATTTCTCGGGGGAACGTAAGCATACATTCGACACCGCGGAAAGATAAACTCGGCGGAACGTAGCCGTGTGGTCGAGCATCGTTGGAAAACGTTACAGGATTATCCGTGATTTTTTTGCGAGTTCGTCACGATACGCAAATGTCAGCGAACGAGCAGCCGAACGGATTCAATGGACCGGCGTGGGCAGTACCGTTAAAATCGATGAATTACGAGACAACGCATTAGTGCAGTCCGCACGATACTAATCAGCGAAATTTCCGTGCGATAAATAAACGAATGAAAGCGCGTAACCAGATACGCTCGGTAATGTCGATGCGATGGAAACGGTGCACCTCGTAAATCGACAGATTTTTCGGTAAAAAGGGAAAAACAAATAAATGAACAAAGAACGAAAATCAAAAGCCCGGTCGCATCGGCAACGATTGCAGCGGGAAATGTATACGAGGCCGCGGCTTATTGGCGGTTTCGAGGTGAATTTGCTCGTAAATATGTATCCGTAATATTGATTCGACATAGACGCATAAAGATAGACTAAACGGGATTTAAGCGTGGAATTGTAATTTCTGTATGCATTATGCTCGAGCGCCGAGCGTGGTCGGAATATCGTCCGACGAAATCATTTTTTAAATCAGCCCGTAAAGCGTCGCGTCGATTCCACGGTTGCGGGGCGATCGCACGATATTGTGCCAATGCGGAAAGCTTCCACGCTGTCCCGAGCGAGCCGCCGAACTTGCCGAATCGCGGTGCTCCGTGCTCCCGAAGATTTTCCCTCGAAAAGCCGGAGGTATTGAAACTGCGCGCTGCGTGTCGAGTACAAGAGAGAGAGAGAATGGCAGCGAAGTCGCATAGCTGGCACGCCGAATGTAACGAGCCAGTGCTCTTATCTCTTTGCTATTATCTCCGCGCGGCTCGTTTCCGCCGGCCTGTTATGGGCCGAGTTACCCTATCCACCCTGTACAAAAGTATTATGCGATATCCGAGGTATCTGACTAGCTATCGCCGGATGACGTGCAAGGAGGACGATAGCGTGAGGGAGGTGAGAGACAGGATCGCGTAACAATGCAAGCCAAAATCCGCTCCGTCACGTTCGAGGCCCGCGCGGCTCTTGGACATCTTTCGCGCGTCACCGTAGCGCAGCGCTTCCTTTTCCCTGATCGTATTTTTTCTCCGCTTCCGAAATTCTATACGCGCTGCGTTTCTCTGGAGCTCCGGAAACGCGACGCCTTGCGCACCTTCCACCTCGTTTACCGGTACTCTTTCTTCGAAGTTTCGCGAGACGATCTACTGCACCGCGATTCGTCGTGTTTTAGCGGAAAGGATTCAGGTCCGGCCGAGGAACGGCGATACCAGACCGGAGGGTAGATAGAGGTCGGGGAGAAAACGGGCCCGGGGGTGCGACTATGGTGAGTGAGGCGCAGAAAAGGGAAGAGATGAGAAGGAGACTCGGCAAAGGCCGGAGAAATAAAACAGAACGATGCGCTCGCTCCCAATGGTTGCCCGTGCTTGAGAATTGCCGCCATGGCAAACGAATCGATCGACAGGGGACTGATCGTGCACGAATGATTTCGAATGGCCGCGATGACAATGAGTCGTTCAACAGTCACGACCGCGCGGCGTCGAATCTCCTCTACTTGTACCATCTCTCTGTACGTCGTTATTGTTGCAAATTATTTCCGAATATGCGTTTGCGTGTTGCCTTGGCACACGAACGAAAGGTTAAGGTAATGGGAAAGATACAGCGACGCGCGTTGGTTCACGGTAACGAGATCAATCGGGCGTGCATCGCGTGGATGGATTCGATAAAAAAGGAACGATATCGACGATACGCGTGTACGTCGCTCGTAACGGTATATGGTACGGGAATGATGGAAAAGTTGGAAAAACCCGTACGCGTGGACAACGCGTGGGATTATCGGATCTTCCGTCGCGAGATCGGACCGTGTGAGGGACCGCTTCGACAGAGCGATTACGGTGCTCGCCGCGTTTCAATGGAAAAAAGAGGGGAAAGCAGGAGAGGATGAAGGAAAGAGCGAAACGGGAGGAGAAAAATCAGCGATACCAAACAACGGGGTTGACTGAACGCGGAGAGAGGGTGGGGTCGCGTTTTTCCGGGGTGAACTAATAGACTCCCGTTCGTTCGTTCGCTTGCTCAACTCGACGTACACCCGCTCCCTCGCCCTCTTTTCTAGTTCCTCTTCCGCTCTTCTTCCCCACCCGGTGTTCGGTGGCTCTCGCTTGTCTGCCCGCTAACTCGCTCGCTTGCTCGCACGCTCAAATAAAAGTTCCCGTGACCCACCACCGCGACACCTGTTGAACCACTGGCCAGAGCCGGTTCGTTGACAGAAAATAAAAAAAGGGCGAAAAAAAAAGAAATTGGCAATTAGCGTACGAAGCCTGCCCGTCAGGATCAAGTGGAAAAGATTTACGATCTGGGAAACGGGGGGGAAGGAGCGAAAGAGATTCAGGCGGTCCCCGTAATTTCGTGCGATCATACGTTTCGCGATCACGCCATTCCAGCGATTCAGAAGAGTTTTGAAAAAGTCTATCCCGGGAATCGGAGAAACGCGCGACGCTTCTACGCGCCCTACCCTTCTCGCCGTAGTTTGCAAGCGATTCCAGTCGTCGGAGGTTCGAAGTCGAGTCGCGAGGCTGGCAAGGGTGGTATGTTTATTGCTGGAAGCTATCTCTCCCAGCGAGGGTGGTTGCCGCGTCACCCAGGACCATTTTCATAATTCGGCCGTTCGTATTCTCCGCAACCACGCGGCCCGAATCGAACAACAGCGCGCCGCAAAGGCCACGACTCCTCGTCCTGCCCATTTTCCCTTGCTCACGATCCCAGTTTCTTCTCGTGCCTCTTTTCCTTCGTTCCCTTCGCGCCTCGCTTTCGTCCAAAGTTGCGCAACGCCTACGTACAGCCTCGTGTAGCTACTTACGTTTCATCCGACTCCGATTAAGCAGATCCTCGCGAAACGTTAGTGTTGCGACCGCGACGAGTCGAACCCGTTCAGCGATCACCGCTTCCACTCCCTTTCTCTCCATCGTTTTTACTCGCGAGCGCGCGACCGTGTCGGACAGAGAGAAGACGAGGCTAAGGAGTAAGAATAAGGTAGAGAGAAGCGGGCCGGAGATAGCCGGGAATGGCGTCAGCGTCTCTGTTGATCTATTGCTCCCAGCACGGTGGATCGATGCGAGCCAATCAACCGACACCATTGGACCTCTGTGCCGCGAACCTTTGACCAACCACGCTTCTGATCTTGCGGTCCGAAAAGTCTTCGAATGTTTGTCCACAAGTTCTCCGCGGGTTAACCATATACCGGCGAGTCCATCCCCATCGACATTAATCGCTGTCGCTCGTCCGATCAAAGTTGCCTGCGAGGAAGAAAAGTAGCCGTGGCGAAAGCACCCGGTGCTGTATTAACCCTAATGGCTCGCGAAGGTATAAAGCACATCCTGCGCGCTACGTTAACTCGTTATTATTACCGCATAAATAACACGATAATCCCAAGCCAGTAAGGAAAGCACGGGGATCCGCGTCGCACCCTTCCGTTCCGCCGTCCCTCCTCTCGCGCGGGTACCGTAACATCTTTGGACACGCATTGAATCTGTCGAAGGAACGATTCGTCGATGGCTAGTAGATTCGTGATGAGCTTGAAGACAGCAAGCGTTGGAATGTGTTCGCTACTTACCTGGGAGAGACGGAGGTGGACCGTTCTCGGTTGCGTTTCCACGCAAGGGGTACGCGCGTTGAGCAGGACTTCCACCGGTGCGAAAGTAAAGCAGCGGCCAGGAGAGAAGACAATGAGAATAGTGGAAGGAGGGGGTGGGTGCAGGAGAGAGAAAGGGGAAGATTCTGCGTCGGGGGATCCAAGGGGGCTTGCTGGAAGCTCCAGAGCTTGCTTGCTGGCAGGGCGCGCGTCAATAAGCGTCCATCAGACGTAATGGCAGCGAGCGCCACCTCGGATGCATTTAGATGGCTGTTTAGCCCCGGTTGTCTCGATGTGGCCTGAAATTCTCTTCTCCGCAACCTCCTTCTTACCGTTACCCGAGACTCCAACGTTTCCCGATTCTGCAGCAGCCAACGCCATCGCCGCCTCGCCCCTTGCTCGGCATCCCCAACTTTCCTAGTTGCACCGAACAAGACTACTCGCCCGCGCTGGTAATTAGACTGTCCGGTTCGTTTTGCACGGTATTTTAATTAATTTATATGCGTTCGTTACGTATCTTCCAGCAGCCTCGCCTGACTTTGCCGCATATCCTCCATCCCTGTCCCCATTCCTTAGCTGCCCATCCCCATTTTACTTCCGCGCGCGCTATCGTAACACTCGCGTCCAGACGAATTCGGGCATATCCCTGCCGATCGAATCGCGACAGTCGCCATTCCTTTTTTTTTTAACCAGTCGTGTATCGCGCACAGTCGATATGTAATTCGAACGGATGTTTTTCCCGTTTGTACGTCAACGAATGTATATCATCGCGGACGATGGTAATCTGCACGCGTAGCGATCGTTTCTGTTTGTTGGTGGATGGTCGTGGGATCCGAGGGGTGACGGGGTCGCGACGTCGGGACGATCGAAACGGTCGTAAAGTAGAGGTAGCGCGTATCGCCGAAAAAGCTTCTCGAAAAACGAGAATTCGGTCGGTTCCCGGTGTACGTTCAGTCGCGATATATGCAAAAAAGCTTGGCAAGGGTGGGACGATCACCGCAGAGTTCGGGCTGGAGCCCGAGCTCGAGGATTAAGGACATTATTAACGGGCGTACCAGGGACCGACATACTTACGTCCGGCCGGAATGCCCCGCGATAAATACACCGGTGGCTACGAAACTGGATGAGAACGAAGAGGAAAGGGGAGCTCGCGTTTAAATAAAATCAGCATTTTATGTTACAGGGGCCGCTGTTGGATAGCGACCGGGCAGAGCAGTGCGCGCACGCCTCTACGAAATGCAACCAAGAGTGCCCGATAGACCGATCGATCTGCTCCCTCTCGATCGCATACGCGATTCGAAACGCGTCCCCCTTCCACACCGTCTCTTCGTCGTGAACAGATTCGGATCGTGAACGCGTCTGCGAGTCGGTGTCGAAGAAGGTGATCGAGCAACACCCCCAAAGGATTCGACCCTCCGTGATTTCTAGAGAGCGATTCTAAACAACGACCGACGTTTATCCGTGCGAATGGAAGCATTTAATTAGCATTCGTTTCCGAAGATCAATATTTCTCTTCTCACCCTTTGGTCTCAGTGTTCGGCTGTGTCTGTTTTCGCTGGCAATATTTTCATCCGCTAGTCTCTCGATATCGGTGTTTGAAATATAAAGGCGCACGCGGGCGCGCGTATTAGACCATGCCATAGCAACGAAATATTAGACAAGAGGTCCGCACGGTTAGCAGAGTATAGGGTGGGCAGTGCCGGCCTCGATACAACAAAGTTGTGGCTGCACCGATGATTTAGTCTCGGCCTTAATGGAGCTATAAATACTAGCTTTTCGATAGCGGAGGATGAGGCTGCCATGCCTCGTCGTGTACGAAGACTCGCCAGGAGCGTGCCTCCGGATTTCGCGCCAACGTTGCACCCTCTTCGTCGTCCCCCGCCCCTCAGAAGTCGCCGGGACGTTCAAAAGCCTATCGACGATGATCTTCTAGGGTCGGTATCTCCCGTCTCCGCGCAATGACGAACTCGACGCAAAATTTATCGGGTTCCATCCGAAGCGTCAAGATTGCGGAGTGACTGAGAATCGACCGTCTCGGAGAGAGCGACAATGCGACACGCGTTAAGTCTATGTTGTCCCGCGAGCGTTCGCGAACACGAGGGAAAGGATACGTACGCCGGTACTTGGATGGCCTCGATCAACGATCAATCGTGAAACGGCCGCGATTATTTCGCGTCAGTTTAATTAGCACACGGCGCCGGTACGGCCGATAAAACTGAACGGGGTGAAGCAGCTAGCCGGCTATCTCACGGGAATCTGATTTATGGCAAGTGACCATCGCACGCGCACAATCAGGGTGTATGGTGCATACAGCTGCAACGGATGATCGTACACGCAGTCGTGGCCCGAGTAAAAACGTATCCGCATGAGTCGTGTAGACTCATGAAAGCTAGACTAGCGGTCCGCAGTCGCGAGCATGGGGAACGGGGCCCTTGGGGTCCCATAAGTGTTGTAAGCGCGATGCAGCTTTCCGCTGGATCACATTGCTCATCGCTTACAATGCCGTGAACGCGAGAAAGCTTTGCGTTAAGCGATCGGAATAACGAGATTCGCAAGATCGATCGGAAGCAATGATATTCGTAGAGAAAAAATACCCGAGATTTCGGCTTCTCTGTAAAAAGATGATTAAACCGCATTTTTTATTTCGAGCGACGGGTCACCTTGAAACTGTCCGCGCCATCTCTTAGGCGGAGAATCAACTGTAAGCCGTTCTCTGCAGTCTTTCGAGAGTGAAAATTGCATTTCGCCGTGGACGTGTCGCGTACAATAAGCGGGCGCAAGTCGGACCGAGTGAAACAATTATGCCTGTATTTAATTATGCCTAAAAGAAACGAAAATCGGTATAATGTTGATAAATGCTCGAAAAGGAGTATCCTTTGCTGTTTGCTGCGTCAATGAAGCCTCCCTAAATAAGTGCATCGCCCACTTGTTGCCCGCCGATTCTCAAGATTTCAAATTGTCGGTTAAACACGATTCGATCATGAAAGGGGTGGATGGAGGAGCTCGCATTACTTTGGAGCAACGGCTTTTATACCCTCGGCCGCGTACACGAGTTCGTCGCGTATCCGTCGCACCAAGCCGACCTCCGCGGAAATAAAAATGCTCCACGGTGCGCTGCAGAGTTCCGTAGATGCCGTGATTCCTACCGAGCGTGAGCACGGCGACGACGAACAAGACAAAGACAGGAGTAATGCGAACCGAACGGAGTCGAGTAAAAATGAAGCGAGGTGTGCGACGTCAAACGCGACCGCGCAAACATCAGGTAACATCGAATATAATAAAGATGGCGATATAAGGACCGTAATGTAGTGGTATACTTAAAATGCACCGACGAGCATTCCGATGGTCCCGCGAGATGGGAGACCGAAAGGAGACACAGCGAGAATGACAGGGCGCGAAGAGGGGGGGAAAGAAGGTGGCGGAGAAAAGGAGGAACCGAAGGAAAGACAGGTACGAAGCGAGAAGGCCGGTGGAGAGATGGAAGGTCAGCGTCGTCCTCGTCAGCCTCTCTCGCCCGCTCCCGAGCCTTCGGGACAAGCTCTTACTAATGGAAGAAATAAATTTCGGATTAAATCGTAGGCTGGCTACTTTATAAGGCTGCTTGCTCTCGGCCGATGGCGAACCGAGGTCCGCGTGTGACGCCATGGACCCCTCCTGACATCCATGGATGGTCCACCATGCACGTCGAACGACCACCCGCCCCCTTCTCTATCTTCCTTCGCGCGTTTCGCTCCTCTGCTTCTGTTCTTGTCGGGGTCTCTTCTCTCCTCCTCCTGCGCCGCGGTCCGGGATCCCGCTCTTCCCTTCGCAGGCCGGCTAGTTAGCCGGATATCTCGCGGACGAAGGGCGACGAAGCGCGAGCAAACCGCGAGCGCGGCCGCGCGACCCGCCGAGTACGCTATCGGAAGGTGGCGGAGACGAGCGGAGGAAGCGATGCTGTCGATGAACGGACAGTTGCATAGATGGTGCAAGGAGGGGGTGGTGCCGGTGGATAGTGGGGCAGGACATCACGATGGCAGGGGGCAGGAGGGACCACGCTGCGCTGTCCTCCATAAATCTATCAGTCGCGGTTGTATAAATACGACTCAATGAGGCGGCCGTGAATCACCCTGACGTGCTTCATAAGTCCCGGGAGTTTATTAAACCGGCGGGCATTTCTCATGTCGGGGGATAAGATCAATACGGCCGCGCGCGGCCACGGTTGCCCCTAACCTCCGTCTCCTATTCACCTCCTTCCATTTCTCGTGCCCTCGACCGGCACACCAGTCCACCCCATCTGGCGCCCCCTCGGACACCCTGATCTTTCATGGTCCACGGTGGTCCTCCGCGCGCTGCTTTCGCACGCATCTCCTCAGTTGAAATAATTTTCGTGTCGCGCAAGGGACAAATTGATTCTCGATCCTGCCAACGATCGAACGTATCGAGCAGCATCGCCGCGTTACGCTTGGCTGGTGCGACTCGAAAAGAGGACCAGACGTAGACGCAGGTTGAATGTTTCTTCTAAGAAGCTCTCCTCCGCGATTTATGGAGCGAAGTGACGGGAGGTGTTTATTGTGTAGCATCTGTTACGTTACTCGGGCTCTGCAGACTCCCTCCACACTCATCCTTCCTTTCGCTCTCGTCGTCTTTTATTTTTCGCCCACGTCCCTGCTACTCGTCCGTTCCACGGGCTCGCAGGTTCGCACCAAACCACCATCAAACATACAACAGACCCCCTCGATTTATACTTTTGGAATTAGATGAAAGTAAAGGAAAGGTCGCTAGTTTGCCGCTGTTGCGTAAATTTCTCGCTCCCTACCACCCTCCGCCCTCTCTCCAGAGCTACCCGGTTCTTTATCCATTGTAATTTCGCGCAAATTTATCGCTCTCGAATGCAGAGAAGGAAGGAACGAGAACCTGAGGGCCGGTGGGCTGAATAAAAACGACCAACAAAATGCTGCTTCCGCTTGCAACGGTGCTGGAGACGAAGCTGGACCGAACCGCGACAACGGGAACAATCGAAGATTAAGGGGGATAGAGGGGGTGGGGGCAGTGAGGTCTTGGTAAGGAGAGACTTCGTGTCACGTCCACAAACAGACGTACATCACGGGCAGCCAGGCGGGCAAGCATGCGAGCAAGCATGCGAGCAAGCAGCTAGGCAGACATGCAGCTAGCTACGTGTTCCCTTTTATGTTCCCACACGCGCGCTCGCATAAACCTGTCAGTCTCGTGTCACGTGCAGCGCAGTCATTCACTGTCACCGCCAGCGTGCCAGCAGTCGCTACCCACCCCCTGTTGCCGGTAACTGAGAGAAACCCCTTACTTTGTTCTTCGGTCGCGCGAATAAGAGCGTGGAGAAGATTGCCGGGGTCGATTCGCCGATAGCCTGCGTACCGGACGAATACGAGAATGGAAGGATGAACGCGTCCAAGGAAGACGTCGTGCAACCCGGGCGATCCGAACCGAGGAAAAGAGTTTCCGCCACGAGGAGATCGTTGGACCGGAAGGGTGAAGCGAGTGGGGAGGCTGATAATTTCAGCACGCGCGTCGGATCGTGGATTATACGTATATCAAGCCCGTCCGCGGACGAGAAGACCGGAGCCCTGGAGGTTTTATGAGATATGAAAATGAGGACGGCCGTAATAAAAGTGATGTAGAGGGCTCCTCAGAGTCGTTTCTGAAGGCGCCACGAGTCACTCGTCAGGTTTATGCGGAGACGTCCATCATCCCCTTGACGTGCTTCATTGCCTCCAGGGCAAACTCGCCGCGCAGCGCCGTTCTGCTTCTACGGCTTACCGCTTCTTCTTTCTCCAGCGCTACCCAACTATTCCACTCTGGTCACTTTGGTTAGAGGCTGATATCGAAACGGCAAAATCCTCTAGAAAAAATACAAGCTTCCTCGTCAGCTTGTCCTTACATACTTTCAACCCCCGATCAACCCCCTGTTGCTCAGAGGCGATACGTGCCGGTAGCTTCTCGACCATCGCGCCACGAGACCTCGGGAAAGTGAAATATCTTCGTGCAAGACACGATCCTCTTTGTAAGCGGGTAGGAGAGCCGGCCCGGCCCGGCGCGGCGGAACGCGCCAGAAGCAAGCGAGAGGACCATAAGAAACGCGCGGGGAGCGAACAAAGAAAGGTTCTCGGAGAGAGCAGCGTGCGGTGGACCGAGCGGCAGCATCCGAGAACCCTGAACCTTGAGGAACGAAGGAGGGAGGAAGGATCGTGGGCGCAGATAAATCGGCTTTGCCGCCGTAAGAGGCAGCTCGCGCGAACGTGTCTCCATTAAGGCAGCCAGAACTCTCGCTGACATAGACGAGAGGGCTCGCTTGCGTTGCGGTCTTCCTCCAGCCATTCCCGTTCTTCCCCTCCTTTCTTGTCCGTCCCGTGCCCATGCTCTGCCGCTGTTCTTCCTGTAATTCGTACTAACAGGACCGAGGCATCGATGCGAAAGGATGATCAGACACGGTAACGAAGGATGAAAGGTAAGAGATATAAACGGCCGGTAAACGTTTTCATTTTACGTCGGTTGCGTGACCGAGAGAGGAGTCATAGCGAGCGACGCCGAATCGGCGAACAACGGTACCGCGCGTGAAAAAGCGGGCACAATTCACCGCGAAAGCCGCCACGGTTCTCGAGCCCGTAACTTGACAGCCGGTACCTTGGAGAGCAACGAGGAGGAGCGATCGGACGAAGGGGGTGAAGAGGAAGAAAGCGAAGCGCGCATTTGTAAATACGGCACGTTCCGCTTTTAAACCTATCTGCATGACACGCAGGCGGGCCTGCACTTTCAAGTTACGATCTCGAGCACGGAGTTTCGATAAATGCTAAACGCGAACACGTGAGCTTGCTCGTCGAGGCAGACTTTATTGCCCAGCGTCGAGTGTCGAGCGGCGAACGAAACAGCTCCCCCTTGCAAACAACCACCACTACCACCACCTTCCTCATCACCGCCGGCTATACGTGCACACGCTTTACCTTGCTAACCTGTGCGTACCTGTACACGTGTTGCATACGTAGCGACGAAACGCGCAACCCTCCCTTCATCTTGACGACACTCAAAACTTCCTGAAGGCCTAGAAAAATTTGTTCCGCCGAGCACCTTCTTTCCAGCACTTTCCCTTTTCGCCCCCCCCCCCCCTGAATCGTCGTTCCCGTGTAACCAGAAGCACGAGCAGACTAGCCACTCGACCGTACGTAACCATAAAAGACGAATTTCAGCAGTCTGTTCGTATGGCGGTGCAGTCACGACGCTCAAACGAGCCCGGGACGCAACGGCGTCTTTATCCGATGGCAGTAAAATCGTATTCCAAACCGAGCGTAAAGCCGGAGGGCATCGTCGAGCCGCGGAACACGGGAAAAGAGAACGTGGACGCGAATGCGAATGTGAATACGAATGCAAACTGGTGAACGACAGGGGTAGCGGAGAGCTGTCGGGAATGGTAGCGAGGACGAGAATGGAAAGAAGAAGGTGTAACTGGAAACACGAGCGGGAATAGCGCGCAAGAAGGGTGTAGGATGGTCGTTTGGTTTGCAAGACACGTCGCAGGGTTGACCCAGCCTCTTCTCGATCGGCCACTGGTCAGCTTTCTCGTCGCGTGTCCGGCTCTTTCTCTCCTGCGGCCGCCCCTTCGAGCTGGCCGTTACTTTAGCATCAACAACAATCTCTATCAGCGAGCGGCATTATTCCGTTAGTGTCTTAGTCGCAGCGGAACCGACGCAACGGTAAACGGGGATGCCGACGGTGTGTCGCTCTCGCCCGGGTATTCCGCTCCTCCGTCGTCGTCCCTTCTCTCTTATTCGCGCGTACTTCCCATTTGCATCGCTCTCGAGGTCTCTTCTCTCCCTCTGTCGGATTCTTGTTCGCTGGCTCGAACACTGTTTCGCGTACGGACACGCGCGTCTCCTTTTCACCCTTCATCCAGCTCGCCCGTGGCCTAGGTCCACTCTCCGGCCAGTAATTAAACAGCCACGCGGCAGGCAAATTGAATCAGTCGAAGAGAGAAGGGAACGTGGACGCAGAGGTGACGGCCAGCAGGCCGCAACTATGGTGTCTATAGTGAAGGGGCTATCGTGTTCTGTTCGTGTAGCACCGAAGCCAAGGCAGTCGAACAGGGAGGGAAATGGAGGCAACGCGAAAGGAGGAACTCGCTCGCACCGACCGTGCGGACGTTCCCAAGGCCAAACTAGCTAGCCACCACCCGACCGAGTTCGACCTGTAGCCCGCCACCCATCGTGTTCACCCTCCGCCTTGCTGCGCGCCCCCGTCCAGCCCCGTGCCGCACACTTTGCTTCGCCTGACAACCTTGCATTAACTCCCAGCTTCCTTTAAGTGGCAAGTTTACCCAAGATTGCATAATGCTTTGCCTCCTCGGCTGCGTATAGACGAGTCTGACGCGTTACGCTCGCGATCCTTTTCCTCTCCGTTCGCTCACCGGTCTACTGAAAATCTAACGGTTTATAAGCCACGAGCCTACAGTTTGTCTGGTAGACTTCCGGCGCATCAAGCTGACACATAAACTCTTATTATGCTATACGTTAGCGGCCGAGGGTGCTAATGGAGCCACAAGTCAAGTAGGTACCGGCGAGCACCTTACGGTTGCACCCGTCTACTTATTTTATATTCAAGCATCGTAAAGAAGGAACTACTTGCAAGCCGAAATGGATATTCAATAATTGATAGCGCGACGCGCATGGAAAATAGTGATGCGCGAGCGTTTAGCCGTAACAAGGATCAACGTGATGCTCAGGGGGCGCGAAATAGTCCGTGGTTCGGAGGGACGGCGAAGCGGAAGCGCGAGCTCGATATCGGCCGTCTATTGGCGGAGAATCCGCGAGCAGAAATGTCGCGACGGGTTACGGAAGAGTACATCGGAGATTAGAGCGCGGGCCGACTATCGTCGAGCGGCGCACGGAATCGATAATCGCGAGCGAAAACGTATCCATAAATTCCGCGACGCGGCCCGTGTACGCCTGTATGAAAATTACAAAGCTATTAATTACGACCGCGATAAATTAAGCAGCCGTGGGGCCATTATAGAGCGCGAGCCCCGGTGAATTGTTGGTAAACTTGGTCCAAGTACGCAACATGGGCGTTGGTGGTACTCTCGGCCCAACGCGGCTCACCAGGCATATAATAATGGTTGGTTAGAATGCTAATATATGTCCGGACGGGGGTGGCACCGGGGGACCTTGCATCATCGGAGGACCCAACTGGGCACTCGCCCGTTCCTGGCCGGACACCGTATAATCTACACCCCGAGACGTTATTACTCCCCGAGACACTAAAATCCCTCCGATGGCAAAGCCGTCCCGCAACCCGATATACCAGCATCCGCTGCTACCGTCACGGTTCGATCGCCGTCCTGCGGGGGGGAACATTGCGTCGTCGACCTGTTCACCATCCGAGAGGTGTCCAAGCTGCTCGAAAGAAAATTCTCGTTCGACCCTTGGTCGTCGGGGCGGTAAGCCGAAATACGTGTTGCGTGCGTAGCCGAGACGACGGTACCAGGCATGCTCGCTCTAGTCGACGGAGGACAGGCCACATAATATAACGGACGTACATAAATCCACGTGCCAGTCAACAATGCGCATAAATACTAGCCCCTTGTAACACGGTCCGGGTGGTGAGTACGTAGCCCGATGGGGTTGGGTAGTAGGTAGCAGCCGCAGAGTACGCTCTGTCTGGAGCGCCGCGGAACCGACTACTGGATGGACCGAGGGATGTTTTCGTGGTAGAAAGAAATCCGTATCTCCGCAAGGCTTCTCCGAACGCACGATTTTCACGAACGGAGAACGGCGTGGTACACGGTCGTTCTTATCGAGAGGAAAGTATCGTCAGCGATATGACGATTGGTAGGGAAAGATTTTCACCGAGCAAGTAGAGTATAGCGAAGGCAAAAAGATAACGAGGCGCAAGCAAAAAGCGACAAACGGGAAAGGCAAAGAGGCGCGGGTTCTGGGCAACTCCTCGGGCTCTCAGGAGGCACGGCTACGTTCGTAAATACATACTATACATATACGTTTCAATCTCCGGCGTAATCCCACACGGGCGACGGTATTAGGAAAGTTTTTCCTGCCAGTACATCACGGAGCTTGCTTAGCTGGCTTACTCGCGCCCGTCGTGTCTTACTCCTCCTCTATCCGCTCTGTTATTTCTCCCGACCTATACATAGGCCGCGTTCTACCAAATTCCAAGACGAACCTAACGCGATAGCTGACTAAAAATCAGGAGAAACGTGCACCCGTGTTACGTAACTCCGCTTTCCGAACCCGTTTCCGGAGCCAGAAGCTAAAGGACACCGGGGACTGAAACACTGCTTTCGCAATCTTATCTGACCAGTGCGCTACCGTCTGTCCCCCGCCACCTACCATCTATACCAGATACAAGCTACCCTCCGTTTCCCTCCCGCCGATCTACCGAGTTTTTATCCTTTTTCTCCTTCGACAAACTTCTTTGGCCGTTCTTTACCCTCCACCGACAACCCTCGTTACCGAAACGGCTCCCCCTCTAGCCCTCCGCGATTCCATTTCTGACCGTGCCTTAGAGTTTCCTTCGCTTCACGTTGCGACACCAATCATCAATTCTTTTTCGAAGCCGAGAAGACGACTTTTCCCGGACAGCGTGCCCTCCGGGAACCCCGTCCCTGCGAACGCTACGTACCGATACCTCTCGAGTCAGCCTCCATCGTCACCGACGACGTCGACGACGACTGTACAATATTTATATTATCCCAACAGGACACTAGCGGGTAACACAGACATGATTGCGATCCCGTTCATATATCTTTGACTATACGATCGTGCAGGACTCTACGCTACACTGGGGACATATCAGAACGGGCGACCACCTTTTACACCGGGTACATGGACGGTGCCGTCATAATATTTTCAGATAAACCTCCGATTTCTTGCTTGCTCTCCAACGTCCGATGCCTTGTCCCCGTCCGTTTTCCCTCTAATAACGTACGCAGTCTCGTGTAGCGTGTTTTCTTTCAAGCGACGTAGGCACTTATCTAAAACTTTCTGCTCGTTGTTCTAATATAGCAAGTATGCATTCCTTGCCCGGCGCAATGCAAATCGATGGAACCGCAAAGGCATTCGAGTCTCGGTGGTAAAGGGGTAACGACACCTAAGGATTACCTTTCTCCGCGCTGAAGAGAATTCGCGGAGAAAGGAGTGCGCTCGAGGTTTGGCAAGGGTGAACGGGGTATCGGGTAGTAAATGAGGCGGAGCCAATCGTTTCATTGCATCAATAGTCGTAGCAAAGTTATACCAACTTTCTTGATAAATCCCGCTTACTTTGCGCCATAACATAACTTTACAGAATCGGAACCACGGCCATGGAAGAATTGCGATTCGTAACTTTAGATGAGGTCCCCCGCTACGATGCTCCTTTTCCTCTTTCCTTCTTTCAGTCCCCTCTTTAACCGTATTACTCCGGCACGGCGCGTCGCGTCGCGACGCTCTATCCTTCTAGGTACATACAGAAATTTTCCAATGGGTACCCGTTTCCGTCGAATTTCGACGGGAGGTATTCCTTGCAGATCGTTGCTTACGGTTACGGATAGTCTCAGTTCTAATGCCGGACGCTTCTTCGTGGATGGAAACGGTGCGCGGTCGCCGAGGAAATGTTCTACGACGAGTGCCGAGGGTGCAAGGTAGGACGACTAGGATCGATTGATCGGGACAGGACTATCGGGACACGTTGGAAATATCGTGGCGACAGATTACGGGTTTTCTCATCGGAATTTCAGCAGCTCGTTTCAGGGTTTCCATTCCAACGCGCAACGTTCGCCACCGCGAAGAGAGCTTTCGGCAAATTAGCATTCTTCTTTCGGAAAGGAACGACGATGAATGCGAGAGCGAACTGGTTTGACGTTTGCCAGGCTCCTTTGAACGAGAGATTCTGGACATAGCATTCGAGTGGAGTGATCTCCGGCTGCCAGCGACAGTTCCCTCCACTCTTCCCCGGTACCTCCAGCCCGCGTCACCGTCACCGTCGTCGCCAACCCCTTTTCGTTCCACGTTGCCCGACCCCAGGCCTCCCCTTTCCGCCCCCGCTGTCCTCTCAACCCTACCGGTACCCCTCGCCGCCACTTACCGCACCTTTCCGTGACCGGCTACGTCCTTTCCGAGCTACGTATCTCGTTCCTGCTCGTTTACACGGCCTCTCTTCCATCGCCGTTCACGATGGCATTGTGCGCGACTAATTAGTCGATGCGCGAGATCCTGGAGCGAACGGCTTTAATTAACATTCCTGGCTCGCCTACCATCGCCGCCTTCCTGGAACGACGAATCGAAGGCTGTAAATGTCGAGAGAATCGCCCAAACGGTGGTACTGCATATTCACCCACGTCCACCCCAAAATTGAGCTTGTCATTCTTCGACTCGCGCGAGATCGCTGCGCGATTCTTACTCCTCTCCTGCTTTCGGACACCCGCGAATAATTGGCATTCGGTGAATCGATGCGTACAACGCAAGCTGTATCTTCCCTGAAAGGTGGTGAAACGTTGTCTAAGTCGTCTCATTCGTCTTCGGTAAGACGGCCGAGAGAGGAGATCATCGATTCCGGGGCTCGGGCTAAGGAAAATTAAATGACGTAGACCCCCGTTGAAAGAGAGTTATTTGTCACGGTCGTTGATGCGCCGCCATTCTCCATCCTCCTCGTTCTATTCGCAAACAGTTCCTCGTTCTTCTCCTCGTTCGCCGGTATCGACGGTCTTAATTAACTAACCTTTAATTAATATCTAACCCTACCGCTATTTGTAGCGCATCCGCTAAGCAGATCGTGCCCCGCTGAATCTGGCACGAGATTTTACTTTGAAGTTTCGTTACAATTGCTTTACCTTTCAGCTTCTTTCGAGACCCTCTCCTCCCCGTCGACTTTCACGCGGGAAAGGGTAGCGTATCGAATTCCTGGCGAGCTAGAGGGGTGAGACGACTCACCCGTCCCAGCCTCCCGCGCGATAACTTTTTCCTTCTCCGCTTGTACTGCCATGCTCGAATTTATGCCGGACGGAGAATTAATGCGTGACAGATTTGTAGTTATTACGAGGAGAAGGCGGAGGTCGAATAGAAGGAGTAGGAAGACGAGTGGCCTCAACTCCTCACTCAGCCCCAGGGAATGAAAAGGCGAAAGAGTGAACGCGAAACGAACGAGGGGGCAGGACGATAGAACGTGAGGGACAGAGATAGGGTGGAAGTGGTCCGCGGAAGAGGACGGAGAACGATCGCGAAGAAAGGGCATGAGGGATGGGAGAGGGAGACGACGCGAAGGTTTCACGGAGCGTCGAAGGCACAACCGGGCAAGGCAGTTGGGCATTCAGGCAGCGACGGCAGCGGAAGCGAGCCCATTACTTATTATAACTGCCTGGCAAGCGAGCGCCTGTCAGGCATCCATCATCGCGACGAATGGCCTCGCTGCCAATAACATCCGACGTCATCGCCAACTTTTCGCGGTCTTGCTTGCCTGCTCGCTCGCCCACCCTTTATCCGTACGATCCGCGCATCTGTTCGATCATCCAACTAACTCTCCGGCAGGGACATTTCATGCAGATTCCTCGCCCGTGTCTCTGAAAAGTGGAACGATCGGACAAAATTTGTTACACGCCGGTTGACTCGTGCGGAGGTATTGCAGATTCGGCGTGGTACATCCAGCGGCTGCGATGCATATTCAACTGCAGCCCTCTTCGCCAGGCATATGGCACGTCGTATCTCAACGTAGTCAGCCGGACAGTCGGAGTGACTCATGGCGGATTACCGTGATTGCTTGTTTATGGTCATTAACATCCTCGTGGTCCCATAACTACCGCATGGCGTCCCGTTCCGTCAACGAGCGTCACGATAGGTGTCGCGGTACATTGCGCGAGTCCGTTTAACCCTCTATGCTACCTTGCATTGGTGGAAGTTTCGGCTGAGGGGCAAGCTCTTGCAACATAGAAAGGGCTTGTATCGACTAGGTGATTGATTTCGCGAAAGATGCGATCATCGAGTGCTGAACATACGACGTACGTGTGTACCGTGTACCAGGCTGGACGATCGCTGGAAAATTCATGAAGAATCGCGTTCGAACAATTAGTATCGAACGGTAGGATCGTCCGTGATTGTTTAGCGGTACTGATCGATGAGAAGTACTGCTCGTAGAGCAACTGCTGCCCACCAACGGCAATTATACCCGCTACACGTATCGCATCGTTCCCAACACATAGATCGTCAAGCTCGTTCGGCTCGGCCCGGCTCGGCTCGGTGGCCAGAACGTTAATACGATCCCGGGACGCGTAACTCGCATCATTCCACAACACCGGTATCGGCACGGACACCGGCACCGGTACCGGCCACCGACAACAGCATCAACCTCGACATAGATGTCGACATCGACCATCGATACCGTCAACCAGCCTCCACCGCTGTTCTCTCTCCGCTGCTGCACCACGACCACCATCCCCAACGCCGATACACCGCCGACGCCACTGCCACCCCTTGATTGCCTCATTGGATCGCATTATGTCGGCGCCATTATCATAATTCAGAGATTTTTCGCAGCCGTCCCACAGAGCGCACAAGCTTTGGCTCGAGGCCCGGTCACCCGCCGAGGGAGACACGCGCGCCGATCGATGCCCGTGTCGAGCTGCGCTGCCTTGCCGCTTTCGTTTCGTCTAATTTCTTCAAATTAGCGCAACGGTGATTCCCACCGGTAGTAACACGCTAACCTCCGCCTTCAATTTTCCGAGCGACAGGTCCGCGGTTCATTTGCTCTGCGTTTTCTTAGACGATCGGCAATCAAGGAAAGAGGAATCGACTGCGAAGAAGCAGGGCGCGAGAATGTGAAGATTCGAAACCACCGTAGCCGGGGTAATAACAGGACACGCGCCGTCTGGTACGCAACGTGCTGGACCGAGTGCGAGTATTAGAGCGATTGACTGCCGGACGTACCCTGTACGTGCCGACCGGTAGCACGTGTAACATAGTACCACCATGTATTTCTCCTCTTCCCTCTCACTCGCTCGTACGTTCCGCGTCTCTTTCGTTCACGCCCCCAACTCGCGCTATTACATGCTGCAATTATACCTATCAGTCTCGTAGAGTCTTACGATACGGAAAAGGGCCACGGGGTGATGCTGAACCGAACGGGGGACAGAGCAGCAGGTACGTGGATGGTTGATAGCGATGCGGCAAAAATGTAAATGCGATATCGTCCGTGGAATCCGAAGTATAAATCTCGCGTTAATGCGTGCAGCGCGCGACACGCCGTTAGCTACGGGCACGACTCGGAACAGAAAGATTGGAAGGGAAAAGCGGGAAGAGACGCCGTCGTTGCGTTCATTAGGAAATCCCTCCGACTCTCTTGGTTCGCCACCCCCGTCTGCCGAACTGGAGCAAAGTACAGAGCGCGGAGAAGGAAAAGTAGAGAGACAGAAGCAGGGTGGAGAGCAGAAAGAGATGCGAACGGAAAGGACTAGGGCGGGCGGGGTGGAAGGATGAGGGAACGGCGATAGATCACGCGGGCGGCAGCGTTCCTTCGAAAAACATCCATAAAACGCAGTAGGGCGGACTCAGCGACAATAAACTCTACATATAAATCTTGTCCTGTGACGCTGTGATACGCTGATGGCGAGCACGATAATCTCCGAGAATGCGGGCTCCTCTTCTTCTCCCTCGATTCCAACTCCTCGCTCCGACCTTCTCCTTCTTCTTTGCATGCTTCTTTCGTCCGAAATCTCCTGTCTCTGTCCCTTCGTGCATTTCGTCAATCCCCGTGCAAACTTTCGTTTTCACCATCACGATCCGAACATTTGGAAAGATGAAGAGAACGGAAGGAGTTTGGACCACGAGGAATACGCAAAGGGAGGTCCGACGATTAATCTCGCTTCGCCACGCAGAAGTTGAAATCGAAACCGCTCACGACGAAGAATCGCTGCTCCGTTAGTCGGCCGATGTAGCTCGGAATTAAAGTCTCAATGGTGGCCGTAGATTCGTCCCTTGTCCCTGCTTTCCTTCACCCACGACCGATCTTCCTTGCCATCCCTCGACTTCTTCGCCGCGTCTTGCCGGATCTTCGACCGTAATTCACCTCCCTGCGCTAGCTTGTCGTTCCCTAAATGCTTTCAACTCCTACTTCTTTGGCGGAATCGAACAATGGCGCGTGAAATTTCAACTTTGAGGCTCTTCTTTCCTTCACGCTCATAGTCGTCGATAGAGGTAACGATCTCGCACGGGCGAGCCAAGCAGTGGTAGAAAACAACAGGGTGAAGCGAAGCGGAGCGTTCCTCGCAGCGGCTGGTATTTCTTCGCGGAAGTCGCGTCACGTAAATCTTTGTTGCAAGAACGACTCCTCTAGAAATTCGGTGAACAGATAAAGCAAAGGTAAAGGACGAGCGTGCTCTTCCCGCGCTGGACGTCGACACCTTTTTGTCCACCCTATCATCCCCTGAACGCGTCTTTGAGCCGCAATTTTTTCGAGAAGCGAAGACGTCGAGGTTGTGTTGATGCACGCACACGGTAATCAAGCAGTAAGCAGCCGGTCCGATACCTTGCAGCGTACGGGCAAGTCGTCTGCCGTTAGATTCGATCGCGCCGTTGCCGGCGTGTCTCTTTCCGTGATGAACGACGGTCGCAACTAACGGAAGGTACGTCGATAATCGACGTAGCCCGTCTAGGCGTCGCCGCGGTTAAGGCAAGATGGATTTGTCACGCATCCCTGTCGTTTAGCCGATAAAGTGACGGGAGTCAGCCGGTGGCGCGAGGTGCTAACTAGACACAGCGGCACTCAATTACTACCGTCAGACCTCGTGTAGTTTAACTCATCTACCCCATTCCGGTGAGTCGTCCTCTCCACCTGCCTTCCCCTCGGCTAAACACTTTACGAGCAGCTTGCCTACGCGTCGCGCGCGATCAGTGTCGCCCTTGTATCATCTCTTATCGAAAATGGCAGCGCGTTAACGGAGTGTACCGTACTGTACGCGTACCAAGCGATAGCAATAGCTCGCTCACCGGTTGCTCGTTCACCGTACCTCGCGTATTCGCGATGCCTCTCCAACCCCGGATCCTTTGAATTTCTCTGTACTCGGAGTATACCTCTACATTCGTCTCCTCCCTGGTTAATACGCTTGCTATCATTTTTGTTGTCTTTTCGGCCAATTGCCGATCGCCGACACGACCAACTCCCGATCTAAAAGTTCGACCCGAAAATCCACTTTCTTCAGGAACATCTGACGGGCATACACGTTGCACCGATACGAATGTAAAGATGCGTATCGCGAATTATATTTACCTGCCGCGATACGATATGCGGTTCGCGGTACGATACGAAACAAATTTGTCGAGCGCATTCGGCGATACGCATCGGTTCGAAGATTTCTCCGTGGAATTCGTAGATACGTCGGTGCTCTTTCTCTCTTGGAGGACTCGAGCAATTCCTGCCAAGTTCATCGCAGCATCGTGCAGGGAAAATTGGATACGAAACTTCCGACGAGACCGATTCCAGTTTTCTTTCCTTGCATCGCGATCACATTTTGCTCTCTACATGCATACATCGTCAAGCAAGGATAACTAATTGAAATTTGTTGAATGCGTCTCGATCACTGGTGGCTGGCCGCGTTATCTCGTTGTCGCGTGCGCATAGCGAAATCTCGCTCCCTCGCGAAAACAACCCCTAGCAAAGGAAATCACTGGGCGGCCGTAAGGAGCAAGCGAGAAACGAAAGCAGCTCCAGTGAATGTATAGGTCGGCTAGTCCGTTACCTCGCGGATGGTTCAAGTGGCTGCGTGGCCGTACAGTCGGCAGGCCCGAGACCTCATGCAAATACAAGGGGAGCCTGCAAACTTAGCGCAGGCTAATTACAATCTTGACTTTACCCTTGAGCTTCATAACGCCCAACAACTCCCGTCATGCCCGCCTCGCCAACTTTTTGGCTTATTGTCCTTACGTACTAGCCACAGGGGATATCCGACCAACGCCTAACCTTTCTTGGCAACACCTCTCCGCGCTCCCCGTCGATCCCCGATACCACCTGCGACTTTGCGGCGATCATATTTTCATAGAGCATACGTTTCAACCTCCGCCTTTATTCGTACGCTTACGAAGGGCGACAAAAAACAGAGTACTTTGTTCGTCCACCCCTGCGGACGTGTCTATCCTGACTCGATCGTGATCGATGCACGAGGCGTTCGTTCATGATCTACGCTAAGAGACAATCGCGTTCTAGTCGGGCTGTCACGAATTTCAATATCGTACCAGCATTCGTTCCGCGAGTGTGCCCTCTCCTTCCTTCTTCGAAGGACCTCCGTAGGTGCACCACGAGGGAAGTTTTCGTAGCAGCGCTTGCGCGACTTCGAGTAGCTTCTGTCCAAGGGAAGACGAGACAGCGAGCTGACGGGACAGCCGGTCCACTTAAAATCGATACCGGGCTGCAGCCATCTCCGCCGCGTGCAATTCCCATGCAAATGAATTGCACCGACGTCGGCGTTACGCGGGTCTAGGCTGGGATTGATTTTTCCAAAGTTTCCAACGGTCCTGCTACCAGTCTTCCTCATTCGACGAAGATGCTCCCTGAATCCCCGTGTGCGTTGTCCTTTCGATACTTTGCGCGGGATGATTACGCGCGCGACCATGGCTGTGCCAATTATCCGGTCGATGATGAATCGCTTCCGTACGGAAGGTACGCGGCCGAACAATACTTAGTTATTTCCATGAAGGGGCCAGTGCAGAGATCGCATACACCGAGGCGCCACGCGACGATTAATCACTCGCCTATTCATGGACAAGGTTCGTTTAAGACGGAACCAGCGTTTCGCGATCAGAACGCTGACCGATGACACGCCGCTCGGAACCCCTGAAACCTGGTTCGCAGCCGTGCAGCATTATTCTGTTTCTCAAAGTTTTCGGCAAGACGTGTATAAAATTTTCTTGCTGTTCAGCTCAAAACACCCGTGGCGCGATATACTTGCTGAATCGTTCGACCAGAGTTCGGCTGTACGCTAATGAAACGTAGCAGAAATATCTCGGTCGTTTAATTAGAAGCAATAAACGGGAGACGTTCAATTGTCTGGTGTATTCGTAGGGGAGGGCTCCGTATATACCACGGCCGTATCGCCCATCTAACGAAACACCGCGGCAGCTTCTCTCGGAAGCTTCTTCGCTATCCAACTCGTAACGTCCGAGGTAGCTCGTGCAGCGTTTCCTAAGACTCCTGTCGGTTCCCCTCCCTCTATTCCCGTTCGAAATCACCCACCACCACCACCTCCGACCTCGGTTTCTGTCTCTTTAGCTTCGTTCCGTGGTGCACGCAGCCCGGCTTTAGAGGGTCCACGGGTGAACCTTCTCTTGTATAATTCCGAAAGGATACTTCCAATATTTAATGCCCCGCTGCTTCTGGAGCGGGGAACTACGGAACACGCGGAGCCAGCAAACGATGTACGGAACGTGTCTACGTGTCGGCGACGCGCGATAAGTACGTGCTACCGCGATTAAGATTTCAAGAGATCCCGGAGAGTGTCGTTCATTCGATATGCACAAACAACTATGTGACGGGACTTGGTTACCGTCTCGTCCCGAAGGAAGTTTGTCCTCGCGTTGCCTATCGGTGCACCACGAGACGACCGAGAACCGACCGCGAGCTACCTATGTCGCGTGACGAACGTTACACCAATTCTTGACCATTTTTTAGCACGCCGTGCGTGCACCCCTCGTTGCTTCTACGCTACACACGCGGAAGGAGAGAGAGTATGCACGTATGTTCACACGTGCGAGAGAGGCAGAGAGAGAGAGAGAGAGAGAGAGAGAGAGAGAGAGAGAGAGAGAGAGAGAGAAGTGCCCTAGATCACCGGACGTCTAGCAGCGGAGCTGTGAGTGCAGATAAGGACCGCCACGGCGACGGCCAAGATGGACGGCCGACCGGTCTCAGCACTAGCCGGGCTTTCTACTCGGCTACCACGTCGCTACCGAGCGAGGATCTCCTCTGCCTGCTGTCCCCTTACCCCCACAAGCTTCCTGGGGATCCTTATTTATACGCCGTCGGCCCAGACTAACGCCCATTGTCCCATTTCACCCCCAGCGTAATCTGCCGGACGCAAATCTAAGGCCCTGATCCTGCGGGCTACCGCGAAAATCTATGACGCCTTTAATTTACACACACCTCGGCCCACTCTATACCCCAACGTCTTCGTTGTCGTCGTCACGCTTCCTATCGAACTTTCCCCGTACCCTGCACGCAAACACACCCCTGTCGCTTCGCGTTTCCCGAATGGAAAAAAAGATTGATCGTATCGATCAAAGAGCATCGCAGTGCGCATCCACGAAATGAGGGGAACGCGAAGACGATAAGTGTGGACGAAATATTAACGACGCGCACGATAATTGCCAAGTAGACTATAGGATGAGCGGATTTCGCAACGCGATCGGACAAACCCAGGGTCCTCGTGCGCGATAACATCTCTCCCTCTCCATAAATATGTCGCAGCGTGCTTAACCCCCTCGCCTATCTGCCGAGCACGAAGTAGGGGAAGCATTAATGTCACACCGCGACAGAAATTATGGCTCCCCCGTCAGTTCTCAATGAATCGAACGTTTTAGCTAGGAAATCCAGCCCGAAAACGAACTTAGCTCCGGACGCGAGCTAGCAAAGAAACGCCAAAGACATTCGCTCTCTGCTCCGCGATATCGATTTCCCACTTATCGTCTATCGTCGATGTTCGGCGTGCCGCATAAATCGTTGGCAAAAATATAGGCCGATACTAAAATCGATTGCAGGTAGAGACGAAGGAAGTTGAAGTATTTGCCGTGAACACGAATACTGTAGTACTCTCTGTTTGCTACTCGTAGGTGATACAAATAACGCAATCAGTATGCAGAAGGTTCATGCATATTTCAAAGGGGGCTGCAAGGGTGGCCGGTGCTAAGAAGGGTTTATGACAGGGGCTGATCCGAGGATCCCCATCAAACCGCACCAGTCTCAATATCGAGCTAAGCGGTCGGGGAACGACGAACGGCCAGGGGAGACGTACCTCTTAACTCCTACAAACTCATTACAATAAATCAAGCTTTGCCCTTTCGAGCGACCGATTCTTGCTCAAACTTCCCGCTCACCCTTTTTATCCTCCCCCGTTGTTCTTGCTACATCGATGCTCGCGTCGCCTTTTCCACGCGACTCGTCGCGCGAACCTTTTCTCCTCTTCAGTGAAACTTGGACAAGCCACCGCGTATACGGAGTATACCGATGACTTTGAAGCGGGAAATCTGTTGGCCGGATTTGTAGATACGGATACAGGAGGATAACAAGCAGATGGTGCATTTCGCGGGACTCCACGTGCTAGAGGCGCCGACATTGACTAATGACGGCGTAACGGCGAGATAGAAGGGAAGAGCAGGGAAATAGAGAGACGGATGAACGAGGCGGCAGAGGGATAGGTGAGAGAGGGTGACGAGGAGAGAAAGAGCACGACGACGCCGGCGGTGGCCGTGGCGATGGCGGGAGAAGACAGGGGTGCGTTGGGGACGGAGGGAATAAGAGGGGCAGGGGAATGCAGGAGGGCCAGACAGCGCGTCCTGGAACAGAAAATTCACCCAAGTTCACGCGACCTGTTGCACCCCCTAGCTCACCGTTTAACCTATAACCTGCCCGCCAAACATGGGTTTAACCTCGCCTTATCGCGTTATCGAACTGTTTGGTCCACCTTTACCGCCTCAGCCTCGCTCAACGCTGCCATCCGTTGCATTTTTCCTCACGCCGTGCCGTACGCACGTCCCGTTCCAAACGCTAGAACGCGGGACGAGGATGGAAGTAATCGAAGCGCGTGTACGTGGTTCTCCTATACGCGATTACGCGGCCGTAGTAAAGTATCATCAATCCATGGCAGAGGGTCTCATTGTATGAACATTGGACACGCCTTCTACGTGCTCTTCCTTATTGGCCATTCTTCCTGATGCGACGTATCTTACGAATTTGCTCTAGCAATCACGCCGACGCTGTTCTACACGAACGGATGCGGCCTTATTTAACTTTCACTTATCCGCTGGTTAGTTTCACTTATCCACGACTAAAGTTTCGAGGTGTCGATCGATCAATACGTTCGTCTCGATTCATGAGAGGCAAAGTCTCGTGGTCGCGAGCCGCGGTATGCCCACGAAATAGCGGAGGACTCGTAGACGAACCCTTTTAATAGAGAGTCCGTGTGTTCACGAGAGTTGATGAATATTCATGCAGCTATATAATAACATTTTTGAGCCACTGTTTAACTAATCCTCCGCACTCGTTTATCGTGGATGGCAAGGACAGCGATAATTCTTTGAAACACCCCAACGGCGTTACTATTATTATTATGCGAATAAATACTCCAGGATTAAGAGAGACGGCGCGGTGCAGAGTGTGAGGGTGTTCGCGTGCGGAGCATTTTATGGATGCAAACGGGCTAACCGACGAGAATTTCGAATTTTTCGTTTCCGGTCACGCCAAACCAAAAACTGAGCCTTCATTCCCTTCCGTGAAAATTCACCGAGGACTTGAAACTTGCACGCGCTCACGGCGCGATTGCACGGCGAATCAACAACTTTGGCCGTATCCAGGTGTCATTAAGGAGGAGTCGCGACGAAAAGTCGCCGCGGCATTAGCGTTCCGCACCCATTTTCCCGACCGACCATTTCCACGTTCGCCATGCTTTGACTTGCGAATCTAACAGCAGCCTACGTAGACCACAAAACAAAGGGCACGTCTCATCGTTTAATGCCACCGCAGTCAAGTCTCGGAGAGATTATAATAATCTCGGTTCGCTAACGCCTCCCGAGCCGTTTAATTCGCGAAGGAAAGTTGCGCTATCCCTGGGATTCGCGAACCTTACGCCTACCGCTTCATCCCAACCCTTTCTGCCGCGGTATCAACTTCGTATTCGAAATTATCTCTCTTCGACGGTCTTTTTCTAGAAGCTCGATAAGTAGCGCAACACGTTGGAGTCGCCTTCCGCGCAACGGAAAGTTCGTGTTTAATCTGCAGTCGTGGGACGACGGAAACAAGAACAGAGCAAGTCACGCGACCAAGTGATATGTGTCAGGCCCACGGCACTCCGGCGCGACGCTGACTAAGTAAATGTTATTTCCGCTGCTGCATAATTGTTGCTATAACCAGGAACAAGGAGCGAGAAATGTGACGTGAACGTTAAGAGCGGCTAGAGGCAGGGCCAGGTCAAACCCTGGCAAGCGAAGGCTCCCTTTGCCCGTTCCGTGGAATCCTCACCCTCGTGTACGCGCGCAACTGCTCTTCTTCCTTTCGTCGCTTCTCGCGCCGCTTCGGAGCATCAAGTTGCTCCTGACTTTGATTCGTGTCCCATGGTGAAGAACTGTTGATGACCCATGGTCCGATTATGGGAAACTATCGATATTTCTCCACCACCACGGAGAGCCGTTAATTGTTCCCCGTTTGTCTAAGTAATTTCGAAGCTCCGACTCGGGAAGGGGTTCAGAAGAATCGGAAACGGGAAGAAAACGCGGGCCTGTTTAGCGCGACGCAGCATAGTAGCTAATCATCCGTAGATGAAAGAGCTGTCGGAGTCCGTCGAAGCGAACGAAAGGGAGCAGAGAAGAGAACGGCACGAAACAGAGCCAGCCACTCTCTGCTTTGGCTCGTGGCGCGCACTCCATCCGCTCACCCCCTCGCCGTTAGCATCCATTCTCGTTTTACCCTCGAACGGAGGGCCCTGCGGGCTGTCGTTCCCAACCCGTACACCCACGGCCGGCTTTCTTACCGTCCCTTTAAATTAACCGATCAGTCGGGCTACGTTAACGTTTCCTTCGACATCAAACACGCGTCGGTTCGCGATAATTAATCGTCAAACTTCATAGCCGTATACGCCCCGACAGAGCCGCTAGTTATTGGCAGTCTAATGGAATTTTTTTCCCACAAAAGGAATCGGTCACCGAGAGAGACGGAGAAACGAGCGGACCTCTCGACACGAGGAAACAGCTCTTTTTCCGCATCGACGGATCAAAGAATATTTTTCGTGACATCGTTACGTAAAGTCGTTTGGTAATTGTACGATCGAAAGCTCGACCGATCGCGGTAGCGCATCTTCCCGACACAATATTATTACCCCATTTCACTGTCTACTTTATGCGCTGTATCGTCACGCAGCCCCTTTTATCGTTCATTGCGACGCGAAATATTGGATCTATCGAATTCGCAGCACCCGGCCTGATTGGAAACTGTTCGGCGATGCGACCGTCGAGACGGAATGGACTTCCTTGTAACGTTATTCGATGTTTCGCCGCCTTTGAAATTAAGAACAGACAGCATATCCCAGAAAGAGAAAGGGGCGAAGAAGCGAGGTAGTACGTTACGTACGCGTTTAGACACGGTGGTTGGCAGTAGTCGTGTGGCATTCTAATTATTCAACGACGCACGGCTTACCGGAGGTCCGTGCACAAGGTACCTGTTAATAATGGCCGTCCGGCTTGCGGTTAAGGTAGCTGAAGCTTGGTACTCGAGAGGTCCGTGTAATCTCTCTGTGAGAGCTCACCCTTCTCTTCACAGGGTAAGTCGAGGGTGACAGTACTCCTAACGCAGGCGTGTACCGCTTCTGGTTCTGCTTCCACTCTTGCTGCTGCCCTACCTCAAAACGCCGACTTCAAACGGAATCGTCAAAGGTTCATCGGCTAAGAGTAATATAATTCCCTCGTTACGGTACATCTGATCCAAGCAACGCGCTATTTCTTGCACAGTACGGTCCGCCGCCTGCCGTTCACGATACTTTTATTACGTTGGAACAAGCGATGGACACTATTTTCTAAAAATATTCGATCCTTCTGTATTTCGCCTTAAACTACCCAGGATGTTCGGTCGATCGATCGATCGATCGCACCATGCTGGCCGCGATGAACGAGCAGCGGTTTTAGATAGAGGGTCGAAGGGCTGAAAACACGATGAAAAGATCGCGTCAATTGGAGCCTTTCCTTTCTTCACGCTCGTATATTACTTTAATGTTTTAATATCGTGTCGACATGGCCATTCGGGCAACGTGGTGTCCGGATCGTTATCGGTGCACTTTGCCCGCGCATTTTCCTGTTGAACTCACCACCCCCTCCCCTCGAACCAAATCTTCAGAAGCACTTGACGTGCAACAAATGGTGCAAGTGCGTGGAAAAACGAAGCGCGTTCGTTAGATCTTTTTGTCTACGTTTTCTAGTTGTAGCACCAGCGGAACAAACGGCAGAGAAGGCTGCGAGCCGTTCGATTTGCCGATATCCACTCGTATCGATAGCTGTATGTATATGGGACGAATGGGCGAGCAGTGGTAAAGGAAAAGTAGACGAGTCGTCGAATTATATTCTCGCGGCTCCTGGTTCGCGGGCGATTTAACATGGGGCCGATAACGACCGAGATAAATCAGCGCCCGTCCGAACGAGGCGCGGTCCGAAATCAATAATAATGGGCAGGAGCCATTAGTAAAATTAATAAATTATGCCTCACATTATGTGGGCATTGTGAGTCGCGCGCGCTAGCACGTCGGGGTAATACGTCGTAAATCATATTAGTGAATAATCCGCATCACCATAACCAGCCGTGCGAACAACGAGACCGTATCGCGCAAAGGCAAAAGTCGCGATCATCCCCTTTCGCTTCTACGCCCACTGCGCGATTACCGGTCCAATTTGTTCAACGATTCGGCAGTCTTGAATCCTCTTTGATCGCTGGAGACGCTGTGTCATGTCCGAAGCGGTTGTCGCGCTTCCAAGCCAAGTTAGTCGGTCGATCGACAGAACCGGCTCGAGTTAACCGCCTATCGATGAGCGCCGCATAGCTTCCGATTTGCTTAGCATTTCCCGCACACGAGATTCACCTTCCTCCCCCAAGCACCGCGTTCGTGTCTCCTCACCGTTTCGTGCTGCGCCGCACCTGTGGGCGATATCATATAAATGTGTCGTTAATTACTTACCCCGCGGCCGCGACACTACCCTTCTCCGCCACCGGTCTATCTCCTCCCTCTAGCCATATCTACCAACCACCGCCTCCTCCACCGTCACCCTTCTGCTCCGCAAAACCGTCACCTCTACCGCCTTGCTTGCAACTGCACCAGCTATTCTCCTCTCACGCTAGCTCCTTCTCTTTTCGCGCATCCGATTCTCGACTCTCGCCTCTCTCTTGTTCGTTCCGTTCCCTTGCCACCGCTACCAACACCGTGGCGCGATCTCCTCCTCCTCTGTCCCTTTCAACAACGCTCTCTGTTCCCCTGGCGATTTGACCGCTCCTATCTTCTTTCCGCTATCGGCTGCTTCTGGTCCCTCCGCATCCTCATCCTCACCCTCGTTCTCGTCCTCGTCCTCATCCTCCGCCACGTTATGGCGCCGCGTGTTAAGGAAACTAATGTTTATTTGAAAAACTAATTGAACGGGACTCTCGCGTCTACAGCCGGCAATTAAACGAGATTACTGCAGTAGCGCTCGACCCCCGTGGGGATTAGATAGCACAGTAAGATATGGAACGCGTAATGTTTAACTACGACTGCCGGCAGCCCTCTGAAGCGCCGCCAATAATTAATTGTTAGCTCGATACTGCTACCATCGTGAAAACCAGCCGATATCAGAAAAACGGAATAACCGGAACCCACACGGTCGAGGCCCGCTCTTCGTTTCGCTTTTACGCTTCTCTTTATCCTTTTCCGGTCTGATGTTCAACCCTCTCTCGTCCTTCCATTTCCTTCTCGTATCCGTTAACCTCGACTACCCCCTGCTGCCTGTATTCAGTGCCGTTAGGCAGCCCCGTTTCTTCACCGTTTCGTTTTCATCACGATTCGCGTAATCTCCCAAGATGAAACTCTACGCGTTTCGCAGTTTGACCGTTTCCCGCTTTTAGATCCCGTGCATACGGGAACGAGCGACGCGAAATTTCAACCTGTGCGCTTCTGTTCTTTTTCGAAACGCCGAAAAAAGGCGTCATGCGTTTTCATCTTGCTCTGCCCCTCTTCGAGCAGCACATACAGCGCAGTCGCAAGTAATTACGATACTCGGTCGCATCGCCGTCGACTGCCTATTTTCGTCGATGTTCACACGTTTCCTGAAACAAAGCAAAGCGAGCCTTTGGAAGATGTACCGTGTATCAGCACGCAAGCGATACACGGCAGTCTGCTTTTCACGCGCGCCTTTTTCCGAACCGCCTACCCATTGGGCGTTACAAACTAGGATCCTCTGCCAAGAATAATTATATGATAGGAATTCTCTGCTCGAATGGACGTAAATCGTACGTGCTCAATCGTCTACCGATGCATACTACACATAGGTATGGAGATTAATGAAACGTACCTGCTAACGCAACGGTGCCCGTTTACAAAACCACATCCCCAACATTTACATCGTGCTTCGACTACTACAGTTGACCCAACTACTCCGCTTCTGACCCACGAAACGTAAACCCCAGCAGCAAGTTTCTAACTTATAATTATCGTCCGTATCTGTACGCTCGTGCTCGATTACTGCAATGTCCAAAACTGCAGGTGCTAGATATCGTTTCGCGCCACGGTTCCTTTACCATCGTAGCAACATGAAAAGTATGAGAAGCGGACCGAGTCTACTTCGAATCGTCGTGCTGCAGCTACTCGCTCAGCTCTCTCGGGCCGGCCATACGTTGGTTTGTATCACTTAACTCGGCCGGCGCGTAGGATAGGACGGTGCAACGCGACGATTGGGAAAAATTCATGCTTAACATGCTTGACGGTCACCGTTGATCGATGGCACCTCGATATTTCGAGTGCAGCACAACGGCGGCTGCCTAACCGACGTATCGTAACGAATGGAAGCTACTCGTTGCCTCACGATTTATAATCCCTCGCATACGCCACTAGAGAGAAGCGTGCACGTGAACAAATGAGTAAGCGGACTAGAGCATACCCTCTCGTTTTCGGCAGTGCACCAGCCCGACCTCGCCACGAGGCGGTGTAGTAGACGCATCCGCCATCATCGACATTACATTCCACATTAACCAAATTATGATTTAAGGTCTCGCATTGTCAACGTGCCGATTGTTCGCATCCAAAACGCTCCTTCTACAGAAGCTAGGATTATAAATTATAATAGGCGGGCAATTGTGCATGTCCGGGCCGCGGTAGCGAACGAGCGAGTCGTTCCACGCTTATTCGCGTTAGTTCGCAAGCTCGATCATCCAAATGGCAAACAGATATCAGCGTTTGTTTAACCCATCCCCTCCGCTCTGCCTCTCACTTTTATCCGGCGTAATTGAGAAGAGATGAGGGAAGGTGGAAAAAAAAAGTCCGCGATGCGCGGTACGGGGGTGAGACGTGGAAAGGATGAGGGAATCGAACGAAGCGCGGTTGGGGGTGACTGTTGCGAGAAGGTGAGGGGTGGCGCGAAAGCGGGAAGGGACAGTAGAAACAGGCAGCCAGTCGTTAGATGGGTAGCGCGAAAGGTGGAGGAGGAGGAAGAAGGAGGACGAGTGGAGGTGTTGGTGGAGGAGGAGGGCGACGGTAGAAGGGTAGCCATAAAAGTTTATGCTCTCCATATGTTGTAATATAGTCGGTAGCAAGCTGCAGGGTGCGGGGGGATCGGTAAAATATGCGGGCAATAAGTATGGATTGTTATTAACACGGGGCGCGCGGTGTCCGCCGCGTTTCTGAATCCATTACCTCCGCATGGCGGCTGAAATACCGGCCGATATATCCGACCTGGTGTGTACATCGCCGCACCAATGGCGAGGGAAAGAGTAGAGGCAGCGGCTCTAGATAGCGAATGCGAGAATGAGAATGAGAACGAGGGAGGAAGAGAGAGAGAGAGAGAGAGAGAGAGAGAGAGAGAGAGAGAGCGTATGAATGGATTAGCAGGTACGGCAGGCGCGGTGCGGCTAAAATTACGATCGGATTTATACCCAGACCAGACGTGTACGAATCAAGCGTGCGTACACATCGGCCAGCCGTACTCCCTTTTTAACGCAAAGAAATCCATCCTTCTGTACTCGCGATCACAAACTACGTCGAAACTTGATCAATCGTGAGTACGACCATCTCTTGCTCATCACCCCCGACTTGCACCTTTCCGGACTCTTAAAACGGAAAGACGAACGCGGCAGCCGACCGACGAGTCTGGCGTGGACCTAACTAGACGAAATTAAGCGCGAAGCTGCAGTTTACCGCTGGTAGCTGGACAGAGCAAGGGTGAGAGAGGGTGAGAAAGAGGGAGAAAGGAGAGAGGAATGAAGACTAACAGCGTGTCGCTCAGAGGCTAACCAGAAGTAATGCTACCTCGGATCAATCTTCCCCTAACCAAAGTCCGAAACCGGGACGAGCCCAGACGATGTCGAGGCTGGCTGTGTGCCTATCTAGCAAAATCGACGGCGACCCGACAAAGCTCGGCACAGCTAGAAAATCCTTGTTAACAGTCGCGCTCTTCCGCCTGCCATACTAGAGACACCGTCGCTTAACGCTAAATAGGAAAAAGGTGACGCGAAGGCAAACGAGAGTGGCGCGGGCACGGCGTAGCCGAATCGCTGCGGTATTTATCGCCATCCGAAATACATTCATTTTCATTTCGAACATTACGCGCCAGTAGAGGACACGAGAATGGCGATCGAAGGGGAACGAAAAGTGGTAGGGGCGCGTGGGGCAGCGGGCGAGGCGGAGGAACGAAGGGAAGCATCAGCAGCACCGCCAGCAACCAGGGTATTACCAAGAGCCAATGATATAGTGACTATTACCGTCACTACATACTCGTGCACGGAGTGATGGCGGGTGACTGCGTGCTTCGATAGCGCTAAGCCTCGGGGCAGTAAAATACATTGGTACGGTAGCTGTGATCCAGCCGTATCAATGCTGCTCGCCCGTTATGCACGCGACCCGTTACCACCCCCGCCACCTTCCATGCGAGGCCACTGCACTTATAATGCTGTCCGTCGCCGATCGACTACCGGTCCACCATTCTTCCCTTTCACCGTCTTCCCGCGGCACTTGGATGCGCGACCGGCGACCGGTAGTAGGCGAGAAATTTGAATAATTTCCGGATAAACGAAACGACCCATGGGGATCGTGGTGGCGGCTAGGGGGAGGTGTACTTCGCGGCCGTGGTCTTGCTACATAAGTCGTTAAATATGCATGTCCCGGGAAGAGGGCCAGACAAGCCGAGCTACACCTAGGGAAAAGCGAGCGAAGGGGATTTTCTTCGAATACCGTCCTCCTCAATTACCTCACGGTTAACGATCTAATCGAGGGTCCTGCTCCTTTCTCAGACGGTCAAACGAAAGCTTCGGAAAAGCTTTCAAGTGCCCAAACCCTTTCGTCTTTGCTTTAATGTTCTCGATAGCTCCGATTTTGGGCCGCAACGAACACAGCCGCGGTGTTGGGATTCTCCGCATAATCCGCGATTTCACGAGACACGTTTGATTGCCCCCCCCCCCCCCCCGCCCCGCCGTCGCCCATTCGAGAAGACCCCGTCGCTTTTGGGCGCAATTTCCGTTGGAATTCGATTCTATTCATTGTTCGGTATAACGATGTTAAAGGGAACCATGGGCAACGTTGTTACTGCCAGATGATCGATGTCGAAGTGAACTATTCGTTAGAATCCGCGAGTTCCGCGATCACCCAATGCTTGCACGTTTGAAAATTCGCCACTAACGTTTATCATGAGAAGTCTTTAGGCACGATAAAGAGCGATGATACAAAGTTTTCCGTTAATAGGGCCGAGGTGTGGACCAAGCGAACCGGAGGGACAGTACGATCCAATGGTCGAAACGGCTGGGAGACTTCGTGCAATCGTAGGATCGCCGGTAAAATAGTAACAGCAGGTGGTACAGTAGAACGGCGGCGAACCGTTGAGGGGGTGTCATACACGGGGGAGAAATATTCAGGGATGGGGTGGATGCCGATTAGCTGCAGCTCCCGCTGCAGCGGCGAAGCGAGTTGTATCTCACAGATCCGTTGCGTGATTAAGCTTATTAAACGCTTAACTTACCTTACTCGCCACCCTCGTATCCGTTTCACCTGCTGAGAGCGCGCTCCCTTTCTTTCTCTCGTTACTCCCCCGCGATACGGATCATCTCTGTCCCTCCCCGCCCTTTACTGAATAGAGTACGCGAGCAAAAGTAAATTTATTTAGTTTCTCGAGTTGATCGAGCAACTGTGTTTCAGCCAGCCCGATCAGAAAAACCGGCAGCCTTTGAAACGATGCTTGGAGAACGGATCGGTCCCCGTTCGATCCATGGAGCGACAGCGCCAGGTGAATCGCAGCGCTCGCGCGATTGTCTCACCGCGGCAGCGACGACTACAGATTAAACTGTGGATTTTGTGAACCGCAATGCTTGTTGCGAAATTAATCCACGCAGTTCGTTATTACGACAGTTACATCGGTGGTACGTGTAATCTGACCGTGCTTTTGTTGCTGAGCACATCGAAACCACCGAACAATTCTTCTTTGTTAATGGCGTCTGTTTACGATATAAAACTGTTTGTCCGCGATAATGGCCGTCGCAATGCGCACCAATAATTATTTCGAATTACGAAATCGCGAAATGGGCTTTTGCATGGAGTTACGAAGTGCAATCATTCTCGCGCGTATAAACGTCGATCGAACCGCCATTGCGATTGTTCCAAGAGACCGGAGCCACGGGGATGAACAAAAACCGGATACAAAATCGTTCGTAAATTGAACAGCTCGCTTCTCCTTCGCCATCGTGGACAATCCGATTCCTCAATATTTGCGTGTTTAGTTTTAGGATGCGATCGCACGAGCTGGATTCAGTCCCTACGGACGATAGCTAAATTTTCC
Source organism: Holcopasites calliopsidis (assembly GCA_023838395.1). Lineage (NCBI taxonomy): Eukaryota > Metazoa > Arthropoda > Insecta > Hymenoptera > Apidae > Holcopasites > Holcopasites calliopsidis. The sequence goes on from JALHAQ010000009.1 coordinate 5,787,788, forward strand.
ACAGCACGCAACACCGATTAGCCGTGCCGCCACTCGATAAAATAATTTATCGAATATATTTCAATTTCACGCGTATTATGCCGCTCTGAAAGAGTAATTCAATGGAAAATATAAATATTCATTTGCGGGGATTTAAAGCTAACGGATGTTTCGCCTCTCTCTCGCTCTCTCTCTCGTTCACTTCCACCCCTTCGACTCCACCCCCGCCTTTACCCCTTCCATTGCACAAACCGATGATTTATACCAGCAAAATAATAATTTAATTTCACCGCAGTTGGGCACGATACAAAATTGCACGACAAAAATAATAAATAAATTTTGTGCCGACCGGTCATGTCGATTTCAGTTCGCTACGCTGACCACCCTTTATCCGCGTACATCTGCACACAACAATCGCGTAACATTTTCGTAGGCGCCAGCCTCTGTACCGATGTAACGAACACAGTGCGAAATAGGGTTGCAAAGGTACACCAGCCCATTATTAATTACACGAATGGAAGAAAGGGCCTAATCTCTTCACTCCTCCGACGTAGTTATACATACATATAGTTATTTTGAGAACAAAGTTCCGGCCAATTCTGATATCGTTGGACAATGTCGGTGGGAAGGCTAGGGTGGTCCTAAAGCAAAAGCTACGGTATCCGGGACACTTGACGCTATTAACGGCTCCAAACTGTTTCACCCGCAGTTAAAGTGATTTGCGACTATCCGTGGCTAGAAACTACCCCTCTTTCCGCTTTATCAGTTCGCTAAGCTTCTTCTTCTTCACCTGCTTGTTCACCTCCCTCCTTTGCCCACTCCCACTTATCGCTTACACAAACGAACAGTGTAGATTTTCCCTGTGCTTTCTTTGATCCTACTACCTGGATCACGGTCGCAATTTTGTGCGTCTCGCGCGTATTATACATATGTGCAGTTGTACCTTTCAGCAACACGTTTTATGTTCGCGTATCTCCATCCCTACGCATTCGTTGAAAACCGTAATGTTTCTACCACTGATATTTCAGCTAAATAACTACGCGTGGCAGGCGTGGTTAAGCGCAGAAATTAACGGGTGCTATTAACGATTAAAAACAAAAAGGCAGCAACGATGGAACGCAGGGGAGAAGGAGGAAGCAGCGAGTGGTAGAAAAAAAGAAAAATATGAGAGCAGTTAATAACACTTTGTGGGAAATAATACTGCGAGAGAGGCCGCTTACCGTGACAAATAACGACTCTTTCGCGCTCTCTCGCTCTCTCCCTGCTTCACACCCGCCGCCCGGCTTGTCTAAGGGTTGCTCTCCTGTCTTTGGCTCTCCCCATCTCGCTTCCCATCCACGAGGCCAAGTACTTTGAAACGTTTGCAAAGTGTCCAACACGTGCTTCTAGTAGGTCAGCCTATGGCTCGCTCCTAGAGAGCTACCGAGCGTGTACATCATATATCTTTACGTTTTCTCACGCGGCCGGGCATTCTAGCTCAATAGATTGAACGATAACGTTAACAACGCGAGCCTGCGTTCAACGTGTCACGGACGTCGCCATCGTCGCTCGAAACATTCCGAGTTGACAGATGTCACGCGCTGACCTGTGTCACACCTGTCATCTGTCAACCACCGATCCGAACGAATTACGCGCTACGTCTCGAATAATGCGCGGAAAATATCATCGAGTCATCATTATATTCGGCGATATCATCGCTGACAGAAAAATGATGGGCGGTCACGAGCTATCGCGAGGACTCGAAGCGCAGCGGTGCGATCGTTCAACGATAAAGCGAAGGAAGAGGCATCGAGAGAAAGAGGAGTTCCGGGTCAGATGCGTAGCCGCGACGGTGGACAAAAGGGTTGGTGGACAAGGTGAGATGCTGTTTCACGAGTGGAAAAATATTTCTCACGGCGTTTACGAGCACGCCCACTTCGGACTTCCTCTATACCTTCCCCATCTTCCTTTTTGCCCTCTTCAACCGGCCTTTTCTCCACCGCTCGCGCTTTTCCCGACTTTATTTCACGGCGAAAAATTATCATTGTGTTCGTACGCTCTGTTTCCGACATTATGTTCGTGTGCGTACGTACGTGTGCAAACGACGCAAGAACAATGGCACTGAATTGGCGTCTAACCAGTGAGCAATAGGTCCATCCCTTTCGTCCGAATAAAGGCGCTCCCGTTAATTAATGGCATCTATAAATCAGCCCCCGGAATAATACCCAAGGAGACAACAGGAATAGTTTATAAAGCGGTTGTGGAGCGCCGATGTCTTTGGCGCGCGATCGCCCCGGCGATCCTGTCTTTTAGCGGTGCATCTCGGAGAATTCCGTCCAGAGGGACGGGAAACGGGCCGAAGCGTTTTTGATCGACACGAGAGAAGAACCGGTAACGCGCCATCGTACTCTCCCGCGTAATCCACGTGTCGGACGACCCGACTCGACGTCCACGTTTGCTCATTGCAAAGCGGTTACCTCGGAAAGGAATATCGAATAGGAATGGGACGGGGTTGCTCGTTTTTCCATTCGTTTTCTCATCTAATTCGTTCCCCCGGGCGAGCTTCGGGAGGACAACGTTCCGGTACGTGAATTTATCTTAAACGTAAAACGAACCAGACATGCTCGCTTGATATACGGTCGTGCAATGTCTATATTTTTATTATTTACGGGCGACGAGATAAGTGAGCACAGACTGGCTCTTTTACCGGCCCCGTAGCTCCGCCGCTTCTTCCCTGACGATTCGAAGCAGACGAGCCGAGTATGGAGTGCCGTGATAGAGTCGGTGCCGCAAGAAACGCGGACATTCGTTCCGCGATCCCGACACACAATGCCAACTTCTCACCTTGGAATCGTACCTTCCCTTTTGCCGCCCTTTACCACCCTTTCCGTGCTCGTCCTCCTACCTGTTTCTTTCGCTGCGCCGAAACATCGCATACACCTATAAATCATCGTGAGAGCACCGTATATTGTATCAGCGAACTATTCGCGAAAGGTGAATACGCCAACCTGCGCACGGTTCTGGGACACTGGCTACCGAGTGGTAACTCGGTGTCCGGTGTCGGAGGGGTAACTCGGTGTCCTGTCGGACAATCCAGTGGCCACTGGAGTGGTTGCGCGGGTAGATCGAAACTGACGCGGCATCGATTATTTCATTTCCCTCCCGCGCATTCCCGACATTATCGTGCGCTTCGTTCTTCGAGCACGCGACCGGCAGTTCATCGTATCAGCATTCGAGAGGGAATGTTGGTGTAAAAAGTGATTCGTCGAAACCGATGAAAAGATTAAGAGAATAGAAATGTGGGACGCAATGGTTGCGGTGGCTTGCAGTTCGGCGGAACGGTATAGCGATGGGACGAGGAAAAAAGGGGACAAGGAGGGGGTAAAGAGAAAAAGGAGTATTGTCGAGCAACGGGGAAACAAGCGAGCAAAATGCAAGCAATGGTGGTAGCAATGGCGATAGCGGTGACGGTGTAGGTGATGCAGACCGTGGGCGAGGGTGGAAAAGGGTAGAGGAAAGGGTAAACGGCTGTCGACTCATCGCTCATACCGCGTTTCTCGTACACACGCTGATCTAGTTGTATTTATGCCGGCAGTGAATCACGTCGAAGGTTTGATTTGTCGATGGCTTTTATGGACGGGAATTAACGCGTGCAGCGCTTCGCATTTTGTTACGGCAAATGTTGTTCCCTCCACCCTGCCTTCGTCACGCTGCTCACCCGTTTATATCCTTCCCTTTTGGTCGGTCCAACATTGCCAAATAGCCGGTACTCGTCCGATGATTTGTACCTTGTACAGTAGCAAATTTTTAAAGCTAAAGCAACTGCGTTTCGCCGCCATGAAACTTTTCATCTGAATTTAAGGAACATGGGAGCCGTATGCTTGCTCTTATAAAAAGTACAGCTTAGCTCGACCGAACAACGACCGATAAAATGATGTCCCTGCCACCCATTAAACCATTACGCGGCTCGCTCGCGCTTTTAACGACGCATTCTTTTAAACGCGCTTTAACTCTCCCCCTCTCAGAGAAAGCTTTATTGTGACACGCAATATTTAAGTCGTTGGTCGCAGCACGCTCGTAATTCGAGCAAACGGGCAAGGAAGGTGCACGGCACACGATGGCGGTAACATCGACAACGTAAACCGTAATTATTTGGGAAAGACGGCACTTTGCTCGGCATTTTGTCGCCTTGGACCCCTAATGGCCGGTGGTTGATAACAAGGTTTGCAGACTAGACGCAACGCTGCCCACTGAGAGATGTTGACAGCAGCTTTCAACCTTCCCGCGCGCGACCGGAGCTGGCTCGATTCATGGCTAGTTCGAGCGTGTTACGATTACTCGTCTTCTCGGCCGCACCGTACGTAGTCGTAACTACTTGCGGCGAAGGAGTTTCGTCACCGGTGCCGCCCGAAGCTAGTTCCCTCCCGCGTAGCAAACGCGAAAATTTCCCGCTGCTGACCGAATAGCGCGCGGCGCCTTCCCATGTACGAGGAAAGTTGTACGATAAAGCGTGGGCTTCGCCCCGTACGCCATAAGCGTGGTCAGGCGCGCTCCCGTATGCAAGAAGATGGCTTTCCTGTTAATCCTTGGTGCTGCGCTAAACGAGGTGGTGGATTTGTTGGAAAGAGCTTATACTTACTGAGACGCAGAGAATGCTCCTGTACCAGAAGCCGAGAAACAGGGAACAGAAGGTAGGGAAAAGGTGCAGCGACGTGGCTTCTGCTGGTGAAACTACAAAGCTTCTATCCACACGCGGGCTAACAACAATGGGATGATCCTGCCAGGATTACACGATCCGCCGCGAAGAAGAGGCCGGCTGCTTCGTTTTGTTACCGGTATTCAAGCGTGGGCATGCTTTCCGTATGCTTTAACCACTCTGCTTCGATCGCGAGACACTTCTGTCTCTGCCATTTTTTCCCCACAAATCGCAAATTCCAATTCCGATCAAAACGTTTACCGTCGCGATGGACGCAGAAGAATAGAGGCAGGGCAAAAAAAGATAGGTGGTAACAGGATTAGAAAAGGGAAAGTGAATGTTCGTGTGATCGTTTGCGATGGGGAGAGGAGAGGGCAAGCAGAAAGAGGTAGGCGGAAACGGAGAGACAAAGAGGAAGAGAGATACTCGGGTGGTGACGTTGATTAATGATGGTGGTGAGAGAACACACTCTAGTCTAACCCGACCTGTTGCACCCCAATAAACCCCGTCAAACGACGCACCGCTAAATAGAATCGCACCGTGTCCCTTGATCTTACAGGCTGCTTCACGCGACCGACTGGGAATCCCGTTTCTCGCTACAATTAAATTCTCCTGTAATACCGCGACACCTTTGCTCGCCGATTCATCAGCAGAGTCTTTGTCGACGGGCCGCGTTCGGCGAAAGTTTCTATGCCTAAGATTATACGTTGAAATACGTTGATTAGGAGATGAACGGTATCGATGGCGGACAGACAGGGCTGATTGCTAGCAGTCCGTTGACGAGGAGACAGGCGTTGGCAGCGACGGGTAACGTTGTTGATCGGAACAGCATCGGAGACGGAATTGGAAGATCGCGCCCGATAAAAGGCCGAATCGACGATCCTTCGTTCTCGCAAGACTGGCCTGACCGCGCCACGTCGAGCACTCTTCAACACGGATTCAATCCCGGTGAGCCCACGAAATAATCATCTCCCGGCGATTCATCCCTTCGCCAACAGAAACCTCTTATTGCTGGAATCGTCCACGGTCTGGTCGAGGAATAAACGTCTGTCGTTTTTCCTTTCTCGGTTTCCCCGCGTGCCAATATCTTCTGATCTCCCAATCTTTCTCCCTTCTCTTCTCGCATCCGCCGTCACTTGACCAACGTTCACCAACTCCGGTAAGAACGGATTTCGCGCGAACGAATTTCTATTCGTTCGGAAGGAAGACCAAAGAAAGAAACGCAAGTTCGTGTATCCGCGGCGGCATTGGTGAAATTTTGCAAATCCTTTCGTCCGGCAGAATTAATCCGTGCATAAAGACTGCGCCGGAACTCACTTGCACGCGACACGCATTTCAAATTAGCCGATTGCCCTCGTTACTCTTCGCCATTTATGGCACAGCAGGGAAATATACTTTGCTTGCCACGCACTCTTGCACGCTTTCGTTGCTTTATGGCTATATTGTTCTGAAAATCAGGAAACGTGTCACCGACAGCGAGGGTAAAAAGGTCGAGAACCGAGCGCCGTCGCGTCGTGGCGGTGTCACGGCCAGGAAAACGTTACTCTTGTGCCTCACTCTTTTAGTCTCCCGTTCCCCGTGCCTAGATTCGTCGGTCCCTCGCTTACGGGAATTTCCTCTTATAGCACGCAAGTTTGGACGGACAAGCAGCGAGTGCCGAGAATCCGACGGCGCGGCTATCCGACCTATTGGTAATCCGTGCGAGGGGATATACATTCGATTTTATTTCGCAGTTTCCTTTATGCGAAAGACGTAGAATTTCTATTAGCTTTGTACCCCGGTTAGATTGTATAGCCGCAGGCTGGCCGGGCATACGTTCACGACTGTTTCATTTACAAATGTATTTCCCTCTCAGACGGAACTTTCAATTTGGCCGGATGCTTCCTACGATTGCACGGAAACGCGTAGCCGTCGTTATGCTCCATATACACGGTGCAGCTGCTTAGAACTTTCCTCTTGGAATACGAATAGAAACGACGGACGAGTTGCATTTTACGGGCTCTGTCCTCTGAGATCTAGTTTCGCCTAGCCTGGTAGGTGAAAACCGCGTTTCACTCGATTACGTACGGAAGTTCGATACGCATTACGAGGAACAAACCTCCGCAATGATCGGTCTACCCTTCCGCGTCCTCCCTCGTGCCCCCGGCTGTACTTTCCCCCGTTTCGATCGCGCACAAACGTACAGCGCACACTGGGTGCATTCGCGTGCGTAAACACACCTACACACGTGCGCGTATCGAGTCAATAATTAACACCAGTTACAACTTGTGGGAATAGTAACGGCATTTATGCTCCCGGGGACGTCGTATTTCAGGAAAATGTGCTCGTAGCATCGCGCCGCGGCGCGCCGTGCGAGGATTTGTCGTCGGCGGGAAGCGAGTTCGAAACGTCGGAAGTCGAGCGGGAGCAAGACGCGAGATTCGAGACAAGACCGGAAGGGAGGTGAAGGGAAGCGAAGGAGAATCGGTGGGAAGGTCGCGCGAAACGTTTCTACCACCGTTAGCTCGGTGGTAGCAGATGAACAGATACGGGTTATGGAAGGTAGAAATATAGATTTAGGCTTGAGGCGACCACCGATACCCCTCTCGCACGTTCTCTCCGCCACGTGAGAAAGCTAATACAGATTGCCAAGTATGGAGCTAGGGAAAACGGCGCGACCTTTGTGTGCGTGGTGGAGAACGCGAGCGCGTGCGTGCTCTCGCGATGGAAGATCCGTGGTTTCAACCGCTTAAGTCCTTGGGTTTACAGCGATTATGGATTCCCGAGCGATCTTACACCAGCACTGTCCGCATCGTCGGTACCACCCTACTCCGTTAGACTAGCTGCTCGTTCCTACGTTTGGCTTGAGTTTCGGGTTTGCCGCGATCCTTACCAACTCAGGGAAGCTCGAACGGTAACGCGCAGCAGAGGAAGATGGTAAAGCGGCCGCTGTAACTGATTTACTGCCGGCTTATAGGGTGTGAGACAACGCCACAACGTTAGATCGCCTATGAACGAGTTAATGGAGCGAACGGGTTACGCCGCACCAAAACTATTCTAACGAAGGAACGTCCTTACTTCGTTGCACATCTTCCTTCCCACTTCCAACCCTTCGAGTCTTACCGATATCTCGAACCCTTTTTTATCTCCCTCATGCCTTTCGTCTGCGTAAGCGCGAGACGTGTACGTAGCACCTTCCTCGAGCCTAACTCGTTACGTTACCACAACGTAACAGAAGAGACCGAAGCAACGCGGAGCAAATCGGAGCCACGCTCGTTAACAGGAGATATACTGGCTAATTAAAATAAATCTTTGAAACGGGTAATTATACGTGTATTAGCTAGCCCCGCTGCGGACGTGATGGACGATGCAGCGGCAGATGTACCCAAACGGCTCTTCATTCCTCGATTTCCCTTATTGCTCCTAGACAAACACTTTGCGAGCAGTGTCTGCTGTTTCCTGTGTTTCCTCCGTTTCCTGCGTCGACTCTGCCCGACCCGAATCGTATCAAAATCGTCTAGTCCCGTCTCGGCTCGGCCAGGCCCTACACGAACCGATCCAACGCGTGCAGACTTGCCACGACTCGACTTCAACTATGCCACGTTTGAAATTATCGGATGCATCTTCCACCAAAATCAATTCGTCGAATTATGCTCGTCGCTGGCTTTTGAGCTCATCGACAATTAGTATTTTGCCCTAGAGTCCAATTAGTTGCTGATCAAAGTAACATTTATCCACGGCTCTATACTTCCGTTCTCATTAAGCTCATCAGTGCATCGGATGGGCACGTGTTCATGGCGCGATATTAATTTACCTTTGAAAGCAATCGAACAGTCGCGATTCACAAATTCGATTTCCAATAAAATAACCAACTTTAGCCACCTCCGCCATTGCTGTCGCTGCTGCCGCCTCCGCCGGCTGTGCCATTCTCCTGTCTGCATCCCACCCCCGCGTTTCACCTGCAAACCTACTCCCTGTACACACGTACGAATCTCCCTTTAGCATAGCTCCCAGAGTAACCGGTGCAGAGACGAGCTACCGCGGTCCACTCGCGTCATCCTATACGCTTCTCCCCGTCTGCAACAGAAATCGGTGAATTCATTATCACGATCAACTCGTATACATATTTATCGCGATATGCGTTATTAGTCTTTCGCCGACGGTTCAGCGTGATCATCGATTGTGAATTTCATTTTGCGACTTAATGTACCGAATAGTAATTCCGCGTCGAGGTACTTTTCATTAACGCGCTCGCTGTTTACGGCATTAAGCCCAATTAAAAGCGTACCTGGCAGAAACGTTAAAGCCAAATTGTTATCTGGTTGCGCCTAATACTATCAACGGTAACCGGAGAACGACGCATGGCAAACGACCACTTCGCCTAAGCCCGTAGGACGATGAATATGCGAAGTCGATACACGAGAATCGTTAAAAGAGAAAGCGCACGACTTTTCGTTGCAATTCGTCTTTCTTTCGAACTCGATGCGCGAGCTACGATTCAATTTAGCCAGACGCCAGCTGTATCGGTCGTGTTTCGGCAAATATCGATCAATTCGCGGGGTTACTGCACAAGTACGTGTCCGTAGCGGACAACAGTGTGCAGCAACTGCGAAGAGCTTAACGCGCGAACGAAAACGCACAAAGGGAGAAGTTCGTTGATCGAGGTGGTCTTGCGGTTTCGCACGTTTATCGGCGAATAAGCTGCAACTTGCAAAGCCTACGTGGAAAAGACGTACGTGCAAGTGTATGCATACCTCGAGCATCCTAGCGAGTGGCCGGCCAAATAGCTGCCGCAGCGCAAAGGTTTTAGACCGTCGTTTAGATGGAGCACGCGAACGCGCAAACCGACCAAGAGTCGCAAGGACGGACGAAAAGAGAGACATACGGAGGAGAGAGAATAGGGAACACCGCAGGGAAATGGAGAATGAGAGGTGCTACGGCGCAGAGGTGGAGGAGGAGACAGAAACGGACGAAGCTGGGGGAGTGAGGGGGACGTTATTGTTATCTTAGATTTATAGTCATAACGGATGGTACTACCTCGCTAGCCAGCAACCCCGAGCGGTCTTATAATCACCCTCCACCTCTGCCTCCTCCTGCCCCTGTACCTCGTGCGCCTTCTCCACCCTCGACTATCCACCACCCCACCTTCACGAGCGTCGGGCTTGCCCTCGCGTAGCTTCACCAGCCGCAGTTTAAGTGATTTGCGACGCGGTAGAGCCGCCATGCAGATCCTTTCGCCTCTAGCTACCCCCTTTGCGCCCCTTCTTCACCATCGCCACCGCCGTCTACCCTTTACGGCAATGCCGCGGGCGAAACGAGCACGCCTAACCCCTGCAGCCTCGACATCCGCGGGGGATTAAGTCACAACGCGAAAATGAGCCGATCTCTCCGACTGGAGGACCAACAGGAATACGAATAACAATGGAAGCAGGGACCGATCGTTCAGCGATACCGGGGCCACTGGTACGCGAAATTTTTCGCATCGGTAGGATATTGAGGTTCTCGAGATCTCTGAAACAAAATCAGCGCAAGATACGTAGGAAGGGTAGTGACGATCACGAGGGTGCTAAAGCTCAGAAAGAACCGTCGCGGCGAGCACGTAGGTTGAACTCTATCGAAAATACTCTGCGTCAGCGAACTCCGCGCAAAGGTCTTACCGCTGCTTGTTACTCGGACTCCGAAGGTCCGTTTCGTTTTGCCCCGTGACCGTTCTCCGTCTAACCCCGCATCCGCCACCGCGCGCAACCCTGTCCGTTCGCCGAGAGAAGGAAAAAGTGCACCGCGGAGGAAGACGCTCAGTCGCGCGCAAAGAAAATAACGGGGGCGTGGGATCGCTTGGACCGGATACACGACGACCCGGTTAGGACGATAAGGGATCCCGTAGAGCTTGATGGAATTCCATAGATCCACGTCGGCGTCGAGACAGAGTCGGCTAAGCAGCCATTTAAATGCAACCGATGTGTCTCGGGGAGCTATTACATCTGATGGACGGTTATTGACGCGCACTGGCTTATACCGAGCAGCACCGACAGCGGCGGCAGTCACCCCCACAGCCCCATACCACCCTCCGTACGACCACCGCGCCGTGTCTCCCTACACTCGACTCAACCACCGCTCCATTCCTACGTAAACTCTCTACTACGGACCGATTCGTTGCCTTTGTATCAGTTCCCATCCGTGTAACTGCGTCTGTATGGCGTCTGTATAACGTCCATGTGTCCGTTTAGCATCTGTATCTGCTCACGCACGTACGATCGCGAACCCGACCATGACGAATCCAACGAAAGGACACGACGTAAAGTCGTGGGTGTAGGATTAGGACCGACAGAGGAGAGAAACTCGGGAGCGAGGAAAGGGAAGAGGGAAGAAGGAAGAGAGAGAGGAAACGTGCTTCCCATGGGGTTGAATTCAGCTCAACGCGCGTTTCTACTCTGCGTTCGATGCGAGTCGAGGCGCGATCGGAATGGTCAGAAAAGGATTGCGCGGAGGAAAGTAACTAGCTTCTTCAAATTACTGCTGTTTGCTGAACTAACCAGCCACGATACAGGAAGGGTCGGACAATGCGTACAAACGAGGGAAAACAAGTTTTCGCGAAACCTCCGTCGACGTATTATGATTCGATAAAGCTTAACAGAGCCAATTGAAAACGAATCGCGAAGTTGCGATGGTATGCTCGTTCACTGCTATTTGTCATCGAGGCTGCAAACTCTGAGAAACCGTGTAACTGCGGAAGAACCGATGCGTTCCTCTTACATACGATCCTGTTTACCACGACCTTTTTCAATTTATGTCTCGTTACAGGACGTCATTTCCAGCAGAAACTATAAAATAAATTCGAGAAGAGAACTCTTGTAGATTGCCGCTCGTGCGTTCACAATGCTTATCGGAATTCTCCGCGAATCTGCCGGCTGCATCTTCCGATCAGAATATGCAGGGAGAAAAGGAGAGGATCTCTTTGAATATTTTCGATAATTCTGGCGTAAAATACTACGATGTAAGATTCGAGTTTTTCCGCCGGACAAGCATAACAGGCGGTCCTTCGATCGGTACGCATAAATGAATGCAACTTTGAGATTAGGACCAAAGGGACCTAGTTTGCTCGTAACCTAGGGACGAACAGGTCCTTTTACAGAGAAACCGGTGGTGTAGGAAAACGCGATATTATCGTCGTAGAAATATGACTGAGAAAATTGCCAGCGTGACTCGGAGCAGTCTCTTTAATTACCGTGAATTACCCGTAATTATAAGGAGCGTAAAAGTTTTTACTATCGTCGTGGGACGAGCCAAGCGCGAGGCTATGATGCAAAGCCCCGATGGTCCCACCTTGTCTGTAAATCCACTTATAGTTGTAAATCACGGTTTCGCGATTTAATGTACCGTAGCGATGCGGCGGAGGCTTCACCCTAGCATCGACACGTGTCGATCCGCAAATCCTTGAGTACTCCGAATCGTTTGAATAAATAATTGAATGTCATTCTGTCTATAATCAGCTTGCATTTCGCGGATGCAAATGTATTCGCATCGACACTGAGACTTTCAGTCCTTTTCTGTATGCGAGCAATTTGTCGGAAACGGAAGCTCGAAACAATTCGATGTTCGTCGACGTCCGTATTTAAGGTAAACGCGTATGGGCCGCGAGTCACATTGCTACAATGAACCTGAATATCCATCAGTCAATGCGGATGCACTCGTTCGTTCTTGATAAACGGACGTCCACGCTTTATGGGCCACCTGTTGCACCTACGCGAGACTCCTCGTCGAACTTTTAGTCTTTGCATTCGGATCCGCAAGGAAAAACATCGTCGTCGAGCACGTTTCCAACCGTACAGTTGACGTTTCGCTAGAAAGCTCGCCGGTTGAAGCGAATAGAAATTTTCATCGGCGACGCAATTCGCTTCAAGAATTTAATTTTTCTTCCTCCGTTCCTCGCAAACTAAAAGGAGGAGAAACAGATAACAGGTTGCGACACGTTACCCTGATTGTTCAATTAAAATATGTGCCTGCATTACGACATTGCATTCAATTTTTGCGATACGATGCGCTTCTCCGTGACTATCCTTGCCCCCTACCCTCGACCACCGTTCTCTCTATCATAGGGTGCCCCCCGAATCATCGAAAGCAACGCAGCAAGAAGCAGATCACCATCGGAAGCGGATGGAGGGGCTGTTTTAACACGGCTCGTGCATTTCTCTAATGATTTACAAGCATCATTGGGTATTAATTTCAATCTACGCTCATCGGGGATACAATGCCGTATGGCGCGAATATATCGAATGGCCGGGAAGAAGGAAATCCGGTAGCGCTGCATGTTAAAAATGGAGAACGCCCGAAGCGGGCAGATTCAAGTCATACGAGAGAAAGAGAGTTGACGTACGTCTTCTGCTAAAGACAAAATGTATGTGCATATTTATAAACAAGACAAAGATGGACAGATAGTCAAATAAACGGATAGATAGGTGGGATAGATGAATATAGATAGATGGATAGAGAGCAGCGAAAGAAGGGCGTGCAAGCGCAAGAGAAAAGGAAGAGCGGGAGGGTCGGGCGATGGTGCTCGTTCATAGGGGACAGGCCGACGCCACACGTCGCGGGCTACAAATCAAGCATTCTGAACAAATTATGAATGATATATTCGTTGTGCCCACTTGATATATGCGTATCTCCCGTCGGTACCGCCTGACTGTAGTCGTGCTAACGTTTCGAAAATCCGCCCGTGTTATCTAGGTAAACATCCACCGTTGCCTGATGAAAAATTCACTTTTCGCGTTGCCGGATTTAACGAAAACTTTCGCTTTGCTCATGCCCAAGGCCTTTGCAAATAATGGAAAGAGGAAGCGAAAAAGATTGACGACGAATACGAGTGCATCGCGCGTAAATACATTTTGGGGGAAGGAATGAAACCGACGAAGTTGAAACGCTTGAAGCACCCCTCAACGGGTACCGTGTGACGAATTCCCCAATAACCTCCACGCAATAGCTCGCCGTTATAAAAGCTATCGACAAATCAAATTTTGACATGATTCACTGTCAAACATAAATTTCTGGATTCAGGCAGAAGAGATGACGATGATACGAACACGTGTTTCATTCTCCCGTTCTCCCGTTCCCTTGTTCTCTCGCCAACGCTAAGGTACTCCCTCCCCTGTGTTCTCTATCTCGCGCCCATTACGCAATTGTTTATCATCATTTTGCATGTGCACCGATATTGGCAATGTGACTGTAAAGCAAGAAACGAAAAGAGACAGCGGAAAAAAAAAACACGACCCAATACCGATGCGCAGGAGAATGCTTCTTAACGTAGCCGTGCATACATCTTTCCTCCCCCATTTCTTTTGCGTTGGATACCCGCGGCTAAATCCGCAATTCGTGGTAGAAAAGAAAGGAGCCGAAGAAATCTAACGTTCCCCGTCGGTTCCTTCGATAGAGTCGCACAAAGGATCGTCGCGCCTTTGACTTTCTTCCTTTTTTCCTTGCAGTTAATCAACGAAAGAAACAGCTACAGGGTCTGAACGGAGGAGTCGGTAAAGGAAATCGGTGAATGAAAAGAAGAATTGGATCGGTAACATAGCATAACGCTCTGTAACAGGCTTAATAGGAAACAAGCAAAAGGGTTGTACCCTCTTTTTTCAAATTCATTCCGTTGTCGAATGACGAACGCCCTAGACAACAGTATCTTAGTTGCACCGCTAGGCCGTCCAACGAAAAGTAGTTTCGTCAAACTCTCGAGCAATTTTCAAGCGTTCCGAAGGATTTGCCCGTTTCGCGAAAAGAATCACTGACGTATGCAACAGGTATTTCTCTGAAATCGATAACAACTGCTGAATCTTCACTCTCTGTTTCTGAGTGCCATCGTAGAAGTGCATTCTCGTCACCCTGCCTAGTCAGGCTGTTCTTACACCGTTTTGTCGCTGATATTTCTTGGATCGTCAGTTCGGTCAGAGTAACCTGTTCTCGGCGACAATCTGCTAAGCAACGGTGTCTGCACCACGTTATCCTGAAACTTGCGAAGGGGAAGGAAAAATTGGACGCGGCTGCGATGTACTTTCTCTCCTTAAAGTTTAAAGGAGTATCTTCGCGTGTTATCGACTATCTACAATTTGAATAAAATATGCTAAACGGATAGTGCGATACAGCGATGATGAATATCTGAAAGCCTATAAACATTCGATAAAGTACCAGGCAGGGGCCGAGAGGGCGAGATTACGATTACGTCTGAAAATATTCACATTTTATTAGGACGATCGGAAACCGTTGGATGATCGGCGACAATCAAGTTTCACGGCAGTGACCTGGGCGAGTACACTCCGATGCCAAATGCAGCTGCATATGCATGACACAATCTCGGCTATCCGCGTCCAGAGGTCCATACGAGATGGAGGGTCGTCAAAGCGGGTTACTACCGCTGCGGCTAACCACTCTGGGCGAGAAGGATAAAAGAGACTACGCGTTTGCAAGAGCAAAGGGTAGCGCGAGATAGAACGAGGCGGAGGGAGGTGCAAACTGATGCGAGTGGCGAGGAAACAGCGGGAAGCTGTGAACGGCGCGACGCGAATAACGCGAGCGGTAGGCAAAACGGAACGAAATGAGGGGGAGTCGGGCTTCGATTCCCATCGCGGCGTGTCATTACTCGTCATTATCCAGCTACCGAATCGCTCAACGGTAACTATCTGACCGTTAGTGTTACACGCTACGCAGCATCCCGGCTCCCTCGCCACGAGACCGACCCCTAGTTTAGTCCTATCACGGCAATCGTATGCTCGTACGAGGACAATCGTCGTACTTCATCGTCGAGACGAAGGGACTCGGCGTACTTGAAAAATGGTATGGTAAGGTCAGGTAAAGCAACTATACCGTGGAGCTTTCTGGACCACGATAAGCACCCAGATGCTATTGGCAGGAGAGTGGAGCCATTAGTCGCGATGATGGATGCCTGACAGCAACTCCTACCTTGGTCAGCCTCCTACCTACCCCGTCAACGACAGTTATAGTAAGTAATGGGCTTGCCGTACACCCTAAGAAATCATCCGCGGATGCCACCGCTACGCGCCAATCTGTTCTCCGTTTTTCCTGATTCCTGGTTGCCCTGCAGCAACAACAAATCTTGCCTATATTAATTTCCTGGCAAACATTGCTCGCTCCCTTCGATCCGCGGAGCGAATGCGGGCGAAAAGTTTCTCCATGGTTAACGTCTTTCGGACGTGGCAAATTACGGGATGCAATCGAAATCGAAGCCAATCGGCACGTAAGCACATACATTTGCTATGCCAGACCGTTCACGCAAAACCCATGGAAAGCGTCGCGTCGTAGCGTATATAGGCCATGCCCGAACTGGACATATGTAAGTACATATGTAGCTAACCGATGGGAAAGGGGAAGCACGACCTTCTGTTCTCCGCCTCGATGCCGTGTCGCTACACAACTCTACGCACGAATCGAGTACATCTACCCTCCTTTTCGACCCTCGAATATAGCTCGTTCTTCTTCGCTCTATCAGCCCACCCTTCCCTTCCACTGCCGCTCTCGCTGTTTTCTATCCTCCGTCTATCTCTCGTTCCAGTTCTCTGTCTGCCACTCGCTCTCTCCCTCCCGCTTGCTTGCTCGTTTGCTTACACGTATGTACATATACGTCCATTTGACTCGTTATCTCTGTTTCATGCACAGATCCTCCACATCCGGATCTCTACCTGCTCTCCCGGATCCCCATCCTCATTCCCATTCTCGGCCACGTCCCGATGTCCAGCCCGGTGCCCCTTCCCAGTCTTCTCCCCCATTTTCCAACCCCACCACCCTTAAATCATTGATTGTTGCATTATCTGTTATTGGCAATGCAATTAACCCCTTACGGTAAAACAACGCCGACTCCCCTTCCCTACCCACGTCCCTCCCTCGCTATCCCTCTTTCATATACACGCACCCCCCTTTCGCACTCTACCGGACTGGCCAGTTCGCATCATACTACCGATGCAGCAACAACCACACGAACACCGTTCTAGATCGTAACAACGAATGGTTTTGTTGCATGCGCACCAGACGCGTCACCGTAAGATGATCACACAGGACAATGATTCGTCCTGCACAGGTCTGTCTGGCCAGTTGCAGTCGATGCTTTCCTTTCTGCTCAATTCTCGGCGCATCCAAATAGTTCGGAAGCAGCGGAAAGGCAATCGAGTCTCCTAATCGTTGGACTTTCTCCCCGAACCGTTCCATTCCCACCCCAGGTAGCACGGTCGTCCGTTCTGTGTTCGGGTTATAGTCGTGAAATTTCGTAACAATAGCACCGGCAACCACCCACCGTCGTTAACCACATCCCTACGCAACGCCTATTCTATCTCGTGCGTTACATCGAGTTCGCGATCAGGTGCAATTACGAGCATGTTACTATCTAATCGTCGCTATAAATGGGGCCGCATTGTAGAAATGCAGCCGGCACGGTATAATCCATCGGGATCGATCGGGAATCCTGTAGCTTTTGATTCGTCGCTCGATGTACAAGTACCGATATTTGCACATGCGGTTTCGAAACGATGCAAGCCCGTGACGAAAATGCATCTACATCGACATGATATTTTGCGATACTTCTCGAAATTGGTTCGGAACCTGCTGGAGAAGTTTCAGGCATAGGGAGAATCGTTGAAGAAGTTACGAAGACCGGCGGCTTAAGGCGCGTTGAATCATAACGAGGACTCAGTCCAAAAGTCTGCGCCGGGATAGCCGTGGAGCTTTCCCTTCGTCGATTCCCTGTTTTCCCTCCCCTCTCCTTACCACGCATACTACAATTGTCCGTCAAATTTCTGCATACGGAGAGTAAAAATGAGTAAGAAATATTTGCCGCGTGAAATGCTTATCTGGAGCAGATACGATCGGGCGGAGCGATTTGAGTCGAGTATCAAGGCATACCATCGTATCGGCGAACATCGGCATGAGTTTTAATGCACGCGTGGATAATTGGCTCGATGTTGTTAGCTAGTTCCATTAGGAAACATCTTATTGGCCTTAAGGCGCTCATTACTACTCTTAATTGCAGAAACGCGCTTTTACTCTTATTAACTACGGCGACGAGTACTCTAATATTATGCCGCTATAACCTGCATAACGCGTTTCCACGCGGATCCTTTCCACGGCTTCTTATCTCCTGCCGTGGCGTTCCACCCCCGATCGAAAAGCGGTGGAGAATCAAACGCCGAGAAATGTTATGGCGCACGTAACATAGAACGAACGAAATAAGAAGAAGACTTAGGGCGAATCTACTGCAATGGTCATACAAGAGGATCCAGACTGGTTTCAGCTTCGATGTGCATTGTATGTACCGAGGGGTATCCATTAGGGACAGAAGTATTCGCGCGTGAGATATATCGACGTCGCCTGGAGAATTTATCGTGACAGCGGCGCTTGAAGGGATTGTAAATCCCCGTTTGAGGATCGCTGATACCAAGTTTTATGTGGGACATTAGTTGGGTGGGGCGTGGTTGAATGGTGCGGAGTCGAGAATAGCGCTGGAAAGACGAGAGGAGACACGAACAGGAAGAACGGGAGGGAAAGAAACAGAGGCCAAGGGGAGTAAGTGGCGGGAATGCAAGCAAGTAAGAAATGCCGTTAGAAAAGAGAGAAGGACAAAAAGAGAGGGAG
The DNA here is from genome assembly GCA_023838395.1 of Holcopasites calliopsidis. Classification (NCBI taxonomy): domain Eukaryota; kingdom Metazoa; phylum Arthropoda; class Insecta; order Hymenoptera; family Apidae; genus Holcopasites; species Holcopasites calliopsidis. The sequence goes on from JALHAQ010000009.1 coordinate 5,806,047, forward strand.
CGAGAGGGAGCTGCTTGGGCGCAATAAATTAGCCCGAAATGAAAGACAAATCGCCTCGGAGCTGTCCGCCCGTTCGCCCAACGTGATAGAAGCGCGCGGACCTAGCTGATGCCGACTGCTACTGCCTCCTCTTTTCCACCCTCTACCTTACTACCACCTTTCTCCCTGCACCCTTTCCTACATCTCTTCCTCGTTCTGGTCCTGTTTGCCTGGAATTCTCGACAAACCAATCCACGGACTGGGAACGTCGATTCACCTGACTTTTTCTATCGTTCCTTCGACTTCGGGTGTCACCTATCACCTTGACGAACAGCCACCGATACGCGAGGGAATCTTCCGCCATCATCACCGACATCCTTCCCGGACACTGATGGGTAAACTTACGCGACGCGACACCCCCACCGTCATTCTTTACGTTACTTAGTATTATTTCATTATTTAGGCCTCGCTAATCTACATGTACCGTTCCAAATTCCACTCATACCCCACCCCCGCCACATTTGAGTTTCGTTGAAAGGAGAACGCGACTGATCTATTACGATACAGCACGGCGAACGTATCGCAGGTACGAAGTTCGACGTAAACGAGATACTGTAATTTCCTAAAAAGCTCTCCCTCCCCTTTTGTTATATCGCGCAAGGGTTGCCCGAAAAATAATTCATACAGCAATCGCGGCAACAGCAGTACGAGCAGTGCTAGTAGGACGAACACACTGCTGCAGAGTGTCTGCGGCGAAATGAACGTTTTAATTCCCCTCCATAAAAGCCAACGACAAATCAAACGACTTTGACATGATTAACTGGCGGGCATAAATATCGGTATCAATGCACGTGCGCGTGCAATGACGCGTCGCGCCATGCCTCTCTTTCTTCCACTTTCATCCGCTATCCATCCATGCACCTACATAATATCTACCCGTATAGCCATATTTTCACCCTTTCGTTTACCTATTTGACAAATTATTCACTTATACAGGAATCTAATGCAACAGAATTGGTAAATCTACTAACGCTAAGCAGCGTGTCTCCGTAATCGGTACGTAAATGGCAAAGCTGACGAATTCTGCACCTAAAAAGGTTGATGCAATTCATATTATAATGCAAAAAAGAGAAGAAGAAACAATACGAAGCGTTGTCCTGCAATTTTGTATTACTCATGGCCGGTCGCGATTCGATTCGTACGCGTACTCTCAACTCTTTCCGCTTCGCCTGCTCCTTTGCAAACGTATCCTAAAGAGTGAGAATTTCAGGAATCTGTGGAAAGTTGAAAAACTTTCTGGTAGGTGTATGTAAGAAACTGGGTTACGGCAACAGGTGGCTACTAAAGTAAATATACGCACATTACGACTACACCTTACAGTCGCTGGGTAAGCATCATTACATATTTGAATCTCCCAAACAGGATTAACCGATCCATTTCCACATCGCTCATCTTTGGATGCGACGTATGCGCTTAACAGTTCAAACGCAGGCCGCAATCATCGCTCGAACGTTCCCTACCGTCGTAGGACCATCCTGCACAGAAAAGTATCATTACATCTTTGCTATACAGCGATGCCTTTAATAAATTCCTAGAGTATACGAAACGTTTCAGCGATACACTTCGCCTCCGTACTTGCATACTATTAAAATGTGTCATTGAAGTATTATTAATGCAATATCTGTAGTATCCGACTATACGGCATTCTATTTCGTATATTGAACGTGTCGCTGAATTTTTTAAAGTCGAGAATTACCTCTACACATTAACTCAACATCCGTAAAGTGGTGATGCTTCCTCCGCTGCCTAACGCAGCATTACCCTTTACCCATTTTTACATAGTACTATCATCCCCCATCAGTATTCTATTATTTGGACAATTTGTATATTTAATAGTGAATCATTAAGGGTATTTCTGAAAACAAGGTATCCACAATTTACAATTTTTCCACTACATATTACATATAGATTCGTCCGAAACCCGCATCTACTGATAGACAAAAGTATAGATTATCTATTACCGATAATTAAAACATCCGATGATTCGTTTACAAACCACCAAGCTTATCGAATTCCGGTACATTACCGACTGGAAGTAACTTACTGGAATGTACAAGGTTTTTTTCTATGCTTTTGTGGAAATAGGCATATCAGATCCCTACTAAATCTTAACGTCGCAGCAAATTGTACACTCACCAAAGAAGAGATAGCGCTACGTACACGATTTCTGCAGATGTTTAATAACGCATTGTTTCACCTTGCAATTATAATTATTACCTAATTATCATGAAATGTATTGAAAATTAATTCATATAGGAATAGTTTGCCGACATTTCAAATTATTGGCTTCTGTTACAGGTTCATCACGGGCTGTCCGATACCGGAAGACACATCAAAAGCAAGCAACAAGGAATAAAGTACGACCAAGCAATGCGAAAAGTATCGTTTAAGTATCATATGAGCACCTTACATTATTTGTATCGTATACAATTGTTAGTTTGAAAACATAAATTTATAAATTGCTCTAATTTATTCGAGTCCATTTTGTTACATAAATGTGTCATCTTATACATATTATTGCAATTTCTATGCACTACACTACACTTCTATGCACTTGTAAATAATAGTATTTAAGTTATATCACTATGTACTTCTGCAATTTATACTTACGAAAAGTTATTAAATAAATCTCCAATAAAAGAAACTTGACTTGTAGTTTTTTAACACCTGTCCACTCTTGAGAAACCTTACTCCGATTCCTAACACAAATTGGCGATTTCGAGCACTTGGGATTCCGTAAAATCATGTTCCGGGGAATTCTTGGAAATGACGTCACATTCCAGGAATTGGTGAAATGAATGATCTCCTCGCATATCATGTTCTCCTGATACAAATTGGCGATCTCGAGCACGAGATTTTGTAAAAGCAGCTCCTGGAAATGTTTTGGTTGTGACGTCATCAATCATGAACTCCGGATACCTCCTCGCATATCATGTTCTCCTAATACAAATTGGCGATTTCGAGCACGAGATTTTGTAAAAGCAGCTCCTGGAAATGTTTTGGTTGTCACGTCATCAATCATGAACTCCGGATACCTCCTCGCATATCATGTTCTCCTAATACAAATTGGCGATTTCGAGCATTTGGGATTCCGTCAAAGCAAGTTCTGAGAAATTCTTGGAAATGACGTCACATTCCAGGAATCGGTGAAATGAAAGACCTCCTCGCATATCATGTTCTCCTAATACAAATTGGCGATTTTCAGCAAACCGACTGCCCGAAATTCACGATTTTGTATTAGGAGAACATGATATGCGAGGAGGTCTTTCATTTCACCAATTCCTGGAATGTGACGTCATTTCCAAGAATTTCTCAGAGCTTGCTTTTACGGAATACAAATTGGCGATTTTCAGCAAAGGGACTGCCCGAAATTCACGATTTTGTATTAGGAGAACATGATATGCGAGGAGGTCTTTCATTTCACCAATTCCTGGAATGTGACGTCATTTCCAAGAATTTCTCAGAACTTGCTTTTACGGAATCCCCTTTGCTCGAAATCGCCAATTTGTATTAGGAGAATATGATATGCGAGGAGGTATCCGGAGTTCATGATTGATAACGTCACAACCAAAACATTTCCAGGAGCTGCTTTTACAAAATCTCGTTTCTTGAAATCTTTCATTTCACCAATTCCTGGAATGTGACGTCATTTCCAAGAATTCCCCGGAACATGATTTTACGGAATCCCAAGTGCTCGAAATCGCCAATTTGTATCAGGAGAACATAGTATGAAGGGAGGTCATTCATTTAATCGATTCTTGGAATTTGGTCATTTTAGGAGTGATCGTAGAATAAGAGAAACAGAGAATTTCATTTAATTGAACATTTATTGGAACATTTGAAGAATGTACAAATTACAAAAATGATGTTATTTAAACCTAAGGACTATTACTTATATGTAAACTATTCTTATAAATTTAATAACAATATGTAGATTTAAATAAGTTACAGAAATATTTTATGAACTAATATACTTAAAACCTACTGGTATAAATTGATTCACAGTACAGTTTATGACTTAGATATACTAAATTTTACAACTGGAATTTAATATAATATATCTGCTAAATAATATTTAAATAATATATTTCGCTGATGTCCGTCTTCTCCTAGAACATACAGAATAATAGTTTATTAGCGTATATAAATTCATTTTAATGAAAAATGTAAGTAATAAAAGTATGAAAAATAGTAGTCGTAAGTAAGGGGATATAAATTTCAAGTGCGAACGGACGCAACAAATAAAATTATCCGGAACAAGATTCTTTCTTTAAGAAAGACTTCTCAAATACGGCAATATCTTCCTCCTATTTTCCTTAAAACTATTTATTTCATTATTTATAGTGCTCAGAATACATTTATGAAAGTGTAGCACATACATATTTTGTGCAATTATGTTTCGGCTGGAGCCGGCCGAAACATCGAAAATCAATATTTTGTGAGCATCGTTCCCGAAGGACCGAACTTGTGTACGTGGCGCCATCTCTTGTTTAGAGTCGGTCAGAACATCAAAAATCAACATTTTGGGGACACCGTTTGCAAAGTTCAGAAATCGTGTACACTGCGCCATCTCTTGGTTAAAAAACAAAATAAACTGACGATAGCCCTCCAGCATAGTGGGCTCTATTCACTCGCGACATCCGTTGCAGCTTACAACATGGGTGTGTAATTTCAGGGACGACGAGGAAGAATTTTGTGTAAAAAGACGTTGTTGTGAGTACATTTATTGCATACGTACAGTGTCCGCATCCGTTTAGTGATCAAAATGACCACATTACCTGGTACTGTGGCCTTTGATGAATACGGTCGGCCGTTTATTATCCTGCGCAACCAAGAAAATCAAAAACGTTTGACCGGCGTTGATGCAATCAAGGTAAGTTCACTTTTCTTTTTGGTTGTAAGTTCATATAATTTTTGCATGTTGGAAAATTGTTTTTTTTTCTTGCACGTTTTTGCATATTTCGACTGCACTATGAGAATTAAAATCATTAAGATCTTCAACATTAGGTCGGCCACGTGAAGCCAGCAATGGCGACTATGTCGGGCTTTGTAGTTAATTCACAAGAAGATATCTTACAAATTTTATGCAGCTAATATTTCTAATATACTTTTACTGTACGTTTTTATCAGACAAGATTCTTTCGTTGAGTAACATTAATATCCTTAATATTCAAATAACTAGCGGAATTGAGTAAATTGCGATGCTACTATTCTTTGACCATATAAGGACATAAATGACTACGTCCCAGCACGTTGTATTTGGACACTTCGATTTATTAAGGAAACATCGAAGTGCGCAAAATATATATGTACAGTAATTATAATAAATTACTTTTTAATTCCAGTCACATATTATGGCAGCCCGCAATGTGGCCAATATTTTAAAAACATCATTGGGCCCTAAAGGGCTTGACAAACTAATGGTAAGCTCTGATGGTGATGTGACCGTAACAAATGATGGGGCAACTATTCTGAAGAATATGGATGTTGATCATGAAATTGCAAAGCTAATGGTCCAATTATCCCAATCCCAAGACGATGAGATTGGGGATGGCACCACCGGTGTAGTTGTTCTAGCAGGTGCTCTTTTGGATCAAGCAGAACAACTGATTGATAAAGGAATCCACCCGATTAGAATAGCAGATGGTTTTGAAATGGCAGCAAAGCGTGCAACGGACCATCTGAAAGAAATTGTGGACAACTTTGAAGGCACACCGGACAACTTGGAACCTTACATAAAAATCGCTATGACCAGCCTTGGCTCAAAAATGTAATAACATCTCATTGGTACTTGAACTTTATTTGAACAAGCAATAGCAATGCCTTATTTATTTTTTCTTTTCAGCATCAACAAGTGTCATAGGCAAATGGCGGAAATAGCAGTAAATGCTGTGTTTGCAGTTTTAGATCCAGTTACACATGATGTGAACTTTGAACTGATCAAAGTAGAAGGAAAAGTTGGTGGTAGATTGGAGGACACTGTCCTTGTTCGTGGTGTGGTCATTGATAAAGACTTCAGCCACCCACAGATGCCTAAGGTCAGACAATTACTTACGATATGTAATGTTCTATAACTAGTTAAGTAAAAGTACTTCCCTAATGATGACAGAAAGAAACAGAGGAGGGTAAAGGTTGAGAAGATTTGATTAGCTACATTCTACTTGGTTTTTACACTCTCCCTTTGATTACTTCTTGTTATCTTTTGATAAGAGTTAAAGACCGTATGAGCGTAGCTATTCAATGACTCGATTTTTGCAGTGGCTCCAATGATCAAAGGATTATGAGAGCTGAAGGCATATATTTTCGATTGCGGATCATTCTCTTCCATAAAAAGTGATTAAGAAGACCTTGAATTATTACAGAGGTTGGAGGATGTCAAGTTGGCCATTCTAACATGCCCGTTTGAACCACCCAAACCGAAAACTAAGCATAAGTTAGACGTTACCTCTGTTGAGGACTATAGAGCGTTGCGCGAATACGAACGAGAAAAATTCACCGAGATGGTAAAAAGGGTCAAAGACGCTGGAACAACCCTGGCTATTTGCCAATGGGGATTCGATGATGAAGCCAATCATCTCCTCCTGCAGAACCAATTGCCCGCGGTGAGATGGGTTGGTGGTCCAGAGATAGAAGTAAGTTTTTGTTCACTGTATATCTATTTTGTTTGCCCAATGACGACAAAGTGCGATGGAAGAGGGCAAAAGACGGAATAGCAGACTACTCTAATTTCAGGAATCTCGCCTTCAATCTCATACTTTATTTTCTCGAGAATCAAGGCAAAGATCCCTTAAATAAGATAGCGGGCTTACCTCTCTTTTGCAGTGGCTCTAATGACCAAAAGATTATGAGATCTGAGGGCATTATTTATGTTTTTGTTTTATCTACTTTGCATATCGTAATAAAGCGATGGAAATGATCGCCCAATATTCAAATTTATTTCAGCTAATAGCTATAGCCACGGGTGGCCGTATCGTTCCACGTTTCGAGGAATTGACGCCAGAGAAACTTGGCCATGCTGGCGTCGTTAGAGAACTATCATTCGGTACCACTAAGGATCGAATGCTTGTTATCGAAGAGTGCAAGAACTCTCGAGCAGTGACCATTTTCATTCGCGGTGGTAACAAAATGGTAATAGGATTTCTCTTTCTTATCGAGAAACGTAAGCAAGGAGAATTTCAGCGGTATTTGGATATACCTAACTGACCAGACACCTTGCAAGAGCAACGTATTAAGCATTTTCTTATTGTTCTACTTAATTTAAGTCAGTAGAACTCAAATTGCTTAATGCTACAGTTATATACATATTTTCACCTTTGTCCATTTTTGTTTCTTATAAAAGATCCCGGACTTACTATCTCTCATTCACAGATTATCGAAGAAGCAAAGCGAGCTCTTCACGATGCTCTGTGCACGGTCCGCAATGTAATCAAGAGTCAAAAGATTGTATACGGTGGTGGAGCCGCAGAAATTTCTTGCGCCCTCGCATGTCAGGCCACGGCCGATAAAATCAGCACCTTGGAACAGTATGCCTTCCGAGCCTTCGCAGAAGCACTGGAAGCCATTCCAATGGCTCTCGCTGAAAATTCGGGTCTCTCACCTGTAGACACTTTGGCTGAAATTAAAGCACGGCAACTGGCCGAATATAATCCCTGCCTTGGTGTCGATTGCATGAACCATGGCATTTCAGGTATGCATCGAACTTCTTTTTCCCCTTAATCAAAATTACTAGTTAACGATAAAATTGATTTTCTTTTTGTTTCAGACATGAGAGTGCAAAATGTTGTCGAAACATTGACAAGTAAAACACAACAAATTTTATTGGCCACGCAATTGGTGAAGATGATACTTAAAATTGATGATATTCGTTCACCAAGTGATGCAGCCTAAGATTGCTTACTTCGTGCTTGAACATTTGGATTATTCAATTCTTCAACCCTTCGCCCTATTTGCTTCGTTCAGCTTCATTCACATGAATTATTAATAACTGTATTACATTTAATTAACTTTTGTGTTGTCAGCGTAATGGTTAGAAATTACGAGCCTAGTATTATGATTCAAAACAAAGAAATAAATTGCTTCTTACCACAAATCACGATATTTTTTTATGCGATCTTCCTATCAGCAGCATGCGTTGATTGAGTGGAGTATGGATTTCCATCAACGATTTATTTTCATCGTAGGAACAAACAAATTTGTCACATCGAGTCAAGATGTAATCGTGTAAACAGAGTGTTGTGTCTGTACACTCAGGTTTTTGGAAATTTCGTTTCCGAAAGTGCTCCTTATGGAATGCATTGATACAGTCTAAATCAAAATGTAGTGCGGCCAAAGAGAATTTGATTACATTCTATCAATAAAATGGCACAAAATGCAATCACTTGTACATATTTATAAATTATAACAACAATATATACCACCATCTTTCTCTCTTTCCTCCCTGGCATCTTCTGAATTCAATCTGCGGAGACTTTATAGTCGTCTCCTCGTATCACAAAATATACAATCTATACCAACATAACATTGTATCTCTTTCTTTTTTCTCTTTTTACACATTTAAGTACATTTCCAGCGAGTTTCCCATATTACGTACATAAAGGTCTTGCTTCGTGTTGCAATATCTTTCTATAACAATCTTCGATAGACTAATAATATCGAGAGCAACGCATTTCTTAAACATCTTTGATCTCGATAACAACGTTTCTGTACCATACACGATACAGAATTCGGCACTTCGTTTCACTCTACAGTCATTTTTACCTTTTATCGTTCTTTCTCACCGTAGCCTAATATTTGCAACCACGTATAGCCCCTCTAGCAGGAGCTAGCATTGATACCATCCTCGAGTCTGCACATACGATAGCTAAACATATCTTAAGAACAACGAAAAATATGGTTTTGTCAGAAAGGATTGTGTAAATCAACATTTTTACACGAACGACAATAGCAATAATGCCATCAAATACAAATTACTCGAGTAAAAAAAAATATACAAAATGTTATATCGATGACCCGCTCGATGCGTTTACCTAAATTGGCCAAAGTTATCTAAATTTTCCTTTCTTCTCTTTCTTTTTTTGTTTCAATAAATAGATTATACGAATTTGATTACTTGTTAGATAATTACCCAACTAAAAGTTATATGCGTAGCAGGGCCTCTAAGATTGTCCTTACCTAATTAGTTACACCTTTTTGAGCATGGGTAAGTGAAGTACTTCTGGTATATCGACATCTTCCAATCGAATGTCCGATGGATTAAATGAAAATCTTACTGGGTACGAATACATGACGTCCATTAGCAGCTGAAAAGGATATTTCTATTCAATGCATCTCCTCCTTGTATAAATGATTCTCCCACCGACGAACAAAAGGAAGATGGAACTTACTTGTTCATTATTCTCTCCGCGCTCACTCAATTTAATCTGTACCTTTTTGATAAACGAAACTGGTACGCGCGTCTCAAAATCGTCAGCGGGTGTGTATAAATTCAGAATTTTCACTATCTGATTCGCGGTTAATTTGTTACACATTTCGCATACAGAATTCACATCCTCGTCGGTTTTGCGAGCTTGCAAGAGCTGTGCCGCTTGTACAATTGGTAGGAGCGCTTCGGACGCTGGCTCTAATCTACGATCCCTTCCCCATTGTTCCAAGTGACTTAAATTATATCTAAAGCGAAAAGATATACAGTCATACAAATAAATAATGTTAAGCGCACATAATGGACCTTAACGAACCTGATTTGCATGCCCTTAGTCCAGTGACAAAGTTCATTTCTCAAGAGCAAATTATTCAAAGCGCTGGCGCACATGAAATAAAATAGTTGTTTGAAAAGCTGCACAACTATCTCGGTGTCAACACCATGATATTGAAGGGTCTTGTATACTGAAGTGAGTTCCTCTAAAAGTTTGTTAAGCTTTTGTTGGGTAGATTCTGGCTCTTCCCCCATGGAGGAGGATCGCGGTCGTCCGAGCTTGTTCGAATTTAAGCCTGATATGGCTTCGTGTTCGAGAAGAGCAGGGACCGTCAGAGCCTGGATTCTCTCTTTAAGATTCGTTACGATATTATTGAAAATCCACAGCGTTACGTTGCTCAACACAACGCGATATTCGCTCAGATCGAAATTTCTCAGGCACTGTTCATTCTGTCTTGGAGTGTTTTCAATTTGGAATGGTTTGTCTCCGGAATACTGTTTCATACAGTGCAACAACCTCAGAGTATTGCTCAGCCAGAGCACACTGGAATCAAAATCTTCCCGTTTCTTGACTACGCGTTTCACAGCATTGAGGTAGCCGGTCAACAGCAGTCTCACTTTTTCATCATCGTTTATGCAATCCGTGTGTCTTATACACATGAAGAGAATGTAAGCTGGTAGACCAGGAAGCAGCGTCACCGCAACCCTAGGTTTTAAATCTGAAAAAAAAGCTGTTGTAGCTCGAGCGATACCATACGCACCTAAATTTTAAGACTTCACGTTGAGTAAAAATTTACCTATAACGAGATGACGTATCACTACGTTAATATCCTCCTTCCTAAATTCAAACATGCCCTCGTAATCCCTCTCCTTCTTTCGAATCGCTGGCAAATTACTTCCGTTTTCTCTCAAATTATTCGTGGAAGACATTAGCGCTGAATCGTTTGCGGACTCTGCAGTATCAGGCACTATAAAACAGTGATTGAATGCAAGTTACTATATCATGTCAGCACGAAACAAACGATGTTGGGTTTCAGTATGAATGATAAACGATCGCTGATTTACGAGAGCAAAGATGAGTCAATGGTCTGGGCGAAATGCAATGAGAATGAACCCTGGACCACGCAACTCACCGGCACCCCTTGAAACGTAAGGGCGTTCCTTATGCTCCTTAGCGTCATCTCCCTCGTCTTTGCAAGCATTTAAATATCGCGACATTTTAAAACAATTTTTGGGAAATATCTATTGCTACGCCAGAATTAAAAAAGAAAAAAAAACACGCGAAATAAACTTGTCTGTCCATTTAGATTGTATACTTACAACCTGCATCCTTCAGTCGCTTCGCAAGTATTTTGCACTGCTTCTTGAACCTCCTACATTCCTCTGCTATTTTATCGTACTTCTCTTGAAGTTCCTGTGTTTTAATAAACCTAGTTATTAAGCATTATAGCGTTTTATCTCTCGCGGAAATCTGCATGAAGTTTACCAAATTCTCGGACGACAGCCTGGCAATTTCGTATTGCATATACGCCTCAGTCTGAGTCTGGGGCGACTTGCTTAAATTGACAGACAGCAACTTCTGTTGCTTCTCAATTTCCTCCTGCAATCTGTCGATTTCCGCTCGCCATTCGTCCCTCTGAGCTCGCCAACTTTTCTCCTTCGATTGGAGCTCGTCTTCTAGTTGCCTGAAGAAATAAATAATCAATTAATCTATCGAAGATCCGCACGTTCTCATTGTACCTGTGCAATCGAAAAGACAGGTAAATCTAGCGGTACATGAGCGAATGCATGATTTAACAAATATTATTCCGATTCAACGGCATGAATATGTCTAAATAAATCGCTGACTATACGCGGCAGAATATCTTCTCAACTCACTCTCTCGAGTCCTTTCGCTTTGTCTTAAGACTACTGAAAATCGAAGTGCATGCACAAACGACAAAACACGATTAGACACGGTGCTTTCCTTTCCGCAGAAAACTCATCGGACAACGATGAAAATTTCAAGCTACCTGTTGATCTTCTTCTGCGCCTCAAAGGCGAGCACCAACTCCCCGTCTTCGTTTATGATGTCCACGTCGCGGCCATAATTCGAACCTAAGCTCTTCATTCGGCGTGTATTATCAGCCAATACGCTGTGCAGTTGAATACATTCTTCTCGCCTTCGTTCAAGTTCTTCCTGCAGTGCGTCGAATTGCCCTGGAATCGAAATTATTTAACACACTCCACTTTATCTACGTTCTACACACAGGATGATCGTATGATTTAGAAGAAAAAAGCGTAAGAAAAACAAGATTTTTCCCAAAACCTTTTATTTTACATAAAACAATATAGAGACAATAATAAAGAAGAAGAATAACACAGAGATAAAGCATTTGGTGCAAAGCAGAGGGAGTTTCTTTATTGACGTTAATATGCATACATCAAGTAGATGAAAAGCAAGAACGTAGAAGCGAAAACTAGAAATGTGCAATATATTTATACAGATTATAAACCAAGCTTTGGTTAATGCTATGGTAGAAAAATAAAAGAGATAGAAATACGATGGATTGAAAAGAAGCTATACGTATGTACGCAAACGAAGCAGGAGAAAAAGACAGATCAGAGTGCCCGATAAAACAAGTAGTGCAAAAATTTCTTAGCCGTGTAAATGATCAAATTACCCATAAGATTCTGCTGTGCGCCTGTTAGACCTGCCGAGGACACACTTTTTCTCAGCGTACCTAAATCTTTCCTCAGCTGAGCATTTTCCATTTCCAACTCTTGAAGCTGTAAAATAAAGAAACACGTTTTAATAACAGTATGTTTTTCTTTAATTATACTCCGCAATTTCTGTACATTCTACACAATAAGATTACCCTAAACGAATCTTGCATCCTGGAAGATTCCTCGGAGCTATCGCGTTCTAAATCTTCCACCATCCTGATCAATCTTCCTTTCTCTTTCTCAACATCCTTCAATTTTTGTTGAAGTTTTAGAACCAGCCCGATGTCTACCGGTGCATGCGCCGGTCCATTCGTTTCGGAAGGTGATTTATGCGATTGTACTTCTCCATCTGGTGGACTGTCCGATCTGTGCTGATTCCAGTCGATCGTTTCCACCCGTGAATAAGGAGTCGATGAAGAAGCTGTCGATCTTACAGATCCGTAGCCCAAGTCCTTGAATATTGAACGAAAACTTGGAACACGTTACAGCAATAGAAATAATCTAGATTAAAGTACACAGAGGAAAGTCTTACGATATTTTGATCATCTTGTGGAAGTTCTGTAGACACTATTTGCCCACTGCTGCTGGATGCATTGCTAAGAGAACGCGAATGCGCAGGAGCATGCATAGCAAGTTTCTGTTCCAACATTTCTGCGTGTTGTTCCAATTCGTGATACTCCTTCAATAGTTTCTGGTAAGCACCACGATCTTGATCTTGTTCCAGCAAGAGCAGATCCTTTTCTTGTTCTAATCGGTGCTTCAAGTTTTCTTCCGCACCCCGTTGGTTGTTCTTCATTTTCTCGTTAGCCACCAAAAGTGCTTTACGCAACTTTTCAATCTCATCTTTGAGCTTCGTATTCTCTAATTCCTTCTCCACAGTATTTCTCTCCTTGTCCTAATCGAAATACATGAAAGAATTTTTATTCCCATGAATTTATTGCAAAGTAAAAATCAAAATAAATTGCAATCAATTGATACCTGTAAAATATCCATTTTTTCATCCCTCTCAACTTTCACTAGATCTTGTAGCTTTTCTAATTCCTTTTCTTTCACTATCAATATTGCGTTCAATTTCTTATTTTCGGCGTCTACGGTTTTTAATCCGTCCAGCTTATGCTTCAAATCGACAACTTCGTTTTGAGCATTCTTTAATACTTGATTCTCTTTAGTCTAAAAAGAGGAAGATTGCCAACGTTCAATTCTAAAACATATGCTAGAAAAGCGAAGAAATCGTCAACAGATTAAAACAAAAAAGTTACAACATACAAGTTCAGTGATCTTCTGTTGCATCGTAATGATCTTCTTCTCTAAGCCCTTATTCAAAGATTTCACGTGCTCCACGCTCCTGGCCTCGGCCTTTAATCGTTTGAATACCTTTCTCGCCATGTGTCTTCTGATACAAGACTGGACGGTAATGATATCCTTTAATTTCTTCTTGCACGCTATTCGTACAAGGTATCCCCTAGCGAATCTTTGAATTACTATCGCGGCAGCATTGTCTTTCATCAATTCGTATCTCTGCCTGGCCAATTTTCCCCTGCCGTACGTCTGAATGCCAAGAATTGTGCGTTTTATCTGGAGGTATCGACGTCGCTTGAGCCAACCTTTGACACAAGCTTGAATTTTTATCGCGGCCCTTTCTTCCCTCACGGCTTGTGCTTTCTGCCTTGCAATGTAACCTCTGCCGTACGTTTGGAGGCCAAGCACAGCTCGCCGAATCTTTTGGTACCTTCTACGGTAGATCAAGCCACGTCCAGTTTTTTGAATCATAATGCAAGCGTCTCGTTGCCGTTCCGCTCGCAGCTTTTCTAAATAAGCCACCTGGCCGGCTCGGAAAAGTACTTTTGTCTTTCCGAATTTAAATTTGTCCTCATCTTTGATATACCTGGAGTCGGTATCAACGTATTCATCATCCATACGAAAAATAGATACTATCTAGACTTACAGAAATTGTGAACATGTAAAGGAAGACTGACCTCTGCAATATACGTCGGCAGGTCTCTTTGAGATCATCCCTTCGTATATCCTTGAATTTACAGAGGCATCTGTACCTGAGAAAGAACTCGTTATACGTTCTCTGACTAGGGAATCCAGCAGCAGATATTCTGATTGTTTCTAGAACACCGCAAGCTCGTAATTGTTGCACCGCGCGAACTGGGTTATACTCAAAAGCTTCCTTTGTATCGTTTGGCTTGATGCAACGCACGTAATGCGGAGTGGTCGCGTTTAATGTCGACATCAACATGTTCAACGAGTCACGGAACTGTGATCCTACCTACAAATTGAAAGAAACTTTCAATAGGTATTTCCATTAACGCTATTCTCCTAATTAGAATTACCGTTTTTTTGTTTTGCTTAGGTGTACTTAATACTGGCTTCTGAGCAGACACTTTTACTCTGACGTTCGATGGTACTACTAGCTTTGGATCCTCCTCGTTAAACAACTTTTTCAGCAATTTATTCTGAAACAATAAGAAAATGTGAGAAAAGTTTCCTAACGATTGAAGAAATAGCTATAGATAGAAATATATTTACGTACATCTCCATTTCGTAATACATCCACCTGTTCCTCGATAACGGTGTCTCTATTTTTTTCTAAAAATCCAGTCGTCTCGTATTGCACCAAGTCGGCAAAGTGGTGGATTAAAAAAGCAGAAGTACCGAACCGTGGTTTCTCAAAGTGTTTCGATTTCCCGCATTTCGCGTAAAGCTTCTCCGCCCATGAACTGTCCGAACCTTTTGGCATCTATAAGAAATGGCTACTTAATGATCGCACATTTCACTGAATTAAAAGCATTCAAGTTGTATGAAGAATTTTTTGTTTTTCACAGACCCTGCATTCCTCGTCTAGTAGATCGAGAATGCCCAGTTTCGTTTCGATAAGATCGATGCAGGGTTGGTTATCATAGAAATCTATGAAAGTCCATTCGATTTCCTCCCTAAAATATTCTTCTTGCTCTAGTTTGAAGACGTGCTGATTGAACTGCTGCTGAAGCTTCTCGTTCGCATAATTTATACAGAACTGTTCGAAGGAATTCACTTCGAATGTCTCGAATCCGTAAATATCAAGCACGCCGATGAAGCACTGGGGTTTGTTCTGCGATTGCAAAGAATTATTAATACCAGCCACAATCCAGTTGAACAGTTCTGCGTAAATATGTTTCGCGAGTGCATCTCTGGCACCAATCGCTTGCTCCACGTTCATCGGTTTCAGAAAGACTTCCCTCATCGACACGATTTTTCTGTGGCACAGCCATTTCCTCATCGCCTTCACATCGGTACCTAACAACTCGCTAATCATTAAGAGATGCTTGTCTGACGGCTAAAACAAAAAGCAGAAAACAAGCTGTGCGCGACAAGTGTCATTAGATCTCTCTCGGAGTGGCAGAATCGTATATTTACGTGGATGTAGCTGGCCTCGGTGTCATCTTCTTTTCCCGAATTCTGAGTTGTATCGGAGTTTGTTATATTTACGTTTCCTAAATGTATTATGGCCGCTAAGATACGAAGCATATCGTCCTGTTGTTTAGATGAAAATCCGAGCATGGTTAGCGCACCCACTGTCTCGTCGAAACAAGACAAATCATCTACCCCGTCTATCGTGGGATTGTTTCCTTGATTTAAATAATGAAACTCATTCTGACGTCCTAAATGCAAGTGTGGAAGACGCTTCGAGGCTGCACACATTTGATAAAATATGTGGTAATTTCTTTCCTCGCTTGCCTGAAAAATCATTCATTTCTGTACTTGCGAATTGCCTAATTGTATCGTTATTTAAAGCCTACTGATTAATAATACCTGAAACACGACCCTCGATTTTTCAAGAAGATAAGTCCTCATGCTGGCCCCCGTGATATGATAATGCTTATTGAATTGTATCTCAATGAATTTTCCGAATCTCGAAGAATTATCGTTCCTCGTTGTCTTCGCATTACCAATGGCCTCCATGATCGGTAAAGACGCCAGGACCTTCTTTTCGACTTGAGTTTCGGTCGTTGAACCACCGACCGTGGCGAAATATCGCATAGTATATTTTGCGGAGACTGTTTTCCCCGCACCAGATTCTCCGGAAACGATAATAGATTGATCGTGACCTTCCCTAAATTTATCAAGCAACATTTAAATATCCTGAACAATAGCTTTCTTGTTATATTTTAATTAATATGCAGAAAGCTTTCAACCTTTCCAACTTTGTATACGCTTCTTCTGCAACAGCGAATATATGGGGTTCCAAGTCGCCCATAGCCTGGCCCCTGTAGGCCCATATCGTGTCGTTCCCGTAAATTGGAAGTTCATTGTACGGATTGAAGGCGACCAAAACGATACCACAATACGTGTAAATGCAATGCCGCTGGAAACGAATCTGAAGATTATATAGAACAGCCGGTTCGTGCAGGAACGACAACGACGTTAAATTATTTTCTCCTATAAGTATGTCGGGATTCCTCAGCGGTGGTAGATCGCTGTCTGATTTGATTTCCAAAACTTTCGTCTGATTCGAATCATCCGTTTGGACCTTTAACGTCGGCTGATTTAATTTGTAATCCTCCAGAAGCACCGCGCCTTCCCAAACTTTTTCTGAATGTGGCACCCATACCCTGCCACCCTAAAGAACATACATTTCTCCCTTCACAGATCTGTTTCTATGTTGGTTAAAATTAGGTATTCGTATTATTTAGGCGTAAGCACTCTGCAGTTGTCACGATGGCAATAGGTCATGATAAATATTTAAAGAATACTTCACACTATGACGGCCATTTTAAAAGGGAAAATTTACAGCTCAACAGAGGGGAATTGCCTGGAGATGTGTGCATGATATGTATAGTTCCATGCTGGAAGCTTTCAACTGCACGAACGAGCTTGCACGAGTTAATTGCTTAGGGTCTAATTTTCCTTCTTCTGAAAAGATGACCTGCTTTTTCTTTTTGCAAGTAGTACGTATGAAAATGAGGTCGGCGATACGGCATATCGATTTCGACGACCAGTGCACTAAATTGGAATTGGTTATCGCGATAATGCTTTTACTAATTTTTTTTAACTACAAACATTAAGATTAAGACCACGAAAAAAGCATTAAACAATTCTTAACGGTACAACGGTCTACGATATAGCATTTGAACGTAACTCACGATCATATGCAAAAGAAGGCACGAAATGCTAAAATAGACTGTGATCGCGCACAATATACAGACAAAAGAAACATTACGTGATCTGAAGAAACATCGGGCAACGGTTCTTTGGCTCTCAGTCCTTTTTTTCTGACCACGATGCGACTAATCTGCCAGAGAATTGGTAGAAATGTGTGCAATTGGAAACTGTAAAACGTTTAAGGTATTGCTTTTGACGAAAACAGTCTCAAACACATGACTATGCTTATTTAATTGCTGATTGCGCAATCTCAAACTGCACAATTACGAATTCGTCAGTAAACTTGTCTGCACGAAGTCAAGAAATTTTGCAATACACCATGACTTTCGCTACGATACAATCATGTGGCATATGGGGATATAAAACAGCAAAATTAATTCGCGGTTCCAACTGGCAAAACATTATCACAAAATGAATGTTATGAAATATCTGACTTGCAGTGAATCATCAATTAGGCGATAAATGTTTTCCTTCAGCAGAATATTATTTTTTAACGTTCGTGCAAATTCTACTGCCCTCGTTTATTAAAAAAATAAATGATCGATAAATTATAAAAGCTGGTGTCACTTTAATCCCCGCAATGTCTTTCTCTCCTGATGAATGTCTTTCCGATGGTTGACTCCGTTTGTTAAATTGTACCAAAGAAATAGTTCCCATGCTTTCTATGTTACGTACCGAATAACAATTACGGTCCTAAATCTTACTCACGGAAATCCTACCGAGTTCCCACGCAGCTTGTTAATCGAGAAGGTGGTCAGAATGAGAGTGAGCTGCGCGTAATTGAATTTACACGCGACAATCGGTAAGTTCAAAGATGAGAACGCATGACTTTCCCTTGCTCTTTTGCAATTAATTAGTATTCTCTCAATCTCGATTTCTCTCATGACCCTCGTATATCGCATACTTGATAATTAGATATACAAATCTTGAATTATCATTCATGAACGTTTTGAGCCCTTCTTGGTCAATATTCGATACTGAATATGAATCGCTAAGAAACATTGTTGTTGTACGCAAATAGAAAGGAAGCTTTGGCGCCTGTGTAGATGCAGTCCACTCACATGTTGTGTCTGAGCTTTGCCAATCGGCCACCGATCTACGGCTTCTGTCGCGTTCCACCCACACGACTCGTTTCTCTATTCGAACTACGCAATTTTTTACCACATTCTATGACACTTCATTGCTTCCCATTATTCTAGCGATGACAACGATATAAATGCAATTGAAATTCGACGGTCACTTGATTTTATAAGCACCGAATTATTTCTAATATGCACATCGAAGTAGGAAGTGAAAGATACGCGCTATAATCTTATCTGTAGTCGCGAAGCCATTCGAGAATGAATCATTTCATTACTAATTCCTCCCACAAAATACAAACAGATACGATGGACACGGCAAAAAACTGAATTTCAATTTCATAAAACAGTAAAACGCGCAATCTACCGTATGCCTGTCTACAGTAATTTTATTGTTCTACTTGTTTATCGATTAAAATGAATACTAAAGACACGGAAATCTTTCCCTCGAAAGTGGAGACTGTAACGCAATAAAGTAGCACAATTGAGGAAATTATACGCGAGTAATGCAGATATGTATGCAGAAATAACAGCACGATTCATGTTTCTTCGATACGATATGCAGAACATTTGTGATCATCATTATCTCCACGTTCGTCGATGTTTCTACTAGCATCGTTGGCAATCTATAGGAGTACTAAACCTAACATTTACACCAAAATGTTTTACGTGATTGTCCTATGAAAGTTTTGCGGGGTTACACGCCGAGCATTGTATTGAAAGTAGCAAGTTTATAGGGTATCATGCTCCATTTTGGAACTTCTTGACGCCATACATTTGTCGTTGTGAGATCGATCGTCGTAGCCCGACATCGCTGCTCCTGAGAAAAGTACAGGGTTCTACCGAGTATAACCAGGTCAAGTTTCTCATCCACCTACGTCTTTTTTCCACGTGCATTGAAATTATCATCGTTGACACCAGTAGCTTGCTACCGCGTCACTTGCGCCCTATGAACTCGAGAGTTTCCCTTTTGATGAACTAACGGGAAAGACGCTTCGAGGGGGCAAAGGGAAATCTTTAAAAACTTATTTCCTGCGCTATGCAACGGTTGCACTACTGTCAGCACTATTTCTGACAATATTATCGAGTACAATTATAAAGCAGATAGCGTATCATATAAAGGGCAGCGTAAAGTGAAACTATAAATGTAAATTCTGATGTATAATTTTCATCGAGCAAAGTTTACGAGCGTGAGAACGCGAGCTTGTACTTTCAACGATATCCCCGTTGAGTAAGAACGCGAAACGGGATGCTTTTGCGGGAGATTGCTGCCAGGAATCTTCCTCTTTCACGGAGGTTGCACAAAACTGCGATAGTAATACCACGCTTAGTAAAACGGAAGTTTTGTTCTGCGCTAAATTGTTGATATCGAGAAACGATTACAGTACGCCAAATGCTATTCTATATTGCTGACACTGTTTTTGTTAAGAAAACCTCGAGATTTATTTACGAGGGTGAAGAATTCTGCGAGTTAGCGATGAACGCTTTACTTTGAAATTCTGACACGTGAAATTCGTCATCTTCTTGTGATGAATTTTAAGAGAAACCTTTCTTGACCTTTAAGATGCAATCTCATGGAGCAAGAAATAAAATATGCGGTGGTAGCACCGTCTCCTTGTGACGAAGCACAAAGAAGCAAGGAGAGCGACCTATTCCAAGACGTTTTGCTTTTCTGATCCAAGAGAAAGGGAACTGTTTGCTCGTGAACCAAGTCTAGCGATCACGTTCTTCGAGCTGATCGTGCGAGCAACAGTTTCGAATGGGGTTAGCTTGTCCTTTTTATGTAAAGGTGCGATCGGGACTCTAGTGCTGGTTCGAATTTGTTGTATAATATAATTTCACAATTTCCTACTGTCCGAAACCAGCTGGAGCCATACCTAGACGACATTGTATTTTATTACATGGTCTATGTTGCATAATTAACCTGTTACAACGAACTTCTATGAGAATACTTGAAGCCCATGTTGCACGAAAAATGTTCTAATATCATTCTGTAAGTTGCAAGGCTGCAAGAACATTTCCAAGATGACTAAATCAATACGCGCGAGCAATAGCTGTCCCTGACTTAGCATTGCCTGCAGATGCAACGTCCCTTAACGACTGTGAATTACATATACATATTTTACTGCCAACATTTTATTCATTCGTAATTATGTTACTTAAAAATGAATAACACGTTGGGGGGACGATAAAAATTCTGGCACGACCTCGGACAACCATCGGCGTTCGTTCACCTGACCAAGATGGAAAGCTACAGCATGATCTTAAAGGGACTGTATCAAATGTGTTTTCGTCGTCAATTATTCTCACAGCATCGCGTCCGGCAATTTTTCCTCAAATTTTTATCTGTCACAACACCTAATTCAATTTGGTCCTACCTTCTATCCGATTCAAGTAACTAGAATTGGTATTTCATGTTCAGGGACACTAAACAAGCAAATATTATTCTATCAAGGGACAGTGCGTACACAACAAACACTGCCGTTTGCGTCAACCTACTCGCAATTGTACTATCTGATTTTAAAGCGGGATTTAGGTCTTGGGCCTTCAAGCTCCTTCGCGACAATTATCGTTTTTTGTATTAAAATGAAGTTCTTCCGCCTTTCAAATTTACACCTGACATGTTCACAATATTTTCAATGAAATTAATTCGAAAACAGATTTTCAGATTCCTATAATTATCAAATATTGTTCACACCTCATAAACTTTGCCGATTAAAAAATTGTACAAGAGATAGCCACCTTTCGTGAAAGTTGTTCCTAAGCACAGCCTGGGAAAAACACCTTCACTTGAACCGATGATGCATACTGCAAAACTAATCGAAGCAATATGTTATCTGTTCCATCATTTTCTCAAATAATTAACCTTGCTTGTAACGCATCAGCGGTGGAAAAAGAATGCAACTTTCATTCGATTTTATAAAATAATGTCCGACTTCACTCGCTCTGTTTCAGATTTTAACAACGCGGTTTTCATGTTTTCGAACTTAAAAACCATAATCAATATCACGTTTCTACGCACACAACTCGCTGGTAATCTCGTAGAAATTGAAATGCGAACATAAAGCTGAGAACAAACTAAAAATCGATAGAGTAACCGTCAGTTTCCTCACACCAAATACGTACCGCGATTTACATACAGTATGTATATACTGGGAAATGACAAAGGGCAATTTTTACGGATGAGTTGAAAAGGGATTGGTGAAAAATTTCGTATATATTCAGACGAACTCTACTCCAACATTTTGCTTCTCTGTTGCATTACAACGAAGCAAACATTTCCGCGTTGAATTTTAAGAAGTACAGCAGAATATGAATAGATAGACTTTGCACATTATAGGATGAGATACCACCAATAACTAAGGAATATTCACAAAGGACTAGAATTTTCTCTGTACCTCGGCAATAAAACAAGAAACGTTTAATATTTTAAGATTTACTTATCATTCTCGCACTGTTCAAAAATGAAAGAGACGAAACTCTCTGGCATCCCGAAAGATTTTCCAAAGAAATGCAATCGCAGTTGTCAGTAGACAAGCTCGTCACAGTGCTAGTAAACCAGTTGCCATCGTATAACTGTCTCGGAGTACCTGTGGAGGCTTGAGGATCTGGACTGGTTCGTACCTTAACGTATAACTCCCTCGTAGTCATCGTTGTTGGTCCAGGTGCTCACCTGGGTCAGGTCAGGCACGAGCGAGGGGGATCAGCACCCACAATCACACACGACTTCACCCACACATACACACACCTGAGCACAGATAAGAATACCTACGACATTTGTCGTCCAAAGAAAAGTTGTACGCGCTACGAGCACCGTGATTTTCCTTCGACTGTACGATACATCATGGTGTCATCTGAGCCGCGGTCACGGCATGTTTCTGTTTTTATTTTTTACCCCTTATTCTCTTGGCTCGTTTTCCTTTTGCCTCGTTTCAATCCGATAATCACCAAAGTATCGAGGGATCACCGATAAAATGCCAAAAATCAAAGCACCACTATAATAACTCCCAACTCTATGTGACACTGTCCTCGTTGCTTTCCCAATTTACGTGTTCACACAATTAACAGCGGAAAATGGATTTTCGCGAAAACCGCACTTCCACGTAAACGTCGTACGACGGCACTGCCACCAGCTGGTTCGTTATCGGGTTTAGATTCGGCGCCCCTCTACGTCTCCTTGCTCGACTACACTTCGGCTCGAAGCCGAAGCTATCTTCCGCCTCTTCGTTCCTATCATTTATGTTATCACAGGTTGTCTCGCTTCAACGATCGAACAACGAGTTTCACGCCATCTCACAGACAATTTCGAAAACGGGTCGTGAATTTTGTCAATTTACTGAAGCGGCAATTTTGCTTTGATAATCCACGTATCGTTGTTCAAATAGCAAACAATTTTATATGCTTATCAGGCTACAATTTAAGCTGAGCTGTTTTTGTAACTATCGACTACAATAAATGTGATGTGGTCTGTTTGACGAATTATTCTATTTTTTTGAATAATTGTTCGTTGATAAAAAAAAATCTATTATATTTTTTTGTTAGAAGAGGTGAACGAATAGTTTGCGATGCTTGCCTGTAATTTTATGAAAATTATCTGCCGTTTACTCCTACGATATGTTATCGACGTTATCGATAATAAAATAACAATGTTGCCAGCAAAAAACACACGAGTCAAGTAAAATACAAAATTATTCCGTCGTCATTTCATTAATCTCATATAGGGGCAGAGAGAAGGGAGGTCTAAGGGGCGATTTGAATTGCATTGTCAATGGAAAATGTCACATGTGACCACTTGCAGTAAAAGTTAACCATGTAATCAGTAAAAAATTATATAATATAGACATCGCACAAAAACGGTTTTCAATTACGCCTGGAAGTATATGCTGAGGAAAAGCAGACAGTTCGATCATGGCATTTTTCCAATTGGCTTTGAAAGCTAGAAAACTAGAAAAAGCAAGGAAGAATTACGAGGATGAAAAATTGACATCGATCAAGATTTCAAAAGATGCCAAGTATCGATTTACCATCAGACAAAGGATCCGTCGAAAGAAACTTTGGTAGGTTCCAAGCTCGAAATTCCTAACAGAGCTTACTCGTAAAAAGAGAATTTAAATATTTGCAAAATCGAGACAGGTTTAAGAAGAAGGTTAAGAACTTGTGCAACAGAATCCTAAATATCCCAAGAAATACTTGGGTGTATAAGAAGTATGCTGCAATCACGACCAATGGTACATTGGCGAATTACGTAGCAAAAAGCTTTTTTGGATTTATCGGTGGAATATTCTTGACGTACTTGTTTTTTATCTTTTTCGTTTTGCAATTGAATTTTAAACTCTCCTCCGCTACATTTCTCTGTACGATACTAGGAGCGATCTTGATCCTTGGTCTTGCCTTTTCTCTTCGAGTTCGGTGCGTGCACGCTTAAATATCTAAATTAATATGCAGTATGAAAATTCAATCGAAACACCAATTTATATTTTATCACTTTTCAGATGTATCGTGTTCTTGATATTGCCGCAATTCTTTTCAAAACGCGGACGGCAAGCCCTAATGGCGTACGCGTTTATTTTAGCCTTAACTGGACCAATAAAGAATATTTTGCACAATACTGCTGTGCTTTCGGAGTCTCTGTCCTGCGCACAAGTATTAAATTCCGCATTCGAGATCATCGAACGTTGTATGTAGAAACTTTTCGATTTCTTAGGAACAGTTAAAGGAAGTGGTGAAAACTATCTTAGATTTGGCGAAACAACCATTTTACGCTCTACGAGATGCAATATCGAAAGTGATCAAATCGGTGAAGGCTGTCGTAAAAAAGATTAAGCAGACTTTAATAGCGATTAAAAGACTGGTCCTTAGTATACGTGGGTATAAAAGCTCAATATTCCGTGTCGTAAATATTCTTTACGAACAGTATCCTCTACACAAATGTTCGTCTTTCAGTAAGAGTTATCACGTCAGTATTTGAATGGCTCGGAAATATTATAAATATATGTAACAAGAAATTGGGCACACCATTCGACAGATGCCAAAGCGTTTTCGAGGGTGCGGTAGCCGATTGCAAAGCGAAACTGGGACCGATTTTTGGTTTGGTTTGCAACATAACTTATGTGGTCAGTACCCTTTGTTACGTAGTAAAACCACTGGACTTCATTTGCATGCTGGTCTCTTACATTGCTGATAGCGTGGTCGGCACCGTGCGAAGCAGTAAGTACAACTCAGATAATGTATAACGGAATGTTTTCGAGTGATAACCGATCCGTGTGCTTTACAGAAATTAAAAAGTTTACAATGCACATGAAGGCAATGTTTTATGTTAAAGTGAAGTTTTCTCACTCTTTTCAATACGAAACGAATCAAAGCAAGACTATGCGAGACATGTACACGGGCATCGCCAAAGAGATACGCTCGAGGACTAACACACTGTTCGGTTTCTTCGATTGGATGAGCTTTGTCACGTCGTTCTTCTTCATTTTCATTTTACTCAGGTAAAATAGCGCCACCGCTACGTCCGTAAGGATCATTATCAATGATAAAAGTATTTCCAGGGCATTGCGTTATCGTTACAAATGGTTAACCAGCGATCGTTTCGACAATCGATACATAACCAACGATTTACGCACGATCGATTTAATAAGAGCGCGGCAAGACAAGGAAACAGTTTTGCCATTGAATCCACGAGAGAGCAACAAATATGTACCATTGTCCTCTGTCATATTAATCAAAGCCGAGAGGATTAAATTAACGAGATCTCTAATATTTTTAGGATTGGCCACAATGAAACTTGTAGCCTACATATCGATAGATTATAGTCTGTACTGGGTACTGAACATTATTCAACTTCACGGGCGGTTCACAAGTAAGGTAAATATCTACAAGGTCGCCGGCTCAATAATTATTATATCTAATTAATAATTCCCAGGTGGAACCAAAAGTCGTAACGATTCACGTGTCAGGAGAGGGATATTTATCTGATCTTTACAGAAGCATCGTGAAAGCGTTCACGCCGCACGGCAAGGAAGCGGAAATCGATACGATGCTCTGTCTTCCTGACCCTGTACCTCCTAATTTAGATAAATATGTTCAAATAATCGTTTTGATTTTCTTTTGCTGGCTTATAGTGCTCCTTGAACCTTACGGTCTACGTCTAAGACACGTCGTCTTATGCCAGTATTATCCAAACAGAGCGAAGCAAAGAGCAGCATGGCTGTACAACCACATAATAAGGTACTGCACAATAATTTAGGTTTGCACCACTTGACTTGAGTTTACTTAAATGTTTTCATGCAATTATTAGATCAAGGGGGAATTTTCTCAAGTTTGCTCGACGTCAATTGCGTCGGAAATTCGGCCTGACCGACGGAGAACAAATCGAAAAAGTAACTTGTAGGGAGCGACTGTGGGCTATGTGCCCATGCTTGAATATTTTATTTCCACTGAAGCAAACAACGTGTCTGCTGTGTGGCGCAGTGCAACGCTCCGATAGTAATCCGCACATTAAATGTCCGACTCCCGGTTGCATCGGTCTCTTTTGCGCACAGTGTTTCGCGGACCTGCAGAATTTATGTACCATTTGTCGGTCGCCAATCGAGTACGGCGACTTAACCGACATGAGCGAGGAAAAGTAAGTAAATTAGGGATTCCAATTATTGACACACTTCGAGATCAATAAATAGTCATTTTTAATGTTAGAGATTCCTCGGAGGATCAGTTTGAAATATCACGGACAGTATTACCAGAACCTGAAGAAACGGAAGAAGAAAGGGACGCGGAGACTGTAGAAGAAGAGGTGAACGAAGAAGAGGAAACGGAACCACCTATTGCGCAGGAAGAACCAGTAAAAGAGGAAGTAGACGCAGCCGAACAAACAGAGGAGCAATATGTAGAAGATTTGGATAAAAGCAGCGAATCTGCCTACAGTTATAGTACGACACACTTTTTAAATTAATTAAAACAAATTAATTGAGAATGTATATAATTGCCTCAGCGTATCAAGATGAATCGCCAGAGGAAGTGGTGAGTGAGAAACGGAGAGAATCGTTCAAAGATGTGGAAGCGCAGAAAATTAGAGATGATGTCACAATCCAAGTACGCTTAAGCACAATATGCAGTGCTGAACAGCATATTTTAAAGTTCAGAATGAAATTTCTTTTACATAGATATTCAATGAACCACTGGTAAGAGAATCATGCTCGTGCAGCGAATCACCAACGCCTTGTTTCGTTGTGAGAGCAAGGCGAAAGGTTCGTGCCAAATTAAAAAAGCGACCAGACGATAGGGTCTGTGGAAGAAAAGATTCCGATTCATCAACTTCGATTGCCGACACGGAATCCTGGTCGACCGAGGAAGTCGACGAGGAGGAAGTAATACACGTTGAGGCGGACGACGACTCGGAAGAATTACTGCCGAAGGATCGAAAGGATAAGGCGAAACTGGGTCGTATAAATAGAATCGTCGGTGCAGTCGCGAGGATTCCGTGGCTTGCCAAACAAGTATGAACTATCTAAACCCTCGTTGCTCTATCAAATTCCTGATCCATCGTTATTTCTTCTAGAGATTCATAACTTTACAACGTGAAAGTGTAACAAAAATATTAATTATTTCGGTAGGACAATGAAAAGGGATGCAGAAGAATACGAAAGAGGCGACCCTCTCTTATGAATAGAATTATTTGCATGCTTCAACGGAAGCAATCACTGCCGGTACAATATTATAGAAGAACCAGGAAGCCAAAGGATTCTTCATCGTCCTCCTCGTGTTCGTGCTATGGCGAAGATGAACATTTATTAAAAGTGTGTGGTAATGAGGGCGCGCATTTAACTAGAAGGAAAGATAGGACGAGGAAAACCGAAGTGGATGAAACGAACAATTTTGGAAGGCTGTCATGTGAAAAGAAATTCAGTACCGAACAAATGCCAAGGTAAGTTCTGATAAAATGCAAGGAAAGTAATCGATGTTATTTTTAGTTTTGTGGTGAAATAGATATTTGAAATCTGCGGCAGAGAACACGTGCTATTTCGAGGTGGATGAAACTGAGGATTCACGTGTGCGAAAATGTGTTAGGCATATAGAAGATACCTACGAATCGTCAGACACAAGAGCATCTACGCATGCAAGAGAGAGAAATGCAGGAGACATAAGAGAGCTCGATGCATTCGTAATGATACTTTATCTTTTCAAATCAATTGTGAGTGCAAGGAATAAAAATTCGCTAACAAATTCATTTTTCATAGGGACCTTCTACTAGCAGTTCAGATATCATCTATAAGACGACTAATGATAAAGGTGTACAATCGCCGAAAATTGGGACCATTTCGGAAAGAACTGACAGAACATCAAAATTTACTTCTGAGACAGAAACTGTGGCTACATCTAAGAGCGAAAGTGCTTACTCAGAGGAAACAGAATCACCGACAAGAACTTTGAAGGGTGAATCCCCTGGACACGAGCAGCCAAAAGATTTAGAAAAAATTGAAGGAGATTTAGGGAAAACAGGCGATGGAAAAACAGAAAATGAGGGAGAGGAACGGAAAAATCTCGCAAAGAGAAAAGACGCGAAAAAATGGATTGACCTGAAAGAAACAGATGCCGCCGGCGAAAAAGAAGTAGAAGACAAATCAAAAGATCAAGAAGAAAAACCCAAGATTTCAAGCGAGGCCAAGCCCACAAAGCGAAAACCTATGCCCTCAGAAGGACAGGCCACTTTTCCAAAAGACAAATTTCATCCTTCGACAGAGGAAGCAATCTTAAGAAAAGAAGATGTTAGTCTTGCAGAGGTAGAATCTGGAGAAATTGGCAACACGAATAAGAAAACACAAGCCGACACGCAAACTGGGAAAACAAAAATTGATAAAGCCACTGATCTGCCCGATAAAAGTAGATCCACTCAAACAAAGTTTCATAAGCGTGCTGAACAAGATACAAAAAGAAGTAGAAAAGATTCCAAAAAATCAAGCAATGCGACTAAGAAAGGGAAAGGAGGTTGTGTGAAGAGGAAACTACGAAAGAGGTAGGTATTGAGGAATTATAATTGTTTTTATCCTAGAAACTTTCCAGAAATAAACATTTTTCAGGAGTAAAAGTGATTGGGATAAATGTCGCGCTTCAAAGAGAAGAAAGTGCAGTTGCTCAGACGAATCAGCGTTTACGGGTAACGAAGAATTTTATGCTTTTGAACGTAAATCGACCTCAAGAAAAATGGAAGGAACAAAGGATAAAGAGGCATGGGAACCATGCGAGATTATGTATCCTGCACATGAATGTCGGTGCCATCGACAAAACTATGACACTCATGTTTGTGGAAGCCCTGACTGTCACACTCCTCGCGGAGCTGTTACGAATCGTCACCCAGAAATAATGACAGAGTGTCCTGAAATGCCTGTGATAAAAAAATATTTGCCTATGTATCAGAGTCCAGAATTGATCGACGAATTAAAAAGGCACGACAGAATAAAACAAATCCAAGAAGAGGAAGCAAAAAGGCGTCGATTTGGAAGCACACCCCGATCCCCCGATACTATTTCACTATGTTCTAAACGTGAAAAGACGACTAGGCGCACTGCTCCGCCTAGCGCTCCAGTGTGTATTGAAAATTTAAATGACTATTTATTTTTCTGTGTTCATTAACAAATCTTCTTTGTTTCAAGGTTACCTTGGCGGGGGAAGATGATAGGCTCCCTTATCAAGAGACAGAAACATATAAGAATGTTTTATGCGAACTTCAAAAAAGGACCGGGCGTCGGAAAAGTCATAAAAAGAAAGATGATAATGTGCCGTTAATAAGATTATCCAAAAGGGCGGATAAAAGTAAAAAAGTGGAGCAGTTATATCCACGTGCAGATCAGGGTGAAAATAGATTGGGTTTAATGAAACGATTAAGCCATAAAATAATAGCACCATTTAAGGTAATTAAAAGTTTTGAATATACGTTGTTAAAATTACATAACTTCTGAAATTATACTTTCAGACCGCTAGAAAACACCAGTGCAAGAACCGTACCAAAAATAGAGGAAGTGAACGAACGGGAACAGTATGTTATAATTATTCGTGTAGTCCAGAAATTATGAGCGAAGTATCGTCTACCTGCAGTTGTGCTCAAAAGATACACCTATTTGATACTTCAACATCTACCGATGAAAGAACAGATAATGAATGACTCTGGAAAAAAGGTAAATCACTCTGAAAGTATTTCAGCTGCAACCCTCGACACCGTTCATAATATAAATTGGCACACAAGGAATTTCAACTGTTTTAAATTTGTCATATTTCGAAAGTATGTGTAAGAACCATGTATAACCTGTAACGTAATCATGTTATAACAAAATTAACAAATATTTGTTTGAGATGAAATAAAACCAGTGTTTGCCGACGCAAAAAAAGAACAAATTTGGCGATGACGAAAAAGACGCAGAAGTTTCTTCAAAGAAGAAGAAAGATATATTTTCAGGACCGAAAAAAATTTGACAAAACCAGGGATAGAAGAAAAAAGTAGTGAAGGATACTACAATATTTTTAAAAATGAAGATGTTACTTAGCCAGTTGTTTGGGCGCAAAAAGAAGACAGAAGTGACGGAAGCAAAAGAAGACAATTTAAAGGAGAAAGATGACACATCAAATGCAACGAAAGAAATAAAAGAACCTTCGGAGTATAACGATCCAAATGTGGTTAATCAATTTTACAGTGCAAAAGCAACTAGTTTCCCTCCGCCACTTTCACTCGATGCTTCTGTATTCACCGATCATCAAAGAGAAAAACAAGTACCGGAAAGCGAAGAGAAAAAGAAAGAGGACGAAACCAAAGATGAGATTAAACAAGACACCAAAGATGATAAGAAAGTATATCCATTTATGGCAGAAACTTGCGATACACGAACTTGTGCGGAGGAAAAATGTAGTCCCCGGGTTTGTAACACTGTTTCGAAAGAATTTAAACAACATGATGCAGAAAATAAAATTAAACAACATGATGCAGAAAATAAAATGAGTCCAACAAAATTGACAGCCATGATTAATAGTTCAATTAAAGAAGCAGTGGAAACGATTGTGAAGCAATGTAGAATGGTATTTATGATGCAAGTATCCAAGATACTTAAATTTTATTGCCGATTTTGTAGTCTAGATCTAGTAGCAATTAAACTAAAAGAAAGCTATTTTAGCGTATTAATTATTAATTTTACTTCTTAAAAAAAACAGGATGATGACAATAAACCTCAACCAGCGTACACTAAATCAATCTGCCACGGAAGTAAGAAAATGGCTCCAATAAAAACTAAGCGTGAGCGTCAGCCATGTACGATTCCAGAATTAAACAATCGTTTAAAAACTTCGAGGTCGATGCGACTTCAAATGAAATGCAAAAATTTCCGATCGCATTCCAAAAAATTTTATGAAGACAATGCGAAAGATCTCAAGAAGAAAAGAACTATGTGCGAGCAGAAAGGAACAAAGAAATGTTCGAATTCTGCGAACCGTGCAAAGACAGACAATCGTCGAATGACTGGAAACGTGAACATTTACATCTGTTCGGAAACCAATGAAAACACTCAAGTAGTTTTACTTTCTCTTCGGTTAGAGTACATTCCTTTCAGAGTGTTTCGACTTATAATTTTGTTTGTAGGCAACAACTAAACAAGAAAAGCCTGATCCATGCACCGAAACAAGCTCGGAAACAGCAACAGAAAAATCCTGCATTTCATCGAGCAAGCTTGTAACTTGTATTCGTAATAAATGTAGAAAATCAAAGGAGCAGGACTCCTCTGATTGTATTTCGAAGAGAGAGGAGAGCAGTGATAATAGCATTGCCTGCACTTGCAATTATACAGATTCCAATAGCACACCAATACTAGAGAGCAGTAGTATTTTGGTTAATTGCAACTCTCTTAACAAAGATGTATGCGTAGAAGATACGTCATCGACGTTGGTCGACTGTAAATGTGAAGATATAAATGATAACGCATTTGAGAACTCAAAATTCGTAATATGTGACAAAATAGAGAAACCATGCTCGACAATTTATACTAGCCAAAGTTTGTCAAACTCGGAGAGCGAGGGGTGGTCATCGAAGTCCGGTAACAGCAGTCGAAACACAGTCACTGTTCCGTGTGATAATTGGTCATTGGAGCCCAATTTGAATGAACAGGCTAGCGGAGACGAAAGTCATAATGCATTTAGAAGAAATCTGGGGAGTTGTTGCAAATATCATAAAAGAGATCGAGGAGGAAAGTATAGTACACGATGCAATTGCAGAAACAAAAACTATCCTACTAAAGCAATGGAAAAAGTAAATTTTGCGCAACCATGGTTGACTTGCGACTGCATAACAGAGGAGGAGGAGGAGGAAAAGGTGTGCATTGATGTTAAGTCTCAGGAGTCTGAAAAGCCGATAGAAAACGGAAAAGGGAATGTAACTCTTTGTCAGAAGACCTCAGATTCAGAAGAGCCATTGAAGGTCGTGCCAAGTACAAACTATAATATGGATCAGGAAGAAAGTGCAAGAGAATTGAGGAAAACTTTTCCTGAGCGCACAGGAGTGTCAAAGATAATCCGAGAAGGAAAAATATCTGAAGAAGAAAGAGATACAAAGGAAATGCAACCTCCGGATATTCCGCGTGAGGAACAGACGTTTATTGGAGGAAAACTGGTGAGGCCGGAAGTAATATTACTTAAAACTGTTTTAAATCGATCAGTACCGCCTCCTCCAGTTTTCGAAAAAAATAGCGCTGCCTCATTTCCTGGCAGAACCGTGGGTGAAGAATCAAATCAAAGTGGGGATCATTCGCAGAGTAGAACACAAGATATTTTAAAAAAGTATAAGATGCGTGATCAGTATGGATATCGAAAACAATCTGTTTCTGAAGAGAATAACATGGTACCAGGAGAAAAAAGGGAAGAGGAGAAATACGAAGAGAAGGAAAACGGGATGGGCAGAGACACAAAACGGTTTCAGGGATGGTTCAGGAAATCGTTTCCGTTTAAACGCCTGTCAAAAATTGAAGGCAGATCAAAAGATTCGGAAACGAAACCCGAAGAGCCAGCCGAAAAAGATAAAATCACTGAACCTCCACCGGCTGATAGTGGCGACGATAAAAACGATGAAGTTCCAAGAACAAACACTGATGAGGATCAGTTACTGGAAAAGTCGAAAATTGAACTAAAAGAGGCACTTAGAGAAAAGGATAACCTCGTTTCCACTAAAGGGAACCCATACAATTTCGAGGAAAATAAGAACACCATTTCTTCTGGATACCAAAGTAAAGACCACGAAAATGACAAAAATAATGCTGCGAATGTGTCAGATCGCGAAAAACTACATGAGAAAGAGGATACAAATGATACTGAATTGGCGAAGAAAGAACCATCTAATAAGATTCCAATGATACCTGAACCTCGAGAAGCCATAAAAGATCGCGAAGATCGGGAAACATCATACGGGTTACAATTTGGAAAGAAACTAGATGGTCAAGGCGGCAGGGAATCTGAATTTCAGGGTAATATAACGCAAGACGACGAACGAAATAGAAAAACTAATCTTGATGAAAACTCTGAGGAACAACTCAACACGACATGTGCACAGTTTAATTCGGAATCTCCCAAATCGGATCCTCATACGATATGTACGAATCCAGCATATACAAAATGTCCAAGCATGAACGAATATTTTACTAATAAGGAGAGCACATGCAATTGCTGCTGCGTACCAGTATCACAATGCAGTAACAACCCTACAAATTACCCTAAAGGTTGTTTAAAGAAGGAGAAAAAGTGCTGTTATATAGACGCCCAAGAAAGTAATTGGTCGATCGTCCATCAAAAAGATTGTGCTTGCAGAAGACTAATTCATTGCAACAATTGTTGTAGACCGAGGACGGAATGCAGGTAAATAGTTTAATCTTTTTATTAAGTAATGAATAAATTTAATTAAAATCGACACAGTTGCAGATTGATAGTATCGTGTACAAAGTGTTGCAAACCGAAAAACAAATGCAACTGCAAATCGGTTTATGAAGCGAAAAATTCCTCCGCGTACATAAAATCTATGTTTTGTCTTTACTGTGACAATCCCCGTGAGAAATGCACGTGCAAGGCGCCGGAGTGTAAGTGTTCGTGCTGTGAAATGACCGTAGACTTGTGTATGTGCGAGCATCAGAAACCGATTTGCGATGGAAGACCGGTCTTGACTGAACCCGATGATAATGATCGCGTCATGTACGTCACGGCCTGGAAACCTAGGGAAGAAATACGACGATACTTTTCCAGAAACTTCACCGATCTGAAAACCGATTCTATCAACGAATGTTGTTGCTGTGAAAAACTTAAATCACACAATTCCGGCGACTTGCCTTATCAACGATTGAGCGTATTTTCTGACGTGATGGACGAGTTACAACATAAGATCAGTGAATCTATGTGCTGTACTCGATGCAAGAGGATTCCTTGTTGTTGCAATATTAAACCAGAAAGAGACGAGATCAGAGATCAGAGAAAGATAAAGTGCTGCATAAGGTACAACATTTTCAGATATTTATTGAAAGGTAAAGATCCATTCTAACAGGGTTATGCAATATTTACATGATTATTGCAGTCCTAAAACGCGACGAAAAATAATAGCGGTATGTATGGATAAGGCAAAAACTAAACTGCCGACTAATTGTAAATGTGACACTACACACGTGAAAAGCGACAAGCAGAATAAAATAATTATACCTGTCTATTGTGCTTGCAATACAACACCCTGTAAATGCAGAAAATCCAGGTCGAGTCAAAAAAAGCCTAGAGCAAAATGTTATTATTGCAAAAGTTCGCCGTGCATGTAAGTAATAATATACATAATAAAAAACTATAAATTTCACATTAACAGAATCCACTTTCCCATTTAATTGCTCGAAACGTAGATCTGGTACTTCCAGTTAGTGACTTTTTTTTATTACATTCTTTACTACAGCTGCATTAAATCGAGGGAGCGCAACAAGCCGAGGCCGTGCAGGTGCACTGATTCACCTTGTCGCACGAAAGAAAAGGAAATTGTACCATGCGGAAAAACATCGACAAAATCGAAGAACAATGGCGAAAAGACAATTTGTGTGCGCTAATGTCACCTGTGTTTATTTAACTTAGGCGTACAAAATGATTGCTTGTCTTGATTGAATAAAGAAAACAAAAATAACATTTCTTCAGTTGTTCTATATTAATTGGGAATGTAATCCCTAAATAATAAATTTTTATTCAATGCAATAAAATGTGTACTCTACCACAACCGATGTTATTCTATACGGCCTCGATCTTACATTTCCCAGGACCAATTATTTTTCAACACTTCAGCCAGCGTAATCTCATGCAAATTTTCCAATGTTGCTTTTGCCAATCGCTTATGAAAGTGTTTAAGAAACAAAAGATGTTGCTTGCGTTAATTATCGTGCAGTACACAAATTATTACGAAATACACTGTTTACAAAGTTCGCGATGAGATGCACGCTAAATTGTAATTCACCCCCCCCCCCCCCCATAAAAAGGAAAAATGGAAATCTAGTTACCGCAGGCACTCATTAATGCTGATGCGATAAAGCATCCGTTCATTACAAATATGTTGCGACAGAGAGAGTAGTTACATCGCGGTATCATTCACATAATTCAAATTTTGTGAATCCTTCTAGAGATTGTAAGAGGATTTTTACAATCGTAAATAATACCCAAGATTTCGTTATCAAGCTGCCAAAATTTTTACGACCCCATATTACATCCAAAAATAGTATCAGTTTTGGGGACACTGAAATGAAAAAATAATCCAAGCTTTGATTTAGTTACCAAGTAACAGTACACAATACATTTGGGACCACTAAGAATCGACAGGAGTAGGGGGTATCTTGGGCCTCGTACGAGACGTTGTCTTCCCTGTTTTACTAGATCGGTACAAGCCGTGGACTGGTAACGTGTTCCTAGTTCGCTGAACGCGTTCTTCGTTTTCTTTCATTTTTAAACTCAACTTCATTACTTTACGAATTAATTTGAGTATATCTACAGCCTATTGTTCCTCGTTTCGCGCTGTTAGTTCCTTCGTATTGTTTTATTAAATCCTATTGAATACGATAGTAGTCGTAAGGATAAAAATTCAACTGACCAAAGAAGAAGGGCAAGTGATTTGTTCAGAGAAACATGCAAGTCTGTAGTGAGGATTCGGAATCGTTTCGTGTTTCGCATGATAAACTGAACAAGAAGAATGTTCATCGAGAGAAGACATCTTTGACACTTCGTGGGCTTGTTGATGCGTTGCATGAAGTTTTCAAGACTGACCACGTTAATATTGACGACGTGCAAGATTTAATGGCATCCTATAGAAGTAACCCTATAGAATGGAAAAGATATGCAAAATTTGATCGATACAGGTAACTCAAGGAATTGCAATTATGGAAAAAGTTGTGGTACTACTTGAAAGAAAATAAAAGAGCAATTCTTTTTAACGATCCATAATCGCAATCCGCGCCGAGGTTGTAAAAGTCAATAATTCAATGAAATTACATTATATTTATTTTACTTAATTTCAACAACTGTAAATGTTTCCCAAGATTACTTGCTTTTCGTAATTTGCTCGACGCCTTGCACTAGCGCGAAAATGTAAATTCTTGGTAAATCTTTTATCAGCCGGAGTACAAAGAAAACGCGACAAAACTACGTCGGAATTGAGAAATATAGTTAATGCGACGAAGTTCATGATAGGTTATCACTCGTTACTACTTCTTCAACCCTCATGCTCTTATAAATTACATGTTCCATTCAAAACATGCAAGTAATCTTGAACAGTGAACAATTTAACAACCTTGCGGGTAAAGGTGAATTAAATAACTTTACACTAAACGTTGAGAAAAAGACACTGATCTTTACCAAAAACTGTTGACAAAGTACAAAGATAATAATGACTATGATAGGTACAAGTGAAGTTAGGGAATATAATTGCTAAAATGACTGATTTCCATAGAACACGCGAAAGCATATAAGAATATGCACGGTGCATGGAGAACCTTTACACAAAGTAGAATATTTTATATATTTTACTTATTTTAAACGATTACTGATTTTATTGCGACGTACCGTAACAAATTCTATTTTATGTCTTTGAAAAAATTGCTAGAACTCGCTCCAACCCACACGAATTACTATAATAACACTAGAAAGGGAAATGGCCAAAAAGATTCGACATCATTGCAACTCAAACCTAAGTATGCGGAACACTGAAATATCTGTGTATTGCGCACACATCAGTGTGGTTGTTCGGTGAACGGCTGGTTACACACACTTTCACATATACCCCCGTCTCTTAACTTACATTACACTTGATTCAGAACATCGGTTCTTTGACACGCAATACTTGTTGAATCGAAAGCAACGTAAAACGAGGCCTGTTTGCGCGTTAAAAAACAATATCGGCGTATTCGAATTGATAGTGATTAATTGCACTTCCAATAAGAGTATCTCGTTATCATTCGGTGCGTTTCAATGTGAATCGCTATTGTTAATCTAGCTTAATTAAGTAAAATATCCTTAAAAGAGAGAAACTAAACGAATCACTGTATTACTCAGGTATACAAGGAATTTGGTGGACGAAGGAAACGGAAGATTCAATTTGATGGTTTTATGTTGGGGAGAAGGTCATGGTTCGGCCATTCATGACCACGCCAATGCGCATTGCGTAATGAAAATTCTGCAAGGCGAGTTATGCGAGGTATTAAATACGAAATTCTATTTTCTTATTCTTTTTTTGTTTCGATAAAGCACATTTCAGTAAGATATTCCTTTTCGTAGACAAGGTACACGTGGCCGAAAAGGTGCGAGAACAATACAGAAAGCCCGGAAGAACTCAAAGAATTGGAGCGAAATATTCTTGGTCTCAATAAAATATGTTACATTAATGGTACATCACAAATCACAGTATGTTAATCTATAATTGTAACTTTATATAAATTAAACAAATGTTGTAGATTCCCTAGGGCTTCACCGTGTGGAAAATCCAAGTGCTGCAAATCCTGCCGTTTCTTTGCATTTATACTCGCCACCGTTCTCTTCATGTTCGGTTTTCAATAAGCAAACTGGGCAAAGGACCACCTGTAAAGTTACATTCTGGTCAAAGTACGGAGAAAAGAGAAACCGGGTAAGAAACATGATTGTGTGTTCCGTAGATATATGAAATTCAGACTAAACTTCAACTAAACTGCTTAAATTTGCAGGAGGTTCAAGATGCAAGATGTCCCGAAGATAACTGATGCGTTAAAATGATAAGGAACGCGAGCGAAAGTTTTTTTAAAAATGTTTTCCAACTTAAATTGGAGCAGAAGCGTAATTGCAGAAATTTAAAGAGTCTAACATGTATGATAGGTATATAAAGTGTTAAGTACTTAAATGCATTTAATCTTAATGAAGTACATGAACGTTAATTTACCTTTTGTAATTATGTTCAATAATGGGAACGTTATTTAAAACTTTTATGACATTTTAGCATGATACACATTAAAAAATAATCCATAACACAGCGATTAGCTCGTTATTATTTGAGACATAATTAATAATTATATCTTAAAGTTTAAGGAATGATTATTAATTATCTCGCAATAATAACGATTGCCCAGGTCTCACCACGTGGAGGTTGCTGTGTTTAAAGGTGCGTACCCACCAGCGGCAGCGCAGCGTTTACAACCGTGAATAGTATGAGCATTGAATTTCGTTAATATCGTCCGGTCACATAAACTGTTCGTAATGGGATTGCATAAAGATTACAAAAAATATGCACTGCTCCTAAACTGTTCACTGGTGAGTACGCAGCCTTGAGAGACCCATCTGAAACAGAAAAAGGCAAATATTATCCTACCTAACAATGGTATCTAAGAACCTCCCCAAAGTCATGACAACCTGCCTAAGTGCACTATCTAAAAACCAGTCACTTCTAAAAGTTTTAGAAATAACGAAATACCTGCATACACAAAAGGTAAGCCTACCTAAATTGGAGCTAAGACAAAATAAAATTATTACAAAAAAAGATCCTGAAACAGAAAAAATTATATTAAAATCACATAAAAATTATATAACCCATTTAACTGCAATGGATCACATACAAAATAAACATTTCCCAAAATAATATTAAAGCCTGCCTAACTAAAAGCTAGTGACCTGCCTATAAAAACAGCTATAATTTTTGGTTAACCAAAAGCGAACAACCTACCTAACTGTAAGGCCTTACATATATTACGACTATATTTTTCACTATAACGAAAATTAATCCCAACACAATAACAAGAAAAACAACAGAAAATATTTACATGTCCAATGAACGATATATATGTATATGTATCCACACATACAAATATGTATATTATACCTGTCTTGTACCTGTAATCCTGTTGTAAGACCTGAAACAGGGAAGCAGAACCATTAGAATTTTGGAAGAACAATCCATTTTAAAATTCTGAATAACCTGTAAGAAGAAATTCCAATTTAATTTGATATCAAAATAAATAATGAATAATGAAACAGAAAATATTTACATGTCCAATGAACGATATATATGTATATGTATCCACACATACAAATATGTATATTATACCTGTCTTGTACCTGTAATCTTGTTGTAAGACCTGAAACAGGGAAGCAGAACCATTAGAATTTTGGAAGAACAATTCATTTTAAAATTCTGAATAACCTGTAAGAAGAAATTCCAATTTAATTTGATATCAAAATAAATAATGAAAAATGAAACAGAAAATATTTACATGTCCAATGAACGATATATATGTATATGTATCCACACATACAAATATGTATATTATACCTGTCTTGTACCTGTAATCCTGTTGTAAGACCTGAAACAGGGAAGCAGAACCATTAGAATTTTGGAAGAACAATTCATTTTAAAATTCTGAATAACCTGTAAGAAGAAATTCCAATTTAATTTGATATCAAAATAAATAATGAAAAATGAAACAGAAAATATTTACATGTCCAATGAACGATATATATGTATATGTATCCACACATACAAATATGTATATTATACCTGTCTTGTACCTGTAATCCTGTTGTAAGACCTGAAACAGGGAAGCAGAACCATTAGAATTTTGGAAGAACAATTCATTTTAAAATTCTGAATAACCTGTAAGAAGAAATTCCAATTTAATTTGATATCAAAATAAATAATGAAAAATGAAACAGAAAATATTTACATGTCCAATGAACGATATATATGTATATGTATCCACACATACAAATATGTATATTATACCTGTCTTGTACCTGTAATCCTGTTGTAAGACCTGAAACAGGGAAGCAGAACCATTAGAATTTTGGAAGAACAATTCATTTTAAAATTCTGAATAACTTGTAAGAAGAAATTCCAATTTAATTTGATATCAAAATAAATAATGAAAAATGAAACTTAAAATAAAGCCTGAAACAGACAAGCGAATGTTATGAAAAATATACATGAACAAAAATTTCTGATTAAAAAGCCTGAAACAAAAAACATGATAAGACAAAATTTATTGAAAACAAGTTTTAATGAAATGAAAGAAAAAATAATACCTTCAGATGAAAATAAAATACCTGTAACAAAAAGCAAACCTTGCAATTATAAATAAATAAAACTATACTACCATAATGATGCAGAATATTAACGCAGAGTACTGATATGTAATACAGATATACATATACATATATCAAATCCAACTGAATTACTAACATGAAAAAGATATTAATATTAATAATTGAATATTCAGTCTGAAGTGCAATGATGGTTGTCATATTAAATTGTACACATTAAATGACATATAAAATCAGGCATAGTAAATTATCACATCATATCATATAGAAATTGAATAGAGTAATCCGTTCAGACGTGGTTTTTTTATTTCGTGCAGCCATACAAGGCGCATATTAATATTGTAGGTAAAAATTAAACAGCTAAAAAGAGCTGTTAAAATCGCGAATACGTCTATAGCTGCCATTACTGGCTTCAATTCAATCAAATCGTTCGACAATTGCCAATTTCTATTACATTTATTTCATATTCTTTTCTTTTAATTTATATATACCAGGATCATTCTAAATGTATCGTTATCACCGACATGTCTAGTTCATTTTCATACTTATTTCGTTCTCAAAGTTAATTCTGCCCGGTATGTTAAAAGGAATTTAATTATTAATATTATGTAAAATATGTGTACTACTTATTCTCTGAAGAGATAAACTTATTCAAAAGCAAATGTCTTCAGAACGGTATTGATCTTTTTCCATTTATCAGTTTGCACATTAATTATTTTTCTATTATATTGTTGTACGAAATTGGCAATAGTATGATGGTGCCTCTATATCGTAGTAATACTGTGAGCATAGTGATAATATATGTAAGCAAAAAAGCAATTATAAATTAAACCATGCAATTAGAGAATAATTTTCTACAAAACAGTAGAAAACCATTCTTCAAAATCTTCGGCATTTGGCCTCTTCTTTCTTCGGGTTTAGATCTTTAAACCCACCGTGAAATTCTATTTGAGAATTCAATTTGAGAAGCATATAGCACAACGACCAACGATCAAAATAATAGCTGTCCGATGTAGAATACACCAAAAAGTTGAATTCTCAAACAGAACCAATTGACCGTCGCGTGCGTCATTTTTACCTAAAATCAAGGTGCGCATAATTATACATACAAATTAGAATCAATTAATAAGACATTAATTGATTCTAATTGATTCCCAGGCACAGACTTATCA
The DNA here is from genome assembly GCA_023838395.1 of Holcopasites calliopsidis. NCBI lineage: Eukaryota > Metazoa > Arthropoda > Insecta > Hymenoptera > Apidae > Holcopasites > Holcopasites calliopsidis. The sequence goes on from JALHAQ010000009.1 coordinate 5,847,458, forward strand.
CGCGACCTAATAGCCTACCCGAATGAGAAATGTGATAGCCTGTTATTCCTGGCCCTTCCTACTTAAAACTAAGGCACACACACACCAGAAGTATACTACCTGCCTACCTGTCCCTATATTTAAGAATGTGGCAAAATTCATTCATAAAAAAGCAGTCACTCCACGATTCTCTCACATAACACTCGGGTGCAAAAGCCTAAACTAGGGAAATGCGTCCCGGGACGCTTCCGTCACCCGAGCTTGTAACATACAACAAATCGAATTCTAAAATCTACGTACCAGTTGCTGAAATCGACTGACAACTGTAGCGACTATTAGACCATTCATACTATTATTATGCAACTACTGCAACTGTAACAAATACATTGTATATATGCATCTACACATATATTGATGTTATTTTCATTTATGCTGTTTAGTCAACTATTTGGACAGCGTTTCTCCCGCTACATATATACATATACTCTTGGTACCATACACGTTATGGACTCGTACCGCATATCTTACTTACAACATAAAGAGGTTCATTTAAATATAAACTTAAATTAAAATACAATTACAAATTGTATTTTATGTTAATCATGCTTTCTTATTATCATACTGATAATCTATATCTCCATTTGCTATTATTATTCTAATTGTTATTTTAATTCCTCTCATAATATGCGATATACATGCCAGTCGCCTAACTAGCCCCACACACACACAAATGGATTGAATATCGCACAGAGTCGCTGGGCATTGTCAGTCGCACGAAATTAAAAATCTTGCAAATCGAACCGCGTCCACCGTCTGCACACATCAGAGGAGCGCCTGAGCCCGCTGATGTATTTAGACTAAAAGAATGAACACGGCAATCATAATAAACACGTACCTTTCTTATGCTGAAAATCCTAAGCTAAAAGAAATGATTAATACAACTTCTAAGCGGGCTAATTGACTCGAAATGAACATACTCTATTTGAATAATTATTTTAAAATGAAAAATAATTCAGTAATTTAAAAATCTGTACTTGAACTAAGTAATGGGTCACACAGTTTGAACACATTAAGCACAAACATAATAAAAAAATAGCCAGATTTACATATGGAAATACCGGTAAAAGGAAAAAGATACTGGAAAAGACAGAGCATTTACAGGCTATATACGCTATGCATAGGTAAATAAGAACAGCTACACCATTCAGCAGAAGGATGCATATTCGCGACGTTCAAAAGATACAGAAAAACTTGCACGAAATACAGAAGGATAATAAAGAAGGAACAGAATACATGAGACAAGTAAAATGTAAAGGAAGACAGTATGAAGACTAATAAGCTAACGAGGGTGCAAAAAGCAGAGAGAAAGAAGGAAAGAAGACTCGACTTAAACGATTATACGCAATCCCGGGACCCAATGCGCGGGTCGAACGCAGCGCAAACCGAGCCTTAAAAGCTAGAGAAAGAGTGACTCTACTTAAACGATAAAGTACGCGGTAAACGCATTGCCCCCTTGCGGGGGCCGCAACGCAAACCCACCACCATGCCTTAGAACTAGGAAAAGATGACTCTACTTAAACGATAATATACGCGGTAACCGGATTGCCCCCTTGCGGGGGCCGCAACGCGGGTGCAAGATAGAGGGAAAGAAGGCAAGCAGACTCGACTTAAACGATTAAACGCAACGCGGAGCCCTTTACGCGGGCCAGACGCAAACGCACGCAATGCCTTAAAAACTAAGAGAAAGATGACTCTACTTAAACGATAATCCGCAATAGCGGGACCCAATGCGCGGGTCGAACGCAGCGCAAACCGAGCCTTAAAAGCTAGAGAAAGAGTGACTCTACTTAAACGATAAAGTACGCGGTAAACGCATTGCCCCCTTGCGGGGGCCGCAACGCAAACCCACCACCATGCCTTAGAACTAGGAAAAGATGACTCTACTTAAACGATAATATACGCGGTAACCGGATTGCCCCCTTGCGGGGGCCGCAACGCGGGTGCAAGATAGAGGGAAAGAAGGCAAGCAGACTCGACTTAAACGATTAAACGCAACGCGGAGCCCTTTACGCGGGCCAGACGCAAACGCACGCAATGCCTTAAAAACTAGGAGAAAGATGACTCTACTTAAACGATAATCCGCAATAGCGGGACCCAATGCGCGGGTCGAACGCAGCGCAAACCGAGCCTTAAAAGCTAGAGAAAGAGTGACTCTACTTAAACGATAAAGTACGCGGTAAACGCATTGCCCCCTTGCGGGGGCCGCAACGCAAACCCACCACCATGCCTTAGAACTAGGAAAAGATGACTCTACTTAAACGATAATATACGCGGTAACCGGATTGCCCCCTTGCGGGGGCCGCAACGCGGGTGCAAGATAGAGGGAAAGAAGGCAAGCAGACTCGACTTAAACGATTAAACGCAACGCGGAGCCCTTTACGCGGGCCAGACGCAAACGCACGCAATGCCTTAAAAACTAAGAGAAAGATGACTCTACTTAAACGATAATCCGCAATAGCGGGACCCAATGCGCGGGTCGAACGCAGCGCAAACCGAGCCTTAAAAGCTAGAGAAAGAGTGACTCTACTTAAACGATAAAGTACGCGGTAAACGCATTGCCCCCTTGCGGGGGCCGCAACGCAAACCCACCACCATGCCTTAGAACTAGGAAAAGATGACTCTACTTAAACGATAATATACGCGGTAACCGGATTGCCCCCTTGCGGGGGCCGCAACGCGGGTGCAAGATAGAGGGAAAGAAGGCAAGCAGACTCGACTTAAACGATTAAACGCAACGCGGAGCCCTTTACGCGGGCCAGACGCAAACGCACGCAATGCCTTAAAAACTAGG